>OX941089.1:41740000-46740000 GCA_954870635.1 Arctium minus | reverse complement strand
TGCTTTTCCTTTGTCTTTGCTCATTGCCTTCTTACTGTTATCTTTCTTGATCACTTCACCTTGTTCTTTTATGATTACACCTTTGGTCTTTGAAGTGACCTTGGGAGAATCATTCTTGGCTTTTAGTAAGGTTTCTGCAATCTCAAGATCTGTTAACACTTCTTTCACAGTTTCTGCTGCTTTATTAATGTCAGCAGTAGTAACTGTTTCTGCTTGCTGCTCCCCCTCAACATCAACTTTCTCTCCATCAAGCTCCCCCTTTCTTGTGGCTTCTTCCATGTTGATCTCCCCCTTTTTGGGAGCATCATCCTCAGTGGTCCTTCTCCTTAATTGGAATTGCTTTCTCTTCTTCCTTTGTACCAGACTAACCACCATCCTCTTCAGCTTAGCAATCTGTTCTTGTTGTGACAGAATTACTAGCTTCATTTCTTCAATTTCTTTGCCTTGTTTGAGAACATCTTGATTGATGTTCCCCATTGTTTCCATCAATTCATCGTACGTATATCTGTCCTCACCCTTTCCAGAAGTGTTACCCTCCTTTGAAGGATCATTGGATCTTTTATTTGTGGAAGTCTTCTGCCTTGCAGAGGCACTATCCACCCCTGTGGTTTCTTGGCACCAGGGACCTTCAAATGATTGCTCATTCAAAGTTGCCATGGGGGAGGTCTTATTGATGTTACCACTTTCCTCCTCTGTACTAGCAGGAGTAGTGGCAGCCTCATCACCCATATGCTCTACCTCCTCCTCAGAGAGCACCTCCTTTGGGTTGGGAGACACCCGTGTGGTTTCCCTTTGGATATTCTCTAGGGGAGAATTCTCCCTTAGAGGGATTATAGGCTTAGTGGGTAATGGTACAAGAAGGGAAGGAGCCTTCTTTACCTGTTTTCTCTTGTAAGTTTGGGTGATGGGAGAGGTTGGTTTTTCAGGAAGGGACTGGGGAATTGATTTTGAGAGGGAAGGTTGGGCTTGGCTAGCAGTGGGTTTGTCTAATGGGGGCCTTGACCCTGCTGCCATACCTTCATTGGTTTGGGACACCACCATCATTGTAGAGAACAATGGGGTGTCAACTCCTTCAGAGTCCCCAGCAGATCTTCTCATATTTGAGAAAACCTTGCCTTTGGGGGGTTTAGGTACATATACCCCAACAGGTTGAGGTATATCCGTCAATTCATGAGTAATAACTTCTTGAACAAACATAGGATACATAAAGAAGCTCTTTTTGTTTCCCATGTTTGAGACAAGATCACTGAAAATCATTTTAGAAAAATTATACTTTCTGGCAGTGGCCAAGCACACCAAAGCATAAGCAATAGTGCTGCTGAACTCACTCCATCCAGTAGTCTTTTTGGAGATACAATGCATAAGAGTATGGACAAAGAAACGCCATTGGGGTGAAAATTTGGCTTTAGAGAATTTGAAAACACCCAATGGGTCTCCATACCCCATTCTTGTAAGATTGGAAAACAGTTCATCGTTTGGGATAGAAGTTATACCAGAGGCTCTGATACCACTTGTCACTTGTCAGGATCGAATTCTCAACAAGAATTAATTATCAGAAACAATATCAAAGAAGTTTGCGGAATAACACTTTGATATTTAATCAAACAGGAAATCAAAACAGAATATAAGTAACAAACTGTAAACTTGTATTGAATGCTTTGAAGTTACAAGATTACTCACTCAACCTCAATATTGATGAACAGGCTCACCAATACGAATTCTACTTCTCTAGAATTAGGATCTATGCCTTGAGGTTGATTTTCTCTCTAAAAGAATGAAAACTGAAAGTTAAATTATTATTCTAAACTATACAATATATATACTGAATACAAAGATAATTACAATAAATAAAATATCTTCAGTATATCTTCTATGTATATCTCTAAGCTTCCATGTATATCCTTTCATACGAATCTTCATCATATAAGCAATATTAATCTTCAGCAGCATTAACTTCCTTCTAGCAGCATTAACTACTTAGCAGTACTAACCACTAGCAGTACTAACTTTGTTCAAGCAGCACTAACTTTGACTAGCAGTATTAATAATACTAGCAGTAGTAACACTCAGCAGTATTAACCTTTAAGTCTTCTAGCAGTAGTAATTTTGAACCAGCAGCATTAACCATACTTGATGAATTCTTCAGTTCCCAACATGGTCAAAGCTGGTCCTTCTTCCAGGATAGTTGGTGGAATCACGGGTTCAGAGAGAGGAACATCAGCTTATGCTCTAGACGACTGACCAACTTCAAATGAGCTTGAAGGAACGGTGGTATTCGGAGCTGAACTAACAACAGGAGTAGAAGTAGCTGCAGTTTCATGTACTTGAGTTGCTTCAGTAACTGGAGATGATTCAGGAACCTCATCATGAGTAGGAAGATCACTGTACAACATGTCGGCAATTTCTTCGTCCTTTGCATCCAAAAACACAGAATCATCTTCTGTATCAGAAATGACGATTAAGTCATCACACTCCTCTTCTTTGACTTGGCAAATTTTCTCAAATCTGACATCTTCATCATCGTCTGAATTTATTTCTATGAAATTCGCAAAGAATGATCTCATATCATTAGCTGCCTCTGAATCTTCAATATCTTGAGCCCTTACTGAAATATCTGGATCCACATACACAACAATCTGCATATTATTTTCAATATTGTGCTCAGAAATATTCAGTACATTAGGCATAGAAGACAAGTCAGCATTTTCTATCATAACATTCACAAGATCTTGAATGCTACAGTCTTGAACGTTATCAGTACTCTTCTCTTTATCAACTGCATCTTCTTGTGACTGATCCTCTCTAGCAGACAAACCCTCCACCCGCTGTCTCTTATTCATCTCCCCCTCATGACCAAGAGGATCGGGATCATCCTGGTCATGTCGGCGTTTAAGAGACGTACCTGCCTCAGTCCTGCAACTCTGTTCATGAATATCAAACCTGTTAGATAGTTCAGAAAAGGCTTGAATCATGAAAGATTTAAGATCAGCAAAGCTAGTTTGAACTTCAGATCTGAAAGCATGAAACTCGTCTGATAAAGCAGTAATTCTTTCAGAATCAGTCGAAGGAACTGGAGGCGGCGTAGGCTGGAAATTCCTTAGAAGAGAGATCAAATCTTGATCTTGATGTTTAGGCGGTGACATCGAAAGAAGGCGAGCATAGAGAAAGTCTGTCCACTCGGTACTTGGAAGATCATAAAGAGAAGATCGTGAAGATGAACCAGGAGGAACTGTAGTAGATCGTTGAGGCATAGAAGTCGATGCAGAAATACCAGCTGTCTGAGTAAATGGTGGAGGCAGAGGAATAGACATGATTGCAGGAGATGTAGTGACAGTGGAAGATGGTTCTCGTAAAACTACCCCAGTTGGTCTTCTAAACGGAATCACTTCAGGAATCGAAAAGGTATCAATTTATGGCATTTTACCCTTGAAGAAAGCACGCAATTTCTGAATTTCCGCTTGCTTGTGCTCTTCAAATTGCTCACTCATCTTTCGAATCATCTCATTCAGAGATGAGAATTTATCAGAAGAAACCCGAGCTTGAACAGAAGAAAGCTCTATAGCTGAAACAATTGTAGAATGAATAGCAGCAAAAGAAGTTGTTGGAGCTTGACTTATCTGTGCTGAGGCTTGAGCAAGCTCTAAATCCAATTCATCCACGTGAATACGAGCAACTGAAGGATTAATAGAAACCGATTCATCTTCTGATACAACCTCTTTTGAAACATCTACTTCTGGTTCCTTAGATTGCCTTGTATAAACCCGAAGACTCGGTTGATTAACATCATCACCATCATCATTATCATTGTCATCATCTTCACTTCCAGGAATATCATCATGAGTATCATCAGCAGTATCCCTATCTTCATCTTCATCAACATTAACATCTGCATCAGCAGCAAGATCATCATTATCATCATCATCCTCAATGTCAATAGTAGCAGCAGTACTAGCCGCAGGATCAATATCAACAAGAACATCATCAATTTGTTGAGTTGCAACTGCTTCTTGTTCTATAGATACTTCAACTTGTTGCTCAACATTTTCTACTTCATGTTCTGAAGATTCTTTAACCTCTAAATTTGCATCAGCATCTTCCACTTCAACCTTTTGAACATCAGCAGTGTGTGTGTCATGAGATAGCTCATCTTGTGCACCCTCTAGAAATTCATTCTCCCTGCAATATTCAACAACGCTATCATCAGTCATATCGGCGTAGTTCGCAATTAATGCATATGGAATGGTCATGGAGAAGTTGAACGACTGCTTCTGTTTCTGAATGTAGAGCATTTCTGTGTCCAGAACCTGCGGCCAAGATAATCTGCATGGAATAGATGGATTGCTTCTGAGCATGCTTCGAATGATCAACTTCAAGAATCTGATGAAAGGAATGAACTTGCGCTTCTTGTTTGTAAGCTTATCTTGCACCCTATCCGAGAGCTCGGTCCAGAAAATGTAAGTGTAGTCGACATGCAAATCATAGATGACTACATGGAACAATCGGAGATATAGTATACTAGCGTTGTCCGTTCCAGAATGTTTGGCCGTAAGACATCTGATTATGACAGAGAAGAGAGCATACCAAACTGGAGGAAGATGTGATTTGTCAAAATCACTAACTCTGTTCAAAGTACCAGTATAGCCAAGATTACGAATTCCTTCAAAAACTTCCTCTTCAGACGGAAAGCTGTCATATGTAGTTCGGCCTGGTCTAGAGTTGGGCTTAAGAAGCTCCAGTATCAGTCGTAGACGTTTGTATGAAAGAAAGATATCATACTGATCAATTTGTATATCAAAGCGGTGCGGGCGTGCAAGCTCATTCTTGGTAATTGTATGCCAGGCTTGCTGAATGTATACCTCTGGAACTTCAGCACATGATGTAAGAGCCTGTGCAAGTGGATGTCCTCTAAGAATCGCTCGAATCACTGGATGTATCTTAATTTTTCAAAATCTACAAAATAGTTGTTTGGCTTGTATGGAAGAATATACAACATGATTGGGAAGACATCGTTCGGCGTTCGGCGTGATGCAGACAGATTTGCCCCTACTGAAGGAACAGACGGCATCGGCGTCTCATGTGAAGCTTGATCAGATGGATCCTCGAGAATGACATTCTCGTCTTGGATCATGGGATCAGTATGGGTGTTAGAAGACATTGAATAGACCTGGAAAACAAAAACGAAGAAAAATTAAACAAAGTAAGAAAACTGAAAAATTGAAAAATTTTCTAAGTTTGGTTTGCGCAACATGTTAGAAACGCAAAGAGAGGTTTGCGCAATGAACGTGATATGCAAAGGACAGTTTGTGGAACAGGCATGATACGCAAAATAAAGTTTGCATATTCAGTTCATTACGCAAACTAAGGTTTGCGAAAACAAGACCTGAAAAATTTTCAACACAAAACACAAAGTTTGCGGGACACGAAGGTTACGTAAAGTAGACTTTGCGTGACCAACAGGTTACGCAAAGTGAACTTTGCGTGACCAAAGTGTTACGCAAACAACACTTAAACAAACACAACACTAAAACAAAAAGTTTGCGTATCAAGTAAGATACGCAAATTACACTTTGCGTGACCAACATGTAACGCCAAGTAGACTTTGCGTGTCCTAAGTGTTACGCAAACTAACCTAAACAAAACAACACAAAAACTCCGAGGTTTGCGTATCAAGAATGATACGCAAAGGACACTTTGCGTAACCAACGGGATACGCAAACTGAACTTTGCGTAACCAACGGGATACGCAAATTGAACTTTGCGTGTCCTGTTGGTTTGATAAGAAAACCCTAGATTTCGTGTGTTCGAACCCGAAAAACACAAAAACATGAAATTAAAGCTAAAAATACTAAAATAAGAGATGAAAAAACATACTTGAGGTTCGAAATACAAGACTAAACGAAACCCAATATCCAATTTTGAGTAAAAATATTCGAATCTGATGAATCAGAGACAATGAACATTAAAAAAAACACGATAAACACACAGTAAGAAATCGACAAAGGGATCGAAATCAACAACAAACAATGTAAAACACAAACCTAGAATCGAAGCACAATCAAAGAAGAAATTAATGGTGTGGAGTGGAATCGGCGCACAGTGTAAGTCGTGAGAGGAAAGATGAATAGTGTTTTGAGTTTAAAATGAAAATGAAGTGAGAAAGGTTAAAAATGAACAAGGCACAAACTATTTATACTTAACTAAAAAATACCACTAAAAAAATAATACTTCTAAAAAAGTATTCTTAAAAAAAAATCAGAAGACTTACCTGTCAAGCTCTTTTACTCCCCCAACACAAATGCACAAAATTTATCAAATCAGTAAAGCATTTGTATAGAAATATCAGAAAATACTTACCTGAAGAATTTCTGATCAACATGTGAAGTAAATTATCAGCTATTTTCACTCCCCCTCAAAAACAGACTATTGTTCAAATTGGCAGTTAAGTATTCTCTCCCCCTCGAAAAATGCACAGACCAGATGACACAAATATGATACACAAACATTAAGACATCAGTGTAAAAAGAAAATGATACCGAATATAAATTTTGAAACAACTGAACATATAAAATTTTAAACACTAAACAAATTAAAGTCTACTCAGTAAAATTTCACAAATTTATCAATCAGTTGAAATCAAACATATGTGGTTGGATACAAGAACATGTTTCATTGCATATCAAGTTAAAACATGTTCAGTTTCAAAAACTTCCAGCTATCTATTCAGTGTGCTCGCATGCGAACTTCGATTAACTTCAAGAAAAATGCAATTCTTAAAATATTATAGAGAACTTTGCATATACTAACACTAATCCATCAAAAATTAAGACTTTCACAAATTTACAGGTTTATCGTAACTCAAACATATCACCAAGTATCATGAGATGTGTGCTTATTGGCATCTTTTTAGCAGTGTGCACATTGGCATCTTCACATGAGTGTGCTCTATGGCATATTTTAAGCATTGTGCACTTTGGCATCTTTTAATCAAAGAGTTATGTAAATAAAGAACATTCCGTAAACGTAACTTTCTATCTGACTCTATTGCAGGATTTGGGTCAGCCGCTCCCAGACCAGTTGGCCTTAGGGGACTAGGTGTCAAGCACCCCTTGGAACTTACTTTCCCGGATCAGAAAGGCTACATCGACATATCCTAAACCCATTCATACCAGTAGAACATGACTTTCGATCTAGTTTTATAGAAGGATTTGGACTCGATCACTCCCAGACCAAATGACCTTAGAGGACCAGATGACAAGCATCCCACAAAACTTACTTTCCCAAACCATAAAGGTCACAGGTACAAAATTTTAAACTCAGAGATTTTTGTATTTTAAGAATTTCTTATTCATCTCAATCACTCAGATCAACGTCTAAAAGCTTAGGCCATATTTTCATTCCGATCTATAATTCTGATCATTTAGATAGTCTAAGCAAAGTAAACTATAAATATTCCGACTCACATATCTTAAAGAAGAATCAAAAGCTACAAACATGTTGGTGACTTTTCGACTTTTGTAAGACTTGAAAGTTGAACATATAAAACTTTAATATAAACAAAGAACTTGTAAAAGATCCTAGACACACATTTTATTCAAAAGAAAGAAAATCTGTAAAATTTTACTTTATAGAATAAAATTTGTAAAGATTTAAACTTTTAAATTCAACATGCCAAGTTTTGAAAGCAAAAAGTTAAAACGTTTTTCATCTAAGGCTTTTGTAAAGATATCATCAAGTTGATATTCAGTTGGTACAAAATATAATTCAATAGTACCTTCTTCCACATGATGCTTTATGAAATGGTACCGCATATCTATGTGCTTGGTCTTGGTGTGTTGGACCAGATTGACTGAAATGGCAATTGCGGACTTGCTGTCACAATAGATAGGTACAGTTTTGTACAACATCCCGTAATCCCGTAGTTGTGTCTTCATCCAAAGCACTTGAGCGCAACAACTAGCTGCGGCGACGTACTCTGCCTCTGCAGTTGATATAGAAACACAGTTCTGTTTCTTCGACGCCCAGCTTATCAGTCTGTCTCCCAAGAATTGAAGATGACCTGAAGTACTCTTCCGGTCCAACTGAATACCGCCAAAATCTGCATCTGAATAAGCAATCAATTTATAGTCAGAACTTTTAGGATACCATAAACCTAAATAAGGAGTTCCTTTAATATATCTAAAAATGAGCTTGGCTGCTAGCAGATGAGATTCTTTAGGCTTGGCTTGGAATCTGGCACATAGACAAGTAGAGAACATTATGTCCGGGCGACTTGCTGTGAGATACATCAGCGATCCGATCATTCCTCGATATGTCTTCTTGTCAACAGCTTTTCCATCTGGATCTAGTCCGATTTTGGCACCGTGAGCCATCGGCGTGCCGATTGAAGTAGATTTGTCCATCTTGAATTTCTTCAAGATGTCAAATACATACTTTTACTGGTTGATGAAGATTCCATCTGGAAGCTGCTTCACTTGTAATCCGAGGAAGAAATTGATTTCTCCTATCATGCTCATATGAAATCTAGAAGTCATAAGATCAGAAAACCAATTACATAAAGATTTGTTAGTCGCACCAAAAATAATATCATCTACATAAATTTGAACTAAGCAAATATCCAAGTTTGATCTATAAATGAAAAGAGTAGTATCAATTGTTCCTTTGGTGAAGCCGGATTTGACCAAGAAGGCTGACAGCTCATCATACCACGCGCGCGGTGCTTGTTTTAGGCCGTACAGTGCTTTATCGAGAAAATAAACATGATCCGGATGATATTTATCAACAAACCCCTCTGGCTAAGAAACGTATACTTCTTCTTTCAGTTTCCCATTCAGAAAAGCTGTCTTCACATCCATCTGATATACAGTGAAGTTCCGATAAGCAGCGAATGCCAGAAACATACGAATAGCTTCAAGTCGAGCTACCGGCGCGAATGTCTCATCGTAGTCAATACCTTCTTGTTGTCTGTATCCTTTGGCTACCAGTCTTGCTTTGTTGAGAATCATGATACCATCTTTTTCTTTCTTATTCTTGAATATCCACTTGGTACCAATTATGCTCTTTCCTTTCGGCCTTGGTACAAGTCTCCAAACTTTGAGTGCGTCAAATTGATTGAGCTCCTCTTACATTGCTATAATCCAATCCGGGTCTTCCAACGCTTCAGAAACTTTTGTTGGTTCAATCTTTCTTAGAAAGCAAGTGAAGAGACATTTGTTGGATGTAGCCGTCCTGGAACGTGTAGACACACTAACTTGAGGATCTCCAATAATTTGATGAATTGGATGAGATCTTGTCCATTTTGTGGTATGAGGGAGAGGATCAATAGTTTCTTGAACAACTTCTAATTGATTAGGGAGAGGTTCAGGAGCCTCTATTTCAGATGAAGATATGGATATTGTCTCGACAGGAGGAGGGGGAAGTTCAACAACTTCAGAATTAGACTCTGGAAGTGTTGGTTGAACATTAGCAGTTTGATATTCATTCTGAACTTGTTCTTCTTGAACAGGTTGATCTTGAACAAATTCTTCTTGAATAGGTTCAGTGATCACATGTTCCGGTTCTGATTGCTCATTTTCTGATTGTACTTGATCAGATGCAAAAATACTAGTTTGAATAATAGGAGGGACTGGAACAACATCAATGTCAGAGATAGTTGCAGCGGAATTGGATGTAGATGCGCTCGCAGTATCCTGATTCAAAGCATTTGAAACATTATCAGAATTAGACTTGGGAACATCATCATAAAAATTCTCAAAGAGAAAATCTAAATCAGAAAGATCAAGAATAGAAGAAGAAGGATCCTGATTTGTCTATTGAAGTGCAGGTTCTGAACTGTGTTGTTCAGAAGCTGAATTCCCAGTAAGTACGGGTTCTGTGCCTGGTTGACCATAAACCAAATCGGCAGCTTCGTCAAATTTGACATTTACGCTCTCTATCACTTTTCTTGCGGTGATCAGAAAGACTCTGTAAGCAGCAGAATTAGAAGAATAACCCAGAAAGATATCCTCATCTGCCTTCGGACTAAACTTGTTCAGATTGTCTCGGTCATTCAGAACATAGCATTTACACCCAAATGACTTGAAATATTTGACGTTTGGTTTGATACCGTTCATCAGCTCATATGGTGTTTTGTTGAAACGACGATGCAGAATTGAGCGGTTCTGAGTATGACAGGCAGTTGACACGGCTTCAGCCCAATGAAACAAAGGAAGACCTGAATAAGCAAGCATTGATCTGGAAGCCTCTACAAGCGTTCTGTTTCTTCTTTCAACAACCCCATTCTGTTGCGGTGTTCTGGCAGCAGAAAACTGTTGTTGTATACCTTGATCCTCGTAGAATGCTTGAAGAGTGATGTTCTTGAATTCAGTTCCATTGTCGGATCTGACAATCTTGACTTGCTTTTGATTATTTGTCTGAATAGTTTTGATGAGGTTGATGAGGACTTCAGGAGTCTCGTCTTTTGACTTGAGAAACTTTACCCATGTATATCGAGAGTAATCATCAACAACAACCAAGACATATCTTTTCTTACCAATGCTCTTTGTCTTCATCGGACCGCATAAATCAACATGCAGTAAGTCAAGTATGTCTGAAGTACAGGGTTCAGGCTTTGGTTTGTGAGGAGCTTTCTTCATCTTTCCTTTCTCACAATCCTGACAGAGGTGGTCTTTCTGGAAACGGAGAACTGGAAGACCTCTCACTGAATCATTCGTGACCAAGCGATCCATGTACTTAAAGTTGAGATGAGCTAGTCGACGATGCCAAATACGACTTTCATGAACAGAAGATTTAGAAAGTAGACAGATGTTGGATGGGATGTTGACTTTGGAAAGATCAATAGTATACAGATTGGATTTTCTCTTTCCAACTAGTAGATCTTGGCCACTATCATTCTTTACAACAACTCTTTTAGATTTGAAGCTAACTTCAAGATCTTTATCAAAGAACTGTCCGATGCTGAATAAGTTGTGGCTTAGACCTTCGACGTAGCTGACTCTCTTGACAGTTATATTACCTTGAACAAGATCACCATAACCAAGAATTGGAGCCGTCTCACAGTTTCCAAACTTAACACGACCGCAACATTTTTCTTTAAAATTTGAGAGAAGTGATTTGTTGCCCGTCATGTGTTTGGAACACCCCGAATCCAGATACCATAAATGACTAAGTTGCACATATAGAAACTACACAGATTTAGGTACCAATATGCTTATGGGTCCCTTCTTGTTAGATTTGTGTCTTTTACTTTTTGAAAATTTATTTTTATAATTCTCATGAAAGCAATCATGAATAGAGGAATAAACATAATCATCAGAATCAGAACTAGAAGAATATGAAACATGCTTTGCAATGTGAATCATTTGCGGAATTGAATATTTTGTATTTTTATTACAAAAAGCAAATGTATCATTGTCACAAAGATTCACTACACAAGTATCTTCTAACAATTCAGACTCTATAGATTTCTGCTTTATCCTCCATATCAGCTTTTGTGATCTCTTCACAGTCCGATCTGAAACAGAAGAATCGGAAGAATTAGAATTTTCAGACAAGACACTATCATGTTTCCTTGACTTCTTTGACCTTCTTCTTTTACGCTTTGTTTTTGTTTTATAATACTGATCATTTAGCGTTAAAGAATCATCAACAATTGAAGTAGAAGAAGAAACTTTATCTAAGAAATCAACCTGAGCATTCGACATAGATGAACTTGCCTTGGAGTGAGAATTTTCAGAAAAACACAAGTCAGAAGGAGGTTTGCGCAACCCATTGGCGGCGCAAACTGAACTTTGCGCGATCAATGGCTTGCGCAAAGTGTTGGTTTGCGTAACCAACTGGTTGCGCAAATGCACATTATTTTTAGAAACTTGAGTATTTTCCTTATAATCTTTAGAAAATCCAGAAGAAATTTTGTCTTCAATACTTGTTTTCATTATAAAAAGAAATAAATCGTTTTCTAAATCAGTTTGAAGACTTTGTTCTTCTAATTTATCTTCAAGATCAACTATCTTACCTTCTAAAACTAATGGGGGAATGTATCTCCTAGAATCATACGATACCGAAGATGAATTTTTCTTATCAGTGTTAGCATATATATCAACAAATTCAGTTGGTAATGAAGATTTGACATTTAAAATATTTTGAGATTTTCTGGATTTCTTTGATTGGTCAGGAAAATAATTGGCATTTTTGGAAGTGTAAAAAAATGGCATTTCCATCCTTTTGTTTTTAATTCTTTTCTCATTTTCATCTTCCAAAATTTGCTTTTCAGTCGTCCAAAAGAATTTAAACTGAGGAGCATATCTTGTAAGACCAAAATAATCATATTCATATAAAGTAGGGACTTCTGTTTTAGCAAATTCTAAATAATGCGGATTTTCGAAACCAAGTCCCCATTTTTCCTTTATAGACTCATCACTCCTTGGTTTATTCATATAAATGGTTTGCTCAGATTGTTCTCTCTTATATAATTTCCTTTCTAGAACAACTATTTTATCAGAAAGATTTTGATTTGAAGAAGTCAGTTCAGTCAAAGAATCACGATAAGTCTGATTTGAATTTTCCAATTCATCCAACTGCTTTTGAAATTTCTCTTTTGTGTCAATTAAAATAGTCTTTTCATCTTTCAGAGAAATTCGCAGTTTATCAATTAAAACAAACTTTTGTTGATTTTCAAACTTTTCAGATGTGAACTTTGAACGTAAATCATGTAAAGCAGTGATAATAACGTTCATTTGAGATAAGATGAAATTATAGTCAAACTCAAAAATTACCTCAGATTCATCTGTTGAGGTGTCCTCATCTTCATCATCGCTTTTGTCATCACCGATGAAGCACATTGCTGCAGTCTCTTCATTCTCAGCCTCGTTATCAGAATGATCCAACCAATACTCTTCCTCAGCCATCAGAATAGTTCCGTTTTCTCTCTTCTCAGCCAGTTCCATCTTTTTTCTGTAGAAAGCTGAATCCTTGACCACCTTCACACTACACTCCTTAGCTAGGTGCCCGGGATTTCCACAGTTGTAGCAATTTATAACCTTCTTGTCATCCTTTTTCGGTTCTACTACTTTTGCAGGCTCATATTTTGGTATATAAGTCTTTGATGGAGCACCAGGTTCAACCTTCTTGGAGCCATAAGTGAAACGGAGATTTTTGGATCCAGTTCTCCGCTGAAACTTTTTCTGATAGTGTTGTGAGAGAAGTATCATTGCTTTCTCCAAGGCTTCACCATCATCTTCTGTGGAACCATCATAAGCATCTTCAGTCAAAGCTTGTTCAGCTAACTGACTAGCTAGGAGAGCAATCGGATCCACAGTCTTAGGCTTATTCTTCTTCTCAAGCTTAGCCTTCTTTTCTAACACCATGGATTCATCAGTCATCAGAATTTCATACAATTCCTGAATGGGCATAGTAGAAATCCTGACATCATTTCTCATCCGATGACAGGATTTGCTCCATTCAGGTTGGAGTGCATTCAGAAACTTCAGGTTGGCCTCCAATTCAGTCTTGGTAACTTTGATCTTATACAAATCATTGATGACAACCCAAAATCTATCAAATACGCTCTTCAGACTTTCCCCGTCTTTCGCCTTGAATTCTTCAAAATTATTCATATATCTGGTCTGACGAAGTTGAGGTGACACAACTGTACCAAGATTGATCTTTTCCAATTGAGTCCACATAAGCATAGGATTATGCTTGAAACGGTCAATTCTGTTGTAAATGGAGTTTGGCAGTGCGAGAATCTTATTCGACTTTGCCTGACTATCAGCTTGATATCTTAAAAGCTCAACAGCTTCATACTCTCTTAAAGCCTTTTCAACTGTTGTAGCCGGAGTAGTAGCAGTAGCCGGAATCACTTTCATCAGCCTCTCCATAGGACCCTCAGTCAGAGATTTCATCATGTTATCCCCATTCGGTTGTCTTTCTATGAAGTTAATAAATCGGTCCTGCCACTGTTCAAATTCATTCTCGTTGATCAGTACAGGAGGACGTGTGTCAGACCCCAATGACATCATCAGGTCATTCTTGTACACTTGAGCTTGCAAAGACATCTTTGAGAAAATCAGAAAGTTAGAAAAAAAATTCTAAGTCTGGAACACACGCAAACTGAAGGTTTGCGTAAGCAGTGAGATCCGCAAACTAGATTTTGCGTAAGCTGAGTGATGCGAGAACCGAGCTTTCCGGAACAAGAAGATTGCGCAAACTGGGCTTTGCGTAAGAAGAAGGATACGCAAACTAAGCTTTGCGTAAGTAGAAGGATACGCAAACTAAGCTTTGCGTAATAAGCTTGAACCGAGAAGTGAGCTTTTCGGATGCTTGTTGATACGAGAAGTGAGCTTTTCGGAATCTTGATGATACGAAAACTTTGTTCCTCGGATAGCACTTGATACGCAAAATTAACTTTGCGTATATAGCTTGATGCGAAAACCCTGTAATACACTAACACGAGGATTAGTACTATATGAACTTGTGCAAAGTATTAAGAACTTGCGCAAACCTATATGAATCTTGCGCAAATCTACAAGAACTTGCGCAAAACGAAGAATACAAGAAAAAATTCGCAAGAACGATTAAAACTTTGAAATTAAACCAAGAAAATCACACACTGATTATCGAAAAACACTTTCTAACAACTTTCGACCAACAATATCGATTAAAAACAACTAAATGACAAATTTGATGATAGAACAGTACGAGAACGAGTTTTTCCAGAAACTTTTTAAATCTCAAAATCAACGATCAAAACTTGGTTTTCATGCAGAATTATGTGAAACAAATATGATCGATTACTAAAAACGATTCTAATGAAACCAAATTCAACACAAATCGATCACAAAACAATCCAAATTTGATGAAAAATCAAGAAAATGAGATTTTCTTGAAAAATTCAAGAAAATCGATCAAGTTTTCGATTAATCTACAAATTCAGAAAACAGAAAACGAATTCTCTCAGTTCTCTCAAGATTCAGATTGCTCTAATACCAATTGAAAGTCCAAGAATCACTAAATCTCTAGAGAGAGAAAGTAGAGAGAGAGAGAGAGAGTATACGCTCCAAATGTAAACTGATATTCAAAGTAAGGTTCCAAAGTGACAAACTCAAAGCACCTAAGGGACTTAAATACCCCAGGTCTTAACCAATACAGATAAGCACTCTAAGAACAGTAAAGACAACTGAGAATAAATACAATGATTACTAGAAAATTAGTCTTAACAAAAATCTTCAGCAGTCTTCAGATTATATTCTCCCCCTTAATATATTCTCCCCCTTTTTGATGAGTGGTGAGAATCATCATCATCAAAACTTGTCAAAACAATCTTCCCCTTTGAGTATGATCACCAGTAAGCACTGTCCTCATGTAACGAGCCCTGTGTGAAATAAGAGCAGTCTTCCCAGATGGAAAGAGTGATTATTTCAAAAATAGAAAGTAGTAACCATTCGAATCTTTTCAAATTCAAACAGTTTAATAGGTGTAACCCTGAATCAACAAATGACTCAGTTAGAATGCCTTTCAATGACACAAAGTCACTGAGTAACACAAAGTTACTATATAAGGAGCTGGTTTTGATGTTGGCTCCCCAGGACTTCCATTCAATCATCGAATAACACATGGTTATCTATGAACGTTCTGACAGAAAACAAATTTCTGTGTGCTTGTGCATGTGTATGAAAGAATTAAGCATAGATGATTACTTTTCAATATAGGCTCAAAGTATGTAAACTTGTTGAGACAACAACAAATTATACAAAGACTCAATGTGCATGAGAAAGGATTCGAAGGTGAGGCAACTTTCCTTCTTTTTCAATATTAGTATCTTCCAAATGAAGAACCAATAGCATATGTGCTTCTTCCCCAGAAAATGTGAAACATTCTCTTTTTGAGAAAAGAATGAGTAGCTGGTGGGGTTGTATGCAAGAGATGGCATGGGCTAGTTGCCTATTTCAATGATGGTCACCAACGAATGTGAACCAATCAGATAATGTGGCTTCCCGACTCATAAAGAAGTTTGGTGCAGAGTTTAGTATTCTTTTACTTTGATCTCTCTCCCTCTTTCTTTTAATGCTCACTTCTAACCAATCTCTCTTTTCCATTTTATCTCTTCACACACCATCACTCAATTCTTTTGACCCCTCTCCCCTCAATCACTCATGGAATACTTCCTGGATAGGAAACACTGGTTATCGTGAATTCATGGAAGTTCTTTTAAGTTCTCACACTGAATCCCATCTATTTTCCTAAAAGAACATGTTGTTCAACAGTCTTTTGTACATGTAAGCACAAAGGAATACAGTTACATGAAGAATAAAAGTTGGAGAAGTCAAAATATTAGTGTGTTTGACAATGCAATTCTCCCCCTCAAACTAAAAAGAGTTTGACAATTTAATCTCTTAAGGAGTTTTTCAATTAAGCTTATAAGCGATTAAACTCCCCCTCAACTGAAGATTTTTTTTTAAAACATAAATGAACAGAAAACAAAAAGATAAAGCACTGAAGTGCGGGTTCTAATACGAAGTGATTAGAAGCCATAGTCACTTGACCAAACCTGCATATAAAAAAATAATGGTAATCATTTGGGAAATGATTCCTCTCTTGTCAGCAACAGTTGTAGAATAAAACACAAGATAAAGACTTAGAATACTCCCCCTAGAATCATGAGTAAGGTCTAAGACATGTTCAACATACCAAGTTTGCTGATTAGAAATTGGAATCGTTTTTCATCCAACGGCTTGGTGAAAAGATCAGCTAACTGGAAGTCAGTTTAAACAAAGTGCAGTTCAATATCACCTTTTTCTACATGATCCTTGATGAAGTGATAGCGTACATCTATATGCTTGGTCTTCGAATGTTGTACCGGGTTAGCAGTTATGGAAATTGCGCTCTTGGAATCATAAATAGGAACACGCTTGTAGTTGTATCCAAAGTCCCTTAACTGTGTCTTCATCCAGAGGACTTGAGAACAGCAGCTAGCAGCAACTACATATTCAACCTCGACAGTGGATGTTGAAACACAGTTTTGTTTCTTTGAGGTCCAACTTACAAGTTTGTCACCTATAAATTGACATGATCTAGAGGTGCTCTTCTGGTCTAGCTTGCATCCTGCATGATCGGCATCTGTAAAGGCGGTTAGATCAAAACGAGAATCCTTTGGATACCAAAGGCCTAGATTATGAGAACCTTTGAGATATCTAAGAATTCGCTTAACAGCAGTTAAGTGCGACTCTTTAGGATTAGACTGATATCTCGGACAAAAGAATGTGGCAAACATTATATCTGGAAGGATATGTGTCTAAGAGTGTACTAGTAGCCATTGGTGTTTTCATGACTGAACTATCTGACATATTGAACTTTTTCAAAATATCTTTTATGTATTTAGCTTGATTAATAAATATGCCGTCAGGTAATTGCTTTACTTGTAGACCAAGAAAGTAATTCAATTCACCCATCATTGACATTTGAAACTTTGTTTCCATTATTTTTGAAAAGTTCTTAAAAAATTTCTGATTTGTCGACCCAAATATTATGTCGTCAACATAAATTTGAATGAGAATCAAGTCCTCACCTTTCCTTTTAAGAAATAAGGTTGTATATACAGTACCTTTCTTGAAACCAGAAGCTAAGAGAAATTTAGTGAGAGTTTCATACCAGGCTCGTGGTGCTTGTTTAAGACCATAAAGCGCTTTGTCTAACACATAGACATGATCAGGGTGATGAGGATCAACGAAACCTTCAGGTTGTGCCACGTAGACCTCCTCATGCAGAACGCCGTTCAGGAAAGTTGACTTTACGTCCATTTGATAGACTGTAAAGTTCTTGTACGCTGCCTATGCTAGGAAGATTCTGATGGCTTCGATCCTTGCAACAGGGGCGAATGTTTCGTCATAGTCAATGCCCTCCTGTTGACAATACCCTTTTGCTCCAAACGAGCTTTGTTTCTCACAACTATTCCGGCTTCGTCTTTCTTGTTTCTGAAAACCCACTTTGTTCCAATAACAGATTTACCTTTAGGTAGTGGGATCAAGTGCGATACCTTGTTCCTTTCGAATCGTAGAAGCTCGTCTTGCATAGTAGAAATCCAGAAAGGATCACGTAGAGATTCAGACGCTTTTTTTGGCTCTAAGGAACTGAGGAAGCTTGAAAACATGCAGAAGTTGGCTGATGCGGACCTTGTCATGACACCAGATTGTATGTCACCTATCACGTTGTTCAGGGGATGATCCTTAGTCCAATGATGTGTGCTTGGTAAAGATTCATCTATTTTTTGCGTATTAGACGCATCGTTTTCATCGTGCACAACAGGTAGCTCCATAGATGTACTCGGGACATCTTGTACTGGTATTTCTGATACTGAAGCTTCTGGACTAGCGGTTGAAGTACTTGGGACTTCGTTTCCAGAAGAACCATCTGCAGAGAGAGATTCAGCATTAGTAGAGCCAGAAACTAACTGTTTGGTTGTACTTGATGAAGATTGAGTTTCTGTGACTTCTTCGGATGGTCCAGACATGTCTTCAGAAATAGTAGGGACCTCCGAACTTGTTATTGATGTAGATATGCCTTTATCAAAATCTGCACAAATATCATCAAAGGCATCAATAAACAAGAAATCTAACTCAGATGAATTAGAGTTAGAGTTAGAAGAAGTGGATCCTTTAGAGGCTGGTTCGATTCTGGATTGAATAGAAGCTTTGTCCTTAATTCCGAGTTCTGAACTGTTGTGTCCAGAAGTCCTTGTAGAATTTTCATCAAAGGAGACATTCATGCTCTCAACAACCGTCTTGGTTCGAATAATGTAAATTCGGTAACCTTTGGATGTCAGAGAGTATCCAACGAGATATCCTTCATCCGCTTTCTTATCAAAATTTGATAATCCTTGACGCTCTTTAAGAATGTAACACCTGCAACCAAAAACACGAAGGAACTTGATGTTAGGTGTACGATTGTTGATTAACTCATATGCTGTTTTATTAAAGCGCTTGACCACAATGGTACGATTATGAGTAAAGCATGCTGTAGCGACTGCCTCGGCCCAAAGGTACATGGGTAGATCTGAATAAGCAAGCATAGCACGAGCGGCTTCAACAAGAGTGCGATTCTTCCATTCAACAATGCCATTTTGCTGTGGAGTGTAGGCTGCGGAGAAATTATGTGAAATGCCCACAGAGATAAGATAACTCTGTAAGGTGTCATTCTTGAACTTCGTGCCATTATCGCTGTGAATAGTTCAGACGGGCAATTAGAGATGTACTTGGATGCGCTTGATAAAAGCTATAATCAACTCTGGCGCATCTGACTTGTTGCGAAGAAATTCGAGCCATGTATACCTTGAATAGTCATCTATCATTACTAAAACATACTTCTTGCCGTTGATAGATGTTGTTCGCATTGGGCCACAAAGGTCCATATGAAGAAGTTCCAGTGCAGATGAGGTTGATGATTCAGCTTTGAACTTGAAGGAGCTGAGCTTCATTTTGCCCAACTCAATGTGCAGAACACATTGAGTCTTTCTCAAACCTCATTTTTGGTAGACCTTTGACCAGACCTTGTCTCTGTAGCTTCGCTATGGATCGGAAATTCTGATGAGACAAGTGGCGATGCCACGTCCACGATTGTGCTTTAGTAGCTTTGGCTAATAGGCAGACTGGACGTGTGGCAGACTGTGTTGGAAAATCTACAAAGTATAGATTTCTATGGCGTTCAGCTTTGAAAACTTCGTAACCATCGGGATCCTCTAGATAGCAATGAGTGGTTGTGAAGCGGACTTGATATTTCATGTCACAGAAGTGACTGGTACTAAACAGATTGTGATCAAGTCCTTCTACATATAACACTCTTTGAATCATCACAACTCCATTATCGAGCATTCCATATCCTCTAACGTATCCTTCTACTTCTGAATTCGCAAACCTAACTGCTCCGGCAGGCTCCTCCACATAGTTATGCAAGAGGTGCTTGAATCCTGTCATGTGGCGTGAACACCCGGAATCTATCACCCACAGTCGACAGGCCTGCAAAAGAGACAATTAGTTTTGCTTAGGTACCCATATCAGGATGGGTCCTTCGCGGTTAGCATCAAGCAATTCAGGAATATCAGCTGGTTTAACTTTCACTCTCCATTCATAACGGGGTTTTGGAACCCATTTCCAAACCATCTTAACATTTAGTTCCTGAAAGTGCTTTTTAGAAGTAGGATTGGCAACCTTAGCTCGAAACACTTTTGGTTGTGTGGAGGAATCGGAATTAGAATTAGATTTAAGGTTCAGTTTATCTTTTCTCTTACTCTATTTGGACTTTGGAGGGGAGTAGTATTTGAATGAGTTATCCCAGCAGTGTTTGCAATATAGATTCTTTCGAGCAAAATTCATAAACTTAGATTTATCGGAACAAATCTTACATTCATATTCACCAAAGTAATTACTTTTCAAAATAATACTGTCTGAAGTACAACTATTTGAACCAAAAGTTTCACTAGATAACCTATCATTCTTATTTAAACTATTGTCTTTATTCCTCTTACTCCTCCCAACTCCATTTCCTTTTATATCTGAAACAGAAACAGGAACCTTGTTAGTCTCTAACTTAGAGGGTGGTTCTTTTCTAGAACTATTTGAAGTCTCACCCATCTCAAAAATACTCGGAGGATATTCAGGACAATCAGAGTAAACAACTGAAGGTTTTGTAGGAGCATCAAATTCTGGATTGATTCTTACCTTCCAGCTTGGATCATTGAACATCTGTTTATCATTTGAAGCATTTTTAAACAAAGTAATTTGCAAATCATTGATCTTTGTGCAAAGCTCTTGATTTTCTTGTAAAGATTTTTCAAGTTTAAATTTGAAATCAAAGTTTTCATCTTCAACCTCATCAAGAGATCGTTGCAACATATCAATTTGCTTCATCAATTCAGATGTATGATCATTCACTGAATTTGACTCCTTTGAATCAGAAACAGGATCAGAGTCTGAAGCATTCATCATTTCATAAAATATCTCTTCAGTCATGCACTCAATAAACTCCGTTTTATCATATTTAACACAAGAGTCATTCGTGTTGACATTTTCTTCTTCAACCTCGTCAACAAGTAAAGGTTTAGAAGCAATGGGATTTGAGACTGATGGTATAGTAGATGGATCAACATCCGATTCATACTCATCATATTTACATTCAGTCTCAGGTAGAAATGTGTTGGTGCTGACTGATTCTTTTGAGTGTGTGGTGAATAGTGATTCAGACTCAGTAAATTCGATTTTTCGAGTCTCATAGCTTTTATTCAAATCACTATATTTAAAACCAACTGATTTAAAAATATTTTTAGAATCATTGTCACCAGACTTGTTCTCTCCCATTTCTTCTCGACCTTTGGTCTCAGTAAAAGGTTTAGGAGTACTTGCTTCAACAAAAGTTGCACGAATGTCAGGAATGGGTCTGATTGTGGAGCCAAATTTATCAAAATTATATAGGTGCTCTGGTGCCTTTTTCAAAATTTCGTTAGTTGGCACACCCAAACCTGGTTTCAGTTTATAAAACATTTCATCCTGGAGTTTATTGGTCAATAGATTTAATGTCTGCTCAGTCTGACCTCGTTTCATATTAATATCCTCCAATTGCTTGATTTTGGTGAAAGCTTCATTTCTTTCTTTATAACAAATTTTAAATTTGATTTCAAACTCACCCTTTTCAGCTTTAAGATTCACAAGATCCGTTTCTAAACCAGATATTTTTCTTTTTAAGGAATATTTTTCAGTTTTTAAATCATCCTTTTCTTTTTCTTTTTCTTCCACAACAACTTTTAATAAAGCATTTTCATCACGAAAACTTAAGACAAATTGATGTGCAGAGCTAAGTTTACCTTTCAGTAAAGTAAATTCATCTTTCATACTATGTATTTGGGCCATTAAAGATTCAATAAGTTCAGAATTATCACTTACCTCAGAGTTTGCATCTTCGGATTGTGCCTCAGAATCTTCATCGTCACCATCTAGCTTTGCCATGTAAGATACTTGGGTGAAGTGCGCTTGTTCCTCGTCATCGGAGCTTTGGAACAACCAGTTTTCTTCTTCAGCCATCAGTACTTTTCCTTCTTCAACTTTCTTGGCAATAAGTGACTTTCTTGCATAGTACTCTGAGTTCTTTACCTTCTTGAACTTGCAGTCTCTTGAGAAGTGCCCAAATTTGCCACAGTTGTAGCATCTGCCTGGTTCATCCTTTCGTTCTTCTCGCGTCTCCTCTCTCTTTCCTTCTCTTCTGTCTTCCTTCCTGTCTTCTTGTCCTTCCTCTCTCCTTCCATGCCTTGGCTTGTATCGCATCTCAGACTTCTCTTTCTTGTATCCATCATACTTTGGCTTTGAGTAGAATTTCTTCTTGTCGAAGCTCTTCTTGAATCGTCGCGTAATTAGAGCCAAGTCCTCAGAAAACTTCTGAATATCTGGATCTGAATCAATTTCCAGTTCTTCATCGCTTGAAGCAGAGTCAGAGTCAGTAACTTTGGTAACTAGAGCTTTAGACACCTTTTTCTTTGACCTTACAGAGGATACAAAGCCTTTGCCGGCTATAAGAGCCACAAAATCCTTCAGTTTATTTGACTCATTATTGATGGTTCTCACTTCGTCCTCGTGCTGAGAGAGAGTAGAGAAGATATCAGTGACGTTCTCTTGAGCCATGTTCTTGGACATCTGAAGCCTGATAGCAAAGTTCTTCCATTCCGGATTTAAGTTCTTGATGAACTTAAAATTTATCTCAGAAGCAGATTTAGAGATATTGTTCCTCCGCAAGTTATTGAGAATGATGTTATATCTGTTGTAGCTATCTAGTAGCAACTCTCCTTTTGCATGAAATCCCTCGTATGCATTTATGCATAGATTCTACTTAGCTTGGATGGAGGCTTCACTTCCTTCAAACTGTCTTGCTAGATCATCCTAGATTGCTTTAGCAGAGCTCTAACTGTCTACACGATTGTAGATATCGTTTGGAATAGCCATAGTAAGATAAATTAGAGCCTCTTCTTCTATCTTGTACTGTGCTTTCTGCTTTTCAGTAAAGAACTGATAAGGTTTAGGAACAAATCTGTTAGGGATTTCTGGAGAGGTCTCTGTTGCAGCTTGACCCTTTACTGTGATCATTGGATTTTCTGGACCAATAATGATTGCTTCCATGTAATCTCTGTTATTCTGATTCTAAAACTGGATCATTCTGGTCTTCCATTGCTGATACTCATTAGCCATGAGGACAGGAGGTTTGGACTGAGAGCCCATTGAGAGAAGCTGATTCGACATTTTAGCTGTACGGTTAGTAATCAAAATTTTCTGTACCAAGACAACCAAGTAGACGAGATCGTTAGAATCAAGGATAAAGACTACACTCAATAATTTTCAGAAAAAAATAAATTTCCAAAAATAATCAATTGCAGTCCTCGCACACAGTATAAAGCTCTAATAGATTAAACACAGTTAAATCTAACGCGCAAATCAGATACTTACTAAGGACAGTGGCGCAAAGGACGGTTTGCGCGAGAAGTAGGTCGCGCAAAGAGAGGTTCTTGCAAGCAATGGGTCACGCAAAGCAGAGGTTTGCACGAGCCTTGGGTCGCGCAAAGTATGGTTCTCGTGAGACGTGGGTCGCGCAAAATAGGATTTGCGCGAGTCTTGGGTGGCGCAAACACTGTTGACCGGGGATTTGCTTCAACCGGGTTGTTGTCCGACCGGTAAGATGCACGACCGGGAAACTTCTTCGACCGATATTGGTGATGGACTCGTATGGACTGTGGACCGGTGAGATGTGGAACGATAAAGGATATGGACCGAAAAACTATGGTCGACCGATAAAATGTGTGGATCGATAGGATGTGGACCGGTATAGTGAGTTCGACCGATATTGGTCTTGACCGACAGTGTGTCTGACCGGTAATGTTCTTGAACAACCCAGAACGACGATAAACAGTTCAGATAATCAACCCAGAAACACACAAAACACATAAATTTAATGCAAAAAATAATACTTTTGTATCCCAAAACATATACCGAACACAATGCAATCAAAATCAAAGATTAAAATTAACTTTTAAGCATTCAATTTTATGAACACAGTGTCGATAGATTATGAACCCAGAAAACCAAAAATCCTATAAACTCAATCACTTGATGCTTTATAATGCAATTAACCAATCAGATGCTATTCAATAACGCAAAACGCACCTTTTCATATCAATTTCAAGCATAATAACACCTTGAATCGTAGAATCGATTTTCACCCGAATATCAGATAGAAGTCGATGAACAGTATAGAACACAGAAATCTCGATGAACAGTAATAATTTTTTTTTTGATTCTTTTGGCTCTGATACCACTTGTTATCCCAGTTTAATCTAGTTGATTAACAATCACAGAACACAATATAGATCAAGAGATATAAAGATCAGAATAACATACCAATCCCTTGAATAAACAGTTAAACCTTGTGTGTTCTTGATACCCTTGAATACAGAGAAAACAACTACCTCTCTCTAATATGATTATTGTAATTATCAAAGGTTAACCCTAAAACTAAACTAATTAAAACATTAAATACCCAGCCTAATGCCTAATGGGCTTTGCTAAATGCTAAGCGGGCTTGAGGCCCAATAACTAATAACTATTAGCTTATTACACAATAAACCCTCTAACTTTAACTATCAAACAAATACAGTTTAGACCATTTAATCTTGAATACAATTATTTGATCCAACAGGCTTTCTCCCAGTTAATTAAGAGGTGATCTTTCTGCTTCGATAAATCCTCGGGTTAAGGCTTTGTGTGGTTAATTGCTTATGGTTGGATATGGGTTGTTGGATTGATCGTTCGACATCATGCATGTGTTTGGGAATGTTCCATCGAGGCAAGTCTTCAGGATTAAAGAGAATGTTGTGGTTCATTTGTTAAATATGTAAGATTAGGAATTTTAGTGCCATGTTAGGTGTTAACGGTAATACTGGCAATGCAAATCTGGAGTGAAATATTTGCTGGTGTACCTACATTTTTAGTATGACCATATTGATTTTAGGCGTCGACTTGCTATTTTGAGGTTAATAAATCTCTAGAATGTTCGAAAATATCCCGTTGGATTATGAGAAATGTTAGCCTCATGGTGGTGGAATTTAAAGGAAGATAGATGTTGGTAATTAAGTATTGATTCGTACGATTTTCATTGATGTGGTGAATTTTTGGGAATTATTTGGGCTAATGGTGGTAATTGGAATACCAATTCAGAATCAGGTTGAGCTGGAATGATCTAATAAGTGGGAATTTGAAGTCACAAACTACCCTTGAGGTAGTACATGTAGCCTAAGGTTGGGAGGCAACTGAGATCGCATGGTTAAGAATTGCTCCAATAAGTTTTGATGTTCACTCTAGTACGAGTGTCTCTTATCAAAGTAGATACGAGGTGTGAGTGTCTTCACGGAGCTCAGTATGGCAGTTTCGTTAGGAAGTTAATGGTGGTTTTAGCTCAAGAGTGAAATGGATCAGAGGCAACCTCTCGGAAGGGGAGCGGTCGCTTTGGGAGAATGACATCATTGTGGTTTATGTTATGTTGGGTTTCTTGGAGCAGAGGGAATCCAATAAGTGCTGAGAGTAGTAAGGGAATATCATGGGTGAGAAATAGATTTCGAGGACGAAATCCCTTTTAAGGTTGGGAGGATTGTAACACCCGGACTTTTGTTCAAAACTCTTTGGAGTGAAATATATGTACATATATTTATATATGTAAAAGAAGAATCATATCTCACTCGTCTTAGCCTCGATTTAAGTGATTCGAGTTTCTTTGGAAAATTAACACTCATAACTACAATTTTCGTGTTTTGAGTTTTATTTATTCGACTCGCTTAAGAACCGAAACCAATGCAGAAGTTGGGAGAAAAGTTGGATCTACTGGAAATAAGAATAAAAGAATTAAAGAGGAGATTACAACATAAAAGGAAGGCTGGTAATGGTGTTTTCCTACATCCAGTTGGTTCCATGTTCAAGTCTTGTAGAATGCATATGGCTGATTTTTTTTAGTAAGGACATCAGGCTCGGCCCAATAGAGAACCAGGCCCAACGTGTGAACCATGGCCCAGTTGGCAACTACCTAAATCCATTCTCATTTGTGGCCCATGACTATTATTAGGAGTAGGGCATTATTTAAATTATATAGAACGAAAGAAATCATTTTGGAAGAAAAGAAGGAAGGCATTCGGCGGCTGACTTCTGTATTTCTTTTTCTAGATTTTATATGTATCTATATATTTATCATTCACACATATATATTATATATAATGGAGATCCTCAAGAGAAGTTGAAGAAAATTAAAGTTCGTCCGTGATTTATGATTTATAAAAGTTGAAAGGTATGAACCTCCTAATCCATACTCTTAAGTTTATATAATTATTAAGCTTCTTTAGTATTTTGTAGATGATTTAAATTGAGGAAATCATATTTGTTAATAGATTCATATGGAGTTTAAGGGTTTCAAATCTTAAAGTTCAAACTTATAGCTCTTAGATGAGTTTTGATGAATTAATCTATAGGAAATATGGAGTAAATGGTTTATATAATTTGAAGTTGGTATGGTTTATTTTAGGTGCTGTCCAAATTTTATAAAAATCGTAATAAATCGCTCGTATATCGGTTTGAGGCGTGTAATATGTCTTTGGAACCGTTGGGATGTCCTTAACAAACCGTATGTTTTACGGAAGAGCTGATTCGGAGTGTAAGTATGCCAAAAATCGGGTTTTTAGGACAACACTAATCAATCTTCAAATATTCATATAAAATTGGTTTAAAATCCATTAGGGGTGATCCTTGATGAGTTGGAAAGGTCATAGGGTCGTTTAATATTTTGTTTAGAGTCATTTTATTGATTTGGTGATTATATGTGGTTTATCTAGGTAACGAGAAGTTTGTGCAAGTTGGATAAAAACTAGGTTTAACATAACCTAGCAAGGTGAGTTCAAGATGATTTATGAAAACGGTGTACATGCCAAAATGTTTATTTTAAAGTGTTTGTGTTTTACATCAAATTGTTAACTGCTGATAAGTTTTTGGTATTTGGTTATATCTCACTTTATAAACTTGTGTCACACGCATATTTGTGATTTTGGGCATTTCGATATGTTTCTTTGATGTATATATATGTAAATGGAGTCCATTTGATGTAAAGGTCATTTATATGATTTTATACTTATAACTATTTGGAAAATGCGTATAAGTATGTCATGAGGCACTTTGGAAATATAAGTGTTAAGTCTAAATATTGTATCCAAGATTTAATAGGAAAGTCAAAGATGTAAAAGTCAACATTGTCTTTGTATTAGTTAGTCAAAGAATGTTTAGTTTTACTTAGTGGTTAA
This sequence comes from Arctium minus, assembly GCA_954870635.1. Lineage (NCBI taxonomy): Eukaryota > Viridiplantae > Streptophyta > Magnoliopsida > Asterales > Asteraceae > Arctium > Arctium minus. Next base: position 46,712,645 of record OX941089.1, on the reverse strand, counting down.
GTCTTGTTTTAGGTAGTGGTATAAATAGCTTTAGCTTCCTTGTAATTGCAAAATGAAGAAAGAGGTTTGGAACTAGAGTTGTAAGATTTTCATTGTAATATTTAGACTTGTGACTAATGAATTCAAGATCTAATTTCTCTCTCTAATCTCTCTCTAGAAATATTCATTGTTCTTGATTGATATTGTTAATTGCTTGATAAGATTGGGATTTTTTGATTATCAATTGGTATCAGAGTTGAACCAAACATTATCAGAGATGATTTGATCAAAGATTTGAATTGAAATCTGGAGTTTTGAGTTTGAAAATTTGAATTTCTGAAATTTTTTCAAGAACTCGTGTTTTTCACTTTTCATCCGAAATTTGTGTGAAAAATCGTTTTTAGTGCAAGAAAATGGAATCATTAGATACAATTTGTGTTGTTGATTGATTCTTGTATTGATTACATCTCAAAATACGAACAATTTCGATCCCAATTTTCGATTTTTGAACTTTTCTTGACATTTTTGTTCGAACACTGTTCTTCATTGAAAATGTGTGAATTGTTGTTTTTAATCGAAATTTGTTTGTAAATTCGTGTTTCATAGTGTTTTTCGATGATTCTGATAAGTTCTTGAGATCAATTTTGCAGATTTGAATCGATTTGGATCGAAATGTACAAGTCAATTACAAGTTTGCGCTAGATCCACGGTTTGCGCGAGTTCATACGATTTACGCGAGTTCATAGAAGTTTGTGCGAGTTTATTCGGGCTTTAAGGAGAATTTCAGTTTGCGTCTTATTCAGATCACGCAAAGCTACGTTTGCGTCTTGCACTAATAACGCAAAGTATAGTTTGCGTATCTAATCATTCACGCAAAGAAAAGTTCGCTCAATCAATGACTCACGCAAAGTCTCTCACTCAAAGCCTCTCATGCAAAGTTCAGTGCTTAATTCAAGAATCTCTATGTTTGCGTGACAATACTATCACGCAAAGTCACATTTGCGCATCCTTCGGCTCACGCAAAGTTCACTTTGCGCTTCAAGGCTATCACGCAAAGTCCACTTTGCGTCTTCTGCGGTTCACGAAAACCTTCCTTTGCGTCACACGCTGATCACGAGAAACTACCTTTGCGTAAACTCGACTTTGTGCCATATCAAGTGTTGTTCAAATTTTAAAATCTGATTTTTGATTTTCTGATATACAGTTTGGAACGATCATTCTTATCAAGCTAATTTCTCATTCAAAATGGGATATTTTGCAGATCTTGAAGAGAAGAATAGAAAGCTGAATTTAGAGAAAGTTAATCTGGGTCATGTTGTTGACTTTCATTCTCAAAAGTCAAAAGAGTATTTTGCTGAAATCATCTCATTGAAAGAAGAAATCAGTACTTTAAAGATAATCAATGAAGATCTTCTGAAAAGATCATCTGGGCTGAATGATGAGAAGATAATTAGATTGGAATATGAGAATGCTGAACTTAGAAAGAATATATCTAATATGGAACATCAGCTTACTGAAATTATAGCTGATTTTGATAGTGAAAAGAAAATTTTTTCAAAGAAGTTCTCAGATTTCTCAAAGAAGTGTTATGAAGAAAAGAAGTCAGTTGATCTTAAATGCATAAAACTTTTTCAACAAGTTTCCGATTTTGAGAAAGTACTTATTTTGGAAAGAGAGAAGTTTGATAAAGAAAAGAAGGCCATAGAACAGAAGAATGTGGGATTCTTTAAGGAACTATCCGCCAAAAGAAATGATTCAGAGAAAGGATTTGAAGAAGAAAGATCCATATTTGAAACTGAAATCAAAAAGCTGACTTCCAAGTTATCTGAACTGTCTGCTTCTGCGCTGAAAGGGCAGAAAACGAAGTCTGAATTAAAGACAAAGATTGACCAGCTTGTGAAAGAAAGAGACAATTTTGCTTCAAAGATCAAAGAGCTTGAGAAGTCTGTCTCAAGATCAAATCAGAAATCTGTCTGTTCACAAAGGTCAGCTAAAATTTTTGATCAGATTCGTCGAACTAACATCTTCTATGATGGATATTTAGATGGTTCAGGTACATCTTCAAAAAGAAGAAGTTACAAGTCAGAGAAACTGGTATGGATGAAGAAATCAGTCAAGGATGACAAGGAATATGAGCTGAAAGGAAACACATCATGTGTACATGTACATAAAGCAAAGAAGAACAAAGAGCATAAAGGTAAACCTGACCATATATACTCAAAAGACCAATTACTCAGGTTTTCAGGTAATAAATTTTATTGTTCTTACTGTTGTACACATGATTATATCCACAAGACCAGTGATCATTTCTGGTATGGTTCTTACTCTATTACCCCCACACGAACTGCAACTAACATTTCTGGACCCACATACCAGTGGGTACCAAAGAAGAAAACTGATTCTGTGTTGCAGGCACCTCACGTCAAGGGGGAGTAAAAAGATTATGGCTTTTGAACATAGCAGTTCAAAACCCAGACTTCAATGTCAAGATTATGGCTTTTGAACATAGCAGTTCAAAACCCGAACTTCAATGTCAAGATTATGGCTCTTGAATAACACAGTTCAAGACCCGCATCTCAATGTCAAGATTATGGCTTCTAAGTACACAGCTTAGGACCCGTTCTTCAATGGAGTTTGACATCTAAACACAACAGTTTAGGACTCGGACCTCAGCGATTAAAAAGACCTTACTTCTGTGTTTTTGCATCCAATGAATATGATGGTCTACATGCCAAGAGAATTGATCTGATCTCTATTCTATACTTTTTCATTGATAGATTTTTCTGATATGATGATCTACAATTCAAAAGGGAGTGTCTGATCTCTATCCTGTTTTAACTGACATATTTCAGATGCCTAATTTAAGGGGGAGTAAAGGTGATGACTTCTGATTAATTCAGATCAGAACTCATACTATAATCTGTTGTACTGCTTTCTGTCATTTTATTTTTGAATAAATAATGTGAATAAAGTGGCTTCTGATCACATGACAGATCAGGACCCATTTTTCAATGACCAGAGAAGGATATTCTGCTAATATCCAGGGGGAGCTTAAAAGACATATATCATTATATCATGTTTTGAGGGGGAGCTTAAAGGTAAATATCTTCTGATCCTAGATCTCTGATTGTTTGAAAGAAGAACAACTTTCAAACATGAGAAACAGTTTCTTAAATGTTCAAACCACTTCTTATTCTCAAAAGATTTCATGAATTTAGAAGTGTGCTTTTAAATGTTTTTCAAAATTTTGATCTCAAAGTTTAACTGACCGTGTGTTTCTAAAGATCAATACTTGTGTATTATCTTGTGTTGATCTCAGTTATGATGTTCTTTAACTTGATTTAACCTTTTACTACTCACAGATTAATTAAACAGAGTGCGGAAGCGTTTAAGATGAGTAGAAAAGATTGAACTTATAAGGTAGTAAACACACAAGTAATTAATGAACAGGAAGTAAAGTATTATAAGAAAGTTACTCAAAGAACTGTTTGATTAATTACCGAAGAACACCAAGAACATGCACTGGTATGTGCAAATATGCTCAAGGATTTTACAGACTACTGTTTTTGTGTGTGCTTGTATTCTCACTCTCCTAAACTCTAAGGTGGTGCTCCCTTAATATACAAGAAGGATGCACCCGTTAGTAAAACAAAATGCCACCTGTAAAGTAAAACATCGTGGGACGTCCATTATTTGATCATGCGATTCTTCGTACAACAGGTCTCACGTGTTGTGCACGTGGTCTTGTATTGAGCCATCCAACAAAGCTCCAACACTGACCTCCAGAGGTTGGCCTTCACAGAGGCTCTGTGAGTGATCATAGAGGCTCTGTGATCTGAGAATCATCATCAGGTTTGTCCTCTGGCGCGTCTTCTGCAGAGTAGTCTCTGAGCTCTGTATCTTCTGCGGAGACTTTCTAGACAACAGAGGTTTCTATACTTAGCCTATTTTTCAACACTTCTAAACATGGTAGATGGAGCTAACAATCTCCCCCTAAGTGTTGAAAAATAAAAAATTGAAATTTGGAGTGATGGCTATGCTAGAAACAAAAAGAGGTGAAAGGAACTCAACCTCTGTCTACTTTCATTTAATAGAAATTCCAGCAGGCAATTACATTTGATTACAATAATGAAAGTAAAATAGGAAATACAGTTCTTCAGAACCTATACTTTGGCGTTTGGGAAATCGTTGATCTTCTTTCCAAACCCACCTGCTTTCTTCAGTTCTCTGTAGTAGCACACGCACATGTCTCTGAAGTTTAAGGTTGCACCTATGTTTGTCAGAAGGACATCTGCTGCTCCTGTGGGTACAAGTGGGGTGCCTGTGTGCTTGATAAGTAGATCTTGAATGAGCAGCAGAGATTCGGTTGAGTACTTTTGGCTTTCTATCCCCATCAATAATTTCTTTTCTCCTTTGGGGTTTAAGTACATAAAACCAAAAGAAGGTGAAGTGATGATGGAGTTCGGCAGGATATTGGCAGAGGGTGGTAAGTTGTCTTCTGGTGGAGGGAAGTTGACCTTTTTGACTCCCAAGTCAAGTGCCACTTGAAAGTCAGCTATACTGTAAAACAACAACTTTTCTCTCATGACCCTCTTGATGGTGAGATGTGCTTCTTGGTATTCCTTCTTCCAGCCAAACTTATCCTCTGTCCATTTGAATAGCTCTGGAAGATCATGAGGGTGAAGATTCGGTAGATCTGCGTCTGTGAAAGTCCATATTTTCTGATTTTCCCTTTTCACAGCATATTCACTGAACCAGAAGTTCTTGCACTTTGTGTGTCCAAGTTTGATTGTCAGAACCTCTGAGATCTTGGCCATGGAGAAGACTTTGAATTTTGGCTTGGCTTTCTCTTTATAGAATCTCCTTCTTTCCTCTGATACAGTTTCCTCTGAGAGTCTGACAGAGGGAAGATCTTGAGCTCTGCGGCTATAAAGGTATTTGTACACTTCTTCTTCGATGTTCTTTTTTGGAGGAATAGGGAAGGGTCTCTTTAGGCTTTTAAAGCCTTGGATAACCTCTGCAACTCTATCCTTTGATGGTTTGGCAAGTGGTTCCAGGATGGGGAGTTCAGACAGAGGTTGCAGATCAAAAGCCCAGTCTTCTTCTTCAGGTTTTATTCTTTTGAAGGCATCGAAAGATCTTTTTAGTAGTTTCTCAAGGTGGGAGGAGATTTGATCTTCTTCAGAGGTTCTGTAGCTATGTCCTTGCCTTTATCTTTTGCAGTTGGTGGGGATTCTGTGATTTGGATTATGATGGGAGAGGAGGCTACAGAGACCTGTTGTTTAGATGATCTCTGTGGTTCAGGTTCTGAGCCTATAGGGACTTGGTTCAAGGGAACTACTGGGATTGGTGCTGCCTATGTGGATTGCAGATTCTCCCCCTCATGAGGACCATGGCCGGATGCATCAGGATCTTGGTCCTCATGTCGTGCCCTCTTCTGTCCCGCTTCAGCTTGGCAGGTGTCAGGTTCCTTCCTTTTCTTTCGCCTGCAGAGGTTGTCATCGACATGTCTGGTTATCTTCTTCAGGACATCCTCTGTAGCCAACGATTGCCGATTGACTTCAAGATCAGATCTGAACTTGATAGTGGCCACCTTTTTCGTCAAATCGGTGCACACTTTCTTCCCTTCTGAAGTGATGTTCATGCCTATGAGATTGAGGGATCTCAAGAGCATTTGTCCCATTTCTTCTAAGTCTGCTTTGGTGGCAAGGGCAGAGATTTTGGTCGCAGAGCTGGATAGAGAAGGTGCAGAGGTGGAGTTCTGTGGTTGAAAGGGAACCATGACACTGCGAGTCATGTCCTTGATTTCATCTCTGATCCAGGTCAGATGATCCACTCCGGTCTGAACTGCTTGTTGAGCAAGTTTTGGTATTTCATCTGTGCAGAGGTCCCCTAGAACCTGAATTTGATTTGAGTGGGCGATGATCGTCTGTCCACATGCTCGAAGATCAGCTCTGGTTGTGCAGTTTGTTCTCAGTTCATTGATCGCCTCTGAATGTTTAGTTGAAGATTGGCGAAGAGCGTTCAAGGCGTCGGTGTTTGCGTTAAGAGCATCTGCAATGGTTTGAGAATCCGTAGAGACAGAGCTTTTCAACTCGTCAAGTTTTGTGAGCACCATGTCAGCAAAGGCTTTAAACTCGCCCTTTGTGACAAAAGTGTGAGAGGTAACCTCTGGAACAACACATGTTCCAGATTTATCCAACGAGTCTTTGGCACCCATAGAGCCTGTTGGGACGTTGAGCTCTGTGGGATTTGCTTCCAATCCTCGATGCTCCACAGAGGAAACATCTATGGAAGTTCTATCAACATGTTCTTTGGGGGAGGGTTCAGAGACTCCCTTAAGATCTATGTTGAATGGATCCTGTGGTTGTTCTAGAGCCACAGAATCATTGTGTTCTTTATTCATCAACTCTGAAGTGGTTTGGGGGTCACTCTTGTGTGTGACAGAGGTAACAAATACCTCTGTGTGTGAAAGAGTCGTGTCCTTGGGCAAAGGGACACTTTTGTTTGCACCTTCATCCTTTTGAGAGGATGGGGTGAAGTCTGGATCCCCAGTTGTAGATGGTACAGAGGATGAATGAATATCCTCTGTCCGGGCGGCTAGGGTTTGGTTCGGACTGTGCGGTTCTGTTTCAATATCCCTCTGCACTAGAACTGCAGGGGTAGAAATGTGGGTTGCACTGGGAGTTGGTTTTGGTTGTGTGCCAAAGGCATCTTTTATTTCCCTCTCCTCCAATGAATTTTTAACAGGGTCTACTTCCTCTTCTATGCTATGTGACCTTTCTGTCACATCTTCTATTTCCATCTCCATCGTTTCTCCTATTCCTTCAGAGTATCGGAGGATGACCTCTCTGGCAATTTCCCTCTGTAGGTGAAGTGTTGACCGTTTGGACTTCGGTAGTGACTTCCTTAGATATTTCTTTTTCGGCCAACCTGCGGAGTAAAGACAACTTGTGTCACACGCATATTTCCTTAGATATTTCAATATCTAAATCTTCCGAGTAAAGAGTCCATATGCTATCTAATCTTCACTCGGAAGATTTAGATATTGAAAAAGAAGGAAATTTGCCCCACATTCGCACCTCTTTCATGCACATTGAGTCCGTGTATTATCTGTTGCTGTCTCAACATTTTACACAATTTGAGCCAAATGAAACACACTCATTGTGTCTAAATTCTTTCATACACAAGCAAGAGCACACAAAAAATTTGTTTTTCTGTCAGAACATTCATAGATAAACCTTGTGTTTTTCAATGATTGAATGGAAGTCCTGGGGAGTCATCTTCAAGCCAGCTCCTTAAAATGTACAACCGTTGTACAAAGTGGCTTCATGCTACTTACAGGCATGCTAACTGTTTCATCTCTTGAATCAGGGTTACACTGTTCAGTATGTCTGAATTTGAAAAGATTCGGATATATATCTTTCATGAATTGACGACTCTCAGATCAAAGCGTGCCATCTGTAAAAGGGGAGATTGTTATTTGATTACAAAGGGGGAAATTAAAGTCTGTGCTGAAATTGATGAAATTTTGATGATCCTGATGCTCTCAATCATCAAAAAGGGGGAGAATTTTACAAAGATCAATTTCAAAGCTATGAAGATTTGTCAAAGTGAAAAATGCTTCCGCTTATTCAAAAGTCAAAAGACTCTAAAGAAAGTTTGTTCAAAGATAAATCAATATGATGTGTGAAAGATTGTTTTCTGAAGACAGTCCAGAGATAAAAGTGATGAAGATACAATTTTGCTCAGAGATGAAGATACAAGTTTGTTCGAAGATCTGTTGTTTCACAATTGTCAATGTTTTTCAAAAGTTTCAAGATTTCAGTTTCGCGTTCAAGGCATGTTGACATTCCAATGCTTCAAAGGGAAAAGACTATTCAAGATTCTTCTAAAGGCTGAAAGAGTAAAGACTGTGAAAGCTTCAAAGTTCAAAGTTAAAGAGACAAAAGCTGAAGAATCAAGAGCTGAAGATCTGTATCAAATTTTTATTAAATCTTGAATACAAAGGGGGAGATTGTTATGTCTAAGTATTGTATCCAAGATTTAATAGGAAAGTCAAAGATGTAAAAGTCAACATTGTCTTTGTATTAGTTAGTCAAAGCATGTTTAGTTTTACTTAGTGGTTAAGTCTTGTTTTAGGTAGTGGTATAAATAGTTTTAGCTTCCTTGTAATTGCAAAATGAAGAAAGAGGTTTGGAACTAGAGTTGTAAGATTTTCATTGTAATATTCAGACTTGTGACTAATGAATTCAAGATCTACTTTCTCTCTCTACTCTCTCTCTAGAAATATTCATTGTTCTTGATTGATATTGTTAATTGCTTGATAAGAGTCCATTTGGAAAATGGTTTGACTCAACCTATGTTGAGTTTGAGTCAATTATACTTTTGGGTCGTTGTGTCTACATCAGTCGGTTAAACGTGGTTTTAATGTTTACAAAGGCTTTCGTTGGAGATTTACGTAAAGTGTTGGGCATTTGGCTCGGTTTTGACTAAATGAGTCGTGTGAACATTTGTCCGGATTTATAACCGTCGTGGGTTTTCAGTATGATGACGATTAATTAATGTCATTGGTGAGTTACATGCTTTGGGTGCTTTGGTCATTCAATTGGAGTCATGTAATGTTAGACAGTGTTGTAATGGATCCATAGGCACGTAAGTCTGTCTTTTTTGGAAAGCCTAAGTTTTTGGTTACTGTGGTGACCGCTTGGGTTTGCTAGCGAGTAGGCAATAGGTGGCTCGAGCCGCTGAGTTGAAACTCGTTTAGATTGGATAGGCACCCATGTTCGTAAGACCCTCGAGTGGAACTCGACGGAGTATGGCAAGGGGCAATAATAGGTCTGAGGATTGTGATGTCTTATATGGCATGGGAACTAGGACCGGTATGTGTGGTGAAATCCAATAACATCACGGGTGGCCCCATTCACGTGTTCTCGCCACCCAAGATGGAAATGTTTAGATGACACGCGAGGAAGTTGTATGGGCGGCCTACTTGTGTGTTTCTCTATTCTCATTGTATACGGGTCTCTCCGTCGTAGACCTGTGGTATTTTAAATGTTAATGTCGTATTTTACCAACTCTAGTTTGTGTGGTCGACGATAAATGATGACCTTAATATTTGGATTTTCTCACGTATATTAAGGTTTGAATGGAACGCGTCTTTTTTCTGAATTTGATTTAGTCTATTTTATGGTCGTGTGAGTCTTGGGTCTAATGCCCGTGTTCATGGCAATATTTAATTATATAGATTTTCATCTATGGTTTATGAGTTATGTATCGTGTTCCACCCGTGTTGGGTATTTCGAGACATAACATGTTACCCGTGTTTTATAAAATTGGAAGTCCTCTCTCTATTTTCCTTTTTAGCAAGTTTTGGTTTAAATCCAATTTTACAAAAGTGCGTTTCATATTGAGATCCTCTCCTTTAAAATCATTTGGTTTGGTTAACGATTAACTCGGTGTCTCTTTCGTACAAAATGCATAGTTATTGTTAAACGAGTCATTTTCATAAGTGAAGCATATCATTTTGAAAGATTATGAATTTACTCGCATTCTTCCTTTCTAAACGATTAAATTATATATGTTGAAAATTCTTGAGCTCACTAGGCGTCAAGCCTAACCTTTTTATTTGTCGGAATGTGCATCAGGCTCCAGTTGGGGGTTTGGTTCTAGCAGTTCTATGAAGAGTCAAGCCTTAGTTTGGCACAAGGGTGAGTAGTTGGTGAAGTCTTCCGCAGATTGGAGATAGTGACCGTCATTGGATTTTAGTAGCACCCATCCTTATTTTAGACTGTATGTATAGATTGAACGTGCGTATTGAGGTTAATTCTTAAATTGTGATTGTAGATGATGCAATTATCGATGTATTTAGAAAATTTAAATTAGTTGTTATTTCTAGAATTTAGGATGTTACACCTGGGCTTGGGCTTCCATTTTGTTGCATGATCTTTTCAAGCGTAGCATCGAGCAACCTTTGATTCTCATCCATCTCGGCACGATAGATCCTTCGATTCTCCTCAAACTCATCATTCATTAACTTTTTTTTCTTCACAATCGGCAAGAAAGTTCTTTCTCTTCTCCTCACACTCGGCCTCAAAGTTCATCCTGTTCTCCTCCTAATCGATATCTATACGAGTTTGACATTTTCTCTTTTTTCTGAAATCCTCGGAATGGTATTCTTCAAGTCTACTGTGTGGCTAACTCCTCTGGTGCGACCTGGGTGCTCAGGTCCTAGCACTTCTATAAGAACATCCTCTCCAGGCTCAGGAATCCAAAGTCCTTCTGAAAGTTGTCTATCTTTCTCAATCTGTTAATGCAAATAATACGTATGTAATGATAATTATTAATAAACAATTTACAATGAAGCATAAAAATAAACTAAAATATGGAACTCTCTCTTACAATCTTATCTACTAACTCCTGAAGATATCTGGGAATCCTTATTGTCCCATCCGCTGCTTTGACTCTCCTTACCAACAAAAAGTTCCTTGCTCGCTCGTCTTGAATTTGAAATAGTTCTGATGAGTAGCCCGACTCCATCATCTCTTTGCTCCAATTATCATAATTCGAACGATACCCACGTGCACCTAACTGGGCCGGATTTGTGTTTAGAGCTGCATTCTTCCTCCCTTCTTCTTGTTTTGTTTGATTTGTTTGCAATTAGAATCTTGATTTCAGGGACACACAATTGGTATCAGAGTAGATTCAATTCAAATCAAATTCAAGAAGCTGAGTTCGTATCTGTGTTCTTCGAGTATAGATCAATTTTTGATTTTTAGTGCGAATTTCGAGTTGTAATTGATTAGGTTATGTTCTTTGATCATTCACGATAAAGTCTGTATGATTTCATTTGTTAATCGCACTATAATTTTCTCAAATTTTAGGAATTTGTTGAGTTTTGAGTCACGATTTCTTGAGCACTGTATTTGGATCGAATTATATTTGTTTGAGTTGTAATTCAAATTTCAGTGTTAGAAATAGATTCTAGATGTGTTGTTGAGTGAATTTTCGAAGTTTCAGATCAAGAATGAAAGTTTTGATGTGGTTTTCAATCAAACAGATTGGTTTTTCTTTGAAAAGGCTAAGAACACGCAAGTTCTTCAAGAACGCACAAGATCTACGAAACGCGCAAGGTTCATCGGAAGAACGCGCAAACTGAAGAATTTTGTTTCTGGACGAAAACGCGCAAAGTGTGGTTTGGGAGTTCTAGAAACACGCAGATCGAAGCCTGCGAGTTTGGTCTTCAATCTACGAGTTTGGTGAAATCTGCGAGTTTGAAAAATTGGAAAATTTTTCTAAGTGTTGAAACACGCAACCATTGCGAGTTTCTACTTGCGAGTTTGTTAAAACGCGCAAGTAGACCTTTGCGAGTTCTCTAAACGCGCAAGACTAAGTTTGCGAGTTTCTTCGAAATAGTAATCTACGAGTTCTTTCGATCTGCGAATTTGTTCAAACGCGCAACTAGGCATTTGCGAGTTCAGGAAAAGCGCACGCCTCTATCTGTGAGTTTGTCAAAACACGCAACCCTTTGCTTGCGAGTTACATAAACACGCACGCCTAAGCCTGCGAGTTCTTTTTAAACAGTGGTTTGCGAGTTTCAGCGTCTGCGAGTTTTAAGCTTCTTTAGTGATTTGCGAGTTTCAGTACTTAGTCAAAAAAATTTATATTTGTGATTTCATTTGGACTAACGGTCAATTTCAAGTTTCTTATTGCATATTTTTAATCAAATAGGATGACTTCAAGAGACGCTCTCTCGATTGGAACTAATGTCAATCCCCCGGTGTTGTTCAAATGGGAATATGAACAATGGAAAGACAAATTTCTCGATTTTATTGATCGACAAAAGAATTGAAAGAACATTCTAGAATCAATAGAAGATGGTCCAATGACAAAAATATTTGAGGACATTCCTGTTGAAGGTAATGATTCAGATGGAGCTCCGAAACCAAAGAGAATTGAGAAAGGATATGCAAAATTCTCTGATGAGCAAAAGAATCGGTTTGATGCTGATAAAACTGCCAGATCTTTGCTTTTACAAAGCATCACCAATGAGATTTATGTGAAAATAGACAGCTACAATGCAACTGCAAAATCTATGTGGGATCAACTTCAGAAGATGATGATGGGTTCTAAAGTTGGGAATCAATTGAAAGTGGCCAATTGTATCAACAATTATGAATAATTCAAGGACAAAGAAGATGAGAGTCTGGAGGAAAACTATGAGAGGTTTGTGCTACTTCTGAATGAACTTTCCAAAAACAAGGTCAAAAAGAAACAGATTGAGAACAACGTGAAGTTTCTCAGTATCTTACAACCCAAGTGTAAAAAGCACACTCGTCGAATGAAGCAGATGAAAGATTTGAGTGAGATTCCACTACATGAAGTCTATGAGACTCTACGGAAAAATGAGGAAGAGGTGGAAGAGAAAAGATCTGAGAAAAAGAAAGTTGAGAAAGTTGTTGATCCTATTGCATTAGTGACTGAAGAAAAAGAGAAGGAAAAGAAAGAGAAGAAGAAAAATAAGAAGACAGTGGTTTTCAGTTCTGAATCAGAGTCTGAATCTGATGGAGATGATGGAGAGATTCTTAAGCAGGCAATGTTGTTACTGACCCGATCGTTCCAGAAAAAGTTATACAAGAAACCAGGGTCTAATTCTCAGAGATATTCTTCATCAAGTTCAAAGAACCACGAGCATAGAGAAAAAGTGGAAGGAAATAGAATTGTTGAGAAGAAGCCGGAAGAAAAGAAGAAATATGTGAATGATTACACTAGTAGTGAAAAGAAAGGTGATGATCTGATCAAATGCTACAACTGTGGAAAGTTCGGACATTACGCAAAAGAGTGTCGGAAGCCAAAAGTTTGCAACTCAGAATAGTATAAGAACAAATTGCTCTTGGCCAAGCAACAGGAAGATGGAAAGGCATTAGTGGCAGAAGACGAATATTGGTTGGATCATTCTGATGAGGAAGAAGAACAAGAAGAGACTGCTCATTTATGCTTGATGGGAAAATAAGTGAAAGATGATGATTCTGATGATGAGAATGCTGATGAGGTAATAAACTTAACTGGAAAAGATTTCATGACCAAAATGGAAACCATGATGGTCGAACTTCAAGACCTTCAATCCAAACTGAAAAAGGAAAAAGACAGAGTTGCTAGGAGAAATCAACAAATCTTTTAACTTAATAAATCAGTTATTGGGAACAAAGATTTAATTGATTCTCTACGCAAATCTGATTATTTTTTTAAAAATGAAAAAGATTGTTTTAAAAGTATTTAAACTACAGGTTGAGAATAAGAGTTTAGAGAAAAAGGTAAATGGTCTGGAAGCAAAACTATATATTCGAGGCCAAACAGATCAAACGATTTTCTTGAATACACCTAATGAAGAAGCTGATTTTAAAGAAAAATGGGGACTAGGTTATGATAATCCTCATTACCTAGAAAAAGCTATCAGAAAAGAACCAGGTATATATAATGCAAATTATGTGTATGCTCCTGATGAACATCCTCATTTGAAACCCAAATTTATTACCAAAGCATCAAAAGAAGTTGAGAACAAAGAAGATGAGAAAAGAATGAATTTAAAGAAAATGCAACTACCATTCTGTTATGAAAGACTGAATGATAATTATCTTTCTAAAACATCAAAATTTCTTTCAAATGATTATTTTGCTAGATATTCTTCGACTGAGATGGAGGAAAAACCTGTTCAAGCTAAAATTTATGTACCTCCACTCGTCTTAGAAAGCAAAATAATTGAATTAGAAAATATTTTCTCTGATGAAAGAATTTTGGGTGATCAAACACAAGATGTATTTTCTACAGTGTTAAAGAACACAGATTTTCATTTTAAATCTAAAGTGTGTTCTCCATCTTCTAAAGCACTTCAAACTTCTGAGACTGTTTTTGATGATTTATTTGAGTCTGCAAATGATTTTCTAAATTCTGATGAAGGGTGTATAGAGAAAATTGATATGTTTGACTTTAATGCTCCACTTCCAAATCGTTCTACTTTTGTGATAAATGGACAAGCTTTACCAAATGTTCATGAAAAAGGTAAATCATCAACTAAGGTTGGTGAATCAGTTTCTGTGAATACTGATTACTATGCAAAGGGTAAGAAACATAATAAACAGCGCTCACAGAAACATAATAACAATGGTAAACACAAGAAAAATCAATTTCAGAAATATGATTTTCCTAATAAATCTAAATCTTCTGTTTCAAATATAAGAAAGAAAAGGTTAGAAGAGAGATCTGAATGGCAACCTAAAAGGAAGAGTGATGAGAAGGAAGAATCAATTACTGATAGTTCTTGTAATAGATCAACTAGTAGTATGTGTGATGTAGTTGGTTCTATTGCTTCGACAAATAAAAACCTTGTAACTGATTACAAGCGATATTCTCATAAGCAATTGTTCCAATTATCTTCTACTACTACTAAATCTTATTCTTATCAATGGAATGATTTTGCTTATCATCATAATTCTAATGATTGGTTTGGATCTTATCATGTTTATTCTTCTAAATCAAAAGTTTTCAAAAGAAAAGAGGATCCATATTCAAATGGATGCCAAAATCTTGTACTAATCTGTTAGGACCCAGTTTTAAATGGGTACCTAAAATTGTTGTTTCCTGATTTCTCTTGCAGACCCGGCATATGTGGTACTTGGATAGCGGATGTTCCAAGCATATGATCGGGCACAAAGTTTTATTGTCTAATTATAAAGAGAAATTCAGCGGAAATGTACGATTTGGGAACGACCAGTTTTCACCGATCTTAGGATTTGGTGACATCATTCAAGACAACATAACGATTAAGAAGGTGAGCTATGTCGAAGGCCTAGGGCACAACCTGTTTAGTATCGGTCAATTCTGCGACAAAGGGTTATAGGTAAATTTCAAAGTTAAGAGATGTTCGATACATACTGAAGACGGCAAAGAACTCTTAGTCGGTAATCGAAAGACAAATCTATACACCATCAATCTTTCAAAGGTTCAGAATGACAATCAGGTTTGCTTACTGACAAAATCCTCGATGCTGCAAAGTTGGCTTTGGCACCGAAGGCTGTCACACCTGAATTTTCGTTACATTAACAAGCTGGTCAGTGGAAAGTTAGTGAACGGACTTCCTGAGCTCAAGTATGAGAAAGAACACTTGTGTGCTGCATGTGAAAAAGGGAAGACGAAGAGAGCTCCACATAAACCGAAGCCTGAACCTAGTACCAGTTCTCCATTAGAGTTGTTGCATATGAATCTTTGTGGTCCGATGCGAACACAAAGCTTAGGCGGAAAGAAATACGTGTTGGTTATTGTGGACGATTATTCGCGATACACGTGGGTCAAATTTTTCCGTTCAAAAGATGAGACGCCCGAAGTAGTCATTACATTTCTGAAGACGACCCAGGTGAATCTGCAGAAACCAGTCAAGATTCTCAGAACTGATAATGGCACAGAGTTCAAAAACAGAACTATTGAAGAGTATCTCGAATCGGTCGGGATATCACATCAATACTCTGTTGCTCGTACGCCCGAACAAAATGGAGTAGTCGAAAGACGAAATCGAACGTTTGTCGAGGCTGCCCGTACTATGCTTAGCCAATTAGACTTACCTCTATTTCTGTGGTCAGAAGGTATTTCGACTGCGTGCTACACTTAAACCGTGTAGATCCCAGTACAGTACAATCAATAGTAAATATTCAATGTAGAACAATAATCAAGCCACAACTGCTAGTCATAAGATTAATAAGCAATCAAAGGGTTACAGGTTTACAGAGAGAATTTCTGATAAGGGTATGTAAACCTATGGACTAGCAATCTAATAAATGACTTGAGTGTCTTGAAATATGAACTAGAAACGCCTTTATATACATAGGCTTACAGGCCTAATGGTCTTATGGGCTTGGGCGCATCTAATTAATTAATTTTAGAATAATTACATTACGAACCCTTATAAATACTTTATTCCACTTTCAACACACAAGACTTTCAGTCCTAACAATCTCCCCCTAAGGTTGAATAAAACATTTATCTTCTTGAAATCTTCAAACATTGATCTTCTTTCCCTCTTGAATCTTTGAAGAACTTTGATGTTGCTTGACTTCATGTCTTTCCATGCTCCCCCTTGAATAAAGCTCTTGTTCTTCATAGTATCAACTTTGTAACCAGATTCAATGTACAGTAGCCTCGACTGAACGCACTATCAAGCAGCTTTCAGCTGTAAAAACTCAATCACATCGGATCAGCACACAATAAAGATAATGTGAGAGTTACTTGACATTCCAAGATGCATCTTCAGTTTAAACAAAGAATCTGTCTTTGAACCGCGAGTTGAATAGGCTTTCAGCTTAAGAACTTGTTTCAATCAGCTCGTAGGAGGAATAATGAAGAAACTTGTAGCAGACACCACATGATATGGGAAAGAATCAATACAAACTTTGAAAACTTCACTGTCTTCAGACAAAAAAAGTTAGCATGACAAACAAATTTAGCATTAAACTCATATCTTCATCTCTTTGATCTTTAGACCGTCTTCAGAAAAACAAACTTTCTTTCTTCAAAACTTTGAAATTGAACTTTGAAAAATTCTCCCCCTTTTTGATGATTGTGAGCATCATGATCATCAAAACTTCTTCAATTTCAACGCATTCTTTGATCTCCCCTTTATGATAATATGATATTCTTCGTCCTTTGATCTGAGTATCCGTCAATTCATGAAATGTATATATCCGAATCTTTTCAAATTCAGACATAATGGACAATGTAACCCTGATTCAATAGATGAAACAATTAGTATGCCTGTAAGTAGCACAAAGCCACTTTGTACAACAGATGTACATTGTAAAGGAGCTTTTGTGATTTTCACTCCCCAGGTCTTCCATTCACAAAGGAATTTTCTATGAATGTTATGACAAGAAAACTCATTCCTTGTGTGCTCGTGAAAGTGTAGAAATGATTGAAGCTACTTAGCTTGATCAGGCTCAAATTGTGTAAACTGTTGAGACAGCAACAGATATTACACGAACTCAATGTGTATGAAAGAGGTGCGAAGGTGGGGCAACTTTCCTTCTTTTTCAATATATAAATCTTCCGATTGAAGACTAGATAGCAGATATGCTGCGTCCCCAAAGAAAATGAAACATTTCTTTGTTAAGAAAGAAACGAGTGGCTGGTGGGGTTATAGCAAGAGTTGGCATTGCTCACTACCTGTTTCAATGATGGTCACCAAGGAATGTGAACCAATCAGAATATGTGGTTGCCCGGCTCAGAAAGTGGTTGGTACAGAGTTCTGATATTCTTTTAACTCTGTTCTCACACCCTCTTTCTTTTTAACATTAAAGCTCACTTCTAACCAAACTCTCTTTTTCATTTTTGTTTCGCTCCACACAATAAGAAAAACTCAACCGGATGAGTTATCTCCCCCACTCTTTGAGTTAAGACCCCTCACCCCTCAATCACTCAAGGATAACTTCCGGGGTTGGAAACACTGGTTAACGTGAATCCATGGAAGTTTTGTTTAAGTTCTCACACAAAACCCATGTAAGTCCTAAAAAGAATAGTAGCTCAACAACTTAACTTGAACATTTAAGCTCAAATAAGATAAAACTTTCAAAATGTATGCTCATTAGATTTGAGCAATTAAACTTTGAAGATTTCTCAAAACAAGAATATTGAATGAATGAAATGAAATCACGAGATTTGTTTTGAGAATCTGACAATGTATCATTCAGATCAACTAAACTGGTTAGGGTATCAAAGAATTGGATATTATGTTTATATGAACAAATATAAACAATTTAGCAATGAAAGCACAAATTTCGAATAATGATAGATGCTCAACAACATTGAATATCAAACGGGGTTATTACCATCGAAAAATTGTTTTGCTATGAGACATGGTAATAACAAATACAAATGAGGTACTGAACCTGTGTGTGTGAATACGTTACAGTATAAGTATAAGATAATACGCAAGTATTGATCTTTAGAAACACATAGTCAGTTAAACATTAATGCACAAAAAGTGAAAAACATTTAAATTCACACTTCTAGATTCATGAAACCTTTTGAAAATCAGAAGTGGTTTGAACATTTCAGAAACTGTTTTTCATGCTGGAAAGTTGTTCGTCTTCCAAACAATCAGAGATCTAGAGTTAGAGGATACTTACTTTTAAGCTCCCCCTCAAATCATGATATAATGATTTAGGTCTTTTAAGCTTCCCTGGATAGTTGCAAAATATCCAGGTCTGAACGTTGAAGAACGGGTCCTGATCTGTCATGTGATCAGAAGCCAAAATTCGTTGAAGTCCGTGTTCTAAGCTGATTTACTTAGAAGCCATTGTTCTTCTACCCCCCCCCCCTTGACAGTAGGTGCCTGCAACAAAGAATCAGTTTTCGGCTTTGGTACCCACTGGTATTTAGGTACATGAATGTTAGTTGCAGTTCTTGTGGGGGATATAGAGTAAGAACCATACCAGAAATGATCCCTGGATTTGTGAATGTGATCATGTGTACGACAATAAGAACAATGGTATTTCTTACCTGACAACCTGAGTAATTGATCTCTCGAGTATATATGATCAGGTTTACCTTTACTCGCTTTGTTCTTCTTGGCATTAGATGCATGTACATACGATTCTCTTTCTTTCAGCTCATCTTCAACTGGTTTCTTCTTCCAGACCAGTTCCTCATCTTTGTATCTCCTTCTTCTTTGATGTGTACCTGAACCATCTATATTGCTATCATAGAAAAGGTTAGTTTTACGAATCCGATCAAAAGATTTAACTGACCTTTGTGGAGAGACAGATTTCTGATTTGTACTTGATACAGACTTTTCAAGCACTTTAATCGTCGAAGCAAAGTTATCTCTTTCTTTAACAAGCAGGTCAATCTTCTTCGTGAATTCAGACTTCGTTCTCTGCTCTTTTAGTGCCTTCTCAGATAGTTCAGATAACTTGGCAGTCAACTTTTTGATCTCAGTCTCAAACATGCTTCTCTCTTATTCAAATCCCTTCTCAGCATCATTTCTTTGGCCGGATATTTCTTTGAAGAATCCCACATTCTTTGTTCAATGGCCTTCTTTCTTTTTCAATATTTTATCTTTCAAGGATGATTACTTTCTCAAAAGCAGAAACTTGTTGAGAAAGTTTTATGCATTTCAGCTCAACTTCTTTCTTCTCATCAGCACATTTTCTCGAGAATTCTGAGAACTTCTTTCCGAAAGATTTCTCTTTAGTATCAAAATCAGATTTGTGTCTAGCAAGCAGTTGCTCCAAATCAGATAAACGCTTTTGAAGTTCTGCATTTACATCTTTCAGATCAGAGATCTTTTCCTCATAGCTTTCAGCGGAGACTGGTTGCTGAGGTTTAGCTTCCAAAATAGAAATCTTTCTTTTTAGCTCAGAGTTCTCAACTTTCAATTTTCTTCCTTTTAAAATCTCATTTGGCCCTAACACCAACCATTCAGTACAATCCCACAACTCTTTTCCTGTCATTTTGTAGGTATTTATTTGATCAATAAGTTCACTAAAAATGTCACAAAAAAATTCACAAGTAATACTATCAGTCATATAATTTCGAGTTATATTGTTAGCCCTCTCTCTTTCCTCCTTTTCCACAGGTGAAGCTTCTGTAGGAATCTGGGATTGCATCTCCCCTTCAGTCAAAGATAATCTGATGTAGGGACCCACCTCATGTTCGTCCACACAGTTCAAAAAATGAACTTTCCACTCTTCATATTCTCTTTTGGACTGCAGCCTTGGTAGGTACACCATTTTGATCGTTTCGAATAGAATGTATTCGCTCCGACTTTGAAGAGAGATGAAACTTGAAAGGGCAGGGACCAAAAGTGACAAATTGTGAAACTTGAAAGTTTCGGGTCACAAATGACACACTATTGAAACCTTGAAGTACGGGGGCTAAAAGAAATGCACTGCAAAATGATCGTGAGACAAAAAATTTGACCCTTTTTTTTTTTTTTTTGAAGAAAACCCGGTCGAGCAGGGTACCGGTCAAGCAAATGACCGGTATAGACAAAGTACCGGTCGAACAAGAGGACCGATAAAACAACGTATCGGTCAAAGGGAGGTATCGGTCAAACCAATATTCCGGTCGAACTAAGTATCGGTCAAGCAAAAGACCGATATAGACAACGTACCGGTCGAGCAAAGGACCGGTATAAGCAAAATACCGGTTAAACCAAAGGACCGGAATAGACAGACTATCGGTCGAACTCAAATGACCGATAAACACAAAGTACCGGTCAAAAGACAATACTTATATCTGTCAAACAGAAAGGACCGGTAAAACAGGGTACCGGTCGAACACAATGACCGGGAATTACAACTCCCCGGTCGAAGTATGTCTATCGGTCAAATAACAGATTAGTAGATTAGACCGATAAAATCGACCCGATAGACCCAACGAAAAATACGAAGAACACCGAAGAATACGATGAATTCTGGGATTTGATCGTAATCAAACCCAGAAATCAAATTCGATGAGCAACAGATTCAATCAATTATGCATATAGACCAAAACAGATCGATAATCAACAAAAACGATTTTCAAAGACTTATAAAGACCGATACATAATCCAAATAACAAATATTCAATCGACCGATAAAAACTTTACTGAATTTCCCAAAAAAAAAATCGATCGAATAAATCAGATGAACAGTAAAAGATTAAAGCAGATTAAACAGATAATCGATTAGGGATTTTAGACAAACCTTTTTCTGGATCAAACCTTTTGTCTCTTTGCTCTGATACCAATTGTAGATCCCAGTACAGTGCAATCAATAGTAAATATTCAATGTAGAACAATAATCAAGCCACAACTGCTAGTCATAAGATTAATAAGCAATCAAAGGGTTACAGGTTTACAGAGAGAATTTCTGATAAGGGTATGTAAACCTATAGACTAGCAATCTAATAAATGACTTGAGTGTCTTGAAATATGAACTAGAAACGCCTTTATATACATAGGCTTACAGGCCTAATGGGCTTATGGGCTTAGGCCCATCTAATTAATTAACTTTAGAATAATTACATTACGAACCCTTATAAATACTTTATTCCACTTTCAACACACAGGACTTTCAGTCCTAACAAACCGTTCCATGATACACCGCAGATTTCAAAGGACTCCGTATGCTTTGATCAACAACCGAACACCAACCATTAAATATTTTCATGTTTTTGGTGCTAAGTGTTTTGTGCTCAACGACAGAGAGAGACTGAAAAATTTCAGTGCTAAGGCAGATGAGGGCATCTTCGTTGGATATTCTTCTACATCTGCTGCATATCGAGTTTATTTGAAGAAGTCGAAGACTGTTATCGAGAGCATAAACGTCACATTCGATGAGGAAATGGCTTCTGAACAAGTCAGTTCAAAACCCGTGCTAACTGGAGTATTAGCTTCTAGGCAATTCCGTTCAGAACCTGTAGCTGAAAAGAACAAATCAGATGAAGCATCAACGTCTACTAATCATTTATCTGATTTAGATCTTTTATTTTCACTGTTTTATGATGAATATCTTGGATCTAATGTGAATAAACCTGTTGTGGTTGACAGTATTGAAGATTCAACGATTAATCATCCAACCACTTCAGATGTTTCTACTGAATCAAATTCCCCGATTCAGCATGATATTCCAATTCAAATGCCTACTCCAATAGTTGAAGTTGTGTCTACTAATGATGAGCCAGAAGTTGCTGAGACAGTAGGATGTGATGTAAGGACATATCAACAGACTGAACAAGTTGTACCTACTGAAGATTCTACCCTAATTACTTCAACTGAATCCCTCCCTCATGATGTTCAAACTGAAGAATCTGAAAGTGGATTTTTAGACGACAACCATGATCAATCTTCATCTATTCCACTCCCTCATGAACATCGCTGGATGAAAGAGCACCCTCTTCACCAAGTAATTGGAGATCTCAACAAGCCGGTGCAAACTAGGTGAGCAACTTTGAATCATTGTCTGCATGACTCATTCCTCAGCAAAATAGAGCCCACTTGTGTATCAGAGGCTATAGCTGATTCGGATTGATTGCCTGCTATGCAAGAAGAGTTGAACCAGTTCGAAGCCCTGAAAGTCTGGAGACTAGTGCCAAAACCAGAAGGAAAAACCATTATCAGTACTAAATGGGTGTTCAAGAATAAAAAGGACGAAGATGGTATTGTTATAAGGAACAAAGCAAGACTTGTTGCCAAGGGATATAGGCAAGAGGAAGGCATAGACTATGACGATACGTATGCTCTAGTAGCACGTATAAAGGCAATCCGCATGTTTCTAGCCTACGCAACTCACAAGAACTTCACTGTCTATCAAATGGACGTGAAGATTGCTTTTCTGAATGACATACTTAAGGAAGAAGACGACTACCTCTCTCTAAACAATAATTATGACAATGATAATAATGAGAGGATTAACCCTAAAACCTAAATAACTAAAACTTTAAATACTTAGGATTTTAAGGCCTAATGGGCTTGGGCCCAATAGCTAATAACTATCAATCTATTACAATTTAAACCCCAAACTTTAACTATCAAATAAATACAGTTTAAACCCTTTAATCTTGAATACAATTATGATCCAACAGGTACTAAGATTAACACTGATCCTTCGAGAAAAGCTGTTGATGTTAGGACTTATAAAGGTATGATAGGGTCTTTAATGTATCTTATTTCAAGTATACCAGATATAATGTTTTCATCATGCTTGTGTGCAAGATATCAGGCTGACCCTAAAGAATCTCTTTTGGCTATTGTCAAACGGATTTTTACATATCTGAAGGGGACTAGAGATCTTGGTCTGTGGTATCCTAAGGAGACAGGGTTTGAACTAACTTCTTACTCAGACGCTGATCATGCAGGGTGCATGTTGGACAGGAAGAGCACTTCAGGTCACATTTAATTTCTTAGAGACAAGCTCGTTAGCTGGGCGTCAAAGAAACAATTATGTGTTTGCACATCGACTGCTAAAGCAGAGTATGTAGCTGCTGCCAGTTGCCGCTCTCAAGTCTTGTGGATGCGAACACAGCTTCGAGACTATGGATTCAAGTTTGATAAAATACCGATCTATTGTGACTCGAAGAGCGCTATCGCCATATCAGCTAATCCTATGCAGCACACTAAAACAAAACACATTGATGTCAGGTATCATTTTATAAAAGATAACGTAGAAAAAGGTACAATAGAAATTTTCTTTGTAAAACTGATTACCAACTTGCAGATTTGTTTACCAAACCTTTAGATGAAAAGAGATTCAATTTTCTTGTATCTAAGCTTGGTATGTTAAATCTCAAGGTCTAATCAGTAATTACCTATTAAAGTTTCTTTTATTGTATTGTTTCATCATTTCTTTACAATTATTTCTGAAAAGATATCTGCACTTTAACATGTTGTTCATGTTCTGAGGGGGAGTGAGACAACCTTATAAGATGATCAATATTATTTTGAGGGGGAGTTTATAGAATTTTATTGCTAAATTTTTGTGATGCATGAATTTAGCGGGAGTTTACGCGTACAACAAAAGAAGTAAGGATCTGATTTCTGATTATTTCAGATCAGAACTCGTACTATAATTGTTTTTTTGCTTTATGTCTTTTACATTTGAATAAATTTTGTGAATAAAGTTGCGTTGACATGACTTTGAGACTTGTGCAGAATGAGAGAAGCTTACAAGATCATATCTTTATGACTACAACTGACTTCATGAGATTTAAGATGAAGCGATAAAGGTTAATTTCTTATCTTAATCTCATATATGGTTGAAAGAAGGACAATTTTCAATTATAGAAAAACATGTTCTTAAATGTTCAAACCACTTCCCGATTTTTAAACAGATTTTATAATTTGGAAGTGTGATTTTAAATGTTTTTAATATTTACTTGTGCTTACATGTTTACAAACCATGTGTTTCCAAAGATAAATACTTGTGTATTGTCTTTTCTATATATTTTCAAGTATTCACACACACCGGTTTGAATTTTTGTTCAATTTGTTCTTACCATGTCTCGTATTTGATACATATTTTTCGATGGTAAGATACCCCGATTGCACTTCAATGAATTTTTGAGCGTTAATTCATTTCTAAATGTTTTTTCAAGAATGTCTATATTTTTGTTTCATATAGACAATATCATTATTCTTGACCATAAGCCTTAACTGTTATATAATTTTTTATCTGATCATTTTTCATACAATGTCAGATTTTCAAACAAATCTCTTGCATTCATATTCATTCATTCAATAACTTGTTTGAAAATACTTCCATGTTTAAAAATGCTCAAATCTTCATGACTATATTCTGAGCATATACATATCTGACTTGTATTTGAGTTTTAACTGTTCAAGTTAAACCATTTTGAGCAACATATGCTTTCTAGGAATATGGGTTCTTTGTGCTAGGACTTAACTGAACTTCTATGGATTCACAATTACCAGTGTTTCCTACCAAAGAAGTTAATCTATAGTGATTGAGTGTGAGGAGTCGAAAAGAAATGAGTGTGGGTTTTGCGTTGAGGTAAAATGGAAAAGAGAGTTTGGTTAGATGTGAGCTTATATGATTAAAAGAAAGAGGGTGTGAGATCAGAGTAAAAGAATATCAAACTCTGCACCAACTACTTTCTGAGTCGGGTAGCCACATTACTAATGTTTCACAATTCTTGGTGAACATTATTGAAACAGGCAACTAGCCCATGCCAACTTTTGACAATACCCCACCAACCACTCATTTTCTTCTCAAAAAGAAAATGTTTCATATTTTTCTGGGGACACAACACATAATCTATCTGATTTTCATTTGAAAAATGTGGATACTGAAAAAAAAGGAAATATGCCCCACCTTCGCACATCAATCATGCACATTGAGTCTGTGTTTATCTACTGTTGTCTCAGTGGTTTACACAATGTTGAGCCTTTATAAAAGCAATAATCATATGCTTAATTCTTTCTACACTTGCACGAACATACAAGGAATTCGTTTTCTTGTCATAACGTTCATAGAAATTTCCTTTGTGGTGTTTCGATGATTGGATGGAAGCCCTGGGGGAGTGAACATAACAAAAGCTCCTTTCCTATGTGTATTCGTTACACACAGTGACTTCGTGTTACTGACAGGCACATTAACTGATTCATTTGTTGATTCAGGTGTTACATGAATATTTTGTCTAGATTTGCAAAGATCTAGATGAATACATTGTTCATATTGGCAAGGAATCAGAGGCTCTTGGACAGATCAGAATGGTTAAAGACATTTCTTGGAGAAAGTTTTGATGATATCGATGCTCTATTCATCAAAAAGGGGGAGATGATTTACAGAAATGTCCGGATCAGAAATTTCAAAGATTTGAAAGTTTGAAAGTTTGGATAAAGAGTTGAAGAAGACAAAGTTCAAAGTTTGAAAGTTTGAAAGATTATTCAAGCAAAGTCAAAGAAATTCTGAAGATGTGCTGATTTTCTGAAATTTTGTTTGAAGATTATTTGCTGGAGCAAGTCGAGCTAAATCTGAAGATAATTTCTTTCCGAAGTCTGAAAGAGTCTTGTGATAATTTTAAGAGATTATTGAAGATTGTTTCTACCATATTTGGGGGAGATTGTTAATTTGTTCAAAGGCAGACTTGGGATGAATAAAGTTAAACAAAAGGAAGAGATTGTCCAGATTGTAACTAAAGGGGGAGATTTATTTGCTAAATTTTTTTGTGATGATCTTGAATCCAAAGAGGGAGATTGTTAGAGCATAAATCTGTTGGATACAAGATCATGAAGACTAAAGGTCAAAAGTACAAGAAGTCAAAGCTGGAAAGTCAAACTCTCATTAAAAGTCAAAGTCTAAGTGTTAATAAAAGTCAAAGTCAACATGTTGTATTTGTTTGTTTCCTTGTTATTAGTTTTAGATATAAATACTCTTATTTGTTGTTTAATATATAGATGGTTAGAATTTGAGTTTACATTTCAGAGAGAATTGTAGAGAGAGAAAGAGACTTCTAGAGAGAGAAAATTGTAATATTTGAATTTGAATTGAATCAAACAGGTAATCGTAATCATCTTGTTTTGTTTGATTTGTTTGCAATTAGAATATTGATTTCGGGGACACAAAATCTCTCCCTAAGTATTGAAAAAATAAAAAATGGAATTTAAAGATCTGCACTAGAAAGCAAGAGGTGAAAATCAACCTTCGTAAACGATTTTTCATTACTTACAACAAAAGGTAAACTACTACAAAGAATAGGCTTATGCAAAGTCATTTATAGGGTTAATGAAAGCATCGATTAGGATCCTATGGTAGTTCATAATGAGCTGTCTGAATCTGATTGTAGCATCTATGTCCGAGATGATTGCATTGCCAGGCTCTTGCTGGATAGTAGGTCTTCCGATCCTCTCTATTATTTCCTTCTTGAACCAATGTAGAGTGGCATTTTAGTACTTCTGGTACTCATTTGGTCTAAAGAACTTCCTTTCCTTAAACTCATTTTTGTAGAAGAACCCTAGTTCTGGTTCAATAATCACAGAGGCTATAGGTGCCATGCTGATATTCTCAAGTTCTTCATCGGGAGCAGTGATGGAAAGCTTCTCTACACCAAGGTTCAGAGCATTCTGGAAGCCCATTTTGCTACAGTACTTCACCCACTCTCTCATTGTTTCTCAGACCCTACCATTGGCTATGGTGTACTCTTTCTTTTCTCCAAGCTTCAGCTCCATGAAACCAAAGAGTTGGTGAAGGTCACAAGGGTTGAGATTCATCAGATCAGTATCAAAAAAGCTACATAGGGATCTATCTTCTCTCTCGGTCGACTACCCTACGTAGATGATCGATTTGTGGGCAAAAGAGTGAAGGGTTACTTTGAGAACCCTCTTGATATCTGAATCTGAAGACACTAGTGTTTTTTCAGAGACTTGGTTTCCATAAACCTCCTCTTTATGTCTGCTTGAATCCCAGGGTGCAGATTTGGTTGAAACTAAACCTTCTCTTGTCTCTCGTTGTAGATGTATCTATGAATCTTCTCGTTCAACTTCAGTTCAAGTTCTCTAGTTTGTTTGGATTCAGAAATATTCTTATCCTCATCTAATCTATCTGCTTCTTAACATCAGTGACTTTATCCTCGGTGACATGAGGAAGACTGGTGGTCTATGGTTTGGGTGGAGAAGGTGCTTTGAGTTGTGCAAAGGTGTTGGCAGAGGTAGAGGCAAAGGTAGATGTTTTCTTGGTACATTTGAACGTTGCTTCCTCTTCATCATCTCTGACCTCTGTGTTCAATGGTATAACAATTTTCTTAAATGACACCACTTTAGGTACAACAATGGGTAATGATGGTTCTTCAACAGAGACTGGATGTCCCTTTGGTTCTTTGCTCTTTTGCAAGGGTTTTTCAAAGGTAGTCTCCCTCTGTGTTCGTTGTACTGAGGATTTGGGTTCAATAGGGATTGCAGAGATGGGCTTGACAGGGATTGGTATTGATTGTGGTTTCTCCCCCTTTTGGTGATCGTGAGAACCAGAGCCACCTGGTCCCTCTTGATCATGACATATCTTCTTCTTTGTGGCTTTGGCTTGGCAAGAGGATTATGTCTTCCTCTTCTTCTGTTTTGCAGGGAGGTTCTTCTTTTACATATCCCTCAATCATATCATAAATGTCACCAAAAGCTAGAGTGGCCTTGTTTATTTCAAGATCATCTTTGAAGAGCATAAGAGCTACACTCTTCTTGACTTGATCAACAGTAAAATTTGTAGAGGTTGTGAATTTATCGCCAATATCATTAACCTTCTGAAGCAATTTATTACCCAGTTGGTTGACCTCTGATCTGCTTATGTAGTCACTAGGCAAGGAAGCAGGTTGTATCACCATAGTGATTATTGACTTGATCTCGGCGTTAAGCTTTGTGAGAACCTCCTTAGAAGATGATGCTTGATGTCGAGGTTCTGTATTTTGTTTGTTAATAGCCTCTGCTGGGCTCTTAACTGCTTCACCATTTACCTTTACCTCTGAAGCTAAGGCGCTAAATTGGTTCTGAAGGTTTGTAGAGCTCTGGGTTTGGCTGATATGAGATTGCAGAGCATCAAGCTTCATTGTATTTGCTTCTGAAATGGAGTGCAAAGCCTCTACCTTAGTTTGTAGAGCTTCAGATTCAGAGGAATCCAAGGCAGAGGGCTTTGGTGTTTGGCATTGGAGTTTTAAATCATCCAAGGATTTCTGAACATTGGTTGCAAAGGTTTGGAACTTATCCTTTGTAACCATGTCAGAGGTGGTAACTTTGGATCAAGACATGATCCAAAGTAGATCCCTGTGCCTGGGATGCCTCGTTGCCCCTGTTTAAAGTTGAGGGAAGAAGGACTTCCCTCCTATCCTTGAGACTCTTATAAAGAAATAGAAGCTACAAGGGTTTCAATAGGCTTGAGGGTATGTAAGGATCCAGATTCCTTCACATGTTTAAGAGAGTGTGAACTCATAGGTTGTTCAAGAGCCTTCTTCGTTATGTGCATGTATCAGTGATTGCTCTAGACAATGATTTGGGATTGTAGTTCGTGGAGAGGCAACACATGCCTCTATGCGGTGTGGTGTCATACCATGGGGAAAATTGGTACTTATTGTTTCAATGAACCCATCCTTTTGAGAGGATGAGCCTAGTTGTGTGGCTTCCCCTTGGTTTAAAATTGATCTAGAGGCAGAAAGAGTTGCCTCTGGTTGGCTGGCTTGGATTGGGATCGAGGCGTGCACCTCTTCTTCAATAACCCTTGCTGCTTGACCAGCAGGGTGTGGTTGTATTGGGGGGTGGTTGTTGTGGTGTTCCTTCTTCTTCTTCGGCATCTTATTCTTCACTATCTACTATATGTATTCTTCTTCTTCTTGATGCCCTTGTGTCTTCTGTATTATCAATTTGCAGAGACTTTTGATGAACTGCATCCTAAAACTCAACTTCTGCTTTAAACTCTCTTACTTCAGCTATCTCAACCTCTTGGTTTTCATTTTCTCTTACCACTCTCACTTCTTCCCTGACTTCTTCTCCTTCAATTTTATGTGCACCCTCGGCTCTCACTGCTACTCCCTCATCTCTCACCTCATCATCCTCTTCGTTTTCTCTTGCTATGTCCACTGGGATCTCGGGTCTCGGTTATGAGACCTCGAGAGTGCGTCTATACTCTCTTCTGACCTTCTTGTCTCTAATGTATGTAATAAGGTTTGAAGATAAAAGGCCTTGCATATGGATATCCTCTAGAGACAGTGGTTGGTATGTGGGTCTTCATCTTATAAATGATTACCTTCTTCCCAGAGAGGGGCATCTTTGCATTATCTAGGCCACACCTAAGAAACAATGGAAGGAATCATGGAAAAAGTAGTGCAGACAGAGCTTTACCCTTGCTCTGGTCTTGATTTTTCTTGTATACAACATCAAGCACCTCATTGTAGATGATTTGTGAGTAGTTTAGGCTCAAATCAAAGTAAACACCATACAAATTTGTCAGTATATTGGTGCTGGACATGTCCCTGCTCCCCAACTTATAGGTAAGAGCTCTGTTGAGGATGCTGAAAAGGACATTCCAAATTGAGGGCAAGTATTGTCTTTTGAATTCTAAGGAGGAATGGATATCTTTGGCATATCCAATAAGTCGAAGGAATCCCACAATCTCTTCTGAATTTGGATCCTTTGCATTGTGGCGTATATTCATATCCTTCCTAGTGGGCAAGAGCAAAACTCTGGAGATTGTACTTCGATCAAAGCCTAGTCTTAATACCTCATCCTTTCTACAGTTTATGAATCCTATCACTGTTGCTTCCTCAACGTCAAATACACAAGATTTCCAGAATTCCTGAATTTATCGTTCAGGAATGTCATTATCAGATAGGTTTAGGGCTGGATGTAGATAGTGGTTCTGCAGAGCGTTGATCATGGGAGCATAGGAGGCATCGAACTTGTTCATGTCCATGATTATCTTATGGTTGTTAGGTTTCAAAGGAAGGGGAATGTACTCAACATTTCTTCCCTGTGTAGATTTCACTTGTGATGCTCTTTCTTGTGAAGCATCAGAGTCAGATTTAGGTCTGTTAGCTTGAGGTTATGTGGATGCCATTGTTACAGGTTCAAAGAAAGCACGAAAGCTCGAAGATGAAAAGAGAGAAAACAATAGGGAATATGGGAATGGTAAATTTGAATTCTAGGGTAAAATTGGGTTTTTATGGTGTTAAAGGAGAGAACACTCAAGTGAAAATGTTTGGGTTTTCATGTTTGAGAAGCACTACCCATACAAAAATGCCACGTGGATATGGGCGGTTCAAATCTGAGGACGTGTGTATACGTCACACACCCTGCGCGTAGAGAAAGTGGGAATAACAGGGTTGCCACCTTTAAAATAACCCGTTTCTCAATTCGGAGTGAAAACACACAAGTGTTACTCAACGAGAGGAGGCTCTGTACAGACAGAGAATCTGGATTTGGAATATAGAGATGGGTTCTTTTGTCCTTTTAAGATTACACATTTTACCTAAAATGGTTTGAAAATTCTTGACTTGGCATGGAAGAATTTATTTCAAAAATTAGGAATTTTAGAACTAGAGGCTCTGGGTCTATAGACCATAGGTTCTGGGTTCAAAAATTTCCAAATTTAGAAACCTCTTCAAAGTGTTTTTATCATTTAATAACTCAAGAGTGTTACTTGAAAGATAGAAATCATACCTTACATGTGTGAGGAGCATCTGGAAACTAAGGATAGAGTATCTGAGTATTGATTTGATGATTAAAAAGTTAAACCTCTTTTCATCAAGATCTTTTGTGAATAAATCAACAAGCTGATATTTTGGGGGCACAAAATACATTTCAATGGTGCTCTTCTCAACGTGATCCTTAAGAAAGTGATACATGACATCAATATGCTTTGTTTTTTTTAGTGTTGTACATGATTTGCAGAAATGGCTGTGGCACTTTTTGAATCACACAGAATTGGAATTTTGTCAAACTCAAGACCATAGTCATTGAGTTGAGTCTTCATCCAGATGACTTGCAAACAACAACTAGCTGCAACAACATATTTGGCTTATGCTGTAGAGGTTCAGACACAGTTCTGCTTCTTTGAGGTCTAACTCACTAACTTTTTTCCATGTAGTTGACAACTTCCAAAGGTTCTCTTTCGATCAAGTTTGCAACCTGCATGATCTGCATCTGTGTATACCACTATATCAGAGACAAAGGATTTAGGATACCAGAGACCAAGATGTTGGGTCCCTTCTAGGTATCTAAAGATCCTCTTTACTATAGTGAGATGAGATTCTTTAGGATTAGCTTGGTATCTAGCACAAAGACATGTGGAAAACATATTGTCGGGCGTACTAGCAGTTAAGTACATAAGTGAACCAATCATGCCTCTGTAGAGCTTAGGTTCTACAGATTTTCCAGAGGGGTCAGAGTCTAGCTTTGACCCTGTGGCTATTGGTGTTTTCATTGATGAAGTGTCAGAGAGTTTATATTTTGACAAAATGTCAGAAACATATTTTGATTGATTTATAAAAGTACCCTCTGAGGTTTGTTTGACTTGGAGCCCGAGGAAGAAGGTTAGTTCTCCCATCACGCTCATTTCAAGTTCACTTTTCATCAATTGTTTAAACTTATCACAATACTTTTGATTTGTTGAGCCAAAAATGATGTCATCCACAGATATTTGCACTAGAAGAATCTCATTATTATGCTTCTTTATGAACAAAGTAGTGTCAATGGTACCTTTCATAAAGTTATTTTTAAGGAAAAAGGAAAAGAGACGCTCATACCATGCCCTTGGTGCCTGTTTCAGTCCATACAGAGCTATATCTAAGAAGTATACATGGTTTGGATGTGTAGAGCTTTTGGATATAGAATTCTTCTAGTAGCTTGCCATTCAAGAAGGCAGATTTGACATACATTCGATAGACTCTGAAACCTTTGTGTGCAGCAAAAGCTAAGAATATTCTTATAGCTTCAAGTCTTGTCACAGGAGCAAAGGTCTCTTCATAATCTATGCCATCTTCTTAGCAATAGCCATTAGCAACCAACCTTGCTTTATTTCTGATCACGATCCCATCTTCATCCTTCTTGTATCTGAAGATCCATTTGGTTCCTATGACAGTCTTACCTTTTGGTAAGGGACCAGAGACCATACTTTGTTGTGTTCAAACTGCAGAAGCTTTTCCTCCATGGCCTATACCCAGTTTGGTTATCTAGGGCCTCAGAAACCTTCTTTTATTCTATCACACTAAGAAAGTTCACAAAGAAACATTCATTAGTTGTGGCAAATCTGGTCTTAACACCATCTGAAGGATTGCCAATGATTTGGCTTAAGGATGACTTTTTGTCCACTTTGTCATGCGAGGTAAATATGCAGAGGAACCATCATTCTTTGTGTTTGATGCGGAAGGTATGTTTACATTTGAGCTTAGAATCGGCGAAGCAGTCTCTGCATGCTCC
This sequence comes from Arctium minus, assembly GCA_954870635.1. Classification (NCBI taxonomy): domain Eukaryota; kingdom Viridiplantae; phylum Streptophyta; class Magnoliopsida; order Asterales; family Asteraceae; genus Arctium; species Arctium minus. Next base: position 46,680,229 of record OX941089.1, on the reverse strand, counting down.
CCCTCGAGTGTATGCCCAAATGTGTTATCAACTGGACTTGTAAAGTTTGATGCAGAGGATGAAGCATTAGAAGGACCAGATAGAGATGTAGCTGTTGGTTCTAGTTCTGCTGAGGTTTGATCTGCAGAGGCTTTGGCTTCGCACTCAGAAGCCTCTTCATCCCCGAAAATGTTTTCGAACAAGGTTGCGAGTTTCAACTCTCTAGACAATGATGAGTCAGAAATATTTTATTGAGATTTGAGTTTTGAATTGCAGTATTCAGAAGTCTCTTGGGCAATGTCATCAAATGATACGTTAATGCTCTCAAGGATTAGTCTTCAAGATGATGGCTCTGTAGGCTATAGAGTTTAAAGAATAACCAATAAATTTGGCCTCATCTGCCTTCTTATCAAATTTGCCCAATTGATCTCTATATTGAGGACGAAACACCTACATCCAAAAATATGAAAGTATTTAATGTTAGGATTTATTTTGTTGAGCAATTCATAAGGAGTCTTCATATGCCTCTTAACTATCAAAGATCTGTTTTGAGTAAAGCAAGCTGTAGAGGTTGCTTCTACCCAAAAGTTGATTGGTAATCCAGAGGCTACAAGCATGGTCCATGCAGTTTCCACAAGGGTTCTGTTTCTTCTTTCAATAAACCCATTTTGTTGTGGTGTTCTAATTGTAGAGAAGTTCTGAGAAATTCCCTCGATGACAAGGTAAACATCAATTTTGGCATTCTTGAACTCTGTGCCATTGTCACTTCTCAGGTTTTGAACCTTACTATCATACATAACCTAGATTTTTTTCAAGAGATTGATTAGTATTTCAGGGACATCATACTTTTGCCTTATGAATTCTACCCAAGTATATCTTGAAAATTCATCAGTTAAGACAAAGATATACTTCTAACCAGACAAACTCTGCACAAAAATAGGACCACAAAGGTCAACATGGAGCATGTTCAAAGATCTAGTATAGGACACATCAAACTTAGTTCTGTGTGAGGCTCTTTTAAGCTTGCCCATCTCACAAGCAGAACCTAAATGATACTTATCAAATTTAAGAGAGGGAAGACCACTTACAAGATTATGCTTGACAGTTTGGTCTAAAGTTCAAAAGTTTAAGTGAGAGGACATGTTGTGCCAAAGCCATGCATCTTCACTCCTTTTAGAAACAATGCATGGCTTTTCTGTATCATTCTAGGCTTTGAAATTCATAAGGTAAAGATCACCTTTTCAACCAACCCTCAGAAGTTCTTCACCTGAACCGGTCAATAATGAACAATACCTTCTCTTAAATTTGACATCAAATCCACTGTCACAGAGTTGACTTATGCTGAGCAGATTGTGCTTTAGCCCATCTACATAACTCCATATCCCTAAATTTGACCCTTTATTATCACCAAAAGTTACAGAGCCTCCACATTTCTCTGAAAGAGAATAATAACTTTTTATTTCCAGTCATGTGCCTCAAGCATCCAGAGTCGAGATACCAGATTTGAAAATGCTATTTCCGCAACATAAATTAAAGGACTTTAGGTACCCATTCCCAAATGGGTCCTTTTTTGTTAGGAGTCTTCTGTAAAACCTTTAGACTTGATTTGGCAGGTTTCCAGAGATCTTCTGCTCATTTTGTTTCTTCAGGCCCTTAGAAATTTTATTCTTGTTTTTGGGCTGAGAAAGAAAACAGTCGGGGTTTGAGAAATGTCTCTTTAATTGATATAGTAGTTTAAACCAATGACAATTATGTGTGCAAGAGGATGATCGCTTAAAACTTTCATTGAATTTCTCAAAATTGGGTACCAAGGCCTTATATTTGGGATCTCTCATAGCATTGGAGGTTTTACAAAACTTTCTATCTAGGCTAGACTTATTTTGAAAGGTCTTCCTGCCTTACTTGGCCTTCTTCTCTACCCAATTTTCTCCCCCCTTTTGATTCATTGTAACTGTTAACCCAGTTTAATCTAGTTGATAAACAATCACACACAATAATATAGATCAAGACATATAAAGATTAGAATAACATACCAATCCCTTGAATAATCAATGAAAACCTTGTGTGTTCTTGATACCTTGAATGTAGGATTACAGAGAAAAACGGCTACCTCACTAATATGATAATTATTGTAATATGAGGATTAACCTTAAAAACCTAATAAACAAATCTACTTATACTTAGGCGTATAAGTCCTATTGGGCTTGGGCCCAATTACAACTCAACTATCAACTTATTACACATTAGAGCCTCTAACTAACTTTAAAACAATTGCAATTTAAACCCTTAACTTTAACTTTAATCTTGAATACAATTTATGATCCAACAATCTCCCCCTTTGGATTCAAGATTAAATTTTTTTTGGCAATTGTCTTCGGTAGTCTTCAGGTCTTCACTTGTCTTCACTTTTCTTGAAAAACTGCAGATAGACGTTGATAGCTTCAAACGAAGTGTCCTTATGACGATCATCTTCAGTCACAAATTCTTCTTATATTCTTCCTTGTTGATTATTCTCCCCCTTTTTGTATATTCTTCTCCTTTTTGATGAGTGGTGAGAATCATCATCATCAAAACTTGTTAAAACAATCACCCCCTTGTCTTTATAGACTTCAATTAAGCATTGTCTTCATGTATAGATCCCTGTGTGGAAATAAGAGCAGTCTTCCCAGATGGAAAGAGTGATTATTTCAATCTTTTCAGATTCAAATAAAAAGGTGGTAACCTGAATCAACAAATGACTCAGTTAGAATGCCTGTCAGTAACACAGAGTTACTGAGTAACACAAAGTTACTATATAAGGAGATGGTTTTGATGTTGGCTCCCCAGGTCTTCCATTCAACCATCGAATAACACAGTTTATAATCCAATTAACTTGATTCTTTAGGCTCTGATACCACTTGTTATCCCAGTTTAATCTAGTTGATAAACAATCACACACAATAATATAGATCAAGAGATATAAAGATTAGAATAACTTACCAATCCCTTGAATAATCAATGAAAACCTTGTGTGTTCTTGATACCTTGAATGTAGGATTAAATAGAAAAACGGCTACCTCACTAATATGATAATTATTGTAATATGAGTATTAACCCTAAAAACCTAATAAACAAATCTACTTATACTTAGGCGTATAAGTCCTAATGGGCTTGGGCCCAATTACAACTCAACTATCAACTTATTACACATTAGAGCCTCTAACTAACTTTAACACAATTGCAATTTAAACCCTTAACTTCAAATTTAATCTTGAATACAATTTATGATCCAACAGTAACAGAAGGAACAAAATTTTCATTTTCAGTCCACTTTCCCTTCTGTTCTCTAGTGAACTTGATAGGCTTAAAGGTATGAGGTTTAGAAGTTTCTGGAGTAAAATTGACTTTAACTTTTTCTTCCATTTCTTTTTCTAAGTCAAGGGATGTTTTGGCTCTTAAACACATATCCACAAAGTCAGGACAAATAGGTACCTTGGACCCAAATTTCTTTACGGAAATTGGTTTGTTTGGGATGCCAGAGGTGATCTTTGTATCCTCTGGTCCACTAGCAACTATTTCTTGCTGTATAAAGCCAGTCTTTGGTGTAGTGTTATCTTCAGAATCTAAGTCTGAATCAAGAAAATATTTTTCTACCTTCCCAGAGATCCCTTCACTGGGATATATATCATAACCATTTGCATCCTTTTTGTTGGATCCCATATTTAATCTTATAACAATGATATAAACTAATAATAATAATAAGAACTACGGAAGCGATACAGTTTAAATATCAAAGAAGATTCAATATCACAGTTCAAATAATATGAATAAATCGTACTAGATCTTCTTTTGAATACTTTCCAATATATTAAAGATAAAATCAGATACAAGATATTTGAAAAGCATACTTTGTCAATGGAGTGATGGTCCTATTTATAGAACCATAAAGTAAACATTGTACTATCCTGACATAGGAAGCATGCTTGAACAGTGTCTTACCTAAAAGGTAAGCTCAAGACATGATTGAATAGTGACCTACTCTAAAAAGTAAATCTTTATCACTAATGATGTGTCATCTGTTCTTGTGCTAATACTTGTAGGAATTATCAGTGCTTTCTTCAGAGAGGATGTGTTCAGAGCTCTGATGCAGGTGCCTCTGATGAAGCCATCTCTGATGTCTTCTGCTGAATTTCTCTAACTCTAGAATGTACTTCAGAGGTAGGCTCACTCTCTGAAGTCTATCTCTGGAAGTCCTCTGAAATAGGACTTACAGTATTTTCAATACTTTTACAGTTTAGAATTGGGGCTAACAATCTCCCCCTAAGTATTAAAAATAAAAAATTGCAAGAGCAGTAGAGAAAGAAAATTGAATCTAGAAAGCATAGAGGAGAGAGTCATCCTCTGTAAATGTTACTTCTCAAATAGTATGAATTATAAAACAGAGAATAGAAAATAGCAAAAAAAAATTACAAATAAAAGAACTAATTACTTTCACCAGAGCGTATCCTATGGAACTTCATTATCAGCTCTCTAAAGTTAATCATTGAACGAATTTCCAAGTCTAGCTTTCCCAATAGGTCATCTCTGTGTCGTTCTTATTTTGTATGAATCATCTTCATCACACCCATTAACGTCTCATCTGAATATTTAGATACCTCTGAAGCCAGGAAAATCTTCTTGACTTGATTCACCTTGTAGACGAATCCCAGAGGTTCTAGAATTATTGAGCCAGTCTTGTATTTGTCTAAATCAGGAATCTTCACTATTGATTCAGTAAGTCTAAGCTTTTCTTCTCCTAGATTCAGAGCTATCTAAAAGTCTAATTTTGCTCTTAGCTTGATGTGTGCATTCATAGCACTGAAAACATCATACTTGCCAATTCTGTACTGTCTCCCTCGATCATATCTTTTTACACAACATGCATGAAGTTGAGGCAGATCATAAGGATTTAGATTTACAAGATCATTGTCATTGAACTCATAAACCGTTCTGTCAGCTCAGATCACCACGAAATGCATGTATATGATTTTGTTGTAGGCAAACTTCTTTTCAGATATATCATTTATTTCAATGATGGGTGACTCTGAATAGACTTGCTCTATAGGCTGTGTTTTTGACTTTATGAACCTTTTCTCATAATCTTGCATATTTTTCTTGATCCTTCGGTTCAGAGGAAGAACTTGAGTGTTTTCAAGATTGAATTCAGAGTTGAGGTATCTGAAATGATCTTCAATAGAAGCCTCTATCTCTGAAGCAAGAAAGATTGGAGGTTGGGTGAACCTTGATAGGGCAGGAATACCAATGCTTGTATTCTGAACATGTTTCTCTGGAGGAGCCTGTTCATTAACAACCAAGGTATCTTCTTCAGCAGCCAATGAAGTTGTCTCTGGTTCCTTTGTTTGAGTTCTTAGAGATGGTGGAGGGGTGTAACTGATAGTGGATGAGAAGATGAATTCAAGCTCTGTCGTGTCTGGAATTTTGAGCTCTGCTTCTGAAGTAGAGGGATGATGAGGTTGAGCATTTTTGTATTCATACTCTTCCACATCAATCACTTTAATTTCCTCTTCTTCTTTAGCATCTTCTTCATTTACAGTTTTTGCTTCTTCAGATTCTGATCCAAAAGCATCTCTTATCACAATGTGTGGTCTTTCTGGTGATGAGAATGCATCTTCAGAGGTTGAAAAGTCCACCAGTTTCTCATCTTCTTCTTCGTCCAGAGCACCAATGGTCTTTCGCATAACATTTATAACTTGAATGATTGGTGCTTCTAAGGATGATGGTGCTAAGAATACAACTAGTACTGGAGATTCGAGTAATGTTTGCTTGTCTTCAGCAGAGGTGGAGTGCTTCTCTGGTTCATTTTCTTGTACTCCTCTTTCTTTGTTGGAGGGGGAAGGAGTTGAGTCTTTCTCCTTTTCAGCTTCTGTTGATTGGACCTTCTCCCCCTTTTGAGGACCTGATGACCCTTGGGGTTGGTCATCCTTGTCATCAGAGTCTTCAAACCTTGATTTCTTCCTTGCCTCTTTAGAGCAGGCAGTCTCTTGATTTTTTCTTTTCAACTTTCCTTCTGAAAATAGTGCATTCTTCAGAAGGTCTTCGACTATCTTGGTATGATGGCTTGCTTTGGCAACAAACTTGCTCGAAATTGTCATCATTCTATTAGTGACAGATTTGGAGAAGACTTGCAGGTTAACCTTTGTTATTAGCTCTGAAGTCATGGGATTGGATGGAGCAGCAGTAGGTACTTGAATTTTGGCGATTGACTCTGCTAAAATCTTCAAGACTTCCTCTTTGAAATGAGAGAAGTCTTCAGAGGTGGTGGAAGGAGCAGAGGAAGTTGGAATTTCTTTTAGGAACTCTTCCTTTGCTTCTTCAATCTCTTTTGATAATACTGAGGAATTGCCAATAACTAGCTTTGCCAGAGCCTCGATCCTTGAACTTTGAGCGTTCAGTTCTGTGGGTAGCTCAGAGACCTCTGAAGTGAGTTTTGCAACTTCAGAGTTTGAGGCAGAGGCCTCTGAGGTCTTCTCAAGTTGAAGTTTTAGATCCTTCAAAGATCCTCTGACTTCAACACCAAAGATTTTGAGCTCTTCCTTGGTGACATAGTCAGAGTGGGAAAACTTAGAATCAACACATGATTCTAATTTACCCTCGAGAATAGAGGGGCCTTCTTTCGGAGCTTGTTTGATGGTGGCTCTGGAAGGACTTCCCATTCATCCTTGAGAATCCTTTTTCAAGGATTTCTCTATAATGGTTCTAATAGGTCTTGCATCATTTGAGTCAGAGTCAGATGAAGAGGAGAACCTAACGTCAGTGGACACCTTGATATCTAGGCTAAGGAGTCCTTGTGCAACTAATTCATGCCATTGTCTCTCTGATAGACAATCTCTAGGAGAGATATTAAGTCTCTCTTGGACTAAGGGATGGACACCTATATCATGAGCCACAGAGGCATCATTTGTGTGGGTAGGTATCGTATTCTGGGGCAATTGAGTACTTTTGTCTTTGACTAAGTCCTTTTGGGAGGACTTAGCCACTTTAGAGGGTTCCCCTTTGGTGCTTGCTTCAGAGGAAGAAGAAGAAGGTGCCTCTGAGCGGTTCGCCTGGGTAGGGTTCGAGGTGAGCACCTCTGTTTCAATATCCATGGGTTCTGGACCACCTTGAATAGTAGATTTGGTAGCACGAGAAGTTGGGCTTGGGAGTCTCTCACTTGTGCCTTCTAGGTCATTTTTTTCTACTTCAAATCTCTCGGGTCTAGGATAAGAAACTCACCCTCTGGATTACTCTCATCCTCACCTTCCTCATCTCCGACATAGTTAAGATCTCCGTCTGGGGGAGGCTTCTCTGTTCTTCTCTTACTCACTTCCATAGAGCCACCCTCTGGTTGCTCTCTATGATCTTGTTGAGTAGCCTCAGAGATTTCACTCTCTGATTCTAACTCAGGCTCAGGGCCTAAATATGTTGGGGATCCCACCATCAGATCCTAGATGGAGGTACTCAAATATGGTTTTTGGAAATCTTCTTTCATTTGAGTATGGAGGAACTATAGTGGGTTTAAATGAATTCATCACAAACAGTGGTGTTTTTTGGCCCTCCTCAATGAAAGATTTTCTTTCCATGGCTCGTTGAATAACCAAAGAAATGAATATAGGAAACAATACAGAGATTGGTTGTTTTCCTTTTGAGAGATCCTTATTCTTTTTGTCTACTGCAGTCAAAAGTTCACAGAAAAGTAGATTAGCCATATTGATACTTCGGTTGAAGAAAAGGGCGTACATGATGGCTAAGATGGTTGAATGTATTTGGTCTTGACTGCCGATTTTACATGTTAGTGTGCGATTCAACACACTGAACATGAAGTTCCATGTAGGAGGATGATATTGACGTATGAACTGGCTTAGGCAGGTAATTTTCTTGTTGTAACCCAAATGATGAAGAAACTGTAGAAGAACTTCAGGAGATGGTGGTTCTTCAAACTGTTGGATTTGAAGTTCTCTCATAGTCAGTAGGCATAATCTTCGAGTCAAGGTGTCAGAGGTGATACAAATGTTGATTCCTTGATCTCCTAGGTCAATGTAGCCGACCAGTCCTCCTTGTATTCATTGGAATACCACCATTATTTTACATACCTTAGAGGAACATCTTAAGCGTATTCAGTTAGGGCAACATTCAGTTCACACCTGCTGAAGAATTCTAGTATAGGATCAGATTGTTCGTCGAACTTGGCAGGGGTTATGTCCAAATGGTAGTTGTTTCCTTTGACTGGAACATCGAACTGTTCCAGGTTTAGACATGGAACGATTCGACTAGAGTCTTCTGAGTTTTGAGTTTGGTTTGCCATTGTTGCAAGTTTCTTGCTTGAAAGCTTAGAGAGAGAGTAGTGATGAGGGAAGGTTTGAGAACGTAAAGAATGAAATGATGATTTAGTGGGTTTTTATGGGCTCAGGTAGTGGGATTGAGGGTATGGAAACGGCGATTGTGAGTTCCCATGTCAAAAAACGTTCCATCAACCTTCTAATAAATAGTATACACGTGTAGAGGAAGGATGAAAGGACGCTTGAGGTCAGATAACCGCCAGTGGGTTTTGATTTAAATTTTATAGTTATCCAAGAAAATAACCCACACATACCACTCTTCTTTCCTTTTTTTTTTTAAATACATCACAATTTATTAAAAGAATTTTATTTACAAAAGAATTGAAAATTGATTAAAAGGATATCCAAGAATACTGAGATTAAGTGATATGATATTGCTTTAGAGTGTAGTATACCAGAGGCTCTGAAGACAATATCAGAGACTAAATGACAATCTCTTAGATATTTGAATTTTGAAAAGAATCAAGTTTGATTTTCATAAAAAGATAAGGTAGAATTTGAGAATGAAAAACATACCTTTCTTTCTGGAATGATCATTTCACGAAATGATCAGAGACTCTGTTGTGAGTATAAGAGACAAGATTAGAGACTCTGTTGTGAGTATCAGAGATAAGATCAGAGGCTCTGATATGAAAAGCAGAGATTCGGAATTTTCAAACTTCTTTTAGCTCCCCCTTGACAAATGATGGATACTTTTCTTTTCTACCCCTTGATTGATGCTTAGACATACAAAACTAGATGATTTTGACTAGCTTGTTTTAGAGGTTCAGAGTCTCTTAAACAGGTCTCAGAGGCCCTGAGTGCTAATATGTTACTTATGTCAGAGGCTCTGATGTAGGGATCCGAGACTCTGAAGTTCATTTAGAATTAAGTAGACATATTCAGCATTTCCAACTTGCTAATCAAAAAATTGAACCTTCGTTCATCTAAAGCTTTTGTGAAAATATCAGCAAGTTGGAGTTTAGTTGGTACAAAATACATCTCAATTGTGCCTTTTTCAACACGGTCTTTAAGGAAATGATACCTGACATCGATATTCTTTGTTTTGGAATTATGCACTGGATTTGTAGAGATGGCAATGGCACTTGTGGAGTCACATAGAATAGGAGTTCTATTGAATTGTAGGCCATAGTCTTTGAGTTGAGTCCTCATCCAAATGACTTGTGAACAACAACTAGCAACAACAACATATTCTGCTTCTGCAGTCGAAGTTGATACACAATTTTGCTTCTTTGATGACCAACTCAGTAATTTGTTTCCCAACAATTGAAAACATCCAGAGGTACTCTTTCTGTCCAATTTGCATCCTGCATGATCTGCATCAGTATATGCTGTTAGCTCAAAATCAGAGAGTTTTGGATACCAGAGACCTAGTGAAGGTGTGCCTCTGAGGTATCGAAACACTCTTTTTACTGCAGATAAGTGAGATTCTTATGGATTTGCTTGATATCTAGCATAGAGACAAGTTGCAAACACATTATGTCAGGCCTAGCAGTTAAGTACAAAAGTGATCCTATCATGCCTCTGTAGGTTTTAACATCACATATTTTCCTAAAGGATCAGAGTCAAGTTTGAATCCAGTGGCAATAGGTGTTTTCATGGAAGTTGAATCATTGAGTTTCTACTTTTTCAAAATATCAGAGACATACTTGGATTGATTTATAAAAGTGCCTTCTGATGTTTGTTTTACTTGTAGTCCTAGAAAGAATGTTAATTCTCCCATAAGACTCATTTCAAATTCACTTCTCATCAACTGTGAAAACTTATCACAATACTTTTGGTTTGTAGAGCCAAATATAATGTCATCAACATATATCTGTACTAGAAGTATTTCATTCTTATATCTTTTGATGAACAGTGTGGTATCAATTGTTCCTTTGTCAAATCCATTATCAATCAGAAAGGAGGACAAAGTTGTATACCATGCTCTAGGAGCTTGTTTAATCCCATACAGAGCTTTATCAAGGTGATAAACATGGTTTGGAAACTCTGCATTTTCAAATCCAGGTGGTTGTTGGACATATACTTCTTCATTAATTTTTCCATTAAGAAATGCAGATTTAACATCCATTCGATATACTTTGAATCCTTTGTGTGCAACATATGCTAAGAAGATTCTGATAGCTTCTAGCCTTGCCACAGGTGCAAAGGTTTCATCATAATCAATGCCTTCTTGTTTGAAATATCCTTTAGCAACCAGTCTAGCTTTGTTTCTGATTATAATGCCATTTTCATCCTTTTTGTTTCTGAAAATCCATTTAGTTCCAATAGCAACTTTTCCTTTAGGAAGGGGAACTAGGGTCCAGACTTTATTTCTTTCAAATTCTTGAAGCTTATCCAGCATGGCATTGATCCAATCATGATCTTCGAGAGCTTCATTTATCTTTTTGGGTTCAATTTTGCTTATGAAATTTACAAAAAGACATTCATTGACAGTAGTTGATCTTGTCTTGATTCCTTCTGAAGGAGATCCTATGACTTGATCATGGGGATGATCTCTTGTCTATCTTGTCATTGGAGCATGAATTTGAGGTGGTGTTTGAGCATCAGAGATGATAGGTGGCGACATCTCTGTTGTGCTATTCAGAGGCTCTAAAGTGTGTTCCAGAGAAGGTGAAACAGGCTCTTGAGTCTTTTCAACAGATGTCTCTGGAGTTTCATTAGTAGTCTCTTGTTCATATTCTGCTTCTGAAGATATTTGTTCTTCAATTTGTCTTGATTCCCTGCTTGGTTCTGTATTTAAAGAAGCAGAGGGAGTGACATCAGAGGCACCAGAAAGTGTTGTACTTATAACATGTGGTTCCTCTGAAATAGTTCTGTGGACATCTCTGAAAATAAATTCAGAGTCATCATCATCAAAGAAATCGTCAAAGATTTTGTTTAACTCAGATTCCCTTAATTTTGATGATTCAGAGGTCTTTTTAGTTGTTGTGTTGACATCTTGTTTCTCAAGGCTTTTGGTATCATCAAAAGAAACATTGATACTGTCTTGGATGGTTCTTGTTCTTAGATTGAACACTCTGAAGGCTTTTGAGGCTAATGAATAACCAATGAATTTGCCTTCATCTGCTTTCTTGTCAAATTTTCTAAGAGACTCTCTGTCATTTAAGATGTAACATATGCACCCAAAAACATGAAAATATTTAAGATTAGGTTTCCTATTGTTGAGGAGTTCATAAGATGTTTTCTTGAATCTTTTGATAATAGTTGCTCTGTTTTGAGTAAAACAGGTTGTGGCCACTGCTTCTGCCCAAAAGTTGGTTGGAAGATCAGATCCTGCAAGCATTGTTCTTGTAGTTTCAACAAGTGTTCTATTTTCCCTCTCAACAACACCATTTTGTTGAGGTATTCTTGTTGCAGAGAAGTTGGGAGTTATGACTTCTTCTGAAAGATAGGAGTTGATTTTGACATTTCTGAACTATGTCCCATTATCACTTCTCAGCTTCTGAACTTTGCTGTTGAACAGAACCTGCAATCTTTTTAACAACCTTATTAAAATATCATGTACATCAGACTTGACTCTGATGAACTCTATCCAAGTATATCTAGAGTATTCATCAATCAAGTACATCAGATTTGTATCTGATGAAATATCAGGTACATCAGATTTGGATCTGAACTTTGCTGTTGGAAATTTGTTAATTTTGTGTTCTAAGTTTGTACGTACTGAGTTTGTCATCGAGTTGTAATTTTCATTGTTTTTGTAGAAATCAATTGCTTGTAATATATTCAAAATATGATCCAGGACAAATTGATGAAGTTTCAAAACCTAATTCAAGAGTTTGGATCGATCAGGGGGAGTTAAGGAGTTAGGATTATGACTTCTGATTATATCTGATCAGAACTCGTTTTTAAATGTTTTATTGCTTTATGTCTTTAATTTTCAATAAAGTTTCGTGAATAAAGCTATGTACTTTGACAAGCTTTTTGACTGTTGCAGATTTGAGAGGAAGCTGAAACGATCATATCTTATATGATTTTGAGCTGACTTGATGAGATTTAAGACTAAGCAAAAGGTTTATTTCTAATCTTAATCTCATACGTATCTGAAAGAAGGACAACTTTCAGATATGAAAACATGTTCTTAAATGTTCAAACCACTTCTGATTCTTAAAAAGATTTCATGAACATAGGAGTGTGATTTTAAATGTTTTCATTTATACATGTGCTTAAATGATTATTAAACCTTGTCTTTCCATAGATAAATACTTGTGTATTATGTTTTCCATATACTTTCAAGTATGCACACACACCGGTTTATATATTTTTGTTGATAAGTTCTTACCATGTCTCATATTGAAACCAATTTTCGATGGTAAGACACCCCGCTTGAAATTCAAAGTTTGTGCGTTGATTTCATTTCAAAACGTTTCTTTCAAGACTTGTCTATATTTTGATTCGTATAGACAAATATCCAATTTTTGCTGACCTAAGCTTTTCATGATAAATCGTTCCGATTTTGATCTTTTTCATACAATGTCAGATTTTCAAACAAGTTTCTTGTATTCATTTCATTTATTAAATATACTTGTTTTGAAAAATCTGCAATGCTTAAATTGCTCAAATATTTATGATTATATCTATGAGCATACAGACATCTGACATGTATTTTTGTGATTTAACTGCAAAGCTAAACTGTTTGAGAAACATATTCTTATAGGATTACATGGGTTCATTGTGTGAGGACTTAACTGAACTTCTATGGATTCACGTTAAACAATATTTCCTACCCAAGAAGTTAATCCTTGAGTGGTCGAAGAGGCGAGGAGTCAAACTAACTGAGTGTGGGTATGAGTGATGAGGTGAAATGTAAAAGAGAGTTTGGTTAGAAGTGAGCAATATGTTAAAACGAAATAGGGTGTGAGATCAGAGTAAAAGAATATTAAACTCTGCACCAACTTTTTCTGAGCCGGGCAGCCACATTGCTGTGTTTCACAATTCTTCGTGAACATCATTGAAAAAGGCAACTAGCCCATGCCAACTCTTGTTTAAACCCCACCTACTACTCATCTTTTTCTTAAAAAGAAGATGTTTCAATTTTTAAAAGGGGACGCAACATATAATCTCTCTGATTTTCATTTGGAAAATCTGGATATTGAAAAAGAAGGAAGTTTGCCCCACCTTCGCACTTCGATCATGCACAATTGAGTCTGTGTTATACTGTTGTCGTGTCAATGGTTTACACAATTTTTGAGCCCGATAAAGCGTCATCATGTGATTAATTCTTTCATACACAAGCACGAACACACAGGAAATTCATTTTTCTGTCTAAACGTTCATAGAATAAACTTGTGTTATTCGATGATTGAATGGAAGACCTGGTGGAGTGAACATCAAAAATCTCCTTTCCAATGTGTATTCGTTACACACAGTGACTTTGTGTTACTAATAGGAATTTTAACTGATTCATTTGTTGATTCAGGTGTTACACTCATAGTTTGTCTGAATTTGCAAAGATTCGGATGAATATCTTTTGGATCGATGAATAATCAGAGGATCTTGTGAAAGATCAATGGTCAGATCAAAAATTTTAATGACATTTCTTGTGAAAGTTTTGATGATTTCTATGCTCTTCATCATTAAAAAGGGGGATAAATAGTCAAGAAATGTTATATATGAGAGAAATTGTCAAGAAATGAAAGTTTGTGAAAGTTCATTTTCAGAGATATGAGGAGAAATTTCAAGAAGTCAAGAAGGTTCAAGAAATTTTCTTTGAAGATTATTTTGGAAAGAGAAAAGTGAGCTACAACCGAAGATAATTTCCTTGCTAGACATGACGTTGTTTATCAAAGTCTTTGGGGGAGAATATTAAAGATCACAAGAAGGGGAGATCAATATTCAAGAGAAGATTATCAATTTTCATCTCAATAGGGGAGAATGTTGATTGCTTGAAAAGATCAGTTTTTATCCCAAAAGGGGAGAACGTGTTTTAAAGATGAAATTCATTTGAAGAGAAGTACAAATTTATCCAAAGGGGGAGTGTCAATGCATATCTTTTTGGAGATGATCTTGAATCCAAAGGGGGAGAATGTTAGAGAACAAATTGTTGTCTTTAAGAAGAGTTCTTGGTTCTGCGAGTTCTTGGTCCTTGCGTGTTCTTGGTCTGCGAGTTCTTGACTTGCACAGTTCCAAAAACTCGATTTTCACTCTGAAATCGAATCAACACTTCTCCATTTCACTTGAAATTTTGTAGATATCACTTAGAACATATTTCGAGACTAATACAATCAACAAATTACAATTAAAAACACTAAAAGACACACTTTGATTCTACTACAGTGATGAAACAGTTCGAACAAAAAAACTCAAGAAAATCTCCAAATTAACACTGATCTAGTGAGAATTAGACAATACAATCCACACTAGACTTGATCTAGATGCTAAATCGATCACAAAGATACAAAAAGCAAATCAAAAACATCGTAAAATGTCAAAAATTACTTCAATCCAGTCGACTTGCGTGTTCTTGGAAAATACGACCAAAAATTCTTTGATTCGATCCTTGTTTCTGAATTTCTCACTGCTCTGATACCAATTGTTATCCCAGATAACAATGTAAATCATAAGATGACAATCAATTTCCACAAATCTCACTTTTATTTCAATCTCAAGTTTCAATTGCAATACGCTCAAACTTTCTCTCTCTAACAATGAAGAACTCGTATGATGCTATGACTGCTACCTCTGTTGTGCTCTACAAACTACACGCACGACACACCTATATATACAAACACAGAAACACACACACAACATGTTAGACTAATATTGTATTCAAGATTAAAAGTGAGGGTCTGTATTGTCATTGTGTAATAGTTCAAGGGTTCATGTTGTAAAGTCAACTTAAGTTGACTTAGTATAAATAGTTTTGTTCTTTGATAGATTGGCAGACAGAAAAGAGCACACACACACAAAGATACAAAATCAGAGTCTGTGTGAGGTAGAACTCGTACACACTGAGAATACATATGTGAGATCTGGGATTACATGTGAGATCTATGACTATTGTAATAATGTGATTTGATCTATAAAAGATAATGTTCTTAATCTGGTTGTGTGATTAAATGCTAGTATACTGGGTCATAATTGGTATCAGAGCCTGATCAGAAAAGAAGAAAAATCAAATTTTGTTGTCACTGTTTCATCGACTCTGTGCAAAATCAAATTCTTAGATTTAATGATGATTTGAATGTAAAATCGAGTTCACAGTGTTCACATAGTGAAGTGGAACAAGTCTTGTTTTGGTTGATTAATCAATTGATCAACAGATTCAAAGAATTGAATCAATCTTCCAAGTTTTAGAATGTTTTTGGTCATAAACTGTCAAGAATCGATTCTCACTATCATGTTTGTTATTAGATGAATTCATTTCATAGGGTTGTTATCTATGACAAAGTGATCGAGACTGCAAATTTTCAGAGTCAATATTGAGTTTTCGGTGGAAATCAGTGAGATTTTAGTCGAAAAAGTTCGAGATCTGAAGAATTCCCAGAGACGATGAAGAACTCGCAAGTAGAACTCGCAGGGCAATGGAATTCGCAGAAATGTTAAGGAAAGAGTTCGCAGAGTGAAGGAATTCACATACTAAAGAGAAGAAAAATTGCTAAGGGAGGAATTTGCAAGTGTGAGGCTTTCTAATTCAGAGGAATTCGCACCTGAGAAAGATACGAATTTCAAAGAATTCGCACAAGACACACGTACGAATTGTTCAGAATTCGTAAACCAGTGTTCTGCGAAAAGCTCAAGATTTCCGATCCTTTTTAGTATCTTTATCATACGAATTCTTGCTTGTGAGTGTCTTGCGAATTGTGTAATAAGAATTCTTGGTTACGAATTCTAGGTTGTGAGTAGCTTACGAATTCTTGCATTGCTTTCCATTTTAAGTGATTTTTCTGTACTTTTACTTCAAATTTTTCTGATTAAAGGTCATTTCTAGCATTTTTTTAATATCGAGTTGTCCTATGAGATTTAATTGTCAAAGATTGCATAGGGGAACATATTTCTGACTGTGATTAAAGTTTCTGATTTTTGCTAAGGATTTTTTCTAGCATACTTTTCTAGCGTATTTTTCTAGCATATTTTTCATAGATCTATCAAAGATGCCTTATACTGATGAGAAAGGAAATATGGTTCTTACTAACAGAGATTGTGCTTTAGCGTACATGCCAGAGATTCCAGCACTCGAAGCTGAGAATAAAAATCGAAGATTCAGAACTCGTCTCTTCTTGCTCAAATAAATAAACTGAAAGATGATAAAGACCTTAAGAAAAAATTTATTTGCTCAGACTTTGTAGCTAACTCCAAAATTAATTTTGCAGGAATTATTGAATCAAAAGAAAAGGAGATTTCAAATCTGCAAACTAAGCTGAAAAAGTTTGAAGGATTAAATGCAAACTCTACATGGTCTAAGAAGGAGACAATGCAAACAGAACTAGATGAACTGACAAGAAGATCAAACATTGCCAGTGAAACATGTGAAGAGCTGAGAAAGTCAAATATACAAATATTTGCTGAAAGAGATTCTTTAAAAGATAAAGTTTTCAGTCTTGAGGTTGAAATCAACATGATGAAGGAGAAAGCAACCCAAGACAAACACAACATAAAAACACAAGATGAGATGAAGAAGATCGATAAAAAGAGAAAAGATTTTGAAAAAGAAAATGCTGATTTTCAGTAGAAGATGAATGAACTGAAAGAAAAGATCTCTCTAGATGAAAAGAAAATGGAGAAAGAAAGGAAAGAGTTTGCAAATAAGTTTTCTGAATTCTCCAGAAAAGCTTTTGAAGAGAAGAAAACATTAGAGCTTAAATGTGTTAAGCTTTCTCAACAAGTCTCAGACTTTGAGAAAGTAATCATAATGGAGAGAGATAAGTTTGAAAAGGAGAAAAAGATAGTTGAGCAAAAGTGTATAAAGAAATATTTTGAGAAAGAAAAGAAAGCATTTGAAGATGAGATAGAAGATGTAATGAAAGGTGAAGACAAAGTTTGAAAGTTTTGAAGTTAGTCAAAGTTTGAAGTTTTTAGCAAAGTTTGTTGTGCTAAAGAGAATGGATTGTTGTAAACAAAGGGAGAGAATGAAGATTGTGCTAAAGATGTCAAAAGTTTCAAAAATACAAAGTTTGGTGAAGATGTCAAAGCTGAAAAAGATTCAAAGATGAAGATATTTTTGAAGACAAGAAGACCTGAAGATTATTGTCAAAAAAAATTTAATCTTGAATCCAAAGGGGGAGATTGTTAGACTAATATTGTATTTAAGATTAAAAGTGAGGGTCTGTATTGTCATTGTGTAATAGTTCAAGGGTTCATGTTGTAAAGTCAACTTAAGTTGACTTAGTATTAATAGTTTTGTTCTTTGTTGGATTGGCAGACACAAAAGAACACACACACACAAAGATACAAAATCAGAGTCTAAGTGAGGTAGAACTAGTACACACTGGGAATACATATGTGAGATCTGTGATTACATGTGAGATATATGACTATTGTAATAATGTGATTTGATCTATAAAAGATAATGTTCATAATCGGGTTGTGTGATTAAATGCTAGTATACTGGGTCACAAAACAAAACTCTCACACTACAAAAACACGCACAATACTAGAAAAACACAAAATACAATATTTGAATTTGACTTTTATTACATTGACTTTTACTTTGATGCTTGAGGGTTAACTTCAGCTTTGACTCCAATCTTCAGTCTTCTATGATCTTGCATCCAACATATTTATGATCTAACACAAAACTTTCAATATTGCAAAGGCGAAGTCAACTAAAGTCAAAGCATGTTTAGTTAGTTTTGTTGTTTGTTCCTTGTAATGTGTTTGAGGTATAAATACCTTTTGTCCTTGTATTTTCAATATGAACTTAGAGAGCTTATTAGAGAAGAGCGTATCATTTTGTATATTGTAGTGAGAGAAAGTAGAGAGAGAACTTGTAATCCGTGGAGTATAAATCAATGACATTTGATTGAGAAATTGTTCATCTTGTTAATTTTGCACATAATCTGGGAATAATATATACATTTTACCTGATAGACTCTGCACAGAGATAGGACCACAGAGGTCCACATGTAACATATGCAGAGGTCTAGGGCAATTATTATCACTTTTGGTTTTGTGGGAAGATATTTTCATTTTTCCCATTTCACAAGCAGAACAAAGATGATCTTTGTTGAACTTTATAGATGGTAATCCCTTAACCAGATTAAGTTTGACAAACTTATCAAGTGATCAAAATTTCAAATGAGAGAACTTTTTATGCCAGAGCCAGACATCTTCACTGTTCAGAGATACTAAACAGAGTTTCTTTGAGCTTGTGTTTATATGCTTGGTAAAATTCATTCTATATAAGTTACCTTTTCTGTCTGCTCTCAACATTTCTTGACCTTTTTTTGAGTGAAGAAGTGAACAATGTTTTTCTTGAAATTTGACGTCAAAACCATGGTCACACAATTGACTTTTGTTTATTAAGTTGTTCTTTAGCCCATCAACATAACCAACTTTTGATACAGATACATTACCTCTTGTTAACTCACCATAACCTTTAATATGACCTTGCATATTATCCCCAAAAGTTACTCCTCCTTCAGATTTTGCTTTGAAAGAGGATAACAACTTTTTATCTCCAGTCATATGCCTTGAACATCCAGAATCTAAGTACTAGATGGGCATATACTGTCTCTGCAAGACAGATTAGAGTTTCTTAGGTACCCATTTCATTATGGGTCCTTTCTTGCTAGACTTTAAAGGATGTTTATCAACATTTGGCATTCCATGTTTTGATGCTTTGCCAGAATGGTTTTTCTTTTTCTTCTGAGGCTTTGTCTCTGAAGACTTAGTCAGAGATTGATTCAGAAAACAATGAGAACCTCTGAAATAATTTTTCAGCTTAATCATGAGTTGAATGCAATTGCAATTAACAGAGCAAGATGAAGAAGGAGCAAAGTTTTTCATTTCATTTAAAACATTTTGTACATGTTTCTTTTGAAACCTCTTAAAACTAGCACTAGTAATATTACAAGTATTCCTAAGTACTTCTGACTTTTTTGCTTGGAGATTGGCCTTCTTTTCAAATTGCTTTTTCTTGGTCCAAAACATCTTCTTCTCTTTCTTGCTCACTGCACAAACAGGATCAGAATGGTTATTTTCTTGCCATTTGCCTTTTTGTTAAGGAGTGAATTTGATAGGTTTATAGTTGTAGAACTGAGAAGTGTTAGTTTTATTCTTAGCCTTTTCCTTTAATTCTTTCTCCAACTCTAGAAAGATTTTTGCTTGTAGACACATGTTTATAAAATCAGGACATATTGGAATTATGTATTTTTCTTTGGTAATAGGAATAGGGAAGTTCAAAATTACAGAACCAATAATTTCTTTAGTTTTATGAATTACCTTCTCTGGTGTATAGTAAATTTGTTCATCTACCTTTGTGTCAGATTCAGAATCAGAATCAGAATCAAGAAAGTCTTTCTCAACCTTGTCAGAGATGACTATCTCTGAAGTTTTCAGAAGATTTTTAGGTCTTGAAACTTTGATTATACTCTTCTTGCATGATTCTTTGATAAAATCATATATGATATTTTCTTTGTAAATTTTTCTAATGTCATCTTCAAAGGTAGTTCTAATGCATTCTTCTATCTCAGGAGAGTACAGAGGTGCTTCTGGTTCTTTATTGATGAATGAGTCAAATATAAAGATTTCTTTGGGATCATTGCTCTGAGGTTTTGTAAAATTAACCTTTGAAGTTTCTTTTTTATCTTTAAGATAGGTTTTGAAACTGTTTTTACTTCAGAGTATGAAGTATTTTTAAATTTTAGAGCTCTAATTTTTGATCCCTCTGAGGTTCTTATCCTTTTGAAAATGTTAGAATTGTCTAGTGAAGGAAAGTCAAGCCTCTGAACCTTTCCAATACAGAAAGTGGAAGAAAGTGAAGTCTTCTTCAATCTAGTGAATGGATCCAATTCATTGATTCCGAAACCTTGAGTATCCATCTGAGAATTGATTTTAATGTGCACATCTTGTGCATCTTGATAACTCTTGATTTGAAGTTCCTTTCTTTCCAGAGATTGATGTAATATTTCTCTTTCCTTTTGAAAGAAATTAGTTAAGGAAACAAAATTGAGCCTTTCATACTCAGATTTTCTCACTTCTTCTTCTTTAGCCTTTAAGACCTTTTCAAGTTCTTTGAATCTTTTAGAAAAAGAATTTTCCTTTTGTCTCTGAGATTTTTCAAGTTCAGTTTTTTCATTAAAAATTTCTTTCTTTTGTGACTCAAGAAGACCCTTTCCTCTTTTATAAAAGTTTAGGTCTTTTGTCATTTGCTTTCTCTTTTCTTTTTCTTCAAAGAGCTTTTGCTTTAAACTCTGAAACTCATCTGATAATTTAAGAACATCTATTTCTAGTTCACTTTCAGAGGTGGATGAAGAATTTACCTTTTCTGAGCAGTCTTCTGATGACCCATTAGTCTTATCATCATCTACAATAGCCATACCACAGAGGTTGGTAGGCTCTTCTTCTCCATCACTTGTAGAGTCTGACAAACAATCTTCCATTTATGCAACAAGTACCCTTTATCTGACATTGTATTTGTACTTGTTTTTAAAGTAGTCTTGATCTTTGATAAGTCTACCTCTGCAGTTTGCAGAAAAATGGCCTGGTTTTCCACATCTGAAACATCTTCCATCATGCTGGTTTGGTGGAAGAGCAACAACTGTTTCTGTCTTCTGAACTTGTGGTTGAGGCTGGAAGTACCTCTATGGTTGAGGATACTTTGGTTGAAATGGTTGATGAGTTCTTGATTGTTGAGCAGTTTCATTATTGATTAAATTAATACCCTTTTAATCACTATGCAGAGTGGATCTGGGCTCTTGTTTATAATCAGTTTTTTGAAATCTTCTTTCTTTATCATCTCTTCTTTCTTCATCATCTCTTCATCCATCAAAAATTTTCTTGCCAAACTTCTTGTTGATTTGATGAGTAATCAAGGCAAGAGATTTGGCAAAAGCATTAATGTCTTCATCTGAGTCTGAGTCTAAATGGTCATTTTCTTCAGCTATCATGGCCTTTTTGATTTTTCTTTTTGAATTTTCTCTAAAATTCTATGACTCTTCATCATGGCTTTCTTTTGACCAAGCTTTTTGTTTTGAAATGAGGGCAAGTGGTCCACCTAAAGAGGTTCTTGACTTTTTCTTAAAACTTCTTTTTCCTGAGCAATAAGAGGGCCATAAATATCAGTCAATGACCAGGATTCAAGGTTTTGATTGGCCTGTATTGACATGGACAGTTGTGACCATTTTTCATTTAAGCTTTTAACGAAAAGAACATTGTTTTCTTCTTTTGTCCTCATAACTCCAAACTTTTTTGCATTTATTGATGAGAATGTTGAATCTTGAGTATGTTTGGTGCAAGGTTTCTTCAGGTAGTGCATGAAAGTCATGGTACTCATTTATGCAAAGATTTCTTCTGTTTTTTTGAGTTTGTAGGCCACCTTCAAGTTCGTTCAACAACTGATCCCATATCTCTTTTCCAGTTACACAAGAATCAAGTTCTTGGAAGATATCATTGGGAATGGCCATTATTAATAATCTGACAGCTTTGGAGTCGTTTTCCATCATTTTGGTTTCTTCTTTAGTGAAGTTTGAAGTTTTCTTTTCATAATATGCAGGTATTTCAACAGTATTTGTTGTTGCTGGAACTCTTGGTACCAACACCATTGGTTGGTGAGATCCGTCATTCACTGATTTTAAAAGATCTCTGTCCATACCTTCCAAAAAGTTGACCATCCTTAATTTCCATTGAGGATATTCATCTCTTAGTAGTGTAGGAGGTTTTGTTAATGATCTTTTCTTCACAATGGCACTTATACTAGAATTTGCCATTGTAAAGAAAAGATGTAGATTTGAAGAACTGATGCTTTTCTAAGAAGATCTTTTATCAATGAGTGAAACTGTGATTTAGTTTTAAATCTAGAGAATATAGAGTTCTTTAAATAAACCAAGGTTTATATGAACATGCACAGATTTTTGAAAGCTTGAATCAGTAAGATATAAATCTATCCGAGTATGCAGATATGATCTTTCTTTGTTTAGAAACAAAGGAAGCTCTGATACCAATTGTTGGATCCCAGATTTAATCTTATAACAATGATATAAACTAATAATAAGAAGAAGAACATCGGAAGCAATACAGTTTAAATATCAAAGTAGATTCAATATCACAGCTCAAATAATATGTATAAATCGTACTAGATCTTCTTTTGAATACTTTCCAATATATTAAAGATAAAATTAGATACAAGATATTTGAAAAGCACACTTTGTCAATGGAGTGATGGTCCAATTTATATGACCATAAAGTAAACATTGTCCTATCCTGACATAGGAGCATGCTTGAAAAGTGTCTTACCTAAAAGGTAAGCTCAAGACATGCTTGAACAGTGACCTACTCTAAAAAGTAAAACTTTATCACTAATGACGTGTCATCTGTTCTTGTGCCAATACTTGTAGGAATTATCAGCGCTTTCTTCAGAGAGGATGTCTTTAGAGCTTTGATGCAGGTGCCTCTGATGAAGCCATCTCTGATGTCTTCTACTGAATTTCTCAAACTCTGGAATGTACTTCAGAGGTAGGCTCACTCTCTGAAGTCTATCTCTGGAAGTCCTTTGAAATAGGACTTAGAGTATTTTCAATACTTTTAAAGTTTAGAATTGGGGCTAACACTTTTTCATTGAAAATTTTAAGTATTTTATAGTGCAAGGAGCTATTTCTGGCTCATCAGACTTAGCTTTATGCTCGAAGATCTTCAACAGACCACTCTCAAAGTTCTTTTGTAAAACATCTTCTGTAGTTTGAGGTACTAACTCAGATGCCTCTGGATTAAGTATGCTTTTCTTTTCATAAGAGGAGTTACACTCAGAGGATTGAGCTTGTGTGTCTGGAGGGTTGAGTTTGGACAAGTCATTCTTCTTTTTTCTTTTCACACTTTTTGTTTGTCTATGAGAGTAAACAACATTTTCAAATTTCTTTATGAATTTTCTTATTCTCAGCCCTTCATAAGTCTTTTGCCTCTTGAATAAAGAAGGTAGTGTTGGAAATCAAGTTATTGAGATTTTCCAATACAGAATGTAGAGGATAAAGAATCTCTTTTGTTAATATCACTAAAGCCTAAACCCTGAGTGTCTATTTGAGAGTTGATCTTTGTGTGCACATATTGTGCATCCTTGTATTTATTGACTAAAAGATATTTTCTTTGGATATCTTGGTGCAAAAAATCTCTTTCTTTTTTAAAATAATTTTTCAATGCAAGAATATTCATCTTGTTAATTTTACACTCCTTAAACTTCTTCTCCTGTTCTTGCATAGCCTTCTCTTTTTCCCTTTTGTAAAATGAAAGATCCTTTTGATATTCAGAGAGCTTCTATTCCAATTTCTTGAAATCTTCTTCAAGTATAAGCTTACCAACCTCTTTGCAAGATATATTTGATGGATTAGAGTTAGAAAGTATCAGAGATTCTCCTTCAGAGTCTGACTTGCTGACCTCTGCCATCTCACAAAAAGGAGTTGTCTCCTCATCAAAGGCTTCATTAGAGATCCACTTCTCCTATTCAGATAGGAGGCTCTTTTGTGTGTTGTAGTCATCCTTTTTGTAGTAGGAGGCATCTCTGGTGGGTGGACTTTTGCAGTCAACAGCAAAATGGCCTGACTTACCACATCTATAACACTTTTCACTCTGAAGGGTAGGCTTTGATGCTTTCACAGCTCCTCCAAACTCCTCTTTCTTCTCAAAACTTGGAGCTTGTCTATGCTCAGAGGTCTTCTGTTCATAGAACCTTGGATCTTAAGGTCTTTGCTCAATAACTCTAGGCTAATACATCACCTCCCTCTATGGTATCTTGGCTCATATGATTCTGGTGGTGCAAACTGTATTTCATAGACTGGAGCAGACCTCTAATATGTATCTCCTTTGTTGTCTCTGTTCATCTGTACTACTAGCCTCTTGGAGTAGCTTTCGGAGAATTCTTTGGTTAACAGAACCAAACATTTTGCTATAGAACTCAGCTTGTCTTCATCATCAGAAACAAACACCTCCTCCTCATCATCACTTTCAGCAATGAAATCCTTCTTTCCCTTCTTCTTCTTCTCATTCCTTCTTGAGTTACCTTCTTTCCCTTTAACTCTGGACTGTTTGATAAGAGCCTCTATAGACTCGAGTACCAATGTCATAGGTCCACCAACCTGTGGTCTAGACTTCACAATGTGATCCTCTTGTGCTGCTAAAGTACTATAAATGTCATACAAAGACCAATTTTCTAGATATTGGTTTGATTGCAGAGACATAGACAGCTGTAGCCATTCTTCATTGAGTCTCTTGAGAAACAGAACATTGTTATCTTCTCTGGTTCTTTGAATGCCAACTTTTCTACATTTGTTTATGAGGGTGTTGAATCGATCATATGTTTGCTGCAAAGATTCATCAGGTTTAGCAGCAAAACTATAGTATTCACTCAGACACCAGGATTTTATGTTTTTTTTTTGTGTCTTAATACTTTCCTCAAGCTGTTTCTCAAGCTCTAACCATAGTTCCTGGGCTGTTTCACAAGAACCCAATAATTGGAATATATCATTAGGAATAACCATGATTAGCAACCTTTTGGCTTTTCTACTGACCTCAATGTTCTCTCAGTCCTCTGGTGACCATGATTAGCAGGGACTTCAACAATGTTTGTTGTTGCAGGGACTCGTGAAACGGTGGCAATTGGAACAAAAGGACCATTCAAAACAAATTTATACAACTCCTTATCAATACCTTCGAAGATATTCATCTCTTAGAAGGTTATGAGGATTGGTTTGAGAACCAGTAGTGTAAAATGGCATTTATATTTGTCATTTTTCAGAAAAACGGGGTATGAACAACCAGATGTGAAAAAAGTGTTTTTGAGAGGAATTTAAACACTGAACTTTGGCTAAACTTGAAGGATTTGTGTTCTAGGAGATAAACACACACTAATTTGCTTTTAATACAAGATATAGAACACTGATTTCGAAGAAAAATAAACAGGTCATAAACTGTGAGAAAACAGTGATTAATTGAGTGAAATATAACATTGAAAGAAAATATCTACCTAAATGAGAAATCAACAACTGAGAGATGATTGAATTGATTTGGATGAATCAATCATGCTCTGATACCAATTGTTGGCCCAGATTTAACTCATTGATGATCAAATCAAGTATAAAACAATAATATGAGCAGAAGCTTGAAAACCTTATTGAAATAGACAGAAGATAGATAATATGAAGATACTGAAGGAAACTCGCTATGCACATCACACAAATCATCGTGGTCATATGTATTGATATGAATCTGAAGAGTACAGTTGATGAAGACACCAAGAACACGCATCGGTGTGTGTAAAATTCTCAGACTTACTTTCTCTCTCTCTCTCTAAGTGTGTGTTGTTAACAGTGTAAAGTGTGTGTAAATATTATGAAGGTGTACTGATAACAAATCGTAATCTTCCTATTTATATAAGAATATTACAAAAGTCAAGTTCTGATCCACTAAGGTTCTTCCACCCGTAAAGGTGTAATAACCGTTTCTGCTGAGGTGGCAACCCTCCATAGGTTGATCACACTGAGGTAGAACACTTGGTTGAAATCCAGAGCATTGGTATAGAGAGGGGAGTCCAAAGGATCTACATCTGAAGGCTAGAGGAACTTTTTCCAAAGATCATCTTCTGGTTAGGCACTTCTCTGTATTCTTTACTTGGCAGCTTTAGGTTCTGGTTCAACATGATACGAGAGCAGAGGTCTTCTTGCTTTAGGACTTGTCTTTTTAAAAAAAATACTTTTACATGATAAAGAAGTCGGGCTAGACATACTATTTCCAACTCTAGTTGTTGTAAGATCATGAAAAGTGGAAGGCTTTCAACATCTTTGAGACTCTGATCAGGTTTTAGCAAATTTACTTTTCTCTGATTGCTCTCAATCCCATCTGTAAGTCATTCACATAGGCCAACTTCACTATACCTTTTATAAACCTGATCACTACATCAAGAGCAATCTGTATATCTAGTGGTCTGATAGTCTGTTGGCGAAGTTGAAAGTACATGTCCTCTAGAACTTGTAGCTCCAAGTTAGGAAAATCTGCTTCAGTAAACATCCAAATCCTTTCGTTTTGACTTGTAACATTAAATATGGGATACCACACAAAACGAAGTTTTCTGGTGTATATTTGAACAATAGAAACTATCTTGTGCTTTGACTTGACTTCTCTCTCATTCTGCCTCATTACTCTCATCATATGTAGATATTCCACCTGTCGCGCATGATTAAATTATGTAAACCCGAACACTCACAATAGATTTAACTCCTTAATCGACTTCACAATTATCTTTATTTATGATTCTTCAAAAAATGCAACTCGAATCCTGGACGCTTCCACTCAGCATCTTGTGTCGTTCGGGATGGTGTAATCTATAACACCCGGATAATTAAAAGGTAAGTTTTCGTTCCCTTAAATTCGTTATATGTGTTATTTGAGATTATGAGACCTATTATGTGCACATGCTCACTTTTATAATGCCATAATATTATTTGAACTGGTTATCCTTGTACCCGATTGAACCTCGCGCTCGTAATCGATTTTGGTCGAGTTTTCGGGCTGATCTGGGTGTGGTGCGACAGTGCCACGCGACTGTGACAATGTCACTATCGACAGTTACTGTCGCGTGGAGTGTACCGTAAGTATTGAGCCTCGCGCGATTGTGACACGCGACAGTGACAATGTCACTGTCGCCGGGCAAGGTCGCGAGCGGGCACTGAGGGTTAAATGAGTTCCTTAGCCGATTTTTTTCTCATTTCTCACCTTTCCTTCATTCTCTTTGGCGATTTTGGAGCAACCAAAGCCAACCCTTTCACCCCAAACACTAACCCTCATTTATTGCAAATCATTTTGGTGGTTGAATCTCGTTGTGTGCATTAAATCATCTCAAGGAAGATTTCTAGGGTTTCTCCAAGGCAACCTCTTCTTCTTCAAATCTCATCTCTTCAAACTAGGGTTTCATCTTTTCTAGGTTTTGGTCAAAAAACCTAGATTGTGAGTTTACTAATCTTTTGTTAAAACTAGATACACATCATTATCTTCTACTTGTTGATGTCAATGCATATCTCAAATGTTCATATTTAATGTTTCAAGTATTTTGGGGGTTTTTACCCATGGATTTATGTATATGGAAGTTACCATGTGTTATATGTGTATATCTTGGTATGTTGATGATTCCTTTTTGGAATGCCTTTTGGCGACCTTACATTCTCACGAAGTATTTGGATGGATATTATGTCATATGTTGGATTTACATTATTAGGATGGTTATAGTGTGTTCTTGTTGGATATCCGAAATGTTGACGGATTGAAACACATCTTGAGACCTCCTAAAAGCATTATGTGGACGAACCAAGTCTGTGATTCACTATAGGAATGTAGGTGGGTGACATTTGGAGAATTTACTAAGGCGGTAGTCTATATACCATTTATCCTCTTTTGGAAAGTTTTTGTTATCCTTATTTTTAGGGTGTTACAAGTTGGTATCAGAGTTTTAGTTTAAGTGAACTAGGTATTGTTTAACATATCTAGACTTAAGCTTTAGATGTTATGACTTCACTGTCCATTTATGGGGTAGAAATCCTAGGTGGGGAGAGCATTAGGATTTCGGAATTACTTTAATTGAAAGTTGTGATGGTGGTGACAAGAATTCTTGTGTATGGTTCATTCATAATTTCACTTAGCTACTGCTATTATGAATGCATTGTTACGTGAGCATGCTTGGTTTACTATTATTATGATAATTGATGAAGGTAGTAGTACGTACAATGAGTTCAACTCGCTTAGTCTTTTCTCAACAACAAGAGTTTTTCATGAAGCTCCTAGAAGATCGAGATGCTAGTCACCGCCAACCCGAGACTATGGCGGAGAATATCATAGTTGGGTCGGGTGGTGGACCTGAAGTGGTGGTGACCAAAGAGTAACCAAGCAACGTGAATTGAGAGAGGGCTAAGGGATGCTCTTACAAGGATTTTCTGGGGTGCAACCCTAAATAGTTTGCAGGTTCCGACAACCCGGTTGCGTGTATGTACTGGCTCAAGGAAGTGGAAATGGCCTTTGAGTCTAGCGAGTGCGACGTCTCGCAACGAGTGAAAGTTTGCTTCTCAATTACTCCGGGGAGAGGCATTGATCTGGTGGAATCTTACCCAGTCCGCCCTCACCCCCGAGGTTCTAGCAAAGCTGACCTGGATAGTCTTCAAGAAAAGGATAATGGACATGTATTGCAGCGAGCGTTCGTTGGACAAACTGGAAGTCGAGTTCCGGAATCTCAAGAAAGGGAATTTGTCTGTAGCCGACTAGTCCAAGTTGTTTTTGGAGAAGTTGAACTTGGTGGGATATCTGGTCCCAGACGAGAGATCAAATATTAAGGCCTTTCATCTTGGCCTACCGGCCGATATGCGGACTGACGTGCGTTATGCCGGAGGGTCGACTCTTCAAGAAGTCATTGAAGAGGCCTTGCTTGTGGAAGATGATAGGTTGGCTGAAAAGAAACGAAAGAAGTGTTGCGGGTGAGAGGAGAAAGTGGGAAGGGCCATCTGGGCCCGTTCGTCAGTCGAAGCCTTTTGTTAGCGGGAGAGTTGGCGACTCTCGTAAAAGCGATCAATGGTGCCAAAAGTGTAGGACCAAACACTCGGGCGCGTGTGCTCCTAAAACCTACGCAGGTCCGGTAGGTTGTACCATGTGTGGCAAGAAGGGCCATGTGGCTCGGGATTGCGTTACTCATCCGACGATATGTTTTGAGTGCCAAGAGTCGTGGCACGTGAGGAGAAATTGTCCAAAGTTGGCGGGGTTTAATCAAAACAAGTCTGTTGGATCGACGGCTAGAGTCGACCAATCGCCGAGGGTGACGAGTCCAACTTTTCGGATGACTACCGAGGAGGCGAAGGAGACCGCTGATGTTGTTTCGGGTACGTTCCTAGTAAACTCCTTGCCTGCTCGTGTGCTATTTGATTCGGGTGCTACCTGCTCTTTTGTTTCGGATGTGTTTTGTAAACAATTTGTCACCCCTACTAGTGTCCTTTACGACGCACTAGTAGTAGAGATAGCAAATGGAGACCAAGTAATTATCCGAGACCGTTATTGTGATTGCACCATAGAGATCAATGGGAGTCCTTTTGGGGTAGATTTGCTACCTATGGCCATCGGAGGGTTCGACGTGGTCATAGGAATGGATTGGTTGTCAAGGCACAAGGCTGACATCTTTTGTTCTAAGAAGATGATTCAAGTGCCTTTGACGGAAGGCGGCGTGGTCGTCATCTATGGGGAGAAAGAAAAGGGGCACAACCCCATTATTTCCTCTCTCAAAGCGCGGAACCCTTCGTATCTAGCGTATGTTGTGGACGCGAAGAAGGAAAAGAAGACGGTGGAAGACGTGAGGATCGTGCGGGATTATCTGGATGTCTTTCCGGAAGTCCTTCCGGGATTACCACCGGAACGTCAAGTGGAGTTTCAAATTGACCTCACTCCTGGAACGGCTCCGATAGCCTGAGCTCCCTATCGTTTGGCCCCGACGAAGATGAAGGAGATGATGACGCAACTTCAAGAGTTGTTAGAGAAAGGTTTTATCCGACCGAGTTCTTCACCTTGGGGAGCGCCGGTGTTGTTCGTGAAGAAGAAGGACGGATCGATGAGGATGTGTATTGACTACCGTGAGTTGAATAAAGTCACGGTAAATAACAAGTACCCTCTACCTCGCATCGATGATCTCTTCGATCAACTTCAAGGTGCGGGATGTTTCTCGAAGATTGACCTCTGATCCGGTTATCATCAAGTGAGAGTGAAGAATGATGATATTCCAAAGACGGCCTTCCGAACGCGTTACGGGCACTATGAGTTCTTGGTGATGCCTTTTGGGTTGACCAATGCGTCGGCCGTGTTTATGGACTTGATGAACCGTGTGTGTCGGCCATTCTTGGATAAATCCGTGATCGTCTTTATCGACGATATTCTAATTTATTCTAAGGACGAATCCGAACATGGGAAACACTTGCCGGAAGTCTTGGAAGTCCTAAGAAGAGAGAATTTGTTCGCAAAGTTCTCTAAGTGCGAGTTTTGGCTTCGAGAAGTGCAATTCTTGGGGCACGTGGTGTCAAAGGACGGTGTTCAAGTGGACCCGGTGAAGATTGAAGCGATGTTGAGTTGGGAGCCGCCGACGAATCCGTCGGAGATACGGAGTTTCTTGGGCTTAGCGAGCTACTATAGACGCTTCGTCGAAGACTTTTCCAAGGTAGCTACACCGCTCACATCCCTCACAAGAAAGAACGTCATGTTTCTCTGGACCGATGTTCAGGACCAAGCCTTTCAAACGCTCAAGAGGAAATTGTGCGAAGCTCCGATCTTATCCTTGCCTGAAGGATCAGAAGACTTCGTAGTGTATAGTGACGCTTCCAAGATGGGGCTTAGATGTGTACTTATGCAGCGAGGTAAAGTCATTGCCTACGCGTCGAGGCAATTAAAGGAGCATGAGAAGAACTACCCTACGCATGACTTATAGTTGGTGGCCGTAGTTTTTGCTTTGAAATTGTGGCGACACTATTTGTACGGGACCAAGTGTACTCTCTTCACGGATCACAAGAGTCTCAAGTACATCTTCAATCAAAAGGAACTCAACATGCGGCAAAGAAGATGGCTTGAACTTCTAAAGGATTATGATTGTGATCTACTCTACCATCCCGGTAAGGCCAATGTGGTGGCAGATGCATTGAGCCGGATAAGCCATGATGGTGGTGTTAAATTGTCCCTTACAAGAATCGATGTGGTATCAAGTTTGGTGGAAAGCATCAAGACGTGGCAAGTGGAAACGCTCAAGGAGCAAAACCTCAAATCCGAGATCATGGTAAAGCAAAGTGGACTCTTGACGGAAGATAGCCACGGGCTTAAACTCTTCCAAGGTCGAATTTGGGTGCCGAAGTTGGGTGGAAATCGGGAGTTACTTCTAGAAGACGTGCATAAGTCGAACTATTCTATACATCCCGGTAGTACCAAGATGTATAGAGACTTAAAATTAAATTATTGGTGGCCGGTGATGAAGTTAGATGTGGCTAACTACGTAGAGAAATGTGTCACGTGCCTTTAAGTCAAGGCGGAGCATCAAAGGCCGTATGGGAGTTTGCAACCATTGTCCATTCCCGAGTGGAAATGGGACAACATCACTATGGATTTCGTGACGAAGCCACCGAAGACCTTGCGAGGCCACGATACAATTTGGGTAGTCGTCGATCGACTAACCAAGAGTGCGCACTTTCTTGCAATGAGGGAGACTTTGCGAATGGAGACATTGGCCAAGCTTTACATCGATGAGGTTGTGTCCAGGCATGGGGTTCCAC
The DNA here is from genome assembly GCA_954870635.1 of Arctium minus. Taxonomy (NCBI): domain Eukaryota; kingdom Viridiplantae; phylum Streptophyta; class Magnoliopsida; order Asterales; family Asteraceae; genus Arctium; species Arctium minus. The sequence goes on along the minus strand of OX941089.1, from coordinate 46,648,476 downwards.
AATCTATCGTGTCGGATCGAGATAGCCGTTTCACGTCGAACTTTTGGGCAAGCTTGCAAAAGGAGTTGGGTACCCGATTGAATTTGAGCACGGCGTATCATCCTCAAACGGATGGTCAAAGTGAAAGGACAATTCAAACACTCGAAGACATGTTAAGGTCATGTGTTATCGACTTTGGAGGAAATTGGGATTCACATCTACCATTGGTAGAGTTCGCGTACAGCAACAGTTACCATTCTAGCATTGGCATGGCACCATTCGAGGCGTTGTACGGGTGAAAGTGCCGAACTCCAGTTTGCTGGTTAGAAGCGGGCGAAAAGCAATTCGCCGGGCCGGAAATAGTGCAAGAGACGTCGGACAAGGTGAAAGAGATTCGAGAAAGACTAAAGGCGGCGCAAGACCGACAAAAGAGCTATGCGGACAAGAAAAGAAGACCAGTCGAGTTTCAAGTGGGTGACCGCGTCATACTAAAGGTGTCGCCGTGGAAGGGGATTATTTGTTTCGGGAAACGCGGGAAGCTTAGTCCTCGTTTCCTTGGACCCTTCGCTATTCTGGAAAGAATTGGACTCCAAGCCTACCGTTTGGACTTACCACCAGAAATGGATGGGATACATCCTACTTTTCACGTGTGTTATCTTCGGAAGTGCCTAGCCGAGGAGGAAAGCGTGATTCCCTTGTCATAGATTCGGATGGACAATGGAAATTGTTGTGTGGAAGAACCGGAGGCGATTTTTGAATCGAAAGTAAAGAAATTACGGCATAAAGATGTGGTGATGGTAAAGGTTCAATGGAAGCACCATCAGGGTGCTAACATTACGTGGGAGTCCGAGGATGATATGAAAAAGCGATATCCTCACTTGTTTGTTGTAGAATGAGATTTCGGGACGAAATCCTAATTAGGTGGGGAGGATTGTAACACCCGGATAATTAAAAGGTAAGTTTTCGTTCCCTTAAATTCGTGAAATGTGTTATTTGAGATTATGAGACCTATTATGTGCACATGCTCACTTTTATAATGCCATAATATTATTTGAACTGGTTATCCTTGTACCTGTTTGAACCTCGCGCTCGTAATCGATTTTGGTCGATTTTTCGGGCTGATCTGGGTGTGGCGCGACAGTGCCACGCGACTGTGACAATGTCACTATCGCCGGTCACTGTCGCGTGGAGTGTACCGTAAGTATTGAGCCTCACGCAATTGTGACACGCGACAGTGACAATGTCATTGTCGCCGGGCAAGGTCGCGAGCGGGCACTAAGGGTTAAATGAATTCCTTAGCCGATTTTGTTCTCATTTCTCACCTCTCCTTCATTCTCTTTGGCGATTTTGGAGCAACCAAAGCCAACCCTTTCACCCCAAACACTAACCCTCATTTATTGCAAATCATTTTGGTGGTTGAATCTCGTTGGGTGCATTAAATCATCTCCAGGAAGATTTCTAGGGTTTCTCCAAGGCAACCTCTTCTTCTTCAAATCTCATCTCTTCAAACTAGGGTTTCATCTTTTCTAGGTTTTGATCAAAAAACCTAGATTGTGAGTTTACTAATCTTTTGTTAAAACTAGATACACATCATTATCTTCTACTTGTTGATGTCAATGCATATCTCAAATGTTCATATTTGATGTTTCAAGTATTTTGGGGGTTTTTACCCATGGATTTATGTATATGGAAGTTACCATGTGTTATATGTGTATATCTTGGTATGTTGATGATTCCTTTTTGGAATGCCTTTTGGCGACCTTACATTCTCACGAAGTATTTGGATGGATATTATGTCATATGTTGGATTTACATTATTAGGATGGTTATAGTGTGTTCTTGTTGGATATCCGAAATGTTGACGGATTGAAACACATCTTGAGACCTCCTAAAAGCATTATGTGGACGAACCAAGTCTGTGATTCACTATAGGAATGTAGGTGGGTGACATTTGGAGAATTTACTAAGGCGGTAGTATCCTATTTACCTAGACCTCCGCCGTCGGGGAATTTCCTAAGCGGTAGTCCCCGGTGCGTGTCGGGCCTTTGTGTTGCCAGAGAAAGTGGCTTCAAGGTGCATTGCCTCTTTGGGTGAACCGGATTGGAGATATGGGTCGCTTCCATTGACTCCACATCTACGTGATTAATTGTTTAACTGCTGATAAGAACTGTAAATGTTTTCTGGCATGTTTTTACTTGTTCAACTCACTAGGCTTTTTGGCCTAACACTTGTTTTGTGTCGATGTGTATCTCAGGTGTTAGCGGTGCTGCTCCTAGGCAAGTATAGATGCTTTGGGCGAGAGCTTGGGGATACGACACTTGGATTTTTTTGAGAAGCCTTGGATTTATAGATGACACCCCTTTTTGTAATCTCTTTTCTAGATGTAGAAATTAGATTAGTTGGTTGTTGTTTATTTATCCGTTAAATTACAATTGTGATTAAACAGGTTTATTTGTATTATTCCCCTTTTTGGGAGGCTCTTGCTATGGCAATCTATATACCATTTCTCCTCTTTTGGAAAGTTTTTGTTATCCCTATTTTTAGGGTGGTACATACTCTGTGCTCGTGTAGTGGTTTCTGCTCTTTTAGGCTATATTGCTGGTGTTTGGACTCTTTCGGGTGGTTCGGGTATCGTTTCATTCAGAAGACGTATCATATCAAAATCCCCTTCTTCTTGGAACTCATTATCTGAAAAATGAATCAAGTCTTCAACTTCAACTTTTATCTGATCCCTTGCTGATTTTGAAATTTGCTTACCTGTAACACCCGTATTTTCGGTAAGTTATACGGCTTCATCCGTCTCGAAATTTATGATTTTCAAGTGGTAAATTAGAAGATTACTTACGATTCACTTATAACATCCAAAAAATAAGGATATAAGAATTTCTAGAAAATGGAAATGTGGTATAAAAAATTGCCAAAGCATTGAGCCTCCCAAAAATGGGGAAAGAATAATCACCTGTTAAATACAAGTTATAATTCTAAAAGTGGGAAATAAAAACCTAATAATCTAATTTCATGCGAAACAAGATTACAATTTGGGTGTTATCCGCGCTTCCCAAAAATGCAAGTCTTCTATAGATTGGCATCCCAAAAATATTCCCCAAGCTTAATCTAATTCCGGATAAGCCTTCTTAACGCTGGCGCCACTAGAACCTGAGTTACACATCGACACCAAACAAGTGTTAGGCCAAAAAGCCTAGTGAGTTTGAACAGATAATAATAATGACAATACATTAGAAGAAGTAAACATGTGACAGTTATCAAGGAGTTCCCGTATGTGGAGTCAATGGGGGAGGTCCATAGCACCAATCAAGTTCCACCCAAAGAGTCAATACACCTTGATGTCAAACTACCATCAGCGACATCTAAAAGGCCTGGCACATCCGAGGACTACAACCATGGCATTACCTTGAAGGGCGGAGGTCTAGGTGCATACCCTCACGGTGGAACCCAAGACTATATCCTCCTAGTGTCTACTGACTTGGTTCGTCCACAATACCATTAATAGGCTTCAAGGCACTTTGGTCCACATTCAATATACACAATACCAATCATAGGTAAGAATTTTAGACCATACGTCAACACATCATGTAAAATCTCCATATAAGGATTGTATGCATTTTCTCTCACTAATATACCCATGTTTCGATATAAGGTGTAAACAAGTATAAATCCACCAATTTCCATGATTGTTCGTCCAATAGAGGATTACCAAGACAATCCTTCATCATTTAGGTACCAAGTATATCGATTAGCCAAGTTAGGTCAAAATCCCTCACATAAGTCATCACTTCAAAGTTAGGTGACATGAAGAAATTCTTACAATTATAAATGGCTAAAGAATCCGAAACAACCATTTAAGACAACCCTTCATATAATACATGGACTCATGAATATTATACATAAATAAACACATATTTATAAATAGGGAATATTATGTGAAAATGAAAGTATACAACAAAGAACATAAAATGATGTGTATCTAGTTTAACAAAAAGGTTTAAGAACTCACAACCTAGGTTTTGGTATAAAACCCAGAAAATGGAAAACCCTAGAAAGTGGAAGAGGAAGGTTTAGAGACTTGATGGCTTGGACCCTTTTTAGCAACTTGCAATAAATACTCCTAGAGCAACTCTTGAAATAAATGTCCCCAACTAAGAATTAGCTTAGCATTTAAGAGGGGGAAGGTAAAGTGAAGTAAAAATCGCCCTTAACTGCTCCCAAATTGCCAAATTAAGTCTGGAAATGAAGTGAGGAGTTGAAAACCCGTCAAAACATGTTTTTATATCCTCAGAGGCGGTGTGCGACAATGCCCGATGACTTTTCCATGGGCATTGTCACTGGAAACTCCCAGCTCAGTACAACACGGGTGACTATGCTCGGCTACTTTGCCCTCGGTCATTGTCGCTAGGCAATGTTACCGCCTCTTCCCTACTCACGATAAGTCCCTGGAGACTATGCCAAGCGACTTTGTCCTTGGCATTGTCGCCAGCAAGTCGCCCCCACCTACCTAGACCCGTCTTCTTTTCGATTCTCACCCGGATCACCCTAGGTTGCAAAATTCGCTTCGGGACAACCTCATTAGACAACTCACTGGTATAAGGCTCACAAAAAAGAAATAGTGGAAATTAGGATAATTTACCTTAGATGGTTAACGGTTTTCCGGGTGATATAATCCTCCCCACCTAAAGAGGATTTCATCCGCGAAATCAATTCTCAAGTGAACAAATGAGGATATTGCTTCTTCATGTGTAACACTCCGAATTTTGGGAGTTTCTACCCTAATTGATGTTGAGCAAGGTTGTTGTTCCAGATTTCAAGCATAAAAGATCAAATCATATCAAGAATAAAATCAAGAACACAAAGTATCTAGAGAGAAAAAAATGTAGAGAGGGAAATATCTAGCATCATATCTCACAAAAGTCACAAGCTTACAATACTCAATATTACAAGGAAACACAAAACATAAACCTATTTATATGGGTCAAACAAGCCTTGGCCTCACACAAGCTTGATATGCAAAATACAAGACAAATTGATTCAAACTAATACTTAACATTCTCCCCCTTTTGGATCAATATATGATCTTCTAACTCTGTTATCACTGATTCCCAAATAAGTTTCAAACATTCTCACACCTCTTCTGAACTCCAGTCTGTCATCAATCTTATCAAGAGCAATCTCAATTTCAACTCTTTCTCTTCTCGACACACATGGACCTTCAGACAATTTGGAATCTTCATTATGTTTCAGTCTGCTTTGGATCTGTAGCCTTATAGCTTTCAAAGTACCATCTCAGAACTTTGAAACTTCTGAAAGCCTTAGAAATCTTCTTTCATTTTTCCCATTCTTATAGACAACTCTAACTTCTGGTACTCTGAGAATAGTAAACGAAGGATGATCTTTCAAACTTGGTATAATCAACTTTGGTTCGGGTACACACACTCTCACCATATTCTTTTTCTTGCCTTCCACTCTAGCTCACAATAATATTTTCAACTAAATCTCCCTCAGACCTCCTTATATCCCCTACCACTTCATGAACTGTGGTATCAACATCAATCTCCATAGCATCATTCCCATGATCAAAGTCATCATTATCATTGTTATCATCTGAGTTACCATCATCATCAACTGTTTCATTCTCAGTACCATCAACTATAGTTGTGTGAGCACTTTCACTATCATCTTCATCACTAGCTTGATCCAACTTAGTCACAGATTATGGACTTTCATCGGCGTTCTCTTTCTGACAGGCCAATTGAGGAATGCTAGTAGAGCCAAGTGGAGATGTGGAATAAACATGAAGTGAGGCATTAGCTTGTGATTCCATAACCTCCGGTCTAAATATTTGTCCCCCTCCAGTTTCCCTCTCTGAATTTTCCCTCTGCCCTCCTCGTTCAAGTACCCCCTTGGTAACATGAACCCTTACCGACTCCACTTGCTTAGGGTTTAATCCTTGGGTAGGGGCAACCGGTGTTGTTCGTCCCGTAGACTCTCTATATTCTATAACACACTTGGAGTCTGGATCAACATAAGATAGCAGTGCTTCAAGTACTGGCATGCTATAATTGAAAGTCTTATTTTGTCTCATTAGGTATCTTATAGAGTGCTCTAGTGCATATTCATTCTGTGATCTTCTGGGAATGTCTCTGTTGCATCTAATCATGCTCCGGATAATCAATGTTAAGAATCTTTGGTATGGCACAAAGATTGGAGCTTTTGTAGTTCTCTTTGATATAACTCTTTCATACAACTCATTCTACAAAACAAAGGAGTAATCCACATGAAGATCATACACAACTGCATGAAACAACTTCAGAATGTGAATGTTGGCATTGTCAGTTCCCTGATGCTTGGCAGTAAGGCATCTGTTGATCACAGAGAACAAAATATAGTAGAATGGAGGCAGGTTTTTCTTCTTGAAGTGGCTCACTTTAGTAAGCTGACCAACTTAGCCCATAGCTCTAATTCCTTCAAATACTTCAGTGTCAGTGGGAAAAAATCAAAGGAATCTATACCTTTTATGGAATCTGCCTCTGGTAGCCTTAGTATGTATCTCAACCTCTGGTAATCCAAGATTGACTTGTAGTGATCAATCTGGATTTCAAATTGTGGTATTTCTCCTTGACCAATGAACCTGATGATTTTCCAAGCTTGTTGTAAGTAGATGAGAGGCACTATAGCTGTTCCAACCAATGCAAAGGATGGTTCTTCAGAATTTCCAGCACCAAGGGATCTATGTTGAGGTGATCAAAGTCCATAAAATGGTTGTTAGGATACAACAGCTTCATTTATGATGGAATGATGAGAGCTAGATTAGGATTCTCTCCGGTTTGAGCTTGGTAATTAGATCTGGATGAGGGCATTGGATTTTCCCTTGAAAGTTGTGGTAAGTTCTCATCAATTTGAACGTTCTTGTAGATCCCATATATAGTGCAATCACAGTAATAATCAATAAACAATAAGGATTGAATCACAACTGCTGGTCATATGATTAGATTTATCAATCAAAGGTTTAAGGTTTACAGAGAGAATTTCTTGAGAAGCATGTAAACCTATATGATGAGCATTAACTTCTCCTCTACCCTAATCTTAAACTTTAAATACCAAGGGATTTGGTATAAAGCCCAAACCACATTACAAACAAACTAAGCCCAATAACGAATTAAGGCTTTTACAACACTTTAAAATAAAATTAATTAAACTCTATAAATGTGTTATACAACTTTCAACTCTCTAGGACTTTCAGTTATAACAATCTCCCCCTAAAGTGGAATAAGGCATTTATCATCTTGAAATCTTCAGGCCTTGATCTTCTCTCCCTCTTCAATCTATGAAAAACTTTTTGTGTTTCTTATTGTCATGTATTTCCAAGATCCCCCTTGAATAAAGCTCTTGGTCTTCATAGGTTTAACTTTTGTAACCAGATTCAATGTATAATGGTCTCGACTGAATGCACTATTCAGCAACTTTCAACTGTAGAAACTCAGCACATCGGATCAGCACACAAGAAAGATAATATGCGAGTTACGTGACATTCCACGGTACATCTTCAGTTTAAAAACAAAGAATCTGTCTTTGAATCGCTAGTTGAATGTGCTTTCAGCTTTAGAACTTGTTTCAATCAGCTCGTAGGAGGAATCAACTTGTAGCTAACACCATATGACGAGGGATAGAAGAATTGCAATATATGAAATGGATTTTCAACCTCAGATAATAAAATTCTGTTACTCCCCTTCATATTTTTTCTAACTCCCCCTCAACACGATAATCTGTGTCTTTGAATTTTGTGTCGTTCTCCCCCTCATGATGATTAGGAGAATCCTGAGCCTCATGTAACTTCAAAGACTCAATGGATGAGTAGAAAAATACCAGATAAAATGATTCAGTAACCAAGGGTAACAGCTAACACAGAAAAACAATAGTAATTGTTATCACAACAAGTAAAGTAATTGTCTTGCCTATTTTCAGAGTTGGCAAAGGGGAATCTCTGATAGGACTTCCAGTTATCACCGAAGTAGAATATTAAAAAATTATTTCTCAAACTGTTTCGGCAATATCACTAACATAATCGATTGGTTCAACCTGGGATGTAGGTTAAGAAATCAATAGACACAGTGAGTAGAATATGAAGTTCGGAGACCAGAGCTGATATCTTGCTTTTTCAATATCTAAGTCCTCCGAGTGAGGAATAGATAGATTATGTGATAAGTCTCTGTTCATATATGAAACAAGTATCTTTTGAGAGATACTTGAGTGGCTAGGTGGGGTGACACGAGTTATTGACATTGGGTTCATGTCTGTTTCAATATCCATCTCCATAGAACGAGAATGAATAGATTATGTGGTAACCCGGATAACTGACTCAGTTTGGTAAGGACTAATAATTCTTTTAAGTCCTGTCACATCCTCACCAATTCTTTTCACTCCGAAATCATCTATGAAGCTAGACCCCTCACTGATCTATGAATTGGATGTGTTTCTTGGGTAGGTACTTCCGGTTCTGGATTGACCATAGGAACTTTATGAGCCCTAACACTCCTTCAACTCGCCAAAGATAAAAAAAATATTTGAAGTAAAATTTATGATTTGAGATAATCAGAAGTCAAAAACATTTAAGAACGAGTCCTGAACTGAAGTGTTCATGTTAGAACATAAATATGTTCAACTTTAGAAAGTTTAGTAAAGTAATCCAATTATGTTGTATTGGGCCTTGTATTGGGTTTGGGCTTAATGTCTACAAGGGATGTGGCCTAGTATAAATAGGATCTATTAGTTTAGTTTGTAGTTAATTTTACTTTCACAATGTAGACATCATACGAGTTCTTGCTCTCTGTAGTTAGTAGATTTGTGTTCAATAAGACAACTACAGATTCCATCCCTAATCTCTTGTCAATTATCAATTATTCAATCAATCTTGATCTCAGGGACTTAACAATTGGTATCAGAGCCTAACGAAGATATCAATCTTTCCACAATCGAGATCAAATTGATTGAAAAGAACAGTCGCTGTTCATAATTTTTGATTTCTGGAATTGAAGTTAGATTGGATGTTCTATGTTGCCAAATTGATTCAGAAGTAATAGTTGATCATCATTGAATCAATTAATTGTTCCAATGTCAATTCAGAAAGTCGAATTGATCGATTTTGAGTTTTTATGTTCGAAAACAAGTTTATCACTGTGGTTGAGATCGAAGTGTGCTAAAGAGTCGTTTTTGGATCAGGTCATCAACTACAATTATGCTCCGTTGATGTTTTTGAACCTGCTCTCAAAAGCTCAACTCAAAATTTGATGTACAGAAGGTGAATTTGAAGAAAAGTTGAAAAAACGTTCAAGATCCACATAATTCGCATGATCAGAATGAAGAACTCGCATGGTTTGAAGAACTCGCATGAGAAGATTTCCCATAGTTAATTTGTTGAAGAATTCGCATCGTAGAATTCGCATCCTGAAAGTTTGAAGAATTCGCATGTTTGAATTCGCATGATTCCTTGAAGATGACATTTTTATTAAGTACAAAATTCGCACAAGAGTTATATGCGAAATGTCTAAGAATTCGCATGATAACATTCTTTGAAGATGAAGTTTTGTTAAAGTGTGGAATTCGTATAGATGTGTGATGCGAGAAGTCAAGAATTCGCAAGTGTGAGTGATGCGAATTGTGAGAATTCACAGGTGTGAGTTATGCGAGATGCGAGGAATTTGCACGTAGGCTCGTGCGAGAAGTAAGAATTCGCATGCAAGCCTATGCGAGTTCTGGAGTTTTCGACTATGTCCTTCATGCGAATTGTGCTCAATGTGAATAGTGATCTGCGAATTGTGGTTGGTATGCTAAAAGTTTGTGACTTTTTGAGAATTTTGACTGTTCTGAACCCATTTTGCTACAAGTTTGCCCTGTTCCCGAGATGTTTACGCGTAATGCATATGTGACATCACTCTTATCATATGTTGGTCACATATTCTTAGAAATTAATCTATGTTTCACGTGTGCTCATGCTTTTCAAGATTTTCAGATTCTAGATTTTCAGATTTAGTCTCTGATTGGATTGAGTTAGCTGCCCGAGCATATACAATCATCAGTCTGCAGAGCTTCTTTTGTGGTTAGACCGTTGAGAGCACTTTATCATTCTTCTGACCTGATCACTCAATAGTATGAGCGACAACAATCATTGTTTTGATGCTTGAGTAGTGATTCAGAATCCTGAGTGCTTATAATCATCCAGTTGATTCGTAAAGAAAGGAGATTTGGGTTTGAATGTTCAGTATTCTGGAAAGCAGCCAGAAAATTAGCATCTTCTATCAGTTGTTGAACAGTGCTTGCCTTATAACCCTTGCCTTGTAGTGTTGCTACCGGATGCTACCGTCCTTAAGCTGATCAGATGAAGTTCTTAAGCTGAATTCTTATTTCAACTTGTGGTTCAAAGACAGATCAGATGTTATACACTGAAGATGCACTTGGTCGTAATTCCAATATTCAACACATATCATTCTTGTGGGCATACGAATTGTGTTGGGTTTACAAGAGTCAAATGTTGTCTTTATGTGCACTCTGTCGAGGTTATGGTCTACATCAGATCTAGTGTTATAGTTGAAATTTCAAGGATAAGAGCTACTTTCAAGGAGGAGCTAGAGGAGCTTTGAAGTTTATGCAAGTCTAAGTTTTATAAAGAAATCAAGGGGGAGAGGAGCTGAAGCTGGAGCTGAAAAGATAATGATTACTTTACAAAACTTAGAGGGAGAATGTTAGAACATAAATATGTTCTACTTTAGGAAGTTTAGTAAAGTAATCCAATTATGTTGTATTGGGCCTTGTATTGGGTTTGGGTTTAATGTGTACAAGGGATGTGGGCTAGTATAAATAGGATCTGTTAGTTTAGTTTGTAGTTAATTTTACTTCCAGAATGTAGACATCATACGAGTTCTTGCTCTTTGTAGTTAGTAGATTTGTGTTCAATAAAACAACTACAGATTCCATCCCTAATCTCTTGTTAATTATCAATTATTCAAACAATCTTGATCTCAGGGACTTAACAGTTCAGAAGTTGATATGAAAAATAAACAACATGGTACTCCCCCTCAAAAGATGACCTAACCCTTGATTGTAGTCATGTGACAAGAATAATCTGAATTAAATCACACATGGCATTCCTGCAAAACAGATTAGAAAGATTTTGGTTTTGGTATCCATGCTATGATGGATACTTGACGGTTAGATGCCTTAGCTTTGAAGCTATGAAACTGAGGATTGGGGATGCTATAAGTACCATACCAACTATTTACATACCTTGAGTCCACAAAGTCACTATTTCCACAGTGAGTGCAACAGATCTTTGCTCGGTTTAGACTGATCAACGTTCCTGTAGAATAAACATAAGTAGGCAAATCAGTTTTGGAAATAGATGACTTTGTATCAACTACAGGAGAATCATGAGACTTGTTTCCTTCACTGTCTTCTATAGTTGGTTTCTTTCACCAAACCATCTTTACTTTTCTAAAAAAATGATTATCTGAAGAATCATTAAGCTCGCAATCAGAAAACTAGTGTAGTAAGTATGTCTTTTGTTAGAGGTGCCGCTCTTTCTCTGTTTCTGTGAACGTCTTTTGGATTTTTGCTTTGAAGATTTGTTCACATAAACCTTTTGAGAGGCAAATGTTGAACATTCACCTTTATAAAATTTGACCGGTGGCTCACCAGTTGAATCCAAAAAACCAACATGACTTGGAAGTTTTTGAACGAAATCAAACTGGTCTAACTTACTGTTTGAACATACCTTTGAATTCAGGAATGTTGAAAATTCCATTTCCTCACCAGATGTGACATTATCACTTGTGGAAGTCGGGAAACTGTATGGATTTGTGCTTTTAAAAGGATCATTTGCGGAAGCATTTTGAAAATCATAATGGTGATCCTTTTTTAAACACTTCAACTGAGGCTCTTTTCCTTTAGTAGAGGATTTTGGTGAAGAATCACCCAGAAAAGCTTTAGAGGAAGAGGTATATGAGGGTGGAGAAGAATTTTCTGACAGATTAATCTTCTCCCCTTGGAGTAAGTCAAGCTTTAATTGAATCTCAACTTTGTGAAGTTGCTCTTTCATCAGATCTGCTGCCAAGGCAGACAATTGAGAAGTAAGTCTGTTTATCTCTGTCTGAAGATATTCCTTTTCCTCCCTAGATCCATATTCCTTTTGATTGGAATTGAGGCACTCAAGTTTGGATAATAAGTCTTTTTTTTCCTTTTGAAAAATAATTATTTTCTTTGCAAATGACTCTTCTAGCTGAACGATTTTATTTTCTAAAATCAGAGGTGGAACATAGATTTTGTGGTCCATCGATTCCTCCTCAAGTTCGACGGGTTTTGAATCAATTTCAGCCTGAGAATAGCTTCAAAAATAGTCATTTGACAGAAAAGTGGGTTTATTTTTGTTATATGACGCATTTAATGAGTCATACACAAAAGGAAGTTGCATCGTGACAATATTTTTCCTTCTCAAAGTTTCCAGTTTTGGATCCTCGTTATCAAGTGGCTTGGTCCATCTGATTTTGTACTATGGGTAAGTCTTGTCCAATCCCAAAAATTCAAAAGCATATAAAGTGGGTACATTGGACAAGGCTTTTTTCAGATAATGTGGGTTATTGCATCCGATTCCACATTCAGGACTAAAGTACTTGAACACTTTGGGTATGTTCATGTGCATCGTTTGTTCAGTTTGACCAAGTTTATAGCATGAGTTCAAGATCCTTTAACTTGTCAGTCAACTTTTTGTTTTCATTTTTACAAGAGACTCTTTTACTAACAATCTCAGTTCTCTTATTTTCTGGCATATGAAGCTTCTCAGTCAGTTCATCTACTTTGGTCTTTTAACTCCTTAGTTTATTTTGAAAAAATCTCGCATTGTTCCTTTAGACTTGAAATTTCGCACAAGCTTCCAGCATTTTCTACAAGTTGCCTCTCAATGGTGTTATGTTGTCTTTCAACCCTAACGTCTAAACGATAAACTTTCTCTTTTAGCTCATAATAAGTTGGATGAGACATTGTTACTTGAAAAACTTGAAGTTCAGGGGTTAAACTTGACGAGAGATGAAACTTTAAAGTGCAAGGACCAAAAGTGACAACGAGTGAAACTTGAAAGTTTAGGGATTAAACTTGACAAACTTTGAAACCTTTGAAGTGCGGGGACTAAAAGTGATAGTAGCTGAAACTTAAAACTAGAGGGACTTAAATGACAGAAAATGAAACTTAAAAGTAGAAGGACCAAAAATGTCATATATGGAAACTACAAACTAGAGGGACTAAAAGTGTAAAAAGTGAACCTTCTAACAAACTTAACTAGACACTAACTGAAAATGGACTAACAATAAAAGAAAACTAACAAAACTAACAAACTAACAGGACTAACGGAGACTTAACGGAAAAAGGACCAAAATGTAAGAAATTTTAATCATCACTTAACGAAAACACTATTCATCATCCCCTTCGTTGAGCCAACCTGCAAAACTTTGAACGGGTTAGAAATATTCAATGAAAAATGATCGTTAACGCTCCCTGATCACTCCTTAACAGATTAAAAGTCAAACGGTTAACCCACGATCACAAACGAACCAACCGAAAACTTTTCGTAAAATGATAAACAACTTAAAAAATCGGTATGGGTTAAAATTTTTCGACCAAAAACTATCGTTTATGTTCCCTTAAGCTCCCTCAACTGATTAGAACTCGAAACAATCTCTTAAACTCTCGAACGAAGCGACCGAAGTTTTTTTGGACAACGAACGAAAACTCAAAAACTTGAAATGGGTGAAATATATTTCGATCAAAATCGATCGTTTAAGCTTCGTAAACAACCCTTACCAGTTTAAAAACGAAAAAGTTCGTCTATACTCGCAAACGAACCAACCGTAACGTTTTTCGGTAAACGATGAAAATGCAAAAACAATCTGTGTGCTTCTTAGATTGCAGTTCTATCTCTCTTTCTTTCTAATTTTGTTCACTGCAGATGATGGGTTATGCACATAATAACACCAAAATCAAACTAGAACAGGAACCGGTTGAAGTAGAAAAGTTCTTCCAAGCTTCGCCTGGCCTCAAGAAATCCAACGTCTCACTTGATCAATCTTTCATAGAGGTCGAAGATTTTCCAGTAGCTTTCCTTGATTCTATCTTAAACTTTGACGGTTGGGTTGAGAACCACCCAAATTTACTTGTCGCTGAAGTTATGAACTCAGAAGGGAAACCTAGTTTGGAGAAGTCTTCAGAAATTAAGACGAAAAAGGAAGTGGGGTGATCGAGAGATTGTGAGAGTGAACCAGGAAAGTGTGCGGTCCCGGGAAATTGGGGGCACCGGGAAACACCTAGGAAACTTGAGAACCAAAGGTCCTGAGAGATGCACCCACCCGGGAAATGCTTGGAACCGGGAAACCGAGGTACCGAGAAACGAACAAGGTACCAGAAAACGCAAGTACCGGGAGATGTCCGGGGAAGTACCGGAACCGGGAAACTAGACCCAGGAGTTTCGAAAATCTGGGTTTCCCTGTTCTTCGATAAAGTCAGCGATAACTCAAAACAATCGATCAAAAACATCCTTTTAGATCACAAATTGATCAAAGATTTTTCTAATCAACTTAAATCTCATATTTAAGTTAAGGAAAAACCACTAAAATCACACACTAACAACTTCAATTTTGATGAATTAAGAGGAACACGACGTAAAAACCAAAAAATTTGGGTTTAGTCGATGGCATCTATTAACTCAGAAATCGAACAGAAGGCTTTTCAAACTTGAAAATTTTATCGATATTTTGGTTTAAAAATCACAAAACTAGCTTTAATTTGGTAAAAGATCAACTCAACTTCAAACCTAAAACCACTGATTATGAAGAACACCGAGGCAAAAAGTCGATTGACAATAAGTCGATAAAAACAAGGGTTTTTAGACAAACCTTTTGATCGTATCGAATGAAAATTAATTCGATCCCGCTCTGATACCAATTATAGACCCCAGAAACAGTGCAATCACAGTAATAATCAATAAACAATAAGGATTGAATCACAACTGCTGGTCATATGATTAGATTTATTAATCAAAGGTTTAAGGTTTATAGATGTTGGATCATTAGCTGTATTCGAGATTAAAATGTAGAAAGGGGTCTTAATTGTAATTGTCTATAATTTCCTAGGGGGTAATATGTAGTTATCTAGGTTTGACCATGCCTTGGTCATGTTGACCTATATAAGGCAACGTTTCTTTGAGAATCCCTAGGGATTCATTTGAATTATCTCACACACAAGGTAGTGATTACACCAAGAACACACACTCACACTTAGACTTGTGGCACAAGAGATATATGGATATTTTGAATGATTCTTCTTGATCTCTTATCATCATTGTGTTATGTAAACTTTTATCAACTAATATATGGGCTTAACATTTGGTATCAAAGCCAATAATCAAGGGTTTTTGGACTGAAAAGTATTTTTTCGAAAACTTCACTGTGTGAAAATCATTTTTTAAATTTATTGTGTTTCGGAGCCTAAAAATGATTTGATTAGGTGTGCATAAGGTTATAGAACATCATCAGATTGCATGATTTCATTTAAAAACATCAATAGATTACTGTTTTGATTAGGTGTGCATAAGGTTTGAACATTGGTCCATTCGAATCTGTGCATATAAGTTGTTTTTGGAGATTAATTTTGATTGTGGTTTGTTCGTAGTATATAGGTGGATGAATTGTGAGATATTTACACTGTGATTTAACTATTTGATGTGTTTTTGGATTAAAAGTCGAGTATAGGGATGGTTTTATGAAGAACTTGCAAGTTCTAGGAAGAACTCGCAAGATCTCTGAAATTCACAGAGTTTGTTGAAATTGATTAAGTATAGGATTTACTAGTGTTAGTGTTACGAAAACCTCAAGATTCGCAAGACCTTTATCTACGAAAGTTAGGATTCGCAGGACTTTTAAAAATTGAAAATTTGATTAAGTACAGGTTTCTCAAGTGCCTTGGTTGCGAATACTGAAGAATTCGCAGGCTACTAGTTTGTGAATCCCCTAAGATTCGCAAGTTGTGTTTACGAATTCTTGATCTTTAACTTCCAAAATTTTCATTAAGTATAGGATTCGCAGGTTCATAAAAATCATATCTCTATTCAGGTTGTGAAAGTTTATTTGCGAAAGTTAAGTGAAAAGTTCCAAATTTTCTAAGTTTAGGATTCGTAAGTCTATGGTTTGCGAATCCTTGCTTACGAAAGCTTGTTTACGAAAGTTAAAACTTTCTTGAATTTTTCTAAGTCCAAAACTCGCAAGATCTTAAAAGTGATTTCTCCTTGTTGTTTGCAACCTGAAATATTTTCTAAGTATAGAACTCGTAACTCTATACTCTGCGAATTCTATTTGCGAAAGCTAGCGTTCTGAAATTATTCTAAGGCAACGATTCACTAATATTGCTTTGCGAATTGTTAAGGTTTCTTAGGTCTACTGTTTGCGAATTCTATGTTTCATAGAAAGCTTGTGTGCGAATTCTACCTGTCTGCGAATTCTGCCTATCTTGTTTGCGAATTTTGAAGTTTTTCCTTCAGTCTGCGAATCTTTCTGTGGTTCTTATAGCTTGCGAATTCTACACTTGAGTATTTTTATAAATTTATTTTTCTAGAAATTTTTTAGTGTAGATTTTATCCAATTCTTGATTCAAAGATCTTATTAGTTGATTTAAATTGTACAGATAAGTTTGCATACTAATCCTACTGCTAGAGATGTCGAATCAACTCCTTTCCATGGGCCCTCAGTCCAAACCACCAGTCCTGTTAGCCAATGAGTACCAACAGTGGAAGAAACGAATGATCCAGTTTCTGAATCATAAGAGCAGAGATTACATGGACTTTATTACTTCCGGTCCTATGAACCCCATGATCAGAGTGCTTGGTCAAGCTGCTACACCTACCTCTCCTGAGATTCCTGACAGATTTGTTCCAAAACCATATGAATACTTCACTGAACGGAGAAAGAGTTGTACAAAAAAGATGAAGAAGCTCTCATCTTTTTGACAATGGCCATTCCTAATGACATCTACAATCATGTAGACAGCAGAAGTTCTGCAAAGGAGATATGGCATGAGCTAGCAAGACAATTCGAGGGTAGTGAAGCTTCAATCCAAGATAAACAGAATATGTGCATCAATGCATATGAGGGATTTCATGCTAAGGAAGGGGAGACACTGCTGGACACTTACAACAGATACAACATCATCTTTAATGATTTGAGGAGGAACAACATTACCAAATATGCTTCTGAAATAAACTATAAGTTTATTAAGAACTTGAACCCAGAGTGGAAGAACTTTGCAATAAATCTTCAGATGTCAAAGAATATGTCCCAAGAGAATGTGACTGACATCTTCTCCACTCTTTCCCAACATGAAGATGAAATGAGATCAATAAACAATGAGTCCAAGGATCTGAAGGACTCAGTGGCTCTTATTGCTAGGAAAGTAAAAGGTTCTAGTTTTGGTCCTGTTTCTTCTTCAAAATCAAAGAAGAAAGTGTTGAAAGCATTTGTCACTGAGCTTACTGATTCAGACTCTGCTACTAGTGAGGTGGAACTGGAGGTTGATAAGCCAAGATCACAAGATCTGAAGAGAGAGAATCTAGAGAGAGAAAAGTGCGCTCAATGTAACAGTGAACTTGTATTCAAAAGTGTGAAAAGTTCTTACAACCAAACAAGCCAAGGGGACTTAAAACCCAATGCATTAACAAGACATAAAAGAACTAAATGTACTGAAAGATAAAGGAAATAAATACAATGATTACTATAAAATCAGATCTAACAATCTCCCCCTTAGTAATCATTGGCGCCGAGATCTTCAAAAACAATCTTCAAAAACAGCATTAACCATCTAGGCAACTTTGAAGGATCATTGACGTTATTCTCGTTGACGTAGTCTGTTCAGTCCAACTAACACTTCCAATCGTCGCAGAGTTGAACGGAGATTCAGTCTATCTTGAATAGTGACCAAAGTTCTACGAACCAGACGAATTTCATCATTTTCAAAAAGACATGATTCTCTTCTTGTTTCCAAAAACTTTCTTCTAGCCTCTTGTAGACGATGCTCCAACTGAAGTTTGATCACCTTTAGAGTTCCATCAGAGTAATATCCAATCTCATCAAATCGTAGAAAGCATTTTTCACTTGAGCTGTTCTTATATACTACTCCGTATGGATCTTCGATAATGGTGAATAACGGATAAGAGTCTAGATTCTGCAAACTTTGGTTGGGCCTTTCAAGATTAACCACAGGCTGAAAACTTTCGACGGCCATCTGGAAGTCAAAAACTCGATAGAATCGGATCTATCGTCGAATGAATCGTTTAATAACAAAAAGAGTTTGAGAAACATCTTGAGTCCGGTGATAAAGATTCCTGATGTGATCATACAAGAATTCAACATCATCAATTGAAAGATCAACGAAATCAGCCTCTGAAAAGTTGTACCGCTTGCAGTCTCTTCTTTCCACTTCAAGGTCTGGATACCAGATGTTCAGAAACTTATTAAATGTGACACTGAGAACTCGAACTATTAGATGAGGAGAAGCAACGGTGTTATTCCTTTTGCGCTGGCACTTGATAAATGCTAAGTATTCATGCTGATAAGCTTCTGATTCTTTCTCTACTCCAAGTATGGCATATATATTGATTGTCCTTATTCTTGAAACAAAGATGTTGCTTTGAATATCTTCTAGAAAAGCTGTTCTGAGTCTAGAAGCCATATATCTTAGATGAAGATTTCTCTGCCTTTGTTGTCTAGTTAAAGCTTCTCCTTCTTCTAGAAGAGATGGAGGAATTATCGGTTCGGAAGAAGGAATATCTGCTTGAGCTCTAGATGTCTGAACAACTTCAAATGCACTTGAAGGAATATTGGTTGTTGGAGCAGAACTAGATACTGGAGTAGATGAAGGTTGATCATCTTCTGGAAGCTTGTTAATATCTTCTTCTTTTTGAGCATCCATCCTGTCTGAGAACTGACGAATTACCTCATTCTAAGAACTGACGAATTACCTCATTCAGAGTTGTAAATTTTTCCGAAGAAACACGTACAGGAACCATAGAAAGCTCAACAGCAGAAACAGTGGTAGCAGTAACCTCAACAGAAAAAGTAGCAGGAGCTTGACTTTGTGTTTGAGTGGAGGTTTGAGCAAATGAGATATCCAGTTCATCAGCCTCTTTTACTGAACCTAGATCGACTATCCAAAATACATCTAATAACATCAAATTCATAGCAATTCGATCACTTAATTGACTGAAATTGGTGAAAATCCAGAAAACGAGATTTTTCTTGAAAAAACAACAAAAATCGATCAAATTTTCGAATTATCCACACAAATCAGGAACAAAATTATACAAATCTCAATTCTCTCAAGATCTTGAAGGCTCTAATACCAATTGATAAGCCAAGATCACAAGATCTGAAGAGAGAGAATCTAGAGAGAGAAAAGTGCGCTCAATGTAACAGTGAACTTGTATTCAAAAGTGTGAAAAGTTCTTACAACCAAACAAGCCAAGGGGACTTAAATTCCCAAGGCATTAACAAGACAGAAAAGAACTAAAAGTACTGAAAGATAAAGAAAATAAATACAATGATTACTATAAAATCAGATCTAACAGAGGTCGATTCTGATGACGATATATAGAGATTTTCTGAAAACTTGGCCCTGATTACGCGCCAAATCAAAAGAAACTTTGGCAAAAAGAAGTACTATTCAAAGTTGAAGTATGACGGTTACAAGAAGGACAAGTTTGAGTTGAGGTACAAGGCCAATTATGGAAGGAGAGATGAGAAGAGAAAGGACAGAAGAGAAGAGAAGAAAGAAGAAAGGAAAGAAGAAAAGAGAGAAGACAAGAAGGAAGAGAAGAAGGATGAAGCAGGAAGGTGCTTCAACTGTGGAAAGTTTGGACACTTCGCTAAGGAATGCTAGTTTAAAAGATTCAAGAACTCAGAGTACTAAGCAAGGAAGTCTTTGATTGCCAAGAAAGTGGAGGAAGGGAAGGTGCTCATGGCCGAGGAGGAGAACTAGATGTTTCAAAGCTCGGACGAGGAGGAGCAAGCACACTTCACTCAAGTCTCCTACATGGCAAAGCTTAATGATGATGATAAGACTTCTGAGGCTCATTCTGAGGACGAAAACTCTAAGGTAAACGAAAACTCTGAACTTATTGAATCACTTATGGTCCAAATCCACAACATGAAAGATGAATTTGAACTGTTAAAAGGTAAACTTAGATCTAAACGACAAACAACTTTGAGTTTTCGTGATGAAAACGCTCTGCTGAAAGTTGTCGTGGAAGAAAAGGAAAAGGAGAAAGATAATTTAAAAGCTGAAAAAGAAACCTTAAAAGAAAAATATCTGATTTGGAAAAGGATCTTGTTAATCTTAACGCTGAAAAAGGTGATTTTAAAATTAAATTTGAAGTTTGTTTTCATGAGCGAAATGAAGCTTACACTAAGATTAAACAACTGGAGGACATAAACCTGAAACGTGGTCAGACTGAGCACACATTAAATCTGTTGACCAATAAACTCCAAGATGAAAGATTTTATAAAGTTAAACCAGGTTTGGGTTTGACAGTAAATGAAGTTTTGAATAAGGCCCCAGAGCACTTGTATAACTTTGACATACTTGGCTCCACGGTTAAACCCATTCCCGACATTCGTGCGAATTTTGTTAAAGTTGATACTTCTAAACCTCTTACAGAGACCAAAGGTAAAGAAGTAATAGGAGAGGATAAGTCTAGTGGTACAGATTCGCAAAATTCTTTTAAAGCGGTTGGTTTTAAATATAGTGATTTAAACAAGAGTTATAAGACTCGAAAGATTGAATTCGTTGAGTTTGAATCACTATTTACCACACCTTCAAATGAATCAGTCAACAATGACAAAATCCTGCCTGAAGTTGAATGCAAATACGATGAATATGAATCAGATGCAGATCCATTAATTATAACATCAGTTTCAAACCCTATTACTCCTAAACCTTTACTTGTTGAAAAGGTTGAAGAAGAGACCAATGTCACGAATGAATCTTGTTTTAAGAATGATCAGATGGAGTTTGTTGAGAACATGACTAAAGCAATATTTTTTGAAATGATGAATGTATCAGACCCTGATCCTGTTTCTATTTCAAAAGAGTCAAATTCTGTGAGTGATCATACATCTGATTTGATGAAACAAATTGATATGTTGCAAAAATCTCTTGATGCAATTGAAGATGAAAACTTTGATCTCAAATTTAAACTTGAAAAGTCTTTAAAAGACAATAAAGAGCTTTGCAAAGAGATCAATGATTTGAAAGTCACTTTGTTTAAAAATGTTTCAAATGATAAACAAATGCTTAATGATCAATGTTATCCCAGTTTAATCTAGTTGATTAGCAACCAAGTAATCAAGCAACACAATAATAATCAAGAGATATATAAATCAGAGTAACATACCAATCCCTTGAATAAACAATGAAACCCTTGAGTGTTCTTGATACCCTTTGAATACAGAGAAAACGTATGGTTACTATTTAGAAAATTGTCAGAGTTAACCTAAAATTAACTAAACAAAACTTTAAATACCTAGGCCATATGGGCTTCCTAATGCTTAATGGGCTTGGGCCTAATAGCTAATAACTATTAAACTATTACAATTTAAACCCTGAACTGTAACTATCAAGTAAATACAGTTTAGACCCTCTAATTTAACTTTGACACAATTGCAGTTTAAACCCTGAACTTTAACTTTAGTCTTGAATACAATTATTTGATCCAACAATCAAAGATGGAAGGTAAGATAAAATCCAGAATTTGATGAGTCTACAAAACCTCCAGTCATTTATTCTGAATGCCCTGTGTATCAACCAAGTATTTTTTAGAAGGGTGAAACTTCAGGTATTTCAAGAAAAAGATTGCCTTATAAGAAAAAGACTGGCAAGGTTTTTGTTTCTGTTTCAGATTTGAATGGTAATGGAGTTTGGAGGAGAACGAATAACAAAAATGATTATTTAAATGTTTGTGAAATTGATGTTGAAAACAGTTGTACCCAAGACAATGATGATTTGAGATGTACTTCTTTTGATGAGTATGAATGTCAAATTTGTTCCGATAAATCTAAATTTATGACATTTTCTTGAAAGAACTTATAATGCAAACACTGTAGGGACAATTCTTTTAAATACAACTCCACTCCTAAGTCCAAGAAAAGCAAAAAGAAAGCTAAAATGAACTTTAATTCCAATTCTTCCACGCAACCTAAAGTTTTTCGTGCTAAGGTTACTAATCTGAGACCTAAAAACTAACTTCAGGAATTAGATGTTAGAATGGTTTGGAAATGGGTTCCGAAACCACGATATGAATGGAGAGTAAAAGTCAAATCTATTGATATTCCTGAACTTCTTGCAGCTAACATCAAAGGACCCATTTTTATATGGGTACCAAAGCCAAAATAATTGTTTCTTTTGCAGGCCTGTCGATTGTGGGTGATAGATTCAGGATGTTCACGCCACATGACAGGATTCAAGCACCTACCGTATAACTATGTGGAGGAGCCTGCTGGAATAATTCGTTTTGCCAATTATGAAATAGAACGACATGTCAGAGGATATGGAACGCTTGATAACGGAGTTGTGAAGATACAGAAGGTGTTATATGTTGATGGTTTGATCATTTAGCTGACCTTTTCACCAAGCCATTGGATGAAAAGAGGTTCAAGTTTCTAATCAGCAAACTTGGAATGTTGAACATGTCTACTTTAAACCTTTTCTCATGACTTGTGGGGGAGTTTTCTGTATCTTAATCTTGTTGCTTGTGTATTGATTCTCAAACAGTTGCTATTCATATATTTTACTGACGGCAGCGGAATCATTTTTATAAGTGATTACAAATATTCTCTTTTGCAGGATACTTCAAGTGACTATGGCTTCTGGTCATATCAGATCAGGACCCGCACTTAATTTCCAAAAGAGTTGGCTTCTGATTACATCTGATTAGAACCCGCATTTTAATGATTTTCTTCAAAAAATGATGCTTTAAAGCTCACATCATTCTAGAAGTGTTTGCGTTAAGGGGGAGCTTAACTGTCAAATATTTTTGTTTTGAGTGGGAGAAATGTTGAAACTTTAACAGTTATATCTGTTAGAGAGAAAATATATGTGCGTTGATATTGTCATATTTTTCTAATGAGTTGAATTTTCATAGGTTATAGGGGGAGAACCTGAGTTTTGGTCATAGAACTCAACTGATAATATCTTTAGGGGGAGTTAAGGATATCATACTCAAGGTATATCTTTCTAATCCTTAGACTCCATGACATCAACTGCCCATGTGTTTCCAATGATAAATACTTGTGTACTTGTCATTTCTTTATACTTTATCAAGTATTCTTACACATATTGGTCAGTACACTCATTTTCTTGACTTTGTAATTACCACATCTCAAAATATAAATCTTTCTATGGTAATCCTCCCGTTTGAAATTTCATTGTTTGTTTGAAAATCAGACGTCATTTCATTTTCATGTGCTCTCATTGCCAATATGTTTATACACTGTTCGTATAAACACCTTACGTCTTTGATCTTCCAAATCTTTGTTCTTCATGATTAATAGATCTGATTGTAAAGGAATCATCCATTTTAGCTTCAGCTCTTAAATAAATCATTGTCAGATTCTCAAAACACTTTATTTCATTCTAGTTGTTTTGAGATATCTTAAATGTTTTAAATGCTCCAATATCATTCTTATCTTGTCATGAGCATACATTTACTGACATTGATTTATTGTGCTTTCATGTACAAATGATTGTTGAACAACATGTTCTCTTAGGAAAATACAGGATTCAGTGTGAGCTTATCAGAACTTCCATGGATTCACACTACCAGTGTTTCCTACTCTGGAAGTAATCCTGAGTGATTGAGGGGAGAGGGTTCATTAAAATTCGAGATGGGGAAAGTGCTGAGTTAAAATGCGAATGAGAGTTTGGTTAGAAGTGAGCTCAATTGATTTAAAAGAACGAGGGTGAGAGATCAGAGTAAAGGAAAAATAAACTTTTCACCACATCTTTTCTGAGTCGGACAACCACATAATCTATTGTTTCACAATCTTTGGTGAACAATATTGAAACAGACAACTAGCCCATGCCGCCTCTTGCATATAACCCCACCAGCTACTCATCTTCTTCTCAACAAGAAGATGTTTCATATTTGAACGGGGAAGCAGCACTTACTCCATCTGATTATCACTTGGATAATTCGGATATTGAAAAAGAAGGAAAATTGCCCCACCTTCGACCCTTTCTCATGCACATTGAGTCTTTGTATACTTTGTTGTTGTCTCAACAAGTTTACATACTTTGAGCGAAAGTTAAAAAGCAATCATTTGTGCTTAATTCTTTCATGCACGAGCACACAGAAATTTGTTTTCTGTCATAACGTTCATAGATAACCATATGTTATTCGATGATTGAATGGAAGTCCTGGGGAGTCTACGTCACAACCAACTCCTTATATAGTAACTTCGTGTTACTCAGTAACTTTGTGTTACTGACAGACTCTTCTAACTGTTTCATCTGTTGATTCAGGGTTACAACTCCTAAATTGTTTGAATTTGCAAAGATTCAAATAATTACATATATTAATTGACGGCCGAATCAGATTCAGATCGTATTTTGAAGATCTTAGTATATTTCTCTATATGGGGGAGATTGATATTATTTCCAAAGAGGAAGATATTCATGAAGACTGAGCTTAAATGTTGATTTGGGGAAGATAATTCCAAGACTTACCTGCTTTGAAATATTTTGATGATGTTGATTCTCAACATTCATCAAAAGGGGGAGAATATTCAAGGATTTCAAAGTCAGATCTGAGTTACTTTGTTAAAGAAAGAAAGTTTCTTGAAGATTGCTGAAGGATTCAAGTTTTTTTTTCAAAGATTTCAAAGTGTTTGAACCTATCTGAATTATCAAAAATCTGACTGAAGATGATCGTCAGAAGGACACTTCATTCCAATTTCAGGAAAAAGGGGAAGGTTACAGTTTCCTCAAAGTTGTGAAGATGGTGAAGAGCTACAAGTTTTGAAGTTGTTAACGACATATCTGCTACAGTTTTCAAGAGAAGTGAAGACCCGAAGAAAATTGCCAATTTTTTTTTAATCTTGAATACAAAGGGGGAGATTGTTGGATCATTAGTTGTATTTAAGATTAAAATGTAGAAAGGGGTCTTAATTGTAATTGTTTATAATTTCCTCAGGGGTAATATATTGTTATTTAGGTTTGACCATGCCTTGGTCGTTGACCTATATAAGGCAATGTTTCTTTGAGAATCCCTAGGGCTTCATTTGAATTATTTCACACACAAGGTAGTGATTACACCAAGAACACACACTCACACTTAAACTTGTGGCACAAGAGATATATGGATATTTTGAATGATTCTTCTTGATCTCTTATCATCATTGTGTTGTGTAAACTTTTATCAACTAATATATGGGCTTAACAACAGAGAGAATTTCTTGAGAAGCATGTAAACCTATCTGATTACCATTAACTTCTCCCCTACCCTAATCTCAAACTTTAAAGACCAAGGGCTTTGCTCTAAAGCCCAAAGCCATTACAAACAAACTAAGACCAATAATGAATTAAGGCTACAACACTTTAAAATAAAATTAATTAAACTCTATAAATGCGTTATACAACTTTCAACGCACTAGGACTTTTAGTCCTAACACTCCTGTTCAACGGATTGATTATATGCCATTTGAAACCTAAAAGAATGAAAATTATGCACAGATGTTCATTTTGTCAGTTAATATCAAAAACTTGTTTTTGAAAAACTTTTTCAGAAAATCCATTAAGTGTGGAATTCGCATAGTGCATGAAGGATATACACATTTCGCACAACAAATAATTAGACAACTTTTCGCAGGCCACAATCTGAGAAAAGGAGACTCGGAAAAATATTGACCAACAAGAAATTCGCATGACTTTGAACTTAGTCTAGAAATTTTGGACAAGTTAAGAACTCGAGAGTTCTTCAACAACATGAAGAACTCGCAAGCATCATAACTTGTGAAAATTCTTAAGTCTAGATTTGAATTCAAAATTTTATCAATATCTTGTCGAAATCGATATTAATCCTTATTATAAACATTTAATTTCAGTTTTAAGAACCATTTAATCATCAAAAACAACTTTCACTCCAAGAACACTCGAAGAGAGTTCGAAAAGTCACAACCATTAACAGTCCAAAATTTTGTTTGATTAAAGTCCAAAAATTTCAAAGTTTGGTTCGAATGGGTTAAGAGTAGATGAACAGTTCTTAATCATAAAACCCTAAATTTGAATCAAGGAACCTAAAATGAATGTATACAAACACAAATATAACATGAATCGAACATGAAACAAACATCAATAACCATTTAGACCTACCCTGAATCGATTTCAAGTATGGAAACAAAAGTTCGTATATGAGGGTTTTAGAGAGAAAATTTTCTAAGTGTAAGAATATGCAAAGCCTTTTTGAAAAAGTGATGTCAATCTAAAAGAAACGTGTATTTATACTCGAAGAAAAGGTAGACACGTGGCACGATTTGAGTGGACCCTCACTTTTTGCAGGTTTAAGAAGTTTGAACTTGTCTAAAAAATGACAAGTTTGTGTGTGAGCTTTTCGCACGAATTGATATGCGAAAAGTTTGTGCCTATGAAGAATTAACAGGCCACATGGTGCGAATTGTAACCTTTCGCAGACCGAAGGATGCAAATTGTTACTTTTCGCAGACCATTGGTGCGAGAAGTATACTTTTCCCATACTACATCATGCGAATTGTTACTTTTCGCATGCTATTGCTTGCGAATTGTAGCTTTTCGCATGACACTGTGTGCGAAATCTATACTTAGTCAAAATTAAAACTTTCCAAAAATGTTCAAAAAAAAAATGCCATTTTAAAATTTTCCAAAACTGGACACTTGCCAAAAATGGAATTTTCCAGAAACAGAAACTTCCCAAAAAGGAAACTTCCCAAAAATGGAAACATTTAAGCACAAAAAGGATTTTTTCTCTTTTCAAAACAATTTACACACACACACACACACACACTCATTCACTTACAGACTTAGTCAGATACTCCCCGTTGAACTTTGATCTGTAATTTCTACAAAACAGAAATTGTTTATGTATTCATAGAACATGAATCCTCAATGGTTAGAAGTATCCTTTTATTTGCTTACCCTTAGCAAATGCATAAATAATTATTGAACTTGAACTAATCAGAAATACTTACACTCCCCCTTGATGTAAGCATGGACAGTTTGAGAAAAATCAGATATGCTCCCCCTTCATATCTGCAAAAATTCAAACAATTTATCACATGTTCTTGAACTCTTCATCAAATAAATTTTAATCTCCCCGTTTTGTGAGAAAGAATAATCTTCTTAAGTTTAGAAACAATCTCCCAAATACAAAAATACTCCCTTTGAATGATATAACAATCAGAGTATCCAACATCCTTGATCTTTGAAGTATGAGCCCTAATCTGATATGATTAGAAGTCAACACTCTTGATTATGAGTTCTAGATCCAAGCTATCAATCACAGATTACACACATAATTGAATCACAAGTCATTTGTATTACATTGGAATGGATTAAAAATGATCTCACAGATTTCGTACATAATATTCTCTCTCTAAAAGTCACAAGTCTATCTCTGAATCTGTATGAGTGCATGTGTGTTCTTACTTCAAGATTCTCAAAGAAACAAGCTATTTATACTAAGACAACACAGTTGACTTTTACAACATATGACTTAAAAATGGAAAGCCAAACATACTTGACTTTACACAAATTACACTTTTGACCCTTTTTAATCTTAAATACAACAATTGGACTCAACTATCTCCCCCTTTGGATTCAACATTAAAAACATTTGACACGAATCTTCAGGTCTTCTTTCTCTTGAAAATTCTTCATCTTTGTATCTTTAACCTTTTTCAACAAAAATCTTCACTTTGAGTAAATCTCCCCCTTTGGATTTCTTCTCAATAAAATTGCTATATATTTATTTACAAACTTTGTCTCTTCAAAATTTGAAACATCTTCGAAACATCTGACTTTGCTTTGAAATTGAAATCTTCTTCCACTTTTTCACTTGAAATTGAACTTTGAATTCATCACCCCCTTTTTGATGAATTTTGAGAGATCCGAATCATCAAAACTTTGTCAATTTCAACACCGTTTTTGATAATAAACTCCCCCTTTAAGATAAAGTGACAATCTCCCCCATTATCATGAAAATAACAATCTCCTCCATGATGAATAAAGACAATCTTCCCCAAGGAATATGCTAAACAATATCCCCTAAAGAAAATAGTATCTTTGTTAATGGATATATTTGTTGGATACAAGATCATGAAGACTGAAGGTCAAAGTCAAGAAAGTCAAAGCTCAAGTCAACTCTCAAGTATTAAAGTCAAAGTCTCTTTGTAATAAAGTCAAAGTCAAAGTTAATGTATTGTAAGTATTTTGTATTATAAAGTTTCTTAGTATAAATAGTTCTTTTCGTTCGTAGACTCATTAGGCTATGAGTATATATTTTCCAGTGAGAGAAATATTAGAAGAGATCCTGTACGAATTCTTTGTAATCGAAATTGAAAAACAAAGTTTGATTGAATTGATTCTCATCTTATTACTGTGATTGAATTTGTAATGAGAACTTGAAGTTGGGACATAATAATTGGTATCAGAGCAGAGTTCAAGATAAAATCGATTGAAAATATGGATATTCTCACTAAGTTCTGAGTCTTGGTCAAGTTTCGAGTTTTTGTGAGAACTTGTGATTGTAATTGATTTCATTGTGTTCGTATAAGTTTCTAGATAAATCTTGTGAAGGTTTGTTAGAACATTGCACTGTAATTGAGATTAATTTGTAGGATTTTACTATTTTTGAGTTCAATAGTTCAGTCGCACTGTAATTGGATCGATTTGTACGTTTATGTGATTTTTGTTGAAATTCATTGCTTATAATCGAATCAAGATGTATTAGTGGTTGAATTGTCAAAGTTTCAGATCGAAAATCGAAGGATTGATGGGTTTTTGAGCCAATCAGAGTGATTTTCTATCGAGATCTCAAGAACTCTGTAATCCCAGATTCAGTGCTAATCAGGATGACAATCACAATTTATCAATTGAACATTTTCATTTCACATTAATAATCAAAGTACAACAGTTCTCTCAAACTTTCTCTCTCTATCTTAAACGCGTACAATGCTCTCTTATGAAATCTACGCATAACACAAGCTATATCCCTATTTATACAGAACAAAACACTCACAACACTAAATGCGTACATAAGAGAAACACTCACAACACATGACATTTATAATGCTTGACTTTGACTTTATTACAAAGAGACTTTGACTTTCTACTTGAGAGTTGACTTGAGCTTTGACTTGCTTGACTTTCAGTCTTCATGATCTTGTATCCAACAAATATATGTTCTAACAATCTCCCACTTTGGATCAAGATCATCTTCTAAAAAGATTTTGCAATACAAACTCCCTCTTTAAGCACAAAAATATAATCCCCTCCTTGTAGATTTCTTTCAACGAGAATTATCTTCAGAAAAAATAAGCATTTAAGCAATCTCCCCCTTTGTCATTATCATCAGATTAAATCTCCCCTTTTACTTAACAATCCTTAAACATTCTGTAATCTTCCCAAAATCTCTGAATATACTCTTCAAGAACAATAACTATCTTCCCAAGGTTGTAGAAACCTCTTTCAGACACTGGAAATAAATTATCTTCAAGTTCAACTCAATTTGCTTCAGCAAATTATCTTCAAAGAAAATTTCAGTAAAGTTCACAAATACTCTGAAAACTCTAAACTTTCTCTTTCATCTCTGAACAATATTTAACAATCTGAAGCAAAACTTGCAATTAACTTTCTTCAAAATTAACTGTCTTGACATAAAATTTCTTCTTTCAGCTCCAACTTTACTTTAACAGATCCAAAACTGTTTCAAACTCTTCTTTAGTCAACATTTCTTTCTAATAACTTCTCCCCTTTTTGATGATAAGAGCATTAAAATCATCAAAACTTTACAAGAAATGTCATTGATTTGTCCTGACCACTGATCTTTGATACTGAACGTCTGATTATCCATCAATCCAAAAGATATTCATCCGAATCTTTGCAAATTCAGACAAAATATGAGTGAAATACCCGAATCTATAAATGAATCAGTTATAAGTGCCTGTTAGAAACATGAAGTCATTGTGTGTAACGAATACACATTGGAAAGGAGCTTTTTGATGTTCACTCCCCTAGGTCTTCCATTCAATCATCGAATAACACAGGTTTATTCTATGAACGTTTTTGATAGAAAAACGAATTTCCTATGTGTACGTGCTTGTGTTTGAAGAAATAAGCACAAATGATTGGTTTTGTTAGGCTCAAAATTGTGTAAACCATTGAGACAACAACAGTTAAACACAAACTCTATTGTGCATGATCGAAATGCGAAGGTGGGGCAGACTTCCTTATTTTTCAATATCCAGATTTTCCAAATGAAAACTAGATAGATTATATGTTGCGTCCCCTTTAAAATATGAAACATTTTCTTGTTGATAAGAAAATAAGTAGCTGGTGGGGTTTTTATCAAGAGTTGGCATGGGCTAGTTGCCTGTTTCAATGATGTTCACGAAGAATTGTGAAACACCAGCAATGTGGCTGCCCGACTCAGAAAAAGTTGGTGCAGAGTTTAATATTCTTTTACTCTGTTCTCACACCCTCTTTCTTTATAATCATTGAGCTCACATCTAACCAAACTCTCATTTCATTTTACCTCATCACACAACCCACACTCAGTTGTTTTGACTCTTAACTCTTCGATCACTCAAGGGTAACTTCTTGGGTAGGAAATACTGGTTAACGTGAATCCGTAGAAGTTCAGTTAAGTCCTGACACAATGAACCCATGTAGTCCTATAAGCACATATTGTTCAAAATGGTTTAACTTTTCAGTTAAAGCACAAACAATACATGTCAGATGTTTGTATGCTCATGAAGATAATCATGAAGATTTGAGTATTTTAAACATTGAAAATATTTCAAACAAGTATATTGAATGAATAAAAGGAATATAAGAATTTTTTTTGAAAATCTGACATTGTATGAAAAATATCAAAATCGAAATGATTTATCGATTAAGGCTTAGGTCAGCAAAAATTGGATATTGTCTATACGAACCAAAATATAGACATTATTGAATGAAATGTTTTGAAATGAATCGACGCTCAAACTTGGAATATCAAGTGGGGTGTATCACCATCGAAAATTTTTGTTCAATTTGAGACATGGTGATAACATGTTCAACAAAAATTAAATAGGTGTGTGTGAATACTTGAAAGTATATGGAAAAGATAATACACAAGTATGCATCTTTGGAAATACACGGTTTGTAAACAATAAAGAACATATAACATGAAAACATTTAAAAAAAACACACTTCTATATTCATGAATTCTTTTAAGAATCAGAAGTGGTTTGAACATTTAAGAACATTTTTTCATATCTGAAAGTTGTCCTTCTTTCATACACGTATGAGATTAAGATTAGAAATAAACCTTTAGCTAAGTCTTAAATCTCATTCAAGTCAGCTCAAAATCATATATGATATGATCGTTTAAGCTCTCTCTCAATTCTGCAACAGTCAAAAAGTCTGTCAAAGTACAAAACTTTATTCACAAAATTTATTGAAAAGTAATGACATAAAGCAATAAAACTTTGAATGTACGAGTTCTGATCGGATATAATCAGAAGTCATATACTCCCCCGGAAATATTGCATCAGGAAAAATATGTACTCTCCCTTGAAGGTTGATCTTCTCATTCATGTATCGGAGTACAATCTCGTATATGCACGGAGTATAATATCTTTTGTTCGTTGAAGTACGAATCGTAAATGTTGTGCTTAGAAGTCAAACTCTTAATCTTTGAAGAACGGGTTCTGAATTGTTGTATTTAGAAGCCTTAGTTCTTTTACTCCTCCTTAACTTGAGGTGCCTACAACACAGAATCATCCTTTGGCTTTGGTACCCACTGGTATTTGGGTCCATGTTTGTTAGTTGCAGTTTTATTAGGAGTAATTGAATAAGAACCATACTAGTAATGATCACTTGTTTTATGAACAAAATCATATGCACAACAATAAGAACAATAATACTTTTTATGAGCTAACCTGATTAATTGATCTCTCCAGTAAACAAGATCAGGTTTATCTTTTCGCACATGGTTCTTCTTGGCTTTTGGTGCATGTACACATGATTTCTTACCTTTCTTTTCTTCATTCTTTTCATCATCAACTGGTTTCACTTTCCGGACTAGCTTTTCATAACCATTTCTTCTTCTTCTTCTTTGTGTACCTGAACCATCTACATTTCTATCAAAGAAAATGTTAGTAGTACAAATTTGATCATATGAATTAACTAACCTTTTTGAAGAAACAATTCTTTGATGTGATCTTGATGCTGTCTTTTTAGAGTCAACTGAATCATCTCTAGGTGTGTGGATAAATGACTCTGGACTCTTTTGCTCAGTCACCACCACCTTAGAAATAATTTCTTCAAGCTCTTTTATCTTTGAAGATAAACTGTCCTTTTCTTTAATGTGCAGGTCAATCACTTTCTGGAATTCAGACTTCGCTTTCTAATCTTTCAAAGCACAAGTTGACAATTCATATAACTTCTCTGTAAGCTTCCTTATTTCAGTCTCAAAAATGTTCCGCTCTTCTTCAAAGTCCTTCTCAACATTCGTTCCCTGACCAGATATTTCTTTGAAGATTCCAACATTCTTCTGTTCAATGGTTTTCTTCTCCTTTGCAAACTTGTCTCTTTCCATTATGATAACTTTCTCAAAATCAGTTACTTGTTGAGAAAGTTTTGCACATTTAAGCTCAACAATTTTCTTCTCTTCAAAACATTTACTTGAAAACTCTGAGAACTTCTAAGCAAATCCTCTCTTTTCTTTATCAAATTCTGATTTCTCTTTAGCAATTTGCAGTTCTAACTCAGAAATCTTTCTTTTTAGCTCAGTATTCTCAGTTTACATACTCTTTACCTTAACTTCATCCAACCCAGATATCTTCTTCAGAAGATCTATATTTATTTTCTTTAAGGCACTAACTTCTTCCATTAGCCATTCTTTTTCTAGAATACCATTCCCTGTCTGCAATACTCTTTCTTTTGATGACATATTTGACCCTAACATCATCTTCTCAAGCTATTCCCACCAACTGCTTTCTTGTAGCATTTGACTATCTAATTTGACAGAAATCTCATTTGAAATTCCTTCCAATATGAAAGCTCTGGCCAATCTGTCAGCTTTTTGTCTTTTCTTCTGTTCATTAGTATATTCTTCTACTGGTATTGGAGGTGTCATCCCTCCTTCTTTTAATGACAATCTAATATAGTAACCCATATCATTTTTATCTATAAAGTTCAAGAATCTAACTTTCCACTACTCATATTCTTCTTTGAACAGAACTGGTGCCTTCACATAGCAAGAGCCTCTCTGGAAGTCATATTTAACTTTGCACTGATTATAGTGATCTTCAGAAATTCAGAAACAAAATGATCCTTCAAAAATCAAACTTGGTTAAATTTCAGAAAACTCAGAAAAATTCTAAGTATAGAAAAACTTTGTTCCCCTCCGCAGACTTAGCACGGGGGTCCTATATATTTGTCGAATACAAGATCATGAAGACTGAAGGTCAAAGTCATGAAAGTGAAAGCTCAAGTCAACTCTCAAGTATTAAAATCAAAGTCTCTTTGTAATAAAGTCAAAGTCAAATTAAATGTATTGTAAGTATTTTGTATTGTAAAGTTGCTTAGTATAAATAGTTCTTTTCGTTCGTAGACTCATTAGGCTACGAGGATATAGTTTTCTAGTGACATAAATATTAGAAGAGATCCTATACGAATTATTTGTAATCGAAATTGAAAAATAAAGTTTGATTGAATTGATTCTCATCTTATTACTGTGATTGAATTTGTAATGAGACCTTGAAATTGGGACATAATAATCTTCATGATGAATCTCCCCCAAGGATGTAACAATAAACACCATTTGATCTGAACAACCATCAATTCATAGTATGTATTCATCCGAATCTTTTAAAATTCAGACAAAATAAAATTGTAACCATGAATCAATGTATGAATCAGTTAGCATGCCTGTAACTAGCACATAGCCACTTTGTATAACGAATGTACTTTTGGAAAGGAGCTTTTGTGATGTTCACTCCCCCAGGGCTTCCATTCAATCATTGAACAACCTCAAGGGAATTTTCTATGAATGTTATGACAACAAAACTTATTCCTTGTGTGCTCGTGCAAGTGTAGAATGATTGAAGCTACTTAGCTTTTTCAGGCTCAAAATGTGTAAACCGTTGAGACAACAACGAGTATTACACGGACTCTATGTGCATTAATGAGGTGCGAACGTGGGGAAACTTTTCTTCTTTTTCAATATCTAGATCCTCCAAATTAATACCAGATAGTATATAAGTTGTGTCCCCAAAGAAAATGAAACATTTCTTTGTTAAGAAAGAAACGAGTGGTTGGTGGGGTTAATGCAAGAGTTGGCATGGGTTCACTGCTTGTTTCAATGATGGTCACCAAAGAATGTGAACCAATCAGTATATGTAGCTGCCCGAGACAGAAAAAGTTGGTGCAGAGTTTTCATATTCTTTTAACTATGATCTCACACCCTCTTCTTTTTAACATTTAAGCTCACTTCTAACCAAACTCTCTTTTTCATTTTACCTCATCACACCGAGAAAAACTCAACCATATAAGTTATCTCCTCCACTCGTTAATTTAGACCCCTCACCCCTCAATCGATCAAGGATAACTTCTGGGGTAGGAAACACAGGTTAACGTGAATCCATGGAAATAATGTTGCTCAATAATTTAACTTGAACAATTAAGCACATGATATCATTGTCATATAAATGTATGATCCTCAAAAATATGAATGAGATTTGAGCATTTGAACTTTGAAGATCTCTCAAAACAAGGAAATTGAATGAATGAAATGAAATCAAGAGAATTGTTTTGAGAATCTGACAATGTATCAATCATATCAAATATCATGAATATGTACATGTAATGGTTGGGGTATCAAAGAACTAGACAGTTTGTTTATATGAACAAATATAAACAATTTTGCAATGAACGCACAAATATTGAAATGATGTATGACGCTCAACAACATTGAAATCAAGCGAGGGTATTACCACCCAAAAAGTGTTTCTTTTAGAGACATGGTATAACAAAGTGAATAGAAGATATTGAACCAGTGTGTGTGAATACTTGCACTACTACAAAAGTGAGTTTCAGCGACGGGCCTTTAGCGACAAAGTGTTACAGCAAGAGGCTATTGCGACAACATATCGTCTCTATAAGTTGTTTCTGACAATAAATTGACTTTTACCGACGACAAAAGTCGTTGCTAAAACACCTGTTTCTTGTGGTGTTGACTGTATATAGATAAGATAATACACAAGTATTGATCTTTGGGAACACACAGTTAGTTAAACAATAATGCTGCAATATGAAAAACATTTAAAATCACACTTCTAAATTCATGAAATATTTTTAAGAATAAGAAGTGATTTAAACAATTAAGAAAACATTTTTTATATATGAAAGTTGTTCATCTTTCAAATATGTAGAGCTTAAGAATCAGAAATACTTACATTTAGCTTGGGATTCTTAACACCCCCTAAAAATAATATCTCCTTTGAAGTATAGTCAAGAAAAATTTATCTCCCCCTTCAATTAAGAACAGGTTAACAAAAATCAGATATGCTCCTCTTTTATATCTGCAAAAAAAAAATGTCATCATTAAATTTTCTTTAGTTCTCCCTAAAAACAATATTAATCAATATATCTTTTAATCTCCTTCTTTGAGAAACAAAAATACTCCTTCTTCAATTATGATAATTTCAGATAAGCTCCCCCTAAAAAATCAGAAAATATATCAGTTAAAATATGAAGAATATAAGCTCCCCCTTAAAACTTGCATAATCCTTAATCATTAAAACGAGTTCTGAATTACTAGGATTGAAGTAAATTCATAAGTCAATCTCCCCCTGAGAATTTTCATTCACAAATTTATCAGAAGAAATAATATGTACTCCCCCTTGAAGATTGATCATCTTTTATGCATCGGAGTACAAAAACTCTTCTGATCTTTAAAGACCAATTTCTTTATCATTGAAGACCGGGTCTTGAACTGTTTCATTCAAAAGCCAATATTTTTGACATTGAAGAACGAGTCCTAAGCTACTTTACTCAGAAGTCAAACTCCCCCTAGACTTTAGGTGCTTGCAACACAAATGGAGCTTTTCGTACCCACTGGTATTTGGGTCCTGGTTTGTTACTTGCAGTTCATTTAGGAGTAATGTAATATGAATCATACCTGTAATTAACGTAATCTTTGTGAACAAAATCATTTGTACCATAGTTAGAACAAGATATCTTATTTCGAGCTAACCTGATTAACTGATTGACAGTGTAAACAAGATCAGGTTTACCAAAAGATTTACCTTTCGGAGCATTGTTCTTCTTGGCATTTGGTGTATGCACAAATGATTTCTGATCTTTCTTCTCATCTGAGGATCCTTTTATTCTCCAAACCAAATTTTCTTTACCATTTCCTTTTCTATGTGTACCTGAACCATCAACATTTTATCATAGAAAAGGTTAGAAGGACAAATTTGATCTTTGGAATTTATTAACCTCTTTGAAGAAACATGTGTTTGGTATGAACTTGAAGCTGTTTTGAATGAGCATTCTGAATCAGCTAAATCGTCTCTAGGTGATTGAACAATTGAGTCTGGCATCTTTTGTTCAGTCAAATTCACCTTGAAAATGTTTTCGTCAAGTTTAGTTATCTTTAAGAATAAACTGTTTATTTCTTTTGAGAGCAGGTCAAACTTCTTATGCAATTCATACTTCACATTCTTTTCCTTCATTACAGTAGTTGATAGCTCAAATAGCTTCTTGATCTCTGTTTCAAAAACTTTTCTTTCTTCTTCAAAATCCTTCTCCATAGTCTTTCTTTTATCTGACATTTCTTTAAAAACACCAACATTCTTTTCCTCAACTTTCTTCTTCTCTTTCTCAAATTTATCTCTTTCCATGATCATTACTTTCTCAAAATCTGACACTTGATGAGAAAGTTTTGCACATTTGAGTTCAATGGCTTTCTTCTCGTCAAATGATTTTCTTGAAAAATTAGAGAACTTTTGAGCAAAAGTTTTTCTTTCTATGTAAAACTCTTCTCTTTCTTTAGCAATCTGCTTTTATAAGACTGAAATCTTCTTCTGTAGCATTGTATTTGTAGATTCTAATCCTCTAGCTATCTCCTCAGTTTTCTTGACAGAGTCTTCATGCTTGAATTTAACAATCTTAGCTTCCATTTAAGAAATCTTCCTTTTCAATATAGTATTTTCTCTTCAAGCTTCTTCCACTCATCTTGCACATTTGAGTTGTCCTTCACTTGAGAAGCTTCTTCTTTCAGAACATTTATTTCCACTTCAAGACTGATGATTTTCTCTTTCAATCTGTCTTTTTCAGCTTTAAGATTTGGACATTCAGATTTGCTTTTCAGATCTTTTATCTCAGATTCAAGAGCAGAGACTTTAACTAGCAACTCAACTTTCTCAGCTTTAATCTTTGTATTCTCCCTTGAACAGTCATTGGCCATTTTGACTAAAAATTCGCAGATCACTGAGAGCACTTTCCGCAAAACCACTGAAACCTCACTTTCTGCAGAGAACTACACCCGAATTCTCACTTTCCGCAGACCGAAGGATGCGGATTCTTCACTTTTCGCAGACTGAGGCTTGCGGATTCCTCACTTGTGGCAGATAAAAGTTTGCGAATTCTTGACTTAGACAAAATCCAAAGAACTTATACATTTTTCGCAAAATATCCTGTGGATTATAGACTTAGAAAAAATTTCAAGCAAAAAGAAACTTTTCGTAGATCTCAACATGCGAATTCTGGAACTTTCTGCAGACTAAAGACTTTGAACAGTAGGTTTCCTCATGTAGTTGCTTGAGAAATTCCTCACTGCGCACGTAGGCCTCTGCGAATTCTAGACATTGCGTATATCAAACCTTGCAAATACTATACTTTTCGTATGAAGGCCTCTGTGAGTTCTTGAGGGACTTTGCGACTTCTTCACTATGAAGGTTGCGTGTTCTTTGTATGAATCTTGCATATTCTCAAGATCTTGCAAAAAGTCGAACTTCAAAATCAAAAATTCATCATAACTTCTTCAAATCTCCACCAATTAACACCAAATTTTGCAGATTTGCTCATGATGATGTTCTGAACACTTTCTTAGCACACATTTTTGAACAAAAACAATTAGATCACAACATTCGATCTGAATTCAGTCCTTAGCAATCTTCGAATAAAAAATTGACCAAATTACAAAATTGAAACAATATATTGTGATTTAGACAAAGTGATATAAACAAGATTTTTTCTATGCATCTAATTGAACATCATACTATCAAGAATTAACATAAACAACTCAAAATTCAATCAATTCGATTTCACCACAGTCGACTTGCGAATTCTTCGAATTTTCACCAAATCTTGACCATTTTTTGAATTTCTTGCCAAGCTCTGATATCAATTATGAGTTTCATATTCAAGCTATCAATCACATATTACACACACAATTGAATCATAAGTCATTTGTATTAGATTGGAATGAATTACAAATTTCGTACAAAATATTTTCTCTCTAAAAGTCACAAGTCTATCTCTGAATCTGTATAAGTGTGTGTGTGTTCTTACTTCAAGATTCTCAAAGACACAAGATATTTATACTAAGTCAACACAGTTGACTTTTACAACACATGACTTTTAAATGGAAAGTCAAGCATACTTGACTTTACATAAATTACACTTTTGACCCTTTTAATCATGAATACAACATCTAGACTCAACAAAGTTAGACGAAAAACGTCAGTGGTGTTCCCCACGCCTATCCACGTGAGTTGAGCCGTACCACCATTCGCGTGAGGCTCTGGTCCCTCACGACTCTAGAGCCCTCCACGCCCTCTACGCGAGTGGAGTCGCACCACCGCTTGCGCGCGAGCACTGTGCGCTGATAAAAGAACAATTCAGCCCCACAAACCCCATTATCTCTCATTCTCTTCTTCCCAAACTCTCCCAAGCAAAACCCTACCATTAATTTCGGCCATTCATTGCATGTTTGGCCTACCACTATTGGGGTTTGGAAGCTATAACTAAATTCCCTTCATCTCCATTTTGAAGATTTGGAGTTTGTGGCTCATTTTGGTGACTTAGAGGTATTTTGGTTGGTGGATTCAAGACTTGGTAAAGGTAATCTTCTCTTCTCTTCAACTATAGAAATTAGGGTTTTGAGATAAGATGAGATCTTCATGTAAAATGTGTGGGGAATGATTTTATATGGTTGAATATGAATATTTTTGATTCTAGGTTTTTGAAGGTTTTGGCTTGAGAATTTCATATTTCTTCAAAGGAGCTCATGTTGGGGAAAAGTCTAGATTTAGCCTAAATTTAGCAAGGTGAGTTCAAGTTGATTTGTGAAAATGTTGTACATGCCAAAATGTCCATTTTAAAGTGTTTTTGTATTTTACATAAAGTTATCGATTTATTGAGTCATTTGGTGGATTTTGATTATTTGAGGGGCATGGCTTTATAAACCTTGCAAAACACCCACATTTGGGATTTTTGGTCATTTTGATATATAAATCATGTTAATATGTTTCCTTGATGGTTTAATATGTGAATGGAGGTCATTTGACGTGAAGGTCCTTTTAGTGTATTTGATATTATAAACCGTTGGAAAATGCATATTATTCTGTTATGAGACATTTTGGAAATGTAAGGGTATGAGTTCATTTGAAAAATGGTTTGTCTCAACCAATGATGAGTTTTCGGCTAATCATAGTTTTGGTTGTTGTATCTTCATAACCATTGGTTAAATGTGTTTTATGGTTTACATTGACTTTTATGGCACAATAAAGTAAATCGTTTAGCTTTTGGCTCGGTTTTTCACTAAGATGATTCTTGAGGACATTTTTCCGGTTTAATAGCCCGTTGTGAAGTTTTGAGTATGATGACGTTTATTACGTGTCATTGGAGGATTACATGTTGTTGGTCCCGAAGGTGCTTAACAAGTTTGTAAAAGGGGGGGGGGGTTGAATACAAACACAGAAATTAAAGTTTAATAAATTGTTTATTGATAAATCAAAATACAATTTACAAGTTTGTTGCGGAATAAGATTAAGACAGACTCAATCTAAACAAACTTAAGAAACACTAAGATGGTTGCACAAGAAATTCAGAGAATGGGGGATTTTAGAGAGATAGAAAACAAGGGTTTCTATTATGGAGTTCAAGGATTGAGCACACCTTCAGATGAAGGGGTGAGCTTCCTATTTATACCCTATGCATTAAATGCATGGCAGGGCACTTTACACGTGGCATTCATAGATTGGCTTTGGGAGTCTTACTTTTGGAGACATGCTTTTGGCCGCTTTATGAACAGTGTAGTTGACAGAGTTGTTGTACGATTTGTGGCAGAGACGTGTCCGTTCTAACACATCGTACTGGTTGTGCAAGGTGAGACAAAAGAAAACTTGAGGCATAAGCTTTGT
The DNA here is from genome assembly GCA_954870635.1 of Arctium minus. Classification (NCBI taxonomy): domain Eukaryota; kingdom Viridiplantae; phylum Streptophyta; class Magnoliopsida; order Asterales; family Asteraceae; genus Arctium; species Arctium minus. The sequence goes on along the minus strand of OX941089.1, from coordinate 46,607,737 downwards.
GATCATTGATCGCTGAGTATATCTTCTTCCAGAGATAAAGAAGTTCAGCTATCGCTGAAGCTTTTCCTCAGGCTTCTTCGCGTAAGTAGATTCGTCTGGTCTTCGCTGATATCGGCATCAGGTCACTAGTAGACTTATCTATTGTTCAGTGGCTTCGTCTTTGATTCAGCTATGAACTATGTTGACGCGAGACTTGTCTTTAGGGATTACGTTAACTGTGTTACATGGGAAACGATCAGCGATGACTGAACAGACTCAGTTTGATCGCTGAAAGTGAAACACATACATATTAAATGTTTACATAAAGGTCATCAGCGATAACTGAACAGACTCAGTCTGATCGCTGATGATGAAATACTAATACATATAATAACGTAATTTTCACTAAGTATAAAAGAGGGTCATTATCAAATCACTGAGAGAGTTTGGATCAACAATCTCCCCCTATTTGATAATGACAAAGTAACAAAAGAAAATTACTTTATGATTCAAAATATAGGAATAAAAAGGACTCATAGAATGCATGTCCCAATTACTATTTTGAGGGATCTTTTACAGTACTGATAGGGTTAAGTACATCACTGTGATTTTCATTTAATTCAGGGATGGAATTACAAGATATGAAAAACACAAGTACAAGTAATTAACTAATGTAAGTATAACTAACAGATTACAGAGAAGGAAACTAATCTATCAGCTATTAAAAGAAGATTTAGGAGGATTGATCATATACTCAGGTATTTCTTCTCCTTTCTGTCTTCGTTCCAAAGATTCTTGACTGATAATTTCTTTAATTTTTTCAGCAGCAGGGAAGAAGTCACACCATAAACATAAGAGATCCTTGAGATGATTCAGAGGACAGATAGGAATCTCAGAGATTCTTTGAAATCTGAGTTCCTCATCATCATCTCTGAAGAATATTCCATAAGGATTGTCAATTACTTGACCAGCTTGGAAAGGACCACCAGGAGGCAGAGATAAGTCCAGAACTGAAAGATCGGGAGGAGGACCAAACAGTGCATCTCTTGAAAATTTGATAGAAGTTTCATTCCTGATGATGGCGACATCTTCAGAGGAGGATGACCCAATTTTTCTCTTGAGTTTCAAAGATTTGGGAGGAAGAGGAGATGGCAGCTTTAGTACAGAAACGACTCTATTTATGAGGGCTTCAAGAAGTCCTTCAACGTAGCCTCTGTATGTAGATTTGGATTTCTTCAGCGCATCCTAGAACTCTAACCATTCCGTAAATCCGAAGCTCTCAAGTTTTGATACGTACATTGCTTTTTGGGTTGATCTTTCTTCTTGCGACCAGAGATAGTCACGGCTGATATTGGAAGAAGATCAAAACGATAATCCATCTTTTGTTTGCACCAATCGATAGACTTATCGTTGATCTCTTGTTCTTTGGAGCGTTCCTCTTCAATTTCTTTCAGTAGTGCAGCTTGAACTTCCACAGGTTTGCTTTTCAGATTTTTGTCCTTGACTTGAGAAGATTGAATCTTTAAAGCGAGTTGGGCATCTCGTTTGCATTCAGTGATCAGCTTCTCAGCTTTGGCAGATTCTTCTCTTTCGGCTTTAGTGAGGAAGTCGAGCTCTGTGGATGTTTGAAGAGGGATTTTCAGCCGTTGACTTTCTAGTTGAGAGATCATTTCAACTCTTTTCTTCACCACTTCCTCTGACCAATGAGATGGTCGAGAGGGCCTTCCTGGATGGACCAGGGAATCTTCTTCTTCTTCTTCATCAATCTCAGCGATAGAGATTGGGATTATTTCTTCAGCGATAGTAGATGGAATTATTTGTAGTTCAGAACCCTTAAGCAGGGGTGAGAACTGTCTGGATAGAAAAAGAAGGAAAGAAGGGATAAGTGTATTTTTAGAACGAGATAGATAAAGGCTAGAAGGAAATAGGGGTTTGGAAAGAGTAGGAGAGTGGTACAATTGAAAGACATACCTGAGAAGGATGCTCCCCCTCAGATTGTGATCCAGTCCTCAAGCATTCTTCAGCGATCGGTTGCTTGTCTTTGCTTTGCGAAGGAACACTTGAAGATGCATCACCTCTCACCCCTGTTTTGACAACCTCTTGCGAAGTTGTCCCTGATGCGACGTTCGGCTTAGAGAACCACATAGATTGGTCTTCATCGTCGTCGTCGTCATCGGAGGGCTGATCCTTTTCTTGATCATCAAGATCTAGATCATCTTCCTCTTCATCGTCTTCTTCCTCATCCTCTTCAAAGAGAATAGAGTGAATTGACAAGGATTCTTTTGTCTTCTCCCCCTCAGATTGAGAGGGAGGTTCTTTTGGAGTCTTAGCTTGCCCAGCAGCAGCAATAGAGATTTCTTCAGCTTTCTCCCCCACTTCGTCATTATCAGCGGTAGGGGATTGTTCAACTGGTGGAGTAGCTGTTGAAGCTTTTAGCACTTGAACGTCAGCCTCCAGACGCTTAATCGGGTTTTCAACCGCAGGGATGTCGCACGTGGCATCATGAATGAATTCCACAGCGATGTTGAGGTTGGTACGATCATCTTCAGTGAAGGAGGGAGGCAGCGCTGGAGCTGGTGCATTCACTTTCTATAGAATTTGCTGAAGAAGGGACGTGTAGAGGTCAACCTTTGAAGAGAGACCCTAAACTTCAGCGGTAAGAGACTCAAATCGCCCTTGGAAGAGTCGAGAGGACTCTCTGAGTTGGACGACTTGTTCTTCAACAGCTGAAAGTTGGGAGTTCTCAGCTTTAGATGAGCAAGTGGCTGTCAACTTCTTCAGCTCCTCACCAGCCTGATTTACGGCGCTGGTGGTTTCATTGATGGTGTTGGTGAGTGCGTCCACCTTTTCTCCCACACTGTTGACATGCGTGTCAACAGACGCCAAGCTAGGACCTGAAAATAATGTTAGTTCAGATATGGGCTTATTTGGAGAGTGGGGAAGAGAAGTGTTTAGGATTATAGGTGTACCTGATGTATCAAACATTTTGTAGAACTGCATAGATTCCTCAAAAGTTTGATGCTCAGGTCCTATAGGGAAAGAAGAGGTAGCGGGTTCAGAGACCAAGTGAGGAGAAAAAGGAAGAGTTTTGGGGATAGAAGTAGGGATGGGGTTAATCTCAGTGAATGAGATAGTAGGTGGGGTTACTGATGATGTGACAGCGAGTGAGATCGCTGACACGGCAGTATGAGTGACTGCTGAAGTTGTGGAGGAAAGACCCACAAAAGCATCTAAGGTAGCTTGTTGAGAAGCTCCCTCAGGTATAGTACTAGAGGGTGTACTTTCCTTAGTCTTTTTGGCCTTTTTGGAAGGACCAATCGGACTAGATGATGGTCGTTTAGAAGTAGTGGTAGCGACAGGGATAGCAGACGAAGGAACCGTCTGCGTGGTCGCTGAAGATGAAGAAGAATGGAGAGAGAGACGAGAGCGAAGGAGAGAGATACTTACCTCGTCGGCGAGTGGCTTGACCTCCAGTGATCGTTGACCTACCCTGGAAAAGGTGCCATCATCTTTGGTGGGATAGGTGTTGGGATAGACGAACTTGATGTACGTACATATGAAACGTACGTACGAGATCTTGGGATCTCGTTCAGGCTTCTCTAATCTCGACCTCAGATCTTCAAAGATTGCTGTGGCGTAGTCAAAGTTTTGACCAGCGATGACGGAGTAGGCCATCTGCAGTTGTGTTTTGCTGGCTTGATCCAGCGAACCACTCTTCCCGCTCATGCACTGAATTATGTGCGAGAAGATAAAGTTCAGTTGTGATGGCATCTGAGCTTTGAGGATCTTGGTGAGCTTCTTGTTGGGAATCGAAGATCTCGGTTTGTTTTCCCAACAATAGCCCGTTGCGTCCTGGAATGATATCAGCTCATCATCAGTGGGGAGTGCGTCGAACCCACTATTTGGTTTGTCAGGGAATCTTAAAGATTTCCTGAGGCTAAGAGCGGTCATGCTCCCTGGCCCCAATTCCGTGCTGAACGAGATAGCAGGGACTCGTTCACCTTTCCAGTTGGTGAGTTCAGTTGCATCAGCAGTGAACCAGAACTGCTGGAGTAGAGTCTTGGAGGGCTTAGGATCCACAGTGATCGCGTAAGCTATGCATGACTGCTTCAGGAATTCAGCAGCTTCCACCAGATGTGGGTATTTGTCAGCTTTGAACTCGAGTCTGGCCAAATGATTACATTTAGTAATCTCAACTTCAGTGAGAGCGAATCGTACATGCTTGGAAGCAACGATTGAAGACTGTGTCATTTCTGTTATGGAAAGAGGCATAATAGAAGACATGATTTAGATTAAAAATAATATGATTACCAGTTTCCTTAGAAGAAGAAAAACTGGAAAACTATCAAGTTATTTTTAGGAGTAAAAAAATAGTGTTCTGGGTAGAAAGAATGAAGAACACTTTAAAACCAAAAGGTTTTTATTGAAAAACATAAAATCAGAAAGAATGATCTTTAGTTTTTGGAAAAAAAAACGTTTTATAAAATCCATAGAAAACGAGCTGGATTTTAAAAAGAATAAAAAGCATACGAACAAAGCATATAAACATGAAATAAACCTGTGTATCTTGAAGAAAAAGAGTTGCAGATTTAATATTCTGGGTTTACTTGCTTGAGTGTTCTTGAGAGAATGTTTCTTGCTTTGAAAGGTTTGAAAGCGTAAACCGTATAAAGGAGAGAAGAATTCCTTTTATACGAATAGAGAGGAGAGAGAGAATGAAGCGGGAAAAGAAAGGAACATCATGACATTGACACGTTCCACGAAGTTGATTGGATAGAAGGGCAACGGACGAACGTGTCAGAAAAGGCATGTCGTGGATTGTCGGTTCAAATGACGTCATAGAAGAGAGAGACTGTACATTTGTCCGTTTTGAAATGATCACTGAAGAAAAGTCAGCGATAGATTTTTCTTTTTAAAAGTATCCCTGATTGCAAAGATAGGGATAGATTTTCCTTTTAAAGGATCACTGATTTTCCTTCAAAATATCCGTGATTAATGTATTTTTCAAAAAGCTTTTAATCATTTGAAGAAAGTTCAGTGATTAAAGTTTATATTTTGAAGAAAAACATCTTTGAGGGAAAGGAGAAAACATACCTGAGAGTCAGAATGTTTATCAGAGAGAAAGATGAGAGGAACTTTTGATTACTGACACAATACATGAACGCTGAAGAATTATTCTTCGAGGTTCAGCATTCCAAGCTCACTGATGAGAAAGTTGAACCTTGTCTCATCAAGAGGTTTGGTGAATATATCAGCAAGCTGAAAGTCAGTAGGGATAAAGTGAAGTTCAATATCACCATTCATCACATGATCTCTGATAAAATGATATCTGATCTCTATGTGTTTTGTCTTTGAATGTAGCACTGGATTATTTGCTATAGCGATAGCACTAGTGCTGTCGCAATAGATAGGAATCTTTGACAGTTGAAGGTCATAATCTAATAGTTGATTTCTCATCCACAAGATTTGAGAACAACAGCTTCCAGCGGCTACGTATTCAGCTTCAGCTGTGGAAGTGGACACAGAATTTTGCTTCTTGCTTGTCCAGCTTACCAGCTTTCCTCCCAAGAGTTGACATCCACCAGTGGTACTCTTTCTGTCGAGTTTACAGCCTGCAAAATCACTATCAGAATAACCAGTTAGATCGAACCCTGAGTCTTTGGGATACCAAAGACCGAGGTTAGGAGTTCCTTTCAGATATCTGAAAATTCGCTTTATAGCGATCAGATGGGATTCCTTGGGTTCAGATTGATAGCGTGCACATAAACAAGTAGAGTACATGATGTCAGGTCGGCTCGCTGTAAGATACAGCAATGAGCCTATCATTCATCTATAGGCAGTGACATTAACAGGTTTTCCAGATGGATCCTTGTTAAGTGTCAGCGGTGGTGCCATAGGAGTTTTCATCGCTGAAGTTTGTGGGAGATCAAACTTCTTTAGCATATCTTTAACATACTTACCTTGGCAGATAAAAGTACCTTTGTCAGATTGTTTAATCTGAAGACCAAGAAAAGATGTCAGCTCACCCATCATACTCATTTTATATTCTTTCTTCATTCTTTCAGCGAAGCGAGTACATAGAGATGGGTTAGTAGAACCAAATATTATGTCATCGACATATATTTGTACAAGAATTATATGACCTTTTATCTTCCTGAAAAATAACGTATTATCAATCTTGCCACGTTCAAAATTTTCAGAGATAAGAAAAGATGAGAGAGTGTCATACCAAGCACGAGGGGCTTGTTTTAGACCATAGAGAGCCTTATCCAATTTATAAACATAATTTGGATGCTTAGGGTCATAGAACCCTGGTGGTTGTTCTACATAAACTTCTTCATTCAGCTTTCCATTCAGAAAAGCTGATTTTACGTCCATTTGATAAACGATGAAGTCTTTATAGACTGCATAAGCTAAGAATAGTCGGATTGCTTCGAGCCTGGCCACAGGGGCAAAGGTTTCATCATAGTCTATGCCTTCCTCTTGTCTGTATCCCTGAGCAACAAGTCGAGCCTTGTTGCCGGTTATAGTTCCATGTTCATCTAACTTGTTTCTAAACACCCATTTGGTGCCTATTACAGTTTTATCAGATGGTCTAGGAACGAGATTCCAAACTTTGTTTCGAGAAAATTCAGTCAGCTCTTCTTGCATAGCGCTGACCCAGTTTGGATCTCTGAGGGCATCATCAGTCTTTTTTGGTTCTATTAAGGAGAGGAAGTTTACAAAGAGACAGATATTACCTGAGCTTTGTCGTGTCTGAATACCTGCATCTGGATCACCGAGAATTTGATCTATTGGGTGATCTCTTGTCCATCGCTGAGCAGGAGCATGATCGCTTAACTCAGAGGTTGGATCAACAATTGGGATGTTTACTGATGAGGACGTTTGAGGTTCATCAGCAATTAACTGTTGAGTAGGTTCACTAGAGAGGTTTCCAGACGAAGGCACATTTGATGGTGGTAATGTGTTTAGAGGTTCAGCTGAAACCCATGAGGTGGATTCAGCGGTGGGAGGTATGATACTTGGTTCTTCATCAGCAGCTGGAGTTTCAGTGTGCTGATGGTTTGAGAAAGGTTCAGTTTCTCTATAGTGAGAGATCATTCAAGTATTCAGTTCTTCATTGTCAGCGATTGGTTTAGAGTTCGCTGAGCGCGTTTCATCAAACGTGACATGAATGGTTTCTTCTATGGTTTGTCTTCTCTTGTTGAAAACTCTGTAGGCTTTGGAGATGGAGGAATATCCTAAAAATATTCCATCATCAGCTTTTGGGTCGAACTTTCCAAGTTGATCTTTGTTGTTTAAGATAAAGCACTGACAACCAAAAATATGAAGAAAGCTGATAGAAGGCTTCCTTCCAAGAAAAAGTTCATAAGCTGTCTTCCCAAACCGCTTTATTATCAGCGATCTGTTTTGAGGAAAACATGCAGTGTTTACAGCTTCTGCCCAAAATTGAGTAGGGAGGTGAGAATCGCTGAGCATTGATCTAGGAGCTTCTATGATCGTTCTGTTTCTTCCTTCAGCGACTCCATTTTGCTGAGGTGTTCTTACTGAAGAGAAGTTGTGAGAGATTCCCTTGTTCTCAAAGAAATTGTTCAGGGAACTATTTTTGAATTCAGTTCCATGATCACTTCTTATTGATCGAACAGTAAGATTATTCAGCACTTCCATCTTTTTGACAAAAGATATTAGTTCTTCTGGAGTATCACTCTTACAGCGAAGAAAAATAACCCAGGTGTAGCGAGAATATTCATCTACAATGACAAGCGTATATTTCTTTCCAGCTATTGATTGGATGTTGACAGGGCCAAATAGATCCATATGTAAGAGCTGAAGAGGACTTGTCACTGAGGAAACTTGTTTCGACTTGAAACTAGCTTTTGTTTGTTTTCCTTTTTCACATGCTGAGCAGAGAGATTCTTTAGCATATGAGTGCTGAGGAAGACCAGAAACCAGTTCCTTAGATGAGAGAGAATTCAGGGTTTTGAAGTTTAGATGAGAGAGCCTTTTATGCCATAGCCAGTTGACATCAGAAGAGGCCTTAGAGAGAAAACATAAGTTATCAGTGATAGTAGAGTCCATATCTATTACATAGACATTTTCTCTTCTATAACCACTGAGAGCAAGTTTTCCTTTTTCATCTACCACTGAACATGCTTTCTTAGAAAAGCGAACTTCGTAGTCTTTGTCACATAGCTGACTGATGCTTAGAAGATTATGCTTCAGTCCATCTACATAAGCGACTCTTCGAAAGGTAGTTGTCCCATTGCTAAGGACACCAAACCCTCGGGTAAATCCTTTTCCATTTCCACCAAAGGTAACAGAGGGGCCTTTCTCTTCCTTGTATTCAGTGAGCAGGTCTCTTTGTCCAGTCATATGACGAGAACATCCACTATCGAGATACCAGATGCCCTTTGATCCCTACATACATAAGGAAGATTAAGCGTTGTTTGGTACCCACTTTTCAATGGGTCCTTCAGAGTTAGTGGATAAGGAAGATTCAACAGTCTTTACCGCTGATGAAGATTCAGCTTCAGTGGTAATCTTCACTTTGGTTAATTTCTTAACCTTAGTGGTATTTTTCACTTTGGTTGATTTTTCAACTTTGGTGACTTTATTTGCCTTAGAGGCATTTTTCTTCACTTTGGCTGTTTTATCAGCTTCAGTGGTATTTGGACACTTGCTCGCAATATGGTCAGTAAATCCACAGTGATAACATTTTCTATATATGATGGTGGTTTTATAACCAAAAGGTTTTGAAAACTTAAGATGAGCAGGTCCAGCTCCAAGAATGCCTTTAGCACGAGATCTGGGAGGAATTTTTATTTCTTCAGGTCTCACGGGCTTTAGATCAACCTTCAGCTTTGGAGGACAGATATCAAAGATTTCTGTCACTGAGCTAGAAGGTTTATCCACTGAAGGTTTGGAAGGAACTTTCAGTTTGGTTTTCTTGGAAGCCTTCTGAGGAGGGAGAATAGACTTTCCTTTATCTGCAGACTTAGATCTTGCATATATCTCCTCAGGGATGGGATTTGAAGAAGAACAGGGATAGAATTGATTATAAGAAGTGTCAAAGAAAGATGTGACAAAAGTTCCAAACTTAAGCGAGGAACTTTCTTCTTTAGGATCATCCTGTGGTGTCCAAAAACCAAGACCAGTTCTATCACTTTCAGGAGTTTGAGCATTTATTATCTCAGAGATCTTTGTTGATGATTTGCACCATTTTTCAACATGAGCCTTTTCTGCTTTTAGAGTAGCGATGGCTTGTTCACGTTCAATGCTGATGATTTCATTTATAATGACTTGATCTTTCAGCTTTTCTTCTAGAAGATTTAGTTCACTGATCTTTTCATGACATTTCTCTAGCTCTTGTGTTAAATAAACATTTTTATTTTTAGCTTGAGTTTTGTCGTTTATAGCATTATAAAGGTCAATCGTCAGCACATCAACAACGCGACTTCTCTCAGCTTCAGGCAGAGAGGGATTTGTTGAGATAGATACCTGAGATGATATGTAGCTCATAGAAGGTTCAGATGGTTCTTCTACTTCTTCTTTAATCTCAGCCATGAGGCAAAGATTAGCGACTTCTTCTTCATCAGAAGATGATTCTTCTGATTCAGCCCAGTCATGTTCTTCAGCGATGAGACCTTTACCTTTTCGCTGATAGCTTTTCAGCTTTTGATATTTGTTCTTCAGCTTATGGTATTTGTCATCACTGGATCTTCTTGAGGTAGAAGGTTTGAAGACCTTTTTCGACCTGCACTCACTAGCAAAATGTCCAATTTTTTCGCAGTTATAGCAAGTGGCTGTAGCCTTATCAACTAGAGTTGATTTTGGCTTTTCAGTAAGAGAGAGAGGTTTACTTCTTCGGAAGTTACTCTTTCTTGCAAATCTCTTAAAAGAGTTTGTCAAGAGTGCTAAGGACTCATTAAACTCTGAAAGATCAGGGTCTGATAAATCCTCAGATTCAGAATCTAACTCAGTGATGGTGAGAGTAGATCGCTGGGATGGAATTATCTCTGACGAGACTAAAGCAACAGCAGTGCTTTTGGAGTCTTTAGAATCTTTTACAAGATTCTTCTTCAGGAGATTAGATTGCTCATAGTTGAGCAATATTCCATACAGAGTGCTTAGAGAGAGAGTATGTAAGTCTTTTGTCAGCTTAAGACATATTGAATAACTGTCCCAACTTTCAGGAAGACTTTCCAAGAATTTTGTTAGGACCTCAGAATTAGAATAGGTCCTTCCAACAGTTCTTAGGTCAATGATCAGGCAGTTAAACCGCTGATGAATGTCAGAAAGAGATTCATTCTTACCAGCGATAAAACTTTCATACTGTCTTACCAAGTTAATCTTTCGGGTCTCTTGGATTTCAGTGGTGCCCTCATATTGAACACATATGGTTTCCCACATTTCTTTAGAAGTTTTTAGATGCATGATGGAATGGAAAACTTCATCAGGCAGAGCCATTGATATAATGGTCTTTGCTCTTGCATCTATGCCTACCTTCTTTTTATCTTCATCACTCCACTGTCTTATTTCCTTAACGACATATCGTTCAGGGACAGCTTCAGTGGTGACAGTAGCGGGAACCGCAGCTATAATTCTAACAGGTTCATAGGGTCCGTTTTCTATATATTCAGGTATAGTAGGATCCGCACCTTCAAGAAATAGCATCATTCGATTTTTCCATAGAGAAAAGTTATCTCTGCTAAATCGAGGAGGTTTAGAAAGTGAACCATTATCATAGTAGTTTGTGTTTGTGTTTAGTGCCATTTTAGAATAGCAAGGAAGAGTATACAGCAAGATCTTGTTTATTAGATTAAACAAACTGCTCTGATACCACTTGTTGGTCCCGAAGGTGCTTAACAAGTTTGTAAAAGGGGGGGGGGGGTTGAATACAAACACAGAAATTAAAGTTTAATAAATTGTTTATTGATAAATCAAAATACAATTTACAAGTTTGTTGCGGAATAAGATTAAGACAGACTCAATCTAAACAAACTTAAGAAACACTAAGATGGTTGCACAAGAAATTCAGAGAATGGGGGATTTTAGAGAGATAGAAAACAAGGGTTTCTATTATGGAGTTCAAGGATTGAGCACACCTTCATATGAAGGGGTGAGCTTCCTATTTATACCCTATGCATTAAATGCATGGCAGGGCACTTTACACGTGGCATTCATAGATTGGCTTTGGGAGTCTTACTTTTGGAGACATGCTTTTGGCCGCTTTATGAACAGTGTAGTTGACAGAGTTGTTGTACGATTTGTGGCAGAGACGTGTCCGTTCTGACACATCCTACTGGTTGTGCAAGGTGAGACAAAAGAAAACTTGAGGCATAAGCTTTGTGATCATTGATCGCTGAGTATCTCTTCTTCCAGAGATAAAGAAGTTCAGCTATCGCTGAAGCTTTTCCTCAGGCTTCTTCGCGTAAGTAGATTCGTCTGGTCTTCGCTGATATCGGCATCAGGTCACTAGTAGACTTATCTATTGTTCAGTGGCTTCGTCTTTGATTCAGCTATGAACTATGTTGACGCGAGACTTGTCTTCAGGGATTACGTTAACTGTGTTACATGGGAAACGATCAGCGATGACTGAACAAACTCAGTTTGATCGCTGAAAGTGAAACACACACATATTAAATGTTTACATAAAGGTCATCAGCGATAACTGAACAGACTCATTCTGATCGCTGATGATGAAATACTAATACATATAATAACGTAATTTTCACTAAGTATAAAAGAGGGTCGTTATCAAATCACTGAGAGAGTTTGGATCAACACATGTTTTGAGTGCTTTGGTAATTCCATTTGAGTCATGTAGTGTTATAGACTGCAATGTAATGGATCCATAGACATATTAGTCGTTCTTTAATATTTTTTTTAAAAGGGTTATTGTTTCATGTTGAGACCAGGATTAGTGATGGGGTCATCGAGGGCCTCATGGTGCCATTGACCCCGTGATGTAATTTCTGAGTCTGTTTTTATGGGATAATTATTTCTCCTTTGTAACTAGTTGAGACATTGGACCCTAGGAAGACAATTTGGTACGGTTATGTGGGCCCGGATACTAGCCGTGGACCGTAAATGTAATCCTAGTGAATGAGTATGACTAGGATTATTGGGTGCCCTCCCCCACATCTGAGTACGAGCTGTCGAGTTTGTGGCATTGATCCTAGTATGGTGAGCTTAATAACTTGGAAAGTGACCTACTTTTGTGTTCCGCTACAAGCCTAACCTTTTTATTTGTCGGCATGTGCAACAGGTTTCGATTGGGAATAGTTATAGTGACACTGTGAAGAGAGGAGTGCTAGTTGTGTGCTCTAGAAATGGATATCTTAGTGAAGTCTTCCGCATTATTTTCGGGAAGAGAAACTTGCATTTGGGATTAAGTAACACCCGACTTTGGTTTAGTCCTTGTATAAGACTGGAGTTTTATAATTGTTGAGATTAATTATAGAATTTTAAATTTGAGGTATATTGAGTTCTGATTTGTAGGGGAAGTTTTGTCCTTTACATGATGACATATCAAAGGCTTTAATTAGTTGTTCTCACCAAATTTAAGGGTGTTACATCATGTCTACTTCGGCTTCCCAAGTTACATTCGCGCCTCGGTGATGCTTCCATTGAACCTTAACCATGGTTACTTATTTTTGGCGTACATTCTTCGTCTTCGACTCCAATATTGCTTCTGGCTCTTCCACGCAATGATTCCCGTTATCCGCTCGAATTTCCGTCAAGTGAATTACACTATCCTCTTCGACTAGGCCTTTCCAGAGGTAGCACACGTGAAAGGTAGGATGTATTCCATCCATTTCCGGTAACCGGTAAGCTTGGAGTTCGATCTTTTCTAAAATGACAAAAGGTCCAAGGAAACCGGGACTAAGCTTTCCATGCTTCCCAAATTGGATAATCCCTTTCCAAGGAGATACTTTCAACACAGCGCGATCTCCCACTTGAAATTCGACCAGTCTCCTTTTTTTTGTCCGCGTAGTTCTTTTGACGGTCTTGAGTCGCCCTCAACCTCTCTCGGATTTCCTTCACTTTGTCCGTCGTCTATTGAACGATTTTTGGTCCGTCGAATTGTTTCTCGCCTACCTCGAGACAACAAACTGAAGATCTACATTTTCGGCCAAAGAGAGCTTCAAATGGCGCCATACCGATACTGGAATGTTAACTGTTATTGTAAGAGAATTCTACCAAGGGTAGATGCGAGTCCCAACTCCTTCCAAAGTCAATAATACATGAACTCAACATGTCCTCGAGGGTCTGAATTGTCCTCTCGCTTTGACCGTCCGTTTAGGGAAGGTAAGTCGTGCTTAGATTGACTCTTGTACCCAATTCTTTTTGTAGACTAACCCAGAAGTTAAATGTAAACCAGCTGTCTCTATCTGACACAATAGAGTGCGACACACCATGTCTCGACACCACCTCATCAATGTAAAGCTTGCCCAATTTCTCCATGGGTAGGGTCTCTCGCATTGCGAGAAAATGCGCGCTCTTGGTTAGGCGGTCTACGATTACCCAAATAGTATCGTGGCCTCGCAAGGTCTTCGGTAGCTTCGTCATGAAATCTATTGTGATATTGTCCCACTTCCACCCAGGAATTGACAATGGTTGTAAACTTCCACACGACCTTTGATATTCCGCTTTGACTTGAAGGCAAGTGACACATATTTCCACGTAGTTAGCCACATCGAGTTTCATCACCGGCCACCAATAATTTAATTTCAAACCTCTATACATCTTCGTGCTACCGTGATTAATATAATACTTGGACTTATGATCTTCCTCTAGAAGTAGTTCATGGTTCCCAACAAGCATTGGCACCCAAATTAGACCTTGGAAGAGTTTGAGTCCACGACAATCTTCCGACAATTGTTCTCTTTGCTTCACCATAACTTCGGCTTTGAGGTTTTCTTCTCTAAGTGCTTCCATCTGACTCGACTTGATGCTGCCCGACAAACTTGACACCACGTCAATCCTATTTAGGTTTAGCTTGATACCGCCTTCATCGCTCCTTCGGCTCAAAGCATCTGCCATTACATTGGCTTTACCGGGATGATAGAGTAACTAGCAATCGTAGTCCTTCAACAACTCGAGCCATCTCCTTTGTCGCATATGTAGCTCTTTCTGGTCGAAGATATACTTTAAACTCTTGTGATCATTAAATATAGTGCACTTAATCTCGTACAAGTAATGTGTCCAGAACTTCAACGCAAATACAACCATCGTCAATTCTAAGTCGTGAGTCGGGTAGTTCTTTCCATGGTCCTTTAGTTGTCGTGACGCATAAGCTAACAACTTGCCTCGTTGCATTAGCACGTACCCGAGGCCCATCTTGGAAGCGTCGCTATACACTACGAAATCGTCCGATCCCTCGGGTAGGGATAGGATTGGTGCTTTACATAATTTCCTCTTAAGCGTCTGAAAGGCTTGACCTTGCATCTCGGTCCAAAGGAATTTGACATTCTTCTTTGTCCGAGAAGTGAGCGACGAGGTGACCTTTAAGAAGTATTGAATGAACAGTCTATAATAACCTGCCAACCCCAAAAAATTCCTGTTTTATGTTGGACTAGTTGGTGGTTCCCAACTTATTATCGCCTCAATCTTTGTTGGGTCCACTTTCACTCCATCTTTAGACACCACATGTTCCAAGAATTGAACTTCTTGTAACCAAAATTTGTATTTCGAGAATTTTGCGAACAATTTCTCCTTTCAAAGGACCTCCAACACCTCCCGCTAGTGCTTCCCATGCTCGGCCTCGTCCTTTGAGTAGATTAGAATGTCATCGATGAAAACGATTACCGACTTGTCCAAGAAGGGATGGCATTCACGGTTCATCAAGTCTATGAATACGACCGGAACGTTTATCAAGCTAAAGGGCATCCCTAAGAATTCGTAGTGACCGTATCTCGTTCGAAGGTCGGTCTTTGAAAAGCATCTCGCGCCTTGAACTTGGTCGAAGAGGTGATCGATGTGGGGAAGTGGATACTTTTTCTTCACCCTAACTTTATTCTATTCCCGGTAGTCTATGCACATCCACATCGATCCATCCTTTTTCTTCACGAACAAAACTGGAGCTCCCCAAGGCGATGATCTCGGTCGAATGAATCCCTTCTCTAGAAGCTCTTGAAGTTGCGTAATGTTATCCCAAATAACAATGTAAATCAACGATGACAATTAATTTCCAATCAATCACACTTTTTATTAAACTCTGAAATCAATTACCAACTCTCACAAAGATTTCTCTTTCTAACTCTAGAACACGTATATCTCTCTGATTCTAGTTACAAGTCTATTACACTCACAACCCTTATTTATACTACAGATAAGAAACACGCAAGTTACAAGTAAGCAGAAACGGGCAAACACTTCAAACTCTTACAACACTATAAAACATAAAATACAATGTTGACTTTGAATTTTATTACACTAGACTTTGACTATGACTAAGAGTTGAGTTTCCAGCTATTGACTTCTTGTATTTTGACCTCTGGTCATCATGATCTTGTATCCAGCATAAACATGCTCTAACAATCTCCCCCTTTGGATTCAAGATCATCTTTGAAAAATTTTGCAATTCAGTCTTCTCTTTAGGCTTCATTTTTATAATCTTCCCTTCGTAACAAATTTCTTCTTTAAGCACACACATTGCAATCTCCCCTTTCTTTGACTGTATTCTTCCCAAGTCTGTGTTTGAAAAAAAAATATTAACAATTTCCCCCAAATATGATAGAAACAATCTTCAATAATCTCTTCAAGGTTATATGAAACTTCTTTCAGACTTTAGAAAGAAATTATCTCCATTTTCAGCTCTAATTGCTTTAGCAACTAACCATCAAAGAAAATTTCTGTAAAGTCTCAGCACATCTTCAGAAATCTTCAACTTTGCATCCTTCTTTCACAATTAACCTTTGATCTCAAACAAATCTTTAACTTTGAAATTTCTGACTCAGACATTTATTTAATTCATCTCCCCCTTTTTGATGAATAGAGCATCTATAGCATCAAAACTTTCACAAGAAATGTCTTTATATGTTCTGACCACTGATCTTACAAACAGAGCCTCTGATTCGTTGCCAATTCGAACAAAGTATTCATCTAGATATTTTCAAATCCAGACAAACTATGAAAGTAACACCTGAATCAACAAATGAATCAGTTAACATGTCTGTCAGTAACACTAAGTCACTTTGTATAACAAATACACATTGTAAAGGAGCTTTTTGAATGTTCACTCCCCAGGGCTTCCATTCAATCATCGAAACACCACAAAGAAAATTTCTATGAATGTTACGACAAGAAAACAAATTCCTTGTGTTTTTGTGCAAGAGTTAGAAAGAATAAGCACATGATGATTGCTTTTATAAAAGGCTCAACATTGTGTAAACCACTGAGACAACAGTAGATAAACAAAAACTCAATGTGCATGATCGAAGTGCGAAGGTGAGGCAGACTTCCTTCTTTTTCAATATCCAGATTTTCCAAATGAAAATCAGATAGATTATATGTTGCGTCCCCATAAAAATATGAAACACTTTCTTTTTGAGAAGAAAATGAGTGGCTGGTGGGGTTAATGTTAAGAGTTGGCATGGGCTAGTTGCCTATTTCAATAATGTTCACCAAAGAGTTGTGAAACATTAGTAATGTGGCTGCCCGACTCAGAAAAAGTTGGTGCAGAGTTTGATATTCTTTTACTCTGATCTCACACCCTCTTTCTTTTTATCATGGAGCTCACATCTAACCAAACTCTCTTTTCTATTTTATCTCAATGCACAACCCACACTCATTTCTTTTCGACTCCTCACACTCAATCACTAAGGATTAACTTCTTGGGTAGGAAACACTGGTTAACGTGAACCCATAGAAGTTCATTTAAGTCCTAGCACAAAGAACCCATATTTTTCTATGAAGCATATGTTGCTCAAAATGGTTTAACTTGAACAATTAAAGCTCAAATATAAGTCAGATGTTTGTATGCTCAGAATATAATCATGAAGATATGAGCATTTTAAACATTGAAGATATTTCAAACAAGTAAATTGACATGAATTGACATGAATGCAAGACACTTGTTTGAAAATCTGACATTGTATGAAAAATGACCAGAAAGAAATGATATAGCTGTTTAGATTTATGGTAAAAAATAATTGATATTATCTATATGAAACAAAATATAGTCATTCTTGAAATGACGTTCAGAAATGAAATAACGCTCAATATTCATTGAAGTTCAAGCGGGGTGTCTTACCATCGAAAAATATATTTCAAATTTAAGACATGGTAAGAACATTTTCAACAAAAAAATCAAACCGGTGTGTGTGAATATAAAAAAGACAATACGCAAGTAATTATCTTTGGAAACACACGGTTTATATATCATGAAAGCACAAATAAAATGAAAACATTTAAAATCACACTTCCAATTCATGAAATATGTTTAAAAATCGGGAAGTGGTTTGAACATTTAAGAATATGTTTTCTATGATTGAAAGTCGTCCTTCTTTCAACCATATATGAGATTAAGATAAGATATTTAACCTTTGTCGTTCAGTCTTAAATCTCATGAAGTCAAGCTTGAAGTCATAATGATATGATCTTGATAGCTTCTCTCAATCTGCAAAAGTCTCAAAGTCATGTCAAAGCAACTTTATTCACAAAAAATTTATTGAAAATTTAAAAGACATAAAGCAGTAAAACATTGAATGTATGAGTTCTGATCTGAAATAATCAGAAGTCATATCCTTACTCCTTTTATTTGTACTCATAGACTCCCCCTAAATTCATGCATCACAAAAATTTGGCAGTTAAGTAAATGCAAAAAAATTCTATGAACTCCCCCTCAAAATAATGTTGATCATCTTAAAGTCTTATCTTACTCCCCCTGAGATCATGAACAAAATGTTAAAGTACAAACATCCTTTCATAATTAATGATAAAGAAATGATGAAAAATTACAATAAAAGAAACTTTAATAGGTAATTGTTGATTAGGTCTTGAGATTTAGCATACCAAGCTTAGATACAAGAAAATTGAATCTTTTTTCATCTAAAGATTTGGTAAACAAATGTGCAAGCTGATAATCAGTTTTCACAAAGTAAAGTTCTATTGTACCTTTTTCTACATTATCTTTGATAAAATGATACCTGACATCAATTTGCTTTGTTTTAGTATGCTGCACAGGATTAGCTAATATTGCGATAGCGCTCTTCGAGTCACAATAGATCGGGATCTTGTTGTACTGATAGCCATAATCTCGCAGTTGTGTTCGCATCCACAAGACTTGAGAACAGCAACTTGCAGCAGCTACATATTCTGCTTTAGCCGTCGATATGGAAACACATAATTGCTTCTTTGATGCCCAACTGGCGAGTTTATCACCGAGGAATTGAATATGACCCGACGTGCTCTTCCTATCTAACATACATCCAGCATGATCTGCGTCTGAATAAGCAGTCAGTTCAAACCCTGTATCCTTAGGATACCACAGACTAAGATCTGTAGTTCCCTTCAGATATCTAAAAATTCTTTTTACAGCAGATAAATGAGATTATTTAGGATCAGCCTGATATCTTGCACACAAACATTTTGAAAACATTATATTTGGCCTACTTGAAGTAAGATACATTAAAGAACCTATCATTCCTCTATAAGTCATAACATCAACAGCTTTTCCCGAAGGATCAGTGCCATTCTTAGTACCTGATGCCATTGGGGTTCCAATAGGTTTGCAATTTTCCATTTTGAGTTTCCGAAGAATATCAAAAATGTACTTAGATTGATTAATAAAAATCCCCGTTGAAAATTGTTTTACTTTTAATCCGAGAAAAATTCTTCTCTCCCATCATACTCATTTGAAATCTAGACACCATGAGGTTTGAAAAATTTTACAGTATTTGGGATTAGTTGAGCCAAATATAATATCATCCATATATATCTGGATAAGAATGATATCGGCCTTTTCCTTTTTGATAAACAAAGTGGTATCAACTTTACCTTTTGAAAAACCTGACTTGACCAAGAATTGAGATAAAACATCATACCAGGCGCGAGGTGCTTGTTTCAGACCATAAAGAGTTTTATCCAAGATGTATACATAATCTGGCTTATCTGGATTTACAAACCCTTCTGGCTGAGATACGTAGACTTCCTCTTTAAGCTGAATGACATTCAGAAAGGCAGTCTTCACATCCATCTAGTAGACTGTGAAGTTCTTGTGAGCAGCGTAGGCTAGAAACATGCGGATTGCCTCTATACGCGCTGCCGGAGCATAAGTCTCTTCATAATCGATGCCTTCCTCTTGCCTATATCCCTTGGAAACAAGTCATGCTTTATTTCTCATGACAATACCATCTTCCTCATTTTTATTCTTGAATACCCATTTAGTGCCGTTAATAGTCTTTCCTTCTGGTTTTGGCACTAGTCTCTAAACCTTTAGGGCTTCGAATTGGATTAACTCTTCTTGCATAGAAGACACCCAATCCGAGTCAGCTAGAGCCTCTGATACGCGAGTGGGCTCTATCTTACTCAGGAACGAGTCATGCAAACATTGATTTAAAGTTGCTGACCTAGTTTGCACCGGTTTGTCTAGATATCCAATGATTTGGTGAAGAGGGTGCTCTTTGGTCCAACGATGTTCATGAGGCAGTGGATTAGATGAAGATTGATCATGGTTATCATCTAAGAATCCACTATCAGCTTCTTCAATTTGTACATTATGAGGGAGGGGTTCAGTTGACGTAATTGGTGCAGAAGTGTCAGTGGGTACAACTTGTTCAATCTGTTGATCAGTCCTTATAGTACACCCTACTGATTCATCAACTTCTGGTTCTTCATGACTGTTTACAACTTCAACTGTAGGAGTAGGTAATGGAACTGGAATTTCTTGTTGAATCGGGGAATTTGATTCAGTGGAAACATCTGAAGTGGTTGGATGATAATCCGTTGAATCTTCCATCCTGTCAACCACAACAGGTTTAGTCACTTTAGATCCAAGAAATTCATCATAAAACAATCAAATAAAATATATAAATTAGATAAATGAGTAGTAGACGATGATGCGACATCTGATTTATTCATTGTAGGTACAGGTTCTGGACTGATCTGTTCAGAAGCTAGCACTCCGGTTATCACGGGTTCTGAGCTGACTTGTTCAGAAGCCATCTCCTCATCGAATGTGATGTTTATGCTCTCGATAACAGTCTTCGACTTCTTTAAGTACACTCGGTATGCAGTAGATGTTGAAGAATATCCAATGAAGATGCCCTCGTCTGCTTTAGCACTGAACTTGTTCAGAGTCTCTCTGTCGTTTATCACAAAACACTTACAACCAAAAATATGAAAATATTTGATGGTTGGTGTTCGGTTGTTGATCAAAGCATACGGAGTCTTTTGAAATATGCGATGTATCATGGAACGATTTTGAGTGTAGCACGCAGTCGAAACAACTTATGCCCACAAAAATAGAGGTAGGTCTAATTGGCTGAGCATAGTGCGAGCGGCCTCGACTAGCGTTCGATTTCGCCTTTCGACTAGTCCATTTTGTTCTGGCGTACGAGCAACAGAGTATTGATGTGATATCCCGACCGATTCGAGATACTCTTCAACAGTTCTGTTTTTGAACTCTGTGCCGTTATCAGTTCTGAGAAGCTTGACTGGTTTCTGCTGATTCACCTGGGTAGTCTTTAGAAATGTGATGAGTACTTCGGGCGTCTCATCTTTTGATCGTAGAAATTTGACCCACGTGTATCGCGAATAGTCGTCCACGATAACTAGAACATATTTCTTTCCGCCTAAGCTTTGAGTTCGCATAGGACCACAGAGATCCATATGCAACAATTCGAGTGGAGAACTGGTACTAGGTTCAGGCTTTGGTTTATGTGGATCTCTCTTCATCTTTCCTTTTTCACACGCTGCACACAAGTGTTCTTTCACGTACTTGAGCTCAGGAAGTCCATTCACTAATTTTCCACTGAGCAGTTTGTTTATGTAGCGAAAATTCAGATGAGAAAGCCGTCGATGCCATAGCCAGCTTTGTTGTATCGAGGCTTTTGAGAGTAGACACACCTGATTGTCAGTCTGGACTTTTGACAAATTGATTGTGTAGACGTTGGACTTTCGAGTGCCGACTAAGAGTTCTCTACCATCTTCAGTACGCACCGAGCAACTCTTAGCTTTGAAATTTACCTCTAATCCTTTGTCGCAGAACTGACAAATACTGAATAGGGTGGGCCCTAAACCTTCTACATAGTTCACCTTCGTTATCGTTACGTTGTCTTGAATAACATCAACAAATCCTAAGATCGGTGAGAACTGGTCGTTTCCAAACCTTACATTTCCGCAAAAAATTCTCTGTATAATTAGTCAATAAATTTTTTTGCCCGGTCATATGCTTGGAACAGTCGCTATCTAAGTACCACATATGACGGATCTGCACAAGAGAAATCAGGAAATAACAATTTTAGGTACCCATTTAAAAATGGGTCCTAACGGATTAGCGCAAGATTTTGGTATCCATTAGAATATGGATCCTCTTTTCTTTTGAAAACTCTTAAAAATATTTGGTTTAGAACAATAAACATGATATGATCCAAACCAATCATTAGAATAATGATGAGAAGTAAAATCATTCCACCGATAAGTATAAGATTTAGTAGTAGAAGGAGATAATTGGAACAATTGCTTTATGGAATATCTCTTGTAAGAAGTTAGAAAATTTTTAATAGTAGAAGCAACAGGACCAACTACACCAGACACACTACTATTTGATCTATTACAAGAATTATCAGGAATTGATTCTACCTTGTCATCAATCTTCCTTTTAGGTCGCCATTCAGTTCGCTCTTTCGACCTTATCTTTCTTAAATCTGAAACAAAAAATTTAGATTTATTAGGAAAATCAGATTTTTGAGATTGTCTTTGCTTGATTTTACCAGTGTTGTTCCGTTTCTATGATCGTTGTTTCTTATGTTTCTTACCCTTAGCATAATAATCAACATTCACGTAAATTGATTCACCAACCTTAGTTGATGATTCACCTTTTTCATGTACACTTGGTAAAGCTTCTTCATTAATAACAAAAGTAGAATGATATGAAAGTGGAGCATTGAAGTCAAACATATCAATTTCCTCTACACACCCATCATCATAATTAAGAAAATCATTTGCAGACGCAAATAAGTCATCAAAATTATCAGTTGAAGTTTGAGGAGCTTTAGAAAAATTAGAACACTCTGTAGATTTATTCTGAAAAACAGTGTTCTTTAATACAGTTGAAAATACACTTTGTTCTATATCTACCAAAATTCTTTCTTCAGATAAAACGTTTTCAAGCTCAATTATTTTGCTTTCTAGAATGAGTGGAGGAACATAAACTTTTGCAGTTGCATGTTTTGCCTCCATCTCTGAAAGAGAATAGCTAGCAAAATAATCATTTGAAAGAACTTTTGGTGTTTCAGAAAGATAACTATCATTCAGCTTTTCATAGCTAAATGGTAGTTGTATTTTCTTTACATTCTTTCTATTTTCAGTTTCTTTGGCCTCAACTTCATCTGGTAATTTGGTAATAAATTTGGGTTTTAAATGAGGATATTTATCAGCAGCAACAAGAAAATCAAAATTATACAATGTTGGTTGTTTTCTGATGGCTTTCTTTAAGTAATGGGGGTTATCGTAACCGAGTCCCCATTTCTCTTTAATAGCAGCCTCTTCAATGGGTGTATTTAGAAAAATAGTTTGATCTGTTTGGCCTATAGCATGAAGTTTGGCTTCCAAACCATTTACCTTCTTATTAAAGCTCTTGTTTTCAGCCTGCAATTTAAGAGCTTTTAGAACAAATTCTTTATTTTCTAAATCAGACTTAGAAAGTTTAGAATCAAAATCAGAAATCTTATTTTCATATTTTTCATGTTTAAAATCAGAAGCAGATTTGCGTAGAGAATCAATTAAATCTTTGTTCCCAATAACTGATTTATTAAGCTCAAAGATCTTTTGATTTCTCCTAGCAACTTTGTCTTTTTCCTTTTTCAGTTTAGAATGAAGGTCTTAAAGTTCGACCATCATGGCTTCCATTTTGGTCATAAAATCATTTCCAGTTAAGTGCATTACCTCATCACCTAGAAATAACTATCTTTTTCTTTTTCATCTTCTCTTTCTTTTCTTTCTCATTCTCTCCAGCTACAAGTGCTATGGGATCGACAACCTTCTCAACTTTATTCTTTTCAGGTCCTTTCTCTTCCACCTCCTCCTTATTTTGTCTCAACGTCTCGTAGACCTCATGTAGTGGAATATCACTCAAATCCTTCATCTGTTTCATCCTGTGTGTATGTTTCTTCCATTCTGGTTGCAGGATACTGAGAAACTTCACGTTGTTCTCAATCTGCTTCTTTTTAACCTTGTTCTTTGACAGCTCATTCAGAAGCAGAACAAATCGTTCATAAGTGTCCTCCAGACCTTCATTTTCTTTTGCTTTAAACTCTTCGTAGTTGTTTATGCAGTTTGCTACCTTCATCTGGTTGCCTACTTTTGAACCCATCATCATTTTCTGTAGATGATCCCACATAGACTTAGTAGTGTCTTTGTAACTGTCAATCTTGATTTAGATCTCGTTTGGTATACTCTGTAGCATAAGAGATCTAGCTTGTTTACCATCTTTGAATCTATTTTTCTGTGCTTCAGTAAACTGAGAAATATCTTTATCCACAATCTTTGTCTTCACAACTCCCATCATCATCAGATTCATTATTCTCATCAGGAATTTACTCAGTAGGAATCTTCATTGGTCCTTTTGTAATTGATAAGTAAATGTTTTCACCATTTACGTGTCGGTCCAAAAAGTCAAGAAAGCGATCCTTCCACTATTAGTATTCCCTTCTAAATAGAACATGGAGGCTTGATATCAGACCCGATAGCATGTGCTTCTCTGGAAGTCATCTTTGATATACACTGTTTACTGATCCTCAAAATTCAGAAAACAAATTGGATCTACTCAAATCAAACTCAGTTAAATTTCAGATAAAATCAGAAAATTTTAACAAGTATAGAACACGCATGAAACTAAAACACTTCGCGCAACCAACTCTATGCGAGTATTGAACTTCGCACACATCAAAGACTTAAGTGACAACACTTCTCGCACCCAAGGTTATGCGAGTTTATGATTTGCGCAAGACATAAGATGTGAGAACTGAAGTTCGCGCACAAAAAGGTTGAGTGAAACAAAGATTCGCGTACAAAGACTCATGCGAGTTCTTGATTCTCGCACACCACAATGTGCGAGTTTTAGAACTTCTCGCAAAAGACTTGCGAGATCGAGACTTAGAATATTTTCTAAAAACGACTTCTCGCTAAATGCAAACGCGCAAGATTCAAGTCTTGCGAGTTTTAGACTTAGAAAAAATTTCAAAATTAACACTTCGCGCTAAATCAAAACGCACACGTCATTCTTCTCGCAAAAGTCCACTTCTCGCACAACAAGCAATTTGAACAGTAGAAAATCGCACCTAGTTATGTGCGAGTTCTAGCTTCTCGCACGGCCCTACTTGCGAGTTCCTCACTTCAATTTCAAAACAACAAGTTCTAGGAGCTTGCAAGTTCTTCCTTAGCGAGTTTCGTATATCTAGCGAGTTCTTCACTTAGTCGACCAAAAACTCACTTTTTCGCTCTGATTCAATTCAAACCAACCTCAATTTGCTCGAAACTTTGTAGAACTCCTTGAAATCAAGTTTCGAACAGGTTACAATACATGAATTACAAGAACAACTAAAAATTTATACTTTTTGAATCTACTACAGTGCGTTTGAGAAACTCGAACAAAAAATATACAAAATTCAATCTAATTCTTTGAGAATTAGACTAAATGATCCAAACACAATCAATTCTATGCACCTTAATGAATCTATTAGAAACAAAATTACACCTAAAACAACAAAAATTTGACTAAATCAAATATGACAGTTCATATTGCGAGTTCGTGAAAATATGAAATAAAATTCTCGATTTCATCCTTGTTTCTCTGAATCTTGTGGCTCTGATACCAATTGTTATCCCAAATAACAACGTAAATCAACGATGACAATTAATTTCCAATCAATCACACTTTTATTAAACTCTGAAATCAATTACGAACTCTCATAAAGCTTTCTCTCTCTAACTCTAGAACACGTATATCTCTCTGATTCTAGTTACAAGTCTATTACACGCACAACCCTTATTTATACTACAGATAAGAAACACGCAAGCTACAACTAAGAAGAAATGTGCAAACACTTCAAACTCTTACAACACTATAAAACATAAAATACAATGTTGACTTTGACTTCTATTACACTAGACTTTGACTTTGACTGAGAGTTATTGACTTCTTGTAAACGGTAAGGAGCACTGGCAATCGGGGCCGCTCCTGGAGTAAGGTCGATTTAAAACTCCACTTGGCGTTTCGGAGGCAATCCGGGTAGGTCCTTCGGCAAGACATTCGGGTAGTCTGGCACGATCCTCACGTCTTCCACCGATTTCTTCTCCGACTTTGCATCATACACATATGCTAGAAATGGGGAGTATCTTTTTGCTAGGAGTTTGCGAGCTTTACCAGGTGAGATGATGGGGTTACTCCTCTTCTCTTTCTTCCCATAGATAGTGACCATACTACCTTCCGGAAATGGCACTTGAATCATCTTCTTGGAACAAAAGATGTCGGCCTTATGCCTGACCAACCAATCCATTCCTACAACTACATCAAAACCACCTATAGACATAGGTAATAAATTCACCTCAAAGGTGTTCCCATCTATCTCTAGAGTACAGCCATTATAACACTCTCGAATTATCGCTTAATCCCTATTAGCCACTTCTACAACCAACGCATCGGGGAGGGTACTAATAGGAGTGACAGATTGCTTATAGAAAACACTTGACACAAAAGAGCATGTTGCACCCGAATCAAATAATACACGAGCGGGCAAAGAGTTTACTAGAAACGTACCTGATACAACATCGATGATCTATTTTGCCTCTTCGATGGTCATCCAGAATGCTCGGCTTGGCGCTCTCAGAGTTTGTTCGGTTCTTGACGACGACACAAAAGAACTTCCACGTCCGCCCCCAACAAGATTTGGGCACTCCCTCTTCATATGTCCTGGTTCTCGACATTCGAAGCATACCGGTCACTAGATTGGGCTATCTCGAATTGCATGACCCTTCTTCTTGCACTTGGCACACTCAACGGGACCCGGGTGAGTTCTTGGGTTGCATGGGCCAAAATGTTTGGTTTTGCATTTATGGCACCACCTCAACTCGTGATGGGAGTCTCCAAATCTCCCTTAATTAAATGATCTTGTCTGACGAATAGGCCCAGATGGCCCTTCCCATTTTCTTTTCTCTCTAACTTGTCCCCTCTCCTCTTTTCCTTGAGTAATGTCATGCTACACAAATAATGACTCCTCAATAGCCTCCTCTAGCATCATTACCTTGGTGTTCCTCACCTCCATCTTTATCTCGGCCAACAATTCAACTGGTAGGCCTTGATTTCCATATTTACATCAGGAGCCAGATGCTCTACTAGACTCAACTTCTCCAAAAAATGTTTTGAGTAATCAGAAACATACATGCTACCCTTCTTCAGATTGCGGAATTCCAGCTCAATCTTGTCTAGAGCTCTCTTACTACAATACTTGTCTAGAATCTTCTTCTTAAATGTTGGCCACGACAGTTTGGCCAACACTTCGGGATTAAGGGAGGATCGGGTGAGATTCCACTAAGTCATGTTGATCCATACTCTCTCAGTGATTTGATAAATACCCTCTTCTATACTTAGTGAAAATTATGTTTAATAAATATGTATTAGTGTTTCATCATCAGCGATCAGACTGAGTCTGTTCAGTTATCACTGATGATCTTTCTTGTAAACATTCATATGTATTAGTGTTTCACTATCATCGGTTAAATACTGAGTATGTTCAGTATCACTGATAGTTTCTGATGTAAACAGTTAAACGTAATCCTTTAAGACAAGTTTCAAGTCAAAAGATGTTCATAGCTGAATCGAAGACCAAGCTGATGAACAAAGACAAGTCTACTAGTGACCTGATGCGGATATCAGTGAATCAAAGACAAATCAACACACGTGAAGAAACCTGAGAAAAAGCTTCATCGATAGTTGAACTTATTTGTATCTCTGAAGGAAGAGATATTCAGCGATCGATGATCACTTAGCTTATGCCTCAAGTCTCTTTTGTCTTTCCCTTGCACACCCAGTACGATGTGTCAGAACGGACATACCTCTGCCACAATTCGTACAACCACTCTGTCAACTACATTGTTCATGATGCGGCTGAAAGCATGTTTTCCAAAGTCAGACTCTCTCAGCCAATCAATGAAGGACACGTGTAAAGTGCTCTGCCATGCATTTAATGCATAGGGTATAAATAGAAAGATCAACTCTCCATCTGAGAAGAGCCTTCATCTTTCTAAAAATATAGAGACCCTTGTTTTCTATATTCTCCAAATCTCCCATTCTCTATCTTCTTGTGCAACCATCTTAGTGTTTCTTAAGTTTGTTTAGATTAGGTTCTACTTAATCTTATTCCGCAACAGACTTGTAAAATGTGTTTGATTTATCAATAAACAATTTATTAAACTTTAAAATTTTGTGTTTGTATTCAACCCCCCCCCCCCCGCTTCAACAAACGTGATAAGCACATTCGGGACCAACAAGTGGTATTAGAGCAGACTTTTAATCTAATAAACAAGATCTTGCTTTATTCTCTTTCTTACTATTCTAAATGGAACTTAACACAAACACAAACTACTATGATAATGGTTCACTTTCTAAACCTCCTCGATTTAGCAGAAATAACTTTGCTCTCTGGAAGAATCGGATGATGCTATTTCTAGAAGGTGTAGAGCCTACTATACCTGATTACGTAGCACATGGATCTTATGAACCTTTCACTATCCTAAGCGTCGTTCCCGCTACTGCCACCACTCCTGTTGTCCCTGAGCGCTATGCTCTTAAGGAGATAAGATAGTGGAGTGATGAAGACAAAAAGAAAGTTGGTCTATATGCAAAGGCAAAAACCATTATCTCTATGGCTCTGCCTGATGAAGCTTTCCATTCCATCATGCATCTTAAAACGTCTAAAGAAATGTGGGAAACAATATGTGTTCAATATGAAGGCACCACTGAAATCCAAGAAACTCGAAAGATTAACTTGGTAAGACAGTATGAAAGTTTTATTGCTGGTAAGAACGAATCTCTCTCTGATGTTCACTAGAGGTTTAACTACTTAATCATTGATCTAAGAACTGTGGGTAGGACCTATTCTAATTCAGAGGTCTTAACCAAATTCTTTGAATGTCTTCCTGAAATCTGGCATAGTTATTCAATATGTCTCAAGCTGACAAAAGACTTAAATTCTCTTTCTCTCAACACCTTGTATGGAATATTGCTCAACTATGAGCAATCAAATCTCTTGAAGAAGAATCTTGTAAAAGATTCTAAAGACTCCAAAAGCACTCCTGTTGCTTTAGTCTCTTCAGAGATAATTCCATTTCAACGATCTACTCTCACTATCACAGAGTTAGATTCTGAATCTGAGGAACTATCAGACATTGATCTTTCAGAGTTTGATGAGTCCTTAGCACTCTTGACAAACTCTTTTAAGAGATTTGCAAGAAAGAGAAATTTCCGAAGAAATAAGCCTCTCTCTCTCTCACTGACAAGAGAAAATCAACCTCTGTTGATAAGGCTACTACTACTTGCTTTAACAACAAAAAGATTGGACACTTTGAAAGTGAGTGCAGGTCAAAGAAAGTCTTTAAACCTTCAACATCCAAAAGAACCAGCGATAGCAAATACCTGAAGCTCAAAGAGAAATATCAAAAGTTGAAAAACTTTAAGATAAAAGGTAAAGGTCTCATCGCTGAAGAACATGAATGGGCTGAATCAGAAGAATCAAGTTATGATGAAGAAGAAGTCGCAAATCTCTGTCTCATGGCTGAGATTAAAGAAGAAGTGGAAGAACCAACCGGGACTTCCATGAGCTATATATCATCTCAGGTATCTATCTCTACTAATCCCTCTCTATTTGAAGAAGAGAGAAGTCGCGTTGTTGATGTGCTCACGATTGATCTATACAATGCTCTAAACGGCAAAACTCTAGCTGAAAACAAAAACATTGATTTAACTAAAAAACTAGAAAAATGTCATGAAAAGATCAGAGAACTGACTCTTTTAGAGGAAAGTTTGAAAGATTAAGTCATTGTTAATGAAATCACCAGCATAGAGCGTGAACAAGCCATCGCTGCTTTAAAATCAGAAAAGGCTACTGTTGAAGGATAGTGCAAATATTCAACAAAGATCATAAGATTATAAGTGCTCAGATCCCTACCAGTGATAGACCTGGTCTTAGTTTTTGGAAACCACAAGATGAACCTAAAGAAGACAGGTCCATGCTTAAGTTTGGAATGTTTGTCTCCTCTATCCCTGACACTTCTTATGATCAATTCTCTTCTTCTTCAACTTCTAATCCCATCCCTGAGGAAATATCTAAAGGCTTTAAGCCTGCAAATAAAGGAAAATCCATTTTCCATCCTCAGAAGGCTACCAAGAAAGCAAAGCTGAAAGTTACTTTTAAACCTACAGTAAATCGATCTTCTAGCTCTGTGACAGAAATCTTTGATATTTTTCCTCCAAAGCTGAAGATTGATCTTAAGTCTATGAGGTCTGAAGAAATGAAAGTTCCTCCCAGATCTCATGCTAAAGGCATTCTTGGAGCTGGCCCTGCTCATCTCTGTAACACCCCGAATTTTATACCTCGTTGGTTGAATATCAGTTTTGGTTGATAATAAAAGACTCCCAAATTAACCTAGTTATTTTAGAATCATTTGGGTCAAGTTTTTGGCATCGTTTCGGGATCGGACAGCACCTGGGGAGAGACCGACGACTGTACCACTAGCACTGTTGCCAGGGCAATGTCGCGCGGGGTGTACCACTCGCGGTACATCCGACGCGATTGTGCCACTGGCACTATCGCTAGGGCAATGTCGTGCGAGAAGTGGGGGCCAGACGGGAAAATTTCATTTAATGCAATTTTGAGGGTTTTTGAGTATCATTTTGGGATTTCCAGTTTTGAGGTCGAAAACACATAGCGAAGGTGCGATTTTCACACACTTCCTCCCTTGTCTCTCTTCATTTAATGCTTGGTTGTTCAATCATTAAGTTTTGGTGATTATTAGGGTCCTAAGGTTGTAGAGGTATTAATCCAAAAAGGTTTCAAGGATCCAAGTCTCCTTTCATGCAACTCAAAGTTCTAGGGTTTTCTTTATTCTAGGGTTTTACACTTCAATCCTATTGGTGAGTCTCCTAAACCTTAACTATTTTACTTGCATTATTATTTGTCTATATGAACAATTCAAAGTATTTAATCAAACTAAATCTAGGGTTTGGTGTATTTGCCATGTATGGAAGTTTGACATGTTGGGTTTCATTTAATGTGTTATGGGTCTTTATTGCATGAAATAAATACTATGATAAATGCTTGTTTATGGATGGGGAAAAATATGAACAATTATTCTTATCACTAGTTGGGTGTTTGTGTATCACCTAGTGTGGAGATTATGATGGTTGTTAAGGTACTCTTGATTTAAATATGATCTTCGCATAAAATGTGTTGATTATCTATGTGTGTATGATTTAAATGTGGAGGTTACCTCTAATCCCTTGTGCACAAGGAATTAGATGGATTATGTACATAATGAAATTGTTGGCCATTGGGTCTTTAGCGAGTAGGCAATAGGTGACGCAAGTCTCCGAGTTGTAACTCGTCTACTTTGGATAGGCACCCATGTCCATAAGTCCTTGGAGCGTAACTCGACGGAGTAAGCGTTAGAGGCATAAAAGGTCCGAGGATTGTGATGTCTGGCGTGGCATGGGCACTAGGATCGGGATATGTGGTGAAATCCAATTTAACATCGCGGATGACCCCACTCTTGTGTTCTCGTCACCCAAGATGGAACGGGTCTTTACCGTTATTTGGAGTTTATCTCTAGTGATTTGTACAGGTTTTAATTACTTATCCCAAATCGGGATGGGGGCATGAATTTAATTTAAAGGCGTATCGGTAACATTTATTTGTTTTAATTATACTATTTGATAAATGCGATCACCTTGCAGTTTCTCCATGACTTCAACCTAACACTTGTACATGTGTTCTCGACTCGCATGTTCGGTTAGCGGTGTGTCTAGGTAACCTTGATTCACCAGAAGCACACCTAGGAGCACCCTTGGTTCGGGCATTTTTGGGGTTTTGAGAGAAGAGCGGTTTTTGGAGGCATAGCAACACCCGCACTTAATCTAGCTAATTAAATTATTCTAGATTAATTAGGTTGTTGTGTATTATGTTTCATTTTTTACCGCTACACTTGTGTTAAACCACAGTCTCATTGGATTCAAGATCATCCAATCTGAAGATCGCAATCTGAAGCTAATGCAGAAAAGTCGACTCTTAAATATAAGTCTAATGTCGTTTGTAATAAAATGTCAAAGTTAGTTTTATTGTATTTTATTTGTTTCTAAATAACTAGTTAGTTAGTTGTTAGTTTGTTATTTTGTTTTGTTTAGTTAGTTATATAATATCTAACTATCTAGATATTATTAGTTCAGTTTAGTTTAATATTGTATTTCTTGCAAGTTGTGTTTGCAAGTTGGTTGTTTTAGAGTGTAAGAGAAGCTAACAAAGAAATCAGATCACACTTGAACACACACACTCAAGGTGTAAAAACAGAGAACACACACGAGAGCTTCAAATATCAAACCTTGTAACCATTGCTATTAATCAATACAGGTTGGTAAATCGTTTATGTGTTGTTTGATATAAGACTTGATAAACATTGTGGACCGACAATTGGTATCAGAGCCTGATAATAGATCAAAACCAAGTTTTAAAACTATCGACTCTGTGTTCTTATTTTCAAAATCATTTTCGTCATTTAGTGTGTTTTTGGGTTGGAAATCGATCAGGTTGTGATCGATTAGGCTATTAGATCGAGTTGTATTGGTTTGATTTCAGTTTAAAGCTTAAATCGAGTTCCATTTAGGTGATTTTGTGTCTGAGTTTGAGCTTGAAAAAGTTACTGTGCTATCAATTTTATCTTCGAAAAAGTGTTTTTTATCGAGATCAAGTGGTCACAAACTGTTCTAGAAGTGTTTTTAGTCATATTGGTAGAGTTTGGTACTGCTAATCGACGAAGAAACAGGTTTTCAGTTGATTTTCGAAGTACAGGACGAACTCACGCAAACACAGGGAAGAACTCACGCAAATTGAACTTTGTGTGACACACTTTGCGCAACACACTGAACACGCAAAGTCTACTTTACGCCACCCTCGTAAAACGCAAAGCCCACTTTGCGCTACCAACTGATCACGCAAAGCTCACTTTGCACCACCAACAGCTCACGCAAACTTCATTTTGCGCGACCCTCTTGTAGCGCAAACCTCAATTCGCGCGACCAACGTATCACGCAAACCTCAATTCGCGCGACCAACGTATCACGCAAACCTCAGTTCGCGCCATCAGCTCTTCACGCAAAGCCTAAGTCACATTCGCGCCAACTCCTTGTAGCCCAAACCTTACTTCTCGCCAACCTCTACTAGAGCAAACCATACTTTGTGCCACACACATCTCGCGCAAATCTTACTTCGCGCCAGCAACCGTTCGCGCAAACCTCCATTTTGCGCCAATCACTATTCCATACTTAGAATATTTTTTCTGAGAATTTTTCAAAACTGTAATAGGGTCTTTAATTGTCATAAATTTTTTCTCTAGGGGTGCTGCCCCCATACCCCCACAAGGGCGTTGCCCCTTGACCCCCGTGCTAAGTCTGCCTATGGGGACAAAATTTCTTGTGTGATCAAATTTTATTTGGATTAATGATCATATCTGGCAAGTTCTCTTATTCGGAACAGGATGTCATCCAGAGAAATTCTAGCTATCGGAATTGACTTAAAGCCACCAGTACTCTTCAGGGGAGACTTTGATCGTTGGAAAAGTCGGTTCATAGATTTCATTGAAAGACATGAAATGAAGGATTTAATTAGAAAATCTCTGAGGGAAGGAAAAATGACAGTTCCAACAAAACTTTCTACTCATGTGAAGGAGAATGGAGAAATAGTACCAGCTCAACTTCAATTAAGACTTGATGAATACACTGATGAGCAGAAAAAGAGACATGAAGCTGACCAATTAGCCCGATCTTTCCTATTGAATGGAATGACTGAAGAGATTTCAAAAGAGATTTTTCTCATATTAGATCGCGAAAGGGCTACAGAAAAGATGATATGGGAACATATTGAGAAATGTATGACAGGATCAATAATGTCATCAAAAGTTAAGGCTTTAGAAGATGAGAACTCTGAACTTAAAAGAAAGATTTCTACTCTTAATGCTCAAAAACAGAAGCTAGATCTTGTTGAGAGCAATGAGAAGAATCCAAAGATTTGGAGAGTACAAATGTTGAGCTAGAAAAGAAATTATAAGAGTTTGAGAAGATGTTCTCAGATTTTTCCAAGAAAAGTGGTTAAGAGAAGAAGACTCTCGAGCTTAATTGTTTAATGCTTTATCAAAAAGTTGAAGACTTTGAGAAAGTAATCATATTGGAAAGAGATCAATTTGCCAAAGAAAGGAAGGCAAATGATCCGAAGGGTGCTAAGAAGGGATTCGAAGAAGAAAGAAGCATATTTGAAGCTGCAATTAGGAAGCTTAATGCAAACATATCTGAATTGTCTAAATTTGCACAGAAAGAGAAGAAAAAGAAGTCTAAGCTTGAGATGAAGATTGACCTTATTCTCATAGAAAGAGACAGTTATTCTTCAAAGGTAAAAGAGCTTCAAGATATTATTTCAAAGATGGTGGTGGTGACTGAGCGAATGACTCTAGAGTCAAAAATCCACTCACCTAGAAATAATTCAGTTGGTTCTAACAAACCAGCCGCAAGCTCACATTAGAAAACTGCTCTTTTCAGAAGGTCAGTTAAATCTTCTAATCAGATTCATTCTACTAATCTTTTCAATGACAGGAATAAAGATAGTTCAGATACACATCAAAGAAGGAGACGAAGCTTCCAGGAAGAAGAACTGGTCTGGAAGAAGACACCAGTAAAAGAAGAGCTAAAATGTAAAAGCTCATGTGTACATACGCATAATGCCAAGAAGAACATTGCGCGTAAAGGTAAACCTGATTTCGTCTACACGAGAGATCAATTAATCAGGTAATAAATTCTATTGTTCTTATTGTCGTACACATGATCCTATTCATAAGACAAGTGATCATTACTGGTATGGTTCTTACTCAATAACCCCCATAAGAACTGCAACTAACACTCATGGACCCAAATACCAATGGGTACCAAAGAAAAGGGATGATTTTGTGTTGCAGGCACCTACTGTCAAAGGGGAGTAGGAAGATAGAGGCTTTTGAACAAAACAGTTCAAAACCCGGACTTCAACGAAGTTTGACTTCTAAACACAACAGTTTAGGACTCGCACTTCAGTGATCGAAAGACCTTACTTCCGAGCTGATATGAGATTGTACTCCGATACTCCAATAAAGAAATCAACCATCAAGGGGGAGTACATACTTTTCTGAAATTTTATGCATATTTTTTACACTGATAATTTTTCTAATGCATAATTTCAGGGGGAGTAAATTAAAAAGGTGATGACTTCTGATTTTTTCTGATCAGAACTCGTACTTTAATAGTTTTACTGCTTTTTGTCTTTTTAATATAAGTGAATAAATTTGCTTTGACATAGACATAAGACTTTTGCAGAATTTTTGAGAGAAGCTTACAAGTTCATATGTTTATGACTTTACGCTTAGCTTCAAGAGATGAAAGATCGCACGTAAAGGTACAATCCTTTATCTTAATCTCATAAATGGTTGAAAGAAGGAAAACTTTCAATCATTTGAAAACATTGTTATTAAATGTTCAAACCACTTCCCGATTCTTAAACCGATTTCATGAATTGGAAGTGTGACTTTAAATGTTTCCAAGAACTACATTGTGCTTTAACTACTTTAGTTAAACCAATTTGAGCATCATATGCATAATAGGAAAACATGATTTCATTGTGCTAGGAATTAACACAACTTCTTTGGAATCACATTAACCTGTGATTTATACCCATTCTACCCACGAAGTTAATCCATAGTGATTGAGTGTGAGAAGTCAAAAGAAATAAGTGTGTCAAACAAAGAACTAAGTTTGATTAGAGTGAGCTAAATGTTTAAAAGAAAGAGCGTGTGAGATCAGAGTTAAAAGAATATCACAACTCTGCACCAACTTTTTCTGAGTCGGGCAGCCACATTACTAGTGTTTCACAACTCTTTGGTGAACATTATTGAAACAGGCAACTAACCCATGACAACTCTTGATCACACCCCACCATCTACTCATTTTCTACTCAAATAGAAAGTGTTTCACATTTCCTAAGGGGAAGCAGCACATTTGCTATCTGATTTTCATTTGGAAAATCTGGATATTGAAAAGAAGGAAGTCTGCCCCACCTTCGCACTTCAATCATGCACATTGAGTCTGTGTTTAACTTACTGTTGTCTCAGTGGTTTACACAAATTTTGAGCCTAATAAGCAATCATCAAGTGCTTAATTCTTTCAACACAAGCACGAACACACAAGGAATTAGTTTCTTTGTCATAACCTTTATAGAATTACCTTTGTGGTGTTTCGATGATTAAATGGAATCCCTGGGGGAGTCAACATCAAACAGCTCCTTTCTAATGTGTATTCGTTACACACAGTGACTTAGTGTTACTGACAGACATGTTAACTGATTCATTAGTTGATTCAGGTGTTACACAACTATTTTGTCTGGATTTGAAAAGATCTGGATGAATATCTTTTGAATTGACGGATCAAAGGCTCCAAGTGTAAAACATTTCTTACTCAAAGTTTTGATGAAGTTGTTGCACTTTTCATCAAAAAGGGGGATAATCTAAAGCTTGAAGAAATGTCCAGTCCATTACATTACAAGGCATTGGAGAAGAGAAAAGCTAACAAAGAAATGCGAGATCAAAGTATTCTGAAGACATGCTGATTTTAGATAAATTTTATTTGAAGAAACTTTGCTAAAGCATTCTGAGCTAGAGAAAGAGATTGCATCTTCTGTGCTGAAAGAGAAGACCAAATTGCTAAATCATTTTAGTAATGATCTTGATCCAAAGGGGGAGATTGTTACACCACAGTCTCATTGGATTTAAGATCAACCAATCTGAAGATCTAATCTGAAGCTAATGCCGGAAAGTCGACTCTCGATACAAAGTCTAATATCGTTTGTAATAAATATCGAAGTAAATTATTGTTTATTGTAATTTTAGTATTTAGTTTAAATTAGTTTAAATATCTAATTATGTTAGATACTAGTTTGTTATTTAATATCTAAGTTATTTAGATATTAGTTATTAGATAATATCTAGATATTAGTTAGTTAGTTAGATATTAGGTGTTTGTGTGTTAGAGAAGCCAACTAAGAAATCGACACACACAAAAACACACACAAAAGGTGTAAAACAGAGAACACATCCAGAGCTTTAAAAGATCAAACCTTGTAACCATTGTTATTAATCAATACAGGTTGGTAAATCGTTTATGTGTTGTTTGATATAAAACTTGATAAACATTGCTCCGAAAGATAGACATTTCTTAACAGAAAGTTTTGATGAACTTCTTACTCTTTTCATCAAAAAAGGGGAGAAGGGCCGAACCAAGAAATGTGGAACGACACAAGATTAGAGCAAGTATTCTGAAGACATGCTGAATTGCAAGAAATTTTCTTCGAAGATATTTTGCTACAACAATCTGAGCTACAACTAGAGACAATTTCCTTCCCATCATCTGAAAGAGAGTTTATTTACATCAAAGGGGAAGATTATTACATTCTGAAGACTAAGAAGGAGATTGCATCTTCTGAGCTGAAAAAGAAGAAGATTGAATTAAACAGATCTATTGGATAAATCTTTTTAGAATGATCTTGATATAAAGGGGGAGATTGTTAGACCACAGTCTCAATGGATTCAAGATCATCCAATCTGAAGATCGCAATCTGAAGCTAATGCAGAAAAGTCGACTCTTAAATATAAGTCTAATGTCGTTTCTAATAAAATGTCAAAGTTAGTTTTATTGTATTTTATTTGTTTCTAAGTAACTAGTTAGTTAGTTGTTAGTTTGTTATTTTGTTTTGTTTAGTTAGTTATATAATATCTAACTATCTAGATATTATTAGTTTAGTTTAGTTTAATATTGTATTTCTTGCAAGTTGTGTTTCCAAGTTGGTTGTTTTAGAGTGTAAGAGAAGCTAACAAAGAAATCAGAATACACTTTAACACAGATACTCAAGGTGTAAAAACAGAGAACACACACGAGAGCTTCAAAGATCAAACCTTGTAACCATTGTTATTAATCAATACAGGTTGGTAAATCGTTTATGTGTTGTTTGATATAAAACTTGATAAACATTGTGGACCGACAACTTGGTTGTACAAACTAACCCTCGTCTTGGGATTTTAGTTGTTCCTAATTACAGGTTCTAAATCCTTAATTTTTAGCCATCATATTGCCGAAATTTTGAGTTTTATTTTACCCTAATTTTTAGGGTGTTACAATCTCAAATTCTCAAATCCTACTACTCATGGTCCTAAAACTACTTTCAAATATAGAAAATGCTATCATTGTGGATTTACAAACCATATTTCTTGTAAATGTCCAACTGCCACTAAAGCTGATAAAACAACTAAAGTGAAGATGAATGCCTCCAAGGCTGGGAAGGTCACCAAAGCTGAGAAATCGACCAAGGTGAAAAATACCACTAAGGTTAAGAAATTAACCAAAGTGAAGGTTACCACTGAAGTTGAATCTTCATCTGCTGCGAAGATTGATGATCCTTTCATCTCCACTAACCCTAAAGGACCCATTGAAAAGTGGGTACCAAACAAAGATTAATCTTCCTTATTTGTGCAGGGATCAAAGGGCATCTGGTATCTTGATATTGGATGCTCTCGTCACATGATAGGACAAAAAGACCTGCTCACTGAATAAAAGGAAGGGAAAGATCCCTCAGTGACCTTTGGTTGAAATGAAAAAGGATATACCCGAGGGTTTGGTGTCCTCAGCAATGGGACAACTACCTTCAGAAGAGTCGCTTACGTAGACGGACTGAAGCACAATCTTTTGAGCATCAGTCAGCTATGTGACAAAGACTATGAAGTTCGCTTTACTAAGAAAGCATGTTCAGTGGTAAATGAAAATGGAAAACTTGATCTCAGTGGTTATCGTAAGGAAAATGTCTATGTAATAGATATCGACTCTACTACCACTGAAAACGTATATTTTATTTCTAAAGCCTCTTCTGATGTCAACTGGCTATGGCATAAAAGGCTTTCTCATCTAAACTTCAAAACCCTGAATTCTCTCTCTTCTAAGGAACTGGTCTCTGTTCTTCCTCAGCACTCATATGCTAAGGAATCTCTATGCTCAACATGTGAAAAAGGAAAACAAACAAAAGCTAGTTTCAAATCTAAACAAGTTTCCTTAGTGATAAGTCCGCTTCAACTCTTGCATATGGATTTGTTTGGCCCTGTCAATATTCAATCCATAGCTGGAAAGAAATATACACTTGTCATTGTTGATGAATACTCTCGCTACACCTGGGTTATTTTTCTTCGCTGCAAGAGTGATACTCCAGAAGAACTAATATATTTTGTTAAAAAGATGGAAGTGCTGAATAATATTAGTGTTCGTTCAATAAGAAGTGATAATGGAACTGAATTCAAAAACAGTTCTCTGAACAATTTCTTTGAGAACATGGGAATTTCTCACAACTTTTCCTCAGTCAGAACGCCTCAGTAAAATGGAGTCGCTAAAAGAAGAAATAGAACGATCATTGAAGTTGCTAGATCAATGCTCAGCGATTCTCATCTTCCTACTCAATTTTGGGTTGAAGCTGTTAACACTGCATGCTTTACTCAAAACAGATCGTTGATAGTAAAGCGATTTGGAAAGACAGCTTATGAACTATTTCATGGAAGAAAACCCTCTATCAGTTTTCTTCATATCTTTGGTTGTCAGTTCTTCATTCTAAACAACAAATATCTACTTGGAAAGGTCGACCCAAAAGCTGATGACGGAATATTTCTTGGATATTCCTCTATCTCCAAAGCCTATAGAGTTTTCAACAATAGAAGACAAATTGTGGAAGAAACAATTCATGTCACCTTTGATGAAACTCGCTCAGCGAACTCTAAACCAATTGCTGACAATGAAGAACTAAATTCTTGGATGTTTTCTCATTACAGAGAAACATAACCTTTCTTCAATAACCATCAGCACACAAATCCTCCAGCTGCTGATGATGATCCAAACATCATACCTCCTAATGCTGAATCCACCTCATGGTTTTCAGCTGAGACTCTAAATACACTCCCTCCATTAGATCATTCTTCGTCCGAAAACCTCTTAGAAAACAATGGACTGTATGACTCTAAACAGTTAATCGCTGATGAACCTCAAGCTTCTTCATCAGTGAACATTTCTATTGTTGATCCAACTTCTGAAGTGAGCGATCATGCTCCTGCTCAGCGATGGACACAAAATCACCCCATAGATCAAATTCTTGGTGATCTCGACGCTGGTATTCAGACTCGACGGAGTTTAGGTAATATATGTCTCTTTATCAACTTTATTTCTTTAATAAAGCCAAAGAAGACTGATGATGCCCTTAGAGATCCAAACTGGGTCAACACTAAGCAAGAAGAGATGACTGAGTTTACTCGTAACAAAATTTGGAATCTCGTTCCTAGACCATCTGATAAAAATGTTATAGGCACCAAATGGGTATTTAGAAATAAATTAGATGAACATGGAACTGTAACCCACAACAAGGCTAGACTTCTTTCTCAGGGATACAGACAAGAGGAAGGTATAGACCATGATAAAACTTTTGCCCCTGTGGCTAGGCTCTAAGTAATTCGACTGTTTTTAGCTTTTGTTGTTTACAAAGACTTCATTGTATATCAAATGGATGTAAAATCAATGTTCCTAAATGGAAAGTTGAATGAAGAAGTCTATGTAGAACAACCCCCAGGGTTCTCTGACCCTAAGCATCAAAATTATGTTTATAAATTGGATAAGGCTCTCTATGGTCTAAAACAAGCCCCTCGTGCTTGGTATGACACTCTCTCATCTTTTCTTATATCTGAAAATTTTGAACGCGGTAAAATTGATAATACCTTGTTTTTCAGAAAGATAAAAGGTCATATTATTCTTGTGAAAATATATGTCGATGATATAATATTTGGTTCTACTAACCCATCACTGTGTACTCGTTTCGCTGAAAGAATGAAGAAAGAATACAAAATGAGTATGATGGGTGAGCTAACGTACTTTCTTGGTCTTCAGATTAAACAAACTGAAAAAGGTACTTTTATCAACAAAGGTAAGTATGTTAAAGATATGCTGAAAAAGTTTGATCTAACATTAAACAAGGATCCAGCTGGAAAAAACTCCTATGTCACCTTCTCTAACATTAAACAAGGATCCATCTGGAAAAAACTGTTAATGTCACTGCCTATAGAGGAATGATAGCCTCCCTATTGTATCTTACAGCGAGCCGACCTGACATCATGTACTCTACATGTGTGTGTGCACGCTATCAATCTGAACTCAAGGAGTCCCATCTGATCGCTGTCAAGCGAATCTTTAGATATCTGAAAGGAACTCCTAACCTCGGTCTTTGGTATCCCAAAGACTCAGGGTTTGATCTAATTGGATATTCAGATAGTGATTTTACAGGTTTTAAACTTGATAGAAAGAGCACCACTGGTGGATGTCAACTTCTGGGAGGAAAGCTGGTAAGTTGGATGCGTAAAAAGCAAAATTGAGTGTCCACTTCCATAGTTGAACCTGAATACGTAGCTACTGGAAGTTGTTGTGCTCAAGTCTTATGGATGAGAAATCAACTATTAGACTATGACCTTCAACTATCAAAGATTCCAATCTATGGTGACATCACTAGTGCTATCGCTATAGCAAATAATCTAGTGCTCCATTCAAAGACAAAACACATAGAGATCAGATATCATTTTATCAGAGATCATGTGATGAATGGTGATATTGAACTTAACTTTATCCCCACTAACTATCAGCTCGCTGATTTATTCACCAAACCTCTTGATGAGACAAGATTCAAATTTCTCATTAGTGAGCTTGGAATGATAAATCTTGAAGAGTGACTCTTCATCTTTCACGCATTATGTTAGTGATGCTAAGTCCCCCTTTATCACTTACTCTCTGAACAAATATCCTCAAGTATGTTCTCTCACTCTCAATCACCGAATATTCATTCAGTACGACGTTTTTCAAAATCAAAACTTTAATCACTGATTTTTCTTCAAATGATTAAAACATTTTTGATAAACAAAATCTATCACTGATATTTCTCATCAGTGATCCTTTGAAAAGAAAACTAATCTCTGACTTTTTATCAGAGATTCTTTCAAAAAGAAAAACCTATCTCTGACTTTTCTTCAGAGATAATTTCAAAAAGGACAAATGAAAAGTTTTTTTCTCTTTCCTATGACGTCATTTGAACCGACAATCCACGACATGCCTTTTTCTCTGACACATTCATTCGTTGCCCTTCTATCCAATCAACTTCGTAGGACGTGTCCATGTCATGATGAGCATTTGTTTTCACGCCTCACTCATTCTCTATCTCTCTCCTCATATAAAAAGAATGCCTTTTTCATTCTTATCTTTTTACGCTTTCGTAAAACTTTCAAAGCAAGAAAAACTCTCTCAAGGCATTCAAGCAGACAAAAACCATTCAAATCTTTGAATCTTCATCTCTTCAAGATCAACAGATTTTTGTTCATCTCATCCTCAACTTATTCTTAACATCCAACATATTTTCATTATCATGGATTTTAAAAGATTTCTCAACACTAAAATCATTTCTTTTGATTGTATCTACTCTAAAAACTCTTGGTTTTAATACATGTGCTTTCTTCTTCATAAAGAACATTGTTTTACTCTAAAAATAACTTCGTTTTTTTCTATGTTTCTTTCTAAATTCAGAAACTGGTAAAAATTTAATTATTTTTGGACTCTAAACCTTTCCCTCTATTCTACTTCTTTCTATATTCAGAAAATGGCCCAAGCAACTCTCATTGCTTCAAAGAATGTCAAGTTCACCATCACTGAATCAGAGGTACCGAAAAACAACCATCTTGCCAGGTTGGACTTTGACGCTGAGAAATACCCAGATTTGGTGGATGCAGTTTCCTTTCTGAAGCAGTCTTGCCTTGCTTTCGCTCTCACTGTGGACCCAAAACCATGCAAGACTCTTCTACAACAGTTTTGGTTCACCGTTGATGAGACCACCATCACCAACAAAAAGGGTGAAGTGGTCCCTTCCATCTTTTTCCCACTGAATTGGGATCAAGCCCCATTACTGCTTTTGGTATTCGCAAAGATTTGCGTTTCCCTTAAAAGACAAAAGCTGGATTCAACGCACTCCTTACTGATGTTGAGCTCATCCAATTCTTGGATGACATGGAATACTGTTGGGACAACAAGCCTCGCTCCACGATCCCCAACAAATGCCTAACCAAGATCCAAAAGGCAAACATGCCTTCCCAACTCAACTACATTTTCTCCCACATAATTCAGAGCATGAGTGGGAAGATTGGTTCCTGGGATCAGGCGAGCAAGGTTGAGCTCCAGATGGGCTACTTGCTCATCGCTGGTAAACACTTTGACTACGCTGGTGCAATCTTTGACACCTTAAGTCAATGATTGAGACGACGGAGAGGGATCCCAAGATCCCATACGTACGCTTTATTTGCGCGTACCTACAATTTCTCTTCGCTGACAAGTACTCAACTTCTCCAGATGGTACTTTTTCAAAGGTGGGTCAGCAAACGCTCGATATCAATCCGGTCGCCAACGAGGTAAGTCTTTCAACTCTCTGCACCTGTCTCTCTCTACATTCTTCATCTTCAGCGGCCACGCAGGGGGTTCCTTCTCCTCCTATCCCTGCCGCAACCATCGCTCTCAAACGACCATCAACTGCTCTTCCTGGTCCCTCTAAGAAGGCCAGAAAGCCCAAGGAGATCGCCCCTTCGGGTTCTATTCCTGAAGTAGTTTCTCAACAAATTACTTTAGATTCTTTTGTGGGTCTCTCCTCCACATCATCTGCAACTGATGATGACAATAACGACGATGAGGAGGACCAATATCTCTGGTTCTCAACTGTTAACGTAACTTCAACGACACCTTTGAAGGGAGCTGTCACAAAAGAAGCTGGGGGGAGATGTGAAACATCTTCAGGTACTCCTTCCCAAGGCAAGCAGAAGGGTATAACTATCGCGGGAAATCTGAAAATTGTCTCCCGATCTGAGGGGGAGAATCTTTCTCAGGTATGCCTTTCCATCGTACCTATTTCTTTCTATACCTACCATACACCTGTCTCTTTCTAAGCCTTTATTTCTCTTCTTCCTCATAAAATACACTTAGTCCTGTTTCACTTCTTGTCCAGACAGTTCTCTCCCCTGCTTAAGGGATCTGAACTACAAATAATCCCAGCTCCTACAGCTGAAGAACAAATAATCCCAATCTCATTCAGTGAGATTGATGAACAAGAAGAAGAAGAAGAAGCCCTGATCCACCCAGGAAGCCCCTCTAGACCAGCTCATTGGTCAGAGGAAGAACTGAACAAAAGAACATAGATGATCTCTCATGTGGATAGTCAACGACTGAAAATCCCTCTTCAATCTGTATCCAAGGAAATTGACTTCCTAACTGAAGTTGAGATAGAAGAATCCATCAGAGCTGAAAAGTTTAATGTTGAATGCCAACAAGACGCAACTCTTGCTCTTAAGGTTCAATCTTCTCAGGTCAAAGATAAATGATTAAAGAAAAATCAAGTGGAAGTTCAAGTTGCACTACTAAAGGAAATTGAAGAGGAGCGCTCCAGAGAACAAGAGGTCAGCGATAACTCGGTCGAATGGTGTAACCAAAAAGTCGACTATCACTCCGACCCACTGAAAATAACAGTCGTTGTCATCTCTGGAAGAAAGAAGAAGGACCGAACTCCTGTAACCATGGAGATAACCAAAGAGGATGCAAAATCAAATGCAATGTTCGTTTCAAAGCTCGAGAGTTTTGGCTACATGGAACGGCTAGAAGTCAACCTACAGAAGCTATGTCAAAGGCATTCTAGACGCCCTCATCAACAGAGTCACTGTAGTCTTAAACGTGCCATATGCTCTTCCTCCTAAGCCAAGGAAAATCAAAATAAATCCTGCTTCTTGCTACTCTGAAAATGTCGCTGCTATTAGAAACGACCCCTCCATCAAATTCTCAAAGGAAGCATTGTTCGGACCTCCTCCTGATCTCTCAGTTCTAGATCTATCCCTGCCTCCTGGTGGACCATATATTCTCGGGCAAGTACTTAAAGATCCTTTTGGAATCTTCTTTAGAGATGATGAGGAACAACTCAGATTCCGAAGAGTCTCTGAGATCCCTATCTGTCCTCTTAATCATCTCAAGGACCTCTTATGTTTATGGTGTGACTTCTCTCCATTAGCTGAATCAATCAAGAGAATCATTCGTCAAGAATCATCAGATCGAAGGCAAAGAGGAGATACCTGACTACATCATCAAGGTCCTGCAATCTCATCTAGATAGCTGATAGATTAGTCTCTTACTTC
This sequence comes from Arctium minus, assembly GCA_954870635.1. Lineage (NCBI taxonomy): Eukaryota > Viridiplantae > Streptophyta > Magnoliopsida > Asterales > Asteraceae > Arctium > Arctium minus. Next base: position 46,562,977 of record OX941089.1, on the reverse strand, counting down.
TTGTAATCTATTAGTTAGACTTACAGTAGTTAGTTCTTCACTTGTACTTTATATTTTCATCTCTTGTAATACTTTCTTTGAATTAATGAAAATTCAGTGAAGTACTTAACCCTACCAGTACTGTAACAGATCCCTCAAAATAGTAATTGGGACAAGTATGTTATGAGTCCTGATTATTCCTCATTTTGAATTAAAAGTAATTTCTTCAGTTGCTTTGTCATTATCAAATAGGGGGAGATTGTTGATCCAAACTCTCTCAGTGATTTAATAAAGACTCTCTTCTATACTTAGTGAACATTACGTTTAATAAATATGTATTAGTGTTTCATCATCAGCGACCCGACTGAGTCTGTTCATTTATCACTGATGATCTTTCATGTAAATATTCATATGTATTAGTGTTTCACTATCAGCGGTTAAATACTGAGTATGTTCAGTATCACTGATAGTTTCTGATGTAAACAGTTAAACGTAATCCCTGAAGATAAGTTTCGCATCAAAAGATGTTCATAACTGAATCGAAGACGAAGCTGCTGAACAAAGACAAATCTACTAGTGATCTGATGCTGATATCAATGAAGCAAAGACAAATCAACAAAAGCGAAGAAACCTGAGGAAAAGCTTCAGCGATAGCTGAACTTCTTTGTATCTCTGAAGGAATAGATATTCAGCGATCGATGATCACTTAGCTTATGCCTCAAGTCTCTTTTGTCTTTCCCTTGTACACCTAGTACGATGTGTCAGAACGGACATACCTCTGCCACAATTCGTACAACCACTCTGTCAACTACACTGTTCATGATACGGCCGAAAGCATGTCTCCCAATGTCAGACTCTTTCAACCAATCAATGAAGGACACGTGTAAAGTGCTCTGCCATGCATTTAATGCATAGGTTATAAATAGAAAGATCAACTCTTCATCTAAGAAGAGACTTTATCTTTCTAAAAATATAGAAACCCTTGTTTTCTATATTCTCTAAATCTCCCATTCTCTATCTTCTTGTGCAACCGTCTTTGTGTTTCTTAAGTTTGTTTAGATTAGGTTCTACTTAATATTATTCCGCAACAGACTTGTAAATTGTGTTTGATTTATCAATAAACAATTTATTAAACTTTAAAATTATGTGTTTGTATTCAACCCCCCCCCCCTTCTACAAACTTGTTAAGCACCTTCGGGACCAACAAGTTGTATCAGAGGAGACTGTTTAATCTAATAAACAAGCTCTTGCTTTATTCTCTTCATTTCTATTCTAAATGGCACTTAACACAAACTACTATGATTATAGTTCACTTTCTAAATCTCCTCGATTTAGCAGAGATAACTTTGCTCTCTGGAAGAATCGAATGATGCTATTTATAGAAGGTGTACACCCTAGTATACCTGATTACGTAGCACATGGACCTTATGAACCTTTCACTATCATAAGTGTCGTTCCTGCTACTTCCACCACTCCTGTTGTCCCTGAGCGCTATGATCTTAAGGAGATACGACAGTGGAGTAATGAAGACAAAAAGAAAGTCGGTCTAGATGCAAAGGCAAAAACCATTATCTCTATGGCTCTGCCTGATGAAGCTTTCCATTCCATCATGCATCTTAAAACGTCTAAAGAAATGTGGGAAACAATCTGGGTTCAATATGAAGGCACCACTTAAATCCAAGAAACTCGAAATATTAACTTCGTAAGACAGTATGAAAGTTTTATCACTGGTAAGAACGAATCTCTCTCTGATGATCACCAGAGGTTTAACTACTTAATCATTGATCTAAGAACTGTGGGTAGGACCTATTCTAATTCTGTGGTCTTAACCAAATTCTTAGAATATCTTCCTGAAAGTTGGTAAAGTTATTCAATATGTCTCAAGCTAACAAAAGACTTAAATTCTCTTTCTCTCAACACCTTGTATGGAATATTGCTCAACTATGAGCAATCAAATATCTTGAAGAAGAATCCTGTAAAAGATTCTAAAGACTCCAAAAGCACTCCTGTTGCTTTAGTCTCTTCAGAGATAATTCCATTTCAACGATCTACTCTCACTATCACAGAGTTAGATTCTGAATCTGCGGAACTATCAGACACTGATCTTTCAGAGTTTGATGAGTCCTTATCACTCTTGACAAACTCTTTTAAGAGATCTGCAAGAAAGAGAAATTTCCGAAGAAATAAGCCTCTCTCTCTCTCTCACTGACAAGCGAAAATCAACCTCTGTTGATAAGGCTACTGCTACTTGCTTTAACTGCAAAAAGATTGGACACTTTGCAAGTGAGTGCATGTCAAAGAAAGTCTTTAAACCTTCTACATCCAAAAGAACCAGCGATAGCAAATACTTGAAACTCAAAGAGAAATATCAAAAGTTGAAAAACTTTAAGATAAAAGGTAAAGGTCTCATCACTGAAGAACATGAATGGGCTGAATCAGAAGAATCAAGTTCTGATGAAGAAGAAGTCGCAAATCTCTGTCTCATGGTTGAGATTAAAGAAGAAGTGGAAGAACCAACCGGGACTTCCATGAGCTATATATCATCTCAGGTATCTATCTCTACTAATCCCTCTATATCTGAAGAAGAGAGAAGTCACGTTGTTGATGTGCTCACGATTGATCTATACAATGCTCTAAACGGAAAAACTCTAGCTAAAAACAAAAACATTGATTTAACTAAACAGCTAGAAAAATGTCATGAAAAGATCAGAGAACTGACTCTTTTAGAGGAAAGTTTTAAAGATCAAGTCATTGTTAATGAAATCATCAGCATAGAACGCGAACAAGCCATCGCTGCTTTAAAAGCAGAAAAGGCTACTATTGAAGGATGGTGTAAATCTTCAACAAAGATCACTGAGATTATAAGTGCTCAGATCCATGCTCAGATCACTTAACTTATGCCTCAAGTCTCTTTTTTCTTTCCTTTGCACACCCAGTACGATGTGTCAGAACGGACATACCTCTGTCACAATTCGTACAACCACTCTGTCAACTACACTGTTCATGATACGGTCGAAAACATGTCTTCTAAAGTCAGACTCTCTCAGTCAAGCAATGAAGGACACGTGTAAAGTGCTCTTCCATTCATTTAATGCATTGGGTATAAATAGAAAGATCAACTCTCAATCTGAGAAGAGCCTTCATCTTTCTAAAAATATAGAAACTCTTGTTTTCTATATTCTCCAAATCTCCCATTCTCTAACTCCTTGTGCAACCATCTTAGTGTTTCTTAAGTTTGTTTAGATTAAGTTCTACTTAATCTTATTCCGCAACAGACTTGTAAATTGTGTTTGATTTATCAATAAACAATTTATTAAACTTTAAAATTTTGTGTTTGTATTCAACCCCCCCCCCTTCTACAAACTTGTTCAGCACATTCAGGACCAACAAGTCAGGGTCTTGCCCTTAAGTAGGTGAGATACAAACTTGACTCTTTGCAAGTCATCGCATTCGCTAGGCTCAAACGCCATTTCCATTTCATGGATCCAATACATGCAACTGACCGGATCAGTGGTACCCGCGAATTCAGGCAGCTTACTTCCCAGAAAAGTCTTGTATGTGCACCCCGTCTCCCTTCTCTTGTCTCGAACTATCACCCGTTCTTCAGTACCAACAACATTCACTCCCCCAGCCGACCTAATTACGGCATTCTCTGCCACTGTTTTGGGTCGTCGGTGACTAGCTACAAGATTCTTACCCCAAGGTGGACAACCTATCCTTAAGTGAACTAGCTACAAGTTGGTTTAAATGAACTATCTACAACTAAATCTCTGATACCAACTTGTAACATCCTAAAAATAAGGATATAAAAATCTCCAGAAAATGGAAATGTGGAATAAAAAAAATGGGGAAAGAATAATCACATGTTAAATAAATGTTATAATTCTAGAAGTGGGAAATAACAACCTAATAATCTAATTTCATGTGAAACAAGATTACAATTCGGGTGTTATCCGCGGTTCCCAATAATGAAAGTCTTCTATAGAATGGTGTCCCAATAATCTTCCCCAAGCTCTCACTCTAATTCTGGCTAAGCCTTCTTAATGTCGGCGCCACTAGAACCAAAGATACACATCAACACCAAACAAGTGTTAGTCCAAAAAGCCTAAAGAGTTTGAATAGATATAATAATGACAATCCATTAGAAGAAGTGAACATGTGACAATTATCAAGGAGTTCCCGTATGTGGAGTCAATGGGGGAGGCCCATAGCACCAATCAAGTTCCACCCAAAGAGTCGATACACCTTGATGTCAAACTACCATGAGTGACATACAAAAGGTCTGACACATCTGAAGACTACAACCATGGCATTACCTCGAATGGCGGAGGTCTAGGTGCATACCCTTACGGTGGCACCCAAGACTATATCCTCCTAGTGTCTACTGACTTGGTTCGTTCATTATACCATTAATAGGCCTCAAGGCACATTGGTCCACATTCAATATACACAATACCAATCATAGGTAAGCATTTTAAACCATACGTCAACACATCATGTAAAATCTTCATATAAGGCTTGTACACATTTTCTCCCACCAATATACCCATGTTTCCATATAAGGTGTAAACAAGTATAAATCCACCAATTTCCATGATTGTTCATCCATTAGAGGATTACCAAGACAACCCTTCATCATTTAGGTACCTGTTAGCTCCATCTACCAAGATTAGAAGTGTTGAAAAATAGGCCAAGTATAGAAACTTCCGTTATCTGCTAAGTCACCACAGAAGATGCAAAGCTCAGAGGTTACTCCGCAGAAGATGTACCCGAGGTCAAACCTGATGATGATTCTCAGATCACATAGCCTCTGTGAAGGATAACCTCTGGAGATCAATGTTGAAGCTTTTCACAAAGATAGTTCAAGACAAGACCACGTGCAGAACACGTGAGGCCTGCTGTACGAAGATCCTCAAGATCAAATTAATGGGCGTCCCACTATGTTTTACTTTACAGGTGGCATTCCTTATATGGAATATCAGCCATTGTTTTGTACTACGAGGTGCACACTCCTTGTATTATATATGAGCACCTCGTTCTTTGTCTACTGTAAGCGAGCACACACAATAGAAAATAGAGATTGTGCCTTCCAAGAGAATATTTGCACATACCGGTGCGTGTTCTTGGTGTTCTACAGTAATCAATGAAACAGTTGTTTGAGTGATTATCTCGTAATATTTTACTTCCTGTTTATTGATTTACTTGTGTGTTTACTACCTTTCATGTTCTATCTTTCTTACACATCTTAAATGCTTCCGCACTCTGTGTAATTAAACTGTGTGTAGTGAAAGGTTAAATCAAGTTAAAGAACATCATAACTGGGATCAACAATTGGTATCAGAGCGAACTTTGATTCCTAATATCAAAGGATCCTGTTCTATACTTGGTTCCCACAATCCAGGTAGTAGTTAAGAGTCTGTTCCTTCATTTTGTTCGCCACTCATAAACGTACTCTGTTCTTTGGAGTCATTTCAACAAGTTTGAAGTAGATTCAAAGGCAAGTGTGTTTAATCCTTTGAAGACAAATTCAAAGCTCAGCTAGTTATTTGTCACTCTCCTCATATGAGAAATTCTTTCCTACTTTACTCATTCCTCATCTTTCTCAAAAGACCCCCTCATACTCTGTTTTCTAATCTAAAATGGCAAACACTGTTAACTACTTAGTGCAGGATCTTAGTCTAAGCCTCCCACTTTACTAAGAGATGAATTTCCTAAGTGGAAGATCAGGATGGTGCACTTTGAAGGTGTGGATCCTGGTCTGGTTGAGTTTCTTCACAACCCTCCTTTCATCCCAATGACAACAGTTCCTCGTGTTCCTGCCACCGCAAATACCCCTGAAGTACCTGAGTATCAACATCCCAAACCAATTTTCGAGTGGTCTGAAGAAGAAAAGGCATTGCATGAACTTGTAAAGAAAGCCAAAAGACTAATCATAATGGCTATCCCAAACGACATTTTCCAGTCTCTTGATTCATGTGAACCATCAAAGGACCTATGGTTAGAGCTAGAGAAACAACTTGAGGGTGGTGCTAAAACCCTCAAGAACAACATGGCTTTATGCATAAATGAATACTTTGCATTTAAAACTCTGCCGGGGGAATCCATTCAAAGAACTTACAACAGGTACAACTCCTTGTTAAACAAGTGCAAGAGGTATGGAATCCACAGAACCTCTAAAGAAAACAATGTTAGATTTCTTCAAAGTCTGAATGATGAATGGCTTCATCTAACCATGTCCATGCAAGCCACGTTGGATCTTGATGTATGGTCCATATCTGATCTCTTTGGAACACTGATTAGCCAAGAGAACAGAATTTCCAAGTTGACAACCTCTGTCGTAGGTCCTCTGGCTCTTGTAGGAAGTGCCTCTAAAGGCAAAGAGAAGAAAAGAAAGAAAAGGCAACTGAGGATTCACAGAGGAAGAAAAAGAAGAAAGTGCTTGTAGCAGAGAGTGAAAGTGATGAAGGATTTGAGGAGGAGATTGATATGGCTGCTCTGGCCAAAACACTGGACCTTATGACCCGACAATTCAATCGTGGTCTTAAGAAGCCAGAGTAAAGAGGAAGAGAAGAAAGAGATGACAGAAGCAGAGGATATGGTGAGGTAAGAAAGTATGGAAGAGAAGATTCTCAAGAGCAAAGGCAAGAAGAGAGGAGTGGACAGAGATCAGACGGCAGAGGTGGTGACAAATTCCCAAAGCAAACTGAAGTCTGCTTCAAATGCGGGAAACCAGGCCACTTCGCCGCAGAGTGCAGGTCTTCTGCCAATAAAGGGAAACCCACAAGAGACGCTGCTTTTTACAGAAAGAAAGTTGAGTACTATACTCAGAGATCCATAATGGGAGAACAAGAGAACCTTGTAACCGACGAATCCTCTGATGAAGAGGATAACGCTCTCTTCTGTGGAATGGCAGAAGTCCACTCTTCTGACAACAAGAGTGAGGTATCCACTCCTGATTCTCATAACTCGGACTCTGAAAACAAACTCCCTTGAAATACAAAAAGATCTTCTTGCTTATAAAAACACATGCTCATAAATTGAGAAAAATCTTGCCTTTTTTGAAAGAGAAACTAGGCTTCTTACCCAAGAGAAGGACAAGCTTTACCTTGAAAATAAAGCTCTTACCTCTGAGCATATTTTAAACAAAAAGAGTCTCAAGGAGAAAATCTCAAGTCTTGACCGAGCCTTGAAGAAAAAGGTCAAAGAGGTAAAGAAATGTGAGAGTGATCGATTAAACGCCATTTCTTTGAAAAACTTTTTTCAAAAAGAAAGAGAAGTTCTTTATCATGATCTGCTCAGAAGAGATATTAAAATAAAAAAGTATCAAGATGCTCAAAAAGTCCATGAAAAAGTCAACACTCAAATTGGCAGAAGAGGTATAGGGTTTGATGATGTCGATCCTTAAACTGGAAATAAAAGAAACAAATTTATTAGCAAACATCTTTTGCCCTAGAAAGTTTCTAAAACCAAGTTTTCCAAACCTTCTATCCACTTTTAAGAGGCGTAAAACCTTTGAAGGACCACATCTGAGGAATCATCTGCAGATGGCAGATACATGGAATGAAAACAATGACTTGCCATCTACGCTCCCATCAAAGAGAAATTTTATTCCAAAGAAATATCTGTCTCAAAAACAGATTGGAGTCTTCAGGTTTGGTCATCCAGAGACACAACCTCAAATGGCTTTTATGTGCATGATGACTCCTGAAAAGGAACTATCCTCTGAAGCACCAGAGTTTGTTCCGACCTCTGTGGAAGAAGAACTTTTTAAAAGATTTCTGGAAAATGACTTGAGAAAGACCTATGAAAATCACTTTTTTAGTCATCCTGATCTTCTCCCTAAAGTAAAAGAAATCTTTGAGAAAGATCTTCTAAGTTGTCTAAGTGTTCCTAAAATAACACCATGCTTTTCAAAAGAGATAAATATTTCAGAAGGTACCAATGGACAAAGCAAGGCACTTACAGAAGGACAGGCTCTCATTCACAGAGACTTTCTCGATTCAGACTCTGAGTCAGAATCAGAATCCCCTGTCGACTGTGAGACAAGTTCTGTGGAACTTGAGATAGTTCCCTGTGGTCCAGAGAAAAGTAAACTTACCTCTAGCATTCTTAACAGAACAGATCGTCCCAAAAGGAAAACCACAGGTATACCTATCTGTCCCGATTTCCTGGACATATGCTTACAAGCAAAGACTTCTCTTGAGCTTGAAAAATCTAAAACTGAAAAGGACAAGATCTCTCATTTTTCAAAAGCTCCAAAGCAATTAAAACCATTTCAAGAAAAACTCACTTGGCAACAGAAGGGTAAATGGCCCAAAATTGATAAACTTGATGCTTCTGTTGCAGTGAAAGCAAGGAAAGAAGATCAACGGAGAGTACAATCTTAGAGCCACTCAAGAAGAGTTTTTGAAAAAACTCAACCTAGATTAGACAAAGCTTTCTGTAAAAAGAAATCCAAATCTAAAATGGGTTGTAGTAAAATTTGCTCTGTACCCTCCTTTGACATTTTTAATGAAATTTTCAAGAAGTTTGCCTCTAATGTTCCCTATTGTAAATGTCTTGATCTTATGCATGCTTTGAATCAACATTTCTCGAGGCCCTCCTGTCTTATATCTCACCCCAAACCCAAGAATGCAAAATTAAAGGGTGAGAAGAGACAATCTGGTACCTCTGCAAATGAAGATAAACCCAAAACCAAAGGTGCTAAGGCATCTTCACAGCCTCCTAACAAAAATGGACTCATTTGGAAATGGGTACCTAAATCTCTCTAATCTGTCCACAGAAGAAACAGCATGTGCCCATTTGGTACCTAGACTCCGGGTGCTCAAGACACATGACTGGCGACAGAGGGTTGCTTTCCTCTTATAAAGAAAAACTTGGTGGAGGATCTGTAACCTTTGGAGATAACAAGAAAGGTCAAATAAAAGGCTATGGATTAATTGCCAAAGGAGACATTGGTGTCAACAGAGTTGCCTATGTGGATGGCCTCAAGCACAACTTACTGAGTGTAAGTCAACTCTGTGATAATGGACTCGATGTGATGTTTAAAAGACAATACTGCTCTCTGTTGAAGGAAGATACCACCACAGAGCTTCTGCAAGACAAAATACGAGGTGACCTATACCTCATGGACTTCAAATCAACTAACAAAGAAAAAAAGCTCTGCTTAGTCTCAAGTAAGAATGATGAAGCTTGGCTCTGGCATAACAGGTTCTGTCATCTAAACTTTCATACACTTGACAAACTTGTGAAACTAGACCTGGTAAGTGGACTACCAAGTATTAGATTCGACAAGGATCATCTACGCTCTGCTTGTGAGATGGGCAAACTTAAAAGGGTTGCCCACAAAACTAAGTCTGACATATCTTGCACCAGACCTCTACAGATGCTTCATGTTGACCTCTGTGGTCCTATATCTGTGCAGAGTCTTGGTGGCAATAAGTACATCCTTGTACTCATAGATGAATTCTCTAGATATGCTTGGGTTGAATTCGTTCGAAAGAAATCAGATGTTCCTGAAATACTAATCAATCTTATCAAGAGAATACGAGTTCTTTATGATTGCAGGGTACAGAGAATCCGAAGTGACAATGGCACAGAGTTTACGAATTCAACCATTGAAGACTATGTTTCGACAGAAGGTATATCACAGAACTTCTCTGCTGCAATGACTCCACAACAAAACGGTGTTGTTGAACGAAAGAACAGAACACTAGTGGAAGCCGCAAGAACTATGCTCACTGCTTCAAAGATCTCTAATTCTTTCTGGGCAGAAGCCATTTCAACCGCATGCTTCACCAAAAATCGATCTTTAATAGTGAAGAGGCATGCTAAAACGCCATACCACTTACTACATCAGAGGAAGCCAAACATCAAGTACTTCCATGTCTTCGGCTGCAGATGTTTTGTGTTGAATGACAGAGAACAGATTGGGAAGTTCAGTCCCAAAGCCGATGAAGCCAAATTTGTTGGCTATTCATCAAACTCTCACGCATATAGAGTCTATGTACTCAAATCCAAACATATACTTGAAAGTATTAATGTTTCATTTGATGACTCATTTCAGGTGACTTCTAAGCAAATCAGCTCAGGACTCAAACTTCAAGATGAAGATGCAGGTGGCTCATCACAAACAAATGACCTTCATCATCTGTTTGAAGAGATTTTCAATGATGATGGACCCTCTGAACGTGTCGTAGAGCCTCTGAAGCCAAACCCTCTGAGGACCAAACAGGTACTTCTCTGACTGGTCCTAGTAATGTTTCACCCTCTTCCACTACTGTTGCAGGTGCAACCATCGAGAGGGAGCACTCAGAGGACAATGCAAATCAAGGCCCCAAGCTAAATCAAGAACATGATCATCTTCAAAATACCTCAGAAGGGTCAACACCAGATCAAGGCTCCGTAGAGCTCTCTACTTCAACTCATGATGAACAACCAAGTCCTGTGGCAAGTACGAATGATCAATTTCTCTCAACAGAGAATGATCTACATCAAGATGAACGTGCTCCTGAGCTAATCACAGAAGTTTCCAATGAGGACCTGCCCCGCATGACAAAGTGGACCAAGAGTCACCCACAGAGCCAAATTATTGGCGACCCATCAGACAAGGTCCAAACTCGATGAAGTACTGCAAATTTTTGTTGTTATAGAAATTTTGTGAGTATAATCGAACCCAAAAAGATATTTGAAGCTCTTGAAGACTCAAACTGGGTAGAAGCTATGCAAGAGAAGCTTCTGCAGTTTGAGAGAAACGAAGTATGGACCCTAGTGCCTCTGCCAAAAGGCAAAACGGCTATAGGAACCAAATGGGTCTTCAGGAACAAAAAGGATGAAGATGGTGTGGTGGTCAGGAACAAAGCAAGACTGGTGGCCAAGGGATACTGTCAAGAAGAAGGCATTGACTATGAAGAAACCTTTGCTCCTGTGGCACGACTATAACTTATAAGAATCTTTCTTGCTTTCGCAGCCCACAGAGGTTTCAGAGTATATCAAATGCATGTCAAGTCAGCCTTTCTAAATGGCAGATTCAGGAAGAAGTATATGTCCAACAACCAACAGGGTTTGAGAGCTCTAAGTACCCAAATCATGTCTACTTTTTGGACAAGGCTCTGTATGGACTGAAACAGGCCCCCAGAGCCTGGTACGACATACTTTCAAACTTCCTCCTTGCCAATGGTTTCGAAAGAGGTACAACTGATACTACTTTATTCTATAAGAAAAGAAAAGGTGAGATTCTACTTGTATAGATTTATGTTGATGACATTATTTTTGGGTCTACAAATGATTTATACTGCAAAAAGTTTGAATCATTGATGAAAAGTCAGTTTGAGATGAGCATGATGGGAGAACATACATTCTTCATAGGATTGCAAGTCAAACAAACCATAGAGGGAATTTTCATAAATCAATCAAAATATGTCTCTGACATACTTGAAAAATATAAGCTCTCTGACTCTTCACCAATGAAGACTCCTATGGACACTGGATCCAAACTTCATACAAATCCAGACGGCAAGTCTGTGGAGTGTAAACCCTACAGAGGCATGATAGGGTCTCTGTTATACTTAACCGCAAGTCGACCCAAAATAATGTTTGCCACATGTCTCTGTGCAAGATTTCAAGCTAACCCCAAAGAATCTCATCTTTATGCTGTCAAGAGAATCTTCAGGTACCTTAAAGGGACCAAGAATCTTGGTCTCTGGTATCCGGAGAACTCTGGCTTTGATCTTGTGGCTTATACAGATTCAGATTACGGAGGATGCAAGCTCGACAGAAAGAGTACCTCTGGAAGTTGTCAATTCCTTGGAGGGAAACTAGTGAGTTGGACTTCCAAGAAACAGAATTGTGTCTCTACCTCTACGGCAGAAGCTGAATACGATGCCGCTGCTAGTTGTTGCTCACAAGTTCTGTGGATGAGAACCCAACTCAGAGACTATGGTTTTGATATTGAAAAAATCCCCATCCTCTGTGACTCCAAAAGTGCCATTGCGATCTCTGCCAATCCAGTTCAGCACTCTAAAACAAAGCATATCGATATCAGGTATCACTTTCTGAAACATCATGTGGAGCATGGGACAATACATATGTACTTTGTGCCCACAGATTACCAGCTTGCCGGCCTTTTCACGAAGGCATTGGATGAGAAAAGATTCACTTTTCTAGTTGGCAAGATTGGTATGCTTAACATGAGTTGACCACAGAGCCTCTGTACCCTTGCACAGAGCCTCTGTTGTACATATTTCCTTTCTACAACATATTCCTTGTTTGTACATATCTCATCTTTATATAATCCAAGCATAGTTGAAGGGGTTGCAAGTCAGTTCTAATATCCAGGGGGAGCAAGACAGTTCTGTGACACATAGACTACAGAGTAAGGTTAGTTCATTTGAACCAAGGGTCAAAACTCTTTCTCGATCACTATGCCCTCAGAAAGATCCCACTTTGTACCAAATTCTCTATCAAAACTTTGAAATGATCAAATCTTTGAAAATCCTTCCTTAAAAAGAAATTTTTGGTCTCATAACCTCTGAGGTCGACCACAGAGCCTCTGCAATCGACCACAGAGCCTCTTCGCCTCAAAACTGGATATTTGACCGAATGCACTTCTCTAAAAGGAACTCGACCATTTCATCGAACTTTCATCCCTCTTAAGTTTCTCTTTCGATCACAACCTTGCCTATGAGCTCAGAAGCCTCTTATTCATAGAGCTTCTGTAATTCCCATCACTTGAGAAATTCAGGTCATTTGTTGCGGGTTATTTCTTAAACATAATTGTCATGTGAAAATAGAGAATGACACGCGCGTGAGAATAGGGTGGCGCACGTCCTAGATCGTGTACCGCCATCATCTGACATGGCAATATTGTATTGGTTCGTAACCTGTACCGTCGTTTTTTTTAAACGGCCTCTTATCCTTTACCACTCATTACGGATTTCAACTTTTATTTTTTACCGCCTAATCTTTTTACCCTCTCTCTGTATATATTAACCCTTTCCATTCCATACATCCTCTTTTTACCTGCTATCCTCTTTCTCTCAAGAACTCTTTTGCAATGGCTCGATTGTTCTTCTATTTCCATGGCGTCTCAATCCGTTTCTTCCAAGAAATCCAAGGGTTCTTCTGCCTCAAACAACTCGATGCATTCTGAAGCCAAAAAGGCCGATTCCCATTCTGTTAAACAAGAACATGTGCTCACAAGCAGAATGCTCTCCTTCACACACCATGATTACCACTCCAGACAACTAAACCTCAAGCCTAACAATAACTATGTTGTCTTGGAATCCAAGGGATACCCTGAGGAAGCTGCTCCCTTACTTCAAATCCTGAAAAACCACATCCTCACAAAATCCCTAACCCTAAAAAGAACCGATATTACTGAAACTTACATTCAACAATTCTTGTTGAGTGCTAAGCATGAAAAACTGGACCATTACGGCTACTGTGTCATGGGTTATGCCACTCATCCCTCCACTAATCAAATATTGGACCTTGGCATAAACCGCAGAAGGGCTGCAGAGGTATTCGAGCTTCCTACCAAGACCCAATTGAACCTGACAAGATACTCTGACGAACCCTCTGACGATGAAATCCTAGAGTTTCTGAGGTTCATAGGGTACGCTGCACCAATCTCCAGAAGAACTGACTTCCGACGCCGGAACCTTCCACCTCTGTGGAACATTCTCTTCTCCATCCTAAACCGCTGCTTGACATGCAAAGTAGGCAGTCCAGACCAATCTAGCCATACCATACTCGCAATAATGTATGGTATGTACTACGATTTACCTTTGGACTATGCAACCCTAATTTTTAGAGAGATCAGAAATGGAGTCATAGCCAAACAAGAGGACCAAGCCCAAGGCACATAGCCCAAAAATCTTGTCTTCAACAGGTTCTTTGCAGTTCTTCTAGGAGACGCTCTGATAGGAGAAGGGAAGTTACCTGCAGAGGGTAAGATGATGAAAGTCTACGACATGAAGTCGCACAAGCCAATTGTTCTCAAAACTAGGTATCCTGGAGCAAGACCTCTGGTAGCCCGTATTTTGGCCTACCTGGGTAGTGAAGATGGGGTTAGGACTTACATTCGTGGGCACAGGACTCCTGCACCGCGTCCTGCAACCCCCCCCCCCCACGTGTAGGATTTCAAGTGGGAGAAATAGATGTGTACCTTAGGACTGAGGTAGGTGAGGGAGCTGGAGTTGAGATAGCAGAGGAAACCCAAGTTAGGACAGAGGTTGTAGTTGGGGTGGGGGAAAAGAAGCAGAAAAAGAAAAGGCAACCCAAGAAGAGAGTCGCAGAAGATGAAACTCCAAAATCACCCTCAGAGGTTGCCAAGACGAAAAAGAAATCTAAGAGGCTTACCAAAGTAGGAACCTCTGAACATATCACCCCACCAGAAGTGAATGAACCTGCAGATTCAGAACAACCTCTGCATAGGAGAAGGAGAAAAGCTCACATCATTGAGAGCTCTGAAGAACGACCATCTATCCCTCTCAAAGTCGCAATGGACATAGCTAAGGAGATACAGAAGCAGCACTCTGAGAACTTAAGCGAAACCGCAGACATTGAAGTACAAGATGTTATGGGGCTTTCAAGCTCTGATGATGAGGGTACCAAAATCTCGGAGAAGGAGATAGGAGAAAAAGATGCCATTAGCACACAACCTAAACCAACTCCCAGTGTAACCCATGTTACTACCCCTGCAGTTCTAGTGCATAAGGGTATTGAAGAAGGACCGCACAGTCCGAACCCAACCCTAACCAGCCAGACAGAGGATATTCCTTCATCCTCTATGCCACTTCTATTTGGGGAACCAAAATCCACCCCATCCTCCTAACAGGATGTGGGTGCAGACATAGGTGTTCATTCGCCTAAGGACATGAAACATATGCACGCAGAACCATTCGTTGCCTCTGCCACACACAAGAGTGACCCCCAAACCACCTCAGAGTTGGTGGTGCGAGAACACGTTGATTCTGTGATTCTAGAACAATCACAGGATTCTTTCAAAAAGAATCTTGAAGGAGTATCTGAACCCTCCTCCAAGAAACTTCTTGACAGAACTTCCATAGAGGCTTCCTCTATGGCACATCGAGGATTGGAAGGAAATCCTTCAGAGCTCAACTATCAGGATCGAAATTCAAACAAGAATTTAATTCACTAAAACTCAGAATCAATGCTAAAGAAGTTGCAGAAAAACACTTTAACACTAACAATCAATAAAACAGTATATCAAACTCAAATCACAAGTTTATATTAATTCAACTTGATGATTACACACAAAACCTCAATCTGTTGAACAGGCTCAACAGACGTTCTATACTTCTCTATAGAAAGGATCTAAACTAGTCTTGAGGTTAATTCTCTATCACAAAAACTTATTAATGAATCATTCTCTCAGAATGTACTATATAATCTATAACATCTAGACTATATTTACAGAAGAGATTACAAGATAATTATCAAACTAAACTTGATATTCAATATCAATCCCATAATTATCTTCAGCCTTATCTCCAGCTTGTCTTTATCTCCAAGGCATCTTTATCTTTATAAGCAGCACTAACAATCTTCAGAAGTATTAACCATCTTCAGCAGCATTAATCTTCAGCATTACTAACTACTAGCAGTACTAACTATCCATGCACTACTAACTATTCAAGTAGCAGCACTAACTCTTTAAGTAGTATTAATTCTACTAGCAGTAGTAATCTTGATAGTCTAGCAGTAGTAATCACTTAGCAACATTAATCAGCAACATAAACCATACTTAACATATTTATAGCCAACAATGTCCCCCTAACTGAACTTTTCAGAAGGAGAAGTTAAGTTCTTCATGATATGGTCTTTATGATGCTTTCAACACTTCAGATCAGTTGCCCAAATTTGGATCCAGTCCTAGACTTTGATTTATTATCCTGTTAACCACAATCTTTGCCATTTCTGAGCCTTGAGAACAAGTTAATTTGGCTTTCAGCATCCCATGAAGCTTCGCTAGGCTGTGATCATATATCTTATCCACCAGATAATATTCATGAAAGCTTTTATCTATGGTCAAGATATATACCCCACATATTTCAATGAGCATCCAGTTGTCCACAGACTTGAATACATCTTTGATGACATGCTTGACAAGATATGGACTAAACATCATGCATAAATACTCCATTGCTAGTTTCTTGATGTTCATCCCTAGAGTCTTCAGCACATCCTCATACAAATTCATTCCCACTTTAAACATTTCTTCCAAGTCTGACCTGGAACAACATCTGACTATCTTCCCCCAAGTAGAGTAGACTTCAAAGTGATCACCCATTCTTTTGATTCTGAAATACTCTTTGCCTTGATCTTTAAGAATATCCCAGTGGATGATTTCAGGGGCTTGGACTGAAATGGGATCTGCCTTCACTAGATCACTATCTGTTACAGTCATGTAAAGTTCAAAATACACATTAGATTGACTTGGTTGCTGTGCACTTTGACTTGATTGTTCAGCTTGACTTGTAACAGATGGTTCTGTATCTTTCTCAGCTTCTGCAATCTTTGGCTTCTTAGACAGTTTCTTGGAATCTATTGTTTTCACTCTCTTGGCAGCTTTAACTTCCACATCAGTATGTTCTTCCTTCTTTTCTTCATCCTTTTCTTTTGAAGGATTGGTTTCGTCACTCTCAGGAAAGGGTTGTTGGATATTGAGATCATGCCTCTCTTTCATCCTCCTTTCAGCTTCTTCCCTTTGAGTGGAATCCCCTTTTAGATTTGACATCTCCTTTGTATACAGTTCCTCAATCCTACCATAAGGCATATTTGTAAACATTCCTTCAGGAACTCCAAGAGCTCCTTTCAGAAAGTTTATCATCTTCCTCCTTTCTTGATTGGCCAAATAGGTCTTAGAAGGTTGTCTTTTCTAAATCTTTGTTGGCAGTCTGTGCTTGGATGCTTTCACTGTACTTTTCTTTACCTCAGCTGCAACTTTCAGGCTCTTTTGATATTCCTCATTCAGCTTAGTGGACAGATCTAGAACAATCTACCTATCTTTGGCCTGTTGAGTCTCTTCTTCTTGTTCTATCTCAGCCTGCAGCCTCTTTGCGAATTCCTGATCAATCTCTATCTGTTTTAGCTTCTTGGGAGGTTGTACAGAATCATCCACTTTTGCCTTGCCTTTTCTTTTCATTTCTGCCTCATTGATTTCTTTTCTTTTCTGCTCAAGACCTCCTTCTTTAATTTCCACTCCCTTGGCCTTTTGAGTGGCTTTGGGAGTGTCTGATTTGGCCTTTAGAAGAGTTTCTTCTATTTCTATCTCTTCAACAGATAGCCCTGTTACTGTTGCTGGCTTTGTTACTGCTGCTTGTGCTTTTTCTGCTGCTAGTTTAACTGTTTCTGCTGCTTTGGAACTTTCTGCTTCTGTATTTTCTTTTTCTGTATTCAGCTCCCCCTCAAACTAAGTTTCCATGCCAATGGGACTGTGTTTCTCCCCTTCATCTTGTTTCTCCTCCTTGTTGAAAGCATCTCCCCTCTTCTTCAAAACATACTGCCTTCTTTTCTTTTTCTGTACCAACTTCATCACCATCTTTTTCAATTTGGTAATTTGTACTTGTTGAGACAGAATTACCAATTTCATCTCCTCTATATCTGATCCTTGCTTGATGAGATCTAGATTAATGTTTCCCATAGTATTCATCAATTCCTGGTAGTTATATCTATCCTCACCTCCTTTGGGTGTGTTTACCACCCTTGGAGGATCCTTGGATCTTTTAGTAGTAGAGGTCTTCTGCCTAGCAGAAGCACCCTCTACCCCCTTGGTTTCTTGGCACATGGGACCTTTGGATGATTGCTCACCCAAAGTTGCCATGGGGAAGGTCTTAGATATGTTCACACTATCCTGCCTGCACTTTGTGCAAAGTCAGTAGTGTGAGCCTTACAGCCCATATGCTCTTCCTTCTCCTTATTGAGCACCTTCTTGGGGTTGGGAGACACCCCTGGGGTTTCCCTTTGGATATTCTCTAATGGAGAATGCTCCATTAGAGGGCTTGAAGGCTGTGGGGGTGAAGGTACAAGAAGGGAAGGAACCTTCTTTACCTTTTTCCTTATATAAGTGTGAGTGATGGGTGATGTTGGCTTTTCAAGAAGGGACTGAGTGATGGTAATAGAAATGAGTGGTGTTGGTAGGTCATCAGTTTGGTTGTCAGATGAGGGCTTTGACACTGATGCCTCACCATGGGAAGAAGACACACCCATCATTGTAGAGAACAATGGTGTGTTAATACCTGAGAAGTCCTTACTAGGCCTCCTCATATTAGAAAACACCTTCCCCTTTGGGGGTTTTGGTACATATACCTCATTGAAATGAGGTATATCCATCAATTCATTCAGTATAATCTCTTGTACAAACCTGGGATACATATAAAAGCTTTTGGTTTTGGTATCCAGGTTTGACATAAAATCATTTAAAATCATTTGAGCAAAATTGAACTTTCTAGAGGTAGCTAAGCAGACCAAGGCATAGGCTATGGTGCTGCTGAACTCACTCCAGCCAGTTGTTTTCCTTGAAATACAGTGCTGAAGGATATGAACAAAGAATCTCCACTATGGTGCAAACCTGTTCTTGAAGAACTTGAATACATCAGTGGGACCTTCATACCCCATTTGACTAAGAGCTTGGAAGAGATCTTCCTTGGGTAAAGAGGTTATACCTGAGGCATCATCTAGTCATAGATGAATGCGAATAGCTCCTTCTCTGATTGTCAGGGGTTTATCACACACCCTTGTTTTGATGACCTGATTGCCATCTTCAGTATGAATAGCAGCATTGGCCCAAAACTGCCTTTGGTGTTCCACATAGATTGTGGGATTGACAGTTAGAGCATGGGCGATGTGTGAGGATTGTAGAAAATCCACAATCTGATGAAATCCTTCTGCTTGCTTCTGTTTAAGTAGCATTGCCAACTCATTCTGTTCATCAACAAACATCAGTTCTGCCATCTTCTTGAACGATTGGTCGAAGCGAGGGTTACGCACTGGTAAGATAGAATTCAAGAGAACAAGAGAGAGAGAGTACACTAGTAGAAATTCAAAGAGTTGTTTGTAATTTGGCGGTCACACAGGGTATTTATAGGTGAAGGGAGTAAGTTAGAAGCAGTACTAATTACCCCGGCAGTATTAACGAACTCGCAGTATTAACTCATAATAGCAGTAGTAACACATACTGGCAGTACTAACACAGACTAGCAGTTTTAACACAGACTAGCAGTATTAACACATACTAGCAGTATTAAAATTTACCAGCAGTAGTAACAATGGTTAGCAGTAGTAACTTTGCACTGGCAGTATAAACCACCTAGCAGTAGTAACCATACTTAACCATTTTTGAACTATTATTATGAGTAATGCAGTGAGCAGTATTAACTGAACGAGAAGAACCAAGTATCCAATCTGAACAATCTGAAACACTTAAACACACCGAGGTTAATAGCACCAATTCAATGAAAGTAAATAAGGAGGAATCTATATAGGTACATAAAGAGAATGAGAATATATTTATTCATTGTTCATCATGCCCACACTTGTGACCAAGAATGTGAATCTACCCACATCAAAAGCTTTTGTGAATAGATCAGCAAACTGGTTACTTGTGTGTACTTTCTGAACCTGAATTAGCTTCTTCTCATTACAGTCTCTGATAAAATGGTACCTTATTTCTATATGCTTTGTTTTTGAATGTTTGACAGGATTATTAACAATGCTAATAGCACTGTTGTTGTCTATGAAAATAGGAGTGTGAAGAAATGTCATACCATAGCCCATCATTTGATTCTGAATCCATAGTACTTGTGAGCAGCAGCTTGCAGCAGCTATGTATTTTGCTTCTGTTGTTGAAGTCGACACTGTGGTTTGCTTCTTACACTGCCATGATACTAGTCTTGCACCCAAAAACTGACATCCTCAAGTTGTAGACTTTCTGTCCAAGTTAGCTCCACCCAAATCACTATCTGAATATGCAATTAGGTCAAATGGTGAGTCATAAGGATACCACAGTTCTAGTCTGGTTTGACCTTTGAGATATATTAATATCCTCTTGACTTCTTGAAAATGTGATTGCTTTGGCCTAACTTGAAATCTTACACACACACAAACAGGGAACATGATATCTGGTCTAGAAGCTGTGAGATACATGAGAGAGCCAATCATGAATATGTAATAATGAACATCCACATCCTCCCCCTCAAGATCTGCAGTAATCTGTTTGTGTGTCTCCATGGGTGTGCTTGCAGGCTTGGAATCTGAGAACCCAAACTTGGTTAAAATGTCCTGCACATACTTGGTTTGGCTTATGAAGATTCCATCTTGTTGCTGCTTAACTTGTAGCCCAAGGAAGAAAGTAAGTTCACCCATAGAACTCATCTTGAATCTCTTATGCATTAATTCATCAAAATCTCTGCATAATTGATCTTTTGTGGATCCAAAGATGATGTCATCCACATAGATTTTCACTAACAGGATGTCCTTCTTCTTTCTTTGAATGAACAGAGTCTTGTCAATGGTTCCTCTCTCAAAATCATTTTCCAAGAGATAGGTAGACAAGGTGTCATACCAAGCTCTTGGTGCTTGATGTAGTCCATACAGTGCTTTCTTCAATTTGTATACTCTGTCAGGATACTTGGGATTTTCAAACCCTAGAGGCTGATAGACATATACTTCTTCTTCAATTTTGCCATATAGAAAACCACTTTTCACATCCATTTGGTAGACTTTGAACTTCATGAAAGAAGCATAGGCTAAAAACAGCCTAATTGCCTCAATCCTAGCCACTGGTGCAAAAACCTCTTCATAATCAATTCCTTCTTCTTGAGTGTACCCCTATGCTACCAATCTAGCCTTGTTCTTGATCACTATTCCTCTCTCATCCTTCTTGTTTCTAAAAATCCATTTTGTTCCTATAGCTCTGTGTCCTTTAGACAGTTCTACCAAATCCCATACATTTTGTAGTACAAACTGCAGCAGCTCCTCTTGCATTGCTTCTATCCATCTTGGGTCTTTTATTGCATCATGTGCCTTTTTGGGCTCAACCTGAGATAGAAAGTAAGATAGTAAGCCTGATTGTATGTCTTTTAATCCTCCCAACTTACTCTGATTCCTTGTGATGATTGGAGAATTGATATCCCCAATCACCAACTGAGGAGGATGATTCTTTTGAGTCCTTGTAGCATTTACAGCCTCTTCCTGAAGATTGACTTCAATATTGGTGTCATTCTTTTCTGGAGTGTTGCCACCAAACACTGAGGAGTTCTCATCATCAGTATCATCTTCTGCCAATGCAGGCATCTCAGGTTCTAGCTGTTCTGAAGTCAAAAGTTGATCGTCCTTTTCACCTCTCTCCTCTTCATTCTGAGCAGTTTCAATATGCTTTGAATCTGAAGCATCTTTCTTCTCTTGAACACAGAGTTCAGTAGAATCTGCTGTAGGGATTGGGAATAGCACAAACTCTTGTCTTTTGTCTTGTACTTATTCTATCCCTGTTCCTACATTATTCTCATAACTGAAACCCAAAGAATTAGTTAGTGAATCAATGTCAAAAAGCCAATTAGGGCATGTACCAATTTTATTTGGTGTGCTCTCATTGCATTTGACATTGTCACTTTCCTCAATTATTCTAGAAGAGGTATTAAAAACTCTGTAAGCCTTACTTTGGGATGAGTAACCAACCATAAATCCATCATCTGCTTTGCTATCAAACTTGCCTAAGTGAGTTTTGGTATTAAGAATTGTGCAAGGACACCCAAATGGTTTAAAAAAACCAATACCTTCTTGTTAAAAAGTTCATATGGTGTCTTGCCTTGAGATTTAACTATTAGAACCCTGTTTTGAACATAACAAGCAGTATTAACTGCTTCTGCCCAAAATGTAACTGGCAGTTGTGAATCTGCCAACAGGGATCTTGCAGCTTCAATCAGTGTCACATTCCTCCTCTCAGCAACTCCATTCTGTTGAGGGGTCCTAAGAACACTGTATTGTCTCTCAATACCTTTTTCCTCACATAAACTGTTTAGGTCATAGTTTTTAAATTAAGTTCCATTATCAGACCTGATGATTTTAACTTTTGATTTGTTTGGTTTTCAACTCTGAGAATAAAGAATTTGATCAGTCCATTTGTCTCATCCTTTGTCCTCAGAAAATAGACCCAAGTGAATCTAGAGAAATCATCAACAATAAGTAAGCAGTAAGATTTCTTGCCAATACTCATCAAATTTGTAGGACCATACAGATCCATATGCAGTAAAGAAAGAGGTGAAGAGATTATATTTATCTCTTT
This sequence comes from Arctium minus, assembly GCA_954870635.1. NCBI lineage: Eukaryota > Viridiplantae > Streptophyta > Magnoliopsida > Asterales > Asteraceae > Arctium > Arctium minus. The sequence goes on along the minus strand of OX941089.1, from coordinate 46,540,692 downwards.
GGACTTATGAGAAGTTTTGTGTTGTTTGCCTTTAAGACATGCAACACAATGATCATCACATGAAAATACCTTTTGTGGTAAACCTCTTACAAGGTTGTTTTTCACAAGATTATTCATTGTTTTAAAGTTCATGTGACACATCTTTCTGTGCCAAAGAGATGATTCATCAATAGAAGCTTTTGAAAATAGACAATTAAATGATGAATCATTAGATACATTCTCTAAATCCAAGCAATAAACATTGTTCTTTCTTGGTGTTCTCATTAGTATCATACTTTCATCAACTACCTTGAACCCTTTAGCAAGGATAATACATTCAGTATCAGTAAACAATATACTATGTTTCTTGTCACAAACCGGTGATACACTTAAGAGGTTGTATCTCAATTGCTCAACATAGTAGACATCCTCAAAGGTCATCTTACCCTTTGACACAATACCTTTTCCACTAATCTTTCCTCCAGATGGATTATCACTAAATGCAATATGTCCTCCATCAATTCTTTTGAAGTTTTGTAGGCAGGACTTGTTGCCTGTCATGTGCCTAGAGCAACCACTATCAACATGCCAAATGCTCTTCCCTTTTTGCTGTTTGTTGCCCTGCACATAAAGTAGAACAGTTAGTTTTTAGTAGGAACCTAAGCCAAAGTGGTCTTGTGTTTCCCATTCTCATCAATATATTCACAATCAGTTTTGATGAGCTTTTCAGACTGGGGAATCTTATGGCTTGAATACTTTGTCACAATAATGGGTCTGTTACTGGAAGCAGTACTAACTTGATTGGCAGTACTAACTTTGTTAGCAGTACTAACATCATTAGCATTACTAATTGGATTAGCAGTACTAATTTTGTTAGCAGTACTAACTTCATTGGCAGTACTAATTGGATTAGCAGTACTAATTTTGTTAGCAGTAGTATTGCTTGCAGCAGCATTATTTCTGTCAGCAGTACTATTTGAAGTAGCAGTACTAACAGATTTCTTTACTATTGGAACCCAAACCTGGACAAAATTGTTTGCTTTCTTCTTCATTAAGTGACTCCTTGACTTATTTGGAGTATTTTTCTTTGATTTTGCAAACTTGTTTTGAGCAAGAGCTTTTAAACGTGCTCTTTTTACATTTTCAGCCATATGATTCCTTCTTTGATTCCTATAACCAACATGATTTTGTATATGTCTTTGAAAGTTCATCCTCTGGTTCATAGGATTGAAATAACAATATTTGGCAATATGGTTAAGCTTTCGACAAATAAAACAAGGTCTTGGTTTATTGATTTTACTCAGATCAACCCCTTGTTTTTGTGCCCCCTGATTATTCCAGTTTCTTTGATTACCCCTTGTTTTATCATGTTTTTGGGGCTAAGACTGTTTACATGTACATGGATTCACAATTGTGGTCTGCATATAGTGGACTCCCTGTACCTTTCCCTTTTCTCTCTTTGAGCTATCCACCTTTTCACTCTTGATGAATGGTTTACCTCTTCCCCCTTCATTGGTAAGGATATGATTTTCTATAGGAATCTCTTCAGCATTCTTATTCTCAGAGTTCTCTTCCTCATTCTCTTCTTCAACCATCACACTATCTATAGGATCTACTTCTGTTGCTCCTATAGGTAAGTCCTTCTTATTTTGGTTCTCTAAGAGATCTGAAGAGGGAGGGATATAATTATTGTTATAAGGTGGAGGTGTTGCATTGTATCCTATACCACTCTTGATCTTATCATGAACTTGAGCTTTAAGCAAAGAGTCCATTGCTTTGGAAGCATAAGAAAACTTCTCAATGTCAAGCTTAGATTTCTCATACTCACTCTTTATCTTCTCACATTCCTCTTTAGATTTCTCTATTTGAATCTCTAATTGATCTTTCTCCCACTTCCAGTAATATGTGTCATAGTAATGCTGAAGTTCATTGGCCTTATAAGCCTTGATTTGATCTTCAAACTTCTCAACAATCACTTTATAATCTCTTATATCTCTTTCTAACCTTTTAAGGTCGTCACACATGCTTTGGTTATGATCCCTGTACTTTTGTACAGTCTAAGACAATATTTAGTACACGGTTTAGTTTTTACCTCAGTTGGAATATTTGTGCTGGAAGATTCTGATACTTCTTCCATCAGGGCTTGATTCTGAACAACTTCTTCTGCTTGATCACTCCAATAAAATCCCATTCCTTCTTGAGAAACAAGAGCTTGAATGGAGTTTCTGTTGTTTTGGAAGCTTCACGAGTGTGCTTGCTGATGGTTACTGCCATGTTGTTGAGGAATTCCTCCTCTGCATTCTCTTGCAAAGTGTGCCATTTTGTGACACTTGTAGCACTCCACCTTTGACTTGTCAAACCCAGCACCATCTTCTCTCCTCTGAGAAAAGTTATTCCTTCCAGTCCTCTTTATGAATCTCTTGACCCTCATAGTTAGCATGGCCATCTGCCACTTTATATCCATCTCGTCAAGGTCATCTGCATTAATTTGTTCAAGATCATCATTAATTAAACCAGAATTAGCATGACTAGCAAGAAAACCTTCTAATACAGAGTCATTAGATACATCCTGCTTAGATACATAAGCAGTACTAACTGATTCTGTGTTAGCAGCAGAAACAGTAGAAGAAGAAGATGATAAAAGAGCAGCATTATGAGTGTATCCAGATGGTCTTTTCTTGGCTTCAACTTCAGCCTCAAACACCCTTAAGTCATTATACAGATCGTCTAGTTCTTTGTCCTCCAGCTTGTCATCCTGTCTGAAGGAGACAGTATACATGGTCCATTCATCTCCAAGGGACCTTAAGAACTTTCTGTTTACATCATCTTGATCAATCTGCACTCCAACAGTAGCTAGTTCACCAATCACCTTGTTAAACTTGTCAAAAGTTTGAGTCATGGACTCATTCTTAGTTGACATGAAGTTTTCATACTGTTGCTTCAGTATTGCCTTCTGATTTCTCTTGGTACTTTTGGTACCAGAGAATCTCTTCTCTAGAGCATTCCATAGCATCTGGGCATCAGTGCAGTTGCAAAATTGGTGTTGATACACATTAGGAATAGCCAAGAGCAGTGTGCTCAAGGCTTTCATCTCTGTCTGCCTTATCTTCCTCTCTCCATCTGTCTTTGGTGGGATTCTTTTTCCATCTTCTCTAATCTTTTCTTCATTGGATGGGCCATTCTCAATGATGTCCCACATAGAGTAATCAGTGAGAAGGATGTATTGCCTGATCCTAATCTTCCACATGTCAAACTCATTAGATCTGAGCATTGGAACCTTTGAGACCATAACACTATCACTTGAACCGTCCATGATGATTGTTGGTTTTCTGAGTTTAACAAAGCTCTGATACCACTTGTCAGGATCGAAATTCAAACAAGAATTTAATTCACTAAAACTCAGAATCAATGATAAAGAAGTTGCGGAAAAACACTTTAACACTAACAATCAATAAAACAGTATATCAAACTCAAATCACAAGTTTATATTAATTCAACTTGATGATTACACACAAAACCTCAATCTGTTGAACAGGCTCAACAGACGTTCTATACTTCTCTATAGAAAGGATCTAAACTAGTCTTGAGGTTAATTCTCTATCACAAAAACTTATTAATGAATCATTCTCTCAGAATGTACTATATAATCTATAACATCTAGACTATATTTACAGAATAGATTACAAGATAATTATCAAAATAAACTTGATCTTCAATATCAATCCCATAATTATCTTCAGCCTTATCTCCAGCTTGTCTTTATCTCCAAGGCATCTTTATCTTTATAAGCAGCACTAAATATCTTCAGAAGTATTAACCATCTTCAACAGCATTAATCTTCAGCAGTACTAACTATCCAAGCAGTACTAACTATTCAAGTAGCAGCACTAACTCTTTAAGCAGTATTAATTCTACTAGCAGTAGTAATCTTGATAGTCTAGCAGTAGTAATCACTTAGCAACATTAATCAGCAGCATAAACCATACTTAGCATATTTATACCCAACATCAACATATTCATAGTATCTGAAGGTGCCAAAGACTCGTTGGCTAAATCTGGAACATGTGTTGTTCCAGAGGTCACCTCTGACACCTTTGTCACAAAGGGCGAGTTTAAAGCCTTTGCTGACATGGTGTTCACAAAACTCGACGAGTTGAAAATCTCTGTCTCTATGGATTCTCAAGCCAACTCTCAAATTCTTGCAGAAGCTCTTAAGGCAAACACATAAGCTCTGAATGACCTTCGCCAATCGTCAATTCAACAATCAACGGTGATCACTAAGCTAACAACGACTTGTGTGACTCGAGATGATCTAAAGGCACATGGTAAAACAATCATCGCCCATTCCAATCAAATTTAGATTCTGGGGGATCTCTGCACCGAAGAAATTCCAAAATTTTCTGCTCAAATAGTTGAGTCACATGTGGATGACCTGACCAAACTTCGAGAAGAAATCAAGGATATAACTCGCAGTGTTATAGTCCCTTTCCAACCTCAGGCGTCCACCTCTGCACCCCCACCATCACCCTCTGCACCTGACCTCTCTGCCTTTGCAACAAAGACTGAATTAGAAACAATGGGGAGAATGGTTCTAAGCAATCTCAACCTCATTGGATCTAACATCTCTCAAGAGGGCAAGAAACTCACAGAGGATCTGAAGAAAACTATACCCACGATCAGGTTCAAGTCTGATCTGGAAGTCAACAAACTGTCATTGGCTACAGAGGATGTTCTCAAGAAGATTACGAAGCATGTCGACGAAAACCTCTGCAAGCGAAGGAAGAGGAAGGCACCTGCGACTAGCCAAGGGGAGGCATCGTAAAAGAGGGCTCACCATGATGATCAAGATTCAGATGCCTCTGGCCCTGGCCATCATGAGGGGGAGAAGGCTTCAGCAACAAAAAGTTCTGCAGTTGTCATCGCCGCCACTCCTCTTCAAGCCTTACCTCTACAGAAGACATCCTCAGAGGTACACAAAACGCAAAACCTTAAGTCATGTGCCTCTGAGGACCCAAAACCGGTTGCTCCATTTGTCCAAGGCAAAACCTCTGTAGTGTCACAGAAAGGAAAGGTGAGTGTTGGCTCTGAACATATTGCAGAAGGGCTCACAATGTTTGTAGAACCTTCAAGTCCTGAGCTTATGCCCACTGCACCCACACCTGTTGTACAGTTTCAGAGGCTTGATCCCGTAAACACAGAAGATATATTAGAGACCCCTTTACTGAACAAAGAACAGAAACCCTCTAAACCTTACAGAAAGAAGCCCTCAGAACAGAAACAACAAGAGGACAGGGTGAAAGAGATCGTTCAATCGATGGACGCCATGAGAATTCCAATCCCAAGGCCTCCACCAAAAGAATTCAAGTTCCAAGAGAACATTCACACCTATCTTTACAGCGCAGAGCCCGGGGATGTCTTCTTAGCACCGAACTTGCATCCCCTAATCAAAGAGGACATCAGAAGACGTTTTGAGCAAACTGCACAAGAAAGGAATGAAGTGTTATCTACAGAAGATATAAAGACTGTAATGAGGATCTCTCTGCACTCCTTCACCAACAAGTCAATCATGTATGCTAAGTACTTAGTTGAGAGAAAAGATGGGAAGCAGTACACGTTCACAGATGCAGACTTAAAGAACCTCTGCGCCTACGACCTTCCTCAACTACATGCCTCCACTGAGCAAAGACTTGAAAAGCGAAAGGAGTACATGATAGCAAATGGCAGGATCAAGGAGGTAATGCGCGAACATGTCAGATATCATAGCAAAATGGATTTCGAGGTAGCTCTAAAACTCGGAGTCGAGAAGCTATCGATCACCAAACCAAATGACCAATTCCCCGGAATCGAAAATGTTCCATCAAACTCTTTAATAACAGAGCCTGAGTTCGGATTCATTTTCAAAGACGATGATGGGCTCAAAAAGATATACAGGCCAAATCAAAGTCACAAATACTCGAACAACACTCTGCAAAAGATAAAGAACACGATTCTGAGGAAGAAGGGCACAGAGACTGTACAAGCGGGACCTGCAGAGACAATGATTGGACAAATTGATGCTCAATTGAAGTACAGGGAACTCATTCTATCGATGAAAAGAACTCTAGAAGAAAGCTTCACCAACCCGATAAATGATTTTCCCTAATGACTTCTGTAACCTTTTTGCTGTTAATTCATGTATTTTTTATTCTTAATGTAATTGCCTTTTGGAATTTTCTTTTATGAACGAATATTGATTTTAAGAGACTAAGTTCATTTCACCTCTTTTTGTTTCTAGCTTAGCCAACACCTCAAAATTCAAAATTTTATTTTTCATCACTTAGGGGGAGATTGTTAGCTCCATCTACCAAGATTAAAAGTGTTGAAAAATAGGCCAAGTATAGAAACCTTCGTTATCTGCTAAGTCACCACAGAAGATGCAAAGCTCAGAGGTTACTCCGCAGAAGATGTACCCGAGGTCAAACCTGATGATGATTCTCAGATCACAGAGCCTCTGTGGTCACTCACAGAGCCTCTGTAAAGGCTAACCTCTAGAGATCAATGTTGAAGCTTTTGACAAAGATAGTTCAAGACAAGACCATGTGCAGAACACGTGAGGCCAGCTGTACGAAGATCCTCAAAATCAAATTAATGGGCTGTAACACCCTAAATTCTGGAAATAGTAACTTAATTAAAATTTTCTAAATACATCAATAACTAGATCATCTACAACCACAATTTAGATTCAACCTCAATACACGCACACAATCTATACATACAGACTAAAAAGGACGGGTGCTACAAATACCCAATAACAATCGCTATCTCCAACTTGCGGAAGACTTCACCAATTACTTACTTTTGCGTCTCGCTAACCAAACCAAGATATTTTACAAAAAGATTCCAATATAAAACGTCTTTCATAAACTTATATTTAACTCAAAACTCACGCAACCATAAAATGAAAGGAAACCAAATATTGAAAACGTAGGAATAACACATTCCATTCAAGCCTTAATATACGTGGGGGAAACCCAATATTAAAGCCATCATTTATCGTCGACCACATAAAAACCCAATTTGGTAAAATACGACATTACCATATAAAATACCACGAATCAACGATGAAGAGACCCGTATACACTGAGAATAGAGTAACACGCAAGTAGGCCGTTCACGCGACTTCCTTGTATGTCATCTAAACGTTTCCATCTTGGGTGGCGAGAACACGTGAATGGGGCCACCCGAGATGTTATTGGATTTCACCAACGTGCCCCGGTTCTAGTTCCCATGCCATAACAGACATCACAATCCTCGAAGCTGTTGCTGCCCCTTGCCATACTCCGTCGAGTTCCGCCCCGCGGTCTTACGAGCAACCGTGTGCCTAATCCAATCTAGACGAGTTCCAACTCTGCGGCTCAAACCACATATTCCTACTTGCTAGTAAACCCGAGCGGTCACTAAAAGTAACCCAAAACCTCAGGCCTTACATAACCGACAGACTTACGTGCCTATGGATCCATTACGACACTATCTAACATTACATGACTCCAAAAGAATGACCAAAGCATCCAAAGCATGTAACTCACCAATGACACGAATTAATCGTCAACACTTAAAACCCACGATGGTTATAAATCCGGACAAATGTCCACACGACTCATTTAGTCAAAACTGAGCCAAGGGCCCCACACTTTACTTAAATTTCCAACGAAAGCCTTTGTAAACATTAAAACACGTTTAACCGACTAGCGAAGACACAACGACCCAAAAGTATAATTATCTCAAACTCAACATCAGTTGAGGCAAACCATTTTTCCAAATGACTCTCACCCTTATATTTCCAAAATGCCTCATAACGCGATAATATACATTTTTCAAAAAGGTTTATAAGCTCAAATACACCAAACGACACTTACGTCCAATGAACTCCAATTATATATGTAAAATCATCAAAGAAACATTTCAACATGATTTATTTATCAAAATTCTCAAAGACCCCAAAATGGGTGTTTCACCATGTTTATAAAACTAAACATTTCAAAATAACCGAAACTTATCAGGTGATCAGCAGTTAAGATATTTGATGAAAAGCATAAACACTTTAAAATAAACTTTTTGGCATGTACACCGTTTTCATAAATCATCTTGAACTCACCTTGCTAGATTTAGGCTAAATCTAGATTTCATCCAACGAGCTCTTTTGAAGACCACTCGAATCCTCAAGCCGGAAACTTCCAAGACCTAGATCCAAACAATTCAAACCATAAATACCCATACTCAACCATTTAGAAGTATTTTCCCCAAACAATATACCAAAACCCTAAACGAGATCAAAACCCTAGTTTTCTCCAAAACTTACCAAATCCGAGATTTTAGAAACCAAACACTAAGAAACCATCAATGGAGCATTTATAACCTTATTACAAGAAAACTTACCCTTGAGGACAAAGAGACTTCCGAGAACACCCAATCCAACACTTCAACCCAAGCTCCCAACCGTTGAACTTGATGAGGAAGAGGAAGATGAAGGTTTTGTGGATTATCATCCCAACTAGCTAGAGGATTAAGAATCATGTGGTATGAAGAAGAAAAGCCTCCAAAAAGGTTTAGGGTTCGGTTTTAGGGTTCGGGAGAGAAAAGGGGAGAAGATAGAAATGAGATATGAGGGAAATGGGTGAAAATCGCACATTTAACCCACTGGTACACGCAAGCTATAGTGCCTGGCGATTATGCCAGTGGCACAATCGCCAAGCATGTACCGTGAGCCCCTCAGCTTCAGCGATAGTGCCAGGCTATTGTGCCCTCAGGCACAATCGCTGGCATGGTCGCCCGGGTGCCCCCAAACTCCAAAAATCCAACTTTTTCAATGCCCGAACTCCCGATATTCCGAGGGACTTTAAACAATACATTTTCCAACAAAACCCCACTGTTTACATGTCACAGAAAAGTCCGGGTGACATTTACTTACCGAAAATCACGGGTGTTACATGGGCGTCCCACTATGTTTTACTTTTCAGGTGGCATTCCTTATATGGAATGTCAGCCATTGTCTTGTACTACGAGGTGCACAATCCTTGTATTATATATGAGCACCTCGTTCTTTGTCTACTGTAAGCGAGCACACACAATAGAAAATAGAGATTGTATCTTCCAAGAGAATATTTGCACATACAAGTGCGTGTTCTTGGTGTTTTACAGTAATCAATGAAACAGTTGTTTGAGTGATTATCTCGTAATATTTTACTTCCTGTTTATTGATTTACTTGTGTGTTTACTCCCTTGCATGTTCTATCTTTCTTACACATCTTAAACGCTTCCGCACTCTGTTTAATTAACCTGTGTGTAGTGAAAGGTTAAATCAAATTAAAGAACATCATAACTGGGATCAACAATACCAAGCATATCCCTTACCCAAGTTAGGTCAAAATCCCTCACATAAGTCATTACTTCAAAGTTAGTTGACATGAAGAAATTCTCACAATTATAAATGGCTAAAGAATCCCAAACATCCATTTAACCTTCATATAATATATGGACTCATGAATATTATACATAAATAAACACAAATTTATAAATAGGGAATATTATGTGAAAATGCAAGTATACAACAAAGACCATAAAATGATGTGTATCTAGTTTAACAAAAGGGTTTAAGAACTCACAACCTAGGTTTTGGTAGAAAACCTAGAAAATGGCAAACCCTAGAAAGTGGAAGAGGAAGGTTTGAGACTTGATGGCTTGGACCCTTTTTAGCAACTTGCAGTAAATACTCCTAAAGCAACTCTTGAAGACCATTAAATATCCCCAACTACGAATTAGGTTAGCATTTAAGAGGGGGAAGGTAAAGAGAAGTAAAAATCACCCTTAACTGCTCTTAAATCCCCAAATGAAGTCTGGAAATGAAGTGAAGAGTTGAAAACCCGTCAAAACAAGTTTTTATACCCTCAGAGGCAGGGTGCAACAATGCCCGACGACTATCCATGGGCATTTGTAACACCCTAAAAATTTAGACGAATTAAAAACTCGAAATTTCGGCAATATAACGTCTAGAATACGAATATCCAAATACCCTGTAGATAAAAACTTCCAACCAGATAACCCAAAAATATAGACAACTAAAGACCCACAAAAGTTGGGTTGGTTTGCAGTAAAAGTTTGCAAAATAATGGGACAATAATGTTACAACAACCTACTTAATCTAGAATTTATTCCAAACTAGCTTAAAATGGGTGTTGCGATTCCGCTATAATCTCTCTTCACAAAAATCCCCAAAAGACCGGCACTTCAAGAACTCCTATGTGCCCGGTTGACAAGTCTGACAATCTAATTTCCACCACGAGTAGGATCTGTGCGGAAACAACAACCAAAACAAGTGTTAGGACGAAGCCTAGTGAGATCACATAAATTAAACAATTCACAAAACAATAATGTCTTAACATAATGAAACAAGTCTTATGTAACCAAACTCCTTTGTTTCCCATTTATAGTTTCCACCACAACCATGTCCTCAACCTGAACATAAACATACAAGAGATACCCCTTGATAATACGGGTGAGACCCGTTTCCATCGGGGTGTCATGTACATGGGAGTGGAGTCACCCATGATGTTATTGGATTACACCTCATGTCCCGGTCCTAGTTCCCATGCCACTAAGACATCACAACCTCAAACCATAATCATTGCCTTTATTGCCTATTCCGTTGAGTTACACCTCAAGGTCTTACGGGACATTATTGCCTATCCAAGACTAGACGAGTTACACCTCAAGGGCCCACGTCCCCTTATTTCCTACTCGCTAGAAAACCACAAGGACCAACACAAAAGGTCCATTTGCTCACATAACTACCTCCACGTGCACAAGGAGTAGTATTCACATTCATTACAAGTGATCAAAATTTGAAAAAATAGTTATAGCCTCATGCATATATTTTCATCTTTTCTTCATGAAAATACCATAGTAACCACATGGAATTTCTATCATATTAACGTAATGTCCTTCTTCGAAACATCGACTCATCCCTACTTTTCAAGGTAGTACTTTCCTCATATTCCCAAACATATATCCACAAATGGTTGTATTTACTCATACCATGTTATCTTAAAGTTATCAACAGTTATATCAAACTCATAGTATTAAAAGTTTCCTCATGCATCTCTCACACAAACATGAGATCAAAGATCCACAAACATTTAGCATTCATATAATAAGAACTTAAGGTTTATGAACAATATTTACCATCTAGGGTTTGTAAAGTGAAACCCTAAAAGTTGGGTAAACACCCCAATATATGGCTTTTATACATATAGGGTAGAAATAATGTAAGCAACAATGAGTAGAAGAACATTTAAGGAGTAGGAACTCACACTAGGGTTTGCAAGAGAAAACCCTAAGCTAGTGAACTTGGAGATGTGCTAGATCTTCTTAAAGCTTTCAAATCCTTCTAGGGCTTCCAACTCTTGAATCCATAGTCAACAAGGTTACATTAAATGTTAGAGTTTATGGAAAGCATTAAAGATGAGAGAAGGGAGAAAAATAGAAGGAAAATCATCTTACCTAGAGAGAGCAAAGTCTGAAAATCGAATTGGGAGAATGAGTAACAAATTTGGGGTTTTGGTCGCTTAAGTTGGCAGATCAGCCCTTCACGCAGGCAAGAATGACCAGGCTACTATGCCCTGGCAATGTCGTCGGGCATAGTCGCTCATCCCCCCCCCCCCAACCTTCTGTTCGATTGAGCAAAAATGCGGGTGCACCGCGACATTGACATCTGAGACTATGCCATGGGCAAAGTCATCGGGCATAGTCGCCCAACACCCAACAACCCCTTATAACTTGATTTTTCGACTAGCTAATCCAAGTACGGAGGGATTACGTTAATGGCTAGGTTCCACTCGCATTCACACGCACCGACTAAGTCAGATAAGGCTTCTAACTTGCTTGCATATACATACTTGCATACATAAAGGTATATATATACTTATACGTATATATATTCATACTTACACAAATTTCGCATTAAATATTAATCATATTTGTAAGCAAGATAAAAATTCTATAACCAAAAGAAAGGGAAGGTCGTGACACTAGGATTCCTTCTAAAAGAAAGTAAGGGTTAGAGAGTTGCTTTACTAAGAAATTTGGGGTGTTACAGCATTCTCTCTAGGCACTGTCGCTGGCAACTCCCAGCTCTGGGTACAACACGGGAGACTATACCCCACGACTTTGCCCTCGAGCATTGTCTCTAGGCAATGTCGCCGCCTATGTCCCACTCATGGTATGTCCCTGGTGACTATGCCAGGCGACTTTGCCCTTGGCATTGTCGCCGACAAGGTTACCCCCACCTGGATCACTCTAGGTTGCAAACTTCATTTTGGGACAACCTCATTAGACAACTAAGTGGTATAAGGCTCACAAAAAATAAATAGCGGAAATTTTCGATAATTTACCTTAGACAGTTAACGGTTTTTCGGGTGTTACTATTCACTAAATGTTGAGTGTCCATAATGTAAGAAAATGTGAAGTTTTGGGCTCCATCATGAGTAGAGCCACTATGCCCGACGACTGTGACAGAGTCATTGTTGCCAAGGGTACAATCGCGTGTCTTAGGTGTCTTACGGTACATATGGGGCAAGAGTGTCCGACGATTGTGACACTGTCATCTCTCTGAGGCACAATCATGGGGAAGCTCGAGGCCGTGATACCATCACCGCAAGAGTGACTCACGATAATGCCACAGGAACTATCGCCTGGTATTATTCCCTAATGTTGGTCCCGAAGGTGCTTAACAAGTTTGTAGAAGGGGGGGGTTGAATACAAACACAGAAATTAAAGTTTAATAAATTGTTTATTGATAAATCAAAATACAATTTACAAGTTTGTTGCGGAATAAGATTAAGACAGACTCAATCTAAACAAACTTAAGAAACACTAAGATGGTTGCACAAGAAATTCAGAGAATGGGGGATTTTTAGAGAGATAGAAAACAAGGGTTTCTATTTTGGAGTTCAAGGATTGAGCACACCTTCAGATGAAGGAGTGAGCTTCCTATTTATACCCTATGCATTAAATGCATGGCAGGATACTTTACACGTGGCATTCATAGATTGGCTTTGGTAGTCTCACTTTTGGAGACATGCTTTTGGCCACTTTATGAACAGTGTAGTTGACAGAGTTGGTGTACGATTTGTGACAGAGACTTGTCCGTTCTGACACATCGTACTGGTTGTGCAAGGTAAGACAAAAGAAAACTTGAGGCATAAGCTTTGTGATCGTTTGATCGCTGAGTATCTCTTCTTCCAGAGATAAAGAAGTTGAAGCTTTTCCTCAGGCTTCTTCGCGTAAGTAGATTTGTCTGGTCTTCGCTGATATCCGCATCAGGTCACTAGTAGACTTATCTATTGTTCAGTGGCTTCGTCTTCGATTCAGCTATGAACTATGTTGACGCGAGACTTGTCTTCAGGGATTACGTTAACTGTGTTACATAGGAAACTATCAGTGATAACTGAACAGACTCAGTTTGATCGCTGAAAGTGAAACACTAATACATATTAATGTTTACAGAAAGGTCATCAGCGATAACTGAACAGACTCAGTCTGATCGCTGATGATGAAACACTAATACATATAATAACGTAATTTTCACTAAGTATAAAAGAGGGTCGTTATCAAATCACTGAGAGAGTTTGGATCAACAATCTCCCCCTATTTGATAATGACAAAGTAACAAAAGAAAATTACTTTATGATTCAAAATATAGGAATAAAAAGGACTCATAGAATGCATGTCCCAATTACTATTTTGAGGGATCTTTTACAGTACTGATAGGGTTAAGTACATCACTGCAATTTTCATTTAATTCAGGGATAGAATTACAAGATATGAAAATCATAAGTACAAGTGACTAACTAACTACTGTAAGTATAACTAACAGATTACAGATAAGAAAACTAATCTATCAGCTATAAGAAGATTTGGGAGGATTGATCATATACTCAGGTATTTCTTCTCCTTTCTGTCTTCGTTCCAAAGATTCTTGACTGATAATTTCTTTAATTTTTTCAGCGGCAGGGAAGAAGTCACACCATAAGCATAAGAGATCCTTGAGATGATTCAGAGGACAGATAGGAATCTCAGAGATTCTTTGAAATCTGAGTTCCTCATCATCATCTCTGAAGAATATTCCATAAGGCTTGTCGATTACTTGACCAGCTTGGAAGGGACCACCAGGAGGCAGAGATAAGTCCAGAACTGAAAGATCAGGAGGAGGACCAAACAGTGCATCTCTTGAAAATTTGATAGAAGTTTCATTCCTGATGATGGCGACATCTTCAGAGGAGGAGGACCCAATTTTTCTCTTGAGTTTCAAAGATTTGGGAGGAAGAGGAGATGGCAGCTTTAGTACAGAAACGACTCTATTTATGAGGGCTTCAAGGAGTCCTTCAACGTAGCCTCTGTATGTAGATTTGGATTTCTTCAGCGCATCCCAGAACTCTAACCATTCCGTAAATCCGAAGCTTTCAAGTTTTGATACGTACATTGCTTTTTGGGTTCCATCCTCTCTGGTAATCTCCATGGTCACTGAGAGTTGATCTTTCTTCTTGCGACCAGAGATAGTCACGGCTGATATTGGAAGAAGATCAGAACGATAATCCATCTTTTGTTTGCACCATTCGATAGACTTATCGTTGATCTCTTGTTCTTTGAAGCGTTCCTCTTCAATTTCTTTCAGTAGTGCAGCTTGAACTTCCACAGGTTTGCTTTTCAGCTTTTTGTCCTTGACTTGAGAAGATTGAATCTTTAAAGCGAGTTGGGCATCTCGTTTGCATTCAGCGATCAGCTTCTCAGCTTTGGCAGATTCTTCTCTTTCAGCTTCAGTAAGGAAGTCGAGCTCTGTGGATATTTGAAGAGGGATTTTCAGCCGTTGACTTTCTAGTTGAGCGATCATTTCAACTCTTTTCTTCAGCACTTCCTCTGACCAATGAGATGGTCGAGAGGGCCTTCCTGGATGGACCAGGGAATCTTCTTCTTCTTCATCAATCTCAGCGATAGAGATTGGGATTATTTCTTCAGCGATAGTCGCTGGTATTATTTGTAGTTCAGAACCCTTAAGCAGGGGTGAGAACTGTCTGGTTAGAAAAAGAAGAAAAGAAGGGATAAGTGTATTTTTAGAACGAGAGAGATAAAGGCTAGAAAGACATAGGGGTTTGGAAAGAGTAGAAAAGTGGTACAATTGAAAGACATACCTGAGAAGGATGCTCCCCCTCAGATTGTGATCCAGTCCTCAAGCATTCTTCAGCGATTGGTTGCTTGTCTTTGCTTTGCGAAGGAACACTTGAAGATGTATCACCTCTCACCCCTGTTTTGACAACCTCTTGCGAAGTTGTCCCTGATACGACGTTCGGCTTAGAGAACCACATAGATTGGTCTTCATCGTCGTCGTCGTCATCGGAGGGCTGATCCTTTTCTTGATCATCAAGATCTAGATCATCTTCCTCTTCATCGTCTTCTTCCTCATCCTCTTCAAAGAGAATGGAGTGAATTGATGAGGATTCTTTTGCCTTCTCCCCCTCAGATTGAGAGGGAGGTTCCTTTGGAGTCTCAGCATCCCCAGCAGCAGCGATAGAAGTTTCTTCAGCTTTCTCCCCCACTTTGTCATTATCAGCGGTAGGGGATTGTTCAGCTGCTGGAGTAGCTGTTGAAGCTTTTAGCACTTGAACGTCAGCCTCCAGACGCTTAACTCGGTCTTCAACCGCAGGTATGTCGCATGTGGCATCATGAATGAATTCCACAGCGATGTTGAGGTTGGTACGATCATCTTCAGTGAAGGAGGGAGGCAGCGCTGGAGCTGGTTCATTCACTTTCTGGAGAACTTGCTGAAGAAGGGATGTGCAGAGGTCAACCTTGGAAGAGAGACCCTGAACGTCAGCTGTAAGAGACTCAAATCGTCCTTGAAAAAGTCGAGAGGACTCTCTGAGTTGGACGACTTGTTCTTCGAGAGCTGAAAGTTGAGAGTTCTCAGCTTTGGATGAGCAAGTGGCGGTCAACTTCTTCAGCTCCTCACCAGCCTGATTGACGGCGTTGGTGGTTTCATTGATGGTGTTGGTGAGAGCATCCACCTTGTCTCCTAGACTGTTGACATGCGTGTCAACAGTCGCCAAGCTAGGACCTGACGTATCAAACATTTTGTAGAACTGCATAGATTCCTCAAAAGTTTGATGCTCAGGTCCTATAGGGAAAGAAGAGGTGGCAGGTTCAGAGACCAAATGAGGAGAGAAGGGAAGAGTTTTGGGGATAGAAGTAGGGATGGGATTAATCTCAGGGAATGAGATAGTAGGTGGGGTTACTGATGATGTGACAGCGAGTGAGATCGCTGACACGGCAGTTTGAGTGACTGCTGAAGTTGTGGAGGAAAGACCCACAAAAGCATCTAAGGTAGCTTGTTGAGAAGCTCCCTCAGGTATAGTACTAGAAGGTGTACTTTCCTTAGTCTTTTTGGCCTTTTTGGAAGGACCAATTGGACTAGCTGATGGTCTTTTAGAAGTAGTGGTAGCGACAGGGATAGCAGACGAAGGAACCGTCTGCGTGGTCGCTGAAAATGAAGAAGAATGGAGAGAGAGACGAGAGCGAAGGAGAGAGATAAGAGAGAGAATGAAGCGGGAAAAGAAATCATCATGACATTGACACGTTCCACGAAGTTGATTGGATAGGAGGGCAACGGACGAACGTGTCAGAAAAGGCATGTCGTGGATTGTCGGTTCAAATGACGTCATAGAGGAGAGAGACTGTTCATTTGTCCGTTCAAATGATCACTGAAGAAAAGTCAGTGATAGATTTTCCTTTTTAAAAGTATCCCTGATTGTAAAGATAGGGATAGATGTTCCTTTTAAAAGATCACTGATTGGAAATATCAGTGATTAATGTATTTTTCAAAAAAAAAAAGCTTTTAATCATTTGAAGAAAGTGCAGTGATTAAAGTTTATATTTTGAAGAAAAACATCTTTGAGGGAGAGAGAACATACCTGAGAGTCAGAATGTTTATCAGAGAGAAGGATGAGGGGAACTTTTGATTACTGACACAATACATGAACGCTGAAGAATTATTCTTCGAGGTTCAGCATTCCAAGCTCACTGATGAGAAAGTTGAACCTTGTCTCATCAAGAGGTTTGGTGAAAATATCAGCAAGCTGAAAGTCAGTAGGGATAAAGTGAAGTTCAATATCACCATTCATCACATGATCTCTGATAAAGTGATATCTGATCTCTATGTGTTTTGTCTTTGAATGTAGCACTGGATTATTTGCTATAGCGATAGCACTAGTGCTGTCGCAATAGATAGGAATCTTTGACAGCTGAAGGTCATAATCTAATAGTTGATTTCTCATCCATAGGATTTGTGAACAACAGCTTCCAGCGGCTACGTATTCAGCTTCAGCTGTGGAAGTGGACACAGAATTTTGCTTCTTGCTTGTCCAGCTTACTAGCTTTCCTCCCAAGAGTTGACATCCACCAGTGGTACTTTTTCTGTCAAGTTTACAGCCTGCAAAATCACTATCAGAATAACCAGTTAGATCGAACCCTGAGTCTTTGGGATACCAAAGACCGAGGTTAGGAGTTCCTTTCAGATATCTGAAAATTCGCTTTACAGCGATCAGATGGGATTCCTTGGGTTCAGATTGATAGCGTGCACATAAACAAGTAGAGTACATGATGTCAGGTCGGCTTGCTGTAAGATACAACAATGAGCCTATCATTCCTCTATAGGCAGTGACATTAACAGGTTTTCCAGATGGATCCTTGTTAAGTGTCAGTGGTGGTGCCATAGGAGTTTTCATCGCTGAAGTTTGTGTTAAATCAAACTTCTTCAGCATGTCTTTAACATACTTACCTTGGCAGATAAAAGTACCTTTGTCAGATTGTTTAATCTGAAGACCAAGAAAATATGTCAGCTCACCCATCATACTCATTTTATATTCTTTCTTCATTCTTTCAGCGAAGCGAGTACATAGAGATGGGTTAGTAGAACCAAATATTATGTCATCGACATATATTTGTACAAGAATTATATGACCTTTTATCTTCCTGAAAAATAACGTATTATCAATCTTGCCACGTTCAAAATTTTCAGAGATAAGAAAAGATGAGAGAGTGTCATACCAAGCACGAGGGGCTTGTTTTAGACCATAGAGAGCCTTATCCAATTTATAAACATAATTTGGATGCTTAGGGTCATAGAACCCTGGTGGTTGTTCTACATAAACTTCTTCATTCAGTTTTCCATTCAGAAAAGCTGATTTTACGTCCATTTGATAAACGATGAAGTCTTTATAGACTGCATAAGCTAAGAATAGTCGAATTGCTTCGAGCCTGGCCACAGGGGCAAAGGTTTCATCATAGTCTATGCCTTCCTCTTGTCTGTATCCCTGAGCAACAAGTCGAGCCTTGTTGCGGGTTACAATTCCATGTTCATCTAACTTGTTTCTAAACACCCATTTGGTGCCTATTACAGTTTTATCAGATGGTCTAGGAACGAGATTCCAAACTTTGTTTCGAGAGAATTCAGTCAGCTCTTCTTGCATAGCGCTGACCCAGTTTGGATCTCTGAGGGCATCATCAGTCTTCTTTGGTTCAATTAAGGAGAGAAAGTTTACAAAGAGACAGATATTACCTGAGCTTCGTCGTGTCTGAATACCTGCATCTGGATTACCAAGAATTTGATCTATGGGGTGATCTCTGGTCCATCGCTGAGCAGGAGCAAGATTGCTTATTTCAGCGATAGGATCAACAATAGGAGCAGTCGCTGATGAAGATGCTTGAGGTTCATCAGCTAGTAATTGTTGAACATTAGATACACCAATGCTTTCAGAAGGGTTTTCAGACGTAGATGGATTTGATGGTAGAAGTGTGTTTAGAGGTTCAGCTGAAATCCATGAGTTGGATTCAGCGGTGGGAGGTATGATACTTGGTTCTTCATCAGCAGCTGGAGTTTCAGTGTGCTGTTGGTTTGAGAAGAAAGGTTCAGTTTCTCTATAGTGAGAGATCATCCAAGTATTCAGTTCTTCATTGTCAGCGATTGGTTTAGAGTTCGCTGAGCGCGTTTCATCAAACGTGACATGAATGGTTTCTTCTACGGTTTGTCTTCTTTTGTTGAAAACTCTGTAGGCTTTTGAGATGGAGGAATATCCTAAAAATATTCCATCATCGGCTTTTGGGTCGAACTTTCCAAGTTGATCTTTGTTGTTTAAGATAAAGCACTGACAACCAAAGATATGAAGAAAACTGATAGAAGGCTTCCTTCCAAGAAAGAGTTCATAAGCTGTCTTCCCAAATCGCTTTATTATCAGCGATCTGTTTTGAGTAAAACATGCAGTGTTTACAGCTTCTGCCCAAAATTGAGTAGGGAGGTGAGAATCGCTGAGCATTGATCTAGCAGCTTCTATGATCGTTCTGTTTCTTCTTTCAGCGACTCCATTTTGCTGAGGTGTTCTTACTGAAGAGAAGTTGTGAGAGATTCCCTTGTTCTCAAAGAAATTGTTCAGGGAACTGTTTTTGAATTCAGTTCCATGATCACTCCTTATTGATCGAACAGTAAGATTATTCAGCACTTCCATCTTTTTGACAAAAGATATTAGTTCTTCTGGAGTATCATTCTTGCAGCGAAGAAAAATAACCCAGGTGTAGCGAGAATATTCATCTACAATGACAAGCGTATATTTCTTTCCAGCTATTGATTGGATATTGACAGGGCCAAATAGATCCATATGCAAGAGCTGAAGAGGACTTGTTACTGAGGAAACTTGTTTCGACTTGAAACTAGCTCTTGTTTGTTTTCCTTTTTCACATGCTGAGCAGAGAGATTCTTTAGCATATGAGTGCTGAGGAAGACCAGAAACCAGTTCCTTAGATGAGAGAGAATTCAGGGTTTTGAAGTTTAGATGAGAGAGCCTTTTATGCCATAGCCAGTTGACATCAGAAGAGGCCTTAGAGAGAAAACATAAGTTATCAGTGATAGTAGAGTCCATATCTATTACATAGACATTTTCTCTTCTATAACCACTGAGAGCAAGTTTTCCTTTTTCATCTACCACTGAACATGCTTTCTTAGAAAAGCGAACTTCGTAGTCTTTGTCACATAGCTGACTGATGCTTAGAAGATTGTGCTTCAGTCCATCTACATAAGCGACTCTTCGAAATGTAGTTGTCCCATTGCTGAGGACACCAAACCCTCGGGTAAATCCTTTTCCATTTCCACCAAAGGTCACAGAGGGACCTTTCTCTTCCTTGTATTCAGTGAGCAGGTCTCTTTGTCCAGTCATATGACGAGAACATCCGCTATCGAGATACCAGATGCCCTTTGATCCCTGCATACATAAGGAAGATTAAGCTTTGTTTGGTACCCACTTTTCAATGGGTCCTTCAGAGTTAGTGGATAAGGAAGATTCAGCAGTCTTCACCGCTGATGAAGATTCAGCTTCAGTGGTAATCTTCACTTTGGTTAATTTCTTAACCTTAGTGGTATTTTTCTTCACTTTGGTTGTTTTATCAGCTTCGGTGGTATTTGGACACTTACTCGCAATATGGTCAGTGAATCCACAGTGATAACATTTTCTATATCTGATGGTGGATTTATAACCAAAAGGTTTTGAAAACTTAAGATGAGCAGGTCCAGCTCCAAGAATACCTTTAGCACGAGATCTGGGAGGAATTTTTATTTCTTCAGATTTCACGGGCTTTAGATCAACCTTCAGCTTTGGAGGACAGATATCAAAGATTTCTGTCACTGAGCTAAAAGGTTTATCCACTGAAGGTTTGGAAGGAACTTTCAGTTTGGTTTTCTTGGAAGCCTTCTGAGGAGGGAGAATAGACTTTCCTTTATCTGCAGGCTTAGATCTTGCAGATATCTCCTCAGGGATGGGATTAGAAGAAGAACAGGGATAGAATTGATTATAAGAAGTGTCAAAGAAAGATGTGACAAAAGTTCCAAACTTAAGCGAGGAACTTTCTTCTTTAGGATCATCCTGTGGTGACCAAAAACCAAGACCAGTTTTATCACTTTCAGGAGTTTGAGCATTTATTATCTCAGAGATCTTTGTTGATGATTTGCACCATTTTTCAACATGAGCCTTTTCTGCTTTTAGAGCAGCGATGGCTTGTTCGCGTTCAATGCTGATGATTTCATTTATAATGACTTGATCTTTTAGCTTTTCTTCTAAAAGATTTAGTTCACTGATCTTTTCATGACATTTCTCTAGCTCTTGTGTTAAATAAACATTTTTATTTTCAGCTTGAGTTTTGTCGTTTAGAGCATTATAAAGGTCAATCGTCAGCACATCAACAGCGCGACTTCTCTCAGCTTCAGGCAGAGAGGGATTTGTAGAGATGGATACCTGAGATGATATGTAGCTCATAGAAGGTTCAGATGGTTCTTCTACTTCTTCTTTAATCTCAGCCATGAGGCAAAGATTAGCGACTTCTTCTTCATCAGAAGATGATTCTTCTGATTCAGCCCAGTCATGTTCTTCAGCGATGAGACCTTTACCTTTTTGCTGATAGCTTTTCAGCTTTTGATATTTGTTTTTCAGCTTATGGTATTTGTCATCACTGGATCTTCTTGAGGTAGAAGGTTTGAAGACCTTTTTAGACCTGCACTCACTAGCAAAATGTCCGATTTTTTCGCAGTTATAGCAAGTGGCTGTAGCCTTATCAACCGGAGTTGATTTTGGCTTTTCAGTAAGAGAGAGAGGTTTACTTCTTCGGAAGTTACTCTTTCTTGCAAATCTCTTAAAAGAGTTTGTCAAGAGTGCTAAGGACTCATTAAACTCTGAAAGATCAGGGTCTGATAAATCCTCAGATTCAGAATCTAACTCAGTGATGGTGAGAGTAGATCGCTGAGATGGAATTATCTCCGATGAGACTAAAGCAACAGCAGTGCTTTTGGAGTCTTTAGAATCTTTTACAAGATTCTTCTTCAGGAGATTAGATTGCTCATAGTTGAGCAATATTCCATACAGAGTGCTTAGAGAGAGAGTATGTAAGTCCTTTGTCAGCTTAAGACATATTGAATAACTGTCCCAGCTTTCAGGAAGACTTTCCAAGAATTTTGTTAGGACCTCAGAATTAGAATAGGTCCTTCCAACGGTTCTTAGGTCAATGATCAGGCAGTTAAACCGCTGATGAATGTCAGAAAGAGATTCATTCTTACCAGCGATAAAACTTTCATACTGTCTTACCAAGTTAATCTTTCGGGTCTCTTGGATTTCAGTGGTGCCCTCATATTGAACACATATGGTTTCCCACATTTCTTTAGAAGTTTTTAGATGCATGATGGAATGGAAAACTTCATCAGGCAGAGCCATTGATATAATGGTCTTTGCTCTTGCATCTATGCCTACCTTCTTTTTATCTTCATCACTCCACTGTCTTATTTCCTTAACGACATATCGTTCAGGGACAGCTTCAGTGGTGGCAGTAGCAGGAACAGCAGCTATAATTCTAACAGGTTCATAGGGTCCGTTTTCTATATATTCAAGTATAGTAGGATCCGCACCTTCAAGAAATAGCATCATTCGATTTTTCCATAGAGAAAAGTTATCTCTGCTAAATCGAGGAGGTTTAGAAAGTGAACCATTATCATAGTAATTTGTGTTTGTGTTTAGTGCCATTTTAGAATAGCAAGGAAGAGTATACAGCAAGATCTTGTTTATTAGATTAAACAAACCGCTCTGATACCACTTGTTGGTCCCGAAGGTGCTTAACAAGTTTGTAGAAGGGGGGGGTTGAATACAAACACAGAAATTAAAGTTTAATAAATTGTTTATTGATAAATCAAAATACAATTTACAAGTTTGTTGCGGAATAAGATTAAGACAGACTCAATCTAAACAAACTTAAGAAACACTAAGATGGTTGCACAAGAAATTCAGAGAATGGGGGATTTTTAGAGAGATAGAAAACAAGGGTTTCTATTTTGGAGTTCAAGGATTGAGCACACCTTCAGATGAAGGAGTGAGCTTCCTATTTATACCCTATGCATTAAATGCATGGCAGGATACTTTACACGTGGCATTCATAGATTGGCTTTGGTAGTCTCACTTTTGGAGACATGCTTTTGGCCACTTTATGAACAGTGTAGTTGACAGAGTTGGTGTACGATTTGTGACAGAGACTTGTCCGTTCTGACACATCGTACTGGTTGTGCAAGGTAAGACAAAAGAAAACTTGAGGCATAAGCTTTGTGATCGTTTGATCGCTGAGTATCTCTTCTTCCAGAGATAAAGAAGTTGAAGCTTTTCCTCAGGCTTCTTCGCGTAAGTAGATTTGTCTGGTCTTCGCTGATATCCGCATCAGGTCACTAGTAGACTTATCTATTGTTCAGTGGCTTCGTCTTCGATTCAGCTATGAACTATGTTGACGCGAGACTTGTCTTCAGGGATTACGTTAACTGTGTTACATAGGAAACTATCAGTGATAACTGAACAGACTCAGTTTGATCGCTGAAAGTGAAACACTAATACATATTAATGTTTACAGAAAGGTCATCAGCGATAACTGAACAGACTCAGTCTGATCGCTGATGATGAAACACTAATACATATAATAACGTAATTTTCACTAAGTATAAAAGAGGGTCGTTATCAAATCACTGAGAGAGTTTGGATCAACACCTAATTTCAAGTTCTAATTCACAGATTTAAACAACAACAACATGAGAATCAATTAAGCAATTAACCTGTTTCAATTCAAATCTAGATTTCGATTACACAGTGAAGTTCTCACTCTCTTTCAAAACATTCTTTCCAGAATCTGTCTCGCGTACAATACATGACTTCTAACACGCTTCTTTCACTTGCTCTACAACTAAATCCATATCTTTATTTAAGACAAGGACACAACAAGACAAAAACAAAATTACAAATACAAGACTTTTGACTTTGACTTTATTACAAAGAGACTTTGACTTGCTTTAAGAGTTGACTTGAGCTTTTACTTGGCTTCACTTTCAGCTTTCAGTCTTCATGATCTTGTATCCAACAAATATGTGCATTAACAATCTACCCCTTTGGATTCAAGAACATCTCTAAAAAGATTTTGCAATTCAATCTTCCTCTTTGATCAAACTTTAACAACTTTATCTCCCCCTTCGTAGATTTTTTTCAATAAAGACCATCTCCAGAAAAATAAGCATTAAAGCACAATCTCCCCTTTTATACTCAGAACAATCTCCCTTTTCTTTGATAAATTTATCTTCAAAAACTTTTGCAATCTCCCCAAAGCCTGTCTTCAAGAACAGTAACATTCTCCCCCAAGGTTGTAAAAACCTCTTTCAGACATCGGAAAGAGATTATCTTCAAATTCAGCTCAGTTTGCTTCAGCAAATTTTCTTCAAAGAAAATTTCAGTAAAATATGCTTGCATTCTGACATCTTTGAATTTGTTCTTTCAGATCTGAACAATCTTCAATAATCATGCATTCTTTGACACAAAGTTTCAATAAACTTTCATTAATATTTGCATTTCTTGAACTTTTCTTCTCCACTTCAAACATTTCTTGATTACCTCAAACATTTCTTGAAATTATCTTCTATCCCTTTTTGATGATAGAAGCATGAGATCATCAAAATTTTCACAAGAAATGTCATGAACCAATCTGACCACTGATCTTTCACCAGGGCCTCTGACTATTTGATGAGCCAAGATCACAAGATCGTAGAGAGAGAATCTAGAGAGAGAAAGTGTGCTCTTGAAAGAAACAGTATATTCAGATCAAACAGTGTACGTTCGTTACAAAACTAACAAGCCAAGGGGACTTAAATAACCCAAGGCACTAATAAAACAGATAATACTAAGAAAGCAGTAAAATAAATACAATGATTACTATAAAAACAAAATCTAACAATCTCCCCCTTAGTAATCATTGGTGCCAAGGTCTTCAAAAACATTTTTCAAAAACAGCATTGACCATCTAGACGACTTTGAAGGATCATTGACGTTCTTCTCGTTGACGTAGTCTGTTCAAACCAACTAACACTTCCAATCGTCGCAGAGTTGAACGGAGATTCAGTTTGTCTTGAATAGAGTTCAAAGATCTACAGATCAGACGAATTTCATCATTTTCAAACATATATGACTCTCTTCTTGTTTCCAAAAACTTTCTTCTAGCCTCTTGCAAACGATGCTCCAACTGAAGTTTGATCACCTTTAGAGTTCCATCAGTGTAATATCCAACTTCATCAAATCGTAGAAAGTATTTTTCACTTGAGTTGTTCTTGTAAACTACTCCGAATGGATCTTCGATAATGGTGAATAATGGATATGATTCTAGATTATGCAAACTCTGGTTGGGCCTTTCAAGATTAACCACAGGCTGAAAACTTTCAACGGCCATCTGGAAGTCAAAAACACGAAAAAATCGTATCTGCCGTCGAATAAATCGTTTAAGAACAAAAAGAGTTTGAGAAACATCCTGAGTCCGGTGATAAAGATTCCTGAAGTGATCATATAGGAAATCAATATCATCAATTGAAAGATCAACGAAATCAGCCTCTGAAAAAATGTACCGCTTGCAGACTCTTCTTTCCACTTCAAGATTTGGATACCAAATGTTCATGAACTTACAAATTGTAACACTGAGAACTCGAACTATTAGATGAGGAGAATTAACAGTGTTATTTCTTCTGCGCTGGCACTTGATAAATGCTAAGTACTCATGCTGATAAGCTTCTGATTCTTTCTCAACTCCAAGAATGGCATATATATTGAGTGTCCTTCTTCTAGAATCAAAGATATTGCTTTGGATATCTTCAAGAAAAGTAGTTCTGAGTCTAGAAGCCATATATCTTTGTTGTAGATTTCTCTGCCTTTGCTGCCTAGTTAAATCTTCTCCTTCTTCTAGAAGAGATGGAGAAATTACTGGTTCGGAAGAAGGAATAACTACTTGAGTTCTAGACGACTCACCAACTTCAAATGCACTTGATGGAATATTGGTTGTCGGAAAAGAAGTAGTTATTGGAGTAGACGAAGGTTGATCAACTTCTGGAATCTCACCTTGACTCGGAAGATCAGCATATAACAATTCAGCCTCTTTTGTATCTGATGCATCCATGAAAACAGTATCATCCTCTGTATCAGATAAGATAATGATATTGTTGCAATCTTCTTCTTTAACTTGAGCAACTTTCTCAAATCTAACTTCTTCATCATCATCTGAATTTATCTCAATGAAGTTTGCGAAGAAAGATCTCATATCATTTGCTGCTTCTGATTCTTCAACTTCATTAGCTCTACCCGAGACATCTGGATCCACATAAACTACAACTTGCATGTTATTAAAATTTGCTTCAGACAAATTTAATTCATTATGCAAAGCAGTTACATAAGCATTGTCAATCATGACATCCATTAAGTCTTGAATACTGCAATCTTGAACTGTATCAGCAGTCTTTTCTCTATCTTCAGCTACTTCTTCTTGAATAACTTCTCGTGCTTCAGAAGAACCTTCTGTTCTTTGTCTCTTTTCCATCTCCCCCTCATGGCCTTGATGATCGGGATCATCTTGGTCATGTCGGCGTTTAAGAGACGGGTCAGCCTCAATCCTGCATGATTGATCTAGATGATCAATCTTGTTAGATAGATCTGAAAAAGCTTGTGTCATGAAAGAACGAAGATCAGATAAACTGGATCTAACTTCTGATTTGAATTCCTGAAATTCTTGAGATAAAGCAGTAATGCGATCAGAATCAGAAGATGAAGAAACTGGAGGCGGCGTTGGCTGGAAGTTCTTCAGCAGAGAGATCAAATCTCGATCTTGATGTTGTGGCGGAGACATAGATAGAAGACGCGCATAAAGAAGATCAGATAATTCAGAAATCGGAGTATCAAGAAGAGAAGATCTGGAAGAAGTATCAGTTGAAGCAGACATAGAAATACCAGCAGATTGAGTGACCAGTGGAGGTAGAGGAATAGACATAATCGCTGGAGCAGATGATTGAACAGCAGACGACGACTCTCTTAGAACAACCCCAGATGGTCGTCTGAACGGAATCTCTGTAGGAATAACTGAAATATCAATCTCTGGCATCTTTCTTTTGAACAAAGCTTTTAACTTCATAATTTGTGTTTCCTTTTCAGCATCCATTCTCTCCGATAATTGCCGAATTACATCATTCAAAGTTGAGAATTTGTCAGTGGAAACCCGATATTGATCAGAAGTAAGCTCTACAGCTGATGAGGTAGACTGAATATCTACAAGTGTAGTTGCTGGAGCTTAACTTTGAACCAATGCAGTGGCTTCATCAAAAGCTGTATCCAATTCATCAACTTGAAGATGTGCAATTGAAGGATTAACTGGAACATAATCATCATCAGATAGAACTTCTGTTGAAACAAGTACTTCTGGTGTCTTGGACTTCCTTTCATACACTTTCATACATGAAAGATCAGCATCATCATCACCAGCATCTGAATCACTTGTTGTATTGTCACCATTATCAGAAAAATCAGCATTTGTTGCATCATCATCAGCAAGATCAACATCAATCATATCATCATCGGCAACAACCGTTTCATCAAGATTAGCATCCTCTCTAACACCAGCATTAACTTCAGATTCAATAGCAGCAATGACAGATTCTATGTGAAGAGTAGCAACATCTTGTAGAACTGCAGAAGGATCAACATCTGTCGCTATGGTAGTTACAACAGTAGTAACTATTTCCTGAGTGGATGAGTCAACTTGCTCTTCATGAGTAGTACCAGTTGGAGTACCATGAGAAGATTCTTCCTGTTCAGCCTCTTCAAAGTCATTTTCTAAACAATAATCAATGACACTGAGATCGGTCATGTCAGCATAATTGGCAATAAGGCCATAAGGAATGATCATAGAAAATGTGAAGGACTTCTTCTGTTTCTTAAGAAAAAGAATCTCAGTATCCTGAACTTGCGGCCAAGATAATCGTCGAGGAATTGACGGATTGCTTCGAAACATGCTTCTAATAATCAGCTTTAGAAACCTGATAAAAGGAATGAACTTCCGTCGCTTGTTGGTTAACTTGTCTTGCACTATTTCAGACAGCTCGTTCCAGAAAATAATCGTATAGTCGACATGCAGGTCATAGACTACTGCATGGAACAGTCGAAGATAGTGAAGACTAGAACTATCCGTGCCGGTATGTTTAGACGTTAAGCACCTGTTGATGACCGAAAATAAAGAATACCAAACAGGAGGAAGATTAGACTTGTCAAAGTCTACAACCCTGTTCAGTTGACCAACATAACCTAGTCGTTTGATGCCTTCATACACTTCTTCTTCAGATGGAAACTGATCATAAGTTGTCCTTCTAGGTCTAGAATCAGGCTCAGGAAGCTCAAGAATCAACCTTAACCGCTTGTAAGACAGATATGAATCAAATTGATCTATTTGGAGATCAAATCGATGAGGATGTGCCAGTTCATTCTTAGTGATGGTGTGCCATACTTGCTGAACATAGACTTCCGGAACATCGGCAACTGAACATAGAGCTTGAGAGAGCGGATGTCCACGAAGAATAGTGCGTATGACAGGATGAATCTTGATGCGATCAAAATCAACAAAGTAGTTGTTATGCTTATAAGGCATGTACATGACGTTCGGGAACACATCATTTGGATTTCGCCTTGATATAGACAGATCAGCCCCAACAGACGGAACAGACGGCATAGGTGTATCATGAGATGCCTGATCAGCCGGATCCTGAAGAACGACATTCTCATCTTGAATCATTGGATCAGTATTTGTTTGAGAAGTCATGAGAACCTGAAACAAAACACATTTCAACTTTTAACAGAAAATACGAAAAAAGAAAAAATACTAAGTATGGAATGCAGGTCCTTAAGGAGACACGAAGTAAGAAATGCGGGTCCTTCAGGAAATGCATATGAGGAATGCGTGTGAAGAAAGAAACGCATTATGAGGAATGCGGGTCCTTCATGAAACGCATTATGAGGAATGCGGGTGAAGAAGGAAACGCATTTATGAGGAATGCGTGTCCTGAATGAAATGCATAGAAGGAAATGTGTGTCCTTAAAGGAACGCATAACATACTTGAAACAACAAACAAAATACAACAAATACTAAAAGAATGCGGGTTCCGGGTTAAGAGCATAATACACTATGCGGGTCACAAGTGAAACGCATTTCTTACTATGCGGGTCACAAGTGAAACGCATAGTTCACAAATGCGGGTCACAAGTGAAACGCATAGTTCACAAATGCGGGTCACAAGTGAAACTGTTGGATCATAATTGTATTCAAGATTAAAGTTAAAGTTAAGGGTTTAAACTGCAATTGTGCTAAAGTTAATTAGAGGGTTTATTATGTAATAAGTTAATAGTTATTAAGCTATTGGGCCCAAGCCCATTAGAAAGCCTATTAAGGTTAAAGCCCATATGGCCTGGGTATTTAAAGTTTTGATTAGTTTAGTTTTAGGTTAACCTTGTAAGAACTCTGATAATTTTCTAAATAGTCGCTGTAAGTTTTATCTGTATTCAAAGGGTATCAAGAACACTCAAGGGTTTCATTGTTTATTCAAGGGATTGGTACGTTATTATTAATCTTTATATCTCTTGATTATTATTGTGTTGCTTGATTACTTGATTGATTGTTAAGCAACTAGATAAAACTGGGATAACAATTGGTATCAGAGCCTAAAGAATCAAGTTTTTAGGATTAAATCTGTGTTTTGCGATTTCACTATTCATCGATTACTATTCACAGATTACTATTCATCGATTACTATTCACAAATCTTTTTTTTTTCGAAAAATTTACTGTTCATCGAAAAAATATTGTTCATCCGATTTTATGAATCTGTTATCGCATTCGGTCGATTAGTAATTGATTATTTGTGTTTTTGTGCTTCATTCGATCGAAGGATTGCTTAGTTGTTGGTTTAATTGTGTTTTCGGTCGATTAAAGTTTCTGGGTTTGGTTTCGGTCGAATCCCAGAAACTCATCGTGTTCTTCGGTCATTCATCGTGTTTATCGATATTGTTGTTTGACCGATACCTATTCGACCTGAGCCTTCGACAGGGTAGTTGTAATCTCCGGTCATTCCATTCGACCGGGTAGTTGTAAACATCGGTCCTTACTTAGAGCGAATAGTTGTGATCTCCGGTCATTCCTTCGACCGGACCTTAGTATTCCCCGGTCTTTCCTTCGACCGTATAGGAGTATCGGACGGACCTTAGTGGTTTCCGGTCTAGTATTCGACCAGGTAATTGTTTCTCCGGTCTTCCCATTCGACCGGGTAATTGTTTCTCCGGTCTTCCCATTCGACCGGATACTTGTTACTCCGGTCTTGCCATTCGACCGGGTACTTGCATACTCCGGTCTTTCCTTCGACCGGTACAGTTCATTAGCGGGACCCCCGTGCTAAGTCTGCGAAGGGGGACAAAAGTTTTGTGCTTGATCAAAATCTTCCTAATTTTTCAGTATTTTATTCATAGATATTAGTGCTTTATACTGTGTGCGAGGACTGCATTTGATTATTTTTGGAAATTTATTTTTTCTGAAATTTTTTGAGTGTAGTCTTTACTTTTGATTCTAACGATCTCATCTAGTTGGTTGTCTTGGTACAGAAAAGTCTATTTACTAACCTTACAGCTAGGATGTCGTATCAGCTCAATATGTCTGAAGGTTATAGCCATGATTTTAACAACATGACTCTATCTGAAGTAAGAGAAAAGGCTAAACAACTTGCTGGACGGTTATCAACATCATCTCGCATGATTGATGAGTATGACAAAGAAGAAAAAATGCTCAAAGCTGAAAACAAGGATTTACAGATTCAGAACTCATCTCTTCTTATTCAGATCAATGCTTTAAAAGAAAATTTAAAAGATTCTGATTCCTTAATTGACTTTGCAAGAATAATTGAGTCTAAAGAAAAAGAGATCTTTGACCTTCAAGCAAAGCTAAAAAGATCTGAATCTAGCTCAACATGGTCAAAGAAGGAACTAATGCAAAAAGAGCTAGATCAATTAAGAAGAAGAGCAAACATTGCAAGTGAGACATCTGAAGGACTTAGAACGATAAATTCTCAACTATGTGCGGACAGAGATAAGTTTAAAGATAAAGTTCTCAGTCTTGAGGTTGAGATCGATAAGCTAAAAGAAAAGGCAACCCAAGACAGAGACAATTCAAAAGCTCAAGATGAAATGTTAAAGATTGAGAAAGAGAGAAAAGAATTTGCCAAGAAATTCTCTGACTTCTCCAGAAAAGCCTTTGAAGAGAAGAAAGCATTAGAACTTAGATGTGTTAAACTTTCTCAACAAGTTTCAGACTTTGAGAAGGTTATCATTATTGAAAGAGAAAAGGCTGAGAATGAGAAGAAGAAAGATGAGCTGAAGAAAGCAAATACAGACTTTTTGGAAGAAAAGAAGATATTTGAGACGGAGATAGCCAAGCTGACAGGAAAGCTAGCTGAATTGTCAACAAACATCATGAAGGAGAAGAATACAAAATCTGAGTTGCATAAGAAGTTTGATCTGATTGAAAAGGAAAGAAACAACTTGTCTTCAAAGATAAAGGAACTTGAAGAGATCGTTTTCAAGGTGAAGCTGACTAAGCACAAGACGCCAGAGTGAATAGCTCAATCACCAAGAGACGATCTAGCTGACTCAAATAGTTCATTAAAAACAGCTTCAAGTTCACATTTTTCAAATGTTTTCTATAATCCTTTCTATGATTCAGATGATTGTCTTACTTCTAAATCTACTGATCAGATTCATCCTTCTAACCTTTTTTATGACAAAAATGTTGATGGTTCAGGTAACTTCAAGAAGAATAAGTCTCAGAAAAAAAGCCACTGGAGAAAAGATGATGAGAAAGATAAAGGTAATTGGATCTGGAGAGTTAAAGGATCTCCGGAGGAAAAGAAGAAAGCAGAATCATTTGTGCATACAACGAATGCTAAATGGAACAATGCCTCTAAAGGTAAAACTTTTGGCAAACCTGATCTGGTTTACACCATTAATCAACTAATCAGGTTAGCACAAAAGAAAATTAGTTGTTCCTACTGTGGCTCAAATGATTTTGTAAGAAAGGATTACGTTAATAACTGGTATGGTTCTTATTTCATATCTCCCACTAGAACTGCAACTAACCCATTAGGACCCAAATACCAGTGGGTACCAAAAGCTAAATCTGTGTTGCAGGCACCCAATGTTTAAGGGGGAGAAAGAACAATGGCTTTTGAACAACACAGTTCAAAACCCGGACTTCATTGTTAAAAAGATGGCTTCTAAGTAAATCAGCTTAGAACCCGTACTTCAACGGAGTATGGCTTCTAATCACATCGGATTAGAACCCGCACTTCAGTGCTCTATCTATTTTTTTTATATGCTTTATTTCCTTATTGTTTATAAATAAATAAAAAAAACCCTATAGTGATTTAAGGGGGAGAATATCTGTGATATTAACAGATTTTTGGATACTTAAATGCTTATATGACCGTGTGTTCTTAAAGATATAAAAAGGGGGAGAAGATATAAAAAGGGGGAGAAGATACAAAAAGGGAGAATACAAACTGAAGATCTGAAGATATTCAAATTTTCAAAGATTTTGAAGTTTTGAAGCTATCAATGTCATATCTGAAGATTCTCAAGAGATAAGTGAAGACAAGAGAAGACCCGAAGAAAATTGCAAATTTTTTTTTAATTTTGAATCCAAAGGGGGATATTGTTGGATCATAATTGTATTCAAGATTAAAGTTAAAGTTAAGGGTTTAAACTGCAATTGTGCTAAAGTTAATTAGAGGGTTTATTATGTAATAAGTTAATAGTTATTAAGCTATTGGGCCCAAGCCCATTAGAAAGCCCATTAAGGTTAAAGCCCATATGGCCTGGGTATTTAAAGTTTTGATTAGTTTAGTTTTAGGTTAACCTTGTAAAAACTCTGATAATTTTCTAAATAGTCGCTGTAAGTTTTTTCTGTATTCAAAGGGTATCAAGAACACTCAAGGGTTTCATTGTTTATTCAAGGGATTGGTACGTTATTATTAATCTTTATATCTCTTGATTATTATTGTGTTGCTTGATTACTTGATTGATTGTTAACCAACTAGATAAAACTGGGATAACAGAAACGCATAATTCACAAATGCGGGTCACAAGTGACACGCATAGTTCACTTAAATTGAACCCAAACCCTAGAAATCGGCTTTTCGAACCCGAAATCCACAAAATCTAAAATAAAAGCACAAAACACGAAATTAAAGTAAAAGAAAACATACCTGATAGTCGATTATAATGTCTAAACAAAACCCAATAAGCAAATCGATCTATTTCAACTCGAATCTGAGTTTTAGAAAACTATGAACAGTGAAATAATCGAATATCAGTTCATGCGAACAATACACAACCAAGAAAGAAATCAGAACTAAGTAATGAAACACTAAACAATCTACAAACATATAATGAAAAACAAAAACATACCTGATCTTTCCAAAATCACAATCTGAAAATGAACAGTAAAGAAACAAGAAGAAGAGTACGCAGAGAAGATGGAGGGAAGGGGAATAGTCAAACACATTCAAAAAAAATAAAGAAAAGAAAAAACACTCTTACTTCTATATATCCTAAAAAAAAACTTAAAAAAAATAACTACTAAAAAAAATTACCTGATAAGCCCCCATTACTCCCCCTACACAAATGCACAAAATTTATCAGATTAGTTTAGCATTTGCATAGTAATTTCAGAAAAACTTACCTTATGAATTTCTGATCAGCACATGAAGTAATTAATCAGCATTATTTACTCCCCCTCAAAAACAGAATATTCTCAGAAATAGAAACCAGATATACACTCCCCCTTGAAAAAATGCACAGACCATATGACCAAAACACAGACATCAAACATGAAGACATCAATATTAAAGATGATCATATTGAATATAAATTTTGTAACAACTGAATATATAAACTTTTAAACACCAAACAAATTAAAGTCTACTAAGTAGAATATCCCAGATTTATCAATCAGTTGAAATCAAACGAGAGTTGTTGGATACAGAAACATGTTTCATTGCATATCAAGTTAAGACATGTTTAGCTTCAAACACATGCAGGTATCTATTCAGTGTGCTAGCATGTGATCTTTGATTAGCTTCAAGAAAAATGCAATTCTAAACATAAAATGGAGAACTTTGCATGTACAAACACTAAGTCATCAAAAATTAAGATTTTCACAAATTTACAGGTTTATCGCGGCTCAAAATATATCACCAAGTATCAAGAGATGTGTGCTCATTGGCATCTTTTAAGCTTTGTGAACTTTGGCATCTTCACATGAGTGTGCTCTTTGGCATCTTTTAAGCTTTGTGCACTTTGGCATCTTTTAATCAAAGAGTTTATTAAGTAAAGAACATGCCGTAAACATAACTTTCTATCTGACCCTATTGCAGGATTTGGGTCAGCCGCTCCCAGACCAGTTGGTCTTAGGGTGCTAGGTGTAAAGCACCCCTTGGAACTTACTTTCCCGGATCAGAAAGGCTACATCGACATATCCTAAACCCATTCATACCAGTAGAACATGACTTTCGATCTGGTTCTATTGCAGGATTTCTGTTCGATCACTCCCAGATCAATTGACCTTAGTGGACCAGATGTCGAGCATCCCTCGGAACTTACTTTCCCAAACCAGAAAGGTCACAGGTACAAACTTTTAAACTCAAGGATTTCTGAATTTTTAAAAATGCTTAAAAAATAAAATCATCTCAATAACTCAGATCTATATCGAATAGCTTAAACCATATATTCATTACGATCTACAATTTTGATCACTTAGGTTGTTCAAACAAAGTAAACCATAAATATGCCGACTCACATATCTTTAAAGCAGTATCTAAAACGTCAAACATGTTGCTGACTTTTCGATGTTTGAAAGATTTGAACGTTGAACATATTGAACTTTAAATATAAACAAAATGACTTGTCAAAGATCCTAGACAAACATTTTATTCAACTGAAAGAAAATCTGAAATATTAAACTTTATAGAATAAAATTTGTAAAGATTTAAACTTTTAAATTCAACATGCCTAGTTTTGAAAGCAAAAAGTTAAAACGTTTTTCATCTAAAGCTTTTGTAAATATATCAGCAAGTTGATATTCAGTTGGTACAAAATATAACTCAATAGTACCTTCTTCCACGTGATGTTTTATAAAATGATATCTCATGTCTATGTGCTTGGTCTTGGTGTGCTGGACAGGAATGACCGATATCGCAATCGCGGACTTGCTGTCATAATATATTGGCACAGTCTTGTATAGCATCCCATAATCGCGAAGTTGCGTTTTCATCCAAAGCACTTGAGCACAGCAACTAGCTGCAGCGACGTATTCAGCTTCGGTTGTTGATATTGAAACGCAATTTTGCTTTTTCGACGCCCAGCTTATCAGTCTGTCACCCAAAAACTAGAGATGACTAGAAGTACTTTTCCTGTCCAATTGATTACCACCATAATCTGCATCAGAATAAGCAATCAAACTATAGTCAGAACTTTTAGGATACCATAATCCTAAATAAGGAGTTCCTTTAATATATCTAAAGATGCGTTTGACTGCTAAAAGATGAGATTCTTTTGGTTTAGCTTGAAAACGGGCACACAGGCACGTTGAAAACATTATGTCCGGGCGACTTGCAGTAAGATACATTAGTGATTCGATCATCCCTCTGTATGTCTTTTGATCCACATTTTTTCCATCTGGATCCAGTCCGAGTTTAGCACCGTGAGCCATAGGCGTGCCGATTGAAGTAGACTTGTCCATTTTGAATTTCTTCAAAATGTCAAATACGTACTTTGACTGATTGATGAAGATTCCATTTGGAAGTTGCTTCACTTGTAAGCCGAGGAAGAAGTTGATTTCTCCCATCTTGCTCATCTGAAATCTAGAGGTCATTAAATCAGAAAACCAATTACACAGAGATTTGTTAGTCGCACCGAAAATAATATCATCTACGTATATCTGTACTAAGCAAATATCAAGATTAGTTCTATAAAAGAAAAGAGTAGTATCTATCGAGCCTTTGGTGAAGCCGGATTTGACCAAGAAAGCTGACAACTCGTCATACCATGCCCGTGGAGCTTGTTTCAGACCATACAAAGCTTTATCGAGAAAATAAACGTAATCAGGACGATCTTTGTCAACAAATCCCTCTGGCTGAGATACATATACTTCTTCTTTCAGTTTGCCATTGAGAAATGCTGTCTTGACATCCATTTGATATATTGTGAAGTTGCGATAAGCAGCGAAGGCGAGAAACATTCTGATAGCTTCCACTCTGGCGACAGGTGCAAATGTCTCATCATAGTCAATACCTTCTTCTTGTCGATATCCTTTGGCTACTAACCTTGCTTTGTTCCGAACGACGATACCATCTTTGTACTTTTTATTCTTGAAAATCCACTTTGTACCAATGATGCTTTTACCCTTTGTCCGTGGTACAAGTCTCCACACTTTGAGCGCGTCAAACTGATTGAGCTCCTCTTGCATTGCTAAAATCCAGTCCGGGTCTTCCAACGCTTCAGATACTTTGTTAGGTTCAATCTTGCTTAAGAAACAAGTGTACAAACATTCGTTGGAAGAAGCCGACTTGGAGCGTGTAGAAACACTGGCTTGAAGATCCCCAATAATTTGATGGATTGGATGAGATCTTGTCCATTTTGTTGTATGAGGGAGATGATCAATAACTTCTTGAACCACTTCTATTTGTTGAGGAGGATCTTCAGATGGAATAAGGTCAGAAGATGACACAGATATGGTTTCAACTGGAGGAGGGGGTATTTCCATGACATCAGGTTCAGGCTCTTGTTGACCAGACATAGCTTGTACTTCTTGTTGAACATTTTCTTCTAGAACAACTTCATCTTCTACAGACACCTCATGAATCGTTTCAGCAGTTTCTGGTTCATGAAAGACTTGATCAGGATGATGTTCAGAAGGTATGTCTTGAATCTCAGGAGATTCTGAAGAAGCATCAGGTTCAGAGGTTGATGCAGCGGAATTAGGATTTGATGCACTCACAAATTCCTGATTCAAAACATTTGACACATTATCAGTGTTTTGTTTAGGAACATCGTCATAAAAATTTTCAAACATAAAATCAAGATCAGAAAAATTAGACAGAGAAGTAGAAGGATCCTGATTTGTCAACTGAAGTGCAGGTTTTGAACTAATTTGTTCAGAAGTTGAATTTCCAGTAATAGTGGGTTCTGAACTATGTTGTCCAGAAGCCAAATTGGCAGCTTCATCAAATTTGACATTCACTGACTCTATCACTTTTCTTGCTGAGAGGAGAAAGACTCTGTAAGCAGCAGAGTTAGAAGAATAGCCCAGAAATACGCCTTCATCTGCCTTTGGACTAAATTTTTTCAGATTATATCTGTCATTCAAAACATAGCATTTACACCCGAAAGACTTGAAATATTTGATGTTGGGTTTGATACCATTCATTAATTCATATGGAGTCTTGTTAAACCGGCGGTGTAGAATTGATCTGTTTTGAGTGTAACAAGCAGTTGATATGGCTTCAGCCCAGTGAGACAAAGGAAGACCTGAATAAGCAAGCATTGATCTAGCAGCTTCCACAAGCGTTCTCTTTCGTCTTTCAACAACTCCATTCTGTTGCGGTGTTCTTGCAGCAGAAAACTGTTGTTGTGTACCTTGATCATCATAGAATGCTTGAAGAGTTGAATTCTTGAATTCTGTGCCATTATCTGATCTTACAAGTTTGACATGTTTTTGCTTATTTGTCTGAATGATTTTGATGAGGTTGATGAGAATTTCGGGTGTCTCGTCTTTAGATTTGAGAAATTTCACCCATGTGTACCTGGAGTAGTCATCAATAACAACCAAAACATATTTCTTCTTCCCAATACTCTTTGTCTTTATTGGTCCGCACAAATCAACGTGAGTCAGATCTAGAATGTCCGCAGTGCAATGTTCAGGCTTTGGCTTATTAGATGCTTTCTTCATTTTTCCTTTCTTGCAGTCCTGACAGAGATGGTCTTTCTGGAAACGAAGGATTGGAAGACCTCTCACATAATCATTCTTGACCAAGTGATCCATATATTTGAAATTGAGATGAGCTAGTCGACGATGCCCCACCCAGCTTTCATGAATAGAGGCTTTTGATAGAAGACAAACATCTGATGGAACCTTTACTTCGGAAAGATTAATGGTATAAAGATTTGATCGTCTCTTTCCAACAAGTAAATCCAAGCCACTACTATTCTTTACAGCAACTCTTTTAGACTTGAAACTGACTTCAAGGTCTTTATCGCAGAACTTTCCGATGTTGAACAGATTGTGACTTAAACCTTCGACATAGCTTACTCTTTTGACAGTTATGTTACCTTGAACAAGATCACCATAACCAAGAATGGGAGCCGTCTCGCAGTTTCCAAATTTGACACGACCGCAACATTTTTCTTTAAAATTTGTAAGTAGAGATTTGTTGCCAGTCATGTGTTTGGAACACCTCGAATCCAGATACCATAATTGATTTAGCTGCACATTCAACAATTATTGAGATTTAGGTACCCATATAAATATGGGTCCCTTCTTGTTAGTCCTTTCCTTTTTCTTTTTAAAAATTTTATTTTTCCAAAACATTTGAGATTGATCAAATAAAACATGAACATCATCACATATTAAAGAAGAAACACGATCATCAGAATCAGAACTATTCTTCGAAAATTGAAACATTTGCTCTACAGAATATTTTGTAGATTTATTACAAAATGCAAATGAGTCTTGTTTACAAAGAAAATCTACACAATTATCCTCTAGAGAAACAAATTCTTCAGATCTCTGTTTCTTTATCCAAACAGACTTTACAGACTTCTTCAAATGCCTATCTGAAATAGATGAATCAGAAAAGTTAGAATTTTCAGAAATATCAAACTCTTTCTTCTTTTTCTTCTTTGACCTTTTTCTTTTACGCTTTGTTTTATAGAAATGATCATTTAGCGTAAATGTGTCATCAACAATTTTAGATAAAATATTTGATTTAGAAGAGGAAGTTTTATCAATAAAATCAAACTGATCAGTTATTTAATTTGGATAAACCTCAGAGCAAGACACATCAGATGAGCACAAGTTGATGGAAGATTTGATAATATCAGAATTATTTTCTTTAAAACTCGATGTCATAAAAGAAAAAATGACATCATTTTCAATTTTTCTCAAAATCTCTTGTTCTTCCAATTGTTCTTCTAGATCAAATATTTTGCATTCTAATACTAATGGAGGTATATATCTCTTAGTATCATAAGATACTGGAGATATATTATCCTTATTAGGATTAGCTGCATTTAAATCAAAGAAGTCATTCGATTTAGAAGATTTAGTTGAAGAAACAATATTTAACTTTTGTCTTCTCTTCTTTAATTTTTCTGGAAAATATTTTGCATTTTCTTGAGTGTAAACAAAAGAAACTTCCATTCTCTTGTTGTTCATCCGTTTTTTATCTTCCGCAATTGTAGTTTCTTCAACACTTGTCCAAAAAGGTTTGTATTGAGAACCATAGTGTGAAAGACCAAGACATTCGTAATCATAAAAATTGGGAATCTCAATTTTAGCTTTCTTTAAAAACTTTGGATTTTTAAATTCAAGACCCCAATTTTCTTTTATCGACTCATAGCTCCTTGGTTTATGCATATGAATTGTTTGTTCAGTTTGATTTTGTTTATATAACTTTTCTTCTAATTCAAAAATTTTATCCGTAAACTTTTGATTTAAAATTGACAATTCAGTCAAAGAATCATGAGAAGTCTGTTTTTCAATTTCTAAATCTTCAATTCTTTCTTGAAATTTCTCTTTTGTAAATTTTAAAATTGATTTTTCATCACTCAGAGAAATCTTCAATTTTTCAATTTGAACAGACTTTTCTTGATTTTCACGTTTTTCGGATAGAAGCTTTGAACGAAAGTCATGTAAAGCATTTGTGATGATATTCATTTGCGAATAAATGTAATTAAAATCAAACTCAGATGGTATCTCAGATTCATCAGTTGATGTGTCCTCATCCTCATCATCACTGTTGTCATCTCTAATAAAGCACATCGCAGCAGTCTCAACATTGTCAGCTTCATTATCTGAGTGATTCAACCAATATTCCTCCTCAGCCAACAAAATTGTTCCACTTGCTTTCTTTTCAGCCAATGCTAATTTCTTCTTATAGAAATCCACATCTTTCACAATCTTCGTTCTGCATTCCTTTGAAATATGCCCGGGTTTTCCATAGTTGTAGCAAGTCACAACCTTTTTCTCTTATTTCTTTGGTTCAGCTGTTGTACCAGACTCATACTTGGGAAAGAAAGGCTTTGATGTAGAACCGAGTTCTACCTTCTTTGATCCAGAAGAAAAACGAAGATTGTTTGATCCTGTCCGTTTCTGATATTTCTTTTGATACTGTTGACTTAGAAGAATCATGTCTTTTTCTAATGCTTCGCCATCGTCATCTGTTGATCCATAGTAAGCAGACTCAGTTAAGGCTTGCTCAGCCATTTGACTAGCTAAAAGAGCGATTGGATCCACAGTCTTTGGCTTCTGCTTATCCAGCTTAGATTTCTTCTTCAGAACCATTGCTTCATCAGACATCAGGATTTCAAACATTTCCTGAATTGGCATTTTGGAAATTCTGGGATCATTCCTCATGCGATGACAGGATTTTTCCCATTCTGGTTTGAGTGCATTAAGGAACTTCAGATTGGTTTCCAGCTCATTCTTTATTACCTTGATCTTATACAGATCATTAATAACAATCCAGAACCTGTCGAAGACACTTTTCAGACTCTCCCCATCCTTTGCTTTGAACTCTTCAAAATTGTTCATGTATCTTGTCTGACGAAGCTGTGTAGACATAGCCGTACCAAGCATGATTTTCTCCAGTTGTGTCCATATCAGCATAGGATTGTGTTTGAAACAATCGATTCTATTGTAGATGGAATTTGGTAGAGCAAGTATCAAATTCGAGTTGGCCTGATTGTCAGCTTGGTATCTTAGAAGTTCATCAGCATCATATTCTATCAGGGATTTTTCTACATCAGTGGCTGGAGTGTTTCCAACAGCTGGTATCACTTTCCTTGGTTTGACCATGGGACCTTCAGTCAAAGCTTTCATCATATTTTCACCATTTGACTGCCTTTCGATGAAATTAACAAACCGGTCCTGCCATTGTTCAAATTCGTTCTCATTAATCAGAACAGGTGGACGAGTTTCAGATCCCAACGACATCATGAGATCATTCTTGTAAAGTTGCGCTTGTAGAGACATATTTGAAGAAATCTGGAATTCAGAAAAAATGACTAAGTGTAGATGACCCGCACTACTAAGAACTGCGTGTTGAGAGAAATTCGGGTCCTTGATGAAACACACTCTCAAGGAATGCGTGTCCAGAAAAATACTCGAATCTTTCCTTTGAGATATGCGTGTCCAAGAGAAATGCGCGTCCAAGAGAAATGCGTGTCTAGAGTGATTTGTAGAAACGCGTGTTAAGGCTGACACGCACTTGTAGAAACGCGTGTTAAGGCTGACACGCACTTGTAGAAACGCGTTTCCAAAGAATCAACAACCTGAGAAAAACACTATCACTCAAAAGTTAGTTTCACACGATTTTAAAGAACACGCATACTAATAAGATGAATGACGTGCATAATTCTTGAATAACCCGCATATTTCAAAAACTTATAATATGCAAACTAGTATGAATAACATGCATATCAGGATGAATGACCCGCATTTCATGATGAATGACCCGCATTTCCTGATGAATGACCCGCATTTCAGCAAACAACTATAAATCTGCTAATTTGATCATAACACTTAAATTAAGTACAAACAAATTGCACAGAATTGAACGAAAACAAGATTTTAATACAATTCAATTAACAATTTCGATCATAACACTCTAAAACTCAAAAACTCACATAGAACAGACAACAGAACACGTCTTTTTCAGATTATATTCAAACTCAAAATCGAAGCACCAAATCACGTTTTTATGCAAATCAACAAGAAACAAACTAGATCGACTATATAAAACGCATCTAAAAACAACAATTTCGAAACAATTTCGAAACAATTCGATCACAAAACAGACTAAAATTGGTGAAAATCCAGAAAACAAGATTTTTCTTGAAAAAAAACAACAAAAATCAATCAAATTTTCGAATTAAACACACAAATCAATAACAAATACACTTAATCTCAATCCTCTCAAAATCTTGAAGGCTCTGATACCAATTGATGATCCAAGATCACAAGATCGTAGAGAGAGAATCTAGAGAGAGAAAGTGTGCTCTTGAAAGAAACAGTATATTCAGATCAAACAGTGTACGTTCGTTACAAAACTAACAAGCCAAGGGGACTTAAATAACCCAAGGCACTAATAAAACAGATAATACTAAGAAAGCAGTAAAATAAATACAATGATTACTATAAAAACTGATCTAACACTATTTATCGATCCAAAAGATATTCATCCGAATCTTTGCAAATTCAGACAAAATATGAGTGTAACACCTGAATCAACAAATGAATCAGTTAGAAGTGTTTGTCAGTAACATGAAGTCACTGTGTGTAACGAATACACATTGGAAAGGAGCTTTTTAATGTTCACTCCCCCAGGTCTTCCATTCAATCATTGAATAACACAAGGTTAAAATATGAACGTTTAGACAGAAAAATGAATTTCATGTGTGTAGGTGCTTGTGTTTGAAAGAATTAAGCATATGATGATTGATTTTGTTAGGCTCAAAATTGTGTAAAACATTGAGACAACAACAGTATAACACAGACTCCATTGTGCATGATCAAAGTGCGAAGGTGGGGGAGACTTTCTTCTTTTTCAATATCCAGATTTTCCAACTGAAAACCAGATAGCATATGTGTTGTGTCCCCTTTAACAATTGAAACATCTTCTTTTTGAGTAAAAGATGAGTAGCTGGTGGGATTTAAATCAAGAGTTGGCATGGGCTAGTTGCCTGTTTCAATGATGTTCACCAAAGAATTGTGAAACAATCAGAAATGTGGCTGCCCGGCTCAGAAAAAGTTGGTGCAGAGTTTGATATTCTATTACTCTGCTCTCTCACCCTCTTTCTTTTTTACAATGAGCTCGCTTCTAACCAAACTCTCATTCCCATTTTACCTTATCACACATACCCATACTTAGTTCTTTTGACTCCTCGTCTCTCGATCACTCAATGATTAACTTCTTAGGTAGGAAACACTGGTTAACGTGAATCCATAGAAGTTCTATTAAGTTCTCACACAATGAACCCATGTAATCCTAAAAGAACAGTGTTGCGCAAAATGATTTAACTTTGCAGTTAAATCCCAATGTGAAATAGAAGTCAGATAAATGTATGATCTTGAATGTAATCATGAAGATTTGAGCATTTTAAACATTGAAGATATTTCAAAACAAGTATTTTGAATGAATGAAATAAATACAAGAAACTTGTTTGAAAATCTGACATTGTATGATAATATCAAATAGAAATGATTTATCGATTAAGACTTAGGTCAGCAAAAAATGGATATTTGTCTATACGAATCAAAATATAGACACCCTTGAAAGAAATGTTTTGAAATGAAATCAACGCTCAAAATTTGAATGTTAAGCGGAGTGTATCACCATCGAAAAATTTGTTCAATTTGAGACATGGTGATAACATATTCAACAAAAAATTGTAAACCGGTGTGCGTGAATACTTGAAAGTATATGGAAAAGATAAAACACAAGTATTTATCTTTGGAAACACACGGTTTGCTAAACATTAACGCACATGTAAAAGTGAAAACATTGAAAAGCACACTTCTATATTCATGAAATCTTTTAAGAATCAGAAGTTGTTTGAACATTGAAGAATATGATTTCATATCTGAAAGTTGTACTTCTTTCAGACACGTATGAGATTAAGAATAGAATATTTACTTACGCTCATCTTCAATCTCACGAAGTCAGCTCAAAAGTCATATTGATATGATCATGTAAGCTCTCACTCAATTCTGCAAAAATAACCAGTCTGTCAAAGTACAAAGCTTTATTCAAAAAATTTATTGAAAAGTAAAGACATAAAGCAATAAAACTTTGAAAATACGAGTTCTGATCATATGTAATCAGAATTCATATTCAGTACTCATTATCTTATACTCCCCCCTGAAATTATGCATCAGAAAATTTATCAGTAATAAACATATGCAAAATTTATTAACTCCCCCTCAAATGTAGATTCTCTTATCATCTTCTCACACTCCCCCTGAAATGATGAACAAACTTAGGTGCATATATCTTTCAGATTAAAAATAAAGAAATGAAGAAAAATAACTATAACAAACTTTAAGAGGTAATCACAGATTAAGTCTTAAGATTTAGCATACCAAGCTTTGAAATGAGAAAATTAAATCTCTTTTCATCAAGCGGTTTGGTGAACAAATCTCTATGTTTTTGGTCTTGGTATGTTGAACAGGATTCGTAGATGTGGAAATCGCGCTCTTTGAATCGCAGTAGATCGAAACCTTGTTGTATTTGAAGCCATAATCTCAGAGTTATGTTCTCATCCACAACACTTGAGAACAGCAGCTCGCCGCATCGACGTACTCTGTCTCAGCTATTGATGTGGATACACAAAGTTGTTTCTTTGAAGCTCAACTCATGA
This sequence comes from Arctium minus, assembly GCA_954870635.1. Classification (NCBI taxonomy): domain Eukaryota; kingdom Viridiplantae; phylum Streptophyta; class Magnoliopsida; order Asterales; family Asteraceae; genus Arctium; species Arctium minus. Next base: position 46,496,042 of record OX941089.1, on the reverse strand, counting down.
GTTTATCGCCCAAAAATTGTATGTGTCCCGACGTACTTTTCCTGTCAAGCATACAACTTGCATGGTCTGCATCTGAATATGCTCTCAGTTCAAAACCTGTATCCTTAGGATACCACAGACCAAGATTTGCAGTGCCCTTCAGATATCTAAAGATACGTTTAACTGCAAATAAATGGGATTCTTTTGGAGAAGCCGGATATTGAGCACATAATCATGTAGAGAACATTATATCTGGCCTACTAGATGTTAAATACATTAAAGAACCAATCATCCTTCGGTAGGTTCTAACATCGACAGCTTTTCCCGAAGGATCAGCGCCAATCTTAGTTCCCGGTGCCATCGGGGTTCCAATAGGTGTACAATTTTCCATTTTAAATTTTCTAAGAATATCGAAAATGTACTTAGCTTGTTTGATAAAAATCCTTGTGGAAAACTGTTTGACTTGTAATCCGAGAAAGAAATTCATCTCTCCCATCATACTCATCTGAAATTTGGACACAATGAGGTTAGAATAATTCTTACAGTATTTTGCATTAGTTGAGCCAAATATGATATCATCCACATATATCTAAATTAAAATAATATTGGCCTTTTCCTTTTTGATAAAAAGAGTAGTATCGATCTTACCTTTCGAGAAGCCCGACTTGACTAGGAATTTAGATAATACTTCATACCAGGCTCGAGGGGCTTGTTTCAGACCGTAAAGAGCTTTATCCAAAATGTAAACATGATTTGGTTTCTCTGTATTGACAAAGCCTTCAGGCTGAGAGAAGTAGACTTCCTCCTTTAAGATGCCGTTGAGAAAGGAAATCTTCACGTCCATTTGGTAGATAGTGAAATTTTTGTATGCGGCATATGCTAGAAACATCCTTATAGTTTTGATGCACGCCACTGGAGCATAAGTCTCGTCATAGTCAATACCTTCCTCTTGCCTATATCCCTTAGCCACAAGTCTTGCTTTCTTTCTGATAACGATACCATCTTCGTCTTTCTTATTTTTAAACACCCATTTTGTGCCAATAACGGTTTTACCTTCAGGCTTAGGCACTAGTCTCCAGACTTTGAGTGCTTTGAACTGATTCAGCTCTTCTTGCATCGCAGTTACCCAGTGTAAGTCGGCTAGAGCTACATATACGCGTGTTGGCTCTACCTTGCTCAGGAATGAGTCATGCATACATTGATTAAGTGTAGCAGATCTAGTTTGCACCGGTTTAGATGGATCTCCTATGATCTGATGTATCGGGCTCTTTGGTCCACCTATGTTCATGAGGGAGTGGATTTGATGTAGATTTATCATGATTCTCATCTAAAAATCTACTTTCAGCTTCATCAGTTTGTTCATTATTTGGTAGGGGTGCAGTTGAAGTATTCTGTGCAGAAGCTTCAGTTGGTTAGACATTTACTGTCTGTTGAGTATTCCTTACAGTGCATCCAACTGACTCAGCAACTTCTGGCTCTTCATGAATGTTCACAACTTTAAATGTTGGAGTAGGTGTTTGAATTGGAATTTCTTGTTGAATCGGAGAATTGGATTCAGTAGATATCTCTGAAGTGGTTGGATGATTATGCGTTGAATCGTCCAATCTGTCAACCACAATAGGTTTAGTCACTTTAGTACCAAGAAATTCATCATAAAACAATTCAAACAATAAATCTAAATCAGATAAATGAGAATTAGACGATGACACTTCATCTGATTTCTTATCAGTAGGCACAGGTTCTGGACTGATCTGCCTAGAAGCTAATACACCAGTAATAACGAGTTCTGAACTGTCTTAAACAGAAGCCATATCTTCATCGAATGTAATATTTACGCTCTCAACTACTATCTTAGACTTTTTTAGGTAAACTTTGTAGGCTGCAGATGTTTGAGAGTAGCCGATAAAGATACCTTCGTCTGCCTTCGGACTGAACTTGTTTAAGTTCTCCTTGTCATTTAGTACAAAGCATCTTCATCCAAAAATATGGAAATGTTTAATGCTAGGTGTACGATTATTTATTAAAGCATATGGCATTTTGCCAAACCGGCGATGGATTATAGATCGATTTTGAGTGTAGCACGCAGTCGACTCAACTTTAGCCCATAGAAATAAAGGTAGGTTTGATTGATTTAGCATAGTTCGAGTAGCCTCGACTAGCGTTCTGTTTTGTCTTTCTATAACTCCATTCTGTTCAGGCGTTCTGGCAGCAGAAAATTGATGTATTATCCCGACCGAGTCGAGATAATATTCTACAGTTCTGTTCTTAAATTCTGTGCCATTATCTGTACGAAGAAGCTTGACTATTTTTTATAGATTCACTTGAGTAGTCTTCAAAAATGTGATGATGACTTCGGGCGTCTCATTCTTTGTTCTCGGAAATTTGACCCAAATGTACCGCGAGTAATTGTCCACAATCACTAGAACGTATTTCTTGCCGTTTATGCTCTGAGTACGCATTAGACTGCAAAGATCCATATGCATTAACTCTAAGGATGACCTTGTACCCATGAGCGGCTCTCTTCATTTTGCCCTTCTCACACGTTGTACAGAGATGTTCTTTCACATACTTGAGCGCTGGAAGTCCTTTTACCAAATTTCCCATGACCAATTTGTTTATGTAACGACAATTCAGGTGAGAAATCCTTTGATGCCATAACCAGCTTTGTTGCAGCGAGGCTTTTGACAGTAGACACACCTCATTGTCAGTCTTGACTTTTGACAGATTTATCGTGTAGAGGTTTGAATTTCTAGTCCCGACCAAGAGTTCGTTACCGTCTTCAGTACGTACAGAACACCTCTTGGCCTTGAAATTAACCTCTAAGTCTTTGTCACAGAACTTTCCAACGCTGAATAGATTATGTCCTAAACCTTAAAAATACCTCACCTTCTTGATCATCATGTTGTCTTGAGTCACATCACCATATCCCAGAATAGGTGAAAAGTGGTCATTTCCGAATTGAACTAGATAATAAATCTTTCTACCCGGTCATATACTTGGAGGAACCAGAATCCAAGTACCACATATGACGGGTCTACATAGGAGAAATCACGAAACAATTGGTTTAGGTACCCATTTATATATGGGTCCTACAGTGTTAGCACAAGATTTTGGCATCCATTTGTATATGAACCCTGTGATCTTTTGACAAACATTTGAAGCATGAGAATGATAAGAATAGACATGATATGTCCCAAACCAAACATCAGAATATTTCCGAGAAGCAAAATAATTTCTATTATAAGTAGAAGACTTTCTAGCAGACGAAGATAATTGGAATAATTGCTTCATTGAGTATTTCTTGTAAGAAGTTACAAGTTTTGGTTTTTGAAAAGCAACATTTTCAATTAAATCATGTTTACTATCAGTTGTTCTATTACAATCAGAATTAGAAGATGATTTTGCCGTCTCATCAATCTTCTTCTTTGGTCGTCATTCTGATCTAACTCCAGATTTTCGCTTACTCACATCTGAAACATTTGAATTTTTAAAGTTAGAACTGTGAGATTTGAGAGATTGCTTGTTCTTTGGATTACCAGTGGTTTTTTGTTTCTGTGAGTGCTTAGAGTTCTTCTTCTTACCTTTGGCATTCTTGGTATTCACAGAAACTGGTACATCAACTTTCGTTGATGTTTCACCTTTTATGTACACACTAGGTAGACCAAAAGAATTGATTATAAATTGTGAATGATCAGGAAGTTTTTCATTGAAATAAAATTAAGCAACGCACTCATCTAAATCACCATCAGAGTTTAAGAAATCAAACTCTTCATCAAGTAAACCAGAAATATCATCAGATTTTGAAGCTTTGGAAGTGTTTGAAAAATCAGAATTTAAAATCACAGTAGAAAACACAGTTTGTTCTAGATTAATCAAAATCCTCTCTTCTGCCAAAGTGTTCTCGAGTTCATAAACTTTACTTTTCTAACACGAGAGGAGGTACATAAATTTTACCTTCAACTAGTTTAGCCTCCAACTCCTCTGTAGAATAGCTTTCAAAATAGTCATTAGAAAGAAATTTTGATTTATGAGAACTATAGCTAGAATTCAACTTCTCATATGTAAATGGAAGCTGCATTTTAGTTTTGTTCTTTCTTTTCTCTTTTTCTTTAACTTCATCCTCTTCAGAAAGTTTAGTCCACTTAACTTTGAGTTCGGGATATTGTGGTGCCAGTTTTAAAAATCCAAAATCATATAGCGCAGGCACTTTAGAAATACCCTTTTTGAGAAAGTGTGGGTTCTCGTAACCAAGAACCCAACACTCACTACTCTCTTTGGGTTTGTTTAGATGAATGGCTTGTTCAGTTTGACCTAAAGTGTAAAGTTTTTCCTCAAAAACATTCACCTTATCAGATAAAGATTTGTTTTCTTTCTTTAGTGATGAATACTTTTTAGCAACATTTTTTACTTCAAACTCACACATTCTGTATTTTGAAGTAGTTTCAGATAGTTCATTGTGAACTATAGTCTTCTCTTTCGCGCTGGTATCAATATTTTTATGCAAAGCTTCAATCAATACGTTCTTCTCAGCAATATCCTTGTTAAGTTTCAGTATTGACTGGTTTTTCTCTTTATTGATACCTCTCTCACGTTTAAGCTTAGACTCTAATTCCTGGAGTTTAACCATCATGACTTGCATCTGGTTAAGAAAATCTGATTCAGACATATCACATACCTTTTCGTTGTCTTCTCCATCAGAATCATCTTCAACTTCAGTCTCTTCTTTACCCATAAAACACAAGTGAGCTTTCTCTTATTTCTCTTGTTCCTCATCTGAGTGATCGAGCCAGAATTCATCTTCAACCATAAGAGCCTTGCCAGCCTCCTGCTGCTTGGCCAAGAGCATCTTATTCTTGTAGTACTCGGAGTTTCAGATCTTAGGCTTTCGGCAATCCTTAGCAAAGTTTCTGATCTTCCCGCAGTTATAGCACTTAGTTGGTTTGACTCTTTCTTCTCTTCGGATCTTTATCTCTTCTCCTCAGGCCTTTTCTCTTCCATCCTTTTTCCGTCAATTCTCTCTTTGTGTTCATAGTTCCTTGAACCCGAAGAATACCTCTGACTGTTAGATCCAAGCTTCTTGTAAAACTTCTTTTGGAAAGCTTTCGTCAGTAATAGCATTGCCTGCTTCAGATTCTGACAGTCATCGGAATCAGAATCTTCTTCACTATCCACCTCCTCGGATTCAGAAACTATTACCTTCTTCTTCTTCTTTAGGCTCACCGATTTCTTCTTCACTACCAGGGCAACTGGATCAACAGCCACTTTCTCAGTCTTCTTCTTTTCATCTTTGATCTCCTCCACCTCTTCTTTGTTTTGTCTCAAAGTCTCGTACACCTCGTGAAGTGGAATCTCATTCAGATCCTTCATCTGCTTCATCTGCCTAATGAATCTCTTCCACTCTAGCTGTAGTATGCTCAGGAATTTTACATTCAGCTCAATCTAAGATTTCCTAACTTTATTCTTACTGAGCTCATTCAATAGAGTCACAAATCTGTCGTATGTAGCCTCCAGAGATTCTCCCTCCTTGGCCTTGAATTCCTCGTAGTTGTTGAGACAGTTTGAGACTTTGAGCTGCTTGCCAATCTTGGATCCTAGCATCATCTTTTCTAGTTGATCCCACGTCTCTTTGCCCGTGGCATTATAACTGTCGATCTTGACGTAGATCTTGTTTGGAATCCCTTGTAAGATAAATGATCTAGCCAGTCTATCAGCTTTGAATCTTTTTCTTTGCCCATCTGTGTACTCTTCCAGTGGAAGTGGGTATTCTTTGTTGACAATTTCTTCCTCATTCTCTCCCTCAGTAGATAAGATCTTTGTGGGAGGTTTCATGACTCCTTCCTTGAGATATAATCTGATATACTCTGCCAGATCATTACGATCGATGAAGTCCAGGAAGCGGTCCTTCCACTGTTCATACTCTCCTTTAAAAAGTACCGGTGGCATTACGTCGGTTCCGATAGCTAGTGCTTCCCTTGAAGTCATCCTGTTTTAAAAAATGTACAATAAGAACATGAAAATGATCGTTAGTCCAAGTGAAATCAGAATACATAAAAACTTAGAATGAATTTTCAGAAAATAAATTTCCAAAAATCTCCTAAGTATGGAATTCGCACACTACAGCGAAACACAAAGAATTCGGATACATGATTCGCATGCACCAATGCGCACACACACTAACTTCAGAATTCGCATACAAGAACAAATCAGAATTCGCGTGCAGTTATATGCGAGTTATAGGAATTCGCATACAACACTTATGCGAAATCTAGACATGGAAAATTTGAAAAATTAGCTTTTCGCATGAACTTTTCGCATAAGCTTTTCGCACAACAAACTCACACGAATTCTACACTTAGAAAAAAACAATTTGAAACTTTTATGAGAATTCTTATTAATTCCTATCTCACTCTTATGCGAATTCTAGGAATTCGTATATAGCGATATGCGAGTTCTTCACTTTTCGAACAGAAGCCTTATGTAAATTCTTTCCTTAGAAAGATTTTCACATAAACTTTTTGTATAAAGTTCTTATGCGAATTCTAACAATTCTCATACAAGGCTATACGAATTCTGAGGAATTCTCAACACACACATACGCGAATTCTGCTCATTTCGCATAACACACATGTGCGAATTCTACACTTATGAAATTTTTCAGACAAAACAATATGCGAAATCCTTTTTGATGCGAGTTCTTGGGGTTTATGCGAGTTCTTGAGATCTCGTCTGAAAACCACTCTGATTTCTTCAAAAACCCATCAAACCTTCGATTTTCAGTCTGTAACTTTTACAATATGGTCACAAACACTATTCGAACCTATTACAATCACTGAATTTCAAAGAAATTATGTCAAAAGTACAAATTGGGATTGAACAGTGCTATCGAACTTGTGAATTTGAAAACTCGTAAGAACTATCAAATTGATCAAAATTACAGTGCAATGTTCTAACAAACCTTTACAAGATTGATCTAATACACTATAATAACTCAATCTAATCAATTACAACTCCAATTAAACTCTAAAAATCAAAACTCGATCTAAACTCAATACACAGTGCCGAAAACCATTTTCTTGATTGATTTCAACACGAACTCTGCTCTGATACCAATTATTATTCCCTAATTTCAAGTTCTAATTCACATATTTAAACAATAACAAGATGATAATCAATTAAGCAATTAATGTGTTTCAATTCAAATCTAGATTTCGATTACACAATGAAGTTCTCTCTCTCTTTCAAAACTTTCTCTCTCTAGAATCTGTCTCGCGTACAATACTTGACTTCTAACACGCTTGTTTCACTTGCTCTACAACTAAATTCATATCCCTATTTAAGACAAGGACACAACAAGACAAAAACAAAATTACAAATACAAGACTTTGACTTTGACTTTATTACAAAGAGACTTTGACTTGCTTTGAGATTTGACTTGAGCTTTTACTTAGCTTCACTTTAAGCTTTCAGTCTTCATGATCTTGTATCCAACAAATATGTGCACTAACACCTGGCAAGGTCGCGATCGGGGTGCAGTGCTCATTTAGTCCGATTTTTCTCATGTTTCTCATTCATTACTTCACTAATTCTCTAGAAAACTCATCCTCTCCCCTCTCTCTCTTCATTAAAGCCGACTTAGAAGTATTCATTGCTCAATTTCCACCTTAATTTAAGGATTTCCATCATCAAGTTAGAGATTTGGAAGCTAAGATCAAAGTTTGCTCATCACACCATCTTGCCATGTTCTAGGTTTTGGGAGATTTCTAGGTTTCCATACAAACCTAGTATCGCGAGTTCATCCTATAACCCTTTTTCCCTATATAGAAGTTTTAAATGCTATTTTTATGCTTCATCAAGATCTCTAATACCTTTCTCTTCATTTGAGCAATTTTTCAAAAAGCTAGGTCAAAACTAGGTTTTGATGATTTTTGGGTAAAATGATGTTTTGGCTATGGAACTTTGTTTTATATATATAAACAATGATATCCTTCTATTTGGATGAATTTTGGGAAATTTATGAGTAAGGGATAAATTTATGTTGAAGTATCAAAATTATGGATTTCACTCCTTGGATGGTTGACATGTACAAATGTGTATTTTTGTTGGGTATATTTTGGTACATCTTAGAGAGTGTGAAATGTTAAACTATAGTGTAATAGATGCATAGGCACAATAGTCGACTTGTAATGGAATGGGATAGTTATTCTCACACCTTGGCTAGACATAGGAACTATGTCGTCGGGGGACTCGAAATATAGACCGTGGGTGGTTGAGCTCGATGATTGTGTGACCCGTGAGACTTGAATACTAGCGAATGGGTCTTTCTTAGTTCATTTGGGGACTCGAACTATAGACCATGGGTGGTTGAACTCGATGACCAATGTTACTTTAATAAAAGCTTTATAACATTGTAATGTGACTTATTTTTGTATTCCGTCATTGTCAATGGTAAACCGGGACTCTCCCGTTACTTTGTGAAATCTTATGTCCTCCCAAGGATAAAAGAGGTTTGAATTATATATCATGATCTTATTTACAATATGATTTGGAATTCAATATTTTCTAATATCATTTTATAATTGTTTGAACTCACTTGGCGTGATCCTAACACTTTTCTTCAAATGACATGCATATCAGATTCTTTTTGCGGAGGGGCTTCTAAGGCTTGAGTGGAGCGTCCAATTGCCATCTTGGGAATTTTTTAGGATTGGTAGCTTTTGATAGCAAGTGATGCTTGGAAATAATATTCTTTTGGTGATGATAGCAACACCTGTCCTTAACCTAGCTTAGATTAGTAAGTTGTCGTTTATCATTCATATTCGTTCTTTGTAAGCGCTTTACAATTTACCCATTCTTAGGTGATGTTATATTTATACATTATTTATTCGATTCAATCCAGTTTAATTTGACCTCTATTTTTAGGGGTGTTACAAGTTTGTATTAGAGCATTAGTTTAAGCGGACTAGGTAAAAACTTAAGATGCCTAGACTTTAACTGAGACTTTAATCTATAATTTGCGAGTTTGGGTGGTTTCTAAGATAGGAAGTCTATAGAGCCGATGGACGTACACTAATTGACAATTGTGATAGTAATAACGATAATTTTTATGTATAGTGTGTTCATCATCTCACTTAGGTAATATTATTATGAATACACTGTTACGTAGGCGTACTTGACTTTACTGTTATTTCAATAATTGATGAATGTAGCAATACGTTTCTTTTGTATCTCTTGATAGAATCTCTTACCTTCTTTCTCGTGTGTGACAGTCTGAAATGGTTAACACGTGAAGTAGACTGACAACTGAAGCTGATGGGCAAGAAGCAAGTGTATCCAATCCGAACCAATTAGAGAGAGTTGTTAATGTTTTTCCTCCAACCTTACCGCCATTGGCCAGTGGAAGAATATAGCACATACCAAGGGTAACCATGGCATCCTCTAACCCAGTTCTACAAGAGGTGAATCCTCAAACGGAGTTGATGGCCAATGTGATGCAGATAGTTACCTCTGCCATGGAGAAGCAACAAGAGGCTTTTCTGAAAATGTTGGATGACAGATATGCCAACCTTCGAAGGCTTGAGACAGTTGCCGAAAACATAGTGGTGGGTTCCGGGGATACTAGAAACATGGTCAAGATGGAGGAACACGTGATTGCCGACGCTAGGCGAGGTGGGAGAACTTGTTCCTACAAGACTTTTCTTTGTAGCAAACCATCGGATTTTTTGGGTTCGATAATCCGGTCACTTGCATGAGCTGGATTCAAGAGTCGAGAAAACATTCGACTCTAGGTAATGCGGGGAGAGCCAAAAATTGAAGTTCGACTCTCAGATGTTAAGAGGCCCTGCTCTCAGATGGTGGAACGTTACCAATTCCACTCTTGATGCTACCATCATAGCCCAACTGACATGGGTAAAGTTCAAGAAGAAGATAATGGACGAATACTGTAATGAGCGGGAGATCGACCTCATGGAGGATGAGTTCCTGGATCTTAGAAAATGGAGTAAGACCGTGAGGGAATACTTCATCCTTTTATAGCAAATCTCAATCTTGTGGGGCACATAGCCCCAAGTGGAAAGGAGAAGATCAAGGCTTATCTCAAAGGCCTTCCTGCTGATATGATGGCTACGGTCCGGAATTGCAAGGCTCCACCCTCCATGAAACTATTGAAGAGGCCAAACTCATGGAGGACGCGTATGCCCGGAGGAAGGAAAATGAGGTCATAGTCAGAAAGAAAAGGAGATGGGAAGGAAACTTTGGATCCTAAAAACAACCAAGGCCATTCAACAACATTCGAGGGAACGACCCTAGAAGAGTCTAGGTGGTACTGAAAGTGCAAGAGTAAACACTTTGGCCTGTGCCACCCAAAGATCGATTCATGTTACAAATGTGGAAAGTTTGTCCATGCTCATAGGGATTGCCCAGTAAAGTTGCTAATTTGTTTCGAATGCAAGGATTCGGGTCACTTATGTAATGATTGTCCAAAACTCAAGATGGGAGGAAATCATAGGAAGAAAGAGAGCTCACCAAGGGTGCCGGGAAGAGCTGTTCAAATGACAGCCGAGGAGGTAAAGGTGTCGGACATTGTGTCGGGTACGTTTCTTGTTAACTTCATACTGACGCATGTTGTTTTCAATTCGGGTGCAATTTATTCTTTTGTATCGATTTTCTTTTTGTCAAGAATGTCTATGGCTGCTAGTACATTAGTAGATGCTTTAGTAGTAGAAAAAGAGAATGATAGTCCGGTCCTTATTAGTGAACTATTTAAGGATTGTGTCTTGGAGATCGAGGGAAGGAAGTTTCTGATCAACTTTTTCCAATGTCTATCGATGGATTTGACATGATAGTCGGGTTGGAGTGGTTGGTAGATAACCAAGTCGAGATTATGTGTTCGAAGAAGTTGATTCGAATCCCGTTGACAGGCAACGACACAATACTTGAGAGAGAATAAAGGCGGATGTAGTAGTTATTTCCATGGAAAAGGCACACACGTGCTTGGTGAAAGGGTGTTCTTCTTACTTAGCATATGTGGTGGATGCAAAGTTAGAAAATAAGAAGCTCAAAGATGTTAGAGTCATTCGTGACTTTCCAGACTTGTTTCCCAATGACTTGCTTGGGTTACCACCGGACCGACAAGTAGAGTTCCAAATATATCTATTCCCGTGTTGCTCCAATCGCTAGAACGGTACCATCTGAAATGCAAGAGATGATATCGCAATTGCAGGACCTTTTAAAAGGGCTTGTGAGACTGAGTTTGTCGCCATGGGGAGCTCTGGTATTATTTGTGAAGAAGAAGGACGGCACGATGAGGATGTGCATAGACTATCGTGAACTAAACAAGGTAACCATGAAGAACAATTACCCACTCCCATCTATGACCTATTTTATCAACATCAAGGGGCAGTATGCTTCTCAAAAATCGACCTTCGATCGGGGTATCATCAGGTGAAGGTGAAGGATAAAAATGTGGCGAAGACTGCCTTTAGGACACGATATGGTCATTATGAATTCCTAATAATGCCATTCGGGTTGACTAACGCACCGACAGTGTTCATGGATTTGATGAACCGGGTATCCTAACATTTCATTTACATGTTAGTGACCGTGTACATCGACAACATACTTGTCTACACCAAGGATGAGTCTCATCACGAGCTACACCTTTGGGAAGACTTAGAGTTCTTGAGAAGGGAGAATTTATACGCAAAATTCTCCAAGTGCAACTTTTGGTTGGAAGAAGTCTAATTTTTGGGTCATGTAGTCAACTGTGACAGAGTGAAGCTGGATTCGTCCAAAATTGAAACGATGATGAATTGCGAGCCACCCAAGAACCCATTTGAAAACAGAAGCTTCTTCAGTTTGGCGGGCAACTATAGGAGGTTCATTCAGGACTTCTCCAAAATCGCTTCTTCTTTTACGGCCTTGAATTGAAAGAACGTGAAGTTCGCTTGGACCAAGTCGCAAGAGAAATCTATCCGGACTCTTAAGAAGAAGTTGTGTGAAGCTCCAATTATGTACTTATTCAAAGTCTTTGAAGACTTCGTGGTATATAGGGATGCATACAAGATGGATTTGGGTTGCGTATTGATGCAAAGGGGCAAGGTGATTGCCAATTCTCAAGACAACTCAAGGATCAAGAGAGGAATTATCCAATCCACAACTTGGAACTAGTGGCGGTGGTATTCATTTTGAAATTATGGTGACACTACCTTTAAGGTACTAGACGCAAGCTATTTACCAACCACAAGATCTTGAAGTACGTGTTTGATCAGAAGGAATTGAACATGAGGTAGCGTCGTTGGTTGGAACTATTAAAGGATTATGATTTCGATTTACTCTACCACCCGGGTAATGCAAATGTGGTGGCAGACGCACTAAGTCGGAAGGAGTATGGTAGCAGCTTTCAGGCTACACTCACGAGAATCGAGTTGGTGTCAAATCTCATCAATCAGATAAGGGCATCTCAGAAAGAAGCCCTACTTGAAGAGAACCTTAAGGAATAAATAATGGTGAAGAAACAATCACTGCTAACCGAGGACGGTCGTGGCTTGAAGCTATACCAAGGCCGCATTTCGGTGCCCAAGATTGGGTGCAACCGAGAATTGCTACTAGAGGATGGACATAATTCCAAATATTCTATCCGTCCGGTTAACACTAAAATGTACAGAGATTTGAATTTGACATATTGGTGGCCCGTCATGAGGTTGGGTGTGGTGAACTATGTGGAAAGGTGTGTGACCTGTCTGCAAATAAAAACAGAACATCAACAACCATACGGGAACCTCCAATCCTTAGAGATCCTGGAGTTGAAGTGGGAGTACATCACGATGGCTTTCGTGACCAAATTACCGAAGACATTGAAGGGTCATGACACGATCTAGATAGTGGTGGACCGTTTGACAAAGAGTGCCCACTATTTAGGCGATGTGGGAAATGTTGCCTATAGATAAGCTCGCTAAGTTATATATTGACAAGTGGTCTTGAGGCATGGGATGCCACTAACAATTGTATCCGACCGAGACTTCCATTTCACTTCCAACTTTTGGGATGGCCTACAAAAAGGATTGGACACAAGAGTGAAATTGAGTATGACTTATCATCCCCCAACTGATGGTTAAAGCGAGCGAACAATTCAAAAATTGGAAGACATATTGAGGTCCTGTGTCATTGACTTTAGTGGTAATTGGGACTCTCACCTAACCCTTTTGGAGTTTGCCTACAAAAATAGTTACTACTCTAGCATTGTGTTAGACCACAGTCTCATTGGATTCAAGATCATCCAATCTGAAGATCCAATCTGAAGCTAAAGCCGGAAAGTCGTCTCTCGATACAAAGTCTAATGTCGTTTGTAATAAATGTCGAAGTAAATTATTTTCTATTGTAATTTTAGTATTTAGTCTAACTTAGTTTAAATATCTAATTATGTTAGATATTAGTTTGTTAGATTAATATCTAAGTTATATATTATATTAGTTGTTAGATAATATCTAGATATTAGGTGTAGTGTGTTTGAGAAGCTATTAGATTTTGTAGAACTCAGTTCACAAAAACACACACACTCAAGGTGTAAACTAGAGAGAACACACAGAAAAGCTTCAATCGATGAACCTTGTAACCATTGTTATTAATCAAAGAAGTTGGTAATCGTTTATGTGTATGAGTCGATAAGAACTTGATATATATTGTGGACCGACAATTGGTATCAGAGCCTGATTTTAGATTCAAATCAAGTTTTTCAAACTCGACTCTGTGTTCATATTTTTCAAAATCATTTTCGAGTTTAAGAGTGTTTTAGGTGTGAAAATTGATCAGGTTGTGATCGATTAGGGTGCTAGATCAAGTTGTGAGTGATTAATTTCAGTATATAACTGAATTCGAGTACCAACTTGTGATTTTAGTGATAAAACAGTCGACTTTTTAAAGTCACTGTGCCATCGATTTGCTTTTCAAAAAGTGAGTTTTATCGAGATCGAGTGGTAACAAACTGTTCTAGAAGTGTTAGTAGTCGCTTTGTCAAATTTGGGACTGCTAATTCGAAGTACAGACAGGTTTTTGGTTGAAATTCGAAGTTACAGGGACGAACTCACGCAAGTTCAACTTTGCGTGACCCACTTTGCGCCACCAACTAATCACGCAAAGCCCACTTTGCGCCACCAAAAGCTCACGCAAACCTCAACTCTCGCGACCAACGGATCACGCAAACCTCAGTTCGCACGATCAACTCTTCACGAAAAGCACAAGTCTCATTTGCGCCAACTCCTTGAAACGCAAACCTTACTTCGCGCCAACCTCCACTAGCGCAAAGCTCTACTTAGTGCTACGTACATCTCGCGCAAACTTCAATTCGCGCGATCAACTCTAAACGCAAACTTCTGTTTGCGCGACCCACATTTCACACAAACCTATTGTGCGCCAGTATCTCATCGCGCAAACCATCCTTTGCACCAACCACCACTAGCGCAAACCTCATTTGCGCCACCTTCTCAAAACGCAAAGTTTGCTTTACTCTTATACCAGACTTAAATCAGAATGACATCCAGAGAAGCCCTTGCAATCGGAACTGACACCAAGCCACCAGTTCTCTTTAGAGGAGAATACGAACAGTGGAAAGATCGGTTCCTGAACTTTATCGAAAGACATGATTTGGGTGAATTCATCAGGAAATGGATAGAAGAAGGGATTATGAAACCAGTTACGATGACTCGTATGGTTGGAACTGTGCCGACACAGTATGAACTTAAGTATCATGAGCTCGATGATGATAACCTAAAGAGAGCAAAAGGTGATAGATTATCAAAGTCATACATTCTACAAGGAATTCCAAACTAAATCTATGTAAAGATTGACAGCTATAAATCCTCGGGCAAGGAGATGTGGGATCAGCTAGAGAAGATGATGTTGGGTTCAAAGGTTGTGAACTAGCTCAAAATTTTCAACTGCCTAAACAATTATGAAGAATTTAAAGGAAGAACTGGAGAGTCTCTAGAAGGAACTTATGACAGATTCGTGACCTTGCTAAATGAACTAAGCAAGAACAAGGTCACCAAATCTCAAATCGAGCTGAATGTCAAATTTCTAAGTATTCTACAGCCGGAATGGAAGAGATTTGCCAGGCAGATGAAGCAGATCAAGGATCTGAATGAGATTCCACTTCATGAGGTGTATGAAACCCTCAAACAAAATAAAGAAGAGGTGGATGAAATTCTAGATGAGAGGAGGCAGAGAGTGAAGACAGTTGACGACACAATTGCTCTTGTTGTCAAAAAGAAGAAGAACAATACGATTGTGTATGAATCAGAAAAAAATGAAGTTGATGCAAACTCTGACTCGGATGACTGTGAACAACTGAAGAAGGCTATGCTCATGCTGACAAAGGCCTTTCAGTAGTTGGGCCAAGCCTAGTCAAGCCCATTAGGCTATTATGGCCTAAGTATAAATTAGTTTTGTTTTATGTTAATTAGGTCAGAGGTTAAGAGAGCTTAATTGAAAAATTAATTATTGAGAGAGAGGCTGGTTTTTGTGGTGCGCCGTACAGAGATAAGCAGAGAGAGAGATATATCGATTTCTTCATCAAAATCACTTGTAACATGTTGAATCGTTTGATTAATCAATATCAGGTTTGCATTATTGTGTTGATTATATGTTTGCTTGATTGAATGATTAATTATTGGGACACACAATTGGTATCAGAGCATGTACAGATTGAATTGAATAATTTTTGTTCGGTTATGTTTTTTCTGTTAAAGATTCATAATTGGTATTGTGTGATTGTTCATTCAAGTTTTTATATATTGGGTTGCAATCGATATGCATATTCTATTGATTGGGTATTGTTTGATTTGATTTTTGCATCGTTTTTAATTTCAATCTGGTGATTTTGGAAATTCTGGGTTCGTTATTGAGAAGTCACTGTGTCATCAATCGAATTCTTCTTAAAATATTTTTTTTTTAAATTAATTGATAGAAATCTATTCTAGTTGTTTATACGATCATTTTGGCAAAGTTTGGCAGTTTAATTCGAATTATTGTTTGATTTTTGGGCTGATTTTGGTTTTTGGGTCGATTCAGTATCAAGAACATTCCGGTCGAATAGATTTTATCGGTCCTAAGCCACTTCCGGTCGAATATCTTTTATCGTCCTAAGCCACTTCCGGTCGAATATCTTTTATCGGTCCTAAGCCACTTCCGGTCGAATACCTTTTATCGGTCCACAACATTCGACCGGTACACACACTGTCCACCCCGGTCTAAGAGTATATCGGTCTGTTTGAATAGTAGTATATCGGTCGAATATCATTCTCTATCGTTCTAAGCTATCGGTCTTCACCAATACCGGTCAATATTTTGGTTTTCTCTTTACGGTCAAGCAAAATACCGGTCGTATCATCTTACCAATCGTTGTAATTTCCCGGTTGAACAAGTGTCCGGTCAATTCTCACTTTGCGCAACCTGCTTGATACGTAAACCGTACTTTGCGCAACGTGCTTGATACGCAAACCGTACTTTGCGCAACCTGCTTGATATGCAAACCGTACTTTGCGTAACCCTCTTGATACGCAAACCTTCACTTTGTGCAACCCTCTAGACGCGCAAACCTCTCTTTGCGCAACCCACTAAACGCGCAAACCTCTCTTTGCGCAAACCACTAATCGAGCAAACTTCTACTTTGCGCCACCTGCTTCTCACGCGAACTTCTTCTTTGCGCAAACCGTGTCTAGCGCAAACCTCCATTTGCGCGACCTGCTTCTCGCGCAAACCGCCCTTTGCACCTCTGTTCTTGGCAAATATCTGATTTTTGTACCTGTTTTAACTGTGCTTAATCTATTTGTGATTTATACTGGTTGAGAAGACTGCATTTAATTATTTTTGGAAATTTATTTTTCTGGAAATTTTGAGTGTAGTTTTTATCCAATTTTTTATTCTAACGATCTCATCCAGTTGATTGTTTCAATATCAGATAAGTTTGATTACTAATCGTATAAGTAAAGATGTCTCGGGAAGCTCTTGCTATTGGAACAGATGTGAAGCCACCAATACTCTTCAAGGGGGAGTACGAACAATGGAAGGACAGATTCTTGGACTTCATCGATAGACATGATTTGGGAGATTATATCAGAAAATCTCTGAAAGAAGGAATCATGACACCTCCGACCAAGGTTCTCATTGTAGCTGGAGAAAATGGTGAAGAAGAAGAGACAGAGTTTAAATTACTGATTGGTGAATATTCTGAAGATCAGTTGAAGAGACACAAGGGTGACAAGCTGGCAAGATCATTTATTCTCCAAGGCATACCAAATGAAATATACGTAAAGATTGATAGCTACAATGCTAATGGCAAGCAAATGTGGGATCAATTGGAGAAGATGATGATTGGATCAATAGTCGGCAACCAGCTTAAAGTTTCCAACTGCTTGAATAATTATGAAGAATTCAAAGCCAAAGCTGGAGAATCACTTGAAGCCACTTATGACAGATTTGTCACATTGCTGAATGAGCTCAGCAAGAACAAGATCAACAAATCTCAAGTTGAGTTGAATGTGAAATTTCTCAGCAACCTTCAGCCAGAGTGGAAAAGATTCACCAGACATATGAGGCAGTTGAAAGATCTGAATGACATTCCACTCCATGAAGTTTATGAAATCCTCAAACAGAATGAGGAAGAGGTGGATGAAATCAAGGCTGAGATGAAGAAGGCTAACAAAGAAGTTGCTGATCCAGTTGCTCTTGTGGTCAAGAAAAAGTCCAAGAAGAAGAAGGTGATAGCATCTGAGTCTGAAGAAGCTGATAGTGAGGCAAAGTCTGACTCTGACGATTGTGAACAACTTAAGGAAGCCATGTTAATGTTAACCAAGGCTTTCCAAAAGAAGTTCTATAAAAAGCCAAACTCCAACAGTCAGAGGTACTCGTCTGGTCCGAATAACTACAAGCATAAGGAGAAAGTTGAAGAAAAGAGACCAGAAGACAAGAAGAAGGATGGTGCTGATGAGTTCAAGAAGGAAGAACCGATGAAGTGCTACAATTGTGGCAAATTCGATCATTTTGCCAAGGACTGCCGAAAACCTAAAGTCCGAAACTCCGAATATTACAATAATAAGATGCTTCTAGCCAAGCAACAAGAAGCTGGAAAAGCATTAATTGCGGAGGATGAATACTGGCTCGACCATTCGAATCAAGAGTCTGAAGAAGGAGAGAAGGATGAGACAAAACATCTGTGCTTGATGGGGAAGAACCAGTCAGAAGCTGAAGCTGATTCTGATGATGGAGACAATGATGAGGTATGTAATTTAACTGGATCTGATTTTCTGAACCAAATGCATGCCATGATGTCTAAATTCCAAGAATTAGAGTCTAAACTGAAGCGTGAGAAAGGTGTCATAAATGAGAAAAATCAATCTATACATAAACTTAGTAATGATATTGCTGAGAAAAATGTATTAATTGAAACTTTGCACAAAAATATAGACACCTGCGCTAAAGAAAAGACTATATTTCATAAAGAGTTGTCTGAAACTGTTTCTAAGTATAGAGAATGTGAGTTTAAATCTATAGAGATTTCTAAAAGGTATTTTTCTACTTCAAAAGAAAAGAATTCTTTAATAGACAAGGTGAATGCTTTGGAAGAGAAATTACATTCTTTAGGTCAAACTGAACACACTATTCATTTGAACAAACCTAAAGAGAAACCTGATACTTGGGGACTTGGTTACAAGAATCCACATCATCTCAAAAAGGGTATATATGAAGTGCCTGCACTTTATGACTTTGGGTTTATGTTGTTGGCTCCTCAACATCAGGAACTCAAACCCTTTTGGACTAGTCTTTCTGAAAAAGATAAAGCCAAGGAATATGATAAAAGAAAGAACACATCTAAAGTTCAACTTCCATTTCGCTATGAAAAGTTGAATAACAGTTATAGTTCTAATAAATCAAAATTTCTTTCAAATGATTATTTTGAGAGCTATTCTGTAAAAGAGTTGGAGGCTAAACTCATCGAAGGTAAGCTTTACGTACCTCCTCTAGTTTTGGAAAGTAAAAATTTTTGAACTCGAGAATACTCATTGATGGACTTAAAACAAACTGTATTTTCAACAGTGTTCAAAAATACTGATTTTTCTAAATTCTCCAAGGCTTTAAATTCTGATGACAGGTCTGGTTCACTTGAGAATGATCTTAATTTCTTAAACTCTGATGGTATTTTGAATGACTGTGTTGACTAATTTGATTTTACTTCTAAACTTCCTGATCATTCATCTTGTGTTATTAATTCTTTTGGATTACCAGTGTGTTTGAAAAAGGTGAAACATCAACGAAAGTTGATAAATCAGTTTCTGGGAAATCAAAGAAAGCAAAAGGTAAGAAACAAAAATCTCAGCTTTCATAGAAACCGATCCCCACTGGTAAGCCAAAGAAGAAGCATTCTCTTAATTCTCATCATTCTAACTCTAAAGTTTCAAATGTTTCAGATTTGAGAAAGCAAAGGGTTGGAGTTAAGACTGCATGGATACCGAAACAGAAGATAGACGAGAAAGCTATATCTAGTTCTAGTTTTATTTTGAATAAAAAGACTTCTAGTAAAGATGATGTGATTGTGAATGTTGCTACTTTTAAATCTAATCTTGTTGATTCTCGCAAGAAATACTCTATAAAGCAATTATTCCAGTTAGCACCATCAAATAAAAAGTTTTTAAATTATGGTGAATGTGATTATGCTTCTCGTAAATATTCTGATGTTTGGTATGGTTCATATAATGTTTCATCTTATCATTATCATTCGTCTTATCATGCTTCTAATTTTCAAAGAAAAATCGGACCCAAATTTAAATGGGTGCCAAAATCAAGTACTAACAGTGGAGGTCCCATTTATAAATGGGTTCCTAAACCTATCCTTTCCTGATTTGTTTTGTGCAGACCCGTCATATGTGGTACTTGGATAACGGGTGTTCCAAGCATATGACCGGGCAGAAGAGTATGTTGTCTAATTTTACGGACAAATACTGCGACACAGTTCATTTTGGGAATGATCAGTTTTCACCAATTCTGGGATATGGTGATGTTGTACACGAAAATCTCACGATTAAGAAGGTGAGCTACGTTGAAGGCTTAGGGCACAACCTATTCAGCATTGTCCATTTCTGCGACAAAGACTTAGAGGTTAATTTCAAGGCCAAGACATGTTCAGTACGCACGGAAGAAGGAAAAGAACTTTTGGTCGGCACTCGCAAGTCAAACCTCTACACCATCAACTTGTCAAAGGTCTAGGTTGACAATCAGGTCTGTCTACTATCAAAGGCCTCGATGCAACAAAGATGGTTATGGCATCAACGACTTTCTCACCTCAACTTTCGGTACATAAACAAGTTGGTCAGTGGAAAGTTAGTGAAAGGACTTCCAGAGATGAAATATGAAAGAGAACATCTATGTGAAGCGTGTGAAAAGGGAAAGATGAAGAGAGCCCCACACAAACCAAATCTTGAACCGAGTACCAGCTCTCCTTTAGAGTTGTTGCATATGGATTTATGCGGTCCTATGCGAACGCAAAGCTTAGGAGGAAAGAAGTATGTGCTAGTTATCGTGGACGACTATACGCGATACACTTGGGTTAAGTTTCTACGGTCTAAAGATGAGACTCCCGATGTTCTCATTACATTTCTAAAGACGACCCAAGTCAATCTGCAAAAACAAGTCAAGATTCTCAGAACTGACAACGGCACAGAGTTCAAGAACAAGATCGTTGAAGAATATCTCGAATCGGTCGGGATATCACATCAATAATCTGTTGCTCTCACGCCTCAATAGAACGAAGTCATCGAAAGGCGAAATCGTACACTTGTCGAGGCCGCTCGGACAATGCTCAGCCAATCTGACTTACCCTTATTTTTGTGGGCTGAAGTTGTATCGACTGCGTGTCACACTCAGAATCGCTCCATGATACACCGCTGATTTCAGAAGACTCCGTATGCGTTGATCAACAACCGAACACTAAATATTTTCATGTTTTTGGTTGTAAGTGTTTTGTTTTAAACGACAGAGAGAATCTGAACAAGTTCAGCGCTAAGGCGGATGAAGGCATCTTCGTTGGTTATTCCTCTACATCTACTTCATATCGGGTTTACTTGAAGAAGTCGAAGACTGTGATCGAGAGCGTCAATGTTACATTTGATGAGAAAATGGCTTCTGAGCACGTTAGTTCAGAACCCGTAATAACAGGAGTATTAGCTTCTGGACCAACCAGTCCAGGACCTGCACCTCGGGAGAACAAATCAGATGGAGCTTCTTCGTCTACTTCTAAATTATCTGATTTGGATTTATTATTTGAACTGTTTTATGATGAATTTCTTGGATCTCGTTTGCCTAAATCTGTTGTGGTTGACAGGATGGAAGACTCGTTGACTACTCATCCAACCACTTCCGATATCTCTACTGAATCCAATTCCCCGATTCAGCAAGAAGTTCCAGTTCAAAACCCTACTCCGACAGTTGAAGTTGTGACCAACACTGATGAGACAAAAGTAGCTGACTCTGTAGGATGTACTGTAAGGACTTATCAACAAACTGCCTAAGTTGTACCTACTGCCACTTCTGCAACGACTACTTCAACTGAAACCCCCATTAATTCTGAACCATCTGAAGGGGATAACAGTGGATTCCTAGATGCGGACAATGATCAAGATGCATCTAATCCACTCCCTCATGAACATAAGTGGACCAAAGAGCACCCGGTACATCAAATTATTGGAGATCCTTCTGCACCAGTGCAAACTAGGTCTGCAACATCAAATCTAAGTATGTATGAATCCTTTTTGAGCAAGATCGAGCCTACTCGCGTATCTGAGGCCCATGCCAATTCAGATTGGGTAACTGCGATGCAAGATGAGCTGAATCAGTTTGAAGAACTGAAAGTCTGGAGACTCGTACCCAACCGCAAGGTAAAACCATCATTGGTACGAAATGGGTGTTCAAAAACAAGAAAGATGAAGATGGTACCGTTATCCGAAATAAAGCACGACTTGTTGCCAAGGGATATAGGCAAGAGGAAGGGATAGATTATGATGAGACTTATGCTCCAGTGGCACGTATAGAGGCAATTCGGATGTTCTTAGCCTACGCAGCCCACAAGAACTTCACCGTTTATCAAATGGACGTGAAGACAACTTTTCTGAATGGAGTACTCAAGGAAGAAGTCTACGTCTCACAGCCATAAGGGTTTGTAAATCCAGATAAGCCGAACCACGTCAACATCTTAGATAAAGCTCTTTATGGACTGAAACAAGCTCCTCGCGCCTGGTATGATATTCTATCTCAATTCTTGGTCAAGTTAGGTTTTACAAAAGGTACGGTTGATACCACTCTTTTTATTAAAAAGGATAAAGGCGATGTCATTCTTATTCAAATATATGTGGATGATATTATTTTTGGTTCTACAAATGCTTAGTATTGTAAGAACTTTGCAAACCTCATGGTGTCACGTTTTCAGATTAGCATGATGGGAGAGATGAACTTCTTTCTTGGATTGCAAGTCAAACAATTTTCAACGGGGATTTTTATCAATCAATCTAAATACATTCTGGATATTCTTCGGAAATTCAAAATGGAAAATTGTAAACCGATTGGTACCCCAATGGCACCTGGTACTAAGATTGGCACCGATATTTCGGGAAAGGCTGTTGATGTTAGAACTTATAGAGGGATGATAGGTTCCTTAATGTATATTACTTCTAGTAGGTCGGATATAATGTTTTCTACATGCTTATGTGCTAGATATTAGGCCAATCCTAAAGACTCCCATTTGTCTGCGGTTAAGCGGATTTTTAGGTATCTGAAGGGGACTGCAGATCTTGGTCTGTGGTATCCTAAGGATACAAGCTTTGAACTAACAGCTTATTCAGACGCAGATCATGCTTCTTGCATGTTAGACAGGAAGAGCACCTCGGGTCATATACAATTCCTCGGAGATAAACTCGTCAGTTAGGCTTCGAAGAAGCAATTATGTGTCTCCACATCAACGGCCGAAGCAGAATATGTAGCTGCTAGCTGCTGTTCTCAGGTTTTGTGGATGAGAACACAACTGCGAGACTATGGATTTCATTTCAATAGAATCCCGATCTATTGTGATTCGAAGAGCGCTATTGTGATTACCGCTAACCCTGTTCAGCATACTAAGACCAAACACATAGATGTCTGGTATCATTTTATAAAAGATAATGTAGAAAAGGGGACAATTGAACTTTAGTTTGTAAAAATCGATTATCAGCTTACAAATTTGTTTACCAAACCTTTAGACGAAAAGAGATTTAATTTTCTTGTCTCAAAACTTTGTATGCTAAATCTTAAGACCTAATCGGTGGTTACCTATTAAAGTTTCTTATTGTGTCTATTTATCATTTCTTTCTTATTATTTCCGCATGATACCTGCTCTTTCATAGTTTGTTCATGATCTCAGGGGGAGTGTGAGAAGTATCTTATGGATGGTCAATGTTATTTTGAGGGGGAGCAAAACTTCATGCATTGTAGTTACTGATATTTTGTTAGTAATGCATGATTTTAGGGGGAGCATACAAGTAAAGAGTATGGCTTTGATTTCTGATTACTTTTAATCAGAACTGGTAAATTAAGTGTTTTACTGCTTTATGTCATTTCAATTTCAGTGAATAAAGTTACTTTGACTAGACTTTTAGACTTTTGTAGGTTGAGAGATGCTTCAAAGATCATATCTTTATGACTTTAAGCTTGACTTCGTGAGATGTAAGACTGGACTCAAAAGGTATAATTCCTTATCTTCATCTCATCTATGGTTGAAATAAGGACAACTTTCAATCATAAGAAAACATGTTCTTAAATGTTCAAACCATTTGCCGATTCTCAAACAGATTTCTTGAATTGGAAGTGTGATTTTAAATATTTTCTGATTCATCTTTGAGCTTTAACTGACAAAGTTAAACCATCTGAGCATCATATGCTTCATAGGATAACATGGGATCAGTGTGCTAGGACTTATCTGAACTTCTATGGATTCACGTTAACCAGTGCTTCCTACCCAAGAAGTTAATCCTTAGTAATTGAGTGTAAGGTGTCAAAAAGAAATGAGTGTGGGATGTGTGATGAGGGAAAATGTTCAAAGAGAGTTTGGTTAGTTGTGAGCTTAATGATTAAAAGAAAGAGGGTGAGAGATCAGAGTAAAAGAATATCAAACTCTGAACCAACTACTTTCTGAGCCGGGCAGCCACATTTCTAATGCTTCACATTTCTTTGGTGAACATTATTGAAACAGGCACCTAGCCCATGCCAACTCTTGACATTACCCCACCAGCTACTCATTTTCTTCTCCACAAGAAAATGTTTCATTTTCAAAGGGGATGCAGCACATATGCTATCTGATTTTCATTTGGAAAATCTGGATATTGAAAAGAAGAAAGTTTGCCCCACCTTCACACTTCATTCATGCACATTGAGTCTGTGTTTGACTACTTGTATCAGTGGTTTACACTTTTTGAGCCTTATAAGCAATCATCATATGCTTAATTTATTCTATCACTTGCACGAACACACAAAGAATTTGTTTCTTTGTCATAACGTTCATAGAAATTACCTTTGTGGTTTTTCGATGATTGAATGGAAGCCCTGGGGGAGTGAACATCATAAAAGCTCCTTTATATTGTGTATTCGTTACACACAGTGACTTTGTGTTACTGACAGACAATTTTAACTGATTCATTTGTTGATTCAGGTGTTACACTTCATTTTCTATTTTGTCTGGATTTGAAAAGATCTGGATGCACATCTTTATGAATTGACGGATAATTAGTGGTTATGTTTGCAAGATCATTGGTGGAAGAAATTTCTTGAAGACACGTTTTGATGAACTCTTTGCTCTTTTCATCAAAAAGGGGGAGAAGCGTCAATCAAGAAATGGAAGATATTCTGAAGATATGCTGAAATGAAGAAATTTTCTTTAAAGATGATTTGCTGAAGCATTCCGAGCTGAAACTGGAGATAATTTCTTTCCAACAGATATTTTAATTGATTGGGGAGATTGCTACATTCTGAAGACAGAGAGGAAGACTGCATTTTCTGAGCCTAAAAAGAAGGATTGAATTGTTAAATCTTTTTAGTAATGATCTTGATCAAAAGGGGGAGATTGTTAAAGCACAGTTTTATTGGATTCAAGATCATCATTATCTGAAGATGGAAATTTGAAGTCAAAACTGATAAAGTCGTCTCAACAAATAGTCTATGGTCCTTTTGTACTAAATAGTCAAAGTATGTTTCCGTATTTTATTTATTAGGCTTTATATTTTAGTTAATAGTTTTGTTTTAGTAGTTGGGCCAAGCCTAGTCAAGCCCATTAGGCTATTATGGCCTAAGTATAAATTAGTTTTGTTTTATGTTAATTAGGTCAGAGGTTAAGAGAGCTTAATTGAAAAATTAATTATTGAGAGAGAGGCTGGTTTTTGTGGTGCGCCGTATAGAGATAAGTAGAGAGAGATATATCGATTTCTTCATCAAAATCACTTGTAACCTGTTGAATCGTTTGATTAATCAATATCAGGTTAGCATTATTGTGTTGATTATATGTTTGCTTGATTGAATGATTAATTATTAGGATACACAAAGACCCAAAGTCAGAAACTCCGATTATTACAAGAACAAGATGCTTCTTGCAAAGCAACAGGAGGCGGGTAAGGAACTGATGGCAGAGGATGAATACTGGCTTGATCATTCAGATCAGGAAGAAGATGATGAAGAGAAGGATGAGTCAGCCAACATGTGCTTGATGGGAAAGCAGGAATCAGAACCTGAAGCTGATTCAAATGATGAAGAAAATGAGGTATGTGATTTATCTTATTCAGATTTCATAAATAAAATGCATGCCATGAATTTAAAACAACAAGAGTTAGAGTCGAAGCTTAAGCGAGAAAATGGTGTTATAACAGACAAAAACCAATCGATACAGAAACTTAGCACTGAAATTGCTGAGAGAGAAGTATTGATTGAGGTTTTACATAGAAACAATGACACCAACGCCAAAGAAAAGACAATAATTCTTTAAGAGAATACTGAAATCAAGTCTAAACTGCGAAAGAGTGAGTCTGATTTCAGAGAGCTTACTAAAATGCATTCTTCAGGTACTGAAGAAAACAAAACTTTAATTGCAAAATTAGATGCTTTGGAAAAGAAATTATACTCATTAGGTCAAAGTGAGAAAACCATTCATCTAAACAAACCGAAAGAGAATAAAGAAAATTGGGGAATCGGTTATGAGAATCCTCATTATCTTAAAAACGGTATATCTGAAGTGCCTGCACTTTATGATTTTACGTTCTTAAGACTCTCTCATCGATGCCCTGAACTTAAAGTTTTCTGGACTGGACTATCAAAAGAGGATGAAGCCAAAGAAACGAAAAAACGGAGGAAATCATCTAAAGTTCACCTTCCATTTTATTATGCGAAGTTGAATAATAGTTATGATGATCCAATTAATGAAAAGAAATCTCTTTCAAATGACTTTTTTCAAAGTTATTCTGTCAAATAAATGGAGGCAAAGCCTGTTAAAGGTAAACTTTATGTCCCTCCTCTTGTTTTGGAAAGTAAAATTTCCGAACTCAAGAACTCTTTAACAGATGAAAGACTTTTGATTGAGATTCAACAAAAAGTTTTTACAACTGTGCTGAAAAATGTTGTTATTTCAAAGGCTTCTAAATCTGATGACATGTTTGGTTTATCAAACGGAGGATTTGATTTTCTTAACTCTGACGGTGGTTCGGATGGTTGTTTTGAACAATTTGATTTTAATGCGAAACTTCCTAACCATTCATATTTTCTTGTGCAATCTTTGGGAAAAACCAGTATGCCTGTTAACAGTACAAAATCAACGAAAGTTGATAAATCAGTCTCTGTGAAAGCTAAAAATGCTAAAGGCAAGATTATATCTCAGCATTCACATAAACCGAACACTACTGGTAATTCTAAGAAGAAGCATTCGTTTGTTGCTCAGAAGTCTAACTCACGAGTTTCAAGTGTTTCAGATCTGAGCAAGCGAAAGCCAGAAGTTAAATCTCAATGGAAACCGAAACAGAAGCTTGACAAGGCAGATAAATCATTTTGTAGTGTTAATTGTAATAAGACTTTACCTAGTAAAGATGTTTTGAAAGCGAATGTTGCTACTATTTTGAAATACTCTTTTACGCAACTATTCCAGTTATCTAAATTTGCTAGAAAGTCTTCCTTTTATGATAAAAATGTTTCTAATTCTTGTCAAGATTCTGAGATTTGGTTTGGAAATTATCATGTGCATTCATCTCATTATAATGCTTCAAATGAATTTCAAATGAAAAGAGGACTGTTATTCCCTGTTTTTCTAGTTTCTAATCACAAACAAATCAATAAACAAGATTCAATCAAATTACCTGTTTGATTCAAACTCCAAATCTCAAAATTACAAACTTTCTCTCTCTAGAACTCTCTTTCTCTCTTTACAGATTTCTCTCTCTAGACTTCGTATAACTGAATACCACTTTTTTTTTTAAAACAGAAATACAAAGCACAAGGTATTTATACCCACAACTAAAATACAAGGAAACTAAATTACAAAATACAAATACAATACACTTTGACTTTTATTACAAAAGACTTTGACTTTCACTTGAGAGTTGACTTTCGTCAGCTTTGACTTCTTGAACTTTGACCTTCATTCTTCTTGATCTTGTATCCAACATATTTATGCTCTAACAAGGTCCCAATTTCAAATGGGTACCAAAATCTAGTGCTAACATAGTTGGACCCAATTTCAAGAGGGTACCAAAAGCTAAATCTGTGTTGCAGGCACCCAACGTTTACGAAGGAGAAATCTGAAATGGTTTATGAACACATCTGTTCAGAACCTGTGCTTAAGAGAAATTATGGCTTTTGAACACATCAGTTCAAGACCCGCTCTTCAATACTCAAAAGTTTTAACTCCAAATGTTGTCAAATGAATATCTAAATCTCTTGTTTCGTTATTTCTCTTACGCAGATCCGTCATTTATGGTACTTAGATAGCGGATATTCCAAGCATATGACTGGACAAAAAGAGATGTTGTCCAACTTTATGGAGAAGTATTGCGGAACAGTTAGATTCGGCAACGACCAGTTTTCACCAATAATGGGATATGGTGATGTACAACATGACAATGTCACGATCAAGAAGGTGAGCTATGTTGAAGGCTTACGACACAACCTGTTCAGTATCGGCCAGTTCTGTGACAAAAACTTAGAGGTCCATTTCAAAGCCAAGACGTGTTCAGTTCGCACTGAAGAAGGCAAAGAACTCTTGGTCGGCACGAGAAAATTAGACCTCTACACAATTACTTTGTCAAAAGTCCAGATTGACAAGCAGGTTTGTCTACTGACGAAATCCTCGATGCAACAAAGCTGGTTATGGCATCGACGGCTCTCTCATCTCAACTTCAGGTACATCAACAATCTGGTCAGTGGAAAGCTCGTCAAAAGACTTTCAGAGCTCAAATATGAAAGAGAACATCTTTGTGCAGCATGTGAAAAAGGAAAGATGAAGAGGGTTCCACATAAACCAAAGCCTGAACCGAGTACAAGCGCTCCGTTAGAGTTATTGCATATGGACTTATGCGGTCTGATGCGAACTCAGAGTCTAGGCGGAAAGAAGTACATACTCGTTATCGTGGACGATTACTCACGATACACATGGGTCAAGTTTCTACGTTCAAAGGATGAGACACCAGATGTTCTCATCACATTCCTGAAGACGACCCAGGTGAATCTGCAGAAACCGGTCAAGCTTCTAAGAACAGACAACGGCACAGAGTTTAAGAACAAAAAGGTTGAAGAATATCTCGAATCTATCTGGATTTCACATCAATACTCTGCTGCTCGTACGCCTCAACAAAATGGAGTGGTCAAAAGAAGAAATCGTACGCTAGTCGAGGCTGCTCGAACTATGCTAAGTCAATCAGACTTACCTCTATTTTTGTGGGCTGAAGCTGTATCGACTGCGTGCTACACACAGAATCGATCCATGATACACCGCAGATACAAGAAGACTCCTTATGCGTTGATCAACAACCGAACACCGACAATCAAATATTTCCATATATTTGGGTGTAAGTGTTTCGTTCTAAACGATAGAGAGAGTCTCAACAAGTTCAGTGCCAAGGCGGACGAAGGCATCTTCATTGGTTATTCCTCTACATCAACTGCATACCGTATATATCTGAAGAAGTCAAAGACGGTTATTGAAAGCGTCAACGTCTCTTTGATGAAGAGATGGTTTCCGAACAACACAGTTCAGAACCCGTGATAACCGGAGTACTAGCTTCTGGGAAACTCAGTCTAAAACCTGCGTCTCAACAGAATAAATCAGATGAAGCATCAACGTCAACTAATCATATATCTGATTTAGACTTATTATTTGAATTGTTTTATGATGAATTTCTTGGATCTAATGTAAAGAAATCTGTTGTGGTTGACAGGATAGAAGACTTAACGACTACTCATCCAACCAGTTCAGATATTCCTATTGAATCCAACACCCCGATTCAACAAGAAATTCCAGTTCAAATGCCGACTCCAACAGTTGAAGAAGTGACATGTAATGAAGAGACAGAAGTAGCTGAAACAGTAGGATGTTCTGTACAGATCCATCTACAGCCGAACCAAGTTGTACCTGCTGAGCCTTCTAAACCTACCACTTCAACTGCAATCATCATTCCTCCTGAACAAACTGAAGAAGGTACAAGTGGATTTATAGATGATACAATTGACATACAATCATATAATCCACTGCCTCATGAACACAAATGGACCAAAGAGCACCCGACAAGACAGATCATTGGCGATCCAACGAAACCAGTGCAAACTAGGTCAGCGTCAACGAACATGTGTATGCATGACTCCTTTCTGAGCAAGTTTGAGCCAACTCGCGTATCAGAGGCACTTGCTGATCCAGAATGGGTGATCTCAATGCAAGAAGAGCTGAATCAGTTCGACGTACTTCAAGTCTGGAGACTCGTACCAAAACCTCAAGGTAAAACCATTATAGGTACAAAGTGGGTTTTCAAGATCAAAAAGGACGAAGATGGTACCGTTATCCGAAAGAAGGTGAGACTTGTAGCCAAAAGATACAGACAAGAGGAAGGAATCGACTACGATGAGACTTATGCTCTTGTGGCGCGATTAGAGGCAATTAGAATGTTTCTAGCCTACGCAGCCTACAAGATCTTCGCGGTCTTTCAAATGGACGTGAAGACTGCCTTTCTGAATGGCATTCTAAAGAAGGAAGTCTACGTCTCTCATCCAGAGGGTTTTGTCAATCAAAGGAAGCCGAATCACGTCCACATTCTCGACAAAGCACTCTACGGTCTCAAACAAGCTCCTCGTGCCTGGTATGATGTCCTTTCACAATTTCTAGTCAAGTCTGGTTTTTCAAAAGGTACGGTGGATACCACTTTGTTTATCAAAAAGGAAAAATCCGATATAATTCTAATTCAAATCTATGTAGATGATATTATTTTTGGCTCTACAAATCCTAAGTACTGTAAGAATTTTTCAAACCTTATGGTGTCCAGATTTCAGAAGAATATGATGGGAGAGATGAATTTCTTTCTCGGATTACAAGTCAAACAGTTTTCAACGGGGATTTTTATCAATCAATCAAAATACATTCTTGAAATTCTTCGGAAGTTCAAAATGGAAAATTCAAAACCGATTGGTACCCCAATGGCACCAGGTACTAAGATTGGCACTGATCCTTTGGGAAAGGCTGTTGATGTTAGGACTTACAGAGGGATGATAGGTTCTTTAATGTATCTTACTTATAGTAGGCCATATATAATGTTTTCAACATGCTTATATGCAAGATATCAGGCCAATCCTAAAGAAATCCATATGTCTGCAGTAAAGCGCATATTTAAGTATCTGAAGAGGACTGTAGATCTTGGTCTGTGGTATCCTAAAGATACAAGTTTTGAACTAATAGCGTATACAGATGCAGATCGTGCAGATTGTATGTTAGACAGGAAGAGCACGTCAGGACATGTACAGTTCCTCGGTGATAAGCTCGTAAGTTGGGCATCGAAGAAGCAACTTTGTGTTTCAACTTCAACCGCCGAAGCAGAATACGTAGCTGCTGCTAGCTGCTGTTCTCAGGTCTTATGGATGAGAAATCAATTGTGCGACTACGGTTTCCACTTCAACAAAATCCCGATATACTGTAACTCCAAGAGCGCCATCGCAATAACAGCGAATCTTGTTCAACACACAAAGACTAAACACATAGACGTCAGGTATCATTTTATTAAAGATCATGTCAAAAAAGGAACAATTGAACTTTTCTTTGTAAAAACTAATTATCAGTTTGCCGATTTGTTTACCAAATCTTTAGACGAAAAGAGGTTTACATTTCTTGTCTTAAGCTTGGTATGCTAAATCTTAAGATATAATAAGTAGTTACCTATCAAAGTTTTCAAATTGCATACTTTTTCATCATTTCTTCATTCTTATTTCTGATTGATATCTGTAATTCAAATGTTCTGTTCATTATCCAAGGGGGAGTATAAGAAGAATTGACAGTTGGTCAATCTTATTTAAGGGGGAGCTCATAAGATTTCTGCATTTAACTTTTATGTCAGATTTTTGTAATGCAAGATTTTAGGGGGAGCTCTTCAAGTCAAGGAGTATGGATATGACTTATGATTATTTCTGATCAGAACTCGTACTTTAAAAGTTGTACTGCTTTTTTTCTTTTCAATTTAAGTGAATAAATTTGCTTTGACTTGACATAAGACTTTTGCAAAAATTTTGAGAGATGCTTACAAGTTCATATGTTTATGACTTTAAGCTTAGCTTCATGAGATATAAGATCGCACGTTAAGGTACAATCCTTTATCTTAATCTCATATATGATTGATAAGTGGACAACTTTCAATCATAGAAAACATTGTTCTAAATGTTCAAACCACTTCCTGATTCTCAAAACGAATTCATGAATTGGAAGTGTGACTTTAAATGTTTTCAAGTTCTACATTGTGCTTTAACTGAAATAGTTAAACATATTTGAGCATCATATGCATCATAGGAAAACATAAATTTCATTGTGCTAAGATTTAACACAACTTCTATGGAATCACATTAACTTGTGATTTCTACCCACGAAGTTAATCCATAGTGATTGAGTGTGAGAAGTCGAAAAGAATTGAGTGATGAGATATAACTGAAAAAGAAAGTTTGGTTAGCAGTGAGCTAAATGTTTAAAAGAAAGAGGGTGTGAGAACAGAGTTAAAAGAATATCACAACTCTGCAGCAACTTTTTCTGAGCCGGGCAGCCACATTACTAGTGTTTCACAATTTTTTCGTGAACATTATTGAAAAAGGCAACTAGCCCATGCCAACTCTTGATCAAACCTCACCAACTACTCACTATTGAAAGAACGTGAAGTTCGCTTGGACCAAGTCTCAAGAGAAAGCCTTCCGGACTCTTAAGAAGAAGTTGTGTGAATCTCCAATTATGTACTTATTCAAAGTGTTTGAAAACTTCGTGGTATATAGGGATGAATACAAGATGGATTTGGGTTGCGTATTGATGCAAAGGGTCAAGGTGATTGCCTATTCTCATGACAACTCAAGGAGCAAGAGAGGAATTATCCAATCCACAACTTGGAACTAGTGGCGGTGGTATTCACATTGAAATTATGGCGACACTACCTTTAAGGTACTAGACGCACGCTATTTACCAACCACAAGATCTTGAAGTACGTGTTTGATCAAAAGGAATTGAACATGAGGCAACGGCGTTGGTTGGAACTATTAAAGGATTATGACTGCGAGTTACTCTACCACCCGGGTAATGCAAATGTGGTGGCAGACGTACTAAGTCAGAAGGAGTATGGTAGCGGATTTTAGGCTACACTCACGAGAATCGAGTTGGTGTCAAATCTCATCAATCAGATAAGGGCATCTCAGAAAGAAGCCCTACTTGAAGAGAACCTTAAGGAATAAATAATGGTGAAGCAACAATCACTGCTAACCGAGGACGGTCGTGGCTTGAAGCTATACCAAGGCCGCATTTTGTTGCCCAAGATTGGGTGCAACTGAGAATTGCTACTAGAGGATGCACATAAGTCCAAATATTCTATCCATCCGGATAGCACTAAAATGTACAGAGATTTGAATTTGACATATTGGTGGCCCGCCATGAGGTTGGATGTGGTGAACTATGTGGAAAGATGTGTGACCTGTCTGCAAGTAAAAACGGAACATCAACGACCATACGGGAACCTCCAATCCTTAGAGATCCTGGAGTTGAAGTGGGAGTATATCACGATGGATTTCGTGACCAAATTACCGAAAACATTGAAGGGTCATGACACGATCTGGATAGTGGTGGACCGTTTGACAAAGAGTGCCCACTTCTTAGGCGATGTGGGAAATGTTGCCTATGGATAAGCTCGCCAAGTTATATATTGACAAGTGGTCTCGAGGCATGATGCCACTAACAATTGTATCCGACCGAGACATCCATTTCACTTCCAACTTTTGGGATGGCCTATAGAAAGGATTGGACACGAGAGTGAAATTGAGTACGACTTATCATCCCCCAATTGATGGTCAAAGCGAGCGAACAATTCAAAAATTGGAAGACATATTGAGGTCCTGCGTCATTGACTTTAGTGGTAATTGGGACTCTCACCTAACCCTTGTGGAGTTTGGAATGGCGCCATTTGAAGCGTTTTTTGGGCGAAGGTGTAGGACTCCGCTGTGTTGGCTCGAAATAGGGGAAAGCAATTTTTCGGCCGCGAGATCATTCAAGAAACTTCCGATAAAGTGAAAGGAATTCGCGAGCAGTTGAAGGTAGCTTAGGACTAATAAAAGAGTTACACCGATAAGAAGAGAAGGTTGACAGAGTTCCAAGTGGGTGATCGTGTAATGTTGAAAGTGTCACCTTGGAAAGGCATTATACGGTTCATAAATCGTGGAAAACTTAGTCCCCGTTTTTCTTGGACCATTTACCATTTTGGGAAGTGTGGGGCTCCAAACCTACAAATTGAAATTGCCACCTAAAATGGACAGAATTCACAAGACTTTCCATATATGTTATTGTTGATCCAAACTCTCACAGTGATTTGATGATGACCTTTTGAAATACTTAGTGAAAATTATATTTAACATTTGTATGTATTAGTGTTTCACCATCAGTGATTATATACTGAGTCTGTTCAGTATCACTGATGATCTCTGATGTATTTTCTTAAATGTAATCCCTGAAGACAAGTTTCGCGAACAAATACGTTCATCGCTGACATCGAAGACAAAGCTGATGAATAAGTGACAAGTCTACTACAAGTTCCATAATTCAAGCAAACAAATCAAAGATAATACAAACCAGTTCTAGAGAGAGAGTAGAGAGAGAAAATCTTGAAGTCATATATCTAACAGTGTCAAGTACAATGAATTTCTCACAAAACTATACTCTCATATATCTATCACTATACTCATAAACACTCACATCACATACAATATATGAATGGTTGACTATACAAGACTTGACTATTTTGACTTTACATAACCTTGACTTTTCAACTTAAATCTTGGATACAACAATGCACTAACATTCTCCCCCTTTGTATTCAAGATTTAAAAAAAAATTGACAATAGTCTTCAGCTCTTGATTCTTCAAACTTTATCTCTAACGGTCTTAAAATTTGAAGCTCTAACAATCTTTAAACTTTAATTCTTTGAAGAATCTTGAAAAGTCTTTCACAATGTCATCAAGTCTTGAACAAAAATTTAAAAATTCTTGAAACTTTTGAACTTTGCAATTTTGAACTTTAAGACAACTTTGAGGAATCTTTATGTGCTTAGTATCTTCATCTCTTTGATCTCTGGACTTTCTTTGAAAAACAGACTTTCTCGAGTCATCTTGATTTGTCTTTGAATCATCTATATTTTCTTTAGAATATCTTTATGAAAATTCAGATATATCTCCTTCATTTTCTTCAGCTGATTTCTCATCTTTCTTTTTGCTTTGAAAATGAACTTTCAGAATTTCTCCCCGTTTTTGATGATTGTGAGTATCATGATCATCAAAACTTCTTCAAATTCTTCACTTTCTTTGAATCTCCCCCTTCATATGAAAACAACATCTTCTTCCCTTTTGATCTGAATATCCGTCAATTCATAAAATGTATATATCCGAATCTTTTCAAATTCTGATATAATAAACATGGTAACCCTGAATCAACAAATGATACAGTTAATATGCCTGTAAGTAGTACGGAGCCACTTTGTACAACGGATGTACATTGAAAAGGGGTTTTTGTGATGTTCACTCCCCCAGGGCTTCCATTCAATCATTGAAAAACACGAAGGAATTTCTATGAATGTTATGACAAGAAAACTTATTCCTTGTGTGTACGTGATAGTGTAGAATGATTGAAGCTACTTAAGCTTTCTGTTAGAGCATAAATATGTTGGATGCAAGATCATAGAAGACTGAAAGTCAAAGTTCAAAGTCAACTCTCTTGTGAAAGTCAAAGTCTTTGTAATAAAAAGTCAAAGCATGTGTTGTAAGAGTTTAGTTTTGTAAGTGTTTATGTTGCTTGCGTGTATAGTGGTGTGCGTGTTTCTGTGTTTTATTTAAATAGGTAGTGTGCGTGTAATAGACAGGTAACAAATTAATTGTGATATACGTGTTCTTATTAGAGAGAGAAAGTTTGAGAGCATAATTGTACATTGACTCTTTGATTGGAAATATAAGTATGATTGAGTGAAATTGTTAATGTCATCTTGATTACATTGTTATTTGGGATAACAATTGGTATCAGAGCAAACGATATTCAGATAAAATTGGATCGAATTTCAGAATTTTAGTCGACATTTTTCAAGAACTCGCTAGGAGACTGTATAGATTTGATTTCATTGATTTTGTATAGTCTTGGACATGTATTTGTTTGGTTTAGGTTCGTTTTAGTGTCTAGAACAAGATTGATTCAGTTCACATAGTCAAATTCATGTTTGTTAGGATAAATTTTTTATTTTTCTTGAGTTTTTGTTCGAGTTGTTTCAATGGACTGTGATAGAATCAAATTGGAAATTTTTAGAGAATTAATCTGTAATTGTTTGATTGTAATCTATTCGAAATCATTTCTAAGTGGTTCCTACAAAAGCTCAGACCAATTGAAAAGATTTTAGATCGATTTCAGTTGGAAAATCGAGTTTTTGAACTTTGCAAGTCAAGAACTCGCAAGATTCAAAGAACTCGCTAACGAAGAACACGCAAGGTGAAGAACTCACAAAGGCCTACGAAATCAATTGAAGTGAAGAACTCAAAAGAGGATTCGTGCGAGAAGTAGAAACACGCAAAGCACAGTGTGCGTGTTACTACTGTTCATTCCTTTCCTTGTGCGCGAAGTAGGATTTGCAAGAAGCAAGTTGTTTGCGTGTTTTCATTTTACGCGAAGTAATCTTGTCATAAATTGTGCAAGTCCAAAACTTGCAATAAGTTTGCTTGCATGTTTGAATTTAGCGAGAAGTTGATTTTGAAAATTTTTCTAAGTTTGGAACTCGCAAGCCTTTGTGCGAAGTGACAGAACTCGCACATTGTTGTGTGCGAGAATTTCAAACTCGCATAAGGCACTTGCGCGAACTTTGGTTCTCGCAACCTTTGTCTTACGCAAACCACAAACTCGCACAACCCTGTGTGCAAGAAGTGAGTTCACTGGGTCCTTCTTTGTGCGCGAAGCTTAAACGCGCATAAAGGGTCTTGCGCGAAGTATTCTTTCTTTGTTATGCGCGTATTGTACTTAGCATATTTTTCTGATTTTTCTGAAATTTGACTAAGTTTGATTTTTGTAGATCCAGTTTTATACCTGAATTTTGACGATCATAACAAGCAGTGTAGATCAAAGATGACTTCCAAGGATGCTCTCTCGATCGGTACGGATGTCAAACCTCCTGTTCTATTCAAAGGAGAATACGAGCAATGGAAAGACAGATTTCTAGACTTTGTTGACCTACACGCAAATGGAGAAAACATCCTCTTGTCTATTACTGAAGGTCCCACGATTCCTCCCACCACGGAGATACCTGATGAGGAATCTTCAGACATTGAGGATGAAGATGAAGACATAGTCAAAAAAACAAAGACTGTTCCTAAAGACTATGCTCAGTACATTGACGAACAGAAGAGCCGATATAAAGCTAATAAGCAATCTATATCTCTCCTTCTACAGAGTATCCCAAATGAGATTTATATAAAGATTGACAGCTACAAATCAAATGCCAAAAAGATGTGGGATCAACTGCAAAAGATGATGATGGGTTCAAAAGTTGGCAACCAGATCAAAGTAGTGAATTGCATCAACAGCTACGAGGAGTTTAAGGCGAAAGAAAATGAAAGCCTTAAGGACACTTATGAGAGATTTGTACTTCTTCTAAATGAGCTTTCAAAGAATAAGGTCAAGAAGAAGAAAATTGAGAACAATGTCAAGTTCCTCAGCATTCTACAACCCGAGTGGAAGAAGCACACTCGCAGGATGAAGCAGATGAAAGATTTAAGTGATGTACCCCTCCATGAAGTCTATGAGACATTGAGACAAAATGAAGAGGAGATCGAAAAGAAAAGATCTGAGAAGAAGAAATCTGAGAAACCGGCTGACCCTATTGCACTGGTAGCTAGTAAGAAAGAGACAGAGAAGAAAGAGAAGAAGAAAAAGAAGATTGTCCTCCCAAGCTCGGATGATTCTAGTTCAAATTCTGACAGTGATGATAGGGAGAACCTCAAGCAAACAATGTTGTTGTTGACCCATGATTTTCAGAAGAAATTTTACAAGAAACCAGGGTCAAACTCACAGAGGTACTCTTCTTCTGGATCGAAGAATCATGAGCACCAAGAAAGGGTAGAAGGAAAAAGATTTGGGGAGAAGAGATATGGAGAAAAAAATCCAGATGAGAAGAAGAAATATCTGAATGATTATGGGGCTGAGAAGAAAACAGATGACCTGATCAAATGCTACAACTGTGGAAAGACTGGTCTTTATGCCAAGGACTGTCGAAAGCCCAAAGTTCGAAATTCATAATACTATAAGAACAAGATGCTCTTGGTCAAGCAGCAAGAGGCTGATAAGGCACTGATGGCTGAAGACGAGTTCTGGTTAGATCATTCTAATGTTGAAGAAGAAAGCGAAAAGACAGCACACGTGTGCTTGAAGGGTGATAATGTTAAGTTTGATGAAAGTGATGAAGAGACAGCTGATGAGGTACTTAATCTTTCTGAGTCTGATTTTATAACCAAAATGGAAGCTATGATGGTCGAACTTCAAGACCTTCAATGTAAACTGAAAAAGGAAAAGAACAGAGTTGTGAAGAAAAGTCAAAAGATCTTTGAACTTAACAAGGAAATTGTTGAGAATAAAGATCTGATTGACTCTCTGAACAAATCTGATTCTGATTTTAAAACGCAAAAAGATAGTTTTGAAAATAAGATTTCTGAATTTGTTTCTAAGCTTTCTAAGTCTGATCTAGAAAAGCAAGAATGTGTTCCAAAAGCTTTTAAACTTCAGGTTGAGAACAAGAACTTATAGAAAAAGGTAAATGGTTTGGAAGCCAAACTTTATGCACGAGGACAAACAGATCAAACAATTTTCTTAAATACACCCAATGAGGAGGCTGATTTTAAAGAGAAATGGGGACTCGATTACGATAACCCCCATTACTTAAAGAAAGCCATCAGAAAACAACCAGCACTGTATAATTTTGATTTTCTTTTTGCTGATGGTAAATATCATCATTTGAAACCCAAATTTGTTACCAAGTCACCAAATGAGGTTGAGGCAAAAGAAGATGAGAAAATAAAGAATTTAAAGAAAATGCAACTACCATTCTGTTATCAAAAACTGAATGATAGTTATCTTTCAGAAAAACCAAAATGTCTTTCAAACGATTATTTTGCTAGCTATTCTACTACTGAGATGGAGGCAAAACCAGTTCAAGATAAAATTTTTGTTCCTCCACTCATTCTTGAAAGCAAAATAATTGAACTAGAAAACACTTTATCTGATGAAAGAATCTTGGTTAATATAGAACAATATGTGTTTTCTACTGTTTTAAAGAACACCGTGTGACCCAGATTACTAGCATATGATCAACACAACAGATTAAGAACACAATATTATTGATTTAAACCATATGATTACAACGTGGTCATAGATCTAACTCAGTGCCACATATCTCACGTATGGATGTGAAGTGTGCGAGTTCTTACCACAGACATATTTTGTATCTATGTGCGTGTTCTTACAAGATTACAAAGGGACAAAGCTATTTATACTAAGTCAACTTAAGTTGACCTTACAACTCAACACCTTGAACTATTCAACATTTACAAACTAGACCCTCTATTTTAATCTTGAATACAATATACATCAAACAATCTCCCCCTTTGGATTCAAGATTAAAAAAAATTTGACAATAATCTTCAGGTCTTCTTGTCTTCAGAAATGATCATCAGCAAAAATCTTTTTCAGGTTTGACAACTTCAAATCTTTTACACTTTGAATGAACTTTGTCTTTGATTTGACATTGATGACGTTTTCAGATTAATTTCCATCTTTGAAATCTTCATTCTCCCTCTTTTGTTTCCAAAAGAATCAGACTTGAAACCTCGAACTTTGCTCTTTCTTTAAGAATTTATCTTTGAAAACTCTCTCCCTTTCTGATACAATCAACCAATTATGAAATCTGACTTTGAAACTTCAAACTTTATTTCTTTTCTCAGATTTTGCAATGATTTTACCTCTTTCAGATACATTTAACTTGCAACTGACTTGAACTTTGAACTTTCTCCCCCTTTTTGATGAATATGAGAATCAGAATCATCAAAACTTCTTCAAGGCAATGTTGTCTTTAAACTTTCTCCCCCAAAGAAACAATATAAGCACATTCTTCATGATCTCCTTTGATAATATATGTACAATCTCCCCCATGTAGAAAAGCAATCAATCTTCCCAAAATGATCTGATAATGAGCCGTCAATTCATGAAAGTATTTATCCGAATCTTTTCAAATTCAGACAAATTATGAGTTGTAACCCTGAATCAACAGATGAAACAGTTAGGAATGCATGTCAGTAGCACAAAGCCACTGTGTACAACGAATGTACAATTTAAGGAGCTTGATATGACGTTCACTCCCCAGGAATTCCATTCAATCATTGAAAAACACAAGGTATTTTCTATGAATGTTCTAACAGAAAAACACATTTTCTGTGTGCTCGTGCTTGTGTTATGAAAGAATTAGCACAATGATTGCTGTTAAGACTCAAAATTATGTAAACCATTGAGACAACAATGATTATACATAGACTCAATGTGCATGATAAAGGGTCGAAGGTAGGGCAACTTTCCTTCTTTTTCAATATCAGTATCTTCCAAGTGAAGAACCAATAGCATATGTGTTGCTTCCCTAGAAAATGTGAAACATTCTCTTTTTAAGAAAAGAATGAGTAACTGGTGGGGTTGCTTGCAAGAGTTGGCATGGGCTCACTGCCTTTTTCAATGATGGTCACCAAAGAATGTGAACCAATCAGATTTTGTGGCCGCCCGACTCA
Source organism: Arctium minus (assembly GCA_954870635.1). Lineage (NCBI taxonomy): Eukaryota > Viridiplantae > Streptophyta > Magnoliopsida > Asterales > Asteraceae > Arctium > Arctium minus. Next base: position 46,455,460 of record OX941089.1, on the reverse strand, counting down.
GAAAGATTTGGTGCGGAGTTTAATATTTTTTTACTCTGATCTAACACCCTCTTTCTTTTAATCTTTTAAGCTCACTTCTAACCAATCTCTCATTTCTATTTTTCCTCTTCACACACCAACACTCAATCTTTTGACCCATCTCCCCTCAAACACTCGTAGGATTACTTCCGGGGTAGGAAACACTGGTTATCGTGAATCAATGGAAGGCATTTAAGCTTACACATTGAATCCCATGTAGTTATCATAAAAGCATATGTTGCTCAATGATTTTCTTGACATTAAAGCGCAAAAAATCAATGTTAGTGTATGTATGCTCATAACAGATAAGAATGAAATTTGAGCATTTTAAGCAATTAAGATTTCTCAAAACTTTATATGAAATAATAATCATGAAAGAACATAAATGTTTTCAGAATCTGACAATGATTTAAATCAGATCAAATATTCATGAAGAAAAATAATAAGGGATATCAAAGACGAATGTTGTTTATATGAACAATATATAAACATGTTAGCAATGAAAGCACATATAATGATGAAATGACGTCTGATCTCAAACAATGTAGAATACAAACGGGAGTATTACCATAGAAAGATTTAGCATTTGATACATGGTAATAACAAAGTCAAGAAATGAACTGAACCAATGTGTATATGAATACTTGAAAAAATATATGAAAAGAAAATACACAAGTATTATTCTTTAAGAACACACGGTCAGATAAGCATCAAAGAATCCAAAATCATTTAAAATCGCACTTCTCAATTCATGAAAACATTTTAAGAATGGAAGTGGTTTGAACATTTAAAAAAAATTATTTTTCACAAATGAAAGTTGTTCATCTTTCAACAAGTGATAGAGTGTAAGGATTAGAAATATATACCTTTTAGAACAAAATCCTTAACTCCCCCTAAAATGAGTATTTTCTGTGAAGTATCTTTGACAAAAACTCAAATATCCTCCCCCTAAATATCTGTAAAAAGTCAATTTATTAGAAAAATATAGCAATGAAAGTATAACTAACTATTATCTCCTCCCCCTAAAAGATATAACAGTGTAATTCACTTACTCCCTTTCAAATCAAAAAACTTCTAGAAAATATGTTATCAGTTAAGCATCCATCAGAAGAAAAACATTTGAGTACGGGTTCTGAATGAAATTATTCAGAAACCATGATTACATATTCTCCGTGAGAATAGTAATTTTCAGCGTTACCATTTAGGAACGGGTCCTGGTCTGATGTAACTAGAAACCAATGTCACTTGAAAGATAACCTGCAAGATAAAAGATTTTGGTAATCATTGTAAAAATGATTCCGCCTTTGTCAGTAAATGATGAATAATAGACATTATTCATTATTTCCAAGACATAATCAATTTAAGCACAAAGTAAGATATACTCCCCCTCGAATCATGGATTAGCATTTAACATACCTAATTTGCTGACTAGAAAGGTAAACCTCTTTTCATCCAACAATTTGGTGAAAAGATCAACCAACTGGTAGTCTGTTTGCACGAAATGCATCTCTATATCGTCCTTTTACACATGATCCTTGATGAAGTGATATCGTACATCAATGTTTTTAGTCTTTGAGTGCTACACTGAATTAGCTGTTATTGCTATCGCACTCTTTGAGTCGCAGTAAATAGGAACTCGTTGGTATGAATAGCCAAAATCTTTTAATTGTGTCCGCATCCAAAGGAATTGTGAACAGCAGCTTGTAGCGGCTACATATTCAGCCTCGGTGGTAGATGTAGATACACAATTCTGCTTCTTTGACGTCCAGTTAACCAACTTGTCACCTAAAAACTGACATGAACCTGATGTGCTCTTGCGATCCAGCTGGCAACCTGCGTGATCAGCATTTGTGTAGGCAGTTAGATCAAAACTCGAACCCTTAGAATACCAAATGCCTAACTCGAGAGTGCCTTTGAGGTACCTAAGAATTCATTTCACAACGACTAGGTGTGATTCCTTCGGGTTAGCTTGATACCTAGCACAGAAACATGTGTCAAACATAATATCCGGTCTACTTGTTGTTAAGTACAATAATGAACCAATCATGCTACGATACACTTTTTGATCTACAGATTTAACAGAAAGATCAGCATCTAAAAGTGTTCCCGTTGCCATTGGTGTTTTCATTACTGAACTTTCAGACATGTTAAACTTTTTCAGGATATCTCTAATATATTTTGACTGATTGATGAAAATGTCTTCGGGTAACTGTTTTACTTGAAGACCAAGAAAGAATGTCAGTTCACCTATCAATGACATTTCAAATCGAGATTCCATGATTTTTTGAAAAGTTTTTACAAAATTTAGGATTTGTAGAACCGAAAATAATGTCATCCACATAAATCTGAATTAGGATCATATCTGGACCTTGTTTCTTTATAAAGAGAGTCGTATCAATTGTACCTTTCTTAAACCCGAAGCGAGTAGAAATTGGGTTAACGTTTCATAACAAGCTCTTGGTGCCTGTTTTAAGCCATATAATGCCTTGTCTAGAACGTAGACATGATCTGGGTGTTTCGGATCAATGAAGCCTTAGGGTTGTTCAACATAAACTTCTTCATGCAAAATCCCATTCAAGAATGCAGATTTTACGTCCATTTGATAGACTGTAAAATTCTTGTGGGTTGCGTATGATAAGAATATCCGAATAGCTTCAATCCGTGCAACAGGAGCAAATGTCTCATCATAATCATTTCCCTCCTGTTGACAATAACCCTTTGCAACGAGGCGAGTTTTATTTCTAACTAGAACTCCAGATTCATCTCTCTTATTTCTGAAAACCCACTTTGAACCAATTACCGATTTTGCTTCAGGTAGTGGGATAAGTCGCCAGACCTTGTTCCTCTCGAATTGTAGAAGCTCGTCTTACATAGCTAGAATCCAGTCAGGATCGCGCAAGGATTCTGATACTTTCTTCGGCTCAAGGGAACTAAGGAAACTTGAGTAAAGACAAAATTTTGCAGATGCCGCCCACGTTTTTACTCCACTGTATACGTCACCTATTATGTTATGTAGGGGATGATCTTTTGTCCATCTTATAGTGCTTGGAAGTGGTTGAACAGAGATCTACGTGTTATCATCATCATATTCATCATATATTGCAGGCTCAACCTCAGATGTACTCGGGACATCTTGTACAATTGTTTCTGACTGAAGTAGTTCTGGTGCAGCAGAAGAAGTACTCGGGACTTCTTTTCCAGAAACTATATCTGCAGATGCAGAATTTGAATTAGTATTGTCAGAAATAACAGGTGTAGATGTACCTGATGAGGTTGTTGTGATAATATCAGAAGGTCCAGAGATGTCTGTAGTTCTGACCGGGACATCTGAAGTTGATGGGGATATATTTGATTTGTCAAAATCTGCACATATATCCATAAATGCATCAAGAAATTGGGAAATCTAACACAGATAATACATTAAGTGAGTCAGAAGACTTAGTCTGTGAAGATGCGGGTTCTATTCTGTTTTGAATAGAAGCCTTCTGTTTTAGCTTGAGTTCTGAACTGTTGTGTTCAGAAGTCAACGTGGATGATTCATCAAAAGACACGTTCATACTCTCCATGATAGTCTTAGTTCGTCTGTTGTAGACACGATAGGCTTTTGACATCAAAGAGTAGCCTACAAAGTAGCCTTCATCTGCTTTCTTGTCAAACTTGCCAAGATTATCACGGTCGTTTAAGATATAGCACCTGCAACCAAAAATGCGAAGAAATTTAATATTCAGCTTTCTATTATTTATAAGCTCATACGTTGTTTTCTTATGACGCTTAATAACAATGGTACGGTTTTGGGTAAAGCATGCAGTCGCAATGGCTTCAGCCCACAGGTACATTGGAAGACCAGAATATGCCAGCATTGTTCTAGCAGCTTCAACCAGAGTTCGATTCTTCCTTTCAACTACACCGTTCTGTTGAGGTGTGTAGGCAGCAGAAAAATTGTGAGAGATCCCAACTGACGTGAGATAACTCTGAAGAGTATCATTTTTAAATTATAGTCCGTTGTCACTTCTCAATGTCTTAACTGGCAATTGAAGTCGAACCTGAATCTTTTTTATGAAAGCAATGATTAATTCTGGCGCATCTGATTTGTTTCGCAAAAATTCCAGCCAAGTATATCTGGAGTACTCGTCTATCATAACAAGTATATACTTCTTCCTGTTAATAGACTGAGTTCTCATTGGGCCGCAAAGGTTAATGTGAATAAGTTCCAGAGGTGTTGAACAAGATAATTCTGTCTTTGCTTTATGTGAAATGCGTTTCATCTTTCCCATCTCACAGGCGGGGCAAAGTGAATTCTTCTCAAACCTCAGTTATGGTAGACCTTTGACTAAACCATGTCTTGCCAATTGATCTATCGCTTGAAAATTCTGGTGAGACATGCGCCGATGCCAAATCCAACTTTCAGCTATTGAAGCTTTGGCAATTAGACAAACAGATGTAGTTGCAGAAAGTGTTGGAAAATGCACTGCATATAGATTTCCTTGACGTTCTGCTCTAAATGTCTCACAACCGTCCTTGTCTTCGATGAAACAGCTATCAATAGTAAACCGAACTTGAAAATGACTATCGCAGAATTGACTTGTGCTGAATAGATTATGATCAATCCCTTCTACAAACAGTACTTTCTTGATTGTCACGGTGCCATTTTTCAATGAACCATGTCCTCTAATGATTCCATTAAGCTCTGGACTTGCAAAACTGACTGTCCCTGCAGGTTCCTCAACATGGTTATGTAAAAGATGCTTAAATCCAGTCATGTGACGAGAGCATCCTGAATCTATGTACCACAAATGTGAGGCCTGCAAAAAGAACAAATCACTTCTTCTTAGGTACCCATATCCAAATGGGTCCTTCTTGGTTAGCCTTATGCAATTTATTCAAATCTTATACCTTAGCCTTGATTCGCCACTCATAACGAGGCTTCGGTATCCATTTCCAAACCATTTTTACATTAAGCTCATTAAATCTATGTTTTCTAGAATGATAAGCATTCTTAGCATGAAAAACTTTAGCATGTTGTGTTGAGGATTTAGATACAGGTTTAGCACGAGATGCCTTTTGAGCAACTTTAGATTTAGGAGGAATGGTGTGTATTGTGAAAGCATTGTCCTGACAGTGTTTGCAAATAAAGTTCTTACTAGCAAATGTCAATAGTTTTGATTTATCAATTTGAGTACACTCATTCATACACTTTTGACATTTTGAACTGTTAGAACTTGTACATGTCAAACTACCACTATCAATAACACTACTTTTGCAATCAATAACTTTATTTTCACACTTCTTCTTCACCCATTCTCCTTTATCTTTTTGCTTTCTTAAATCTGAAACAGAAAATGAAATCTTGTCAGTTTTCTTCTTAAAAGATGTATTTTTCTTTAAAGTACCAGAAGACTCTCCTTTCTCAAAAATACTTGGAGGATATTCAGGAGTTTCAGTATAAACAACAGAGGTTTTTGGAAGTGATAGTCTCAAACTCTGGATTTGAATGAGCATTCCATTTCTGAGATTCAAACATCTTTTTCTCATCAAGATTTTTGCTTAAACAAATCAGTTTTCAAAGTATGTAACTCTTTGGAGAGTTCTTTGTTTTCCTCAAAAGATTTGTCAAGTTTGAATTTGAGATCACAATTCTCATCTTCATACTCTTCAATAATCTTTTGAAGATCTTTGATTTGCTTCTCAAAAATAGATGTTTGATTCAACTCAGAGTTTGATTCTAACTTCTCAATAATAGGAACAGGATATGAAGCATTCATCATGTTTTCAAAAATCTCCTCAGTCATTTTCTTTGAAAAATCAGTTTTAATGTTATTATTCATGACATTTATACACTCATCAGTCCTAACCTCTTTTGGAGATTCAGAAATGACTGATTCAGATATTGGAGTCTGATTCTCAACATCAGTGTTTGATTCATACTCATCATACTGACATTAAGTTTCAGGTATATCTATCTCAGTGTTGGCTGATTCTGTTGGTGAAGATGTAGAAAATAATTATTGAAACTCAACAAACTCAGGTTTTCTAGTTTTATAGCTTTTGTTCAATTCATTATAAGAAAAACCAACAGATTTAAAACTTGAAATTGAGTCAGCACAACTTGATGTATCATCATCAATGACTTCTTTACCTTTAGAAGAGATGTCAGACTTAAGAGTTTCAGCTTTAACAAACGTATCATGAATATCCAGAATTTTCTTAGGTTTTGACCCCAATTTCTCAAAATTATACAAGTTTTATGGGGCTCTTTTTAAAACATCATTTTCTTCAAAACCTAAACCCGTTTTAGCATTATAAAAACGGACATCTTGGAGTTTGTTTGTTAATAAATTCAATGTTTGCTCAGTCTGTCCTCTCTTTAGGTTTAAATCCTCTAGCTGCTTAATTTTGCAATAAGCCTCATTCCGTTCCTGAAAACAAGCTTCAAACTTAATTTTAAATTCACCTTTTTCAGAATTTAAATTAACAAGATTCCTTTCCAGCTCAGTGATTTTTTATTTTAAAACTTATTTCTCTTTCTTCAAGGCATCTTTTTCTGACTCTTTATCCTCAACAACAACTTTCAATAATGCGTTTTCATCACGAAAACTCATCATTGATTGTCTTTCGTTGCTAAGTTTGCCTTTTAAATTCTCAAACTCTTTTTCCATGTTTTGAATCTAAGCCATGAGAGATTCAACAAGTTCAGAATTATAAAGAGTACTTACCTCGGATTTATAATCAGACCGGTCAGAAGAGGTTTCAGCTTCATCATCAACTTTAGCCATCATACACACTTGTGTGAAGTGTGTTGATTCTTCATCAGAACTCTGATAAAACCAATTTTCTTCTTGAGCCATAAGTTCTTTCCCTTCTTCTGCCTTCTTTGCCAGTAAAGATTTCTTGGCATAATACTCTAAATTTTTCACCCGTTTGAACTTGCAATCTTTGGAGAAGTGGCCAGGCTTACCACAATTGTAACACCTGCCAAATTTAGGCTCAGATTTCTCTTCTTTCTTCTCTTCTCTTTTCTCCTCTTTTCTCATCTCTTTTCTCTTCTCTTTTTCCTTCCTTCTTTCCAAATATCGGCTTGTATTTCTCTTATCTGTCTTTTCTGTACCCATCATACTTTGACTTTGAAAATCTCTTCTTGCCAAAGCTTTTCTAAAATTGCTTTGTGATGAGAGCCAGATGATCATCAAACTTTTGTACATATTCATCTGAATGTACTTCAGTCTCTGTGGAGGAATCTTCAGAACTAGATTCAGTCAGTTCTGTAAGGAAAGCTCTGAACTTCTTTGACTTATATTTTGATGAAGAAACAGTCTTGGAACTTGATCCCTTTTTCTTTTCAGCTAAAAGAGCTAAAGAATCCTTGACAATCTTCTTTTCTTCATTCAGTGCTTTTACCTCATCTTCATGCTGAGCAAGAGTAGTGAAGATGTCATTAACGTCCTCTAATGCCATATCTTTGGTCATTTGAATATTTATGGCATAGCTCTTCCATTCAGGATTCAAGTTCTTGATGAACTTGTAGTTGATCTCAGACACTGATTTGTTCATTCCATTTCTTCTCAAATCATTCAGAATCACATTAAACCTTGTGTATGTGTCCAGAAGTGCTTCCCCTTCCTTAATGAAAGCCCTCGTATGCATTAATACTTTGGTTGAGCTTGGCTTGTATGGATCATTCAGTACCTTGGAACTGTCTTTCCAGCTCATCCCACATGGCTTTAGCATATTCTCAACTATCTACTCTGTTGTAGATGTCATTTGGAATTGCCATTGTGAGGTAGATAAGGACCTTTTCATCAATCTTGTAGAGTTCTTTCTCTCTTTCACTAAAGTATTGATATGGCTTAGGCACATATCGCACTGGAATTTCTGGAGAAGTCTTTGTGGCCGCTTGTCCAGGTACTGTAACAACTGGTTCAACTTGACCATTTATTATGGACGTCATGTAATCTCTGTTTTTGTGATTCAAGAACTGAATCATCCTCCTTTTCCATTGAGAATTGTTAATCATAAAATCCCGAAACAATCAAGCAATTCTCATAATATGATCAAGAACTAGAGAGAGAAAGTAGATCTTGAATCCATTAGACACACGTCTGAATGTTACAATGACAAGCTTACAACTCTAGTTACAAGATTCTTACAAAGCCACAAGGCTAAAAGCCTATTTATACCACAAGATTAACAAAGACTTAAAGACTAAGGAAACTAAACATACTTTGACTAACTAAAACAAAGACAATGTTGACTTTTACATCTTTGACTTTCCTATTAAATCTTGGATACAATATTTAGACTTAACAATCTCCCCCTTTGTATTCAAGATAAGCTTTGAAAGTCAACATGTCTTGAACGCGAAACATAATTGAAACTTTGACTTTGAAATCATTGAAACCTTCTTTGAAAAAACTTTGAGTAGACTTTGAAACAACTTGTATCTTCATCACTTGTGATCTCTGAATTGTCTTCAGAAAACAAAATTTAACAGATCATCTTGATTTATTTTTGAACAAACTTTCTTCAGAATCTTTTGTCTTTGAATAAGCGGAAGCAATTTTCATTTTGACAACTCTTCATAGCATTGAAATTGATCTTTGGAAAATTCTCCCCCTTTTTGATGATTGAGAGCATCCTGATCATCAAAATTTCATCAATTTCAGCATAGACTTTGATCACCCCTTTGTATTCAAATAACAATCTCCCCTTTGACAGTTGGCACGCTTTGATCTGAGAGCCGTCAATTCATGAAAGATATATATCCGAATCTTTTCAAATTCAAACATAATGAACGTGGTAACCCTGAATCAACAAATGAAACAGTTAGGAATGCCTATCAGTAACACAAAGTTACTGTGTACAACGAATGTACAATTTAAGGAGTTGGTTTGATGATGACTCCCCGGGAATTCCATTCAATCATTGAAAAACACAAGGTTTATCTATGAATGTTCTGACAGAAAAACAAATTTTATGTGTGCTCGTGCTTGTGTATGAAAGAATTAAGGCACAATGATTGTGTTTCATGAGGCTCAAATTGTGTAAACTGTTGAGACAGCAACAGATATTACACAGACTCAATGTGCATGAAAGAGGTGCGAAGGTGGGGAAACTTTCCTTCTTTTTCAATATCTAAATCTTCCAGTGAAGATTAGATAGCATATATGTTGCGTCCCCAAGAAAATGGAACATTTCTTTTTCGAGAAAGAAACGAGTGGTTGGTGGGGTAATAGCAAGAGTTGGCATGGGCTCACTGCCTTTTTCAATGATGGTCACCAAAGAATGTGAACCAATCAGTAGATGTGGCTGCCCGGCTCAGAAAGCGGTTGGTGCAGAGTTCTGATATTCTTTTAACTCTGTTCTCATACCCTCTTTCTTTTTATCATTTAAAGCTCACTTCTAACCAAACTCTCATTTCCATTTTTCCGCTCCACACAATGAGAATAACTCAATCGGATGAGTTATCTCCCCCACTCTTTGATTTATGACCCCTCACCCCTCAATCACTCAAGGATAACTTCCTTGGTAGGAAACACTGGTTGACGTGAATCAATGGAAGTTCTGTTAAAGCTCACACACGAATCCCATGTAAGTCCTAAAAAGCATGGTTGCTCAACAATTTAACTGAACAGTTAAGCACAAAGATAACAATGTCAGAATGTATGCTCATTTAAAATTATGAATGAAATTTGAGCATTTGAACGTTGAAGATTTCTCAAAACAAAGATATTGAATGAATGAAATGAAATCAAGAGAATTGTTTTGAGAATCTGAAAATGTATCAATCAGATCAAATCAAATGGTTAGAGTATCAAAGAATTGGATATTTTGTTTATATGAACGAATATAAACAATTTTGCAATGAAAGCGCAAGATTAGAAAAAGATGATTGATGCTCAACAACAATGAGTTTCAAACGGGGGTATTACGATCGAAAAAATATGTTCGATATGAGACATGTTAATAACAAATCAAATGAAATACTGAACCGATGTGTGTGAATACTTTACAGTATATGGAAAAGACAATACACGAGTATTGATCTTTGGAAACACACGGTCAGTTAAACATTAAGCTCAAAATTTGAAAAACATTTAAAAGCACACTTCTAAATTCATGAAATCTGTTGAGAATAAGAAGTGGTTTGAACATTTAAGAAACTATTTTTCATGTTCGAAAGTTGTTCTTCTTTCAAACAATCAGAGATCTAGGATAGAAGATATTTACCTTTTCAGATCCCCCTCAAATCATGATATAATGATTTAGGTCTTTTAAGCTCCCCCTAGATATTAGCATAATATCCTTCTTTGATCATTGAAAAACGGGTCCTGATCTGTCATGTGATCAGAAGCCACTTTATTCACATTATTTATTCAAAAATAAAATGACAGAAAGCAGTAAAACATTTTTATAGTATGAGTTCTGATCTGAAATAACCAGAAGTCATCACCTTTACTCCCCCTTAAATTAGGCATCTGAAATATGTCAGTTAAAACAGGATAGAAATCAGACACTCCCTTTTGAATTGTAGACCATCATATCAGAAAAATCTATCAGTGAAAAAGTACAGGATAGAGATCAGATCAATTCTCTTGGGATGTAGACCATCATATCCATCGGATGCAAAAACAAGAGTAAGGTCTTTTGATCGCTGAGGTCTGAGTCCTAAACTGTTGTGTTTAGAAGTCAAACTCCTTCGAAGAACGGGTCCTAAGCTGTGTACTTAGAAGCCATTGTTTTTCAACTTTGAAGTTCGGGTTTTGAACTGTTGTGTTCAAAAGACATAATCTTGACATTGAGGTGCGGGTCTTGAACTGTGTTATTCAAGAGCCATGGTTCTCTTACTCCCCCTTGACTTGAGGTGCCTGCAACACAGAATCAGATTTCGGCTTTGGTACCCACTGGTATTTGGGTCCATGAATGTTAGTTGCAGTTCTTGTGGGGGATATCGAGTAAGAACCATACCAGAAATGATCACTGGTCTTGTGGATATGATCATGTGTACAGCAGTAAGAACAATAAAATTTATTACCTAAGAACCCGAGTAATTGGTCTTTTGAGTATTTAAAGTCAGGTTTACCTTTATGCTCTGTGTTCTTCTTTGCTTGATATACATGTACACATGATGTTTTTCCTTTCAGCTCAACTGACATCTCATCTTTAACGGGTTTCTTCTGCCACACCAGTTTCTCTTTCTTGAAGCTTCTTCTTTTTGAAGATGTACCTGAACTATCTAAATATCCATCATAGAAGATGTTAGTTCGACGAATCTGATCAAAAAATTTAACTGACCTTTGTGAAGAGACAGATTTCTGATTTGAACTTGAAACAGACTTTTCAAGCTTTTTGATCTTTGAAGCAAAGGTGTCTCTTTCTTTCACAAGCAGGTCAATCTTTGTCTTGAATTCAGACTTCGTTTTCTGCTCTTTCAGCGCAGTAGCAGACAGTTCAGATAACTTTGAAGTCAGTCTTTTAATTTCAATCTCAAAAATTGATCGTTCTTCTTCAAACCCTTTCTCTGAATCATTTCTCTAGCCGGATAGTTCCTTAAAGAATCCCACATTCTTTTGTTCTATGGCCATCTTTTCTTTAGCAAATTTCTCTCTTTCCAAAATAAGCACTTTCTCAAAATCGGAAATTTGTTGAGAAAGTTTTATGCATTTAAGCTCCAATGACTTTTTCTCTTCAAAACACTTCCTTGAGAAATCTGAGAACTTGGTTGAAAAACCTTTCTTTTCAATATCAAAATCAGCTTTATTTGCAGCAAGCTTTTGTTCTAAATCAGATATATTCTTTCTAAGCTCAGCATTCTCATATTCCAATCCCTGAATCTTCTCATCATTCAGACCAGAAGATCTTTAAAGAAGATCTTCATTGATAGTCTTTAAAGCACTAATTTCTTCTTTCAGTCTAATGAGTTCAGCATAATACTCTTTTGACTTTTGAGAATGAAAGTCAACAGCATGACCCAGATTAACTTTCTCTAATTCCAACTTTCTATTCTTCTCTTCAAGATCTGTAAAAAAATCCCATGATTAATGAGTAATCAGCTTAATATGAATGATCATTCCAAACTGTATATCAGAAAATCAAAAATCAGATCAAATTGAAATCTAGCACAAAATTTTAAAATTTGAACAACACTTGATATGGCGCAAAGTCGAGTTTTGCGTGAACTGTGTATGGCGCAAAGGTAGCTTCTCGTGATCAGCGTGTGACGCAAAGGAAGGTTCTCGTGAGACACCAGTGGAAGACGCAAAGTAGGATTTGCGTGAGTGCCTTGTAACACAAAGTGAACTTTGCGTGAGTGCCTTGAAGCGCAAAGTGAACTTTGCGTGAGCCGAAGGATGCGCAAATGTGACTTTGCGTGAGAGTCTTGTCATGCAAACTTAGAGATTCTTGAATTAAGCACTAAACTTTGCATGAGAGGCTTTGAGTGAGAGACTATGCGTGAGTCGTTGATTGCGCGAACTTTGCTTTGTGTGAATGGTTAGATACGCAAACTATACTTTGCGTTATTAGTGCAAGACGCAAACTGAATTTGCCTTGAAGCTCGTATAAGCTCACGCAAATGTCTATGAACTCGCGCAAAACGAAGATGAACTCGCGCAAATCGAGTTCTTGGCTCTTTCTATCTCAAATCGATCCAAATCTGCAAATTTGATCTCAAAAATTTATCAGAATCATCGAAAAACACAACAAAACACAAAATTACTATCAAATGTCGATTAAAAACAACAATTCACACATTTTCATTCAAGAACATTGTTCGAACTCGAGTTTCAAGAAAATTTCAAAAATCGAAAATTGAGATCGAATCAGTTAGAATCACAAGATGTAATCAATACAAGAATCAATCCTAAACACAAATCGAATCCAAAGAATCCATTTTCTTGCACTAAAAATGATTTTTCACACAAAATTCGGATGAACAGTGAAAAACACGAGTTCTTGAAAAAATTTCAGAAAATCAAATTTTCGAACTCAAAACTCCAGATTTCAATTCAAATCTTTGATCAAATCATCTCTGATAATGTTTGGTTCAGCTCTGATACCAATTGTTAATCATAAAATCCCAAAACAATCAAGCAATTCTCATAATATGATCAAGAACTAGAGAGAGAAACTAGAGAGAGAAAGTAGATCTTGAATCCATTAGACACACGTCTGAATGTTACAATGACAAGCTTACAACTCTAGTTACAAGATTCTTACAAATCCACAAGGCTAAAAGCCTATTTATACCACAAGATTAACAAAGACTTAAAGACTAAGGAAACTAAACATACTTTGACTAACTAAAACAAAGACAGTGTTGACTTTTACATCTTTGACTTTCCTATTAAATCTTGGATACAATATTTAGACTTAACAAGAATATTCGTCGATAGACAGAACGGGAGGCTTTGATTGAGAACCCATGGAAAGTAATTCTTTTGACATGATGAGAATATCTGCACACAAAGAAAAATTAGCTAGTAATGATCTTTTGATTCAACAATTTGAACAAGACTTGAAAATTTTTCAGAAACTGAATTTTCTAAAAACCTTAAGCCTAGAATTCGCATGTACTACAAACAAAGATCAATTCACATACAAAAAGCCAATAGAATTCATATAACACTTGAAATTTGCAAAACAAACTCAAAATCCGCACAAGATGGGAATTCGCATGCAAGAGATAACAAAAATTCAAGCAATTCGCATAAGCTTATATGTGAATTCTTCAGAATTCGTATAAAGCCTTCCGCGAATTATTCACAATTCGCATGTCTCTTATGATGCGAATTCTGTCCTTGGAAACATTTACAATGAAAACTTTTCGCATAAAAAATAATTCTCAAGTAGAATTCGTATGATACAAAGATACGAATCCTTTCCTTAGAAAAAATTTATCTTTGAAACAATCTGCGAATTCTCACTTTTCGCTTAAGACGTACTTGAGAAAACTTCAGATTTCGTATACGCCTACCTGCGAATTCTGTCAATTCGCATGCAACTGATTGCGAATTCTTGACTTGAAAACTTTCAAAAACTTACTTTTCGCTTAACAGACTTACGCGAATTCTTTGCTTTTCGTATAAAGAGTTATACGAAATCTATACTTGTATGAATTTTCTTGAAAAAAAAATTATGTGAATTCTTTGACAATTCGTAGATCACAGTGCTGCGAATTCTCCACTTAAAGACTTTAGATCATTTTCTTATGCGAAATCTATTCTGTGAATTCTGAGATCTGTGAGTTCTTCATACGAATTGCACAAATCTTGCGAGTTCTTGAGTTCATAGTTCAAAAATGTGAATTCTAGCACACAAATCTATCAAATTCTTCGAATCAAACGTTGTAACTTCACAATATCAAACAGATTTGTTAGTAGATCAATCCAATTCAATTACAGACTCTAATTCACACTTATGCACATGCAATTCTATCAAATAGTGACTCGACAGTTGCTTGAAGAAACATTTTCAAAAATCTCAAATTGACACTCAAAAATGATTTTTCTTTCCAATTCAATCATACACAATCGTTCTAAAACACTTTTCGATCAAATCTTAATCAAAAGATTTTTCAAAACACATTTTCACTCACAAATCCTCTCAAGAAACTCACAACAGAATACGAACTCGAAAAACTTCTCAAACTGTTGAATTCTAAGCTCTGATACCAATTATGACCTAGATTACTAGCATATGATCAACACAACAGATTAAGAACACAATATTATTGATTTAAACCATATGATTACAACGTGGTCATAAATCTAACTCGGTGCCACAGATCTCACGTATGGATGTGTTCAGTGTGCGAGTTCTTACCACAAACAGATTTTGTATCTATGTGTATGTTCTTACAAGATTACAAAGGGACAAAGCTATTTATACTAAGTCAACTTAAGTTGACTTTACAACTCAACACCTTGAACTATTCAACATTTAAAAACTAGACCCTCTATTTTAATCTTGAATACAATATACATCCAACACACCGTGTTTAAAACTGAATCAAATGAGTGTTCAACATCTTCTAATGCACCTCAAACTTCAGAAGTTGATTTTGATGACTTATTTGCGTCTGCAAATGATTTTTTAAATTCTGATGAAGGGTGTATTGATGAGATTGATATATTTGACTTTAATGCTAAACTTCCAGATCATTCTACTTTTTTTATTAATGGTGAAGCATTACCAAGTGTATATGAAATTGGTGAATCATCGACTAAGGTTGGTGAACCAGTTCCTGTGAGTACTGATTATTATCAATCAGGTAAGAAGCAAAAGAAACAACGCTCACAGAAACAGAAAAACACTGGTAAGCTTAAGAAAAGACATTCTCAGAAATCTGATTTTCCTAACAAATCTAAATCATGTGTTTCAGATTTGAAAAATAGAAGGTCTGAAGAACGAAAAGAGTGGCGACCTAAACAGAAAGTTGATGAGAAAGTATAATTCATTCCTGATATTCTTTGTAATAGATCTAATGGTAGTATGCCTGATGTTGTTGGTATTGTTGCTTCGAATAAACAAAACCTTGTAACTTCTTACAAGAGATATACAATAAAGCAAATACTCCAATTATCTCGGTCTGCTACTAAGTTATCTACTTATAGACGAAATGATTTTGTTTCTCATCGATATTCTGATGATTGGTTTGGTACTTATCATGTTTATTCTTACAAGCCATATGTTTCAAAAGTTTTTCAAAAGTTCAGAGGATCCATATACAAATGGATACCAAAATCTTGTGGTAATCCGATAGGACCCACTTTTAAATGGATACCTAAAGTTGTTATTCCCTGATTTCTCTTATGCAGGCCCGTCATATGTGGTACTTGGATTTTGGTTGCTCCAAGCATATGACCAGGCAGAAAGCTTTATTGTCTAATTATACAGAGAAATTTTGTGGGAATGTAAGATTCGGCAACAACCAATTTTCACCGATTCTAGGCTACGGTGACGTGATTCAAGATAATGTAACGATTACGAAGGTGAGTTAAGGTTTAGGACATAATCTGTTCAGTATTGGCCAGTTCTGCGACAAAGACTTAGAGGTAAATTTCAAGGCCAAGAGGTGTTATGTACGCACTAAAGATGGTAAGGAACTCTTGGTCGGCACGCGAAAGTCTAACCTCTACACGATCAATTTATCAAAAGTCCAGACTGACAATCAGGTTTGTCTACTGTCAAAAGCCTCGCTGCAACAAAGTTGGTTATGGCACCGAAGGCTTTCTCACCTGAATTTTCGTTACATAAACAAACTGGTCACGGGTAAGCTAGTCAAAGGACTTCCTGAGCTAAAGTACGAGAAGGAACACCTTTGCGCAGCATGTGAGAAAGGAAAGATGAAGAGAGTTGCTCACAAGCCGAAGCCTGAACAAAGTACTAGTTCTCCACTGGAATTGTTACACATGCATCTATGTGGTCCAATGAGAACGCAAAGCATAAGCGGCAAGAAGTACGTTTTAGTTATTGTGGACGATTATTCGCGATATACTTGGGTCAAATTTCTGAGATCAAAGGATGAGACATCCGAAGTCATCATCAGTTTCTTAAAAACTACTCAAGTAAATCTGCAAAAGCCAGTCAAGCTTCATAGAACAGACAACGGCACAGAGTTTAAAAACAAAACTGTAGAAGATTATCTCGAATCGGTCGGGATAACACATCAATTCTCTGCTGCTAGAATGCCAGAACATAATGGAGCAGTAGAAAGACGAAATAGAATGCTAGTCGAGGCCGCTCGTACTATGCTAAGTCAATCCGATCTACCTCTGTTTCTATGGGCATAAGCTCTTTCGACTGCGTGCTATACACAGAATCAGTCCATAATACATCGTCGGTTTGGTAAAACACCTTTTGCTTTGATAAATAATCGTACACCTAGCATTAAACACTTTCATGTTTTTGGATGCAGGTGCTTTGTATTAAACGATAGAGAGAATCTGAACAAGTTTGGACCAAAGGCTGACGAAGTCATCTTCATTGGATATTCTCAAACATCTGCTGCATACCGGGTGTACTTGAAGAAGTCTAAGACAGTAATCGAAAGTGTAAACGTAACATTCAATGAGGAAGTGGCTTCTGAACAAAGCAGTTCAGAACACGTACTTACAAGAGTGTTAGCTTCTGAACAGATCAGTCCAGAACCTGTGGCTAATGAGACTAATTCGAATAAAGCATCTACTTCTACATCTCATTTATCTGAATTAGATTTATTGTTTGAATTCTTTTACGATTGCCTAAATCTGTTGTGATTGACAGGTCTGAAGAATCAAGTTGTCAACATCCAATCACTTCAGAAGTGTTAACTGAAGTCGTTCCCCCGGTTCATAAAGAAACTCAGATTCAAACTGTTAGCCCCAAATCTCAATTTGTAAAAGTGTTGAAAATATCCAAGTCCTACTTCAGAGGACTTCCAGAGACAGTCTTCAGAGGACGTGACTGCCTCTGAAGCACATTCCAGAGATAGGTACTTCTCATCTGAAGACATCAGAGATGGCTTAATTAGAGACTCTGAAGACTTCCTCAGATCTCTGAAGATGTTCTCTCTGAAGATCAAGATACATTGAACCTAACATATGACACGTCACTTAGTGATAAGATTTACTTTCTAGAGTAGGTCACTGTTCAAGCATGCTTCTATTGTCAGGAAAGTACACTGTTTACTTTATGGTCCTATAAATAGGACCATCACTCCATTTACAAAAGTGTGCTTTTTGATATCTTGTATTCGAAGATTCAACTGAATATATTTCAAAGAAGATCTTGCTTTTTCTACTTGCTTAATATATGAACTGTGATATTTGATTCTGCTTTTGATATTAAACTATATTGCTTCCGCTGTTATTATTCTTGTTGTTTATATCATTATTATTGTAAGAATAAATCTGGGATCCAACAATTGGTATCAGATCTTCCTTTGTTTTCTAAACAAAGAAAGATCATATCTGCATACTCGTATAGATTTAAATCTTACTGATTCAAGCTTTTAAAATTTGTGCATGTTCATATAAACCTTGGTTTATTAAAAAGAACTTCATATGCTCCAGATTTGAAAGTAAATCATAGTTACATCCTTTGATAAAAGATCTTCAAAGAAAAGCATCAGTTCTACAAATCTTCATTTTTTCTTCACAAAATGGCAAACTCAAGTATAAGTGCCATTTATACAGCTGGATCATTAACCAAGCCTCCTACACTTCTAAGGGATGAATATCCTCAATGGAAGATAAGGATGGTAAACTTTTTAGAAGGTATGGACAGGGATCTGTTAAGATCAGTGAACGATGGACCTCACCAACCAATGGTGTTGGTACCAAGAGTTCCAACAACAACAGATATTGCTGAAATCCCTACTTACTATGAAAAGAAAACTTCAAACTTTACGGATGAAGAAACTAACATGATGGAAAATGATTCAAAAGTTGTTAGATTACTTATAATGGCCATTCCCAATTATATCTTCCAAGAACTTGATTCTTGTGTAACTGCAAAAGAGATATGGGATCAGTTGTTAAATCAACTTGATGGTGGCCTACAAACTCAAAAGAACATGAGAAATATTTGTATCAATAAATATCATGATTTTCATGCAATACCCGAAGAAACCTAACACCAAACATACTCAAGGTTCAACATTCTCATCAACAAATGCAGAAAATTTGGAGTCATGAGGACTAAAGAAGAAAATAATGTTCTTTTTCTTAAAAGTCTAAATGAAGAATGGTCACAACTGTCCATGTCAATACAAGCCAATCAAAATCTTGAATCATGGTCATTGACTGACATTTATGGCACCTTGGTTGCACATGAAAAAGAAGTTGTTAAACAAAAATCAAAAACCTCTTTAGGTGGACCACTTGCACTCATATCAAAACAAAAAGGTGTTTCACAAGAATGCAGAAATGCAGAAACAGACAACTGTTCAAAGAGGGAATCTAAAAGAAAATCCAAGAAGGTTCTGATGTCTGAAGAAGTTGAACACCAGATTCAGCCTCAGATGATGACATCAATGCTTTTGCCAAATCTCTTGCATTAATCACCCATCAATTTAACAAGAAACTTGGAAAGAAAATTTTTGAAGGAAGAAGAGAGAATGAAGAAAGGAGAGGAAATCCAGAAAGGAGATTTTAGAAAGATGACTATCAACAAGAGCCCAGATCTACTCTGCATAGTGATCAAAAGGGTGTTCATTTCACCAATCTTGATACTACTCAACAATCAAGATCTCAACAATCATTTCAGCCAAGGTATCCTCAACCTCAGAGGTACTTCAAGCCACAAGCTCAGAAGACAGAATCAAATGCTGCTCTTCCATCAAACCAAAACGATGGAAGATTTTTTAGATGTGGAAAGCTAGGACATTACTCTGCAAACTGCAGAGGTAGGCTCATCAAAGATGAAGACTACTACAAAAACAAATACAAGTACAATGTCAAAGAAAGAGTACTTGTTGCAAAGATGGAAGACTGGCTGTCAGACTCAACAAGCGATGGAGAGGAAGAACCTACCAATTTCTGTGGTATGGTTTTTGCAGATGATCAGAATGATGGATCATCAGAGGACTACTCTGAAAAGGTAAACTCTCCTTCCACCTCTGACAGTGAACTTGAATTGGATGTTATTAAGCTAACAGATGAATTTCAAATCTTAAAGCAAAAACTTGTTGAGGAAAAAGAAAAAAGAAAACAAATGACAAAAGATCTTAGTTTTTACAAAAGGTAAAAAGATCTTCTTGAGTCAGAAAAGAAGGATATTTTTGTTGAGAAATCTAAACTTGAAAAAGCTCAGAAACAAAAAGAAAAATCTTTTTCAGAAAAAATCAAAGAACTTGAGAAAGTTTTAAAAGTTAAAGAAGAAGAAGTAAAAAGATCTGAGTATGAAAGACTCAATTATGTTGCCTTAACCAATTTTTTTTAAAAAGAAAAAGAAATCCTACATCAATCTCTGGAAAAGAAAGAACTTCAAATCAAAAGTTATCTTGATGCTCAAGATGTGCATATAAAAATAAACTCTCAAATGGATACTCAAGGGCTGGGACTCAATGAATTGGATCCATTCACTACATTGAAGAAAACTTCACTTTCTTCCACTTTCTGTATAGGAAAGGTCCAGAGCTCTGACTGTCCATCTTTGAACAATTTTAAAAGAATAAAAACCTCAGAAGGATCCAAAGCAAGAGCTCTAAACTTTAAAAATGTTGCATACTCTGAAGTGCAAAGCTTTCCAAAATCCCTCTTAAAAATAGTAAAAGAAACTTCAGAGGTACTTTTCACAAAACCTCAGAGCAATGATCCCAGAGAGATTTTTAAGTTCGATGCATTTATGACAAATGAATCAGAGACATCTGAACAAAGTACCTCTGAAACAAGTACTTCTGAAGATGAACCTCAGAGTTCACTTAATCCAGATGCTCCTCTGTACTCACCAATCTCAGATGAATGCATCAGAACTACATTTGAGGATGACATCAAAAGCATAAATAAAGAAAATATCATAGCTGATTTGAAGAAGAAAGAAAGCATGAAAAGTATCATTAAAGTCTCGAGACCCAAGAAAATTGAGAAACCATCAGAGGTAGCTATCTCTGGTAAAACTGAAAGAGACTTTCTTGACTCTGACTCTGAATCTGATCCAGAGATAGATGAACAGATATTCTACAGACCAGAGGAAGTAATTCATAAAAAGATAGAGACTATTGGTTCTGAAATTTTGAACTTTACTGTTCCTGTTTTAAAAAAATAAAACGAGAATACCAATATGTCCTGATTTTGCAGACATGTGTCTTCAAGCAAAAACTTCTCTGGATCTTGAAAAAGAATTACAAGAAAAGGCAAAGAATAAAACTATCACTTCTCAATTCTACACTTATAAACCAATCAAGCTTACTCCTGAACAAAAAGGAAAATGGCAAGAAATTAACCATTCTGATCATGTTTGTGTAGTGAGCAACAAAGAGAAGAGGATGTTTTTGAACAAGAAAAGACAACTTGAAAAGAAGGTTGTCTTTCAAGCTAGGAGAAAGGAAATAGTTAGGAATACTTGTAATATTCCTATTACTAATTTGAAAAAGAAACAAAATGTATCAAATGCATTTAATGAAATGAAAACCTTTGCTTCTACTTCTTCTTGTTCTGTACAATGCAATTGCGTCCAACTCTTGATGAAACTGAAAAATCACTTCAGAGGTTCTCATTGTTTTCTTAATCAGTCTCTGAATAAAAATTTAGAGACAAAACCTCAAAAGAAAAAGGATATCTCTGCCAAAACATCAAAATATGAGAAGGCAAGTTTTCAAAGAAATCATCAGAAACCTAACAAGACAGGACCCATAATGAGATGGGTACCTAAGAAACTCTAATCTGTATTGCAGAAACAGTCTATGCCTATCTGGTACTTGGATTCTGGATGTTCAAGGCATATGACTGGAGATAAAAAGTTGATATCCTCTTACAAAGCTAAATCTGGAGGAGCAGTAACTTTTGGAGACAATATGTAAGGTCAAATTAAGGGTTATGGTGAGCTATCAAGAGGTAATTGTTGGGAAATTCAGAAATACACAAGTACAGTTAATGCTGCTAGAAGAACTTGATTACTACTTCTGAGATTAATGTTGCTGAGTGAAGTTAATACTGTTGATCATGATTAGTACTGCTAAGTCAAGATTAATACTGCTAGAAGAGATTACTACTTCTAAGAAATTTTAGTACTGCTAGTAGTTAGTACTGCTGAACATTAATACTGCTCAAAGTATTAATGTTGCTGAAGACTTAGTGCTGCTTATGAGATTATCAAGATTCGTGCAGATCAAGTTTGAAGATTATGGAAATCTTGGAGATAAAGATGGAAGATTATTTTGAAGATCTTTTATTATTTGTAATTATCTTTTATCTTCAATCTTCATTATATAAAGAATAGTTTAGAATTGAAAAATAGAGAATTCTGAATTTTTGTTTTGAGAGAGAGAATCAACCTCAAGGTTTGTAATCCTAATTCTAGAGAAGTAGAATTCGTATTGGTGAGCCTGTTCATCAATATTGAGGTTAAGTGTTGAATCTTGTAGATTTACAATCATTCAATAAAGTTTACAAGTTGTTCTTCTGATTCACTGTTTTCATTGATTATTGAATATTAAAGTGTTATTCCGCAAACTCCTTTAATATTGTTTCTGAGTGTTTATTCTTGTTTAGAATTAAGATCCTGACAAGTGGTATCAGAGCGAGTATTCTCAGAAATCTTATTCATCATCGAAAACACAGCTGAATCAAACAGTACTCTGGTCTCAAAGGTTCCAATGCTCAGACCCAATGAATTTGACATGTGGAAGATTAGAATCAAGCAATACATTCTCCTTATAGATTACTCTATGTGGGACATCATTGAGAATGGCCCATCTGATGCAGGAAAGATTGGTGAAGATGGAAAAAGAACTCCACCAAAGACTGATGCAGAAAGAAAGACAAGGCAGACAGAGATGAAAGCCTTGATCACACTACTCTTGGCCATTCCCAATGAATATCAACACCAATTCTGTAATTGCACCGATGCACAGATGCTCTGGAATGCTCTAGAGAAGAGATTCTATGGTACCAAGAGTACCAAGAGAAATCAAAAGGCAATCTTGAAGCAACAGTATGAAAACTTTATGTCAACTAAGAATGAGTCCATGACTCAAACTTTTGACAGGTTTAACAAACTGATTGGTGAACTAGCTACTATGGGAGTACAGATTGATCAAGATGATGTAAACAGAAAGTTCTTAAGGTCCCTTGGAGATGAATGGACCATGTACACTGTTTCATTCAGACAGAATGATCAGTTGGAAGAGAAAGAACTTGATGATCTGTACAATGATCTTAGAGTATTTGAAGCTGAGGTGGAGGCAAAGAAGAAGCCTTCTGGATATATTCATAATGCTGCACTCCTATCAGCATCAATTGATTCTACTGCTAATCCTGAATCAGTTAATGCTGCTAATGAAGCAAATCAAGAAAAAGGCACTGATTCTGTGTTTGAAGCCTTTCTTGCCAGCCATGGAAATTCCTCCTTAATTAATAATGATTTGGAACAACTTCATCCTGATGATCTGGAAGAGATGGATATTAAATGGCAGATGGCCATGCTTTCCATGAGGGTGAAGAAGTTCATAAAGAGGACTGGGAGGAACAACTTCTCCCAAAGAAGAGAAGATGGAGCAGGGTTTGATAAATCAAAGGTGGAGTGCTACAAATGCCATCTGAAGGGACACTTTGCCAGGGAATGCAGAAGTGGAGTGTCTCACAACAACAACCACCAACAAGCACAGTCTGGAAACCTCAACCATAACAGAAACTCTGCTCAAGCCCTTGTTTCTCAACAAGGAATGGGGTTTGACTGGAGTGATCAAGCAGAAGAGGATATCCAAAATCAAGCACTTATGGATGAAGTATCTGATCTCCCATCTGAGGTAAGTTTTAATCTCTGTTCTAAAACTTGCATAGACACTGTTAAAAGGTACAGGGATCACAACCAGAAGATGAGTGATGACCTTAAGAGATTAGAAAAGGATATAAAGGACTATGTGAGAATTGTTGAGAGGTTTGAGGAACAGATTAAAGGTTTTCAAGCCAATGAACTCCAACACTCATATGACACCAATTACTGGAAGTGGGAGAAAAAGGATCTAGAACTTAAACTGACCAAATCTAAAGAGGAGAGTGAAAAGCTGAGAGAGGAGCTAACCAAGGTTAAGCTTGATGTAGAAAAGTTTTCCAATGCTTCTAAAGCAATGGACTCTTTACTACAAACTCAGATTCATGATACGCTGAGAAGAGGAATTGGGTATAATGCCACACCACCACCATATAACAACAATTACATCCCTCCTACCTCAGACTTGCTAGAAACCAAAGATAGGAAGGACTTGCTTGAGGGAGCCACTGAGATAGATCCCTTAGATGAGGTAGTTGTTGAGGATAAGACTGAGAAAGAGGTTGGTAAGAGTAAAGAGAACAAAGTGAGTGGTGAGATTCCTCTAGAGAATAACATTATCACCAATGAGGACTGTGGAAGGTCTTGGATCAAATCCAAGGACATAGAGAAGACAGAGGGAAAGTCTGGTAAGGTCCATTACAAACAGACCACAGTTGTGAATCCAGGTCCTTGCAAACAGTGTGCATGCAATAAGAATGAGCCCCAAAAACATGATTGTCAGGATCGAATTCTCAACAAGAATTAATTCTCAGAAACAATATCAAAGAAGTTTGCGAAATAACACTTTGATATTTAATCAAACAGAAAATCAAAACAGAATATAATCAACAAACTGTAAACTTGTATTGAATGCTTTGAATTTACAAGATTACACACTCAACCTCAATATTGATGAACAGGCTCACCAATACGAATTCTACTTCTCTAGAATTAGGATCTATGCCTTGAGGTTGATTTTCTCTCTAAAAGAATGAATTACAAAAATTCTCTTCTATCTATTCTATACATTCTATACATATATTAGTCAAAAGATAATTACAATAATTAAACAAATCTTCAGTATATCTTCCATGTATATCTCAAAGCTTCCATAATCTTCAGATTATCCAGCTGTCATTCTTTCCATCCGAATCTCTTAAGCAGCACTAACCATGATCAGCAGCATTAACTTCTTCTAGCAGCATTAACTACTAAGCAGCACTAGCTACTAGCAGTACTAACTAGCTAAGCAGTACTAACTTTGTTCAAGCAGTACTAACTTTGACTAGCAGTATTAATAGTACTAGCAGTAGTAACACTCAGCAGTATTAACCTTTAAGTCTTCTAGCAGTATTAACTCTGAACCAGCAGCATTAACCATACTTGAGTTTTTCTTCAGTTCCCAACAATCTCCCCCTAACTTGACTTTTAGGAAGAGAAGTCAAGTTCTTCAGATGCTCCCAAAATCTTCATTGATCTACTCCAATATTAGGATCCAGTCCCATACTCTGATTGATAGTCCTCTGAATTAGATACTTGGCCATTTCTGAATTTGGTGCACAACCCAACTTCTTATTCAACATGGCATAAAGCTTAAGATTTGTATGCTTGTAGACCCTATCCACCAAGTAGTACTCCATGTGGAAAGTATCCAATGCTAGTTCATAGACTCCACTCCTTTCATAGAGAGTCCATCCTCTAACAGTTTTGAACACATCTCTGATTAAGTGCTTCACTACTTCTGGATTGAATAACATACACAAGTATTCCATGACCAGCTTCACTATAGGTAACCCTGGAGCTTTCAACTGATCTGCATAAATTTTCATCCCCACTTCAAACATTTCTTCCAAATCAGATCTTGAACACTCTCTGACAATTTTGTTCTAGGTGTTGTATACTTCATACTTCTCATCATTTCTTTTCACTCTGATGTATTCTTTGCCATCCACCTCCATAATATCCCAATGGATAACTTCAGGAGGTTTAAATCCAACAGGTTCAACTGAAATAGGCTTTGGAATTTTATCCATTACCACCATGTACATGTTTACATCTGAACTCTGTGGTATTTCTTCCTGAGTTTTAGCTTCATTCTGAGGTGCCTCTTCTTCTTCAGTAACCTTTTGCTCTTCTTCTACTCTAGGCTTCTTTACACTTTTCTTTCTTTTAGCCATCATTTTGGTTCTTCTCAGAGTCTTTTGAACCTGCACTAAAGTAGCTTCCTTCTTCTTTTCTTCCTTGTTCTCTGCCCTTTCTTTGATAGGAGTTCCCTCTTCACTTTCAGGGAATGGTTGATGTATATTCACATCATGTCTCTCCTTTGCCTTCTTTTCAAACTCCACTCTATCCTTTTCATTATTTTTCAGCTTCCCCATTTCTTTCTCATAAAGATCCCTGATTTGATCAAAAGTCATCTTCACAAACATTTCTTTCTTTACCCCAATTGCACTCCTCAAGAAAGTTATCATTTTGTTTCTTTCCTGAGTGGCAAGGTAAGTTTGTGAAGGTCTTCTTTTCTTGGCACTTGATTTGACTAACATGGCCTTTCTCAAGCTTATTGCCCTTTGCTTAGCTTTCTCTGTTTCAAGCCCTTTCTGATAAGCTTCATTTAATTCAGCAGCTAGAGCCTTTGCCATCTCCCTGTCTTTTTCAACCTGAACTCTTTCTTCTTTTTCAATATCCTCCTGCATCTTCCGGGCTAGAGCTTCATCTGATTCAACCAACCTTTGCTTCTTGACTGGTTGATCAGATTCCACCATCTTTGCTTTTCCTTTGTCTTTGTTCATTGGCTTCTTACTGTTATCTTTCTTGCTCACTTCTCCTTTTTCTCCCCCTTCATTTATGACCACTCCCTTTGTTTTGGGAGTGTCATTCTTTGCTTTGATGAGCATTTCAGCTACTTCAATTTCTGTTGGAGATAACTCTGTTACTACTGCTTGTGAAGTTTCAGCAGCATTAACAGTTTCTGCTTCTAACTCCCCATCATGCTCCCCCTCAACTTGTTCTTTTTCCTCATTCAGGTTTACTGCAGCCTCTGACTCCCCCTTTTTGGGAGCATCAGACACTGGTTCCCTTCTCTTTAGCACAAATTGTTTCCTTTTCTTCTTTTGAATCAGCCTTGTCACCATCTTCTTTAGTTTTGCAATCTGGACTTGTTGTGACAGGATCACCAGCTTCATCTCCTCTATTTCTTTTCCTTGTTTCAGAACATCTATGTTGATGTTACCCATTGTCTCCATCAATTCATCATAGTTATATCTGTCCTCACCTTCTCCAGGAGTGTTACCCCCTATTGAAGGATCATGGGATCTTTTATTAGTGGAAGTCTTCTGCCTAGCAGAAGCACTGTCCACCCCTGTGGTTTCTTGGCACCAGGGACCTTCAAATGATTGCTCATTCAAAGTTGCCATGGGGGAGGTCTTATTGATGTTACCACTTTCCTCCTCTGTGCTAGCAGGAGTAGTGGCAGCCTCATCACCCATATGCTCTACCTCCTCCTCAGAGAGCACCTCCTTTGGGTTGGGAGACACCCTTGTGGTTTCCCTTTGGATATTCTCTAGGGGAGAATTCTCCCTTAGAGGGCTTAAAGGCTGAGTGGGTAATGGTACAAGAAGGGAAGGAGCCTTCTTTACCTGTTTCCTCTTGTAAGTTTGGGTGATAGGAGAGGTTGGTTTTTCAAGAAGGGACTGGGGAATTGATTTTGAGAGGGAAGGTTGGGCTTGGCTAGCAGTGGGTTGGTCTAATGGGGGCCTTGACCCTGCTGCCATACCTTTATTGGTTTGGGACACCACCATCATTGTAGAGAACAATGGGGTGTCAACTCCTTCAGAGTCCCCAGCAGATCTTCAAATATTTGAGAAAACCTTGCCTTTGGGGGGTTTAGGTACATATACCCCAACAGGTTGAGATAGATCCGTCAATTCATGAGTAATAACTTCTTGAACAAACCTGGGATACATAAAGAAGCTCTTTTTGTTTCCCATGTTTGAGACAAGATCACTGAAAATCATTTTAGAAAAATTATACTTTCTGGCAGTGGCCAAGCACACCAAAGCATAAGCAATAGTGCTGCTGAACTCACTCCATCCAGTAGTCTTTTTGGAGATACAATGCATAAGAGTATGGACAAAGAAACGCAATTGGGGTGAAAATTTTGCTTTAGAGAATTTGAAAACTCCCAATGGGCCTCCATACCCCATTCTTGTAAGATTTGAAAACAGTTCATCGTTTGGGATAGAGGTTATACCAGAGGCATCGTCTAGACGTAGACTGATGCGAATAACCTCTTCAGTAACCGTTAGTGATTGATCACAGATTCTTGTCTTGATCATCTGCACACCATTCTCAACAACAATGGTTGCATTAGCCCAGAACTGCCTTTGATGCTCGATATAGATTGTAGGGGATACAATAAGAGCATGAGCAATGTGGCTTGACTTGAGGAAATCCACAATCTGATGAAATCCTGCAGCTTGCTTTGGTTTTTGTAGCATCGCAATCTCATTGTGCTCGTCAATGAAAGTCATTGATGCCATTGATCTTAGTGAAAAGCTTGCCTGAAGACTTCGAACTTGAGAGAGAAAAGGTTTAGAGCACAAGAGAACAGTATGCAAAGAGTCGTTATGAACTTTTAGGCGGGCAAAGAGTATTTATAGTATTCGGAACATAAGCAGTATTAACCTAGAGCAGTATTAACTACTAGCAGTATTAACTAACTAGCAGTATTAACTACGAGCAGTATTAACTAACTAGCAGTATTAACTGAAAGCAGTATTAACTGAAAGCAGTATTAACTAAAAGCAGTATTAACTACTAGCAGTATTAACTGAAAGCAGTATTAACTACTAGCAGTATTAATAGTACTAGCAGTATTAACTACTAGCAGTATTAACTGAAAGCAGTATTAACTACTAGCAGTATTAACTGAAAGCAGTATTAACCACTAGCAGTATTAACCACTGAAAGCAGTATTAACTAACTAGCAGTATTAACTGAAAGCAGTATTAACTACTAGCAGTATTAACTGAAATACTCCTTTTAAACTTGCTAAATACTGAGTACTGCTATGCATATCCTGAAAAAGAAGATTAGTAACTCCAAGAATAATATACAGGTATAAAGCCACTTTTTGAGAAGGGGATTATTCAGAGTTGATCATTCCCACACTTGTTACCAAGAAAGTGAATCTACCCACATCAAAAGCTTTAGTGAATAGATCAGCAAACTGATTATCAGTGTGAACTTTGACAACTTGAATAAGTTTCTTTTCATTACAATCTCTTATAAAGTGATACCTGATCTCAATGTGCTTTGTTTTTGAGTGCTTGACAGGATTATTCACAATGCTAATAGCACTGCTGTTGTCAATAAAGATTGGAGTGTGTAGAAAGGTTACCCCATAATCCAACATTTGATTCTGAATCCATAAGACTTGAGAACAGCAACTTGCAGCTGCTATGTACTCTGCCTCTGTTGTAGATGTGGATACTGTGGTTTGTTTCTTGCACTGCCATGAGACTAGTCTAGCACCCAAAAACTGACATCCTCCAGAAGTAGATTTTCTGTCCACGTTTGCCCCACCTAGATCACTGTCTGAGTATGCTATTAGGTCAAAGGGTGAGTCATGAGGATACCAAAGTCCCAATCTGGGTTTCCCTTTGAGATATCTGAATATCCTCTTAACAGCTTGAAAGTGAGATTGCTTTGGCCTAACTTGGAATCTTGCACATACACAGACTGGAAACATTATATCTGGCCTTGATGTTGTGAGATACATGAGAGAGCCAATCATGGATCTATAATGATGCACATCCATATCCTCCCCCTCAAGATCTGCTGTGATATGCTTGTGTGTTTCCATAGGTGTGCTGACAGGTTTTGATTCTGAGAAACCAAACTTGGTTAGAATATCCTGCACATACTTGGATTGACAGATGAAAATGCCATCTGACTTCTGTTGAACTTGGAGTCCAAGGAAGAAAGTAAGTTCCCCCATGGAACTCATTTTGAACCTTTGATGCATTAAATCCTCAAACTCCTTGCACATGTTGTTTCTTGTAGATCCAAAGATAATGTCATCAACATAGATTTGGACCAGCAAGATATCCTTCTTCTTTCTCTTGATAAATAGAGTCTTATCAATGACTCCTCTTTCAAAGTCATTTTCCAAGAGATAGGATGACAGAGTGTCATACCATGCTCTTGGAGCTTGATGTAGTCCATAAAGTGCTTTCTTTAATTTGTATACCCTGTCTGGATAGCTTGGGTTTTCAAACCCTGGTGGTTGACAGACATATACTTCTTCTTCAATTGACCCATAGAGAAAAGCACTTTTTACATCCATTTGATAGACTTTGAAATTCATGTAAGAAGCATAGGCTAGAAATAGTCTGATTGCTTCTATTCTAGCCACAGGTGCAAAAACTTCTTCATAATCTATACCCTCTTCTTGAGTATATCCTTGAGCCACCAGCCTTGCTTTGTTCCTTATGACAATACCTCTTT
The DNA here is from genome assembly GCA_954870635.1 of Arctium minus. Classification (NCBI taxonomy): domain Eukaryota; kingdom Viridiplantae; phylum Streptophyta; class Magnoliopsida; order Asterales; family Asteraceae; genus Arctium; species Arctium minus. Next base: position 46,425,487 of record OX941089.1, on the reverse strand, counting down.
CATCTCTCTTGTTTCTGAAAATCCACTTTGTGCCAATTGCTCTGTGACCTTTAGGAAGGTCTACTAGATCCCATACATCTTGTAGCTTGAACTGTAACAGTTCCTCTTGCATTGCTTCTATCCAGCTAGATTCTTTCATAGCATCATGTGCCTTTTTAGGCTCAAGCTGTGATAGAAAACAAGAAAGCACTGTATGTTGTTGATCTTGCATTTCCTGAAGCCTGCTTTGATGTCTAGTCATCATAGGAGAAGAGATATCTCCTATTACCAGCTGTGGAGGATGATTCTTTTGAACTCTGGTGTTATGACTAGGTTCTCCATTTAGTCCAGCCTCAAGATTGGATTCATGCAACTCAACTGAAGTGTTTTCAGATGCCACTTCATTATTTTCTTGAGTCTCCTCATCTCTAGTTTCTTCTTCACTCTGACTTGGTCCAGAAAATGATTCCTTTTCACAGTCTTCAACAGAATTTACTGTGGGTATGGGAAAAATCACAGATTTAGATATACTTTCTTGAACTTGTGTGATTCCTGATCCTCCACTTCCTGTTCCTGTATACTCATTACTGAAACCAAAAGAGTTAGTTAGTGAATCAATGTCAAATAGCCACTGAGGTCCAGACCCAACAGGATTTGGTGTGTTCTCATTGCATTTGACATTGTCACTTTCTTCAATTATTCTAGAAGAAGAGTTAAATACTCTGTATGCCTTACTCTGAGATGAATATCCAACAAGAAATCCATCATCTGCTTTGCTATCAAACTTACCTAAGTGATATTTGGTATTGAGAATCGTACAAGGACACCCAAAAGGTTTGAAGAAACCAATGAAGGGTTTTCTATGATTTAAAAGCTCATATGGGGTCTTGTTCTTTTGCTTGACCACTAGAACTCTGTTTTGGACATAACAAGCAGTATTAACTGCTTCAGCCCAGAAGGTAATTGGCAATTTTGAATCAGCCAACAGAGATCTAGCAGCCTCTATTAGTGTTCTATTTCTCCTTTCAGCAACACCATTCTGTTGAGGAGTCCTAGGAGCACTATATTGCTTCTCAATACCTTTTTCTTCACAAAAGGTGTTTAGATCATGATTTTTAAACTCAGTTCCATTATCTGATCTAATGACTTTTACTCTTTGATTAGTTTGGTTTTCAATTCTTAGAATAAAGGATTTGATAAAACCACTTGTTTCATCCTTAGTCCTTAGAAAATATACCCAAGTAAATCTGGAGTAATCATCAACAATAACCAAGCAGTAAGATTTCTTGCCTATACTCATAACATTTGTAGGACCAAACAGATCCATATGCAGTAACTGAGACAAGAAGAAACAGAATTTAACTCTTTGGTCTTATGAGAAGTTTTGTAAATAATATACTATGTTGTTTGTCACAAACCTGTGATACACTTAACAGGTTGTACTTTAATTGATCAACATAGTAGACATCCTCAAATGTCATCTTACCTTTGGTGACATTACCTTTTCCACTTATCTTACCACCAGTAAAATTATCTCCAAATGCAACATGTCCTCCATTGATATGCTTGAAGTCCTGAAGGCATAACATGTTGCCTGTCATGTGCCTAGAGCAATCACTATCAACATGCCAAATGCTTTTTCCCTTGAGCTGTTGGTTGCCCTGCACATTAAATAAATCAATTAGTATGAATTAGGAACCCAAGACAAAGTGGTCTTGGGTACCCCTTTCTCATCAAAATACTTGCATTCTTTCTTGACAAGATTTTTGAACTTTAACTCCTCATTCTTGGAGTACTTTGTTACAATAATAGGCTTGGAAATATTTTTGCTAGAATCAGTACTGGTTTTAGAAGTACTAACTGCCTTGGCAGCACTTGCATGCTTAGCAGTACTAACCTTGTTAGCAGTAGTAACTGTGTTAGCAGCAGTAACTGTGTTGGCAGTATTAACCTTTGAAGAGGTATTAACAGTATTAGCAGCATTAATATTTTCAGCAGTACTAACACTGTTAGCAGTAGTAACTGTGTTAGCAGTACTAATATTGTTAGCAGTACTAACACTGTTAGTACTTCTAGGTACCCACATTTTGACACTTTCTTTTAAAATCTTTTTCTTTAAAGTGCCTTTACTTTCAATAGATTTCTTTATCACATGTTTCTTTCCAGCCTTCCTATAACCCACAGATTTTTGCACAAATCTTTGAAAGTTCATCTGTTGGTTAATAGGGTTAAAGTAACAATACTTAGCCAAATGATTCAACTTGCCACATATAAAACAAGGTTTTGATCTATTGATTTTATTCAGATCAACTCCTTGTTTCTGAGCCCATTGATTATTCCAGTTTCTTTGATTTCCTCTTTTTAAACCAGAGTTTAGGCTCTTGGCTTTATTACAATCACACTGTTTACAAGATCCAGGATTCACAACTGTGGTTTGTTTGTAATGGACCTTGTTATCATTTCCTTTAGTCTTCTCTATCTCCTTGGACTTGACCCAGATTTTCCCACATCCCTCATTGGTGAAAATATTGTTTTCTAATGGTATCATTTTACTCACATTATTATCCCTGTTCTCACTGGCTCCTTTCTCAGTCAAATCCTTAACTACTACCTCATCCAAAGGATCTATCTTAAAAGCTTCTTCAGACAAGTCCTTTTTCTCCTTAGTTTCTAACAAGTCTGATGTAGGAGAAATATAGTTGTTATTGTAAGGAGGGGGTGTATTGTTGTATCCAATACCAGGCTTCATCTTATCATGTATCTGAGCCTTTAGAAGAGAGTCCATTGCTTTTGAAGCATAAGAAAACTTGTCTATGTCAAGCTTAACTTTTGACAGTTCCTCTTTCAGTCTATCATTCTCTTCTAAGGACTTAGACAGTTTGGTTTCTAACTCATTCTTTTCCCACTTCCAATAGTTTGTGTCATAAGAGTGTTGAAGTTCATTAGCTTGAAAGCCTTTGATTTGCTCTTCAAATCTCTCTACTATCAACACATAATCTCTTCTGTCCTTTTCTAATCTTTTGAGGTCATCACACATACTTTGATTGTGATCCCTGTATCTTGTAACAGTGTCAATGCAAGATTTAGTGCAAAGATTAGAACTTACCTCAGTGGGGAGATCAGACACTTCTGCCATAAGAGCTTGGTTCTGAATGGCTTCCTCAGCTTGATCACTCCAGTCAAATCCCATTCCTTGTTGAGAAACAAGGGCTTGAGCAGGATTCTTGTTCAGATTGTATCCTCCATTCTGAGCTTGTTGATGGTTGTTGTTTGGAACAGCACTCCTGCATTCTCTAGCAAAGTGTCCTTTCTTGTGACACTTAAAACATTCCACCTTGGTTTTGTCAAAACCAGCTCCATCTTCTCTTCTTTGAGAGAAGTTATTTCTTCCAGTTCTTTTAATGAACTTTTTCACCCTCATGGATAACATGGCCATCTGCCATTTAATATCCATCTCCTCCAGATCATCAGGGTGAATTTGATCAAGATCATCATTAATCAGAGAATTGCTGCTATGACTGGACAAAAAGGCTTCAAAGATAGTTTCAGTGCCTTTTTCTGAACTTACTCCACTGGCAGTACTAACTGCTTCAGGGTTGGCAGTAGTATCAGTGGATGCTGAAAGAAGTGCAGCATTGTGAATATAACCAGAGGGCTTCTTCTTGGTTTCTACCTCAGTTTCAAAAACTCTTAGATCATTGTATAGATCATCAAGTTCTTTCTCTTCCAGATTGTCACTCTGTCTATATGAGACAGTGTACATAGTCCATTCATCCCCAAGAGATCTGAGGAACTTTCTGTTGATATCATCTTGTTCCATCTTCACCCCTACAGTAGCCAGTTCACCTATGAGTTTATTGAACCTATCAAAAGTTTGAGTCATAGACTCATTCTTTGTGGAAGTGAAGTTCTCATACTGCTGCTTTAGAACATCTCTTTGATTTCTTTTGATGCTCTTAGTTCCAGCAAATCTTTTCTCTAGAGCATTCCAGAGAATCTGAGCATCAGTGCAGTTGCAAAATTGATGCTGATATTCATTGGGAATGGCCAAGAGCAGAGTGCTCAAGGCCTTCATCTCTGTCTGTCTGATCTTCCTCTCACCATCTGTCTTTGGTGGAGGTCTTTTCCCATCTGGTCCTATCCTTCCAGCTTCAGAAGGACCATTCTCAATGATATCCCACATTGAGTAGTCAGTGAGAAGAATATATTGTCTGATTATGATCTTCCACATGTCAAACTCACTTGGTTTGAGCATTGGAACCTTAGAAACCAAAGTACTGCTTGATTCTGTAAGATTTTCCATGATGAATAACTGTTTCTGAGAGAGTTAGGCTCTGATACCACTTGTCAGGATCGAATTCTCAACAAGAATTAATTCTCAGAAACAATATCAAAGAAGTTTGCGAAATAACACTTTGATATTTAATCAAACAGAAAATCAAAACAGAATATTGTTGATCCAAACTCTCTCAGTGATTTGATAACGACCCTCTTTTATACTTAGTGAAAATTACGTTATTATATGTATTAATGTTTCATCATCAGCGATCAGACTGAGTTTGTTCAGTTATCGCTGATGACCTTTCTGTAAACATTAATATGTATGTGTTTTACTTTCAGCGATCAAACTGAGTCTGTTCAGTCATCACTGATCGTTTCCTATGTAACACAGTTAACGTAATCCCTGAAGACAAGTCTCGCGTCAACATAGTTCATAGCTGAATCGAAGACGAAGCCACTGAACAATAGATAAGTCTACTAGTGACCTGATGCGGATATCAGCGAAGACCAGACGAATCTACTTACGCGAAGAAGCCTGAGGAAAAGCTTCAGCGATAGCTGAACTTCTCTATCTTTGAAAGAAAAGATACTCAGCGATCAACAATCACAAAGCTTATGCCTCAAGTTTTCTTTTGTCTTACCTTGCACAACCAGTACAATGTGTCAGAACGGACAAGTCTCTGCCACAAATCGTACACCAACTCTGTCAACTACACTGTTCATAAAGCGGCCAAAAGCATGTCTCCAAAAGTAAGACTACCAAAGCCAATCTATGAATGCCACGTGTAAAGTACCCTGCCATGCATTTAATGCATAGGGTATAAATAGGAAGCTCACTCCTTCATCTGAAGGTGTGCTCAATCCTTGAACTCCAAAATAGAAACCCTTGTTTTCTATCTCTCTAGAAATCCCCCATTCTCTGAATTTCTTGTGCAACCATCTTAGTGTTTTTTAAGTTTGTTTAGATTGAGTCTGTCTTAATCTTATTCCGCAACAAACTTGTAAATTGTATTTTGATTTATCAATAAACAATTTATTAAACTTTAATTTCTGTGTTTGTATTCAACCCCCCTCCTTCTACAAACTTGTTAAGCACCCTCGGGACCAACAAGTGGTATCAGAGCAGTTTGTTTAATCTAATAAACAAGATCTTGCTGTATACTCTTCCTTGCTATTCTAAAATGGCACTAAACACAAACACAAACTACTATGATAATGGTTCACTTTCTAAACCTCCTCGATTTAGCAGAGATAACTTTTCTCTATGGAAAAATCGAATGATGCTATTTCTTGAAGGTGCGGATCCTACTATACCTGAATATATAGAAAACGGACCCTATGAACCTGTTAGAATTATAGCTGCGGTTCCCGCTACTGGCACCACTGAAGCTGTCCCTGAACGATATGTCGTTAAGGAAATAAGACAGTGGAGTGATGAAGATAAAAAGAAGGTAGGCATAGATGCAAGAGCAAAGACCATTATATCAATGGCTCTGCCTGATGAAGTTTTCCATTCCATCATGCATCTAAAAACTTCTAAAGAAATGTGGGAAACCATATGTGTTCAATATGAGGGCACCACTGAAATCCAAGAGACCCGAAAGATTAACTTGGTAAGACAGTATGAAAGTTTTATCGCTGGTAAGAATGAATCTCTTTCTGACATTCATCAGCAGTTTAACTGCCTGATCATTGACCTAAGAACTGTTGGAAGGACCTATTCTAATTCTGAGGTCCTAACAAAATTCTTGGAAAGTCTTCCTGAAAGCTGGGACAGTTATTAAATATGTCTTAAGCTGACAAAGGACTTACATACTCTCTCTCTAAGCACTTTGTATGGAATATTGCTCAACTATGAGCAATCTAATCTCCTGAAGAAGAATCTTGTAAAAGATTCTAAAGACTCCAAAAGCACTGTTGTTGCTTTAGTCTCATCAGAGATAATTCCATCCCAGCGATCTACTCTCACCATCACTGAGTTAGATTCTGAATCTGAGGATTTATCAGACCCTGATCTTTCAGAGTTTAATGAGTCCTTAGCACTCTTGACAAACTCTTTTAAGAGATTTGCAAGAAAGAGTAACTTCCGAAGAAGTAAACCTCTCTCTCTCACTGAAAAGCCAAAATCAACTCCGGTTGATAAGGCTACAGCCACTTGCTATAACTGCGAAAAAATTGGACATTTTGCTAGTGAGTGCAGGTCTAAAAAGGTCTTCAAACCTTCTACCTCAAGAAGATCCAGTGATGACAAATACCATAAGCTGAAAAACAAATATCAAAAGCTGAAAAGCTATCAGCAAAAAGGTAAAGGTCTCATCGCTGAAGAACATGACTGGGCTGAATCAGAAGAATCATCTTCTGATGAAGAAGAAGTCGCTAATCTTTGCCTCATGGCTGAGATTAAAGAAGAAGTAGAAGAACCATCTGAACCTTCTATGAGCTACATATCATCTCAGGTATCTATCTCAACAAATCCCTCTCTGCCTGAAGCTGAGAGAAGTCGCACTGTTGATGTGCTGACGATTGACCTTTATAATGCTTTAAACGACAAAACTCAAGCTGAAAATAAAAATGTTTATTTAACACAAGAGCTAGAGAAATGTCATAAAAAGATCAGTGAACTAAATCTTTTAGAAGAAAAGCTAAAAGATCAAGTCATTATAAATGAAATCATCAGCATTGAACGCGAACAAGCCATCGCTGCTCTAAAAGCAGAAAAGGCTCATGTTGAAAAATGGTGCAAATCATCAACAAAGATCTCTGAGATAATAAATGCTCAAACTCCTGAAAGTGATAAAACTGGTCTTGGTTTTTGGACACCACAGGATGATCCTAAAGAAGAAAGTTCCTCGCTTAAGTTTGGAACTTTTGTCACATCTTTCTTTGACACTTCTTATAATCAATTCTATCCCTGTTCTTCTTCTAATCCCATCCCTGAGGAGATATCTGCAAGATCTAAGCCTGCAGATAAAGGAAAGTCTATTCTCCCTCAGAAGGCTTCCAAGAAAACCAAACTGAAAGTTCCCTCCAAACCTTCAGTGGATAAACCTTCTAGCTCAGTGACAGAAATCTTTGATATCTGTCCTCCAAAGCTGAAGGTTGATCTAAAGCCCGTGAAATCTGAAGAAATAAAAATTCCTCCCAGATCTCGTGCTAAAGGCATTCTTGGAGCTGGACCTGCTCATCTTAAGTTTTCAAAACCTTTTGGTTATAAATCCACCATCAGATATAGAAAATGTTATCACTGTGGATTCACTGACCATATTGCGAGCAAGTGTCCAAATACCACCGAAGCTGATAAAACAGCCAAAGTGAAGAAAAATGCCTCTAAGGCAAATAAAGTCACCAAAGTGAAAAATACCACTAAGGTTAAGAAATTAACCAAAGTGAAGATTACCACTGAAGCTGAATCTTCATCAGCAGTGAAGACTGCTGAATCTTCCTTATCCACTAACTCTGAAGGACCCATTGAAAAGTGGGTACCAAACAAAGCTTAATCTTCCTTATGTATGCAGGGATCAAAGGGCATCTGGTATCTCGATAGCGGATGTTCTCGTCATATGACTGGACAAAGAGACCTGCTCACTGAATACAAGGAAGAGAAAGGTCCCTCTGTGACCTTTGGTGGAAATGGAAAAGGATTTACCCGTGGGTTTGGTGTCCTCAGCAATGGGACAACTACCTTTCGAAGAGTCGCTTATGTAGATGGACTGAAGCACAATCTTCTAAGCATCAGTCAGCTATGTGACAAAGACTACGAAGTTCGCTTTTCTAAGAAAGCATGTTCAGTGGTAGATGAAAAAGGAAAACTTGCTCTCAGTGGTTATAGAAGAGAAAATGTCTATGTAATAGATATGGACTCTACTATCACTGATAATTTATGTTTTCTCTCTAAGGCCTCTTCTGATGTCAACTGGCTATGGCATAAAAGGCTTTCTCATCTAAACTTCAAAACCCTGAATTCTCTCTCTTCTAAGGAACTGGTTTCTGGTCTTCCTCAGCACTCATATGCTAAAGAATCTCTCTGCTCAGCATGTGAAAAAGGAAAACAAACAAGAGCTAGTTTCAAGTCGAAACAAGTTTCCTCAGTAACAAGTCCTCTTCAGCTCTTGCATATGGATCTATTTGGCCCTGTCAATATCCAATCAATAGCTGGAAAGAAATATACGCTTGTCATTGTAGATGAATATTCTCGCTACACCTGGGTTATTTTTCTTCGCTGTAAAAATGATACTCCAGAAGAACTAATATCTTTTGTCAAAAAGATGGAAGTGCTGAATAATCTTACTGTTCGATCAATAAGGAGTGATCATGGAACTGAATTCAAAAATAGTTCCCTGGACAATTTCTTTGAGAACAAGGGAATCTCTCACAACTTCTCTTCAGTAAGAACACCTCAGCAAAATGGAGTCGCTGAAAGAAGAAACAGAACGATCATAGAAGCTGCTAGATCAATGCTCAGCGATTCTCACCTCCCTACTCAATTTTGGGCAGAAGCTGTAAACACTGCATGTTTTACTCAAAACAGATCGCTGATAATAAAGCGATTTGGGAAGACAGCTTATGAACTATTTCTTGGAAGGAAGCCTTCTATCAGCTTTCTTCATATCTTTGGTTGTCAGTGCTTTATCTTAAACAACAAAGATCAACTTGGAAAGTTCGACCCAAAAGCCGATGATGGAATATTTCTAGGATATTCCTCCATCTCCAAAGCCTACAGAGTTTTCAACAAAAGAAGACAAACCGTAGAAGAAACCATTCATGTCACGTTTGATGAAACGCGCTCAGCGAACTCTAAACCAATCGCTGACAATGAAGAACTGAATACTTGGATGATCTCTCACTATAGAGGAACTGAACCTTTCTTCTCAAACCATCAGCACACTAAAACTCCAGTTGCTGATGAAGAACCAAGCATCATACCTCCCACTGCTGAATCCAACTCATGGATTTCAGCTGAACCTCTAAACACACTTCTACCATCAAATCCATCTACATCTGAAAACCCTTCTGAAAGCATTGGTGTATCTAATGTTCAACAATTACTAGCTGATGAACCTCAAGCATCTTCATCAGCGACTACTCCTATTGTTGATCCTATCGCTGAAATAAGCAATCTTGCTCCTGCTCAGCGATGGACCAGAGATCACCCCATAGATCAAATTCTTGGTAATCCAGATGCAGGTATTCAGACACGACGAAGCTCAGGTAATATCTGTCTCTTTGTAAACTTTCTCTCCTTAATAGAACCAAAGAAGACTGATGATGCCCTCAGAGATCCAAACTGGGTCAGCGCTATGCAAGAAGAGCTGACTGAATTCTCTCGAAACAAAGTTTGGAATCTCGTTCCTAGACCATCTGATAAAACTGTAATAGGCACCAAATGGGTGTTTAGAAACAAGTTAGATGAACATGGAATTGTAACCCGCAACAAGGCTCGACTTGTTGCTCAGGGATACAGACAAGAGGAAGGCATAGACTATGATGAAACCTTTGCCCCTGTGGCCAGGCTCGAAGCAATTCGACTATTCTTAGCTTATGCAGTCTATAAAGACTTCATCGTTTATCAAATGGACGTAAAATCAGCTTTTCTGAATGGAAAACTGAATGAAGAAGTTTATGTAGAACAACCACCAGGGTTCTATGACCCTAAGCATCCAAATTATGTTTATAAATTGGATAAGGCTCTCTATGGTCTAAAACAAGCCCCTCGTGCTTGGTACGACACTCTCTCATCTTTTCTTATCTCTGAAAATTTTGAACGTGGCAAGATTGATAATACGTTATTTTTCAGGAAGATAAAAGGTCATATAATTCTTGTACAAATATATGTCGATGACATAATATTTGGTTCTACTAACCCATCTCTATGTACTCGCTTCGCTGAAAAAATGAAGAAAGAATATAAAATGAGTATGATGGGTGAGCTGACATATTTTCTTGGTCTTCAGATTAAACAATCTGACAAAGGTACTTTTATCTGCCAAGGTAAGTATGTTAAAGATATGCTAAAGAAGTTTGAACTCACACAAACTTCAGCGATGAAAACTCCTATGGCACCACCGCTGACACTTAACAAGGATCCATCTGGAAAACCTGTTAATGTCACTGCCTATAGAGGAATGATAGGCTCATTGCTGTATCTTACAGCAAGCCGACCTGACATCATGTACTCTACTTGTTTATGTGCACGCTATCAATCTGAACCCAAGGAATCCCATCTGATCGCTGTAAAGCGAATTTTCAGATATCTGAAAGGAACTCCTAACCTCGGTCTTTGGTATCCCAAAGACTCAGGGTTCGATCTAACTGGTTATTCTGATAGTGATTTTGCAGGCTGTAAACTTGACAGAAAAAGTACCACTGGTGGATGTCAACTCTTGGGAGAAAAGCTGGTAAGCTGGACAAGCAAGAAGCAAAATTCTGTGTCCACTTCCACAGCTGAAGTTGAATACGTAGCCGCTGGAAGCTGTTGTTCACAAATCTTATGGATGAGAAATCAACTATTAGATTATGATCTTCAGCTGTCAAAGATTCCTATCTATTGCGACAGCACTAGTGCTATCGCTATAGCAAATAATCCAGTGCTACATTCAAAGACAAAACACATAGAGATCAGATATCACTTTATCAGAGATCATGTGATGAATGGTGATATTGAACTTCACTTTATCCCTACTGACTTTCAGCTTGCTGATATATTCACCAAACCTCTTGATGAGACAAGGTTCAACTTTCTCATCAGTGAGCTTGGAATGCTGAACCTCGAAGAATAATTCTTCAGCGTTCATGTATTGTGTCAGTAATCAAAAGTTCCCCTCTCATCATTCTCTCTGATAAACATTCTGACTCTCAGGTATGTTCTCTCTCCCTCAAAGATGTTTTTCTTCAAAATATAAACTTTAATCACTGAACTTTCTTCAAATGATTAAAAGCTTTTTGAAAAATACATTAATCACTGAAATTTCCAGTCAGTGATCCTTTAAAAGGAAAATCTATCCCTATCTTTACAATCAGGGATACTTTTAAAAAGAAAATCTATCGCTGATTTTTCTTCAGTGATCATTTCAACGGACAAATGAACAGTCTCTCTCCTCTATGACGTCATTTGAACCGACAATCCACGACATGCCTTTTCTGACACGTTCGTCCGTTGCCCTCCTATCCAATCAACTTCGTGGAACGTGTCAATGTCATGATGATTTCTTTTCCCGCTTCATTCTCTCTCTTCTCTCTCTTCGTATAAAAGGAATTCTTCTCTCCTTTATACGGTTTACGCTTTCAAAACTTTCTCTCAAGAACACTCAAGCAAGTAAACCCAGAATATTGAATCTGCAACTCTTTTTCTTCAAGATCCACAGGTTTATTTCATGTTTATATGCTTTGTTCATATGCTTTTTATTCTTTTAAAATCCTACTCGCTTTCTATGGATTTTATAAAATGTTTTTTTGTAAAAACTAAAGATCATTCCTTCTGATTTTATGTTTTTAAATAAAAACCTTTTGGTTTTAAAGTGTTCTTCATTCTTTCTACCCAGAACACTATTTTTCTCCTAAAAATAACTTGATAATTTTCCAGTTTCCCTTCTTCTATGGAAACTGGTAATCATATTATTTTTAATCTAAATCATTTCGTCTATTATGCCTCTTTCCATAACAGAAATGACACAGTCTTCAATCGTTGCTTCCAAGCATGTACGATTCGCTCTCACTGAAGTTGAGATTACTAAATGTAATCATTTGGCCAGACTCGACTTCAAAGCTGACAAATACCCACATCTGGTGGAAGCTGCTGAATTCCTCAAGCAGTCATGCATAGCTTACGCGATCACTGTGGATCCTAAGCCCTCCAAGACTCTACTTCAGCAGTTCTGGTTCACTGCTGATGCAACTGAACTTACCAACAGGAAAGGCTAACGAGTCCCTGCTATCTCGTTCAGCACGGAATTAGGTCCAGGGAGCATGACCGCTCTTAGCCTCAGGAAATCTTTAAGATTCCCTGACAAACCAAAGAGTGGGTTCGACGCACTCCCCACTGATGATGAGCTGATATCCTTCCTAGACGCAATGGGCTATTGTTGGGAAAACAAACCAAGATCTTCTATTCCTAACAAGAAGCTCACCAAGATCCTAAAAGCTCAGATGCCATCACAACTGAACTTTATCTTCTCGCACATAATTCAGTGCATGAGTGGGAAGAGTGGTTCGCTGGATCAAGCCAGCAAAACACAACTGCAGATGGCCTACTCCGTTATCGCTGGTCAAAACTTTGACTACGCCACAGCCATCTTTGAAGATCTGAGGTCAAGATTAGAGAAGCCTGAACGAGATCCCAAGATCTCATACGTACGTTTCATATGTACGTATATCAAGTTCCTCTATCCCAACACCTATCCCACCAAAGATGATGGCACCTTTGCCAGGGTTGGTCAACGATCACTGGAGGTCAAGCCACTCGCCGACGAGGTAAGTATCTCTCTCCTTCGCTCTCGTCTCTCTCTCCATTCTTCTTCATATTCAGCGACCACGCAGACGGTTCCTTCGTCTGCTATCCCTGTCGCTACAACTACTTCTAAACGACCATCAGCTAGTCCGATTGGTCCTTCCAAAAAGGCCAAAAAGACTAAGGAAAGTACACCTTCTAGTACTATACCTGAGGGAGCTTCTCAACAAGCTACCTTAGATGCTTTTGTGGGTCTTTCCTCCACAACTTCAGCAGTCACTCATACTGCCGTGTCAGCGATCTCACTCGCTGTCACATCATCAGTAACCCCACCTACTATCTCATTCCCTGAGATTAACCCCATCCCTACTTCTATCCCTAAAACTCTTCCCTTCTCTCCTCACTTGGTCTCTGAACCCGCCACCTCTTCTTTCCCTATAGGACCTGAGCATCAAACTTTTGAGGAATCTATGCAGTTCTACAAAATGTTTGATACGTCAGGTACACCTATACTCCTAAACACTTCTCTCCCCCCCTCTCCAAATAAGCCCATATCTGAACTAACATTATTTTCAGGTCCTAGCTTGGCGACTGTTGACACGCATGTCAACAGTCTAGGAGACAAGGTGGATGCACTCACCAACACCATCAATGAAACCACCAACGCCGTCAATCAGGCTGGTGAGGAGCTGAAGAAGTTGACCGCCACTTGCTCATCTAAAGCTGAGAACTCTCAACTTTCAGCTGTTGAAGAACAAGTCGTCCAACTCAGAGAGTCCTCTCGACTCTTTCAAGGGCGATTTGAGTCCCTTACCGCTGAAGTTCAGGGTCTCTCTTCAAAGGTGGACCTCTGCACGTCCCTTCTTCAGCAAATTCTACAGAAAGTGAATGCACCAGCTCCAGCGCTGCCTCCCTCCTTCACTGAAGATGATCGTACCAATCTCAACATCGCTGTGGAATTCATTCATGATGCCACATGCGACATACCTGCGGTTGAAGACCGGGTTAAGCGTCTGGAGACTGACGTTCAAGTGCTAAAAGCTTCAACAGCTACTCCAGCAGCTGAACAATCCCCTACCGCTGATAATGACAAAGTGGGGGAGAAAACTGAAGAAACTTCTATTGCTGCTGGGGAAGCTAAGACTCCAAAGGAACCTCCCTCTCAATCTGAGGGGGAGAAGGCAAAAGAATCCTCATCAATTCACTCCATTCTCTTTGAAGAGGATGAGGAAGAAGACGATGAAGAGGAAGATGATCTAGATCTTGATGATCAAGAAAAGGATCAGCCCTCCGATGACGACGACGACGATGAAGACCAATCTATGTGGTTCTCTAAGCCGAACGTCGTATCAGGGACAACTTCGCAAGAGGTTGTCAAAACAGGGGTGAGAGGTGATACATCTTCAAGTGTTCCTTCGCAAAGCAAAGACAAGCAACCAATCGCTGAAGAATGCTTGAGGACTGGATCACAATCTGAGGGGGAGCATCCTTCTCAGGTATGTCTTTCAATTGTACCACTCTCCTACTCTTTCCAAACCCCTATGTCTTTCTAGCCTTTATCTTTCTCGTTCTAAAAATACACTTATCCCTTCTTTCCTTCTTTTTCTAACCAGACAGTTCTCACCCCTGCTTAAGGGTTCTGAACTACAAATAATTCCAGCTGCTATCGCTGAAGAAATAATCCCAATCTCTATCGCTGAGATTGATGAAGAAGAAGAAGATTCCCTGGTCCATCCAGGAAGGCCCTCTCGACCATCTCATTGGTCAGAGGAAGTGGTGAAGAAAAGAGTTGAAATGATCGCTCAACTAGAAAGTCAACGGCTGAAAATCCCTCTTCAAACATCCACAGAGCTCGACTTCCTCACTGAAGCTGAAAGAGAAGAATCTGCCAAAGCTGAGAAGCTGATCGCTGAATGCAAACGAGATGCCCAACTCGCTTTAAAGATTCAATCCTCTCAAGTTAAGGACAAAAAGCTGAAAAGCAAACCTGTGGAAGTTCAAGCAGCACTACTGAAAGAAATTGAAGAGGAACGCTTCAAAGAACAAGAGATCAACGATAAGTCTATCGAATGGTGCAAACAAAAGATGGATTATCGTTCTGATCTTCTTCCAATATCAGCCGTGACTATCTCTGGTCGCAAGAAGAAAGATCAACTCTCAGTGACCATGGAGATTACCAGAGAGGATGGAACCCAAAAAGCAATGTACGTATCAAAACTTGAAAGCTTCGGGTTTACGGAATGGTTAGAGTTCTGGGATGCGCTGAAGAAATCCAAATCTACATACAGAGGCTACGTTGAAGGACTCCTTGAAGCCCTCATAAATAGAGTCGTTTCTGTACTAAAGCTGCCATCTCCTCTTCCTCCCAAATCTTTGAAACTCAAAAGAAAAATTGGGTCCTCCTCCTCTGAAGATGTCCCCATCATCAGGAATGAAACTTCTATCAAATTTTCAAGAGATGCACTGTTTGGTCCTCCTCCTGATCTTTCAGTTCTGGACTTATCTCTGCCTCCTGGTGGTCCCTTCCAAGCTGGTCAAGTAATCGACAAGCCTTATGGAATATTCTTCAGAGATGATGATGAGGAACTCAGATTTCAAAGAATCTCTGAGATTCCTATCTGTCCTCTGAATCATCTCAAGGATCTCTTATGCTTATGGTGTGACTTCTTCCCTGCTGCTGAAAAAATTAAAGAAATTATCAGTCAAGAATCTTTGGAACGAAGACAGAAAGGAGAAGAAATACCTGAGTATATGATCAATCCTCCTAAATCTTCTTATAGCTGATAGATTAGTTTCCTTCTCTGTAATCTGTTAGTTATACTTACAGTAGTTAGTTAGTCACTTGTACTTATGATTTTCATATCTTGTAATTCTATCCCTGAATTAAATGAAAATTGCAGTGATGTACTTAACCCTATCAGTACTGTAAAAGATCCCTCAAAATAGTAATTGGGACATGCATTCTATGAGTCCTTTTTATTCCTATATTTTGAATCAAAAAGTAATTTTCTTTTGTTACTTTGTCATTATCAAATAGGGGGAGATTGTTGATCCAAACTCTCTCAGTGATTTGATAACGACCCTCTTTTATACTTAGTGAAAATTACGTTATTATATGTATTAATGTTTCATCATCAGCGATCAGACTGAGTCTGTTCAGTTATCGCTGATGACCTTTCTGTAAACATTAATATGTATGTGTTTTACTTTCAGCGATCAAACTGAGTCTGTTCAGTCATCACTGATCGTTTCCTATGTAACACAGTTAACGTAATCCCTGAAGACAAGTCTCGTGTCAACATAGTTCATAGATGAATCGAAGACGAAGCCACTGAACAATAGATAAGTCTACTAGTGACCTGATGCGGATATCAGCGAAGACCAGACGAATCTACTTACGCGAAGAAGCCTGAGGAAAAGCTTCAGCGATAGCTGAACTTCTCTATCTTTGAAAGAAAAGATACTCAGCGATCAACGATCACAAAGCTTATGCCTCAAGTTTTCTTTTGTCTTACCTTGCACAACCAGTACAATGTGTCAGAACGGACAAGTCTCTGCCACAAATCGTACACCAACTCTGTCAACTACACTGTTCATAAAGCGGCCAAAAGCATGTCTCCAAAAGTAAGACTACCAAAGCCAATCTATGAATGCCACGTGTAAAGTACCCTGCCATGCATTTAATGCATAGGGTATAAATAGGAAGCTCACTCCTTCATCTGAAGGTGTGCTCAATCCTTGAACTCCAAAATAGAAACCCTTGTTTTCTATCTCTCTAGAAATCCCCCATTCTCTGAATTTCTTGTGCAACCATCTTAGTGTTTCTTAAGTTTGTTTAGATTGAGTCTGTCTTAATCTTATTCCGCAACAAACTTGTAAATTGTATTTTGATTTATCAATAAACAATTTATTAAACTTTAATTTCTGTGTTTGTATTCAACCCCCCCCCCCCTTCTACAAACTTGTTAAGCACCCTCGGGACCAACAAATATAATCAACAAACTGTAAACTTGTATTGAATGCTTTGAAGTTACAAGATTACACACTCAACCTCAATATTGATGAACAGGCTCACCAATACGAATTCTACTTCTCTAGAATTAGGATCTATGCCTTGAGGTTGATTTTCTCTCTAAAAGAATGAATTACAAAAATTCTCTTCTATCTATTCTATACATTCTATACATATATTAGTCAAAAGATAATTACAATAATTAAACAAATCTTCAGTATATCTTCCATGTATATCTCAAAGCTTCCATAATCTTCAGATTATCCAGCTGTCATTCTTTCCATCCGAATCTCTTAAGCAGCACTAACCATGATCAGCAGCATTAACTTCTTCTAGCAGCATTAACTACTAAGCAGCACTAGCTACTAGCAGTACTAACTAGCTAAGCAGTACTAACTTTGTTCAAGCAGCACTAACTTTGACTAGCAGTATTAATAGTACTAGCAGTAGTAACACTCAGCAGTATTAACCTTTAAGTCTTCTAGCAGTATTAACTCTGAACCAGCAGCATTAACCATACTTGAGTTTTTCTTCAGTTCCCAACAATGATAAAAAGAGGGGAAATCAAAGAAATTGGAATAATCAGTGGGCACAAAAACAAGGGGTTGATTTGAGTAAAATCAATAGACCAAAACCTTGTTTTATCTGTGGCAAATTGAATCATCTTGCCAAAAACTGTTATTTCAAACCTATGAGCCAAAGGATGAACTGTCAAAGATCTATGCAAAAACCCTTTGGTTATAGGAAGAATGTTGAAAAGAATCATGTGGCTAAGAAAACTGTTAAATCTAAAAGCCACATGAAGAAAAAGTCTGTTAAAGAAAGTGTCAATATGTGGGTTCCTAAAAGCACTAAAATTGTTAGTACTACTAATACAAATAGTGTTGCTGACAATGATAGTGCTGCTAGAAGTAATACTACTGCTAACAATGTTAGTACTGCTGACATTGTTTGTACTTCTTCAAAAGTTAATACTGCTAACTCTGTTAGTGCTTCTAAGGTTAGTACTGCTGTTAGTGTTTGTGCTGCTAAGCCAATCATATTGACAAAGTACTCTAATAAAGAGTGCTCTGAGTTTAAAAACCTCATCAAAAAGAAATGTAAATACTTTGATGAGAAAGGGAGACCCAAGACCACTTTGGCTTGGGTCCCCAATCAATACTAATTGTTTAATCTTATGTGCAGGGCAACCAGCTACTCAAGGGGAAGAGTATCTGGCATATTGATAGTGGTTGCTCAAGGCACATGACAGGGAACATGTCATGCCTCAAAAATTTCAAGAAATTTGATGGTGGTCATGTTTCCTTTGGTAATACTCCAGATGGAGTTATGATAAGTGGTAAGGGGGATGTAACCAAAGGTAAAATGACCTTTTGAAGATGTATTCTATGTTGAGCAGTTAAGGTACAACCTGTTGAGTGTATCACAGGTTTGTGACAAACAACATAGTATATTATTTACAGATTTTGAATGCATTATCCTTGCTCCTGGATTCAAGGTTGTTGATGAAAATATGATACTACTAAGAACTCCCAGAAAGGATAATGTATATTGCTTAGATATGGAAAGTGTTTCAACTGATTCATCCCTAAATTGTCTTGTTTCAAAAGCTTCTTTGGATGAATCATCACTTTGGCACAGAAGGATGTGTCACATGAACTTTAAAACAATGAATAAACTTGTTAAAAACAACCTTGTAAGAGGTTTACCTTCCAAAGTCTTTTCATGTGATGATCATTGTGTTGCCTGTCTCAAAGGCAAACAACACAAAACTTCTCATAAGTCCAAAGAGTTGAACACAATCTCTAATTCTCTTCAGTTGTTGCATATGGATCTGTTTGGTCCTACAAATGTTACGAGTATTGGTAAGAAATCATTCTGCCTAGTTATTGTTGATGATTACTCTAGATTTACTTGGGTATATTTTCTAAGGACTAAGGATGAGACAAGTGGACTGATCAAATCCTTTATTCTAAGAATTGAAAACCAAACTAATCAAAAGGTAAAAGTCATTAGGTCAGACAATGGTACTGAATTTAAAAATCTTGACCTAAACACCTTTTGTGAGGAAAAAGGAATTGAGAGGCAATACAGTGCTCCTAGGACTCCACAACAAAATGGTGTTGCTGAGAGAAGGAATAGGATACTGATTGAAGCTGCTAGATCTCTGTTGGCCGATTCAAAACTACCAATTACTTTCTGGGCTGAAGCAGTTAATACTGCTTGCTATGTCCAAAACAGAGTTCTAGTAGTCAAGCCTAAAAACAAGACACCATATGAGCTTTTAAATAACAGAAAACCTTTTATAGGATTTTTCAAACCTTTTGGGTGTCCTTGTACCATTCTCAATACCAAAACTCACTTAGGAAAGTTTGATAGCAAGGCAGATGATGGTTTTCTTGTTGGTTACTCATCTCAGAGTAAGGCTTACAGAGTGTTTAATACTTCTTCTAGAATAATTGAGGAAAGTGACAATGTCAAGTGCAATGAGAACACACCAAATCCTATTGGATCTGGTCCTCAGTGGTTATTTGACATTGATTCACTAACTAACTCTTTGGGTTACAGTAGTGATTATCATGCAGATTCAGGAAGTGGAGGATCAGGAGATGAACAAGTACAAGTACAAGACATTATTCCTCGGTCTGTGATATTTCCCATACCTACAATAGATCATGTTGATGTCTGTGCAAAAGAGACAATGATTGAACCAATTTAGAGTGAAGAAGAAGGAAGAGATGAGGAGAATCAAGTGCATGAAGAGCCAGAAGCAGCTGATGAGATCCCCTCAGCTGATTTAAATGATTCCAATCTGGATGTGGGAATCAATGAAGAACCTAGTCATCAGACTAGAACTCAAAAGAATCATCCTCCAGAGCTGGTCATAGGAGACATATCTTCTCCTATGATAACAAGGAATCAAAGCAGACTTCAAGAACTGCAGGATCAGCAACACACAGTACTCTCATGCTTTCTATCTCAAATTAAGCCTAAGAAGGTTTTTGAGGCAATGAAAGATTCCTGTTGGATAGAAGCTATGCAAGAAGAGTTACTGCAGTTCAAATTACAAGAAGTTTGGGACTTGGTGGACCTTCCAAAAGGTCATAGAGCTATTGGCACCAAGTGGATTTTCAGGAATAAATAGGATGAGAGAGGTATTGTGATAAGGAACAAAGCAAGGCTGGTGGCTCAAGGGTACACTCAAGAAGAAGGCGTTGACTATGAAGAAGTGTTTGCTCCAGTGGCAAGGGTAGAAGCAATTAGGCTATTTCTGGCCTATGCCTCATACATGAAGTTCAAGGTATACCAAATGGATGTGAAGAGTGCCTTTCTGTATGGTACAATTGATGAAGAAGTATATGTCTGTCAGCCCCCTGGATTTGAAAATCCATCATATCCAGACAGAGTATACAAACTGAAGAAAGCACTTTATGGTCTGCATCAAGCCCCAAGAGCATGGTATGATACTTTGTCTACCTACCTCTTGGAGAATGGGTTTGAAAAAGGAATAATTGACAAGACCCTCTTCATTAAAAGAAGTAAGAAGGACATCCTATTGGTTCAGATTTATGTGGATGATATCATCTTTGGATCCACAAAAGATCAGATGTGTAGAGACTTTGAAAAGTTGATGAACAAGAGCTTTAAAATGAGTTCAATGGGTGAACTTACCTTCTTCCTTGGGCTTCAAGTGAAACAGAAGAAAGATGGGATCTTCATAAGCCAATCAAAATATGTGAAAGACATCCTGGAAAAATATGGATTAACAGACTCAAAGCCAGCAAGCACACCTATGGAGACTCATACACAGATCACTGTTGATCTTGAGGGGGAGGATGTTGATGTCCATCTATATAGATCAATGATTGGATCTCTCATGTATCTCACAGCCTCAAGACCAGACATCATGTTTCCAGTGTGTTTGTGTGCCAGATTCCAAGTCAAGCCAAAACAATCACATCTGCAAGCTGTTAAAAGGATTTTCAGATACTTAAGAGGGCAACCTAGATTAGGTCTTTGGTATCCTTATGAATCCAACTTTGACTTGATTGCTTATTCAGATAGTGACTTGGGAGGTGCTAACATGGACAGAAATTCTACTTCAGGAGGATGTCAACTTTTGGGTGCAAGACTAGTATCTTGGCAGTGTAAGAAACAAACCACAGTGTCCTTATCAACAACAGAAGTTGAGTATATTGTTGCTGCAAGTTGCTGCTCTCAGGTTCTATGGATTCAAAATCAGATGCTGGACTATGGGGTAACCTTTCTTCACACTCCAATCTTCATTGACAATAGCAGTGCTATAAGCATTGTTAACAATCCAGTCAAGCACTCCAAAACAAAGCACATTGAGATCAGGTATCACTTTATCAGAGATTGTAATGAAAAGAAGCTAATTCAAGTTTCTAAAGTTCATACTGACAACCAGTTTGCTGATCTATTCACTAAAGCTTTTGATGTGGGTAGATTCACATTCTTGGTCACAAGTGTGGGCATGATCAACTCTGAATGAGCTCATGTTTTAAAAAGTGTTTACATACCGTTATTGGTTTATTCTTTGGTGCTACTAACATCTTTCTCAGGAAGTTATTACCCTGCTTAGAGTACCTTAAGCTTCAAAAGTGTAAGTATAGTTAATGCTGCCAGTGCAGTTTTAATACTGCCAGTGCACAGTTAATACTGCTCTCAGTTAATACTGCTAGTTAGTTAATACTGTTAGTGGTTACTACTGCTCTCAGTTAATACTGCTAGTTAGTTAATACTGTTAGTGGTTACTACTGCTCTCAGTTAATACTGCTAGTTAGTTAATACTGCCAGTGGTTAATACTGCTCTCAGTTAATACTGCTAGTTAGTTAATACTGCTAAGAGTTAATACTGCTTATGTCCTGAATCGTATAAATACCCTTTTTGCCCGCCCAAAAGTTCATAACGACTCTTTGCTTTCTATTCATCTGCTCTCTAACCCTTTTCTCTCAAGCACCAAGTGTTGCAGTCAAGATTACTCAAGCACAATGGCATCCATGGCATTCATTGATGAGCACAACGAGATTACGATGCTACAGAAGTCGAAACAAGCTGCTGGATTTCACCAGGTTGTGGATTTTCTCAAGTCCAGCCACATTGCCCATGCTCTTACTGTGTCACCAACTATCTACATAGAACATCAAAGACAATTCTGGGCAAATGCCACCATAGTCACAGAGAATGGTGTGCAGATAATCAAGACTCGGGTGTATGACAAACCCTTGTCAGTTTCTGAAGAGGTGATATGCATCTGTCTACGTCTAGACGATGCTGCAGGTATTACTTCTATTCCAAATGAGGACTTGTTCTCAAATTTTTCAAGAATGGGGTATGGAGGCCAATTGGGTGGTTTCAAATTCTCAAAAGCAAAATTTTATACCCAATGGCGTTTTCTTGTTCATAACCTGATGCACTGCATTTCCAAAAGGATTACTGGATGGAGTGAGTTTAGCAGTACCATTGCATATGCTTTGGTCTGCTTGGCCACTGCCAGAAAGTACAATTTTTCAAGAATGATTTTCAGTGATCTTGTATCAAACTTGGGAAGCAAAAAGAGTTTTTACATGTACCCAAGGTTTGTACAGGAAGTTATAACCCATGAATTGACGGATATGCCTCACTTTGATGAGGTATATGTACCCAAAATTCCCAAAGGTAAGGTCTTTTCAAACATGAAGAGATCTCCATTGGACTCGGAAGGAGTTGACACCCCATTGTTCTCTACAATGATGGTGGTGTCCCACAATGAAGAAGGTATGGTAGCAGGGTCAAGGCCCTCATTAGACCATCCCACTGCTAGCCAATCCCAACCTTCACCCTCCATATCAATCCCTCAGTCTCTTGTTCAAAAGCCAACTTCTCCAATAACCCAAACTTACATAAGGAAAAAGGTAAAGAAGGCTCCTTCCCTTCTTGTACCTTCACCCACTGAGCCTTTAAGCCCTCTAATGGAGAATTCTCCATTAGATAATATCTACAGGGAAACCACAGGGGTGTCTCCCAACCCCAAGGAGGTGCTCACTGAGGAGATGTTTGAGCATATGGGTGCTAAGGCTGCCACTACTCCTGCTAGCACAGAGGAGGTCAGTGGTAACATAAATAAGACCTTCCCCATGGCAACTTTGGGTGAGCAATCATCCAAAGGTCCCAGGTGCCAAGAAACCATGGGGATAGCAGGTGCTTCTGCTAGGTAGAAGACCTCTACTGCAAAAAGATCCCATGATCCTTCAAAAGGGGGTCACACACCTGGAGAAGGTAAGGACAGATATAACTACTATGAATTGATGGAAACAATGGGCAACATCAACATGGATGTGATCAACTAAGGAAAAGACATAGAAGAGCTGAAACTAATAGTCCTGTCTCAACAAGCTCAGATTTCCAAACTGAAGAACTTGGTGAAGAGATTAGTCCAGAAAAAGAGGAAGAAACAGTTTGTGCTTAGAAGAAGGAAACCAGTAACTGATGCTCCCAAAAAGGGGGAGTCAGAAGCTGAGGACAAATTGGAAGCTGATACAGATAAGGGGGAGAAACATAGTGTTGAGGGAGATATTGATGAAGTAAGTAAAGAAACTGTACAAGCAGCAGAAACATCAAGCAGCGCAGCAGTAAAAGAGCAAGCAGCAGTAACATTTAATGCTGCTGGTTCAAGCCAAGCAGCAGAATCTGTTAATACTGTTGAACTTAAAGAAGCAGCAGAAATAGTGCAAGAAGTTTTGACAGATCTTGAGATTGCAGAAACCTTAATCAAAGCCAAGCATGATACTCCCAAGGTCATCTCAAAGGCCAAAGGAGTTGTCATCAAAGAACAAGGTGAAGTGATCAAGAAAGCTAGTGTTGAGAAGATGGCAAGCAAAGATAAAGGCAAAGCTAAAATGGTGGAATCTGATCAACCAATTAAAAAGCAAAAGTTGGTTGAGTCAGATGAAGCTTTGGCCAAGAAGATACAAGCTGATATTGAGCAAGAAGAAAGGGTTCAGGTTGAAAAGGACAGAGAGATGGCTAAGGCTCTAGCTGCTGAACTGAATGAAGCTTATCAACAAAGCCTGGAAACTGAAATTGCACAGAAGAAAGCTGCAACTCTGAAGAAATCAGTGATGGTAAAAACAGCTGCAAAGAAGAGACAACCCTCAAAGACCTTCCTAGGTACCCAAGAGAGAAACAAGATGATTACATTTCTCAAAGGTGTTGTAGGAGTCAGAAAGGAGATGTTCTCAAAGATGTCTTTTGAGAAGATTAAAGAGCTGTACAATTCTGAAATGACCAAGCTTCAAGGGAATGAAACGGCCAGGGTGGAAATGGAGAAGAGAATGAAAGAAAGCAATGACTTCATGATAGAAAAACCCTTTCCAGATGAACAAGAAACACCACCAAAGAAAGAAGCCACTCTTGGTGAAAGTCTAAGGACTTTAAAAAGAACCAAGATGATGGCAAGGAGAAAGTCAACCAAGAAGCCTAGAATAGCTACAGAAGAAGCTGAGAAGGTTACTGAAGAAGAAGGGGCACCTAAGCCATCTGAACAGAAAGAACCAGCAAGATCTGATGATGTAAATATGTACATGGTAGTGATGGACAAAGTGCCTGAACCAATTTCAGCTGAACCTGTTGAAGTGAAGCCACCTGAGGTTATTCTATGGGACACAATGAAGGTTGATGGCAAGGAATACATAAGGCTCAAAAGAAAGGATGAAAAGTATGAAGTGTATAACACTTGGGCAAAGATTGTAAGAACATGCTCCAGGTCAGATTTAGAAGAGATGTTTGACATAGGAATGAAGTTGTATGCAGATCAACTGAAAGCTCCAGAGATTTCAATTACAAAATTAGTGATGAAATTTCTGTGTATGATGTTCAAACCTGAAGAAGTGGATCATGTGATCAGAAATGTGTTCAAAACTGTCAACAATTGGACTCTATATGAAACTAGTGGAGTATATGCACTAACTATGGACATAAATCACATAGAGTACTTTCTAGTGGATAGAGTGTACAATCATAGCAGACTGAAGCTTCATGCAATGTTGAAGAAGAAGCTAGGATGTGTTCCAGATTCAGAGATAGCTAAGTATTTGATTCAAAGAACAATCAATCAGAGTTTGGGGTTGGATGCAAATACAGGTGTATGAGCCATGAAGTTTTGGGAGCATCTAAGAAGACCATTTGAAGAACTTGACTTCTCTTCCTAAAAGTCAAGTTAGGGGGAGATTGTTGGGAAATTCAGAAATACACAAGTACAGTTAATGCTGCTAGAAGAACTTGATTACTACTTCTGAGATTAATGCTGCTGAGTGAAGTTAATACTGCTGATCATGATTAGTACTGCTAAGTCAAGATTAATACTGCTAGAAGAGATTACTACTGCTAAGAAATTTTAGTACTGCTAGTAGTTAGTACTGCTGAACATTAATACTGCTCAAAGTATTAATGTTGCTGAAGACTTAGTGCTGCTTATGAGATTATCAAGATTCGTGCAGATCAAGTTTGAAGATTATGGAAAGCTTGGAGATAAAGATGGAAGATTATTTTGAAGGTCTTTTATTATTTGTAATTATCTTTTATCTTCAATCTTCATTATATAAAGAATAGTTTAGAATTAAAAAATAGATAATTCTGAATTTTTATTTTGAGAGAGAGAATCAACCTCAAGGTTTGTAATCCTAATTCTAGAGAAGTAGAATTCGTATTGGTGAGCCTGTTCATCAATATTGAGGTTGAGTGTTGAATCTTGTAGCTTTACAATCATTCAATAAAGTTTACAAGTTGTTCTTCTGATTCACTGTTTTCATTGATTATTGAATATTAAAGTGTCATTCCGCAAACTCCTTTAATATTGTTTCTGAGTGTTTATTCTTGTTTAGAATTAAGATCCTGACAGTAATGTTTCTGTATCAAGGGTTGCTTATGTTGATGGATTAAAACACAACTTAATCAGCATAAGTCAACTTTGTGACCATGGTCTTGATGTGAATTTTCAAGAAAAACATTGTTCACTTCTTCACTCAAAAACAGGTCAAGAAATGCTCAGAGCTAACAGAAAGGGTAATCTATATAGAATGAATTTTACCAAACACATAAGAACTGTTTCAGAGAAACTTTGTCTAGTATCTCTAAACAGTGAAGATGTTTGGCTCTGGCATAAAAAGTTTGCTCATCTCAACTTTTCTTCACTTGATAAATTAGTTAAGCTAAATTTGGTTAAGGGATTACCATCTCTGAAGTTTAACAAAGATCATCTTTGTTATGCTTGTGAAATGGGAAAAATGAAAAGATCTTCTCACAAGACCAAAAGTGATAATAATTGTCCAAAACCTCTGCATATGCTTCATGTGGACCTCTGTGGTCCTATCTCTGTGCAGAGTCTATCAGGTAAAAAGTATATACTAGTTTTAATTGATAAATACTCTAGATATACTTGGATAGAATTCATCAGAGCCAAGTCTAATGTACCTAATATTTTAATAAGATTGTTAAAAAGATTGCAGGTTCTGTTTGATAGTAAAGTTCAGAAGCTGAGAAGTGATAATGGAACAGAGTTCAGAAATGCCAAAATAAACTCTATCTTTCAGAAGAAGGCATAACTCCAAACTTCTCTGCAGCAAGAACCCCTCAACAAAATGGTGTTGTTGAGAGGAAAAACAGAACACTTGTTGAAGTTGCAAGAACTATGCTTGCAGGATCTGATCTACCCACAAACTTTTGGGCAGAGGCAGTAGCTACAGCCTGTTTCACTCAAAACAAAGCTACCATTGTCAAAAGATTCAAGAAAACATCTTATGAACTCATTAACAATAGGAAACCTAATGTTAAATATTTCCATGTTTTTGGATGCAGATGTTATATTTTGAATGATAGAGAATCTCTTGGAAAGTTTGACAGAAAAGCAGATGAAGGCAAATTCATTGGATATTCATTAGCCTCAAAAGCCTTCAGAGCTTTCAATCTGAGAACAAGAACAATCCAAGAGAGTATCAATGTATCTTTTGATGATGACAGAAGTCTTGCCACCAATGATGACAATTCAACTGGAAAAAATATCTCTGAATCATCAAAGATAAGAGAATCTAAACTAAACAAAATATTTGAAGACTTCTTTGATGATGAAAACTCAGAGTTTATGTTCAGAGATATTCACAGAGCAACTTCAGAGGAACCTCAAAATACAGGTATAACTCTGTCTGGTCCTTCTGAAGTCACCACTTCTGCTTCCTTGAATACAGATCCAAGATATGAAACAAGACAACATGGACGACAATTCTCTTCAGAAGCAGAAGATGAACAAGGGACATCTGAAGAATTTTCAGAAACCACTTCAGAGCCTCTGGAACCCACTTCAGATCTTCTAAACAGCACAACAGAGATGTCTCCTACTGTCATATCTGAAGCTCAAACTCCACCTCATATTCATGCTCCACTCACAAGATGGACAAAGGATCATCCCCATGATCAGATCATTGGATCACCTTCATAGGGTGTCAAAACCAGATCAGCCACAATCAATGAATGCTATTTTGTAAACTTTTTAAACATCATTGAACCAAAGAAGGTAAATGAAGCTCTTGAAGATCCTCATTGGATCTCTGCAATGCAGAATGAGCTTCAAGAGTTTAGAAGAAACAAAGTCTGGACCTTAGTTCCCCTTCCTAATGAAAAATTTGCAATTGGAACTAAATGGGTCTTCAGAAATAAAAGGGATGAGGATGCCATTATAATCAGAAACAAAGCTAGGTTGGTTGCTAAGGGATATTGCCAAGAAGAGGGTATTGATTATGATGAAACCTTTGCACCTGTGGCTAGGCTAGAAGCAATTAGAATCTTCTTAGCCTATGTTGCACACAAAGGGTTCAAAGTATATCAGATGGATGTTAAATCTGCCTTTCTGAATGGTAAATTAAATGAAGAAGTTTATGTCTAGCAACCACCTGGATTTGAAAGTACAGAGTTTTCTAATCATGTTTATTATCTTGATAAAGCTCTGTACGGACTTAAACAAGCTCCAAGATCCTGGTATGCAACTCTGTCCACATTTTTTATAAATAATGGTTTTGAAAAAGGTACAATTGATACAACTTTTTTCATAAAAAGGTACAAAAATGAGATGCTTTTAGTACAGATATATGTTGATGACATTATATTTGGATCTACAAATCAAAAGTATTGTGACGAATTTTCATAGTTGATGAAGAGTGAATTTGAAATGAGTCTCATGGGAGAATTAACTTTCTTTCTGGGATTACAAGTAAAACAAACTTCAGAGGGTACTTTTATAACTCAATCTAAGTATGTCTCTGACATTTTGAAAAAATACAAACTCAATGATTCAAGTTCTATGAAAACACCTATTGCCACATGAGTCAAGCTTGACTCTGATCCTTCGGGAAAATCTGTAGATGTCAAAACCTACAGAGGCATGATAGGATCACTTCTATACTTACCTGCAAGCAGGCCTGATATAATGTTTGCAACATGTCTCTGTGCTCGATATCAAGCAAATCCAAAAGAATCTCATTTATCTGTTGTCAAAAGAATTTTTAGATACACCCTCTTTGGGTCTCTAGTATCCTAAACTGTCTAGCTTTGATTTAACAGCATACAATGATGCAGATCATGCAGGATGCAAACTAGACAGAAAGAGTACCTCTGGATGTTGTCAATTATTGGGAAATAAGCTGGTAAGTTGGACATCCAAGAAGCAGAACTGTGTTTCAACTTCTACAGCAGAGGCAGAATATGTTGCTGCTGCTACTTGTTGCTCTCAAGTCATCTGGATGAAGACTCAGCTCAGAGATTATGGCTTGTAGTATGACAGGATTCCAATTCTGTGTGATTCAAAGAGTGTCATCGCCATCTCTGCCAATCCAGTGCAGCATTCCAAAACAAAGCATATTTATGTAAGGTACCATTTTCTAAAAGATCATGTTGAAAAGGGAACAATCGAAATGTATATTGTACCAACTGAACTTCAACTTGCTGATATTTTCACAAAAGCATTGGATGAACGAAGGTTCAATTTCTTAATTAGCAAGTTGGGAATGTTGAACATGTCTACCTAAAAAAAACAGGAAAACTTTAGAGTCTCTGATCCTCTCTTCAGAGCCTCTAACATGTGTAGCATGTTCTCAAGAGCTTCAGAAATTAATTTCAGCATCTCTGAACATTTTTTCACAGAGTCAAAATCATTCTTTTGTATCTATAAGCATCTGTCAAGGGGGAGAAGATAAAAAAACCATTCTTTGGTCAAGGGGGAGCAAAAAGAACCTTTCATCTATCAAGGGGGAGAGAGAGAGTCACAGATCCAGACTCTGATACTCATATCATAGCCTCTGATCTTGTCTCTGATACTCATATCAGAGCCTCTGACTTTTTCTCATTTTCATAATATTCCAGGAAATGTTCATTTTTCTCAAAAAGAATTAATTTATTAATTCTCATATTTTTCAAGAAACTCTTTTGAGAAAAATAATTAAATATAAAAGCTCTTTTGGATAACCATACGTTTCTTTTCAAAAACCCTACTGGCGGTTATCTGACACCAAGCGTCTCTCCCCTACACACCTCAACGTGTCACCTATTTATTAGGGAATGATGGAACGTCTTTTCTGACATTGGAACACTCAATCGCCGTTTCCATAACCTCTCACTCTACCTTTGTCCATAAAAACCCTTTTTCTCGTCTCTTTATTCTTTACGCTCTCAGAATCCAAAATCCCAAATTCTCTCTCTCTAAGTTCTCATCCTTCTCAAAACCTGCAACAATGGCGGCTCATTCTTAAAACTCAGACAAATCAAGTAGACTTGTTCCAAGCTTGAACATGGCATAATTTGAAGTACCAGTGAAAGGTAACAACTACTTTCTGGATGTCACCCCTACCAAGTACGACGAGCAGTTTCGTACAGTACTGGACTTTTTGAGCAACTGCGAACTCAACGATGTCTTCACCAAACATGCTAACGATGTTCCTCTACGATTTGTCCAACAATGGTGGTATTCAAGTGAATACAATGATCAAAAGGAAGGAATAGTTGGGTATATTGACCTAGGTGACCAAGGCATAAACATAAGAATCACCCCACAGACACTGACTCGCAGATTCAACCTGCTCACGACAAACGATCTTCAAATAGAGAAATTTGAGAAATCACCCACTCAAGAAGTTCTTCTTCAGTTCCTCCTACACTTAGGCTACAACAAGGAGATCACACGCCTAAGTCAGTTCAGACGTCAATTCCTGCCTCCCAAGTGGAACTTCATGTTTAGTGTGTTGAATCGCACACTTACCTGCAAAATTGGAAGCCAGGATCAGACACATCCAGCCATCCTTGCCATAATGTATGCTCTCTTCTTCAACAAAAGCATAAATATGGATCATGTACTCTTCTGTGAGATGCTGACTGCGGTGGACAAGAAGAACAAAGATTTGGCCAAAGGAAAACAACAAATTTCTGTCCTGTTTCCCAGATTCATTTCTGTTATCATCCAACGAGCAATGAAGAAATTCTCTCTCACTGAGGAAGATCCGAGGATGTCATTGTTCATAATGAACTCATTCAAAGCAACGGAGGTTCCTCCTTACCCAAATGAGCGACGTTTTCCACACTCTATGCTTGAGGTAATTCCTGCTAACTCTAACACCCATCTTCTACTTAGTCGTGTTGCCCAATCATCAGAACCGATGATGGGATCCCCAACACACTTAGAATCTGAGCCAGAGCTAGAATCAGATAGTGACATCTCTGATACTGCTCAAAACATTCACAGAGCGCAACCAGAGGGTGGCTCTGTGAGAGTGAGGGAGAGAAGACAAGAGAACCCTCCCTCTGACGAAGAGCTTATCTCTGTTAGAGCAGAGGAAGATGAGGAAGAGAGACTACTAGAGGGAGAGTTTATGAACCTAGCATCAAAGGGAGGTAAGGTAGAAAAAGATGCCCTTGTTGGCACACATGAGCGATTCCAAAGCCCAAATCCATGTGCTCACATATCTACTATCCAAGGTAGTCCAGAACCAGTGGACATTGAAATAGAGGTGCACACCTCGAGCCCAACCCAAGCCAACCGCTCAGAGGCATATTCTTCAGCCTCTGATGCAAGCACAACTGGGGAGACCTATTGTTATCCCAGTTTTATCTAGTTGGTTAACAATCAATCAAGTAATCAAGCAACACAATAATAATCAAGAGATATAAAGATTAATAATAACGTACCAATCCCTTGAATAAACAATGAAACCCTTGAGTGTTCTTGATACCCTTTGAATACAGAGAAAACTTACAGCGACTATTTAGAAAATTATCAGAGTTCTTACAAGGTTAACCTAAAACTAAACTAATCAAAACTTTAAATACCCAGGCCATATGGGCTTTAACCTTAATGGGCTTTCTAATGGGCTTGGGCCCAATAGCTTAATAACTATTAACTTATTACATAATAAACCCTCTAATTAACTTTAGCACAATTGCAGTTTAAACCCTTAACTTTAACATTAATCTTGAATACAATTATTTGATCCAACAATCTCCCCCTTTGGATTCAAGATTAAAAAAAATTTGCAATTGTCTTCGGGTCTTCTCTTGTATTCTCTTATCTTCAGATATGTCATTGATAGCTTCAGAACTTATAGCTTTAAAATCTTTAAAATCTTTGAAATCTTCAGATCTTCAGATTGTATTCTCCCTTTTTGTATCTTCTCCCCCTTTTTATATCTTCTCCCCCTTTTTGATGAGTGGTGAGAATCAACATCATCAAAACTTGGCAAAACAATCTCCCCCTTATCAAGACAATCTCCCCCATTGTGTATGATCACGTAAGCACAGTCTTCATCATGTAACGAGCCCTGTATGGAAATAAGAGCAGTCTTCCCAGATGGAAAGAGTGATTATTTCAATCTTTTCAGATTAAAATAGAAAGTAGTAACCATTTGAATCTTTTCAAATTCAAACAGTTTAATAGATGTAACCCTGAATCAACAAATGACTCAGTTAGAATGTCTGTCAATGACACAGAGTCACTGAGTAACACAAAGTTACTATATAAGGAGCTGGTTTGATGTAGACTCCGCAGGTCTTCCATTCAATCATCGAATAACACATGGTTATCTATGAACGTTCTGACAGAAAACATATTTCTGTGTGCTTGTGCATATGTATGAAAGAATTAAGCATAGATGATTGCTTTTCAATAAAGGCTCAAAGTATGTAAACTTGTTGAGACAGCAACAAATTGTACAAAGACTCAATGTGCATGAGAAAGGGTTCGAAGGTGGGGCAACTTTTCTTCTTTTTCAATATTAGTATCTTCCAAATGAAGAACCAATAGCGTATGTGATGCGTCCCCAGAAAATGTGAAACATTCTCTTTTTGAGAAAAGAATGAGTAGCTGGTGGGGTTGTATGCAAGAGATGGCATGGGCTAGTTGCATTTTTCAATGATGGTCACCAAAGAATGTTAACCAATCAGATTATGTGGCTGCCCGGCTCAGAAAGTAGTTTGGTGCAGAGTTTAATATTCTTTTACTCTGATCTCTCACCCTCTTTCTTTTAATGCTCACGTCTAACCAATCTCTCCTTTTCATTTTACCTCTTCACACACCATCACTCAATTCTTTTGATCCTTCTCCCCTTAATCACTCAGGGAATACTTCCTGGGTAGGAAACACTGGTTATCGTGAATCCATGGAAGTTCTGTTAAGCTCACACACTGAATCCCATGTATTTTCCTAAATGAAACATGTTGTTCAACAGGCTATTGTACATGTAAGCACAAATACCACTTATTACATGAGAAATAAGACTTTCGGAGATGTCAAAACAAAAGATGTTTGACGATGCAATTCTCCCCCTCAAACTAAAAGAGTTTGACAATTAAGCTCATAGGAGTTTTGTCATGAAGAACAATATGTTGGAGAATCAAAAACGAATGTTGTTTATATGAACAATATATAAACATATTTTCAATGAAAGCACATGAAATGACGTTTGATTCAATCAACAGTGAATACAAAGAACGTGAGTATTACCATAGAAAGATTTAACTTTTGATATATGGTAATAACAAAGTCAAAATAGAATGTTCTGAACCGTTATGTGTATGAGTACTTGACAAAGTATATTGACAAGATAAAACACAAGTATTTATCTTTAAGAACACACGGTCAGATAAGCATTTAAGTATCCAAAAATCTGTTAATATCACAGATATTCTCCCCCTTAAATCACTATAGGGTTCTTCTTTTTTTTTTTTTTTTTTTTTTAAAGATTAAGAAAAAACAGAAAAATAAGGCACTGAAGTGCGGGTTCTAATCCGATGTGATTAGAAGCCATAGTCACTTGAACCAACCTGCATAAGTGAAAGAAACAATGGTAATCATTTATGAAAATGATTCCTTTCTCGTTAACAACAGTTGGAAAATAACACACTATCAAGATTTGTAATACTCCCCCTTGAATCATGAGTAAGGTCTAAGACATGTTCAACATACCAAGTTTGCTGATGAGAAATTGAAATCGCTTTTCATCCAATGGCTTGGTGAAAATATCAGCTAACTGGAAGTCAGTTTGAACAAAGTGCATTTCAATATTACCTTTTTCTACATGATCCTTGATGAAATGATAGCGTACATCTATATGCTTGGTCTTCGAGTGCTGTACCGGATTAGCAGTTATAGATATTGCACTCTTGGAATCACAAAAAATCGGAACGCGCTTGTAGTTGTATCCAAAGTCCCTTAACTGTGTCGTCATCCAGAGGACTTGAGAACAGCAGCTAGCAGCAGCTACATACTCAGCCTCGGCAGTGGATGTTGAAACACAGTTTTGTTTCTTTGAAGTCCAACTCACAAGTTTGTCACCTATGAATTGACATGATCCAGAGGTGCTTTTCCGGTCTAGCTTACAACCAGCATGATCAGCATCTGTAAAGGCAGTTAGTTCAAAACGAGAATCCTTTGGATACCAAAGGCCTAGATTAGGAGAACCTTTGAGATATTTAAGGATTCGCTTAACCGCAGTTAAGTGCGACTCTTTAGGATTAGACTGATATCTCGCACAAAAGCATGTGGCAAACATTATATCCGGGCGACTGGCAGTCAGATAAAGTAAAGAACCAATCATGCTACGATACACCTTTTGATCAACAGGTTTCCCGGAGGGATCCGCGTCTAAGAGTGTACCAGTAGCCATTGGTGTTTTCATGACCGAACTATCTGACATATTGAACTTTTTCAAAATATCTTTTATATATTTAGCTTGATTAATAAATATGCCTTCGGGTAATTGCTTTACTTGTAGACCAAGAAAGAAATTTAATTCACCCATCATCGACATCTCAAACTTTGTTTCCATTATTTTTGAAAAGTTCTTACAAAATTTTGGATTTGTCGACCCAAATATTATGTCGTCAACATAAATCTGAATAAGAATCAAGTCATCACCTTGCCTTTTAAGAAATAAGGTTGTATCTACTGTACCTTTCTTGAAACCAGAAGCAAGTAGAAATTTAGTGAGAGTTTCATACCAGGCTCGCGGTGCTTGTTTAAGACCATAAAGCGCTTTGTCTAAAACATAGACATGATCAGGGTGATGAGGATCAACGAAACCTTCAGGTTGAGCCACGTAGACCTCCTCATGCAGAACGCCGTTCAGGAAGGCCGACTTTACATCCATCTGATAGACTGTAAAGTTTTTGTGCGCTGCATAGGCTAGAAAGATTCTGATGGCTTCGATCCTTGCAACCGGGGCGAATGTTTCATCATAGTCAATGCCCTCTTGTTGACAATACCCTTTGGCGACCAAACGAGCTTTGTTTCTCACGACTACTCCAGCTTCGTCTTTCTTATTTCTGAACACCCACTTTGTTCCAATAACGGATTTACCTTTAGGTAGTGGGATCAAGCGCCATACCTTGTTCCTTTCGAATTGTAGAAGCTCGTCTTTCATAGCAGAAATCCAGAAAGGATCACGTAGAGCTTCAGCCGCTTTCTTTGGCTCTAAGGAACTGAGGAAGCTTGAAAACATGCAGAAGTTAGCTGTTGCAGATCTTGTTGTGACACCAGATTGTACGTCACCTATCACGTTGTCCAGGGGATGATCCTTAGTCCAACGATGTGTCCTTGGTAGTGCATCAACTGTTTGTTGCGTATTGGACGCATCGTTGTCATCTTGCACGGCAGGTTGCTCCACAGATGTACTCGGGACATCTTGTACTGGTGTTTCTGACACTGAAGCTTCTGGACTAGCGGTTGAAGTGCTCGGGACTTCGTTTCCAGATGAACTATCTGTAGAGACAGATTCAGTATTAGTAGAGTCAGAAACTAATGGTGTAGTTGTACCTGATGGAGTTGAAGTGTCAGTGACTTCGTCGGAAGGTCCAGGCATGTCTTCAGAGATAGTAGGGACCTCCGAGTTTGTACCACTTGTTATTGATGTTGATATGCCTTTTTCAAAATCTGCACATATATCATCAAAGGCATCAATAAACAGTAAATCTAACTCAGATGAATTAGAGTTAGAGTTAGAAGAAGTGAATCCTTTAGGTGCTGGTTCTATTCGTGATTGAATAGAAGCTTTGTCTTTAAGA
The DNA here is from genome assembly GCA_954870635.1 of Arctium minus. NCBI lineage: Eukaryota > Viridiplantae > Streptophyta > Magnoliopsida > Asterales > Asteraceae > Arctium > Arctium minus. Next base: position 46,390,180 of record OX941089.1, on the reverse strand, counting down.
CCGAGTTCTGAACTGTTGTGTCCAGAAGTCATTGTAGAATTCTCATCAAAGGAGACATTCATGCTCTCAACAACCGTCTTGGTTCGAATAATGTAAATTCGATAAGCTTTGGATGTCAGAGAGTATCCAACGAGATATCCTTCATCCGCTTTCTTATCAAACTTTGATAATCCTTGACGCTCTTTTAGAATGTAACACCTGCAACCAAAAACACGAAGAAATTTGATATTAGGTGTACGATTGTTAATTAACTCATATGCTGTTTTATTAAAACGCTTGACCACAATGGTACGGTTCTGTGTAAAACATGCTGTAGCGACTGCCTCGGCCCAAAGGTACATGGGTAGATCTGAGTAAGCAAGCATAGTACGAGCTGCTTCAACCAGAGTGCGATTCTTCCGTTCAACAATGTCGTTTTGCTGTGGAGTGTAGGCTGCGGAGAAGTTGTGTGAAATACCCACGAAAGTAAGATAACTCTTCAGGGTGTCATTCTTGGACTCCGTGCCATTATCACTGTGAATGGTTCTTACTGGCAGTTGAAGACGTACTTGAATACGCTTGATGAAAGCGATAATCAACTCTGGCGCATCTGACTTGTTGTGAAGAAACTCGAGCCATGTATATCTTGAGTAGTCATCTATCATTACCAACACATACTTCTTTCCGTTGATAGATGTTGTGCGCATTGGGCCACAAAGGTCCATATGAAGAAGTTCCAGTGCTGATGAGGTCGATGATTCAACTTTGGACTTGAATGAGCTACGCTTCATTTTGCCCAACTCACATGCGGAACAGAGTGAGTCTTTTTCGAACCTCATTTCTGGTAGACCTTTGACCAGACCTTGTCTTTGTAGCTTCGCTATAGATCGGAAATTCTGATGAGACAAGCGTCGATGCCACGTCCATGATTATGCTTTAGAAGCTTTGGCTAGTAGACATACTGGACGTGTGGCAGACAGTGTAGGGAAATCTACATAGTATAGATTTCCATGGCGCTCAGCTTTGAAGACTTCGTAACCATCGTGATCTTCTAGATAGCAATGAGTGGTTGTGAAGCGAACTTGATATTGCATGTCACAGAAGTGACTGGTACTGAATAGATTGTGATCAAGTCCTTCAACATATAACACTTTTTGAATCTTCACAACACCGTTATCGAGCATCCCATATCCTCTGACGTGGCCTTCGGCTTCAGAATTTGCAAATCTAACTGCTCCGGCAGGCTCCTCCACATAGTTATGCAAGAGGTGCTTGAATCCTGTCATGTGGCGTGAACATCCGGAATCTATTACCCACAATCGACAGGCCTGCAAAAGAGACAATTAGTTTTGCTTAGGCACCCATATCAGGATGGGTCCTTCGCGGTTAGCATCAAGCAACTCAGGAATATCATCTGGTTTGACTTTCACTCTCCATTCATAACGCGGTTTTGGAACCCATTTCCAAACCATCTTAACATTCAATTCCTGAAAGTGCTTTTTAGAAGTAGGATTGGCAACCTTAGCACGATACACTTTTGGTTGTGTAGAAGAATCAGAATTAGAATTAGACTTAGAGTTCAGCTTAGCTTTGGTTTTATTCTTTTTGGACTTAGGAGGGGAGTAGTATTTGAATGAATTATCCCAACAGTGTTTGCAATAAAGATTCTTTCGAGCAAAATTCATAAACTTAGATTTATCGGAACAAATCTTACATTCATGTTTATCAAAAGAAGTACTATTCAAAATAACACTGTCTGTAGGACAACTACTAGAATTCAAACTATTCTTTTTATTCAAACTAAGATCTTTATTCTTCTTACTCTTCCCAACTCCATTTCCTCTTATATCTGAAACAGAAACAGGAACCTTGTTAGTCTCTAACTTAGAAGGTGGTTCTTTTCTAGTGCTCTTTGAAGTCTCACCCTTTTCAAAAATACTTGGAGGATATTCAGGACAATCAGAGTAAGCAACTGTAGGTTTTGCAGGAGCATCAAATTCTGGATTGGTTCTTACCTTCCAGCTTGGATCATTTACCATCTGTTTTTCATTTGAAGCATTTTTAAACAAAGTAATTTTCAAATTGTTGATCTCAGTGCAAAGCTCTTGATTTATTTTTAAAGACTTTTCAAGTTTATGTTTGAGATCAAAGTTTTCATCTTCAACCTCATCAAGAGATTGTTGCAACATATCAATTTGCTTCATCAATTCAGATGTATTACCATCCACAGAATTTGATCCCTTTAAATCAGAAACAGGATCAGAGTCTGATGCATTCATCATATCAGAGAATATCTCAATAAACTCCGTTTGATCATTTTGAACACAAGATTCATCCACGGTAGCAGCAACTTCTTCAACCTCTTCAGGAAGTAAAGGTTTAGAAGCAATGGGAGTTGAGACTGATGGTATAGTAGATGGATCAACATCCGATTCATACTCATCAATTTTGCATGCAGTCTCAGGTAGAACTGTGTTGGTGCTCACTGATTCTTTAGAAGGTGTGGTAAATAGTGATTCAAACTCAGTAAATTCGATCTTTCGAGTTGCATAGCTTTCGTTCAAATCACCATATGTAAAACCAACAGATTTAAAAATATTTTGAGAATCAGTGTCACCAGACTTGTTCTTTCTCATTTCTTCTTGACCTTTGGTCTCTTCAGAAGGTTTAGGAGAACTTGCTTCAACAAAAGTAGCGCGAATGTCAGGAATGGGTTTTATTGCGGAGCCAAATTTATCAAAATTATATAGGTGCTCCGGTGCCTTTTTCAAAATTTCATTAATTGGCACACCCAAACCTGGTTTAAGTTTGTAAAACCTTTCGTCTTGGAGTTTATTGGTCAACAGATTTAATGTCTGTTCAGTCTGACCTCGTTTCATGTTAATGTCCTCCAGTTGCTTTATTTTGGTGTAAGCTTCATTTCTTTCTTTATAACAAACTTCAAATTTGATTTGAAACACACCCTTTTCAGCATTAAGATTCACAAGATCTGTTTCTAAACCAGATATTTTTTCTTTTAAAGACTCTTTTTCAGCTTTTAAATCATCTTTTTCCTTTTCCTTTTCTTCCACGACAACTTTTAAAATAGCATTTTCATCACGAAAGCTTAAAACAGATTGATGTGCAGAGCTAAGTTTGCCTTTCAGTAAAGCAAATTCATCTTTCATGCCATGTATTTGGGCCATTAAAGATTCAATAAGTTCATAATTTTCACTTACCTCAGAGTTTGCTTCATCGGATTGTGTCTCAGAGTCTTCATCGTCACCTTCCAACTTTGCCATGTAAGAAACTTGGGTGAAATGTGCTTGCTCCTCGTCATCAGAACTTTGGAACAGCCAGTTCTCTTCTTCAGCCATTAGTACTTTTCCTTCTTCAGCTTTCTTGGCAATTAGTGACTTTCTTGAGTAGTACTCTGAGTTCTTCACTTTCTTGAATTTGCAGTCCCTTGAGAAGTGCCCAAATTTGCCACAGTTGTAGCATCTTCCTGGTTCATCCTTTCGCTCTTCTCGCTTCTCCTCTCTCTTTCCTTCTCTTCTATCTTCCTTCCGATCTTCTCGTCCTTCCTCTCTCTTTCCATGCCTCGGCTTGTATCGCATCTCAGACTTCTCTTTCTTGTATTCATCATACTTTGGCTTTGAGTAAAATCTTTTCTTGCCAAAGCTCTTCTTGAATCGTCTCGTAATGAGAGCCAAGTCTTCAGAGAATTTTTGAATGTCAGGATCTGAATCAACTTCCAATTCTTCATCACTTGAAACAGAGTCAGAGTCAGTAACTTCAGTAACTAAAGCTTTGGACGCCTTTTTCTTCGACCTTGCAGAGGATACAGAACCTTTGCCGGCTATGAGAGCCACAGAATCCTTCAGATGATTAGACTCATTATTCATAGATCTCACCTCATCCTCATGTTGAGCAAGAGTAGAGAAGATATCGGTGACATTTTCTCGAGCCATATTCTTCGACATCTGGAGGTTGATAGCAAAGTTCTTCCATTCTGGATTCAGATTCTTGATGAACTTGTAGTTTATCTCAGAAGCAGATTTGGCGATTTTGTTCCTCCGCAAGTCATTGAGAATAATGTTGTACCTATTATAGGTATCTAAAAGCAGCTCTCCTTCTTTGGCATGAAATCCCTCGTAAGCATTTATGCACAGATTCTGCTTAGCTTGAATAGAAGCTTCACTTCCTTCAAACTGCCTTGCTAGTTCATCCCATATTCCTTTAGCAGTACTCTGACTGTCGACACGATTGTAGATGTCGTTTGGAATTGCCATCGTCAGATAGATTAGAGCTTCTTCTTCTAACTTGAGCTGGTCTTTCTGCTTTTCAGTGAAGAACTGAACAGGTTTAGGAATATCTCTGTCAGGGATTTTAGGAGAGGAATCTGTAGCAGGTTGACCCTTTACTGTGATCATTGGAGTTTTGGGACCTTCAATGATTATTGTCATGAACTCTCTGTTCTTGTGATTCAGAAACTGAATCATTCTTGTCTTCCACTGCTGATACTCATTTGCCACGAGGACAGGAGGTTTGATTTGAGAACCCATCGAAAGAAGCTGATTCGACATCTTAGCTGTACGGTTAGTAAATAGACTTTTCTGTATCAAGACAACCAACTAGATGAGATCGTTAGAATCAAAAGTAAAGACTACACTCAAAAATTTTCAAAAAAAATAAATTTCCAAAAATAATCAAATGCAGTCCTCGCTCACAGTATAAAGCACTAATATCTATGAATAAAATACTGAAAAATTAAGAAGATTTTGATCAAGCACAAAACTTTTGTCCCCCTTCGCAGACTTAGCACGGGGGTCCCGCGGGGGCAACGCCCTTGCGGGGGTATGGGGGCAGCGCCCCTAGACAAAAAAAATAAGGCTTTTAGAGGCCCTGTTGCAGCTTGCAAAAATTTGTCTAGGACTGGAAAATGTGCTTCGAAGAATGAACTATACCGGTCGAAGGAAAGACCGGAGTATGCAAGTACCCGGTCGAATGGCAAGACCGGAGTAACAATTATCCGGTCGAATAGGAAGACCGGAGAAACAATTATCCGGTCAAAGGTGCAAGACCGGATTAACACGTATCCGGTCGAAGGTGCAAGACCGGATTAACAAGTATCCAGTCGAAGGTGCAAGACCGGATTAACAAGTATCCGGTCGAAGGACGAAGATCGAAGTAACAAAGTATCGGTCGAATACTAGACCGGAAACCACTAAGGTCCGGTCGATACTCCTATCCGGTCGAAGGAAAGACCGGGGAATACTAAGGTCCGGTCGAAGGAATGACCGGAGATCACAACTATTCGGTCGAAGTAAGGACCGGTGTTTACAAACACTCGGTCGAAGGCTAAGGTCGAATAGGTATCGGTCAAACAATAATATCGATAAACACGATGAATGACCGAAGAACACGATGAATAACTGGTATTAGACCGAAACCAAACCCAGAAAATTAATTCGACCGATAAACACAATTAAACCAACAAATAAGCAATCCTTCGATCGAATGAAGCACAAAAACACAAATAATCAATTACTAATCGACCGCATGCGATAACAGATTCATAAAATCGGATGAACAGTATTTTTTTTTTGATGAACAGTAAATTTTTCGATGAACAGTATTTTTTCGATGAACAGTAAATTTTTCGAAAAAAATAGATTTGTGAATAGTAATCGATGAACAGTAATCTGTGAATAGTAATCGATGAATAGTGAAATCGCAAAACACAGATTTAATCCTAAAAACTTGATTCTTTAGGCTCTGATACCAATTGTTATCCCAGTTTTATCTAGTTGGTTAACAATCAATCAAGTAATCAAGCAACACAATAATAATCAAGAGATATAAAGATTAATAATAACGTACCAATCCCTTGAATAAACAATGAAACCCTTGAGTGTTCTTGATACCCTTTGAATACAGAGAAAACTTACAGCGACTATTTAGAAAATTATCAGAGTTCTTACAAGGTTAACCTAAAACTAAACTAATCAAAACTTTAAATACCCAGGCCATATGGGCTTTAACCTTAATGGGCTTTCTAATGGGCTTGGGCCCAATAGCTTAATAACTATTAACTTATTACATAATAAACCCTCTAATTAACTTTAGCACAATTGCAGTTTAAACCCTTAACTTTAACATTAATCTTGAATACAATTATTTGATCCAACACCTATGATACGGCTAAGTCCTCCCAAAAGGACTTAGACCAAAACATAAGTACTCATTCGCCCTGAAGTACGTCACATCCTCACACACATGATGCCTCTGTGGCTCATGCTACAACTGACCGAACCTTAGATCAAGAGAAATTTAACATTTCTCGTAAGGACTACCTATCAGAGAAAGAATGGCACGACCTTCTTGTACATGGATTATTTAGCCTGGACAGCAAGGTGTCCAAACATATTAGGTTCTCGTCATCATCAGACTCTGACTCTGATGATAAAAGACCTATCGGAACCATTATAGAGAAATCCTTGAAAAAGGGTCCTCAAGGATTAATGGGAAGTCCTTCCGGAGTCAAAATCAAACAAACTCCGAAAGAAGGCCCCTCTAAACTCGAGGGAAATTTAGAATCATGTGTTGATCCTAAGGTCACCCCCTCTGATTATGTCACCAAAGAAGAGTTCAAAATCTTTGGTGATGAAATCATAGAATCTCTGAACGAGATTAAACTTCAACTGGAGAAGACCTCAGAGGCCTCTGCCTCTAACTCTGAAGTTGCAAAGCTCACTTCAGAGGTCTCTGAGCTGCGCGCGACCCTTCTTTCTCAAAACACCAAACTGGAGGATCTGGAAAACCTGGTTATCAAGAATGACTCGGTCCTGTCCAAAGAAATTCAGAATTCAAGAACAGAGCTACTACAGGCGATTCCACCTCCCTCTGTCCCAACTCCAACCTCTGCAGACTTTTCTCAATTCAAAGAGGAAGTCTTGCGGACTTTGGCAGAGGTGATTGCAAAAATCCCCACTCCATCTGTTGCTCCTGCCACATCAGAGTTCATTACAAAAGCTTACCTCAACAACTTCTCCAAACGCATCACCAGCAATGTAATGAACATCTCCAGCAAGTTTGTCTCCAAGACCACTCAGCAGAACAAGACAATTGAAGACCTTCTGAAGAATGTCATATCTTCAGAGGGATCACTGAAGAGAAAGGAACCATAAGTCGCATGCTCTAAGGAGGCCAAGAAGAAGGCAAGGTATGAAGACTCTGATGACCAGGATGACCAACCTCAGGGGTCATCAGGCCTTCATAAGGGGAAGAAGACTCCAGAACCCAGAACTGTTGAAACTCAGAAAGAGTTCACTCCCTCCGAGAGAGGTAAAGAAAAAGAACCAGAAAGGCACTCAACCTCAACCTCTGCTGAAGACAATTAGGCCACTCTTAAATCCCCAGTACCTGTCGTCTTTCTAGCACCGTCTACTTCAGAAGCTCCAATAATACCAGTCATAAAAGCAACTCCAGAAACAATTGGGGCTCTGGAAGAAGATGAAGATGAGCAGCTGATAGACTTCTCTACATCAGAAGATGCATTCTCATCACCTGAAAGACCAACTTATATGATGATAGATGCTTACGAATCAGAGTCTGAAAGAGCAGAACCAGAATCTGAAAAAGAAAAAAATCAGTTTCTGGAGAAGAAGAAGAAGTTGCTGAAGAACAAATTGAAGTAGGTGCTTTGTATTAAACACTTTCATGTTTTTGGATGCAGGTGCTTTGTATTAAACGATAGAGAGAATCTAAACAAGTTTGGACCGAAGGCTGACGAAGGCATCTTCATTGGACATTCTCAAACATCTGCTGCATACTGGGTGTACTTGAAGAAGTCCAAGACAGTAATCGAAAGTGTAAACGTAACTTTCGATGAGGAAGTGGCTTCTGAACAAAGCAGTTCAGAACCCGTACTTACAAGAGTGTTAGCTTCTGGACAGATCAGTCCAGAACCTGTGGCTAATGAGACTAATTCGGATAAAGCATCTACTTCTACATCTCATTTATCTAAATTAGATTTATTGTTTAAATTCTTTTACGATGAGTTTGTTGGAACTAAACTTCCTAAATCTGTTGTGATTGACAGGTCTGAAGAATCAAGTTGTCAACATCCAATCACTTCAGAAGTTTTAACTGAAGTCGTTCCCCCGGTTCAGAAAGAAACTCACATTCAAACTGTTAGCCCCAAATCTCAGTTTGTAAGAGTGTTGAAAATATCCAAGTCCTACTTCAGAGGACTTCCAGAGACAGTCTTCAGAGGACGTGACTGCCTCTGAAGCACATTCCAGAGATAGGGACTTCTCAGCTGAAGACATCAGAGATGGCTTCATTAGAGACTCTGAATACTTCCTCAGAGCTCTGAAGATGTTCTCTCTGAAGATCAAGATACATTGAACCTAACAGATGACACGTCACTTAGTGATAAGATTTACTTTCTAGAGTAGGTCACTATTCAAGCATGCTTCTATTATCAGGAAAGCACACTGTTTACTTTATGGTCCAATAAATAGGACCATCACTCCATTTACAAAAGTGTGCTTTTTGATATCTTTTATTCGAAGATTCAACTGAATATATTTCAAATAAGATCTTGTTCTTTCTACTTGCTTAATATATGAACTGTGATATTTGAAACTGCTTTTGATATTAAACTATATTGCTTCCGCTGATATTATTCTTGTTGTTTATATCATTATTATTGTAAGAATAAACCTGGGATCCAACACAAACAAATACTCCTACGGTTGAAGATGTACAAGAAACTGTTGAACCAGAAGTTCCTACTTCAGTTGGCTGCACTGTGATGGATAATCAACAGACTGAACAAGTTGTTCCAACTGAAACTTCTGTACAAGAAACTTCAACTGCACCCCCAACAACTGCTGAACAAGAAGAAGATGAAAGTGGATATTTAGATGATAATCATGATCAATCTACTTCAAATCCACTCCCTCACAAACATAAGTGGACCAAAGAGCACCCGATAAGCCAGATTTTTGGAGATCTATCAAAATCGATGCAAACTAGGTCTGCTACATTAAACATGTGTATGCATGACTCCTTTCTGAGTAAGATAGAACTCACTCGCGTATCAGAAGCTCTAGCTGACTCGGATTGGGTAACTGCCATGCAAGAGGAGTTGAACCAGTTCGAAGCTTTAAAAGTCTGGAGACTTGTGCCAAGACCGGAAGGTAAATCAATAATCGGCACAAAATGGGTATTCAAAAATAAAAAGGACGAAGATGGTATCGTAATCAGAAATAATGCAAGACTTGTGGCTAAGGGATACCGGCAAGAGGAAGGAATTGATTATGACGAGACTTACGCTCCAGTGGCACGCATCGAAGCGATCAAAATGTTTCTTGCATATGTTGCCCACAAAAACTTTGCTGTCTATCAGATGGACGTGAAGACCGCCTTTCTCAACGGCATATTAAAGGAGGAAGTCTACGTATCACAGCCTGAAGGCTTTGTTAATCAAGAGAAACCGAATCATGTCTATATTCTTGACAAAGCACTTTACGGTTTGAAACAAGAGCCTTGAGCCTGGTACGAAGTTTTATCCAAATTCCTAGTCAAGTCGGGATTCACAAAAGGTAAAATCGATACTACTTTGTTCATCAAAAAGGAAAAAGCCGATATTATTCTTATTCAGATATATGTGGATGACATCATATTTGGCTCAACAAATTCAAAATATTGTAAGAATTTTACAAACCTCATGGTGTCACGTTTTCAGATGAGTATGATGGGAAAGATGAATTTCTTTCTTGGATTACCAGTCAAACAATTTTCAACGGGGATTTTTATAAATCAATCAAAGTACATTTTCGATATTCTTAGGAAATTCAAAATGGAAAATTGTACAATAATTGGAACCCTGATGGCACCGGGAACTAAGATCGGCATGGATCCTTCCGGAAAAGCTGTCGATGTAGAACCTATAGAAGGATGATTGGTTCTTTGATGTATTTAACTTCTAGTAGGCCAGATATTATGTTTTCTACATGTCTATGTGCTACATATCAGGCTAATCCCAAAGAATCCCATTTGTCTACGGTCAAAAGGATCTTTAGATATCTGAAGGGAACTGCAGATCTTGGTCTGTGGTATCCTAAAGATACTAGTTTTGAACTCACAGCCTACTCAGATGCAGATCATGCAGGTTGTATGTTGGATAGGAAGAGTACATCGGGGAATATACAGTTTCTATGTGATAAACTCGTAAGTTGGGCATCAAAGAAACAACTTTGTGTTTCCACATCAACGGCTGAGGGAGAGTACGTCGCTGCTGCGAGCTGCTGTTCTCAATTCTTGTGGATGAGAACACAACTACGAGATTATGGATTCAAATTTGACAAGATCCCGATATACTGTGATTCTAAGAGTGCTATTGCAATATCAGCAAATCCTGTACAGCATACAAAGACCAAACACATAGATGTACGATATCATTTTATTAAAGATAATGTTGAAAAGGGTACAATAGAACTTTATTTTGTAAACACTGATTATCAGCTTGTTGATTTATTTACCAAGCCTCTCGACGAAAAGAGATTTAATTTTCTTGTCTCGAAACTTGGTATGCTAAATCTCAAGCCTTAATTAGTGATTACCTACTAAAGTTTTTGTTATTGTTATTTTTCTTCATTTCTTTACTTTTTAATCTGAAAGATATCTGCACTTTAATAACTGTTCATGATCTCAGGGGGAGTGAGAGAAGATGAAAAGATGATCTACATTCATTTGAGGGGGAGTTCATAGTTTTGCATATATGTTTAACTGATAAATTTTTCTGATGCATAAATGCAGGGGGAGTAAGAATAAGAGTAAGAGTAAGGAGTACTGAATATGACTTGTGATTATTTCTGATCAGAACTCGTACATTAAATGTTTTATTGATCAGAAGATACTTACAAACAATTAGGCTCCCCCTCAAATCATGATATAATGATTTAGATCAGATAAGCTCCCCCTGGATATTTTCAAAATATCCTTATCTTTAAACGTTAAAGATCGAGTCTTAGACTGTTTTATCTAGAAGTCATAGTCCTTTAACATTGAAGTGCGAGTCTTGAACTGAATTATTAAAGAGCCACAGTTCTTTGAGGTACGAGTCCTAGACTGTTTTGTCTAGAAGTCAAACATCTTGCTCCCCCTACACCTGTGGTACCTGCAAAACAGATTTGACAGGTTTTGGTACCCACTGGTATTTGGGTCCTGGTATGTTAGATTTAGGAATCCACTTCTCAATAGATTTAAATCTTTTAAAATTACTTTTCTGAAAAGTTATTCTGTAAGATCTGTACCAGTTATAAGCAGATTCTTTTTGAACAAAATCATTCTCTCCACAGTAAGAACAACAGATTTTCTTCTGAGCAATCCTGATCAAATGATTAGTAGAATAAAACATATCAGAATTACCAAAAGATTTACCTTTATGAGCACTGTTCTTCTTGGCATTTGATGTGGATTTGAATGATCTGTCATTCTTCTTCTCATCATCAGGAGAACTCTTCACTCTCCATACCATCTGTCCTTTCTTTGAATAATTTCTAAGAGATTTGACATAGAAGCTCGCTGGACTATCAACAGACTTGTCATAAAATAGATTAGATGGACGAATCTGATTTGATTTGACAATGTTTGGTTTGACACAGTTCTTTTTGAAAACATTTTCATGAATGGAACTTGAAGTTGTTTTAAAAGAACAAACTGATTCAGATGAATTGTCATAAGGTGATTGACTAATCACTTCAGCTGAAATCTTCCCTGACAACTCAACATTTATAGCTTCCAAGTCCTTCATCTTTTTAGATAAAATGTTTCTTTCATCAAAAAGTGTGTCAAAATTCCACTTCAAATCAGTTCTAGCCATATGTTCTTTCTGAATGTCTGAGGATAGAACATATATCTTGGATATGAGGTTAGATATTTCAGATTCAAAGTTTAAACGTTCTTGCTCAAAATCTTTCTCCAAGTTCTTGTTCTTTACACATATTTCCTTAAAGATCCCAACATTTCTCTTTTCAGATATTTTCTTTTCAGATTCAAAAGTCTTTTTCTTTTCCTGAAAAATTTGTCTTTCTTTGTCAATTAAGTCTTGTAAAACAGAAATTTGTTTGGGAAATTCAGTAACTTTATCCTCAAGAACTTGTTTCTCTTTTGCAAACGTGTCTCTTTCAGTAATTAAGATCTTTTCAAACTCTGACACTTGCTTGGAGAGTTTAATGTATCTTAGCTCCAGATCCTTTTTCTCTTGGATAGCTTTCTTAGAATGATCAGATAGCTTTTGAGTAGAATCTTTCTCCAGATTTGATTTGTCTTTATCTGCTTGGAGATTTTTCATCAAATCAACATTCTTTGCTTCCAACGCAGATATTTTATCTTCAAACGCTTTAAACTTGATGTGCAGATCAACTGATTCAACTTTAAGTTCTTATGTCTGTTGTTCAGTTGTCTTCAGCTTGCTTTGAAGATTGGATATTTTTATTTCTTTCAATTTGATTATTTTCTCATTTGTCACAATAATATCCTCTTTCATCTTAATTTCTTCTTCTTTGGCTTTGATGATATTTTCTTTTAAAGTAATATATTTCTCTCTTGCCTCAATTTCTCTTTGTTTATCTTTAATTTCTTTCTCTCTGGCCTTGATGATACCTGTAAAATCAGATTGAGAATTATCAGTACATTTAGCACATACAGAAGTTTTATCAGAATTAACAAATTTAGCTTTAAACTCCTGAATCTGATTAAGAAGCTTTGAATTCTGAATCTTCAGTTCATCCCGTTCAGCTTCTATGATAGGTATTTCGGGCATGTATATGATTGCAACATCTCTCCCTGCTAAAACATCTTTAGACATCTTGATATCTAAAAAAATTAATTCAAAATGATCGTCAAAAATCAGAAAATTATGATCACTATTAAAAATATGTCCCCCTCCGCTGACATATTGAATGTATGCTTGAAATGATCGTTCCCAAAATATTAAGATAAAAATTTGACTTGAAAATCAAACTTAAACAACACTTGAAAAGATCAGAAAAATTTCTAAGGCAAAAACTCGCAGAATAAGTAAACTCGCAGAACACTGTTCACTTTACTTCGCGCTAACAAGGTTATGCGCGTTTCAAGTTCGCTCAGATCGAAGGATGCGCGTTTGAGCTTCTCGCAGAAGGGATGTGCGCGTTTTTTAGCTTCTCACAGATAATGCTTGCGCGTTTCAACACTTAGAAATTTTTTTGACAATTTAGAACTCGCAATGCCTTTGCGCGTTCCACACTACTTCTCGCAAACTGGCTTGTGCGTGTTTACACTTCTCGCAAAACACACTTTGCGTGTTTTGATCACGAACTCGCAGAAAACAAGAAAAGATCAAAATTCTTCTTCGTGCGTGTTCTTCATTTCTTGTGCATTTAGTGACGTGTGTGTTCTTCACTTTGAATCTTGCGTGTTTTTCAAATCTAGCGTGTTCTTCATCTTTGTTCACGGATTTGATCCAAAATCTTTAATATCTGCAATTAAGACTTGAAAATACACAGTTATGATCGAAATAACAATTGGAACACATTTCTAATGAAAGATTTTGATTAAAAACAACAAGAAATTAGTAGATCGATCAAGCACAGTTTGACATTTTCAAAAACCGAAAATTACAAAAATTCAAAATTGGATGTGATTCGGTTCGAATTTCGAGTTGAAATCTAAACAAGATATGCACTAATATGCAAATCGATCACTATGATTCCATTTTCTTTCTTTAAAATCAAATTTTCAAATAAAATTTGATGCAACAGTAAATTTTCAAAAAAAAAAATTCATGCGAGTTCTTCGTGGAATCAAAAATCTGATCAAATCAATGTAATTCAATCAATCTGAATATGTTGGTCTGCTCTGATACCAATTGTAAGTTCCACAATTCAAGCAAACAAATCAAAGATATGACAATTACAAACCAATTCTAGACAGAGATTAGAGAGAGAAAATCTTGAAGTCATATATCTAACAGTGTCAAGTACAATGAATTTCTCACAAAACTATACTCTCATATATCTTTCACTATACTCATAAACACTCACATCACATACAATATATGAATGGTTGACTATACAAGACTTGACTATTTTGACTTTACATAACCTTGACTTTTCTACTTAAATCTTGGATACTACAATGCACTAACATCTACTAATGATCTGATGCGAATATTAGTGAAACTAAGACGAGTTCACACACGCGAAGAATCAAGAAGAGAAGCTTCAGTGATAGCTGACTTTTATTCAGACTCTCTGATAAAAGACATCAGCAGCGATCACTGATCATGAAGCTTACACTCCAAAGTTTTTTTGTCTTATCCTTGCACAAATAGTACAACGTGTCAGAAGAAACATACTTTTACCTCAGATCGTACAACAACTTTGAAGACTACACTGGTCACCATATGGCTAGGAGCATGTCGCAAAAATTCAGAAGCACGCACCCAACCAAATGATGACACATGTAAAGTACCCCTGCCATGCAGTAAACGCATAGAGTATAAATGCAAACGAAGTGCTTCACTTTGAAGTGTTGCTTTCTATCTCCTTATATGTTAGTGCATCCTATAGAAATCCTTGCTTTCTATAAGTTCCTCAATCTTTCTCTCCTGTTCTAGTGCAACCCACTAAGTGTTTCTCAAGTTTGTTTATAATAGGTTTACTTAATCTTATTCCGCAACAAACTGTAAATTGTAATTTGATTTATCAATAAAACAATTTATTAAACCTTAAAATTTGTGTTTGTATTCAACCCCCCCCCCCTTCTATAAACTTGTATATCACCTTCGGGACCAACAAGTGGTATCAGAGTAGATTGTTTAATCCATAAACAAGATCTTGCTTACTTCTCTTCCTTGCTATTCTCTAAAATGGCACTAAACACAAACTCAAACTATTATGATAATGGGTCTCTCTCTAAACCTCCTCGATTCAACAGAGACAACTTTCATCTTTGAAATAATCAAATGATCCTGTTTCTAGAATGTGTAGATCCCACTATGTTGAGCCTAACTGTTGTATTCAATATTAAAAGGGCTTAAAGTGTAATGTTTGTAAAGTGTAGTAAGAACTTAGGTTGTTTGAATTTCCATTAATAGATTGAGTTGTTATAGTCAACTAGTTTGACTAGTATAAATAGTTTCCTTGTCTTTGTAAAGCATTTAACCACACACACATTGAGAGAATAGTCGTATGCTTTGAGAGAGAGATAGACTTGTGGTTAGAGAGAGAGTCATTATGCATATAGAGAGAGAAAGTATTGTAAATCATTTTAAATCAATACAAATGACTTGTGATTATATCTGGGTTTGTTAATCTGATTGAGCTTGAAACTGGAACAACAATTGGTATCAGAGCAGATCAAGAAATTCAGAAAAATGGTAAAGTTTTGATCAAGATTTGAAGAACTTGCAGAACGAGCTGTGGATTTTTGATTTTTTGAATTGGAGTTGTTTTGATTGATTTTTTGCTTGAATTGTACTCGAATTGTTGTCTAGAACATTTTCTGTTTAGATCATATTGGCTAATTCGAAGCAGATTGATCCAATTTTGTAATTTTGGTGAATTTTTGTTTTAAGAAGTTGTTAGACTGCGTGCAGATCGAAATTCGATTTCTAGTGGTTTTTTGATCGAAAAAGTTTTCAGAGAATATGTTCAGAAACTGATCGAGAGTAATCCTGCAAAATTTCAAAGCAATTAGTCGAGATTTGAAGGAGTTATGACAAAATCAGTGAATTAAAGTCGACTTGTCGCAAGATCTCGAGAAACCGCAAGTTCATACGAAGAACTCGCAAGACTCATAGGAGAATGTGTTTTTGAAAGTGTCAAGTGAAGAACTCGTATAATACTTAATATGGAAAGTTATTGTTCAACATAGAACTCGCATATCAAAGTCTACGAGAAGTCAAGAACTCGCAGACCGAAGTCTACGAAAAGTTGGAATTCGCAAGTTGTAATATAGGAAGTAAAGAATTCTCAAGTGTCTATCTGCAAAAAGTTACTGTTCACTACAGAATCCACAGAGCTAGTTGTGCAAAAGTGAGGAATTCGCAAGACACTCTCTACGACAAATGATCAATCCGCAGACCACAACTTACGAAAAGTGAGAATCCGCAGATCATTACTTGCGGAAATGTTAGAACATAAAATATGTTCACTTTAGAAGTTTAGTAAAGTAATCACATATATTATATTAGGCCTTGTATTGGGTTTGGGCTTAATAGTGTACAAGGGGTATGGGGTATATAAGGAGTCTGTTTAGTGTTTTAGTTAGTAAGTTCATTTTCACAATGTAGAGTGTACGAGTTCTTGATTCACTGTAGTTGTAGTTTTATTTTCTGTCCATTAATAAAACTACAGATTCCTTTCCCAATCATTCTTTTTTATGTTAATCAATTCAATCTTTGATCTCATTGGACCTAACAATTGGTATTAGAGCCGAACGCAGAATCATTCTACGACGATCAAGAGATCAGATTGCATTGATAGAACAGTCGATGTTGGAAATTTTCGAATTCGTCAATTGATGTTGTTTTTGATGTTCTTTGATGCTAAATCGATTATGTGCTCAAAGTCGAACTAAATGGAATCGATTACATAGTTTTAATTTCATTAATTTGGACAAATTGTTCGATTTTTGAGTGTTTTTGTTCGAAAACTGTGTTCACTGTGGTTGAGATCGAATTGCGCTTTAGAGGTGTTTTTGGATCAGATTATCAACTACAAATGTGCTCCAAAGTAGTTTTCGAACCTGTGTACAAAGTTTCAGTTAAAAATTCG
Source organism: Arctium minus (assembly GCA_954870635.1). Lineage (NCBI taxonomy): Eukaryota > Viridiplantae > Streptophyta > Magnoliopsida > Asterales > Asteraceae > Arctium > Arctium minus. The sequence goes on along the minus strand of OX941089.1, from coordinate 46,373,387 downwards.
ATGTATTGAAGGTTTATTTGCAGAAAGTGTGAAAAATCAATCGAGATCCATAGAATTCGTAGGATCTTATGAAGAACTCGCAGAATTTGAAGAATTCGCAGAAAGAATAATTTGTTTGAAGAATTCGCAACATAAGAATTCGCATGCTGAAAGTTTTGAAAATTCGCATGTCAGAATTCGTAAAGATCTTGAAGATGATATTTTTCGCCTAAGTACAGGATTCGCACAATAGTCTTATGCGAAAGTTGAAGGATTCGCATGACTATATTCCTTGAAGTTAAAATACCAAGTGTGGAATTCGTACCTATGTATGTTGCGAAATGTAGAGAATTCGCATACAAGAGTGTTGGGAAAGTCAAGAATTCGCAGGTATGTGTGATGAGAATTCTGAGGTTTCGTAAATGTGAGATATGCGAATTGTGAGGATTTCGCAGATAGGCCCTTGCGAGAAGTAAGAATTCGCATGACAGCCTATGCGAATTGTGGTTTTCAGCTTAGTCTATCTTGCGAATTGTGCTTAATTTGCTATAGTGATCTGCGAATTGATGGTGATTACGAAAAGTTTGTGTATTTTTGAGAATTCTAATTATTCTGAACCCAGTTTTATACAAGTTTGCCCTGTTCCGAGCTTTATACGTGGAATGCATATGTGACATCACTCTTATCATACGTTGGTCACATATCATTAGCAACTGATCTATTCTTACACGAGTGCTCATGCCTTTCAAGATTTTCAGATTCTGGATTTGATGATTTGGTCTCTACTTTGATTGAGTTAACTGCCTGAGCATCTGCAATCATCAGTCTGGAAAGCTTCTATTGTACAACCTTTTCTATACAAATATATAGTATAGAAAATAAAGGATGATTTAGTTTTAGAAGTATGTAACAGAGAACTGGATGGGAGTTCTTAGAAGTCGCAGGCAATGGTTTGCGAATTCTGACTTGTCGCAGAAGGGCCTTTGCGAGTTCTATACTTAGGAAAAATTCCCAAAAATAGAAAATCGAGCAAAATGAGGTCCTTGCAAGTTCTATACTTAGTCAGAATATGAGAACACAAAAACACAAATCCTTCAGGTTGCGAGTTCTTCAATCTGCGAGTTCTATAGTCTGCAAGTTCTATAGTCTGCGAGTTCTTCAACCTACGAGTTCTTCAGTTGAAGCTTGCGACAACTACAGATCTTGCGAGTTCTTCCCACGAACTTGCAATTTTGGCCATTTTTGATTCAAAACTTGCAATTATGATATGTAACTTGGTAGGATTGCCTTACTATTACACAGAAAAAATCTTTACAACAAATATTTCTCAATCAATCAACAAAATTACACAATTTGGATCAAATACAGTAAGTTCGAACAAAAGTTTCAAGAAACTACAAAAATCCAAAATTTACAATGTTGCAGAGTGAATTTGAATTTGCAATCCAAACAAGAAATGCTCCAAATGCTTCAGCGATCAGCACTGAATCGATTATGCACTCTGATTTTGACCAATTGAACACTTTTGATTCGAACAGCAACTTCCAGCCTTGTTCTGCGAGTTCTTCCAAAAATAGAAAGTTTTGCAACAATTTTCGACCAAAAATTGATTAAATCCATGATCTGAATTCAATGGTTTGCTCTGATACCAAATGTTAGTCCAAGAATTCAAGCAAACTAAACAATTGAGCACACAATGATCACAATGGAGAGAGAATCTAGAGAGAGAAATAATATGTCATATATCTCTTAAAGTGACATGTTACAATGAGTCACATGCTTAAAAAGAACAAGAAATGAAAAGCTTATATATGGGTCAAACAAGCCTTGACCTCATATAAAGCAACATGAGAATTAATTCAAACTTACAATAGAAATTGATCTAAACTAAATGTCTTAACAAGGCGTTGTATCATCACAAACCCGGGACATGTAATTTGTAATTCCTGGATGGTGACTAATAATTCCCGGATGAAAGGGGTTCAAGTCCCGGGTGGAAAGAGTTTAACACCCAGATGGGTTCTAGTTCAAGACCCGGATCAAATAACCAAACTCCCGGTTGTAGCGGCTTACTCCAAACCCGGATGCCAATTAAATCTCTACACCTGGATCAATGTACCTCCCGGATCAAGAGGTGTTTAAGTCCCGGATTGAAGCAAACCCCGGTACAATATTTCCAAATCCGGATTACAATCACAAAAACCGGTATAATCACAAACAAATTAACATGGACGATGATTAAAATCTAAAATCAATATCTAGTTCTCCCAGTTCGCAAAGAATTGAAGTCCCGGATTGAGTCATTGCAAAACCAAACCAGCCCCGATACGCAACTATCAGAACTCGATCCAAGAATTTCATAACCACCAAATTGATGAAATTAATCCAAAATTGATGATCACAAATCGTTTCTAACAACAAATCAACTAATCCTTTGCAATCAAATGGATCAAAACATTAGAAATTGGTTGAATCTTCAAGAAATTTCAAGAACATAGTGCGAACAAAAAAATTTCAAAAACTCATATCTAATCCAAATTCTCCAACATTTTTTGAAATTAACAACAAATTGATGATTACAAAACGTTTTTAACCACAAAACAACAAATCTTTTTCAATCATTGATCAAAAACACTCTAATTTGCACCAAAAATTCAAGAAAATGAAGAAAACGGAATACGATTTAAAATCTTGAGATCTGATCGATTTCTTCCAAAAATTTCCAAAATGTGATCGTATCGAATTAAAATATGATTCGATTTGGCTCTGATACCTATTGTTAATCCCAAATTCACAATCAAACACAAGAAATCAATCACAAATCTCACAATTTCTCCTTGATCTTCAACTTTCTCACTCTAGAATTACATGGAACGTGTGAATCTTTCTCTCACTAAAACCTCTCTCTAAAATATGACAATGAAAAACCTCTTACAAAATTACAAAGAAACCCTATTTATACCAATGAAATTACCAACAAATTAAACTAAACACTTTGACTCTCTATGACTTTAAGCTACTTTGACTATCTTTGACTTTTATCAACTTTGACTTTTACAATTAAATTGTGAATACAATAATGTCCTAACAATTACAAGTAGATCCCAGATTTAACAACAATTCATGAATCAATAAGAATAACAAGATGAGATTGGGAGAGATACAGTTTATTCACATGGAATTGAAGAATAGAACACAAACCTAGAGAGAATTCTCTCTCTAGAACACGCTCTATTGAAGCTACATTGTGAATGAATTACTTGCTAAAACTACAAACACATAAACTATTTATACCTCCCCCTCTCTCACTTGTTCTAACATAAAGCCCAAGCTCAACACTTTAAAAGCCCAAATACATTGTAAAGCCCAACACTAATAATAAAAATATCCCCTTTACAAAACTTTCCAAACTTGGACATTTTATGCTCACCCTGAAGTTTTGTAAAGGAATCATCGTCTTTGAAGCACCAGCTCTTCTCCCCCTTGATTTCTTTGAAAAACTTTAACGTTGCACATCTTCAAGACAGCTCAGGATCCCCCTTGAATGAAGCTCTTATACTTCAAAGTTTCAACATTAAAATCAGATTTGATGTATGCAATAACCTCGACTGAGTGCACTAAAGACAACTTTTATCTCTAGAAATTTAACACATTCGTTATGCACACAAGAAAGAAATGTGTGAGTTTGCGTGACAACCACAGTGCATCTTCAGTTTATAACAACGAAATTGTCTTTGAAACGCGAGTTGAATAGGAGTTCAGCTTAAGAACTTGTACTGATCAACTTAAGAACTTGTACTGATCAGCTTGTAGAAGGAAGCATCGTGTAGCAAGCACTACTAGGCAAGGGTAGAAGAACCAATCAACAATTGTTCAGCAACTGAAGAAGGATGCTCATTTTCATAAAACTTTCCAGAACACTGAATGAGTAAACCCAAACTTCCAATCTTCACAAATCAGCTGGATGATTATACGCACTCAAAAGTCTGGATCACAACCAAAGCACCCGAACAATGATTGCAAGCACTCACAATTCTGATTGATCTGGTTAGAAAAATGATTAAGAGCACTCAAAAATCTAGCATCGTCAAGAAAACTATAGAATGATGATTGTAGATACTCGAACTACTAATCCAATCTAATCAGAGACTGAATCCAAACACGCAATATCTGAAAATCTTGACTATCATGAGCTTTGTGAATCTGAGTCAGTTGCGTAAAAATATGTGACAATCTGAAAGTTGGAATGATGCCACATATGCGTTAAGCGAAAACCTTGTGAACAGATTGTTGAAAAATAACCCGGATCACATGGACGAACAACTGCCGAGAAAAACCGAACGAGAAAATCCCAGAACAAATAAAAATATTCCTTGAAAATTATGTATCCCGGTTAACACGGTCAAAGCACAAAATTAAAACTGCTCTTCAGATCAATAATCGGTTCTCGAGAATTACGAAGTAAAATCCTCAATTTAGTATCCGGCACCAATCTTCAAAAATTCGAACGACATGATCACTTGTCAAAAATTTGATCTTTTGTAAGTCCACTAATTCAAGCAAACATCAAAATTTGACAATAAAGAACAATTTCTAGAGAGAGAGTAGAGAGAGAGAATATGGAAGTCGTATATCTAACAAGAATGATTTACAATGTGTGTTCTCCAAGAACTCTCACAAAGCTACATTACTCTCATATACCTATCACACTACATACTCTCACAAAGTTAAACTCTCAAAGTAAACAAACATTGACTTATCACTGACTTGACTTTACAGACTTTGACTTTTCTACATTAAATCTTGGATACAACAAGTACACTAACAATCTCCCCCTTTGTATTCAAGATTTAAAAAAAATTGACAATTGTCTTCAACTCTTGATTCTTCAAACTTTTACTTTGACAACTTTACACGTTGAAGCTCTAACAATCTTTAAACTCTGATGCTTTAAAGAATCTTGAAAAGTCTTTCACAAAGTCTTTCACAATGTCATCAAGTCTTGAACAAAACTTTAAAAACTTTGAAGCTTCTTTGAAATTTGAGGAATCTTTCAAAACTTGTATCTTCATCTCTATAATCTCTGAACTGTCTTCGGAAAACAAACTTTCTTGAATCATCTTGACTTGTCTTTGAATCATCTTTGAAATTTTTCTTTTCATCAGACTTGATTGAATTGAACCTTCAAAATTTCTCCACAAGTATTTTTCACTTTAACATCTCTTTATGGCTTTGAAATTATGACTTTGAAATTGAACTTTTAGAATTTCTCCCCCTTTTTTATGATTGTGAGAATCAAAATCATCAAAACTTATTTCAAAGTCAACTCAGTCTTTGAAACTTCTCCCCAAATATAACAATTTAGTACATTCTTCATGATCTCTTTTGGTAAAGTATGAACATTCTTGTTAGAGCACAGATTTATTGGATTCAAGATCATAAAGATTGAAGACCAAATTACAAGAAGTCAAAGCTGGAAAGTCAACTCTCAGTGAAAGTCAAAGTTATTTTGTAATAAAGTCAAAGTTACTTGTTTTGTATTTTGTTTCTTTTATAATTGTTGTGGGTATAAATACCTTTGAAAAGTCTTTTGTAAGGGTGTGAGTATCATTTGTGGTGAGAATTCAGATTGTAAGATTGAGAGCATATTAGAGAAGAGGTAAATAGTATATCATTCTAGTGAGAGAAAATAGTGAGAGAAAGTGAGATTTGTAATAGTTTGAAGATTTAATCAAAGACTTATGATTACGATTCTCATCTTGATTGTTGTTATGATTTAGAACTTGAATCTAGGACATCTCAATTCTCCCCCAACTGATCTTGATAATGAGCCATCAATTCATGAATGTATTTATCCGAATCTTTTCAAATTCAGACAAATTATGAGTTGTAACCCTAAATCAACAGATGAAACAGTTAGGAATGTATGTCAGTAACACAAAGTTACTGTATACAACGAATGTACAATGGAAGGAGCTTGAGATGACGTTCACTCCCCAGGACTTTCATTCAATCATCGAAAAACACAAGGTATTTTCTATGAATGTTCTGACAGAAAAACAGATTTTCTGTATGCTCGTGCTTGTGTTATGAAAGAATTAGCAAAATTATTGTTGTTTAGGCTCAAAATTATGTAAACCAATGAGACAACAGAGGTTATATATAGACTCAATTTGTATGAAAAAGGGTCGAAAGTGGGGCAACTTTCCTTCAGTTTTAATATCAGTATCTTCCAAGTGAAGAATCAATAGAGTATCTGTTGCTTCCCCAGAAAATGTGAAACATTCTCTTTTTAAGAAAAGAATTAGTAGCTGGTGGGGTTGTATGCAAGAAATGGCATGGGCTAGGTGCCTTTTTCAATGTCGTTCACGAAGAATTGTGAAACAACAGTTTATGTGGTTGTCCGGCTCAGAAAGAAGTTAGTGCAGAGTTTGATATTCTTTTACTCTCTCACACCCTCTTTCTTTTAATCTTTTAAGCTCACTTTTAACCAATCTCTCTTTTCCATTTTACCTCATCACACACCAACACTCAATCTTTTGACCCCTCTCCCCTCAATCACTCTTAGGATTACTTCCTGGGTAGGAAACACTGGTTATCGTGAATCCATGGAAGTCATTTAAGCTCACACATTGAATCCCATGTATTTGTCCTAAAAGAATGTGTTGCTCAATGATTTTCTTGACATTTAAGCGCAAGAAATCATTTGTCAGTATATGTATGCTCATCAAAAATCAGAATGAAATTTGAACATATTAAGCATTTAAGATTTCTCAAAACTTTGTATGAATGAATAATCATGAAAGAATAGAAATGTTTTGAGAATCTGACAATGATTAAGATCAGATCAAAATTCATGAAGAATAATATTTTGGGAAATCAAAGACGTGAGATGTTTATATGAACAAAATATAAACAAATATCAATGAAAGCATATGTAATGATGAAATGATGTCTGATTCAAACAACAGTGAATAATAAACGGGAGTATTACCATAGAAAGATTAAACTTTTGATACATGGTAATAACAAGTTCAAGAAATGTACTGAACCGATGTGTGTATGAATACTTGTTAGTATAAAGACATGACAATTACACAAGTATTTGTCATTAAAAACACATGGTCAGATATGAATTAAAGTATCCAAAAACATTTAAAAAACACACTTCTCAATTCATGAAAACATTTTAAGAATGTGAAGTGGTTTGAACATTTAAGAAAATATTTTTCTTGCTTGAAAGTTGTTCTTCTTTCAAAAAATCAGAGATTTAGATAAGAAGATACTTACATTTTTGCTCCCCCTTAAATTATGATAGAACGAATTATATTCTGATAAGCTCCCCCTGGATATTTGCATAATATCCTTGTCCTTAAACATTAAAGAATGAGTCCTAAGCTGATTTACTTAGAAGTCATAGTCCTTTAACATTGAAGTGCGGGTCTTGAACTGAATTATTCAAGAGCCACAAATCCTTAAACATTAATCCGAGTTCTGAATTACTAGGATTTAAGTAAATTCAGAAGTCATTGTTCTTTCTCCCCCTTAAACCTTGGGTGCCTGCAACACAGATTTAGCTTTTGGTACCTACTAATATTTGGATCCTGAATTGTTAGTTGCAGTTCTTTTGGGGGTAACATAATAAGAACCATACCAGTAATCAACAAAACTATTACTTACAAAGTCATTTGTTCCACAGTAAGAACAACAAATCTTCTTTTGAGCAATCCTGATCAAAAGATTAGCAGAGTAAATTGTATCAGGTTTACCAAAGGATTTACCTTTATGAGCTCTGTTCTTTTTGGCATTAGATGTGGATGCAGATGCTTTGTCATTCTTCTTCTCGTCAGGAGAAACATTCACTCTCCGGACCATATGTTCTTTCTTTGAATGTTTTCCAAGAGATTTGACATAGAAACTCGTTGGACTATCAACAGACTTATCATAGAACAGATTAGATAGACGAATCTGATTTGATTTGACAATGTTTGATTTGACACTTGTCCTTTTTGAAACATTTTCTTGAATTGAACTTGAAACAGTTTTGAAAGAACAAACTGATTCAGTTGAATTGTCATAAGGTGATTGACTAATCACATCAACTAAAATCTTCTCTGACAATTCAACATTTATAGCTTTCATGTCCTTTATCTTTTTAGATAAAATGTTTCTTTCAGCAGAAAGTGTGTCAAACTTCTTCTTCAAATCAGTTCTAGCCATCTGTTCTTTCTGAATGTTTGTTTTTGGACAGATATCTTGGATGTGAGCTTAGATATTTCAGATTCAAAATTTAAACGATCTTGCTCAAAATCTTTTTCTAAGTTCTTGTTCTTTTCAGATATTTCCTTGAAGATCCCAACTTTTCTCTTTTCAGAAATTTTCTTTTCAACATCATAAGACTTTTTCTTTTCTTGAAATGATTTTCCTTCTTTTTCAAGTAAGTCTTGTAGAACTGAGATTTGTTTGGGAAGTTCAATCGTTTTATCTTCAAGAACTTTTCTCTCTTTAGCAAACGTGTCTCTTTTTGTAATTAAGATTTTTTCAAACTCTGACACTTGCTTAGAGAGTTTAATGCATCTAAGCTCCAGATCCTTTTTATCTTGGATAGCTTTCTTAGAAACATCAGAAAGCTTTTGAGTAGAAGCTGTTAGTGTAATATTTTATAGAAAGTGTTGGAAAGTAAATGTAATTGTAAAAGGCCTTGGGCCTATTGGGCTTTACTGATTAAATGGGCTTGGGCTTAAATGTTGTAACAAGGGTAGTGGTAGTTGTGGACTATAAATAGGAGTATTGAGCTGTAATAATTCATATTATCATTTTATAATTCAAGATGTAGTCCTCTAATCTCATGTGCTCTCTCTAGATTAGATTTAATTTTCTCTCTCTAGAATAATTAGTCTACTCCTATCCTACCTAGTTACAAACATGAAATGATCCAGATCTCGGACCTAACATGTGGTATCAGAGCCTAACGATAAATTCTTATCGAAACGATTATCGGATCTCGACATTTCGTGTTTTTTAGCCCGATCTACATGTAAGTGCCTTCATATCTCAATTCCTCTTGAAGATTTTCTCCTTATACGATTACAGATCTACTACAATTTTTGGATTTGAATTTCGTTGAGTTTTGAGGTTTTTCGAAGTTTTCGTTCGAAATTTTCGGTATTCTCTTCGCGTCAAATTTGTTCGATTCGAAAATTCGTTGCATGAATCGATTTGAATTGTCAAGATCTATTCTTTATTGAATTTCGAGCGATCTACAAGTTTCGGATCTGAATTTCGTCGAAAGTTGAGCGAGTTATGAGCATTTTAAGTCGTTTCGCCGGAATTTTTAGATCTCGCCGGAATCTGGCCGGAATTTGAGGTTTTGAGCATTGATGTTGTCACATCTCTTCCAGATCTGTTATTCATGTCATTCTCGATTGTTTGAAGCATTTTTTAACAAAAAATTCGAGTGTTTTGATCTGTGAAATGAACCTCGCCGGAAAAACGTTATTAACGGATCTGCACTGTTCATTCGCCGGAAAATGGATATGTTGTCAGATTTTTTGATGATTTTATCTTCAGATCTGTTAGTTTTAATGTTTTGATTAGTTTGAAACTCGATTGATCAAGAAATTAGATGTTTGGTGAGCTGTTGGAAAATGTCGCCGGAAAAACGTAGGTCATCGGAAAAATGACTGTGTCGCCGGAAATTCACTGTCATTTCGTCCAAATTTGGTTTATTGTTCATGTTGATCAGATTGTGAACTAACTACAAAGATCTCCAACAAAAAATTCGATGGTTTTGGTTGTTTGAAGATCTCGCCGGATAAGTTTGTTGATTCGCCGGATTGAATCTGTTGCATCACCGGTTTGTCATTGTCATCTGTTTCACGATGCATGTTGTCTGAAAATGTTTACTTGATGATTCATGAACCTATTAGATGAAATAATCAAGCTTTTTGGTCGTGAATGTTGAAAGAAAAAGGAAAAGAAAAAGGAAAAGAAAAAGCATCATATTGTGATTTCATGTGGTTTTGCATTAAAATAGATGATGAATAGTTACTTAACTGTTCCGTTAGTCAACAGTTAGGTTTCTAACATTTTTGGTCCAAAATCCGTTAATTTGACCAAAAATTGTTCCTCGACCCTACCGTGTAGTGTATGCTTTATCGTTCCTCCTTCGAGCATCTCGTTTATGACTCTCAAGCCGAACTCCTACTCGACTCGCGGTTAACGACGGTTCCTTTGTTAAAAACTAAGGATGCACTCGGTTTGTCATGTCAAGTTCACTCGTTATTTTTCTTGTGGGCTTATCGGAACTAGTTGGGTTTCTACATTTCAAGATGATATTCGTGCACTTAGTCGAGCTTACGGTGTACATCGGATCCGGTTTTAAAGTCGAAACATCAAGAATGAGAGCAACTTTCAAGGGGGAGCCGAGCCTAAAATTGTCAATGCATGCACTAAAGTTTTTTCAAGAAAATCAAGGGGGAGAGGAGCTTGAAGCTTGAAGATGATTTACTTTCCAAAACTTTAGGGGGAGAATGTTAGTATAATATTTTATAGAAAGTGTTGGAAAGTAAATATAATTGTAAAAGGCCTTGGGCCTATTGGGCTTTACTGATTAAATAGGCTTGGGCTTAAATGTTGTAACAACGGTAGTGGTAGTTGTGGACTATAAATAGGAGTATTGAGTTGTAATAATTCATATTATCATTTTATAATTCAAGATGTAGTCCTCTAATCTCATGTGCTCTCTCTAGATTAGATGCAATTTTCTCTCTCTAGAATAATTAGTCTACTCCTATCCTACCTAGTTACAAACATGAAATGATCCAGATCTCGGACCAAACAGAAGCTGTAACACCCCGAATTCTGAGAACCCATGTATTATCCTTCATTTTGGAACCTTCTGATTTTATGGATTTACCTATATATTATCGAGTTTGTTTGGTTTAAGCATTGTGGGTTGAAAACATCAAAATTTGGAGAGTTTGGGTTGCTCGCGACTATGCCCGCAAGAGTGACATTGTGTCACAATCGCGGAGGGCACAATCGCCGGAGGTCAATGACCTACGGTACATTTCTCGCGATTATGCCACGCGATAGTGACATGGTCACAATCGCAGGGCACTATCGCCCAGTGTGTACCTTGGGTGGGAGGTTTCCCGCGACTATGCCCCGCGACTATGCCATTGGCATAGTCGTCGTGTCACTATCGCCGGCGGGGGTTTGGGTATAAAAAGTGTAAGTCGCGATTTTCAGTCATTTTTATCTGATTTCTAGGGTTTGGGAGCGATTCTCTCTACTGATTTCGGTAAGTGTTTCTCATCTAGACTTCTCTCCTCATTTTTGGTGGTTCATAGTCATTAATGGTTGTCCTTAACACTTTTGGGAAGTGTTGGTAAGAAGCTCTCAAGTGATTAAACAACTCATCTTCATCCCCTCCGTTTTAGGGTTTGGTTTTCTTTTAAGAAAACCACTAAGGTGAGTTCTTACCCATTTTACTAAACTTTATACATGTCAAAAGGGTTGATTTTGAATACCTAATATCTCCTCTTTCATATATTTGATTTGTGGAACTTCTTGCTAAACCTAACTTTTGGAGATATAAGTGTTTGTGGTGATTTTTGGGAAATAACGTTTTAAGAACTTTAATAATGTTCTTTAGCTTGTTTTACTTGGGTTATACCTTTGAGAGAATAGCATTTCTATGCAAAACTATGAATTTGGAAATATTGGTATTGTGGTTAACTGCTGATAAGTTTGTATCTTAAACTCACTTCATATTTTGAGGATTTGAAATAAAAAGGGAATCATCTATATTTTAGTAATGGTCACTTGGTAAACAATGGAAGTAGTTTTGGTGAGGATTACCCTTCATGTCACTCATTGTATGTTAATCATTGTTGGGATTTCTGGTTGGGCCTTATGCGCATTATTTGGCTTATTTGATCCATTGGGAGTCATGACCCCGTATTTGGTTTATTGTTGTCCGGTGTTGGGACGACTAGTTTTCCACGTCGAGGCACGTTAGGCATCGGATGTGGTATAAGTCCTTCGTGCTCAAGTACTACGATATTGGATGAGGAGCTCGACCTAGCAACCCCTCGGGGTTGAACTTGAGTTTCCGTGGGTGTATGTTTAAAGCTACTAAGCCTGACATCCCTTGCGTGTACTTTATGTGTTTATTGGCTTTACTGACCCATCGAATGGCTTACTTTCGTGTTCCGTCATTCGGGTTAGTAGGCGGGTCTCCCCCGTTAACCCAAGAGGTATTTGTTATAATTCAAAGAACATTATTGTCATTATTACCTTATGGTTGTGCATAAAAGAAACCTTTCACTATATTTACATATTCAATTTCTTACATTGCAAATGTTTGATCTCACTATGCTTTAGCCTAACACTTTTTCTTAAAATGACATGTATAACAGGTCAGGTTTCCGGTGGGGTTCGTCGGGAATGAGTGGATGGCTTTGAGGCCAAGAGCGGTCTTTTTGGGAGATGTGTAGACCGACGTTTTGGATTAGCAGACATACTTTTGGAAGAATAGCAACACCTGATGTTAATCTTTCTTATTTAAGTTAGATTATTAGGTTGTTAGTATATTCTTCATTTGGTTCATTGTATTGGTTATAGTTTACTTCCCCGTTCTATCGGGATGATACTTGGGGTTGTTTACAGCAGGTTTTATACTCCCAGGATTTCCCGTTTATAGCCGTAATATTGCAGAATTTTCGAATTTTATTTCCGCTAAATTTTAGGGTGTTATAAGTTGGTATCAGAGCATTAGTTTAAGTGAACTAGGTATGGATGTAGAGTACCTAGACTTAAGCTGTGAAATTAGGCAATGATTTTTGTGAGATTGGGTAGAACTCTTAAGATAAGATAGTTTTAGAGTCGACGGAGGCTACACAAGTTAAGCGTTATGGTAATGGGAATGAAAATTTTTATGTATCGCATGTTCATAATTTCGCCTAGCTAACGTTATTATGAAGATGTTTTACGTGATTATGCTTGTTTTCCGTTGTTATGATAATTAATGAATGTGGTAGTACGTTTCCTTGTTCGTGTTCTGTTCATCTTCATCTCACCTATATTCTCGCGTGTGTGGCAGACGATGGTTAATACGCATAATCGGCCAGAAGGGCAAGATACTACGGCGTCCACGGCGGATCAACCTAGAGTAACTAATAATGATTTGCCCCCACCTTTGGTAAACGCGTTGGGTGGAGGACCGGAATTCGTACCCCGACGAAACCTAGCTGCAACTCATCCGATTTTGGAAGAGGTAACTCCAGAATCTAGAATGATGGAACGGATGATGCAAGCGATGAACGCAACTATGGCTCAACAACAAGAAGTATTCCTGAAGCTTTTGGACGACCGGGATGTTAACCACCGTAGGCCTGAGGCGGTGGCGGAAAATGTAATTGGGGTGGGATCCGGAGGTTCGGGACCCGTTGTCCCTTCTAATGAAACTCCACCTCCCGATGTGAGGCAACTGCCTAAGGCTTGTACCTTCAAGGCATTTCTTGGATGTCGACCCCCAGAATTTAAGGGCACAGATGATCCGGTAGCATGCATGAACTGGATTAGGGAGATGGAGCAGGCTTTCCGATCAAGCGAGTGCGGGGAAGGTCAAAAGGCCGTATTTGGGTCTCAAATGCTTACAGGGGCGGCCCTCACGTGGTGGAATGTATTTTCCGCTTCTATTGAGGTCACCGTTTTGGCCCAACTGAGCTGGGAGGCCTTCAAGAAGAAGATTATGGAAGAATTTTGCAATGAACGAGCTATGGATCGAATCATAGATGAATTCTGGGGTTTGAAGAAGGGAAATCTGTCGGTGAAGGAGTACAACAAATCTTTTATGGACAAGCTGGGGTTGGTGGGACATCTGGTCCCCACCGAAAGAGAGAAAATCAAGGCATACATCAAAGGTTTTCCTACATAAATGATGAACATGGTTCAGGTATCGAGGGCCTCTACTCTCCGAGAGGCAATAGAAGAAACGCAGTTAATAGAAGACTCCTACGGCTCGAGCAAGATGGAGAGGAGCGGAGTGGTCGAGAAAAGGAAGTGGGAAGGGGGTCCCACATCATCAAAGAGACCAAACCATTTCAACAACAACCATCGGGGGAATGGCCCTAGACGGGATTCCCCGTGGTGTTCCAATGCCGAAGTAAGCACACCGGTCCTTGTAACTCGGGGTCCACTCCGTGCTTTAAATGTGGTAAACTCGGTCACCGTTACAATGACTGTCCAATCAAAGGTCGAGTTTGTTTCGAGTGCAAAGAGACGGGCCACGTCAGAAACGAATGCCCGAAAGCAAAGATGAACTTTAGCGGAGGCAACAAGGTGGACGCTCCTAAAGCAACAGGGAGAGCTTTCCAGATGACCACCGAAGAGGCGAAGGCGTCAACGGACATAGTGTCGGGTACGTTTCTCCTAAATTCCGTACCTACTCGTGTACTATTTGATTCGGGAGCTAGTTTCTCGTTTGTATCAAGTTTGTTTTGCCCAAAACTATCCATGCCCACTACTAGTTTAGAAGACGCGTTAGTGGTAGAGCTAGCGGATGCTGATCAAGTAGTGGTTCAGGATATCATAAGAAATTGCAAGTTTGAAATCAAAGGGAGAGAGTTTCTGATTGACCTATTGCCTATGGTCATCGGGGGATTTGATGTTGTAGTCGGTATGGATTGGTTGTCCACCAATCACGCATAAATTCTTTGTGCCAAGAAGTTGATCCGAATTCCAGGTTCGGAGGGTCATGTGGTGACCGTGTACGGTGAAAGACAAAAGGATGAAGTCGCAATCATCAGTATGGTAAAGGCACGAAAATGTTTGGTGAAAGGATGCTCATCCTTTTTGGCATATGTAATAGATGCCAAACTTGAGAAGAAGAAGCTAGAAGATGTCGAGGTGGTAAGGGAGTTTCCCGATGTATTCCCGGACGACTTGCCTGGCTTACCGCCCGACCGTCAAGTGGAGTTCAAGATTGATCTGACGCCGGGAGCGGCTCCTATAGCTCGAGCTCCCTACCGTTTGGCTCCATCAGAGATGAAGGAAATGATGAGCCAATTACAAGAGCTTTTGGAGAAAGGGTTCGTAAGACCGAGTTCCTCGCCTTGGGGAGCACCGGCCACCGGTCTTATTCGTGAAGAAGAAGGACGGTACCATGAGAATGTGTATCGACTATAGGGAGTTGAATAAGGCAACCGTGAAGAACAAGTATCCACTCCCTAGGATTGATGATTTATTCGACCAACTTCAAGGAGCGAGCTGCTTTTCGAAAATCGATCTCCGTTCGGGTTATCATCAAGTGAAAGTCAAGGAAGAAGACATTCCTAAAACCGCTTTTAGGACGCGTTATGGTCACTACGAATTCTTAGTGATGCCCTTCAGTTTGACGAACGCTCCAGCGGTGTTTATGGACTTGATGAACCGCGTGTGCCGACCCTTCCTAGATAAATCCGTCATCGTGTTCATTGATGACATCCTTATCTACTCGAAGGATGAAGTCGATCATGCGCGTCATCTTTGGGATGTCTTAGAAATCTTGAGGAAGGAGAAGCTTTATGCAAAGTTTTCCAAGTGCGAGTTTTGTTTGAAGGAAGTGCAGTTCTTGGGGCACGTAGTTTCAAGGGACGGAGTAATGGTGGATCCGGCCAAGATTGAAGCTATGATGAATTGGGAACCGCCCAAAAGCCCATCCGAAATTCGGAGTTTCCTAGGATTGGCGGGGTACTACCGAAGGTTCATACAAGACTTCTCCAAGATTTCTTCTTCGTTGACGATGTTGACCAAGAAGAATGTAAAGTTTGTGTGGACCGAGGAGCAAGAGAAAGCATTTAGGACATTGCAAAGAAAATTATACGAGGCTCCGATCTTATCCTTGCCGGAGGGATCGGAGGATTTTGTGGTCTATAGTGATGCGTCCAAAAGGGGACTTGGATGTGTACTTATGCAAAGAGGAAAAGTAATCGCGTACGCATCTACGCAATTGAAGGTGCATGAGAAGAACTACCCCACTCACGATCTGGAATTGGCGGCGGTAGTGTTCGCATTAAAGCTATGGCGACATTACCTTTACGGCACAAAGTGTACCTTGTACACGGATCATAAGAGTCTGAAGTATGTTTTTGACCAGAAAGAACTCAACATGAGGCAACGAAGGTGGTTAGAGCTACTTAAGGATTACGATTGCGAATTACTCTACCACCCGGGTAAAGCAAACGTGGTGGCCGACGCCTTGAGTCGGAAAGAGTATAGTGGGAGACTTCAAGCCAAACTTACAAGAATTGAGTTGGTGTCAAGTCTCATGGAAAAGATTAAAGAGGCACAAACCAAAGCATTAAAAGAAGAAAACCTCAAGGATGAAGTGATGACCAAGCAACGGTTATTGTTGACCGAAGATAGCCGAGGGATCAAGTGCTTCAACGGGCGAGTTTGGGTACCAAAGTTCGGTGGTTGCCGAGAGCTACTTTTGGAGGAAGCGCACAAATCCAAGTATTCTATCCATCCGGGAAGTACCAAGATGTACCGAGATTTGAAGCTACACTTTTGGTGGCCAGTTATGAAATTGGATGTAGCACATTATGTGGAGCGATGTGTAACTTGTTCACAGGTGAAGGCTGAGCATCAACGACCCTATGGAAGTCTTCAATCGCTCGAAATACCCGAATGGAAATGGGACAAGATCACCATGGATTTCGTGACCAAGTTACCGAAGACTTTGCGAGGAACGACAGCATATGGGTCATTGTCGATCGATTGACGAAGAGTGCTCATTTTCTAGCGATGCGGGAAACGTTGCCAATGGATAAGTTGGCGAAGCTATACATAGATGAAATCGTCTCTAGGCATGGTATACCCTTGTCAATAGTTTCCGATCGTGATAGTCGGTTCACGTCGAGATTTTGGGGAGCCTTGCATCAAGAGTTGGGCACACGGGTGAATTTGAGCACGACTTATCACCCACAAACAGACGGACAAAGTGAAAGGACGATTCAAACGCTTGAAGATATGCTTATATCATGCGTGATTGATTTTGGCGGTAGTTGGGATGCCCATCTACCTTTGGTGGAATTTGCGTACAACAATAGTTACCACTCTAGTCTTGGGATGGCACCGTTTGAATCTTTGTACGGACGGAAGTGTAGAACCCCCGTGTGTTGGTTAGAAGCGGGGGAGAAGCAGTTTGCCGGCCCGGAAATTGTGCAAGAGATGGCCGACAAAGTCAAATCAATTCAGGAGCGATTAAAAGCGGCACAGGATCGTCAGAAGAGTTACGCCGACAAAAAGAGAAGACCGGTAGAGTTTCAAGTGGGGGATCGTGTGATGTTAAAGGTGTCCCCTTGGAAGGGATTGATTCGATTTGGGAAGCGCGAGAAGCTAAGTCCCCGTTTCCTAGGGCCGTTTGCTATACTCGAGTGCATCGGTCTACAAGCTTACAAGTTGGATCTACCGTCGGAAATGGATGGGATTCATCCCACTTTCCACGTGTGCTATCTACGGAAGTGTTTAGCGGAAGAGAAAAGTGTTATTCCTTTGTCCAAAATCCGAGTGGATGATAATCGTTGCATCGAAGATCCCGAGGCTATTTTGGAAAGGATAATCAAGAAGCTCCGACATAAAGAGGTGGCGATGGTAAAGGTTCAATGGAAGCACCACCGTGGCACCAATGTGACTTGGGAAGCGGAAGAAGACATGAGGCGTAGATACCCTCATTTGTTTAGTTAGTAGGATTTCGGGGACGAAATCATTCCCAAGTTGGGGAGGATTGTAACACCCCGAATTCTGAGAACCCATGTATTATCCTTCATTTTGGAACCTTCTGATTTTATGGATTTACCTATATATTATCGAGTTTGTTTGGTTTAAGCATTGTGGGTAGAAAACATCAAAATTTGGAGAGTTTGGGTTGCTCGCGACTATGCCCGCGAGAGTGACATTGTGTCACAATCGCGGAGGGCACAATCGCCGGAGGTCAATGACCTACGGTACATTTCTCGCGATTGTGTCACGTGATAGTGACATGGTCACAATCGCAGGGCACTATCGCCCAGTGTGAACCGCGGGTGGGAGGTTTCCCGCGACTATGCCCCGCGACTATGCCATTGGCATAGTCGTCGTGTCACTATCGCCGACGGGGGTTTGGGTATAAAAACTTTAAGTCGCGATTTTCAGTCATTTTTATCTGATTTCTAGTGTTTGGGAGCGATTCTCTCTACTGATTTCGGTAAGTGTTTCTCATCTAGACTTCTCTCCTCATTTTTGGTGGTTCATAGTCATTAATGGTTGTCCTTAACACTTTTAGGAAGTGTTGGTAAGAAGCTCTCAAGTGATTAAACAACTCATCTTCATCCCCTCCATTTTAGGGTTTGGTTTTCTTTTAAGAAAACCACTAAGGTGAGTTCTTACCCATTTTACTAAACTTTATACATGTCAAAAGCGTTGATTTTGAATACCTAATATCTCCTCTTTCATATATTTGATTTGTGGAACTTCTTACTAAACCTAACTTTTGGAGATATAAGTGTTTGTGGTGATTTTTGGGAAATAACGTTTTAAGAACTTTAATAATGTTCTTTAGCTTGTTTTACTTGGGTTATACCTTTGAGAGAATAGCATTGCTATGCAAAACTATGAATTTGGAAATATTGGTATTGTGGTTAACTGCTGATAAGTTTGTATCTTAAACTCACTTCATATTTTGAGGATTTGAAATAAAAAGGGAATCATCTATATTTTAGTAATGGTCACTTGGTAAACAATGGAAGTAGTTTTGGTGAGGATTACCCTTCATGTCACTCATTGTATGTTAATCATTGTTGGGATTTCTGGTTGGGCCTTATGCGCATTATTTGGCTTATTTGATGCATTGGGAGTCATGACCTCGTATTTGGTTTATTGTTGTCTAGCGTTGGGACGACTAGTTTTCCACGTCGAGGCACGTTAGGCATCGGATGTGGTATAAGTCCTTCGTGCTCAAGTACTACGATATTGGATGAGGAGCTCGACCTAGCAACCCCTTGGGGTTGAACTTGAGTTTCCGTGGGTGTATGTTTAAAACTACTGAGCCTGACATCCCTTGCGTGTACTTTATGTGTTTATTGGCTTTACTGACCCATCGAATGGCTTACTTTCGTGTTCCGTCATTCGGGTTAGTAGGCGGGTCTCCCCCGTTAACCCAAGAGGTATTTGTTATAATTCAAAGAACATTATTGTTATTATTACCTTATGGTTGTGCATAAAAGAAACCTTTCACTATACATATTCAATTTCTTACATTGCAAATGTTTGATCTCACTATGCTTTAGCCTAACACTTTTTCTTAAAATGACATGTATAACAGGTCAGGTTTCCGGTGGGGTTCGTCGGGAATGAGTGGATGGCTTTGAGGCCAAGAGCGGTCTTTTTGGGAGATGTGTAGACCGACGTTTTGGATTAGCGGGCATACTTTTGGAAGAATAGCAACACCCGATGTTAATCTTTCTTATTTAAGTTAGATTATTAGGTTGTTAGTATATTCTTCATTTGATTCATTGTATTGGTTATAGTTTACTTCCCCGTTCTATCGAGATGATACTTGGGGTTGTTTACAGCAGGTTTTATATACCCAGGATTTCCCGTTTATAGCCGTCATATTGCAGAATTTTCGAATTTTATTTCCGCTAAATTTTAGGGTGTTACGGAAGCATTCTCCTGATTTGTTTTGTCTTTATCTGCTTGAAGACTTTTAATCAGATCAACATTCTTTGTCTCCAGAGCAGATATCTTATCTTCAAAAGCCTTAAACTTTTGTTGAAGATCAACTGATTCAGCTTGCAGTTCCAATGATTTTTGTTCAGTTGGCTTTGAAGATTCGTTATCTTTCTCTCTTTCAGCTTTATTTCTTTCTCACATGTCTCAATAATATTCTCTTTTATTGCAATATTTTTCTCCTTCTCTTTAATTTCTTCCTCTCTTGCCTTGATGATATCGGCAAAATCAGATTTGGAATTATTAGTACATTTTACACAATCAGGAGTTTTATCAGAGTTTAACAATTTAGATTTAAACTCCTGAATCTGATTTAAAAGGACTGAATTCTGAGTCTTCAATTTATCACGTTCAGCCTCTATTGTCAGTATCTCAGGCATGTACATGATAGCAACATCTCTCCCTGCTAAAACAGTAGACATCTTGAATTGATTGTTAGCTTGAAGTAAAATGATCGTTCCCAAACAATTCAGAAAAGTTGACTAAAAAGTCAAATTCAGATCACCACTTGAAATCGATCTCAGAAAAATTCTAACTTCAGAACTCGCAAATCACAAGAACTCGCAGATCAAAGAACTCGCAAAGAACTGTTCAGTCCACTTCTCGCTAACAACTTTGTGCGCGTTTGGAGAACTCGCACGTAACTACTAGCGCGTTTTAGAAAATTCACAGACTACGTCGTGCGCGAAGTGGCTTCTCGTAGAATGTTATGTTCGTGTTTCTCGAAACTCGCAAATAATGATGTACGCGAAGTAGCTTCTCGCAGAGAACTTGATGCGTGTTTCGAACTTAGAAATTTTTGATCAAGTTTACTTTTCGCAGATGAATATAAACTCGTAGATCAGATGAAACTCGCAGATGTCTTAGCGCGTTCCATACTTAGAAATAATTCTGCAAAATAGAAACTCGCTAAATGGAAATTCGCAAAGTCTAGAAACTCGCAGAAGCTTTATGCGCGAACCACACTTAGAAAAATTTCCACAAACTAAGAACTCGCTAAATCCAAACTCACAAGCTTTACTATAGCTGTTGGAGATGCTCTTATAAAGCATATTTAAAAAAATCTTAAATACAACTACTAAAGCATATGGTACTGCTTTTTTTTAAGCCTAATCTCTTAAAAACTCTAAAATACAACTTTAACAGCCTAAAGTACAACTCCATAATACATAAAATCTTTCACATCTCATAACCCATCATTAACACGTACAAGCGCTCTTTTTATCCAAGACGACGATTCAGACTTCCTCTATTTCCAAGACGATGATTCAAGCGAATGAGAGGGCTTCTTTATCTGGCTATCACATCCTTTCTACTCTCGCTACTCTCGACGAAAACAAAACGAAGACAAAAATCAGGTATACGATTTAGGGTTTCTTTATTTTTGCTCTATTTGATTTTCGTTTGAATCGTCATCTGACAATCGAAAGTTTTCTATGATTTTTGTTTGAATCGTCGTCTGACAATCAAAAGTTTGATTTTTCTCTGTACGATTCATATACCATCGAAAGTTTTATGTGATTTCGATTCATAAGCTATGTACTCACTTGGACAATCATGTTTTCCCTTATGTTTGTTTTAAGTTAAAAGAACATGTTGGGATTCTGCAGCACAAATTTTCACTTCCTCTCATAAATGAAGGTTTCTGTTTGAAATTTCATAGTTATCATACAAAGATGTAAATTTTGCATAAGTTTTGTAAGGGTTATACAGATCTCACTTGTGAAGATCTCACTTGTGAAGATCTCACTTGTGAAGATCTCACTTGTGAAGATCTCACTTGTCAGGGTTACACATATGAGGGAAAGCAATGCTGCCTATTGCATCACTTCAAGCTCCTTCTCGAGTTCGATGATCCAGTGTTATTGCTTCTCCGTGGTTCAGTCACCATCGTCTGCTTCCTTTGTTCTCTTTTCCTCATATTTGGTCTGAAGGTATTCATTATATATGTTTTTTGTTTTCGAAATCTTTTGCAAGATTTTCCCTAATTGAATATTATTATTTTTAATACATGTTATTTGTTCATGAGTAAATTACACGATTGGTCCATGTTGTTTTCATAAAATTGCACCGTGCGTCCCTAGATCAAAATAATTATGGAAAACGTCCATGTGGTTTACATTTTCACACGCCCTTAGTCCGTATGCCCTAACACCGTTAAAAAGTTTTGTTAAGTGGGTTATTTAGAAGGGTAATTTAGTCTTTTTATCATTTTTTAAATTTTATATTAAAAGCTTATATTTTGATTTAAATATCACATGGACTAAGAATGTAAAATTATATATATATATATATATATATATATATATATATATAAACACATAGATCGGTTCATCTCCGATGAAACCAAATCCTATATACCGTCTCTCCATCTTTGACCATCCCTATCTTCTTCTCCGACCATCCTTTTCCTTGCGGTTCTCATACCATCTAACCTATCTCCTAGCCTCCGCGTCCATTTCCTCCACCGACACCGATTTGGCTGTTGCCACCATCGACCTCCACAAACAGATCTGACGTCAAAGGTTTGGTTGTCGAGACGAGTTTCCTTAATGATATTCAACATTTGGGTGATCACCATTAAGACATGATTGGATTTCGAACACACATGACTAAAATGAGATATAGGTTTCGAAGAACATGGTCATCTCAGTCAAAGCACATCGCATCTACAAACTCGTTGTCTCCATCCTCACATATTGCATGTCCGATCTCAGAGTTTGAGTTTTAATTTTAGAGATGTAAGCTTGATTTTGAGTTTTGATTTTAGGCTGAAAAATCCCCCAAACACCGATTCATAGTCTCCCAATATCGGTCTTCTTTAATTCTAGTGGTCTGGATCTACATCCTACATTGTGAGTCTGGTGATCATAGTCGGAGACGTTGAGAAGGGAGAGTTGAGACGGAGTTGAGAAGGGAAAGAGTTTGTTGTGGTGGTTTTACCGGAGAAGAGAACGAGTCCACTGTGGCGATAAAGTTGTGGTAGACGAGAGGTCGGGGGAGGGGGCGCTGCTTCACCAAGTAAATGGGGAAACTTGGGTTGTCATCAGGAATTGAGACACACGGTGGTAGTGTCATCTTTAGGGTTGTCGTCAAGAGTAAAGATGGAAACACATGGTGGTGGTTTAGTCGGAGAAGGGAAGGATGGGAGGAGGCAGGATCTGCTTCGCCGAGAGAGTTGGGGTCACCGACCTGTGTATAATATATACACGGTGCTGGTAGGTGATGGTGATCTTGAACCAAATTTCATACCCACACCCAATAGCCCTTGTATGTTCTTATTCAAATCTTGATTTTATGGCGGTGACAAGTGGTGGTGAGAATAGTTGGTGCCCGTCAATCTTGAACTTCATCGGAAAATTCTAGTTTTTATGTTGGTAAATAGATTTTGTATAAGTTAGGATTTGTATAAGGTTAGATTTTTAGTCGTAAAATTTGGATGTCTTCTAGATTCAAACGATTTTATTTTGTGTTTTATTGGACTTTTAATTAAGGTTTTCGGATGAATTTGAACTGTTGATTAAGATTTTTGGATGAATTTTGGTTAGTGATTGGTGGATATGGTTGTTATAGAAGTGGTGGTTGCAATGGCAGATGGTGATGGGTATATATATATATATATGCTCTGTATATGTGAGGGAATATACATATATACACGAGGTATATTTGTTTGGGTGTGGGTATATATATATATATATATATACGTAATATATGTTGTGTGTGTAATATTATCAAAATAGATGGGTGAGAAAAAAGGTGGGTCCAATGTATTAGTTGTTTTCATTATTGGTCCTGTAGTTTTAATAAAAACCAAAAAACTATGAAAAGACTAAAACAACCTTTTAGTGAACATACTTAACAGAAGACATCTAACGGTGTTAGCGCATAGGGACCAAGGGCGTGTGAAAATGTAAACCACAGGGACGTTTTTGATAATTATTTTGATTTAGGGATGCACAGTGCAATTTTATGTAAACGTCAATTTACTCTTTGTTCATAAATGTTTTTTTAGTAGTCATCGTGGTCCTGTCCATTGATGTTTTTTTAGTTTTCATTTTGTTGTATCACAAGGTGAACTCGCTATATTAAATATCGATAGATGATATTGGAGAAGGTTCATAGGTTCGTCTATGGCTGTTATGATGATTTGTGATCTACTACCAGGTTTGCATAAGGTATGATCAAGGTATGATTTTGATCTATGCTAATGGTAATTTTGCAATCAAAGTTTGATGGGATTTACCTCTAGAAAGGTATGTTGACATTGCCGTTTTTGTTGATGGTAGGGGACTGGAAAACCGGCTGGTAACTTCTTTATTTTTACATTGGATGGTACTTGGGATTTGTTTACACTCTACAACCATGTAGGCATGTATCTGAACTCTGAATATGAGGTAGTCTTTGGATTTTATGGAAAATGACAGTGAAACAATCAGTACGGAGTTTATGAATTGTCTGTTAAGTAATATTGGGCGTATAATCCGAACTTCATCATTTAAAATTGGATATATAATGTCTAGATGCAAATACTTTATCTAAGTCCTGAAATTTCTTTTTACACAAAAGTTGGTTTATATCAAGTTTGTTGTTTGGGATGAATTTGTATTGGTTCCATCTTTTATCTGGTTCTATAAATCCCTTATTGGGAAAAACTTTATTTTATTGTTATAAATTATTATAAAAATTATCTTCTATTCATTTTCTCATACTCATTTTCAAGGTTACCATTCATTTTGTTTGAGTTTGGTATTATCATTTTTCATAGATTTTGAGGAAGTTTGTTGAACTGTTTATTCTTCTTTCCCAAAGTGTAGTTGAGTGACATTATGATCTTCCAATTTCTGGTGGATTTTATGTATTTGGTAAATTTATTAAAGGTAATTCCTTTTCAAATTTGGTGGATCATCACTTGATCTCGAATTACTTTTTCCCCAAATGTTGGTTTTAAATTTGTATAAGATGTTGTTTGTGGTTCAACTTTGATGCCATTATTTTGTTTTAACCGTTGTTTTTTAATATTTGGTGTGTTCAGCTTATTAAACAATGAGTTCATTAAACAATCGGTTCATTGGATGAAGGTGGTTAAGTAAATAGGCATTTTCACTGGTTTGATTTAGTGGTTGTGTATTACTCAGTGCATAAAGGGTCTTTTCTTTTATTTTGTTGTGAATTGAATCTACTTTTTTTAGACAATGTCTTAGGGGTCCCCATTCTCTCTTGTATTGATTTATGTGCATTGTGTTGGTTGTAACTATTCTTGTACATTTATACAAGTATACATACTTGTGTTACTTCTTACCAAGTCAAAAGAGGGGTATATGTAGGCTTAATAGGATTCATAGCTAGAATTAAGCATAAATTAGGTACTTTATGGATGCAAGTGTGAGACATTCCAATTTTCTCTTCTCTTGGTTGCTTCAATTTTAAAGGAGCTTGAAATACATTTCTTTTACTCACATTACTTGTATAGAAAATCGAGCTTATGACATTGCCTAATATGCTACTTAGAAGGATTCCCAATTCAATAGCATCTTGGCCAGATGGGGCAAAAAAGAATAGTTGTTCTACTTCTATGACCCAAGTAGGCAATTATTATTATTTGACTAGGTCACTCAATGAAGCCACACAGGATTTGAAGGGCACATGCTTTTTTTAGCTCACTATGGTTTGCTTCAAAACATGCATGTTTATCTTAAAATAAAGGTAATAGCTTTTATTTTGAATTATGAAAAACTAGAGTCATAATAATATGCATGTTGTATATTAGTCTTCTTTGTTTTCTAATAGGTTTTCTTATGTTATTTACACTTGTCAGAATCAACACGAATACACAAATTTTGTGGTTCTATTGTTTCCTTTATTTGATCTTCTTCAATGCCAAATGGTACATCACTCGTGGTGGTCGCCCAATTGTTGTTCGTTATCTCACCATGGTTGAAGTGTTGGTGATGCAAAATGTTGATCCAAGTATTTGAAGATAATTCATGAGCTTAACAAGTTAGACCATTTATTTTAGTTTAATTTGGCTTATCTTGTCTATTTGTATAAAGTTTATGATTGTATAGCTCATTCTTTTGAATGATTTCTATTGTGCTTAGGTAGATGTTTAAACGTTTAAGAGGTTTTAGAATTAGATTGTTGTTTGTGGTCTATCCAAAACATGTTTTGGATTAGACAAATTTGAGTTCTGGTGGTAATGCCTACACTCAATTTTGTAAAAAGAATTCGGTTGATATAAAACTTGTAAGGGGTTTCATCCCATTATAAAAAAACCTTTTGGTTCCTCGCCTATAACTTTTGTAATGCACATTTATGTCACATTCCCAAATAACTAATCTGTTTCATGGATATTCATAAAGCAAAGAATGTATTTATTGAGTCATTTCTTAGGAAAAAATACACATGTTTCAATAAACATGAGGTGCATAAAAATAATGTCTATTGCCATGGCTTTCAATAGAGCGAAACCCATATATAATCATAAGTTTTTACTTAAGTAAACTTTCTAACATGTCAGATACTTTTGCCAAATCATTTCCAACTCATTGAATTTATAACCTATATAAAGTTCTACAATGGTAAGGTTCTTGTACAAGAACTCTAATGATATAAATGACTTGTAAGAACTTTGTCTAATGGTAATTCTTGTAAGAACCCACATTTTATCTTATAATGACTTCCTATCAAAGATGGTCCTAATGGTATTTTACTTGATTACCTTGTAGAAGACTGTGACAGACTAAATTACAAAGGCCTAAACTTTTAGCTATGATCCTAGTAGTGGATGAATAGTTAAATTTTGATGAATAAGAAGATATGTTTTTCACATCCATCAGCACTACCTTACTTTCTATTTGTTTTAACTAGTGTTTGGTATCGTGCGTTGCGTGATTACTAAACTTCTTGTAAAAAATGTATAAGTAATATGAATTGATTATTTTCATAAATTTGGATCATGTTGCAAGGCAGTATACAATATCTTTAATGATAAAATTGAGTGTAGATGAACATTATTATTCTCAATTTAACATATAAAGATTTTCGAGTCTATTTAATTAATATGGTTACAAAGTTAATTAGATGTGTGATAAAATTATTAATGACATCCATAGTTTAAATCTCTATTATATATTGTACAATCTAATTATATAATTAAACTAAACTAAATGACATAAAATTAACATCATACTTTTCTTTTTCTTTTTCAACAATTTCATAAATTAGATTACATGTACGTATGAGGCATGTTCAACCTTTTTCACTTTTCTTGAGTGTAGAAGATTTACCATCTTCATTCACCCCATCAGTTACAACTGCATTCTTTATAACATTGATGAAAGTGGTATTCATCCCATTAGATTGTAGCATAACTTCATTATTGGCATTGTCAGATTGTATAAAACAATGAACTAAATTCATAAAATAGTTGATCAAATATAGTGAAAGAAAGTATAAATCACGAAACTAGAAAATAGACAAAATCAATTTTATATTTGAGATTGGAGTAGTATAAACTGAATGACTTATATGTAATAGTATATGCGTATGTTGTACATGAAGCTTTCATGTTCTTCGATATGTCAATGATCTTCACATCTTATTTAGACAACATCTTGTTTGTTTTTTCTTTTGCTTGTGACATTTTCTACAAACATAAAAATAAAAAAAAATATAAAGTAGACATAAAACCAAATAAGTTAGCAATAGACATAAACCCATATCTTAGATCGATCAAATACATTGAGAGAAAGTGTGAAAGAAAAATTGTTTGACAACAAATCAAACAATTAGGTAGCCAACTAAAAAATGAAGATTCACAAAGTAGAATAATAAGGGGGGAAATGAATAGATGATTTATATAAAGAAGGAAAAATGAATATTTAATTAACATAAAAAAGGAAAAATAAATAGTTAATTAATATAAATAAGGGAGAATGAATAGTTAAATAACATTAATTGCAATATGCATATAAAAGTATAAAAATATTCATATGAAAATATAATTTACATAAGGGGATATAAAAGTTTTTAACATATTAAATATTTTAAAAAATAAAAAAAATTAAGAAAATTTAGAAACACGTTACTTCCTAAGAATGCCATGTCATCATTTCAAGGTTTTGTTTATATGTAAATATAGATTGGTAAAACTGTATTTGTACGTTCGATCATTACATTATTTATTTAAAATTTGTACCCCGTTACATGGGACACAACTAGTGAAAATTAAACGAAAATACCTAAGTGCTTGTTTGTTAGCAGCTTAATGAGACTCACAGTTTATTCAGACGACTATATATGACTGTTTGGTAGTTACTTAATATATAGAAAGTGACTTATTCAGTAAGATTTTAAAGGAAACTTTATGCAGAAAGCCAAATTTATTATCTTACATAATTTAATACCCTCTTGTCGAGTAATATACAAACATCACCAATCGCATCCAAAACCTTGCCTTCATTTTTAGGACTCTGATCGTATAAACTCGAGGAAATCAGTGATAACGAGTCCTCAACAATGGCGATGACGACGGCCAACAAGATAAACAACGGGGACAAGGTAATGCTTCTAGAAGCTCCGCCATCTTCGCGGCCGTCTTGGTCTAGTAGCGCAGCGCAAATTGACGCGTTGCCCTACATTGATGATGAATACGGCGATCCCAAAGTGAAAACCGAGGTTGACCGCTTGATTGAAGAAGAGATGCGTCGTAGCTCTAAAAAGCCTTCCGATTATCTTAAAGATCTCCCCCCCGTTGCTAAATTTAGCTTCGAGGTATTTTCTTATTTTGATATATTTCTAGGGTTTTACAATATGCTCCCTTCGTTTCCGCAAAGCTATATATAATGTGTCGATGTTTTGTTTACATATGTGTATGAGTGTGCAAGTGTTGTTATTCTGATTATATCCCTTTCTTGCAAATTGTAGACTTTAGAAGTGTAAATAGTTAGTATTTCCACTTTGCTCAATAAAATGGGAATGTGAAGTGCGGCACAATGCCCTAGTGAGGATATCTGGTATTTGGAATTTGAGGTGAAAAAAACAGGAGTAATCTTGCCTTGTTAAGTTTAACATGCTTTGTATAAGCATGAAATATAAGACTAGAAGCCAAAGATGCAACTGAGGTACTATCACAAATTCACAATGAATAAGGGAAGAACATGGTCAAGGGAGTTCTTTGTTGCAGGTGTCGCAGCTCACAAAGTCACCTTGTAAAAGTGTAATGTAGAGGCAAGATCACAAGTATCTAGAGTTTATTATCATTTGGCATTAAAAAGGCAAGAATAAAAAAAACTAGAAAGTATTTTCTCAAAATTTGTTAAGCGAATCTTGGTAGTGGAGTGTTTCTTCTGTTTGATATGTTACAGACATATTAACCAGTCCAGTTCTAACACAGTAACACAGAGAGAGAGAGAGAGAGAGAGAGAGAGAGAGAGAGAGAGAGAGAGAGAGAGATAAACCAAACCAAATTGAACCTTGGAAATCTCACATGGAGTAGGGTCTAAGAGGAGTATAATGTACACAGACCTTACCTTTACCCCAGGGAGTAGAGAGGCTGTTTTCATGAAGCCCCTCGGCTTGCTAAATTTTTTTTTTTTTTTTTTGCGGAAAAACACACAGATATATCCATCTATCTATCTATCTATATATGTGTGTGCTCTGAAAAGGTCATGCATGAGATGAAGCTCGTGTATCTCTTAAAGACTGGAAAGAGTAGTCGAGGTCTTTTTTGTTCGATCTGTTATAAACATATTAAACGATCTAAATCTAAATCTAAAACACACACACATGTATATATTGCATTTGCAAGTGAATATTAGAATCATGTTTATTCGAGGTGTAAAGCACACCACGACTCTTGAATCTTGATTTTAGAGGAAGGATGCATGAAGTTGCTACCAAGAGGAAATGATGGTATAGTGACATGGGATGATGATACTTGGAAATATGCACTCATTGATTAAAAATATTGAGGGTACACATATCTGTTTTTATGATCTGTGTGTATATATGAGACTAAAACAAACCAAGTGAAAGTTCTCTCATAATTCATGCAAGTGTTTTCCTTTAAAATTGAGCCTTAATTGCTGATTTTTGTAACCTGTAGACTCTCATTGTTCAATTTTTTAAAAGGATAAAAAATGCATCTTCTTGCTGGCTTGCTTTGGTCATCTCCTCATGCTCTGCCTATGCAAGTGCGGCGGTCAAATGCTTAGCCAAGAAGGACTGGCTCTTAGGAAAGCTGGTTTCAGGTGGCTGGTGCCTAAGCAAGCACAACTGATGCCTGGTCTCTAGCTCCTAGCGGAATATGAGCTGTTTCTAAGCAAACACAGCTGTGTATAGGATTTGGCTAATAAGCTTGTTCGAAAGTTGAGTCTAGAAAAACTTATTTCAAAGCTTATGCTACAAAATTCATTTGAGAGTCTATGCTAAAAAGCTCACTGGAAAGATCATCTTACACTATTTGGACCAATGTTTCCTGAATTTGAGCATCAGGCTCAGAATTTGACGTTCTTGAAAAATATTCTCTAGACGATTACAAGTGGTAAAAAAGAATACTAATTCTCAGCAAAGTTTCAACAACAATAACTTCAGCAATAATAATCTTCTGTGAAGAAAACCTGGCTGTGTATGTATCATGTGATGAGACATAAGTTTTAAAGCAACCTATGTGTGACCTATGCAGTTAATAGCACGCTATAGCGACCCTATAGTGGCGAGATAGCGGATAGCGGTCCTAGACTAAATAGCGGTCTAGGAATTGCGGTGTATTATAGCTGTACGGCAAATAGCGGCCGCTATTACCGCTATTTTGACCAAATAGTGATCCACTATTACCGCTTTTTTTTGGGACTGTTTTGGACTTTTTTTTGTTGGACTAAATTTTAAACAATACTTTTGGGCTTTTGTGTGGGCTATTTAAGATCAAGCCTGCAAACAAAAAGGAAACAAATTAAATAAACAATTAAACATAACTACAAAAGAAACAATTAAATTAGGTCAAACTTTATCGATTCCAATTAAATTAGTTGTTTATGTACTATGTTGCTTGTGTGGTTTGAATTGTTTAACTTGATATGTATTAGGCATACAATATTTTACTATGTTGCTTGTGTGGTTTGAATTGATATGTATTAGGCATACGATATATATTCATATTTATTTTATGAGCATATTTTTTTAAGCGCTATCTCACCGCGATAACTGCGATTTCAAATCAAGGTCCCGACCGCAATTTCCGCAATCGACCGCTTAGTGTGTGACAACACTAGAACCAATAGTAAAACAAAAATGACAAACTGATACGTGAAATATAAGGAATATGGTTACAAAACAAAACCTTCATGGTATATGACTGTTCTCTTATGCACATCATTTATCACCTCAAAACAGCCTTGTCATTTTCAGAAACAAAATGCCAAATAGCCCCAGTGCAACTGATTTGTTAGAGACAGCTCTGGGTCTGGGAAGGGCCAAAGCTGAACTAGAAAGGCTTATAATATCTTGGTAGGGGCACATAGTCCGACTTTTCTGTAACAACTTGTCACCTAGTTTTTACTACATTTTTTCCCCTTGACTGCTAGTCTACATAATATTTGTTGACTCTCGGGTTGTTAGTAGACACCTATTAGTCATTTTTGTGTCAGGGGGGAAGTTTTAGATCAAATATTATGCTGAACACGAATGAGGATGATATAACTACTAAAAGGTGTCTCGCTATGCCATCCATGCCTATTATATCATCTTATTTATTGCTAATTGTTGAATACTCATTGTTTTCATCTTATCAATAACATTATTCTCACTCTCGCCTGTTGGGTTTAGACTTTTCAAGAAACTAAATATTCAAAAGTTTTCTATTGTCTTTTTTTTCTTCTGAATGCCTCAGGTTTGGATGTGTGTTTGGGTTACTCATAGTCTTGGGTTCCCTTATCCTGTGCTTGTGTATGTAGTAAATTGTCATTTACAGAACAAGAGTTGAAACCAAGTATTCTGATACATGTCCTATATGGGGTTTTCCTTCTTCAGAATTATCCAATGCTTGCTAGAGAGTATGAGCGAGTGAGAGCTGGAAAGCCAATGGTACCTCTGGATATGTCAAGGTATGGGCTTGATATTCCATCGATGAACAAGCGGAATGATGAAACTGCTTGGAAGCAGGCACTTCAGAAATCTCAACGTTTACTCCAGCATCAAGTTATTAGGTAAGATTGAACCTTGACTTGTGAAAGGGTTATTATTGCTCCGTGGGTGATTCTATACATTCTAGTGTTATTGTACTAACATCTTGACCATCTCAGAATTAATAGATTTAGATGGTACAAATAGCTCAAAGCCAATTGGGCTTTGTAGAACACCAGGAGGATTTTGTTATGACAGGTGGAGATTGGTCAAGATTTAAATGGTGACAGGGTAGAGAGATTTGGGTTAGTGGAATATATGAAGGGAGTCAGTCTTAGGGGCTGTTCGGAAAGAGACAAATGAGCTTTATAAGGCTTATAGCTTATTCAGTAAGCTATACAAAGTTACTCGGAAGTGGCTTAATGGCTAAAAGAGAAGCTTATTCGGTCAGCCCAAAAAAATCGAATTATATAGACTCAGCCGTTTATCATCCCACTTATTCCCCTTTCACCCTTCCCCTTTTACTCCTCCCCATCCCCCTTTTCATCCATCGACTTGCAACTCTAGATGTCTCCATCGATTGTCAACTTGGTTTTCCTCCTTGATCGACAACCGCTCTCTCTCTTCGTTTTAGGGTTCTATATCTATTGTTTTTCTTCTTGCTTCGGTTTTCTCAACAAATGGGTTTCTCCCATCTATGAAGAAGGTTTGCAGAGAAATAAACTTGGGGGGGGGGGAGCGATTTGCAATGGATTCAAAGGGAGAGGGGTATCTGCAGAATCTGCCTTCCTCTCTTTTGCTTAACCAGATCAGATCTGCCTTTTTCCTCTATTTTGCTTCCATTCACCTTCAAAAGAGAGCAAATCAAGCAATGATGGGGTTGGGTTTTTTGAAGTTTATTCACTGTCAAAAGAGAGGCAAATCAAACAATGGTGGGGCTGGTTTTTTTTTTTTTTCAAAAGAGAAGCAATGTGGGGTTGGATATTTTTTCCTTTTGATTTTTTTCTAGGTTTCTTCCCCTGTTTTTTTGTAAATAGTTGCTGCTGTCTTGAAATCTTGTTTCTTGCTATTGGGTTCTTGCATTTGTAAAATGGTGGGATTGTTATCGAGTTCTTGTTTCTTTCTTTGGTGATTCCTTTGTTATCGTTGAAGCTGTTTGTTTTTGTTGTTTATTGTATTTGACGAATAGAAGGAACAAGCACAATTGTTGTCTAATAACTTGATTATAACACAGAACTTCACTGTTGAAAATAAACAGAAAACAAGTGAGGGTTAAATTGTCATTTACATCATTTTGACCGTTTATTCAGTACAACAATTTAACATAATTTATACACAGAATTAAATTCCTAACAAAAACAACCATACAGTCTCTTGGATAAACAACCCATCAGAACCAAAAACGTCTACCCAAAATGTGCTTTGGGTGAACATACAGGAAAGGCCTATCTCTGTATCTATTTGCATATCTAAACACCCAAATACCCCAAAATAAAATTCCACGAAAGTGGACAAGTATAAGTATTAGATAACACTTGTGGATTTTATAGAAACAATCTATGTTATCCAAGCGGAGTTTGATTCCTGAAAATCCAAATTAAAACATTTCCCAGACTAACAACCCATCTTCAATCGCCCGCTATTCATGGCCCTAGAGGGTTCACCCTTGAATAATTTCTATTGGCTTTTATGCCTAGCCTACCCCGATTAGTTGTGACTAAAGCTGCTTGATGTTGATGTTCCCATGAAATTCTTTTAAGATTAACATGGGGGTAGGGTAGAGAGATATGAATGAGGGGAATATGTAAAAGGAACGGGGTTATTTAAGTATGCCTAGAAGTAGGAGATGCATTTTCTGAATCCCTAGGGGGTTCACCTTCATATAATTTATATTGCATTTCATGTTTAGCCTACCTACACTATTTGAGATAAAGGCTGCTTGATGTTGATGTTCCCAAGAACCCAATTTATGCACTTCGTTATGAGCTATTCTTATGTGATGTTTTTCTGATCACAAGTTGTAATTGTGCTATTTCCAAATTTTATTCTAGGAGGTCTAGAGGTGTTGCTAAATGGAATGAATGAACAAATTGAACTTCTGACATCTTAATATAGGAAATGATATTACAAATGCTCTTTTTCCATCGAGCTTTTGCTGTTTCCTTGGTTCCCACATCTTGATCTGGTGTTACCATTTTGTGTGTAACTTGCTCTTTTGTGATGTAGACTGGAAAATTTGGATCTAATGTCCAAGTATGGGGCGGATGTATGGAAACAACACAATCAGCGATTAGAAGCATTCTTATCAAGGTCAGTGTACTCAACATCCTTCCTCTACTTTGATGGTGTTTGATCTGTTTCTGCTTCTCTATGAAAATGTATTTTTCATCATATTTATCCAACATGCTTTTCCTGTCATTTTCACTCATTTTTTATTGCTTTGAAGATATTTATATGTTTGCATGTAATTTCAACACAAAGTTATGGTATACATGCCCAACAAACTCAATGTAGGATGGCTTTTCTGGTTTTCATTCTACTTGTCCTATTACAACGATAACTGCTTTCTATTTATCAATTTGAATGCTGTATTTTGATCAGGTTGGTTGGTTTTTTTATTTTATTTTATTGTGGGAGTTCCTTTTTTCTTTTTTCTTCCATGTGATTTTTGTAAAGCACAACATGCCGCCGCCCCAGATCAAAGTGTTCCATTTAGGTCATCCAAATATATGTTATTAGAAAATTTATACTTAAAGCTTTTGTAGCATTTCATATGTTTCATTAAATTTGTGTAGCTGGATTTTGTAGGATAGAATAACGCCTAGTAACATTTATCACATCTAACCTGTGATTTTGTGATGTTCCAGAAAAACAAGCTTTGTGTGAAATTACTTCCTCTAATCATCTATTTGTTGTTTCCATACCATGCTATTTGTGTTGTTAAAATAGTTGATGAGTAACTTTTAGTGAGAATGGACGACAACCATTGTGAAATGATGGCTAATGATTTGCAGGACAGGTTCGTGTAGTGTAGGGTTTAATTCTTTTATTGTTTGACATGAGTAGTGATGCAAAGATCATGCTAGCATCGGGATTCCGCAAGAGGCAAATTCAACGAATTGTTAGAATTTTATTTATTTCTTCCAAGATTTTATGCCATAAAAAACTCATTGAAACTCAAGATCACATCAAAATTTTCATCAATTACAACACCATACATAAAAAAAAACTTCATCGCTTTGCATCGAATTAAACCACATGCTCCACCACTTACACAATTATGTCATTTGCTTGATGGTATATTGCATTGAATGTCAAATTGATTTCCTTTTAAGTGTTTTGAAAATTTTTAAGCAGAGCTAAGTTGTTGATTAAGGCCCTGTTTACTAACCTCTTATCAGGCCAAGCAAGGTGTGGTTCGGTTGTTTTTTCATTAGGTCCTGTTTAGATTAACTTGTCTGTATGGATTTAATTAAATTATTGTTCGGTTATTGTGCTGAATAAACTGTCTGAATAATATGAATGACCATTTTACCGTTATTGAATATTGATATAATTTTACTTTTTTCCCATCAAACTCGATTTTATTTTTTCCTCCTAAAATTTAAGGGTGAATATATAGATCGGTACTAACAATGAATTTTTAAAATGGATCAATCAACCATAACAAATGAATCCTTAAAGTAAAAAAAAACAAATACAATAGTAGCATCAACAAACCCGGAATCTTTATAATCACCAAGGGGAATTAGAAAGAAAATAGAAAAAAAACGTGAGCTTTCATCTCAGAATGTTCTACAAGCAGCAACAAAATTTCCAAGAATGTGGAGTTGAAGAGCATGGGTGGGGTTGGTAATCACGGACATCGTTCTAAATCTCTTCATCTCCAATGTTTAGAAGCAGCAGCGATAAATCCTTGTTGGATCAACAAAGCCTTAATCTGAGTCATCGAAACAGATTTGTTAGTGGTTTTCTAAGTCATGATTTCTTAGGGGTTTTCTCTGAGTCACGAGGAAAGGAAATTAAAAGAAGGGAACGAAGGATTGTTGAGGGGAAGATGCTTTTCGATGCAACAGAGGGAGTAGATGAAAGGATGGGAATGTGGATGATAATGGAAGACGTTCTTGAAGGTTAGGGAGAGCAATCTCCACTTTTTGGATTCCATCTTTTTCTTGTCGTAGAGACGGAGCGGACGACCAAAAAATATCGATTGATTATTACTTTGTGAAGTGTGTGAAAGTAGGATACTCCAAATTCGGGAGTCAAAAAGTTTTATAAAACGGGGTGTTTTAGGTTTTCTTTGGCTGAATCTGGAGGACTATTTTTTGGGCCGACTGAAGATGTTTGTATGGCTTACTGAATAGCTATACAACCTATTCAGTCCATTAAGCCACAACCACACAACCTCTAAGTCTTACCCTGGTAAGAGTAGTGTTTACCAAAAGAAATTACATCCTCTGACCGAGACTTCTGACCGAGACTTTTGCTGACCAAACATCTTAATTAGGTGAGGAGATAATTTGTTGCTTACTTGAGTCAACGTCTCCCTCTACCCGTTTTACCTCTTACATTGTGCCCTGTATGCCTGCAATTATCTCCCGGTTTTGCTCCCGGTTTTGCTGTTAAAGAATACACTGTAAGGCTTGTACCTCGTGCATAGGAAGCTGTGCTCTGCCCCCTTTGCTTTGTATTCCTCGTCTTCTTCATCCTCTGCAGAGGGAATCTGTCCAGGTGGTGGCGGGGTCGCAACACTGGGTTGGGGAGGGAGCAAAAGGGTAGGTGGTGGTGGCAACGACCAAAGAAAGTTGGGAATAAAAGGGGTTTCTGAAGTTGGGGGATAGCAAGGGTTGGTTGGACGGCGTGGGTGGTTTTTAAAGTTGAGTTAAAGTTCTGACCTAACCCTGATAAACATATTTTGATTTATGTTAATTACTCAAATTTATTATAATAAAAATAATTTTTTTTTTCAGTTGATGACATAATACCCACAAAATTATTTAATTCAAATAGAATTTTAATTTTTAATAAAAGTATTTATATGATGACTCTTCGGTGACACTTGCACAATCATTAGTCTTGTCCTTGCACATGCAAGATGTAGGGCATGCTATGCATTGTGTTTGTACTAAGTTTGGGCATGCAAAAGAACCGATGATTGGTCAACAAATTACAGTGTATGCATAAGCATAATAAAGCAAAGCATTTAGCCTCTAAATTGTTGACAAATCTAGCAAAAGGAAAGAAGGGGTGGGGGGGGGGGATGACTTCTAGCTTCAACATGTGGTTATTTCGCAGGTTTACTAGTCAATATAACTTGATAAACGATATCATATTACAATATTCACTGAAAGCTTCTTGTTATTTTGTATTTCCCAAGTTGTGTGTGATATTGGTGCCTGAATGTTTGTTAAATATATTCAAGGGGGGAGTTGGTTAATCTGTGCTGAACTGGGAGCTTTTGATAAGCTTTTGATAATTTATAGAACTTATTTTAGAAGGGGAATGGCTCTAAATAGATTATAATGGTGTCTAAAAGATCCACCGTATCCTAGGGCTTGACAGAGTTTGTTAATGTGAACTTCTTTTGAGGTCTTCAATATTAGGCTTGTCGTTATATGGCAAACTAAAATTGTTTTTAAGTTGGTTGTTCCGGTAAACCTCCAACCTCGTGTATGATTCACATATAAGAGAAGGGCTAGTTAGGGAGAATCCTTTATTTGGTAGTGGTTGGTGGGAATAATAGCTTAAGGGCATTTTGGGGTTTTCCCTTTTGAAATAAGGAGCATGATCCATTATATGTTGGTAGGAGCATATTCAATTTTTTTGAGTGTTTGTAAATTGAGCTTAGGCTCTGGGAGAGACCATGGCCTCTCGAAAGCCATATGAGTGTTACTTTCTTTGTAATTCCTTTTCCAATTCAATCATACGACTTCAGTTTACCACAAATTGGTATCAGAGCAACACGATTCAGGGATGGCGACTCGAAGCATGGAAACAAGGGTTGACGATTTGGAAAGCAGTGTTGGTTCGATTGAGAAAGGGATGCGATAGATTCTGGAAACGATGGAGAAAATCCTAAAACAACAGGATGAAATGACGAGCAAGTTAAATTCGTTACCAGTGTCAGAAGGCGGTGACTCTTCTGGTTCGAACGGGAAAAGAAGAGGAGAATTTCACAATCCAATTCGTTTTTTTGGCAGTGAAGGGCAAAAAATTGGAGATCCCAACGTTCGATGGAAACGATCCAGATGGTTGGATACTTAGGGTTGAGAGGTATTTCACTTTGAACCGACTTAGTCAGGAAGAGCAGATCGATATTTCATTTATTGGTTTCGAAGGCGATGCTCTGAAGTGGTTCCAATGGGAAAATAAACGACATCCGATCACTAGATGGGAGGATTTGAAGCATCTTATGTTGAGGCAATTCAGATCGTTGGCGTCGGTTCCCTTTGTGAGCAATTTCTGGCGATTAAACAGGAAGGAATGATCGACGAATATAAAGGAAATTTGTCAAGTTTGTTGCTCCTTTGGATGGGATTCCAGAAGAGGTGTTTCTGAGCCAATTTATTAATGGTTTAGACACCTCGATCAAAGCAGAGTTACGATTGATGAGTCCGATTTCGTTGAGTGAAGCTATGGAGAAAGCGTCGAAGATCGAGGTGAAGAATAAAATGATCGGCAGGGATCGTAGGAGGAACGCCAATTCAGTTTCAGAGGCTAAAAGTAGTTCATCATTCTCGGTGGCATCCCTTGCTGCCACGGTCAAAACTGGATCGAAATTCAGGAGATTATCCGATCAGGAAGTCCAACATAGACGATCTCTCGGCCTTTGTTATAGGTGTGACGAGAAATATTCCCTGAGGCATAAGTGTAAAAAAAAAGAGATGAATGTTATTGTGGTTCAGGAAGGCTCGACAGAGGAGGAAAACGGAGATGAGGAGGAAAGGGCGTTGAATACAGTGGATGTCGTAGATCTCGGGCAGAAGGTTGAAATTCATCTCAATTCAGTGGTGGGCCTTACCAATCCGAAAACAATGAAGATGGAAGGCGTGGTGGGCGATCAAAAGGTGGCAGTGCTTATAGACAATGGGGCTACTCACAATTTTATCTCGAAAGAAGTAGTGAGTAACGTGGAGCTAAAGGTAGAGAACACGAAAGAGTATAGGATAACTATGGGAACGAGCAAAACCGTGAAGGGAGGGTGTTTGCAGGCATTTGACGTTGTTGATTCAAGGATTGGAAATAGAAGATTTTTTACCAATCCAAATATCCAATTAGGAAATAGTGATGTGATTTTGGCAGTGCAGTGGTTAGAAACGTTGGGGGCCACATATACGAATTGGACACAACAGATTATGAAACTCACGATCGGGGGAAATCTGTCATTGTGGGGTGATCCGTCACTTGGCAGATCTAAAGTCTCGTTAAAAGCAATGGGGAAGGTTATTCAACTGGAAGGACATGGGTGCCGGTTGAACTGGGCTCTTGTGAGTCTGTGCAAGGAAGCCCGGATGTAGTCAAAGAAGCGGAGTCTGCACTCGATTTGTTGCTGCAACAATTTGATCGGGTTTTCCATATGCCAACGGGACTGCCACCTGTCAGGGGTAAGGAGCACGGGATTGTGTTGAAGGAAGGAGCCAAACGAGTAAACGTGAGACCGTATCGGTATCCACATTACCAAAAGGACGAGTTCGAAAAATTGGTCAAAGAAATGTTGGAGGCAGGTGTGATTCGACCAAGTGCGAGTCCGTTTTCGAGTCCCGTCCTGTTGGTGAAGAGAAAGGATGGCAGTTGGAGATTCTGCATCGATTATAGAGCCTTAAACAAGGCTACGGTGTTAGATAAATTCCCTATACCTGTCTAGATGAACTACATGGGGCTCAAGTGTTTTCAAAGCTTGACTTGAAATCGGGATACCATCAAATCAGAATGAAAGATGGGGATGTTTAGAAGACTGCCTTTCGCACTCATCAAGGACATTACGAATTTCTCGTAATGCCTTTTGGCTTGGTTAACACTCCGATTACTTTCTAAGGATTGATGAACAAGGTTTTTAGTGATGTTTTGAGGTAGTTCGTGTTGGTATTTTTCGATAATATACTTGTGTACAGTAAATCGATGGAGGAGCACTTGGGGCATTTGAGAGTTGTTTTGGAGATATTATCCCAAAATCAACTTTATGCTGATAAGAAAAAAATGTGAGTTCGGTCGAGATAAACTCGGTTACTTGGGTCATATAATTTCAGGTGTTGGGGTTGGGGTCGATGAGTCCAAGCCCCGAGCCATTATGGATTGGAAAATGCCAACGACAGTTACGAAGTTACGAGGATTCTTGGGATTGTCCGGGCATTTCCGACAAGTTCATTAAGGGTTACGGCGTGGTGGCTGCTCCTCTCACTGAATTACTTAAGAAGAATCAGTTTCAATGGACGGATGAGGCTCGTTCTGCCTTTGAAGGACTGAAGAAACTACTCTCAACTGCCCCGGTCTTACAGTTGCCCGATTTCTCGGTCGACTTTGTCATTGAGACGGACGCAGCAGGGTATAGTTTTGGGGCTGTCCTTATGCAAAACGAGTAGCCAATAGCCTATTTTAGTCAAGCACTTGGGATAAAGGCTAGACAGAAGTCTGTGTACGAAAAGGAGCTGATGGCTATCGTTTTCGCAGTTCGGAAATGGAGACCGTATCTGTTAGGAAGGCATTTGTCATGCGTAGTGACCAAGCAGCCTTCGATTTCTATTGGAACAAAGGGTGGTGGAACAGAGTATCAAAGATGGATGTGTAAGCTGTTAGGATACGATTTTTCGATTGTTTACAAACCTGGAAGTGCAAACCAGGCTGCCGATGCTTTATCTTGAAAGAAAGACTCAATCCAATGCTCCAGCATTGGTGGACCGCAGTGGAGACAATGGGACAGTGTGAAACAGGAGATCAAGGAGGAGGATTTTTTGAAGAAAATAAAAAATGATTTGCTTAATGATCCCAATGTTCATAAGGGATTTGAAGTGCACCAAGAGCTCCTGTTATACAAGGGGCAGGTTAGTTTTGCCTCGAAAATCACAATTTATTCCCTTAGTATTTCAAGAATTCCATGCTTCTCCGATCGGAGGTCACACAGGAGAGGATCGTACGTATCAACGGATAGCTTCCGAAGTCTTTTGGGTTGGAATGAGGAAGGACATTAGTGATATGGTGAAAAGATGTGAAGTGTGCCAACGGAACAAGAGCTTAAGTGGGTCTCCAGCAGGATTATTGCAACCGTTGGCCTTGCCTTCTACGGTTTGGGAGGAAATTTCGATGGATTTTATAGAAGGCTTACCGCGATCGAATGGTATGAGTTCTATTTTGGTTGTAGTGGATCGTTTTAGTAAATATGCTCACTTTGTGGGACTAAAACACCCTTTCGATGCTCGGACCATCGCTGATGTGTTTGTAAGAGAGATTATCAGGTTGCATGGGGTTCCGCAGTCGATAGTTCCGGATCGAGATAAGATTTTCTCAACGGGTTTTGGAAGGAATTATTCAAGTTGCAGGGCTCTAAATTGAAGTATAGTACAACCTACCACCCCCAAACTGATGGTCAGATTGAGGTGGTCAACAAATGCTTAGAGCAGTATTTGAGGTGTTGGGTGTCGGACAAACCGAGACAATGGAGTAACTGGTCGGCGTGGGCTGAATTGGCTTACAACACTTCTTATCACACTTCGATCAAATGTACTCCTTTTCGGGTACTTTATGGTCGAGATCCATCCCCACTATTATGATATAGACCAACCTCGTCCAATTTACAGTCGGTGGAATGGGAGCTGTTCAATAGAGACGAAATTTGGGATGAGGTTTGGATGCATTTATTGAAGGCACAATGCTGAATGAAACAACAAGCTGATTTGAAACGAAAGGAGGTGGATTTTACACCGGGAGATTGGGTATTTCTCAAGTTACGCCCTTATCGGCAGAAATTGTTGGTCAAAGGAAATAATCCCAAGCTTTTAGCTCGATTTTATGGCCCCTACAAGATATTGGAAAAAATTGGCAAGGTAGCGTATAGGCTGGAACTGCCAACAGGGGTCAAAATA
Source organism: Arctium minus (assembly GCA_954870635.1). Lineage (NCBI taxonomy): Eukaryota > Viridiplantae > Streptophyta > Magnoliopsida > Asterales > Asteraceae > Arctium > Arctium minus. The sequence goes on along the minus strand of OX941089.1, from coordinate 46,331,454 downwards.
CACCCTGTGTTTCATGTATCACAATTAAGACAAGCCCTGGGCAGTTGTATGTCAACTTAGGATGTTCCTGCTTAGTTGTCGGAAGACTTGGTGCTACAAGCGCTGGATGTTCGTCCTTTGGCTCAAAGTGGTCCTGGCCAGTTAGAGGTGTTGGTTAAATGGAAAGGGCTGTCCGATTTCGAGTCCTCGTGGGAACAGTTGGAACCACTGCTGCAACAGTTTCCTGATGATCACCTTGAGGACAACCTCCTATATGGTTCACATATAAGAGAAGGGCTAATTAGGGAGAATCCTTTATTTGGTAGTGGTTGGTGGGAATAATAGCTTAAGGGCATTTTGGGGTTTTCCCTTTTGAAATAAAGAGCGGGATCCATTATATGTTGGTAGGAGCGTAATCAGTTGGGCATTCTGTTTTTTGAGTGTTTGTAAATTGAGCTTAGGCTCTGGGAGAGACCATGGCCTCTCGAAAGCCATAGCAGTGTTACTTTCTCTGTAATTCCTTTTCCAATTCAATCATATGACTTCAGTTTACCACAAATTGGTATCAGTTTACAACATATTCCAATGTGCACTTATACATTTAAGTTTGTCTTTATTGTATCCTTTACATATTTTGGTGTTTGTTTTTTCAGAATGCAAGCACAGGCAGGTGAGTTAAACGAAAAGATAGAAATTGTTAACCGAGAAAGAAAATATCATCAGGTACTTTTATATGCACCAAGTTACATTTAATTTTATATGAGGGTCATAAGTAGTTAGTTTCACATGCACTTTGTGTGGTTTGAACAGCAAAACACGGCATACGAGCTTAATGCTCTATCAGCACAATGGAAGGAACTGTGCGAGAAGAACATAGCAATTGAAGCTGCATGTGTCAAAGTTGAAAGCTACCTCGAAGAATTAAAAGCAGAAGCAACGGAAAGGTATCGAGTTTACAATTTATAATTTTTTTGTTTATTTGAAACATTAATCATCTATTCTCTTCTATGTAGAGGCTGGAATCTCGATGTTAATATGGAGAATGACTCTTCATTGCCTTGATAAGGTATGATTCTTTTAAGGTTTTTGCATCAACATTACGAAGTCGCATCAGTACACTTGCTCTTTGATTTCTCCTTCCTTCCCAGTCAATTAGAAAAAGTTAAGTTGAACACAATAATGTTGCTGACTGACTCAAATTATAGAAGTAGTCTTTTAAGGCTTTTGCATCAACATTACGAAGCCGCATAAGTACACTTGCTCTTTCATTTTTCCTTCCTCTTCTTTTCTGAATCAATATTTTCGTCCAACTTTACCGAGCTGATAGCCGTTGCTGTTTTTGTCCAGTGTATTTGTTAAAATCATCGTAAATCCACTTTCCCACCGATCTTTCTTCATTTTCTTGTGCTGTCTTGCACCTTTTTCTGTTGAAAGTTTTTTTAGTTACCATGGGTGTTCGTGCTAGCTTGTATGCAGCTCGACTAATTCTATGGGGCCTTAAAAGATAGCAGCCTAGAAAAATTCTCAGTGGCCTTGATCAGCAAGCTATAGGGGTGGAGCCTCATGGCTTAACCTTTATTTTCCAGTTGGGCTAACCCTCAAGGTTCTGTTGAAAGTTTTTGCCGTTGGAGAATAGGTGAGGAACTAGGGATAAAAGAAATATTTGGTTTCGACTTTTAGGATCGAAGTACTTGGCTTTTATCTTGCAAATATCAGTTTGTGTCAAAACTTCAAAAAGAGTCGCTACACTCTACAAAGAATGAGTGATTTTGGACAAAAACCACCAGGATTATCATGTTTTTTTTCTTCTCGTTGCATTTACATTTCTAGAATTTAGTAAAATATGCTCACTTGCACAATGTAGACCGTCTTTTTTTTTTTTTTTTTTGCAAGAACGATGGTTTATATTCAACAAAAATTAATGTAGGATGGTTGATCGTGCTATTTGTAATGTTACTATAGATATGCTTGAACATGAATGCTTTTATTTTCACATAGTTATTGAAGATCGAGGAGATGATAATGGAACACAATCTGAATGAGGCCCGAGAAGACTTTGAAGGCTTTTTCAATGTTTGCTCAAAGTCGTTGGTTGTATGTGTAGTAATAGGTTCGTAGTTGATGGCCGCTAGATTTTGATTCTTTGTTATGAACAAGGGAGGGAATTTTAGCCACTTTTCAATTGCATGAATGTTCTATCATAGGTGATGTCATAGATGAATGCAAAAGATCGACTCTGTTTGGTCGATGCTTTTTGGAAATGCTATGATTGACAAGTTGAATCGTTCAACCATTTTAATCATATTTTACATGATAAATTTACAAGAAAATTGCATAATAAATTTTGGTCTGAAGCAAACTTTTCATATTTTTAAGAAGTTGGTTTACTTGAGCATGATATGACAAAGTCATCAATTAAACAAAGTTGTATATACCGAGACTAAGAAAACAAAGAGAAGAGTGGCAGGTTTTACATTACCTATGGGTATTGTGGAAAAGTTGTGTGATAGGGGGACGTTTGGGGTTGTTTTATTTTAGTTTTACTAAATGTTGTATAGGGTTGGTTTTCGGTGACAAGTTGAGTTAACGGTGAGAAATATGAGAAATGGTTATCAACCGTTGGATGAGAAATTGACGCACATCAGGATGAGATGTACCAGACCAATTCCCTTCTAAGCCGCAATTCATGAGAGGGCTTGAGATTAAAAGATATCAACAGTTCAGATCCACTTCTCACGCTTCTCACCGTTAACTCAACTTCTCACATGATCATTTGTCATGGTGTATATATTTGTATATATGTGTTGTTGAATTTTTTGTATTAGTAAAATTCAATTAAAAGAAAAAAACAAGTTTTTATAAATAAAACGACAACTTTATTTATAAAGTTTTAAACTTTATTTATAAAGTCAAAGACTTTCTAGATGAACCTAACAACGAATCTATCCTTCGCGATAGAATCGTTAGAAGAAGCGATAGAAATCAGACTGTTCACTCTAGTGAACTGAATTAAAATACAATACAATAATTAAAACCAACCTGTTTAGATAATTGTAGATGGAAGACGAACTCCACGGCTTATAAAACCTGTTCTTAAAGGTTTTATACGACATCTCTAAAAGCTGTGAGATACCAATCGCAAAGCCCCAGTATTGAATGCAGTCTCGATACGTATATCAACAACGATGATATCGTATTATATGCAAAGATCGATGCAGAAAAAATGAAGGAACAGTAGCAGGATCGTGGTGTTAGGAAGCAGAAAAAGAGAGAGAGAGAGAGAGAGAGAGCTTTTGCAGATTTCGTTAAAATGTGTGTTTAATATGAGAGGTTTAGCCCAATATTTATACCGGGAAAAACCCTAATTCTCATCAAAAAAAAAAAAAAAACGATACTTCGCCCCCAAGAATAGGAGTTGTCCAACTGTTTTATAAAACACGTTTTTTATAAGGTTTAATTATTTTAAATTTCAAATTTTAAAAACACTAAACGATAATTATCTGCTTAGTTTTTGTAGATAAATACTGATTATCTATTTAATCTGTATTTATCTATACACTCTCTAAATCGTACTAAAAAGTACTCGGGAGCTCGGGGCGAGGTTCCTTCTGCTCCAATGCGGCGTGCGAAGTGCAAAGTGCGCCTTCTCGCGCCACTCCGCGAATCCCACGCCCGTGCCCTCGGCCACGGCCACAAGCGTGCGTGTGCGTTGGTCCTACCACTCATGACCCCCACATGAGTCCACTAACTTGTTCAAGACACATTGATAGACAAAGCCTTATAAAGTGCCTTTTATTCTTTGTTCCTTCCAATGTGGGATGGAGATAAAGTTTCCAACCTTCCAATTCTCATAAATATTTCCAACAATCCCCCACCAGGTTGGAAAGTTTTCTGACATTCGTATAAGAGGATGTTACAGTGGTGTCACTGAGATTAAACCATGTTTGATGCAAGTATGCAAGAACTGATCAATTCAATGGTATTGTTAGGATTTAAACCTTGAATCTTATGACCTATTCGGCTTATTTACATACATCATCTTACTTCTTTACTTTCTCACTGAGCGTGAATATGGCCATGCGCTAAATCCTGTTTCATGACCTTTTAGAAGAGAAACCACAACTCTTCATTTGAGGCGGCACCACCTCTTAGTCACATAGGCAAAGTTCTTTAGCATCTTCGTTGCTAAGATGCCTCTAATATTTGTTAAGAGATTAATCTCATCCTTGTTCTCGGCAACGCCATACTATCTTATACCTTACACGGGTCTATCATTTGATAGTACCTTATATCAGTTAAGTGACTTGTTATTACCCATTAAACTTGGGAGATAGGAGCACTAAATCCAAGTTGGGTTCCCATCACTAACCGATTCTGAGTGGTTTCAGACCCATGTCTCTGGTAGTTGATCCTACTAAGTCTCTCGTCAGAGGCTTAGTCAATGGATCTGCCAAGTTTCCACGCGACTTGACATACACAATACTAATGGTACCGTTTTCTATCAGTTGTCTCACATAATTATGTCGGAGACCTATGTGTTGCAACTTCCCATTATACACGACATTGTATACTTTTGACAGTGTGGCCTCACTGTCACAATACATGGGAATCGAAGGAGTTGGATGAGGCCATAAATGGATATCTGTCAGCAGATCTGTAATCCATTCGGCTTCTTTGCCCCAGCAACTAGGGCTATGAATTCAGCTTCCATAGTCGAATGAGCGATACATGTTTGTTTTTTGCTCGCCGAAGAAATCGCTCCACCCACCAAGTGTATAAATCCACCCACTTGTGGATTTAGAATCACTTGAATGATCTATCCAACTATCATTAGAGTATCCTTCTAAGATTCCTGGATGCGTCGTGTATGTCAACTCTAGATCACTGGTTCTTTTTAAGTATCCCAATACTCTATTGATTGCCTTCCAGTGATCTAGTCCTGGATTGCTTGTATATTGACTTAGACTGCTTACAGCAAAAGCAATATCCGGTCTAGTACAATGCATTGCATACATCATGCATCCTATTGCATTAGCATACTCTAGTTGAGCCACTGCTCTACAAGAATTCTTGTCAAGTTTCACACTTGAATCAAATGGAGTATTGTACTCCTTTATATTCAAATGTTGAAACTTAGTCAGTATCTTCTCTATATAGTGGGATTGACTAAGAGAGATTTGAGATCCTGACCTTTTGATTTTAATCCCTAGAATTGTATCTACTTCTCCAAGATCTTTCATCTTAAAGTTTGAGGATAAGTAGTTTTTCGTTTCACATATACCTTCTAGATTGGTTCTGATGATCAACATATCATTGTCGTAAAGACGGATAATTACAGTGGAGTCTTTTGTACATTTTGAGTAAATGCACCTATTAGCTCCATTATGTTGGAACCCAAAAGATGTGATGGTAGTATCAAATCTTTCATGCCATTGTTTTGGGGCTTGCTTTAAACCGTACAGAGACTTAATAAGCCTACACACTTTGTTCTCTTGTTCGGGTACCACAAACCCTTCGAGTTGCTCCATATAAACCTCCTCATTTAAATAACCATTCAAAAAGGTTGTTTTTACATCCATTTGATGAATATACAATCATTATATGGCTGAGATTGCTATAAGAGTTCGAATAGAACTAATTCTAGCAACTGGAGCGTAAGTGTCGAAATAATCGACACCCTCTTTCTGTCTATATCATTTGGCTACCAATCTAGCTTTAAATGTTGAGATTGAACCATCCGGGTGGAGCTTTCTTTTGAATACCCACTTGGAACCTATGGGTTTTGCTCCCTTGGGTAAATTAGCTAATTCCCAAGTTCCATTTCTCATAATAGAGTTCATTTCATCGTTTATTGCTTCTTTCCATAGTGGAGCATCCCTTAAAGACATGGCCTCTCTATAAGTCTTAGGATCATCTTCGATGTTAATTGAGAAAATGACCTATCTCGTCACTTTCTTTTGTGTTCCTTCTACTAAGTATGAGAAGAAATCATCTCCTAGACTTTTCTCCTTTCTTTCTCTAGTACTTCTACGTGGGTCGTCAACCTTGGTTGAGGTTTTCGAACTATCACGAGATGTGCTAGGAAGATTTGGAGCCAATGTTCTATCTGAGTTTTCAACATCTTCTGAAAACTTGTCTTCAAAAAATTCCACATCTCTGGATTCTACTATTACTCATGTTTCTTTATCCAATAATCTATAAGCCTTGCTATTTCTAGCATATCCTACGAATATGCTTTTAATAGCACGGGCTCCTAGTTTAGATCATTTTGGATCAAGGGTACGATAGTAAGCAATACAACCCCAAACTCTAAAATAATTCAAGTTAGGTTTCCTTCCTTTCCATAGCTCGTATGGGCTGGTTGGGATCACACGACTAGTGATTCGGTTGTGAATATGGCAAGCAGTCAGTAATGCTTCGCCCCACAGATTGTTTGGTAGACCCGATTGGTCAACATACAGTTGACCATCTCAACGAGGGTTCAGTTCTTACGCTCCGCCAAACCATTCTGTTGGGGAGTAAAAGGTGAGGTGCGTTCATGCTTGATGCCATTCTCTTCGCAGAATGTATCAAATTCTCTATTGAAGTATTCACCTCATCTGTCTGAGCATAGGATTTTTATTCGTTTTTCAAGTTGATTATCTACTTCAGCTTTATAAATTTTAAAGGCTTCAAAAGCTTCATCTTTTGAATGTAATAAACAAACATGTAAAAACCGACTGAAGTCATCACAAAAAGTAATGAAATATCTTTTACCTCCACGGGTAAGTATTCCATTTAATTCACATATGTCAGAGTGAATCAACTCTAACATTGATGTATCCCTTTTAACAGATGGAAAAGGTTTCTTTGTAAATTTTGATTTTACACCAGTTTCACATTTTCCAAAAACTTTATTGTCAATTTTAATCAATCCTTTATTTTGCATTTTTTCAATATTCTTTACGTTTGTATGGGCTAAATGTTTATGCCATAAAGAAATAGAACACGCAAGATAATCAAAATTAACTTCATTGATAGAAAAAAAATTACATCGATAACAGACACAGAAAAACCATCACTATTCTTAGACAAATTTGAGACATTACTAGCTACGGCCTCGCTAGTACTTGGACCAGATTGTCATCATCATCTTCAATCAAATGAAGGCGATACATACCCAGTTGACGGTATGCCTTGCTAAAGAAGTGTTGTCTCTTGTGGAACACAATCTTCCCAGCCTCCATAGCAATTCCAATGCCACTTTCATCAAGCTTGCTTAGAGAAACAAGACATTTGCATATAGTAGGCACGTGTAACACATTTTTCAAAGTTAAAGTTTTCCCCGAAGAAAACTTTAGAAGCACAGTTCCAATCCCCGCGATATCAGCTCTACCACGGTTCGCCGTCACAATATGTTTTCCATCTCTTACCGAATTATACTCAGAAAATTTGGATCTAGAGTCACACACATGAATCGTGGCTCCAGAATCCTAAAACCAACCACCTTTGCCTACCATCACCCGAGTTGATTCTTCAGCAATCATGTCAATCTCGTCCATGCTCTAATTGGCCACAAGATGTTCTAAGTCAACGACTGCACTAACTGCAGCCGATGGGCCAGACTTCCTCTGCTTACATTCCCTCGCATAGTATCCTGTCTCTCCGCAGACGTGACACTTACCCGTTCGCTTTGGTCCCTGACTTGTTGACTGACCAGGCCTTTTAAAGTTTTTATTTTATGGACCCAAATTCCACTTTTTAGCAGGTCCAGAAAACTTTCCTTTTTCTTTGCCACCAGCCTGCACGCTGTTTCCACTCAAAATGACCTTTCCCTTTTTGTCCCAATTTCGTACTTCTTCCTCAATCCTGATATGTTTGATTAAATCGTCCAAAGAATAATCTTTGGATTTATGCATCATTCGTTTTTGAAAATCCTTCTAGGATTGGGGCAATTTGTCAACAACAGCCCCCACTAGGAAGATTTCAGGAAGAGGAATGTTAAGTACTCTCATCTTATTTTCCAATACTTGAAGTTCAAGTATCGGTTTCTCATCAACCATTTGGAATCTCAAGTAGCGAGACACAAGATATTTATTTGTGCCTTCTTCTTGTGCCTTGTACTTGAATTCCAAAGAGGTCCAGAGTTCACGAGGATAAGTTATCGGGGAATAAAGGTCATAAAGTCGGTCAGATAGGGCATTTTTAATATGCCCACAAGCCAAAGTTTCAGCCTCCTTATGGAGTAGCCGCTGCTTATCCAGATCGGCTATTCTGGAAAAGTCAGGTTCTTTCCTAGCTTCGGGAATTGGGCTATCGGGAATGGGCGGCAGAGTAGGGTCTAGGACAAAAAACAGTTTGAGGACCATGAGCGTGGACTTGACTTTTTCCACCCAACGGGTGTAGTTGGACCCGTTGAAGCTGTCCAACTTTACCAAGTCTTGTTTCATCAACCTAAAGTTGCCAGATTTCATTTTTTCGTATAAAACCTTTAAGATTGTTGAATTTTTCGTATTAGTAAAATTCAATTAAAAGAAAACAACAAGTCTTTATAAATAAAACGACAACTTTATTCATAAAGTTTTAAACTTTATTTATAAAGTCAAAGACTTTCTAATCAAAATCTGTTTTTTTAATTAATTATTAGATGAACATAATAACGAATCTACCCTTCGCGGTGGAATCGTTAGAAGAAGAGGTAGAAATCAGACTGTTCACTCTAGTGAACTGAATTAAAATACAATACAATAATTAAAACCAACCTGTTTAGATAATCGTAGACGGAAGACAAACTGCACGGTTTATAAACCTGTCCTTAAAGGTTTTATACGACGTCCCTAAAAGCTGTGAGATACCAGTCGCAAAGCCCCAGGATTGAATGCAGTCTCGATACGTATATCAACAACGATGATATTGTATTATATGCAAAGATCGATGCAGGAAAACGAAGGAACAGTAGTAGGATCGTGGTGTTAGGAAGCAGAAAACGAGAGAGAGAGAGAGCTTTTGCAGATTTCGTTTTGTGTGTGTTTAATATGAGATGTTTAACCCAATATTTATACTGGAAAAAACCCTAATTCTCATAAAAAACGATACTTCGCCCCCAAGAATAGGAGTTGGAAGTTGGAGACTTAGTCTCCAACTGTTTTATAAAACACATATTTTATAAGGTTTAATTATTTTAAATTTTAAAAACACTAAACGATAATTATCTGCTTAGTTTTTGTAGATAAATACTGATTATCTATTAAATCTGTATTTATCTATACACTCTCTAAATCGTACTAAAAAGATACTCAAGAGCTTGGGGCGAGGCTCCTTCTGCTCCAATGCAGCGTGCAAAGTGCGCCTTCTCGCGCCACTCCGCGAATCCCACGACCACAGCCACACGCGCGCGTGTGCGTTGGTCCTACCACTCATGGCCCCCATCATGAGTCCACTAACTTGTTCAAGGCCCACTGATAGACAAAGCCTTATAAAGTGCCTTTTATTCTTTGTTCCTTCTAATGTGGGATGGAGATAAAGTTTCCAAACTTCCAATTCTCATAAATATTTCCAACATGTGTTACATTCTTGTACAATAATAAAAAAAGAATGAATCATGAATTTGGTCCTAATGGTTCGGTGAGAATTACAGAATTGGTCCCTAAACATGATTTATTGCGGAAGAACGCCAAGTTTGTATTTTGTTTTGGATATGATGCCTCACCTTAACGTCCATTCAAATCTTTGTTAAGTATGGAAAAATTACCATTTTACCCCTTTATCTATTTTAACATTTCTTTCTAAAATAGTTATCTTTTACCAAAAACAATCCTACATCCTCTCTCTCTCTCTCCCTCCCTCCTTCCTTCCTAATTAATTTTACATTGCCTGATTGTTGGCCCCGAAGGTGCTTAACAAGTTTGTAGAAGGGGGGGGGGGGGGGTTGAATACAAACACAGAATTTTAAAGTTTAATAAATTGTTTATTGATAAATAAAGTCAGAATTTACAAGTATGTTGCGGAATAAGATTATGTAAAACCTAATCTAAACAAACTTAAGAATCACTAAGAAGGTTGCACTAGAAATAGAGAATAGGGGATTGGGAGAATATAGAAAACAAAGGTTTCTATGTATTAGAAAGATGAAGGAAACATACAGATGGAGTGTTGATCTTTCTATTTATACCATATGCATTAAATGCATGGCAGAGTACTTTACACGTGTCCTTCATTGGTTGGTTGCATGAGTTTGATTTTAGGAGACATGCTTTTGGCCGTATGATGAACAGTGTAGCTGACAGAGTTGTTGTACGAATTGCTGTAGAGGTATGTCTTTTCTGACAATCGTACTATGAGTGCAAGGATAAGACAAAAGAGACTTGAGGCATAAGCTAAGTGATCATCAATCACTGAATATCTCTTCCTTCAGAGATATAAAGAAGTTCAGCTATTGCTGAAGCTTTTCCTCAGGTTTCTTTGCGTGTTAGACTTGTCTTGGCTTTACTGATATCCGCATCAGGTCATGAGTAGACTTGTCTGTGTTCAGCAACTTTGTCTTCGATTCAGTAGTGAACATCTTTTGTCGCGAAACTTGTGTTCAGGGATAACGTCTAACTGTTGACATTAGAAATCATCAGCAATACTGAACATACTCAGTATTAGATCGCTGATGGTGAAACACAAATACATATGAATGTTTACAAGAGAGATCATCAGTGATAACTGAACAGACTCAGTATGATAGCTGATGATAAAACACTAATACATAATGTTAAACGTAATTTTCACTAAGTATAGAAAGGGTCATTATCAAATCACTGAGAGAGTATGGATCAACAATCTCCCTCTATTTGATGATCATAAAGTAACTATGAAGAAAATTACTTTAAGTCAAAATAAAGGATAATCAGGACTCATAACATACATGTCCCAATTACTATTTTGAGGGATCTTTTACAGTACTGATAGAGTTAAGTACTTCACTGAAATTTTCATTAATTCAAGGAAAGAATTACAAGAAGAGATATGAAAATTATAAGTACAAGTGAAGATGTAACTACTGTAAGACTAACTAATAGATTACAAGAAGTAGAAGAGAATCTATCAACTATGTTTTCAGGAGGTCTCTGGAGAGATCATATAATCTGGTAATTTTTCTCCTTTTCTTCTTCAATCAATGACTTATTGTTGAATGAGAGCTTTGATAGGATCCGTTGATGAAGAGTATCCATACCACAAACATAGAAGATCTTGTAGATGGCTTAGTGGGCAGATAGGAATTTCAGAGACTTTGTGAAATCTAAGCTGTTCCTCATCATCTCTGAAGAATATTTCCATAAGGCTTCTTTATCACTTGCCCTGGTAAATAAGGTCCACCAAGAGGAAGTGATAGATCTAGAGCTGAGAGATCAGGAGGAGGCCCGAACAATGCTTCTTTTGAGAACTTGATGGAGGTGTCGTTCTTGATCACAACGACATTATCAGAGGAGGAGGAGGTAGACCTTCTTTTGAATTGCTTTGGCTTTGGTGGAAGAGCAGAAGGTACCTTTAATATAGCAGCGACTCTGTTGATGAGAGATCCGACGAGACCTTCAACATAGCCTTTATACGTTGATTTCGATTTCTTCAGTGCTTCCTTGAACTCTAACCACTCAACGTAGACAAAGTGTTCAAGTCTTGAAACGAACATAGCTTTTGAGCTTCCATCCTTTTTGGTTATCTCCATAGTCACTGAAGTTCGGTCCTTCTTCTTTCTCCCAGAGATAGTGACAACAACGATCTTCATTAGGTCAGAGCGATATTCTATCTTTTCTTTGCACCAGTCCAGACTTTTATCGCTGACCTCTTTTTCTTTTAAGAGCTCCTCTTCAATCTCTTTTACCAAAGCAGCTTGAACCTTTACTGGATTCTTCTTCATCTTGTCATCTTTTACTGGATTCTTCTTCATCTTGTCATCTTTGAATAGAGATAAATGAACCGCAAGAGCTAGATTAGCGTCTTTTTGGCATTCAACAATCAACTTTTTAGCTCTGACAGATTTTTCGATTTCAGCTTGGGTTAGGAAGTCAAGCTCTTTAGTTGAGGATTGACGAGGAATCTTTAGCCGTAAACTCTCCAGGTTGGAGATCATCTCTGCTTGTCTTTGTAGTTCATCCTCTGACCTTTGAAGAGGTAGAGAGGTGTTGGATCCCAGATTTAATCTTATAACAATAATGATATAAACAACAAGAGTATAAACAGTGGAAGCAATATAGTTTAATATCAAAAGCAGATTCAAATATCACTGTTCATATATAAAGCAAGTAGAAAGAACAAGATCTTCGTGAGATATATTCAATTGATTCTTCTTGTACAAGATATCAAAAAGCACACTTTTGTCAAAGGAGTGATGGTCCTATTTATAGGACCATAAAGTAAACAGTGTACTATTCTGACAAATAGAAGCATGCTTGAACATAACCTAATAGGTAAGCTCAAGACATGCTTGAACAGTAACCTACTCTATAAAGTAAATCTTATCACTAAGTGATTGGTTATCTGTTCTGATACTTCAGAAAAGTCTTCAGCGCCATCTTCAGAGAGAATGTCTTCAGAGCTCTGACGTTGTCTTCAGAGCCTCTGATGAAGCCATCTCTGATGTCTTATTGATGAGCCAAGATCACAAGATCGTAGAGAGAGAATCTAGAGAGAGAAAGTGTGCTCTTGAAAGTAACAGTATATTCAGATTCAAACAGTGTACGTTCGTTACAAAACAAACAAGCCAAGGGGACTTAAATACCCCAAGGCACTAACATAACAGATAACATTAAGAAAGCAGTAAAATAAATACAATGATTACTATAAAAACTGATCTAACAATCTCCCCCTTAGTAATCATTGGCGCCGAGGTCTTCAAAAACAATCTTCAAAAACAGCATTGACCATCTAGACGACTTTGAAGAATCATTGATGTTCTTCTCTTTGACGTAGTCTATTCAACCCAACTAACACTTCCAATCGTCGCAGAGTTGAACGGAGATTCAGTCTGTCTTGAATAGAATTCAAAGATCTACGAATCAGACGAATTTCATCATTTTTCAAACAAATATGACTCTTTTCTTGTTTCCAAAAACTTTCTTCTAGCCTCTTGCAAACGATGCTCCAACTGAAGTTTGATCACCTTTAGAGTTCCATCAGAGTAATATCCAACTTCATCAAATCGTAGAAAGCATTTTTCACTTGAGTTGTTCTTGTAAACTACTCTGAATGGATCTTCGATAATGGTGAATAATGGATATGATTCTAGATTCTGCAAACTCTGGTTGGGCCTTTCAAGATTAACCACAGGCTGAAAACTTTCGACAGCCATCTGGAAGTCAAAAACACGAAAAAATCGGATCTGCCGTCGAATAAATCGTTTAAGAACAAAAAGAGTTTGAGAAACATCCTGAGTCCGGTGATAAAGATTCCTGAAGTGATCATATAGGAAATCAATATCATCAATTGAAAGATCAACGAAATCAGCCTCTGAAAAAATGTACCGCTTGCAGTCTCTTCTTTCCACTTCAAGATTTGGATACCAAATGTTCATGAACTTACAAATTGTAACACCGAGAACTCGAACTATTAGATGAGGAGAATTAACAGTGTTATTTCTTCTGCGCTGACACTTGATAAATGCTAAGTACTCATGCTGATAAGCTTCTGATTCTTTCTCTACTCCAAGAATGGCATATATATTGAGTGTCCTTCTTCTAGAAACAAAGATGTTCCTTTGGATATCTTCAAGAAAAGCAGTTCTGAGTCTAGAAGCCATATATCTTTGCTGAAGATTTCTCTGCCTTTGCTGCCTAGTTAAAGCTTCTCCTTCTTCTAGAAGAGATGGAGGAATTATTGGTTCGGAAGAAGGAATAACTACTTGAGTTCTAGATGACTCACCAACTTCAAATGCACTTGATGGAATATTGGTTGTCGGAGAAGAAGTAATTACTGGAGTAGACGAAGGTTGATCAGCTTCTGGAATCTCACCTTGACTCTGAAGATCAACATATAACAATTCAGCCTCTTTTGTATCTGTTGCATCCATGAAAACAGAATCATCCTCTGTATCAGATAAGATGATGATATTGTTGCAATCTTCTTCTTTAACTTGAGCAACTTTCTCAAATCTAACTTCTTCATCATTATCTGAATTTATCTCAATGAAGTTTGCGAAGAAAGATCTCATATCATTTGCTGCTTCTGATTCTTCAACTTCATTAGCTCTACCTGAGACATCTAGATCCACATAAACTACAACTTGCATATTATTAAAATTTGCTTCAGACAAATTAAATTCATTATGCAAATCAGTTACATCAGCATTATCAATCATGACATCCATTAGGTCTTGGATACTGCAATCTTGAACTGTATCAGCATTCTTTTCTCTATCTCCAACCACTCCTTCTTGAACAACTTCTCGTACTTCAGAAGAACCTTCTGTTCTTTGTCTCTTTGCCATCTCCCCCTCATGGCCTTGATGATCGGGATCATCTTGGTCATGTCGGCGTTTAAGAGACGGGCCAACCTCAGTCCTGCATGATTGATCTAGATGATCAATCTTGTTAGATAGATCTGAAAAAACTTGTGTTATGAAAAAACGAAGATCAGATAAACTGGATCTAACTTCTGATTTGAATTATTGAAAATCTTGAGATAAAGCAGTAATGCGATCAGAATCAGAAGATGAAAAAACTGGAGGCGGCGTTGGCTGGAAGTTCTTCAGCAGAGAGATCAAATCTCGATCTTGATGTTGTGGCGGAGACATAGATAGAAGACGCGCATAAAGAAGATCAGATAACTCAGAAATCGGAGTATCATGAAGAGAAGCTCTGGAAGAAGTATCAGTTGAAGCAGACATAGAAATACCAGCAGACTGAGTGAACAATGGAGGTAGAGGAATAGACATAATCGCTGGAGCAGATATTTGAACAGCAGACGACGGCTCTCTTAGAACAACCCCAGATGGTCGTCTGAACGGAATCTCTGTAGGAATCACTGAAGTATCAATCTCAGGCATCTTCCCTTTGAATAAAGCTTTTAACTTCAGAATCTGTGCTTTCTTTTCAGCATCCATTCTCTCCGATAATTGCCGAATTACATCATTCAAAGTTGAGAATTTATTAGTGGAAACCCGAGCTAGATCAGATGTAAGCTCTACAGCTGCTGAGGTAGACCGAATATCTGCAAGTGTAGTTGCTGGAGCTTGACTTTGAACCAATGCAGTGGCTTGATCAAAAGCTGTATCCAATTCATCAACTTGAAGATGTGCAATTGAAGGATTAACTGGAACATAATCATCATCAGATAGAACTTCTGTTGAGACAAGCACTTCTGGTGTCTTGGACTTCCTTTCATACACTTTCATACGCAATTGATCATCATCATCATCACCAGCATCTGAATCACTGGTTGTATTATCACCATTATCAGAAAAAACAACATTTGTTGTATCATCATCAGCAAGATCAACATCAATCATATCATCATTAGCAACCTCAGGATTTGTCACATCATCATCAGCAACAACCTTTTCATCAAGATTAGCATCCTCTCTAACATCAGCATTATCTTCAGATTCAATAGTAGCAATGACAGATTCTATGTGAAGAGTAGCAACATCTTGTAGAACTGCAGAGGGATCAATATCTGTTGCTATGGTAGTTACAACGGTAGTAACTATTTCCTGAGTAGAAGCTTCAACTTGCTCTTCATGAGTAGTACCAACTGGAGTGCCATGAGAAGGTACTTCCTGTTCAGCCTCTTCAAAGTCATTTTCTAAACAATAATCAATGACACTGGGATCGGTCATGTCAGCATAATTGGCAATAAGACCATAAGGAATGGTCATAGAAAATGTGAATGACTTCTTCTGTTTCTTAAGAAAAAGCATCTCAGTATCCTGAACTTGCGGCCAAGATAATCTTTGAGGAATTGCCGGATTGCTTCGAAACATGCTTCTAATAATCAACTTTAAAAACCTGATAAAAGGAATGAACTTCCGTCGCTTGTTGGTTAACTTGTCTTGCACTATTTCAGACAGCTCGTTCCAGAAAATAATCGTATAGTCGACATGCAAGTCATAGACTACTGCATGGAACAGTCGAAGATAGTGAAGACTAGAACTATCCGTGCCGGTATGTTTAGACGTTAAGCACCTATTGATGACCGAAAATAAAGAATACCAGACAGGAGGAAGATTAGACTTGTCAAAGTCTACAACCCTGTTCAGTTGACCAACATAGCCTAGTCGTTTGATGCCTTCATACACTTCTTCTTCAAATGGAAACTGATCATAAGTTGTCCTTCCAGGTCTAGAATCAGGTTCAGGAAGCTCAAGAATCAACCTTAACCGCTTGTAAGACAGATATGAATCAAATTGATCTATTTGGAGATCAAATCGATGAGGACGTGCCAGTTCATTCTTAGTAATGGTGTGCCATACTTGCTGTACGTAGACTTCCGGAACATCAGCAACTGAACAGAGAGCTTGAGAAAGCGGATGTCCACGAAGAATAGTGCGTATGACAGGATGAATCTTGATGCGATCAAAATCAACAAAGTAATTGTTATGCTTATAAGGCATGTACATGACATTCGGGAACACATCATTTGGATTTCGCCTTGATATAGAAAGATCAGCCCCAACAGATGGAACAGACGGCATTGGAGTATCATGAGATGCCTGATCAGTCGGATCCTGAAGAATGACATTCTCATCTTGAATCATTGGATCAGTATTTGTTTGAGAAGTCATGATATCCTGAAACAAAACACAATTCAAAGTTTAACAGAAAAAGAAAAAAAAATGAGAGAAAAAAAATACTAAGTATGGAATGCGGGTCCTTAAGAAGACACGAAGGAAGAAATGCGGGTCCTTCAGGAAACGCATTTGAGGAATGCATGTGAAGAAAGGAATGCATTACGAGGAATGCGGGTCCTTCATGAAACGCATTTTGAGGATTGCGGGTGAAGAAGGAAACACATTTATGAGGAATGCGTATCCTGAAGGAAACGCATATAAGGAAATACGTATCCTTAATGGAACGCATTGCATACTTGAAACAACAAAACAAACAAAAACAAATACACAACAGATACTAGAACAAAATATACTATGAGGGTCACGAGTGATACGCATAGTTCACATATGCGGGTCACAAGTGAAACACATTGTTCACAAATGCGGGTCACAAGTGAAACGCATTTCTTACAATGCGGGTCACAAGTGAAACGCATTTTTGACTAATGCGTGTCACAGGTAAAACGCATTCTTGACTAATGCGTGTCACAGGTGAAACACATTCTTCACTTGTTTAAAAACAAAACCCTAGGAAAGCGCCTGTTCGAACCCGAAATCCACAAAAAACTAAAAAACGAAGCACTAAACACGAAATTAAAGTAAAAGAAAACATACCTGAATGTCGATTATAAGTTCTAAACAAATCCCAAATAGCAAATCGATCTATTTCAACTCGAATCTGAGTTTTAGAAATCGATGAACAGTGAAAATAACGCATATCAGTTCAATACACACAATACAAAAACCAAGAAAGAAATCAAAACTAATTAATGAAACACTAAACAATCTACAAACATATAATGAAAAACAAAAAAAAAATACCTGAACTTTCCAAAAGCACAATCTGAAAAGAAACAAGAAGAAGAATACGCAGAGAAGATGGAGGGAAGGGGAAAAGTCTGACACGTTCAAAAAGAATAAAGAAAAGAAAAAACACTATTACACCTATATATTCTAAAAAAAAACAAAAAACAAAACACTAAAAAAAAATAACTATTAAAAAAAAATATTAACTACTAAAAAAAATACCTGATAAGCCCCCATTACTCCCCCTACACAAATGCACAAAATTTATCAAATTAGTTTAGCATTTGCATAGTAAATTCAGAAATACCTACCTTATGAATTTCTGATCAGCACATGAAGTAATTAATCAGCAAAAAATCACTCCCCCTCAAAAATAGAATATTCTCAGATAAAGAACTCAGATATACACTCCCCCTCGAAAAATGCACAAACCATATGACAAAAACACAGACAGCAAACATAGAGACATCAATATTAAAAGATGATCATATTGAATATAAATTTTGTAACAACTGAATATATAAATTTTTAAACACTAAACAAATTAAAGTCTACTCAGTAGAATATTCTAGATTTATCAACCAGTTGAAATCAAACGTGAGTTGTTGGATACATAAACATGTTTCATTGTATATCAAGTTAAGATATGTTCAGATTCAAACACTTACAGGTATCTATTCAGTGTGCTCGCATGCGATCTCTGATTAGCTTCAAGAAAAATGTAATTCTAAACATAAAATGAAGAACTTTGCATGTAAAGACACTAAGTCATCAAGAATTAAGATTTTCACAAATTTACAGGTTTATCGCAGCTCAAAATATATCACCAAGTATCAAGAGATGTGTGCTCATTGGCATCTTTTAGCTGTGTGCACATTGGCATCTTCACATGAATGTGCTCTTTGGCATCTTTTAAGCTTTGTGCTCTTTGGCATCTTTTAATCAAAGAGTTCATTAAGTAAAGAATATGCCGTAAACATAACTTTCTATCTGACCCTATTGCAGGATTTGGGTCAGCTGCTCCCAGACCAGTTGGCCTTAGGGGGCTAGGTGTCAAGCACCCCTTGGAACTTACTTTCCCGGATCAGAAAGGCTACATCGACATATCCTAAACCCATTCATACCAGTAGAACATGACTTTCGATCTGGTTCTATTGCAGGATTTCTGTTCGATCACTCCCAAATCAATTGACCTTAGGGGACCAGATGTCGAGTATCCCTCGGAACTTACTTTCCCAAACCAGAAAGGTCACAGGTACAAACTTTTAAACTCAAGGATTTCTGTATTTTAAATGCTTAAAAATAAAATCATCTCAATAACTCAGATCTATATCGAATAGCTTAGCCCATATTTTTATTACAATCTACAATTTCGATCACTTAGGTTGTTCAAGCAAAGTAAACCATAAACATGCCGACTCACATATCTTTAAAGCAGTATCTAAAGCGTCAAACATGTTGCTGACTTTTCGATGTTTGAAAGATTTGAACATTGAACATATGAAACTTTAAATATAAACAAGGCAACTTGTCAAAGATCCTAGACACACATTTTATTCAACTGAAAGAAAATCTGAAATATTAAACTTTATAGAATAAAATTTGTAAAGATTTAAACTTTTAAATTCAACATGCCAAGTTTTGAAAGCAGAAAATTAAATCGTTTTTCATCTAAAGCTTTTGTAAATATATCAGCAAGTTGATATTCAGTTGGTACAAAATATAATTCAATAGTACCTTCTTCCACGTGATGCTTTATAAAATGATATCGCATGTCTATGTGTTTGGTCTTGGTGTGCTGGACAGGATTGACTGCTATCGCAATCGCGGACTTGCTATCACAATATATTGGCACAGTCTTGTATAGCATCCCGTAATCGCGAAGTTGCGTTTTCATCCAAAGCACTTGAGCACAACAACTAGCTGCAGCGACGTATTCAGCTTCGGCTGTTGATATTGAAACGTAATTTTGCTTTTTCGACGCCCAGCTTATCAGTCTGTCACCCAAAAACTGGAGATGACCAGAAGTACTTTTCCTGTCCAATTGATTACCACCATAATCTGCATCAGAATAAGCAATCAAACTATAGTCAGAACTTTTAGGATACCATAATCCTAAATAAGGAGTTCCTTTAATATATCTAAAAATGCGTTTGACTGCTAAAAGATGAGATTCTTTTGGTTTAGCTTGAAAACGGGCACACAAGGACGTTGAAAACATTATGTACGGGCGGCTTGCAGTAAGATACATCAGTGATCCGATCATCCCTCTGTATGTCTTTTGATCCACATCTTTTCCATCTGGATCCAATCCGAGTTTGGCACCGTGAACCATAGGCGTGCCGATCGAAGTAGATTTGTCCATCTTGAATTTCTTCAAAATGTCAAATATGTACTTTGACTGATTGATGAAGATTCCATCTGGAAGCTGCTTCACTTGTAAGCCGAGGAAGAAGTTGATTTCTCCCATCATACTCATCTGAAATCTAGAGGTCATTAAATCAGAAAACCAATTACACAGAGATTTGTTAGTCGCACCGAAAATAATATCATCTACGCATATCTGTACTAAGCAAATATCAAGATTAGTTCTATAAATGAAAAGAGTAGTATCTATCGAGCCTTTGGTGAAGCCGGATTTGATCAAGAAACTGACAACTCGTCATACCATGCCCTTGGAGCTTGTTTCAGACCATATAAAGCTTTATCGAGAAAATAAACGTAATCAGGGCGATCTTTGTCAACAAATCCCTCTGGCTGAGATACATATACTTCTTCTTTCAATTTGCCATTGAGAAATGCTGTCTTGACGTCCATTTGATATACTGTGAAGTTGCGATAAGCAGCGAAGGCTAAAAACATTCTGATAGCTTCCAATCTGGCGACGGGTGCAAATGTTTCATCATAGTCAATACCTTCTTCTTGTCGATATCCTTTGGCTACTAACCTTGCTTTGTTCCGAACGACGATACCATCTTTGTCCTTTTTATTCTTGAATATCCACTTTGTACCAATGATGCTTTTACCCTTTGGCCGTGGTACAAGTCTCCACATTTTGAGTGCATCAAACTGATTGAGCTCCTCTTGCATTGCTAAAATCCAGTCCGGGTCTTCCAATGCTTCAGATACTTTGTTAGGTTCAATCTTGCTTAGAAAACAAGTGTACAAACATTCGTTGGAAGAAGCCGACTTGGAGCGTGTAGAAACACTAGCTTGAGGATCCCCAATGATTTGATGGATTGGATGAGATCTTGTCCATTTTGATGTATGATGGAGAGGATCAATAATTTCTTGAACCACTTCTATTTGTTGAGGAGGATCTTCAGAAGGAATAATGTCAGAAGATGACACAGATATGGTTTCAACTAGAGGAGGGGGTATTTCCATGACATCAGATTCATGCTCTTGTTGACCAGATGTAGTTTGTACTTCTTGTTGAACATTTTCTTCTGGAACAACTTCATCTCCTACAGACTCCTCATGAATAGTTTCAGCAATTTCTGGTTCATGAAAGACTTGATCAGGATGATGTTCAGAAGGTATGTCTTGAATCTCAGGAGATTCTGAAGAAGCATCAGGTTCAGAGGTTGATGCAGCGGAATTAGGATTTGATGCACTCACAGATTCCTGATTCAAAACATTTGACACATTATCAGTGTTTAGTTTAGGAACATCATCATAAAAATTTTCAAACATAAAATCAAGATCAGAAAAATTAGACAGAGAAGTAGAAGGATCCTGATTTGTCAACTGAAGTGCAGGTTCTGAACTAATTTGTTCAGAAGCTGAATTTCCAGTAATAGCGGGTTCTGAACTGTGTTGTCCAGAAGCCAAATTGGCAGCTTCATCAAATTTGACATTTACTGACTCTATCACTTTTCTTGCCGAGAGAAGAAATACTCTGTAAGCAGCAGAGTTAGAAGAATAGCCCAGAAATATGCCTTCATCTGCCTTTGGACTAAATTTGTTCAGAATATCTCAGTCATTCAAAACATAGCATTTACACCCGAAAGACTTGAAATATTTGATGTTGGGTTTGATACCATTCATCAATTCATATGGAGTCTTGTTGAACCGGCGGTGTAGAATTGATCTGTTTTGAGTATAACAAGCAGTTGAAATGGCTTCGGCCCAGTGAGACAAAGGGAGACCTGAATAAGCAAGCATAGATCTAGCAGCTTCCACAAGTGTTCTGTTTCTTCTTTCAACAACCCCATTCTGTTGCGGTGTTCTTGCAGTAGAAAACTGTTGTTGTATACCTTGATCATCATAGAATGCTTGAAGAGTTGAATTCTTGAATTCTGTGCCATTATCTGATCTCACAACTTTGACTTGCTTTTGCTTATTTGTCTGAATGGTTTTGATGAGGTTGATAAGAATTTCAGGTGTCTCGTCTTTAGATTTGAGAAATTTCACCCATGTGTATCTGGAGTAGTCATCAACAACAACCAAAACATATTTCTTCTTCCCAATACTCTTTGTCTTCATTGGTCCGCACAAATCAACATGAATTAGATCTAGAATGTCCGCAGTGCAATGTTCAGGCTTTGGCTTATGAGATGCTTTCTTCATCTTTCCTTTCTCGCAGTCTTGACAGAGATGGTCTTTCTGAAAACGGAGGATTGGAAGACCTTTCACTGAATCATTCTTGACCAAGCGATCCATATATTTGAAATTGAGATGAGCTAGTCGACGGTGCCACACCCAGCTTTCATGAATAGAGGCTTTTGATAAAAGACAAACATCTGATGGAACCTTTACTTCGGAAAGATTAATGGTATAAAGATTTGATCGTCTCTTTCCAACAAGTAAATCCATGCCGCTACTATTCTTTACAGCAACCCTTTTAGACTTGAAACTGACTTCAAGATCTTTATCGCAGAACTTTCCGATGCTGAAGAGATTGTGACTTAAACCTTCGACATAGCTTACTCTTTTGACAGTTATGTTACCTTGAACAAGATCACCATAACCAAGAATGGGAGCCGTCTCGCAGTTTCCAAATTTGACACGACCACAACATTTTTCTTTAAAATTTGTAAGTAGAGATTTGTTGCCAGTCATGTGTTTGGAACACCCCGAATCCAGATACCATAATTGATTTAGCTGTACAATCAACAATTACTGAGATTTAGGTACCCATATAAATATGGGTCCCTTCTTGTTAGTCCTTTCCTTTTTCTTTTTAAAAAGTTTATTTTTACAAAACATCTGAGATTGATCAAATAAAGCATGAACATCATCACATATTAAAGAAGAAACACAATCATCAGAATCAGAATTATTCTTCGAAAATTGAAACATTTGCTCTACAGAATATTTTGTAGATTTATTACAAAAGACAAATGAGTCTTGTTTACAAAGAAAATCTACACATTTATCCTCTAGAGAAACAAATTCTTCAGATCTCTGTTTCTTTAGCCAAACAGACTTTACAGACTTCTTCAAAGGCCTATCTGAAATAGATGAATCAGAAAAGTTAGAATTTTCAGAAATATCAAACTCTTTCTTCTTTTTCTTCTTTGACCTTTTTCTTTTACGCTTTGTTTTATAGAAATGATCATTTAGCGTAAAAGTGTCATCAACAATTTTAGATAAAATATTTGATTTAGAAGAGGAAGTTTTATCAATAAAATCAAACTGATCAGTTATTTTATTTGAATAAACCTCAGAACAAGAAACATCAGATGAACACAAGTTGATGGAAGATTTGATAAGATCAGAATTATTTTCTTTAAAACTCGATGTCATAAAAGAAAAAATGACATCATTTTCAATTTTTCTCAAAATCTCTTGTTCTTCCAATTGTTCTTCTAGATCAAATATTTTGCATTCTAATACTAATGGAGATATATATCTCTTAGTATCATAAGACACTGGAGATATATTATCCTTATTAGGATTAGCTGCATTTAAATCAAAGAAGTCATTTGATTTAGAAGATTTAGTTGAAGAAACAATGTTTAACTTTTTTCTTCTCTTCTTTAATTTTTCTGGAAAATATTTTGCATTTTCTTGAGTGTAAACAAAAGAAACTTCGATTCTCTTGTTGTTCATTCTTATTTTCTTGCATTTATCTTGTTGAAAATATTTCCAAAGATGACCAAAAAAAAAAATTCCAGACTCTTTTTTTTTTTTTAGAGAGTTAAGTCTTGAAGACCCGCACAACTTAAGGTATTCGGGTCACAGAAGAATTCAGATCACAGAGGAATTCGGGTCACAGAGTTTCAAGAAATGCGGGTCCTGGCATAAGAGAAATGCGTGTCTTGAAAGAAACGCATTGGAAGAAATGCGTGTTAAGAAGGAAACGCATATGAGGTATGCGGGTTGAACTTGATGAATGCACAATGAGGAATGCGGGTCCTTGAGGAAACACATAGAAAACTTTGCGGGTCTAGTAAGACACGCATTTGATGCTTTGCGGGTCTAGTACGACACGCATTTGATGCTTTGCGGGTCTAGTACGACACACATTTGATGATCTGCGTGTGTTGACGGATACGCACAAGAGTTATGCGTTTTCAAGAAGGAACCGAAAACAATAAGATGAATGACCCGTATACTTCATGAATGAAACGCAAATCGTGTTCTTGACAGATTCAAACTCAGATCGATCAAAACCTGCAAATTGATCTCAAAAACTTTATCAACATCATCGAAAAGCATTTCGAAATGCACAAATACAAACAATTTTCGATTAAAAAAACTCCAAATCGAATAATCTTGATCAAGAACAGTGACAGAACACGTTTTCACGAAAATCTCAAAAATCAAAAATTAAAATCGATTTTGTTCGAATTTCGAGATGGAATCAAAACAACAATCAATCACCAACATAAATCAAACACAATGAATCCATTTTCTTTCATTAAAATCTATTTTTCACACAAAAAACATATGAAACAGTGAAAACTCAGTTTCTTGAAATTTTTTCTGAAAATAACGAATTTTCAATGCAAATCATACAAATTTCAATTCAAACTCTGATCAAATCTTTTCTGAAAAGTTTGGTATAGCTCTGATACCAATTGATGAGCCAAGATCACAAGATCGTAGAGAGAGAATCTAGAGAGAGAAAGTGTGCTCTTGAAAGTAACAGTATATTCAGATTCAAACAGTGTACGTTCGTTACAAAACAAACAAGCCAAGGGGACTTAAATACCCCAAGGCACTAACATAACAGATAACACTAAGAAAGCAGTAAAATAAATACAATGATTACTATAAAAACTGATCTAACACTTATGCTGAAAGTTGCAATCTCTGATAAGTACTTCAGAGGCAGGTTTGTCCTCTGAAGTCTTCGTCCTCTAAAGTCTATGCCCTCTGAGGTCTATCTTTGGAAGTCCTCTGAAATAGGACTTGGGTATTTTCAACACTTTAACAAACAGAAGATTTGGGGCTAACAATCTCCCCCTAAGTGTTGAAAATAAAAGATACAATAATATCAGAGAATAGAAGATTTAAACTAGAAAGCGTAGAGGAGAAAATCATCCTCATAAATATTACTTCTTAAACATTTTGAAGTTTAATACAGAGAAAGTAATATTCAAAAATAAAGAAACAAACTAAAATTTGTCACTTGAACAGATTCCATGGAACTTCATGATCAGAGCTCTGAAGTTGATCATCGAGTCAATCTCTAAGTCAAGCTTTGCAAGTAAATCTGCTCTGTGCCTTTCTTCCTTCACATGGATCATTTTCTTTATACCTCTCAAGGTTTCATCAGAGTACTTCGAAACTTCCGAAGCGAGAAAGATCTTCTTTACTTGGTTTACTCTGTAGACGAAACCCAGAGGTTCTACAATGATTGATCTAGTCTTCTTTGCCTCAAGATTAACGATCGACTCCACAGGTTCAGTTACCTCCAGCTTTTCTTCCCCAGGTTCAGAGCAATTTGGAAGTCACATTTTGCTCTATGTTTGACATAGGCCTCCATTGCCCATCTGACTTCAACCATGCCCATCCTGATTTCCCTTCTTCCCTGATCATATCTGGCAGAGCAATAGGCATACAAATGAGGTAAATCATATGGATGTAGATTTACGAGATCATTATCATTGAACTCCTAAATATTCTTATCAGATCGAGTTACCACATAATGCCTATAGATGATCTTGTTGTACGCAAAGGTCTTCTCTGAGATTTTGTTGATTTTGATGATTGGATCATCAAAGAGGACTTGTACTCTGGGTGAGGTTTTATCTCTGACAAATCTTCGCTCATAGTCCGGCATGTTCTCTTTGATCCTTGGATTCAGAGGAATGACTAGAGTATCTGCCATATTGAACTCACAGTAGATGTATCTGAAGTGGTCTTCTATGGAAGCTTCGGGATTGGATGCAAGGAATGTAGGAGGTTGAGTAAACACTTTGGCTAGTAAACCAATGGTTGCCTTTTGAACAGGATTCTCTGAAGGAGCCTGTTCATCAGCAACCATGGTCTCTGGTTCCTTTGTCTGTGGAGGATCTTCTGTTGTAGGTTCAGAGATGTAGCCATCTATCTCTGGTGAATCCCTCAGCTCTGTTTCTGTTGAAGTATGATGTGGTTGAGCATTATTGAATACATACTCTTCAACATCAATTACTTCAATCTGTTTTTTAGCAGCTTTTTTTTCAGAATCTGATTTTCATCTTTTTCAGATTCTGGTTCTGCTCTTTCAGCCTCTGATTCGTAAGCATCTCTCATCACATAAGTTGGTCTTTCTGGTAATGAGAATGCATCTTCTGATGTAGAGAAGTCTACTAGCTGTTCGTCTTCATCTTCTTCTAGAGCTCCAATAGTTTCTGGGGTTGCAGCTATTATTGGAACTATTGGAGCACTCGAAGTAGATGGTGCTAGAAAGATAACAGGTACTGGCGACTTTAGAGTGGCCTAGTTATCTTCAGCAGAGGTTGAGGTTGAACGTCTCTCTGTTCCTTTTTCCTTGCTTTGGTTTGATTCAGAGGGAGTGGACTCCTTTTGTGTTTCAACAGTTTTTGGTATAGGAGTCTTCTCCCCCTTATGAATATCGGATGACCCCTGAGGTTGGTCATCATGGTCATCAGAGTCTTCATACCTGGCCCTCTTTCGGGCTTCCTCAGAGCATGCGACCTCTGGTTCCTTCCGCTTCAATGATCCCTTTGAAGATTTGACATTCTGCAGAAGGTCTTCAATCTTTTTGTTCTGCTGAGTGGTCTTGGAGACGAACTTGCTGGAGATATTCATTACATTGCTGGTGATCTTCTTGGAGAAGTTGGTGAGGTCAGCCTTTGTAACAAATTCGGATGTAGCAGGAGCAGCAGCAGAGGAGGTAGGGATCTTTGCAATCACCTCTGCCAAAGAATGCAAGACTTCCTCTTTGAATTGAGAAAAGTCTGCATGTGTTGGAGTGGGGGCAGAGGGAGTTGGAATCGCCTTGAGGAGCTCTGTGGTGGAGTTCTGAATTTCTCTGGATAGAACAGAGTCATTTTTTATGATCAGGCTTTCCAGAACATCCAGTTTATCGTTCTGAGAGATAATGGTCGTGCGCAGCTCAGAGACCTCTGAAGTGAGCTTTGCAACTTCAGAGTGAGAGGCAGAGGCCTCTGAGGTCTTCTCTATTTGAAGTTTAATCTCCTTCAGAGATTCTCTGATTTCATCACCAAAGATTCTGAACTCCTCTTTGGTAACGTAATCAGAGGGGGTGACCTTAGGATCAACACATGATTCTAAGTTTCCCTCGAGTTCAGAGAGGCCTTCTTTCGGAGTTGGCTTGATATTGAATCCGGAAGGACTTCCCATTAATCCTTGGGGACCCTTTTTCAAGGATTTCCCTATAATGGTTCCGATTGGTCTCTGATCATCAGAGTCAGAATCTGATGATGAGAAACGAATGTGGGTGGAAACCTTGCTGTCCAGGCTAAGGAGTCCATGTGCAAGAAGGTCATGCCATTCTTTTTCTGACAGGCAATCCTTACGAGAGATCTTAGGTCTCTCCTGATCTAAGGGACGGTCCATCTTTTTATGAGCCACAAAGGCATCATGTGTTTGAGGAGGTGACATACTCTAGGGTGAATGAGTATTTTTATCTTGGTCTAAGTCCTGTTGGGAGGACTTAGCCATTTCAGAGGTTTCCCATTTAGTGCGTGCTTCAGAGACAGAAGTAGATGCCTTTGAGCGGCTAGGATGGGAAGGGTTCAAGGTGTGCACCTCTGTTTCAATGTCCACTGATGTTGGACCACCTTGGACAGTAGATGTGTTTGCACAGGGATTTGGGCTTTGGAATCGCTCATGTGTGCCAACAAGGACATCTTTTTCTACCTCGCCGCCCTCGGATTCTAAGTTTAGAAACTCACCCTCTGGAATTCTCTCTTCCTCACCTTCCTCTGCTCTGACAGAGTTATTCTCTTCGTCAGAGGGAGGGTTCTCTTGTTTTCTCTTCCTTACTATCTCAGAGCCACTCTCTGGTTGCGCTCTGTTAGCGTTTTGAGCAGTATCAGAGATATCACTCTCTGATTCAGGCTCAGGCTCAGAACCTAAGTGTGTTGGGGATCCCATCATCGGTTCTGATGATTGGGCAACACGACTAAGTAGGAGGTGGGTAGTAGAGTCAACATGAATTACCTCAATCATGGTGTGTGGGAAACGTCGGTCATTTGGATAAGGAGGAACCTCTGTAGCTTTGAACGAGTTCATCATAAATAGAAGTGTCCTTGGGCCCTCCTCAGTGATGGAGAATTTCTCCATTGCTCGTTGAATGACCACGGAGATGAATCTGGGAAACAGTACCGAAATTGGTTGTTTTCCTTTGGCCAAGTCTTTGTTCTTCTTGTCCACCGTCGTCAGCATCTCACAGAAGAGAATGTGAGCCATATTTATGCTTCTGTTGAAGAAGAGAGCATACATTATGGCTAGAATCGCTGGATGGGTCTGATCTTGGCTTCCAATCTTCCAAGTAATTGTTCGGTTGAGAACACTAAACATAAAGTTCCACTTGGGAGGCAGGTACTGATGTCTGAATTGACTTAGGCGTGTGATCTCCCTTTTGTAGCCTAAGTGGTGGAGGAACTGAAGAAGGACTTCTTGAGTTGGTAGTTTCTCAAAGGTTTCTATTTGAAGATCAGTTTTTGTGAGCAGGTTGAATCGGCGAGTTAGGGTTTGTGGGGTGATTCTTATGTTCATGCTTTGTTCATCTAGGTCAATGTACCCAACCAGTCCTTCCTTTTCATCACCGTATTCACTTGAATACCACCATTGTTGGACAAAGCGTAGAGGAATATCTGAAGCATGTTTGGTGAGGACATCGTTGAGTTCGCAATTGGTCAAAAAATCTAGTATTGGGCGAAACTGCTCATCGTATTTGGTAGGGGTGACGTCCAGAAAGTAGTTGTTACCTTTTACTGGAACATCAAACTGTGCCATATTCAAGTTTGGAACAAGTTTTCTGGAGTTATCTGAGGTTTGGGAATGAGTCGCCATTGTTGCAGGTTTTTGAGAAATATGAGAGCTTAGAAAGAGAGATTTGGGATATTGGATTCTGAGAGCGTAAAGAATATTGAGAAGAGAAAAAGGGTTTTTATGGACAGAAAAAAAGGTAGAGGGAGAGATTATGGAAACGGCGATTGAGAGTTCCAATGTCAGAAAGGACGTTCCATCATCCCCTAATTAATAGGTGACACGTTGAGGTGTGTAGGGGAGAGCCGCTTGGTGTCAGAAAACCGCCAATTGGGTTTTTGAAAAGAAACGAATGGTTATCCAAAAGATTTATTATTAAAAGAATTTCCTGGAATATTCGTTTAATGAGAAAAAATCTGGGGCTTTGATATAAATATCAGAGACAAGATCAGAGGCTCTGATATAAATATCAGAGACAAGATCAGAGGCTCTGATATGAGTATCAGAGAAGCTCACTTTCTCCCCCTTGAAAGATGAAAGGTTCTTTGTCTCCCCCTTGACCAAAGAATAATGTATTTATCTTCTACCCCTTGACACATGCTTGGAGATACAAAAGAATGATTTTTACCATTTGTGAAAAAGTCCAGAGGCTCTGAAATTAGTTTCAGAAGTTCTGGTTGAACATGCTACGCATGTCAGAGGCTCTGATAAATGGATCAGAGACTCTGATGTTTTCCTGTGTTAGGCAGACATGTTCAACATACCCAACTTGCTAATTAAGAAATTGAACCTTCGTTTATCTAAAGCTTTTGTGAAAATATCAGCAAGTTGAAGTTCAGTTGGTACAAAATACATCTCTATTGTTCCCTTTTCAACATGATCTTTCAGAAAGTGGTACCTTACATCAATGTGCTTTGTTTTGGAGTGCTGTACTGGATTGGCAGAGATGGCTATGGCACTTTTTGAATCACACAGAATTGGAATTCTGTCATATTGTAAGCCATAGTCTCGGAGCTGAGTTTGCATCCATATGACTTGAGAGCAACAACTAGCAGCAGCAACATATTCTGCCTCTGTTGTAGAAGTTGAAACACAGTTTTGCTTCTTGGATGTCCATCTTACCAGCTTATTTCCCAACAATTGACAGCATCCTGATGTACTCTTTCTGTCTAGTTTGCATCCTACATGATCTGCATCAGTGTATGCTGTTAAATCAAAGCTAGACAGTTTTGGATACCAGGTGTGCCTCTGAGGTATCTAAAAATCCTTTTAACTGCTGACAAATGAGATTCTTTTGGATTAGCCTGATATCGAGCACATAGACATGTTGCGAACATTATATCAGGCCTGCTTGCAGTTAAGTATAGAAGTGATCCTATCATGCCTCTGTAGGTTTTGACATCTACAAATTTTCCAGAAAGATCAGAGTCAAGCTTGACTCCTATGGCAATAGGGGTTTTCATAGAGGTTGAATCATTGAGTCTGTATTTTTTCAAAATGTCAGAGACATACTTAGATTGAGTTATAAAAGTACCCTCTGATGTTTGCTTTACTTGTAAGCCTAGAAAGAATGTTAATTCTCCCATAAGACTCATCTCAAATTTACTCTTCATCAACCTTGAAAACTTATCACAATACTTTTGATTTGTAGAGCCAAATATAATGTCATCAACATATATCTGTACTAAAAGCATCTCATTTTTGTACCTCTTGATGAACAAGGTTGTATCTATTGTATCTTTTTCAAAACCATTATTTATAGAAGTGTGCTTTTTGATAATTATTTATTTTACCATTATTTTTCAAAACAATTGACAGCATCCTGATGTACTCTTTGATAAAAGTGTGATTTTTGATAAATAGAATCATGCTTGAACAGTGTCTTACCTAATAGGTAAGCTCAAGACATGCTTGAACAGTAACCTACTTTATAAAGTAAATCTTATCACTAAGTGATTGGTTATCTATTCTGATACTTCAGGAAAGTCTTCAGCGCCATCTTCAGAGAGAATGTCTTCAGAGCTCTGACGTTGTCTTCAGAGCCTCTGATGAAGCCATCTCTGATGTCTTCTTCCGAAAGTTGCAATCTCTGATAAGTACTTCAGAGGCAGGTTTGTCCTCTGAAGTCTATGCCCTCTGAGGTCTATCTTTGGAAGTCCTCTGAAATAGGACTTGGGTATTTTCAACACTTTAACAAACAGAAGATTTGGGGCTAACAAGAGGGCCTGTTTGGATGACTTAGAGATTCATCCTCTTCTTCTTCTTCTTCATCAATCTCATTTACAGAGGTTGGGATTATTTGTTCTTCAGCTATTGGAGCTGGGATTATTTGAAGTGAAATTCCCTTAAGCAGGAGAGAGGACTGAATGAGCAAAAAATGAAAAAGGGAGTTAGTGTTTATTATAGGAGAAGAAAGATAAAGGCTAGAATGAGAGAGGGGTTTGGCAGGAAAAGAAGGAGAAAGGGACAATGGATAGGCATACCTGAGAAGGATGCTCCCCCTCAGATGGTGATATGAGTTTCAGGTTTCCTTCAACAACTATTCCCTTCTGCTTGCCTTGGGATGGGGTATCTGAAGCTTTATCCTTCTGTCTCCCCCCTGCTTCAGTGATAACAACACCTTTCATCGCTGGCATTGATGAGACGTTTGTGGCTGAGAACTAGAGAGACTGATCCTCTTCATCATCATCAGTGACATTGTTATATCCTTGATCAGGGAGATCAAGTTCTTCTTCATCATCATCTTCTTCATCATTTAAATAAAGGGAAGAAGAGGGAGGGGCTTGATCTTCTGTCACTGAAAATCCAACGATCTTCTCCCCCTCAACTTGAGAGGGAGTTTCTTCCATCACCTGTACCTCAGCTGCAGTGTTATTTTCTTCGTTTGATCTCTCCCCCTCTTTGTCATTATCAACGTGGAGGAGTTCAACAGTGATAGCTTTAGCAGCAGGCTTTGGACGGGCATCAACCTCTAAATTTTCCAGACGACCTTCAATATTGGGGATCTTTAAAGTGGCCTGGTGAATGAATTTAACAGCGACATTCAACGAAGTACGATCGTTGTCAGTGAAGGAATGCGTCGGAGTAGGAGCTGGTTCATTCATCTTCATCAGCGCTCGAGTCAACAAGTCTGTAAATGAGTCAATCTTGGAAGAAAGACTCCAAACCTTAGTCATGAGAGTGCCAATGCATCCATATAGGACCTGAAACAAAAGTTAGTGGTTGAACAAAACAATGCTCAAGCTTATGTGGAGAGGTAGGAGAAGTGTATATGGGTTTAGGAATACCTGATAGATCAAACATATTGAAGAATTTCATATCTCTTTCAAAATTTGGAAGAGGTGTTTGAGTACCAGGTCCTATGGATGCAGCGGTAAGAGGTTGCTGCGATATGTTGGGAGGGTTAATGACCAAATAAATAGTAGAAGAAGGAAGAGTAATAGGGATAGCAGTAGAGGGAACACTGGTGATAGTGGAAATTACCTTAGTTGGTGGGTCTAGAGGAACTGAGAAAAGTGGGGTTGTCACCAGTGTGGTGTCAGCGATTGACATCACTGACACGGTTGTTGTTATGGTAGCTGATGTGGAAGAGCGACCCACAAATCCATCCAAAGTAGTTTATTGAGAAACTACCTCAGGTAAGTTACCAGAGGTGGTTGACTCCTTAGTCTTTTTGGCCTTTTTAGCAGGGCCAAATAGAGTTGTAGACTGTCGCTTGGAAGGGGTTGTAGCGGCAGGGTTAGCAGAAGAAGGAACCTCTTGTGTGGACGCTGAAGTCGAAGAATAGAGAGAGAGAGAGAGAGACAAGATCGTAGAGTAGAAAGACTTACCTCGTTTTCAGCGGGTTTGATGTCCAACGCTCGTTTGCCAACCCGTGAGAAGCTACCATAATTTGTTGTGGGGTACTTTTTAAGGAGAAAGTGAAGACAAACACAAATGAAACGAACATAGGGAATCTTGGGATCCCTTTCAGGCTTCTCAATCTTTGACAAGAGATCGTCAAAGATCGCTCCAGCATAGTCATAGTGCTTTCCAGCAAGTACCGAATAGCCCATTTGTAGCTGCATTTTCCTAGCCTGGTCCAGCGATCCTATCTTTCCACTCATACTTTGAATAATATGAGTGAAGATGTAGTTGATCTCTGAAGGCATGTTTGCCTTCTGGATTTTAGTCAGCTTCTTGTTAGGAATCTAGGAGCGAGGCTTGTTGTCCCAAGTGTATTCCATGTCATCCAGAAATCGGATGAGTTCAACATCAATGGGAAGAGAGTCGAAACCGTTGGTGGTCTTGGAAGGGAAACGAAGAGTCTTGAGGATACCAAAGGTAGTGAGATTTTCGGGGCCATGTTCAGTCCGGAAAGAGATGGCAGGGACCACTTCACCTTTCTTGTTGGTCACTGAGCTCTTATCAACAGTAAACCGGAATTGCTGAAGTAGTGATTTGGATGGCTTGGGGTCAACAGTAAGAGCATATGCTATGCATTATTGTTTCAGAAAGGCAGCAGCTTCCACCCGATGTGGGTATTTTTCAGCTTCAAAGTCCAAGCGAGCCAGGTGGTTGTTCTTAGGTAATAAGTGCGAACTTGACATTCTTCGAAGCAATAAGTGTAGTTTGGGCCATTTCTGGAATAGACAAGTAGAGTAGAATAAAGGGTTTAGAGTCTAAAAACAATGAAAATATTTTACTAGTTTCTCTTTTTGGAAAGAAACATAGAAAAATAAAGTTGGTTTTAGAGAAAAACAGTGTTCTTTACGAAAAGAAAGAACAATCTTAAAAACCAAATGTTTTTGAACAAGTTAAAATCAAAAGAAATGGTTTTAATGTAAGAAACACTTTTAAATCCAAAATAAGAGGATATTTAAGATTCAAGAGTGTTTTTAAGAGGAAAGAATGTGAAGAACAAAAAACCTGATGATCTTGAAGATTTGAAGATTGAGGTGTGTCTTTTTGTTTGCTAGAATGCCGAGAATGTTTTTTCTTGCCTTAGAAGTTTTTGTGAGCGTAAAAGGTAAGAATTTAAAAAAAGGCATTCCTTATATATGAGGAGAGAGAAAGGAATGAGGTTGGAAAACAAATGCTCATCATGACATGGTCACGTCCCACAAAGTGTCAGGAAAAAGGCATGTCATGGATTGTCGGTTCAAATGACGTCATAGGAGAGAGAACAAATCGTTTCATTTTCTTTTTAGAAAGTATCTCTGAAGAAAATTCAGAGATAGGCTTTCTTTTGAAAGAATCACTGATAAGAAATTGTCAGTGATAAGTTTTATTTTCAAAAAGCTTTTAACCACTTGAGGAAAGTGAGTGATTTGGTTTAGTTTTTTGAAAAAACTTACTGAATATCATTCAGTGATAGAGAATGAGGGAGCATACGTGAGAGTCAGACATATTTAGGCAGAGAGCAGATGATGAAGGGGAACTCTGTATCAATGACATAATGCGTGAAAGGTGAAGAGTCAATCTTCAAGATTCAGCATTCCAAGCTCACTGATGAGAAAGTTGAATCTTGTCTCATCAAAAGGTTTGGAAAAAAGATCAACAAGCTGATAGTCAGTAGGGATAAATTGGAGTTCAATATCACCATTCATCACATGATCTCTGATAAAGTGATATTTGATCTCGATGTGTTTTGTCTTTGAGTGTAGTACCAGGTTGTTTTCTATAGCGATGGCACTAGTGCTATCGCAATAGATTGGAATCTTTGATAGCTGAAGGTCATAGTCTTATAGTTGATTTCTCATCCATAAGACTTGAGCACAACAACTTCCAGTGGCTACGTACTCAGCTTCAGCTGTGGAAGTGGACACTGAATTTTGCTTTTTACTTGTCTAACTTACCAACTTTCCTCCTAGAAGTTGACATCCACAAGTGGTGCTTTTTCTATCAAGTTTGCAACCTGCAAAATCACTATCTGAATAGCCAGTTAGACCGAACCCTGAATCTTTGGGATACCAAAGACCTAGGTTAGGAGTTCCCTTAAGATATCTGAAGATTTGCTTTACAGCGATCAGATGGGATTACTTGGGTTCTGATTGATAGCGTGCATAAAGACATGTAGACTACATGATGTCAGGTCGGCTCGCTGTAAGATACAACAATGAGCCCATCGTTCCTCTATAGGCAATGACATTTACAGTTTTCCAGCTGGATCCTTGTTTAATGTCAGCGGAGGTGCCATAGGAGTTTTCATCGCTGAAGTTTGAGTGAGATCAAACTTCTTTAGCATATCTTTAACGTAGTTACCTTGGTTAATAAATGTACCTTTATCAGTTTGCTTGATCTGAAGTCCAAGGAAGTAAGTTAGTTCACCTATCATACTCATTTTATATTCTTTCTTCATTCTTTTAGTGAAGCGAGTACACCGAGATGGGTTAGTAGAACCAAATATAATGTCATCAACATATATTTGTATAAGAATAATATGACCTTTTATCTTTCTGAAAAACAAAGTTTTACCAATTTTACTACGCTCAAATTTTTTCAGAGATAAGAAAAGAATAATGAGTGTCATACCAAGCGCGAGGAGCTTGTTTTAGACCATAGAGAGCCTTATCCAGCTTATATACAAAATATGGATGCTTAGGGTCAGAGAACCCTGGGGGTTGTTCTACATTGACTTCTTCATTCAACTTTCCATTGAGGAATGCTAATTTGACATCCATTTGATATACTATGAAGTCTTTGTAAAATGCATAGGCTAAGAATAATCGAATTGCTTCGAGCCTAGCTACAGGGGAAAAGGTTTCATCATAGTCTATCCCTTCCTCTTGTCTGTATCCTGAGAAACTAGTCTAGCTTTGTTGTGGGTTACAGTCCCATGTTTATCTAATTTGTTTCTAAACATCCATTTAGTGCCTATAACAGATTTATCAGATGGTCTGGGAACGAGATTCCAAACTTGGTTTCTAGAGAACTCAATTAGCTCTTTTTACATGGCGCTGACCCAATTTGGATCTCTGAGGGCATCATTAGTCTTCTTTGGCTCAGATAGAGAAAGAAAATTAACAAAGAGACATATGTTACCTGAACTTCGTCGTGTCTGAATACCTGCATCAGGATCACCAAGAATTTGATCTATGGGGTGATCTCTGGTCCATCGCTAAGCTGGAGCAAGATCGCTTATCTCAGAAGTTGGATCATTTAATAGGATTATTCACTGATGAAGAAACTTGAGGTTCTTCAGCTAAAAGATGTTGAGTGTCAGATAAATCATTATTAACTGAAAGGTTTTCAGAAGAGGGAAGTTCTGATGGAGGAAGTGTGTTTAGAAGAACAGCTGAAACCCAAGAGATGGATTCAACGTTAGGAGGTATGATGTTTGGATCTTCATCAGCATTAAAATAGTTTGCATGCTGATGAGTGTTGAAGAGAGGATCAGATTCTCTATAATGAGAGAACATCCAGGCATTCAGTTCTTCATTATCAGCGATAGGTTTAGAGTTCGCTGATCTGGATTCGTCAAAGGTGACAAGAATTTTTTCCTCTACAGTTTGTCTTCTCTTATTGAAGACTTTGTAGGCCTTAGAGATAGAGGAATATCCAAGAAAGATTCCATCATCAGCTTTTGGGTCGAACTTTCCAAGAGAGTCTTTGTTGTTTAAAATGAAACACTGACAACCAAAGATGTGAAGAAAGTTGATAGAAGGTTTTCTTCCATGA
This sequence comes from Arctium minus, assembly GCA_954870635.1. Classification (NCBI taxonomy): domain Eukaryota; kingdom Viridiplantae; phylum Streptophyta; class Magnoliopsida; order Asterales; family Asteraceae; genus Arctium; species Arctium minus. The sequence goes on along the minus strand of OX941089.1, from coordinate 46,294,868 downwards.
AAGAGTTCGTAGGCTGTCTTGCTGAAACGTTTTACAATCAGAGACCTGTTCTGAGTAAAACAAGCAGTGTTGATAGGTTCTGCCCAAAATTAAGTTGGAAGATGGGAATCATTGAGCATTGTTCTTGTAGCTTCAATGATCGTTCGATTTCTTCTTTCAGCAACACCATTTTGCTGAGGAGTTATTACAGAGGAGAAATTGTGAGAGATTCCCTAACTCTCAAAGAAATTGTTCAGGGAACTGTTTTTGAATTCAGTTCCATGATCACTTCTTATTGAGCGAACAGTTAGATTATTCAACACTTCCATCTTTCTAACAAAATATATCAGTTATTCTGGAGTGTCACTTTTACAGCGAAGAAAGATTACCCAGGTGTAGCGAGAATATTCATCTACAATGACAAGTGTATATTTCTTTCCAGCTATGGATTAGATATTGACAGGGCCAAATAAATCCATATGCAAGAGTTGAAGAGGACTTGTCACTGAGGAAACTTGTCACTAAGGAAACTTGTTTTGATTTGAAAATAGCTTTAGTCTGCTTTCCCTTTTCACATGCTGAACAAAGAGATTCTTTGGCATATGAGTGCTGAGGAAGACCAGAGACTAGTTCCTTTGAGAAGAGAGAATTCAATGTCTTGAAGTTGAGATGAGATAGCCTTTTGTGCCATAACCAGTTTACATCTGAAGAGGCCTTTGAGAGAAAACAAACGTTTTCAGTGGTAGTAGAGTCCATGTCTATTACATAGACATTTTCCATACGATAACCACTAAGAGCGAGCTTTCCTTTTTCATTCATCACTGAACATGCTTTCTTACAAAAGCGAACTTCGTAGTCTTTGTCACATAGCTGGCTGATGCTTAGAAGATTATGCTTCAGTCCATCTATGTAAGCGACTCTTCTGAAGGTAGTTGTTCCATTGCTGAGAACGCCAAACCCTCTGGTATAGCATTTTCCATTTCCACCAAAGGTCACTGTGGGACCTTTTTTTTCCTTGTAGTCAGTGAGCATGTCTTTTTGTCCAGTCATGTGTCGAGAGTATCCGCTATCTAAATACCAGATGCCCTTCGATCCCTGCAAACATAAGGAAGATTAATTTTTGATTGGTACCCACTTTTCAATGGGTCCAGCAGTGTTAGTGGAGATGGAAGGTTCAAAAATCTTCACGGTATTTGAAGATTCAGCTTCAGTGGTAACCTTAGTGGCATTTTTCACCTTAGCAGATTTCTCAACTTTGGTGACCTTCTTAGCCTTGGAGGCAATCATCTTCACTTTAGCTGTCTTTTCAGCTTTGTGGCAGTAGGACATTTACTAGCAATATGGTCAGTAAGTCCACAGTGATAGCATTTTCAATAGACGAAATTTGCCTTGTGACTATGAGCAGTAGAGTTAGAAAATTTGAGATGAGCAGGGCCAGATCCAAGAATGCCCTTAGCATAAGATCTTGGAAGAACTTTCAGTTCTTTGGATTTCTTAGGCTTAATATCAATTTTCAGCTTTGGAGTTGATCTTTGAGAAATATCTGTGATTTTAGTTTCAGAGCTGGAAGATTGACTTATTGAAGGTTTAGAAGGAACTTTCAGTTTTGCTTTCTTGGTAGCCTTCTGAGGATGAGAAATGGATTTCCCTTTATCAGCGAGCTTAGAGCTTTTTCATAAGTCCTCAGGAATAGAATTGGAAGATGAAGAACAGTGAGTAGAAGAAGTGTCAGGGATAAAATAGACAAACATTCCAAACTTGAGCATGTAACAGTCTCTGCTAGATTCGTCCTTTTCAGGATGATAACCGAGACCAGTTTTGTCATTGGTAGGGATTTGAGCGCTGATGATTTCAGTGATCTTGGTTGACGATTTACACCATCCCTCAATACTTGCCTTTTCTGCTTTTAAAGCAGCGATGGCTTGTTCGCGTTCAATGCTGATAATTTCATTTAAACTTTACTCTAGAAGAGTTAGTTCTTTTATCCTTTCATGAGACTTCTCTAGCTGTTCAGTTAAGTCAATGTTTTTATTTTCAGCTAGAGTTTTGCCATTGAGTGCATTGTATAAGTCTATTGTCAGCACATCTACAACGCGACTTCTCTCAGCTTCAGAAAGAGAGGGATTAGTAGAGATTGATACCTGTGAGGAGATATAGCTCATGGAAGTTCCTGTTGGTTCTTCCACTTCTTCTTTAATCTCAGCCATACGATAGAGATTAGCAACTTCTTCTTCATCAGAACTAGATTCTTCAGATTCAGCCTAGTCATGCTCTTCAGCGATAAGACCTTTACCTTTTCGCTTAAAGTTTTTCAACATTTGATATTTCTCTTTCAGCTTAAGGTATTTGCCATCGCTGTTTTTCTTGGAGGTAGAAGGTTTGAAAACTTTCTTTGGAGGTAGAAGGTTTGAAAACTTTCTTTGACCTGCACTCACTTGCAAAATGTCCAACTATTTCACAGTTAAAGCAAGCAGCAGTAGCCTTATCAACAGGGGTTGATTTTGGCTTGTCAGATATAGATAGAGGCTTAATTCTTCTGAAATTGCTCTTTCTTGCAAACCTTTTGAAAGAGTTTGTCAAGAGTGCTAAGGATTCATCAAACTCTGAAAGATGAATGTTTGATAATTCCTCAGAGTCAGAATCCAACTCAGTGATAGTAAGAGTAGATCGCTGAGATGGAAAGATCTTTGAAGAGACTAAAGCAATAGGAGTGCTTTTAGAGTCTTTAGAATCTTTTTCAAGATTCTTCTTCAAGAGATTTGATTGCTCATAGTTGAGCAATATTCCATATAAGGTGCAAAGAGAGAGAGAGAGAGAGAGAATTTAAGTCTTTTGTCAGCTTTAGACACATTGAGTAACTGTCCCAGCTTTCAGGAAGACATTCCAAGAATTTAGTTAAGACCTCAGAGTTAGAATAGGTCCTACCAGCAGTCCTTAGATAAATGATTAGACAGTTAAATCTCTGGTGAACATCAGATAAGGATTCATTCTTACCAGCGAGGAAACTTTCATATTGTCTTACCATATTAATCTTTCAGGTTTCTTGGACTTCAGAGGTACCTTCATATTGAACACATATAGTGTCCCACATTTCTTTGGCAGTTTTAAGATGCATGATGGAATGGAAGGATTCATCAGGCAGAGCCATAGAGATTGTTAGATCCCAATAAAAACAACAAAAGAAGATACTCCATAGAAATGTAGAGATAAGATGAAAATTAAGAACATAATTATCAAGAACTCATCTCATATGCTTTGATTTCAATAATGGAGGGGAAATGGGAAGAACACCATAGTAAACATGTAAGCGACTCTCATTAGTCTGTGTGTGTGAAAAGTGTGTTCTCTCCAAAAACCTAATGAGAAAATGAGTCATGGGCACCTATTAATAGGGCCCATTTACAATAAAAAGGATCAAACCCATACAACTAATTAAAAAGCCTAAAATACAATTCTTTATAAAACATTCAGTTAAATTGGGGCTAATTTAAGCTAACAATCTCCCCCTAATGTTTTATAAAGAAAGCATCATCATATAGTCTCCCCCTTGCTTTCTCTAGAAGCTTTGGTGTGCCATTCTTCGAGTCTTCAAAGCATCACAAGATCCCCCTCAAATGTAGGCCCATCTTCTTGAAAGACTTAGACGAAAAATCATTTTGTCCAGCTTTCATGTCTCAACTTCACTGTTGTTTTGGACCATCAAGGAGCCTGTTTGAGAGAAAACATAAGGCATGCACATTAAACTCCAACTTCTTAGCTTTCCAACGAGCTTTGATTCATCCATTTTGGATGAAAAATGAGTGAGTTGTGCAAGTTTTCCCTCAGCTACGCAGAACGGTCTTCAAAACATAAAATTTGACTTTTAAGATCCCATTGAGTAAGCATTCAGCACCGAGCCTTAAACTTGAATAACAGAGGAGGGAGTGACAATTAGTGACAATTGTCTTCAAAACATAATTTAAGCTAACAGAGATGATGGTTTTTGCCTTGGTATCTAAACCAACCTTCTTTTTATCTTCATCACTCAATTGTCTTATTTCCTTAATAGCATAACGTTCAGTGACAGAGGAATGGTGGCAGTAGCTGGAACGATAACTATGATTGTGAAAGGTTCATAAGGGCTATTTGCTACATATTCAGGTATAGTAGGATCTACACCTTCTAGAAATAGCATCATTCGATTTTTCTAGAGAGCAAAGTTATCTCTGCTAAATCGAGGAGGTTTTGAGAGAGAACCATTATCATAGTAGTTTGTGTTTGTGTTGAGTGCCATATTAAGAATATCAAGGAAGAGAATAAAGCAAGATCTTGTTTATGAGATTAAACAATCTGCTCTGATATCACTTGCTATTCCCGAAGGTGCTTAACAAGTTTGTAGAAGGGAGGGAGGGGTTGAATACAAACACATAATTTTAAAGTTTAATAAATTGTTTATTGATAAATCAAATCACAATTTACAAGTTTGTTGCAGAATAAGATTAAGTAAAATATAATCTAAACAAACTTAAGAATCACTAAGAAGGTTGCACTAGAAATAGAGAATAGGGGATTGGGAGAATATAGAAAACAAGGGTTTTTATGTATTAGAAAGATGAAGGCAACACACAGATGGAGTGTTGATCTTTCTATTTATACCCTATGCATTAAATGCATGGCAAAGTACTTTACACGTGTCCTTCATTGGTTGGTTGCATGAGTCTGACTTTAGGAGACATGCTTTTGGCCGTATGATAAACAGTGTAGTTGACAGAGTTGTTGTACGAATTGATGTAGAGGTATGTGTTTTCTGACAATCGTACTATGTGTGCAAGGATAAGACAAAAGAGACTTGAGGCATAATCTAAGTGATTATCAATCGCTGAATATCTCTTCCTTCAGAGATATAAAGAAGTTCAGTTATCGCTGAAGCTTTTCCTTAGGTTTCTTCGCGTGTGTAGATTTGTCTTGGCTTCACTGATATCTGCATCAGGTCATGAGTAGACTTCTCTTTGTTCAGCAGCTTTGTCTTCGATTCAGCAGTGAACATCTTTTGTCACGAAACTTGTCTTCAGGGATTACGTCTAACTGTTTACATTAGAAACCATCAGCAATACTGAACATACTCAGTATTAGATCGCTGATGGTTAAACACAAATACGTATGAATGTTTACAAGAGAGATCATCAGCGATAACTGAACAGACTCAGTATGATCGGACTTTTCTGGAATCTCCATCTCCTCGTCGCACTTGTCAATCCGCCTTTCAAGAATATCTTGAATAATAGATCCCTCCATAAAGAAAACCTGATGATGAAACACTAATATATAATGTTAAAAGGTAATTTTCACTAAGTATATAAAGGGTCATTATCAAATCACTGAGAGAGTATAGATCAACACTGATATCCCCCTTCCCTGTAGGGGCATCCCCTTTCATCTTCTCCCTTTTCTTAGCTTAACTCAATAACACTACCATCTCTGTTTTCTTTTAACGAATTGGAATCACACAACACTACTGCAACCCCCTGATCTAGATCAAACACCATCATTGGAGATCTCTTCCCCATCTCCTTTTGTGCCTCGACCTGCTTCTCCGTTTTGCGTCTGGATCTGCTTCTCAAAGATTGTTTCATGAACCAATACCTGGACCATGGCTTCAAAGTCAATCTTTTTATTTAGGTTTTAATTTACGGTCTACTTTATGGTTTTAATTCAAGTGTTGATTTAAGTTTTTGATTTAGAGTTTGTGTTAATGCATAAATGTGTTGGATGCAAGATCATTGAAGACTAAAAATCAAAGTTCAAGAATGTCAAAGCTGAAAGTCAACTCTCATGTGAAAGTCAATGTCAAAAGTCAAAGTCATTGTTTTTAGTTGTTTTGTTTTTGTAAGCTTGTAGTTTTTGTTTTATAGACTTGTGGCTTGTATAAATAGTTTTTGCTTTTAGTTTCTTTGTAATCATACTCACAACAATTAAAGCAGAGAGCTTTAGAGAGAGAAAGCTAGAGAGAGAAAGTTTGTACGAATCTTGATTTGAATTGAACAACAGGTTGAATTGTTAATCTGAATTAATTTTGTTGTTGTTTAATTGTGTTTAGATTGATAAGAACTTGAATCAGGGACATTATCAGTTTGTATCACAAATTTTTGGAATGAACCTACACAAATTTGTTAATCATTTTCACATATTCTTACCCTTGATGGTCATTTTCTTGATTTTATGTTGGTTTTGTTGAACTTTGCATAATATTATGTTAATTTTCTTGTTCTTTTTTAACGAGAAAAGATATTCAATAAAAGAAGATTAATTAAAACTAATGAAATAGAGAAAATGGATGATGATAGTGGGATGGTTGATCGTGTTCACCGGAGACGATGAAGGTGTTCATCGACGGCAAAAACAGAAAACATTGAAGTTATTTTAATTAAAAATATTAAAATACTTAAAAGTAGGAAATGGTTATTATAAAAGGTGAACTTTAAAGAAAGGTCATTTAACCTTCACACTTAACAGAAATATGGACGTACGTTAGGATCAGATATCAAATCTAATACAAATGCAAACCTTGAGGGTTCATATACAATAAATGAAGTTCAAGGACCAATTTTACTAATCTTAACAAATCCTTGAGATGAAAAAACATAATTCACTCACAAAAATTGAGTGAATTACATGTTTCCTCCTTGTGGTCTCACATTTTAAATATTGTGCGGGAAGTAAAGTTACAAAAAAGGAACTTGACGTATGCATTTTTTTAATGTCTTTGATTCTTGTCTTCAACTCCAATAAATTAACTCAATTGTCTCAGAGATATTTTTGTCGTTTTACTCTATTCCTTAATTTTCATTAAAAAATTATATTATATTTTCTAACACATTTGCACACGCACACGCACCCCCACACCTACATATATACACACACACACACATACACACTAGAGAGAGATGAATATTCAATTGAAAACCAATTTTTAAGTTGTGAACTAGTGGACAAATCTTGTCCTTCCATCTCTATTTGATCCAACAATTTACATTAAATACAATTCTTTAAGAGTGAATTACACTGGTGGTCTCTGTGGTTTGCTCAAATTTTGGATTTGGTCCTTAAATCAAACTATCTACACTGATGGAACCTAACTTTTCAATTTCATAACACTCAAGGTCCCTCGACTTAACATCGTTAGTTAGCAATCGTTAAAAGGGACGAATAACTATTTGGGTAAATTATAGGGACCAAAAGTGTAATTCATTTTAATATATACACATATGAAGGTTATCGACACCGACGCTTACTCTCCCTCATCTCTCTCACCATCGGCAATTACCGCCGACAGTTACCACCCTATCGCCAGCAGTCACCCATCCTTCGGTCATCTTCGGCTCTGACAAATACATTAACCTTCTTCACCGTTGGCAATCCATCACTCTCCCACTCACTCTCTCTGCCTCTTATACAAACTCCCCTCACTAAATCTGTGTCCCACCACCAGAATAAGAGCAATCACCACCAGATCTGCGCCACAACCTGTTTTCATGGAGCTGCAACCTCCATCTAGAACTAGATCTGTGAATAGTGTGAAGGAACCAGATCACCACTGCTCCGTTACTAGTTATGCACCATCGATCAAGATTCACGATGTAACATCCCGTTGAAAACGCACCACCGAATCCAACTTCTGTTGTTGATCTTCTTGAGAATAGTTTCTGGGTTTGTAATATTTTGGGTCCATGAGAATAATTTATGAGTTTGTAATTTATGCGTTTGCAATTTCTGGTCCTGCACCAACGACTTCATCTTCTGCACCTTCGGGTTAAATGGGTTATGATTTTTGAGTTTGTATCACAATTCTTGAATAATTATATACATAATTGTTGGTAATGTTCTTGATACATTGTGGATGTTCTTGTTGGTAATCTTGATACATTTGGGTGCTTGATTCAGAATTTAATGTTTAGATTACATTTTTTTTATTTTAGGGTTTAGATTACATTTTTAATTTTAGGGTTTAGTCTAGATTACCGAATAATGGTTTGTTCCTTCTAATGGTTGCTAACTAACAATGTTAACTTTAAGAACCTTGAGTGTTGTGAAATTGAAAAGTTAAATTTAAGCAAACCACAGGAACCACCAGTGTAATTTAATCTTTTTTTTAATTAAAATAGTTAATTAAGGTGATTAAACAAGGAAATTTATTTCAATCCTTACTATTAAACTCCAAATCTATTAGGTAACAACATAGAATCTCATTGATCTTGAACAATTCTAGATGATTACATGTGATTTGAAACTTTCTCTCTCTAGAATGCTTTCAACTTTCTCTCTCTAGAAAGTTGCTACAATGATGATCTACTAAGTGCTTCATGCTCAATTCCTAAGCAAACTCTATTAATACTAAGTCTAATTACAAATACATTACAATATATAGTAAACTACTTTGATTTTCACTAACATGACTTTGACTTTTGACTTTCTTTGACTTTCCATGACTTTTACAATGCTTTGACAATTACATTGACTTTACAATAAATCTTGAATACAATTTTATGCGCTAACATTCTCCCCCTTTGGATTCAAGATTTAAAAAAAATTGACATCAATCTTCAACTTTTGATCTTCAGAACTTTAACTCTGACTGCTTTAAACTTTTGATCCCCCTTTTTGATGATTGTGAGCATCATGATCATCAAAACTCTTTTCAGTTTCAACACTGTCTTTGAATACCATGTAACATTCTCCTCTTTTTTTATCTGAATAACCGTCAATTCCAAAAAACATTTATCCGAATCTTTACAAATTCAGATAGAATGAACATTGTAACCCTGAATCAACATATGAAATAGTTAGAATTGCCTGTAAGTAGCACAAAGCCACATAGTACAACAGATGTACTTTGGAAAGGAGCTTTTTGATGATCACTCCCCTAGGGCTTCCATTTAATCATCGAAAAACACAAAGGAATTTCTATGAACGTTATGACAAGAAAACATATTCCTTGTGTGTACATTCAAGTGTAGAAATGATTGAAACAATTTATGCTTGTACATGCTTAAATTGTGTAAGCTGTTGAGACAACAAGTTTTCCACAGACTCAATGTGCATGATTGAAGGTCGAAGTTTTCAATCAATGTGCATGATTGAAACTTTCTTCTTTTTCAATATCTAAATATTCTGAGTGAAGATTAGATAACATATGTGTTGCGTCCCCAAGAAAAATTGAAAAATTTCTTTGTCGGTAAAGAAATGAGTAGCTGGTGGGGTTATAGCAAGAGTTGGCATGGGCTCACTGCATGTTTCAATGATGGTCACCAAAGAATGTGAACCAATCAGTAATGTGGTTGCCCGACTCAGAAAAAGTTGGTGCAGAGTTCTCGTATTCTTTTAACTCGTTCTCACACCCTCTTTCTTTTTTTAAAATCATCTCACTTCTAACCAAACTCTCATTTACATTTTACCACTCAGTACAATGAGAAAAACTCAATTGGATGAGTTATCTCCCCCACTCTTTGATTTAAGACCCCTCACCCCTCAATCACTTAAGGACAACTTATTGGGTAGGAAACACTGGTTAACGTGAATCCATAGAAGTTCTTTATGATCTCACACACTAATCCCATGAAAATTTTGTCCTAAAAAGATGTGTTGTTCAACAGTTTAGCTTGAACAAAAAAATCTCAGCAAATGAATCACATTGTCAAATGAATGTATGCTCCTCAGAAAAATCATCATTATTTGAGCATTTGAACTTTGAAGATTTCTCAAAACAAGGAAATTGAATGAATGAAATGAAAACAATAGACTTGTTTGAGAATCTGACAATGTTTCACAGATCAAATATCATGAAAGGTAGACATGTAAGGTTAGGGTATCAAATAATTTGATAGTGTTTATATGAACAAATATAAACAATCTTGAAATGAACGCTCAAGTTGATAGAATATATGATGCTCAACAACTTGAAGTACAAACGAGAGTATTACCATCAAAAAATTGTTTCGTTTTTAGACATGGTAATAACAAAGTCAATAAAAAGCTGAACCGGTGTGTATGAATACTTGAAAGTACATAAAAGATAATACACACGTATTCATATTTAGAAACACACGGTCAGAAATGATGTTATAATCCAAGATTGATATGGAAAACATTTAAAAGCATACTTCAGAATTCATAAAGTCTGTTTGAGAATAGAGAAGTGGTTTGAACATTTAAGAAAACAGTTTTCATGTTCGAAAGTCGTTCTTCTTTCAAAAAATCAGAGATTAAGATCAGAAGATACTTACATTCAGTAATGTTTAAGCTCCCCCTTAAATCATGATAGAATGATTTAAAATCAGATAAGCTCCCCCTTAATATTTCCATAAGATCTTTATCTGAAAAGAATATGCACATGTCACAATACTTGGATCAAAGTATCCTTAATCATTAAAACGAGTTCTGAATTACTAAGATAAAAGTAAATTCAAAAGTCAATGTTGTAGTAATTGAAGACCGAGTTCTGATCTGATATGATCAGAAGTAAAAATCATTGAAGTACGAGTCCTAAACTGATGTGTTTAGAAGTCTAAGTCTTTGAAGTACAAGTGCTGAGCTGATTTACTCAGAAGTCTAACATCTTTTAAAGACCGGCTTCTGAACTGTCGTATTTAGAAACCAATAATCTTTTTATGCTCCACTGGTTCTTCTTCTCAAATAGCATGCTTCTACTATGTTTCCAGTCATGTGTTTTGTATTCTTCTTGAATTAAGCATTACACATGATGGACCTACAAAAAAGATTAAGGAGATTTTGGTACCCAACGTGACTTGGGTCCTAATTTGCTGATGCGGATTTGGTCTTGACATCGGTTTTCGGATGACTGATAATATTTTGGGGAGGATGTGCTTTGGTCCATTTATGAGTGCTCGGAAGGAGTTCAATGTCTGTTTGATTGTTTGAATCATCAAACTCATCCGATATTGCAGGCATATCAAATTCATGTGCTTCCGGACTTTCAGCTGCAGTTGGTGAATGATCCACTTCTTCTGTTTGTAACTCTGATGGTGAATCCCTAGACACAACAGATTCTGAAGCTGGTTCAACAGTTGGTGAAGCCGGTGCAGAAGTGCTCTCTGGATTTGAGCTCTCAGAAATTATTGAATCTACGCTCGTAGAAATAGCACCAATATGTTCAGAAGGACCTGGCAATTCAACACTTATTGTAGGTGTGTCTTCATTCCTTAATGTGTCTTAATTTTCGTTTTCTGCACATATATCCATAAAAGCATCCATAAACAACAAATCTAGATCTGAGTCAGTTAAAGTTTCAGGGTTAGAAATCTTATTCTTGTTATGTGCAGGTTCTACTCTAGTTTTAGTAGAAGCTTGTCCTTAAATTCTAGAGCGGACAGTATGGTGAGGAAAGTGGGAAGCAAATGGTACTTTATGTTGATCCAGACATTGAACCAACAGTTGAAAAGACTGAGGTTGCTATTGAAGAGGAATTACTGCAAATAACTAGAGGATATGTAGAGATTATTGCTGTTAGTTCAGATGAAGATGAGAATGCAGATCAATATGAGAAGTTTTGGAAAATTATAGAAGAATTTGAGGAGCTTATAGATTTTTCTGATGTTGATAATGGGGGAAATGATTTGGAGAATGTGTTTGATGAGAAAGATACAGATGTATTGTTTCAACCCTATGGTCTGAACACTCCAGAAAAAATTCACCTCAACCCAGTTCAAAATGAATTGCCATAATTCCATGAGTTCAACTTTCCAGAAATTCCAGTGAGTCAAAGTCGACCTTCCCAATCAAATCAACCTGATCAACCTTCTACTCAACCATCTACCGATCAAGCTGGTCCGTCTACATCTGGTATGCCTGATCCTGAACCCACTCAAGCTGAACAAGGACAAATAAAGAATGCTCTCAGAGTTCCTTTTCTTGAAGAGACGAAGAAAATATTTGTGCACCACATCAGAGAATTTGACATCTTCTTGGTATTGGGGATAATGAATCAGCCAAAAGAATATCAGGAAGAATATGTGTACATGATTAATTCTTTGAAGCTGCCTATAGATCATGTTAAGTCAAAGCACAAGGTAGTATCAATCAAGGAAGTCTACCTGAAGAAGTTTTACAGAATATGGTATCCAGTGTTTATAGTTTAGAGACAAGACACCCGCTACTACACTTTTATCGAAGCAGATTTTCAGCACCTTCTAATAGATGACTTTGAGTTTATGTACCATCTTTTCAGAGATCTGACCGTCACAAAGGAGAACATCACCCATGTACTAGAGTCAATCAAACTATTCATACAGAGGCATATTGTATTCACCTATTTTTATGACTATCAGTTGGGTTTGGAGAGTAATCAGTCAAAGATAAACATAATAAAGCCAGACTTGAAGATACTAGACTTGGAAAACTACCCGTTGTTTATGGTTCTCCAAGATCCAGAGTTCGGGGTTGTCTACAAGAATGGCTACAATGAAAAGATATTTATGAGATTCTACGAGGTTGCAAAGTTTTCATACGGGATACTGAAGGTAATCAAATTACAACTTGAAAGCTGGTGTGAGCAAAATGAAAGAGAAAGCTCAGTTGAAGGTAACACTATGCCTAGAAGAGACCAGTTGATACTTTTGAAAGCTATAGAGCTCTGGAAGAAAGAATTGAATTCAGAAAGGCTATAAGGAGGTTTGAAACTTACATGGTCATACGGGACACAAGAACATTCAAGATCAATGAGATTCTATGTTGTTACCTAATAGATCTGGAGTTTAACACTTACCACATTTAACTATATGATTTTTTCTTTTATTGTTTTGATTAAAAAATTTTATCCCCTTAAATTTAAACTAAATTATCTTAAAAATTACTAATATCTAATCAAACAAATTACATCAAAAAATGAGCATTTCATTCTCTTCGATATGACATATATCTCGATATAGTTTTTTTCTTTTAATTTTAACCTTTTTACGTAAAATCATGTATATGCGTAATATTCATTATGGATATAAATATACTTTTACATGTATACAATAGCTCGACACTGTAAGTTTGTAACTTAATATCACCTTCTTCAACATCATAAATCTGTAACCCGAAAACATCTTCTTCAATACCGAAGGTCCGTAACCTGACACCATGTTCTTCATCATCGTAACCCAACACCCATCGAGATTGATCGAGAATCCATCAAGGCTAACCGAGAACCCATTCATTGACTTGGTGTATGTTTGTGTGTGTAAAACCATAACCTACCACCTCATTTTCCATCAAGACCGATCGAAATCCAATTTATTGATTTATTATGTTTTTATGCGTGTAAAAACTATAACCTACCACTTTAATATTTTACAGAGATGGATTGAGAACCCATCGATACCTATCAAGATCTATCGATACCAATCGAGACCAATCGAGACTAATCGAGAAGCCAACGAGACTAACAGAGAACCCATTAGACTTGGCTGTGTGATTTTATGTGTAAAAACATAACCTACAACTTTCAAGTTTTATTGAGATGGATGAGGAACCCATCGAGATCAATTGAGAACCCAATAAATAAAAAAGAAAAAATATAGTTCGTAAAACTGTAGTATATTAATGATGAATATTATGTATATGCATGGTGAATATTTCAGTGAAGATTAATATTTATGGTAAAAATAATATTTATGATAAATATCACACTGAAATGAATAACAGAGAGTTGTTGTATACATGTGAATATTGATAAATATTCATGATGAATGTTACATTAAAAATATATATTTATGATGAATATCATACTGATGTATGAATATCTGAAAAGTTGTTGTATACACATGAACATATATAAATATTCATGATGAATAGTATGTATATTCATGATGAATATTATAGTGAAATTTATATTCATGATGAATAACATACTAATGTATAAATATTGAAGAATTGGTGTAAACACGTGAGTGTACATGAATATTCATGAGGAATAGTATGTATATTCATGATGAATGTTCTAGTGAAAATGTATATTAATGATGAATATCATACCGATATATGATAACTCTCGATTCTTGAGAGTTATTACCTCTCTTTTCTCATTTATTTTTACCACATTCTAGCATATTTTGCCCTCTTCCTCCCTAATTTGGTCTAATATGTTCCAACATAGTGATGAAGTTTCAAGGATGCAAAAATTCGGTTTTATAACTTTTTGTGCAGCAAAGTGGCCACTTTGGTCACCACAATGGCGACAACGTGTTGGAAGTTTTGGATAAGCCTTGGACAATTTTGGTAATGTGCATTTTGAAGTAAAGAAAGAAGAACCTGAACTTTCACAGGAATAATCAAGGAAAAAGAGAATTTGAAAGTCGAATGAAGCTTCAACACTCTTCATATATGGAGCTTTAGCATTTATTTTACATTCTCTCATTAAGTTCTTAGTTGTAGTTGCATTTAAGTTTCTTGTAACAACATCACCACTATGGCGACATAAGTGGTGACATCTTTTCATTTTCATTTATGCAAGTTATGTTTACGTATCTTTTTTCTCCTTCCATGTCTTTTACTTTTATCATGAACTAAACACCCCTTTTGGTGTGGGTATGAGCTAAGACTAAGACTAGTAGGCGGCACTTGGGTGTTGCCATCGTTGCTAACTCTTAGACTTGGTCACTTGAGTCAGGACTTTAGCTCAACGCGAACAAGCCAATCACTTGTAAGTGTTAATATTAGATCTTAGACCCAGATATGGGCGGACCCAAAAATACGGCTTGAGTGATGCAATAAGATTTGAGAGAGTCTTTTATAACAGCGTAGAGATACGGGTTTTTGCATGATTTTAACTAAGGTTCAAAATGTCGGTCGATATAGGTGTCACAAATAGATTTGGGCATCTATATCCATACTGGTGGAACTAAGACCCTTAGAGGTTTACTTAGTTAAATCGGTAAGTCTTGAGTTGGAAATAGTGGCAACTTTGTACTGTGGAAATTTAGTTTCGAGAGAAAGGGGTTTTCATGGATGTTTTGTACCAGTTGTTTTTGACTATAATGTTACTACACCTGTGTTAGATAATTCTTGTACCCACATCCTATCTTTTAACTTGTTGATTACTTTAATTGTTATTTAGCATAAATCAAAACTCAAAAATATTGATATTGTTCTCAAAACTCAAACAAGCACAATAAGTTCATGAATGTCTCTGATTCTTAGTTGACCAGTCCCTGTGGAAACGAATTCGGTACATTACCACTTTATTACTTAATAGCGATCATAGTGTCCGATGTGTACTTGCACTGCTACTGTGGCAACACAGGTGGCCACTTTGTGGACCAATACGATTTTCCACTATCAAGTTTTTGGCGCCGTTGTCGGGGACTGACGTGATTTTAAATCCTAAGATATTGACTTTAATTTGATCTAGATTCGCTTGTTTCAATTTTTCTAGAATATTTTTCGTGTTGTATGCCAAGTCTACCACATGGTGAACCGTTAAAAGACGAAGAAGAGGTAGAAGAGGTCGGAAAAATTAAACCATGGCTGGAAATGGTGAAGAGCCACCACCACCTATTGAAACCACGATTAAAATTTCCGACGACAAAGAAAGGGGAATACGAGACTATGCAACACCCGAATTTGATCAATTAAAATCGGGTATTCTTAGGCTTAACATTACGACACAAACTTTTGAACTAAAATCGGTAATGTTTCAAATGATCCAAGAAATGGGTCAATTTGGAGGATTACATTCGGAAGATATGCACTCTCATTTAAAATCATTTTTAGAAATAACGGATCATTTTCGTATTCATGGAGTTACTGTAGAAGCCTTATGGTTGACACTCTTCTCTTACACATTAAGAGATAGAGCCAAAGTGTTGGATCAAATAATTGTATTCAAGATTAAAGGGTCTAAACTGTATTTGTTTGAAAGTTAAAGTTTGGGGTTTAAATTGTAATATGTTAATAGTTATTTGTAAATGGGCCTAAAGCCTGTTAGAAAGCCCATAAGCCCATTAGGCCTAAAATCCTGGGTATTTAAAGTTTTGGTTATTTAGTTTTAGGTAAGAACCTTTCATAATTTCATAATCATTGTTTAGAGAGAAAGGTAGCCATATTGTTTTCTCTGTATTCAAGGGTATCAAGAACACTCAAGGGTTTCATTGTTTATTCAAGGGATTGGTATGTTACTCTGATTTATATATCTCTTGATTATTATTGTGTTGCTTGATTACTTGATTGATTGTTAATCAACTAGATAAATGTGGGATAACAAGTGGTATCAGAGCCAAAAGGATCAAATTTTTTTTTGATTTCACTATTCACGAAAATTACTGTTCATCGATAATACTGTTCATTGAATTTTTTTTCTGATTTCGTGAATTTATGTGCTTTTATGCTTAAAGTTGATCTGATTAGTTGAGATTTATGCTTCTAAATACCATCTGATTGATTAATTGCATTGGGAATTAACAAAGTGAGTGAATTTGTGATTTTAAGTTTTCTGGGTTCGACAAAAGCTAACTATCGGTTGTTACTGTGCTTATTAAATCGAATGCTTAAAAGTTGAAATTGATCTCTGAGTTTAATTGTATTGTGATTGGTTCATGTTTCTGAGTACAAAGGACTGATTTTTGCATCTGATTGTGAGTTTGTACTGATTTTCTGGGTTGATTATTGCGTTTGTTCATCGACTTCTGGGCTGCTTAAGAACATACCGGTCGAACATTCTATCGGTCTAAGCATTCATATCGGTCTAGTCCTTTACCGGTCGAAGTAGTTTCTCGATCCTTACATTCTATCGGTCGAGCACCATATAGGTCGAACAACCTATCGGTCTTAGAGAATATCAGTCAAATCATACTATCGGTCTTATCTCTTTACCGGTTATAACATCTTACCGGTCGAACATAGAGTATCGGTCGAAGAATCACTATATCGGTCATATCACTATACCGGTCAAACACTATATCGGTCATATCACTATACCGGTCGAAAGGAATATCGGTCCTGTAGGTTCCGGTCTTAGTCTTTTACCGATCGAACAAGTCTCCAGTCGAATCAATACCGGTCGAAGTGGTTTACCGGTCTTACAACCTCCCGGTCGAAGACTTTTACCGGTCGAATATTTTTATCGGTCTTCACTATACCGGTCAACTATATTCCCGGTCGAACAAAGTACCGGTACAAGCAACTTACCGGTCGAACTCTCTATACCGGTCTTAGTCATTTACCGGTCGAGCATAAGACCGGTTGTTACATCTTACCGGTCAAACAAGGTACCGGTACTTTATTTTTCAGTATTTTATTCATAGATATTAGTGCTTTATACTGTGTGCGAGGACTGCATTTGATTATTTTTGTAAATTTATTTATCTGAAAATTTTTGAGTGTAGTCTTTACTCTTGATTCTAACGATCTCATCTAGTTGGTTGTCTTGGTACAGATAAGTTTAATTACTAACCGTACAGCTAAGATGTCAAACCAGCTTCTCTCGATGGGCTCTCAGTCCAAACCGCCTGTCCTTTTGGCTGATGAATATCAGCAATGGAAGAAGAGAATGGTCCAGTTTCTGAATCATAAAAACAGAGACTACATGGAATCAATCATCAATGGTCCGGTCAATCCGATGATTAAAGTTGATGGCCAAGCAGCAACTGACACCTCTCCAGAAATCCCAGACATATATGTTCCTAAACCTTATCAGTACTTTACTGAAAATCAGAAGGAACAGTACAAGACAGATGAAGAGGCTCTTATCTATCTGACCATGGCAATCCCGAACGACGTCTACAACCGTGTAGACAGTCGGAACTCTGCAAAGGAAATCTGGAATGAACTATCCAGACAGTTTGAAGGAAGTGAAGCCTCTATCCAAGCTAAGCAGAATATATGCATAAATGCATACGAGGGGTTTCATGCAAAAGAAGGAAAGACGCTGCTAGAGACCTACAACAGATATAACATCATTCTCAATGACCTGCGGAGGAACAACATCTCTAAGTCTGCTTCGGAGATTAATTATAAGTTCATCAAGAACTTAAATCCAGAATGGAAGAACTTTGCCATCAACCTTCAGATATCAAAGAACATGGCTCAGGAAAACGTCACTGATATTTTCTCTACTCTTTCTCAGCATGAGGATGAGGTGAGAACCATCAATCTTGAGTCCAATAAACTGAAGGATTCTGTGGCTCTCATAGCCGGCAAAAGTTCTGTATCTTCCGCAAGGTCAAAGAAAAAGGTGACAAAAGCTCTAGTTACTGAAGTTACCGACTCTGACTCTGCTTCAAGTGATGAAGAATTGGAGATTGATTCTGATCCAGATATTCAGAAGTTCTCTGAGGACTTGGCTCTTATTACTCAAAGATTCAAGAAGACCTTTGGCAAGAAGAAGTTTTATTCAAAGCCTAAGTACGAAGGTCACAAGAAAGAGAAGGCTGAATTAAGATACAAGCCAAGGCAAGGACGGCGAGAGGAAAGACGAGAAGAGAGAAAAGAAGACAGAAGAGAAGATAAGAGAGAAGAAAAGAAAGAAGACAGAGCTGATGAACCAGGAAGATGCTACAATTGCGGCAAATTTGGGCACTTCTCCAGAGACTGCAGATTCAAGAAGGTAAAGAACTCAGACTATTATGCAAGAAAGTCACTCATCGCCAAGAAAGCTGAAGAAGGAAAGGTACTTATGGCCGAAGAAGAGAACTGGCTGTTCCAAAGTTCCGATGACGAGGAGCAAGCTCACTTCACCCAAGTATCTTATATGGCAAAGCTGGATGGTGACGATGAAGATTCTGAGGCACAATCTGAAGATGCAAACTCTGAGGTAAGTGATAATTCTGAGCTTATTGACTCTCTTATGGCCTAAATACATAGCATGAAAGATGAATTTTCTTTATTGAAAGGCAAACTTAGCTCTGCACAACAATCAATATTGAGTTTTCGTGATGAAAACGCTTTGCTGAAAGTTGTTGTGGAAGAAAAAGAAAAAGAAAAAGACGGTCTAAAAGCTGAAAAGGATTCTTTGAAAAGCAAAATATCTGATTTAGAAAAGGATCTTGTGAATATCAATGCTGAAAAAGGTGAGTTCAAAATAAAATTTGAAGTTTGTTATAAAGAAAGAAATGAAGCTTACACCAAAATTAAGAAACTGGAGGACATTAATATGAAACGAGGTCAAACTGAGCAAACATTAAATCTGTTGACCAATAAACTCCAAGAGGAAAGGTTTTATAAACTAAAACCAGGTTTGGGTGTGCCAACTAATGAGATTTTGAAAAAGGCACCGGAGCATATATATAATTTTGATAAATTCGGCTCCGCAATCAGACCCATTCCTGACATTCGTGCAACTTTTGTTAAAGCAAGTACTCCTACACCTTTATCTGAGACCAAAGGTCAAGAAGAAATGGGAAAGAACAAGTCTGGTGACACTGATTCTCAAAATCCTTTTAAATCAGTTGGTTTTGAATATGGTGATTTAACCAAAAGCTATGCGACTCGAAAGATTGAATTTACTGAGTTTGAATCACTATTTACCACACCTTCCAACGAATCAGTTAGCACCAACACAGTTCTACCTGAGACTGCATGCAAATATGATGAGTATGAATCAGATATTGATCCATCTACTATGCCATCAGTCTCAAGTCCCATTGCTTCTAAACCTTTACTTGTTGAAGAGGTTAAAGAAGAAACTGTAAACACGAATGAATCTTGTTTGAAAAATGATAAAACGTAGTTTATTGAGTCCATGACTGAAGAATTATTTTCTGAAATGATGAATGCTTCAGAATCTGATCCTGTTTCTATTCCAAAGGAGTCGAATTCTGTGAGTGATCATACATCTGACTTGATGAAGCAAATTGATCTGTTGCAACAGTCTCTTGATGAGGTTGAAGATGAAAACTTTGATCTCAAGTTTAAACTTGAAAAATCTTTGAAAGAAAATCAAGAGCTTTGCACAGAAATCAATGATTTGAAAATTACTCTATTTAAAAATGCTTCAAATGATAAACAGATGTTCAACGATCCAAGCTGTAAGGTAAGAACAAATCCAGAATTTGATGCTCCAACAAAACCTTCAGTTGTTTACTCTGACTGTCCTGAATATCCACCGAGCATCTTTGAGAAGGGTGAAACTTCAACTAATTCTAGAAAAGAATCACCTTCTAAGCATGAGACTAATGAGATTCCTATTTCTGTTTCAGATATAAGAGGAAATGGAGGTGGGAAGAGTAAGAAGAATAAAGATCTTAGTTTGAATAAAAAGAATAGTTTGAATTCTAGTAGTTGTCCTACAGACAGTGTTATTTTGAATAGTACTTCTTTTGATAAACATGAATGTAAGATTTGTTCCGATAAATCTAAGTTTATGAATTTTGCTCGAAAGAATCTTTATTGCAAACACTGTTGGGATAATTCATTCAAATACTACTCCCCTCCTAAGTCCAAAAAGAATAAAAGCAAAGCTAAGCTAAACTCTAAGTCTAATTCTAATTCTGATTCTTCTACACAACCCAAAGTGTATCGAGCTAAGGTTGCCAATCCTACTTCTAAAAAGCACTTTCAGGAACTGAATGTTAAGATGGTTTGGAAATGGGTTCCAAAACCGCGTTATGAATGGAGAGTGAAAGTCAAACCAGATGATATTTCTGAGTTGCTTGATGCTAACCGCGAAGGACCCATCCTGATATGGGTACCTAAGCAAAACTAATTGTCTCTTTTGCAGGCCTGTCGATTGTGGGTAATAGATTCCGGATGTTCACGCCACATGACAGGATTCAAGCACCTCTTGCATAACTATGTGGAGGAGCCTGCCGGAGCAGTTAGATTTGCCAATTCTAAAGCCGAAGGCCACGTCAGAGGATATGGAATGCTCGATAACGGTGTTGTGAAGATTCAAAAAGTGTTATATGTTGAAGGACTTGATCACAACCTGTTCAGTACCAGTCACTTCTGTGACATGAAATATCAAGTCCGCTTCACAACAACTCATTGCTATCTAGAGGATCCAGATGGTTACGAAGTCTTCAAGGCTGAGCGCCATGGAAATCTATACTATGTAGATTTTCCTACACTGTCTGCCACACGTACAGTATGCCTACTATCCAAAGCTTCCAAAGCACAATCGTGGACGTGGCATCGACGCTTGTCTCATCAAAATTTCAGATCTATAGCAAAGATACAAAGACAAGGTCTGGTCAAAGGTCTACCAGAAATGAGGTTCGAAAAAGACTCATTGTGTTCTGCATGTGAGTTGGGCAAAATGAAGTGAAACTCCTTCAAGTCCAAAGCTGAATCATCGACCTCATCTGCACTGGAACTTCTTCATATGGACCTTTGTGGCCCAATGTGCACAGCATCTATCAACGGAAAGAAATACGTGTTGGTAATGATAGATGACTACTCAAGGTATACATGGCTCGAGTTTCTTCGCAACAAGTCAGATGCACCAGACTTGATTATCGCTTTCATCAAGCGTATTCAAGTACGTCTTCAGTTGCCAGTCAGAACCATTCACAGTGATAATGGCACGGAGTTCAAGAATGACACCCTGAAGAGTTATCTTACTTCCGTGGGTATTTAACATAATTTCTCCGCCGCCTACACTCCGCAGCAAAATGGCATTGTTGAACGGAAGAACCGCACTCTGGTTGAAGCAGCTCGGACTATGCTTGCTTACTCAGATCTACCCATGTACCTTTGGGCTGAGGTAGTTGCTACAACATGTTTTACACAGAACCGTACCATTGTGATCAAGCGCTTTAATAAGACAGCATATGAGTTGATCAACAATCGTACACCTAACATCAAGTTCCTTCGTGTATTTGGTTGCAGGTGTTACATTCTAAAAGAGCGTCAAGGATTATCAAAGTTTGATAAGAAAGCGGATGAAGGATATCTCGTTGGATACTCTCTGACATCCAAAGCTTATCGAATTTACATTATTCGAACCAAGACGGTTGTTGAGAGCATGAATGTCTCCTTTGATGAGAATTCTACAAGGACTTCTGGACACAACAGTTTAGAACTCGTACTTAAGGACAAAGCTTCTATTCAATCCCGAATAGAACCGGCTACCAAAGGATCCACTTCTAACTCTAACTCTACTTCATCTGAGTTAGATTTATTGTTTATTGATGCCTTTGATGATATATGTGCAAATTTTGAAAAAGGCATATCCACATCAATAACAAGTGGTACAAGCTCGGAGGTCCCTACTATTTCTGAAGACATGTCTGGAACTTCCGAAGAAGTCACTGACACTTCATCTCCATCAGGTACGAGTACAAAGTTAGTTTCTGACTCTACTAATGTTGAATCTGTCTCTACAGATAGTTCTTCTGGAAACGAATTCCCGAGCACTTCAACTGTTAGTCCAGAAGCTTCAGTATCAGAAACACCAGTACAAGATGTCCCGATTACATGTATGGAGCAACCTGCCGTGCATGATGAAAAGGATGCGTCGAATACGCAACAAACAGTTGAAGCTCTACCAAGCACACATCGTTGGACTAAGGATCATCCCCTGACCAATGTGATAGGTGACGTACAATCTGGTGTCACGACAAGATCTGCAACAGCCAACTTCTGCATGTTTTCAAGCTTCCTTAGTTCCCTAGAACCAAAGAAAGCGTCTGAAGCTCTACGTGATCCCTTCTGGATTTCTGCTATGCAAGACGAGCTTCTACAATTCGAAAGGAACAAGGTATGGCGCTTGATCCTACTACCGAAAGGTAAATCCGTTATTGGAACAAAGTGGGTGTTCAGAAATAAGAAAGACGAAGCTGGAGTAGTCGTGAGAAACAAAGCTCGACTGGTCGCCAAAGGGTATTGTCAACAAGAGGGCATTGACTATGATGAAACATTCGCCCCGGTTGCAAGGATCGAAGCCATCAGAATCTTTCTAGCATATGCAGCGCACAAAAACTTTACTGTCTATCAAATGGACGTAAAGTCGGCTTTTCTAAATGGCGTTTTGCATGAGGAGGTTTACGTGGCTCAACCTGAAGGTTCCATTGATCCTCATCACCCTGATCATGTCTATGTTTTAGACAAAGCGCTTTATGGTCTTAAACAAGCACCGCGAGCCTGGTATGAAACTCTCACTAAATTTCTACTTGCTTCTGGTTTCAAGAAAGGTACTGTTGATACAACCTTATTTCTTAAAAGGCAAGGTGAGTACTTGATTCTCATTCAGATTTATGTTGATGACATAATTTTTGGGTCGACAAATCAGAAATTTTGTAAGAACTTTTCAAAAATAATGGAAACAAAGTTTGAGATGTCGATGATGGGTGAATTGAATTTCTTTCTTGACCTACAAGTAAAGCAATTACCCGATGGCATATTTATTAATCAAGCTAAATATATAAAAGATATTTTGAAAAAGTTCAATATGTCAGATAGTTCAGTCATGAAAACACCAATGGCTACTGGTACACTCTTAGACGCAGATCCCTCCGGGAAACCTGTTGATCAAAAGGTGTATCGTAGCATGATTGGATCTTTACTTTATCTGACTGCCAGTTGCCCAGATATAATGTTTGCCACATGTTTTTGTGCGAGATATCAGTCTAATCCTAAAGAGTCTCACTTAACTGCTGTTAAGTGAATCGTTAGATATCTCAAAGGCTCTCCTGATTTAGGCCTTTGGTATCCAAAGGATTCTCGTTTTGAACTAACTGCCTTTACAGATGCTGATCATGCAGGATGTAAGATAGACCGGAAAAGCACCTCTGGGTCATGTCAATTCATAGGTGACAAACTTGTAAGTTGGACCTCAAAGAAACAAAATTGTGTTTCAACATCCACTGCCGAGGCTGAGTATGTAGCTGCTGCTAGCTGCTGTTCTTAAGTCCTCTGGATGACGACACAGTTAAGGGACTTCGGATACAACTACAAGTGTGTTCCTATTTATTGTGATTCCAAGAGCGCAATATCTATAACTGCTAATCCGGTACAGCATTCCAAGACCAAGCATATCGACGTACGCTATCATTTCATTAAGGATCATGTAGAAAAATGTAATATTGAAGTGCACTTTGTTCAAACTGACTTCCAGTTAGCTGATCTTTTCACCAAGCCATTGGATGAAAAGCGATTTCAATTTCTCATCAGCAAACTTGGTATGTTGAACATGTCTTAGACCTTACTCATGATTCTAGGGGGAGTATTCTATGTTTTTATCTTGTGTGTTATTTTCCAACTGTTGCTAATGATGAAGGAATCATTTTCACAAATGATTACTATAATTTTCTTTATGTAGGTTTGGACAAGTGACAATGGCTTCTAATCACATCGGATTAGAACCCGCACATCAGTGCCTTATTTTTCTGTTTTTTCTTAATGTTTAAAAAAAAAAAAAACTTTCAGTTAAGGGGGAGAATATCTGTGATATTAACAGATTTTTGGATACTTAAATGCTTATCTGACCGTGTGTTCTTAAAGATAAATACTTGTGTTTTATCTTGTCAATATACTTTGTCAAGTATTCATACACATAACGGTTCAGAACATTCTATTTGACTTTGTTATTACCATGTATCAAAAGTAAAATCTTTCTATGGTAATACTCACGTTATTTGTATTCACTGTTGATTGAATCAAACGTCATTTCATGTGCTTTCATTGAAAATATGTTTATATATTGTTCATATAAACAACATTCGTTTTTGATTCTCCAAAATATTATTCTTCATGATAAAATGATATGAGCTTAATTGTCAAACTCTTTTAGTTTGAGGGGGAGAATTGCATCGTCAAACACAACTGTTTTGACTTCTCAAAAATTTTCTTCATGTAACAAGTGGTATTTGTGCTTACATGTACAAAAAGCCTGTTTAACAGCATGTTCTTTTAGGAAAATACATTGGGATTCAGTGTGAGTACTTAACAGAACTTTCATAGATTCACGATAACCAGTGTTTC
The DNA here is from genome assembly GCA_954870635.1 of Arctium minus. Taxonomy (NCBI): domain Eukaryota; kingdom Viridiplantae; phylum Streptophyta; class Magnoliopsida; order Asterales; family Asteraceae; genus Arctium; species Arctium minus. The sequence continues at coordinate 46,269,998 of OX941089.1, read as the reverse complement.
CTACCCAGGAAGTATTCCCTGAGTGATTGAGGGGAGAAGGGTCAAAAAGAATTGAGTGATGGTGTGTGAAGAGGTAAAATGGAAAAGAGAGATTGGTTAGAAGTGAGCATTAAAAGAAAGAGGGTGAGAGATCAGAGTAAAAGAATATTAAACTCTGCACCAAATTATTTCTGAGCCGGGCAGCCACACAATCTGATTGGTTTACATTCTTTGGTGACCATCATTGAAATAGGCAACTAGCCCATGCCATCTCTTGCATACAACCCCACCAACTACTCATTTTTTTCTCAAAAAGAGAATGTTTCACATTTTCTGGGGAAGCAACACATACGCTATTGGTTCTTCATTTTGAAGATACTAATATTGAAAAAGAAGGAAAGTTGCCCCACCTTCGAACCCTTTCTCATGCACATTGAGTCTTTGTATAATTTGTTGCTGTCTCAACAAGTTTACATATTTTGAGCCTAAATTGAAAAGCAATCATCTATGCTTAAATTTTTTCATACACATGTACGAGCACACAGAAATTTGTTTTCTGTCAGAACGTTCATAGATAACCATGTGTTATTCGATGATTGAATGGAAGACCTGGGGAGTCTACATCAAACCAGCTCCTTATATAGTAACTTTGTGTTACTCAGTGACTTTGTGTCATTGACAGGCATTCTAACTGAGTCATTTGTTGATTCAGGGTTACACTTATTAGACTGTTTGAATTTGAAAAGATTCGAATGGTTACTACTTTCTATTTTAATCTGAAAAGATTGAAATAATCACTCTTTCCATCTGGGAAGACTGCTCTTATTTCCATACAGGGCTCGTTACATAAAGACTGTGCTTACGTGATCATACATAATGGGGGAGATTGTCTTGAAAAGGGGGAGATTGTTTTGCAAAGTTTTGATGATGATGATTCTCACCACTCATCAAAAAGGGGGAGAAGATACAAAAAGGGAGAATACTCAAAGAGGGAGAATATAATTTAAAGACTGCTGAAGATTATCAAAGTTTTGAAGTTTTGAAGGTATTTAAAGATATCAAGTTTTGAACGACATATCTGAAGAAAAGAGAATAAAAGTGAAGACCCGAAGACAATTGCAAATTTTTTTTTAATCTTGAATCCAAAGGGGGAGATTGTTGGATCAAATAATTGTATTCAAGATTAAAGGGTCTAAACTGTATTTGTTTGAAAGTTAAAGTTTGGGGTTTAAATTGTAATATGTTAATAGTTATTTGTAAATGGGCCTAAAGCCTGTTAGAAAGCCCATAAGCCCATTAGGCCTAAAAGCTTGGGTATTTAAAGTTTTGGTTATTTAGTTTTAGGTAAGAACCTTTCATAATTTCATAATCATTGTTTAGAGAGAAAGGTAGCCATATTGTTTTCTCTGTATTCAAGGGTATCAAGAACACTCAAGGGTTTCATTGTTTATTCAAGGGATTGGTATGTTACTCTGATTTATATATCTCTTGATTATTATTGTGTTGCTTGATTACTTGATTGATTGTTAATCAACTAGATAAATCTAGGATAACACAAAGCCTGGCTAAATTCTCAACCACCTCATTCAATTGACAGTTGGACGAGTTTGGCTGAAAAATTTCTAAAAAAAATACTTTCCTCCGACTAGGAACATAAAATTTAGAAATGAGATTTTGATGTTTCGGCAAGAGGATGATGAAGCAGTCTCGGATGCATGGGAGAGATTTAAAGACTTAAGGAAATTCCTCATCATGGAATCCCTCATTGCATCCAATTAGAAACATTTTATAATAAGTCTTTCTAATTATGCTAAAAGCATTCTCGATGCTACGACCGGTGGCACTTTCACTTCTAAAACTTATAATGAAGGATATGACATTTTGGAGAAAGTTGCCAACAATAACACTCATTGGTCAAACCCTCGTGCTCTTGTTCCCAAAAAATGCATCGGGTATTTATGAGATTGATGCCATCACCGCGTTAAATGCAGAAATTGTAGCTTTGACTAACTTGGTAAAAAATAACTTGAATTTAAATGGCGAAAAGAACCAAGTACAAGCTATAAATTCTAATCTTACAAATGAATCTTGTGTGTTTTGTGGTGAGAATCATGCTTTTGAATGTTGTCCCGGTAATCCCGCTTCTTTGAACTATGTAGGGAACCATTCTAGGAATAGCCTATTTTCTCCAACTTATAACCCAAATTGGAGAAATCATCCAAACTTCTCATGGTCGGGAAATCGAGGACTTCAACCCCCGGGGTAAGTCAAGTCCCAAATCGACCACTTAATCCCTCGGGATTTCCACAAGGACCTTTTCATACATACCAAAGTGGGCAATCCACACAACCGTATATACCGAGACGAAAAAATGCATCAGAGAGTAACGGTTCACTTGAATCTTTACTCAAAGATTTTATAAACCAATCCAATGCAACCTTGAGAGGTTTTGAGACTCAATTGGGGCAATTTGCCGCCGATTTAAAAGGAAGCAAATAGGCACTTTTCTTAGTGACACCGAAACCCCTAAGAGTACTCACAAAGAACATATTAAATCCATGACCTTAAGGAGTGATGCAAGCATGTCCAAACCTGATGATGAAGTTTTAGTTGAGACACTTATGAAAAAGGAAACAACTCACCCATTCTACAAGTCAAATTTTCCGGCACTGTTTCCTCCCACTATGGCAAAAAAGTGCCCACTTTCAACCCAAAATGCAGCAGGCCCATTGTATCCTGTTTTGCCAGCAACACAACCTCACCACAGTGGTGAGACAAAACCCACTCCTCAGCCCATAAGGGCAGATCTCAACCAACCAAAGTTAGACTTACGAGACCTTCCTTTTCTCGGTTGAATGAAAAACAAAAATGCAGATGTGCAATTCAAAAAGTTTTTAGACATTTTCAAACAATTGCACATTAACATACCTTTGGTAGAAGCTCTTGAGAAAATGCCAAATTATGTTAAATTTTTAAAAAACATTCTCAACAAGAAAAGGAGGTTAAGTGAGTTTGAAACAGTGGCATTGACAAAAGAATGTAGCGCTTTACTCACTTGCAAAATTCCCCCTAAACTTAAAGACCCTTGTAGTTTCACCATCCCGTGCTCAATAGGGGAAAATTAGTGGGACATGATCTTTGTGATCTAGAAGCAAGCATAAATCTCATGCCTTTATCGGTTTTTAAGAATCTTGGAATTGGAGAACTCCGACCCACGACCGTTACTTTACAGTTAGCGGATCGATCGTTAGCTTATCCTAAAGGAGAGATCGCGATCATTTTGGTTCAAGTTGACAAATTCATCTTCCTGGCTGAGTTTCTAGTATTGGACTATGAAACCGATAGGAATGTACCAATCATCTTAGGGTGACCATTTTTAGCAATGGGTAGAACGCTAATCGATGTCCACAAAGGCGAGCTCACCATGAGAGTCAATGATCAACATGTGACCTTTAATTTTTTTAAATCACTCAAGTTTCATGAGGAGATAAGGATTTTTGAACTTTAAAGTCCATAGAAAATGATTTAGGCATCAATGTTGATGAAAGTGGCTACTTTGGTCACCACAGTGGCCACCCCAGTAAAGACCAATTGGAAGACAGTGAGGAAACCATATCAGCCTTTGAACAACTTGACTTCAAGGATAGAACAATCCATCAAACATCCATCATTAAGCCTCCTAAGCTAGATCTAAAGCCATTACCCGATATCTTAAGTATGCTTATCTCATCAAGGAAGAAAAAATACTAGTAATTATCTCTTCTAAGTTGACCCAAGAGCAAGAACTAAGTTTGATTGAGTTATTGAAAATATACAAGAAAACCTTAGGATAGACCATAACCAATATTAAGGGGATAAGTCCAACGATTTGTCAACATAAGATAATTTTGGAAGACAGTAGTGTTGGCAAAGTACAACCACAAAGAAGACTTAGGGGTTGTTTGGTGTTGGCTTAATAAGCTTAATGGAATGTAGGATTATTCGGTAAGCCATACCTGACTGTTTGTTTGCTGCTTATTCAACCATCACATGACTTATTCGCTCAACAGATCACCTTGAGCTTTATCCAGACAGCTGACATATTTCCATCCATCCCCTTCCAAAAGCAAACGCCTTTTCTGTGATCAAAAGCTCCCCTGGAAACGTTTCCTTTCATCATCTTCATCCTCATCTCGATAGTGTTCCTCTTTTCGATCTAGATGGCATTGCTCTCTCCATTGATTTGTTTTCACTATTACCCATTGTTGTTACCCTCTTGTTTTAGGGCTGGAATCGAGCCCTGGTTTTAGGAAGAGGATGAAAATGAAGATAGAAGAAGGAACAACAAGATTCTCATTTTAGAGCTGGAATCCAGTCCTTGTTTTCGTTTTCACCCCACTTTTCAATAGTCTAATTTCAAGAAAATCCTAACACAAGTTCACTCATTGATTTCACCATTACTATCAAGGTTCCAGGAGCAGATATATCTTGGCGTCTCCATTATCATCATCTTCTTCCTTCTTCACATTTCTTCTGACTCAAAATTTGCTTTTCTATGTTCAATTATTTTCTGAATCAATCGTCAGGTTTCTTTCTTCTACTCCTATTACCTTATCCTTTGTAATTTTGATTCCATTTTATGTTTTTATGAATGTGTTCTTGAGAGTTGTTACATAAACAACAGACTGGAGGTGAGCCTCATAAACTGTTCTTAAAATAACTTGATTCAATTGGTTCTACTTCATGTCTTCACCTATATGTATTATTTGTTAAATTGCTTAAGTTGTGTGCAAATATTGGTTCATTTGGTTGAGCTCTAAGGGATGTTTGATAAAGTTTTTTATTCAAAAATTGTTAAACTGATAGCTTTTATCGTTTAGAATCAATCGTTTAGCATATTTATTAAATTGTTATGTTAATCGATATACAATTAGGGTTAAAATAGTAATTTCTGACATTCAGACCGTTTATTCAGCACATCAAACAAACAACATGATATTTCAATCTATCCAGACATATTAATCTATACAGTCACCTTTATCCATATAGGACTTATTGAAAAACCAACCAAACAGCCCCTTAATCCCATCATCAAAGAGGTTGTTAAAAAAGAAGTTTTGAAATGGTTGGATGCAGGGATTATTTATCCCATATCTAGAAGTAGTTGGGTGAGCCCGGTACAATGCGTACCCAAGAAAGGTGGCACCACGGTGATCACGAATGATAAAAATGAGCGCATACCAACTAGAACCATTATTGGATGGAAGATTTATATGGATTATAGGCAATTGAATCTCGCCACAAAGAAAGACCATTTCCCTTTACCCTTCATAGATCAAATGCTTGATAGGTTAGCCGGGAAGGAATTCTATTGTTTCTTGGATAGATATTAGGGATACAACCAATTCATATAGCACCCGGAGATCAAGATAAAACCACTTTCATTTGTCCCTTCGGAACTTTTGCCTTTCAGCGTATGCCATTTGGTTTGTGCAATGCACCCACAACTTTTCAACAATGCATGATGTCAATTTTTTCGGATATGATTGAGGACACCATGAAAGTATCTATGGACGATTTTTCAGTTATTGGCACCTCGTTTGAAAATTGTTTGGTGAATTTAGAAAAAAAGTTTGGAAAGATATGAAGCCCATGATTTAATTTTGAATTGGGAAAAATGTCATTTTATGGTGCAACAAGGAATTGTTTTTGGCCACATGATTTCAAAAAAAGGGTTGGAGGTTGATAAAGCCAAACTTGAGGTAATAATGCAATTACCCGAACCAACCTCGGTTAAAAGCATTAGAAGTTTTTTTGGGTCATGCAGGTTTTTACAGAAGGTTTATTCAAGATTTTTCAAAAATCGCAAAACCTATTTGTAACTTATTACACCTTGACCAACCTTTGGAATTTATCTCTGAATGTAAAAAGGCTTTCGAAACCAACAAAAGTTCCTTGGTCTCGGCACCTATTGTAGTTGCCCAAGATTGGACCTGTACAGCGTGGGCACAGTATTTCCCAGTGAGGGAACAAGTATATACCACCACGGGGATCGCTACAAATAATATAATTTTACAAGTATCGAGTATCGTATCCACATGGACTGACTTACTGAGAAACAGAGATTTTTATGAACTTCTTGCACAAGTTATGAGTGTGAGAAAAATATTAGTTTGGTGGTTGATTAATGATAAGAGTACGAAATAAAAGTTATAATTAAAGAATGGGTATGGGTGTAAGCTTCTCTTGAGATGGATGTAGTAACAAATGGTTAGGCCTTTTGTAGCACGAAATGTCTATAAAAAGCCCGATCTCTCGAAAGTGGATTTTTAAAGACCGGTCCTACAAAATGCCCATAAAGTGTCCATCGTCACCAACCCTTAATCTTGCCAATTTAATTACGTTGAAATAAATCAAGTTCTACCGGTACAGAGATTTACGCCCAAATCTCTTTGTGATATAAATATCCTCTGACGTTTGAACCGTAATAAATCATGCAAAACATGTATTTCTACATGGTTATCAAAGTATCTCTTAAATCCTTGTGCATCCCTTAATCCGTATTTCAAATCCGCCCCTCTTGAGGTCAATATTTAATATTAACACTTCAAAGTGATCGGCTTATCAGCATTGAGTTTAAGTCACGACTTAAGTGACCAAGCTTAAGATCTAGTAGCGATGGCCACACCCAAGTGTTGCCTACTAGTCTCAAGTCGGCTTACACCCTTTCCCAAAAGATGGTTAGTTGATAATAATAAAAGACATAATAGTAAAAGTCATAATAATAAAAGACATATAAATAATAAAAGACTTGGAAATAATAAAAGACTTAAAGTAAGAAAGGAAATACTTGTTAGACTACTTGCATAAAATTAAAGTTAAGCTACAGACATGCCCACAGTGGGAAGCCGTGGGTAGAAATGAAAATACAAGAAATTAAATTCTTAAAAGTAAAACTAACAATCTTAGCTCTCTAACTCTTCCAAGGAGAGATTTTTTGAGCTGGAGAAAGGTTGATGCCTTAAATGCCTTAAGACCCTCCTATTTATAATGAAAGGCTCTCCTTTTACCCAATAGGTAATACCCAAAATTTAAGGATAATAACCGATGGGTAATAGAGTATAATGATTGCAAAGATTCCTCCAAGTGCATTCCAGCTCTTATCCACCATCTGCATTCCGGCTAATTTCCATCCATTTTGCCCCAACAATCACTGAATAAAAATACAATGTTTTTATTACCGAATGGGTCTTCGGTTGCCCGCAGTGGGCAGACAGTGCCCATAGTCCCACAAAAACAATATTTTCTTGACAATTATGCATCTTATTTGCAAAATTTAAGGACCAAACGAAGGAGATGGAAACAAAAGTGGCTAGAAAGTGAAATAAAATGAAGAAAAATAGTAACAAATAACACTCAAATATGAGGGTTATCACACCCTCAAACTTGAGATGTCACTTGTCCTCAAATGACGAAAGAAATGGAAGCACGAAGAATATTATGATGAGGTAAGGAAAACTTATGAAGGTATTGATGCATCCGTCTTGATGTTGATAAGGTACAAACCTTCATTGTGGAAATCACCGCTTTTTGCAATTAATCAATAGGGCTTTGAGTTGGGCTTGTGTATGTGGCTATGATTTATCTCTTACTCCTCTCTTCCCCCAAACTTGTGGTAAAGAACTAAAAGGGTTTTGGGTTGTTTCCATAATGGGCCCCCTTCTAGAAATCTGGATCATGAAACACAACATTTTCTTCATATGTATCTATCTATTTTTATTGGGCTCCACATGTGTTCTCTATCTTTTCTCATATCATTTGTGAAGATCCATTTGAAGACTTATTTTATCTATACTAATCTAAATATATATATATATATATATATTTAATATGATTAAAAATTTGCAATGATCAAAATACTCACGAAGCATCTTAATGTTCACCCCCAAACTTAGAACACATCAATGTCCTCATTAGTGAAGGTAAAAAAAAATTATGGGCACAACGGCTTGGTGACGATGGGAAGTGTATACGTCTTTTTAATTGCAAAAACCAATGATGTCCAATGAAAGATGTACCTGAAAATAAAGATGCATAATAACACAATGTGATGAAAATACATACCAAGAATTATATTGAAAATCCATCAATGGTGGAATACAAAAGGACGATGTTAGTGCGGCTTCCAGATTTTCAAAAAAATACTTAACGGTCAAAAGAAGCACAAAAATAAGTTAAAGTTCGCAAAAGAAGATTTCAACACCAAAATATCAGTCGGTCAACGGAGGCCAGAACCTGAGAAGTAGGGAGTGGAACGGCATGGTGAACTTATGGGGTACAGACACCTATGGGAAATGTCGTGACACTCATAAAAACTATGGATGAATGTCTCCGGTGAGGAGGAGTGCGTTTGGTCGTCGTCATCGCTGGCTATTGATGAACCGACGATGATTTGTATGTTGAGAGTTGATGATCTGGTACTCAAGGAGGTGGACGGTTGCATCTGTGGTGGCATGGCGGAGCTAGCATCGACGATGGTGGATGGTATGGTGGTGGCTGATAGAAGGCGTCATGATCCGAGAGAAGGAGTTGGGTGATGGTTGGGAACTAACTTCTTGGAGTGTGCCATGGAGAAGATGAGAGGGTTCATTTTGAAAGCGATAAATCACCCTCGTTTTGTTTAAAATCCCACCCAAATTCTTCGTGGGTGCATTTTCGCAAAAATCACGACTAACTACAGCAAATACACAATAACAAAACACAACACTACTAAAATTAGATAAGACTATTTACAAGGTTGTTTCCAACCCAACACTCGAATTTTTAGGATGACAAGACGGGGGGTGAGGGCACATCTTTCGACAAAAAAACATTTTTTCTTTTGTTTATGATGGCTCATCCTTACTTCTTTCATACCTTGATTCACTTTCATTGGTGGTTGCACTTTAACTGGACCCTCCAATTTTCTCTCATTTTCACTTCCCTCTTCAAAATGGTCAACACACTCTTCAATATCTAGACCAAGGTCTTCACTTAATAGATTAATGGCTGAACAATCTTCCAAATCACCATATAACTTAAGGGACTTAAAAACATTAAAGGTCACTTTTTGGTCATTTACCCTCATGGTAAGTTCACCCTTTTGGACGTCAATCAACGTTCGACCAGTCGCAAGGAAATGTCTTCCTAAGATGATGGGGACATCCTGATCTGCTTCATAGTCCAAAACTAGAAAATCGACCGGAAGGATTAATTTATCAACTTTGACCAAAATGTCCTCTATTTTCCCTTTCGGATATGCCAAGGACCTGTCTACCAGTTGCAAAGTGACTGTGGTGGGACGAACTTAACCAATTCCCAATTTTTTAAAAACCGACAAAGGCATGAAGTTTATGCGTGCCCCTAAATCACATAGAGCATGCCTTCTTGTCCCCCAATAGAACACGGGATGGTAAAACTCCCTAGGTCCTTTAATTTCGGAGGGATTTTGCAAGTAAGGACTGCACTACATTCCTTGGTTAAAGCCACATTTTCAAATTCTCCAAGCCTTCGTTTTTTGTTGAGAATATCTTTCAAAAACTTAACATAACTTGGCATTTGCTCGAGAGCTTCTACCAAAGGAATGTTAATGTGGAGTTGTTTGAAAATGTCCAAAAACGTTTTGAATTGTTCATCCACATTTTTGGTTTTTAATGTCTCAGGAAAAGGTAAGTCTCACAAATCTGGGGTAGATATGTTCTTCTCAGGAGTTCATGAAATGAGTGGACCTGCTGTCTTGGCCAAGGATTCTAGACTTTGTGTTTTCTTAGGAGAAGGAAACAAACCTGGAAAGTTTGACTTATTTGAGTCCTTTTGCAAAATTGACACAAGAGATGATTTTTCGACTTACCTAGACTCATCTATGTTCTCAATCTGATTTATGCCTACAGCCTTGACATATTCCTTGTGAATGTCCTTAGGGTTCTCAGTGTCACTCGGCAAGGTCCCTTGTGGTCTATTCTTGTTCGACAACAAATTTTCCAAGTTGGGTTTCGAAACCCCTCAAGGTTGCATTGGTCTGGTTTATAAAACCTCTAAGCAACGATTCGATCGAACCATTACTATCCGATGCATTTTCTTGCCTAGGAGCATGTGTTTGTGAAGATTGTCCATGTTGGAAATTTTGAGGTTGGCTTTAGTGAAATCCTGAGGGATTTGGTGGTCGGTTTTGGACTTGACTTGCCCCGGGGGGTCGAAGTCAGTGATTTCCCGTCCATGAGAAGTTTGGATGACTTCTCCAATTTGGATTGTATGTTTGGGGAAACAAGCTATTTCTAGCATGATTTCCAACATAGTTCACCAACATGGGATTACCAGGGCAAAACTCAAAAGGATGATCTTCACCACAAAATGAACATGACTCAATTAAGGGTGGTTTATGGCTTGCACTTGACTTTTATCTCCATTATGGTTCAAATTGTTTTCAACTAAATTAGTTAAAGCTACAATCTGTGCATTTATAGCGGAATGACATCAATCTCACGAACTTCTGAAGCAGTTTTAGGAATTACAGCACGAGGGCTTGACCAGTCAGTGTTATTATTGGCAACTTTTTCCAAAATGTCATACCCCTCGTTGTATGTTTTTGCAGTAAAAGCTCCACCAGCCGTGGCATCGATGATGATTTTAGCAGCATTAGAAAGTTCATTATAAGATGTTTCTAATTGGATGCAGTGAGGGATTGGGATTCCATGATGAGGACATTTTCTAATTAAATCTTTGAATCTCTCCCATGCATCCGATACTACTTCATCTTCCTCTTGTTTAAACATTAAAATTTCATTTCTGAATTTCATGTTTCTTGTGGGAGGAAAATATTTTTTCAAAATTTTTTCAGCTAAACTCATCCAAGTATCAATTGAATGAGGTGGCTGAGAATTTAGCCAGGATTTGGCTCTATCACTCAATGTGTAAGAGAAGAGTGTCAACCGTAAGGCTTATGAGGAAACTCTGAGAATGAGAAAATGATCTGTCATTTCTAAAAATGATTTTAAATGAGAGTGCAGATCTTCCGAAGGTAATCCTCCAAGTTGACCCATTGTTTGGATCATTTGAAACATTACCGGTTTCGGTTCAAAATTTTGTACAGTAATGTTAGGCCTAAGAATCCCCGACTTGAGTTGATCAAATTCGGGTGTCGCATAGTTTCGTATTCCCCTTTCTTTATCATCAACAATTTTAATCGTTGTTTCCAAATGCGGAGGTGGTGGCGGGTTAGCTTCCGCTTCCGCCATGGTTTGATTTAAAACTGGATTTTGCTGATTTCCTCTATCTCTTCTTCTTCTTTTTAAAGTTTTTTCAATTTCAAGATCAAGAGGTAAAAGTTCACCATGTTGTAGCCGTGGCATACAACACGATAAATGCTTTGAAAGTGAAACAAGTGACACATGCTCGAACAAAAATCAGTATCTCAGGATATAAAATCGTGTCAGTCCCTGGCAACGACGCCAAAAACTTGGTAGCTAATTATTGTGTACTGCACAGCGGGGGCACAATATTACCCAGTAAAAGCACAAGTATATATCTTCACTTGAATCGCTACAAATAATATAATGGTAAAAGTACCGAGTATCGTTCTCACAGGGACTGAACTACTGAGAATTGTTAATTTTCATGAACTTTTTACACAAGTTTCGAGTGTGACAAAAATATTTGTTTGGTGGTTGATTAATGCTAAGAGTATGAAATAAAAGTTATAACTAAAGAATGGGTATGGGTGTAAGCTTCTCTTGAGATGGATGTAGTAACAAATGGTTAGGCCTTTTGTAGCACGAAATGTCTATAAAAAGCCCGATCTCTCGAAAGTGGATTTTTAAAGACCGGTCCTACAAAATGCCCATAAAGTGTCCATCGTTACCAACCCTTAATCTTGCCGATTTAATTACGTTGAAATAAATCAAGTTCTACCGATACGGAGATTTACACCCAAATCTCTTTGTGATATAAATCTTCTCCGACGTTTGAACCATAACAAATCATGCAAAACCCGTATCTCTACGTGGTTATCAAAGACACTCTCAAATCCTTGTGCATCCCTTAAGCCGTATTTCGAATCTGCCCCTCTCGAGGTCGATATTTAATATTAACACTTCAAAGAGATCGACTTATCAGCATTGAGTTTAAGTCTCGACTTAAGTGACCAAGCTTAAAAGCTAGTAGCGATGGCCATAGCCAAGTTTTGCCTACTAGTCAAGTCGGCTCACACCCTTACCCAAAAGATGGTTAGTTCATAATAATAAAAGACATAATAGTAAAAGGCATAATAATAAAAGACATATAAATAATAAAAGACTTGGAAATAATAAAAGACTTAAAGTAAGAAAGGAAATACTTGTTAGACTACTTGCATAAAATGAAAGTTAAGCTACAGACATGCCCACAGTGGGAAGCCATGGGCAGAAATGAAAATACAAGAAATTAAATGCTTAAAAGTAAAACTAACAACCTTAGATCTCTAACTCTTCCAAGGAGAGAGTTTTTGAGCTGGAGAAAGGTATTAAATGCCTTAAGACCCTCCTATTTATAATGAAAGGCTCTCTTTTTACCCAATGGGTACTACCCAAAATTTAAGGATAATAACCAATGGGTAAAAGTGTACAATGATTGCAAAGATTCTTCCAAGTGCATTCCAACTCTTATCCACCATCTGCATTCCGGCTAATTTCCATCCATTTTGCCCCAACAATCACTGAATAAAAATACGAAGTTTTTATTACCGAATGGGTCTTCGGTTGCCCGCTGTTAGAGCATAAATATGTTGGATACAAGATCACAGAAAACTGAAGATTGAAGTCAAAGCTGAATTCAACTCTCAAGCATCAAAGTCAAAGTCAATGTAATAAAAGTGAAAGTCAAAGTTGTATTTTATGTTTTTTTAGTATTCTGCGCGTTTCTGTTTTTGTAGTAGTTTGCGCGTTTGTCTTATATAGTAGCATGCGTGTTTTGTTTGTCTTGTATAAATAGTGTTGTGCGTGTTGTAATAGAGTAGTTCTAAGAGTGGTAATTCATAAGTGTTGAGAGAGTTCCAGAGTTAGAGAGAGAAAGTGTTAAGAGCGTTTGTATAATCAAAATCTGTGATTGAAATAAAAATGATATTTGTGAAATTGAATGTGATCGTTTGATTTTCATTGTTATCTGGGATAACAATTGGTATCAGAGCATACAAAATTCAGAAGAAACTCGATTGAATTTGAGGTTTTTGGTTGCATTTTCACGAACTCGAAAAATGAACTGTGGAAGTTAGAATTTTGAAATTGAGTGATGTTTTTGATTTTAGACTTGTATCTTTGTAATCGATTTAGCATTTAGAACACATTTCGTTTGTATTACAAAGGCTAATTCACACTTGTTAGGGTGAATTTTTGAATTTTCTTGATTTGTTGGTTCGAAATTTGATACATACTGTTTCATTGAATGATTTTTTATTTTTTAGTGTTTGATTTTGTAATTCACTAGTTGTATTATGTTCGAAATCAGTTCTTGAACGAATCTACAAAATTTCAAATCAATTGAAGAAGGTTTGCATCGATTTCAGTTCGAAAAATCGAGTTTTTGTTCTACTAAGTGAAGAACTCGCTAGATCCGTAGAACTCGCAAGGTCAAGAACTCGCAGGGTCAAGAACTCGCAAGTCAAGAACACGCAAAGGCTTGATTTAGTGTTTAAAATGAAGAACTCGCAAAAGGTTTTGTGCCTGAAGCAAGAACTCGCACAACATTAGGTGCGAGTTTGTATTGTTCATCACCTTTGTCGTGCGCGAAGTGATTACTACTAGAAGTGTTTGGTGTGCGAGTTCTCGTTTAGTGAGAAGTATCCTTGGTCAAAATTTTCTAAGTCTCAAACTCGCAAGCCCTGTTCTTGCGCGTTTGCATTTAGCACGAACCATTTTTCTGAAAATTTTCTAAGACTCGATCACGCAAGGTTTTGCGCGAAGTTCCAAAACTCGCACATAGTGGTGTGCGAGAACTAAGAACTCGCATAAGCTTACATGCGCGAACTTTTTTTCACACAACCTTGTTGTGCGCGAACCTCAATTCTCGCATCTAGTGTCTTGCGCGAACCACAAACTCGCACAACCCAGTATGCGAGAAGTGTGTTCACTTGAGTCTTTTGTGTGCGCGAAGTTCAATACTCGCATAGAGTGTTTTGCACGAAGTGTTTCATTTCAGTGTCATGCATGTTTTATACTTAGTAAAATTTTTCTGATTTTTCTAAAATTTAACTGAGTTTGAATTTTGTAGATCCAGTTTGTTTTCTGAATTTTGACGATCACAGTAAGCAGTGTAGATCAAGATGACTTCAAAAGACGCTCTCTCTATCGGTACGGACGCAAAGCCTCCTGTTCTATTCAAAGGTGAATACGAACAGTGGAAGGATCACTTTCTTGACTTTGTCGAACGACACGCAAATGGGGAAAACATTCTGCTATCAATTACAGAAGGTCCCATGATACAACCTACTGTCCAAATACCTGATGATGAATCTTCAGACAGTGAGGATGGTGATGAAGACAGAGTGAGAAAGATGAAAACTGTTCTGAAGGAATTTGCCCAATATTCTGATGAGCAGAAAAGCCGTTTCAAAGCCGAAAAACAAGGAAGATATCTTATGTTACAAAGTATCCGAATGAGATTTATATCAAGATCGACAGCTACAAAGCTAACGCGAAAAAGATGTGGGATTAGTTGCAAAAGATGATGATAGGCTCTAAGGTGGGAAATCAGATGAAAGTGGCCAACTGTATCAACAGCTATGAAGAGTTTAAGGCTAAAGAAAGTGAGAGTCTGGAAGAAGCTTATGAAAGATTCGTGCTTCTTCTGAACGAACTATCCAAGAACAAAGTAAAGAAGAAGCAGATTGAGAACAACATCAAGTTCCTCAGCATTCTGCAGCCCTAATGGAAAAAGCACATCCGCAGGATGAAACAAATGAAGGAGTTGAGCAACATACCTCTTCATGGAGTTTATGAGACACTATGTCATAATGAGGAGGAGGTTGAAAAGAAAAGGAATGAGAAGAAAAAGAAAAATGAAAAGGTTGCTGAACCCATAGCCTTGGTAGCTGGAGAGAATAAGAAAGAGAAGAAAAAGAAGAAGAAAGTAGTGATTCCCAGTTCTAATTCTGAGTCTGATTCAGATAGTGACGATGGTGAAAACCTCAAGCAAGTTATGCTTCTTTTGACCCGTGCTTTTCAGAAGAAATTCTACAAGAAACCGGGTTCAAACACACAGACGTACTCTTCGTCAGGTTCAAAGAATCATGAACATAGGGAAAGAGTTGAAGGAAAACGATATGAGGAGAACTGGTATGTGGACAGAAAGTCGGATGAGAAGAAGAAGTATCTGAATGACTATGCTGGTGCTAAGAAGAAGACAGACGACCTGATCAAATGTTACAACTGTGGTAAGGTCAGTCATTATGCAAAGGACTGTCGAAAGCCAAAAGTCAGAAACTCAAAATATTACAAGAACAAGATGCTCTTAGCAAAGCAACAAGAAGATGGGAAGGCACTCATGGCTGAAGACGAGTTCTGGCTAGATCATTCGGATGAGGAGGAAAGAGAAGAAACAACTCACATGTGTTTGATGGGCAACACTGTGAAGTATGATGATAGTGATGAAGAAATAGTTGATGAGGTACTTAATCTTTCTAAATCTGATTTTATGATTAAAATGGAAGCTATGATGGTCGAACTTCGAGATCTTCAAAACAAACTGAAAAAGGAAAAGAGCAGAGTTGAAAAGAAAAATCAAAAGATCTTTGAACTTAACAAGCAAGTTGTTGGGAACAAAGATTTGATTGATTCTTTACGCAAATCTGTTTCTGATTTTAAACCAGAAAAAGATTGTTTTGAAAGTAAGATTTCTGATTTTGAATCTAAGATTTCTAAGTCTGTTTCAGAAAATCAAGAAAGTGTTCTAAAAGTTTTTAAACTGCAGGTTGAGAACAAGACTTTAGAGAAAAAGGTAAATGGTTTGGAAGCAAAGTTGTATGCTAGAGGCCAAACAGATCAAACCATTTTTTTAAACACACTAAATGAGGAAGCTGATGTTAGAGAGAAGTGGGGTCTCGGTTACGAAAACCCACACTATCAAAAGAAAGCTATCAGAAAACAACCAGCTTTGTATAATTTTGATTTTCTTTTTGTGGCTGGTAAATATCCTCATTTGAAACCCAAATTCGTTACCAAATCATCAGATCAGGTAGAGGCAAAAGAAGATGAGAAAAGAAAGAACTTAAAGAAAATGCAACTACCATTCTGCTATCAAAAGCTGAATGATAGTTATATTTCAGATCAGCCAAAATGTCTTTCAAATGATTATTTTGAAAGCTATTCGACAAAAGAGTTGGAGGCAAAACCTTTAAAAGATAAAATTTATGTACTTCCACTCATTTTAGAAAGCAAAATAATCGAGCTTGAAAATGTTTTATCTGATGAAAGAATTTTGGTTGAAATTGAACGAAATATATTTTCAACTATTATAAAGAACACAGTTTTAAATCTTGAATCACAAAAGTGTTCTACATCTTCTAAAGCACCTCACACCTCTGAAGTTGATCATGATGACTTATTTGCGTCTGCAAATGATTTTTTAAGTTCTGATGAAGGGTGTGTAGATGAGATTGATATGTTTGACTTCAATGTTAAACTTCCAGATCATTCTACTTTTGTCATTAATGGAGAAGCTTTACCTAGTGTGCATGAAGTTGGTGAATCATCAACTAAGGTTGGTGAATCAGTTTATGTGAATGCTGATTATTATGTTGAAGGTAAGAAGAAAAAGAAACGGAGCTCACAGAAACAGAACAACACTGGTAAGCTTACAGAAAGACAATCTCAGAAATCTGATTTTTCTAACAGATCTAAATTTTGTGTTTCAGTGAAAAGTAAAAGATCTGAAGAACGAAAGGAATGACGACCAAAACAGAAGATAGACGAGAGTTTTGAATCAATTCCTGATATGGATTGTAATAGATATACTAGTAGTTCTTATGATGTAGTTAGTAGTATTGCTTCAAATAAACAAAACCTTGTAATTCCTTTACTACTACGATTATCTCAATAAAGCAATAAAGCAATTATCTCAAATAAACAAAACCTTGTATTGCTTCAAATAAACAAAACCTTGTAATTCCTTGTAGTTAGTAGTATTGCTTCAATAAATCAATTACTCCGATTATCTCAATTTACTACTACGTCATCTACTTATAGACGGAATGATTTTGTCTCTCACCGTTTTTCTGATGATTGGTTTGGTACTTATCATGTTGGTTATTATAATTCATATGTTTCAAAAGTTTTTCAAAAGGTCAGAGGATCCATCTATATATGGATACCAAAATCTTGTGCTAAACTGAAAGGACCCGTTTTTAAATGGGTACCTAAATCTGTTATTCCCTGATTTCTCTTATGCAGACCCATCATATCACTTGGATAGCAGGTGTTCCAAGCATATGACTGGGCAAAAGGATTTATTGTCTAATTATACAGAGAAATTTTGCGGAAATGTTCGTTTTGGCAACGACCAAATTTCACCAATTCTCGGATATGGAGACGCGATACAAGAGAATGTAACGATTACAAAGGTGAGTTATGTAGAAGGATTAGGGCATAACCTATTTAGTATTGGCCAGTTCTGCAACAAAGGATTAGAGGTAAATTTCAAAGCTAAGAGTTGTACGGTGCGTACTGAAGATGGCAAAGAACTCTTGGTCGGCACTCAAAAGTCCAACCTCTACACGATAAATCTGTCAAAGGTTTAGACTGACAATCAAGTTTTCTTATTGACAAAAGCCTTGATGCAACAAAGTTGGCTTTGGCACCGAAGGTTGTCGCACCAGAATTTTCGATACATAAATAAATGGGTCAAAGGCAGATTGGTAAAAGGTCTTCCTGAGCTGAGATATGAAAAAGAACATCTGTGTGTAGCATGTGAAAAGGGTAAAATGAAGAGGGAAACTCACAAGCCGAAACCCGAATCGAGTACAAGTTCTACACTTGAGTTGTTACACATGGATCTATGTGGTCCGATGAGAACTCAGAGCATAGGAGGAAAGAAGTATGTTTTAGTAATAGTGGACGATTATTCACGTTACAGATGGGTAAAGTTTTTAAGGACAAAAGATGAGACGCCCGAAGTACTGATCAATTTTTTGAAGCCTACCGAGGTGAACTTGCAGAAGACAGTAAAGCTTCTAAGGACGGATAACGACACAGAGTTTAAGAACAAAATTATTGCAGATTATCTCGAATCGATCGGGATAACACATCAATTATCTGCTGCTAGGATGCCAGAACAAAATGGAGTAGTAGAAAGACTCAATCGAACGCTAGTCGAGGCCACTCATACTATGCTCAGTCTGTCCGATCTACCTCTATTTCTGTGGGCAAAAGTTGTCTCTACTGCATGTTATACGCAAAATCGCTCCATTATTCATAGACGATTTGGTAAAACTCTTTATGCATTGATTAACAATCATACACCTAGCATTAAACACTTTCATGTTTTTGGATGCAAGTGCTTCGTATTGAATGATAGACAGAACTTGAACAAGTTCGGACCGAAGGCTGTAGAAGGAATCTTCATTGGATACTCCTAGACATCTGTGCATATAGAATTTATATGAAGAGCTCAAAGACTGTAATCGAAAGCATCAATGTCACATTTGATGAGGAGGTGGCTTCTGAACAACACAGTTCAGAACCCGTACTTACAGGAGTTTTAGCTTCTGGACATATTAGTCCAAAACCTGTGTCTAATGCAACTAATTCGGATAAAGCTTCTACATCAACATCTCATTTATCTGAATTAGATTTGTTGTTTGAATTTTTCTATGATGAGTTTGTAGGATCTAAAATTCCTAAATCTGTTGTGGTTGACAGGTCAGAGAATTCAATGTCTAATCATCCAACTACTTCAGATGTATCAACTGAACTCGTTCCCCCGGTTCAGACAGAAACTCCAATTCAAACAAATACTCCTTCAGTTGAAGTTGCACCTGAAAATGTTGAACCAGAAGTTACTACTTCAGTTGGCTGCACTGTGATGGATAATTAACAGACTGAACAAGTTGTCCCAACTGTAAATTCTGTACAAGAGACTTCAACTGTACTCCCAAACAATGTTGAACAAGAAGAAGCTGACAGTAGATATCTAGATGATTTGTATGATCAATCTACATAGAATCCGCCCCGATGAAGATCAAGAGGAGCTAAATCAGTTCGAAGCTTTGAAAGTCTGGAGACTTGTACCACGTCCTGAAGGAAAATCTATCATTGGTACAAAATGGGTATTCAAAAACAAGAAGGATGAAGATGGTATTATTATCAGAAACAAAGCACGACTTGTCGCAAAAGGCTATAGGCAAGAGGAAGGCATTGATTATGATGAGACTTACGCTCCAGTAGCACGTATTGAAGCAATAAGGATGTTCCTTGCTTACGCTGCTCATAAAAACTTCACAGTCTATCAGATGGACGTGAAGACTGCCTTTCTGAACGACATTCTTAAGGAGGAAGTCTATGTCTCACAACCTGAAGGCTTTGTGAATCCAGATAAACCAGATCATGTCTACATCCTGGATAAAGCACTTTATGGTCTTAAACAAGCACCTCGAGCCTGGTATGAGGTACTATCAAAGTTTTTGGTCAAGTCAGGCTTCACTAAAGGTAAAATCGATACTACTTTATTCATCAAAAAGGAAAAGGCTGATATTATTCTTATTCGAATATTTGTGGATGACATTATATTTGTCTATACAAATCCCAAATTCTGTAAGAATTTTTCAAACCTCATGGTGTCAAGATTTCAAATGAGTAGGACGGGAGAGATGAACTTCTTTCTCGGCTTACAAGTAAAACAATTCTCAACTGGGATTTTTATAAATCAAGCTAAGTACATTTTTTATATTCTTCGGAAATTCAAAATGGAAACTTGTAAACCTATTGGTACCCCGATGGCACCGGGAACTAAGATCGGCATGAATCCTTCGGAAAAACCAGTTGATGTTAGAACCTATAGAGGAATGATTGGTTCTTTAATGTATCTAACTTCAAGTAGGCCAGATATTATGTTCTCTACATGTTTATGTGCAAGATATCAGGCTAATCCAAAAGAATCCCATTTGTCTGCAGTTAAGCGCATATTTAGTTATCTGAAGGGGATTGCAGATATTGGTCTGTGGTATCCTAAAGATATTGGTTTTGAACTAACGGCTTACTCAGATGCAGATCATGCTGGATGTATGTTAGATAGGAAGAGCACATCGGGTCATATACAATTTCTTGGAGATAAACTCGTAAGTTGGGCATCAAAGAAACAACTGTGTGTTTCCACTTCAACGGCTGAGGCGGAGTATGTTGCTGTTGCAAGCTGCTGCTCTCAGGTGTTGTGGATGAGGACGCAACTACGAGATTATGGCTTCAAATTTTAGAAGATTTCGATTTATTGTGACTCTAAAAGCGCCATTGCAATATCAGCAAAAACTATACAGCATACAAAGACAAAACACATAGACGTTCGATATCATTTTATCAAAGACAATGTTGAAAAAGGTACAATAGAACTTTATTTTGTAAACACTGATTATCAGCTTGCTGATTTGTTTACTAAGGCTTTAGATGAAAAGATATTTAATTTTCTTATCTCGAAACTTGGTATGTTAAATCTCAAGACATAATCTGTGATTACCTATTAAAGTTTTTCTTATTGTTATTTTTCTTCATTTCTTTATCTTTATTCTGAAAGGATATCTGCACAGACATAAAGGTTTATTTCTAATCTTAATCTCAGACGTATCTGAAAGATGGACAACTTTCAGATATGAAAACATGTTCTTAATTGTTCAAATCACTTCTGATTCTTAAATGATTTTATGAATATAGAAGTGTGATTTTAAATGTTTTCATTTTATTTGTGCTTCAATGACAATAAACCGTGTGTTTCCAAAGATTAATACTTGTGTATTCTCTTTTCTATATACTTTCAAGTATTCATACACACCGTGAATTCGTTCTTACCATGTCTCTAAATTGAAACAATATTTTCGATGGTAAGACACCCCGATTGTTATTCAAAGTTTGAGCGTGATTTCATTTTCTAAACGTTCTTTCAAGTATGTCTATATTCTTGTTTCGTATAGACAATATCAATTTTTAATGACCTAAGCCTTAATCGCTAAATCATTTCTATTTGATCTTTTTGATACAATGTCATATTTTCAAACAAGTTTCTTGTATTCATTTCATCCATTCAATTATCTTGTTTGATTACATCTCTGAGCATACATATATCTGACTTGTATTTCATACTTTGTGCTTTAACTGATAAAGTTAAACCATTCTTGAGCAACATTGTGCTTTAATAGGAAAATATGGGTTCATTGTCTAGGACTTAAACAAAACTTCTATGGATTCACGTTAACCAGTGTTTCCTACCCAAGAAGTTAATCCTTAGTGATCAAGTGTGAGGAGTCAAAAACAAATGAGTGTGGGTTGTGTGAAGAGGTAAAATGAAAAAGGAGAGTTTGGTTAGAAGCGAGCTCAATGATTAAAAGAAAGAGGGTGAGAGATCAGAGTAACAGAATATTAAACTATGCACCAACTACTTTCTGAGTCGGGCAACCATATTACTAGTGTTTCACAATTCTTCGTGAACATTATTGAACCAGGGAACTAGCCCATACCAACTCTTGATAAAACCCCACCAACTACTCATTTTCTTCTTAAAAAGAAAATGATTCATATTTTAAAGGGGATGCATCACATAATCTATCTGATTTTCATTTGGAAAATCTGGATATTGAAAAAGAAGGAAGTCTGCCCCACCTTCGCACTTCGATCATGCACAATTGAGTATGTGTTTAATTACTGTTGTCTCAGTGGTTTACACAATGTTTAGCCTTATTAAAAGCAATTATCATGTGTTTAATTCGTTATAACACTTGCACGAACACACAAGGAATTTGTTTTCTTGTCATAACATTCATAGAAATATCTTTGTGGTGTTTCGATGATTGAATGGAAGCCATGGGGGAGTGAACATAAAAAAGCTCATTTCCAATGTGTATTCGTTACACACAGTGACTTTGTGTTACTAACAGGAATCTTAACTGATTCATTTGTTGATTCAGGTGTTACACTATAGTTTGTCTGGATTTGTAAAGATCTAGATAAATATCTTTATGGATTGGCGATGAATCAGAGGCTCAATTCAACAGATCAGTGGTCAGCATTGATAATGACATTTCTTGTTGTAAGTTTTGATGATCACTATGCTCTAATCATCAAAAAGGGGGAGAACAAATCAAGAAATGTTGGTTGAAAAGAGAAGCTAATATCAGTTATGGGGAGAAGATCAAGAAATATTTGTGTTTAAGAATTATTTGTTTGAAATTTGGAAAAGATTGAAAGACTAAAAGAGCAAATTTAAAGTTTTCTGAAGATGTGCTGAATTTACATAAATTTTCTTTGAAGATTATTTACTGAAGCAGCCTGAGCTGAAACTGAAGATAATTTCTTTCTAAGAGTCTGAAAGAAGTTTATGTCAATCTTGGGGGAGAATGTTTATATTCTTGGAGAGATTATTGAAGAGCATATCTACCATAATTGGGGAGATTGTTATTTGTTTGAAGACAGACTTTGAGAAGATTACAATTACTTAGCTTAAAGAGAGAAGATTGTTCTACAAAATATTTTTGAGATGATCTTGAATCTAAAAGGGGAGATTGTTAGAGCATAAATATGTTGGATACAAGATCACAGAAGACTGAAGATTGAAGTCAAAGCTGAAGTTAAATCTCAAGCATCAAAGTCAAAGTCAATGTAATAAAAGTCAAAGTCAAAGTTGTATTTTATGTTTTTTTAGTATTCTGCGCGTTTCTGTTTTTGTAATAGTTTGCACGTTTGTCTTATATAGTAGCGTGTGTGTTTTGTTTGTCTTGTATAAATAGTGTTGTGCGTGTTGTAGTAGAGTAGTTCTAAGAGTGTGGTAATTCATAAGTGTTGAGAGAGTTCCAGAGTTAGAGAGAAAAAGTGTTAAGAGCGTTTGTATAATCAAAATCTGTGATTGAAATAAAAGTGATATTTGTGAAATTGAATGTCATCATTTGATTTGCATTGTTATCTGGGATAACACCCGTTGTGGGCAGGCAGTGCCCACAGTCCCACAAAAACGATGTTTTCTTGACAATTTTCCATATTTTGGTATTTTCATCTTATTTGCAAACTTTATGGACCAAACGAAGGACATGGAAACAAAAGTGGCTAGAAAGTGAAATAAAATGAAAGAAAATAGTAACAAATAACACTAAAAAATGAGGGTTATCAGGACCTTACCATTTGAAGTAATGTGTTACGCAAGCGATTGGGCCGTGGGTGCGCTTTTTGGTCAAAGAAAAAACAAGATTTTTCACCCCATATACTATGCAAGCAAAACTATTGTTGAAGCACAAATTAATTACACAATAACCGATAAAGTGTTTCTTGCGGTAGTATTTGCTTTCGATCGCTTTTGTTCATACTTGATTGGCACTAAAGTTATCATTCATACCGATCAAATAACTATTCAATAAGGACGATGCTAAACCAAGGCTTATTAGATGGGTCCTTCTTTTACAAGAATTTGATGTCGAAATTTTTGATAGAAAAGGAACTGATAAGCAAGTGGCCAATCATCTCTCTCGAATAGATGGAACTGTGTCTAGTGGAGGTAGCCATGAAATTAAAGAAAATATTCCGGATGAACGCATTTTGGCAATACAACATCATCATGAAGAAAAACACCCTTGGTATTCGGATATAACCAACTATCTCGCAAGTGGGCTTAAGCCGTATCACCTTCAAGTTCAACAATACAAAAAACTTCTTCATGATTGTAAGCAATATTTTTGGGATGACCCATTTCTCTTTAAATGGGGGCAGACCAAGTGTTGAGAAGATGTATTCCCAATTCCGAGATGCTAGGTGTGTTAAAAGAGTGTCATTCTTCACCGTATGGTGGCCACTTTGGTGGCTAACGTACGATGACCAAAATTCTACAAAGTGGTTTCTTTTGGCCAACTCTTTTCAAGGACACTTTTGAATTTGTGAAAATTCAACTCTTTTCAACTTTTTTCCTAAACCCTTTTCAACTCTTTTCCTAAACCCTAAACTTTTCACAAATTCAAGGCTTATCAAAAACTTGTAACTTCCAAATTCAAGAATCGACAGTGTGCTGGAAGTTTTGGATAAGCCTTGGACAATTTTGGTAATGTGCTTTTTGAAGTAGAAGAAAGAAGAACCTGAGCTTTCACAGGAATAATCAAGGAAAAAGACAAAATTTGAAAGTGAAATGAAGCTTCAACACTCTTCCATAAAGTGGATTTTTAGGTTTTGTCACATCACACACTTTTCTTCAAGAGCACTATAAAAGGAGGCTTTGGGGCACCATTGAAGATCATCACTTCCAGGAGAGTACTCATATCTGGAGCTTTAACATTTATTTCACATTCTCACATTAAGTTCTTAGTTGTAGTTGCACTTAAGTTTCTTGTAATTTCCATTTCCTATAACAACATCACTACTGTGGCGACATAAGTGGTGACAACTCTTTATTTTCATTTATGCAAGTTATGTTTATGTATCTTTCATCTCCTTCCATGTATTTTACTTTTATCATGAACTAAACACCCCTTTGGGTGTGGGTATGAGCGAAGGCTAAGACTAGTAGGCAACATTTGAGTGTTGCCATCGTTGCTAACTCTTAGACTTGGTCACTTGAGTCGGGACTTTTACTCAACGCGGAAAATCCAATCACTTGTAAGTTTTAATATTAGATCTTAGACCTAGAGATGAGCGGATCCGGAAATACGGGTTGAGTGATGCAAGAAGATTGGAGAGGGTCTTTTATAACCACGTAGAGATACGAGTTTTTGCATGATTTTTACTAAGGATCAAAATGTCGGTCGATATAGGTGTCACAAAGAGATTTGGGCATCTATATCCATACTGGTGGAACTAACACCCTTAAAGGTTTACTTAGTTAAATCGACAAGTCTTGAGTTGAAAATAGTGGCAACTTTGTGAGTACAAGTGGCCACTCCCTGTGGAAATTCACTTTCGAGAGAAAGGGGTTTTCATGGATGTTTTGTACTACTTGTTTCTGACCATAATGTTACTACATCTGTCTTAGATAATGCTTGTACCCAGATCCTATCTTTTAACTTGTTGATTACTTTAATCATTATTTAGCATAAATCAAAACTCACAAATATTGATATTGTTCTCAAAACTGAAACAAGCACTAGAAGTTAATGAATGTCTCTGATTCTTAATTGACCAGTCCCCTTGGAAACGATTTCGGTACATTCCCACTTTATTACTTAATAGCGATGATAGTGTCCGGTGTGCACTTGCACCGTCACTGTGGCAACATAGGTGGCCACTTTGTGGACCTATACGATTTTCCATTATCAATATACTAATATTGAATATGTGTTGTATACATGTGAAAATACATAAATATTAACGAGAAATGTTGTTACCTCCAACTCATATGTATAGAAGTATTGAAAAATAGGCTAAGTATAGGAACCTCAGAAGACTGCTCATATCACCAAGTACACCACAGAAGTTGCAAGCTCAGAAGACCTTGTCAACCATCTACTCGAGAACTTAACCTGAAGACAGTTTCAGATCACAGAGCCTCTGTGGTCACTTACAGAGCCTCTGTGACGGCTAACCTCTGGAGATGAAAGACGGAATATTTCGTGACAATAGTTCAAGACAAGACCACGTGCAGAACACGTGAGCCTGCTGTACGAAGATTCTAAGGATCATTTGTGCGCATCCCACGTTGTTTAACTTTCCAGGTGGCATTCCTTTTGTGGAATGTTAGATCTCTTAATCTACAAAGTGAATTTCTTGCTTGCAAAAACATGTGCTCAGAACTAGGGAAAAAGTTGGCCTTCTTTGAGAGAGAAACCGGACTTCTCACTCAAGAGAAGGATAAACTCTATCTCGAAACAAAATCCCTTGTCTCTGAGCATATTTCTGAAAAGAAAGGGTTAAAAGAAAAAATTTCCAAACTTGACCAAACTTTGAAAGAAAAGGTTAAGGAGCTAAATTGTAGTGAGAGTGATCGTTTGAATGTTATTTCCCTGAAAATTTTTTTCCAAAAGGAGAGAGAAGTCCTTTATCAAGATCTACTCGACAGAGATCTTCTGATTAGGAAATATCAGGATGCACAGAAAGTACATGAGAAAGTAAATACCCAGATTGGCAGAAGAGGTATAGGGTTCGATGACACAGATCCCTATACTGTAAATTAAAGAAAAAATCTTTAGCAAATATTTTATGTCCTGGACAATTTTTAAAACAAAGTCTTCCAAATTTAATGTCCACATTTAAGAGGCGCATAACCTTTAAAGAACTACATCTGAGGAAACCTCTGCAGATGGAAAATGTATGGTATGAAAACAACGATTTGCCATCATCACTCTCTGAAAAGAGAAAATCCATTCCAAGGAAATATCTGTCTCAAAAACAGATAGGGATCTTCAGATTTGGTCATCCAGAATCACAAACTCAAATGGAATTCATGTGCATGATGATTCTTGAAAAGGAGTTGTCCTCTGATGCATCAGAGTTTGTTCCTGCGTCTGTGGAAGAAAATCTATTCAAAAGATTCTTGGAAAATGACTTGAGAAAAACATATGAGAATCACTTTCTAAGTCATCCTGATATAGCCTCTGAAGTGCAAGAAATTTTCGAGCAAGATCTTCTCAAATATCTAAACGTCCCTAAAGTGGTCCCATGCATTCTAAAAGATCTAAATGTTTTGGAGGACACTATAAATAGATAGAGCAATACACATCCAGAAAATCATGCCCTCATTCACAGAGATTTTCTTGATTCAGATTCTGAGTCATCCTCTGTTGATGAAGAGACTAGTTCTGTAATCTAGAAGAGAATAAGCTTTCTTCTGGCATTCCTAACAGAATGATTATTATTGTATAATTGTATCCAAGATTTAAAGTAGAAAAGTCAATATATGTAAAGTCAAATAAAGTCAAGTCTTGTATAAGTCAACTATGTGTCATGAGTGTTTGTAATAGTTGTAATAGGTATATGAGTGTTTAGTATCATGAGAGTTTGGGTGGTTCATGTCATTGTAACTCATATGGTTTAAGTGAGATATATGACTTTGTCATTTTTCTCTCTCTACTCTCTATCTAGATCTTGAACACAATTGTCACATTTGATTGATCTTGATTGGAATTGCTTGAATTGGGAACTTACATTTGGTATCAGATCTGACCCATAATTATTCAGATTGTTGAATTGCACTTGAATTTGATCGATTTTCTATTTTCATCAAGAACATGCAGAACGTATTCTGAGATTTACTGTTCAATCAAATTTTTCGTGTTAAATTGTTTTTGATGCAAGAAAATTGATCCATAGTACTCGATTATAGTTTTAGGATCTTTCTTGTTTGGATTACATTACAAAATTCGCACCAAATAGAATTCAATTTTGAATTTTTGTAAGTTTTTAGTTTTGAAAATGTCGAACTGTGTTTGATCGATTCACTCAAGTTTTGTTGTTTTTTTTTATCAAAATCTTGTGTTAGAAAAATGTTTAGGTTGACATTTCGATCATATCTGTGCATTTCTAAGTTTTAACTGCAGGTCTATAAAGTTTTTGATCGAATTCGTGCCTATCACTGAAGAACACACTAGATTCAGAAAACACGCAAGCTTCAAAGGGAATTTTATCCCAGAAAGAATGTATATCAAGATGGCAACAACAATTTAATCCATTTCCAATTCCATTTCAATCTCATATTTCAAAATACAAATGCTCTCAACACTTTCTCTCTCTACCTCTGGAACTCTCACAATGCTATATCTGATGTGTTACAACCCTAACACGCACAACATCCTATTTATATCAAAGACAAGAAACGGGGAAACTATTACAAAAACAAAACGCACAGAACACAAAACTCTTACAACACTAGAAACCAGAAAATACAAGTTTGACTTTGACTTTTATTACATTGACTTTGACTTTGATGCTTGAGAGTTGACTTCAGCTTTGACTTCAATCTTCAGTCTTCTATGATCTTGTATCCAACATATTTATGCTCTAACAATCTCCCCCTTTGGATTCAAGATCTTCTCAAAAAGATTTTGCAGTATTATCTTCTCTCTTTAAGCTTAGTAAAAGTAATCTCCCCTTTTTATCAACTTTAGCAATCTTCACAATCTTCAGTATTCTCTTCACAATCTTTCTTCAATTAAAATAACAATCTCCCCAAATGATGGTAGAAATACTCTTCAACAATCTTCTCAAGGTTATCTCAAACCTCTTTCAGTCTTCAGAAAGAAATTATCTTCATAATTTATTCAAACTTCTTCAACAAATGATCTTCAAAGAAAATTTCAGTAAACTCAACCCATCTTCAGAAATCTTTGAATTTGCACTTTTGAACTTTCAATATTTGTCAAACTTTGAACAAATAAATCTTGAACACACATATTTCTTGATCTTCTTCCCCATCTATAACATTCTTGAAACAAACATTTCTTGATTCTGTCTCCCACAACTGAAATTATCTTCACTTTTTCAATCAACATTTCTTGATTTCTTCTCCCCTTTTTGATTATTAGAGCATTGAGATCATCAAAACTTTTTCCAAGAAATGTCTTTATCAATACTGACCACTGATCTTTTGAACTGAGCCTCTGATTCACCATTAACCCAGAAAGATATTCATCTAGATCTTTTCAAATCGAGACAAATTAGAATGTAACACCTGAATCAACAAATGAATCAGTTAAGATGCCTGTCAGTAACACGAAGTCACTGTGTGTAACAAATACACATTGGAAAGGATCTTTTTGATGTTCACTCCCCCAGGGCTTCCATTCAATCATCGAAAAAACACAAAGTTATTTCTATGAACGTTATGACAAGAAAACAATTTTCTTGTGTGTTCGTGCAAGTGTTAGAATTAATTAAGCACATGATGATTGCTTTTAATAAGGCTCAACATTGGGTAAACCACTGAGACAACAGTAGTATAACACATACTCAATTGTGCATGATCGAAGTGCGAAGGTGGGGCAGACTTCCTTCTTTTTCAATATCCATATTTTCCAAATGAAAACCAGATAGATTATATACTGCATCCCTAGAAAATATGAAACATTTCCTTTTTAAGAAGAAAATGAGTGGCTGGTGGGGTTTTATTCAAGAGTTGGCATGGGCTAGTTGCCTGTTTCAATAATGTTCACGAAGAATTGTGAAACACTAGTAATGTGGCTGCCCAACTCAGAAAAAATTGGTGTAGAGTGTGATATTCTTTTACTCTGTTCTCACATCCTCTTTCTTTGTAATCATTGAGCTCACTTCTAACCAAACTCTCATTCACATTTTACCTCGTCACACAATCCCACACTCATTTATTTTTGAACTCCTCACACTCGATCACTAAGGATTAACTTCTTGGGTAGGAAACACTGGTTAATGTGAATCCATAGAAGTTTCATTTAAGTCATACACAATGAACCCATGTATTTTCCTAAAAAGATCAATGTTGCTCAAAATGGTTGAACTTTATCAGTTAAAGCACAACTTATGAAATACAAGTCAGATATATGTATGCTCAGAGATGTAATCATGAAGATTTGAGCATTTTAATCATTGAGGACTTTTCAAACACGATAATTGAATGAATGAAATGAATATAAGAAACTTGTTTGAAAATCTGACATTGTATCAAAAAGATCAATATCGAAATGATTAATCGATTAAGACTTAGGTCAGCAAAAATTGGATTTTGTCTATACGAACCAAAAAATATAGACATTCTTGAAAGAACGTTTAGAAATGAAATCACGCTCAAACGTTGAATAACAATCGGGGTGTCTTACCATCGAAAAATATTGTTTCAATTTAGAGACATGGTAAGAACGAATTATTATTCCCAAATTCATCAAGTTCTATTCGTAAACAGACAATCAAGATGATTCAACAATCGAAATCACAAGTCTTTGATTCAATCACAAAGATTACAAACCTCACTTTATCTCACTAAATTCACTATCTCTCTCTCTAGAACGATATTCTATGAACCTCTTCTCTAATCTGCTCACTTCTCACTACAATCTTACTTGTTACAAACTGATTACAAAGACTGAAGGTATTTATACCCTCACACAATTTCAAAGGAAACAAACAAAATACAATTACAACACAACATTGACTTTGACTTTATTACAAAATGACTTTGACTTTCACTGAGAGTTGACTTTCCAACTTTGACTTCTTGTACTTTGACCTCTAGTCTTCATGATCTTGTATCCAACATATTCCTGCTCTAACAATCTCCCCCTTTGGATTCAATATCATCTTTGAAAGATTTAGAAAATCAATCTCCTCCTTTGATTCAATATGGACAATCTCTTCCTTTTGTTTAACTTTATTCTTCCCAAGTCTGTCTTTGAACAAAATTAACAATCTCCCCCAAATATGGTAGAAATGATCTTCAATAATCTCCCAAAACTATCACAAAACTCTTTCAGACTTCGGAAAGAAATTATCTTCAGAATTAACTCGACTTGCCTTAGCAAAATAATCTTCAAAGAAAAATTTCAGAAAATCAGCACATCTTCAAACATCTTTGGCTTTGCTTGAACAATCTTTCAAACTTTGAACTTTGTCTTCCTCAAATCTTTAACTTTGAAATTTCTGAATCTGACATTTCTTTAAATCATCTCCCCCCTTTTGATAAATAGAGCATCTATAACATCAAAACTTTTATCAAGAAATGTCGTTGACCATTCTGATCTGTCCAAGAGCCTCTGATTCGTTGCCAATTCGAACAATGTATTCATCCATATCTTTACAAATCTAGACAAAAAATAATCATGTAACACCTGAATCAACAAATGAATTAGTTAATATGCCTGTCAGATAGATTATGTGTTGCGTCCCCTTAAAATATGAAACACATTCTTTTTAAGAAGAAAATAAGTGGCTGGTGGGGTTTTAACAAGAGTTGGCATGGGCTAGTTGTCTATTTCAATAACGTTCACGAAGAAATGTGAAACATTAGTAATGTGGCTGCCCGACTCAGAAAGTAGTTGGTGCAGAGTTTGATATTCTTTTACTCTGATCTCACACCCTCTTTCTTTTAATCATTAAGCTCACATCTAACCAAACTCTCATTTCCATTTTACCTCAACACACAACCGACACTCATATTTTTCGACTCCTCACACTCAATCACTATGGATTAACTTCTTGGGTAGGAAACATTGGTTAACATGAATCCATAGAAGTTCATTTAAGTCCTAGCACAAAGAAACCCATATTTTCCTATAAAGCATATGTTGCTCAAAAATGGTTTATCTTGAAACAGTTAAAGTACATATATACAAATGTCAGATGTCTGTATGATCAGAATATAATCATGAAGATATGAGCATTTTTAAACATTGAAGATATTGAAAACAAGTAATTTTAATGAATGATCATGAATGCAAGAGACTTGTTTGAAAATCTGACACTGTATGAAAATGATCAGAAATGAATGATATAACAATCAAATCTCATGGTCAAGAATAATGGATATTGTCTATACGAACCGATATATAGACATTCTTGAAATGAACGCTTCGAAAAGAAATAACGCTCAAAATTCATTGAAGTACAAGCGGGGTGTCTTACCATCGAAAATATGTGTCAATAAGAGACATGGTAAGAACATTTTGAACAAAAAGTCAAACCGGTGTGTGTGAATACTTGAAAGTATAAAAAAAAGACAATACACAAGTATTTGTCTTTAGAAACACACGGTTTATAGTCATGTAATCACAAGTAAATTTTGAAAAACATTTAAAATCTCACTTCCAATTCATTAAATCTGTTTACGAATCAGGAAGTGGTTTGAACATTTACGAACATGTTTTTCTATGATTGAAAGTTGTCCTTCTTTCAACCACATATGAGATTAAGATAAGAAATTAACCTTTTTCGCTTTGTCTTAAATCTCATGAAGTCAGCTGAAGTCATAAAGATATGATTTTGATAGCTTCTCTCATTCTGCACAAGTCTCAAAGTCATTTCAAAGCAAATTTATTCACAAATTTATTGAAAAATAAAAGACATAAAGCAGTAAAACAATGAATGAACGAGTTCTGATCTGAAATAATTAGAAATCATCACCTTTACTCCCCCTGAAATTATGCATCAAAAATATTTCAGTGAAAAAGCACATGATAGAGATCTACAGTTCTATTTTGAAATGTAGTTCATCATATCTATCGGATGCAAAATATTTCAGAAAAATATGTACTTGTTAAGTCTAAATATTGTATCCAAGATTTAATAGGAAAGTCAATGATGTAAAAGTCAACATTGTCTAAGTCAAAGTTGTATTTGTTTTACTTAGTGATTAAGTCTTGATTAGTTAGATGGTATTAATAGTGTTGTCTTTATAATCTTGTAATAATGTTCTAGAGAGTTATGTGTGTATTGTAATTCAGAGATTGATGAATACGAGATCTACTTTCTCTCTCTAGACTTTCTCTCTCTAGTTCTTGAGCTTTTATGATAAATCTTGAGTAATTGTTTGATGTGATTGGGATTTTATGTTTAACAATTGGTATCAGAGCTGAACCAAACTTTTCAGAAAAGATTTGATCATGATTAGAATTGAAATCTGATGTTTTGAATTGAAAATTTGATTTTTTTAAAGTTTTTCAAGAAAACAAGTTTTTCACTGTTCAATCTGATTTTTGTGTGTAAAATCATTCTTAATGCAAGAAAATGGATTCATTGGATGCGATTTATGTTGGTGATTGATTCTTGTTTTGATTTCATATCATAATTCGTTCAAAATCAATTCCAATTTTTGAGATTTTCATGAAAACGAGTTCAGTTTCTGTTCTTGATTGAAATTGTGCTAATTGGTGTTTTTAATCGAAAATCAATAGTGAATTTGTGTTTAGAATTGTTTTTTCGATGATGCTGACAAGTTTTTTGAGTTCAAATTCGCAGGTTTGAATCAATTTGAGTTTGAAACAGCCAAGAAATCGACTTTGCGCAAGGTTCATACGGTTTGCGCTTCTATCATACGGTTTGCGCTTCTATCATATGGGTTGCGCAAGTTTCAAAGTTTCATTTGCGTATTGAACCTGTCACGGAAAGTCTTCCTTTGCGCTTCAAGGCTGACACGCAAACCTCACTTTGCGCTTCAAGGCTGACACGCAAACCTCACTTTGCGCTTCAAGTCTGACAAGCAAACCTCACTTTGCGCTTCAAGGCTAACACGCAAACCTCCATTTGCGCATCACACTTGTTCTGAGAATCATACTTTGCGTCTCCATCGTGTTTCGAGAAGTTTCCTTTGCGCAATTCTCATCTGTTTAAAAAAAAAATAAAGAGTCTGGAAATTTTTTTTTTAGTCATCTATGGAATTTTTTTTTTAACTTTACGAAATACTTCAATTCAATCTGATTTTTGATTTTCTGATACATAGTTTGGAACGATCTTTCATATCAAGCTAATTTCTTTTTCAAAATGGGATTTTTTACAAATCTTGAAGTAAAGATCAGAAAGGTGGAATTAGAGAAGATTAATCTGGGTCATCAAGTTGACTTTCATTCTCAGAAGTCAATAGAATATTTTAATGAAATCATATCTTTGAAAGAAAAACTCTGTGCTTTAAAGGTTCTTAATGAAGATCTTCTGAAAAAATCTTTTAGACATTCTGATGAGAAAATAAAAATTTTGGAATCTGAGAATGCTGAGCTTAGAAAGAATTTATCTGATTTGGAAAAACAGCTTGTTGAAAATAAAGTTGATTTTGAAAGTGAAAAGAAAATTTTTTCAAAGAAGTTCTCAGATTTCTCCAAGAAATGTTTTGAAGAAAAAAAGATAGTGGAGCTTAAATGCTTAAAACTTTCTCAACAAATCTCTGATTTTGAGAAAGTATTGATTTTGGAAAGAGAGAAGTTTGAGAAAGAAAAGAAGGCTATAGAACAAAAGAATTTAGGATTATTCAAAGAACTATCAGGCCAGAGAAATGATTCAGAAAAAGGATTTGAAGAAGAAAGATCCATATTTGAGTCTGAAATCAAAAGACTAACTTCCAAGTTGTCTGAACTGTCTGCTTCTGCGCTGAAAGAGCAAAGGACGAAGTCTGAGTTCTCAAAGAAGATTGACCAACTTGACAAAGAAAGAGACATATTTGCATCAAAGATCAAAGAGCTTGAAAAGTCTGTTTCAAGTTCTACTCAGAAATCTGTCTCTTCACAAAGGTCAGTTAAATATTTTAATCAGATTCGTCGATCTAACATTTTCTTTGATAAATATTTAGATGGTTCAGATACATCTTCAAGAAGAAAAAGCTATAAGAAAGAGAAACTGGTCTGGATGAAGAAATCGGTCAAAGATGACAAGAAAGATGAGCTGAAAAAGAAGACATCATGTTTACATGCTCACAAAGCAAAGAAGAACAAAGAGCATAAAGGTAAACCTGACCTCATATACTCAAGAGACCAATTACTCAGGTTTTTAGGTAATAAATTTTATTGTTCTTACTGCTGTACACATGATCATATCCACAAGACCAGTAATCATTTCTGGTATGGTTCTTACTCCATTACCCCCACACGAACTGGAACTAACATTTCTGGACCCAAATACCAGTGGGTACCAAAGAAGAAAACCGATTTTGTGTTGCAGGCACCTCAAGTCAAGGGGGAGTAAGAGAACAAAGGCTTTTGAACACAGCAGTTCAAAACCCGAACTTCAAAGTTGAAAGACTATGGCTTCTAAGCACATCAGCTTAGGATCCGTACTTCAACGGAGTTTGACTTCTAAACACAACAGTTTAGGACTCGGACCTCAGCAATCAAAAGACCTTACTCCTGTGATAATAAGAGATATTACTCCAACACTCACATGAAGATATCAACCTTCAAAGGGGAGTATACTCTTTTTGCATCCGATGGATATGATGGTCTCCATCCCAAGAGAATTGATCTGATCTCTATCCTATACTTTTTCACTGCTAGATTTTTCTGATATTGATGGTCTAACAATTCAAAAGGGAGTGTTTGATCTCTATCCTGTAATAATTGACCTATTTCAGATGCCTAATTTAAAGGAGGAGTAAAGGTGATGGCTTCTGATCACATGACAGATCAGGACCCGTTTTTCAATGATCAGAGAAGGATATTATGCTAATATCTAGGGGGAGCTTAAAAGATATAAATCATTTAATCATGATTTGAGCGGGAGCTGAAAAGGTAAATATCTTCTGTCCTAGATCTCTGATTGTTTGAAAGAAGAACAACTTTCAAGCATGAAAAACAGTTTCTTAAATGTTCAAACCACTTCTGATTCTTAAAAGATTTCATGAATTAAGAAGTGTGATTTTAAATGTTTTTCATTTTTGAGCTTTATTGTTTAACTAACCGTGTGTTTCCAAAGATCAATACTTGTGTATTATCTTGTCCATATACTGTCAAGTATTCATACACACCGGTTCAGTATTTTATTTGAATTTGTTATTACCATGTCTCTAAACGAACCAATTTTTCGATGGAAATACCCCCGTTTTCTTTTAAAGTTGTTGAGCATCATTCATCTTTTTCATATTTGTGCTTTCATTGATAAATTGTTTATATTTGTTCATATAAAAAAATTTCCAATTCTTTGATACCCTAACCTTTCATTTGATCTGATTGATTCATTATCAGATTCTCAAAACAATTCTCTTGATTTCATTTCTTTCATTCAATATCCTTGTTTTGAGAAATCTTCAAAGTTCAAATGCTCAAATTTCATTCATATTTTTATATGAGCATACATACACTGACATATGATTTCTTGTGATTTATATGTCAATAAATTCATTGACCAACATGTACTTTTAGGAACATGGGATTCAGTGTGAGTGCTTAATAGATCTTCTATGGATTCACGATAACCAGTGTTTCCTACCTCGGAAGAAATCCTTTGAGTGATTAAGGGGAGAGGGGTCTAAAAGAATTGAGTGTGGGAGTGAGCAGAGGTAAAATGGAAATGATAGATTGGTTAGATGTGAGCTTATATGTTTAAAAGAAAGAGGGTGTGAGAACAGAGTTAAAAGAATATCAGAACTCTGCACCAAACATCTTTCTGAGTCGGGCAACCACGTTACTGATTGGTTCACATTTCTTTGGTGACCATCATTGAAATAGACAAATAGCCCATGCCATCTCTTGTATACAACCCCACCAACTACTCATTCTTTTCTTAAAAAGAGAATGTTTCACATTTTCTGGGGAAGCAACATATAATCTATCGGATCTTCTTTTGGAAGATACTGATATTGAAAAAGAAGGAAAGTTTCCCCACCTTCGACCCTTTCTCATGCACATTGAGTCCATGTATAATCATTGCTGTCTCAGTGATTTACATACTTCGAGCCTTATGGAACACAATCATTGTGCTAATTCTTTCAAACACAAGCACGAGCACACATAAAATTTGTTTTTCTGTCAGAACATTCATAGATAAACCTTGTGTTTTTCAATGATTGAATGGAAGTCCTGGGGAGTCATCATCAAACAAGTTCCTTATATTGTACATTCGTTGTACACAGTAACTTTGTGTTACTGACAGGCATTCCTAACTGTTTCATATGTTGAATCAGGGTTACACGTTCATTATGTCTGAATTTGAAAAGATTCGGATATATACAGTTCATGATTCGACTCTTCAGATCAAAGTGCGGAAATTGTCAAAGGGGAGATTGTTAGTTGATCTCAAAGGGGAAAATCAAAGTCTGAGCTGAAATTGATGAAGTTTTGATGATAATGATGCTCACATCATCAAAAAGGGGGAGAATTATACAAAGTTCAATTTCAAGAGTTCTTGTTCAAAGTCCAAGTCTGAAATTTCAAAATGCTTCCGCTGATTTAAAGTTCAAGTCTGGTAAAGAAATTCAAAGCCAAAAGATTCTAAAAAGAAAATTCAAAGATTCAAGAAGGTTTGTTCTTCCAAAGACGGTTTAGAGATCAAAGTGATGAAGATAATTGTTTGTCAAAGATTACTTTTCCGTAAACATTTCAAAGCTGTTTTCAAAGTTTCAAGTTTCAAGATTTGTTCAAGGCATGTTGATTTTCAGAGCTTCAATGTTTAAAAAGACTTTTCAAGATTCTTCAAAGGCTGCAAGAGTAAAGATTATGAAAGCTTAAATGAGACAAAAGCTGAAGAATCAAGAGCTGAAGATCTGTATCAAATTTTTATTAAATCTTGAATACAAAGGGGGAGATTGTTAAGTCTAAATATTGTATCCAAGATTTAATAGGAAAGTCAATGATGTAAAATTCAACATTGTCTAAGTCAAAGTTGTATTTGTTTTACTTAGTGATTAAGTCTTGATTAGTTAGATGGTATTAATAGTGTTGTCTTTGTAATCTTGTAATAATGTTCTAGAGAGCTATGTGTGTATTGTAATTCAGAGATTGATGAATACGAGATCTACTTTCTCTCTCTAGACTTTCTCTCTCTAGTTCTTGAGCTTTTATGATAAATCTTGAGTAATTGTTTGATGTGATTGGGATTTTATGTTTAACAGTACTCCCCCTTGATGATTGATTTCCTCATTCGAGTATTGGAGTACAATCTCTGATCAACACAGGAGTAAGGTCTTTTGATCACTGAAGTACGAGTCCTAAACCGTTGTGTTTAGAAGTCAAACTTCGTTGAAGTACGGGTTCTAAGCTGATTTACGTAGAAGCCTTGCATCGGTTCTCTTACTCCCCCTTGACTGTAGGTGCCTGCAACAAAGAATCAACTTTCGGCTTTGGTACCCACTGGTATTTGGGTCCATGTATGTTAGTTGCAGTTCTTATGGGAGTAACTGAGTAAGAACCATACCAAAAATGATCACTTGTTTTGTGAACAGGATCATGTGTACGACAGTAAGAACAATAATATTTTTTACCTGATAACCTGATTAATTGATCTTTCGTGTATATATGATCAGGTTTACTTATACGCACTTTGTTCTTCTTTGCTTTTGTCTCATGTACACATGATTTCTTTCCTTTCAGCTCATCTTGCTTTCCATCTTTCTTTTCATCTTTAACTAGTTTCTTTTTCCAGACCAGTTTTTCTTCTTTGTATCTCCTTCGTCTTCGATGTGTACCTGAACCATCTATATTTCTATCATAGAAAAGGTTAGTACTACGAATCTGATTAGAAGATTTAACTGACCTTTTGGAAGAAACAGTCTTATGATGTGAGCTTGCAGTTGTCTTGAATAAGTATTCCGAATCAGCAGAATCATCTCTAGGTGTGTGGATAACTGACTCTGGAGTCTTGTACTCAGTCACCACTACCATCTTAGAAATGATATCTTCAAGCTCTTTTATTTTTGAAGCGAAACTGTATCTTTTTTTGACAAGAAGGTCAATCTTCGTCTCAAACTCAAACTTCATTTTCTTCTCTTTCAGTGCATTCTCAGATAGTTCAGATAACTTGCCTGTCAGCTTTCTAATATCAGCCTCAAACATTCTTCTTTCTTCTTCAAATCCCTTTTCAACATTGTTTCTCTAGCCGAATATTTCTTTGAAGAATCCAACATTCTTTTGTTCAATGGCCTTCTTTTCCTTGGCAAACTTTTCTCTTTCCAAGATTATTACTTTTTCAAAATCAGAAACTTGCTGAGAAAGCTTTATACACTGAAGCTCAATCACCTTCTTTTCTTCACAACTCTTTCTGGAAAAGTCTGAGAACTTCTTTTGAAACTCATCTTTGTCCTTAGCCATTTTATCTCCAAATCTGATATTTTCTTCTGAAGCTTAGTGTTCTCAGTTATCAGACTCTGTTCCTTGTCTTCAATGCTTTCATCATTAATGACAAAAGGAGAATGATCTGGAAGTGGAGCA
This sequence comes from Arctium minus, assembly GCA_954870635.1. Taxonomy (NCBI): domain Eukaryota; kingdom Viridiplantae; phylum Streptophyta; class Magnoliopsida; order Asterales; family Asteraceae; genus Arctium; species Arctium minus. Next base: position 46,231,066 of record OX941089.1, on the reverse strand, counting down.
TTAAATTCAAGCAAATCAATTTCCTCTACATACCCATTATCAGAGTTAAGAAAATCATTTTCAAACGCAAATAAGTCATCAAAGTTATCAGTTGAAGTTAGAGGTGCCTTTGAAAATTTAGAACACTCTGTATATTTAGATTGAAAAACAGTGTTCTTTATAACTGTAGAAAATACACTTTGTTCTATATCAACCAAAATTCTTTCTTCAAATAAAACATTTTCAAGCTCAACTATTTTGCTTTCTAGAATGAGTGGAGGAACATAAACTTTTGTAGTTGCATAAACTTTTGTAGTTGCAGGTTTTGCCTCCATCTCAGTAACAGAATAGCTAACAAAATAGTCATCTGAAAGAACTTTTGGTGTGTCATAACGGTAACTATCATTTAGCTTTTCATAGCGAAATGGTAGTTGCATTTTCTTTACATTCTTTCTCTTCTCAGTTTCTTTGGACTCAACTGTTTCTGGTAATTTGGTAACAAATTTGGGTTTTAAATGAGGATATTTATCAGCAAAAACAAGAAAATCAAAGTTATACAACGCTAGTTGTTTTCTGATGGCTTTCTTTAAGTAACGGGGGTTATCGTAACCGAGTCCCCATTTCTCTTTAACTTCAGCCTCTTCCATGGGTGCATTTAGAAAAATGGTATGATCTGTTTGACCTATCGCATGAAGTTTAGCTTCCAAATCATTTACCTTTTTAGTTAAGCTCTCGTTTTCACCCTGTAATTTATAAACGTTTAGTACAGAGTCTTTATTTTCTAAATCAGACTTAGAAAGTTGAGATTCAAAGTCAGAAGTCTTCTTTTTAAAACACTCCTTTTGATGTTCAAAATCCGAAGCAGATTTACGTAGAGAATCAATTAGATCTTTGTTTCCAATAACTGACGTATTGAGCTCAAATATCTTTTGATTTCTCCTAGCAACTCTGTCTTTTTCCTTTTTCAATTTATCTTGAAGGTCGTCAACTTTAACCATCATAGCTTCCATTTTGGTCATGAAGCATTTTCAGTGAAATCCGTTACCTCCTTAGCTGAAAAACTCATCTTGAATATCTGTTACAAAAAGAACTTGAAAAATGATCGTTAGAAATTCAGAAAAAAAAAATAGATCATAATAAAAAATTTGTCCCCCCTCCGCAGACTTAGCACGGGGGTCCCTAGAGAAATTTTTTTGACAATTAAAGGGCATATTACAATTTTGAAAAATTTGACCAAAGTATAGAAACTCGCAGATCACAAAAAAAAACTTGAAACTCGCAGACAGATAAACTCGCAGATCACTGTTCACTGAGAAACTCTCAAGATGAGTCGTGCGCGTTTGGATAACTAGCAGATGCCTAAACTCGCAAATAACTGTTCACTGAGAAACTCGCAGACTGAGTCGTGCGCGTTTGAAGAATCTGCAGAAACCTACTTGCGTGTTTTACCAAACTCGCAAGCTAAACTCGCAAAACTCGAAAATGATCAAACTCGCAGACTGAATAACAAACACGCAAACTTTGATTTGCGCTTTTCTACAACTCGCAAATAGCACTTTGCGTGTTTCCGACCAAAATCAACTTCTTTTAGTTTGCGCGTTTCTTCCGATGAATCTTGCGCGTTTCTTGGGTTTATTGACCAAAAACTTGATGTTCACACCGAATTTGATTCAATACTCCACCAAATGATTTGAAACTTTGCAGATTTCCTCTACTTCATATCTCGAACCCATTACAATACAAAGATTTCAATGAAAAACATTAAAAATACAGAATCGATCTATGAAACAGTACAACTCAAACACGAACTGAAATCTTATAAAAATCCAAAATTCACATTAATCTAATGTGAGTTAAAAAAAAAACAATTCAAACTAAACTTGTTCAAGATGATAAATCGAATCTAAACAACCAAATTCCAGCCCAAAAACACTCTTAAATCCAAAAATCAATGTGCTACAGATAGACTTGCGAGTTCTACAAAATGTCGACCAAAAAATTCTTCAAATCAATCTGTTTCTGAATTTCTTCTGCTCTGATGCCAATTATTATTCCCAAATTCATCAAGTTCTAATCGTAAACAGACAATCAAGATGATTCAACAATCGAAATCACAAGTCTTTGATTCAATCACAAAGATTACAAACTCACTTTCTCTCACTAAATTCACTCTCTCTCTCTCGAACGATATTCTATGAACCTCTTCTCTAATCTGCTCACTTCTCACTACAATCTTACTTGTTACAAACTGATTACAAAGACTGAAGGTATTTATACCCTTACACAATTTCAAAGGAAACAAACAAAATACAATTACAACACAACATTGACTTTGACTTTAACTTTATTACAAAATGACTTTGACTTTCACTGAGAGTTGACTTTCCAGCTTTGACTTCTTGTACTTTGACCTCTAATCTTCATGATCTTGTATCCAACATATTTTTGCTCTAACACGAATTCAACAAAATATCAAACCAATGTGTGTAAATACTTGACAGTATATGGAAAAGATAATACACAAGTATTTATCTTTGGAAACACACGGTTTGTTGATCATTGAAGCACAAATAAAATGAAAAACATTTAAAATCACACTTCTATATTCATGAAATCGTTTAATAATCAGAAGTGGTTTGAATATTTAAAAAAAATGTTTTCATATATGAAAGTTGTCCATCTTTCAGACACGTATGAGATTAAGATGAGAAATAAACCTTTCGTTCCGTCTTAAATCTTATGAAGTCAGCTTAAAGTCATAATGATATGATCATTAAGTATCTTCTCAATCTGCATCAGTAAAAAAAAATCATCAAAGCAACTTTATTCACAACTTGTATTGAAAAATAAAAATGACATAAAGTAGTAAAACATTGAATGTACGAGTTCTGATCTGAAGTAATCAGAAGTCATGTTCAGTACTCCTTATATATACTCGAACTCCCCCTGCATTTATGCATTAGAAAAGTTATCAGTTAAACATATGCAGAAATTGTGAGCTCCCCCTCAAATGAATATTGATCATATAATCATCTTCTCTCACTCCCCCTGAGATCATGAACACATGTTAAAGTGCAGATATCTTTTGCAGAATAAAGATAAAGAAATGAAGAAAAAATAACAATAAGAAAAACTTTAATAGGTAATCACAGATTATATCTTGAGATTAAGCATAACAAGTTTCAAGACAAGAAATTAAATCTCTTTTCGTCGAGAGGCTTGGTAAACAAATCAGCAAGTTGATAATCAGTGTTTACAAAATAAAGTTCTATTGTACCTTTTTCGACATTGTCTTTGATAAAATGATATCGAACGTCTATGTGTTTTGTCTTTGTATGTAGTACAGGATTTGCTGATATTGCAATGGTGCTTTTAGAGTCACAATAAATCAGAATCTTGTCGAATTTGAAGCCATAATCTCGTAGTTGCGTCCTCATCCACAACACCTGAGAGCAGCAGCTTGCAGCAACAACATATTCTGCCTCAGCCGTTGAAGTGGAAACACATAGTTGTTTCTTTGATGCCCAACTAACGAGTTTATCTCCAAGGAATTGTATATGACCCGATGTTCTCTTCCTATCTAACATACATCTAGCATGATCTGCATCTGAGTAAGTCGTCAGTTCAAAACCAGTATCTTTAGGATACCACAGACCAAGATCTGCAGTCCCCTTCAGATATCTAAATATGCGCTTTACTGCAGACATATGGGATTCTTTTGGACTAGCCTGATATCTTGCACATAAACATGTAGAGAACATAATATCTGGCCTACTTGAAGTTAAATACATCAAAGAACCAATCATTCCTCTATAGGTTCTAACATCGACAGGTTTTCCCGATTGATCCATGCCGATCTTAGTTCCTGGTTTCATCGGGGTACCAATTGGTTTACAAGTTTCCATTTTGAATTTCCGAAGAATATCAAAAATGTACTTAGCTTGATTTATAAAAATCCCCGTTGAAAATTGCTTAACCTGTAATCCGAGAAAGAAGTTCATCTCTCCCATCATACTCATTTGAAAACGTGACACCATGAGGTTTGAAAAATTCTTACAGAATTTGGGATTTGTAGAGCCAAATATGATATCATCCACATATATCTGAATAAGAATAATATCGGATTTTTCCTTTTTAATGAATAAAGTAGTATCGATTTTACCTTTTGTGAAGCCCGACTTGACCAAAAACTTTGATAGTACCTCATACCAGGCTCGTGTCGCTTATTTAAGACCATAAAGTGCTTTATCCAAGATGTAGACATGATCTGGTTTATCTGGATTCACAAAGCCTTCAGGTTGTGAGACATAGACTTCCTCCTTAAGAATTCCATTCAGAAAGGCAGTCTTCACGTCCATCTGGTAGACAGTGAAGTTTTTATGAGTAGCGTACGCTAGAAACATGCGGATTGCATCTATGCGTGCCACTGGAGCGTAAGTCTCATCATAATCAATGCCTTCCTCTTGCCTATATCCTTTTGCGACAAGTCGTTCTTTGTTTATGATAACGATACCAACTTCATCTTTCTTGTTTTTGAATACCCATTTTGTACCAAAGATAGACTTTCCTTCAGGTCTTGGTACAAGTCTCCAGACTTTCAACGCTTCAAACTGATTTAGCTCTTCTTGCATTATAGTAACCCAATCCAAATCAGCTAGAGCTTCAGATACCCGAGTAGGCTCTATCTTGCTCAGAAAGTAATCATGCATACACATGTTTAATGTTGCAGACCTAGTGTGCACCGGTAAAGATATATCTCCAATAATCTGGCTTATCGGATGCTCTTTGGTCCACTTGTGTTCGTGAGGGAGCGAATTCAATGTTGATTGATCATAGTTCTCATCTAAATATCCACTATCTATTTCTTCTTGTTCAGCATTGTTTGGGAATACAGTTGAAGTCTGTTGTACAGAAGTTTTAGTTGGGACAACTTGTGCAGTCTGTTGATTATCCATCACAGTGCAACCAACTGAAGTAGTAACTTCTGGTTCAACATGTTCAGGTGCAACTTCTACTGAAGGAGTATTTGTTTGAATTGGAGTTTCTGTCTGAACTGGGGGAACAAGTTCAGTTGATACATCTGAAGTAGTTGGATGATTAGTCGTTGAATCATCTGACCTGTCAACCACAACAGATTTAGGAAGTTTAGATCCTAGAAACTCATCATAAAATAATTCAAACAACAAATCTAATTCAGATAAATGAGATGTAGAAGCTTAAGCTTTATCCGAATTAGTTACAATAGACACAGGTTCTGGACTGATATGTCCAGAAGCTAACACTCCGGTAAGTACGGGTTCTGAACTGCTTTGTTCAGAAGCCACTTCTTCATCAAATGTTACATTAACGCTTTAAACAATAGTCTTTGAGCTTTCAAATATATTCTATATGCAGCAGATGTCTGTGAGTATCCAATCAATATTCCTTCTTTAGTCTTCGGTCCGAACTTATTCAAGTTCTCTCTATCATTCAATACGAAACACCTACATCCAAAAACATGAAAGTGTTTAATGCTAGGTGTACGATTGTTAATCAATGCATAAGGAGTTTTACCAAACCGTCTATGAATAATGGAGCGATTCTGCGTATAACATGCAATTGAGACAACTTCTGCCCACTGAAATAGAGGTAGATCCGACTGGCTGAGCATAGTACGAGCGGACTCGACTAGCGTTCGATTGCGTCGTTCGACTACTCCATTATGTTCTGGCGTTCGAGTAGTATAGAATTGATGTGTTATCCCAACCGATTCGAGATAATCTGCAACAATTTTGTTCTTAAACTCTGTGCCATTGTCTGTCCTTAGAAGCTTTGCTGTCTTCTGCAAGTTCATCTGTGTAGTCTTCAAAAAGTTGATGAGTACTTGGGGCGTTTCATCTTTTGTCCTTAGAAACTTAACCCTTGTATAACGTGAATAATCGTCCACTATTACTAAAACATACTTCTTTCCTCCTATGCTTTGAGTTCTCATAGGACCACAAAGATCCATGTGTACCAACTCAAGTGTAGAACTTGTACTCGGTTCGGGTTTTGGCTTATGAGTTGCCCTATTCATTTTACCCTTTTCACATACTGCACACAGATGTTCTTTTTCATATCTCAACTCAGGAAGACCTTTCACCAATCTGCCTTTGACCAATTTGTTTATGTAGGGAAAATTCAGGTGCGACAGCCTTCGGTGCCAAAGCCAACTTTGCTGCATCGAATCTTTTGTCAATAAGCAAACCTGATTTTCAGTCTGGACCTTTGACAAATTGATTGTGTAGAGGTTGGACTTTCGAGTGCCAACCAAGAATTCTTTTCCATCTTCAGTACGCACCGAGCAACTCTTAGCCTTGAAATTTACCTCTAATCCTTTGTCGCAGAACTGGCCAATACTAAACAGATTATCCCCTAATCCTTCTACATAACTCACCTTCGTCATCGTTACATTCTCTTGTATCACGTCACCATATCCGAGAATTGGTGAAAATTGGTCATTGCCGAATCTGACATTTCTGCATAATTTCTCTGTATAATTAGACAATAAATTCTTTTGCCCAGTCATATGCTTGGAACACCCGCTATCCAAGTACCACATATGACGGGTCTACATAAGAGAAATCAGGTAATAATAGATTTAGGTACCCATTTAAAAACGGGTCCTTTCAGTTTAGCACAAGATTTTGGTATCCATTTATAAATGGATCATCTGACCTTTTGAAAAACTTTTGAAACATATGGCTTATAAGAACAAACATGATAATTACCAATCCAATCATCAGAAAATCGGTGAGAACAAAAATCATTCCGTTTATAAGTAGATGACTTAGTAGTAGAATGAGATAATCGGAGTAATTGTTTTATTGAATATCGATTGTAAGGAATTACAAGGTTTTGTTTATTTGAAGAAACACTACCAACTACATCAGAAGAACTACTAGTATATCTATTACAATCCATATCAGGAGATGATTCAGAACTCTCATTGATCTTCCTTTTTGGTCGTCATTCCTTTCGTTCTTCAGATCTTTTATTTTTCACTGAAACATAAGATTTAGATCTGCTAGGAAAATCAGATTTCTGAGATTGTCTTTTTGTAAGCTTACCAGTGTTAGTCTGTTTCTGTGAGCGCCGTTTCTTTTGCTTCTTACCTTTAGCATAATAATCAGCATTCACAGAAACTGATTCACCAACCTTAGTTGATGATTCACCAACTTCATGCACACTAGGTAAAGCTTGACCATTTATAACAAAAGTAGAATGATCTGGAAGTTTAGCATTGAAGTCAACCATACCAACCGATTCGAGATAATCTGCAGCAATTTTGTTCTTAAACTCTGTGCCATTGTCTGTCCTTAGAAGCTTTACTGTCTTCTGCAAGTTCATCTTGGTAGACTTCAAAAAGTTGATGAGTACTTGGGGCGTTTCATCTTTTGTCCTTAGAAACTTAACCCTTGTATAACGTGAATAATCGTCCACTATTACTAAAACATACTTCTTTCCTCCTATGTTTTGAGTTCTCATAGGACCACAAAGATCCATGTGTACCAACTCAAGTGTAGAACTTGTACTCGGTTCGGGTTTTGGCTTATGAGATGCCCTATTCATTTTACCCTTTTCACATACTGCACACAGATGTTCTTTTTCATATCTCAGCTCAGGAAGACCTTTCACCAATCTGCCTTTGACCAATTTGTTTATGTAGCGAAAATTCAGGTGCGACAACCTTCGGTGCCAAAGCCAACTTTGCTGCATCGAAGCTTTTGTCAATAAGCAAACCTGATTGTCAGTCTGGACCTTTGACAAATTGATTGTGTAGAGGTTGGACTTTCGAGTGCCAACCAAGAGTTCTTTTCCATCTTCAGTACGCACCGAGCAACTCTTAGCCTTGAAATTTACCTCTAATCCTTTGTCGCAGAACTGACCAATACTAAACAGATTATCCCCTAATCCTTCTACATAACTCACCTTCGTCATCGTTACATTCTCTTGTATCACGTCACCATATCCGAGAATTGGTGAAAATTGGTCATTACCGAATCTGACATTTCCGCATAATTTCTCTGTATAATTAGACAATAAATTCTTTTTCCCAGTCATATGCTTGGAACACCCGCTATCCGAGTACCACATATGACGGGTCTACATAAGAGAAATCAAGGAATAACAGATTTAGGTACCCATTTAAAAACGGGTCCTTTCAGTTTAGCACAATATTTTGGTATCCATTTATAAATGGATCCTCTGACCTTTTGAAAAACTTTTGAAACATATGGCTTAAAAGAACAAACATGATAATTACCAATCCAATCATCAGAAAATCGGTGAGAACAAAAATCATTCCGTTTATAAGTAGATGACTTAGTAGTAGAATGAGATAATCGGAGTAATTGTTTTATTGAATATCGATTGTAAGGAATTACAAGGTTTTGTTTATTTGAAGAAACACTACCAACTACATCAGAAGAACTACTAGTATATCTATTACAATCCATATCAGGAGATGATTCAGAACTCTCATTGATCTTCCTTTTTGGTCGTCATTCCTTTCGTTCTTCAAATCTTTTATTTTTCACTGAAACATAAGATTTAGATCTGCTAGGAAAATCAGATTTCTGAGATTGTCTTTTTGTAAGCTTACCAGTGTTAGTCTGTTTCTATGAGCGCCGTTTCTTTTGCTTCTTACCTTTAGCATAATAATCAGCATTCACATAAACTGATTCACCAACCTTAGTTCATGATTCACCAACTTCATGCACACTAGGTAAAGCTTGACCATTTATAACAAAAGTAGAATGATCTGGAAGTTTAGCATTGAAGTCAACCATATCAACCGATTCGAGATAATCTGCAACAATTTTGTTCTTAAACTCTGTGCCATTTTCTGTCCTTAGAAGCTTTACTGTCTTCTGCAAGTTCATCTGAGTAGACTTCAAAAAGTTGATGAGTACTTGGGGCGTTTCATCTTTTGTCCTTAGAAACTTAACCCTTGTATAACGTGAATAATCGTCCACTATTACTAAAACATACTTCTTTCCTCCTATGCTTTGAGTTCTCATAGGACCACAAAGATCCATGTGTACCAACTCAAGTGTAGAACTTGTACTCGGTTCGGGTTTTGGCTTATGAGCTGCCCTATTCATTTTACCCTTTTCACATACTGCACACAGATGTTCTTTTTCATATCTCAGCTCAAGAAGACCTTTCACCAATCTGCCTTTGACCAATTTGTTTATGTAGCGAAAATTCAGGTGCGACAGCCTTCGGTGCCAAAGCCAACTTTGCTGCATCGAATCTTTTGTCAATAAGCAAACCTGATTGTCAGTCTGGACCTTTGACAAATTGATTGTGTAGAGGTTGGACTTTCGAGTGCCAACTAAGAGTTCTTTTCCATCTTCAGTACGCACCGAGCAACTCTTAGCCTTGAAATTTACCTCTAATCCTTTGTCGCAGAACTGGCCAATACTAAACAGATTATCCCCTAATCCTTCTACATAACTCACCTTCGTCATCGTTACATTCTCTTGTATCACGTCACCATATCCGAGAATTGGTGAAAATTGGTCATTGCCGAATATGACATTTCCGCGTAATTTCTCTGTATAATTAGACAATAAATTCTTTTGCCCAGTCATATGCTTGGAACACCCGTTATCCAAGTACCACATATGACGGGTCTACATAAGAGAAATCAGGGAATAACAGATTTAGGTACCCATTTAAAAACGGGTCCTTTCAGTTTAGCACAAGATTTTGGTATCCATTTATAAATGGATCCTCTGACCTTTTGAAAAACTTTTGAAACATATGGCTTATAAGAACAAACATGATAATTACCAATCCAATCATCAGAAAATCGGTGAGAACTAAAATCATTCCGTTTATAAGTAGATGACTTAGTAGTAGAATGAGATAATCGGAGTAATTGTTTTATGGAATATCAATTGTAAGGAATTACAAGGTTTTGTTTATTTGAAGCAACACTACCAACAACATCAGACGAACTACTAGTATATCTATTAAAATCCATATCAGGAGATGATTCAGAACTCTCATCGATCTTCCTCTTTAGTCGTCATTCCTTTCGTTCTTCAGATCTTTTATTTTTCACTGAAACATAAGATTTAGATCTGTTAGGAAAATCAGATTCCTGAGATTGTCTTTTTGTAAGCTTACCAGTGTTAGTGTGTTTCTGTGAGCGCCATTTCTTTTGCTTCTTACCTTTAGCATAATAATCAGCATTCACAGAAACTGATTCACCAACCTTAGTTGATGATTCACCAACTTCATGCACACTAGGTAAAGCTTGACCATTTATAACAAAAGTAGAATGATCTGGAAGTTTAGCATTGAAGTCAACCATATCAACCGATTCGAGATAATCTGCAGCAATTTTGTTCTTAAACTTTGTGCCATTGTCTGTCCTTAGAAGCTTTACTGTCTTCTGCAAGTTCATCTGGGTAGTCTTCAAAAAGTTGATGAGTACTTGGGGCGTTTCATCTTTTGTCCTTAGAAACTTAACCCTTGTATAACGTGAATAATCGTCCACTATTACTAAAACATACTTCTTTCCTCCTATGCTTTGAGTTCTCATAGGACCACAAAGATCCATGTGTACCAACTCAAGTGTAGAACTTGTACTCGGTTCGGGTTTTGGCTTATGAGTTGCCCTATTCATTTTACCCTTTTCACATACTGCACACAGATGTTCTTTTTCATATCTCAGCTCAGGAAGACCTTTCACCAATCTGGCTTTGACCAATTTGTTTATGTAGCGAAAATTCAGGTGCGACAGCCTTCGGTGCCAAAGCCAACTTTGCTGCATCGAAGCTTTTGTCAATAAGCAAACCTGATTGTCAGTCTGGACATTTGACAAATTGATTGTGTAGAGGTTGGACTTTCGAGTGCCAACCAAGAGTTCTTTTCCATCTTCAGTACGCACCGAGCAACTCTTAGCCTTGAAATTTACCTCTAATCCTTTGTCGCAGAACTGGCCAATACTAAACAGATTATCCCCTAATCCTTCTACAACCTTCGTCATCGTTACATTCTCTTGTATCACGTCACCATATCCGAGAATTGGTGAAAATTGGTCATTGCCGAATCTGACATTTCCGCATAATTTCTCTGTATAATTAGACAATAAATTCTTTTGCCCAGTCATATGCTTGGAACACCCGTTATCCAAGTACCACATATGACGGGTCTACATAAAAGAAATCAGGGAATAACAGATTTAGGTACCCATTTAAAAACGGGTCCTTTCAGTTTAGCACAAGATTTTGGTATCCATTTATAAATGGATCCTCTGACCTTTTGAAAAACTTTTGAAACATATGGCTTATAAGAACAAACATGATAATTACCAATCCAATCATCAGAAAATCGGTGAGAACTAAAATCATTTCGTTTATAAGTAGATGACTTAGTAGTAGAATGAGATAATCGGAGTAATTGTTTTATTGAATATCGATTGTAAGGAATTACAAGGTTTTGTTTATTTGAAGCAACACTACCAACTACATCAGAAGAACTACTAGTATATCTATTACAATCCATATCAGGAGATGATTCAGAACTCTCATCGATCTTCCTTTTTGGTCGTCATTCCTTTCGTTCTTCAGATCTTTTATTTTTCACTGAAACATAAGATTTAGATCTGTTAGGAAAATCAGATTTCTGAGATTGTCTTTTTGTAGGCTTACCAGTGTTAGTTTGTTTCTGTGAGCGCCGTTTCTTTTGCTTCTTACCTTTAGCATAATAATCAGCATTCACAGAAACTGATTCACCAACCTTAGTTGATGATTCACCAACTTCATGCACACTAGGTAAAGCTTGACCATTTATAACAAAAGTAGAATGATCTGGAAGTTTATCATTGAAGTCAACCATATCAATCTCATCTACTTACCCTTTATTAGAATTTAAAAAATCATTTGCAGACGCAAATAAGTCATCAAGATCAACTTCAGAGGTGTAAGGTGCTATAGAGAATTTAGAGCACTTTTTAGATTCAACATTTAAAGTTGTGTTCTTTAAAACAGTAGAAAATACATTTTGTTCAATATCAACCAATATTCTTTCATCAGATAAAATATTTTCAAGCTCGATTATTTTGCTTTCTAAAATGAGTGGAGGAACATAAATTTAATTTTTAAAGGTTTTGCCTCCAATTCTTTTGTCGAATAGCTTTCAAAATAATCATTTGAAAGACATTTTGTCTGATCTGAAATATAACTATCATTCAGCTTTTGATAGCAAAATGGTAGTTGCATTTTCTTTAAGTTCTTTCTTTTCTCATCTTCTTTTGTCTCTGCCTCATCTGATGATTTGGTAACTAATTTGGGTTTCAAATGAGGATATTTACCAGCCACGAACAGATTACAGACAATTAATTTCAATACAAAACACTAGAAATTACAAAATTTTCTAGCACAGTTCGTTTCTAAACTCGAACAAAAAATTTACAAGAATCAAAATTCACTGTTATTTAACGTGAATTGGAAAAAAAACAGTACAAATGAAGAGTGTTCTACATGCACAATCGATTACAAAGATAATAAAATCAGATAAAAAACATCGCTGGAACTCAAAAATCGAATCTGAACAGTGTAACTTGCGAGTTCTTGATATGTCGACCAAAAATCTTGAAAATCAATCCATTTTCTGAATTTCTTCTGCTCTGATACCAATTTTTATCCCAGAAACAATGTATATCAAGATGGCAACAACAATTTAATCCATTTCCAATTCCATTTCAATCTCAGATTTCAAAATACAAATGCTCTCAACACTTTCTCTCTCTAACTCTGGAACTTTGACAATGCTATATCTGATGTGTTACAAGTCTAACACGCACAACATCCTATTTATACCAAAGACAAGAAACGCGCAAACTATTACTGAAACAAAACGCGTAGAACACAAACTCTTACAACACTAGAAAACAGAAAATACAAGTTTGACTTTGACTTTTATTACATTGACTTTGACTTTGATGCTTGAGAGTTGACTTCAACTTAGACTTCAATCTTCTATGATCTTGTATCCAACATATTTATGCTCTATCAGGGAAGAACACGCACATCGAAGGAACACACTAGAAGTGAAGAACACGCAAGAAGAAGATGTTTTGTGATTTCATGTGTTGTGCGAGTTTTAGTGTGATATGTGCGAAGTGGAAACACGCAAAAGCCTTCTTGCGAGTTTATATTTGATCCTTTGGTCTACGAGTTTAGATTCTTTTGCGCGAACTTAAAGTGCCAAAAAGTTTCTAAGTATATAATGCGCACGTCATGACTTGCAAGAACACAAAATGTGCACGCTTTGTTTAGCGAGAAGCCCAAATGCGCACACAATTATTTGCGCGAACGAAGAAACTCGCACGTAGTGTTATGCGAGAACCTGTAACTCGCACATTCTTGTTTGTGCAAAGTGAAATTTATTTTTTAATATTTTGCGAGTTTGTGCCTTAGAAAAATTTTCAATTTTTTTAGTGTTGTTCAAGTTTGTTTTTCAAGTCAAACTTTTTATCTGAATATTTTGGGAACGATCATTTCAAGCATACATTCAATATGTCAGAAAAAATTTCTCTAGGGGCGCTGCCCCTTGACCCCACCCGCTAACCGGAGGGGGACATATTTCTGATAGTGATCATAATTTTTTTATTTTTGATGATCATTTTGATGTATTGATCATTCTAAATCTGATTTTTCAGGTATTATCAAGGCAAGAGAGAAAGAGATTAAAGAGAAAGAGAAAGAAATTGAAATAAAAGAGAACATTATTGAGGCAAGAGAGAAAATAATCAAATTGAAAGAAAGAAAAATATCAAATTTTCAAAGCAAGCTGAAGAAAACTGAACAACATACATCAGAACTTAAAGCTGAATAAGTTGATCTGCACATCAAGTTTAAAGCTTTTGAAGATAAAATATCTGCGTTGGAAGCAAAGAATGCTGATTTGATGAAAAATCTCCAAGCAAATAAAGACAAATCAAATCTCGAGAAAGCTTCTACTCAAAAGCTATCTGATCATTCTAAGAAATCTATCCAAGAGAAGAAAGATTTGGAGCTAAGATGCATTAAACTCTCCAAGCAAGTGTCAGAGTTTGAAAAACTCTTAATTACTGAAAGAGACACGTTTGCTAAAGAGAGAAAAGTTCTTGAAGACAAAACAATTGAACTTCCCAAGCAAATTTCTACATTACAAGACTTATGTTAGTGTATAATTGTATCCAAGATTTAATTGTAAAAGTCTTGTAAAGTCTTTGTAATAGAAAAGTCAAAGAAAGTCAAAAGAAGTCAAATGTCAATGTTGTTTAGTAAAAAGTCAAAATAGCTTAGTTTGATTTGTAGTGTGTTGTAATTAGTGTTTGATATATTAGTTGCTTAGTGATTAAGCATTAGGGTTAAGAGCATTCATTGTCATATATTGTAGAGAGAGAAAGTTAGAGAGAGTTTAAAGAGAGAAAGTTTCATTTCATGTAAATCAATCAAGATCAATAAATTTTAAGATGTTTACCTAATAGATCTGGCATTTTCAATTGGTATCGGAGCTTTGGTAGATTAAAATGCACACAAATTGATCCAATTTCGTCTAAAATTTGAAGATTTGAAGAATTTTGAAGAAAAATCAAGTTTCTTGAAGATGATGAAGAACACAAATGGGTTTTGAATTTTTAGTTTGTTTTTGTGTTTGATTTTGATTGCAAAACGTTTCTTCAATGTTATATTTGATGTTTGCATCAAAAGATCTTCAAAAACACATCAAGATTCAAGGAATTTGATGATTTTCAAAGTTTTTGTGTTCTTGAGAAAAAGTTGTCTCTGAAAATTTTTGGAGAGTGATTTTGAAATTTGTGGTTGAATTGATCAATTTCGGTGCGAATTCGTTTCTAAAAACGTTTTTTAGACATGAATCGATCATTGTTTTTAAGTTTTAATCCATAAATTTCATTTTTGAAAATTTTGAGTTCATCATGTTCTTGAGGATATTCAAGTGTTCTTGAGCAAAAAGTCTCAAACTTGAGATTTTAATCCAAAATTTTATTGCGATGTCATTAAAAGTTGTTTGTGAATGTTTTTGATTTTTACAGATAACTATCATCATTAATAGCAAGAACTCACATGTCTCATTAAAAGAACTCACAAGCGAGTGTGTTGCTAGAGGATGTGCACTTCTGTGTGCAATGCTTAGCCCGACTTTCCGAGTTAGAGAGTATGAGGTCCAAGATTCATTTTCTTTTTCAATAGGACTTCAATCAGAAGAAGGCAAAAACATCACACTACCCAATGGCGTGGTGTTTTTGAAAGGCCATCCATTTCCATGTGTTAAAGGTCTTACGTTGCATAGAAGTAATACTTTCCACTTGGAAATCATTTATGCCAATGAGAACGACCTGCCTGTTGGAGTATCACATAAAGTCAGCTATTCCACGATCGGTCCTTTCCAAGTGTCAAATGCAGAAAAAGTGAAGGTTAAAGTTAGAGTTCACCTAAACCTTCATGGAATTGTAACGATAGAATCTGCTTCTCTTATAGAAGACGAGTACTCTAGTAACAATGCTAATCTACCTTCAGAACAGAGGGTGGTCAACAATCATGACAAATGGTGCTGCTGATTATAAATTTGCCGATTCTAGCCCTTCTACAACACTTCTGCGAGAACCTCTACTTCACGCACAACACTTCTGCAAGAACCTCACTTCACGCACCTTGATCTGCACGTTTCCATTCATCTGCGCGTTCTAGACTTGATTTTTTTTGCGTTGAATTTTTTTTCACAGTAACGAAGTCACGAAGTGGGTCCATTTTCAAGGTAATTTCGTTTGATCTAATCTGTTCCATTGTGTTTTACTTGTCACAAGGATTCCAGAACAAGTTTTGGAATCGATTTTCATCGAGAATTGAGAGAGATATAGTGGTTTGAAGGTTCGCCGGAAAACTCGTCGGAAAACGGGTTTGGCCGGAAAAAGAGTTTAACGATTGATTTCAATGGTATAACTTCTGAATATTTTTATCTTGTTGTTTTTCATTGTTTTGAAGCTCATTAAAGTCGTTAAAAGCTCGAAAAACGGTCGCCGGAATATGTGTCTCGCCGGAGTTTTTCTCGTTCATCTACAGATCGATAATTGCTGCATGTTCGAATTATTTTCGTTGGAATCAATTTTGGAGTGAACAAGGAGAAGTTTGCAACTTGTTTCATCAATTTTGGTCGAAAAACGAAGTAGATATCGAGCTTTGAAAGGTGCTGTTCGAATCTTGAAGACAATGAACAATAACTAACTCCATTAGTTCCGTTAGTTTTCTAACAAATTTGGTCCTAGTTCGTTAGATTTGTTAGATTTTATTACATTTTAGTCCAAAAGTCAGTTAGTTTCAGTTATTCTTGTTAAATAGTTTTCGAAGTTAGCATTTTTGATCCCTTTCGTTAAGTTTGTTAGATTTTCTGTTAAATTTGTTACATTTTAGTCCAATTTCGTTAGTTTTCTGTTAGGTCCGTTAGATAGTTTTTAGAGGTGTCAGTTTTGTTCCCAGTTGTTAGAATTGTTAAATTTTCATTAAATACTTTTCATTTCGGTCCTAATTATGTTAACCATCGTTAGTCTTGTTTAGGTCTTTTAGAAGTTGACAGTTTAGGTCTCTGTAGTTTAGGTTTCAACTTTTGACAGTTTTAACCCTTGTAGTTTTAGTTTTACTTGTTTTCACTTTTAGTCCCTAGACTTTATATTTTTGTGTTTTTGCCGTTTTTAGCTCCCGTTTTTCTTCGAGTCTTAGTATTTTTCACTTTTAGTCCTCGTTTCTCGTATTAGTTTCGTATTTTGTCGATTTTAGTCCTTTTTCATATTTTCTTTCATTTTTTCTTTCATTTTTAGTCAATTTTTTTATATTTTTCGTTTGTGTCATGTTTAGTCCCTGTTTTTCATTTCTCTTTTATTTTTAGTCATTTTATGTCAGTTTTTGTTGTTTTTACTGTTTCTGAGCGTAACTGATATATTTTTCATATTTTTTGCAGATTGAAGATTACAAGTCAGGTTTCCGCGCTGATTTTTAGATTTAATTTTTGGAAGACAAATTTACACTTTGTTTTTCAGATTTTAATTTTCAGATTTTATTTCCGACTTTAATCTTGTCGTTTTTATATTTTAAGAGTGTGCACATAACTCAACTTCCAATCGAAGTTTCTCTTGACGATCACTCTATTAGGTAGTATTTTTGATATTATTTTTTCTGATTTCTATGTTTCGTATTTTGACAGTATATCTTCAAGCACATCAAGATGTCTAAAGATGTACTAGCTGGAAGAGATGTTGCCATTATGTACATGCCTGAGATACCGGTAATTGAAGTTGAACAAGATAAACTGAAAAATCAGAATTCAGTTCTTTTAAAACAGATTCAGGTGTTGAAGTCTAATTTGTTAAATTCTGATAAAACTTCTGCATGTGCTAAATGTATTGATCATTCTAAATCTGATTTTGTAGGTATCATCAAGGCCAAATAAGAAGAAATTAAGATGAAAGAAGATATTATTGAAACTAAAGAGACAATAATCATGCAAAAAGAAAGAAGGATAACAAATCTTCATAGCCAACTGAAGATAACTGAAAAGAAACCGTCGGAGCTGAAAGTGTTATCAGTTGACCTTCAATAAAAGTTTAAGGCTTTTGAAGACAAGATTTCTACTTTGGAAACAAAGAATGTTGATCTAATAAAAAGCCTCCAAGCAGATAATGGAAAAGCTAACATGGAGAAAGATTATACTCAAAAGCTATCTGATTATTCTAAGAAAGTTATTCAAGAGAAAATGGATCTTGAGCTAAGATGTTTGAAACTCTCGAAGCAAGTATCAGAACTTGAAAAAATTGTTATTACTGAAAGAGATACTTTTGCTAAAGAGAGAAAAGTTCTTGAAGATAAAGTTACTGAATTTCCGAAACAAATTTCTGTTTTACAAGACTTACTTGAGAAAGAAAGACAAATTTTTCAGGAAAAGACAAAGTCTTTTGAATTTGAAAAGAAAAATTCTGAAACGAGAAATGTTGGGGTTTTCAAGGAAATATCTGAAAAGAACAAGAACTTGGAAAAAGATTTTGAGCAAGAACGTCAAATCTTTGAATCTGAAATATCTAAGCTCACATCCAAGATAACTGTTCTATCTTCAGATTTTCAAAAGGAAAAGCTGGCAAGATCTGATTTGAAACAAAAGTTTGACACACTTACTACTGAAAGAAACATTTTATCCAAAAAGATAAAGGATTTGGAAGCTGCAAATGTTAAATTGTCAGATAAAATTTCAGCTGATGTGATTGATCAATCACCTGTTGATCTTTCAACAGAATTAGTCTGTTTTTTCAAAACAGCTTCAAGTTCCATTCATGAGAAAAATGGTTTCAAAAAGAACAGTGTCAAACCAAACATTGTCAAATCAAATCAGATTCGTCCATCTAATATGTTCTATGAAAAATCTGTTGATAGTTCAGCAAGCTTTTATGTCAAATCTCTTGGACAACATTCAAAGAAAGGACAAATGGTCTGGAGAGTGAAAGGTTCTTTAAATGAGAGAAAGAATGACAAAGCATCTGTATCCACATACAATGCCAAAAAGAACAGTGCATACAAAGGTAAATCTTTTGATAAACCTGATACATATTACTCTGCTAATCATCTTATCAGGATTGCCCAAAAGAAAATTTGTTGTTCTTACTGTGGAGCAAATGCCTTTGTAAGTAATAATTTTGTCACTTAATGGTATGGTTCTTATTATGTTACCCCGAAAAGAACTGCAACTAACACATCAAAACCCAAATACCAGTGGGTACCAAAAGCTAAATCTGTGTTGCAGGCACCCAAGGTTTAAGGGGGAGCAAAGAACAATGGTTCTTGAATAATTCAGTTCAAGACCCGGACTTCAAAGTTAAAGGACTATGACTTCTAAGTACTACAACTTAGGACTCGGTCTTCAATGTTTAAGGATAATGATATTATGCAAATATCCGGTGGGAGCTTATCAGATATTCTAAATCAATCTATCTTGATTTGAGGGGGAGCTTAAATGTAAGGATCTTCTAATCTAGATCTCTGATTGTTTGAAAGATGAACAAGTTTCGAACATGAAAAACATTTTCTGAAATGTTCAAACCACTTCTGATTCTCAAAAGATTTCATGAATTTAGAAGTGTGATTTTAAATGTTTTTCATACATGAGCGCTAATGTTTAACTGACCGTGTGTTTCTAAAGATCAATACTTGTATATTATTTTGTCTATATATTGTCAAGTATTCACACACACCGGTTCAGTACTTCATTTGAAATCGCTATTACCATGTCTCATAACGAAACAATTTTCGATGGTAATACCCTCATTTGTAATTCAATGTTGTTGAGCAACAATCATCATTTTAACTTGAGCGTTCATTGCTGAATTGTTTATATATGTTCATATAAACAAACTATCAAGTTCTTTGATACCCTAACCTTTCACGTTTATATTTTGTGATATTTGATCTGATTGATATATTGTCAAATTCTCAAAACAATTCTCTTGATTTCATGTCATTCAATTAAATCCTTGTTTTAGAGATCTTCAAAGTTCAAATGCTCAAATTTCATTTATATCCTTGATGAGCATACATTTCTATGACAATGATATCATGTGCTTAATTGTTCAAGATAAATTGTTGAGCAACACATCTTTTTAGGATAAAATTACATGCGATTCATGTGAGAACATAAACAGAACTTCCATGGAGTCACGTTAACCTGTGTTTCCTACCTTGGAAATTATCCTAGAGTGATTGAGGGGTATTAAATCAAAGAGTGGGGGAGGTAACTCATCCGGTTGAGTTTTTATCATTGTGTTGAGCGGTAAAATGGAAAAGAGAGTTTGGTTAGAAGTGAGCATAATGATAAAAAGAAAGAGGGTGTGAGATCAGAGTTAAAAGAATATCAAAACTCTACACCAAACACTTTCTGAGCCGGGCAGCCACATCTTCTGATTGGTTCACATTCTTTGGTGACTATCATTGAAACAGGTAGTGAGCCCATGCCAACTCTTGCAATTACCCCACCAGCCACTCGTTTCTTTCTTAACAAAGAAATGTTTCATTTTCTCTAGGGACGCAACATATCTGCTATCTAGTCTTCACTCGGAATATTTAGATATTGAAAAAGAAGGAAAGTTGCCCCACTTTCGCACCTCTTTCATGCACATTGAGTTCGTGTAATACTTGTTGCTGTCTCAACAATTTACACAATTTGAGCCTGAAAAAGCTTGAGTAGCTTCGATCATTCTACACTTTCACGTACACACAAGGAATGGGCTTTCTTGTCATAACATTCATAGAAAATTCCTTTGTGGTTTTTCGATGATTGAATGGAAGCCCTGGGGGAGTGAACATTACAAAAACTCATTTCCAATGTACATCCGTTGTACAAAATGGCTCCGTGCTACTTACAGGCATACTAACTGTATCATTTGTTGATTCAAGTTTACTATTCTTGTTTTGTCTGAATTTGAAAATATTCGGATGAATGTATGTTATGAATTGACGGATACACAGATCAAAATGGGCGGAGATTGCTATTTTCTCATAAAGGGAGGAGATTGGTATTCAAAGACAGTGATGAAATTGAAGAGTTTTGATGATCATGATGCTCACAATCATCAAAAGGGGGAGAAATTTACAAAGTTCAATTTCAAAGTCATAAAGAAAGAAAGTTCAAAGTGAAAAAGACTTGTGGAGAAATTCAGAAAGTTCAATCCAATCAAGTCTGATGAAAAGAAATTATTCAAAGATGACTTTCAATGACAAATCAAGATGACTCAAGAAAGTTTGTTTTTCCGAAGACTGATCAGAGATTACAGATATGAAGATACAAGTTTTAGAAAGATTCCTCAAAGTTCCAAAGATCAAAGAAATTTCAAAGACATCAAGAAGATTTAAAGTTCTTGTTCAAGACTGAATGACTTTACAAAGCAAAGTGAAAGACTTTCCAAGATTCTTCAAAGCATCAGAGTTTGAAGATTACCAAAGCTTCAAAATTCAAAGCTGTCAAAGTTAAAGTTTTGAAGAATCAAGAGCTGAAGACTATTGTCAATTTTTTTTAAAATCTTGTGTTAAGTCAGATTTTATAGTAATCATTGTATTTATAGGATTGGTCTAATACTGTGTTTAGAGTGCTTTTATATATGGTTTTAGCCAAGAGTATTTAAGTCCCTTGTGGCTTTGTTCCTTGTAAGACATTCACGCATATCTCATTACAGATTATATTTTGCGCTTTCAACTCTCTCTCTACTTTCTCTCTCTAGGATTTAGAACGATCTTGGATTATCAATTGGTATCAGAGCCTAATCTGAATCTGAGAGATTAGAGAGAAACGAAATCTGATTCTGAATTTGTGTTTACATCAGAAAATTTGATTGATTTTCTTGATTTTTTCAAGAAAATCTCATTTTTTGATTTTTAATCAAATTCATACTGTTTTTTGAACGAATTTTCTTGTAGATTGGTTCGCTGGATTCGTTTTTAATAGCAGAATAGTTTTGATTCACATCTTTTTGCTAGAAAATCTGTTTTTGGAGGTTGATTTCAAGGTTTTTGAGAAATCAGTTTGCTCGACATCAGATACTGTTCGTTCATGGATTTTTGCATGTTTATGATTTTTGTTTGAAATCGATTGTATGTTTTGAATAGAAAACTAGTTTCGATCATATATGGATAGGTATATTTCATCTGTTTTGTGTTTGAGATCGATTTAGAAGGTTTCTTAAGGTTTTGCGCCAGATTCAAACTTTGCGGCAGTTCATCAAAGTTTGCACGAGTTCATCATATTTTGCGCGAGTTCATATCAAGTTTTCGCCAAGTACATAACCAAGTTCTTCGCGAAAAGTTCAGATTTTCGTCATCAGTGCATCACGCAAAGTTACTTTTACACCATCTATATCTCACGCAAAGACATGTTCTCGTCACCAACATCTCGCGCAAAACTCATTTGCTTCATCATCGTTTCGCGCAAATTTTAAGTTTGCGCTATCATCATCTCACGCAAAGTAAAGATTGCACTACAGTCTTCTCGCGCAAAACATATTTGCGCCATTTCAGTCTAGTGCAAGTTACTTTTGCGTCACCTACTTCTCACGCAAAGAAAAGTTTGCACCACCAACGCTTCACGCAAAACAAGTTTGCGCCACTTTCTTCTCGCGCAAAACAGTATTTGCACCATCTCAGTCTTCTGCACGTTACGTTTGCGCCACCATCGTCTAACGCAAAGTATAGTTTGCGCCACCAACGCTTCACGCAAAGCAAGTTTGCGCGATCTTCATCTAGCGCAAAAGCAAGTTTGTGCCATCCTCAGTTCGCGCAAATCTCAGTTTGCGCCAGTCTCTCTGTTCCAGACTTAGCGTTTATTATCTCTATGGATTCTTCAAAGTTTTTCTTCAAGCTCAGTTCTACAAAAACGATATCATGATGTCATTGGGAACAGATACTCGTCCTCTAGTCTTGATCAATGAGAATGAGTTCACTCAATGGCAAGATCGATTTATTAACTTCATCGAGCATCAAGCAAACAGAGATAAAATGATGAAGATACTCACTCAAGGACCTTTCGAAACACCCTTGAAAGAGATTCCCGCAACTGAAAATACATTGGCTACTAGGGTGATAAAGCCTACCAATGAATACACTGCCGAAGAGTCTTCACAACATAAAGCTGATCGTGAATTAAAGGCTAATCTGATGCTAGCCTTGCCAAATTCTATCTACAACCGGATTGATTGTTACAAGAACAATCCAATGCAAATGTGGGCACAACTAGAGAAGGTTATGCTTGGGTCTACATTTGTAACACAACTTCGGCATACGCGTTTTATGAACAACTTTGAAGAGTTCAAAGCCAAAGACGGCGAGTCTCTGAAAAGTGTTTTTGACAGGTTCTATGTTGTGATAAATGATCTGCGAAAGATTAAAGTGACCAAGTCTGAGCTAGAGACCAATCTGAAGTTCCTCAATTCTCTTCAACAGGAATGGAATAAATCTTGCCACCGCTTGAGGAATGATGTCCAAATATCTTCTATGCAAATCCAAGAGTTGTATGAGATTTTGATGACAGATGAGAGCATTGTCAAAGAGAAGAAGGCCAAACTTGACAAGAAAAACAAGAAGACAGTGGACCCAGTTGCACTTCTCTTGAGTCAATTAGCTGAACAAGCATTGTCTGATAATGCTTATGACAGGGCCACTGATGACTATGGTGAAGCTCTTCAAAAAGCGATGATTCTTCTCTCTCAACACTACAACAAAAAGTTACAACCTCGTTCAGGTTCCAACAACCTTCGCTTCACTTCAGGGTCTAAGAAGAATGAGCCTGCCAGAGTGACCGAGACTATGAAATCTACTACATGCTTCAACTGTGGAAAGCCGGGTCACATTGCCAAGGAGTGTCGAGTGATGGTAGTTCGGGATTCTGCGTATTATCGGAAGAAACTGGAACTATTTGAGAAAAGAGAGAATGGAAGTGCTTTGCTGGTTGAAGAAGAATTCTGGCTAGATCACTCCGACGATGAAGCTGACAATGTGGAAACTGCTCATATGTGCTTCATAGGAGATGATCAGACTGATAAAGATGATGAAGATTCATCTGATGAATCTGAGGTACCTTCTGAATTCGATTTCAAATTTATATCCTCACAGATGAACATCATTATAACTGCTTTACATTATCTTTGCTCAGAGTTATTATCTGAAAAACAATTAAATTCAGAAAAGTCAAATTTGATTGACAAATTGCAAATTTTTTGAAAGATGAAAAATCTATTTTGATTCATACAAAAGAAATCTTTCAAAAAAAATTGGATGATTTGAAAATTTCAAATAAGACTTATGTTGATTCTTTGACTGAAATGACCAAACAAAAAGAAAATTTTTCAGCTAAAATAAACGAGTTAGAAGAAAAATTATATCGAAGGAATCAAACTGAACAAACCATTTATTTGAACAAACCTTGGAGTTATGAGTTTATCAAAGAAAAATGGGGACTTGGTTTTGAAAATCCTCATTGTTTAAACAATGCTATAGAAACCCCCCCCCACTTTATATAAATTCGATTATCTAAGTCTTGCTAGATATGCTCCTCAATTTAAAATTGTTTGGATGAATGAAAAGCAAGTTTTGGATATCGAAAATGAGAAAAGAATGAACAACAAGAAAAAGGAAATTTCTTTTGTTTACACGCACAAAAATGCCAAATATTTTCCCGATAAATCAAAGAAGAACAGAAACAGTTTAAATGACACTTCTCCTATTAAATCTTCATTATCTGATGATTATTTTGATATCTGTGCTACTAACACTAATAAAGAAAATATATCTCCAGTTTCTTATGATTCTAAGAGATATATTCCTCCATTAGTGTTAGAAAGCAAAATCATTGATCTTGAAGATAAAATGGAAGAACAAAATATTCAAAGAAAAATTGAATCAGATGTTATTCTTTCTTTCATGACGACAAGTCTTGAAGAAAAATTAATTTTTCAAAAACAAGATTTACTTACAAATTCTGTTTCTGGTCTTTCTTCTGATTTTAAAGAAAACAAAAAGAAAGTTCTAAAATCTGAAAACTTTTCTCAAAATTTTTCTGACTCTGAGGCAAGTTCAGGATTATTGTCTAATCAGTTAGGTTTCTTAGGTAATATTGTTTCTTCAGACTCAAATCTTGAATCGAAAATTCTTGATGAATCTTTTACGCTAAATGATGATTATTATAAACCAAAGCGTAAAAGAAGAAGGTCAAAGAAGTCAAAGAAACAAGATATTATTATTTCTGAAAATTCTAATTCTTGTGATTCAAATATTTCAGATAGGACTTTGAGGACTCATACAAGGTAGATATGGAGGATCAAGCGGAAATCTGATGAATCTGCGACTAATGAGGATCGAAATGTAGACAAACTTTGTATAAATGATTCATTTGCTACTTGTAAATATTCAATAAAGCAAATGATTCAAATTGCAAAAGATGTCTCCTGTTCCTCCTCTGGTTCAAGTTCAGATGATTATGCTTCGTCCTCTACTGATGATTGTGTTCATTCATCTGATTATTTTTCTCGTGCTTTCTATGTTAAATCTAACAAATTTTCTCCCATAAGATCTGCAACTAACAAACATGGACCCAAATACAAGTGGGTACCAAAACCAAAGATTAATTCTAAGTTGCAGGCACCTAATGTCAAGGGGGAGAAAGAGAACAATGGCTTCTGAGTAAATCAGCTCAGAACCCGTATTTCAATGGACTTCGATTTCTAAACATATCAGTTTAGGACTCGTTCTTCAATGCATTTATCTTCTGGACAAATGAGAAATTGTGAGTGCATCTACTTTATTCCGCTGCATTTATCTCTGACTGTGATGTTGTTCCAGTTTTCTCAAAAAAAAAATTCTTTCAAGAATCTGAGCAAGTTCGACCAGATCCAAAACTTTGATATGAGACACCAATTCATTATACATTATGTGGAAGAAGGTTTTATTGAATTTTATTTTGTTCCAACTAAATATCAATTTGCCGAATTCTTTACAATAGTCTTAAATGAAAAATGTTTTTTTCAAACTCGGCATGTTGAATTTAAAAGTTTAAATCTTTACAAATTTTATTCTATAAAGTAAAAGTTTTACAGTTTTTTTTCTTTCTTTTGAATAAAATGTGTGTCTAGGATAAATTTTCAAGTTGCTTTGTTTATATCGAAGTTTTATATGTTCAACTTTCAAGTCATTCAAAAATCGAAAGGTCAGCAACATGTTTGAAACTTTTGAAAATGCTTTAAAGTTATGTGATTCGGAATATTTATAGTTTACAATGCATAGAAATCCTAAAAAGTCAGAATTATGGATTGTAATGAAAATATAGGCTAAGCACTTAGATGTAAAACTGAGTGATTGAGATGAAAATTTATATATAAAAAATACAGAAATTTCTAAGTTTAAAAGTTTGTACCTGTGACCTTTCTGGTTTGGGAAAGTAAGTTCCGTGGGATGCTTGTCATCTGGTCCCCTAAGGTCAATTGGTCTGGGAGTGATCGAACCCAAATCCTTCTATAGAATCAGATCGAAAGTCATGTTCTACTGGTATGAATGGGTTTAGGATGTGTTGATGTAGCCTTTCTGATCTGGGATAGTAAGTTCCAAGGGGTGCTTGACACCTAGTCCCCTAAGGCCAACTGGTCTGGGAGCGGCTGACCCAAATCCTGCAATAGGATCAGATAGAAAGTTACGTTTACGACATGTTCTTTACTTACCAAACTTCTTGATTAAAAGATGCCAATGTGCACAAGCTTAAAAGATGCCAAAGAACACACTCATGTGAAGATGCCAATGTGCACAATGCTAAAAGATGCCAATTAGCACACATCTCATGATACTTGGTGATATTTATGAGTTGCGATACACCTATAAATTTGTGAAAATCTTAATTTTTGACGGATTAGTGTGAGTACATGCAAAGTTCTCTATTATATTTTTAGAATTGCATTTTCTTGAAGCTAATCGAAGTTCGCATGCTAGCACACTGAATAGATTGATGAAAGGTTTTGAAATTGAACATGTCTTAACTTGATATGCAATGAAACTTGTATCTGTATCCAACAACATACACTTGACTTCAACTGATGGATTAATCTGTGATATTTTACTAAGTAGAATTTTATTTGTATGGTGTTTAAAATTTTATATGTTTAGTTGTTTCAAAATTCATATTTAGTGTATTTTTCTTTCTACGTTGATGTTTCGATGCTTGTGTTCTCATATCTGTATCAATGGGTCTGTGCATTTTTCGAGGGGGAGTGAATAAGGAAAATATTCTGAAAGATCATATCTCTTTTCGAGGGGGAGTATCTGATTTTCTATATGAATGCTAACTTGAATTGTCATATTTAGTGCATTTGTATAGGGGGAGTCAAAGAGCTTCAAGTCATATTTGCGCCAACAGTTGGTAGCGCAAAACTCAACTTTGCGCCTCCTTCAGCTAGCGCAAAACTAAGTATGCGCCACCAACATGTAGCCAAACCTTCCCTTTCTCCTTTATTCTAAATTTGCAGATCTGATGTTGTCTCGTCTCCAACGTATGCATGACCAAGTTGATCCAGATCATCAAGGTCATGAGGGGGAGAAGTTAAGGAGAAGTTAAAGAGACTAAGAGTTCAAATGTTTATCTGCTGCTCAAGATTCACTCAAGATTCAATTTTTTCTCAGCCATACTAGTCCTTCTTCTTTTCCAGCTCCGACCACCACAGCTTATTCGAGTACATTTGAAAGAGGTGTGTCGTTTAGAGCACAAGCTGATGAACCGATTGTTATTTCAAGTTTATTACAAACAGGTCCAGTCTTGTCAAGGCAGCAAAGGCAACATAGATTGAAAGATGCTGAGAAGAAATTTTTTTAGTCAAGAAGCTTCGCTAAGACGCTTAGTAGGTCTGATTAGAGTTCGAAGATGGATATATTATTTTACATGGAAGACCGGAGCGCCAATGATTACTAAGGGGGAGATTGTTAAGTCAGATTTTATAGTAATCATTGTATTTATAGGCTTGGTCTAATACTGTGTTTAGAGTGCTTTTATATCTGGTTTTAGCCAAGGGTATTTAAGTCCCTTGTGGCTTTGTTCCTTGTAAGACATTCACGCATATCTCATTACAGATTACATTATGCGCTTTCAACTCTCTCTCTACTTTCTCTCTCTAGGATTTAGAATGATCTTGGATTATCATCTTGAATACAAAAGGGGAGATTGTTAGTGTATAATTGTATCCAAGATTTAATTGTAAAAGTTTTGTAAAGTCTTTGTAATAGAAAAGTCAAAGAAAGTCAAAAGAAGTCAAATGTCAATGTTGTTTAGTAAAAAGTCAAAATAGCTTAGTTTGATTTTTAGTGTGTTGTAATTAGTGTTTGATATATTAGTTGCTTAGTGATTAAGCATTAGGGTTAAGAGCATTAATTGTCATATATTGTAGAGAGAGAAAGTTAGAGAGAGTTTAGAGAGAGAAAGTTTCATTTCATGTAAATCAATCAAGATCAATGAATTTCAAGTTGTTTACCTAATAGATCTGGCATTTTCAACTTACTTGAAAAAGAAAGAAATTCTTTCCAAGAAAAGAAGAAGTCTTTTGATGCGGAAAAGAAAATTTTTGAAAAGAAAAATGCTGGGATTTTCATGGAAATATCTGAAAAGCATAAGAAACTTTAAAAAGATTTTAAGCAAGAATGTCAAATCTTTGAATCTGAAATATTAAAGCTCACATCCAAGATATTTGTTCTATCTTCAGACATTAAAAAAGAACAGATGGTAAGATCTGATTTGAAAAAGAAGTTTGACACACTTATTGCTGAAAGAAACATTTTGACTGAAAAGATAAAACAACTTGAAGTTGTAAATGTTGAATTGTTAGAGAAGATTTCAGCTGACATAATTAGTCAATCACATTATAACAGTTCAACTGAATCAGTTTGTTCTTTTAAAACAACTTCAAGTTCTATTCATGAAAATGTTTTCAAAAAGAACAGTGTCAAACCAAACATTGTCAAATCAAATCAGATTCGTCCGTCTAACTTGTTCTATGACAAATTTGTTGATAGTCCAACAAACTTTTATGTTAAATCTCTTGAGAAGAACTTTTCTAAGAAAGGAAAGATGGTCTGGAGAGTGAAAGGTTCTCTTGATGACAAGAAGATGGACAAATCATCAGCATCCACAACAAATGCCAAAAAGAACATAGCACACAAAGGTAAATCTTTTGGTAAACCTGATATGTTTTACTCTGCTAATCATTTGATCAAGAATGCTCAAAAGAAGATATGTTGTTCTTACTGTGGAGAGAATGATTTTGTTCAACAAGAATCTGCTCATAACTGGTATGGTACTTACCGAATAACTTCTCAGAATAATGTACTTAAAAGGCATAAACCTATTGAGAAGTGGATTGGTAAATCTGACAAACCAGGACCCAATTATCAATGGGTACCAAAACCTATGAAAACTATTTTGCAGGTACCACATGTTTAGGGGGAGCGAGAAAGAACATAGACTTCTGAGTAAATCATCTCAGAACTCAGACTTCAAAGTCAAAGAGATTGACTTCTAGACAAAACAGTCTAGGACTCGTTCCTCAAAGAATTGTGGCTCTTGAATAATTCAGTTCAAGACCCGCACTTCAATGTTAAAGGACTATGACTTCTAAGTAAAACAGGTTAGGACTCGTTATTTAATGTTTAAGGACAAGGATATTATGCAAATATCCAGGGGGAGCTTATCAGAATATAATTCATTTTATCATGATTTGAGGAGGACCTTAAATGTAAGTATCTTCTGATCTAGATCTCTGATTGTTTGAAAGAAGAACAACTTTCAAGCATGAAAAAACGCTTTCTTAAATGTTCAAATCACTTCTCTATTCTCAAAAGATTTATTGAATTTAGAAGTGTGATTTTAAATGTTTTTCAATATTGAGCTTTAATGTTTAACTGACCGTGTGTTTCCAAAGAATAAGACTTGTGTATTATCTTGTCTATATACTATCAAGTATTCACACATACTAGTTCAGTACTTCATATTGATTTTGTTATTACCATGTCTCATAAAGAAACAATTTTTCGATGGTAATACCCTCATTTGTAATTCACTATTGTTGAGCAACAATCATCATTTCAATCTTTGAGCGTTTATTGTTAAATTGTTTATATTCGTTCATATAAACAAATTATCATGTTCTTTGATACCCCAACCTTTTCATGTTTATACTCATGATATTTGATCTGATTGATACATTGTCAGATTCTCAAAACAATTCTCTTGATTTCACTTTGTTCATTCAATTTCTTTGTTTTGAGAGATCTTCGTTGTTCAAATGCTCAAATTTCATTCACATATTTGATGAACATACATTTTGACAATGCTATCATATTTGTACTTCATTGTTCAAGTTAAATTGTTGAACAACTATTCTTTTTAGGAAAAAATTACATGGGATCAGTGTGAGAGCTTAAACAGAACTTCCATGGATTCACGTTAACCAATGTTTCTTACCCCGAAAGTTATCCTTGAGTGATTGAAGGGTGAGGGGTTAAAATCAAAGAGTGGGGGAGATAACTCATCCGGTTGAGTTTTTCTCATTGTACTGAGTGGTAAAATGTAAATGGGAGCTTGGTTAGAAGTGAGCATACTGATAAAAAGAAAGAGGGTGTGAGATCAGAGTTAAAAGAATATCAAAACTCTGCACCAACCACTTTCTAAGCCGGCCAGCCACATCTACTGATTGGTTCACATTCTTTGGTGACCATCATTGAAAAAGACAGTGAGCCCATGCCAACTCTTGCAATTACCCCACCAACAACTCGTTTCTTTCTTAACAAAGAAATGTTTCATTTTCTTTGGGGACACATCATATCTGCTATTTGGTCTTCACTCGGAAGATTTAGATATTGAAAAAGAAGGAAAGTTGCCCTACCTTCGCACCTCTTTCATGCACACTATGTCCGTGTAATACTTGTTGCCATCTCAACATTTTACACACTTTGAGCCTGAAAAAGCTTGAGTAGCTTCAATCATTCGTACACTTTCACGTACACACAAGGAATATGTTTTCTTGTCAATAACATTCATAAAAATTCCTTCGTGTTTTTCGATGATTGAATGGAAGCCCTGGGGGAAAAATCCTTTCTAATGTACATCCGTTGTACAAAGTGGCTCTGTGCTACTTATAGGCATATTAACTGTATCATTTGTTGATTCAGGGTTACAATGTTCATTATATCTGGATTTGAAAAGATTCGGGTATATACATTTCTTACGAATTGACGGATACACAGATCAAAAGAGCGAAGATTGTCATTTTAAAAAAGGGGGAGATTGTTATTGTATCATAAAAGGGGGAAATTCATATTCAGAGAAAGTGATGAAATTGAAGAAGTTTTGATGATCATGATGCTCACAATCATCAAAAAGGGGGAGAAATTCTAAAAGTTCAATTTCAAAGTCATAATTTCTAAGCCATAAAGAGATGTCAAAGTGGAAAAGACTTGTGGAGAAATTTTGAAAGTTCAGTTCAATCAAGCCTGATGAAAAGAAATTATTCAGAGATGATTCAAAGACAAATCAAGATGACTCAAGAAAGTTTGTTTTTCCAAAGAGAGTCCAGAGATCACAGATATGAAGATACGGGAATTGAAAGATTCCTTAGAATTGAAAGATTTCTCAATGTTTAAAGAGAATCAAAGAAGTTTCAAGAATTTCAAATTAAATTTCAAATTTCTGTTCAAGACTTAATGACTTTACAAAGCTATGTGAAAGACTTTTCTAGATTCTTCAAAGCATCAAAGATTAAAGATTGCCAAGGCTTCAACGTTTAAAGCTGTCAGAATTAAAGTTTGAAGAATCAAGAACTGAAGACGATTGTCAATTTTTTTTTTAAATCTTGAATACAAAGTGGGAGATTGTTATTGTATAATTGTATCCAAGATTTAAAGTAGAAAATTCAAACAAAGTAAAGTCTTGTATAAGTCAACTATGTGTCATGAGTGTTTGTAATAGTTGTAATAAGTATATGAGTGTTTAGTATCATGAGAGTTCGGGTGGTTCATGTCATTGTAACTCATATGGTTTAAGTGAGATATAGGACTTTGTCATTTTTCTCTCTCTACTCTCTCTCTAGATCTTAAACACAATTGTCACATTTGATTGATCTTCATTGGAATTGCTTGAATTGGGAACTTACAATGATCTCTCCCAAAAGGAGAACCACAGGTGTACCTATTTGCCCTGATTTTTTTGATATGTGTCTGCATGCTAAGACTTCTCTCGAGCTTGAAAAATTAAACAAAGAAAAGGTCCATATCTCTCAAAAGACCAAAGCTCCAAAACCCATAAAGCCATTTGAAGAAAAACTCACTTCGCAACAGAAGGGAAAATAGCCCAAATTTGATAAATTTGATGCTTCTGTGGCAGTGAATGCAAGAAAAGGACGTCACCAAGGGAGAGTACAATCAAAGAACCATCCATGAGAAGTTTTTGATAAAACTCAACCTAGATTAGACAAAGTTTTCTGTGAAAAAAAACCCAAATCTAAAAAGGGTTGTTGTAAACAATACTCTGTACCCTCCTTTGATAAATTCAATGAAATGTTTAAGAAATTTGCTTCTGGAGTCTCTCATTGTAAATGTTTCGATCTCATGCATGCTCTTAACCAACATTTTTCAAGGCCTACCTGTCTTATATGTTATCCCAAGCCTAAGAATGCCAAATTCAAGGGTGAGAAAGGACAATTTGGTACCTCTGTTAAAGAGGATAAAACCAAAACCAAAGGTGCTAAGGCATCTTTAAAGACTCCTAACAAAACTGGACCCATTTATAAATGGCTACCTAAATCCTCTTGATCTGTCCACAGAAGAAACAACATGTGCCCATTTGGTACCTAGACTCCGGGTGCTCAAGGCACATGACTGGCGACTGAGGGTTGCTCACCTCATACAAAGAAAAACATGAAGGTGGTTCTGTGACCTTTGGAGACAACAAGAAGGGGAAAATTAAAGGCTATGGAGTCATTGCTAAAGGAGACATCGATGTCAACAGAGTGGCTTATGTGGATGGCCTTAAGCACAATTTATTAAGTGTTAGGCAAGTCTGTGATAATGGACTAGATGTAATGTTCAGAAGGCAATATTGTTCTCTATTGAAAGAAGACACAACCACATAACTTCTGTGAGCCAAAAGAAGAGGTGATCTATACCTCATGGACTTCAAGTCGATCAACAAAGAAGAAAATCTTTGTTTGGTCTCAAGTAAGAATGAGGAAGCTTGGATCTGTCATAACAGGTTCTGTCACTTAAATTTTCATACTATTGACAAACTTGAAAAATTAGAACTGGTGAGTGGGTTACCAAGTATCAAATTCGACAAAGATCATCTATGCTCTGCTTGTGAAATGGGCAAACTCAAAAGAGCTGCCCATAAGAGCAAGACAGGCATCTCTTGCACTAGACCTCTGCAAATGCTTCATGTGGACCTTTGTGGTCCTATATCTGTGAAGAGCCTAGGTGGAAAAAAGTACATTCTCGTACTCATAGATGAACTCTCTAGATACACTTGGGTGGAGTTTGTTCGAAAGAAATATGATGTTCCTGTGGTACTAATCAATCTTCTTAAGAGAATACAAGTTCTTCATGATTACAGGGTGCAGAGAATTCGAAGTGACAATGGCACAAAGTTTAAGAACTCAACCATTGAAGCCTACCTTACGACAGAGGGAATCTCACATAACTTCTCGACTGCACGGACTCCACAACAAAATGGTGTTGTTGAATGCAAGAACATAACACTAGTGGAAGCCGCCAGAACTATGCTCACTGCCTCAGGCCTATCTATTTATTTTTGGGCAGAAGCCATTTCAACTACATGCTTCACTCAAAATAGATCATTAATAGTGAAGAGGCATGCAAAGACCCCATGCCACTTGCTCAACCAGAGGAAGCCAAACACCAAATATTTTCATGTTTTTGGCTGTAGATGTTTTGTGTTAAATGAAAGAGAACAAATAGGGAATTTTAGTCCAAAAGCTGATGAAGCCAAATTTGTTGGCTATTCATCAACCTCCAAAGCATACAGAGTCTATGTACTCAAATCCAAACATATACTTGAAAGTATAAATGTTTCTTTTGATGACTCTTTTCAGATGACTTCTGAGCAAATTAGCTCAGGACTCAAGCTTCAAGATGAAGACTCTGGTAATTCTACAAGAACAAATGATCTTCATCACCTTTTTGAAGAGATGTTCAATGATGATAGTCATTCTGAAGGTGATCACAGAGCCTCTGGAGCCGAGGCCTTTGAAGACCAAACAGGTACTTCGTTAACTGGTCCAAGTAATACTTCACCCTCCTCTGTTACTTTATAGGTACAAATGTTGAGGGGGAGTCCACAGAGACCAACATCGAACAAGGCTCAATGCTTAACCTAGATCAAGATCATCTTGCTACCATCTCTGAAGGATCATCACCAAAGGAAGCCCATAACTCTGAACAAGGCACCACAGAGCTCCTAACATCAACTGAAAGTGATCAATCAAGCCTTGTGGCAAGTACAAATGATCAACTTTCTCCGACAGAGGTTGATCAACATCAAGAACAAGAATGTGCTCCTGACATGCGTCCAGACAGTTCCAATGATCACCTACCTCGCATGACCAAGTGGACCAGAAGTCACCCACAAATCCAAATCATTGGTGACCCCTCTGACAGAGAAAAGACTCGCTCTAGTACCAAAAATTTTTGTTACTTCACAAATTTTGTAAGTATTATTGAGCCCAAAAAGATCTCTGAAGCTATTGAAGACCTAAACTGGGTAGAAGCCATGCAAGAGGAGCTTCTGCAGTTTGAAAGAAATGAAGTATGGACCCTGGCCCCTCTGCCGAAAGGCAAGACTACAATAGGTACCAAATGGGTCTTCAAGAACAAGAAAGACGAGGATGGTGTGTTGATCAGGAACAAGGCAAGACTGGTGGCCAAGGGATACTACCAAGAAGAAGGAATTGACTATGAAGAAACCTTTGCCCCTGTGGCAAGGCTCGAGGCAATAAGAATATTCCTTGACTTTGAAGCCCACAGAGGTTTCAAGGTTTACCAAATGGACGTAAAGTCAGCCTTCTTAAATGGTCATATTCAAGAAGAGGTATATGTCCAACAACCACCAGGATTTGAAAGCTCTAAATACCCAAATCATGTATACTTCTTGGACAAGGCTCTGTATGGACTAAAGCAATCCCCCAGAGCCTGGTATGATAGACTTTCAAATTTCCTTCTTGCCAATGGTTTCGAAAGAGGTACAACTGATACTACATTATTTTATATGAAGAGAAAAGGTGAGATTCTAGTTGTGCAGATTTATGTTGATGACATTATTTTTGGGTCTACTATTGATTCTTATTGCAAAAAGTTTGAGTCATTGATGAAAAGTGAATTTCAGATGAGCATGATGGGAGAACTCACATTCTTTTTAGGATTGCAAGTCAAACAAACTAAAGAGGGCATTTTCTTAAATCAATCAAAATATGTCTCTGACATACTTGAAAAATACAGACTCTCTGACTCCTCACCAATGAAAACCCCTATGGCCACTGGATCTAAGCTTTATGCAGACCCAGAGGGAAAATCTGTGGAGTGAAAACTCTATAGAGGAATGATAGGTTATCTGTTGTATTTAACCGCAAGTAGACCTGACATAATGTTGGCCACATGCCTCTGTGCAAGATTTCAAGCTAATCCCAAAGAATCTCATCTTCATGCTGTCAAGAGGATCTTTAGATACTTAAAGGGGACCAAGAATCTTGGTCTTTGGTATCCAGAGAACTCTGGTTTTGATCTTGTGGCTTATACAGACTCAGATTATGGAGGATGCAAACTCGACAGAAAAAGTACCTCTGGGAGCTGTCAATTTCTTGGAGGTAAGTTAGTGAGTTGGACTTATAAGAAACAAAACTGTGTATCAACTTCCACGGCAGAAGCAAAATATGTTGTTGCTGCTAGTTGTTGTTCACAGGTTCTGTGGATGAGAACCCAACTCAGAGACTATGGTTTTGGCATTGAAAAAATACCCATCCTCTGTGACTCCAAAAGTGCCATCCCCATCTCTGCCAATCCTGTTCAGCACTCTAAAACCAAACACATTGATATCAGGTATCACTTTCTGAAGCATCATGTCGAGCATGGAACTATCAAAATGTACTTTGTTCCCACAGATTACCAGCTTGCAGACCTTTTCAGAAAGGCCCTGGATGAGAAAAGATTTACTTTTCTTGTTGGCAAAATTGGTATACTTAACATGAGTTGACTCACAGAGCTTCTGTACCTTGGCACAAAGCCTCTGTCGTAAATAACCTTATTTCTGCTTGTATAGTTCCCTGTTTGTAAGTATTTCCTTGTCTCTTTGTTAAGTTTCCTTGATTATGTATCTTGTACAAAACTTATCCTTAATGTCCCAAGGATAGATCAAGGGGCAGGAAAACAAGCCTTATAGAGAAGACCTTGTCGATTCAAGGGGGAGCAAGAAAGTTCATTGCCATAGAGATTCTGCAGGATGAGGTAAGTTCACGCACCCTAAAGAACAGAGCCTCTGAGGTCCTTCACAGAGCCTCTGTGACTAATCACAGAGTCTCTGCACCTCACAAGGGGGATCTCTTGGCCTCTGAGATCCTATTTGGAATAATGCTCGGTTAACTCATTGATCTTTCATATTTTTTTTGGGTCAACGTTGCGCTCAGAACCCTGCACACGACCCAGAAGCTCTTTACCCACAGAGCTTTTGCCACTTTCATCTCTTGTGAATTCTCTTTAAAAAGGTCATTTAGCGCGGGTTATTTATGAAAGTCACAGTCACTTGGGTACAGCAAATGCCACGCGCGTGAGAATAGGAGGAGGCGCACGTACACGATCGTGCACCGCCCAATCTGACGTGGTAAAATTTCATTGATTCGTATTTATACCGTCGTTTTTCATAAACGGCTCATTATCCATATGTACTGATTACAGATTTGAAATTTTATTATTTACTGCCTAAAGATTTCCCCCTTCTCTTAGTATAAAAACCCCTTTCCTTCATTTTACCCATTTCCTTTCTACCTGCAAATTCTCTCTCAAGAACCCTAAAGGAAAAACTTCTTTCTTCTCTTCTCTAAAATGGCTTATCCTGTTTCATCCAAGAACAACTCCCATGGATCAAAGGACTCGAACCATTCTCAGCATTCCATTGCCCAAAAGGTCGATTCCCATTCTGTAGAACAAGAACATGTTCTAACTAGTCGAATGTTGTCCTTTACCAGACATGATTATCACCTAAGCAACATGAATCTCAAGCCCAATAATCACTATGTCACCCTAGAAACAAAAGGATTCCCAACTAAAGTTGAACCCCTGATTAAGATTCTGAAAAATTATTTCCTCACCAAAGCCCCAACCATGAAAAGGAATGATATCCCTGAGTCCTACATTCAACAATTCTGGCTGAGTGCACGTCATGTAAAGATGGACAAATATGGATATTGCATTATGGAAAATTGCATCAGAAGAAGATTATTTGACATCTTCGAACTTCCCACCAAAGATGAACTAAACATCAGAAAATTCTTTGAAGAACCCACAGAGGACGAACTCTTGGAATTCCTACGATTCACAGGCTATGCCATTCCAATCTTCAACAGAACAGACTTCAGAAGATAAAACCTTCCCCCTCTGTGGAACGTTCTATTTTCCATACTGAATAGATGCCTCACATCCAAAGTGGGAGGCCTTGACCAGTCTAGTCACACAATACTGGCAATCATGTGCGGGATCTACTATGATCTTCCACTGGACTATGCTGGATTGATCTACAAA
Source organism: Arctium minus (assembly GCA_954870635.1). NCBI lineage: Eukaryota > Viridiplantae > Streptophyta > Magnoliopsida > Asterales > Asteraceae > Arctium > Arctium minus. Next base: position 46,193,699 of record OX941089.1, on the reverse strand, counting down.
GAAATGAGGAATGCTGTAATTGCAAAACAAAAGGATCAGGACAGGGGTACAAAACCAAAGAATCTTGTTTTTGGTAGGTTCCTTGCGATACTACAAGAGGATGACTTGATCGGGGAGGGAAAGATGTTCGCAGAGGGAAAGACAATCAATCTTCAAGAAATAAAGTCCCATAAACCAACCACTCTGAAGACGAGATATCCAATTGAATGAACTCTGACGGCTAGGTTCCTACAATATTTGGGTAGTGAAGAGGTTGTTAAGGCATACATTCATGAGCACAAGACTCCTGTACCGAGTCCAGCAACCCCCCCCCCCACATGTAGGTTTCAAGGTTGGTGAGATAGCTATATATCTTAGGGAAGAAATCATAGAGGGAATACAGAAGAATGTGGCTGAAGTGGCACAGGTGAGCACTGAGAGACTAGAGCCCGAGAGTGGGGTGGGGAGTGATAAACCGAAGAAGAAAAAGAAAAAGAAAACGCAAAAAGGGTCGTAGTTGAAGAGGCCCCAAAAACTGCTCCAGAGGTTACTGAGACCTCTAAACCGAAAACGAAAAGGGCCAAAATGGTCTCTGAAGGGGGTAGTGATCAAAAAGAAGGCTGGTCAAAATGACAAGGGAAGAATTTACAGAGGTAGTGGAGGAACCTCTGCAGAGGAGAAAAAGGAAAGCTCAGATTGCTGATAACTCTGAAGAAAGGCCATCAAGTCCTTTGCAAGTAGCCACATATATAACTAAAGAAGTGGCCAAGCTATACTCTGTGGATCTGTGTGAGAAGGTAGATATAGAGATGGAAGATGTAATAGGACTCTCTACCTCCGATGACGAGAAGGAAGGTGAAAAAGAAAAATCGTTGGAGGAGTTTGGAGAAAAAGATGCCCTTGGCACATCCCTTAGCCCCCCTCCCAGTGCAACCCACATTACTACCTCTGCAGTTCTAGTGCAACAAGGTATTGAACAAGGACTGCACGGTCCGAACCTGCACCTATCTGGCCGGACAGAGAACATTCATTCGTCCTCTATGCCACACTTAGCTGGGGAAACCAAATCCACCCCATCCTCTCAAAAGGATGGTGGTGTAGCAATAAGTGTCCACTTGCCCAAGGACACGATAGAACCACCCACAGAGGCATTTGTTGCCTCTGTAGCACACACACGTGACCGCCAAACCACTTCAGAGTTGGTGGTGAGAGATCACGATAATTCTATGGTTCTAGAACAACCACATAAGTCAATCAATAGGAATCTTGAGGGAGTCTCTGAACCCTCCCCCAGGAGACATGTTGACAGAACTTTCATAGATGATCCCCTGGTGGAACATCAAGGACTAGAAGGAAATCCTCCAGAGCTTAACATTCTCACAAGCTCTGAAGGTGCCAAAGACTCGTTGGCCAAATCTGGAACATGTGTTGTTCCAGAGGTTACCACAGACTCCTATGTCACTAAGGGAGAGTTTAAAGCCTTTGCTGACTTGGTAATCCAAAAACTTGATGAGTTGAAAAGCTCATTCATTTCCACAAAACATATCCCAAATGATATCGCAGAGGCTCTGCGGGCCAACATAGAGGCTCTACAAGTTCTTCAAGGTAGTGTTTGGTACGCAGACTGGATAGGACAGGACGGGACAGGACGAGACAGAATGGGACGGGATGGGACAGGACTAACTATCTGTACCACGTTTAGGTTAGGTTTAAAATCATATGTTTGAAAGAGGGCAATATTGTAATCTTACATTTAGTCCCTTGTTGTTCCACCTATTTTGGTGGAACTAAAAAACTTAAGTTTTGTCCCATGAAATATGATTTTTGTCCAATGTTGTCCCATGTGATTTTTGTCTCATGGCATACCAAACATGGGACTATTTTTTTTGTCCCGTTATGTCCCATCCAGTATGCGTACCAAATGCACCCTAAAGAACTTCAGAGCAAAACTCTGCTGATATCAAAAAGATCATGGCAACCACTGCAACAATGAAAGACTTCGACAATTGCGCCAAATCCATCAATATTCAAACCAATGCCATAAAGGATTTAGGGCAAATTGCAATGGACGAAATGGCTAAATTTGCAGCAAAAGTCACGACATCTGGGGTGGACGATCTAACCAGGCTCAAAGAGGAAATTAAGGACATGACTCGCAGTGTCATGGTCTCAGGCTTCAACCTCATCCTCTGCACCCCCCCCCTCTGCGGTCAACATACAAGCCCTGACTACCAAAGAAGAACTACAAGCCATGGGTTGTATGCTTCTGAAGGATCTGAATCTTCTGGGGTCCGACATCTCCAAGGAAGGGAAATTAGTTGCAGAAGAGCTCAAAAAGTCTGTGACCATACTCAAGTTTAAATCAGATTATGAGGTCAATAAGCTCTCTCTCGCTGCAGAGGATGTAATGACCAAGATCTCAAAGCATGCAGAAGAACACCTCTTCAAAAAGAAGAAAAGGAAGGAACTTGCGTCCTCCCAAGAAGAGACAGCGCAGAAGAGGGCTAAGCATGATGATCAGGACCCTGATGCCTCTGGACCTGGCCATCATCAGGTGGAGAAGGCTACAACATCCAAAAGCTATGTACCTATAACTGCCACTTCTCTTCAGGCATTACCTCTACAAAAAGAACCTTCAGAGGCACCCAGAACTCAAAGATACAAATCTTGTGCCTCTAAGGGAAAAAACAAGAAAGCTGAAATCAATCAAGTAATCATCTCTGCTGAACCACAGAAGACAAAGGTCAGTGTTGGCTCTGAAGAAATTGCTGAAGGACTTGCAAAATTTGTGGAACCTTCAAGTCCTGAACTAATGCCCACTGCACCTATCCCCAAAGTACAGTTCTTCAGCCTTGATCCAGTGAATGCCACAGAAATCACATAGGCACATCTACAGACTCAATAAAGATATCCTCTGAACCGAAGATAGAAAAGAAACTCTCTGAGCAAAAAGACAAAGAGGACAAAGTGAAAAAAATCGTTCAATCGATGGACGCTATGAGGATCCCTATCCCAAGGCCACCATCGAAAGAACTGAAATTTAATGAGAATATTCACACATACCTCTACAACGCAGAACTAGAGGTCGTTTTCATTGCACCAAGTCTGCATCCTCTGATAAAAGAAGATGTCAAAATGAGGTTTGAGGAAACGGCTCAGGACAGGTCTGAAGTATTCTCTACAGAGGACATAAAGTGTGTGATGAGAATCACTCTGCACTCCTTCTAAAAAAAAAACGATAATGTATGCTAAGTATTTAGTCGAGAGAAAAGATGGGAAGCAGTATTCTTTCACAGATGCATATCTAAAGAACCTGTGCGCCTATGATCTTCCTCAACTTCATGCTTTCACAGAGCAACGACTAGAAAAAAGGAAGGAGTACATGATTGCAAATGGCAGGATCAAGGAAGTCATGCGCGGACATGTTAAATATCATAGCAAAATGGAATTCTAGGTGGCTCTACAGCTTAGAGTCGAGAAACTATTGATAACCAAACCAGATGACAAATTCCCTAGAATCGAAGAAGTACCATCAAACTCACTGATCACAAAGCCTGAATTCGGATTCATATACAAAGACGATTATGGATGCAAGAAGATGTTAAAGCCTAATCAAAGTCACAAATACTCGAACAGTATTCTGCTGAAGATTAAGTACACGATTATGAGAAAAAGGGGAACGGAGACTGTGCAAGAGGGACCTGCAGAGAAGATGATTGATATGATTGATGCTCAGATCTGTTAGAGCACAGAGTTGTTGGATACAAGATCGTTAATATTGAAGATGAAAGTAAAGCAAGTCAAAAACTCAAAGTCAACTCTCATGCATGAAAGTCAAATTCAAAGTAATTGTTTTGTTTTGTTTTTATGTGTTTGTTTGTAGGTATAAATAGTCTTGTGTTTGTAAGTGTTGGTGTGAAACAACTCTCATGATACAGAGCAGATTAGAGAAGAGGTAATTTGTATATCATTCTAGAGAAAGACAGAGTGAATGTAGTGAGAGAAAGTGAAATTGTAATGAATCAATGACATATGACTATGGATTGTTCATCTTGATTGTTCTTAGTGATTAGAACTTGAATTAGGGACATTATCATTTGGTATTAGATCACAAAAAATTCAGAAGAAACTTGATCGAATTTAAGATTTGGTCGAAGCTTTTCACGAACTCGCAAGTCGACTGGATTGCTGTGAATTTTTCGAATTAGTGATGTTCTTGATTAGATTTTTGTATCTTAGTATTCGTTTTTTCATTTAGAACATGTTTGGTTTGAAATGTTTGGTCAAATTCACAACTGTTCATTGTGAATTTTAGATTTTCTTGAATTTTTGTTCAAGTGTTTGAGTCGAACTGTATCTCGATCAATTAGAAATTTTTGTTGTTTCAGATTGAAATCATTGATCTGTAATTGTTTCTAATCATGTTCAAGATGATTTTTGTTAAGTTTCAAATAAGTTGGTGAAGTGTTGGATCGATATTAAATCGAAAAGTTGAGTTTTTGTTCGAAGAAACCCAAGAACTCGTAGAGGAAGAACTCGCATCTTAAGAACTCGCAGAGGAAGAACACTCTAAGGCAAGAATTCGCAGATACTAAATAACACGCACGAGACTAAGATTCGAAAACATGAAGAACTCGCAAGATTTGTCGTGAGAGAAGTAGAAACTCGCAAAACCCTTCGTGTGAGTTTTTACTGTTCATATCATTCAGAGTGCGCGAACAGTCATCTGCGAGAAGTTAAGTCTTGCGAGAAGTGAACAGTTTGCGAGTATGCATTTAGCGCGAAGTGAAAATTGAAAAATTTTCTAAGTGTTAAACGCACAGAAGTTTTGGAAGAAATAATGTTTGTGAGAAGTGCATTGTCTGCGAGAAGCTCAAGAACTCGCATATGGTAGCGTGCGCGAACTGAAAACTCGCATCTTTCTTCATGCGTGGACCTTCAAACACGCACAAGCTTATTAGCGCGAAGCTTGTTCTCGTATCCTTTAGTGTGCGCGAAGTACAAACATGCATAAAGTGGTTTGCGCGAAGTGCTATTTTTCTTTGGTTTGCGAGTTTCGTACTTAGAATTTTTTTTTTAGTTTTTCAATATTTGACCAAAATTTGATTGTTTTTATAATACAGGTTGTTTCTGAATTTCTAACGATCAAATTCAAGTTCTTTTTGTAACAAGATTCATGGATGATTATTTCTTTGTTGAAGAATATATTTCTGAAGGGCGTAAAGAGAAAAGTCAGGAGCATAAGATTTCTACTTCCAGAGAAGCTCTTGCAATCGGTGTTAAGCTCAAGATGTCATCAAAAGAAGAGATTACTAAACTGAAAGCCAAGATTGCCTCTCTTGAAAATAAGATGGTACAAAAGAATGAGAAACTTGATAAGTTACATGTTGAAGTTGCTGTATCTAAAGACCATATTGAGTACTATAAGCAGAAAGAAAATGACCAAGTTGCTACTTTTATTAGTCTTAAAGGATGGATGCATTCACATATGGGCTTACTGAAAAAGGCAACTGGTTCGGGAAAATTTTCAGATTTCTTTACTGCGTATAAAGAACATATAACTCAACTTGAAAGAGAAGTTCTTCATGCTTTGAAAGAAGATAAATGGTTGGATTCTGAGAAATTAAAGACTGAGAATGCTGAGATGATTAGAAAGATCTCTGACTTGGAAAATCATATTGTCCAAATCCAGCAAGCAGCTTTTGTTGACAGTTATGAAGAGAAGATTAAGAATCTGGAAACTGCTAATGCTGAGCTTCAAAAGAAAATATCAGATTTGGAACAAAAGATGGTCAAAGACAGAGATGACTTTGAGAAAGAAAAGAAATCCTTTGCAAAGAAGTTCTCAGAGTTTTCCAAAAAGAGTTTTGAAGAGAAGAAAGTAGCTGAGTTGAAATGTGCAAAACTTTCTCAACAAATTTCTGTTTTTGAGAAAGTGATTATTTTGGAAAGATACAGGTTTGAAAAAGAAAAGAAGACCATAGAACAAAAGAATGTTGAAATCATTAACGAAATATCTGGTCAGAGGAACAATGCTGAGAAGGTCTTTGAAGAAGAAAGAAACATATTTGAAGCTGAAATCAAGAAGCTTACTGACAAGTTATCTGAACTGTCAAAAAGTGCACCGAAAGAGCAGAAAGCGAAGTCTAAATTCAAGAAAGAAATTGACCTGCTTGTCAAAGAAAGAGACGGTTATTCTTCAAAGATAAAAGCGGTTGAAGATATTGTTTCTAAGGTGATGGTGACTGAGCACACGACTCTAGATTCACAAATCCATACACGTAGAGATGATTCAGCTGATTTTGAATGTTCATTCAAGACAGCTGCAAGCTCATATAAGAAAATTGTTTCTTCAAAAAGGTCAGTTTATTCATTTGATCAGATTCGTACTACTAACATTTTTTATGATCGGAATGTAGATAGTTCAGGTACACAAAGAAGGAGAAGAAGAAGATATGAAGAAGAGAAGCTGGTTTGGAAGGTAAAACCAGTTGATGATGAGAAGAATGATGAGTAGGAAGAAGAAAAGAAAGGAAAGAAGGAATAGAAGAAAGAAAACAAGTCATGTGTACATGCATCAAATGCAAAGAAGAACAAAGTGCGTAAAGGTAAACTTGATCTTGCTTATTCGAGAGATCAATTGATCAGGTTGTCTAGAAAAAGGTATTCTTCTTATTGTTGTACTTATGATTTTGTTCATAAAGCTAGTGATCATTCCTGGTATGGTTCTTACTCTATTACTCCTATTAGACCTGCAACTCACAAACATGGACCCAAATACTAGTGGGTACCAAAGCCGAAAGATGATTCTGTGTTGCAGGCACCTCAAGTTAAGGGGGAGTAAGAGGAGACTGAGGCTTCTGAATAATACAGTTCAGGACCCATACCTTAATGATTAAAGAGTTTGACTTCTAAACACAACAGTTTAGGACTCGTACTTCAACGATGAAAGAGATGATGCTCCCGTGCTCATAATAGAATGTACTCCAATTCTCAAATAAGGAAATCAACCTTCAAGGGGGAGTACATATTTTTCTAGAAATACGCATTCGAAAGATATGATGATCTACACTTCAGGGGGAGTTATGGATCTCTATCATGTTCTTTTTCACTGACATATTTTAGATGCATAATTTCAGGGGGGGTAAGAATTATGACTTCTGATTACAACAGATCAGAACTCGTACATTCAATGTTTTACTGCTTTATGTCTTTTTTTTCAATAAAGTTGTAAATAAATTTTGTACTTTGACGGACTTTATGACTTTTTGCAGATTTGAGAGGAAGCTTAATGATCATATCATTTATGACTTTGAGCTGACTTGATGAGATTTAATATTGAACGAGAAAGGTTAATTTCTAATTTTAATCTCATATGTATATGAAAGATGGACAACTTTCAGATATGAAAACATGTTCTTAAATGTTAAAACCACTTCTGAATCTTAAACGATTTCATGAATATAGAAGTGTGATTTTAAATGTTTTTATTCTTACTTGTTCTTCAATGTTAATAAACGGTGTGTTTCCAAAGATTAATACTTGTGTATTATCTTTTCAATATACTTTCAAGTACATGTCTCTCACCGGTTTAAATTATGTTGAATTTGTTCTTACCGTGTCTCTAACTTGAAACAATATTTTTCGATGTTAAGACACCCCGATTGTTATTCAAAGTTTGAGCGTGATTTCATTTCTAAAAGTTCTTTCAAGAATGTCTATATTTTTGGTTCATATAGACAATATCCGATTTTTGTTGACCTAAGCCTTAATCGATAATTCATTTCAATATTGTTCTTTTTGATACAATGTCAGATTTTCAAACAAGTTTCTTGTATTCATTTCATTTATTCAATTACCTTGATTGAAAAGTCTTCAAAGTTTAAAATGCTGAAATCTTCATGATTATATCAGTGAGCATACAGATATCTGACTTGTTAGATCCCAATACAGACAACAAAAGAAGATACTCCATGGAAAAGTAGAGATAAGATGAAAATTAAGAACATAATAATCAAGAACTCATCTCATATGCTTTGATTTCATAGATGGAGGGGAAATGGGAAGAACACCACACTAAACATGTAAACGACTCTCATTAGTCTGTATGTGAAAAGTATGTTCTCTCCAAAAACCTAAATGATCAAATGAGCAATGAACACCTATTAATAGGGCCCATTTACAATAAAAAGGCTCTAGCCCATACAACTAATTAAAAAGCCCAAAATACAAGTCTTTATAAAACATTCAATTAAATTGGGGGCTAATTTAATCTAACAATCTCCCCCTAATGTTTTATAAATAAAGCATCATCATATAGCCTCCCCCTTGCTTTCTTTAGAAGCTTTCGTGTGTCTTTCTTCGAGTCTTCAAAGCATCATAATCTCCCCCTCAAATGTAGGCTCATATTCTTGAAAGACTTAGACGAATTATCCCAATTTGTCCAGCTTTCATGTCTCAACTTCACCGCTATTTTTGACCATCAAGGATTCTGATTGAGAGAAAACATAAAACATGAACATTGAACTTCAGCCTCTTAGATTTCCAACGACCTTTGATTCATCCATTTTGGATGAAAAATGAGTGAGTTGTGCTAGTTTTCCCACAGCTGCGCATAACGGTCGTCAAAACAGAAAATTTGACTCTTAAGATCCTGTTGAGTAAGCGTTCAACACCGATCCTTAAACTTGAATAACGGAGCAGGGAGTGACAAACAATGTGTCACATATGTAGCTTGAAACCATGAAGAACTGACGAGAGAACGCCGTTCTTTACACTTTAGCTCTTTCACCTTGTCTTTCAGGGCTTTATCGAGTTTAGAAATTTTATCTTTTAACCCTTTCTTTTCAACAACATGCTCAGACACAAGAGTTTTTCTTTCTTGATAGATCTTGTCCTTTTCTTGAGTGAGAAGTCTTGTTTCTCTCTCAAAAAAGGCCAATTTCTTTTCTAGTTCTGAGCACATGTTTTTGTAGGCAAGAAACTCATTTTGTATTGTAAGAATTTTGTTTTCAGAGTCAGAGAAATAGAAGTTAGAAGTAGATACCTCACTCTTGTTCTCAGAAGAGTGGACTTCTGCCATTCCACAGAAGAGTGCGTTATTGTCCCCTTCATCAGAGGACTCATCAGTCTCAAGGTCTTGTTGTTCTGCCATCAGGGACCTCTGTGTGTAGTACTCTGCCTTCTTCATGTAGAAAGCAGCGTCTCTGCTCCTCGAATTCTTCTCTTCCATACTTTCTCATCTCACCAAATCCTCTGCTTCTTTCATCTCTATCCTCTCTTCCTCTGTACTCTAGCTTTTTCTTGAGACCACGATTGAATTGTCGGGTCATTAGTGCAAGAGTCTTGGCCAAAGCAGCCATATCAATTTCTTCCTCCGATCCTTCCTCACTTTCGCTTTCTGCCACTAGGACCTTTTTCTTCTTCTTCTTGTTCCTTTGAGCATCCTCTGTCGCTTTTTATTTTCCTTTGTCCTGACCCTCTATGGTGCTTCCCACCAATGCTAGAGGACCACCGACAGGGGTCATCAACTTCGATATCCTGTTTTCTTGACTTATCAAAGTCTCGAAGAGGTCTGAGATAGACCAAACATCAATATCCATTGTAGCTTGCATGGACATGGTTAGATGAAGCCATTCATCATTGAGGCTCTGAAGGAATCTGACATTGTTTTCTTCAGAGGTTCTGTGGACGCCATACCTCTTGCACTTGTTTAATAAGAAGTTGTACCTGTTGTATGTGCTTTTGATGGATTCACTCAGTAGATCCTTGAATGCAAAATACTCATTAATGCATAGAGCTCTATTGTTCTTAAGGGTTTTGGTTCCACCCTCAAGCTGTTTCTCCAACTCCAACCATAAGTCCTTCGATGTTTCACAGGAATCAAGGGACTGGAATATATCGTTTGGGATAGCCATAATGATTAGTCTTTTGGCTTTATTTGCAAGTTCATGTAATGACTTTATTCTTTAGTCCATTCGATGATTGGTTTGGGATGTTGATACTCAGGAACTTCAGGGGTGTTTGCAGTGGCAGGAACACGAGGAACGATTGTCATTGGGATGAAAGGAGGATTGTGAAGAAACTCAAACACCTTCAAGAAAGTGCACCATCCTGATCTTCCACTGAGGATATTCATCCCTCAGTAGAGTGGGAGGTTTTGATTAAGATCCTGCACTGAAATAGTTAACAGGGTTCGCCATTTTTAAATGAAGAGTAAAACAGAGTATGAGGAGTTCTTTTGAGAAATATAGGGAATGAGTCTAGTAGGGATGAATTTCTGGTATGAGAAAGGTGATAACTAACTAACTGAGCTTTGAATCTGTCTTCAAAGAGTTAAACACACTTGCCTTTGAATCTACGTCAAACTAGTTGAAGTAGCTCCAGAAAACAGAGTATGTTTGTGAGTGGGGATTGAGATGAAGAAACAGACTTCAAACTACTATCTGGAGCGTGGGAATCAAGTATAGAACAGGATCCTTTGATATTGAGAATCAAAGTCTGCTCTGATACCAATTGTTAGATCCCAATACAGACAACAAAAGAAGATACTCCAAAGAAAAGTAGAGATAAGATGAAAACTAAGAACATAATAATCAAGAACTCACCTCATATGCTTTGATTTCATAGATGGAGGGGAAAATGGGAAGAACACCACACTAAACATGTAACGACTCTCATTAGTCTGTGTGTGAAAAGTGTGTTCTCTCCAAAAACCTAAATGATCAAATGAGCCATGGGCACCTATTAATAGGGCCTATTTACAATAAAAAGGCTCTAGCCCATACAACTAATTAAAAAGCCCAAAATACAATTCTTTATAAAACGGTCAATTAAATTGGGGGCTAATTTAATCTAACTTGACTTGTATTTCATATTTTGTGCGTTAACTGTCAAGTTAAATCATTTTTGAGCAACATGTTCTTTTAGGACAACATGGGTTCGTTGTGTAAGGACTTAAATGAAACTTCTATGGATTCACGTTAACCAGTGTTTCCTACCCAAGAAGTTAATCCTTAGTGATCGAGTGTGAGGAGTCAAAAATAAATTAGTGTGGGTTGTGTGATGAGATAAAATGAAGAAGAGAGTTTGGTTAGAAGTGAGCTCAATTATTAGAAGAAAGAGGGTGTGAGATCAGAGTAAAAGAATATCAAACTTTGCACCAACTTTTTCTGAGTCGGGCAGCCATATAGCTAGTGTTTCACAATTCTTCGTGAACATTATTGAAACAGGCAACTAGCCCATGCCAACTCTTGATAAAAACCCCAGCAGCTACTCATTTTCTTCTTAAAAAGAAAGTGTTTCATATTTTTCAAGGGGACGCAACACATATACTATCTGATTTTCATCTGTAAAATCTGGATATTGAAAAAGAAGGAAGTCTACCCCACCTTCACACTTCGATCATGCACAATCGACTCTGTGTTTAACTGTTGTTGTCTCAATGGTTTACACAATTTTGAGCCTATAACAAGCAATCATCATGTGCTTAATTCTTTCTAACATTTGCACAAAGACACAAGGAAATTTGTTTTTCTTGTCATAACGTTCATAGAAATTCCTTTGTGGTGTTTCGATGATTGAATGGAAGTCCTGGGGGAGTCAACATCATAAAAGCTCCTTTCCAATGTGTATTCGTTACACAAAGTGACTCCGTGTTACTGACAGACACTTCTAACTGATTCATTTGTTGATTCAGGTGTTTCACTCATAATTTGTCTGAATTTGAAAAGATTTGGATAAATATATTTTGGATCGACGGAGAATCAGAGGCTCAGTATGAAAGATCAGTGACCAGATTATATCAAAGACATTTCTTGTTGAAAGTTTTAACGATCTCGATGCCACAATCATCAAAAAGGGGGAGAAGATAAAGTTTACGAAATCTCTGGAAATAAATGTTTGATTCATAAATGATTAAGGGAGAAGATCAAATAATGTTAAAGAAATGTTCAAGAATTGACTGTGAAAGAAAGATGTTAAAGAAAGATTGTTGAAGTTTGTTCAAAGTTGAAAGAGTTTAATGATTTCAGAATTGTTGAGGATCTTACTGAAATTTTATTTGGAGATAATTTGTTGAAGCAATTAGAGTTGTGTCTGAAAGAGGTTTATACCAACCTTGGGGGAGAATGTTACTATTCTTTAAGAACAGACTTTGGGAAGATTGCTGAAAGTTTAAAGACAGAGTTTATCAAAGAAAGGGGAGAATGTTATATAAGCATAAAAGAGAAGATTTAATCTGATTTTAATCTACAAAGAGTGAGTTTGTAATGTTTGTACAAAAAGGGGGAGAAGATTCAAATTGAGCTTAAAGAGAGACGACTGAATTGTAAAATCTTTTTGGAGATGATCTTGATCCAAAGGGGGAGAATGTTAGAGCACAGATTTGTTGGATACAAGATAATTAATACTGAAGATGAAAGTAAAACAAGTCAAAGCCTCAAAGTCAACTCTCATGCATGAAAGTCAAAGTCAAATGTAATAAAAGTCAAAGTCAAAGTAATTGTTTTGTTGTGTTGTGTTTGTTTGTAGGTATAAATAGTCTTGTCTTTGAAAGTGTTGGTGTGAAACAACTCTCATGATATGGAGCAGATTAGAGAAGAGGTAATTTGTATATCATTCTAGTGAGAGAGAGAGAGAGAGTGAATGTAGTGAGAGAAAGTGAAATTGTAATCTTTGTGATTTGAATCAATGACATATGACTACGGATTGTTCATCTTGATTGTTGTTAGTGATTAGAACTTGAATTAGGGACATTATCAAGATCAAATACAGGGAGCTTATTTTATCGATGAAGAAGACCTTAGTCGAAAGCTTTACCAATCCGATAAACGATTTTCCTCAGTAACCCTTGTAATAGTTTAGTTTTTTCATTCAATGTAAGTTAAAGAGAACGTACTTGCCTTCTGGCATTTCCTTATTAATGAAAAATTAGTCTTCAGAGGTTGAGTTCCTTTCACCTCTTTTTGTTTCTAACTTAGCCAAACACTTATCATTCCAATTTTTTAATTTTTCAATACTTAGGGGGAGATTTTTAGCTCCAACTCATATGTATAGAAGTATTGAAAAATAGGCTAAGTATAGGAACCTCAGAAGACTGCTCATATCATCAAGTACACCACAGAAGTTGCAAGCTCAGAAGACCCTGTCCTGTCACAGAGCCTCTGTGGTCTCTCACAGAGCCTCTGTGATGGCTAACCTCTTGATATTCCCTGCAAATCAAGTTCTTATCTATTAACACAAATAATCACAACAAGAGATTAATCAAACCTGATTTGATTCACAATCAAATGATTACAAATCTCTCTTGAAGGACTTTTCTCTCTCTAAGCTCTGTCTCACTCTAGTATTGAGCGACTGCTATTTTCTATTTTTGCACACACTCTCCCTTCACAACCCTAGCACCCTAAATAACCCATATACCTATTTAGGGAAAACAAATTCACAAAATTAACTTTGACTTTTTATTACAAAAATGACCTAGACTTTTATTGAGAATTGACTTTGCAGCATTGACTTCAGATTTCAGTCTTCAGTCTTGATGATCTTGAATCCAATAAATCTGTGATCTAACAATCTCCCCCTTTGGATCAAGATCATTACTAAAAAGATTTAGCAATCCAATCTTCTCTTTAAGCTCAGAAAAATGAAATCTCTCTCTTTTTCTTTAACACATCTTGTAATCTTCCCAAGAGGCGTAGAAAAACACTCTTTCAGATTTTGGAAAGAAATTATCTCCAGATTCAGCTCAGAATGCTTTAGCAGAATATTTTCAACGAAAATTTCCTCAAAATTTGAACTTTCTGACTTGGACATTTCTTTAAAAATTGTATTATCCCCCATTTCTTGGTTAACTCTTCTCCCCCTTTTTGAAGAGCAATGATTTCATCAAAACTTTTCTTTAAGAAGTGTCTTTATATGTTCTGACCACTGATCTTTCACGAGGCTCTAATTCGTTAATCGAAATAGTCATCCGAATCTTTGCAAATTCAGATAAACTAAAGCGTGTAACACCTGAATCAACAAATGAATCCGTTAAAAAATGCCTGTCAGTAACACGAAGTCATTGTGTGTAACGAATACACATTGGGAAGGAGCTTTTTGATATTCACTCCCCTAGGGCTTCCATTCAATCATCGAAATACCACAAAGGCAATTTCTATGAACGTTATGACAAAGAAACAAATTCTTTGTGTGTTTGTGCATGTGATAGAAAGAATTAAGTCATCAAGTGCTTATAAAGGCTCAAAATTGTGTAAACCACCGAGACAACAGTAAGTTCAAAACAAACTCCATGTGCATGATTGAAGTGCGAAGGTAGGGCAGACTTCCTTCTTTTCAATATCCAGATTTTCCAAATGAAAATCAGATAGTAAATGTGTTGCTTCCCCTTTGAAAAATAAAACATTTTCTTGTTAGGAAGAAAAGGAGTGATTGGTGGGGTAATATCAAGAGTTGCCGTGGGCTAGTTGCCTATTTCAATAATGTTCACGAAGAATTGTGAAACATTAGTAATGTGGTTGCCCGACTCAGAAAATAGTTGGTGCAGAGTTTGATATTCTTTTACTCTGATCTCTCACCCTCTTTTTTTTTAATCATTTGAGCTTACTTCTAACCAAACTCTTATTTACATTTTACATCGTCACACAACCCACACTCATTTCTTTTTGACTCCTCACACTCAATCACTAAGGATTAACTTCTTGGGTAGGAGACACTGGTTAACGTGAATCCATAGAAGTTTCAGTTAAGTCCTAGCACAAAGAGATCCCATGTTGTCCTAGAAAGCATATGTTGCTCAATATGGTTTAACTTGAACAATTAAAGCTCAAATACAAGTCAGATTTTTGTATGCTCAGAATATAATCATGAAGATTTGAGCATTTGAAACATTGAAGTATTTTCAAACAAGTAAATTGAATGAATGAACATGAATACAAGAGACTTGTTTGAAAATCTGACATTGCATGAAGTAATCATAAATGAAGTGATATATCAATTAATGTTTATGGTCAAGAATAACAGATATGTGTCTATACGATCCAAAATACAGACATTCTTGAAAAAGACGCTTCGAAATGAAATGACGCTAAAAAATTATTTGAAATACATTTGGGGTGTATCACCATCGAAAAGTTGGTCAATATGAGACATGGTGATATCTTATTCAACAAAAGAATTAAACCGGTGTGTGTGAATACTTGAAAGTATATAGACAAGATAATACGCAAGTATATATCTTTAGAAACACACGGTTTGTTAAGCATTGAAGCACAAAATAGATGAAAACATTTAAAATCACACTTCCAAATCATGAAATCAGTTTAAGACTCGGGAAGTGGTTTGAACATTTCATAACATGTTTTCTATGATTGAAAGTTGTCCTTCTTTCAACCATATATGAGATAAAGATAAAGAATTATACCTTTTGCGTCCAGTCTTACATCTCATGAAGTCAAGCTTAAAGTCATAAAGATATGATCTTGTAAGCATATCTCAAACTGCAAAAGTCTTAAAGTCTAGTCAAAGCAACTTTATTCACAAGAATTTAAAAGACATAAAGCAGTAAAACAATTAAAGTACGAGTTCTGATCTGAAGTAATCAGAAGTCATTGCCTTACTCCTTTGACTTGAAAAACTCCCCCTAAAATCATGCATTACAAAAATAAAATTTAACAAAAAAGTAAATGCATAAATTATATATGCCCCCCTCAAAATAATATTGATCAACATAGCTATGAAAAGCATAACTTTCAGACAAATATGTACTCCTCCTTGAATGTTGATCTTCTCAGATATGTACCAAGGAATACAATATCATTCAGCTAAGGAGTAAAATCTTTTGATCATTGAAGTGCGGGTCTTGAACTGTTGTATTCAAGAACCATCAGTTCTTTCACTCAACCTTGACTTGACATTCCTGTAATACAGATTCATCCTTTTTCTTTGGTATCCATTTGTATTTGGATTCAACAGTGTTAGCACATGATTTTGGCACCCATTTAAATTTGGGTCCGCTTTTCTTTTGAAAAACATATGAGGAATTAGAACGATAAGAATATACATGATATGTGCCAAACCAAACTTCAAAATATTTTCGAGAAGCATAATCATTTCTACCATAATTTGAAAACTTTCTAGTAGATGGAGCTAACTGGAATAATTGTTGTATGGAATATTTCTTGCAAGAATTAACAAGTTTAGGTTTAGAAATAGCAACATTCTCAATCAAATCATCTTTACTAGTAGTCTTCTTATTACAATCAGAACTATAAAATGATTTAGCATTCTCGTCTATCTCCTGTTTTGGTAGCCATTCCGACTTAACTCCAAGCTTTTTCTTTCTCAAATCTGAAACATTTGAAACTTCAGAGTTAGAATGGTGAGAATCAAACAAATGCTTCTTCTTTGACTTACCAGTGTTGATATGTTTCTGTGAATGCCCAGATTTCTTCTTCTTACCTTTGGCAACTTTGGTTTTCACAGGAACTGATTTATCAACTTTCGTTGATGTTTCATCTTTTTCATACACACTTGGTAATCCAAAATAATTAACAACAAAAGAAGAATGATCAGGAATTTTAGCATTAAAATCAAAATCACCAACACAGTCATCTAACAACCATCAGAGTTTAGAAAATCAAACTCTTCATCAAGTAAACCAGACATATCAGCGGATTTTGAATCCTTGAAAGATTTAGAAAAATCAGAATATTTAAACACAGTAGAAAATACAGTTTGTTCTAAGTCCATCAAGATCCTTTCTTCTGTGAGAGTATTCTCGAGTTCAGAAATTTTAGTTTCCAACACAAGAGGAGGAACGTAAAGCTTACCTTCGATGGGCTTAGCCTCCATTTCTTTTACAGAATAACTCTCAAAATAGTCATTTGAAAGAGATTTTGATTTATCAGAACGATAACTATTATTCAACCTCTCATAACGAAATGGAAGTTGAATTTTAGATGTGTTCTTTCTTTTCTCGGTTTCTTTGGCTTCATCCTTTTCAGACAGTCTAGTCGACCAAACTTGAAGTTCAGGGTGTTGAGGTGCCAGTTTTAAAAATCCAAAATCATAAAGAGCAGACACTTCAGATATACCCTTTTTGAGACATTGTGGATTCTCGTATCCGAGTCCCCAACCCTCTTTGTTCTCTTTGGGTTTGTTTAGATGAATGGTTTGTTCAGTTTGACCCAAAGTATATAATTTCCCTTCCAAAGCATTCACCTTTTCAATTAAAGATTTTTTTTCTTCTGAAATCGAACAATACATTTTAGTAAGCTCTTTAGATTCAAACTCACACAATCTATATTTTGAAACAGTTTCAGATAATTCTTTATGAATTATAGTCTTCTCTTTCGCGCTAGTGTAAATATTTTTATGCAACGCTTCAATCAATACATTTTTCTCACCAATATCATTGCTAAGTTTATGTATAGATTGATTTTTATCATTAATGACACCTTTTTCACTCTTAAGTTTAGACTCTAATTCTTGGAGTTTAGTCATCATAGCATGCATTTGATTCAAAAAATCCGATTCAGTCATATCACATACCTCTTCGTTATCCTCTTCATCAGAATCAACTTCGGTTTCCATCTCCATCTGACCCATCAAGCACAAGTGTGTTGTCTCTTCCTTCTCTTCCTTCTCATTTTCCTGGTCTGAATGGTCGAGCCATAATTAATCTTCAGCCATTGATGCCTTGCAAGCCTCCTGTTGCTTGGCTAAGAGCATCTTGTTCTTATAGTACTCGGAGTTTCAGACTTTGGGTTTTCGGCAATCCTTAGCAAAGTGTCCGAGTTAGCCACATTTGTAGCAATTTGTAGGTTCTGGATGTTTAGTCTCTTCAGCTCTATACTTTTTCTCTTCTAGCCTCCTTTCCTCTATCCTTTTCCCTTCAACTCTTTCCTTGTGATCGTAGTTACTTGAACCAGATGAATATCTCTGACTGTTCGAGCTAGGCTTTTTGTAGAACTTCTTTTGAAAAGCCTTGGTTAACATAAGCATAGCCTGCTTCAAGGTCTCACAGTCGTCAGAGTCAGAGTTATCCTCACTTTCAACCTCTTCTGATTCAGAAACTATCATCTTTTTCTTTTTCTTGAGACTCACACTTTTCTTCTTCACAACAAGAGCAACTGGATCAACAACTGTCTTCTTGGCCTTTTTCTTTTCATCCTTGATATCATCCACCTCCTCCTCATTCTGCCTTAAGGTTTCATAGACTTCATGGAGTGGAATTTCGTTCAAGTCTTTCATCTGCTTCATCTGTCTAGTGAACCTTTTCCATTCTGGTTGAAGGATACTGAGGAACTTCATATTGAGCTCAATTTGTGACTTCTTTACTTTGTTTTTGCTGAGTTCATTAAGTAAAGTCACGAATTTGTCATAAGTTGCCTCCAGAGATTCTCCAGTTTGGCTTTAAAATCCTCATAGTTATTGAGGCAGTTGGATATTTTAAGTTGGTTGCCAGCTTTTGATCCTAGCATCATCTTCTCTAACTGATCCCACATTTCTTTGCCTGTAGATTTGTAGCTATGAATTTTCACATAAATCTCATTTGGGATGCCTTGAAGAATGAATGATTTTTCTAGTCTATCAGCTTTGGCTCTTTTCATTTGCTCTTCTGTGAACTCTTCAGGTGGCTGTGGATACTCTCTTTCTTTATCTCCAACATTATGGGTCTTCATTGGAATTGGCATGATTCCTTCCTCCAAATATTTCTTAATAAGACCACCCAGTTCGTGTCTTTCAATGAAGTCCATGAATCTGTCTTTCCATTGCTCATACTCTCCCTTGAAGAGTACTGGTGGCTTTACATCTGTTCCAATAGCGAGAGCTTCTCTTGATGTCATCCTAATTTGAAAAAAATATGCAATAAGACCTTGATTTGAAATTGATCGTTAGTCCAGATAAAATCAAAAGAATACAGAATAACACTGAAAAATAAGCTTCAGAAATGAAATTTCTAAACACACCAAGTATAGAATTCGCAAGGTATAGGATAAGACCAAGAAATTCGCAATCAACACTAAATTGGTAAGGAATTCGCAAGATACCCGAACACATAAAGAATTCGCAAGATACACTGAAGATCACTCAGAATTCGTAAATCACACAAAGACACAGAATGTGCAAGAGAGAGACCTACGAATCTTGTACTTGGTAAAGTTTTCGAAAGCTTTAGATACCTGCGAATTTCTTAAACCTATGAATCTTACGATTTCTAAACACAAAGACTTCTGCGAATCCTAAGGATTCTCAACACAGAGGCCTGGGAATCTTAAAGAATTCGCAAACGTCAAGCCTACGAATTTTACACTAAAGCAAAAATAGAGAATAAACACAATGCGAATTCTAAATAAAAGGATCTGCGAATCCTTTGAAGCTTTCTGCGAATTTTTTGTCCTCTGCGAGTTCTTGAACACACTTGCGAGTTCTTCACCTTTACTTCGAAATTCGACTCTGAATCACCCAAAAACCTATCTAGACTTCGATTTGCAATCCCAAACTTTGACAATAAGACCACAAATACAACTACAACATATTACAACCAACTAATTTAAAAAACAAACACTCTAAGTATGAATTGATCAATGAAACAGTGCTCGTGTACTCGTGAAAACCAAAAACACCAAAATCATCACAATGACTATCGATTACAGTGCAATACTCGATTAAATCAATACAACATCAATCTAATACTCATTTCAACCTCAAACCAAATGATTACAAATCAAATTTCACACAAAAACTCAAGAACAGGTTTGGACTTCGATGAAACAGTGTCGAACCAAATTTCTTTTTGATTTCAATCTGGATAGGCTCTGATACCAATTGATATTCCCTGCAAATCAAGTTCTTATCAATTAACATAAATAATCACAACAAGAGATTAATCAAACCTGATTTGATTCACAATCAAATGATTACAAATCTCTCTTGAAGGGCTTTTCTCTCTCTAAGCTCTCTCTCACTCTAGTATTGAGCGGCTGCTATTTTCTATTTTTGCGCACACTCTCCCTTCACAACCCTAGCACCCTAAATAATCCATATACCTATTTAGGGAAAACAAATTCACAAAATTAACTTTGACTTTTTATTACAAAAATGACCTAGACTTTTATTTAGAATTGACTTTGCAGCATTGACTTCAGATTTCAGTCTTCAGTCTTGATGATCTTGAATCCAATAAATCTGTGATCTAACATCTCTGGAAATGATAGACGAAAGATTTCGTGACAATGGTTTGAGACAAGACCAAATGCAGAACACGTGAGCCTGCTGTACGAAGATTCCAAGGATCATTTTTGCGCGTCCCACATTGTTTAACTTTCCAGGTGGCACTCCTTTTGTGGAATGTCAAGCTTTGTCTTGTACTATTGTGAGCTCCTCGTCCTATATGAGGGGAACACTTCCTGTTTTGTAATCACGCAAGCACACACTAACCAGAGAGAACGTTGTATTTTCTTGGAGCATATTAGCACACACAAGTGCGTGTTCTTGGTGTATTTTGCAAGTTAATGAAGCAGATTCTTCAGTAAACATTTCTATACATATCCTGTTTCTGTTTATTATTTGCTAGTGTGTTTATTACCATTTACGTTCTATTCTACTACACTCAAAAACGCTTCCGCACTCTTAATCAATTGTTTTTGTGTAGTTAATAGTAAATCAAGTTTAGAACACCAAACATGGGATCAACAAATGTTACAGTGAGTTTTATATTAATGATGAATATCATATTGATGTATGAATACTAAATAGTTGTTGTATACACGAAAACATTTATAACTATTCGTAATGATTATTACACAGATATACCAATCACGTAAAAAACAGTTAAAAAAACCTATGTCGCGATGGATGTCAAATCGAAAAGAATGAAATGCTCGTTTTTTATGTAATTTGTTTGATTAAAATATTAGTTATTTTTAAGATAATTTAATTTTAATATTAAGGGAGTAAAAGCTTATTGAATAAAAAAGAACAGAAAAGGTCAAATAATTTAGGTGTGTGATTCAAATTTTGAAAATTAATTCCAATTTTGTCCCTACTCACTTTTTAAGTAACCACTTTGTATTTTAGCCTTTGATTAGTTTTTTCAGTTTTGATCATTGGCCCAAAATTGTCCACTAGTTTACAACCTAATATATGTTTTCAATTGAACCAACTACTACATATTATATATATATATATATATAGAGAGAGAGAGAGAATGGTAATCAAATGAAAACCGTAAAAGGTTAAGGACCATAAAGACTAATCTCAATCTTTAAAGAGTTTTAATCAAAGGTTATTAAACATGGTGGCATTTTTATAATACTAGTAAAACTTGTGTTTAATCTCACATCTAATTAAAAAATGAAAAGGATTATTAGGTTTTTTAATTATAGCCCACCTTCTTTGAATTTTAATATCAAGGGTTCATTTATGCGATTTACACAAAATCAGAATAACCCAAGTTCTCTGTCCTCCCTTTTACCGATCATTTCTCCACCATGGAAACACCCATATCTCCGCTGTTCCACCACATCCACCGTTATCATCCTTCTACTCTTTTTCACCATTTTCCCTTCCGTCACACTCCAACATCAATCCGATTTGGACTCCAATTGCACCAATCGTTGGATCCTTCTCTCCCTGAACTCTTCTTCCCCCTTTCAATTTCATCTTCTATTTTTGTTTCTATTTTTCGTCTCCATCTTCATCTTCTCTCACTCAAACACAACTCGGAAAACACCTCCGATGAAGACCACCACCTGCAAAACCCACTTCCAACAAAGATTGCCACCTGGGAAACCACCACCGGTGAAGACCTGCTGCAAACCACCCGTGAATAGACCACTGACGAAGATCTGCATCATGACGAAGAACACATTGTTGTTCCAGATTCAAGCACTCAAACACAATTAGACACACAATATAGATGTATAGAGAGAGAGTTTAATGCGAGAAATACATATGTGTATTGATGTCACAAGTCTCACAAGGTTACAAGCTTTCAAAATGAAAAGGTTACAAGGAAATAACAAAGGGCTAAAGTATTTATATGGTCAAACATCCTTGACCACAATACAAGCTTAAAAAGAAAAGTACATTGACTTTGACAAATATTGACGAACATAGACTTAACATAACAAGACATTGATTCCAACACTAAAATGCATTAACAATCCCCCCATTGAAATCAATGAGTCCAACGTCTTGTTTTGTTGTCTCAGATGCCAGATAAATCTCGAACCTCCTGATTGACTTTCTGAACTGAAGTCTGTCTTCCAAGGCATCATTTACTCTTTCCATCACAACCCTTTCTCTTCTAGGCACAAAGTCACCTTCAGCTACTCTAGCTCTTTCATTCTCCTCATGCCGATTGTTAAGCTGAAGCATTATCACTTTCATCGTCCCGTTAGAAAATTTGGAAATTTTAGAGAATCTCAGAAACCTCTTTTCATTCATGTTATTCTTGTAGAACAACCCGAACTTAGGTTTTTCAAGCACGCTAAACAATGGATAGTCTGGAATCATCATGTCTGGCTTGAGTATGTTGACTCTCTTCTGATTAGTCTCCAAACCCAACTAAAAGTAATAGCAGTAAGTGAAGTAGATGGGCCATCGAATAAATCTTTTGATTAACTCTAAAGCAAATGTGATGTTCTCCTTACTTATAGTCGTCTCTCTAACCAAATGATACATGTATTTAAGATCATCAAAGTTCAGATTATGAAAGTTAGCTTCATTAAACGTGTAGTCTAGCATGTTTCTCCTTTGAACTATAAAAACTGGGTACCATAGTCTGACAAACTTCTTCAAGAGGACCTCCTTAATAGTGACTATCTTTGACTTTGACTTAACCTCCTTCTGAGCTTTTCTTAAGTAATTAATCATGCTGACATATTTTTGCTGGTACTCAAATGGCTTGTCTTTAATTCCCATTACAAGGTAGATATCAAGCGTTCTGATACGACATACAAATATCTTCTTTTCTTCTTCTAGGAATGGAAATCTGAGCACATGCCTTATCTGTCTAAGTCCAGCTTCAGTAGGACCATATTCTGAGTCAAGTGCATTGACATTAGATGGATCGACTTCATCAGTGATTGGCATAGTAGGAGTGTGAACAGGTTGAGGTTGACTTGATTAGCTAGGTTGACTTGGTTGGCTTGATTGGTTGACAGGAACTTTAGAAAAATCAGAAAAGTTAAACTCATGGAATTCTGGAATTTCAGGCGCTTCGTTCAGATTTGGCTCGAATATCTCATTTTGAACAGGGCTTAACTGGATATCTTCCGGTGTTTCTGGCACATACATCTGTTGTAGCACATCTGTATCTCTATCTTCAAATAATCCATCTTACACATTCTCTTCATGCTCATCATCAGAGAAGTTTATTAGATCTTCCTTTTCTTCCTCTTTAACCTTCCAGAATTTGTCATACTTATCTTCTTCATCATCATCAGAACTGAGATCAATTACATCACATGAAGAATCACCGGTCGGTAACAAGATATGTTTTCTAGTAGCTACCTTAGGCTTTTCAACCCTTGGTATTATCTCAGGATCAACATAAAGTACTAGCTCCATTCCACTTATCTCTCCATGATCACCACTTTGAACATGTTTAGCTAGCCCTTCAGATACAAACTTTGTTCCACATATATGCTCAAAGCTCCCAACAGTTCTCTGTCTCTTCATTCTCTCCCCCTCATGGTCATGATCTGAATCATGATCATTTCTTTTCCTTGAGCATTCAACTTGAGCTTGATAGGATAACTAGACAACCTTTGACAACTCTGAAATTTGTTGTTGCATCAACTGTAAGGAAGCCAGAACATCTTGTTTGAATGAATTGTACTATAAGGCACGAACACTATTAGATTTAACTTGAGGAACCACTGGAACTGCTTGTGGTTGCTGGGTT
The DNA here is from genome assembly GCA_954870635.1 of Arctium minus. Lineage (NCBI taxonomy): Eukaryota > Viridiplantae > Streptophyta > Magnoliopsida > Asterales > Asteraceae > Arctium > Arctium minus. Next base: position 46,169,803 of record OX941089.1, on the reverse strand, counting down.
ATGAGAAGACCAACAAGATCTGAATCTGTATGATCGATTGGGCCTTGAGAAAGTAATTTAGCAAATAGTAGCGACTTCAGCTGATCCACATACATGTCGGTTTGTTAAACATGTGGAGGTGGAGGTGGAGTTGGTTGCTCAGGTTCAACTACCGGATCATTTTCTTTTATCGTCCTTTTAACTCCCAAAATCTGCTCAGTAACATGATCAATCAAGTAAGTTTCAACAGCCTTTAAGATGCCATCGAGATTTTCCTTTGACACAAAGTCAGGTAAGGTAACTCTAGAGCCACTTAGGCGTTCCATTGACACAATAGTTGATGAATCAACCATGTGGCCTATGTTCAAAGTTGGAAAAACGTTAGCAATGATAGAACGACTCCCGGGCCTCTCACCCAGCCGACTCCCGACTCCCCACACCTGCTGACTCCCAGCTTTCCCCTTCCAGCCAACTCCTGTCCCCTTTACCACAGCCCGCCTCCCAGGGAGTACTTCCTGGGATCCATCTACCCGGCCTCCCTGGGTCTTCCCCCACCCGGGATCCCCGCCTCTCAGGGCCCTCTACCGGGTTCCTTCATCACCCGGTCTCCCCAGGTGTTTCCAATCCGGGACACGACACCCGGGTTCCCTTCCAAGGCTAAAAGAAAAGCACTGGGGGTTCCAATGCGATTCGTTTTTCCAAAAATGGAATAGGGAAATATTTTAATAACTAAAAATGAGTGAAGACTCCCAATCAAAGGATTCATCGATTAGAGTCTTCCTCACCCTATATCACCAAAACCAAACAAGATCTCCCAAGGATTCAAAACACCCAGACCTTATGCTAAAACTTTAATTAATGAAAATCAATCTAAGAAACAAAGGAGATAAACGAGATTAAGGGTTACCGTGAAGAACAATTGGCAAGAACCCCTTCTATGCTAAACCTCTTCCTCAAATGCACCCAAACTTGATTTCACCTTCCTAAGCTCTCTGATTTCTAGCCGCCACCAAATACACCAAATGAATTAGAGAGCTAAGGTAGTAGGGTTAACCCCCTTTCTCTTATTTACAACTAACCCCTTCCACTTTAGACTTGAGAAATCACTCCCCAAAACTCTTAACTTTAACACTTTGGACCCGGTTATTAAAATATCTCCACCTCAAAAGAATTTTGTCCCCGAAATTCCATCGTTGAACAAACTGGGGAATTGGTACCTCATGTCTGCTTCTACCTCCTACGTCGCCTCCTGCCCTCTATGAATTTGCCATTGCACCTTCACAATATGAATCTGCTTACTCCTTAGCTTTTTCACTTTGTGGTCCAAAATGGCCACTGGATCTTCTACATTACTCAACTTCTCATCCATACGAATACCATCCAATGGTACCACCACATCAGACTCCGCTAAGCACTGCTTCAGGTTTGACACATGGAAAGTGGGGTGAACTCCATGTTAGTGCGTATATTTGTTGGATACAAGATCATAAAGTCTGAAGACAGAAAGTCAAGAAAGTCAAAGCCAAAGTCAACTCTCAAAGCAAAGTCAAAGTCTCTTTGTAATAATTGTCGAAGTCAAAGTCAGTGTAATGTGTTTTTGTAATTGTGTTGTACGCATGTGTCTTGTTAGATATATGACTAGTTAGCTTAGTTGGTTGTTGTAAGTTGCTTGTAAGAATTCATTGTATGCATAACAGAGTTTCTAGAGAGAGAAAGTACCAAAGAGAATATTGTATATGAATCCTTCGTTTAAATCAAAGTGAAACAGGTTGAGTATTTGATTGAATCTAATTGTCATCTTGTTAATGTGATTAGTTTGTGATCAGAACTTGAAATTGGGATATAATAATTGGTATCAGAGCAGAATCCAAGTTGAAATCGATCAAAAAAAATATGGAAGTTCGCACTGTGTATCGAGTCTTGATCGATTTTTGAGTAGTTGTGTGTAATTGGGTTTGTAATCGAGTCAATTGTGTTCGTATAAGTGCATAGATAAATTTTGTATAGGTTTGTTGGTATACTGCACTGTAATTGTGATCAATTTTTTGGATTTTTTCAAGTTTTAGAGTCACGAGTTTGTGAGCAATGTTTAGAGTCAATTTGTAAGATTGAGTGAATTTTTTTAATTCATTGGTTGTAAAAGATTAGAATAGTGTAATAGATCAAATTGGTGAATTTTGAGATCGAAATTCGAAGGTTTGATGGATTTTTGAGCCAATCAGTGTGATTTTTCATCGAAGATCTGAAGAACTCACATAACTTTCAAGAACTCGCACCAAGAACTCGCATCAAAGAGGATTTCACATATTTGTGTTGTCTGAAACATCTCACAAGTGTAGAATTCACACATGTGTGTTATGCGAATTGCATAGAATTCGCATGGGTGTGTGATAAGAATTCCTCAGATTTTGTATAACTTTATATGCGAAGTATCAAAAGTCGCATAAGCCTTTGATACAAAAAGTTTTCTTGAAAATTTCTAAGGATAGAATTCGCATCTGAGTGTCGTGCGAAAAGTAAGGATTTCGCATCTGTGAGTCATACGAATTCTTTAAATTCGCATAAGAGTATATGCGAATTGCTCAAGATTGAATATTTTTCCAAGTACATAATTCGTTTGATTCTTTCATGCGAAAAGTGTTATGCGAAAAGTTATATGCGAAAAGTTATATGCGAAAAGTGTTTTTCAAAATATTTCTAAGTCTAGTTTTCGCATAAGGTTGTATGCGAATTCTTAGAACTCGCATATACCTGAGTGCGAATTCTGTGTGTGCGAATTCTGAAACTGTCTTGTGTACGAATTGTAAGGTTAGTGTGTGTAGTGTGCGAATTATTGTTTATTTGTGCTTGTATGCGAATTCTTTGTGTTTCACAATAGTGTGCGAATTCCATACTTGAGAAATTTTTGGAATTTAATTTCTGAAAATTCTTTCTAAATTTTTCTATATTTTGTGATTTCACTTGGACTAACGATCATTTTCAAGTTCTTATTGAACAATTTTTGAAATAGGACGACTTCAAGAGAAGCAATCGCTATTGGAACTCATGTGAAACCTCCAGTATTATTCAAAGGAGAGTACGAGTAGTGGAAGGATCGATTCCTAGATTTTATTGATCGCAATGACTTGGGAGATTATATCAGATTATCTCTGAAGGAAGGAGTCATGAAACCTCCTACCAAGATCTTATCTACTGAGGGAGAGAATGGTGAAGAAATTGTTAATAGGGAATACCCACTGCCTTTGGAAGAATATACTGATGAGCAGAGAAGAAGAGTCAAAGCTGATAGATTGGCTAGATCATTCATACTACAAGGGATTCCAAACGAGATCTACGTCAAGATTGACAGTTACAATGCCACGGGCAAGGAGATGTGGGATCAACTTGAAAAGATGATGTTAGGATCCAAGATCAACAACCAACTCAAAGTCTCAAACTGCCTCAACAACTATGATGAATTCAAGGCTAAGAAGGGTGAATCTCTTGAGGCTACTTACGACAGATTTGTGACTCTGTTGAATGAGCTTAGCAAGAATAAAGTCAGGAAGTCACAGATTGAACTCGAGGTTAAATTCCTCAGCATCCTGCGGCCTGAGTGGAAGAGGTTTACTAGGCAAATGAAACAGATGAAGGATCTGAATGAGATTACACTTCATGAGGTGTACGAGACTCTTAGACAAAACGAAGAAGAAGTGGAGGAGATCAAAGATGAAAAGAAAAAGGCTGAGAGAGTGGTTATTGATCCTGTTGCTCTAGTAGTGAAGAAGAAATCAGTGAGTTTAAAGAAGAAGAAGAAGAAAGTAATAGTTTCTGAATCTGAGGAGGCTGATAGTGAAGAAAATTCTGATTTTGATGACTGTGAGAATCTGAAGCAGGCTATGTTGTTGCTGACAAAAGCCTTTCAAAGGAAACTTTACAAGAAGCCTGGTTTGAACAGTCAAAGATACTCGTCGGGTTGAGAATTGAAGGAAAAAGAATGGAAGAAAAGAGGCCTGAGGAGAATAGATATAGATCTGAAGAGAAGAAAGAGCCAAAACTAACACAGTGCTATAACTGTGGAAAGCTAAGACACTTTTCTAAGGATTGCCGAAAGCATAAGGTTCGAAACTCTGAATACTACAAGAACAAGATGCTCTTGGACAAGCAGCAGGAGTCTGGCAAGGCTCTTATGGCTGAAGATGAATTCTGTCTCGATCATTCAGATGAAGAAGAAGAGAAAGAAGAGAAAGCCCACTTGTGTTTTATGGGTAAAGAAGTGACTGAAGATGAAGCTGATTTTGACTATGAGGAAAACGAAGATGTATGTGATATGTCTAAATCAGACTTTCTTACTGAAATGCAAGCTATGATGGTCCAACTCCAAGAATTAGAGTCTAAGCTTAAACGTGAAAAAGGTATCAATAAAGAGAAAAACCAATCAATACTGAAACTTAGCAAGGATATTGCAGAGAATAACGTGTTGATTGAGGCTTTACATAAAAATATTGATACCAACGCGAAAGAAAAGACTATAATTCACAATGATTTATCTGAAACTACTTACAAATTCAGAATGTGTGAGTTTGAAGTAAAAGAGGTTGCGAAAAAGTATTCTTCTTTAAAGAAAGAAAACAAGTCTTTAACCGCTAAAGTGAATGTTTTGGAGAAAAAAATTTATACTTTAGGTCAAACTGAACAAACCATTCACCTAAATAAACCTAAAAAGAGTAGTGAGTGTTGGGGTCTTGGTTACGAGAACCCACACTACCTCAGAAAAGGTATTTCTAAAGTGCCTTCGCTTTATGATTTTGGATTTTTAAAACTGGCACCACAATACCCCGAACTCAAAGTTAAGTGGACTAAACTGTCTGAAGAGGATGAAGCTAAGGAAAAAGAGAAAAGGAAGAACAAAACTAAAATGCAACTTCCATTTCGTTATGAGAAGTTGAATTCTAGTTATAGTTCTGATAAATCAAAATTTCTTTCTTATGACTATTTTGAAAGCTATTCTTCAAAGGAGTTGGATGCTATGCCTATTGACGGTAAAATATATGTACCCCCTCTCGTGTTAGAAAGTAAAATTTCTGAACTCGAGAACACTCTGGTAGAAGAGAGGATTTTGATTGATCTAGAAAAATTATTGTTTTCAACCTTGTTCGTAAATTCTGATTTTTCTAAAATTTCCAAAGCTTCAAAATCTAATGATTTAAATGGTCTACTTGATGAAGAGTTTGATTTTCTTAACTCTGAAGGTGATTTAGATGACTGTGTTGGTCAATTTGATTTTAATGCTAAACTTCCTGATCATTCACAGTTTGTTATAAACTCTTTTGGATTACCCAGTGTGTTTGAGAAAGATGAAACATCAACAAAAGTTGATGAACCAGTTTCTGTGAATACCAAGAATGCTAAAGGTAAGAAGAAGAAATATAGGCATTCACAGAAACATACAACCACTGGTAAGCCAAAGAAAAAGTAGTCTTTCAAATCTCACTGTTCTAACTCTAAAGTTTCAAATGTTTTAGATGTGAATAAGAGGAAAACTGGAGTGAGATCAGAATGGTTACCAAAGAAGAAGAATGATGAGATTGTGAAATCATATTCTGATCTTGATTATAATAGAGGAACTACTAGTAAAACTGATGTAGTTGAGAATGTTGCTTTCAATAAACAAAAACTTGTAACTTCTTACAAGAAATATTCAATAAAGCAATTATTCCAATTATCTTCGTCTGCTAGAAAGTCTTCTACTTATAATAGAAATGATTTTGCTTCTCGACAATATTCTGATGTTTGGTTTGGCACATCTCATGTATATTCTTATCATTATCATGCTCAAATGTTTTTCAAAAGATCAAAGGATCCATATACAAATGGATGGCAAAATCTTGTGCTAACACTGTAGGACCCATCTATAAATGCGTATGTAAACCAATTGTTTCGTGATTTCTCCTGTGAAGACCCGTCATATGTGGTACTTGGATTCTGGTTGCTCCAAGAATATGACCGGGTAGAAAGATTTATTATCTAATTATACATAGATATATTGCGGGACAACTCAATTTGGTAATGACCAGTAACGATTCAAGACAACGTAACGATTACGAAGGTGAGTTACGTTTAAGGTTTAGGACATAACCTGTTCATCATTGGAAAACTCTGTGACAAAGACCTAGAGGTTAATTTCAAGGCCAAGAGATGTTCTGTGCGTACTGAAAATGGTAAAGAACTCTTGGTCGGCACGCGAAAGTCTAACCTCTACATGATTAATTTGTCAAAAGTCAAGACTGACAATGAGGTTTGTCTACTATCAAAAGCCTCGCTGCAACAAAGTTGGTTATGGCATCAAAGGCTTTCTTACCTGAATTTTCGTTACATCAACAAACTGGTCACGAGAAATTTGGTAAAAGGACTTCCAGCGCTCAAATATGTGAAAGAACATCTTTGTGCAACGTGTGAGAATGGCAAGATGAAGAGAGCCGCTCATAAGCCAAAACCTAAGCCTAGTACAAGTTCATCCTTAGAGTTACTGCATATGAATCTCTGCGGTCCAATGCATACACAAAGCATAAACGACAAGAAATACGTTCTAGTGATTGTGGACGATTACTCGCGGTATACTTGGGTCAAATTTCTGAGAACAAAAGATGAGACGCCTGAAGTCATCATAACATTTTTAAAGACTGCCAAAGTAAATATGCAAAAGACAGTCAAGCTTCATCGAACAGACAATGACACAGAATTTAAAAACAGAATTGTAGAAGATTATCTCGAATCGGTCGGGATAACACATCAGTTTTTTGCTACCAGAACGCCTAAACAGAACGGAGTTGTAGAGAGACGTAATAGAACGCTAGTCGAGGCCGCTCGGACTATGTTGAGTCAATCGGATCTACCTCTATTTCTATGTGCTAAAGTTGTATCGACTGCTTGCTACACGCAGAATCTCTCTATAATCCACCGCCGGTTTGGATAAATGCCATATGCTTTAATCAATAATCGTACACCTAGCATTAAACATTTCCATATTTTTGATGCAGGTGCTTTGTATTGAATGACAAGGAGAACTTAAACAAGTTCAGTCCGAAGGAAAATGAAGGCATCTTTATCGGCTACTCTCAAACGTCTGCAACATATAGAGTCTACCTGAAAAAGTCCAAGATCGTAGTAGAAAGCGTAAAAGTTACATTTGATGAGGAGTTGGCTTCTAAACAAGATGGTTCAGAACCCTTATTTATAGGTGTACTAGCTTCTGGGCAGATCAGTCCAGAACCTGTGCCTACTAATAAGAAATTAGATGAAGCGTCATCGTGTAATTCTCATTTATATGATTTAGATTTATTGTTTGAATTGTTTTATGATGAATTTCTTGGAACTAAAGTGACTAAGCCTGTTGTGGTTGACAGATTAGACGATTCAACGAATAATCATCCAACCACTTTAGAAATATCTACTAAATCCAATTCCCCGATTCAGCAAGAGATTCCAATTCAAACGCCAGAAGTTGCTGAGTTAGTTGGTTGCACTGTAAGGACTACTCAACAGACAGACAATGTCCAATCAACTGAAGCTTCTGCATCATCTACTTCAACTGCACCCCTACCTGAACAAAATAAAGTTGAAAGTGGATTTTTAGATGAAAATAATGATCAATATACATCAAATCCACTCCCTCATGAACATAGGTGGACCAAAGAGCACCCGATACATCATATCATAGGAGATCCATCTAAACCGGTGCAAACTAGGTCTGCTACTTTAAACATGTGTATGCATGACTCATTTATGAGCAAGATAGAGCCAACACGCGTATCTAGAGCTCTAGGTAACTGCAATGCAAGAAGAGCTGAATCAGTTCGAAGCATTAAAAGTCTGGAGACTAGTGCCTAAGCCTGAAGGTAAAACTATTATTGGCACAAAATGGGTATTCAAGAATAAGAAAGACGAAGATGGTATCATGATCAGAAATAAAGCAAGACTAGTGGCTAAAGGATCTAGGCAAGAGGAAGGTATTTACTATGATGAGTCATGCTCCAGTGGCGTGCATCGAGGCTATACGGATGTTGCTTGCATATGTCGCCCACAAGAACTTCACCGTCTATCAAATGGACGTGAAGACTGCCTTTCTAAACGACATTCTCAAGGAGGAAGTCTACGTCTCTCAGCCTAAAGGCTTTTTCAATCCAGAAAAAGACAAATAACGTATACATTTTGGATAAAGCTCTTTACGGTCTGAAGCAAGGCCCTCGAGCCTGGTATGACGTCTTATCTAAATTCCTAATCAAGTCTGGCTTCTCAAAAGGTAAAATCGATACTACTTTGTTTATCAAAAAGGAAAAAACTGATATCATTTTAATTCAGATATATGTGGATGACATCATATTTGGCTCAACAAATTCAAAATACTGTAAGAATTTTTCTAACCTCATGGTGTTGAGATTTCAGATGAGTATGATGGGAGAGATGAATTTCTTTCTCAGATTACAAGTCAAACAATTTTCCACGAGGATTTTTATCAATCAAGCTAAGTACATTTTCGATATTCTTAGAAAATTTTAAATGGAAAATTGTACACCTATTGGAACCCCGATGGCACCAGGAACTAAGATTGGCGCTGATCCTTCTGGAAAAACTATCGATGTTAGAACCTACCAAGGGATGATTGGTTCTTTAATGTATTTAACATCTATTAGGCTAGATATAATTTTTTCTACATGTCTATGTGCTCGATATGAGGTTTCTCCAAAAGAGTCCCATTTGTCTGTAGTTAAACGTATTTTTAGATATTTGAAGGGCACTGCAGATCTTGGTCTGTGGTATCCTAAGGATACAGGTTTTGAACTGACAGCATATTCAGATGCAGACCATGCAGGTTGTATGCTTGATAGGAAAATTACGTCGGGTCATATACAATTTCTGGGCGATAAACTCGTAAGTTGGGCTTCAAAGAAATAACTCTGTCTATCCACATCAACAACTCAGGCAGAGTACGTCGCTGTGGCGAGCTGCTGTTCTGAATTGTTGTGGATGAGAAGACAACTCCAAGATTATGGCTTCAAATACAACAAGATCCCGATATATTGCGATTCGAAGAGCGCAATTGCCATATCTACGAATCCTGTTCAACATACCAAGATCAAACACGTTGATGTCCAATATCATTTTATCAAAGATAATGTGGAAAAATGTACAATGGAACTTTATTTTGTAAACACATATTACCAACTTGCTGATTTATTTACCAAGCCTCTTGACGAAAAGAGATTTAATTTTCTCGTTTCAAAACTTGTTATGTTAAATCTCAAGACTTAATCTGTGATTACCTCTTAAAGTTTTGTTATTGTTATTTTTCTTCATTTCTTTATTTCTATTCTGAAAGATATCTGCACTTAAGTTTTTTCATGATCTCAGGGGGAGTGAGAGAACAAATTAAGTTGATATACATACATTTGAGGGGGAGTAAACAAATTTTGAATATGTTTATCACTGATAAATTTTCTGATGCATAATTAAAGGGGGGGGGGGGTAAGAGATAAGGAGTACTGACTATGACTTCTGATTACATCTAATCAGAACTCGTACTTTCAAAGTTTTATTGCTTTATGTATTTAATTTTCAATAAATTTTGTGAATAAAGCTTTGTACTTTGACAAACTTGTGATTTTTGCAGAATTGAGAGAGAGCTTACATGATCATATCTAATATGACTTAGAGTAGACTTGATGAGATTTAAGACTGAGTGAAAAGGTTTATTTCTAATCTTAATCTCATACGTATCTAAAAGAAGGACAACTTTCAGATATGAAAACATGTTCTTAAATGTTCAAACCACTTCTGATTTTTAAACGGATTTCATGAATATAGAAGTGTGATTTTTAAACGTTTTCATGTTATATGTGCTTCAATGTTTCAATAAACCATGTTTCCAAAGATAAATACTTGTGTATTATCTTTTCCATATACTTTCAAGTATTTACACACACCGATTTAATTTTTTTGTTAACTATGTTCTTACCATGTCTCAAATAGAAACAAATTTTTTCGATGGTAAGACACCCCGCTTGATATTCAAAATTTGAGCGTTGATTTCATTTTTAAATGTTTCTTTCAAGACTTGTCTGTATTTTGATTCGTATAGACAAATTGCAATTTTCGCTGATCTAAGCTCTAATGATCAATCATTTCTATTTGATCTTTTTATACAATGTCAGATTTTCAAACAAGTTTCTTTTCTTCATTTCATTTATTCAATATACTTGTTTTGAAATATCTTCAATGTTTAAAATGTTCAAATCTTTATGATTACATCTATGAGCATACAGACATCTGACATGTATTTTATGCTTTAACTGCAAAATTAAACCATTTTGAGCAACTTTATACTTTTAAGAAAACATGGGTTCATTGTGTGAGAACTTAACAGAACTTCTATTGATTCACATTAACCAGTGTTTTTTACCCAAGAAGTTAATCCTTGAGTGATCGAAGAATGAGGAGTCAATATATGAGTGTGGTGTGATGAGGTAAAATGGAAATGAGAGTTTTGTTAGAAATGAGCTCAAAGATTAAAAGAAAGAGGGTGTGAGAACAGAGTAAAAGAATATTAGACTCTGCACCAACTTTTTCTGAGCGGGCAGCCACATTGCTGGTGTTTCACAATTCTTCGTGATCATTGAATCAGGCAATTAGACCTTGCCAACTGTTGATAAAAACCCCACCAACTACACATCTTTTTCTCAAAAAGAAGATGTCTCATATTTCAAGGGGACGCAACACATAATCTATCTGGTTTTCATTTGGAAAATCTGGATATTGAAAAAGAAGGAAGTCTGCCCCACCTTCGCACTTCGATCATGCACACTTGAGTCTATGTTTAATTGTTGTTGTCTTAATGGTTTACAAAATTTTGAGCCTATCACAAGAAATTATTTGTGCTTAATTCTTTCAAACACAAGCATGAACACATAGGAAATTCGTTTTTCTGTCTAAACGTTCATAGAATAAAATTGTGTTATTCGATGATTGAATGGAAGATCTGGGGGAGTGAACATCAAAAAACTCCTTTCCAATGTGTATTCGTTACATACAGTGACTTAGTGTTGCTGACAGGCATTTTAACTGATTCATTTGTTGATTCAGGTGTTACACTCATAATTTGTCTGAATTTGAAAAGATTCGTAAGAATATCTTTTGGATCGATATATAATCAGAGGCTCGGTATCAAAGATCAGTGGTCAGGGCAGATCAATGACATTTCTTGTGAAAAGTTTTGATGATTTCAATGCTTTATCATCAAAAAGGGGGAGAAGTGATCAAGAAATGTGGGAAATGATAAAGACAAATTGGAGCTTAAAGGAGAAATTTATGTCAAGACAATTCATTTGAAGAAATATTGTTGAAAGTTGAAATAGAAAAGTTCAAATATTTCAGAATATGAGCAGAGTTTACTGAAAATTTCTTTGAAGATAATTTGCTGAAGCAAACTGAGCTGAATCTGAAGATAATTTCTTTCCGATGTTTGAAAGAGGTTTTACAATCTTGGGGGGAAATGTTATTGTTCTTAAAGACAGACTTTGGGGAGATTACAAAAGTTTTTGAAGACAGATTTATCAAAGAAAGGGGAGATTGCTAAGTAAAAGGGGAGATTTAATCTTATGATATTTTGACAAAGGGGGAGATTGTTCAAATGTTTATTTTTCTGAAGACAATTCTTGTTGAAAGAATTCTACAAGAAGGAGATTGTATTTTTGTGCTTAAAGGGGAGATTGAATTGCAAAATCTTTTAGAGATGATCTTGAATCCAAAGGGGGAGATTGTTAGTGCATATATTTGTTGGATACAAGATCATAAAGTCTAAAGACAGAAAGTCAAGCAAGTCAAAGCCAAAGTTAACTCTCAAAGTAAAGTCAAAGTCTCTTTGTAATAATTGTCAAAGTCGAAGTCAATGTAATATGTTTTCGTAATTGTGTTGTACGCGTGTGTCTTGTTAGATATATGACTATTTAGCTTAGTTGGTTTTTGTAAGTTGCTTGGAAGAATTCATTGTATGCATAACAGAGTTTCTAGAGAGAGAAAGTACCACAGAGAATATTGTATACAAATCCTTCGTTTGAATCAAAGTGAAACAGGTTGAGTATATGATTGAATCTAATTATCATCTTGTTAATGTGATTAGCTTATGATTAGAACTTGAAATTGGGATATAATACTCCATGCAGATCCTCAGGTAATTCTAGCTTGTAAGCTACTTTTCCAATCCGCTCGATGATGGAAAAGGGTCTAACAACCTGGGCCTCAATTTCCCTTTCTTCCCGAAATGGATCACACCCTTCCAAGGCGAGACCTTTAGCATCACCTTGTCTCCCACTTGGAAATTGATGGGTTTCCTCCTGATAAACCCAAAATTCAAGTTCTAATTACTACAATCAATCAAGATGAATCATTTCCCAAATCATATGTCATTGATTCAACAATCAAAGATTACAAGATCTACTTTATCTCTCTATATACATTCTTTCTCTCTCTAGAATGATATTCTATAACCTCTTCTCTAATCTGCTTCATGTAAACAACAATGACTTACCACACTCTTACTTACTTACAAAGGCAAAGCTATTTATACCTACACACAATACACTAAACACAATACTTTGACATTTATTATAAAGACTTTGACTTTGATGCTTGAGAGTTGACTATCAGCTTTTACCTCTTTGAACTTTTATCTTCATACTTTATGATCTTGAATCCAACAAATATGTGCTCTAACATTATCCCCCTTTGGATCAAGATCATCTCTAAAAGGATATTGCAATTCAATCTTCTCTTTTAAGCTCAATTTGAATCTTCTCTCTTTGATGTACAAATGATCTTCTCCACCAATCAACATTGTCCCCCTATTCATATGAAAAATTTACATTCTCCTCTTTCTTTGATGAACAAACAATCTTAAAACTTTCAGCAATCTTCCCAAAGTCTGTTCTTCAAAAATAGTAGCATTCTCCCCCAAGGTTGGTATAAACCTCTTTCAGACACTGGAATGAAATTATCTTCAGTTTTAGCTCAGTTTGTTTCAGCAAATTTATCTTTAAAGAAAATTTCTGTAAAATCCTCAACAATTCTGAAATCTTTGAACTCATTCAACAATCTTTCTTTAACATATTTCTTTCACAATCATTACTTGAAATTTCTTGATTCTTCTCTCTCCATATATGATACAAGCTGTTATTTCCAGACATTTCTTTAACTTTGTTTTTACCCCTTTTTGATGAATGTAGCATGAAATCATCAAAACGTTAACAAGAAATGTCTCTGAAAATCTGAACTGACCAATGATATTTTGAACATAAGAGCCTTTGATTCACCGTTGATCCAAAATAAGGTATGTATCTAGATCTTTTCAAATTCAGAAAAATTAGAGTGTAACACCTGAATCAATAAATGAATCAGTTAATATGCCTGTCAGTAACACAAAGTTACTGTGTGTAACGGATACACATTGGAAAGGAGCTTTGATGATGTTCACTCCCCCAGGGCTTCCATTCAATCATCGAAACACCACAAAGGCAATTTCTATAAACGTTGTGACAAGAAAACAAATTCCTTTTGTGTCCGTGCATGTGTTAGAAAGAAATAAGCACTTGATGATTGCTTTTAATAAGGCTCAACATTGTGTAAACCACTTAGACAACAGTAATTAAACACAGACTCAAAGTGCATGATCGAAGTTCGAAGGTGGGGCAGTCTTCTTTCTTATTCAATATCCAGATTTTCCAAATGAAAATCAGATAGATTATGTGTTGCGTCCCCAGAAAATATTGAAACACTTTCTTTTTAAGAAGAAAATGAGTAGTTGGTGGGGTTTTTATCAAGAGTTGGCATGGGCTAGTTGTCTGTTTCAATAATGTTCACGAAGAATTATGAAACACTAGTAATGTGGTTACCCGACTCAAAAAAGTTGGTGAAGAATTTGATAATCTTTTACTCTGAAGTCACACCCTCTTTCTTTTAATCATTGAGCTCGCTTCTAACCAAACTCTCATTTACATTTTACCTCGTCACACAACCCACACTCATTTCTTTTGGATTCCTCACACTCGATCACTAAGAATTAACTTCTTGGCTAGGAAACACTGGTTAACGTGAATCCATAGATGTTTCATTTAAGTCCTACACAATGAACCCATATTTTCATATAAGGCACAATGTTGCTCAAAATGGTTTAACTTTTCAGTTAAAGCACAAAATATATGTCAGACGTTTGTATGCTCATAAAAATAATCATGAATAGTTGAGCATTTTAAACATTTAGGATATTTCAAACAAGTATATTGAATGAATGAAATGAATACAAGAGACTTGTTTGAAAATCTGACATTGTATGAAAAGATCAAATAGAAATGACTTATCGATTAAGGCATAGGTCAGCAAAAATTGGATATTATCTATACGATTCAAAATATAGAAAAGTCTTGAAAGAACGTTTTGAAATGAAATCAACGCTCAATATTCTTTGAATTTCAATCGGGGTGTCTTACCATCGAAAATTGTTTCAATTTAGAGACATGGTAAGAACAATGTCAACAAAAATTAAACCGGTATGTGTGAATACTTGAAAGTATATGGAAAAGATAATACACAAGTATTAATCTTTGGATAACACATGGTTTATAAACATATCAGCGCACATAACATGAAAACATTTAAAATCACACTTCCAAATCATGAAATCTATTTAAGAATCAGGAAGTGGTTTGAACATTTAAGAACATGTTTTCTATGATTGAAAGTCGTCCTTATTTCAACCATATATGAGATTAAGAATAGAAATAAACCTTTTGGTCCGTCTTTATATCTCATGAAGTCAAATTAAAGTCATATAGAATATGATATTGGAAGCATCCTCTCAATCGGCATCAGTCAGAAAGTCGTCAAAGCACAAAGTTTTATTCACAACATTTATTGAAATGAAAATGACAGATAGCAATAAAACTTTGATAGTACGAGTTCTGATCTAAAGTAATCAGAAATCATATTTCTTACTCCCCCTGAAAATATGCATCTAAAATATGTCAGTGAAAAAGCACATGATAGAGATCTACAACTCCCCCTGAAGTGTAGTTCATCATATCTTCCGAATGCATATTTCCAGGAAAAAAAATATGTACTTCCCCTTGAAGGTTGATTTCCTCGTTTAAGTATCGGAGTACATTCTCTTATCTGCTCGGGAGTATCATCCCTTTTTATCATTGAAGAGTGAGTCCTAAATTGTTGTGTTTAGAAGTCAAATTCCGTTGAAGTACAGGTTCTGAACTGATTTATTCAGAAGCCTCGGTTCTCTTACTCCCCCTTGACTTTAGGTGCCTGCAACACAGATTCACTTTTCGGCTTTGTTACCCACTGGTATTTAGGTCCATAGTTGTTAGTTTCAATTCTAATAGGAGTAATAGAGTAAGAACCATACTAGTAATGATCACTAGATTTATGAACATAATCATATGTATGACAGTAAGAACAATACCTCTTTTTAGATACCCTGATCAATTGATCTCTCGAGTAAGCGAGATCATGTTTACCTTTCCGCACTTTGTTCTTGTTTGCATTTGATGCATGTACACATGACTTGTTTTCTTTCTTCTCTTCCTTCTTTCCTTTCTTTTCTTCTTTCTTCTCATTATTCTTCTCATCATCAACTGGTTTTACCTTCCAAACCAACTTCTCTTCTTCACATCTTCTTCTTCTCCTTCTTTTGTATGTATCTGAACCATCTATTTTCCAATCATAGAAAATGTTAGTTGTACTAATCTGATCAAATGAATTAACTGGCCTTTTTTGTACAAACAGTTTTCTTATGTGAGCTTGTGGCTAAAACATTCAGAATCAGCTAAACCATTTCTAGGTGTGTGGATTTGTGACTCTGGAGTCGTTTGCTCAGTCACCACCACCTTAGAAACGATATCTTCAAGATCTTTAATCTTTGAAGAGTAACTGTCTCTTTTTTGACAAGTTGGTCAATCTTTTCTTGAAACTCAGACTTCGCTTTCGGATCTTTCAATGCACTTTCAGATAGTTCAAATAATTTCTAAGTAAGCTTCTTGATCTCTGTAATTGTCCAATTCAGGCTTTGATATCAATTAAACAACAATTAAGATTAAGATTTTAGAGAGAGAGAGTGTAGAGAGAGAAAGTCACAAGTCTATTAGTCACAAGTAATGAGCGTACAATTCAAGGTGTTACAAAAGGATTACAAGGAACTCTCAAACCAAGCTATTTATACCAAGACTTTCTCTCACAACAATACAAAGTAAACCTCACTACAAGGTTCTCTCAAAAGCAATAAAGTCAAACATAAAAGTCAAACACATTGATCTAAACAAATACAGTAACAATCTTCCCCTTTTAGATCAATTGTGAATAATAGGTCTACCCCAACGTGATAGTCTCCCTTGATGAATTCCGAACAATGACTCAAAATTTATGATGTCGCGCCGAAAGTTGAATCGATCATAAAGAGCATCAATTATCCTTTCAATGTTGAGTCTAAGACACTTTTCCATACCTTTCTCACCATGCTTCCTCTTTTCTTTGTTATCTTTAAGCTTCCTCTCCAACTGCAACTTGATCATTCTTAAAGTTCCATCTGAAAAATTGGCGATTTCTAAAAGTCTGAGGAACCTTTTCTTGTTCTCAGAGTTCTTGTAAACCACACCAAGTTCAGGCTTGTCAAGCACGGTAAAAAAACTGTAATCATCAATGTTCTCCAAGCTAAGATAAGGTTTTATCATGTTGACTTTCATTTGGTTTGTCTCTATTCCAAGCTGAAAGTCATAGCAGTAAGTGAAATTAACTTGCCTTCTCATAAACCTCTTCACAGCATCCAGTGCAACAAGAATGTTTTCCTTCCTTACAGTCATATTCCTGAATAGATGGTACAGATACTCGATGTCGTCCACATTCAGAAAACAAAAATCAGCTTCAGAGAAAACATATTCTGTTAAGTCTCTTCGTTGCACATGGAATACCGGATACCAGATATGAACAAAATGAACAAGTCTCACAATCTTTAACGAAACAATCCCAGACTTGTTTTTCACAATACTCTCCCGTTGTCTAACCCAGTTCATCATTCTTGCATATTCTTCTTAATAATCTGGATGTTGGTCTGAGACACCCAAGACTTTAAATCTATCCATCTCTCTGATCCTGTGAACAAAAATATTCTTCATCTCTTCTTCAAGAAATGGTTGCCTCAATCTATTCCTCAACAATCTGACTTGAGCATTAGTAAGAACAGGAGGTTAAAAGGGTTGATCAGAAGGACCGACATGGGTTTCAACAGGGTTAGAAGGAAAGAAAGGTTCATTTTCAGTTTCGGTATTAAGGTTGGGTAAGTTTTCAGATCTGGGTGATTCATCTTCGTTTGGGCTTGGGAATCTTTGTGGGCTAGGTAAGTTTGTTTGGATAGGTGAAATAGGTTGGCTAGAAGGGATTGATTGTGTTAAGGTTAGTTGGGTACTTTGGGTAGGTTGGGTAAGTGTATCAGTTTGGGTAGGTAGGATGATTTGGATTTCTGGGCTTGATTTATTTGGCTAGGTAGGTTAGAAGGTTGGTTGGAAGGTTCAATGACAACCATTTCTTTAAATGAAGGAATCTCAGGTTGTCGAAGGGTGGTTTCTGGAAGATCTGTGTTCACAGGACTGAGCTGGATGTCTTCCTGAGAGCATGCAAGGATGTCCAGAATGTTAGCTTCACCTTCTTTAAACAAATATCTTTCTTCTTCTTTAATTTTCCAAAACTTCTCATATTTTTCTCCAAAAGATTCTTCTTCATCATCAGAAGAAAGGTCTATAGCATAAATCTCCTCTAATCCAGTGAGCATGATAATCTCTTCTTTAGTAGCAACCACGGGCTTTACAACCAATGGATCTACTTCTTCATTGACGTATAAAATCAGCTCCATTCTTTGACCTTCACCCAAATCCATCTGATCATCACCAACTAGATCAATCATCTCAGTATCTTCACCCCTTTCTGAACTACCAGCAGCACGTTCAGATTCTAAAGCAGTTCGTTGTCTCTTACTTATCTCCCCCTCATGGTCATGATCTGAATCATGATCATGCCTTTTCTTCGAACCTGCTTGAGTCTTACAAGAATCCTGAACGGCTCTAGTCAATTCCTGGATATGTTGAACCATTTATGTCTTGAATGCATTGAACTCTGTAATGGAAACAGCTTCAGTTTGGGCTTGAGGTTGGTGAGTTCTGAGTAATCCAATCAAGTCAGCATCTGAATCCTCAGCGGGTGTCTGAGACAGTAATTTGGCATAAAGTAGTGATTTCAGCTCCTCCACCGATAGATCATCATGCTGAACGGGTAGTGGTGGAGGTGGTTGAACAGGCTCTTCCACCGCTGGGCCTTTACCTTTCAGTAAACTTTTCACCTTTGCATACTCCTCCTGAAAGTTGGCAGTTAAGCGCTCAGCGATAAGGTTTTCAACATCCTTTAAGGCGCCGTCGAGATGTTCCTTTGACACGAAGTCAGGTAAAGTAACACCGGGGCCACTTAGACTTCCCGTTAACACAACTGTTGAGGATCCAACAGTGTGGCCTGTGTTAATGGCTGGAATTTTGTTAACAATGACAGGACTTCCACCTGATCCTTGTAGTCCGGACTTCGGATCTACTACAGGTGTTCCGACCGGGTCACTAAGACAACCGGTGGTAACAGAAAGTATTGATTGTGTCCTAGGAATGAATAATGATGTATCAATTGGTTCTAGACTCAAATGTGCACTGAAGGAAGTCGATATCGGGGGCAGCTGAGCTCTTGTTTCAATACCTGCCATTTCCGAGTGAACGACAGATAGATTATGTGCTAATTCCCCGTGTAAAGATGAGACTACAGCCTGTTGAGAGGCAGTAGAATGGCTAGCTGTGGTGTGCATTTGCATAAGTGGGCGACTTATGTCTTGTACTTCCGATTGCAACACATGCAACGTAGCACTTGATTTGGTTACCCGTCTAGAATGGTAGGTTATGTTACACTCACGCTCTCCATATTCTTTTGCTTCAATTTCTCTCAGTCTCACACTTTCAACATTTTCGACTATATCACCCTCTGATCTCCTTATATCTCCCACTACTTGAGCAATCTCAGTAGCAGTAGTATCAATAACCATGTCCTCATGATGTAGAGAAACATCATCTAGGAAGCCAAAACTATGCTGGAGATTCTCATTGTTAATGTCTGCTTCATGAAAAATAACATCTTCAGCTTGATGATCCGAAGTAGTTGAAGGTACTGTATCTGAAGAATGCCTATCCGACTCAGTATTAGAATTCACATCCTCATCAGCTATCCTTACCTAAGGACTTGATTGACGAATTAAAGTCCTTTCAGGTTCGGATGTGGAAACCTCTAGATGTGTGGCAGCTTGTGCCGAGGTCCCCACAGCTTCAGGTGTAAGGTTCTGAACCCTGCCAGTTCCCCTCTCTAAATTTTCTCTCATCTCTCCCCGCTCCTGAACCCCCGTGGTTTCAGAAACCCTCACCGACTCCTCTTGCCTAAGGCTTGAGTCATGGGTAGGGATTACCGGTGCTGGTATTCCCATAGACTCTCTATACTCAACTACGCACTTGGAATTCAGATCGCATTATGAGAGCAGAGCTTGTGGAACCGGCATGGAGTAAGGAAACTGCTTTTTCTGCTTTTGAAGATATTTCATCTCAAATTCTGGAGAAATTTCATGCTGAGGTTGTTTCGGAATATCTCTGTTCGATCGGATCATAGTTCGGATAATCAGCTGTAAGAATCTTTGATAAGGCACATAGATAGGACGCTTGGATGTCCTTTTGTTGATTACTTTCTCATAAAGTTCCGTCCAGAACACCACTGAATAATCAACGTGTAGGTCGTACACGACTGCATAGAATAATCTCAGTGTATGCATGTTGGTGTTGTCTAGACCGGAATTTCTTGACGTGAAGCATCGGTTGAAGACATAGAACATTTGATAGTAGAAGGGAGGAAGGTTGGTCTTCTTGGAGTCACTGATCTTGGTAAGTGAACCAGTGTAACCCAAGGCTAGAATGCCTGCAAAGACTTCGGAATCTACTAGGTAAGAATCAAATCTGGTTCTGCCTTCTCTAGAATTTGCCTCCGGTAAGTCTAGAATCCATCTGAGTCTTTGATATGTAAGCACAGAAGTAAAGTTGTCAATTCTGAGATGAAAATACTTGTTGGTTTCACTTTCAACAACATACTCGATCGTCTTCCAGACTTGCTGTAAGTAGATCAGTGGAACAGTAGCAGTGTCTGTTAGAGCATAGTGAAGTGGATGGCCTTTCAGAATCTCTACCACAAGTGGATTGACACTCATACTGTCAAACTCCACATGGTGGTTGTTAGGATACAACAACAATTACTCAGATTGGTTTATGAGGGCTTGATCAGGATCTTCACCAATCTCAGATTGAAAATGAGATCATGAGGATGGCATAGGTGTCTCTTTAGATCCATGTGGATCATGTTCATCCATATGGACACTTTGATCATGGATATGTTCCTCCGCCATTGATTACCTGAAAAATATAACAAGTATTGGATAAAATCCAATGTGTTAGTCAATAAGCTCAAAACATGTTTTTCAGAAAACCATTTTGATACACAAAGTATCAAGTACAAAAACAATTGTACTTTGAAGATCAGAACAGATAAGCACAAAAAGTTACAAGAATACAAAATGTAACTTTGAAAGAAAAATATTAAAATGACACAAACTTGAACTAAACACTTTACATTTTGAATTTGTTCTAACAAAAAAAAATTGTATTGCAAAAACACTTGAAAACTAGAAATTTTGAAAATGTTTCCAAGTATGGAACTCTCATAACAATAAACTTGCAAATCTTACCAAAACTTTCAGACTTTGAAACTCTCATAAAACTAACATGAATTCTGACTAGAACTCTCATGACTTTGTTTAGAACTCTCAATGCAAAGAACTCTCATGAATCTGATTAGAACTCTTAGACACCGTTCATTTGAAAATTTGAATTTCAAAATTTCAAAAATCCAACTTTGAATCCCAATAATCTAAATTAATGATTTCAATATTTATTAAATGTTCAGATTCCGGTTCAAGAGTACTTTTAAATCAGATTTAGTCCAAACCAAATCTTCGAAAATCAATCCAATAGTCCTGTTCATGATTCAAGGTCCAAAAGTTCAACATTTTAGAACATAAATCCATGAGTACAGTTCCTTGTTCAAAATCGAGTTCATCAGGTGTGTTCAATCCATCGAGTTCCAAAAAGATCAAAAAAATTTAAGTCACAAATTCAACAGTTCGAGACCAAAGATCCTCAAGTCAAGGTAAACCTGCAAAAATATAGTATCTATCCAAACCCATATACAAATCAAGTAATTTGTGCAATACAAACAAGTTTTTTGAAAGAATAAGCTCAAAATTATCAGTGTCATTGTTCAAGAATGTGAACAGATGTTGGATTATAAATTGTATTCAAGATTAAATTGTAAAAAGGGGTCTAGTTTGTTATAGTGTTTAAAACTTTAGGGGGTATTTTAGCTAATAGTTAATAATGCCTAGGTCATGTTGACCTACGTATAAAAGGTATTATTCTCCTAGGTTTAGTGTGTGAATCGTAGAAGGTGTAATCAAGGTAGCCGTATATTCAAGTTTACACGCACAAGAGGTATCTGTACACCAAGAACACACACACACACGTTTTCATCTGATTAATCAAGAGATATATGGTATATTGTTTTGATTTATTCATATCTTGTTCTTTATTGTGTTGTGATTGTTTATCACCCAGATTAATAGTTGATAAACAATCACAACACAATAAAGAACAAGAGATGAATAAATCAAAACAATATACCATAGATCTCTTGATTAATCAGATGAAAATGTGTGTGTGTGTTATTGGTGTACATATACCTCTTGTGCGTGTAAAATTGAATGTACGACTACCTTGATTACACCTTCTGCGATTCACACACTAAACCTAGGAGAATAATACCTTTTATACGTAGGTCAACATGACCTAGGCATTATTAACTATTAGCTAAAATACCCCCTAAGGTTTTAAACACTATTACAAACTAGACCCCTTTTTACAATTTAATCTTGAATACAATTTATGATCCAACAATCTCCCCCTTTGGATTCAAGATTAAAAAAAATTCAATTATCTTCAGGTCTTCTCTTCTCTTGAAAACAGTAGTAGATATGACGTTAAAAGCATCAAAGCTTGTAGCTTTATACAGTCTTCACAACTTTAAATGAAGTGTCCTTCTGACGATCATCTTCAGTCAGACTTGTGATAAATCAGATAAGTTCAGACACTTTGATATCTTTGAATTCTTCAGCTGTCTTCATTTTTGTATTCTCCCTTTTTTGTATTCACCCCCTTTTTGATGAGTGGTGAGAACCAGCATCATCAAAACATTTCAAATCAATCAAGGAATTTTCTCCTCCAAATCAACAGTTAAGTACAGTCTTCATGTATAGAGCCCTGTGTGGAAATAAGAGCAGTCTCCCCAGATAGAGAGAGTGATTATTTCAATCTTTTCATATTCAAATAAAAATATAATGGTAACCCTGAATCAACAAATGACTCAGTTTGGAATGCCTGTCAGTAACACACAGTCACTGAGTAACACAAAGTTACTATATAAGGAGCTGGTTTTGATGTTGGCTCCCCAGGACTTCCGTTCAATCATCGAATAACACATGGTTATCTATGAACGTTCTGACAGAAAAAAAAAATCTGTGTGCTCGTGCATGTGTATGAAAGAATTAAGCACCGATGATTGCTTTTCAATGTAGGCTCAAAGTATGTAAACTTGTTGAGACAGCAACAAATTATACAAAGACTCAATGTGCATGAGAAAAGGTCGAAGGTAGGGCAACTTTCCTTCTTTTTTCAATATTAGTATTTTCCAAATGAAGAACCAATAGCGTATGTGTTGCTTCCCCAGAAAATTTGAAATATTCTCTTTTTGAGAAAAGAATGAGTAGCTGGTGGGGTTTTATGCCAGAGATGGCATGGGCTAGGTGCCTTTTTCAATGTCATTCACGAAGAAATGTGAAACAACAGTTTATGCGGCTGCCCGACTCAGAAAGAATTTGGTGCAGAGTTTGATATTCTTTTACTCTATTCTCTCACCCTCTTTCTTTTAATCTTTTAAATCTCACTTCTAACCAATCTCTCTTTTCCATTTTACCTCTTCACACACCAACACTCAAATCTTTTGACCCCTCTCCCCTCAATCACTCAGGGAGTACTTCGTAAGTAGGAAACACTGGTTATCGTGAATCAATGGTAGTTCAATTAATCTCACACATCAAATCCCATGTATTTTCCTAAAAGAATGTACTGTTCAACAGTCTTTTGTACATGAAGGTACAAAGAAACATTGTTACACATGAAGAATTTTTTTTTTTGGAGAATTCAAAGACATTTCGTTTTTGACAATGCAATTCTCCCCCTCAAATTAAAGGTGGTTGACAATTAAGTATCCAAATATCATTTAAAATCACACTTCACAATTCATGAAAATCTTTGAAGAAATAGGAAGTGGTTTGAACATTTAAGAAACCATTTTTCACAAGTGAAAGTTGTTCATCTTTCAACAAGTGATAGAGTGTAAGGATTAGAAAGATATACCTGTAAATCAGAATCCTTAACTCCCCCTGGAATGAATATTTTCATTTAAGCGTTCTTCCTCTTTATATCTGTAAAACAACAATTCATCAGAAAAATATGACAATGATAGTAAAAATCAAATTTATCTCCTCCCCCTAAGAGATATAACAATTAGCTCCCCCTCAAATCAAAAACTTCTATAAAAGATGTTATCATTTAAGCATCCTATCAGAAGAAAACATTTGAGTACGGGTTTTAAACTTAAGTATTCAAAACCATGATTACTTATTCTCCGGTGAGAATAGTATCATTCATTTTTACCAATGAAGATCGGGTCTTGAACTGTGTTATTCAAGAGCCATTATACATATTCTCCGGTGAGAATAGTATTTAATATTTTCCTGAAACATCATAAAACACATCAGTAAAAATATATAAAGCATATAAGCTCCCCCTTAATATGTGCATAATCCTTAATCATGAAACCGAGTTCTGAATTACTAGGATTAAAGTAAATTCAGAAGTCAAACTCTTTGACATTGATGTCCGAGTCATAGACTGTATTGTCTAGAAGTCATTGTTTTGACAATGAGGCAAGAGTCCTAATCTGTAGTAATCATAAGTCATTGTTCTTTCTCCCCATCAAACCATGGGTGCCTGCAACACAAATTTAGCTTTTGGTACCCACTGGTAATTGGGTCCTAAAGGGTTAGTTGCAGTTCTAGTGGGAGATATAAAGTAAGAACCATACCAGTTATTCACATAATCTTTTCTTACAAAATCATTTGAGCCACAGTAGGAACAACTAATTTTCTTTTGTGCTAACCTGACCAATTGATTGATTGTGTAAACCAGATCAGGTTTGCCAAAAGTTTTACCTTTTGAGGCATAGTTCCATTTTGCATTTGATGTATGCACAAATGATTCTTCTTTCTTCTTTTCCTCTGAAGATCCTTTAACTCTCCAGATCCAATTTTCTTTATCTTTTTCTTCATCTTCCCTTCTCCAGAACCTTTTCTTCCGAGACTTGTTCTTTTTGAAATTACCTAAACCGTCAACATTTTTGTCAAAGAAAAGGTTAGAAGGACGAATCTGATCTTTATGTTCAGAAGTATGATCATCAATTACATCAAACAAAGGATTATTAGAAGCATTAGTAAAAATTGAACTTGTTGCTAAATTGAATGAGCATTCGAATGCAGTTAGATCATCTCTCGGTGATTGAGCTATTGAGTCTGGCGTCTTCTGCTCAGTCAGCTTCACTTTGAATACGATCTCTTCAAGTTCCTTTATCTTTGACGACAAACTGTTTCTTTCCTTTGCAATCAGACCAAACTTCTTATGCAACTCAGATTTGGAATTCTTTTCCTTCAAGATGTTTGTTGACAACTCAGATAGTTTTCTTGTCAGCTTAGCTATCTCAATCTCTAGAACTTTCTTTTCTTTAGAAGAGTCTTTATTTACACCCTTCTGCTCAGCTATCTTCTTTTCTTTCTCAGCCTTGTCTCTCTCAAGAATGATAACTTTCTCAAAGTCTAAAACTTGTTAAGAAAGCTTAACACATTTAAGCTCTAATGATTTCTTCTCTTTAAAGGTTTTTCTTGAGAAATTAGAGAATTTTTTAGCAAATTATTTTCTTTCTTTCTCAATCTTCATCATCTCATCTTGAGCTTTTGTGTTGTTTCTGTCTTGGGTTGTCTTTTCTTTCAGCATATTAATCTCAACCTCAAGACTGAAAACTTTATCTTTCAAAGAGTCTTTTTCAGCAAAAATTCGAGAATTCATCTTTCTAAGTCCTTCAGATGTTTCACTAGCATAGTTTGCTCTTCTTCTAAGCTCATCAAGATCTTTTTGCATTAACTACTTCTTTGACCATGTAGATCTTGAATTAAGACTTTCAAATTCTTTTAATTTAGCTTGAAGATTTAGAATCTCTTTCTCTTTTGACTCAATAATTCCTGCAAAATTATTTTTTGAGTTAGAGATGCATTCTGAGCAAATGAAGTCCTTCTTTAAGCATTTATCATCTTACAACTTATCAATCTGTTCAAGAAGAGATGAGTTCTGAATCTTCAGATTTTTATTTTCAACTTCTAGTGCTGGAATATCTGGCATATACATTAAAGCACAATCTCTCTTGGTCAGCACTGTATTTCCTTTCTCGTCTATGTAAGGCATAATGATATATGTACAACTTAAATCAACTTATAAGATCTTAGAATCAAGAATCAGATAGGAACTACATTAAAAAAATTTCAGAAAAATAAATTTCCAAAAATAATCAAATGCAAAATTCGCAAACAGTATAAAACACATAGAAATTCGCAAGATATAGTGGCTGGCGCAAAATACACTTTGCGCTAAGTGAACCTGGCGCGATCTTCAGAATTGCGCTAAAGGCAGTGGCGCAAAAGAGACTTTGCGCTAAGAGCACAAAAATTCGCAAACGAGAGAAAAACTTCAGAATTCGCAAGCAGAAAAAAGCATAATTAGCAGACAAGTATTTTTCACAAACTATATAACTGAGAAACTTAGAATTCGCAAACAAAGAACCTGCGAAACTTAGAAATTCGCAACCAATAGCCTACGAAGCTTTAAGAATTCTTAAGGTAGTAGCTAGCGAATCCTGTCCTTAGAGAAAAAATTAGAATATAGGCTTTCACAAATAGAATTCGCAGTGTATAGATTAGCGAGTGTTAGACTTAGGAGCACTCAACTTTCGCAAAACAATGAATTCGTAAGCAAGAATTCGCAAACAATAAACCTTTCGTAATCAAGGATTCGTAGACTATATACTTACGAATCCTGAACTTAGAAAAATTTGAGGTTTTCACTTCAACTTTCGCAAGCTAACTTTCGCAACCTGAAAGAGGAATATGATTCTAAGAACCTGTGAATTTTATACTTGTGAAAATTTTGAAAAACAATGAACAAGGATTCGTAAAAACTACTTGCGAATCTCAGGGAATTCGCTAGCCAAAGGTCTGCGAGTTCTTTGGTTTTCACAACCAGGAGATATGTGAAACTTACACTTAGTGAAACTTTCAACAATTAAGAACCCTGCGAAATCTAAACTTTCGTAAACAAAGGGATAGCGAATTCTGAGGTTTCGCTACACAAATACATGCGAAACTTATACTTAAGCTAACATAGCACTCTGCGATACTTAGAGGTGCTTTGCGAGTTCTTCATAGAACTTGCGAGTTCATCACCGGTTCGTCCCTGTACTTGATTTTCAATCCAGAAACTCATCAAACGGTTAATTCACAGTGTAAAATTCACACAAATCAACCACAAACATACTATGAACGAAACCCAATCAAAATCAGTGATAAAAAACAACTTTTGTGCTTGAAATCAGATGAAACATTACTCGACTTGTTTCATGAGCAAAATTTAAAAAATTATCGAAAGCCAATCGATTTGTGTTTTTAAGTGCAATAGGGCAATCTAATGATGTTCTATAACAACAAACGCACCTAGTTCAATGATTTTCAACTTCAAAAACACACAAACCTTTGAATTCGATTTTCACACAGTAAGTTTTCGAAAAATACTGTTTTTAATCCAAAAGCTTGATTCTTTGGCTCTGATACCACTTGTTGAACCCAGATTAATAGTTGATAAACAATCACAACACAATAAAGAACAAGAGATGAATAAATCAAACCAATCATTGATCTCAATGGACCTCACAACAGACACGAAGATGAAAAGACATAACTCAAATCGAAACCCTAGGTATTTAAAATCGAATCTGGAAAAACAAAACAAACAGATATAAAAAATAATCGACCAAAGAAAACAACACCAACACTTGATTCTTTGAGAATATGATACTGAAATCGAGGAAGTCGCAAAAGATCTTGAGAGAAAAAATTTGAAGTGCAGTACTCGCTAATATGAAATGAGAGAAGTGACCTAAAATCTGGAAAACTATCGAATTTATACCCTGAGAGTAAGATGACCGTGGCACGATTTGATTGGATGAGCCACTTCTCGCATAACAAAGAAAAAGAGCTTTCCGTACGATGAATGGCAAGTTGTGTGTGCACTTCGCGCATGAACGATGTGCGCGAAGTGGTGAAACTCGCACGACGAAGCTAGTGCGAAAGAGATACTCACATGACACTACATGCGCCAACTGTAATAAACAGTAACTACTCGCAACTAGTTATGTGCACAAAGTAGAAACGCGCATGACATAGCTTGCGAGATTTGGACTTCACGCAGCCTTTGTCATGCGCGAAGTGAGAACTCGCACAATGAAGTGTGCGCGTTCTACATTTTCGCATGCAATGATTTGCGCGAAGTGTAAACTCGAGTAGTGCTATGCGCGTTTTACACTTAGAAAATTTTTTGGAAATTTTCTAAAAATGGAAACTTTCCAAAAATGCATTAAGCCTCTTTCCAAAAACAGCAAGTTTTGTAAAAACACTTTTAAGCACAAAAATTAACTTTTTCTCTGAAAAATTCTTTTTGATTTCAAAACCATTTGAAAAATACACACTCACACACTAACTTACAGACTTTCCATTATGCTCCCCCTTCACATGTGCAAGTCTGTGTATCTCCCCCTTGATTTGATATTCTGCTGATCTGACTGAAGTACGAGTCTTGATCTGATGTGATCAGAAGTCATAGTCCAAAGAATTATACTGCAAAACAAGATAAGTCTTTGGTACTCATTGAACATGAGTCCAGAAATGTTAATAGCATCAAACTTTTCAAAGAATATAATGACCAAAACACTTAAACACATGAAAACAGATCTAGCTCCCCCTCAACAACAGGTACAAAAATAAAATATTGCTATGCATCAAGGTTTACCATTCCATGTTTGCTGACTAAAAATGTAAATCTCTTTTCATCAAGAGGTTTTGTAAATAGGTCAGCAACCTCAAAATCAGTAGACACAAAGTGCATTTCAATATTTCCTTTCTCAACATGATCCTTTATAAAATGATACCTGATGTCGATATGCTTAGTCTTAGAATGTTGTACCGAATTAGAAGTTATGGCAATGGAACTCTTGGAGTCACAGTAGATAGGTACTTTGCTGAATGTATATCCATAGTCCTTCAGCTGAGTCATCATCCACAGAACCTGTGAGCAACAACTAGCAGCCTCAACATATTCTACTTCAGATGTAGAAGTTGATACACAATTCTGCTTCTTAGATAACCAACTTACTAGCTTGTCACCCAGATACTGGCATGCTCCCAAGGTACTCTTCCGGTCTAATTTTTTTCCTGCATGATCTGCGTCTGTATAGGACAAATGAATACTTAGGTTTTTCTTTAAAAATATTTTTATATTCAACAAATGAATCCTTGTTACTTTCGTAAGAAGAATTTAATTCATCATATGAAAATTTAACAGATTTAAAATGCTGAGTTTCTGATTCAGTTTCAATTTCTGTCTTTACTTCTACTATTTCTTCCTTTTCTATCTTTAAAGATTCAGACACAGAAATTTCTGGTTTGACAAAAGTTTCCAGAATGTGGGGCATTAAAATAATAGGTTCATCACCTAACTTTTTAAAGTTGTAAAGTTTTTCAGGTGCCTTTTTCAAAACATCCACATCTGATAAACCCAAACCAGGTTTTGCCTTGTAAAATCTTGTGTCTTTCTGATTGTTGGTTAAAATCTTAAGAGTCCGTTCTGTTTGACCTCTTTTAAAATTCAGATCTTCCAATTCTTTGATCTTGGTGTAAGCTTCCGTCCTGTCTTTCAAAACAATGTCATACTTAAGAGTTAGATCAACATTCTTATCTTTTAATGTAACTATCTCTTTTTGTAGTTCATAAATTCTTGTTTGAAGTTTAGTTATATCCAATTTCAGAACATTTTTCTCTTCTTCTTTTTCTTCAGCCATGGTTTTATAAATGTAAGTCGTTGTATTGTACTCTTTTGTTGTTTGAAATTTTCTTTTAATTTCAAAAACTTAGAGTTCATCAGATTTAGCTGGGACATCAAGTTCACCACTTCTTCATTATCATCAAAATATTCAGAATTATCATAAGTGGAATTTACCTCAGAATCTGACTCGTCATTCAGATGTGACATTAAGTTGTAATGCACATGAGTCAGATTTACCTTTGCTACCTCAGCCTCTTCATCATCAGAATATTCAAACCATATTTCCTATTCTGCCTTTAGTGATGTGCCCTTTTCCATTGCTTTTGCCAGTTGAGTTTTCTTCTTATAATACTCATATTTCTTTACGCGCTTTTCTGGGCAATCCTTGATGAAGTGGCCAGTCTTTCCACAATTGAAACACTTGTCTGACTTTTCTTTCTCCTCTTTCTTTTCTTCTTTTCTCTCCTCTTTCTTTTCTTCATATCTGCCTTTGTACTTGCCATACTTGTAAGAATCGTGCTTCGGCTTGTTATAAAACTTTTTCCGACCAAACCGCTTATGGAAGCTCGAAGTTAAAAGTGCATGCTTTTCTGCAAATTCAGTTAACTCATCATCATCAGAATCTTCTTGAGTATCATCCTCTAAACTGTCTGAACTGTTGATCATTCTGGTTATCAGGGCTTTCTTCTTCATACTCTTTCCAGAACTAGAACTTGACTTTACCATCTTTCCCTTGCCCTGAGCTATCAATGCCAAAGAGTCTTCTACCTTCTTTTTCTTGTCTTTTAACTGTAGCAACTCTTTGTTCACTGCAGCTTGCTCCTTTACCTTGTCCTCGTGTTGGTTGAGAGCACATAATAGATCATTCAGTTTCTCTTCATCCATATCTTTATTGATTTGCATTTGAATGGTGTATACTGAACCCCGTTCCTTCGCAGATCATTAAGGATGATGTTGTAACGATCATATGCCTCTCTTAGTGATTCCCTTTCTTTGGCTTTAAATCGTTCATATGCATTGATGCTTTGATTCCTTTTGGTCTTGATAGACTTTGCCGAACCCATAAACTGCTTTTCTAGCTCATCCCAAATGTCCTTGGCGGAATCTCTGCTATCAACACGGTTGAAAATGTCATTTGGAATGGCCATTATAAGAAAAGTTAAAGCAGTTGCATCTCTTTCAACTAATTCTTTGTCTGCTTCAGTGTATTGAATAGGATCTCTTCCTACTATACACTCAGGTATTTCAGGATTTGTCTCCGTAGCTGGAATCCTGGCAACCGTGACGTGTGGGAAGTGAGGACCGTTCAGAATTGAATCCATCAGTTTCTTATCCTGGTTGTTGAGGAAATTGATCATCCTTTTTCTCCATTGCGGGTATTCATCGGCTTGAAGGACCGGAGGTTTGGATTTTGAACCCATACTGAGCAGATCTCGAGACATGATGGGAGATAACTGAGAAAGATGACTGAAAGACAGCTTGAATACAGTAGATCTCCCAAAAGATTCAGAAACAGTTGACTAGAAGAGTCAAACCCAGATTATCACAAAAACATATTTCCAGAAAAATTACAAGTACAGAACTCACAGACTGAATAAACTCGCAAGTCACTATTTACTAGACTTCTCGCTAGACGCTTCGTGCGCGAACAAGAAACTCGCAGAACACTAAGTGCGCGTAGTGAGAAACTCGCAAAGAACGTTGAGCGCGAAGTGACTTCTCTCAAGGTACTATATGCGCGAACCTAACTTAGAAAAATTTCAAGAATTGAACTTCTCGCAAAAGAATCTAAACTCGCACACAAAGAGAACACGTAGAAGCCTTTGCGGGAACCATACTTAAAAAAATTCTGAGAAACTTGAAACATGCAAAATGAAAACTCGCAAGCAAAGAAACTCCCAGAAGGTACTTGCGCGATACGGACTTAAAAAATTCTGAAACACCAAGAACTCGCAGAACAAGCAATCAAACCCTTTGCGCGAACTGCTAAAACTCGCACAATACACAGGAACAGTGTTTTGCGCGTTCTTCCTTAGCGCGAACAGCAGATCTAGCGAGTTCTTTCCTTGGCTTCTAGAATTCGATCCAAAAATCCAGAAAACCTGCAAATCGCTTTGCAAACAATTCCAACAGGTTCGAAAAGTGATATTGATCACTTTTTAAACATACAACAATGATTAAACACAAAAATTACAGTGCGATTTATCAGGATTACAGACTCTGTGTTCGTGTTTTCTAAAAATCAAGAAAATCCAAAATTACATCAAAATCAATGATTAATTCGTGAAAGTGTGTGAATACAAAGTGTTTAAAAACACAAATCGAGTCCTACTAATCCATTATTACACACAAATTTGAACAAATAAAAGAAAAATCAATCAAACAGTAACTTTCCAGAAAGTCGACTGAATTCTTGAAAATTTCCAGAAATCGATCCAATTTGACAATCAAAACACTCTGAAATCGATTGGGTAGGCTTTGATACCAATTGTAATTGTCCAATTCAAGATTTGATATCAATTAAACAAAAATTAAGATCAAGATTTTAGAGAGAGTGTGTAGAGAGAGAAAGTCACAAGTCTATTAGTCACAAGTAATGAGGGTACAATTCAAGGTGTTACAAAAGGGTTACAAGGAACTCTCAAACCAAGCTATTTATACCAAGACTTTCTCTTACAACAATACAAAGTAAACCTCACTACAAGGTTCTCTCAAAAGCAATAAAGTCAAACATAAAAGTCAAACACATTGATCTAAACAAATACAGTAACAATCTCTGTCTCAAAGATATTTCTTTCTTCTTCAAAACCATTCTCAGCATTCTTTCTTCCATCAGATATCTATTTAAATAATCCAACATTCTTTTGCTCAATTAACTTCAAGAATAATTACTTTCTCAAAGGCTGAGATCTGTTGAAAAAGTTTTATACATTTCAGCTCAACTGTCTTCTTCTCGTCAAAGCTTTTCCTGGAAAAGTCTGTGAACTTCTTAGCAAACTTTTTCTTCTCACTCTCAAAATCATCCTTTTCTTTGACCATCTTTTGTTCCAAATCGGATATTTTCTTTAGAAGCTCAACATTAGCATATTCCAAACTCTTAATCTTCTCCTTATAACTTTCAACAAATGTTGCTTGCTGGATTTGGACACTCTGTTTTTCCAAATCAGAGATTTTTCTTTTCAGCTCAGTGTTCTCAATTTCCAAACTCGTTACTCTTTCGCTTGAAGACATCTTTGTTCTTTCCATCATTTTTTCAAGCTGATCCCATAACTGTTTTCCTGTAGCCTTTTTGCTATCTAATTGAATAGAAATCTCATATGAAATTCCTTGCAAAATAAAAGCTTTGGCTAATCTGTCAGCTTTATTCTCCATCTCTGCTCATCTGTGTATTCCTGAAGTGGTAGTGGGTATTCTCCTCGTTCCGTTTTTCCATTTTCTCCCATAAAAGAGTAAGTTCTCGTTGGAGTTTTCATGTTTCCTTCCTTCAGAGATATTCTGATATATTCTCCCAAATAATTGCAATCAATGAAATCCTGAAATTTATTCTTCCACTGCTCGTACTCTCCTTTGACTAAAACAGGAGGTTTCACATCAGTTTCAATTGCAAGAGCTTCTCTAGAAGTAGAAATCTTATGCTCCTAACTTTTCTTTTTACGCTCTTCAGTAGTATATTCTTCAACAAAGAAATAATCATCCATGATTCCTATTATCAATAAGAACTTGAATTTGATCGTTAGTCCAATAGAAATCAAGTAAATCAGAAAAATTTAGACATAAAATCAGAAATGAAATTTCCAAAATTCTCTAAGTATGGAATTCGTAAGACACAAAGAATTACAGAGAATTCGCAAAACACAGAAACATACACACATAATTCACAAGCAACAGAATTCGTGAGCTTCCAAAATTCGCAAACACAAATCACTTCAGAATTTGCAAGCAAAAAGAAAACTAATAAGAATTCGTAAGTCCTTCAGAATTCGCAGACTACACTTCTGCGAAATTCAAAGAATTCGTAGAATAGACTTATGCGAATTCTAAGGTGTGTGAATTCTTTCCTTAAGAAAAATATCACAATTACTCTACGAATTCTTGAGCAACTCATAAGAAGGACAATGCGAATTTTGTAGAATTCTAAAGACATAGATATGCGAAATCTGTAGAATTCGCAAGAGACACACTAGCGAATTCTTCACTTGAAATTTTTTAAACAATAATTCTGCGAAATCTATGAAATTCGCATGAAATACACTTGCGAATTGTGTACTTGTGAATTTTTTTGAGTACAAAAATCATGCGAATTCAATAAAAATCTGCGAAATCTTCAAGATATATGCGAATTCTCTAAACTTTGTGCGAATCCTTGAACAATCTGCGAGTTCTTGGACAGATCTGCGAGTTCTTCAACATATTTGCGAGTTCTTGGAGGGTATGCGAGTTCTTCAGATCTTGAACTCAAATACCTTATGATTTGCTCAAAATCCCACGAAATCTACAATTTTCATCTTGTAATTTCAACAATTTGTTCCTTAAAAACATCTAGAAACAAATTCGAACAACGAATTTCAACAAAATACACTCAATTGTACAAATCTGATCCAATACAGTGTACGAACTTGTGAAAAACTAGAACCAACAAATTCATCGAATTGGGGAAAAATTATAGTGAAATCACAAATCAAACCTATACAAGAATGATCTAATTACTTATACGCACACAAACAAATCGATTACAAACTGAATTTCACCCAAAAATACAAAATTGAATCTGGACTTCGATGAAAAAGTGTCGACTTTCAAGTTTTCTTGATTTCTTGATTGGATCTGCTCTGATACCAATTGATAAACCCATAATTCAAGTTCTAATTACTAAAAACAATCAAAATGAATCATTTCCCAAATCATATGTCATTGATTCAACAATCAAAGATTACAAGATCTACTTTCTCTCTCTACATACATTCTTTATCTCTCTAGAATGATATTATATAACCTCTTATCTAATCTGCTTCATGTGAACAATAATGACTTACCCCACTCTTATTTACTTACAAAGGCAAAGCTATTTATACCTACACACAATACAATAAACACAATACTTTGACATTGATATTTATTACAAAGAATTTGACTTTGATGCTTGAGAGTTGACTTTCAGCTTTTAGTTCCTTGAACTTTTATCTTAATACTTTATGATCTTGATGAAAATGTAAGAATCCCAAATTCAATCAAGCACAATTCAATATTTGACAATTATATGTTCTAGAGAGAAAGTAGAGAAAGAATTTCCAAGTCGTATGTATTGAAGATGTAACAGTTACAATGCTTAACTTCTTACAACTCTCAAGACACTAATCTATTTATACTCACTACTAAAACTCTCACAAGCTTACAATCTATACAAACACTCACAAGCTTAAACTCTTACAACACTAAAGTTGACTCTGTTGACTTTACAGACTTTGACTTTTCTCATTAAATCTTGGATACAATAAAATACACTAACAATCTCCCCCTTTGTATTCAAGATTTAATAAAAATTTGACAATCGTCTTCAGCGCTTTGATTCTTCAAACTTTGACTTTGACAACTTTGAACTTTGTAGCTCTGGCAGTCTTTAGTCTCTGATGCTTTGAAGAATCTTGAAAAGTCATTCACATTTAGTATCTTTGAAAAGTCAACATGTCTTGAACACGAATCTGAATTCTTGAAAGTCCTTTGAATCTTTATATTTAAGACAACTTTGAAACTTCTTTGGAATCTTCATCTTTGAACTTTAAAACATCTTTGAGGAATGTTTGATCTTGTATCCTCATTTCTATGATCTCTGGACTGTCTTCAGAAAACAAACTTTCTTCAAAACATCTTAACTTTCTTCAGAATGTCTTTGAAATCCAGACTTTTTTTACAAGTCTTTTTTTTTACTTTGAAATTGAACTTTGTAAATTTCTCCCCCTTTTTGATGAATTGTGAGAATCAAAATCATCAAAACTCATTTCAATTTCAGCCCAGTCTTTGAAACTTCTCCCCCAATTTAAACAATGTAGAATAGTCTTCATGATCTCTTCTGGTAAAATATGAGTTGTAATTCATGAATATATGAGTTGTAACCCTGAATCAACAAATGAAACAGTTAGGAATGCCTGTTAGTAACACAAAGTTACTGTGTACAACGAATGTACAATGGAAGGAGCTTGAGATGACATTCACTCCCCAGGACTTCCATTCAATCATTGAAAAACACAAGATATTTTCTATGAATGTTCTGACAGAAAAACACATTTTATGTGTGCTCGTGCTTGTGTTATGAAAGAATTATCACAATGATTGTGTTTCATAAGGCTCAAAGTTTGTAAACCATTGAGACAGCAATGATTATACATAGTCTCAAATGTGCATGATAAAGGGTCTAAGGTGGGGCAATTTTCCTTCTTTTTCAACATCAGTATCTTGCGAGTGAAGAACCAATAGATTATGTGTTGCTTCCCCAGAAAATGTGAAACATTCTTTTTTTTGAGAAAAGAATGAGTAGCTGGTGGGGTATTTGCAAGAGATGTCATGGGATAGGTGCCTTTTTCAATGTCATTCACGAAGAATTGTGAAACAACAGTTTATGCGGCTGCCCGGCTCAGAAAGAAGTTTGGTGCAGAGTCTGATATTCTTTTACTCTGATCTGTCACCCTCTTTTTTTTTAAACATTAAAGCTCACTTCTAACCAATATCTCATTTCCATTTTACCTCTTCACACACCACTCTCAATCTTTTGACCCCTCTCCCCTCAATCACTCAAAGGATTACTTCCGGGGCAGGAAACACTGTTTATCGTGAATCCATGGAAGTCACTTAAGCTCACACATTGAATCCCATGTATTTTGTCCTAAAAGAATATGTTGTTCAATGATTATCTTGACATTTAAGCACACGAAATCATTTGTTAGTATATGTATGCTCATTAAAGATAAGAATGAAATTTGAGCATATTAAGCATTTAAGATTTCTCTAAAAGTTTGTATGAGTGAATAATCATGAAAGAATAAAAATATTTTGAGAATCTGACAATGATTAAGATTAGATCAAAATTCATGAAGAATATTATTTTGGGATATCAAAGACGTAAGATGTTTATATGAACAATATATAAACATATTAACAATGAAAGCACATGTAATGATGAAATGATGAATGATTCAAACAACAATGAATATCAACCGGGAGTATTACCATAGAAAGATTAAACTTTTGATACATGGTAATAACAAATTTAAATGAAGTACTGAACCGGTGTGTGTGAATACTTGACAGTATATGGACAAGATAATACACAAGTATTTATCTTTGGAAACACACAGTAAGTTAAACTTTAACACTCAATAATGAAAAACATTTAAAATCACACGTCTAAATTCATGAAATCTTTTGAGAACCAGAAGTGGTTTGAACATTTAAGAAAACATTTTTCATGCTTGAAAGTTGTTCTTCTTTCAAACAATCAGAGATCTAGATCAGAAGATATTTACCTTTAAGCTCCCCCTCAAATCATGATAGAATGATTTATATTCTGATAAGCTCCCCCTAGATATTTGTATAATATCCTCATTTTAAACATTTAAGAACGGGTCCTGATCTGTTGTAATCAGAAACCACACTCTCGACATTGAGGTGCGGGTTTTGAACTGATTTCTTCAAAAGCCTTTGTCTTGACTTTGAAGTCCGAGTTCTGAGTTGATTTACTCTGAAATCTATGTTCTTTCTCCCCCTTAAACCTTGGGTGCCTGCAACACAAATTTAGCTTTTGGTACCCACTGGTATTTGGGTCCTGAAGTATTAGTTGCAATTCTTGTGGGGGTAACCTAATAAGAACCATATCAGTAATTAGCAAAATTATTTCTTACAAAGTCATTTGATCCACACTAAGAACATCAAATCTTCTTCTGAGCAATTCTGATCAAATGATTAGTAGAATAAAACATATCAGAATTACCAAAAGATTTACCTTTATGCGCTCTGTTCTTTTTGGCATTGGATGTAGATGCAAATGCTTTGTCATTCTTCTTCTCATCCGAAGAATCTTTAACCCTCCAGACCATCTGCTCTTTCTTAGAATGCTCACTGAACCATCAACAAATTTGTCATAAAATAGATTAGATGGTCGAATCTGATTTGATTTGACAATTTGTGGTTTGACACTTTTCTGTTTGAAAACATTTTTCTCATGGATAGAACTTGAAGCAGTTTTAAAAGAGCAAACTGATTCGATTGAATTGTCAAGTGATTGATTGATCACATCAGCACAAACTTTTTCTGACAAATCAACATTTGCAACTTCTAAGTTCTTTATCTTTTCAGATAAAATGTTTCTTTCAGTAATAAGTGTGTCAAACTTTTGTTTCAAATCAGCTCTAGCCATCTGTT
This sequence comes from Arctium minus, assembly GCA_954870635.1. Taxonomy (NCBI): domain Eukaryota; kingdom Viridiplantae; phylum Streptophyta; class Magnoliopsida; order Asterales; family Asteraceae; genus Arctium; species Arctium minus. Next base: position 46,131,896 of record OX941089.1, on the reverse strand, counting down.
CTTTTTAGACATCTGATGACAGAACAGATATTTTGGATATGAGCTTAGATATTTCAGATTCAAAGATTTGACGTTCTTGTTCAAAATCGTTTTCTAAGTTCTTGTTTTGTTCAGAAATATCTTTGAAAATCCCAACATTTCTCTTCTCTGCATTTTTTTTTCAAGTTCAAAATACTTTTTCTTTTCTTGAAAACATTTCCTTTCTTTTTCAAGTAAGTCTTGTAATGCAGAGATTTGTTTGGGAAATTCAGTAGTTTTATCTTCAAGAACTTTTCTCTCTTTGGCAAAAGTGTCTCTTTCTATAATTAAAATCTTTTCAAACTCAAACACTTACTTAGAGAGTTTAATGCATCTAAGCTCAAGATCCTTTTTCTCTTGTATAGCTTTCTTTGAAAGATCAGACATCTGTTGGGTAGAAGCATTCTCTATCCTTGACTTTTCTTTATCTGCTCGGAGGCTTTTCAGTAGATCAGCATTCTTTAACTCCAAAGCAGATATCTTGTCTTCAAAAGCCTTAAACTTTTGTTGAAGCTTAACTGATTCAAATTGCAATTTTGATGATTTCTGCTCAGTTGTCTTCATTTGGCTTTGAAGATTTGCTATCTTTTTCTCTTTTAGCTTGATTTCTTTTTCACAAGTCTGAATAGTATTTTCCTTTATTTCAATAATTTTCTCTTTCTCTTTAATTTCTCTCTCTCTAGCTTTAATGATATTCTCTTTGATAGCAATATATTTCTGTTTTTCATTAATCTCTTTCTCTCTTGCCTTGACGATACCTACAAAATTAGATTGAGAATTATTAGTACATTTAGCACATACAGAAATTTTATCCCTTTCAGTTTATCCCTTTCAGCTTCTATTTTCGGTATCTCAGGCATGTACATTATAGCACAATCTCTCCTTGACAAAATAGTAGACATCTTGATATCTGAAAAAAAAATTACTTCAAAAAGATCGTCAAAAATCAGAAAATTTTGATCACTATGAGAAATATGCCCCCCTCCGCAGACTTAGCACGGGGGTCCCCAAACATTGAATGTATACTTGAAAAATATTGAATGTATGCTTGAAAAATTACAAGTCCAAAATTCGCAGACACTAGAACTCGTAGAATACAAAAACTCACAAAGCACTATTCACACTACTTCTCGCTAAACGTTATGTGCGTGAAAGACAAACTCGCATAACACTTGGTGCGCGAATTGAGAAACTCGCCAGATGTGTTGTGCACGAAGTAGCTTCTCGAAAAGTGCTTCATGCGCGAATTGGACTTAGAATAATTTCGAACCCTAACCTTCTCGCAAACGAATGCAAACTCTCACGTCAAAAAATACTTGCGCATTCCATACTTAGAAATTTTCAAGACATGAAGAACTTGCTAAACTCAAACTCTCATGACTATAAAACTCGCAAATCACTGTTCATTCCCTTTCTCGCAAGTGACTTGTGCGCGTATCTCACTTCTCGCAAGAGCTTTATGAGCGAACCAACATCAAAATCTCAAAGATCATCGTGCGTGTTCTTGATTAGCGCGAATCTCAGATCTAGCGTGTTCTTTCCTCTGAGTTTCAAAAATCGATCCAAAATCCTTAATACCTGAAATTTGAACTTGAAAATTGACAGGAATGATCGATTTATCAATTGGAACACTTTTCTAGTACAAATAACAATCTAAAACAACAAAATCACACTGATTTGATTCAAAAACCAGAGTTCGATGAACTTTTTCAAGAAAACCATAATTTCAAAAATTGAAATTGTTCTAGTGATTAAGTCGTGAAATTTTGTGAATATAAAGTATTCTAAATCATAAGTCGAACACAATTACACCATTTTTACAATCAAAGATCAACAAACAATTACAAATTTTGATTCAACAATATACAAACAAACACATTTTGCGAGTTTTTGATTTTTCAAGAAATCGATTCAATCTGATGATCCAAATCTTCTGAATTAGATTGGGTTCAGCTCTGATACCAATTGAAAATGTAAGAATCCCAAATTCAATCAAGCACAATTCAAGATTTGACAATTATATGTTCTAGAGAGAAAGTAGAGAAAGAATTTCCAAGTCGTATGTATTGAAGATGTAACAGTTACAATGTTTAACTTCTTACAACTCTCTAGACACTAATCTATTTATACTCACTACTAAAACTCTCACAAGCTTACAATCTTTACAAACACTCACAAGTTTAAACTCTTACAACACTAAATTTGACTATGTTGACTATACAGACTTTGACTTTTCTCATTAAATCTTGGATACAATAAAATACACTAACACTTGAATCCAACAAATATGTGCTCTAACACCTCCTCTTATTTGCATACATTTTCTGATGGTCTTGCATTGTTCTCAACCTTTCCCTTATCTGACTCACCTTATTGGCGGTCACTTGCACTATTTCCCGACTTGCCAATTGCCTTTCTCCCACCTCGTTCCAACACAACGGTGTTCTTCATTAGCTCCCGTACAAAACATCAAACAATTCCGCTTGAATAGTAGCATGATAACTGTTGTTATAGAAGAACTCTATCAACGACAAATGAACTTCCCACAAGCCATTGAAATCAATTGCACATGCTCGAAGCATGTCTTGCAACGTTTGGATGGTTCTCTCGCTCCGACCATCCGTTTGAGGATGATAAGCGGTACTCAACTTGAGTTGCGAACCCAACTCCCTTTGAAGACTCTTCCAAAAAGATGACGTGAATCAGCCATCACAGTTCGATACTATAGATAACGGCACTCCATGCCTGGATACAATCTCATCTATATACAACTTAACCAATTTCTCCAACGGGTACGTCTCCTTAATCGATAGGAAGTGAGCTGATTTAGTAAGTCGGTCCACTATTACCCAAATGGCATCAAGCCCCTTAGGTGATGGCGGGAGTCCGATGACGAAATCCACCGCGATCTCATCCCACTTCCACACCGGTGTTTCCAACGATTGAAGTTCTCCATATGGTCGTTGGTGCTCAGCTTTGACTTTTACGCACATTAGACATCGCTCGGCGAAGTGAGCAATATCTTTCTTCAATCCCGGCCACCAATAGCACTGCTTCAGGTCACGGTACATCTTATTGGTCCCCGGGTGTATTGAGTAGCAAGCTTATGAGCTTCCTCCAACACCCTCTTTCGTAGATCACCTAACTTAGGAACCCACACACTGTCTCCCAAGCATTTCACTCTGCGACTATCAATAGTTAACGAAGCTACTAGCCCGACAATTCTCTCACTTTTCAAATTCTCTTCCAACAACGCTTCCTCTTGGTACTTCTTAACTTCATCCAAGAAATTAGATGTTGATTCAACTCAAAAGGCCAGAACCTTTGTTGCTTATCCTCGCTCCTTTCGACTCAAGGCATCGGCTACCACATTGGCTTTACCCGGATGGTAAAGAATCTCGCAGTCGTAATCGTTTAACAGTTCCATCCACCTCCTTTGTCTCATATTCAACTCCTTCTGGTTGAACAGATGCCAAAGGCTCTTGTGGTCAGTGAAAATCTGACACTTAGCCCCTTATAAGTAGTGCCTCCAAATCTTCAAGGTGAAAACCACAACCGCCAACTCCAAGTCGTGCGTAGGGTAGTTCTTCTCATGCTCCTTCAATTGGAGAGACGCATAAGCGATTACCTTCCCATCTTGCATCATCACACACCCTAAACCCAACTTAGAAGCATCTTTTAATCCCAGTTTTTATCAAGTTCTCATTTCTAAATTTAATCACAAACAAGATTTATCAATCTACCTGTTTTGATTAATCACAAGATTCGATTACAGACTATTTGCAGATCACTTTCTCTCTCTACAAATCTCTTTCTCTCTCTAACTCTCTCTGTGAATTCTCTGAATGTTACAAGTATTCTTAGGCTTAGTTAATCTTACATTTACAAGACAAGGCTATTTATACCTATCAACAAAAACAAGGAAACAAAACAACTACTTTGACTTTGACTATTATTACAATTGACTTTGACTTTGCATGAAAGTCGACTTTTGAGCTTTGACTTTCTTTGACTTTCAGCTTCAGACTTTATGATTTTGCATCCAACAAATATGTGCGCTAACAATCTCCCCCTTTGGATCAAGATCATCTCTAAAAGATTTTGCAATTCAATCTTCTCTTGTTAAGCTAAATTTGAACAATCTCACCTTTGATCAACTTTATCTTATCCAAAGTCTGTCTTCAAAAGTAATAGCATTCTCCTCCAAAGATGGTATAAACCTCTTTCAGACACTTGGAAAGAAATTATCTTCATAATTCGGCTCGGTTTGCTTTAGCAGATTATTGACAAAGAAAATTTCTGGAAAATCAGCTTTCTTTCAGAATCTTTTGAACTTTCGCTTTCATCTTTCAATAATCTTCATCAATCTTTATTAAAATATACATAAAATTCTCCTTTAAGCTCCAAACTTTCTTTATCAAAACTCACAAATATTGATACTGTCTCCATCTTTTTGATGAAGAAAGCATGAAATCATCAAAAGTTTGCAAGAAATGTCTTTGATCATCTGAACTGACCATTGACCTGAGATAATGAGCCTCTGACCATCCATTGATCCACAAAGATATTCCGAATCTTTTCAAATTCAGACAAATTATGATTGTAACACCTGAATCAACAAGTGAATCAGTTAGAAGTGCCTGTCAGTAACACGAAGTTACTGTGTGTAACGAATACACATTGGAAAGGAGCTTTTGAGATGTTCACTCCCCTAGGGCTTCCATTCAATCATCGAAACACCACAAAAGGAATTTCTATGAACGTTATGACAAGAAAACGCATTCCTTGTGTGTTCGTGCAAGTGTTAGAAAGAATTAAGCACATGATGATTGCTTTATAATAGGCTCAAAATTTGTGTAAACCACAGAGACAATAATAATTAAACACAGACTCAATTGTGCATGATCGAAGTGCGAAGGTGGGGTAGACTTCCTTCTTTTTCAATATCCAGATTTTCCAAATGAAAATCAGATAGCAAATGTGATGCGTTCCCTTGAAAGATGAAACACTTTCTTTTTAAGAAGAAAATGAGTTGCTGGGGGTTTTTTTATCAAGAGTTGGCATGGGCTAGTTGCCTGTTTCAATAATGTTCACGAAGAATTGTGAAGTATTAGTAATGTGGCTCCCCAGCTCAGAAAAAGTTGGTGCAAAGTTTGATATTCTTTTACTCTGTTTTCACACCCTCTTTCTTTTAATCATTGAGCTCGTTTCTAACCAAACTCTCTTTTACATTTTACCTCATCACACAACCCATACTCATTTCTTTTTGACTTCTCACACATTCGATCACTCAAAGATTAACTTCTTGGGTAGGAAACACTAGTTAACGTTAATCCATAGAAGTTTCGTTTAAGTCCTCACACAATGAACCCATGTATTTTCCTATTAAAGCACAATGTTTCTCAAAAAATGGTTTAACCTTATCAGTTAAAGCACAAATATACAAGTCAGATGTTTGTATGCTCATAGAGATAATCATGAAGAGTTGAGCATTTTAACCATTGAAGACTTTTCAAACAAGATAATTGAATAAATGAAATGAATACAAGAAACTTGTTTGAAAATCTGACATTGTATGAAAAAGATCAAAAATAGAAATGATTTATCGATTAAAGTTTTGGTCAACAAAAATTGGATTTTTTCTATACGAACCAAAATATAGACAAGTCTTGAAAGAACATTTCGAAAAGAAATCACGCTCAAAATTCATTAAAGTTCAATCGGGGTGTCTTACCATCGAAAAAAAAAATTGTTTCAATTTAAAGGCATGGTAAGAACATATCCAACAAAAGTTAAAACCAGCGTGTGTGAATACTTGAAAGTATATGGAAAAGATAATACGCAAGTATTAATCTTTGGAAATGTTAGAGCATAAATATGTTGGATACAAGATCATGAAGACATAAGGTCAATAGTTCAAGAAGTCAAAAGCTAGAAAGTCAACTCTTAGTGAAAGTCAAAGTCAAAGTATAATAAATGTCTAAGTCAATGTATTGTTTTGTTTTGTTTTGTTTTGTCTTGTTAGACTTGTAAGTATAAATAGGTTTTTGTTTTTGTTTAATAGATATATGACTAGAAGAAGTGTGCGCTTAATTCAGAGAGAAAGTTGTAGAGAGAGAAAGAGACATTTAGAGAGAGAAAGTTGTAACTGTTTGTTTGTGATAATTGAATTGAAACAGGTATTTCAATAATCTTGTTTGTTTGATTGATATGCATTTAGGAACTTGAATCAGGGACACACAATTGGTATAAGAGCTATATCCAAATTGAAATCAAATCAAGAAAGTGTTTGACACTATTTCATCGACTTTCAGATTCGATTCTGAATTTTAATGTATTTTTCGAGTTGTAATTGATCAAATAATGATCGAAACATGTTTTAGAATGAGTTTGTATAGGTAAAAACATGAATTGCACTGTAATCGATATTGATTTGTTGATTTTGTCAAAGTTGGAAGTTCACGAGTTCACGAGCACTGTATTGAATCAAATTGTATTAGTTAGTTAATTAGATTGAAATTCATTGCTAGATTTTGGTTCTTGGTGTGTTAGTGGTCTGTTTGTTGGCGTTTCAGATTGAATTTTGAGGTCTAGATGTGTTTTTAGTCAATTCAGGGGTGTTTTTCTTCGAAAAACTCAAGAACTCGCAATCCTGCTGAAGAACTCGCAAGATTCATCAAGAACTCACTAGACTGGTCTCAAGAATTCGCAGAGTTTCAAGATTTCATTAATCTCATCAGATTTCGTATTGTGATATTTCTGAAATTTCATAAGTACATAATTCGCATTACCCTATATTGCGAAAAGTTGAAAATTCTCTATTGTGTCTGTTGCGAATTGCTTAGAATTCACAGAATTTTCAAGAATTTTTCTTAAGTAAGAATTCATAATCAGAATTCGCATTAGACTTGTCTACGAATTCTTTGGAATTCGCAGAAGTGTAGTCTACGAATTCTTGAGTGTTTACGAAAAGTTTTTGAAAATTTTCTAAGTGTAGAATTCGTAAGCCTCTGACTTGTGAATTCTATTCAATTTTCTTGTCTTGCGAATTCTGTTTGTTCCTTTAAGCTTGCGAAATCTAAATTCAACCTTGCGAATTCCTTGTGTTTCATGTGTTCATTGCGAATTCTTTGTACTTAAAGTGTATTCTGCGAATTCTAGACTGAGTGGATTTCAGAAATTTCTTTGTCTAGTTCATTTCAGTGTTAATCAATTTTCTTGAGATTTCTATTGGACTAACGATCAATTTCAAGTTTCTTATTGCTTATATTTGAAACAGGATGACTTCCAGAGACGCTCTTTCAATTGGCACTGATGTCAAGCCCCCGGTTTTGTTTAAAGGGGAATATGAACAATAGAAGGATCGCTTTCTTGATTTTGTTGATCGACAAACAAATGGAGAGAACATTCTATTATCAATCACAGATGGTCCAATGAAAAGACATACTGAGGAGATTCCTGCTGAAGGTTATGACTCAGATGGAGTTCAGAACACAAAGAGAGTTGATAAAGATTTTGCTCAATTCACTGATGCACAAAAGAGTCGGTTTAATGCTGATAAACAAGCTAGATCTTTACTTTTACAAAGCATGACCAATGAGATCTATGTGAAAATAGACAACTACAATGCAACTGCCAAGTCAATGTGGGATCAGCTAAGAAAGATGATGTTGGGTTCTAAAGTTGGAAATCAGATGAAGGTGGGTAACTGCATAAACAGCTACGAAGAGTTTAAAACGAAGAATAATGAAAGTTTAGAGGACACATATGAAAGGTTTGTTCTTCTTTTGAATGAGCTTTCCAAGAACAAGGTTAAGAAGCAGCAGATTGAAAACAATGTGAAGTTCCTCAGCATCCTGCAACCAGAATGGAAGAAACATACATGCAGGATGAAACAGATGAAAGATTTGAGTGATATACCTCTCCATGAAGTCTACGAGACTCTACGACAAAATGAGGAAGAGGTGAAAGAGAAAAGATCGGAGAAAAAGAAAGTTGAGAAGGTTGTTGATCCCATAGCACTTGTAGTTGGAGAAAAGGAGAAAGAAAAGAAAGAGAAGAAGAAAAAGAAGAAGATAGTAATCTTTAGCTCAGAGTCTGATTCGGAATCTGATGGTGATGATGGGGAGAACCTCAAGCAGACAATGCTTTTACTAACCCGAGCTTTCTAGAAAATGTTTTACAAGATACCAGGGTCAAACTCTCAGAGATATTCATCATCGGAATCAAAGAATTATGAGCATCGTGAGAGAATAGAAGGAAAGAAGTATGAAGAGAAAAGATACGTGGAGAAGAAGCCAGATGAGAAGAAGAAGTATGTGAATGACTACGCCAGCACTGAGAAGAAAGCTGATGATCTAATCAAGTGCTACAATTGTGACAAGGTTGGACATTATGCAAATAACTGTCGGAAGCCGAAGGTTTGGAATTCAGAATACTACAAGAACAAAATGCTCTTGGCCAAGCAACAGGAAGCTGGCAAGACATTGATGCCTGAAGATGAATATTGGCTAGATCATTCGGATGTCTAGGAAGAGAAAGACGAAGAAACCCACATGTGTTTGATGGGTAACACGGTAAAAGATGATGATTCTGAAGATGAAACGTCTAATGAGGTAACGAACTTATCTAAATCTGATTTTATGGTCAAAATGGAAGCCATGATGGTCGAACTTCATGATCTTCAAAATAAACTGAAAAAGGAAAGAAGCAGAATTGTGAAGAAAAATCAAACGATCTTTGATCTTAACAAAGCAATTATTGGAAACAAAGATCTGATTGATTCTCTTCGCAAATGTGTTTCTGATATTAAAAACGAAATGATTTGTTTTGAAAATAAGATTTCTGATTTTGAAACTAAATTGTCTAAGTCCGATTCAGAAAAGCAAGAATGTGTTCTAAAAGCATTTAAACTGCAGGTTGAGGACAGGACTTTAGAACAAAAAGTAAATGGTTTGGAAGCAAAATTATATGTTCGAGGCCAAACAGATCAAACTATTTTCTTGAATACACCTAATGAAGAAGCTGGTTTTGAAGAAAAATGGGGACTAGGTTATGATAATCCTCATTACGTAGAAAAAGCTATCAGAAAACAACCAGCTTTATATAATGCAAATTTTATGTATGCTGCTGCTAAATATCCTCAATTGAAACCCAAATTTGTCACCAAATCATCAAAGAAGGTTGAGGCAAAAGAAGATGAGAAAAGAATGAATTTGAAGAAAATGCAACTACCACTCTGTTATGAAAGACTGAATGATATTTATCTTTCTGAAACATCAAAATTTCTTTCAACTGATTACTTTGCTAGTTATTCTTCTACTGAGATTGAGGCAAAACCTATTCAAGCTAAAATTTATGTTCCTCCACTCGTATTAGAAAGCAAAATAATTGAGTTAGAAAACATTTTGTCTGATGAAAGAATTTTAAGTAAACTAACACAAGATGTATTTTCTACGGTGTTAAAGAACACAGATTTTCATTTTGAATCTAAAGTGTGTTCTCCATCTTCTAAAACACCTCAAACTTCTGAACTTGATATTGATGACTTATTTGCGTCTGCAAATGATTTCTTAAATTCTGATGAAGGGTGTATTGATGAAATTGATATGTTTGCCTTCAATGATTCACTTCTAGATCATTCAACTTTTGTGATTAATGGAGAAGCTTTACCAAGTGTTTATGAAAAAGGAGAATCATCAACTAAGGTTGGTGAATCAGTTTTTGTGAATGCTGATTACTATGCTAAGGGTAAGAAACATAAGAAACAACGCTCACAGAAACGGAGCAACATTGGTAAACACAAGAAAAGTCAATCTCAGAAATCTGATTTTCCTAATAAATCTAAATTCTTTGTTTTAAAGATAAGAAAGAAAAGGTCAGAAGAGATAACTGAATAGCGACCTAAAAGGAAGAGTGATGACAAGGCAGAATCAATTCCTGATAATTTTTGTAATAGATCAAATAGTAGTGTGTCTGATGTAGTTGGTTCTGTTGCTTCTATCAATAAAAACCTTGTAACTTCTTACAAGAGATATTCTATAAAGCAATTGTTCCAATTATCTCCTCCTACTACTAAATCTTATTCTTTTCGGTGGAATGATTTTGCTTATCATCATTATTCTAATGATTGGTTTGGATCTTATCACATTTATTCTTCAAAATCAAATGTTTTTAAAAGTTTTCAAAAGAAAAGAGGATCCATACTTAAATGGATACCAAAATCTTGTGCTAATCCTTTAGGACTCGTTTTTAAATGGGTACCTAAAATTGTTATTCTCTGATTTCTCTTGCAGACCCGTCATATGTGGTACTTGGATAGCGGTTGTTCCAAGCATATGAATGGGCAAAAGGATTTATTGACTAATTATATAGAGAAATTCAGTGGAAATGTACGATTTGGAAACGACCAGTTCTCACCAATTCTGGGATATGGTGATGTGGTACACGACAAAGTAACGATAACGAAGGTGAGATATGTAGAAGGACTAGGGCACATCCTATTCAGTATTGGCCAGTTCTATGACAAAGGATTAGAGGTCAATTTAAAGGCAAAGAGTTGCTCAGTATGTACTGAAGATGGCAAAAAACTCTTAGTGGGTACTCGCAAATCAAACCTCTACACGATTAATTTGTCAAAGGTACAGACTGGCAATCAGATGTGTCTACTTTCAAAAGCCTCGATGCAACAAAGCTGGCTATAGCATCGACGACTTTCTCATCTGAATTTTTGCTACATAAACAATCTGGTCAAAGGCAGATTAGTGAAAGGTCTTCCTGAGCTGAGATACGAGAAAGAACACTTGTGTGCAGCATGTGAAAAAGGAAAGATGAAGAGAGCACCACATAAACCAAAGCCTGAACCTAGTACCAGTTCTCCATTAAAGTTGTTGCATATGGATCTTTGTGGTCTGATGCGAACGTAGAGCTTAGGCGGAAAGAAATATGTTCTAGTTATCGTGGACAACTATTCGCGATACACGTGGGTCAAATTTCTACACTCAAAAGATGAGACGCCCGAAGTACTCATTACATATCTGAAGACGACCCAAGTGAATTTTTAGAAACCAGTCAAGCTTCTCAGAACTGATAACAACACAGAGTTCAAAAAGAGAATTTTCGAAGAGTATTTGGAATTGATTAGGATATCACATGATAATACTCCCGAACAGAATGGAGTAGTCGAAAGGCAAAATCGAACGCTACTTGAGGCCGCTCGCACTATGCTCAGCCAATCAGACCTACCTCTATTTTTGTGGGCAGAAGCTATTTCGACTGCGTGCTACACTTAAAAGTGTTCCATGATACACCGCAGATTTCAAAAGACTCTGTATGCGTTGATCAACAACCGAACACAAACCATCAAATATTTTCATATTTTTGGATCCAAAAATATGTTAGAGCATAAAAATGTTAGATATAAGGTCATAAAGACAAAAGGTCAATAGTTCAAGAAGTCAAAAGCTGGAAAGCCAACTCTCAGTGAAAGTCAAAGTCAAAGTATAATAAATGTCTAAGTCAATGTATTGTTTTGTTTTGTTTTGTCTTGTTAGACTTGTAGGAATAAATAGGTTTTTGTTTTTGTTTAATATATATATGACTAGAAGAATTGTGCACATAATTCAGAGAGAAAGTTGTAGAGAGAGAAAGAGACATTTAGTGAGAGAAAGTTGTAACTGTTTGTTTTTGATAATTGAATTGAAACAGGTATTTAAATAATCTTGTTTGTTTGATTGATTTGCATTTAGGATCTTCAATCAGGGACACACAAGAAACAAACAGTTTATAAGCATTGAAGCACAAATAATAATGAAAACATTTAAAAATCACACTTCTATATTTATGAAATCGTTTAAGAATCAGAAGTGGTTTGAACATTTAAAAATATGTTTTCATATATGAAAGTTGTCCTTCTTTCAGACACGTATGAGATTAAGATTAGAAATAAACCTTTTCGTTTAGTCTTAAATCTCATCAAGTCAGCTCTAAGTCATAAAGATATGATCATTTAAGTTCACTCTCATTTCTGCAAAAATCAAAAGTCGTCAAAGTGCAAAATTTATTCTCAATTTTATTGAAAAATAAAATGACATAAAGCAGTAAAACGTTTATAGTACGAGTTCTGATCATATATAATTAGAAATCATAATCCATACTCCCCCTGAAAACATGCATCTAAAATATGTCAATGAAAACGCACATGATAGAGATCTATAACCCCTCCTGAAGTGTAGATCATCATATCTTCCGAATGCATATTTCTAGAAAAATATGTACTCCCCCTTGAAGGTTGATTTCCACATTTGAGTATCGGAGTACAATCTCTTATTAGCCCAAGATTAGCATATTTTAATCATTGAAGAGCGAGTCCTAAATTGTTGTGTTTAGAAGTCAAACTCCGTTGAAGCACGGGTCCTGAACTGATTTATTCAAAAGCCTCAATTCTTTTACTCCCCCTTAACTTGTGGTGCCTGCAACATATAATCATCTTTCAACTTTGGCACCCACTGGTATTTGGGTAAATGTTTTTGAGTTGCAGTTCTATTGGGAGTAATAGAGTAAGAACCATACCAGTAATGATCACTAGTTTGATGAACAAAATCATAAGTATGACAGTAAGAACAATACCTCTGTTTAGACAACCTGATTAATTGATCTCTCGAGTAAGCAATATCTTGTTTACCTTTCTGCACTTTGTTCTTTTTAGCATTTGATGCAGGTACAAATGATTTGTTATCTTCTCATCCTTCTTCACATCATCAACTAGTTTCACCTTCCAAACCAGTTTTTCTTCTTCATATCTCCTTCTTCTTCTTCTTCTTCTGTATGAATCTGAACCATCTACATTTTCATCAAAGAAAATGTTAGTAGTACAAATATGATCATATGATTTAACTGACCTCTTTGAAGAAACAGTTTTCTGATGTGAGCTTGCAGTTGTCTTGAAAGAACATTCAGAATCGGCTAAACCATTTCTAGGTGTGTGGATTTGTGACTCTGGAGTCGTTTGCTCAGTCACCACCACCTTTGAAATAATTTCTTCAAGCTCTTTTATCTTTGAAAAATAATTGTCTCTTTCTTTGACTAGTAAGTCAATCCTTTCTTGAAACTCAGACTTCGTTTTCTGCTTTTTCAGTGCACTTGTAGATAATTCAGATAACTTGTAAGTAAGCTTCTTAACCTCAGATTCAAACATCTGTCTTTCATCTTCAAAGTCCTTCTCAGCATTTGTTCTCTGACTAGATATTTCTTTAAAAATTCCCACATTCTTCTGTTCTATAGACTTTCTTTCCTTTGCAAACTTTTCCCTTTCTAAAATTTTTACTTTCTCAAAATCTAAAATTTGTTGAGAACGTTTTGAACATTTAAGCTCAACTGCTTTCTTCTCTTCAAAGCTTTTTCTAGAAAATTCTGAGAACTTCTTGGCAAATGTTTTCTTTTCATTCTCAAAGTCATCTTTGTCTTTGACCATCTTTTGTTCCAAATCTGATATCTTATTTTGAAGTTCAACATTAGCATCCTCCATATTCTTAATCTTCTCCTCAGAACTTTCAACAGATGCTGCTTGCTGGATTTGGATAATCTGATTTTCCAAGTCAAAGATTTTTCTTTTCAGCTCTGTGTTCTCAGATTCCAAAAACTTTACTCGTTATGACATCTTTGGTCCAACCATCATATTCTCAAGTTGTTCCCACAACTGTTTTCCTGTAGCCTTTTTACTATCTAAACTGATAGAAATCTCTTTTGAAATCTCATATGAGAATCACTTGTAACATTCAGAGAATTCGTAAGATACTCTTATGCGAATTCTAAGGAATTCATAGAATAGTCTTATGCGAATTCTAAGAATTCGTATAAGAAGCTATGCTAATTCTTGTCTATTAAAAAAATTTCAACAACTTTTCGCAAGACAAAGATCTGCGAATTCTTTCCTTGAAGAGTTTCTAAAAACACTTCTCGTAAACCAAACTTATGCGAATTCTCAGAACTTTTCTCAAACAAGACTTATGCGAATTCTTGGCAATTCGCAGATAAGTCAATGCGAATTCTGGAGAATTCTTAATACACAGAAATGCGAATTCTATGAGATTCGCAAGAGACACACTTGCAAACTCTACACTTGTGAATTTTCAGAATTCAAAAACTATGCGAAAACTAATATAAATCTGTGAAATCCATCGAATCTGTGAGTTCTTAGGAAGATCTGTGAGTTCTTGAATGCTTTGCGAGTTCTTCAGATCTCGAATGAAAGTTTGCCTCTGATCCACTCAAAATCCTATTTATACTTCAAATTTCGAACTCAAACTTTGACAATTTGCTCTGTAACACATCTATAACCAATTACATTCAATTAATTTCAATATCGAACACTAATACTCACAATTCAAATTACTAATAGTGCGAACAACTCGTGAATACAAACACGTACAAAACATCAAATTTGATCCCAATTACAGTGCAAAACTCGAATTAACTTATACAAACTCGATCAAAAACACTAAACGAACACAGGTTGATCAAATTTACATACAAATACGCACAAAACTCATAATCAATCTAGACTCGAAGAACACAGAGTCGACTTTCCAATTTTCTTGATTTCACTCAAATCTGCTCTGATACCAATTATTAATCCCAGTTTTTATCAAGTTCTCATTTCTAAATTCAATCACAAACAAGATTTACAATCTACCTATTTTCATTAATTACAAGATTCGATTATAGACTATTTGCAGATCACTTTCTCTCTCTACAAATCTCTTTCTCTCTCTAATTCTCTCTGCGAATTCTCTGAATGTTACATGTATTCTTAGGCTTAGTTACTCTTACATTTACAAGACAAGGCTATTTATACCTATCAACAAAAAAAAAGGAAACAAAACAACTTCTTTGACTTTGACTATTATTACAATTGACTTTGACTTTGCATGAAAATTGACTTTTGAGCTTTCACTTTCTTTGACTTTCAGCTTCAGACTTTATGATCTTGCATCCAACAAATCTATGCGGTAACAACATCTTTATAGATCATGAATCCTTCAGACCCGTTGGTTAAGGACAAAATTGGTGCACTACTCAGGCTTTCCTTCAATTTACCAAATGCACCCTCTTGGGCTTTGGTCCACACAAACTTTACATTCTTCTTCGTTAAGGCGGTTAATGGCGTAGCTATACGAGAGAAGTCCTTAATGAACTTCCGGTAATAGACAACTAACCCAAGGAAGCTCCTAACCTCCGACGGTGACTTCAACGCTTCCCAACCCTTAGTGGCCTCGATCTTAGCTGGATCAGCCTTGATACCGTCCTCCGACGCGACATGTCTCAAAAACTGCACTTCTCTCAGCCAAAATTCGCACTTCGAGAATTTAGCATATAATTTCTCACGCTTTAGCAGTTCCAACATCGATTGAAGGGGAAAACTCTCCATTCCTGGTTCTCCTGTAGCTGCTTCTCAAGCTCATTCATGGACCGTGAATAGATTAGAACATCATCGATGAATAAGATCACACACTTGTCCAATAGCGGACTGCATACTCTATTCATCAGATCCATAAATACAACTGAGGCATTAGTCAAACTGAAAGGCATGACTAGGAATTCATAATGCCTGTACCTTATACGAAAGGCCGTCTTGGGTACGTCCTCCTCCCTTACCTTCAACTGATGATAACCCGGCCGCATGTCTATCTTCGAAAAGTAACTTGCTCCTTACAGTTGATCGAAGAGGTCGTCGATCCTTAGAAGCGGATACTTCTTCTTGATCGTCACTTTGTTGAGCTCACGATAGTCTATGCACATATGCATAGACCCATGCTTCTTCTTGACAAACAACACTAGCGTTCCTGACGGAAACGTGCTGGGAGGAATGAAACCCTTGTCGAGCAGCTCTTGCAGTTGAGTCATCATCTTCTTCATCTTGGCCGGTGCCAAACAATAGGGTGCTCTTGCTATTGGCACCGCACCAGGCACCAAGTCAATTCGGAACTCCACTTGCCGGTCTGGGGGAAAAGTGGTCAAGTCCTACGGAAACACTTCCAGGTATTCATTTACCACCGGTACCGACTCTAGACCTCTCTTATCTTTCTTATCATCAAGCACATATGCTAAGAACCCCAAACACACCTTTACTAGACACCACCTAGATTTAATCATCGAGATTAAACACGACTTCCTATCCCGACGATCTCCATAGATCACCACCTCCTTCTAATCATGTAAGGCTATACGGATCAACTTCTTATTACAAACTATGTTGGCATTGTTTGATGCTAACCAGTCCATCCCCACAATGACGTCAAATTCCCTCATACTCATCGGGTATAGCGGTAATGGAAATAAATGCACATCAATGTCGATGCTATACCCCTCATATACTTCCCCCCACCAAGACTCGACTATCATTGGCTACCTCTACTTCAAACCCATGATTCAAATTCTTGTGTTCCACATGCAATTTTCGAACAAAGTTCGGCGACACAAACAAACAGTTTGTGCCAGAATCAAACAACACCTTAGCAAAAATCGAATCAATAAGGAAAGAGCCTGTCACCACATCTGGTGTTTCCACCGCCTCCTCCGCCATCATATGGAACGGCCTTGCCTTTGCCCGGGGGCTGGTTCCACCTTTTTCTCTCCTCCCTTTCCTCCGAAACCTCCAGCTGCTCCCTTATTCAACTACGGGCAATCCGTCTTGATGTGGTCTAGAGAACCACATTGATATCATGGCCTCGGTCCCTAAAAGTCCCAAGCCATATGCCCCATCTTCCTACACTTGAAATAACCATCTCTGTCCATCAAACATTCCTCTCTATGCATCCGCTTACACTTTCCACACGGTTTATCCCCAAACCTCGGCATTACCCGCTGCTCGGGTCTTGCATTCTTAATCTTCTTAGGGTCACGAGCAAGCCCTTCCCATTTTCTCTTTTTGCCACTCCTCCCAAACAACTAACGAACCTTATCTTTCTCAGTCATCTCCACCGCGTTAATGGCTGCTTGAAAGGTGGCAGGGTTTCGTGCAAATGCCAACTCTCTGATACTGCTTTTTAGCCCATATAGGTACCTATCTATGTGTCGTTCCTCATTCAACACATAGATCTCAGCAAAATAGTCCTTCTCCAGGAACTTGGTTGTGTACTCCCATACTGTCTTCTCCCGTTGCTCTAACCCCAGAAACTCTTCCTCCAGCTTTTTAACAGCCGTTAACGGGTAGAACTGCGCCTTAAACTTGGCGACGAAGGTCTCCAAAGCCATACCCATTGCCGCCTTCGAACCCTATCCACCGGTCTCAGCCTCCCACCAGAACATAGAGTGTCTCTCAAAATGGACAAGGCAAACACCACCTTGTCTTCATCCACACACTTACAGGTGTCAAAAAACAATTTCTTCTCCCGTATCCATTTAATAACCAATACCAGATCACATTCTCCTTTGAAGCTAGGGGGCTTGCAGGAGGAGAATGACTTGTAGTTGCAACCCTTACCCATCGTCGACCTGGCTGCCACATAGGGAGTTGATTGAGATTGTCTACCCACAATAGTTACCAGCGGGCTAGACCTCTCAGCCCTTTCTTTCTCCTCACCCTTTTTCTTACTCTCAAATGTGGTCCTCGTCTGATGCGCCAACAAGGCTCGCAAGATTTTATGAAGTTTTCCCATCTCAGTGGCGAAAGCCTCTTGAGTTACAAAGGCCTGAGTCCGTCCCCCGCCTTGGTTCCTCGATCGTCCTCTTCCCCTAAAGTTGGTCGAACTTTCTTGTAAATAGGGTTCCTGCTAAGCAAGAACCTCAAAACTTCTTGCTCGATGGCCCCCATGCACCATATTTCATCCCCGAGTTCCCGCTTCAGCTTAATCCCGCTGAGTGGCAGCCTTCCGGGACCCTTCCCTCGTCCCCTTCCGTGACCACGATCTCTTCTCCAAGCGGCTTCCTACCTCGGAGGAGCCTCTGGTCCATCCAATACCACCTCGTTTACCGGTATTGCCTCAGCAACCAACACGGATCTACTCTTCATAGAACGCTTATATATGATGCTTATTGAAAAGACGCAGACACAAAACATTTAACCAAATGTTCTATCATAATAAGGCAAAATAAGCACACACATGTACATGTAAATTCACAATTACATTGGCCAGATGTAATTACAAATTTACCATACATGTTAGTTGAAAATGTAATTTCCCAATCAATCAAGCACAATCAATTCAAGAATATGACAATTACAATTCTAGAGAGAGAGTAGAGAGAGAAATCGTATTTGTTATTGATATAACAATATGAAGTCCTACAAACTCTTACAACCCATATCCCTATTTATACAAGGATATAAAACTCTCATGACACTAAACTCTTAAAGTAAAGAAACTCTCAAGACACTAAGTTTGACTATGTTGACTTTACATCCTTGACTTTTCTCATTAAATCTTGGATACAATAAAATACACTAATAATCTCCCCCTTTGTATTCAAGATTTAACAAAAAAATTGACAATAATATACAGCGCTTTGATTCTTCAAACTTTGACTTTGACAGCTTTGAACTTTGCAATTCTGACAGTCATTAATCTCTGAAGTTGTTGAAGAATCTTGAAAAGTCATTCACGTTGCTTTGAATAGTCATCAAGTCTTGAACATACATTTTAAAAACTTTGAAACATCTTTAATAATTTCATCTTTGAACTTTGAGGAATCTCTGATCTCTTATCTTCATCTCTCTGATCTCTGGATCGTCTTGAGAAAACAAACTTTATCAATCATCTTGAATTGACTTTGAATCATCTCGAAATGATTTCTTTTCAACAGATTTGAACTTTCAGAATTTCTCCACAAGTCTTTTTACTTTGAACTTTCTTCATACTTTGAAATTGAATTTGAAATTGAACTCTATAAATTTCTCCCCCTTTTTGATGAATGTGAGAATCAAAATCATTAAAACTCATTTCAATTTTAGCTAAGTCTTTGAAACTTCTCCCCCTTTTAAACAATGTAGAACAGTCTTCATGATCTGAACATTCTCCGCCAATTGATCTGATAAAGAGCCGTCAATTCATAAATGTATTTATCCGAATTTTTTCAAATGTAGACATATTATGAGTTGTAACCCTGAATCAACAAATGAAATAGTTAGGAATGCCTGTCAGTAACACAAAGTTACTGTGTACAACAAATGTACAATTTGAGGAGTTGGTTTGATGTTGACTCCCCAGGACTTCCATTCAATCATTGAAAAACACAAAGTATTTTCTATGAATGTTCTGACAGAAAAACATATTTTCTGTGTGCTCGTGCTTGTGTTATGAAAGAATTAAGCACAATGATTGTTTTTCATAAGTCTCAAAGTATGTAAACCACTGAGACAACAATGGTATACAGAGACTCAATGTGCATGATGAAGGGTCGAAGGTGGGGCAACTTTCCTTATTTTTCAATATCAGTATCTTCCAAGTGAAGAACCAATAGATTATGTGCTACTTCCCCAGAAAATGTAAAACATTCTATTTTTAAGAAAATAATGAGTAGCTGGTGGGGTGTTTGCAAGAGATGGCATAGGCTAGGTGCCTTTTTCAATGTCGTTCACGAAGAAATGTGAAACAACAGTTTATGCTGCTGCCCGGCTCAGAAAGCAATTTGGTGCAGAGTCTGATATTCTTTTACTCTTTTCTCTCACGCTCTTTCTTTTAAACATTAAAGCTCACTTCTAACCAATCTCTCATTTCCATTTTACCTCTTCACACACCAACACTTAAATCTTTTGACCCCTCTCCCCTCAATCACTCTAAGGAATACTTCCTGGGTAGGAAACACTGGTATTCGTGAATCCATGGAAGTTCTTTTAACCACTCACACTGAATCCCATGTATTTGTCCTAAAAAATATGCATCTCTGTTAATCCAAGATCAATTAATCTTTAGAGACAGAAAGTAGAAAGAGAGAGATTTGATGCGCAAAGTATAAAATTGTATTGAAGTGAGCGTGAAAGTTCTTACAAAGGAACACGACCAAAGGGACTTAAATACCCTTGGTCAATACTACACAGAATTAGACACTAGACACAGTATCTGACCAAGCCCTATAAATACAATGATTACTATAAAATCAGACCTAAAAATCTCCCGCTTAGTAATCATTGGCGCTTTGGTCTTCAAAAATCATCTTCTAAAACAGCACAGACCATTAAAGCGACTTTGAGAAGCTTTCTGACTTTTAAGGAAAAAAAATTCTTCTCAGCATCTTTCAGATTTAGTTGTCTTTGCTGCCTTGTGCTCTAGACGACACACCTCTTTTAAATGACCTTGAATGAACTGTGGTGATCGGAGCAGAAACAGTAAAAGAAGAAGTTGTAGCTGAGAAAATAGAATCTTTGAGCGAATCTTGATCAACTGATTTCTCCCCCTCATGACCTTGATGAACTGGTTCAACTAGGTCATGCAAATGTTGGAGACGAGACAGCTTAAGATCTGCAAAATCAAAGAAACAGAGAAAACAAGGAAGGTTTGCGCATCATATTGGTAGCGCAAAGTAAGGTTTGCGCGTCATGCTAGATGCGCAAAGTGAGGTTTACGCGTCACGCTAGATGCGCAAAGTGAGGTTTGCGCGTCACGCTAGATGCGCAAAGTGAGTTTTGCGTGACCAACTGATTGCGCAAATCTGACTTGGAGTCCGAAAATTTTTACCTGATTAGCTCTTTGACTCCCCCTACATAAATGCACTAAATTTGACAATTTCAAGTAAGCATTCATATAAAGAATCAGATACTCCCCCTCAAAAACAGATTTAAACTTTGAAAAATATTCTCTTTGTTCACTCCCCCTTGAATAATGCATAAACCCATTAAAATATATTTATGAGAACACAATGATCAAAAATTAATGTATAAAGAAAAAATATACTGAATATAAATTTTAAAACAACTAAACATATAAAACTTTAAACACTAAACAAATTGAATTCTACTGAGTGAAATATGACAAATTTATCAATCAGTTGAAATCAAATATATGTTGTTGGATGCAAGACCAAGTATAATTGCATATCAAGTTAAGACATGTTCAGTTTCAAAAACTTCCATCTGTCTATTCAGTGTGCTCGCATGTGAACTTCAATTAGCTTCAAGAAAAATGCAGTTCTAAAATTATTATAGAAAAATTTGCATGTACTAACACTAAGCCATCAAAAATTAAGAGTTTCACAAATTTACAGATTTATCACAACTCAAATATATCACCAAGTATCATGAGATGTGTGCACATTGGCATCTTTTTAGCAATGTGCACATTGGCATCTTCACATGAATGTGCTCTTTTGCATCTTTTAAGCGTTGTGCACTTTGGCATCTTTTAATCAGAGAGTTCATTAAGTAAAGAACATGTCGTAAACGTAACTTTCTATCTGACCCTATTGCAGGATTTGGGTCAGCCACTCCCAGACCAGTTGGCCTTAGGGGACTAGGTGTCAAGCACCCCTTGGAACTTACTTTCCCGGATCAGAAAGGCTACATCGACATATCCTAAACCCATTCATACCAGTAGAACATGACTTTCGATCTGATTCTATAGAAGGATTTGGGTTCGATCACTCCCAGATCAATTGACCTTAGGGGACCAGATGACGAGCATCCCACGGAACTTACTTTCCCAAACCAGAAAGGTCATAGGTACAAACTTTTTAAACTCAGAGATTTCTGTATTTTAAGAATTTATTATTCATCTCAATCACTTAGATCAACGTCTAAATGCTTAGCCCATATTTTCATTCCGATCTATAATTTTGATCATTTAGGTAGTCTAAGCAAAGTAAACTCTAAAAATTCCGACTCACGTATCTTTAAAGCAGTATCAAAAGCTACAAACATGTTGCTAACTTTTCGACTTTTGTAAGACTTGAAAGTTGAACATATAAAACTTTAATATAAACAAAAAACTTGTAAAAAATCCTATACATACGTTTTATTCAAAAGAAAGAAAAAATGTAAAACTTTACTTTATAGAATAAAATTTGTAAAAATTTAAACTTTTAAACTCAATATGCCGATGTTAAAAATTTTCATTAAAGACAAAATGTAAAGAATTCGGCAAATTGATATTTAGTTGGAACAAAATAAAATTCAGTTATTTCATCTTTCACATTAAAAAATAATTTGTGTCTCAAATTAAAAAATTGGGTTATACAAAATTAAGAAATAGTTGAACAAGCTCAGATTTTTGAAAAAAATAATGAGAAAAACTGGAACACATCATAATCAGAGATAAAATGCAGCGGAAATAAAGTTGATGTACTCACAGTAACTCAATTAGTCAGAATCTTAAATTATTGAAGAACGAGTTCTAAACTGATTTGTTTAGAAGTCGTAGTCTATGAAGTACGGGTCCTGAGCTGAAGTACGCAGAAACCAATTTCCCTTACTCCCCCTTAACATGTGATGCCTGCAACTTTAAATCAGATAAAGATTTGGGTACCCACTTAAATTTGGGCCCGAGTTTGTTAGTTGCAGTTCTTATAGGGAAATATTTGTTAGATTTAGCATTTAAAGCATGAGAAATATGATCAGACAAATAATCACAATCATCAGAAGAGAAAGCATAATCATCAGAACTAGAATTTGAGGAAGAACATGAGACAAGTTTTGAAATTTGAATCATTTGCTTTATAGAGTATTTTGAAATTTTATTACATATAGCAAATGAATCACTGTTGTAAAGTTTGTCTACACATTTATCCCCATCAAAAGTATGTTCATCAGATGTTCGTTTCGCTCTCCAGATCTGCTTCTTTGACTGAGCGCTCAAAGTCCTATCTGTAGGAATTGAATCGGAAGAATTAGAACTGTCAGAAAGAACTTTATCTCGGTTCTTTGACTTCTTTGACCGTCTTTTTTTACGCTTAGGTTTATAATATTGATCATTGAGCGTAAAAGAATCATCAAGAATTTTAGACTTAATATTTAAATCAGAAGAAATAAATTTATCTAAGCAACCAATCTGATCAACTAATAAATCTGAATTTGCCTTGGAATCTGAATTATTTGGAGAAAAGATTTTAAAATTTGAATCTTCCTTTTCGTTTTTCGTAGAATCAGAAGAAAGGCTAGAAATAGAATCTGATTTTGGAGAAAATAATTTTTCTTCAAGACTAGACGTCATGAAAGAAAGAATAGTATCAGATTCAATTTTCTTCAAAATATTTTGATCTTCTATCTTATCTTCAAGATCGATGATTTTGCCTTCTAAAACTAACGGAGGAGTATATTTCTTCGAATCATAAATGATTGGAGAAATATTTTCCTTATCAGAATCAGGGGCATAAGATGAAACAAAATCATCAGAAACTGAAGATTTGATAGAAGATATATCATTTAAAATTTTTCTTCCTCTTCTTGATTTTTCAGGAAAATATTTTGCATTCTCGTTTGTGTAAACAAAAGGAATTTCGATTTTCTTATTATTTGTCCTTTTCTCATTTTCGAGATCTAACACTTCCTTTTCACTAGTCCAATGAAATTTGAACTGAGGAGCATAACGTTCAAGAGTTAGATAATCGTATTTATATAAAGTAGGAACTTCGTTTATCACTTTGTTTAAACAATGAGGATTGTCAAAACCAAGTCCCCACCTTTGTTTTAAAGCTTCTTCACTCCTTGGCTTATTCATAAAAATTGTTTGTTTAGATTGGTTTCTTCGATAAAGCTTTTCTTCTAACTTATTTATTTTATCTGAAAATTCATCTTTTAAAGAAGTCATTTTAGTCAAAGACTCAAGATAATTCTTATTTGAATTTTCCAAATCATCCAATTTCTTTTGAAAGATGTCTTTAGTATTTTCTAAAATTGATTTTTCATCTTTCAAAGAAATTTTCAGTTTGTCAATCAAATCTGACTTTTCTGAATTTAAATTCTTTTCAGATAATAACTGTAAACGTAAATCAGATAAAGCAATTATCATGATATTCATCTGAGAGGTAATGAAATTATAATCAAATTCAGAATATACCTCGTCTTCATCTGTTTCAGAATCGTCTGACTGATCAACTCCAACCAAGCACATCTGAGCGATCTCGACGTTTGAAGCTTCATCATCGGAATGATCCACCCAGAATTCTTCTTCGGCCAGTAGAGCAGTTCCATTCTCTCTCTTTTCAGCCAGTTCCATTTTCTTCCGGTAGTAAGTTGAGTCCCTAACTTTCTTAGCTCGACACTCCTTTAAGTAGTGGCCCGACTTTCCACAGTTATAACAGGCAGTAGACTTTGGCTCGGGCACATTGAATGTTGAACCAGAAGTGAAGCGACAAGTGTTGGAACCCGATCGAGGTTGGAACTTTTTCTGGTAATGCTGAGAGAGAAAGATCATTGCTTTTTGCAGTGCCTCACCATCATCCTCAGTTGACCCTTTGGAAGCGTTATCAGACAACGCTTGTTCAGCCAGTTGGCTCGTGAGAAGAGCAACCGGGTCCACTGACTTCTTATTCTTCTTATCCAGTTTGGCCTTTTTCTCTAGCACCAAGATCTCATCAAACATAAGAATCTCATATAATTCTTGTATTTGCATAGTGGAAATCCGAACATCGTTCCTCAGTCTATGACAAGTTTTGTTCCATTCAGGCTGAAGAGCATTAAGGAATTTCAGATTCTTCTCAAGCTCTGTCTTGATCACATTTATCTTTCGCAGATCATTCAGCACTGCACAGAACCTGTCGAAAACACTCTTTATAGATTCACTGTCTTTGGCCTTGAACTCCTCAAAGTTGTTCATAAACCGAGTATGTCTAAGTTGAGTTGCAACGGATGAACCAAGCATGATCTTTTCCAATTGTGCCCATAACAAATTTGGATAATCTTTGCAATGATCAACTCGGTTATAGACAGAGTTAGGTAAGGCAAGCATCAAATTAGCTTTCAGCTCTCGATGAACTTTCATTCGTAAAGTCTCTTCAGATGTTGGAGGAGTCTCTTTATTAGGCTTTACGAAAGGTCCTTCAGTTAGAGACTTCATCATATTATCTCCATTAGCTTGACGCTCAATAAAGTTCAGGAACCTATCTTGCCATTGAGTGAATTCGTTTTCGTCAACTAGGACCGGAGGACGAGTTTCTGTGCCCAATGACATCATGAGGTTACTCGTGTAGAACTTAGCTTGAAAAGCAAATTTTGCAGAATCCATGAATAACAAAAAAAAATTCCAGACTTTTTTTTTTCAAAGACTTACGCAAACTTGAGGTTTGCGTAAGCTTAGCGATACGAGAACCAAATTTTTCGGGTCTAGAAGGTTGCGCAAAATGATCTTTGCGTATGTTGAGGCTGATACGCAAAGTGAGCTTTGCGTTATAAGGAGGATACGCAAAGTGAGCTTTGCGTTATAAGGAGGGTACGCAAAATGAGCTTTGCGTTATAAGGAGGATACGCAAATGAGTTTTGCGTAAGCTGTTGGATGCGCAAACTATGGTTTGCGTATGTCGAAGGATACGCAAACTATACTTTGCATATGATGAATGATACGAGAAGTGATCTTTTCGGATTGCACTTGATACGCAAACTGAACTTTGCGTATGTGGCTTGATGCGAAAACCTGAAAAAAAAAACACTAACACAAGAATTAGAACACCAAGAACGTTGCGCAAAGTAGTATGAATCTTGCGCAAACCAATAAGAACATGCGCAACCTGAAGCAAATCAAGAAAAAATCATAAGATCAATTCAAACAATGCAATTAAAGCAAGTAAATCACACAATAATGAACGAAAACAACTTTCTATCACAATTCAATCACCAAAAATGATTAAAAACCACAAAATTAAAATTTTGAGAATAGAACAGTACATGAAAATACGAGTTTCCAGAAAAACAAAAATTTCAAAATTGATGATTAAAACATGGTTTTTATGCAAACTGATATGAAACAATTATGATCGATTATCAAAAACTAAGCTAAAGAGTCCAAAAACAATACAATTCGATCACAAACACATCCAAATTTTATGAGAAATCAAGAAAACGAGATTTTCTTGAAAAATTCAAGAAAATCGATCAAATTTTCGATTTCAATCACAAATTCAGATAACAAAAATCAATCTCTCAATCCTCTCAAGATTCAGATGGCACTGATACCAATTGTTAATCCAAGATCAATGAATCTTTAGAGAGAGAAAGTAGAGAGAGAGCTTTGATGCGCAAAGTATAAAATTGTATTGAAGTGAGCGTGAAAGTTCTTACAAAGGAACACGACCAAAGGGACTTAAATACCCTTAGTCAATACTACACAGAATTAGACACTAGACACAGTATCTGACCAAGCCCTATAAATACAATGATTACTATAAAATCAGACCTAACAATCTCAATGATTTTCTTGACAATTTAAGCACAAGAAATCATTTGTCAGTGTTTGTGTACTCATAAAGATAAGAATGAAATTTGAGCATTTTAAGCATTTAAGATTTCTCAAAAC
Organism: Arctium minus; assembly: GCA_954870635.1. Classification (NCBI taxonomy): domain Eukaryota; kingdom Viridiplantae; phylum Streptophyta; class Magnoliopsida; order Asterales; family Asteraceae; genus Arctium; species Arctium minus. Next base: position 46,105,443 of record OX941089.1, on the reverse strand, counting down.
TTTGTATAAATGAATGGACATGAAAGAATAGAAATGTTTTGAGAATCTGACAATGATTAAAATCAGATCCAAATACATGAAGAATAATATTTCGGGAAATCAAAGACGAATGTTGTTTATATGAATAATATATAAACATTGTATCAATTAAAGCACATGTAATGATGAAATGATGTATGATTCAAACAACAATGAATATCAAAAGGGAGTATTACCATAGAAAGATTAAACGTTTGATACATGGTAATAATAAATTCAAGTGAAGTACTGAACCGGTGTGTGTGAATACTTGACATTATATAGACAATATAATATACAAGTATTAATCTTTGGAAACACACGGTCAGTTAAACTTTAAATCTCCATAATGAAAAACATTTAAAGTCACACTTCCAAATTCATGAAATCTTTTAAGAATTAGAACTGGTTTGAACATTTAAGAAAACATTTTTCATGTTCGAAAGTTGTTCTTCTTTCAAACAATCAAAGATTAAGATCAAAAGATATTTACCTTTAAGCTCCCCCTCAAATCATGATAGAATGATTTTATTCATTTAAGCTCCCCCTGGATATTTTCAAAATATCCTTATCTTAAACTTTTAAGAACGGGTTCTGATCTGTTGTAACCAGAAGCCACAATTCTTGACATTGAAATGCGGGTCTTGAACTGTGTTATTCAAGAGCCATTGTTCTTGACTTTGAAGTCCGGGTTTTAAACTGATTTGTTCAAAAACCATTGTTCTTTAAACTTTGAAGAACGAGTCCTGATATGTACATAATCAGAAGTCGTTGTTCTTTCTCCCCCTTAAACTTTGGGTGCTTGCAACATAGATTTAGCTTTTGGTACCCACTGGTATTTGGGCCCTGACATGTTAGTTGCAGTTCTTGTGGGGGTTACATAGTAAGAACCATACCAGTAATTAACAAAATTATTGCTTACAAAGTCATTTGATCCAAAGTAAGAACAACAAATCTTCTTCTGAGCAATTCTGATCAAATGATTTGTAGAATAAAACATATCAGAATTACCAACAGATTTACCTTTGTGCGCTCTGTTCTTTTTGGCTTTAAATGTGGATGCAAAATATTTGTCCTTCTTCTCTTCATCAGAAGAACCTTTAACTCTCCAGACCATCTGATCTTTCTTTGAATGCTTTCCAAGAGTTTTTACATAGAAGCTCGTTGGACCATCAACAGATTTGTCATAAAATAGATTAGATGGTCTAATCTGATTTGGTTTGACATTGTTTGGTTTGAAACTTTTCTTTTTGAAAACATTTTTTTCATGGATAGAACTTGAAGCAGTTTTAAAAGAACAAACTGATTCGGTTGAATTGTCAACTGGTGATTGATCAATCACATCAGCTGAAATCTTTTCTGACAAATCAACATTTGCAGCTTCCAAGTCATTTATCTTTTTAGACAAAATGTTTCTTTCAGCAGTAAGTGTATCAAACTTTTGTTTCAAATCATATCTTGCCATCTGTTCTTTTTGGACATCTGAAGATAGAACAAATATTTTGGATATGAGCTTAGATATTTCAGATTCAAAATTTAAACGTTTCAGTTCAAAATCTTTTTCTAAGTTCTTGGTTTTTTCAGAAATATCCTTGAAAATCCCAACATTTCTCTTTTCAGAAATTTTCTTTTCAAATTCAAAAGACTTTTTCTTTTCCTGAAAAATTTGCCTTTCTTTTTCTAATAAGTCTTGTAAAACTGAGATTTGTTTGGGAAGTTCAGTTGATTTGTCTTCAAGAACTTTCCTCTCTTTGGCAAAAGTGTCTCTTTCAGTAATTAAAATCTTTTCAAATTCTGACACTTGCTTTGAGAGTTTTAAACATCTTAGCTCAAGATCCTTCTTCTCTTAGTTAGCTTTCTTGGAAAGATCAGACAGCTTTTGAGCATAAGATTTCTCTGAATCAACTTTAACTTTATCTGTTTGGAGACTTTTCTTCAAATCAGTATTTTGTGACTCCAAGACAGATATTTGATCTTTAAAAGCCTTAAACTTCTGTTGAAGCTTAACTGATTCATGTTGCAATTCTGATGCTTTTTGTTCAGTTGTCTTCAATTGGCTTTGAAGTTTTGTAATTATGGACTATTTGACTTTGATTACTTTCTCAATAGACTGAATGGTATTTTCTTTTATTGTAATCATTTTCTCTCTATCTTTAATCTCTTTTTCTCTTGCACTAATGATACCTGCAAAATCAGATTTAGCATTATCAGTACATTTTGCACAAACAGGAGTTTTATCAGAATTTGACAAATTTGACTTCAACTTCTGAATCTGTTTGAGAAGCTTTGAATTCTGATTTTTCAGTTTCTCTCATTCTGCTTCTATAACAGGTATCTCAGGCATGTATAAGACAGCCATGTCTCTAGATGAAGGTACAATATTTCCTCTCTCATCTGTAGTTGGCATCTTGAATGAAATATTTGCTTGAAATATATGATCGTTCCCAAACAATTCAGAAAAATTTGACTGAAAGTCAAAATCAGATCACCACTAGAAAAAATATTTAAATAAATTCTAACTCTGAAACTCGCAAACACTTAAAACTCGCAAAGCTCAGAAAAATTTACAAGTATAGAACTCGCAGACACAAGAAACTCGGAAAACACTAAACTCTCAAATCACTGTTCACTGAGAAACTCGCAAGCTGAATAGTGCGCGCTTGGAGAATCCGCAGATGCCTACCTGCTTGTTTCAAGAACTCGCAAGGCTTAAGTTGCATGTTTTGAGAATTCGCATATCACTTCTTGCGTGTTTTAAGAACTCCCAAGGTAAACTCGCAAACTCAAAGATGCTCAAACTCGCAGACTCAAAGATGTTCAAACTCACAGACTGAAGACCAAATACGCATGCTTTGATTTGCGCTTTTCTAGAACTCGCAAATAACACTTTGCAATTTTTCGCGAAAATCAAGATTTTTCAGATTGCGCGTTCTTTCGATGAATCTTGCGCGTTTTGTAGATCTTGCATGTTCTTGAGTTCTGTTCACGGATTTCGATCACAACCTTTAATACGTGCAATTACGACTTGAGAATGCACAGGTATGATCGATTCATCATATAGAACACTTTTCTAATCTCAATTATTGATTAAAAACAACAAATCTCACTAATTAGATTCAAACAGTTGACTTATTTGGAGACAACTTAGATGGAAATTTTGATGACCTTGATAATGAAAATGATAGATTGGTTAGAAGTGAGCTTTAATGTTTAAAAGAAAGAGGGTGAGAGATCAGAGTAAAAGAATATCAGACTCTGCACCAAACTTCTTTCTGAGCCGGGTAGCCACATCTTCTAATTGGTTCACATTCTTTGGTGACCATCATTGAAACAGGAAACTAGCCATGCCAACTCTTACAATTACCCCACTAGCCACTCGTTTCTTTCTTAACAAAGAAATGTTTCATTATCTTTGGGGACGCAGCATATCTGCTATCTAGTCTTCACTCGGAAGATTTAGATATTGATAAAAAAGGGAAGTTGCCCCACCTTCGCACCTTTTTCATGCACATTGAGTCCGTGTAATAATTGTTGCTGTCTCAACAGTTTACACAGTTTGAGCCTCAAAAAGCTTGAGTAGCTTCAATCATTTCTACACTTGCACGAGCATACAAGGAATACGTTTTCTTGTCATAACATTCATAGAAAATTCCTTTGTGATTTTTCGATGATTGAATGGAAGCCCTGGGGGAGTGATCATCACAAAAGCTCCTTTCCAATGTACATCTGTTGTACAAAGTGGCTCCGTGCTACTTACAGGCAATACTAACTGTTTCATTTGTTGATTCAGGGTTACAACTCATAATTTGTCTGAATTTGAAAAGATTCAGATAAATACATTTATGAATTGACGGATCATTATCAGATCAGTTGGGGGAGAATGCTCAATCATTACAAGAAGAGATCATGAAGACTGTTCTACATTGTTTAAAAGGGGGAGAAGTTTCAAAGACTTAGCTGAAATTGAAATGAGTTTTGATGATTTTGATTCTCAGATTCATCAAAAGGGGGGAGAAATTTATAGAGTTCAATTTCGAAATCAATTTCAATGTATGAAGAAAGTTCAAAGTAAAAAGACTTGTGAAGAAATTCTGAAAGTTCAAATCTGTTCAAAAGAAATCATTTCGAGATGATTCAAAGTCAATTCAAGATGATTGAGAAAGTTTATTTTCTGAAGACGATCCAGAGATCAGAGATTCCTCAAAGTTCAAAGATGAAATTATTAAAGATGTTTCAAAGTTTTTAAAATGTTTGTTCAAGACTTGATGACTATTCAAAGCAACGTGAATGACTTTTCAAGATTCTTCAACAACTTCAGAGATTAATGACTGTCAGAATTGCAAAGTTCAAAGCTGTCAAAGTTTGAAGAATCAAAGCGCTGAAGATTATTGTCAAATTTTTTGTTAAATCTTGAATACAAAGGGGAGATTGTTAGTGTATTTTATTGTATCCAAGATTTAATGAGAAAATTCAAGGATGTAAAGTCAACATAGTCAAACTTAGTGTCTTGAGAGTTTCTTTACTTTAAGAGTTTAGTGTAATGAGACTTTTATATCCTTGTATAAATAGGGATATGGGTTGTAAGAGTTTGTAGGACTTCATATTGTTATATCAATAACACATACGATTTCTCTCTCTACTCTCTCTATAATTGTAATTGTCATATTCTTGAATTGATTGTGCTTGATTGATTGGGAAATTACATTTTCATTAGTCCTTACTACCCTATTATTCATGTACCTATTGAGGTCTCCCTAAGGCCTTCCTAACAAGATTTAATAAGAAAAGTCAAAGTGTTGTAAAGTCAAATAGTCAAGTCTTGTAAAGTCAACTTGTTGTATAAGCATGTGAGTCAAGAGAGTTTTTTGTAAAAATAGTGATATGAGAGTTTTAGTCCTTGTTATAAATACCTTTTGTGTTGTAAGAGTTTGTAAGCAAGTACACTTTGATATTGTTAGATATACGACTATGTACCTTTCTCTCTCTCTACACTCTCTCTCTCTCTAAGTTCTTTAATTGTCATATCAATATTGTTTGAATTGCTTGATTGAATTGGGATTTTTACACTTTCATTTATACTCTCATATTTTAAGTCTAGGCCCACCCGGTCACCTAGATCCCTTAAACTATGGCTATGATACCATCTGTAACATCCCAGGCTAAACATACCAGATATTGTCCGCTTTATCCACACACCTGGACTCACGGTTTTAAAATGCGTCTGGTAAAGGATGTATGCAATCCCTTATAAGGAATATTTTGTTCCCCCCCCCAACCAATGTGGGATCTTACAATCCGGATCAGCATGGAGTTTCAAAGGTGGTGCCATAGGAGTTTTCATGGGAGAAGAGTTTTCAAAATTCAACTTTTTCAGAAGGTCACTTATGTATTTACTTTGATTTATAAAGATATCTTTTGAGGTTTGTTTTACTTGAAGCCCCAAGAAAAAGGTGAGCTCCCCCATCATACTCATCTCATATTGGCTCTTCATGAGAGAGGCAAACTCATCACACAGTGATTCATCACTGGCACCAAAAATGATATCATCCACATAAATTTGAACAAGAATGAGATTACCTAAGGTTTTCTTGATGAATAAAGTGTTGTCAATTTTAGCTCTAGAGTATTTTGTTTTCCAAAAGAAAGTCGGCAAGGGTGTCATACCAGGCACGAAGAGTCTGTTTTAGACCATAGAGAGCTTTGTCCAATCTGTACACATAGTCCGGGTGGACTGGGTCTTCAAATCCAGGAGGTTGTTTCACATAGCTTTCTTCAGCTAGTTCCCAATTCAGAAAGGCGCTCTTAACATCCATCTGGAAGACTCTGAAGTTCTTGTAGGCAGCATGATCAATGAAAATTCTGATGGCTTCTAGTCTTGCAACTGAAGTAAATGTTTCGTCATAGTCAATGCCTTCCTCTTGCCTATAGCCTTGGGCTATCAGTCTGGCTTTGTTCCCGATCATTGTGCCTTCTTCATCCATCTTGTTTCGAAAGACCCACTTAGTTCTTATGATAGTTTATCTGGAAGGACAGGGAACCAATCTCCATACTTTGTTTCTTTCGAACTAAGAAAGTTCTTCTTGCATGGCAGTGATCCATCGTGGATCATCTAGAGCTTCTTCAACTTTTTTTGGTTCAATGATTGAAAGAAAGTTCACATAGAGTTAGATATTTCTAATAGCTCTTCTGGTCTGAACACCAGCTTGTTGATCACCAATGATTTGATCAATGGGGTGATCTTTTGTCCATTTTCTAGCAAGAGGTAGTGGAGGAGGAAAGGAAGGTTGTAGAGGAGAGTTGGATGGGAAATCTTCAGGAGAGAGAGAGATGGAAGATTGGCAGGAATAGATGAAGAAGGGATGTCTTGGTGAGAAGCTGGAATGATTTCTGGTGTATTTTGAGGTTGGGTAGGCTGAGGATTGTTCTCTTGACAAGAAGAGGGGTTAAAGAATGTAGAGGGATCCTTGTTTTGGGAGATGTGAATTTGCGGAGTGGAAAGAGTATAAGGAATGTCTGATGAGGTGGAGAGAGGACCATCACCAACACAGGAGGATATCTATTAGTTCAATTCATCATCATCACAAGAGAGTGATGATGTTTTGAGGTCATCAAATTTGACATGAATGGATTCATCAATGCACTTCCTTCTAGGATTGTAGACTCTGAAAGCTTTGGAAGTGAGAGAGTATCCCACAAATATTCTTTCATCATCCTTTAGATAAAATTTTCCCAAGTTTTCTCTGTCAATGAGAATGAAGCAGACACACACAAAGACATGAAGAATGTCAATGTTGGGTTTTCTACCATAGAAGGCCTCATAAGGAGTCTTGTTGTGCCTTTTTTTAATGATGGACCTATTTTGGGTAAAACATGTAGTATTGATTGCTTCAGCCTAAAAATTGGTAGGAAGATGAGATTCACTCGGCATTCATCTGTTCAGCTTCACATAGTGTTTTGTTCTTTCTTTCCACTACACCATTTTGTTGTGGAGTTCTGACGGAAGAGAAGTTCTGAGAGATGCCTTTATCATTTAAGAATTCATCCAGCATACTATTTTCGAACTTTGTCCCGTTGTCACTTCTTACTGATCTTACTAGTTGCCCATTTAGTACTTCAGACTTCTTGATGAACCTTATAATTTCTTCAGTAATGTCACTTTTATACCTGAGGAAAAATAACCAAGTGTAACGAGTAAATTCATAAAAAATGACCAGAATATACCTTCTACCACCAAGGCTTAGAGTGTTGATTGGTCCATAGGTCCATGTGGAGCATCTAGAGAGGTTGGGAGAAAGAGAAACATTGTTTGGACTTTGTTAGTCCAAGATTCAAGCAAGATTTGCAATATGATCATAAAATACACAAAAGATTTAGAGAGAGAATCTAGAGAGAGAAAGTCATATGTGTATTGAGGTCAAAAGTCTCACATTAGTTACAAGCTTGAATGAAAGATTCTTACAAAAGTTACAAAGACAAAAGCTTATAAAGGGTCAAACATTCCTTGACCTCAATATAAGTCAAACATACAAAAGTCAACATTTTAGATAAAACAAAGGATCTAAACAAAGCATTAACAATCTCCCCCTTTTAGATCAATTTGTGAAACTTCATATGTCCCATCTTTGTGTAGTTGTTCTCCTTATCCCCAAGAATTATTCGAACCTCCTGATTCCTCTTCTGAACTCAATTCTGTCATCAATCGCTTCAAGAATCCTTAGCATCACAAGCTTTACCGTCCTTGGCAAGTGCTCTTCACCTAGATGTCTTCTCCTTTCACTTTCTTTATACCTTTAGTCAAGCTGCAGTCTAATCATTTTGAGAGTTCCATCAGAAAACTTAGAAATCTCAGATACTTTTGTGAATTTCAAAATCCCAAACAATCAAGCTTTTTCTCATAAAAGATATAACATTGATCAAGAACAAGAGAGAGAAAGTGTAGAGAGAGAAAGTAGATCTTGATTAATCACACGTCTCTTACAAAAATGAAATGTTTACGATGAAAGTGATTTCTTCTACAAATCTTACAAGACATAAACCTATTTATACCTACTAAGTAATACAAAGACTTAACAACTAAGTAAACAAATACAACTTTGACTATTTTAACTTTCACATTAACATTATTGACTTTTACACCTTTGACTTTTCCTATTAAATCTTGGATACAATATTTAGACTTAACAATCTCCCCCTTTGTATTCAAGATTTAATAAAAATTTGACACTAGTCTTCAGCTCTTGATTCTTCACCTTTTGTCTCTAACAACTTTGAACTTTGATGCTTTAACAACCTTTAGTCTTTCAGCCTTTGAAGAATCTTGAAAAGTCTTTAACACTTTGAAGCTTTAAAAGTCAACATGTCTCGAACACGAATAAGAACTTTTGAAACTTTTGAAATTCTCTGAAATCTTTCTAAACTGTATCTTCATCACTCTGATCTCTTGACTGTATTCAGGAAAACAAACTTTCTCGAATCTTGATTTATCTTTGAATCATCTTCAAAACTTTCTCAAATCATCTTCAAAACTTTTCTCAAATCATCTTCATTCAGAAATTGAATCATCATGGAATGATTTCTTTTCACCATCCTTAAATAACTTGAACTTTCTGAAATTTCTTCACAAATCTTTTCACATAACGTTTTTTCTTTATGACTTTGAAATTGAATCTTTGTAAAATTCTCCCCCTTTTTGATGGTTGTGAGCATCATGATCATCAAAACTTCTTCAATTTCAGCGCTTTCTTTGATTTCCCCCTTTTTAATGTCTAACAATCTCCCCTTCATAATAATTTGACATTCTCCGCCGGTTGATCTGATCATCCGTCAATTCATGAAATGTATATATCCGAATCTTTTCAAATTCAGACATAATGAACGATGTAACCCTGAATCAACAAATGAAATAGTTAGGAATGCCTGTCAGTAACACAAAGTTACTGTGTACAACGAATGTACAATTGAAGGAGCTGGTTTGATGATTACTCCCCAGGACATCCATTCAATCATTGAAAAACACATGGTTTATCTATGAATGTTCTGACAGAAAAACAAATTTTATGTGTCCTCGTGCTTGTGTATGAAAGAATTTAGCACAATGATTGTGTTTCATAAGGCTTAAATTGTGTAAACTGTTGAGACAACAACATGTATTACACGGGCTCAATGTACATGAAAGAGGTGCGAAGGTGGGGCAACTTTACTTCTTTTTCAATATCTAAATATTCCGAGTGAAGATCAGATAGCAGATGTGTTGCATCCCCAATGAAAATGAAACATTTATTTTTCGGGAAAGAAATGAGTGGTTGGTGGGGTAATTGCAACAGTTGGCATGGGCTCACTACCTATTTCAATGATGGTCACCAAAGAATGTGAACCAATCAGAAGATGTGGTTGCCCGGCTCAGAAAGTGGTTGGTGCAGCGTTCTGATATTCTTTTAACTCTGTTCTCACACCCTCTTTATTTTTAACATTAAAGCTCACTTCTAACCAAACTCTCTTTTCCATTTTTCCGCTCCGCACAATGAGAAAAACTCAATCGGATGAGTTATCTCCCCCACTCTTTGATTTATGACCCCTCACCCCTCAATCACTCTAGGATAACTTCCGGAGTAGGAAACAAAGGTTTATGTGAATCCATGGAAGTTCTATTTAAGCTCATACACGAATCCCATGTAATTCCTAAGAAGAATCGTTGCTCAACAATTTAACTTGAACATTTAAGCTCAAATAAGATAACACTGTCAAAATGTATGTTCATGAGATTTGAGCAATTGAACTTTAAAGATTTCTCAAAACAATGATATTGAATGAATGAAATGAAATCAAGAGAATTGTTTTGACAATTTGACAATGTATCAATCAGATCAAATGAAATGGTTAGGGTATCAAAGAATTGGATAATTTGTTTATATGAACATATATAAACAATTTAGCAATGAAAGCACAAATTTAGAAAAGATGATTGATGCTCAACAACTTTGAATTTCAAACGAGGGTATTACCATCGAAAAATTGTTTCGATATGAGACATGGTAATAACAAATTCAAATGAAATACTGAACCGGTGTGTATGAATACTTACAGTATATGGACAAGATAATACGCAAGTATTGATCTTTGGAAACACACGGTCAGTTAAACATTAAAGCTCAAAATTGAAAAACAATTTAAAATCACACTTCTAAATTCATAAAATCTTTTGAGAACCAGAAGTGGTTTGAACATTTCAGAAACTGTTTTTCATGCTTGAAAGTTGTTCTTCTTTCAAACAATCAGATATCTAGATTAGAAGATATTTACCTTTAAAGCTCCCCCTTAAATCATGATATAATGATTTAGGTCTTTTAAGCTCCCCCTGGATATTTGCAAAATATCCAAGTCTGAACATTGAAGAACGGGTCCTGATCTGTCATGTGATCAGAAGCCGTCACCTGTACTCCCCCTTAAATTATGCATATGGAATATGTCAGTTAAAACACAAGATAGAGATCAATACAACCCCCTTTTGAATTGTAGACCATCATATCGTAAGTATATTGTCAATGAAAAAGCATAGGATAGAGATCAATACAACTCCCTTGTGAATTGTAGACCGTCATATCTTATCGGATGCAAAGTACAGGAGTAAGGTCTTTTGATCGCTGAGGTACGAGTCCTAAACTTTTGTGTTTAGAAGTCAAACTCCGTTGAAGTACGGGTTCTAAGCTGATTTACTTAGAAGCCATCGTCTTTTAACTTTGAAGTCCGGGTTTTGAACTGCTTTGTTCAAAAGCCTTTGTTCTCTTACTCCCCCTTGACTTGAGGTGCCTGTAACACAGAATCAGTTTTCGGCTTTAGTACCCACTGGTATTTGGGTCCATGAATGTTAGTTGCAGTTCTTGTGGGGGTTATAGAGTAAGAACCATACCAGAAATGATCACTGGTTTTGTGAATATGATCATGTGTACGGCAATAAGAACAATAGTATTTCTTACCTGAGAACCTGATTAATTGATCTCTCGAGTAGATATGATCAGGTTGACCTTTATACGCATTGTTCTTCTTGGCTTTGTATGTATGCACACATGATTTATTTCCTTTCAGCTCATCTTTCTTTTCATCTTCAACTGGTTTCTTCTTCCAGACCAGTTTCTCTTCTTTATACCTGAACCATCTATATATCTATCATAGAAAAGGTTAGTACTACGAATCTGATCAGAAGATTTAACTGACCTCTTGGAAGAAACAGTTTTCTGACTTGAACTTGAAGTTGTCTTTTCAAGTTCTTTAATCTTTGAAGCAAGACTATCTTTTTCTTTGACAAGAAGGACAATCTTCATCTCAAGCTCAGACTTCGCTTTCTGCTCTTTCAGTACATTCTCAGATATTTCAGATAACTTGACAGTCAGCTTTTTAATCTCTTTCTCAAATATGCTTCTTTCATCTTCAAATCCCTTATCAGCATTGTTTCTCTGGCCTGATAATTCTTTGAAGAATCCCACGTTCTTCTGTTCAATGGCCTTCTTTTCCTTGGCAAACTTCTCTCTTTCCAAGATAAATACTTTCTCAAAATCAGAAACTTGTTGAGAAAGTTTTATGCATTTAAGCTCAACTACTTTCTTTTCTTCAAAACACTTTCTTGAAAAATCTGAGAACTTCTTTGAAAGAACATTCTTTCAACTATCAAAATCAGATTTGTCTTTAACCATATCTGAGATCTTTCTCTTCAGCTCTGGGTTCTCAGATTCCAAACTCAGTATTTTCTCATTATTCAGCCCAGAAGTCTTTTTCAGAAGATCTTCATTACTTGTCTTTAAACCACTAACTTCTTCCTTCAGAATAATGATTTCAGCATAATATTCTTTTGACTATTTCGAGTGAAAATCAACAGCATAACCAAGATTTACGTTCTCTAGTTTGAGCTTTGCAACCTTTGCTTCAAGCTCAGCAAAATATCCCATAGATGTCATCTTTAATGAGAAAACAGCTTGATAATAATGATCGTTAGTCCAAATGAAATCACAAGAATACAAAAAAAAACTTGAAAAATGACAAAGTAAGAAATTTGCTAAAAATCAGTAGCGCAACAAACAAAAATTTTGCTAAGTGTTACAGGCGCAAAAATTAATTTTGCGCGAAGTGAAGCTGAGGCAAAGCAAACTTTGCGCTACTCACAGATTGCGCAAATAACAACTTTGCGTTAAACGGCGATGGAGCAAATATCAACTTTGCGCTAAGTGATGTTGGCGCAAAATACACTTCTTGCTAAACACAATCACGAAGAACTCAAATATGCGCTAAGTGTGGTTGGCGCAAACTTCAGTTTTACGCTAATACACTCTGGCGCAAAAGATGTTTTTCGTTTCTTGTTGATGACGCAAAGTCTAACTTGAACACGCAAAATCCTTGAACTGACGAGAAACTTATGACTTGGCACAAACTTGAGTTTTGTACGATCAACTTTGAGATTTGCGCGAGAAGAATGTGGCGAAAAAGACACTTTGCTTCAATCACTTTACTTTTGATCTGGCGCAAAGTTCTGATGAACTGGCGCAAAATTATGATGAACTGGCGCAAATTTTAGATCTAGCGCAAAACACCTATTTCGATCAAATCAGTGCCAGAAATTACTCTAAACTTCAAAATTCAATACGAAACTTTGTCAATTAGATCGCCTAAACATCTAAACCACATTACAACCAACAAATTTCAACAACAAACAATGAAACATACAAATTGATCAAATTCAGTGCCCGTGAACTCGTGACACAAAAACTCAACAAAATCCAACAATTCGAGAAAATTACAGTGCAATTAACAAAACATTCTTTACAGACTAGATCGATTATACTTAGCAAACAAAACCTAATCGATTACAACTCGAAATTCGCACTAGAACTAGAAATTGATTCTGGACTTTGACGAACACAGTGACAAACACTTTCTTGTATTGATTTCTAATTGGATTAGGCTCTGATACCAATTGTGAATTTCAAAATCCCAAACAATCAAGATTTTTCTCATAAAAGATATAACCTTGATCAAGAACTAGAGAGAGAAAGTGTAGAGAGAGAAAGTAGATCTTGATTAATCACACGTCTTTTACAAAAATGAAATGTTTACAATGAAAGTGCTTTCTTCTACAAATCTTACAAGACATAAACCTATTTATACCTACTAAGTAATACAAAGACTTAACAACTAAGTAAACAAATACGACTTTGACTATTTTGACTTTTATATTGACATTGTTGACTTTTACACCTTTGACTTTTCCTATAAAATATTGGATACAATATTTAGACTTAACAACTTTGAAGCACTTCTTTTCATTCTCACCATTCTTATAGACCACCCCCAACTCAGGTTCTTCAAGCACTGTAAAAAGACCATAGTTGTCAATGTAACACAAGGTCAGATTTGGCTTGATCATGTTGAACTTCTTCTGATTGGTTTCAATACCCAACTGGAAGTCATAACAGTAGGTGTAGAAGATATGCCTCCTCATGAATATTTTAATAGCTTCCAGTGCAAAGATAATGTTCTCCCTCCTTATGACCATGTTCCTGAAGTGATGGTACAAATACTCAAGATCATCAACACTTAGGAAACAAAAATAAGCTTCAATGAATCTACACTTGCTTAAATCTTTTCTTTGAGCAAAGAATTCAGGATACCAAATTTGCATGAACTTCTTCAGTCTAACTTCTCTAACTATGACTATTCCAGACTTGTTCTTTATAATACGCTCGGTCTGTCTTAACCAGCTCATCATATTGGCATACTCTTCCTGATATTCTTTTGGCTGATTTTGAACACCCAAAACTTTGAACTTATCCATCTGTCTCAATTTGTGAACAAAAAATATTTTCATTTTCTTCTCCAAGAATGGTACTCTGAGAGCATGTCTCATGTGTCTGATTTCAGCTTCTGAAGGAATAAGTGGTGCTTCTGGTTCATTAGAAGGTCTTGCTTCCCTTTGTTCCGGCATTATGGGCACATGAACAACTTCATCATCTGGATTCTCACCCTCACCTTCATTCATCACATCTTGAACAAATTGGACATTATGATCTGGGCTTTGAACATGTTGAACATCTTGTACAAGGCTAGGATTTCTGACAGGACTTGGAACATTTTGATTTACATTAACTTCAGAGGTTTCAGGAAAGTTGAATTCCTTAAAGGATGGGATGACTGGAGCTTCATTTGTGGTTTCCGTAATATTATTATGAACAGGACTTAGCTAAATGTCCTCAGGAGTTTCCAATAAAGTATCTAGGACATTAGCTTCATCAGCTGGAATATCATCACCAGAATCATCCATTAAGTTCTCTTTCTCCTCCTTCTTTACTTCCCAAAAATGTTCATATTTCTCATTAGCATCCTCCTCATCATCTGAAGATAGATCAATTATGTCCACAACATTCATCCCTGTAATCTCTTTTGAAATTAACAGATTTAAAATCATGAGCATCAGAGTCAGTTTTAATTTAAGATTTAACCTTCACTGGTTCTTCTGTTTTGATCTTAGGAGTCTCAGATGAAGAAGTCTCAGACTTTACAAGGGTTTCAAGAATGTGAGGTATTAAAAGGACAGGAGCATCACCCGATGTTTTTAAATTATAAAGATTTTTGGGTTCTTTCATTAATGTCTCAACATCTTGATGACCCAAACCAGTTTTAGCATAGTAAAAACGGGTATCTTTTTTATTACTGGTTAAAATTTTCAAAGTTTGTTCTGTTAGGTCCATTGAGATCAAAGATGAATTTATTAAACAAAATTGACAAGGATAATTGGGATTGAATCTGTAGTTTTATTCACAGGGTTAACTAACTACAGAGAGCTTAAGGATTCGTATGTCTACATGGTTACAATGAAAGTTACAAAAAAAACTAACTAAACAGATCCTATTTATACGACCCAGTACCCTTGAACACATTAAGCCCAATCCCAAGTACAAGGCCCAATACAAAGATAAATGGATTACTTTACTAAACTTCCTAAAATAGAACATTTATGTTCTAACATTCTCCTCTAAGTTTTGTAAAGTAATCATTCTCTTTTCAGCTCAGCTTCAGCTCCTCTCCCCCTTGATTTCTTTAGAAAACTTAGTGTTGCATAAACTTCAAAGCTTCTCTAGCCCCCCTTGAAAGTAGCTCTTATCCTTGAAGTTTCAACTTTAATATCAGATCTGATGTAGACCATAACCTCGACTAAGTGCACATAAAGATAGCTTTTGACTCTTATAAACGCAACACATTCCTTACGCCTACAAGAATGATATGTGTTGAATTATGGAATGACAACCAAGTGTATCTTCATTGTATAACATCTGATCTGTCTTTGAACCTCGAGTTGAATAAGAATTCAACTTAAGAACTTAATCTGATCAACTTACAGGAGGTAGCATCTGGTAGCAACACTACAAAGCAAGGGTTAGAAGACAATTATTGTTCAACAACTGATGAAAGGCGCTCATTTTCTGATAACTTTCAAGAATACTAAACAATCGAACTCAGAACTCCTTTCTTCACAAATCAACTGGATGATTATAAGCACTCAGGATTCTGAAACACAACCAAAACATCAAAACAATGATTGCAGTCGCTCAAACTACTGATTGATCAAGTCAGAAGAATGATCAAGAGCACTCAACGGTCTAACAACAAATAGAAGCACTCCAGACTGATGATTGCAGATACTCAGGCAGCTAATTCAATCGAATCAGAGACTAAATCCTCACATCCATAATTTGAAAAGCATGAGCACTCGTGAAAATTTAGATCAGTTGCTAAGGATATGTGACCAACATAAGATTAGAGTGATATCACATATGCATTACGTGAAAAACCTCGAGAACAGGGCAAACTTGTAGAAAAATGGGTTCAGAACAGTCACTTTTCTCAAAAATCACAAAACTTTTCGCATAACTACCACAATTCGCATATCACTATTCAATTTAGCACAATTCGCATGAGGCTTAGCCTAATATTCTTAGAATTTGAATAGGCCTGAGCAAAAGACGCCAGAATCAATTGTTCAGTCACCGAGAGATGATCTAGTTGATTCAGAATGCTCATTCAAAACAGCTTCAAGTTCACATTTTATGAATGTTTCTAATAATCCTTTATTTGATTCAGATGATAATCATACTTCTGAACATAAAGATCAAATTCGTCCTTCTAATCCTTTCTATGTTCGAAATGTTGATGGTTCAGGTAAATCTAAAAAGACAAATAGCAAAGAAAAGTGGATTTGGAATAGAAAGGAATCTTCTGATGAGGAGAAAGATCGAAAATCATTTGTGCATACATCGAATGCAAAGAAGAACAATGCTCCTAAAGGTAAAACTTTTGGCAAACCTGATCTTGTTTATATTGTTAATCAATTGATCATGTTAGCACAAAAGAAAATTAATTGTTCTTACTGTGCTGCAAATGATTTTGTAAGTAAAAATTATGTGGATAACTGGTATGGTTCTTATTATATTTCTCCTAATATAACTGCAACTAACAAATCAGGACCCAAATACCAGTGGGTACCAAAAGCTAAACCTGTGTTACAGGCATCTAAATACTAAGGGGAGAAGAACTATGGTTTCTGATTACAACAGATAAGGACCCGATCTTCAATGCTAAAGGACAATGACTTCTGATCATATACAGATCAGGACTCGATCTTCAAAGATCAAAGCATGACTTCTAAACACATCAGTTTAGGACTCATTCTTCAATGATAAAGATGGCGCGTTTGACTTCTGAATTTACTTCAATCCTAGAAATTCAGAACTCAGCTTAATGATTAAGGATTATGCATATGTTAAGGGGGAGCTTACATGTTTTATATGTTTACTGATATATTTTCTGATTTTTTAGGGGGAGATTAAATGATAAATTCATTGTTACATTTTAGACGGAATTACTATCCTCACCGGAGAATACGTAAACATGGCTTCTGAATACTTCAGTTCAGAACCCTACCCTCAATGTTTTTCTTCTGAAGGATGCTAATTATATAATATATTTTCGAGGATTTTTTTCTTTAGAGGGGGAGTTAATGAAAATTTCATTGTCATATCTTTTAGGGGGAGAAGATATAAGTTCATTAAACTTTGATTGTCATATTTTTCTGATGAATTGAGTTTTTGCAGATATTGAGGGGGAAAATATCTGAAGTTTTGTCGAGATAGCTTAAATGATAATATTCATTTTAGGGGGAGTTAAGATTCCTACATTCCAGATATATATTTCTGAATCTTAAATTTCATCACTTGTTGAAAGAAGGACAACTTTTACTTGTGAAAAATGATTTTCTTAAATGTTCAAACCACTTCACATTATTAAAATGTTTTCATGAATTGAGAAGTTTGATTTTAAATTATTTTCTTTGGATACTTTGATGATTAACTGACCGTGTGTTTCTCAAAGATTAATACTTGTGTATTGTCTTGTCTATATACTGTCAAGTATTCATACACACATCGGTTCAGTATATTCTAATTGACTCTGTTATTACCATGTCTCTAAAGTTTAATCTTTCGATGGTAATACTTACGTTGGTTGTGTTCAATGTTGTTTGAGATCAGACGTCATTTCTTACTATAAATGTGCTTTCATTCGAAATATGTTTATATATCGTTCATATATACAAATGTTCGTTCTTTGATACCCCAAAAATATTTTTCTTCATGCTATTTGATATGATTAAATCATTGTCAGATTCTCAATACCTTGAAATTGAATGATCATAAATATTCAAAGTTTTGAGAGATCTTAAATGTTAAATTGCTCAAATTTCATTCTTATCTGTTATGAGCATACATACACTGACTATAATTTCTTCTGCTTAATTGTCAAGATAATCATTGAGCAACATATTCTTTTAGGACAAAATTATATGGGATTCAGTGTGTGCGCTTAAAAGAACTTCCATGGATTCACGATAACCAGTGTTTCCTACCCCCGAAGTAATCCTTGAGTGATTGAGGGGAGAGGGGTCAAAATAATTGAGTGTTGGTGTACTAAGTAACTCCGTGTTACTTACAGGAATTATAATTGTTTAATTCGTTGATTCAGGGTTACCATTCTTAATTTATCTAAATTTGAAAAGATTTGGATGAATACATTTATGAATTGACAGAAACCTATCAGAAAAGTTCGGGAAGATTGTTCATATCCTACAAAAAGGGGAGATTGTTATTCATGGAGACTGTGCTTGTCTGATTATTTGGCGAAGAACATTGAAAGACAGAGCTGACGTTGAACAATTTTGATGTTTTGATTCTCAAAATTCATCAAAAAGGGGGAGAAGTTTCAAATTTCAAGTCAGATTAAAGTTGATCATATCAGAAATGGGAGATAATTCGAGATTTTAAAGTCAGATCAGTTTCAAAGCGGAAAGTACAAGAATGAGAAAGAAAAGTCAGATGGTTGATTGTTTCAAAGAAAGAGATAAATCTGAAAGCTGCATCAAAGTTAGAGATTGAAGAAAATGTTGACTACTCAAAGCTAATCCAAAGGGGGAGAATCGTTTAAAAGTGTCATATATCGAAGACTAACCAAAGTGACAAAGTTTTGAATATGTAAAGTTTGTTGAAGACATCAAAGATTTCAAGATTTAAAGTTGTGAGAGATTCAAATGCTGAAGAGTTTTATAAAGAAAAGAAGACCTGAAGATTATTGTCAAAAAAGTTTAATATGGAATCCAAAAGGGGAGATTGTTAGATATGAATTGTATTTAAGATTAAAATAGAGGGTCTATTGTGTAATTGTTGTAATGTCAAAGGGTTTGTATTGTAAAGTCAACTTTAGTTGACTTAGTATAAATTGCTAGTTGTTTTCTTGTAAAAACACATTCAAAGTAAAAACACACATAGATAGAACATACAGAGAACTCGCATAACTTTCAGAGTGAGATTTGTACCTTGTGAGATCTGTGGCACTTTGTAATCTTGTTACTTCAATACAAATGGTTTTTCAATAAAAAAAAGGAGTTGAAGTTGAGCTGAAAAGAGAATGATTACTTTACAAAACTTAGGGGGAGAATGTTAGAACATAAATGTTCTATTTTATGAAGTTTAGTAAAATAATCCATTTATCTTTGTATTGGGCCTTGTACTTGGGTTTGGGCTTAATGTGTACAAGGGTATTGGGTCATATAAATAGGATCTGTTTAGTTAGTTTGTTTTGTAACTTTCATTGTAACCATGTAGATCATTCGAATTCTAAGCTCTCTGTAGTAGTTAGTTAACCTTGTGAATAAAACTACAGATTCAATCCCAATTATCCTTGTTAATCTTTATCAATCAATTCATTTGATCTGAATAGACCTAACATGTTCTGTTTGACCTCTTTTGAAATTTAAATCCTCCAATTCCTAAATCTATGTATATGTTGCAGTTTTGTCCTTCAAAACAATGTCATACTTCAAGGTTAGATCAAGATTTTTATCTTTCAAAGAAGTTAACTCTTTTTTCAATTCAGATATCTTAGTTTGAAGGTTTACCTTTTCTTGTTTTAGAATATTCTTTTCTTCTTCTCTTTCTGCCGCTAATATCTTATAGATTAAAGCTTGATTTTGATGTCCCTGAGTGATACTCTTTTGTTGTTTAAAATTTTCTTTTAATTTTTGAAACTCAGAGTTCATTAAGGTTAATTGGGACATCAAGTTCATAACCTCTTCATTTTCAGAGAAAGTTTCAGAATTGTCAGAATGTGAGTGTTTCTGAGAATCAAAATCTTCATTCAGATGAGCAATAAGATTGTAGTGAACTTGAGTCAGACTCACTTTAACTTCTTCTTCCTCTTCATCTGAATATTCAAACCAAATCTCCTCTTCGGCTTTCAGTGCTTTGCCTTTCTCAAGAGCTTTAGCCAACTGAGCCTTTTTGGCATAGTATTCGTAATTCTTCACCCTCTTTTCCGGATATTCTATAACAAAGTGACCGGGTTTCCCACAATTGAAACACTTGTCAACTTTCTCCTTTTCCTTTTCTTATCTCTTATCCTCTTTCTTGTCATCTTTTCTTTCTTCCCCTTATCAAACTTTCCTCTGTACTTGTTGGATTTGTAAGAATCAGGTTTAAACTTGTGGTAGAATTTCTTTCTTCCAAACTTCTTATGAAAGTTTTATGTCAGCAGTGCAAGTTTCTCAACAAACTTTGTCAGTTCATTATCAGATTCCACTTCCTCTTCCTTAGAGCTGTCAGAGGAGTCAACAATGTCAGACACAAAATCTTTTTGCTTACCAAGCTTTGTAGAAATTGAACTTCCCTTGATCAACTTACCTTTACCTTGAGCCAGAAGAGCCAAAGAATCTTCAACATTCTTTTGCTTTTCTTTAATCTGAAGCAACTCCTTGTTCACCGCTGTTTGTTCCATGACCTTATCCTCGTGCTGTTCAGGACACAAAACATGTTAGACTAGAATTGTATTCAAGATTAAAATAGAGGGTCAAAGTTGTAATTGGTTGAAAGTTCAAGGGTTTATGTTGTAAAGTCAACCAATGTTGACTTAGTATAAATAGGTTTATTTTGTTAGATTTGTAGACACGCACAGAGATACGAAATCAAAGTTGGAAAGAGAATTCTTACACTAAGAACACACACATACGTGAGACTTGTGACTACATGTTAAATCTGTGACTAATTGTAAATCTTGTGATTTGATTTATAAAAGTTGTGTTCTTAATCTGTGTATTAATCGTATGCTAGTATTCGGGATCACAAAACAGATCATTTAGTTTCTCTTCATCCATGTCTTTGTTCATTTGAAGCTGAATGGAGTAGGTATCCCACTCTGGTTGAAGATTTTTGATGAATTTGAAGTTGATCTCAGATTCTGACTTCTGTACCCCATTCCTCCACAAATCATACAGAATAATATTGTATCTGTCATAAGCATCCCTCAGTGATTCCCCTTCATTTTCCTTGAAACCCTCATGTGCATTAATGCTTTGGTTTCTCTTTGTCTTCATGGATTTAGCAGATCCCATAAATTGCTTGTCCAATTCATCCCAGATATCTTTCGCAGAGTCCCGACTGTCAACTCTGTTAAAAATATCATTCGGGATAGCCATGATTAAGAATGTAAGAGCTTGAGCATCCCTCTCAACTAACTATTTGTCTAATTCACTGTATTGGATTGGATCTCTTGCTACAATCATTTCGGGGATTTCTGGGTTTGTGTCGGTTGTTGGAATTCTTGCAATAGTAACATGTGGGAAATGTGGTCCATCTATAATAGATCCCATCAGTTTCTTGTCTTGATTATTCATGAAATTGATCATCCGTTTTCTCTATGGTGGGTACTAATCTGCTTGAAGCACCGGGGGTTTGGACTTGGAACCCATACTCAATAAATCTCTAGACATACTTGCTGAATGAGAAAAAATACTGAATATACATGCTTGAAGTGATCGTCCAAAGAATTCAGATACAAATTTGACTCAAAAAGTCAACCTTGGTCAAACACTGGAAAAACTCAGAAAAAATTTTAAGTGACAGAAGTCGCAAACAACTAGAAGTGAACAGTAACTTGTCGCAAAGGCCAAGAAGTCACAGAGCAAAGACCACTTGTCACTGAGAGTGGTCTGCGCGTTCTTACTTGTCGCAGAAAGAAGTCTGCGTGTTTTGACGTTTCACTTGTCGCAATCACTCCGTGCGTTCTATACTTAGAAATTTTTTCGAACTTTTACTTGTCGCAAAGAGACATTTGTCGCAGAGTAAGAAGTCGCAGATACACAAATGAAACCACAAGAAGTCGGAGACAATGCTTTGCGCATTCTGACTTGTCACAAGAAGCACTCTGTGCGTTCTGAAACTTAACAAATTCAAGATCAAACCAAGAACTTTGTGTATTCTTGTCAAGAAGTCGCAAACAACAAGAAAAATCAAACTTTCTTCGGTCTGCGCATTCTTCAAATCTGCGTGTTCTTTGATTTGCGAGTTCTTCAAATGAACTTGCGACAACTTTGAATCTTGCGAGTTCTTCACTGAACTTGCATTTTTTCGGCCATTTTTTTCTCAAAACCTGCAATCACAACTTGAAACTTCACAGGGTTGATCGAAATTACAAATAGAACAAGTTTCTGGTACATCATTTCATCTAAAAACAACAAAATTACAGTGATTCGATCCAAAACACAGTGTTCGAACTATTTTCAGCAAAAATGCACCAAAATCCGAAATTGAAAAGGATACAGTGCGAATTTGATGATGAAAATCAAACAAGAAATGTCCCAAAACACTATGCGATCACTGTGAAACCATTTTCTAGCATGAAAATCGATTAATGAGAAAATCTTTAATCGAACAGTAACTTTCCCAGTGAGTTTTGCGAGTTCTTCCAAATTTAGAAAGATTCCAATGAATTCGACCAAGATTTGCAATCAACCCATGTTCTGAATTTATTGGTTGTCCATGATACCAATTCTTAGTCCAAGATTCAAGCAAGATTTGAAATATGATCACAAAATACGCACAAGATTTAGAGAAAGAATCTAGAGATATAAAGTCATATGTGTATTGATGTCACAAGTCTCACTCTAGTTACAAGCTTGAGTTAGTTCTTTGGTACTCATTTGGAAATGGTTCCTTTTAGGTTACAAGAAGATGGAGAGTCTTTGGATGTATTTCTGTCAATTCTTTCCACAGGACAATCATTAGCAAGATGGAAGGTGTCACCACAGTTGTAACATTTTCTATATATAAAAATCTTTTTAGAGCTTTGATCAACTTCCTTGTGTTGACTAGTCACACTGACTCTTATAGCTTTTGTATAGGAAGATGAAACGTGAGGTTTGGAACCCAAGATACCTTTTTTCAGAGTTGGCCAACGACGTAGAAGAGGATAGATTGGGATTTGACTTTTTCAAAATCATAGATCTGGGAATAGGAAGAATGGAGGATTTCTTAGGATCTTTCTTGGGAAATTTTCTCTTGGAAGGAGAATCGACAACCGATTTTCCTTTATCATAGGAGGAAAATTTCTTTGAGGAAGGCTGAGATTTTCTATTTGGAATTTTAGAGGGTTTGGGTTCAGAAGAGGACCCTCATTAATTTTCATGGATATCATTGACTAAAGAATGGGTTTGGGAAGGTCACTTGAGCTTTGAGTTTCCTCACTTTCAGGAGGTGAACCAATGCCTTTGGCTTTAATGAACATCCCAAACTTTAGAGTTTCAGAGAGATCAGAAGAGTCCATGGGTTGAGAGTTGTTAGAGTTTTCTTCAGGAGACTCGTAAAATGAAATAAGAAAGAAAGAAGCATGGGTATCAGAAATAGGATCAAGGTCAGTTTTCCCAAAGCCCAGTCCAGACTTGTCATCACAAGATATTTGATCTTGAAAAATCTTTTCTAAATTTTTGGAGGAACTTGTCCACTTTTTACAATTTCTTGCTCCTTTTTAAACCTTTTGGGAACTTTATTTTTCTTTTTGGAAACGGTGAAATTAATGGTTTTCAAGTCTTCAAGCTCAGCCTTGATTTTGTCAAAATGTTTCAGTTGAGAAAGAAAAATTTGAAGTTGAGAGGAGAGAGATTTTATCTGAGCATTTGCCTTTTTCTTTGCATCTTTGGCTCCATAGAAGTCAACAATCAAAGAGTCAAATGCCTCAATCTTTTCAACATCGGAGAGAGAGAAAAAGGGATGTACCTGGGTAGATGAGGTAGAGCACTCAGCAGATACAAGGGCCATAGAGGAGGATTGAGCTTCATTGGCATCAACATCATATATTTTTATCCATGAAGCAAAGGTTGGCCATTTCTTTGTCACTTTTTGAAGTGGGTTCATCTGCCCAATCCTGAGATTCTGCAAGAAGACCTTTCCCTTTGTTGGCTAGGAGGGCATTTGTTTCTTTTTCTCTCATATATTTTTCCTTGTATTTCTCAGCACGGTCAGAGTTTAAGGAGAAAGACATATTTGGTTTTTGGAAAGAGGGTTGGTAGGATTCAAATTTGGTTCTCACAGACCGAGAGGAGATACGAATAGAGGAGGGTAGTATGGGTTTATCAGATGGTCTACTGCTGCACTCAGAAGCAAAGTGTCCTTTCCTCCCAAATATGTAACATTCCTCATTGGATTTGTCAGAGGAAGTGGTTTTTGAAAAAGTGGAAGAGGGTTTTCTTGAAAACTTAGATTTTCCAGAAGTGAAGCGGGGTTTAGCTTTAGAAAAACCTGCCAGCATGGCAACACCATCTGACAATTGGGCAACGGAGGTTTCCTCCCCTTCATCATCAGCCTCACTAAGACAGGATTCTGAAGGATCATTAGGGTCCTCTTGACTATTATGGTCAGAATCGTAGGGATAGGTGATTCTTGGAACACACACAAAGTTTTTGGAAAAGTCATGACAAGAGCTAGAGAGGAGCTCTTTATATCTTTAATGATAGACTTCCTTAGTAGTTTAGTCTACTCATAATTGAATAGAGTGCCATATAAAGCAGTGAGTGACATAGATTCAAGATCCTTGGATGTCTTGATGCAAGTACAAAGGTTTTCCCAAAACTCGGGAAGACAGTCCATGAACATGCACAGGACATCCTCATTCTCATAAATGCGACCCAGAAGTTTTAGATCGTTATGAAGACTGTTATAATGGTTATAGTAGTTTGAGAGAGATTCTCCATTTTCATACGAAAATAGTTCATACTTTCTCACAAGAGCAATCTTTCTGCTCTTTTTCACCTCAAACGTACCTTCGTAAAGAAAACACAGTGGAAAAATTAACAAGAGAGTGATAAACCTCATCAGGCAGAGAGAGGGCAATGATGGCTTTGACTTTAGTATCAAGATCTTCAAGACATTTGCCTTCATCATTATATTTATTGGGATCCTTTACAATGTATCTCCCAGTAGTTGGAGTTCTTTATTCCTCATAAGAGTCCCCATCAGCGTTTTCCTTGTCTGCCTTTTTGCATTATACCGGTCCCAAACTCTAGTAATAAAAGGACCATCATGTAAAACAGTAGGATATTTGCTGTCTACTCCTTCTAAGAAGAGTATCATATGACTTTTCAACAAAGAGAAGTTATTAGGTTAAACTTTGGTGGTTTGGCTATAGATTCATTGTCATATAATACAACAGTAGTGATTTGTGAAGAGACATTATTAAAAGAAGATTAAGAGGATGCCATTACAGATCTAGTTTATTGAGCTAAACAAACCCTCTCTGATACCACTTGTTGGTCCCAGTTAATAGAAAGTAAACACAACAAGTATTGTAGATGGGGGGTTGAATACAATACACAAAAAACCCTCTCTGATACCACTTGTTGGTCCCAGTTAATAGAAAGTAAACACAACAAGTATTGTAGATGGGGGGTTGAATACAATACACAAAAATTTTAATTTAATTTAATTCTTATTGATATAAAATCAAGAATTACACATAGTAAAACTTGATTGTTGTGGAAGATAACAGATGAACTCTGTTCAAAAAATCTTACACAAAGAGAATGAAAAACAATTGAAAAACACTTAGAAAACAATGAACTTCGTAGAGAGAAAATTACCAGCACTTACAAAACTTGAAGGCTTGTAGAACTAGGTTTTTTTTGCATGAGATCGAGCATCCTATATATATAATGCCTCATGCATTTAATGCATGGGACACCTGTCAATCATGGGTAGGACATTTGGTCTTTTGCAAGGTACAAGATGTATTTGTCTTCGAGGGTTTGGCTTGAAGTGTTGACCTCCAGAGGATGTTGTAGACCTTTCCTTAAAAGAGTGTAAGAGACATGTTAGAGCACATATTTGTTGGATGCAAGATCATAATATTTGAAGATCAAAGTCAAACAAGTCAACTCTCTTAGAGAAAGTCAAAGTCTTTGTAATACATGTCAAACTCAAGGTCTCTTGTATTTTGTTTCTTTGTTTTAGATGGTAGGTATAAATAGTCTTGCCTTTGTAGGTTTTGGAAAACAACTCTACACGGAACAGATTAGAGAAGAGTTTTACTGTTATATATCTTTCTAGTGAGAGAAAGTGAATATGTAATCTATGATTTCATAATCAATGACATGTGATTTCGATTTATTGTCATATTGATTGTTTTTCTAATTAGAACTTGAATTTGGGACATTAACAATTCGTATCAGAGCAGATCCAGAGTGAAATCGATAGAAAATGGTTTTCGGCACTGTTTCATAGAGTTTGGATCGAATTTCTTGTTTTTGTGAGTTTTTTGAGTTGTAATTGGTTTAGTGTATTCATTTAGTGTTGTTGATAGAGTTTATATAGGTTAATTTGAGTTTTGCACTGTAATTGAGATTAAATTTGGAATTTGTACGTGTCTGAGTTCACGAGTCAGTCGCAATGTATTTTGATTCAATTTGTAATAGTTAGTGCATTATATCGAATTTCATTGTTTGAATTCGATTTTAGAAGTATAGGAAATCGAATTGTTAAAGTTTCAAATTGAAATTCGAAGACGAGATAGGTTTTTGAGCGAATCAGTGTGATTTTTCATCGAGATCTGAAGAACTCGGAAATCCTTCAAGAACTCGCAGGATTACACGAAGAACTCGCAAATTAATTGGTTTTCGCAGGATTTATAGAGGATTTCGCATAGTTGATTCTGAAAATTTATCAAGTGTAGATTTCGCAAGTGAGTGATCTGCGAATTTCATAGGATTCGTATCAGTGTGTGTTGCGAATTGTTCAGGATTCGCATAAGCCTAGTCTGAGAAACGTTTATTTATAATTTTTTTTACAAACACAGAGTTCGCAGATTTCTTGTATACGAAAAGTTAGAATTCGCAGGTGTCTTTGTGCGAAAAGTGAAAGTTCTCGTAGTTAGTTGCTTACGAATTATTGTTTCTCAAAATTTCAAAGTTCAGAATTCGTGTAAGGGTTTTCTGCGAAAAGTACTTCATACGAATTCTTATTGCTTGCTAATTTTGTTTGCTTACGAATTCTAATTGCTTACGAATTCTTATTGCTTATGAATTCTATGTGTGAATTACGTATGTATCACTGTGATTTGTGAATTCCTTGTATTTCATTGTAGCTTGCGAATTCCATACTTGTAGATTTTTGGAAATTTCATTTCTGATTTTCTTTCTATGTTTTTCTGATTTACTTGATTTCATTTGGACTTACGATCATTTGAAGTTCTTTTTGTAACAGATAATTCAAGATGGCATCTTCTGATGATGAAGAAAAGATTCAAAAGCTCAAAATAGACCTTAAAAATCTTACTTCAGCAGCTTCATATTATTCAAAGCGGTCAAAGAAATATCATGATGATAAAAGATTGCAAAGAGTATAAGTCGATGCTTTGAATACTATAAATGAAAATATTTTGAAGCAGATCTCTAGATTGGATGAAGAGAAGGAAAATGTTATGGAAGCTGCGAATTTTGAACTAAAAAGCAAGATCTCTGATTTGGAAGATCAAATTGCTCAGATCCAGCAAGCTGATACTATTGGTAAGTATGAGAAGATGGTTAAGAGTCTGGAGACTAAGAATCATGAGCTGAACAAGAAGATTTATGATTTAGAGATAAAGATAGCTAAAGAAACATTTGAGTCTGATAAAGAAAAGAAAGTATTTGCACAAAAATTCTCAGAATTTTGAAGGAAAAGCTTTGAAGAGAAGAAAGCAATTGAGCTTAAATGTTCCAAGCTTTCTCAATAGGTATCTGATTTTGAGAAAGTGATTATTTTGGAAAGAGGCAAGTTTGAGAAGGAGAAGAAGACCATTGAACAGAAGAATGTTGGAATTTTTAAAAAAATATGTGGTCAGAGAACCAATGTTGAGAAGGGCTTTGAAGAAGAAAGAAATATGTTTGAAGCAGAGATAAGGAAGCTTACTGATAAGTTATCTGAACTGTCAAAAAGTGCATTGAAAGATCAGAAAGCGAAGTCTGAATTCAAGAAAGAGATTGGCCTACACATCAAAGAAAGAACATTTATTTTTCAAAGATAAAAGAGCTTGAAAAGATTGTTTCCAAGGTGGTGGTGACTGAGCAAATGACTCCAGAGTCAAAAATCCACACACCTAGAAATGAATTAGCTAATTCTAAAAGGATAACCTCAAGCTCACATCAGAAAACTGTTTCTACAAGAAGGTCAATTTACTCATTTGATCAGATTCGTACTAGTAACATTTTTTATGATCGAAATGTAAATGGTTCATGTACACAAAGAAGGAGAAGAAAGAAATATAATGAAGAGAAACTGGTCTGGAGAGTGAAACCAGTAGATGAAGAAAAGAATAATGAGAAGAAGGATGAGAAGAAAAGTAACGAATCATTTGTATACGCATCAAATGCAAAGAAGAACAAAGTGCTGAAAGGTAAAACTGATCATGCTTACTCGAGAGATCAACTGATCAGGTTGTCTTATAAGAAAAATTATTGTTCTTACTGTCGTACATATGATTTTTTTCATAAGTCTAGTGATCATTACTGGTATGGTTCTTATTCTATTACTCCTAATAGAACTGCAACTCACAAATATGGACCCAAATACAGTAGGTACCAAAGACGAAAGATGATTCTGTGTTGCAGGCACCTCAAGTCAAGGGGGAGTAAGAGAACCAAGGCTTCTGAATATTACAGTTCAGGACCCGTTCTTCAATGATAAGGAGTTTGACTTCAAAACACAACAGTTTAGGACTCGCTCTTCAATGATCAAAAGAAATGATGCTCCCGTGCTGATAAGAGACTGTACTCCGATACTTAAATGAGGAAATAAACCTTCAAGAGGGAGTACATATTTTTCTGGAAATATGCATTCGGAAGATACGATTATCTACACTTTAGGGGGAGTTATAGATCTCTATCATGTTTTTCATTAACATATTTTATGATGCATAATTTCAGGGGGAGTAAGAAATATGTCTTCTGATTACTTTTGATCAGAACTCGTACATTCAAAGTTTTACTGCTTTATGCCATTTACTTTTCAATAAATGTTGTGAATAAAACTTTGCACTTTGACGACTTTGTAATTTTTGTAGATTTAAGAGAAAGCTTAAATGATCATATCTATTATGAGTTAGAGCTGACTTGATGAGATTTAAGACTGAGCGAAAAGGTTTATTTCTAATCTTAATATCATGCGTATCTAAAAGAAGGACAACTTTCAGGTATGAAAACTTGTTCTTAAATGTTCAAACCACTTGTTATTCTTAAATGATTTCATGAATATAGAAGTGTGATTTTAAATGTTTTCATTTTTATTTGTGCTTAAATGTCAATAAACCGTGTGTTTCCAAAGATAAATACTTGTGTATTATCTTTTCCATATACTGTCAAGTTTTCACACACACCGGTTTATATTTTGTTGAATATGTTCTTACCATTTCTCTAAACTGAAACAAACTCTTCGATGGTAAGACACCCCTATTGAATTTCAATGAATTTTGAGCGTGATTTCATTTCGAAACATTATTTCAAGAATGTCTATATCTTGTTTCGTATAGATAAATTTCAATTTTTGTTGTCCTGCGCCTTAATTGATAAATCCTTTTGATTTTGATCTTTATCATACAATGTCAGATTTTCAAACAAGTTTCTTGTACTCACTTCATTATTTCAATATACTTGTTTTGAAAAGTCTTCAATGTTTTAAAATGCTCAAATCTTCATGATTATCTCATTAAGCATACAGACTTCTTACTTATATATTTTGTGCTTTAACTGATATAGTTAAACTATTTGAGCAACATGTTTTTTTAGGACAATATGAGTTCATTGTGTGAGCTTAATTGAAACTTCTATGGACTCACGTTAACCAGTGTTTCCTACCCAAGAAGTTACCTTGAGTGATCGAGTGTGAGGAGTCTAATACTGAGTGTGGGTTGAGTGATGAGGTAAAATGAAAAAGAGTGTTTGGTTAGAAGTGAGCTCAATGATTAAAAGAAAGAGGGTGTGAGATTAGAGTAAAAGAATATCAAACTCTGCACAAACTTTTTCTAAGTCGGGCAACCACATTACTAGTGTTTCATAATTTTTCGTGAACATTATTGAAACAGGCAACTAGCCCATGCCAACTCTTGATAAAAACCCCACCAGCTACTCATTTTCTTCTTAACAAGAAAATGTTTCATATTTCAAGAGGACGTAACACATATGCTATCTGGTTTCATTTAGAAAATCTGGATATTGAAAAAGAAGGAAGTTTGCCCCACCTTCGCACTTCGATCATGCACAATTGAGTCTGTGTTTAATTACTGTTGTTTTAGTGGTTTACATAATTTTGAGCCTTATAAATCAATCATCATGTGCTTACTTCTTTCTAACACTTGCACGAACACACAAGGAATTTGTTTTCTTGTCATAACGTTCATAGAAATATCTTTCTGGTGTTTCGATGATTGAATGGAAGACCTGTGGGAGTGAACATCACAAAAGCTCCTTTCCAATGTGTATTCGTTACACACAGTGACTTTGTGTTACTGACAGGCATCATAACTGATTCATTTGTTGATTCAGGTGTTACACTCTTATTTTGTCTGAATTTGCAAAGATTCGGATAAATATCTCTTTGGATCGGCAAATAATCAGAGGCTCAGTATGAAAGATCATTTATCAGAACAGATTTCAGAGACATTTCTTGTAAAGGTTTGATGATTTCATGCTTTCTTCATCAAAAAGAAGAAGAATTCAAGAAATGTATGAATATGAAATGTTATAGATGGGGGAGAAGATCAAGTAATGTTTGAGGAATGATCAAGAATTGTGGTTTGATAAAGAAAGTTTGGAGTTTGAGGAATGATCAAGAATTGTGGTTTGATAAAGAAAATTTGGAGCTGAAAAGAGAAATTTATGTCAATTTGATGAAAGATTGTTGAAGACTGTTGAAAGCTGAAATGGAAAGTTCAAAGATTATTGAAATTTTCGTTGAAGATAGTTTGCTAAAGCAGTCCGAGCTGAAACAAAAGATAATTTCTTTTTGATGCTTGAAAGTGGTGTTTACATCCTTTTGGGGAGAATGTTACTGTTCTTGAAGAACAAACTTTGAGAAGATTGCTGAAAGTCTTGAAGACTGTTTTGTCAAAGAAAGGGGAGATTGTTCTGATCATAAAAGAGAAAATTTAATCTGATTTTAATCTACAAAGAGGGAGATTGTAATGTTTGTACAGAAAGGGGGAGAAGATTCAAATTGAGCTTAAAGTGAGAAGACTGAATTGCAAAATCTTTTTAGAGATGATCTTGATCCAAAGAGGGAGAATGTTAGACCACATATTTGTTGGATGCAAGATCATAATATTTGAAGATCAAAGTCAAACAAGTCAAGGCTCAAAAGTCAACTCTCTTAGTGAAAGTCAAAGTCTTTGTAATAAATGTTAAAGTCAAAGTCTCTTGTATTTTGTTTCCTTGTTTTAGATGGTAGATATAAATAGCCTTGCCTTTGTAAGTTTTGGAAAACAACTCTACACGGAACAGATTAAAGAAGAGTCTCACTGTTATATCTTTCTAGTGAGAGAAAGTAGTGAGAGAAAGTGAATATGTAATCTGTGATTTCATAATCAATGACATGTGATTTCGATTTATTGTCATATTGATTGTTTGTGTAATTAGAACTTGAATTTGGGACATTAACAAGACAAAACACACTTTTTTTTATCTTCAGATGAAGTCCACATCAATGCAAGATATCACAAATATACTTTATCATAAAAGTACAATGTGTTTGTGCCGATGACATTTTCCCACCAAAACTTATCAAAGACAAGTTTGGTGAGAGGAGAGACAAGCTGGCACACATGACAAGTTAGCAAACATATCTTCAGGAAGAAGATGTGTGATCGGCACCATGATGGCCGATCTCATCACTACCGATGAGATCCTGGTCGATGGTGTTGTTCCACATTGGCAGGCATCTTAGCTTTAGGCTGAGAAATCCATCTTCAATCCGTTTTGACAGATACACTTCTTCTTTAACTTTTCGGCTGATCTTCAACTTCCCCGAACATTTGGATAGAAACTAAGCTGCTAGAAAGAACATCAAAATATTCTAAGTAGGATGATACAAAATAGAAGATCGGGAGGTCATTATCAAATCTTTAGATGACCCAACAAGATTCATGATCAACTATAGCTGATGATCAGTGAACATGAATCACTGATGTAGAGAGGCAATAGTTTAGGCTTGATCTTGATTTGTCATGCGTTGTAGATTTGTCTTGGTTTCACTGACTGTTGCTTCAAATCATTTGTAGACTTGTCTTCATCATCAGCTTAGTCTTCGATGTCAGTGATGATCTTTTTGATCGTGAAGCTTGTCTTTAGGGATTACATAAACTGATTACATAGAAAACCACTCAGCGATAACTGAACAGAATCAGTATGATCGTTGATAGTGAAACACTAATACATATACAGTCTAAAGTAATTTTCACCAAGTATAAAAGGATCATCATCAAATCATTAAGAGAGTTTGGATCAACATTATGCATGAGCTAATTCAATTCTTAATAGGATACTTACTGCTTGAGAATAATAGTCACAAAAGGTATAATGAGGATTAGAAGTATCCTTACTGAAATGATCCCATACCACATATTTTTCATAAGTAACCCTGTATGTTTTTATATGCTCACTACACATGTTACACAATACTTACTACTAAAGAGTATATAAACCTATAGGGTCGCACACAAATAATATTTATGTTCCGATATGGTTATTGGATGATAAGAAAACCGAACAACATCATGTATAATTATTATAATTCATGTAGAAAAAATAAAGTATGTGTTAAAAATGTAATTGTGATAATTATTGTATTTTATGTGTAAATATGTTTATATATAAATTAATTAAGATAATAAAATTAAATAAAACTTTAATTAGGCTTGATGGGCCTTAAATAAATGGGTTTAAGGATGAAGGTAGGCCCGTATGTTTGTGAGTTATGTTTGTGTGTCCCTGATTCAAGTTTCTAATTGCACATTAATCAAACAAACAAGATTGTTTAACTACCTGTTTCAATTTCAATTATCAAATTCAAACGATTACAACTTTCTCTCTCTACAATCTCTTTCTCTCTCTAAAACCTTTTCTCTGAATACACGTACAAAATCCTCTAGTCATATATCTATTAAACAAAACAACAACTATTTATACCTATAAGACTAAACAAGACAAAACTAAACAAACAAACAAAATACATTGACTTCGACAATTTATTACACTATGACTATGACTTTCACTGAGAGTTGACTTTCCAGCTTTTGACTTCTTGAACTTTGACCTCTGATCTTCATGATCGTGTATCCAACATATTTCTGCCCTAACAATCTCCCCCTTTGGATTCAAGAACATCTTCAACAAGATTTAGCAAAGCAATCTCCCCTTTCAGTTCAATCTGGACAATCTCTGACTATATTTGTTGGTCCCAATAATGATGTTCTTTACTTGATGGACTTTTACTACACAAAGATTAATAAATAAGAGTGCGGAAGCATTTCTAATATGTAGAAAAGTCGAACATTCAAGGTAGTAGACACACAAATAATCAACAAACAGAATCGTAAGATATAACAAGGACGTTACTCAAGATACTGTTTCATTGATTTTTCTTTAAGAACACCAAGAACACGCACTTGTGTGTGCAAATATTCTCAGGGAAATACAATCTCTAACAGATAGACTTGCGGGTTTTCTTCGATTGCTTTCTTAACTCAAAGGAGGTGCTCCTTTATATAAGAATAGGATGCACCCCTTAGTACAAGACAAAGACTGACATAAAATGATCTAGAAATCTTTGAACAGTTGGCTTCACGTGTTCTGCACGTGACCTTGTCTTGAACTGAATTTGCCATCTTCGAAGTCTCTAGAGGTTAGCCATCACAGAGGCTCTGTGAGTGATCACAGAGGCTCTGTGATCTGAAGATCATTGACAGTTTACGAGTCCTCTGGCAGAGCTTCGACAGAATCTTATGGGATTGTGGGTTCTGTGGTGTTCTTGGATGTTCTGAGCAAACTTCTGCAGTTCCTATACTTAGCCTATTTTTCAATACTTTTATACATGAAAGTTAGAGCTAACAATCTCCCCCTAAGTATTGAAAAATGAAGAATTTGAATGATGAGATTTAGGCTAAGTTAGAAACCAAAAGGAGGTGAAAGGAACTCAACCTCTACATACTTACTTTCATTCAAAAAAAAATGCCAGAAGGCAATTACATTTTAGTACAATAAATGAAAGTAAAGAAAATTACATTACATCAGAGCCTATATCTTGGCGTCTGGGAAATCATTGACTTTTCTTCCAAAGCCACCTTCCTTCTTCAGCTCTCTGTAGTAAAACACGCACAAATCACTGAAGTTTATAGTTGCACCTATATTTTCCAGTAGAACATTTACAACTTCTATGGGTACAAGTGGTGTGCCTCTGTGTTTGATGATCAGGTCTTGTATGAACAGCAGAGACTGAGTTGAGTACTTGTGACTCTCTATCCCCATAAAAATCTTCTTTTGGCCTTTGGGATTGATGTACACGAAACCAAAGGAAGGTAAATTTATGGTGGAGTTCGAAAGGATTATGGCAGAGGGTGGTAGATTATCCTCTAGTGGAGGTAGGTTTACCTTCTTGACCTCCAGATCAAGTGCCACTTGAAAGTCGACAATGCTGTAGAAGATTAGCTTTTCACTCATGGTTCTTTTGATCGTTAGGTGGGTTTCTTGATACTCTTTCTTCCAACCAAACTTGTCTTCTGTCCACATGAATAGCTCTGAGAGATCGTGGGGATGAAGATTTGGCAGATCTACATCAGTGAACGTCCATATTTCCCCATCATCTCTCTACACCGCATACTCATTGAACCATAAGTTTTGGTATTTTGTGTGGCCAAGCTTGATTGACAGAACCTTTGAGATTTTGGCCATGGAGAAGACACTGAGTTTTGGTTTGGCTTTGTCTTTGTAAAATCTTCTGATTTCCTCTGAAATGATTTGCTCTAAGAGTTTGACAGAGGGTTGATCGTGGACCCCTCGGCTGTAGAGGTACTTGTAGACGTCTTCTTCTATGTTCTTCTTCTGAGGGATAGGGAAGGGTCTTCTCAAGCTCTCGAAGCCTTGGATTACTTCTATAACTCTGTCCTTAGGAGGTTTTTCAATTGGGTCTAGGACAGGGAGTTCAGAGATGGGATGCAGATCAAACACCCAATCTTCATCTTCGGGTTTTATACCTCTCAGAGCTTCACTTTTGTGGGCATCGAAGGAGCTTTTCAGAAGCTTCTCGGTGCTTGGAGGAGGTGACCATTTCTTCTTCAGAAGCTCTATGGCAATATCCTTGCCTTTGTCTTTGGTGGTTGGTTTGTTGATTTGGACTATAGGGATTTGTATTGTGGGAGTGGGAGGTAAAGCTGTAGAGGCCTGTTGTTGATTTGGCTTCTAAGGTCTAGGCTCTGAGCTTGAAGGGACTTGTTGGTTCAGAGGTTCTGCTTGAGTTAATAGGCTTGTCTTCATCTGTAGAGTCTCCCCCTCATGAGGACTAGAGGCATCAGGATCCTGGTCCTCATGTCGTGCCCTCTTCTGCACTGCCTCGGCTTGGCAGGTCGCAGGTTCCTTCCTCTTTCGCCTCTTGCAGAGATGATCTTCAGCGTGCTTGGTGATTTTCTTCAGTACATCTTCTGTAGCCAACGATAGTCTGTTGACTTCAAGATCAGACTTAAACTTGATCGTGGCTACATTCTTCTTCAGATCCTCTATCACTTTCTTGCCTTGTGAGATATCAGATCCAATGAGGTTGAGACTTCTCAGAACCATTCTCCCCATTGTTTCCAATTCTTCTTTCGTATCTAGGCCAGAGATGTCAGTGGTAGAGGTGGAGGTTGGTGGAGGAGCATAAGTGGACACCTGAGGTTGAAAAGGAACCATAACACTGCGAGTTAGGTCCTTGATTTCGTCTCTTAATTTAGTCAGATCATCCACCCCTGACTTAGTTACTTCGGTTGCAAACTTACTCATCTCCTTTATGCATATGTCCCCAAGGGTTTTGATTGCATCTGTCTGAATGTTGATCGATTCACCATGATACTAAAGGTCTTTTCTTGTCACAGAAGCTTCTGTCAGCTTCCTGATCTCTGCCGAATGTTGTATTGAAGTTTGGGTGAGGGCTTTCAAAGCCTCTGCAAGGACGTTGGAGTTCGGATGGGATGCGGTTGAGACAGAGTTTTTCAACTCTTCAAGTTTTTGGAACACCATGTCAGCAAAGGCTTTAAACTCGCCCTTTGTGACAAAGGTGTCCGAGGTGACCTCTAGAACAACACATGTTCCAGATTTTGCCAACGAGTGTTTGGCACCTTCAGAGCCTGTGATGATGTGGAGCTCTGGAGGATTTCCTTCCTATCCTTGATGTCCCACAAAGGAATCATCTATGGAAGTTCTGTCAGTAGGTCTCTTGAGGGAGGGTTCAGAGGCTTCCCCAAGATTCCTAGTGATTAAGTTATGTGGTTGTTCTAGAACCACAGAGCTTATGTGTTCTCTTACTTCCAACTCTGAAGCAGTTTGGTGTTCACTCTTGTGTGTGACAGAGGCAACAAATGCCTCTGTGTGAGGAACTGTTGTGTCCTGGGGCAACTGTACACTTATAACCATACCTTCACCCTTTTGAGCGGGTGGGGTGGATTTGGTTTCCCCAGGTTTAGGTGGTACAGAGGATGAAGGAATATCCTCTGTCCGGTCGGCTTAGGTTAGGTTCGGACCATGTCATCCTTCTTCAATACCTTTCTGCACTAGAACTGCAGAGGTAGATGTATGGGTTGCACTGGGAGTTGGTTTAGGTTTTGTGCCTAAGGCATCTTTTTCACGACTCTCCTCCTTCGATTTTGTATCTCCTTCCCCTTCCTCATCGTTCTGTGACTTGCCAGTCACATCCTCTATCTCCATTTCTACAGTTTCGCCCAATTCCCCTGAGTACCTAAGGATGACCTCTTTAGCTATTTCTGTGGCCAACTTCAGATGACTCTTAGGTATATCCTCAGGGGTTTCTTCAACGATAAGTGCTTTCCTTCTTGACTTCTGCAGAAGGTTTTCACTACCCTCTGCAGGTTCAGTTCTAGCATTGAGCGCCTCAACCTTGGCATCAGCAGACCTTTCCTTATCTACAAGCTTACACAGTTTCTTCTTCTTCTTTTCAGAGGATTTGACAACCTCTATGGCTTCTTCTGCAACCTTTTTCTTCTTTTTCTTGGGCTTTGGAACCTCTTCCTCTTCGGTTCTCTTCTTCTTTTGTTTCTTTTTCTCCTTTGCACTGCCCTCCCCTTTATCTAACTCTCCCTTACTCTCACTCACTTTTTGTGCCTCTGTGGCCACAACTTCATTCTCCCTTGCACCCTCATCTCTCAAGTACACAACTACATCTCCTACTTGGAAACCTACGCGAGGGGGGGTTGCAGGAGTCGGTGCTGGAGTCCTGTGCCCTCGTATGTAATTCCTAATACCCTCTTCACTACCCAGATATGTCAACAGGCTTGTTGACAGAGGTCTTGCGTTCGAATAACCAGTTTTGAGGATAGTTGGTTTGTGTGACTTCATCTCATGTAGTTTAATAGTCTTACCCTCTGCTGGTAATTTACCTTCCCCAATCAAATCGTCTCCCAGAAGCAGGCCAAGAAATCTTCCTAATACAATGTTCTTGGGCTCTGTGCCCCTGTCTTGGTCTTGTTGCTTGGTTATTATAGCATTACGAATTTCTCTGAAGATGAGTCCTACGTAATCAAGAGGAAGATCATAGTAGATCCCATTCATGATAGCCAGAATTGTATGGCTCCACTGATCTGGGCTCCCAACCTTTGAAGTTAAACATCTGTTCAAAATGGAGAAGAGCACGTTCCACAGAGGGATGAGTTTCTGTTAATCCAAGAACACTGATTCTTTAGAGAGAGAAAGTAGAGAGAGCAATTGAAGCGCAAAGTGAGTAATCTGATTAAAGTGTGCGTGTGTTCCTTACAAGACACAAAGACCAAAGGGACTTAAATACCCTTGGTCAATACAACACAGAATAAGCACTAAACACAGTATTTGACCAAGCCCTATGTATACAACGATTACTATAAAATCAGACCTAACAATCTCCCCCTTAGTAATCATTGGCGCTTTGGTCTTCAAAAATTGTCTTTTATAACAGCACGGACCAACAAAGCGACTTTGTGAAGCTTTCTGACTTTTTAAGAAAAATTTCTTCTCAGCATCTTTCAGATTAAGTTGTCTTTACTGTCTTGAGCTCTTGACGATACACCTCTTTTGAATGATCTTGAATGAACTGTGGTGTTCGGAGAAGAAACAACAAAAGAACTTATTGTAGCTGAGAGAATAGAATCTTTGAGCGAATCTTGATCAGCAGAAAAACATTTGAGCTCTGATACCAATTGTTAATTCAAGAACACTGATTCTTTAGAGAGAGAAAGTAGAGAGAGAGCAATTGAAGCGCAAAGTGAGTAATCTGATTAAAGTGTGTGTGTGTTCCTTACAAGACACAAAGACCAAAAAGACTTAAATACCCTTGGTCAATACAACACAGAATAAGCACTAAACACAGTATTTGACCAAGCCCTATAAATACAATGATTACTATAAAATCAGACCTAACAGTTTCATATCCGATGATACAGTGTCCATAACCATCCATTTTGGCATGTCGAGCGCTTAGCCAAAATTGTTGGATGTATGACTCAGGGATATCATTCCTCTTTATTCTTAGGGCCTTGACAAGAAAGTGATTTTGTAGGATATTGATGAGGGGTTCGGCTTCAGCAGGGAATCCAGAGGGATTCAGGGTGACAAAGTGGTTGTTGGGTTTGTTGTTCATCTGGGTCAAGTGATAGTCATGCCTTGTAAATGATAGCATTATGCTTGTGAGAACTTGTTCTTGACTAACAGAGTGTGAGTCAGCCTGTTGTGCCACTGAGTGTTGAGATTTATTGGAGTTCTTAGAGCCATGGGAGTTTTTGGATGAGTTGGAGTGAGAAGCCATTGTAGAAGCAACAAAGGTTTCTTGCAAAGGAATTCTTGAGAGTAGAAGATTCCAGGTAAAAGAATGAAGAGAGATAGAGAAAGGTTTATATACTGTGAGGGGTGTAAAAAATTTGGGCGGTAAAAATAAATATTTGAAATCCGTAATGAGTGTAAACGGATAAGAAGTCGTTTTCAAAAAACGACAATACATATACGAACCAATAGGAATGTGCCACGTCAAGATGGGCGGTGCACGATCGAGTACGTGCGCCTCCCTCTAATTTCACGCGCGTGGCGTTTACTATTCCCACATGTCATTGATTTTTAGAAATAACCCGCATTTAATGACCAAATGGTAAAAAATTTCAAGTTAAATTGTGCAGAAGGTCTGTGGGTCAAGAGCTTCTTAGGTCATTTGGAGGGTTCAAAAGCACAGAGAAGACCTAGACATTCGAAAGAACTTATGAGATGATCGAACACAGACCCATCCATATTATTAATAGACAATAGACCCTTTTTGTGAGGTATAGAGGCTCTGTGATAGGTCACAGAGGCTCTGTGGAGGTCCTCAGAGGCTCTGAGATTAAAAATTTCTAATTTAGGAAATACTTTGGGTGGTGATCACTCAAAGGTCTTGAAAGCATTTTGAGGGGCAGAGTGACAGAAAAGTTGTCGAGCTCCCCCTTGAATTGTTAAGGTCCTATTTTAGCTCCCCCTTGATCTGTGCTTGGATCTTTTGAAAAAAAATAGACGTTGAACAAGACATAGAGCAAGAGAGACATTTTATTAAAAAGGTTTTGAGAAAGAAGACTGTACAAATAATAGAAAAAAAATACATCATAACACAGTATGTACTGCAGAGGCTCTGTGCGAGGATACAGAGGCTCTATGAATCAACTCATGTTAAGCATGCCAATTTTGTCAATGAGAAAAATAAATATTTTCTCATCTAATGCCTTTGTCAAAAAGGTCGTCAAGCTGGTAACCTGTGGGGACAAAGTACATTTCTAGTGTCCCATGCTCCACGTGATGTTTCAGAAAGTGGTACCTGATATCGTTGTGCTTTGTCTTAGAGTGCTGAACAGGATTGGCAGAGATCGCAATGGCACTTTTGGAGTCACAGAGGATGGGGATTTTCACGATGTCAAATCCATAGTCTCTGAGTTAAGTTCTCATCCACGGAACCTGTGAGCAACAACTAGCGGCAATGACGTATTCTGCTTCTGTCGTAGAGGTCGAGACACAATTCTGCTTTTTAGAAGTCCAACTCACTAGCTTTCCTCCAAAGAATTGGCAACTCCCAGAGGTACTTTTTCTGTCTATCTTGCATCCTCCGTAATTTGAATCTGTATAAGCCACAAGATCAAAGGCAGAGTTCTCCGGATACCAGAGGCCAAGATTTTTGGTTCCTTTTAGGTATCTGAAGATTCTCTTGACAACATGAAGGTGAGATTCTTTGGGGTTATCTTGAAATCTTGCACAGATGCATGTGGCAAACATTATATCAGGTCGGCTTGCGGTTAAGTACAAAAGAGACGCTATCATACCTCTGTAGAGTTAACACTCCACAGATTTGCCCTCTGGGTCTGCATGAAGCTTAGATCCAGTGGCCATAGGGGTTTTCATTGGTGAAGAGTCAGAGAGCATGTATTTTTTAAGTATGTCAGAGACATATTTAGATTGGTTTATGAAAATGCCCTCTTTGCTTTGTTTGACTTGCAATCCTAGGAAGAAGGTAAGTTCTCCCATCATGCTCATCTCAAACTCACTCTTCATCAATGACTAAAACTTTTTACAATAAGATTCATTTGTGGACCTAAAAATAATGTCGTCAACATAAATCTACACAAGCAGAATCTCACATTTTCTCTTTTTATAAAATAAGGTTGTATCAGTTGTACCTCTTTCCAAACCATTGGAAAGAAGAAAGTTTGAAATTCTGTCGTACCAAGCTCTGGGGGCTTGCTTGAGTCCGTACAGAGCCTTGTCCAAGAAGTACACGTGATTAGGGTACTTGGAGCTTTCAAACCCTAGTGGTTGCTGGACGTATACTTCTTCTTGAATGTGCCCAATCAGAAAGGCTGACTTAACATCCATTTGAAATACTTTGAAACCTCTGTGGGTTGCGAAGGCAAGAAATATTCTTATCGCCTCGAGCCTTGCCACAGGGGAAAAAGTTTCGTCATAGTCAATTCCTTCTTCTTGGCAGTATCCCTTGGCCACCTGTCTTGCTTTGTTCCTGATCACCACACAATCCTCGTCCATTTTGTTCCTGAAGACCCATTTGGTCCCTATAGCAATTTTGTCTTTCGGCAGAGGCACTAGGGTCCATACTTCGTTTCTTTCAAACTGCAGAAGCTCTTCTTGCATAGCTTCTACCCAGTTTGGGTCTTCAAGAGCTTTAGAGATCTTTTTGGGTTCGATAATACTCACAAAATTTGTATAGTAACAAAAATTTGCAGTACTGGATCGAGTCAGGACTCTGTCAGAGGGGTCACCTATAATTTGGCTTTGTGGATGACTTCTGGTCCACTTTGTCATTCGTGGAAGGTGGTCAATGGAACCTTCTAAAATCACTTCCAGAGCATTTTCTATCTCTTGATTTTGATCACCCTCTGTGGAAGGCAGATCATTTGAACTTGTCACGGGACTTGTTCACTCTGAGTTGATGTTATGAGCTCTGTGGTGCCTTGTTCAGAGTTCTCTGATTGATATGGTGTTGACCCTTCAGAGATATCTTGAAGATGACCATGATCTTGATTAATCTTGGAGCCTTGTTCAGAGTTAGCCTCTGATTGCTCCCCCTCGACATTTGCACCTGCAAAAGAAGTGGAAGAGGGTGAAGTATTGCTAGGACCTGATAGAGTCGTACCTGATTGGTCTACTGAGGCTTCAACTCCAGAGGCTCTGTGGTCATCCTCTGAGGGTCCATCATCGTTGAACATCTCTTCAAATAGATGATGAAGTCTATTTCCTCTAGATGAGTCACCAGATTCTTTATCCTGGATTTTGAGTCCTGAGTTGATTTGCTCAGAA
This sequence comes from Arctium minus, assembly GCA_954870635.1. Lineage (NCBI taxonomy): Eukaryota > Viridiplantae > Streptophyta > Magnoliopsida > Asterales > Asteraceae > Arctium > Arctium minus. The sequence continues at coordinate 46,063,496 of OX941089.1, read as the reverse complement.
GTCACCTGTGTTAGATATAGTTTAATCAAGTTGTAATAATTAGTCCCTCGTTATGTTTTGTTAGTATTTTCATTAGTTTGACTTGTGTAGGTGTCAAGGCTATTGACCCTATATACAGTCCTTTATTTTACCTTTATAGGTTAAGCTACTGAATTCATTCATGGTCTAATCATTATCTGTAGCCGTCATCTTTTCTCTCAATGAAACATATGACATTTTTATTCTCTTAATCATTCATCTTTCTATGATTCATTCTTGTTTTATTACTCTGATAATATTCTTGTGTGCTTGAATCTGGAACAACAATTGGTATCAGAGCTACATCATAAATCAGAATCAATTGATCTGTGCAGTAATCAAACCCAGTTTACTATTTTTGAGAACTTCACTGTTCTATTGGTGTTTTTGAGATTGGAAGGTTGTTTAAATGCAATGTTTGGCTCAATAGATGCGTATGATGATTATGAACATGTTTCATATTAATCAGAAACATATTTAAACACATTTTCTTGGTCTATTTAATCATTCTTTGGATTTTTTAGACTTAGTCTTATGCGACCTGTCCAGACTCAAAAGGTCAGATCTGTTTTTGAAAATACAGTTTTTGGGGTTTGTTCACGATCAATTATTGAGCATAATGTCAAATTTTGGTGTTGATTGAACAAGCCTTGTCATGGATCTGGTGAAAAACTTAACTTAAAGCTCGAAATAGGCAATTTTTGCAAGTTTGTGTGAAGAACTCGCAGAACACAGTATAGAACTCGCAAGGTTCCTAAAAATCGCAGGATAAAGTGAATTTGAAAATATCCAAGTACAACATTCGCAGAATAGTTCCCTGCGAAAGTTGAAGGTTTCGCAAACTGCGTACTTACGAATTCTCTTGAATTCGAAGAGTACTGTCTACGAAAGCTATAGGATTCGCAGAAAACTCATTTGCAAGTTTCTCAACTTTCTCAATTCAAGCACTTGTGAATCCTGACCCAAACTTCTTTGATCTACGAAAGTTATATCCTTTTAAGTATCCTTGCTTATTACTTGCGAATTCTTGCCTTCTTTTTCATATTTTGCATACTTGTTGATCTTTTGTGCTAAATATCTGAATTTCTGATTAAAGATTACTTCAAGCACATATTTTAGATACACAGGAAAGATGCCTTATACAGATGATAAGGGAAATACTGTGCTCACTCCAAGATATTGTGTTCTATCCTACATGCCAGAGATACCAAAGATAGAAGCTGAACTTGAAACTCTCAGATGTGAAAGCAAGAAGTTGAGAGATGACATGGATGCCTTAAATGTCAAATTGACAAAAGCTGAAATTCAAGTGAAGCGGTATCAAGATAAAGGTCATGAATGGCTTAAGAAAGTGGATGACAGAAAGAACAAGGAAATTGTTGAACTGGAAAAGTCTTTCAACCAAAAGTTGTCTGAGATTTCCAAGAAGTCTAAGTCTGAGAAGAAACAAATGGAGATTAAAATCTCAAATCTTTTAAAACAAGCGTCTGACTTTGAACAACTCATCATATCTGAAAGGAAGTCCTTTGATGATGAGAGAAAATATTTTAAAAGCAAAAATGCTAATATGTTCAAAGAAATTTCAGATAAAAACCAGACTTTAGAAAAGGATTTTGAAGAAGAGAGAAAGATTTTTGAAAAATAAATCTCTAAGCTCACAAGCAAATTGACAAACTTGTCTACTGAGATCATGAAGGAGAAAAGGACTAAATCTGGAATTCAGAGCAAGTTTGATAAACTCTGCAATGAGAAATCTAAGTTGTGTGATAAAATTCAAAAACTTGAGAGTGATAATATTGATTTGTCTACCAAGATAACCACTTATGCCTCTACTTCATCCTCTTCTGATGATGATTGTGCTGAATTAGTATGTTCCTTTCAAGCAGTATCAAGTATGTTTCAGAAAATGGTTTTTAGAAAACAAGATGTGAAATCCAAAGCTTCTGAACCAAAGCAGATTAAAACTCCAAAATCCTTTTATGTAAAATCTGCTGATAAGAGTGTCAATCATTTTCAAAGATCTTCAACTAAATCTCCAAGTAAGGATCAAATGGTTTGGGTTGTTAAAGGTTCACCAGAGGCAGAAAAGATTCACAAAGCTAACTAGAAGAAAAAGGAAAAAGCTCCAAAAGGTAAGTCTTTAGCACCTGACTTTGTCAAATCAGCAACACATTTGATCAGGTTGGCAAAAAGAAAGTTATGTTGCTCTTACTGCTACACTGATAAGTTCATTCACAAAGCACAAGCCTATAGTAGATCTTATCATCACAGTGCTCATCACAGGTATGAGAATCACTCAAAGAAATTCTCAAGAACTGACACAATTGGACCCAAGCTTGTCTAGGTACCAAAACCTAAACCTGTGGTGCAGATAGAAAAAGGAAAAGAGAAGATTGATGATGTCCCAGTCGCGAAGGACTGAAGAATCAATGACTTCTGATTACTACAGATCAGGACTCTTGCTTAAATGTCAAAACATTGACTTCTAAGTACAACAACTTAGAACTCATACACAAATGTCAAAAGTTGGTGATCATTTGGAAAACAGATATGAAGGTGGAGCATATCTGTGCAAACCTTGACAAAAGATCCACATTATATCAAGGGGGAGCAACAAGAACCAATCACAGACAACTCTGAACAGAAGCAAGATCAACCAGAGATCAGATCAAGGGGGAGTATCTGATGAGTTCAAGGGAGTGCTACGTTGCTACATCAAGGGGTAGTAAAGATGTGTTGTAAGTGGGGTGTGTGTAATTCTTTTCAGAATTAAAATTGATAAAAATGCCATTTTTGGAAAGTTTCTTTAATTAGGAAGTTTCTATTTTTGGTACATTTTGTGAAATGTTTTCCAAAATAGCAAGTTTCCTTATTTGCAATGTTTTTAAAAGGATGGAAACTTGGCTAAGGGCAAAATTTGCAATATACTAGCTTGATAAAGCTTCGTGAACTAGTTATTTGCAAAAGTTGGGAATTCGCAGATGTATTGTCTACTTACTTGCCAATGTTGTTTCTGTTGCACTAAATTAGTGAACCTGTGTCTTATGAATCCTCACTCACTACTCTTGCAACTTCTTTCCCTTGGCCCCATAGTTTGCGAATGTTGAGAATTACCTGCTTTGTGATCGTGCCCTAACTCTCTTTGAGTATAAATAGGACACTTGGTCATTTCTTTTCTCACTTATCTCAGTATATCTCGCGAAAGGTCTTAAACCCTCCATAAACCCTATTTACGAAATCTCTCAAACACCTCTTTGATTCCTTCTTCTCGATCTCAAAACGTTGTTTCATTGTTAAAATCTTTAATACTTCCTGATTGTTTTTGTATTTGTCTATTGCAGGTGTCCCCAAACTGGATTTGAATAAGTTTTTGATTGAACTTATGTGGATTTTTGAACCTTTGGACTTCGACCGAACCTGTCGAATATTCATAAGATCTTTGTGAACTTAATGGTTAAATCTTGGTGTTATAATGGTCTCATAACCCTTGTAATACTATACTAGAACCCTGGGATTGCTTGATTGATGGAAATCTCGATATTTGATTTAACTTATGCATTTTTTGTCGATTGAACTCCTTCAAGAACTCGTACGACTGTTCTTGGTGGATTTTCAAATATTGATGTTAAATCTGAGTTTAAAAACAAAATTAAAGGTTGAAATCATGTTCAAAGTGCTGAATCGAACACAATGGTATAAATTTCAAACCCTAAAATCGATTTTCATGCATTTATCAATCTGGGTTCTTAGATGGTGTTCTTGGTGTTCTTGGGAACTTTTGAACATCCAAGTGCAGGTTTCGTAAAATTTTGGATTTTTCAAGGGTTTTACGAATTGTTCAGTTCACGAATCCTTGATCTTATTTGTTTTCAGAAAACCATAAGGACAGGATCCGCAAACCTCATGTCTGCGAATCCTGCTTGCCCTTTTTCTGTCATGTTTAATCCTAATGGAAGAATTCGCTAGATAGATTTCTGTGAATTCTTAGTTTTGCCTAATATTCTCTAAGTGAAGGATTCACAGAGAGCATACCTGCGAATCCTGAACACCTAAGTATAAGAACTCCAAGCCTATAGTCTGCGAATCCTATACTTAGGAATTCTCAAAAGTGGCCTTTCTCATTATTTCACTCTCATGTACTGACTCTAAGTCTTTGGACTTTGTCCAAACTCTTATGTTTCCTGTTGCAGATCAAATGGCTGACAGCAATTCACAGAATGTTCAGATGGATGAAAACTCCATTCAAGAAGCTGAGCAAGAGCATTCAATCCCTTCACAGAGGACAGCAGATGTTCCACCTCCGAATATCAATACTGACATGCTGCTGATACAATAATCAGAATACATGGCTCAAACTCCAAACAATCACAAGTTTGAGTTCAAGCTGAACACAGATCCTTTGGTGAATCTTATCCTTGAGAATCACCCGCTGAACAGAGCACTGTCTGAGAGTGCGGATGTGCCGGAAATCTACGTGCAACAAGCTTGGAAGACCATCCAGCTTTCTCACATTACTGTTGGACAGATCAAGTGTCTAGTTCTTAAATTCAAGATTGACTTCTTCTCTGCCAATATTGACCTTGAGCTTTTCAGACGATCTCTTCAACTACCTGAAGCAAATTCTAGGGAAGGCAGAACTGAGTTTTATGAACAACCTACTGAGGAAACTGCACTTACTAGTATTCGGGAAATGGGATATGTTGGTGACCTTAACAGAGTAAGCCAATTCAAAAAGAACAATCTGCCACCCTTCTACTATGCACTGTTCTCAGTAATCAACTGATGCTTGATGGCGAAATCAAATGGCACTGACAACGCAAGCAGTCATATACTGAAGCTCTGTTACTCTATAGTGCATGACTTACATATAGATTATGCCATCGTCTTTTGGACTAAGCTACTTGAGAAGATTGTTGCCAAGAAGAATGATGTCAGAGTTCTCAATTACTTGCCATATCAGAGGTTTATGACACTCTTGGTTAGAAGTGTTCTAAGAGGAAACAGGCGGATTCCCAAGCAAAACTCACATGAAGTAGCTAACGTGCACGAAATGAAGTTTCTAGTACGTCAAAAGAGGCAGTTCAACTATTCTATGTGAATCCTAGAAGCTCTACTCTGATACGTTGATCCAGAGGCTAAGTGCTTGGTTGAGTATAGAGAATCTATGGCATAGCCAGAACCGGCTGTAGCTACCCAAGGTTCAATCCCTAGGAGAGAGGTGTCTGTGAGGGTACCCGAAACATAGGGAGTTAGGGTACGGGGAGAGAAGCGGAAAAACACCGAGAGGGGAACCAGCGGGGGTTGGAGACCAAGACTAGAAACTTCAGGGTCACGGGTTCTTACCCTACCTCGTGTGACACCTAACGTCAGTGAAGGTCAAGGCTCTGAATATGCCTCGGATCAACCTGAATATCACACCATAGAGATGTAAAAAGAAGAACAACATGTTGTAGAAGAGATACAATCTGTTGCTAGCTCACCTGACCAAGTGACAGAAAATGTTGACTTGGGAAGTGAAATCTCGGACTCTGAACGGTCAAACTCTGCAACGAGAGAAGATGATGATGGAAGTGATACATCTTATGATGATGATGATGATCAACCTCATGGTGGAGAAGAAATTGCTTTGGCATATTCAGAGCCCATGAATAAGGAGAAATAAGGAGAAATTGGTGAAATAAGGAGAAATGAGGGAGACATAGTCGAAGAAGTACGTGAGTCTGTGAGTGAAAGGGAACGAAAAGAAAATGAAGAGAGAGAGCGACCCACAACCCACTATACCAGACGATCAACCACATCACACACTTCTGTGCATTTGTTGTCGGAAGATGTAGACATGAGCTGATCACTCATGCAACTGCACACCCGAGCCACCCACTCTACTTCCTCTCAACAGGAAATAGTTTCATTTACACACGGGGATCAAGCACAAAGTCTATCAATGTCTCATTAGGAGACATCTGATATTTAAATAAGAGATCAGTTTCCCCGGATCTCACTTCCTTTCAGTGCACAAAGTATAGAGCCTATTTATGTTGATAAGACACTATTCGCAGGTCTTGACCTCGGTCGTCTTCGTCACCCGAGCGGAACATCCAGAGTAGATCTGCAATCTGGACTACGAGGACCGGATGGAAATCCTGTCACAGCTAACACAATGCCAGCTGTGAGCACAGGTCACACTGTAGATTCATCTGCAGTTGTGCAAACGGGCAATCTAAGTGATCCCGGTGTTAGTTCATCTGACTTTGTGTCAAGGGAATATCTCGATGGCACCCTAAAGGTTGTTGAACACAGATGGTCAGAGAAGTACGACAGAATAGAGAAAGAACTGGGCGACATCAAAAGATTACTAAAAGGGAAGCAAGTTGTTGAACCTGAGCCAGAGCGAAGAGCACCAGTTCTACCCACTCCACCAGTCACACAGAATACCTCAGATCTTTCAATTGATGAGCTTAAGTCTTTGCTACTCGCAAAACTTCTATCCCAGGCTACAGAAACTCAACAAGATGCCGACTTATTCACATTATTGCATTCCCATCAGCAACGACAACAACGACAGCAACAACAGCCACAACAACCTTCAGATGCAGATGTTCTCAAAGCATTCACTCTACTGAACTAAGCATTTCAACTCTCATGCCAAACTCAGCGGCTGATCAAGTCACTAGGCATGACCATGATCACGATCATGATCATGCGGGGGAGACAAAAGGAGATCAGTCAGCTGGAAGACAGCTGGTTATAGTAGAAAGTGCAGTGCCAATCAGTATAGTACCAGGATAGAGAAGCTCAAGCAGTCAAGGCACTGGTACAAGTCAAGGAGAAAATGTTGAAGAGGTGTTGGAGCATAAAACTTCAAGGAGTTTAGTTCTATATGTGGCGGATGATGAGTCAAGGGTTGAAAAGCCTAAGACTGCTACATGTGAAGAAGTAATGGAGGTAATGGGCATATCAGCGTACAATGTTATAGATGTTGATGATCTGGATACAGATGAACAATTCATTGCAAAGTATGAATCATTCTAGAAAATGAAAGAGGAGGGAGAAAGAATAATAGATTTTGGACTTCAAGATGCTGATCAATCTGAGAATACAGTAAATGTTGAAGAATATGTCATAAATGTTACAGACACAGAAGTTCCGGGCAGTGTACTTGGTGAAAGCGTATTTGAAGATATCTTTGGTGAAGATTTTGCTAGAGATGATCAGGAAGAAGCTGAAGAAGATGAACCAGCACAACCGGCTGAACAAGTAAATGTGGCATCTCAAGTAGATGAGCCATATATACCTACTGCTATCCCATTGGTTTCTACAGATGATACTATGTTTTTCCTTCTCCTGGTGAAGCTTCAACTCCAACTTCTCGGAACGTTGCATTGCCTTTTGAAGAATCAATTGAAAGAGTGTGTGTCCCTGATTTATGAAAAGTTCTTATCAACACAAACAACAACAATGATTTACCAACCTGATTGATAAATAAACATAAATTACATATTGATGTTTGTGATTTACTCTTTGAAGCTCTCTAAGTTTTACAGCGTTGAAATGTGTTATGTGTGTGTTCGACAAACTTGCAAACACATAATATATAACTAAGATATTATCTAACAAACAAAATAATATCCTAAATAATATCTAACAAATAGATATTTAGGACTTATAACAAAAACACTAAAATACAATAAACTAACTTTGACGATTTATTACAAATTGACTTTAGACTAATATTAAGAGTCGACTTTCCAGCTTTAGCTTCAGATTGCGATCTTCAGATTGGATGATCTTGAATCCAATAGATCTGTGCGCTAACAATCTCCCCCTTTGGATCAAGAACATTACTAAAAAGATTTAGCAATTTAGTCTTCTCTTTCAGCTCAGATGATGTAATCTCCCTCTTAGTCTTTAAATGTAACATTCTCCCCAAAAGACGTAGATAAACTCTCTTTCAGATGATGGGAAGAAATTATCTTTAGATTTAGCTCAGAATGTTGTAGCAAAGTATCTTCAAAGAAAATTTCTCTCAAATCAGCATGTCTTCAGAATACTTGCTCTAAACTTGTGTTGTTCCCCATTTCTTGTGTAGCTCTTCTCCCCATTTTTGATGAAAAGAGCAACTAGTTCATCAAAACTTTTATGTCAATAAATGTCTTTCTTACAGAGCCTCTGATTCGTCAATTCAAAAGATATTCATCCAGATCTTTGCAAATCCAGACAAAATAGTCGTGTAACACCTGAATCAACAAATGAACCAGTTAATATGCCTGTTGTTAGATCTGATTTATAGTAATCATTGTATTTATTTTACTGCTTTCAGTAGTGTTATCTGTTTTGTTAGTGCCTTGGGGTATTTAAGTCCCCTTGGCTTGTTAGTTTTGGTAAGAACCGTACATTGTTTGAATACAAGTTACTGTTACATTTGGAGCACATTTTCTCTCTCTAGATTCTCTCTCTACGATCTTGTGATCTTGGCTCATTAATTGGTATCAGAGCCTCCAAGATCTTGAGAGGATTGAGTTTAGTGTATAATTGTTTCTGATTTGGTTGGTTAATTCAAAAAATTTGATCGATTTTTTTTTTCAAGAAAAATCTCGTTTTCTGGATTTTCACTGATTTCAGACATTTTTGTGATCAAATTGATATGAAATTGATGTTATTAGATGCGTTTTAGTTAGTCGATCGTGATTGATTCTTGTTGTTTTGCATAAAAACGTGATTTGATGCTTTGATTTTGAGTTTGAAAATATCCTGAAAAAGTCGTGTTCTGTATTCTGTTTCTTTTTGATTTTTGAGATTTGGAGTGATTTGATCAAATTTGTCAATTGAATTGTATTAAAATCTTGTTTTCTATCAATTGTGTGAATCTGTTTGAATTTAATTTCACTATTATGTTTGATATTGCAGAATTTTAAGTCGAGTGTTAGAATGCGTGGCATTCATGTTAGAATGCGTGTGATTCATCCTATTGTGCGTGTGATTCATCCTATTGTGCGTGTGATTCATATATTGTGCGGGTCAATATTATATTTTGCATGTTAGTCATAGATTTTGAAGTATGCGTGTGTTTAATGAAGTATGCGGGTTATTCATATTCATATTATTAGAATGCGCTTCCATCATATCTTCATTGTGAAACTAACGTTTGAGTGTTAGTTTTTTCTCAGGTTGTTGGTTTTCTCTTGGAAACGCACATCTTCAAGTACGGGTCACTCTAAACACGCACATCTTCAAGTGCGTGCCCTGTTAAACACGCACAACAGCAAGTGTGTGTACTTCTGAACTCGCTTATCTCTCTGAACCCGCATTTCTCTCTGGACACGCATATCTCTCTGAGGAAAGTATCGAGTGCGTATCTTTCTGGACACGTATTCCTTGGGTGTGAACGAATTTGAACAATGGCAGGACCGGTTTATTAATTTCATCGAAATACAATCAAATGGGGAAAATATGATGAAAGCTTTGATTGAAGGTCCCATGGTCAAGCCAAGGAAAGTGATACCAGCTGTTGGAAACACTCCAGCTACTAATGTAGAAAAAGCACTGATAGAATATGAGGCTGATGAACTTCTAAGATACCAAGCTGACAATCAGGCCAAGTCGAATTTGATTCTTGCTCTACCAAATTCCATCTATAACAGAATCGATTGTTTCAAACACAATCCTATGCTGATGTGGACACAACTGGAGAAAATCATGCTTGGTACTGCAATGTCTACCCAACTTCGTCAGACAAGATACATGAACAATTTTGAAGAGTTCAAAGCAAAGGATGGAGAAAGTCTGAAAAGTGTCTTCGACAGGTTCTTGACTGTTATTAATGATCTGTATAAGATCAAGGTTATAAAGAATGAGCTGGAGACAAATCTGAAGTTCCTTAATGCACTCAAACCTGAATGGGAAAAATCCTGTCATCAAATGAGGAATGATCCTAGAATTTCCAAAATGCCCATTCAGGAAATGTTTGAGATTCTGATGTCTGATGAAGCCATGGTAATGAAGAAGAAAGATAAGCTGGATAAGCAGAAGCCAAAGACTGTGGATCCAATCGCTCTTTTAGCTAGTCAAATGGCTGAACAAGCCTTGACAGAGTCTGCTTACGATGGGTCAACAGATGACGATGGCGAAGCATTGGAAAAAGCCATGATTCTTCTAAGTTAGCACTATCAAAAGAAATATCAGAAACGGTCAAGTTCAAACAATCTTCGTTTCTCTTCTGGATCAAAGAAGGTAGAACCCAGTTCTGCATCAAAGCCTTTCTTTCCCAAATATGAGCCTGCTTCAGCAGCTGAACCAAAGAAAGAAGATAAGAAGGCTATGACTTGCTACAACTGTGGCAAACCCGGGCATATTTCAAATGAATGCAGAACGAAGATTGTGAAAGATGTTGATTTCTATAAGAAGAAATTAGCTTTGGCTGAGAAGAAAGCAAGTGGAACAATTTTGTTGGCTGAGGAGAAATATTGGTTGGACCACTCAGATAACGAAGCTGACAATGTTGAGACTGCTGCTATGTGTTTTATTGGAGACGACAACAGTGATGATGAGGATGAGGAGACTTCAACCGATGAATCTGAGGTACCATCTGAGTTTGATTTTAATTTCATTTCATCGCAAATGAATGTCATCACAAATGCTTTACATGACTTTCGTTCAAAGCTTATATCCGAAAAACGCGAAAATCAAGAAAAGTCTGTTCAAATTGAAAAGTTGAAGATTTCTCTGAGAGATGAAAAAGCTATTTTAAAATTTACAAAAGAGAAATTTCAAGAAAGAATAGAAGATTTAGAAATTGAAAAACAGACTTCTCATGATTCTTTGTCTGATTTGTCAATTTTAAATCAAGAGTTTTCGGATAAAACATTTGAATTAGAAGAAAATTTATATAAACAAAATCAAACTGAACAAACAATTCATATGCATAAACCAAGGAGTTATGAGTCGTTAAAAGAAAATTGGGGTCTTGGATTTAAAAATCCTCAGTTTTTAAAGAAAGCTAAAATTGAGATTCCCAATTTCTATGATTACGACTGTCTTGGTCTTTCAAAATATGGTTCTCAATACAAACCTCTTTGGACAAGTGCTAAAGAGACTACAATTGAGGAAGATAAAAAACGGATAAACAACAAGAGAATGGAAGTTCCTTTCGTTTACACTCAAGAAAATGCAAAATATTTTCCTGAAAAAATAAAGAAGAAAAGACAAAAGTTAAACATTGTTTCTTCTACTAAATCTTCTAGATCGAATGACTTCTTTGATTTAAATGAAGCTAATCCTAATAAGGACAAAATATCTCCAGTACCTTATGATACTAAGAGATATATACCTCCTTTAGTTTTAGAATGCCAAATCTTTGATCTAGAAGAACAATTGGAAGAACAAGAGATTTTGACAAAAATTGAAAACGATGTCATTTTTTCTTTTATGACATCGAGTTTTAAAGAAAATAATTCTGGTCTTATCAAATCTTCCATCAACTTGTGTTCATCTGATGTTTCTTGCTCTGAGGTTTATCCAAATAAACTAACTGATCAGTTTGATTTTATTGATAAAACTTCCTCTTCTAAATCAAATATTTTATCTAAAATTGTTGATGACACTTTTACGCTAAATGATCATTTCTATAAAACAAAGCGTAAAAGAAGAAGGTCAAAGAAGAAAAAGAAGAAAGAGTTTGATATTTCTGAAAATTCTAATTTTTCTGATTCATCTATTTCAGATAGGCCTTTGAAGAAGTCTGTGAAGTCTATTTGGCAAAAGAAACAGATATCTGAAGAAATTGTTTCTGTAGAGAATAAATGTGTAGATTTTCTTTGTAAACAAGACTCATTTGCCTTTTGTAATAAATCTACAAAATATTATGTTCAGCAAATGTTTCAAATTTCAAAGAATATCTCATATTGTCTCTCTAGTTCTAATTCTGATTCTGATGATTGTGTTTCTTCTTTAATATGTGATGATGTTCATGCTTTATTTGATCAATCTCAGATGTTTTTGAAAAATAAATTTTTGAAAAAGAAAAAGGAAAGGACTAACAAGAAGGGACCCATATTTATATGGGTACCTAAATCTCAGTAATTGTTGATTGTGCAGCTAAATCAATTATGGTATCTGGATTCGGGGTGTTCCAAACACATGACTGGCAACAAATCTCTACTTACAAATTTTAAAAAAAAATGTTGTGCTCGTGTCAAATTTGGAAACTGCGAGACGGCTCCCATTCTTGGTTATGGTGATCTTGTTCAAGGTAACATAACTGTCAAAAGAGTAAGCTATGTCGAAGGTTTAAGTCACAATCTATTCAGCATCGGAAAGTTATGCGATAAAGATCTTGAAGTCAGTTTCAAGTCTAAAAGAGTTGCTGTAAAGAATAATAGCGGCATGGACTTACTTGTTGGAAAGAGACGATCAAATCTTTATACCATTAATCTTTCCGAAGTAAAGGTTCCATCAGATATTTGTCTTCTATCAAAAGCCTCTATTCATGAAAGTTGGGTGTGGCACCGTCGACTAGCTCATCTCAATTTCAAATATATGGATCGCTTGGTCAAGAATGATTCCGTGAGAGGTCTTCCAATCCTTCGTTTCCAGAAAGACCATCTATGTCAGGACTGCGAGAAAGGTAAGATGAAGAAATCATCTCATAAGCCAAAGCCTGAACATTGCACTGCGGACATTCTAGATCTAATTCACGTTGATTTGTGCGGACCAATGAAGACAAAGAGTATTGGGAAGAAGAAGTATGTTTTGGTTGTTGTTGATGATTACTCCAGATATACATGGGTGAAATTTCTCAAATCTAAAGACGAGACACCCGAAATTCTCATCAACCTCATCAAAACTATTCAGACATATAAGCAAAAGCACGTCAAAGTTGTAAGATCAGATAATGTCACATAATTCAAGAATTCAACTCTTCAAGCATTCTATGATGATCAAGGTATACAACAACAGTTTTCTGCTGCAAGAACACCGCAACAGAATGGGGTTGTTGAAAGAAGAAACAGAACGCTTGTGGAAGCTGCTAGATCTATGCTTGCTTATTCAGGTCTTCCTTTGTCTCACTGGGCTGAAGCCATATCAACTGCATGTCATACTCAAAACAGATCAATTCTACACCGCCAGTTCAACAAGACTCCATATGAATTGATGAATGGTATTAAACCCAACATCAAATATTTCAAGTCTTTCGGGTGTAAATGCTATGTTTTGAATGATAGAGATAATCTGAACAAATTTAGTCCAAAGGCAGATGAAGGTGTATTTCTGGGCTATTCTTCTAACTCTGCGGCTTACAGAGTTTTTCTCCTCTCTGCAAGAAAAGTGATAGAGTCAGTGAATGTCAAATTTGATGAAGCTGCCGATTTGGCTTCTGTACAACACAGTTCAGAACCCGCTATTACTGGAAACTCAGCTTCTGAACAAATTAGTTCAGAACTTGCACTTCAGTCGACAAATCAGGATCCTTCTACTTCTCTGTCTAATCTTTCTGATCTTGATTTTTTGTTTGAAAATTTTTATGATGATGTTCCTAAACCAAACACTGATAATGTGTCAAATGTCTTGAATCAGGAATCTGTGAGTGCATCTAATCCTAATTCCGCTGCATCAACCTCTGAACCTGATGCTGCTTCAGTATCTCCTGAAATTCAAGACATACCTTCTGAACATCATCTTGATCAAGTCATCTCTGAACCAGAAATTGATGAAACTCTCCATGAGGTATCTGTAGAAGATGAAGCTTTTCCAGAAGAAAATGTTCAACAAGAAGTACAAGCTACGTCTGGTCAACAAGAGCCTGAATCTGATGTCATGGAAATATCTCCTCCTCCAGTTGAAACCATATCTGTGTCATCTTCTGACATTATTTCTTCTGAAGATCCTCCTCAACAAATAGAAGTGGTTTAAGAAGTTATTGATCCTCTCCCTCATACCCCAAAATGGACAAGATCTCATCCAATCCATCAAATTATTGGGGATCCTCAAGCAAGTGTTTCTACTCGCTCCAGAACAGCTTCTTCCAACGAATGTTTGTACACTTGCTTCCTAAGCAACATTGAACCTACCAAAGTTTCTGAAGCGTTGGAAGATCCAGACTGGATTTTAGCAATGCAAGAGGAGCTCAATCAGTTTGACGCGCTCAAAGTGTGGAGACTTGTACCACGGCCAAAGGGTAAAAGCATCATTCGTACAAAGTGGATATTCAAGAATAAAAAGAACAAAGATGGTATCGTCATTCGGAACAAAGCAAGGTTAGTAGCCAAAGGATATCGACAAGAAGAAGGTATTGACTATGACGAAACATTTGCACCTGTCGCCAGATTGGAAGCTATTCGGATGTTTCTGGCTTTCGCTGCTTATCGCAACTTCTCTGTATATCAAATGGATGTCAAGACAGCATTTCTCAATGGCAAATTGAAAGAAGAAGTATATATATCTCAGCCAGAGGGATTTGTTGACAAAGATCGTCCTGATTATGTTTATTTTCTCGATAAAGCTTTGTATGGTCTGAAACAAGCTCCACGGGCATGGTATGACGAGTTGTCAGCTTTCTTGGTCAAATCCGGCTTCACCAAAGGCTCGATAGATACTACTCTTTTCATTTATAGAACTAATCTTGATATCTGCTTAGTACAAATATATGTAGATGAAATTATTTTCGGTGCGACTAACAAATCTCTGTGTAATTGGTTTTCTGATTTAATGACCTCTAGATTTCAGATGAGCATGATGGGAGAAATCAACTTCTTCCTTGGCTTACAAGTGAAGCAACTTCCAGATGGAATATTCATCAATCAGTCAAAGTACGTCTTTGACATTTTGAAGAAATTCAAAATGGACAAATCTACCTCAATCGGCACGCCTATGGCTCACGGTGCCAAACTCGGACTGGATCCAGATGGAAAAGCTGTGGATCAAAAGACATACAGAGGGATGATCGGATCACTGATGTATCTTACTGCAAGTCGCCCGGACATAATGTTTTCAACGTGCCTGTGTGCCCGCTTTCAAGCAAAACCAAAAGAATCTCATTTTTTAGCAGTCATACGCATCTTTAGATATATTAAAGGAACTCCTTATTTAGGATTATGGTATCCTAAAAGTTCTGATTATAGTTTGATTGCTTATTCTGATGCAGATTATGGTGGTAATCAATTGGACAGGAAAAGTACTTCTGGTCATCTCCAGTTTTTGGGTGACAGACTGATAAGCTAGGCGTCGAAAAAGCAAAATTGCGTTTAAATATTAACAGCCGAAGCTGAATACGTCGCTGCAGCTAGTTGCTGTGCTCAAGTGCTCTGGATGAAAACGCAACTTCGCGATTACGGGATGCTATACAAGATTGTGCCAATATATTGAGATAGCAAGTCCGCGATTGCGATATCGGTCAATCCTGTCCAGCACACCAAGACCAAGCACATAGACATGCGATATCATTTTATAAAGCATCACGTGGAAGAAGGTACTATTGAGTTATATTTTGTACCAACTGAATATCAACTTGCTGATATATTTACAAAAGCTTTAGATGAAAAACGATTTAACTTTCTGCTTTCAAAACTTGGCATGTTGAATTTAAAAGTTTAAATCTTTCCAAATTTTATTCTATAAAGTTTAATATTTCAAATTTTCTTTCAGTTGAATAAAATGTGTGTCTAGGATCTTTGACAAGTTGCCTTGTTTATATTTAAAGTTTCATATGTTCAAAGTACAAATCTTTCAAACATCGAAAAGTCAGCAACATGTTTGACGCTTTAGATACTGCTTTAAAGATATGTGAGTCGGCATATTTATGGTTTACTTTACTTGAACAACCTAAGTGATCAAAATTGTAGATCGTAATGAAAATATGGGCTAAGCTATTCGGTATAGATCTGAGTTATTGAGATGATTTTATTTTTTAAGCATTTAAAATACAGAAATCCTTGAGTTTAAAAGTTTGTACCTGTGACCTTTCTGGTTTGGGAAAGTAAGTTCCGAGGGATGCTCGACATCTCGTCCCCTAAGGTCAATTGATCTGGGAGTGATCGAACAGAAATCCTGCAATAGAACCAGATCGAAAGTCATGTTCTACTGGTATGAATGGGTTTAGGATATGTCGATGTAGCCTTTCTGATCCGGGAAAGTAAGTTCCAAGGGATGCTTGACACCTAGTCCCCTAAGGCCAACTGGTCTGGGAGCGGCTGACCCAAATCCTGCAATAGGGTCAGATAGAAAGTTACGTTTACGGCATGTTCTTTACTTAATGAACTCTTTGATTAAAAGATGCCAAAGTGCACATCACTTAAAATATGCCAAAGAGCACACTCATGTGAAGATGCCAATGAGCACACAGCTAAAAGATGCCAATGAGCACACATCTCTTGATACTTGGTGATATATTTTGAGCTGCGATAAACCTGTAAATTTGTGAAAATCTTAATTCTTGATGACTTAGTGTCTGTACATGCAAAGTTCTTCATTTTATGTTTAGAATTACATTTTTCTTGAAGCTAATCAAAGATCACATGCGAGCACACTGAATAGATACCTGCAAGTGTTTGACACTGAACATGTCTTAACTTGATATACAAAGAAACATGTTTCTGTATCCAACAACTCCCGTTTGATTTCAACTGATTGATAAATCTGGGATATTCTACTGAATAGACTTTAATTTGTTTAGTGTTTAAAAGTTTATATATTAAGTTGTTACAAAATTTATATTCAATATGATCATCTTTAATATTGATGTCTTTATGTTTGTTGTCTGTGTTTTTTTTGTCATATGGTTTGTGCATTTTACGAGGGGGAGTGTATATCTGGTTTCTATTTCTGTGAATATTCTGCTTTTGAGGGGGAGTGAATATTGCTGATTAATTTCTTTCTGTGCTGATCAGAAATTCATAAGGTAAGTATTTCTGAATTTACTATGCAAATGCTAAACTAATTTGATAAATTTTGTGCATTTGTGTAGGGGGAGTAATGGGGGCTTATCACGTATTTTTTGTTTAGTTGTTATTTTTTTTAAGTGTTTTGTTTTTAGAATTTATAGAAGTAAAATGTGTGTTTTTTTTCTTCTTTTCTTTATTACCTTTGAACTTGTTTGACTATTCATCTTCCCTCCATTCTCTCTGAGTGTTTGTCTTCCTGAGTTCGTAATCTGATTCTTTTCAGATTGTGTTTTTGGAAATTTCAGGTATGTTTTTATTTTTCATTCTATGTTTGTAGTTTGTTTAGTGTTCTTTATCTTTGTTTTGATTTCTTTCTTGGTCTATTTTTGTGCGTTTTATCTGATATGCGATTATTTCACTGTTCATCGATTTCTAAAACTCAGATTCAAGTTTATTTAGATCGATTTGCGTATTGGGTTTTGTTTAGATCTTATAATTGACTATCAGGTATGTTTTCTTTTATTTTAATTTCGTGTTTTGTGCTTCTAATTTTAGTTTTTGTGGATTTCGGGTTCGAACAGCCGTGTTCTATGGTTTTTGTTCAAAATAAGTGAACTATGCGTTTCACTTGTGACCCGCATAGTCAAGTATGCGTTTCACTTGTGACCCGCATAGTGAACTATGCGGTTCACCCGAGACCCGCATTCTTCTAGTATGTTTCGTTTTTCTGAGTAGTTTACGTCTCACTAAGAACACGTACAGTCTAGTCTGTTGTGTTTTTCTTTGTTTCGTTGATTCATAGTATGATATGCGTTTCCTTCATGATACGCATTCTCTTTTATGCGTTTCCTTCATGATACGCATTCCCTCATATGTGTTCCCTTTAGGACACGCATACCTCATATGCGTTTCCTTCAGGACCCGCATTTCATACTTGGAATATTTTTCGTGTTTTCTGTTAAATGTTTATCTGTGTTTTGTTTCAGGTTATCATGACTTCTCAAACAAATACTGATCCAATGATTCAAGATGAGAATGTCGTTCTTCAGGATCCGGCTGATCAGGCATCTCATGATACACCTATGTCGTTTGTTCCGTCTGTTGGGGCTGATCTTTCTATATCTAGGCGATCTCCAAATGATGTGTTTCCTAACGTCATGTACATGCCTTATAAGCGTAACAACTACTTTGTTGACTTTGATCGCATCAAGATTCATCCTGTCATACGCACTATTCTTCGTGGGCATCCGCTCTCTCAAACTCTCTGTTCAGTTGCCGATGTTCCGGAAGTCTACGTTCAGCAAGTTTGGCACACCATCACAAAGAACGAACTGGCACGTCCTCATCGATTTGATCTCCAAATTGATCAATTTGATTCATATCTTTCTTACAAGCGTTTACGGTTGATTCTTGAGCTTCCTGAGCCTACTTCTAGACTTGGAAGGACAACATATGATCAGTTTCCATCCGAAGAAGAAGTGTTTGAGGGCATCAAACGACTAGGCTATGTTGGTCCACTGAACAAGGTTGTAGACTTTGACAAGTCTAACCTTCCTCCTGTCTGGTATTCTTTATTTTCTGTCATCAACAGGTGTTTAACGTCTAAACATACCGGCACAGATAGTTCTAGTCTTCACTATCTTCGACTGTTCCATGCAGTAGTCTATGACTTGCATGTCGACTATACGATCATTTTCTGGACCGAGCTTTCCGAAATAGTGCAAGACAAGTTAACCAACAAGCGAAGAAAGTTCATTCCTTTTATCAGGTTTCTCAAGCTGATTATTAGAAGCATGTTTCGAAGCAATCCGGCAATTCCACGAAGATTATCATGGCCGCAAGTTCAGGATACTGAGATGCTTTTTCTTCAGAAACAGAAGAAGTCTTTCACATTTTCTATGACAATTCCTTATGGTCTTATTGCCAATTATGCTGACATGACCGATCTCAGTGTCATTGATTATTGTTTAGAAAATGAATTTGCAGAGGTTGAACAGGAAAAACCTTCTCATAGCACTCCAGCTAATAATACTCATGAAGAGCAAGTTGAAGCAGCTACTCAGGAAATAGTTACTGCTGTAGTAACTACCATAGCGACAACTGTTGATTCTTCTGCAGTTCCACAAGACGTTGCTACTCATCATGTGGAATCTGTAATTGCTGCTATTGAAACTGAAGCCATTATTGTTACTGCTGAGGTTAGAGAAGATGCTGATCCTGATGAAATTGTTATTAGAGAAGATGCTGATCTTGATGAAACTGGAGTTGCTGATGATGATGAGACAAATGCTGAGTTTTCTGATGATGGTGAAAATACGACAAGTGATTCAGATGATGGTGATGATGATGTTGATCAATCGATCATGAAAGTGTATGAACGGAAAGTAAGAACACCGGAAGTGGTTGTTGTCCCAGAAGATGTTTCAGAAGATGATTCGGAACCTATTGATCCATCTGCTACCCGTTTAAATGTTGATGAACTGGATATCTCATTTGCTTAAACATCCACTCAAGCACAGAGTCAAGCTCCTGCTTCTGTTACTGTTGATGTTACTGCTATCTCTGTTTCTGTTGAGCTTTCTATCGTTCCTGTACGTGTCTCTTCAAAGAAATTTACAACTCTGAATGAGTTAATTCGTCAGTTCTCAGAAAGGGTGGATGCTCAAAAGGAAGAACATATTAACAAGCTGAAGGCGTCTTTCAAAGGGAAAATGCCAGAGATAGATACTTCGGTTATTCCTCCAGAGATTCTTTTCCGTCGTCCTTCAGGGGTGATTCTTCGGGAACCTTCTTCTGTAGTGTCTTCATCTACATCTCAGATTGTATCTCTTCCTTTTCCGTCAATCTTCACTCAGTCTGCGGGTATTTCAATGTCTGCTCCGATTGATACTTCTTCCAAAGCTTCTATTCATGATACTCCGATTTCTGAGCTATCTGATCTTCTTTATGCGCGTATTCTATCTATGTCTCCGCCACAACATCAAGATCGAGATTTGATCTCTCTGCTGAGGAACTTTCAGCCAACGCCGCCTCTAGTTTCTACCTCTTCTGATTCTGATCGCATTAATGCTTTATCTCATGAATTTCAGGAATTCAAATCAGAAGTTAGATCCAGTTTATCTGATCTTCGTTCTTTTATGACACAAGCTTTCTCAGATCTATCTAACAAGATTGATCATCTAGAGCAATCATGCAGGACTGAGGCTGGCCCGTCTATTAAACGCTGACATGACCAAGATGATTCCGATCATCAAGGCCATGAGGGGGAGATGGCAAAGAGACAAAGAACAGAAGGGTCTTCTGAACAACGAGAAGTTGTTCAAGAAGAAGTGGCTGGAGATAGAGAAAAGACTGCTGATACAGTTCAAGATTGCAGTATCCAAGACTTAATGGATGTCATGATTAACAATGCTGATGTAACTGCTTTGCATAATGAATTTAATTTGTCTGAAGCAAATTTTAATAATATGCAGATTGTAGTTTATGTGGATCCAGATGTCTCAGGTAGAGCTCATGAGGTTGAAGAGTCGGAAGCAGCAAATGATATGAGATCTTTCTTCGCGAACTTCATTGAGATAAATTCAGATGATGATGAAGAAGTTAGATTTGAGAAAGTTGCTCAAGTTCAAGAAGAAGATTGCAACAATATCATCATCTTATCTGATACAGAGGATGATACTGCTTTCATGGATGCATCAAATACAAAAGAGGCTGAATTGTTATATGCTGATCTTGCGAGTCAAGGTGAGATTCCAGAAGTTGATCAACCTTCATCTACTCCAGTAACTAGTTCTGCTCCGACAACCAATATTCCGTCAAGTGCATTTGAAGTTGGTGAGTCGTCTAGAGCTCAAGTAGTTATTCCTTCTTCCGAACCGGTAATTTCTCCATCTCTTCTAGAAGAAGGAGAAGCTTTATCTAGACAGCAAAGGCAGAGAAATCTACAGCAAAGATATATGGCTTCTAGACTCAGAACTTCTTTTCTCGAAGATATCCAAAGCAACATCTTTGTTTCTAGAAGAAGGACACTCAATATATATGCCATTCTTGGAGTAGAGAAAGAATCAGAAGCTTATCAGCGTGAGTACTTAGCGTTTATCAAATGCCAGCGTAAAAAGAATAACACCGTTGCTTCTCATCATCTAATAGTTCGAGTTCTCAGTGTCACAATTTGTAAGTTTATGAACATTTGGTATCCAAATCTTGAAGTGGAAAGAAGAGACTGCAAGCGGTACATCTTTTCAGAGGCTGATTTCGTTGATCTTTCAATTGATGATGTTGAATTCCTATATGATCACTTCAGGAATCTTTATCACCGGACTCAGGATGTTTCTCAAACTCTTTATGTTCTTAAACGATTCATTCGACGACAGATCCGATTTTATCGTGTTTTTGACTTCCAGATGGCCGTCGAAAGTTTTCAGCCTGTGGTTAATCTTGAAAGACCCAACCGGAGTTTGCAGAATCTAGAATCCTATCCGTTATTCACCATTATCAAAGATCCATACGGAGTAGTTTACAAGAACAACTCAAGTGAAAAATGCTTTCTACGATTTGATGAAGTTGGATATTACTCTGATGGAACTCTAAAGGTGATCAAACTTCAGTTGGAGCATCGTCTGCAAGAGGCTAGAAGAAAGTTTTTGGAAACAAGAAAAGAGTCATATCTGTTTGAAAACGATGAAATTCGTCTGATCCGTAGATCTTTGGACACTATTCAAAACAGACTGAATCTTCGTTCAACTCTGCGACGATTGGAAGTGTTAGTTGGGCTAAACAGACTACGTCAACGAGAAGAACGTCAATGATCCTTCAAAGTCGCCTAGATGGTCAATGCTGTTTTTGAAGACCTCGGCGCCAATGATTACTAAGGGGGAGATTGTTAGATCTGATTTATAGTAATCATTGTATTTATTTTACTGCTTTTAGTAGTGTTATCTGTTTTGTTAGTGCCTTGGGGTATTTAAGTCCCCTTGGCTTGTTAGTTTTGGTAAGAACCGTACACTGTTTGAATACAAGTTACTGTTACATTTGGAGCACACTTTCTCTCTCTAGATTCTCTCTCTACGATCTTGTGATCTTGGCTCATTACCTGTCAGTAACACTAAGTCACTGTGTGTAACGAATACACATCGTAAAGGAGATTTGTGATGTTCACTCCCCCAGGTCTTCCATTCAATCATCGAAACACCACAAAGGTAATTTCTATAAACGTTATGACAAAGAAACAAATTCCTTGTGTGTTCGTGCAAGTGATAGAAATAATTAAGCCCTTGATGATTGCTTATAAGGCTCAATATTGTGTAAACCACTGAGACAACAGTAAGTTAAACACATACTCAATGTGCACGATTGAAGTGCGAAGGTGGGGCAAACTTCCTTCTTTTCAATATCCAGATTTTCCAAATGAAAATCAGATAGTAAATGTGCTGCTTCCCCTTTGAAAAGGAAACATTTTGCTTTTAAGAAGAAAATGAGTAGCCGGTGGGGTTAATCAAGAGTTGGCATGGGCTAGTTGCCTGTTTCAATAATGTTCACCAAAGAAATGTGAAACACTAGAAATGTGGTTGCCTGGCTCAGAAAGTAGTTGGTGCAGAGTTCTTATATTATTTTAACTCTTTTCTCACACCCTCTTTCTTTTAAACATTAAGTTCACTGCTAACCAAACTCTCTTTTTCATTATTGCTCATCACGCAACCCACACTCATTTCTTTTAAATTTCACACACTCAATCACTATAGATTAACCTCTTGGGTAGGAAACACTGGTTAACGTGTATCCGTAGAAGTTGTGTTAAGTCATAGCACACTGATCCCATGTTTTCCTATGAAGCATATGATGCTCAAAATGGTTTAACTATATCAGTTAAAGTACAAATTATATCTTGAAAACATTTAAAGGCACAATTCCAATTCATGAAATCGTTTTGAGATTCGGGAAGTGGTTTGAACATTTAAGAACATGTTTTCAATGGTTGAAAGTTGTTCTTCTTTCAACCATATATGAGATTAAGATAAAGGTTGTCAGGATCGAAATTCTAAACAAGAATTTAAACTAAACACTCAGAAACTATGTTAAAGAAGTCTCGGAATAACACTTTAACAATAAATCAATCAAACAGTGTATGAACTCAAATCACAAGTCATATTGAATTAACTTAATGATTACAAACAAAACCTCAATCTATTGAACAGACTCAACAGACGTTCTATACTTCTCTATAGAAAGGATTAAAACTAATCTTGAGGTTGATTCTCTCTAAGCGTATATGCAAAAACTTGTTAAAACTTGTTTTTCTATCAAAAACTACTAGACTATATATATACATAACTGATTACAAGATAATTACAAAAGAAATATTGATCTTCTGCATCCAGTTCATAATTATCTTCAACATTATATTCAGCTCCTAGTCTTTAGTATCAATCCATCTTTATCTTCATGAGCAGCATTAATCTCCATAGCAGTATTAACTTCCTCAACAGTATTAATTCATCAAGCAGTACTAACTATTAGCAGTACTAACAATCTTTAAGCCTAGCAGCATTATCCATACTTGACACATTTTCAGTCCCAACAATCTCCCCCTAACTTAACTTTTCAAATTGAGAAGTTAAGTTCTTCAGATTAGGATCTTCATGATGATTCCAAAACTCCAGCTCAATTTCCTAAATTAGGATCCAGACCTAGACTTTGATTGATAGTTCTTCTGATCACTATTCTGGCCATTTCTGAACCTTTAGGGCATACCAGCTTGGCTTTCAGCATCCCTTGCAGCTTTGCTTTGCTGTGGTCATATACCTTATCCACCAAGTAGTATTCATGATAGCTCTTATCAATGGTTATCACAAAGACTCCACAATTTTCAAACAGCATCCAATGATCAATCTTTTTAAATCCATTTTCATGATGCAAGTCTTTGATAATATGCTTCACTCTATCTGGATCAAACATCATGCACAAGTACTCCATTGCCATCTTTTTAATGTTCATCCCTGCTCCTTTCAGTAAATCACCACACAGATTCAAACCAACCTTGAACATTTCTTCCAAATCCACTCTAGTACAGCTTCTGATTATTTTACCCCATGTAGCATATACTTCATAGTGATCACCCATTCTCTTTATTCTGAAGTATTCTTTGCCTTGATCCACCAGAATATCCCAATAAATGATTTTTGGGGCTTGTACTGAGATAGGATCAGCTTTCAAAAGATCTTCATTTGTTATTGTCATGTACAACTCAAACTGTTCATCAGGTTGTCTTTGCTGTTCTGATTGTTGAGTTATTGGCTCTTGATTCTGCTCTTGAGTTTCAACCTGCTCACCCTGTTTCTACTGTTCTGATGGTTCTGCTTCCATTTTCTCACTTTCCTGTTCTTTCTTTACTTCTTCAGTTCTAGGCCTTTTTGCCTTTGGCTTGGTAGTAATGGACTACTTTCTTTTAATAGCTCCAATATGTTGAGCTAAAGTCTCTTCTTACTTCCCTTCTACCTTTTCTTTGATAGGAGTGCCTTCTTCACTGTCAGGGAAGGGTTGTTGTATGCTGAGGTCAAGCCTCTCTTTCATCCTCTTTTCAACCTTAACCCTTTGAGTGAAATCCCCTTTTAGTTTGGCCATCTCCTTTTTATATAGCTCTTCTATTCTTCCAAAAGACATGCTGGTAAACATTCCTTCCTTTTAGAAAGTTTATCATTTTCCTTCTTTCTTGATTGGCTAGAAATGTCATTGAAGGCTTCCTTTGTCTTGTCTTTAATGGCTGCCTTTGCCTAGATGCTTTCATGGTAACTTTCATCTCAGCAAGCTTCAAACTCTTCTAATATTCTTCACTGAGCTTTATAGCCAAATCTAATGCAGTTTGTCTGTCTTTAGCTTGTTGAATTTCTTTTTCCTTTTCTGATTCCTTCTCAAGTTGTGCACTTAACTCTTTTGCCAGTTCTTCATCCAAATCAATTTGCTTCTTCTTCTTCAATGGTCTCTCAGGCTTAACCATTTTCTCTTTGCCTTTCTTCTTGGCCTCTGTCATGCTTATCTCATTCCTTTTATTCTCAGTGTGTCCCTCTTTGATGGCCACTCCCTTAGCCTTTTGAGTGGCCTAGAGAGTGTCATTCTTTGCCTTCAATAGAGTATCTGCTATCTCTATTTCTTCTACAGACATACCAGTTTCTGCTGCAACTTTCTCTGTTTCTACTGCTTTTGCATTTTCTGCTTCTAGTGTAGTTACTGCTGCTGGTTCAGTTTTTTGCTCCCTCCATTGTTTCTACTGCTATTTCTGATTCTTCTGCTTGAGTAGTTTCTACTGCTTCTTTCTCTATTTCAGCACCAATCTCCCCCTCAAATTGAGATTCCATGCCAACAGGGCTTTTCTTTTCACATTCCTCCTCTTGAGTCTCCCCCTTTTTGGAATTATCATGATTAATGCTCCTTTTCTTCAAAACAAATTTGGTTTTCTTCTTTTTGTGCACCAATTTGAGAACCATCTTCTTGAGTTTGTGTCAGGATCGAATTCTTAACAAGAATTAATACTCAGAAACTAATATCAAAGAAGTTGCGGAAAAACACTTTGATATTTAATAAAACAGTAATCAAACACAGTATATAATGATCAAACAGTAAACTTGTATTGAATGCTTAAAGCTACAAGGTTACACACTCAACCTCAATATTGATGAACAGGCTCACCAATACGAATTCTACTTCTCTAGAATTAGGATCTATGCCTTGAGGTTGATTTTTCTCTTGAAAAAAACAGTTATCAAAAAGTTCTTTCTATCTATTCTAAACATTCTATACATATACTAATAAAAAGATAATTACAAAGAATAAACAAATCTTCAGTATATCTTCCATGTATATCTTCTAAGTATATCTTCAGTATATCCAGCTGTAGTACTTTCCATCCGGATCTCTTTAGCAGCACTAATAATGCTCAGCAGCATTAACTTCATCTAGCAGCATTAACTGCAAGCAGTATTAACTACTAGCAGTACTAACTAGCTAAGCAGTACTAACTTTGTTCAAGCAGTACTAACTTTGACTAGCAGTATTAATTAACACTAGCAGTAGTAACACTCAGCAGTATTAATCTTCAACTTGTTCTGGCAGTAGTAACTACATTTGTACTAGCAGTAGTAACTACACTTAGTAAAATCTTCAGTTCCCAACAATCTCCTCCTAACTTGACTTTTAGAAGAGAAGTCAAGTTCTTCAGATATTCTTCCAGATGCTCTTTTTAATGCTCCCAAAACTTCCAAGATCACGCTGCTAAGTCTGGATTCAGTCCCAAACTCTGATTGATTATCCTCTGAATGAGATACTTGGCCATTTCTGAATTTGGTGCACAACCCAACTTCTTCTTTAGCATTGCATGAACCTTCAGTCTGGTGTGATTATATACTCTATCCACTAGGAAGTATTCTGTGTGATTTCTATCCAAAGTCACTGCATATACTCCACTAGTTTCATATAGAGTCCAACTTGTGACTTCTTTAAACACACTCTTGATGACCTGGTCCACTTCTTCAGGTTTGAACATCATGCATAGATACTCCATCACCAGTTTTGTAAGAGAAATTCCTGGAGTATTCAGATGGTCTGCATACAGCTTAATTCCTATGTCAAACATCTCTTCTATATCAGATCTAGAGCATGTTCTGACAATCTTGATCCAAGTATTGAATACTTCATACTTATCACCCTTCCTCTTGAGTCTGATGTAATCTTTTCCATCCATTGTCAGTACATCCCAGTGAATGATCTCTGGTGGCTTAACTCCAACAGGTTCTGCAGAAATTGGTTCAGGCACTTTGTCCATCACTACCATATATAAGCTTACATCATCTTTGATTGATGACCCTTGCTGGCTTGATGACTCAGGTGCCACTTCTTCTTCAGCAACATTTTGTTCTTCTTCTATTCTAGACTTCTTATCTTTCTTTCTTTTGGCCATCATCTTGGTTCTTTTCAAAGTCTTTTGAACCTGTACTAGAGTAGCTTCCTTCTTCTTTTCTTCCTTTTCCCTTTCCATTTCTTTGATAGGAGTTCCCTCTTCACTTTCAGGGAATGGTTGATTCATATCTATATCATTACTCTCCTTGGCCTTCTTTTCAAACTCTACTCTTTTCTTTTCATTGCTTTTCAGATTCCCCATTTCCTTTTCGTAGAGCTCTCTGATTTGATCAAAACTCATCTTCACAAACATTTCTTTCTTTACCCCAATTGCACTCCTCAAGAAAGTTATCATTTTGTTTCTTTCCTGAGTGGCAAGGTAAGTTTGTGAAGGTCTTCTTTTCTTTGCACTTGTATTAGCCATCATAGCCTTTCTCAGACTTATAGCCCTTTGTTTAGCCTTTTCAGTTTCAAGCCCCTTTTGATAGGCTTTATTTAGCTCAGTAGCTAAAGCCTTTGCCATTTCCCTGTCTTTTTCCACCTGAGCTCTTTCTTCTTTTTCCATCTCCTTCTGCATTTTCCTTGCTAAAGCTTCATCTGATTCAACCAACCTTTGCTTCTTGATTGGTTGATCAGATTCCACTAACTTTTCTTTTCCCTTATTCTTTGATTCTGCAGCTTTGTCTTTCTGTTCTGATTTTCTGTCTCTCCCTTCATTTATGACCACTCCCTTTGCTTTGGGAGTGTCATTCTTAGCTTTGATTAGCACTTCAGCTACTTCAATTTCTGTTGGTGTTAACTCTGTTACTGCTGCTTGTGAGGTTTCAGCAGCATTAACAGTTTCTGCTTCCTTCTCCCCCTCAACTTCAACTCTTTCTTTATCAATCTCCCCTTCCCTTGATGTTTCTTCCATGTTGATCTCCCCCTTTTTGGGAGCATCAGTCTCTGGTTTCCTCCTTCTGAGCACAAATTGTTTCTTCTTCTTTTGCAAAATCAGTTTCCTTACCATTTGCTTCAACTTGATGATTTGTTCTTGTTGTGACAGTACTATGAGTTTTAGCTCTTCTATGTCTTTGCCCTGTTTGAGTACATCCATGTTGATGTTGCCCATTGCCTCCATCAATTCATCATAGTTATATCTGTCCTCACCTTCTCCAGGAGTGTTACCCCCTATTGAAGGATCATTGGATCTTTTAGTAGTGGAAGTCTTCTGCCTAGCAGAAGCACTATCCACCCCTGTGGTTTCTTGGCACCAGGGACCTTCAAATGATTGCTCATTCAAAGTTGCCATGGGGGAGGTCTTATTGATGTTACCACTTTCCTCCTCTGTGTTAGCAGGAGTAGTGGCAGTCTCATCTCCCATATGCTCTACCTCCTCCTCAGAGAGCACCTCCTTTGGGTTGGGAGACACCCTTGTGGTTTCCCTTTGGATATTCTCTAGGGGAGAATTCTCCCTTAGAGGGCTTAAAGGTTGTGTGGGTGATGGTACAAGAAGGGAAGGAGCCTTCTTTACCTGTTTTCTTTGATAAGTTTGGGTAATTGGAGAGGTTGGTTTTGTAAGAATGGACTGGGGAATTGTTTTTGAGTGAGAAGGTTGGGCTTGGCTAGCAGTGGGATGGTCTAATGAGGGCCTTGACCCTGCTGCCATACCTTCAGTGTTTTGGGACACCACCATCATTGTAGAGAACAATGGGGTGTCAACTCCTTCCGAGTCCCCAGCAGATCTTCTCATATTTGAGAAAACCTTGCCTTTTGGGGGTTTAGGTACATATACCCCAACAGGTTGAGGTATATCCGTCAATTCATGGTTAATTACTTCCTGAACAAATCTGGGATACATAAAGAAACTCTTTTTGTTTCCCATATTTGATACAAGATCACTGAAAATCATCTTTGAGAAATTGTACCTTCTGGATGTAGCCAAGCATACCAAAGCATATGCAATTGGACTGCTGAACTCACTCCATCCAGTGGTCTTTTTGGAGATACAATGCATTAGGGTATGAACAAGAAAACGCCATTGGGGTGAAAATTTTGCTTTTGAGAATTTGAAAACACCCAATGGGCCTCCATACCCCATTCTAGTAAGATTAGAAAACAGTTCATCATTAGAGATAGACATTATACCAGAGGCATCGTCTAGACGTAGACTGATGCGAATGACTTCTTCAGTAACTGTAAGTGAGTGATCACAGATTCTTGTCTTGATCATTTGCACACCATTTTCCACAACAATGGTTGCATTAGCCCAGAACTGCCTTTGGTGCTCAATGTAGATTGTAGGTGATACAGTAAGAGCATGAGCAATGTGGCTCGACTTCAGAAAGTCGACTATCTGATGAAAACCTTCAGCTTGTTTTGGCTTTTGTAGCATCGCAATCTCGTTGTGCTCGTCGATGAATGTCATGGATGCCATTGATCTTAGTGAAAACTTGCCTGAAAACTTCGAACTTGAGAGAGAAAAGGTTTTGAGCGCAAGAGAACAGTATGCAAAGAGTCGTTATGAACTTTTAGGCGGGCAAAAGGTATTTATAGTATTCGGAATATAAGCAGTATTAACCTAGAGCAGTATTAACTGAACTAGCAGTATTAACTACTAGCAGTATTAACTGAAAGCAGTATTAACCACTAGCAGTATTAACTACTAGCAGTATTAACTGAACTAGCAGTATTAACTACTAGCAGTATTAACTGAAAGCAGTATTAACCACTTGCAGTATTAACTACTAGCAGTATTAACTGAAAGCAGTATTAACTAGACTTACTCCTTTTAAACTTGCTAAATACTGAGTACTGCTATGCATATCCTGAAAAGAAGATTAGTAACACCAAGAATAACAATATACAGGTATAAACTCACTTTTTGAGAAGAAGATTATTCAAAGTTTATCATTCCCACACTTGTTACCAAGAAAGTGAATCTACCCACATCAAAAGCTTTAGTGAATAGATCAGCAAACTGATTATCAGTGTGAACTTTGACAACTTGAATAAGTTTCTTTTCATTACAATCTCTTATAAAGTGATACCTGATTTCAATGTGCTTTGTCTTTGAGTGCTTGACTGGATTATTTACAATGCTAATAGCACTGCTGTTGTCAATAAAGATTGGAGTATGTAGAAAGGTTACCCCATAATCCAGCATTTGATTCTGAATCCATAAGACTTGAGAACAGCAACTTGCAGCTGCTATGTACTCTGCCTCTGTTGTAGATGTGGATACGGTGGTTTGTTTCTTGCACTGCCATGAGACTAGTCTAGCACCCAAAAACTGACATCCTCCAGAAGTAGATTTTCTGTCCAAGTTTGCCCCACCTAGATCACTGTCTGAGTATGCTATTAGGTCAAAAGGTGAGTTATGAGGATACCAAAGTCCCAATCTGGGTTGCCCTTTGAGATATCTGCATATCCTCTTAACAGCTTGAAAGTGAGATTGCTTTGGCCTAACTTGAAATCTTGCACATACACAAACTGGAAACATAATATCTGGCCTTGATGCTGTGAGATACATGAGAGAGCCAATCATGGATCTATAAAGATGCACATCCATATCCTCCCCCTCAAGATCTGCTGTGATCTGCTTGTGTGTTTCCATAGGTGTGCTGGCAGGTTTTGATTCTGAGAAACCAAACTTGGTTAGAATATCCTGCACATACTTGGATTGACATATAAAAATGCCATCTGACTTCTGTTGAACTTGGAGTCCAAGGAAGAAAGTAAGTTCCCCCATGGAACTCATTTTGAACCTTTGATGCATTAAATCCTCAAACTCCTTGCACATATTGTTTCTTGTAGAACCAAAAATAATGTCATCAACATATATTTGGACCAGCAAGATATCCTTCTTCTTTCTTTTGATAAATAGAGTCTTATCAATGACTCCTCTTTCAAAGTCATTTTCCAAGAGATAGGATGACAGAGTGTCATACCATGCTCTTGGGGCTTGATGTAGTCCATAAAGTGCTTTCTTTAATTTGTATACTCTGTCTGGATAGCTTGGGTTTTCAAACCCTGGTGGTTGACAGACATATACTTCTTCTTCAATTGACCCATAGAGAAAAGCACTTTTTACATCCATTTGGTAGACTTTGAAGTTCATGTAAGAAGCATAGGCTAGGAATAGTCTGATTGCTTCTATCCTAGCTACAGGTGCAAAAACTTCTTCATAATCTATGCCCTCTTCTTGAGTGTAGCCTTGGAAATTCATTCTTTGGTTCATAGGATTGAAATAACAGAATTTTGCAAGATGATTCAATTTGCCACAGATAAAGCAAGGTTTTGGTCTATTGATTTTACTCAGATCAACCCCTTGTTTATGTGCCCATTGATTATTCCAGTTTCTTTGATTTCCCCTCTTTTTGTCCTGTTTTTGGGGTTCATTCTTCTTACAAGTACACTGTTTGCAAGGACCTGGATTCACAACTGTGGTCTGTTTATAATGGACCTTATCAGACTTTTCCTCTGTCTTCTCTATGTTCTTGGATTTGATCCAAGCCCTTCCACAATCCTCATTGGTGATAATGTTGTTTTCTATAGAAATCTCACCACTCACCTTGTTCTTCTTACTCTTGCCAACCTCTTTCTCAGTCTTATCCTCAACAATTACCTCATCTAAGGGATCTATTTCAGTGGCTCCCTCAGGCAAGTCCTTCCTATCTTTGGTGTCTAACAGGTCTGAAGTAGGAGGAATGTAATTGTTGTTATATGGTGGAGGTGTGGCATTATACCCAATTCCTCTTCTTAATTTATCATGAATCTGATTTTGCAGTAAGGAGTCCATTGCTTTAGAAGCATTGGAAAACTTTTCTACATCAAGCTTAACCTTGGTTAACTCCTCTTTCAGTTTTTCACTCTCCTCTTTAGATTTGGTCAGTTTAAGTTCTAAATCCTTTTTCTCCCACTGCCAGTAATTGGTGTCATATGAGTGTTGTAGTTCATTGGCTTGAAAACCTTTGATTTGATCTTCAAATCTCTCTACTATCCTCACATAGTCTTTTATATCCTTTTCTAGTCTCTTCAGGTCATCACTCATCTTCTGATTGTGATCCCTGTACCTTTTAACAGTGTCTATGCAAGTTTTAGAGCAGAGATTAGAACTTACCTCAGATGGGAGATCAGATACTTTAGCCATAAGAGCTTGATTCTGAATAGCTTCTTCTGCTTGATCACTCCAATCAAACCCCATTCCTTGTTGAGAAACAAGGGCTTGAGCAGAGTTTCTATTGTTATTGAAGCTTCCTGATTGAGCTTGTTGATGGTTGTTGTTGTGAGACATTCCACTTCTGCATTCTCTAGCAAAATGTCCCTTCAGATGACATTTGTAGCATTCTACCTTTGATTTATCAAACCCTGCTCCATCTTCTCTTCTTTGTGAGAAGTTGTTTCTTCCAGTCCTCTTTATAAACTTCTTAACCCTCATGGAGAGCATGGCCATCTGCCATTTAATATCCATCTCTTCCAGATCATCAGGATGAAGTTGTTCTAAGTCATCATTGATCAAAGAAGAATTTCCATGATTAGAAAGAAGAGCTTCAAATGCATAATCAGTGCCTTTATCTAGATTTGATCCATTAGTACCATTAACTGATTCAGAGTTAGCAGTAGAATCAATTGATGCTGATAGGAGTGCAGCATTATGAACATATCCAGAAGGCTTCTTCTTTGCCTCCACCTCAGCTTCAAAAACTCTAAGATCATTGTACAGATCATCAAGTTCTTTGTCTTCCAACTGATCATTCTGTCTGAATGACACAGTGTACATGGTCCATTCATCTCCAAGGGACCTTAAGAACTTTCTGTTCACATCATCTTGATCAATCTGTACTCCCATAGTAGCTAGTTCACCAATTAGTTTATTAAACCTGTCAAAAGTTTGAGTCATGGACTCATTCTTAGTTGAGATGAAGTTTTCATACTGTTGTTTTAAGATTGCCTTTTGATTTCTCTTGGTACTTTTAGTACCTGAGAATCTCTTCTCTAGAGCATTCCAGAGCATCTGTGCATCAGTACAATTGCAGAATTGGTGTTGATACTCATTTGGAATGGCCAAGAGCAGTGTGCTCAAGGCTTTCATCTCTGTCTGTCTTGATTTCCTGTCTGTATCTGTCTTTGGAGGAGTTCTTTTGCCATCTTCACCAATCTTTCCTCCATCAGATGGGCCATTCTCAATGATGTCCCACATAGAGTAATCTGTGAGGAGAATATATTGCTTGATTCTGATTTTCCACATGTCAAATTCATTGGATCTGAGCATTGGAACTTTTGAGACCAAAGTACTACTTGATTCTGTAAGATTTTCCATGATGAATAACTGTTTCTGAGAGAATTTGGCTCTGATACCACTTGTCAGGATCGAATTCTTAACAAGAATTAATACTCAGAAACTAATATCAAAGAAGTTGCGGAAAAACACTTTGATATTTAATAAAACAGTAATCAAACACAGTATATAATGATCAAACAGTAAACTTGTATTGAATGCTTAAAGCTACAAGGTTACACACTCAACCTCAATATTGATGAACAGGCTCACCAATACGAATTCTACTTCTCTAGAATTAGGATCTATGCCTTGAGGTTGATTGTTCTCTTGAAAAAAACAGTTATCAAAAAGTTCTTTCTATCTATTCTAAACATTCTATACATATACTAATAAAAAGATAATTACAAAGAATAAACAAATCTTCAGTATATCTTCCATGTATATCTTCTAAGTATATCTTCAGTATATCCAGCTGTAGTACTTTCCATCCGGATCTCTTTAGCAGCACTAATAATGCTCAGCAGCATTAACTTCATCTAGCAGCATTAACTGCAAGCAGTATTAACTACTAGCAGTACTAACTAGCTAAGCAGTACTAACTTTGTTCAAGCAGTACTAACTTTGACTAGCAGTATTAATTAACACTAGCAGTAGTAACACTCAGCAGTATTAATCTTCAACTTGTTCTGGCAGTAGTAACTACATTTGTACTAGCAGTAGTAACTACACTTAGTAAAATCTTCAGTTCCCAACAGTTTGGTAATCTGCACTTGTTCAGAAGTGATCACCTTTTTCATCTCTTTTATCTCCAAATCTTGATGGTGAACTTCCAGACTTATTGTACCAAGTGTATCCATCAATTCATCATAAGTATATATGTCCTCACCTTCTTTAGGTGTTTTTACCACCCTTGAAGGATCCTTGGATCTTTTAGTAGAGGTCTGCTGCCTAGCAGAAGCACCTGCTACCCCCGTGGTTTCTTGGCACCTGGGACCTTTAGATGATTGCTCATCTAAGGTTGCCGTGGGGAAGGTCTTAGAGATGGTCACACTGTCCTGACCTGCACCTTGTGCATAATCAGTAGTGTGAGCCTTACTGCCCACATGCTCTTCCTTCTCCTTAGAGAGCACCTTCTTGGGGTTGGGAGACACCCCTGTGGTTTCCCTTTGGATATTCTCTAATGGAGAATGCTCCATTAGAGGGCTTGCAGGCTGTTGGGGTGAAGATACAGGAAGGGAAGGAACCTTCTGTACCTTTTTCCTTATATATGTTTTGGTGATAGGGGATTTTGGCTTGACAATAGGGATCTGAGGAGTATTAATTGAACTGATTGGTGTGGGTAGGTCATCAGTTGGGTGGTCAGATGTGGGTTGTGACCCTGATGCCTCACCATGGGAAAGAGACACACCCATCATTGTAGAGAACAATGGTGTGTTTTGTCTAGAAAAGTCCTTACTAGGTCTTTTCATGTTAGAGAACACCTTCCCTTTGGGAGGTTTAGGTACATACACCTCTTGAAACGAGGGTAGATCCGTCAATTCTTTGTTAAGTACTTCTTGTACAAACCTGGGATACATATAAAAGCTTTTGGTTTTGGTATCCAGATTTGACATGAAATCATTGAAAATCATTTGAGAAAAATTAAACTTTCTAGAGGTAGCTAAGCAGACTAGAGCATAAGCTAAGGTACTGCTGAACTCACTCCATCCAGTTGTTTTTCTAGAAATACAATGCTGAAGGGTATGAACAAAGAATCTCCACTGAGGTGAAAATTTGCTCTTGAAGAACTTGTAAACCTCAGTGGGACCTTCATACCCCATTCTACCAATTGCTTGGAAGAGAAGATATACCTGATGCATCATCTAGACATAGATGATTGCGAATGCAGCCTTCTGAGACTGTGATAGGTTTATCACAGACCCTTGATTGGATGACCTGAGTGCCATCAATAGTTTGTACAGAGGCATTGTCCCAGAACTGACGCATATGTTCCACATAGATTGTGGGATTGACAGTTAATGCGTAGGCGATGTGTGAGGATTTTAGGAAATCCACAATCTGATGAAAACCCACTGCTTGATTGGGTTTCTGTAGCATTGCCAACTCATTGTGATCATCAACAAACACCATTCCTGCCATCGTTCTTGGATTGAATCACTACTAGGGTTTAGGCACTGGGAAGCAAGAATTCGAGAGAGAGAGAGAGAGAGAGAGAGAGAGAGAGAGAGAGAGAGAGAAAGAACACTCGTAGGAAATTCAAAGAGTCGTTTGAAATTTGGCGGTCAGAGAGGGTATTTATATGTGGAAGGTTTCAGTTAGAAGCAGTATTCAGTACCCTAGCAGGATTAACACGCCCGCAGTACTAACCCGATAAGCAGTATTAACACACACCAACAGCATTAACACAGACTAGCAGTATTAACATAGACTAGCAGTATTAACACTGTCTGACAGTAAAAATAAGGTAAGCAATAGTAACTTTGCATTGGCAGTATAAACCACCAAGCAGTATTAACCACACTTAATCATATTTGAACTGAGAGCAGTATTAACTTAACCAGAGGTACTAAGTTTCTAATCAGCAAGGGAATCTGAAACACTTAAACACATATAATTAGCAGCACCATGCACAATACATTATGAGAAAGTAAACATGTAAGAGGCTATACATAAATGGTACATAAAGAAAATCAAAAGAGGCTTATTCATTGTTTATCATGCCTACACTTGTGACCAAGAATGTGAATCTACCCACATCAAAAGCTTTGGTGAATAGATCAGCAAATTGGTTACTTATGTGTACTTTCAAAACCTGAATTAGCTTCTTTTCATTGCAATCTCTAATAAAATGGTACCTGATTTCTATATGCTTGGTTTTAGAGTGCTTGACTGGATTGTTAACAATGCTTATAGCACTGTTGTTATCAATGAAGATTGAAGTGTGAAGAAAAGTAACACCATAGTCAACATCTGATTCTGTATCCATAGAACTTGAGAGCAGCAACTTGCAGCAGCTATATACTCTGCTTCTGTTGTAGAGGTGGACATTGTGTTTTGCTTTTTACACTGCCAAGAAACTAGTCTTGCACCCAAAAACTGACATCCTCCTGATGTAGACTTTCTATCCAAGTTTGCACCACCCAAATCACTATCAGAATATGCAAGTAGATCAAATGGTGAGTCATGAGGATACCAAAGACCTAACCTAGGTTGTCCTTTCAGATATCTGAAGATCCTCTTGACTGCTTGAAAATGAGATTTCTTAGGTCTTACTTGAAATCTGGCACACACACATACAGCAAACATAATATTTGGCCTTGAAGCTGTTAAATACATGAGGGATCCTATCATAGATCTATAATAATGAACATCCACATCCTCCCCCTCAAGATCTGCAGTGATCTGTTTGTGTGTTTCTATAGGTGTGCTTGCAGGCTTTGAATCTGAAAATCCAAACTTTGTAAGGATATCCTGCACATACTTGGATTGACTAATGAAGATACCATCTTTCTTCTGTTTAACCTGTAGCCCAAGGAAGAATGTAAGTTCACCCATGGAGCTCATCTTGAATCTTTTATGCATCAGCTCCCCAAATTCCTTGCACATATAATCTTTTGTGGATCCAAAGATGATATCATCCACATAGATTTGAACAAGTAGGAAGTCCTTCTTTTTCCTTTTAATGAACAGAGTCTTGTCAATGATTCCTCTTTCAAAACCATTTTCCAAGAGATAGGTAGATAGAGTGTCATACCATGCTCTTGGTGCTTCATGTAGCCTATAGAGTGCCTTCTTTAGTTTGTATACTTTATCAGGAAAGTTAGGATTTTCAAATCTTGGAGGTTGACAAACATACACTTCTTCATCAATTTTCCCATATAGAAATGCACTCTTGACATCCATCTGAAATACGCTAAACTCCATGAAAGAAGCATAGGCTAGAAACAGCCTAATTGCCTCAATTATGGCTACTGGTGCAAATACTTCTTCATAATCTATTTCCTCTTCTTGTGTATACCCTTGTGCCACAAGCCTGGCCTTATTCTTTATCACAATTCCTCTCTCATCTTTCTTATTTTTGAAAACCCATTTAGTACCAATTGCCCTTTGTCCTTGTGAAAGATCAACCAGATCCCACACATTTTGCAACTTAAACTGCAGCAGCTCCTCTTGCATTGCTTCTATACAGCTTGGTTCTTTCATTGCATCATAGGCCTTCTTGGGTTCAATCTGAGATAGAAAACAAGATAACAACCCTGACTGCAGGTCTTTCAATCCTCCTAACTTACTTTGATGTCTTGTGATCCTAGGAGAACTGATATCACCAATCACCAACTGAGGAGGATGATTTTTCTGAGTTCTTGTTTGATGTGCAGCCTCCTCATTGATATTTGCATCCAGATTAGAGTCATTCTTCGCAGGAGTGCTTCCACCAAATACTGAAGAATTTTCTTCATCAGTATCATCTTCTGACAGTATGGGCATCTCAGGACCTTTGTTTCCTGGAGGATGAGAATCTTCTTTATCATCCTTATTCTCTTCATCACCTTTATCAGTTACATCCTGTTCTGATTCATAGGCATCTGTGTCTGAATCATCTTTCTTATCTTGCTGGCAAAATTCAACAGGATCAACAATAGGTATGGGGAACAGCACAAACTCTTGATTCTGTGCGTGTACCTGTTATGAATTTGTTCCTGCAATTTGTATATCACTTTTCCACTGATCTTACCTCCTGCTGGATTGTCACCAAAAGCAACATGTCCTCCATCAAACTTTTTGAAATTTTGAAGGCAGGCCATGTTACCTGTCATGTGCCTAGAGCAACCACTGTCTACATGTCAAATGCTCTTCTTCTTGAGCTGTTGGTTGCCCTGCACATAAGATAAAACAATTAGTTTTTAGAGGTAACCCAAGCCAAAGTGGTCTTGGGTTGCCCTTTTTCATCAACATATTCATAATCAGTAATCTTAGTCTGGATGAGATGATCAGAGTTAGGAATCTCATGGCTGGAATACTTTGTCAAAATTATAGGCTTGGCAGTATTAACACTGGTAGCAGCATTATCCTTGTTAGCAGTACTAACTCGGTTGGCAGTACTAACTTGGTTAGCAGTACTAACTTCGTCAGCAGTAGTATTGCTATCAGCAGTAGTATTTTTGTTAGCAGTACTATTTGAGGTAGCAGTACTAACAGGTTTCTTGACTTTTGGAACCCAAATCTTGACAAAGTTGTTTGCTTTCTTATTCTGTGAGTTACTCCTTGATTTGCTTGGAGTGTTTTCTTTTGATTTAGCAAACTTATTCTGAATATGTGATTTTAAACGTGCTGTTTTCACGTTCTCAGCCATGTGGTTCCTTTTTGATTTCTTCCTATAACCAAAAGAGTTTTGTATTTGTCTTTGAAAAGTAAATCTTTGGTTAGTAGGATTGAAATAACAGTGTTTGGCTAAATGATTCAATTTGCCACAAATAAAACAAGGCTTTCGTCTATTGATTTTTCTTAGATCAATTCCCTGTTTTTGAGCCCACTGATTATTTCTGTTTCTCTGATTTCCCCTTATTTTATCATGTTTATGGGGCTTGTTCTGTTGACAAGTACAGGGATTTACAACAGTAGTTTGCATATAATGAGTTCCCTATACCTTTTCCTTTCCTTTCCTAGAGGTTTCAGCTTTCTCACTCTTACCATTCTCTTTCTTTGCCTTGGACATCTCCACTTTATCACTCTTGACAAATGGTTTGCCCCCACCTCTGATTTGTAAGAATGTGGTTTTCTATGGGAGTTTCTTTATGATCTTCCTTATTCTTACCCTCAGTATTCTCTTCCTCAGACTTTGTCTCAACCACTACTGTATCTAGTGGATCTACTTCAGTGGCTCCTTCAGGTAATTCCTTCTTATCTTGTCTTTCTAAGAGGTCAGAGGTGGGTGGAATGTAGTTATTATTGTAATGTGGAGGGGTGTTGTTGTAGCCTATACCTCTCCTTAGTTTGTCATGAACTTGAGTTTTGAGTAAAGAGTCCATTGCTTTAGAAGCATTGGAATATTTCTCAATGTCTAGTTTGGCCTTCTCAAATTCACTCCTAATTTTCTCACATTCCTCTCTAGACTTTTCTAGTTCTATCTCTAACTGATTCTTCTCCCACTTCCAGTAGTTGGTATCATATGAATATTGAAGTTCATTAGCCTGGTATGACTTAATTTGTTCTTCAAAATTCTCAATGATCAAACTATACTCTCTTCTATCTTTCTCCAACCTTTTAAGGTCATCACACATGCTCTGATTGTGATCCCTGTACTTTTTAACAGTTTCAAGACATGTTTTAGAGCAAAGGTTAGATTTTACCTCTGTGGGAATTTATATGCTTGACGACTCTGAAACTTCAGCCATCAAAGCTTAATTCTGGATTGCCTCTTCTGCTTGATCACTCTAATCAAATCCCATTCCATCTTGTGAGACAAGAGCTTGAGATGGGTTCCAGTTGTTGGTGGACTTTGATTGTTGATTGTTTCTCACATGTTGTTGAGACATTCCTCCTCTGCATTCTCTTGCAAAGTGCCCCAGCTTATGACACTTGTAGCATTCTACCTTGGATTTATCAATTCCAGCCTCATCTTCTCTTCTCATGGCAAAGTTGTTTCTGCCTGTTCTTTTGATGAATCTTTTGACTCTCATGGTGAGCATTGCCATTTGCCACTTGATGTCCATCTCTTCAAGATCATCAAAATTGATCTGCTCCAGATCATCATTGATAAGAGCAGATTTAGCATGACTAGCAAGGAATGCTTCCAAAACAGAATCATTGGATCCGTCCTGTTTTGAGCCATAAGAAGTACTAACTGATTCTGTATTAGCAGAAGAATCAGTAGTAGATGATAAGAGAGCAGCATTATGAGAGTATCCAAATGGCTTCTTCTTAGATTCAACCTCTGCTTCAAATACCCTGAGATCATTGTAGAGATCATCAAGTTCCTTGTCCTTCAAATTATCATTCTGCCTGAATGATACTGTATACATCACCCATTCTTCACCAAGAGATCTTAAAAATTTTCTGTTGACATCATCCTGGTCCATCTTGACACCAACAATAGCCAATTCTCCAATCATCTTGTTGAATCTATCAAAGGTTTGAGTCATAGACTCATTCTTTGTAGACATGAAATTCTCATATTGTTGCTTGAGAATTGCTTTTTGATTCCTCTTTGTTCTTTTAGTGCCTGAAAATCTCTTCTCCAATGAATTCCACAGGATTTGAGCATCGGAACAGTTGTAAAACTGATGTTGGTATTCATTAGGAATTACCAAGAGCAGAGTGCTCAAG
Organism: Arctium minus; assembly: GCA_954870635.1. Taxonomy (NCBI): domain Eukaryota; kingdom Viridiplantae; phylum Streptophyta; class Magnoliopsida; order Asterales; family Asteraceae; genus Arctium; species Arctium minus. Next base: position 46,023,134 of record OX941089.1, on the reverse strand, counting down.
GCTTTCATCTCAGTCTGCCTCATCTTTCTTTCTCCATCAGTCTTTGGTGGAGGTCTCTTGCCATCTGCTCCCATCTTTCCTTCATTGGAGGGACCATTCTCAATGATGTCCCACATTGAGAAGTCTGTGAGAAGAATGTACTGCCTGATTCTGATTTTCCACATGTCAAACTCATTGGGTTTGAGAATGGGGACCTTTGAAACAAGAACACTGTTATGTGATCCGTCCATGATGATTATTGATTTCTGAGTTCCTTTAGCTCTGATACCACTTGTCAGGATCGAAATTCTAAACAAGAATTTAAACTAAACACTCAGAAACTATGTTAAAGAAGTCGCGAAATAACACTTTAACAATAAATCAATCAAACAGTGTATGAACTCAAATCACAAGTTATATTGAATTAACTTAATGATTACAAACAAAACCTCAATCTGTTGAACAGACTCAACAGACGTTCTATACTTCTCTAAAGAAAGGATTAAAACGAATCTTGAGGTTGATTCTCTCTAAGCGTATATGCAAAAACTTGTTAAAACTTGTTTTTCTATCAAAAACTACTAGACTATATATATACATAACCGATTACAAGATAATTACAAAAGAAATATTGATCTTCTTAATCTAGTTCATAATTATCTTCAACATTATCTTCAGCTCCTAGTCTTTAGTATCAATCCATCTTTATCTTCATGAGCAGCATTAATCTCCATAGCAGTATTAACTTCCTCAGCAGTATTAATTCATCAAGCAGTACTAACTACTAGCAGTACTAACATTTCAAACAGTAGTAATACTACTAGCAGTAGTAATCTTCAAATAGCAGTATTAAAGTCTTCAGCAGCATTAATCTTTAAGCCTAGCAGCATTTTCCATACTTGACACATTTTCAGTCCCAACAATACCTTTACGTGCGATCTTACATCTCATGAAGCTAAGCTTAAAGTCATAAAGATATGAACATGTAAGCGTCTCTCAAGTCAAAGTAACGTTATTCACATTGAATTAAAAGACAAAAAGCAGTAAAACAATGAAAGTACGAGTTCTGATCTGAAATAATCAGAAGTCATAAGTCTTTTACTCCCCCTGAAATTATGCATCCGTAAAATTATCAGTTTAAAATATAAGCATAAAATTTCAGACAAATATGTACTCCCCCTTGATGGTTGATTTCCTCATTCGAGTATTGGAGTCCAATTTCTTATCAGCACAGGAGTAAGGTCTTTTGATCACTGAAGTACGAGTCCTAAACTATTGTGTTTAGAAGTCATTCTTCGTTGAGGTACGGGTTCTAAGCTGATTTACTTAGAAGACTTTGTCTTGACATTTAAGTCTGGGTCTTGAACTGTTGTATTCAAGAGCCATCTTCTTCTTCCTACTCCCTTTTAACAGTAGGTGCCTGCAACACAGAATCATCCCTTTTCTTTGGTATCCATTTCCATTTGGATCCAACTGTGTTAGTTGCAGTTCTTATGGGAGTAATTGAGTAAGAACCATACCAGTAATGGTCACTCGTTTTATGAACAGGATCATGTATACGACAATAAGAACAACATAATTTCTTGCCTGACAACCTGATTAATAGATCTATCGTGTAAACAAAATCAGGTTTACCTTTTCGCGCATTGTTCTTCTTGGCATTATGCGTTTGTTCACATGAGTTTTTACATTTCAGCTCATCTTTCTTCTTTTCTTCCTTCTTTTCTTTAACTGGTTGCGTTTTCCAAACCAGTTCAACTTCTTTGTAGCTGCTTCTTCTTCTTTGATGTGTACCTGAACCATCTGTATTTCTATCAAAGAAAAGGTTAGTATTACGGATTTGATCAGAAGATTTAACTGACCTTTTTGAAGAAACAGATTTGGATGTTGAACTTACAGCTGACTTGAAAGATTATTCCGAATCAGCTGAATCATTTCTAGGTGAGTGGACAATTGACTCTGGAGTCTTGTGCTCAGTCACCACCACCATTGAAATAATCTTTTTAAGCTTTTTAATCTTTGAAGAATAACTGTTTCTTTCTTTAACAAGAAGGTCAATCTTCGTCTCAAGCTCACACTTCTTTTTATTCTCTTTCTGTGCACACTTAGAAATTTCAGATAGCTTTGCATTAAGCTTTCTAATTGCAGCTTCAAAGGTGCTTCTCTCTTCTTCAAATCCATTCTTAGCACCCTTTCTTCCATCTGATATCTCTTTTAAGAATCCAACGTTCTTCTGTTCAATTGCCTTCTTCTCTTTGGCAAACTGATCTCTTTCCAAAATGGTTACTTTCTCAAAGTTACTAACTTGTTGAGAAAGCTTTATACTTTTAAGCTCAATCACGTTCTTCTCCTCAATACTCTTCTTGGAAAGATCTGAGAACTTTTGTGCAAATATTGAACTTTCCTGTTCAAACACAGATTTGTCTTTGACAAACCCTTGATTCGAGTCTGATATTTTCTTTTGAAGATTAGCATTTGCACTCTACAAGGTCTTGAATTTTTCCTCATTCATCTCAACAGACTCTTGCTTCTGTATTTGATCTTCCAAATCAGAAATCTGTCCTTTTAATTCAGAGTTCTCAGCTTCCAAAACCTTAACTTTTTCTATTGGAGACAATATTGATTTACCTTCAAGCTGATCCCATAACAGTTTTGTTGTAGCCTATTTGCTATTTATTTGAATAGAAATATCATCTGAACTTCCTTTCAATATAAGAACTTTGGCAAATTTATCAGCTTCATGTCTCCTTCTCTAGTCATCTGTGTATTCATTAAGGTATACTGGAACCTCTTTTATTTCCATAAATCCATAAGCTCTTCGATAAGAATTGAACTTTGTTGGAATTTTTATCATTCCTTCCTGCAAAGATAATCTGATATAAGTATTCAATTCATGTTTGTCAATGAAGTCTAAGAAATGGATTTTCCACTGCTCATATTTTCCTCTGACTAAAACAGGAGGTTTCATATAAGTTCCAGGTGATAAAAAATCTTTCGAAATAGACATCTGGTCTAGTTGATACTGGTTTTTAAGATCTAAAACTTTTCGTGAGAGACTTTTCTCTCTAGGTGATGCAAAGTACTCATCATCATCCATGAATCCTGTTTTTAAAAGAACTTGACAGATATGATCGTTAATCCAAATAAAATCAAATAAAATTCAGAAATAAAATTTCCAAATTTAACCAAGTATAGAACTGGCGCAAAAGTAAACTTTGCGTTAGAAGAGTCTGGCGCCAGAAGGGACTTCGTGCTATAAGGAGTTGGCGCGAAAGGGGATTTGCGTGAGTCGGGTCGCACGAATTGAAGTTTTCGCTAGAAGTTGGTCGCGCGAAAAGAGTTTTGCGCGAGACGTTGATAGCGAGAATTGAGGTTTTCGAGAGTCGTTGATGGCGCAAAGTGGAGTTGTTCGACCGGGGTCTTGTATGGCGCAAGGGTAGATTTGCGTGAGACGGAGTTGGCGCAAAAAAGGTTTTGCGCGAGACGAAACTGGTGCAAAACTCACTATGAACTGGCGCAAACATTTTTACTTCTCGCGAGTTCGTACCTGCAACTTCGAAAATCGACTATAATCCACAATTTAACCTATCTAGACTTCGATTAGCAGTCCCAAAATTTGACAAATAGACCACTAACACTTCTAGAACATATTACAAGCTTTTGATTTCAAAAATAAACTCTTTTCGAAGATTTGATCTATGGAACAGTGTCGATGAACTCGTGAACTTCGATAGTGATTGATATGGAAAAGTTAAGGAGATCTATGAGAAGAGAAAGAAGGAAGATAGAGAAAGAAGAGAAAAGAAGAAAGAGGGAAACTAAGGAGAGAGAAGAGAGAGAGAGAGCTAAAAAAGAAAGAGATGATCCTGAAGCTCTACCTTACATCAGAAATCCTGACAGCCCAAGAATTTTAAGTGGTGTTGAACGTCCAAAGCCAGTATTTGTAACTCCGATGGAAGCAGAAAATCTAGCAAAGAAACATCAGGACACTCAATAAGGTCCTTCTGCTCCTGTCAGAGTTGGATCTACTTCATTTACAGGATATGATGGATAAGGTGCGTCTCTTGAGCTTATCAAACTTATCCGAAAATCTCTCAGAGTTCCATTTCTAGAAGAATCCATCAGAATATTTGTCAAAGCGCAAGTAGAGATTGATGTGTGCAAGCTGTATGGTATCATTGATCACCCAATGGACTATCAAAGAAACTATCTGAAGTTCATTGAAAACGTTTCAAGAACGAAGGGTTATGTTTAAAGACCAGGAATTCTTCAGATCAAAGAAGTCAGAATGAACCAGTACGTTGATGTCTGGTATCCAGAATTTGATGTTCAAAGGAGATATCTAAGGGCAGTAACCTTTAGTGAAAAAAACTTTGAGAACTTGAATGTGGCAGATCTGGAATTTATATACCATGACTTCAGGAGCAGAACGATCAGACCTAGAGTTGTGGTCTTTGCACTGGATGCTGTAAAGAGGTATATGAAGCGTCATATCAAAAACTCTTATGTTCTTGATTTCCAATTGGGGGCAGAGACTAATCAGAACAACATAAACTTAACTGCTCCTAACTTTAATCATTACTTCATGGAGGACATACCACTTTTCAAACTTGTTCTAACTCCTGAGCTTGGGGTTATGTATGTGAATACAAAGACTCACAAGAAACAATTCATGCAAGCCAGTGAGTTTGCCAAGTTTTTCGATGGAGTGTTAAAGATGGTTCTGAAAGAGCTTGAAGACAGACACAAGTATTCAGAGATAACGAGACTTGAAAAGGGTGATTTCATGCCCAAAGCTGATGCAATTGTAATGGAGAAGATGATTGAATCCATAAAAGAAAGACTTAAATTCAGAGATTGTCTAAGGAGATTTAAAAGCTTCTTGGGAATGAGGAGAACCAGTTTCAACCGATGGAATCGATGAAGATTACAACTTTGATTAAAAGGGGGAGATTGTTAGATATAGTTTAATCAAGTTGTAATAGTTAGTCCCTCGTTATGTTTTGTTAGTATTTTCGTTAGTTTGACTTGTGTAGGTGTCAAGGCTATTGACCCTATATACAGTCCTGTATTTTACCTTTTTAGGTTAAGCTACTGAATTCATTCATGGTCTAATCATTATGTGTAGCCGTCATCTTTTCTCTCAATGAAACATATGACATTTATATTCTCTTAATCACTCTTCTTTCTATGATTCATTCTTGTTTTATTACTCTGATAATATTCTTGTGTGCTTGAATCTAGAACAACAACCTGAAACGAGTCATCAAAAGAAACATTAATACTTTCAAGTATACGTTTTGATTTGAGCACGTAGACTCGGTATGCCTTGGAGTTTGATGAGTATCCAATAAATTTGGCCTCATCAGCTTTGGGACTGAATTTCCCAATTTGCTCTCTATCGTTCAATACAAAGCATTTGTAGCCGAAGACATGGAAGTACTTGATATTTGGCTTTCTTTGATTGAGCAGGTGGTAAGGAGTCTTTGCATGTCTTTTTACTACCAAAGTTCGATTTTGGGTGAAGCATGTTGTGGAAATGGCTTCTGCCCAAAAGGAAATTGGAAGTTTTGAGGCAGTGAGCATTGTTCTTGCGGCTTCCACTAGTGTTCGGTTTTTGCGTTCAACAACACCGTTTTGTTGTGGAGTCCTTGTAGCAGAGAAGTTTTATGAAATTCCTTCTGTTGTAAGATAGGCTTCTATTCTTGAGTTTTTGAACTCTATCCCGTTGTCGCTTCGAACTCTCTGAACCCTGCAATCATGAAGAACTTGTATCCTCTTAAGAAGATTTATTTGTACCTCGGGAACATCTGATTTCTTTCGTATAAACTCTACCCAAGTATATCTAGAGAATTCATCTATGGGTACAAGAATGTACTTCTTACCACCCAGACTTTGCACGGATATAGGACCGCAGAGGTCTACGTGAAGCATCTGCAGAGGTCTGGTGCAAGATATGTTTGTTTTGGTCTTATGGGCAGCTCTTTTGAGTTTGCCCATTTCACATGCAGAACATAAATGATCTCTGTCGAATTTAATACTTGGTAGCCCCCTTACCAGTTCTAGTTTCACAAGTTTGTCAAGAGTGTGAAAGTTTAAATGACAGAACCTGTTGTGCCAGAGCCAAGCTTCCTCGTTCTTACTTGAAACCAAACAAATCTTTTCGTCTTTGTTGATCGACTTGAAATCCATGAGGTATAGATCACCTCATCTCATGGCACGCAGAAGCTCTATAGTTGTGTCTTCTCTGATCAGAGAGCAGTATTGCTTCTTGAACATTACATCAAGTCCATTATCACAGAGTTGGCTAATACTTAGCAGGTTGTGCTTAAGGCCATCCACATATGCAACTCGGTTGACATCGATGTCTCCATTGGCAATGACTCCATAGCCTTTGATTTGCCCTCTCTTGTTGTCTCTGAAGGTTACAGAACCACCTCCATGTTTTTCTTTATAAGCGGAGAGCAACCCTCTGTCGCCAGTCATGTGCCTTGAACACCCGGAGTCTAGGGACCAAATGGGCACATGTTGTTTCTTCTGCGGACAGATTAAGATGATTTAGGTACCCATTTCCAAATGGGTCCAGGCTTGTTAGCAGTCTTTAAAGATGCCTTAACACCTTTGGTTTTGGATTTATCCTCCTTGATAGAGATACCATTTTGTCCTTTCTCACCCATGAATTTTGCATTCTTAGACTTTGGGTGAGATATAAGACAGGACGGCCGTGAGAAGTGTTGATTTAAAGCATGCACAAGATCAAAATATTTGTAATGGGGAATTTCAGAAGCAAACTTCTTAAATATTTCATTAAAAATGTCAAAGGAGGGTACAGAGCAACTTTTACAACAACCCATTTTAGATTTGGGTTTCTTTTTGCAGAAAACTTTGTCTAATCTAGGTTGTCTTTTGTCAAAAACTCCTCTTTGATGACTCTCTAAGTGTACTCTCCCCTGACGACCTTCCTTTCGAGCATTCACTGCCACAGAAGCATTAGTTTTGTCAGTTTTGGGTCATTTTGCCTTCTGTTGCCAGGTGATCTTTTCTTGAAAAGGCTTTGTTAGTTTGACAGATTTTGGAGCTTTGGAAGTTTGAGTGGTCCTGATCTTTTCATTTTTCAATTTTTCAAGCTCAAGAGAAGTTTTTGCTTGAAGGCACATATTCAGAAAATCAGGGCAGATGAGTATTCCTGTTGTTCTCTTTTTGGGAGCAACCATTCTGTTAAGAATACCAGAGGGTAGTCTATTTTCCTCTGGACCACAGGTGACCATATCAAGTTCCACAGAACTTGTCTTATCACAGACAGAGTCAGACTCTGATTCAGAATCTGAGTCGAGAAAGTCCTTGTGAATGAGAGCATGACCTTCTGGAAGTGTGTTGCATTGTCCATTTGTAGTGTCCTTAGGTGAATTTAAATCCTTTGAAATACATGGAATAACCATAGAAACTCTAAGACAATTTAGAAGATCTTGCTCAAATATTTCTTCTACTTCAGAGATTAGATCAAGATGGTTAAAAAAAATGATTTTCATAGGTCTTTCTCAAGTCACTTTCCAAGAACCTTTTGAAGATATTTTCTTCCACAGAGGCCGAAACAAACTCTGGTGCATCAGAGGACAGTTCCTTTTCCGGAATCATCATGCACATAAAATCCTTTTGAGTTTGTGTTTCTGGATGACCAAATCTGAAGATTCCTATCTGTTTTTTAGACAGATATTTCTTTCGAATAGATTTTCTCTTTGATGAGAGTGCAGATGGCAAATCATTGTTTTCATACAATACATTTGCCATCTGCAGAGGTTTTCTCAGATGTGGTCCTTCAGAGGTTCTGCGCCTTTTAAATGTGGATAAAAGGTTTGGAAGACTTGGCTTTAGAAATTGTCCAGGGCAGAAGATATTTGCTAAAGATTTGTTCATTTTATTTCCAGTGTAGGGGTCAATATGATCGAACCCTATACCTCTTCTGCCAATATGGGTATTGGCCTTTTCATGGACCTTTTGAGCATCCTGATATCTCCTAATTTGAAGTTCTCTGTCGAACAGATCTTGATGAAGAACTTCTCTTTCTTTTTGGAATTTTTTTTTCAAATAGATGGCATTTAATCGATCACTCTCACTATTCTTTAGCTCTTTGACCTTTTCTTTTAAAGCTTGATCGAGTTTTAAAACCTTTTCTTTTAGACTCTTCTTATCAGAAATGTGCTCATAAATAAGTGATATTCTTTTAAGATAAAGCTTATCATTTTCTTGGGTAAGAAGCCTGGTTTCTCTTTCAAAAAAGGCCAGCTTCGAAGCGTACAAAAACTCACATTTGCCACGGTTAAAAACCGTGGCCATAGGCCTTTGGCCATAGTTTTTTTTTTCAATCGAACCGTAGTCTATTCTTGCATGACCATTGATACGTTTTCGCCACGTTTAAAATGCATCACCATGTCAAATAAAAAAACCATAGCTATAGCCTAAAAACTGTGGCTATAAATGTATCTAATATTTAAGTTACTTGAGCATTTTTACTATAACCGTAGCAATAAACTATTTATCGCCACACAAACTCACGTTAAACGTGGTCATTAACTACCTTTTGGTTACACAAAATACACAAAATCATGGCAATAAATTATTTATGGCCACACAATTTGTTTTTAAGGTGGCCAATGATTACCCTATAATCACGTATATTTATTTTAACGTGGCAATAAACAACTTATCGTCACGCAAATTTTATTAACCGTGACCAATTCATAACATATGGTTACCATAAAATGTTAGAACCATGGTTATTGTTTACTTTTGGTCATAAAATAACTCAAAAACATAGCCATAAACAACTTATAGCCATGCAATTCATGACATATGGTTACACTTAAACTTTTGAAGTGTGACCATTAGTTACTTTTTGGTCACCTAAAATAACTAAAACCGTAGCGATAAACCGGTTATAGCCACAAAAGTTTCATATTAGCCATTGTCAGTTCATATTATTTGGTTACACTAAATTGTTAGAAATGTGGCTATTGATTAACTTTTGGTCACATTAGTTAACTAAAAGCGTGACCATAAACCGCTTACAGTCATGCAAATTTTACATTAACCGTGGCCATTTCATGCATATGCTTACGCTAAATTGTTAAAATCGTGGCTATTGATAGTCTTTTGGTTACACGAAATAGCTAAAACCGTGACCTAATACTATTTATAGCTACACAAATTTTATATTAATTGTCGCCAATTAATTACATATGGTGACGTTGGATGGTCAAAATTGTGACTGTTGGTACCTTTTGTTTACACGAAATAATTAAAATTGTGGCCGTAAACTACTTATAACCACGAAAATTTCATATTAACCGTGGCTAATTCGTGACATATGGTTATGCTGAATTGTTAAAACCGTAGTCATTGGTTACCTTTTTGTCACATGAAATAACCAAAACCTTGACAATAAACTAGTTATAGTCACACAAATTTCATACTAAGTGTTGTCAATTCATGATGTATGGTTACGTTGAATTTTAATAATCGTGGCTATTTATTGTCGTTGGTCACATTAAATAACTAAAACTGTGGCAATAAACTATTTACAGTCACATAAAATTTATATCAACCATGGTCAATTCTTGATGTATGATTGCACTGAACTGTAGAACTGTGGCTATTGGTTGCCTTTTAGTCATACGGAATAGCTAAATTATAGCCATAATCTACTTTAAATAATGCAAATTAATCGTCGCACTTGATCATGACCAATTAACCTTTGGCAACAATTTTTATTAATGTATAACAAAATGATAAATAAAAAATTAATATAATAACTAATTGATGAATAATCATATGAATAAGTAATAATAATATGAATAAAGTATAACGTCAAAGACAAACTTATCACTAATAGTTCTCTAATATATTAGACTTTTGCTTATTCAGAACACTTCTCGTATGTTTCAGCTTCTGCAACTTGCCCACAATTGTATAATTTTTCTTTCACTTCGGAGAATTTTGTCTCTCATGTTGATGAAATGTTGGTTCAGACCTGCAACAAGAATAATATTGCATCTTATTACACTTGTAGAAACTTTATACTAATAGTTGTTAATAATTACTAGTTGCAAACCTGAGCTTTGTTGCATGATGCAAAGTTTCTTATAAACCGATAATGAAATATAATCATACCTTTAATAAAGTTCAAAAACCTGTATGCCTACCAGGTTTCAAAGAACAAACAAATTGTAGATATGTAATAAATAAAACATATGAACTAACCTTGGTTTCAAAAGAAATGAAAATTTGAAGCGAAACATTACCTTCGAGAGTGAATTTAATTGCAAAATGCTATTTTCATAACCAATGCTATAACACGTAGATCGCGATCACGTCTCCTTACAAAAAAACCATCAAGTTCATCAGAAGATTTAAAAGAAGACATCTCCTTGCATAATTGATATATTATCAATCTCTATGACTTGCAATGCAATGCTTTGCAAACAAGACAAACATATTGTGTGCATGGGTTTAGTATTTTTGAGAAATACTAAAACCTAAGGTTTAAATTATTGAAACTCAATTGTTCACTAAGATATAAGACATAAAAGAAACGTACCTGGATTCCATTGATAACCGGTTGAGAACGAGTGGGTTGATTGACCTATCCTAATAGTGGAAATCATACCTGGATAATCGAAGTTTTCTGTGGAGATGATGGAGAATATGTGGAGATGATGATCTGTGGAGATGTTGAAGAAGTCGTGAACTTTCAATGGAGGAGGCGCCGATTCTGGTAAATGGATTAGGTTTAGGTATTTGATTAAGGTATACAATAAACATTATATGCTTAAAAAATATATTATATTTATTAAAATATATTTTTATATATAACAAAATAATAATATTAATGTTATAATTTAGTCAATTTTTTTTTTGAAAAAAATAATTTAGTCAATATTAATAAACATGATCAAATTAGAAAAAGTTGACTATTTTCAGTCTTAATCATTCTATAGACATGAACCATTATAATTCATTATGACTAATTGCAACTCACATGGCCTAATATGATCCAACATGACACATTAATATACACACGTAGATGCATATATCTAGGGGTGTTCAAAAAACCGATCAACCAACCTGAAAAAATCTGGAAAAAAAATCAACCTAAGGTAACCTGACATATAATCGATACGAAAATAGGGTAACCCAAATCTATTGGGTTGATATTGGGGTAGGTCCAAAGTAACCCGATAAAAGTTTTAGCGAATTCTCTAAAATTATTTGTATTTCTCTTTAATATGTATAAGTTACCAAAAACAACTAGGCAATAACGAGCAATTGAACTTGTAAGAGAACATTATTGGGAAGTTACATATAATTCCTAAACATTTAATGAACTCGTATATTCTCTTGAAGGATTGATCTTATTTCAAATGAATAGTTCCTTATTTTTATGTTTTCAATGTTGTTTTTACTTTGTTCAAACACAACCCGGCCAACCCGAACAAGTTGGGTTGGGTTGGGTTGCACTTTTGTTTGGGCTTGGTTGGGTTGAAAATTTTCAAACCGTCAACATTGGGTTGGGTTATTCAAATGTCTTCAACCCGATCAGCCCAACCCATGACACATATGTAATATATATAGAGAGAGATGAAGGTTCAAACGATAATGCTAACTATTTAAGAAAACAACGAGACCATGAATAAAATCATATGTGATTTTACATTAACCCGAAAAAAACGGAAGCAAGCGACTTTGGGCGAGACCAAAAGTCATGCACAAAGTCGCGTGAATCATATATGATTTTGTATGTACTCGATTGTTCTCGTGTTTTTCCGGTTGAGTTGACTGAATTGGTCGGGATTTCGAGCACCCCTAATCATATGTCATTGAACTAAATGGCCTTATGTATGTGACGCTCAATAAATATATATATATATATATTGAAAATCCTCTACATCTGAAACTTGTTTTATTGATGATAATCGATCATATTGGGTTGTAATTGTTTACAATGAGTCATAGTTGTTGTAATGAGTGTTAATGGGCCATATTAGGTTGGTAATAATAGAGCATATTAGGCTATAGTGGGTTTAGATTATAGCATATCATATTTGGGTGTAAATTCGTGATAATATATTAGGCCACGATGGGTTATTCTGGGATGTACTTGGTGATAATGGATCATACTTGGTTGATATTAGTGATAATTAGTAATATTAGGCTACAATTGGTGATTATGAGGAATATTAGGTTGTAATGGGTGTTATAATGCGATATATTGCATTGCAATAGGGCATATTGAGTTATGACCTATAATTGATATAACGAATCATATTGGGTCATAAATTAGTGATAATTCGTTGTATTAGATCATAATGGACCATTTTGGGATGTAATGGACAATAACAAGTCTTACTTGGTTATAATTAGTGATAATAGGTAACATTAAATTATAATTGGTGACAATGAGTTATATTAGGTCGTAAATAATGAGACATGTTGGGTTACAATGGGGCATATTGAGTGATACAGACTTTAATTAGTTATAAAAAATCATATGGGTTGTAGTGGGTTCTAATGGGGTGTAATGAGGCGTAATGGATAAGGGTGCACAAAAATATGACCAACCCTTACAAGCATAACCCAACCTGAAATAACGTAATATGAAGCCACTCGATGCATAATCGAGTTGTAAAATCTTTAGATCGTAGATATTCGGTTGAAATTGGGTTAGAGCCATTTGCATCCAATCCAACCTTATGAACCCGACACCCAACTTCTATTCCTTAGATTTAATATGATTGTTAAGTCTCATGTTAATACGTACATCAAACCATTAAAGTATCATCACTCCTCATATACATACTATCCACTTTAAATCTTCTCTTCATTTATCTATATAACTTCATATATACATTCAATAAATGTGATCATATAACCACTTGGGTTATGGTACACTGGTAAAGTCTTTGGGGGATGTAATGGAAGATCTCATCTACCCAGGGTTCAAATCCAGGCGTTGTCAAAGCTCTTGTGGCCATGGAGGTTCACCTGCGATGACTCCAAGCCATTCGTGGTTGCCCGGGGATTAGTCGGTGTGCGTAAGCTGGACCGGAGACCCACGGTTACCAAATAAAAATGTGATCATATGTATGCAAATTAGGAAAATCATTTAAAGGTGATCTGCTTAAGAAATGGTACGGATAAATTGTACCAAGTGATTGACGATGAATTATGAGTGGAGAAAACAACATTCATTTAGGGTAATTCATATATTATTCATTATGAATAATGTATCATTCAGGATGAATAATACAACATTCAGGTTGAATAATACACGATTCATGATAAATAATACATAAATAATGAATTCCTATATTTTTCATTTTGAATGTTGTATTATTTATCCTGAATACTGTATTATTCATCATGAACAATGAATGAACGATCAACTTTGTTATTCATAATAAATGTGGACACCCGAGAACATGCATACATATTCATAATGAATATAACACGTATAAAATAAAAAGTCAAACAAGGTATACACTGTTTCAAGTTTTCAATTTTGTCCTTAATCACTTCTCAATTAATCTTATTATGTTTTAACCATCGATTAGTTTTATAAGTTTTCATCAACGGTTAAGATTTGTTCTCATGTGCACAATGAAATATAAGTTTTCATTTGAACCCACCCTTATATATATTAATTACATGATATGAGTTGAGAGGAAAAAATATATATCTTAATTATTATAGATAATATAATCACAATATTGACATAATACATCACTAGAATAGCTAATCTACAAAACTTTTATGAAAAAATAGAGGGAATCTACCCGCCCTTGTTTCCCTCTCTTTTCTTTTCCTATTTTCTCAACTGCTCCCTCTCATCCTCTGGCTGTGTCTTTTCCTACGGCCTACCTTACCTCTGGGTATCCTTCGCTATCGCCACTCGCTTTCTCTCGGCGTCCAACTCAACACTCCCTGGTTTCTCGTCCTCCTATCGTCGACCCTAGTCGTCATCAGGTATTTTTGTTGTGTCTTATTATGAGAATACGAATTCAAACATTAGTCGTACTCATCAGGTATTCCCTCTCTTTTTCTTTTATTGTCTTAGCTAGGTTGTCTACGAAACAGTTGAGAATACGAATTCAAACAATAGAAATACCCCGGGATCCCCTTGGATGCCCTTTGAATGGTGTTTTCTTCCATCTCTAACAAAATTGCATCAAGTTTATTGTTGATCATGATTTCAAGAGAACATTTTTACTCGATAAATTGTTTAAACCTTTCTAATTCGCTTGCCTAGAACAATCATATTAACAGGTCATGTATATGAACAAGTCACTGCAAATAATTATCAGCAATGGGTACTACTTTTTCTTGAGAAAAAACATATATTCATATGAACTTGGAGTCATGTGTGTGTGTGTCACATTATATATGTTAATTATTTGTTTTCTGGATCATGGGTGTGTGTCACATTATATATGTTATTTTTTGTTATGTCCAATATCCATGTGAAAAGTAGGAATACGAATATCAAGAGAGTTAGGCTCATTGGGTACATTCTTATGATGCAACAGTCTGCAATGGCCTTTGGCCAAATTGCTTTAATCCTGCTATTTGGAAATGGTTTTGTTGATCTGCTGGTTGCTGTTACCAGATGGGAAAATTTTCAAATTATCCTAATTTGCTTTATAAGGTTTATTCTAGCTTCAGATGCAGCGGATCAGTTTTGAAAGTTTTTATCTGCTTACAGGCTGTTGCTTTGTGGCTTACAGGCTTAGTCTTCAACAATTTCTACTCTGTTTATTTCAGATTGTATGTTCAGGTTTTCATCTGCTTTGGTCCCTTATTGGTGTGTAGTTTTCCTATTGTCTGCACGTTCACTTCTGGACCTGCTGGAACTTTTATGGCTTCTTGGCTGCATATGAGTTTGGGTTTGACTAGATGGTATGGAGTTATAAGGATGGTTTGGAGTAGAGGTTTACAGATGTTGTTATTTGAGTGATCAAAGGATTCATCTTAGTAATAAGGTGTATGGGATTTGGCAGAAAATAGGTTGGTTCTTGACTTAGCGGCTGTTTGTTTGCCTCTCAAAGGAACAC
Source organism: Arctium minus (assembly GCA_954870635.1). Classification (NCBI taxonomy): domain Eukaryota; kingdom Viridiplantae; phylum Streptophyta; class Magnoliopsida; order Asterales; family Asteraceae; genus Arctium; species Arctium minus. Next base: position 46,008,051 of record OX941089.1, on the reverse strand, counting down.
CTCTGAATCACTAAAAGGTGAATCATGTTTGGCAAAAAATAAATCAGCTTTTTAATGGTTTAGAACCTCTGAGCTATTTTTTATCTAGGGTCGCACCAAATCATTCAGCGCCCTAATTTTGCCAAGATTGCCCTTTCAAGCTCCTCTCATGCTGCTCTCCTTCACGATCGATCTGCTCAACACTCCATGAATCGAATATGCCACATTCTTCAGGTACATCTCTCACAAATCGAATCTGCTCATCTCTCACAATCAATCTGTTTCTCTGTTTAATTCATAAACAAATATGAATTTGTTCGAGTCATAAACAATCGATTTGCTTAAACTTTCGATTTGTTTGATTCTTAAATAATGTTGATTAAATAATCGATCTGTCAAAGTTTAAACCACTGTTGATGAGTATCCCTGAAGAAGTTAAAAGGATACATCTACACTTTATTTTGTTGTTACTCTTGCTCCAGAAGTTATGTCTGTTGTTTTCATTTGGATACCAAGACTTGGTAGTTGGTGCTATTACTTTAGTAAATTTTCTTTTAGCTAGTTTTTAGTCAATAAACAAAGAATTTAATCCAACTAAAATGCCAACTCATGGTTACTTGATTAGTCAATAATCAAATAATTTAATCCAACTAAATGCAAAATAGAATAATAAAAGTGCAATGAATGTATCTTTACTCTTTTCAAGTTTTGGTAATGGGAGATATATATATATATATATATATATGTTGTTTTAACTTAGAGAAGTCATCCTTAAATGTGTCACGAGATAGCAACCGAGTTCAAATGAAGATTGAAGAATTAAGCTGAACGTAGACAGACGAGAAGCGAGAGGAGGTCCTCTTGAACACAACAGGTAACATCACTCTTGGTTTTTCCTGAACACTATCATGGATCTCTAGTTGGATTTATTATAGAGCATGAAGAACATGCATCCTCTTGTTGAACGATCTATGTGCTTTTCACTCATGAATACATAGGGATCGAATCTATCATATATGTTGATCCATATAAGAGAAGCAAAGACATACACACAGAGGAAATACACAATTCATAAATATTGACTGTTCTCCAACACGAATTCTGGGGAGACTTGTTTCTAATTATTTTCATTTAGTGAAAATATTTTGAACTTGTGATTGAGACAAAGATGAACATGTTCAAATTTATTACATTTGTACTAATGATGGAGCATATTTTATTGAGATTTAGTTGGCTTAGTTAATTCGATGGTTTGATTACTTTTGTGGAATGAAGTTTATAAAAGCTATGTGTTTAACTCATTTTTTTAGTATGTTAATAATCATTTAACTGACATACATCTTTCTTTTCATTATGAAGTTGTAAATGGTACAAGAATGGTCCTTTTCAAGGTGTAATTCATGAATGAAATGTGGGATTTATTGTGGAGACAAATTAATGAAGCTAGTATATGAATATGTTAATCTTCGCATCATTTTTTTTAATAATTGTGCTTAGTTCACCGGTCTATATTTGCATCATAGGAATAGGTCATAGGTGTATGGTAACTGTAACCTCACATGGTCGTTTGAATAACACCAACATTTTTAGACTTGACAATGGTAGTCATATTTGTTATGGTATTTAAATAATTGATGCATACTGAAAGGAATATGATGGAATTGCAAATGAAATCGAATGATTAATAGGGAAATCAAATGGTTAGAGTTTGGTTACGGTCAAATTTTAACGGGGAAACCAAACACAGAATTTTCTGAAATATTATAGGAACCAAGAATCCTAATTTTTTTCTATTGTGGTTAGTACCGAATTGCATCTGGTTTGATTTGTAATTTTCGTTGATCTGAATCTACTTATGCACACACCGTTTTGCATATAGGAACCAAGTTAATTTTATTACAATTTACAAGTCGCAACACATCAAGGTAACAACCAAAATAGTCATTTTCAAGATGGGGGTCACATGCAAACTTTTGATTAAATCCTCAAACAGGTTTGGAAGAGTAGAAACACTATCTTGAAATCACCATGTCATCTTATTAGAAACATTTGTCTTTTTGAACTCATTGTGCGATGTGATTAGAAATATTACAAATATGATTTGTTGTCTTTTTGGGATTTTGCAGCTATATGTTTTTTTTAAACAAATGATGTTATCTTTTAGTGATGTGCAAGGAGGAGCTATTGAAAAACTCCCAACTCGTATTATCTTCTATGTAAGTCATATATTCATTGGACTTCTTGTGACGAATTGGAGCTACTGAAAAATGAACAATTGATATTATGTGAGCCAAAACATTAATGACTTTGAGAATTCCTTAAAAACACTTGTAAGGATAACAGTTTTTAGTAGTTTTCCCACATGCATTTGCAAAGAGGAAGTTTCCATGATTTGAATGTGGTTAATGTGTTTATTTTGTTTGGTATGGAGAAACAACTATTGAAGGACCTAGAAGGGAACCCAAAGGCTTCACAAGATCACATGAAGAACACAAAACCTGATGAGCTTTAGGATTTTGTGCAGATGAAATAGAGGTTTTGTTTTCTAAAATAAACCTATTACTTAGTTCTCTGTTATTCAAATGGATTTACATTTCAATGAGATTCTTCATGAAGTTACGCAAAGATGTGTTGTTCTACTTTTAATTTATGTAGGTTGCATGGTTGTTTCTATGCAAATGGACATTTGTATGTAAACTGGAGATATGGTCACAAGGTATGTGAAATTTTGTAACGAGATTCTATCTCTATATTTATCAGCAACCATTCTTTTTTAACCCCGTCACTCTTAAAATTCTTATGATATCATGGTGTGTCATTTGAAGTCCTTGTTTGCAACTCCAACAAAGAGTTTTTTGAACAGTGTCACTTAGAAAATATAGAAAAGTTGATATAGTGGATAACGAGTCTGGTAACTTTGGTTTGTTACACTTTTCCTGCTCTTATATTGCCTTTTTATTTCACAAAACCAATTCAATTTTTGTTTACTTGTTCTATCTTTAAGCATCAGAAGGAAGTTTAATGGATGTATGCTCTCATTTTTAGCATGTACATGTGGCGTAGTAATGGCCACTTGGAGTCGTATCTAAGTATCTGAGATCCCAAATCGATAAGCATCAATCATCTTATTCAAAGTGCCATTTGAACCATATTCGCTTTCATGATCTTATGGTTTTGCATTTTCATTTAACTTATGTTTATTGGTAGTTATACTGATTTTAAGAATCTATCAATTGAAAATTCAATCCAAATACTAGAACAAACATGATATATGAGCTCAACTTTCTCAATCTTTATGGTGGCAAACTTCCGTGTGGTGCAGTATTCATCGAGCTCTTTTTATCGTAACCTTATTATGGCTACATTGGTTCTACTACATCTTCGGTCCCTTCTCATCGTGTCCATCATCTTGCTCGTGACATGTGTTATGTTATTTTCAGTTGTGTAGAGAAGACTAATGATTTGAATGACATAAAAGAGAACATTTGGATCGTTCTTAGGTGCATGGTTCATTATTTGATAGAGAAAGACTTCAATTATTTGTAATAACTACTTTTAGAGAAAGTTTTTGGAACATCTTCTAGAGATTATGCCAATTTGGGAATAATCAAGATTTCACAGGAAAAAAATATTGAAACTAATACAAAATAGGTAAATTCAAAATCTAGCTCATGGATTCAAAATAAACCATGGCCATATGATGTTTAACATGACTGTACATAACCCTAAAGCCAAACATATTTAGTTTAACTGTGCCATTAGTTATAATTACACTACAAAAGATTCATATTAATTAACCATGATCAATTTGTTACGAATAATTACGTTTAATCTTTATAACTATGATTATTGCTTTCCTTTTGGTCACACAGAATAATATAAAATGTGGTCAATTCATGACATATGCTTATGCTTAATTTTCAGAACTGTTCCTATTGGTTACCTTTTGGTCATAAAATATAATAAAAATCCTAGCTATCAGTTAACTTTTGGTCATACAATAAATATATGATCGAGACCAATAATTTACATTTTAGTCATACAAAATGTATTGTTTGAACCATGGCTAATCGCAACATATACTTCAATCATGAAAAGTTTATATTAATCGTAGGCAATTCATGATACATAATTACACTTAATTTTTATAACGATGACTATTGGTTAGCTTTTGGTCACATAAAATAATAAAAAATCATGGCCAATTCATGACATACAATTATACTTAATATGTAGAATTATGACTACCGGTTACCTTTTGGTTACACAAAATATTAAAAACCGTAGCCAAATTCATGACATATAGTTACTCTGAATTTTTAGAATTGTAGCTATAGGTTACCTTTTGGTCACATAAAATATTAAAAACCATAGTTAAAGTCATGACATATAGTTATACTTAGTTTTTACAAACATAGATATATGTTACCTTTTCGTCACATAAAATAAGAAAACAATGGCCAATTCAAGACATATAGTTACACTTAAATTTAGAAGCATGACTATTAGTTACCTTTTGGTCATGCGAATTACTAAAAATCGTGACCATAAACTATTTATTAGTCACGCAACTGATTCATCAGAATCACGAATATTTGTCATCTTTTTGTGACAATAAATTATTTTAATCGTGGTTTTAGCCATACTAATAGCTACACATATTGCATATTAACTGTGGCGAAATCATCACATATAGTTACGTTTCATATTTATAACCGTGACTACTGGTACCTTTTGGTCACACAAAATAATAAAAACCATGACTATTAACACCGTGACTTTCGGCCATGTTTTACAATTTTTCGTGGCTATATATTTATTTCTTTTCGTCATGTAATTTTTTCTTTATGTGGCTATATGTCGGTCTATGGTCACGGATAATAACCATCAAAACATAAAACAACAGTTTAAACAAAAACTATGACTATATGTCTGTTTATAGCCACAGTTTTTAGTGACTACTTGCCACGGAAAAAAATTTGTGGCCGTAAAGAACCATTTAGTCACTGTTTTAGCTAAACCATGGCATTATGTTTAAACATTTTTTGTAATGGTCACGGTTTTTGAGTTAAGTCGTGGCTAACACAATACTCAAACTTTATTTATGACTTTTAGCCACGATTCTAAACCCAACCGTGACTAACTTCAATTTTAAAAACCGTGGCAAAAACCCATTTTTGTACTAGTTAATTCTTCTCAAGCTCTGAGCACATGGTTTTATAAGCATGAAATTCATTTTGTAATTCAAGTTTGTTTTCAGAGTCAGAAATATAAGAGTCAGAAGTAGATACCTCATTCTTGTTGTCAGAAGAGTGGACTTCTGCCATTCCACAGAAGAGTGCATTTTTGTCCCCTTCATCAGAGGATTCATCAGTTTCAAGGTTCTGTTGTTCTGCCATTAGGGATCTCTGAGTGTAGTATTCTGCTTTCTTTTTGTAGAAAGCAGTGTCTCTTGTGGGTTTCTTGTTAATGGCAGAGGACTTGCACTCTGCGGAGAAGTGGCCCGGCTTCCCACATTTGAAGCAACTTTCATTTTGTTTGGAAACTTTATCACCACTTCTTCTGTCTGACCTCTGACCACTCCTTCTTTCTTCTTGCTTCTGACCATTGAATTCTTCTCTCCCATACTTTCTTTCTTCACCATATTTTCTGCTTCCGTCGTCTCTTTCCTCTCGTCCTCTATACTCTGACTTTTTTATTAAGACCCCTATTGAATTGTCGGGTCATAAGTGCAAGAGTCTTGGCCAGAGCAGCCATATCAATTTCCTCCTCAGATCCTTCCTCACTTTCACTCTCTACCACAAGAGCCTTTTTCTTCTTTTTCTTCTTCTTAGCATCCTCAGTCACCTTATCCTTCCCTTTGTCCTGACCCTCTGTGGTACTTCCAACCAACGCCAGAGGACCACCGACAGGGGTCATCAACTTTGATATCCTGTTCTCTTGACATATCAATGTACCAAAAAGGTCAGAGATGGACCAGACATCCAAATCTAGTGTAGCTTGCATGGACATGGTTAGATGAAGCCATTCGTCATTCAGGCACTAAAGAAATCTGACATTGTTTTCCTCAGAGGTTCTTTAGATGCCATATCTCTTGCACTTGTTTAACAAGGAATTGTACTTGTTGTATATGCTCTGGATGGATTCATTCGACAGAGCCTTGAATGCAAAATACTCATTAATGCATAGGGCTCTGTTCTTCTTGAGAGTTTTAGCACCACCTTCAAGTTGTTTCTCTAGCTCCAACCATAGGTTCTTTGATGTTTCACAAGAATCAAGAGACTGAAAGATGTCGTTTGGGATAGCCATGATGAGTAGCCTTTTGGCTTTCTTTGCTAGTTCATTCAAAGCACTCTCTTATTCAGTCCATTCATTTAAGGGCTTAGGATGCTGATATTTAGGAACTTCAGGGGTATTTGCAGTGGCAGGAACACGAGGAATTGTAGACATTGGAATGTAAGGAGGATTGTGAAGAAACTCAACCAAACTAGGATCCACACCTTCGAGAAAGTGCATCATCCTGATTTTCCACTTAGGTTATTCATCCCTCTGTAGAGTTGGGGGTTTAGATTGAGATCCTGCACTGAAGAAGTTAACTGGGTTCGTCATTCTCAGGTAGAGAAAAGAAAACATAGTACCAAGAGTTTTTCAGAAAAGACCACGAGTTTACTCAACAGAGATGAGTATGCATTATGAGAAAGATGATAAACAATATCTGAGCTTTGAATCTATTCTTCAGCGGTTCAAACACACTTGCTTTTGAATCTACGTCAAACAGGTTGAAGTAGCTCCAGAAAACAGAGTATGTTTATGAGTGGGGATCAAGGCAAAGAAACAAACTCAAACTACTACCTAGAACGAGGGAGTCAAGTATAGAACATGATCCTTTGATATTAAGAATCAAAGTCTGCTCTGATACCAATTGTTGGTCCCAATAACGATGTTCTTTACTTGATGGACTTTTACTACACACAGATTAATAAATAAGAGTGCGGAAGCATTTCTAATATGTAGAAAAGTAGAACATTCAAGGTAGTAGACACACAAATAATCAACAAACAGAATCGTAAGATATAACAAGGATTTTACTCAAGATACTGTTTCATTGATTTTTCTTTAAGAACACCAAGAATACGCACTGGTGTGTGCAAATATTCTCAGGGAAATACAATCTCTAACAGATAGACTTGTGTGTTTGCTTCGATTGCTTTCTTAACTCAAAGGAGGAGCTCCTTTATATAAGAAGAGGATGCACCCCTTAGTACAAGACAAAGACTGACATAAAATGATCTGGAAATCTTTGAACAGTTGGCTTCACGTGTTTTGCACGTGACCTTGTCTTGAACTGAGTTTTCCATCTTCGAAGTCTCCAGAGGTTATCCATCACAGAGGCTCCGTGAGTGATCACAGAGGCTCTGTGAGTGATCACAGAGGCTCTGTGATCTAAAGATCATTGACAGGTTACGAGTCCTCTGGCAGAGCTTCGATAAAATCTTCTGGGATTGTGGGTTCTGTGGTGCGTTTGGATGTTCTGAGCAAACTTTTGCAGTTCCTATACTTATCCTATTTTTCAATAATTTTATACATGGAAGTTGGAGCTAACAATATTCTTTCAAGTCTGTCTCTAAAAAGATATTAACAATCTTCACCAAAATATGATAGAAACGATCTTTAATAATCTCCCCAAAAACTATCACAAAACTCTTTTAGACTTTGAAAAGAAATTATCTTCAGAATTTGCTCAGACATCCATCAGACATCTTCAACAAAATAATCTTCAAAGAAAATTTCTGAAAATTCAGCACAGTTTCAGAAAAACTTTGAACTCTTCTCTTTGAAACTTTCAATCTTTGAACTTTATCTTTTTCAAATCTTTAACTTTGAAATTTCTGACACGAACATTTCTTTAATTCATCTCCCCCTTTTTGATGAATAGAGCATCTATAGCATCAAAACTTTTTCCCAAGAAATGTCATTGACCATTCTGATCTGTCCAAGAGCCACTGATTCATAGATCCGTAACCATGTATTTATCTAGATCTTTTCAAATCTAGACAAAATATTCGTGTAACACCTGAATCTACAAATGAATCAGTTAAAATGCCTGTTAGTAACACGAAGTCACTGTGTGTAACGGATACACATTATAAAGGAGCTTTTGTTATGTTCACTCCCCCAGGGCTTCCATCCAATCATCGAAACACCACAAAGGCAATTTCTATGAATGTTATGACAAGAAAACAAATTCCTTGTGTGTTCGTGCAAGTGTTGAAAGAATAAGCACAAGATGATTGCTTTTATAAGGCTCAACATTGTGTAAGCCACTGAGACAACAGTGGATAAACACAGACTCAATGTGCATGATTGAAGTGCGAAGGTGGGGCAGACTTCCTTCTTTTTCAATATCCAAATTTTCAAAATGAAAACCAGATAGATAATGTGCTGCGTCCCCTGAAAAAAATATGAAACATTTTCTTTTTAAGAAGAGAATGAGTGGCTGGTGGAGTTTTTATTAAGAGTTGGCATGGGCTAGTTATCTGTTTCAATAACGTTCACCAAACAATTGTGAAACATTAGTAATGTGGCTGCCCGACTCAGAAAGTAGTTGGTGTAGAGTCTGATATTCTTTTACTCTGATCTCTCACCCTCTTTCTTTTAATCATTGAACTCACTTCTAACCAACCTCTCTTTTACATTTTACATCATCACACAACGCACACTCATTTCTTTTTGACTCCTCACACTCAATCACTATGGATTAACTTCTTGGGTAGGAGACACTGGTTAACGTGAATCCATAGAAGTTCATTTAAGTCCTAGCACAAAGAAACCCGTATTGTCCTATAAATCCGATGTTGCTCAAGATAGTTTAACTTGAACAATTAAGACATGGAAAACATGGGTCAGATATGTGTATGCTCATAGATGTAATCATGACAATTTGAGCATTTGAAACGATGAAGTATTTTCAAACAAGTAAATTGAATGAATGAATATGAATGCAAGAGACTTGTTTGAAAATCTGACATTGTATGAAAAATGATCAGATAAGAAATGATATATCAGTTAAGGCTTATGGTCAAAATAACAGATATTGTCCATATGAATTAAAATATAGACATTCTTGAAAGAACGTTTCGAAATGAATTAATGCTCAAAATTCATTGAAGTGCAAGCGGGGTGTCTTACCATCGAAAAATATGTTTCAAATTTGAGACATGGTAAGAATATTTTGAACAATAAGTCAAACCGGTGTGTGTGAATACTTGAAAGTATATAGAAAAGACAATACACAAGTATTTATCTTTGGAAACACGGTGTGTAAAACATTCAAACTCAAATAAAAATGAAAACATTAAAAATCACACTTCCAATTCATGAAATCTGTTTAAGAATCGGGAAGTGGTTTGGACATTTAAGAATATGTTTTCTATGATTGAAAGTTGTTCTTCTTTCAACCATATATGAGATTAAGATAAGAAATAAACCTTTCTTTGCAGTCTTAAATCTCATCAAGTCAAGCTTAAAGTCATAATAATATGATCTTGTAAGCATCCTCTCAATCTGCAAAATTCTTAAAGTCATGTCAAAGCAACGTTATTCACAAATTTATTGAAAAGTAAACAACAGAAAGCAGTAAAACAATGAATGAACGAGTTCTGATATGAAGTAATCATAAATGATATCCTTACTCTTTTTGTTTTACTCATAGACTCCCCCTAAAGTCATGCATCACAATATTTTTTTTAGCAATTAAGTAAATGTAAAAATGTTATAAACTACCCCTCAAAATAATGTTGATCATCTTAACGTCTTGTCTCACTCCCCCTGAGATCATGAACAAACATGTTAAAGTGCAGATATCCTTTCAGAATTAATAATAAAGAAATGATGAAAAATGACAATAAAATAAACTTTAATAGGTAATCACTGATTAGATCTTAAGATTTAGCATACCAAGCTTAGATACAAAAAAATTTAATCTCTTTTCATCTAAAGGTTTGGTAAACAAATCTGCAAGCTGATAATCAGTTTTTACAAAGTAAAGTTCTATTGTACCTTTTTCTACATTATCTTTAATAAAATGATACCTGACATCAATGTGCTTTGTTTTAGTATGCTGCACAGGATTAGCTGATATTGCGATAGCGCTATTCGAGTCACAATAGATCGGTATTTTGTCAAATTTGAATCCATAGTCTCGGAGTTGTGTCCACATCCACAAGACCTGAGGGCAGGAACTGGCAACAACTACATACTCTGCTTCTGCAGTCGAAGTGGAAACACAAAGTTGTTTCTTTGACGCCTAGCTAACGAGCTTGTCTCCAAGAAATTGAATATGAACCCACGTGCTCTTCCTGTCTAACATACATCCCGCATGTTCTGCGTCTGAATAAGCAGTTAGTTCAAACCCTGTATCCTTAGGATACCACAAACCAAGATCTGCAGTCCCCTTCAGATATCTAAAAATCCGTTTGACAGCAGCCAAATGGGATTCTTTAGGATCAGCCTGATATCTTGCACACAAGCATGTTGAAAACATTATATCTGGCCTACTTGAAGTAAGATACATTAAAGAACCTATCATTCCTCTATAAGTCCTAACATCAACAGCTTTTCCCGAAGGATCAGTGCCAATATTAGTACCTGGTGCCATTGGGGTTCCAATTGGTTTGCAATTTTCCATTTTGAATTTTCGAAGAATATCAAAAATGTACTTAGATTGATTAATGAAAATCACCGTTGAAAATTTTTTTACTTGTAATCCGAGAAAGAAATTCATCTCTCCCATCATACTCATTTGAAATCTAGACACCATGAGGTTTGAAAAATTCTTATAGTACTTAGGATTAGTTGAGCCAAATATAATATCATCCACATATATCTGAATAAGTATGATATCAGCTTTTTCCTTTTTGATAAACAAAGTGGTATCGAATTTACCTTTTGAAAAACCTGATTTGACCAAGAATTTTGATAATACCTCATACCAGGCTCGAGGCGTTTGTTTTAACCCATAAAGTGATTTATCCAGGATGTATACATGATCTGGTTTATCTGGACTCACAAAGCCTTCTGGTTGCGATACGTAGACTTCCTCCTTAAGAATGTCATTCAGAAAGACAATCTTCACGTCCATTTGATAGACTGTGAAGTTTTTGTGAGCAGCGTATGCTAGAAACATGTGGATTGCCTACTGGAGCATAAGTCTTGTCATAGTCTATGCCTTCCTCTTGCCTATATCCCTTGGCAACAAGTTATGCTTTATTTCTTATGACAATACCATCTTCATCCTTTTTATTTTTAAAAACCCATTTAGTGCCGATAACGGTTTTTCCTTCTGGTTTTGCCACTAATCTCCAAAATTTTAGGGGTTCGAACTGATTTAACTCTTCTTGCATAGCAGACACCCAATCTGATCCAGCTAGAGCCTCTGATACTCGAGTGGGCTTTATTTTACTCAGGAGTGAGTCATGTAGACATTGATTCAAAGTTTCTGACCTAGTTTGCACCGATTTTTTTAGATCTCCAATGATTTGGTGAAGAGGGTGCTCTTTGGTCCAGCGATGTTCATGAGGGAGTGGATTAGATAAAGATTCATCATGGTTGTCATCTAAGAATCCACTATCAGCTTCTTCAGTTTGTACAATGTTAGAGCAGAAATATGTTGCATACAAGATCATGAAGTGTTGATCCCAAATGATGATGTTCTTTACTTGTTGGACTTTTACTACACACAGATTAAAGGATAATAGTGTGGAAGCATTTCTAATATGTAGAAAAGTAGAACATTCAAGTTAATAGACACACAAATAATTAATAAACAGAATCGTAAGATATAGCAAGGATTTTACTCAAGACACTGTTATATTGATAAACTTTTATGAACACCAAGAACACGCACTTATGTGTGCAAATACTCTCAGGCAAATACAATCTCTTGAATCTGACTTGTGTGTGTGCTTGCTTGCTTCTAAACTCTAAGGAGGTGCTCATATATATATATATATATATATATATATATATATATATATATACAAAGAGAATGCACCCCTTAGTACAAGACAAAGACTGACATGAAATGATCTGGAAACTTTGAACAGTTGTCATCACGTGTTCTGCACGTGACCTTGTCTTGAGCTGAGTTTGCCATCTTCGAAGACTCCAGGGGTTAGCCATCACAGAGGCTATGTAAGAGATCCCAGAGGCTCTGTGATCTGATGATCTTTCTCAGGTTACGAGTCCTCTGGCAGATCTTTCGACATAATCTTCTGAGATTATGGGTTCTGTGATGTGCTTGGATGTTCTGATCATGACATCTACAATTCCTATAGTTAGCCTATTTTTCAATACTTCTATACATAGAAGTTGGAGCTAACAATATCCCCCTAAGTATTGAAAAATGATAATTTGATTTTTGAGATTTAGGCTAGGTTAGAAACAAAAAAAAAGAGGTGAAAGGAACTCAACCTATGAATACTTGCATTCATAAAAAGAAAATCCAGAAGGCAATTACATTTTAGTACATGAAATGAAAGAAAATTAAATTTCTTCAGAGCCTATATCTTGGCTTCTGGGAAATCATCGACTTTTCTTCCAAAGCCACCTTCCTTCTTTAGCTCTCTGTAGTAAAACACGCACAAATCTCTGAAGTTTATTGTTGCACCTATATTTTCTAGAAGTACATTTGCAGCTTCTGTGGGTACAAGTGGTGTGCCTCTGTGTTTGATGATCAGGTCTTGTATTAACAACAGAGACTTAGTTGAGTACTTGTGACTTTCTATCCCCATAAAAACTTCTTTTCGCCTTTGGGATTGATGTATACGAAGCCAAAGGAAGGTGAATTTACGATGGAGTTCGGAAGGATTGTGGCAAAGGGTGGTAGGTTATCCTCTGGTGGAGGAAACTTTACCTTCTTGACCCCAGATCAAGTGCCACTTGAAAGTCGATAATGTTGTAGAAGAGTAGCTTTTCCCACATGGTTCTTTTGATTGTTAAGTGGGCTTCTTGATACTCTCTCTTCCAGCCAAACTTGTCTTCTGTCCACTTGAATAACTCTGAGAGATCGTGGGGATGAAGATTTGGCAGATCTGCATCAGTGAACGTCCATATTTCCCCATCATCTCTCTTCACCGCATACTCGTTGAACTAGAAGTTTTTGCATTTTGTATGGATAAGTTTTATTGACAGAACCTCTGAGATTTTGGCCATGGAGAAGATAATCATTTATGGTTTGGCTTTGTCTTTGTAGAATCTTCTCCTCTCCTTTGAAACAATTTTCTCTGAGAGTTTCACAGAGGGCTGATCATAGACTCCTCGGCTATAGAGGTACTTGTAGACATCTTCTAAATTCTTCTTCTGAGGAAAAGGGAAGGGTCTTCTCAAGCTCTCGAAGCCTTGGATTACTTTTCGCAACTCTGTCCTTAGAAGGTTTGTCGATTAGGTCTAAGACAGGGAGTTCAGAGAAGGTTTGCAGATCGAATGCCAAGTCTTCCTCTTCGGGTTTAGTGCCTCTCAGAGCTTCACGTTTGTGGGCATCAAAGGAGCTCTTCATAATCTTTTCGGTGCTTGGTGGAGGTGACTTCTTCTTTCAGAGGCTCTGTGACAATAGCCTTTCCTTTGTCTTTGGCGGTTGATGGTGCTTTGATTTGGACTGTGGGATTTGAAGGGATTTGGACTATGGGAGATATAGCTGCAAAGGCCTGTTGTTGATTTATCTTCTGAGGTTCAGGCTCTGAGCTTGATGGGACTTGTTGGTTCAGGGCTTCTGTTTCAATTATCAGGCTTGGAGTCTTCATCTTCAGAGTCTCCCCCTCATAAGGACCAGAGGCATCAGGATCCTGGTCCTTATGTCGTTCCCTCTTCTGCGATGCCTAGGCTTGGTAGGTCGCAGGTGCCTTCCTCTTTCGCCTCTTGCAGAGGTGATCTTCAGCGTGCCTGGTGATTTTCTTCAGTACATCCTCTATAGCCAACGATAGTCTGTTGACTTCAAGATCAGACTTAAATTTGATCGTGGCTACAGTCTTCTTCAGTTCCTCTGTCACCTTTTTGCCTTGATGGGAGATATCAGCTCCAATGAGGTTGAGATTTCTCAGAACCATTTTCCCCATTGTCTCTAACTCTTCTTTTGTTGCGAGGCCTGAAATGTCAGTTTTAGAGGTGGAGGGTGGAGGTGCAGAAGTGGACGCCTGAGGTTGGAAAGGAACCATAACACTGTGAGTTAGGTCCTTGATTTCATCTCGAAGTTTGGTCAGATCATCCAGCCCTGACTGAACGACTTTTGCCGCAAATGTACCCATTTCTTACATGCAGATATCCCCGAGGACTTTGACTGCATCTGTCTGAATGTTTATCGATCTACCGCATTCTTGAATATCTTGCCTTGTCACAGAGTTCTCTATCAGCTTCTTGATCTCTGCCGAATGTTGTACTGAAGATTGATGAAGAGCTTTCTGAGTTTCTGCGTTGGCTTTCAGAGCCTCTGCAAGGACTTTGGTATTCTGTTGGGATTCCTTCGTGACAGAGATTTTCAACTCGTCAAATTTTTGGAACACCATGTCAACAAAGGCTTTAAACTCGCCCTTTATGACAAAGGTGTCTGAGGTAACCTCTGGAACAACACATGTTCCAGATTTTGCCAACGAGTGTTTGGCACTTCCAGAGCCTGAGATGATGTTGAGCTCTGTAGGATTTCCTTCCAATCCTCGATGTTCCTTAGAGGAAACATCTATGGGAGTTCTGTCAGTAGGTCTCTTGGGGGAGGGTTCAGAGGCTTCCTCAAGATTCCTACTGATTAAGTTTTGTGGTTGTTCTAGAACCACAAAACTAGTGTGATCTCTCACTTCCAACTCTGAAGCAGTTGGGTGGTCACTCATGTGCGTGACAAAGGCAACAAATGCCTCTCTGTGTGGGGGTGTCGTGTCCTAGGGCAAATGGACACTTATAACAACACTTTTACCCTTTTGAGAGGGTGAAGTGGATTTGGTTTCCCCGGATGGTGGTACAGAGGATGAAGGAATATCCTTTGTTCGGTCGACTTGGGTTGGGATCAGACTGTGCAGTCCTTCTTCAATACCTTTCTCCACTAGAACTGCAGAGGTAGAGATGTGGGTTGCACGGGGAGTTGGTTCAGGTTGTGTGCTCAAGGAATATTTTATTCCACTCTCCTCCTTCGATTTTTTGTTTTCTTCTTCCTCCTCTTCACTCTGTGACTTACCAGTCATATCTACAAACTCCATAGTCACGGTTTCTCCCAAATCCCCTGAGTACCTAAGAATTACCTCTTTAGCTATTTCAGAGGCCAATTTTAAAGGACTCTTCGGTCTTTCCTCAGGGGTTTCTTCAAAGACCAGTGCTCTCTTTATTGTCTTCTGCAGAAGTTTTTCGCCGCCCTCTGCAGGTTCAGTTCTAACACTAAGAGCCTCAACCTTGGCTTCAGCAGATGGCTCTTTCTCAGCAAGCGTACGCAGTTTCCTCTTTTTCTTCTTCTCAGAGGATTTGACAGCCTCTGTTGTTTCTTCTGTAGCCTTCTCATTTGGTTTTGGAACCTCTACTTCTGTGGTTCTCTTTTTCTTTTGTTTCTTTTTCTCCTTTTTTGCACTGCCCTCCTCTCTATCTAACTCTCCTTTTCTCTCACTTACTACTTGTGTCTCTGTGGCCACAACTTCTGTCTCCCTCAAATTCTCATCTCTCAAGTATACTACAATCTCCCCAACCTAGAATCCTACGCGAGGGGGGGTTGCAGGACTCGGTGCAGGAGTCCTGTGCCCTCGTATGTAAGCCCTAGTTTTCTCTTCACTACCCAGATATGTCAACAAGTGTGTTGACAGAGGTCTTGCGTTCGGATAACCAGTTTTGAGGGTCGTGGGTCTATGTGACTTCATCTCATGTAGCTTCATGGTCTTACCCTCTGCTGGTAATTTTCCTTCACCAATCAGATCGTCTCCCCGAAGTAGTCCCAAGAACCTGCCAAATACGATGTTCTTGGGCTCTGTGCCCCTGTCCTGGTCTTGTTGGTTGGAGATGACCGCATTCTTAATCTCCCTAAAAATAAGTCCCGCATAGTCAAGTGGTAGATCATAGTAGATCCCATACATGATAGCCAGTATTGTATGGCTCGACTGATCTGGGCTCCCAACCTTTGATGTTAAGCATCTGTTCAAGATTGAGAAAAACACGTTCCACAGAGGGGGCATATTCTGTCTTCTGAAGTTTGTTCTTTTGGTGATTGGTACAGCGTATCTAATGAACCGTAGAAACTATAATAGTTCTTCCTCTGTGGGCTCCTCTAAGAATTTGCGCAGGTTGAGATCTTCCTTGGTGGGGCACTCAAAGACATCTGACAACTTCCTTCGATTGATACCCAAATCCAAAATCTTAGAAGATACAAGAGAGAAATTAACAACAATAATCATTTACAATTCCTATTATATCTGAATTTGAAAAAATTCGGATATATACATTTTATGAATTGATGGATACTCAGATCAAAGGGCGGAGAATGTCAAATTATCATAAAGGGGAGATTGTTAGTTCATCATAAAGGAGGAGATCAAAGAATGTGTTGAAATTGAAGAGTTTTGATGATCATGATGTTCACACTCATCAAAAAGGGGGAGAATAATCAAAAAGGGAGAATACAAGAAGAATTTTTGACTGAAGATTTCAAAGATGTCAAAGTGTCTGAAATTCTTATTCGATTCATCAAAAGTCTGATTGAAGATGATCGTCAGAAGGACACTTCATTTAAAGAAAGAGAAAGATGAAGACAGTGTAAAGCTACAAGTTTTGAAGCTGTCAACGTCATATCAGATACAGTTTTCAAGAAAAGTGAAGACCCTAAATTTTTTTAATCTTGAATCCAAAGGGGGAGATTGTTGGATCAAATAATTGTATTCAAGACTAAAGTTAATAAAGGGTCAAATTTGTAAAAGTATTTAATACCTTAAGGGGTATTTTAGCAATAAGTTAATAATAATTAGGTCATGTTGACCTAGGTATAAATAGATTTTATTTATTAGGTTTTAGGTTAATCCTCATATTTATAATTCTTGTAGAGGAGGCCGCACGCGTATACTCTCTGTATTGTATACGCATAAGGTACCAAGAACACACGCCTGTTTTATCTGCTTAATCAAGAGATCGTGGTATGTTATTCTGATTTATTTATCTCTTGATCTTTATTGTGTTGTGTGATTGTTTATCAACTATATTCTGGGATTAACATGTGGTATCAGAGCCAAAGAATCAAGATTTTTTGGATTAAACAGTATTATCGATACCTTATCTGTGTGAAAATCGATTCTTCGATTTAAAGAGTTTTTGAAGCTGAAAATCATTGATTTAGGTGCGGTTTATGTTATTGAATGTTACCTGATACTTTAATTGCACTTTAAAGCATTAATCGATTGGTTTTGTATGATTTTTGGATACTGCGTATGTGAAACTGTCGAGTACTGTTTCTATCAAATTGGGTGATAAAAATTATCTTTAATTAATGTTTTTGATTGTGTTTTGATCGATATATGTTTATGAATACTAAAGTATGATTTTTGCATTGAGTTTCTGTGTTTGAAGTGTTTTCTGGATTGAAAATCGAGTTCTGGGTCGAACAGTTGAAGAACACGTTAGATCTCCAGTTTGCGCCAGTTCATAATAGTTTTTGCGCCAGCCTCTATTAGCGCAAACTATATTGTTCGCCATCTTTTTTTGGTGCAAAGTTGTAATTTGCGCCACATACTACACCGGTCAACATCCACCCGGTCGCAAGACCCCGGTCAGGTCCGGTCGATACTAGGTCCGTTCGAAGGATCCAGTCAACAGGACACCGGTCCCTCATTTTTTTGCGCCATCAGTTATTAGCGCAAAACTCAGGTTTGCGCCATCCGTTCATCGCGCAAACATCTATTTGCGCCACCTTCTAGTCGCGCAAAACATACCTTTCGCGACCCATTACTCGCTCAAAACATCTTCTTGCGCCACCCTCTTCTCGCGCAAAGTTCCTTTTACGCCAGCGCCTTTTAGCGCAAAACTCTTTTGCGCAAGGTTCACTTAGAGCAAAGTTGTCTTTTGCACCTCTGTCCTTTAGCGCATATCTGTGATTTTCGCCAGTCTTTCTATTTGCTAATTTGTTTGAGTTTAATACTCTTTGTGATATCTACATTTGATTATTTTTGGAAAAAAAAAATTCTGAAATTTTTTTAGTGTAGTTTTTATCCAATACTTGATTCTAAGATCTTACGAGTTGATTTAAGTGGTACAGAGATCATCATGCCTTACATAGACGAGAAGGGAAATACAGTGCTGACCAAGAGAGACTATGCTTTAGCATATATGCCAAAGATTCCAGCACTAGAAGCTGAGAATGAAAAACTAAAGATTCAGAACTCATCTCTTCTTAAACAAATTGATAAGTTGCAAGATGATAAATGCCTAAAGAAAGATTTTGTTTGCTGCAGTATGCATTAATGATTCTAAAATTAATTTTGCAGGAATTATTGAGTCAAAAGAGAAAGAGATTCTAAATCTTCATGCTAAATTAAAAGAATCTGAAAGTCTTAATTCAAGATCTACATGGTCAAAGAAGGAGTTAATGCAAAAAGAGCTTGATGAGCTTAGAAGAAGAGCACAATGCTAGTGAAACATCCGAAGGGCTTAGAAAGATGAATTCTCGAATTTTTGCTGAAATAGACTCTTTGAAAGATAAAGTTTTCAGTCTTGAGGTTGAGATTAATATGCTGAAAGAAAAGGCAACCCAAGACAGAAACAACACAAAAGCCCAAGATGAGATGATAAAGATTGAGAAAGAAAGAAAAGAATTTGCTAAGAAATTCTCTGATTTCTCAAGAAAAGCCTTTGAAGAGAATAAATCATTAGAGCTTAAATGTGTCAAGCTTTCTCAACAAGTTTCAGATTTTGAGAAAGTTATCATTCTGGAGAGAGACAAGGTTGAGAATGAGAAGAAGAAAGCTGAGCAGAAGGATGTTAATAAAATCTCTTCTAAAGAAAAGGAAGATCTAGAGACAGATATAGTTAAGATGATAAGAAAGCTATCCGAGTTGTCAACAAACATCTTGAAGGAGAAGAATGCAAAATCTGAGTTGCATAAGAAGTTTGATCTGATTGAAAAAGAAAGGAACAATTTGTCGTCAAAGATAAAGGAACTTGAAGAGATCGTATTCAAAGTGAAACTGACTGAGCACAAGTCGCCAGACTCAATAGCTCAATCACCGAGAGATGATGTAACTGCATTTGAATGCTCATTCAATTCAGCAACAAGTTCAATTTTTACTAATGTTTCTAATAATCCTTTGTTTGATGTAATGGATGAACAAACTTCTGAACATAAAGATCAGATTCGTCCTTCTAACCTTTTCTTTGACAAAAATGTTGACGGTTCAGGTAATTTCAAAAAGAACAAGTCTAGGAAGAAAAGGTTCTGGAGAAGGGAAGATGAAAAAAAAGATAGAGAAAATTGGATCTGGAGAGTTAAAGGATCTTCAGAAGAAAAGAAGAAAGAAAAATCATTTGAGCATACATCAAATGCTAAAAGGAACAATGCTCCAAAAGGTAAAACTTTTGGTAAACCTGATTTGGTTTACACAATCAATCAGTTGATTAGGTTAGCACAAAAGAAAATTAGTTGTTCCTACTGTGGCTCAAATGATTTTTTAAGAAAAGATTATGTGAATAACTGGTATGGTTCTTATTTTATATCTCCCACTAGAATTGCAACTAAAACATTAGGACCCAATTACCAGTCTAGGACTCGGACTTCAATGTCAAAGAGTTTGACTTCTGAATTTACTTTAATCCTAGTAATTCAGAACTCGGTTTCATGATTAAGGATTATGCACATACTAAGGGGGAGCTTATATGCTTTGTATATTTTTCTGATGAATTGTTGTTTTACAGATATAAAGAGGGAGAACACTTAAATGAAAATATTCATTTCAGGGGAAGTTAAGGATTCTGATTTACAGGTATATCTTTCTAATCCTTACACTCTATCACTTGTTGAAAGATGAACAACTTTCACATGTGAAAAATGGTTTCTTAAATGTTCAAACCACTTCCTATTCTTCAAAGATTTTCATGAATTGTGAAGTGTGATTTTAAATGATTTTTGGATACTTAATTGCCAACCACCTTTAGTTTGAGAGGGAGAATTGCATTGTCAAACACAAAAATATTTTGACTTCTCCAAAATTTTATTCTTCATGTGTAACTGTATTCCTTTGTGCTTTCATGTACAAAAGGCTGTTGAACAACAAATTCTTTTAGGAAAATACATGGGATTCAGTGTGAGAACTTAACAAAACTTCCATGGATTCACGATTACCAGTGTTTCCTACCCAGGAAGTATTCCCTGAGTGATTCAGGGGAGAGGGGTCAAAAGATTTGAGTGTTGGTGTGTGAAGAGGTAAAATGGAAAAGAGAGATTGGTTAGAAGTGAGATTTAAAAGATTAAAATATTAAAAGAAAGAGGGTAAGCGAACAGAGTAAAAGAATATCAAACTCTGCACCAAACTTCTTTCTGAGCCGGACAGCCACATTATCTGTTGTTTCACATTTCGTCGTGAATGACATTGAAAAAGGCACCTAGCCCATGCCATCTCTTGCATACAACCTCACCAGGTACTCATTTTTTTCTCAAAAAGAGAAGGTTTCACATTTTTTGGGGAAACAACACATATGCTATTGGTTCTTCACTTGGAAGATACTGATATTGAAAAAGAAGGAAAGTTGCCCCACCTTCGAACCCTTTATCATGCACATTGAGTCTTTGTATAATTTGTTGTTGTCTCAACAACTTTACATACTTTGAGCCTACATTGAAAAGCAATCATTGGTGCTTAATTCTTTCATACACATGCACGAACACACCGAAATTTGTTTTCTGTCAGAACGTTCATAGATAACCATGTGTTATTCGATGATTGAATGGAAGTCCTGGGGAGTCAACATCAAATCCAGCTCCTTATATAGTAACTTTGTGTTACTCAATGACTTTGTGTCATTGACAGGCATTCCAAACTGAGTCATTTGTTGATTCAAGGTTATCATTTTATTTGAATATACAAAGATTGAAATAATCACTCTTTCCATTTGGAGAGACTATTCTTATTTCCACACAGGGATCTATACATGAAGACTGTGCTTAATTGTTGATCTGGGGGAGGACATTCTTAGTTTATTTTGTTATGTTTTGATGATGATGATTCTCACCACTCATCAAAAAGGGGGAGAATAATCAAAAAGGGAGAATACAAGAAGAAGTTTTGACTGAAGATTTCAAAGATGTCAAGCTGTCTGAAATTCTTATTCAATTCATCAAAAGTCTGATTGAATATGATCGTCAAAAGGACACTTCATTTAAAGAAAGAGAAAGATGAAGACTTTGTAAAGCTACAAGTTTTAAAGTTGTCAACGTCATATCAGATACAGTTTTCAAGAAAAGTGAAGACCCCAAATTTTTTTAATCTTGAATCCAAAGGGGGAGATTGTTGGATCAAATAATTGTATTCAAGATTAAAGTTAATAAAGGGTCTAATTTCTATTTTTAGGAAATAATTTCGGTGGTGATCACTCAAAAGTTGTATAAACATTTTTAAGGGGCAGAGAGACATATTATAAAAAATGATGTCGAGCTCCCCCTTGAATTGTCAAGGTCTCCTTTTTCAGCTCCCCTTTGATCTGTGCTTGGGTTCTTTTTGAAATATACGTTGAGCAAGACACAGAGCAAGAGAGCCATTTTACCAAAAGGTTTTGAGAAAGAGAATGTACAAAGGAAAGAGAGATATGTATACGGTTATTACTGTATGTACTTACAGAGGCTCTGTGCAAGGGTATAGAGGCTCTGTGAATCAACTCATGTTTAGCATCCCAATCTTGCCAACAAGAAAAGTAAATCTTTTCTCATCTAATGCCTTTGTGAATAGGTCGGCAAGCTGGTAATCTGTGGGGACGAAGTACATTTCTATTGTCCCATGCTCCACATGATGTTTTAGAAAGTGATACCTGATGTCGATGTGCTTTGTTTTAGAGTGCTGAACAGGATTGGCAGAGATCGCGATGGCGCTTTTGGAGTCACAGAGGATGGGGATTTTCTCGATGTCAAATCCATAGTCTCTGAGTTGGGTTCTCATCTACAGAACCTGTGAATGACAACGGGCAGCAGCAACGTATTCCGCTTCTGCCGTGGATGTCGAGACACAATTCTGCTTCTTAGAAGTCCAACTTATTAGTTTTCCTCCTAGGAATTGACAACTCCCAGAGGTACTCTTTCTGTCTAGCTTGCATCCTCCGTAATCTGAATATGTATACGCAACAAGATCAAATTCAGAGTTCTCCGGATACCAGAGGCCAAGATTCTTGGTCCCTTTTAGGTATCTGAAGATTCTCTTGACAGCATGAAGATGAGATTCTTTTGGGTTAGCTTGAAATCTTGCACAGAGGCATGTGGCGAACATTATGTCAGGTCGACTTTCGGTTAAGTACAAAAGATATTCTATCATACCTCTTTAGAGTTTACACTCCACAGATTTGCCCTCTTGGTCTGCATGAAGCTTAGATCCAGTGGCCATAGGGGTTTTCATTGATGAAGAGTCAGAGAGCATGTATTTTTTAAGTATGTCAGACACATATTTCGATTGGTTTATGAAAATGCCCTCTTTGGTTTGTTTGACTTGCAATCCTAGGAAGAAGGTAAGTTCTCCCATCATGCTCATCTCAAACAGACTTTTCATCAATGACTCAAACTTTTTACAATAAGATACATTTGTGGACCCAAAAATAATGTCGTCAACATAAATCTGTACAGGTAGAATCTCACCTTTTCTCTTTTTATAAAATAAGGTTGTATCAGTTGTACCTCTTTCGAAGCCATTGGCAAGAAGAAAGTTTGAAAGTCTGTCGTACCAAGCTCTGGGGGCCTGCTTGAGTCCGTACAGAGCCTTGTCCAAGAAGTACACGTGGTTAGGGTACTTGGAGCTTTCAAACCCTGGTGGTTGCTGGACGTATACTTCCTCTTGAATTTGCCCATTCAGAAAGGCTGACTTAACATCCATTTGAAATACTTTAAAACCTCTATGGCTGCGAAGGCAGGAAATACTCTTATCGCCTCGAGCCTTGCCACAGGGGCAAAAGTTTCGTCATAGTCAATTCCTTCTTCTTGGCAGTATCCTTTGGCCACCAGTCTTGCTTTATTCCTGATCACTATACCATCCTCATCCATTTTGTTCCTGAAGACCCATTTGGTCCATATAGCAATTTTGCCTTTCGGAAGAGTCACTAGGGTCCATACTTCGTTTCTTTCAAACTGCAGAAGCTCTTCTTGCATAGCTTCTACCCAGTTTGGGTCTTCAAGAGTTTCAGAGATCTTTTTGGGTTCGATAATAATCACAAAATTTGTATAGTAACAAAAATTTGCAGTACTGGATCGAGTTTGGACTCTGTCAAAAGGGTCACCTATTATTTGGCTCCGTGGGTGACTTCTGGTCCACTTTGTCATTCGTGGTATGTTATCATTGGAACTTTCTGAAATCACTTCTGGAGCATGTTCAGTTTCAGGTTGATCACCCTCTGTAGAAGGGAGATCATTTGTACTTGTCATGGGACTTCGGTCAATTTGAGTTGATGTTATGAGCTCTGTTGTGCCTTGTTCAGAGTTCTCTGATTGTTCTGGTGTTGACCCTTCAGATATATCTTGAAGATGACCATGATCTTGATTAAGCTTGGATACATGTTCTGAATTTGCCTCAGAGTGCTCTCCCTCGACATTTGCACCTGCTAAAGTATTGGAAGAGGGTGAAGTATTGCTAGGACCTGATAAAGACGTACCTAATTAGTCTGCAGAGGTTCTGTAGTCATCCTCTGAGGGTCCATCATCGTTGAACATCTCTTCAAATAGATTATGAAGTTCATTTGCTCTAGATGAGTCACCAGATTCCTTATCCTGAAACTTGAGTCCTGAGATTATTTGCTCAGAAGTCACCTGAAATGAGTCATCAAAAGAAACATTAATACTTTCAAGTATGTGTTTTTATTTGAGCACGTAGACTCGGTATGCCCTAGAGTTTGATGAATAGCCAACAAATTTGGCTTCATCAGCTTTGGGACTGAATTTCCCAATTTCCTCTATGTCATTTAACATTAAGCATCTGCAGCCGAAGACATGGAAGTACTTGATATTTGCCATTCTTTGATTGAGTAGATGGTAAGGAGTCTTTGCATGTCTTTTCACTATCAAAGATCGATTTTGAGTAAAACATGTCGTGGAAATGGCTTTTGCCCAAAAGGAGATTGGAAGTCCTGAGGGAGTGAGCATGGTTCTTGCGGCTTCCACAAGTGTTCGATTTTTGCGTTCAACAACACCGAATTCAGTGAAATGCCCTCTGTTGTGAGATAGGCTTCTATTTTTGAGTTCTTGAACTCTGTCCCGTTGTAACTTTGAATTCTCTGAACCCTGCAATAATGAAGAACTTGTATCCTGTTTAGCAGATTAATTAGTACCTCAGGAACATCTGATTTCTTTCGAACGAATTCCACCCAAGTATATCTTGAGAATTCATCTACGAGTACAAGAATGTACTTCTTGCCACCTAGACTCTGCACAGATATAGGACCGCAGAGGTCTACGTGAAGCATCTGCAGAGGTCTAGTGCAAGATATGTTTGTTTTGGTCTTATGGGCAGCTCTTTTGAGTTTGCCCATTTCATATGCAAAGCATAGATGATCTCTGTCGAATCTAATACTTGGTAGCCCCTTTACCAGATCTAGTTTCACAAGTTTGTTAAGAGAATGAAAGTTTAAGTGACAGAACATGTTGTGTCAGAGCCAAGCCTCTTCATTCTTACTTGAGACCAGACAGAGCTTTTCGTCTCTGTTGATGGACTTGAAGTCTATGAGGTATAGATCACCTCGTCTCTTGCCCCGCAGAAGCTCTGTTGAGGTGTCTTCCTTGATCAGAGAGCAGTACTACTTTTTGAACATTACATCGAGTCCATTATCACATAGTTGGCTAACACTTAGCAGGTTGTGATTAAGGCCATCCACATATGCAACTCTGTTGACATCGATGTCTCCATTGGCAATGACTCCATAGCCTTTGATCTAACCTTTCTTGTTGTCTTCAAAGGTTACAGAACCACCTCCAAGTTTATCTTTGTAAGCGGAGAGCAACCCTCTGTCGCCAGTCATGTGCCTTGAACACCCGAAGTCTAGGTACCAAATGGGCACATGATGTTTCTTCTGTGGACAGATTAAGAAGATTTAGGTTCCCATTTCAAAATGGGTCCAGTCTTGTTAGGAGTCTTTAAAGATGTCTTAACATTTTTGATTTTGGTTTTATCCTTCTTGTTAGAGGTACCATTTTGTCCTTTCTCACCCATGAATTTGTCATTCTTGGACTTCGGGTGAGATATAAGACAGGAAGGCCTAGAGAAATGTTGATTTAAAGCATGCACAAGATCAAAACATTTGCAATGAGGAATTTCAAAAGTAAACTTCTTAAATATTTCATTAAAAATGTTAAAGGAGGGTACAGAGCAACTTTTACAACAACCCATTTTAGATTTGGGTTTCTTTTTGCAGAAAACTGTGTCTAATATAGGTTGTCTCTTGTCAAAAACTCCTCTTTGATGGTTCTCTAAGTGTACTCTCCCCTGATGACCTTCCTTTCGAGCATTCACTGCCATAGAAGCATTATTTTGGTCTATTTTGGGCCATTTTGCCTTCTGTTGCCAGGTGAGCTTTTGTTGACAAGGCTTTGCTAGATTGACAGGTTTTGGAGTTTTGGAAGCATGAGTGAT
The DNA here is from genome assembly GCA_954870635.1 of Arctium minus. Taxonomy (NCBI): domain Eukaryota; kingdom Viridiplantae; phylum Streptophyta; class Magnoliopsida; order Asterales; family Asteraceae; genus Arctium; species Arctium minus. Next base: position 45,982,261 of record OX941089.1, on the reverse strand, counting down.
CTTGATTTTTTCATTTTTCAATTTTTCAAGCTCAAGAGAAGTCTTTGCTTGAAGACACATGTCCAAAAAGTCAGGGCAGATTGGTATACCTGTGGTTCTCTTTTTAGAAGCAACTATTCTGTTACGAATACCAGAGGGCAGCCTATTTTCCTCTGGACCACAGGAAACCAGCTCAAGTTCCACAGAACTTGTCTCATTACTGACAATGGGGGACTCAGACTCTGATTCTGAATCTGAGTCGAGAAAGTCTCTGTAGAAGAAAGTTTGACCTTCTGGAAATGCCTGTTTTGTCCTTTTGTAGTGTCCTTGGTAAAATTTAGAATTTTTGAAATGCAAGGAATAACCATAGGAACACTAAGACTTTTTAGAAGATCATGATCGAAGATTTCTTCTATTTCAAAGATTAGATCAGGATGATCAAAAAGTGGTTTTCATAAGTTTTTCTCAAATCTCTTTCTAAAAACCTTTTGAATAGTTTTTCTTCCACAGAAGCTGGAACAAACTCAGGTGCATCAGAGGATAGTTTCTTTTCAGGAACCATCATGCACATAAAGGCATTTGAGTTTGAGTTTCTGGATGACCAAATCTGAAGACCCCTATCTGCTTTTGAGACAGATATTTCTTTGGAATAAAATTTCTCTTTGATGAGAGTGCAGATGGTAAAATATCGTTTTCATACCATACATTTGCCATCTGCAGAGGTTTCCTCAGATGTGGTCATTCAGAGGTTTTGTGCCTCTTGAATGTGGACAATAGGTTTGGAAGACTTGGTTTTAGAAATTGTCCAGGGCAGAAGATATTTGCTAAAGATTTGTTCCTTTTATTTCCAATATAAGGGTCAATATCATCGAACCCTATACCTCTTCTGCCAATTTGGGTATTGACCTTTTCATGGACTTTTTGAGCATCCTGATATTTCTTAATTTGAAGATCTCTGCCGAATAGATCTTGATGAAGAACTTCTCTTTTTTTTTGGAAAAAATTCTTCAAAGAGATGGCGTTTAATCGATCACTATCACTATTCTTTAGCTCGTTGACCTTTTCTTTTAAAGCTTGATCGAGTTTTAAAACCTTTTCTTTTAGACTCTTTTTATCAGTAATGTGCTCAGAAATAAGTGATTTTCTTTCAAGATAAAGCTTGTCCTTTTCTTGGGTAAGAAGCCTGGTTTCTCTTTCAAAGAAGGCCAACTTCTTCTCAAGCTCTGAGTACATGGTTTTATAAGCAAGAAATTCATTTTGTTTTTCACGTTTGTTTTCAGAGTCAGAAATATAAGAGTCAGAAGTAGGTACCTCATTTTTGTCGTCAGAAGAGTGGACTTCTCCCATTCCACAGAAGAGTGCATTGTTGTCCCCTTCATCAGAGGATTCATCAGTTTCAAGGTTCTGTTGTTCTGCCATTAGGGATCTCTGAGTATATTATTTTTCTTTCTTTTTAAAGAAAGCAACATCTCTTGTGGGTTTCTCTTTAATGGCAGAGGACATGCACTCTGCGGCGAAGTGGCCCAGCTTTCCACATTTGAAGCAACCTTCATTTTGTTTAGAAACTTTATCAATACCTCTGTCGTCTGATTTCTGTGCACTTCTTATTTCTTCTTACCTCTGACCATTGAATTCTTCTCTCCCATACATTCTTTCTTCACCATATCTTCTGCTTCTGTCTTCTCTTTCCTCTCGTCCTCTGTATTCTGGCTTTTTCTTAAGACCCCTATTGAATTGTCGGGTCATAAGTGCTAGGGTCTTGGCCAGGGAAGCCATATCGATTTCTTCCTTACTTTCACTCTCTGCCAAAAGAACCTTTTTCTTCTTCTAAGCATCCTTAGTTACCTTTTCCTTTCCTTGTCCTGACACTCTATGGTACTTCCAACCAACGCAAGAGGACCACCGACAGGGGTCATCAACTTTGATATTCTGTTCTCTTGACTTATCAATGTACCAAAAAGGTCAGAGATGGACCATACATCCAGATCTAGTGTAGCTTGCATGGACATGGTTAGATGAAGTCATTCGTCATTCAGGCTCTGAAGAAATCTGACATTATTCTCCTCAGAGGTTCTTTGAATGCCATATCTCTTGCACTTGTTTAATAAGGAATTGTACCTGTTGTATGTGCTTTGGATGGATTCACTCGGCAGAGCCTTGAATGCAAAATATTCATTAATACATAGAGCTCTGTTGTTCTTGAGGGTTTTAGCACCACCCTCAAGCTGTTTCTCTAGTTCTATCCATAGGTCCTTCGATGTTTCACAGGAATCAAGAGACTGAAAAATGTCATTTGGGATAGCCATGATGAGTAGTCTTTTGGCTTTCTTTGCAAGTTCATGCATGGCACTTTCTTGCTCTGTCCATTCACTTAAGGGTTTTGGATGCTGATATTGAGGAACTTCAGGGGTGTTTGCAGTGGTAGGAACACGAGGAACTGTAGACATTGGAATGTAAGGAGGATTGTGAAGAAACTCAACCAAACCAGGATCAACACCTTCGAGAAAGTGCATCATCCTGATTTTCCACTGAGTATATTCATCCCTCATTAGAGTGGGGGGTTTTGATTGAGATCCTGCACTGAAGTAGTTAACTTAGTTCGCCATTTTTAGGTAGAGAGAAAAAACAGAGTATGAAGGGTTCTTTAGAAAAGACCACGAGTTACTCAACAGGGATGAGTATTAAGTATGAGAAAGATGACAATCAACAACTAAGCTTTGAATCTTTCTTCAGCGATTCAAACACAGTTGCTTTAGAATCTACGTCAAACAGGTTGAAGTAGCTCCAGAAACAGAGTATGTTTATGAGTGGGGATCAAGGCAAAGAAACAGACTCAAACTACTACCTGGAACGTGGGAAACAAGTATAGAATAGGATCCTTTGATATTTAAGAATCAAAGACTGCTCTGATACCAATTGTTGATCCCAAATGATGATGTTCTTTACTTGTTGGACTTTTACTACACACAGATTAAAGGATAAGAGTGCGGAAGCATTTCTAATATGTTGAAAAGTAGAACGTTCAAGGTAATAGACACCCAAATAATCAATAAACAGAATCGTAAGATATAGCAAGGATTTTACTCAAGACACTGTTATATTGATAAACTTTCATGAACACCAAGAAAGTGCACTTGTGTGTGCAAATACTCTCAGGAAAATACAATCTCTTGAATCTGACTTGTGTGTGTGCTTGCTTGATTTTAAACTCTAAGGAGGTGCTCATATATATTTACAAAGAGAATGAACCCCTTAGTACAAGACAAAGACTGACATGAAATGATTTGGAAACTTTGAACAGTTGTCATCACGTGTTCTGCACGTGACCTTGTCTTGAACTGAGTTTGCCATCTTCGAAGACTCCAGAGGTTAGCCATCACAGAGGCTCTGTGAGAGATCACAGAGGCTCTGTGATCTGATGATCTTTCTCAGGTTACGAGTCCTCTGGCAGAGCTTTCGACATAATCTTTTGAGATTGTGGGTTCTGTGGTGTGCTTGGATGTTCTGATCATGACATCTGCAGTTCTTATACTTTTCCTATTTTTCAATACTTCTATACATAGAAGTTGGAGCTAACATGAAGACTAGAGGTCGAAGATACAAGAAGTCAAAGCTGGAAAGTCAACTCTCATGGAAAGTCAAAGTCATTTTGTAATAAAGTCAAAGTCAAAGTCAATTGTATTTGTTTTGTTTTCCTTGTTTTAGATGATAGGTATAAATAGAGTTGTTTTTCTTTAATAGATAGACGACTAGTAGAAGAGTACGTATTCTGAGAAAGAGCTTGTAGAGAGAGAAGGATATATTTAGAGAGAGAAAGTTGCAATCTGCGTTTGTAATCTTTGAATTGGAAATTGGAATTAAACAGGTAGTTAATAAATCTTGTTTGTTTGTTTGAATTGCAATTAGAAATCTTGAATTTGGGGCACACAATTGGTATCAGAGCAAAATCCATTTGAAATCAAATCAAGAAAAACGAAGTCGACACTGTGTTCTTCAAGAGCGAATCATTTTTGAGTTTTAGTGTGATTTTCGAGTTGTAATTGATCAGGTTTTGTTTGTTTAGTGTTTTCGATCGAGTCTGTATGATTTGATTTATCAATTGCACTGTATTCAATCTTGAATTGTTGATTTTTGTCTAGTTAGAGTTCACGAGTTTGTCGAGCACTGTAATCGATCAATTTGTATTTTCTATTGATTTTTGTTGTAATTCTTTGATAGAAAGTTGTTTTAGATGTGTAAATGATCGTTCTGTCAAAGTATAGAATCGAAGTTTGAGGTCTAGGTGTACTTTCAGTAAATTCATAGACGTTTTTCGAACGAGATCTCAAGAACTCGGTAAATCCATGAAGAACTCACAGATCATCTGAACAACTCGCAAGATTTATATCAAGAATTCGCTGAAGCCTCAGAATTCGTTATTTCATCAGATTTTGCATTGAAATTTTCTGAAGGACAGAATTCGCATTCCTCTGTATTACGAAAAGCATAGAATTCGTTAATGTGTATATTGCGAATTTCATAGAATTCGCAGAGGTTTATTTCCAAAAAGTTCAAGTATAGAATTCGTAGAAGACTATATTACGAATTGCTCAGAATTCGTTATTGTGTCTCTTGCAAATTTCTAAGAATTCGCAAAAGGTTAAATCTGAAAAAGTTTCTAAGGACAGAATTCGCTAGTGTGAGTATTGCCAATTTCTCAGGATTCGCAGGTGTGTGTATAGCGAATTCTGAAAGAACTTTGCGAATTTTGTGTATATTTTTGTTGTTTACGATTTCCTTGCTTATCTGTGTTGATTGCGAATTCCTTTTGTTTTTCAGTGTACATTACGAATTCTTTGTTATTCTAAGTATAGATTGCGAATTCTAGACTTAGTGGATTTCAAAAATTTCTTTGCTTAGTTTATTTCAGTGTTATTCTGTTTTCTTGAGTTTTCTATTGGACTAACGATCAATTTCAAGTTTCTTATTGCATATTTTAATTAAAACAGGATAACTTCAAGGGAAGCTGTTGATCCAAACTCTCTCAGTGATTTCATAACGACCCTCTTCTATACTTAGTGAAAATTACGTTTTAATATGTATTAGTGTTTCACCATCAACGATCAGACTGAGTTTGTTCAGTTATCGCTAATGACCTTTCTTGTAAACATTTCATATGTATTAGTGTTTCACTATCAACGATCAGGCTGAGTCTGTTCAGTTATCGCTGATACTCTCTGATGTAAACAGTTAACGTAATCCCTGATGACAAGTCTCGCATCAACAGATGTTCATAGTTGAATCGAAGACGAAGCCACTGAACAAAGACAAGTCTACTAGTGACCTGATGCGGATATCAGTGAAGGAAAGACGACTCTACTTATACGCGAAGGAACATGAGGAAAAGCTTCAGCGATAGATGAACTTCTTTGTATCTCTGAAGGAAGAGATATTCAGCGATCCATCGATCACGTAGCTTATGCCTCAAGTATCCTTTTGTCTTACCTTGCACAACCAGTACGATGTGTCAGAACGGACATACCTCTGCCACAATTCGTACAACTCTGTCAACTACACTGTTCATGACACGGCCGAAAGCATGTCTCCCAAAGTCAGACTCTCTCAGCCAATCAATGAAGGACACGTGTAAAGTGCCCCGCCATGCATTTAATGCATAGGGTATAAATAGAAAGATTACCTCTTCATCTGAAGAGAGTGCTCACCTCTAGCCTTCATATTTCTATCTTATAGAAACCCTTGTTTTCTATACTTCTCCATTCCCAATTCTCTATATTCTTGTGCAACTCTCTTAGTGTTTTCTTAAGTTTGTTTAGATTGAGTTCTACTTAATCTTATTCCGCAACAGACTTGTAAATTGTGTTTGATTTATCAATAAACAATTTATTAAACTTTAAATTATGTGTTTGTATTCAACCCCCACTCTACAAACTTGTTAAGCACCTCCGGGACCAACAAAAGCACTTGCTATTGGATCTGATGTCAAGCCTCCGGTTTTATTCCGAGGTGAATACGAACAATGGAAAGATCGTTTCCTTGACTTTATGGATCGACAAGCAAATGGAGACAACATTTATTTATCTATCACTGAAGGTCCTATGAAGATTCCTACTACGGAAATTCCTGCAGATAATAGATCAGATGATGATGAAATTCAGACAGAGACAGTTCCAAAAGAACCTGCTCAACTTATTGAAGCACAAAAATATCGGTAAAAAGCTGACAGACAAGCCAAATCTCTTCTGTTACAGGGTATACCTAATGAGATTTATATCAAGATTGATAGTTACAAAGATAATGCCAAGTCTATGTGCGATCAGCTACAAAAGATGATGATGGGTTCAAAAGTTGGGAACCAGATGAAGGTAGCTAATTGTATAAACAACTTCGAATAGTTCAAAGAAAAGGATAACGAGAGCTTGGAAGATACATATGAAAGATTTGTATTGCTTCTAAATGAACTGTCTAAGAACAAGGTTAAGAAGAAGCAGATTGAGAACAATGTGAAGTTTTTCAGCATCCTACAACCAGAGTGGAAAAAGACACTCGTCGAATGAAGCAAATGAAAGATTTGAGTGATATTCCACTACATGAGGTCTACGAGACTCTACGACACAATGAAGAAGAAGTTGAGGAGAAAAGAGCTGAGAAAAAGAAGCCTGAGAAACTGCTCGATCCCATAGCACTTATAGCTGGAGAGAAGAAGACAAAGAAAAAGATAGTGTTGTCCAGTTCTGAATCAGAGTCTGAATCTGATGGAGATGATGGAGAGAATCTTAAGCAAGCAATGCTTTTACTGACCCGTGCTTTTCAAAAGAAATTCTACAAGAAACCAGGGTCTAATTCTCAGAGATACTCTTCATCAAGCTCAAAGAACCACAAGCACAGAGAAAGAGTGGAAGGAAGTAGATTTGTTGAGAGGAAGCCGGAAGAAAAGAAAAAGTACGTGAATGACTACACCAGTACTGAAAAGAAAAGTGATGACCTGATCAAATGCTACAACTGTGGCAAGGTCGGACATTACGCAAAAGATTGTCGTAAGCCAAAGGTTCGCAACTCGGAGTACTACAAAAACAAAATGCTCTTAGCCAAGCAACAGGAAGCTGGAAAGGCATTAATGGCAGAAGATGAATTCTGGTTGGATCATTCTGATGAGGATGAAGAACAAGAATAGTCAGCCCATTTACGCTTGATGGGAAAAGAGGTGAAAGATGATGATTCTGATGATGAGACTGCTGACGAGGTAATGAACTTAACTGAAAATGATTTCATGACCAAAATGGAAGCCATGATGGTAGAACTTCAAGATCTTCAATCCAAACTGAAAAAGGAAAAAGACAGAGTTGCTAGGAGAAATCAACAGATCTTTGAGCTTAATAAATCAGTTATTGGGAACAAAGATTTAATTGATTCTCTACGCAAATCTGCTTTTGATTTTAAAAATGAAAAGATTTTTTTTGAAAATAAGATTTTTGATTTTGAATCTAAACTTTCTAAGTCTGATTTAGAAAATAAAGAATCTGTACTAAAAGTTCTTAAATTGCAGGCTGAAAACAAGAGCTTGACTAAGAAGGTAAATGGTTTGGAAGCCAAACTTCATTCTATAGGCCAAACAGATCAAACTAATTTTCTAAATGCACCCAATAAAGAGGCTGATATTAAAGAAAAATGGGGACTCGGTTATGATAACCCCCATTACTTAAAGAAAGCCATCAGAAAACAACCAGCATTATATAACTTTGATTTTCTTGTTACTGCTGGTAAATATCCTCATTTAAAACCCAAATTTGTTACCAAATTACCAGATGAAGTTGAGGCTAAAGAAACTAAAAAGAGAAAGAATGTAAAGAAAATGCAACTACCATTTCGCTATGAAAAGCTGAATGATAGTTATCTTTTTGAAACACCAAAAGTTCTTTCAAATGATTATTTTGCTAGCTATTCTGTTTCAGAGATGGAGGCAATACCTGTAATTCCAAAAATTTATGTTCTTCCACTCATTCTAGAAAGCAAAATACTTGAGCTTGAAAACGTTTTATCTGAAGAAAGACTTTTGGTAGATATTGAACAAATTGTTTTCTCAACTATTTTAAAGAAACACTGTTTTTCAAAATAAATCTACAAAGTGTTCTAATTCTTCTAAAGCCCCTCAAACATCAACTGATAATTTTGATGACTTATTTGCGTCTGCAAATGATTTTTTAAATTCTGATAAAGGGTGTATTGATGAAATTGATATGTTTGACTTCAATGCTTCACTTCCCGATCATTCTACTTTTGTTATCAATGGAAAAGCTTTACCTAGTGTTTATGAAAAGGGAGAATCATCCACTAAGGTTGGTGACTCAGTTTCTGTGAATGCTGATTACTATGCTAAGGGTAAGAAACATAAGAGAAACGGATCAACATTGGTAAACACAAGAAAAATCAATCTCAGAAATCTGATTTTCCTAATAAATCTAAATTCTTTGTTTCAGATTTAAGAAAGAACATGTCAGAAGAGTGATCTGAATGGCGACCTAAAAAGAAGAGTGATGAGAAGGCAGAATCTATTCCTAATAATTCTGGTAATAGGTCAAATAGTAGTTTGAATGATCTAGTTGGTTTTTGTTGCTTCTACTAATAAAAACCTTGTAGATTCTTACAAGAGATATTCAATAAAGCAATTGTTCCGATTATCTCCTACTAGTACTAAATCTTATTCTTATCAGTGGAATGATTTTGCTTATCATCATAATTCTAATGATTGGTTTGGATCTTATCATGTTTATTCTTCTAAACCAAATGTTTCAAAGAGTTTTCAAAAGAAAATAGGATCCATATTCAAAAGGATACCAAAATCTTGTGCTAATGTGTTAGGACCCGTTTTTTAATGGGTACCTAGAATTGTTATTTCCTGATTTCTCTTGCAGACCCGTCATATGTGATACTTGGATAGCGGTTGTTCCAAGCATTTGACCGGGCAGAAAGATTTATTGTCTAATACAGAGAAATTCAGTGGAAATGTACGTTTTGGCAACGACCAATTTTCACCAATTTTGGGCTATGGTGATGTGGTACACGACAAAGTAACGATAACGAAGGTGAGCTATGTCGAAGGATTAGGACACAACCTGTTTTGTATTGGCTAGTTCTGCGACAAAGGGTTAGAGGTAAATTTCAAAGCTAAGAGTTGCTCAGTGTGTACTGAAGACGACAAAGAAATCTTAGTTGGTACTCGCAAGTCAAACCTCTACACCATCAATCTCTCAAAGGTCCAGACTGACAATCAGGTTTGCTTACTGACAAAAGCCTTGATGCAGCAAAGTTGGCTTTGGCACCGACGGCTATCACATATAAATTTTCGTTACATAAACAAATTGGTTAAAGGCAGATTGGTGAATGGACTTCCTGAACTGAGATACGAGAAAGAACACTTGCATGCAGCGTGTGAAAAAGGGAAGATGAAGAAAGCTCCACATAAACCGAAGCCTGAACCTAGTACCAGTTATCCATTAGAGTTGTTGCATATGGATCTTTGTGGTCCGATGCGAATGCAAAGCTTAGGTGTAAAGAAATATGTTCTTATTAAACGATTATTCGCGATACACGTGGGTCAAATTTCTACGATCAAAAGATGAGACACCCGAAGTACTCATTACATTTCTGAAGACGACCAAGGTGAATTTGCAGAAACCAGTCAAGCTTCTCAGAACTGATAACGACACAGAGTTCAAAAACAGAACTGTTGAAGAATATCTTGAATCGGTCGGGATATCACATCAATACTCTACTTCTCGTACGCCCGAACAAAATGGAGTAGTAAAAAGGCAAAATCGAACGCTAGTCGAGGTAGCTCGCACTATGCTCAGCCAATCAGATCTTCCTTTATTTCTATGGGCAGAAGCTATTTCGACTGCATGCTACACTCAAAACCGTTCCATGATACACCGCAGATTTCAAAAGACTTCGTGTGCATTGATCAACAATCGAACACCAACCATCAAATATTTTCATATTTTTGGTTGTAAGTGTTTTGTGCTAAACGACAGAGAGAATCTGAACAAGTTCAGTGCTAAGGCAGTGAGGGCATCTTCATTGGATATTCTTCTACAACCGCTACATATCGAGTTTATTTGAAGAAGTAGAAGACTGTTATCGAAAGCGTAAACGTCACATTCGATGAGGAAATGGCTTCTGAACAAGTCAGTTCAGAACCCGTGATAACTGGAGTGTTAGCTTCTGGACAACTTAGTTCAGAACCTGTATCTGAAAAGAACAAATCAGATGATGCATCAACTTTTACTAATCATTTATCTGATTTAGATCTTTTATTTGAACTGTTTTATGATGAATATCTTGGATCTAATGTGCATAAACCTGTTGTGGTTGACAGGATGGAAGATTCAACGGCTAATCATCCAACCACTTCAGATGTTTCCACTGAATCAAATTCCCAGATTCAGCAAGATATTCCAGTTCAAATGCCTACTCCATTAGTTGAAGTTGTATTTACTAATGATGTGTCAGAAGTTCCTGTGTCAGTAGGATGTGTTGTAAGGACAGATCAACAGACTGAACAAGCTGTACCTACTGAAACTTCTGCACCAATTACTTCAACTGAAACCCTCCCTCAAATTGCTCAAACTGAAGAAGTTGATAGTGGATTTTTGGATGATAATCATGATCAATCTTCATCTAATCCACTCCCTCATGAACATCGCTGGACCAAAGATCACCCTCTACACCAAGTCATTGGAGATCTCAACAAATCGGTGCAAACTAGGTCAGCAACTTTAAACCAGTGTCTACATGACTTATTCCTCAGCAAAATAGAGCTTACTCGAGTATCAGAAGCTCTAGCTGATTCAGATTGGGTGTCTGCTATGCAAGAAGAGTTAAATCAGTTCGAAGCCCTGAAAGTTCGGAGACTAGTGCCAAAACCAGAAGGAAAAACCGTTATCGGCACTAAGTGGGTATTCAAAAACATGATGGATGAAGATGGTATTGTCATTCGAAACAAAGCAAGACTAGTTGCCAAAGGTTACTGGCAAGAGGAAGGCATAGATTTTGACGAGACTTATGCTCCAGTAGCGCGTATAGAGGCAATTTACATGTTTCTAGCCTACGCTGCTCACAAAAACTTCACTGTCTATCAAATAGACGTGAAGACTGCCTTTCTGAATGGCATACTTAAGGAGGAAGTCTACGTATCACAACCAGAAGGCTTTGTGAATCCAGATAAACCAGATCATGTCTACATCTTGGATAAAGCACTTTATGGGTTAAAACAAGCGCCTCGAGCCTGGTATGAGGTATTATCAAAATTCTTGGTCAAGTCATGTTTTTCAAAAGGTAAAGTCGATACCACTTTATTCATTAAAAAGGGAAAATTCGATATCATTCTTATTCAAATATATGTTGACGATATAATATTTGGCTCTACAAATCCTAAATATTGTAAGAACTTTTCAAATCTAATGGTGTCACGTTTTCAAATGAGTATGATGGGAGAGATGAATTTCTTTCTCGGATTACAAGTAAAACAATTTTCAACGGGGATTTTTATAAATCAAGCAAAGTACATTTTTGATATTCTTTGGAAGTTCAAAATGGAAAATTGCAAACCAATTGTAACCCCAATGGCACAAGGTACTAAGATCGGCACTGATCCTTCGGGTAAAAGTGTCGATGTTTGGACTTATAGAGGAATGATAGATTCTTTAATGTATCTTACTTCAAGTAGGCCAGATATAATGTTTTCAACATGTTTGTGTGCAAGATATCAGGCTGACCCTAAAGAATCCCATTTGGCTGCTGTCAAACGGATCTTTAGATATATGATGGGGACTGCAGATCTTGGTCTGTGGTATCCTAAAGATACTGGGTTTGAACTGACTGCTTATTCAGAAACAGATCATGCTGGATGTATGTTAGATAGGAAGAGCACGTCGGGTCATATTCAATTTCTTGGAGACAAGCTCGTTAGCTGGGCGTCAAAGAAACAACTTTGTGTTTCCACTTCGACTGCAGAAGCAGAATATGTAGCTGCTGCTAGTTGATGCTCTCAGGTCTTGTGGATGAGGACACAACTTCGAGACTATGGATTCAAGTTTGACAAAATACCAATCTATTGTAACTCGAAGAGCACTATCGCAATATCAGCCAATCCTGTGCAGCATACTAAAACAAAACACATTGATGTCAGGTATCATTTTATTAAAGATAATGTAGAAAAAGGTACAATATAACTTTACTTTGTAAAAACTGATTATCAACTTGCAGATTTGTTTACCAAAGCTTTAGATGAAAAGAGATTTAATTTTTTTGTCTCTAAGCTTGGTATGCTATATCTTAAGATCTAATCACTCATTACCTATTAAAGTTTTCTTTTATTGTAATTTTTCATCATTTCTTTATCATTATTTCTAAAAGGATATCTACACTTTAACATTTTGTTCATGATCTCAGGGGGAGTGAGACAAGACTTTAAGATGATCAACATTATTCTGAGGGGGAGTTTATAGACTTATTGCATTTACCTAACTGTTAAATTTTTGTGATACATGATTTTAGGGGGAGTCTATGAGTATTATTGAAAATGTAATTCCCAGATTTAAATCAAGCAATTCATACTATCTCATTCAAGATCTAACAATGTTTATTGTAGAGAGAGAGAGTAGAGAGAGAAAGTAAATATGATATTATGAATTAAGCACTTCTTTGTGTTACATGATTTACAAAGTAATACAAACTATTTATATGGACTAGAAATTCTCAAGTAACTTGAATAAGGATCCGCACAAACTCTCAAGTACTTAAAACCCTCTAAGACTAATGTTGACTTTACACTATTTAACTTACATTGACTTTCATTGACTATTCAAATACAAAGGCTTTTTACAAGACTTTCCTAATTAAATCTTGTATACAATTAATGCACTAACATTCTCCCCCTTTGTATTCATGATTTAAAAAATATTGACATTAGTCTTCAGCGCTTGATTCTTCAACTTTTGTCTTTGACAACTTTGAACTATGAGACTTTAATAATCTTCAGCCTTTCAGCCTTTGAAGAATTTTGAAAAGTCTTTAACACTTTGAAAATATAATCTTTGAAACTTCTTTAAACTTCTTTGGAACTTTGAGGAATCTTTGACAAATATGTAACTTCATCTCTTTGATCTCTTGACCGTCTTTGGAAAAACAAACTTTCTCGAAGCATCTTAATTTGGACTTGTCTTCAAAATCTTTTGAGAATGATTTCTTTTCATCTGATTTGAACTTTCAGAAATTCTCCACAAGTCTTCACTTTGAACTTTCTTCATGACTTTGAAATTGATTTGAACTTGACCTTTGTAGATTTCTCCCCCTTTTTGATGATTGTGAACATCATAATCATCAAAACTTTCTCAATTTCAGCACTTTCTTCGAATCTCCCCCTTTTACAAATATTCTCTCCCTTTGAAATACATTTGACATTTTCCATCCTTTGATCTGAGTATCTGAATCATGAACTGTATATACCCGAATCTTTTCAAATTCAGATATAATGAACTTGATAACCCTGATTCAACAAATGAAACAGTTAGGAGTGTCTGTCAGTAACACGGAGTTAGTGTGTACAACGAATGTACAATTTAAGGAGTTGGTTTGATGATGACTCCCCAGGACTTCCATTCAATCATTGAAAAACACAAGGTTTATCTATGAATGTTCTGACATAAAAACAAATTTTTTGTGTACTTGTGCTTGTGTATGAAAGAATTTAGCACAATGATTGTGTTTCATAAGGCTCAAGTTGTGTAAACTGTTGAGACAACAATAGGTATTACACAGACTCAATGTGCATGAAAGAGGTGCGAAGGTGGGGCAACTTTCCTTCTTTTTCAATATCTAAATCTTCCGAATGAAGACCATATAGCAGATATGCTGCGTCCCCAAAGAAAATGAAACATTTCTTTGTTAATAAGGAAACGAGTGGCTGGTGGGGTAATTGCAAGAGTTGGCATGGGCTCACTGCCTTTTTCAATGTGGCTGCCCGGCTCAGAAAGTGGTTGGTGCAGAGTTCTGATATTCTTTTAACTTTGTTCTTACACCCTCTTTCTTTTTAACATTAAAGCTCACTTCTAACCAAACTCTCTTTTACATTTTACCGCTCCACACAATGAGAAAATTCAACCGGATGAGTTATCTCCCCCACTCTTTGATTTATGACCCCTCACCCCTCAATCACTCAAGAATAACTTCCAGGGTAGGAAACACTGGTTTACATGAATCCATGGAAGTTCTGTTTAAGCCCTCACACGAATCCCATGTAAGTCCTATAAAGAATAGTTGCTCAACAGTTTAACTTGAACAGTTTAGCACAAATTGTATGAAAACATTGTCAAAATGTATGCTCATTTTAAAAATATGGATGGAATTTGAGCATTCGAACAATGAAGATCTCTCAAAACAAGGATATTGAATGAATGAAATGAAATCAAGAGAATTTTTTTGAGAATCTGACAATGTATCAATCAAATCAAATAAAATGGTTAGGGTATCAAAGAATTTGATAGTTTGTTTATATGAACGAATATAAACAATTTAGCAATGAACGCACAAAGATTGAAATGATGAATGATGCTCAACAATATTTGAAAGCAAATGGGAGTATTACCATCGAAAAATTATTTCGATATGAGACATGGTAATAACAATTTCAAATGAAGTACTGAACCGGTGTGTATGAATACTTTACAGTATATAGACAAGATAATACGTAAGTATTGATCTTTGGAAACACATGGTCAGTTAAACATTAAAGCTCAATTATGAAAAACATTTAAAATCACACTTCTAAATTCATGAAATCTTTTTGAGAACAAGAAGTGGTTTGAACATTTTAGAAATCGTTTTTCATGCTTGAAAGTTGTTCTTCTTTCGAACAATCAGAGATCTAGATCAGAAGATTTTTACCTTTTAGGCTCCCCTTCAAATCATGATAGAATGATTTAGGTCAGATAAGCTCCCCCTGGATATGTGCAAAATATCCTTATCTGAACATTGAAGAAACGGTTCCTGATCTATCATGTGATCAGAAGCCACAGTCTTGACATTGAGGTGCGGGTTTTGAACCGTTGTGTTCAAAAGCCATTGTCTTTGACATTGAAGTCCGAGTTCTAAGTTGTAGTACTTAGAAGTCAAAATCTTTTAACTTTGATAGTTCGAGTCCTGAGTTTATTTACTCAGAAGTCAATCATCTTGCTCCCCCTAAACCTGTGGTACATGGGAAACAGATTTAACAGGTTTTGGTACCCACTGGTATTTGGGTCCTGGTATGTTAGATTTAGGAATCCACTTCTCATTAGATTTATATCTTTTAAATCCAGAATTCTGAGAAGTAATTCTGTAAGAACCGTACTAGTTATGAGCAGATTCTTGTTGGACAAAATCATTCTCTCCACAGTAAGAACAACAGATTTTCCTTTGAGCAATCCTGATCAAATGATTAGTCGAGGAATATATATCAGAATTATCAAAAGATTTACCTTTATCCGTACTGTTCTTTTTGGTATTGGTTGTGGATTTGAATGATCTGTCATTCTTCTTCTCTTCAGCAGGAGTCTTCACTCGCCAGACCATCTGATTTTTCTTCGATTGCTTTCCAAGAGATTTAACATAGAAGCTCGCTAGCCCATCAACAGATTTGTCATAAAATAGATTTGATGGTCGAATCTGACTTGATTTGACAATTTTAGGTTTGACACTGTTCTTTTTGAAAACATTTTGATCATGAATAGAACTTGAAGCTGTTTTGAAATAACATACTGATTCTGTTGAGTTATCAACAGGTGATTGGCTAATCACATCAGCTCTTACTTTATCAGACAATTCAATGTTTGCAGCTTCCAAGTCATTTATCTTTTTAGTCAAAATGTTTCTTTCATCTGAAAGTGTATCAAACTTTTGTTTCAAATCAGATTTGGCCTTCTGTTCTTTTTGATAATCTGATGACAGAGCAATTATTTTGGATGTGATCTTAGATATTTCAGATTCAAAATGTGAACGTTCAAGCTCAAAATCTTTTTCCAAGTTCTTGTTCTTTTCAGAAATATCTTTGAAAATCCCAGTATTTCTCTTTTCAACATTTCTCTTTTCAAGCTCATAAGACTGCTTCTTTTCTTTGAAAATATGTCTTTCTTTTTCAAGCAAGTCTTGTAAAGTAGAAATCTGATTGGGAAGTTCAGTTATTTTGGCTTCAAGAACTTGTCTTTCTTTCGCAAAAGTGTCTCTTTCAGTGATTATTATCTTTTCAAATTCTGACACTTTCTTAGAAGGTTTTGTACATCTCAGCTCAAGATCCTTTTTCTCTTGGAGTGTTTTCTTTGAAAACTCAGACATCTGTTGAATTGAAGATGTCTCCAGTTTTGAATTTTCTTTATCTGCTTGGATGCGTTTTAACAATTCAGCATTTTGTGTTTCCAAGGCAGATATATTCTCTTCGAAAGCCTTAAACTTGTTTTGAAACTCAACTGATTCATCTTTCAGCTCTGATGATTTCTGTTCAATTTTCTTCATTTGGCTTTGAAGATTCGCTTTAGCTTTATCTTCTTTGATACTTTTCATCAAATCGGCATTTTTCACTTTCAATGTGTTAGGTCCAAATATTGTATCCAAGATTTAATGAGAAAAGTCAAAGTTGTAATGTCAATATTGTCAAAGTCATAGAAAGTCAAAGATATTTGTTTCCTTAGTGATTAAGTCTTTGTTTACTTAGTGGGTATAAATAGGTTTAGAGATTTGTATTTTGGTAAGAACCTAATTGTAAAATTCAGACATATGAGATTCAAAATCTACTTTCTCTCTCTACTCTCCCTCTCTAGTTTTATTGTTAAATCTTGTTTCTTTAATGAGAAATTGCTTGATTGATTGGGATTTATCATTTACAATTGGTATCAGAGTTCTACCAAATGATTTTCAGAAAACATTTGCACAAAAAGATGGATTGAAATCTGGATTTTTAGATCGAAAAAGTTTGATTTTCTGAAAATTCTCAAGAACACGAGAGTTACTGTTCATTCGAATTTTTTTTAAATCGATTTTGATGCAAGAAAATGGAACTATTAGATTTGATTTGTGTTTTTGATTGTTTCTTGTATTGATTACATCACGAATTTCGAACTAAATCAATGTCAACTTCTAAAATTTTGGTTTTGTTGAAAATTTTATTCGAACACTGGTTGAATCAATTTTGTGTGAATTGTTGTTTTTTAATCTGAATTTGATAGTAGATATGTGTTTAGTATTGATTTGTGATAGTACTGATACGTTTTTGAGAATCAATTTGCAGGTTTGAAGAGATTTGAATCTTTTTGATGAAACAGGTCTGATTATCAGATTTGCGCTAGTTCATAAAAACTTTTCGCCAGATCTTAAATCCAATTCAATCGAAGTGCAGTGAAATTTGTGTCACTCAATTTGTATATTTGTAGGTGGTGGAAATCAAGTTGGAGCTTGAATTCAAAATTTGATTGGATAAACTTGTTAGTGGGTCGGTGGAAAATTGTCAAGATTAACATCAATTTGTGATTTAATTA
The DNA here is from genome assembly GCA_954870635.1 of Arctium minus. Taxonomy (NCBI): domain Eukaryota; kingdom Viridiplantae; phylum Streptophyta; class Magnoliopsida; order Asterales; family Asteraceae; genus Arctium; species Arctium minus. Next base: position 45,964,721 of record OX941089.1, on the reverse strand, counting down.
GTAGATCGGTGGGAGTTATTTTCAAATCCACATTAATAAAATAAGTGGGTTAGTAGATGATGGATATAGTGATTGAAATGGGACGGTGACTTTGCTTTTGAGTCTTGCACCAAGAGCATTTCACGCAAACATGAGGTTTGCGCTATAGCCTTCTCACGCAAAGTTAGATGAATATGGCGCATAAATGGTTTGATAATCTGACAAGTCAAGGTTTTAAATCAAATGGTGATTGGTTGAAAACAATAATGGGTCGGTGTTCTAATTTTAAGTGGTTTGCGCCAACACCATTCATGAAACTAGCGCAAAGTTTGTGATTTAACAATACCAATTCACAAATAATCTTCATATGTGATTGGATGATCTATGTGATTATGGGACGGTGATGAAAACACTTTGCGCCACCTTCATCTTGATTTGCACCAACACCATCAATTTTTGCACTAGATTGTATTAATTTTGTGCCAACCAAATTGTAATTGAAGTTTCATTCTTATTTGAGGTTTGCGCCATTCAAGTCTGTGTTTTGCGCCACTCGTGACTCGCGCAAAGGATTTATTTGCGCCAGTTTATATCTCTTGGTTGTTTTGTGCCGCGAATTGAAATTTTTTTGTGGATTGATTGGTTTGTTAAATTTTGATTTGCACCAATTGCATCTATAATTTGCGCCACCATCAGTTCGCGCAACACTATTTCATGCGTCATCATCAGTTAGCGCAATCTTCATTTTTGCGCTAGACTTCAATTGATCTGATTTTCGATTATCTGTTTTGCAGATTTTTGAATTAATTTCAAGTGCAAGTTTCATTGGTCTGAGAATTCCAGAGATAGATAATTCAAGTGCTTTGAGAATTTCAGAATATATTTTTTGTGCTGATCTGATTTTGACTTTCAGTCAAAATTTCTGAATTGTTTGGGAACGATCATTCGTATCAAGCTGATTTCTCATTCAATTTTTTTTTCTGATAGAGGAAATACTGTACTTTCAGTTAGATTGTCTGAATTTTGTTTTTGAACTCATTTTGACTAACGATCTTTTTGTCAATTTCTTTTTGAATCAGGATGAGTTCACCATTATTACTCAAAGGAAGATACGAGCAATGGAAAGTTGATTTTTTCAACTTTGTTGATAAACATGAGCTGAGTTGCTATATCAGATTATCATTGACTGAAGGAGAGATGAAACCTCTTATTCCAACTGAAGAGTGTACTGAGGATCGGGAGAAAAGAAAAAGTGCTACTAATATGGCTTGAAATTTTTTGTTGAATAGTATTCGTTATGATATTAATGGTCACATAAATACCTATCAGTTGACAGGAAAAGATTTGTAAAAGTCGACGGGAAAGGAGATATGGGACTATCTTGAATGGACAATGTTAGGGCCAAAGGTTGTGTCTGAGCTAAAAGGAAAGATTTCTGAGTTGGAAGCTAAAATTCAGCAGACAGTCTCTGTTGAGAGCAATGAGCAGAAAGTTAAGAAATTGGAATCTGAGAATACTGAGCTTAGAAAGAATATATCTGATTTGGAGCAAAAGTTTGCTGAAGATAAAGCTAATTTTGAGAGTGAAAAGAAAGGTTTTTCAAAGAAGTTCTCAGATTTCTCAAGAAAGTGTTTTCAAGAGAAGAAGTCAGTTGAGATTAAATGCATAAAGCTTTCTCAACAAGTTTCCGATTTTGAGAAAGTACTTATATTGGAAAGAGAGAAGTTTGTTAAAGAAAAGAAGGTCATTGAACAGAAGAATGTGGGATTCTTCAAAGAACTATCCGGACAGAGAAACGATTCAGAGAAAGGATTTGAAGAAGAACGATGCATATTTGAGAATGAGATCAAAAAGCTGACTGCCAAGCTATCTGAACTATCTGCTAATGCACTGAAAGAGCAGAAAACGAAGTCTGAGTCGCGAAGATGATTGACTTGCTTGTTAAAGAAAGAGATAACTTTGCTTCAAAGATTAAAGAGCTTGAAAAGACAGCTTCAAGTTCAAATCAGAAATCTGTCTCTTCACAAAGGTCAGTTAAATCTTTCAATCAGATTCATAGAACTAACATTTTCTATGATAGAAATTTAGATGGTTCAGGTACATATCCGAGAAGAAGAAGTTACAAGAAAGAGCAACTGATCTGGAAGAAGAAATCAGTCAAAGATGACAAGGAAGATGAGCTGAAAGGGAAGACATCATGTGTACATACACACAAAGCCAAAAAGAACAAAGCGCATAAGGGTAAACTTGACCATATCTACTCGAGAGATCAATTACTCAGGTTATCAGGTAAGAAATATTATTGTTCTTATTGTTGTACACATGATCATATTCACAAGACGATTGATCATTTCTGGTATGGTTCTTACTCTATAAACCCTACAAGAACGGCAACTAACATTCATGGACCCAAATACCAGTGGGTACCAAAGCCGAAAATTGATTCTGTGTTGCAGGCACCTCAAGTCAAGGGGGAGTAAGAGAACTATGGCTTCTAAGTAAATCATCTTAGAACCCGTACTTCAACGGAGTTTGACTTCTAAAAACAACAGTTTAGGACTCGTACTTTAGTGATCAAAAGACCTTACTCCGGTAATACTTTGCATCCGATAAGATATGACGGTCTACAATTCACAAGGGAGTTGTATTGATCTCTATCTTATGCTTTTTCATTGACAATATACTTACGATATGACGGTCTACAATTCAAAAGGTAGTTGTATTGATCTCTATCTTGTGTTTTAACTGACATATTTCAGATGCATAATTTAAGGGGGAGTACAGGAGTATAGGTGATGGCTTCTGATTACAACAGATCAGGACCCGTTCTTTAACGTTTAGACTTGGATATTTTGCAAATATCCAAGGGGAGCTTAATAGACCTAAATCATTCTATCATGATTTGAGGGGGAGCTTAAAGGTAAATATCTTCTAATCCTAGATCTCTGATTGTTTGAAAGAAGAACAATTTTCAAGCATGAAAAACAATTTCTGAAATGTTCAAACCACTTCTGGTTCTCAAAAGATTTCATGAATTTAGAAGTGTGATTTTAAATGTTTTTCAATTTTGAGCTTTAATGTTTAACTGACCGTGTGTTTCCAAAGATCAATACTTGTGTATTATCTTGTCTTTATACTATAAAGTATTCACACACACCGGTTCAGTACTTCATTTGAATTTGTTATTACCAAGTCTCATAACGAACAAATTTTTCGATGGTAATACCCCCGTTTGCTTTCAAATGTTGTCGAGCATCATACATCATTTCTAAATTGTTTATATTTGTTCATATAAACAAAATATCCAGTTCTTTGATACCCTATCCATTTTATTTGATCTGATTGATACATTGTCAGATTCTCAAAACAATTCTCTTGATTTCATTTCATTCATTCAATATCTTTGTTTTGAGAAATCTTCAAAGTTCAAATGCTCAAATTTCATTCATGTTTTTAAATGAGCATACATTCTGACTTTGTTATTACTTTGTGCTTAACTGTTCAAGTTAAACTGTTGAGCAATGATTCTTCTTAGGAATTACATGGGATTCGTGTGTGAGATTAAACAGAACTTCCATGGATTCACATAAACCTGTGTTTCCTACCCAGGAAGTTATCCTTGAGTGATTGAGGGGTGAGGGGTCGAAATCAAAGAGTGGGAGAGATAACTCATCCGGTTGAGTTTTTCTCATTGTGTGGAGCGGTAAAATGGAAAAGAGAGTTTGGTTAGAAGTGAGCATAATGTTAAAAAGAAAGAGGGGGTGAGAATAGAGTTAAAAGAATATCAAAACTCTGCACCAACCACTGTCTGAGCCAAGCAGCAACATCTACTGATTGGTTCACATTCTTTGGTGACCATCATTGAAACAGGCAGTGAGCCCATGCCAACTCTTGCAATTACCCCACCATCCACTCATTTCTTTCCCGAAAAAGAAATGTTTCATTTTCATTGGGGACGCAACACATCTGCTATCTAATCTTCACTCGGAAGATTTGGATATTGAAAAAGAAGGAAAATTGCCCCACCTTCGCACCTCTTTCATGAACATTAAGTCCGTGTAATATCTGTTGCTATCTCAACAGTTTACATAATTTGAGCCTGAAAAAGCTATGTAGCTTCAATCATTCTTACACTTTCACGTACACATAAGGAATGAGTTTTCTTGTCATAACATTCATAGAAAATACCTTCGTGGTTTTTCGATTATTGAATGGAAGCCCTGGGGGAGTGAACATTACAAAAACTCCTTTCCAATGTACATCTGTTGTACAAAGTGGCTCCGTGCTACTTATAGACATATTAACTGTTTCATGTGTTGAATCAGGGTTACATCGTTCATTATGTCTGAATTTGAAAAGATTCGGATATATACAGTTCATGATTCTGTTACTCAGATCAAAGGGTGGAGAATGTCAAATCATTATGAAGGGGAGATTGTTAGTCATTACAAAAGGGGGAAATCAAAGAAAGTGCTGAAATTGAAGAAGTTTTGATGATAATGATGCTCACAATCATCAAAAGGGGGGAGAATTTTACAAAGTTCAAGACTGACGAAAGTTTGTTCGGATCAAGAATTTCAAAGTTCAAATTCTGATGAAGATATTTCTGAAGATATTTCTGAAAGATATTTCTGAAAGATATTTCTGAAAGATATTTCTGAGAAGTTTGTTTTCTGAAGACAGTCCAGAGATCACAAGAGATGAAGATACATGTTTGTCAAAGATCCCTCAAAGTTCCAAAGTTTTTTAAAGATGTTTCAAAGTTGAAGTTTTAAGAGTTTCAAGGTTTCAGATTCGTGTTCAAGACATGTTGACTTTAAAAGCTGCAAAGTGAAAAAGACTTTTCAAGATTCTTCAAAGGCTGAAAGACTAAAGATTGTTAAAGCTTCAGAGTTCAAAGTTGTCAGAGACAAAAGATGAAGAATCAAGTGCTGAAGACTAGTGTCAAATTTTTATTAAATCTTGAATACAAAGGGGGAGATTGTTAGGTCCAAATATTGTATCCAAGATTTAATGAGAAAAGTCAAAGTTGTAATGTCAATATTGTCAAAGTCATAGAAAGTCAAAGATATTTGTTTCCTTAGTGATTAAGTCTTTGTTTACTTAGTGGGTATAAATAGGTTTAGAGATTTGTATTTTGGTAAGAACCTAATTGTAAAATTCAGACATATGAGATTCAAGATCTACTTTCTCTCTCTACTCTTTCTCTCTAGTTTTATTGTTAAATATTGTTTCTTTAATGAGAAATTGCTTGATTGATTGGGATTTATCATTTACACAATGCATATACATTTTCTTCAGAAGCCATATACTTTTGTTGAAGCTCAACTGATTCATCTTGTAGATCTGAGGATCTTTGTTCAGTTTTCTTCAGTTGGCTTTGAAGATTTTTAACATAAGACTCCTTGAGCTTGATTACTTCTTCAAGAGACTGAATGGTATTATCTTTTATTTCTATCATTTTCTCTCTATCTTTAATCTCTTTCTCTTTCTCACTGATAATACCTGCAACAGAGTTAGAATAATCAGTACATTTTGCACAAACAGGAATTTTATCAGAGTTTGACAATTTAGAATTTGAAACAGGTTTATTTAAAGTTGGAGTTATCTCTTTTCCATCCACTATGATATGTGAAGTTAAAATGATAGGCTCCAAATCTTTCTCGTTTATCTGTTTTCTCCATTGAGAATGTTTATATGTATAAGACATTTTGAATGATTAGCTTGATTAGAATGATCTTTCCTAAACAAATCAGAACAGTTGACTAAAAGTCAAACTTTGATCACCACTTGAAAATAAAATTTTCTCAAAAAAAAATTTCAACTTTGAAACTCGCAAAGCAATGAAACTCGCAAGGCACTAAAACTCGCTAAGCACTGAACACACAAAGCACTATTCACTGAGAAACGCACTAACAGGCACTTGCGGGTTTATGTTTCACGTTAGACGCTACTTGCGCATTATGAAGCTCGCGCAAAACAATATATGCACTTTCTGAGGCTTGCGCAAAACGAGATTTGCGCGTTTTGAAGTTCGTGCAAAAACACAATATGCGCTTTTCAAGGTTCGCGCAAAACTCAACTTGTGCATTTATATTCCTTTGCGCGTTTCTTGCCTTAGAAAAAATTCGACACTTTTCAAACTCGCAGCCTTTGATTTGCGTGTTTTAAGAACTCGCTAGGTACTATTTATGCATTTGATAATGAACTCGCAGAAGACACTTGCGCGTTTTATGAAGAACTCGCTGATAAGGACTAGCGTGTTTCAAGAACTCGCAGACTGAGGTTTGCGTGTTCTTCACTTGATGAACCTTGCGCGTTTTACCAATCTAGCGCGTTCTTCCTCTGAGTTTCAAGATCGATAAAAAAAAATCGAATAACAAGTATTACAATGAACTCCTTGTTACATGATTAACAAAGCAAACACTATTTATACAAGGAACTAAAATCACATGCTTAAACCTACAAACATTAAGATTGACTAAGCTAACTTTGACTTTGTTGACTTTGCTAGACTTGTCTTTTCTCATTAAATCTTGGATATAATTTTATACACTAACATTCTCCCCCTTTGTATTCAAGATTTAAAAAAAATTGACATTAGTCTTCAGCGCTTGATTCTTCAACTTTTGTCTTTGACAACTTTGAACTATGAGACTTTAACAATCTTCAGTCTTTCAGTCTTTGAAGAATCTTGAAAAGTCTTTAACACTTTGTATCTCGGAAAGTCAACAAGTCTTGAACAAATCTTTGAAAACTTAATCTTTGAAACTTCTTTAAACTTCTTTGGAACTTTGAGGAATCTTTGACAAATATGTATCTTCATCTCTTTGATCTCTTGACCGTCTTTGGAAAAACAAACTTTCTCGAAGCATCTTAATTTGGACTTGTCTTCAGAATCTTTTGAGAATGGTTTCTTTTCATCTGATTTGAACGTTCAGAAATTCTCCACAAGTCTTCACTTTGAACTTTCTTCATGACTTTGAAATTGATTTGAAGTTGACCTTTGTAGATTTAAAAAAGGTTCTTGTCATTTATCTTACAAGTATTATAATGAACTCCTTGTTACATGATTAACAAAGCAAACACTATTTATACAAGGAACTAAAATCACATGCTTAAACCTACAAACATTAAGATTGACTAAACTAACTTTGACTTTGTTGACTTTGCTAGATTTGACTTTTCTCATTAAATCTTGGATACAATTTTATACACTAACATTATCCCCCTTTGTATTCAAGATTTAAATATTTTTTGACACTAGTCTTCAGCGCTTGATTCTTCAACTTTTATCTCTGACATTGAATCTTCAGTCTTTCAGTCTTTGAAGAATCTTAAAAAGTCTTTTGCACTTTGCATCTCGGAAAGTCAACAAGTCTTGAACAAAACTTTGAAAACTTAATCTTTGAAACTTCTTTAAACTTCTTTGGAACTTTGAGGAATCTTTGACAAATATATATCTTCATATCTTTGATCTCTTGACCGTCTTTGGAAAAACAAACTTTCTTGAAGCATCTTAATTTGGACTTGTCTTCAGAATCTTTTGAGAATGATTTCTTTTCATCTGATTTGAACTTTCAGAAATTATTCTTCAAATAATTTTAATAATTTTTTTTAAATCTTGAATACAAAGGGGGAGAATGTTAGTGCATTAATTGTATACAAGATTTTCATTGACTTCCTTTGACTATTCAAATAAAAAGGCTTTTTACAAGACTTTCCTAATTAAATCTTGTATACAATTAATGCACTAACAAGTATAACAAAAGGAGTAAAGATATGACTCCTGATTATTTCAGATCAGAACTCGTACTTTAATTGTTTTACTGCTTTATGTCTTTTATTTTTCAATAAATTTGTGAATAAAGTTGCTTTGATGACTTTGAGACTTGTGCAGAATGAGAGAAGCTATCAAGATCATATATATATGACTTCAGCTGAATTCATGAGATTTAAGATTGCATGATAAAGGTTAATTTCTTATCTTAATCTCATATATGGTTGAAAGAAGGACAACTTTCAGTCATAGAAAACATGTTCTTAAATGTTCAAACCACTTCCCGATTCTTAAACAGATTTCATGAATTGGAAGTGTGATTTTTAAATGTTTTTCAAGATTTATTTGTGCTTACATGATTACAAACCGTGTGTTTCCAAAGATAAATACATGTGTATTGTCTTTTCTATATACTTTCAAGTATTCACACATATCGGTTTGAATATATATTCAATATGTTCTTACCATGTCTCAAATTTGAAACATATTTTTCGATGGTAAGACACCCCGCTTGTACTTCAATGAATTTTGTGCGTCATTTCATTTCGAAACGTTCTTTCAAGAATGTCTATATTTTTTATTCATATGGACAATATTCATTATTCTTGACCATAAGCCTTAACTGATATATCATTTCTTATCTGATCATTTTTCATACAATGTTAGATTTTCAAACAAGTCTCTTGCATTCTTATCTATTCATTCAATTTACTTGTTTGAAAATACTTCAATGTTTAAAAATGCTCATATCTTCATGATTATATTCTGAGCATACACATATCTGACTTGTATTTGAGCTTTAATTGTTCAAGTTAAACCATTTTTGAGCAACATTTGCTTCGTAGGAATATGGGTTCTTTGTGCTAGGACTTAAATGAACTTCTATGGATTCACGTTAACCAGTGTTTCCTACCCAAGAAGTTAATCCATAGTGATTGAGTGTGAGGAGTCGAAAAGAAATGAGTGTGGGTTGTGGGTTGAGGTAAAATGGAAAAGAGATTTTGGTTAGTTGTGAGCTTTATGATTAAAAGAAAGAGGGTGTGAGATCAGAGTAAAAGAATATCAACCTCTGCAGCAACTACTTTCTGAGCCGGGCAGCCACATTACTAATGATTCATAATTTTTCGTGAACATTATTGAAATAGGCAACTAGCCCATGCCAACTCTTGATAAAAACCCCACCAGTCACTCATTTTCTTCTTAAGAAGAAAGTATTTCATATTTTTCTGGGGATGCAACATATAATCTATCTGATTTTCATTTGGAAAATCTGGATATTGAAATAGAAGGAAGTCTGCCCCACCTTCGCATTTCAATCATGCACATTGAGTCTGTGTTTATCTACTGTCGTCTCAGTGGTTTACACAATGTTTAGCCTTATTAAAAGCAATCATCACGCGCTTAATTCTTTCTACACTTGCACGAACACACAAGGAATTTGTTTTCTTGTCATAACATTCACAGAAATTTTCTTTGTGATGTTTCGATGATTGGATGGAAGCCCTGGGGAGTGAACATCAAAAAGCTCCTTTCCTATGTTTTTCTGTTACACATAGTGACTTCGTGTTACTGACAGACATATTAACTGATTCATTTGTTGATTCATGTGTTACATTCCTATTTTGTCTAGATTTGCAAAGACCTGGATGAATACATTGTTCGAATTGGCAACGAATCAGAGGCTCATTATGACAAATCAGTGGTCAAAACAGCTCAGCGACATTTCTTCATAAAAGTTTTGATGTTATAGATGCTCTATTCATCCAAAAGGGGGAGATGATTTACAGAAATGTCAGGATCAAAAATTTCAAAGATAAAGAATTGCAGAAGATAAAGTTGAAAGATTGTACAAGCAAAGTCAAAGTTGTTTGAAGATGTGCTGATTTTCTGAAATTTTTCTTTGAAGATTATTTGCTGAAGCAATCCTAGCTAAATCTGAAGATAATTTCTTTCCGAAGTCAGAAAGAGTTATGTGGTAATTTTTGGGAGTTTATTGAAGATTGTTTCTACCATATTTTGGGGAGATTATTAATTTTTTCTTCAAAGAGACAGACTTGGGAAGAATACAGTCAAAGGAAGAAAAGATTGCAATGTTTGTGCTTACTGAAGAAAATTTGTTACAAAGGAGGAGATTGTACTTTTTGAGCTTAAAGAGAAGACTAAATTGCAAAATCTTTTTGTGATGATCTTGAATCCAAAAGGGGAGATTGTTAGAGCAGAAATATGTTGGATACAAGATCATGAAGACTAGAGGTCAAAGATACAAGAAGTCAAAGCTGGAAAGTCAACTCTCATGGAAAGTCAAAGTCATTTTGTAATAAAGTCAAAGTCAATTGTATTTGTTTTGTTTTCCTTGTTTTAGATGATAGGTATAAATAAAGTTGTTTTTCTTTAATAGATAGATGACTAGTTGAAGAGTACGCATCCTGAGAGAGTATTAGAGAGAGAAAGAGAAGTCTAGTGAGAGAAAGTGAAAAACTGAGATTGTAATCTGTGAATTTGAGATTGAATCAAACAGGTAGTTAATAAATCTTGTTTGTTTGTTTGAATTGTAACTAGAAATCTTGAATTTGGGGCACACATACAAGATGAGGGAGTCATTTAGTTGAAGTAATTGGTGCAAAAGTTTCAGTAGGTACAACATGTTCAGTCTATTGATCAGTTCTTACAGTACACCCAACTGATTCAACAACTTCTGGCTTTTTGTTTGTAGAAACAACTTCAACTATCAGAGTAGGCATATGAACTGGAATTTCTTTCTGAATCGGGGAATTTGATTCAGTTTAAACATCTGAAGTGGTTAGATGATTAGTTGTTGAATCTTCCATCCTGTCAACCACAACAAGTTTAGTCAAGTTAGATCCAAGAAATTCATCATAAAACAGTTCAAATAAAAGATCTAAATCAGATAAATGATTAGTAGACGATGATGCAACATCTGATTTATTTACTGTAGGTACAGGTTCTGGATTGATCTGTCCAGAAGCTAGCACTCCGGTTATCACGGGTTCTGAACTGACTTGGTCAGAAGCCATATCCTCATCAAATGTGACATTTACGTTCTCGATAACAGTCTTCGACTTCTTCGAGTAAACTCTATATGCAGTAGATATAGAAGAATATCTAATAAAGATGCCCTCGTCTGCCTTAGCACTGAACTTGTTGAGATTCTCTCTATCGTTTAGCACAAAACACTCACAACCAAAAATATGAAAATATTTGATAGTTGGTGTTCGTTTGTTGATCAACGCATACGGAGTCTTTTGAAATCTGCGATGTATCATGGAACGGTTTTGAGTGTAACATGCAGTCGAAATAGCTTCTGCCCACAAAAACAGAGGTAGGTCTGATTTACTGAGCATAGTGCGAGCGGCCTCTACTAGCGTTCGATTTCGCCTTTCGACTACTCAATTCTGTTCTGGCCTACGAGAAACAAAATATTGATGTGATATCCCGACCGATTCGAGATACTCTTCAACAGTTCTGTTTTTGAACACTGTGCCATTATCAGTTCTGAGAAGCTTGACCGGTTTCTGCAGATTCACTTGGGTCGTCTTCAGAAAGGTGATGAGTACATCGGGCGTCTCATCTTTTGGTCGTAGAAATTTGACCCGCATGTATCGCGAATAGTCGTCCACGATAACTAGAACATATTTCTTTCCGCCTAAGCTTTGCGTTCGCATCGGACCACAGAGATCCATATGCAACAACTCTAATGGAGAACTGGTACTAGGTTCAGGTTTCAGTTTATGTGGAGCTCTCTTCATCTTCCCTTTTTCACATGCTGCACACAAGTGTTCCTTTTCGTATCTCAGCTCAGGAAGACCTTTCACCAATCTGCCTTTGACCAGTTTGTTTATGTAGCGAAAATTCAGATGAGAAAGTCGTCGATGCCATAGCCAGCTTTGTTGCATCGAGGCTTTTGAAAGTAGACACACCTGATTGTCAGTCTGGACCTTTGACAAATTAATTGTGTAGAGGTTTGACTTGCAAGTGCCCACTAAGATTTCTTTTCCATCTTCAGTACACACCGAACAACTCTTAGACTTGAAACTAACCACTAATCCTTTGTCACAGAATTGGCCAATACTGAATAGGTTGTGCCCTAATCCTTCTACATAACTCACCTTCGTAATCGTTACGTTGTCGTGTACCACATCACCATATCCCAGAATTGGTGAGAACTGGTCGTTTCCAAATCGTACTTTTCTGCTGAATTTCTCTGTATAATTAGTCAATAAATCCTTTTGCCTAGTCTTATGCTTGGAACAACCGCTATCCAAGTACCACATATGACGGGTCTGCAAGAGAAATCAAGGAATAACAATTTTAGGTACCCATTTAAAAATGGGTCCTAAAGGATTAGCGCAAGATTTTGGTATCCATTTAAATATGGGCCCTCTTTTCTTTTGAAAACTCTTAAAAACATTTGATTTAGAAGAATAAACGTGATAAGATCCAAACCAATCATTAGAATAATGATGATAAGCAAAATCATTCCATCGATAAGAATAAGATTTAGTAGTAGTAGGAGATAACTGGAACAATTGCTTTATAGAATATCTCTTGTAAGAAGTTACAAGGTTTTTATTAGTAGAAGCAACAAAACCAACTACATCAGACACACTACTATTTGTTCTATTACAAAAATTATCAGGAATTGATTCTGCCTTCTCATCACTCTTCCTTTTAAGTCGCCATTCAGTTCTCTCTTCTGACCTTTTCTTTCTTATATCTGAAACAAAAAATTTAGATTCATTAGGAAAATCCGATTTTTTTCTTGTGTTTACCAGTGTTGTTCCGTTTCTATGAGCGTTGTTTCTTATATTTCTTACCTTTGGCATAGTAATCAGCATTCACAGGAACTGATTCACCAACCTTAGTTGATGATTCACCCTTTTCATAAACACTTGGTAAAGCTTCTCCATTAATAACAAAAGTAGAATGATCTGGAAGTGAAGTATTGAAGTCAAACATATCAATTTCATCAATACACCCTTCATCAGAATTTAAGAAATCATTTGCAGACGCAAATAAGTCATCAATATCAGGTTCAGAAGTTTGAGGTATTTTAGAAGATGGAGAACACACTTTATATTCAAAATGAAAATTTGTGTTCTTTAATACAGTAGAAAATACATTTTGTGTTAGATCACTCAAAATTCTTTCATTAGATAAAATGTTTTCTAACTCAATTATTTTGCTTTCTAATACGAGTGGAGGAACATAAATTTTATCTTGAACAGGTTTTGCCTCCATCTCAGTAGAAGAATAACTAGAAAAGTAATCATTTCAAAGAAATTTTGGTGTATCAGAAAGATAACTATCATTCAGTCTTTCATAACAGAATGGTAGTTGCATTTTCTTCAAATTCATTCTTTTCACATCTTCTTTTGCCTCAACCTCCTTTGATGATTTGGTGACAAATATGGGTTTCAAATAATGATATTTAGCAGCAGCATACATAAAATTGGCATTATATAAAGCTGGTTGTTTTCTGATGGTTTTTTCTAGGTAATGAGGATTATCATACCCTAGTCCACATTTTTCTTTAAAAACCAGCTTCTTCATTAGGTGTATTCAAGAAAATATGTTGATCTGTTTGTCCTCGAACATATAATTTTGCTTCCAAACCATTTACCTTTTGCTCTAAAGTCTTGTTCTCAACCTGCAGTTTAAATGCTTTTAGAACACATTCTTGTTTTTTTGAATCAGACTCAGACAATTTAGTTTCAAAATCAGAAATCTTATTTTCAAAAAGAACATTTTCATTTTTAAAATCAGAAACAGATTTGCGAAGAGAATCAATCAGATATTTGTTTCCAATAACTGCTTTGTTAAGATCAAAGATTGTTTGATTTTTCTTCTCAATTCTGCTTCTTTCCTTTTTTAGTTTATTTTGAAGATCATGAAGTTCGACCATCATGACTTCCATTTTGACCATAAAATCAGATTTAGATAATTTCATTACCTCATCAGACGTTTGATCTTCAGAATCATCATCATTTACCGTGTTGCCCATCAAACACATGTGAGCTTCTTCTTCTTTCTCTTCCTCAACATCGGAATGATCTAACCAATATTCGTCTTCAGCCATCAATGCCTTTCCAGCTTCCTGTTGTTTGACCAAGAGCATTTTGTTCTTGTAGTATTCTGAATTCCGAACCTTCGGCTTCCGACAGTCTTTTGCATAATGTCCAACCTTGCCACAGTTGTAGCATTTGATAAGATCATCAACTTTCTTTTCAGTGATGTTGTAGTCATTCACATACTTCTTTTTCTCATCTGGCTTCTTCTCAAAAAATCTACCCTCAACTCTTTCTCTATGCTCATGATTCTTTGATCCCGTAGAAGAATACCTCTGTGAGTTTGACCCTGGTTTCTTGTAAAAAATTTTCTGAAAAGCTCGGGTCAGTAAAAGCATTGCCTACTTGAGGTTCTCCCCATCATCACCATCAGATTCAGAATCAGACTCTGAGCTAGAAATGACTATCTTCTTCTTTTTGTTATTCTCTTTCTTTTCTTTCTCCTTTTCTCCATCTACAAGTGTTATGGGATTGACAACCTTCTCAGCTTTCTTTTTCTTAGCTCTTTTCTCTTCCACCTCTTCCTCATTATGTCGTAAAGTCTCGTAGACTTCATGGAGAGGTATATCACTCAAATCTTTCATCTATTTCATCGTGCATGTATGTTTCTTCCATTCTGGTTGCAGGATGTTGAGGAACTTCACATTGTTTTCAATCTGCTGCTTCTTGACCTTGTTCTTTGAAAGCTCATTTAGAAGCAGAACAAAGCTTTCATATGTATCCTCCAAACTCTCATTCTCCTTCGCTTTAAACTCTTCGTCGCTGTTTAAACAGTTAGCTACCTTTATCTGGTTGCCTACCTTTGAACCCAACATCATCTTCTGTAGCTGATCCCACATACTTTTGGCAGTTGCATTGTAGCTATCTATTTTCACATAGATCTCATTGGTCATGCTTTGTAAAAGTAAAGATCTGGCTTGTTTATCAGCATTGAACCGACTCTTGTGTTCTGAACTCCATCTGAGTCATAACCTTCAGCAAGAATCTCCTCAGTAGGTCTTTTCATTGGACCATCTGTGATTGATGATAGAATGTTCTCTCCATTTGTTTGCCGATCAACAAAATCAAAAAAACGATCCTTCCATTGTTCATACTCCCCTTTAAACAAAACTGGGGGCTTGACATCAGTGCCAATTGAAAGAGCATCTCTGGAAGTCATCCTGTTTCAAATATATGCAATAAGAAACTTGAAATTGACCGTTAGTCCAATAGAAATGACAAGAATATTGATTAACACTTAAATGAACTAGAGAAAGGAATTTCTAAAATTCACTAAGTCTAGATTTCGTAAACTACACTAGAAGATACACAGAATTCGCAAAATATACTTGAAACAAAAAGAATTCGTAAGATTAAACTTAGAATTTGCAAGCTAAAAAAAAATCAAACAGATTTCGCAAGCAAGAAAACGATAGAATTTATAAGATAGAAGTTTACGAATCCTATACTTATAAAATTTTCACACCTACGAATTCTTAACAATTCGCAAAATAGAGTAATGTGAATTCTAGGAATTCTCAATACACTGATCTGCGAATTCTAAGCAATTCGCAATAGAGACAATTACGAATTATGTCCTTAGATTTTTCAGAAAATAACAATGCGAAATCTGATGCTTCTGCGAATTCTTTCAATATTTCTACGAATTCTCAGACATTTGCGAGTTCTTCATAAGTCTTGCGAGTTCTTCGTAGGTCTTGCGAGTTCTTCAGATCTACTTTTTAAAAACAACTCTGAATCACCCAAAAACTCACTTAGACATCCAATTTTGATCTCAAATCCTGAAAATTAGACTACAAACACATCCAGAACAATTTCCTACCACTGAATTTCAACAAAATACATTCAAAGATACAAATCGATCCAATACAGTGCTTGTGAACTCGTGAACCTTCAAACTCAACAAATTTCAAAATTAAAGATTGAATACAGTGCAAATCAAAAATCAAACTATACAGACTCGATCGAATACATCATACAAACTTATTTTATCAATTACAGACTCTAAATTGCACAAGAACTCAAAATTGATCTAATCTTTATGAACACGGTGTCGACTTCATTTTTCTTGATTTGATTTCAACAGGATTTGCTCTGATACCAATTGTGTGTCCCTGATTCAAGTTCCTAATTGCACATTAATCAAACAAACAAGATTGTTTAACTACCTGTTTCAATTTCAAATATCAAATTTAAACGATTACAACTTTCTCTCTCTACAATCTCTTTCTCTCTCTAAAACCTTTTCTCTGAATACGCGTACAAAATCCTCTAGTCATATATCTATTAAACAAAACAACAACTATTTATACCTATAAGACTAAACAAGACAAAACTAAACAAACAAACAAAATACATTGACTTTGACAATTTATTACACTATGACTTTGACTTTCACTGAGAGTTGACTTTACAGCTTTTGACTTCTTGAACTTCGACCTCTGATCTTCATAACCTGGTATCCAACATATTTATGCCCTAACAATGTCTATCTATAATCCCATGACCAACCTATAAATAAGGTGATAGGGCCTAAGCCTAATAATCAATCCATTAGGATATCTTTTTGATAAAACAAGCGGATTCATGTGCGGATTGCTATACAGGAAACCTAACATTGTTTATGGTGCTATGTTCAGATTCCACCAAGAAACCCTAAAGGTATCTTCTTAAACACTCTATGGTTTGTTTTGTTTTGTTTAATATTATGTATCATTGGATCCGTTAAGGGTTTCTTTTCTGAAAAGTTTGATAAAAAAAGCAGCCCATTTAAGTAAAATTTTAATTTCCGCTGCATTTGTGATAAGGAAACTTTTTAATGAAACCTTAACTCCCCTTTAACCTTTCTCTTTTCTTTCTGATGTTATGAACTCCTTCATCATTATAATGTTGTATTGTTGAAGGATAAACACTTTCACTTGTACTTGAACATGCAGTTGCATTCTATAGACAGTTATCAACTTCAATATTAATATGATTATTCTCCGTTATTTCTATATAAACAACTAAAATCATACAAAGAAAAATGTTAAAAGGGAGTATTGAAATACTAACCATATAAAAGTAAACTTAAAAGGTGGTGATCTTTTAACTCAACTGTATTAATAAGTAAAGCAAGGTATTGTTTTGCTTTATTAATACTGTTGTTTGTTCTGATACTCTTATACGGTAATCTGTGGGCTTAGCAAATCCTGTTGCTAGTAATTCAATGGATTCAGTTGCTTCAACAACGTCTCTCTATTATGATGTTGCTTTTGCGTTGATCCAGCTGCTCATTAGCTAGTGATAAGTGTCTTTACTTTTTCTAGGAGGTGTTCCACCTTCTACAACTTCTGCCTCAACTCTTCAGTTAGTTTAAGGGTTTCTTTTTCCACAAACTCGCAGACGAAGAGCAAACCTAGTACCAGCAGAGGTACTATATGTAGCACAACAAGGTAAAACACAACACAGTGTCTACCAACACTATTCAGAGCTACGCATCTTATGCGTTGAAGATCAACAAACCAACTTTCGTTTCTGTAATAATTTATCTTACAGATAGCTTAGGTCCGCTGGATTACAACACATTCACCTTGGATTGTGTTAGACTAGAATTGTATTCAAGATTAAATAGAGGGTCAAAGTTGAAATAGTTTGATAGTTCAAGGGTTTGTATTGTAAATTCAACTTAGTTTGACTTAGTATAAATAGTTGTTTTGTTGTAATCTTGTTATACGCGCATAGATATGAATTAACAGAGTTGGTAAAAACTCTCACACTGAGAACACAACGTGAGACTTGTGACTATACGTGAGATCTGTGACTAGTTGTAATTCTTGTGATTATGAATAACGTTTGTGTTCTTAATTGTTTTGTCTGAAATATATGCCAGTAATCTGGGTCACAATTGGTATCAGAGCTTAGGATTTAACAGTGTGAGACATTTTTGAGTTCGTTCTCCGTTTCGAGTTTCTTGAGAGGGTTTGTGTGCAAAAATAAGTTTTTCATAAAATTGTTGGTTGATTAGTGGTCGAAAAATGTTTTAGAACATTTTTGTGTAAAAGAATTTCAAAGAAATATCATTCTTGATCATTAATTTTGTGATTTTGTGGTAGAAAAGTTCGAACGAAGTTCGTAGTCCCTGTTTGATCAATTTTTGGTGATTGAGTGTGTTTTACGATTTGATATTGAATTGGATTGTTGTTGATAATAATTTGTTTACTATTGTGAAGTTACAACCACGGATTTGAAGTTTTGGATTGAATTTTGGACTAAATTTTATTTTTTTTAGAAACGCAACTCAAGAACTCGCAAGATCCGTGAAATTCGTACGAAGAACTCACAAAATCTCTGAATTTGCATATAGAATTCGCGTAATGTCCATCTAAATTCTTTTAGTAAAGAATTCGTAGCACAGTAGTCTACGAATCCTTGTAGAATTCGCATAAAATTTCAAGAAAATCGTCCAAGTATAGATTTCGTATAACCCTTTATTCAAAAAGCAAAGAATTCGCATAAGAGTGTTAAGCGAAAAGTGTTTCCTTGAAAATTTCAAGTAAAGAATTCGCATCTCGTTGTATACGAATTCTGAAGAATTCGCAAGAGAGCTTTATATGAAAAGTAAGAATTCGCAGGATCTTTCCAAGATTTTTCTAAGTAAAGAATTCGTAAGTGATACAAAAAGTTAGTGTTTTTCTCAAAACTTTTCTAAGGAAAAATTTCGTATCTTTGTCTCATACGAATTCTGCATGCGAATTGTTACTATACGAAAAGTTTTTCAAGAAAATGTTTTAAGGATAGAATTCGCATCATAGAGACGTGTGAATTGTGAAGAATTCGCAGAAGGCTTTATACGAATTCTGAAGAATTCGCTTATAAGTTCATGCGAATTGCTTATTTTTTTGTTATCTCTTGCATGCGAATTCCTTAGTTATGCGAATTATTATCTTCCAAGTGTTATACGAATTATGTTCCATTTTGTATGTGAATTGCTCTTTGATAGTGATACTTGCGAATTCTGGACTTAAGATTTTTAGAAATTTCAATTTCTGAAAATTTTTCAAGTCTTGATCAAATTGTTGAATTAAAAGATCATTACTAGCTTATTTCTCTTTGTGTGTGCAGAGTTGAGTTGAGTTGAGTTGAGTTGATTGATTGATTGATATTCCCATCATGTCAAAAGAATTACTTTCCATGGGTTCCCAATTGAAACTTCCGGTCTTATCTATCGGGGAGTACTCAGAGTGGAAGAGGAGAATGACTCAGTTCTTGAATCATAAGAATCGAGAATATATGAAATCCATCACTGACGGACCAGTTCAACCAGTTATTAATGTACCAAGACAAGAGGCTAAAGGCACATCTCCCAAAATTCTCGTTAGATATGTGCCAAAGCCATATCAGTACTACAGTGAGAGGGAGAAGGAACTTTACAAGATAGATGAAGAGGCTCTTATCTATCCCACTATGGCCATTCCAAACGATATCTACAACAGAGTAGATAGTCGAGAATCAGCTAAAGCCATGTGGGATGAGATGGAAAGACAGTTCCAAGGTATTGAACGGTCAATTCAAGCTAAGTTGAACCAAAGCATCAATGCTTATGAAGGATTTCATGCCAAGGAAGAGGAAGCTCTGTTGGACACCTATACAAGGTTAAATGTGATTTTGAACGACTTGAGGCAAAACGATATGAACAAATCAGTGTCTGAAATCATCTACAAGTTCATCAAGAACTTGAATCCCGAATGGAAGAGCTATGCCATCAACATTCAGATGACTAAAGACATGGCACAAGAGGACGTTAATGACATCTTCACTACTCTTGCTCAATATGAGGATGAGGTGAAGCTTCTAAATGATGAAAAGAAGATTCTCAAGGACTCTTTAGCTCTACTAGTGAAAGATCAAATGGTTCAAGCTCAAAGACCGTTTTCTCATCAACGTACAAGTCCAAGAGATCCAAAGCCTTCCTCACAGAGCTTAGTCAGTCGAGTTCTGAAGAGTCCTCTGATGACACTGAAGTACATTCTGATGACGACATTCAGAAGTTTGCTGAAAACCTGGCCCTCATCACTAAGCAATTTCAGAAAAGCTTTAGTAAGAAACGGTTTTCAAAGACAAAGTATGAAGGGTACAGGAATGACAGATCAGAAAAGTACAAGCCGATGTATGGGAAGAAGGATGGAAAGAGAGAAGAGAAAATAGATGAGAAAAGAGAAGAGAAGAAAGAAGAGAAATTTGAGCCTAAGTATGGCAGGTGTTACAATTGTGGTAAGCCTAGCCACTTTTCAAAAGACTGCAAGTTCAAAAGGGTAAAGAACTCAGAGTATTATGCCAAGAAGTCTTTACTTGCAAAGAAGGCAGAAGAAGCGAAAGAACTGATGGCTGAGGAAGAGAATTGGTTCTTCCAAAGCTCAGATGAAGAATCAGCACACTTCAGACAAGTGTGTATGATGGTAAAGATTGATGATGAAGTTGAAACCTCTTCTAACCAATCTGATTGTGAAACTGAGGTAAGTACTCTTTACAACTCTGAACTTGTTGAATCTCTTATGGCTCAGATTCAAAATATGGAAAAAGAGTTTGAGAATTTAAAAGGCAAACTTAGCAACGAAAGACAATAAATGATGAGTTTTCGTGATGAAAACACATTATTAAAAGGTTGTCGTTGAGGATAAAGAATCAGAGAAAGATGCCTTGAAGAAAGAAAAGGAAATTTTGAAATCTAAAATTACTGAGCTTGAAAGAAATCTTGTTGATTTAAATTATGAAAAAGGAGAATTTAAAATTAAGTTTGAAGCTTGTTTTCAGGAGAGGAATGAAGCTTATTGCAAAATCAAGCAGCTAGAGGATTTGAACTTAAAGAGAGGACAGACTGAGCAAACATTGAATTTATTAACGAACAAACTCCAAGTTGTCCGTTTTTATAATGCTAAAACGGGTTAGGTTTTAAGGAAAATGATGTTTTAAAGCGATCCCTACAAAACTTGTATAATTTTGATAAATTGGGGTCAAAACCTAAGAAAATCCCGGACATTCATGACATATTCGTTAAAGCAAAAACTCTTAAGTTTGACATCTCTTATAAAGGTAAAAAAGTGATTGATGATGATACATCAAGTTTTGCTGATTCAATTTCAAGTTTTAAATCTGTTGGTTTTTCTTATAATGAATTGAACAAAAGCTAAAAAACCAGAAAACCTGAGTTTGTTGAGTTTCAATCATTATTTTCTACACCATTACCAACAGAATCAGCCAACTCTGAGACAGATATAGCTGAAACTCAATGCCAGTATGATGAGTATGAATCATACACTGATGTTGAGAATCATACTCCAATATCTGAATCAGTCACTTCTGAATCTCAAAAATAGGTTAAGACTGATGAGTGCTTAAATGTCATGAATCATAGCATTAAAACTGATTTTTCAAAGAAAATGATTGAGGGGATTTTTGAAAATATGATGAATGTTTCAGATCCTGTTACTATCATTGAGAAGTTAGAATCAAACTCTGTGATGAATCAAACATCTACTTTTGAGAAACAAATCAAAGATCTTCAAAAGACTATTGAAGAGTTGGAAGATGAGAACTGTGATCTCAAATTTAAACTTGACAAGTCTTTTGAGGAAAACAAAGAACTCTCAAAAGAGTTAAATGATTTAAAAGTTGATTTGTTTAAGCAAAATTTGAATGAGAAAAAGATGTTTGAATCTCAGAAATGGAATGTTCATTCAAACCCAGAGTTTGAGACTATCACTTCCAAAACCTCTGTTGTTTATACTGAAACTCCTGAATATCCTCCAAGAATTTTTGAGAAAGGCGAGTCTTCTAGTATTTAAAGAAAAATTCATCTTTTAAGAAGAAAATTGGCGAGGTTTCATTTCTTGTTTCAGATTTAAGAAAGCAAAATGATAAAGGAGAATGGGTGAAGAAGAAGTGTGAAAAGAAAGTTGTTGATTGTAAAAGTAGTGTTACTAATAGTGATAGTTTGAAATCTGCAAGTTCTAACGATTCAAAATGTCAAAAGTGTATGAATGTTTGTACTCAATTTGATAAATCAAAACTATTGATATTTGCTCGTAAGAACTTTATTTGCAAACACTGTCATGACAATGCTTTCACAATTCACACCATTCCTCCTAAGTCTAAAGTTGTTAAAAAGGCATCTCGAGCTAAACCTGTCTTTAAATCCTCAGCACAACATGCTAAAGTCTTTCATGCTAAGATTGCTTATTCTTTTAGAAAACAAATATTTCATGAGCTGAATGTAAAAATGGTTTGGAAATGGGTACCGAAGCCTCGTTATCAATGGCGAATCAAGGCTAAGGTAGATGATTTGAATAAATTGCATAAGGCTAACCAAGAAGGACCCATTTGGATATGGGTACCTAAGAAGAAGTGACTTGTTCTTTTTACAGGCCTCACATCTGTGGTACATTGATTCAGGATGCTTGCGACACATGATTGGATTTATGCATCTTTTACATAACTATGTTGAGGAACCTGCAAGAACAGTCAGTTTTGCAAACTCTGAGCTTAACGGAATCATTAGAGGACACGACTCATTAAAAAACGGCACTGTGACAATCAAGAAAGTACTGTTTGTAGAAGGGCTTGATCATAATCTATTCAGCACAAGTCAATTCTACGACAGTAAATTTCAAGTTCTCTTTACTGTTGATAGCTGTTTCATTGAAGATAAGGACGGTTGTGAGATTTTCAAACCAGAACGACATGGAAATCTATATGCAGTGCACTTTCCAACACTTTCTACAACTAGATCTGTGTGTCTAATTGCCAAAGCATCAAAAGCTGAAAGTTGGATTTGGCATCGGTGCCTGTCTCACCAGAATTTTCAGGCAATAGATCAATTAGCGAGATATGGTATAGTCAAAGGTCTACCAGAACTGAGGTTTGAGAAGGGTTCTCTTTGCCCCGCCTGTGAGATGGGAAAGATGAAACGCAGTTCACATAAAGCAAAGACAAAATTCTCTTAATCAACACCTCTGGAGCTTATTCACATGGACCTTTGTGGCCTGATGAGAACTCAGTCTATTAATGGAAAGAAGTGTATACTTATGATGATAGACGATTACTCTAGATACACTTCGTTGGAGTTCTTAAGGAATAAATCTGATGCACCACAATTAATTATTTCCTTCATTAAAAAGATCCAGGTTTGACTTCAACTGTCGGTTAAGACGTTAAGAAGTGATAATGGCACAAAATTCAAGAATGATACATTTCAGAGTTATCTCACATCAGTTGGGATTTCTCACAACTTCTCTGCTGCCTATACTCCTCAACAGAACGGTGTGGTCAAAAGAAAAAATCGAACCCTCGTTGTAGCTTCTAGAATAATGCTGGCATATTCTGGTCTTCCAATGTATCTGTGGGCTGAATCCGTTGCAACTGCGTGCTTTACTCAGAACTGTACCATCGTGATTAAGCGACATAAGAAAATAGCGTATGAGCTTATAAATAAATAAAACAGAATATTAAATTTCTTCGTGTTTTTGGTTGCAGGTGTTACATCTTAAAGGACCGTGATAATCTTGGTAAGTTCGACAAGAAAGTGGATGATGGCTACTTTGTAGGATACTCTTTGATGTGAAAAGCCTATCGGGTCTACAATATACGAACCAAGACTATCATGGAGAGCATGAACGTGTCGTTTGATGAATCATCTACACTGACTTCTGAACACAACAATTCATAACTCAAGCTGAAACAGAAGGCTTCTATTCAAGACATAATAGAATCCGAACTTTTAAAGACTAAGCTTTCTGACTCAACTAATGTTACATCTGAGTTAGATTTACTTTTTCTTGATGCATTTATGGATATTTGTGCAGATTTTGAAAAATCAAGCATATCTGCATCAACATCAGAGGTCCCAGCTGTTACAGAAGTTATTTCTGGACCTTCTAAACCTGTCACCACAACAACCTCATCAGGTACATCTACACCTGTGGTTTCTGAAAATTCTAACACTGAGTCTGCTTCTGCAGATACATATTCTGGAAGAGAAGTCCTGAGTACTTTTTCTGCTGCTCCAGAATTATTTCAGTCAGAAACAAATGTACAAGATGTCCCGAGTACATCTGAGGTTGCTCCTGCAATATATGATGAATACGATGATGATAACATGCAAATCTCTGTTCAACCACTTCCGATCACTACAAGATGGACAAGAGATCACCCTCTACATAAAATGCGGGCGACATCTGCAAATTTTTGTCTATATTCAAGTTTCCTTAGTTCCCTAGAGCCAAAGAAAGCATCAGAAGCCTTGCACGATCCTGACTGGATTTTAGCAATGCAAGAGGAGCTTCTACAATTCGAGAGGAACAAGGTCTGGCGACTTATCCCACTATGTTATCCCAGATAACAATGCAAATCAATCGATGACATTCAATTTCACAAATATCACTTTTATTTCAATCATAGATTTTGATTATACAAATGCTCTTAACACTTTCTCTCTCTAACTCTGGAACTCTCTCAACACTTATGAATTACCACTTTTAGAACTACTCTATTACAACACACACAACACTATTTATACAAGACAAACAAAACACGCATGCTACTATATAAGACAAACGCGCAAACTACTACAAAAACAGAACCGTGCAGAATTCAAAAAAAACATAAAATACAACTTTGACTTTGACTTCTATTACATTGACTTTGACTTTGATGCTTGAGAGTTGACTTTAGCTTTGACTTCAATCTTCAGTCTTATGTGATCTTGTATCCAACATATTTATGCTCTAACAATCTCCCCCTTTGGATTCAAGATCATCTCAAAAAGATTTTGCGGAACAATCTCCCACTTTGTAAAACTTTTGCATTTGAACATCAGTTTTCTATGTATGCAAGAAACAATCTCTTCTTTCTTTGATCCTTAACAATCTGAAATCTTCCCAAAATCTGTCTTCAAACAAATAACAATCTCCCCAATGATGGTAGATATGCTCTTAAATAATCTCTCCAAGAATATTAATATTCTCCCCCAACGTTGACATAAACTTCTTTCAGACTCTTAGAAAGAAATTATCTTCAGTTTCAGCTCAGACTGCTTCAGTAAATAATCTTCAAATTTTTTTTTTGTAAATTCAGCACATCTTTAGAAAACTTTAAATTTACTCTTCTGAACTTTCAATCTTTGCCAAATTTCAAACAAATAACACTTGAACACAAATATCTCTTGATCTTCTCCCCCATCTATGACATATCTGAAATAAACATTTCTTGATTCTGTCTCCCCATTTTTGATGATTGCAGCATTGTGATCATCAAAACTTTCTCCAAGAAATGTCATTATCAATTCTGACCACTGATCTTTTGAACACAAGAGCCTTTGATTCTCCGTCGATCCAAAATAAGATATTTATCTAGATCTTTTCAAATCCAGACAAAGTAGAGTGTAACACCTGAATCAACAAATGAATCAGTTAATATGCCTGTCAGTAACACAAAGTTACTGTGTATAACAGATACACATTGGAAAGGAGCTTTTTGATGTTCACTTCCCCAGGGCTTCCATTCAATCATCAAAACACCACAAAGATATTTCTATGAACGTTATAACAAGAAAAAAAGTTCCTTGTGTGTTCGTGCAAGTGTTAGAAAGAATTAAACATATGATGATTGCTTATATAAGGCTCAAAATTGTGTAATCCACTTAGACAACAACAGTTAAACACAGACTCTATTGTGCATGATCGAAGTGCGAAGGTGAGGCAGACTTCCTTCTTTTTCAATATCCAGATTTTCCAAATGAAAATCAGTTAGATTATTTGTTGCGTCCCCTTAAAATATGAAACATTTTCTTGTTGAGAATAAAATTTGTAGCTGGTGGGATTTTTTTATCAAGAATTGGCATGGGCTAGTTGCCTGTTTCAATAATGTTCACGAAGAATTATGAAATACTAGTAATGTGGTTGCTAGGCTCAGAAAAAGTTGGTGCATAGTTTGATATTCTTTTACTCTGATTTCACACCCTCTTTCTTTTAATCATTGAGCTCACATCTAACCAAACTCTCATTTACATTTTACCTCTTCACACAACCCACACTCATTTCTTTTTGACTCCTCACGTTCGATCACTAAGGATTAACTTCTTGGGTAGGAAACACTGGTCAACATGAATCTATAGAAGTTTCATTTAAGTCCTACACAATGAACCCATATTTTCTTATTAAAGCACAATGTTGCTCAAGAATGGTGTAACTTTATCAGTTAAAGCACAAAGTATGAAATACAAGTCAGATATACTTATGCTCAGAGATGTAATGATGAAGATTTGAGCATTTTTAAACATTGAAGACTTTTCAAACAAGATAATTGAATGAATGAAATGAATACAAGAAACTTGTTTGAAAATATGACATTGTATGAAAAAGATCAATATCGAATGATTTAACAATCAAGGCTTTGGTCAACAAAAACTGATATTGTCTATACGAATCAAAATATAGACATTCTTGAAAGAACGTTTAGAAATGAAATCACGCTCAAAATTCATTGAATAACAATCGGGGTGTCTTACCATCGAAAAACTTGTTACAATTTAGAGACATGGTAAGAACATATCCAACAAAAGTTAAACCGGTGTGTGTGAATATTTGACAGTATATAGAAAAGATAATACACAAGTATTTAACTTTGAAAACACATGGTTTATTGACAATTAAGTACAATATAAAAATGAAAACATTAAAAATCACACTTATATTCATGAAATCGTTTACGAATCAGAAGTGGTTTGAACAATTAAGAACATATTTTCATATCTGAAAGTTTTCCATCTTTCAGAAACGTATGAGATTAAGATTAGAAATAAACCTTTCGTTCTGTCTTAAATCTCATGAAGTCAGCTTAAAGTCATAAGGATATGATCATTAAGTATCCTCTCAATCTACATCAGTCACAAAGTCTGTCAAAGCAACTTTATTCACCACATTTATTGAAAAATAAAATGACATAAAGCAGTAAAACTTTGAATGTACGAGTTCTGATCTGAAATAATCAGAAATCCTATTCAGTACTTCTTACTCATACTCTAACTCCCCCTGCACGTATGCATCAGAAAATCATCAGATAAAAATGCAAAAATATATGAACTCCACCTCAAATGAATATTGATCATCTAATCATCTTCTCTCGCTCCCCCTGAAAACACGAATACCCTTCAGTGCAAATATCTTTTCAGAATAAAGATATAGAAATGAAGAAAATTAACAATAAGAAAATCTTTAATAGGTAATCACAGATTATGTCTTGAGATTTAGCATACCAAGTTTCGAGATAAGAAAATTAAATATCTTTTCATCTAAAGGCTTGGTAAACAAATCAGCAAGCTGATAATCAGTGTTTACAAAATAAAGTTCTATTGTAGCTTTTTCGACATTGTCTTTGATAAAATGATATCTAACATCTATGTGTTTTGTCTTTGTATGTTGTATAGGATTTGCTGATATTGCAATAGCGCTCTTAGAGTCACAGTAAATCGGGATTTTGTCGAATTTCAAGACATAATCTCGAAGTTACGTCCTCATCCACAACACCTGAGAGCAGCAGCTTGTGACAGCAACATACTCCGCCTCAGTCATTGATGTGGAAACACACAATTGTTTCTTTGATGCCCAACTTATGAGTTTATCACCAAGAAATTGTATATGACCCGATGTTCTCTTCCTGTCTAACATACATCTAGCATGATCTGCATCTGAGTAAGCCGTCAGTTCAAAACCAGTATCTTTAGGATACCACAGACCTAGATCAACAGTCCCCTTCAGATATTTAAGAATACGCTTTACTGCAGACATATGGGATTATTTTGGATTAGCCTAATTTCTTGCACATAAACATGTAGAAAACATAATATCTGGCCTACTTGAAGTTAAATACATTAAATAACCAATCATTCGTCTATAGGTTCTAACATCAACAGGTTTTCCCGAAGGATCCATACCGATCTTAGTTCCCGGTACCATCGGGGTACCAATTGGTTTACACGTTTCCATTTTGAATTTCCGAAGAATATCAAAAATGTACTTAGGTTGGTTTATAAAAATACCCGTTGAAAATTGTTTTACTTGTAATCCGAGAAAGAAGTTCATCTCTCCCATCATACTCATTTGAAATCTTGACACCATGGGGTTTGAAAAATTCTTACAGAATTTGGGATTTGTAGAGACAAATATAATGTCATCTACATATATTTGAATAAGAATAATATCAACCTTTTCCTTTTTGATGAATAAAGTAGTATCAATTTTACCTTTAGTGAAGCCCGACTTGACCAAAAACTTTGATAGTACCTCATACCAAGCTCGAGGCGCTTGTTTAGGACCATAAAGTGCTTTATCCAAGATGTAGACATGATCTGGTTTATCTGGATTCACAAAGCCTTCAGGTTGGGAGACATAGACTTCCTCCATAAGAATGTCGTTCAGAAAGGCAGTCTTCACATCCATCTGATAGACTGTGAAGTTTTTATGAGCAGCGTAAGCAAGGAACATCCTTATTGCTTCAATACGCGCTACTGGAGTGTAAGTCTCATCATAATCAATGCCTTCCTATTGCCTATAGCCTTTTGCAACAAGTCGTGCTTTATGTATGATAACGATACCATCTTCATCCTTCTTGTTTTTGAATACCCATTTTTTACCAATGATAGATTTACCTTCAGGTCATGGTACAAGTCGCCAGACTTCCAAAGCTTCGAACTGATTTAGCTCCTCTTGCATTGCAGTGACCCAATCTGAATCGGCTAGAGCTTCAGATACTCGATTAGGATCTATCTTGCTTAGAAAGGAACCATGCATACACATGTTTAATGTTGTAGACCTAGTTTGCACCGATAAAGATATATCTCCAATAATCTGGCTTATCGGATGCTTTTTGGCCCACTTGTGTTCGTGAGGAAGCGGATTCGATGTAGATTGATAATACAAATCATCTAGATATTCACTATCAGCTTCTTCTTGTTCAGCATTGTTTGGGAGTACAGTTGAAGTCTCTTGTACAGAAGTTTCAGTTGGGACAGCTTGTGCAGTTTGTTGATTATCCATCACAGTGCAACCAACTGAAGTAGTAACTTCTGGTTCAACATGATCAGGTGCAACTTCAACTGAAGGAGTATTTGTTTGAATTGGAGTTTTTGTCTTAACTGGGGGAACTAGTTCAGTAGATACGTCCGAGGTGGTTGGATGACTAGTCGTTGAATTGTTAGACCTGTCAACCACAACAGATGTAGGAAGTTTAGATCCTACATCATAAAATAATTCCAACAATAAATCTAATTCAGATAAATGAGATGTAGAAGTAGAAGCTTTATCCAAATTAGTTACATTAGACACAGGTTCTGGACTGAGTTGTCCAGAAGCTAAAACTCCGGTAAGTATGGGTTCTAAACTTTGTTGTTTAGAAGCCACATCCTCATCAAATGTAACATCGACACTTTCAATAACAGTCTTTGAGCTCTTCAGATAAATTCTTTATGCAGTAGATGTCTGTGAGTATCCAATGAAAATTCCTTCTTCAGCCTTAGGTCCGAACTTATTCAAGTTCTCTCTATCATTCAATACGAAGAACCTGCATCCAAAAACGTGAAAGTGTTTAATGCTAGGTGTACGATTGTTAATCAATGCATAAGGAGTTTACCAAACCGTCTATGAATAATGGAGCGATTCTACGTATAACATGCAGTAGAGACAACTTCTGCCCACAGAAATAGAGGTAGATCGGACTGACTGAGCATAATATGAGTGGCCTCGACTAACGTTCGATTACGTCTTTCTACTACTCCATTCTGTTCTGGCGTCCTAGCAGCAGAGAATTGATGTGTTATCCCGATCGATTCGAGATAATCTGCAACAATTTTGTTCTTAAACTCTGTGCCGTTATCCTTCCTTAGAAGCTTTACTGTCTTCTGCAAGTTCACCTGGGTAGTATTAAAAAAGTTGATAAGTACTTCGGGCGTCTCATCTTCTGTCCTTAAAAATTTTACCCATGTGTAACGTGAATAATCGTCCACTATTACTAAAACATACTTCTTTCCTCCTATGCTCTGAGTTCTCAATGGATCATACAGATCCATGTGTAACAACTCAAGTGTAGAACTTGTACTCGGTTCGGTTTTCGGCTTGTGAGTTACCCTTTTCATTTTACCCTTTTCACATGCTGCACACAGATGTTCATTTTCATATCTCAGTTCAGGAAGACCTTTTACCAATCTGCCTTTGACCAACTTATTTATGTATCGAAAATTCAGGTGTGACAACCTTCAGTGCCAAAGCCAACTTTGTTGCATCGAGGCTTTTGTCAATAAGCAAACCTGATTGTCAGTCTGGACCTTTGACAAATTTATCATGTAGAGGTTAGACTTTCGAGTGCCGACCAAGAGTTCTTTGCCATCTTCAGTACGCACCGAGCAACTCTTAGCCTTGAAATTTACCTCTAATCCTTTGTCGCAGAATTGACCAATACTAAATAGGTTATGCCCTAATCCTTCTACATAACTCACCTTCGTAATCGTTACATTCTCTTGTATCACGTCTCCATATCCGAGAATTGGTGAAAATTGGTCGTTGCCAAAACGAACATTCCCGTAGAATTTCTATGTATAATTATACAATAAATCCTTTTGCCCAGTCATATGCTTGGAACACCCGCTATCCAAGTACCACATATGACAGGTCTTAATAAGAGAAATCAGGGAATAACAGATTTAGGTACACATTTAAAAACGAGTCATTTCAGTTTAGCACAATACTTTGGTATCCATATATAGATGGATCCTCTGACCTTTTGAAAAACTTTTGAAACATATGAATTATAAGAACCAACATGACAAGCCCCAAACCAATCATCAGAAAATCGGTGAGAGTCAAAATCATTCCGTCTATAAGTAGATGACTTAGGGGCTGTTTGGCAGTTGCTGAATGAGATAGTCGGAGTAATTGCTTTATTGAATATCAGAGTAATTGCTTTATTGAATATCGGAGTAATTGTTTAGTAGTAGAATGAGATAATCGGAGTAATTGCTGTATTGAATATCACTTGTAAGGAAATACAAGGTTTTGTTTATTAGAAACAACGCTACCAACTACATCAGAAGAACTACTAATATATCTATTACAATCTATATCAGCAATTGATTCAAAACTCTCATCTATCTTCTGTTTTGGCCGCCTTTCCTTTCGTTCTTCAGATCTTTTACTTTTCACTGAAACATAAGATTTAGATTTGTTAGGAAAATCAGATTTCTGAGATTGTATTTTTGTAAGCTTACCAGTGTTGTTCTGTTTCTGTGAGCGTTGTTTCTTTTGCTTCTTACCTTTAGCATAATAATCAGCATTCACAGAAACTGATTCACCAACCTTAGTTGATGATTCACCAACTTCATGCACACTAGGTAAAGCTTCTCCATTAATGACAAAAGTAGAATGATCTGGAAGTTTAGTATTGAAGTCAAACATATCAATCTCATCTACACACCCTTCATCAGAATTTAAAAAATCATTTGCAGACGCAAATAAGTTATCACGATCAACTTCATAGGTGTGAGGTGCTTTAGAAGATGTAGAACACTTTTGAGATTCAACATTTAAAATTGTGTTCTTTATAACAGTTGAAAATACATTTCGTTCAATTTCAGCCAATATTCTATCATCAGATAAAACATTTTCAATCTCGATTGTTTTGTTTTCTAAAATGAGTGGAGGTACATAAATTTTAGCTTTTAAAGATTTTGCCTCCAACTCTTTTGTCGAATAGCTTTCAAAATAATCATTTGAAAGACATTTTGGCTGATCTGAAATATAACTATCATTCAACTTTTGATAGCAGAATGGTAGCTGCATTTTCTTTATGTTCTTTCTTTTCTCATCTTCTTTTGCCTCTACCTCATCTGATGATTTGGTAACAAATTTGGGTTTCAAATGAGGATATTACCAGCCACAAAAAGAAAATCAAAATTATACAAAGCTGGTTGTTTTCTGATAGCTTTCTTTAGATAGTGTGGGTTTTCGTAACCGACACCCCACTTCTCTCTAACATCAGCTTCCTCATTTGGTGTGTTTAAGAAAATGGTTTGATCTGTTTGGCATCTAGTATACAACTTTGCTTCCAAACCATTTATCTTTTTCTCTAAAGTCTTGTTCTCAACCTGCAGTTTAAAAACTTTTAGAACACTTTCTTGATTTTCAGAAACAGACTTAGAAATTTTAGATTCAAAATCAGAAATCTTACTTTCAAAACAATATTTTTCTTGTTTAAAATCAGAAACAAATTTGCGTACAGAATCAATAAAGTCTTTGTTCCCAACAACTTGCTTGTTAAGTTTAAAGATCTTTTTATTTTTCTTTTCAACTCTGCTCTTTTCCTTTTTCAGTTTGTTTTGAAGATCTTGAAGTTCGACCATCATAGCTTCCATTTTAATCATAAAATCAGATTTAGAAAGAGTAAGTACCTCATCAGTTGTTTCTTCATCACTATCATCATACTTCACAGTGTTGCCCATCAAACACATGTGATCAGTTTCTTCTCTTTCCTCCTCATCCGAATAATCTAGCCAGAAGTCGTCTTCAGCCATGAGTGCCTTGCCAGCTTCTTGTTGCTTGGCTAAGAGCATCTTCTTCTTGTAATATTCCGAGTTTCTGACTTTTGGATTTCGACAGTCCTTTACATAATGACCGACCTTACCACAGTTGTAACATTTGATCAAGTCGTATGTCTTCTTCTCAGTACCAGCATAGTCATTCAGATACTTCTTCTTATCATCCGGATTTCTGTGCACATACCAGTTCTCCTCATATCGTTTTCCTTCAACTCTTTCCCTATGTTCATGATTCTTTGAACCTGACGAATAGTACATTTGTGTGTTTAAACCCGGTTTCTTGTAGAATTTCTTCTGAAATGCACGGGTCAGTAGAAGCATAACTTGCTTGAGGTTTTCGCCATTGTCACTATCCTAATTAGACTCAGAATCAGAACTGGGAATAACTATCTTCTTCTTCTTTTTCTTCTCTTTCTTCTCTTTCTCCTTCTCTCCAGCTACCAAGGATATGGGGTCAGATACTTTCTAAGTTTTCTTTTTCTCAACTCTTTTCTCTTCAACCTCCTCCTCATTCTGTCTCAAAGTCTCGTAAACTTCGTGGAGGGGTATGTCGCTCAAGTCTTTCATTTGTTTCATCCGTCAGGTGTGCTTTTTCCATTCCGGCTGTAGGATGCTAAGGAACTTGACATTGTTTTCGATCTGCTTCTTCTTTACTTTGTTCTTGGATAGTTTGTTCAGAAGAAGCACAAATCTTTCATTAGTTTCCTCCAGACTCTCACTTTCTTTGGCCTTAAACTCTTCATAGATGTTGATACAGTTGGCCACTTTCATCTGGTTTCCAACCTTGGAGCCCATCATCATCTTCTGTAACTGATCCCACATCTTTTTCACGTTAGCTTTGTAGCTGTTGATCTTGATATAAATCTCATTTGGAATGCTTTGTAACAGAAGAGATCTTGCTTGTTTGTCAGCTTTGAAACGACTTTTCTGCTCCTCCGAATATTGAGCAAAGTCCTTTGGAATAGTTTTCATCTTTCTCACCCTGTCCTCATCACCATCCTCACTGTCTGAAGATTCATCATCAGGTATTTGGACAGTAGGTGGTATCATGGGACCTTCTATAATTGATAGCAGAATGATTTCCCCATTTACGTGCCGGTCAACAAAGTCGAGAAAGCGATCCTTCCACTGTTCGTATTCACCTTTGAATAGAACAGGAGGTTTTACGTCCGTACCGATAGAGAGAGCATCTTTTGAAGTCATCTTGATCTACACTGCTTACTGTGATAGTCAAAATTCAGAAAACAAACTGGATCTACAAAAATCAAACTCAGTTAAATTTCAGAAAAATCAGAAAAATTTTACGAAGTATAAAACACGCATAACACTGAAATGAAACACTTAGCGAAAAACACTCTATGCGAGTATTGAACTTCACGCACACAAAAGACTAGGTTGTGCGAGTTTGTGGTTCGCGCAAGACACTGGATGCGAGAACTGAGGTTCACGTACAACAAGGTTGTGTGAATCAAAGTTCGCGCATGTAAGCTTATGCGAGTTCTTAGTTCTCGCACACCACTATGTGCGAGTTTTGGAACTTCGCGCAAAACCTTGCGTGATCGAGACTTAGAAAATTTTCAGAAAAAATGGTTCGCGCTAAATGCAAACGCGCAAGAACAGGGCTTGCGAGTTTGAGACTTAGAAAATTATTTGAACAAGAATACTTCTTGCTAAATGGAAACTCGCACACCAAACACTTCTAGCAGCAATCACTTCGCGCACGACAAAGGTTATGAACAGTACAAACTCGCACCTAGTGTTGTGCGAGTTCCTGCTTCATGAATAAAACTTTTTGCGAGTTCCTTACTTCAACCACTAAATCAAGCCTTTGCGAGTTCTTGATCCTTGCGAGTTCTTGATCTGCGAGTTCTTTGGATCTTGCGAGTTCTTGACTTGCAGTTCCAAAAACTCTATTTTTGTACTGATTTCGATTCAAACTTCATCCAATTCACTTGACACTTTGTAGAATCACATAAAAAATGATCTCGAACAGGTTACGCTACAAAGATTACAATGAAAAGTATTACAAGTACATAATCGATCTATGAAACAGTGAACTTCAAAAACTCGAACTAAAATCTCAAAAATCCAAAATTCACATGAATTTACTGTGAATTAGCCAAACTAATCAACACTAAACATATTCTAAAATCAATTACGAGATCTATAGCACAAAAATCAGATCAAAAACACCATTAGCACTCAAAAACCGATCCAACACAGTCAACATGCGTGTTCTTGGCAATTCGATCAAAATTTCTCAAATCAATCCATGTTTCTCTGAATTAAGCTTGCTCTGATACCAATTGTTATCCCAGATAACAATGCAAATCAATCGATGACATTCAATTTCACAAATATCACTTTTATTTCAATCACATATTTTGATTATACAAACGCTCTTAACACTTTCTCTCTTTAACTGTAGAACTCTCTCAACACTTATGAATTACCACACTTAGAAATACTCTATTACAACACGCACAACATTATTTATACAAGACAAACAAAACACGCACACTACTATATAAGTCAAACACGCAAACTACTACAAAAACAGAAACGCACAGAATACAAAAAAACACAAAATACAACTTTCACTTTGACTTTTATTACATTGACTTTGAATTTGATGCTTGAGAGTTGACTTCAGCTTTGACTTCAAGGTTCAATCTGCGGTGATCTTGTATCTAACATATTTATGCTCTAACACACTACCTGAAGGAAAATCGGTGATTGGCACAAAGTGGGTTTTCATAAATAAGAGAGATGAAGCTGGAGTTGTGGTTAGAAATAAAGCTCACCTCGTTGCAAAGGGTTATTGCCAACAGGAGGGAATTGATTATGATGAGACATTTGATCCTGTAGCACGGATTGTAGCTATTCGGATATTTCTATCTTACGTAGCCCACAAGAACTTTACAGTCTATCATATGGATGTAAATTCTGCATTCTTAAATGGGATTCTGCATGAAGAAGTTTATGTTGCTCAACCCGAAGGCTTTGTCGAT
This sequence comes from Arctium minus, assembly GCA_954870635.1. Lineage (NCBI taxonomy): Eukaryota > Viridiplantae > Streptophyta > Magnoliopsida > Asterales > Asteraceae > Arctium > Arctium minus. The sequence continues at coordinate 45,929,249 of OX941089.1, read as the reverse complement.
CTGAAACACCCAGATTATGTCTACGTACTAGACAAGGCACTATACGGATTGAAACAGGCACCGAGAGCTTGGTATGAAACGTTAACTCAATTTCTACTCGGTTCAGGGTTTAAGAAAGGTACAATCGATACGACTCTCTTTCTGAAAAAACAAGGTGAAGATATGATTCTAATACAGATTTATGTGGATGACATTATTTTCGGTTCTACAAATTCTAAATTTTGTAAAAACTTTTCTAAAATCATGGAATCTCGATTTGAGATGTTAATGATGGGTGAACTGACATTTTTCCTTGGTCTTCAAGTAAAACAGTTACCCGAAGGAATTTTCATTAATCAGTCAAAATATATTCGAGATATCCTAAAAAAGTTAAACATGTCTGAAACTTCAGTGATGAAAACACCAATGGCAACGGGAACACTTTTAGATGCTGATTTGTCTGGTAAATCTGTAGATCAAAAAGTGTATCGTAGCATGATTGGTTCATTATTGAACTTAACAGGAAGTAGACTGGATATTATGTTTGCCACGTGTTTCTGTGCTAGGTATCAAGCGAACCCGAAGGAATCTCACCTAGTAGCTATAAAAAGAATTCTTAGGTACCTCAAAGGCACTCCTGAGTTAGGCCTTTGGTATCCTAAGGGTTCTAGTTTTGATCTCACTGCCTACACAGATGTTGATCACGCAGGATGCAAACTGGATCGCAAGAGCACATCTGGATCATGTCAGTTTTTAGGCGACAAGTTGGTAAGTTGGACGTCAAAGAAACAGAATTGTGTATCTATATCCACCACTGAGGCTGAATATGTAGCTGCCGTAAGCTGCTGTTCGCAAGTCCTCTGGATGAAAACACAGTTGAAGGATTTTGGCTATTCATACCAGCGAGTCCCTATTTACTGTGATTCCAAAAGCGCAATAGGAATAACAGCTAATCCAGTACAACACTCAAAGACTAAACACATTGATGTACGGTACCACTTCATCAAGTATCATGTCGAAAAGGGCGATATAGAGATGCATTTCGAGTAAAACGACTACCAGTTGGTTGACCTTTTCACCAAACCGTTTGATGAAAAGAGGTTTACTTTTCTAGTCAGCAAATTAGGTATGTTGAATGCAATTCCATGATTCAAGGGGAACGTATCTTATTTTTTATTACTATTCATCATTTATTGACGAAGGCGGATTCATTTTTAAAATGATTACCAAAATATTTTATCTTGCAGGTTATTTTTCAAGTGACTATGGTTTCTGATTACATCAGATCAGGACCCGTTCTTCTTTGGTAAATCTAAAATTACTATTCTCACCAGAGAATATGTAATCATGGTTTCTGAATATCTTAGTTCAGAACCCAATCTCAAATGCTTTTTCTTCTGAAGGATGCTTAGAAGATAAAATATTTTCTAGAAGTTTTTTTTATTTGAGGGGGAGTTAGTGAATTACACTGCTATATCTTTTAGGGGGAGGAGAAATAAGAACTTCATTAAACTTTGATTGTTATATTTTTCTGATTTTTTGAATTTCTACAAATATTGAGGGGAAGAACGTCTGATGTTTTGTCAAGTAAGCTTAAATGAGAATATTCATTTTAGGGGGAGAATACAGGTATATTTTTTGTATCTTAATCTTCATCACTTGTTGAAAGATGAACAACTTTCACTTGTGAAAAATAATTTTTAAATGTTCAACCACTTTCTATGGCAATACTCCCGGTTGTACTCAATGTTGATTGAGATCAGACGTCATTTCTAAACTGAAATGTGCTTTCATTGTTAAAATGTTTATATCTGTTCATATAAACAACATTCGTCTTTGACATCCCCTATTATTTTTTTTCATGATAATTTGATCTTATTTAAATCATTGTCAGATTCTGAAAACATTTCTATTCATTCATGACTATTCATTCATACAAAGTTTTGAGAAATCTTAAATGCTTAAAATGCTCAAATTTCATTCTGATTTTTGATGAGCATACATATACTGACAAATGATTTCTTATGCTTAAATATCAAGATTATCATTGTACAACACATTTTTTTTAGCACAAATACATGGGATTCAATGTGTGAGCTTAAAAGACTTCCATGGATTCACGATAACCGGTGTTTCCTACCCCAGAAGTAATCCTATGAGTGATTGAGGGGAGAGGGGTCAAAAGAATAGAGTGTTGGCGTGTGATGAGGTAAAATGGAAATGAGAGTTTGGTTAGAAGTGAGCTTAAATGATTAAAAGAAAGAGGGTGAGAGATCAGAGTAAAAGAATATCAAACTCTGCACCAAAATCTTTCTGAGCCAGGCAACCATATAATCTGATTGGTTCACATTCTTTGGTGATCATCATTGAAAAAGACAGTGAGCCCATGCCAACTCTTGCAAACACCCCACCAGCTACTCATTCTTTTCTTAAAAAGAGAATGTTTCACATTTTCTAGGGAAGCAACACATACTATATTGGTTCTTGACTTGGAAGATACTGATATTGAAAAAGAAGGAAAGATGCCCCACCTTCGACCCTTTATCATGCACGTTGAGTCTATGTATAATCAGTGATGTCTCAATGATTTGCATTATTTTGAGCCTTAACAACAATCATTGTGCTAATTCTTTCATAACACAAGCACAAGCACATAAAAAATTTGTTTTTCTGTCAGAACATTCATAGAAAATACCTTGTGTTTTTCAATGATTGAATGGAAGACATGGGGAGTGAAAGTCACCTCAAGCTCCTTACATTGTACATTCGTTGTACATAGTAACTCTGTGTTACTGCCAAACATTTCTAACTATTTCATTTGTTGATTCAGAGTTACAACTCATAATTTGTCTAAATTTGAAAAGCTTCAGATGAATACTTTCATGAATTGACGGCTCATTATCAAATAAATTGGGAAAGATTGATTCTTTCCTATATGGGGGAGATTGTTTGTGACATCTGCCTTCCGGAACCTCCAGGTTAGCACCCGAGCTGTGTAAATCACGATTAAATATATAGGAACACCCTTCTACGACCTAATTTTATAGGCAAGGGCTTTAGTTTCCTAAGGTTCCCGGTAGTGCGCTTAGAATATCCGGTCACTGCGCGTAACGGGATACACCGTCTTATAAAATGCCAATCCGATAAAATTAAAATTTTATTTTATTAATAGTAATAATAATGAGTGGGTTAATTATAAAATTTAATTAACCAAATATAAATTCTAAATTTTAAGCAATCAAAACAAAAATTTAAGCAAATAATTGAGAATTCACCTACCCATAACCTATCTTTTTATAAAAATTACATTTTATATATATAAAACTTAAATAAAAAAATAAATAAATATATTTTTTTGTAAAGAATTGTCCATGTGCCCCCCCCTATATCCTCACTTTTGTTTTTATTTTCTTCTTCAAGATCACCAACACTCCATCATTTCTCTCATTTCTCTCTCTCTCTCTCTAGCACCAATTCTCTCTTCATTTCTCTCTAAACTCCAGCCCCAAACCTCCTTCCAAATCATAATTTTTGAAGATCAAAACAACTCCTCATCATCAAGGTAACATTCTACTCTTGTATTTCATGAATCATACCTTTAAATCTTCATAAAAATCAAGTTTTCATCATTTTTCCTTCATTCTTCTTCATCTTCTTGAAGGTTTTCTAGAATTTAGGGCTTTGTAAAGTCCCTAAATGGTAGGTTATACACCAATGACATGTTAAATGTCAAGCAATGGTGATAACCCTTGACCCATACCTCTAAAACTCAAGAAAATGAAGTTTGAATGACATGCATGTCCATTTTTCTTACAATCTAAAGATATTAGAGTCCATACATGTGTTTCAAAAAGTTAAAGGATGATTTTTATTAAAACTTATGTAAAATGGAAGATAAAAACGTTTTCAATCAAGAAACCCCAATTTATGGGCCAAAAAGTGATAAAATGTTCATAAAATTTAGTTATTTCAATTTTTATTTTCTGTCAGATTCATTGCATGTTAGTATTTTGGGCATAACTTGAAAAATATGGACTCAAATGCTATGAATCTTCTTCTGGAATTTAGTATAATGAAATACCAATCAAACCCCACTGGAATCACTAAAAAATATGGAGTTTTGTCCCCTCAACCTTACCTTTAAAGTTTATGGTGCAATCAGAATCCGGCTGGACAAAATCTTGTAATCAATCAACCATAACCATCATGCAAAACCATAAAAATTAATGATTCTTTTTCTGGAAGTAACTTTAATGATCTGGGAACCAAACAAAATTTGATTCACTTGAAAATATAAAAATTTGAGTACTCAACCATCATTAACAAGTTGAGTGTGCAAAAAGCAACTTTCTGTCAGATTGGGACACTTGTCTTAAAACGGATGTAACTCACTCATTATTGGTCCAAATAAGATGAATCTTTTTCTGGAAGTTTCTTCTTTGAATAAGGAACAAAACCCAACTTGAATCACCAGAAAAGAGTAAGTTTTGACCCTTCAAATGATCGAGACAAGCAGAAGGTGTACACTACATGGATCTCTGTGACCAATGAACTTTAAGAACATAATTGCCCTATCTAATCAACTCCAAAAAGGGTGTTACCTATGCCAAAAGTTCACCAAGGCAGTAAATTAAACACTATAAAAATTTGGTAAAATAATAACATATGGAAAATGGTTATAGTATCATTAAAAGTAGGCATAAAATTTTGACAGCTTAAGTCAAGGGTCAGATTTGTTAAAAAGAGGATTTTTGGACTTTATAACTCTATAATTTATTCAAAGATTTACATATTTATACTCGAAATCACGTTATAGTATATAATTTAGTAATTAGACTAAAATAACTAATTGAATGATTTTGGACTAAAATATACACTTATTGGCATTTCATAAATCACTCGGAAGGATTATTTGGACTTAGGACGAGTAATGACGTATTTTCCTTGTGGCATCTTTCGTTATAGGAATTATAGGGAGTAACGACCTTCGGTGATCACTATCTCAAAATCCTCGCACTTTCTCCGAAAGGTGAGTATTCACAGCCCCACTTTTATCGTTTTAACTGATTTTGGGGTGAAAAGCATGCTTTAGTTGCGTATTTAAAGATTCATGAGAATTGTTTGAAAGTATTGCGATTTGGCAATTTATAAGGCTTTGTTAAAAGCATTTGGAATTATAAGCTATATGATAAGTATGCAATTGATGTGTTGAGTTTTTAATGTTAAGACCCCGTGACACTACTATTAACTCGAAGAAAATCGGGCCTATAGTATTAGTGGATAGCGCTATTTGGTGTGACAAGCCCACCTTAATGCTGACGAGCAGGGGTGCACTATACTAGAGAAGATGACTAAACATGTGGCATGAACCACCGCTGAGTTAGTTCATCGGGGGCGTTGAAATTGGTCAGGGACGGCTTAGTAGTGGCTCAACGTAATATTATCTTTGCATACACTTATCATAAAGAAATTGAATTATGGTACTCATGAATCAATGAATTGAAGATTGGTTTTTACACGTGATTTACAATGTCAACTTGCATATAAAAATGATTTGTGCATATTTAAAACCTGTGAACTCACCAACTCTTTGTAGTTGACCTTGTTTTATACATGCTTTTCAGGAAGTCAAGAAGGTAGACATCGATGTTTAAGCTACCTGAACTTTGTTTTGAAGCAAGCTTACCTTTACGAATATAGTTCGTTATGTTTAAGATTTTGGAAATTGTAAACGATGATAAATATTTTTTTTATGTAATGTTTTAAATAATTAAATTGTATGGTGGTATGAACTTTAATCTTGTGCTATGCGTATCGAGCTGTTATGCCCCGTGTTTCCGCTTTAGCGGGGTGTGACAGATTTGGTATCAGAGCCACAGGTTATAGAGAATACCGGTTTTATTATAAAACCATACACTATAACCTCTATTTAAAAAAAAAAAAAAAATTTGTTTTACAAATAAAATTACGAATTCGAGTATACTACTAGTATGACTAGAATATGTTTCATATTATTATATTCTAACTTAAACGAAGCTTGATCACCCTCGTTTACTTTAGATGTATATAATGGGGACATGGACCGGTTATGCTAGGGGTTACTAAAAATAGAAACTTTTGTTCATGAAAATGAAAAGCATGGCTGTTATGTCAGTTTGCATGGTATTTTTGGGTTTTCATAAATATTTTAGCATGTTTTAACAAATTAAACTTTGTCAATTACCGCAGTCATTATGTCACGGACACCACCTCACCGAGAGCAGTCACCTGACGAGTCAGGCTATTTTACTCACATACCTAGAGGGGATACTTCTAGGAGTGAGGACTTTGACCCATCCAAGCATAGTTTTTCAGAGTCTGGTCAGTCTCCTGAGAGATCCGTCACACCTTTGACCGATTCATCTTCACAGTCTGTACCTAGAGCGAGAGCCCAGGGCATCGCTCGGATGAGTGTGCGGCCACCCGTTCGGGAGACCTTTACCATCCCACGTAGGGATGAAGCTGGGCCCTCCCGACCGAGAAGAAGGAGAGTATCGCCACCCCCATGTGTTGGGATACCGGCGCCACGTCCAGCTGGTATGACAACAGCTGAGAGCTATTGGGTTTCGGGCATGTCCCGAGACATAGAGCTGTTTAGGATGGAGTTAGAGCATCATGGGCATTCCATTGACGCACTCCTGTCTATGTTGAATTCGAATGATCAGATTGTGGATGGGGTTATATCGATGATGAGCATGAGTGACCAGATGGTGAATGGAATTATGGGTGGGTTGGTTGATACTAGGGCGGCGGTGAGGAGGCTGTACGCATGTTTATCCTTAGGGATGGGATTCGTGGTGGTTGTGATCGCATGGTTGATGATGTTTTTCATGCATCGGTAGTCTAGTTTGATAAAGAATATTTGGGATGTTAAACTTTCTTTTGGTAGCATGTAGTCCGTTGTTTTGAACAATTACTTTTCCCATGGCTACTACTTTTGGTTGGATATTAAACTTTTGATGTGGTATCTTTATAATTTTGAAAATGTCTATGAAATGCTGATTATGATTACTTACAATGTGTGGTTTTGAAATATATGTTGTTAATTTATTATGTATCGAATGTATGTTTAATCAATTGCAATGAATATATATTGTATTAAGAACGTAGAATAGATATAAAATGAGTACGGATATAGTAATAGATGATGATTAGATTTTAATTTGAAACTTTGCTTTAGAATTATGCCTCCAAGAAGGGAAAACCCCGAAATTACGCGACTCGTGTCTGAACAAATCTTAGCTGCACTTCCCAATATAGTTAGTCAGGTAGCAGCAGGTTTGAATGCTAACCAAGTTGACAATCCAAGGGTCGGTACAAACGGAGATAAAGAATGTACATATAAGACCTTTAGATCTTGTAACCCGAAAGAATTCCATGGTACTGAAGGAGCTGTTGGATTATTAACTTGGATTGAAGGAATGGAGTCCGTACTCCATATTAGTAAGTGTACAGAAGCAAACAAGGTGGCGTTTGCAGCTTGTCTACTGCAAGGGAGAGCGCTGACATGGTGGAATACTCAGGTTCAAACACGAGGACGGGATGCTGCTAACAAAGTCACATGGGATGAATTTAAGGAGATGCTTAAAGAGGAATATTGTCCGAGGAGTGAAATGAAAAAGTTACAAGCGGAGTTATGGGATCACGAAATGAAGGGAAATGATATAGATGCATACACAGCACGATTTCATGAATTGGCAAAAATGGTACCACATTTGGTAACACCAGAAGAGAATCGAGTGGACAAATATATCTGGGGTTTAGCTCCATTAATCCGAGGGGATGTGACTTCGGGCAATCCAAAAACCCTCCAAGAAGCAGTAAACTTAGCAACCAAACTTACCAACAATGCCAACCGTTCGGGACTTTTCATTAATGACGGAGTTAAGGGAAAGAGGAAGATTGAGGAAACTTCAAGGAGACAGTTCGACAGGAGCAGAGGAAAGGAGCAATGAATAGTGGAGAATTATGGAATCCAAACTCAGGCAACTGACAAAGGAAAAGGAACGTATCCGAATTGTGACAAGTGTAACAATCATCACACTGGGAATTGTATTATTTCTCACAAATGCAACAGAGGGGGTCATTATGCGAAGGATTGTAAGATTGGGGGAAGACAAGTTTGTTTTGAGTGTGGAAGTCCGAATCACATCAGGAACACCTGTCCCAAGATGAACAGAAGGCTGACTCTTAATCAAGCTCAACCGGCCAACCAAGGGAATCAAAGAGGTCAGGCACGGGGTCGAGTATTTGAAATTGGGGCAGAGGAAGCAAGGCAAAACCCAGATGTGATGTGATTACAGGTACGTTTCTCTTAAAATAATCATCCTGCATCTGTATTATTTGATGCCGGGGCAGATAGAAGTTTCGTATCACTAAATTTTAGATCAAAATTAATCGAAAACCCCAAAAGTTAAAAGAAATTTATGCCATCGAATTTGCTAATGGACAAGAAGTTAGGGTCAAGGATGTAATTTTGAACTATACCCTAAACCTAGCTGAAAAGGAATTTAAAGATGGTATCATGTATGAAGATGTAGAATTATCTGAGGAAAGAGCACGTTGCATTTCTGGCGTGTAGTAAATAAAGAGAATAAGAAAAACGCATTCAAGATATTCCTATAGTCCAGGATTTTGCCGAAGTATTTCCTGATGAATTACCTGGATTACCCCCACCAAGACAAGTTGAATTCCGTATAGATTTAATTCCAGGAGCTGCACCAGTATCCAATGTGCGCCATATGAAGCTTTATATGGACGTTAGTGTAGATCCCCACTCAGTTGGATGGAAACCAGTGATAGTCAATTGATCGAGTCTGATATTATGCAAGAAACCACTGATAAAATATCTACTATCCAGGATAAACTAAAAGCTGCGAGAGACCATCAGAAAAGTTATGCAGATAACCATAGAAAGCCGTTAGAATTCCAATTGGGTGATAAAGTCCTTCTGAAAGTGTCACCTTGGAAAGGATGGGTTCGATTTGGGAAAAGAGGTAAATTGAGTCCAGGATATATTGGCCCATTCGTGATACTAGAAAGAATTGGACCAGTAGCTTATAAACTCAAATTACCACAAGTGCTGAGTGCTATACAGGACACTTTTCATGAGTCAAATTTAAAGAAATGTTTAACTGATGAATCATTGGTTATAAATCCTGAAGAGGTTCAGATTGTCGAGCGTTTGCGCTTCGTAGAAAAACCAATTGAAATCGTTGACCGGGAAGTCAAACGCCTGAGGCGTAGTAAAATTCCAATCTTGAAAATTCGTTGGAACTCGAGTCTTGGACCCGAGTACACCTGGGAGCCGGAAGATCATATGAAACTCAAGTATCCCTACCTCTTCACAAAGGATCAGTCTAGAGATAGCAATCATTAATTTCGGGACGAAATTCTTTTAAGGAGGGGAGACTGTGACATCTGCCTTCCGGAACCTCCAGGTTAGCACCCGAGCTGTGTAAATCACGATTAAATATATAGGAACACCCTTCTACGACCTAATTTTATAGGCAAGGGCTTTAGTTTCCTAAGGTTCCCGGTAGTGCGCTTAGAATATCCGGTCACTGCGCGTAACGGGATACACCGTCTTATAAAATGCCAATCCGATAAAATTAAAATTTTATTTTATTAATAGTAATAATAATGAGTGGGTTAATTATAAAATTTAATTAACCAAATAGAAATTCTAAATTTTAAGCAATCAAAACAAAAATTTAAGCAAATAATTGAGAATTCACCTACCCATAACCTATCTTTTTATAAAAATTACATTTTATATATATAAAACTTAAATAAAAAAATAAATAAATATATTTTTTTGTAAAGAATTGTCCATGTGCCCCCCCCTATATCCTCACTTTTGTTTTTATTTTCTTCTTCAAGATCACCAACACCCCATCATTTCTCTCATTTCTCTCTCTCTCTCTCTCTAGCACCAATTCTCTCTTCATTTCTCTCTAAACTCCAGCCCCAAACCTCCTTCCAAATCATAATTTTTGAAGATCAAAACAACTCCTCATCATCAAGGTAACATTCTACTCTTGTATTTCATGAATCATACCTTTAAATCTTCATAAAAATCAAGTTTTCATCATTTTTCCTTCATTCTTCTTCATCTTCTTGAAGGTTTTCTAGAATTAAGGGCTTTGTAAAGTCCCTAAATGGTAGGTTATACACCAATGACATGTTAAATGTCAAGCAATGGTGATAACCCTTGACCCATACCTCTAAAACTCAAGAAAATGAAGTTTGAATGACATGCATGTCCATTTTTCTTACAATCTAAAGATATTAGAGTCCATACATGTGTTTCAAAAAGTTAAAGGATGATTTTTATTAAAACTTATGTAAAATGGAAGATAAAAACGTTTTCAATCAAGAAACCCCAATTTATGGGCCAAAAAGTGATAAAATGTTCATAAAATTTAGTTATTTCAATTTTTATTTTCTGTCAGATTCATTGCATGTTAGTATTTTGGGCATAACTTGAAAAATATGGACTCAAATGCTATGAATCTTCTTCTGGAATTTAGTATAATGAAATACCAATCAAACCCCACTGGAATCACTAAAAAATATGGAGTTTTGTCCCCTCAACCTTACCTTTAAAGTTTATGGTGCAATCAGAATCCGGCTGGACAAAATCTTGCAATCAATCAACCATAACCATCATGCAAAACCATAAAAATTAATGATTCTTTTTCTGGAAGTAACTTTAATGATCTGGGAACCAAACAAAATTTGATTCACTTGAAAATATAAAAATTTGAGTACTCAACCATCATTAACAAGTTGAGTGTGCAAAAAGCAACTTTCTGTCAGATTGGGACACTTGTCTTAAAACGGATGTAACTCACCCATTATTGGTCCAAATAAGATGAATATTTTTCTGGAAGTTTCTTCTTTGAATAAGGAACAAAACCCAACTTGAATCACCAGAAAAGAGTAAGTTTTGACCCTTCAAATGATCGAGACAAGCAGAAGGTGTACACTACATGGATCTCTGTGACCAATGAACTTTAAGAACATAATTGCCCTATCTAATCAACTCCAAAAAGGGTGTTACCTATGCCAAAAGTTCACCAAGGCAGTAAATTAAACACTATAAAAATTTGGTAAAATAATAACATATGGAAAATGGTTATAGTATCATTAAAAGTAGGCATAAAATTTTGACAGCTTAAGTCAAGGGTCAGATTTGTTAAAAAGAGGATTTTTGGACTTTATAACTCTATAATTTATTCAAAGATTTACATATTTATACTCGAAATCACGTTATAGTATATAATTTAGTAATTAGACTAAAATAACTAATTGAATGATTTTGGACTAAAATATACACTTATTGGCATTTCATAAATCACTCGGAAGGATTATTTGGACTTAGGACGAGTAATGACGTATTTTCCTTGTGGCATCTTTCGTTATAGGAATTATAGGGAGTAACGACCTTCGGTGATCACTATCTCAAAATCCTCGCACTTTCTCCGAAAGGTGAGTATTCACAGCCCCACTTTTATCGTTTTAACTGATTTTGGGGTGAAAAGCATGCTTTAGTTGCGTATTTAAAGATTCATGAGAATTGTTTGAAAGTATTGCGATTTGGCAATTTATAAGGCTTTGTTAAAAGCATTTGGAATTATAAGCTATATGATAAGTATGCAATTGATGTGTTGAGTTTTTAATGTTAAGACCCCGTGACACTACTATTAACTCGAAGAAAATCGGGCCTATAGTATTAGTGGATAGCGCTATTTGGTGTGACAAGCCCACCTTAATGCTGACGAGCAGGGGTGCACTATACTAGAGAAGATGACTAAACATGTGGCATGAACCACCGCTGAGTTAGTTCATCGGGGGCGTTGAAATTGGTCAGGGACGGCTTAGTAGTGGCTCAACGTAATATTATCTTTGCATACACTTATCATAAAGAAATTGAATTATGGTACTCATGAATCAATGAATTGAAGATTGGTTTTTACACGTGATTTACAATGTCAACTTGCATATAAAAATGATTTGTGCATATTTAAAACCTGTGAACTCACCAACTCTTTGTAGTTGACCTTGTTTTATACATGCTTTTCAGGAAGTCAAGAAGGTAGACATCGATGTTTAAGCTACCTGAACTTTGTTTTGAAGCAAGCTTACCTTTACGAATATAGTCCGTTATGTTTAAGATTTTGGAAATTGTAAACGATGATAAATATTTTTTTTATGTAATGTTTTAAATAATTAAATTGTATGGTGGTATGAACTTTAATCTTGTGCTATGCGTATCGAGCTGTTATGCCCCGTGTTTCCGCTTTAGCGGGGTGTGACAGATTTGGTATCAGAGCCACAGGTTATAGAGAATACCGGTTTTATTATAAAACCATACACTATAACCTCTATTTAAAAAAAAAAAAAAATTTGTTTTACAAATAAAATTACGAATTCGAGTATACTACTAGTATGACTAGAATATGTTTCATATTATTATATTCTAACTTAAACGAAGCTTGATCACCCTCGTTTACTTTAGATGTATATAATGGGGACATGGACCGGTTATGCTAGGGGTTACTAAAAATAGAAACTTTTGTTCATGAAAATGAAAAGCATGGCTGTTATGTCAGTTTGCATGGTATTTTTGGGTTTTCATAAATATTTTAGCATGTTTTAACAAATTAAACTTTGTCAATTACCGCAGTCATTATGTCACGGACACCACCTCACCGAGAGCAGTCACCTGACGAGTCAGGCTATTTTACTCACATACCTAGAGGGGATACTTCTAGGAGTGAGGACTTTGACCCATCCAAGCATAGTTTTTCAGAGTCTGGTCAGTCTCCTGAGAGATCCGTCACACCTTTGACCGATTCATCTTCACAGTCTGTACCTAGAGCGAGAGCCCAGGGCATCGCTCGGATGAGTGTGCGGCCACCCGTTCGGGAGACCTTTACCATCCCACGTAGGGATGAAGCTGGGCCCTCCCGACCGAGAAGAAGGAGAGTATCGCCACCCCCATGTGTTGGGATACCGGCGCCACGTCCAGCTGGTATGACAACAGCTGAGAGCTATTGGGTTTCGGGCATGTCCCGAGACATAGAGCTGTTTAGGATGGAGTTAGAGCATCATGGGCATTCCATTGACGCACTCCTGTCTATGTTGAATTCGAATGATCAGATTGTGGATGGGGTTATATCGATGATGAGCATGAGTGACCAGATGGTGAATGGAATTATGGGTGGGTTGGTTGATACTAGGGCGGCGGTGAGGAGGCTGTACGCATGTTTATCCTTAGGGATGGGATTCGTGGTGGTTGTGATCGCATGGTTGATGATGTTTTTCATGCATCGGTAGTCTAGTTTGATAAAGAATATTTGGGATGTTAAACTTTCTTTTGGTAGCATGTAGTCCGTTGTTTTGAACAATTACTTTTCCCATGGCTACTACTTTTGGTTGGATATTAAACTTTTGATGTGGTATCTTTATAATTTTGAAAATGTCTATGAAATGCTGATTATGATTACTTACAATGTGTGGTTTTGAAATATATGTTGTTAATTTATTATGTATCGAATGTATGTTTAATCAATTGCAATGAATATATATTGTATTAAGAACGTAGAATAGATATAAAATGAGTACGGATATAGTAATAGATGATGATTAGATTTTAATTTGAAACTTTGCTTTAGAATTATGCCTCCAAGAAGGGAAAACCCCGAAATTACGCGACTCGTGTCTGAACAAATCTTAGCTGCACTTCCCAATATAGTTAGTCAGGTAGCAGCAGGTTTGAATGCTAACCAAGTTGACAATCCAAGGGTCGGTACAAACGGAGATAAAGAATGTACATATAAGACCTTTAGATCTTGTAACCCGAAAGAATTCCATGGTACTGAAGGAGCTGTTGGATTATTAACTTGGATTGAAGGAATGGAGTCCGTACTCCATATTAGTAAGTGTACAGAAGCAAACAAGGTGGCGTTTGCAGCTTGTCTACTGCAAGGGAGAGCGCTGACATGGTGGAATACTCAGGTTCAAACACGAGGACGGGTTGCTGCTAACAAAGTCACATGGGATGAATTTAAGGAGATGCTTAAAGAGGAATATTGTCCGAGGAGTGAAATGAAAAAGTTACAAGCGGAGTTATGGGATCACGAAATGAAGGGAAATGATATAGATGCATACACAGCACGATTTCATGAATTGGCAAAAATGGTACCACATTTGGTAACACCAGAAGAGAATCGAGTGGACAAATATATCTGGGGTTTAGCTCCATTAATCCGAGGGGATGTGACTTCGGGCAATCCAAAAACCCTCCAAGAAGCAGTAAACTTAGCAACCAAACTTACCAACAATGCCAACCGTTCGGGACTTTTCATTAATGACGGAGTTAAGGGAAAGAGGAAGATTGAGGAAACTTCAAGGAGACAGTTCGACAGGAGCAGAGGAAAGGAGCAATGAATAGTGGAGAATTATGGAATCCAAACTCAGGCAACTGACAAAGGAAAAGGAACGTATCCGAATTGTGACAAGTGTAACAATCATCACACTGGGAATTGTATTATTTCTCACAAATGCAACAGAGGGGGTCATTATGCGAAGGATTGTAAGATTGGGGGAAGACAAGTTTGTTTTGAGTGTGGAAGTCCGAATCACATCAGGAACACCTGTCCCAAGATGAACAGAAGGCTGACTCTTAATCAAGCTCAACCGGCCAACCAAGGGAATCAAAGAGGTCAGGCACGGGGTCGAGTATTTGAAATTGGGGCAGAGGAAGCAAGGCAAAACCCAGATGTGATGTGATTACAGGTACGTTTCTCTTAAAATAATCATCCTGCATCTGTATTATTTGATGCCGGGGCAGATAGAAGTTTCGTATCACTAAATTTTAGATCAAAATTAATCGAAAACCCCAAAAGTTAAAAGAAATTTATGCCATCGAATTTGCTAATGGACAAGAAGTTAGGGTCAAGGATGTAATTTTGAACTATACCCTAAACCTAGCTGAAAAGGAATTTAAAGATGGTATCATGTATGAAGATGTAGAATTATCTGAGGAAAGAGCACGTTGCATTTCTGGCGTGTAGTAAATAAAGAGAATAAGAAAAACGCATTCAAGATATTCCTATAGTCCAGGATTTTGCCGAAGTATTTCCTGATGAATTACCTGGATTACCCCCACCAAGACAAGTTGAATTCCGTATAGATTTAATTCCAGGAGCTGCACCAGTATCCAATGTGCGCCATATGAAGCTTTATATGGACGTTAGTGTAGATCCCCACTCAGTTGGATGGAAACCAGTGATAGTCAATTGATCGAGTCTGATATTATGCAAGTTAAGTGTGTTTGAAAGAAGTCAAATCATTGCAAAAGCTGAGAAAAGAAAGAAAGTTTGAAGATTCAAAGTTAGATCAGTTTCAAAGTTTAAAGTCAAGCGAGATTTTTTTTGAAGAATGACAAAAGTTTTAAAGATTTGAAGATAGTCAAAGTTTCAAAGTTGAAGAATATGTCAAAGTTGTTTGAAAACTCAAAGGAAGAGATTTACATCAGATGTTCAAGATGTTAAATTCTAGACAAAGTTTCAAAGTTTTCAAGACCTAAAGTTGTGAAAGATTCGAACGCTGAAGATTATCCTGAGGATAAGAAGACCTGAAGATAACTGCCAATTTTTTTTAATCTTGAATCCAAAGGGGGAGATTGTTACACTAGAATTGTATTCAAGATTAAATAGAGGGTCAAAGTTGAAATAGTTTGATAGTTCAAGGGTTTGTATTGTAAAGTCAACTTAGTTTGACTTAGTATAAATAGTTGTTTTGTTGTAATCTTGTTATACGCGCATAGATACGAATTCACAGAGTTGGTAAGAACTCGCACACTGAGAACATAACGTGAGACTTGTAATTATACGTGAGATCTGTGACTAGTTGTAATTCTTGTGATTATCAATAAAGTTTGTGTTCTTAATTGTTTTGTGTGAAATATATGATAGTAATCTGGGTCACAGATTGGTAATGATTCGTATCCACACGTTACACAGAAGAGGTGCGGGAACAAATGCCCTAGTAGTACCACGTGATACTAGATGGAAAGATGATCGACAAATCATTGGAACAATGGAATTCGATTTAACGATTGGATCGGAACTGGTGTACATGGTCCTAGATATGATTCTCAGTATAGATAATTTTCGTGATTTTCGAATACTCGCAGCTAAATCAGGAAGAATGTTTGTTCAAGTGACAACGGTAAAGGTCTTTACCAAATTGCCACTAGCCCTTTCCAAGGAAATTGAACCGGAATTCAAGACAAAATATCCTGGAGTAACATCAGGCGTCTACCCATCAATACATTTCATATATCAATATGTTAAAGAGATGTGTACCAATGCAGTGCTTCAAAAGGAATTAAAGGATTTATCCCTATGCTCAGCAATCCCAATTCCCGGGTACTACAAAAGCAATAAGAAGTATGGTGCTCGAAAGGCTCGAACTTATAAAGGAAAACCCCATAATACTCATGTGAAGGTTTTCAAGAAGAAGTACCAAAATGATCAAGGACGAGTTAAGAAGTGCAAATGCCTCATCTGTGCATGAGAAGGGCATTTCACAAGGGATTGCAAAAGTGGAAAAGGTAACATGGTTAGAGCCACCATGTTAAAGGAGATAGATCTACCAGACAATTGGTACATTGTCTCGGCGGAAAATGATGACACGAGCGTATGCATTATCTCTGAAGGGGAACAAGGAGCTACTATACAAAATCTCAAATCTGCGGTTGAGGAATTCCTAGTAGAAGAAACAACTTATATGGGATGGTCAGATCTTGAAGACTACGACCTGGAAGACTCTGAGTACACTGAAGATGATGGAGGACAAGAATTCTTTGACCTATATCATAGAACCAGACCTCAAACAGAGTGTTTCCCTCAACAAGCTTGCTACATGTTCCACCCAGGTGAATCCAGTTCTCTTCCACAATTGGTTAATCAGGCAGGATCATGGAAACCAAGTATTGATTTACCAGAGGAAAGTACAAGCTGCCAGCATGATTGGAAGGAAAATGAAGTAACAAATTACCTCTTTTGCTACTTCTGCAAAATAAAAACAATAGACCAATCAAGGTTGCATTATGACAAATGCCAGATCACATCTTTTGCTTTATATGGATCACAATACTTGCAAAGAAAAATCCATCCCAAGCAGTAGAAGCCTCAACCGAAGCCTGAAAAACAAGCTACAACAAGTTCCAGTACCACTCCAACGAATGGTCACAATCAATCAGAGATCAAGATCAAGAAGTTGCATAAAGGTCAATGGAAAAGTTGTTACATGAACAAAAAATGGCGAGACAACAGGATGAAATTGCACAACTCACTAGAGATTGTTCGGATTTGGT
This sequence comes from Arctium minus, assembly GCA_954870635.1. NCBI lineage: Eukaryota > Viridiplantae > Streptophyta > Magnoliopsida > Asterales > Asteraceae > Arctium > Arctium minus. The sequence goes on along the minus strand of OX941089.1, from coordinate 45,911,839 downwards.
CAAAATCAATGAACAAGTCAAGAGGGAAAAAGATGATCAAATCGTTGAATTGCAATTTACATTACAACGGGAACGAGAACTACAACAATGTGAACTGCAACAATTACGGGATGAGATTAGCAGACAAAAGAAGAGGACGGAGGAATCAACTAATTCAAGTACCCAGTTTATCTGCAAGGAATGATTGGATGATTTCCCGGCGCTCTCTCAGCACTATGCCCATGCATTCATGGAAGATGAGCATATCAAAAGTAGCGTACACACAGAGAATGCAACAGTAAAGAAGGTAGTAAACCAACTTTATAATATTACTATAGAGTTTCATGTGGAAGGAGTTGCAACATTCAAAGTACGAGCAATACTTGATACCGGAGCAACAACATGATGCATTAACAGAAAGACAGTACCAAAGGATGCTCAAAAGGAACTGAATTATACTACCTGCTTCAATGGATTAAACTCAAAACAACCAGCGAATCATCGAGTGAAACCTGGGGAGTTTTATATTATAGGCAACAAATTCAGTATCCCTTTTATCTACGCTTTGGATATGAATCTCAACGATGGCATACACATGCTGATAGGATGCAATTTTATATGAAGTATGAAGGGTGGTCTGGGAATTGAAGGCGATGAAATAACCTTTTATAAAAAGGTTACAAAGATAACATCGACACCAAATCTGGAGATGATTGGTGCATCAATACAAGAATTGGAACTTGATGAAGAAGAATACAACTCCATTCAAGAATTGGTCTTCTATTCTGATGAACAGGAGGGTGAACGATTCAAAGCAAAGTTCAAACCGTTGATTGAAGACTTTCAGGGATGGGTGTTAGGTGGTGTAATGAAGAAAGAAATTTGATGTACTCCATATCATCTGCCATGTCATCATCACCAGCAATGTGTGGTTGTTCAATAAGTGTGACTCGCTCATCAAAATGACTACCACTAGAATCAGTATCCCTTGGCAGTAGCGACCTAACACATCCAAAACTGAAGGGACGGATATACGCATATAAAGACCCGAAAGCAATTTTTGAAGAAGAAAAGGTTCGCAACTGGTCAAAATGTGTTCAATCCTGATTCTAAGTTCACGGGTTTCCATATTTTGGGCTCGTAATTATGGGTGCATGGATTGAGTGTGGGCTTCACATGTTGCTTTGCCATATCCAATTTAGGCTTTGAATTTGAGGATTTCTTGCAGCTTTCGTATTGCCACGACTGCTTCTCATGCGGCCGCAATTTCAATTGAGGTTACAATGCCTTCGAGCCTACATCGCTCCTCATCAAGGAGGGGGAAAATATGCAATTGCATTTGGATGGTTCTGTAGTTGTTTGATGGGTCATTGTATATGCACAAGGGTTTGTAAAGATCTGTTCGCATAGGTCAGAGATCCTCATGCAATTGTCTAAGTTGCTTTGTTCCTGTAGACGTAACGTACCATGCTAGGGTCCTTCCTGTAGCTCCAGGATTGCTTTGTGAAGTATTTACATACTCCTTTGTTAGGCTTCTGTACATCCATCGACACAAATGTTATTTTATTTTATTTGCCAAGGGTAATAAAATAATCAGTCAGTGCAAAGTATAAAACTGAAACAGAAAATTTAAAGCACACTGGAAATTTATTTAAAACATACCTTTATTAAAGCAAACTTTTATACAAGCTTTGGAAATTGTTTTTGGAAGCACACAGATGGTTGTTTACAATAAGAGGAAAGGATTGATGCCTTTCTTACAATAGAGGGCACACAATTTATAGAAGGATGCTGGAAGGATTATTCTCCAAATATTCCTTCAATTCTAGATAAACGATGAGGTGTCCTGTCAGGATCGAATTCTCAACAAGAATTATGAATACTCAGAAACAATATCAAAGAAGTTGCGGAAAAACACTTTGATATTCAATGTAACAGTAAACAAACAGTATATGATTAACAACTTGTAAACTTGTATTTAATGATTAAAATCACAAGATTACACACTCAACCTCAATCTTGAAGAACAGACTCTTTCAAGACGAATTCTACTTCTCTAGAATTAGGAACTATGCCTTGAGGTTGATTTTCTCTCTAGAACAAAAACATAGAATAAATCATTTTTTTTTTCTAAACTATTCTATCAATTCTATACATAAACTGAATAAAAGATAATTATAATAAATAAAATATCTTCAGTATATCTTCCATGAATATCTTCAGCTTTCCATGTTTATCTTTAACCACGATCTCTTCATCGTTATCTTCACATTATCTTAGAAGCAGCATTAACTGAGTCTTGGCAGCATTAACTACTAAGCAGCACTAACTTCTAGCATACTAACTAGCTAAGCAGTACTAACTTTGTTCAAGCAGCACTAACTTTGACTAGCAGTATTAATTCTACTAGCAGTAGTAATACTCAGCAGTATTAACTTTGAAGTCCTCTGGCAGTAGTAATTCTGAACTAGCAGCATTAAAGACTTGTTCACATCTTCAGTTCCCAACAATCTCCCCCTAACTTGACTTTTAGAAAGAGAAGTCAAGTTCTTCAAATGCTTCCAAAATCTTCATTGATCTACTCCAATGTTAGGATCCAGTCCCATACTCTGATTTATAGTTCTCTGAATTAAGTACTTTGCCATTTCTGAATTTGGTGCACAACCCAACTTCTTATTTAACATGGCATGAAGCTTTAGATTTGTATGATTGTATACCCTATCCACCAAGTAATACTCCATGTGAAAAGTATCCAATGCCAGTTCGTAGACTCCACTCCTTTCATATAGAGTCCATCCTCTAACAGCTTCAAATACATCTCTTATCAAATGCTTTACTGCTTCTGGTTTGAACAACATGCACAAATATTCCATAACTAACTTCACAATTGGTAACCCTGGAGCTGTCAACTGATCTGCATGAACTTTCATCCCCACTTCAAACATTTCTTCCAAATCAGATCTTGAACACTCTCTGACAATTTTGTTCCAGGTGCTGTAGACTTCATACTTCTCATCCTTTCTTTTCAATCTAATGTACTCTTTGCCATCCACCTCCATAGTATCCCAGTGGATAACTTCAGGAGGTTTGAATCCAACAGGTTCAGCTGAAATAGGCTTTGGAATTTTATCCATTACCACCATGTACATGTTTACATCTGAACTCTGTGGTACTTCCTGAGTTTCAGCCTCATTCTTAGGTGCCTCTTCTTCTTCAGCAACCTTTTGCTCTTCTTCTACTCTAGGCTTCTTTACAATCTTCTTTCTTTTAGCCATCATTTTAGTTCTCTTCAGAGTCTTTTGAACTTGCCCTAAAGTAGCTTCCTTCTTCTTTTCTTCCTTTTTCTCTGCCTTTTCTTTGATAGGAGTTCCCTCTTCACTTTCAGGGAATGGTTGATTAATATTCACATCATGTCTCTCCTTGGCCTTCTTTTCAAACTCCACTCTATCCTTTTCATTACTCTTCAGCTTCCCCATTTCTTTCTCATAGAGATCCTTGATTTGATCAAAAGTCATCTTCACAAACATTTCTTTCTTTACACCAATTGCACTCCTCAAGAAAGTTAGCATTTTGTTTCTTTCCTGAGTGGCAAGGTAAGTTTGTGAAGGTCTTCTCTTCTTAGCACTTGTTTTGGCCATCATAGCCTTTCTCAAGCTCATTGCTCTTTGCTTTGCCTTCTCTGTTTCTAGCCCTTTCTGGAATGCTTCATTTAACTCATTTGCATGTGCTCTGGCCATTTCTCTGTCTTTTTCAACCTGCTCCTTTTCTGCTTGATCTAACTCTTCTTGTACTTTCTTTGCTAATGCTTCATCTGACTCAATCATCTTTTGCTTTTTAGATGGTTAATCAGATTCTATCATCTTTGCTTTTCCCTTTTTCCTTGCATCTGCAGCCATTTCTTTCTTCTCTATTTTCTTTGCTCCCCCTTCATTTATGACCACTCCCTTTGCTTTGGGAGTGTCATTCTTTGCTTTGATGAGCATTTCAGCTACTTCAATCTCTGTTGGTGTTAACTCTGTTACTGCTGCTTGTGAAGTTTCAGCAGCACTAACAGTTTCTGCTGCTTGTTTTGGCTCAGCAGTAGTAACCATTTCTGCTTCTTTAGTTGTAACTGTTGCTGGTGTTGTTTCTGCAGATTTCTTTTCTTCAACAAACTCCCCCTCAAACTGTTGATCTATCTGTTCTGAGCTAGAATTCTCCCCCTTTTTGGAAGCATGTACATTTTCTATGTTGGTTGCCTCCTTTCTCCTTCTGAGAACAAACTGACCTCTTCTTTTCTTGGCCATGAGCTTTCCCACCATTTGTTTGAGTTTGGAAATCTGCTGTTGTTGGGAGAGAACCACTTGCTGCAATTCTTTGATATCCTTTCCTTGATTAACCACATCAACATTAATGTTGGCTAATACTTCAATCAATTCCCAGTAAGTATATCTATCCTCACCTTCTTTAGGTGTTTTACCCACCCTTGAAGGATCCTTGGAAAGTTTTGCCATCAATTCATCAGTGTCAGTTCTGTCCTCACCCTTTTTGGATGTTTTGCCCATCCTTGAGGGATTCTTGGATCTTTTGATAGTGGCCTTCTGCCTAGCAGAAGCACCAGCTACCCCCTTGGTTTCTTGGCACCGAGGTCCTTTGGTTGATTTCTCACCCAAAGTTGCCATGGGGAAGGTCTTAGAGATGTTACCACTGACCTTCTCTGTGCTAGCAGAAGTTGTGGCAGCCTTCTCACCCATATGCTCTTCCTCCTCCTCAGAGAGCACCTCCTTGGGGTTGGGAGACACCCTTGTGGTTTCCCTGTAGATATTCTCTAAGGGAGAATCCTCCCTTAGAGGGCTTAAAGGCTTAGGGGTTGATGGTACAAGAAGGGAAGGAGCCTTCTTTACCTGTTTCCTTTTGTATGTTTGGGTGATTGGTGAAGTTGGTTTATCAAGAAGAGACTGGGGAATTGATTTAGGGTGGGAAGGTTGGGATTGGCTAGCAGTGGGTCGGTCTAATGGGGGCCTTGACCCTGCTGCCATACCTTCATCAGTGTGGGACACCACCATCATTGTAGAGAACAATGGGGTGTCAACTCCTTCCGAGTCCAGAGGGGATCTTTTCATGTTTGAAAAGACCTTACCTTTGGGAATTTTTGGTACATATACCTCTTCAAAATGAGGTATATCCGTCAATTCATGGGTAATAACTTCTTGGACAAACTTGGGGTACATATAAAAACTCTTTTTACTTCCCAGGTTTGAGACAAGATCATTAAAAATCATTTGGGAAAAATTATACTTTCTGGCAGTGGCTAAGCATACCAAAGCATAAGCAATGGTGCTACTGAACTCACTCCAGCCAGTAGTCTTTTTAGAGATACAGTGCATAAGGGTATGGACAAAGAAACGCCATTGAGGTGAAAATTTTGCTTTTGAGAACTTGAACACACCCAATGGGCCTCCATACCCCATTCTTGTAAGAGTTGAGAATAACTCCTCATTAGGAATAGAGGTTATACCTGCAGCATCGTCTAGACGTAGACAGATGCGTATCACCTCTTCAGTAACTGTTAGGAGTTTTTCACATACCCTTGTCTTGATCATCTGGACACCATCTTCAGTAACGATGGTGGCATTGGCCCAGAATTGCCTCTGATGCTCTATGAAGATGGTAGGAGATACAGTGAGAGCATGAGCGATGTGGCTGGACTTCAGAAAGTCGACTATCTGGTGAAAACCTTCAACTTGTTTTGTCTTTTGGAGCATCGCGATTTCATTGTGCTCGTCAATGAACGCCATGGATGCCATTGAACTTGAGTGTTCTTGCCTGAAAACTTGGTACTTGAGAGAAAAGGGTTAGAGCGTAAGTGAACAGTATGCAAAGAGTCGTTATGAACTTTTTAGGCGGGGAAAGGGTATTTATAGCTTGTGGATTATAAGCAGTACTAACCCAAAAAAAAATTAGTGAAAGCAGTATTAACATTGAGCAGTATTAACTGAAGGCAGTATTAACTGAAAGCAGTATTAATTGAAAGCAGTATTAACTGAAAGCAGTATTAACTGAAAGCAGTATTAACCACTAGCAGTATTAACTAACTAGCAGTATTAACCACTAGCAGTATTAACTGAGAGCAGTATTAACTAACTAGCAGTATTAACTGAGAGCAGTATTAACTAACTAGCAGTATTAACTATGCACTGGCAGTATTAAAAATGCACTGGCAGTATTAACAATGCACTGGAAGTATTAACAATGCACTGGCAGTATTAAAATTGCACTGGCAGCATTTACTATACTTACACTTTTTGACACCATCCTTTTACTCATACTTTTTATTGCTTTGTTCATCCCCTGATCCTTTTCTTCTTGATCCTTCATGATCATTACTTCCTCTGGAGTATTACTAACTTCAACCTGAAACACTTAAACACACAGGTTAGTAGTATCATGCTCAATGAAATCTTCCAAGGGCAACTTATCTTTTAACTCATGCCCTGAGCATTTATTATTACTTCCCTCTGAATCAAATGCAACATGTCCTCCATCAAATCTTTTGAAGAATTTGAAGGCAGTCCATGTTACCTGTTGTGTGCCAAGAGCAACCACTATCTGCATTCCAAATGCTCTTCCTCTTGAGCTTTTGGTTGCCCTGCACACTTGATAAATCAGTTAGTCTTGGAGGGAACCCAAGCCAAAGTGGTCTTGGGTTGTCCTTTCTCATCAATATAATCTGTAAGTTTAGTCTGGATGAGTTGTTTAGGAATCTCATGGATGGAATACTTTGTCAAGATTATAGGCTTGGCAGCATTACTACTAGAAGCAACACTAGCCTTGTTAGCAGTACTAACTTGGTTAGCAGTACTAACTGAGTTAGCAGCACTATTTCTGTTAGCAGTACTATCTGGGATAGCATTACTAACAGGTTTTTTTACAATTGGAACCCAAACCTGAACAAAGTTGTTTGCTTTCTTTGACTTTAAATTACTCCTTGGCTTATTTGGAGTATTTTTCTTTATATTAGCAAACTTCTTCTGAGCATAAAACTCTTTAGGTGCTCTTTTCTCAACCATTTGATTCCTTCCTTGCTTCCTATAACCAAAGGAGTTTTGAGTTTGTCTTTGAAAATTTACTCTTTGGTTTATAGGATTGAAATAACAGTATTTGGCAACATGATTAAGCTTTCCACAAATAAAACAAGGTTTTGGTCTATTGATTTTACTTAGATCAACCCCTTGTTTTTGTGCCCACTTGTTATTCCAATTTCTCTGATTTCCCCTTGGTTTATCATGTTTTTGGGACTCAGATTTATTGCAAGCACACTGTTTGCAAGGGACAGGATTCACAACTGTGGTCTGCTTATAATGGACCTTCTCAGACTTTCTCTCAGTCTTCTCTATGTCCTTAGATTTGACCCAAGTCTTTCCACATCCCTTATTGGTGATAATGTGATTTTCTAGAGGAATCTCACCACATACAGTGTTCTCCTTACTCTTATCATTAGAATTCTCTTCTTCAGAGTCTGTTTCAACCACCACTTTTTCTAATGGATCTACCTTAGTGGCTCCATCAGATAATTCCTTCCTATCCTTGGTATCTAGCAAGTCTGATATAGGAGGAATGTAATTGTTGTTGTATGGTGGTGGTGTGGTGTTATAGCCTATTCCTCTTCTAAGTTTGTCATGGATTTGAGTTTGGAGCAAAGAGTCCATTGCTTTAGAAGCATTGGAAAATTTCTCAATATCCAGCTTGGCTTTCTCAAACTCACTCTTTATCTTTACATTCTCCTCTTTAGACTTTTTCAGCTGAAGTTCTAGGTCATTCTTCTCCCACTTCTAGTAATTTGTATCATAAGAATGTTGAAGTTCATTGGCTTGGAAAACTTTAATCTGTTCCTCAAAGCTCTCAACTATTCTTACATAGTCTTTTATATCTCTCTCTAATCTTTTAAGATCATCACACATACCCTGATTGTGATCCCTGTACCTTTGAACAGTTTCAATACAGGATTTAGAGCAAAGATTAGATGTTACCTCAGTGGGAATGGCAGTGCTTGTCGATTCTGATTCTTTAGCCATGATGATTGATGTTGAATGAATGTTTCTGAGAATACTAGCTCTGATACCACTTGTCAGAATCAAATCCTCAACAAGAATTATGAATACTTAGAAACAATATCAAAGAAGTTGCGGAAAAACACTTTGATATTCAATGTAACAGTAAACAAACAGTATATGATTAACAACTTGTAAACTTGTATTTAATGATTAAAATCACAAGATTACACACTCAACCTCAATCTTGAAGAACAGACTCTTTCAAGACGAATTCTACTTCTCTAGAATTAGGAACTATGCCTTGAGGTTGATTTTCTCTCTAGAACAAAAACATAGAATAAATCATTTTTTTTTCTAAACTATTCTATCAATTCTATACATAAACTGAATAAAAGATAATTATAATAAATAAAATATCTTCAGTATATCTTCCATGAATATCTTCAGCTTTCCATGTTTATCTTTAACCACGATCTCTTCATCATTATCTTCACATTATCTTAGAAGCAGCATTAACTGAGTCTTGGCAGCATTAACTACTAAGCAGCACTAACTTCTAGCATACTAACTAGCTAAGCAGTACTAACTTTGTTCAAGCAGCACTAACTTTGACTAGCAGTATTAATTCTACTAGCAGTAGTAATACTCAGCAGTATTAACTTTGAAGTCCTCTGGCAGTAGTAATTCTGAACTAGCAGCATTAAAGACTTGTTCACATCTTCAGTTCCCAACATGTCCCTATGAGTTGTCTAGTATAGTACAATATGTGTACCTATGAGGTGTCCAGTATAGTACAATACGGGTCTAAAGTACATGGGCCTACCATTATTGAAGTAATTATACATAAAGATAGACACACGTTGATAGGTAATAATGACAGGGGTCCACTATCAGTATCTTGAGCGTTGTAGTCGTAATCGTTCTTCGTGGAGCTTGCTATCAATAGTTCAATATAGTACAATAAGTGTCCCTATGAGGTGTACAGTATAGTACAATACGTGTCCAAAGTACATGGGCCTACCATTATTGAAGTAATTATACGTATAGAGACACACGTTGATAAGTTATAATGATAGGGATCCACTATCAGTATCTTGAGTGTTGTTGTTGTAATCGTTCTTCGTGGAGCTTGCTGTCAATAGGCCATGTGCTTTTGATATCTTTATTTCCCACAATAGTTCCATAGTCCCATTGATAGTATTCCACTTGATCTTGTAGTTGGGCCCCTTCATTTGATATAATCTGTAAGTTGTTGGGCCTGGTTTTTGTCTTCAGATACCAAGGTGTCCAGCCCATTTTGATAGGTGTTCAATCCTGATTCTAAGTTCACGGGCTTCCAGATTTTGGGCTCGTAATTCTGGGAGTATGGATTTAGTGTGGGCTTTGAATTGGAAGATTTCTCGCAGCTTTCGTATTGCCACAGGTGCTTCTCATGCGACCCCGATTTCAATGGAGGTTGCAATGCCTTCGAACCTACGTCGCTCCTCATCGAGGAAGGGGAAAGTATGCAATTGCGTTTGGATGGTTCTGTAGTTGTCTGATGGGTTATTGTATATGCACAAGGGTTTGTAAAGATCTGTTGGCATTGGTACGAGTTCATCATGCAATTGTTTAAGTTGATTTGTTTCTGCTGGCGTAACGTACCATGCTTGGGTCCTTCCTGTAGCTCCAGGATTGCTTCGTGAACTATTTCCATAAAACTCCTTTGTTGGGATTTTGTACATCCAGCAACACAAATGTTAACAAGCCTTGAGAGTGTGTCGGCTAAAACATTTAGCTTGCTGTCAATATACTCGATATTGAGTTTTACTCCCGTTCCAGTTATTGCATATGTAAACCTCAACCACCTAACTCTGGATGCTTTGTTACTATTTGATTTATTTTGGAAACTGATAATGGCTTGACAATCCGTGCGTAATGTAACTTCCGCCTTATAAAGATAATAAATCTTTAATTTTTCCAGAGTGTTGATGCATGGGTTGATTTCCGCATCGATGATTGATTGGGGATTACTGAATTTGCCACTTGCATATGCATAAATTTGTTCCTTTGACCTTGATTCATCTTTTCTTGTTTTCCATTTTGCTACGCCTCCCCACCCTTCCATACATCCATCTACTTCAAGGATTATATAGGCGTTTTCTGGTGGAATTTGAAGGTCAGGCAGATTCTGTACCTTTCGTTTGATTTCTTGAATCAACTTTATATCAGAATCTTTCAAACGTTTATCACCACGAGGATTTGTCTTTTAATACAAGGGTCCGAGGAGTATCCCCAGGTTGAGAATATAACTTCGGGCATAAATTAAAATGGCAAGAAAAGACCGTAATCCGTACTTTGACTTCAGCTTATCTTCTTGAAAGTCCACAATTTTTTTGATAATATGTGGTTGTAGCTTAATGCGCCTATTCCTGATGATTGTGCCAAGAAATTCGACTTCTGGTACTGCGATCTTCATCTTTGTTGGTGACAACACTAGGCCGTATTGTTCACAGATTTTGAGCATAGCGTTTAGATGTCGTGCATGCTCTTCCTAAGTTTGTGAATATACCAGGATATCATCTATGTATACGGCTATGTAATCTTTAGTTCCGCAAAAGCATTTATCCATCTTTTGTTGGAATACTACTCATGCATTTTTAAGCCAAATGGCATGACATTCCATTCATAAAGACCACCAGCGACAATGAATGTTGTCCAAGGTTTTGAAACTTCTTCCATTGCGACTTGATGAAAACCTGCCGTTAGGTCAAACTTTGAGAATATTCGAGAATTCCCAATTCGTTTTAGTAGGGTATTAATGCCTGGGAGGGAGTTTTGGTCTTTGTAGGTGTTGTCATTCCGTGTTTGATAATTGAACACCATTTTTTTCTTTTCCTTTCACCTCCTTTCCTGTCCTTGGATCTATGGATGTTCCTGAATTGACTAGCATCGCCATTGTCCTATGTCTGCTGGAGCATGGTCGAATAGCTCCAATATGTATGAGAGCATTAATATGTCGTTGGAATGATTTTTCCATTTCTGGGGTGACATGTTTTAATGGTTTATCTTGGATTGTGATATCAGGGTTAATGATATCAAGTTTACAGGTCTCACCATTCCTGGCCCAATGATTCATGGGTTCTTCTCCAATGAAACCGCATGACTTTAAGTCTTCAATCAACGGTTTGAACTTTGCTTTGAATCGTTCACGCTCCTGTTCATCAGAATAGAAGACCAATTCTTGAATGGAGTTGTATTCTTCTTCATCAAGTTCCAATTCCTGTATTGATGCACCAATCATCTCCAGACTTGGTGTCGATGTTATCTTTGTAACCTTTTTATAAAAGGTTATTTCATCGCCCTCAATTCGCAGACCACCCTTCATACTTCGTATAAAATTGCAGCCTATCAGCATGTGTATGCCATCGTTGAGATTCATATCCAAAGCGTAGATAAAAGGGATACTGAATTTGTTTCCTTCAATATAAAACTTGCCAGGTTTCACCCGATGATTCGCTGGTTGTTTTGAGTTTAATCCATTGAAGCAGGCAGTATAATTCAGTTCCTTCAGAGCATCCTTTGGTACTGTCTTTCTGTTAATGCAGCATGTTGTTGCTCCAGTATCTAGTATTGAACGTACTTTGAATGATGCAACTGCTTCAACATGAAACTCTACAGTAATATTATAAAGTTGGTTTACTACCTTCTTTACTGTTGGATTCTCTGTGTGTACGTTGCTTTTGATATGATTCTCTTCCATGAATGCATGAGCATAGTGCTGAGAGAGCTCCGGGAAATCATCCAATCATTCCTTGCAGATAAATTGGGTACTTGAATTAGTTGATTCCTCTGTCCTCTTCTTTTGTCTGCTAACCTCATCCCGCAATTGTTGCAGTTCACATTGTTATAGTTCTCGTTCCCGTTGTAACGTAAATTGCAATTCAACGATTTGATCATCTTTTTCTCTTTTGACTTGTTCATCGTTTTTGACAAAATCTGAACAATCTCTAGTGAGTTGTGCAATTTCATCCTGTTGTCTCACCATTTCTCGTTCATGCAACAACTTCTCCATTGACCTTTCTGCAGCTTCTTGAGCTTGATCTTTGATTGATTGTGACCATTCCCGTGTCTTTTCTGCTAGTAGGTCCTTGTTAGCTTAAATTAGCCCCCAATTTAATTGAATGTTTTATAAAGAATTGTATTTTAGAGTTTTGGGTAGTTGATGGGCTTTGGCTATTTGTCTTGTAAATGGGCCTTATATAAAGGTTTCCATGGCTCATTTTCTAATTAGGTTTTGGAGAAGACACTTTTAACACACACAAACTAGGTGAATCAGATGAGAGTCGATTAATGTTAAGTATCGTGTTCTTCCCATTTTCTCCTCCATTGTTAATCAATCTAAGCATATGAGATGTGATTTTAATGAATATTGTTCTTCATTTCTATCTTATATCTTCTTTTATATAGAGTTCTTCTTTTGTTGCTGGAAATGGGATCTAACAATTGGTATTAGAGCCAAATGAAGAAACTCTTCTTCATTTCGGTCATTTATGGCAACAGTTGAAGATTGGATGATTGATTTTGTTGTTTTGGTGCTTAGATTGATTCAATCACATGAGCCTAAACACAAATATCTTTTCTATGGTTTATTTTCTGTTTTGTGCTTATTGGAAATCCATTTTTTGATTTAGATATGATTTGGCTGATCTTTGATAGATTATTTGCTTGATTCTACACAAAATCTGTTTCTGCACACCACATGTATGATGAAATGCCTATGTGAAGATTTAATTTCATTTTGGTTAAATCTGATCAGTTTTATTACATATTTGTGTTCTTGATCCTTTCTCATTTATTGGTCTAACATTTGATAAACACTAAGTAGATGGTTGATCAATGATCCCATCCTTGTGTGTTCTTCAGTCCATTGCTATTTTAGCATCTCGATAGTTAGGTTGTTGATCTCAGATCTGACCTTGATATCATTCAAGATTGGACTCACTTTGATCCAGATTTTGTTCAAAATTCCGCTGCTCATAATCGATTAAATGAAAGACTAATACATTTGGGTATTGGAAAATGGAGATTTAACCCTGTACCAGGTTTCATAGCACAGAACAGATTGTTATAATCTGTGTTTTTATTGAAGTTTGAGGTTTTTCTTCCAATTCAGATATGTGCAGAATTGATCATGAGGATATCTAATTGCTATTGGTTATGTTCGAATTCTGGCAAAACAGAAATTTTTTTTGTTGTTGTTGATTGTTTCAAAGTTTAAATTTTCGAAGTGCATACAGTTGCAAATTGGGTCTGCTTATTGTTGTTTGCTGCTGTGCAAACGCATTTTGCAGCTTTCCAAATGTAAAGATTTTGTTGTGCAGCTGTTGGTCAATTGTATATAGTTCAGATTTCAAAATGTTGAATGATAGTTCGAGATCTGCAGTAGAATGCATGTTGTGTTGAAAGGCTGTTGACAATGTCTTAAGAAAGCTTACACAGTGTTGTTCAAATAGCTTAGAATAATCAGATTTTGAACATTGAAGGCATGATGCTTGTTGATCATGCTTATCCAAATTTTCAACAGCTTTATTTGTAAACTGAGTTTTGTATTTGAGTTTCAAATGATCTATGCATCCAGACTTGTTCAAAGCCTGTCAAGAATTTGCAATTGTGATGTAAATGTGCATATTGCACTTCAGCATGCTCGAAAACAGAATTGTGCAGAATTCAAGTCCAGGTTTCAATCTTGTCTGAGTTGTGATTAGAAAACAGCATGGTTCGATCAACATGATTATTGCATTCAAGAATGTGCAGATTCATTTCTGCAAAATCTGTCTTATGCCAATTGTGTTAGAATTGAGCATCAAAAGCAGGCTCGAAATATTGATTATTGACAGGTTTGTACAAAAACAGAGAGTTGTTGTCTTATAATAGACATATCTACAGAGTGTATACATTCTGTCCAGATCGAATCAACAAAGGGTTCCAAAATGTGCAATGTTGAGTGTTGGTGTTCCAAAAAAATGTGCATCAAATTGATCAAATATGTCCATATTTCTTTGAAGTATAGAGTGCACTTCTGATCGAAATACACCAGAGCGATTGCTACTGTCCAGATCCACAGAGGATGATCAAAAGGCGTATATACGCAAAGGCTAAAGTGCAGAAGTTTCTGCAAATCCTCTGTAGGCTGTCGAGGACTCTTCAGAGGCTGTGAAGTGCAGAACCCCTGTGCATGCGCTGAAGTTCAGAGGGGCAGAATAGGCACATCAGAGGTTAATGTGCAAAGCCTCTGTAAGGATGTCTAGAGCGTGCAGGTGTTTTCAGAGGAGCACAAAGGGCTGTTGGTGCAGAGCTTCTGTAAGAAACACAGCAGTGCAAAATAGGATGTAGTTGTTGTTTGTGTTAAAAAGTCCAGAGATGCGTTGCAGAGGTTGATGAAGGGGTTGTCCAGAAGTTAACAACAGAGAGGCTTGTGCAGAGCCTCTGCAGATCTGTTTAGAGCCTCTGTGAAAAATATCAGAGCCTCTGTAGGCCATCCAGAATTCGATCAGAGTTGAAATTTTGATCTGTGCAAACCTCGACCTTACTTGTGCAGAGTTCGAAAAAAAAAGGCTTTCAGATTTGGTCTAGTTCAAACTGATTTTTGGCAGATTGCAATATGTGATTACACAGATTTGAGCTTAATGTGTACAGAACTTCAACTGCACTTACAAAACCCCCTCTGCAGTGTTACAATTTGTGTTCTTACAAATTTCTAGTGTAAATTTGTTGTGTTCTAATATATGCAGAAGTTGCATCAAAAATACAACCTGATTGGAGCTTTTGGATTGAGACAACCAGAAATTCATAAGTGATTTGCTTACTTTAAGAGATGCTAATCATCAACAAAAGTTACTGCTTGTCTGAGTTCAAAGCTAATCCTGCAGCTGATAGTATCGACTAGAATATTACTTTGGATAGCGCTTAGATCGATTGGCATATTGGCACTGTGGAAGATACTTGTAATGGTTTGGGTTCCTATTGAAAGATCATGGCAAAAGTCAATTGCATCTGATGGATACATGATACTAATCTGAGGGAACTAAATTAGTTTAATTCAGTTATGGATGTAGTTATGACAGAGGCCGAGAACTGTCATTCTCTTGATGGAAATAATCATATATCCATGCTCGTTTGCTTGAACCCAATGTTTTTCCCAGACACTATTCATGTATTAAATTTGGCTTCAAGGTTGAAAAGTATAAAACCCATGGGTGCAAAGAAACAGACGATCAACTCCTTCCACTCATTCTCATTGTAATTCTGTAAATCAGAAACTTGATGGAGGTCGTACACAAGAGGCATCTTGAGTTGAAGGAATAGATCAAGATGATTGTTGCTGTTGTGTGTGATTGAAAAGTGCAACAACAGATTATAAAGAGATGCTCTGCAGATCTAAAAAACTATGGTTCTGCTCTGTAAATCAATCTTGTTGTTGTCAACATCGATTTGTCAAGAATGTTGTGATGATTGTTGTTGTCCATGTTGATGTTGATGTTGTGCAACAAATACAAATAACAATAGATTCTGACAGATTTGCGATGCCGTAGTATATTGATCATATCTCCCTCAATACAGCTCCAAAAATGACGATTTCAGATGAGTTGGAAACCTAAGACATAGTTTTACAACTTTCATGTTTTGAGTTTTCTCAAAATAAAGTTAATTCTATGTCAAAAATTGTGTTGAACGCAAGTCATGACTGCTGGACAGAAAGCTGTTATTTGCTGCTGTTTGCTATTGTTGAGCTGCTGCTATTTGAACCAGAGTCTGTGTGCATAGGCTGTCCAAAAGAGTGTCAAAATGGTTTATTCGACATTTCGAAAAGGTGCAGGTCTGCAACAGGTCTACAATATGTTCGTGTGATGTTTTTTAGCACCAAATCTTAATCAGATTGTGCAGCCGCAGAAAGTACATATTTGAAATGTTGTTGTGCAATTCCAGAAAGTAAATCAAAGACAGAAATGTTCAGAATTTTAACCAACACTTTTCAAAGTTTGAATTTTGTTCGCCCAGAGATTGATGCAGATTGTATCCAGAACTTGAACTAAGGCAGTCCAGAGATGCTCTCATCTATCGAAAATGTTTATGCAGAGGAAGGTTCGAAATTCTACAGTCCAGGTTCTGCCTTTGGGTTTGTAATTGTTATATATGAAGCTTGCAGAATTTGATCAGACTGTTGTCCAGATTTAAAGATGAGATCTGCAGAGCTTAAGCAGAGATGTTGTCCAGAGACTCTAGACATACAACCAGAGGCTCTGACACAGAGAGTTCTGTCCAGAGGTTTCTAACACTGTTGAGGAACCGTACCACAACTCACTTGATATTAAACGGCCGACTTGCACCAATCTTAATAATTTGGTTTCTCACCTTTTGAAACATGCTGATGTGTTCATTAAGTTCAACCAGAATGTAGATCTGTTGTATTTGCAGAGTTTTGTGATCAGAGGCCATCCAGAGTCCATACAGAGTTTGGTTTTTGTGATCGGAATTTTGACAGCTTATCAGAGTTATGATAGAGAGGCTTTCAGAATGCAAAATGTATGCACAGAGGCTGTTATGTGCAGAAGTGAATGTGCAAAAAATACACAAAAGCTCTTTGGAAAATTGCAGAGGTTTTCCGAATGTACAGAAGTGGTTCAAGCACTGCAGAGAACCACAGAGGCTGTGACAAATTGATCATAGATGTTCAGAGCCTCTGAGGCTGTCTAGATATATGCGCACAGAAGTTTGAAGTGATGCATAGAGGCTAATGCACAGAGACTATGTGACTGTCCAGAAGTAGATTTTCACATCTGAAGTTGCACAGAGCCTCTGTAAGGCTGTCCAAAGCGTGCATGGTTGATATTCAGAGATACTCTTGAAAGGCACAGAGGGGCTCTTAAGTCGTCCACAGAGCCTCTGTAGACCAAAACCTCTGATGAGCGGAGACCAGAAGGGGAGGACCATATGTAGACCCAAGAACGCATATCAGAGGTCGATGGTCCGGAGATCGAAATGAGCCAAGTGCCCGAAGCCCAAATTTTTTGAATTTTCTGACAGCATTGCGCTGTTTCAGAAACACGTGCACAACTTTTTACTCGAAGCTCCAATTTACATGAGTCCAGTTGCGTTGGATTTCTAAAACACAGACGTACGACTTTGATGTTTTGAGTTTTCTCAAATTCCGTGATCTGATATGCCAGAATATACTTCAAAGTCTGCGTTAGAGTGCTGGACCGAAAACATCGAATTTCACTCGCGCTCTTTCCGCTTTCAAGAATGGTGTTCTCTCGACGTTTCTTCAAGGTTTCAAGTTGCTATTGTGCAACATAGTTTGTAACTCCCTCCTCCGTTATTAAAGTTTAAGGCTCAGTGCTGAACGTTTACTCAACGGGATCTTAAGAGTCAACTTTTCTGTTTTGACGACTGTTATGCGTAGCTATGGGAAAACTTGCACAACTCACTCATTTTTCATCCAAAATGGATGAATCAAAGTTCGTTGGAAATCTAAGAGGCTGGAGTTTAATGTGAATGTTTTATGTTTTCTCTCAATCAGGTTCCTTGATGGTCAAAAACAACGGTGAAGTTGAGTCATGAAGGCTAGACAAAAAGGGGTAAATTGTCTCGGTCTTTCAAGAATATGAGCCTACATTTGAGGGGGAGCTTGTGATGCTTTGAAGACTCGAAGAACGGCACACCAAAGCTTCTAAAGAAAGCAAGGGGGAGACTATATGATGATGCTTTCTTTATAAAACATTAGGGGGAGATTGTTAGCTTAAATTAGCCCCCAATTTAATTGAATGTTTTATAAAGAATTGTATTTTTTTGGGTAGTTGATGGGCTTTGGCTATTTGTCTTGTAAATGGGCCTTATATAAAGGTTCCCATGGCTCATTTTCTAATTAGGTTTTGGAGAAGACACTTTTAACACACACAAACTAGGTGAATCAGATGAGAGTCGATTAATGTTAAGTATGGTGTTCTTCCCATTTTCTTCTCCATTGTTAATCAATCTAAGCATATGAGATGTGATTTTAATGAATATTGTTCTTCATTTCTATCTTATATCTTCTTTTATGTAGAGTTCTTCTTTTGTTGTTGGAAATGGGATCTAACAGTCCTTTAGATACCTGATTTCTATTCATAGGTTGATTAGTTCCTTAGTTGGAGTGGTACTGGTACTGGTTGTTGCTTGTTTTTCAGGCTTCGGTTGAGGCTTCTGCTGTTTGGGATGGATTTTCTTTTGCAAGTATTATGATGCACATAACGCACAAGTTATGATCTGGCATTTGTCACAATGCAACCTTGATTGGTCTGTTGTTTTTATTTTGCAGAAGTCGCAAAAGAGGTCATTTGTTACTTCATTTTCCTTCCAATCATGTTGGCAACTTCTACTTTACTCTGGTAATTCAATACTTGGTTTCCACGATCCCGCCTGATTAACCAATTGTGGAAGAGAACTGGATTCACCTGGGTGGAACATGTAGTAAGCTTGTTGAGGGAAACACTCTGTTTGAGGTATGGTTCTATGATATAGGTCAAAGAATTCTTGTCCTCCATCATCTTCAGTGTACTCAGAGTCTTCCAAGTTGTAGTCTTCAAGATCTGACCATCCCAAATAAGTTGTTTCTTCTACTGGGAATTCCTCTACCGCAGATTTGAGATTTTGTACAGTAGCTCCTTGTTCCCCTTCAGAGATACTGCATACGCTTATGTCATCATTTTTTGCCGAGACAATGTCCCAATCGTCTGGTAGATCTATCTTCTTTAACATGGCGGCTCTAACTATCTTACCTTTTTCACCTTTGCAATCCCTTGCGAAATGCCCTTCTCGTCCACAGATGAAGCATTTACACTTCTTAACTCGTCCTCGATCATTTTGGTACTTTTTCTTGAAAACCTTCACATGAGTATTGTGGGGTTTTCCATTATAAGTTCGAGCCTTTCGAACACCATACTTCTTATTGCTTTTGTAGTACCCGAGAATTGGGATTGCTGAGCATAGGGATAAATCATTTAATTCCTTTTGAAGCGCTGGTTTGGTACACATCTCTTTCAATTTCCTGGGAAAGGCTAGTGGCAATTTGGTAAAGAGCTTTTCCGTTGTGGGTGGGAAAGCCATTCTTCCTGATTTAGCTGCGAGTATTCAAAAATCACCAAGGAAGTCCCATAAATCCTTTGTATGTTCGCAAGTAAGTCGCTCTAGATCCCTATAGGAACGATCTTGTTCTTTAGTTGACCCTTGATAAGGGTCCTCTAACATAATAATTCGTCGAACTGAGAAGTAATGTTTTGAGGATCTTCAGCTATTTCCACCAAATGTTCATACTCAATTGAGTATCTTACTCGCCTGAGTATCTTACTCGCCATTATTGCCACATTCGTTTTCCATTTACGCCCAGGAGGTTTTCAAAGAAGGCTAGCTTTGCCTTGTTGTCTACCCATGTTTCCTTATTCAACTGATTATTAATGATGGATTCCCATCTCTGAATGACATCAGACCATAACCCAATATCATTAGGTAATACTAGCATAGCTCCGGTATTTGTCATTGCAAGCGGCAGGCTCCACTGCTGGTTATGGTACTGACTGTATCCTCCCCTAAAATTACCAGTCTTTGGTAATGTATAGGGAAATTGATGTTGTTGGTCTAAGGTAGGCAGGGGGGGTATGCTATTGGACCCATTGTTGGTTCAGTTGGTGGGTTGTATATACCACTCCTGCTGCTTTCAGCCATCCTTACATGCTCTTCAAGTCGTCGTAGCTTGGGGTACTCCAGTTCGTGTTCCGACTCTTCATAAAAGAAAATATGTTCATGTGCCTTATTTTGCTAATCAACAGGTGTGGTCATATTGATATCACCACACTCCGCAGGCGCAATAGGTTTTGACCAAGTAGGTTCAGGGATGGGTGTTGGGTGGTGTAATGAAGAAAGAAATTTGATGTACTCCAAATCATCTGCCACATCATCATCACCAGCAATGTGTGGTTGTTCAATGAGTATGACTCGGTCATCAAAATGACTACCATCATTAGTATCATTAGGATAATCATCATCCTCCCATCCGGTGGCTACAATTTCTTCTATTGGCGTTGTGTTGATTGTGGTATCATACCTTACATTAAAATCCTATTTGCCTGAAGGTTTACCCAAGTTTGACCATACTTGCCCTCTTTTCTTCTTTGACTTAGATCGACGTGTTGGTCGTTCCTGGTTTAATGGTGCATACTTCGTTGTATCATCTTCAGCCAGACAAGTAGGGCATGAGCAGAATGCATCGAACGGGTTATGGGGCCGTTCTTCTTCTATTGTAACGGATGTAATAAATTCTCGTTCTGACTCATCGTCTTCTCCAAGTATCTCAAGATCATTTGCATATACTGAATATCTCGGTTGTTGGGGTTGTGCGTGATAGCGTTCAAATCTAAGACTTACTAATCTGTCAAGTCGTGTGGCAACTGCAACACTTGATGGAACTCTTGGTGGTATTTTTTGTTGTTGGTCTAAGATGCCAACGGAGCCCTTCTAGGTATTGGATACTTCGTTGTTCGCTAGGAATTCCTATGATTCCCGTTGAAGCCAGGTGGTCAACAACATTTTGTACGTTGTAGCGAAAACCCATATAACTCGTGTTGGATAATTTCCCAACCGTAGCTCGGGTGATTAAGAGATTGCTTTCACACTGTTGCCACCCTTCATACCCATGCGTTTGTATGACCAGTTCTAGATGATTATGAAAATCATCTATACTGAGAATCATATCCGGGACCATGTACACCAGTTGCGTTCTAGTCGTTAAATCGACTTCCATTGTTCCAATGATTTGTCGATCATCTAGCCATCGAGTATCGCGTAGTACTACTAGGGCATTTGTTCCCGCACCTCTTCTATGTAACGTGTGGATACGAATCATTACCAATCCAAGGTAAATGTGTTGTAATCCAGCGGACCTAAGTTGTCTGTAAGATAAATCATTATAGAAACGAAGGTTGGTTTCTTGATCTTCAACGCATAAGATGCATTTCTCTGAATAGTGTTGGTAGACACTGTGTTGTGTCGTACCTTGTTGTGCTGGATATAGTACCTCTGTCGGTACTAGGTTTGCTCTTCGTCTATGAGATATCTCTAGTTGTTGATCTGGATTTACCTGTGATTCTAGAGTTTGTTGATATCCGGGTCGTCTGAATCGCCTTACCGTTTCAAGTTGTGTTGGATCCATTATGCGATAATTGTGTATCTGGTCTTCCTGTGTTGGAAGGGTGTTCACTTCTGTTGGCTCTATGACACTTGGTCTATTCATTTTGACCAGCTGCGAACCTTTTCTTCTTCAAAAATTGCTTTCGGGTCTTTCTATGCGTATATTCGTCCCTTCAGTTTTGGGTGTGTAGGGTCGCTACTGCCAAGGGATACTGATTATAGTTTTCGTGTGAGAGTGGCTATAGAGCTTTCAAGATCAAGGGATGTTTGTTCCCTTTTTCCAAGCGCCTCAACGTCTCTGCGCAACCTGTCAAATTTCTCCTCAAATGTGGAGATCTTTTGACTCGTTGTATTAATAAGTAAAACAAGGTATTGTTTTGCTTTATTAATACTGTTGTTTGTGCTGATTCTCCTGTACGGTAATCTGTGGGCTTAGCGAATCCTGTTGCTGGTGATTCAATGGATTCAGTTGCTTCAACAGCGTCTCTATATTCTGATGTTGCTTTTGCGTTGATATAGCTGCTCATTAGTCGGTGATAAGTGTCTTTACTTATTTTAGGAGGTGTTCCACCTTCTGCAACTTCTGCCTCAGCTCTTCAGTTAGTTTAAGGGCTTCTTTTTCCAATAATTTATGTTGTTGAGCATTGTCCTGAACCAGATTTAAAGCTTCTTGCTTCATCAAGGGTTTTGCTTCTCTAAGCTCTTTAGATAATTATTCAAGGCCTTTTTTGGTTTCACTCTTTGGTTTTTCTCAGAAGTTCCTCACACGTTTCCAACTTTTGCTGAAAATCTTTTTGTTGATGTTTAACCTTTTCAATTTTTGCAAGAGATACTTTTGAAAATAATAACAACCGGTCAAAGCTAACCGATTGATTATGTTCTAAATCTGCTAAATTGAGTATGGGCTTTCTTGATAAATCAAGGTATTCAAGATCTGCAATTCGAGAGTTATCATACCAATCTTTTACTGCTTGCTCAAATCATTCCGACATAAAGACTTATCATGCGTAGGTACTAAGGTGAATAATTCACGTAAGGATAAGTTTAGGTATCCCTTATAAAAATTGTTTCTTGCTCCTTAACTCACCGAAATTCCCTGTTTCCGCATCTGGCGTACTATTGTGGGCTCAAGGTGTAGTACTTTGAAGCTGTTTGTGAAAAACAAGTTTTATGCAGGAAAAACTTCAATCATTTTTACAAAGACCTCCTGATGATATGAGGTTTTGTCGAACAGAATTAAAGATTTAAAGATTGGTAACGATTCGTCTGTTACATACAGATCTTGAAGAGAAAATTAGCAAGCCATACTATTAAAAACTTTGCTTATAAGCTCTGATACCATTATTTTATTTCCCAGGGGTAATAAAATAATCAGTCAGTGCAAAGTATAAAACTGAAACTGAAAATTTAAAGCACACTGGAAATTTATTTAAAACATACCTTTATTAAAGCTAACTTTTATACAAGCTTTGGAAGTTGTTTTTGGAAACACACAGATGGTTGTTTACAATAAGAGGAAAGGATTTATTCCTTTGTTACAATGAAGTGCACACAATTTATAGAAGGATGCTGGAAGGATTATTCTCCGAATATTCCTTCAATTCTAGATAAACGATGAGGTGTCCCTATGAGTTGTCCAATATAGTACAATACGTGTCCCTATAAGGTGTCTAGTATAATACAATACGTGTCCAAAGTACATGGGCCTACCATTATTGAAGTAATTATACATAAAGATAGACACGCGTTGATAGGTAATAATGACAGGGGTCCACTATCAGTATCTTGAGCGTTGTTGTCGTAATCGTTCTTCGTGGATCTTGCTGTCAATAGACCATGTGGTTTTGATATATTTATTTCCCACAATAGTTCCATAGTCCCATTGATAGTTGTCCACTGGATCTAGGATTTGGGCCCTTTGTTTGATATAATCTGTAAGTTGTTGGGCCTGGTTTTTGTCTTCAGATACCAAGGTATCCTACCCGTTTTGATAGGTGTTCAATCCTGATTCTAAGTTCATGGGCTTCCAGATTTTGGGCTCGTAATTCTGTGAGTGTGGATTGAGTGTGGGCATTACATGCTGCTTTGCCATATCCAATTTGGGCTTTGAATTGGAAGATTTCTTGCAGCTTTCGTATTGCCACGGCTGTTTCTCGTGCGACCCCAATTTCAATGGAGGTTGCAATGCCTTCGAGCCTACGTCGCTCCTCATCGAGGATGGGGAAAGTATGCAATTGCGTTTGGATGGTTCTGTAGTTGTCTAATGGGTCATTGTATATGCACAAGGGTTTGTAAAGATTTATTGGCATAGGTACGAGATCCTCATGCAATTGTCTAAGTTGCTTTGTTCCTGCTGGCATAACGTACCATGCTTGGGTCCTTCCTGTAGCTCCAGGATTGCTTCGTGAACTATTTCCATACTCCTTTGTTGGGCTTCTGTACATCCTGCAACACAATGTTAACAAGCCTTGAGAGTGTTTCGGCTAAAACATTTAGCTTGCCGTCAATATGCTCGATATTGATTTTTACTCCCTTTCCAGTTATTGCATCTGTAAACCTCAACCACCTAACTCTGGATGCTTTGTTAAAATTTGATTTATTATGGAAACTGATAATGGATTGACAATCCGTGCGTAATATAACTTCCGCCTTATCAAGATAATAAATATTGAATTTTTCCAGAGTGTTGATGCATGCATTGATTTCTGCATAGATGACTGATTAGGGATTAGTGAATTTGCCACTTGCATATGCACCAATTTGTTCCTTTGACCTTGATTCATCTTTGCATATTTTCCATTTTGCTACGCCTCCCAGCCTTCAATACATCCATCTACTTCAAGGATTATATAGGCGTTTTCTGGTGCAATTTCAAGGTTGGGTAGATTCTGTACCTTTCGTTTAATTTCTTGAATCAACTTTATATCAGAATCTTTCAGACGTTTATCACCATGAGGATTTGTCTTTTCATATGTATTTGCGACACGAAACATCAAAATAGGGTCGTAAAATTCGTAAGAAACCAACATGAGAGCAAGTATTTTCATTAAATATGATTGTTTTTCTTTAATTTTTGTAATTAATTAATGTATTTAAATGTCTAATAAAATAATATAAATTAAATTTACTCTCTAGCACTCTATTAATTTTTGTTAGACTATGTTTGACAAACTAGCTGATAAGTTAACTAATAATTGATAAACTACCTTATAGCTGATAAGCTAGCTGATGACTGATAAGTTAGCGATAGATAAGTCACGTTTGACAAAAACTAGCTGATAAACATATAAAATGATTAAGAAGGACAACTTAAAAAAATAATCAAACACAATATTTTATAATATAATTAAAATAAATTTATAGTAATATAATATTTCAGAAAATTAATAATATAATTTGTTAATTAAAAAAATTTAAAATTTATTATTATATATTATAAATTTTGAATTTGATAATAAAAATAGAAAAAATCTACATTAACTTATGATTTTAAATAACCATTAAATATAATATGAATAGAAATAAATATGAATAATAATTTAAAAATATTAGTAATTGATAATTAAAATATATCGACTAATATTCAAAAATTAATAATATAATATTAATTTATATGATTAACAATATTTGTAAATAATTAAAAATTAAAATCGATGTATAATTAAAATTTAATTAATAATTTTTAGTTAATAAAAATAATGATTAAATTTTATTCATAATTAATAATTGATAAATAATAAGTAATATTGTTAACGATATAATTAGAAAAAGTCACAAAAAGCTTCTCATAAACTACTTTAAGTAGCTTATTAGCTAGCTTATATCCATCCAAACATGTACTCAAAAAATAAGATAGTTTATTTTTGCCAAATGATTTACACTTTTTTTCCCTTGTCATTTTAAGGAACAAAATTTTAAAATAACGTTTAAGATATTGTAATTTAAAACGTGTATATGTTCAAATATACTTTTTAAAACTATAAAGTAATAAAAAAATTCAAATTATAAACAACTAAAATGTACATGAAAATAACAATTGGAAAAACATCCTTTTTGTAGACATCAATTTACTTTTGGGATTATCATGGTCAACCAATTTTCAAATGATACATATTTCCTCATTCAAACATAAACTCATTAACTAATTAGAGTTATTTTATTTTTCTTCGATTGTTGGTTTTATATAATTCTGGTGTTTTTTTCCCATATTTAAGATGAAAATCATGTGAAGATGAAGAGGACAATGGTATAGGCTTTTATTCATTGATTAGAAAAACGATATTTTTAAAATGTATTTACCTAACTTTACTTAAATAATACTATGTTGTTATTTATTAAGATTACCTTTTTCCATTCGAGCTATGATATATAAATAAGAACTCCTGGACAAAATGCAACCAGATGGAATCACTAGGAAAGAGTTAAAATCAAATCGGCCAAAATAGACACTCAAAGGTGGGATTTAAGAGTGAGATGTTAGATGTATATAGACGTGACTTCTACCTCAAAAGAGTAGAACGGTTGTATACATAACAATTGTCAAGGTTTATGTCAAGCAAATATAATACTAATTTGAATGGCTTACACCCATCATTACTACTACCTCAATAGTTGTTGATGGGATATTTGTTGGCAACCCAAACAAGCGACCTCAGGGGTTGCTTACCAAATGCTTATCAAGTGCAACTTATCTTACCGGGTGAGCATGACAAGAAACGAGAATCTTACAGAGTAAGTAACGGAGAAGACTCAGTTTCTTACTGTAACAGCCTGATTTTTATCTTAATTGAGGAAAAGTGTTGAACGAGATAAATTGGTAAAGGAAGAACCAAGTATGGAGTATGGCTATAGTGCCATGTGGTTGTGACATCACAACATCACCGATGGTACTAAGAGTATGGTCATCCCGGCTATAGTGCCATGCAATTATGACAAATGTCACAATTGCAACGATGTTACCGAATATTTGGTCGTCCCAACGAATGTGTCAGGAAGGTATGACAATGGCACGATAATTGGCATAATAGCATCCAATGTACAGAGAAAATGGTCAACGAACGACCGAGAAAACGGTCAAGGAATGGTCGAGGAACGATCGAGAAAATGGTCAAGGAACGGTCGAGAAAATGGGCGAAAAGGGCTCTCGGTACCTTTTGGGCGAAAGTGCCAAGTTAAAGTGACACTAGCACTTTAGTCGGGCACTTTCGCAGAGAAAAAGGTGCCCACGGTACATTTTGGGCGAAAGTGACAGCTAAAGTGTCACTGTCTCTTTCGCTTGTCACTCTCACGGTCGGGGTGCAGTGCATAAATTCGGCATCTATCTTCATTTGGTCATATCTTTCTCATGTATATTCCGTTTTTGATGATTAAAATTGATATGGTTTCGTATTTGAGAGATTTTCAAAGATAGATTGTTAGTTTTTGAAGGATCCAAGAGTATTTGGTGGTGGAGTGGAAGCAAAGATCAAGAGCTCATCATCATCACCTCCGTCTTCAAGAAATTTGGGGTTTTCTAGGTTTTCACAAAAACCTAAGTGGTGAGTTGATCCTCCTAGTTTGTAAACTTTATAATGAGTCAAAAATCATCTATTGATAAAATCCTAGTGTTTATGTTTCTCAAATTTTGGTTTGGAAGATTTTCAGAAAAGTTAGGTCAAATTAGGATTTATGGCCAAAATGGAGATTTTGATACAAGATGTTTGGGGAACGATTTTATATGGTTGAATAAGAATATTTATGGTTGGAAATTCATGGATTTAGGTTTTTGGAAGTTTTGGCTTGAGGATCCAAGTTTCTTCAAAGAAAATCAAGTTGGGGAAAAATCTAGATTTAGCCTAAATCTAGCAAGGTGAGTTCAAGTTGATTTGTGAAAACGTTTTACATGCCAAAAATGTCCATTAATAAAGTATTTATATGTTTTACATGAAATTACCAAATGTTGAACTATGTGGTGGGTTTTGATTATTTGAACTGTTTAATTTTATAAACTTTGTAAAACACCCACTTTAGGGATTTTGGGATTTTGATAAATAAATCATATATTTTGGTATCTTAATGATTTATTTCATAGGAGTAGATTTTTGAGTATTAATGTATTTCATTGTGTGTTTTGGAGAAATGTTTGATTTTGTGTTATGGGACGTTTTGAAAGGATAAATGTTATAAACTCACTTGGAAAAAGTTTTGTCCCAATCTAAATTATGTTGGAGTTATCTCCATATTTTGGAGCATGGGTTTGCATAAATGCGGGTTGTTTACGTTCGATTTCATTTTACGATTTTCTTACAATTGGTCTTTTGATTTGTTGATCCTATGGCTCAGTTTGGACCTCGTTAGGTCTTGGGGACAATTGTCTGGGTTTTGATAGCTCAATGTAGAGCGTTTGGTCATGATTTGCATTTACTACATCTTATTTGACAGTTACATGTTTTGAATGCGTTAGTTCATTTGTTTGGAGTCATGTAATGTTTTTAATTAATGCAATGGATCCATAGGCATGGTGTTCTTAAAGTCCCATTTTGGACAATTTCACCACTTTGGCACGGAATACTCATCAGGTCGCCATGGTAAGTAAGGTGTGGACCTATATGGTCGGGCAGCATCCCATGAGCAGTAAGGTGTAATTCCAAATGTGCTTGTATGTTTTGTGTGGGTTTGGACATCTCAAAGTATAGATCCAGAGGGGTTGAATTTGAGTCTCCATGGGTAAAATATCTAGAGGGGTTGAGCTTGATATGTCTTATGAGTATAATTCATACGTTTTGGTTTTATTACATAGTTATGTGACCTACTTTTGTGTTCCGTCACGTGCAATGTAATCGGGTCTCCCCCGTCACCGAAAGGTGTTGTTTTGGGTATGGAATTCTATAATCCATGTTTACGGTGACATTTTGAGTATGGGTTGTTATCCATATTCTAAGGTCTTTAATATTGAATCTTATCCATGTTTTTGGATATTTTGGATCATAGAGTGTGTCCACGTTTTCAGTATTTGGTTATTAAAGTATAAGTTATGTTTTGCGTGAGTTTTGGGTTTTAGATTTATATCCAAAGGGACGTTTTGTATCGTGGTTTTAATTACGAAGATGGTGAGTGTTGGAAAAGAGGTTACTTTCAGACTTGATGTATTTTATTTTAAAAATCACATTTTAAATAACATTCTTAAAGTTTATTGATTTACATATTTACGATGAAAACTCTTGAGC
This sequence comes from Arctium minus, assembly GCA_954870635.1. Taxonomy (NCBI): domain Eukaryota; kingdom Viridiplantae; phylum Streptophyta; class Magnoliopsida; order Asterales; family Asteraceae; genus Arctium; species Arctium minus. The sequence continues at coordinate 45,883,419 of OX941089.1, read as the reverse complement.
TCACTAGCCGTTAGCCTAACCTTTTTATTTGTCGGCATGTGCATCAGGTTCCGGTTGGGGAATGGTTATAGCGTTACTGTGAAGAGACGAGTATTTGTTTTACTCGAGGGTGAGTAGCTTGGTGAAGTATTCCAAATTTTGGAGATACTCACTGCTTGGTGAGTAGATGATTGATGTTTATGTACGGTTTGGGAGTTTCGCCGAATTTGAATAAACCGACCCCGTGGAGAACGTTAAGGATGGATCTACCAATAACAAGGGAGAATGATTAAGGGATTTTGGGGATTCTTTGTGTCGGGTGTTGATCATCGGGATACGGATCCATAATCGTGTTGAATTGGTACGGATTTGTCAAAGAGAGGTTGAGGTCACAAGCTACCCTTGAGGTAGTACGTGACACCCAAGGTTGGGAGACAGCCGTAGTTTTGTGGTTAGAAGCTACTTTAGTAAGTTAAGCATTCACTCGGGTATAAGTGTAATGTGCCTAAGGGAACATTTGTCGGGAGTATCAACAAAAGGTTTATCGTGGTTGTTCTGGAAAGTGGATTAGAGACAATTACTCGTAAATAGAGACAAGTTATCATGAGGGCTGCGTTAATTAGGAACCTAGATTTCGATGATGAAATATCTTTTAAGGTTGGGAGGATTGTAACACCCTGATTTTTATCATAATTGAGGAAAAGTGTTGAATGGGATGAATTGGTAAAGGAAGAACCAAGTATAGAGTATGGCTATAGTGCCATGTGGTTGTGACATTTGTCACAATAGCACCGATGGTACTAAAAGTATGGTCGTCCCGGCTGTAGTGCCATGCATTTGTGATAAATGTCACAATTGCAACGACATTACCGAGTGTTTGGTCGTCCCAACGAATGTGCCAGGAAGGTACAACAATGGCATGATAATTGGCATAATAACATCCAATGTACTGAGAAAATGGTCTAGGAATGACCGAGAAAACGGTCAAGGAATGGTCGAGGAACGATCGAGAAAACGGTCGAGGACGGTCGAGTGTCACTTTAGCTTGGCACTTCCCCCAAAAGGTACCGAGAGCCCTTTTCGCCCGTTTTCTCAATCGTCCTCGACCATTTTCTCGATCGTTCCTCGACCATTCACAGAGAAAAAGGTGCCCACGGTACATTTTGGGCGAAAGTGACTCACTCTCGCGGTCGGGGTGCAGTGCATAAATTCAGCCTCTATCTTCATTTGGTCATATCTTTCTCATTTCTACTCCGTTTTTGGTGATTCAAATTGCTATAGTTTCGTATTTGAGAACTTTTAAAGGATAGATTGTTATTTTTGGGAAGATCCAAGAGTATTTGATGGTGGAGTGGAAGCAAAGATCAAGAGCTCATCATCATCACCTCCATCTTCAATAAATTTAGGGTTTTCTAGGTTTTCACAAAAACCTAAGTGGTGGGTTGATCCTCCTAGTTTGTAAACTTTATTATGAGTCATAAATCGTCTATTGATGACTTCCTAGTGTTTATGTTTCTCAAATTTTGGTTTGGAAGATTTTCAGAAAAGTTAGGTCAAATAGGGTTTTTGGCCAAAATGGAGATTTTGATACAAGATGTTTGGGGAACGATTCTATATGGTTGAATATGAATATTTATGGTTGGAAATTCATGGATTTAGGTTTTTGGAAGTTTTGGCTTGAGGATCCAAGTTTCTTCAAAGGAGCTCAAGTTGGGGAAAATCTAGATTTAGCCTAAATCTAGCAATGAGAGTTCAAGTTGATTTGTGAAAACGTTGTACATGCCAAAAATGTCCATTTTAAAGTATTTATGTGTTTTACACGAAATTATCAAATGTTGAATTATGTGGTGGGTTTTGATTATTTGAAGTGTTTAATTTTATAAATTTTGTAAAACGCCCATTTTTGGGATTTTGATAAATAAACCATATATTTTGGTATCTTAATGATTTATTTCATAGGAGTAGATTTTTGAGTATAAATGTATTTCATTGTGTGATTTGAAGAAATGTTTGATTTTGTGTCATGCGACGTTTTGAAAGGATAAATGTTATAAACTCACTTGGAAAATGTTTTGTCCCAATCTAATTATGTTGGAGTTATCTCCATATTTTGGAGCATGGGTTTGCATAAATGCGGGTTGTTTACGTTTGATTACATTTTATGATTTTCTTACAATTGGTCTTTTGATTTGTTGAGCCTATTGCTCGGTTTGGACCTCGTTGGGTCTTGGGGACAATTGTCCGGGATTTGATAGCACAATGTAGAACGTTTGGTCATGATTTGCATTTACTGCATCTTATTTGAGAATTACATGTTTTGAATGCGTTAGTTCATTCGTTTGGAGGCATGCAATGTTTTTAATTAATGCAATGGATCCATAGGCACGGTGTTCTTAATGTCCCGTTTTGGACAATTTCACCACTTTGGCACGGAATAGGCATCGGGTCACCATGGTAAGTAAGGTGTGGACCTATATGGTCGGGCAGCATCCCATTGGCAGTAAGGTGTAATTCCAAATGTGCTTGTATGTTTTGTGTGGGTTTGGACATCTCAAAGCATAGATCCAAAGGGGTTGAATTTGAGTCTCCATGGGCAAAAGATCTAAAGGGGTTGAGCTCGATACGTCTTATGAGTATAATCCATACGTTTTGGTTTTACAACATAGTTATGTGACCTACTTTTGTGTTTCGTCTCGTGCAATGTAATCGGGTCTCCCCCGTCACCGGAAGGTGTTGTTTTGGGTATGGAGTTTTATAATCCATGTTTACGATGACATTTTGAGTATAGGTTGTTATCCATATTCTAAGGTCTTGAATATTGAATCTTATCCATGTTTTTGGATATTTTGGATGATAGAGTTTGTCCACGTTTTCAGTATTTGGTTATTAAAGTATAAGTCATGTTTTGCGTGAGTTTTGGGTTTTGGATTTATATCTGAAGGGACGTTTTGTATCGTGGTTTTAATTACAAAGATGATGAGTGTTGGAAAAGAGGTTGCTTTCAGACTTAATGTGTTTTATTTTAGAAACCACGTTTTAAGTAACATTCTTAAAGTTTATTAATTTACATATTTACGATGAAAACTCTTGAGCTCAATAGGCGTTAGCCTAACCTTTTTATTTTTCGGCATGTGCATCAGGTTCCGGTTGGGGAATGGTTATAGTGTTATTGTGAAAAGACGAGTATTAGTTTTACTCGAGGGTGAGTAGCTTAGTGAAGTCTTCCGCATTTTGGAGGTAGTGACTGTTATTGGGTTTTTAGTAACACCCGTACTTATTATAGACCTTGTATAAGGTTTGAAGGGTGTTTATAGAAGTTAAACCTTAAATTGTTATTGTAGGTGATTTAGTTATCGATGAAAATTTTAAATTAGTTGTTATTTCCAGATTTAAGGGTGTTACACTTACCCAGTTAGCGCTTACCGAGTAAGAGATGTTTTACCAACAATCTATTTAGATGGCTGGGAATGTTAGTTGGTAATATAAGCGAGAATGATGACTCTTACCAATTAGTGCGTAAGCAGTTGTACTTAAGCAGTTGTATTTTGTAAATGTTTGTTTTTTCATATTCAGCTCTTAATAACCCCTTATGTCTGATTCGGTCAGACATTTTATGAATCAGACCCTTCATTTTTTAAAATGTTTCAGATGCTTTAACACTTAAATGCATCTAAATAAAAAAGTGGAAATCTAATCTCTGATTTTTCCTCTAAATCGCTTAGACCTCATCGCCTCCATCAACATTCACCACCATCACATAGGTGTCGACCCAAACGTCTCCGATTCATTTCCATCTCCTTCAAGGTATGTAATCACCTCCATCTCCCTTTTTGATGGAGGTATGTCGATTCGTCCCTTTTCTTGAAGGTATGTCGATTCGTCCATTTCTGAATATGAAATCTATATAGCTCGAATCGTGAATCTTGAAGGTATGTTGAATTGTCCCTTTTTGATTTCATGGTTTTCGTCCCTACTTTGACTTCGCCCCTTTTTGATTTCGTGGTTTCCATCTCTGTTTTGATTTTGTCCCTAGTTTGGTTTCGTGTGTTTTGATTTCGTGGTTTTCGTCCCTGTTTTGATTTCATATCTAGTAGTTGATTTCGTCCGTGTTTCAAACTAGACAACAACAATATGTTCAAACTAGACAGCTAGAAGAACGATTTCGTCAATATTACACTACAACAATATGTTCTTGGTAGTTGATTTCATCCCTGATTTCGTCAAGATTATACGTAAGGAGAAAAAGAGGGAATCAAGGTGATTTTGACAATTTGAGAGAGAGATGATCATAATTTCGGAACAAGCGAACACTTGCTGCAAGAGGTAATCTTGTTAGTCCGATCGTTAAATAGAAAGTTGCTTTGGGATTGGTTAATGGAGTTATGCAGGCAATGCCACATTTGAACCAAAGATCGGCCTCTAATTCACAAAGTTCGTTGGATCTCATGGGGATCGATATGGTGGCTTCATCGAGCTCGAATAAGATGTTTGATAATGGAGATAATGATTTTGCTATTATATTTATGGATTACTTATAAGAAACAAATCAGCAGGAAGACCAAAAATAGGGTTGAAATATGTGTTAAAGATGAAGAAAATGGTTTGAGAAAAGAGGAATTGATTCATTTTATAAAGGAAAAAATAGTTTTTGAGTGAATTGCTTCATTTTATAAAGTGAATTGCTTCATTTATGCAGTTAGACCTGGCAAAAAATGACACGACACGCTAACCCGACACGAAATAAATGGGTTTGGGTAATACATTTCAACCCGTTTAAGTAAACGGGTTGACACGACACGACACGAAAATTAAACGGGTAAGGTCAGGGTCAAAATTTTCAACTCGAAAATGACCCGAATAACCCGTTATATATATATATATATATATATATATATATATATATATATATATATATATATATATATATATATATATATATTATAAGTTTTCTTTTTAATGCTTTGAATTTTTAATGTTTTATATTTGGTTAGAATTTTTAAATTTGAACTATAAATTTTAGATTTCTAATGCTTTCATTTGAATTTTGGATATGTATTTTTTTGTGAATTTTCGATTTTTAACTTTTAGTTTTATAAATATTAAACAGGTTAGGCGGGTCGGGTTAGGGTTGAGATTTTTTGACCCGTTTATTAAACGGGTTGGGTTATGGTTAGACATTCTCAACCCGTTTAACTTTGAACCCGACACGACACGACTGCCAGGTCTATATGCAGTGTAGTTTGAAGTGAATTTTTGGGCAGTATAGCTAGTTTGATTTCTTTCTCTGTCCTATTCTCTTCTTGTTGTTATTAATCTTTCATATGTTGTATCACATTTTGAGTAAAAAATATACAATATACATATTCAGACATTTGTTAGCTTACAAAAACAATCAGTCTTCTTAATTCAGATTTCAGACTTCAACACCACATCTTAAAAATCAGAAGTGAAATCAGAGTTCAACACCTCTTAAAAAACAAACGCCACCCAAGTATAGGAACTACGCAAAGTATATAAATTCTAAAAGCTATGCATTTATACAAAAACCAAGTTATTTCATGACTCATACATACACTAAATATGTAAGATAAATTAAAACTAATACATACAAGTCATATCATGATTTTGCCTTTCTCATATTACTACAAACTTGGCGAAAAGAACTTGGTTCCAATAATGCAATTTGTAGAATAGAAAAAAGAAACAAATTAGTAAAAGAAAACCATTATTTCCACAATTCTTGAATCCATGAATTAGATGAAACCAAACTTACTAAGAAATAGAACATGGGGACGATAAGATGTAAGCAAACCGTACCTTCATCAGTAGGGGTAAACCAATTGTTTTCCATGAAGACCCCTAAGTTTTAAAGGTTGATGGAAGTTTGATAGATTTAGAAAAAGATGTTGAAAGCTTTAGAAAAAGTTAGAATCCCCGTGAATTCATGGTCATAATTCAGGGATCGCTCAAAGCGGCATACCAAGAATTGCACCTTCAAACCACCCAAGATAGGGATATCTACGGGGAAGACACACCTGCAACTTAGAAATGCTAGACAACCGGGATATAGGTAGGTGAGGACGTTAGGTCTGCGTACATTTTACCTTAAGAACCCCCACCTTCAAGTGAGATATACTGGACTCGTTTAGTTTGGTTTATACTTCCCATCACATGCCTCCCGACGTTCATTTTATACAAGAGTTTATAGCAAATCATTATTTTAAACTACTACTACTGAAACATAAAGCCCAACCGGTTGTGGCCATAGATCAACAAACACCAGAAAAATATATCAAAAGCAAAATTGATAGGTTAAAACTCGAAGCCAATCAAGTCTTGTTAGCATTGATAAATCCGGTAGTAGGATTTAATAATCAAGATCGATAATGTAAAGAAGACGTAAGAAGCTAAGATTCAACATAATCAATAAACCAATAGAACCATAAATAGAATGGAAACGAATTTGAATTCAAGAAAATGCAATTGGTTAACCATCAAAGATACCAAAATTAGGGTCTATTCACATAATTCATACTATTACTACCTCTGAATTACTAGTAAATTATTGGAACAACACCAGAAAAATACCTTGAAATCATTCACAGACCCACCCTGCATTGCTTGGAACCACCAACCAAAGACCCACCATTACTGGTTGCAGAAACCCCAATTGACAAATTAGGGCAATAAACCCTCAAAATCCTCCGTCTAGCCCACCAAGCACCAGCCTTAAATCGAATCCTAGCCATCATCCTCACATTGAAATTAACTGTTCCATGATTCCTCTCGCCATTGATGCTATCCCGATCATCAACGTATGCCGTCAACGAAGCAAACGTAGCCCTAACGGCGGTTTCATTCTTGGTTCCCTGCACGAACGGCGGCACCGTAGTCTCGGAAATTGAATCAGATTTGTAGAACACGGCAGCTTCGATTTGATCATAGTAAAGTGTGATTTTGGAATTAGGGTTCCGGACGGTGAAACGAGCATCCCAATTGCCGGAAATTAGGGAGTTCGATGAAATATTGAAGTTGGAGAGAGTTAGTGTGTCGACACGGAACTGAGGGATCTGTGGACGGAGGATGAGCCACATGGTGAAGACGATGATGCCGGTGATGAGAACGGAACCGACGAGGACGGCGAAGAAACGGTGGACGAAGGTGGCGCGTTGTTGGGACGCATAGGGATCGGAGTAGTAACGGTTTCCAGCAACGTGAAAGTATGTGCCCTGATTCTGCGGCGGCGGAGGAACATAAGGGTATGCGGTGGCGGTGTTTGGATAGCCGTTGGCGGCGGAAGAAGCAGGGTAGCCGGTGACGGGCCTGGATTGATCGGCCATTGAAGACAAATTATGTGCAAAGCATTAAATTAATGATTGCCAAATGGGTAAAGCATATAAATCAAAGATGAGCATCAATCCATCTCTCTTTGTGATCCGAATCTTGAAGCCTAACTCCACCAAAAAAGAAAAAAAAAATCTTCAAATAAATATCAAACCAATTTCCAATCTTTTTGATGGGTTTGTTAAATTCCCAACTTTTTTCGTTTCCATTTCCTTTTACTTTTCCTTTTTATGGGTTTGAATTGTCTTGAACTATTTTGCATCTTTTGAGGTGTTAAATCTTTTTTGATTTTTATATTTAAACTAGAAACATGACGATTTTAATTTTAATTTTAATTTTTGTTTTTTATTGATTTACAGTACGATTTTGGATGGTTTTTATTGAGTGATAATGGTTTTTTTATATATAAATTTGTTTAATTTAGTCTTAACAATATAATGTTTTTTATATAAAAAAAATTAAGTAGTTTGTTAAAATTCATTAATTAACTTATATATTTTAAATTTTTTATATTTAAATTGAGATGTTTATCCTGTTTTGATTATGTTTATCATAATTCAAATTTCATAATTTTAGGATTTGGGGATTAGAGATAAGGATTTTGAAGGATAAAAATGAAATTTATTAATTAGGGTTAAAAACATTTAAAAGTAGTACATGTTGCTTCATTAATTGTTTTTTTTAATAGATTTTAAGTAGATTAACATTAAATAATAGTACATAATGCTTAATACATCACGATTTTAATGTTTATTTTTATTTTTTGTTTTTTATTGATTTACAGTACGATTTTGGATGGTTTTTATTGAGTGATAATAGTTTTTTTATATATAAATTTGTTTAATTTAGGCTTAACAATATAATGTTTTTATATAAAAAAAATTAAGTAGTTTGTTAAAATTCATTAATTATCTTATATATTTTATATTTAAATTGAGATGTTTATCCTGTTTTGATTATGTTTATTAGAATTCAAATTTCATAATTTTAAGATATGGGGATTAGAGATAAGATTTTGAAGGATAAGGATGAAATTTATTAATTAGGGTTAAAAGCATTTAAAAGTAGTACATATTGCTTCATTAATTGTTTTTTAAGAGATTTTAAGTAGATTAGCATTAAATAATAGTACAAAATGCTTAATACATCACGATTTTAATGTTTATTTTTATTTTTTGTTTTTTATTGATTTACAGTACGATTTTGGATGGTTTTTATTGAGTGATAATGATTTTTTTATATATAAATTTGTTTAATTTAGGCTTAACAATATAATGTTTTTTATATAAAAAAAAATTAAGTAGTTTGTTAAAATTCATTAATTATCTTATATATTTTAAATTTTTTATATTTAAATTGAGATGTTTATCCTGTTTTGATTATGTTTATCAGAATTCAAATTTCATAATTTTAGGATTTGGGGATTAGAGATAAGGATTTTGGGGGATAAGGATGAAATATATTAATTAGGGTTAAAAGCTTTACAGGTAATACATTAGGCTTTAGTAGTTATTTTTAAGAGATTTTGAGTAGATAGCTTTAAATGATAGTACATAAAGCTTAGTGAGTTGTAATTAAGAGTTTTTTATGCCATCTTTATAATATAGTATAGATATTTGATTAAAGTATAAAAACCAAACTAAAAAAAATGAGCATACAATAACTCATTATGTCATTTTTTTCATTTTGTTCCATCTCCATCCTTCCCTTCACTTCAAGGCTTATAACATCTACATCATGTCTCTTTCTCAAGGATAAATCCAAGTTGCATCTTTCCTATTTCTCTGAATGTGACAACAAAATCATTGAAGGAGATAACAGCGGAACGATGACTACAATTATGAAGGTGACGGTCGTAACACGACAACGAAAAACAAGAGATATAGTTTTTAGATCTAATGAAACATTATTACTTATTGATCAACCTTAATTTTCTCCTTTCACATCTGAATGATAAAACAATACTTATTATAAAAATGTTAGATTGGATTAGACATGTCATGCTTCCAAATATGAACCACAAAAGCAAAAATATACTATTGGTGACGAATACATAATTATCATCATCGAAAGTCAAACATGTTCTAAAAAGGTTCAATCTTTGTACACCGATGACAACAAATTTTAGGTGCATGTGGTCGTCGATGATATGAGTTTGAATGAAATAAAGGAAAGAACCTTGAATCACTTGTGAAATAAAAGTACTCCTTACAACTGACTTGTTAAGTTGAATCCCATGGATAGGCTTTACAATTAGTTTAATAATAGATCAAAGGAAATGTTGAGAACTGAAGAAATGTTGTAGTAAGATGCCTTTGGTGAAAAAATGATCTCAGACATTACTGAGGTTTTGGTAACTAATAAATATGATATGACACACATGTCGAAGGTCTCATGCAATGTGCATATAAAAAAGGTCGTGTGTATCAAGGGTTTGATGCTTTGTAGGGTTTTTTCTTATCCCATATACCGAACACAACCCAAAGTCTCATTGTTATATCGTTGCTTGGACATTTTTGGAGACAACTTTTTCGATATTATTTTTTAAGAAAACCCTTTCAATCAGTTTAGCATCTAACAATTAGTAATTTATTAGTAACTTATCAGGGCATTTTATGTACTTAGATTCACAAGAGAATGAAGGGATTAGTAGTTAAGTTATACTACGGGCTAGGTAGTGTGAAGTGCAAACTTCTATAAGATTATAAGAACCTAGGTTCGTTGAACGTCGCCATATGGCGAGGGTTGGGGGAAGGTTATGCCCCTTGTGGGGTCCTAGGGGTAGCACCCTTACGAGGGTCCAAGGGGCAGCTCCCTGGTCTAGTCCATATCATGATACGTGAATTGATCACGAACAAAGTGATTTCAGTGGAAATTGTTCAGTCATAAAAAAATTACTGGACCCTTGACGAAGAGGTTAGCTAGAGACTTGGTTAACAAGTTAATGAAATAGATGAGATTGAAGTCATCTAAATATATAACGTTAATCTAACACCCCAAAATAGGGGCCCATTTGTAAATATAGATTTTACTAATAACTTAATTGTCATTATATACAAGTGCAAGTGGAGGGATTATTGTGTTATTAGTTGGAACTTATGGACTAAAGGGGGAGAGTCTCATATATTTGAAGATAGACTTAAGGTTTGGATAGAGTACCATTGTCATTATTCGTGGAAGTCATCACATATTTTGTTTATGAAATTAAACAAATCGTTCTGATACCACTTGTTGGTCCTGAAATGGTAATGACTAACACATAAATTGTTTGTAGAAGGGGAGGTTGAATACAAATACAACATATTTTCACTTTTAGTTCTATATGTTCAATAAAAACAAAAAAATTACATATTTGTTGCGGAAGCTAGGGAGGTAATTCCTGATCCTAAACAATCTATCTAGTGACAGATTTTCTAAAGACTGAAAGAGTAGAGAAGGGGGTACTCTTTCAAATTTGAAGAAATGATGTAGTTCGATAGATGGTTGACGTCGATTTTACCTAAGAAACTATGACTTAGAATATCTTTCAAAACGGGTGAGTTGCAACATTTGACAAGGATGACCTTTTATAGCTACTTACATTAAATGTTGTTATCCAACTTTAATGCGTGTCTTCATCTAATTTCCTAATCAATGCATGCTTGCACTCCTCAATTAAGCCTTTGAGAATGATGTAGATGTTTGTTTAACACAACCATCCTTCTGTATATAGAGGAAACAATAAAGGAAGTATGGTACTAATAAAAGAGTACTTCAAAACTTACTTTGTCTGACATGCTAAGCATGTTCCTATACCAGGAAGATAGTTAGTAGAGTTACTGAGCCAAACTTGTTGGTTAAGTTTGCACTCCAAAATTGGCTTGCCAGAAGTAGTACTTGGCATACTAGTTTTGACTTTCTCTTGTATTGATCGCCATTCAACTAGATGACAGACTAATCCGCTTTGGTGGCAATCTTGGCTTTACTTCAAATGGTCTTAGATTTTGCTGAAATCTTTTCGTTCTTGGATCAATATAGATAATTGTAAGTTATTATATGTCCACGACATGTGTCACACAGAGATACTGCTGAGTATGTAAACCTATAGGGTCGCACACAAAGAATGCGTTTGTTTCCATTTGTAGAAACCCGGATTTTATGAAAATATGTGTTAAACTGTAATTATGATAATTACAGGGTGAAAACGTAATTATGTTAATTACGGGGAATTATCTGTAATTATATAATTATATTTTAAAGTTTAAAAGGATAATTATATATATATATATACATATATATATATATTTGAATTTGAATATTACAGATAATTACTAAACCTTATTTAATCTTTAATTGAATTATAGTCTAACTATAATTCTTCTGATATAAATAAGGGGTTAGGCTAAACCATTTGATATACAATTAAGTTAGAAAAGCCTTTCAGAAAAATACAGAAAAGAAACCCTTTTCTTTTCTGTAAAACACATATAGATCTAGGGTTATTGGGCTAGCACCCGGTGGAATTTCGCGTGTTCGTGTGTGGATACCGCTAGAGGAAACCTCGATTGGTTTCTAAGTGTTCAGCTAGTTCAACCACAACAGATCTGAAAAGGTACATCTCTAAACACCCTATGGTGTGGTTTTAAGTTTTGATTAAATACATCATTGGATCCGTTTGGGTTTTTAATTGTTTAGAAAAGTTTTCTATTTTGTAATCAAAATTCCTTTTAATTTCTGCTGCATTTAACGGTTACAAATTGCTTTAAAACCCTACAGTGATATCAGAGCCACTTTGATGTCATTTAATCATAAAAGGGGAACAATATTGTTATAATGGCAAAATTAAAATTTTAACCTAAAATCTAAATGGACCTATTTTATTTGGTATATATAAATAAAAAATAAAAAATATCCGAAGGATTTTAATCTTCTTATTGGTGGTCACGTGAGAAGCAACAAAACAATCCAAAGGCTTTTATCTCCCAAGTGGTCACATACTCTTTTTGTCTGTTGTTAATTAAAAAGGGTTATAAACCCTACTTTTTCCTTCATCACCTACCAAGACTCCAAGAGTACTCAATGGCCGCATGAGGCGTCTCTCTCTTGTATTTGGGTTACTGCCGCAATTTTTTTTTCTTTTTTGGTGATCGGCAGGCTGTCGTCGGCGGTTCACATTGCCGGTCACGACGGTTTAGCCATCGATGGTTAATCTTTCTCTCCTTCTCGGCATTTAGCCGCCGCCTGGTCGACAACCATGACCGCCTAGTCGACGCCTGGACCACGACCATGACCGCCGGGGGGCGGTGACAACCATGACCGCCGGGGGGCGGTGACAACCATGACCGCCTAGTCGACGCCTGGACCACGACCATGACCGCCAGGGGGCGGTGGTCTCCCTGCTCGACCATCCAAAATAGTGAGTTTCTTTCCGGTAGTCGCTCTCTTTTTCTCTTACTCGACCGTTAAGGAACGCCGCTTGAACCTTGGTTCCTTACGGCTCCGTCGTCACCCACCACTGTCGGCGATCGACAGCTCGGTGGTGGTGGTGGTCATCCCTTCGGTTTTTATTTCTGTCCTCGAGCCGATATTGTGACACCGCTAGACCAAGGTGTAAGAGGTCGACATGCGGTCCAAATTGCCGTTGTTCACTGCTGATGGTTTTTTCTTCTGTCACATATAGTCGACACGTATTGTGGTGGCCACCGATGGTTGCTGCCACCGGGGCCAGGTCGACGTGATTATGGTGTCGTGTCAGCCACCGCCACTGGCCATAGAGCCCAGCGGCAGGTCATGTTTTGGTCGGTTTTTCTTGGTGGTCTCTTGACTTAAAAAAAAAAAAAAGATGGGCTCATAACCTAGTTAAGTTGGACTAGATCTTTAAGTTGGTCAATGTGTCTCGGTAAATCTTATACCTATCGTTTTGATTAACGAAATAGATTAATTAATTTTATTTTGCCAAATAATAATTTGTTCCCATTATCTTGGCCGGTTTTTCTTTTTAATTATGTTAATTAAAGTTTCGGTCGTTTTGTTTTATTTTATGTTTAAAATATGGCGTAATATATGGATTGCCCCGAAAAGACCCGTGGTTGTTTTATTTTATGTCGGAAAATTAAAATGTATTAATTGCATGGGATGTAATTTTAATTTTAAATTTCCTAAATAGGGACAAATGTAAATAGAATAGGCATGTTGTATTTTCTATTTTTCTAAACGTTCCAAAAGATCGAGACGGAGTCCCTGGAGTTCACCAAGATGGCGAGGCTAGTGGGAGCTTGAAGACGTCCTTAGAATTGTCCGTGGTTGTTGTGTTGGCTCACAACACCACATTAGGGGCAAATCCATATATTATTATTGTTGTGATTGTTTATTTTGTGTTTGGTTTTATTTATTGCTTTATTATTGTTATAATAATTGCAAACGCTTAAAATAAAAATCAAACGCAAAACAAATTTTAAATCGGTAAATAAAATATGATATTTTAAAATTGATATGTTTATCAAACTCAAACCGATTTAATAAAATAAACTTTTAAAACAAGATTTTAGAGATAAATTCAAACGTTTTAAAAGAAAAGAGTTATCTAAAATCTAAATCTTTCACAAATGTAAACTATGCGCCATCCATTTAAGATACTTCTTGAACTTACAAGAGTCCAGTATGGTCAGTTCTTAGCCAATCATATCGGATAATTGTAGTGTAAGACAAGGCTCCAGGATAACGAGATTTAAGTGGACAGTTGCTTGGCCATTCACTTAAGTTAAAACTTTAGGTGGGATCATGATATCTTAGTATGGTTAGTTTACTTGAAAATATCATAGACAGTGCTTAGCCATCTATGACTACTTTCAAGGCGTTGTAGTGAGATTAAACATGCTTTTTAACATATGATATATTAATAGAAATCCCACGATATCTAAGAGTTATGTTGAACATAACTGGATGATTCCTACCTAAATAACCTAGTTTCGTAAACAGTTGCTTGGCCATTTACGGAAATAGGTGATATATGGATTTTAGCTCAAATTAAATTTTATTTTTGGAAGGTAATATTAATTAATTTGAGATTTTAAAAGAATTACTAAAATTAAACTTATTTTGTAGATGGCCGCTAAAGCCTCCAACCAAACTGTATGCACAAACGGCTTATCCCAATTTACAGTACGATCAATCCTTGACAAGGATAAACTGAACGGTACGAACTTCGTGGACTGGTTTCGTTTCTTGAGGGTTGTCCTTAAGCACGAAAAGAAGTTGTATGTTCTTGAAAACCCCCCTCCAAACCCTCCTGCTAGAAATGCTTCAGCTGAGGTCAGGGTTGCTTATGATAAGCATCTCAATGACTCACTAGATGTTAGCTGTCTGATGCTAGCATCCATGACTCCTGAGCTACTGAGGGAACATGAAGACATGAATGCTTGGGATATGATATCCTCTCTGAAATCCATGTTTCAATTACAAGCAAGGCAAGAGAGGTTTGATACAGTCAGGGCATTGCATGCTTGCATGATGACTGAGGGTTCATCAGTCAGTACCCACGTTTTAAGAATGAAAGGGTATATTGACCGATTAACCCGTCTTGGCTACCCACTAGGTCAAGAATTGGCAACCGACATGGTTCTCAATTCTTTATCCAAATCATATGACCAGTTCGTCTTGAACTACAATATGAATGGTTTGGAGAAAACTCTCATGGAGCTTCACGGCATGATTAAAACCGCTGAGAGAAATATGAAATCCAAGTTGGATTTATCCAAACCAAAACAGGTGTTGATGATCAAACCTAAAGGTGGGATAAACAAGAAGAAAAGGGTGGTTACCAAGGGCAAAAGAAAAGTTGGAAGCTCCAATAAAGAAAAGGGCAAGGGAAAGATTCTTGAGGAAGCAGTTTGCTTCAACTGCAACCAGAAGGGACACTGGAAGAGAAACTGCCCTGCCCTATTGGCAGAAATGAAGAAGCAGAAGGCTAGTGGAGCCGGACCTTCAGGTATGTTTACCATTGATTTATTCACTTCTGACTCTGATTCCTGGGTATTGGATACTGGGTGTGGTACTCAAATTTGTACTACTTTTCAGGGATTAAGAAGTGAAGAGAAAATGAAACCAGGCCAGATGGAGCTTCAAATGGGGAATGGAGCTAAGGTAGCTGCTATTGCTCAGGGGACTTATGACATGAAGCTGCCAAATGGTCTTATTTTATCACTTAGCAAGTGTTTATATGTACCTAGCATTACTAGGAATATCGTTTCTTTTTCTAGGTTACAACAAACTGGATTTATGTTTACTTTCAGTAATAATTCAATTTCAGCTTATCTTAACAATGTTTTGTATTTTGTGGCCAAACCACACAATGGTATTTATGAAATTGATATGCAAAATAGTTGTAATTATGAATCAATGTATAATATAAACAATAAACGAATCAAGCGAGGCTTAAACCAGACCTATTTGTGGCATTATCGTCTTGGACACATAAACAAGAAACGCATAGCCAAACTCCAGGCGGACGGAGTATTGGAATCATGTGATGATTCATATGATGTATGTGAATCTTGCTTAATGGGCAAGATGACAAAGGCGCCTTTTAAAGGCAAACCCGAAAGGGCAACAGAACTATTAGGGATTATACATACTGATGTGTGTGGGCCCTTTAGTTCAACCACAAGAAATGGTTATCGGTACTTCATTACTTTTACTGATGATTTCAGTAGATACGGGTATGTTTACCTAATGAAAAACAAATCTGAAAGCTTTGAGTTTTTTAAAGAGTTTCAGAATGAAGTAGAGAATCAACTTGGTAAAAAGATAAAGACACTTCGATCAGACCGGGGTCGGGAATATCTAAGCCAAGAGTTTATTGACCATCTAAGAGATAACGGGATAGTATCCCAATTAACTCCTCCCGGAACACCGCAACATAACGGTGTGTCCGAAAGAAGGAATAAAACCTTGTTGGACATGGTTCGCTCTATGATGAGTCGTACCAATCTGCCTAAAAGTTTCTGGGGTTATGCCCTAGAAACAGCTGCCCTAATACTAAATAGTGGGCCAACCAAAAAGACCGATAAAACCCCTTTCGAACTATGGACTGGGAAGATCCCAAAACTGTCATATATGAGAATATGGGGTTGTGAAGCTTATGTTAAGCGGGAAGCTTCTGGGAAGCTTGATTCAAGGTCTGAAAAATGCATCTTTGTAGGATATCCAAAAGAGACAGTTGGATATTACTTCTACAAACCCAGCGAGAACAAAGTTTTTGTTGTGCGCCGCGGTGAGTTCCTAGAAAATGATTTTCTATCGAGAACCACAACGGGGGATACAGTAGATCTTGAAGAAATTCAAGAACCACAAGATGAAACAATGGTTGATACTGACAATCAACATGATGTTGAGCCTTAACAAGTTGTTGAAGGTAATGACGAGATACAAACAATCCGAAGATCTAATAGGAATCGTCAAGAGCCTGAGAGATATGGTTATCTCATTGGCAATGACGATACGGTTCATGATGAACCCGTAACCTATCAGGAAGCCGTATCAGGTTTAGAATCTGATAAATGGCAAGATGCCATGAAGGCTGAAATACAATCCATATCAGATAACCAAGTTTGGAACTTGGTAGATACACCTACCGGCTAAAAAGTCGTAGGATGCAAGTGGGTATTCAAAAAGAAAACTAACATGGATGGGATTGTACATACCTATAAGGCTAGGTTGGTAGCTAAAGGTTTCACTCAAACTCATGGAGTAGATTATGATGAAATTTTTCTCCAGTAGCCATGATTAAATCCATCAGGATACTTCTTGCCATAGCTGCATTTCATGATTATGAAATATGGCAAATGGATGTTAAAACCGCGTTTCTTAACGGAACTTTAAGCGAGGACGTGTACATGGTACAACCAGAAGGTTTTAAACATCCAAATTTTCCTGAAAAGGTATGTAAGTTGCAAAAGTCCATTTATGGACTGAAACAAGCATCTCGTAGTTGGAATCTTCGTTTTGACGAAAAGATTAAAGAATTTGATTTCTTAAAGAACGAAGATGAACCTTGTGTATACAAGAAAGTCAGTGGGAGCATAGTAGTATTCCTGATCCTATATGTCGATGATATATTGATCATCGGAAATGACATCCCTACCCTTAAAGGTGTAAAAACCTGGTTAGGGAAGTGTTTCACGATGAAGGATCTAGGAGAAGTAGCTTATATCCATGGTATAAAGATCTATTGTGATAGATCGAAACGCTTAATTGGATTAAGCCAAAGTACATATATTGACAAGATATTAAGACGCTTCAAGATGGAGGGTTCTAAAAGAGGAAACTTGCCAATGGTACATGGTGTACATCTAAGCAAAACTCAGAGTCCTATATCTAAAGAGGAAATGAACCGCATGAAGGGTGTTCCCTATGCTTCGGCCATCGGTTCAATTATGTATGCCATGTTATGTACTAGACCATATATCTCGTATGCCCTAAGCATGACGAGCAGGTATCAGTCAAACCCAGGTGATGCTCACTGGGTAGCAGTAAAGAATATTCTAAAGTATCTGAGAAGAACTAAAGAAATGTTTTTACTGTACGGCGGTCAAGAAAGAGATCTGTGTATTCAATGATACACAGATGCTAGTTTCCAAACCGACCGAGATGACTATAAATCACAGTCAGGATACGTGTTTGTGTTAAACGGGGGTGCTGTGAGCTGGAAGAGTTACAAACAAAGCACAATAGCGGATTCAACTACAGAATCGGAGTATATTGCAGAGTCGGACGCTGCAAAGGAAGTTGTTTGGATGAAGAAATTCATCACAAATCTGGGAGTAGTCCCTAGCATATGTGACCCTGTCGAGATCTATTGCGACAATGAGGGTGCCATTGCTCAGGCAAAGGAACCAAGGTCACATCAGCGCTCCAAGCATATCATGAGAAGATATCACCTAATTCGAGAGATTATTGAAAGAGGTGACATAAAGATTTGTAAAGTTCGATCAGAAGACAATCCAGCAGATCCTCTTACCAAACCTTTAAGTCAAAACAAGCATGATGCTCACATTAGCTCAATAGGCTTGAGGTTTTGTAATAATTTAGTCTGATTTGTAAAATTTTAGTAATCATTTACTTTGTGAACATTAAAACAGTTATGTTTTACAATTATGGCATATTGGATATGAGTATTTAATTAAAACATCTCTGTGTTCGTTTTAGCATGTTTAAGTATCCTTAAATGAATATGATGATCATATTATTTAAAACTGTCCTTGATCACTTATTACTAGGGGACTAGTAATAAATCAAGATCATTGTGAAGTCTGGTCATAGTCCAAGTTGGAAGTGCACTAGGTGCAACCAGAGTCACATGCGCTTGTTGGAGCACAAGGCGTTGGACAAGACCCACGGTCAAGATCACCTCATAGATCGGCGTCATAAGGTGAGTCTTGAAATAGTATAACACTATTTATCCCCAGACCTGAGATGTGCATTGGGATCTAATGCACAAGGAGTGTTATACTTTGATATAGTCTAATGTTACCCTTGACCGAGTAATCATAAGGGCTATATTAGGTATAACATGAATTGTGTAGTTAGTCGTGTACATGCAATATGGGATTTGCTCCTTTCAAGATGAGAGAGATATTTCTGGGCCCCTCGATTACATATTATGATTTACATGCATGAACAAGTGGATTAGTTGGACTAATGACACTTGTATAATCAAATATGTTGGGATCGTGAAACACAATCTTTGAACTATAAATGATGAAATAGATCTATGCCTTAAGTTCAAAAAAAAAATATCGTGAAGCAAAAGGATAATGAATGATTCTACTATATGATTGATTAGATCAATCAAGTTGCTCGAAGGTAAAAGCACATTTACATAGCCTTGGGGGCGGTGACGTGTTGCTAGACGCTTACCATCGTCTGTGTTACTGTGTATCGTGTGCAAGTGGGAGAATGTAAGTTATTATATGCCCACAACATGTGTCACACAGAGATACTGCTGAGTATGTAAACCTATAGGGTCGCACACAAAGAATGCGTTTGTTTCCATTTGTAGAAACCCGAATTTTATGAAAATATGTGTTAAACTGTAATTATGATAATTACAGGGTGGAATTTCGCGTGTTCGTGTGTGGATACCGCTAGAGGAAACCTCGATTGGTTTCTAAGTGCTCAGCTAGTTCAACCACAACAGATCTGAAAAGGTACATCTCTAAACACCCTATGGTGTGGTTTTAAGTTTTGATTAAATACATCATTGGATCCGTTTGGGTTTTTAATTGTTTAGAAAAGTTTTCTATTTTGTAATCAAAATTCCTTTTAATTTCCGCTGCATTTAACGGTTACAAATTGCTTTAAAACCCTACAATAATAATAACACTTTTATAAAGAAAAATCATAATTTAAATGCCAACAAGACCAATATTTTATGGAATGTCAATTTCGGATCCTACAAAAAATTTGCATCGTTTTGGCTTGTGGATATTAGAGTCGGATATTGGGTCTGCATGCCAAATTTGGATGTTGTGTCCAGATGCCTAATCAAGATGCTTATTCTAGATATAAATTCTCTAGTAAATTACGGATAACAAATTCGATTTAAATTCCCAATTTTTTCCGTTTCCATTTCCTCTTTATGGGTTTCGAATTGTATTGAACTATTTTGTATCTTTTGAGGTGTTAAATCTTTCTTGATTTTTATATTTAAATATTTGATTAAAGTAAAAAAACCAAACATACAATAACTCATTCTACCTTTTTTCAATTTGTTTCACCTCCATCCACCCCTTCACTTCAAGACTTATAACATCTACATCATGTCTTTTTCTCAAGGATAAATCCAAGTTGCATCTTTCCTATTTCTCTGTGAGTGACAACAAAATCGTTGAAAGAGGGAACCGCGGAACGATGACTACAATTATGAAGATGATGGTCGCAACAAGACAACAAAAAACGAGAGATATAGTTTTTAGATCTGATGAAATATTATTACTTATTGATCAACCCTAATTTTCTCTTCACATATGAATGATAAAAAGAAACTTATTATAAAAACATTTGATTGGATTAGACATGACATGCTTTCAAATGTGAACCACAAAAACAAAAATATACCATTAGTAATGAATAAATAACGATCCTTATCAGAAGTCAAGCAAGTTTTAAAAAAGTTCAGTCTTTGTACACCGATGACACCAAATTTTATAGGTGTATGTGGTCGCCGATGATATGAGTCTAGATGAAATAATGGAAAGAACCTTGAATCACTTGTAAAATAAAAGTACTCCTTAGAACCGACTTGTAAAGTTGAATCCCATGAATAGGCTTTATGATTAATTTAATAAGAGATCAAAGGAAATGTTGAGAACTGAAGAAATGTTGTAGTAAGATGCATTTGGTGAAAAGATGATCTCAGACATTACTGAGGTTTTGGTAACTAATAAATATGATATGGCACACACGTTGAAGGTGTAATGCAACGTGCACATAAAAAAGGTTGTGTTCATCAAGCGTTTGATGCTTTATAGGGTTTTGTCCCGTCCCATATACCAAACACAACCCAAAAGTCTCGTTGTTCTATCGTTGCTTGGACATTTTTGAAGACAACTTTTTCGAAATTATTTTTTAGGAAAACCTTTTCAATTATTTTAGCATCTAACAATTAGTAATTTATTAATAACTTATCAGGGCACTTTTTGTACTTGGATTCACAAGAGAATGAAGGGATTAGTAGTTATGTTATACTACGGGTTAGGTGAGTAAAGTGCAAACTTGTATAAGCTTACAAGAACCTAGGGTAGCCGAATGTCGCCATATGGCGGGGGTTGGGGGAAAGGTTTTGTACCCTTGTGGGGTCGTAGGGGTAGCACCCTTACTAGGGTCCAAGGGGCAACTCCCTGGTCTGGTCCATATCATGATACGTGAATTGATCACGAATAAATTGATTTCAGTGGAATTTGTTCAGTCACAAAAAATTAGTGGACCCTTTGATGAAGAGGTTAGCTAGAGACTTGGTTAACAAGTTAATGAAATGGACAAGATTGAAGTCATCTAAATATATAAGGGTGAGATACCCAATTCTTTTCTAATATGATGTTTGAAGATGAATTCAAAGAGGAAATCTAACACCCCAAAATAGGGGCCAATTTGTAAATAGAGATTTTAGTAATGACTTAATTGTCATTATAGACAAGTGCACTTTCCGCAGATAGTTGTTTGCGGATTCTGAGCTTCACGCAAATAGAGGCTTGCGAATTTGGAACTTGGCGCAAAAAGAAGTTTGCGGATTCTAGAGTTTCTTAAGCAAAGGCGTACGAGTTCTTAACTTGAACAATAATCCAAAATGAATTATGAACTTTTCGCAAAGTAAAGCTTGAGGATTCTGGACTTAGAAACTTTCAAGCACAAAAGATGAACAACTTTCCGCAGACCAAACAAAATCAATAGTATCTTTCCGTAGACTTTGTCGTCCGGATTCCCTACTTTCCGTAAGCCAAATCCTGCGAAATCTGAACTTTTAGTAGAAATCCCTCTGCGATTTCTTTACTTAGAACTTTTCCATAAAACCAAAACACAACAAGATCTGCGAATTCTCAAGGAATCCGTACATAATAGCTTGCGAATTATGTCCTTGTTCAGAATCACAAAACACAAAGAAATAGGCTATGTGAGTTCTTGAGGATGAATTTACGAATTCAGTAGAACTTGCGAGTTCTTCCCTTTTTCGACTCTGAGATCAACTTTTCCACCAAAAATCTTCAAATCTCCAAATTTGCTCCTGAAACTTATACAATTTGACCACGATGTGATTTCGAACAACAAACTAATACATGATTTTGTCTGAAAACAACAAGATTACATGAATTGATCAAGAAACAATACATTTTCAGACTCGAACCAAAATCCAACAGAAATCCAAATTCACACATATATGTTGTGAATTGGACAAAAACATACAAATCAAACTAGTTCTAATACTCAAATCGATTACAATTCAACATATTTACATCCAAAAACACACAAATAAAGAAATTTGATCCTTGGCAGAATGTTCTGCGAGTTCTTGAAAAAACGAACCAAAGATCTCAGATTTTGAACATGATCCTGATTTCTGCTTGCTCTAATACCAATTATGTGTCCCAATATGTGCAGTTCAATCAAGATGAACAACCACAATCAATTCAAATAACCATATTATTGATCTTCAAATCTCAGATTACAATTCTCTCTCTCTGACAATATTTCTCTCTCTATGATACGCTCTATGTAAGTGCACACCTAATTACAAAGAAGAAAAACACAAATTTATACCAACAAGTCTATTACAAGGAACAAAGCAATTAAACTAACAAGCTTGATTTTGCATGACTTTGACTTTCCACTTTAAGTAACTTTGACTTGCAATCTTGAGGCTTTGACTTTCAATCTAGATGATCTTGGATACAACAAATATTGCTCTAACCGATTACTGTGTTATTAATTGGAACTGATGGACTAAAGGGGGTGAGTCTCATACATTTGAAGATAAATTTGAGGTTTGGATAGAGTACCAATGTCATTATTCGTGGAGTCATCACATATCTTGTTTATGAACTTAAACAAACCGCTCTGATACCACTTGTTGGTAATGACTAACACATAAAGTGTTTGTATAAGGGGAGGTTGAATACAAACACAATAGATTTTCAGTTTTAGTTAAATATGTTTAACAAAAACAAAAAATTACATATTTGTTGCAGAAGCTAGGGAGGTAAAACCTGATCCTAAACAATCTGGCTAGTGACAAATTTGCAAAAGACTGAAAGCGTAGAGAAGGGGAACTCTTTCAAATATTAAGAACTGATGTAGTCCTAGAGATGTTGATGCAAATTCTGCCTAAGAAACTATCACTTATAATTTCTTTCAAAATGGGTGAGTTTCAATATTTGACAAGGATGACCTTTAATAGTTACCATTACACTAAATGTTGCTATCTAACTTTAACGTGTATCTTCATCTAATTTGCTAATTAGTGCATACTTGTACTCCTCATTTCAGCTTTTGAGAATGATCTAGATGTTTGTTTAACACAACCATCCTTCTGTATGGAGAGGAAACAGTAAAGGAAGTAGCTAATAAAATATTACTTTAGAATTTACTTTGATTGACATGCTAAGCATGTTCCAATACTAGGAAAATAGTTGGCAGAGTTAGTGAGCCAAACTTGCTGGTTAAGTTTGGACTCCAAAATCGGCTTGCCAAAAGTAGTATTTGTCAGACTAATTACTTTGTCTGTATTGATATTCATTCGGATAGATGACAAACTAATCCGCTTTGGTCACAATCTTGGCTTTACTTCAATATAGCATTGAATCTGTTGTAAGATTCAGTCAGAGTTTCACTATCTTTTGCCTTGAAACCCTCATTAGCATTTATACACTAATTCAACTTTGTTTGAAGATTTCTCTCACGACCTTGCATCTGTTTCACAAGTTCATCCCACATGGATTTAGCATATTTTTTGTTGTCAACTCTGTTAAAAATATCATTGGGAATAGCCATAATGAACAAAGTTAATGCCTTTCTATCCATATCGTATCTCTTCTTTTGTGCTTCATTGAAGTACTTAGGTTCCTTCTTCATTCTAGTTTCTGGAATTTCTGGAGTATCATGAGTAGCAGAAACTTGAGGGATCTCTATGTAGACTTCCAATTGCCCTTTAGTAATAGACTTCATCAAATCTTCATCAATATTGTCCAAAAACTTAATGATCCTTATGCACATTGATAATATTCACCCATAACTAAAACTGGTGGGTTTTTTTCCAGATCCTATGCTCTACAATTCTTTAGACATCTTCAAAAGTAGTGATTTACAGAAATTTCAACAACAAATTCTATGTAATTCAAAGATCTTGATCAAGAAAACAAAGTAGAAACAAATTCACAGTGAATCAAATGAGTTGATCAAACTTTCAATCAAAATTGAATTCAAGAAAAATAGAAAACACTTACCGGTCGATTCTTGAACTGAATGGTTGCGATTTCTTCTATATTTGATGTCGTATGGCTCTGATACCAATTATTAGGTCCAAATCAATCAACTAATCAATAATTTACAACTTAATCAAGAAGAATTGAGAACTAGAATAGTAGAAATTGGTAGCCAAATGTCATATGACTTGTATTGATCTTGAGAGAATGACAAACTTCTAGGAAAGGAAATATTACAAAATTAGGAACGTATGAATGTGGAAAGTTAACTAACACTATCTAACAGGAAGTATTTATACAAGAAACACAATTGTAAAGTTACAGTACATATACATGAAAGACAAATAATACACTGACACGTGTTCTAGTATTATCAGGTCTTCATATACAAAGAAGTCAAGTTGAAGTTATCAAAGTGTATTCTTCTAAGTCCCAAAGTCTGAACAAGTATGTTCAGACTTTACAGCCGAACTCTGATAAAGCTTATTTAGAACTCTGATAAGTCTTTGAGCATAAGTCTGGTCGAACTTTGATTACATTACTTCAGATCTCTGATCATTCCTATCCAGACTTATTACTTATTCATTTTAGCTCTTCAGAACTCTGATGACTCTATTCAGTTCTGATCAAAGTAAGCAAACTTCAACACTTGTTGATTTCTCAGCTAGCCAACTCTGATCTTCTTTCTTCAGATCTCTGATTAAGCATGTTGATCCCAGTTTTACTTAACAATGATATAATAAACTCAAAGCATGCAAGAACAAATGATGTGCGGAAGCGTTTTAGTGAATGAAATGGTTTATGCTATTTGGTAGAAACACACACAAAAGTAATAAAGATAACAGGAACAGTAAGAATGATTCACTCAACAAATTATCTTCATTAACTTTCAAAATACACCAAGAACACACACTGCTGTGTGAAAATGCTCTCTACATGTTTCTCTCACTAGAATTCAGGCGTGTGTGATATGTGTGCTGCATTGCCAACAATGGCAGGAGGTGCTCCCTACATATACAGATCATGGAGCACACAAATAGTACAATACAAAGGTTGTCACCCATAAAAGGAATGTTCAGACTTTACAGCCGAACTCTGATAAAGCTTATTTAGAACTCTGATAAGTCTTTGAGCATAAGTCTAGTCGAACTCTGATTACATTACTTCAGATCTCTGATCATTCCTATCTAGACTTATTACTTAGTTATTTCAGAAAAGTAATGCATCGTTGGTGTACGATTTGATCTTCAGAATCTTCGTACAGCAGGGGCACGTGAAAGGCACATGATCTTTTGTCTTCAAGAAATTGCACAAGTTTTTGTTAGTGTATAAAAGTTGGATCCAAGATCATTTGGACACAAAGTCAAAGTTCAAATCAAGACTCTCAAATGCAAAGTAAAAGTCAAAAAAGATTAAAGAGGAAAGTCAAAGCAAGTCAAAGGGTGTTAGTTTAATGGTTTTGTTTTAGTCTTTTTAACTTGTAGGTATAAATACATTTTATGTTTGTAGAATCATTAGGCACTATTATTGAGATATACTTTAGAGAGAGAAATATTGTGATCGGAGAGAATTATAACTGTTGATATTGAATCAAATTGAAATGGCATTTGGAATCAGTTCTTGTTGTTCATCTTGATGATTTGCACATAGAGGGACACACAATTGGTATCAGAGCAAGCACTTAATCAGAAAAATGGATCAAGAATTTGATTTTTTGGTGATCGACTTCAAGAACTCTCACACCTTACTGTTCAAGATTCGAATTTCTTGATTTCTGTTGTTTTTGAGTTGTATTTGATTGTTTTGTAATTGCATTTAGATATAGAACAAGTTTTGTGTTGATCATATTGTTCAATTCACAATTGTTTTGTGTGAATTTGAATTTGTATCGAATTTGTTTGTTCGAAGTCTGTACGTACTGTTCTTGATATCGAGTTTGTACTTTTTTGTTGATTTTGCTGAAATCGATTGTTTGTAGAGTGTTCAGATTGTCCTCGAGTTCAAATTGACAAAGTTTCATGGTTTAATTCAAAGTTTTGGATCGAATTTGGGTTGAAATTGGAGTTTTTGGGCCTAGATAGAATTTGTCAAGAGGAAGGCATAGATTACGACGAGACTTATGCTCTAGCTTCGCGTATAGAGGCAATTAGAATGTTTTTAGCCTACGCCGCACACAAGAACTTCACAGTCTATCAAATGGATGTGAAGACTGCCTTTCTGAATGACATTCTAAAGGAGGAAGTCTATGTCTTGCAGCCTGAAGGTTTTGTCAATCCAGATAAATCAGATCATGTCTACCTTCTCGAAAAGGCTCTTTATGGTTTGAAACAAGCCCCTCGCGCCTGGTATGATGTTCTATCTAAATTTTTAGTCAAGTCTGGCTTCTCTAAAGGTAATACCGATACTACTCTCTTTATTAAAAAGGAGAAAGCTGATATCATTTTAATTCATATATATGTGGATGACGTCATATTTGGTTAAACTAATCCAAAGTATTGTAAGAATTTTTCAAACCTCATGGTGTCATGATTTCAGATGAGTATGATGAGAGAGATGAATTTCTTTCTTGGATTACAAGTCAGACAATTTTCTACGGGGATTTTTATTAATCAAGCGAAGTACATTTTTGATATTCTGAGAAAGTTTAAAATGGAAAATTGTACTCCGATTGGTACCCCGATGACACTAGGAACTAAGATCGGAGCTGGTTATTCGGGAAAAGTTGTCGATGTTAGAACCTATAGAGGAATGATTGGTTCTTTAATGTACTTGATGGCTAGTCGGCCATATATTATGTTTTCTACATGCTTATGTGCTAGATATCAAGCTTTACCTAAAGAATCCCATCTTTCAGCGGTTAAGCGGATATTTAGGTATCTGAAGGGAACTGCAGATCTTGGTTTATGGTATCCTAAAGATACTGGTCTTGAGCTAACAACATTTTCAGACGCAAATCATGTAGGTTGTATGCTTGACAGGAAAAGTACTTTGGGACACACACAATTCTTGGGAGATAAGTTCGTGAGTTGCGCTTCGAAGAAACAACTGTGTGTATCTACTTCAACAACTGAGGCAGAGTACGTAGCTGCGGCTAGCTGTTGTTCTCAAGTGTTGTGGATGCGAACACAACTCCGAGATTATGGCATCAAGTACAACAATATCCCGATTTACTGCGATTCAAAGAGCGCTATTGCTATATCTGCAAATCCTGTTCAACATATGAAAAGCAAGCACATTGACGTGCGATATCGCTTTATCAAAGATAATGTTTAAAAAGGTACAATTGAACTTTACTTTGTAAACACAGATTATCAACTTGCAGATTTGTTTACCAAGCCATTAGATGAAAAGAGATTTAATTTTCTCATTTCAAAACTTGGCATGTTAAACCTGAAGACTTAATTTGCAGTTACCTGGTACAGATTATTTTTGTTATTTTTCTTTATTTCTTTATATTTTTAATCTGAAAGATATCTGCACTAAAGGTTGTTCATGATTTCAGGGGGAGTGTGAGACAAAGATAAGATGATCTACATTTTAAGGGAGAGTTAGAGAATTTTGCATATATTCTGTTACTGACATATTTTATGATGCATATGTTTAGGGGGAGTAACGACTTTGATTTCTAATTACACCTGATCATAACTCGTTCTTAACAAGTTTTATTGCTTTCATGTCTTTATTTTTCAATAAAGTTTGTGAATAAGACTTTGTACTTTGACGACTTTTTGACTTATTACAGATTTTGAGGGGGAGCTTACATGATCGAATCAATCATGACTTTTGAGCTGACTTTATGAGATTCAAGATGAGCGTAAGGATTATTCTATTCTTAATCTCATACGTGTTTGAAAGAAGGACGACTTTCATACATGAAAACATGTTCTTAAACGTTCGAACCATTTCTCGATTCTTAAAAAGATTTCATGAATTTATAAGTGTGATTTTTAAATGTTTTTCAATTTTATGAGCTTCAATGTTAACTAACCGTGTGTTTCCAAAGATTAATACTTGTGTATTATATTTTCCATATACTGTCAAGTATTCACACACACCGGTTTAGTACTTTTATTGATTATGTTCTTACCATGTCTCAAAATTGAAACAATTTTCGATGGTAAGACACCCCGTTTGAACTTCATTGATATTCGAGCGTTGATTCATTCAAAACGTTTCTTTCAAGAATATCTATATTTGATTCTTATAGACAAATTCCAATTTTTCATGACCTAAGCTTTTATTGATAAATCATTCATATTTGATATTTTTTTCATACATTGTCAGATTCTCAAACAAGAAAATTTTCATTCATTTCATTCATTCAATATCCTTGTTTTGAGAAAATCTTTCATGATTAAAATGCTCAAATTTTCATGATTATCTTATTGAGCATATTTACATCTGACATATGTATTGAGCTTTAACTGTTAAAGTTAAACTGTTGAGCAACACATCATTTTTAGGATAAAATTCATGGGATCAGTGTGATGACTTAACAGAACTTCTATGGATTCACGATAACCAATGTTTCCTAACAAAGAAGTTATCCTTGAGTGATCGAGAGGCGAGGAGTCATTATCTGAGTGTGGGTGTGTGTTGAGATAAAATGAAAAGAGAGTTTGGTTAGAAGTGAGCTTAAAAGTTAAAAAGAAAGAGGGTGAGAGATCAGAGTAAAAGAATATCAAACTTTGCACCAACTTTTTCTGAGTCGGGCAGCCATATTACTGTTGTTTCACAATTTTTTTCGTGAACATCATTGAAACATGCAACTAGCCCATGCCAACTCTTGATTTAAACCCTACCAGCTACTCATCTTTTTCTCAATAAAGAGATGTTTCAATTTTTCTGGGGAAGCAGAACATAATCTATCTCGTCTTCATTCGGAAGATGTGGATATTGAAAAAGAAGGAAGTCTGCCCCACCTTCGCACTTCGATCATACACAATTGAGTCCGTGTATTACTGTTGTTGTCTCAATGGTTTACACATTTTGAGCCTATTAAAGCAATCTTATGCTTAATTCTTTCATACACAAGCACGTACACACAAAAAATTTATTTTTCTGTCGGAACGTTCATAGTTTAACCTTGTGTTGTTCAATGATTGAATGGAAGACATGGGGGAGTGAACATAAAAAAGCTTCTTTCCAATGTGTATTTGTTACACATAGTGGCTTCGTGCTACTGACAGGCATTATTAACTGATTCATTTGTTGATTCAGGTGTTACATTCTTATTTGTCTGAATTTCCAAAGATTCGGATGAATATATTATGAATTGAAGGATGTTCAATGGCTCAGTGGCAAAGATCAATGGTCAGAAAAGATTTATAACATTTCTTGACGAAGTTTTGATGATTTATATGCTACATCATCAAAAAGGGGGAGAAATATATTTCAAGAAATGTTGTTTGAAGAATAGTTTGTAACAGTTATGACGAGTTGATCAAGAATTGACAGAGCTGGAATGCTATATTTTTCTAGAGTCTGGAAAGATTATTCAAGATTTGAAAGAAATTTCGAAGATTTCGGAAATTTTGCTGAAATTTGCAGAAATTTCCTTTGAAGTTTGATTGCTGAAGAAAAGTGAGCTAAATCAAGAGATAATTTCTTTTACAAAGTCTGAAAGAGGTTTCGTTAAATATTCTTTGGGGAAGATTACAGAACTTAAAGAAGAAGATTGCTCGAGAATGCTGAAAGTTGAGTTTGCTTATCTGAAAGGTAAAGATAATTTGTTTCTAATTCAAAAGGGGAACTCAAGATCTTATTCTTTGAAGATGATTAGTGTTATTTCCAAAAAGGAAGATTATGTTTTGTTAACGATTCTTAACAAAGGGGGAGATTGTGCTTTATTGCTGAAATTTCTTTTTAAAGATGATCTTGAATCCAAAGGGGGAGATTGTTAGTACACAAAATATGTTGGATACAAGATCATGACGAATTAAAGTCAAAGTCTCTCAAGATTGAAAGTTTAAAGTCAAAGCTTAAGTCAAAGCCTCTCAAGCATAAAGTCAAAGTCTTTTCTAATAAGTCTTAGTTAAAAGTCAACTTGTGTTTTATTTCCTTTGTAATGTAGATAGAGTATAATAAGTCTTTTTATGTTAGTAGACTCATTTAGCTAGATGTACGCATTTGTTTAGAGAGAGAAATAGTGAGAGCACTGTGTAATCAAAATCAAGTTTAATAGAAATTGTTTGATTGAATCTTGTTGTCATCTGGATTGATTTGCACTTATTGTGGGACACACACAAAGAAATGTTTCAAATTTGATTGGGGAAGCAGCACATAATCTATCTAGTCTTCATTTGGAAGATGTAGATATTGAAATAGAAGGAAAGTTGCCCCACATTCACACTTCGATCATGCACATTGAGTCGTGTAATACTGTTGTTGTCTCAATGGTTTACACATTTTGAGCCTGATAAAGCACAAAATGCTTAAATTCTTTCATACACAAGCACGTACACACAAAAAAATTATTTTTCTATCAGAACGTTCATAGAACTACCATGTGTTATTCGATGATTGAATGGAAGACCTGGGGAGTGAACATCAATAAAACTCCTTGTACAGTACATTCGTTGTACTAAGTGGCTTTGTGTTGTTTACATGCATCTTAACTAATTCATTTGTTGATTCATGGTTACACTCTTATTTGTCTGAATTTGAAAAGATTCGGATGAATACATTACGAACTGACGGATGTTCAAAGGCACATATGGAAAGATCAGTAGTCAGATAATGGTGACATTTCTTGATGAAAGTTTTGATGAATTTTATGCTCAATATCATCAAAAAGGGGCAGAAAGTCAAGAAATGAAAAAGAAGCTATGGGAGATGGTAGCAAGAAATGGTGAATTCTGAGAATTTTTTTTTCAAGGTTAAGGGGGAGAAATAATTTCGAGAAATGTTGATTGGAGAATGGATTGTGATATTCAACGGGAAAAAGTAATCAAGAAATAAAAGATTGTGAAAGATCAATGTAACAACCCCAGTCCCGCGTGGTTGAGGACAGAGTGTGTGTCACACTTTTGACCCGGAACACAAATATAAACAGATTAAGCATTAGGGTCGGTATCAAGCAATTTAAACACAAACCCAAAAGATAAATTTACCAGAACTTCAAAACATGATCACAACCGGCTAAATATAGAGCGTATAACACCTGAACAATAATTACACTATCAAAAGATCCACCGGTTGGAACTTCAAGTCTACTCGGTCAGCTCCTAGAATTTCCCCGAATCTTTTCTACGGAACCTGCCGTGTCAGAAACAAAGAACACGGCTGAGCACAATTGCTCAGTGAACGGATTAAATATACATATATATAAAGAATAATAGCGGAAACAAAATTATTTCGTAGCGGAAACGATCATAATAGTTTGACATAACATAAGTCAAAAAATAAGTCAACATATGAGTAAGTCAACATATGAGTTATAAAATACTTTTAAACAAAAAAATGTGGTAAAGCATCGTATAAAAATAAATTACAAGACCGGTTTCCCAGTTCATAATCACAAAGAGGATTCAACGGATGAAACCTTCAATGTGTCATAAATTCCACGGGAGGATCAATCCACATGGGTTGTGGGATGAAGTGCAGGCACACACATCCATTCCCGTACGCAACAAATGCGTATCATAATGCGCATATCGACCAGTCCATACGCCCCCACCCATGCCTAGGTAAAGCTCACACTATAGAGCACCAGTATGGGGACGCTGTGGTTTACGAGCACCACAGAGCGTCACAATGATCTATGCCCCGACCACTGTGTCATATAAAATTATAACATCAAGTGAGAATCATGAAAGTTAAAAAAAATAACAATCATGAAATCTATCAAACGACCTTTATGGTTCATAATATTGTTGAAAGAATGGTCAATATCAAAATCGTTAAACTAAAGTCTAAAATGACTTTTCAAACCTCACATAAGAATAATAGTTGAATAAACATGAATACTTTCAAAATATCGTTTTTCCAAAGTAATTCATAAAGTAGGAATAAAATCATAGGAATATTGTTGTACAAAGGAATATCGTATTTCGACATAACAAAGGAATTTCGGATTCGAATTACATGCACTTACTTTTGTAGTGTCATGATTTAATCATGGAATGGATAATCTTATCAAGGGATTATCCTCGTATAGAATGAAATAGGAAATCCGTACCTGATATCCAAAAAGTGCTTAAAATGCTTCCACCAAGCTTTAGCTCATATCCTAGACCATACGCGACCCTAAGTCATATCGAATACACATTTAACACCTAATTAGAATATGATATAGTCGTTCCTTTCTAAACAAGGTTGTAACTACACCTCTCGGGATTCCATAACAATTGGATTCATGATGATTGAAGCTACGGTCTATTTGCTATAAGGTAAATAAAAATAGCAGCAGATTTTCGAGTAGCTGCAGACCAGCAGCTAAAAACTGTATTTTTGAGCAACTTCGACTTAGATTCAAGTCTCGGTGTAAACTACAAAGTTGTAAAGGACAGAAAGAAATTTCTAACTGCAAAATTTGAGCTTATTTGGACTTACGGTTGATTTTATACGAATTTTTGAAAACAGGGACAGAAAGTTAAAAATTCACAGAATTGTAAAAATGGTTGAATAGCTGCAGACCAGCAGCTAAAACTGTGTTTTTGAGCAACTTCGACTTAGATTCAGGACTCGGTGAAAACTACAAAGTTGTAAAGGACATAAAGAAATTTCTAACTGCAAAATTTGAGCTTATTTGGACTTACGGTTGATTTTATACGAATTTTTGAAAACAGGGACAGAAAGTTAAAATTCACAGAATTATAAAAATGGTTGTGGCATTTTACCAAACACCTTGTGGGCAATAAACATTGAAGCTCAAAACCATTTTAATGGTTCCATTCATTTGCCCACTTTTGATACCAAAATTTAACCAAAACCCAAATTAACATTATTATCATATAATGAACCTAATACCACCATTTCATCATCTTTAACATCTAGAAATCCTTAAGAAACTAAAATCAAACTTTCGCAATCTTACCTTCAATATTTTTGGTCTTTTAACTTCAAACTTACAAGGAAATCATCTCCTAAGCTTCCTTCAACCTAATACATCAAGATTTTCACAAAAAGGTTTCAAAACCTCAAAACCTATAAACAAAAATTTGAAGAAAACTAAAAACAAATGGTACCTACATGTAGCTCTCGATGAGTAGACCATTTCTCCGATTCGGTTTCTCAAAAACTTCAAAGATCAACCAAAAATTCTAGAGAGATGAAGAAGGTTGTTAGATGGAAAAGAGAAAGAAAGAGATGAAGGAGATGAATACGTTCAAATGAAGAAGAAAAAATCAAAGTCTTGTGTTTTATTAACACTTTGGCCAATTGACAAAAATAGTCCTCCAAGTTGTGAGATTTAGAAATTTAGACTATGTACAAGCTATTTGAGCTTGGTACAAGTCTACGATGCGTGGATATTATAATCAATTCCAGATTTATTGGGAGAATGTTCAGAGTAAATAAGAAAAGTTCAAGAGTTCAAGAAAGATTGTTGAAGTTTACTAAAATTTTCTTTGAAGATTATTTGTTGAAGCAAAGTGAGTTGAATCTGAAGAAAATTTCTTTTCTAAAGTCTGAATAAGGTTTTCAGAACTTTGAGGAAGATTGTTACAGTTCATGAAGAAGTTAATTACAGACTTTGGGGGAGATTGTTGAAAATCTGAAGATATTTCAAGGAAAGGGAAGATTGAATTTGAACAGATTTACTCAAAGGGGGAGATTGATATTCAAAGGAAAATTATTTGTCAGAAACATAAAGAGGAAGATTGTTCTTTGATGCTGAATTTCGTTTTGAATCCCAAAAGGGAGATGAAATGTTTATCTTTGTGAAGATGTTATAGGAGGTGATTGAATTCGTTAAAGATCAAACAAGGGGGGATTGTTCGTTATTGCCAGATTTCTTTTTGAAGATGATCTTGAATCCAAAGGGGGAGATTCTTAGTGAATAAATATGTCGGATCCAAGATCATGGAAGTTGAAAGTCAAAGTTAAAGTCAAATCCTCTTAAAGCAAAGTCAAAGTTCAAAGTGGAAAAGTCAAAGTCTTTGTTATATGTTTTGTTAGTTAGTGTTAGCTAGTTTTGTCTTTGTAATCTTGTAGGTATAAATACCTTTTTATTTGTAGAATTTCTTAGAAGAACTTTATAGAGAATTCGCATATTAGAGAGAGAAATATTGTGTAAGAGAGAGGAATTTTAATACGAGATTTGAGATCAATAATATGGCAATTGAAATGAAAATCTTTGTTCATCTTGATCTGATTTGCACTTAGTGGGACACACAGAGGCTCTGTTACATCTCGCAGAGGTTCTGTGAGAGGTCGCAAAAGCTCTATGACCAAAAATTTCTAATTAAGGAAAGGCCTCAAAAGATTATGACCATTCAAAGTTTTGACATGTTTATACAGGTAATTTGGGACGTATCTGAACCTTTGTGTCTGAAAAAAATGTTTTTAACAATGGATTTGTGAGAATAACTTACCTTCTTCTGCAATCTGCTCGATAGAATGTGTTAGAGCATAATTTGTTGTCTTCAAGATCATCTAGAGTGAATGTCAAAGCCCAAGTCAAAGCCTCAAGATTGCAAGTCAAAGTCAACTCATTTAAAGTCAAAGTCTTTGTCTTAGTTAGTTTGGTTTGTTCCTTGTATTATGTTGGTATAAATAGTTTTTGTTTTGTTAATCTTGTGAGTAAAGAGCTTAATTGTAATTGTTCAAGAAAGAGACATATTCATTCATACAGATTGTAAGTTGTGAAGTTTGAGATCCATACATATGACACATTTGATTGAAATCTTGTGTTAATCTTCATACTTGCACTATATCTGGGAATAAAAATTGGTATTGGAGCAGAAAAAGATCAGAAATTGAATCAAATTCTGAAAGTTTTTGGCCAAATCTTGAAGAATTTGCAAGTCTATCTGTTTAGAATCGATTATGTGATTTTGTGTGTTTTTGAGTGTAAAAGTTGATGGTTTGTATTCGATTTGTTGTCTAGAACAAACTTGTTTTGACTTGTATTTCATAATTCACATTCAATTCATGTGAATTTTGTATTTTTGTAGATTTGAGTTTGAGAGTCTGTACGCATAGTTTCTTGATTGGTTCGTGTAATTTTGTTGCTTTTAGTCAAAATCATGTATTAGTTTTGTAATCGTGGATCAATTGTAAAAGTTTCAGGATCAGATTTGGAGTTTTGGATCAATTTTTTACTGAATTTGAAGTTTTTGAGTCAACAACTCAATAACTCGCAAGATTCAAAGGATCCGCAAGATTCATCATCAAGAATTCGCAAGCCTCAAGTTCAAGAACTCGTAGGATGTATGAATCTGTGTATTTGGGGTTTGTTGAAAAACTTCTAAGTACAGAACTCATAGACAACTTTGTGAAAATAGTAAAGAACTCGCAGATCCCTGCTTACGGAAAGCAAGACTCTGCAAAAAACTTCGTGCGCAAAGCAAGGAATCCACAGAATGTTACCTGCGGAAAGCTACTGTTAATTGTGCTTGACCTGCGAAAAGTCACTATTCATTTGGTTGGATCTGTGACAAGAATCCGCACGGGGAAGCTTACAAAAGTTTTCTTTAAGGTTTGAAAATTTTCCAAGACAAGGACCCGCAACGATATTGTTTGCGAGAATTCGGGAATCCGCAAACTGTTGTCTGCGGAAAGTCGAAATATGCACATCACTATTTGCCGAAAGTAAGGAATCTGCAAAGTTCAGTTTGTGGATTGTTTAGTGTTTCAGTGATCTGCAGAAAGTGATTTCATTGGTTTAAGGATTCCATACTTAGCCAATTTTTGACTGATTTTTAGTTTTTGAAAAATTTCTGATTTTTTGTTAACGGTTAGTGCAAGTATTATCAGTAACAATGGATGATTATTTTTTTTGTTGAGGAATATATTTTTGAACAATGTAGTGAGAAAGATCTGACACGTAAGATTTCAGAACTTGAAGATCAAAAGAAAGCACATTCGCGTATCATCGAAAGTTTGAGAGGAGATAATGATCGACTCAACAAGAGTTTAATTCGGTGTGGAAATAAAAGGAAAGAGAATAAAGGGAAGTTAAAGAGTGAGATCAGTACTTTAAAGAAAACCAATCAAGATCTCAAACAACGGGTTTTTGATTTACTACAAGATGATTAGATCAAGTTGATTGAAGAGAAAACAAGAGTATTTGAGACTGAAAATGTTGATCTAAAGAAGAAGATCTCTGAGTTAGAGAAATATGCTATCAAGAAGAATGAAGAGAGATCAAAGATATTAGAAAGTGAAAATTCTGAGTTGAATAGGAAGATTTCAGACTTGCAAGCTCAGATTGTTAGAGATAAGACAGATGTTGTCCAGAATAGTGAAGAGAAATCTAAGGTTTTGGATAGTAAAACTGCTGAGCTTCTAAAGAAGATTACAGAGCTGGAAAACCAACTTGTCAAAAAAAGATAAGAATTTGGAAAAGAAAAGAAAGGATTTGCAAAGGAAAAATGGATGTTTGCACATAAATTCTCTGAATTCTCAAGAAAGACTTTTGAAGAGAAGAAAGCAGTTGATCTAAAATGTACAAAGCTTTCTCAACAAGTATCAAATTTTGAGAAGGTGGTCATTATGGAAAGAGACAGATTTTGAGAAAGAGAAAGCTAATTTTAGGTCTGAAGGAAAATCATTCAAAGAAAAGATTTCTAAGTTAGAAAACCTATTGGAAAAAGTGAGAAAAGAGTTTGAGAAGGATAAGAAAAGTTTTTAATAGAAACATATTGGAGTTTTCAAAAAAAAAAAAATAACAGATAAAAGAATGAGTGTTGAGAAGGATTTTGAAGAGGAAAGAAATTTTTTTGAGACAGAGATCAAGAAGCTTATAAAGAAGTTGTCTGAACTATCAACAACAACATTGAAAGAAAAGAATGCGAAGTATGAATTTTAGAAGAAGATTGATCTACTCACAAAAGAAAGGAACAATTTATCTTCAAAGATAACAGAACTTGAAGAGATCGGCTTTAAGGTGAAATTGATTGAGCAGAAGACTCCAGATTCAATTGTTCAATCACTTAGAGATGATTCAGCTGACTCTGAATGCTCATTCAAGACAACATCAAGTTCATACCACACACATGTTTCTTCAAAGAGGTTAGTCAATTCAAAAGATCATATTCGCACTACTAACCTTTTCTATGATAGGAATGTTGATGGTTCAGGTACATTTAGAAAGAGAAATGATAAAGAAAAGTTGTTTTGAAGAGTAAAAGGATCTTCTGATGAGAAGAATGATCAGAAATCATTTGTGCATACACCAAATGACAAGAAGAACAATGCTCATCAAGGTAAATCTTTTGGTAAACCTAATCTTATTTACACTGTAAATCAATTAATCAGATTAGCTCAAAAGAAAATTAGTTGTTCTTACTGTGGCTCATATGATTTTGTCAATAAAAACTATGTTAATTACTGGTATGGTTCTTATTATATTACTCCTAAACGAACTACAACTAACAAACCTGGACCTATGAAATTGTAATCCCAATCAAATCAAGCAATCTCTATTCAATATATGACAATATCAAAGTATATTTCTAGAGAGAGAGTGTAGAGAGAAAGTGTTCATGTCATTTATCTCACAATGATATTACAATATCTAGCTACATGATTTACAAGGCAACATGGTATTTATACCACAAGTCTAAAAACACAAGCTTAATAACAAAGTAACCTCATATTGACTAAACACACTTTGACTTTGTTAACTTATCTTGACTTGACTTTTCCTGTTAAATCTTGGATACAATAATACACTAACAATCTCCCCCTTTGTATTGAAGATTTAAAAAAAATTTGACACTCGTCTTCAGCGCTTGATTCTTCAATCTTTAACTCTGACGACTTTGAACTTTGAAGCTTTAACAGTCTTCAGTCTTTTAATCTTTGAAGAATCTTCAAATAAGCTTGAAAAGTCTTTCACATTGCATCTTTGGAGAGTCAACAAGTCTTGAACACAAATACGAATCTGAATTCTTAAAACTTTTGAAATTCCTTGAACCTTTGAAACTTCTTTGAAAAATTCATCTTTGAACTTTGAGGAATCTCTGATCATGTATCTTCATCACTGTGATCTCTTGACAGTCTTCAGAAAAACGAACTTTCTCGAATCATCTGAATTTGTTTTTGAATTATCTTTCTTCAGAATCTTTCCGCAAGTCTTTTTGACTTTGACATCTTCTTTGATAATTTTGAAATTGATCTTTGTAGATGTCTCCCCCCTTTTTGATGATTGTGAGCTTCATAATCATCAACACTTTTCAATTTCAACATTCTCTTTGATCATCCCCCTTTGTATTCAACATAACAATCTCCTCCTTTATGATAATTTGACATTTCCATCCTTTGATCTGAGTATCTGAATCATGAACTGTATATATACCCGAATTTTTTCAAATTCAGATATAATGAACTTGGTAACCCTGATTCAACAAATGAAACAGTTAGAAGTGCCTGTCAGTAACACGGAGTTACTGTGTACAACGAATGTACAATTTAAGGAGCTGGTTTGATGATGACTCCCCAGGACTTCCATTCAATCATTGAAAAACACAAGGTTTATCTATGAATGTTCTGACAGAAAAACAAATTTTCTGTGTGCTCGTGTTTGTGTATGAAAGAATTTAGCACAATGATTGTGTTTCATAAGGCTCAAATTGTGTAAACTGTTGAGACAGCAACAGGTATTACACAACCTCAATGTGCATGAAAGAGGTGCGAAGGTGGGGCAAACTTCCTTCTTTTTCAATATCTGAATCTTCCGAGTGAAGATCAGATAGCAGATGTGTTGCGTCCCTAAAGAAAGTGAAACATTTCTTTGTTAAGAAAGAAATGAGTGGCTGGTGGGGTAATTGCAAGAGTTGGCATGGGCTCACTGCCTTTTTCAATGATGGTCACCAAAGAATGTGAACCAATCAGTAAATGTGGCTGCCCGACTCAGAAAGTGGTTGGTGCAGAGTTTTGATATTCTTTTAACTCTGTTCTCACACCCTCTTTCTTTTTAACATTAAAGCTCACTACTAACCAAACTCTCATTTACATTTTACCGCTCCACACAATGAGAAAAACTCAACCGGATGAGTTATCTCCCCCACTCTTTGATTTTGACCCCTCACCCCTCAATCACTCTAGGATTACTTCCTGGGTAGGAAACACTGGTAAACGTGAATCCATGGAAGTTCTTATAAGCTCACACACGAATCCCATGTAAGTCCTAAAAAGAATAATTGCTCAACAATTTAACTTTAGCAGTTAAGCTCAAAAAATGATAACATTGTCAAAATGTATACTCATGAGATTTGAGCAATTGAACTTTGAAGATTTCTCAAAACAAAGATATTGAATGAATGAAATGAAATCAAGAGAATTGTTTTGAGAATCTGACAATGTATCAATCAGATCAAAATGAAATGGTTAGGGTATCAAAGAATTGGATATTTTGTTTATATGAACAAATATAAACAATTTTAGCAATGAAAGCACAAATATTGAAATGATGAATGATGCTCAACAACATTTGAAAGCAAACGGGAGTTTTACCATCGAAAAATTTGTTCGTTATGAGACATGGTAATAAAAATTCAAATGAAGTACTGAACCGATGTGTGTGAATACTTTACAGTATATAGACAAGATAATACGCAAGTATTGATCTTTAGAAACACACGGTCAGTTAAACATTAAAGCTCAATAATGAAAAACATTTAAAAATTACACTTCTTAATTCATGAAATCTTTTGAGAATAGAGAAGTGGTTTGAACATTTAAGAAATTGTTTTTCATGTTTGAAAGTTGTTCTTCTTCCAAACAATCAAAGATCTAAGATCAGAAGATATTTACCTTTAAGCTCCCCCTCAAATCATTATAGAATGGTTTAGGTCTATTAAGCACTGAAAGTCCAAGAATCTAAGAATATTTAGAGAGAGAAAGTAGAGAGAAAGAGCAATTGAAGCGCAAAGTGAGTAATCTGATTAATGTGCGTGAGTTTCTTACAAGACACAAAGACCAAAGGGACTTAAATACCCTTGGTCAGATACAACATAGTATGACTCTAAACACAGTATTTGACCAAGCCCTATAAATACAATGATTACTATAAAATCAGACCTAACAATCTCCCCCTTAGTAATCATTGGCGCTTTGGTCTTCAAAAAACATTTTCAAAATCAGCACGGACCATTAAAGCGACTTTGTGAAGCTTTCTAACTTTTTAAGAAAAATTTCTTCTCAGCATCTTTCAGATTAAGTTGTCTTTGCTGCTTGAGCTCTAGACGATACACCTCTTTTGAATGATCTTGAATGAACTATGGTGTTCGGAGCAGAAACAGTAAAAGAATTTGTTATAGCTGAGAGAATAAAATCTTTGAGCGAATCTTGATCAGCAGATAAACTTTTGTGCTCTTTGTCTCTTTATCATCTCCTTAACATATCTTAATTCTCCCCCTCATGACCTTGATGATTTAAATCAACTTGGTCATGCAAATGTTGGAGACGAGACAACTAAAGATCTGCAAAATCAAAGAAACAGAGAAAACAGGGAAGGTTTGCGTATCATGATGGTTGCGCAAACCAAGGTTTGCGTTCCATGAAGGATACGCAAAACAAGGTTTGCGTTTCATGGAGGATACGCAAAGGAAGGTTTGTGTTTCACGAAGGAAGCGCAAAACGAGGTTTGCGTGCCATGCTGGATGCGCAAAGCTGACTTAAACTCAGACAAAGTTTACCTTTTGAAGCCCTTTGACTCCCCCTACACAAATGCACTAGATATGACAATTCAAATTAGCATTCATATAAAGAAAATCAGATACTCCCCTCAAAAACAGATATAATTTTTGAAAAATATTCTCTTTGTTCACTCCCCCTTGAATAATGCATAAACCCATTAAAATATATTTATGAGAACACAATGATCAAATATTAATGTAGAAAGAAAAATATATTGAATGTAAATTTTGAAACAACTAAACATATAAAATTTTAAACACTAAACAAATAAAATTCTACTCAGTAAAATATCACAAATTTATCAATCAGTTGAAATCAAGCATGTGTTGTTGGATACAAGAACAAGTTTTATTGTATATGAAGTTGAAACATGTTCAGTTTCAAAAACTTCCAGCAATCTATTAAGTGTGCTCACATGCGAATCTTCGATTAGCTTCAAGAAAATGCAATTCTAAAAATATTATAGAGAACTTTGCATGTACTGACACTAATCCATCAAAAATTAAGATTTTCACAAATTTATAGATTTATCGCAACTCAAACATATCACCAAGTATCATGAGATGTGTGCTAATTGACATCTTTTTAGCAATATGCTCATTGGCATCTTAACATGAGTGTGCTCTTTGGCATCTTTTAAGCGCGTGCACTTTGGCATCTTTTGATCAAAAAGTTTATTAAGTAAAGAACATGCCGTAAACGTAACTTTTTATCTGACCCTATTGCAGGATTTGGGTCAGCCGCTCCCAGACCAGTTGGCCTTAGGGGACTAGGTGTAAAGCACCCCTTGGAGCTTACTTTCCCGGATCAGAAAGGCTACATCGACATATTCTAAACCCATTCATACCAGTAAAACATGACTTTCGATCTGATTCTATAGAAGGATTTCTGTTCGATCACTCCCAGACCAAATGACCTTAGGGGACCAGATGACAAGCATCCTGAGGAACTTACTTTCCCAAACCAGAAAGGCCACAGGTACAAACTTTTAAACTTAGAGATTTCTGTATTTTATAAAATGTATTTTATATAAAGTCAGATAATCGTATTTATATAAAGTTGGGGATTTTTCAATCGCATTGTTTAAACAATGAGGATTGTCAAAACCAAGTCCCCATCTTTGTTTTAAAGCCTCTTCACTCCTCGGTATTAATCACAAATGCACAGATGCTTGTCTGTGTATTTCTGTAAAACATGCAAACCAAATGATCAGCAGACAGTTTGAACTGAAACTTACAAATCACAAATCACTGCAAGTCAAGTGTGTATGTTTGAACTGAAACAAACCACACTATAAACTGTCTAAACTGTGCAGATCAAATTAATTTGAGTGTGCAGACTATGTAAACTGTGAGCTGTTAACTGATTGAGTGTAAACTTCAAGTTGTGAACAGATAAAATCACAGGCTTTGTACACCAAATGATTAGCAGACTACATGAACTAAACCTGCAAATTGTGTAAAACCCACCAAACAATCTTAACACTTACAAATCAAACTGTGTTAAGAACACAAATCCCTTTCAGATCTCTTGAGTTAAAGAAACCTACAGACTGTGCAAACTGCATAATCACAGATGAAAGCATGAGTATTGCAACAGACCATTTAAATGAAACACAAATTTGCAAATCAAACAAGTGAAAAACTTGCAGGTTGTCAAACAGGCTGTGCAAACCAAATGAAAATATGCTCAGACTGTGAATTTTCAGATTAGTATTACACAGATGCTTCAAAAATTGAAACTTGTAGTTCAAATTACAAACTGTGTAAACTTAAACTTACTTACTGTGCAGACCAAACAAATTTAAAACCATGTGAAGCAATTTGATTTGAAGTGATTTGAAACTCACTGTGCAAACTATGTAAAGCTTGCAGATCAAACAATTTTAAAACTCACAGACCATATGAATCACACATCACAGCAATTTGCAGAGAACATGGACTTGAAATCACAGATCAATTAGTCTGTAAAACACAGTTCACATCAAACTCTGTGCTTTAAAACACGCAGACTGCTTAGAAACTTAAACTCTGTGCTTTGCGTGTTTTGCTTAACTCGCAGACTGTGCAAATTAAACTCACAAACTCTTTATCAAAATGTGCAGATCACACAGTAACAAACTCACAAGCTTGTCAAATCTAAAACACATATTACATATGTTTGAAACTCACAAGAAGCTTGAACTCAAACTTGTAGGTCAGATCACACAGAAGTAAAAACTCTCAGTTCATATGTAACACACAGACTGCATAGACATGAAACTTGCAGATCCAAAGGAACTTGAAACACACAGGTTATTTGAAATTCTCAATCTGTGTTCAAGAACTTGTAAACCAAATGGTTTCTAATTAATAGAATTCACAGGCTTCATGAACTGGAACTTGCATACTGTGTGAATTAAAAACATTTCAGTTCAAACTCACAAACTCACAGAGTCTCAAACTGTATGATCAAGAAACTCGCAATTTAAACCAAACACTGTGTAGATGACCAAAAACTTTCATGTAACAATTCAACAGAAGGCTGAAAGTAAACGCGCAGATCACTTCCAATTTGAAATTGAAATCAATTAGAACCAATAACAAGTTCAATTGAAACTGTATGAATCTGAACTCGCAGATTCAATTGATGAGACCACACAATTTTCATAGAACCTGCAAATCAATTAATTGAAATCGAGTTAATTGAAATTGAAACATCACAAAACGCTCAAATCAATGATCAATTGAAATTGAAATCAGAAGTTAATCGATCGATGAGATGAACTTCAAACGCGCAAGTCGTTTGAATTAAACACGCAAGTCAAATGGTTCAAACACGCAAACTGAATTAATTTCAGAAACGCGCAAGTCGAAGGAATTAAAACGCGCAAACTGAAATTGGGTTTCAGAAACGCGCAAATGCTTATCTTCGTGTTTTCTCAAACTCCCAGATCAAAGGCTCGATTTCAACTCAATGTCGTGCGAGTTTTGCAAACTTTTAGATTAAAGGGTCAATTTCACCCCTGTGCCTTGCATGTTCTTCATGGACACTTGCGTGTTCTTGAACTTTTTATAGAATCGATCCAAGAAATTCAAATCTGCAAAAGCTGAATCTCAAACATGTATCAATAGAATCAAATCACAAATTCAAACAAAATCTTATCAATCCAATCATTCTAAAAACAACAAACTCAGTACAATTTTCAACATTACAGTGCTCGACATTTTTGTCACTCAAGATTCAAGAAAATCTGAAAAATTCAAACTAAAATTGTGATTGATTCATGAATCATTGTGAATATAATGTGATTTCGATCAATCTTATGATCTAACATCAATAAAACAATGAAAATTCGATCTAAGTCCATGTTTCCAGAAACAGTCTGTGTGATTTTTGAATTTCAAGAATTAGATCCACAATTACAATTTAAACTTGTTTCTTTGATTAATCTGTGAATTCAAACAAATTTATCAAACAATACGAATCATGTGAACCATTTTCACAATCAATCCAGAAAATTTTTATTAGTGACTGTCTCTGTGTTCTTGAAAATTTCTTGAAAATTCTAGAAATTAATCCCAATTTTCTGTGCAAATCTTTCTGAATCTGTTTGGTACGGCTCTGATACCAATTGAAATTGTAATCCCAATCAAATCAAGCAATCTCTATTCAATATATGACAATATCAA
Source organism: Arctium minus (assembly GCA_954870635.1). Lineage (NCBI taxonomy): Eukaryota > Viridiplantae > Streptophyta > Magnoliopsida > Asterales > Asteraceae > Arctium > Arctium minus. The sequence goes on along the minus strand of OX941089.1, from coordinate 45,838,667 downwards.
AGTATATTTCTAGAGAGAGAGTGTAGAGAGAAAGTGTTCATGTCATTTATCTCACAATGATATTACAATATCTAGCTACATGATTTACAAGGCAACATGGTATTTATACCACAAGTATAAAAACACAAGCTTAATAACAAAGTAACCTCATATTGAATAAACACACTTTGACTTTGTTGACTTATCTTGACTTGACTTTTCCTGTTAAATCTTGGATACAATAATACACTAACAACCCAAATACTAGTGGGTACCAAAAGCTCCATCTATGTTGCAGGCACCTAAAGTGTAGGGGGAGTAAGATGATAGGCTTCTGGATAAATCAGTTCAGAACCCGTACTTCAACGAATGTTGGATTTTGAACAAAACAGTTTAAGACCCGGTCTTCAATGACAAAGATGAAGGCTTCTGAACAATACAGTTCAGAACCCGTTCTTAAATGTTAAGAGTTTGACTTCTAGACAAAGCAGTCTAGGACTCGTACCACAAAGATGAAGTTTGACTTCTAAACACAAAAGTTTAGGACTCATACTTCAACGATCAAAATAGATAGTGTACTCCGATGCATCAAAAGAGATAATCAACCTTCATGGGGGAGTACATATTATTCCCACTAACAAATATTGTGAATGCAATATTTCAGGGGGAGTAGTTGTGTAAGTCCACTATTCAAGCTATAACAATCAATTCACATAAAATGATCAAGAACTAGAGAGAGAAAGCACTAGTCGTATATCTCTTGTGTCAAATGATTACAATAAACTCTCACAAGCTTGGTCTCACCCTTCTCTCAAGACAAAGGAAAACTATATATATGAAGTAAACACTCAAAAGACTAAACTCTCAAAGACTTACAAAAGTCAAAGTCAAACATACAAAAGTCAACTAATTGATCTAAACAATGCATTTACAATATCCCCCTTTTAGATCAATTTAACAAAAGCTTCATCTGGCCCATCTTGAATAGCTCCCTTGACAAATGTCGAGCAGTGACTCAAAGATCCTTATCCCCGTCTGAAATGAATCCGGTCATCTAAAGTATCCAAAACTCTGATCAAGGAAAGTCTGTCAAATTTTCCAGGACCTTTCTCTCCTTGCTTGACTTTCTTCTCATTATCTTTAAACCTTTGGTTCAACTGTAGTTTAATCACTTTGATGGTTCCATCCGAAAACTTGGCAATTTCTGAAATTCTGAGAAATCTCTTCTTGTTCTCCGCATTCTTGTAAATCACTCCAAGTTCCGGCTTTTCAATGATTGTGAACAAGTCATAGCTGTCAATATCTTCTAGATCCAGATTAGGCTTGATCATGTTGACTTTTCTTTGATTAGTTTCAATTGCAAGCTGAAAGTCGTAGCAGTAAGTATAGTTGACATGCCTCCTCATGAATCTCTTGACAGCTTCTAAGGCAAATATAATATTCTCTTGTCTGATGGTCATGCTTCTGAACAGGTGATAAAGGTATTCAATGTCGTCCACATCCAAGTATTGGAAATCAGCTTCAGAGAATTCACAATTCGTCAGATCTCTCCTTTTCACAAAGAATACTGGATACCAAATTTTCTGAAACTTCCTCATCCTTACTTCCTTCACCGTGACAATTCCTGACTTATTCTTTACGTATTTCTTAGCTTTCTTTACCCAACCAATCATTCTCGCATACTCTTCCTGGTATTCCATAAGTAGATGAGAAACACCCATAACCTTGTATATATCCATCCTCCTAAGCCTGTGAACGCATATTTTCTTCATCTCCTCCTCTAGAAAAGGTGCTCTCAAAGTATTACGCATCTGTCTGATCTGAGCATCTGTAAGAACTAGAGGAATCTCAGGTTGGTTTGAAGGACTGGCTTGGGTTTCTACAGGGTTGGAAGGAAAGTGTAGTTCAGGTTCGGCTTCGGTGTTAGGTTCAGATTGGTTTTCAGGTGGGTTGTCAAATGTGGGTTGGTTGTCATGGATTGGGCTAGGGATTCTGTTTGCGCTAGTAGGTTAGTTTAGCTAGGTAGGTTATCAGGGTTAGGTTGGTTTTGTGGGCTAGGAATTTGTTGGTTTACTGGGCTGGGTTGTTTTTCTGGGCTAGATAGGATAATTGGTTGGTCAACATATTCAGAGAGGTTTATTTCTTTAAAGGTTGGTATTTCTTGTGGGGTTCTTGTGGTTTATGGGAGTTAATGATGCACAGGGCTCAATTGGATATCATCTAGAGTGCAAGTAAGGATATCCAGGATGTTCTCATTACCTTCCTCATCAGAATCCATTAACCTTTCTCTCTCCTCCTCCTTTATCTTCCAAAACTTCTCATATTTTTCATTTGCTGACTCATCTTCATCTGATGATAAGTCAACAACTTCTATGGCCTGTATCCCAGTTAGCATAAGTATTTCCTCCCTAGTAGCAACCTTAGGCTTTGCAACCAAAGGTTCTACCTCCTCATTAACATACAAAACTATCTCCATACCCTCTTCAACATTAATTGGCTCATCATTTTCAGCATCAGTCATCTCAACATCCTCAACAGTTTCTATATTTCCTTGAGCAGCTTCAGTTTCTGTGGAAGTTCTTTGTCTCTTACTTATCTACCCCTCATGATCTTGATCAGAATCATGATCATGCCTTCTTTTCGTGACTGCATGAACTTTGCAAACCTCCTGAACTGCTCTGGTCAATTCTTGAATATGCTGTACCACTTCATATTTGAATGCATTGAATTTTGTGACATAGACTGTTTCTGAAGGTACTTCAGGTTGCTGGGATCTCAACAAGCTAACCAAGTCTGCATCCGATTCATCAGCTGGTGCCTGGGATAATAACTTTGCACATAATAGTGATTTCAGCTCCTCCACAGATAAGTCTACTGGTTGTACTTGAGGTGGTGGAGGTGGGTTGAACAGGCTCTTTGACAACTGGTCCTTTGCCCTTTAGTAGACTTTTCACCTTTCCCAATTCTGTTTCAAACTTCTCAGATAATCGGTCTTCAATAGCCTTTAAAGCGCCGTTGAGAAATTCCTTCGACACAAAGTCTGGTAAACTAACTCCGGGTTCACTTAGACTTCCCGTACTCACAACTGTTGAAGATTCAACAGTGTGGCCTATATTCAAAGCTGGCAATGTGAAATCAATGACAAGACTTCCATCTGATCCTCGTAGGCCGGATTGTGGTCCTACTACAGATGTTCCTATTGGGACACAAAGACTTCCGATGGTAGCAGATTGTACAAATGTCCTAGGAATGAAAGTTGGTAGTTCAAGGGGCGCTAGACTTGACTGTGCAAAGAATGTAATTGAGCTCTAGGGCAACTGAGCTTTGTTTTCAATATTTATACTTTCCGAGTGAAAGCTAGATAGGGTTTGTGCTGAATCCCTGTGCAAAAGTGAGACTACGACCTGTTGAGAGGCAATAGAATGGGTGGCTGGGGTATGCATTTGCATAAGTGGGCTAATTATGTCTTTAATACCCAAACGCAACACATGCGGCAGAATATTTGGTGTGGTTGCCCTTTTGGATTTGTAGGTTACAATACACACTCGCTCACCATATTATTTTTCTGCATTATCACTCTGCCTCACATTTTCTGAATTTTCTACGTGAACTCCCTCGATTCTCCTTATATCTCTCAGAACATTTTGAATGTTAGTTGCAGTTGTATCTATTTCCATGTCCTCATGTTGTAAAGAGATGTCATCCAGGAAACCAAAACTGTGTCCCAAATCATCATTGTTGACATCATCATTTTCTTGTCCTTCATTTGGTCCTAGAGTTGCAGATGGTACTGAATCTGTAGATGAATTTGCATGCTGATCCGACTTAGTTTCAGAGTTCTGACCATCATCAGCAATCCCTTTCTGAGGGATCAAAGGATGAGTAACAAATCTCTCAGGTCAAGATGTGGAAACTACATGATGAGTGGCATCAAGTGTCTAAGTTTCCATAGCTTCAGGTCGAGAATCCTGACACCCGTCTGTTACCCTCTCAACATTTTCTCTCGGCTCTTCCCGTTCCTGGACTCCCATAGCCTCAGGAACCCTCACTGACTCCTCTCTTCTACGATTGGAGTCTTGGGTAGGGATATCCGGTTCTGGCAATCCCATAGACTCTCTATATTACCTAACACACTCGGAGTTCGAATCAACCTAGGATAGTAGAGCTGCAGGAATAGGCATTGAGTAGCTGAATGTTTTCTTCTGCTTCTGAAGATATCTCATCTCACATTCAGGAGCCACTTCATGTCTTTTCGGAATATCTCTGTTAGAGCAGATCATACTCCGGACAATCAACTGAAGGAACCTCTGGTAAGGAACATACAATGGTTTCTTGGAAGTGCGCTTACTGATGACCTTCTCATATAGTTCTGTCCAAAATGCCTCTGAGTAGTCTACGTGCAGATTGTACATGATAGCATGAAATAATCTCAAAGTGTGCATGTTAGTGTTGTCGAGGCCTGAGTGCCTTGAAGTCAAACAACGATTAATGACTGAGAACATCTGATAGTAAAAGGGTGGAAGATTTGTCTTCTTGAACTCACTGATCTTGGTTAACTGACCAACATACCTTAAGGCTCAGATGCCTTCAAAAACTTCAGAATCTACGGGGTATAGGTCAAATGATGTTCTCCCTTCTCTGAAATCGGCTTCAGTAAAATCCAAAATGAGTATGAGTCTCTTGTAAGTCAGAATAGAAGTGAAGTTGTCAATTCTTATTCTGAAATATTTGTTGTTATTGCTCTCCACCACATACTCTATGGTCTTCCAAGCTTGCTGCAGATATATCAGTGGTACAGTAGTCGTATCTGTCAGAGATTTGTTCAGAGGATGACCTTTCAGAATCTCTATGACAAGTGGATTGACATTTAGAACATCAAAGTCCACATGGTGGTTGTTCGGAGACAACAACAAATACTCATTAGGATTAATAAGGGCAAGATCAGGATCACCACCGATAGCTGACTGTATATGGGATCTGGAAGATGGCATTGGTGTTTCCTTGGACACATTCGGGTCATTCTCATCCATTTATACAATGGGATCATGAGAAAGTTCACCTGCCATTTTTGTACCTGAAAAGAAACAAAGTATTGGATATAATCCAATGTGTTAGCAATAAGCTCAAAAACTTGTGTTTTCAGAAAATCTTTTGATACACAATATCAAAGTACAAGAAGATTGTACTTTCAGCTCACAAGAAAAGCACACAATGTTGCATGGTAAAGCACACACACAAAAAAAAACAGAAAAAAACATTTGTTGTTTTGATTTTGTTCTAAAAAATGAAGTTGTAATGCATGAACTCTCAAGCACATGAAAAGTTTAAAAAAAAATTTGGAACACAAAAAATTTTCTAAATCCAAAACACTCAAGACACTGAGTTGGACTTAAAACTCGCACAACACTAATTTGGATCAAGAACTCGCAGGACACTGAATTCAATAAAAGAACTCGCATGATATATGGTTTAACCAAGAAACTCGCAAAAAGCTAAGAGTTCAAGGCTGGAACTCGCAAAACCAAGTGTTCACACCAAGAACACACAAGACACTGTGTTAAAGGTCGAGAACACGCATGAACTTGTGTTCATGTCAAGAACATTCTAACAACTGTTCCTTCAAAAAAAATTTGAATTTTTTAAACATCCTAAAACCAAAATTTTTCTTTTAATTTGAAAGTTTTTGTTTGAATGAGTTCGATTAGGGTTCAATTTCAGATTAATCATTAGTGTCCAAACCAAAGGTCCATCTGATAAGTTCGATTTAATTCAAAAGAGTCCAACAGTTCGACGAGTCCAATCGATTCATAGGTTCGAATCAAATCAAAATCTAGTTAAGGTACCCTGCGAAAAACAATTTGAACAAGAAGCCCATAAGCTATATCGAGATAAAAACACAAAACAAACACCATTTGATGAGAACAAAATCAAACCACAAGTATCTCGTTCGTGGAACATGAACAGACACAAAGACATTAAGACTGAAACCCTAGAAGTTCGAAAATCTAACCTGAAGATATGAAAATAAAGCACAAGAAAGATAAACAAATCATCAAACAAACATTAAAAAGTAGAAACCAACACTGAATCGATGTTGAATATTGAAGAAATCGAAAGTCGCAAGTGTTATTTGAGAGAAAAAAGTTTAAGTGAGGAACTCCTAGAAGGGTTCTGAGAGTGAAGTGAGCTTTGAAATGAAAAACTATGGATTTTATACCCTGAGAACTCGTTGACACGTGGCATGATTTGAGTGGTCGCTCACTTCGCGCAGACCATAGAGAAGGTACTTGCTGCACAACAAAGGACAAGATGTGTGTGCACTTTGCGCAAGAAGCAATGTGTGCGAAGTGGTGAAGACATGAAGACCTCGCATGCAGGATCATGCGGGAAGTGGGAACTCGCACGACATTGTGTGTGCGTTTCGAACTTCGCGCAACCTTTGTTATGCACGAAGTGGGAACTCGCATACCACAGTGTGCGTGTTCTACACTTTGCGCATGCAATGGTGTGCGCGAACTTAAAAATCACAAGACACACTGTACGCGTTTCATACTTAGAAAAATTTTGAAAATTTTCCAAAAATGGAAACTTTCTAAAAATAATTTTTCCCAATTTCTAAAAATAGTAAGTTCTTTTAAACCACTTTTAAGCCGAAAATGATATCTTTTTCTCTTAAAAATTCTTTCAGATTTCAAAAATCTTTTAAAACACAGACTCACACACACACTTACAGACTTTGCAAATTTACTCCCCCTTAAAGTGTGCATATATCTAATTACTCTCCCTTGATTTGTGCATTTAGCTCAGCATACTAAAGCATGAGTCCTGATCTAACTTGATCAGAAGTAAATGTCCAAGATGTGTTCATGTTAAGCACTGCAAGAAAATTTCATACTACAAAACAAATTCAAATTTTGGTACTCACTGAACATGAGTCCACAACTGTTAGATGTATCAGACTTTGAAAAAAGTTTAATAACCAAAACACTAAACAGAAAAACTCAGAATCAGCCCCTCAACACCAGATACAAGAAGAAGAATGTAACTATGCATTAAGATTCAACATCCTAAGTTTGCTGACCAAAAAATTTAATCTCTTTTCATCAAGAGGTTTAGTGAATAAGTCGGCAACCTCAAAATCTGTTGAAATAAAATGCATTTCTATATTCCCTTTCTCTACATGATCTTTAATGAAATGGTAACTGATGTCAATGTGTTTGTTTTCGAATGTTGTATCGGATTAGAAGTTATTGCAATTGTGCTTTTAGAGTCACAGTAGATGGGGACTTTGTTGAATGTGTATCCATAATCCTTCAGTTGAGTCTTCATCCACAGGACTTGTGAGCAACAACTTGCAGCTGCAACAACTTCCAGCTGCAACATACTCTGTTTCAGCTGTAGAAGTTGACACGAAGTTCTGTTTCTTTAAGGACCAGCTTACCAACTTGTCTCCCAAATACTGGCAAGCTCCGAAGGTGCTTTTTCTGTCTAGTTTATTGATTGTATGGTCTACATCTGTATACACGATTAGCTCAAAACCATAATCTTTTGGATACCAAAGGCCCAGATTTGGTGTGCCCTTAAGGTATCTGAAGATTCTTTTAACAACAGCTAGATATGACTCTTTGGGATTTGCCTGACACCGTGCATAAAAACAGGTAGCAAACATTATATTAGGTCTACTTGATGTCAAATAAAGAAGAGATCATATCATGCTTCTGTAGGTCCGTTGATCAACTGATTTTTCAGAGATATCAGCGTCCATCAGACTTCCAGACTGCATTGGAGTCTTCATGGGTGATGAAGAGTTCATGTCAAATTTCTTCAACATGTCTCTTATATATTTAGCTTGATTTATGAAAATCCCTTCCGGGGTTTATTTAACTTGCAAGTCTAAGAAAAAATTTAGTTCACCCGTCATTGACATCTGAAACCTGTTCTTCATGATGTTTTGAAACTCATCACAAAGTTCAGGATTCGTAGATCCAAATATAATATCGTCTACATATATTTGTACAAGTATCAAGTCATCACCTTTCTTCTTTAAAAACAAAGTTGTGTCGATAATACCTTTTCGAAATCCAGACCCAGTCAGGTAAATTGATAGGGTTTCATACCATCCACGTGGTGCTTGCTTTAATCCGTAGAGCACTTTGTCCAGCACGTACACATGGTCTAGGAATTTTGGATCTATGAAACCCTCAAGCTGACTTACATATACTTCTTCATGGAGGATACCGTTAAGGAATGCTGACTTGACATCCATCTGGTATACCTTGATTTTTGTTTGTACAGCATATGCAAGAAATATCCTGATTGCCTCGATCCTTGCTACGGGTGCGTAGGTTTCGTCATAATCAATGCCTTCTTGTTGATTGTAACCCTTCGCGACTAACCAAGCTTTGTTCCTAACAATTATTCCTGCTTCGTCCTTCTTGTTTCGAAAAACCCACTTAGTACTGACGATTGTTTTGTCTTTGGGTCTTGGTACTAATCTCCACACTTCATTTCTCTTGAATTCGTTGAGCTCGTCTTGCATAGCGTTAATCCAATCAGGATCTTTAAGTGCCTCAGATGGCTTCTTCGGTTCCATGCTGCTTAGGAAATTTACAAACATGCAGTAATTAGCAAATGCAGATGCAATGGCAGATCTGGTAGACACCTTAGCATTCGGATCCCTAATGATGTTTTCTGGGGGGTGACTCTTGGTCCATCTGTGGGTGCTTAGCAGTACATCTATCTTAGTCTGATCATTTGAGGTATCAAACTCATCCTGGATTGCAGGCAGATCAACTTCTGTTGCAGTTGGATTCTTTGCACTTGGTGATGGATCAGTTTCTTCTATTGTAGTTTCTGCTTGATGCTCTCCAGACATAGCATATATAGATCATGGTTCAACCAATGGTGAGATCATGTCTGTTGAGCTGTCTGGTGTAGCTTGTTCAGAAACAACTTAAGTTTGGCTTGTGGAAGCTTCACCAATATCTTCAGAGGTTCTTGAGATATCTGCACTTGTAGTATGTGAGTCAGTGTTTGTTATATTTTCTTGATTGTTATCTTCAGTAGTTATAACATTAAAAACATCTAAGAATAACAAATCAAGATCTGATTTAGTGAGGGTTTGAGAATGCTTATTCTTTTGAACATCAGGTTCTACACTGCTTGATGTAGAAGTTATGTCTTTAGATCCAAGTTCTGAACTGTTGTGTTCAGAAGTCCTTGTCTTTAGTTCATCAAAGATTATGTTAGTACTCTCCATGACAGTCTTTGTTCGTGTGTTGTAAACTCTGTACGCTTTGGATTGAAGAGAATATCCGATGAATATTCCTTCGTCAGCTTTGGATTGGAACTTTGACAGGTTCTCTCTATCATTCAGCACATAGCATCTGCAGCCAAACACACGGAAAAATTTAACAGTAGGTTTTCGACCGTTAATAATTTCATAAGATGTTTTATTTAAACGCTTATTTATTAAGGTCCTGTTCTGTGTAAAGCATGTTGTGGCTACTGCTTCAACCCAGAGGAACAGAGGTAGATCTGAATATACAAGCATCGTCCGTGCATCTTCTACCAATGTTCTGTTATTTCTTTCAACGACCCCGTTCTGTTGAGGTGTCATAGCTGCTGAGAAGTTGTGTGAAATGCCAACGGAGTCAAGAAAAGACTGTAACGTTGCGTTCTTGAACTCGGTACCTTGTCACTTTGCAACTGTTGCACCGAGCTTTGAAGAAGAACTTGAATTTTCTTAATGAATTTGATGATCAAATCGGGAGCCTCATATTTCTTTCTTAAGAACTCTAACAAGGTGTATCTTGAATATTCATCCACCATGACCAGAATGTATTTCTTGCCATTGATGGATTGAGTTCTCATTGGTCCGCAAAGATCCATGTGAATAAGCTCTAGACATTTGTTGCAGTTAGATAACATCTTCAGCTTGTGAGAACTTCTCTTCATTTTGCCCTTTTCGCATCCAGAACAAAGTGAATCTTGTTCTATCTTTAAATCTGGAAGTCCCGTGACAAGATGTTGAGTCCTCAGCTTATGCAGATCCCAGAAATGCTGATGACATAGACGTCGATGCCACAACCAACTTTCTTCAGTTGAAGTCTTAGAGATAAGACATACAACCTTTGAAGCTTTTAGAGTTGGAAAGTGAACACCATACAATAAGCCCATTCTCCCAGCTTTGATTAACTCAGCTCCACTTTGATCTATGATATAGCAGTAATCAGCATCAAATTCTACTTTGCATTTCTTCTCTGTGAATTGGCTGATAAAGAAAAGATTGTATGCCAAACCCTCCACGTACAAGATCTTTGAGATTGAAATAATGATGTTCTTGGTTGTACCATAACCTCTGACATATCCTTTCATTTCATTCTCGAACTTGACTGATCCAGCATAGTGTTCATCATAATTGAATAGCAGGTGCTTATGTGTTGTCATGTGTCTTGATGCGCTGGAGTCTATGATCCACACATGACAAGCCTGCAAGTAACAGTCACTTCGATTTAGGTACCCATATAAATATGGGTCCTTTCTTGTTAGTATCCTTAAAAAATTTCAAATCAGCTGACGACCCTTTAATTCTCCATTCAAATCTGGGTCCTTTTGGTAAAGTTTGTGCTATAATTTCAGATATTGGTATCCATTTTCACACAAATTTTACATAAGCTATTTTGTTTACTTGAAGATCTATGTTTTTCCTTTTTACAGAATAAACTTTAGCTTTATGATTGACATTAGAATGAGCAGAAGTTTTCATGTTTTTAAACTGGATTGTTTTTCTTTTCTTTGAAGACTTGGGTTTCAAAGAAAATGAACTTTCAAGACAGTATGAACATTGCAACTTAGTAGCAGTTTGCGTCAACAACTCATTTCGAGAAAAGGTTTTTGTTTTATTGAAACTGTGTTGACAAACATTAGTACAAGCATGAATTACTCTATTACATTTCGTACTATTAGAAACTTCCACTCTCTTGTGAACTTTAGTCCTCTTTTGCTTCTTCAGACTTTCCTTCTTCACTTTTGTATCTGTAAAACAATCAGAGTTAGAAACATCGAAGGAAGAAGAATTAGAACATTCACCTTTCTCATTAACACTTACCTCCTTTTCTGAAGATTTTAAAACTTTTAATTCAGATTTCTTAACAGGAGTAGTAGTATCTATTGTGGAAGACTTAGACTGAACCTTAGCACTTGGACTTATAGAAGTTAGAGTGTCTTTATCAATACAAGCCTCTTTTACTTTTGAAAGTTTGAAAATTTGGGATTCTAGACTTCTGATCTCCTTTTGTAAAGATTCATTTTGAATTACTCTGGAGTCTAGTTCCATCCCGAAATTTTCATTGGCCTCTTCCAGTTCAACAATGAGAGTGTTGAGATCTGAAATTTGCCTTTCTAAATCATAAATTTTATTCAAGGCTGTTTGATGTTCAAGGTCAGTGAATTTAGAAAAGTTCTCAGACACAGACGTATTTTGTGAAATAATTTCTTCATCTTTGTCTTCTTTAAAAGAACAAGTAATAACTGTTTCAGTTGTATCATAACATGAATTAGATTCAGAAGACTCAGGTTGTTTTGAGAAAATGTTTTCATATTCGACAAATGTTTCCTTTTTATTTTTATAAGAAGAATTTAATTCTTCATATGAAAATTTAACAGTATTAAAACCATGAGTGTCTGAATCAGTTTGTATTTCTGACTTAACTTCCACAATTTCTTCCTTCTTCATCTTGGGAGACTCAGGTAAAGAATTATCTAGCTTGACAAAAGTCTCTAGGATGTGTGGTATAATCACATTATGAGCATCACCGGTCTTTTTGAAATTGTAAAGGTTTTCGGGTGCTTTCTTTAAAACATCCACATCAGAAAGACCTATGCCAGGTTTTGCTTTGTAAAACCTAGTATCTTTTTGGTTGTTCGTTAAAATATTTAACGTCTGTTCTGTCTGACCTCTCTTGAAATTTAGGTCCTCCAACTCTTTAATCTTTATGCATGCTTCAGTCCTGTCTTTCAACACAATATCATACTTAAGTGTTAATTCAAGATTTTTGTCCTTCAATGTAACTACTTCCTTTTGTAATTCAGATATTTTGGCTTGAAGGTTAGATTTTTCCAGCTTTAAAACATTTTTCTCTTCTTCTCTCTCCGCTGCCAATGTCTTATAGATTAATGCTTGATCTTGATGTCCCTGAATTGTACTCTTTTGTTGCTTAAAATTTTCTTTTAGCTTTAAGAACTCAGAGTTCATGAAGTTCAATTTAGACATCAAGTTCAGCACTTCTTCATTCTCAGAGAAGCATTCAGAGTTATCATAAATAGAGTTTACCTCAGAATCAGACTCTACGTTCAAATGTGCCATCAGGTTGTAGTGAACTTGAGTCAGATTTACTTTAACCTCTTCTTCTTCATCATCAGAGTACTCGAACCAAATTTCTTCCTCAGCTTTCAATGCCTTGCCTTTCTCCATTGCTTTAGTGAGTTGGGCTTTCTTTGCGTAGTACTCTTAGTTCTTTACCCTCTTGACTGGGTAGTCTCTGATGAAGTGACCGATTTTTCCACAGTTAAAGCATTTATCTGATTTCTCTTTTTCTTTCTCTTCTCTCTTCTCTTCTTTCTTTTCTTCTTTCTTCTCCTCTTTCTTTTCCTCTTTGTTTTCCTCTTTATCTTTCTCTTTCTCTTTATCATACTTTGGCTTGCTGTAAAACTTCTTTTTGCCAAATCTCTTGTGAAAGCTTGAAGTGAAAAGAGCAAGTTTCTCAGCAAATTCTGTTAACTCATCATTTTCAGATTCTTCTTGTACATCTTTATCAGAACTTTCCAAAGACTCAATCAGGCTTGTCATTAACGCTTTCTTCTTTGAAGCCTTTGCAGAGACTGAGCTTCCTTTGACCAACTTACCCTTGCCTTGTGCTATAAGGGCTAAAGAATCCTCAACCTTTTTCTGTTTGTCTTTCAGTTGATGCCGTTCTTTGTTGACGACAACTTGTTCTTTAACCTTGTCTTCATGTTGGTTCAGGGCACATAACAAATCATTAATCTTCTCCTCGTCCATATCTTTGTTGATCTGCATCTGTATAGTGTAGACGTCCCATTCGGGTTAGAGGTTCTTAATGAATTTGTAGTTGATCTCTGATTCGGATTTTTGCACTCCGTTTCTCCTCAAGTCATTCAGAATGATGTTATACCTGTCATAGGCTTCCCTCAGAGATTCCCCATCTTTGGCCTTGAAACCCTCGTACGCGTTTATGCTTTGATTTCTCTTAGTCTTGATGGACTTAGCAGAATCTTGAAACTGTTTCTCTAGCTTATCCCAGATGTATTTAGTTGAATCTCTGCTATCAACTCTATTGAAGATGTCATTAGGAATGGCCATGATCAGAAAAGTTAAGGCCTGAGCATCTCTCTCCACCAATTCTTTATCAAGTTCGTTGTACTGAAGCGTGTCTCTAGCAACTTGTCTTTCTGGGATCTCAGGGTTTGTTTTTGTAGTAGGAACTCTAGCTATTGTGACGTGAGGAAAGTGAGGTCCATCAATGATATAATTCATTAATTTCTTGTCTTGATTATTCAAGAAATTAATTATTCTTTTCCGCCATTGAGGATATTCGTCCGCTTGCATAACTGGAGGCTTTGACTTAGAACCCATATTGAGAAGATCACGAGACATCTTTGCAGATTGAGAAAGAGTACTGATAATAGGCTTGAAAGTAATGATCGCCCCAAAATATTCAGAAAAAGTTGACTAGAAGAGTCAAACTTGGATCAACACTTGAAACAGATTAGAAAAATTTTCTAACTCCAAAACTCGCAGAGCACAAAAACACACAGACCAAACAAACTCGCAAAGAACTATTCACTAAACTTCACACAGACAGGCTTGTGCGCGTAGCTAGTTCTCCCAGACAACAACGTGCGCGTTTAAAATTCTCACAGACTTCGATGTGCGCATTTTGTGTTCTCGCAAACCACCACGTGCGTGTTTTGTACTTAGAAACTTTTTATCAAATCAGGTTCTCACAAACAAATACAAACTCGCAGATCAATCAAAACTCGCAAGGTACTTTGCGTGTTCTATACTTAGACAAATTTCAAAAAACATAGAACTTGCAGAATGCAAACTCGTAGAACTAAGAACTCGCAGATTATTCAAGGAACTCACACTACTTGATTAGCGCGTTTTTACTTCTCGCAAATCACTCTATGCGCGAATCAGATACAAACTCGCAGAAATCAAGACTCTTCATTGTGCGTGTTCTTCCTTTGCGCGAAGTACAGATCTAGCGTGTTTTTTTCCTTAAACTCACGGATTTCAGCCCAATTCTTTGTAGACCTACAAATTAATGACAATTTTCCACAACAATGATCGAAATATGATTTCGAACAAGTTTCTAATACATTTTATCAACTAGAAACAACAAAATTACAGAAATAAGTCCACTATTCAAGCCATAACAATCAATTCACATAAAATGATCAAGAACTAGAGAGAGAATCTAGAGAGAGAAAGCACTAGTCGTATATCTCTTGTGTCAAATGATTACAATGAACTCTCACAAGCTTGGTCTCACCCTTCTCTCAATACAAAGGAAAACTATTTATATGAAGTAAAACACTCAAAAGACTAAACTCTCAAAGACTTACAAAAGTCAAAGTCAAACATACAGAAGTCAACTAATTGATCTAAACAATGCATTTACAAGTTGACTTCTGATTACTTCAGATCAGGACTCGTTATTCAATGATTATTCTTATTTGGAGAGGGTGTATTACAGTCACATTTTTCTGATTTTTCAGGGGGAGATGTAGATAATGAAATGTTGATGTCTGCCTTTGATATTTTGATGACTTTTTGACTTCATGCATATTTTGAGGGGGAGTTTACTAGATTTTATTCAATTAATCATGATCTAAGGGGGAGTTATGAGATTTAAGCTGAAAGTAAGGATTTTTCTAACCCTAATCTCTAAGTGTTTGAAAGAGGAACAACCTTCAGACATGAAAACAATTTTCTTATACGTTCAAACCACCTCTCGATTTTCAAAAAGATTTTATGAATTCTAGAAGTGTGATTTAAATGTTTTCATCTATAAGCTTTCATGCGTAACTAACCATGTGTTTCCAAAGATAAATACTTGTGTATTATCTTTTCCGTATACTGTCAAGTATTCACACACATCGGTTTAGTATTTCTTATTGATTTTTTTTATTACCATGTCTCATATTAAAACAATTTTTCGATGGTAATAAACCCCGTTTGAATTTCACTATTTGTTGAGCGTTAAATTCTTTCAAAACTGAGCGTTTCTTTCATGAATGTCTATATTTGTTCCTATAGACAAATTCCAATTCTGTCATGACCTAAGCTTTACGTTTATCATTCATATTTGATCTTGTTGTGAGATTCTCAAACAAGTCATTTGTATTAATTTCATTTGTTCAATATACTTGTTGTGAGAAATCTTCAAAGATCAAATGCTCAAATCTTCAGGATATTTTCGATGAGCATACATATATCTGACATATGTACTTCATACTGTGTTTTAACTGTTCAAGTTAAGTTGTTTGTTAGCTCCAATCATTGTATAGAAGTATTGAAAAATAGACTAAGTGTAGGAATCTCAGAAGACATCTGCCTAGCACCAAGATTACCACAGAAGTGCAAAGCTCAAAAGCTCTGTCGACCATCAAGTTGAGAGAAACCTAACCTGAAAATGACTCTCAGACCGCAGAGCCTCTGTGACCCTTCACTGAGCCTCTGTGGTGGCTAATCTCTGGAAGATGGAAGACTTGAAGACTTATGCAATTCATGGAGAATACAAGGTCACGCCCAGATCACGTGCTTCCCTGCTGTACGAAGATCCTCAAGATCAATAGTACACACACGATGGTTTTACTTTACATGTGGCATTCTGTTTGTGGAATGTCAACCCTTGTCTTGTACTATTGTGTGCTCCATTTCTTGTATATGTAGGGAGTACCTCCTGAATTGTTAAGCGCACACACAAATTCACCCACGCTTTATCTAGCATATTCAAATCTGTTGAGAGCATTCTACACACACTACTGTATGTACTTGGTGTAATTTGGAAAGTTAATGAAGATGAACTCTTTGTGACTAATTCTTATTTGTTCATTGTTATCATTGTTTATGCATGATCACTACCAAACAAAACCATTCATCTACATTAAACCGCTTCTGCATATATCTTTGTTTGTAGTTGTTTTGGTTTATATGATTGTTAGACCCCAAATTGGGAACCTACAATTGGTATCAGAGCCTGCTTTGATGTTCAATATCAAAGGATCTTGTTCTACAATGATTAAAAGTCATTTGGTAGTGTTTTGAACTCGGTTTAGCTTTGTTTTTTCACTCACAATAGAACAGTCCCTGTTTTCTATGCTTTCTTCAACTAGTTTGATTTAAACACAATAATAGGATAGTTTCTTGTTTTGAACAGTTCAAAAGCTCAGTATAAAGTGTTCCAGTACCTTTTTTTCTTCCATATTCAAGCCCATTCTCAGTTCATCTCATTCAAAAACCTCAGTCATCTGTTATACCATGTTCTTTCTTCAAAACCTCAAAATGGCAAACGCAACAAATTTCTTCACTGCAGGTTCACAATCAAAACCGTCCCACTCTACTAAGGGATGAATATTCCCAGTGGAAAATACGAATGGTCAATTTCCTTGAGGGGGTCGACAAAATACTTGTGGAATATCTTTACAATCCTCCATACATACTCATGGTCACTGATCCTAGGGTCCCTGCAACTGCAACCACCCCCAAAGTCCGTGAGTATCTTAAACCCAAACCAATCAAGGAATGGGGAGATCAAGACTGGGAAATACATGTATTAGCCAAGAAAACCAAAAGACTACTCATCATCGCCATTCCCAATGACATTTTCCAGTCTCTAGACTCTTGTGAGACTTCTAAGGACCAATGGATAGAGTTAGAGAAACAACTTGAAGGGGGAGCCAAGACCCAAAAGAACAACAGAGCTTTGTGCATAAATGAGTATTATGTGTTTAAGGCTCTGCCAAGTGAATCCCTACATAGCACATATTGCATGTTTAATTCTCTGATAAACATGTGCAGAAGGTATGGGATCCACAGAACCTCTGAGGAAAACAATGTCATCTTTCTAAAGAGTCTGAATGATGAGTGGCTCCAAATATCTATGTCTCTCCAGACAACCCAGGATCTAGATACTTGGACCCTATCAAACCTCTTTGGCACTCTTGTTGGTGAAGAAAAATGTATTGTCCTGGCCAAAACCCAAGTGGGTAGGCCTCTGGCACTGGTAGGCAAGGACACAGAGGCAAATGACAAACCTTGGAAGGAAAAAGTTGTAGAGGAGGGTATAAAGAAGAAGAAGCTGAAGAAAGTGTTGGTTGTTGAGTGTGAAATAGAGGAAAGTTCTGAAGAAGAAATGGACATGACTTATATGGCCAAAACTTTGGCTCTAATGACAAAAGAGTACATCAGAGGACTCAAGAAAAAGTCAATGATCAGAAGACAGGATGAGAGAAGAGATGAGAGAAGTGGTCGGTTCCATGATCAGAGGGGATATGGTGTAACAACCTGAACATTTATATAATAAAAATAACATTTCTGTCTAAATACTGCCCCAGACTTACATTTCAAAGTACAAAGTTACAACTATCTCTTATTACACAACTGAGTTCAAAAAGTATAAACTATTGCAGGAAGTCTTTTATCTCCTGGAAAATGCTTACATCTTCTCCTTACCCTTATCTGTACCTGCTATCTTGCGATAACCTGAAAGAGAATTATAATTTTGAAAGAGCGAGGGTTAGACCAATGGTCTAGTGAGTACCCTCCAATCACTACTGCAACAGTTCAAATATTAATTAAAACATTTAAACAAAGCTTTATATCTAAAAAACATAACCTGCTCTTTTAATCAAAATTTAAAATACTTTATGCTTCGCAGGCATAACTCAATCTACTGGCCATCACTGACCACTTTTATGCTTCGCAAGCGTACCTTAAGCTACTGACCAACATTTCCGTCAAAGACGGTATATCTGTCTCGCACTGCCTTATTTTAGGGACACACCCTAATGGCATAAACGGGCCACACTCCCCGGTACGAGCAGGCGGGTCACACTTCCCGACTTAGGTCAGAATTCTGACTCAAATGTATGCATACACCTATTCTTGACTGTATATAAAACAAGTTTATATAAACTGAGCATAAACATGCCAAACTGATTAAATCAATCTTTTGAAATAATTCTGCATTAACTTTCAATACTATAAATGTGCAGTATATAAAACCCACATTTATCAAATAACCGCTAAAATCATAATAGATTTAGTTTGAAAGACTCACCTCTGATTTTTCTTGATTAACTCTGACTTCTACTGATTAACACCACCTACGATGGTATTAAAACAAAGGTAAGCTAACTTGCAACTAACACTCTTTCTTTCTAAAAACTCATCAAATACAATCTACTGCTATTATCTCGGTCGAAACCACTACGATCAATACTTCTTAGGACCGATTAACAAAAATACCGGTCGAACCACTACACCGGTCGAGCCAATATACCGGTCCTTACAACCTACCGGTCAAACAACATACCAGTCCTTTACAACCTACCGGTCAAACAACATACAGGTCCTTTACACTTTATCGGTCGATTACATTAAAATCTATACCGGTCGAAGAGTTATACCGGATAACAAATTTACCGGTCAACACCTTCTTCCCGGTCGAGTTCATACTTAAGTCGGCGACTCAATAGTTCGAACCCTTTTAACTTCAGATCATTGAATCAATCAAATACACGGTAAAAATCTTGAATAACAAGATGATTTACCGACTAATACATGTAGATAGAAGTATTAGGCTAGAATCATACCTCTATTTGACAAAAAACGGATCGATTGATCAAGACCTCTTTCTCTTTTTCTCTCTGCCTTCTTGGTCTGCTTTCTCTCTTTCTAAGTCGGTTCTTGAAATATCAGATTGATATGAAATCAATTATCTGAGATTTAGATATATATAACCAATGTTTCAATAAACCCCCTAAACTTTGGGTCTCGATTAACTTTTCACCCAACTTCCAAAATTTAATAAAATTTCGGATCCGGATATTACATATGGACCACCACAAGGATATGAGCACAGAAGCTTTGGAAGAGAGGAGTTCAGTGAAAGGATGCATGATCAAAGAGATGAGAGAAAGATGATGGATCAAAAGAAGTCCATCGAGTACCCACAGAGGGGTGATCAGAGGGATGATGGCAGAGGAGGAAAGAAGACAACGACTAAAGCTCCGCAGAACACTGGCTGCTTTAAGTGTGGAAAGCCAGGACACTTTGCAGTAGAGTGTCGAGGCAATGTCCACAGAGGACCACCCATCAGAGATGCTGCTTTCTACAAAAATAAGGCAGAGTAATATACACAGAAGTCCTCGATGGCTGAATAGGACAATCTCATCACTGATGAATCCTCTGATGAAGGGGACAGAAATGCATTGTTCTGTGGAATGGCAGAACTTAACTCCTCAGAAGCCGATAGTGAGAAGAAGCAGCATGTGTCCATATGGTACCTAGACTCCGGGTGCTCTAGGCATATAACTGGCGACAGAAGATTGCTCTCCTCATACAAAGAAAAATATAGACGAGGCTCTTTGACCTTTGGTGACAATAAGAAGGGGCAAATCAAAGGCTATGGATTCATTGCCAAACAGGACATTGATGTTTGCAGAGTTGCATATGTGGATGGACTTAAACACAACTTACTCGGTGTTAGCCAACTCTGCGACAATGGGTTTGATGTGATGTTCAAGCAACGATACTTCTCTCTACTCAGCTCAGGAACTGGCACAGAGCTTTTGCGTGCCAACAGAAGAGGTGATCTATACCTCATGAAGTTCAAGGCTACCAACAGAGAAGAAAAGCTCAGTTTGTTATCAAGTAAGAATGAAGAAGCTTGGTTCTGGCATAACAGGTTCTATCACTTAAATTTCCATACTCTTGACAAACTTGTTAAATTAAACTTGGTAAGTGGTCTACCCAACATAAAGTTTGACAGAGATCATCTATGCTTTGCTTGTGAAATGGGTAAACTCAAAAGAGCTGCAGACAAAACCAAGTCAGATGTATCTTGTACCAGACCTCTATATATGCTTCATGTAGACCTCTGCGGTGCAATCTCTGTACAGAGCCTAGGTGGCAAGAAGTACGTACTTGTACTTATTGATGAATTCTCTTGATATACTTGGGTCGAATTTGTCCGAAAGAAGTCTGATGTTCCTTCAGTACTAATCAATCTTATGAAGAGAATACAAGTTATGTATGACAGCAAGATCCAGAAGCTGAGAAGTAACAATGAGACATAATTCAAGAATTCTGTCATCGAAGCCTATATTTTAGAAGAAGGAATATCTTAGAAATTCTCTGCCGCAAGGACTCCACAACAAATGGTGTTGTTGAATGAAAGAACAGAACGCTTGTGGAGGCTGCCAGAATTATGCTCACTGCTTTAGGATTGTCTACTTTTATTTTTGGGCAGAAGCAATATCTACTACATGCTTCACTCAGAATAGATCTGTGATCATGAAGAGGCACTCAAAGACCCCATACCATCTTATCAACGAGAGGAAGCCAAACATAAATTACTTTCATGTTTTTGGCTGCAGATGCTTTGTTCTCAATGACAGAGAAAATATTGGAAAATTTGATCGCAAAGTTGATGAGGCCAAGTTCATTGGTTATTCAGCAACCTCTAAGGCTTACATAGTCTATGTGTTGAAATCAAAACATATACTAGAGAGTATTAATGTTTCTTTTAATGACTCTTTTCAGGTGACTTCTGAGCAAATCAACTCAGGACTCAATCTTCAATTGCAAGACTCTCGTAAATCATCTACTCGAGCAAATGAGTTGCATAATTTGTTTAAAGAAATGTTCAATGATGATGATCCGTCTGTAGATGATCACAGAGCCTCTGGAGTCGGGGCCTCTATGGACCAAACAGGTACATCTCTAACCGGTCCAAATGTTACTTCACCCTCTTCAACTACTTATGTAGGGCCAAACGTCGAGGTGGAGCAAGCAGAGGTCAATGAAATTCAAGGCCCCACGCTAAATCAAGTCGCAGATCATGTTCCCATTATATCAGAGGAATAAACACCAGAGCAATCATAGAACTCAAACCAAGACTCAACAAGGGTTTCCACATCAACTCAAGGAGAACAATCTACTCCTGTGGAAATCACGAATGATCAGCCTTCTACCACAGAAGATGTACAAGAGCCTGAAATCACCTCTACAGAAGTTCAATATGATGCATCCAATGACCATCTTCCAAGAATGACTAGATGGACTAAGAGTCACCCACAGAGTCAAATCATTGGTGACCCATCTGACAAAGTGAAGACTTGCTCTGCAACTGCAAATTTTTGTTTCTTTACAAATTTTATTAGTATCATCGAGCCCAAGAAGGTATCTGAGGCCCTTGATGATCCAAACTAGGTAGAGGCTATGCAAGAGAAGGTTTTGCAGTTTGAGCGCAATAAGGTTTGGACCCTAGTGCCTCTACCGAATGGCAAAACTGCAATAGGGACCAAATGGGTCTTTTGAAACAAGAAGGACGAAGATGGAGTGGTCATTCAAAATAAAGCAAGATTGGTGGCAAAGGAATACTGCCAAGAAGAAGGGATTGACAATGAAGAAACTTTTTCCCCTATTGCACGGTTTGAAGCCATTAGGATTTTCCTAGCCTTCGCAGCCTAGAGAGGTTTTAAAGTCTATCAAATGGATGTCAAGTCAGCCTTTCTGAATGGTCAAATTTAAGAAGAAGTATATGTCTAACATCCACCAGGATTTGAAAGCCCAAAATACCCAAATTATGTCTATTTCCTAGAGAAGGCTTTGTATGGACTCAAACAAGCCCCAGAGCATGGTATGAAAGGCTTTCTAACTTTTTGCTTGAAATGGTTTCAAAAGAGGTACAACTGATACAACCCTATTTTTCAAAAAGAGAAAAGGTGAGATTCTACTTGTACAAATATATATGGATGATATTATCTTTGGTTCTACTAATGAATCTTATTGCCAAAAGTTTGAAAAGTTGATGAAGAGTGAGTTTGAAATGAGCATGATAGGAGAACTAACATTCTTCCTCGGGCTTTAAGTCAAAACTAACCACAGAGGGCATTTTCATTAATCAATCAAAATATGTCTTTTACATACTTTCACAATACAAACTCTCTGACTCTCCAGCAATGAAAACCCTAATGACCATTGAATCCAAGCTCTATGCAGATCCAGAGGGCAAATATGTGGAGGGAAATCTCTATAGAGGTATGATTGGGTCTCTTCTATACTTAAATGCGAGTAGACCTGATATAATGTTTGCCACAAGCCTCTGTGCAAGATTCCAAGCTAACCCAAAGGAATCTCATCTTCTTGCTGTTAAGAGGGTCTTTATATATCTGAAGGGAACCAAGAATCTTGGCCTTTGGTATCCAAAGAACTCTGGCTTTGATATTGTGGGTTATACTGATTCAGATTATGGAGGATGCAAGCTTGACTGAAAGAGTACCTCTAGGAGTTGCCAATTCCTAGGAGGAAACTTAGTAAGTTGGACTTCTAAGAAGCAGAATTGTTTATCCACTTCTACGACAAAAGCTGAATATGTGGTTGTCGATAGTTGTTTCTCACAAGTTCTGTGGATGAGAACCCAACTAAGATACTATGGTCTAGACATCGAGAAGATTCCCATCCTATTTGACTCAAAAAGTGCCGTTGTGATCTCTGCCAATCCTATTCAGCACTCTAAGACTAAACATATCAATATCAGGTACCACTTTCTTAAGCATCGTGTAGACGAAGGAACAATTGAAATGTATATCGTGTCCACAGATTATCAACTTGCCGACCTATGCACTAAAGCCTTAGATGAGAAGAGATTCTCATTTCCTGTTGGCAAGTTGGGTATGCTTAACTTGAGTTGATTCACAGAACCTCTGAGCCCTAGCACCGAGCTTCTGTTGTATATATTTTTTCTTTCAGTATGTATAGTATGTACTTCTGTCTGTATAGTTCTTATTTCTACATGTACAGTTATGTTGTTTAAACTCATCTTCTTGTTCAAATTATGTGGTTTCTTTGATCTATATCTTGTGAAAAACTTATCATATTTGATCCAAGCATAGTTCAAGGGGGAGCAGAATGAGATCATAAATCTGATTAACAAATATTGATCATTCAAGGGGGAACCTAAGAAGCTATATCTATCTAAATAGTTTGGAGTGTCAGGTAAGAATTTTCCACACACCAAAGGACAAAAACACTTTTCTCGGATACCTTTTTCCAAATATGTACCAAATTCCTTACAAAAACAAGTCCAAACTTTGGGTGACCATAAATCTTTAGTGTCTTTCCTTTATTAGAAATTTTTGGTCAAAAAGCCTCTAAGGCCTCTTACAGAGCCTCTGCGAGATGCATCAGAGCCTCTGTGTCCCACAAAGACACTTCTTGACCTCTGACTTCCTTCTAGAAAGACCAAATCGATCACCTCATCGACTTTATATGTTTTTAGGAAGAAAAGGTTTGATCTTGTGCAAATCCATGCCAACCCCAGACCTCAGAAGCTCTTAATTCAATAGAGCCTCTGTAATGCTCAACACTTATGTTAAATCATTAAAATGCATTATGGGGTGCGGGTTATTTTGAAAATGACAGGCATTTGGGTATAGCAAATGCCACACGCGTGAGAATAGTGGGAGGCACACGTACTCGATCGTGCACATCCTCTAGTCACATTGCAACATTTTATTGGGTTGTACATTGTACCGTCGTTTTTGAAACGACACACTACACGTCTAGGTACTCATCACATACTTCAATTTTTTTTTACTGCCTAATAAATTTACCCCTCTCACACCATATATACCCAAACCCTTTCACCTCTTTCACTTTTTACATGCAATCTCTCTCTCTAAAGAATTAACGGCAAATAACTTGCAACTTTCTTCCTATACACTTCGAATCCATGGATTCTCACTATGAATCCGGGGAGAACTCTCAACACTTAGTGGCCCAAATCATGAACAACTCAGATTCTGTTGATAAACAACAAGCCCTAACGAGTCGAATGCTTTCATTCACTCGCCATGAATACAATTTGAATGACCTTCCCCTGAAGCCAAACAACCACTATGTGGTTCTTGACCCCAAAGGATTCCCTAAGGACACTGAACCCCTTATTATTCTTCTCCAAAACCATTTCTTGACAAAATCCCTAACTATGACATGCACTGATATACCCGAATCATACGTCCAATAGTTCTGGAAATCTTGCCGATGTGAGAAACACGAGAAGTTTGAACATTGTATCATGGGATATGCCGCATCCCCTGCTTTAAATGATATCTTGGAACTTGGAATCAACAAGAAGGTTGTTTCTCAAATCTTTGAACTTCCCACCATGGACCAATTAAACCTACAAAAATTCTTTGATGAACCCAATGACGAAAAACTAGTAGAATTTCTAAGGTTTATTGGCTATGCTAAGCCTATCACCAAGAGGACAGACCTCCATAGACAGAACCTTCAACCTTTGTGGAATGTTCTGTTCTCCATCCTTAACAGAGCATTAACTGGGAAAGTGGGTAGTCCAGACCAATCCAGCCATAATATTCTAGCAATAATGTACGGAATGTACTTTGATTTGCCTCTGGACTACACCAAACTTATACTAAGGGAAATGATCAACTCTGTGATCAACAAGCAAGAGGAACATAAAAGAGACTAAGCTCCTAAGGCTCTGGTGTACAACAGATTCATTGCAGTTCTGTTGGGTGATGAGATGATCGGCCCTAAGAAGTTACCCGCATAAGGCAAGCTGATAAAGCTCTACGAGATGAAATATCACAAGCCCACAATCCTTGCCTCTGGATACCCTTCTGCAAGACCTCTTCCAGCATCCATCCTTACCTATTTGGGCAGTGAAGAAGCTAGGTTGTGTTACATTCGCGGAAACAGGACTCCATAACTGAGTACTGCAACCCCTCCACGCAAAGGATTCCAAGTGGGTGAGATAGTTGTGTATCTTAGGCCTAGTATAGATGAGGGAGCACAAGGGGGCGCAGAGCGTGAGATGAGATTAGAAGAGAGACAAAACCAAGAGAGTAAGGCTGGGGATGAGCAACCTAAGAAGCAAAAGAAAAAGAAAACCCACAAGAGGACCGAAGAAGTAGAGGTCCCAATCCCCACCGAAGTCCAAATGCCAGAGGTTCGTGAGCCTCTGAATAAAAAGAAAAGGAAGGATAAATATCCTAAGAAATTTGCCTCAGAAAAACCAAACGCTGACACAACCTCTGTTCCATCTCCCAAGGTACATGCTACAGAAGAGTCTTCCAAGAGGAAGAAGAAGCGAAAGCTTGTGAAGCTGGCTAACAGGGCCCAAATTTAGATTGCCTCTATGCCTTCTGAAGTGGCACAAGCAAAGGAGACCACCAAGGAACCTGCAGAGGTTGATGATGCACCTATGCAAAGGAGAAGCAGAAGAAGAGTGGTCAACGATGAAGCCCAGAACACCAAGGCCGAGATACGAGAAGAAGAGGTAAGGCCACTAAGCCCTCTGGAAGTCGCTGTAGAGATAGCCCATGAAGTGATAGAGAGACTAATTCCTCCTATCACAGAGGAACCCTGAGTCCACACTGCAGAAGAGCTCGTAGATATGACCTCTGCGTTCACTATATCACCTCCCAGAGCTCGAGCCTCTGAGGAAGAAGAAGTAGTCGTAGAAGAAGTGTTAGGAGAGGAGAGTGAAAAGGAAGAGGAGGAGAATGTGGGCGAAAAAGATACCAATGGCACACCATCCAACCCCCACCCAATACTAACCACCCATCTATCTCTACAGGTCTAGTGCAGCAAGATGTTGAAGCAAGAGCGCACACTCTAAACCTTACCCTAACTAGACGGACATAGGAGCCTTTTTCTTCCTCTGTGACAATTATAACCGGGGATAACCAAGCAACCACATCCTCCCAAAAGGATGTTGGTGAAGACAAAAGTGTTCTATCGCCCCAGAACACGCCACACACCTCTGCAGAGGCATTTCTTGCCTCTGAATCACACACGAGAAATATCCAAAGCAGTTTAGAGCTGCTGGTGAGGACAAACACATATTCTACGGGTCTAGACCACCCACATAATCCACTCATTGACACTCTAGTGATTGACTCTGAATGACAAGAACGATGACAGAACATTCATAGAAGCATATCCCTCTGGAAAGATTCGAGGATTGGATGGAAAACATATAGAGCCTAGTCGAAAAACAAGCTCTATAGGTGCCAAGGGTGACCTGGCACAACTAGGACCATGTGTTGGTCTCGAGGATGACTCCTCTGCACCCGTCACCAAGGATGAATTTAAAGCCTTTGCTGATGTGGTGTACAACGTCCTAGGTGAGCTGAAAAGCTTGGCCATAGGCACAGAAGACATAGTAAAGCACTCTGACGCCATAGAAAATCTGAAGAAGGCTACAACCCAGAACTCATTAGACCTTCAGAAGATCGTACAAGCCTCTACCGCTAGCACCATAAAAGAAGACATTGACAGATTGATCAAGGTTGTGGAGGCAAATACAAGGGCTCTGAAGTGCCTGGATGAGATTGTGATGGAAGAAGCCTCCACTGCTAAAGCTTAGACCACAACCTCTGCAGAGCATAATTAGCGGCTCTAAGACAAGAAATCAAGGACATGGTTCGTAGTACCATGGTCCCTCTACCATCCTCCTCTAAACCGCAGTGCACAAATGAAGTGATCCTCCCATATTCTCTCGCCATAAAAACTGAACTTCACAAGATGGGAGAATCACTGATGCATAAGAACCACAAAATCGGTGAAGACTTCACTTCTAAGGGCGAAAAAGTCTAAGGAACTCATTACACTAGTCGCCCTTATGAAGTTCAAGATTGATTATGAGGTAAAGAAAGCCACAATGGTCGCACACGATGTTGTCGTGGTCATTGAACATCATGCCAAGATGAAGCTCTGCAAGAAAAGAAAGACAAGGAAGGAACCCTCCTCTTGCCAGGCAGTGGCAAACCAAAAGAGGGGAAGCATGAAGACCAAGGGTCGGATGGTGTCGGTCCTTCTGGTCCTCATGAGGGGGAGAAGGCTCTGCCAGCAATCTCTGCAAAACCTATTGCAGCTACTCCCCTAAGTACAGTACAACTGAAGAAAACCTCAGAGGGCACTACTCAGAAGAACAAATCATTTGCCTCTGAGCTCAAGAACTTGGATTTAACAAGCGTCACCTTCACTGCAGAGCCCTCCATAAAAGAAAAAGTAAACGTTGGAACTGAATTCATCGCAGAGGGACTTGAGAAATTCGTACAACCCTCAAGTCCAGAGCTCATTCCAATCGTCCCTACACCTTCAGTACAATTTTCTGCTCTGAAGCCAATAAACGTTAACGAAGATGCGTAAATTATTCCTCCTAAGAACTTGCCGCATAAGAGAAAGACCTCTACTTCTTATCTTAAGTGGAAGAAACCTTCTGCAGATGACACCTCTGAGTCGAAGAAGCAGATAGATCATCGAGTAAAGAGCATAGTTCAATCTATGGATGCCATGAGGATTCTAATTCCAAGGCCACCCCCGAAAGAGCTTTCTTTTCACGAGAACATCTACAATTATCTCTACAGTGCAGAAAATGAGAAGGTGTTCATCCAGCCAAACATCCATCCTCTTATGAAAGAAGAAGTTATAAGGAGGTTCTGGAAAACTGCACAAGAAAAATCAGAAGTGTTCTCAATTCATGACATTAAGAAATTTCTGGGGCTCAACTTACACTAATCCGCAAACAAAGCTGTTATGTATGTGAAATACCACGTTGAAAGAAAAGATGGGAAGAGGTACGTATTCACAATTGCAGATCTTGTAAACATCTGCCCATACGATCTACCACAACTTCATGCATACACAGAGTAGAGGATGGAGAAAAGAAAGGAATTCATGATAGCCAATGGATGCATAAAGGAAGTCATGCGTGAACACGTTAAATACTACAACAAGATTGATTTTGAAGATGCTCTGGGACTTGGGGTCGAAAAGCTGTCAGTAACAAGGCCAGATGACTTCATTTCTATAGAAGACATCCCAGCTAACTCTCTGATAGTGAAACCAGAGAATGGGTTTTTTTACAAAGATGATGATAGAAAGAAGAAGATCTTCAAGCCTCGACAGAGTCACAGGTATTCAAACAAGGCCCTTCTAAAAATCCGTAACACTATTCTAAAGAAAATTGGGACTGAAAGAGTTCAAAGGGGGACCGCAGAAAATATGATAGAAGACATTAATGCTCAATTCAAGTTCAGAGATCTCATACTCAGTATGTAGAAGACTTTAGCTAAGAGCTTCACTCAGCTGATCAATGATTTCCCTACGTAATTGGACTTTTACTTTTATTTTGATGATTCAACTCCTGTAAATGCCTTCTAACATAGTTTATTTTGAATGAAATTGTCTTCAGAGGATGAGTTCATTTCACCTCTTATGTTTCCTACATAGCCATATACTCCACAATTCTTATTTTTATTTTGAATACTTAGGGGGAGATTGTTAGCTCCAATCATTGTATAGAAGTATTGAAAAATAGGCTAAGTGTAGGAATCTCAGAAGACATCTACCTAACACCAAGATTACCACAGAAGTGCAAAGCTCAGAAGCCCTGTCGACCATCAACCCGAGAGGAAGCTAACCCGAAGATGACTCTCAGACCGTAGAGCCTCTGTGACCCTTCACAGAACCTTTGTGGTGGCTAAGCTCTGGAATGCCTTCTAACATAGTTTATTTTGAATGAAATTGTCTTCAGAGGATGAGTTCCTTTCAAATCTTATGTTTCCTACATAGCCATATACTCCACAATTCTTATTTTTATTTTGAATACTTAGGGGGAGATTGTTAGATCCAATCATTGTATAGAAGTATTGAAAAATAGGCTAAGTGTAGGAATCTTAGAAGACATCTACCTAACACCAAGATTACCACAGAAGTGCAAATCACAGAAGCCTTGTCGACCATCAACCCGAGAGGAACCTAACCCGAAGATGACTCTCAGACCGTAGAGCCTCTGTGACCCTTCACAGAACCTTTGTGGTGGCTAAGCTCTGGAAGATGGAATACTTGAAGACTTATGCAATTCATGGAGAAGACAAGGTCACACACATATCACGTGCTTCCCTGCTGTACGAAGATCCTCAAGATTAATAGTACACACACGATGGTTTTACTTTACAGGTGGCATTCTGTTTGTGGAATGTCAGCGCTTGTCTTGTACTATTGTGTGTTCCATTTCTTGTATATTTAGGCATCACCTCTTGAATTATTAAGCGTGCACACAATCTCACCCACGCTTTGTCTAGCATATTCAAATATGTTGAGAGTATTCTACATACACTACTGTGTGTTCTTGGTGTAATTTGGCAAGTTAATGAAGATGAACTTTCTGTGACTAATTCTTATTTGTTTATAGTTATATTTGTTACTTGTTTATGCATGATCACTACCAAACAAAACCATTCATCTACATTAAACCGCTTCTGCATATATCTTTGTTTGTAGTTGTTTTGATTTATGTCATTGTTAGACCCCAAACTGTGAACCTACACTATTGAACATCATTCTTTTAGGACAAAATTCATGAGATCAGTGTGAGAACTTAATAGAACTTCTATGGTTTTACGATAACCGATGTTTCTGTGTGTCCCACAATGAGTGCAAATCAATCAAGATGACACAAATCAATCAAATTGAACAAAATGCTTTTCTATTAATTCTCAAGTTTGATTACACATGCTCTCACAATATTTCTCTCTCTATAAAATGTGTATAACTCTTCCAGCCTTCTAGTCATATGAGTCTACTAACAAAAAGTATTTATACTAACTACATTACAAAGACAAAACTAAAATACAAACACTTTGACTTTGACTTTATTACAAAGACTTTGACTTTAGCTTGAGAGTTGACTTGAGCTCTTGACTTGACTTTTATCTTCATACTCCATGATCTTGTATCCAACATATTTATGCACTAACATTCTCCCCCTTTGGATTCAAGAACATCTCCAAAAATATATGCATTGAAACCCCCCCCCTTGGATTCAGATTAAAATTTCAGAAATTTCAGCATCAAAGAATAATCTCCCCTTTTGCTCAAAATCAATATTTCTTTCCTTTGAACTGTCTTCAGAACTTCTTGTAATCTTCCCCAAAGTATGTAAAAATCTTCTTCAAAATCTTTAACAATCTCCCCCAAAAGTTGTAGAAACCTCTTTCAGACTTCAGAAAGAAATTATCTTTAGATTTAGCTCTCTTTTCTTCAGAAAATTAACTTCAAAGAAAATTTCAGCAAATTTCAGCGAACATTGTGAATTCTTTGAACTTCCTCTTTCAATTTTGTACAATATTCCCACAACTTGCATTCCTTGAAAAATCCTTGCAACAAACTTTCTTCAAATCATATGTCTTGACATTAATTTCTCCAAAATTGTTACACACTTTTCTTCAACCAACATTTCTTGAAATTAATTTCTCCCCCTTTTCGATGATGTAGAGCAGAGAAATCATCAAAACTTCACCAAGAAATATCATTAATCTTTTATGATCATTGATCATTGTCACATGAACCTCTGATCATCCGTTAATTCATAATGTATTCATCCGAATCTTTTCAAATTCAGACAAATAAGAGTGTAACACCTGAATCAACAAATGAATCAGTTAATTATGCATGTCAGTAGCACGAATCCACTGTGTGTAACAAATACACATTGGAAAGGAGCTTTTTGATGTTCACTCCCCCAGGTCTTCCATTCAATCATCTAATAACACAAGGTTAAACTATGAACGTTTAGACAGAAAAACAAATTTCTTGTGTGTACGTGCTTGTGTATCAAAGAATTAATCATGATGATTGCTTTTAATAGGCTCAAAATGTGTAAACCATTGAGACAACAACATTATTACATGGACTCAATTGTGCATGATCGAAGTGCGAAGGTGGGGCAGACTTCCTTCTTTTTCAATATCCACATCTTCCGAATGAAGACGAGATAGATTATGTGTTGCATCCCCAGAAAAATTGAAACATCTCTTTGTCGAGAAAAAGATGAGTAGCTGGTGGGGTTTAAATCAAGAGTTGGCATGGAAGCTGCCCGACTCAGAAAAAGTTGGTGCCAGAGTTTGATATTCTTTTACTCTGATCTCTCACCCTCTTTCTTTTAAACATTTGAGCACACTTATAACCAAACTCTCTTTTCATTTTATCTCGGCACACATACCCACACTCAGATATTTTAACTCCTCGCCTCTCAATCACTCAAAGAATAACTTCTTAGGTAGGAAACACTGGTTAACGTGAATCCTTAGAAGTTCTGTTAAATCATCACACAATAAACCCATGTAGTTGTCCTATAAGAAAAGTGTTGCTCAAATGGTTTAACTTGAACAGTTAAAGCACATAATGAAATAAATGTCAGATACATGTATGCTCAGTAAGTTAAACATGAAGATTTGAGCATTTTTATCATGAAAGATTTTGTCAAAAGCAAGTATATTGAAAGAATGAAATGAAAACAAAAGACTTGTTTGAGAATCTAACATTGTATAAAAAGATCAAATATGAATGATTTAACAATCAAGGCTTAGGTCATGAAAAATTGGAATTTGTCTATACGAATCAAATATAGACACTTCTTGAAAGAAACGTTTTGAATGAAATCACGCTCGAATATCAAATAATTTCAAACGGGGTGTATCACCATCGAAAAATCGGTTAATTTGAGACATGATGATAACATAAACAACAAAATACTAAACCAATGTGTGCGAATACTTGAAAGTATATGGAAAAGATAATACACAAGTATTTATCATTGGAAACACATGGCTAGTTAATCATTGAAAGCACATGTAAAATGAAAAACATTTAAAATCACACTTCTAAATTCATGAAATCATTTTGACAATCAGAAGTGGTTTGAACGTTTAAGAACATTTTTTCATGTCTGAAATCCGTCCATCTTTCAAACACGGATGAGATTAAGATTAGAATTATTTCTTACGCTAAACTTGAATCTCATGAAATCAGCTCGAAATCATGATAGATATGATCATGTAAGCTCCCCCTCAAAATCTGCATTTAGTCAAAAAATCGTCAAAGTACAAAGTCTTATTCACAAACTTTATTGAAAAATAAAGACATGAAAGCAATAAAACTTGTTAAGAATGATTTATGATCAGATGTAATCAGAAATCATTTTCCTTACTCCCCCTGAAAATATGCATTACATGATATTTCAGTGAAAAATATATGTAAATACTTACAACTCTCCCTATAATGTAGATCAAGTAAGCTTTATCTAACTCCCCCTGAAAACATAAACAAAACCTTTCAGTGCAGATATCTTTCAGATTAAAATAAAGAAATGCAGAAAAATAACAAAACTAAACTGTACTAGGTAACAACATATTAAGTCTTGAGGTTTAACATGCAAAGTTTCGAAATGAGAAAATTAAATCTCTTTTTGTCAAGTGGCTTGGTAAAAAAATCTGCAAGTTGATAATTTGTGTTTACAAAGTAAGGTTCGATTGTACCTTTTTCGACATTATCTTTGATAAAATGATATCTCACATCTATATGTTTAGTTTTAGTGTGCTGAACAGGATTAGCTGATATTGCAATGACACTTTTTGAATCATAGTATATCGGAATTTTGTTGAACTTGAAACCATTGTCTTGAAGTTGTGTTCTCATCCACAACACTTGAGAGCAGCAACTGGCAGCAGCTACCTACTCTGCTTCAGCAGTCGCTGTGGAAACACAAAGTTGTTTCTTTGATGCCCAACTTACTAGCTTATCTCCAAGAAATTGTATGTGACCCGATGTGCTCTTCCTGTCTAGCATACAGGCTGCATGATATGCGTCTGAATACGCTGTTAGCTCAAAAACATGTAGAGAACATTATATATGGGCATCAAAGAAACAACTTTGTGAGGCTTGATATGCGCTTTACAGTTCCCTTCAGATATCTAAATATGCGCTTTACAGCAGACATATGGGATTCTTTGGGTGAGGCTTGATATCTAGCACATAAGCATGTAGAGAACATTATATCTGGACGACTAAATGTCAAGTACATTAAAGAACCAATCATCCCTCTATAGGTTCTAACATCAACAACTTTTCCTGAAAGATCAGCTTAGATTTTAGTCCTGGTGCCATCGGGGTAGAAATTGGAGTACAATTTGACATATTAAATTTCTTTAAAATGTCAGCAATGTACTTCGTTGGATTTATAAAAATCCCCGTAGAAAATTGTTTGACTTGTAATCCGAGAAATAAATTCATCTCTCCCATCATACTCATCTGAAAACGTGACACCATGAGGTTAGAAAAATTCTTACACTACTTTGGATTAGTTGAACCAAATATGATGTCGTCCACATATATTTGAATTAAAATGATATCACCTTTCTTCCTTTTCATGAATAAAGTGGTGTCAATTTTACCTTTTGAGAACCCAGACTTGACAAGGAACTTGGATAATACATTGTACCAGGCTCGAGGGGCTTGTTTGAGTACATAAAGTGCTTTGTCTAGAATGTAGACGTGATCAGGTTTGTCTGCCCTAACGAATCCTTCTGGTTGAGAAACGTACACCTCTTCTTTTAGCAATCCATTCAGAAAGGTTGTCTTGACATCTATCTGATAGACCATAAAGTTCTTGTGTGCAGCTTATGCTAAAAACATTCTAATTGCCTCAATACGCACAACTGGTGCATACGTCTCGTCATAATCAATGCCTTCCTCTTGTCTGTATCCTTTGGCAACAAGTCGTGCTTTGTTTCGAATGACAACACCATCTTCATCTTTCTTATTCTTGAATACCCAGTTGGTGCCAATATTAGTCTTCCCTTCAGGTCGGGGCACCAATCGCCATACTTTTAGCACTTCGAATTGGTTGAGTTCTTCTTGCATAGCTGAAACCCAATCTGGATCACTAAGAGCTTCTGAAACTTTTGTTGGTTTTGTTTTGCTCAGAAAATAGTCAAATAGACATTCGTTTGCAGTTGCAGACCTAGTTTGCACCGACTTAGATAGATCTCTAATGATTTGATGAACCGGATGCTCTTTGGTCCACTTGTAAACATGAGGAAGTGGGCAGATTGATCATGTTGACCATCAAGATATCCACTTTCATCTTGTTGTTCAGTAAGGGGTTCAGTTGAAGCAATCGGTGCAGAAGATTCAGTTAGTTGGACACTTGAGGTCGGTTGAGTAGGCGTTGCCGAACATCCAACTGAGTATGTAACTTCTGGCTCGACAGTTTCATTAGCAACTTCAACTGAGTGAGTAGGTGTTTGAATTTAAATTTCTTCTTGAATCGGGGGAACATATTCAGTTGAGACATCTGAAGTGATTGTATGATGATTACTTGAATCTTCAGATCTGTCAATCACAACAGGTTTAGTCAATTTAGTACCAAGAAACTCATCATAGAAAAATTCAAACAATAAATCTAATTCTGTTAGGTGAGATGTAGACGTTGATGGTTTATCAAAATTAGAAACAGTAACCGCAAGTTCTGGACTGATTTGCCCAGAAGCTAATACTCCAGTTATCACGAGTTCTGAACTGTTTTGATCAGAAGCCATTTCTTCATCGAATGTTACGTTTACGCTTTCTACCACAATCTTCGATTTCTTCATGTAAACTCTGTATGTTGTAGACGTCTGAGAATATCCAATGAAAATGCCTTCATCAGCCTTAGAACTGAACTTGTTCAAGTTCATCTTATCATTCAGCACAAAGCACCTGCATCCAAAGATGTGAAAATGTTTAATGTTAGGTATTATATTGTTAATCAAAGCATATGGTATTTTACCAAACCGGAGATGGATTATGGAATGATTATGTGTATAGCATGTAGTTGACACATCTTCAGCCCACAGAAATAGAGGTAGTTCAGATTGACTCAGCATAGTGCAAGAAGCTTCTACTAGAGTTCTGTTTCGCCTTTCTACAACTCCATTCTATTATGGTGTTCTGGCAGCAGAAAACTGATGTGTTATCCCGACCGATTCGAGATAATCATCTACAATCATGTTCTTGAATTCTGTGCCATTGTCTGTTCTGAGAAGCTTAACTGTCTTCTGCAAGTTTATTTGGGTGGTCTTTAAGAATGAGATGATGACATCGGGCGTCTCATCTTTCGATCTCAGAAATTTGACCCATGTGTATCTAGAATAATCTTCCACAATCACTAAGACATATTTCTTACCGTTAATGCTTTGAGTTCGCATTGGACCACAGAGATCCATATGCAGCAATTCCAAAGAAGTACTTGTGCTCGGTTCAGGCTTAGGCTTGTGATGAGAAGCTTTCTTCATCTTACCCTTCTCACACACCACACACAGATGTTCTTTAATATATTTCAGCTCAGGTAAACCCTTAACTAGATTACCGTCACCAACTTGTTGATGTATCTGAAGTTGAGGTGAGATAGCCTTCTATGCCATAACCATCTCTGTTGCATAGTGTTAGGTCCATGATCACTCACATCTCAAGTGTTTGTGTAACAAGAATAGAATAGGAATGAACTATTTATTTAGGGAGAGAAACTAAATCTAAACTAGAGAGAGAAAGTGCTTTAAGGACTACATTTTTGTAATATTGAATTATGAAACAATTACAACTCAAGACATCTATTTATAGTCCACAACTATCACTACCTTGTTACAACTCTAAGCCCAAGCCCATACAATACAAGTAAGCCTAATAGGCCCAATTACAATTACAAACAAACAAATCAAATACATTTACTTTCCAAGACTTTCATACACTAACATTCTCCCCCTAAAGTTTTGGAAAGTAAATCATCTTCAATCTTCAAACTCCTCTCCCCCTTGATTTGCTTGAAAAAACTTTAGTGCATGCATTAACAATTGTAGGCTCGACTCCAACTCCCCCTTGAAAGTTGCACTCATTCTTCGTTTTCGACTTTAAAACCGAATCCGATGTACACCGTAAGCTCGACTAAGTGCATGATAACACATCTCAAAATGTAGAAACCCAACTCGTTCCAATAAGCCTACAAGAATGATAACAAGTGAGTTTTACGTGACAAACCGAGTGCAATCTTAGTTTATAACAAAGGAACCGTCGTTAACCGCGAGTCGAGTAGGAATTCGGCTTGAGAGTCGTAAACGATACGCTTGTAGAGGGAACAATAATGCATACACTACAATATAGGGTTGAGGAACAATTTTTGGCCAATTTAACTGACTTTGGACCAAAAATGTTAGAAAAACTAACGGAACTAACGAAACTAACAGAAGTCCGTTAGATTTACTATTTATCTTCTCTTCCAAATGAAAAACCCACGTACTGCTTTCTTTTCCTTCATAAAATCACAATTAATCCACCTTATTACTGCATCTAATAGCTTTATTAGACATGAAATAACTTTTTTTAGGCAACATGCAACGTGAACAATATTCCAGCGATGTAACAAATTGATTCCGGCGATTGTTAAACCTAGATTATAGTTGATAAACAATCACAACACAATAAAGAACAAGAGATGAATAAATCAAAACAATATACCATAGATCTCTTGATTAATCAGATGAATACATGTGTGTGTTCTTGGTGTACAGATACCTCATGATGCGTGTACAATACAGAGAATACGACCTGCTTAATCTTCAATACTGTCTACCAAAATCTAGAGAATAATACCTTTTATACGTAGGTCAACATGACCTAATCAGTATTAGATATCAGCTAAAACACCCCCTAAGGTATTTAACACTATTACAAACTAGACCCCTTTTTACAGTTTAATCTTGAATACAATTACTGATCCAACAATCTCCCCATTTGGATTCAAGATTAAAAAATTTCAATTATCTTCGGGTCTTCACTTCTCTTGAAAACTGTATTTGACATGACGTTGACAGCTTCAAAACTTGTATCTTTACATCATCTTCAGTCAGACTTTAAAAAATTCTTGTATTTTCCTTCATTTTGTATTCTCCCCCCTTTTGATGAGTGGTGAGTGTTAATGATAAATTCCCAATCTATCAAGAAATTCTCATAAAAGATATGACAATATTCAAGAACTAGAGAGAGAAAATGTAGAGAGAGAAAGTAGATCTTGAATAGTCACAAGTCTGAATGATTTACAATTACGTGCTATCCACATTCTTACAAGACACACCCTATTTAAACCAACTAAACTAAACTAAAACATAATCACTAAGGAAACTAACCAACTTAGACTTTTATAAGACTTTGACATTGTTGACTTTTACATTTTGACTTTTCTAATTAAATCTTGGATACAATATTTTGACTTAACAATCTCCCCCTTTGCATTCAAGATTTAATAAAAATTTGAACTAGTCTTCAGCACTTGATTCTTCAGCTTTTGTCACTAACAACTTTGAACTTTGATGCTTTAACAACCTTTAGTCTTTCAGCCTTTGAAGAATCTTGAAAAGTCTTTAACATTTTGAAGCTTTGAAAGTCAACATGTCTTGAACAGGAAACAGAATACTTGAAACTTTTGAAATTTCAACTTTGAAACAACTGACTTCGAACAATGAAACAACTTTGAGAAAACTCTGATAATGAATCTTCATCTCTTTGATCTCTGGACTGTCTTCAGAAAACAAACTTCTCAGAAATAACTTTCAGACATATCATTAGAAAAATCATCATCAGTCTTTTGAACTCTGAAATTCTGTCTTGAACTTTGAAATTGATCTTTGTAAAATTCTCCCCCTTTTTGATGATTGTAAGCATCATGATCATCAAAACTTCATCAATTTCAGCACAGTCTTTGATTTAAACCTTTGTAATCAAATAACAATCTCCCCTTTTACAGTCTCCGCTCTTTGATCTGAATAGCCGTCAATTCATGAAAAGTATATATCCGAATCTTTTCAAATTCAGACATAATGAACGTGGTAACCCTGATTCAACAAATGAAACAGTTAGAAATGCCTGTCAGTAACACAAAGTAACTGTGTACAACGAATGTACAATTTAAGGAGCTTGTTTGAAGATGACTCCCCAGGACTTCCATTCAATCATTGAAAAACACAAGGTTTATCTATGAATGTTCTGACAGAAAAACAAATATTTTGTGTGCTCGTGCTTGTGTATGAAAGAATTTAGGCACAATGATTGTGTTTCATTTGGCTCAAATTGTGTAAATTGTTGAGACAACAACAGATATTACACGGACTCAATGTGCATGAAAGAGGTGCGAAGGTGGGGCAACTTTCCTTCTTTTTCAATATCTAAATCTTCCGAGTGAAGATTAGATAGCATATATGCTGCGTCCCCAAAGAAAATGAAACATTTCTTTGTTAAAAAAGAAATGAGTGGTTGGTGGGGGTAAAAGCAAGAGTTGGCATGGGCTCACTGCCTTTTTCAATGATGGTCACCAAAGAATGTGAACCAATCAGTAGATGTGGCTGCCCGACTCAGAAAGTGGTAGGTGCAGAGTTCTGATATTCTTTTAACTCTGATCTCACACCCTCTTTCTTTTTAACATTATGCTCACTTCTAACCAAACTCTCTTTTCCATTTTTCCGCTCCACGCAATGAGAAAAACTCAACCGAATGAGTTATCTCCCCCACTCTTTGATTTTGACCCCTCACCCCTCAATCACTCAAGGATAACTTCCTGGGTAGGAAACACTAGTTGACGTGAATCCATGGAAGTTCTGTTTAAGCTCACACACGAATCCCATGAAAGTCCAATAAAGCATGGTTGCTCAACAATTTAACTGAACAGTTAAGCACAAAGTGTATGATATCATTGTCATATTGTATGCTTATGAAGTTTGAGCAATTGAACTTTGAAGATTTCTCAAAACAATGATATTGAATGAATGAATATGAAATCAAGAGAATTGTTTTGAGAATCTGACAATGTATCAATCAGATCAAATGAAATGGTTAGGGTATCAAAGAACTGGATATTTTGTTTATATGAACGAATATAAACAATTTTACAATGAAAGCACCATATTAGAAATAATGATTGATGCTCAACAACATTTGTAAATAAACGAGGGTATTACCATCAAAAAATATGTTCGTTATGAGACATGGTAATAACAAATCAAATGAAATACTGAACCGATGTGTGTGAATATTTTTACAGTATATGGAAAAGACAATACACGAGTATTAATCTTTGGAAACACACGGTCAGTTAAACATTAAGCTCAAAATTTGAAAAAACATTTAAAAGCTCACTTCTGAATTCATGAAATCTTTTTAGAATAGAGAAGTGGTTTGAACATTTAGGAACCTGTTTTTCATGCTTGAAAGTTGTTTTTCTTTCAAACAATCAGAGATCTAGGATCAGAAGATATTTACCTTTAAGCGCCCCCTCAAATAATGATAGAATGATTTAAATCTTTTAAGCTCCCCCTGGATATTAGTAGAATATCCTTTTCGGATCATTGAAAAATGAGTCCTGATCTGTTATTTGATCAGAAGCCATCATCTTTACTCCCCCTATAAATTATGCAACAGTAGATTTATCAATGAAAACAAGATGAAGATCCACAATTCCTTCTGGAATGTAGTCCGTCATATCAATAAGATTTATCAGTGAAAAAGTACAGGATAGAGATCTACAATTCCTTTGGGAATGTAGTCCATCATATCTCTCTAATGCAAATTTCAGAAAAGAAAGTACTCCCCCTTGATGGTTGATTTCATCATTTGAGTATTGGAATACAATCCTCATATCATGACAGGAGTAAAGGTCTTTAATCGTTGAGGTACGGGTCCTAAGATGATGTGCTTAGAAGCCATAATCTTCACATTGAGGTGCGGGTCTTGAACTGTGTTATTCAAGAGCCATTGTTCTCTTACTCCCCCTTGACTTGAGGTTCCTGCAACACAGAATCAGTTTACGGTTTTGGTACCCACTGGTATTTGGATCCATGAATGTTAGTTGCAGTTCTTGTGGGGTTTATCGAGTAAGAACCATACCAGAAATTGACAAAGTTTTTACTTACAAAGTCATCTGCTCCACAGTAAGAACAACATATTTTCTTCTGAGCAATCCTGATAAGATGATTAGTAGAATAAAGAGTATCAGAATTACCAAAAGATTTACCTTTATGCTCACTGTTCTTTTTGGCATTGGTTGTGGATGCAGATGCTTTGTCTTTGTTCTTCTCTTCATCTGAAGAACCCTTCTCTCTCCAGATCATCTGATTTTTCCTAGAATTCTTTCCAATAGATTTTACATAGAAGCTCGCTGATCCATCAACAGATTTGTCATAGAACAGATTAGATGGTCTGATCTGATTTGATTTGACAGTTTGAGATTTGACACTTTTCTTTTTCAAAACATTTTTCTCATTAATAGAACTTGAAGCTGTTTTGAAAGAACAGACTGATTCTGTTGAATTTTCAACAGGTGTATGAACAATCACATCAGCTGTAATCTTTTCTGAAATTTCTATGTTTGCAGCTTCTAAGTCTTTTATCTGTTTAGTCAAAATGTTTATGTCATTAGAAAGTGTGTTACACTTCTGTTTCAAATCAGATCTGGACTTCTGTTCTTTTTGAACATCTGAAGATAGAACAGTTATTTTGGATTTGAGCTTAGATATTTCAGATTCAAAATGTGAACGTTCTTGTTCAAAATCTTTTTGTAAGTTCTTGGTTTTGTCAGAAATTTCATTAAAAATCCCAACATATCTCTTTTCATATTTCTTCTTTTCAAGCTCTAAAGACTTTTTCATTTCTTGAAAAGCTTTTCTTTCTTTATCAAGTAAGACTTGTAGAAAAGAGATCTGTTCGGGAAGTTCAGTTGATTTATCCTCAAGAACTTTTCTTTCCTTCGCAAAAGTGTCTCTTTCGTTAATAAGAATCTTCTCAAACTCAGACACTTGCTTGGAAAGTTTTCTGCATCTATGCTCCAAATCCTTTTTCTCTTGAAAAGTTTTCTTGGAAATTTCCGACATCTGTTGAAAAGAAGATGTCTCCAGTTTTTTTTAGCTTTATCTGCTTTGATGCTTTTAATCAGATCAACATTCTCTAACAACAATGCAGATATCCTCTTTTGAAGATCAGCATTTGAACTTTCAAAGACAAATATATTCTCTTTGAAATCCTTCAACTTGTTTTGAAGCTCAACTGATTCTGCTTGTAGCTCAGGTGATTTATGTTCAGTTGTCTTTAGTTGGCTTTGAAGATTTATAATCTTTCTCTCTTTCTCTTTTATCTCTTTCTCCTTTTCATAGGTGATACCTAAAGAAAATATTGAATGAATTGATCGTAAATTATCGGATTTGACTACCCCTTTCTTTTCTAGGGAAGATATTAATCGCAGGGGGAAAACAAAATTCCAAAGAATACAAAAAATTGACAAATTGCGGAAAAGGATCCAATAACTTCGAAAGAATTGAACGAGGAGCCTGGCACGTAAGGTATTATCATGTTATCACAAACATAAGAAATCAAAGTATTTTGGCACTGTCAATGAGAAATTAGAGATAGTATTAGTACACTTTGTACATTCAGGAGTTTTAACACAGTTGAACAATTGAAGTTGCAACTCCTGAATCCTTTTGAGATATTATGAATTCTTAATTTGCAGAGTATTTCGTTCAGCTT
The DNA here is from genome assembly GCA_954870635.1 of Arctium minus. Taxonomy (NCBI): domain Eukaryota; kingdom Viridiplantae; phylum Streptophyta; class Magnoliopsida; order Asterales; family Asteraceae; genus Arctium; species Arctium minus. The sequence continues at coordinate 45,796,957 of OX941089.1, read as the reverse complement.
CTATAACAGACATCTCAGGATTGTACAAAATTGACATTTTGAATGAGAAATCAACTTGAAAATGAATGATCATTCCCAAACAATTCAGAAGTTTTGACTGAAAGTCAAAATCAGATCAGCACAACAAAAATAATTCTCAGAAAAATTCAAAGCACTTGAATTATCTATCTCTAGAAAACTCAGACTAAGTCTTGAAACTTCTCTCAAATTTCTTGAACTTGCAGAACACCTGAACAGTTAGTGGCATAAACCTGCAAACTTTCAAATAACTTGGAATTCACAAATTTGAAAAGTTTAAAACACACAAAGTAATTCACCACCTCACTATAAAATCATGGAGAACTTTGCGTGAGATACTCTTGGCGCAAACATATGGTTTGCGTGAGATGCACTTGGAGCAAACCTATGGTTTGCGTGAGCAATGTAAAGCGCAAACTAATATTTTGAGATCTACCACTTCACCGACCCACTAAACAAAATCATCCAATAACAATTGATTTCCAATATTCAATCACCAATCCAATATCAATACTTCAACTCCAATTCCCATTTATCAATTGTTATTCTCTTTTTATCAAGCACCGACCCATGATTTAAAACCAACCAATCAAAAAAAAATCTATCAATTAATCAATTCAACTCAATAACAAGAATGAGGTTTGCGTGAGAGGTTTGCGTGAGAGGTTTGAGACGCAAAGCATGAGATTTGTGCTAGTATCATCAAATCATAAACCACTTCACCGACCCATTATCTTTGTTATCCAATCACAATCCAATTGATTCCACTCAAAATGATTCTACTCAAATTGATTCATAAAGCACCATCCCACTATCTTTCATTAAAGAGAAAACAAAAACCAACGATTCCACCGTCCCACTAATCAAACTTTAACCAATTGAAAAATTGATGCTTCAATTCACCCCATCATTATGAAAGAAGTGTAAGTGCAACCATCGATTCTGCAAATCTGAAATGAATTGAACCTGCAGCCACCGAATGATTTAATTAACAGCCCCTGTGGTTTGCGTGAACAAGATGAATTAAAACGGCAGCCATTTGATTAATCAAATCCACCGAATTTACTATCAAAATCATTTCAATTCAGTTCTGATTTGCAGCAACATCAGCGACCCACTTGAAACCTCCATTAATGTCATACGGCTGAGATTAGTGACGCAAAACAAAGCATTCAATTGGTTTTGCGTGAGCAGACAGAAGCACAAACCTAAGATTTGCGTTATAAGCCAAAAGCGCAAACCTGTGATTTGCGTGAAACATTCATGGCGCAAACCTGCTGGAATCTGGAAGCATCAACGATTTGCAGCCTCCATTGAATTTATGTGGTTTGCATGAGTGCTTGAGGGTTAAATGAATTCAATTGTGGTTTGCGTGAGTGCTTCAGAGGTCACCGTCCCATTATTGAATATCTTCCAATCACAATCGAACTTGTAAATCATTTCACTGCTTCACTAATTCAATAATCAAATTGATTAATCCAATCAAATTTAGGCTTGCAATGATTTTCGCAACCTGCATATAATCTTGAAACAATAAATCAATTAATCAAAACTTGCAGATTTATGAATTCGCAAATCATGGATTTATCGTGTTTTTCAACATTGTTCCACAGAATAATTCAAATTGATTCAATCCTTCATATCAATCCTGCAAAACTGATGATTAATCCATGAAAACAATCAAATCTATCACACAAACATCAATTAATCAGATGAAATTTGATTTAATCAAGAAAAAATTGAAATGATCTGCATGTTCTTGATTTTTCAAGAAAAACAACTTTTTGATCCAAAAATTTCAGAAATTGATCTAAAAATTTTTGTGAAAATCTTTCTGACTTTGTTTGGTATAGCTCTGATACCAATTGTTAATGATAAATTCCCAATCTATCAAGCAATTCTTATAAAAGATATGACAATGTTCAAGAACTAGAGAGAGAAAATGTAGAGAGAGAAAGTAGATCTTGAATAGTCACAAGTCTGAATGATTTACAATTACGTGCTATCCACATTCTTACAAGACACACCCTATTTAAACCAACTAAACTAAACTAAAACTTAATCACTAAGGAAACAAACCAACTTAGACTTTTACAAGATTTTGACATTGTTGACTTTTACATTTTGATTTTTCTAATTAAATCTTGGATACAATATTTTGACTTAACAGTAAGAATCGGCATCATCAAAATATTTCGAAACAAACTAGGAATTGTCTCCTCCAAATCAACAGTTAAACGCAGTCTTCATGTATAGAGCCCTGTGTGGAAATAAGAGCAGTCTCCCCTAGATAGAGAGAGTGATTATTTCAATCTTTGCAGATTCAAATACGTAATGTGTGGTAACCCTTAATCAATAAATGACTCAGTTTGGAATGCCTGTCAGTAACACACAGTTACTGAGTAACACAAAGTTATTATATAAGGAGTTGGTTTTGATGTTGGCTCCCCAGGACTTCCATTCAATCATTGAATAACACATGGTTATCTATGAACGTTTTGACAGAAAACAAATTTATGTGTGCTCGTGCATGTGTATGAAAGAATTAAGCACCGATGATTGTTTTTCATTGTAGGCTCAAAGTATGTAAACTTGTTGAGACAACAACAAATTATACAAGGACTCAATGTGCATGAGAAAGGGTCGAAGGTGGGGAAACTTTCCTTCTTTTTTAGTATTAGTATCTTCCAAGTGAAGAACCAATAGCGTATGTGCTGCGTCCCCAGAAAATGTGAAACATTCTCTTTTTGAGAAAAGAATGAGTAGCTGGTGGGGTTTTATGCAAGATATGGCATGGGCTAGGTTCCTTTTTCAATGATAGTCACCAAAGAATGTGAATCAATCAGATAATGTGGTTGCCCGACTCAGTAAGAAGTTCGGTGCAGAGTCTGATATTCTTTTACTCTGATCTCTCACCCTCTTTCTTTTAAACATTAAATCTCACTTCTAACCAATCTCTCTTTTCATTTTACCTCTTCACACACCAACACTCAAATCTTTTGACCCCTCTCCCCTCAATCACTCAAGGAATACTTCCTAGTTAGGAAACACTGGTTATCGTGAATCCATGGAAGTTCAGTTAAGCTCATACATCAAATCCCATGTATTTTCCTAGAAAAAATATGCTGGTCAACAATCGTTTGTACATGAAAGCACAAAGGAACACAAATAAACATGAAGAATATAGATTTGGACAATACAATTCTCCCCCTCAAACTAAAGGTGTTTGACAATTAAGCTCCCCCTCAACGTAATAATAAATTTTTTTAAATAGAAAACAAAGCATTGAAGTGCGGGTTCTAATCAGATGTGTTTAGAAGCCATTGTCACTTGAACTATCCTGCATACAAAAGAAATCATGGTAATCATTTGTGAAAATGATTCCTCTATCGTTAGCAACAGTTGGATAATAAATATAGAAATCACAAGATTAAGATTCAGAATACTCCCCCTCGATTCATGAGTAAGGTCTAAGAAGACATGTTCAACATTCCAAGTTTGCTGATTAGAAACTGGAACCTCTTTTCATCCAACGGCTTGGTGAAAAGGTCAGCTAACTGGAAATCAGTTTGAACAAAGTGCATTTCGATATCTCCTTTTTCTACATGATCTTTGATGAAGTGATAGCGTACATCTATATGCTTGGTCTTTGAATGCTGAACCGGGTTAGCTGTTATGGAGATTGCGCTCTTGGAATCACAATAAATAGGCACGCGCTTGTAGTTATACCCAAAGTCCCTTAACTGTGTCTTCATCCAAAGGACTTGTGAACAGCAGCTAGCAGCAGCTACATATTCTGCCTCAGCAGTGGATGTTGAAACACAGTTTTGTTTCTTTGAGGTCCAACTTACAAGTTTGTCACCTATAAATTGACATGATTCAGAGGTGCTTTTCCGGTATAGCTTACATCCTGCATGGTCAACATTTTTAAAGGCAGTTAGATCAAAATGAGAATCATTTGGATACCAAAGTCCTAAACTAGGAGTGCCTTTGAGATATCTAAGGATTCGCTTAACAGCATTAAAGTGCGACTCTTTAGGATTAGATTGATATCTCGCACAAAAACATGTGGCAAACATTATATCTGGGCGACTGGCAGTCAGATAAAGTAAAGAACCAATCATGCTACGATACACCGCTTGATCTGCAGGTTTACCAGAGAAATCTGCATCTAAGAGTGTACCAGTAGCCATTGGTGTTTTCATGACAGAACTATGTGACATATTGAACTTTCTTAACATGTCTTTTATGTATTTGGCTTGATTAATGAAAATGCCTTCGGGTAATTGCTTTACTTGTAAACCAAGAAAGAAATTCAATTCACCCATCATCGACATTTCAAACTTTGTTTCCATGATTTTAGAAAAGTTCTTGCAGAATTTCTGATTTGTCGACCCAAATATTATGTCGTCAACATAAATCTGAATGAGAATAAAGTCCTTACCTTGCCTTTTAAGAAACAAGGTGGTGTCAACCGTACCTTTCTTGAAACCAGAAGCAAGGAGAAATTTAGTCAGAGTTTCAAAACAGGCTCGTGGTGCTTGTTTGAGACCATACAGCGCTTTGTCTAACACGTAGACATGATCAGGGTGATGAGGATCAATAAAACCTTCAGGTTGTGCAACATAGACCTCCTCATGCAGAACGCCATTTAGAAAGGTTGACTTTACGTCCATTTGATGGACTGTAAAGTTCTTATGCGCTGCATATGCTAAGAAGATTCTGATAGCTTCAATCCTCGCAATAGGGGCGAACGTCTCGTCATAGTCAATGACCTCCTGTTGATAGTACCCTTTTCCAACCAATCGAGCTTTGTTTCTAACAACTACTCCAACCTCGTCTTTCTTGTTTCTGAATACCCACTTAGTTCCAATAACAGTTTTACCTTTAGGTAGTGGGATCAAGCGCCAAACCTTGTTCCATTCGAATTGCAGAAGCTCGTCTTGCATAGCAAAAATCCAGAAGGGATCACGTAGAGCTTCTGATGCTTTCTTTGGTTCTAGGGAACTAAGGAAGCTTGAAAATATGCATAAATTAGCTGACGCTGACCGTGTCGTGACACCAGATTGTACGTCACCTATCATGTTATGCAGGGGATGATCCTTTGTCCATCGGTGAGTGCTTGGCAAGGATTCAACTGTTTGTTGTGTATTTGATGCATTGTATTCATCATGCATGGCAGGTAGATCCACAGATGTGCTCGGGACATCTTGTACAGGTGTTTCTGATACTGAAGTTTCTGGAATAGCAGCTGAAGTACTCGTGACTTCATTTCCAGAAGGAATATCAGCAGAGAATGATTGAGCATTAGTAGAGTAAAAAACTAACGGTTTAGTTGTACCTGATGGAGATGCAGTTTTAGTGACTTCTTCGGACGGTCCAGAAATATCTTCAGAAATAGTGGGGACCTCCGATCTTGGTGTTGATGTTGATATTCCTTTGTCAAAGTCTGCACAAATTTCATCGAAGGCATCAATAAACAACAAATCTAACTCATATGAGATAGAGTTGGTTATAGAAGAAGTAGATGCTTTAGATGTTGGTTCTATTCCGGATTGAATAGAAGCTTTGTTCTATATTCCAAGTTCTAAACAGTTGTGTCCAGAAGTCCGAGTAGAATTCTCATCAAAGGATACATTCATGCTTTCAACAATCGTCTTGGTTCGAATAATGTAGATTCGATAAGCTTTGGATGTCAGGGAGTATCCAACGAGATATCCTTCATCCGCTTTTGACGCTCTCATAGAATGTAACACCTGCAACCAAAAACACGAAGGAATTTGATATTAGGTTTACGATTGTTGATCAACTCATATGCTGTTTTATCAAAGCGTTTGACCACAATGGTACGATTCTGAGTGAAGCAAGTTGTTGTGACTGCCTCAGCCCAAAGATACATGGGTAGATCAACATAAGCAAGCATAGTACGAGCAACTTCAACAAGAGTGTGGTTCTTCCATTCAACAATGTCATTCTACTGTGGAGTGTAGGCTGTGGAGAAGTTGTGTGAAATTCCTACAGAGATAAGATAACTCTGCAAGGTGTCATTCTTGAACTCCGTGCCATTATCACTGTGAAGAGTTCGGACTGACAATTGAAGACGTACTTGAATACGCTTAATAAAAGTGATAATCAGGTCTGGCGCATCTGACTTGTTGCGAAGAAACTCGAGCCATGTATATCTTGAATAGTCATCTAGCATTACTAAGATGTATTTCTTGCCGTTGAAAGACGCTGTTCGTATTGGGCCACAAAGGTCTATATGAATAAGTTCCAGTGCAGATGAGGTTGAGGATTCAAATTTAGACTTGAATGAGCTTCGCTTCATTTTGCCCATCTCACATGCAGAACATAGTGAGTCTTTCTTAAACCTCATTTCTAGTAGACCTTTGACCAGACCTTGTCTCTGTAGCTTAGCTATTGATCTGAAATTTTGATGAGACAAGCGACGATGCCACGTCCACGATTGTGCTTTAGATGCTTTGGCTAATAGGCATACAGTACGTGTGGCGGACAGTGTCAAAAAATCTACATAATATAGATTTCCATGGCGTTCAGCTCTGAAGATTTCGTAACCATCTAGATCCTCTAGATAGCAATGAGATGTTGTGAAGCGAACTTGGTATTTCATGTCACAGAAGTTACTGGTGCTAAACAGATTATGATCAAGACCTTCAACATATAGCACTCTCTGTATCTTCACAACTCCATAATCAAGCATTCCATATCCTTTGACATGTCCTTCTACTTCTGAATTTGCAAACCTAACTGCTCCCGCAGGCTCCTCCACATAGCTATGTAAGAGGTGCTTGACTCCTGTCATGTGGCGTGAACAACTGGATTCTATCACCCACACTCGACAGGCCTGCAAAAGAAACAATTAGTTTTGCTTTGGTACCCATATCAAAATAGGTCCTTCGCTGTTAGCTTCAAGCAATTCAGGAATATCAGCAGGTTTAACTTTCACTCTCCATTCATATCGGGGTTTTGGAACCCATTTCCAAACCATTTTAACATGTAATTCCTGAAAATGCTTTTTAGATCTTGGATTAGTAACCTTAGCACGAAACACTTTGGGTTGTGTGGAGGAATTTGAATTAAGATTAAGTTTAGCTTTTCTTTTTCTCTTTTTGGACTTAGGAGTGGAGTAGTATTTGAAAGAATTATCCCAGCAGTGTTTTCAATATAAATTCTTTCGAGCAAATGTCATAAATTTAGATTTATCAAAACAAATCTGACATTCATGTCCATCAAAAGAAGTACGTTCAAAACATCATTGTCTGTAGTACAACTATTTGCAACAGAAGTTTCACAAAAAGTCAAACTATCATTTTTATTCAAACTATCATTTTTATTCTTCTTACTCCTCCCAACTTCATTTCTTTTCATATCTGAAACAGAAACAGGAATCTTGTTAGTCTCTTTCTTAGAAGGTGATTCTTTTCTTGAAATACTTGAAGTCTCACCCTTTTCAAAAATACTAGGTGGATATTCAGGACAATCAGAGTAAATAACTGGAGGTTTTGCAGGAGCATCATATTCTGGATTAAATCTTACCTTCCAGCTTTGATCATTAAACATCTGTTTATCATTTGAAGCATTCTTAAACAAAGTTATTTTCAAATCATTGATCTCTGTGCAAAGCTCTTGATTATCTTTCAAAGATTTTTCCAGTTTAAATTTGAGATCATAGTTTTCATCTTCAATCTCATCAAGAGACTGTTGCAACATATCAATTTGTTTCATCAATTCAGACGTATGATCACTCACATAATTTGACTCCTTTGAAATAGAAACAGGATCAGAGTCTGAAGCATTCATCATTTCAGAAAACATTTCTTCAGTTATGTTATCAATAAACTCCATGTTGTCATTTTTTAAACAAGATCCATTCGTAATGACAGTTTGTTCTTCAACCTTTTCAACAAGCAAGGGTTTAGGAGTAATGGGATTTGAGACTGATGGTGTATTTGATGGATCGGCATCTGATTCATACTCATCATATTTGCATTCAGTCTCAGATGGAACTGTGTTGTTGCTGCCTGATTCTTTTGAAAGTGTGGTAAATAGTGATTCAGACTCAGCAAATTCGATCTTTCGAGTCGCATAGCTTTTGTTCAAATCACTATATTTGAAACCAACTGATTTAAAAGAATTTTGAGAATCAGTGCCACACGACTTGTTCTCTCCCATTTCTTCTTTACCTTTGGTCTCTGTAAAAGGTTTAAAAGTACTTGCTTCAACAAAAGTTGCACGAATGTTAGGAATGGGTCTGATTGTGGAGCCAAGTTTATCAAAATTATACAAGTGCTCCGGTGCCTTTTTCAAAACATCGTTAATTGGCAAACCCAAACCTGGTTTAACTTTATAAATTCTTTCATCTTGGAGTTTATTGGTCAATAGATTTAAAGTCTGCTCAGTCTGACCTCGTTTCATGTTAATATCCTCCAATTGCTTAATCTTGGTGTAAGCTTCATTTCTTTCTTGAAAATAGACTTCGAATTTGATTTTGAACTCACCTTTTTCAGCATTAAGATTTACAAGATCCTTTTCTAAACCAGATATTTTTTCTTTTAAAGATTCTTTTTCAGCTTTTAAACTTTGTTTCTCTTTTTCCTTTTCTTCCACAACAACTTTCAGCAAAGCGTTTTCATCATGAAAACTCAAGGTTGTTTGATGTGCGGAGCTAAGTTTACCTTTCAACAATGCAAACTCATCTTTCATATAGTGGATTTGGACCATCAGAGAATTAATAATTTCAGAATTTATCTCAGAGTTGTCATTTTCGGAATGAGCCTCAGAAGCTTCATCAACACCATCAAGCTTTGCCATGTAGGAGACTTAAGTGAAGTGCACCTTCTCCTCCTCATCAGAACTTTGGAACAGGCAGTTTTCCTCTTCAGCCATAAACACCTTTCCCTCTTTCGCTTTCTTGGCAATTAGAGACTTCCTTGCATAGTATTCTGAGTTCTTGACTTTCTTGAACTTACAGTCTCTGGAAAAGTGTCCAAATTTTCCACAGTTATAGAATCTGCCCGGTTCATCCTTTCTCTCTTCTTTCTTCTCCTCTCTCTTTTCTTCTCTTCTATCTTGCTTCCTTTCATCTTTCCATTCTTCTCGTTTTTCCTCTTTCCTTCCATACCTTGGCTTGTATCGCATTTCAGACTTCTCTTTCTTGTACCGTTCATACTTTGGCTTTGAATAGTACTTCTTCTTGCCAAAGGTCTTCTTGAATTGACGTGTAATAAGGGCCAAGTTCTCAGAGAAATTTTGTATATCATCATCAGTATCAATCTCCAGTTCTTCATCACTTGAAGCAGAATCAAACTCAGTAAACTCTGGTACAAGCGCTTTAGACACTTTCTTCTTTGATCTTGCAGAAGATACAGGACCAGAACTTGAACTTTTTCCTTTGCCAGCTATGAGAGCCACGGAGTCCTTCAGGATCTTGGACTCATTATTGATAGTTCTCACCTCTTCTTCATGCTAAGAAAGAGTAGAGAAGATATCAGTTACGTTCTCTTGAGCCATGTTATTTGACATCTGAAGGTTGATGGAAAAGTTCTTCCATTCAGGGTTCAAGTTCTTGATGAACTTGTAGTTTATCTCGGAAGCATATTTAGAGATATTGTTCCTCCTCAGGTCATTCAGAATGATGTTGTATCTGTTGTAGGTATCAAGCAGTGTCTCTCCTTCCCTTGTATGAAATCCCTCATAGGAATTAATGCACATATTTTGCTTGGCTTGAATTGAAGCTTCACTTCCCTCAAATTGTCTTGCTAGCTCATCCCAAATTTCTTTAGCGAATTTCGACTGTCTACCCGGTTGTAGATGTCATTTGGGATGGCCATCGTCAGATAAATGAGAGCCTATTCATCTATCTTGTACATATCTTTTTCCTTATCGGTGAAGTATTGATACGGTTTGGGAACATATCTGTCAGGGATTTCGGGAGAGGTTTTAGTTGCAGCTTTACCAGGAACTGTGATCATTGGATTTACTGGACCAGTAATGATTGATTCCATGTAATCTTTGCTTTTGTGATTCAAAAACTGAATCATTCTTTTCTTCCATTGCTGATATTCATTTGCCAAGAGGACAGGAGGTTTGGACTGAGAGCCCATGGAGAGAAGTTGGTTCGACATCTTTAGCTGTATGATTAGTAAGCAAACTTATCTGTACCAAGAGAATCAACTAATAAGATCTTTTGAATCAAGGATTCGTTAAAAACTACACTAAAAAATTTCCAGAAAAATAAATTTCCAGAAAAATAAATTTCCAGAAAAATAAATTTCCAAAAATAATCAAATGTAGAATTTGCAAACAGTAGAAATCACAAAGAAATTCGCAAACAAGAGAAAAGCTTCAAAATTCGCAACTTAGAGAGATAAGAATTCGTAGATAAGTGAAATTCGCAATCAACAAGCCTGCTAAACTTAGAAATTCTAATTATCTTCTACAAATCCTTCACAAAAACCTTTTAAGAACCCTGTGCATTCTCGCCGAGAGCATTAGCGTAAACTATATTTTGCGCTAAGGGCTGATGGCGCAAAATTCAGAAAATTCGCTAAGGTTAGTAGCGCAAAAGAGACTTTGCGCTAAGAGTAGATGGCGCAAAATTCAGAAAATTCGCTAAGGTTAGTAGCGCAAAAGAGACTTTATGCTAAGAGTAGATGGCGCAAAATTCGAAAAATTCGCTAAGGCAGTGGCGCACAAAGACACTTTACGCTAAGTGAAGCTGGCGCGAAATTCAGAATTGCGCTAAAGCCAGTGGAGAAAACTCTACTTTTGCGCTAAGGGCAGATGGCGCAAAAAGCAAAAATTCGCTAAATGCGAAACCTTTTCTCGAGCCTCTGCGAATTCTTGAATAACCTATCGAGTTCTTGAAGAACTTGCGAGTTCTTCAGATTGGTTGCGACTTCTTCAACTGTTCGACCCTCTCTCTCGTGATTTTCAATCCAGAAAACACTTCAAACGGTTAATACACAGTGTAAAATTCACACAAATCATCCATAAACGTACTATGAACGAACCCCAATCAAAAACAATGATTAAAAACAACTCTTCTGCTTGAAATCAGATGGAAAAGTACTCGACTTGTTTATGAACAAAAACTTCAAAAAATCTTCAAAAACCAATCGATTTGTGTTTTTAACAGTGAATAGGCAATCTAATGATGTTCTATAGCATGAAACACACCTAATCAAATCAGTTTTATGCATAAAAACACATTAAACCATGAAATCGATTTTCACACAATAAGTTTTCGAGAAATACTGTTTTAATCCAAAAAGCTTGATTCTTTGGCTCTAATACCACTTGTTAAACCCATATTATAGTTGATAAACAATCACAACACAATAAAGAACAAGAGATGAATAAATCAAAACAATATACCATAGATCTCTTGATTAATCAGATGAATACATGTGTGTGTTCTTGGTGTACAAATACCTCGTGATGCGTGTACAATACAGAGAATACGGCCTCCTTAATCTTCAATACTGTCTACCAAAATCTAGAGAATAATACCTTTTATACGTTGGTCAACATGACCTAATCAGTATTAGATATCAGCTAAAACACCCCCTAAGGTATTTAACACTATTACAAACTAGACCCCTTTTTACAGTTTAATCTTGAATACAATTACTGATCCAACAGCGATAAAAAACTTTTCCGGCTAGTTCATCCAACACCAAAACTAGGGGTGAGCATGGGACCAGTACCGTACCGAAAATTTCCGATACCGAATATGTGGAAAACTCGATACCGAATACCGTACCGATTAGAACGGTACGGTACCGGTACCGGTAATACTAACAATATTTCGGTACTAGTACCCCATCAGTACCTAACCGAATACCGATTATAGGAAAAACATGGAACCGATTACCGTACCGAAATACATGGGATGGTCCGAGATCGGTACGGTACCGGTTCAGTATAGGGATTTGGGACTCCTTGCTCACCCCTAACCAAAACTCATGATGTCTTGCTGGAAAACATGTAATTAACTTCCAAACTTATTGAAATAATGAAACAAACAGATCTAGATGAAGATGCAGCAAGAATCCGGCGAGAACAGTGACTTTTCCGGCCAAATCGTTTTTCCGGTGAGGTTTACCAGTAACTTCGTCCAACAGCTCGAAAAATCACAAATTCATGCTAGAAACTCTTGTAATCAATTTGTAAACTGATTGAAATAAGGAAATATCGAGATCTGTATGATTTTACAGAAAACTCCGGCGTGAACAGTACGTTTTCCGACGAAAACGTTTTTCCGATCAACCGACTTTCAACACTTAGATCTACCTCGTTTCTCAATGAAAATTGATGAGAAAACTTGTGTTATGCTCCAATATCATATAAAAATAAAACTAAGGTAGATAAACATCACAAATCTAGTTGAAAATTGATTTTCCGGCGATGCTCCGGTCAAGTCTGTTTTTCCGGTGAACACACTTTAAAACCTCATATCTCACTCATTTTTCATCGTTTTTCGATTCTGAAAATTGTAGAATGCTCGAAATTCGATAACGAATAGATATATGTAAATCAAATCACCTCATGCAAGAAAAATTTTGGAACGAAAATTTGATGCGAAGAACACCGAAAATTTCGAACGAAAAATTTGAAAAACCTCATAACTCAACGAAATTTGAATCCAAAAATTGTAGTAGATCTGTAATCGTATAAGAAGAAAATCTTCAAGAGAAAATGAGATATGAAGGCACTTACATGTAGATCGGGCTAAAAAATACGAAATGTCGAGATCCGATAATCGTTTCGATAATATTTTATTGTTTGACTCTGATACCACTTGTTAAGTCCATGATCTCTCACATCTCAAGTGTTTGTGTAACAAGAATAGAATAGGAATGAACTATTTATTTAGAGAGAGAAACTAAATCTAAACTACAGAGAGAGTGCTTTAACGACTACATTTTTGTAATATTAAATTATGAAACAATTACAACTCAAGACATCTATTTATAGTCCACAACTATCACTACCTTGTTACAAATCTAAGCCCAACCCATACAATACAAGTAAGCCCAATAGGCCCAATTACAATTATTACTTTCCAAGACTTTCATACACTAACACTTTTACATTCGGAAATGGGGCTAACACGGACATCTTGTTGACTCGACATATAAAAGTTGTTACGAATAAGTACTATAATTATTGTATTTCAATAAATATGTAAATTAAATGTAAATTATTGTGGCGTAGTTAGGTGTTTAACGTAAGATACGTCAACGGTCCTGCGTAGAACGCCTTCGGGATTTCTCTTTTCCCATTATTCTTGTTGTTCGGTATACAATCGTAGATGTACTAACACCAATCGATATCAGGTATCATTTTTACACCACTAATCTTCGCCAGGAAGTCTATTTTGCAACAACGTATTCGGATGCATTTTGCAAGTGTGTTCATGACAATTACCAGAAAATTTAGCATGAATGTTATTCCTGCTTCCTTTGTTCGCCAGATGTCTTCTAGGACATCTTGTGTTGTCGTTCGTTCCTTTACAAACTGTTTTCTCCCTAAGTAGGTGATATCGTCATCTCCCTTCAATGACTCTGCGGTTGAAAAGTCTATACCACCAGTAAGTAGCCCTAAGATCCTATGTATTGATTCCACAGTAATTGGGATCACCCCATTCCGCACCTTCACATGCATTTGCGTCGTGTTCATATTGTCGACTACATAGTACCCTAGCTTTGAATGTACTCCATCCATTGATATTTCCAGCAACGATTCCAGCCCAATTGCCTTTACTGCATTTCTTTGTTCTTCATTCAGATTATGTACCATATCGAACAAGGCCTTTGGTGATGTTCTCATTCTAATACCAGGTAGATCCCATGGATCTTTTTGCCTTTGTTCTTTTGTATTCTTCACATTTTTTCTCTTCCTTGCTCTATTGTCTTCAACATTCTTTTCTACCAAGTTCACCTTTGGTTCATCTTCAAAGTCGTTGTCTGATGATAAACCTGTTTCATGAACTATATTAATATTATTGTCATTACGATATCATTTTGTTGTTGGTTTTCAATTTTACCTGTTTGTTGCAATATACATGTGTGTTAATGTATAGTTTACATCAATTGTAATGTCAAGTTATTGATTTTTCTATGTTTGTCTTATATTGAGGTCAAGGCATCTTTGACCCTATATAAGCTTTTGTTTCTAAATCGTTTGTAACCACGCTTGTCATTTATAACCTTGTGATTTAGAGAGATATATGACATATGACATTCTCTCTCTAGACTCTCTCTATAAATCTTGTGCCTAATTGTAATCTTATTGTAAATCTTGCTTGAATCTTGGACTAACAATTGGTATCAAAGCCAACCAAGGAAATTCAAACATGGATTGATACGAAATTGTGGTCAAAAATCATTAAAAACTTCCATTTTTGGAAGAACTCGCAAAACAGAACTGGAAAGTAGCTGTTGGGATTGAATTTCTTCGATTGATCGATTTTGGAGCAAGTGATTGATTCTACAGTGATCGCCTAATCATTTGGGATGTTTCTTGTTTGAATTTCGCATTCAAATTCGAACTGTATCCTTGTTGATTTTGAATTTTTGTTCATATTTTCTTAAAAAGTTCGAACTTAGTGTGTTTGGATCAATTTATTATATTTTGTTGTTTTTTACTCAATTTGTTGTACTAAAGAAATGTTCTAGTATAGAAATCGATCAACCCTGTGAAGTTACAAATCTTGATTGCAGGATTTGAATCAAAAATGGCCAAAAATCTGCAAGTTCAGTGAAGAACTCGCAAGATCTGTGGTTGTCGCAAGTTCATCTGAAGAACTTGCAGACTGAAGAACTCGCAGACTCGAAGAACTCACAGATTGAAGTATTTTTGTGTTTTTGTGTTGTTTGCGACTTCTATACAAGAACTCGCAAGGCCCTTCTTTTGAATTTGGTTTTTGAAACTTAGAATTTTTCTAAGTATCATAACTCGCAGGGTGCCTTTGCGACAAGTAAGAACTCGCAGAGCTCTATTTGCGACTTCTTGGTATTGGGTTTATGTGATTTGAGACTTCTTCTCTGCGACAAGTGCCTTCTGCGATAAGTGATTTTCTTGAAATTTTTCTTAGTACAAGAACTCGCAGACTGTGAGTCCAAGATCACTAAATCCTAGAGAGAGAAAGTAGAGAGAGAAAGCTTTAAAGCGCAAAGTAAGATGTATTCAACAGAATGCGTGAATGTGTTACAAGGAACCAAGACCAAAGGGACTTAAATACCCTGGTCAAATACAACACAGTGTAAAGCTTCTAGACACAGTATTTGACCAAGCCTATAAATACAATGATTACTATAAAATCAGACCTAACAATCTCCCCCTTAGTAATCATTGGCGCTTTGGTCTTCAAAAATCATCTTCTAAATCAGCACGGACCATAAAAGCGACTTTATGAAGCAATCTGACTTTTAAAAGAAAAATTCTTCTCAGCATCTTTCAGTTTGATTTGTCTTTGCTGCCTTTGACAAGTCTGGACCAGTAGCTTGTGTTCTAAACGACACACCTCTTTTGAAAGATCTTGAATGAACTGTGGTGGTCGGAGCAGGAACATCAAAAGAATTAAAATGGCTGAGAGAATATAATCTTTGAGCGAATCTTGATCAGCAGATAAACGTTTTGAGCTCTTTGTCTCTTTAACTTCTCCTTGACTTCTCCCCCTCATGACCTTGATGATCTGGATCAACTTGGTCATGTAAATGTTGAAGACGAGACAACTTAAGATCTACAAAATCAAAGAAACGGAGAAAACAGGAGAGGTTTGCGTGACACGCAGGTGGCGCAAAGTGAGGTTTGCGTGAGCCGAAGGTGGCGCAAAGCGAGGTTTGCGCGACCAACTGTTGTCGCAAATCTGACTTAAACTCAGAAAATTTTACCTTTTTAAGCTCTTTGACTCCCCCTACACAAATGCACTAGATATGACAATTCAAGTTAGCATTCATATAAAGAAAATCAGATACTCCCCCTCGAAAACAGAAATGATCATTTAAGAAAAATTCTCCTTTTTCACTCCCCCTTGAATAATGCTCAAACCCATTTGAAAAGATTATGAAAACACAAAAATGTAAACAACAAAGTAAAAAAAAATATACTGAATAGGAAATTTGAAACAACCAAACAAGTAAAAATTTAAACACTAAACAAATAAAATTCTACATAGTAAAAATATCACAGATTTATCAATCAGTTGAAATCAAATATATGTTGTTGAATACAGAAACAAGTCTCATTGCATATCAAGTTAAAACATGTTCAGTTTCAAAAACTTTCATCAATCTATTCAGTATGCAAACATGCGAACTTCGATTAGTTTCAAGAAAATGCAATTCTAAAAATTTAATAGAGAACTTTGCAAATAATCACACTAAGTCATCAAGAATTAAGATTTTCACAAATTTACAGGTTTATCGCAACTCAGAAATATCACCAAGTATCATGAGATGTGTGCTCATTGGCATCTTTTAAGCGCGTGCACTTTGGCATCTTTTGAATCAAAAAGTTTATTAAGTAAAGAACATGTCGTAAACGTAACTTTCTATCTGACCCTATTGCAGGATTTGGGTCAGCCACTCCCAGACCAGTTGGCCTTCGGGGACTAGGTGTCAAACACCCCTTGGAACTTACTCTCCCAGATCAGAAAGGCTACATCGACATATCCTAAACCCATTCATACCAGTAGAACATGACTTTCGATCTGGTTCTATTGAAGGATTTGGGTTCGATCACTCCCAGATCAATTGACCTTAGGGGACCAGATGACAAGCATCCCACAGAACTTACTTTCCCAAACCAGAAAGGTCACAGATACAAACTTTTAAACTTAGAGATTTCTGTATTTTATAGAATTAAATCATCTCAATTACTCGGATCTATATCTAAATGCTTAGCCCGTATTTTCATTACAATCTAAAATTCTGACTTTTTAGGTTTTCTAAGCAATGAAAACTATAAATATTCCGAATCACACAACCTAAAGCAGTATCAAAAGCTACAAACATGTTGCTGACTTTTCGAAATTTGTTAGAATTAAATTTGAACATATAACAACTTCAATATAAACAAACAACTTGAAAATTTATCCTAGACACACATTTTATTCAAATAGAAAGAAAATTTGTAAAACTTCCACTTTATAGAATAAAATTTGTAAAGATTTAAACTTAAATTTTTTTTAACATGTGTCTCAAAAGAAATATTATGGGATGAACAAAATTCAAACGAGATTGAAAAACTCAGATTCTTGAAAATATTTTGAGAAAACTGGAATGACATCACAGAGATATGCAGCGGAATAAAGGTAGATGTACTCAGTATCTCGTTAGTCAGAAGCTTAAAGCTTTGAAGAACGAGTCCTAGACTGACATGTCTAGAAGTCGTAGTCCTTTTAAGTACGGGTTCTAAGATGAAGTAATTAGAAGCCATAATATTGACATTGAAGTCCGGGTCTTGAGCTGATTTACTCAAGAGCCAAATTTCTCCTATTCCCCCTTGACGTGAGGTGCCTGCAACTTTGAATCAGATTGAGATTTTGGTACCCACTTGAATTTGGGCCCATTAAAGTTAGTCGCAGTTCTTATGGGGAAATACTTGTTAGATTTGTCATTATAAGCATAAGAGAGATGATCACAAGAATGGTAATCACAATTATCAGTTGAATACAAAGCATAATCATCTGAACTAGAATCAGAAGAAGAATATGAGACATTTATGGAAATTTGAAACATTTGCTTTATAGAATAATTTGAAACTTTATTACAATAAGCAAATGAATCACTTTTATAATGTTTGTCTACATATCGAACTTCATCAGCCTAAGAATCAGTAGATGTCCGCTTTGCTTTCCAGATTTGCCTTGATCGAGCTCTCAAAGTCCTATCTGTAAGAATTGAATCGGAAGAACTAGAACTGTCCGAAAGAACTTTATATTGTCTCTTTGACTTCTTTGACCATCTTCTTTTACGCTTAGGTTTATAATATTGATCATTTAGCGTAAAAGAATCATCAAGAACTTTAGACTTAATATTAGAATCAGAAGAAACAATTTTACCTAAGTTACCTAACTGATCAACCAATAAATCTTCACTTACCTCGGAGTCTGAATTATTTTGAGAAAAGATATTAAATTTAGAAACTTCCATGTTGTTTATATGACAATCAGAAGAAAGGCTAGAAATAGAATCTTGTTTTTGAAACAAAAAATTCTTCAAGACTAGACGTCATGAAAGAAAGAATAATATCAGATTCAATTTCTTTTAAAATATTTTGATCTTCCATTTTATCTTCAAGATCAATGATTTTGTCTTCTAATATTAAAGGAGGAGTATATTTCTTCGAATCATAAATGATTGGAGAAATATTTTCCTTATCAGAATCAGGGGCATAAGAAGAAACAAAATCATCAGACACTGAAGATTTGACAAGAGATATATCATTTAAAGCTTTTCTGTCTTTCCTTGATTTATCAGGAAAATATTTTGCATTTTCATACGTATAAACAAAAGGAATTTCATTTTTCTTGTTATTCATCCTTTTCTCATTTTCGACTTCTAACACTTGCTTTTCACTAGTCCAATGAATTTTGAATTGAGGAGCATAATGTGCAAGTGTTAGATACTCATATTCATATATAGTGGGAACTTCCTTTTTAGCTTTATCTAAAAATTGAGGATTTTCAAAACCAAGTCCCCATCTTTCCTTTATAGATTTGTAACTCCTTGGTTTGTGCATAAATATGGTTTGATCAGTTTGATCTCTTCGGTATAACTTTTCTTCTAACTCTGTTATTTTATCTGAAAATTTATCCTTTAAATTAGTCATGTCAGTCAAAGACTCAAGATAAGTCTTATTTGAATTTTTCGAATCATCCAATTTCTTTTGAAAGATGTCTTTTGTATTTTCCAAAATAGATTTTTCATCTTTCAAAGAAATTTTCAGTTTGTCAATCAAATCTGACTTTTCAGAATTTAAGTTCTTTTCAAATAATAACTTTAAGCGAATATTAGATAAAGCAGAAATAATAATATTCATCTGTGAGGCAATAAAGTTGTAATCAAAATCATAATATACCTCATCTTCATCAGATTCAGAATTATCTGACTGATCATCTCCAACCAAGCACATCTGAGCGATATCGACATTTGCAGCTTCATCGTCAGAGTAATCCAACCAGAATTCTTCTTCGGCAAGAAGAGCAGTTCCGTTCTCTCTCTTTTCTGCCAGTTCCAGTTTCTTTCGATAATAAGTTGAGTCCCTAACCTGCTTCACTCAACATTCCTTTGAGAAGTGGCCCGACTTTCCACAGTTATAGCAGGCAGCAGTCTTTGGCTTAGGCACTTTGACTTTAGAACCTGAAGTGAAGCGAGAAGTGTTGGATCCCGATCTTGGTTGGAACTTTTTCTGGTAATGATGAGAGATAAGGATCATTGCTTTCTGCAGTTCCTCACCATCGTCATCAGTTGACCCGTTGTAAGCGTTATCAGACAATGCTTGTTCAGTCAGTTGGCTCGTGAGGAGTGCAACCGAGTCTACTGATTTCTTGTTCTTCTTATCCAGTTTGGCCTTCTTCTCAAGCACTAAGCTCTCATCAGTCATCAGAATTTCATAAAGTTCTTGGATTTGCATAGTGGAGATTCTGACATTGTTCCTCAGTCTATGGAAAGATTTGTTCCATTCAGGCTGAAGAGTATTGAGAAATTTTAGATTTGTCTCAAGCTCAGTCTTTTCAACTTTTATCTTTCTCAGATCATTGATCACGGCACAAAATCGGTCATACACAGTCTTCAGTGGCTCCCCGTCCTTGGCTTTGAATTCTTCAAAGTTGTTCATATAACGAGTATGTCGCAGTTGAGTTGCAACTGAAGAACCAAGCATAATCTTCTTAAGTTGTTGCCACATCAGATTAGGATGAGTTTTGAAACAATCAATCCTGTTGTATATAGAGTTTGGCAAGGCTAGCATCAGATTTGCTTTAATATCACGATCATCTTGATATGTCGACAACTCTTTAGATGAATATTCTTTAGTGGGCTTATATAATCCAGAAGCCAATTTGGGTTTTTCAAACGGTCCTTCAGATAGAATGATCAACATGTCGTTACCATTCTTTTGATGTTCAATGAAGTTCAGGAACCGATCTTGCCACTGTGTAAATTCATTTCTAGTGTTTCACAATTATTTGGTGATCATTATTGAAACAGACAATTAGCCCATGTCAACTCTTGATCAAACCTCACCATCTACTCATTTTCTTCTCAACAAGAAAGTGTTTCACATTTTCTAAGGGGATGCAACACATTTGCTATCTGATTTTCATTTGGAAAATCTAGATACTGAAAAGAAGGAAGTCTGCCCCACCTTCGCACTTCAATCATGCACATTGAGTCTGTGTTTAACTTACTGTTGTCTCAGTGGTTTACACAATTTTGAGCCAAATAAGCAATCATCAAGTGCTTAATTCTTTCAACACAAGCACGAACACACAAGGAATTTGTTTCTTTGTCATAACGTTTATAGAAATAACTGTTGTGGTGTTTCGATGATTAAATGGAATCCCTGGGGGAGTCAACATCAAACAGCTCCTTTACAATGTGTATTCGTTACACACAGTGACTTAGTGTTACTGACAGGCATGTTAACTGATTCATTAGTTGATTCAGGTGTTACACGACTATTTTGTCTAGACTTGCAAATATCTGGATGAATATCTTATGAATTGACGAATCAGGGGCTCTATAAGCATTACATTTCTTGACATATGTTTTGATGAAGTCGTTGTACTTTTCATCAAAAATGGGGAGAAGATCCTACCAAGAAATGTGAAAGATCAAAGGTTTAGAGAACTCTTCCATCTATTCTGAAGATAGAGTAGAGAAGAGCTAATCAAGAAAAGTATCTTCAAAGAATTTTTCTCTCAGATCAGTATGTCTTTAGAATACTTTGAAGAATCTTCAAGATTTATGATTTTTCCTTCTAATACTAATGGAGGAGTATATTTCTTCGAATCATAAATGATTGGAGAAATATTTCCTTTATCAGAATCAGATGCATAAGGAACAATAAAATCATTAGATATTGAAGATTTGATAGGAGATATATCATTTAAAACTCTTTTTCCTCTTCTTGATTTTTCTGGAAAATATTTTGCATTTTCACTTGTATAAACAAAAGGAATTTCATTTTTCTTGTTATTTATCCTTTTCTCATTTTCGATTTCTAACACTTGCTTCTCATTCATCCAATTAATTTTAAATTGAGGAGCATAATGAGCAAGAGTCAGATAATCGTATTTATATAAAGTTGGGGATTTTTCAATCGCATTGTTTAAACAATGAGGATTTTCAAAACCAAGTCCCCACCTTTGTTTTAAAGCCTCTTCACTCCTCGATTTGTTCATATAAATTGTTTGTTCAGATTGGTCTCTTCGATAAAGTTTTTCTTCTAACTTATTTATTTTATCTGAAAATTCATCTTTTAATATAGTCATAGCCGTCAAAGATTCAAGATAAGTCTTATTTGAATTTTCCAAATCATCCAATTTCTTTTGAAAGATGTCTTTAGTATTTTCTAGAATAGATTTTTCATCTTTCAAAGAAATTTTCAGTTTGTCAATCAAATCTGACTTTTCAGAATTTAAATTCTTTTCAGATAAAATCTTTGAACGCAAAACAGATAAAGCATTTATCATGATATCAAACTGAGAGGTAATAAATTTGTAATCAAATTCAGAATATACCTCATCCTCATCCGTATCAGAATCGTCTGACTGATCATCACCGATTAAGCACATCTGAGCGATCTCGACGTTTGAAGCTTCATCATCGGAATAATCCAGCCAGAATTCTTCCTCGGCCAACAAAGCAGTTCCGTTCTCTCTCTTTTCAGCTAGCTCCAATTTCTTTCTTTAGTAGGCCGAATCCCTGACCACTTTTGCTCTACACTCCTTTGACATGTGACCCGGCTTTCCGCAGTTGTAGCAAGCAGCATTCTTTAGCTCGGGTATTTTCACTTTAGGACCGGAAGTGAAGCGAGAAGAGTTGGAACCCAACTTTGGTTGGAATTTCTTCTGGTAATGCTGAGAAAGAAGGATCATAGCTTTCTGTAATGCCTCGCCATCATCTTTAGTTGACCCAGTGTAAGCATTTTCAGACAATGCTTGTTCAGGTATTTGCTTCGTGAGAAGAGCGACCGGATCTATTGTTTTCTTCTTTTTATCCATCTTGGCCTTTTTCTCTAATATCAAGCTCTCATAAGTCATTAAAATCTCATATAGTTCTTGAATCTGCATTGATGAGATTCGAACATCGTTCCTCATTTTATGACATGATTTGCTCCATTCAGGCTGAAGAGCATTGAGGAATTTCAGATTCGTCTCAAGATCAGTCTTTTCCACTTTAATCTTTCTAAGATCATTAATCACAGCGCAAAACCGGTCAAAAGTAATCTTCAGAGATTCATTGTCCTTAGCCTTAAATTCTTCAAAGTTGTTCATGAAGCGTGTCTGGAAAATCTGAGTAGCAACTGATGACCCAAGCATGATCTTTTCTAATTGAGTCCACATCATATTTTGATCATGTTTGAAACAATCAATTCGATTGTACATCGTGTTAGGCAGAGCTAGCATCAAATTGGACTTTGCTTCTCTATCGGCTTTTTCGCGTTTGATTTCATCAGCAGTCAAAGGAATGTCACCTTTTGGCTTGACAAAATGTCCTTCAGAAAAAGATTTCATCATATTTTCTCCGTTACTCTGACGCTCAATGAAATTTATGAACCTATCTTGCCACTGTGTAAACTCATCTTCGTTGATTAAGACTGGAGGACGAATATCTGTTCCCAATTGCATCATCAGATCATTTGAGTAGAATCTTGCTTGGAGAGCAAATTTGGCAGAATCCATTTCTGATATACCAGAAAATCAAAAATCAGATTGAATTGAAAAAAAAAATTCGAAAAATATTAAAAAATGAAAATTTGAAAAACACTTGTTATGACACAAAGTTTAAAAAAAATAAAGATGACACACAAAAAAAAAATTCCAGACTCTTTTATTTTATTTTTTTAAACTAAGTCAGGGAGACATGCAAACTGGAGTTTTGCGGGTGAAGACTGAAACGCAAAGTGGAGCTTTGCGGGTGAAGAGAGGAACGCAAAGTGGAGCTTTGCGGGTGAAAGCAGAAGCGCAAACTAGAGGTTTGCGGGTGAAGAAGGGAGCGTAAAGTTAGCTTTGCGTGTGAAGAGGGAAACGCAAAGTAAACTTTACGGGTTGAACTTGAAACGCGAACCAAGAATTTTTCGGTCGAAGGCAGAAACGCAAATCAGACTCTGCGTATGTAGAGGGAAACGCAAAGCAACATGAATGATGCGCAAAGCTATATGAATGAAACGCAAACCTACAAGAATGAAGCGCAAACCACAGAAAATCAAATATAATGGGTAAAAACGATTAAAACACTGAAATTCAAACAACTAATTCACACAATGATGAACGAAAACAACTTTCTTACACAAATCAACTCACAATTTTGATTAACAAACACTAAAACTCAAAAACTTCGATGAAACAGTACGTGAACTCGTTTTTTTTTTCAGAAAATTTCAATTTCACAAAATCGAAGATCTAAATCAGTTTTTCTTGAAAAACAACCTGAAACAAATATGATCGACTATTAAAAACGAAACTAATGAAATCAAAAACAACACAATTCGATCAAAAACAGATCCAAATTTTATGAGAAATGAAGAAAACGAATTGTCTTGAAAATTTCAAGAAAATCGATCAAATTTTCGATTTCAATCACAAATTCAGATTTAGAAAAACAATCTCTCAATTCTCTCAAGATTCAGTTGGCTCTGATACCAATTAAAAGTCCAAGATCACTGATTCTTTAGAGAGAGAAAGTAGAGAGAGAGTAACAAGGAAGCGCAAAGCTAGAAATCAGATTAATGTGCGTGTGAAACTTACAAGACACAAAGACCAAAGGGACTTAAATACCCTTGGTCAATACAACACAGAATAAGCACTAAACACAGTATTTGACCAAGCCCTATAAATACAATGATTACTATAAAATCAGACCTAACATTTGCGTTTGTAGAAGCTGGCGTGTTGAGGAGAAATCCCAACATTTGCTGGGAATGCCACAAGCATCCAGCGCCCTCACCTTCGACTCAGGAGTACGTAACTGTCCGGGACTAACAGCCCGACCCGCTCGCTCCACGAAAGTGGTGCAGCCCCTCATGTCCGCCTGTCGCTTAGTACGGGGCTTTGCACTACCATGGTTTAAGGAAATAAAGTTGCGCCTTCACCATCAGCAATTGCTTTTGGTGTAGTGGTAAGCGTTTGATCCTAACAAGTTAAGCGTGCTCGGGCGAGAGCAATCCTAGGATGGGTGACCTCCTGGGAAGCTCAAGCCTTGGGACCTAACAATTGGTATCAAAGCGAGGTCGCGGGTTCGAGTCTCCAGTGTGCAAATGCTGGGGGGGGATTGTTGAGGAGAAATCCCAACATTTGCTGGGAATGCCACAAGCATCCAGTGCCTTACCTTCGACTCGGGAGTACGTAACTGGCCGGGACTAACAGCCCGACCCGCTGGCTCCACGAAAGTGGTGCAGTCCCTCATGTTCGCCTGTCGCTTAGTACGGGGCTTTGCGCTACCATGGTTTAAGGAAATAAAGTTGCGCCTTCACCATCAGCAATTGCTTTTGGTGTAGTGGTAAGCGCTTGATCCTAACAAGTTAAGCGTGCTCGGGCGAGAGCAATCCTAGGATGGGTGACCTCCTGGGAAGCTCAAGCCTTGGGACCTAACATGGCGCAAAATGGGTTTTGCGCGAGAAGCGGGTCGCGCAAACTTGAGGTTTGCTTGAGCAGTTGGTTGCGCAAAGTTGAAGTTTTTTTGAGACGTGGGTTGCGCAAAGTTGGAGCTTTGCGTTTCACTTGGGTTGCGCAAACTTGAGTTTGCGTAACATGTGGGAAGCGCAAAGAAGGTTCGACCGGATGATTGTAAGAACCGGTAAAATGTTCGACCGATAATATGTTGGACCGGTAAAATGTAAAGATGATGAATAGTTGACCGGTATTTTGCTAAGCTCAACCGGTATGTTGTAAAAAGATGGACCGATAGAATGTAATATGATGGATGTGGGTCGACCGGTACAAAAAAAATAATATGGACCGGTATATTGTAATTGGAGGGAAGGGAGGTGGACACGTGAGGTTATGAATGTTGCTTAATGAAACAGAAAACAAATAGAGTGATGGTGGACACGTGAGGTAAGAGATGGTTTTGTGATTGCCACGTGTGAGTTGATTTTTCTTGGACCGATAAAATGGAGGTGTGATTGAGTGGAAGTAGTGGACCGAAATATATAGTGATGTATAGAAGGTAGTCGACCTATATGAGGGTAAGCTTGGACCGGTATAATGTTTAAAAATAGATTGACCGATATTTACTTTTCTCGACCGATATTAGGATGTTATATCGACCGATACAATTTGGAATGGACTGATATGTTGAGAAAAAAAAATGGACCGGTATTCAATGAAAGTAAAGACCGGGATCTGGGGTTCGACCAGATGGTTGTGTCTAAGAGGGTATGACCGGGAAAGGATGAAGACCGGAAGTGAGGTGGGTATTGGACCGGTATACCAAGTTCGACCGGGGAGAGCTTTGGGTATACAAACCTTCGACCGGTATATGGTTTGGAAATGACCGATAGTAAAAGACCGATAGTGGAAGACCGAGAGAATGGTTTTTAGACCGGTACCTTGCACTTTGTTCAACCGGAATGGTTTGGATTGGACCGGTAAATTACAAAGGACCGATATATATATGACCGATAGAGTAAATGACCGGTACCTTTTCTTCTCTAATAAAATCGGCCTGTAAATCTCAAATCGACCCAACTAGAGTTCGAATTAAAGCACCAAACTTTGATAGATTTATCGATTTATCAACTAGAACACCACACAACCTTTAGATTTTGAAAACAACCACAAATTTAAGATTTGATCTATAGCACAGTGTTCTTCAAAAATGAAGAACACAGAGAGTTGAAAATTTTGATTTTGAATCTGGATCAGCTCTGATACCAATTGTGAGTCCGTGATCGTTACCAGATAAATCAAACAACAGACAATAGATAATAAACCAACCTGATTCGATAACAAACGATGATTACAGGGTTGATTTCTTGAATGTTAAGCTCTCTTTGTTTTCTCTCTGTTTTACACCTTATCTGTGTGTGTTGTGTGTTGTGTGTTCTCCTTAAAGTGATTATCAAAGAGAGAGAGAGATAATATCTATTTCTTAGATATTATCAAAACTAATATTAACTAATATTAAACTAAATAATATCTAAAACATAATATCTAAATAATATAATATCTACATTTTATAACTTTGACATTTATTATAGAATAGACCCTAGACTATTGTTGAGAGCGACTTGTCACCAATAGCTTCGGATTGCGAACTTCAGTTTGGATGATCTTGAATCCAATAGATATGTGATCTAACATTGTTCATATAACGAGTATGTCGCAGTTGAGTCGCAACTGAAGAACCAAGCATAATCTTCTCAAGTTGTTGCCACATCATATTAGGATGAGTTTTGAAACAATCAATCCTGTTGTATATAGAGTTTGGCAAGGCTAGCATCAGATTTGCTTTAATATCACGATCAGCTTGATATGCCGACAACTCTTTAGATGAATATTCTTTAGTGGGCTTATATAATCCAGAAGCCAATTTGGGTTTTTCAAACAGTCCTTCAGATAGAATGATCAACATGTCGTTACCATTCTTTTGACGTTTAATGAAGTTCAGGAACCGATCTTGCCACTGTGTAAATTCATTTTCATCAATCAACACTGGTGGACGATTTTCAGTACCCAAAGACATCATAAGATCACTTTTGTAGAACTGAGCTTGATAAGCAAATTTGTCAGAATCCATGTTTCAGAGAGTCCAGAAAAACTCTAAGTCTGAGACTGGCGCAAAGTTGATCTTTTCGTGAGACGCTGGAGACACAAACGGTTCTTTGCATGAACAAGCAGTGGCGCAAAGAAGCTTTGCGTGATGCACTAGAAATGCAAATGTTACTTTGCGTGAACAGAGGAAACGCAAAGTGAACTTTGCGTAATTCGTTGAAGACGCAAACCAAGCTTTGCGTGATGCGAAGTTTACACAAACTGAACTTTGCGTAAGTAACTTGAAACGCAAACTGAAGTTCTCTTGAGCCGAGGAATGCGTAAACTTTACTTCTCGTGAGCTGTTAGAGACGCAAACCAAGCTTTGCGTGAGTAGCGGGAGTTGCGAATTTCACTTTTCTTGATGCACGGGAGACACAAAGTTACACTTTGCGTGATAGGAGGAAGACGAGAACTTCACTTTGTGTAATGCTTGGAAGGGGCAAAGATAGCTTTGCATGAATAACTTGTAACGCAAACTAAGCTTTGCGTGATACAGATGAAGCGAAAACCTGTAACAAACTGAAACAAAATTAGGAAGATCAACCATACAACTGAAGAACTCGCGCAAACTGAATGATGAACTCGCGCAAACTACTATGAACTGGCGCAAAGTAGAGATCTAGCGCAAACCGAATAAAATCAAGAAAAACTCGCAAAACTTGATTATAGCCATGAAATTTATACAACCAATACACACAGAATTTATCGAAAACAAGATTCTAACACTTTTCAATCAACAAAATCGATTAAAAACAACAAAATCAAGATTTCGTGAATAGCACAGTACGTGAAACACGTTTTTCCAGAAAATCAACAATTTCCAAAATTGAGAATCAAAACAAGTTTTTCCTGCAAATCGATGTGAATCAAAGATGTTTAGCAATCAAAACCGAATCCAACAAACCAATTTTCACAAAAATTCGTTCAAAAACAATCCCAAATTTGATGAAAAATCAAGAAAACGAGATTTTCTTGAAAAAATCAAGAAAATCGGTCAAATTTTCGATTAATCTACAAATTCAGAAACGAAAAATACAATCTCTCAATTCTCTCAAGATCTAGAACAACTCTGATACCAATTGTTAGTCCAAGATCACTAAATCCTAGAGAGAGAAAGTAGAGAGAGAATGCATGAATGTGTTACAAGGAACCAAGACCAAAGGGACTTAAATACCCTGGTCAGATACAACACAGTGTAAAGCTTCTAGACACAGTATTTGACCAAGCCTATAAATACAATGATTACTATAAAATCAGACCTAACACAGACGCATTGCGACAAGTTAAAGTTTGAAATTTTTTCTAAGTAAGAGAACTCGCAGACACATTGCGACAAGTGAGATTCAGAACTCGCAGACCTCAATCTGCAACAAGTGATAACTCGCATACCACTATCTGCGACAAGTGTCCTTTGATTTGCGACTTCTAAGGATTTGCGACAAGTTACTGTTCCTTTCACGGTTGTTTGCGACTTCTGACACTTAGAATATTTTTTCTGAGTTTTTCCAGTGTTTGACTAAGGTTCACTTTTTGTGTCAAATTTGTTTCTGAATTCTTTGGACGATCATTTCAAGCAGTATATCAGTATTATCTTCTCAATCAACAAAATGTCTAGAGATCTTTTGAGTATGGGTTCCAAATCCAAAACCCTAGTGCTGCAAGCAGATGAATACCCGCAATGGAGAAAGCGGATTATCAACTTTTTGAATAATCAGGATAAGAAACTGATGAGTTCTATTATTGATGGACCACATTTCCCGCAGGTTACTGTTGCAAGAATTCCAGCAACCGACACTAATCTAGAAATTCCCGAAAGAATTGTGGCAAGAGATCCAATTCAATACAGTGAACTAGACAAATAATTAGTTAAAAGGGATGCATAAGCTCTAACTTTCTTGATTATGGCTATTCCGAATGATATTTTTAACAGAGTAGACAGTCGGGACTTTGCTAAAGAAATTTGGGATGAATTGGAGAGGCAATTTCAAGGATCTGAGAAATCCATGATGCGCAAAGTAGGCTTTGCGTGTGAAGACTGATGCGCAAAGTAGCTTTGCGTATGCTGAGGGATACGCAAACCACCTTTACGCGAATCTGAAGTTTCTCGAAAGCAGAAGGAAATGCAAAGTATCTTTGCGTAAGATAGCTATTGCACAAACTAGACTTTGCGTATGCTGAGAGATGCGCGAACTAAGCTTTGCGTAAGCTGTTGGATGCGCAAAGTTGAACATTTTGATACGAAAACCTGAAATACATGACCAAGATTAGTAGGACACGCAAATCCAACTAAGAACTTGCGCAAAGTACGAAGAACTTGCGCAAAGAGTAAATCTTACGCAAACCGAAGAAAAATCACAAACACTTCTAAAAAATCGATTTCAACATCGATTTTGATGAAATTTTCTTATACAAATACGATCAAAAACACCTTTTCAACACATTTCAATCAACAACTTCGATTAAAATACACAAAATCTAAATTTCGTAAATCACACAGATCGTTAAAACCGGTTTTTCAGAAAATCACAAAACCTCAAAATCAACATTCAAAACTCGAATTTCTTGAAAAACAATGTGAATCAAAAGTTTTCTACTATCAAAAACGAATCCAACAAACTGATTTTCAATGAAATTCGTTCAAAAACACATCCAAATTTGATGAAAATCAAGAAAACGAGATTTTCTTGAAAAAATTCAAGAAAATCGATCAAATTTTCGATTTAAACCACAAATTCAGATTCTAAAAAACAATCTCTCAATCCTCTCAAGATTCAGATTGCTCTGATACCAATTGATAATCCAAGATCACTGAATCTGTAGAGAGAGAAAGTAGAGAGAGAGCAAGGATGCGCAAAACAAAGAATGTATTGATGTGTGCGTGAAAATCTTACACGGATAGACTTAAATACCCTTGGTCAGATACAACACAGATAGACTCTAAACACAGTATATGACCAAGCCCTATAAATACAATGATTACTATAAAATCAGACCTAACAGAGGAACTAGAGCATTAATGCTTATGAGGGTTTCAAAGCAAAGGAAGGGAAATCTCTAAGGGATGCTTACAACCGGTACAATATTATTTTGAATGATTTGCGGAGGAATGGGGTATCGAAGTCAGAATCTGGAATCAACTTTAAGTTCATCAAAATCTGTTAGACTGAAATTGTATTCAAGATTAAATGAGGGTCATTGTTGTAATTAGTGTTTGGGTGTGAGTTGTAATGTGCTTAGGAGGTTTGACCTTTCTTGGTCATGTTGACCTATATATAAGCAAGTTTTTGTGTTGTTTCTAAGGAGGCGTAGAAGTAAGTGTGTGAAAGTGAAGGTGTAATCTTGGTGGTAATTGAGAGAGAGTAAGAACACATAGTTGCACACATTAAGTATACATACAAACACTCAATCTTATGGTTTGATGTAATCCTTGTGATTAATAAACAAAAGTGTTTTGTGTAAATTTGTATGTGTTTATGCTAGTAATTCTTGGGCCACAATTGGTATCAGAGCCAAATCCATTTCAAAATCAAGAAAGTTTTTGAGTCGACACTGTTCACTGTTACTGTTCACGAAGTCCAAAATCGATTTTGAGTTATAATGAAAATTTCGAGTTGAAATCGATTAGGTTATGTTCGTAGTGTGAAATCGATTGAGTCTGTATAGTTTGTTTCAAGAATTGCACTGTATTTGATTGGTAATTTTGATTTTAAAGAAGTTCTTGTTCACGAGTTTTCATGCACTGTTCTTGAATCAAATTGTCGATTTGTGTGTTTTTAATTGAAAATTCTTGTTAAGATTGTGTTCTACATGTGTAAGTGAGTAAATTATCAAATTTTTAAATCGAAATTCGAGGTCTAGATGAGTTTTTGGTGAAGATTTATTCGTTTTTAGTCGGTTTGCGTGAGATCTAAACTTTGCGCAAGTTCATCCGAGGTTTGAGCAAGTTCATCCTGGTTTGCACAAGATTCATCGAGAATTTCTTAGTGATTGATCTGAACTTTGCGTATTCAACCACAAACTCAAGTTGATCTTTGCGTATTCTTCTCGAAACGCAAAGTGTATTTTGCATAGAGTTTATCGTATATTCAGTGTTTGGATTCTAAAGTTGCATAGTGTTTGCGTATTACACTGAACACGCAAAGTGTCTTTTGTGTCACACACTGATCAAGCAAAGTAAAGTTTGCGTATCTCACTTGTAACGCAAAGCAAGGTTTGCGTATCACACTTGTAACGCAAAGCAAGGTTTGCGTATCTCACTTGTAACGCAAAGCAAGGTTTGCGTATCGCACGGGTTACGCAAAGTCCGGTTTGCGTACCTCACTTGACACGAGAAGTGTGGTTTGCGCAACAGTCTGTTCACGCACAATTCTATCTTGCGTTTCACACTGTGATGTACTTAAATTTTTTTTCGAAAGTTTTCTTGATTTGTTGGATTTAAAGATCTTTACTAGCTAATATTTTTTTCATCTTCTGTAGGTTTATACATCGTTTAATCATGGCAAATGAATTACTCTCTATGGGATCTCATCTGAAGCCTCCGGTCTTATCTATCGGAGATTATTCACAATGGAAGAAAAGGATGACTCAGTTCTTGAATCTAAAGAACAGAGATTATATGGATTCCATTCTCCATGGTCCAACTGAGCCACAAACGTATGTACCTGGACAAGCAGCAACATCTACATCTCCAGAAATCCCAGATCGATATGTGCCAAAACCATATCAATTCTTCAGTGATGCAGAAAAGGCAAGACACAAGATAGATGAAGAGGCACTTATCTATGTCACTATGGCAATCCCTAATGATATCTACAATCGAGTAGATAGTAGGGAATCTGCAAAAGCTTTATGGGATGAACTGGAAAGACAGTTTCAGGGAACAAAGAAGTCAATTCAGACAAAGCTGAATCAAAGTATAAATGCGTATGAAGGCTTCCATGCAAAAGAAGGAGAGACTTTGTTGGAGACATACAATTGTTTTAATGTGATTCTGAATGATTTAAGGAGAAATGGAATGAACAAGTCAAAATCAGAGATCAATTATAAGTTCATTAAGAACATGAACCCAGAATGGAAAAGCTATGCTATCAACATTCAGATGACTAAGGACATGGCACAAGAAGACGTCAATGATATCTTCACAACTTTATCTCAGCATCAGGATGAAGTAAAGAAGACGTCAATGATATGGTCAAAGATTCTCTAGCTTTAATGTCTGAACGTAAGAAAGAGTCAAGTTTCAAGTCCAGTTCTTCTTACAAGACAAAGTCAAGGAAATCCAGAGCTCTCCTCACTGAAGT
This sequence comes from Arctium minus, assembly GCA_954870635.1. Lineage (NCBI taxonomy): Eukaryota > Viridiplantae > Streptophyta > Magnoliopsida > Asterales > Asteraceae > Arctium > Arctium minus. The sequence goes on along the minus strand of OX941089.1, from coordinate 45,764,626 downwards.
CACTGATTCAAGTACTGATGAATCTTCTACTGAAAGTGAAGAAAATTCAGATGAGGATATTCAACGATTTGCTGAAAATCTGGCTCTCCTCACAAAGCAGTTTAAGAAAAGCTTTGGTAAGAACAGATACTCCAAGCCGAAAGATGAAAGTTATAAGAAAGACAAGTACAAACAAAGATATGAAAAGAAGTATGAGAAAAGAGGAGAGAAAATAGATGAAAAGCGAGAAGAGAAAAGAGAAGAGAAGAGAGAAGGAAAGAAAGAAGAGACTGAGCCGAAATATGGAAGATGCTATAACTGTGGAAAACCAGGTCATTTTTCCAAAGACTGCAAGTAGAAGCGCATAAAGAATTCAGAATATTATACTCGGAAATCACTTATAGCAAAGAAGGTGGAAGATGGTCAAAACTTAATGGCAGAAGAAGAAAATTGGTTCTACAAGAGTTCTGATGATGAATCTCCACACTTTACTTAGGTGTGTATGATGGCCAATGTGAATGAGGACATTGGATCATCTTCTGATCATTCCGGCTGTGGTTCTGAGGTACGTATTCAATCCTTAAAGGCTCAAGTTAAATTCATGAAAGAAGAGTTTAAAACTTTGAAAGTCAAACTTAGTCATGAAAGACAAACAATGTTGAATTTTCGTGATGAAAATGCAATGTTGAAAGATGTTGTTAAGGAAAAAGAATCTGAAAAAGATTTTTTAAAAAAGGACAAAGATGTTTTAAATTCAAAAATATCTGAGCTTGAAAGAGATCTTGTAAATTTAAATGTTGAAAAAGGTGATTTTAAAATAAAATTTGAAGCGTGTTTTCAAGAAAGAAACGAGGCATATTGTAAAATCAAGCAACTGGAGGATTTAAATCTAAAACGAGGACAGACTGAGCAAACATTAAACCTTTTAACAAACAAACTCCAAGATGTCAGATTTTATAATTTTAAAAAAGGTTTAGGTTTTGAACCAAATAATGTTTTGCAAAGAGCAGCAGAAAATTTGTATAAATTTGATAAAATGGGCTCTATTCCTACAAAACCCGATATTCATGATACTTTTGTAAAAAGTAAAGTCGTGAATGATGATGAAACTTCATCTTGTGCTAATTCAATTTCAAGTTTAAAGTCTGTTGGTTTTGCTTATAAAGATTTGAATGAAAGTTACAAAACAAGAAAGATAGAATTTAGTGAATTTACGTCACTCTTTTCTCCTTGTTTACCAACAAAGTCAGCCAAGGTTGAAGCAAATAGTACTGAATCTCAGTGTCAGTATGATGAATCTGATTCAGAAACTGATGTTGAGAATCAAATTTCTTTATCTGATTCATTCACTTCTAATTCCTCAAAAGATTCAAAATATGAAAATATCATGAATCAAAACCTTAATTCTGATTTTTCAAAAATTATGACTAAGGAAATCTTTACAGAAATGATGAATGCTCCAGATCCTGTTCCTATAATAGAAACGATGGAATCAAATTCTATGGTGAATCAAGCATCTAATTTTGAGAAACAAATCACAAATCTTCAAAAGACAATTGAAGAGTTAGAAGATGAGAACGTTGATCTCAAATTCAAACTTGACAAGTCTTTTGAAGAAAACAAAGAACTCTCTAGAGAGATAATGTTTTGAAAGATGATTTGTTTAAACAAAATCTAAAAGATAAAAATATGTTTGAATCTCCAAACTGTAATGTTCATTCTAATCCAGAGTTTTGTTTGAGACTATTAATTCTAAAACTTCAGTTGTTTATACTAATACTCCTGAATATCCTCCGAGTATTTTTGAAAAAGGAGAAGCTCTTTGTACTTCAAAGCCAAAATCATCTTCTTCAAAGAAATCTAACAAGATTCTATTTCCTGTTTCAGATATAAAAAGGCAGAATGGTAAAGGAGAATCGATGAAGAATGTGAAGGAAAATAAAGTTGCTAAAAATAAATGTAATATCAATGATAGTGGTAGTTTGATGTGTAAAAATTCAAACGTTTCCAAATGTCAAAGTTGTATGAATGCTTGTACTTCATTGGATAAATCTAAGCTTTTGACATTTGCACGTAAGAATTTTATCTGCAAACACTGTCATGATAATGCATTTATCATTCGTTCCATTTATTCTAAATCTAAAGATGCCAGAAAAACATCTCGTGTCAAATCTGTTTCCAAATCCTTAACACATCAGGCTAAATTTTTTCATGCTAAGATTGATCATTTTTCGAAAAAGAAAACATTTCATGTGCTTAATGTTAAAATGATATGGAAATGGGTACCTAAGCCTCGCTATGAGTGGCGAATTAAGGCTAAGGTAAATGATGTTGATGAATTGCAAAAAGCTAACAAGGAAGGACCCATATGGATATGGGTACCTAAGCAGAACTAATTCGTTCTTTTTGCAGGCCTCACATACATGGTATATAGATTCAGGATGCTCGCGCCATATGACAGGATTTAAGCATCTACTTCACAATTATGTTGAGGAACCTGCCGGTACTGTAAGTTATGCAAATTCTGAGGTTACTGGATACATTCGAGGACACGGATCTTTAACAAATGGTATCGTGACGATCAAAAGAGTACTATACGTAGAAGGACTTGATCATAATCTTTTCAGTACAAGTCAATTATGCGATAGTCAATTTCAAGTTCGGTTTACTGATAAATGCTGTTATATTGAAGATAAAGATGGTCGTGCAGTTTTTAAAGCTAAGCGGAATGTAAATCTTTATTCTGTGAATTTTCCAACTCTTTCTGCATCAAGACCTGTTTGTCTGATTGCAAAAGCTTCACGAGCTGAAAGTTGGATATGGCATCGGCGTCTGTCTCATCAAAACTTTGATGCGATTAATCAGTTGGCGAGACAAGGTATTGTCAAAGGTCTACCAGAACTAAGGTTTGAGAAGAATTCTCTTTGTCCCACTTGTGAAATGGGAAAGATGAAGCGAACATCTCATAAAGCAAAGACATAATTGTCATCTTTAATACCTCTTGAATTGATACATATAGACCTTTGCGGCCCGATGAGGACTCAGTCTATCAACGGTAAGAAATATATTTTGGTCATGATAGATGAGTACTCCAGATATACTTGGCTGCAATTTTTAAGAAACAAATCAGATGCAGCAGAGCTGATCATTGAATTTATAAAGAAAATCCAGGTTCGACTACAATTGCCAGTTATATCTTTGAGAAGTGACAATGGCACGGAATTCAAGAATGAAAAGCTTCAGAGTTATCTCATATCTGTTCGGATCTCTCACAAATTTTCTGCTGCCTACACTCCTCAGCAAAACGGCATACTTGAAAGGAAGAATCGAACACTGGTAGAAGCTACAAGGATAATGTTAGCCTATTCTGAGTTGCCAATGTTTCTGTGGGCTGAATCCATAGCCACTGCGTGTTTCACACAAACCGCACGATTGTCATCAAAAGACATAAAAAGACAGCGTATGAACTTATTAATCGTCGAAAACCGAATATTAAAATTTTTCGTACTTTTGGTTGCAGGTGTTATATTCTCAATGATCGAGACAATCATGGTAAATTTGACAAGAAGGCTGACGAAGGCTATTTCATTGGTTATTCATTAACGTCTAAAGCCTATCGAATCTACAATAGACGAACCAAGACGATCATGGAGAGCATTAATGTGTCATTCGACGAATCATCAACGTTGACTTCTGATCACAATAGTTCAGAACTCAAGCTTAAGTAGAAAGTTTCTATTCAAGACGGAATAGAACCCGAAGTCACACAGACTAAGTTTTCTAATTCAAATAAAATTACAGCTGAATTAGACTTATTATTTTTTGACGCTTTTATGGATATCTGTGCAGATTTTGAAAAATCAAGCATATCCGCATCAACTTCAGAGGTTCCAATTATAATCGCAGATATTTCAGGGTCTTCTGAAAATGTCACAATATCAACCACATCAGGTACATCTACACATATACATTCTGAAGGTACTAATATTGATTCTGTGAATGCAGATCCAAATTCTGCAACAGAAGTTCCGAGTGATTCTTCTATTGCTCCGAAAATTTTTACTTCAGAAGAGGCTGTACAAGATGTCCCGAGCACATCTGTGGTTGATCAGGACTTACCTGCAGTATATGATGAATATGAGGAAGATAATACTCAAGCTGATATTCATTCAATTCCAAGTACCATGAAATGGACACGAGCTCACCCACTTCATAATATTATTGGTGATGCACAGTCTGGTGTACAAACGCGTGCAGCATCAGCTAATTTTTGTCTATATTCAAGTTTTTTAAGTTCTCTCGAGCCGAAGAATGCTTCAAAAGCCTTGCGTGATCCAGATTGGATACTGGCGATGCAAGATGAACTTCTGCAATTTGAGAGAAATAAAGTTTGGCGACTTATACCACTTCCAGAAGGAAAATCTGTTATTGGAACAAAGTGGGTTTTCAGAAATAAGAGAGATGAATCTGGAGTTGTAGTTCGAAACAAAGCTCGCCTTGTTGCAAAGGGTTATTGTCAACAGGAGGGGATTGATTATGAAGAAACGTTTGTTCCTGTGGCACGACTGGAAGCAATACGAATCTTCTTATCTTATGCAGCGCATAAAAGTTTTACTGTCTTCCAAATGGACGTAAAATCAACATTCTTAAATGGGATATTTCATGAAGAAGTATATGTTGCTTAACCAGAAGGATTCATTGATCCGAAGAACCCTGATTATGTCTATCTCTTAGACAAAGTTTGTATGGACTCAAACAGGCACCAAGAGCTTGGTATGAAACTCTAACACAATTCTTACTTGCTTCAGGATTCAAGAAAGGTACAATTGATACTACTCTCTTTCTGAAAAAGCAAGGTGATGATATGATTCTAATACTGATTTATGTATATGACATAATTTTCGGTTCTACAAATCCAAAGTTTTGTAAAAACTTTTCAAGAATCATGAAATCTCGTTTTGAAATGTCAATGATGGGCGAACTGAATTTTTTACTTGGTCTTCAAGTGAAAAGTTACCCGAAGGCATTTTCATTAATCAATCAAAATATATTCGAGATATTTTAAAGAAATTTAACATGAGTGACAGTTCAGTGATGAAAACACCGATGGCAACGGGCACACTTTTAGATACAGATATTTCTGGCAAATCAGTAGATCAAAAAGTGTACCGTAGCATGATTGGTTCACTGCTGTACTTAACTACGAGTAGACCGGATATTATGTTTGCTACATGTTTCTATGCTGGATATCAGGCTAATCCGAAGGAATCACACTTGGTCGCTGTAAAACGGATTCTTAGGTATCTTAAAGGTACTACTGAGTTAGGCCTTTGGTACCCTAAGGGGTCATCTTTTGATTTAACTGCCTATACTGATGTTGATCATGCAGGATGCAAACTGGATAGAAAGAGCACCTCTGGTTCTTGTCAGTTCTTAGGTGATAAGTTGGTTAGTTGGACTTCTAAGAAACAAAATTGTGTTTCTACATCCACCGTCGAGGCTGAATACGTAGCTGCCGCAAGCTGCTGTTCACAAGTCCTCTGGATGAAAACACAGTTAAAAGATTTCGGTTATACTTACCAATGAGTCCCTATCTACTGTGATTCTAAGAGTGCGATTGCGATAACAGCCAATCCAGTACAGCATTCCAAGACGAAACACATCGACGTACGTTATCATTTTATAAAGGACCATGTCGAGAAGGGCAATATCGAGATGCACTTCGTGACTACAGACTACCAGTTGGCTGATCTTTTCACCAAGCCATTGGATGAAAAGAGGTTTAACTTTTTAGTTAGCAAACTTGGTATGTTAAACGCCACTTCATGATTCTAGGGGGAGTTTTCTAATCTTGTGCGTTATTTGCATATATTTTGGATATTTCATCATATGTTGACTGACTAAAGCGGAATCATTTTTATAATGATTACAAAAATCTTTTTCTTGCAGGATATTTTATGTGACCATGGCTTTTGGACAATTCAGTTCAAAACCCGTATTCAAATGTTTTCTTCTGAAGGATGCTTTCATGATTATATCTTTTCAGAAAGTTTTTCGTTTGAAAGGGAATTTAGATTTTATATTGCTATATCTTTTATAATAATTGAATGAATGTACGTGAAGATCTTACACCAAACAAAGACCAAAGGGACTTAAATACCCTTGGTCAGATACAACACAGTATGACTCTAAAAACAATATTTCTGACCAAGCCCTATAAATACAATGATTACTATAAAATTAGACCTAACAATCTCCCCCTTAGTAATCATTGGCGCTTTGGTCTTCAAAAATTCATCTTCTAAATCAGCACGGACCAACAAAGCGACTTTGTGAAGCTTTCTGACTTTTAAGAAAAAAATTCTTCTCAGCATCTTTCAGATTAAGTTGTCTTTGTTGCTTGAGCTCTAGACGATACACCTCTTTTGAATGACCTTGAATGAACTGTGGTGTTTGGAGCAAGAACAACAAAAGAATCATTTGTAGCTGAGAGAATAAAATCTTTGAGCGAATCTTGATCAGCAGATAAACTTTTGAGCTCTTTGTCTCTTTATCATCTCCTTGACTTCTCTGATTTCTCCCCCTCATGACCTTGATGAACTGGTTCAACTAGGTCATGCTAATGTTGGAGACGAGATAGCTTAAGATCTGCAAAATCAAAGAAACAGAGAAAAACAGGGAAGGTTTGCGCGTCATGTTGGTTGTGCAAACCGAGGTTTGCGTTTCATGAAGGATACGCAAAACGAGGTTTGCTTTTCATGAAGGATACGCAAAACGAGGTTTGCGTTTCATGAAAGATACACAAAACAAGGTTTGTGTTTCATGAAGGTTACGCAAAACAAGGTTAGCGTGACCAACGGAATGCGCAAAGCTGACAAACTCAGAAAAAATTTACCTTTTTAAGCTCTTTGACTCCCTCTACACAAATGCACTATATATAACAATTTCAGTTAACATTCATATAAAGAAAATCAGAAACTCCCCCTCAAAAACAGATATAATCTTTGAAAAATATTCTCTTTGTTCACTCCCCCTTGAATAATGCATAAACCCATTAAAATATAGTTATGAGAACACAATGATCAAATATTAATGTAGAAAGAAAAATATACTGAATATAAATTTTGAAACAACTAAACATTTAAAATTTTAAACCCTAAACAAATTAAAGTCTACTCAGTAAAATATCCCAGATTTATCAATCAGATGAAATCAAATATATGTTGTAGGATACAAGAACAAGTTTCATTGCATAACAAGTTAAGACATGTTCAGATTCAAAAACATCCAGCAATCTATTCAGTGTGCTCACATGTGAATCTTCGATTAGCTTCAAGAAAATGCAGTTCTAAAATTATTATAGAAAACTTTTCATGTACTGACACTAAGTCATAAAAAATTAAGACTTTCACAAATTTACAGGTTTATCGCAACTCAAACATATCACCAAGTATCATGAGATGTGTGCTCATTGGCATCTTTTTAGCAGTGTGCACATTGCCATCTTCTCATGAATGTGCTCTTTGGCATCTTTTAAGCTCGTGCACTTTGGCATCTTTTGATCAAAAAGTTTATTAAGTAAAGAACATGCCGTAAACGTAACTTTCTATCTGACCCTATTGCAGGATTTGGGTCAGCCACTCCCAGACCAGTTGGCCTTAGGGGACTAGGTGTCAAGCACCCCTTGGAACTTACTTTCCCAGATCAGAAAGGATACATCGACATATCCTAAAGCCATTCATACCAGTAGAACATGACTTTCGATCTGGTTCTATTGAAGGATTTCTGTTCGATCACTCCCAGACCAAATGACCTTAGGGGACCAGATGACAAGCGTCCCGAGGAACTTACTTTCCCAAACCAGAAAGATCACAAGTACAAACTTTTAAACTTAGAGATTTCTGTATTTTAAGAATTTATAATTCATCTCAATCACTTAGATCAATGTCTAAATGCTTAGCCCATATTTTCATTCCGATCTAAAATTCTGATCATTTAGGTAGTCTAAGCAAAGTAAACTATAAAAATTCCGACTCATATATCTTTAAAGCAGTAATAAAAGTTTCAAACATGTTGCTAACTTTTCAACTTTTGTAAGACTTGAAATTTGACCATATAAAAACTTTAATATAAACAAAAAAACTTGAAAATTTATCCTAAACACACAATTTATTGAAAAGAAAGAAAACTTGTAAAACTTTTACTTTATAGACTAAAATTTGTAAAGATTTAAACTTTTAATTGATATTTAGTCAGAACAAAATAAAATTCAACTATTTCATCTTTTACATTTTGTCAAGGAGATTTTAAAGAGACAAAGAGCTCAAATGTTTATCTGCTGATCAAGATTCGCTCAAAGATTCTATTCTCTCAGCTACAACAAATTCTTTTGTTGTTTCTGCTCCGAACACCACAGTTCATTCAAGATCATTCAAAAGAGGTGTATCGTTTAGAGATCAAAACAGTAAAGACAACTTTATCTGAAAGATGCTGAGATGAATTTTTTCTTAAATGTCAGAAAGCTTCATAAAGTCGCTTTGTTGGTCCGTGCTGTTATAGAAGATGATTTTTGAAGACCAAAGCGCCAATGATTACTAAGGGGGAGATTGTTAGGTCTGATTTTATAGTAATCATTGTATTTATAGGTCTTGGTCAAATACTGTGTTTAGAGTCATACTATGTTGTATCTGACCAAGGGTATTTAAGTCCCTTTGGTCTTGGTTTGGTGTAAGTTTTGACACGCTCATTAATCTGATTTTACACTTTGCGCTCCAAGTCTCTCTCTCTCTCTACGTTCTCTCTCTAAAGAATCAGTGTTCTTGGACTCTCACATTTTATAAAATAAATTTGTGACTCATATAAAAAAAATTGGGTTATACAAATTCACGAGATAGATAAACAAGCTCAGATTCTTAAAACGTTGAGAAAAACTGGAACACATCATTATCAGAGATAAAATTCAGCAGAAATAAAAATGATGTACTCACAGTATCTCATTTAGTCAGAAGCTTAAATCATTGAAGAACGAGTTCTAAACTGATTTGTTTAGAAGTCGTAGTCTATAAAGTACGGGTCCTGAGCTGAAGTACTCAGAAGCCAAACTTTCTCTTACTCCCCCTTAACATGTGATGCCTGCAACTTTAAATCAGATTGAGATTTGGGTACCCACTTGAATTTGGGTCCGTGAAAGTTAGTTGCAGTTCGTATGGGAAATAATGAGCAGATTTGAAACGAGAAACATGAGAAATATCATCAGAATAATAATCACAATTATCAGAAGAGAAAGCATAATCATTTGAACTAGAATCAGAAGACGAATATGTGACATTTTTGGAAATTTGAAACATTTGCTTTATAGATTATTTTGAAATTTTAATACAATAAGCAAATGAATCACTGTTGTAAAGTTTGTCTACACGTTTATCCCCATCAAAATTATGTTCATCAGATGTTCGCTTCGCTCTCCAGATCTGCTTCTTTGACTAAGTGCTCAAAGTCCTATCTGTAGGAATTGAATCGGAAGAATTAGAACAGTCAGAAATAACTTTATCTTGTTTCTTCGACTTCTTTGACCGTCTTCTTTTACGCTTAGGTTTATAATATTGATCATTGAGCGTAAAAGAATCATCAATAATTTTAGACTTAATATTTAAATCATAAGAAATAAATTTATCTAAGCAACCAATCTGATCAACTAATAAATCTGAATTTGCCTCGGAGTCTGAAGAATTTTGAGAAAAGATTTTAAAATTAGAAATTTCCTTTTGGTTTTCCTTAGAATCAGAAGAAAGACTAGAAATAGAATCCGATTTTTGAGAAAATAATTTTTCTTCAAGACTTGACGTCATGAACGAAAGAAAAATATCAGATTCAATTTTCTTCAAAATATTTTGATCTTCTATCTGATCTTCAAGATCTATGATTTTTCCTTCTAATATTAACGGAGGAGTATATTTCTTCGAATCATAAATGAGTGGAGAAATATTTTCCTTATCAGTATCAGGTGCATAAGGAGCAATAAAATCACCAAACATTGAAGATTTGATAGGAGATATATCATTTAAAACTCTTCTTCCTCTTCTTGATTTTTCAGGAAAATATTTTGCATTTTCACTTGTATAAACAAAAGGAATTTCATTTTTCTTGTTATTTGTCCTTTTCTCATGTTCGATTTCTAACACTTGCTTCTCATTCATCCAATTAATTTTAAATTGAAGAGCATAATGAGCAAGAGTTAGATAATCGTATTTATATAAAGTTGGGGATTTTTCAATCGCATTGTTTAAACAATGATGATTTTCAAAACCAAGTCCCCACCTTTGTTTTAAAGCTTCTTCACTCCTTGGCTTGTTCATAAAAATTGTTTGTTCAGATTGGTTTCTTCGATAAAGCTTTTCTTCTAACTTATTTATTTTATCTGAAAATTCATCTTTTAATATGGTCATGTTAGTCAAAGACTCAAGATAAGTCTTATTTGAATTTTCCAAATCATCCAATTTCTTTTAAAAGATGTCTTTTGTATTTTCTAAAATGGATTTTTCATCTTTCAAAGAAATTTTCAGTTTGTCAATCAAATCTGACTTTTTAGAATTTAGATTCTTTTCAGATAATAACTTAGAACGCAAATCAGACAAAGCAGAAATTATGATATTCATCTGAGAGGTAATGAAATTATAGTCAAATTCAGAATATACCTCATCCTCATCCGTATCAGAATTATCTGACTGATTATCTCCGACTAAGCACAAATGGGCGATCTCAACGTTTGCAACTTCGTCATCAGAGTGATCCAGCCAGAATTCTTCCTCGGCCAGCAAAGCAGTTCCATTTTCTCTCTTTTCTGCTAGTTCCATTTTCTTCATGTAGTAAGCAGAGTCCCTAACCTTCTTAGCTCGACACTTCTTTGAGTAGTGGCCCGGCTTTCCACAGTTATAACAAGAAGCAGTTTTAGGCTCGGGCACTTTGACTGTAGAAGCAGAAGTGAAGCGAGAAGTGTTGGAACCCGATCGAGGTTGGAACTTTTTCTGGTAATGCTAAGAGAGAAGGATCATTGCTTTCTGCAAAGCCTCACCATCATCTTCAGTTGACCCGGTGTAAGCATTTTTAGACAATGCTTGTTCAGATAATTGCTTTGTGAGGAGAGCAACTGGGTCTACTGTTTTCTTCTTTTTATCCAACTTGGCCTTCTTTTCTATTACCAAACTTTCATCAGTCTTCAGAATCTCGTAAAGTTCTTGAATTTGCATTGTAGAGATTCTGACATCATTCTTTAATCTGTGGCATGATTTATTCCAATCTAGTTGCAATATGTTGAGGAATTTAAGATTTGTCTCAATCTCAGTCTTTTCAACCTTTATCTTCCTAAGATCATTGATCACGGCACAGAAACGGTCAAACACAACTTTCAGTGGATCCCCATCCTTGGCTTTGAATTCTTCAAAATTATTCATGTATCGCGTATGCCTGAGTTGAGTAGCTACTGAAGAACCAAGCATAATCTTCTCAAGCTGTTGCCACATCAGATTAGGATGAGTTTTGAAACAGTCAATCCTGTTGTATACAGAGTTTGGCAAGGCCAGCATTAGATTTGCTTTAATATCCCGATCAACTTGATAAGCAGACAACTCTTCATGTGTGTACTCTTTAGTAGGCTTGTATAATCCAGAAGCCAATTTAGGTCTGTCGAACGGTCCTTCAGATAAAATGGTCATCATGTCATTTTCATTCTTTTGTCGTTCAATAAAGTTCAAGAACCGATCTTGCCATTGAGTGAATTCGTTTTCGTCAACTAGGACCGGAGGACGAGTTTCTATACCCAATAACATCATGAGGTCACTCGTGTAGAACTTAGCTTGAAAGCCAAATTTTGCAGAATCCATAGATGACAAAAAAAAATTCCCAGACTCTTTTTTTTTTTTTTTAACTAAGTCTGGAACACACGCAAACAGAAGGTTTGCGTAATCAAGGAGATCTGCAAACTAAACTTTGCGTTTGCAACTAGAAACGCAAGATAACATTTTGCGTTTGAGTAGAGAAGCGAAAACTAAGACTTTGCGGGTGAAGATTGAAACACAAACTGTGTTTTGCGTGTGAAAACTGAAGCGCAAAGAATGATTTGCGTGTGTAAGCAGAAGCACAAACTAGAACTTTTCGGAAGAAGGCGGATACGCAAGACAGACTTTGCGTATGAAGGAGGGAGCGCAAGCTTCACTTTGCGTATTCAGGCCGATGCGCAAAGTTAACTTTGCGTATGAGGATCGATGCGCAAACCAATTATGAACATGCGCAAAACAACTTGAATGATGCGCAAAGTTTTATGAATGATGCGCAAACTATGGAGCTTGCGCAAACTGATGAAAGAACACAAAATCTTCAAAAACTCGATTATAACACAAAATTTGATGAAATTTCCTTTTACAAACTAGATCGAAAACAGATTTTTAACACATTTCAAACACAGATATCGATTAAAATCCACTAAAACTGAAAATCATGAATATAACAGAACGAGATCTCGTTTTTCCAGAAAAAATCAATTTCACAAAATCGATGATCTAAACTTGAATTTTATGCAAAACAATATGAAGCAAAGACGATCGATTATCAAAAACGAGACTAATGAACCAAAAAATCAACACAATTCGATCTCTAAAACTTCCAAATTTGATGAGAAATCAAGAAAACGAGATTTTCTTGTAAAACTCAAGAAAATCAATCAAATTTTCGATTTCAATCAACAATTCAGATTCAGAAAATGCAATCTCTCCATCCTCTCAAGATTCAGTTTGCTCTGATACCAATTGAGAGTCCAAGAATCTCTAAATCTTTAGAGAGAGAAAGTAGAGAGAGTAACAAGGAAGGGCAAAGTAATGTATTGAATGAATGTGCGTGAAGATCTTACACCAAACAAAGACCAAAGGGACTTACATACCCTTGGTCAGATACAACACAATATGACTCTAAAAACAGTATTTCTGACCAAGCCCTATAAATACAATGATTACTATAAAATCAGACCTAACAATAATATTTCTAAAAAGTTTGATGTTTTACAGATATCAAGGGGAAGGATATTTATTCAAGGATACTTTAATTGCTATATTCATTCCAGGGGGAGTTACAGATTCTGATCTACAGGTATATTATTCTCATCCTTATACTCAAACACTTGTGAAAGAAGAACAACTTTTACTTGTGAAAAATGGTGTTAAAATGTTCAAACCACTTCACGATCTTAACATGTTTTTATGATTTGAGAAGTGTGAATTTTAAATGATTTTTGGATACTTATATGCTTATCTGGCCGTGTGTTCTTTAAAGAATAATACTTGTGTATTTTCTTTTCTATATACTTTGTCGAGTATTCATACACACACTGGTTCATTATTTTCAAATTGATTATGTTATTACCATGTATCAAATAATATATATCTTTCTATGGTAATACTCCCGTTGTTTGATATTCATAGTTGTTTGAATCAAACGTCATTTCATTTTTAATGTGCTTTCATTGATAATATGTTTATATATTGTTCATATAAACAACATACGTCTTTGAATTCCCAAATATTTTTTTTCTTCATGATAATTTGATCTGATCTTAATCATTGTCAGATTCTCAAAACATTTCTATTCTTTTCATTCATATAAAGTTTTGAGATATCTTATATGTTTAAAATGCTCAAATTTCATTTCTGATCTCTTGATGAGCATATATACACTGACATGTGATTTCTTATGCTTTACATGTCAAGAAAATCATTGAACAACATGTACTTTTAGGAACATGGGATTCAGTGTGAGTGCTTAATAGATCTTCCATGGATTCACGATAACTAGTGTTTCCTACCCCGGAAGAAATCATTTAAGTGATTGAGGGGAGAGGGATCTAAAAGAATTGAGTGTGGAGTGAGTTGAGATAAAATGGAAATAAGAGATTGGTTAGATGTGAGCTTATATGATTAAAAGAAAGAGGGTGAGAGAACAGAGTTAAAAGAATATTAGAACTCTGCACCAAATATCTTTCTGAGTCGGGCAGCCACATTACTGATTGGTTCACATTTCTTTGGTGACCATCATTGAAATAGGCAAATAGCCCATGCCATCTCTTGAATACAACCCCACAAGCCACTCATTCTTTTCTTAAAAAGAGAATGTTTCACATTTTCTGGGGAAGCAGCACATAATCTATCGGATCTTCACTTGGAAGATACTGATATTGAAAAAGAAGGAAAGTTGCCCCACCTTCGACCCTTTCTCATGCACGTTGAGTCCATGTACAATCATTGTTGTCTCATTGATTTACATACTTTGAGCCTTATGAAACACAATCATTGTGCTAATTCTTTCAAAACACAAGCACGAGCACACAGAGAATTTGTTTTTCTGTCAGAACATTCATAGAATTACCTTGTTTTTTTCAATGATTGAATGGAAGTCATGGAGAGTCAACATTAAACCAGCTCCTTAATTTGTACATTCGTTGTACACAGTAACTTCGTGTTACTGACAGGCATTTCTAACTGTTTCATTTGCTGATTCAGGGTTACAACTCATATTCGTTTGAATTTGAAAAGATTCAGATGAATACATTTGTGAATCAAAGGCCAATTCAGATCAGATGTTAGATTGTTTTCATATTTTTCATAAGGGGAGATGAAAGTTCATGAAGACTGTACTCATTGGTTATATGGGGGAGATCATTCAATGACAGAGCTGACCTTGAAGTGTTTTAATGATTTTGATTCTTACAAATCATTGAAAAGGGGGAGAATAATCAAAGTTCAAGATCAGATTGAAGTTTTAAAGATTTCAGGGGAGATAAAGTTTTCAGATGATTAAAGTCAAAGGTTAAAGAAAGCTTGTCAAAGAGAAAGTGAAAGAAAGTCAGAGTTTGAAAGAAAGGTTGTCTAGTCAGAGTTTAGTCAAAAGCTAATTCAAAGGAAGAGACAAGTTTGAAGAATTGTCAAAGATCATACAAAGTGTAAAAAGACTTAAATATATCAAAGTTATGAAGAAGAAATAGCTGAAAGCTGAAGACAATTCTGAAGATAAGAAGACCTAAAGATTATTGTCAAATTTTTTTTAATCTTGAATCCAAAGGGTGAGATTGTTAGACTGAAATTGTATTCAAGATTAAATGAGGGTCATTGTTGTAATTAGTGTTTGGGTGTGAGTTGTAATGTGCTTAGGAGGTTTGACCTTGCTTGGTCATATTGACCTATATATAAGCAAGTCTTTGTGTTGTTTCTAAGGAGGCGTAGAAGTAAGTGTGTGAAAGTGAAGGTGTAATCTTGGTGGTAATTGAGAGAGAGTAAGAACACATAGTTGCACACATTAAGTATACACACAAACACTCAATCTTATGGTTTGATGTAATCCTTGTGATTAATAAACAAAAGTGTTTTGTGTAAATTTGTATGTGTTTATGCTATAATTCTTGGGCCACAAAATCTTCAACCAGAGTGGGATATGTTAAGTCTAAATATTGTATCCAAGATTTAATAGGAAAGTCAATGATGTAAAAGTCAACATTGTCTAAGTCAAAGTTGTATTTGTTTTACTTAGTGATTAAGTCTTGATTAGTTAGATGGTATAAATAGTGTTGTCTTTGTAATCTTGTAATAACGTTCTAGAGAGCATTGCATTGTAATATTCAGAGACATGTGATTTGTAATTGAAGATCTACTTTCTCTCTCTAGACTCTCTCTCTAGTTCTTGATCTAAATTGTAATATTCTTGAGTAATTGCTTGTTGTGATTGGGATTTATTGATTAACAATTGGTATCAGAGCTGAACCAAACTTTTCAGGAATGATTTGATCTTGTTTTGAATTGAAATTAGTGTTTTTTGGATCTAATTTTTGGATTTTTCGAAAAAAATTCAAGAAAACGAGTTCTTCACTGTTACATTCAAATTTCTTGGGAAAAATCGTTTTTAGTGAAAGAAAATAGATTCTTTGAGTTCGATTTATGTTTAGGATCAATTCTTGTTTGGATTACATCTTGTAAATTGAACATTTTCGATCTCAATTTCTGAATTTTTGAGTTTTCATGAAAACGAGTTCGTTCTCTATTCTTGATCGAATTCGTGTGATTTGATGTTTTTAATCGAAATTTGTTTGTATTTGTGTGTTTAGTATTGTTTTTCGATGATACTGATAAGTTCTTGAGTTCAATTGTGTATATTTTGATCGATTTGAGAAAAATACAGCCAAGAACACGCTTTGCGCAACATTCATATGCTTTGCGCAAGTATCATCTGATTTGCGCAAGTATCATCGTGTGCCACCATCGTTTATACGTAAACATACTTTGCGTATCACTCGGGTTTCGAAAAGCTACTTTGCGCTTCAAGGCTAATACGCAAAGTTCACATTTGCGCATCCTTCATCATACGCAAAGTCTCACTTTGCGCATCTAGCCCCATACGCAAACCATACTTTGCGTATCCTACGGGTTTCGAGAACCATACTTTGCGCATCTAGTTGGATCCAAAAACCTACTTTGCGCATCATGTGACTTACACAAACCTTCTTTGCGTATTCAGTGTGACACGAGATTCATCCTGGAAATTTTTTTTAGTGTGTCATCTATAATTTTTTTAAACTTTGTGTCATAACAAGTGTTGTTCAAATTTTCAATTTTTAATATTTTTCGAAAATTTTCAATTTGATCTGATTTTTGATTTTCTTATATATAGTTTGGGAACGATCATTTTTTTTATCAAGCTGTTTCTCATTCAAAGCTTTCTGAGAGAGAACATTTTACATTGTCAAAATTTTGTTTTTGAATTCATTTCAACTGACGATTACTTTGTTAAATTCCTTTTGAAACAGGATGAGTTCTCCAATTTTACTCAGAGGAAGATACGAGCAATGGAAAATTGATTTTTTCAAATTTGTAGATACACATGAGCTGAGTTGCTATATCAGACTGTCATTGACTAAAGGAGAGATAAAATCTCATACTCCAACAGAAGATTGTACTGAGGATTGGGAGAAAAGAAAGAATGCTGATAATATGGCTCGAACTTTTTTGTTGAATAGTATTCGTCATGAGATTAATGGTCACATAAAAACCTATCAGTTGACAGGAAAAGATTTATACAAGTCAATAAGAAAGGAGATATGGGACTATATTGAATGGACAATGTTAGGGCCAACGGTTGTGTCTGAGCTAAAAGGAAAGATTTCTGAGATGGAATCTAAAATTCAGCAGACAGTCTTTCTGTTGAGAGCAATGAACAGAAAGTTAAGCAATTGGAATCTGAAAATGCTAAGCTTCAAAGAAGAATATCTGACTTGGAACAAACGATGGTCAGAGAAAAATCTGATTTTGAAAGTATAAAGAAAGAGTTCACTAAGAAGTTTTCAGAGTTTTTCAGGAAGAGTGCTGAAGAGAAGAAGACAGTGGAGCTCAAATGCATTAAACTTTCTCAACAAATATCTGATTTTGAGAAAGTACTGATTTTGGAAAGAGAGAAGTTTGAGAAAGAAAAGAAGGCCATAGAACAAAAGAATGTAGGATTATTCAAAGAACTATCAGGCCAGAGAAATAATTCAGAAATAGGGTTTGAAGAAGAAAGATCTATATTTGAAACTGAAATCAAAAGGCTAACTTCCAAGTTGTCTGAACTGTCTGCTTCTACACTGAAAGAGCAAAAGACGAAGTCTGAGTTCTCAAAGAAGATTGACCAACTTGTGAAAGAAAGAGACATCTTTGCATCAAAGATCAAAGAGCTTGAAAAGTTTGTTTCAAGTTCTACCTAGAAATCTGTCTCTTCACAAAGGTCAGTTAAATCCTTTAATCAGATTCGTCGATCTAACATTTTCTTTGATGAATTTTTAGATCGTTCAAATACATCTTCAAGAAGAAAAAGCTACAAGAAATAGAAACTGGTCTGGATGAAGAAACCAGTCAAAGATGACAAATCATATGAGCTGAATGGAAAGACACCATGTGTACATGTTCATAAAGCAAAGCAGAACAAAGAGTATAAAGGTAACCTGATTTGAAATACTCAAAAGATCAATTACTCAGGTTTTCAGGTAATAAATTTTATTGTTCTTACTGTTGTACACATGATCCTATCCACAAGACCAGTGATCATTTCTGGTATGGTTCTTACTCCATAACCCCCACACGTACTGCAACTAACTTTTCTGGACCCAAATACCAGTGGGTACCAAACAAGAAAACTGATTCTGTGTTGCAGGCACCGCAAGTCAAGGGGTAGTAAGAAGACAATGGCTTTTGAACACAGCAGTTCAAAACCCGCACCTCAATGTCAAGATTATGGCTTCTAAGCACATCAGCTTAGGACCCGGTCTTAAAAGGAGTTTGACTTGTAAACACAACAGTTTAGGACTCGGATCTCAGCGATCAAAAAGACCTTACTCCTGTATGTTTGCATCCGATGGATATGATGGTCTACATCCCAAGAGAATTGATCTGATCTCTATCCTATACTTTTTCACTGCTAGATTTTTCTGATATTGATGGTCTAACAATTCAAAAGGGAGTGTTTGATCTCTATCCTATTTTAACTAATATATTTCAGATGCCTAATTTAAGAGGGAGTAAAGGTGATGATTTCTGATTATTTCATATCAGAACTCATACTATAAAACTGTTTTACTGCTTTCTGTCTTTTATTTTTGAATAAATGATGTGAATAAAGTGGCTTCTGATTACATGACAGACCAGGACCCGTTTTTCAATGTTCAAAGAAGGATATTGTGCTAATATCTAGGGGGAGCTTAAAAGATATAAATCATTTAGTCATGATTTGAGGGGGAGCTGAAAAGGTAAATATTTTCTGATCCTAGATCTCTGATTGTTTGAAAGAACAACTTTCAAGCATGAAAAACAATTTCTGAAATGTTCAAACCACTTCTCTATTCTCAAAAGATTTTATGAATTTAGAAGTGTGCTTTTAAATGTTTTTCAAATTTTGAGCTTAATGTTTAAATGACCGTGTGTTTCCAAAGATCAATACTTGTGTATTATCTTGTCCATATACTGTCAAGTATTCACACACATCGGCTCAGTACTTTATCAATTTGTTATTACCATGTCTCATAACGAACCAATTTTTCGATGGTAATACCCCCGTTTGAAATTCAAAGTTGTTGAGCATCATTCATCTTTTTCAAATTTGTGCCTTTATTGCTAAATTGTTTATATTTGTTCATATAAACAAAATATCATGTTCTTTGATTCCCTAACCATTTCATTTGATCTGATTTTAATCATTGTCAGATTCTCAAAACATTTCTATTCTTTCTTGATTATTCATTTATATAAAGTTTTGAGAAATCTTAAATGTTTAAAAATGCTCAAATTTCATTTCTGATTTTTGATGAGCATACATACACTGACATATGATTTCTTGTGCTTTACATATCAATAAAATCATTGACCAGCATGTACTTTTAGAAACATGGGATTCAGTGTGAGTGCTTAATAGATCTTCCATGGATTCACGATAACCAGTGTTTCCTACCCCGGAAGAAATCCTTTGAGTGATTGAGGGGAGAGGGGTCTAAAAGAATTGAGTGTGGGAGTGAACTGAGGTAAAATGGAAATGAGAGATTGGTTAAATGTGAGCTTATATGTTTAAAAGAAAGAGGGTGTGAGAACAGAGTTAAAAGAATATCAGAACTCTGCACCAAACATCTTTCTGAGCCGGGCAGCCACATTACTGATTGGTTCACATTTCTTTGGTGACCATCATTGAAATAGGCAAATAGCCCATGCCAACTCTTGCTATTACCCCACCAACCACTCGTTTCTTTATCCAAAAAGAAATGTTTCATTTTCTTGGGGACACAGCACATATGCTATCTAATCTTCACTCGGAAGATTTAGATATTGAAAAAGAAGGAAAGTTGCCCCACCTTCGTACCTCTTTCTCATGCACATTGAGTCCATGTACAATCATTGTAGTCTCAGTGATTTACATACTTCGAGCCTTATGAAACACAATCATTGTGCTAATTCTTTCAAACACAAGCACGAGCACACAGAGAATTTGTTTTTCTGTCAGAACATTCATAGAATTACCTTGTGTTTTTCAATGATTGAATGGAAGTCTTGGGGAATCAACATCAAACCAACTCCTTACATTGTACATTCGTTATACACAGTGACTTTGTGTTATTGACAGGCACTTCTAACTGTTTCATTTGTTGAATCAGGGTTACCTCGTCCATTATGTCTGAATTTGAAAAGATTCGGATATATACTGTTCATGATTCGGCTCTTCAGATCAAAGCATGCCAACTGTCAAAAGGGGAGATTGTTATTTGATCTCAAAGGGGGAAATCAAAGTTTGTGCTGAAATTGATGAAGTTTTGATGATCATGATGCTCACATCATCAAAAAGGGGGAGAATGTTACAAAGATCAATTTCAAAACAATGAAGAGATGTCAAAAGTGAAAAATGCTTCCGCTGATTCAAAGACTGATTCAAAGACTGTTTCAAAGACAGTTTTACAAAGTTCAAAGCCTGATAAAGATTATTCAAAGATTCAAGAAAGTTTGTTTTTCCAAAGATGATCCAGAGATCAAAGTGATGAAGATACAAAGAAGTTTGTTTTTCCAAAGAAAGTTTCTTCAAAGAGGTTTTCAAACGTTTCAAGAGTTATGTTTCTCGTTCAAGGCTTGTTGACTTTCAGAGCTTCAATGTTTAAAAAGACTTTTCAAGATTCTTCAAAGGCTGCAAGAGTAAAGATTGTGAAGGCTTCACTGAGACAAAAGCTGAAGAATCAAGAGCTGAAGATCAGTATCAATTTTTTATTAAATCTTGAATACAAAGGGGGAGATTGTTAAGTCTAAATATTGTATCCAAGATTTAATAGGAAAGTCAATGATGTAAAAGTCAACATTGTCTAAGTCAAAGTTGTATTTGTTTTACTTAGTGATTAAGTCTTGATTAGTTAGATGGTATAAATAGTGTTGTCTTTGTAATCTTGTAATAACGTTCTAGAGAGCATTGCATTGTAATATTCAGAGACATGTGATTTGTAATTGAAGATCTACTTTCGCTCTCTAGACTCTCTCTCTAGTTCTTGATCTAAATTGTAATATTCTTGAGTAATTGCTATTTGTGATTGGGATTTATTGATTAACAGGATACTTATTCTATTCAGTTGCAGATGAACAAAGATATGGATGAAGAGAAACTTAATGATATGTTTTGTGTCCTAAACCAGCATGAGGATAAGGTTAAGGAACAGGCTGTTGTGAACAAGAAATTGTTACAGATTAAAGAGAAACAGAAGAAAGTTGAGGATTCTTTGGTTTTACTTGCTCAAGGCAAAGAAAAGATGCTCAAGGGAGGTTCAGTTTATGCAAAGTATGGAAAGAAAAAAGCTTTTGTGTCTAACATTGTTGAATCATCTGACAGTTCTGAGGAGGAGGAAGAGGAATCTGAAAATGAATTGACTGAGTTTGCTGAAAAATTAGCATTGTTGACTTCAAACTTTCACAAGAGGTTTGGAAGGAAGAAATTCTACAACAAGTCTAAACCTGATTCTTACCAAGCTCACAAGTACAAAGGAAAGTTCAAGAAGGAAAAGGAAAGAAAAGATGAGAAGAAAGAAGAGAAGAGAGAAAAGAAAGAAAAGGAGAAAGGTGACAAGTGTTTCAATTGTGGTAAAACCGGTCACTTTGTCAGAGACTGTCCAGAAAAGAGAGTGAAGAATTATGAATACTATGCCAAGAAAGCTCAGTTGGCTAAAGCTTTGGAGAAAGGAAAAGCACTGAAAGCTGAGAAGGAGATTTGGCTGGAATATTCAGATGAAGAGGAAGAAGTTAAAGTGAATCTTACTCAAGTTCACTACAATCTCATGGCTCATCTAAATGAAGATTCTGACTCTGTGGTACACTCTCATTCTGATAATTCTGATACTTTCTCTGAAAATGAAGAAGTTCTGAACTTGATGTCTCAATTAACCTTAATGAACTTTGAGTTTCAAAAATTGAAAGATAAATTTCAAAACCAAAAGAGTATCACTCAGGGACATCAAGATCAAGGTTTAATCTATAAGACATTAGCAGCAGAAAGAGAAGAAGAAAAGAATGTTCTAAAACTGGAAAAGGTTAACCTTCAAACTAAGATATATGAATTACAAAAAGAGTTAACATCATTGAAAGATAAAAATTTTGATTTAACCTTGAAGTATGATATTGTTTTGAAAGATAGAACTGAAGCATAAACAAAGATTAAGGAGTTGGAGGATTTAAATTTTAAAAGAGGTCAAACAGAACAGACATTGAAAATTTTAACCAGTAATAAAAAAGATACTCGCTTTTATAATGCTAAAACTGGTTTTTAAAACCTTTGTCAAGTCTGAGACTTCATCACCGGAGACTCTTAAGATAAAAACAGAAAAACTAGTGAAGGTTAAATCAGAAATTAAAACTGATTCGGATTCTCATGATTTTAAATCTGCTGGTTTCAAATACGACGACTTAAATTCATCTTATAAAAATAAAAAAGAAAAGTTTCATCGAATTTGAAAATCTTTTTTCCAAAATCACATGAGACTTCTAAATCAAGTTTTATATCTGATGCAACTGAAACTGTTATATCTTGTTCAATCATAGGAGACAAAGATGAGAAATCTCATTCTCAAACCAAGTCTGTTTCTGAAAAAACTTCAAATTTTACTGATTCTGAACATCAGGCATCTTTAAAAACCATTTCTGATTTGGAAAGGAAAATTTCAGCTCTCAATATTATAATTGCTGAATTGGAAGATGCCAATGAAAACTTTGGGATGGAATTAGATTCAAGTATGATTCAAAATGAAATTTTGCAAAAAGAAATTAGAAATTTAGAATCCCAAATTTTCAAAAGGCAAAGAAGCTTGTCCTGATCAGAATTCTCTATCTTCTGTTAATCTCAATGCTGATGTGAAATCTGGCACAGACTCAAACTCCTCAAATGAAAACATCTTTAAAGATTTTAAAATCTTCGAAAAAGGAGTTAAGTGTTAATGAAAAAGTAGAATGTTCGGAAACCAAATCTAATTCAGTTTCTAACATTTCTTCTGATCCCTCTTTAGAAAAATTTACTTTCAATGATTCTAATGTTGGTTGTTCTTCATATAACAAAGTTAAGAAGGAAGGTAAAAAGGGAATGAAGATGAAAGTGGATAAGAAGATGATGCTTCTGATAGTTTGACTTGTAATAGAGTAGTCAAAGTTTGTAATAACGCTTGTCAACTTTGTTTGAATAAAACAAAATAAAACAAAAACTCTTTTCCGAAATGAGTTGTTGACACAAGATACTACAACATTACGATGCTCAAATTGTCATGAAAGTTCTTTTTCTTTGAAACCTAAGTTTTCTAAGAAAAGAAAATTTGTCCAATTTGTGAATGAGAAAACTTCTACTCATTCTACTATTAATCATAAAGCTGAAGTTTATTATTTTCAAAAGAAAAATAATGATTTTAAAATGAACAAGTTAGTTGAAGTAAATTTTGTGTGGTAGTGGATTCCAAAGTCAGAACTTAAAGCACAAATTTTATCGAAAGAACCCAAGTTTGAATGGAGAATCAAAGGGTCGTCACCTGATTTGAAGAAGCTTAAAGATACTAACAAGAAAGGACCCATATTCATATGGGTACCTAAATTGAAGTGATTGTTACTTGCAGGCTTGTCATGTGTGGATCATAGATTCAGGAGCCTCAAGATACATGACAGCACATAAGCACCTGTTGTTCGACTATGCAAATCATTATGTAGGTTCAGTCAACTTCGGGAATGAAATGAAAGGCTATATCAGAGGATACAGTGTTATCAAGAACAGTATGATTCTATCTCAAAAGTTCTGTATGTGGAAGGATTGGCTTACAACTTATTCTCTATCAGTCAGTTTACCGAGAAGAAATGCAAAGTTGAGTTTGATGAATAGTATTGTTATATCAAAGATCAAAGTCAAGCACTGTTGATAAAAGTTGGAAGAATGGGATTACTGTATGGTGTTCACTTTCCAACTCTGAAAGCTTCAAAACTAGTTTGTCTCATTTCTAAGACTTCAACAGAGGAAAGTTGGCTATGCACCGCAAGTTATCTCATCAATATTTCAAAGATCTCAATAAGCTCAGAACTCATAATTTAGTTACTGGTTTACCAGAACTAAAAATGGATCAAGACTCACTTTGTTCAGCATGTGAAAAGGGCAAGATGAAAAAGAGTCCTCATAAGCTAAAAATGTTATCAAGTTGCACAAGATATCTTGAGCTTATTCACATGGATCTTTGTGGGCCAATGAGAACACAATCTATCAATGGTAAAAAGTATATCTTGGTGATGATTGATGAATATTCCCGATATACTTGGCTAGAGTTCTTAAGGCAAAAGTCGGAAGCTCCAGATTTGATTATCAAATTCATCAAAAGAATTGAAGGTCTTCTTCAAAGACAAGTTCAACAATTGAGAAGTGACAACGGAACTAAATTCAAGAATGCAACTCTTCAAAGTTATCTTGATTCTGTTGGCATTTCACATAATTTTTCGGCTGCAATGACACCTCAACAAAATGGTGTTGTTGAAAGAAAGAACAGGACGTTGGTGGAAGCAGCACGTACAATGCTTGCCTATTCTGATCTACCTCCGTTTCTATGGGCTGAAGCAGTACTGCGTGTTTCACACAGAACAAGACCATTATTAATAAGTGTTTTAATTAAACTTCTTATGAAATTATAAATAGTCGTAAACCTACCGTTAAATTTTTTCGTGTATTTGGCTGCAGGTGCTACGTGTTCAATGATAGAGAAACTTTGTCAAAGTTTCAACCAAAAGCTGATGAAGGAGTGTTCATTGGATATTCTCTTCAATCTAAAGCATACAGATTCTACAACACTAGAACGAAGACTATGATTGAAAGCATCAATGTATCGTTTGATGAATCTAAGACAAGGACTTATGAACATTCCAGTTCAGGACTCGCACCTAACGACATAGCTTCTACATCAAAAAGTGTAGAACCTGAGATAAACCAGAATAAGATTTCTAAATCTCAAACCTTAACTGAATCATATCTTGATTTATTATTCTTTGATGCTTTTAATTATATAACTGCAAAGGATAACAATCAAGACAACTCAAAGAACATCAACACACCTACCACAAGTACAGACATATCTGGACTGTCTGAAGAAGTTGGTGAAGCTTCTGCTAGTCAAGAACAAGTTTTTTCCGAAAGTGCTACACCAGACATCTCATTTGAACCGGTCTCACCATTAGTTGAATTAGCATCAACATCAGTTGTGTCTGGAGATATTTCATCAGAAACACAACCTGAAGAAGTTATTCCATCAACAAGTGCAAAAATTCCAGAGGCAAATGAAATTGACTTGCCTGCAGTACAAGATGAGTATGATGAGACAAATAATTATACTGATATGGATCATCTACCAAGCACACACAGATGGACAAAGGCACACCCTCCAACAAATATCATTGGTGATCCGAATGCAAAAGTGTCTACCAGATCTACATCTGCATTCGCATCTGCGAATTATTGCATCTTCGTCAACTTTCTAAGTAGCATGGAACCTAAAAAGCCGTCTAAAGCACTGAAGGATCCGGACTGGATAAATGTGATGCAAGACGAGCTAAATGAATTCAAACGGAACGAAGTGTAGAGTTTGGTACCAAGACCCAAGGATAAAACCATTGTCGGAACTAAATGGGTTTATCAGAACAAGAAGGACGAGGTAGGTATAATTGTCAGAAATAAGGCACAGTTGGTTGCTAAAGGCTATAACCAGCAAGAAAGCATAGATTATGACGAGTCCTATACACTCGTTGCCAGGATCGAAGCAATAAGGATTTTTCTTGCATATGTCGCTCATAAAAATATCAAAGTATACCAGATGGATGTTAAATCAGCATTCCTGAATGGTATCCTACACGAAGAGGTGTATGTAAGTCTACCAGAAGGCTTCATTGATCCATAGTATCCATATCATATGTATGTGCTTGATAAAACTCTCTATGGATTGAAACAAGCACCGCGCACATGGTATGAGATATTAACTATTTACCTTTCCGAGTATGGATTCCGAAAAGGTACCATCGACACCACTTTGTTTTTGAAAAAGAAAGGTGAGGATTTTATTTTTGTGCAAATTTACGTAGACGATATTATTTTTGGTTCTACGAATCTGAAACTTTGTGATGAATTTCAAGACATCATGAAGAGTAGGTTTCAGATGTCAATGATGGGTGAGTTGAACTTTTTCTTAGGTTTACAAGTTAAAAAAACCCCATAAGGGATTTTCATTAACCAGTCAAAATACATCAAAGATATGTTAAAGAAATTTAATATGACTGATTCAACACCCATGAAGACTCCCATGCAATCCGGAAGTTTGTTGGATGTTGATATCTCCGGAAAATCAATAGATCAATGAACCTACAGAAGCATGATAGGATATTTTCTTTATTTGACATCAAGTAAACCAGATATAATGTTTGCTACTTGATTTTGCGCTCGTTATCAAGCGAATCCGAAGGAATCCCATTTCGCTGTTGTTAAATGAATCTTACGGTACCTTAAAGGCACACCAAATTTGGGCCTTTGGTTTCCGAAATATTCTAGGTTTCAACTAATTGCCTACACAGACGCAGATCATGCAGGAAATACGTTGGACAGAAAAAGCACGTCTGGAGCATGTCATTTTTTGGGAGAAAAACTAGAAGTTGGTCATCGAAGAAGCAGAAATGTGTATCAACTTCTACGGCCGAAGCAGAATATGTGGCGGCTGCTAGTTGCTGTTCGCAAGTGCTGTAGATGAAGACACAACTTAAAGAGTACGGATATGAGTTGAACAAAGTTCCTATTTACTGCAATTCTAGAAGTGCAATTGCAATCATGGCAAATCCGGTGCATCATTCCAAGACCAAACACATAGATATCAGGTATCATTTTATCAAGGATCGTGTAGAAAAAGGTAATATTAAAATGCATTTTCTTTCAACTGATTTTGAGGTTGCTGACCTATTCACAAAACCTCTTGATGAAAAGAGATTCAATTTCTTAGTCAGCAAACTCGGAATGTTAAATCTGAATGCATGAAAATATTTTCCTATCTTGATTTGAGGGGGAGTATGTTCTTGTTTGGGTTTGTGTGAGCATTTTTGGTTGGATATTATTTTCTAAGTCTGATACATATAACCAATGTGGATTCATGTTCAATGAGGACCAACTTCATCATCTGTTTTGTAGGTTTGACAAGTTTCATGAAATATTGCTAAATCAGTAGCCTGGACATTGAGTTCTGATCAATTCAGATCAGGACTCATACTTCAGTATGATGAGCTGAATGCAGTACTCTAGGGGGAGTATACACATCTGTGCACACTTCAAGGGGGAGTATCATATAAATGTCTGTAAGTGTGTAGGTGTGTGTGTGTGTGTGTGTGTTAAAAAGTTTTGAAATCTGAAAAAAATTTCAAGTGAGAGATGTTGATTTTATGCTTAAAAGTGAATTTGTGCAAAATTTCTATTTTTGGAAAGTGCTCAAAAAAATTTCTAAGTCTCAGAACTCGCAAGCTTTGGTCTGCGACAAGTCACTTGGCGCAAACCATTGTCTACGACTTCTTACTTGACGCAAACCAAAGACTACGACAAGTGGAGAACGCGCAAGCTTCGATCTGCGACTTCTGAGAACGCGCAAATTATTGTTTGCGACTTCTTTCCATAACACCACTTGACGCAAATAGTGTCTTGCGTCAAGTTCACACACATCCTTGTCGTTCTTTGCGACAAGTGTTGATTTTCTTCTGTTTGCGACAAGTGGGATACTCAATCAAATCGTGACATGTGTCACCCTATTCTTGAGTATAAATATGAGTTTTCAAATTTTTGTCCCCACTTGTTTCAAAAACTCTTTGCCACTTCTTGCACTTAGCTATTTTTGCTTTCAACTCCATATTTGGGACTTCTCATATTTCAGCTTTTATACTATCGATTCAGTGTAGGTTTCTTGTTTAAATATCTGTATTGTTGTTTGTTATATCGTGTTTTGTATTTGTTTCTTGTTTCCAGGTTCTTAAGTTCTTTGATTTAAGGTTTGTGATTGTTCATCTTATTCAAACCCCATCAAACCGAACTCAGTTAAACTTTGAATATTGGACTGAAATTCATCGATTAACTCTCTTATAAACTTGATATTGTTAATGGGTTTTGTAAATCAATCACTTTGGTACTTGAGTCGAACCTGAAATCGAACTCCTTGACATCGAATTTGGATTTTTGGATTATGGACTGTTCGACTCTCTTGAACACTGATTTGAACTTAATAAACATTGACAATGATAATCAGTAAATTTAAAGGGTTAATTTCTTAATAACATTGTTAATCGAACATATAACCCAAAATTATGGTTGATTATAAATTCCCAAGTGATTTGATTTTGAAATTCAAAAATAATACCAATTATGAACTCTACGAGTTCTTCGTTTGAAGCTTGCGAGTTGTTGAGGTAAATTGATGTTCTTTCATGAAAAGTTCAAGTTTCTGAGTTTTGCGATTTCTTGATTGAGTCAATTTTTCTAAGTATTTTGTTGCATTAGCTTTCTACGACAAGTATACCTTGTTCTTTCATTTGCGACAAGTACATTGGTCTGTACTTTCAAAATTTTCTACTTCTTTAGTCTGCGACTTCTGGACTTAGAAAATTTTTCAAAAGTTTTTCTGAAAAACAAAGTTTTGGAATTTTACTGACATATTGGATCTATATCTAATAATTTTTAACTTTTCAGGTACAACCATGGCTAGTGAGAACTCAGTTGATCCTATTGTTTAGATGGATGAAAATGACCCAAATGTTTCCAAAGAAACTCCTATGCCATCATCCAGACCTCACTTTTAGTCAGCCATTGGTGAAAATCCAGATCTTGCACTGATCCATCCTTCTGACTACTTGTTGTTTTATCCAAACAACCACCATGTTGATTTGGAAAATCTCAAAATCAATCCATTGGTGTTGGATATCTTAAGAGGACATCCCATCTACTATGCATTGACTGCAACTGCCAATGTGCCTCTTATCTATCTACAACAAGCCTGGAAGTCCATTGAATTTGTTAGTGTCAACAACAACAGATATTTTGAGATTCAGATTGATCATTTCACATCAATCCTGAATTATCAAAGGCTGAGACTTATCCTTGATCTTCCAGAAGCAAATTCCAGAACAGGCAGAACCAGCTTTGATCCATATCCAATTGATTCGGAAATTTTTTAAGGCATCCGAGCCTTAGGATATGTGGGTCAACTTACAAAGATCAGTGAGTTCAAGAAATCCAATCTACCACCATTCTGGTATCAGATGTTTTCTATCATCAATCGGTGTTTAACTGCAAGGCACACCGGAGTAGACAACACCAATATGCATTCACTTAGACTTTTCCATGCTATTGTGTACGATCTACACGTGGACTATTCCATTGCTATTTGGACTGAGTTGTATGACAAAGTGTTGATCAAGAGAACTTCAAAGAAACCAATCTTTGTTCGATACCAGAGGTTTCTACAACTTATTATGAAGAGTATGCTCAGATCTAACAGAGATATTCCAAAGAGGCATAATCATGAAGTAGGACCTGAATTTGGGATGAGGTATCTACAAAAGCAGAAACAATCATTTAACTACTCAATGCCAGTTCCTGAGGCATTACATATTTATGTCGATCCGAACTCAAGGAGTGTAACATCTTATAGAGAGTCTACGGGACGACCAGCACCGGTTGCCCCTTCCCACGACTCAATCCTTAGGATAGTAGAGTCTGTAAAGGTTCAAACTACCATGGGGGTACTTGAACGGGGAAAGGAGAGGGAAAATTACGAGAGGGGAAATATCGAGGGTCAGTCTTCTAGACTTGAGGTTGTAGAAACACAGGCCGATACTGCTATACATCAAGTGATTTCTACATCTTAACTTGAGCGGACTATCACTCAACAATTGTGTCCTCAGGAAGAGAATGCTAATGATGGTCAGAATTCTGAAACTGAGTTGGATCACGCGGCAAGTTTTTCAAGTGACAGTATTCCATCTGCTACAACTGACATAAATGATGATGATAATGCAAATGATGATGATGATGATGATGAAAATATGGGACATAGCTTTGGTTTTCTTAATGATAATGCTATGGACATTGATGATGCTGAAACCACTGTCATGAATGTGGTTGGAGATATAAGGAGGACTAAGGGAGATATAGTCGAAAATGTTGAAAATGTGAGAATGAGTGAGAATGTAGAAAAAGAATATGGTGAGAGTGTGTGTATCCAAACTTACATTTCCAGACGGGCAGCCGCATCTGCTATCTCGCCACATGTGTTGCGTGCATATATTGAAAAAGACGTTAGTCGCCCACTAACGTAAGTGCACACCAAGCTATCCATTCTATTGCCTCACAACAGGTAATAGTCTCAAATATTCACGGGTATCAAGCACAAACGCTATTTATCTTTCACTCGGAAAGTATAGATATTGAAAATAGAGAACACCAGCCCCGATTCTCAACTTCTTTCAATGCACTATTGAGTCTAGTGCCACTTGAATTTCCAATACTAATTCCTAGGTGTTGGGTCTGAAATATGCTAAGTCTGGATAATGCTGCTAAGATTTGAAGATTACTACTGCTGAAGACATTAGTACTGTTACTTGTAGAAATTACTACTGCTAGTAGTATTAGTACTGCTTGGAGAGTTAGTACTGCAAGATGGAAGATACTACTAGCATGTTAGTACTGTTGATGATAAGAAGATACTGCAAGAAGAATTAATGTTGTTGATGTTGATAAGGATGGTTTGTTACTTGAAGCTAAAGACAAGGAGCTGAAGATAATTATGGAATGGATGCTGAAGATCAATGTTTCTTTAATAATTATCTTGTATTCTGTTTTAAATATATAGTCTAGATGTCTTAGATTATTAAATAGACATGCGTATTTTGTTTTAAGAGAATTAGCCTCAAGATTCTTAGTGATCCTTTCATTAGAGAAGTTTTGAACGTCTGTTGAGCCTGTTCAACAGATTGAGGTTTTGGTTGTAATCATCAAGTTAATTCAATACAACTTGTGATTTGAATTCATATATTGTTTTATTAATTTCTTGTTAAAGTTTTATTCCGCAACTTCTTTAACAAAGTTTCTGAGTGTTTATTTAAATTCTTGTTTTGAATTTCGATCCTGACAAGTGGTATCAGGGCCTTAGGAACTCAGAAATCAATAATCATCATGGACGGATCAAATGACAGTGTTCTTGTTTCAAAGGTTCCCATGCTCAAACCTAATGAGTTTGACATGTGGAAAATCAGAATCAGGCAGTATATACTTCTTACAGACTACTCAATGTAGGACATCATTGAGAATGGTCCCTCCAGTGAAGGAGAGATGGGAGCAGATGGCAAGAGACCTCCGCCAAAGACTGATGGAGAAAGAAAGATGAGACAGACTGAGATGAAAGCCTTGAGCACTCTGCTCTTAGCAATACCTAATGAATATCAACATCAGTTTTGCAACTGTGATGATGCCTATATCTTGTGGAATGCTTTGGAGAAGAGGTTTTCAGGTACCAAAAGCACTAAGAGAAATCAGAAAGCAATTCTCAAGCAACAAAATGAAAATTTTATGTCTACAAAGAACGAGTCTATGACTCAAACCTTTGATAGGTTCAACAAGTTGATTGGAGAATTGGCCACTGTTGGTGTCAAGATGGACCAGGATGATGTCAACAGAAAGTTTCTAAGATCTCTTGGTGAAGAATGGATAATGTATACAGTATTCTTCAGGCAGAATGATAATTTGGAGGATAAGGAACTTGATGACCTCTACAATGATCTCAGGGTGTTTGAAGCAGAGGTTGAATCAAAGAAGAAGCCATCTGGATATTCTCACAATGTTGCTCTCCTATCATCTACTACTGATTCTTCTGCTAATACAGAATCAGTTAGTGCTGCTTATGGCTCAAAACAGGATGGACCAAATGATTCTGTTTTGGAAGCTTTCATTGCTAGCCATGCTAAATCTTCTCTTATCAATGATGATCTAGAGCAGATCAATGTTGATGATCTTGAAGAGATGGACATCAAGTGGCAAATGGCAATGCTCATCATGAGAATCAAAAGATTCATTAAAAGAACAGGAAGAAACAACTTTGCCATGAGAAGAGAAGATGGTGCTGGATTTGACAAATCCAAGGTGGAATGCTACAAGTGTCAAAAACTGGGGCACTTTGCAAGAGAATGTAAAGGAGGAATTTCTCAACTGCATGAGAGCAACAATCAACAATCAAAGTTCACAAACTACAACAACAACAGGAACTCATCTCAAGCACTTGTCTCACAAGATGGAATGGGATTTGATTGTAGTGATCAAGCAGATGAAGCAATCCAGAATCAAGCATTGATGGTTGAGGTTTCAGAGTCTTCAAGCACAGCAATCCCCACCGAGGTAAAATTTAAACTTTGCTTTAAAGCCTATCTTGAAACTGTTAGAAAGTACAGGGATCACAATCAGAGCATGTGTGATGATTTCAAAAGGATGGAGAAACATAGGAGAGAGTCCAGTTTGATCATTGTGAATTTTGAAGAACAGATCAAGGCATATCAGGCCAATGAACTTCAACATTCATATGATCACAACTATTGGAAGTGGGAGAAGAAGGAGTTAGAGATTAAGCTAGAGAAGGCTAGAGAGGAATGTGAGAAAGTTAGGAGTGAATTTGAGAAGGCCAAATTAGACATTGAGAAATTTTCCAATGCTTCTAAAGCAATAGACACTTTACTCAAATCTCAAGTTCATGACAAACTGAAGAGAGGTATAGGCTACAACAACACCCCTCCACCCTACAATAACAACTATATTCCACCCACCTCAGACCTCTTAGAAAGACAAGATAAGAAGGACTTACCTGCAGGAGCCACAGAAGTAGATCCACTAGACAAAGTAGTGATTGAGGAAAAGTCTGAAGAAGAGAACACTGAGAAGAAGAATAAGGAAGACCAGAAAGAAATTCCCTTAGAAAACCAGATTCTTACAAATGAGAAGGGGGGTAAACCATTTGTCAAGAATGAGAAAGTAGAGATGTCTAAGGTAGAGAAAGAGAATGTTAAGAGTGAGAAAGTTGAGACCTCTAGGAAAGAGAAGGAAGAGGTACAGGGAGTTCACTATATGCAAACTACTATTGTAAATCCCTGTACTTGTCAACAGATCAAGCCCCATCAACATGATAAAATAAGGGGAAATCAGAGAAACAGAAATAACTAGTGGGCTCAAAAACAAGGAATTGATCTAAGCAAAATCAATAGACCAAAACCTTGTTTTATTTGTGGCAAATTGAATCATTTAACCAAACACTGTTACTTCAATCCTGTTAACCAAAGAATTACTTTTCAAAGACAAATACCAAATTCTATTGGTTATAGGAAGCAATCAAGACAATCAAGGAACCACATGGCTAATAAAGTGAGAACAGTACCAAAGAAAACTGGCACTGCAAAATCTCATATTCAGAGTAAGTTTGCTAAAGCAAAAGAAAATACTCCAAGCAAATCAAGGAGTAACTCAAAGAATAGGAAAGCAAACAACTTTGTCAAAATTTGGGTTCCAAAAGGCAAGAAACCTGTTAGTACTGCTATCTCAAATAGTACTACTAACAGAAATAGTACTGCTGATAGCAATACTACTGCTGACCAAGTTAGTACTGCTATCTCAAATAGTACTGCTAACAGAAATAGTGTTGCTGATAGCAATACTACTGCTAACCAAGTTAGTACTGCTAACAAGGATAGTACTGCTACTAGTGTTAATACTGTCAAGCCTATAATTATGACAAAGTATTCCATCCATGAGATTCCTAATTCTGATCTTCTCATCAAGACCAAGCTTTCTGAGCATGAGTATGTTGATGAGAAAGGGCAAACCAAGACCATTTTGGCTTGGGTTCCCTCAAGACACTAATTATTTATCTTATGTGCAGGGTAATCAACAGCTCAAGAGGAAGAGCATTTGGCATGTAGATAGTGGTTGCTCTAGGCACATGACAGGTAACATGGACTGCCTTCAAAATTTCAAAAGGTTTGATGGAGGACGCTTTGCTTTTGGTGACAATCCAGTAGGAGGTAAGATAAGTGGTAAAGGTATGGTTTCAAAAGGTAAGATGACCTTTGAAGATGTTTACAATGTTGAGAAATTGAGATACAACCTGTTAAGTGTATCACAGGTTTGTGACAAGAAACATACTATATTATTTAATGATACTGAATGTATTATCATTGCTCCAGGATTCAAGGTAGTTGATGAAAATATGATACTACTAAGAACTCCTAGAAAGGATAATGTTTATTTTTTGGACTTAGAGAGTGTTTCATCTGATTCATCACTAAACTGTCTGTTTTCAAAAGCTTCTTTAGATGAATAATCTCTTTGGCACAGAAGGATGTGTCACATGAATTTTAAAACTTTGAACAAACTTGTGAAAAACAACCTTGTGAGAGGTTCGCCTCAAAAAGTGTTTTCATGTGATGATCATTGTGTTGCATGTCTTAAAGGCAAGCAGAACAAAACTTCTCATAAGTCCAAAGAAATAAACACAATCTCTTCACCCCATCAGTTATTGCATATGGATCTTTTTAGTCCTACAAATGTGATGAGTATTGGTAAGAAACCCTATTGCTTAGTCATTGTTGATGACTTCTCTAGATTTACTTGGGTATATTTTCTGAGGACTAAGGATGAGACAAGTGGACTGATCAAATCCTTTGTCCTTAGGATTGAAAACCAAACAAATCTAAGAGTTAAAGTCATCAGATCTGATAATGGAACTGAGTTTTAAAACAATGACTTAAACAGCTTTTGTGAGACTAAAGGTATTGAGAGATAATTCAGTGCTCCTAGGACTCCTCAACAGAATGGTGTTGCTGAGAGGAGAAATAGGACATTGATTGAGGCTGCTAGATCTCTGTTAGCAGATTCAAAGCTACCTATTACTTTTTGGGCAGAAGCAGTTAATACTGCTTGTTATGTCCAAAACAGAGTTCTAGTAGTCAAATCCCAAGGAAAGACCACCTTATGAACTTTTCAAAAAGAAGAAACCTTTTATTGAATTTTTCAAACCTTTTGGGTGTCCTTGCACAATTCTCAACACAAAATCTCATTTAGGCAAGTTTGAAAGCAAAGCTGAGGATGGATTTCTTGTTGGATACTCCTCACAGAGCAAGGCATACAGAGTATTCAACAGTTCTTCCAGGATTATAGAGGAAAGTGACAATTTCAAATGCAATGAGAACACACCAAATCAAATTGGTACAGGTCTTGATTGGCTGTTTGACATTGATTCACTAACTAATTCTTTGGGTTTTAGTAATGTGCAAATTGCAGGAACAAGTTCAGAAAAGGTACAAGCACAGAGACAAGAGTTTGTGTTATTCCCTATACCTGCAGTTGATCCTATTAAATGTTGTCAGCAAGAAAAGAAAGATGATTCAGAAACAGAGGATTCTGAACCAGAACAGGATGAAGATGATCAAGGTGATGAATAGAATAAAGGTGAAAAAGAGGATGCTCCTCCTTCAGGTTCAGGAAACACAGGTCCTTACATGCCCAATTTGTCAGAAGGTGATACTGATGATGAAAATTCTTCAGTTTTTGGTGGAAACTCTCCTGAAAAGAATGACTCTGTTGGGTCAGAATATGCTAAGGATGGATACTACTGCTAGTTGAAAGGTATTACTACTGCTTGTAATTTTAATACTGCTAGTAGAATTAATACTGCTTGAAAAGTTAGTGCTGCTACTTGAATAGTTAGTACTGCTTGGAGAGTTAAGACTGCTAGTAGTTAGTACTGTTGAATATTACTACTGCAAGCATGGTTAATACTGCTCAATGATTAATACTGCTAAAAGAAGAGAAGGTTAGTGCTGGTTCTAAAGATAAAGAAGACTTGAAGATAAAGATGAGTTGGAGATATGGTTAAAGATAATTATGGTATTGATGCTGAAGATCAATTTTATTTTGATAATTATCTTGTAATCAACTTTGTATATATAGCTTAGAAGTCTTTGTTAGAATTGACAATTATTCATACGTTTTGTTTAGAGAGAATTAACCTCAAGAATAGTTTCTATAGAGAAGTATAGAACGTCTGTTAAGCCTGTTCAACAGATTGAGATTTTGTGTGTAATCATTAAGTTTTATGCAATATAAACTTATGATTTGAAGTTCTATATAATGTTCCATTGATTTTCTGTTAAAGTGTTTTTCCGCAACTTCTTTAACATAAGTTTCTGAGTGTGTTATTTAAATTCTTGTTTGAGTTTCCATCCTGACAAGTGGTATCAGAGCTAGAAAAACTCAGAAATCTATAATCATGGACAGTTCAAGCGATAGTGTTTTGGTATCAAAGGTTCCCATGCTCAAACCCAATGAGTTTGACATGTGGAAGATCAGAATCAAGCAGTACATTCTTCTCACAAACTTCTCAATGTGGGACATCATTGAGAATGGTCCTTCTGATGGAGGAAAGATGGATGTAGAAGGAAAGAGACCTCCACCAAAAACAGATGGAGAGAGAAAGTTGAGGCAGACAGAGATGAAAGCTTTGAGCACTCTGCTTTTGGCTATACCCAATGAGTACCAACATCAATTCTGCAACTGTTCTGATGCACAAATTCTT
This sequence comes from Arctium minus, assembly GCA_954870635.1. NCBI lineage: Eukaryota > Viridiplantae > Streptophyta > Magnoliopsida > Asterales > Asteraceae > Arctium > Arctium minus. The sequence continues at coordinate 45,727,938 of OX941089.1, read as the reverse complement.
TGTAATTCTCTAGAGAAAAGATTTTCTGGTACCAAAAGTACCAAGAGAAATCAGAAGGCCATCCTAAAGCAGCAGTATGAAAACTTCATGTCTACAAAGAATGAGTCCATGACTCAAACTTTTGATAGATTTAATAAGCTAATTGGTGAATTCGCTACTGTTGGTGTCCAGATAGATCAAGATGATGTTAACAGAAAATTTCTAAGATCTCTTGGTGATGAATGGACTATGTACACTGTCTCTTTCAGACAGAATGACCAATTGGACGACAAGGAATTGGATGACCTCTATAATGACCTTAGGGTATTTGAAGCAGAGGTAGAAGCAAAGAAGAGGCCCTCTGGATACTCATACAATGCTGCTCTTTTATCATCCTCTACTGATTCTGCTGCTAATACAGAATCAGTTAGTGCTGCCCATGGATCAAAGCAAGATGGATCCAATGACTCAGTTTTAGAAGTGTTTCTAGCCAGTCATGCTAATTCCTCTCTAATTAATGATGACTTAGAACAGATAAATGTTGATGATCTGGAAGAGATGGACATCAAGTGGCAGATGGCTATGCTGACTATGAGGGTAAAAAGATTCATCAAAAGGACTAGAAGGAACAACTTTGCTCAGAAAAGAGAAGATGGGGTTGGATTTGATAAATCCAAGGTTGAATGTTACAAGTGTCACAAGTTGGGGCACTTTGCAAGAGAATGCAGAAGTGGAATGCCTCAACAGCATGCTAGCAACCATCAACCATCATAGTCCACTAGCTTCAACAGTAGGAACTCTTCTCAAGCTCTTGTTTCCCAAGAAGGAATGGGATTTGATTGGAGTGACCAAGCAGAAGAAGCAGTTCAGCATCATGCTTTAATGGCTAAAGTTTCAGAGTCAGCAAGCACTGATATTCCAACAGAGGTAACTTCTAATCTTTGCTCTAAAACCTGTATTGAAACTGTTAAAAAGTACAGAGATCACAATCAGAGTATGTGTGATGACCTTAAAAGTTTAGAGAAAGATAGAAGAGAGTATGTTCTGATTGTTGAGAGGTTTGAAGAACAAATTAAGTCTTACCAGGCTAATGAACTTCAACATTCCTATGATACAAACTACTGGAAGTGGAAGAAAAATCAGTTAGAGGTTAAGCTTAAAAAGTCTGAAGAAGAATGTAAGAAGATAAGGAGTGATTTTGAGAAAGCAAAGCTGGACATTGAGAAATATTCCAATGCTTCTAAAGCAATGGACTCACTTTTAAAAACTCAAGTCCATGACAAACTTAGAAGAGGAATAGGATATAACACCACACCTCCACCATACAACAATAACTATATCCCTCCTACATCAGATCTCTTAGAAAGACAGGACAAGAAGGAACTACCTGAAGGAGCCACTAAAGTAGATCCTTTAGACAAAGTAGTATTTGAGGCAGATTCTGATGAAGAGGACTCTAAGAGTAAGAAGGAGAAAGACCACAAAGTTATTCCCTTAGAAAACCACATACTGACAAATGAAAGAGGGGTAAACCTTTTGTCAAAAGTGAGAAAGTAAAGTCTGGGGAAGAGAATGCTAAGAATGTAAAAGCTGAGACCTCTGAGAAAGGCAAGGGAAAGACACAGGGAGTTCATTACATGCAAACCACTGTTGTTAATCCCTGTACTTGTAAACAGAATCAGCCCCAAAAACATGATAAAACAAGGGGAAATCAAAGAAATAGAAATAATGAGTGGGCTTTAAAACAAGGAATTGATCTGAGAAAAATTAACAGACCAAAGCCTTGTTTTATCTGTGGCAAGTTAAATCATTTGGCCAAACACTGTTATTTCAATCCTATTAACCAAAGGATCAGTTTTCAAAGAAATATACAAAATCCTGTTGGTTATAGGAAGCAAATAAGGAATAATATGGCTGAGAATGTGAGAAGGGCACCTATAAAATCTCATGCTCAGAATAAGTTTGCTAATTCTAAAAAAATACTGCAAATAAGCCAAGGAGTAACTTAAAGAAAAAGAAAGCAAACAACTTTGTCCAGGTTTGGGTTCCAAAAGTAAATAAATCTGTTAGTACTGCTACTTCAAATAGTACTGATGACAGAAATAATGCTGCTGCAAGCAATACTACTGCTAATCCAGTTAGTACTGCTAACAAAGTTAGTACTGCTAATCCAATTAGTATTGCTAACAAAGTTAGTACTGCCAATCAAGTTAGTACTGCTTCCAGTAACAGACCCATTATTGTGACAAAGTATTCAAGCAATAAGATTTCTCAGTGTGATAATCTCATCCAATCTAAATATGAATATGTTGATGAGAATGGAAAACCCAAGACCACTTTGGCTTGGGTTCCTATTAAAAACTAACTACTTTATTAAATGTGCAGGGCAACCAACAGCTCAAGGGAAGGAGCATTTGGCATGTTGATAGTGGTTGTTCCAGGCACATGACAGGTAACATAGCCTGCCTTCAAAACTTCAAAAGAATTGATGGAGGACATGTTGCTTTTGGTGATAATCCAGCAGATGGTAAAATAAGTGGAAAAGGTAATGTGTCAAAAGGTAAGATGATCTTTGAGGATGTATACTATGTTGAGCAATTGAGATACAATCTGTTAAGTGTATCACAGGTCTGTGACAAGAAACATAGCATATTATTCACTGATACAGAATGTATTATCCTTGATCCAGGGTTCAAGGTAGTTGATGAATGTATGATACTACTTAGAACTCCTAGAAAGGACAATGTTTATTGCTTAGACTTGGAGAGTGTAGTTTCTGATTCATCTCTAAACTGTTTATTTTCAAAACCCTCTTTAGATGAATCATCTCTTTGGCACAGAAGGATGTGTCACATGAACTTTAAAACAATGAACAAACTTGTGAAAAACAACCTTGTAAGAGGTTTGCCACAAAAGGTATTTTCATGTGATGATCATTGTGTTGTATGTCTTAAAGGCAAACAGCACAAAACTTCTCATAAGTCCAAAGACATAAATACAATCTCTTCACCTCTTAATGTACTGCATATGGATTTGTTTGGCCCTACAAATGTGATGAGTATTGGTAAGAAATCCTACTGCTTAGTTATTGTTGATGATTTCTCTAGATTCACTTGGGTCTATTTTCTGAGGACTAAGGATGAGACAAGTGGACTGATCAAATCCTTTGTTCTTAGAGTTGAAAACCAAACAAATCTAAGAGTTAAAGTCATTAGGTCTGATAATGGAACAGATTTAAAAATAATGACCTAAACAGCTTCTGTGAGGAAAAAGGCATTGAGAGACAATATAGTGCTCCTAGGACTCCTCAACAGAATGGTGTTGCTGAAAGGAGAAATAGAACTCTGATAGAAGCTGCTAGATCTCTGTTGGCAGATTCAAAACTTCCAATCACTTTTTGGGCAGAAGCAGTTAATACTGCCTGCTATGTTCAAAACAGAGTTATAGTAGTAAAATCTCTAGACAAGACACCCTATGAGATTTTTAAAAAGAAGAAACCTTTTATTGGATTTTTCAAACCATTTGGGTGTCCTTGCACAATTCTCAATACCAAAACTCACCTAGGCAAGTTTGATAGCAAAGCTGAGGATGGGTTTCTTGTTGGTTATTCATCTCAAAGTAAGGCCTACAGAGTTTTTAACACCTCTTCTAGGATTATTGACGAAAGTGACAATGTCAAATGCAATGAGAACACACCAAATCAACTTGGTTCAGGTCCTGATTGGCTATTTGACATTGATTCGCTGACTAACTCTTTGGGTTTCAGTGATAAGCATAATGCAGGAACAGGGACAGAAAAGGCACAAGTACAAAGACAAGAGTTTGTGTTGTTCCCAACACCTACTGCTGATCCTGTTAAATTCTGTGACCAAGATAAGAAAGATACTTTAGATTCAAAGGACTCTGAACCAGCTCAGAATGAAGAGGACAGAGGTGAAAAGTAAGATCAGCCCTCAGATTCAGGAATCAAAGGTCCTGAGATGCCAGTTTTGGAAGAGGATGACACAGATGATGATTCTTCAGTATATGGTGGAAGCACTCCAGAAAAGAATGACACCAATCTTGAAGTCAATCTTAATGAGGAGGCTGTCAATGCTACAAGAACTCAGAAGAATCATCCTCCTCAATTAGTGATTGGTGACATCAATTCTCCAATGATCACAAGGCAACAAAGCAAGATAGCAGGATTGAAAGATCTACAATCAGGTTTATTATCATGCTTTCTATCACAGGTTGAACCCAAAAAGGCATTTGATGCAATAAAGGATCCAAGCTGGATAGAAGCAATGCAAGAGGAGCTACTGCAGTTTGTACTGCAAGATGTATGGGATCTGGTGGATCTTCCGAAAGGACACAGAGCAATTGGCACAAGATGGATCTTCAGGAACAAGAAAGATGAGAGAGGAATAGTAATAAAGAACAAAGCTAGATTAGTGGCACAAGGGTATACTCAAGAAGAGGGTATTGATTATGAAGAAGTATTTGCACCAGTGGCCAGATTAGAGGCAATCAAGCTATTTTTAGCCTATGCTTCTTTCATGAAGTTCAAAGTCTACCAGATGGATGTAAAGAGTGCTTTTATGTATGGACAAATTGAAGAAGAAGTGTATGTCTGTCAGCCTCCAGGATTTGAGAATCCAGATTATCCTGACAGAGTATACAAATTGAAGAAAGCACTCTATGGGCTACATCAAGCACCAAGGGCATGGTATGACACTCTGTCTACCTATCTCTTGGAAAATGGCTTTCAAAGAGGAATCATAGACAAGACTCTATTCATTCAGAGGAAGAAGAAGGACATCCTAATAGTGCAAATCTATGTGGATGATATTATTTTTGGATCCACAAAAGATCAAATGTGCAGAGATTTTGAAGATTTGATGCACAAGAGATTCAAGATGAGTTCTATGGGTGAACTTACCTTCTTCCTTGGCCTACAAGTTAAACAGAAGAAAGATGGGATATTTATAAGCCAATCCAAATATGTGCAGGACATTCTTAATAAGTTTGGTTTCTCAGACTCAAAGCCTGCAAGCACACCCATGGAGACACACAAGCAGATTACTGCAGATCTTGAGGGGGAGGATGTGGATGTTCATCACTACATATCCATGATTGGCTCCCTCATGTATCTCACTGCTTCAAGACCAGATATCATGTTTCCTGTTTGTGTGTGTGCAAGATTTCAAGTAAGGCCTAAGCAGTCACACTATCAAGCAGTCAAGAGGATATTCAGATATCTCAAAGGCCAACCTAGATTAGGTCTTTGGTATCCTCATGACTCACCATTTGACCTACTTGCTTATTCAGACAGTGACTTGGGTGGTGCAAATTTAGATAGAAAGTCAACTTCAGGGGGATGTCAGTTTTTGGGTGCAAGACTAGTATCATGGCAGCGCAAGAAACAAACCACAGTGTCCACATCTACAACAGAAGCAGAGTACATAGTTGCTGCAAGCTGCTGTTCTCAAGTACTCTGGATTCATAATCAAATGTTGGACTATGGTATGACCTTTCTTCACACTCCAATCTTCATAGACAACAACAATGCTATTAGCATTGTTAATAATCCAGTCAAGCACTCCAAAACAAAGCATATAGAAATCAGGTATCATTTTATCAGAGACTGTAATGAAAAGAAGCTAATTCAGGCTGTGAAGTTCATACAAGTAACCAATTTGCTGATCTATTCACTAAAGCTTTTGATGTGGGTAGATTCACATTTTTGGTCACAAGTGTGGGCATGATAAACTCTGAATAAGCCTATTATCTTTTGTCTCATGTACCTATATAGATTCCTTCCTGTCTACTTTCTTATATTGTATTGAGCATGGTGCTACTAACCTTGTGTGTTTCAGTGTTTCAGATTGCTTCAAATGAATACTTGGTACTTCTAAATCAGTTAATACTGCTCGCTCTATTTCTCATGAAAACTTTTCAAAAACGGTCAAGTATGGTTACTACTGCTAGGTGGTTTATACTGCCAGTACAAAGTTACTACTGCTTGCCTTTGTTTTTATACTGCTAATCATTGTTACTACTGCTGGTTGGTGTTAATACTGCTAGTCTGTGGTAATACTGCTAGTTTGTGTTAATACTGCTAGTCCGTGTTAGTACTGCCAGTAGGGGTTACTACTGCTAATATGAGTTAATACTGTGAGTTAGTTAATACTGCTAGGGTACTTAGTACTGCTTCTAACTAAAACCCTCCACCTATAAATACCCTGTGTGACCGCCAAAATACAAACGGCTCTTTGAACTTCCATTGCTTCTTTTTCTTTCTCTCTCTCTCGATTTCTTGCTTACCAGTGTCAACCCTAGTAACAACTCGAACGCTAGAACGATGGCAGGACGAGCATTCTTTGATAAACACAACGAGCTCGCCATGTTGCAGAAACCAAAGCAAGCTGACGGTTTCCATGCCATAGTGGAATTCCTCAAATCCTCACACATTGCCCACGCTCTAACTGTCAATCCCACAATCTATGTGGAACATCAAAGACAGTTCTGGGCCAATGCTGCTATTCAATCTGAAGAGGGCAAACAGGTCATCAAAACAAGGGTATGTGATAAACCCCTGACCATCACAGAGGAATGTATTCGCATCCATCTATGCTTAGATGATGCCTCAGGTATAACCTCCTTACCTAAGGAAGATCTCTTCCAAACTCTTAGTCTTATGGGGTATGAAGGTCCCACTGATGTATTCAAGTTTTTCAAGAACAAATTTTCACCACAATGGAGATTTTTTGTTCATACCCTACAACATTACATTTCACGAAAAACAACTGGATGGAGTGAGTTTAGCAGTACCTTAGCTTATGCTTTGGTCTGCTCAACTACCTCCAGAAAGTTCAATTTCTCACAAATGATTTTCAATGATTTTATGTCAAACCTGGATACCAAATCCAAAAGCTTTTATATGTATCCCAGGTTTGTACAAGAGATTATACTGAAGGAATTGACGGATCTACCCTCTTTTCAAGAGGTGTATGTACCAAAACCTCCCAAAAGGAAGTTATTCTCAAACATGAAAAGGCCCTCCAAGGACTTTTCTGGACAAGACACCCCATTGTTCTCTACAATGATGGGTGTGTCACATTCCCATGGTGAGGCGTCAGTGTCAAAGCCCTCATCTGACAACCAAACTGATGACCTACCCACACCACTCATTTCTAGTAATCCTCCTCAGTTTCCAATTGACAAGCCCACATCCCCTATCACCAAAATATATATAAGGAAAAAGGTAAATAAGGTTCCTTCCCTTCTTGTACCTTCACCCACACAGCCTTCAAGCCCTCTAATGGAGCATTCTCCATTAGAGAATATCGATAGGGAAACCACAGGGGTGTTTCCCAACCCTAAGAAGGTGCTCACTAAGGAGCAGGTTGAGCATGTGAGGCTCACACTACTGAATTTGCACAAAGTGTAGAGCAGGACAGTGTGAACATTCCTAAGACCTTCCCCACGGCAACTTTGGGTGAGAAATCATCCAGAGGTCCCCGGTGCCAAGAAACCAAGGGGGTAGAAGGTGCCTCTACTAGGCAGAGGACCCCTACTAAAACTTCCAGTGATCCGCCAAGGGTGGTAAACACACCTAAAGGTGGTGAGGATAGATATACCTATGATGAATTGATGGAAACGTTGGCAAATATAAATGAGTATGTCCTATCTTAGGGCAAACTCATAGAGGAGATGCAACAGATAATCCTCTCCCAACATGTACAGATCAGCAACCTCAAGAAATTGGTTCTAAAGCAAGTGCAAAAGAAGAAAAGAACCAAGTTCATACTGAAAAAGAGGAGCATCCCTCATGACGCTTCCAAAAAGGGGGAATCAAGAGCTAGATCTGACAAGCAAAGTCCTGATGGGATGAAGTCTACAGTTGAGGGGGAGCAGGGTAATGAAACAGAGCCAGCAGTAGTAATAGGTTTATCTGTTGAAGAGATAGAAATAGCAGAAACTCTTCTAAAGGCCAAAACAGACACTCCCAAAGCCACTCAAAAGGCCAAGGGAGTGGAAATTAAAGAAGGAGGTCTTGAGCAGAAAAGAAAAGAAATCAGTGAGGCAGAAATGAAAAGAAAAGGCAAGGCAAAAGTGGATGAATTTGTACAACCTCCCAAGAAGCTAAAACAGATAGATATTGATGAGGAATTGGCAAAGAAGTTGCAGGCTGAGCTAGAACAAGAAGAAGAGACTCAAAAGGCCAAAGATAGGCAGATTGCTCTAGATCTGTCCACTAAGCTGAATGAGGAATATCAAAAGAGCTTGAAAGCTGCAGCTGAGGCCAAGAAAAGTACAGTGAAAGCATCCAAGCACAGACTGCCAGCAAAGACTCAAAAAAGACAACCTTCTAAGACCTATTTGGCCAATCAAGAAAGGAGAAAAACGATAAACTTTCTGAAAGGCTCAGTTGGTGTAAAAGAAGAGATGTTTACTAGCATGTCATACAGCAGAGTTGAAGAGATATATAAAAAGGAAATGGCAAAGCTTCAAGGGGACTTCACTGAAAGGGTTGAGTTTGAAAGACAAATGAAAGAGAGACATGATCTCAATATCCAACAACCCTTCCCTGAGAGTGAGGAAACCACCCCTTCAAAAGAAAAGGCTGAAGAAAAGAAGGAAGAACCTGTTGTTGTGGAAGTCAAATCTGCCAAGAGAGTGAAAACTATAGCTTCCAAGAAACAGTCCAAAAAGCCAAGGGTTGAAGGAGCAGAAAAAGAGGCAGAACCATCTGTTACAGGTCATACAGAGCAATCAAGTCAAAGTGCACAACAACCAAGTCAATCTGATGTGCATTTTGATCTTTACATGACTGTAACAGATGATGAACCAGTAAAAGAAAATCCCATTTCAGTCCAAGCCCCTGAAATCATCCACTGGGATATTCTAGAAGATCAAGAAAAAGAGTATTTCAGAATCAAGAGGATGGGTGATCACTTTGAAGTTTATTCTACTTGGGGCAAGATAGTCAGAAGTTGTTCAAGGTCAGACTTGGAAGAAATGTTCAAAGTAAGAATGACTCTGTATGGGGATGTACTGAAGACATCAAGGATGAACATCAAGAAACTAGCAATGGAGTATTTATGCATGATGTTCAGTCTAGACCTTGTCAAGCATGTAATCAAGGAACTTTTCAAGTCTGTGGACAACTGGATGCTCATAGAAAGGTGTGGGGTGTATATCTTAACCATTGACAAAAGCTTCCATGAATATTACCTGGTGGATAAGATATATGACCACAGCCTAGCCAAGCTACAGGAGATGCTGAAAGCCAAACTAATCTGTCCTCAAGGCTCTGAAATGGCAAGGATTGTGATTAGCAGGATCATTAATCAAAGTCTGGGTCTGGATCCTAATTTGGGGAACTAAGCTGAAGTGTTGAAAGCATCATGAAGACTCTAAGTTGAAGAACTTAACTTCTCATCCTGAAAAGTTAAGTTAGGGGGAGATTGTTGGGTCAGAATATGCTAAGGATGGATACTACTGCTAGTTGAAAGGTATTACTACTGCTTGTAATTTTAATACTGCTAGTAGAATTAATACTGCTTGAAAAGTTAGTGCTGCTACTTGAATAGTTAGTACTGCTTGGAGAGTTAGTACTGCTAGTAGTTAGTACTGTTGAATATTACTACTGCAAGCATGGTTAATACTTCTCAATGATTAATACTGCTAAAAGAAGAGAAGGTTAGTGCTGCTTCTAAAGATAAAGAAGACTTGAAGATAAAGATGAGTTGGAGATATGGTTGAAGATAATTATGGTATTGATGCTGAAGATCAATTTTATTTTGATAATTATCTTGTAATCAACTTTGTATATATAGCTTAGAAGTCTTTGTTAGAATTAACAATTATTCATACGTTTTGTTTAGAGAGAATTAACCTCAAGAATAGTTTAGATCCTTTCTATAGAGAAGTATAGAACGTCTGTTGAGCCTGTTAAACAGATTGAGGTTTTGTGTGTAATCATTAAGTTTTATGCAATATAAACTTATGATTTGAAGTTCTATATATTGTTCCATTGATTTTCTGTTAAAGTGTTTTTCCGCAACTTCTTTAACATAAGTTTCTGAGTGTGTTATTTAAATTCTTGTTTGAGTTTCGATCCTGACAGACTCCAATCTTGATATAAATATTAATAAGGAGGCAGTCAATCAAACAAGAATACAGAAGAATCATCCTCCTCGGTTGGTGATTGGTGATATCAATTCCCCTATGATCACAAGGCATCAAAGTAAGTTAGGAGGATTGAAAGGCTTGCAGTCAGGTTTGTTGTCCTGTTTTCTATCCCAAATTGAACCCAAGAAGGCTTATGATGCAATGAAGGACCCAAGTTGGATAGAAGCAATGCAAGAGGAGTTGTTGCAGTTTGTGCTACAAAATGTGTGGGATCTGGTTGACCTTCCTCAAGGACACAGGGCAATTGGAACTAAATGGATTTTCAGGAATAAGAAAGATGAGAGAGGGATAGTGGTAAAGAATAAGGCCAGACTCATGGCACAAGGATACAAACAAGAAGAGGGATAGACTATGAAGAAGTGTTTGCACCAGTAGCTAGAATTGAGGCAATTAGGCTGTTTCTAGCCTATGCTTCTTTCATGAAGTTCAGAGTATATCTGATGGATGTTAAGAGTGCATTCCTTTATGGGAAAATTGATGAAGAAGTGTATGTTTGTCAGCCTACAGGGTTTGAGAATCCTAACTTTCCTGACAAAGTATACAAATTAAAGAAGGCACTCTATGAGCTACATCAAGCACCAAAAGCATGGTATAACACTCTGTCTACCTATCTCTTGGAAAATGATTTTGAAAGGGGAATCATTGACAATACCCTTTTCATTCAAAGGAAGAAGAAGGACATCCTGCTTGTACAAATCTATGTGGATGATATCATCTTTGGATCCACAACAGATCATATGTGCAAGGAGTTTGAGGAGTTGATGCACAAAAGATTCAAGATGAACTCTATGGGTGAACTCACATTCTTCCTAGGGATACAGGTTAAACAGAAGAAAGATGTCATTTTCATAAGTCAATCCAAGTATGTGCAGGATATACTTACAAAGTTTGGATTTTCAGAAGCAAAGCCTGCAAGCACACCTATGGAAACACACAAACAGATCACTGCAGATCTTGAGGGGGAGGATGTGGATGTTCATCATTATAGATCCATGATAGGCTCCCTCATGTATCTAACAGCTTCAAGACCAGACATTATGTTTGTTGTATGTGTGTGTGCCATATTTCAAGTGAGGCCTAAGCAATCTCACTTTTAAGCAGTCAAAAGGATCTTGAGATATCTTAAAGGACAACCTAGGTTGGGTCTTTGGTATCCTCATGACTCACCATTTGATTTGCTTGCATATTCTGATAGTGATTTAGGAGGTGCAAACTTGGATAGAAAGTCTACATCAGGAGGATGTCAGTTTTTGGGTGCAAGGCTAGTTTCATGGCAGTGTAAAAAGCAAACCACAGTGTCCACCTCTACAACAGAAGCAGAGTATATAGTTGCCGCAAGCTGTTGCTCACAAGTGTTATGGATTCAGAATCAGATGTTGGACTATGGTATTGCTTTTCTTCACACTCCCATCTTCATTGATAACAACAGTGCTATAAGCATTGTTAATAGTCCAGTGAAGCACTCAAAAACCAAAAATATAGAAATCAGGTACCATTTTATTAGAGATTGCAATGAAAATAAGTTAATTCAAGTTTTGAAAGTTGATATTCCCAGATTCAAGTTCTAATTGCTACACACAATCAAGATGAGAATTCCAAATCACATGTCATTGAATCAAACAACAAAGATTACAAATTCACAACTTTCTCTCTCTAAACTCTCTCACTAGAAACATATTCAATTAGCTCTTCTCTAATCTGCTCTCTCTCTCTCATTCGTGTACTTTTAACATGCTTACCAACTTTACAAAGGAAACAAGGTATTTATACCTCCAACAATTACAAAGAAACAAAATACAAATACATTGACTTTGACTTTATTAACAAAAGACTTTGACTTTAAGTGAGAGTTGACTTTTCCAGCTTTGACTTCTTGAACTTTTGTCTTCAATCTTAATGATCTTGAATCCAATAAATTTGTGCTCTAACAATCTCCCCCTTTGGATCAAGATCATTACTAAAAGATTTAGCAATACGATCTTTTCTCTTTAAGCTCGATTTGATTAAGCTCCCCCTTTGATCAACCTTTATTTTCTCTTGTAATCTCCCCTTTTATACAAACATGATTTACAAACTCAATCAACTCACATGCTCCCCCTATTAGCATGAAATATTTACACTCTCCCCTTTCTTTGATAAACACAGTATCTTCAACAACTTTCAGCAATCTCTCTCAAAATCTGTTCTTCAAGAATAGTAACATTCTACCCCAGGATTATAAACAAACCTCTTTCAGACATTAAAAGAAATTATCTTCATTTTCAGCTCTGAAAGTTATTTCTCCAAAATCTGCTTGCTTTTGAAATTCTTTGAACTTTCTCTTATCAACTTTGACCAAACTTATCTTCAACAATTCTGAAATCTTTTAACTCTTTCAGCAAACTTTCATTAATAACTTTCTTTCACAACTTCAATATTGCTTTGAATCACACATTTCTTGATATCTTCTCCCCCTTTTTGATGAATAGATGTCAGGATCTAATTCTTAACAAGAATAATGAACTCAGAAACAATATTAAAGGAGTTGCGGAATAACACTTTAATATTAAACTATCAATGTAACTGTGAATCAGAAAATCACAACTTGTAAACTTTATTGAATGATTAAAGTTACAAGCTTTCAAACAAAACCTCAATCTTGATGAACAGGCTCACCAAGACGAATTTTACTTCTCTAGAATTAGGATTATAAACCTTGAGGTTAATTCTCTCTCTAAAAACTCATTAATCAAAAGTTAATTCTATCAAAGACTTCTATACTATTTATACAAGACATATAACAAGATAATTATCAAAATACAATTGATCTTCAGTCTATAATTATCTCCTTTACTTTAGCAAGTCTTCTATACAGCTGTCTTCATTCCATACTGAGTCTTCATCTCATAAGCAGCACTAACCTTAGTCAGAAGTATTAACCATCTTCAACAGCATTAAACTCCTCAGCAGTATTAATCATGTTGGCAGTAGTAATCCCTTAGCAGTACTAACTACTAGCAGTACTAACTCTCCAAGCAGTACTAACTATTGAAGTAGCAGTACTAACTTTTCAAGCAGTATTAAATCTACTAGCAGTAGTAATCATGATATACTAGCAGCATTAACCATACTTGAACAAATCTTAAATTCCCAACAATCTCCCCCTAACTTGACTTTTAGGAAGAGAAGTCAAGTTTTTCAGATATGGTCTTCAAGATGCTTTCAAAACTTCAACTTAGTTGCCCAAATTTGGATCCAGTCCCAGACTTTGATTGATTGTTCTTCTTATCACAGTTCTGGCCATTTCAGATCCTTTTGCACACACTAGCTTGGCTTTCAGCATTCCTTTCAGCTTCTCCTTGCTATGATCATACACTTTGTCCACTAGAAAATACTCATCATAGCAGTTATCTACTGTGATCATGTAGACACCACAGTTTTCAAAGAGCATCCACTGATTAATCCTTTTGAACCCATACTCATGATGCAAATCCTTGATCCTGTGCATCACTTTTTCTGGTTCAAACATCATACACAAGTATTCCATAGCAACTTTTAGTAAACTTTCTTCAGTTCCTTTCATAACAGGCTCATATAGCTTTATTCCCACCTTATGCATTTCTTCTAAGTCAGCCCTGGAGCAACTTCTGATCACTTTGCCCCAAGTTGTGTATACTTCAAACAAGTCACCAACTCTTTTGAGTCTGAAGTAATCCTTTCTGTTGTCCCTCAGAATATCCCAAAAGATGATTTCTGGTGTCTTCACAAAAATGGGAACAGCCTGTACTGGTTCTATTAAAGTCATGTAAAGACCAACATGCTCATCAGATTGATTTGGTTGTTGTTCATTTTGACTTGTTTGCTCTGTATGATCTGCAACAGATGGTTCTGCCTCTTTATCTGCTTCTTCAATCCTTGGCTTTTTGGACTGTTTCTTGGAAGCTATGGTCTTGACTCTCTTTGCAGATTTTACTTCCACAGCAACATTCTCTTCCTTCTTTTCAGCGTTTTCTTTTGAAGGAGTGGTTTCCTCAGGGAAGGTTTGTTGGATGTTGAGATCATGCCTCTCTTTCATCCTTCTTTCAGCTTCTTCCCTTTGAGAGGAATCTCCTTGAAGCTTTGTCATCTCCTTTTTATATAGCTCCTCAACTTTGCTGTATGCCATGTTAGCAAACATCTCTCCTTTTACACCAATTGAGACTCTCAGAAAGTTTATCATTTTTCTCCTTTCTTGATTGGCCAAATAGGTCTTAGAGGGTTGTCTTTTCTGAATCTTTGAAGGCAATCTGTGCTTGGTTGCTTTTACTATACTTGTCTTGGCCTCAGTTGCAGCTTTCAAACTCTTTTGATATTCTTCATTGAGCTTTTTAGACATATTCAGTGCAAGCTCTCTGTCCTTCTCTAATTGAATTTGTTCCTCTTTTTCCATCTCTGCTTGAAGTTGTTTTGCCACTTCTTCATCTAGCTCTATTTGTTTTTGCTGCTTTGATGGAAGCTCAGTTTCAACCATCTTAGCCTTTCCTTTCTTCTTCAATTCTGCTTCACTGATTTCTTTGTTTTTCTGCTTAAGACCTCCTTCTTCAATGACCACTCCCTTGACCTTTTCAGAAGCCTTGGGAGTGTCATTATTAGCGTTTACCAAAGTTTCTGCAATCTCTAATTCTTCAACATATAGCCCTGTTACTGCTGCTTGCTTTTCTGTTACTGCTGCTTGTGCTTTCTCAGTTTCTACTGCTTTACTAGTTTCTGCTTCTTTGTTTTCTGTTTCCCTATTATGATCCCCCTCAAATTGAGCTTCCATACCACTAGTACTGAGTTTCTCCCCATCATCTTGTTTCTCCCCCTTTTTGAAAGCATCTCCCCTCTTCTTTAACACATACTGTTTTCTTTTCTTTTTCTGCACCAACCTCTGCACCATTTTCTTCAGTTTGGTAATCTGCACCTGTTGAGACAGAATTACCAATTTCATATCCTCTATATCTGCTCCCTGTTTGATGACATCTAGATTAATGTTGCCCATGGTATCCATCAATTCTTGGTAGTTATATCTATCCTCACCTTCTCCAGGAATGTTACCCCCTTTTGAAGGATTATTGGAACATTTAGTAGTGGAAGTCTTCTGCCTAGCAGAAGCACCCTCCCCCCCTTGGTTTCTTGGCACCTGGGACCTTTGAATGATTGCTCATTCAAAGTTGCCATGGGGAAGGTCTTATTGATGTTACCACTGGCCTCCTCTGTGCTAGCAAGAGTAGTGGCAGCCTTTTCGCCCATATGCTCATGCATCTCCTCAGTGAGCACCTCCTTGGGGTTGGGAGACACCCCTGTGGTTTCCCTATAGATATTCTCTAATAGAGAATTCTCCATTAGAGGGCTTAAAGGCTTTGTGGGTGAAGGTACAAGAAGGGAAAGAGCCTTCTTTACCTTTTTCCTTATGTAAGTATTGGTGATGGGTGAAGTTGGTTTTTGAAGAAGGGACTGAGGAATTGATATAGTGATTGAAGGTTGGGATTGGCTCTCAGTGGGATGGTCTAGTGAGGGCCTTGACCTTGATGCCATACCTTCTTGATTGTGGGACACCACCATCATTGTAGAGAACAATGGGGTGTCAACTCCTTCCGAGTCCATGGCAGATCTCTTCATATTTGAAAAGACCTTACCCTTGGAGATTTTAGGTACATATACCTCATCAAATTGAGGCATATCCGTCAATTCAGTGGTGATAACTGCCTGGACAAATCTTGGATACATAAATAAACTCTTTTTATTCTCCAAGTTTGACACAAGGTCATTGAAAATCGTTTTTGAGAAATTATACTTTATGGTAGTGGCCAAGCAGACCAAATCATAAGCAATGGTACTACTGAACTCACTCCATCCAGTAGTCTTTCTAGAAATACAATGCATAAGGGTATGGACAAAGAAACGCCATTGGGGAGAAAATTTAGCTTTGGAGAACTTGAAAACACCCAATGGGCCTCCATACCCCATTCTAGTGAGAGTGGAAAACAGATCATCATTAGAGATAGATGTGATACCTGAGGCATCGTCTAGACGTATATTGATGCGAATTACCTCTTCAGAAACTGTCAAGGGTTTGTCACACACCCTTGTCTTGATAACCTGCACACCATTTTCAGTAATAGCGGTGGCATTGGCCCAAAATTGCTTCTGGTGCTCTATGTAGATTAATGGCGACACTGTAAGAGCATGAGCTATATGGCTGGATTTGAGAAAATCGACTATTTGATGAAATCCAGCAGCCATCTTAGGCTTTTGAAGCATTGCGATTACGTTGTGTTCATCAATAAACGCCATTGATGCCATCGAGCTTGAGGAGTCTTGATTAAAAACACACTGGTTGCTTGAGAGAAAAAGGTTAGAGAGAAAATGAATAGTATTCAAAGAGTCGTTATGAGCTTTTAGGCGGGCAAAGAGGGTATTTATATGATTCGGGAAAGAAGCAGTATTAACCATCTAGCAGTATTAACTAACTAGCAGTATTAACTGAGAGCAGTATTAACCACTAGTAGTATTAAATAACTAGCAGTATTAACTGAGAGCAGTATTAACCACTAGAAGTATTAACTAACTAGCAGTATTAACTGAGAGCAGTATTAACCACTAGAAGTATTAACTAACTAGCAGTATTAACTGAGAGCAGTATTAACCACTAGAAGTATTAACTAACTAGCAGTATTAACTGATACCTGAAGTAGTAACTTTGCACTGCCAGCATTAACTAATTCAGGGTTAGCAGTAGAATCAATTGATGCAGATAGGAGTGCAGCATTATGAACATATCCAGTAGGCTTCTTCTTTGCTTCCACCTCAGATTCAAATACTCTTAGATCATTGTACATATCATCCAGTTCCTTTTCTTCTAATTCATCATTCTGTCTGAATGAAACAGTGTACATGGTCCATTCATCTCCAAGAGATCTGAAGAACTTTCGATTGACATCATCTTGTTCCATCTGGACTCTAACTGTAGCCAACTCACCAATCAACTTATTGAATCTGTCAAAAGTTTGAGTCATACACTCATTCTTTGAAGATGTAAAATTCTCATATTGCTGCTTGAGAATATCCCTTTGATTCCTCTTAGTGATCTTGGTGCCAGCAAATCTCTTCTCTAGTGCATTCCATAGAATCTGAGCATCTGTGCAGTGTTGAAATTGATGTTGATACTCATTAGGAATGGCCAAAAGCAGGGTGCTTAAGGCTTTCATCTCCAACTGTCTGACTTTCTTCTTACCATCAGTTTTTGAAGGTGGTCTTCTGCCATCTTGTCCAATTCTACCTTCAGCAGAGGGATCATTCTCAACAATGTCCCACATAGAACAGTCTGAAAGGAGGATGTACTGCTTGATCCGAATTTTCCACATGTCAAACTCATTAGGTTTGAGCATGGGAACCTTTGAGACAAAAGTACTGTTTGATTCACCTGTGTTGTCCATGATGAATGAAGGTTTCTGAGAATACTTTGCTCTGATACCACTTGTCAGGATCTAATTCTTAACAAGAATAATGAACTCAGAAACAATATTAAAGGATTTGCGGAATAACACTTTAATATTCAACTATCAATGTAACAGTGAATCAGAAAATCACAACTTGTAAACTTTATTGCATGATTAAAGTTACAAGCTTTCAAACAAAACCTCAATCAAGATGAACAGGCTCACCAAGACGAATTCTACTTCTCTAGAATTAGGATTGTAAACCTTGAGGTTAATTCTCTCTCTAAAAACTCATTAATCAAAAGTTAATTCTATCAAAGACTTCTATACTATTTATACAAGACATATAACAAGATAATTATCAAAATACAATTGATCTTCAGTCCATAATTATCTCCTTTACTTTAGCAAGTCTTCTATACAGTTGTCTTCATTCCATACTGAGTCTTCATCTCATAAGCAGCACTAACCTTATTCAGAAGTATTAACCATCTTCAACAGCATTAAACTCCTCAGCAGCATTAAACACCTCAGCAGTATTAATAGTAATCCCTTAGCAGTACTAACTACTAGTAGTACTAACTCTCCAAGCAGTACTAACTATTGAAGTAGCAGTACTAACTTTTCAAGCAGTATTAAATCTACTAGCAGTAGTAATCATGATATACTAGCAGCATTAACCATACTTGAACAAATCTTAAATTCCCAACAATAGAGCATCTATAACATCAAAACTTCTTCCAAGAAATGTCATTGAAATTATGTTCTGACCACTGATCTGTGTACGAGCCTCTGATTGTTTTCCAATTTGAACAAAGTATTTATCTAGATCTTTGCAAATCCAGACAAAATAGGAATGTAACACCTGAATCAACAAATGAATCACTTAAAATGTCTGTCAGTAACACGAAGTCACTGTGTCTAACAAATACACAATATAAAGGAGCTTTTTGATGTTCACTCCCCCAGGGCTTCCATCCAATCATCGAAACACCACAAAGGCAATTTCTATGAATGTTATGACAAGAAAACAAATTCCTTGTGTGTTCGTGCACGTGTAGAAAGAATTAAGCACGAATAATTGCTTTTATAAAGGCTCAACATAGTGTAAACCATTGAGACAACAATAGATAAACACAGACTCAATGTCCATGATTGAAGTTCGAAGGTGGGGCAGACTTCCTTCTTTTTCAATATCCAGATTTTCCAAATGAAAACCAGATAGATTATATGTTGCGTCCCCTTGAAAATGTGAAACATTTTCTTTTTGAGAAGAAAATGAGTAGCTTGTGGGGTTTAGTCAAGAGTTGGCATGGGTTAGTTGCTTGTTTCAATAACGTTCACCAAAGCATGTGGTTGCCCGGCTCAGAAATTAGTTGGTGCAGAGTTTAATATTCTTTTACTCTGATCTCTCACCCTCTTTCTTTTTATCATTATGCTCATGTCTAACCAAACTCTCATTTCCATTTAACCTCAACACACAACCCACACTCTTAGACTCCTCACACTCAATCACTAAGGATTAACTTCTTGGGTAGAAATCACTGGTTAACATGATTTCATAGAAGTTCATGTAAGTCCTAGCACAAAGAACCCGTATAATCCTATGAAAGCATAATGTTGCTCAAAATGGTTTAACTTTATCAGTTAAAGCTCAATAATACAAATTTCAGATGAATGTATGCTCAAAATATAATCATGAAGATATGAGCATTTTTAAACATGGAAGCATTTTCAAACAAGTATATGAAATGAATGAATATGAATGCAAAAGACTTGTTTGAAAATCTGACATTGTATGAAAATGATCAGAAATGAATGATATAACAATCAAAGCTTAAGGTCAAGAATAATGAATATTGTCTATACGAAACAAAAATATATACATTCTTGAAATGACGTTTGAAATGAAATATCGCTCAAAATTCTTTGAAGTACAAGCGAGGTGTCTTACCATCGAAAAATTGTTTCAATTTAGAGACATGGTAAGAACAATTTGATCAAAAATTAAACCGATGTGTGTGAATACTTGAAAGTATGTAGAAAAGACAATACGCAAGTATTTATCTTTGGAAACACACGGTTTATTTATCAATTAAGCACAAAAAAATTAAAAAAAATGAAAACATTTAAAATCACACTTCCAAATTATAAAATCTGTTTAAGAATCGGGAAGTGGTTTGAACATTTCAGAACATGTTTTCTATATCTGAAAGTTGTCCTTCTTTCAGATATATTTGAGATTAAGATAAAAAATTTACCTTTTCGCACAATCTTAATTCTCATGAATTCATGCTTAAGTCAAAATGATATGATCGTGTCATCCTCTCTCATCCTCTAAACAATCTCAAAGTCTAGTCAAAGCAACTTTATTCACAAATTTATTCGAATGCAAAAGACATAAAGCAATAAAATGTTGATTGTACGAGTTCTGATCTGAGACAATCAGAAATCATCACCTTTACTCCCCCTGAAATTATGCATCTAAAATATGTCAGTGAAAAAACACATGATAGAGATCTACAATTCTCTTGTGAATTGTAGTTCGTCATATCTTTCCAATGCATAAATTTCAGAAAATTATGTACTCCCCCTTGAAGGTTGATTTCCTCATTTGATTCTAGGAGTACAATTCTCATATCAGCCCGGGAGTATTCTTTCTTTTAGCATTGAAGTACGGGTCCTGAACTGTAGTATTCATAAGCCAAACTTCGTTGAAGTACGGGTCCTAAGCTGATTTACTTAGAAGCCTCACTTCGTTAAAGTACGGGTTCTAAGTTGATGTACTTAGAAGCCTTGGTTCTCTTACTCCCCCTTGACTGTAGGTGCCTGCAACACAAAATCAGCTTTCGGCTTTGGTACCCACTGGTATTTGGGTCCATAATTGTTAGTTGCAGTTCTATTGGGAGTAATTGAGTAAGAACCATACCAGTAATGATCACTAGCTTTATGAACAAAATCATATCTATGACAGTAAGAACAATACCTCTTTTTAGATAACCTGATCAATTGATCTCTCAAATAAGCAAGATCAGGTTTACCTTTCAGCACTTTGTTATTCTTTGCATTTGAGGCAGATACAAATGATTTGTTACCTGTCTTCTCTTCCTTCTTTCCTTTCTTTTCTTCCTTCTTCTCATCATTCTTCTCATGTTCAACTGGTTTTACCTTCCAAACCAACTTCTCTTTTTCATATCTTTTTCTTCTCCTGTGTGTACCTGAACCATCTATTTTCCGATCATAGAAAATGTTAGTTGTACGAATGTGATCAAATGAATTGACTAACCTTCTTGAAGAAACAGTTTTCATATGTGAGCTTGAGGCTGTCTTTTTTAAGTCAGCTGAATTATTTCTAGGTGTGTGGATTTGTGACTCTGGAGTCGTGTGCTCAGTCACCACCACCTTGGAAACAATCTTTTCAATCTCTTTTATCTTTAAAGATAAATTGTCTCTTTATTCAATGAGTAGGTCAATCTTCTTCTTGAATTCAGACTTCGTTATCTGTTCTTTCAGTGCACTTGTAGATAGCTCAGATAGCTTTGCAGTTAATTTCCTTATCTCCTCCTCAAAAATACTTCTTTCATCTTCAAAGCCCTTCTCAGCATCCTTTCTTCCATCTGATATCTCCTTAAAGAATCCAACATTCTTCTGTTCTATGGTCTTTCTTTCCTTTGCAAATTTTTCTCTTTCAATAATGATCACTTTCTCAAAATCAGAAACTTGTTGAGAAAGTTTAATGCATTTATGCTCAATTGTCTTCTTCTCTTCAGCACTTTCTCTAGAAAACTCAAAGAATTTCTTAGCAAACTCTTTCTTTTCTTTCTCAAAAACTGATCTTTCTTCAATAATTTGCAATTCTAATTCAAAGATCTTCTTTTCATTAGCACACCCTGTTTGCTGAAACTTGACAATGTGATCTTCTAATTCTGAGATCTTGTTCTTTAACTCAGTGTTTTCAGCTTCCAAAAACAAGACCTTTTCTTCATTAAGCCCAGAAGTCTGTTTCAGAAGATCTTCATTAATAGTCTTTAAAGCACTAACTTCTTCTCTCAGTATCTTCCTTTCATCATTGTATCTCTTTGATCTCTTTGAGTAGTAGTCAACTGAGGAAGCAAGATTTTTGTTTTCTAATTTGATCTTTTCAATCTTCTTTTCATCATCATCAGAAGAATATCCCATCTTGAATTATCTGTTACAAAAAGAACTTGACAAAAATGATCGTTAATCCAATATGAAATCACAAGAATACAGAAAAAACTTGAAATAAAAATTTAGAGATTTTGATCACAAAAAGAACTATGTCCACCTCCGCAGACTTAGCACGGGGGTCCCGCTCCGTAGACTTAGCACTGTTTGCGTTACATGAAGCTTGCGCAAACTGATCTTTGCGTGACTAGAACCTTACGCAAACCAAGTCTTGCGTGTCGAGTAGCTTTGCGTGATGAGAGACTAACGCAAACCTGACTTTGCGTGTCTAGTTACTTGCGCAAACCTTAGATCTCACGCAAACCGACTAAAAACGAATAAATGTTCACCAAAAACTCATCTAGACCTCGAATTTCGATCTGAAAATTTGATAATTTACTCACTTACACATTTAGAACACAATCTTAACAAGGAATTTCAATTAAAAACACACAAATCGACAATTTGATTCAAGAACAGTGCGTGAAAACTCGTGAACACGAACTTCTTTAAAATCAAAATTACCAATCAAATACAGTGCAATTCTTGAAACAAACTATACAGACTCGATCGATTTCACACTACGAACACAACCTAATCGATTTCAACTCGAAATTTTCATTAAAACTCAAAATCGATTTGGACTTCGTGAACAGTAACAGTGACTCAAAAACTTTCTTGATTTTGAAATGGATTTGGCTCTGATACCAATTGATATTCCCAGATTCAAGTTCTAATTGCTACACACAATCAAGATGAGAATTCCAAATCACATGTCATTGAATCAAACAACAAAGATTACAAATTCACAACTTTCTCTCTCTAAACTCTCTCACTAGAAACATATTCAATTAGCTCTTCTCTAATCTTCTCTCTCTCTCTCTCTCTCTCTCATTCGTGTACTTCTAACATGCTTACCAACTTTACAAAAGAAACAAGGTATTTATACCTCCAACAATTACAAAGAAACAAAATACAAATACATTGACTTTGACTTTATTAACAAAAGACTTTGACTTTAAGTGAGAGTTGACTTTTCCAGCTTTGACTTCTTGAACTTTTGTCTTCAATCTTAATGATCTTGAATCCAATAAATCTGTGCTCTAACAAAAGTACACACTAATAACCAATTTGATGATCTATTCACCAAAGCTTTTGATGTGGATAGATTCACATTCTTGGTCACAAGTGTGGGCATGATAAACACTGAATAAGCCTCTTTTGATTTTCTTCATGTACCACTTCTGTATAGATTCTTCAATGTTTACTTTCTCATATTTCATTGTGCATGGTGCTGCTAACCATTTGTGTTTAAGTGTTTCAGATTGATGTGTTGATTAGATACTTGGTACTTCTGGTTAAGTTAATACTGCTCTCACTATTACTTCTGCTGACAGTTCAAATGTGGTTAAGTATGGTTACTACTGCTAGGTGGTTTATACTGCCAGTGCAAAGTTACTACAGTTTGCCTTATTTCTACTGCCAGACAGTGTTAATACTGCTAGTATGTGTTAATACTGCGGGTATGTGTTAATGCTGCTAGGGTACTTAGTACTGCTTTTAACTGAATTTCTTACCCTATAAATACCCTCTCTGACCGCCAAAAACCCTAACGGCTCTTTGAATTTCCATTGAGTTTTCATCCTCTCTCTCTCTCTCTCGAATTCTTGATTACCAGTGTGCAAACCCTAGCTTTGATTCGAACCCTAGACTCGATCAAAAAGATGGCAGCACTCGATTTCTTTGATGACCACAATGAGGTTGCAATGCTACAAAAACCCAAACAAGCTGAGGGTTTTCATGAAATTGTAGATTTCTTAACAACATCACACATTGCCTATGCGCTAATTGTAAATCCTACCATCTAAGTGGAACATATGCGACAGTTCTGGGTAAATGCATCAATTCAGACTATTGATGGCAATCAGTTCACTATATCAAGGGTCTGTGATAAACCTATCACAATCACAGAAGGCTGCATACACACTCATCTTCATCTAGATGATGCCTCAGGTATTTCTATTCTCTTAAAGGAAGATCTATTTCAAGAAATTGGTAGAATGGGGTATGAAGGTCCTACTGGGGTTTACAAGTTTTACAAAAGCAAATTTTCACCTCAGTGGAGATTCTTTGTTCATACTCTTCAACATTGTCTATCTCGCAAGACAACTGGATGGAGTGAGTTTAGCAGTACAATAGCCTATGCTCTTGTATGCTTAGCCACCTCCAGAAAGTTCAATTTTTCCCAAATGATTTTAAATGATTTGCTGCCAAACTTGGATACCAAAACCAAAAGATTTTTTATGTATCCAAGGTTTGTACAAGAGGTACTAAACATGGAATTGATGGATTTACCCTCTTTTAAAGAGGTATATGTACCTAAACCTCCCAAAGGGAAGGTATTTTCCAATATGATAAGGCCTAGTAAGGACTTTTCTGGAAAAGACACACCATTGTTCTCTACAATGATGGTTGTGTCCCACCCACATGGTGAGGCATCAGGGTCACAGCCCATATCTGACCAACCCACTGATGACCTACCCACACCATTCACTTCAAATGTTCTTCCCCAGATCCTTGTTGATAAGCCAATTTCCCCAATCACTCAAAAATATACAAAGAAAAAGGTACAGAAGGTTCCTTCCCTTCATGTATCTATACCCCAAAAGCCTACAAGCCCTCTGATGGAGCATTCTCCATCAGAGAATATCCAAAGGGAATCCACAGGGGTGTCTCCCAACCCCAAGAAGGTGCTCTCTCAGGAGAAGGATGAGCATGTGGGCAGCAAGGCTCACACTACTGACTCTGCACAAGGTGTGGGTCAAGACAGTGTGAACATGGCTAAGACCTTCCCCACGGCAACTTTGGATGAGAAATCATCTAAGGGACCCAGGTGCCAAGAAACCAAGGGGGTAGTAGGTGCTTCTACTAGGCAGAAGGCCTCTACTAAAAGATCTCATGATCCTTCACGGGTGGTAAACACACCTAAAGGAAGTGAGGACAGATATAGCTATGAGGAATTGATGGATACCATTGGCAATGTGAACTTGGATGTAATCAATCAGGGTTTGGAAATAAAGGCGTTGAAAAAGGTGATCATCTCTTAACAGGGGCAGATAGACAAACTCAAGAAGATGGTACTTAAATTGGTGCACAAAAAGAAGAGAAAGCAATTTGTCTTGAAGAAAAGGGGAAGTGCTCATGATGCTTCCAAAAAGGGGGAGAATCAAGAGGCTGAAGTTGAGAAGGAGAGTTCAGTTGGTATGGAATTTCAATTTGAGGGGGAGATGGGTGGTGAAGCTGAAAAGAATGCTGAAGTGAATAAGAAGGATCAAGATGTGAAAGCAGCAGAAACAATTGTGAAAGAAGTAGTAAGCCAGCCAGCAGTAGAAACTGAAGAAGCAGCAGTAACTACTGAACCAGAAGTAGAAACTACTAAAGCAGTAGAAACAAAGAAAGCAGTAGCAGAAAAAGGAATGTCTTTAGAAGAAATTGAGATTGCAGAGACTTTGGTTAAGGCAAAGAATGACACTCTTAAGGCTACTCAAAAGGCTAAGGGAGTGGTGATTAAAGAAGGAGGCATAGAGAAGAGAAAGAAAGAGATCAGTGTGACAGAGGCCAAGAAGAAAGGGAAAGAAAAGATGGTTGAGCCTGTGAAATCATTAAAGAAGCAGAAGCAAATGGAATTGGATGCAAAATTGGCCAAGAAAATGCAAGAAGAGTTAACTACAGAAGCTCTTTCTTTGAAAGTAGAAAAGGAGGTGAATGCACAGTTTGAGAATGAGTTTGAAAAGGAGGATGAGATCCAAAAGGCCAAAGATAGAAATCTTGCAATGGATTTGGCAACAAGGCTTAATGAAGAATACCAGAAGAGTTTGAAGACTGCTGCAAAGAGGGTTACAATGAAAGCAACTAAACAAAGGCAGCCTTCAAAGAAATCAACAAGACAAAGACAGCCTTCAAAGACCTTTCTAGCTACACAGGAAAGAAGAAAGATGATAAACTTCTTGAAAGGATCTGTTGGAGTTCCTGAAGGGATGTTTACTAAAATGTCTTTTAGCAGGATAGAGGATTTGTACAAAAAGGAGATGGCCAAGTTGCAAGGAGATTTCAATCAGAGAGTTGAATTTGAAAGAAAGATGAAAAAAAGACATGATCTAAACATTCAACAGCCTTTTCCTGATAGTGAAGAAGGCACCCCTACTAAAGAAAAGTCAGAAGTTAAGAAGGAAGAGACTCTAGCTCAGAAGATTGGAGTTGTCAAGAGAATGAAGTCAATTGCTACAAAGACAAAGGCAAAAAGGCCAAGAACTGAGGAAGGTGAGAAAAAGCAGGGCAGTGAAAGAATGGAAGTTGAATCATCAAGAACTATAGATGCACCTTTTGTGCTTGCTACTCTAGTCAGTTCAATGATTCCAAAGTTTATATTTTGGGATGTTTGTGTGGAGAAAGGCAAGCACTTTCTCAGGATCAAAAGAGCAAATAACATATTTGAGATCTATACAAGTTTTCATCAATTCATGCAACGATGCTCAAGAAGTGACTTGGAAGAAATGTATTCTGTTGGGATGAAGTTGTATGAAGACAGGATTCAGCAAGGAGCTCAGGATGATACAAGGCTGATCATGGACTGGATATGTCTTATGTTTGAACCTGACAGAATACAACTTGAAAAGCAGAATGTGTTGAGATGGCGATTGCTGAAGCAATGTGGAGTCTATGCTTTGTTTATGTCAAAGGCAAAGATAGAGTATTATTTGGTGGAAAAATAGTATAAGCATGATGTGATCAGATTGAATGGTATGCTGCAATTAAAGTTGAGTGGTGGAAGAGGATCAGAAATGGAGAAGGATCTAATCCAGTTACTCAAAGAGCAGAATCCACAAGAGCAGCATAAACCACAAGAGCAGCAGCAACAAGTAGAGCATGTTGAAAATCAAGAGCAGAGTCAAGAGCAATCAAATCAACAACCTTCAGAACAGTAAAGTCAATCTGATGAGCAGGTTGATTTGTATTTAACAGTGACAAATGAAGAACCATTGAAAATTGATCCTATCTCAGTGAAAGCTCCAGAAATCATTCATTGGGATACTGTGGTGGATAAAGGCACAGAATTCTACAGGATCAAGAGAATGGATGGCAAGTATGAGGTATATTCAACATGGGATAAGATCATCAGAAGTTGTACCAGATCTGATTTGGAAGACATGTACAAGGTTGGATTGAAATCATATGGTGACTTGTTGAAAGAAGCAAAGATGAACTTAACAAAGATGGCTTTGGAGTTTTTGTGTATGATGTTTGACCCTGAAAAAGTTGAATATCTTATCAAAGACTTGCATCACAGAGAAGGATTTAACAGCATTGATCATTTGATGCTTGTTGAAAAATCTGGAGTATATGTCATAACTATTGACAACAGATTTCATGAGTACTATCTGATTGATAAGGTGTATCACCACAGCAAAGAAAAGTTGCAGGGGATGATGAAAGCTAAGTTGGTCTGCACTAAAGGTTCAGAGATGGCAAGAATTGTGATTAGAAGAACAATCAATCAATATGCAGGATTGGATCCTAATATGGGAAATTGAGCAGTAATTTTGAAAGCATCATGAAGACCTTATTCTGAAGAACTTAACTTCTTGATTTCAAAAGTTAAGTTAGGGGGAGATTGTTGGGTCTGAAATATGCTAAGTCTGGATAATGCTGCTAAGATTTTAAGATTACTACTGCTGAAGACATTAGTACTGTTACTTGTAGAAATTACTACTGCTAGTAGTATTAGTACTGCTTGGAGAGTTAGTACTACAAGATGGAAGCTACTGCTAGCATGTTAGTACTGCTGATGATAAGAAGATACTGCTAGAAGAATTAATGTTGTTGATGTTGATAAGGATGGTTTGTTACTTGAAGCTAGAGACAAGGAGCTGAAGATAATTATGGAATGGATGTTGAAGATCAATGTTTCTTTAATAATTATCTTGTAATCTGTTTTAAATATATAGTCTAGATGTCTTAGATTATTAAATAGACATGCGTATTTTGTTTTAAGAGAATTAGCCTCAAGATTCTTAGTGATCCTTTCATTAGAGAAGTTTTGAACGTCTATTGAGCCTGTTCAACAGATTGAGGTTTTGGTTGTAATCATCAAGTTAATTCAATACAACTTGTGATTTGAATTCATATACTGTTTCATTAATTTCTTGTTAAAGTGTTATTCCGCAACTTCTTTAACAAAGTTTCTGAGTGTTTATTTAAATTCTTGTTTTGAATTTCGATCCTGACACAAGGACACGTATACAATCTGCTACCATCGGAAGTCTTGGTGACCCGATCGAAACATCCATATTAGATCCGCAATCCGGACTACGATGATTGGATGGAAGTCCTGTCATTGCTAACACTATGTCAACTTTGCACACAGGCCACACGGTTGGTTCATCAACTACTGTGAGAACGGAAAGCTTATGTAGCCCCAGAGTTACTATCCCAGACTTTGTGTCTAAGGAATTTCTCAACGGCTCCTTAAAGGCTGTTGAAAACCGACTGTTCGATAGATTTCAGAAGGAGCTTGGAGATATAAAACGATTACTCAAAGGCAAGAATCTAGTTACTGAAGAACCACCTCCATCTCCACCAGTTCAGCCTGTAGATATGTCAGCGGAGGATCTGAAGTCACTATTATATGCTAAGTTACTTTCACAAGCACTGGCAGACCAATCTGATGCTGATTTAATTGGTTTACTGAGGTCTCAGCAATCCCAGCCAGTTGTTCCTCAAGTTTCGGAAGGTGTTGTGACTGTAACTGAATTCAATGTGTTCAAAGATGATATTCTTAAGTCTATTCAGAAGCTATCTTACTAAAGTTGTTTAGTCTACATGCAAATCTCAAGCAGTTACAAGAAAAAGACATGATCTTGATTCTGATCAAGATCATGAGGGGGAGATGAGTAAACGACAGAAAACTGTTGGAGATTCTGAGGCAAATGTTCAGTCTATAAATGTAGAAGAAGAAGAAAATGTTCAGCATCAGGAAGACAGACGGAATGAACTGAATAATCAAGGCGAATGTATAGAGCTTGTGTTATATGTGAATCCAGAGGTAGAACCAAGGGTTGAAAAGTCTAAGGTTGCTACAAGAGCTGAAATCTTGTTGATCACAGGAATGAATGAGATTGATGTGATAGACCTATCATGAGATGATGAAGAAGAATCAGATGAAAAGTATGATAAGTTTTGGAAGGTAAAAGAAGAAGAGAAAGAGAACTTAATCAATTCTGATGATGACGGAGATGACATTCCTGTTGATGAAGCTAATGTTCTAGATACCTTGTTGGAAGCCCCTGAGGACATTCAACTAAGTCCTGTTCACAATGATGTTCCTGAGCCTTCAAATGATGTTCCTATTATCCCAACCTTCAAAGACTTCAACTTCCCTAATGTTTCTGATATGCCTCAAAGTCATTCAAGTCCGATAAAGCATCCGAGCCCTATCCAAAATGTTCCAAGCCCTGTTATTCAACATGTTCAAAATGAGCCACCTGAGGATGAAAGTGAAGAAGGTCCTTCAAATGCCCCAGAAGCACCACTTGTTCCTTCAGAAGTTGAAATCAGACATATGAGACATGCGCTTAGAGTTCCTTTTTTGGAAGAACAGATGAAAAGACTATTTGTTCATAGGATTAGACCTATGGATAAATACAAGGTGTTGGGTGTTTCAAATCAGCCTAAAGAATATCAGGAAGAATATGCAAACATGATTAATTGGTTAAGACAGACCGAGCGAGCTATAAAGAACAAGTCTGGAATTGTCACTGTCAAGGAGGTCAGACTGAAGAAGTTCATGCATATTTGGTTTCATAAGTTCTTTCTTCAAAGAAGAGATCTAAGCGAATGCATATTTACTGAAGTTGATTTTTGTTTTCTGAATGTTGATGACCTTGAATTCATGTATCATCATTTCAGAAACATGGTTATCAGGAAGGAGAACATTGTCTTTGCACTTGAAGCTATCAAGAGGTTCATGAGGAGACATATATTTCATACGTACTGTTATGATTTCCAGCTAGGAATTGAGACTAATCAAAAGAAGGTCAACATGATCAAGCCAAATATGACTTTGTCTGATGTTGACAACTATGATATGTTCACTGTGCTTGAAGAACCTGAGTTGGGTGTACTCTACAAAAATGGAGAAAATGAGAAAAGGTTCTTCAGAGTGTCTAAAATAGCAAAGTTTTCTGATGGAACTCTTAAGGTGATTAGACTACAGCTCAATGACAGATATAAAGAAAGTGAAAGGCAGAGATTACAAGGTGGTGAGCGCTTACCAAGAAGGGTTAAGCTTGTGATGGTAAGGATTCTCGAAGCACTTGATGACAGGATTGAGTTCAGGAAAGGCATCAGGAGGTTCGAATCATTCTTGGGGATTAGGAGAACCAGTTTAGGTAGATGGGACAGATGAGATTTTGACAATTTAATCTAAAAGGGGGAGATTGTTAATGTATAGTTTAGATCAATTGTAATGTCAAGTTGTTGACTTTTCTATGTTTGTCTTATATTGAGGTCAAGGCATGTTTGACCCTATATAAGCTTTTGTTTCTAAGTCATTTGTAACCACGCTTGTCATTTGTAACCTTGTGATTTAGAGAGATATATGACATATGAATTTCTCTCTCTAGACTCTCTCTCTAAATCTTGTGCCTAACTGTGATCTTATTGTAAATCTTGCTTGAATCTTGGACTAACAATGTGGTTGTACCCTTCTTTGTTTTGTTGAGGCTAGTTGATCTTGTAACACGTGCTTCATCCGTCTTCTTTTCAACTACTTTTCCCTTATCTACAATTTAAACAAAATCGTAAGATTTGCACACTTAATCTATTCCAGCTATTAAACATGATTACCTTCTTTACCTTTACTCCTCTCAACTTGTTTTTGCAGCTCTGGCCTTGATGACGGTTGTGTTTTTAATGTATTAAGCATAATAATATTAAATCTACATCCAAATTGAATGCCTAAAACTACTTTGGGTTCTTTACCTCCTATTGCATTTAACCCTGTTCTGACTCGTCCAATGCTTGGTTCCCCTGGTAAGTCCTTTTTTCTGTTTCTTTAATGCATTCCCTATATTAAGATAATTATGCTTGTCAAAGTTTGTACATGTGCACATACTGAAGTTGGGCAAAGCAATTATTAAACATA
Organism: Arctium minus; assembly: GCA_954870635.1. NCBI lineage: Eukaryota > Viridiplantae > Streptophyta > Magnoliopsida > Asterales > Asteraceae > Arctium > Arctium minus. The sequence continues at coordinate 45,696,954 of OX941089.1, read as the reverse complement.
TATTTTACTGAACCATTAGAAAACATAAATGCTATTGGGATTGTGCACATTGTTCATTTCACACTGTTTCTCATAAACTTTGCTGAAGTGCATAATGTGAAGAAGTGCACATAAATTGTACACAAGTTCATAACTTCATAAAACACATTGTGAATAAGTGCATATGTGTATAAATGCACAATGTTCAGTTGTGCATAAGTCCACAATGTGCAGACTTGCAGATGTGAAAGTTTTCTTGAAACATGTTGGAATGTGCACTTGTGCACATAAACTGTGCACAACTGCATAACTTCAGAATGCACATAAACTGTGCATAAGTGCATAATGTTATGTATAAGTTCACAATGTGCAGATGTGACAGTGTTTTTTAAACATGTTGGAATGTGGACTTATGTAGAATGTTCATGTGAAATGTTATGTAGAATGTGCCTGTGAAATGTTGTTTGGTTCGCTAACAATATAGAATCTCATTAACAATACATAATGTGTCTAACAAACAGTTGTGCATGATGAATGTTTAAGTCATTCACATTTTGAGTATTTAGGCCCTTAGTGCATACCTGAATCAATCCACAACTCATTGTACCTATACACATTGTGCACAACTCATTCACACATTGAAAGAAATTTACAGAGGTGTACATGTCCATTTTGCATAACTGTGCATGTGTACATGTGTGTATAATAATTGAAAGAAAGCAATTTTCAATAGCTTTCTTGTGGGATTATATTGATGATATGTACTTATGCATAGTCACCATAAGTGTAAACTTCAACAGTGATGTTATGTTCTAATGCAATGCATATGTTATGTACAGTTTCAATTATGTTCAATATGCACATAACTTGAAGATAAAATTGGTGTCATGCACCTATGCACAGTTAGTAATCCAGTAGTCCACTAATACACAGTTGGCATATATCAATAGGTTAATCAAACTAGAAATGGTCTCAAAAATGTAATCCAGGGGACCTGATCTACATCATTCGATGTAAACCTTCTAGCTGCCTGATGCCGACAAGATGTAGATACAAATATGATGCCTTGACTACCTTTATACTTACTGATGTAGGACAAAATTAGGTTACAAGAAATGGGATACTAATAAAGGTCGTAAAACCTTATGGGATGTTTAGTTAATTGAATTGGAAGGAATTGGAATTTGATGGATTCCAATTCCATCAAATTCCATTCTGTGAACCAAACGTCACTTTAGGCTTTCACGTATGCACTTCCAAAAACCCCAAGATCTATCAGGAGCTAAAATTACGCCCAATATAACCACTAAACTCTAATATCCAGTGTGTGAACAAAATACAAATATGCCAACAACTTAAAGTTCACATTTTATCAAAAGAAATAAGAAAATAATCAATGACCATGGCAACTTTTCTCTATTTATGATGAATGATGATACAAATTCGACATTACTGACACTTTTAGATTTGATATATACATAAGTTAAACAACACAACTAAGAGACTCCTAAATTAAACTCCCAATTTGCAGTGTCACAATGCTCAAAGGGTTCATATCAGAATCTAAGTCTTAGATTGGCCTACCAAAGAATACAAAAGCTAAAGAATCATATTACACTTAGGCCCATAACTATCAAAGTCCTCAATATGTGCACATTTTGTGCACATACAACAATTTGTGCGCATATGATAATCAAATGCATATGTGCACAAACAATGTGCATATGTGTGGTTGGTTCGTGTGTGCATTCTTAAAACAAGTTCCCAATATCACGTTATAATACATGCACAGTTTAAAAACTTTGCACTCATGCATAATTACATATGTGCACATTTAACAATTTGTGCACCTACCACAGTCAAGCGCATATGTGCACCCGCAGTCAAGTGCATATGTGCATTTAGGCCCATAACTGCCAAAGTCCTCAACCTGTGCACATTCTGTGCACATTCAACAATTTGTGCACATATCATACAGAAATGCATATGTGCACATACCATAACCAAGTGCATATGTGCACATACCACAATCTGTGGTCATACGATAATCAAGTGCATATAAGCACATTTCAAGCATAATTGCATAAGTGCCTGAAATTTCACATTCATAAGCAAGTGCATATGTGCACATACCATAACCAAGTGCATATGTGCACATATCACAATATGTGGTCATACCATAATCAAGTGCATATAAGCACATTTCAAGCATAAATACATAAGTGTTTGAAATTGCACATTCATAACCAAGTGCATATGTGAACATACCACAATCTTTTATGTGTATGTGTGAATGTGGAATTACATATATATTTCATTCATGTCTAAAATTGTGCACATAGTCAGTCTATTAAAATTGTGATTGTCAATCTGTGAAAGTAAAAGTTACTGCCCAGAATATGCTGTAGGTTCTTAAACAATGATGCAGTGGTTGTACCTTGTTTTGGCAATAATGTGTGGCAAATTATAACTTTATAACTTCTATAATGTGCACCTGGATCTAGTCTGTTCCAAAAGATAGACTACAAGTGTATTTCTCATCCTGAGTTTTAAGATATCATTTACAAAAAGATTGAAATGAACTGTCCACCATCTAAATAGATTCCTTGTTAGGCATGAGTACTGCCAAAGATTGTATGAAACAAGGAGTCTATATATGATCTATTTATTGTGTGCATTCTCTTGGATTTAAGTTTCTCTATCACTCTTTTTCCTTGTAGGTCTTGGAAGAAGCCAAAACGCAAGAAAATGGAAAACTACAATCTTCTTTGCAAGAGATGGCAGTTCACTTTAAAGAGACTAAAGAACTGCTCATGAAGGAACGCGAAACTGCCAGAAAGGCAATTGAAAAATCCCACTCATCCAAGAGGTCCCCGTTGTTGACCATGAACTCATGGATAAGCTTACTGCTTAAAATCAGACACTCAAGGTAAGATAGCTCAAGTTAATTCAGTTTTGATGATCATTTGTTTTGTGTTATATTCAATATTTTTGGTGCTTGAAACATTTTTTATGTTGGTAATTACTTGTAGGCTTTAGTTGACTACTTAGAGAAGAAAATGAGTGATACTGAGAAAAAATATGAAGAGACTAACAAACTCAGTGAAGAGAGGTTGAAGCAAGCTTTAGAGGCAGAGTCAAATATTATTCAATTAAAGACTGCTATGCAGAGGTTTGAGCCAAATATTTTAATCATGTAGCGTTCATTGATATTAACTAGTTATTGTAATCCAATATCTAATTTTGGTTTTGGTTACATATGTGTACAATCTATGTTTTGTTTATCCAAACTCTCTCAGTGATTTGATAACGATCCTCTTCTATACTTAGTGAAAATTACGTTTTAATATGTATTAGTGTTTCACCATCAGCGATCAGACTGAGTCTGTTCAGTTATCGCTGATAGTCTTTCTTGTAAGCATTTCTATGTATTAGTGTTTCACTATCAGCGATTAGACTGAGTCTGTTTAGGTATCGCTGATAGTTGCTGATATAAACATTTAACGTAATCCCTGAAGACAAGTTTTGCGTCAATAGATGTTCATAGATGAATCGAAGACGAAGCTGCTGAACAAAGACAAGTCTACTAGTGACCTGATGTGGATATCAGTGAAGCAAAGACGACTCTACTCATACGCGAACAAACCTGAGGAAAAGATTATATCTCTGAAGGAAGAGATATTCAGCGATCGATGATCACTTAGCTTATGCCTCAAGTCTCTTTTGTCTTTCCCTGTACAACCAGTACGATATGTCAGAACGGATGTACCTCTGCCACAATTCGTACAACAACTCTGTCAACTACACTGTTCATGATACGGCCGAAAGCATGTCTCCCAAAGTCAGACTCTCTCAGCCAATCAATGAAGGACACGTGTAAAGTGCCCTGCCATGCATTTAAGACATAGGGTATAAATAGAAAGATTACCTCTTCATCTGAAGAGTGTGCTCACCTCTAGCCTTCATCTTTCTATCTTATAGAAACCTTTGTTTTCTATATTCTCCAATCCCCATTCTCTATATTCTTGTGCAACCATCTTAGTGTTTTCTTAAGTTTGTTTAGATTGAGTTCTACTTAATCTTATTCCGCAACAGACTTGTAAATTGTGTTTGATTTATCAATAAACAATTTATTAAACTTTAAATTTTGTGTTTGTATTCAACCCCCCCTTCTACAAACTTGTTAAGCACCTCCGGGACCAACAAGTGGTATCAGAGCAGACTGTTTAATCTGATAAACAAGATCTTGCTTTATTCTCTTCATTGCTATTCTAAAATGGCACTTAACACAAACACAAACTACTATGATAATGGTTCACTTTCTAAACCTCCTTGATTTAGCAGAGATAACTTCTCTCTATGGAAGAATCGAATGATGCTATTTCTTGAAGGTGCATATCCCACTATACCTGAGTACGTAGCAAACGGACCCTATGAAGCTGTCCAAATCATAGCTGTCGTTCCAGCTACTGCCACCATTTCTTTTATTTCTGAACGCTATATTGCTAAATAAATCAGACAACGGAGTGATGAAGACAAAAAAAAAGTTTGGTATCGATGCAAGGGCAAAGACCATTATCTCTATGGCTCTGCCTGATAAAGTTTTCCATTCCATCATGCATCTTAAAACTTCTAAAGAAATGTGGGAAACCATATGTGTTCAATATGAAGGCACCACTGAAATCCAAGAGACTCGAAAGATTAACTTGGTAAGACAGTATGAAAGTTTCATCGCTGGTAAGAATGAATCTCTCTCTGATGTTCATCAGCGGTTTAACTGCCTAATCATTGATCTAAGAACTGTTGGTAGGACCTATTCTAATTCTAAGGTCCTAACAAAATTCTTGGAATGTCTTCCTGAATGCTGGGATAGTTATTCAATATGTCTCAAGCTGACAAAAGACTTAAATTCTCTTTCTCTCAGCACCTTGTATGGAATATTTCTCAACTATGAGCAATTAAACCTTTTGAAGAAGAATCTTATAAAAGATTCTAAAGACTCCAAAAGCACTCCTGTTGCTTTAGCCTCTACAGAGATAATTCCATCTCAGCGTTCTATCCTCACCATCACTGAGTTAGATTCTGAATCTGAGGATCTATCAGACACTGATCTTTCAGAGTTTGATGAGTCCTTGGCACTCTTGACAAACTGTCAGGATCTGATTCTTAACAAGAATAATGAAACTCATAAACAATATTAAAGAAGTTGCGGAAAAACACTTTAATATTCAAATATCGATGTAACAGTAAAGTAGAAATCACAACTTGTAAACTTTTTTGAATGATTAAAGTTACAAGCTTTCACACAAAACCTCAATCTTGATGAACAGGCTCACCAAGACAAATTCTACTTCTCTAGAACTAGGGTTGTAAACCTTGAGGTCAATTCTCTCTCAAAACAAAAACTCAGAATACTCTTGTCTAACAAACTATTCTGAATAATTCTATACATATACTGAAAATAAAAGATAATTACAAAACATAAAAGATCTTCAGTATATTCTTCCATAATTATCTTCAACCTTCCATGATTATCTTCAAACCTTGATCTACGCGACTTACCAAGATTATCACATAAGCAGTATTAAGTCATAGCAGCATTAACACTCTGAGCAGTATTAATCTTCACCAGCAGTAGTAACTTGTCTCAGCAGTATTAATTTCTACAAGCAGTAGTAATCTGGCTCAGCAGTAGTAACCATGTTGTACTGTCAGCAGTAATCATACTTAAACAAATCTTCAGTTCCCAACAATCTCCCCCTAACTTGACTTTTAGAAAAGAGAAGTCAAGTTCTTCAGATGCTCCCAAAACTCCATTGCTCATAATCCTGTATCAGAATTCAGCCCCAAACTTTGATTAAGAGTTCTCTGGATCAAGTATATTGCCATTGCAGAATCTGGTGCACAACCAAGCTTTTTCTTCAACATAGCATGCAGCTTTAGCCTGCTATGGTTGTAAATTCTATCCACTAAGAAGTATTCAATGTGATTTGTATCCATAGTCAATGCATATACTCCACTTCTTTCATACAGAGTCCAGTTGTTAATGGTTTTGAAAACATTTCTGATAACATGTTGAACTTCCTCTGGCTTGAACAACATGCAAAGATATTCCATCAAAAGTTTTGTAACTGGTATCCCTGGAGTTTTCAGCTTATCAACATATAATTTCATCCCCACCTCAAACATTTCCTCTAAATCATATTTGGAGCATACTCTTATAATCTTGGCCCAAGTAGGATACACTTCAAACTTTTCATCTTTCCTCTTAAGCCTGATATACTCCTTTCCATCTACTTCCATGGTATCCCAGTGAATAATCTCAGGAGGCTTGACACCAACCGGTTTAGCTGTTATAGGCTCATGCACTTTTTCCATCACCACCATGTACATATTCACATCAGAAGTACTGGATGGTTCTTCTTAAGATTGAGCTTCTTGTTCATCAGACTTAGGTGCCCCTTCTTCTTCAGCTACCTTTTGTTCTTTCTCAGCTTCTTCCTCATCCACTCTAGGTTTCTTAGCTGGTTTTCTTCTTGCCATCATTTTTGTTCTTTTCAAAGTCTTCAAACTTTCACTTAGAGTAGCTTCCTTCCTTGGTGTTTCTTGATCATCAGGAAAAGGTTTTTGTATTTGAAGGCCATGCCTCTCTTTCATCTTCTTTTCCACTTCAACTCTTGCTTGGTCATTTCCTTGTAACTTAGTTATCTCTGCCTCATACAAACCTTTGATTTGATCAAATGACATTTTTGTGAACATTTCCTTTTTGACTCCCACAGCAGCTTTGAGGAAAGTGATCATCTTCTTTCTCTCTTGAGTGCCAAGGTAGGTCTGTTAAGGTTGCCTCTTCTTTGCACTCATTTTGATATTTACAGGCTTCTTTTTAATTTCAGTTTCCTTCTGTGCCATCCCTGTTGCCAAACTCTTTTGATATACTTCATTAAGCTCTGCAGCTAGAGCTCTTGCCATCTCCCTATCTTTTTTCACTTGATCTTTTTCTGCTTGCTCAAGTTCTGCCTGAATTATCTTAGCCAAAGCTTCATCTGACTCAATCAACTTTTGCTTTTTAAGTGGTTGGTCAGATTCCACTATCTTGGTTTTGCCTTTGTCCTTGCTTGCTACCTTATCAGCACTAGCTTTCTTGATAACCTCAGCATTGTCTTTGATGACAACTCCTTTGGTCTTTGAAGTGACCTTAGGAGTGTTATGTTTAGCCTTGATTAGTGCTTCAGCTATCACAATTTCTTCCAAATTTCTGCTAAGGAGGTCAGTTAATACCTCTTGAACAATTTATGTTGCTTCATTTATTTCAGCAGCATTAACTGTTTCTGTTGCTTTCTCAAACATTGATTCTGTTTCTACTGCTTTCTCTGTAACTACTGCTTTTTCAAACACTAATACTGTTTCTATTGCTTTTACAGCAAACTCCCCCTCATCTCCATGTTTCTCCCCCTTATTCTTAGCATTCTCCATGTTGACCTCAGATCCTGACTCCCCCTTTTTGGGAGCATCATCCACTGGGTTCCTTCTTCTGAGCTCAAATCTTTGCTTTGACCTTCTTTGAACCACCTTTTTAACCAACTTCTTTAAGGTGCTGATTTCTTCTTGCTGGTTGATGATGACTTTCTTGAGTTCATTTACAACCTTCTTGACAGAATCCAGTTCAGTTGCCATGTTGGACATGGCAGAAATCAATTCCTGGTAGTCATATCTATCCTCACCTTCTCGAGGAGTGTTACCCCCTTTTGAGGGATCATTGGAATGTTTAATAGGGATCTCCAGCCAGACTGAAGCACCACCTATTCCCTTGGTTTCTGGGCACCCGGGACCTTTGAATGATTGCTCATTCAAAGTTGTCGTGGGGAAGGTCTTAGTGATGTTACCACTGGCCTCCTCTGTGCTAGCAGGAGTAGTGGCAGCCTTCTCACCCACATGCTCATGCATCTCCTTAGTGAGCACCTCCTTAGGGTTGGGAGACACCCCAATGGTTTCCCTATGGATATTCTCTAATGGAGAATGCTCCATTAGAGGGCTTTGAGGTTCTGGGTTTGTAGGAGGTACAACAAGGGAAGGAGCCTTGTGTACCTTTCTCTTAGTATAAGTTTTCGATATAACTGGGGTTGGCTTAAGAACAAGGGACTGAGAGAGTGATATAGTGGTTAAAGGTTGGGTTTGGCTATCAGTGGGATGGTCTAGTGAGGGCCTTGACCCTGATGCCATACCTTCTTGGTTGTGGGACACCACCATCATTGTAGAGAACAATGGGGTGTCAACTCCTTCCGAGTCCTTGGCAGATCTTTTCATATTTGAAAAAACCTTGCCCTTGGGAATTTTAGGTACATATACCGCATTAGACTGAGGCATATCCATCAATTCAGAGGTCATAACTGCCTGGACAAATCTTGGATACATATAGAAACTCTTTTTATTATCCAAGTTTGACACAAGGTCATTGAAAATCATTTGTGAGAAATTATACTTTCTGGCAGTGGACAAGCAGACCAAAGCATAAGCAATGGTACTACTGAACTGACTCCATCCAGTAGTTTTTCGAGAAATACAGTGCATAAGAGTATGAACAAATAAACGCCATTGGGGAGAAAAGTTAGCTTTGTAAAATTTGAAAACACCCAGTTGGCCTTCATACCCCATTCTTGTGAGATTGGAAAACAAATCCTCATTAGAGATAGAGGTAATACCTGAGGCATCGTATAGTCGTAGACTGATGCGAATGACCTCTTCAGAGACTATCAAGGGTTTGTCACACACCCTTGTCTTGATAAACTGCACACCGTTTTCAGTAACCGCGGTGGCATTGGCCCAAAATTGCTTCTGGTGCTCGATGTAAATTGGTGGTGACACTGTAAGAGCATGAGCTATATGACTGGACTTGTGAAAATCAACTATTTGATAGAATCCAGCAGCCTGCTTAGGCTTTTGGAGCATTGCGATCTCATTGTGTTCATCAATAAACGCCATGGATGCCATCTGGCTTGAGGATTCTTGACTGAAACACACTGGTTGCTTGAGAGAAAAGAGTTAGAGAGAAGACGAACAGTATTCAAAGAGTCGTTGTGAGCTTTTTGGCGGGCAAAGAGGGTATTTATAGAATTCAGGAAAGAAGCAGTATTAACCCTAATTTCAGTTAAAGCAGTACTAACCCACTCACAGTATTAACTGAGAGCAGTAGTAACCAACTAGCAGTATTAACTAACTAGCAGTAGTAACACATACCTGAAGTAGTAACTTTGCACTGGCAGGATTAACGATACTTACGCTATTGAAGCTTGTGTTAGTCTGAGCAAGGCAATAAACTTCCTGAGAAAGATGATTAGTAGCACCAAAAAAATAAACAAATAACAGGTATACAAACACTTTTTAAACATGAGTTCATTCAGAGTTGATCATGCCCACACTTGTGACCAAGAAAGTGAATCTACCCACATCAAAAGCTTTAGTGAATAGATCAGCAAACTGGTTATCAGTATGAACTTTAGCAACTTGAATAAGCTTCTTTTCATTGCAGTCTCTAATAAAGTGATACCTGATTTCAATGTGCTTTGTTTTGGAGTGCTTGACTGGATTGTTAACAATGCTAATAGCACTGCTATTGTCAATGAGGATTGGAGTGTGAAGAAAGGTTACCCCATAGTCCAGCATTTGATTCTGAATCCATAGAACCTGAGAGCAGCAACTTGCAACAGCAATATACTCAGCTTCTGTTGTGGATAAGGACACTGTGGTTTGCTTCTTACACTGCCAATAAACTAGTCTTGCACCCAAAAGCTGACATCCTCCTGAAGTAGACTTTCTATCCATATTAGCACCACCCAAGTCACTGTATGAATATGCAATCAAGTCAAAAGTATATTCATAAGGATACCAAAGACCTAATCTAGGTTGCCCTCTTAAGTATCTGAAAATCCTCTTAACTGCTTGAAGATGTGACTGCTTTGGCTTGACTTGGAATCTGGCACACACACACACTGTAAACATGATATCTGGTCTTGAGGCTGTAAGATACATGAGAGATCCAATCATTGATCTATAAAGATGGACATCAACATCCTCCCTCTCGAGATCAGCAGTGATTTGTTTGTGTGTTTCCATTGGTGTGCTTGCTGGCTTTGAGTCTGATAAACCATACTTATCTAGGATGTCTTTCACATACTTTGATTGACTTATGAAAATCCCATCTTTCTGTTGTTTCACTTGAAGCCCAAGGAAGAAAGTGAGTTCACCCATTGAACTCATTTTGAAGCTCTTGTCAATCAACTCTTCAAAGTCTCTACACATCTGATCTTTTGTGGATCCAAATATAATGTCATCCACATAGATCTGAACAAGTAGGGTGTCCTTCTTACTTCTTTTAATGAAAAGGGTCTTGTCAATGATTCCCCTTTCAAACCCATTTTCCAAGAGATAGGTAGACAGAGTATCATACCATGCTCTTGGGGCTTGATGTAGACCATAGAGTGCTTTCTTAAGTTTGTATACTCTGTCAAGATATAATGGATTTTCAAATCCAGGGGGCTGACAGGCGTATACTTCTTCATCAATTATTCCATATAGAAAGGCACTCTTCACATCCATCTGATATACCTTGAACTTCATATATGAGGCATAGGCTAGAAACAGCCTAATTGCCTCTACCCGTGCAACTAGAGCAAAGACTTCCTCATAGTCTATGCCTTCTTCCTGAGTGTACCCTTGTGCCACTAGCCTTGCTTTGTTCCTGATTACTATTCCTCTCTCATCCTTTTTATTTCTGAAAATCCACTTGGTGCCAATTGCTCTATGACCTTTTGGAAGGTCCACCAAGTCCCAAACATCTTGCAATTTAAACTGTATCAACTCTTCTTGCATGGCTTCTATCCAACTTGAATCTTTCATTGCATCATAATCCTTCTTAGGCTCAATCTGAGATAGAAAGCAAGAGAGTATTGTATGCTGCTGATCCTGCAAATCTTGAAGTCTGCTTTGATTCCTAGTCATCATAGGAGAAGTGATGTCTCCTATTACCAGCTCAGGAGGATGATTCTTCTGAGTTCTTGTCTGATGACTAAGTTCTTCATTAATTCCCACATCTAAATTGGAGTCATTTAAGTCAGCTGAGGGGATCTCATCAGCTACTTCTGGCTCTTCATGCTCTGAATTATCCTCATCTCTTCTTTCTTCTTCACTCTGAATTGGTTCAGTAACAGTCTCCGTTTCACAGATTTCAACAGGGTTCATTGTAGGTATGGGAAAGATCACAAACTGAGGAATAATATCTTGTACTTGTTCATCCCCTGATTCTCTACTTCATGATCCTGCATGATCATCACTACTGAAACCTAAAGAGTTAGTTAGTGAATCAATGTCAAATAACCACTGAGGACCTGAACCAATAGGATTTGGTGAGTTCTCATTGCATTTGACATTGTCACTTTCCTCAATTATTCTAGAAGAAGAATTAAACACTCTATAGGCCTTACTCTGAGATGAGTAACCAACAAGAAAACCATCATCTGCTTTGCTATCAAACTTTCCTAAGTGAGTTTTGGTATTGAGAATGGTACAAGGACACCCAAAAGGTTTGAAAAAGCCAATAAATGGTTTTCTTTTATTTAAAAGCTCATATGGTGTCTTGTTCTTAGGCTTGACTACTAGAACTCTGTTTTGGACATAGCAAGCAGTATTAACTGCTTCAACCCAGAAAGTAATTGGAAGTTTTGAATTAGCTAACAGAGATCTAGCAGCCTCAATCAGTGTCCTATTCCTTCTCTCAGCAACACCATTTTGTTGTGGAGTCCTAGGAGCACTATATTGCCTCTCAATTCCTTTTTCCTCACAAAAGGTGTTTCGGTCAAGATTTTTAAATTCAGTATCATTATCTGACCTAATGACTTTTACCTTTTGATTTGTTTGGTTTTCAATTCTTAGAATAAAGGATTTGATCAGTCCACTTGTCTCATCCTTAGTCCTTAGAAAATACACCCAAGTAAATCTAGAGTAATCATCAACAATAACTAAGCAGTATGATTTCTTACCTATACTCATGACATTTGTAGTATCAAACAGATCCATATGCAACAACTGAAGAGAAGAAGAAATTGTGTTCAACTCTTTGGACTTATGAGAAGTTTTGTGTTGTTTGCCTTTGAGACAAGCAACACAATGATCATCACATGAAAAGACTTTTGAAGGCATACCTCTTACAAGGTTGTTTTTAACAAGTTTATTCATTGTTTTAAAGTTCATGTGACACATCCTTCTGTGCCAAAGTGATGATTCATCCAAATAGGCTTTTGAAACAAGACAGTTTAAGGATGAATCATTTGAAACAGTTTCCATATTCAAACAATAGACATTATCCTTTCTTGGATTTCTTAGTAGTATCACCTTTTCATCAACTACCTTAAATCCAGGAGCAAGGATAATGCATTCTGAATCAGTGAATAATATACTATGCTTTTTGTCACAAACCTGTGATACACTTAACAGGTTGTACCTTAACTGCTCAACATAGTAAACATCTTCAAAGGTCATCTTACCTTTTGTTACATCTCCCTTACCACTAATCTTATCTCCATCTGGAGTATTACCAAAGGCAACATGCCCTCCATCAATTTTCTTGAAATTCTTGAGGCAAGCCATGTTCCCTGTCATGTGCCTAGAGCAACCACTATCAACATGCCAAATGCTCTTTCCCTTGAGCTGCTGGTTGCCCTGCACATAAGATAAATCAATTAGTATTGACTGGGAACCCAAGCCAAAGTGGTCTTGGGCCTCCCTTTCTCATCAAAGTACTTACACTCCTTTTTGATGAGATTTTTAAATTTAGAATACTCTTTACTGGAGTACTTTGTCAAGATGATTGGTCTAGAAGCACAAACACTAGAAGCAGTACTAATTTTAGAAGTACTAACAGAGTTAGCAGCACTAACAGGTTTAGCAGTACTAACCTTGTTAGAAGCACTAACAGAGTTAGCAGTATTAACATCTGATGAAGTACTAACAATTTTAGTTTTAGAAGTACTAATATTCTCAGCAGCACTAACATTGATAGCAGCAGTATTGCTTCTGGCAGCACTATCTTTGTCAGCAGCACTATTTGTGGTAGCAGTACTAACAGTTTTAGTGCTTTTGGGAACCCACATCTTGACACTCTCTTTTACAGTCTTTTTCTTCATGTGGCTTTTAGATTTAACAGGTTTCTTATCCACATGGTTCCTTTCATCCTTCTTATAACCAAAGGGTTTTTTCACAGATCTTTGAAAATTTATCCTTTGGTTAATAGGATTAAAATAACAGTGCTTGGCAAGATGGTTCATTTTGCCACATATGAAACAAGTTTTTGGTCTGATGATTCTACTCAGATCAACTCCTTGTTTCTGAGCCCACTGATTATTCCAATTTCTTTGATTGCCCCTCCTTTTATCATGTTTTAGGGGCTCAGACTTATTACCTGCACACTGTTTGCAAAGAACAGGATTCACAACTGTAGTCTGCTTGTAATGGACCTTTTTAGACTTTCCCTCAGTCTTCTCTACGTCATCAGATTTGACCCAATCCCTTCCACCACCCTCATTGGTAAGAATGTTATTTTCTAAGGGAATCTCACCACTCACAGTATTATCCTTACTCTTACCAGCTTCTTTCTCAGTATTGTCCTCAACAACTACTTCATCTAAAGGATCTATCTTAGTGGCTCCCTCATGCAAGTCCTTCCTATCCTTGGTCTCTAGCAAGTCTGATTTAGGAGGGATGTAGTTGTTGTTATATGGTGGTGGTGTGGTATTGTACCCAATTCCTGGTTTAAGCTTATCATGGATTTGGACCTTTAGAATTGAATCCATGGCTTTAGAAGCATATGAAAACTTTTCCACATCCAGCTTAACCTTGGCTAGCTCTCCTCTCAACTTTTCATTCTTCTCTCTAGACTTTGTCAGTTGGATTTCTAGCTCATTTTTCTCCCACTTCCAGTAATTTGTATCATATGTGTGTTGAAGTTCATTGGCTTGGAACCCTTTAATTTGTTCCTCAAACCTCTCAACAATTTTCACATAGTCTTTTCTATCCTTTTCTAACCTCTTAAGGTCATCACTCATACTCTGGTTGTGATCCATGTACCTTTTAACAATGTCTATACAAGTTTGAGAACAGAGATTAGAGAGTACCTCAGTTGGAAGAGCTTGATTTTGAATGGCCTCTTCTGCTTGATCACTCCAGTCAAACCCCATTCCTTGTTGAGAAACAAGAGCTTGAGCAGAGTTTCTGTTCTGGTTGAAGCTTCCAGTCTGAGCTTGTTGGTGATTGTTGTGAGACACTCCAATTCTGCATTCCCTGGCAAAGTGTCCCTTCATATGACACTTGTAGCACTCCACCTTTGACTTATCAAAGTCTGCTCCATCTTCTCTTCTTTGGGAGAAGTTGTTCCTCCCAGTCCTCTTGATGAACTTCTTCACCCTCATATAAAGCATGGCCATCTGCCATTTAATATCCATCTCTTCAAGATCATCAGGATGAAGCTGTTCCAAGTCATCATTGATTAAAGAGGAGTTACCATGGCTGGAAAGAAAGGCTTCAAAAACAGATTCATTGCCTTTTTCTTGATTTACTCCATTAGCAGCATTAACTGATTCAGGGTTAGCAGTAGAATCAGTTGATGCTGATAGGAATGCAGCATTATGAACATATCCAGTAGGCTTCTTCTTTGCTTCCACCTCAGATTCAAACACTCTCAGATCATTGTACAGATCATCCAGTTCCTTTTCTTCTAATTTGTCATTCTGTCTGAATGAAACAATGTACATGGTCCATTCATCTCCAAGAGATTTGAGGAACTTTCGGTTGACATCATCTTGTTCCATCTGGACTCCAACAGTAGCTAACTCACCAATTAACTTATTGAATCTATCAAAAGTTTGAGTCATAGACTCATTCTTTGAAGATGTAAAATTTTCATATTGCTGCTTGAGAATATCCCTTTGATTCCTCTTAGTGCTCTTGATGCCAGCAAATCTCTTCTATAACGCATTCCATAGAATCTGAGCATCAGTGCAGTGGTGAAACTGATGTTGATACTCATTAGGAATGGCCAAAAGTAGGGTGCTTAAGGCTTTCATCTCCAATTGTCTCGCTTTCTTCTCAGCATCAGTTTTTTGAGGTGGTCTTCTTCCATCTTGTCCAATTTTACCTTCAGCAGAAGGACCATTCTCAACAATGTCCCACATAGAAAAGTCTGTATGGAGGATGTACTGCTTGATCCTAATTTTCCACATGTCAAACTCATTAGGTTTGAGCATGGGAACCTTTGAAACAAGAGTACTGTTTCATTCAACTGTGTTGTCCATGATGAATGAAGGTTTCTGAGAATACTAAGCTCTGATACCACTTGTCAGGATCTGATTCTTAACAAGAATAATGAAACTCAGAAATAATATTAAAGAAGTTGCGGAAAAACACTTTAATATTCAAATATCGATGTAACAGTAAAGTAAAAATCACAACTTGTAAACTTTTTTGAATGATTAAAGTTACAAGCTTTCACACAAAACCTCAATCTTGATGAACAGGCTCACCAAGACGAATTCTACTTCTCTAGAACTAGGGTTGTAAACCTTGAGGTCAATTCTCTCTCAAAACAAAAACTCAGAATACTCTTGTCTAACAAACTATTCTGAATAATTCTATACATATACTGAAAATAAAAGATAATAACAAAACATAAAAGATCTTCAGTATATTCTTCCATAATTATCTTCAACCTTCCATGATTATCTTCAAACCTTGATCTGCGCAACTTACCAAGATTATCACATAAGCAGTATTAAGTCATAGCAGCATTAACACTCTGAGCAGTATTAATCTTCACCAGCAGTAGTAACTTGTCTTAGCAGTATTAATTTCTACAAGCAGTAGTAATCTGGCTCAGCAGTAGTAACCATGTTGTACTATCAGCAGTAATCATATTTAAACAAATCTTCAGTTCCCAACACAAACTCTTTTAAGAGATTTGCAAGAAAGAGCAATTTCCGAAGAAATAAGCCTCTCTCCCTCACTGACAAGCCAAAATTAACCCCTGTTTATAAGGCTACTGCTACTTGCTTTAACTGTGAAAAGATTGGACACTTTGCAAGTGAGTGCAGGTCGAAGAAAGTCTTCAAACCTTCTACCTCAAGAAGATCCAGCGATGACAAATACCTTAAGCTGAAGGAGAAATATCAAAAGTTGAAAAACTACAAGCGAAAAGGTAAAGGTCTCATCGCTAAAGAACACGACTGGGCTGAATCTGAAGAATCAAGTTCTGATGAAGAAGAAGTTGCTAATCTCGGCCTCATGGATGAGATTAAAGAAGAAGTGGAAGAACCAACTCAAACTTCTATGAGCTATATATCATCTCAGGTATCTATCTCTACTAATCCCTCTCTACCTGAATCAGAGAGAAGTCGCGCAGTTGATGTGCTGACGATTGATCTTTACAATGCTCTAAACGGAAAATCTCTAGCTGAAAGCAAAAACAATGATTTAACTGAACAGGTGGAAAAATGCCATGAAAAGATCAGAGAACTGACTCTTTTAGAGGAAAGTTTGAAAGATCAAGTTGTTGTAAATAAAATCATTAGCATAGAACGCGAACAAGCCATTGCTGCTTTAAAAGCAAAAAAGGATACTGTTGAAAAATGGTGCAATTCCTCAACAAAGATCACTGAGATAATAAACGCTCAAGCTCCTAGCGGTGATAAAACCGGTCTTGGTTTTTGGAAACCACAGGATGAGCCTAAAGAAGACAGTTCCATGCTTAAGTTTGGAACGTTTGTCACTTCTATCTCTGACACTTCTTATAATCAGTTTTATCCTTCTTCTTCTAATCCCATCCCTGAAGAAATATCCAAAGGATCTAAGTCTGCGGATAAAGGAAAATCCATTCTTCGTCCTCAGAAGGCTTCCAAGAAAGCAAAGCTAAAAGTTCCCTCTAAACCTTCAGCGAATCAATCTTCTAGCTCTGTGATAGAAATCTTTGATCTTTGTCCTCCAAAGTTAAAGGTTGATCTTAAGCCTAAGAGATCAGAAGAAATGAAAATTCCTCCCATATCTCATGATAAAAGCATTCTTGGAGCTGGACCAGCTCATCTTTAATTCTCAAAACATTTTACTCATGGTCCCAAAACCACTTTCAAATATAGAAAATTCTATCACTGTGGATTTACTGACCATATTGCAAGCAAATGTCCAACTGCCACTAAAGCTGATAAATCAGCTAAAGTTAAGATGAATGCCTCCAAGGCTGAGAAGGTCACCAAAGCTGAAAAATCTACCAAGGTGAAGAATATCACTAAGGTTAAGAAATTAACCAAAGTGAAGATTACCACTGAAGTTGAATCTTCATCTGCTGTGAATATTGTTGAACCTTCCATCTCCACTAACCCTAAAGGACCCATTGAAAAGTGGGTACCAAACAAAGCTTAATCTTCCTTATGTTTGCAGCGATCAAAGGGCATCTAGTATCTCGATAGTGGATGTTCTCATCATATGACAGGACAAAAAGACCTGCTCACTGAATACAAGGAAGAGAAAGGTCCCTCTGTGACCTTCGGTGGAAATGGAAAAGGATATACCCGAGGGTTTGGTGTCCTCAGCAATGGGACAACTACCTTTAGAAGAGTCGCTTATGTAGATGGACTGAAGCACAACCTTCTGAGCATCAGTCAGCTATGTGATAAAGACTATGAAGTTCGTTTTTCCAAGAAAGCATGTTCAGTGGTAAATGAGAAAGGGAAACTTGCTCTCAGTGGTTATCGTAAAGAAAATGTCTATGTAATAGATATGGACTCTACTACCACTGAAAACGTATGTTTTCTCTCTAAAGCCTCTTCTGATGTCAACTGGCTATGGCACAAAAGGCTCTCTCATCTAAATTTCAAAACCCTGAATTCTCTCTCTTCTAAGGAACTGGTGTATGGTCTTCCTCAGCATTCATATGCTAAAGAATCTCTTTGTTCAACATGTGAAAAAGGAAAACAGACAAAAGCTAGTTTCAAGTCTAAACAAGTTTCCTCAGTGACAAGTCCTCTTCAACTCTTGCATATGGATTTGTTTGGCCCTGTCAACATCCAATCAATAGCTGGAAAGAAATATACGCTTGTCATTGTAGATGAATACTCTCGCTACACCTGGGTTATCTTTATTCGCTGCAAGAGTGATACTCCAGAAGAACTAATATCTTTTGTTAAAAAGATGGAAGTGCTGAATAATCTCACTGTTCGTTCAATTAGAAGTGATCATGGAACTGAGTTCAAAAACAATTCTCTGAACAATTTCTTTGAGAACAAGGGAATTTCTCATAACTTCTCTTCAGTAAGAACACCTCAGCAAAACGGAGTCGCTGAAAGAAGAAACAGAACGATCATTGAAGCTGCTAGATCAATGCTCAGTGATTCTCACCTCCCTACTCAATTTTGGGCTGAAGTTGTAAACACTGCATGTTTTACTCAAAACAGATCGCTGATACTAAAGCGATTTGGAAAGACAGCTTATGAACTTTTTCATGGAAGAAAGCCTTCTATCAGCTTTCTTCATATCTTTGGTTGTCAGTGCTTTAATTTAAACAACAAAGATCATCTTGGAAAGTTCGACCCAAAAGCTGATGATGATGGAATATTTCTAGGATATTCCTCCATCTCCAAAGCCTACAGAGTTTTCAACAAGAGAAGACAATCTGTGGAAGAAACAATTCATGTCACTTTTGATGAAACTCGCTCAGGGAACTCTAAACCAATCGCTGACAATGAAGAGTTAAATGCTTGGATGTTTTCTCATTACAGAGAAACAGAACCTTTCTTCTCAAACCATCAGCATTCAGATCCTCCAGCAGCCGATGATGATCCAAACATCATACCTCCTAATGCTGAATCCAACTCATGGATCTCAGCAGAGCCTCTAAACACCTTACTTCCATCAGATCCATCTTCGTCTGAACACCACTTAGAAAACAATGGTTTATCTTACTCTCAACAGTTGATAGTTAATGAGCCTCAAGCTTCTTCATCAATGAACATTCCTATTGTTGATCCAACTTCTGAAATGAGCGATCATGCTCCTGCTCAGCGATGGACCAAAGATCACCCTATAGATCACATTCTTGGTGATCCCGATGCAGGTATTCAGACACGACGAAGTTCAGGTAATATCTGTCTCTTTATCAAATTTATTTCTTTAATAGAGCCAAAGAAGGCTGATGACGCCCTCAGAGATCCAAACTGGGTCAGCGCTATGCAAGAAGAGCTGACTAAGTTCTCTCGCAACAAAGTTTGGAATCTCGTTCGTAGATCATCTAATAAAACTGTTATAGGCACTAAATGGGTGTTTAGAAACAAGTTAGATGAACATGGAACTGTAACCCGCAACAAGGCTCGACTTGTTGCTCAGGGATACAGACAAGAGGAAGGCATAGACTATGATGAAACCTTTGCCCCTGTGACTATGATGAAAACCTTTGCCCCTGTTCCTCAATGGAAAGTTGAATGAAGAAGTCTATGTAGAACAACCTTCAGGATTCTATGACCCTAAGTATCCAAATTATGTTTATAAATTGGATAAGGCTCTCTATGGTCTAAAACAAGCCCCTCGTGCTTGGTATGACACTCTCTCATCTTTTCTTATCTCTGAAAATTTTGAACATGGCAAAATTGATAATACATTATTTTTCAGAAAGATAAAAGGTCATATTATTCTTGTACAAATATATGTCGATGACATCATATTTGGTTCTACTAACCCATCTCTATGTACTCGCTTCGCTGAAAGAATGAAGAAAGAATACAAAATGAGTATGATGGGTGAGCTGACATATTTTCTTGGCCTTCAGATTAAACAATCTGACAAAAGTACTTTTATCAGCCAAGGTAAGTATGTTAAAGACATGCTGAAGAAGTTTGACTTAACACAAACTTCAGCGATGAAGACTCCTATGGCACCTCCTCTAACACTTAACAAAGATCCATCTAGAAACCTGTTAATCTCACTACCTATAGAGAAATGATAGGCTCCCTGTTGTATCTTACAGTGAGCCGATCTGACATCATGTACTCTACTTGTTTATGTGCACGCTATCAGTCTAAACCCAAAGAATCCCATCTAATCGCTGTTAAGCGAATTTTCAGATATCTGAAATGGACTCCTAACCTCGGTCTTTGGTATCCCAAAGACTCAGGGTTCGATCTAACTGGATATTCCGATAGTGATTTTTCAGGTTGTAAACTCGATAGAAAGAGCACCACTAGTGGATGTCAACTCCTAGGAGGAAAGCTGGTAAGATGGACAAGCAAAAAGCAAAATTCAGTGTCCACTTCCACAGCTGAAGCTGAATATATAGCCGCTGGAAGTTGTTGTGCTCAGGTCTTATGGATAAGAAATCAACTATTAGACTATGACCTTCAGCTATCAAAGATTCCAATCTATTGCGACAGCACTAGTGCTATCGCTATAGTAAACAATCCAGTGCTACATTCAAAGACGAAACACATAGAGATCAGAAATCATTTTATCAGAGATCATGTGATGAATGGTGATATTGAACTTCACTTTATCCCCACTGACTATCAGCTAGCTGATTTGTTTACCAAACCTCTTGATGAGACAAGATTCAACTTTCTCATCAGTGAGCTTGGAATGCTGAATCTTGAAGAGTAACTCTTCATCGTTCATGCATTACGTCAATGATTATAAGTTCCCCTTTATCACTCAATCTCTGAATAAATTTCTGAATCTCAGGTATGTTCTCTTACTCTCAATCACTGAATCTTCATTCAGTAAGACGTTTTAAAATAAAACTTTGATCACTGAAGTTTTCTTTAAATGATTAAAATCTTTTTGATAAACAAAATCTATGATCTTTCTGAAATAAAAATCAATCTCTGAATTTTTATCAGGAATTCTTTCAAAGGAAAACCTATCTCTGACTTTTCTTCAGAGATGATTTCAAAAAGGACAAATGAAACGTTTTCTCTCTTCTCATGACGTCATTTGAACCGACAATCTACGACATGCCTTTTTTCTTACACGTTCGTCTGTTGCCCTTCTATCCAATCAACTTCATGGGACGTGTCCATGTCATGATGAACATTTGTTTTCCCGCCTCTCTCTCTATATATATGTATAAAAGGAATGTTTCTTTTCATTCTTATCTTTTACGCTTTCTAGAAATTTTTTTCAAGCAAGAACTCTCTCAAGCATTTGCAAGAACTTCTTTCAAAACATTTGCATCTTCTTCCTTAAGGATTAACAGGTTATTTTGATCTTCTTTCTATTAAAATCTTGTTACTAAATCCTATTTATGTTCCATCATTATGGATTTTTATAAGATTTCTATTCACTAAAATCATTCTTTTTTTATTTTATTCTTTCAAAACCTCTGGTTTTCTTATTGTTCTTACTTCTTCAACTAAGAACACTTTTTAATCTTCAAATATTTTGGTTTTTTCTACGTTTCTTTCTCCAAATAGAAACTGGTAAAAACTTCTCTATTTTTAGACTCTAATCCTTTCCTACTATTCTCATTTCTTTCCTTATTCAGAAATGGCACAGTCAGCACTCATTGCCTCCAAGACAGTCAAGTTCGCTCTCATTGATTCTGAAAATCCCCAAGAATAACTATCTTGGACGTTTGGACTTTGATGGTATCAAATACCCACACCTCGTGGAAGCTGCTAGGTTCCTGAAGCAATCATGTATTGCTTATGCCCTCACTGTTGATCCCAAACCATCCAAAATGTTTCTCCAACAGTTTTGGTTTACTGCTGAAGAGACCTCTATCACCAACAAGAAAGGTGACCAGGTTCCTGCTATCTCTTTCAGCACTGACTTAGGATTAGGCATGATGACATCTTTCAGCCTGAGGAAGGCACTCAGATTTCCTGACAAACCCAGGAGTGGATTTGACGCTCTGCCAACTGATGCTGAACTCATCCAGTTTATGGATGATATGGAATATTGTTGGGACAACAAGACCCGCTCCACAATCCCCAACAAGAAGTTGAGTCTCATCAAGAAGGCAAACATGCCTTCCCAACTGAATTTCATCTTTTCTCACTTCATTCAGTGTATGAGTGGGAAAAGTGGTTCACTTGATCAGGCAAGCAAGGTTCAACTCCAGATGGCTTACTCAGTCATCGCTGGAAAGAACTTCGACTTTGCCACCGCTATCTTTGACGATCTTAAGTCAAAGATAGAGAATACGGAGAGGGATCCCAAGATCCCATATGTACGGTTTATTTGTACATATCTGAAGTTTCTCTACGCCAACTCTTACCCCACTACTCCTGATGGCTCCTTCGCCAAAGTGGGTCAGCGTTCACTGGAGGTCAAAACGCTGGACAACGAGGTAAGTATCTCTACCCTACGCTCTCGTCTCTCTCTCCACACTTCTTCTACTTCAGCGGCCACGCAGGAGGTTCGTTCTTCTGCTAGCCCTGCCGCTAAAACCTCTTCTAAACGACCATCTACTAGTCTTTCTGGTACTTCAAAGAAGGCCAAATTGACTAAGGAGACCATTACCCCTAGTTCAATACCTGAGGTAGTTTCTCGACAAACTTCCTTAGATGATTTCGTGGGTCTCTCCTCCACATCCTCAGCTATACCATCATCAACCGTGCCAGCGATCTCGGTCGATGTCACAACATCAGTGACACAACCACCCATCTCAGTACCAACTGAGGTAACTACCCAACTTCCAACTCCTTCTATCCCCGTCTCTAATCCCTCTATTTCTTTGGTCTCTGACCCTCCTTCTCTCGTACAGCAACCTCACGTTGCATTTTTAGGACCTGATGCTCAAACCTTTGAAAGAGACATGCAATTTTTCAAGATGTTTGAACCATCAGGTATACCTAAACCCACCAATACAACTCCCATCTCTCCATATAAGCCTGTTACTCAGAAGCTAACTTTTCTTTCAGGTCCTAATATGGCGACTGTTGACTCTCATGTCAACAGTTTAGGTATTAAGGTGGATTCTCTCACCACTTCCATCAACGAAACCACCAGCGCCGTCAATACCGCTGGTGAAGATCTGAATCAATTGACATCTACCTGCTCCACCAAAGCTGAAGCCTCCCAAATCTCAGCTCTTCAGGGGGAGATCTTCAAAGTAAAGGAGGATACTCAACTTCTTCAAGGACACTTCGATTCTCTAAACAACAATGTCCAAGGGTTATCTACGAAGATCGATTCCTGCACAACTCTTCTACAACAAGTCCTTGATAAGCTGAATGCACCAGCTCTGACTCCTTCTCCTTCCTTCACAGAGGCTGACCGCACCTCTCTGAACAAAGTTGTTGAATTCATTCATCAAGCTACTTCAGACATCCCTGTGATTGAAGGACGCTTAGAAAGTCTGGAGGCTGAAGTCCGCAAGTTGACCACTGCAAAACCTTCCTCTCCACCTAAGGACCTCTCCCTCCCTGATAATAACAAAGAGGGGGAGAAAGTTGCTGAAGAAAATAAAGAGGAAGCTGCTGCTGAGGTTCTCCCGGAAGATCCTCCCTCTCATGTTGAGGGGGAGAAGGTTGCTGACAAAGCCCCTCCATCTTCTTTCGAAGGCTTAATAGAAGAAGAAGAAGAGGAGAAGGATGAAGAAGATGAAGATCTTGATCTTCAAGATCAAGATGAAGAGCAACATCCAGATGATGATGATGACGATGAAGAAGACCAATCTTTATGGTTTTCTGTAGCTGCCACATCATCAGTGATAGCTTCGAAAGAAGCTGTCACAGCAGGGGGGGAGTAAAGAAACATCTTCAGGAGCCCCTTCCCAAAGCAGATCTAAGGGTGCTGCTGCTGAGGGAAGCCTGACTAACGTTTCACTATCTGAGGAGAATCCTTCTCAAGTATGCCTCGATCTTGTCCCTGTATCTCTCTATAAACCCTCTATCTCTTTCTAGCCTTTATCTCTCTTCTTCCCAAACATACACTAACTCCTTTTTTATTCTCTATTTCTGACCAGACAGTTCTCTCCTCTGCTTAAGGGTAAGGAACTACAAATAATCCCAGCTTCTATAGCTGATGACTCAATAATCCCAATCTCCATAAATGAGATTGATGAAGAAGATGAAGAAGAAGAAGCCCTGCACCATCCAGGAAGGCCCTTAAGACCATCTCACTGGTCAGAGGAAGAGATGAAGAAAAGAACAGAGATGATCTCCCATTTGGAGAGTCAACGGCTGAAGGTCCCTCTTCAAACAACTTCTACAAAACTAGACTTCCTGACTGAAGCTGAAATCGAAGAATATGTCAGAGCTGAGAAACTGATAGCTGATTGTCAAAGAGATGCCTCTCTTGCTCTCAAGATTTAGTCCTCT
Organism: Arctium minus; assembly: GCA_954870635.1. Lineage (NCBI taxonomy): Eukaryota > Viridiplantae > Streptophyta > Magnoliopsida > Asterales > Asteraceae > Arctium > Arctium minus. The sequence continues at coordinate 45,672,634 of OX941089.1, read as the reverse complement.
CAAGTCAAAGACAAAAGGCTGAAAAAGAAACTAGTGGAAGTCCAGGCTGCTCTATTAAAGGAAATTGAAAAGGTGCGATCAAAAGAACTAGCGGTCAGTGATAACTCAGTCGAATGGTGCAAACATAAAGTCGACTATCGCTCTAACCCAATGAAGATCGTAGTCGTTGTCATCTCAGGGAGAAAGAAGAAGGACCGAACTTCTGTCACTATGGAGATAACCAGAGAGGATGGAAGCTGCAAGGCTATGTTTGTTTCAAAGCTGGAAAGCTTCGATTACATGGAATGGCTAGAGTTCAAAGATGCGCTAAAGAAATCCAAGTCAACCTACAGAGGTTATGTTGAAGGGATAAATGATGCTCTCATCAACAGAGTCGCTGCCATCCTAAAGGTGCCATCTACTCTTCCTTCCAAGCCAAGGCAACTAAAAAGAAAGCCTGGCTCCTCCTTATTTGAGAATGTCGCTGCAATAAGAAACGACACCTCCATTAAGTTCTCAAAAGAAGCTCTATTCGGTCCTCCTCCTGATCTCTCAGTTCTAGATCTATCCCTGCCCCCTGGTGGTCCATATATTGCGGGGAAAGTAATTAAAGATCCTTTTGGTATCTTCTTCAGAGATGATGAGGAACAACTCAGATTCCAAAGAGTCTCTGAAATTCCTATTTGTCCCCTCAGCCATATCAAGGATCTTCTATGCTTATGGTGTGACTTCTCTCCTTCTGCTAAACCGATCAAGGCAATCATCAGTCAAGAATCTTCATATTGAAGGCAAAGAGGAGAAGAAATACTTGAATATATGGTCAATCCTCCAAAATCTTCTTTAGATAGCTGATAGATTAGTTTTCTATTCCTTATAATCTATTAGTTAAACTTACAGTAGTTAATTTCTCACTTATACTTGTAATTTTCATACCTTGTAATTCTATCTTTGAATTAATGAAAATTCAGTGAATTACTTAACTCTATCAGTACTGTAAAAGATCCCTCAAAATAGTAATTGGGACATGTATGTTATGAGTCCTGATTATTCCATTATTTTGAACTATAAAGTAATTTTCTTCAGTTACTTTGTCATTATCAAATAGGGGGAGATTGTTGATCCAAACTCTCTCAGTTTTTTGATAACGACCCTCTTCTATACTTAGTGAAAATTACGTTTTAATATGTATTAGTGTTTCACCATCAGCGATCAGACTGAGTCTGTTCAGTTATCGCTGATAGTCTTTCTTGTAAGCATTTCTATGTATTAGTGTTTCACTATCAGCGATTAGACTGAGTCTGTTTAGTTATTGCTGATAGTTGCTGATGTAAACATTTAACGTAATCCCTGATGACAAGTTTCGCATCAACAGATGTTCATAGTTGAATCGAAGATGAAGCTGTTGAACAAAGACAAGTCTACTAGTGACCTGATGCGGATATCAGTGAAGCAAAGACGACTCTACTCATACGCGAAGAAACTTGAAGAAAAGCTTCAACGATAGCTGAACGTTCTTATATCTCTGAAGGAAGAGATATTCAGCGATCGATGATCACTTAGCTTACGCCTCAAGTCTCTTTTGTCTTTCCCTGCACAACCAGTACGATGTGTCAAAACGGACATACCTCTGCCACAATTCGTACAACAACTATGTCAACTACACTATTCATGATACGGCCGAAAGCATGTCTCCCAAAGTCAGACTCTCTCAGCCAATCAATGAAGGACATGTGTAAAGTGCCCTGCCATGCATTTAATGCATAGGGTATAAATAGAAAGATTACCTCTTCATCTGAAGAGTGTGCTCACCTCTAGCCTTCATCTTTCTATCTTATAGAAACCTTTGTTTTCTGTATTCTCCAATCCCCATTCTCTATATTCTTGTGCAACCATCTTAGTGTTTTCTTAAGTTTGTTTAGATTGAGTTCTACTTAATCTTATTCCGCAATAGACTTGTAAATTGTGTTTGATTTATCAATAAACAATTTATTAAACTTTAAATTATGTGTTTGTATTCAACCTCCCCCCCCTTCTACAAACTTGTTAAACACCTCCGGGACCAACATGTTTGATTACTCAATCTTCAAGAAAAGGTCTCTAACATGGCATCTGAGAACCAAATTCTTCGACAGTAAGCATTTTGTTCACCTACTAAAAGTGTGTTGGAATATCCACATACTCCATAAACTAATGTGAGCTTTGTGTGAAAAATGTGTTTATATGTGATGTGAACATGTGAAACACCCTAAAAATTTAAGCAACAAAATAGGGAAATTCCAGAAAATGGATAAAATAAAACTTCCAATTTACAACAACTAAAAACCCACTCTAGTTGGGATAGTTTGCACAATTTCTAAAGTAGCGAATAACGAGATATAAAATACAACAACCTACTTAATCTAGAACAATTTAAAACTAGATTAAAATGTGTGTCGCTATATCTCCAAAAATCCCTTTTCTCAAAAGTTCCCCAAAAACCCGACACTTCAAGTGCTCCTAAGTGCACGGTCGGTGAGTCAAGATATCCTATACGCACCGCTAGTGGGACTTGTGAACCAACAAAACACCACAACAAGTGTTAGGCTAAAAGCCTAGTGAGATCATATAGAATAAATAGTTCATGAATAGAATAATAATATCGTATTTAAATGTTACTGGTATCCACTTTGATTGTACAAATACCAATACTCAACTTTGCAAACAATGTTCCACACCTGAACATAAACACACAAGAGATGTCTCATGAAATTACGGGGGAGACCCGTTTCTATCGAGGTGACGAGAACACGTGCGTGGAGTCACCCATGATGTTATTGGGTTACACCTCATATCCCGGTTTTAGTTCCCATGCCATCAAGATATCACAACCTCAAACCATCACATGCCTTTATTGCCTACTCCGTCGAATTACACCTCAAGGACTTACGAACATTATTGTCTACCCAATCTAGACGAGTTACACCTCAATGAATTACGTGTCCTTTATTGCCTAATCGCTAGTGACCCAAAGTGGCCAATCAACATGAACACAAAAATCCATATGGTCTAAATCCTCGTGCACAAGGAGATAGACTTCCAACCCCATAATATGATCATAAACAAGTTTGGATAATAGTAGCAATGCATATTTCATTACCAATCTAAGAAACATAATATTCCCCATGCACATTTACTAGTTCATGTTATTTCACCTTTCATACCCATATCAAACTACACACATTTCCATTTCCAAGGGGCCCTCATAATAAGTTGATAAGCTAAGACTAGCTACATTCATATTTCTCTTGAGACCAAAAATCTTCTTTTATAAAAATTTAGGTAAGAAGGAACTCCTTACCATTACATACCAATTTTACGTATATTGGGTTACCAATGTTCAAACATGACCATTTGATGCATATAAAGATGATAGAAAACCCACATTCAAGCAAAGTTCATAAAACCCTAGTTTTAGGTCGACACCCAATTATCTACAAATTCACATTTAAAGCAAGTAATGACATTTAAGGTATTTGTAGATTAAGGAACTCACCAAGTAGGTTTGTAATGTTAAAACCCTAAGATGGTAGAAACCCTTAGGATTGGAGTGGATGGCTTGAGCTTTAAAGGAGCAATATGCCACACTAGTGTTCTAGAACCCAAGGAGAATCATAAATGTTACTAGAAGGAGGTTGGATTAGCATTTAGTGAGAGAAAAGAGATGAAAATGGAGGATGTATTACCTTAACCTTGAGAGAAAACGTCTCTTTTAAAAACCCTAAAAGTTATAAATGAGTTCCAGCTAACTAGACAAAGCATTTAAAACCTCAAGAACTGACCGCAACCTTGCCATGCGAGAGTGCCCATGGCATTCTCGCCAGGCACTCTCGCTGAGATTGTACCGCGGCTCATAGGCCGCTCGCGATTGTGCCTCGCGAGTATGCCCATGGCACTCTCGCTGTGGCATACTTGCACCATGTGTAACGAGAAGGCTTTGTCCCTCGCGACATTGCCCCTGGCCAGATTTCCGTCGCGACTCTAATCCGATTCACAGATACTCTTGTGCCCAAACAAAATAGGAACGATAAATATTCAATAGGATTAAATAATTATATATATACTAGTTGTCTACCTGCGCGATGCAGCGTGGGTGAATCACAATTCTGAAGCAAATAACTTTTCTGACACCGAAGTTTTTTGTTCGTATTATTCTCGTTTTCTCTCAATTTTTTTATAGGTTAGTATGATTTAATTGCAAAACAGTTACTACCATAAAATATGTTTATTAAACAAGATATCTAGGAAAATAATCGCAAAAGTGCCGAGTTTACAAATCCATATATTCACAACTCGTTAAAAATTTGAAAATAGTGACTAAAAAAAAGTGACATTACATTCAAATGTAAAAATGCACATCCGTAGATTCATATTATGATAAGACATGTGAAGCATCAATCCGTAAGCATGTTCTGCAATTATGTTTTACATAAATCATTTGACACCCATGTTTTTTGTTCGTATTGTCCTCCTTTTTTTCTCAATTTTTTTATAGGTTTACATGGTTTAATTGCAAAGCAGTTACTAAAAGAAAATATGGTTTATTGACAAGACACCTACGAAAATAATCACAAAAGTGCAAGTATCCAAATCCATATATTCACAACTCGTTAAAGAATTGAAATTCATGACTAAACGAAACAAACATTACAATCATATGTAAAAATGCACATCCATAGATTCATGATATAATAAGACATGTGAAACGTCAATCTCTAAGCATATCCGGCAAAAAAAAACATAATTAATATTGTACCAAATGTGTAATACTAATTAGTTGATTGTACCTTTTTCCTCATGTCAAACTTCTTTAATTTTGTGTGTTTGCTTATTAGGATTACCATTTTATTGTAAACCAACCTATGTCCTTCATACATTAGGGGATCATCATAAATACTTTCAATTTGAAAATGATCCAAAAAAAAAACACCTCTGACTAAGCTCCTTTGTTTGTATAATTGCATTAAATAGCCTCCAACTATTGCTACCATTTTTTCTCTCTAACATATAATAAAATATTTGGTAAATAAATTTAAAAATAATATTTTTTTACCATGCATTTAAAGTAAAATTATTTTTAACTTAAACTTTGATCAAGTAAAGTAATATATAGGCAGTCTTTTTTTGACATCTTCCCAAACAAGTTCCACATGGACAATTTTTAAGTTCCACCAACCATATTTGTGTTGTAGGGATGAAAACACTTCAACATTATGTGGAGTATTCATTTACTACAAGTTTGTAAACATTAATAATACTGTTACATTGAAAATATAAAAAATGGTTGTTCATATCCACGTCTCATACTTCTCACCATTAACTCAACTCCTCATACGATCCTTCGGCTAACATCGTAACCCTGTTCATAAAACACCACATTCTCTCCCCCCCCCCCCTATAAATTTAATCAAGATTCTCTTTCTCTTTCTTTTTTTCCCCCTAAATTTAATTTAATTTTTTCCCCTAAATTTAATTCAATTTTTTTTCCTTTGATTATTCATTATTTACTAGAAGCGTACTCGCGCAATGCAGCGAGATACATCACAATTTTAATGTTTCATTTTATTTTTTTGTCGATTTACAGTACGATTTTGGATGGTTTTGTTAAAGTGATAATGTTTTTTTATAAATTTGTTTAATTTAGGCTTAATAATATAATGTTTTTTATATAAAAAAATTAAGTATGTTGTTAGAATTCAATGATTATCTTATATATTTTAATGACATCTAGAAAAAATAACCAATTACATATTTAATAATATAATTAAAACAAAATTATATTAATATATAATATCTTAATTAATAGTGATACATGGAAATGTCTGCATAAAAGGAAGGCGCTGCACATACCAAATTGGTGGGTGTTAGAAGCCTGCAGTAGTAATATGTATCTTGTGCTTTGATACTTGTAAATTAAGAGATTTTTAAAATATTGCATAAAATGATGGTACCTTGTGCCTAATAATTTGTATTCAAGAGTTTTTTATCCATGCTTTATAATATAGTATAGATATAAATTACCAAAATTTGGGGTGGTACACCATGTCTATATGTGATGTGCACATGTCTGTGTGTATGTGCTCATGCACTTTTTGATTCATCTATGCACACCAATAAATTGGACACTTTCTGATTCCACACAAGCTCAACACATATTACCATATTCTGGTACTAAACAGAATAACATGCATTTGTGCACAGTATCTTTTATGTGTCCGTGTGAATGTGGAACTAAATATACGTTTCATTCATGTCTAAAATTGTGCACATAGTTAATCTGTTAAAATTGTGATTGTCAATCTGTGCAATTGTCAATTTGTGCAAATTGTCAATCTGTGCACTTCCAAAAATCTGTGCAAATTGCCTAATAACATGTGCACATATGGGAAAATGGGGAAAATGTGAAAATTGTCAATCTATGCAATTGTGAATCCTTGCAAATTGCCTAATAACATGTGCACATATGCACATTGAATACCATATGCATATGTTGAATCTTTGAAATCATGTGCAAGTATGCATTTAAATAATGTAGAATAATAAACTATGTGAATTACTGAATGTGTTTTGTGCACATGTGTGTCGTGTGTATGATTGACAACAAGTGACTTGTTTGGCAACAAGTGATAACAACAAAATCATAATTTTTCTTGTAAAAAACTAATTATAAGTAGCACAACGAGAAATATAATACCTTCTCCAGACATGGTTTCACCTTCGGCAGTCGAAATAATCCCTGCGCTCTGGCCGACTTTTTAGCAACCAAATCACCTATGTTAGGGTTCTCTTCTGCGTCAACGTCCACAGGTGTGTCCATGGTGTTCTTGAACCTCGACAACCCCGACTTTTTGAATATTCATTCATTGGGAGGTCGAACTGCAACAATGGGCTCCCAAAAACTTAATCGAGTTATCCCCCTTTTATAAACCCTAGAAATTTAGCATTTTATCTCTTCTTAAATGATTCTCGCCTTCAATTTCGTGTATATTGCACGCTTTTCACCAAGGATAGAGATATGGGGTGCGATTTTGGTGATGATTTTGAATATTGGCTTCTTTTCTTCTTCCTTCTAGTCCAGATTTCACGAGGTTGAAGCAATGTGGTTATGGATTAACAAGATTCGGTTTGGAAGTGCACCGATTTCCCCTCAATCGCTCGTCGCCTGAATCCCCAATTTTGCTTCAACATTTTTTGTTCACGGTGGTATTTCCTTTTTGATTTAATGTTGTGTTTTTACCTCTTTACCTTTGTGCACATATGCATTCCTATTTCAAGCCCGTGAAATTCATAATTATTTAAAATAAAAAATATGATTTATTGTAAACCATAAATCTTAATAATCAACGGATGAGATTGGTTAATACGGTTAACACTAATGGAATGGTTAACAAAAGAAGGGACCTTATATATATATATACACACAACACAAACATGTCTATATATACAACACACAGTGACTTATATATATATACACACACACAACACATAGATCTGTATATATATATATATGTGTGTGTGTGTCTACACACACAACTCACAGGGACCTTCGTTTACCCATCACCCTTGCTCTTGTTACTCCATCCCCATCAACACGCACATGCAACTTCCCCAACATGACATCTTCGACGGTCCAACCAATATATACATGATGATATCACAGGGACGATATTTGCACACCATGTGAACCACCTCGATCTAAATCTCCAGTAATTTACCCCCTGGGATTCGGGATTGGCCAACGATGAACGATTTGGCCGACGGATGAACGATTCCGGCAAGTCGCCGATGATGGATTTTGGCTTCTTCTTTTTCGACCAATATAATTACAATATAATGTTATATATAATTAATTACATATTAAGTCTCTATATTCCATGGTTTTAACAAAAAAATAAGAAAAAAACAAATGAGGATTGCAAAAAGAAAGACAAAATATGATCAGACGAAAATACCCCTAACGCTAACGATGGAAACAGACAAAGTTAATGAGTAGATCTTTCTTTCAAATCAAAATTCAAACCTTAGGGACTACAACTTCACTTATTGAAGTACATGTTTCATTTTCAAAGAAATCAACAAACGTCAAGGACCAAAAGTGCAATTCTATCAAAAATTTATGAAAGTGAGATCCTATTCGGTTTTGCCCTAAAAATTATATGTTCCAAGTCTGGCCCATCACAGGCCCAAGCCGGCAATTGATGACATCTAATCTACTTGCCTTCCTATAAAAAGCAAAACAGATGAGTCAGTATTAGGGTTAAAGCATTACGATGCCTCTGTTTATCCATGGCGGCGATGATGCACAGATTCTGCTGACATCTCTTCCTCAGATTCAAAGGTATTTTCTTTCTACCAAACTTTTCCTTTTTCGTCCAGAAGCATCCCTTTCCCAAGTTCCAACAGACACTTTTAGCTTCAAATATATTTTCAGATCCTCACCATCCTGGATCTATGCTTAAATCTTTTTTCCAAGTCGGATGATGCTTGAATCTGTTCGATAAAATGACTCAGAGATGACATCTGCCCTCAGTCGTTAAGTTTAATGATGTTAACAAAATCAAACATTATTCATATTCTGTTGATTTGGTTTTGCAGTGATGATTCAAGCCAGCTATGATGCCTGATGTCTTCATATTTGGTATAGGATTCTTGAGGATGAATAAAGGGGATTCGCAAGTTTATCAATAATGATACCCTATTGCTTTGTTTGGGATAATGTAAGAAAGAGGTTGTTAACCCCGGTAGATGATGCTTTCAAGCTTTGCAAAGAAATGTTTATTTCTTTTGCAAAGAGCAGATAGCATCTACACCTCTTTGATTTGTGGCTTTTGTAATTGAATCAAAAATAGTTCTTGCTTTGCTCATTTCACCTCGTAAACAGTAACTATCTATCAATGTAATATATGTGTGATTATGTCAGGACTCTTGCTTTTTTAACCGTGAGGTTCATAAGAGAGTCAAGAATCCGGACGTAGTGACTTGTACTACAGTCTTGGTTCCTTTTTACGAGGTGAATTGAGCCCAGCAAGACTTATTTTTGATTTAATGGTGATTAAGAGTGGTTTTGTTAGTGGGTATTGCGAAGATTTGAAGATACTAAAAATTACTAGAGTTCTCATTGGTGGTGCAAGCAAATACAAACTTCCTACAAAGACCAAGAAGGAATTAGCAAGTTCTTTCGAGGCCTTGAGTGTACTAAGTATTCATATAAAACTCTCAACTAGTTAATCAACTGACAGTTGATTTCTAGATCTAGAGTTAAAGGATATATTGGTACGTCTAAATAGCTAGTTAAGGTCTTTCATTTTATAACATTGTTCAGTCTTCTGAAAGCTTGTAAGCTCTCGATTTCTCCTCAATTCACATATTGTTGTAATTGAATTAAGCTCTTGTAAGTTCTATATATTATTATTGATTGTATAAAATTTTGGCAAAATATGTTTAATATTATCACCCTTGATGTATCCAACCCTCCACTTCTGTTATAAAAGTTGCATTATCTACATATATAAAGGTTGCATGGTGGTTGAACTCAAAATACTAGCTCCTTTAATATATGTAACGATAGTCGTTAACCATATAAACTCTCGAATTGCCTCACATATAATAATAATCCTGGAATGGTTCGATAAGGTAACTACAAAGGGTTTTCTTGGCTAAATTCGAAGTAATAGTCGTGTTCCTCGTGGTAAATCTGTATTCTGTTTGAGAACGACTTTTATAGGGTAAGAGAGATACCCAATATCAACAAAAACCTACCATGACATTTGTTTGGTGCTTTGTACAAAGGCTGATACTTTTGTCGCTTATATCATTTGTAGATATCGAAATTTCATCATCAATTCTATTTTTCTTTGTAGGAAAGAATTAACCCAAGTCAAGGGCTCCTTTTAGGTATCTAAAGATATTTTTGCTATCGTTCCAAGGTCATTGCGTTGGTACTAGGCTAAATCTAGCTAACTAGTTCATTTAGAAATACAATATACCGTCAGTGTATTGTGTTATGTATAATAATGTGAATATTGTACTTTGATAGGGAGTTCCAGCTTACAACACATCTTCGTCAACATCCTTTAGACAATATATTTTTTCTTACATCCAAAACTTTGACCAGTCATGGAGCTAGATACACTTTGTCCATATTAAATTATCTAATCATTTTCTGGACATATGCGGATAGGTGGTTTAATGTTACACAAGCTCGGTGTCTTAGCTCCGGTAGCTAGTAGATGATACAAACTTTTTTTCAAGATCTTTCATCTCAAATTCAGATTTTATTAGATTCTTATTAATTTCTTATGTAAAAGTATTGTAGAAAAATACCTTAAAGATTTCCAAGTGTTGATCTTTGATCAACCTTATCAGAGGACATCAAAAGTTAAACATAAGTTATAATCAGCAAAACATAAAAAATACATAGCAAGTTGTAGAAACCGAAAGCATTCGTTTAATGAAAGGGCTCATATAAACATATTGTGTATATTTAGTCATGCACTTGATAAAAAATTAATATAAGATTGTATAGCTTAGTCATGCACTTATAGTATCAAATACTATGGATACAACTCGTGCATTCACTAAAAATAATTAGAGCGACTCTAATCACACGTCAAAACCTAATTTTTGCATGTGATGAGCTCGAACCAAACATTAATTAAATCACCAGCAAATCATGTCTTGCCTGAGTGGTAACTTGAAATTCGGTAACACCCCGGGGGGACTGTGGATGGTATCCCAGTTTACCCGGGTTCGAGCCTAGGGGGAAGCTTTGGGCGCATGAGGAGCATCCCATACTCTGGGTCGGCCTTTGGGTCGGCTCGGGTCCAGGTTTCCGGGCAACCAGTCTATGGGTTGCGGGTTCGATCTTTGGGCCGGGCTTAGTCGGCGCCTGGACGGGTCAGTCCAAAGGGCTGGGCCGGGTAACCGCGGATTAATCGGTGCTGCCTTCGGATGCCCGGATACCGCGGGAACGTGTGTGTGTTATGTGCCGTTCAAATTTTTTTTTTTAATTAAATCACCAAATAATTTATCGGTCATTGGAAAAGAGAAAGAAAAGAGACGATAAATTTGGTGTTGCCTTGTTCACCGAGCAAATTGGGTTTGACCCACTTTTCTATTTTTTTAGAGGGTCTTTTTTAATGTTATTAGCTTTTTTAACATTTATTTAAATAAAACTTTGATTAATATTTTTTTCATTGTATTTATTTAATAGTTGAACTATAAATAAAAAATTATAAATATTGTATTTAAATAAATTATTTATTTATTTAAATATTTTTATATTTATTATGATAATTATTTACAAACTATAAATATTGCATTTATAAATGATTTAATAATAATGAAATTTGTTTTTATATGGATCCACCAATCATCCTTATCATTATATATCTAAAAGCAAAACCTACAAAGGATGATGTGACACAATGTAAGAAAAAGATTTGTCTAAAGTAATTTTCTCATTGTTTTGAGTTTTTTAAATATTAAATAAGTTAATAACTATTCTACCCCTAAATGAATATGTATTTCATTATAAGAAGGTTTTTTTGGTAAATTCACTTTCAATTTAATTAACTTTAACTTTCAAACTACATAACTTCCTAGAGATATTCACTACACTCTTTTTATCTTTCCATCTACTAATTAAGGGAAAGCCTACAATATATAACTTAGCACATTGTTACAAAATGATTCTTTATAAAGATAATTATGTTAAAGACTTTATAAAATGTTAAATGAGTTAACGATTTTTCTACCCAGGAATGAAAAATGTGTATTTCATTATTTTCTCCAAAATGATAACAAAATTTCCAAGTCAAAGATGTCATTCATTGAGCAACACGCATTAGTAGTTCACATGTACCTAAAAGTAAAATATAAAGTTTATTAGGTGACACTTTGTGAAAGAGTTATTTCATAATTCTTTTTTTTTAGAAAATTTTAGATTTTTTTAATTTATTTTGTTGGTTATATTAATTGTCTTTAATTAACTCATAAATGTCCTAGACTTTTCGGTTGTCTATGACTCTATTCCCTTTTTATCTCGTCTATATATTATATCTCATTTAACGTTTTTTTCTCTTTTGTTTTACCGAATCCTTCGTCATATTGCAAACTACACAATCGAGATGGAACCCTTTTTTCTTTTGTTTTACAGAATCCTCCATCATTTTGCAAACTACACAACTGAATGTCTCATCAAGATGGAAACTACATTTTTCTGGTTTGTTTTATGTTTATATGTGGGCTCTTTTTTGTTATTGATGTGTTGTGTTTATTTTTTTGTAGAATTTTTTTATCGTGATACAGTTGTTCTTCCTCCATAAAATCCATGTAAAAATTGTTATATTTTATTTTATTATTTGTCTGAATATATATGTTGATAATGAATGTTTTTTATTCCATGTTATTATACTTTGTTAATTATTATTACATTTGGTTTTCTGTGTGTGATATGTCATATTTACGTGTTTCTCCCCAAGTTTTTTTTCTTTTTTTGTAATCGTTCATACTGAATGTTATTTCACAATAAATTTTTTCGGGTTATAAATATTACATTTTATTTTAGATTTGTGTGAGTTGTTATTGATGAATGTTTTTTCTTTTATTCATTAATAAATTTTATTTATGAAAACTAAAGAGAAAATGAGGAAGCCTTTTATTTTTTCTTATTTATATACATAAATATATAACTAAATAAAATTTAGAATTTATAAACATATATAGAAAGTTTATTAAAATCGATATATCGATTTCCATATATATATATATTATATCCATATGTAAAAAGAGAAACATAGAAATATGTGGTGATAAGTTGTTAGAGTAAGAGATATGTTTTCCAATTTTCTCAATTTTTGATTTTTTAAATATTTAATATGTTAAAGACTTTTATACCCCTATATGGAAAATGTGTAAATTCATTATTAACCTGGGTCTTTTTTTGTAAATTTGCATGTATGAGTTTAACCCTCAGCTCTTGATTTACTTCTTCATTTATTTTCTGTTATTTCTCAATTGATTTGGCTTTTAAAGTTGCAATAATAAACAAAATGAAATTCTTGAAGTTCATTTGATGGATGATGAAGAGGACAAAGAGGATGAAAGTTGAAAACACTATAGTTTCTGTACAAGTATGTAGAATTATGTTCTACAAAAAATGTGATTTGTTATTATATTATTCGTTTTTTCCCATACTGTTAGATTTGTTCTTATCATAGTACATGATTGTCTTCATGATTGAATCATATATATTCAAATTAAATTTTGATATTTTGTGATTACAAGATCTGATAAAAATTCATTAACAATAACCGTTTATACATGATTGATACATCACATCAAGTTTTGACTACTTCAAGTGGCTTAGATTTTTCCTATTGACATTAACGTTGTCATTGCTATGATAATTTACAGTGTCTGAATTTATCATCAAGAAATCATGCTCAAATCTTAGCAGAAAAATTTAAATAATTACAAGGATTTGATGTTTTAGGGATCATTTCTTTGGCTTTTGATGTCGTACACTCGAAGTCTATGATACAGGTTTGTATATCCATCAAAGGTGGGTCTTCTGAGAAAGTAAAATTTCTTATAATTATTAAACGTCGAAATATTTTTTGTTGAAAATGTTCGTAGATTTGGTTTGTATGGCCTAAAAGTTTTTCTTATTTCTAGAGTTTCACTTTAATTTAATGTTGCTTATTTACAAGTTCTCTAAAACTTAGTTTTATATTTTGTTTTTTCAAAAGATGGTAATATCTTAAGGAAGCTTCAAATATTACTTTCTATTTTCTCTAAATTTAAATTAATTTAAAATTGAAAAACATATCATATAATTAATGAGTCTTTCATTTACATTGATCTTTAAGTTAAATTAAAAAAAACATATTATTTAGTTAATGAGCCTTTCATTTACTTTATCTTAAGCTACATGTAAATATCTTATTATATATATATATATATATATATATATATATAAATATAAATAAAATTTTCATTATTAAATTATAAGCATTGATAATAAAAATGAGGAAAATTGATCAAATGTAAATGATAACAATAAGAATAAAGTTTTAAAGATCATTTATCAAAAATAAAGTTTGGTGAATTTTATCCGTACCCCCTCTTATAGGAGTATGTGGTGAGGTAAGAGGGGGTATGTGAGTGAGATAGGGAGGTGTGGGGGTTTTATGAGTGAGGAGGTGGTAAGGATAGCAACACCTTACAGTTTTCTCTATTTTTTTTTAATTTTCATAACAATCAATATGATCAATTATTTACTTTTATAATATCTTTTATTTCGGTGACAATTAATATAATTGGTAAAATAAATTTTGGATTATTTCTCTCATTAATTAGAGAAACCTATCACTAATTAATTCATAAAACATTTTATTTTATTTTATTTTATTTTATTTATTATTTATAATATGATATATATATATATATATATATAACAAAGCAAAACTCCAAGTTTACTGAGAATATCTTTCATATTTATTTTTCGCCTATTTTTTATATATTTTTAAATGATTTCATCACATTAATTGTAAAAACTTTTTATTTTCTTTTTTCGGTTTAACTCAAAATGTAACAATCAATATACCATCAAAATCAAACTTTTCATCTTTCATATTTATTATTTTTTTCATCAATGAAACAATCAATGTACCATTAAAATCAAAATTTTCATCTTTCATCTTTCATATTTATTATTTTTTTTATTTTTTATATTAAAAATCATTATACCTCATCAAAACTTTTCAAAAATTTCATTATGAAAACATATATATATATAGCAAGGATCATTTATCAACTAAGTATTTCTCGTTAACTATCTGAACCTTGCTCAACCAATAAGAATGCAAGGTTATTTGATGTTTAATTAATTTATTTATTTAATCCAAAAGGGCATAAACGTCATAACAGTAGTAATCTTTTGTTATTAACTTCATGTATGTTACAAAAAATAATAAAGATTCCAAAATTACTTTGTAGGTTACGATTTTTGAAGATCATCCTTTTTCATATTACTTTTTGAATCATTTCAATATTATTATAATAGTTTTGGTTCATGATTGGATAAAACCGTATATCGTATAGTCATTCTTCTCGAAAAGGTGAACAGAGGTGAACTTATATGCATAAAACGAACAGAGGTGAACTTATATGTTTGGTGTTAACATATATGAACATATATGCATACATGAACAAATATGTTAACATATTTGCACATGAACGTTGTTGTTAAAACATATTTTAATTTCACATAAAGGTGAATAATCATCAACTACTAAAAGGTGAACTTATATGCATAACATAAACATTATGTTAATTAAATGCAATTAATGATGAATTAGGGTATCATCCGTTTCTATTGAATGCAATTAATTTCACAATCAAGGTATCATCCGTTTCTATTGAATGCAATTAATGATGAATTAGGCGTTTAATTTGGGTTCTTTTTTTTACCCATAATACCCTTACCAGTCATGTTCACCTTAATTAACAATAAATGAGACATTTTTTTAAAATAAAAATTGACTATTAATCTCAACCATCCAATATCAAGATTAGGGGTGTTCGCGGTGCGGTTTGGGCCAAAACCGCAAACCGCACCGCATGTGCGGTTTGAGCATTTTCCCAAACCGCAAACAACACCGCATATGCCTCAAACCGCACCAAACCACACCGCGAAATGTGGTGCAGTGCGGTGAGGTTTATGCGTTTTGGCCCTATCGCACTTTATGCGTACAATCGAAAATTTTATAAGTTTACAATACATTAAAAAACCAACGATTAAGTGACCGTAGTCCAAAAAATAAAGAGTTTGAAACTTTGATTACATCAAACTCCAAAATACATAATTAAAAATATTCAAAGAAATAGTCTAAAAACATAAATTGTTTCAATACGATAAACGGATAAAGTTTAGTGACGTCTCCAACTTTTTCTTCATCTTCATCTTGACTTCCAATTGCCAATGTCCAATTCTTCATTCAATATCAACAACTTCATTACCATCTGAAAAGCCATCTACAATATGAACAAAAATATAAATTAAGCAAACAAATAATATGATGAATTTTTTTTAACAATAATAATTAATAAGTTTACCTGAAACACCACATTGATATGTTTCTGTATCCTCTAGTAGTGACCCCATATCTAATGCCAACTTTGAAGTTCTCAACCAATTCTGACAACATATCAAAGCTTGAACTGTGCTTGGGCTCAAAGAACTTCGGAAAGAATCAAGTACCCGTCCTCCCGTACTAAACGCAGACTCGGAAGCTACAGTTGAAACTTGAATGGCAAGAACATCATGAGACATCATTGCCAAAATAGGATATTTAGATGAAGATATTTTCCACCATTCCAAGATATCAAAATCCTTATTTTTTCTTTCCCCATCATTTCGTTCGGCCAAATATCTGTCAAGCTCATTTGTCATATCTAAAGCCTCGTCTTCATGACACTCTCTTTCAAATTCGGTTTCAAACATGTTTAAAGACTCATCATCGTCTGAATCCACCGTTAAGCCACTCGCCATCAAACCTTTTTCTTGACTAGATGCCCCACTTTGAGTGCCACTTACTTCCGGATTTCTCATTTTGAATTCAATGGTATAGTGAGATACCAACTTTGACAATCAACTCTTCACAGACCCAATGATGGTTTGCACCTCATCCTCACCATATAGTTTATTCAAACAAAGTTGCACAAATTTCATCTTGTACCGAGGATCAAGAACTATGGCCACATAAAGAAGCACATTTTGTTTTTCAACAGAACCCCAATACTTGTCAAATTTGGTCAACATTTTATAAGCCATATTCTTCAAGAGTGGTTTGTCACTCTCACATCATTTGATTATTCTACCACGCACGATACATATATCATGAAAATAAGTATTTGCACTAACAAATAAAGAGGCACTAAACTTGAGTGTAGCTTCATAAAATACTTTCAAGAACCTACAAAACATTACACAATTATCCCAATCATTTGAAGTGGGTGGTCCCGCTACCCTCCTCCCTTGTCTATCTTCATCACTAAAGTATTGCACATAAAATCCATCTTCTTCCTTAAGCAATTTAAAAGCATCAACATATTTTGTTGCACGATCCAACATAAAAAATGTCGAATTCCACCTTGTTGAAACATCCAAACAAATAAATGCTTTATCCTCCTTACAAGCACTTTTCACACACCCTTGAAACCTTTCCAACCTAGAAGATGAGCCTCTAACGTATCTAACTGCGTTACGGACGGTTGCGATAGAATCATCTAATTCTTTAAGACCGTTACCCACAATTAAGTTCAGAATGTGAGCTGAACATCTCATGTGCAAAAACTCTCCATCACAAATTGCGGTCTTCCATATTTGCAATCGTTTTCTAATGTGACTAATTGCAACATTATTAGAGGATGCATTATCAACTGTAATGGCACAAACTCGTTCAATACCCCATTCTTTTAAACATGCTTCAATTGCTTTGCCTATTGTGTCTCCTTTATGATTAGTGATTTGACAAAAATTCAAAATCCTTTTTTGTAATTTCCACTCATGGTCTATGAAATGTGAAGTCAACACCATATAACAAACATTTTGAATGGATGTCCATGTGTCGGTAGTCAAGGAAACTGTCTGTGAATGCTTAGCAAAATAGTCTTTTAGTTTTTTCTTCTCAATGTCATATAACTTCATAATGTCCCTAGAAACTGTGATACGTGAAGGTAAAATAAACTTTGGGCATGCAACACTACAAAATTCTCTAAAACCATCTCCCTCCACAAACCTAAATGATAACTCATCAAGGACAATCATTTTAGCACAAGCAAGTCTACAATCAGATTGACTAAATGATACAGCCTTTAGATTATTGCATCCTCCACTTTCAGTTGTACCCCCACCCATTTTTTGAAAAATCAAAGTTTTCTGCCTTTTATCTTCCAATCTAAATGGATTCATAGGACATTGGTTAACCAAGTGAGTCCTAAGTGTACTTGTTCCATATTTTCTATCCGCACCCACATAAGACTTGTCCCAGTAATTGCAAACAACTTTAGGACCATTTGGGTCGTCAAGTTTTTTGGTGAAATGATCCCAAACATCTGACTGTTTTCTAGAAGCTTTTTTAGATTGCAAAGGTTTAGGAACATTACTTGAATCGACAACCTCAGATTGAGTTTGGCTCAAAGGAGTAACGGATGGCGGAGACTTCTGACTTCCTTCCATCTAGTATAACAGTATCTACTATCTACAACAAAGAAAAGTAAAGTAACAACAAAAATAAGACATCAAGGAAACAAATTTAACCTACAACCCATCAAGGAAACAAATTTAATTAAAAAAAATCTAAGTCTCATCAAGAAAACAGAAAGTAATCAACAAAGAAGCATAATGTAATCAATAAAGAAATAGAATGTAAACAACTAATTTAATAATCCAACATATAAAAATTCCTAATAGGCTAATACCTTTAATGTCGAATGATATTTGAGAAGGAAGAAGTCGTGTTGTTTAAAGTTTAAACTCAGATTCTTGAAAGTGAACTGAAGTCGAATGAGAAGGAAGAAGGCAGAAGTCGATTACTCGATTGAGATTTGAAGTGAACTCAAATTCTTGAAGTCGTGAGCCGAGGTGAACGTCGTGAGATGAAAGTGAACTCAGATTATTGAGACTTGAGGTGAACTTCGTGAGAAAGAAGACTGACGTCTTAAGGACTGAACACTGAAGTCGACGTTCCAATTCCTAGGGGCTACGACTTTTCAATTTGTTGGGGCAGTTGGGCTTTAAAAGTTAAAACTTAAAAGGCTTAAAATAAGTCTTATATTTATAAAGTCCAAAATTAAAAGTTAAAAAAGACTTGGGCCCAATTATATATATATATATATATGCTTAAAATAAAAAATTTAAAAATAATATAAAAGTTGCGGTGCTTTGAACCGCGGTTTGAAAACTCAAAACCGCAAACCGCACCGCGAAAGTTCTAAACCGCGTTTTGCGGTGCGGTGCGGTGCGGTGTGGGAGGTTTGGCGGTTTGGATGAACACCCCTAATCAAGATGGATGGCTTGGATGAGTTCACAAAGTTAACAAGAATATCAAGGTTAACAAAAGAACTCGACCCTATATATATATATATAATACAAGAATAAAAAAAAACTAGTCTATCTAGACAAATTTATAGCCCAAAGTATATTATATTATTATATATATAATACATTTTACTTAATGTTAGGTCTGATTTTATAGTAATCATTGTATTTATAGGATTGGTCAAATACTGTCTTTAGAGTCTATATCTGTGTTGTATCTGACCAAGGGTATTTAAGTCCCTTTGGTCTTGTTTGATTGTAAGAACTTAATGCATTCATTGAATATCATCTTACTTTGCACTTCATGCTTTCTCTCTCTACTTTATCTCTCTAGAGATTCAGAGATCTTGGACTCACAATTGGTATCAGAGCCATTCTGAATCTGAGAGGACTGAGAGTATTTGAATTAGATTCTGAATTTGTGGATTAAAGCAGAAAATTTGATCGATTTTCTTGATTTTTTTTTCAAGAAAATCTCGTTTTTTGCTTTTTCATCAAATTTGGATAGGTTTCTGGACGAATTTGTTTGCTATTTGATTCATTAGACACGTTTTTGGTTATTGATCATATTTGGTTCATACAATTTTGCAAGAAAAACAGTTTTAGATCGTCGATTTTGAGATTTAAAGAGTTTCTGGAAAACCCGTTTTCACGTACTGTTCCATTTACGAATTTGAGATTTCGTGATTTTTAATCGAATTTGTTGGTTGAAAGTTGTAAGAAAATTGTTTTCGATCATCAGTGTGTGAAATCCTTGCATTAATTTCTTGGCTTTAATCGTTCTTGCGAATTTTTCTTGATTTTCTTCGTTTTGCGCAAGTTCATATAGGTTTGCGCAAGTTCATATAGGTTTGCGCAAGTTCATACTACTTTGCGCAAGTTCATATTGTTGTTCTAATCCTTGTGTTAGTGTATTTCAGGTTTTCTCATTGAGCTATTCATGCAAAGCTATTTTGAGTATTTCAAAGTTCAAGAGAAGTTTAGTTTGCGCATTCTCCAGCTCACGCAAAGCTCACTTTGCGCCTTCCTCTTGTCACAAGAAGTTCAGTTCTCGTTATCAGCGACTTACGCAAAACTCAGTTTGCGTATCACTTGGATTACGCAAAGCTCAGTTCGCGTATCACTTGGCTTACGCAAAGCTCAGTTCGCGCATCACTTGGCTTACGCAAAGCTCAGTTCGCGTATCACTTGGCTTACGCAAACCTCATTTGCGTCTCTCACTATTCACGCAAACCTTCTGTTTGCGCAAGTCTTCTAGTTTCATACTTAGAATTTTTCTGAATATCTACTATGGATTTTGCAAAGTTTGCTTTCCAAGCTCAGTTCTACAAGAATGATCTTATGATGCAATTGGGAACAGATACTCGTCCACCAGTTTTAATCAATGAAGATGAGTTTACACAGTGGCAAGATAGGTTCATTAATTTCATTGAGCGTCAGGCTAATGGAGAGAATATGATGAAGTGTTTATCTGAAGGACCATTCATCAGGCCGAAAAATGACACTCCTTTGACTAATAATGAAATCAAACGCGAAAAAGCTGATAGAGAAGCAAAGTCAAATTTGATGCTAGCACTGCCTAACTCGATCTACAATCGAATTGATTGTTTCAAACATGATCCAAATATGATGTGGACCCAATTAGAAAAGATCATGCTTGGGTCATCAGTTGCTACTCAAATTCGCCAGACACGTTTCATGAATAACTTTGAGGAATTTAAGGCAAAGGACAATGAATCTCTGAAGGTTATCTTTGACCGATTTTGCACTGTGATTAATGATCTGAGAAAGTTTAAAGTGGAAAAGACTGATCTTGAGACGAATCTGAAATTCCTCAACGCTCTTCAGCCTGAATGGAATAAATCTTGTCACAGACTGAGGAACGATGTCAGAATTTCAACTATGCAGATCCAAGAATTATATGAGATTCTTATGACTGATGAGAGCTCGGTGCTTGAGAAGAAGGCCAAACTGGATAAGAAGAACAAGAAATCAGTAGACCCAGTTGCTCTCCTCACGAAACAACTGACAGAACAAGCATTGTCTGATAATGCTTACAACGGGTCAACTGATGATGATGGCGAGGCTCTGCAGAAAGCGATGATCCTTCTCTCTCAGCATTACCAGAAAAAGTTCCAACCAAGAACGGGTTCCAGCACTTCTCACTTCACTTCCGGTTCTAAAGTCAAAGTGCCCGAGACAAAGACTGCTACCTGTTACAATTGTGGAAAGCCGGGGCATATCTCAAAGGAGTGTCGAGTGAAGAAGGTTAGGGACTCAGCTTATTACAGAAAGAAATTGGAAATGGCTCAAAAGAGAGAGAACGGAACTGCTCTTCTTGCAAAAGAAGAATTCTGGCTGGATCACTCTGACGATGAAGCTGCAAATGTCGAGATAGCTCAGATGTGCTTTGTTGGAGATGATCAGTCAGATGATAATTCTGAAATAGATGAAGATGAGGTATATTCTGATTTTGATTATAATTTCATTACCTCCCAGATGAACATTATTATTTCTACTTTATCTGATCTTCGCTCGAAGCTTTTATCTGAAAAGAACTTAAATTCTGAAAAGTCAGATTTGATTGACAAACTGAAAATTTCTTTGAAAGATGAAAAATATATTTTGAAAAATACTAAAGACATCTTTCAAAAGAAATTGGATGATTTGGAAAATTCAAATAAGACTTATCTTGAGTCTTTGACTGCTATGACTACTTTAAAAGATGAATTTTCAGATAAATTAAATAAGTTAGAAGAAAAGCTTTATCGAAAGAACCAATCTGAACAAACAATTTTTATGAACAAACCAAGGAGTGAAGAAGCTTTAAAAGAAAAATGGGGACTCGGTTTTGACAATCCTCATTGTTTAAACAAAGGTATAACCGAAGTTCCTACTTTATATAAATACGATTATCTAACTCTTGCACACTATGCTCCTTAGTTTAAATTTCATTGGACAAGTGAAAAGCAAGTGTTGGAAATCGAAAATGAGAAAAGGATGAATAATAAGAAAAAGGAAATTCCTTTTGTTTACACGAGCGAAAATGCAAAATATTTTCCTGAAAAATCAAGAAGAGGAAGAAGAGTTTTAAATGATATTGTTAATCAATAAAATCCCAAACATATCAAGCAATTACTCAAGATATAAGCAATAAGATCAAGAACTAGAGAGAGAGTCTAGAGAGAGAAAGTAGATCTTGAATTACAAATCACATGTCTCTGAATGTTACAATACAATGCTCTAGACCTTACTACAAAATTACAAAGGACAAACCTATATATACTACCTAATTATTACAAAGCCTTAACGGCTAAGGAAACTAAACATGCTTTGACAAAACAATTACAAAGACAATGCTGACTTCTAACATTGACTTTCCTAATTAAATCTTGGATACAATATTTGGACTTAACAACCTCCCCCTTTGTATTCAAGATTTAATAAAAAAATGATACAGATCTTCAGCCCTTGATTCTTCAGCTTTTGTCTCTTTGAAGCTTTCACAATCTTTAAACTTTCAGCTCTTGAAGAATCTTGGAAAGTCTTTTTCACATTGAAGCTCTGAAAGTCAACATGCCTTGAACAAATCTGAAAACTTGAAACTTTGAGTTTAAACTTTGACAACTTTATCTCTGAAAATTCTTTAGTCTCTGATCAAAATTGTATTTTCATTACTTTGAGCTCTGAACCATCTTTGGAAGAACAAACCTTCTTGAATCTTTGAATTTTCTTTTCAGAATCTTTTCACTTTGAATCAGCGGAAGCCTTTTGAATTTCTGTCTTGAACTTCGAACTTTGAAATTGAATCTTTATAAAATTCTCCCCCTTTTTGATGATGTGAGCATCAAGATCATCAAAACTTCATCAATTTCAGCTCAGACTTTGATTTCCTCTTTGTGAACAACTAACAATCTCCCCTTTTACAGTTTCCGCACTTTGATCTGAAAATCCGAATCATGAACTATATATATATCCGAATCTTTTCAAATTCAGACATAATGAGCGTGTAAACCTGATTCAACATATGAAACAGTTAGGAATGCGTGTCAGTAACACAAAGTTACTGTGTACAACGAATGTACAATATAAGGAGCTGGCTTGATGATGATTCCCCAGGACTTCCATTCAATCATTGAAAAACACAAGGTAATTCTATGAATGTTCTGACAGAAAAAGATTTTCTGTGTGCTTGTGCTTATGTATGAAAGAATTTTAGCACAATGATTATGTTTCATTAAGGCTCAAATTGTGTAAATTGTTGAGACAACAACAGATAATACACGGACTCAATGTGCATGAAAGAGGTGCGAAGGTGGGGCAACTTTCCTTCTTTTTCAATATCTAAATCTTCCGAATGAAGATTAGATAGCATATGTGCTGCGTCCCCAAGAAAATGAAACATTTCTTTTTCGAGAAAGAAACGAGTGGTTGGTGGGGTAACAACAAGAGTTGGCATGGGATCACTTCCTATTTCAATGATGGTCACCAAAGAATGTGAACCAATCAGTAGATGTGGCTGCCCGGCTCAGAAAGAAGTTGGTGCAGAGTTCTGATATTCTTTTAACTCTGTTCTCACACCCTCTTTCTTTTTAACATTTAGCTCATTTCTAACCAAACTCTCATTTCCATTTTTCCACTCAGCACAATGAGAATAACTCAACCGGATGAGTTATCTCCCCCATTCTTTGATTTATGACCCCTCACCCCTCAATCACTCAAGGATAACTTCCTGTGTAGGAAACACTGGTTGACGTGAATCCATGGAAGTTCTGTTTAAGCTCACACACGAATCCCATGTAAGTCCTAAAAAGAATGGTTGCTCAACAGTTTAACTTGAATAGTTAAGCTAAAAAAATAACAATGTCAGAAAGTATGCTCATGAGATTTGAGCAATTGAACGTTGAAAATCTCTCAAAACAAGAAAATTGAATGAAAGAAATGAAATCAAGAGAATTGTTTTGAGAATCTGACAATGTATCAATCAGATCAAATAAAATGGTTAGGGTATCAAAGAATTGGATATTTGTTTATATGATCAAATATAAACAATTTATCAATGAAAGCACAAATATGAAAAAGATGAATGATGCTCAACAACTTTGAATTTCAAACGGGGGTATTACCATCGAAAAATTGTTTGAATTTGAGACATGGTAATAACAATTTCAAATAAAATACTGAACCGGTGTGTATAAATACTTGGCAGTATATGGACAAGATAATACACAAGTATTGATCTTTGGAAACACACGGTCAGTTAAACAATAAGCTCAAAAATTTTAGAAAAACATTTAAAAGCACACTTCTAAATTCATAAAACTTTTGAGAATAAGAAGTGGTTTGAACATTTCAGAAATTGTTTTTCATGTTCGAAAGTTGTCCTTCTTTCAAACAATCAGAGATCTAGATCAGAAGATTTTTACCTTTTCAGCTCCCACTCAAATCATGATATAATGATTTATGTCTTTTAAGCTCCCCCTGGATATTAGCACAATATCCTTCTTTGAACATTGAAAAACGGGTGTTGATCTGTCATGTGATCAGAAGCCACTTTATTCACATCATTTATTCAAAAATAAAAGACAGAAAGCAGTAAAATAGTTTTATAGTATGAGTTCTGATCTGAAATAATTAGAAACCATCACCTTTACTCCCCCTTAAAATAGGCATCTAAAATATATCAGTTAAAATAGGATAGAGATCAAACACTCCCTTTTGAATTGTTAGACCATCAATATCAGAAAAATCTAGCAGTGAAAAAGTATAGGATAGAGATCAGATCAATTCTCTTGGGATGTAGACCATCATATCCATCAGATGCAAACATACAGGAGTAAGGTCTTTTTGATCGCTGAGACCCGAGTCCTAAACTGTTGTGTTTAGAAGTCAAACTCCTTTGAAGACCGGGTCCTAAGCTGTGTACTTAGAAGCCATAATCTTGACATTGAGGTGCGGGTCTTGAACTGTGTTATTCAAGAGCCATTGTTCTCTTACTCCCCCTTGACTTGAGGTGCCTGCAACACAGAATCAGTTTTCGGCTTTGGTACCCACTAGTATTTGGGTCCAGAAAAGTTAGTTGCAGTTCGTGTGGGGGATATAGAGTAAGAACCATACCATAAATGATCACTCGTCTTGTGAATATGATCATGTGTACAGCAGTAAGAACAATAAAATTTATTACCTGAAAACCTGAGTAATTGATCTTTTGAGTATTTGAGGTCAGGTTTACCTTTATGCTCTTTGTTCTTCTTTGCTTTGTGAACATGTACACATGATGTGGTTCTTTTCAGCTCATCTGACTTGTCATCTTTGACAGATTTCTTCATCCAGACCAGTTTCTCTTTCTTGTAGCTTTTTCTTCTTGAAGATGTATCTGAACTATCTAAAAATTCATCAAAGAAAATGTTAGATCGACGAATCTGATTAAAGGATTTAACTGACCTTTGTAAAGAGACAGATTTCTGATTTGAACTTGAAGCAGATTTTTCAAGTTTTTTGATCTTTGATGCAAAGTTGTCTCTTTCTTTCACAAGATGATCAAACTTCTTTAAAAACTCAGACTTCGTCTTTTGCTCTTTCAACGCAGAATCAGACAGTTCAGATAACTTGGAAGTCAACTTTTTGATTTCAGCTTCAAATATAGATCTTTCTGCTTCAAACCCTTTTTCTGAATCTTTTCTCTGGTCGGATAACTCTTTAAAGAATCCCACATTTTTCTGCTCTATGTCCTTCTTTTCTTGAGCAAATTTCTCTATTTCCAAGATCAGTACTTTCTCAAAATCAGATATTTGTTGAGAAAGTTTAATGCATTTAAGCTCCACTGACTTCTTTTCTTCATAACACTTCTTTGAGAAATCTGAGAATTTCTTTGAAAAACTTTTCTTTTCTTTTTCAAATTCAGCTTTATTTTCAGCAAGCTGTTGATCCAAGCTAGATATATTCTTTTTAAGGTCAGCATTCTCAGATTCCAAAACAGATATATTCTCTTTGAAATCCTTCAACTTGTTTTGAAGCTCAACTAATTCTGCTTGTAGCTCAGGTGATTTATGTTCAGTTGCCTTTGTAGAGTTATAATTTCTCTTTCTTTCTCTTTTATCTCTTGTTCCTTCTCATAGATGATATCTGAAAATTCAGAAAGATTATTAGTACACTGTATACATTCAGAAGTTTTAACACAATTGAACAATTTAAGTTGCAACTCCTGAATCCTTCTGAGATATTCTGAAATTTTCAATTTCAGATCATTTCGTTTAGCTTCAATAACAGATATATCAGATTTGTATAGAAAAGACATCTTGAAAAAGTAATCAGCTTGAAGTGAATGACCGTTCCAAACTATGTATCAGAAAAACAAAAATCAGATATAATTGAAAATTTTCGAAAAATATTAAAAATTGAAAATTTGAACAACACTTGTTATGACACAAAGTTTTAAAAAAAATATAGATGACATACTAAAAAAAAATTCCAGACTTTTTTTTTAAATCAGAAAGATAAGGCGCAAAGTAGAATTTCTCGTATGCAAAGTGAAACGCAAAGTGAGATTCTCAGATCCCGTGAGATACGCAAACTAGATTTGCGTATTGGTCTTGATACACAAAATAAGTTTCTCGGAACCTGAAGGATACGCAAAGCAGGTTTGCGTATGAGCCTTGATGCGCAAATTACACTTTGCGTATCTGCCTTGATGCGCAAATTACACTTTGCGTATCTGCCATGATGCGCAAAGAGATGTTCTCTTGATCCACTAAATGTGCAAAGGAGCTTTTCGGAACTCATGTGATACGCAAAGTAAGCTTTGCGTATCGGTCTTGAAGCGCAAATAGAACTTTGCGTATTTGCTTTGATGCGCAAGAGAGACTTTGCGTATTAGCCTTGATACGCAAACTGACTTTCTTTTGAAGACGCAAACTCCTATGAATGTTGCGCAAAGTGTATGAATGTTGCGCAAACCGTGTTCTTGACAGAATCTTTCTCAAATCGATTGATACCTGCACATTTGATCTCAAGAACTTATTAGCATCATCGAAAAACAGTACTAAACACACAAACACAATCAATTTTCGATTAAAACAACAAATTAGCCTATTTTCAATCAAGAACAGATACCGAACTCGAGTTCAAGAAAATCACAAAAATCGAAAATTGAAATTGATTTTGAATGAAGAATCAAAACAAGAATCAATCACCAACACTAATCGAACACAATAAAACCAATTTCTTGCAATAAGAACGATTTTTCACACAAAAATCGATGAAACAGTGAACAAACTTGGTTTCTTGAAGAATTTCGAAAATAAAGATTTTTCGATTCAAATCACACAGATTTCAATTCAAACTCTGATCAAATCATTCCTGAAAAGTTTGGTTCAACTCTGATACCAATTGTTAATTAATAAAATCCCAAACATATCAAGAAATTACTCAAGATATAAGTAATAAGATCAAGAACTAGAGAGAGAGAGTCTAGAGAGAGAAAGTAGATCTTGAATTACAAATCACATGTCTCTGAATGTTACAATACAATGCTCTAGACCTTACTACAAGATTACAAAGGACAAACCTATATATACTACCTAATTATTACAAAGCCTTAACGGCTAAGGAAACTAAACATGCTTTGACAAAACAATTACAAAGACAATGTTGACTTCTAACATTGACTTTCCTAATTAAATCTTGGATACAATATTTGGACTTAACAGATATATCTCCTATCAAATCTTCAATGTTTGATGACTTTGTTGATGTTTATGCTTCTAATTCTAATAAGGAAAATATTTCTCCAATCATTTATGATTCTAAGAAATATACTCCTCCATTAGTATTAGAGAGTACAATCATCGATCTTGAAGATAAGATATAAGATCAAAATATTTTAAAGGAAATTGAATCTGATATTAATCTTTCATTCATGACTTCTAGTCTTGAAGAAAATTTATTTTCTCAAAAACAAGATTCAATTTCTATTTCTGACATTTCTTCTGATTCTAAGGAAAATAAAAAGGAAGTTTCAAATTTTAAAATCTTTTCTCAAAATTCTTCAAACTCCGAAGTAAATTCAGATTTATTAGTTGATCAGATTGGTTGCTTGGATAAAATTATTTCTTCTAATTTAAATATTAAGTCTAAAATTCTTGATGATTCTTTTATGCTCAATGATCAATATTATAAACCTAAGCATAAAAGAAGACGGTCAAAGAAGTCAAAGAAACAAGATAAAGTTCTTTCTGACAGTTCTAATTGTTCTGATTCTAATCTTTCAGATAGGACTTTGAGCAAGTCAAAGAAGCAGATTTGGAAAGCCAAGCGGACATTTACTGATTCTCAGATTGATGGAGATAAATATGTAGACAGACTTTATAAAAGTGATTCATTTGCTACTTGTAATAATGTTTCAAAATATTCTATAAAGCAAATATTTCAAATTTCTAAAAATGTCTCATATTCGTCTTCTGATTCTAGTTCAGATGATTATGCTTTCTCTTCTGATGATTGTGCTTATCATTCTGATAATCTTTCTCGTGCTTTAACTGTCAAATCTCACTATTATTTCCCCATACGAATTGCAACTAACTTACACGGGCCCAAATTCAAGTGGGTACCCAAATCTCAATCTGATTCAAAGTTGCAGGCATCTCATGTCAAGGGGGAGTAAGAAAAAGTTGGTTTTGAGTACTTCAGCTCAGAACCCGTGCTTCAAACGACTACGACTTCTAGACAAATCAGTCTAGGACTCGTTCTTCAAAGCTTTCTAAGCTTTTGACTAAATGAGATACTGTGAGTATATCTTCTTTAATTCCGCTGCGTTTATCTCTGATAATGATGTTTTCTAGTATTCTCAAATCATTTTCAAGAATCTGAGCATTTTCAATCTTTCCTGAATTTTGTTTCAACCCAATTTTTTTTATTTGAGACACATTAAAAAAAAATTAAAAAAAATTAGTTTTTTTTTAAAAAAAGTTTAAATTTTTACAAATTTTATTCTATAAAGTAACAGATTTACAGATTTTCTTTCTTTTGAATAAAATTTGTTTCTAAGATAATTTTTCAAGTTGTTTGTTTATATTGAAGTTGTTATACGTTCAAATTTCAATTCTCACAAATTACGAAAAGTCAGCAACTTGTTTGAAACTTTTGATATTGCTTTAAAGTTGTGTGATTCAGAATATTTATAGTTACAATGCTTAGAAAACCTAAAAAGTCAGAATTTTGGATTGTAATGAAAATATGGGCTAAGCACTTAGACGTAAAACCTTGTGATTGATATGAATATTAAATTCTTAAAATACAGAAATCTCTAAGTTTCAAAGTTTGTACCTGTGACCTTTCTGGTTTGGGAAAGTAAGTTCTGTGGGATGCTTGTCATCTGGTCCCCTAAGGTCATTTGATCTGGGAGTGATCGAACCCAAATCCTTCTATAGAATCAGATCAAAATTCATGTTCTACTGGTATGAATGGGTTTAGGATATGTCGATGTTAGCCTTTCTGATCCGGGAAAGTAAGTTCCAAGGGGTGCTTGACACCTAGTCCCCTAAGGCCAACTGGTCTGGGAGCGGCTGACCCAAATTCTGCAATAGGGTCAGATAGAAAGTTACGTTTACGGCATGTTCTTTACTTAATAAACTTTTTGATTCAAAAGATGCCAAAGTGCACATGCTTAAAAGATGCCAAAGAGCACATTCATGTCAAAATGCCAATGAGCACACTGCTAAAAGATGCGAATGAGCACACATCTCATGCTACTTGGTGATATTTCTGAGTTGCGATAAATCTGTAAATTTGTGAAAGTCTTAAACTCTTGATGGCTTAGTGTGATTACTTGCAAAGTTCTCTATTATATTTTTAGAATTACATTTTTCTTGAAGCTAATCAAAGTTTGCATGATTGCATACTGAAAAGATTGATGAAAGTTTTTGAAACTGAACATGTTTTAACTTGATATGCAATGAAACTTGTATCTGTATCCAAAAACATATATTTGATTTCAACTGATTGATAAATTTGTGATATTTTACTAAGTAGAATTTTATTTGTTTAGTATTTAAATTTTTTACTTGTTTAGTTGTTTCAAAATTCATATTAAGTATATTTTTCTTTCTACTATGATGTTTCCTTATGTGTTCTCATATCTTTTCCAATGGGTTTGAGCATTATTCAAGGGGGAGTGAAAAAGGAGAATTTTCTTAATGATCTTATCTATTTTTTAGGGGAAGTATCTGATTTTCTCTATGTGAATGCTAACTTGAATTGTCATATCTAGTGCATTCGTGTAGGGGGAGTCAAAGAGCTTAAAAAGATAACTTTTTTCTAAGTTTTTGTCAGCTTTGCGCCACCCGTTGGTTGCGCAAACCTCCCTTTGCGCGACTAGCGTGTCGCGCAAACCTCAGTTTGCGCCACCAATGTGTAGCGCAAACCTCTCCTGTTTTCTCTGTTTCTTTGATTTTGCAGATCTTAAGCTGTCTCGTCTCCAACATTTGCATGACCTAGTTGACCCAGTTCATCAAGGTCATGAGGGGGAGAAATCAGAGAAGTCAAGGAGATGTTAAAGAGACAAAGAGCTCAAATGTTTATCTGCTGATCAAGATTCGCTAAAGATTCTATTCTCTCAGCTACAACTTTTTCTTTTGCTGTTCCTGCTCCGACCACCACAGTTCATTCAAGGTCATTCAAAAGAGGTGTGTTGTCTAGAGCACAAGCTGATGAACCAACTGTTCTTTCAAGTTTATTTCAAACTGGTCCAGTCTTGTCAAAGGCAGCAAAGACAAATCAATTTGAAAGGAGTTGAGAAGAAATTTTCTTTTAAAAGTCATATTGCTTCACAAAGTCGCTTTAATGGTCCGTGCTGATTTAGAAGATGAATTTTGAAGACCAAAGCGCCAATGATTACTAAGGGGGAGATTGTTAGGTCTGATTTTATAGTAATCATTGTATTTATAAGATTGGTCAAATACTGTCTTTAGAGTCTATATCTCTGTTGTATCTGACCAAGGGTATTTAAGTCCCTTTGGTCTTGTTTGATTGTAAGAACTTAACGCATTCATTGAATATCATCTTACTTTGCGCTTCATGCTTTCTCTCTCTACTTTCTCTCTCTAGAGATTCAGAGATCTTGGAATCACACTTAACCTAACAAATGAATGGAAGCTTGTTCGTGTTCGTTCATTAAACTTAAGCAAACAAACGAACGAACATGAATGGTAAAAGAACGGTTTTTTGTGTGTGTTCATGTTCGTTCGTTAAGAAAATGTGTTTGTTTGTGTTCGTTTACGTTTGTTCGTTAAGATGCTAAACGAACGTAAACAAGCGAACATAAATGAACGAACACAAATGAACAAAAAACAACTACCATTAATCATCATTTTGTTCCGAAATAACATAACAAAATAAAAAACTGGGTAAAATTAGGAAGGATAAAAAAGGAATTCTAAAATTTTAATTTAATTAATGATTTTGCATATTAATATCATAATATATGTATATTATATAAACAACCGTAAACAAACATAAATAAAAACAAACATTAACGAACATAAATGAACAAACGTAAATGAACGAACGAGCTTATTGTTCATGTTTGTTCATTTAAATAAACGAACAAAAAAATGTGTTCATGTTTGATCAATTATTAAATAAACGAATATAAACGAAATTATCGCCGAATGGTTCACTAAACGTTTGGTTCATTTGAAGCCCTAGCACTACTAAATGCTAACCAAATAACCACTTGGTTCACTAAACGTTTGTATATTTTTAGTAGTATTTATCGTATTTCATTCTACAATTTTATGTATACTACTAAACTGCCCAACCCACCCAACGTGCCATAACTTACAAGGGTTGGGTTTGGTTGGGTTGAATTATACTTTTGAATGGGTTGGGTTGGGTTGAGATTTTTTCAAACCGTCATAATTGGGTTGGGTTGTAAAAATGTCCCAAACCGCCCAACCCAACCCGCGTACACCCTTAGATTCAACCATATATTCGGAATCCACTCTTCGAATTCTTCCTAAAGATATAACTTTCTTCCTATTTGATTAAGTTTGTATGTTAGGGTGGTTAGGATTGATTGAGTTTTGATTAAGTCTATGATGTGGTATTGCAATTTTGTGATAAAATATATGCTTATAATGCTTTGGTTTAATCAAAATTGAAGTGGGAATAAAAAGGGTAGAGTATTGAATCAAAGTGGTGATATTGTGTCTATATTGTAAATTGTATATCAAGTATTTGGTTAAATGTTTAAGAGAACGAAATTTCATGATTAAACTTAGGATTATAACCATTGAGCTCTATTTTAATGTTTAGTATGTTAAAGTGTATTTTAGAGCTTTTAAATGTAGAAAAACATGAAGTTTGGATCATTAAAAAGTGAATTGGGAAGTGTGGAATCGGATGTAAGATAATGTGCAGATCAGTAACTTTAACAACACATAATTCACAAACATTAAGTTCGAATAAACTCAAGTTTTACAGGTAGAATGACCTAAGTGTATACTACAACTCTTATGAAGGGCCTCAAACCCAGTTGTGACTCTAAGTGGCTCAAAACAATGTGTTTTTGGGACTGATCACAGTGTACTCGGGATTAGCCATGTTTTTTTTTTGTAAAATTTGTATAAAATTCATGGATGCTCCAAATGAGGTGATTCCAAATCGGGTAGAACCTTAAGGAGATTATAGTACACGTTTTATTTAGACAATAGAATCTGTTTTGGTCTCTAAGTAGGAGAAAAATGTTCAAACATAAGGAGGACAAAAGTTGTCAAGTGGTGCAGGGGACGGAACTGAACTTGACTATGTGTTGAGTTTTATTTTGTTACACGTATATGGTTGTCCCTTTTGAAGATTAAATTGTTTAAATACCTTTGGAACCTAAATACATTATTAGAAGAATTAGTGTGCGAGTTTTATGTTGTGTAAGTATTAACAATTCATGGTTTCAATGGGTACGCGTCCAAGTAAAACTTCTCACGAGTCTCGTTTAATCGCATG
This sequence comes from Arctium minus, assembly GCA_954870635.1. Taxonomy (NCBI): domain Eukaryota; kingdom Viridiplantae; phylum Streptophyta; class Magnoliopsida; order Asterales; family Asteraceae; genus Arctium; species Arctium minus. The sequence goes on along the minus strand of OX941089.1, from coordinate 45,639,516 downwards.
TTACTTCTCAATTTGGTTAAGGTATGAATTTTATTTCCTTTGAATAATAGGCAAATCTTTGTTGTAGTTGACCCTTCCTAAAGGTGGTTCACCGCCTTGTAATTGATCAATTGAACATGATTAATAAAATGTGTACACATACACATTGATTTTGGTTTATTGAATCCTATATTTGAACATTTTCGTGTTTTGTTGTCTCATTTTGAATTAGTTATGAAACTTGTGAAGTATATTGAACTTTATTCTTATGAACGTCATTCGGGTAAATGGCATATGTTTACTTTTCTTTGTTTTTAGAACAACCCAATTAATGGACACATTATTTGGGATCCCTTCTATGGCGACTTTGTAGTCATGGTGTCGTGTAGGTGAACTCGGTTCACCAGGGTTAGGCCTAATAGTGGCTTCTGTGAACCCAATCATGGGGGACTAGGCTGACTTTGTTGGCTCGAGGGCGGATGGATCGATCCTAGAATATTTACCAACAAAACATGTGATCGTGGTTTAATACACGGGGACTCGAGTGTGTGCCCGCACGTCGGTCCAATAGTTCATGTGGTTTGGCCACACCACAAACACTTAAACAGGAATTGACAGACTTTATTTATATTATGTTTTGAAATTGAATTATGAACCGTTTGAGTTTTCATGGGTTTTATTTAAACTAAATTGTAAGACTTCCACTTTGTTATCGACATTATCTATTGTTATTTCGAATTTATATTTTAACCATTCATTGATCCCTATGCTCAGCCGTGTTTCTTGTTTTCTGACATGGCAGGTTCGAAGCGACGCTTACTTGGACGGGACATGAGATTAAGCATGAAATTTTGGAGTCTTTAGACTCGTCTTAACGTATAAATGTTTTAAGTTTATAAGAACTTTTTGAGATGTAGTACTTTGTGTTGTAAAATATGTTTTAAAAGTTGTAATCTATCTTTGGAGTTTATTAGTTTCTCTGAATTAGTTGTGTATTTATGTTAAGTCCCGTTAGGAATATTGTCCGTTCCGGACCACGGGGACGGGAGATATTACACCAACTATAATATTTTTTTTGTATATTACTTGGTTAAATTTAGTAAATTAGTTAAATTGGTATTACAAATGAGATCCAAAATTGGGTGAGAGTATATGACTCAAACTGATTGTTCTTCTGAATCTCTTGGTCATTTACAAAAAAACGATCTTCATCACCACCTTACGGCAAAAAGAGGTTGAACACCATGAGTTTTGAAGCAAATTTCATTTATAATGTATTATTGTTTTTTAATTTTCAAATTTTCAACTAATTGAAACAAAATATATGTCAAGAATACATTTTGTTTGAGTTAAAATGTGGTTCTTTCTTTCTGTTCCAAAGGCGTGTTATTGTGCATGTTCATGGGCTTTCTTGATCCGTCTAGAACCATTTGAGCATTTTCTTTTACCTTGTCCATTGTTACCTAAGCGAATTGGTGAGTTGGGTTTAAGTGTTACCAATAATGAGGATGTCTTGGACAACTATCGTTTGTAAAGGAAAACTAAGAACAACAAGACAAATGGCAGATGCATCCATTTTCTTAAATTCATCATTTGTTGTCTCTAAACATAAACTATACCTTAATTCAGAGCTTTATTAGGTTTTAGATGAGTGGCAAGTAGATAATGAACATGGTTAGAACCGAGAATTTTACCCGGTAAGGGCAATGGCAAGGTCCTAGAGTCTTACCCGATAAGTGAGGGTGCCGACTCTTACCCGGTTAATGCTTACAAAGTAAATCGTTGCATAAGATGTCGTTTTTATGGACTAAAATCTTACCAGATAAGGTAAATGATAGTGTAGAATCTTACCGGTAAGCACTTACGAAGTAGGTGTTATTAATTTGTATTCAATTAAAGTAAAGTTATCAAAAACAAATTTCTCATATTATTTTGAGATCTAATAAATGGACTATTTCTTCAAACAAATTATATGAAGTGATTGATTTTTATAGGATTCAACCTTCGTATTTTTCAGTTGGCTTTCAAGATAAAATTTTACATGCAAACAACCCCATAATTTATAGGGTTATGAACATTCTACAAACATTTGAAATATAAAACCACGTATATCCATAAAATTAATGGCAAAAAGTGTCAGGATCTTAATTCTTAACAAGAACACACACTTAGAAAACAATATTAAAGAAGCTGCGGAATAGCACTTTAATATTCTGAAAAACAATGCAACAGTAAATCAATGATCACAACTTGTAAACTTCTATTGAATGATTGAAGTTACAAGATTAAACACACAACCTCAATATTGATGAACAGACTCACCAATACGAATTCTACTTCTCTAGAATCAGGGTTCTAACCTTGAGGTTGATTCTCTCTTAAAAAGCTAATAACTCAGAATAATTGTTCTCACTAAAGTTACAGAACTATTCTAAAAAAATCTATACATATATTGAAGATAAAAGATAATTACAAAATAATAAACGATCTTCAATATAATCTTCCATCTTTATCTCTAACTTCCATGAATATCCTCATTCCATCCAGCTGTCATCCTTCCATGCGAAGTCCTCATCATATAAGCAACATTAATCTTTAGCAGCATTAATACTCTGAGCAGTATTAACTCCAACAGTACTAACTATGCTCAGCAGTATTAATCTCTTCAAGCAGTACTAACCTTGTTCAGCAGTATTAATCTTCAACTGGCAGCATTAATCACAGAAATAACAACCAGAAGTAGTAACCATGTTCCTCTAGCAGCATTAACTTTACTTAGCATTTCTTCAGTTCCCAACAAAAAGGAAGGAAATAGAACAAAAAATGAAACGTGATTGTCGTTTCGAGTCCAAATGAAACTGAACTTTGTTTGCTCTAACCTACATGTATAGAAGTATTGAAAAATAGGCTAATTGTAGAACCACATAAGACTGTTGCTTCACCAAGATCACCACAGAAGACTGCTATGCTCGGAAGACTCTGTCGACCATCTGCTGGAAAGAAGCCTAACCTAAAGATCGACCTTGGATCACAGAACCTCTGTGATCCCTCACAGAGCTTCTGTGGTAGCCGAACTCTAGAGATGAAGCCTTAACAGTTTCGTTCTACAAGAGTCAAGACAACACCACGTGCAGATCACGTGAGCCTGTTGTACGAAGATTCTACATATCCTTTTTGCGACGCACGATTGTTTACCTTTCCAGGTGGCATTCTCTCATTAGAATGCCAGCCTTTGTCTTGTACTATGGGGTGCATCCTCCTCGTATATTATAGGAGCACCACCATTATTTGAAATCACGCATGCAAGCACACACATACACCCAAGACAACATTTTGTATTATACTGAGAGCATTTTACACATAGCAGTGCGTGTTCTTGGTGTAACCTTTGAATATCAATGAAGCATTCGGTTCAGTGAACTCCATACTTGTTTGTTGATTTCTTTATTTGATTCTTGTGTGTCTACTACCATTTTACTCCTCTCTACTACACTATTACTAGCTTCCGCTCACACATATTCTGATATGTGTAGTTTAGTAGGTTGAATCTTATATAGAACACTATTTGGGAACCAACAAGTGGTATCAGAGCCGACTTTGATTATCTATATCAAAGGATCATGTTCTATACTAGATTACAGTGTTTTGGTAGTAGTTTTGAGACTGTTCTTCATCTGTTTTCACTCTAAAAGAAACATACCCTGTTTTCTTGTGTTCTTATCAACCGGTTTGATTTTTATGCACAAACTTGGTTATTTTTTTCAATAGATCAGTGTTTCAAAGCTTGTTATTTGGTCGTTATACTCTTTAAAATCATCCACACATCACTAAGCCCTCTTTTTTTCATCTTGTTCACTCATATATGTTCATACTCTGTTTTGCAACCATTTCTATAACCTTGAAAATGGCAAATACTATTAACTTCTTCAGTGCAGGCTCCCAATCCAAACCACCCACGCTCCTAAGGGATGAATATTCCCAATGGAAGATCCGTATGGTTCATTTCCTTGAGGCAGTGGATGCTGGGTTGGTGGAGTTCCTTCATAATCCTCCCTATCTTCCCTTGAGCATTGTTCCTCGTGTCCCTGCTACTGCTACCACACCTAAAGTTCCAGAATATCAATGACCAAAACCAGTAGCAGAGTGGAGTGAGGAAGAGAAAGATCTAAATGAATTTGCCAAAAAATGCAAAAGGATGTTGATCATGGAAATCCCAAATGATATATTCCAATCATTGGACTCCTGTGAGACCTCTAAAGACCTTTGGCTTGAGCTGGAAAACCAACTTGAGGGTGGTTCTAAAACACAGAAGAACAACAGAGCCCTCTGCATCAATGAGTACTATGATTTTAAGGCTTTGCCGAATGAAGCCATTCAAAGCACTTATGATAGGTTCAACACTCTTACTAACAAGTGCAAGAGGTTTGGTATCCACAGAACCAAGGAGGAGAACAATGTAGAGTTCCTATAGAGCCTTAATGATGAGTGGATCCATTTGACTATGTCAATGCAAACTACTCTAGAGCTTGATACATGGTCCATTTCAGATCTATTTGAGATATTGGTAAGCCAAGAGAATCGAATCTCTAAGCTGAAGACTCAAGTTGGTGGGCCTCTGGCGTTAGTCGGGAAGACCGTAGAGGCTCAAGACAAAGGAAAGGAGAAGATTGAGGAAGTACATAAGAAGAAGAAGAAGAAGAAGAAGGTCTTGGTGGCAGAAAGTGAGGGTGATGAAAGCTCTGAAGAAGAGATGGACATGGCATAAATGGCAAAAACTCTTGCCCTGATGACTCAAGAATAAAACTGAAATCTCAGAAAAAAAAGGCTGACTACAACAGAGGAAGAGAAGAGAGAGACGACAGAGGAAGAAGCTATGGAGACCAAAAGAAGTTTGGGAGAGAGGATCGTAATGAAGAGAGAAGGGATGAAAGAAGGAGTGGACAGAAGTCTGATGGGAGAGGTGGAGAGAAGACTCAACAGAATGATGGGTGTTTAAAATGTGGAAAACCTGGTCATTTTGCGGCAGAGTGTAGGTCAGGCACTAACAAAGGAAAGTCTGTTTGTGATGTTGCTTTCTTTAAGAAGAAGGCAGAGTATTATACACAGAGGTCCTTAATGGATAAACAGGAGAACCTTGTAACTGATGAATCCTCTGAAGATGGGGATGAGAATGCACTCTTCTGCGAGATGGTAGAGGTCAACACCTCAGACTCTGCCAGTGAGGTATCCACTTCTAACTCTTCTTTACATGACTCTGAAAACAAAATCTTTAAACTAAATGACTTTCTTTCTTGAAAAAGCACTTGCACAGAGCTTGAGAAAAAGCTTGCTTTCTTCGAGAGAGAGAGAGAGAGAGAGAGAGAGAGAGAGAGAGAGAGAGAGAGAGACTAAACTTCTCACTCAAGAGAAGGATAAGCTCTATTTCGAAAAGAGTTTGCTTGTCTCAAAGCATATTTCTGAAAAGAAAGGTTTAAAAGAAAAGGTAGTTTCTCTTGATAAAGCTCTTAAGGCAAAGATCAAAGAGCTTAGGAGTGTTGAGAGTGACAGACTTAATGTCGTTGCTTTGAAAAAAAATTCCAAAAAGAGAGAGAAGTCCTCCATCAGGACTTGCTCGACAGAGATCTCATCATCAGAAAATATCAGGATGCACAGAAGGTGCATGAAAAGGTTAATACCCAAATTGACAGAAGGGGTATAGGGTTTGATGACACTGACCCTTGTACTGGAAACAAAAGAAATAAATCTTTAGCAAATATCTTCTGCCCTAGGCAATTTCTAAAACCAAGTCTTCAAAACTTAATATCCACATTCAAGAGGCACAGAACCTCTGAAGGACACATCTGAGGAAACCTCTGCAGATGGTAAATGTATGGTATGAAAACAATGATCTGTCATCTTCACTCTCTGAAAATAGAAAATCCATTCCAAGGAAATATCTGTCTCAAAAACAGATAAGGATCTTCAGATTTGGTTAACCAGAGACTCAAACTCAAAAGGCATTTGTATGCATGATGATTTCTGAAAAAGGAATTGTCCTCTGATGCACCAGAGTTTGTGCCAGTGTCTGTGGAAGAAAAGCTCTTAAAAAGATTTTTGGAAAATGACTTGAGAAAAACATATGAGAATCACTTCCTAAACCATCATGATATAACTTCTGAAGTGCAAGAAGTCTTTGAGCAAGACTTGCTGGAGTGCTTAAGCATTCCAAAAGTGATTCCTTGTGTTATTAAAAGTTTAAATATTCCAAATGACACTAGTGATGAACAAAGCAACACATGCACATAAAGTCATGCCTCCATCTACAAAGACTTCCTTGACTCAGACTCTGAGTCAGAGACTGAATCATCCTCTATAGATGATGAGACTAGTTCTGTGGAACAAGAAATAGTCCCCTGTAAACTAGAGAAGGTCAAACTTCCCTCTGGAATTCTTAACAGAACAGTTGCTCCAAAGAGGAGATCTACAGGGATTCCTATTTGTCCTAATTTCCTGGACATGTGTCTGCAAGCTAAAACCTCTCTAGAGCTTGAAAAGGAGAACAAAGAAAAGGTTATGCCAATCCAACATCCAAAAGCTCTGAAATCAGCTGAACATTGTCAAGAGAAACTCACTTGGAAACAGAAGGAAAAATGACCCAAATTTAACAAATTTCATACTTCTGTGGCAGTGAGTGTAAGGAAGGAAAATCAAAGAGAGAGAGTACATCCAAAGAGCTATAAAAGAGGAGATTTTGTCAAAACTCAATCCATATTAGACAAATATTTTTGTAAAAAGAAACCCAAGTCTAAAAAGGGTTGTTGTAATCAAAGCTCTGTACTCTTCTTTAATTAGTTTAATGAAAATTTTAAGAGTTTGGTTTCTAGAGTCTCTTATTGCAAATGTTTTGATTTAGTGCATGCTCTCAACCAACATTTCTACAGACCTTCCTGTCACATTTCTCACCCAAAGCATTTGAATGCCAAATTCAAGGGTGGGAAAGGACAAAATGGTGCCTCTACTAACGAGGATAAAACGAAAACTAAGAGTGCTAAGGCATCTCTAAAGTCCCCTAACAAGAATGGATCCATTTGGCAATGGGTACCTAAAACTCTTTAATTTGTCTATAGAAGAAGAAGCATATGCCTATTTGGTACCTCGACTCCGGGTGCTCTAGGCATATGATTAGGGACAGAGGGTTGCTCACCTCATATAAAAAAAACTTGGAGGTGGTTCAGTAACCTTTGGAGATGATCGAAAAGGACAAATCATGGGCTATGGAGTCATAGATAAGGAAGACATTGAAGTCTGCAAAGTTGCATATATGGATGGCCTAAAGTACAACCTTCTGAGTGTTAGCCAACTTTGTGATAATGGCTTCGATGTTATGTTCAAAGAAAAATATTGTTCTCTATTGAAAGTTGACACAGGCACAGATCTTCTGAGATCCAACCGAAGAGTTGATTTGTATCTCATGAACTTCAAGCAAACCAACAAAGAAGAAAGACTTTGCTTAGTATCTAAGAAAAATGAGGAAGTATGGCTTTGGCACAACAAGTTCTGTCATCTAAATTTTCACACACTCGACAAACTTGTAAAGATGGATTTGGTAAGTGGTCTTCCAAGTATAAAATTCGACACAGATCATCTATGCTCTGCTTGCGAAATGGGCAAAATCAAAAGGGTTGCCCATAAGAGAAAGTCGGACATATCCTGTACAAGGCCTCTGCAAATGCTGCACGTAGACCTCTATGGTCCCATTTCTGTGCAGAGCCTTGGAGGAAAGAAGTACATCCTTGTACTTCTTGATGAATTCTCTAGGTTTACTTGGGTGGAATTTTTCCAAAAGAAATCAGATATCCCTGCAATACTAATCAATCTCTTAAAGATAATTCAAGTTCTTTATGATTGCAGAGTACAAAAGTTACGAAATGACAATGGCACAGAGTTCAAGTACTCAACCATTGAAGCTTATCTATCGCCAGAAGGCAATGGCAGAGGGAACCCCAAAAGAAGTCCTTGTCACAAAGGCTACAAAGGTGGTCAAGCCTTCTGAGAAGAAGAAAAAGAAAAAGTTGAGGAAATTGGCAGAAGAAGAAAGGGCCAAGGAAGCTGAAGCTGAGGCCTTGTTTGTTGAGAAAGAACCTGCAAAGGTTGCTAAAAAACCTCTGCAGAAGACAAGAAGAAGAGCCTTAATCTTTGACGAAGAGGAAACTCCTGAGGAAAGACCGAAGAGCCCTCTGCAAATAACTGCTAATATTTCCAAAGAGGTGGCTCAGAGATACTCAACTGACATTGGAGAAATGGTGGACATGGAGATTGAAGATGTGACTGACATGTCACAGAGTGAAGATGAAGGAGTAGGAGTAGGAGAAAAAGAAGAAAAATCGAAGGAGGAGAGAAGTACAAAAGATGCCTTAGGCACACAACCAAGCCCAACTCCCTGTGCGACCCACATTACTACCTCTGCAGTTCTAGTGCAGCAAGGTATTGAAAAAGGACTGCACGGTCCGAACCCAATCCAATCTTAGTCGGACAGAGGATATTCCTTCATCCTCTGTGCCAAACATAACCGGGGAAGCCAAATCCACTTCATCCTCCCAAAAGGATGAAAGTGTAGAAATAAGTGTCCCATCGCCCCAGGACACGCCACTCGCCCCCGCAGAGGCATTTGTTGCCTCTGCTCTACCAATGAGCGACAACCAAACCACTTCAGAGGTGGTAGTAAGGACACTCACTGACTCTGTAGACCTAGAATATCTCTAGAGTACACTCAACAAGGGACTTGAGAGAGACTCTGAATCTTCTCACATGGAACTTGTTGACAGAACCTTCATAGACGATTCCTCTAAGGAACGTCAAGGATTGAAGGGAAATCCTGTAGAGCTCATCATCACAACAGACTCTGTAGGTGCCAATACCTCCTTGTCTCAATCTGGACCATGTGTTGGTCCAGAGGTTACCCCAGACACTTATGTCACAAAGGAGGAGTTTAAAGCCTTTGTTGACAAAGTGTTCGAAAAATTGAAGCGTTGGATGATCACATTACCATCATCTCCACACTCACTCTCAATGAAATCCGGAACGACGTTGCGACATCCAAGAACTTATCTCTGTCGAACTCTCTCGAGTTCAAAAGGCTCACTGAAGCCTCTGTCTCCAAGGATAACTTCAGCAAATTGATTGCAGCAGTGGAAGCTCATACAGAAGCTCTGAAGGCTCTTCAACGAATCTCAAAACAAAAATCTGCTGATATTAAGAAGTTATTGGATGCGTCAATATCAAATGCAACGAAGAATGATTTCAAAGCATGTGATGATTCGATAAACATCCAGACTGATGCCATCAAGGACCTTGGGGACATTACGATGGAGGAAATGGGAAAGTTTGCCGCAGAAGTCACGGCCTCTGGGGTGGACGATTTGTCAAAGCTAAAAGAGGAAATTAAGGACCTGAGTCGCAGTGTCATGGTTCCATTCCAAGTTCCCGCCTCATCCTCTGCATCACAACCACCACCTTCTGCGACAAATATAAAGGCCCTGGCAACTAAGGAAGATCTTCAAGCGATGGGTCGAATGCTTTTGAAGGACCTAAATCTTATAGGTTCTGACATCAACAAAGAAGGAAAATCAATCACCACAGAACTAAAGACTACAGTTGCAAAGATGAAGTTCAAGTTAGAATATGAAGTGAACAAGCTCTCATTGGACGCAGAAGATGTCATGGAAAAAATCACCTCTCATACAGAAGACCATATCTGTAAGAGAAAGAAGAAGAGGGCAAGGCATGAGGATCAAGATCCTGATGTCTCTGGACCTGGTCCTCATGAGGGGGAGAATCTACAGAAAACACTTCCAAGTATACCAATCTCCGTATAACCCCTGAATCAAGTCCCACCAAGCTCAGAGTATAATCCTCAGAAGACAAATCAACAAAAAGACTATGCAGCTTCACCGCCCAAAATCCAAATGAGCACCTCCAAAGTCCTAAAGAGCCCACAAACCCAAACCCAGTCAAAAGAACCTCTGAAGGTAAAGACCATTGCTTCCAAAGCTACGATAAAAGACAAGGGTAAAGCCATAGCCACAGAACCTCTGAAGGCCAAAAAGCTACCCCCTCCTAACACTGAGAAACTTCTGAAAAGCTCGTTTGATGCTTTCAAAACTGTGAGACCTGAAGAAGAGGATTGGGCATTCGACCTGCAACCACTTTCAGAGCTTCCCATCCTAGATCCAATTGTCAAACCTTCTAAGGATAGAGTTTCAGAGGTCATCCAAGGCTTCGAAAGTTTAAGAAAACCCTTCCCTATCCCTCCAAAGAAAGATGTCGAAGAAGTGGTCTACAAATATCTCTATAGTCGTAGAGTCAATGACCTTGTACCTCCTATTAAGCTCTCAGAGGATATCGTTTCAGAAGAAAGGAGGAGGTTCAACAAAGAAAAAGCTCAGCCTAAACACAAAGTCTTCTCCATGTCAAAGATCTCAGAAGTTCTGGGATAAAGCTAGGCAACACAAAGTGTAAAAACTTCTGGTACTGTGAGTACATTATGAGAAGAGAAAATGGAAAAATATGGACCTTCACAGATGCTGACTTACCAAACGTCCATCCTCACGATCTCTCAGAGCTCTTCAAATGGACAGAGGAGAGATATGGGTGGAAAAGGGAGAATCAAGAAGCCCACTTGATCATAAAGAAGATAATGAGGGAAAAGATGTTATACTACAGTGTCATGGATTTTCAGGTTGCCCTTGATCTAGGTGTGAAAAGAATTAACCTGACTTCACCATAAGACAACTTACCCCCCTCTGCCAACATCCTTCCAAATTCAATGATTACAACTCCTAAATTTGTCTTTGTATACCTAAACCCCAAAGGTGAAAAAAAGATCTTCATGGGTATAGAAAGACAAAAATACTCAACTCAGTATCTGCTGTACACACAAGAAGAAATCATCAAGCACAGAGGCACACCACTCATCGCAACTGAAGTTGCAGATGTAATCTTGGAAAACATTGGTGCAACCCTGAGTTTCAGAGACCTGTGTGCTTTCTACTATAGAGAGCTTAATAAAAAAGGAGGTTTTGGCAGAAGAATCAATGATTTCCCAGATGCCAAGATATAGGCTCTGACGTTATGTACTTTTATCCTTTTCATTCATGTACTGAAGTTTAAATGTAATTGCCTTCTAGCCTTTTCTATTTGAATGAAAATTAGTCTTCAGAGGATGAGTTCCTTTCACCTCTTTGTTTCTAACTTAGCCAAACACTCAACTTTCAGTTTTTTATTTTTCAATACTTAGGGGGAGATTGTTAGCTCTAACCTACATATATAGAAGTATTGAAAAACAGACTAAGTGTAGAACCACTAAAGACTGTTGCTTCACCAAGATCACCACAGAAGACTGCTATGCTCGAAAGACTCTGTCGACCATCTACTGGAAAGAAGCCTAACCTGAAGATCAACCTTGGACCACAGAACCTCTGTGATCCCTCATAGAGCCTCTGTGGTAGCCGCACTCTGGAGATGAAGTCTTAACATTTTCATGCTACAAGAGTCAAGACAACACCACGTGTAGAACACGTGAGCCTGCTGTACAAAGATTCTACATATCCTTTATGCAACACACGATTGTTTACCTTTCCAGGTGGCATTCTCTCATCAGAATGCCAGCCTTTGTCTTGTACTATGGGGTGCATCCTCCTCGTATATTGTAGGAACACCACCATTATTTGAAATCACGCATGCAAGCACACACATACACCCAAGAGAGCATTTTGTATTTTCCTGAGAGCATTTTACACATAGCAGTGCGTGTTCTTGGTGTAACCTTTGAATATCAATGAAGCATTCGGTTCAGTGAACTCTATACTTGTTTTTTGATTGCTTTATTTGATTCTTGTGTGTCTACTACCAATTTACTCTTCTCTACTACACTATTACTAGCTTCCGCTCACACATATTCTGATTTGTGTAGTTTAGTAGGTTGAATCTTATATAGAACACTATTTGGGAACCAACAAACTTGCTCATTTAACAGGAATGCAAATTGAAAGCTTCGAACAGATCTACCTGGCTGTAGCTAAATGTCACAAATTGGTGAGTTTATATATTTCATATTCTTCCTTTGTTTTATTAGTTGTAAGATGAACATTGAGTTACCCAAATAGAGTTGATTTTGTACGACTATTTGTGTGATAAATTATGCATTTAGACACAATCAAAAACCATATTATGTTGCCATCAAATCTGTTCTCAGTGTGTTAAGGAGTTCCTTGTGAAACTTGGTCAAGAGGATCCACTTTATTTACTGAAGGAAATGAACCAATTAGACAAAGCATCATAGAGTCTAAAAAAGTTATTGACACAAACCGGTTCTAGTGATACATTCACTGTTGTTTATGTTATTGCTTTCGTAGAAAGGATATCCAAAGTTGAATGCTTGAGATTTGCGGGTGAGCATAGCCTTTTTTCTTGATAGCATTTTGTTATTTTTTTATATCTCAATTTTTCAATTAACATGACTCATTTGATGATTTGCAACTACAGGAGCCTCTCTTTGTGTCCAAGCGAAGGGAGCCATCCCAAGCATGCCTCATAGGAATGCGATCTTGCATCTCCTTCAATCTAATTAGGAAAAATAAAGCTATTTTATCTCAACTTTGGACATAAATAAGGTATAAGTTGATCTCTTTTTGGCTAATTGATTTGTTTCAAAACCTACTTTTAGGAGATTTTGTTAAAAAAATTCGGCATGTATAGATCATATGTTTATACTTCATGGAGGCACTCAAATTATGATCTTTAATAGGGTTTCTTACCGAGTAAGATTCTCGACCATTGTCACCTTCACCCGGTAAAGTAAATGACCCGATAAGACCGGTAAAGTAAATGACCCGGTAAGCACTTACTAGGTAAGCGTTTAACAAGCAACCCCTTGGTTACAGAAATGAATGCTGTCAAGGAAAGATAGAGTGATGCAAGTACTTGGAGATGATACGAGGGATGGTTTTTGCGAAAAATCATACACATTAGTCTTTTATATTTCATGACTAGAATTGGTTCTTCTCTAAACTTTACAAAAGGTCAAATGATGCTTGCAATTTTCTGGTAGAATATAAGCTTACCTTTTTTTCCTTCTTTACGGATGTCTCTGCACTATATTTTGACATAGATGTCAACTTTGCGAACATCTCAAAACTCTCCTAATCCTACGTCTGATTTCTGGGTTCCCACTTCTAGGTGGAATGGGTCGTGTTCAATTGGTTTGGTTTTGTGCCCTTCTAAATCTTAGTAAATTATCTCTTATGGATAATGAGTCTTCAAAAGCGTAAGGATGTCCAATTCATTTGCATCACTTTTACTATCCGGCTATGTTTTTGAAATTTTATATCATCATGGCAGAGAGGGTTTTGGGTATTTTTATTATATTTGTTACATTTGGTTTTACTTTTGATTTTGTTCAAACATGAATTTTTGTATTTTATTTTCAACTACAAGTGGCAAAAACTACAAACCATTAATGTGTAAGTCGGTCTTTAAGAGCTATAAGAATTCCAACACTTTCAAATTCTTTGACCAATCTACTATAATAATCTTCAATTTATATACTACTTGATTTGAGATTTAAAACTATAAAATTAGTATCGATAAGAGGACAAAAAATAGAACAAAACATGAATAAGATTGTCATTTCGAGTTCCTAGCTTCCAAATCGAGATGTTTCGTGTAACATCGTGCACGAGTTTATAACTAGTATTGAATAATGTAGCATGACAAGGACCGAGAACATCTTACCTCGATAAATGAAGGTGGTGACATTGACCTGGTTAGCGCCTAACAAGTAAGAGATGCTTACCGACAATCTTATTAGCCATTTTGATGACTTTGAATCTTACCCGATAAGGTAAATAAGCATGGTGACTCTTACATGATTAATGTTGGTAAACGACCCCTAAATAGTGATATATATATTTATCTTTTTAGAAGGTTTTGTATCTTTGACCTTATTCTAAGGTTACTTATTTGTGATTCGAAGATCACAAGTTCCATTGATGAAAACAATTTCCTTACAAAGTACAAGGGAAGTGCGACATGCTAAGACTTCCCTCCCAATCCATACAAAGATGACGAGGCTTGGTGTATGGTGTACCAGGTGGTCCCGAACCTTGTCTTTTTGTAGCTATATGATATTCCATTTACAATCTTTTAAAACAAATAAACCCAAACATGATTTCATTTTTATTACTTTCTTGCTTTTTCGTACGCTTTATTTCGAATTACTATTCATCATTCCATTTGACAGTTAATCTAACAATATATATAGAAATCCACTTTCATAACCCTTTTTGAACCCATTTGATAAACACAATCTTCTTGCACATGTTTTGTTTCTGTATATCTTTTACCCCGTGAACTTGTGAATTTCACTATCACGGAAACGGTTTAAACCATGTTGTTGTCGGTGGCCATAAGTGGTTCATGTTTCATGACAATTTTGGACCTATAAAAACACTTGTAAAATTTTGTTGATTAGTGTTCAACGTAAGCATTCCTTTGCGCTTTTGTTTACATCCTTAAGAAATACTTAGCAAGAAGTCTTGATCGCAGAAGGTTCGAATATGAAGAAATCTTTGAACGTTGTGGTGATTTATCGTGACTTCACTTTTCAAAGTATTCAGTTAGACAAAGACAACTACGAAGACAACTATGGAGAAGCTGAAGTGGTCCAATGCCCAACCTCGTCTACATCAGAAAGTCGTGATCGAAAGTAAAAGCTTCAAGTCTACCTGAAGATTTACTTTGACTGTATATCGTTGAGTACAAGAAATGTTGAAGAAGCTTCTACCAACTCTCTCTCTATGTAACGCCCAGAATTTTCGGTAAGTAAAAGTCAACCTATACTTTGGTGCATCTTATAAATACTGGGTTTTATGTTATTTAATCATTTAATATGGTTCCTAAGAGTGTCGGGGGTCTTGACGTCGAAAAAGTCGAGTTTCAGAGCTTGGTACGGGCCCGACTACAATGTCCGACGACTATGACAGTGTCATAGTCGCACCTGGAAAAGTAGCAAGAAAAAATAAAAGCAAGGGGCATGTTAGCGATTATGCTAGGCGACATTGCCATGGCATAGTCGTCTGGCAATGTCGCACAAAGGGGGCTGATGGCTGTCAAATACGAATTTTCAACTCATGTTTAAAGAATGATTTCTTATGTCTCAAATAACATTCTAAAGATGTTTTGATGGAATTACAAGGTAAATAGTTATTTGGACTACATGGAGGCATGATGGTAAAATGAGAAATTTGTTGAATACATTATACTTAGAAGTCTTCATGTTAACTTCAAATGGGATTGATGTAGTATACTATAACTATGTGGTTGTGACTTAATTATAGTGTACTGGATCCATAGGCACTAGTCATTTGTGTGAAATGGGATTTTGTCTTACATTATGGCTAGAATGAGGTTTTACTATTGGGAACTCGAGCAATAAACCATGGGTGGTTGAATGCGATAACCTTGTGACCCATGACTCTTAAATTCTAGCAAGTGAGTCTTTCTTAGACCATTAGGAGCTCGAACTAAAGACCGTGAGTGGTTGAACTCGATAACCTTTGCTGCTATAATAGAAGCTCCATAACATTGTAATGTGACCTACTTTTGTTTTCCATCACTCTCAATGGTAAACCGGGTCTCCCTCGTACATTGTAAAATCCTATCCCTTCCAAGGGAAAATGAGGATTAAGTCTATTAATGAACTTGGGTTAAATATCATGCATTGGCTTTCTAAACGTCGTTTTATAATTGTTTGAACTCACTAGGTGAAATCCTAAAACTTTTCTTTAAATACCATGTATATTCAGGTTCTTTAAGCGGCAAGGCTTCCAAGGATTGAGGGGAGCGTCTATTTGCCGTATTGGACATTTTGAGGTTGATAAATTTTGGTTAACAAGCGATAATTGGAGAAATTATATTTTTGGAGATGATAGTGACACCCGTCCTTAATCTAGCTTAGTTTAGTTGAGATTAGTAGGTTGTCGTTTATCATTCGTATTTATTGTAAACGCTTCTACAATTCCCCTTTTTGGGTGATTTCCATTTATTTGGATGTCATATTCGTAAGTTGTTAAAGTTTAAATTTACCCCTATTTTAAAGGTGTTACAAGTTGATATTAGAGCTATAGTTTAAGTGAACTAGGTATGAATGTAAGATTCCTAGACTTAAGCTGAAATAATAAGTTACCATTGGTGAGAATGGGTAGAAATTCTTAAGATAGGATGGTCTAGAGTCGACGGAATTGCACGAGTTGAAAGTTGTAACGGTGGTAACGAGAATTCTTATGTGTAGTATGTTCATAATTTCAATTAACTAATGCTATTATGAATATATTTTTACGTAAGCGTACTTAGATTACTGTTTTATGATAATTGATGAATGTAGTAGTACGTTTCTTTATATCTCTCCATAATAATTCTTACTCTCATCCTCGTGTGTGTGACAGTATCTAATGGTTAACACGAAAAGTAGACTGGGAACCGAAGAGGATGGTCAAGAGGCAAGCGTGTCCAATCCTAATCAGTTGGATAGGGTCGTGAATGCTATTCCTTCATTGTTGTCGCCATTGGCCAGTGGAAGGGTAGAGCATATCCCCAGAGTGACTTTGTCTTCTTCCAACCCCGTTATTCAAGAGGTGAACCCTCAGACGGAGTTGATGACTAATGTGATGCAGATGGTTACCTCTGTAATGGAGAAACAACAAGATGCTTTCCTGAAGATATTGGATGACAGGGATGTCAGTCTTCGAAGGCATTCGACCGTCGCCGAAAACGTAGTGGCGGGTTCCGAGGGTACTAGAAATTTTGTTAGAACTGAGGAACAAGTAGTCACCGATGCTAGGCAAGGTGGAAGGGTTTGTTCCTACAAGACCTTTCTTTGCAGCAAGCCGCCAGAGTTCTTGGGGTCAGACGATCCGATCGCTTGCATGAACTGGGTCCAAGAGATCGAGCAAGCGTTTGGCTCTAGTGAATACGAGGAGTGCCAAAAGGTGAGGTTCGCCTCACAGATGTTAAGAGGATCTGCTCTCAGATGGTGGAACGTTACTAAGTCCACACTTGATGCTACAATATTAGCTCAACTGTTGTGGGCAATGTTCAAGAAGAAAGTAATGGAAGAATACTGTAACGAGCGGGCGGTCGGCCTCATTGAAGAAGAGTTCCAAGCCCTCATAAAGGGTAACATGACAGTGGGAGAATACACTCGCCTCTTCATTGAAAATATTGATCTGATGGGCCACGTGGCCCCAAGTGAGAAGGATAAGATCAAGGCCTACCGGCCGATATGATGGCCATGGTCCGAAACTCCAAGGCATCTACACTCCGTGAAACTATTGAGGAAGCCAAACTCATGGAGGACGTGTATGCTCGGAAGAAGGAAGAGGAGATAGTAGTGGGTGAGAAGAGGAAGTGGGAATGAAAATTTGGATCCTTCAAGCAACCCCATACCATTCAACAACAGCAACAATCGAAACAATGATCCAAGTAGGGAGGCTAGGTGGTGCCCGAAGTGTAAGAGTAATCATTCGGACCCGTGCCACTAAAAATCCGATTCTTGTTACAAGTGTGGGAAGTATGACTACACTCAAAGATATTGCCCGGTAAAGGGGCCTATCTGCTTCGAGTACAAGGAACCGGGCTATTTTTGCAATGAGTGTCGAAAGCTGAAGGCGGGAGGAAATCCCTGGAAGAAAGAGAGCTTACCAAGGGGTTCTAGGGATAGCCTTTTAGATGACGACCGAAGAGGCCAGGGCATCTACAGACGTGGTATCGGGTACGTTTCTCCTAAGCTCCGTACCTGCATGTGTGTTATTTGACTCGGGTGCCAGTTTCTCTTTCATATCTAATTGATTTTGCCAAAAGCTAGCAATGCCAACTAGTAGTCTAGAGGATGCCTTAGTGGTAAAAATAGTGAATGGTGGTCAAGTGATGATTCATGATGTCTTGAAAGGTTGCACTCTTGAGATTGAAGGGAAGAAGTTTTAAATCAAGTTGATGCCTATGTTGTAGTCAGGATGGATTGGCTAGCGGAGAACCAAGCCGAGATCGTGTGCTCCAAGAAATTGATCTAACTACCTATTTCGGGTAGTGAGATGGTGGTAGTGTATGGTGAAAGAAGCAAGGGTAATGTAGCGATTATCGCCATGGCTAAGGCACATAAATATTTAGTGAAGGGATGTTCATCCTTTCTAGCATACGTGATAGATGCCAAGCTTGAGAAGAGGAAACTTGAAGACGTAAAGGTAGTGTGTGAGTTTCTCGATGTTTTCTCGGACGACTTGCCCGATTTACCACCCTATCGTCAAGTAGAGATCCGGATAGACCTTGTTCCGGAGGCTGCTCTGATTGCTCGAGCCCCTTATCGGCTAGCTCCATCCGAGATGCAAGAGATGATGGACCAACTCCAAGACCTTATTGAGAAGGGTTTCGTGAGGCCGAGCTCGTCACCTTGGGGAGCTCCGATCTTATTTGTTAAGAAGAAGGATAGCACGATGCGAATGTGCTTCGACTATAGGGAGTTGAACAAGGCAACAGTGAAGAACAGGTATCCACTTCCGAGAATCGACGACTTGTTTGATCAGCTTCAAGGAGCGGGTTGTTTCTCGAAGATCGACTTGCATTTGGGATATCACCAAGTTAGGGTGAAGGAGGATGACATCCCGAAGACAACTTTTAGGATACGTTACAACCATTACGACTTCCTAGTAATGTCGTTTGGCCTAACTAACGCACTGGCGGTATTCATGGATTTGATGAATAGAGTGTGCCGACCATTCCTTGACAAGTCGGTCATTGTGTTCATCGATGACGTACTCGTGTATTCCAAGAATGATATGGAGCACGAGGAACACCTCCGAGAAGTCCTAGAAGTATTGAGAAAGGAGAGACTTTATGCCAAGTTCTCCAAGTGCGACTTTTTGTTAGAGGAGGTTCAATTCTTGGGCCACGTTATCACTCGAGATGGAGTGAAGGTGGACCCCTCTAAAATTGAAGCAATGATGAACTGGGAACCTCCTAAGAGTCTGTCCAAGATACGAAGCTTCTTGGGTTTGGCGGGCTATTACCGGAGGATTATTCATTACTTCTCCAAGATTGCCTCTTCATTTACCGCTTTAACCCGGAACAACGTGAAGTTTGTTAAGGCCGAGGTGCAAGAGAAGTCGTTCCGGACTTTACAAAAAAAATTGTGTGAAGCCCCGATTATATCTCTTTCGTGGTTTACAATGACGCTTCAAAGATGGGTTTAGGTTGTGTGTTGATGCAAAGAGGCAAGGTGATCGCTTATGCATCGAGGCAACTTAATATTCATGAGAAGAACTACCCTACCCATGACTTAGAGCTTACCCAACTGATTTTGCTAATCTAGGTATTTGAAGTATAAATTTAAGAAAGAAATTGAAGTGACTTTTTAATAGTACATGTCTTAAATGCTTGATGTTCTTGACATATTAGAAATGCTAAACCATTTAGATGCTCAATGACCTTGACATTTACTAAAACACAAAAAATGAACCACAAAGAACCCTAACAGTTGACTATTTCAAAAGTCAAAAGTATTAATGGACTTTGAAATGTTGATATCAATATAGAAAGATGAAGATACTTGATATAATTTGTATCTAAGAGACATTAATATGATAATATATGGATTCAAGAAGAAAAATACCAACCAAACATGTTGTTAAAATGGTAGAACATGATTTTGCGAATGGGTCATGCCAAATTTTCGCTAGAAATTTTAGTGTAAAGACTAGGGTGTTATAAGTTGGTATCAGCGGTGGTGGTGTTCACCTTGAAACTATGGAGACATTATCTCTATGGTATAAAATGTACACTTTATACGGATCATAAAAGTTTGAAATACGTTATTGATAAAAA
This sequence comes from Arctium minus, assembly GCA_954870635.1. Taxonomy (NCBI): domain Eukaryota; kingdom Viridiplantae; phylum Streptophyta; class Magnoliopsida; order Asterales; family Asteraceae; genus Arctium; species Arctium minus. The sequence continues at coordinate 45,619,626 of OX941089.1, read as the reverse complement.
AGATTTGAACATGAGGCAAAGACGGTGACTCGAATTACTCAAGGATTACGATTGCGAGTTGCTCTACCACCCCGGTAAGGCAAACGTGGTAGCCGATGTGTTGAGTCGGAAGGACTATATCGGAGACATCCGGGTCACCCTTTCGAGAATCGAGTTGGTGTTGTTGGTCCCGATTAAGGTTCCACAAGGGTGATAGTTTGTAGAAGGGGGGTTGATTACAAACACAAAATTTACTTTTAAGTTTGTTTATTGATTATTGAGAAAATCAAAAACGAATTTTACAGATTGTTGCGGAACTAGATAAGGTAAAACCTAGTCTAAACAATCTAAGGATCACTAAGCTTTCTTGCACAAGAGTAAGAGAAATAGAGGAGATAGTTAGCAGAAAAGAGAGTTTCTACAAGTATCATTAAGAAGATTGAGGAACCTTCAAAAATGAAGGCTTCTCTCCTATTTATACCCTATGCATTAAATTCATGGCATAAGGTACAATCCACGTGTCCATCCTTTATTGGCTTCATGTTATTAACTTTATCTTTAGCTTCTCTCCTATGTAGTGGAAAGGGTGGTTGTAGGATTATGGACAAAAGAATGTTTGCTTTTGTACCTTCATACTTTTTGTGCAGAGGACAAGACAAACAAATCTTGATAAGTAAGCTTCATGATCAACAATAGCTGATGACCAGTGATCAGGAATCACTGATGTAGAGAGGCAATAGCTGAGGCTTGATCTTGATTTATCACGCGTTGTAGACTTGTCTTGGTTTCACTGAATGCCGCTTCAGATCATTAGTAGACATATCTTTATCATCAGCTTACTCTTTGATGTCAGCAATGATCTTCTTGAACGTGAGACTTGTCTTCAGGGATTACATAGGAAACCACTAAGTGATAACTGAACAGACTCAGTCTGATCGCTGATGGTGAAACACTAATACATACACAGTTTAAAGTAACTTTTACTAAGTATAAAAGGATCATCATCAAATCACTGAGAGAGTTTAGATCAACAATCTCCCCATATTTGATGATGATAAAGCACAAGAGAAAATTGCTAAGTTAAAACATAAGGATAAAGAGGACTTGTAAAATACATGTCCCATTTACTCTTTTAGGGATCTTTTTAGTACTGATGGAGTTAAGTATATCATTGAAAACTTTCATTAATTTCATAAAGAGTTTACAACGGGAAATTGAAAGTTACAAGTATAAGTGAGTACGAAACAAATACTAAAGATAACAAGTGATAAATTACAAGAGAGAAATGAGAATCTACCAGTTAAAGATCTTCATCTTCTAGGTTTCCAAGAGGAACTTCTTCACGCATAAGGTGGTTAGGGACGTCTTCACCTCTTCTTCTTCATGCTCTACATTGAAGAAGGATTTGTACTTTGAAGCCTTGACCATAAGATGTCTTTTCACACCAATAAATTAGATGTTTGAGATGACTGAGAAGGCAGAGATGAAGTTCAAGAAATCTTTGGAATCAAACTTGTCCTTCGTGATCATAAAATATAATTCCATAAGGATCACCAAGCACTTGACCAGGGGTGAAGGGGCCTTCTCTTGGCAGTGATAGGTCAAGAGCTGAAAGATCAGGAGGTGGTCCGAGAACGACTTCTTCTGAGAACTCGATGCCTGTTTCGTTCTTGTTAGTAGCATCTTCTTCAGAAGTAAATGCTCGTTGTCTTTTTCTTGTAGGCTTTGGAGTGAGGACTGGAATTTTCAGAATGGTAGAGAATCCTTCAATAAGCTGATGTAGAAGTGACTCTACATAGTTCTTGTACTTAGATCTTGATTTCTTCAGCACGTCTTTGATTTCAATCCATTCTGAAAAACCGAAAGTCACTAACTTAGACATGAACATTGTCTTCGTTGATCCATCTGCTCTGAAGATTGTCATAGTGACCATGATTGACCCTTTCTTTGATTTCTCGATGATGGTGATGTCAGTGATCTTCTCCGGATCCTGTCTTCTTTCCAATCTTCTCTTACACTGCTCAGTCTTTGAATCTTTGGTGGCTTTTTCTTTATCAGCTTCTTCTCTTGCTTCTTTCAGCAGTTGGGCTTGGACTTGGATGGGATGCTTCTTTAGCTGATCATCATCTATTGAGTTCTCTATAAGTCTTCGAGCAACTCTAGCATCTTTCTTGCATGCTTCCAGAAGTCGCTCAGCTCTGATGGATTGTTCAATTTCTTCCTTGGATAGGAAGTTGAGCTCGTCATCTATTGTTGATCTGGAAGGGATCTTTATTCGCTGACTCTCAAGATTATCAATGAGAGCAACTCTTCTTATTTATTCATCAGTCTCAGCAATGTGGACTGGGATTATTGGGTCTTCTACTCCCAGTGATTCATCAGCGTAAAAAGATGCAGGAATATCACTAAAGGGAAAGGATGGGATGGAAAAGGAAGAGGGAGATTCAGGGAAAGGGATCATTTTAAGTGGTTGTATGTTTAGAGGGGAATAAGGTTGAACGTCTAGGCATACCTCTGGTTTGTTCAGCTCCCCCTTAGATTGAATAATTTTCAAATTCCCTTCAGCAGCAATATTTTTCTGTTTTCCTTGCTAAAGGGTCTTCTTCTTGGGCTCTGAGGCCCTCTCCCCTTGATCCCTAATAACCACTCCCTTTGATAGATTGTTGATAGTAATAGAGATGGATCATCTGCCATCATCATCCTCATCATGATCATTGTATGTGCTTTTGATATCATTTCCAGTATCCTCGATATCATCATCGACATTTTCTTCATCTTCTTCCTCATCAACTTCAACTTCCTCGACCACTACGGATCCTTCAGCCTCAATATTGATTTGAGATGGTTCTTTGATGAACTCAACATCATCTTCGTCAGCATCATCAGCAGTCAGCTCTAGCTCTCCCTTAGCCTTAACAATTTTTTCTTTCTTCTTCTCCTCCCCCTCAAATGTAGGTTCTATCTCCCCCTCTTTGTCATCGTCAGTGAGAGGAAGACAGGACGATTCTTCGATACACTTGAGAGAGGCCTGATCGTTAGCATTGAAGGAGGCACCAATAGTAGAAATATCACTTATCACATCCCCGGTGCTCTAACAAAATCGGAGACAGTTTTGATGTACTGACGATCCTTGTCGGTGAACGATGGTGTATGGGGAGGAGGGTTCTTTAGCTGTGGAGAATGTCAGCAAGAAGGTTATTTTGAGTATCCACCTTCGTGCTCAATGCATCAACGGAGGTGGTGAGGCTGTTGAGGGTGGTTATGTTTGCTTTGACATCAGACTTCAACTGATCCACTTCCTGCTGCAGAGAAGATAGCTGCGAGACTTCAGCTTTGTAAGAGATTGAAGATGTGAGAGCCTGGAGCGATGTTTCAACTGTATGGATGGCATCACTGTTGGAAGCCACAACAGTTGAGAGAGCTGACACAATAGTGTTGATCTTTTTGAGTGAGGAGTCGACAACCTCCAATCTTGAACCTGAAATAATATAAGTTAAATGAGTAATGGGGTGCTCAGGACTAGTAACCGAAAGAATGAGGGGTAGGGATGATGTAATACCTGAGGGGTCAGAAGTGGAATCCAATTGATTTCCACCAAAGTAATATGACATGTCATGCTCGAAAGGAGACATGACATGCTGTTACTAAGAAGACTCGTAAGGAGCTCCCTCAGGTCCAGTGCTGATTTTGCGAGACATCAGTTCTTGTTGTAATTTGCCCTGAGTATCAACGAGGATGGGCGCTAATCCTGGCAGTGCATTAGTGATAACCAAATAAGGGGAAGAAATGATGGTGGTGAAGATGGTCGTGATCTTTGGAGGAGGGGCACTGGCATTTTCCGAAGCTAAACCTTCAGTGCTCCAGCGGAATGGGACATCGCTGAAGTGGTCAGGGAGGCAGCAGCAGAAGTTGCAGAGCAAACAACGAACAAATAAAGTGATGTCTGAGAATCCATCACTGATGTTGGATTTTTCTTCTTTGGCAACTTCTTGGCTTTCTTATAAAGACCAAGAGGGGCTTCAGATTGTCGTTTCTTGGTTTTGGTGGTAACAACTGGGGTAGATTGGGATGGCTGAGACTCAATCATGGCTGTCGAAGAAGATGAAGAAGAAAGGTTCTGGATGAAGGTAGAAAAGCTTACCTCACCTTCAGTGGGCTCGCGGTCGATGAGACGTGACCCAAGTTTGGGTAGTGAGTAATCTCCGGTGGATGGGTAGAGATCTCCAAGTAAGTGTTGAAGAAGTACGTTGATAAATCGTACATAGGGAACAATCGGTTCCCTCTTGGAGCTGGTGAGCTTTGACACCATGCCATCAAAGATTATGCAAGCATAATCTATCTTTTGGCCGGTAAGCACTGAGAAGCCGATATCCAATGTCGGCTTGCCTGATCCAAGCTCCCAATTTTTCCACCTATACTTTGGATAAAGTGGGCAAAAACGTAGCTGAGTTCAGTGGGCATACGTGCCTTCAGGACTTTTGTCAGCAATTTCTTCGGCATACCCTTCTCCAGTATCCAGTCGTAGTTCATGGCATCAAGAAAGTTGATGAGTTCTTCATCAGTGGGAGTCGCTTCATAGCTTGGGCGACTGGTAAGTTCAGAGCGCTTCTTAGTCGGGTTGGTCCAAAACTTCCTTTCCCATGCTTAGTTTGGAAGGCTATAACTGGTACTTGTCTTCCATGAGCCAAAGTCTTCGTGGTGGCTTCAACAGTGAACTAGAACTGCTTAAGCAGTGATGAGCAGCCGAGAGGGTAGACGGTTAGTGCATAGCTGATGGAGCATGTCTTCAGGAAGTCAGTAACAGTGAGAAGATGCACTGAGGATTTGTTGGAAGTGAAGGAGAGCATTCTCTGATGATTGTTCGACTTAAAGGTGATCTTCTCAAAGTCAAAGTTGACATTTGAGGCCTTAGAGAGGTTGAAAGTTTGGGATGCCATTTCTGAAGAATGGAAGGAGATGAAGAGATAACAGTTAGATTACCAGTTTCTATGTTAAGAAAGAAATGGTATTCTGGGTTTTTTGGAACAATTCTATAAGAAAAATGTGAGTACTTACAGAAAATACTGCATTTTCTATATAGAGAAGGTTTTGAAAAGAAAAGAAGGAAACTAGGAAAGAATCTTCATTTAAAATATAAGTTCTTCTAAAAACATAGTTTTTAGGGTTTTGTTAAGAAAATCATGAAGTAGATAAATTTGCAAGAAAAAACAGGTTATTTAACCTTAATAAAGAAAAAACATAAGATCAAATGATGTTTTGTAGTAAGAAAAACAAGTAGAAGGAAGAATGAACCTGAGAATCACAAGGAAAGTGTGAGTGCATGTTCTTGGTGTTTCTTTGAGAGTATTTTTCTTGAGAGAGAATTTTGAGCACGTAAAGTTTGAATGTGAGACAAAGAGACGTATATATACGTAGGAGGAGAGAGAAAAGAATGATGATAAAGAGAGAAAGATCATCGTGACAAGGACACCTTGCACGTGTGATTGGTTAAAAAATGGGAACGAGCGACATTGTCAGGAAAATTGTGCCAACGGTAATCCAAAAGAAATTATGTCATAAAATGAAACGTCTTTTCAGTTTTAAAAAACTTTTAATCACTTTAGGAAATCAGTGATTATCTTTTGGATTTTAAAGTATCACTGAGAAGAAAGTCCGTGATAGGTTTTTCTTTTGAAAAAACTTTTAATCACTTGAAGAAATCAATGATTATCTTTTGAAATTTTCAAGAGTGTCTCGCTGAAGAGTTTTTCAATGAGGAGAGATAGAAAACGTACCTTATTATCAAATAACATATAGTCAGTAATTATTTGATGAATGATGAACTTTGAAGTCCAGTTACTGATACAATGAACAATATCTGAAAAGTTATTCTTCGATATTTAACATTCCAAGCTCACTGATGAAAAGTTGATTCTTGTCTCATAAAGAGGTTTGGTAAAGATATCAGCAAGTTGAAAATCGATAGGAATGAATGAAGTTCAATATCTCCATTCATGACATGATCTCTGATAAAGTGATATATGATTTCAATGTGTTTGGTCTTTGAGTGTAGCACAGGATTATTAGCTATTACAATCGCACTAGTGTTATCACAATAGATAGGAATCCTTGATAGCTGAAGATCATAGTCTAGGAGATGATTTCTCATTCATAGGACCTGAGTACAACAACTACCAGTGGCTACATACTCAGCTTCAGTAGTTGATGTGGACACTGAGTTCTGCTTTTTACTTGTCCAACTGACCATCTTTCCACCTAGAAGCTGATAGCCTTCAGTGGTGCTCTTTCTATCTAGCTTACATCATGTAAATCACTGTCTGAATAAGCAGTCAGATCGAACCCTGAGTCCTTGGGATACCAAAGACCTAGGTTGGAGTTCCCTTCAGATATCTAAAGATACGCTTAACAACAGTCATATGGGATTCCTTAGGTTTAGACTAATATCTTGCACATAAGCAGGTAGAGTACATAATGTCAGGTCGACTAGCTGTCACATACAACAATGACCCGAACATTCCTCTATAAGTTGTGACATTTACAGGTTTTCAGATGGATCCTTATTTAGTGTCAGTGGTGGTGCCATAGGAGTTTTAAGTATATAATATTTATATACGACAAATGCAACAAATAAACCCACACACCCTCATCACCTATGGTGAGGTTTGAACCCCTGACCTCGTAAGAGGCCAGAGGCATCGATACCGCTAGGCCAAAGGCCCTTTAGTGCCATAGGAGTTTTCATCACTGAAGTTTGAGTAAGATCAAACTTTTTCACCATATCATTAACATACTTACGTTGATGTATGAATGTCCATTTTTTAGATTGATTAATCTGAAGGCCAAGGAAGTAGGTTAGCTCGCCCATCATACTCATCTTGTATTATTTCTTCATTCTCTCAGCGAATCGTACGAAGAGAGAAGGGTTAGTATAACAAAATATAATGTCATCGACATATATTTGAACAAGAATAATATGACTTTTAGTTTTTCTGAAAAACAAGGTGTTAGCAATCTTTCCATGTTCAAAATTTTCAGTTATTAGAAAAGAAGATAGGATGTCATACCAAGCACGAGGGGCTTGTTTTAACCCATAGAGAGCCTTATCCAACTTATATACATAACCTGGATGCTTAGGGTCAGAGAACCCTAGGGGTTGTTCAACATAGACTTCCTCACTCAGCTTTCCATTTAGGAATGTTGACTTGACATCCATTTGATATACTTTGAAGTCTTTGTGAACTACATAGGATAAGAATAATCGAATTGCTTTGATCCTAGCCACATGGTCAAAGGTTTCATCATAGTCTATGCCTTCCTCTTGTTTGTATCCTTGAGCAACAAGTCTTGTTTTGTTACGGGTCATAGTCCCGTGCATGTTCATCTAATTTGTTACGAAACACCCATTTGATGCCAATAACAGTCTTGTCAGATGGTATGGGAACAAGATTCCAAACTTTGTTTCTTTCAAACTCAGCCAGCTCTTCTTGCATAGCGCTGACCCAATTTGGATCTCTAAGGGCATGATCAATCTTTTTAGGTTCTAAACGAGAAATAAAGTTCACAAATAGACTGATGTTACCTAAACCACATCGAGTCTGAATACCAGTGTTTGGATCACCAAGTATTTGTTCAATTGGGTGACTCTTTGTACATCTCTGAGCAAGAGCTTGAATACCCATATTTGATGGAATGACATGAATAGGAATACTTGTTGAGGAATAGGTTTCAACAATTTGATCATCAACTATCAGTCGATGAGGTTCAGATTGAACATTATTCACTGATTGTTCTTCAGAGGTGAGAGGTAATTCAGAAGTCGAAGGTTCAGAAGGGGGTACAGTGTTTATGGGACAACTGAAACCTAGGAAGTAGATTCTGGTTCTGTTAAACAATGATTGGATCATCATAGCGTTTGGAGGAACTTCTTAATGGTTATTGCTGAAAGGTACATCAACATCTATGAGGTGAGAGAACATCCAATCATTCAGCTCTTCATTTTCAAGGACAGGTGTTGATTAACTAATTGGATTTCTTCAAAGGTGACGTGTATGGTTTCATGATAGGAGCACATAATAAGTAGCGGAAGCAGACAATAAAACAGTTGCTAGAAGCTCGACAAAGAGGTATGAGTTTCACTCGGGCAAGACTCCCAGAGGGCAAGAAAAAGGAAATAGTTCTCTGAAAGCTTTTGATACTAAGAAGTATCCAAGAAAGATTCCATTCAGCTTTGGGATTGAACTTTCCAAATTGATATTTGTTGTTTAAGATGTAGCACTGACAACCAAAAATATGAAGAAAACTTAAAGATGGTTTTCTTCCATGGAAAAGTTCATATGTTGCCTTATTGAATCTCTTGACAATCAGCGATTGGTTCTGAGTAAAACATGCAGTGTTGACAACTTCAGCCCAGAATTGAGTTGGTAAATGAGACTCGTTGAGCATAGATCGAGCAACTTCAATGATTGTTTGATTTCATCTTTCAGCGACCCCATTTTGCTGAGGTGTTCTCACGTTTGAGAAGTTGTGAGAGATACCCTTGTTTTCAAAGAAATTATCAAGAACACTAATTTTAAATTCAGTGCCATGATCACTTCTTATAGAATGAACAGTGAGGTTATTGAGAAGTTCCATTTTTCTTATAAAGGAGATGATTTCTTCTGGAGTGTCACTCTTAGATCTGATGAACATGACCCAGGTATATCTGGAATATTCATCAACAATCAACAATGTATACTTCTTTCTAGCGACGGATTGTATGTTGGCATGGCCAAACAAATCCATGTGAAGCAGATGTAGAGGAGTAGTAATTGATGAGACTTGCTTTGGTTTGCTTTCATTTTTCACATGCTGAGCAGAGAGATTCTTTAACATATGAGTGATGAGGCAGACTAGTGACAAGTTCTTTCTTGCTGAGTTCATTCAGCTTCTTGAAGTTGGTATGAGATAGCCTTTTATGCCATAGCCGGTTCACATCTAATTAGGCTTTAGAAATAAAACAGATGTTCACAGTGTTGAAGGAATCCATGTTAATAACATAGACGTTTTCCAAACGATAACCACTGAGAGCAAGTTTTCCGTCTTTGTTAGTGATAGCACATGCTTTCTTGGTAAAGCATACTTTGTAGTCTTTATCACATAGTTGACTGATGCTCAGAAGATTGTGCTTCAATCCTTCTACATAAGCGACTCTTCGAAAGGTAGTTGTATCATTAGTTAGTACATCAAACCCTCTGGTATAGCCTTTTCCATTTCCACCAAAGGTCACTGAGGGACCTTTCTCTTCCTTGTAGTCAGCGAGCAGGTTCTTTTGACCATTCATGTGTCGAGAGCATCCACTATCAAGATAGCATATACCCTTCGAGACCTGCAAACATAAGGAAGATCAATCTTTGATCAATAACGACTTTACAATAGGTCCAGTTGAGTTAGTGGAGATGGAAGGTTCAACAATCTTTACAGCATTTGATGATTCAGCTTCAGTGGTAACCTTCACTTTTGTTAATTTCTTAACCTTAGTGGCATTTTTCACCTTGGCAGGTTTCTCAGCTTTGGTGACCTTCTTTGCCTTGGAGGCATTCATCTTCACTCTAACCGACTTTTCTGCTTTGGTGGCAGTGGGACATTTACTGGCAATGTGGTCAGTAAGTCCACAGTGATAGCATTTTCTATAGTTGAAGGTAGCCTTGAGACCATAAGCATATATATTAGAAAGCTTTTGATAAGTCGGGCCAGCTCCAAGAATGCCCTTAGCCTTAGATCTCGGAGGAACCTTGAGTTCTTCAGATTTCTTAGGTTTAAGATCAACCTTCATCCTGGGAGCAGATCTCTAAATATGTTCAGGGATCTTGACTTTAAAGGATGATGGTTGATTCGCTGAAGGTTTAGGAGAAACCTTATTTGACTTAGGTACTTTAGTACCCTTCTAAATAGTATGGGAAGTAGATTTTCCCTTATCTTTGAGTTTATATCTCTTAGAAGTATCCTCGGGTATAGGAACAAAAGAGGAAAAAGAAAACTGAGATGGAGAAGTGTTAGGAATAGATGAGACAAACATTATGAATTTTAGCATGGAACGATCTCTGTCAGGGTTATCTTTTTCAGACTCATAACCAAGACAACTCTTAACCTGAGTATGTATATGAGCATCTATTATCTCAGTGGTCTTAGCTGAGGATTTACACCATCCTTCAACCATAGCTTTTTCAGCTTTCAGTTCAGCGATAGCTTGTTCGCATTCAATGCTGATAATTTCATTGACAATGACCTGATCTTTTAAACTTTCCTTTATTTTGGTTAGTTCTTTGATCTTTAGATGACATTTCTAGCTGCTCTATTAAATGAATGTTTTTATTTTCATCTTGAATTTTACCATTCATGGCATTGTAAAAATCAATTGTCAACACATCAATAGTGCGACGTCTCTCAGCTTCAGTGAGAGCTGGATTAGAAGAGATTGATACCTGAGAGGTGGTAGTGCTCGTGGATGTTCCAGTGGGTTCTTTCACTTTTTCTTCTATCTTGGAAATCAGACAGAGATTGGTCGCATCTTCTTCATCAGAGCTTGATTCTTTAGATTCAGCTCAGTCATGTTCTTTAGCGATCAGACCTTTACCTTTTTTCTTGTAGTTTTTCAACTTTTGATATTTTTCTTTCAGCTTTAGGTACTTGTCATCGCTGGGTTTTCGAGATGAAGAAGGTTTGAAGACTTTTTTTGACCTGTACTCACTCGCAAAATGTTCTACCTTTTTCACAGTTATAGCAAGTAGCAGTTGCCTTATCAACAGGTGTTGACTTAGGCTTGTCAAATATGGTAAGAGACTTATTTCTTCTGAAACTGTTCTTTCTTGCAAATCTCCTAAAGGAGTTTTTCAAGAGTGCCAGCAATTCATCAAACTCTGAAAGGTCAGGGTCTGTTGGATCCTCTGAGTCAGAATCTAACTCAGTGATGGTAAGAGTAGAGGAGCACTGAGATGGGATTATCTCTGAAGAGACTAAAGCGACAAATGTGTTTTTGGAGTCTTTGGAATCTTTGACAAGATTCTTCTTCAGTAAGTAAAAGTCAACCTATACTTAAGTTGCATCTTATAAATAGTGGGTTTTATGTTATTTAATCATTTCATATGGTTTCTAAGAGTGTCGGGGTCTTGGCATCGAAAAAGTCGAGTTTCGGAGCTTGGTATGGGCCCGACTACAATGCCCAACGACTATGACAGTGTCGTAGTCGCACTTGGCAAAGTAGAAGCAAAAAAACAAACGCAAGGGGCATGTTAGCGACTATGCCAGGCGACATTTCCATGGTATAGTCGCTTGGCAATGTTGCATGAAGGGGGTTGATGGCTGTCAAATACAAATTTTCAACTCATTCTTCATTTCTCACTTCACACTTTCCTCCCAACTCTCCCAAGAACACCCACCCTCATTTATAGTGGTTTTGGAGCATTGAATGCTCAAATCCTCAAGTATTGAAGTGTCATTACTCCATCAATTTCAAGGATAGAAGCTAGTTATCAAGAGTCTCCATGTTCATCTTCAACCTCAAGCTCCACTTAGAGTTTTCTTGGTTTTTCTAATAAAACCTAATTTGTGAGTTCATCTTCACTTCTAAAGCTTTATACATGTCAAAATACGTTTTATTAACCTTCTGTACAACTCCCTACTAGCTTATCTTGATTTCCTAAAGTTTGACCTAAACTTGATTTTGGGAGATTTTTGGGGTTTTGGTGATTTATGTCAAATACCAAATGTCTGTACAAAATGGGTTTGAATATGTATTTGGGATTCTTATGATGATATTGATTCCCTTTATATGTAGATGGAATTTTGGGGAAAACCTAGTTTTAAACTAGGGTTTGGAAAGTAATGAGCATTTGATGACAATATTTTAAAGAATGATTTCTTCTGTTTCAAATAACATTCTAAAGATGTTTTGATGGAATTACAAGGTAAATAGTTATTTGGACTACATTGAGGCATGATGGTAAAATGAGAAATTTGTTGAATACATTATACTTAGAAGTCTTCATGTTAACTTTAAATGGGATTGATGTAGTATACTATAACTATGTGGTTGTGACTTAATTATAGTGTAATGGATCCATAGGCACTAGTCATTTGTATGAAATGGGATGTTGTCTTACATTATGGCTAGACATGAGGTTTGACTATTGGGAACTCGAACAATATACCGTGGGTGGTTGAATGTGATAACCTTGTGATCCATGACTCTTAAATTCTAGCAAGTGAGTCATTCTTCGACCATTGGTAGCTCGAACTAAAGATCGTGGGTGGTTAAACTCGATAACCTTTTGTGCTATAATATAAGCTCCATAACATTGTAATGTGACCTACTTTTGTGTTCCATCACTCTCAATGGTAAACCGTGTCTCCCCCGTACGTTGTGAAATCCTACTCCCTTCCAAGGGAAAATGAGGATTGAATCTATTAATGAACTTGGGTTAAATATCATGCATTGGCTTTAAATAATTTCTAAACATCGTTTTATAATTGTTTGAACTCACTAGGCAAAAGCCTAACACTTTTTTCTAAATGACATGTATATTCAGGTTCTTTAAGCGGTGGGGCTTCCAAGGATTGAGGGGAGCATCTATTTTCCGTATTGGACATTTTTAAGGTCGATAGCTTTTGGTTAACAAGCGATACTTGGAGAAATTATATTTTTGGAGATGATAGCGACACCCGTCCTTAATCTAGCTTAGTTTAGTTGAGATTAGTAGGTTGTCATTTATCGTTCGTATTTATTGTAAACACTTATATAATTCCCCTTTTTGGGTGATTTCCATTTATTTGGATGTCATATTCGTAAGTTTTTAAAGTTTAAATTTACCCATATTTTTAGGGTGTTACACTCTGAAAAGCAACAAAGGCTATTTGTACTACGTGTAAAGGATACAATACGATTTTGCGTTATTGTCCCTTTCATGTATGACCATTACCTTGGTACATTGTTCACTACAGGTCAAATGCTCCTAAAGATGGCTAGAAAAAGGACAAGCATGCCTCTCTTAGCCTCTCGATGTCCGACACATAGACAAGGTTGGTATATCACATTAAATGCAATGGATATACATACCAAAGCTGAGCTTTTTCTCCATGTGTGTCTTGAGAGCTTACCATTATCAACTATGTGTATTTTCTAGAGAGAACTATATTTCTTAGTGTGAGATTCTTGCTGTTATTTCAAGTTCAAATTCTTGGATTGTTTTAAGATTAGGATTACTTTATCTTCTTCCGCAAAACAATTTGAAATTCGTTGATTGAATTTATATTGACCAATAAGAGTTAAAAAGTTTGAAAATAGTCGTCGTATTCAACCCCCTTCTACAAACCAATATGTATAGTCATTGTTATCTCATTGGGGATCAACAAGTGGTATTAGACAAGTTTGTTTAGTTCTTAAACAAGGTCTTGCAATGGCTACTAACGACCATCATGACAATGGTTCTCTTGCCAAGCCTTCCAACTTGCAAAAATGTCTTTAGTAGAGATAATTTTTTGTTGTGGAAGAATCACATGTCTTTTTTTAAGGGTGTGGATTCTCATATTCCAAACTACATCTAGAATGCTCCATGCGTTCCATTTTTCACCGTTAAAGGCAGTCCCCGCTACTGAAGATCGTCTTAGAAAGTGGCCATTGATACACGAGCCAAGACAGTCATAGCAAGGGCTCTTCTTGATGATGTCTACCTTTCCAAAAATGAACCTAAAGACATCTAAAAAAAGTGGGATGCTATTCGTGTGCAATATGAAGATGCTTTTAAGGTCCAAGGAACGAGGATAAATTTGGTAAGACCGTAAGACGATCTCCAACAGATTCTCCAAATTTTCTCAAAAATTGAGAAATAATAGTCAAATTTTTCACAAAAATTTACATCCATTACAAGATATTCCCCATTTTGGAGATAAATCATTGATTATATTATTAAAATATTATATATATTATAAAATATTATTTCTCTCACCTAAACATTTCATTTGAAAGATATAATAAAAAATCATTTATCTCTCTCTCTCTCTCTCTTTGTAATCATTTTTAGGGATATCTCCAAATTTGGAGAAAATTTCTCCAAAAGATTGCCCAAAATTTTCAAAAATGGAGAACCAAAAGTCAAAATCTCCAAAACGAAATTACATTCATCTCCAACAGATTCCCCATTTTGGAGAATCTAACATTAATTAAAATATTGAATTCATCTATTAAAATATTATTTCTCTCTCTACATATTTATTTTCAAAGTTTCTTATTGGTTCTCTCATTTGGTAATCATTTTTGGAGTGATCTCCATATTTAGTGGTAATCATTTTTGAAGTGATCTCCATATTTGGAGAAAAAACTCTTCTCTCTCATATTTTCTCAATTTTGGAGATAACTTTGGGGAAGCTATTGGAGCAAAATATTAGCTCAAAATCCTCATTTTCTCCATTTTAGAAAGCTATCGGAGATGCTCTTACACTCTCTATCCTATTTTCTTTATTTTGGAGAAAGTTTTGAAGAAGTTGGAGCAAAAAGTTGATCAAAATCTCCAATGATATATAAGATTTATACCAAGAGAGAGAAATGGTTTTTATTATATACCACCAATGAGAAACTTTGAAATGAAATGTTTAAGTGAAAAAAATAATAGTTTATTAAATATATAAAATATTTTAGTAATATAATCAATGATTTATCTTCAAAATAGGGAATCTCTTAGAGATTGATATAATTTTTTTTTTTAAATTTTTACTATTGTTTCTCCATTTTGAAATTTTTTTAAAAATTCTGTTAAAAATGCTCTAAGTAAAGTTATTAAAACTGATGTGACAATTCTATTTAGACATTGGTTTATTGACAAAGACATCTCCCATCCATAACTAAAAAAAGAAAAAAGAAACACTCGTTTGTTTTTTAAGAGATCTAAAGTCTGAAGTCTTAATTTACTTATGATTAATAAGAGATTGTGTGTAAAAAAGTCTGAACTATTCAGACTTAAGAGTCATTAACAAATTTTTTTTAAAAACAAACAACCCCTTAAAGTAGTGGGTTTTTTAAGAGCATCTCCAACCACTTTTCTAAAATTAAAAAAAAAATGAGTTTTTGTTTTTTGAACTTTTTCAACAATTTTGCTATCTTGTCCTGTGTAATAGATAAAACTTGAAAAGTTTAGAAAATTCTCTAAAACTTGATTGTGGGAGGGTGGAGAAAAATGATTATTTTATTCAATCCCACCAATGAGATTGAAGTTTATCATCTTATATAATTTTTTTAAAGTATATTGGGATGATAAATTAAAGAAATATTATAATAATATAATTTGTGTTAAAATCTTTAAAATAGAGTATTTGTTGGAGTTAAATGTAGGTTTTTTAGAGATTTTAACTTTTAATTCTCTATTTTAAAGAAATTATAGAGAAATTGTTGGAGATGCTCTAACACCACAAAGTAATTCAATTCCAGCTACATTTCAAATAAACATCAAACTAGTGTTTGGCATCGGGCGTTTCGCAGTGATCAAATTTTAGAGTACGAAAATTTAAATTTCGTTTTCTTTTATTATGCATGTTCATATGGAATATTCAGGGTCGGTCTGGACATTTTGGAGGCCCTGTGCAAAAGCCTAGGTAGTCATGTATCTCATCTTAATGTGTGTCAATTTTTCATCCAACGGTTGATAACCATTTCTTACGCTTCTCACGGTTAACTCAACTTCTCAACATAACTCAACCAATATAACACAAATAGTTTATTAGTAGTTAGCATATATTTTTTTTTCATTCGTCAATAATAAATTGACACAACTACATAATTTTTTTTTCGAAAGTAAACACAATCATTTTATCATACTTTCATACTATATCTCCTTTTCTATTGAAATTAAACACACAACTTATAATCTCTTTTGAAACATAGTCGATAGCTAATAAGATTCCAAAAATTTTAAGAAAAGATAGGAAAATATATAAATAATCAATAACGATCAAGAAAATTTCTAAGTTTTATTAAATAATCAAGCGAAGTTATTAGAAGAAAGTCATTAAAATAAATAATGAAAAGTATCATATATATGCTTATAAAATGAAGTTTATGCCTTGAAAGTAGAAGAGCCTAACAAGAAATGTTATAAATTCATGTTGATTCGCAAAAGAAAAACGAATGAATAAATCGAGGATTAATTTTAACTTTATAGAACATAATCTACAACATTAAATCTGATATATGAATATGAGGTTTTAATTGATTCATAACCTTTTAATAAGAAATTTCCTACCAATAATAAACAAAATAATTAATAGACAATAAAGATAAATGAACTAACTTGCTATTTTGGTGTCATTTGATAAATAAACAATTAAAAAATAAATGAATTATTAATATATATATATATATATATAATCAAATTATCTTGATATTTTATATAATTATTATTTTTTAATTTATAATGAAGATACGTTAAGCTGGTTGAATAATAAAGAAATGGATAAAAATAACTAAAAATTTGAAGGAGAATAGCAAGATTCGAACTTGGGATATGCGCTACACAATAGAAAGCGTTAACCAACTGGTCTACATGGGAAATTGGTTTAACTAATGGAGTTTCTTTTTTATATCTATTATACATATGAAATAAAAAACCGGAGGCCCCCGACGAGCGGAGGCCCTGTGCGGCGGAACCACCTCGAACATCCTCAGGAACGGCCCTGGGAATATTGCAGGTAATGCAATTGAGTGTATAAAAATGTTATTATTCTCAATTTAGCTTTTACATATTGGTTTCGAGTTTATTTAATGAATATGATTATGAAAGATGTTGGATATGTGCACGTTTCGGGGAGAGACATTGTAATTGATTTGTTTGTCAAAGGATTGAAAGCAACGTTTATGCCCCTCACAATAGATCTCTTACCAATCCATACTATGTACAATAAATGACATGTGTAACACATTGATATGCTTTGAAAGCTTACATGTAACACTTGGCGTATAGAGATTTCTTATAAATACATGAACTTATATACATAATATCATGTATTACTGTGAAATAGTTTAAAAAAAATCAATTGTTTACATATTTGGAGGAGTGACCACATCAATATATATTGAATATAATAAGTTTTCTTTAATTGTCATTAATCTTTGATTTATATATATATATATAGAGAGAGAGAGAGAGAGAGAGAGAAAGAGAGAGAGAGGAATGTTACTTTGTTAACCTCCCAATTTGTATTAACTTTATGAATTTCTCTCAACCAATAGGAATTCATTTTAATCCTTGATTGGTTTGAACAAATCATTAAATATCCAAGGGCAGAAATGGTACTTCATTATGTTTTTTTTCTAGATTTTTTGGCTTGGGAGTTACAAAGTGACCATTAATGAAGGGGATGTTACAAAATAACAGCATTGATCGACTGAACTTTAATGAACGAGTTAACTTGTATGAATATCCGGTAGTATGAAGATCATAACAATGTTCATATACGTTCAACAGATTTGAATGAACTGTAATGAATGATCATAGATGTTCGGTCGTTATATACATGTCCATTTATGTTCATATACGTTCACATACTTCATTATGTTTTTTTCCCTAGACTTTTTGGCTTGGGAGTTACAAAGTGACCATTAATGAAGGAAAGGTTACAAAATAACAACATTAATTGACTGAACTCTAATGAACGAGTTAACTTGTATGAATATCTGGTAGTATGAAGATTATAACAGCATTGTTCATATACGTTCTGAACTGTAATGAATGATCATAGATGTTCAGTCGTTATATACATGTCCAATTATGTTCATATACGTTCATATTGATGTTGATGTCGATGATTGAGGCTTAGCTTGATTCCATTGGTGTTCACTTGACGGTTTCGATTTAGGTGACGATGAGATATATCCGTTAATTAAGCATTGGGGAATATACTAGATGTGAAAAGGGATTGTGAATTTCCTCAAAAACCCCTATCATATATGTTCAATATAATTAATTATTACAAATCTAATAAATAAGAATTAATGCTAATTGGTTTTAATCTCAACCCTTAATCTCAATATCAACGATCAAGATTCAGTTCACAAAGTTAGACAAAAAATCGGGTTAACAAATGAACTCAACCCTATATATATATATATAATATTTTATAAAAGTTATATATTAGCGGCGGGTTGGCGGGTTGGACGGGTTGAAATAGGCGTAATCCAATTTCAACCCTCTTAATTTGCGGGTTGGTGGTTTGGCGGGTGGACCGTTTGGCGGTTTGGCGAGTTGGGTTTAATTGAGTTGTTAGCGGTTTGGGTTGGACGGGTTTCACGGGTTTTTGTACACCCCTAGTTGAATCTTTGTTTCCTTCAACAAATTGAGAGAATTTTTAGAGAGAGAGAGAGAGAGAGAGAGAGGATGAATATGGCGGTGATGTGAAAAAATGAAGGAGACAATGAACTATTTTTTTTTTGTTGTAGGTTTTTTTTATATAATTATAAATAGTTTGATTAATTGACGGTTTTAACTCCTCAACAATTTTCTGATAATTATAAATAGTTTGATTAATTGACGGTTTTAACTCCTCAACAATTTTCTGATTGACATTTAAGTTACGACATAATTCGGGTAAGTTAAAATACAAGTTTTTAAAGCGGAGATGATTATAGTTATATGATAAAATTAATTAATAAATATGGATCAAATATATAAAAGTGAAAATTTGAGTGCTAAAATTCAATGCTAATGCTATTTTTAGCACTTTTAGCTGGAGATGGTCTTAGTATTTGTACCTAGCGTTGGTAATGGCCCTTTAGTATTTGTGTACCTAGAAATGTGACCAATACTTCTACCTCAAATTACTTCTCATTCCACATACAAGAAAAGACTAGTGTAATTAAGGGGCGTTTATAAACGCTTACCGGGTAAGCGCTTATCGTGTGTCACTTACCTTTTGGTTGAGCATGATAAAGATCTAGAATCTTAAGGGTTGTTTTTTTTAAACCTCTTAATGGCTCTTAAGTCTGAATCGTTTAGATCTTTTTATACACCACCTCTTATTATTAATAACTAAAATAAGACTTCAGACTTTAGACCACTTAAAAAACAAACGATACCTTACTTGATAGGAGGCATAATAAGGATCGAAACTCTTACCCGGTAAGTGAGGGAAAAGACACTTACCTGGTAAGCGCTTACATGGTAAACAACACCAACAATCCATTTTGTTGGCCGATAATGTTACCCAATAAGGTAAATGAGGGTGACACTCTTACAAGTAAGAGCTTACCAGGTAAGCATTTGATAAATAGCCCCTAAAATATAATGTGATAACAAAAGTAAGGACAATAAGGGTGTGTTTGGTTTGCAGTCTAGACGGGACCGGACAAAAATAAATAGTTCCATGTTTGGCATGTCATGGGACAAAAATAAGGTTGGACAACATGAAACAAAAACTTAATTTCATGGGACTATTCTTGAGTTTTTTTGTTCCACCAAAATAGGTGGAACAACATGGGACAAACCTTAAAACGACTATGTTACCCTCATAACCCCAACCTTTTTCTCTAACCATCGCTGCTAAACTTGTCGTGGTCAGTCGTGACCCCCTTCCCATCTCCAGCCACCAACTCCGGCTCAGGCCACCACCTATCTCCGAGCACACCCTATCTTTTCTGACCAATCCTCCATTTCAACCCAGATTTACATCCTCCAAAATAATCTAAATAAAACAGATGGATTTCATTAAATATGAAGATGAGTTTTATTTTTTTTTGAAGAAGAAAAAACGAGAAAAGAGAAGGAAGACGAAGGTGCTGGACATGTTGCATATTAAGCCGTTGAAGAGAAAGGATGTTATCCTGACAAAAAAGATATTGGAGGCGGACTTGCAAGTTTGAATATGAAGGGATAGGGTATTTAGGTTAACAATGTAAAATAATATATATATATATATATATATATATATATAATATTTTTTTTAGTCTCTTTAAAAATGAAAGAAATTGATGAAACCCAAAAATACAAATGTAATTGAATATATATTAACAAAAAAATTGAATATATATTTTTAATTCTATGTAACAATAATATAATAAAAAGCCTTAAACCATATTAAGGGGTATTCCGATCAATTTAACTGTTTTAGTCTAGTCATGTTCTAGTCGTATTAAACATAGGACAGTTCAATTTTATCCTGTCCCTTCCACTTCTATCCAATCCTGTCCACTCATCCGGTCTACACACCAAACGCTACCTAAAATCCACAGCAAGATGTGATATCCTTGAATTGATAACCTTATTCCATTAACAAGACTTATGACCTGCCAGAGGAGCATACATGATTGCTGAAAGGTTATATTATTCACGTAGGCCGAGGCAATATAGGGTCTTTTGTTAGTAATATTACAAAATAATTAATATAATATAAAATAAATAAAAATTTAATTATAAAATAAAATAAAATAAAAATTATATATTAAGACGAAAGTACTTTCTTTTAATTTATGTTATTAAAAATATACTTTTAAAATACATATTACAAGTATATAGTCTAACAATGTTTTTTTAGGTCTATCATATCCTTCAAAAATTATATATTTTTAGAATCATACTTTAATAACATGACAACTTTTACGTATTTTACGTTAATTTTAGTTACTTAAAATAAATTCAAAGTATATACATTTTAGTTACTAAAAGATGACAAATTGTCATTCACTCTTTTTGTTGGGCATTGTCACTAAACCTAAAAGAGTTAGTCCCAAATTAACATCATTATAAGTAAATTAACCATAAACAAAGTAACCCTAGATCTTGCCCTAAATCTAAATGAATTAACCTTAAAAGGTTAGCCCCAACTCTAAACAAATTAACCCTAGAGATTTCCCCTCAAATCCCTGAAATTTTCATATTTATGGTTTTACCCCCAAAAAAACTTATAGTTTCATATTTAAGGACCTGCAAAATTACACTTAACACTATAATTTTTTGTGGTTTCACGAGATACCATACAAACTCCAAAGGGTAGGTTCACCCTTGCACGTCGGAAACCTAGAACATGAACATCATAATTGTTGAACAATGTTAATGAATTAAATTTGGATGAAGACTTTGGGGCCGTTTACCAATGCTTACCAGCAAGAGTCACTACTGTCTATCCTCTCTTATCTTATCAGGTAACATTTTCGGCCATCAAAGTGGATTGTTAGTTAACAACTTTTACCCGGTAACGTTTAACATATAGATGATGATCGATCAATAGAAAAAAGGGAGCAACTCAATGATAATAACCATAGATTAAAACACAACATCATATTGTATATACGTTAACTACTAACATATCTTGATTGAAAGAAACAAAAAAGAATTACTTAAAGTTACAGTTACCAAAGTTTTAAAAAAAAGGCTAAGAGCATACCTTCACTGAACTGTAAATAACTCTATTTGACAACATTGAAGCATACATTCATCCTAATAAAATCCTAGCTAATTAAACTGTCAGGATTATAAGAGCAGGTTTTTCTCCTATTCTTTTTTTTTTTTTTTTTTTTTTTGTGGTTGTTGCATATATGCGTAGGGGAGGGTTCAAAAGGAAACAACTAGCCAAAAGGTTGGAAACGTGAAAACACGAACAAACGGGTGAAAAAGTATAATAATATGGATGTAAAATTACATGGAATAAAATGCCCGTTTGGTATTATTTGTAATTTTTCTCCAATTTTGATTGTATTTCGCCTATTTTTTATTAAAGTTTTCGAGAAAATGGGGTCTTTTTGTTGTTTCCATTTGAACCTCCCTATATATGTATATATGTGTGTATGTGTCTTGGTACACAAAATATACATATTGAACTCTAATTAGCAAATGAAGGGTAAAACGTCATACCTCAAAAAGCAAAGAATATGCTTGTTTGTAAGCAAGAAGTTCTACTGAAGAAGGGACAATGAAGACGCGGATGGTACATATCGCGCAAAAAAATGGAAACCATGGCAAAAAGTTTATGAAGTAAGAAACAAATGAGGTAAAGATGGTAAAAGAAGGATACTTATTAACGTTGTTAGGAACTGACCTCTTTCATATGCTTTGCAGCACATTGCCAAAATAGCGTCCATCAAGTTAGCAGGTTTCATTCGTCTACAAAACAACAAATGTGTCAAGAGTTCTGAATTCTTTACAGAGAAAATGTTCCCCTCTTTTGTCTTGCCGGTCCAATCAACATTTCCCCTCAAACCGACAATTTGTTTTCCATTTTCCCTCATAGACCGCTATTTGTGCAGCAATACAAGAAGCATCCATTGATTCCTTTGGCATAATCTTTCCTATTAATTTAAGAAACTGTTCAGTGATCTCGTTGGCATTGGGTCTGGCCCAACTTCGACCCAATACTGACGGTTTAGCCCAAATTTGTATTGGTTATGTAGCCGGGTTTGCTAAAGTCAGGCTTCTTCAGGTTGTTTCACCCCTACTAGCTGCGATTTGAACATGTAGCAGCAATAAAGTTGAAGCATCAAGCAAGTAACCTCTTAGCTCTTGCATCCATTTCTTGTAAAAGCATATCTAAATCATTATAGTGTTAGTTCTTTAGATTTCCTTGGAGTAGAACATTGTAAGTGACACTACCCGGCGGGAAACCACTCTCTTCCATTTTGGGAAACAATTGTTTTGCATACCTTGGTAGGCCTTCCCTACATAAACCACTTATCATCACAACTATGTTGTTAACCGTGCCACTATAGCGGTTAGCGACCATGGGGCAAATAGCGATGGTCAAGTAGTGGCCTAGAATAGCAGTCCGATGATTAGCAACGTAATTGACCGCTAAATAACCACATTTTGAACACTAAATAGCGGATGCATAGCCGCTATTAGTAGATGGGTTCTTTTGGTGTTAAGAAACTATTTTGTATAAGGTTTTATTTTGGACCTAGCCTGGGTTTAATTTTAGTCCAAGAATATTAGGACTTCATCGGTGAATGATTTTGCTATGCAGTTAATATCGGTGCAATAGAGGATTGCGGTTCAAAAAAGCGTTGGTTTATAGCGGTGCCACATTTAGTGGCGCTATTCACTGCATCTTGTCCCTAAATAGCGGTCCGCTAAACAACAATTTTTTCTAGGCCGTTTTTGTGTTTGGGGCTTTAGGTTTTTTAGTATTTAGTGGGCTTTGGTTTAATATTTGTTGGGCTTCTTTTAGTTTTAGTTGGCCTAACATAAGGCTTAAAGCAACCGACTCTTTTAATTAGTTGACCTAACTTAAATCGTCCCTTTCATCCAAGGCTCCAAGCTAAGCTTTGACTCTCATCACTCATCAAAGATCAGACTCCTTTTTCTTGATTTCTTCCAAGCTTTGATTCCACCAGGTCATTGGGCTCTAGCCCACACGACTTCTACTTCGATTGGCATCGACTTCACTCTTCTTTTGTACGCCACCCTCAACTTCGACTAGAATCGGCTTCACTCTTCTTTTTTACCTGCCACCACTTTGAATGCTTTTGTGGTTTTATTTGTATTACTTGATCTGTATTAGGCATACAATATTAGTTCTCTTATATATAAATATTAATATTTTTTTATGAACTTAATTTTTTTACCGCTTTATCACCGGATAACCGTGATCTCAAATCACCGTCCCAACCGAAATTTCCGCAATCGAATGCGTTAACTTCTTAGGAAATTCGATTTCTTTAAGTTTATGTTTTGACGTTGAAATTATATTTTTTATTGAATTACATATGATATGTTAAGTTATGAATATATATATATATATATATATAGGGTTAGGGTTTTGTTCCGGTGAGAATGAAAGTTATGGTGAGAAGTGTGAGAAGGGATCTCTACCCTTGGATGCACATTAGGATGAGATGCACGGGTCAATTCCTGTATCAAGCACGATTCATGGGTGAGTTTGAGAATAAAAGTGATCATGGGTCCAAATCCCTTCTTACCTTCTCACCTTAACTCTTCTTCTCACACGATCTGATAGGTCCACTTTCAACAATCAAAACAAGAAATCAATCACAAATCTCTTTGATATTCATAGATCTTGAAGTTTCTCTCTCTACAATTACAAGGAGCGTATCAATCTTTCTCTCACTAAAATTCTCTCTCTAAAATATAACAATGAAAGCTCTTCTCTAAAACTCTAATGCTTAAAGCCAATGCAAAACCTATTTATACCTCCTAATTACAAGGTTACAAAACTAACTACTTTGACTATTTAAGACTTTGACTAATTTGACATTCTTTGAATTTACAACACTTTGACAATTACATTGACTTTACAACATTGACCCTTTTTAATATTGAATACAATATTTGACTCAACATGATCCTTCATCTATATATAGATATATATATGTGTGTGTATATATATATAATTCTAATTATTATATGAACCGTTGTTTTTGGACCACTATACCCCCGCTTTACTATCACAACAGCCGCTATTTAAAATCACCTAATTCACCACGGTTTCATATTTTGACCGTTGTAACAGCATAGCACCACACTATACTTTTGAATTTTGAACATTTAGTTGCAACCCTTTAACAACCGGGTCACGAAAAAGAACGTTTGCAATATGAAGCTTCCTACATTTGCTTGCACCATCAATGAGGATATTATATACAACAAAATTTGAATTTAACATGCTTTCAGTCAACAAATGAAATGAAGAGTGTCTCTTCCACTTTATGGTTGTTGCCCTCTAAATGCATAACATAAGTGCACCAATATGGTATTTGGCCTTGTGCATGCAGCTCATCAAAGAGCTTGCTGCAGCTCCACAATGACCAAACACAATCCCTTTAACATGGTGTTGTATATGACTACAAATGGTTTCAAACTTGTTCTAATTATTTCATGAAAAAGATGCATGACCACATCTATCAGCAAATTCTTAAAGTAATCGGGGACATTAGGGATGGACAAGACCTCTAAACGCCATTGAATCAGGAATAGTCTTTGTTTCCCTCCTTTCACATAAGACCTCTAACAACCACGATAAACCGTTCACCAATGGACAACCAATACACAAAAACCAAATGGAAGAAATGATAACGAAGAGCATAAATCACGACGGCACCGAACCCTAGGCTGTTTGCGAGGTACAAACAGTCACGGGTTAGGCTGTCCCTTTAACCCATTCTGGTGCACCACAATAGGTACCACCAAACACAAACACGCCCGAGTCACCAGTCCACCCGTCGCCCCACGAGCCCGCAAAACTGGACACGACAGCTGAAAATCCAACAGTAGCTTCGAACCAACCCCTTCCCAGTGGCAGTACCCACGCCATACCTGCATGTACCCACTTATCCCTCTCGCAATCGTAGCTTCCAACCACCGTCTTTTCCCCCACGCACCTTGCCTCCGTAGATCCTCCTTGATTACATCGCCCCCGAATTTGTTATCCACCTATTCCACTCCAACATGAGCTTATGATCTCGTTGTTTGATCCATTCATAGACTTTCACTTGTGCCCTGAAAAATCGCTTGGAGAGCTTCCCTTGCTCCTTCTCGAACACTATCTTGTTGCGGTGTGTCCAAATTAGGTAGATAAAACTTCACATCATCACTGTCCATCTTTTCACTACAATCTCACTATTACTCACTTGCCCACCCACCCCTAACAAATCACTTACCGAGTGTACCGACCCTAAATCAACCTTCCACCATCGACCCGTTAATCGCCACATTTTCACATCCTTGCAATTTATCAAGGCATGATCAATTGTTTCCACTAGATTCCCACATCTTGGACAAATAGTGGAATCCATCTCTATACCCATCTTATCTAGAACTTCTCTTGTTGGGATCCTCCCTAGCCTAACCTCCATAATAACACACCAATCTTCTTAGGGACAACATTTATCCAAAAAGTTTCCATGCTATTGTCCTCCTCTCCCATTCTCTTTTCTTCTAACAATTTCCTCACTTTTTTTTTACTGAGAACCCGATTTGTGGGTCCAAATGCCACACTACCTTGTCCTTAATGCCCCTTCTAGGCGAGATGGGGTGAAGTAAAGAAAGTAGTCTATTTAGTTCTCCTACCTTTCTTCCCCTCGGCTCATGCCTCCAACCCCATTTCCACGACCACACGTCCTCCACCCACTCTCCTAAATCCCTAACCGACACCTTTTGGTTTGTCTCTAACTGGTAAAGCCGCATGCATTCCTCCTTAAACAGTCGATTTGAACCCCAAGTCTCCTCCCAAAAACTCGTCCCTTCTCCATCCCCTACCTCCTTTACCATAGATCCTATAAAATTAATCCCTACCTTTTCTAGATCAAAACCCACTCTTATAATATCCCGCCATACTCCACCTCCCCGTAAACTTCTATCGTTTCCCCCCAACCCCCCTCCCACCCGTATATGCTTCGAATGACCCTTACCCATAAAGCCTCCTTATCCACCTTAAATCTCCACCACCATTTGCATACCAACGCCTAATTCATATCCCTTACGCTCCCTATGTTTACCCCCCCCCTTTTAAAGTCACCTAAAACCGCATCCCATTTAACCCATGCAAGAGATTTTTTGTTTAAAGTATCCTCACCCCCCCTCCCCCCCCCCCCCCCCAAAATGACTTATTACCCTCTCATGTATTTTTAACACTCCAAGCGGTTCCCGAAATAAGGAAAAAAAGTACAACAAAGTGCTACCAAGAACCGATCTTACCAACGATAATCGTCCTCCATAAGAGATCGGCTTTGCTTTCCATGAGGCGAGCTTATCTTTCATCTTCTCTATTACCGGCTTCCAATGATCTATCCTTCTCATAGATGCTCCAACCGGGAGCCCAAGATATTTAAAAGGTAATATGTTGTACCCACACCCCAATCTTATGGCCCAAGCTTGTACTTCTTCCACCGGAACTCCCACACCAAAATTTTTTCTTTTGCTCACGTTTATGTTTAGGCCCGAAACAAGATGAAAACACTTCAAAATTTGCAGCAAGTTCTTTATATTTGATAAATTCCACTCGCCAAAAAATATTGCGTCGTCTGCGTATTGAAAATGTGAGATTAATACCTCATCCTTGCCTACTTTGATACCTTCGAACATCCCCTTAACCACGGCTTCTTCCATCATTAAATGGAGGCTTTCGTCTACCAAAAGGAATAAGAATGGGGCAAGTGGATCCCCTTGACATAAACCTTTCTCCATTTGAAATTCTCTAGTTGGTGTACCGTTGATGAGGGCCGAAATTTTGGATGATTTTAAACATGCCTTTATCCATCCTATCCATTTTTCCGTAAAACCCATTGTTTCCATTACTTCCAAGAGAAACTTACATTCCACCGAATCGCAGGCCTTTTCAAAATCAACCTTGAATATCAACCCCCTCTTCTTCTTTTTCCTAAGAAATTCCACCGTCTCGTTTTCAATAAGAATCCCATCGAGAATAAATCTTCCTTTCACGAACGTGCTTTGTTCTTTGCTTATTAGTTTACTCATTACCACTTTTAATCTCTCCGCTAAGACCTTTGACACTATTTTATAAAAAAATGCCTATAAGGCTAATTGATCTAAAGTCGTTTAAACCAATCGGATTTGGGGTTTTTGGTATCAAGGTTAGGAATAAAGCATTGCATCCTTCACTGAACTCCCCTTTTTTCCATGAACCATTCAATTGCCCAATTGCCGCCATAAGGTCTGGTTTTATCAAACTCCAATATTCCTTTATGAATCTGATCGTATAACCGTCCGGGCCCAGTGCCTTGTTGCATCCACATCCTTTGATTGCATTCCACACCTCCTCTTCCGTTAGTCTTCTCTCTAAATGACATGCTTCTTCCTCTCCTAATTTATTGATATTTGTAATTGTTTAAATCAGTTATTTCTCTCTTATCATTTCTTACTAAAGAGGATTACATTATATATATATATAGGAGCCTAAATAAGGAAATACTAACACTACTCCTAAGAAAAGGGAAACCCTACTTTACTTTATTTAACACTCCTCCTCAAGTTGGAGCAAATATGTTAATCATGCCCAACTTGTTACAAATAAAATCTATCTGTGTTCTCCGTAATGGCTTCGTGAGAATGTCTGCAAGCTGATGCTCAGTCCTGATGTGTATTGGTTGGATCGATGGAGGGTCTGTCCATGTTCCCACAACACGGTCTCTAATGAGATGGCAATCAACTTCCATATGCTTAGTTCTCTCATGGAATACTTGATTATTGGCTATGTGAATGGTTGAATGGTTATCACAATACAGTCTCATCAAGTCGTCTGTAATTACTCCAAGCTCTTTTAGGAGTCTCCTTACCCACGTCATTTCACATGACACATCTGCCATGGCTCTTTATTCAGATTCTGCACTTGATCGGGAGACAATATGTTGTTTCTTGCTTTTCCAAAAAACTAGATTTCCTCCAACAAAAACACAGTACCTCGTAGTTGATCTCCTGGAAACGGGACAACCAGCTCAATCTGCATCTGAGAAACCGGATATTCTACCATCTCCTTCTTCAGTGAAAGCACCCACTCGACATTGGTCCTGATCTGAATAGAGTATTCCTAAGCCTGGTGCAACCTTGAGATACCTCAAAACACGAAGTGCTGCATCCCAATGACCCGTATAAGGAGCAGACATGAACTGGCTCAAGACATTAACCGGGAATGATATATCTTGTCGAGTAACTGTCAAATAGTTTAACTTTCCAACTAGTCTCCTATATCTCTCTGGATCCTTCATAGGATTTCCATCATCCGGAACAAGCTTTCCTGTAGCGAGCATCAAACTCTCCACAGGTTTACATCCCAGTAAACCACACTTAGTAAGCATATCAACAACATATTTCCTTTGAGAGGGGAGAATCCCTTGTGGAGATCGAGATACTTCTATCCCAAGGAAATAACGAAGTCATCCAAGATCGGTAACTTGAAAGTGAGTCTGTAGGAATTCTTTTAGCTCAGAAATTTCGGTGCTATCATATCCGGTAATAAATAATGTCATCTACATAGACCACCAATATGATTCGTCGATTGTCATGGTGTCTATAAAACACAAAATAATCCTGGTAACTGCGGGTCATACCAAACTCCTGAAGAACATTTGAAAAACGTCCAAACCATGCTCTAGGAGCTTGTTTGGGATCATATAATGAACGTCCCAATCGACATACCTTTGTCATCTCCTTCTCAATAACAAACCCAGGTGGTTGTTCCATGTACACCTCCTCCTCAAGAATGGCATTAATAAAGGCATTCTTGACATCCGGTGAAGTGGCCAATGATGAATGGCAACCAAAGCAATAGAAATGCAAACTGACGACATTTTAGCTACGGGGAAAATGTCTCGTCATAGTCAATCCCCTGTGCTTGAAAATAACACTTTGCAACTAACTGGGCTTTCAAGGGATGCGGTAAACCATCGGGATGAACTTTCACTATGAAAACCCACTTACAACCTACTTTCCGATTTCCATGAGGAAGTTGTTCCAAATCCTAAGTATGATTCTTCTTTAGAGCATCCATCTCTTCCTGCACTGCCTTAAACCATCCTGGATGATTAAGAGCCTCAGTCACATTTCTAGGAACAATATGACTATCAATGGCGGTGGTGTAGACACACGACTCTGAAGAAAGATGAGAATAGGCAAGATAATCATGAATAGGATATCGGATACATGTTTGTGTGCCTTTTTGGAAGGCAATTGGAATATATGGAAGATGGGCACCAGGTGGGTCATAAGGCTTGATATGGGGTGGTAGGGGTGTATCAGGTACGAGGTCAGGGACAATATTAGTAGGTGATGATAGGTGTATATCAGGTGGTGGAATTGGAGACATACCAGAATCATCATGCACAGGTAGTCACTCTTGGGTCTCAGGCACTTGTCGTTGGCGCTGTCGAGCATACACATTTGTGAAACGAGTATCAGTGGTTACTAGCGGAATAGTCACATTTGGTGTCATTACTGGAATACGCAAGACCAGAGGATCAAAAGAGTCAAATGGATCAGGATCATGATTTGTTGACTCGGAAATGCTTGTGATAGGTTTATCGTAGAAAGGACTCAACTTATTGAATGTGACATCAGCAAAAGTAAAATACGTGCACAGGGAAGGACTATAACAACGATAGCCTTTTTGGACATGAGAATACCCAAGGAACACACACTTGATAGCACGTGCGGAAATTTTATTACGCCCTGGACGATGGTCATGAACGTAAGAAATATAACCAAATATTTTAGGAGCCAAGGGAAAAGGAGTGCCTTTTGGAAAGAGAATGGAAAAGGGTGTCTTCCCTTTAAGGACAGAAGAGGGCATACAATTAATCAGATAATTAGCTGTAAGAAGCACATCGCCCCAAAAACTGTGTGGAGCATTATAATGAATCATCATAGCACGTGCCACAACCAACAAATGACGGTTTTTTCGTTCAGCAATGCCATTCTGTTGGGGTGTATAGGCACACGATGATTCATGTATAATACCATGCTCAGATAAGTAAGATGTAAGATCAGAAGAAAAGTATTCTTTTGCATTATCAGACCTTATAGTTTTAATAGAGGCATCAAATTGGATTTTGACATATGCATAGAACTCACAAAAGATAGTATATATTTCATTACGTGACTTTAGCAGGTAAACCCATGTTGCACGAGAAAAGTCATCAACAAAAGTAACAAAATATTTAAATCCACTAGTAGAAGTTATGGGATAAGGTCCCCATACATCCGAATGAACTAACTGAAATAAATACGTGACACGACTAGACTCTTTAGGGGGATAGGGACGATGGGTATGTTTACCCAATTGACATGACTCACAAACTAAGTCTTGAACATATGACAAGTCTGGTCTCAATTGTTTCAAAACAGGCAAAGAAGGGTGGCCTAGCCGACAATGAGCCTCCCTGATACTAGAATCACAAAAAAATGTTGTTGACGACCGCAACCTGGACAAATGATAGAGACCTTGAGATTCAAAATATGTGCCAATGAGTTGGTTCGTTCCCAATTCTTTAAACACATAATGTGTTGGAAAAAAGGTTACTGAACAATTATACCTTTTTGTAATTTGGCTAACAGATATTAAAATATCTGGAAAGGTTGGAACATAAAGAACATATGATAGGTTTAGTTTTGACAAGTTGCTAGTGGATCCTATGCCCATAATTGGACACAAAGATCTATTAGCAAGTCGAATCGGAGTCCGGGGTATATCAGTATTGAAATTGGATAGAAGGTCCTTGTTCCCAGTTATATGATCTGTGGCTCCTGAATCAATAATCTATGATGTTGAGCATGCTAAAAAAGAGGCAGGATGCATACCTGACTAGGTTGTACTAGCACGAGGAGTGGATGAAACTTGACTAGAAGATCCATGGTGAAATCGAGGGACATCTTCTTCGTGGAAAGTGTGAGTGGGGGTGGTATTATCAGCAGATGCTATCTGGGCTCAGAAAGAACGAGGTGGCAGTTGAGATCTAGGACCAGAAGTAGGACGATTCGGGCAATTATATTTGGTATGCCCATACTCCTTACAATAAAAAGATTGGACATTCTTCTTATACCCTTCCTTTCCCATATTTCTGGTACTCGAAGAGGCAAAAGCTGATACATCAGTCCCCGGTGGTTGTGGAGTGTGAGTTGAGTACATTTCTCGGGCAAGATGATACGTGGATGCCCATGACTGAGATGCCGAGTGACTCAACAACAGATGATGAGCACTGGACTATTTACCCGATAATCCCAAAATGAACGTTATCACGTCCATTTTTGCTAAACACTCATCCTGAATTTTAACATCAGGGGTGACAGGGAAAAGAATCTGGAGCTCTTCTGAGAGTTTTGATAGTCTCGTATAGTACTCGGTAAGATCAAAGTCACCCTGCTTGCATCTGAAATAGGATCCAGATACCGAATAAGTGTGAGACAAGGATTCTTTGGCCTAGAAGGAAGACTCCAAGTGAATCCACATCTTCTTTGTGGTAGGATAGTTATGAGCAATACTCAGGACTTGTGGTTCCATCGCGTTCCATAGGACCATCCGAATACCACTATCGTTGAACTTCCATTCCTGAGTTATGGGATTAGGAGGATCTTTGCTTAGATGATCATCTTTGTCCAAACTTTCGAGGCCAGTTTGGACAAGCATACTCCATTGAGACCAATTTGTAGAGTTAAGTTTAACTGGAATCTTCAATACAATAGAAAAATTGATTATACCCGGAATAGAAATTTCACTTGAGTTCGAACCTTGAGCTTTGTCTGTAGTTGACATTCTTGAACTTCTGTATATATAAAAAGAAGGGGTAGAGATCTGAAGTTGGCTTACACTAATGGTTTTTAATTGTATAAAAGCCTGGACCTTTCATCAAGGGTTCATTCTAGATATGAAAATAGGGACAAAAGACAAGGACAAAATAAATATGTGATTCTGGAAATGGAGACAACATCCAATCAAGAAGAAAGTAGAAGAGAAAAAAAAGAAGTCTAGAAGTCTGGGAACAAAGAAAACGGCGGAGTTGAGTGAGGAGGTCGGCGGCTAGGGTTCCGGCGGTTTCTGGAAGCCTGGGAGCAAAGAACGGCGGATCCGAGTGAGGAGGTCGGCGGCTAGGGTTCTAGCGGGTTATGGGGGTGACGTTTAGGGTTCCGACGGCGGATCTGGACTTGAATGGTGCCGGCAACAATGGATCTGGATGATGAGGCCCGGTGGCTAGGGTTCCGACGACTTTCCGGTGGCGGCTAGGGTTCCATCAGCTCTGATACCATGTAATTGTTTAAATCAATTATTTCTCTCTTATCATTTCTTACTAAAGAGGATTACATTATATATATATATATATATATATATATATATATACAAAAGGAGCCTAAATAAGGAAATACTAACACTATTCCTAAGAAAAGGGAAACCCTACTTTACTGTATTTAACAATATTCCCCATTCTTAAGGAATGCACCACCCCCTCGAGCTTGAGAACTTATTTTTGAAAAAATCAAACGCGAACTCCTTAATTTTTCCGGGGTCTTCCGTCCACTCAGAATTTATAATTAAACCGCGAATGGTGTTCCTCCTTTCTCGATATTTCATCGCCGCATAGAAGATCTTGGAGTTTTCATCTCCATCTTTAATCCACCGAACCTTTCCCTTTTCTTTCAACATTTCTCTTTTCTTCTCTTCTAATTCCAACCATTTCTTCCTTGTCGCCAACCATCTTTCGCTTTCTTCAACCCTCAAGACGTACTTTTCTATATCCTTTTCCCATTTTCTTACATCTTCCTTCTTTATCTCCAACTCTCTATCCACATTACTCCATTTGATTCTATTCCAATCCTTTAGAGCCATTTTTACATTTTTTTAGCCTATCCTGAAAAATACAATCGGGTTTTCTCGAATTTATCTCTTTAGACCATGCCTCCTTAACTATATTTTCGAGACTTTCATCTTTAAGCCATGTGTCGATGTTGGATCCCAGATTTAATCTTTTAACAATGACATAAACAATAATAAGAAGAAGAACAGCAGAAGCAATATAGTTTAAATATCAAAGTAGATTCAATATCACAATTTATAATAAGATATATATAAATCGTACAAGATC
The DNA here is from genome assembly GCA_954870635.1 of Arctium minus. Classification (NCBI taxonomy): domain Eukaryota; kingdom Viridiplantae; phylum Streptophyta; class Magnoliopsida; order Asterales; family Asteraceae; genus Arctium; species Arctium minus. The sequence goes on along the minus strand of OX941089.1, from coordinate 45,586,100 downwards.
TTCTTTAGAATACTTTCCAGTGTATTAGAAATTGATTCATATACAAGATATATCAAAAAGCACACATTTGTCAATGGAGTGATGGTCTTATTTATAGAACCATAAAGTGAACAGTGTACTATCCTGACATTAGAAGCATGCTTGAATAGTGTATTACCTATAAGGTAAGCTTAAGACATGCTTGAACAGTGACCTACTCTAAAAAGTAAATCTTATCACTAGGTGACGTGTCATCTGTTCTTTTGTCAATACTTGTAAATCTTCAGCGCTTTCTTCAGAGAGGAGGTCTTCAGAGCTATGATGCAGGTGCCTCTGATGAAGCCATCTCTGATGTCTTCTGCTGAATTTCTCTAACTCTAGAATGTACTTCAGAGGCAAGTTTGCCCTCTGAAGTCTATCTCTAGAAGTCCTCTGAAATAGGACTTAGAATATTTTCAATACTTTTACAATTTAGAATTGGGGCTAACAATCTCCCCCTAAGTATTGAAAATAAAAATTTGCAAAAATAACAGAGAAAGAAAATTTAATCTAGAAAGCATAGAGGAGAAAGTCATCCTCTTTAAATGTTACTTCTTCAAATGATGGAAATTACAAACAGAGAAGATAACAATAGCAAAAAAAATTATAAAGAACTAATTACTTTCACTAGAGCATATCCTATGGAACTTCATTATCAGCTCTCTGAAGTTAATCATTGAGCGAATTTCCATGTCTAGCTTTGCGTCAGCTCTGTGTCGTTCTTCCTTTGTATGAATCATCTTCATTACACCCATTAGAGTTCCATCTGAATATTTAGCGACCTCTGAAACCAGGAAAATCTTCTTGACTTTATTTACTTTGTAGATGAATCCCAGAGGTTCTGGAATTATTGAGCCAGTCTTGTACTTGTCTAAATCAAGAATCTTCTCTATTGGTTCAGTGACTCCAAGCTTTTCTTCACCTAGATTCAGAGCAATCTGAAAGTCCAATTTTTCTCTCAGCTTGATATGTGCGTTCATGGAACTGTAAACATCATACTTACCCATTATGTACTGTCTTCCTCGATCATATCTTGTTACATAGCATGCATGAAGTTGAGGCAGATCATTCGGATTTAGATTTACAAGATCATTTTCATTGAACTCATAAACCTTTCTGTCAGCTTCGATCACCATGAAATGCTTGTATATGATTTTGTTGTAGGCAAACTTCTTTTCATAGATATCATTTATTTCAATGATGGGTGACTCTGAATAGACTTGATCTACAGGCTGTGTTTTTGACTTTATGATCATCTTCTCATAATCTTTCATATTTTCCTTGACCCTTGGGTTCAGAGGAAGAACTTGAGTGTTTTCAAGATTGAATTCAAAGTAGAGGTATCGGAAATGATCTTCAATGGAGGTCTCTGGCTCTGAAGCAAGAAAGCTTGGAGGTTGGGTGAACCTTTATTGGGCTGGAATACCAATGTTTGTCTTCTGAACAGGTTCCTTTGGAGGGGCCTGTTCATCAACAACCAGGGTATCCTCTTCAGCAGACAATGGAGTTGTCTCTGGTTCCTTTGCTTGAACTTTTGGAGATTGTGGGGGGTGTCGTTTATAGTGGATGAGAAGATGACATCAAGCTCTGCAGTGTCTGGTATTTTGAGCTCTGCTTCTGAAGTAGAGGGATGATGAGGTTGAGCATTTTTGTATTCATACTCTTCCACATCAATCACCTCAATTTCTTCTTCTTCAGCAACTTCTTCATTTGCAGCTTCTGCTTCTTTAGAGTCTGATCCAAAAGCATCTCTCATCACAATGTGTGGTCTTTCTGGTGATGAGAATGCATCTTCAAGGGTTGAGAAGTCCACCAGCTGCTCATCTTCTTCTTCATCCAGAGCACCAATGGTCTCTAGCATAACATCTATAACTTGTGAATGATTGGGGCTTCTGAGGATGATGGTGCTAAGAATACCACTGGTACTGAAGATTTTAGTACTGATTGGTTGTCTTCAGCAGAGGTGGAGTGCCTCTCTGGTTCCTTTTCTTGTACTCCTCTGTCTCTTTTGGATGGGGAAGGAGTTGAGTCTTTCTTCTTTTCAGCTTCTTTTGACTGAGCCTTCTCCCCCTTTTGAAGGCCTGATGACCCTTGGGGTTGATCATCCTTGTCATCAGAGTCTTCAAACCTGGACTTCTTCCTTGCTTCTTCAGAGCAAGCAGTCTCTGGAGTTTTTCTCTTCAGCTTTCCTTCTGAAGATAGGGCATTCTTCATAAGGTCTTCAACTATCTTGGTCTAGTGGCTTGCTTTAGCAACAAATTTGTTCGAAATTTGCATCATTCTGTTCGTGACGAATTTGGAGAAGTTTTGCAAGTCAACTTTTGTTATGAGCTCTGAAGGCATGGGATTTGATGGAGTAGCAGTAGGTACTTGAAATTTGGCGATTGATTCTGCTAAAACCCTCAAGATTTCCTCTTTGAAATGAGAGAAGTCTTCAGAAGTAGTGGAAGGAGCAGAGGTAGTTGGGATTGGCTTTAGGAGCTCTGCCTTTGATTCTTCAATCTCCTTTGATAAGACTGAGGAATTGCCAATAACTAGCTTTTCCAGAGCCTCCATCCTTGAACTTTGAGAGTTCAGTGTTGTGCGTAGCTCAGAGACCTCTGAAGTGAGCTTTGCAACTTCAGAGTTTGAGGCAGAGGCCTCTGAGGTCTTCTTAAGTTGAAGTTTTAGATCCTTCAAAGATCCTCTGACTTTATCACCAAAGATTTTGAACTCTTCCTTGGTGACATAGTCAGAGTGGGAAAACTTAGAATAAACACATGATTCTAAATTACCCTCGATAATAGAGGGGCCTTCTTTCGGAGTGGGTTTGATGTTGGCTCCAGAAGGACTTCCCATTAATCCTTGAGAATACTTTTTCAAGGATTTATCTATAATGGTTCTAATAGGTCTCGCATCCTCTGAATCAGAGTCAGAAGAAGAAGAGAACCTAACGTGAGTGGACACCTTTCTGTCCAGGCCAAGGAGTCCTTGTGCAACTAAGTCATGCCATTGTCTCTCTGATAGACAATCCCTAGGAGAGATATGGAGTCTCTCTTGGACTAAAGGACAGGCACCTTTATTATGAGCCACAGAGGCATCATGTGTGTGGGTAGGTATCGCACTCTGGGCAATTGAGTACTTTTGTCTTTGGCAAAGTCCTTTTGGGAGGACTTAGCTATTTCAGAGGGTTCCCCTTTGGTGCTTGCTTCAAAGCCAGAAGAATGTGCCTCTGAGTGTTTGTCTTGGGTAGGGCTCGAGGTGTGCACCTCTGTTTCAATATCCATAGGTGCTGGATCACCCTGAATAGTAGATTTGGTAGCACGAGGAGTTGGGTTTTGGATTCTCTCACTTGTGCCTACTTGGGTATCTTTTTCTACCTTACTTCGCTCGACCTCTAGGTTAAGAAACTCACCCTCTGGTGTACTTGTATCCTCACCTTCCTCAACTCTGACAGAGTTATGCTCTTCGTCAGAGGGAGGGTTCTCTTTTCTTCTCTCACTCAATTTCACAGAGCCACCCTCTAATTGCTCTCTATGATGTTGTTGAGTAGCCTTAGAGATTTCACTCTCTGATTCTAACTCAGGTTCAGATCCTAAATGTGTTGGGGATCCCACCATCGGTTCTGATGGTTTGGCAACACTACTTAGGAAGATACGGTCTTCAGAATTAGCAGGGAGGTATTCGATCATGGATTTTGGAAAACGTCTCTCATTTGGATAAGAAGGAACAATAATGGGTTTAAAGGAATTCATCACAAATAGTGGTGTTCTTTGACCCTCCTCAGTGAAACATTTGCGTTCCATGGCTCTTCGAATAACCAAAGAAATGAATCTAGGAAACAAAACAGAAATTGGTTGTTTTCCTTTTGAGAGATCCTTATTCTTTTTGTCCACTGTAGTCAAAAGTTCACAGAAGAGTAGATTGCCAGGTTGATACTTCGGTTGAAGAAAAGGGCGTACATGATGGCTAAGATGGTTGGATGTGCTTGGTCTCTTGACTGCCAATTTTACATGTTAGTGTGTGATTCAACACACTAAACATGAAGTTCCATGTAGGGGGAAGATATTCCCATCTGAATTGGCTTAGGCGGGTAATTTCCTTGTTGTAACCTAAATGATGAAGAAACTGTAGAAGAACTTCAGGAGTTTGTGGTTTTTCAAACTGTTGGATTTGAAGTTCTCTCGTGGTTGGTAGGCAGAATCTTCGAGTCAAGGTGTCGGGTGTAATTTGAATGTTGATGCCTTGATCGCCTAGGTCAATGTAGCCGACCAATCCTCCTTGTTCATCATTGTATTCACTGTAATACCACCATTGTTGTACATACCTTAGAGGAACATCTTGAGCGTAGTCAGTTGGGGCAACGTTCAGTTCACACCGGCTGAAAAATTCTAGTACAGGACGAAACTGTTCGTCGAAGTTGGCAGGGGTGATTTCTAAGTGGTAGTTATTTCCTATGACTAGAACATCAAACTATACCAGGTTTAAACTTGGAACGATTCGACTAGAGTCGTCTGAGTTTTGAGCTTGGTTTGCCATTGTTGCAGGTTTCTTGCTTGAAGATTTAGAGAGAGAAAAAGGTTGAGGGAAATTATGAGAGCTTAAAGAATGAAATGAGGAGGAAATGGGTTTTTATGGACAATGGGAGTGAGGCTATGGAAACGGCGATTGTGAGTTCCCATGTCAAAAAAACGTTCCATCAACTCACTAATCAATAGGGTACATGTGTAGAGGAATGATGAAAGGACGCTTGATGTCAGATAACCGTCAGATGGATTTTTTATTTAAATCTGATAGTTATCTACAAAAATAACCCACACACACACACACACACCATCCTTGTAAGAAAATGCCTCCCTCCTTTTTTTTGTTAAAATCTTTTCTTAATAATTTTCGATTTATCAAAAATAAAATTATTAATAAAAGAATTTAAACTTGATTAAAAGAAAATCCAAGAATATTGAGATCAAATGTTCGGATATTGCTTCAGAGTATAATATATCAGAGGTTCTGAAAACAATATCAGAGACTAAATGATAATCTCTTGGATACTTGAATTTTGAAAAGAATCAAGTTTGATTTTCAGAAAAATATAAGGCAAATTATAAGAATGAGAAGCATACCTTTCTTTCTGAAAGAATCATTCCTTAAAATGATCAGAGACTCTGATATGAATATCAGAGATAAGATCATAGGCTCTGATATGAAGGACAGAGACTCTGAAGCTTCCAATGTTCTCTAGCTCCCCATGACAGATGATGGATACTTTTCTTTGCTCCCCTTGATTGATGCTTAGAGGTATAAAAATAATGATTTTGACCATGCTTGGTTGGGAGTCCAGAGTCTCTGAAACAAGTCTCATAGGCTCTGGGTTTTAAACATTCCTCCAATGTCCGAGGCTCTGATGTAGTGATTAGAGACTCTAAAGTTCTTTTTGAGTTAAGAAGACATGTTCAACATTCCCAACTTGCTAATTAAGAAATTGAACCTTCGTTTATCTAAGACTTTTGTGAAAATATCAGCAAGTTGGAGATCAGTTGGTACAAAATACATCTCAATTGTACCTTTCTCAACATGGTCTTTAAGGAAATGATATCTGACATCAATATGCTTTGTCTTGGAGAGTTGTACTGGATTTGCAGAGATGGCAATGGCACTTTTGGAATCACACCAAAATGGGTTTTCTGTCATATTATAATCCATAGTCTCTGAGTTGAGTTTTCATCCAAATGACTTGGGAGCAACAACTAGCAGCAGCAACATATTCTGCCTCTGCAGTAGAAGTTGAAACACAGTTCTGCTTCTTGGATGACCAACTCACTAGCTTGTTACCCAATAACTGACAACATCCAGAGGTACTTTTCCTGTCTAGCATGCATCCTGCATGATCTACATCAGTATAAGTTGTTAAATAAAAACTAGAGAGTTTTAGATACCAGAGGCCCATTGAGGGTGTGCCTCTGAGATATCTAAATACTCTCTTGACTACAGATAAATGAGATTCTTTTGGATTTGCTTGATATCTAGCACAGAGATAGGTTGCAAACATTATATCAGGCCTACTAGCAGTTAAGTATAGAAATGATCCTATCATGCCTCTATAAGTCTTAACATCTATAGATTTTCCTGAAGGATCAGAGTCAAGTTTAACTCATGTGGCTATAGGTGTTTTCATAGAAGTTGAATCATTGAGTTTGTACTTTTTCAAAATATCAGAGACGTATTTAGATTGACTTATAAAAGTACCCTCTGACGTTTGTTTTACTTGTAAGCCCAGAAAGAATGTTAATTCTCCCATGAGACTCATATCAAATTCACTCTTCATCAACTCTGAAAACCTGTCACAATACTTCTAATTTGTAGAGCCAAAGATAATATCACCAACATATATCTATACTAAAAGCATCTCATTTTTGTACCTTTTGATGAATAGGGTTGTATCAATTGTACCTTTTTCAAAACCATTATTAATCAGAAATGTGGACAGAGTAGCATACCATGCTTTTGGAGCTTGTTTAAGTCCATACAGAGCTTTATCAATATGATAAACATAGTTAGGAAACTTTGTACATTCAAATCCAGGTGGTTGTTGGACATATACTTCTTCATTTAACTTGCCATTTAGGAAGGCAGATTTAACATCAATTTGATAAACTTTTGTTGGGTCTAAAATGTGCTAAGTCCAATTAGTGCTGCTACTTCAAGGAGTTACTACTGCTGAAAGAATTAATACTGCTACTTGAAGATTACTACTGCTAGAAGTATTACTACTGCTAGTAGTTAGTACTGCTGAAGAGTTAGTACTGCTAACAGAGATACTACTTCAAGATGGTTAGTACTGCTGAGGATGAAGTTAATACTGCTCATGAAGATAAAGATATATTGATTGCTTGATGCGAAAGACTAGGAGATGGATATAATGTTGAAGATAATTATGGACTGGATTCTGGAGATCAATATTATTTTCATATTTATCTTGTAATTTGTTTTGTATATATAGATACATAGTTTTTGATAGAATATACAGATACAAAATACGTTTTTGTTCTAGAGAGAATTAGCCTCAAGATTGTTAGTAATCCTTTCAATAGAGAAGTATTGAACATCTGTTGAGCCTGTTCAACAGATTGAGGTTGTGGTTGTAATCATTAAGTTAATACAATATAACTTGTGATTTGATCCATACACTGTTCTATTGATTTACTGTTAAAGTGTTATTCCGCTAACTTCTTTAACATAGCTTCTGAGTGTTTAATTAAATTCTTGTTTAGAATTTCGATCTTGACAAGTGGTATCAAAGCAAAGGAACTCAGAAAGCTATAATCATCATGGATGGATCACATGACAGTGTTCTTGTTTCAAAGGTTCCCATGCTCAAACCCAATGAGTTTGACATGTGAAAAATCAGGATCAGGCAATATATCCTTCTTACAGATTACTCAATGTGGGATATCATTGAGAATGGTCCCTCCAATGAAGGAGAGATGGGAGCAGATGGAAAAAGACCTCCACCAAAGACTGATGGAGAAAGAAAGATGAGGCAGACTGAGATGAAGGCCTTGAGCACTCTGCTCTTGGCTATTCCTAATGAATACCAACATCAGTTTTGCAACTGTACTGATGCCAGAATCTTGTGGAATGCATTGGAGAAAAGATTTTCAGGTACTAAAAGCACTAAGAGAAATCAAAAATCTATTCTCAAGCAACAATATGAAAACTTTATGTCTACAAAAAATGAGTCTATGACTCAAACTTTTGATAGATTCAACAAGTTGATTGGAGAATTGGCCACTGTTGGTGTCAAGATGGACCAGGATGATGTCAACAGAAAGTTTCTTAGATCTCTTGGTGAAGAATGGGTGATGTATACAGTATCATTCAGACAGAATGATAATCTAGAGGACAAGGAACTTGATGATCTCTACAATGATCTCAGGGTGTTTGAAGCAGAGGTTGAATCTAAGAAGAAGCCATCTGGATACTCTCATAATGCTGCTCTCTTATCATCTACTACTGATTCTTCTGCTAATACAGAATCAGTTAGTACTTCTTATGGCTCAAAACAGGAGGGATCCAATGATTCTGTTTTGGAAGCCTTCCTTGCTAGTCATGCAAAATCTTCTCTTATTAATGATGATCTGGAGCAAATTAATGTTGATGATCTTGAAGAGATGGACATCAAGTGGCAAATGGCAATGCTCACCATGAGAATCAAAATATTCATTAAAAGAACTGGAAGAAACAACTTTTCCATGAGAAGAGAAGATGGTGCTGGATTTGACAAATCCAAAGTGGAATGCTACAAGTGTCATAAATTAAGGCACTTTGCAAGAGAATGCAGAGGGGGAATCTCTCAACAACATGTGAGCAATAATCAACAATCAAAGTCCACCAACAACTGGAACCCATCTCAAGCACTTGTCTCACAAGATGGAATGAGATTTGATTGGAGTGATCAAGCTGATGATATAGTTCAGAATCAAGAACTGATGGCTGAAGTTTCAGAGTCTTCAAGCACTGCAATTCCCACAGAGGTAAAATCTAAACTCTGCTCTAAAGCCTGTCTTGAAACTGTTAAGAAGTACAGGGATCACAATCAGAGCATGTGTGATGACCTTAAAAGACTGGAGAAACATAGGAGAGAATCTAATTTGATCATTGTGAATTTTGAAGAACAAATTAAGGCATATCAGGCCAATGAACTTCAACATTCATATGATCAAAATTATTGGAAGTGGGAGAAAAAGGAGTTGGAGATTAAGCTAGAAAAGGATAGAGAAGAAGGTGAGAAAGTCAGAAGTGAATTTGAGAAGGCCAAATTAGACATTGAGAAATTTTCCAATGCCTCTAAAGCAATGGACACTTTACTCAAATCTCAAGTTCATGACAAACTGAAGAGAGGTATAGGATATAATAACACTCCACCAACTTACAACAATAACTATATTCCACCCACTTCAGACCTCTTAGAAAGGCAGGATAATAATGACTTACCTGAAGGAGCTACAGAAGTAGATCCTTTAGACACTGTAGTGATTGAGGCAGAATCTGAAGAAGAGAACAAGGTAGACCAGAAAGAAGTTCCCCTAGAAAACCACATTCTTACAAATGAGAGGGGAGGTAAACCATTTGTCAAGAGTGAGAAAGCAGAGAAGTTTAAGACTGGGGAAGAGACTGCCAATAGTGAGAAAGCTGAGACTTCTAGGAAAGGAAAGGAAAAGGTACAGGGAGATCACTATATGCAAGCTACTGTTGTAAATCCCTGTACTTGTCAATAGATCAAGCCCCATCAACATGATAAAACAAGGGGAAATCAAAGAAACAGAAATAACCAGTGGGCTCAAAAATAGGGAATTGATCTAAGCAAAGTCAATAGACCAAAGCCTTGTTTTATGTGTGGCAAGTTGAATCATCTAGCCAAACACTGTTATTTCAATCCCATTAACCAAAGACTTACTTTTCAAAGACAACATCAAAATTTTGTTGGTTATAGGAAGCAATCAAGAAGATCAAGGAACCACATGGCTGAGAATGTGAGAACAGCACCAGTGAAAACTGGTACTGCAAAATCTCATATTCAGAATAAGTTTGTTAAAGCAAAAGAAAATACTCCAAGCAAATCAAGGAGTAACACAAAGAATAAGAAAACAAACAAATGTGTCTTAATTTGGGTCCCAAAAGAAACTAAACCTGTTAGTTCTGCTACCTCAAATAGTACTGCTAACAGAAATAGTGCTGCTAATAGCAATACTACTGCTGACCAAGTTAGTACTGTTAATAAAGTTAGTACTGCTGACCAAATTAGTACTGCTAATGAGGTTAGTACTGCTAACAAAGTTAGTGCTGGTGACCAAGTTAATATTGCTAACAAGGATAGTACTGCTACCAGTGTTAATATTGCCAAGCCTATAATTAAGACAAAGTATTCCAGCCATGAGATTCCTGACTCTGATCATCTCATCAAGACTAAGCCTAATGAATATGAGTATGTTGATGAGAAAGGGCAACCCAAGACCACTTTGGCTTGGGTTCCCTCAAGAAACTAACTGCTTTATTTTATGTGCAGGGTAACCAACAGCTCAAGGGGAAGAGCATTTGGCATGTAGACAGTGGTTGCTCTAGGCACATGACAGGTAACATGTCCTGCCTTCAGAATTTCAAAAAGTTTGATGGAGGACGTGTTGCTTTTGGTGACAATCCAGCAGGAGGTAAAATAAGTGGTAAAGGTATGGTATCAAAAGGTAAGATGTCATTTGAAGATGTGTACTATGTTGAGCAATTGAGATACAACCTGTTAAGTGTATCACAGGTCTGTGACAAGAAACATAGTATATTATTTAATGATACTGAATGTATTATCTTTGCTCCAGGATTCATGGTAGTTGATGAAAATATGATACTACTTAGAATTCCTAGAAAGGATAATGTTTATTGTTTGGACTTAGAGAGTGTTTCATCTGATTCATCACTAAACTGTATGTTTTCAAAAGCTTCTTTAGATGAATCATCTCTTTGGCACAGAAGGATGTGTCACATGAACTTTAAAACTATGAACAATCTTGTGAAAAAAAACCTTGTAAGAGGTTTGCCTCAAAAAGTATTTTCATGTGATGATCATTGAGTTGCATGTCTTAAAGGCAAGAAACACAAAACTTCTCATAAGTCCAAAGAAATAAACTCAATCTCTTTACCTCTTCAGTTATTGCATATGGATCTCTTTGGTCCTACAAATGTGATGAGTATTGGTAATAAATCCTACTGATAAAGTCATTGTTGATGACTTCTCTAGATTCACTTGGGTATATTTTCTAAGGACTAAGGATGAGACAAGTGGACTGATCAAATCTTTTGTTCTTAGGGTTGAAAACCATAAAAATCTAAGAGTTAAAGTCATCAGATCTGATAATGGAACTGAATTTAAAAACAGTGACTTAAACAGATTTTGTGAGACTAAAGGTATTGAGAGACAATTCATTACTCCTAGAACTCCTCAACAGAATGGTGTTGCTGAGAGGAGAAATAGGACATTGATTGAGGCTGCTAGATCTCTGTTGGCATATTCAAAATTACCAATTACTTTTTGGGCAGAAGCAGTTAATACTACTTGTTATGTCCAAAACAGAGTTCTAGTAGTCAAATCCCAAGGAAAAACACCTTATGAACTTTTCAAAAAGAAGAAACCGTTTATTGGATTTTTCAAACCTTTTGGGTGTCCTTGTACAATCCTCAATACCAAATCTCATTTAGGCAAGTTTCAAAGCAAACCTGAGGATGGATTCCTTGTTGGATACTCCTCTCAGAGTAAGGCATATAGAGTTTTCAATAGTTCTTCAAGGATTATAGAGGAAAGTGACAATGTCAAATGCAATGAGAACACACCAAATCCAATTGGTGCAGGTCCTGATTGGCTGTTTGACATTGATTCACTAACTAACTCTTTGGGTTTTAGTGATGTACACATTGCAGGGACAAGTTCAGAAGAGAAACAAGCACATAAACCAGAGTTTGTGCTGTTTCCTATACCTATAGTCGATCCTATTGAATTTTGTCAACAAGAACAGAAGAATGATTCAGAAAAAGAGGATTCTGAACCAGAACAGAATGAAGAGGATAAAGTTAATGAAGAGAATAAGAGTGATAAAGAGGATGCTCATCCTTCAGGAAACACAGGTCCTGAGATGCCCATACTGTCAGAAGATGATACTGATGAAGAAAATTCTTCAGTATTTGGTGGAAGCACTCTTGAGAAGAATGACTCTAATCTGGATGCAAATATCAATGAGGAGGCTGCACATCAAACAAGAACTCAGAAAAATCATCCTCCTCAGTTGGTGATTGGTGACATCAATTCTCCTAGGATCACAAGGCATCAAAGTAAGTTAGGAGGATTGAAAGACTTGCAGTCAGGGTTGTTATCTTGTTTTCTATCTCATATTGAACCCAAGAAGGCCTATGATGCAATGAAAGAACCAAGATGGATAGAAGCAATGCAAGAGGAGCTGCTGCAGTTTAAGCTGCAAGATGTGTGGGATCTAGTTGACCTTCCACCAGGACAAATGACAATTGGTACTAAATGGGTTTTCAGGAACAAGAAAGATGAGAGAGGAATTGTAATAAAGAATAAATCCAGGATTGTGGCACAAGGGTATGCACAAGAAGAGGGGATAGATTATGAAGAAGTATTTGCACCAGTAGCCAGAATTGAGGCAATTAGGCTGTTTCTAGCCTATGCTTCTTTCATGCAGTTCAGATTATTTCAGATGGATGTCAAGAGTGCATTTCTATATGGGACAATTGATGAAGAAGTGTATGTTTGTCAGCCTCTAGGGTTTGAGAATCCTACCTTTCCTGACAAAGTATACAAACTAAAGAAGGCACTCTATGGGCTACATCAAGCATCAAGAGCATGGTATGACACTCTGTCTACCTATCTCTTGGAAAATGGGTTTGAAAGGGGAATAATTGACAAGACTCTGTTCATCAAAAGGAAGAAGAAGGACATCCTGCTTGTGCAAATCTATGTGGATGATATAATCTTTGGATCCACAAAAGATTATATGTGCAAGGAGTTTGAGGAGCTGATGCACAAAAGATTCAAGATGAGCTCCATGGGTGAACTTACATTCTTCCTTGGGCTACAGGTTAAACAGAAGAAAGATGGTATCTTCATCAGTCAATCCAAGTATGTGCAGGATATCCTTACAAAGTTTGGATTTTCAGATTCAAAGCCTGCAAGCACACCTATGGAAACACACAAACAGATCACTGCAGATCTTGAGGGGGAGGATGTAGATGTTCATCATTATAGATCTATGATAGGCTCCCTCATGTATCTAACAGCTTCAAGGCCAGATATTATGTTTGTTGTCTGTATGTGTGCCAGATTTCAAGTAAGACCTAAGTAATCTCATTTTCAAGCAGTCAAAAAGATCTTCAGATATCTCAAAGGACAACCTAGGTTGGGTCTTTGGTATCCTCATGACTCACCATTTGATCTACTTACATATTCTGATAGTGATTTGGGTGGTGCAAACTTGGATAGAAAGTCTACATCAGGAGAATGTCAGTTTTTGGGTCCAAGACTAGTTTCATGGTAGTGTAAAAAGCAAACCACAGTGTCCACCTCTACAACAGAAGCAGAGTATATAGCTGTTGCAAGCTGCTGCTCTCAGTGCTATGGATTCAGAATCAGATGTTGGACTATGGTGTTACTTTTCTTCACACTCTAATCTTCATTGACAACAACAGTGCTATAAGCATTGTTAATAATCCAGTCAAGTACTCTAAAACCAAGCATATAGAAATCAGGTACCATTTCATTAGAGATTGCAATGAAAAGAAGCTAATTCAGGTTTTGAAAGTACACACAAGTAACCAATTTGCTGATCTATTCACCAAAGCTTTTGATGTGGGTAGATTCACATTCTTGGTCACAAGTGTAGGCATGATAAACACTGAATAATTCTCTTTTGATTTTCTTTATGTACCATTTCTATATAGATTCATTCATGCTTACTTTCTCATACTATATTGTGCATGGTGCTACTAACTATGTGTGTTTAAGTGTTTCAGATTACCTTGCTGATTAGAAACTTAGTACTTCTGGTTAAGTTAATACTGCTCTCACTCTTAATCCTACAGACAGTTCAAATATGGTTAAGTACGGTTAATACTGCTTGGTGGTTTATACTGCCAGTGCAAAGTTACTACTGCTTCCCTTATTTCTACTGCCAGACAGTGTTAATACTGTTGGTATGTGTTAATACTGCTAGTCTGTGTTAATGCTGCTGGTATGTGTTACTACTGCTAGTCTGTGTTAATACTGCTAGTCTGTGTTAATGCTGCTAGTATATGTTACTACTGCTTATATGGGTTAGTACTGCGGGCTTGTTAATGCTGCTAGGGTACTTAGTGCTGCTTCTAACTGAAACCCTCCACCTATAAATACCCTCTCCGACCGCCAAAATCCAAACGGCTCTTTGAATTTCCTAGGAGTGTTCTTTCTCTTTCTCTCTCTCGAATTCTTGCTTCCCAGTGCATAAACCCTAGAGTTGCTTTGATCCCAAGAACGATGGCAGGACTTGAATTTGTGGATGATCACAATGAACACGCAATGTTGCAGAAACCCAAAAAAGCTGAGGGTTTTGAAGAAATTGTGGATTTCCTGAAAGCATCCCACATTGCCTATGCACTCACAGTCAATCCCACAATCTATATGGAACATCTGCGTCAATTCTGGACCAATGCCTCCGTTCAGACTATCAATGGCAATCAGGTCATCCAATCCGGGGTTTGTGATAAATCCATCACAATCACAGAAGGCTGCATTCGCACTCATCTACGTCTAGATGATGCCACAGGTATGTCTTCTCTCCCAAAGGAAGACTTATTTCTTGAAATTGGTCGAATGGGGTATGAAGGTCCCACTAAGGTGTATAAGTTCTTTAAAAGCAAATTTTCACCTCAATAGCGATTTTTTGTTCATACCCTTTGATATGCGGCAACTTAATTGACGCATTACTCCTTTTTTTAGTTTTTTTTTCGTTAATTTAATTTGTCAAAAGTCTTTAGATTGAGTCTTTTTTATGTATATTTTTGATTTTCGCGTTTATGGAGTTTAGGTGAGCCAATGACCAATTTCACTTGTCTTTTGATGCTAATTTGTGGCTAATCTTATAGTTTAGAGTGTTGAATTGAAAGTGTGTTTTGTGATGCTATAGGATGGAAATGAAGGAAGACTTGTGCTTTTGGAATAAAGAGAAACTTCAAAGATTTGGTGATTTACTTGGAATCTCAAAGATATGATGATTTATTGGAAACTTCAAAGATTTGGTGATTTACTTGCAATCTTCCAAGTAATTTTTGTTGCTAAAGTTGGGATGCTATGGACCTTTGGACAAAGATTTTTGGAAGATTTTCTTTTCTCCTCCAAGGCTCTATAAATAGGAGGGTGTTGGTGCTTGTATTCCATCATCTAATCCTACAATCTTAGTTTCATTTCACACTTTCTCTCCATCCACTTTACCATTTGAAACCTCTCCATCATGTATTCACCTCTTGCTACATCATCTTTGTAAAAATGTGAAGTTTCTTCCAAGAACTTTCATCTCTTTTTATAATGAATGCATCAATCTTTTAGTATTTTTCTTCTTGTCATCTAAATTTTATGCAATTTTAGTTTAAGCTTTTATGTTATCGTAAATCTTTATTTTTAGTCGCATCTTTATTAACTCCGTCTAGCATAAGGTTGTTATCGTAAAATTTCGTTCACGTTTTAAATTTTAGCCATCTTAATTTATACTACTTTGTCGTATTTCTCTTTCGTAACTTAGATCTTTCACGTTTTTGTTAACTTTCGTATCGTAAGACAAGTTTAATTCTTGTAAACTTTTAATTCATCGTTATTTAAATATTTGATACATGTCTTTCATTTTTCTTAAAAATAGAAAAATGCAAGGAAACCGAGCAATGATAGGCTGACAACCTTAGCTCGGGTGTGGGGTGTAGTTAAGATAAAAAATCTATTTTGATGGTAGAAAATTATTGACTAATAATAATTCGTTTCAACCATTCGTTCAAGGTTATATTGTTGAAATGTTAAAGTTTGATGAACTCAGAAATGAGTCGTCTTGAACACCTCAACTTGAACGATACGGAGGTAGGCTCGAGAGAGTTATTTAGAACCAAGGAAACGTTTTTCATTCCGTACAACTTACAAAAGGGATAGATTGTGCCATTGCCATGACTTTACTTTATTTTGGAAACATTAAAGTTAATCCATGGATTCGTGCCTTTCTCAACCTCGAAAGAGTACCTTATACAAGTTGATGGTTAAAAATGATGAGTTGTTTGTCACAAAGTTCTATCCGATAAATTTGCTTTGAAATCTTAACGAATCCCTACACCCTTGCTTACTTTTTAATTAATTGCTTTCGCAATAGTTTGTAATCAACCCAACCAACAATATTTCTTCAAAATCGCCATTTGAAATCATTTCTTTTTCTGGACTTTAATTTAAATCCTTTACTCCTTTTTCCCTGTGGATCGATACTCGGTACTTTACCGTTTTATTACTTGTAAAAGACGACAATGGATTGAGAAATGTATACTTGCATTACTCTACATTTGAGCAAAGTCTGAGAGGTTTTATCTATATAAATCTTGCAACAAGTTTTTGGCGCCGTTGCCGGGGAATTAGGCAAGCTAAAAGATTTTTTAAAGTAAAGTTAAAGATTTGATTTTTCTAACACCGTTTGAGTCACAATTTTTTTTGGTATATGCCAAGAATACCACGTGGGGAGTTGTTCGAATTTGACCCGGACATTGAAAGAACATTCAGAATTAGAAGGAGAGCGCAAAGAATTTCAGTAATTTTAGATCCTCCCATCATGGAACCACCCCCACCAGGTTTTGAAAATAGGGTACCAAGAATAGAAAATCCTCCAAGACAACAACCTATATTCCACAATGCACCACCCATTTTTAGAAATCCACCCGAATTCCCTTTTCAACAAAATGCACCAAATCAAGGGAACAATCATAACAATAACCATGTTGATGATGATGTGGAATCTCAAGGTAACAATGAACAAAGGAATGGAGATCCGAACATTATTAATCTGGCAAATTCCAAAGAGGGAAAAATTATGGACTACGCTATCCCGGATTTTGAGCAATTGAACTCAAGGATAGTTAGACCCCATATGACCGACGTCCATTTTGAGCTAAAACCTATTATGTTCCACATGTTACAAACCAATGGACAATTTGCCGGAATGCCATCGGAGGATCCTCATTTTCATTTAAAATCTTTTATGAAGATCACTGATGCATTTTTGATCCCTAGGGTATCTAACGATGCCTTGAGACTCACTCTATTTCCATTCTCTCTAAGGGATCGGGAAAAGTCATGGTTCAACTCATTGGCACCTGGTTCTGTACCATCATGGAACAATATGGCTGAAAAGTTTTTGCAAAAATATTTTCCACCCACCAGGAATGCCAAATCCAGAAATGAAATTTGCATGTTTAAACAATTGGATGATGAAGCAATTCCTGATACGTGGGAAAGGTTTAAAGAGTTGTTGAGAAAATTCCCTCACCATGGCATTCCCTACTATATTCAACTCGAGACGTTTTACAATGGTCTAAACCCCATGGCTAAACAAATGTTCGATGCGACATCAGAAGGGGCCTTTACAGGTAATACCTACAATGATGGGTATGAAATTCTTGAAAAGATTTCAACAAACAACGGACATTGGGCTGATCCACGTGCCCAACCACAAAAGAAGACCATTGGAGTTCATGATGTAGATGCATACACTGCATTAACTGCACAACTCACTTCCATGGCCACCATGCTAAAAAACTTAACTTCTGGCCAAGGAGTGCAGCCAAATGTATCTACACCTATCTCTGCAGTACTCTCAGTGCAGTGTGTATGTTGTGGTGGGGAACACTCTTATGAACATTGTCCACAAAATACTGAATCCGTAAACTATGTTCATAATAGACCTGGTCCCTACACCAACAACTACAATGCTAGTTGGAGACAACACCCGAACTTTTCTTGGCACAGTCCATGTTTAAATCCACCCACACCTAAGCAGCCAGGAAATTCAAATCTACAACCACAACAATCTCAACAACCACAACACCAAAGTCATCCTCAAAACCATCATCATCAGACTTTTCATCAACAACCACATCAGTCGTCTTTTCAAAACAAGCCTAACCAGCAAGTTGAGTCATCCACTTCTTTAGAAACAATTTTGAAAGGGTTCATAAACCAAACCAATTCAGCAATGAACCATCAAAACACAACCATAAGATCTCTAGAGACCCAGATTAGTCAACTTGCACTTGAGTTACGGAATAGGCCTCCTGGTACACTGCCTAGTGATACAGAGATCCCAAGACCAGCCATGAAAGAACATGTGAAAGTGGTGAGTTTGAGAAGTGGAAAGAACTTAACAGAAGGTCAACCTCTGAAAAAGCCCGTTGAACCATC
The DNA here is from genome assembly GCA_954870635.1 of Arctium minus. NCBI lineage: Eukaryota > Viridiplantae > Streptophyta > Magnoliopsida > Asterales > Asteraceae > Arctium > Arctium minus. The sequence continues at coordinate 45,568,090 of OX941089.1, read as the reverse complement.
CCAACTCATTTCGGATGTTGTCACACCCACTTTGAAAGATAAAGGAAAATCAGTGGACATAGGACCGCTACCTAAGAAAACTGATTTCCTTTTATTATTTCCAGATGAGGGCAAAAAGAAGGTATCATTCGATGATGAAGCCTCAACATCTCCTACTAAGATTGATAATCTTTTCACATCACCAGTCACTCACATACTCAAAAGTTTTAAACCTACCGCCACTCCAACACCTTTAGGTCAGTCTCCTGAGAAAGCCATTGTAGCTCCTGTCCCTCCGTACATACCTTTTCCGCAAAGGTTGAGAAATCAAAAAGAGGAGTTACAATTTAAAAAGTTCCTTGACGTGTTTAAACAGCTACATATCAACATTCCGTTGGTTGAAGCAATTGAACAAATGCCAAGTTACGCAAAGTTTCTCAAGGACATCTTGAGCAAAAAGAAGAAGTTGAGTGAATATGAAACTGTTGCCTTAACAGAAGGTTGTAGTGCCCTCCTTTCAAATAAAATTCCCCCTAAACTGAAAGATCCTGGGAGTTTCACTATTCCTTGTTCAATAGGTGGGAAAGAAATTGGAAAGGCATTATGTGATCTAGGAGCTAGTATAAACCTTATGCCTTTGTCTGTTTTTAACACCCTAGGCATAGGTGAGGCTAGACCAACCACAGTCACCCTTCAGTTAGCTGACAAGTCCATAGCTCACCCGAAAGGAAAAATTGAGGATGTATTAGTCCAAGTGGAAAAATTCATTTTTCCCGCCGACTTCATCATTCTTGATTTTGAGGCCGATAAAGACATTCCAATCATCCTAGGAAGACCATTCCTAGCAACTGGTAGAACATTGATTGATGTTCAAAAAGGAGAACTGACTATGAGAGTGAATGAGCAAAATGTCACTTTTAATGTGTTCAACTCTATGAAATATCCTGATGATAGAGAAGAATGCTTTACCTTGAGTGATATTGAGTCTTTGTGCCAAGAAGAAGGAATTAAAAAAATGTTAGACTTGAGAGAGACTGAAGAAGAACGGGGAGAGGAAAGTGAAACCACCATGATACAACATACTGCGGCTTTTGAGTTGTTGGAAAATGAGATACAAAAACCCAACTCCCATCTATTGAATCACCACCTGACCTGGAGTTAAAACCACTCCCCTCACACCTGAAGTGTGCATTTCTAGGTGAAGAAGGCAAATTGCCTGTCATCATTTCATCCACCTTAGAAACACATTAGGAAGAGAAGTTGGTAAGTTTGTTAAAACTGCACACAAAGGCTATAGGATGGACCATTTCCGACCTTAAGGGTACCAGTCCTTCCATTTGCCAACACAAAATCATCCTAGAAGACAAGAGTTTCACTTCCATTGAACCACAAAGAAGGTTGAATCCTGTCATGAAAGAAGTTGTGAAAAAGGAGATTTTAAAATGGTTGGATGCAGGAATAATCTACCCAATAGCGAGAAGTTCATGGGTGAGCCCTGTACAGTGTGTCCCCAAAAAGGGAGGTGTCACTGTGATCACAAATGAGAAAAATGAGCTCATTCCCACTAGAATTGCGTCTGGTTGGAGGATTTGTATGGACTACTATAGACTTAATAAGGCTACCCAGAAAGACCATTTCCCGCTACCGTTCATTGATCAGATGTTAGATAGACTTGCAGGAAATGAGTACTATTGTTTCTTAGACGAGTATTCAGGTTACAACCAGATTGCAATAGCTCCAGAAGATCAAGAAAAGACGACCTTTACTTGTCCTTATGGTACCTTTGCTTTTAGACGAATGCCATTTGGTCTGTGTAATGCACCTGCTACTTTTCAAAGATGTATGATGTCCATATTTTCTGATATGCTTGAAACCTCCATGGAAATTTTCATGGATGATTTTTCTGTGTATGGCACATCATATGATCAATGTTTGAAAAATCTTGAAAAAAGTCTTGAACGATGTGAAGCAACTGATTTGGTTTTAAATTGGGAAAAGTGTCATTTCATGGTCAAAGAAGGACTTGTTCTTGATCATTTAATTTCAAAAAGAGGAGTTGAGGTTGATAAGGCAAAACTTGAGGTGATTGAAAAATTACCTGAACCAACCACTGTCAAAGGTATACGAAGTTTTCTTGGACATGCAGGCTTTTACAGAAGATTCATCAAAGATTTTTCAAAAATTTCAAAACCTTTGTGCGTGTTACTTCAGCATGATAAAAAACTTGACTTTAGCGAGGAATGTAGAAATGCATTTCTCACTTTGAAAAAAGCTTTGGTTACTGCACCTATGATTGTTACTCCTGACTGGGAAAAACCTTTCGAGATCATGTGCGATGCAAGTGATTGGGCCGTAGGAGCTATCCTAGGCCAAAGGAAATAAAAAGTATTCCACTCCGTTTATTATGCAAGTAAAACCCTAAATGAAGCTCAGATTAACTACACAACAACGGAAAAAGAATTGTTAGCCGTGGTTTTTGCTTTTGAGAAATTCATATCTTATTTAATGGGAGCAAAAGTCATTGTTCACACTGATCACGCCGCCATTAAATACTTAATTTCAAAGAAAGATTCAAAACCTAGGTTAATAAGATGGATTCTGTTGTTGCAAGAGTTTGATCTTGAAATTGTGGATAGAAAGGGAGTGGAGAATCAGGTTGCGGATCATTTGTCTAGACTTGAAAAACATGTTGAAGGACTGGAAAAGAAGGAGGTAAAAGAAAAATTCCCAGATGAGAAACTCCTAGTGTTAAAACATTTTGAAACACCATGGTTTGCTGATATTGCCAACTTCCTAGCTTGTGGAATCATCCCCCCTGAGTTTACTAAGCAACAAATCTAGAAACTCAGGCATGATTCTAAGTTATATTTATGGGATGATTCGTTTTTGTTTAAATCATGTGCAGATCAGGTGTTGAGAAGATGCATTCCTGAAAGTGAAGTACCAACCGTATTGAATAATTGCCATGCTTCTAATTATGGAGGGCATTTTGGTGGGCAAAGGATAGCTGCAAAGGTGTTACAGTCTGGATTTCATTGGCCGACGTTGTTCAAAGATGCTCAAGAATTTGTTAAAACATGTAACGAATGTCAGCGGACAGGATCTATCTCCCAAAAGAACGAAATGCCTCTAAAAGGAATTTTAGAGGTTGAATTGTTCGATGTTTGGGGGATTGACTTCATGGGACCATTCCCAATTTCAGGAAAATGCCAGTATATTTTAGTTGCAGTTGATTACGTATCCAAGTGGGTCGAGGCAGTAACATGTCACTCAAATGATGCTAAAACGGTTGTTAAATTTCTCCAAAAGCACATTTTTACAAGGTTCGGTACTCTCCGTGCTTTAATTAGCGATGAGGGTACTCATTTTATAAATCATTTGTTAAAAAGCGTTTTGGAAAAATATAATATCAAGCATAGAGTTGCCACCTCATATCATCCCCAAACCAATTGTTTGGCAGAATTATCCAACCGAGAAATCAAGGGAATTTTGGAAAAAGTCGTAAAGCCGCATAGAAAATATTGGGCTTTCAAATTAGATGACGCTCTATGGGCTTATCGTACTGATTTTAAAACTCCCATTGGTATGTCTCCATATAAAATCGTTTTTGGAAAAGCCTGCCATTTACCAATGGAATTGGAACACAAAGTATACTGGGCAATTAAGGAGTTAAATATGGATGTTTCTGAGGCTGGAATTAAAAGAAAATTTCAACTTTGTGAATTGGATGAGCATAGGAATTTCGCCTATGAAAATGCCAAACTTTACAAGGAAAAGACTAAAAACTGGCATGACAAAAGAATTCACAGACGAGAATTTTTCGAGGGACAAAATGTGTTACTGTTTAATTCACGACTAAAACTCTTTCCGGGAAAATTGAAAAGTCGATGGTCTGGTCCATTTAAAATTTATAAAATCTACCCTTTTGGAGCCGTGGATCTCATAAACCCAGAAGATGGTAGTATTTTCAAGGTGAACGGACAGCGAATCAAAGCATTTTTTGACGGAATGGAAGGCCATGAGAACCTGTCTGTGGCACTTTATGAACTAAATGGATTGGTTTTGGAAGGACAAGCACAAGTTCTTGCCATTGGGCGTCACTTGGGATCGTCGGTACCTACTCCTCAGGAGTAGGCAGATTTATTACTTTTCTCCATCTTAATAGATTTTTATTTTTGTTTTTAGTCTTATTTTTTTATATATTTTTGCGTCTTATTAATTAAACTTGGTTGTACTTTTTTGTTGAACTTGTCATATCGTACATGCTTACTGATTTAATGCATGCCTACATTTTCTTTAGAGATAGCCCAAATAATCCACTCACTACACACATTTCTCATTTTGCATTTGGTTTCTAGAACTAGTCTAATATCTTGTTGGGTCCTCTTTTGACGTTTACATTGCATAAAATTTTAGTTTGGGAAATAGTTGAAAAAACCTCTTCTTACCTCTCATACACTTCCTTTCTTCCCTTCTCATGCTATCCATATTCCAACAATGAGGACATTGTTCATTTTAAGTTGTGGGAGAGAGCTTGTACAAACGAGAGGTATTAAATATATATATATATATATATATATATATATATAGTAGAGCATAAAATGCATACTATGAAAAAAAATGAAAAAAAAAGTGAAAAAGGAAAAATAGTAGAGCATAAAATGCATGCTATTCAAAAAAAATAAAATAAAGAGGGAATAAAAGAAGGTAGTGATATTAACCGCATACAAATACCCATGTGCTATTAAGACTAGATGTGTAATGTATTTGTCTAACCAATTAAGATACATGGCTAGCTTATGGTAAACATTTTTGCATTTGTAGATGATGTGTGTCTAGTGGTGTATAAAAGGCTATCTATTGTATAGAAAGGTATGCATGCATGACAAATCCATGGTACGACAAGTTCTAATTTCATCCTTGAGTCATTTTTAGTTGTCTTTTGTGTTACTTGGGGACAAGCAACGATTCTAGTTTGGGGTTGTGATATGCAACAACTTAATTGACGCATTACACCTTTTTTTAGTTTCTTTTTCGTTAATTTAATTTGTCAAAAGTCTTTAGATTGAGTCTTTTTTATATATATTTTTGATTTTCGCGTTTATGGAGTTTAGGTGAGCAAATGACCAAATTCACTTGTCTTTTGATGCTAATTTGTGGCTAATCTTATAGTTTAGAGTGTTGAATTGAAAGTGTGTTTTGTGATGCTATAGGATGGAAATGAAGGAAGACTTGTGCTTTTGGAATAAAGAGAAAGTTCAAAGATTTGGTGATTTACTTGGAATCTCAAAGATATGATGATTTATTGGAAACTTCAAAGATTTGGTGATTTACTTGAAATCTTCCAAGTAATTTTTGTTGCTAAAGTTGGGATGCTATGGACCTTTGGACAAAGATTTTTGGAAGATTTTCTTTTCTCCTCCAAGGCTCTATAAATAGGAGGGTGTTGGTGCTTGTATTCCATCATCTAATCCTACAATCTTAGTTTCATTTCACACTTTCTCTCCATCCACTTTACCATTTGAAACCTCTCCATCATGTATTCACCTCTTGCTACATCATCTTTGTAAAAAGGTGAAGTTTCTTCCAAGAACTTTCATCTTTTTTTATAATGAATGCATCAATCTTTTAGTATTTTTCTTCTTGTCATCTAAATTTTATGCAATTTTAGTTTAAGCTTTTATGTTATCGTAAATCTTTATTTTTAGTCGCATCTTTATTAACTCCGTTTAGCATAAGTTTGTTATCGTAAAATTTCGTTCACGTTTTAAATTTTAGCCATCTTAATTTATGCTACTTTGTCGTATTTCTCTTTCGTAACTTAGATCTTTCACGTTTTTGTTGACTTTCGTATCGTAAGACTAGTTTAATTCTTGTAAACTTTTAATTCATCGTTATTTAAATATTTGATACATGTCTTTCGTTTTTCTTAAAAATAGAAAAATGCAAGGGAACCGAGCAATGATAGGCTGACAACCTTAGCTCGGTTGTGGGGTGTAGTTAAGATAAAAAGTCTATTTTGATGGTAGAAAATTATTGACTAATAATAATTCGTTTCAACCATTCGTTCAAGGTTATATTGTTGAAATGTTAAAGTTTGATGAACTCATAAATAAGTCGTCTTGAACACATCAACTTGAACGATACGGAGGTAGGCTCGAGAGAGTTACTTAGAACCAAGGAAACTAGTTTCATTCCGTACAACTTACAAAAGGGATAGATTGTGCCATTGCCATGACTTTACTTTATTTTGGAAACATTAAAGTTAATCCATGGATGCGTGCCTTTCTCAACCTCGAAAGAGTACCTTATACAAGTTGATGGTTAAAAATGATGAGTTGTTTGTCACAAAGTTCTATCCGATAAATTTGCTTTGAAATCTTAACGAATCCCTACACCCTTGCTTACTTTTTAATTAATTGCTTTCGCAATAGTTTGTAATCAACCCAACCAACAATATTTCTTCAAAATCGCCATCTGAAATCATTTCTTTTTCTGGACTTTAATTTAAATCCTTTACTCCTTTTTCCCTGTGGATCGATACTCGGTACTTTACCGTTTTATTACTTGTAAAAGACGACAATGGATTGAGAAATGTATACTTGCATTACTCTCCATTTGAGCAAAGTCTGAGAGGTTTATTCTAAATAAATCTTGCAACACCCTTCAGCATTGTATTTCCCGCAAAACAACTAGATGGAGTGAGTTCAGCAGTACCATAGCTTATGCTCTGGTCTGCTTAGCAACCTCCAGAAAGTTTAATTTTTCACAAATGCTTTTAAATGATTTACTGTCAAACCTGGATACCAAAACCAAAACAAAGAGATTTTATATGTATCCAAGGGTTGTACAAGAAGTACTGAATAATGAATTAACGGATTTACCCTCTTTTCAAGAGGTGTATGTACCAAAACCTCCCAAAGGGAAAGTGTTCTCTAACATGAAAAAGGCCTAGTAAGGACTTTTCTGGACAAGACACTCCATTGTTCTCTACAATGATGGATGTGTCTCATTCCCATGGTGAGGCATCAGGGTCACAGCCCACATCTGACGACCCAACTGATGACCTACCCACACCATTCATTTCAATTAATACTCCTCAGATCCCTGTTGTCAAGCCAAAATCCCCCATCACCAAAACATATATAAGGAAAAGGTACAGAAGGTTCCTTCCCTTCCTGTATCTTCACCCCAACAGCCTGCAAGCCCTCTAATGGAGCATTCTCCATTAGAGAATATCCAAAGGGAAACCATAGGGGTGTCTCCCAACCCTAAGAAGGTGCTCTCTAAGGAGAAGGAAGAGCATGTGGGCAGTAAGGCTCACACTACTGATTCTGCACAAGGTGTGGATAAGGACAGTGTGAACATCTCTAAGACCTTCCCCACGACAACTTTGGATGAGCAATCATCTAAGGGTCCCAGGTGCCAAGAAACCAAGGGGGTAGAAGGTGATTCTGCTAGGCAGAAGGCCTCTACTAAAAGATCCAAGGATCCTTCAAGGGTGGTAAAAACACCTAAAGGAGGTGAGGACAGATATAACTATGAAGAATTGATGGATACTCTTGGTACAATAAGTCTGGAAGTTCACAATCAAGTTTTGGAGATAAAAGAGATGAAAAAGGTGATCACTTCTCAACAAGTGCAGATTACCAAACTCAAGAAGATGGTACTCACTTTGGTGCATAAAAAGAAGAAAAAGCAATACGTCTTAAAGAGAAGGGGAAGTGTTCATGATGCTTCCAAAAAGGGGGAGACTCAAGCAACTGAAGTTGAGGAGGAGAAGCCAGTTGGTATGGAATTCCAGTTTGAGGGGGAGGTTAGTGGTGAAGCTGGAAAAAAGGTTGCAGAAGAAACAGTGAATGCAGCAGAAACTGAGAAAGAAGCAGAAATAGAACAAGCAGCAGAAACTGTAGAACCAGCAGTAGAAACAAAGAAGGTAGCAGCAAAAACTGGTTTGTCTGTAGAGGAAATAGAAATTTTAGAGACTCTGGTGAGGGCAAAGACTGACACTCCCAAGGCCACTCAAAAGGCTAAGGGAGTGGTGATCAAAGAAGGAGGATCAGACAAGAAAAGGAAAGAGGTCAGTGAGGTAGAGGCCAAAAGGAAAGGGAAAGAAAAAGTGGTTGAACCTGTGAAACCATCAAAGATATCCTCACAAATAGAACTGGATGAAGAGTTAGCTAAGAAGTTGCAAGAAGAGCTTGAAAAGGAGGAAGAGACCCAAGCTGCCAAAGATAGAAAGATTGCATTAGATTTGGCTAGAAAGCTCAATGAAGAATATTAGAAAAGTTTAAAGTTTGCTACTAAGAAAGTTACCATGAAAGCATCTAGGCAAAGTCAGCCATCAAAGACAAGACAAAGACAGTCTTCTAAGACCTTTCTGGCTGCACAGGAAAGGAGAAAGATGATAAACTTCCTGAAAGGGTCTATTGGAGTCCCTGAAGGGATGTTTACCAAAATGCCTTTTGGTAGAATAGAAGAGTTGTACAAGAAGGAAATGGCCAAGCTTCAAGGAGATTTCCGTCAGTGGGTTGAGGTTGAAAGGAAGATGAAAGAAAGACATGATTTGAACATTCAACAACCTTTCCCTGACAATGAAGAAGGCACCCCTACCAAAGAAAAGGTTAAAGTCAAGAAGGAAGAGTCTCTAGCACAGAAAATTGGAGCTGTAAAAAGAAAGAAGTTTATTGCTACCAAGAAAAAGACAAAGAGGCCAAGGACTGAAGAAATTGAGAAAGAAAAGGAAAGAAAGGAAGCTGAACCTATTGTTGCAGCTCATGTAGAGCAGCAGAAACAAGCTGAGCAGGTTGAAAACCAAGAGAAGAATCAAGAACAACCAAAACAACCTGAGCAGTTTGAGTTATACATGACAGTGACAGATGAAGAACCTCTGAAGGTTGATCCTATTTCAGTGAATGCTCCTGAAATCATTCATTGGGATACACTCTTGGATAAAAGACAGAATACTTCAGAATAAAGAGAATGGGCGAAAAATATGAAGTATATTCAACTTGGGGAAAGATAATCAGAAGCTATACCAGAGCTGATCTAGAAGAAATGTACAAACTTGGGTTGAGCTTACATGGTGAAGTATTGAAAGTGGTTGGGATGAGTCTAATAAAGATGGCCATGGAGTACTTATGCATGATGTTTGATCCTGTTAAGGTTGAACATATTATCAAAGATGTGCATCATGAGAATGGTTTTAGAAGTATTGACAACTGGATGCTCTTTGAAAGATCTGGAGTCTATGTCATTACAATTGACAAAAGTTTCCATGAATACTACTTGGTTGATAAGGTGTATGACCACAGCAAAGTAAAGATGCAGAGGATGCTGAAAGCAAAGTTGGTCTACCCCAAAGGTTCAGAAATGGCAAGAATATTGATCAAAAGAACAATCAATCAAAGCCTAGGTTTGAATCATGATCTAGGAATCTGAGCAGATATTTTGAAAGCATCATGAAGACCACATTCTGAAGAACTTAACTTCTTGTTTTGAAAAGTTAAGTTAGGGGGAGATTGTTGGGTCTAAAATGTGCTAAGTCCAATTAGTGCTGCTACTTCAAGGAGTTACTACTGCTGAAAGAATTAATACTGCTACTTGAAGATTACTATTGCTAGAAGTATTACTACTGCTAGTAGTTAGTACTGCTGAAGAGTTAGTACTGCTAACAGAGATACTACTGCAAGATGGTTAGTACTGCTCATGAAGATAAAGATAGATTGATTGCTTGATGCGAAAGACTAGGAGTTGGAGATAATGTTGAAGATAATTATGGACTGGATGCTGGAGATCAATATTATTTTCATATTTATCTTGTAATTTGTTTTGTATATATAGATACATAGTTTTTGATAGAATATACAGTTACAAAATACGTTTTTGTTCTAGAGAGAATTAGCCTCAAGATTGTTAGTAATCCTTTCAATAGAGAAGTATTGAACGTCTGTTGAGCCTGTTCAACATATTGAGGTTGTGGTTGTAATCATTAATTAATACAATATAACTTGTGATTTGATCCATACACTGTTCTATTGATTTACTGTTAAAGTGTTATTCCGCAAACTTCTTTAACATAACTTCTGAGTATTTAATTAAATTCTTGTTTAGAATTTCGATCTTGAAAACTTTGAACCCTTTGTGTGCATAATAGGTTAAGAAGATTGTAATTGCTTCTAGCCTAGCCACAGGTGCAAAGGTTTCATCATAATCAATACCCTCTTCTTGGTAATATCCCTTAGCAACCGATCTAACTTTGTTTCTGATTATAATGTCATCCTCATCTTTTTTATTTTTGAAAACCCATTTAGTCCCAATTGAAAATTTTCCTTTAGGAATGGGAACTAGGGTCCAGACTTTATTTCTTTCAAACTCTTGAAGTTCATCCTGCATGGCATTGATCCAATGAGGATCTTCAAGAGCTTCATTTACCTTCTTTGGTTCAATGATGCTCAAAAAGTTTACAAAATAGCATTCATTGATTGTGGTAGATCTGGTTTTGACTCCATCTGAAGGTGATCCAATGATCTGATCATGGGGATGATCATTTGTCCATCTTGTCATTGGAGCATGAATGTGAGGTGGAGTTTGAGCTTCAGAGATGGCAGGTGGTGACATCTCTGTTGTGCTATTCAGAGGCTCTAAAGTGGGTTCCAGAGATGGTGAAGCAGGCTCTGAAGTCTCTTCAACAGATGTCTCTGGAGATTCCTTAGATGTTTCTTGTTCATCTTCTGCTTCTGAAGAGACTTGTTCTTCAATTTGTCTTGATTCATTTCTTAGACCTGTACTTAAAGAAGCAGAAGTTGTGATTTCAGAGGGACTAGAAAGAGTTGTACCTGTATTTTGGGGTTCCTCTGAAGTTGCTCTGTGAATATCTCTGAAAAGAAATTATGAGTTATCATCATCAAAGAAATCTTCAAATATCTTGTTTAGTTCAGATTCTCTCAACTTTGATGATTCAGAGACATTCTTAGTTGTTGAGTTGACATCATTATTCTCAAGGCTTTTGGCATCATCAAAAGAGACATTGATACTATTTTGGATTGTTCTTGTTCTTAGATTGAACACTCTGAAGGCTTTGGAGGCTAATGAATAGCCAATGAATTTTCCTTCATCTTCTTTCTTGTCAAACTTTCCAAGAGACTCTCTATCATTCAGAATGTAACATCTGCATCCAAAAAATATTTAACATTAGGTTTCCTATTGTTAATGAGTTCATAAGATGTTTTCTTGAATCTTTTGACAATGGTAGCTCTGTTTTGAGTAAAACAGGCTGTAGCTACTACTTTTGCCCAAAAGTTGGTTGGAAGATCAGATCCTGCAAGCATTGTTCTTACATCTTAAACAAGTGTTCTATTTTTCCTCTCAACAACACCATTTTGTTGAGGGGTTCTTGCTGCAGAGAAGTTGGGAGTTATGCCTTCCTCTGAAAGATAGGAGTTGATTTTGGCATTTCTGAATTATGTCCCATTGTCACTTCTAAGCTTCTGAACTTTGTTGTTGAACATAACCTACAATCTTTTTTAACAACCTTATTAAAATATTAGGTACATCAGACTTTGCTCGGATGAATTCTATCCAAGTATATCTCGAGTATTCATCAATTAGAACAATAATATACTTTTTACTTGATAGACTTTATACAGAGATAGGACCACAGAGGTCCACATGAAACATATGCAGAGGTCAAGGACAATTATTATCACTTTTGGTTTTATGGGAAGATCTTTTCATTTTTCCCATTTCACAAGCAGAACAAAGATGATCTTTGTTGAACTTCAGAGATGGTAATCTCATAACTAGATTGAGTTTGACCAACTTATCAGGTGAAGAAAAGTTCATATGGGAGAACTTCATATGCCAGAGCCAGACATCTTCAGTGTTAAGAGATACTAGATAGAGTTTCTCTGAGCCAGTGTTTATATGTTTGGTAAAATTCATTCTATATAAGTTACCCTTTCTGTCTGCTCTCAACATTTCTTGACCTATTTTTGAGTGCAGAAGTGAACAATGTTTTTCTTGAAACTTCACATCAAAACCATGGTCACACAGTTGACTTATGCTAATTAAGTTGTGCTTTAGTACATCAATATAAACAACTTTTGAAACAGATACATTACCTCATGTTAATTCACCATAACCTTTAATCTGACCTTGCATATTATCTCCAAAAGTTACTGCTCCTCCAGATTTTGTTTTGAAAGAGGATAGCAACTTTTTATCTCCAGTCATATGCCTTGAACATCCAGAATCTAGATACCAGATGGACATATATTGTTTCTGCAAGACAGATTAGAGCTTCTTAGGTGCCCATCTCATTATGGGTCCTTTTTGTTAGACTTTTGAGGGTTTTGATGAACATTTGGCATTTCATCTTTGTCTCTGAATTTTTATTCAGAGATTGATTCAGAAAACAATGAGAACCTCTGAAATGATTTTTCAGCTTAATCATGAGTTGAATGCACTTGCAATTAACAGAACAAGAAGAAGTAGGAGCAAAGTTTCTCATTTCTTTAAATGTATTTGGTACACTTAGATTCTTTTTCAAACTAGCACTAGGAATATTACAAGTATTCCTAACTACTTCCTTCTTTTTGGCTTTAAAGACAGCCTTCTTTTCAAGTTGCCTTTTCTTGTTCAAAAACATCTTCTTCACTTTGTTGCTCACTGCACAAACAGGATCAGAATGGTTAATTTCTTGACATTTGCCTTTTTGTTCAGCAGTGAATTTGATTTGTTTATAAGTGTAGAGTTGAGAAGTGTTAGTTTTATTCTTGGCCTTTTCTTTTAACTCTTTCTCAAGGTCCAGAGAAGTTTTTGCTTCTACAAAATCATAACAGATTGGTATTCTGGATTTGTTTTTCAAAATAGGAACAAGAAAGTTCAAAATTCCAGAACCAACAGTCTGTATGTTTTTATGAATTACTTTCTCTGGTCTATAGAATATCTGTTCATCTATCTCTAGATCAGATTCAGAATCAGAGTCAAGAAAGTCTCTCTTAACATTGTCAAAGATAACTACCTCTGAAGTTTTCATAATTTCTTTAGGTCTAGAGACTTTAATGATTCTTTTAATGCTTTCTTTCTTTTTCAAATCAGCCATGACATTTTCTTTATAAATTCTTCTAATGTCATCCTCAAATGTAGTTCTGATACATTCATCTGACATTGGAGAATACAGAGGTGCATCTGGATTGAGTGAACTCTGAGGTTCATATTTAGAAGTACTCCTTTCAGAGGTACTTGTTTCAGATATCTCTGATTCTTTTGTGATAAAAGCATCAAACTTAAAAATTTCTCTGGGATCATTGCTCTGAGGTTTTGAAAAGAATACCTCTGATGTTTCTCTTTCTATCTTTAAGATAGGTTCTAGAAATGTTTTTGCCTTAGAGTATAAGACATTTTTAAAATTCAGAGCTCTTGTTTTTTATCCTTCTGAGGTTTTTGTTCTTTTGAAATTGTTCAGAGATGGACAGTCAGGGCTCTGGACCTTTCCCATACAGAAAGTGGAAGAAAGTGAAGTTTTCTTCAATCCAGTGAATGGATCCAATTCATTGAATCCCAGTCCTTGAGTGTCCATTTGAGAATTTATCTTAATTTTCACATCTTGAGCATCTAGATAGCTTTTGATTTGAAGTTCTTTCATTTCTAGAGATTGATGTAGGATTTCTCTTTCCTTTTGAAAAAAGTCAGTTAAGGCAACAAAATTGAGTCTTTCATACTCAGATCTTTTAACTTCTTTATCTTTAGCTTTCAACACTTTTTCCAATTCTTTGAATTTATCAGAAAAAGATTTTTCCTTTTGTCTCTGAGCTTTTTCAAGTTTAGATTTTTCAACACAAATTTCTTTCTTTTTTTGACTCAAGGAGATCCTTTTCTCTTTTATAAAAGCTTAGGTCTTTTGTCATTTGCTTTCTTTTTTCTTTTTCTTCAATAAGTTTTTTCTTTAAAATCTAAAACTCATCTATTAACTTAAGAACATTCATTTCAAGTTCACTTTCAGAAGTGGAAGGAGAGTTTACCTTTTCAGGGCAGTCCTCTGATGATCCATCAGTTTGATCACCATCTGCAAAAGCCATACCACAAAGATTGGTAGGCTCTTCCTCTCCATCACTTATAGAGTCTGATAACCAATCTTCCATCTCTGCAACAAGTACTCTTTCTCTAACATTGTACTTGTACTTGTTCTTGTAGTAGTCTTGATCTTTGACAAGTCTACCTCTGCAGTTTGCAGAGAAATGGCCTAGTTTTCCACATCTGAATCATCTTCCATCATTTTGATTTGGTGGAAGAGCAGCAACAATTTCTATTTTCTGAGCTTGTGGTTGGGGATGAAAGTATCTCTGAGATTGAGGATACTAGGTTTGGAATGATTGATGAGTTCTTGATTGTTGTGCAGCATCATGATTGTAGAAATGAACACCCTTTTGATCACTATGTGGAGTGGATCTTGGCTCTTGTTGAAATCTTCTTTCTGGATTTCTCCTTTCTTCATCATCTCTCCTGCCTTCAAATATTTTCTTGCCAATTTTCTTGTTAAATTGGTGAGTAATTAATGCAAGAGACTTGGCAAAGGCATTGATATTATTATCTGAGTCTGAGTCTGAATGTTCATCTTCTTCAGCCATTAAAACCTTTTTAGATTTTCTTTTTGGTTCCTTTCTCAAAGAGTTCTTTGTTTCTTCACTACAGTTTTCTTTTGATACACCTTTTTGTTTTGAAATGAGGGCAAGTGGTCCACCTAAAGAGGTTTTTGACTTTTGTTTAACAACTTCTTTTTCCTGAGCAACAAGAGTGCCATAAATATTAGTTAGTGACCAAGATTCAAGGTTTTGATTGGCCTGTATTGACATGGACATTTGTGACCATTCTTCATTTAAGCTTTTAAGGAAAAAACATTGTTTTCTTCTTTTGTCCTCATAACTCCAAATTTTTTTCATTTATTAATGAGAATGTTGAATCTTTAGGTAATGCATGAAATTCATGGTACTCATTAATGCAAATATTTCTTTCGTTTTTCTGATTTTGTAGGCCACCTACAAGTTGGTTTAACAAACGATCCCATATCTCTTTTGCAGTTATACAAGAATCAAGTTCTTGAAAGATATCATTGGGAATGGCCATAATTAGTAATCTAGCAGTTTTGGAGTCATTTTCCATCATTTTAGTTTCTTCATCACTGAAGTTTGAAGTTTTCTTTTCATAGTATGCAGGTATTTTAGTAGTATCTTATGTTGCTGGAACTCTTGGTTCCAATACCATTGGTTGGTGAGGTCCATCATTCACAGATCTTAAAAGATCCCTGTCCATACCTTCCAAGAAATTTACCATCCTTATCTTCCATTAAGGATATTCATCCCTTAAAAGTGTAGGAGGTTTGGTTAATGATCCAGCTGTATAAATGGCACTTATACTAGAGTTTGCCATTTTGAAGAAAAGATGAAGATTTGAAGAACTGATGCTTTTCTAAGAAGATCTTTTATCAAAAAGTGAAACTGTGATTTACTTTCAAATATGGAGCATATGGAGTTCCTTTAAATAAACCAAGGTTTATATGAACATGCACAGTTTTCGAAAGCTTGAATCAGTAAGATGTAAATCTATCCGAGTATGCAAATATGATCTTGCTTTGTTTTAAAAACAAAGACGACTCTTATACCAATTGTTGGATCCTAGATTTAATCTTTTAACAATGATATAAACAATAATAATAAGAAGAAGAACAACGGAAGCAATATAGTTTAAATACCAAAGCAGATTCAATATCACAGTTTATAATAAGATATATATAAATCGTACAAGATCTTCTTTAGAATACTTTCCAGTGTATTAGAAATTGATTCATATACAAGATATATCAAAAAGCACACTTTTGTCAATGGAGTGATGGTCCTATTTATAGGACCATAAAGTGAACAGTGTACCATCCTGACATTAGAAGCATGCTTGAACAGTGTCTTACCTAAAAGGTAAGCTTAAGATATGCTTGAACAGTGACCTACTCTAAAAAGTAAATCTTATCACTAGGTGACGTGTCATCTGTTCTTCTGTCAATACTTGTAAATCTTTAGTGCTTTCTTTAGAGAGGAGGTCTTCAGAGCTTTGATGCAGGTGCCTTTGATGAAGCCATCTCTGATGTCTTCTGCTGAATTTCTATAACTCTGGAATGTACTTGAGAGGCAGGTTTGCCCCCTGAAGTCTATCTCTGGAAGTCCTCGGAAATAGGACTTAGAATATTTTCAATACTTTTACAATTTAGAATTAGGGCTAACAGTTGAAAAACTTGAATGGTTTAGGACCAAAGTCGGCCCATTTGTCGCTCATCATAATCGGAAAGTGATCCGACCATTTTCTCTCTAAAGCTTTGGATCCCAAAATTTTCCACAATATGTCAATGTCATGTGATACAAGAAACCGATCCAACTTACTCTATTTCATCCCATCATCACTTACCCGTGTCAACTTTACCCCCCCCCATTGGAATCTCAAATAGATTGGCCCTCCTAATAAACTCATTGAAGTCTTACGTCCCTTTGTGGTTAGTGATTGAGTTTATCCTTTCTCTGTCATTACGAACTTCATTAAAGTCCCCACCTAGTATCCAACGCACATCCTCTCTTTCACAAAACATTTCCAATTTGGCCCACACTTAAGCTCTTTCCTTTTGATCCCTTGGTCCGTAGATATTTACACAACCGACTAACCCGTTCTTATTTTCCCACTTTCCCACTATTGCAAGAAAGTTGACCTCTTGAATAAGGAACTCACATTGAAAAGAGTTCTTGTTCCAAATAATCAAAAGTCCCCCCGAGTTTCCTTCTGCCGGTTTTTGCACAAAATCCCCCTCGCCCATCCCCCATAATTTTGCTACCTCCTTTGGTTCTATCATTTTGAGTTTGGTTTCTTGTATCATAATCAAGCACAGTCTCTCTTTCAAGCATATGTATTTTATCCATTGTTTTTTTATATTTTTCGACCCTAATCCCCTGATATTAAGCGTAACCATCTTCATAATTAAGATTCCAGATAACGACACTTACTTATCGCCATTCAATCGCCTCTCGCCGCCGTGTCCCACGATGACCCCTTCTTTTCTCTCTGATTCCCTTTGATTCCTAGTCTGCTGTTGAATTCTTCCAACCCTTCTTTACTGTCCAAACCTTTTAATTCGTTTGACAGAGTAACTTTCGTTACCATTGAGATCGATCCATCCCCACTCTGTGTTTTCGTCCTTCCTTTATTTTTCAGTTCTCCCCCGCTTATCCCTTTACTTTGCGATCCTTTCTTTTGTAAGCCACCCCTTGCCATTTCTTTAATGTGATGAAAACTCATCCTGCTTCTGCCGAGGTTCAACAATTCTCGTTTTTTTTTGTCTGGAAGATTCACCACCACAGCTTGATGTTTTCCCTTTCACTGCCTTGAATTTTTTATTTTTGAATCATGTTACCTCGACACAATTTGGCACGTTTTCCACCCTGCTCTTCCACGCCAAATATCCTCTCGATCCCCTGTCATTTTCCTCTGCGTCAAACAACTTGGGCCTGTTTTGTCTTCCTTCTTTTATCGTTGGGCCTGATTTATATTGGTTTTCCCCCTCCATTTTTTGTCATTGAATTACTTTATTTTTCCTTAAGGTTGTCCAGGCCCATGTTTTTAAAAGGTTCCTTCTTTTTATCCACCACGTTATCTCTTTTAGACAATTTTTCACAATTCAATTTTTCCTTAATTACCTCACTTTCCATAAATGTTTGCACCTTGGAACTCTCACAATTTTCTTTTGTATCTTTCCCACTACTGAGGACTCCATCATTGCCTTCCTTAATCGACTGTTCCTTTTCCTCACTCTCCGGTATGTATTCTGACAGATCTCCGGCTCCGGTCGAAACCCTTTTACTCCATCGTCTTTCCTGTACTCTTTCTTCCTTTTCAGATTCGTACTCGTTATTGTTCGCCTTCTCGTCCGTCGTCGAATTGATCGTTGTTACTTCTTCCTCTTCGCCACTTCTTCCGTTATTGTTCTCCCCGCAATCGAACACGCTTTCTTCTACCATCCACTCGTCGTCACTTTTCTCCCCTGCCTCCATCCATTCCGACGGTATTGACAATTCGCTATTGTCCCCTGATTTTTCTTGAATTTCCTCATCTTCGAGTTCTATTTCCAGCAAGCTATTATCTTCCTCTTCTATCTTGATCACGTAATAAAGCTCCCTCACCTTTATGCTTCTGATCTCGCTTATCCTTTCCACTAATCCCATACTTAACATAGCTTTTCCCCACATCAGATTACTTATGTCCTCCAAGTTACAATTCTTCAATTTTATTACTTTGCCCCAATTGCCCTCGAGTTCGATGAATGTTTTTTCGTTCCAAACATGCAGGGGCACCCCTTTCATTCTCACCCAAATGACTCTATCCGATACACGAACTTCGGTCGTCCATCTTCTAAGATCTTTAATCCAAAAGTGGTAGCCATGATTTTTGTTCTTTAAGACATCCTCCATTTTGTTTTTCGAGTTGAATTCTATTAAAATGCTCCTACCACCAATTAATCTTGCCCTTATTCCTTCCCCCGTCCCTGTTTTGCATATCGATTGCATTACTCGGAAGTTATCCCCTGATGATAACGTGCCTACCACACATCTATTAAGGTAATCCAATCTTCCTTTATCAATTTCCCATGAACCCTCCACGTTTTTTGAGTCTAACTTACTTTCGGTCCTCTCATCACACTTTCCGGCTACCACTTCCAGGTAAGATTTCTTCTTTCCTATTCTTGATTCCAATACTTCTGTATTTCTTCTTGGACCTCCATGAGTTCTATTTTCCCACCTGTTGCCAAATTCTCTTTTCCCTTTCTCAATCTTGTTTGCCAGAAACACCCTTAATCTGAAAGTCTCAATCTATATTTGGTTTAACCTCGCTTCAAAATTCTTTTCATCTTCAACGTGCTTAAATCTCGCAAACCCGAACTTCTCTCCGTTTTTCATTCTCTTTTTCGCCATGTAGATATCCGAAACTGCTCCATATTTTTTGAAAAGTTTCCATAAATCACAAACCTCCCATATCTGGAAAGTTGAAAAACAAATGTGATATCTCTTTTGGGTTCTCCTATCGATGATCCATCTATTCCGAAGCACTTCGTTGTACCTAGAACTAAATCGGACCCCCTCTTCTACCCCATGAACCCCCCTCCTGAACCCCCCCCCCCCCGGCTCTCTCTCTCCTCTCTCTCTCTCTCTCATTGCACTTAATAATAATAGTAGTAATAATTAAAAAATCTTGGATTATGAGTTTAAGTTGGTTGTCTCAAATTGATAGAGAAAAGAAAGTTTGACAAATGTTAGTGAATATATAAATGGAGGAGATGATGAATACAAATGTGAAATGTTTGGGTTGGTTAAATATAAATTTTAACCGCATTCTTTTTCAAAAAAAATATTTGTTTATATATATATATATATATATATATATATATATATATATATATATATATATATATAGGGGAGCGATCAAATGGAAACCACTCTAATTTTGAAAACCGTGGAAACCCTCAATTTCATTGGTTAAGTTAATGAAATTGTTTCATGATATTGTTTAATTTGATGAAATTGTTTCATATAATTCTTTTATTGATGAAATTGTTGAATATATTTGTGTTTTTTATGTAAAAATGAAAAAGTTTCACCAGACTGTGGAAATACATGAAACAATTTCATCAGAATGAGAAAAATAGATGAAACTACATAAAAAAATACACATATATGAAACAATTTCATTAATAAAATAATTATATGAAACAACTTGATCATATTAAACAACTTTATGAACCAATTTAATTAATTTAACCAATGAAATTGACGGTTTCCAAAGTTTTCAACTATATATATATATAGTTGGCTCAATGTATCAATCAATATCAAGGAGATGATGTCCTTTTACTAACAACTGATAGGGTTGGCGAATTTTAACCGACCCTTATTTCTAGAAGAAGAAAAAATAATCTTCATACAATTCGTAACAAGTAACAACAATAGTGATATGGTTCTAGGACATATCGTTTGAGTTAGTATAACCACAAAATTATTACCGATGCATTTAAGACTTTTCATAACAATAAACGATTTATATCCAATATATACAAAGTAACAACTTATGAAATACAATCATTGTTTTAACTTTTATCTCATTAATTACTAATAAATTATGATTTATCTTAACTCGATCAAATAACTATTTACAAAAATTATCACTACTTCACAACGTGCCTGGTTTTTGTTAATTAAATATCCTTTTATTCCTTGTATTGAACTTTATCCCAACACCAAAAACTAGTGGTGTCAATTTTGTACCAATACAAACCAACTAATTGTCGTACCAACCGTACCAATTTAATTGGTACCAACGTACCAATATAACTGGTTGGTAGTACCGTACCAACTATATAAACTTGGTTGGTACGTGATATTAGAATTCGTGTACCACGGTAATACCGTACCGTACCGACTTATTATTTATTATGTATTAATTAAAGTTTAAGTAATAATACAACAAATTTTGATTTTAAATTTTAAATTATCTTGTTTTAAATTTTGCTATAATATACATAGAATCATAGATATATAAATATGATTGAATTCATTCGACCAGCCTTAACAATCTTAGTAACGCATCTACACCTTCATTGTCCATCGACGCTCCTCAATGGTCGTTTATATTAGACTATTTGTAAATGTTTGTATAATATGAATATTATTTGAATGCTTGGATTGATAGTGATAAGTGGTACAACACATATCAAAATGTTATGTGAATGTACGATAGTTTTAGTCATCTAGATCTAGTTGGTAAAGATGTCAATTTAAATAAATCTATGACTTCAACTTTTACAATGTTGGTACAATATTGTACCAACATGTACCAACCGAAAAGAGTTGATACCAATTTAACTGGTACCAAGTATAGTTGGTTGGTACTTGATAATCCAAGATCTCTAAATCTTAGAGAGAGAGAGAGAGTAAGCGCAAAGTTCTCGATTAGAATGAATGAGCGTGTACTTCTTACAAGACACAAAGACCAAAGGGACTTAAATACCCTTGTCTTATACAATACTGTATGTGACTCTAAACACAATATAAGACCAAGCCTATAAATACAATGATTACTATAAAATCAGACTTAACAATCTCCCCCTTAGTAATCATTGGCGTTGTGGTCTTCAAAATCAATCTTCTAAATCAGCACGGACCATCTAAGTGACTTTGTGAAGAAGCTTCTTGACTTAAAAAAATAATTCTTCTCAGCATCTTTCAGGCTCAATTGCTTTTGTTGTCTTGACAAGACTAGACCTGTTTGTAATTAGCTTGAAAGAACAATCGGTTCATCAGCTTGTGCTCTAGACGATTCATGTAACACCCCGAATTTCGTTATGTAACCTTGGTATTCTAGTGTTAAGCTTTTGTCGTTAGCACCGCGTTTGGGTCCAAGTTTGAGTTTGGCTTTTGGTGGTTTTGGACAAACCACAGTGAACTACGCGAGTTGCACCGCGACTTGAAGTCGCGGCACAACCCGCGAAACCCTCTGGATGGGTTTGGTTTTGTGTAAGCGGGCGAGTTATGCCGCGAGTTGAGGTCGCGGCATAACCCGCGTAAGTCCCTGGCCGACTTAAGGGTTTCAGTTTCACAAATATCTCATTTTTATCTCACTCTCTCAATCTCAAACTCTCTCTAAACTCTCTTCTCTCTCTCTAAATCGTTTTCTCTCTCTCTCTAGAGATTGGTGGTTAAAATGTAGTACTTGATCCGAGGTTTCGGTGTAGAAAGCTTCGTCTTATCAAGAGGGTCAATATCTGGTTCTTCGGGTTTTCGTATAAACCTATTGGGTGAGTTCCTACTATCATTTTAAACTGTATACATATCAAAAAATACCTTTTGGAACTCCTATATATCTCCATGGTTTCAGATCTAAGTTTTCTACATATTTGTTATAACTTGAGTTTTGGGAGATTTTAGGGTTCCCGATCATTGTGTTTACTAAAATGATGGATCTTATCTTATTGAAGTAAAATGATGTTTTACTTGTACATTTTGTGGTATGTGAAAAGAATGTTTAAGAACTCACTTTTAATGATTTTCATTCTTACCAGAAGTTGAACTGGAAATGACATTTTGTTTATAAAATGTGTTTATACCATATGTTTACTTATGGTTGGTCACATATGTTGTTGTGACGAGTCTGTACCATTACTAGCGGATCCCTAGGTTTTGAGTCGACTGTATTATTGGGATGTCATATTCCCCATTTTGTAGCTATGGATGCATATGATCCTCGGGGGCAACTTGGTACGGTTATGTGACGCCGGATACTAGCCATGGTTCATAGTGATCCTAGCGAAGCAGTATACATTGGTTTTGCTTGGGACTAGATCTCACGTTGTAGCACGGACCGATGTGTTCGTATCCTCGGATTCTAATTGTTTAGCTCATAACTCGGATTGGTGGCCTACTTTGTGTTACACCACAATCCTTGGTAAAATGGTTCTTTTATCATCGTATGATGAGTTTTGGACCGAAAAGGCCCGGTTGTGGCGAAATGTTATCTTTTATAAATTAAACATTTACGAAAAGATTTCCTTATGATACTGATGTTTATATTTCGGGAAGTTTATAAAAGAACTACTTGTGCATTAAATTGTGAGGTTCTGGAAAGAAGGTTTATGGTCTCATTTTAATGGATTTCATTCTTATTAACAGTTAACTTGGAAATGCTTATTTGAAAGGATTCCCTCTGATACAAAAGTTTATATCTCTTGAAATTTATAAACTGTATGTTCTCACTAGGCTTTAAGCCTAACACTTTTTCTCAAATGATATGTATAACAGGTTTCCCTTAGCGGTGGGTTGCCAGGGTTTTGAGAGACGGGTTTGGTCTCGAGGCTTCTTGAGATGACTAGTATTGTAACTGGGCATTTGTTAAGTCCCATTCTTTTGGTGAATTATGGATTGTCATCTGATGTAATCTAGATAGATGTGTCTAGATTAGTTTGTTGATGAATTCTATATCTGTACAGGTTTTGTAAAGTCTTAAGGACTGATCCCCTTTATGGGAGGTTTATATCAATACAAGTGTCATGTTGCCATAATTCCAGGTTTTAATTTACTCTGAATTTTAGAGTGTTACAAGTTGGTATCAGAGCTCTAGTTTAAGCGAACTAGGCATGAATGTAAGATGTCTAGACTTAGACTGAGTTTGATAGGCACTGATTGTGAAATTGGGTAGAACTTCTAAGATGGGTTAGTCTTAGAATCGACAGAGGTTATGTTAATCAAGCGTTGTGATGATGGTAACAAGAACCCTTATATGATATATGTTCATAATCTCACTTAGCTAATGTGATTATGAGGATATTTTACGTGAGTGTAATTGGTTTGCTAATGTTATGACAATTGGTAGACGTAGCGGTACGTTTCTTTCATGCGTGTTTCAGTTAAACTCTTCCTTACCCTTTCTCGTGCTTGTGTTTATCTACTCTACCTTAGTATGTTGACCGTTAGAGTAGTGCGAAAGTTTCTAAGCGAGTAAGCCAAAGTATGATTGTTGTTTATAGCAATGTCTCTTTGGGATGATAGTAAGTGCGTTGAACGCATTAAGTTAATCATCTTGAGCCAGATTCGTTGGTGGAATTAGAACTATATCTTGTTAGATCGACTCTATTTCGAGGAGATTGTAAGTTAATTAATGGGATGGTTTCCCTAAGATGCCTGAGGCATCCGGTTGATTACAGTACGTCGGGATGTTGGGAAGCGTAGTATTAAGATGAGAGTGCCGACCGAATTCATGAATTAAATTTATTTCTAAAATAAGTTTGCATAAATTGCTTTTCATGATCGCCAACCATAAAGTAAATTACCTTATAACGTTTTGGCAAAACATTTAGCAATCAACATATTTTAAACTATGAGCATAAGCATGCTTAAAATGGTTTGTTGCACCTGATTTCAAATTGTTATCAAAACTCTCTTTGTTCACGTCTTGTGTTTAAATGCTATTTTTGGATGTCGAAATATCTGTGTTTTAACGCTTTTTGAGTTAATGGGCAAGTAGCTGTGGAATTTTGACCTTGACATTGGATATCTTCCATGTATGTCAATGGTTTTAAAGGAAGAGTTATTTCCATGCTTTTGAGTAGGAGTTTCTTGGGAATTTTTAGTTGTGTGAGTTTTGTTGAATTCTTGGAGTTTTGTTTCACGGATTCTTTTATCGCATGGGTATATTTTGAGATGCGTGAGTTTAATTTCATTGCGTGCAATTTATGAGTTCTTTGGGCGTCGAGCTCATCAAAAATCTTGTCAAAATGGTCGCCTTACCTGTGTTGCAAAATGGAAATTTGGACACCACTTGATTTTAGCGTTAATGAGTTTTATAAAATCCAGTTGGATTATGGTGTCTTATCTTACGACTTTTGTGTCGCGTAAATAATTTCAGGAACATGTGCATATGCATCATTATGTGCGTTAATTTTGGGGTTTTGTTAACAAATGTCAACCGTCGGGTACTATGTGCATTGGATTTAAGTATAGCGTTGGTGTGAATGATTGCATAAACGATTTATGTATTTTTAAAAACAGGACTTTCGTTCTGATCGTATTCCCATCATTAACTCTTACTGTTAAAATTTCCGCAAAGCATCCAGCGAGTTAGCGGTATTTTGTCGTTGTAGTTTCTATTTTGGTCAAATGTATTTATCTTTGCAACGGGAAGCTTTAAACTCGATTTGAAATTTTAATTGCATCCCCGTTATTTTACCACCCTTTGGGGAATGAATTGTTGCATATGGGGTGAGTTGAAAATTCTTTTGCTGCAACGCCTCTTGGTTATAGAGGAGAAATTTTAAAGATAAAATTGTGATTTTTCCCTTTGGAATGGTACAAACAATTGTTGCACATGTTGAAGTGCAAGAACCTATTTTCACAGTTATAGCATAAATTTTTGCGTATGTTTCACTCGGTATTTCTCAAGGTGCGAGTATTTTGTTAAGTTTTCGTATTCGGTAACTTGGATTGTTTTAACATCATAAATTGCTCATGTCGAGCTTGAATATTTCAACAAGTAAATAGCGCGATTTACATATTCTGGGTGATTATTTTGTACACGTAAAATCTACATTATGATTTATGCATCTTTGATGATTCTGTGCAAACAAAAGTCTATTTCATGACATATGCATCTTAGTATATTTGCATTCATAAAACCTTTGGAAAATCTTTGGCCCCAATACTTGTTGAGTTTTGAGAAAGCATGTATTTGTGGTGTGGGTTTTCATAAGCATTATTTAAAGACATTTCATTATTTGGGGAAAACCTTTAAATGTCGGTTAAATGTGTTTTAAGGTTTACGAGACTTTCGTTGGAAATTTACGTGAAGTGTCGAGCCTTTGGCTCGGGTTTTGACTGAATGAGTCGTGTGGACATTTGTCCGGATTTATAACCGTAATGAAAGATTTTAGTATGATGGAGTTTATTTGTGTTTTTGGTGAGTTAAAGTTGATTTGTGAAAACGGTGTACATGCCAAAATGTTTATTTTAAAGTGTTTGTGTTTTACATTAAATTGTTCATTGCTGATAAGTTTTGGTTATTTTGAAATGTTTAATTTTATGAACATGTTGAGACACCCATTTTGGGATCTTTGGTTATTTTGGTAAATAAATCATGTTGAAGTGTTTCTTTGATGATTTTACATATATAATTGGAGTTCAATTGACGTAAGTGTCATTTGGTGTATTTGATCTTATAAACCTTTTCAGAAAATGCATATTATTGTGTTATGAGACATTTTGAAAACCTATGGGTATGAGTTCATTTGGAAAACGGTTTGTTTCAACCAACGATGAGATTTGAGTTAATTATACTTTTGGTCGTGTTTGCATAATAGTTGGTCAAACGTGTTTCAATATTTATATCGGCATTCATTTGGGTATCTACGTAAACTGTTGGGTCGTTGGCTCAGTTTTGACTAAATGGAGTCTTGAGGACATTTGTACGGTTTTAAAAACAGTTGTGAAATTTTTGGAGTATGATGGCGATTATTTCGTACCATTGAGAGTTACATGTTTTGGGAACTTTGGCTTTTCAGTTTGAGTCATGTAATGTTAGACAGTGCTGTAGATCCATAGACAGTCTGTCTGTTTTGTAAAGTCTGAGGTTTTGGGTTACACTTAGTGACCGCTCGGGTTGGCTAGCGAGTAGACAATAGGTGGCACGAGCTGCTGAGTTGGAACTCGTCTAGATTGGATAGGCACCCGTGTCCATAAGCCCTTGAGGTGGAACTCGACGGAGTATGGCTAGAGGCAATAAACGGTTTGAAGTTGTGATGTCTGATATGGCATGGGAACTAAGATCGGGATACGTGGTGAAATCCAATAACATCACGGGTGGCCCCATTCATTTGTTCTCGCCACCCAAGATGGAAACGTTTAGAGGTCATGCGAGAAAGTTGTATGGGCGGCCTACTTGCGTGTCCTTCTATTCTCTTTGTGTAAGGGTCTCTCCGTCGTAGACCCGGGGTATTTTAAACACTAATGTCATATTTTTACCAACTCTGGTTATGTGGAGTCGACGGTAATTGATGGCTTTAATATTGGGTTCCCCCCACATATATTAAGGTTTGAATGAAATGTGTTATTTCCTGCATGTTGATATTTAGTTTTCTTTCGTTTTTGGTCGTGTGAGTATTGGGCTTAGTGTCCATGTTTTCGGACGTACGATGTGGATGGTGTTACTAATGTTTCATACTTCAAGTTAGTACAAGTCGTGTCAATTTAAAAAGCATCGTTGAAATGAAGGATCCATCTTTGAAATTGCATAACTTTGTAAAGGAGTTGTTCCATGTTTTAAAATTCGTTATTTGAAAGATTCTGTTTTAAGGAGAAGTTCATCAATTTAATTGCTTTTACTTATGTAAAACTCTTGAGCTCTCTAGGCGTTAAGCCTAATCCTTTTTATTTTTTTCAGCATGTGCATCAGATTCCTGTTGTGGGTTTTATTAGCGCCCGTCCTCTATTGTTCAAATGTATAAATTGGTAGTATGTTTAGAGGCTAATCTTTATAATGTGGTTGTAGACGAAATATTTATAGAAGTATTAAGAATTTGAATAAGGGCTATTTCCATATTTGGAGTCGGAGCGGAGTTGAGTGATAACAGAATCTGGGTTAACCGATTGCCGGAAAGACGCATTAGTGCGCCTTGTAAGAATATCTTTATCGATATTAGGAATGGATCAGTGAAATTTGAGAGTTTTGGGAAAAATTAGCGTCGACTGTTGGCTTTGAGTTCGGAATCGTGCAGTTTGAAAGAAATTGGTAGATGGAAAGTTGAGATCACAAAGTTCCTGGAGGTAGTAATTGTCACCTAAGGTTGGGAGGCAACCGTAACCTTGGGAGTAAAGGTTACTTTGAAGTGTTGAGTGTTCGCTTGGTTAGGATTGAATCGTGCCAAGAAGGGTAGCTAATGTGGATGTCGGTTTAAGGATCTCGTTAATGAATCTGGAAATTGGGTTAAGAACGATCTTTTCTGCGGACAGTGTTCCGTTAAGAAGAGTAGATTTCGAGGACGAAATCATTCTAAGGTTGGGAGAATTGTAACACCCCGAATTTTGTTATGTAACCTTGGTATTCTAGTGTTAAGCTTTTGTCGTTAGCACCGCGTTTGGGTCCAAGTTTGAGTTTGGCTTTTGGTGGTTTTGGACAAACCACAGTGAACTACGCGAGTTGCACCGCGACTTGAAGTCGTGGCACAACCCGCGAAACCCTCTGGATGGGTTTGGTTTTGTGTAAGCGGGCGAGTTATGCCGCGAGTTGAGGTCGCGGCATAACCCGCGTAAGTCCCTGGCCGACTTAAGGGTTTCAGTTTCACAAATATCTCATTTTTATCTCACTCTCTCAATCTCAAACTCTCTCTAAACTCTCTTCTCTCTCTCTAAATCGTTTTCTCTCTCTCTCTCTAGAGATTGGTGGTTAAAATCTAGTATTTGATCCGAGGTTTCGATGTAGAAAGCTTCGTCTTATCAAGAGGGTCGATATCTGGTTCTTCGGGTTTTCGTATAAACCTATTGGGTAAGTTCCTACTATCATTTTAAACTGTATACATATCAAAAGATACCTTTTGGAACTCCTATATATCTCCATGGTTTCAGATCTAAGTTTTCTACATATTTGTTATAACTTGAGTTTTGGGAGATTTTAGGGTTCCCGATCATTGTGTTTACTAAAATGATGGATCTTGTCTTATTGAAGTAAAATGATGTTTTACTTGTACATTTTGTGGTATGTGAAAAGAATGTTTAAGAACTCATTTTTAATGATTTTCATTCTTACCAGAAGTTGAACTGCAAATGACATTTTGTTTATAAAATGTGTTTATACCATATGTTTATTTATGGTTGGTCACATATGTTGTTGTGACGAGTCTGTACCATTACTAGCGGATCCCTAGGTTTTGAGTCGACTGTATTATTGGGATGTCATATTCCCCATTTTGTAGCTATGGATGCATATGATCCTCGGGGACAACTTGGTACGGTTATGTGACGCCGGATACTAGCCATGGTTCATAGTGATCCTAGCGAAGAAGTATACATTGGTTTTGCTTGGGGCTAGATCTCACGTTGTAGCACGGACCGATGTGTTCGTATCCTCGGATTCCAATTGTTTAGCTCATAACTCGGATTGGTGGTCTACTTTGTGTTACACCACAATCCTTGGTAAAATGGTTCTTTTATCATCGTATGATGAGTTTTGGACCGAAAAGGCCCGGTTGTGGCGAAATGTTATCTTTTATAAATTAAACCTTTACGAAAAGATTTCCTTATGATACTGATGTTTATATTTCGGGAATTTTATAAAAGAACTACTTGTGCATTAAATTGTGAGGTTCTGGAAAGAAGGTTTATGGTCTCATTTTAATGGATTTCATTCTTATCAACAGTTAACTTGGAAATGCTTATTTGAAAGGATTCCCTCTGATACAAAAGTTTATATCTCTTGAAATTTATAAACTGTATGTTCTCACTAGGCTTTAAGCCTAACACTTTTTCTCAAATTATATGTATAACAGGTTTCCCTTAGCGGTGGGTTGTCAGGGTTTTGAGAGACGGGTTTGGTCTCGAGGCTTCTTGAGATGACTAGTATTGTAACTGGGCATTTGTTAAGTCCCATTCTTTTGGTGAATTATGGATTGTCATCTGATGTAATCTAGATAGATGTGTCTAGATTAGTTTGTTGATGAATTCTATATTTGTACAGGTTTTGTAAAGTCTTAAGGACTGATCCCCTTTATGGGAGGTTTATATCAATACAAGTGTCATGTTGCCATAATTCCAGGTTTTAATTTACTCTGAATTTTAGAGTGTTACAATTCACCTCTTTCAAATAAACTTGAATGAACTGTGATGATCGGAGCTGGAATAGCAAAAGACTAGAATGGCTGAGAAAAATAGAATCTTTGAGCAAATCTTGATCAGCAGATAAACTTTTGAGCTCTTTGTCTCTTTATCATCTCCTTAACTTCTCCCCCTAATGACCTTGATGATCTGAATCAACTTAGTCATGCAAATGTTGGAGACGAGACAGCTTAAGATCTGCAAAATCAGAATAAAGGAGAAAGAGGAGAGGTTTGCGCGACACGTTGGTGGCGCAAAGTGAAGTTTGCGCTAGACGAAGGTGGTGCAAAGTGAGGTTTGCGCTACCAACTGTTGGCGCAAAGCTGACTTACATTCAGAAAATTTTAACTGATAAGCTCTTTGACTCCCCTACACAAATGCACTATAATATGACAAATCAAGTTAGCATTTGTATAGAAAATCAGATACTCCCCCTCGAAAACAGATATGATCAATCAGAAAAATTTCTCCTTATTCACTCCCCCTTGAATAATGAACAAATCCATTTTAAAAAAAAGATATGAGAACACAAGAATTGAAACATCAATGTAGAAAGAAAAAAAATATACTGAATATGTATTTTGAAACGACCAAATATATAAAAATTTAAACATAAACAAATAGAATTCTACTTAGTAAAATATCACAATAAAATCCATCAGATGAAATTAAATGTATGTGTTTGGATACAGAAACAAGTTTTATTGCATATCCAGTTAAGACATGTTCAGTTTCAAAAACTTTCATCGATCTATTCAGTGTGCTCGCATGTGAACTTCGATTAGCTTCAAGAAAATGCAATTCTAAAAATATAATAGAAAACTTTGCAAATAATCACACTAAGCCATCAACAATTCAGACTTTCACAAATTTATAGGTTTATTGCAACTCAAACATAAACCAAGTATCATGAGATGTGTGCTCATTGGCATCTTTTTGCATTGTGCACTATGGCATCTTTACATGAATGTGCTCTTTGGCATCTTTTGATCTTGTGCACTTTTGGCATCTTTTTAATCAACAAGTTTATTAAGTAAAGAACATGTCGTAAACATAACTTTCTATCTGACCCTATTGTAGGATTTGGGTCAGCCGCTCCCAGACCAATTGGCCTTAGGGGACTAGGTGTCAAGCACCCCTTGGAACTTACTTTCCCAGATCAGAAAGGCTATATCGACACATCCTAAACCCATTCATACCAGTAGAACATGACTTTCGATCTGATTCTATTGAAGTATTTGGATTCGATCACTCCCAGATCAATTGACCTTAGGGGACCAAATGACAAGCATCCCACAGAACTTACTTTCCCAAACCAGAAAGGTCACAGGTACAAACTTTTAAACTTAGAGATTTCTGATTTATAAGAATTTAATAATCATCTCAAATACAAGGTTTTACGTCTAAGTGCTTAGCCCATAATTTCATTAAAATCCAAAATTTCGAATTTTTAGGTTTTCTAAGCATTGTAAACTATAAATATTCCGAATCACATAACTCTAAAGCAAAATCAAAAGCTACAAACATGTTGCTGACTTTTCGACTTTTGTTAGAATTGAAATTTGAACATATAAAAACTTTAATATAAACAAAGCAACTTGAAAATTTATCCTAAACATACATTTTATTCAAAAGAAAAGAAAATTGTAAAATTTTTACTTTATAGAATAAAACTTGTGAAGGTTTAAACTTTTAAATTCAACATACCGAGATTTAAAAATAGAAACATTTGATCGGCAAGTTTATATTCAGTTGAAACAAAATAGAATTCAATAATACCATCTTCCACATATAGTATAAAGAAATTATGACTCATTTAAAAAATTTGGGTTGAACAAATTCAGGAGTTTGAATAAAATTGCTCAGATTCTTTCAAAAAAATATGAGAAAACTGGAACAACATCATTATCAGAGATAAATGCAGCGGAAATTAAGTAGATGTACTCACAGTTTCTCATTAGTCAAAAGCTTAAAGCATTGAAGAATGAGTCCTAGACTGACATGTCTAGAAGTCATTGTCTTTGAAGTACGGGTTCTGAGCTGAATTAATCAGAAGCCAAGTTTCTCTTATTCCCCCTTGACATGATGTGCCTGCAACTTAGAATCAATCTGAGATTTTGGTACCCACTTGTATTTGGGCCCATGAAAGTTAGTTGCAGTTCTTATTGGGAAATATTTGTTAGATTTGACAGTTAAAGCACGAGAAAGATTATCAGAAAAATAAGCACAGTCATCAGATGAATACAAAGCATAACCATCTGAACTAGAATCAGAGGAAGAATATGGGACATCTTTTGAAATTCGAATCATTTGCTTTATTGAATATTTGGAAATTTTATTACAAGAAGCAAATGAATCACTTTTATAATGTTTGTCTACATATCTATCCCCATCAGTCTGAGATTCATCTGATATCCGCTTCGCTCTCCAAATCTGCTTCGTTGACTTGCTCAAAGTCCTATCTGAAAGAATTGAATTGGAAGAATTAGAACTGTAGAAATGACATTATCTTGTTTCTTCAACTTCTTTGACCTTATTCTTTTACGTTTTGGTTTATAATACTGATCATTTAGCGTAAAAGATTCATCAAGAATTTCCGAATTAATATTTAAATCAGAAGAAATAATTTTACCTAAGCAACCAATCTGATCAGACAATAAATCTGAACTTACATCGGAGTCAGAATAATTTTGAGAAAAGATGTCAGATTTAGAAACTTCCTTTTTGTTTACCTGACAATCAGAAGAAGGGCTAGAAATAGAATCTTATTTTTGAGAAAATAAATTTTCTTCAAGACTAGATGTCTGAAAGAAAGAATAACATCAGATTCAATTTCTTTTTGAATATTTTGATCTGTCATCTTATCTTCAAGATCAATGATTTTGCTTTCTAATATTAAAGGAGGAGTATATTTCTTAGAATCATAAATGATTGGAGAAATATTTTCCTTATCAGATTTATTGGCAAAAATATCAACAAAATCATCAGATACGGAAAACTTGACGGGAGATATTTCATTAAAAACTTTTCTGCCTTTCCTTGATTTATCAGGAAAATATTTTGCATTTTCATACGTATAAACAAAAGGAATTTCCTTTTTCTTGTTATTTGTCCTTTTCTCATTTTCGATTTTTAACACTTGTTTCTCATTCATCCAATCAATTTTAAATTGAGGAGCATATTGAGCAAGAGTTAGATAATCATATTTATATAAAGTAGGGGATTTTTCAATCGCATTGTTTAAACAATGTGGATTTTTAAAACCAAGTCCCCATTTTTCTTTTAAAGCTTCATCACTCCTTGGTTTATTCATAAAAATTGTTTGCTCAGATTGGTTCCTTCGATATAACTTTTCTTCTAACTTATTTATTTTATCCGAAAAACTGTCTTTTAAATTGGTCATTTCAGTCAAAGACTCAAGATAAGTCTTATTTGAATTTTCCAAATCATCCAATTTCTTTTGAAAGACTTCTTTAATATGAACCAAAATAGATTTTTCATCTTTCAAAGAAATTTTCAATTTGTCAATCAAATCTGACTTTTCTGAATTTAAGTTCTTTTCAGATAATAACTTTAAGCGTAAATCATGTATGACAGTAATAAAGATATTCATCTGAGAAGATATGAATTTATAGTCAAATTCAGAAGGTACCTCATCAGCATCGGTTGAGGAGTCGTCATCATCATCAGATTAATCAACTCCAACAAATCATAAAGTAGCAGTTTTAACTTTGTCAGCTTCATTGTCGGAGTGATTCAGCCAATACTCCTCTTCAGAAAGTAGAGTAGTTCCATTCTCTCTATTTTCGGCTAGCTCCAATTTCTTTCTGTAGTATGCCGAATCTCGAACCACCTTTGCTCGACACTCCTTTGAAATGTGCCCCGGCTTTCCACAGTTAAAACATGCAGCAACTTTCTTAGCCTCGGGCACTTTGACTCTTGAACCGGAAGTGAAGCGAAGATTGTTTGAACCCGACTGATGATGGAACTTTTCCTGATAATGCTGAGAGAGAAGGATCATCGCTTTCTCGAGTGCCTCTCCATCATCATCAGTGGCCCCATTGTAAGCGTTATCAGACAACACTTGTTCAGCCAGTTGGCTCGTGAGGGGTGCAACCGGGTCTACTGACTTTTTGTTCTTCTTGTCCAGTTTGGTCTTTTCTCAGTTACAATGCACTCATCAGTCATTAAGATCTCAAACAACTCTTGGATCTGCATTGAAGATATTCTGACATCATTCCTCAATCTGTGGCAAGATTTATTCCACTCTGGTTGAAGTGCATTGAGGAATTTCAGATTTGTTTCCAGCTCAGTCTTTTCAACTTTAATTTTCCTCAGATCATTTATAACAGCACAGCATCTGTCATAAACACTCTTTAGCAACTCAGTTTCTTTGGCTTTAAACTCCTCAAAAATTTTCATATAACGTGTATGGCGGAGTTGAGTTGCGACCGATGAACCAAGCATGATCTTTTCTAATTGTGCCCAAAACAGATTTGGATAATCCTTGCAATGATCAACCCGGTTGTAGACAGAGTTTGGTAAAGCTAGCATCAGGTTAGCTTTTAACTCTCGATTAACTTTCATTCGCGAAGCCTCTTCAGTTGTTGGAGGAGTCTCTTTATTAGGCTTTACGAAAGGTCCTTCAGTGAGAGACTTCATCATGTTATCTCCATTAGCTTGACGTTCGATGAAGTTTAGGAACCGATCTTGCCATTGAGTGAATTCTTTTTCGTCAACTAGAATTAGAGGACGAGTTTCTATGCCTAAAGACATCATGAGGTCACTCATGTAGAACTTAGCTTGAAAAGCAAACTTTGCAGAATCCATAGATGACAAATTTCAGAAAAATCTAAGTCTGGAAAGAGCTAGCGCAAACTAGAGGTTTGCGTGAGAAGCTAGTGATGCAAACTGAGATTCCCGCGAGTAGTTGGAGACGCAAACTTAGATTTGCGTGATCCAAGTAAGACGCAAACTGTTCTTTGCGTGAACAATGACTGGCGCAAAGCAGACTTTGCGTGAGCAGAAGGTAACGCAAACTTGTGTTTGTGTGATACTGAATTGGCGAGAACTATACTTCACGCTACGAACTGATGACGAAAACTTTCTATAAACAAAGAATGGTCTTGCGCAAAGCTCCAGATGAACTCGCGCAAACCACAATGAACTCGCGTAAAGTTGAGATCTAGCGCAAACCACCTGAAAATCAGTAAAAATCACAAAAATCGATTATAGCCATGAATTTGATAAAGCTTTTTCACACAGAATTGAACGAAAAACAGATTCTGATATGTTTCAACAAACAATTTCAATTAAAAACCACTTAGAACATGAAAAACGAGATTTGAACAGTTCGAAAAACAAGTTTTCCAGAATCTTGAAAAATCTCAAAATTTAAATCCAAAACTTGAATTTCTTTAAAATCGATGTGAATTAAAAGTTTTAACAATCAAAATCGACTCCAACAAACCAATTTTCATAGAAATTCGTTCAAAAACACGTCCGAATTTGATGAAAAATCTAAATATGAGATTTTCTTGAAAAATTCAAGAAAATCAATCAAATTTTCAGATTATATCACAAAATCAGTATTAAAAAACAATTCTCTCAAGATCTAGATTGGCTCTGATACCAATTGATAATCCAAGATCTCTAAATCTTAGAGAGAGAAAGTAGAGAGAGAGTAAGCGCAAAGCTCTTGATTAGAATGAATGAGCGTGTAATTCTTAAAAGACACAAAGACCAAAGGGACTTAAATACCCTTGGCTTATACAAGACTGTATGTGACTCTAAACACAGTATAAGACCAAGCCTATAAATACAATGATTACTATAAAATCAGACTTAACAGTACTTGGTATAAAATTTTGTGTACCAATTATAATTAGGTGGTACACGGTATAAGGAAAAAAATATGGTACCGTACCATGTTCACCCCTACCAAAAACAACAAGACAAGGGGTTCAAAAGATCGAGTCGATTGATTACTTATTGGGGAAAATCCTTGACAGTCGAAACCCTGCAACTCTGGAAATAAACATTACCGTTAGCTAAACACTTCTCTTTTTCAATTGCAGGCTTTTTTGGATTCATCCTAATCCAAGAAATTTTCTGCTAAATTTACAGCATTACAAGAAAAGAACGTGCTCTTCGTCCTCTGTATCAACCTTTTTGCACTACATCAATTTTCACACCCATTCCCAATTTTAACCGATGAAGGTACCCAAAAACCCTAGAAGACGAAAATTAATTTCTCTGTCTGTGTCAATCTCTCGAGATAACCTACATTTGTCTTGGAACGCTGGAGACTACAATTAGGGGTGTTCGCGGTCTGGTTTGGATGGTTTAACCGCTCATGCCATAACTCAAACCGCAAGTGGCGGTTTATTAAATTTTCAAACCGAGCGGTTTGACATCAAGTGCCCAGACAGGTTAAACCGGACAGCGGTTTAGGCGGTCTGGTCCGACCGGTTTAAGCGGTTTAGGCTTTTAATGGGCTTTAAAATTTAAATTAAAAAAAACATATATAATTTGGAATTTTAGATTAAATATCTATTT
This sequence comes from Arctium minus, assembly GCA_954870635.1. Taxonomy (NCBI): domain Eukaryota; kingdom Viridiplantae; phylum Streptophyta; class Magnoliopsida; order Asterales; family Asteraceae; genus Arctium; species Arctium minus. The sequence continues at coordinate 45,532,118 of OX941089.1, read as the reverse complement.
TAACAAAATAAAGTATACCAAAGTCCACGCCTCCAAGGCTCGAGTCCATTTGAAGTAAGCAAATTCCACAAAAAGTTAAACAAAGTTCACAAAAAAAGTAAACAAAATATCCCAACAAAACACTAATAAAAAAAGTAATATGCAAAGAAAGTCCAAAACTTAGGGATTTCGAAATATGCTTTTATGTTTAGGCTATTAGGAGTTTATGATAAAGTTGGGCTATAGTCTTATACTAAAATATATATATATATATATATGATTATATATATGTATGTATTTGGCGGTCGGGTTGGACCAAACCGCCAAAAAAAAGCTCCATACCGCAGACCGGACCAGACCGCCCGGTTTGGCTATTTTTCAAATCAGACCGGACCGTCAAACCGCTTAAACCGCCAAAAACGGTCTAATTTAACTTGGTTTGACCGGTTTGAGCGGTCCAATGGTTTTTTTGAACACAATAGTTGGGCAAGAAACTGTAAGCGCAAAAGAAGGTAGAATTTTCAAGCCCTATATTACTTTTACCCTCTCGCAGAAAGCTACACTTTGACTTTGGATATCATTATATCAAAGAAGATAGTTATATGGATTTTATTAGAATAAACTACAATTTTGGTCCCTGAGGTTTACACGTTGGTCCGAAAAGGGTGCCTAGGCTTCAATAACTATAGGGGGAAAATGTTAGTGTATAAATTGTATCCAAGATTTAATGTGAAAAGTCTAAGTCTATGTAAAGTCAACAAAGTCAACATTAGTAGTATGAGAGTTTAGCCTTATGAGAGTTTCTATTTGCTTGTGAGTTTAAGTATGTGAGTGAAGTGTATGTGACATATAAATAGTTCTTGTGTTGTAAGTGTTTCAAGTCAAGCATTGTACGTGTATCTTTAATATCAATATACTTTTGACTTTCTCTCACTACTCTCTCTCTAGATCTGAATTGTAATTGTCATATCTTGAATGTTTGGGCATTGAATCTGAGAATTTTACATTTTCAATTGGTATCAGAGCTGAACCCATTCATATTCAGAAAGATTGGATCATCAGATTTAGATTGATTTCTTGAAATATCAAGAACGCGCAAACGAGATTTCAGAGTTTACTGTTTTAATCAAATTCAAATTTGTTAGTTTGTATTAGACTGTTAAAATGATGTAATTGTGTTCGTTTTGAGTGTGAAATCACTTTGTATTCACATCATTTCACAAATTAATCAATTAATCGATTTCAATTTTTGAAATTTTGTTTTTCTTGAAAAATGTTCATCGAACACTGTTGTGAATTAATTCATTGTGCTTTGTTGTTTTTAATATGAAATCAGTATTAGAAATGTGTTCTATATGATAAATCGATCAATCTTGTGCATTTTCAAGTTCTAATTGCAGGAATTAAGGATTGTGGATCGATTTTTGAAACTCAGAGGCAAGAATGCGCTAGATCCATACTTCGCACTAAGCAAGAACACGCCAAAATCAAGAACGCGCACGATGTTGAATATAATGAGTTCTGCGAGTTTTGATATTGGTTCGCGCATAAAGCATCCTGCGAGAAGCTAGTTCACGCAAAGCATACTCTGCGAGTTCTTGGATTCAAAATTTTTAAGTGTGGTTCGCGCTAAGTGTTGTTTGCGATAAGTATAAAAAGCGCACAAGTTATCAGCGAGAAATTTCATGCACAGTAACTTGCGAGATTTTTTTTTAACGTGCGAGTTTGTGTTTCTTTATGAGAAGTTCAAGTGTTCAGATTTTTCTAAGTCCAATTCGCGCACGAAGCAACTTGCGAGAAGCTACTTTGCGCACAACGATACAAGCGAGTTCCTTACTTCGCGCACGTAGTGGCCTGCGAGTTTCTTGTTCGCGCATAACATGTTTAGCGAGAAGCAGTGTGAACAGTTACTTGCGAGTTTAGTGGTTTGCGAGTTCTTGTGGCCTGCGAGTTCTGAAGTTAGAATTTTTTAGACTATTTTTCAAGTGGTGATTTGTGTTTGACTTTCAGTCAAATTTTCTGAATTGTTTGGGAACGATCATTCATATCAAGCCAACTTATTGATCAAGATGTCTACAATTTTATGAGGGAGAGACTGTGTGATTATGTACATGCCTGAGATACCGGCAATTGAAGCTGAAAGGGACAAACTGAAAAATCAGAATTCAGTTCTTCTTAAACAGATTCAGGAGCTTAAATTTATATTGTCAAATTCTGATAAAACTCCTGATTGTATAAATTGTACTAATAATGCTAAATCTGATTTTACAGGTATCATCAGAGAAAGATAGAAAGAGCTTAAAAAGAAAGAGAAAGAGAAATATATTGTATTAAAAGAGAATACTATTGTGACATGTGAGAAAGAGTTAAAGCTGAAAGAGAGAAAGATTGTGAATCTTCAAAGCCAACTGAAGACAACTGAACAAAGATCATTAGCACTACAAGTTAAATCAGTTGAGCTTCAACAGAAGTTTAAGGCTTTTGAAGATAAGATATATGCGTTAGAGTCAAAGAATGTTGATCTGATAAAAAGCCTCCAAGCAGATAAAGACAATTCAAATCTGGAGACAGCTTCTACTCAAAAGTTTTCTGATTTTTCTAAGAAAGCTCTCCAAGAGAAAAAGGATTTGGAGCTAAGATGCATGAAACTCTCGAAGCAAGTATCCGAATTCGAAAAGATTCTGATAACAGAAAGAGATACTTTTGCTAAAGAGAGACGAGTTCTTGAAGATAAAGTACTTGAACTTCCCAAACAAATTTCAACATTACAAAACTTATTAGAAAAGGAAAGAAAATCTTTTCAGGAAAAGAAAAAATCTTATGATGTTGAAAAGAAAAATGTTGAAAAGATAAATACTGGGATTTTCAAGGAAATTTCTGAGAAAACCAAGAACTTGGAGAAAGATTTTGAACAAGAACGTTTAAACTTTGAATCTGAAATATCTAAGCTCACATCCAAGTTAACTGTTCTATCCTCAGACATTCTTAAAGAACAGATGGCTAAATCTGATTTGAATCAAAAGTTTGACACAATTATTGCTGAAAGAAACATTTTAACTGGAAAAATAAAGGACTTGGAAGCTGCAAATATTGAATTGTCAGAAAAGATTTCAGCTGATGTGATTAATCAATCACCTTATGACAATTCAACCGAATAAGTTTGTTCGTTTAAAACTGCTTCAAGTTCCATTCATGAGAAAAATGTTTTAAAAAACAAAAGTGTCAAATCAAACAATGTCAAATCAAATCAGATCCGACCATCAAATCTATTTTATGACGAGTCTGTTGATAGTCCAGTGAGCTTTTATGTAAAATCTCTTGGAAAGCAATCTAAGAAAGAACAGATGGTCTGGAGGGTTAAAGATTCTTCTGATGAGAAGAAGAATGACAAAGCATCTGCATCCACATACAATGCCAAAAAGAATAGTAAGCATAAAGGTAAATCTTTTGGTAATTCTGATAGGTTTTATTCTACTAATCATTTGATCAGGATTGCTCAAAAGAAGATTTGTTGTTCTTACTGTGGAGCACATGACTTGTTAAGTAATAATTTTGTCAATTACTGGTATGGTTCTTACTATGTAACCCCCAAAAGAACTGCAACTAACACATCAGGACCCAAATACCAGTGGGTACGAAAAGCTAAATCAGTGTTGCAGGCACCCAAGGTTTAAGGGGGAGCAAGAACAAAGGCTTTTGAACAAAACAGTTCAAAACCCGGACCTAAATGTCAAGGATTATGTCTCTTGAATAACACAGTTCAAGACCCGTACTTCAATGTCAAGAATTGTGGCTTTTGATTACAACAGATCAGGACCCGTTCTTAAAAGTTTAAGGACAAGGATATTATGCAAATATCCATGGGGAGCTTATCAGAATATAAATCATTTTATCATGATTTGATGGGAGCTTAAAGGTAAGTATCTTCTGATCTTAATCTCTGATTGTTTGAAAGAAAAACAACTTTCGAACATGAAAAATGTTTTCTTAAATGTTCAAACCACTTCTCTATTCTCAAAAGATTTCATGAATCTAGAAGTGTGATTTTAAAGGTTTTTCATAATTTGAGCTTTAAAGTTTACTGACCGTGTGTTTCCAAAGATTAATACTTGTGTATTATCTTGTCTATATATTTTCAAGTATTCACACACACCGGTTTAGTATTTCATTTGAATTTGTTATTACCATGTATCAAACGTTTAAGCTTTCTATGGTAATACTCCCGTTTGCTATTCACTGTTGTTTGAATCAAACGTCATTTCATCATTATGTGTGCCTTCATTGTTAATATGTTTATATATTGTTCATATAAACATCTTACGTCTTTGATTTCCCAAAATATTATTCTTCATGAATTTTGATCTGAGCTTAATCATTGTCAGATTCTCAAAACATTTCTATTCTTTCATGATTATTCATTCATACAAAGTTTTGAGAAATCTTAAATGCTTAAAATGCTCAAATTTCATTCTTATCTTTATGAGCATACATACACTGACAAATGATTTCTTGTGCTTTAATGTCAAGAAAATCATTGAGGCAATACATGCTTTTAGGATATATACATGGGATTAAGTGTGAGAACTTAAAAGAACTTCCATGGATTCACGATAACCAGTGTTTCCTACCCAGGAAGTAATCCTTTGAGTGATTGAGGGGAGAGGGGTCAAAAGATTGAGAGTGGTGTGTGATGAGGTAAAATGGAAAAGAGAGATTGGTTAGAAGTGAGCTTACATGTTTAAAAGAAAGAGGGTGAGAGATCAGAGTAAAAGAATATTAAACTCTGCACCAAATTTCTTTCTGAGTCGGGCAACCGCATAAACTGTTGTTTCACAATTCTTCATGAACGACATTGAAAAAGGCACCTAGCCCATGCCATCTCTTGCATAACACCCCACCAGATACTCATTCTTTTCTCAAAAAGAGAATGTTTCACATTTTCTGGGGAAGCAACACATACGCTATTGATTCTTCATTTGGAAGATACTGATATTGAACAAGAAGGAAAGTTTCCCCACCTTCGACCCTTTCTCATGCACATTTGAGTCTATGTATAACCTTTGTTGTCTCAATGGTTTATATACTTTGAGCCTTATGAAACACAATCATTGTGCTTAATTCTTTCATAACACATGCACGAGCACACACAAAATCTGTTTTTCTGTCAGAACATTCATAGAAAATACCTTGTGTTTTTCAATGATTGAATGGAAGTCCTGGGGAGTGAACATTACTTCAAGCTCCTTACATTGTACATTCGTTGTACACAGTAACTTTGTGTTACTGACAGGCATTCCTAACTGTTTCATTTGTTGATTCAGGGTTACAACTCATAATTTGTCTGAATTTGAAAAGATTCAGATAAATACATTCATGAATTGACGGCTCATTATCAGATCAAATAGGGAGAATGTTCAAACTTTACCAGAAGAGATCATGAAGACTGTTCTATATTGTTTAATTGGGAAAGAAGTTTCAAAGACTGGGCTGACATTGAAATGAGTTTTGATGATTTTGATTCTCACAATTCATCAAAAAGGGGGAGAAATTTACAAAGTTCAATTTCAAAGTCATAAAGTGCAAAGACTTGGGGAGAAATTTTGAAAGTTCAATTCATTCAAGTCTGATGAAAAGAAATCATTCCGAGATGATTCAAAGACAAGTCAAGATGATTCAAGAAAGTTGGTTTTCTGAAAACGATCCAAAGATCAGAGAGATGAAGATACGAGATCAAAGTTTCCTCAAAGTTGTTGTAAAGTTCAAAGATGAGAAGTTCAAAGAAATTTCAAATTTTCAAATTTGTTGATCAAGATTTGTTGATTTTTCAAAGACTTTGTCAAAGACTTTTCAAGATTCTTCTAAACATCAGAGATTGAAGATTGTCAGAGCTTCAATGTTAATAGCTATCAGAGTCAAAGTTTGAAGAATCAAGAGCTGAAGACGATTGTCAAATTTTTATTAAATCTTGAATACAAAGGGGGAGAATGTTAGTGTATAAATTGTATCTAAGATTTAATGTGAAAAGTCTAAGTCTATGTAAAGTCAACAAAGTCAACATTAGTGGTATGAGAGTTTAGCCTTATGAGAGTTTCTATTTGCTTGTGAGTTTAAGCATGTGAGTGAAGTGTATGTGACATATAAATAGTTCTTGTGTTGTAAGTGTTTGCAAGTCAAGCATTGTACGTGTATCTTTAATATCAATATACTTGTGACTTTCTCTCACTACTCTCTCTCTCTCTCTCTCTGAATTGTAATTGTCATATCTTGAATGTTTGAGCATTGAATCTGAGAATTTTACATTTTCAATTGGTATCAAAGCTGAACCCATTCATATTCAGAAAGATTGGATCATCAGATTTAGATTGATTTCTTGAAATATCAAGAGCGCGCAAACGAGATTTCAGAGTTTACTGTTTTGATCAAATTCAAATTTGTTAGTTTGTATTAGACTGTTAAAATGATGTAATTGTGTTCGTTTTGAGTGCGAAATCACTTTGTATTCACATCATTTCACAAATTAATCACTAAATCGATTTCAATTTTTGAAATTTTGTTTTTCTTGAAAAATGTTCATCGAACACTGTTGTGAATTAATTCATTGTGCTTTGTTGTTTTTAATCTGAAATTAGTATTAGAAATGTGTTCCATATGATAAATCGATCAATCTTGTGCATTTTCAAGTTCTAATTGCAGTAATTAAGGATTGTGGATCGATTTTTGAAACTCAGAGGCAAGAATGCGCTAGATCCATACTTCACGCTAAGCAAGAACACGCCAAAATCAAGAACACGCACGATGTTGAATATAATGAGTTCTGCGAGTTTTGATATTGGTTCGCACATAAAGCATCCTGCGAGAAGCTAGTTCACGCAAAGCATACTCTGCGTAAATATATACAAGTTTCTACTTCATCTTCTCTCCCAAGATTATGAATACAAAACTTCATATTTTCCTTAAACCCCCATAAAATTATGAATCTAAGGCCTAAAACAAAGCACAAACAAGAAACGAAAAGCCCATGTACAAAATCATATGAAGTATTTCAAATCAGATTGAAGAAGTTATACCTGATTATTCTGGAACAACAAGAACCCTAAATCAAATGTACAAGCTTAAATCCTAAATCAAGATACAAACTTAAAACCTAAAATCAAACCCTAAAAACTAAATCAAATTAAATCACAGACAGAGGAGGTTTTGAATTACAAGAAGAAAATGACGAGGGACACGTTCATCTGGGGAGTTGGGGTTGAGGGTGTCAGATTCGCAGAAATGAAGGGCGTTGAAGTTACAGGGTTGATTGTGTCGGAGTCTCAGAGATTAGGGATGTCGGAGTTACACGGTTGAGAGGCGTCGGAGTCAGACCGGAGCTCGAGAATTCAAAGGAAGGGGTGTTGGTTTAGAGAGTTCAGAGGAGGTGGTGTTGAGCGCCTCCTTCACCAACATTGAAACCTGTTCGAGAGAAGATTTGAGAGTGAAAGATCAAAGGAGGAGGTGGTGTTGGATCGCCGGAAGTTCGAAGGGGGAAGGGTTGTGGCCGGGTAAAGCTTGTCAAAGAGTTCGAAGGGGGGAAGAAGGGTCCGACCGATTAGAGCTCGTCTGTGTGTATGTATATGAATATACATATTGTTGGTCCTAGTTAGCAATAAGTAAACAAGAAGAGTATTGTAGAACGGGGTTGAATACAATACTCACACTTTTTCACTTAATTTAATTCTTATTGATTTGAAATCAAGAATTACACATAGAAAACTTTTGATTGTTGCGGAAGAGAACAAGATGAAATATGTTCAAACAATCTTACACAAAGAGAATGAAGAACAATTGTAAAACACTTAGAAAAGAAAAGAACTTCGTAGAGAGAAAATTTCCAGGCACTTAGAGAGCTTGAAGGCTTGTAAAGCCGGTGATCTTGCATGTTGAAGCATATTCCATATTTATAATGCCTTATGCATTTAATGCATGGGACACCTGTTGAGCAAGGGATGGACACAAGTCTTCTGTATGGTATAGGATGTACCTTTTGTCTTGAGGTGTTTTTGGCTTGAAGCATTGACCTGCAGAGGATGGTACAAAACATACTTTTTCTGGTTTTCGAATGAGGTCCACGTCAATGCAAGATATCACAAATATACTTTCTCAGAAAAGTAGAATGTGTTTGTGCCAATGATATTTTCCCACCGAAACTTATCAAAGACAAGTTTAGTGAATAGAGAGACAAGTCGGCACAGGTGAGAAATCTTCAGGCTCCTGAAGATGTGAGAAATCTTCGGGCTCCTGAAGATGTGAGATCGGCACCATCCTGGCCGATTGTGTTGAGCACATAGGCATGATTGGCTTTAGGCTGAGAAGTCCATCTTCAATACGCTTTGAGAGATATACTTCTTCTTTATCTTTTTCGGCTGCTCTTTGATTTCACCTAACATTTGTATAGAAACCAAGCTGCTAATAAGAACCTCAAAATATTCTAAGTAAGATGATACAAAATGGAAGATTGGGTGATCATCTTTAAATCTTCAGATGACCCAACAATCTCCCCCTATTTGAGGATGACATCCATACTTAAGAATAAAATGAAAAGTATATTGAATAAATCATTTTGACCCATATTTACTCTTTTTGGGTTCTTTTCACATAGTCCATTCTTTTTGTCCTTTTTTCTTTTTTTAAAAGTATAACGACATTTACAAAAGAATAAAAGAATTAAGTATAGCTATATAAACTAAGAAAAAAATGAATAAAAAAATGAGACAGTAAATATATATAAAGATACAGAAGACAGTAGCCGAAATTGTTTGAACTTGAGTGGTTGGATGCTCCCCCTCAACTCATACTCCCCCTCAACTAATGTCTGGTGGATTTGATCACACAGTCCATCGCAAAGTTAGTTTCAACAGAGTTTAAGCTTGAGTGGTCAGTTTCTCCCCCTCAACTAATTCCCGGTGTCGGAAAGTAAGAAGTCAGATAGTTTTCGAGATCCTTTGAAACTTCTCCTAGAAAGGCAGATTCATCCGTAGATCGTGTAGAAGCATCGGGACTGAGAATCCCAGGTGATAGGTTATGAGGTAGTGAAGAGACACCTTGGATTGGGGATGTGTCAAAGTCATCCTCGTCAACCAAGGAAAATGTTGATGAGGGAATAATAGGGGTCCCCGATGGTACGACCGAATCCTTTTGAGAGGCAGTGGAAGAAGGTGGCTTTAGTTTAGCAGAGTCCCCGGGCCCAGATGGGAAAATTTCAACACCCGCCGATTGTGGAGAATAGATGGGTGGAGTAGGTGGCTTGGCCCTTAAAACCTTCCTCAACCTCTTGAGAGGAGAGGGAGGGGGAAGATGGTGAGTGCCTCCTCTTTGAAGAGGGATGTGTGACCGAGGCAACAACCGAAGGTCCTTTCGGTCATATGGTCATCTTAGCTAGTACGGAGGTGTTGGAAGCCTTTGAAGATTTTTTCTTGCTAGTCGGCTTCACTTGGGATGGGGCAGATGGGACCACTACAGATGAGGGAACCTTGGACACCAGAGTGTCTCAATCATCACCCCATTGTAGATCGAGAGAGTTTATGAAGGAGACCATACCTGGGAGTAGAGGGCGATGGATGTAGAGAGATTCATTGTTCAAAGTGGTATTCATGATTTTCTAAGTGTTGGTCGGAGAGTCATCACCAAATCAATTAGAGACCCAACAATTTTTCTCCCCCTATTTGATGATGACACCAACACATAGAAAAAAAATGGTACTAACACGCAGAAAAATTACAAGACAAGAAGAACTCATAAATTCAGTGGACCATTTTATTTATTTAAAGTTGGGGAGAAAGGTTCGGCTTAGTTGAAAATCGGTCGGGGGGGGGGGGGGATGTTCGGTCGAAGTGGGGATTATATTCACAATGAGGGAAGGGAGGGAATTTGAAAAAGGAAGGGATTTGTAAAGGGTAGGTAATTATGGTGAGAGATGGTAGAGACGAGAAAAGGTGATAGGGTGTGATGGGATATAGTGGGTAAGTCTTGAAAAGAGGGAAAGAAAAAAAAATTTAAATAGAGTGGGGAAAGGGTATGATCATTTAGAAGAAAAAAAATGAGGGGAGAGGTGAGAATCGATCGAGAAAAAAAACAAAAAGGGGGGGTTCGGCTTGGTTGCAAGTTGGGGGGGGGTCGGCTTGGTGGCAGCCGATGGGGGGTTTGTTTAGCTTAGGAAAAAAAGAAAAAAGATGGGGGGTGTTTGGGGTAGAGATCGGCTAAGTGGGAAGGGGGTGGTAGGTCGGCCAATAAGGAGCAAGAAGGAAGGGGGGCAAAAATGAGGAGCCGAGAGAGAAAGAGAGTGGGTGTATCGGTGGTGTCTAAGCCGATAGAGAGGGAAGTATGGTCGGTTAGAAAGAGAGAGAGGGTCAAAAATAGAGAGAGAGACAAAGATAGAGAGAGAGAGAGAGCCGAAGATAGAGTGCTGAAGGGGTGGGGGACGAAGAGATGAGAGGGAGCCGAAGGGGTGGGGGGCCGAAGAGAGAAAGAGAGTGAGTGTTTGAGTTGTGAAAAAAAATAAGGGAGGGTAGGATAGATATAGTGGTAAAGAGTTAAAAAAAGAGAGGGTGATGTCAAAAAGAATTCAAAATGTATTTTTTTTATTTTTCTTTCTCTCTCTTTTTTTGTTTTATTTTTTTTGTTTTTCGTTCTTTTATCTCCTTTTTTCGTTCTTCTTTATTTTCTCTCTCTCTCTCTCTTTATTTCTTTCTCTTTTTTTTTAAATTAAAAATCAGCATTTAACATACCGAGTTCTCCGATGAGAAACTTGAACTGAGCTTCGTCAAGGGGCTTGGTGAAGAGATCTATCAGTTGAAGGTCGGTAGGGATGAAATGTAGTTGGACATCACCTTTGGAGATGTGATATCGGATGTCAATGTGCTTGGAACGAGAATGCAACACCGGATTGTTGGCAATGACAATTGCACTTGAGTTGTCACACAGAATCGGGATGTTGGAGTATATCTGATTGTAGTCTCTAATTTGATTATTCATCCAAAAAATTTGAGCACAACAAGTTCCAGCAGCTACATACTCATCTTTAGCAATGGAGGTAGAAATTAAGTTTTGTTTCTTGCTAGACCAGCTAACAAGTTTACCACCAAGAAGTTGGCAGCTGCCAATGGTGCTTTTCTATCAACTTTGTATCCTGCAAAGTCAGAATCTCTTGAATACTTGTTCTTCAGAAGAAAGTCGGCAAGAATATCATACCAGGCATGAGGAGCCTGCTTTAGACCATAGAGAGCTTTGTCCAATCTGCACATAGTCAGGATGGACTGGATCTTCAAAGTCGGGAGGCTGTTTCACATAGACTTCTTCAGCTAGCTCCCCATTAATAAAGGAACTTTTAATATCCATTTGGAAGACTCTGAAATTCTTGTTGGCAACATGAGCAAGGAAGATTCTGATGGCTTCAAGTCTTGTAACTGGAGCAAATGGTTCATCATAGTCAATTCCTTCCTCTTGCCTATAGCCTTGTGCAACCAGTCTGGCTGTGTTTCTGATCACAGTGCCTTCTTCATCCATTTTGTTCCGAAAGACCCACTTGGTTCCTATGATAGTTTTTCTGGAAGGACGAGGAACCAATCTCCATACTTTGTTCCTTTCGAACTGAGAAAGTTCTTCTTGCATGGAAATGATCCAGCATGGATCAGCTAGAGCTTCTTCAACTTTCTTCGGTTCAATGAGTGAAAGGAAGTTCACATAGAGACATATGTTTCCAAGAACTCTTTTGGTATGAACACTAGCTTGTTGATCACCAATTATTTGATCAATGAGGTGATCTTTAGTCCACTTTATGGCAGGAGGTAAAGGAAGAGGGAAGGAAATTTGTAGAGGAGAGTTGGAAGGGTAATTTTCAGGAGAGAGAGATGGAAGATCGGCAAGAATAGGTGAAGAAGGAATGTCAGGTTGAGAGACTGGGATGATTTGAAGTGTATTTTGAGGTTGGGTAGGTTGAGGATTGTCCTCTTGATAAGAGGAGTGGTTGACGGATGTAGAGGTATCATTGTTTTGGTAGATAGAAGTGGGAACTGTATAGGGAATGTCTGATGATGTGGGAAGAGGACCATCATCCACACAGGAGGATATCCATCAGTTCAATTCATCATCATCACAAGAGAGTGATGATGTCTTGAGGTCGTCAAACTTGACATGGATGGATTCATCAATGCACTTCCTTATGAGGTTGTAGACTCTGAAAGCTTTGGAAGTGAGAGAATATCCCACAAAGATACCTTCATCAGCTTTGGGATCAAAATTTCCCAATTTTTCTCTATCATTGAGAATATAATAGACACACCCAAAGACAAGAAGAAAGCCAATGTTAGGTTTTCTACCATAAAAGACTTCATAAGGAGTCTTGTTATATCTTTTACAATGATAGACCTATTTTGGGTAAAGCATGCAGTATTGATTACTTCAGCCTAAAAATAGGTAGGAAGGTGAGATTCACTCAGCATAGATCGGGCAGCCTCATATAGTGTTTTGTGCTTTCTCTCCACTACACCATTTTGTTGTGGAGTTCTGACGACAGAGAAGTTCTAAGAGATGCCTTTATCATTGAAAAAGTCATCCAACATACTATTCTTGAATTATGTTCCGTTGTCATTTCTTACAGATCTTACCAGTTGCCCATATAACACTTCGGACTTCTTGATGAATTTCATAATTTCTTTAGTGGTGTCACTTTTATACCTGAGAAAAAAATACCCAAGTGTAACGAGTGAATTCATCAATAATAACAAGAATGTACCTTCGACCACCAAGGCTTGGGGGGTTGACTGGTCCACACAGATCCATGTAGAGCATCTATAGAGGTTGAGATATGGAGAAACATTGCTTGGATTTGAAGGAAGATTTTGTGAGTTTTCCTTTCTCACAGGAAACACACAACTTTTCTTTCACAAAGGATAACTTTTCCATATCCGTGACAAGCTCTTAATTGGAGAGGACATTCAATGTCATGAAGTTGAGGTGAGAGAGATGCTTGTGCCAGAGCCAACATCTCTTTGCAGAGTTTTCAGAGACAAAGCAGATGTTTGTTCCGAAGAATGAACTATGTCCCATGTCTATGACATAGACATTTTCTTTCCGGTAGCCAGAAAGTACTATTTCCATGTTTTTGTTGAAAATAATGCATGAGGATAGTTCAAACAATACTTTGTACCCCAGATCACACAGCTGGCTTATGCTTAGGAGATTGTGCATCAAGCCTTCAACATAAGCTACTTTGTTAAAGGTTATGGAACCATTTGAGAGTGTTCCATAACCCTTAGTACTTCCTCTAGAGTTGTCACCAAAGGTGACAGAAGGACCTTTGGTAGGAACGAAGTCAACAAGAAGAGATTTGTTGTCGGTCATGTGACGTAAACACCCGTTATCAAGATACCAGATTTGTTGGTGTCCTAGACCCTGCAATCACAAAGAAATCAGTTCTTTGGTACCCATTTGGAAATGGTTCCTTTTGAGTTAGAAGAAGAAGAAGAAGAATCCTTGGAAGCATTTATATCAATTCTTTCCACAGGACAATCCTTAGCAAGATGGAAGGTATCACCACATTTATAGCATTTTCTATAGATAAAAACCTTTTTGGAGCTTTGATCAGCTTCCTTGTGATGACTCGTCACATTGAATTTTATGGTTTTTGAAGAAATAGAAGAATCAAGAGGTTTAGGACCCAAGATGCCTTTGTCAAAGTTAGCTAAAGGAGTAGAAGACGTTATCTTGGGATTTAGATTTTTCAACATCACCGATCTGGGGATAGGAAGAGAAGAGGATTTCTTATAATCTTTATTAGGAAACTTTCTTTTGGAAGGAAGATCGGCAGTCGATTTTCCTTTTTCAAAGGAAGAGAATTTCTTTGAAGATGGGCGAGATTCTTTGGATTGAATCTTAGAGGGTTGGGGTTTAGAAAAGGAACCCTCATTAATTTTCAAAGATGTCATAGATTCAAGAATGGGTTTGGGAGGTTAATTTGAGCCTTGGGCTTCCTCACTTTCATGAGGTGAACCAATGCTTTTGGCTTTAATGAACATCCCAAACTTGAGATTTTCAGAGAGATCAGAAGAGTCCAAGGGTTCACAGTTGTTAGAGTTTTCTTCTGAAGACTCATAGAATGAAGGAAGAGAGAAAGGAGCATGGGTGTCGGAAGGAGGATCAAGGTCAGATTTTCTAAAGCCTAGTCCAGACTTGTCATCACAAGACATTTTAAGAGTCCAAGATCACTGATTCTTTAGAGAGAGAAAGTAGAGAGAGAAAATATTGAAATGCAAAGTTCAGAGATGTATTGAAATGTAATTGCCAAAGTTACAAAACAAAGGCTCTAAGGGGACTTAAATACCCCAAGCCTTTACAAAATAGAAAAGAACATAAAGCACAGTAAAAGCTTAGAAAATAGATACAATGATTACTACAAAATTAGACTTAACAATCTCCCCCTTAGTAATCATTGGCGCCGTGGTCTTCAAAAACAGCATAGACCAACTAGGCGACTTTGGAGAATCACTGATGCTCTTCTCTTTGACGAAGTCGATTCAGACCAATTAAAACTTCAAGTCGTCTTAGAGTTGAGCGGAGATTCAATCTTTCTTGAATTGAATCTAAAGTCTTCTGGATAAGACGGATTTCATCATTATCAACCAAGAATGCGTTTTCTCTTGATTCCATAAATCTTCTTTTGGCTTCCTTCAGACGTTGCTCTAACTGTAGCTTGATCACTTTTAAGGTTCCATCGGAGTAGTGAGCAATTTCTTCAATTCTGAGAAAGCATTTTTCATTAGAGCCATTCTTATACACCACTCCATATGGATCTTCAACAATAGAGAGAAAAGGATAAGACTCTAAGTTCGGTAAGCTTCGGTTAGGCCTGAGTAGATTAACAACCGGTTGGAAGCTTTCTACAGCCATCTGGAAATCAAAAACTCAGAAGAATCTGATTTGTCGTCGTATGAATCTTTTAATGACGAACAAAGCTTGAGAAATATCCTGTGTTCTATGATACAGATTCCTGAAGTGATCAAATAAGAATTCAATATCGTCTATAGAAAGGTTAGAGAAGTCTGCCTCTGAAAATTTATACCGCTTGCAGTCTCTTCCTTCAGCTTCAAAATCGGGATACCAGATGTTCACAAACTTGTTGATTGTGACACTGATGACTCGAACAATCAAGTGCTGAGAAGAAACGGTACTATTTCTTTTGCGCTGACACTTGATAAACATCAAGTACTCATATTGATAGGCATCTGACTCTTTCTCTACTCCAAGGATTGCATAGATGTTGATCGCCCTTCTTCTAGAGACAAAGATGTTTCTCTGAGTGTATTCTAGAAAGGATGATCTTTGCCTTGATGCTAAATATCTATGATGCAAATTCCTTTGTCTTTGACGTCTAGATAAAGCTGGTCCTTCTTCTAGAATGGATGGTGGAATAACAGGATCAGAAGGTGGAACATCAGCTTCTGCTCTTGAAGACTGACCAACTTCAAATGATCTTGAAGGAATAGTGGTAGTCGGAGCTGAACTATCAACAGGAGTAGATGTGACATTAACTGATTCAGGAATCTCATCACGAGCAGGAAGATCACTATATAGCAAATCTGCTTCTTCTTCGTCTTTAGCATCCATGAACATTGAGTCGTCTTCTGTGTCTGAAATGATAATGATGTCATCACAGTCTTCTTCATTGACTTGACATATCTTTTCCAACCTGACATCTTCATCATCATCAGAATTAATCTCGATGAAGTTAGCAAAGAATGACCTCATGTCATTTGCAGCTTCAGATTCTTCAACTTCATGAACGCTTGCAGAAACATCTGGATCCATGTAAACAACAATTTGCATATTATTGTTAATATTGCTTTCAGAAATATTCAGTTCATTATGCATGGAAGACAGATCAACATTCTCAATCATAACATTCACTAAGTCCTGAATGTTGTAGTCTTCAACAGATTCTCCACTCTTTCCTCTGTCACCAACCGCTTCTTCTTGAATATCTTCTCTTGCTTCAGAAGATCCTTCAACTCTTGGTCTCTTTGCCATCTACCCCTCATGGCCTTGATGATCAGGATCATATTCGTCATGTCGGCGCTTAAGAGACGGGTCGGCCTCAGTTCTGCAGCTTTGGTCATGAGAATCAAGCCTTGAAGATAAATCAGAGAAGGCTTGAGACATAAACGATTTGAGATCAGCAAAACTTGATCGGACTTCTGATCTGAATGCATGAAACTCATCAGATAGAGCAGTGATCCTATCATATTCAGACGAAGAAACTGGAGGCGGCGTAGGTTGGAAGTTTCGTAAAAGAGAGATAAGATCTTGATCTTGATGTTCAGGCGGCGACATAGAGAGAAGTCGAGCATAGAGCAAATCTGTCAACTCTGAAACTGGAATATCGTGAAGAGAAGACCGTGAAGATGTACCAGAAGGAACAGATGAAGAAATACCCGCAGTTAAAGAAACCATTGAAGGAAACGGAAGAGAAACAACCGGAGAAGTAGATGTAGGCATAGCAGAAGAAGGTTCACGAAGAACTACTCCAGATGGTCTTCTGAATGGAATCTCTGGAGGAATCACTGAAGTATCAATCTCCGGCATCTTTCCTTTGAAGAAAGTCTTTAACTTCAGAATTTGAGCTTCCTTTTCTGCATCCATTCTTTCAGATAACTGACGAATAACATCATTTGTCAGTAGAAGCCCGAGCTTGATCAAAAGCTGAATCCAATTCATCTACTTGAAGATGTGCAATTGAAGGATTAACTGGAACAGATTCATCTTCAGAGAGAACTTCTGTTGAGACAACCACTTCCGATGTCCTTGACTTCCTTTCATAAACTTGAATACGCGGTTGATCAGCATGATCACTATCATCATCATCAGAATCACTTTCATCCTCATCTTTATCACTAGCAAGAATAGCATCAACAGCAGTATCATCAGTAGCTGCAGTACCAATATCAGCAATAACATTCTCAATTTGTTGAGAAGCAACATCCTCTTGAACTACTTCTGTTTCAACAATAACAGTAACTTCTTGCTCAACTTCAGCCTCTTTTTCAACTTCAGGCTCTTTGTCAGAAACAGCTGCTTCAACTTCAACATCTTGTTCAACAGCTTGATTGTCATGAGAAGGCTCTTCTTTTACAACTTCCATGAACTCATTCTCCATACAGTATTCTATGACATCCTCATTTGCAACATCAGCGTAGTTTGCAATAAGAGCATACGGAATAGTCATAGAATAGTTGAAAGTCTTCTTCTGCTTCTGAATGTAAGACATTTCCGAGTCTGGAACCTGAGGCCAAGATAACCTGCAAGGAATAGCTGGATTGCTACGGAGCATGCTTCGAACAATAAGCTTCATAAATCTAACAAACGGAATGAACTTTCGTTTCTTGTTGGTGAACTTGTCATGTACTACCTCTGAGAGTTCGGTCCAAAAAATAAACGTGTAGTCGACATGCAAATCATAGACGACTTCATGGAACAATCGGAGATACAGTAAGCTTGCACTGTCAGTGCCAGAATGCTTCGATGTCAGGCACCTGATGAGAACAGAGAACAGTGCATACCATACTGGAGGTAGATTGGACTTGTCAAAGTCTGTAGGTTTGTTCAAAGTACCAACATATCCAAGATTCCGTATCCCTTCATAGATTTCCTCTTTAGATGGAAAGCTATCATATGTAGTTCGACCTGGTCTGGAGTTCGGCTCAGGAAGCTCCAGTATCAATCTCAGTCACTTGTAGGAAAGAAAAGAGTCAAATTGATCGACTTGAAGCTCAAAGCGGTGCGGACGAGCCAGTTCATTCTTTGTTACAGTATGCCAAGCCTGCTGTAGATACACTTCAGGAACATCTGTGCAGTATGAAAGAGCAGGGGCAAGTGGATGTCCTTTGAGTATTGCTCGTATCACTGGATGAATCTTGATTCTGTCAAAGTCCACGTGATAGTTGTTCGGCTTGTATGGCATATACATGATGGTTGGGAACACATCATTTGGTGTTCGTCGAGAAACAGAAAGATCGGCCCCAACCGAAGGATGTGACGGCATCGGAGTATCATGAGAGGCTCGATCAGACGGATCATCAAGAATAGCATTCTCATCTTGAATCATTGGATCAGTATGGGTTTTGGAAGACATAATAAACCTGAAAAACAAAAAAGAAAAAAAATTAGACAAAAACAAAAATAAAAATAAAATATTCATTTTAAAAATAAAATAAAATAGGAAACAAAAATAAAAAGATTTTTTAGTTTTTGTTGATTTTAATCGAAATTGTTTGATAAAATTTGTTAGAAAGATGTTTTCGAAGTTCAGTATATGATTTTCTTGGTTAAAATTCTTAGTTTGATTTGTTCCTGCGAAAATCTGTGAGTTCATGTGATTTTGCGTGTCATTCATGTACTTTGCGTGTTATTCATAGGTTGCATGAAGTAGTAGTGTTTCTGAACTTCGCGTTTCATTCATGAGAGTTTGCATTTCATTCATAATGTTTGCGTGTAATTCTTATGCTTTGCGCCTCATTCATGCATTCATATATCTTGTGATCTAACTCGTGTGTTAGTAAAATTTTCAGGTTTGCGGTTCTCATTGGAAACGCAAAGCCAAGTTTCTCGATTCTAGTCTGACACACAAACCATCAGTTTTCGTTTCTCTCTTCAAGTGAAAAGTCTTTGTGAATCATACGCAAAGTATCTCATCCGCGAAGTTTATCACCCGCGAAGTCTACAAACGCAAAGCTGAGTTTGCGTTCCCTTCAGCAAACGCAAAGCTCAGTTTGCATTCCCTTCAGCAAACGCAAAGCTCAGTTTGCGTTCCCCTCTGAAAACGCAAAGCCTTCTTTGCGCTCCTCATTACAAACGCAAACCTCTAGTTTGCGGGTCTCTCTTACTTAGACAATTTTGCTGAAATTTTTGAGTTTTTCACAAGATGTCTCTACAAGCACAACTGTACAAGAATGACCTCATGATGTCTTTGGGGTCCGATACTCGTCCACCAGTTCTTATCAATGAGAATGAATTCGAACAATGGCAGGATAGATTCATCAACTTTATTGAAAGGCAACCAAATGGGGAGAACATGATGAAATCACTGACTCAGGGTCATATGGAAATTCCAAGGAAAGTGATCCCAGCTATTGCTACTACTCCAGCTACAACTGTTGAAAAAGCTTTAAGAGAGTATGAAGCTGAAGAGGTCTTAAGATATCAAGCAGACAGTCAGGCTAAGTCGAATCTGATCCTTGCTCTTCCCAACTCCATCTATAACAGAATCGACTGTTTCAAACATAACCCAATGTTGATGTGGACACAACTTGAGAAGATCATGCTTGGTACTACAATGTCTACTCAGTTACGACAGACCAGGTACATGAACAACTTTGAAAAGTTCAAGGCCAAGGATGGGGAAAGTTTGAAAAATGTTTTTGATCGATTTTGGGCTATTATCAATGATCTCTACAAGATTAAAGTTACCAAGACTGAGTTGGAGGCAAACTTGAAGTTTCTGAACGCTTTACAACCTGAGTGGAACAAGGCATGCCATCGAATGAGAAATGATGTTAGAATCTCAACTATGCCAATTCAGGAGTTATATGAAATATTGATGACAGATGAATCTTTGGTAATGGAGAAGAAGGCGAAAATGGATAAAAAGAACAAGCCTCTGTCAGTAGATCCCATTGCTCTTATAGCTAGCCAACTGGCTGAGCAAGCTTTGACTGAATCTGCTTATGATGGATCTACAGATGATGATGGTGAAGCGCTTGAAAAGGCCATGATTCTTTTGACTCATCATTATAAGAAACAGTTCAAGCACAGATCTGGGTCGAACAACTTGCGGTTTACTTCTGGTTCTAAGAAGATAGAACCTGGTGCTTCTTCAAAGCCATTCACTCCAAAGTATGAACCAGCAAAGGTTGTTGACCAAAAGAAAGATGACAAAAAGATGATGAATTGTTTCAACTGTGGGAAGCCAGGACATATGGTTAAGGACTGCAGAGTCAAGGTGGTTAAGGATGCTGCTTTTTACCGAAAGAAGTTGGCTTTAGCTGAAAAGAAAGAAAGTGGTACTATCCTGTTGGCCGAAGAAGAATAATGGTTGGACCATTCAGATAACGAGGCCGAAAATGAGGAGACTGCGGCTATGTGCTTTATAGGTGATGACAATTCTGATGATGAGGAAGAGGATACCTCATCTGATGGTTCTGAGGTAATATCTGAGTTTAACTATAATTTCTTCTTATCTCAATTGAATGTTTTTATCACTGCTTTGCATGATATGCGCTCAAAGTTTGTTTCTGAAAAGGTTAAAAATCAAGAAAAGTCTGATTTAATTGATAAACTGCAAATTTCTTTAAAAGATGAAAAATCAATTTTAATTGATACAAAAGAGAAATTTCAAAAGCAGTTAGTTGATCTAGAAAATTCAAATCAGACTTATCGTGATTCGTTGACTGAAATGACTTCTTCAAATCAAAATATTTCTGAAAAGATAATTGTTTTAGAAAATAAATTGTATAAAAGAGAACAATCTGAGCAAACGATTTACATGAATAAACCAAGGAGTGAAGAAGACATAAAAGAAAAGTGGGGACTTGGTTTTGAAAACCCGCATTTTTTAAATCATGCTAAAAATGAAGTTCCTACTTTATATGAATATGATTATTTTACTCTTGCAAGATATGCTCCTCAGTTTAAATTCTTTTGGACAACTAGGAAAACAAATTTTGGAAGAAGAAAATGTGAAGAGGATGAAAAATAAGAGGATTTTAATACCATTTGTTTATACTTCTGAAAATGCAAAGTATTTTCCTGATCAGTCTAAGAAAACCAGAAAATTTCAAAATATTTTAAATATCAATTCTTCCAATAAATCTTCATTATCAACAGATTTCATTGATATATTTGCTAACACTGATAAGGAAAATGTATCTCCGGTATCTTATGATACTAAGAAATACATTCCTCCATAAGTGTTAGAAGGTAAGATTGTTGATCTTGAAGATAGATTGGAAGAACAAAATCTTCAAACTTGTTTACAAAACGATTTATTTCTTTTTATAATGAAAACAAGTTTTGAAGATAAAAGTTCTTCTGGTTTTTCAAAAGTTTCAAAGGAAAATGCTAAGGTTTTAAAAAATAATGGTCATTTGCGTTCCACATTGGAAACGCAAACTGAGAGTTTGCGCATGCAGTGGGAAGCACAAAACTCAGTTTGCGCCTCCAATGGGAAGCGCAAACCTCCTCTTGTCTTGCGAAATTTTGAAAATCTTCACTCCAAGGTTAGTTCTTCAATGTCAAATGCTAAGACTAATTTCTTTGATAAAGTTTCTTCTTCTGATCCAATTATTGATAATTCTTTACTGCTAAATGCTCAATTTTATAAAAAGAAGCGTAAAAGAAGAAGATCAAAGAAGTCAAAGAAACATGATACTGTTTTATCTGAAAATTCTAATGTTTCTGATTTTTCTTCTTCAGATCGGACTGTGAGGAAGTCAACAAAGCAAATTTGGAGGATGAAACAGCAAAGATTAGAATCTTAACTGTTAGGAGTAAATTGTGTAGACAATCTTTGTGATACTGATACATTTGCTTCTTGTAATAAAAAAAATCCAAAATACTCTTTTAAGCAAATGTTTGATATATCAAAGAATATCTCATATGCTTCTTCTAGTTCTGATTCTGATAATTGTGTTCTATCATCTATTGATAATTGCTTTCATTCTTTCAAGAAAAATAAATCTGTGAGAAATAAGAGATATAAATCTAACAAGGGACCCATAAGCATATGGGTACCTAAAAAGGTGTAGTTTCTGTGTGTGCAGCTTAATCAATTATGGTATCTGGACTCGGGATGTTCAAAACATATGACTGGCAACAAATCACTTCTGTCTAATTTTAAAGATAAATGTTGCGGTCGTGTGAAATTTGGTAACTGTGAGACTGCTCTGATTCTTGGTTATGATGATATAGTTCAGGGTAACATAATTGTCAAAAGAGTAAGCTACGTCGAGGGTCTAAGTCACAACCTTTTCAGCATCGGTCAATTCTGTGATAAAGACCTTGAAGTTAGCTTCAAATCCAAAAGAGTTGCAGTGAAGAATGATAATGGCAAGGATCTTCTGGTAGGAAAAAGACAATCAAATTTGTATACCATTGATCTTTCTAAGATCAAAATTCCTTCAGATATCTGCTTGCTCTCTAAAGCTTCAGTTCAAGAAAGTTGGATTTGGCACAGACGTTTAGCTCACCTCAACTTCAAGTATATGGATCGCCTGGTCAAGAATGATTCTGTGAGAGGTCTTCTAGTTCTCCGTTTCCAGAAAGACCATCTATGCCAGGATTGTGAGAAAGGAAAAATGAAGAAAGCTCCTCATAAGCCTAAACCTGAACACTGCACGTCGGCTATTCTTGATCTTTTGCATGTTGATTTGTGTGGTCCGATGAAGACGAAGAGTTTAGGACGTAAGAAATATGTTTTGGTGGTTGTTGATGACTACTCCAGATATACTTGGGTAAAATTTCTGAAGTCAAAAGACGAGACTCCTGAAGTACACATCAACCTCATCAAGACAACTCAGAGAAATAAGCAGAAGCAAGTGAAAGTGGTAAGATCTGACAATGGTACTGAGTTCAAAAACAGTACTCTTCAGGCATTCTATGAATCTCAAGGAATACAACAACAATTTTCTATTGCTCGTACTCCGCAACAGAACGGCGTTGTTGAAAGAAGAAACAGAACGCTTGTTGAGTCTGCCAGGTCAATGCTCACTTATTCAGGTCTACCTTTGTCTTACTGGGCTGAAGCAGTATCAACTGCCTGTCATACACAGAACAGATCAATTATGCATCGTCGTTTCAACAAAACACCGTATGAACTTATGAATGGGATCAAACCGAAAATCAAGTATTTCAAGTCATTCGGGTGTAAATGCTACGTTCTGAATGACAAGGAGAATCTCAACAAGTTTAGTCCAAAGGCAGACGAGGGTGTATTCGTGGGTTATTCTTCGAACTCTGCAGCTTATAGAATTTTTCTGATCTCTGCAAGAAAGGTCATAGAGAGTGTCAATGTAAAATTTGACGAAGCTGCTGATTTGGTTTCTAGTCACTCAGGCTCAAAACCCGCTATCATTGGAAATTCAGTTTCTGAACAAATCAGTTCAGAACCTGCTCTCTCACCAGATAACCAGGATTCTTCTACTCCCTCTCCTATTCTTTCTGATCTTGATTTTCTGTTTAAAATTTTTTATGATGATGTGCCTAGATCTAACTCTGTAAATGTTTCTAATGATTTGAATCAGGAAACTGAGAGCTCATTTATTCCAAATTCCGCTGCATCTATCTCTGACAATGATGCTGCTCCAGTCCCTCCTGTTCAATAAGAATCGGCACAACAAGAACCTGTTCAATCAGAAAATGTACAATCAGAACCAGTTCAAGAAGAACAACCTGTTCAAGAGGAATCAGTTCTGGAAGCAGTACAAAATGATTTTATTCAACAAACTGTTCCCGAATCTGATTCAGAGATTGTTGAGATACCTCCTCCTCAAGTAGAAACTATTTCTATCTCTTCATCTGAAGTAGAAGTTTCTGAACCTCCCTCTCTTCAATTGGAAGTTGTTCAAGATGTAATTGATCCTCTCCCTCATACAACAAAATGGACAAGATCTCATCCAATTCATCAAATTATTGGAGATCCTCAAGCCAGTGTTTCTACACGCTCCAAGTCGGCTACTTCCAATGAATGTCTCTTCACTTGCTTCCTAAGCAAGATTGAACCTACAAAAGTTTCTGAAGCATTGGAGGACCCGGATTGGATCATTGCTATGCAAGAGGAGATCAATCAATTTGATGCGCTCGAAGTGTGGAGACTTGTGCCAAGACCGAAAGGAAAAAGCATAATTGGTACAAAGTGGATATTCAAGAACAAAAAGGATAAAGATGGTATCGTCGTGCAAAACAAAGCAAGGTTTGTAGCCAAAGGATATCGACAAGAAGAAGGTATTGACTACGATGAAACGTTTGCACCCGTTGCCAGATTGGAAGCTATCCGAATGTTTCTTGCCTTCGCTGCTTATCGCAACTTCACAGTATATCAAATGGACGTCAAGACGGCATTTCTCAATGGCAAACTTAAAGAAGAAGTATATGTATCTCAGCCAGAAGGATTTGTTGACAAAGATCATCCAGATTACGTATATTTTCTCGATAAAGCATTGTATGGTTTGAAACAAGCTCCACGGGCATGGTATGACGAGTTGTCAGCTTTCTTGGTCAAATCCGGCTTCACCAAAGGGTCTATCGATACTACTCTTTTCATTTATAGAACTAACTTGATATCTGCTTAGTACAAATATACGTAAATGATATTATTTTCGGTGCGACTAACAAATCTTTGTGTACTTGGTTTTCCGATCTGAAGAAGAAAAATCAGAAACATTAGAATTTTCAGATAAAACAGTATCATGTTTCTTTGACTTCTTTGATCTTCTTCTTTTACGCTTCTTTTTATAAAATTGAGCATTTAGCAGTAAAGAATTATCAATAATTGGATCAGAAGAAGAAACTTTATCAAAGAAATCAGTCTTAGCATTTGACATTGAAGAACTAGCCTTGGAGTGAAGATTTTCAAAATTTCGCAAGACAAGAGGAGGTTTATGCTTCCCATTGGAGGCGCAAACTGAGCTTTGCGCTTCCCACTGCATGCGCAAACTCTCAGTTTGCGTTTCCAATGTGGAACGCAAATGACCATTATTTTTTAAAACCTTAGCATTTTCCTTTGAAACTTTTGAAAAACCAGAAGAACTTTTATCTTCAAAACTTGTTTTCATTATAAAAAGAAATAAATCGTTTTGTAAACAAGTTTGAAGATTTTGTTCTTCCAATCTATCTTCAAGATTAACAATCTTACCTTCTAACACTAATGGAGGAATGTATTTCTTAGTATCATAAGATACCGGAGATACATTTTCCTTATCAGTGTTAGCAAATATATCAATGAAATCTGTTGATAATGAAGATTTATTGGAAGAATTGATATTTAAAATATTTTGAAATTTTCTGGTTTTCTTAGACTGATCAGGAAAATACTTTGCATTTTCAGAAGTATAAACAAATGGTATTAAAATCCTCTTATTTTTCATCCTCTTCACATTTTCTTCTTCCAAAATTTGTTTCTCAGTTGTCCAAAAGAATTTAAACTGAGGAGCATATCTTGCAAGAGTAAAATAATCATATTCATATAAAGTAGGAACTTCATTTTTAGCATGATTTAAAAATTGCGGGTTTTCAAAACCAAGTCCCCACTTTTCTTTTATGTCTTCTTCACTCCTTGGTTTATTCATGTAAATCGTTTGCTCAGATTGTTCTCTTTTATACAATTTCTTTTCTAAAACAATTATCTTTTCAGAAATATTTTGATTTGAAAAAGTCATTTCAGTCAACGAATCACGATAAGTCTGATTTGAATTTTCTAGATCAACTAACTGCTTTTGAAATTTCTCTTTTGTATCAATTAAAATTGATTTTTCATCTTTTAAAGAAATTTGCAGTTTATCAATTAAATCAGACTTTTCTTGATTTTTAACCTTTTCAGAAACAAACTTTGAGCGCATATCATGCAAAGCAGTGATAAAAACATTCAATTGAGATAAGAAGAAATTATAGTTAAACTCAGATATTACCTCAGAACCATCAGATGAGGTATCCTCTTCCTCATCATCAGAATTGTCATCACCTATAAAGCACATAGCCGCAGTCTCCTCATTTTCGGCCTCGTTATCTGAATGGTCCAACCAGTATTCTTCTTCGGCCAACAGGATAGTACCACTTTCTTTCTTTTCAGCTAAAGCCAACTTCTTTCGGTAAAAAGCAGCATCCTTAACCACCTTGACTCTGCAGTCCTTAACCATATGTCCTGGCTTCCCACAGTTGAAACAATTCATCATCTTTTTGTCATCTTTCTTTTGGTCAACAACCTTTGCTGGTTCATACTTTGGAGTGAATGGCTTTGAAGAAGCACCAGGTTCTATCTTCTTAGAACCAGAAGTAAACCGCAAGTTGTTCGACCCAGATCTGTGCTTGAACTGTTTCTTATAATGCTGAGTCAAAAGAATCATGGCCTTTTCAAGCGCTTCACCATCATCATCTGTAGATCCATCATAAGCAGATTCAGTCAAAGCTTGCTCAGCCAGTTGGCTAGCTATAAGAGCAATGGGATCTAGTGACAGAGGCTTGTTCTTTTTATCCATTTTTGTCTTCTTCTCCATTACCAAAGATTCATCTGTCATCAATATTTCATATAACTCCTGAATTGGCATAGTTGAGATTCTAACATCATTTCTCATTCGATGGCATGCCTTGTTCCACTCAGGTTGTAAAGCGTTCAGAAACTTCAAGTTTGCCTCCAACTCAGTCTTGGTAACTTTAATCTTGTAGAGATCATTGATAATAGCCCAAAATCGATCAAAAACATTTTTCAAACTTTCCCCATCCTTGGCCTTGAACTTTTCAAAGTTGTTCATGTACCTGGTCTGTCGTAACTGAGTAGACATTGCAGTACCAAGCATGATATTCTCAAGTTGTGTCCACATCAACATTGGGTTATGTTTGAAACAGTCGATTCTGTTATAGATGGAGTTGGGAAGAGCAAGGATCAGATTCGACTTAGCCTGACTGTCTGCTTGATATCTTAAGACCTCTTCAGCTTCATACTCTCTTAAAGCT
This sequence comes from Arctium minus, assembly GCA_954870635.1. Classification (NCBI taxonomy): domain Eukaryota; kingdom Viridiplantae; phylum Streptophyta; class Magnoliopsida; order Asterales; family Asteraceae; genus Arctium; species Arctium minus. Next base: position 45,505,391 of record OX941089.1, on the reverse strand, counting down.
TTTTCAACAGTTGTAGCTGGAGTAGTAGCAATAGCTGGGATCACTTTCCTTGGAATTTCCATATGACCCTGAGTCAGTGATTTCATCATGTTCTCCCCATTTGGTTGCCTTTCAATAAAGTTGATGAATCTATCCTGCCATTGTTCGAATTCATTCTCATTGATAAGAACTGGTGGACGAGTATCGGACCCCAAAGACATCATGAGGTCATTCTTGTACAGTTGTGCTTGTAGAGACATCTTGTGAAAAACTCAAAAATTTCAGCAAAATTGTCTAAGTAAGAGAGACCCGCAAACTAGAGGTTTGCGTTTGTAATGAGGAGCGCAAAGAAGGCTTTGCGTTTGCAGAGGGGAACGCAAACTGAGCTTTGCGTTTGCTGAAGGGAACGCAAACTGAGCTTTGCGTTTGCTGAAGGGAACGCAAACTCAGCTTTGCGTTTGCTGAAGGGAACGCAAACAGAGCTTTGCGTTTGTAGAAGGGAACGCAAATAGAGCTTTGCGTTTGTAGACTTCGCGGGTGATAAACTTCGCGGATGAGATACTTTGCGTATGATTCACAAAGACTTTTCACTTGAAGAGAGAAACGCAAACTGATGGTTTGCGTGTCAGACTAGAATCGAGAAACTTGGCTTTGCGTTTCCAATGAGAACCGCAAACCTGAAAATTTTACTAACACACGAGTTAGATCACAAGATATATGAATGCATGAATGAGGCGCAAAGCATAAGAATTACACGCAAACATTATGAATGAAACGCAAACTCTCATGAATGAAACGCAAAGTTCAGAAACACTACTACTTCATGCAACCTATGAATAACACGCAAAGTACATGAATGACACCCAAAATCACATGAATGACACGCAAAGTCACATGAATGACACGCAAAGTCACATGAACTCACAGATTTTCGCAGAAACAAATCAAACTAAGAATTTTAACCAAGAAAATCATACACTGAACTTCGAAAACATCTTTCTAACAAATTTTATCACACAATTTCGATTAAAATCAACAAAAACTAAAAAATCGACAAAGAACAGAACAAGAACGTCATTTTTTCAGAAAACACAGAATCGCAAAATTGATGATCAAATCAAGGTTTTTATGCAAAATAATAGGAAACAACAGTGATCGATTATCAAAAACGAGTCTAACAAGATCAAAAACAATACAATTCGATCACAAACATATCCAAATTTTATGAGAAATCAAGAAAACGAGATTTTCTTGAAAAATTCAAGAAAATCGATCAAATTTTCGATTTCAATCACAAATTCAGATTTAGAAAAACAATCTCTCAATCCTCTCAAGATTCAGATTGCTCTGATACCAATTGAGAGTCCAAGATCACTGATTCGTTTAGAGAGAGAAAGTAGAGAGAGAAAATATTGAAACGCAAAGTTCAGAGATGTATTGAAATGTAATTGCCAAAGTTACAAAACAAAGGCTCTAAGGGGACTTAAATACCCCAAGCCTTTACAAAATAGAAAAGAACATAAAGCACAGTAAAAGCTTAGAAAATAGATACAATGATTACTACAAAATTAGACTTAACACATTTGATCTTGAAAAATCTTTTCTAAATTTTTGGTGGAACTTGTCCACCTTTTCATAATTTCTTGCTCCTTTTTAAACCTTTTGAGAAGTTTATTTTTCTCTTTGGCAAGAGTGAAATTAATAGTTTCCAAATCTTCAAGCTCAGCCTTAATTTTGTCAAAATGTTTTAGCTGAGAAAGACAAATTTGCAGTTGAGAAGAGATATATTTTATCTGAGCATTTGCCTTTTTCTTTGCATCTTTGGCTTCATAGAAGTCAATGGTCAAAGAGTTAAAGGCTTCAATCTTCTCAGCATCAAAGAGAGAGAAAAAGGGATGTACCTGAGTAGATAAGGTAGAGCACTCGGCAGACATAAGAGCCATTTACATCATCTATCTTAGCCATTACACAAAGGTTGGACATGTCTTTGTCACTTTCGGAAGTGGGTTCATTCGCCCAATCATGAGATTCGGTAAGAAGACCTTTTCCTTTGTTGGCTAGAAGAGCATTTCTTTCCTTCTCTCTCTTATATTTTGCCTTGTATTTCTCAGCATGGTTAGAGTTTGAAGGGACAGACATATTTGACTTTTGAAAAGAGGGTTGATAGGAATCAGACTTGGTTTTGACAGACCTAGAGGAGGGTAGTCTGGATATATCAGAAGATATGCTTCTACACTTAGAAGCAAAGTGTCCCTTCCTCCCACACCTGTAAACATTCCTTATTTGATTTGTAAGAGGGAGTGGTTTTAAAAAAAAGTAGAAGAGGATTTTCTTGAAAACTTGGATTTTCCATAAGAGAAGCAAGGTTTGCCTTTAGAAAAAACTGCCAGCATGGCAACACCATCTGACAGCTGAGCTACAGAGGTCTCCTCTCCTTTATCATCAGCCTCACTAAGATAGGCTTCTGAAGTATTATTAGGATCCTCTTGACTATTATTGTCAGAATCAGAGGGATAGGTGATTCTAGGAATACACACAGTATTTTTGGAAGAATCACTGACAAGAGCTAGAGAAGAGCTTTTTATGTATTTTGTGATGGACTTCCGTAGCAGTTTAGTCTGCTCATAGTTGAAGAGAGTGTCATAAAGAGCAGTGAGTGGCATAGAGTCAAGATCCTTGGTAGACTTGATGCAAGTACAAATATTTTCCTAGAACTCGGGAAGACAGTCCATGAACTTGCACAAAACTTCCTCATTATCATTAATGCGACCCATAAGTTTAAGATCGTTGAGAAGACCGTTAAAACGGTTATAGTAGTCTAAGAGAGATTCCCCCTTTTCATGCGAAAAGAGATCATACTTTCTTACAAGAGCAATCTTTATGCTCTTTTTCATCTTAGACGTACCTTCATAAAGAACACACAGAGTATACCACATTTCTTTAGCAGTAGAGAAATTAACCAGAGAGTGATAGACCTCATCAGGTAGAGAAAGGGCAATGATGGCTCTGACTTTAGTATCAAGAGCTATAAGACGTCTGTCTTCATCATTATATTTGTTAGGATCCTTTACAATGTATCTCCCATTTGCTGGAGTTCTTCCTTCCTCAGAAGAGTCGTCATCAACGTTTTCCTTATATGTCTTTTTAGCATTATACCAGTCCCAAACTCTAGGAATGAAAGGACCTTCATGTAAAATAGTAGGATATATGTTGTCAACTCCTTCTAAGAAGAGTATCATATGACTTTTGCATAGGAAGAAGTTATTGGGATTGAACTTTGGTGGTTTGGCTATAGAGTCATTGTCGTATGATACATCAGTAGTGTTTTGAGAAGAAGCATTATTCAAAGAAGATGAAGAGGATGCAATTGCAAATCTAGTTTATTGAGTTAAACTGACATGCTCTGATACCACTTGTTGGTCCCAGTTAGCAATAAGTAAACAAGAAGAGTATTTTAGAAAGGGGGTTAAATACAATACTCACAATTTTTCACTTAATTTAATTCTTATTGATTTGAAATCAAGAATTATACATAGAAAACTTTTGATTGTTGCAGAAGAGAACAAATGAAATATGTTCAAACAATCTGACACAAAGAGAATGAAGAACAATTGTAAAACACTTAGAAAACAAAAGAACTTCGTAGAGAAAAAATTCCTAGGCACTTAGAGAGCTTGAAGGCTTATAAAGTTGGTGATGTTTCATGTTGAAGCATCCTCCATATTTATAGTGCCTTATGCATTTAATGCATGGGACACCTGTTGAACAAGGAATGGACACAGGTCTTCTGCATGGTACAGGATGTACCTTCTGTCTTGAGGTGTTTTTGGCTTGAAGCGTTGACCTGCAGAGGATGGTGTAGACCTTTCCTTAAAAGAGTGTAAAATACAAAACATACTTTTTCTGATCCTCGGATGAGGTCCACATCAATGTAAGATATCACAAATATACTTTCTCAAAAAAGTACAATGTGTTTGTGCCAATGATATTTTCCCACCGAAACTTATCAAAGACAAGTTTGGTGAATAGAGAGACAAATCGGCACAGGTGAGAAATCTTCGGGCTCCTGAATATGTGAGAAATCTTGGGGCTCCTGAAGATGTGAGATCGGCACCATCCTGGCCGATGGTGTTGATCACATAGGCATGATTGGCTTTAGGCTGAAAAGTCCATCTTCAATCCGCTTTGAGAGATATACTTCTTCTTTGTCTTTTTTGGCTGATCTTCGACTTCACCAAACATTTGTATAGAAACCAAGCTGCTAATAAGAACCTCAAAATATTCTAATTAGGATGATACAAAATAAAAGATCGGGAGGTTATCTTCAAATCTTCAGATGACCCAACACATATACATATAAATATATATAATATAGTGTATATATATAATTTTATTTTGTATTTTATTTTTTAACAAAAAACTAGTAAGAAGTAGTAAAAAGACTGAAATACCTCTTACTTAACGGACTATTTTAACGGAGTTAACGACGAGGGACGATTTTCGAAACAAAATGTAAACGGTAGGGACAATAACTTTAGTTATTGAAGTCTAGGGACTACTTTCGAAGATTGGTGTAAACCACAGGGACCAAAATTGTAGTTTACTCATTTTATTATTAATAGAGTTAAACGATTAGAAAATTAGAAAGAAAATATTTTGATGATTAATTATTTTATATTAAATAATTATTAATGATTAAAAGATAAAAGAGATATTACTATAATTATAAAAATATAAATAATAATTTAAACATTTAAATATACAAGATTAAATTACAATTTTGGTCCCTGTGGTTTCTCGAAAGTAACACTTTTTGTCCCTGCAGTTTCGAAATTACAGTTTGGCCATCGTGGGTTGCAAAAACGACTGGATTTGGTCCCTGCTTCTAATGGTTGTTAAAAAACCCCCGTTAAATGAGGGGTATTTTAGACTTTTTCCACTTTGTCTCATTTTTACTTGATAAATAAATAACTATATAAATTACAGGGACCAAAGGTGTAACTTATCTTAATATATAAAATAAAATAAAATAGTAATGATATATATATAGATATAGATATATAGATATATAAATATAGATATATGTATATATTGGCGGTGACTGTGTACCCTACCAAGACTACCAAATCATCGACCTCACCCCTTCCCCCTCGTCGATATACCCCTACACTATTGATCCTTGTCAACAAAGCACAAATTAGCCATCGATCTACATCGAAGCACTGTCTCCACATCACCTCTACTGCCTCCTTCCAAAGACCTGCAACTTCGCTAACCTCCTCAAGATTAGGTTTTTCTTGTTCTTTTTTAGTCTCTTTATGTAACACCCGTATTCTCGATAAATATTCTTTTGTGAATTATACCTTCCGACGCTTGGATTTTGTAGTGGCCTATTATTATTGCACGTTTTAGTGCTTGGGATCACTCTTGGGAAGTGTCATGTTTCGGGCTTGGGAAACAAGAGAAAACCAAGTCAAGGATGGGGCTCGGTACAGTGCCGGCGACAGTGCCAACGATTGTGACATTTGTCACTGTCGCTTGGCAAGGTCGCCAAGGGTGTACCGTAAGTGGTGTTGTACCGGCGACAATGACCAGCGATTGTGACATGTGTCACTCTCGCATGGCAATGTCACCAAGGTGGTACCGTGTGGCATATTGAGGGAGCGACTATGACCATGTCATAGTCACGAGGCACTGTCGCGGGCGGCCTCCATGCCCCTAAATGTTCACTTGCCCGATTTTTCTCTCATTTCCTTACTTTGGTGCTTTGAAGGTACGATTTTGGAGAAGGAAAAAGGTAGGGTTTCATCTTCCCTCATTAAATGCTCCTAGAAGAGATCCTCATTTGTATTTAATGGGTTTGATTTAGGTTGGTGGTTGTGATTAAGAGCTTTGTGCTTGAAGTGATAAAGTCTCCTCCTATACTCTCCTCTCAAGTGTCATCATGTAGGGTTTCTTATATCTTCTACAAAGTGAGTTTTCCTATCCTTGTATCCACATAATAACTAGGGTTCATGTGCTCTAGCTTTCATTTATGCAACTAACCATGTATTTGGGTTTGTGGTATTGTGACCTAAAATGAGTTTAGGGGTATTAGGGTTTTGAAACCTAAACAAGAATGTTTGAGAAAATGTATTTTAACTATGATTAATGATCTATTAAGCTTATCTACATACTTGGTAGCCAATCCTTTGTTCTATGGGATGTTGGTAAACCTAAAATGAAATTAGGGTTTTGGTAAGATTCAAGTATTGGGTTAGACATTGATACCTTTGACATGGGGATGTGATTCATAATATCATGTTGATGAGTCTGTATTAATAAATCCTTCTTAAATTGAGAGTTAAGATTTCATGATGGTAAATTTATACATGTACTTTGACTTTAATCCTTACATACATGACTAATGATGAATGTGTTAGCACGTTATGGTATTTGGTCTTAGTACAATGGATCCATAGGCACAGTGTCCTTAATGTCCCGTTTTGGACATTGAGTTCACCACTTTGGCACGGAATATGCATCGGGTCACCATGGTAAGTAAGATGTTGACCTATATGGTTGGACAGCGTCCCATGGGCAGTAAGATGTAATTCCCTTGTGCTTGAGTTCCCGTTTTGGAACTCTCAATAATAGACCTAGGGGTTGACTTGATATTTTCGAGCAATAGACTTAGAGGAGTTGAGCTCACTACGTGATTGGGGTTTATTCATACCATGCTATAATCACTAATGGTTTATTTAGTTGTTTTGATTTAGCTCGCGGCTATATTCGCCATACGACTCCAAATGGGTTATTATTTCTATTTCAATTGAATTGCTCTCACTAGGCTTTAGCCTAACGCTTGTTCTTTGGTTGTCGTGTATGGCAGGTCATCCTAGCGGTGGGGCTCATCGGGATTGGGTGGACGACCTTAGGGTCGGGAGCAGTTTTTTTGAAGAATTAGTGACCAACACATTGAATTTTAGGCAACACACATTTTAGAAGAATAGTGACACCCGACTGTTGGATCATAAATTGTATTCAAGATTAAAGTTAAAGTTCAGGGTTTAATTTGTATTTACTTGATAGTTAAAGTTTGGGGTTTAAATTGTAATAAGTTAATAGTTTATTAGCTATTGGGCCCAAGCCCATTAGGCATTAGGCCTGAGTATAAATAGTTATTGTTAATTAGATTTTAGGTTAGAATCCTCATATTTTACAATAATCATATTAGTGAGGTAGCTGTTTTCTCTGTATTCAAGGTATCAAGAACACATAAGGTTTAACTGTTTATTCAAGGGATTGGTATGTTATTCTGATCTTATATCTCTTTATCTATATTGTGTTTGTGTGTTAATTATCAACTAGATTAAACTGGGTTAACAAGTGGTATCAGAGCCTAAAGAATCAAGATTTTTGTTTGATATTACTGTTCATCGAGATTTCTGTGTTCATCGACTGCTCATTGGTTGAAAATCGATCTCTTGTTTTAAGGTGTTGTTATGCTTAAAGTTGATTTGGTTAGATAAGTTTCATGCAATTGAATAGCATCTGATTGGTTAATTGCATTATAAAGCATCAAGTGATTGAATTTATATGATTTTGTGTTTTCTGGGTTCATAAAGGAGTCGACTCTGTGTTCTTAAAATTGAAGTTGGAAAGTTGGATTTGGCCTTTGATTTTGATTGCATGATAATCGATATATGTTATTAGATACCAAAGTGTGATTTCTGCATTTGATTTTGTGTTCTCGATTTGATTTCTGGGTTGAACATCATCGTTCTGGGTCGATAACTCAAGAACATACCGGTCGACCACATCATATCGGTCCATATCGGTTCCGGTCTTAGTCACTTACCGGTCAATATAACTTATCGGTCCATACATAATATCGATCCAAGCAGTTTATCGGTCACCCGGACAACTCATAATCACTATCGGTCAAAGCCATTGTCGGTCAAGACCAATACCGGTCGAACTCACTATATCGGTCCATAGCATTATCGGTCTCACACTCATTACCGGTCAATATACTATACCGGTCACACACTTCATATAGGTCCACTTTCAATACCGGTCGCCCGATACACTCACAGACCACAGTGGTCGACTTATCGATCCGGTCCCGGTCATCGTAATACCGGTCCAGTACAATATACCGGTCGAATACCCAATATCAGTCTACACTTTATCGGTCCATACACGTTTACCGGTCGAGCAAAATACCGGTCGTTACATCTTACCGGTCAAACAAGTTCCCGGTCCAAACAAGTTTTCGGTCCAAACAAGTTCCCGGTCGTTAACAGTGTTTGCGCCACCCAAGGCTCACGCAAACAGTACTTTGCGTGACACATTGCTCGCGAAAACCACACTTTGCACGACCCAAGGCTCGCGCGAACCTCTGCTTTGCTCGACCCACTGCTCGCGAGAACCTCACTTTGCGCCAGTACCGGTTCGCACAAATCACTATTCACGCAAGTTACTGTTCACTTTGCGCCAATTTTTTTTTCAGATTTTCACAGTTTGATTTTTCAGTAGTGTTTGTGCTCTATACTGCGTGAGAGGACTACATTTAATTATTTTTGGAAATTTATTTTTCTGAAAATTTTTTAGTGTGGTTTTTATCTTGATTCTAACGATCTCATCTAGTTGGTTGTCTTGATACAGAAAAGTTTGATTACTAACCGTACAGCTAAGATGTCGAATCAGCTTCTCTCAATGGGCTCTCAGTCCAAACCTCCTGTCCTCATGGCTAATGAGTATCAGCAATGGAAGACAAGAATGATCCAGTTCCTGAATCACAAGAACAGAGATTACATGGAAGCAATCATTAATGGTCTAGAAAATCCAATGATCACAGTAAAGGGTCAAGCTGCAACAGAGACCTCTCCAGAAATCCCTGACAGATTCGTTCCTAAACCTTATAAGTTCTTTACTGAAAAGCAGAAAGCACAGTACAAGATAGAAGAAGAGGCTCTAATTTATCTGACTATGGCTATTCCAAACGACATTTACAATCGTGTAGACAGTCAGAGCTCTGCTAAAGCAATCTGGGATGAACTAGCAAGACAGTTTGAAGGAAGTGAAGCCTCCATCCAAGCTAAGCAGAATCTATGCATAAATGCATACGAGGGATTTCATGCAAAAGAAGGAGAGCTGCTACTAGATACCTACAACAGATATAACATCATTCTCAATGACTTGCGGAGGAACAATATATCTAAATCTGCTTCTGAGATAAATTACAAGTTCATCAAGAATCTGAATCCAGAATGGAAGAACTTTTCCATCAACCTCCAGATTTCCAAGAATATGGCTCAAGAAAATGTCACTGATATCTTCTCTACTCTTTCTCAACATGAGGATGAGGTGAGATCTATTAATAATGAATCTAATAATCTGAAGGACTCCGTGGCTCTCATAGCTGACAAAGGAAAGAGTTCAGTTTCTATACCCTCTGCAAGGTCAAAGAAAAAGATGTCTAAAGTTCTTGTTACTGCGGTTATTGAGTCTGACTCCGCTTCAAGCGATGAAGAACTGGAAATTGATTCAGATCCAGATATTCAGAAGTTCTCTGAGTACTTGGCTCTAATTACGCGACGATTCAAGAAGAGTTTTGGCAAGAAGAAATTCTACTCAAAACCAAAGTATGATGGATACAAGAAACAGAAGTCTGAGATGCGATACAAGCCGAGGCATGGAAGGAGAGAGGAAGGACGAGAAGATAGGAAGGAAGATAGAAGAGAAGGAAAGAGAGAGGAGAAGCGAGAAGAACGAAAGGATGAACCAGGAAGATGCTACAACTGCGGCAAATTTGGGCACTTCTCAAGAGATTGCAAGTTCAAGAAAGTGAAGAACTCAGAGTATTACGCAAGAAAGTCACTCATTGCCAAGAAAGCTGAAGAAGGAAAAATGTTGATGGTTGAAGAAGAAAACTAGTTGTTCCAAAGATCCGATGACGAGGAACAAGCGCACTTCACCCAAGTATCTTATATGGCAAAGTTGGATGGTGACGATGAAGATTCTGAGGCACAATCCGAAGATGCAAACTCTGAGGTAAGTGATAATTCTGAACTTATTGAATCTTTAATGGCCCAAATACATAGTATGAAAGATGAGTTTGCTTTACTGAAAGGTAAACTTAGCTCTGCACATCAAGAAGTTTTGATTTTTCGTGATGAAAATACCTTGCTAAAAGTTGTTGTGGAAGAAAAAGAAATCGAAAAGGATGGTTTAAAAGCTGAAAAAGAGACTTTAGAAAGAAAAATATCTGATTTAGAAAATGATCTTGTGAATCTTAATGCTGAAAATGGTGAGTTTCAAATCAAATTTGAAATTTGTTATCAAGAAAGAAATGAAGCTTTCACCAAAATCAAGCAATTAGAGGATATTAATATGAAATGAGGTCAGACTGAGCAGACATTAAATCTGCTGACCAATAAACTCCAAGACGAAAGGTTTTATAAACTTAAACCAGGTTTGGGTGTGCCAACAAGTGAAATTTTGAAAAAGGCACCGGAGCACTTATATAATTTTGATAAATTCCGCTCCGCAATCAAACCCATTCCAAACATTCGTGCTACTTTTGTTGAAGCCAGTGCTTCTACATCTTTTACTGAGACCAAAGGTCGAGAAGAAATGGGAGAAAACAAGTCTTGTAACACTGATTCTCAAAATGTTTTTAAATCAGTTAGTTTTAAATATGGTGATTTGAATAACAGTTATGCGACTCGAAAGATCGAATTTACTGAGTTCGAATCACTATTTACCACACCTTCAAAAGAACCAGTCAGCACAAACACAGTTCCACCTGAGACTGAATGTAAATATGATGAGTATGAATCGGATGTTGATCCATCTACTAAACCATCAGTCTCAAATCCCATTGCTTCTAAACCTTTACTTGTTGAAGAGGTTGAAGAAGAAACTGTCATCACGAATGACTCTTATGTTAAAAATGATAAAACGGAGTTTATTGAGTCCATGACTGAAGAAAAGTTTTCTGACATGATGAATGCTTGTGACTCTGATCCTGTTTCTGATTTAAAGAAGCAAATTCTATGAACGATCATACATCTGAATTGATGAAGCAAATTGATATGTTGCAACAGTCTCTTGATGAGGTTGAAGATGAAAACCTTGATCTCAAATATAAACTTGAAAAATCTTTAAAAGAAAATCAAGAGCTTTGCATAGAGATCAATGATTTGAAAATTACTTTGTTTAAAAATGCTTCAAATGATAAACAGATGTTCAATGATCCAAGCTGGAAGGTAAGAACCAATCCAGAATTTGATGCTCCTGCAAAACCTTCAGTTGTTTACTCTGATTGTCCTGAATATCCACCGAGTATTTTTGAGAAGGGTGAGACTTCAAATAGCTCTAGAAAAGAATCACCCTCTAAGTTAGAGACTAACAAGGTTCCTGTTTCTGTTTCAGATATAAAAGGAAATGGAGTTGGGAGGAGTAAGAAGAATAAAGATAATAGTTTGAATAAGAATGATAGGTTATCTAGTGAAACTTTTGCTTCAAATAGTTGTACTTCAGACAATGTTATTTTGAAAAGTAATTCTTTTGATAAACATGAATGTAAGATTTGTTCCGATAAATCTAAGTTTATGAATTTTGCTCGAAAGAATCTATATTGCAAACATTGTTGGGATAACTCATTCAAATACTACTCCCCTCCAAAGTCCAAACAGAGTAAGAGAAAAGCTAAACTGAACCTTAAGTCTAATTCTAGTTCTAATTCTTCCGCACAACCCAAAGTGTTTCGAGCTAAGGTTGCCAATCCTACTTCTAAAAAGCATTTTCAGGAATTAAATGTTAAGATGGTTTGGAAATGGGTTCCAAAACCCCGTTATGAATGGCGTGTGAAAATTAAACCAGCTGATATTCCTGAATTGCGTGAAGCTAACCGCGAAGGACCCATCCTGATATGGGTACCTAAGCAAAACTAATTGTCTCTTTTGCAGGCCTGTCGACTGTGGGTGATAGATTCCGGGTGTTCACCCCACATGACAGGAGCAGTTAGATTTGCCAATTCTGAAGCTGAAGGACACGTCAGAGGATATGGAATGCTCGATAATGGTGTTGTGAAGATTCAAAGAGTGTTATATGTTGAAGGAATTGATCATAATCTGTTCAGCACCAGTCACTTCTGTGACATGAAATATCAAGTCCGCTTCACAATAACTCACTGCTATCTAGAGGATCCCGATGGTTACGAAGTCTTCAAAGGTGAGGGCCATGGAAATCTATACTATGTAGACTTTCTTACACTGTCTGCCACACGTCCAGTATGTTTACTAGCCAAAGCTTCTAAAGCACAATCGTGGACGTGGCATCGCCGCTTGTCTCATCAGAATTTCCGATCTATAGCGAAGCTACAAAGACAAGGTCTGGTCAAAGGTCTACCATAAATGAGGTTTGAGAAAGACTCACTATGCTCTGCATGTGAGATGGGTAAAATGAAGCGAAGCTCCTTCAAGTCCAAAGCTGAATCATCAACCTCATCTGCACTAGAACTTCTTCATATGGACCTTTGTGGCCCAATGCGAACGGCGTCTATCAATGGCAAGAAGTACGTTTTAGTAATGATAGATGACTATTCGAGATATACATGGCTCGAGTTTCTTCGCAACAAGTCAGATGCGCCAGAGTTGATTATCGCTTTTATTAAGCGTATTCAAGTACGTTTTCAATTGTCTGTCTGAATAATTCACAGCGACAACGATACGGAGTTCAAGAATGCCACCCTACAGAGCTATCTTATCTCTGTAGGAATTTCACATAACTTCTCCGCAGCCTACACTCCACAGCAAAACGTCATTGTTGAACGGAAGAACCGCACTCTTGTTGAAGTCGCTCGTACTATGCTTGCTTATTCAGATCTACCTATGTACCTCTAGGCTGAGGCAGTCGCTACAGCATGCTTTACACAGAATCGTACCATTGTGGTCAACCGTTTTAATAAAACAGCATATGAGTTAATCAACAATCGTATACCTAACATCAAATTCCTTCATGTTTTTGGTTGCAGGTGTTACATTCTGCACGAACGTCAAGGTCTATCAAAATTTGATAAGAAAGCGGATGAAGGATATCTCGTAGGATACTCTCTGACATCCAAAGCTTATCGAATTTACATTATTCGAACAAAGACAGTTGTTAAGAGCATGAATGTCTCCTTTGATGAGAATTCTACAAGGACTTCTGACACAACAGTTCAGAACTCAGTCGTAAGGACAAAGCTTCTATTCAATCCAGAATAGAACCAGCTTCTAAAGGATCCACTTCTTCTAACTCTAACTCTACTTCATCTAAGTTACATTTATTGTTTATTGATTCCTTTGATGATATTTGTGCAGATTTTGATAAAGGCATATCTACATCAATAACAAGCTCGGAGGTCCCTACCATTTCTGAAGACATATCTGGACCTTCCAAAGAAGTCACTAAAACTTCATCTCCATCAGGTACAACTAAACCGTTAGTTTCTGAATCTCCTAATGCGGAATCTGTCTCTGCAGATAGTTCTTCTGGAAACAAAGTCACGAGTACTCCAACTGCTACTCCAGAAGTCTCAGTATCAGAAACTCCAGTACAAGATGTCCCGAGTATATCTATGGAGCTACCTGTTGTGCACGATGAAAACGATGCGTCCAATACGCAACAAACAGTTGAATCCTTACCAAGCACACATCGTTGGACTAAGGATCATCCCCTGAACAACGTGATAGGTGACGTACAATCTGGTGTCACAACACGGTCAGCATCAGCCAACTTCTGCATGTTTTCAAGCTTCCTCAGTTCCTTAGAGCCAAAGAAAACGTCTGAAGCTCTACGTGATCCCTTTTGGATTTATGCTATGCAAGACGAGATTCTACAATTCGAAAGGAACAAGGTATGGCGCTTGATCCCACTACCTAAAGGTAAATCTGTTATTGGAACAAAGTGGGTTTTCAGAAACAAGAAAGACGAAGCCGGAGTAGTTGTAAGAAACAAAGCTCGTTTGGTCGCCAAAGGGTACTGTCAACAAGAGGGCATTGACTATGACGAAACATTCTCCCCAGTTGCAAGGATCGAAGCCATCAAAATCTTCCTAGCCTATGCAGCGCACAAAAACTTTACAGTATACCAAATGGATGTAAAGTCAGCTTTCCTGAATGGCGTTCTGCATGAGGAGGTCTACATGGCACAACCTGAAGGTTTCGTTGATCCTCATCACCCTGATCATGTCTATGTGTTAGACAAAGCGCTTTATGGTCTTCAACAAGCACCACGAGCCTGGTATGAAACTCTCACTAAATTTCTCTTAGCTTCTGGTTTCAAGAAAGGTACAGTTGATACTACCTTATTTCTTAAAAGGCAAGGTGAGGACTTGATTCTCATTCAGATTTATGTTGACGACATAATATTTGGGTCGACAAATCAGAAATTTTGAAAGAACTTTTCAAAGATAATGGAAACAAAGTTTGAAATGTCGATGATGGGTGAATTGAATTTCTTTCTTGGTTTACAAGTAAAGAAATTACCCGAAGGCATATTTATTAATCAAGCTAAATACATAAAAGATATTTTGATAAAGTTCAATATGTCAGATAGTTCAGTCATGAAAACACCAATGGCTACTGGTACACTGCTAGACGCAGATCCCTCCGGGAAACCTGTTGATCAAAAGGTGTATCGTAGCATGAATGGTTCTTTACTTTATCTGACTGCTAGTCGTCCAGATATAATGTTTGCCACATGTTTTTGTGCGAGATATCAGTCTAATCCTAAAGAGTCGCACTTAACTGCTGTAAAGAGAATCCTTAGATATCTCAAAGGCTCTCCTAATCTAGGCCTTTGGTATCCAAAGGATTCTCGTTTTGATCTAACCGCCTTTACAGATGTTGATCATGCAGGATGTAAGCTAGACCGGAAAAGCACCTCTGGATCATGTCAATTTATAGGTGACAAACTTGTGAGTTGGACCTCAAAGAAACAAAACTGTGTTTCAACATCCACTGCCGAGGCTGAATATGTAGCTGCTGCTAGCTGTTGTTCTCAAGTCCTCTGGATGAAGACACAGTTAAGGGACTTTGGATACAACTACAAGTGTGTTCCTATTTATTGTGATTCCAAGAGCGCAATCGTTATAACTGCTAACCCGGTACAACATTCGAAGTCCAAGCATATAGATGTACGCTATCATTTCATCAAGGATCATGTAGAAAAATGTGACATTGAAATGCACTTTGTTCAGACTGACTTCCAGTTAGCTGATCTTTTCACCAAGCCGTTGGATGAAAAGAGGTTTCAATTTCTAATCAGCAAACTTGGTATGTTGAACATGTCTTAGACCTTACTCATGATTCTAGGGGGAGTATTCTAAGTTTTGATTGTGTGTTCATTTTTTTCCAACTGTTGCTAACGAAACCGGAATCACTTTCACAAATGATTACCATAATTTTTTATGTGCAGGTTTGTTCAAGTGACTATGGCTTCTAATCACATCTGATTAGAACCCGCACTTCAGTGCTTTATTTTTTTCTACTTTATGTTTAAAAAAAAAATCTTCAGTTGAGGGGAAGTTTTAATGTTAAAGAGCTTAATTGAAAAACTCCTTTAGAGCTTAACTTAGAGCTTAATTGTCAAACTCTTTTTAGTTTGAGGGGGAGAATTGCATTTTCAAACATCTTATGTTTTGACTTCTCCAAAATTTTATTCTTCATGGAACTGTATTCCTTTGTGCTTTCATGTACAAAAGCTTGTTGAACAGTATGTTCTTTTAAGGAAAATACATGGGATTCAGTGTGTAAGCTTAACAGAACTTCCATGGATTCATGATAACCAGTGTTTTCTACCCAGGAAGTATTCCCTGAGTGATTGCGGGGAGAGGGGTCAAAAGAATTGAGTGATGGTGTGTGAAGAGGTAAAATGAATAAGAGAGATTGGTTAGAAGTGAGAATTAAAAGAAAGAGGGTGAGAGATCAGAGGCAGCCACATTAAAAGAAAGAAGTATTCCCTGCACCAAACTTATTTCTGAGCCGGGCAGCCACATTATCTGATTGGTTCACATTCTTTGGTGACCATCATTGAAATAGGCAACTAGCCCATGCCATCTCTTGCATAAAACCCCACCAACTACTCATTCTTTTCTTAAAAAGTGAATGTTTCACATTTTCTGGGGACGCAGCACATACGCTATTGGTTCTTCATTTGGAAGATACTAATATTGAAAAAGAAGGAAAGTTGCCCCACCTTCGAACCCTTTCTCATGCACATTGAGTCTTTGTATAATAGTTAATTTGAGCCTATATTGAAAAGCAATCATCTATGCTTAATTCTTTCATACACATGCACGAGCACACAGAAATTTGTTTTCTGTCTGAACATTCATAGATAATCATGTGTTATTCGATGATTGAATGGAAGTTCTGGGGAGCCAACATCAAAACCAGCTCCTAATATAGTAACTTTGTGTTACTCAGTAACTTTGTGTTTGTCGGTCCAACAATGTTTATCAAGTTTTATAGAATACGACACAATAACGATTACCAACATGTATTGATTATAACAACGGTTACAGGATTAATCGATTTAAGCTATAGATGTGTTCTCTGTTTTCTCTCTGATTTACACCTTTAAGTGTGTGTTTTTGTGTTCTAGATATTATCTGATATGAGAGAGTTGTTTGAGAGATAAGATCATATCTTATCTCAGATCTCTCTCTAGCTTCTAACACACTCTACCTAATCAACCACTTGCAACATTAAACAATAATATAACTAACTTTAACTAATATAATATCTAACATTTAGATATTATATATCTAACTAAACTAAACTATTAACTAACTAAGTTAACTAACTAAAAACAATAAACATTAATTACTTTGACATTTATTACAAATAAACATTAGACTTTAATATCGAGAGTCGACGTTCCGACTTTAGCTTCATATTGCGATCTTCAGTTTGGATGATCTTGAATCCAATAGATATGTGATCTAACAATCTCCCCCTTTGGATCAAGATCATTACTAAAAAGATTTTATCAATTCAGTCTTCTTGTTCAGCTCAGAAGATGCAATCTCTTTCTCTAGCTCTGAAATCAGCATGTCTTCAGAATACTTTCTTTTGAAGAGTTCAATCTTGGACGTGATTCTTGAAACATGTGATCTTTGCCATTTCTTGTGTAGTCATTCTCCCCCTTTTTGATGTTAAGTGCAACGACTTCATCAAAACTATTTGTAAGAAATGTCTATCTTTCGGAGCCTCTGATTCGTCAATTCATAAGATATTCATCTAGATCTTTGCAAATCCAGACAAATTAGTCGTGTAACACCTGAATCAACTAATGAATCAGTTAACAAGCCTGTCAGTAACACTAAGTCACTGTGTGTAACAAATACACAATGGAAATGAGCTGTTTGATTTTGACTCCCCCAGGGCTTCCATTTAATCATCGAAACACCACAAAGGTTATTTCTATAAACGTTATGACAAAGAAACTAATTCCTTGTGTGTTCGTGCTTGTGATAGAAAGAATTAAGCACGGATGATTGTGTAAACCACTGAGACAACAGTAATTTAAACACAAACTCAATGTGCATGATTGAAGTGCGAAGGTGGGGCAGACTTCCTTCTTTTCAATATCCAGATTTTCCAAATGAAAATCAGATAGCAAATGTGTTGTTTCCCCTTTGAAAATGTGAAACGCTTTCTTGTTAAGAAGAAAAGGAGTAGTTGGTGAGGTTTGATCAAGAGTTGGCATGGGCTAGTTGCCTGTTTCAATAATGATCACAAAAGAGTTGTGAAATATTAGAATTGTGGTTGCCCGGCTCAGAAAAAGTTGGTGCAAAGTTGTGATATTCTTTTAACTCTGTTCTCACACGCTCTTTCTTTTAAACTTTTTGCTTACTCTAATCACACTCATTTCTTTTGACTTCTCACACTCAATCACTAAGGATTAACTTCTTGGGTAGAAATCACTGGTTAAGGTGATTCCATTGAAGTTGTGTTAATTCCTAGCACAATGAAATTCTTGTTTTCCTATGATGCACGTGAAGCTCAGATTGGTTTAACTATTTCAGTTAAAGCACAATTTAGATCATGAAAACATTTAAAATACACTCCCAAAATATAAAATCTGTTGAAAAATCGGGAAGTGATTTGAACGTTTTAGAACGATGTTTTCAATGATTGAAAGTTGTCCTTCTTTCAACCATAGATGAGATTAAGATAAAGTATTATACCTGAACGTATGACCTTACATCTCATGAAGCTAAGCTTAAAGTCATAAACATATGAACTTGTAAGCATCTCTCAAAAATTCTGCAAAAGTCTTATGTCAAGTCAAAGTAAAATTTATTCACTTAAATTGAAAACACAAAACGAGTTCTGATCAGAAATAATCAGAAGTCATATTTGTACTCTCCTTTTGTCTTGAAGAGCTCCCCCTAAATTCTTGTATTACAAAAAAAAATTGGCATTAAAAGGTACATGCAAAATTTTATGAGCTCCCCCTCGAAGTAATATTGACCACTTGTCAATTTCTTCTCATACTCCCCCTTGGTTCATGAACATAATAGAGAAGTGAAGATATCAATCAGAGTTAAGAATGAAGAAATGATGAAAAAGTATACAATTTAGAAAACTTTGATAGGTAACTACTGATTAAATCTTTAGATTTAGCATACCAAGCTTAGAGATAAGAAAGTTAAACCTCTTTTCGTCTAAAGGTTTGGTAAACAAATCGGCAAGTTGATAATCAGTTTTTACAAAGAAAAGTTCAATTGTTCCTTTTTCAACATGACCTTTAATAAAATGATACCGGACGTCTATGTGCTTAGTCTTGGTGTGTTGAACAGGATTCGTTGATATTGCGATGGCGCTCTTGGAGTCACAGTATATCGGGATCTTATTGAAGTGGAAACCATAGTCGCGCAATTGAGTTCTCATCCATAAGACCTGAGAACAGCAGCTAGCAGCAGCTACATATTCTGTTTCGGCCGTGGAGGTTGAAACACAAAGTTGTTTCTTCGATGCCCAACTTACGAGCTTGTCACCGAGGAACTGTACATGTCCCGACGTGCTCTTCCTGTCTAACATACAACCTGCATGATCTGCATCTGTGTAGGCTGATAGTTCAAAACTAGTATCTTTAGGATACCACAGACCAAGATCTGCAGTGCCTTTCAGATACCTAAATATGCGCTTCACAACAGACATATGGATTTCTTTTGGATTGGCCTGATATCATGCACATAAGCATGTTGAGAACATTATATCTGGCCTACTAGAAGTAAGATACATTAAAGAACCTATCATCCCTCGATAAGTCCTAACATCAACAGCCTTTCCCGAAGGATCGGTGCCAATCTTAGTACCTGGTGCCATTGGGGTACCAATCGGTTTTGAATTTTCCATTTGGAACTTCCGAAGAATATCCATAATGTATTTTGATTGATTGATAAAAATACCCGATGAAAATTGTTTTACTTGTAAACCGAGAAAGAAATTCATCTCTCCCATCATGTTCATCTGAAATCTAGACACCATAAGGTTTGCAAAATTCTTACAGTACTTAGGATTTGTAGAGCCAAAGATAATATCATCTACATAGATTTGAATTAAAATGATATCGCCTTTTTTCCTTTTTGATAAACAAAGTGGTATCCACCGTTCCTTTTGAAAAACCAGACTTGACTAGAAAATTTGAAAGGACATCATACCAGGCTCGAGGAGCTTGTTTCAGACCGTAGAGTGCTTTGTCGAGAATGTAGACGTGATTCGGATTCTCTTGATTGACAAAACCTTCTGGCTGAGAGACGTAGACTTCTTCCTTTAGAATTCCATTCAGGAATGCTGTCTTCACGTCCATTTGAAAGACCGTGAAGTTCTTGTGTGTTGCGTATGCTAGAAACATTCTAATTGCCTCTAATCGCGCCACAGGAGCATATGTCTCGTCATAGTCGATTCCTTCCTCTTGTCTGTATCCTTTGGCTACTAGTCTTGCCTTGTTTCGGATAACGGTACCCTCTTCGTCTTTCTTTATCTTGAAAACCCACTTCGTACCTATTATGGTTTTACCTTGAGGCTTTGGTACGAGTCTCCAGACTTGAAGTGCATCAAACTGATTCAACTCTTCTTGCATTGAGATCACCCATTCTGGATCAACTAGTGCCTCTGATACGCGTGTTGGCTCGAACTTGCTCGGAAAGGAGTCATGCATGCACATATTCATTGACACTGACCTAGTTTGCACCGGTTTTGATGGATCGCCAATGATCTGGCTTAGCGGGTGCTCTTTAGTCCATTTATGTTCATGAGGCAGTGGATTATATGAATGTATGTCAGTTTTATCATCTATAAATCCACTTGTACTTCAGGTTGTTCAGGGGGAATTATGATTGCAGTTAAAGTGGTAGGTTCAGAAGGTTCAGCAAGTACAGCTTGTTCCGGCTGTGGATGGATCTGTACAGAACATCCTACTAGTTCAACTACTTCTGTCTCTTCATCACATGGAACTTCTTCAACTGTTGGAGTCGGCATTTGAATTGGAACTTCTTGTTGAATCGGGGCGTTGGATTCAATAAGAACATCTGAACTGGTTGGATGAGTAGTCGTTAAGTCTTCCATCCTGTCAACCATAACAGATTTCTTTACATTAGATCCAAGAAATTCATCATAAAACAATTCAAATAATAAGTCTAAATCAAATATATTATTAGTTGACGTTGATGTTTCATCTGATTTATTCTGTTGAGACACAGGTTCTGGACTGAGTTGCCCAGAAGCTAGTACTCCGGTTATAACGGGTTCTGAACTGTGTTGTTCGAAAGCCATCTCTTCATCAAACGTGACGTTGATGCTTTCAATCACCGTCTTTGACTTCTTCAGATAAACACGGAATGCAGTTGATGTCGAGGAATAACCAATGAAGATCCCTTCGTCCGCCTTGGCACTGAACTTGTTGAGACTCTCCCTATCGTTTAGCACGAAACACTTACACCCAAATATATGGAAATATTTGATTGTCGGTGTTCGGTTGTTGATTAAAGCATAAGGAGTCTTCTTGAATCTGCAATGTATCATGGAGCAATTTTGTGTATAGCATGCGGTCGATACAGCTTTAGCCCACAAGAATAGAGGTAAGTCTGATTGACTTAGCATAGTATGAGCAGCCTCGACTAGCGTACGATTTCTTCTTTCGACCACTCCATTTTGTTGAGGCGTACGAGCAGCAGAGTATTAATGTGAAATCCCGACAGATTCGAGATATTCTTCAACCTTGTTGTTCTTGAACTCTGTGCCGTTGTTTGTTCTTAGAAACTTGACCGGTTTCTGCAGATTCACCTGGGTCATCTTTAGGAATGTGATGAGAACATCTGGTGTCTCATCCTTTGAACATAGAAACTTGACCCATGTGTATCGCGAGTAATCGTCCACGGTCACGAGTATGTACTTCTTTCCGCCTAGACTCTGAGTTCTCATCGGACCACATAAGTCCATATGCAATAACTCTAACGGAGCGCTTGTACTTGGTTCAGGCTTTGGTTTATGAGGTGCCCTCTTCATCTTTCCCTTTTCACATGCTGCACAAAGATGTTCTCTTTCATATTTGAGCGCTGGAAGTCCTTTGACGAGCTTTCCGCTGACCAGATTATTGATGTACCTGAAGTTGAGGTGAGAGAGCCTTTGATGCCATAGCCAACTTTGTTGCTTCGAGGCTTTCGTCAATAGACAAACCTGCTTGTCGTTCTGGATTTTTGACAAGTTAATTGTGTAGAGGTCTGACTTTCTTGTGCCGACCAAGAGTTCCTCGCCTTCTTCAGTGCGAACTGAACACGTCTTGGCTTTGAAATTGACCTCTAAGCTTTTGTCACAGAACTAACCAATACTAAACAGGTTGTGCCGTAAGCCTTCAACATAACTCACCTTCTTGATCGTGACATTTTCATGTTGTACATCACCATATCCCATTATTGGAGAAAACTGGTCGTTGCCGAATCTGACTGATCCGCAATATTTCTCTTTAAAATTGGACAACATATCTTTTTGTCCAGTCATATGCTTGGAGCATCCAGTATCTAAGTACCACATATGACGGATCTGCACAAGAGAAATAATGAAACAATTGATTTAAATAGTCTTAAAACAAATATGGAATTAAGACTCTTGAGTATTGAGGAGCGGGTCTTGAACTGATGTGTTCAAAAGCCATATTCTCTTCTTAAGCACGGGTTCTGAACAGTCGTGTTAAGAAACCATTGTTTTATCTTTGAAGTGCGGGTCTTGAACTGTTGTATTCAAGAACCTATTTTCTTTGAGGAACGAGTCCTAGACTGTTTTGTCTAGAAGTCATACCTGTAAGCTCCCTTTTTAAACTTGGGGTGCCTGCAACACAGATTTAGCCTTAGGTACCCACTGGAATTTGGATCCTACTGTGTTAGCACAAGATTTTGGTACCCGTTTCAAATTGGGTCCTCTTTTCTTTTGAAATGCATTTGAAGAATTAGAATGAAATGAATGCACATGATAATTGTCAAACCAATCTTCAGAATCTTGACAAGAGATAGAAACATATTTATTATAAATAGAAGACTTTCTAGCAGATAAAGATAACTGAAATAATTGTTTCATTGTATATTGTTTACGAGAAACAGCAAGTTTTGAGTTCAAAATATCAACATCATCAATTAAGACATCTTTACTAGGCGAAGTCTTTACTACAATTAACACTAGAAAACAATTTAACGGTCTTGTCAAGCTTCTGTTTCGGTTGCCACAGAGATTTAACGTCTGGCCTTTGCTTGCTCAGATCTGAAACATGTGAAACTCTTGAGTTAGACTGTTGAGCAACAAACGAATGCTTCTTCTTCGGATTACCAGTAGTGTTCGGTTTCTGTGAATGCTGAGATATATTCTTACCTTTAGCATGTTTAGCTTTCACAGAGACTGAGTTATCAACTTTCGTTGATTTTGCACTGTTAACAGGCATACTGGTTTTTCTTAAAGATTTCTTAACAAAAGATGAATGGTTAGGAAGTTTTGCATTAAAGTCAAATTGATTAGAACAATCATCTAAACCACCATCAGCGTTCATAAAATCAAACCCTTTATTTGCTAAACCAAACACATCCTCAAAGTTTGAAGCCTTAGAAATAATAACATTTTTGAACACAGTTGAAAAAACTTTTTGTTCAATATTCATCAAAAGTCTTTCATCTGATAAAGAATTCTCGGGTTCAGAAATTTTACTTTCTAAAACAAGAGGAGGGACATATAGTTTACCTTGAATAGGCTTCGCCTCCATTTCTTTTTCAGAATAACTTTGAAAGAAATCACTTGAAAGAGTTTTCTTCTTTTGATATATTGGATTTTCATTATAACTATTATTCATCTTCGCATAATAAAATGGAAGGTGAACTTTAGAAGATATCAACCGTTTTTCAGTTTCGTTGGCTTCATCCTCTTCTGATAGTTTAGTCCAGAAAGTTTTAAACTCAGGGATTCGTCGAGCTAATTTCATAGAAAGATGATCATAAAGTGCAGGCACTTCAGACATTCCTTTTTGAAGACAGTGAGGATTCTTATAACCGATTCCCCATCTCTCTATTTCCTCTTTGGGTTTGTTCAGATGAATAGTCTGTTCAGTTTGACCTATTTTGTATAACTTCTCTTCCAAACTTTTTAATTTACCAAGTAAAGAAAAGTTTTCTTTGGTACATGAAGAATGCAATTTTGTAAGCTCATATATATCAATCTCACTCTTTGTCAGTTTAGACTTGAGTTCAGAATTCTCTTTAAGAATTATTGTCTTTTCCTTTGCGTTGGTGTCATTATCTCTATGTAAAACCTCAACCAATACTTTCTTCTCAGCAATTTCATTGCTAAGTTTCTGTATTAGTTGGTTTTTGTCAGTTATAACACCATTTTCTCGCTCAAGATTCGACTATAACTCTTGTTGTTTTAAAATCATGGCATGCTTTTTATTCATGAAATGTGAATACGATAAATCACATACCTCCTCTTCTTCATCATCTGAATCAGCTTCAGCATCTGATTCTTGCTTTCCCATCAAGCACATGTTGACGGCTTCATCTCTCTCTTCATCCTCTTCTTCCTCGTCTGAATGATCAAGCCAGTATTCATCCTCTGCCATCAGTGCCTTACCCGCCTCCTGTTGCTTTGCAAGAAGCATCTTGTTCTTGTAATAATCGGAGTTTCTGACTTTTGGTCTTCGGCAGTCTCTAGCATAGTGACATGTTTTGCCACAATTGTAGCACGTAGGTGGTTCTGTCTGACTGGATCCTTCAGCTTTAAACTTTATCTCTTCAGGTTTCCTTTCCTCTGTTCTTTTCCCTTCAAATCTCTTTCCTTCATATCTACTTCCTTCAACCCTTTCCTTGTAGATGTAGTTGTTCGGACCAGAAGAATATCTCTGATAGTTTGAACTTGGCTTCGTGTAGAATTTTTTCTAAAAAGCATTTGACAGCAGAATCATTGCTTGCTTTAGTTGTTCATTTTCATCCATGTCAGATTTGCATAACCTTCATCTTTTTTTGATTAATACACAATTGTCTTGTTTTTCTTCTTCCTGACAACAAGAGCAACTGTGTCTTCAACTGTCTTTCCTTTCTGTCTCTTTTCATCTAGAATTTCATCCACCTCTTCTTCATTTTGTCTGAGGGTTTCATACACCTCATGAAGTGGAATCTCATTCAGATCCTTGATCTGCTTCATCTGCCTGGCAAATCTTTTCCATTCCGGTTGTAGAATACTCAGGAATTTGACGTTCAGCTCGATTTGAGATTTGTGGACCTTGTTCTTGCTTAGTTCGTTCAGCAAGGTCACAAACCTATCATAGGTTTCTTCTAAAGATTCTCCCACTCTGCCTCTAAATTCTTCATAATTGTTCAGGCAGTTGGAGATTTTAAGTTGATTTCCAACCTTTGAACCCAACATCATCTTCTCAAGTTGATCCCACATTTCTTTGCCCAAGGCCTTGTAGCTGTCAATCTTTACATAGATTTCGTTTGGAATTCCTTGTAGTATGTATGACTTAGCTAACTTATCACCTTTGGCTCTTCTTAGGTTATCATCTTCTAGCTCATGATACTTAAGTTCAACCTGTGTCGGCACTGTTCCAACCAAACGAGTCGTCATAATTGGTTTCATAACCCCTTCTTCTATCGACTGTCTGATGAAATCACCCAGTTCATGTCTGTCAACAAAGTTTAGGAACCTATCTTTCCACTGTTCGTATTCTCCTTTAAAGAGAACTGGTGGTTTGGTGTCAGTTCCAATTGCAAGGGCTTCTCTGGATGTCATTTTGAAGAAAATTCTAAGTCTGGAAAAACTTTTCGTTTTGAGAAGGTTTGCGCGAGAGATTGATTGCGCAAAGTGAGGTTTGCGTGACTAGTGGGTTGCGCAAACTTAGGTTTGCGTATCACGTGGGTTGCGCAAAGTGAGCTTTGCGTTTCAAGAGGGTTGCGCAAAGTGAACTTTGCGTTTCAAGTTGGATGCGCAAAGTGAGTTTTGCGTTTCGAGTGGGTTGCGCAAACTTGACTTGAGCTTTTCGTGAAGAGAAGATCACTTGAACTGAGGTTTGCGTTTCCTTCTTGTTGCGAGAAGTAGTGTTTGCGTGTTGCTTGAGTTGCGCAAAGTAGGCTTTGCGTATCACTTGGGTTGCGCAAAGTAGAGCTTTGCGTATCACTTGGGTTGCGCAAAGTGGAGCTTTGCGTATTGAGTTGGTTGCGCAAAGTGAGTTACGCAAAGTGAGTTACGCAAAGTGAGCTTTGCGTGTGTTCTTCTTCTGGTTTGCGCAAGTTCGTCTGTACTTCGATAAATTCGACTTTTCAACCTGTATTTCCAAGATTAACAGACCCAAACTCTACCAATATGACTACAAACACTTCTAGAATAGATTGCTATCACTCGATCTCGATAAAAATCACTTTTTGAAAATAAATTTGATCGCACAGTGACTTTTTCCAAAACGAACTCAGACCACAAAAATCACAAAATGGAACTCGATTAAAGCTTTATACTGAAATTAAACACTCACAACTCGATCTAGCACCCTAATCGATCACAACCTGATCGATTTTAACACCTAAAACACCTTAAATCTCGAAAACGATTTTTCAATAAGAACATAGAGTCGTTTTGTTTAAAAACTTGATTTTGATCTTAATCAGGCTCTGATACCAATTGTCGGTCCAACAATGTTTATCAAGTTTTATAGAATACGACACAATAACGATTACCAACATGTATTGATTATAACAACGGTTACAGGATTGATCGATTTAAGCTATAGATGTGTTCTCTGTTTTCTCTCTGATTTACACCTTTAAGTGTGTTTTTGTGTTCTAGATATTATCTGATATGAGAGAGTTGTTTGAGAGATAAGATCATATCTGATCTCAGATCTCTCTCTAGCTTCTAACACACTCTACCTAATCAACCACTTGCAACATTAAACAATAATATAACTAACTTTAACTAATATAATATCTAACATTTAGATATTATATATCTAACTAAACTAAACTATTAACTAAGTTAACTAACTAAAAACAATAAACATTAATTACTTTGACATTTATTACAAATAAACATTAGACTTTAATATCGAGAGTCGACGTTCCGGCTTTAGCTTCAGATTGCGATCTTCAGTTTGGATGATCTTGAATCCAATAGATATGTGATCTAACAGTGTTACTGACAGGCATTCTAACTGAGTCATTTGTTGATTCAGGGTTACACCTATTAAACTGTTTGAATTTGAAAATATTCGAATGGTTATTACTTTTTATTGCAATCTGCATAGATTGAAATAATCACTTTCTCCATTAGGAGAGACTGCTCTTATTTCACACAGGGCTCATACATGAAGACAGTGCTAAATTGATGACCATATTCAAAGGGGGAGATTGTTCTGATATGTTTTGATGATGATGATTCTCACCACTCATCAAAAAGGGGGAGAATATTCAAAGAGGGAGAATACAAGAAGATTACAAGAATTTTTGAAGTAAAGACTGCTGAAGAATTTCAAAGATATCAAAGTGTCTGAGCTACAAGATGAAGACTGCAATGTCATATCAGATACAATTTTCAAACGTCATATCCGAAGATATCTGAAGTTTTCAAAAGAAAAGTGAAGACAAGTGAAGACCCGAAGACTATTGCCAAAAAAAATTTAATCTTGAATCCAAAGGGGGAGATTGTTGGATCATAAATTGTATTCAAGATTAAAGTTAAAGTTCAGGGTTTCATTTGTATTTACTTGATAGTTAAGTTTGGGGTTTAAGTTGTAATAAGTTAATAGTTTATTAGCTATTGGGCCCAAGCCCATTAGGCATTAGGCCTGAGTATAAATAGTTATTGTTAATTAGATTTTAGGTTAGAATCCTCATATTTTACAATAATCATATTAGTGAGGTAGTTGTTTTCTCTGTATTCAAGGTATCAAGAACACACAAGGTTTAACTGTTTATTCAAGGGATTGGTATGTTATTCTGATCTTATATCTCTTGATCTATATTGTGTTTGTGTGTTAATTATCAACTAGATTAAATTGGGTTAACACCGACTATAATCTATCTTGATAAAGTTAGATTATTAGGTTGTTAAATTATATTCTTTAGTGATTGGGTGTAATTGTCATACTTTATTTTCCTCGTTTTGGGATGATACACTTTGGTTTAGAATGTTACTATCGTAATATGCAGGTTTGGTTGTCCCTTATTTTAGGGTGTACAAGCTTATTCTAATTATAGACGTTATATTGCCGAATTTTCGAATTTTAAATTCACTCCAAATTTTAGGATGTTACACTATATATTGGTAATGATCAACATCAAAATCAGTAATGAGCTGATGTTTCTTAGTCTCCTCACCACTAGTCACTATCTCTAGCGAACCAGCCCCTTCTCCTATGGGCTTCAAACACAAGTCATCATTTAGGCTTTTTGATTCAAAACTACATCACCCATCAATCAAGGGCCTTCATCGATTAAGGTTTGGGGCTTCATCGATCAAGATTTGTTTCCACTATGTAATCAAGGTTTGTTGGAAATGTTCACTGTGCTTACTAAACAGAGCAAAAAGAATCTCAGCTTTTTGATTCTCTATATAACCCAATTTCTTTTCTGCTTCACATTCCTCACAAATCCTGAGGAATTTGTTGTCTGGCTTTTGTTAAATTCGGTCGAATAAGTTTGTATTTATCTTCAATCTGTTATGAGTTATGGATTGTGATTTGGGGTTTTCGTTTTAGTTTTTGGTTTGGATTTTGATTTGGATTTGAGGTTTAGATTTTGGTTTTGGTTTTGCTTTAAGGATTAGTTTTGGGTTTTAAGAGATGACCAGAGGTTCGTCGGAGATGATGACCGGATATTCACCAGAGATGATGACCGGAGGGTTTACCGACGGGAAAGGGATTTTAGGAAAATGTCAAAACAGGTGGCATGAAACTAATGGATTAGCTTACAAAAGATTTTTTTTATTGTTAATAAAAAATAGACAAAAACCAAAAAAGGACTAAAATGTCATTTAGTTAACGGTTAAGCGTTAACGGTTGTTAGAGGTAGGGACCAAATCCGGTCGTTTTTGCAAACCACGATGGCCAAACTGTAATTTCGAAACTGTAGAGACGAAAAGTCTTACTTTCAAGAAACCAAAGGGACAAAAATTGTAGTTTACTCAATATACAATTAGTATTTTTCCAAGAAAGAAGAGGAAGTTCCGTGATGAATTAAAACTCACACCAAAATATAATAATAATAATAATAATAATAATAATAATAATAATAAAACTCACACCAAAAATTCCCGGTTTCCATCGTCAATAAACCGTGTGTGACGTGAAACCCAAAATTCCAGAAGACATGGAAGGAGCCGAGCAAAAGAAGATTGGAGAGGAAAAAGTCTCTGCGAAGAGATTTTTGGTCATCTCATTATGTAATCCATGGCGTACCTATCAACCCAACAACCCCCTTTCTTATTTATTTCATTCTTTCAAAGATTTTGACCTTCTCATTTCCCCCTTCTTAAAAATAGATTTTCCAGAACCCAAAAATTGCCTCAAAGGTATGTTGGTTTTACTTACCCTTTAATATTTTCTTCTCTTGAGCCTCTTTTTAACAAGATTATTCATTTGAAGTTTTCTACATAATCTTAAATCTGAGTAGAACTTTTGTAGTTTGTATGGTTATTTGGCGATTCTGTAAGTAATTGAAATTCAAGATATCTGTTTGTAAATTCGTTTCGTTGAATTCTTATTTGATTGTATGAAAAAAAAGGATTCTGTTCCACTTTTTGTTTAATTAATTATAATATTATTTACAGAATTTGTCAAGATTAATTGTTTTCATTTGAAGGTGTTTTCTTGAATTTAATCAGGGTTTTTTCTTATTATTTGGTTATCTGTGGGTTTTGTAAGTTTCAAGATTTCTTGAATTCTTATTTGAATTTGAAATGAGTTCATGCTTTTGAATATATGGAAAAGATGAAGTGGGTCTCATTTTCTTGTTTGATATGATTTTATTTTTCAGAAATTTGAAGATTTTCTAATTTGAATTATGGGAAATTGCTGTGTTATCCCTGGGAAATCTGCTAAGAAGAAGAAGAAGGATGTGAACGAGAAGAGCAACAAACCAAAACCGAATTTATTTTCAGATGCTCATCGAACAAAACCAGAATCTGGAGGTGCAGATAAATTCTACGTGTTAAAAAACCCAACGGGTCATGACATTGGCCAGCGGTACAATCTGGGACGGGAGCTAGGAAGGGGTGAATTTGGGGTAACGTATTTGTGTACGGATTTGGAGTCGGGCGAAAGATTTGCATGCAAATCAATATTGAAGAAGAAACTTAGGACTTCAATAGATATTGAGGATGTGAGGAGAGAAGTTGAGATCATGAAGCATTTGCCGAAGCATCTGAATATCGTGGCCTTGAGGGATGCATACGAGGATAATAATGCGGTACACATCGTGATGGAATTGTGCGAAGGTGGTGAGCTATTTGATCGGATTGTGGCCAGGGGACATTATACAGAACGCGCTGCAGCTGCTATTATGCGGACAATAGTGGAAGTTGTTCAGGTGAATTTCTTCCGACAATCTTTTGCATTCAATTTGCTCCATTTTTATGAATTTCTCGATTGACTTTAGATCCTATTCATTGCAGATATGCCACATGCATGGAGTTATGCATCGCGATCTCAAACCAGAGAATTTTCTTTTTGCCAACAAGAAGGAAACCGCTGCTCTGAAGGCCATCGATTTTGGGCTGTCGGTGTTCTTTAAGCCGGGTATGTGATTTATAATTATTCATCTAGATGTAAACCTTTTTGTTAAATTAAAATGGAATCTTTAATTTTCCTAAAGATGTTATGTCTGTTGTTGTTATCAGGTGAGGTCTTTAAAGAGATAGTCGGAAGTCCATGGTATATGGCCCCAGAAGTTCTAAAGCGCAATTATGGCCCGGAGGTTGATGTATGGAGTGCTGGAGTTATCTTGTACATTTTGCTTTGTGGTGTTCCACCTTTTTGGGCAGGTTGGTGTGTTTTTATATTTTTAGCATTTGCATACTTTAAAATTTTATTTCGAGACTCTTTATTCAGCACTTTTGGGGCAATGAGTATATGCGGTCCATGCAACTCTCCACATGACCCGGGGAAACTTTAGGCCTTGTAGCCAGCAGGTGTAACCCGTAAGGAGTTGATAGCACTTAAAAGGATTCTAACATGAGCCTCACTTACACAAAATTTACTATTTTTGTTTATTTTTTATATATATAGAGGAGAGAGAGAGAGTCGAGTTCTGGTGAGAACAACCCCTTTTCATGAGAAGGTGAGAAAAGTATAACCTTCAAACAATGTAATGTAACCTTTCGATACACAGTTTCAGGTCTTGTGGAGGTTATAACCTTCACAAAAATATAACGTAACATTTACACAATATAACTCTACCTTCACCTTCTCATGAAAACAAAAAATTCTCACATGATCCTGATCCCCCCCCCCCTCTCTCTCTCTATATATATATATATATATATATATATATATATGGTCTATGGTCAAAATGCAACAAAGTTTGGTTTGACATCCATGTAATCAAATGTTACAAGATTAGCTGGTCACTGGTCAAAATGGGTAAAGAATAGATTTTTTTTTTCCTGAATTTTTTTACATTAAATAGGATATTTTGAAACTTTGTTACATTAAATAGAAAATCTATTTGCTACATTATACAGAAAGTTTGAATCTTTGTTACATTGATCGAAATTATTTTACACTAAATAGGTACTAAGGCAAACTTTGTTGTATTTTGATGCATTACACACACTGACAGACGGGTAGAGGTATGGTTTGCTTCCATAAATATATAGAAATAGGTTGCTAACTCGTCATGCCTAGTTATTTGGATTTCAATTTAGCATAATGTGTGTAATTGATATGATTGTGAAAATATTTATATGACATTGATAAATCTTTTTGTGGCATAGGTATTTAAGAAAAACGATTATAGCAAAATTACTTTTTTTTTTTTTTTGTGTCTATTTTGTCCCTTCCGGTATGATGCCTGTGATTATGCATGATACTTGTGTATGCTTACTCATAAGTGGTTTCAAAGAGTAGCTCACTTATGTGTTATCTTCAGAAACCGAACAAGGAGTAGCTCAAGCAATTATTCGGTCGGTAATTGATTTTAAGAGAGATCCATGGCCTAAAGTTTCTGAAAACGCCAAAGATCTCGTGAAGAAAATGCTTGATCCTGATCCAAAGCGTCGACTTACAGCTCAACAAGTTCTTGGTATGTTGTATTATACATATATATATATATATATATGCACATTATGTTCCCTTAGGGGTAAACTAATTTAGTCGTCGTTATTGCTTCTATATTGTGATTGTAGAACACCCGTGGTTATTGGACGCAAAGGCGGCTCCAAATGTCTCATTGGGCGAGGTTGTCAGGTCAAGGCTTAAACAGTTCTCGGTGATGAACAAGCTCAAGAAACGAGCTCTGAGAGTAAGATTCATGATCTACTTTATTTACGTAAAATCCACGTTAAGTCTTTGCATCTCCACGAATTCCTATATGAGCTCATGCCTTTTGAAATGCCTAAAGCTGCCAGATATACGTAATGTGATATACATTATATCGGTTAAGCGAGAAGTTTAAAAAGTAAAAAATTTGTTTAAGTCCAAATTGTCACTTTGAATGTAATGTGAATGCAGGTGATAGCCGAGCATTTGTCCGTAGAGGAAGTGGCTGGAATAAAGGAGACATTTGAGATAATGGATACACGCAAGAAAGGCGAGATAAATCTTGAAGAACTTCGAATTGGTTTACACAAACTCGGCCAACAAATAAATGATGCAGATCTTCAAATCTTAATGGAACTCGTAAGTTTATCACTGTAGATGATTAATTATTAGTTGTGTTGATCATGCATTTCTCAAGAACAAACCTTTATCCTTGGGGTCTTTAACAAGATTTTCTCTTGAACATTGTGTTTTTAGAGAAGGCAATGCTAAATAAAAAAAAATGCTTAGAGCATTTCCAACAGAATAGAGAGAATGGAGATTTTTGGTTTTTTTGTCTCCTACTGATTTTCAAAATGGAGAAAAGATGAGAATGAGAAATTTTCTCCAAAATTAAATTATGGATAGAGGGTATACTTTAATTCGAGTAAATTATGATTTTCGTCCCTATGCTTTGCAATTTATTGCTATTTTCGTCCTTGAACTAATTCCTACTTGTAAGTATAAGGGACTAAAATAGTAAAGAATTGTAAACCACAGGGACCAAAACAACAATAAACTGTAAATCATATAGAGAAAATAGCAATGAATTACAAACCATAGGGATCAAAACCGTAATTTCTAAACCACAGGAACAAAAATAGCAATTTTTAACAAACCATATATATGGATGAAAAACATAATTTACTCTTTATTATTGATTTTGGAGGAGAAAGAAACGAAATTAATAATTTATAAAAAGTTTGTTGGGATATTAAATGTATTGTATATTTTAATAATATAATTAATGCTAGAAGCTCCAAACCTCGGAGTTGTATGCAATTTTTTAATTTTTTTGGGAAATTTTGAGTTGTCCTCCATTTTGGAGAAATTATGGATAAGTTGTTGGAGATGCTAGTCTTTTGCTTTTCTCCTTGTACAGGTAGTTGTCAGTACTGTACTTTGTCCTTCCTTCTTTGATCTAACGTAGCTTCCGCACTTTTGTCCATGCTGCTTTGCACACACTCTCACCTACCACTTGCTTTGTCTTCTATTAATTTGTTTAGCAAATCGGATGTCATATGCTAATTGCGCCAAAGGCTAGCGTTGCCTAAAAGCGTCCTAATAAAATACTTTATAGATAGGAGGCCAAACCAAAAGGCGTCCTATCTAAAAGTGTTACAATAGATTTACAAGACGCTTTTCTAGGCAATTTTATTGTTGTGCTTGTTGCATGAGGATGAAGGTTTTTGCAGCTGTTGAGTGATGAACAAATTCATGATTTTGCAGGTTGATCTTGATGGAGATGGTACCATAAACTATGGCGAGTTTGTGGCTGTCAACGTGCATTTAAAGAGAATGGCAAATGATGAGCACCTACACAAAGCTTTTGCCTTCTTTGATCAAAACCAAAATGGTTATATAGAGTTCGAAGAGCTGCGTCATGCATTGAGTGACGAAGATAACGTCAACGATATTGAAGGAGTTATCAACGCGATAATGCATGATGTTGACACAGATAAGGTTAGTTAGCAAAGGAATTAAGGATTACTACTTTGCCCTTGTCTCGCTAAGCAATCGGTATATTTATGACTACTATCAATATTACCACCTTCTACCCTTTTGGGCAGAGGAGGTTTACGTACATCCCACCCCCATACCCTACTTTTGAGTGGGATATACTGAGTACTACTTCCAGTTTGGTTATTACGATCAAACTTGGCATTTTTACCTTTTTTTTGGAGAAAGGGGTGTTTGGATGTACGTTTAAATTGAATTACTATGACTTGAAATCGTAATAATCAGTTTTGAGTGCTTGGGTAAAAGCGATTATGCTTTTGATTTTCTGCTTAGTTAGGGTAAAGTTTTAATCAAGTTAATTTTCCGAGTCTTGTTCTTTTAATTAATCACTTTGAGAACACATTGAAACTGTTAAATCACTTGTTCAAAGTGATAGCTATAGAGAATTGGTGATGTTTAAACTTTTGAACGCATTAGGATGGGCGAATCAGCTACGAGGAGTTTGCTGCTATGATGAAGGCTGGTACGGATTGGAGGAAAGCATCTAGACAATATTCACGAGAGCGTTTTAACAGTCTTAGTTCCAAGTTGATGAAGGATGGTTCGTTACAGTTAGCCGCCAATGAGTAACCAAGGGGGATAGTGAATTAATGATGGGCAGCCATTTGTTCGTTCGTTCATAGGGTTAGAAAGAAATACGGATGTGCTATTTATTATATGTTGTAGATATAGCTGGTAACGAGGCTCGGTTGCCTTGTTGAGGGTTTACGTTAGGGCCCACTTGAAAATCTCGACACTCTTTTACTAATGTTTAGATTCGTAGTTTTAGATGTTTAAACATATTGAAGATTGTAGATTCATTCTCTTTTACGAGTTTATAAGAAAATTAATGTTTTCACGTTCGTATGTTGTTAGAAAACGAGAGTAAAGCACAAAGATGTTATTTTTCATATCTTAAAACGAGACTGGCAAAGACTTATAGTCAGTTACTACTATTTTTGATTTATGATTGTTCTCGTCTTACTTTTACTTCTATTTTTTCCCTAAATATTTTCCAGACAGTTTACCCATTAATCTTAAAGTTGCTTTTTGTCTCGTTTTTGTGGAAAACACGTATTTATCTTAAATAAATTCAAAAAGAAATAAAATTAATCACACTTAACAATTAACATTTTGTACGAGTTTTTATGTTTAAAAATCTTGATAATACTTGAAAATCGGTTGTTGTTCCCCTGTATAAGATATCGTGAAACATGTTTAGGTTAAGAAATTGATAAAATTATATTTTGTTGTTGCATTTGCTGCCCATTGCAAAATTAACTAAAAAACAAAAAAAAAGTCCCCTGTAAAGGTGGAATACAGCCAAACACACGTTGGGTTAAAGACGTAGTCTTGCATGTTGCTCAAAAAGTTAAGATCGATTCCATTTGTATAAATGTATTATATCAAATCGACATAGTTTTGAATTTTCTCCGGATCAAACTGTGTTGACTTTTCCCAGGGTTAAACTTCGACTTTGCAGGCCTTTGGTCAACCTTAAAGTTGCACTTGCTCAAAAAAAAAATTGGGTCCCCCACTTTTCTACGTGAGCTCCATTCTTGTAGAAAAGCATAAAGATAATAAAATTGATTTTCCCAGTCTGTAATTCTCACTCTATTCTCTTCTTTCTAAATCTCATCTCCCCTGTTATGCTATCAAAGGAAAACTTCAACCTTCCTGTATTAGTGGTATCAGAGCTAAATTTCCTACAATTTTTTTTCTTTTGATTCCTCTACAATCTAATTGCCAAGTCTGGCTCCTCCGGTAACAAGGAAAGCGACAACCATGGAGGATCAAATCAAGACATTAGAGAAGAAAATCGAGGACCCAGACAAGAAACTTGAAGAAATGATGCAGATGATGCGTGAATCGACAGGGGCACCGTCAACCAGATCTGAATTCTCAAGAAGCAGTAGCAGTGGAGGAACGAATCGGGACCGATCCTAGGGTATGTACCTAAACTTGATTTTCCCAAGTTTGATGGGACTAACCCTAGAATTTAGATAAAGAAATGTTGCAAAACTTCATCATTGTGTAAAATACCAGAGAATCAAAGGGTCAATTTGGCATCTTTGAATATGGTTGATAAAGCATAAAATTGGATTTCTAGTTACTTATCTGTGAGAAGGAACATATAACATATTGGAACTTAGTTAAGAAAAGGAGGAACCTTGTCCCACATAGGAGCCATGACAAACTACACATCACTTAATAAATCCAAACCATTGAGCATTAAATGAATCATTTAATTGCTTGACTTGGATTGTGGTGTGATTGGTGGACTTTCTTTGACATTAATAAATATATATTAAATGTCAAAGATTGGGCCTTGGGCCTTGGGGCTCTTGGGGTCGAGATACAACTATGTTAATTACATAGATTTTATGTATAAGAATTTCTATTTTCCATTATAATTTTGTCAATATATATACATTTATTGATTATGTGATTGATTACTCCTAACATTCTAAGACAGATTTTTGTTGTGGAACGATGGATCAATCACAATTGTTGAAAAGTCATGTGGAGAAACCCGAAAAGTTCAAGGGTTCGGACTTTCGACGCTGGCAACAAAAGATGTTGTTCTATTTGACAACACTTAGGGTTGCCAATATGCTCACAGAGGAAGAGCCACTGGTAAATCCTCCAGAAGGGGGCGGACGAGACTGCGCCAATGCAAATCCAGGTGTTCACACATCACAGAACGGTCGAGAATTGGAGATCGAATGAGTATAGTTGCAGAAACTATATACTCAATGCTCTCGACGATTCCCTCTACGACATATACTCTACCTTCCAAACGGCAAGGGAGATTTGGGAATCCTTGGATGCCAAGTACAAAACCGAAGTGGCGTGTTCCAAGAGGTTCGCAGTGGGAAAATTTCTGAATTTCCGGATGATTGATGCAAAGCCAGTGGTAAAGCAAGTGGAAGAATTGCAAGTACTTGTCCACTAGCTCGAGGTTGAGGGTATGGGCTTGAATACCAATTTTGTGGTCGGTTCAATCATTGAAAAGCTACCTCCTTTGTGGAAGAACTTCAAGTTGTATTTGAAGCATCTCACGGAGGAGATCACATTTGAATAGTTGCTTCGCAAGATCCGAGTTGAGGAGGACAACCGACTGAATGTCAAAGCCGATACCATTCCAAATGAACCGCATGCCAACATGGCGGAAGGAAGTTCATCCAAGTCAAAGTTCCCGAAATTTAAGGGAAAGGGAATTGTTACCAAGAGGCCTTTCAATACCGGAAAGGGCCCCTTAGCCCTATAAAAGAAGCAATTCAAGAGGACGACTTGCTGTTGGGTATGTGGTAAGTCGGGACACCGAGCCAAGGATTTCCGATACAAGCGTGACCATGGTGACGCTGGAGGAAGTGGTGGTGGAGGACACGGGGAATCTTCAAGTCATGCCAATCTCACCCACTCCCCGAATGAGTTCATTGGTGTCATTGAATCCCACATGGTTACAAACATGGTGGATTGGTGGTTCGATACCGGGGCAACCAAACACATTTGCAATTGGGAAAGCTTGTTTGCATCTTACCAAAAGGTGAGTGATGGGGAGTCGATGGTCATGGGGAACGCCACGACTGCAAGGATTGAAGGAAAAGGGAAGGTCAACTTGAAGCTGACTTCCGGCAAATATCTCATTCTGACTGATGTTGTACATGTACTAGCATAACTAAAAATTTGATTTCTGGCCTGTTCTAAGTAAGAAAGGGTTCAAAGTTGTAATCGAATCTGATGAGATTGTCATCACCAAGGTTGGTGTGTATGCTGGGAAGGGCTACCTCAATGAGGGGCTCTTCAAACTCAACGTTGTATATAGTTTGGATGCCTCCATTGTAATTAAAAATAAGGCAGGCCCTAGCACTGCTAGTTCCATGTACATGATTGTTCCTTCTAATCTTTGGCATTCTAGATTAGGACATGTCAACTTTAGATCCATTCAAAGAATGATCAAGCTTGACATGATACCTAAATGTTCCATTGACAAATCGACTAAGTGTGAGGTTTGTGTAGAGGCTAAATACACAAATCATCTACACAAGTATGTTGAAAAATCAAATGAAATACTTGGGTTGATTCACACCGACTTATATGATTTCAATGCAACACCTTCACGAGGAGGTAAGAATTATTATATTACCTTCATAGATGATTGCAGTAAGTATTGCTATGTGTATTTAATCCCTACAAAGGATGAGGCCTTAAATATGTTTAAGACTTATAAGGCCGAAGTCGAGAACCAACTCGACAAGAAAATCAAGATTTTGAGGTCTGATCGGGGAGGAGAATATGAATCCCATGACTTTGTAGAATTTTGTGCTACACATGGTATTGTGCATCAAAAAACCGCTCCATACACACCTCAACAAAATGGAGTGGTCGAGCGCAAGAATAGAACATTGAAGAACATGATAAATTCAATGTTGATCACGTCAGGAGCTCCATATCATTTATGGGGTGAGGCGTGCCTTACTACAAATATGATCCTAAATAGGATCCCTCACAAGAAGAGTGACAAAACTCCATATCAACTATGGAAAGGAAAATTACCATCTTACAAAAGGATGAAAGTGTGGGGTTGCCTTGCCAAGGTTCAAGTGCCTTTGCTAAAAAGGACTAAACTTGGACCTAAAACCATTGATTGTGTATATATTGGACCTGCTCATAATAGTGTTGCATATAGATTCTTAGTATATAAATCTAGTGTAAATGACATAAGTAACAACACAATCATAGAATCTGCAGAAGCAGAATTCTTTGAGACTACCTTTCCTTACAAAGAAAAAGAGGATCAAGCCTCTAGTTCAAGGAAAAGGTTGCATGATGACACACACACTCTAGATGAATCAATTGAACATGATCAAACACATAGAAGTGAAACCTCCAAGGTTCAAGAAGATTTGAAACCAAGGAGAAGCAAACGTGGTAGAGTAGCTAAAGACTTTGGACATGATTTTATAGCCTTTAATGTTGAAGGAGAACCTCTATCTTATAAGGCCGCCATGGAATCATCCGAGGCACCTTATTGGGAAGAGGCAATCCAAAGTGAGATAGACTCCATAGTACAAAACAATACTTGGAGATTGGTTGACCTACCTCCGGGTCATAAAGTAATAGGCCATAAATGGATATTTAAGAAGAAGTTGAGACCTGATGGCACTATCGAGAAAAACAAAGCTTGACTAGTTTCCAAAAGGAAGGTCAAGACTTCTTCGATACCTACTCTCCGGTCACAAGGATAACGTCCATCCGAACGTTGATGGCCATAACAGCAATATTGATTAGTTTTCTTAATAATCACAATTTCAGGATCAATTTCTTAATCAATTTCAACACATACCAACAAAACCAAAAGAGAAATAGAAACACTTACTTAGATATCCAATCTTTGAGGAAGAAGATGATGCCATTTGATTCCTGTTATGATGTTTAAAATCGATGGAGGATTGCACACTTTAATGATGTTCTTGAGGGTTCTCTCTTATGAGGCGTGAGAGAGAAAAGGAGACCCCTGTGTACGTATTTTTTGACATCTAAAAGGAAAAGTGATTTTAACCCCTATATATACATCAGTTACTTCCATCAAGTAACAATTATGAAACATGGGGTACCAATTATGTCATGTTGGTATAGTTACTATCATAATATATAAATATGACAATAATTAAATAACAATTACAGAAATGGTCCTAAGGCCATAAATATTGGAAATATTCCAACATTCTCCCACTTGGCCGAGTGACCATTTATGATGAGTATTCATAAATTTGGCCAAGATAATACCCATCAAGCTTCATACTAAAGCCATAGCAAAAAGATACAGTCATTCGTGTGGTTATCAACACGAGACCCCCATCAATTATACTAAGGCCTCAACATAAAACTTTTAGAAAACTTCAAGCCAATATGATAGAAAATATACAACATTAAATTGCATACATTTGTATATAGATTAATAAGTGCATGCATACATTAGTATAGACAAGATAACTAAGATATTCGAGGAAACTTATAATTACATTAATTGTCCATAAGAGCAATATGCTATATATAGTCTCTAGTAAAACCCATCTTTGCCACAAGCTCTTGGTAAATTTTGGGCTGTAGACCTTTTGTCATCGGATCCGCAAGCATATCATGAGTGTTGATGTACTTACAAAGATTATTTTCCTCTACTCGTTCTCGTACAAACAAGAACTTTGTATCAAGATATAATCTCGCCCCACTCGAACTATTGTTGTTCGAAAAACTAACGGCAACAGAATTATCACAGTAAATCTTCAAAGGTCTCGATATGGAGGTCTCGATATGGAGTTCACGACTTTGAGTCCACTAATAAGATTTCTCAACAACATTCCATGGCAGGTTGCATTATAGACTGTAGCATACTCCGCCATCATTGTTGAGGTCGTTGTTAGTTGTTGCTTATGACTTCTCCACGAGATAGGCTCGCCTGCTAACATGAAGATGTACCCCGAAGTTGATTTTTTATCGTCTTTGCATTTTGCAAAGTCGAAATCGGAATAGCCAATCACTTCTAAGTTATCAGTTCTTCTATAAGTTAGCTTGTAGTCTTTTGTCCCTTGTAGATACCGCAATACTTTCTTTGCGGCTTTCCAATGATCTAAGCCAGGATTAGATTGATATCGGCCTAGCATTCCGGCGACATAAGCAATATCGGGACGCGTACAAACTTGAGCATACATTAGGCTCCCTACTACATAAGCATAAGGTATCAACCTCATTCTTTCCTTTTCTACCTCCGTTTTCGGGCATTGAAAAGAACCGAAAACGTCTCCTTTAACTACGGGAGCAACGGAGGGAGAGCATTGTTGCATGTTATAACGTGCAAGAACACGTTCAATATAAGCCTTTTGAGATAAACCTAATGTCCCATTGATCCGATCTCGGTGTATTTCGATTCCAATCACATAAGAGGCTTCCCCGAGATCTTTCATGTCAAAATGGCGCGAAAGTAATCGCTTTGACTCATGCAACAAATTCAAACTGTTACTTGCCAAAAGAATGTCATCTACATAAAGGACAAGTATGGCAAAATTTCTCCCACTCATTTTAAGATAGGTACACTGATCCACTTGATTCTTATTGAAGCCATTCTTTTTCATGACTTCATCAAACTTCAAGTACCACTGTCGTGATGCTTGTTTTAACCCGTATATGGATTTCTTTAGTTTACATACTACGTGTTCTTGACCCTTAGGCTTAAAACCTTCGGGTTGAGTCATAAACACATCTTCATGTAAATCACCATTAAGGAAGGTTGTTTTAACGTCCATTTGATATAGCTCCAAATCAAAATGAGCTACAAGGTCCATAACGATTCTTAGGGAATCCTTTCTAGAAACATGAGAAAAAGTCTCCTGATAATCGATTCCCTCCCTTTGGGTGTAACCTATAGCGACCAAACGTGCTTTATATCTCTCGATGTTTCCATTCGGGTCTAGCTTAGTTTTAAAAACTCACTTGCACCCTACAGGTTTTACCCCTTTAGGGAGTTCGACAAGTTCCCAAACATCATTTTTCTTCATGGAATCAAGCGCGTCAATCATAGATTCATTCCACTGAGAGGATTGGTCATTACGAATGGCCTCGTTATAAGAAGTTGGATCGTTGCACTTTCCAATATCCAAATCAACTTCATTAAGGTAAGTTATATAATCATCGAAATTAGTAGGTCTTCTAGGCCTTGATGACTTCCTTAATGCAGTTTCGAGTTCTTCAGGCTCAATGGTAACTTTAGGGATTTGCTCCTCTAAGTTTGATGTGCCTTCATTTAATGGCATACTTGGAGTAACATTATCCTCAATAGAGGCACTAGGTGGAGCAATGTCATCTACAAGAGGCACAAGAGAATGAGGAGGTAAGAGTGTCATTGGCCCCTTCTCTTGGACTTCTTGTAAGTTGGTGTCATGATGTGCAGTGCATCCACCTACATTAGAGTTCTCTAGGAAATCAGCATGGCGAGTTTCATTTATGCGAGTAGAATGAGAAGGGCAATAGAATCTAAATCCCTTTGATCGTTTTGGATACCCTATAAAGAAACAACTTACGGTTTTCATGTCAAGCTTCCTTTGCTGAGGGTTGTAGAGCTTGGCTTTGGCACGAAAGCCCTAGACTTTCATATATCTCAAACTCGGTTTCCTTCCCGTCCAGATTTCATAAGGTGTCTTGGGAACGGATTTAGAAGGAACCCTGTTGAATATATGGATAGCCGTCTTTAATGCCTTGGTCCATAAAAATTGGGGTAAGCTGGTATTTGCTAACATATTTCTTACCATATCCATAAGGGTCCTATTTCTTCTCTCAGCAACACCGTTTTGCTGAGGAGTACCCAACATGGTAAATTGGTTCACTATCCCGTGTTCCTTACAAAATTCAAAGAAAGGACCGGGAGCTTGACCAACATCAGTATGTCTACCATAATACTCACCTCTATCTGATCTCACTACCTTTATTTTACGGTCGAGTTGATTCTCAACTTCGGCCTTGAAGACTTTAAACATGTCAAGTGATTCAGATTTTTCATTTATTAAATACAAATACATATAACGTGAATGATCATCTATAAAGGTGATAAACGACTTATGTCCAAATATTCCGGCGGGAAAAAGGTCCACATATGTCGGTGTGAATGATTTCCAACAAACTAGAACTTCTTGTGGCACCTTTTTTTTATTTCCCTTTGCCATTTTGCATTTAATAAATTTAACACATGTCTCAAAATCATTGAAATCAAGACTTGGTAATACGCCATCTTTCACAAGTCTTAACATTCGGTCTCGTGAGATGTGGCCTAAACGTTGATGCCACAAAATAGACGATGTTTCCAAGTCTCGTTTTCTTTTAATTGAGTTTTCATTCAAATTATATGACAACAAGGATTTTGAGAATTGTTAATCTAATTACAATTTATAAAGTTTTCCAACTGAAAAACCACAACCAATAAAGTCGGAATTTAGGCTAATAGTGACTTTGCCATTACCAAATGTTACATAATATCATTCATTATCTAATTTATGTACAGATACTAGGTTTCGAGTTATCCTCAGTACATAAAGAGTATCATATAAGTTAATACATCGACCACTTTGCATAACTAATTGTAAAGTGCCCACGACTTCAACATCAAGTTCGTCACCACTTCCATCTTTAATGGTCCTTTGGTTTCTTTCCAATCTCCGGATTGTATGGAATCCCTGTAAGGAGTTTGTAACATGTACCATAGAACCGAAATCAACCCACCATGTGTTTGAAGGAACATTAATATTAAAAGACTCGTAAATCATAAATAGATGATTACCTTTTTTCGCTAACAAGTCCTTGAACTTCGGGCAGTCTCATTGGCCATGTCCTTTCTTGTGGCAGAATTTACAACGAGGTGTACCCTTAGGAGCAGTTGAGCTTGAGGCTGCATTTGTATTCTTTTTCTGGACCTTTGAGCTTTCTCCAATGTTGAAATTTCCTTTCCTCTTTCCGGTGTTTGTGGTTGTAATATGAGCAACATCGGGCCTTTCTATCTTTAGGCGCTCCTCCTCTTGTACGCACATGGCAATAAGTTCACTCATTTGCCATTTGTCCTTTTGAGTGTTGTAGTTTATTTAAAAAGGACCAAATTGTGCTGGAAGAGAGGTCATTATGAAGTGCACTAAAAAACCCTCACTGATTTCCATGTCCATGTCTTTGAGTTTATGAGCCATGTTACTCATCATCATGATGTGCTCACGCACACCACTCACACCGTCGTACTTGGTAGTCAACATTTTAAGGATCAATGTACTCACATGTGCCTTGGAGGTGCCTTTGAATTGCTCCTCAACGGAGTTCAGATAAGTTTTCGCGTTTTCCGAGTCTGGTATGGCTCTGCGAATGGCAATCGGGATGGAATTCTTTATGACCATGAGAGACATTATGTTCGATCTCTCCTACTGTTCATGCACTCGTTTATGCTCTTGTGTGCTTTTATCAGTGAGTGCAGTAGGAGGATCATGCCTCAAAGCATAGTCTAAATCCATCATTCCAAGGGTTAGTTTGACAGCATCTCGCCATGAGGCGAAGTTAGTGCCAGTCAAAGGTTCAATCCCATAGTTTGGGCTTACAGTGGTCGCTGGAATGGTATAATTAAAGTACAGAAATTTCGAAGAACATAAGTGAACTAAAGCATATAGGGAAATTATACAAAAAAGCGAAATTAGCATATTGAAGATTAAGTCTATTATAACACCAAAAAATAGACTAAACTAAGGTTCTACTTGAATGTTGGTTTCGCGTTGGCTATGACCAATATACAAGCGTTTCAAACATATATAATTAGTAAAATACGCCACATAAATATCACAAAACACCTTTGGGCAGAAATATAACATTTATGCATATTAGGCCAACAATTCATCATATGCACTATCAAACAATTAGCCGTTGGTTTCGTTGTTTGAAAAATACATACAATTACATAAAAATGTATGATTTAATCTTGAATGTCAAATTAAACGATATACCGTTGGGTCGATCATTTGAGTTGCCATTCAAGATGC
Source organism: Arctium minus (assembly GCA_954870635.1). Taxonomy (NCBI): domain Eukaryota; kingdom Viridiplantae; phylum Streptophyta; class Magnoliopsida; order Asterales; family Asteraceae; genus Arctium; species Arctium minus. The sequence goes on along the minus strand of OX941089.1, from coordinate 45,461,052 downwards.
CATTTAGTTTAATAAGCAATAAGAGAAAATATTATTATTCATATGATCAATAAGAGAAAATACTATGATATTGGAAATATTTTCTGGAAATAGTGAAGCAATTTCTGGAAATAGTGAAATGATTTTGGAAACAGAATGTTAATCGAAGCATCATATTGGAAAATAAAGTTTTCCATTATCATATCATTCTTCCAACACTCGGATGAAGTTTTGGTAGTGGAAAACAAAATTGAATTTAGAAAAAAAACATGAGAATCTCAAACCCAAAAGAAATTCGTGAATCATTTGTCAATAACTTGGTATTTTGGATATTGCCATCGAACAAAACAAAAATTGGCAGATTGAAACCCAAAAAATTACTCATCGATCCAGGAAGCAAATACGATGTGAGTAGAGAAATTTAATTGATTTTGTTGTCAATTTTATAGAACAAACGGGGTTTCAAGTTTATCAATTTCATATCGAATAGTTCTAAAAAGAAATAGGAATCAGGGTTTTGTTTTCACAAAAAGGTTTAAATTGATTAAGAACAACAAAGCTCTGATACCACATGTTGATTAGTTTTCTTAATAATCACAATTTCAGGATCAATTTCTTAATCAATTTCAACACATACCAACAAAACCAAAAGAGAAATAGAAACACTTACTTGGATATCCAATCTTTGAGGAAGAAGATGATGCCATTTGATTCCCGTTATGATGTCTAAAATCGATGGAGGATTGCACACTTTAATAATGTTCTTGAGGGTTCTCTCTTATGAGGCATGAGAGAGAAAAGGAGACCCCTGTGTACGTATTTTTTGACATCTAAAAGGAAAAGTGATTTTAGCCCCTATATATACATCAATTACTTCCATCAAGTAACAGTTATGAAACATGGGGTACCAATTATGTCATGTTGGCATAGTTACTATCATAATATATAAATATGACAATAATTAAACAACAATTACATAAATATTGGAAATATTCCAACAAGCAATTCATAATTTGGAAATCCACCAAATGGATGTGAAAAATGCTTTCTTGAATGGAGAGTTAGATGAGGAGATTTATATGCAACAACCGGAAGGGTTTGTATTAAAGGTCAAGAAAATAAAGTCTGTAAATTGATTAAGTCCCTTTATGGACTTAAGCAAGCGCCTAAACAATGACACGAAAAGTTTGATAACACTTTGATATCAAACGGGTTTCAAATAAACGAGTGTGATAAGTGTGTCTATGTGAAGCAATACAAAAATGCATATGTCATTATATGTTTATATGTAGATGATATGCTAATCTTAGGATCGAACTTAGATGTAATCAATCAAACCAAGAAGATGTTGCACTCCTCGTTTGACATGAAGGACTTGGGAGTAGCAGATGTAATCCTTGGTATAAAGATTCAAAGAAATCCAAATGGTTACATCCTCACCCAATCTCACTATATTGAGAAGGTGCTTCGGAAGTTCGGTCACTATGATGATAAATCGGTAGTAACTCCATTTGATCCTTCTAGTCAATTGAAGAAGAATCAAGGAGAAAGTGTGGCTCAATTAGAATACACTCAAGTTCTTGGAAGCTTGATGTATATCATGAATTGCACACGACCGGATATAACATACAACGTCAGTATACTTAGTCGGTACTCACATAACCCGGGAAAAGATCATTGATATGCACTAGTGAGAGTGCTTAGATACTTGAAATACACAATGAATTATGGGTTACACTATACCAAATATCCTACGGTAATAGAAGGCTATTGTGATTCCAATTGGATTTCCAACCATTCTGAGAGTAAGTCCACAAGTGGATATATGTTTACACTTGGTGGTGCATCGATCTCATGGAAATCATCTAAACAAACTGTGAATACAAGATCAACTACGGAAACAGAATTTGTCGCATTAGACAAAGACGCTAAAGAAACCGAATGGCTAAAGAGCTTCCTAGAAGGTATTCCATTGTGGCCAAAACCCGTGACTGCCATTTGTATCCATTGTGATAGTATGGATGCTCTCACAAGAGCAAAGAACCAAATATACAATGGCAAGTCTCGACATATAAGAAGACGCCACAATACAATCAAGAACTTGCTGAAAAATGGAATCATTTCCATTGACTACGTAAAGTCAAAGGAGATTATAGCCGATCCTTTGACAAAAGGCCTAAGTAGAAAGCAAGTATCCTTTTCATCGAGGGGAATGGGCTTAAAGCCAATACAATGTGTTTCCTCGGCGTCAACCTAACCTTGCGAAATTGGCGATCCCATGGTCTAGGTTCAATAGGCAAACTAGTCGGGGTCAACTCAAGCAACAATCAAACAAAGGTATGCCTATTCCTATGATGTTTCCTTTGTATTTTCCGTTGATGATTTATGGTTGAATTTTATATTCTTAATTATGCTGATAGCTTCTTAGTAGAATACCACGGAATATTCTTGATCGACATTACCTATGTGAGACTAATGTGTGATCGCATCTTTGAGGACGGATATGGCTACGTCTTCTAAAACTCTCATGAAGAAAGGATTGTTCACGACCGAAATGAACATAACGGTAAGAATCTATGTATGTATAGATATAACATGTGTGTTGCCTATTGTCTCGATTTACTATAAAAAGTGGGTAGTTCAAAACATCAGTTCACTATCCACGAAGTAGATCCGATAGGTATTCACTAGGAAAGGTTCAAGTCCAAAAGACACCTCTTCCGATGCATATTATAACTAGCTTGGTGATAGAAACATAAGTTCCATCATATTGCTTATTTTCTATTCAAATGTGGGGTATTATTTGAGTTTGAATAGAAAATGAGGGGTATTGTTGGAACTTAGTTAAGAAAAGGAGGAACCTTGTCCCACATAGGAGCCAAGACAAACTACACATCACTTAATAAATCCAAATCATTGAGCATTAAATGAATCATTTAATTGCTTGGCTTGGATTGTAGTGTGATTGGTGGGCTCTCTTTGACATTAATAAATATATATTAAATGTCAAAGATTGGGCCTTGGGCCTTGGGACTCTTGGGGTCGAGATACATTGACGGTTGAAAGTGTGTTGCAGGGTTAACAGTGGCTGGTGCGGGTCACGACGCGACTAGAGTTGCGTCGCGCGGACATTCTGGCAGTTAATTTCGGTTGGCGCCTGAACCTATATAACCTGCACTTTTCCCTCTCATTTTTTCCACGAAATTTTATCAATTCTCTCTAATTTTTTTGGGTTCCTCCTCTTCCGTTCTTCACCAAACACACATGATTCGATAGATTCAAGTTCCATACTTGAATACGATTGTTGTATCCTCTAGACGGACGCTATACGGGCGAAATTCTGTCTTAGGACACTGCTAAACGTGCAGGCCTCAATCGATTTCAATCCCTACACGAATCTTCAATTTCAAGTAAGGATTTAATTGGTGTTTTCTCATTTGATTGTTGTTGTACTATGTTTATTACATATATTTTATGTATAAGAATTTCTATTTTCCATTATAATTTTGTCCATATATATACATTTATTGATCATGTGATTGATTACTCCTAACATAATATATACCGGAATGATTTTGTCATCGACTTGACTGCTCGTCTTAAGGATGAGTTTGGAATAAATGTTATTGAACATTTAATAAATTGCAATAATATGATTCATTGGAGGCGTGTATCGATAAATTTAAGAATTTGAGAGCCATAATGTTACAAAACAATCATGTGTTATTAGATTCTTACATCTTGAACAAATTTATTGGGGATTTGAAATCGACTCTCAAATCTTTTGTAAGAGCTTTCAAGTCTACTTCATTGGGAGGAATTTGTAAGATGGCAAGAAGAATCTCTAAGTTTTATTAATCCAGACACAAAACCTAACAAATCCAATTCACCAAAACCCCTCCAAGAAGTACCTATGATCAATAACATTGAACCACCTCTATTACCAACTCCTTCGGCTAACATTCAAAGACCTCTATTTCCAAATCTTTCGACTAAGACAATGAAAATTCATTTGGTAAAGATTCATCCAAAAACCAATAAGAATTTCGGACATATTCCAGCAGATCTAAGAGCCGAGAAACTTGCAACAGGGCTTGTTATTTGTGTGATCAGTCCTATGACATACAACATAAGTGTCAATTCAAGGAGCCACAATTGTTTATGGTTGAATAGTATGTATATGCATGATAAATATTATGGTGACAATTAATATTTATGATAAATATCATACTAATATGAATACTAGCGAGTTGTTGTATACACGTGATCATACATAAATATTCATGCTGAATGTTATAGTGAAGATGTATATACATGATGAATATCATACTAATGTATAAATACCTAAAAGTTGCTGTATAGACGTGAACATATATAAATATTCATGATAAATGTTATAGTCAAAATGTATATTAATGATGAATATCATATTGATATATAAATAATGAAGAGTATTTTTTGTTCTAGTGCAAGACGCAAGGAGAAGCACGAGCGGAGCGGTCTGGCTAAACTTTTTTTTTTAGAGGAAATAATGAAGAGTTATTGTATACACATGGATTTATATGTGTATATATATACATGATGAATAGTGAAAACATATATTAATGATGAACATTATACTGAAGTATGAATATTGAAGAGTTGTTGTATATACGTGAACATACATGAATATTCATGATGAATACTATTTATATTCATGAGGAATGTTAGAGTAAAAATGTATATTAATGATGAATGCCATAGTGATGTATGAATATTGAAGATTTGTTGAATACACGTGAAAATACATAACTATTTATGATAATTGCTATTGTGAGTTGTATATTCATGATGAATGTTGTTATATACATGTGAACGCGCATAAATATTCATGATGAATATTATAACGATATATGAAATGGATTCAAATCGAAGGAATGAAATACTCGTTTTTTTGATGTAATTTATTTGATTAAATATTAGTTTATAAGATAATTTAGTTTAAAATTAAGGGGGTAAATATTTTTTAATTAAAAAAGTCAGATAACGTAGGTGTGTGATTCTAAATATGAAATTAATTCCATTTTCCCCCTAATTACTTCTTAATTAACCATTTTATGTTTTAGCCATTGATTCATTTTCTTAATTTTGATCAATGGTCAAGATTTGTACCTTGGTTTACAAAGAGAAATTGATTTTTATTTGAACCTAATCTCTCTCTCTCTCTCTCTCTCTCTCTCTCTCTCTCACACACACACACACACACATAACCATAGGTTTAAATGAGAAGTGCTAAATATATGAGAAGTAAATAAGTAATCCTAGCTTTTCATACGGTCAAGATCAGATTTGACTCGTCAAGAATTGCGGTTTTGCCAGGTCAAAATTTGCGGCTATACCAAAAATAAAGGTGTAGTTTCGTAACTTTTATAAATAGACGACAAACGGGTTCATATGTGAACCTGTGTGATTCACATATGAACTATATGTGAACTCGTTAAAGTAAAGTGTTTCACACGTTTTGGTTTTAATAAGAATAATTCTCTTATTGATGTTTAGAAAATAGCTCAAAACTAAACACCCAAAACTTGATATGATCATTGTCACATCTCAACAATGATATATATAGTACTAGCACACCTTTGTTAATCCTAATTCTATTAGAACTAGATAACTCCTAATTCCATTGAGAATAAAATAAACTTTCCTTATTCTAAAAACTTTCCTTACCATAAGCTTTCCTTATCCTAACTAAACTTGTTAGAGATATCTTGATATGAGGATTCTCTTTTGAAGCTTATCCAACATTCTCCCTTGTAAGCTTCGACTTGGTCTTGGACATGTCTTGAACACCTTATGGATTCATAGCAATACTTTCATCCTCATGGCCCATACCGTATAGTTTGTAGAGTTTAGCATAGGACATTGGATCGAGATCGTCTTGTCTAATTCCTTCGGAGGCGGAGGCGGTCTGGCTTCATCCATGGCTTGGTGAGGTCAGATTATTGGCACAGTTCTGCGATCGAGACCTTGAGTTGATCGATTCGGCAAAGCTCTGATACCAAATAAAGTAAAGTGTTTCACACGTTTTGGTTTTAATAAGAATAACTCTCTTATTGATGTTTAGAAAATAGCTCAAAACTAAACACCCAAAACTTGATATGATCATTGTCACATCTCAACAATGATATATATAGTACTAGCACACCTTTGCTAATCCTAATTCTATTAGAACTAGATAACTCCTAATTCTATTGAGAATAAAATAAGCTTTCCTTATTCTAAAAATTTTCCTTATCATAAGCTTTCCTTACCATAAGCTTTCCTTATCCTAACCAAACTTGTTAGAGATATCTTGATATGAGGATTCTCTTTTGAAGCTTATCCAACACTCGTGTAGTTCACATATGAACTATTTTAACTGATTCTCATTTAAACTAATTAACAGATTCACATATGAACCCGTAGATTCACATATGAACCCTTGTGATTCACATATGAACTAACTAACTGATTCACATATGAACCCGTAGGTTCATGTGTGTATCAGTTAAATAGTTCACATGTAACTAATCAACGGATTCACATATGAACACATAATTCATATGTGAATCACACCGTTCATATATGAACTTGTTTGTCGTCTATTTATAAAAGTTACGAAACCACCCTCTATCTTTTGCAGACCATGCGATAAATTATCTGGTGCTTCACAGTCAAAGCCGCAAATGTTAGACCAGATGAAGGGTTAGGATCACTTCTCTACTTCTCATAACACTTCTCATTTGTTTCCTCTCTCTCTCTCTATATATATATATGGGTTTGATCAAATAAAATCTTAATAGTTTATGATAATTGTGATATTCAACCTCAACCAATCAATTATTGATATTAATTTTTTTATTTATTTAATTGATAAAGGGTGTATTAGTAACTTTAGTAATTTTTTTTTTAATTTTAGCATTTACCTTTTGTTAGGTAGTTTCCTTAAATTACTAACCAAATTGATTTGTATTGATTTTGTTTTCTATGTCTTCTTTCTCTTCATCCACAAAACATTCACATGCTTGATCTTGACATCATAGGTGGTGTTCAGTGGTCGCCTCTAATGCAAGCCATAGTCGGTCGATATCCACCTCCAACTCTCTGTATTACAGCCACCGGCACAAACCTCAATATCCTCGATCGAACCGGTGACCGACTACCGACTCTCCAGTTCGCCCACTCCCTTGTTTTCCTGTTTCTACCCGGTCCTACTCCTGCACACCAACAACGAAAGAGTCGACCACCTCTCGGCCGCCCTCCTTCTCCCTGACAAAATGCTAGCTGTCAATTGCGTCCAATACCTGCATCGCCTCATAAAGATCAAGGCCATGGCCTATTTAGCTACATAAAACCAGATCTAGTCTCATCCCAGTGGGTATCATAGTGGGTATGTGTGGTCTAAAAACCCATATCAGATCAGATCTAGTCTCGACCCATATTCAGAAGAGTATCACAGTGGGTTTGTGTCTTACTCTTTAGCAGTTCTTGGGTGTGACAATGGTATCATAGTGGTGTATACCGGAATAAGTTTGACGGGATTAAGGTTCGCCAGAGAGAGTAGAGAGGAGAGAGATTTACAAAAAGATTACTTTACCCTTAAATATTATCCATAAATTTTAACTATTTTGAAAATAAAGGGAAAATTACCAAAATTAATATTTTTAATAATTGTCATTGATTATTAATATGTGAGATTGGATCTCATGGTTATCACAAACAACCATGTTCTCCTTAGAATGGCCCCATATATATATATATATATATATATATATATATAGATATAGGGCCTTTCATGGGAGACCCTTGTATTTCTTGGTAACTGTGAGATCCAATCTCATCCATCAATTTCATTAATCAACGGTCTAAAATAAATAATATAAAAAATATTTAAAAAACTGATTTTATATCACTAAATAAGGAAAAAAAGGGTAAACTTGTCAAATAACATTATAATTTATCTTTTCCTGATTTACGCGGCAACCGATCATTTAGGAATGGATTCAGTTGTGACACCCTTCAAAAATTGAAACATATCTATCACTACGACCCTGAATATCAAAAAAAAACCACAAGCTATTCTAACCTAGTTTCATATGGAGAGAATCGATTGAAAAGGGGAAAGGATCACAGCATCACATTATGTATCATCGAATGAAAAGGGGAAAGGATCACATGATCACATTGCGTATCATCGATTAAAAGAGGGTTTTGGAAAAGGGTTTTAACAAACGAATACGGGAAAAGAGGATCACATGATCACATTGTGTTACATTATGATGTTCATGAAAAAACGTGTTACATTATGATCACAGACACAATGTTATGATGTACTCCACAGGTAATTACGAATAAATCATGATTCATTAAATGCAGATTCTAAATGTGGTAGAGAAGGACAACATAACTTTTGTAAAACATTAACATAACTTTTGTAACACATTCCCATTCTTGTTTAACTATTTTGTGGTTATTTTATGCACCAAAGTCAAAACAGAACATTCAACAAACCCTTATGCCAAGAAAACAACATTTAGTAATTGAAGGTAAGCATAGGTTCCTAAACAGAATTGTGTATATCTATTGCACTATATATCCATAACATTAAAAACTGGAAAACAGATTGTGATAGGTAATTCATATCATCCTGAGCACTATACGTGTGTTACATTATGATCATATTTCACAAAACGTGTTACATATTGAGGATGAACCAAAGTGTGTTAGTTACTATCACTAAGTTGATAACTCAATTAAAAAGAAACTCGCAAAGAAGGTTGTTGTAAAATGATGTAAAACCGGATGTAGCACAGAATATCACAAATCATATTTGCAACACAACTCATATCCCATAAGTTTCACAATGTATCACAATGTGTGACTCTATGTGACATCTATTTGCAACACGTATCATATTCGATCAATTTCAACGATGGAAGAAAAAAAAATATCAAAATCAGAATCAGAATATCTCATAATTTGTTGGTTGAAATAATGAAGTAAACAAAATATTTAATTTATCATCGATTGATTCTTTCTGTTACAGTTTTCTTTTTAATATTAAGTTTTATTAAATGACTAAAATAACCTTCATTATTAATTAAAAAAAATATTAGATGAATGACTGAGATTGGATCTCACAGTTACCACAATCTAATAGGGTCTCATTTGATTAGGCCCCTATATATACATATATATATATATATATATATAAAGTTGGGTTCCGGTGAGAAGTTGAGTTAACGGTGAGAAGCGTGAGAAGTGGTTATCAACCGTTGGATGAGAAATGGACGCACATTAAGATGATATGCACCAGATCAATTCCCTTCTAAGCTGCAATTCATGGGAGGGCTTAAGATTAAAAAAGATCAACGGTTCAGATCCACTTCTCACGCTTCTCACCATTAAGGGGCTGTTTGTTTTTTTTAAAATACCTCTTAATGGCTCTTAAGTCTAAATCGTTTAGACCTTTTGACATTCAGACTGTTTGTTTTTTTTTCCAATTTTCAGAACTTCTTAATGACTCTTAACTAAATCTTAAATAACAGGTAGTGACCTAACTTCTTAAAATCTCTTATCCCGCCTCATTTCATAAGCTCTCCTTTATCTTAAGACGCCTCCAGACGTTACAAAAACAAACAATCTTATTGATTCAGATACTTTAGCACCACCTCTTATTAATCAGAAGTGAAATAAGATTTCAGATTTTAGACCTCTTAAAAAACAAACACCACCTAACTCAGCTTCTCACACGATCCTTCGCCTAAATATATATATATATATATATATATATATATATATGTGTGTGTGTGTGTATGTAATGCATGGATATTCTGATTAGATGGTTAGGATAGAAATCTAATGCAGCTAGAGAAGAAAAAATATTGGAGCATAGTGCAGAAATCGCCAAGCCAACCATGGATGCATAACTTTTAACAAGAAGGTGACGTTGACACGAAGCTAAAGGTGCGTAGACATACAATAAAAGCGACATGAGTAAATCCATCGATGTCCATACCTACACCAAATGTTTCAACCTGGAACCATCCTTAGCTTAACAGGTCCATAATAGGATCCCAAAGTCGAACGAGTGCAGAAGATTAAATCTTACATTATTATGCAATAGAACCAAAGAAATGCCCTGGCCAACTTGAATATGACCCACTAGCATACCAAGCGTTACCGTGGATGCAATATCAAGGAACCTAACCAAAATTGAACACAAACCAAACAAGACAGACCCAGTATATTCCATCCGAAAGTAGGTTATGGAGGGGTGGGGGTGTTAAGATGTAAGCAGACTTAAATCTCTGTCCCAAGAGATAGAGAGGCAGTTTCTTAGAAGACCCCGTGCGGCTTTCGAAGGAACCTAACTAAATGTATCACCAATAAATACCCCTCTGGTATCCCAAGGCCGGTTCTTGAAAGACTTACCAATGATGCTTCGTTTTTCATTTATGGACCCATCCTCACGCTCATACTCTGGAAAGTAGTCTAGAAATGATTTGTTCCCAAGCTCGTTCACTCCGTTGAAAAGGAACCTGTTTACCACATCCTACACCGCAATTAACAACAAGGCATTAATTAAACGAAACAAGAAAGCTCCAACTAGTTGTTTGTATCATAAGGGAAGTGGTGAGGTCACTCAAGTTGAGTTAGATTTGACTAGTTTACGCTTAATGGAGATTGATACCTTTGCACGAGTCTCTCCAATTAATCTTTTGAGAAGATGGTAACCTGGATCCTGATTATAGCAACAAGGACAATATAAGAAACAAAGGTTGTAAACTCTAAGTACACACTCCAGAAAATTGGTCCAAAGTCTACCCAGCCAAATAACAAATGAAATTTGGGTGGCCCAGATGCACTTTTTATGCTTTTAAGAAATGCACTTTGGAGTTTGTTGTAAGAGGGTTTATGTACAATGAATTCATGTATGTTCTTTATTCTAAGAAAACCAATAAACTACCAACCATGGCTGATATTCCAACATTGTACTGTCAGAATTTCACAATCGATGGATATATGGATCAAGAAGAAAGGCATCGATCCACACACATACCAGGAACAAGCATTTAAGCATCATGACTACTTGATTAGTAACAAAGCTTTTTGCAAGCCCGGGGGAACAATCGCTCTACTCTCAGGGGTAGAGGACAAGTCTATGTACATCCCACCCCGATCCACCTCCATGCTGAGCTCGTTTGGTTTGCTTGGGGTTATCAATGAGTATAGGCTGTATAACAGCTTAGAAATGATGAATTCGGCTTTCCATCAATATGCTAGCCTCTGCTATATAAACCTCATAATATTTTAGTTAAATTATTCATACCTTCCCCAGTAAATGTTTTTACAGTCAGGGACGAAACAGACGTTAGAGATGCATAGGTTATTTATTTTTGTACCCATAACAATAATTTTAACCAATAAAGCTATAGACAAAGCCTTTTGTGACTTTGATTATTGATTCTCTATAACATTTTAAAAACCATCATAAGAAAATTAAAAATGATATCAACTGCAGAAGCTTCAGAACAATAAGAACAAATAAAAAAGGGCAAAATACAACAAAGTTTGGTTTAGTTCCTATTAAGTGCAATGAAGATTTTTTTTCCTCAATCGATGTATAATAGTTACAAAATTTCCTATTTTACACCCATTTTGACCGCGAACCTACCGATCTTGTAACATTTGACGGCGTGGATCCCGTTTACAAAAGGTTATAAAATCTTTACGGAAGAGTTACGGTGAAGTGGACGTTAAACTTGACATTCACGTCACCAAATGTTACATTAAATAGGAAAATTTTGAAACATTGTCGCATTGATTCAGAAATTTTGAAGCATTGTTACATTAAATTGGAAATTCTGAAACTTCGTTGCATTGATTGAGAAAAAAATTATTTGTTAAGCTAAATAGGAACTAAGACAAACTTCCTTGCATTTTGCTCGTAAGAAAATAAGACCATATACCTTTTGGGATCTCCAAGCTAGATACCTATGTTGTGCCTCACGATTCAAACTTATTTGAGTAACATCGGTCTCCTCCTTTGTCTGATCCATCAAACTGAGCCAGGCCTGCCAATGTATAGTAATAACTAATAAGTTAAGATTGAAAAAACAGTAATTAGAAAAATGCAACCTTGTCCAGTTGCATTACCTTCATTATTAGACAGAACATAACGCACCCCCCCCCCCCCCCACACACACACACGCACACTCAGTTGGATACCTTGTAATATTCTGTGAATGCAGACAACAAAATATCGTGCTTTTCTTGGCTTGAAGAAAACTTGGTCCATATGACTATCGGTGAGAAGAATTTCAAAGACTCGCTAGTGAGTTTTCCTCCCCAAGGTAAAAGCTGCATGCAATCTGTGGTTAAGTCGGCACACCATGAATCATAGGCATCCACTACGGTATAAATGATAATTTCAAATAATTTAGATGTTACCGCACCTCGGCATACTTCAGGCCAAGAGGAATCAAGTTTTTATAATATTTCTCCTTGTAATGTGTTTCATCGATGGCATCATGCAAAGGATTGAGGTCCCTGTTCATAGAAACTGAATCTCAAGTCCCTGGTGCTTAACAAGATAAAGTAACTAAAACTCTCCTTCATTATAAATTTGAATATCTCAAAACTAGTTGCTTATTTGTGTTGCTATTAACTGTCAAGTCTATGATAAACCAAACCAAACGAACCTAGTATATCCCACCCGGAGGTGGGGTATAGGAAGGGTAAGCTGTAAGCAGATCTGGACCTCTACCCGAGAGAGTATCGGTTGATTCCGTTAAGATCCCGGCTTGTGAAAAAGTGTCAAAGAGAGAGTCAGATATGATAAAATTTTAAAAAGCTGGAAATCACATAAGCATTGGTGTCGAAAGGGATGGGGAGCCTTGTGGAAGTAAACCGTTGTATAATGTGCAATGACCAAGGACACATCAGAATAAACGTCACCAGCAGGAAGATAACCGTAAATTTCTTTTTGAAGATTAATTTGTTTAAACACATTTTAACCCCTAACTCAAACCCCTCTCTTACCCATAATGCCAAATGCAAACAGAAATTAGTGAGATAGAGACGTTAAATACAGAGATGATGTAATTTTTTTTTTTTTTTGCATCACTGGACTATTTGTGTCTTTATATGTATTTAATTGCTTACATGTGAAACAGTGGTAACAAGTCAAGATTTTGTTTAACAGGTTAATACCTCTCTCCACTTAGTTGCAGGAATGATCTATCTAACCCAAAATGCATATTAAGATGCAGATAACATCAAAATTGTGATTTTCTAATAACTTTTTAACAAGGAGACTTACAATACAACTATGTTTGTGTTGACAGAGGTGAAAAAATTGGCACAAAATATTGGGAGGTCATATTCTGCTTCTGGGAAGACAGCAAAATCTAACACCTGCATGCAGATTATAGAACCTGGATCAGGATATAGTAACTGATAGTAAAGACCAACTGACTAACATCGAATTATTAATTTGGAAAGTGATGTGATCCTAATGGTATCATAAACTTCAGGAGCATTAAATAGCATCCTAAGTTACATCTACAGATTATTTGAACCCCAATTCTATGCATTATAACTGACAGAGAACAAATGTAATAATTTTTTTTGAAGCTAAATGAGTATCAATTCCGATTCTAAACCACTGATTACATGTTCCTAAATCCCAACCAGTACTGAAATCAACTTAACTTGAAAGATCAGAGAAAGCCAGGTACACATGCAATGAGGAGTACAGTACAGAGATCAAACAATATTCATACCACATGATTATTTAAGTTTTAAGTCAGTTAATGTACCTAATTTGTCCCTATGAGGTTCAAAACAAGAAGTTACTTCGGAAACAATTGAAATGAAAATAAACCATGTTGATGAACTTTCAGCTTGCCAAATTTCTAGCTGAGAAGTCATTGAAGATGTGGAACTTACAAATATGACAGGGACAAAGGAGTAATCTGATTCATTAGTTTCGAGATGGCAGAGTTTGAGTGTTAAATACTTTGACAATTTCTCCATGTCATTTTTCTTCCCGAGTTGTCATTAATTTAGCATGGAAGTAAACTCGTTCCACTAAATTATACATCAAGTGACTTGCATGCAATGATCACACCAAAATGAACTACCATCAGCACAAGGTAATCCCATGCATACAAGATTCAGTAGATATTTCCAGTATGCAAATACCTACTTACATAACATCCACATTGGTTAGATAAGTTTCCTCTTCCCTTCTTTTGTTATTGTTTCTTTTGAACTATGTAATTTGTACACTAGTGGATACGTTTTTAGACAATACTATCAAGCAAAAAAAGGTCGAATAGGCAATCTAAAAGTGAGATTGTGACTCAATTGTTGAATCGAGTTATACCCTCATGAATGCAATCGAATCATATAGTACCAGATCAGACTACAAGCAGTATCCAGTTACAGATATACCTCGATCATATAGTACCAGATCAGACTACAAGCAGTATCCAGTTACAGATATACCTCGATCCAAGAGGAGAAGACATTACCTGCATACAGTCACTGGCTTCGATAGAAAGACTACGAAGTAGCCTAATCTTGGGAGCTTGAAAGGAACACATATTAAGCTCTGTCTTCCCATCCATTGCTTTCAAGGTGTTGAAATCCTCCTGTTAATTTAAATGGCTTATTCTTTCACCCAAAAAGTATTTGACTGCTAAAAAGAATAACAAAAATAAGCCAATGTCAAATCTACTTATCAGTTTATCTAGTGAGCACATTGTAGAGTATGATGGAAAAGCACAACCATCACTGATAGAAGGCAAAAGGTGTGAATCATGGAGATACGAAAAATACGGTGTTGACTACTCGGTTTCACCAAAATTGCCATCACTCAGATCACATAATTAACTTATTCAAAAAGAAGAGGAAGTTTAAACAACCACTGAGAGACTCACAGCAAGTAGGAAAGCCACATGCTATTCCTTTTTCCCTCACAAAATATTTGGAATACTAAAGAGAAGGTGCAATTTCCATACTATAATGCAAGTAAAACGCATACAAAAGACGTCAGTGAATAACTATTAGTGAATATTAATCCTATTCATTGTTTTGATCATTCGATTTTAAATAAAATTGAAGAGTGCCTAAAACTTTGAACCTTGCAATCAAACTGTGTATTTTATATCCCAAATTGACACAGTTCAACTTTTATTATTTAAGAGAAACTTCGCTTTGATTCAAAAAACCATGTATTCCAAAGTAGAATCCTTGTTCTCCACAATTTATAATTACTATTTGTCAAATTAGGTATTAAAAGATAACTCGTTAATCACAAAATTCAAAACATATCTATCCTTTGGAAGAAGGTGCTATATCATTCTAATTTCAAACACTAATTAACATTATATTCTCATTCAATGATTATTATCTTCCTACTAACCACCAATATATCATCACTAGTAAATTTCTCACTCAAGCTATAATTTCTTGAAAGATTGTTCAATTGAAACCAAAACAGGAACATGCTTTGATGGGGTGACATGATGAACCACCTAAGATGTTAGGTTCAATTATATTTTCCCTACGTTTAACGTAGTTATCAAATTTTACAAGATGCATTTTAGAACTCGTATAAACTTCAAGTTGAAGAGAAACCAATTCAACGCTAAGCCAACAGAGTTCTCCTCATTTGGATGGAGTGAGAATTACTTAATTCCAGATATATTTAACTCAGTGAACGTAATCCGAAACCATAAATATCAATCTGGTTCTCCTACCTTACAAAATCGTGTTGAAAATGAGCAGAAAAGTAGTGATAAACTGCAATTGCGACTGCTAACAGCATTTCAATTCACTCGTCTCTGAATTCTGACAGTATGGAATCGTGAACAACAATTACCTGCAAGGAAGAAGGAATCAAGTCTGGAGTGGAGTGTTTGGTTTCATCCAAAGCAAATTGAATGAACTTTTGGTAGGAAAAAGCTGATGCTGCTTTCATTGAACAGGAGAATCTCACGTTTTTGGCCCTCGGCAACAATGGATGCGGTTTAATGGTTGTTGAGAAGGAACTCGAAGACGATAAAGACTCCATTATTGAACAAAATGAAAGGTTTAGTGAATCTCCACGAAAGTTTGGAGGTGCGTCATGTTTGTGTCTATAGTGTGTGGACAGCAAGCAGGAAAACAGGGAGCCAGCGGCACAACTTTCTACGTGTTGCCGTCACATTTATTTTTATTCTAGAACAAGGGGCCGTTTAGAAGTGTTGTGGGGTGTAAAAGAGACGACACAACTCGCGAGCTACTCGGGATTGATTCGGTCAAAACTCGGTCAACAATCAATTTGAATAGGCTGGACTCAATATATTAAGAGTCGAATCGAGCGACCTGATACTCGACTCGATAAGCTCGTGAGATACTCGATAAGCAAAATAATAATAATAATTAGTAATATTATTTTAACTTAATTGATAATAATATTAATAGTAGTAGTAATAATAATAATAAAATAATAAACTCAAGTTTTTTGATTTTTTTGTTGAAAAATGATGGTGTAAAAGACATGGATAAACTCTTGATGGTGTGTCTAATCCATCCCACATTGGCGGGATATAGAACTCAATGCTTTGAACTCCACTATATATAGACTTTTCTCCTTCCTTGTTTTACATCTTTTGTCTTTGTTAAATGGCTTGAGCCTATGTAGGCGTGTAAATGAGACGAGACAACTCGGGAGCTACTCGAGATTGACTCACTTGAGATCAACTCGGTCAAAACTCGGCTCGAATAGGCTCAACTCGATATACTAACGAGTCGAGTCGAGTATAATGATACTCGAGCTCGAGTCGCATCATTTACACCCCTAGTTGTCTCGGTTAACGGGTCTCCGGGTAAGATGTGTTTACTAAGGGGCCGTTTAACAAATGCTTATCCGGTAAGTTTTTACCAAGTCACTTACCTTACCGGATGAATATTACAAGTACCGAGAATCTTACCTGGTAAGAATAACGGTAAGGGCTGAAAGTCTTACCCGGTAAGTGTGGGCGCAAGTCTTACCGGGTAAGCACTTACAAGGTATATTGATGCATACGATACCGTTTAAATGAACTAGAATATTACGCGAAAAGGCAAGTGAATGTGTTAATTTTTATCGGTAAGCACTTACCGGGTAAACATTTGGGTAAACGACCCCCAAGTGTTTTGTGGTAAGTAAACTGACAAAAAAATGACTATTTTAACCTTTTTTTAATTATATGCAAAATAAATTTTAATTATTTCTATTATAAATCATTTAGTGAAAGAAAAAAACAAATTTCATACTTCAACTAACTGCTTACCAATATTATACTCTTTTTTATATGATTAACTATCTAATTAGACAACAAAATGCAATTTTAATACTTTAAAATAAACAACGAAGCGAATTAATTCCTATAAATAAATAAAAATCAAATCTTTTTTTACCCCAAATCTTGAGAGGTAAGCTATATCAAAAACGCCCAAATAGAAAGCATAAACAAGAATCACAAAAATCATGAAAATCAAAAACAACCAAATCAAAACACAGGCGCTTATCTCTTTTTTTTCTTCCAAATCTACGAAGAATAGAATCTTGACTCTTCTTCCAGATCTGGGAAAATGAGACGAAATCAAAAGATGGCAGCCTTTGTTTTTGGTTCCGTTTTGGGGGAAACTTGTTAGATCATGGTGTGAATCTTGATTGAATTGAAAATCGAAATCGATTTTATGAAAGAGGAGGTGGAACCCTAAGGGGAGGAGGGAGGTGTTGGGTGGTGGAGGAACAAGAATGTGTTGAATCAATTCAATTCCGTTGGGGAGAAGTTGGAGTGAGGAGGGACGACAACGAGGGAGAAGGGAGGAGGTCGAGAAAGACGATGGAGGAGGAGTGACCGAGCGGTGGCCAGAGGAGCAGCAATAAGGAAGAGCGGCTGTGGAAACCCTAATCGCAAATGGGCAAGTTGTGGAAAAACAAAATTTGACTCGGGTAAGCCTCATTTTCATGTTGTCTCGGTAAGATCTCGGTCAGATTCGGGATTTGGTAAACGCGTTGACTGCTGACCGAGTCAGGTTTGCTGATCGAGCCAGTCTGGTCAGTAGTTAGTAAACATTCCCTAAGCTACGATTTTCGTCCTACTGGTTTGTTATTTTTAAAGTAAATTGACTTAAATAGCCAAAATACGTATTTAAATTGGGTTTTTAGTCATATCTCTCTCGCTTTTGCATTTTTGTCACTACATCTGCAATAATTGCGGACTTGGTTTAAAAATGTAACATTTGTTCCAGATTCTAACCACTTCCGCAATGACACAATATTGCTACGTGTCACCATCAGATCAACCCATGTGTCACCCATGTGGGCTCATCACATGGCACTTCCGCAATACTGCGGAAGTGTCATTGGGAAGTAGGTGAAATCTGGAAAAATATTTACATTTTTAACCCAGTTTTGCAATTGTGGACCTGGTCATTACGGAGGGGGTGACAAAAATGTAAAATCGGTAGAATGATGGCTAAGAGACCAATTCGACTTACTTTTTAGTTATTCAAGTCAATTTCCCTATTTTTAACTACTTTAGTCCCTCGTTTATAAAATTTGTTTTATTTATGTCATTATTATTTTTATTTTATTTCCTTTTTATTCCTTGAGACTAATTCTTTTAAAAAAGTAAGTTAAGTCAAGGGTATTTTTATCTTTTTCTACTTTTTGTTGTTTTAAATAATTTTATTATCATATTATATACGTACTATTATATATAAATATATATATTATAACCCCACATGTACTCCTACCCTTCCTCTAAGACCTACAAACTCTCCATTTCTCTCCTTTCATGGTGAACACCCTCCGGCGAAATCCCTTCGTTGAAACCCCCCATCCCAGCACCCCTTTTTCCTCGCTATCACTTACTTTGAAATCCCAACGGCTATCGGTTGCTATTATGAGTGAAATCCCAACGATCCTCTCTCGGTTATAATAACGAGTTGACCCTAATGCTCTTGGGAAAAGAAAGACAATGAGAAACCAACGAGAGTTGCATACCTGAGCCAGATCCATTTAGTGGACCAAGACCCAAACTCTTCCTTGAGATTAATTCTGTTAAAAAGTCAGTTAAGTCAAGGGTATTTTTGTCTTTTTTTGTTCTTATTTTAAGTAATTTTATTATCATATTATATACTTACTATTATATATAAATATATGTTAACCCCAATTCTGTAAATGTAAAAGCATTGAAAACATGTTAATTGTTGAAGATCCATAGATAGCTCTGAAGACTGAAGACCAACCTAAGGGTGCTTAACCAGAAGATGATCCAGCAAGGCAGATCCCCCAAGCCACCTCTGTACCAAGCTGTGGACTCAACCCAAGTATTGAAATCTCAAGTATGATCTTCTCGTAGCGTGACAACTCATTACCAACACTTTACGTGTGCAGGCTATCCATTGGTTAGTGCTTTGATTTTCCTAGATTTAGGCTATATATAGATCCATTTGCTAGGATTTCAATCAATCCAACTATCAATAGAATAGTTCCTATATCTTGTAACAAGCTTGAGAGAACTTTTTGAGAGATTATTACACACACAACTGTGTGAGTTCTTTGAAGATTATCCTGTAATTCAATCTTTTATCAATACGTGTGGCAATGGCGATTCCTCAAATATGGTGATATCATTTTGTTCATTGTCTACTATTTTAGTCTAGTAATCTTATATTTTTTTCTTCTGCTCATAATTCATCTATTTGATCACTAAAGTTTGAGGATTTGGGTTCCTACAATTGGTATTAGAGTATATTGATTAGAATTAATCAAATTGATCTAATCAGTGAAGATTGTTCCTCAATTTATCTAGGCATTTTTCTTCAAATCTATGTTTTATTACTGTAAAACACTACTTTCACAAGATTTTGTGAATGAGTTAAATTTTTGTGAAAATTTATGGTAATTCTGTAACTCCCCAAAAATCCTTGACCAAAAAGAAGATGAAAGTTGGTTGCAGTGTTTTGCGCGACTCTCCGCGCGACTGGAACCGCGTCACGATCCGCACAAGGTTCTGTTCCCCGCGACTCCAGTGCTCCGTGCGGCTCTCTGAGTAGGTTAACCCGTGGAGCACTTGTACGCAAGCACTGTGCGCTGATAATAGAATAAATCGGCCTAAAACCCTTATTTACACCAATTCTCATTTTTTAGTTCTTTGGGCTACATTTTCTCTCAAGAAACCTGGTAAGTTTTTCCTCTTCACTTCCCCTTGCCATTTATGTCTTCCATCCATCCCAAACCCCTAATCATTTATGACATTTTAGGTGCCTTTGAGCATTTATTTATCTAGAATCAAGTCTTCTCAAGGATCTCCATCTCATCTCTCTAAGTTCTTGGGTTTTAGGGTTTAAGCTACAACCCTACAAGGTGAGTTCATTCTCTTTTATAAACTTTATACATGTTAAAATGTGGATTTTAACCTTCTAAACATCTCCATTTTTGATTTACTTGATTGGGTGAGTTTTCACCAAAAACCTAACTTTGGAGATGTGACCCAGATTACTAGCATATATTCACACACACATTAACAAGAACAGATTTATTGATCAAATCATATGAATTACAACAAGTCACAGATCTAACATATAGTCACAAGTCTCACGTAGTATGTGTTCTCTGTGTGTGCGAATCTTACCAACTCTCTTAAATGTATCTAATGCGTGTACTTACAAGATTACTGTTAGGTCTGATTTTATAGTAATCATTGTATTTATAGGGTTTGGTCAAATACAGTGTTTAGTGCTTATCAATGTTGTATCTGACCAAGGGTATTTAAGTCCCTTTGGTCTTTGTGTCTTGTAAGAATCTCACGCACACTTTAATCAATTACTACTTTGCGCTCTATTGTCTCTCTCTCTCTCTACTTTCTCTCTCTAGGATTCATAGATCTTGGACTCACAATTGGTATCAGAGCCTGTTTGAATCTTGAGAGGATTGAGAGATTGTTTTTCTAAATCTGAATTTGTGATAGAAATCAAAAATTTGATCAATTTTCTTGAATTTTCCAAGAAAATCTCGTTTTCTTGATTTCTCATAAAATTTGGATCTGTATGTGATCGAATTGTGTTGTTTTTGGTCTTTTTAGTCTCGTTTTTGTTAATCGATCGTAATTGCTTCTTTGTGTTTTGCATAAAAATCATCATTTGATCTTCAATTTACAGATTTCTAAGTTTCTGGAAAAACTCGGTTTTCGTTCTGTTAGTTTACGAATTTGTGTTTTTGTTGATTTTAATCGATATTGTTGATCGAAATATGTTAGAGATGTGTTTTCGAAGATCAGAATGTGTTTTTCTTGGTGTATTTTTCACAATTGTAATCAATCTTGCGTAATTTGTGTGTTTTTAAAGTTTGCGATTCATTCATACATGTTTGCGCCTCATTCATGTTGCTTTGCGTTTCATTCATTTAGTTGAATTGCATGTGCTACTAATCTTGATCTTGTTTTTCAGGTTTTCGGTTCTCATTGGAGCTTTGCGTATCAAGTTCAACCCGCAAAGTCTAACTTTGCGCGTCTCTCATCAAACGCAAAGTTCAGTTTGCGTTTCTCACATCAAACGCAAAGTTCAGTTTGCGTTTCTCACATCACACGCAAAGCTTCATCTTGCGTTTCTCTAAGCAAACGCAAAGTTTAGTTCGCGGCTCTCTCTTGAAACGCAAATCTCTAGTTTGCGCGTTTCACTTCAATCGAAAAGCTCTAGTTTGCGCGTCTCCCTGACTTAGATTTAAAAAAAAAAAGAGTCTGGAATTTTTTTTTTTGACATCTATGGATTCTTCAAAGTTTGCTTTTCAAGCTAAGTTCTACACGAGTGACATCATGATGTCTCTGGGTTCAGAAAATCGTCCACCGGTACTAATCGATGAAAACGAGTTTACACAGTGGCAAGATAGGTTTCTGAACTTTATTGAATGACAAAAGAATGGAAATGACATGATGACCATTTTATCTGAAGGACCGTTCGACAGACCCAAATTGGCTTCTGGATTATACAAGCCTACTAAAGAGTACACACATGAAGAGTTGTCTGCTTATCAAGCTGATCGGGATATTAAAGCAAATCTACTGCTGGCCTTGCCAAACTCTGTATACAACAGGATTGACTGTTTCAAAACTCATCCTAATCTGATGTGGCAACAGCTTGAGAAGATTATGCTTGGTTCTTCAGTAGCTACTCAACTCAGGCATACGCGCTACATGAATAATTTTGAGGAATTCAAAGCCAAGGACGGGGAGCCACTAAAGACTGTGTTTGATCGTTTTTGTGCCGTGATCAATGATCTTCGAAAGATTAAGGTTGAAAAGACTGAGCTTGAGACAAATCTGAAGTTTCTCAACATATTGCAACCAGAATGGAATAAATCATGCCACAGATTGAGGAACGATGTCAGAATCTCTTCTATGCAGATCCAAGAGATGTTCGAGATTTTGCTAACTGATGAGAGCTTGGTGATAGAGAAGAAGGCAAAACTTGAGAAAAAGAAGAAATCAGTAGACCCGGTTGCTCTCCTCACAAAGCAATTAACTGAACAAACGTTGTCTGATAACGCTCACACCGGATCAACTGAAGATGATGGTGAGGCTTTGCAGAAAGCTATGATCCTTCTATCTCAGCATTATCAGAAGAAGTTCCAACCAAGATCGGGTTCCAACCCTTCTCGCTCCACTTCTAGCTCTACAGTCAAAGTGCCTGAGCCTAAGACTGTTTCTTGTTATAACTGTGGAAAGTCGGGTCACTACTCAAAGGAGTGTCGAGCTAAGAAGGTTAGGGATTCAGCTTACTACAAGAAGAAAATGGAACTAGCAGAAAAGAGAGAGAATGGAACTGCTTTGATGGCCGAGGAAGAATTCTGGCTGGATTATTCTGATGATGAAGCATCAAACGTCGAGATCGCTCAGATGTTCTTGGTTGGAGATGACCAGTCAGACAATTCTGATTCTGATGAAGATGAGGTATATTCTGAATTTGATTATAATTTCATAACCTCTCAGATGAATATCATAATTAATGCTTTGTCTGATTTACGTTCTAAGTTTTTATCTGAAAAGAATTTAAATTCTGAAAAGTCAGATTTGATTGACAAACTGAAGATTTCTTTGAAAGATGAAAAATCTATTTTAAAAAATACTAAAGACATCTTTCAAAAGAAATTGGATGATTTGGAAAATTCAAATAAATCTTATCTTGAATGTTTGACGTCTATGACTAATTTAAAAGATGAATTTTCAGATAAAATAAATAAGTTAGAAGAAACACTTTATCGAAGAGACCAATCTGAACAAACAATTTATATGAACAAACCAAGGAGTGAAGAGGCTTTAAAATAAAGATGGGGACTTGGTTTTGACAATCCTCATTGTTTAAACAAAGTGATAGACGAAGTTCCCACCTTATATAAATACGACTATCTAACTCTTGCACATTATGGTCCACAATTTAAATTCTTTTGGACTAGTGAAAAGCAAATTTTAGAAGTTGAAAATGAGAAAAGGACTAATAACAAGAAAAATGAAATTCCTTTTGTTTATACATCTGAAAATGCAAAATATTTTCCTAAAAAATCAAGAAGAGGAAAAAGAGTTTTAAATAATATATCTCCTATCAAATCTTCAATGTCTGATGATTTTATTGCTCCTTATGCACCTGATTCTGATAAAGGAAATATTTCTCCAATCATTTATGATTCGAAGAAATATACTCCTCCATTAGTTTTAGAAGGAAAAATCATAGATCTTGAAGATCAGATAGAAGATCAAAATATTTTGAAGAAAATTGAATCTGATATTATTCTTTCTTTCATGACGTCCAGTCTTGAAGAAAATTTATTTTCTCAAAACTCAGATTCTATTTCTAGTCATTCTTCTGATTTCAAGGAAAATACAAAGGAAGTTTCTAATTTTAAAATCTTTTTCTCAAAATTCTTCAGACTCCGAGGCAAATTCAGATTTATTAGTTTATCAGATTGGTTGCTTGGATAAATTTATTTCTTCTGATTTAAATATTAAGTCTAAAATTCTTGATGATTCTTTTACGCTCAATGATCAATATTATAAACCTAAGCGTAAAAGAAGACGGTCAAAGAAGTCAAAGAAACGAGATACAGTTCCTTCTGACTGCTCTAATTCTTCTGATTCAATTATTACAGATAGGACTTTGAGTGCTCAGTCAAAGAAGCAGATATGGAGAGCGAAGCGGACATCTGATGAACATATTTCTGATGGGGATAAATGTGTAGACAAACTTTATAACAGTGATTCATTTGCTAAATGTAATAAAATTTCAAAATACTCTATAAAGCAAATGATTCGAATTTCAAAACATGTCTCATGTTCTTCCTCAGATTTTAGTTCTGATGATTATGCTTTCTCTTCTGATGGTTGTGATTATTTTTCTGATCATATTCCTCGTTCTTTAAATGTTAATTCTAACAAATATATCCCCATACGAACTGCAACTAACAAACATGGGCCCAAATACAAGTGGGTACCCAAATCTTTATCTGATTCAAAGTTGCAGGCATCACATGTTAAGGGGGAGTAATAGATCTTTGGCTCCTGAGTACTTCAGCTCAGGACCCGTACTTCATAGACTACGACTTCTAAACAAATCAGTTTAGAACTCGTTCTTCAATGATTTAAGCTTCTGACTAAATGAGATACTGTGAGTACATCATTTTTATTTCCGCTGCATTTTATCTCTGATTATGATGTTATTTCAGTTTTCTCAAATATTTCTTGAATCTGAGTTTGTTCAACTTTCTTTTGATTTTGAATAACCCAATTTTTTTTTAATTTGAGACACAAATTTTTTTTTTATGTGAAAGATAAAATAATTGAATTTTATTTTGTTCCAACTAAATATCAATTAAAAGTTTAAATCTTTACAAATTTTATTCTATAAAGTAAAAGCTTTACAGATTTTCTTTTAGTTGAATAAAATGTGTGTCAAGGATAAATTTTCAAGTTCTTTTGTTTATATTAAAGTTTTTATATGATCAAATTTCAAGTCTTAACAAAAGTCGAAAAGTCAGCAATATGTTTGAAACTTTTATTACTGCTTTAAAGTTGTGTGATTCGGAATTTTTATAGTTTACTTTGCTTAGACTTCCTAATTAATCAGAATTATAGATTGGAATGAAAATATGGGCTAAGCACTTAGATGTAGATCCTTGTGTTTGAGATGAATATTAATTTCATAAAATACAGAAATCTCTAAGTTTAAAAGTTTGTACCTGTGGCCTTTCTGGTTTGGGAAAGTAAGTTCCTCGGGATGCTTGTCATCTGGTCCCCTAAGGTCATTTGGTCTGGGAGTGATCGAATAGAAATCCTTCTATAGAATCAGATCGAAAGTTATGTTTTACTGGTATGAATGGGTTTAGAATATGTCGATGTAGCCTTTCTGATCCGGGAAAGTAAGTTCCAAGGGGTCTTTGACACCTAGTCCCCTAAGGCCAACTGGTCTGGGAGCGGCTGACCCAAATCCTGCAATAGGGTCAGATAGAAAGTTACGTTTACGGCATGTTCTGTACTTAATAAACTTTTTGATCAAAAGATGCCAAAGAGAACACTCATGTCAAGATGCCAATGTGCACAATGCTAAAAGATGCCAATGAGCACACATCTCATGATACTTGGTGATATGTTTGAGTTGCGATAAATCTGTAAATTTATGAATATCTTAATTCTTGATGGCTTAGTGTGAGTACATGCAAAGTTCTCTATAATATTTTTAGAATTGCATTTTCTTGAAGCTAATTGAAGATTCGCATGCATGCACACTGAATAGATTGATGAATGATTTTGAAACTGAACATGTCTTAACTTGATATGCAATGAAACTTGTTTCTGTATCCAAAAACACATGCTTGATTTCAACTGATTGATAAATATGTGAATTTTTACTAAGTAGAATTTAATTTGTTTAGTGTTTAAAATTTTATATGTTTAGTCGTTTCAAAATTTACATTCAGTATATTTTTCTTTCTACATTAATATTTGTTCTTTGTGTTCTCATAAATATATTCTAATGGGTTTATGCATTATTCAAGGGGGAGTGAACAAAGAAAATATTTTTCAAAGATTATATCTGTTTTTGAGGGGGAGTATCTGATTTTCTTTATATGAATGCTAATTTGAATTGTCATATCTAGTACATTTGTGTAGGGGGAGTCAAAGGGTTTCAAAAGGTAAACTTTGTCCGAGTTTAAGTCAGTTTTGCGCTTCCAACATGACACGCAAAGTTCGTTTTGCGCATCCTTTGTGGAACGCAAACCTTGCTTTGCGTTTCCTTCTTGAAACGCAAACCTTGGTTTGCGCATCCAACATGAAGCGCAAACCTCCCTGTTTTCTCTATGTCTTTGATTTTGCAGATCTTATGTTGTCTCGTCTCCAACATTTGCATGACCAAGTTGATCAAGATCATCAAGGTCATGAGGGGGAGAAGTCAAGGAGAAGTTAAATAGACAAAGAGCTCAAAAGTTTATCTGTTGATCAAGATTCGCTCAAAGATTCTATTCTCTCAGCCATATCAATTCTTTTGTTGTTCCTGCTCCGAACACCACAGTTCATTCAAGATCATTAAAAAGAGGTGTATCGTCTAGAGCTTAAGCAGCAAAGAAAATTTCAATCTGAAAGATGCTGAGAAGAAATTTTTTCTTTAAAAAGTCAGAAAGCTTCATAAAGTCGCTTTGTTGGTCCATGCTATTTTAGAAGATGATTTTTTGAAGACCAAAGCGCCAATGATTACTAAGGGGGAGATTGTTAGGTCTGATTTTATAGTAATCATTGTATTTATAGGGCTTGGTCAAATACTGTGTTTAGTGCTTATCAATGTTGTATCTGACCAAGGGTATTTAAGTCCCTTTGGTCTTTGTGTCTTGTAAGAATCTCACGCACACTTTAATCAATTACTACTTTGCGCTCTATTGTCTCTCTCTCTGCTTTATCTCTCTAGGATTCATAGATCTTGGACTCACAATTACAAAGGAAACAATCTATTTATACTAAGTCAACATAGTTGACTTTACAACTCAAAACCTTTAACTATTCAACATTTACAAACTAGATCCTCTATTTTAATCTTGAATACAATATACATTCAACAATCTCCCCCTTTGGATTCAAGATTAAAAAAATTTGACAATTATCTTCAGGTCTTCTTATCTTCATAATAATCTTCAGCATAAATCTTTTTCAGCTTTAAACCTTGAAATCTTTGATGTGTTGAAAATTCTTTGAAAGATCTTTAAATGAATCTCCCCCTTTGGATTAGCTTTTAGAAGCTCTGAATAGTCAACCTTTTCTTCAATCTCTGACTTTCTTCAAATTCAGACTTTGATAAATTCTTCACTATCATTGAAGTCTTCAAACTTTGACAAACTTCAAAACTTTCAAACTTTATCATTCTTCAACCCTACTTTCTTTTTCCATCTCTTTCAAACGACTTGTAACTGACATGAACTTTGAACGACTGAAACTTTGTATCTGACTTTTAAATTCTCCCCCTTCCTGATAATATCAACTTTAGTCTGACTTTAAAAACTTGATATATCTCCCCCTTTTTGATGAATTTTGAGAATTAGAATCATCAAAAAAAATTCAATGTCAGCATAGTCTTTGATTGATCTCCCCCAAATAATCAATAAGCACAGTCTTCATGATTAACAATCTCCCCTGTTTGTAGGATAAGAACATTCTCCCCAACTGATCAGATAATGAGTCGTCAATTCATGAAATGTATTTATCCAAATCTTTACAAATTCAGACAAAGTTGTAACCCTGAATCAACAAATGAAACAGTTAGGAATGCCTGTCAGTAACACAAAGTTACTTTGTACAACAAATGTACAATGTAAGGAGCTTGAGATGATGTTCACTCCCCAGGACTTCCATTCAATCATTGAAAAACACAAGGTATTTTCTATGAATGTTCTGACAGAAAAATAGATTTTCTGTGTGCTCGTGCTTGTGTTATGAAAGAATTAGAGCAATGATTGTTGTTTAGGCTCAAAATTATGTAAACCAATGAGACAACAAAGGTTATACATAGACTCAATTGTGCATGATAAAGGGTCGAAGGTGGGCCAACTTTCCTTCTTTTTCAATATCAGTATCTTCCAAGTGAAGAACCAATAGATTATGTGTTGATTCCCCTGAAAATGTGAAACATTCTATTTTTGAGAAAATAATGAGTAGCTGGGTGGGGTTGTATGCAAGAGATGGCATGGGCTAGATGCCTATTTCAATGTTGTTCACGAAGAATTGTGAAACAATAGTTTATGTGGCTACCCGACTCCGTAAGAAGTTTGGTGCAGAGTTTAATATTCTTTTACTCTGTTCTTTCACCCTCTTTATTTTAAACATTGAAGCTCACTTCTAACCAATCTCTCATTTCCATTTTACGTTTTCGCACACCAACACTCAATCTTTTGACCCCTCTCCCCTCAATCACTCAAGGATGACTTCTTGGGTAGGAAACACTGGTTATCATGAATCCATGGAAGTTCTGTTAAGCTTACACATTGAATCCCATGTATTTGTCCTAAAAGAATGTGTTGCTCAAAGAGTTTCTTGTCATTTAAGTGCAAGAAATCAATGTCAGTGTATTTATGCTCATAAAGATAAGAATGAAATTTGAGCATTTAAACATTTAAGATTTCTCAAAACAATTTGAATAAATGAATGTCATGAAATGAAATGAATAGAAATGGTTTGAGAATCTGACAATTATTTATTCAGATCAAATATTTCATGAAGAATTATAAGTTGGGATATCAAAGACGTAAGATGTTTATATGAACAAAATATAAACATTTTATCAATAAAAGCACATGTATAATGATGAAATGACGTCTGATCTCAAACAAAGTAGAGTACAAATGGGAGTATTACCATAGAAAGATTAAAATTTTGATACATGGTAATAACAAAGTCAAGAAATATTGTACTGAACCGATGTGTGTATGAATACTTGACAAAGTATATGAAAAGAAAATACACAAGTATTTTTCTTTAAGAACACACGGTCAGATAATCATTAAGGTATCCAAAATCATTTAAAATCGCACTTCGAAATTCATAAATCATTTGAAGAATATGAAGTGGTTTGAACATTTAATACAAAAATGATTTTCACAAGTGAAAGTTGTTCATCTTTCAACAAGTGATAAAGATTGAGGTAAATAAAATATACCTGTAAACTCCCCCTAAATGAATATTCTCATTTAAGTACACCTTGACAAAACTTCATATATTCTCCCCCTTAATATCTGTAAAAAGTCAATTTATCAGAAAAATTATGACAATTAAAATCTAACTATTTTCTCCTTCTAAATGATATAACAATGTAATTCACTAACTCCCCCTCAAATGAAAAAACTTCTTGAAAAGATGTTATCTTTTAAGCATCCCTCAGAAGAAAAACTTTTGAGATCAGGTTCTGAACTAAGTATTCAGAAGCCATGATTACATATTCTCCGGTGAGAATAGTAATTTCAATTTTACCAATGAAGAACGGGTCCTGATCTGATGTAACCAGAAACCATCATTTGATCTTTGAGGTACGAGTCCTAGACTGCTTTGTCTAGAAGTCTTAGTCACATGAACATTGAAATGCGAGTCTTGAACTGAGTTATCCAAGAACCATAGTTCTTTGAAGCACGGGTTCTAAACTGATTTCTTCAGAAGCCTTGGTTCTTTCTCCCCCTTAAACCTTGGGTGTCTGCAACACAGATTCAGCTTTTGGTATCCACTGGTATTTGAATCCTGATGTGTTAGTTGCAGTTCTTTTGGAGGAAATGTATTAAGAACCATACCAGCTATTTTCATAACTCTTGTTTACAAAATCATTTGAACCACAATAGGAACAACTAGTCTTCTTTTGTGCTAATCTGATCAGTTGATTAATAATGTAAACCAGATCAGGTTTGCTAAAAGTTTTACCTTTTGAAGCATAGTTCCTTTTAGCATTTGATGTATGCCCAAATGATTTTTGTTCCTTCTTCTCCTCCGAGGAACCTTTCACTATCCAAATCCATTTATCTTTTTCATCTTTCCTTCTCCAAAATCTTTTCTGCTGAGACTTGTTCTTCTTGGTATTACCTGAACCATCAACATTTTTGTCATAGAAAAGATTAGAAGGACGAATTTGATCTTTAGATTTAGAAGTATGACTATCATCAGAATCAAATAAAGGATTATTAGAAACATTTGTAAAACGTGAACTCGAAGCTGTTTTGAATGAGCATTCTGAATCATCTTGATCATCTCTCGGTGATTGGACAATTGATTCTGGAGTCTTTGACTCAGTTAGCTTCACCTTGAACATGATCTCTTCAAGTTCCTTTATCTTTGAAGCCAAAATGTTTCTTTCCTTTGACTATAGATCAAACTTCTTTTGCAATTCAGCTTTAGCATTCTTCTCATTCATAATGGTTGTTGACAGCTCAAATAATTTCTTTGTAAGCTTCTCTATCTTAGTCTCAAACACTTTCTTTTCTTCAGTAAAATCTTTCTCTAAACTCTTTTGCTCAACTATCTTCTTCTTCTCTCTCTCAAATTTATCTCTTTCAAGAATGATAACTTTCTCGAAATTTGTCACTTGTTGAGAAAGTTACATGCCTTTAAGATCCACAACTTTCTTCTCCTCAAAGGCTTTTCTTGAGAAATCAGAAAATTTCTTAACAAATTCTTTTCTTTCTTTCTCACTCTTCTTTTCATCTTGAGATATCTTTTCTTTCAATTCATGAATCTTCTTATGAAGCTCAGCATTATCTCTTTCAATTTCCTTTCTCTTCTTATCAATCTTCTTCATCTCATCTTAGGCTTTTGTGTTGTCTTTATCTTGGGTTTCTTTTTCTTTCATCATGTTGATTTCAACCTTAAGACTAAAGACTTTGTCTTTCAAATAATCTCTTTCAGCAAAAATTTGTGAATTCATTTTTCTCAACCCTTCACAAGTTTCAGTTGAGATGTTTGCTCTTATTCTCAGTTCATCTAGCTCTCTTTGCATTGATTCTTTCTTGGACCAGCTTGAGCTAGAATTAAGACTTTCAGATCTTTTCAATTTTGCTTGCAGATTTGAAATCTCTTTGTCTTTAGACTCAATAATTCCTGCAAAATTAATTTTGGAATTAGTTAGACAGTCTGAGCAAATGACATTCTCTGAAACTTTATGATTATCTTTCAGCTTATTGATTTGAGCAAGAAGAGATGAATTCTGAATTTTCAGATTTTTGTTCTCAGCTTCAAGTGCTGGAATCTCTGGCATTTACGCTAAAGCACAATCTCTGTTGGTTAGCACCAGATTTCCTTTTTCATCAGTGTAAGGCATGATGATATCAAAATAAAAATATAAGCTTGAAAAAAGTTGTTAACAAGAATCAGAAACTTTAATCACAATCAGAAATATGTACCCCTACACAGACTTAGCACGGGGGTCCCGCTACCCGGTTAGCGGGTGGGGTCAAGGGGCAACGCCCCTAGAGAAAAAAATTTTGACAATTAAATCTCATATTGCAGCTTGATATCTAAAAAAAAATTAGCTAGAAATGATCGTTAATCAGAAAATCAGAAAAATCACTTAAAAATATGCTAAGTACATAATTCGTATGACACTCACATATGACAATTCACATGCACAATTCATATAGCACTCACAACCAAGAATTCGTATGGACTAGAATTCGCATGAAAAGGATACGAAAATTGAGCTTTTCGCATAACAGAGTGTGCGAATTCTTCAAAATTCGTATAAGACTCATATATGAATTCCTTGAAATTCGTATGTCTCACAGATGCGAATTCTACGCATTTCGTACATGTCTCTTCTGCGAATTCTTCAACCCAATCTACGAATTCTATCCTTAACAATTTTTAATCTCTGTGATGTGAGAATTCCTTCAGTCTGAGAGTTCTTTGTGCGAGTTCTTCATGAAGTCTGCGAATTCTTTAGATCTTAAGCCGATTTTCACAAAAACACTCTGATTTCCACTCAAACCTTGATGTTTGACACTGAAACTTTGCAGAATGGATCACTCTCCTTTTCGTAGCGTAGATCTTTCTTCTCTTAAGAGATTTTGAGATGTCAGAGACAGTGGGGCAGTCGTTACACCATTCGTGCAGGATCATAAACAACCCTGTGAAGTGAATTTCATCAAGAATAAACATAGATGTGGAAATCGATTCTAGATAGTCCGAAACTTGAAACTTTCTAAAACTCGACAGATTTATCAAATTCCATCAAATTATTGGTCAATTTGATTTCTGCTTCAAACAAGAATTGTTCCCAACAATGGACGATCACAGTGTAATGATTTTTACACTTAAAAAATCATTCAATCAAAATCTTGATTGATGAAATAGTGTCGATGAAACAATGACAAAAAGTTGATTTTTCTTCTTTTCTGATTTAGCTCTGATACCAATTGTGACCCAGATTACTAGCATATATCCACACACAAATTAACAAGAACATATTTATTGATCAAATCATATGAATTACAACAAGTCACAGATCTAACATATAGTCACAAGTCTCACGTAGTATGTGTTCTCTGTGTGTGCGAATCTTACCAACTCTCTGAAATGTATCTAATAAACGTACTTACAAGATTACAAAGGAAACAATTTATTTATACTAAGTTAACATAGTTGACTTTACAACTCAAAACCCACAAGATTACAAAGGAAACAATTTATTTATACTAAGTTAACATAGTTGACTTTACAACTCAAAACCCTTAACTATTCAACATTTACAAACTAGACCCTCTATTTTAATCTTGAATACAATATACATCCAACAGGAGATTTTGGGGGTTTATGTGGAAGGGTATGATTTTAAGGTCAAAAAGCTATATCTTGAACTATTTGTGGACTTGCACATGAGGAACATGTTTTTCTCTAATCCCATGTTTAAATACTTTGAAAATCAAAACTAGGGTTTTGAAATATAGATGTGTATTTATTGAAGGAGGACTTGGGTAAATTGATTTAGGGTGTGGAAGCACTATTTAAAGAATTATATTGGAACCTCTTGGAATTTCGGGAGTAATTATATGGACTCACAGTCTTGCACATTTGATGGCGCCATTAACTGTTGGAAATTATTGATTGGTTTTGTTGGCATTGGATTGACTATTTGGGCGTCATGCACAAATATTTGTATCATTTGGTCCGATGATGGAACGCTAGTTTCCAAATCGAGGCACATTTAGGCATCCATTAGGGTGTAAGTCCTACGTGCTAGCACACGATATTGGGTGAGGATCTCAACGTTAGGACCCTATGTGGTTGCAGTTGACTTTCCGTGGGTGTA
This sequence comes from Arctium minus, assembly GCA_954870635.1. Lineage (NCBI taxonomy): Eukaryota > Viridiplantae > Streptophyta > Magnoliopsida > Asterales > Asteraceae > Arctium > Arctium minus. The sequence goes on along the minus strand of OX941089.1, from coordinate 45,427,692 downwards.
CATTTAAAGCTACCAAGCCTAGCATCCATTGCGTGTACTTTATTATGTGTTTGGTTTTACTAACATGTCAAGTGACTTACTTTTGTGTTCCGTCACTTATGTTAGTAAGCGGATCTCCCCCGTCAACCCAAGAGGTATTTGTATTAAAATAAAGATTTGTCTATATTTATTCCACCGGCTTTTCTTAAATATCTCGGTGGAGTTTACTGATTTCTCAATATAAATGTTTGATCTCACTAGGCTTTAGCCTAACACTTTTTCTTAAAATGACATGTATAACAGGTCATTCTAGCAGTGCGATTCCTCGGGCTTGAGTGAAGAGTCATTGAAGGATAGTAGCATATTTGAAGATTATAGAGGCGTACATTTGAGATAGTGATGGTATACTTTTGGAAGTGAGACGACGACACTCGTTCGTAATATAGAATTAGTTGGTCTAGATTAGTAGGTTGTCGAGTTCAAATTCACTTGATTTTTGTATTGTAAACGCCACACAATTATTCCCTTTTTGGGTGATTCAGTTATAATAAACTTGTTTATTCCGCACTTATTTCAGGTTTAAATTAACCCCCATTCTTAGGGTGTTACAAATTCTATTTGAAGAAAGATTGTGTATTGAAACTTCAAAAATTATGGAAGACTCAACTTGGAATACTGCTTATAGTGTGGGATCTCTCACCAAACCTCCGACTCTTCTCAAGGAAAAATATGCCCAATGAAAAATAAGGATGGTTAATTTTCTTGATGGAATAGACAAAAATCTATATAAGTCTATGTTGAAAGGTCCTTTTGTACCTACATTAACTGTTCCTCGAGTTCCTGCAACTGCAACAACTCCTAAAATTCATGCATATTAGATGCCAAAAGATGAAGATAAGTAGAGTGCTGACGATATTAAGAGAAAGAAGGAGGACTACAAAGCCAAAAGACAGTTAATCATGGCAATACCAAATGACATTTTTCAATCAGTTTATTTATGTAGTAATGCAAAGGAAATATGGGATCAATTGGAAAACCAACCTGAGGGAGGGATAAAGACTAAGAATAACATAAGAGTGCAATTTGTGATACAATACAATAGTTTTGTTGCTCTACTAGAGGAGACATTGCAACATACTTATGACAAATTCAACACTCTGGTTAACAAGTGTAAGAAAAACGATGTTATAAGATCTATAGAAGAACACAATATGTTGTTCTTGAAGAGTATGAATGAAGAATGATTGCAGCTTTCCATGTCATTACAAGCCAACCAAGATCTTGAAAGTTGGAGTCTGCATGATGTGTATGTACCCTTGCAGCCCAAGAAAAAGATGTGAACAAGAAGAAACCATCTCTTGGAGGGCCTTTGGCTCTTGTCTCTGAATCCAAAGAGAAGAAGAGAACTAGTTCATCCAAAGATAGTGAAAAGAAAAAGAACAAGAAGAAAGCTCTTTTTTATCGAAAGTGATAATGAAGCAACAAAGTCTGAATCTAAAGATGATGATCTGAGTGCATTTGCACAATCCCTTGCATTTATCACAAAAGAATTCTCTCGAAAGTCTGTCAAGAATACATGTAAAAGGAGTTACAGAGGTGATAGCTACAGAGCTGAGAAGCACTACGAGAAGCATGCTCATGACCAGAGACAAACTCAGAAGCATTTCCAGAGGCAAGAACCCAAAGAAGATAAATTGTCAATACCACCACCACAAATGATAAATGCTACTGATGTGGCAAGCCGAGCCATTTTGTTACTGAATGTGAGGACCTCTTGTAAAGGTCATTGCTTATTACAAGAAAGAATATAAGTACAATGTCAAGGAAAGAAGCCTCATGGCAGAACAAGAGAACTAGGTCTTTGACTCTACTTTCGATGATGAACCTAAGCTGGCCCACTTCTGTAAAATGGCCAAGCTGGATGGCAACACTTCAGTGGGTTTTTATCAAAACCTAGTATTATGAGTCCATTTTGTTCATTTTTATAAGCCTAATGTATATTTAAATGTTCTTTTATGTTTCCTCAAGATTTTACTCTATTTCTCCTCATGATGGTAACATGGAAAATGTTAAAGGTCAAAATTAGGCTTTTGACTATATTTGAGTATTTGGTGAAAGAATATGGAAAAAAATGGTTCTAATGGTTTATGTATTGATTTCTTTCATGTTGGGATGATTCTTTGGAACAAATGGTTGTATTGATCAAATTTTATACTATATGGTAAATAATACCAATCCTTCCATTGATGAAGTATGAGTACATGGGATAAATGATGGTGTCTACATAAATGTCTTATGATGGTTAAAATAGATGAGAAGTTTATGTAAGTGGATTTATAAGTTTGAAAGTCCATCTAAATACACCGTGAAATGTAAGACCCATGATGTAAATTGAGTATAAGTGCTAATTTATATGAGGTCTTGAAATAAATATGTTCGTCTTGGATGGTAGGGACCCAAGGTAAAGACCTAGATAGGGTTGAACTTGGCGATCCTTTGAGTAAAAGACTTGGATAGTATTGAACTCAATTTGTATGGGACTAAAGACTTGGATAGAGTTGATGTCCAATATGACTAAAGACTCGGATAAGGTTGATGTGAAATAGAATACCACCCTTGACTTATACTAATGCCTATGTTGGTAGCTTACTTTTGTGTTTCGTCATGACTATGGAAAATCGGGTCTCCCCAGTCATTTCTAGGTAATGTCGATACCTTTAATCAACATTTTTTTGTATGACCATTTTGAAAGAAGACAAAGGCTATGTTTTACTTTAACTATTTATAGCCATGTTGTTAATTTAATGTTCTTACTAGGCGTAAAGCCTAACACGTGTTTCTTAAATGTCATACTTCTCAGGTTCTTTTAGCGGCGAGGATCCAAGGTCTTGAGCGGAGAGATGGATGTCATTAGAGGCTCGTTTTGGTGTAGACATCTTTTGGTTGGAATCCCGTGCATAGCTTTTGATAGATTCTTTTGGAGGATGATAGTGACACCATCCGTAATCTAATCTTAATATAGTTTAGATTAGTAGGTTGTTATTTATCATTTTCATTTCTCAAAATGTAAACACTTTTACTATTCCCCTTTTTGGGTGATAACTTCTTTATAGATGTCCTATTAAAATTTTTATTCAGGTTCAAATTTCCTCTATTTTTAGGGGCGTTACATAAGAAAAATAGAAGAAAAGTATTTTTTTTAAAAAGAGTGAAGAGCTTGAGAAAGCTCTAGCTGAGAACAAAAAGAAATTGAATGCCTCTGAAAGTGACACACTCAATTATGTTGCACTTAAAAACTTTTCTAGAGAGAAAGAGAGGTTTTGCATCAAAACTTGATACCAAAACAAAATTTGATCAAAAAGTATTGTAACACCCCAAAAATGGGACTAACAAAAATTTTCAAAAAATGGAAATATGGTATGCATAAAATGCCAAAGCATGAGCTCATACAAAAAGGGAACAACAAATGCCTGTTAATTACATGTTTGTAAGAAGAAGTAATAATAGATAACAACTTCCTAATCTAAATCTTGCTAGACTAAGATTACGTCCGTTGTCAAGTATATCCAAAAGAATTGTCTTCAAGAATGGCATCCCAAAAATGCTCCCAAGCTCAGCAATAAAGGATCGGCTAAGATTCCTTGGCACTCGCGCCACTAGAACCTGAGATACATATCAACAATCAAGTGTTAGACAAAACGGGTCTAGTGAGTTTCATATAGACATGGCATACATATACAAAGCATGTTATGAACAATTGTAACGCTTCAATCACCAAAGTCCATATGGGGTCAATCATGGGGGAGACCCATCACACCAATGAGTTATACCTCAAGTCAATGTACCTTGATGTTCACTCGCTTGAGCAACATCCCGAAGGTCCGACACACTTGAAGACTACCTCCCAGGCATTACTCCAAATGGCGGAGGTCTAGGTGCATACCATCATGGTGGCACCTAAGACTACATCCTCCTAGCACTTACTCATGGTTCGTTCTATGTACGTACATTATTCGTCTCTATACAAAATTCCATACCAATAAGATACATGTATAAGACTTCAAACAATCCCAAGCATAAGTTAGGTACAAAACTCTAAAATATGAAAATACTCCAATAATCCTCCACAACTCATATAAATACATGTAACCAAGTGTGAATATCATCAATAATAATGCCATCAGTTTCCACATGCATTATCATCATCAATTTCCCAAATATAGTAGTTAGATCAAACTTATCAGGTGATCAACTTTCATGTAAACATGAGATGCTAAGCAAGTAAATGTACAAGATATGTATCTCATTTGAAAATATTAGGAGAAAACTCACTATCTAGGGTTTTACACAAAACCCTAGAAAACTTGGATGAGAAGATGAGAGAGTGAGGACTTGAAGGTGCTTTAAATGCTTCACTTGGAGAATCTTGAAGCTTCCTTAACCACCAATAAATGTTCCCAACTAACACTAGGGTTTTAGTAAGTGCTCGAGGGTTTTGGAATGGAAGAAAATCGCCCCAAATGAGCTCTTAACCGGACCCAAAACGTTTGAGATGAGGAAATGAAGTCTAAATGGTCAAAACTGAGTTTTTATACCCTCAGACCCCGACGGCTACAGTGCCCGGCGATTGTGCCATTGGCACTATCGCGAGGGCACAATCGCGCCAGGTACACCACTCGCGGTACATCCCATGCGATAGTGACCGGCGATTGGGCCCATGTCACTATCGCGAAGTCACTATCGCGTCGGCCCCCGACCTCTCGGTACAATTCTGGTGATAGTGACCAGCGACTGTGCCCTAGGGCACTGTCGCGTGGCACTATCGCGCCACACCCCTGGGACACCGAAAACTTGATACTTTTGAAGGGTTCGATAAGGCAAAACAAGATACAGTTAATGCATAACGTTATCAATACACTTACACACAATTATACTAAATTAAGGTTTTCAAATATTAACATAGTACCAAAGGACGATTGGAATACTTACCTTAAAATTTTCGGGTGTTACAATTATCAAAATGCACACGAAGTGTATGAGAAAATCAACTCTCAGATGGACACTCAAGGACTTGGATTCAATGATCTTGATCCTTATTCTGGGAACAACAAAAATAGTCTATCTTTAAATTTTTACATTATATCTGTCCAAAATTTTGATTTTCCATCTCTGAGAGACTCTTCTATAATCAAAAGGGTGAAGACATATGAAGGATCAAAAGTCAAGAAAATGAAGTTTAAAAATATTTCCTACGAAGATATCTTTAGACAAGCTAAAATTGTTCAAAAATTAGAAAACCAAATATTTATCTTTGATTCCTTGGTCATTGATCAAGATCCAGTTCAGAATACAAAATTGAACAATATTTTCTATTTTGACTCCTTCAAGTCTCAAACTCCTGCTATCTCTGAACCAAGTACCCTTGAAATCAAAAACTCAAATGAGAAAGTACTTAACCTAGAGGTTGTAGAGTTTATTCCCCAATTCACAGAAAAAGAGCTTAAAGCCACTTTTGAAAATGACCTGAAAAATGATTTTGAACAAACCTCTCTCTCTCTCTCTCTCTCTCTAAGTCATAAAAAGTGATCCCTTGCAAAGTCAAAGATCTAAAACCTATTTTCCAAATAGATGAAAATGGATATAGTGTCTATATATCAGAACCTATCTATGGAAAGCCTAAGAGAGACTTTCCTTACTCTGACTCTAAATCTGATGAAGAATCATCAGATGTGACTACAGAGATAGTGGTTGATGGAACAATCAAGTCTAAACTTGACTTTGGAATCTTGAATAAACCAATTTCTAAACAAAATCAGATTCTGAAGGTTCCTATTTGTCCTGATTTTATATATACGTGTTTAAAAGCCAAGTCATCTCTAGAATTAGAGAAGGAAATGCAAGAGAAGTCCAAAACTAACAAAGTGCAACCAATTCCAAAATCTTATCATTTCAAGCCTATCAATTTCACTCCTGAACAGTAAAGCTAAAGGAATTTTCATTGACAAATTTGATCTTTTTGAAACAGTGAGAAGTCTAAGCAAGGAAACAAAAGTGCGTAGTTAAAGGGACACAACAGAAGAAAGCCAAATTAAAAAATATTGTCTCTGGAATAGATAGGAAGTTTGCAAAAACACCCACTTGGTTCCTATAGCAACTTTATCTTTAGGTGGGGGTACCAGAGACCATACCTTATTTCTTTCAAACTGGACAAGCTCTTCTTGCATAACATTAATCCAACTTGGGTCTTGGAGTGCCTCAGAAACTTTCTTGGGTAGAACCATGCTTAGAAAGTTTACGAAGGAACATTCAATTATTAGTGACATATATTGTCTTTATACCATCATAAGGATTACCATGATTTGGGATGAGGGATGATCTTTCGTCCATATTTCCATTGGGGGTTGGGGTTTTGGAGAAACTTGTGGTTCACTTTAGTTATAACCGAGAGAGGGTTGAATCTTAACGGTAAGCACTTACCAGATAATTGTTTAGGTAAACAGCCCCTAAAGGTCTATTTGTTTGTCTTTTTGCAAGAAATGTATGCATAAAGGCGCCTCTCTTGTAAATGATTAAATGTTGTGTGTTTTTGTTGAGTAAACAGTCTGAATGACATATTTACTATATTCACCCTTTGTTTGGATTTGTGGAGAACACGTAGATCAATGCTTCTATTAGTAATTTGAGTGGCAAAGGGATTTGACTAAACCTATTTGTTTGATCTAATATTTGTTTAGTCTTATGACAACTAAGATGAGATGCTTAATTAGGATTGTTTTTTGTATGTTAGTTTCTTGTTGGGATTGTATACTTGACTTGAATGGAGACATTAATCCATATCATCTTAACCCATCTAGCTGGACTAAACCAATATAGCTAGCAACATCAATTTTAAGTAGTTTGAGCTATAGTGGTTTGATAAAGATGATATTTGGTTTGATCCTTCGTTAGTCTTTAGCCCAATTCACATTGAATAGCTTGGTTAGGCTAAACCAAAACAAATGCTTTGTGACAAGAAATTTGAGCCATATAATGGCTTAATAACACCTACTTGTATGATTTGATCTTTGTAACACCGTAAAAATAGGAGTAAATTTAAACCTGGAAAAATGCTGTAAAGTTGACATTTTTATAAATATCATTACCCGTAAAGGGGAAGAGTGAATAGCATTCACAAACCTATAAGTGGGAATTAACAATGAAAATACACTAATCTAAACTATCTATGTCTAGATTAATACAATTGTCAACAAATTCCACAAAAGACTTCTATCCAAATATGTACGCCAAAGGTTTCCACAAGACAGAATTCCCAAAAGTTGTCGCTAACGGCCAACACGCTCATCCCTCAACTCTTGTGAGCCCTGCCGCTAAGGGAACCTGATATACATGACATTTCATGAAAAAGTGTTAGGCTAACGCATAGTGAGATCAAACAGTCAAATAGTAATATCAATAAAGCGGAAGTGTAACACATAAACTTCACAATTCTCAAATGTCAACATATAACCTCCAATCCTTAGTGAGGCCCTTGATAAATTTGGACATCAACTATATCCAAGTATTTAGTCATATTGGACATCAACTCAATCTGAGTCTTTAATTATATTGGAAATCAACTCAAACCGAGTCTTTAGTCAAATTGGACATCAACTCTATCCGAGTCCTTAGCCCTATAGCATTGAGTTTAACTTTATCCAAGTCTTTTACTCAAGAATTACTAAGTTCAACTTTATCTAAGTCTTTACCATGGGTCATCAACATCTAAATCATAAGTATAATATATAAAGCATAACATAAGAGAATGCATGTTTTCGTCTAACATCCGGATATGGGGAGTTACCACCAAATACCTTTCAAGTATACAAAACCAATGTTCCGCACACCAATATGTAAGATCCATGAACGTCCATGCCCAATTATTAAAACCATACTGGAAGTTACCATCATAGTAAGTACACATTCATATCCAAGATCCATAATACTTGATATAAAAGGCTATTTAAGTGTAAAAGTCGTCAACCAAGTTTAGATTCATTAATGGCCAAGAGTTTCGAAAACCCTAATTTGATCTATTATTTTCCAAAATCCAACATTTAAGAAAGGGGACCAATAACCAAATTAAAAGCCATTATTGCACATATATAATTCCATTTTGCACATTTTTACCAACAATGTCCAAAACCTAGAACCTCTCAAAATCATAGATTTAGGTTAACTTGCATAAATGAAAGTTAGGGACAAGAGATATTAATAGATAGAAAATATGATTTCAACATGTGTAAAGTTATGGATGTAAGAATGACTCATAAGTTAGGTTTTGTCAAAAACCTAGAAAAATCCTCAAAACCCTAGAACTTAAAGGTGAAGATGGAGAGATGAAGTATCTTGAGATGTAGGTTCCAACTTCTATCTTGGGGTTGACAAATCCTTGAAAGAGTGAAGAAGGTGAAACCCTTCTTAGATGTTGATCCAAACTCTCTCAGTGATTTGATGATGATCTTCATACTTAGTGAAAATTACATTGACGAAATTAGTTGTCAGCGATAACCCACTGAGTCTGTTTAGTGATCACTGAGTACTTAACAAATAAATTGTTAGGTAATCCCTGAAGAAAAAATCCTCATGCTAAAAAGAAACTCATCAGCAGAAGTCAAAGATCAAGTTGATGATAAAGGCAAAGTCTACTTATGATATGAAGTGGCACTCAGTGAAACCAAGACTACTCTACAACACATGACAAATTTAGATCAAGCTTCAGCGATAGTTGATCATCAATATCAGCTATAAGAAGATTATTAAGCTTGGGAAAGAAGACTTGTTTGTCTTATCCTCTGCACAAAATAGTACAAAATTACAAAAGCAAAAGTTGCCTTTGTCCTAAAACGTGCTCTCTGTCTCAACAGTTCTTAGTTACGGCTAAAAGCATAAAAAGGAAAAATTCAAGATTATGAAACCCACAACAAACGGACACGTGGATTATACCTTCTGGCATGCATTAATATGCACGTAGTATAAATAGAAGTGATTCCCTTCATCTTGATGTAGATCTAAAAAAAATCTCTCTCAATCATTTTCATCTTCTCTAAGATTATTTGTGGAAACATCCTTTTGCAAACTCTCTTCTTTTAATCCTTTAGTGCAAGAAATATCTTTATGATTCTTAGTTTGTTTAGATTAGGTTTACTTTATCTATTTCCACAACAAACTGTAAATTGTGCTTTTGATTCTCTTCATAATCAATAAACAAATTTGAAAAGTATAAATTTGTGTTTGTATTCAACCCCCTTCTACAAACTTAACCCTTGTAGAACCCCCTACGGGACTGAAAATGTAATTCCCAAACACAATCAAGCTATTCTCAATCTAAAATCAAGATTTGACAATATGAATGTAGAAATAGAGTGTAGAGAGAGAAACAGTCACAAGTATATTGATCTCAAAGTTATGCTTATGATACTTGGTTCTAATTACAAGATTATTCAAGACATAGGTATTTATACCACAAGTCTATACAAGATACAAATACTCACATAACTAAACACCATATTGACTTAACTAATCTTTGACCTTGTTGACTTATCTTGACTTGACTTTTCACACTAACTCTTGGATACAATTAATACACTAACAGGGACCAACATGGGAGACCAAAATTATCCTTTTAGAGTTTCTTCAAGTTGGTAGAATTTATGGTGGAAATAAAATGGAGAGTATGAAGTTAATGCATTAAAACTCATCATTTATTGGCTCATGCACTCCTATGGCAATAGTGCCATGCGATTGTGCCCCTGGTAATATCGTCGGGCACAATCACCTAATGTGTATCGAGCCCGGTGCTCTGACCGCAAGAGTGACACGCGACAATGACCAGGGCACTCTCGCTCAGGATGTATCGTGAGGGACCTGAGTCCCGCGACTATGCCTTGTGATAATGCCCTATGGCATAGTTTTCGGGCACTGTCGCCCAACGCCTCCTGAACTTCAAAATCCGACTTTTCACACAGAAGCTAACGATATAATATTCATTAATCCAATGGAGCTATTTCTAAATATTAGATCAGTTCTAGAAAGATTCTATATAAAAGAAAATAGAATCACCGCTTACCAAAATCACAGGTATTATAATCCTCCCCAACTTAGGAATGATTTCATCCTCAATATCCAAGTTATGTGAATAGATGAGGATATCTCCGCTTCATGTCTTCTTTGGCTTCCCAAGTTACGTTAGCGCAACGGTGATGCTTTCTTTACACCTTGAACATTGTGACTTCCTTGTGACAAAGTTTCTTTGTTTTCTTCTCTAGGATTGCATCGGGTTCCTCAATATACCGGTTGCCCTCGTCAACTCTTATTTCTGAGAGGGGTATAACACTCTCCTCTTCCGCCAAACACTTCCGTAGGTAACATATATGGAACATCTTGTGAATTCCTTTCATTTCCGGTAGGAGTTCCAATTGGTAGGCTTGAAGTCCCACACGTTTGATCACGGTCAACGACCCAAGGAAACGGGGACTCAACTTCCCGCGCTTTCTGAACCGGATGATTACCTTTTCTTGTCGGCATAGCTCTTTTTCCGATCTTGTACCGCCTTCAATCGCTCCCAGATGCCTTTAACCTTGTCGACCGTTTCTTGAACGATTTCGGGACCAAAAAACTTCTTCTCGCCCGCTTCTAGACAACACACGGAATTTCTACACTTCTGTCCGTTTAAGGCCTCGAACGGTGCCATTCCAATACTCGAGTGGTAGTTATTGTTGTACGTGAATTCCACTAATAGTAGGTGGGAATCCCAACTACCCCCAAAGTTGATCACACACTATCGTAACATATCTTCTAACGTCTGAATTATCCTTTCACTCTGGACATCATTTTAGGGATGGTAGGTCGTACTCAACTTCACCCTTGTCCTCCATTCTTTTTGTAGGTCGTCTAAAAAGTTTGATTTAAACTGACTATCGCGATCCGAGACGATGAAAAAAGGTACCTCATCTCTACAAACCACTTCATCAATATACAACTTTGCCAATTTGTCCATGGGTAAGGTCTCGCGCATGGCTAGGAGGTGAGCACTTTTGATCAATGGGTCGACTATTACCCAAATGTTATCGTGAATCCTCAAGGTTTTTGGCAACTTGGTTACGAAGTCCATGGTGATGTGCTCCTATTTTCATTTGGGTATCTCTAGGGATTGAGGACTTCCGTAAGGTCATTGGTGTTCGACTTTCACTTGTAAACAAGGCACACACCGATCCACACAATATGCCACGTCTAGATTCATAACAATGCGACCAATAATTTAGTTTCAAATCCTTGTGCTTCCCGGATGGATAGAGTGCTTGGACTTATGGGCATCTTCTAGAAGTATCTTCCGATTGCCTCCAACCTTGGGCACCCATACACGTCCATTGAATAACTTCACTCCTCGGCTATCCTCCGTCAAAAGTAATCGTTGTTTCATCATTACCTCAATTTTAAGATTTTCTTCCAATAAGGCCTCGGCTTGTAACGTCTTAATTCGCTCGATAAGGCTTGACACCAGTTCGATCCTCGAGAGGGTGCCCCGAATGCTCCCACTATAGTCCTTTTGGCTTAGAGCATTAGCTTCTACGTTGGCTTTACCCGGATGGTAGAGTAACTCACAATTGTAGTATGTTGTAACCCTAAACTGAGCGTGCAAATAGATCTCAACGCAAGTATACATCTTGATCTACTGTCATTTTCAAACAAGTAATAACGGTACAAGTACCGGATATCGATCCCACAGGGAGAGGATTGCAACAGTTTCTCAAAAGTCTAGTTCTTAAAAGATGGTTTGAAGAAAATATTTTGTTGGGGGTTTGATTAACAACTACTGAGAAATCAATTATAAAAAGAAGCAAAGGGTATAAAGTTTCGTTGAGATAAAAACAAGTAACCCGGTAAAAATATGTTATAGCAAACTTACGTTATCTCAGATTATAAATATTTAAGTGACCTCTGAAAGGCCAACACATTTTCATACAGATAATCAGTTGTTAATTGATTAAATGTAATATTTAATGAAATATTTATAGTCTGATTTAAGTAACGATAAGACTATATAAATACACCTCTTTATGTTTTTAACGGTTTAAATCTCAACTTGTCTTTACACCTCGAGCTTAGGTTGTCAGCCTGTCATAGCTCGGTTTCTCTTTATAAAAGATGTAAAAACTTTTAAACTAAATAATGGAGATGGAAAATGCAATAAAGAAATGATAAGCATTAAACATCAAGAAAGGAAACTTGCCATGCAAGTAATCGGCTTTCTTGGAAGAAAAGTAAATGTTAACTGAAAGTGCAAGAAATGAAATGCGAGAAATTAAATTGCGATGAATTAAATTGCGAGAAAGTAAACTGCGTAAAATTAAAGTACGGAAATTAAATTAATATAAAGACATAAAATTAAAAGACTAGATGAAAGAAATAGAGAGGGATGGGGAAACTTGCATGCCAAGCAACGAATTTAAAGAATGAAATTTGGATACAACACTTATGGAAACCATCCTTAAGCTCTTTAATTGTTGCTTTGGATTAGAAGATGAATTTTTGGATTCAATCCTAACCACAAACAATCAGTTTGCCAAGATGTTGGGAAACAAGAGGTATGTGAACAAATGAACAACGTAGAGAAAGCTTGCAATGTTAACCGACTAAACTTCAATTTGATCACTAAAACAAGGGAGGTTCTCGACCGAATGCTTGAACTTGCACTAACCGAAAATCCCTTCACTTGGACAACAAACTAAGCTATAAAATAGAGAACCTACACCCTTTCCAAAAGTGTAATGATGGTGAGGTTAAGGTGTGTCTTCAAATGGTCACCTTAAGCCTCTTTTTATAATGCAAAACAAGGGCCATAGGCTGAGATTTTTGCAAGGCAAGGATAAGATCCAAAGTTAAGCTAATAAAAAAAAGGTAAACAAAGTGTTCAAGACCATAAAGTGTTTACAAATATTTCATCACAAATGGCCTCTATATTCGGCCCAAAAGGATTATTCCAAGCGACTCCATGAGAGATCCATGATCCACAAAATCTTCAAAACACACGACCCATAATCCCAGAACGTCAGGATTCGGTTTCCTCCATCTTTCCCAATGTGATATGTCGTGAATATGAAAGAAACATTATAAGTGGCAAGTTTTTGTACGTTTTGATCAATTTCTTCTCAGCGGGGTTCAAACACAGACTACTCCAAATAAATAAGTAAAAAGGGAACAAAAGACTCAATTAGAATCTAAAAAGGGCATTCAAAGTGTGAGAAAGGTGATACAAATAGGGTTAATAGTCCTTAAGTAGTTCGAGCCATCTCCTTTGCCTCATATTCAGTTCTTTTTGGTTGAAGACGTGATTTAGGCTCTTGTACACCTCGTGCTGTAGAGATAGTGTCGCCATAGCTTCATAGCAAACACTGCCGCCACTAACTCCAAATCGTAGGTAGGATAATTCTTTTCGTGAACCTTGAGTTATCTTGATTCGTATGCGATCACCTTTCCCCTTTGCATCAACACACAACCCAAACCCATTTTCGACACGTCGCTATAAACCATAAAGTCTTTCAATCCTTCGGGTACAGATAGAATTGGAGCTTCGCAAAGCTCTTTTGTAGAGTTCGGAATACCTTCTCTTGTGCCTTGGTCCACAAGAACTTCACATTCTTTCGGGTTAGGGCCGTTAAGGATGAAGTAATCTTGGAAAATCTTGGATGAACCTACGGTAATATCCTGCTAACACTAAGAAGCTTAGGATCTCCGACGGGCTATTGGGAGGTTCCCATTTCATCATAGCCTTGATCTTCGAGGGTTCTACCTTCACTCCGTCTCGAGTGGCAACGTGACCCAAGAATTGGACCTCCTCCAACCAAAGATCACACTTAGAGAATTTTACAAACAAATTCCCATTTCTTAGGACCTCTAGAATTTCTCGAAGATGTTGCTCGTGGTCCGATTCATCCCTTGAGTATTCCAGAATGTTGTCTATAAATACAATCACTGATTTGTCAAGGAATGGTCGACACACCCGGTTTATCAAAACCATGAACACCGTCATTGCGTTAGTTAAACCAAAAGGCATTACCAAAAATTCATAGTGTCTTTCAGATGTTGTCCTCCTTTACTTTCACTTGATGATAGCCGGAACGTAAGTCAATTTTTGAGAAGCATCTCACTCCTTGAAGTTGGTCAAACAAGTCGTTGATTCTAGGGAGTGGGTGTTTGTTCTTCACAGTCGCCTTATTTAACTATCTATTATCTATGCACATCCTCATTGTATCATCTTTATTCTTTACAAACAAGATCGGGGCTCCCCAAGGCAACAAGCTCGGTCGTACGAACCCCTTCTCTAAAAGGTCTTGAAGGTGCGTCATCATCTCTTGCATTTTGGACGGAGCTAAACGATATGGAACTTTAGCAATAGGAGTCGTTCTCGGGACTAAATCTATCTTTAATTCCACTTGATGATTGGGTGGTAATCCGGGTAAGTCATCCAGAAATACGTCGGGAAACTCGTGCATCACCTTTACGTCCTCGATATTCTTCTTCTCATTGGCATCAATAATATATGCCAAGAAAGAGGAACATCACTTCACCATATACTTACGTGCCTTAGCTATGGTGATAACTGCCACTTCGCCCTTTCTCGTTTCGCCGTAAATAGTTATCACCTCGCCATCCGGGATTGGGATTTGAATCAACTTCTTTGAGCATAGGATTTCGGTGTGGCGTTCCACTTGCCAATCCATTCCGATCACTGTGTCAAATCCTCCAATCGTTATGGACATCAAATTGATCGAAAATCTCCTTCCCTCAATCTCTAACGTACAACCCTTTAATACGTCGCGAATTATCACTTGATCACCATCTGCTATCTCTACTAATAACACATCCTCTAGACTACTAGTGGGCATAGACAACTTTTGGCAAAAAGAACTCGACATGAATGAGAAAATTGCACCCGAACAAATAGCACATACATAGGTACAAAGTTTAGGAGAAACGTACCCGATACCACGTATGTCGATGTCTTTTCTTCCTAGGTCGTCATCTGAAAATCTTGACCCAGCACCCTAGGAGGGTTCTCCTTATTTCTCCCGCTTCCTCCCGTCTTCAACTTAAGGCACTCTTTTTGAAGATGACCCGACTCTTTGCACTCAAAACACGTGATCCTCTTGATCGGGCAGTCACTACGAATATAGCCCATATTTCCACACTTGAAATAACTCGTACCGCTTGAACTTCACGGGCTAAAGTGTTTGATTCGGAATTTGGGACACCACCTAGCCTCGTGCCCAGAATCGGCCCACGATGGTTGTTGGTGAAATTTCTTGTCTTCGTGGAGGGCATATAGTTTCCCTCCCACCTTCTTTTCTTCACTATTCCACTTCTCTCCTCCCTACCTTGATTGTAAACATCTTCCATTACATGAGCTTCTTCAATGGCCTCTTGAAGAGTAGAGGCTTTGGACATTCGTACCATGGACATCATGTCTGCCGGAAGGCCCTTAAGATAGGCCTTAATCTTTTCCTTCTCCGTCGGGGCCACGTGCCCCGCCAAACCCAATTTTACCATGAATTTTTGGTTGTACTCTCTTACTGACCTATTTCCCATCTTGAGGTTCTGGAACTCTTCCCTATGCGATCCATCGCCCACTCGTTATAGTACTCTTCCAAAACTTTCTTCTTGAATGTAGCCTAATTCATCTTGGACAATACAGAGGCCTCTAGGGTTGCGGTGAGAACATTCCACCAAGTAAGGGTTGATCCCCTAAGCATCTGAGATCCAAAGCTTACCTTTTGGCCTTCATCACAATCACAGGCCCTAAAAGCTTGTTCCATCTCGCGAATCCAGTTCATACAGGCAACTGGATCATCCGACCCGACAAACTCTGGCAATTTTCAGCATAGAAATGATTTATAAGAACAAGTTCTTCCACCACGACTTATCTCATTCGTTATCAGTTCGTCGATAGGAATTGCATTCCCTGTGCTCATGGATCCTACAATGATCACATTCTCAGCGACCATCTCGTTCCTACGGTTGCTAGCATCCCTGTCCTCCAATAGCTTCGTAAAGAACTCTTGTTGCTTGGCTATGGCTGCATTCATTACGTGCATCATGTCGCCCATCATTTCAGATTGTGGGGTCACTTCTTCTATGACCAGAGTCGAGGTAGCCAAATTGACCTTGGAAATTAACAATGACAATACACTAATCTAAACTATCTATGTCGAGATTAATACAATTCTCAACAAATTCTCCAAAAGACTTCTATCCAAATATATACGCCAAAGGTTTCCAAAAGACAGAATTCCCAAAAGTTGTCGTTATCGGCCAACATGCTCATCCCTCAACTCTTGCGAGCCCTGTGTCTAAGAGAACATGATATACATGACATTTCAAGAAAAAAGTGTTAGGTTAACGCTTAGTGAGATCAAACAGTCAAATAGTAATATCAATAGAGCGGAGTGTAACACATAAACTTCACAATTCTCAAATGTCAACACATAGCTTACAATCCTTAGTGAGGCCCTTGATAAATTTGGACCTCAACTCTATCAAAGTCTTTAGTCATATTGGACATCAACTAAAATTGAGTCTTTAGTCAAATCATACATCAACTCTATCTGAGTCTTTAGCCCTATAGCATTGAGTTCAACTTTATCCAAGTCTTTTACTAAAAAATTACCAAGTTCAACTCTATCCGAGTCTTTACCTTGAGTTATCAACATCATCAGTATAATATAGAAAGCATAACATAAGAGAATGCACGTTTTCCATCTAACATCAGGAAATCAGGAATTAACACCAAATACCTTTCAAGTATACAAAACCAATGTTCCACACACCAATATGTAAGATCCATGAATATCCATGCCCAATTACTAAAACCATACCGGAAGTTACCATCATAGTAAGTACGCATTTATGTCCAAGATCCATAATACTTTTTTAAAAGGCTATTTAAGTGTAACAAGTCGTCAACCAAGTTTAGATTCATCAATGGCCAAGAGTTTCCAAAACCCTAATTTTTTCTATTATTTTCCAAGATCCAACATTTAAATAATGGGAACAATAACCAACTTAAAAGCCATTATTGCACATATAGACTCTTTATAATTCCATTTTGCACATTTTTATTTTACCAACAATGTCCAAAACCCTAGAACCTCTCCAAATCATAGATTTAGGTTAACTTGCATAAATGAAAGTTAGGGACAAGAGATATTCATAGATAGAAAAGATGATTTCAATATGTGTAAAGTTTTCGAAGTAAGAATGACTCACAAGTTAGGTTTTGTCATAAACCTAGAAAAATCCTCAAAACCCTAGAAGTTAAATGGTGAAGATGGATAGATGAAGTATCTTGAGATGTAGGTTCCAACTTCTAGCTTGGGGTTGACAAATCCTTGAAAAAATGAAGAAGGTGAAACACTTCTTAGAGACTAAAATCGCCCTTTTGGAGTTTCTTCAAGTTGGAAGCATTTATGGTGAAAATAAAATGAAGAGTATGAAGTTAACACATTAAAACTCAACATTTATTGGCTCCTGCACCTCGATGGCAATAGTGCCATGCGATTGTTCCCCTGGCAATATCGTTGGGCACAATCGCCTAATGTGTACTGATCCCAGTGCTCTGGTTGCGAGAGTAACACGCGAGAGTGGCCCGGACACTCTTGCTGGGCACTATTGCCCAGAATGTATCGTGAGGGACTTGAGTTCTATGACTATGCCCTGCGATAATGCCCTATGGCATAGTCGTCGGGCACTGTCGCCCAACACCTCCCGAACTCTGAAAATCCGACTTTCCACACATAAGCTAACGATATAATATTCATTAATCTAATGGAGCTATTTCTAAATATTAGATCAGTTCTAGAAAGCTTCTAAGTAAAAGAAAATAGAATCACCGCTTACCAAAATTACGGGTGTTACAATCTTGTTTTACCTTTTATCTTGACTTAAAACAAACCCTTGCATGATTAGGATTTTTGGCATTTTAATTACCTACTGCCTATTCATTTTACCAAAATAACTTCACTTAACTCAATCAATCTTGCTACAACTACACCAGACACAATATATCATAATAATATCATGGAAGACGTTATGAGTTCCAATTAAAAAAAACTACAAAGACCAAAAATATTTGCCATTTATTCCACAAAAGCAAAGAGTTCATTGAAATGACAAATGTCCTCCATTTTTCATCTCTACATATATATTAACAATATAAAATCTTTTTGAATGGAAGGATAATAACCACAGTGGCTTAACACAATGATAAAAAGTACTTACTAGAATTTCAGTGGCGACATAGTGATAACTCTCAGTTTGAGCATTATTTACACATTATTTGTGTAAGTTTAGAGTAGAGATAATGATTTTGTATAATTTACAAAGGTTCAAACATTGGTCGACATTTATATCACAAAGAGATTTGGGTATAAATCTTCATACTATAGAACTTTATAGACGGTTTTGTGACATAAAGTTTCTAATTATTATGTTACTACAATTGTCTTAAGTGAAACTTACATCCATACTCATTTTAGTTTCTTGTTTAGATTTCGTGGTTAAAAGCACCAAACTCGCTCAAAATATTTTCTTTTTCTCTAATTGAAATCCATGCATTCTCAACTTAGTACTCGAAACTTCGAAGTCCAATCCCCGTGCATATGATCTCGGTATTTTTATCATTTTATTACTTGAAAGCGATCATAGTGTTGGTTTATACTTACGCCCCCACTGTGGGAACATTATGGCCATTATGTAAACTATTCGATTTTCTGCTACCACATAGTAGCGCGAGGAACCAGTGGCGACAGAGCAGGAAATTAACCGGTGGCAATGGACTAGGTCGATGAACCAAGGGTGGAATGTCGAAATGATTTGGTTAGAAACACATATTCTTTTACACGGAATTGTTTTGCAAAGGAAAAATTAAGTTAAAATTGAACAAACTTTCCAATTCTTATTTTTAGAACTAATTTTAAAAATGAAAAGTTACTTTAAAAAATAAGGATAAATGCAAGAAATAATGCTCTATTTTTCGGTTTTTAATTATTGCAATATACTTTCATTTTTTTATTAGAGCATTATACTTTCAAATAATTTTTTATTATAGTATTATACTTTAAAAAGTCTATCCATTATAACAACCATTGACCTACAGTATTAATTTGAATTTTGATATCATGAAGTTTGCAAGTTTTTATGACATATCTTTGTCCATGTAGGATGTCCATATGTAATATATATATATATATATATATATATATATATAGAGAGAGAGAGAGAGAGAGAGAGAGAGAGAGAGAGAGGGTCATTCATTTGCTAACCAACGCATTAGTGTTAACTGTGTTAACCAATCTCAACCGTATATTAATTAGATCAATGGTCCAGATTTAATTGATTTTCTATTTATCTAAAATATGAAAAATGTTTTATAAAAATAACTTGCATCTATGCACAAGGGTAATTTTGTCCAACTACCCTAATCTTTTAACTTGGTAAGTCGGTGTAATCTAATTAGCCCAAGAAATTAGGAATTTTATCCCCAAAAATCAGCTTCCTCAAACAAAACCCCTTACAATCATTTAAATATCAATTAACAGTACATGCACATGAGCGATATGTATGCCCTCATCAATATTTCCATTTACAATCATTTAAATATCAATTAACAGTACATGCACATGTGGATATGTATGCCCTCATCAATATTTAGAAATTGTACATGTTTTACAAATTACAAAAATAACTATTTTCATTATGACTTGAGTATATGAACATGTGCATATGTATGCCCTCATCCATATTTAGCAATTGTACCTGCTTTACAAATTACAAAGAAATATTTTCAGTATGACTTGAGTATGTGCACATGTGCATATGTGCATATGTACGCAATTTCACAAAGTATGCACATCTCTCACAAAAGGGATGATATAAAACAAACAAATTCTATAAAATAGAGGAATTGAATTGTAAAAAATCTGCATATATGACTTAAAGCCAATACGTAGTAATAAATGTTTTTTGCATATATGCAATAACACGTGCATATGTGCAGCAAGTTTATGTGCATTTTTTACCACGACATGAAGCTGTGTAATTTATATGAACATTGTCGTCTTCAAAAATAAATTGCAGTTCATTTTACCTGAATTAAATTATGTATGCATTGTACTAGAAGACGGGAAATTTTGGAAATTGGTCTCGAGGGAGATGTCATCAAGACCTGTAGAATTACCGTACTCTATCACTAATCCGGTATTCAGCGGTTGAACATTCTCATCAAGTTGTGTGCACGGAGCAACTTCATCACTTTCAAATATCGATTCCAATAAACTCTCGTTATCAATAAACTCTCGTTATCAACAACATACGTAGTTGGATTATCGCTCATTGTGATGTTACGGACAAACGAAATTTTTTTAACTCACGAACCTAATAACCAAGAAATCTGGAAAAAAAAACTATTGACTGATCCGATTGCTAACTAAATAAAAAAATGATAGAATGAAAAAAAAATTGTAAAAGATATGCAAAGATTTATAATAATCATCAACAAATTTGAATTTCAAATAATTGTATTTAATATATAATATCATTACCATAACAAACTTTGATGTAAATATGGAAATTATTCATTTTAATGATTTAAATGTGATGGGCGGATATTAGGTAAATTACAATATTACCCTTGTATATTTAATATAATCAAAGGCATTACCAAACCTCTAGGAGCATTCTGATTGGTCGAAATCCGGTTAGCACGGTTAGCATTAATGCATTGGTTAGCAAATGAATGACCCTCTCTCTCTCTCTCTATATATATATATATATATAATGGTCTATGCATTTTATGAAAAGGATTAATGTACTTTCTACTCAAGTCACTTAGATGTCGTCAAGAAAATAAACAAAACCGTTGCCAACAATTACTACATAAATGTTGATATAAACAATTGTTATTTTGATGTGTTGTCTTTTTGGGGATGTGATATTGGTTTCAAACAATTGTTATTTTGATAGGTTGTCTTTTTTAGGATGTAGTGTTGGGTTCAAACAATTGTTATTTTTAAATGCAAGTAAATTTTTTTTTTTGCACTTTAATAAGTTAGTTTTTCTTGTACTTTGACAATGAAGATTGGATGAAAAAAAAATTAAGAGAGATGATAAATGTGTTTTAAAGATGATGAGTGATGCATAGGGACCAAATCCACAATTTAGTATTGTTTGTTTTAAAGGTGTATAAAATAAATTGAAAGGGAAAAGTAAAATGACTATTATACCCATAGTGTGCAAGGCACATGATGCCTTTAACCATTTAAAGTTAATGATGTTAGTGTTTAGGGACCCTAGCCACAATATATTGCATGCCACAAGGACTATATCCACAATAAACATAGAATGAGGATCATGATCAAATAAATCATAAAACCACAGGGACCAAATCCACAATTCACTCTTTAATTTATTTGATTAAAATATTAGTAATTTTTAAGATAATTTATTTTAAATTTTAAGGAGGTAAAAGTTTTCAAATTAAAAAAAAAAAAAAAATTCAAACAAGATAGGCGTTAATTCAAATTTCCAGTTTTGTCCGTAATCACTTCTCAATTAAACTTATTATGTTTTAACCATTGATTAGTTTTCTAAGGTTTGATCAATGACTAAGATTGGTTCTCACGTGCACAATAAAAAATGAGTTTTCATTTGAACCCACCTCTCTCTCTCTCTCTCTCTCTCTCTCTCTCTCTCTCTCTCTCTCTCTCTCTCTCTCTCTCTCTCTCTCTCTCTCTCTCTATATATATATATATATATATATATATATATATATATATATATATATATATATATATATAGTGGAAGGATATTTTGCAACCCTTAAAAAGGTTGCAACCCTTGCAACCCATATCTTAACCGTTGGATTTATGAAAAACGGTTATTTTGTTTTTATTTTTTTTATTTTTTTAATTGAAAATATTGGACCCACATGTATTGTAACCGTCGATCATTAATCCAACGGTTAAGAAGTGGGTTGCATGGGTTGTAAGATTTTTATGGGTTGCAAATTAAACTACCCCTATATATATATATATATATATATATATATATATATATAAGTGTAGTTTGCATGAATTTTGAAGGTAATGAAGCTAAAAAGGTTACTAAAAATGTTTGTGTTTTCACTTGGACAATTCATCAAACAGTTCATGTGCGTTGAAATATTTCATAAACCAAGCAAGATTTAAAGTTAATTTGACTAATTTGTTGAGATATCATTAAATTTACAAGCCAAATATTAATGGTGAGTGTAGCAAAATCATCTAGGAAATTGTGTAGGTGCAGCAAAACGTTCACATAAAACGTGAAATGAGATGCTAAAATGCACATTAATTAGCAACTAGAAGGTGTGGTGGGTGCAGTAAACAACAATCAAAAGAGATAAAGAAACCTCATGTAGCATTCGCTCCAAAAGATGATACAACGAACAACAAAAGAATACTTGAAATGGTGATGGTGATACAACGGAAAAATGGATCAAATTCATGAAACAGTAAAATGAGAGAGAACAAAATACCTTAAAATACCATGTCAGTTTGAGTAAGGATGAAAACTGGCATTCATGATTGAAGTTGTAAATCATTATGGATAGTCCAAGAGAATATATAAGATTGATTCAAAGTTTGAAGGAAAATGAGATAGAACAAAAGGGTTACCATATTTACAAATAAAACCCTGAACAATTAAGAAATAGAAAAAAAGCTAAAATATATAATCTATATGCAAGTAAAGTACACACATGTCAACCATGTCATCTTAATTATGTCATATAAACAAAGAAACAGAGATTTTTTCAAAACATAATGTCCTAATAAAAAATAATTTGAAGGTACAATGTTCTAATAAGAAAAAACGAAAGCACATTACTATAATAAAGAAAAATTTAAAAATACATTGTTATAATAGAGAAAAATAATTTGGAATAAATTTTTGGATTGAGTGGAAGAAATAACAATATATTTTTTAATATTTTTTTTATTATACATTGTATATTATTTTTTTTCTTATTATAATATTATATTTTCAAATTATTTTTAAGTAGGGCATTTTATTTTAAAAAATTACCAATTTAAAGAATGGATAACGTGTTTGATTTGAATTTTGTTAACATAGCATACATACAAGTGAAAAACACAAAGCTAGCTTATTGAAACGCTACTCAAAGTAGCATTTTGAAAAGCTAGCTTATAAGCTAGTTTGCCAAACAAAGCCTAAGTAGTGAACTAACTAATTGAAAGGCCTAGATGTCCCTTGCAGCATCTCCACATCCCTTATGAAGCCTAAGCCAAAATATTAGAATTATATTATGAATCTTGATTTCAAATTTAGGACCTGACATTATAATGCTACAACTTTCTTGATTTTAAAGAAATTCTTGCAACAGGAGATGAAATTGTATTGCATATACTCTCTTTCATCTAGAATCTTAATTATATTATGAAAACAAATACAAGTCTTAACGTCCTAGTTGCCCTGAAGGGACTTGAACTCGTGAAATCCGGAGATGTGGCTGCCCAAAACCATCCTTTGTGACACCTTGGCCCCGATACATGTTTCTTTTTGGCAGAAACTGGCGAAATGCGGTTGCAACATAGAATAAAGAGGCCCCCAAACAATGGATGGTGCCTAAAGTCCATACTACAAGGGTAAACTTATACAAAGGATGTGGATTAGTGAGGTGTTATATGTTTCTAGAATCTTGGCAAATAAATAATATCTAAGCAGAGGATTAACATTCTATTTCCAAAGGTCAACAGACCATTTCAACCACCCAAAAATTGGATACCAAAGTACAAAAGAAAGCTTACGCTCCACCAGCCATGTCCGTATCCGTGATTCCATCAACGCCCTTGAACGCAACACGCAGTTTTCTCAAGCAAGATTGCCTCTTGTCACCCTTGCCAGCCGTTCCAGTCACATGCACTATACCTTTTGGAAATTTGTCCATCAACTCGAATAATGGTAGGCTGAGGTTTGATCTGGTCATCTCTTCTAGTACCGGAGGTGCCTGCATGTATAGATTCTTCCCTCGGTGTGTCACACTTGCTCCGGACATGAGTAGTTTTGGGTGACCCTCAACTAGATCAATGAACTGTTGCAATACAGTTGCAGGTTAACAACAGATTAAAACCAAATTTGGTGAAGCCACTATGAAAACAAACACCATGTCTACAAGGTGCATTCATTTGAGAACCAATGGATATTCATTGGTTCATTATGATATTCGTTGGTTTTTCGATTCACAAAATATTTGCAGTTCTCAAATAAACTTTCCTCCTATGTCTCCAAATGGTACAAGAGCAAGAGGAAAAAGAATTTCAATGATCAATCTACTTGGCTGCCAGCTAATAACTTTCAAGTCATTGTACCCAATTCTCAAGCCCGGTGTTGCTTTTCATCCAAATTTGCCTACTGGCTAAGAATACAAGTGCGAATCGCATTAAATCAGAAATCTAATAACTTGAAGAAGATAAAAATGCCTTGAAGATGAATATAAGGCCTTGAAGAAATGTTAAAAAAGATAAATTTTAGAGCAATTTAATGTTTCAAATGGAGATTGCTAAGCAAAATACATGGAGATCTAAATTAAATGCATTATACAACTTAAGGACAAGTGGACATCATGCCATTAACACTTGTTTTTGTGTTCTTATTCATATGTAGAAAATAAGTACAAAGAATTGAGGATTATTAGACCATTTAGGCTAAGTCATATCGTGGTACTTCGATAAATAACATTACTTATGACGTCTTCATCAATAATCCTGTTTCAAAACCTGGCTCTTATGGGTTCGTCAAGAGGGGATGACTTCCAAGGAAAATGGCATTACATAACATTCTCCCACTTCCAAATTCAAATTTTCCATCCCTACTGTTTTTTAAAAGAAACAAAAACAAAGAAGAGTCGTCCTTCTGAAAAGGACAGTTTCAATATTGACATAAGTTATTCCCATCCTACTAATATGTAATGATCTTCTATGCATCCTCAGGAGATGCCACTTGTCCGTTTCACATATGCAAGACCGAAGGGGAAGGGCAAGGCTGGTGGGACAAAATCAAATTAGTTAGCATGAATAGTGGGGATTGCCCATTCGGTTAAGTATGGGTATTGTAGGGTTTTTTGATAGGAATCTGTTGTCGGGGGAGTAGCAATAAAGACGGGGTGTGGAATAACTGGAGGTTATGCGGAGAATTAAGTGGAAATTGTGTAGGAGAGACTAGCCTCTCGAATAGCTAGCCTATCTTGCTTTTTCTTTCCAGTTTATCACTCATTCAGCACTGATTATCCCTGATCTTAATTCCTTTGTTGTTTTCTGATATATGGTCCATAGCAAAGTGGCATCAGAGCCCTCGATTCCTGTTCATGGCTCCACCAAGAGCAGATTCTATAACCCAGAGAGTAGAATCGGTGGAGGAACTTGCTGGAGTATGAACAACCATTTTCGATCTACAGTGAAACCTACAACAGCAGTTCAGTGATCAGATGGCATTAATCACCCAGAAGCTGACAGAGATGGCAGCCAAGAACGATTAGCTTCGATCTACCATTTGAGACGAGGTACGAGCCACTATCTCGGGGATCAGTATTGTTTTCGTTGACCCACAGGGGAACTCCCAAAATTCTGGAAACTGAAATAACCCAGATGGGTGGATTTTACGCGCAAAACGATATTTCAATTTCGATCGTCTGTCTAAAGAGGATAACATAGAAGCAGCAGTGGTTGCGCTGGGAGGGGGTGCCCTTTTGTGGCACCAGTGAGAGCATCAACGTCGTCCACTTGGCCAGTGGGAAGAGATGAACTTGCTCCTCTGATAATTCCTGGTGGTTCGGGCGGGATCTCCACATGAGCAGTGGCTGGCTCTGTCGCAGGTGGGTTCGACGTTAGAATACCAAAGGAGTTTTAAAGAACTCTGCGCCCCATTGGACAACATATCCAAGGAAATTGCCTTGAGCCATTTCATTAATGGACTCAAGGAAGACATAAGGGCTGAGGTAAGAGTTTTGGGGCCCATGTCTTTAGATCAAGCAATCAAGGTGGAGGACAAGCTACAGCCCAGTTTTAATCGCAAACCAGAGGTAAAATCTTATGTTCCCCGGTATACGTCATTTGGCCTTCAATACTCTAGACCTAATTCAAACACCCACCTTCCTAGTCAAAACCGACCTTCATCCCTCTCTTCGTCTGTTTGCTTCACTTTCACCCTCCTCCACAACCAAACAGTTTGCTTCCTTTTTGCCGGCCACAACATCTGTTGCCCCAAAAGTTTTGGGGAGGAATACCAGTCACTAAACCCATTGGCGAAATCCACCGCCTCCCTGAGAAAGAGCTCCAATACAAAAGGGAACGGGGGTTGTGTTACCGTTGTGATGAGAAGTGGAACGTAGGACATCGTTGTAAGTGACAGGAGCTACGTGTTCTTCTCATGCAAGCTGAAGATGAGGAGGAAACAGATAATGATCTAGCACAAGACATTCCCCCAGAGGCACTCTGAGATTTGCTTAAACTCTGTGATTGGAATTAGTAGCCCAAAGACATTGAAGTTACTAGGAAGATTGATGGGATTGGAGGTGGTGGTTACATAGAGATGGAGACTTAAATGGCAGGTTTATTGTGTTTTGTAAAGGCTCGAGAGAGTATCCTTAGAGAAGGTGGTGGTAACTATTCTCTTGGAAGCGTTGTTGTAGCATTTTCTGTGTTTTTATCTCATCTGAATCTTACACCCTTGCTTCTTTTTATATTTTGTTGATCATCAGTAGCGGTTAAAAAAAAAAAAAAACTTCTTCGAATTCGCCACTTGAAAAGGCGATAGTGTTGACACATGTACGCATGAGTTACCACTTAGTGTTTTAGAGATACAATATCTAGCACATCATCCTGCAAGTACCACAAGTATATAATAAATAATTAAATATTGGGGAAATTCATCAAGAAAAAAAAATCATCTCATCCTCCAATAGCCCGCAAGGGTCAATGAAATTTAACGCGCATCTCTCAAATTTTATTAATCCTAGTATATTTTCTCACCAACTCCTTACAACTGTATTTGTTTGATGCATCTCTGATAACAACACATTTTGCCGAACAGAACTTATGTTCTGCCTGAGAATAAGAATTGCCCAAATTCCCAAAACATATCCCCCCTTTCTCACTTGCACAAAAGGAAACCCTCGACAAACAAGAGAGACCCACTAACCATCCAAATTCTGTTTCAGCTGTTTACTCTCTTTTTGATTTATTCACTACAGAGAATGAGCCGACTGATCAACTGAAAATGGGAGGCACCATGAGGGCCATGACCAATCATTCCACCACATCCTCCCCTCCTTTTGTCATCACTACTAACTTATTAAGGAAAGAACAAACAGTAGGCTATATCATTTTTCTCACAATGCGGAGCTCTGCCTTATGCTAAATACTGTTCTATATTTCAAACAACAAGTTTCCAGTACTTATTTTCTAATGTCCCAAAAAAAAGGCAACCAAAACAGAGAAACAATAAATTT
Source organism: Arctium minus (assembly GCA_954870635.1). Lineage (NCBI taxonomy): Eukaryota > Viridiplantae > Streptophyta > Magnoliopsida > Asterales > Asteraceae > Arctium > Arctium minus. The sequence continues at coordinate 45,400,118 of OX941089.1, read as the reverse complement.
ACCATTTTCAAGGTGACTGAAGTGTCCAGCTCAATTAATATGCCAGGACCACAAACAAGACAGTCTTTATCCTTTACAAACTCTGTGACTTTAGTATGGAGGCCCTCAACACCATTATACCTACAAAATATCACAATACAAAATTAGGATGCATCTTGACTGAAACATATTGAAGTCTCATTCTCCTTGCTCTCTCCCAACTCCCCTCTTTTTGAATGTTTTCAATATTTCCATGAGCTCATAGCTAAATATCTATGTTTTCAAATTAGGATGTCGTGCTCTGATTTACTGTACAGAAAATGAGACTGAAGCACAGTGCTACAAACAGATTCAGCTTGCAATATGATTAACTGAGCATATGTACATATCAATTAAAAATATGCTACTAGCAATATCGACACTCCAGCGATACATCAGGGTTCTAATTCCATCAACCCAAGCTGAAGACTTTAGAGGATTTGAAATTATTAAAATTGCACTAGAAGCTTATAGGGGTTTTGTACTCGTGCATAAAATTCTTGACAAGCATAAATCAACCATCATAAGAAATACTAACTGCATGGAAAAAAAATTATTTTGAGCTTGACAATAACACAATTAACAAAGATATAGGACCTACGTTAAATAATTTGATAATGTTTTGCTGCATCCTGATGCAATCTTCAAAGTTTCGAGAGCGCATGCAGCTGAGATTATCGCATTTGTAGAAGCTATAGCGGGTATAATATTCTTCACGACCCCCTGTATTCAACCAAAAAAACAAATCATGGAGTTATAACCAGGTGAAAAAAGCCAACTGATCTGAAACAATTGTTAACAAATAACAAGATTGATCAACTAAACATTCGCAACTCCGTATCATCAAAATGATCATCCCAGATCAAATCATGATCGAGGAATAATTTCTGAAGAATAAAGCACATGCACAATGACATCACTGTAATGCCAGATGAATGAAAATGATTGAAAAAGTTAATACGTTACTTAACAGTTGGCATATAACTCTGATCTACCAAAAGAAGGTTCCACTAAACCACGAACAAGAATGTTGGAAGTTCAATGAACCATAGTCAGAGCAGTGACTGCAGAGGATAAGTTTAATATTTTAGAGATTAGTTTACCTGTGTCAAAGAATATGTGACTCCTGGAATGCCAAACAACTCGGCTCTCTTGGCAGCCTGCCGATCAAAGTTAAACATGAGAGGAGACAAGAGATCATAACTTAATGACAAACTAAAGAAAGCAGCAGAACAGTTCTAGCATTCATTAACCTCCAAATACACCCACTGCATATGTTCAGGGTTATCAGGATCAAAAGATTTTCCACTATGCACCTGCAATGGTATGTTTAATAAAAAATTATAGAACAAAGCACATTAGCAAACAACAAAAATAAGAGGAAAAAGGGTTTTGAGTTTCTACAATACCTCGTCCCATTTAATTAGGTGAGCGTATTCAATGCAATGAGCTGCGGTTCTTGGAGTTTCTGCTAGCGTACATAAAGGAAACTTAACCTGTGGAGGAAAAAGCCAAATGGTGCATTCAAAGCATGGTGTCATCCCGGGTAAAATAACTCTTGCATGTCCCTTGAAACCTTCAGTTCCACCATCTACCATAGGCTTCATAGTTTGTTCTTGTGGGTTGTCATTAGAGTCATATTCTGGTTTTTGCAAAATTGAATAAGAAAATGTCATAACTTACAATTTATGTTTCACGCCATACCAAATAAGATGAAGCACAAATACATAAGGATTCAGTGGGAAGGCCAACAAAACGAAGCCAGTACATATTCTCAATCAATAGCATATAGAAACCAATCTTAACACTGCAAAATCCTTGTGAAAACCCACACATTTACCATAAAAGAACCAAGCAATACTTCATGTGTTAGGGCATTCATGAGCACAACCAATTTTGACTAAGAAGATGATCCTTCTTCCCCACTTACATGATAAAATCTTACATTAAGCATTTACAATTATTAGATCCCATCCAAATTAGAGCCTGAAAATTTGGGACCAGATCGAAATGATTGCTTTTGCATGATGTTACCATGATCGATTATCAGCGGCAGCAAAATTAATAAAATTGCACCCTCAGCCTAGAACTAGTTAGTGAAACTTTAGGTTGACTCCTTTTGATGAGCCATCTACCTATTAGCGTAGCATTTTAAAAAAAAAAGTTAGTAATATGCTTTTGCCTATGATGATGTATTTAAAGATGATTATGCAAGATGTTAATACAAAGCTAGAGGTAGGTAGGACTGATGCTATATGATCTAAGGTTTTACATTAAGACAGACTAAAACACAGTATATGAGGTACAACTTCAGTGCTGTTGATAGAGAAGAGGATGATCTAGAAAGCATGTCTTGACGCACGCAGTTAGGAATGATATCCTTTTAGGGCTCAATAAAGATGGAGAAACTGATGAGGATGTTAGTCATATAATAAAAGTCTCATGGATGAAATGGCAACAAGCTTAGAGAGACTGAGACGTAATCAGAGAGTCTCATTAACCTGAAAGGTAAGTTCTATAGAAGAACAATAAGACAGGTTAGCTGCAGAACATTTGGACCATCAAAAAGCAAGCAGACAAGGGAAGGGCAACAGAAATGCAAGTGTTGAGGTGGATATATGCCTGAATGATAGGAATTAGAAATGATGATATAATGGGAGAAAATTGGTGCAAAGCTAAGAAGACAACACTACTAGACTACAACATTGACCTTTGATGCACAAGTCAAAAGTTTGAAGGGGAGACTTGTACCAAGAGAAGGTCCATAATAAAGCTAGAGATAATATACAACATTGACTGCCATGGGAGAAGAGTGGAAAAGATTTGAGCAAATAGAACTACAAAAGGAATTAGCCTTAAAAAGTATTACATGGACCCATGTTATTTATTGACGAGAGTCCCACGGGGTTATGTTTCTTTGTCATTAATCAGCATCACCTCTTTGTAATTTCCATTGTGTTTCATTTTTAGCCTACCCAACTAGCAGGGATCAAATGTTGTTTATCGCTTAACATTCAAAAAGATCCTGTCATAACTAGAATATGTGTAGAACATGCCATGGTCATCACCGTTTTTAAACGATTACATTTGCTAACATTATCCCAACCTTAAAAATATATTTCAAGAGCAAACACAAAAAGGGAAACCAATTACAGAATAACATATTTGGGATTCCTATGTAGGGATGAGAAAAACAAGATGGTAGAACTCTATTCTAAAAAGAAGTCAATCACAACATGTCTATGCCTGACAATTCATGTAAATGTGACAACATTACTAATGCATAGGTGTTCTTGAGAAAATTAAGTTTCTACAAAAGCTGCAAGTGAAATAAAGCTTAAAGGAGAACTAGAGTGCTTACATTCAGATAATTCATTTGAAAATGTCAATTATTTAACTGATTAAAAGAATTGTTTTACTAATTTCATGGATGATGAATAATAGTGGATTCACTGCAGTCTTCTTTTTTGTAAATAACTTGCTTATAAACGTAAAAAGCAAAAAGTAAGCATTTTGTTGATGCTTAAACAAAATACATTCATATTAAATGAATTTTGTCTCATCCTAGTGGACACTCTATGCCATTTAACCAATTTCAAGAAGAAAAAAGTCGTTTGATGTCATTGCCACTAATAAGTTTTAGAGCAGTACACTTTACACGTAAATCCAAATAAAAAGACAACATTGTCCTTTAAAAGCTTGGTCAAACACTTATACAGTACTATGCTGATATAAGGATGAGGATCCCCCTATACAATGGCCATTTAAATAAAGAGTAAATTACGGATCTGGTCCTGTGGTATGCCAGTAACGAAATTGGTCCTTAGACTTCATTTATTACTTAAAACGCATGGTGGTATGCACTTTTTCATGAACTTTGGTCCTTCATTCTAACGACCGTCTACCACTACCAGGTCTGTTAGAGTCGAGGGCATAAGAGTCCTTTTGTATTTTTTTCCTAATTTTAACATTTTCTAATTAACCTTTTAAATTAAGAGCCAAAACATATATATTAAAACTTGGAGGCCCAAAGATGCAACACCCTGAATTTCGATACGTTTGATTATCTTTCCTTCCCATTTAAGCTATGTTTACGCATTATTGTTGGTATATTAGTTGCTTTGGACGCCAAGCTAATTGAGAGCGGAAAAGGTCGAATTTTCAGGGTTTGGGGCACCTGGGCGATTGTGCCAGCGAGAGTGCCAGAGGGGCACAATCGCTTGGCACTCTCGCCGAGCTATTTTGGGTCGTGGTACAATCTAGGCGATTGTTCCAGCGATAATGCCACTGGCACAATCGCTTGGCACTCTCGCCGAAAAGTGCCAGTGGGTTAAAAGTAAAGATTTTCAGCTTTTTACCTCATTTCTCACTTCTCAAATCCCACCCTTTCTCTCCCAAACCGATTTTCATTCTATTGGTTCGAACCCCAACCCATTTACTTTGACCTTGAAGCATTCCATCATCATCTAAGGCCTTGGAAGTCTAGGATTCAAGGAGCTACCATCCCACCATCTCCATTATTGTCTCCTTCAAGGAAATTCTAGGGTTTTGAGTTTTATCAAAACCCACCATTGTGAGTTCATCTCTTCTTCTTTCTAACACTTCAATCAAGTTATGAATGCTCTATTTATAACTTCCTAGTGCTTTATTTCTTAAGTTTTCAGTTTGGGTGATTTTGGAGAAATTAGGTCAAAATTAGGGTTTTTGGCCAAAGTGGGGATTTTGATGTAAATTATTTGGGGAACAATTCTATATGATTGAATATGAATATTTATGGTTGGAAATTTATGGTTGGAAATTTATGGATCTAGGTTTTTGGAAGATTTGGCTTGAGGATTCATATTTCTTCAAGAAAGCTCAATTGGGATAAAATCTAGATTTAGTCTAAATCTAGCAAGGTGAGTTCAAGTTGATTTGTGAAAACGGTGTACATGCCAAAATGTCAAATTTAAATGTTTATATGTGTTACATGAAATTATCGACTGTTGTGTTATTTGACGAGTTTGAATTATTTGAAGTGTACTCTATAAACTTTGTAAAACGCCTACTTTGGGGATTTTGGGCATTTTGTCAAATAAATCACAAGTATTTGTGTTTTAATGAGTTATTTTGTGGAAGTAGATATTTTGAGTATAAATGTACATTTAGTGTGTGTTTTGGAAAATGATTTGCCCCAATCTATATTGTGTTGGAGCTATTCATGTATTTTGGAGCATGTATCTGCATAAACGATGGTCGTTGCATTTTATTACGTTTTGGGGATTTTTAACTTATGGTAACTCGATTTTGGGCTTAAAGCTCAGTTTCCGTCTGTGTCGGGTTTTGAGGACACTTGTCCGGCTTTAATAACTTAACGTAACAATTTGGTGTGAGTTGCATTTATTGCACTTTATTTTGGAGAATACATGTTTGGAGTACAAGTGTCATTCATTTGGAGTTATGTGTTTAGACTGTAATGCATTGGATCCATAGGCATGTAAGTCAGTCACGTTTAAAGGTGAGGGGTCTTGATCTTCTCACCTTGGGTATTATGCCGTGTTGGCATTGTTGCTGCCCGGTTGTTTTGCAGAGAGGAACCTTTATGGGTTGTACTTCGGGACCATGGGTTTTGTGAACTGAGGTTCTAATCCTTGTGCACGAGGGTTAGACATCATGAGTTATCATGTAAGGAGCTAAGACTTTAAGAGAGGATGAACATTCCCGTTCTATAGGTAGCACTGCCCCTATTAGAGAAGGGTGAGGGCCCACTTCCGTGCTCCTATCTTGAATGCTAGGGAGTAGGTACTAAGGGTCGAATGAGTACCCTGAGGATGAAACTCCACTAGAGAACGAACAGGCAATAGGATCGCGTATCTTTGAGGTGTAGCTCGACGGAGCAGGCAATAGAGGATACGATGTTTAGGACTTGGAAAACAGTCCGACTGGAGGTGTAGCTCGGCAGAGCAGGCAATACAGTTACGATCCGAGGTGTAGTTCGACAACGTGGCTATGTGGCTTAACTTTGTGTTCCGCCACGTACAACGGAATCGGGTCTCCCCCGTCACCGGAAGGTGTTATTTGGGTATTAAATTATGTTGTTTTGTTATCTATGTTTTCGGTGACGTTTTGCACTTATGGATTGTTATTCAAGACTTATGGGTTGAGTATTATGCCCCGCCCGTGTTTTGGGTGTTTCGGGAAATAAAGTTTTTATCCGCACTTTTATAAATTGGGAGTTCATTTTTCTATTCACGTTTTGGGTGAGTTTGGGGCTGAAGTTGTTTTACAAAAGAATGTTTATGTTGGGTTACTTGTTTTTAAAGGTGTGTTCTTTTGGAAAACGAGTCTTTTAATATTTAAAGTAAATCATTTTGAAATATTATGATTTAAACTGCATTCTTACCCTCTAACAAATATATTCGTTTCATGATGAAAACTCTTGAACTCACTAGGCGTTAGCCTAACCTTCTTATTTGTCGGCATGTGCATCAGGTTGGGTTGAGGATTGTTGCTAGCGACTTCGTGGTGAGATGAGTGCTAGTCCTGCACGTAGGAGAGTAGCTTGGGGAAGTCTTCCGCACTTTCGGAGTTGGCAACTGTTATTGGGTTTTAGTAACACCCGACTTTGAATAGTCTTTATACAAGACTTAACCTATTATTTGTTGAAGTTAAATCTAGTATTCTTTTTGAGGTGACTCAAGTGATTTGTAGAATTGATTTTATCCTTATTTAATGTATAATTGAAAGTTTTAAATTAGTTGCTCTTTCCAAATTTGAGGGTGTTACAAAAGATAAACATATTTCATCTTTATTCTCCTCCGTCGAACCGGTCACCTCACCTCTTTTCCGACGAAACCACCTTTCCAACGAAACCCCTCACCAACACTAGTGAAACCCCCCTCCCCCTTTCCAGCACCACTATCCTCCTTGCCTAACCACCACCACCCTCTACCCAACATTGACCCTTCCCCCACCGGCACCCCATTGTTACCCTCTTCCCCTTCTCCACACCTTCTACCCAATGTTGACCCTCCCCCATTGTTACCCTCCTCCCCTTCCCCTTCAATCACTGCAAACACACAGAGACAGGCAAACGGTCATCATAGCTTCCACCACCGTAACCAACATCTCCGTCGAAGCAATGTTTAGGTTGACTGAAAAAAAAACAATGGGTTTGCAGAAGTGAGGGGTCACATGAAGTAAAATTGCATTTTGGTTGCTATAAGTGGAGGGTGGTGGTGCTTGGGTATGGAGAAAGCAATCAAACGGTGATGAAGATGATGGAGAACGAGAAATGCGGCCAGTTAGGGTGAAGAACGGTGGTTGGTATGGCTGTAAAAGAACGGAACGTTCCGCGAACCGTTCGTGAACTGTTCGGCGAGAAATTCGTTTATGTTCGTTTATTTAATAAACAAACAAACATGAACACATTCTTTTGTTCTTTTAGTTAAATGAATGAACATGAACAATGGCCTTGTTCGTTCATTTACGTTCGTGAACATTCGTTCATTTATGTCCGTTTACATTTATTTATTTACGTTCGTTCGTTTATGTTCGTTTATATATATAAATATAATTATATATTATGACATTAATATGTAAAATCAATAATTAAATTAAATTTTCAGAATTCCTTTTCTACCGATTTACATTTTGTTATGTTATCTTAGAGGAACGAAATGATAAGTAATGGTGGTTGTTGTTTGTTTATGTTCACTTATGTTTTTTTAAGTTCGTTCCTTATATGTTCATTTAGCATCTTAACGAACAAACAATAAAAAACACATTTTCTTAACGAACGAATATGAACACAAAAACATTTGTTCGTTTACGTTCGTTTAGCATCGTAACAAACAACCGCTAACAAACATATTTTCTTAACGAGCGAACATGAATACAAAAAAATTTGTTCGTTTCACGTTCGTGTTCGTTCGTTTCACATTTGTGCTCGTTCGTTTATTCGGTTAAATTAATCGAACAAACACGAACAAGCATCCGTTCGTGTTCGTTCGGTTAGTTTACAGCCCTAGTGGTTGGTGGAGGTCTCGTGTTGGGGACTAAGATGCAAGGGTTGGCCCTTTGATATGTACATATATTAATAAATAGAGAAAAAGACAAAACACAAAAAGAAAAAAAGTAATAAAAATGATGTTAAAATGGTTAAAAGTAAAAAGAGGGAAAGGGCCTTAGAGTTAATAGATCTGTTGCACGACCGTTTGGTCCACGGACGAAATCCATGAAAAAAATACATATCACCAGGTGTTCTACGTAATATATGAAGTTTAAGGACCAATTTCGTAAAAACCCACACACCACCACAGACCAAATCCATAATTTAGTCTTAAATAAATGAGTTTCATATTGTTTGCTTCACTATCTAAAATGAACAAATCATATGATTTTGACAACTATGTAAACTATATACATGAATAATACCTCAAGGAAGCTAAGAGAAGAACAATAATAGGCCTACCTCTAACCCCCAACCACACTTTTCACTGTATAAATAAAAAAAATACTCGTCTCCTCACATGTCATATGTTTTTCAAATCGGTGAAAACTCCTGATAGTTTAATTTAGAATACTATAAAACAAAAGAAACGAATGTGTGTGTACACAACAATGTTGTGTACCATACATGCATGATAGCTAGATCAATTGATGTAATGTATTGCCAGAACATGGCTAGTAACATAGATTTTGACAATTAACCCAACACAGCATTCAGATAGGAGAAATCTTGAAACCATATAATCATATTAGGATTTCTTCACTATAAAATTAGGGAAACTATGCATATCTTATAGTTTCGATTAAAATATAACCACCATGTCAGGCCCCATGTCGCAGCTTTGACTCTAAGCATGCCCCATTGGGGTCAAATAAACATTCAGTTGTTATACACACTTTATCATCCTAAAGAAGGCAAAGTTGAAAAAAGGCTAGCTTTAAATGCTTGCCAACCAGAAATGGATCTATATTATCTAGAGATAGGCTCGAGTTTGCAATTTGCGGCTCTTACAGCTTTATTAGCTCAATCCCTCACAGTTTGAGTACAAGGGTGGTATAAGTCTTTTCATCACCAGTTCTTTCATCTTTAACATTTGGGCTATGAGTATCTACTTCATGAGCTTGAAAGGACATCTAATATTTAGTTCCAACAGTTCAAAAGGCTATTGGTGGTCAAAATCTGCTCAGTGGCATACATGGTACTCGAATAAAGCTAAAGATGATGAATGCAGGTATCCAAAAGTGAAAATTGAAGCCAATAACCAGAATCCTTTGAAAGACTGCATCTAATTCAGATATTTTGAACAAACTCTAATGAAGAAGTTTAGACAGAGAAACCAAATCAAAGACATCTGTAACTGCTTTCACAGTATATGCAAACCTATATTACAAGGTTTACATTCCATAAGTTTTACATGCTTCAACTTTTTAATTTGTTCATTACTTTATTTTCAATTTGTTTCCAGATGATCGTTTAGTTCATTTGGCTTTTTATTTTAAATTACAATAAGATTGATTGCCACAATTCAAGGTACCGGCAACATATAATTTTACAACAAAGCAACAACGAGTAGCAAACTTTTACATATCTCTAGGGTGAAAATGAGAAGATAATGAGCAGAATACACACCTAGAAAGCCACAAGCCACCGCATTTATGTAACTTCGAGCTTCAATGGAATCAAGACCAAGCACAATAATACTGAATTCACTGTAAAATTCAAGCTCTTTGTCCTCAATTCGGCAAAAATGTGGCACGATATTTACGCCGCTAACTCTTTCCATCACGCGTTTAGCAGCCACTTCTGCTTTTGGCTTCCCAACATCCTCAAGCCTGAAGTTGGAAATGAGGATGATAAATAGTTTTTCTTAAAAGATAAAAGCAATAGAAATACAAAACATAGGTATGTTCGTAATAAAGGAAGGGAGAACATATCAAAGTTCAGTTTAAAGATTCTAGAACCAATTATAATAGCAAATCTGATGAATTTTACTTTTTGGGAATTGGTGAGAAGACCGGATAAATGATGGTGAATTTTAGATGGCAAACACTCTTGCAGTTGTGCTTATTACCTATCCCATTAATCTACAGCCTGTGTCAAGTTTCGTTAGCTTTGCCGTCTGTGAAGTGTTGAATATAACATACTGCAGTATGATTTTGGTTCCCTTGAAGCTTTTGACGCCAAAGAAAGAAAAAGAAAAAAAGAAAGACCTACTGGGTTGGCAAACTATTTTTGGGCCCCTATGACAGGAGTAACTTTTCATGGATAAAACACAATTTGTACAGCAAAAGATTTTACCGCCTCTTCCAAGTTTCTTGATACATAGTTTAATCGTGGACATTAATCATTTTTATGCACCGGATAGTATCACGAGAGCTGGAGTAACTCAACAACCGACATCAGCAGACTGATGCCTTGAAACAGTAGCATAGTGTTTTGTGTATGCATAGTTTTGCTGATGCCAATTTGATATCATGGAACCAGTATCAATGTAATAAGTAGGGATGAGATCGGGACCGAACCGGTTGGTACCGAAAAAATTTGGGACTAAAAACCGGTACCAAATACCGAACCGTATGTACCGGTTCGGTACCGGTTCGGTACCGGTACGGTTTCGATTTCGGGACAGGAAAATCGGTACTAGTACCACTTAGGACCGAAAATTAAAAAATGTGTCAAATATATATCAAAACCAATCGCAAACCAAAATATATTCATAATGATTCAAATGTGTTTCAAAATCAATCCCGAATCCCGAATCCGTCGGTTTTTTGATGTGAATGTAGGGGCTGATTTTTTTACGGTGATAAGTTTTTTTTGGAGAAGAATAGGTACTTATGTATAAAGTTTGGGTTGTTTAGAAGATGATTTAATTTGATTAGCAAAAAATAAGCTTTATAATATTAGGAAAAGATATGCATAATCAAATAATCTTAAAAGACTAACTTTTAAAATTTCCGGTTCGGTTTCGGTATTTTCGGGAAATTCCCGGTACCGAATACCGAATACCGAATTCCCGAATACCGATTTTTCATAATAGTTGGAACCGAATACCGGACCGAATATATGGTATCGGTACGGTACCGGTACGGTTCGGGAAAATGGTCCAGTTTGCTCATCCCTAATAATAAGAATGACTGACAAACAAACGATTGAAAAAATAGCCTAATATGTTTTCATTGGCTCTCAGAACATATGTTGGACATGGCGGGCAGACTGGTGATATAGCGGTAACTGTCTAAGGTGTTGTTCGGTTCGTTTTCTGTTAAGACCTATATGGATATAGCTGTCTGTATGAATATAGTTGTCTGTGTGTTAACAGCTAAGTTGTTGTTTTGGTTGTTGTGCTGAATAAACAGTCTGAATATCAGAAATGACCATTTTACCCTTTTGTTTTACATTAAACATGAAATTTTATAAAACAACAAAATGTAGATTAAACAATAACAAACAAATAATAAAATCAATTCTTTTACAACAATAAAATCAAATGAAACCCCAAATATAAAAAAACCCCAAATTTATGAATCACAAACAAGAAACCTAAAATACAAGAAACCTAAAATACATGTGCCGGCCATGGAAAAAAAAAACAGGTGCCGGTGATGGAGAGCAACTTCTTTTATTAATGGAGATCGGAGCCCCTTTTGGTTCAAAATCAATGAAGCAACACTAAAAATTGAATCCACCGTCCCATTATCATTACACAAACCAATCAAAACAAAGATTTATGAAAATCAAACAAAATTCCATGCAAGACTCCTTCTCGCCAAAAAACCCTAGTCGCCATGTGTTTCTCTGCCATTTATTAGTTCGAGTGTTCGCCGTTTTTGGTTCGACGAAATTTGAGCACTGAAGAAGCTGACGAAATTTAAGCACTGACGAAATTTGAGAACTGACGTTTTTGGTTCGACGAAATCAGATTCAAAAGTTGGATGGAGAGCAGCTTTTCACCTTAAACCATGGAAGAAAGGAAGAAAAGGAAGAAGAAGGTTGGAGAAAAAGGGTAGTTGAGGGAAAAGTATTGTAATTTAATGGTCGAGTCTATATGACTTGGTTTTTGTAGCTGACTCGCTCAACCATCGGCTGAACGAATAAGCTCCTACCGAACAACTAGGTATGGCTGAGCGAATAAGCCATATCTATCATACAGCCCATTAAGCCGTTACCGAACAGCCCCTAACTTCTTATATAAGAAGTGAGAAAAGAGGCAGAAAAACAGAAGTGACCTCAAACAATGGCCGCAAGCCGATGGCATACATTATAATGAACTAATTCACTCATTACTCTTACAAAGAAATTCAGTATCTTTAAACTGAAAATTGAAATAGAAACTCTAACCACTACAATCAGGTTGAGCAGATATTAAACCATCACGCATGTATCATTATTCCTACCATTTGTTGGAAAGTAAACCAAAGCATTTTCACCATATACCATACTTGCTATCAACATCGGCAATATACTTGACCAAAGTTAAAGCCCTAAACCCAGGTTCCACCCATGTACATTTTTTCCCATATGCGCATTCTAATCTTGGATTCAACCTTATTTTCTGTCTCCCTTTTCCATAAAAAAAAGTTACTTACAATTCTAGAGTTTAAAACCTGGTATTTTAATTTTAAAATTGAGAGATTTCTTATTTCCGAAATGTTCACTCTAATAGTTGTTATACTTGAATGAAGTTTACATTTGATCTACATAACTATAATCAATTAGAAAGTACTCTTTCCTTTAGCACTCAGAAGGTAAGTGCAAATAAAACATTGTGCCTTACACAGATTGAAATATGCGTGTACAGCAAACATGTAAGTCTAAGCATGTAAGTGTATCTAGGTATATACATATATGAAATGCAAATACACATACCTGAAAAGAAATTGCCGATTAAGGTTGGATACTTCAATTCTGTCCATATCTATGACTTCAAGATTCCTAAAACCCGATAGTGCGAGGTCTTTTAGCAGTTCACATCCCAATCCACCAGCACCCACAACCAAAATTCGCACATACTTTTGAAGATCGTCCCTCAACTTCACAAAATCGAAAAACATATACGTAAGGAGTTAAACTTGTGAATAAAATAAATAAAGGACGCAGTGAATTCCGCTAACTGTTTGTATAAATTTGGAATAGAGGAGGCGAGTCTAGTTACTTCGGCGCCTGGTTCGAAGGCGGGACCGACGAGATGCCCTGGCCTGAGAAGAAGCTTATCAAGGTCCCTTGATCTGCTGCTCTGTTGCGCAGTAGCGTCCGCCATTGGAGAAACTCCCGATCGGAGTGGTACAGTGTGCGAAACCAGGGAACGACACCCCACAAACTGGGGCAATTGAGGTATATGCCTTCTGAGACCAACTCTTATTTTCACTGGTGTTTTTTTTTTAGGGATTGGTTATTTAGAACAACTTATGTTTACCAGGCATATAACCGCGCGATGAAACGGAATGTAAGTAAATAACGAACAATTAATGTTACTTCCTTATAGACATGTCATCAACAATCCAACCATGACCTATGAATCACAATTTATAAAACCCTAAACTCTAAACCCATAAATATATTCAATAATTAGTTTATATTACAATTATTGACAGAAAAAATTATAATGATATAATTTATAATAAAAATGAAACGTATTTTACGATTATGTATTTTTAATGTGTTAACGGTGGAAAAAAAAAATAAAACGTATGGATAGAAAACAAATTAGTTCGTAGATATTCATTATATTTAATAGTACGGTTAAATTAAAAAATATTCAATATTGGGCTCGTTTTGAAGATATTGACGAGACGATTATAATAATATAATTTGTAGAAAAAGAAACGTATTTTTTCATTGCATTTTTGTTCATATACGATTATTTGTGTTAATATGATAATGGTGTAAAATGAAAAATGAAAAAATAAGGAATATAAAATGAATTAAATAAGTAATTGTAAGGGTGACAAATGTAACATTACAAGGGTGATAAGTGTTATTGTATAAAAGCTTAGGGTAATAAGTGTTATTGTATAAAAGTTTAAGATGATAAGTGTTATTGTACAAAAGTTTGTACAATATCTTTATTAGTTTTTTTATATAGTAGTAGAAATTTAATTCGTAGATATTCATGATATTTAATAGTACGGTTAAATTTAAAAATATTCAATATTAGGCTCGTTTTGAAGGTATTGACGAGACGATTATAATGGTATAATTTGTAAAAAAAGAAACGTATTTTTTTATTGCATTTTTATTTATATACGATTATTTGTGTTAAAATAATAAGGGTGTAAAATGAAAAATGAAAAAACAAGGGATAGAAAGTAAATTAAATAATTAATTGTAAGGGTGATAAATGTAAAATTTAACTTTCCAAAAACCGTTTTCCAATAACTACTTTTTTCAATAACCGTAATAGAACTTTAATATAATAGTATAGATTTTAAAAAGTGTTTATCACCAATGTGTGGTTAAATCGGAGTTTTTTAAAAAAATGTTTGGATTAGCTTATTGTAGTACCAAAACGTAATAAGCTAATAAGTTGTTATTTAAAAGTGTTTGGGATTGCTTATACATATAAAATAACCAAAAAAATCATAAGCACTTTTCAAATAAGTTAAGTTAAAACCAAATGACTTATCAAAAAATGTTTTTCAACAGTTTAGCACCGCTATAAGCTATTTTAATTTTTCCTCATCCAAACACTCAAAAGTGCTTATCTCCGGTGTCAAATCGCAATAAGCTAAAAAACATCTCAAATAAGCAATCCCAAACACCCCCTTAGATCGAGTTACAATAAAAAGTAATTTCTCAATAAACAATTAAAGAGATATAATCTAAAACAACGAATGAATTTCCTTAAGTGATTAATTTACGTATGTTGATAATCATTTGATGTTACGAATAGTTTGAGATTCATCTGTAGTAATAATTTATTTTAAATTAATGACCACTTTTAATCGAGATGTAACATCTATGTTGCTTACAAATGTGGTTGTTGATATAAATATAACCATGGAACAAAACAAAACATTTCCTTATAAGGAAAAATAAAATAACAATGCCTTGAATCAAATAAAAAAAAACAAGTATTAAGAAACCAAAAATATAAAATATGACAAACCTCATTATTCAAAATTCAATTCAAACTACATCAGATTGATACAACTTAAACAGTAGAATCCGTAAAAGGCCCAACATAAGTAAAAAGTCCTTAAGGAAATGTCGACGAAAAACTTTAGGTACACTTTGATGAAGAAGATCGAGGTAATGAAGTATAACCAAACTTCATAACAATTGAGTTTTAACCTGGGAAGGAAGCAACATAAAATAGTTACGATATATGGTTGTTTTAACTGAGATTCATGAAATCCACAACAATACTGAAAAATGTTTGACTATTAATTGTTTGAAAATCGAAAGAAATAAAAAGTAAAACCCAATACATAAGAAGAAATTGAGAGATTCATAAAGTAAGAACTCTAAAGAAGGTAAGAGAAGTTGGATAAGTTATAGATTAACCCTATATATGGCAATGGTCCTCATAGTCACACTTGCAAGGTTTCATATACTAAATCCGTTTATTTTGAAGAAAGTGGGCAGTTCTTTTTTCCATCGTCACTCATGATTTTCTTGCTAGAAAAAGAACAAAAAATTTAATATAATACACATTTACATATTACACTTCCAATCAAATATAAACAATAAAGCAATAAAAAATAGAAATTAAAAATGGTAATAAAAAAACTTAAATTTATCGATAAGTAGAGATGAATAGAGTTAGGGGCTGTTTGGCAGTTGCTGAATGGTTAGGTGCAGAATGATTAAGTGGTCAGAATGATTAAGAGGCTCTTATGATATAATGCGAAATAAAATATGGTTGTTTGTTAATTGTTCAGGATGAAATCAGGGCTCTGAATGGTTAAGACAGGGTCAAGACACTAAATCATTCAGAGAGTTTTTGAACCATTAAGAGACAAACCTTTCTTTTGCCAAACAAAATTTACCTCTTAACGATTCAGAGGTTGCCTCTTAATGGAACCATTAAGAGGTAAACAAACAGCCCCTTAGATAGTTGGATGTTGAACATAGTTTTGCAGGTAAAATTACTAAGAGAACAACGAAATCATGTTAAAAATACAATTTTCATAAAGGCCAAAAATGTGTAATAATTCTTGTTTATAGAAATGAAAAGGTATACCTCACAATTTTTTGTGTGCAATTTGACAAAAAAAAAACTCATGTACCCAACAATCCTAAAATGACAACACAATTCTTATGACCTAGATATATATATATATATTGATTGATAATTAATTGTATTTAATATTCATTTATGTTAAACATAAAATCCCAATCACATCAAGCCAATTACTCAAGAAATATGACAATTAGATCAAGAACTAGAGAGAGAGTCTAGAGAGAGAAAGTAGATCTTGATTAGCCACAAATCTGATATTACAATACAATGCCCAAAACTCTCTAGATCGATACTTCAAGATAACCAAACACAAACCTATATATACCAACTAACAAACAAAGACTTAATGGCTAAGGAAACTAATACATGCTTTGACTTTCTAATACAATGACAATGTTGACTATTACATCTTTGACTTTCCTATTAAATCTTGGATACAATATTTAGACTTAACAATCTCCCCCTTTGTATTCAAGATTTAATAAAAACTTGATACTGAAATTCAGCTCTTGATTCTTCAGCATTTGTCTCTTTGAAGCTTTCACAATCTGAACTCTTTCAGCCTTTTGAAGAATCTTGAAAAGTCTTTTTAATCCTTGAAGCTTTGGAAAGTCAACATGCCTTGAACATGGATCAGAAATTCTTGAAACACCTTTGAAACAAACTTCTGAAATCTTTGAAAAATCTCTGAAATTGTATCTCCATCACTTTGATCTCAGAACCATCTTTGGAAGAACAAACTTTCACGAATCATCTTGAATTAACTTTGAACATTCTTTATCAGACTTGAAAAATAAAACAGCGGAAGCAATTTGAATTTCTGACTTGAACTTTGAACCTGAATTTTGAAATTGATCTTTATATAATTCTCCCCCTTTTTGATGATTGAGAGCATCATAAGCATTAAAACTTCGTCAATTTCGGCACAGACTTTGATTTCCCCCTTTTTGATCAACTAACAATCTCCCCTTTGACATTTGTCGTACTTTGATCTGAAGAGTCGAATCATGAACTGTATATATCCGAATCTTTTCAAATTCAGACATAATGAACGTGTAACCCTGATTCAACAAATGAAACAGTTAGGAATGCCTGTCAGTAACACAAAGTTACTGTGTACAACGAATGTACATTGTAAGGAGCTGGTTTTGATGATGACTCCCCAGGACTTCCATTCAATCATTGAAAAACACAAGGTAATTCTATGAATGTTCTGACAGAAAAACAAATTTTCTGTGTGCTCGTGCTTGTGTTTGGAAGAATTTAGCACAATGATTGTGTTTCATAAAGGCTCAAAGTATGTAAATCACTGAGACAACAATGATTATACATGGACTCAATGTGCATGAGAAAGGGTCGAAGGTGGGGCAACTTTCCTTCTTTTTCAATATCAGTATCTTCCAAAAGAAGATCTGATAGATTATATGTTGCTTCCCCAGAAAATGTGAAACATTCTCTTTTTAAGAAAAGAATGAGTAGCTGGTGGGATTGTATACAAGAGATAGCATGGGCTATTTGCCTATTTCAATGATGGTCACCAAAGAAATGTGAACCAATCAGTAATGTGGTTGTCCGGCTCAAAAAGATGTTTGGTGCAGAGTTCTGATATTCTTTTAACTCTGTTCTCACACCCTCTTTCTTTTAAACATATAAGCTCACATCTAACCAAACTCTCATTTTCATTTTACCTCTGCTCACTCCCACACTCAATTCTTTTAGACCTCTCTCCCCTCAATCACTCAAAGGATTTCTTCCGGGGTAGGAAACACTGGTTATCGTGAATCCATAGAAGATCTATTAAGCACTCACACTGAATCTCATGTTCCTAAAAGTACATGCTGGTCAATGATTTTCTTGACATGTAAATCACAAGAAATTATATGTCAGTGTATGTATGCTCATCAAAAATCAGAAATGAAATTTGAGCATTTGAACTTTGAAGATTTCTCAAAACAAGAATATTGAATGAATGAAATGAAGTCAAGAAAATTGTTTTGAGAATCTGACAATGAATTAAACAGATCAAATCAAATGTTTAGGGTATCAAAGAATTGGATATTTGTTTATATGAACAAATATAAACAATTTATCAATAAAAGCACAAATATGAAAAAGATGAATGATGCTCAACAACTTTGAATTTCAAACGGGGGTATTACCATCGAAAAATTGTTTGAATTTGAGACATGGTAATAACAATTTCAAATAAAATACTGAACCGGTGTGTATGAATACTTGACAGTATATGGACAAGATAATACACAAGTATTGATCTTTGGAAACACACGGTCAGTTAAACAATAAGCTCAAAATTTTTAGAAAAACATTTAAAAGCACACTTATAAATTCATAAAACTTTTGAGAATAAGAAGTGGTTTGAACATTTCAGAAATTGTTTTTCATGTTCGAAAGTTGTCCTTCTTTCAAACAATCAGAGATCTAGATCGGAAGATTTTTACCTTTTCAGCTCCCCCTTAAATCATGATATAATGATTTATGTCTTTTAAGCTCCCCCTGGATATTAGCACAAAATCCTTCTTTGAACATTGAAAAACGGGTTTTGATCTGTCAAATGATCAGAAGCCACTTTATTCACAACATTTATTCAAAAATAAAAGACAGAAAGCAGTAAAACATTTTATAGTATGAGTTATGATCTGAAGTAATCAGAAGTCATCACCTTTACTCCCCCTTAAATTAAGCATCTGAGATATATCAGTTAAAATAGGATAGAGATCAGACACTCCCTTTTGAATTGTAGACCATCATATTAGAGAAATTTATCAGTGAAACAATATAGGATAGAGATCAGATCAATTCTCTTGGGATGTAGACCATCATATCCATAGGATGCACAAACCGGAGTAAGGTCTTTTTGATCGCTGAGGTCCGAGTCCTAAATTGTTGTGTTTAGAAGTCAAACTCCGTTGAAGAACGGGTCCTAAGCTGTGTACTTAGAAGCCATTATCTTTCAGCTTTGAAGTACGGGTTTTCTCTATCAACATCATCGAATATACAATACTAACCACAAATATACAATCAATTTTCGATTAAAACCAACAATTCACACAAAAACAATCAAGAACAATGTTCGAACGAAAATATCCAGAAAACTCAAATTTCGAAAATTGACATCGAATTAGTTAGAATTATAAGATGTAATCAATACAAGAATCAATTCTAATCATAAAACGAATACAATGATTCAATTTTCTTGCAACAAACACGATTTTTTACACAAATTCGGATGTAACAGTACTCAAAACTCACGTTCTTGAAAAAATTCGAAAAACACAAATTTTCGATTTAAAACTCCAGATTTCAATTCAAACTTTGATCAAATCATTTCTGAAAAGTTTGGTTCAGCTCTGATACCAATTGTTAAACATAAAATCCCAATTACATCAAGCCAATTACTCAAGAAATATGACAAATAGATCAAGAACTAGAGAGAGAGTCTAGAGAGAGAAAGTAGATCTTGATTAGCCACAAATCTGATATTACAATACAATGCCCAAAACTCTCTAGATCGATACTTCAAGATAACCAAACACAAACCTATATATACCAACTAACAAACAAAGACTTAATGGCTAAGGAAACTAATACATGCTTTGACTTTCTAATACAATGACAATGTTGACTATTACATCTTTGACTTTCCTATTAAATCTTGGATACAATATTTAGACTTAACAATTTATATATATTAATCTATACTATATTATAAAAGAAACATAAAAAACTCTTAATTACAACATTTTAAGCATAAAATACAACTAATTAAAGCCAATTACTTAATTTACAATTTCATAATACATTGGTACAACTTATCAAAGCATAGTATCTCACATCATCATCTATTTGTGGAATGGATAATCATTTATTAATATAAATATTTGTTTTTTATATTTAATGGACGATTTGATCAATATTATCTACTATTATTAATATTTATTTTTTATATTTATTGGACGATTTGATCAATATTACTATTATCAATATTTAACTTTTATTTTATGATTTGCTCTTAATATATCTATATCTATATTAGTTATAATCTCATAACTAATATATCTATATTATATTATAAAAACATGCATTGATCTAATAAATATATTAAAAAAAAATAAAACACGTAGTTTATCTCATAGTGTTTATCCTGTATTTAATATGTTTATTTGCAGTTAGTTATACAAATAAAAACATGGGACTTTAATAAGTTATAATTATGTTTCATTAACTTGTAATTTTGAATTTTAACTAATATATCTATACTATATTATAAAGCATTTAAGCTAAACTCTTAAAAACTAATTTTTATGCATTAGGTACCACTTATTAATGCATATTACTTAAAATCCAAAAGTACAAATTGATTAAACATAAGTACAACTTATAAAAGCTCAATGTTTGAATTCGTGTAACTAACTGCAGATAAGCACTTATTTTTATTTTCTAAAATATCTAAAAATTTTAACTATTGATATAACTAACCGATAAATATAAGAAATTCGAGATAAAACACCTTATTTTTATTTTTTATTGAAGTATGTTATCTTTTTAATTTTAAATATAAAATATCTTAAATATAGTTATCATTTAAATTAAACATTTTTTGACCCGTAACAAAAAAATTTATTATTATTTTTTATAATAAACCATAATTAAACTAAACTAAAATTTATTTTTGTTTTAAATCTAGGTTTCTCAAAATCGTAAAATAAAATAAAAAAAGACTAACAAAAAGTATGAATAATGATCGAGGGTTCGAGTTCTAGATTTCAGAAACCCGCTGCATTGCGAGGGTACATTTCTAGTGAATCATAATTGAAAAAGATGAAACATTTTTTGAATTTATGAGTGACTTTAACTCTTGAAAATAATCAATATATAGTGTACATTCCATTAACCAACTAGGTTCGACCCCGTGTATTACACGGGGTACTTTAAAAAATTAAATCATGTCAGAAAACTTATCTTGAAGATATGAATGATAATCGAAAGTACGATGCTACTTTTCCAAGTTTTTCCCCTTCAGAGTTGTTTTTTTGTAGTTGGTTACAAAATGTCCTTGTTTTAGGCAGTTTTCACAAATGATGTTTTACAAAAGATTAATAAAAAATATGAATAAATATTAAGAATTTATAAAACAAAATTTATAATAGAACGTAAATGAAATTATGGAAAAATACATAGTTAAAATTGATATGAAATTGCAAAAAGAAAATCACGACAATTTATTAATTATTTTTATCAAATCTCATACTAATTTTAACAAATCTCATACTAATCATGACACATTAATTCGTATATATTTATGATATTTAATAATATAATTAAATCCAAAAGTATTCAATATTGGACTCATTTCGAAGGTATTGACGAAGCGATTACAATGGTATAATTTGTAAAAAATAAAAATGTTTTTTTAATGCATTTTAGTTTATATATATTATTTATGTTAATATGATAAGAGTCTAAAATGAAAAATAAAAAAACAAGGGATTAAAAGTGAACTACATACCTAATTATAAGGGTAGTAAATATAAGGTATAAATTAAAAAAATGAATTAAGGAAAGATTTAAGAAGGAATGAATGTGAATGTGCTAAATGAACTTATGATGTAAAATGTGTCCAGATACATGTTTAGGCGGAAAAATGAAAAAATGGGCTCACCAGAAGGCGACACCTGTCCTTCTAGTTACTTATTTATTATATTTATAGATATTTCTTAAAAAAAAGAACTTATTCTAATTTTATTTCATTTATGTATATAGTTTGATTTTAATGTAAATTTAAAAAATGAAACGATTTATATATATATATATATATTAATAATTATAATAACTTTTCTATTTATTTTTAATTTATAGAATATTGTTTTTTAATTTATATAATTTATATTTCATCAACTAATATTTCTTAAAAAAAAGTTAATAGAATTGATTCTAATTTTATTTCATTTATGTATATATTTTGATTTTAATTTATTGTTTTTCTTATCTTTTTTTATACATACTATAAATGTAATAAACTTATAAGATTTCAAATATTGATTGTAGTAAAGTTTTTAACCGTATATATTGATTTTAGTAATAATTTATTTAGTTATTTTTATTGTTGTTTAGTGATCAAACTTTTTTTGGATTTCTTTCATATAAATTGTTTTTCTTTATACATATTGTAATAGTTATTTAATAGTATTGATTTATAAACATTTGTTAACTTACTAAGAAAATAAATTAAACTTATAACTTTTCAAATATTGATTGTGGTAGTCTTTCTAGTTGTATATATTGATTTTAATAATAATTTATTTATTTTAATTATTGTTTAGTGATAAAAAAATAGATTTCTTTTATACAAATTGTTTTCCTTTATACATATTGTAATAGTTAGTTTTACATAAAACTCTATTAAGTAAACAGTTATAATAAGCTTGCTTGTGAATTTATAAACTATTTTCATCTATACGTGTTAGCTAACAACATAATCAATAATCATAAAAAAATGACCAAGAATCTGGCTGACGAAAGAAAAAAACCATGCAGAAGATTTAATTAAGAAGATTATGCATTGTGGAACTTATTGATAGATAATTAATAGATCAATATAATTCTACGCTAGCACAATGGTTAAAGAGAACAGATGTACCTTCAAATTTTCCTTGAAGGAACCTTCACATATGAACTAATAGCAATCTGTAAGAAAGTAAATGTGATAACCATTATGAGAACGAAGCATGCCTCAAAATCCAAACAAGTGTAGAAGATAGAAGTAAAAAAAAACCTAGGCCAACAAACCGTAAAAATGCCTTTTCAGATCCATGGTTGTGAAGTATGACTTGTTGTTCCTTCTTCTCTTATGTTGACGCTGAAATTACCGAACGGAAAATCTAGTAGCCTCTTGATGACGACGAACGGAGAATTCAAGATCACCGGGTCCATGTTGGAGACAGGGAGGCTATCTTGTTGGACCCTTACTCTTCGAAAACTTATGTCTACCATTGAAAAAACGAATATGAACAGTAGCACACATCCACCGCCTCTCTTTCAAGATTTTTATTAAACACCTTGTCTGCATATGCACACATTACTTGTATACATATGCACAATTCCTTCATAACTCCTCACTGACCATTTTCAGTATCTGCTTCTTCATTTGAAGCGATGGATCATTTCTATAAACCTTCACTTTGACCTTCTTTGTTTCACCCACTTAAATTTTGTCCATTACAATCTGCTTCTTCTTCATGGCAATTACTTCCCTTGTTGATGGATTGGTATGTTAATTGCCAATTTTGTTGTATAATTGTTTTGGGAGATGGAGAGGCTCAGCCGTTGGGGAAGATGAGTGGGTTGTTTTAAATGTGAAGATCAATTACCAAAACTAATGATGATATTGATATAGATAAATTGGAAGTGAAATTACCAAAAAAAAAACTCTTATAATGAAGTACATATTTTTCATTTAGGGGTAGAATAGTCATAAATTATTAATATTTAAAAAAACTTAAAACAATGAGAAAATTCCTTTAGACCAATTCTCTTCTCACAATGTGCCATATCATTCTTGGTGGGTTTTCCTTTTATATATATGTAGATTTTATTTTATACTTAACTTCGGCATGGTATCAGCCGTTAAGAAACGGACAGGACTGGACACGATAGAACCGGATAATACTGTACAAGAGGCTAGAACTAGACAATACTGAACAATACAAATGTTTGTCTTTGGTACGACTAGGACCGGATAGAACAGGACTAGACAAGTCCAAAAAGTTGTTTGATAAATGACACAAATAAAGTATATATATTTAAATAATTTAATTAGAAAACATTTTATTATTTTTTACACAATTTCATACATATAAATACATACAAAAATAATGGTACGAAATTTGAATGAAGAATCTGAGATAATTTATGGTAGTTTGAAAAAATCTGATTCATACAAAGAAAATATAATATTTGATTCAATTTGGAAGATCTTTATGAATTGGCGGAGGTATAGTTGCGGCTACAGCTAAAGACAAAGGCGATGAGTGGCTGATATCCCTCAATTTTTAGAGTTATTTGTCACTCATTTTAACCCATTTTATAACCTTTTTCCGTACCCATTTGAGCTTTTCTCGTTTCTTTGGTCTAAAATGTTCCAAGATTTTCTAAATAACTAATGAGATCTATTAAGATCGAAAATTCTAAACAAGAATTTAATACAAACTCGGAAACAATGTTAAAGAAGTCGCGGAATAACACTTTAACAATTAATCAAAACACAGAATATGAACTCAAATCATAAGTTTATATTGCATAAAACTTAATGATTACAAACACAACCTCAATCTGTTGAACAAACTCAACAAACGTTCTACACTTCTCAATAGAAAGGATCAATACTAGTCTTGAGGTTAATTCTCTAAACAAAAACAACTCTTACTATAATCTAAAATTATCTAGACTATATATACAAAACTGATTACAAGATAATTACAAAGGAAATATTATTCTTCAGAATCCAGTCCATAATTATCTTCATCTCCTATTCTTCCGCATCAATCCATCTTTATCTTCAGAAGCAGCATTAACTCAATAGCAGTATTAACTTTGTCTCTGGCAGTACTAACCATGCTTGCAGTATTAATCTCTTATGGCAGTAGTAATTTCCAAGCAGTATTAACTATTAGCAGTACAAATATTGCATAGCAGTATTAACATGCTAAGCAGTAGTAATCTTTCTTCACCTAGCAGTACTAACCAGACTTGGTTATTTTCTAAATAACTAATGAGATCAAAAAGTCGATTTTTCGTGAAATTTTCGTGCGCCGTTGTGGCCACAGTGTCACCATTGTGGCAAGTACTGTTCACACGATTTTCTGCAGATTTTGGAATGCCATTTTGGTGAAAGTTCAAGGTTTGCTTGTTGGAGTTAACACCTGACCTTGTGCAAAAGAAGAGGCAAGATAAAGACAAAAACTTTGGAACAAAGGAATGCCATTTTGGTGAAAGTTCAAGGTTTGCTTGTTGGAGTTAACACCTGGCCTTGTGCAAAAGAAGAGGCATGATGAAGACAAAAACATTGGAACAAAGCAACATGAGAGGTTACTCTCATGTTACTATTAACCTTCTTCTTTTCTTTCCTATAAATATCAAGGGAGTTTGGCTTTGGAGGATCATCCTTAACATCTCATACATCACAACACTTGGAATCAGTAGTAGTAGAATCATTACTTTGTATTTCTAGTTCTTGTAGTAATTTTCTTTAAGTATTATTTACTTTCTGTTCACCACTGTGGTGAGCTTGTGGCCACAGTGGTACGTTTACGTTTTATGAAATTTCAGTTTATGCACTTCTTCTTCTTCTTCTTTATCATGTCTTTTAACATTATGAGTAGCTAAACCCCCCTTTGGGTGTGGGTGTAAGCCAACCTGATAGGTTAAAATGTAACACTTGGGTGTTACCGCATTCGGCTAACTTCTCGGTTTGGTCATCCAAGTTGAAGCTTCATCTCAACGCGGACAAGCCGATCACTTGTGTGTGTTAATATTAGATCTTAGACCTCGATAGGGGCAGATCCGAATACGGCTTGGGTGATGCAAGGAGGTTTGAGAAAATCTTCAATAATCGCATAGAGATATGGATTTTTGCATAATCAAACTAAGGTCCAGATGTCGGTCGAGTTGGTGTGTCATAGATATATGCGCATCTCTCCATACTGGCGGGGCTAAGATCTTCGAGATCTACTTAGTGAGGTTGGTAAACCGAAAGTTAGCAAGTGTGGTAATTTTATAATAAAAACGTTATCGCAACCGATACGACGTCGCTTCGAGAGGAGGAAATCGTGTGGGGTCCATTGCGACCGATTTTGTTAACCATTTAAGTTATTAAAACACTCTCGAGGGAAACTTACACCCGTACCCGCTTTTTACTATCTTGTTTATTTAATATTTAATATTTCGCTAAAAAATCAACCCATCAATTTTATAAATCTAACTTTGCACCGGAAGTTCGTAGAAATCTCTGATTCTTAGTTAAGTCCAATCCCTGTGGATACGATATTTGGTCCTTACCATTATATTACTTGAGAAGCGAACGCAATACGTGGTGTATACTTGCGCCATTATTGTGCCACATTTTACACGTGTGCATTTTTGCCATCAAGTTTTTGGCGCCGTTGTCGGGGATTGGCAAGATTTTTCATCCTAAGATATTGATTTCTACTTGAGCCTGAGTCGCGAGTTTTTCTTAGCACTTTTCCATGTTGTATGCCACGGCTACACCACTCTTTCACCCTAATGGAAGGTTCTAGTTGGGATGTCCCTTATTATAATACTTTCGATTATTTTGGGGAACAACATCCTAATTTTTTCACAAACTTTCAAGATGATGACACCTACACTTCAGTTGCACCTCCCTTTAAAAATTGGAATGACACGTATTTGAATACATTTGACCAATCATGGGAGAAGCAAGTTGATTATTCATGTGATTTTCAAGGGATGGATCCTTGCTATGGCTTCTCATCCTTTGTTCCCAACTACCCTTTGGACAATATTTTTGATCAACCCGAGAAATCTCACTCTTGTGAAACTATTTCCCCAAGCTTAATTGAAAGTCTTACAACTTTTTTGGGAAATTTTTCATCCTCTATGGATGCCTTGAGCACTAAGATGGGACAACTAGTCGACGAGTTGAAAAATCATAGTCAAGGCCCCTTACCAAGTGATAATGAAAAATTAATATGTGTTGGTAAGGTTGAGAGTGATGTTGAGAAAGAGCCGAAGATTTTTGAAACAAACCCCGAGCACATGAGCAAGCCATCTTTACTCCCCAGTAGTGAAGATGTGCCTCAAGATGCTAAAATTTATAATATAATGATTTTTGCTCATGTTGTGGAACCTTCTTTTGACCATAATGCTCCCAGGGTAGTCACACATCGAACCGTGGGAATAAATATTGTCATCAAAAGCTTGGAAGATTTGACTAGATCGTGTTCTTTGGGTGGTGGAGTTGTTGGAAGAGCCTTTTGTAAGGTGGAGGTGTCGATTATCTTGAAACCATCCCACTTTTTGAAGATGCATAAGTGGGGTGGTGAATCGCATCCTACATAAACTTGATACAATTTTTTTCCCTTACTCTCAACTCCAAATTTGTGTCTTTTATTTTAATTTTTTTTAATGTTAGATTGGAGTCTTTTATTTTTATTTTTTCCCGTCTAGTATCAAAGTTTTTAAAGAAAAAAAAAGAAAAAAAATGTGTGATAACTCTCATTTTGAGTGTTGTTTACATTCGTTCGTGTGATTTTTTTTCTTTTAATTTATGTTTTTCCTTTTATGTATTCGTGTTTCCTTTTTCTTAGTTATTTTCATTTGGAGTTGTTGAGGATAAAAGTTTGTGTTTTTTATTTGTGTATGTGTCATTTTGGAGTTGGTGAGTCTTTGTGGTGATTCACCAATGTAATCACGAGGAAGAAATTCAAAAGATTTTTTTTGGAAGGAAGATTGTGGCCGCAGTGTCACCACTGTGGCGGGCTTGGTCCAAGGGTCCCATGACAGTTCCGGACATTGGAAAGCATGGAGGATAATAGTTTGTTCTGAAAAAAGCTGAGAATTTCTTGCTCCCATAATCAAGTTTTCGATTCCCAAGCCAAATTTTTGGTTCCCCATATGGTATTCCTCTTTAATGACACTTCTTGCCCAACTTTTTGTTAGTCAAGAGAGAGTTTTCACCAAAACATATTTTTGACCCTTTTTATCTAGTCAAAAAGCAACCTCCACACCCCTTCCCAAAGCCAACCTACACCACCTAAGCCATCACCTTTTTCTTACACCTTGTCCCCTTTTTCTTAATTTTTTTAAGAAAAGCAAAAAGCTAATTAAAAAAAAAGAAAAAAAAACCTCTCCCTCTCATCTCCCAACCGACTCTCATCTTCTAAAAACCCATATTCTCCCTCCTTCTCTCTAACCCTTCTCCTAGAAACCACTAAACCTAAAACCACTACCCCTAAAACCACTACCCATAAAAAAACCCACTAAACCCCAAAACCACCCACCCTTCACCTTTCTCTCTCAACATCGCACCCCATCCATAGAAATCTCGTCGGCGAACCCATGGCCCGACAGAAGGTTCTCACCTCCCGCCCTTCCCTGATATTTTGGACCCTCCGGCAGGTACATCGGCCGACGCTGCTGCCTCTGTCCCTCCACCACCTACTGTTGATGCTGACCACAGTGGCCATCCCCCCTCGTACGTGACCTATCGGTTATTTTTAAACTCTTGGAACATTTATCTCATCTCTTTTGTGTTCTCTTCTTTTGGGGTACATTTTGCTGTGAACCTTATCTGATATTATCTGCATGGTTGCTATGTGTGTTTTATGTGCATTCTCCCATTTCGTTGTGCTAACAATGTTTGCAGGTGCATTTTATTTTTTTCTTCGTATTGCGATGTTTGAAATGATGTAGGCCTTCTTTTCTCATTTTTGGGCCATACACGTCCCTTTCGTAACCTAGCCATTCTTTCCTAGATGACACCTTCCCGGCAATGGGGACAT
This sequence comes from Arctium minus, assembly GCA_954870635.1. Lineage (NCBI taxonomy): Eukaryota > Viridiplantae > Streptophyta > Magnoliopsida > Asterales > Asteraceae > Arctium > Arctium minus. The sequence continues at coordinate 45,371,368 of OX941089.1, read as the reverse complement.
TGCCTATCTCTAAAGTTTGGGGCGGGGTTTTTAATCAACCCAAATAAATCCGAAAAAAATGGATTTATATAGTTTACAATTTTAAAAGCCAAAGAAAAAGTTACATTAGGCAATTGTAAACTATATTTTTTGGTTCGCTTTCGACATGGAGGTTAAAATTAATCAAAGGAAGAAAAAGGAGAAAAAGTCAAGCCCACTCAAAAAGCCGAATTATTCCTTTCAATTAACCCCGCGCAAAAATATAAGTTTGGGGAATAAAAGGGAAAACCCAAGAATCGAGCGAGCATACACCCTCAAAAAGCCCTATTGATCAACGAAGCAATACGAAGACGAAAAAGGAGTGCACCGACAATTTCCAAAGGTAACGCATCGCCATCGCAGATATTTTGTTTCATCTTTTTAGCCAAAATTTCGGTCTATGTTTTTTTCCATTCTTTTTTTACTTGAGGACAAGTAATATCTTAAGTTTGGGGAGGTGATATCCCTCAATTTTTAGAGTTATTTGTCACTCATTTTAACCCATTTTATAACCTTTTTCCGTACCCATTTGAGCTTTTCTCGTTTCTTTGGTCTAAAATGTTCCAAGATTTTCTAAATAACTAATGAGATCAAAAAGTCGAATTTTCGTGAAATTTTCGTGCGCCACTGTGGCCATAGTGTCACCACTGTGGCAAGTATTGTTCACACGATTGAACCATCCAAGCAGATTTCGAACGTAAGGCTCGATAAGAAGAAGAACGTCTCGACGACAAAGTTTCCTCAATATCCTAAGATCTCATCTTACGGATTCAAGGGAACATCAAAAGAAGTGGTCGAGGATTTGAAGAATGTGCAAATGAACGTCAAGTAGCCTCCGAAAAGCGAAAAAGATGACACCAAGAAGGGCAAGTCTAAATGGTGCGACTTTCATGGCGACCATGGCCACACGACGGACGATAGCATCGCCTTGTGACGAGAACTAGCTTGGCTCATGCCAAAAGGTCATCCACAAGACCTATTGGGTGTTAACACACGACCAGCTTCGCCGGAATATGCAAAGGTCGTAAATTATGTAACCGGAGGATCCGACATCTGTGGATTAACCTACTCTACAGCCAAAAGGCACGCCAGTTAAGGACCTGAAGACTTTCCAGTTTCACGATCGTCACGACCGAAGCACGAGTTGGAGCTAGAATCTATGCCCATCACCTTCGATCAAGGGGATCTCGACAATCCATGGCGTTAACATCACGATGGACTGATCGTTCAACTCACGATTGAGAATTGCTCGACCAAGAGAATCCTGATCGACGGAGGAAGTTCTGCAAACATCATTTTCCTTACGATCAAAGCTATGGGAATTGATAAATCAGAAATCGTACGACGTTCGACGGTTCTTGTGGGATTCAATGGCGACATGGCTAACACTATCGGGGATATTACTCTTCTAGTGTACGCCAAAGGAGTCAACAAGCATACAAAGTTCAACGTCATCGACTGCTCGTCAACTTATAATGTCATCCTAGGGCGACCCTGGATTCATAATATGAAGGTTGTCTCCTCGACGTATCATCAGACAGTCAAGTTTCCAACAACTTGGGGCGTCCAAGAGATCAAGAGTGAGTAGAAAATCACTCATGAATGCTACAAAGTCTCGATGTATCCCAGAAAGCAAGGCATCTCGCAATTACAGAGCCAGGCAAACCCTGAAACTATCGACGACTATCGACTATAAGAAGTCGTCCTAGATCAGGAAAATCCTGACAGAGTGGTTTTCATCGGTACGTCCCTTGACCCTGCTTTATAGGAATCTCTAATTTCTTTCTTGCAGGAATATGCCAACTGCTTTGCTTGGACGCACGAAGACATGGTCGGTATCGACCCCGAGGTCATTTCACATCGTCTTAACATCGATCCTTTGTTTAAACCTAGTAAACAGAAGTCGTAAGTTCGCTCCCGAATGCAACAAAGTGATCAACGACGAAGTTTATAACTTGCTCAAAACAGGAAAAATCAGGGAAGTGAAATATCCCGATTGGCTGGCTAATGTCATGGTCGTGCAAAAGAAGAATGGGAAGTGGCGAGTCTACATTGACTTTACTGATATTAACAAAGCCTGTCCTAAAGACCCATTTCCGTTACCCCATATCGATGCTATGGTCGACGCGACCGCTGGTCACGAACTTCTCATGTTCATAGACGCCTACTCAGGCTATAAACAGATTTTGGTGCATCGTGACGACCAGGAGAAAACAACATTCATGACAAACAAAGGTATTTATTTCTATAAAGTTATGACTTTTGGTCTTAAGAATGTAGGTTCGACGTACCAGCGATTGGTCAACAGGATGTTCAAAGAACATCTTGGCGATACAATGGAAGTTTACATCGATGACATGCTGGTCAAATCAAAACAAGCAACCGGTCATATTGGTCACTTGAAGCAATCTTTCGACATCCTCAGAGAGTATCATATGAAATTAAACCCGACCAAATGATCTTTTGGAGTAAGTGCGGGAAAATTTCTGGGATACATGTTAGTGTATTGTATTTAGAAAGTTTTGTAAAGTCATCCATATTATGTAATAGACCTTATCATTAGCATATGGGTTGGGCTAAATTGTGTACATGGAAGGTTTGGGGTATAAATAGGAAAATGTTTGTAGTTTGTTTGTAAGAGAGTTTTTACACAATGTAGTCATATGGTGTTCTAAGTGTTTCTAGAGAGAAACTCTTTCTCTCTCTAGGTTGTGAATAAACAACATTTCCTGTACCCAATCTATCTCTTGTTCAATCTTTTTATCATTGATTAATTGTGAATTCATGACCTAACATGTGGTATCAGAGCCTAATCGAAGAAATTATTCATCGAATCGATCTAATTCGCAACTTTTCAATGGAACAGTACTTGGTCGCATGAACAGTATCTGCCAAAATTCGTGTTTCTTGATTTGGAGCTTAATTGAATGAGATTTGATGCTAGATTGATTATATGCTTAGAGTAGAATTAGTTGTAATCAATCACATTGTGTGATTTCAATCAATTTAGAAGAATTAGTCGATTTTGAGATTTTTTTTGTTCGAAATATATTTTACTGTGTTGTGATCGAATTCTGTCATTGAGATATTTTTAGACAAGATCATCAACTACAAAGTAGTTCAAAAGTGATTTTCGAACATGCTCACAAAGTTTCATCTCAAAATTCGAAGAAATGTGAAAGATTTGGTGATTTTAAGCTTCTAGACTCGACTTCTCGCAAGATCTCAAGAACACGCAAGATTTGGTGATATTGTTCTCAAAATGAAGTTGTATCTCATGAACTCGCAGAACATATGAAAAACAGGTTAAAACACTCAAAATGCAAAATCCAAGTCAAGAACTCGCATGATGCTTATTCTGAGTCAAGAACTCGCATAAAGCTTATTCCAACTCAAGAACTCGCATAATATTGAACTTAAGTCAAAAACTCGCAGAAAGCTGTGCTCAAGTGAAGAACTCGCAAGAAACTGAGTTCAAACTCAAGAACACACATGACACTTGTGTTCATACCAAGAATACTCAAGTCACTGTTTAGTCCAAAATTTAAATTTTCAAACTTTTCAAGTCCAAGAAATAGCTTTTAATCTGAAATTTTATCTTTTGTTAAGTTCGATTTAGGTTTAATTTTAGTTTTCTCATTGAAATTCAAACAAAAGTTCCATCTTTAAAGATCGATTTAGTCCAACAGTTCAAAGAAAGTTCAACAGTCCAATGTTCGATTCAAGTCCAGAAATCCAAGTCAAGGTACCCTGTAAAATTAAGAACAAGTATACCAACAAAATCGAAACACAAAACCCAGATGAAATATCGAGTTATAAACAAGAAACAAACAACATTTATGAGAACAAAATCGAAATCACAAGTGTCTCATTCAAAGAAAATGAACAGACACACTGAAATATCGACATAAACCCTAAAAACAAGAGATTAAACCTGCAAAACATGAAGACAACATAGAAATAATAGAAGCGAACAACAAACAAATGATCATGAACACCTACACTGAATCAAATGTCTTGAAGTTCGAAGAAACTGAAAGTCACAGATAGGATTTTGAGAGAAAAAGTATTTAAGTGAGAGAACTCGCTAAAAGTAGTATGAGAGAAGTGAGCTTGTAAAATGGAAAACTTCGAATTTATACTCAGGATATGACTTGACACGTGGCACCATATGAGTGGTTGCTCACTTCGCGCAAACCAAAGAAGCAGAACTTGTTGCAAATCGAAGGACAAGTGGTGTGTGCACTTCGCGCAAGAAACGATTTGCGCGAAGTGGTGAAATGGTGAGAAACTTGCATGAAGAGTTATGCGGGAAGTCAAAACTCGCACAACACTGTTAGCGCGTATTATACTTCACGCATCCTTTGCTATGCGCGAAGTGAGAACTCGCATACCGAAGGGTGCGTGTTCTACACTTTGTCCAAGCAATGATGTGCGCGAAGTTAAAACTCGCATAACACATCTTGCGCGTTTGACACTTAGAAAAATTTTGGGATTTTTCCAAAAATGGAAATGTTCCAAAAATAATTTTCCCACTTTGCCAAAAATAGTAAGTTCTCTTAAAAACCTTTTAAGCACAAAATAGCATCTTTTTCTCTTAAAAAAACTTTCAGATTTCAAAAATCTTTTTAACCCAGACTCACACACGCACTTACAGACTTTTCAATTAAGCTCCCCTTTGAAGTGTACACTGGTCTTATAACTCCCCCTTGATGTATGCATTCAACTTAACATACTGAAGCATGAGTCCTGATCTGACTTGATCAGAAGTCAATGTCCATGATATTTCCTTGATTAGCACTACAGAAATCTGTCATAACTTCAAAACAGATAAAAAAATTGGTACTCACAGAACATGAGTCCACTATTGTTAGAAGTATCAAACTTTGAAAACATGTATGAACCAAAACATTTATTCAAATAAGCATAGAATCAGCTCCCCTCCAACATCAGAAATTAGAATATAACTATGCATTGAGGTTTAACATCCCAAGTTTACTGACCAAAAAATTAAATCTATTTTCATCAAGAGATTTAGTGAATAAGTCAGCAACCTCAAAATCAGTTGACACAAAATGCATTTCTATATTCCCTTTCTCTACATGATCTTTAATAAAATGATACCTGATGTCAATATGTTTGGTTTTCGAATGTTGTACCAGATTTGAAGTTATAGCAATTGCGCTCTTTGAGTCACAGTAGATGGGAACCTTGTTGAGAGTGTATCCATAATCTTTCAGCTGAGTCTTCATCCACAAAACTTGTGAACAATAACTAGTAGCTGCAACATACTCTGCTTCAACTGTAGAGGTTGACACACAGTTCTGTTTCTTGGAAGACCAACTTACCAACTTGTCTCCCAAAAACTGGCATGCTCCGGAGGTGCTTTTTTTGTCAAGTTTATTACCTGCATGATCTGCATCTGTATACCCAATTAGGTCAAAACTAGAATCCTTCGGATACCAAAGGCCCAGATTTGGTGTACCTTTAAGGTATCTGAAGATTCTTTTGACAGCAACTAGGTGAGATTCCTTAGGATTAGCCTGATACCGAGCACAAAAACAGGTAACAAACATTATATCAGGTCTACTTGATGTCAGATAGAGAAGAGATCCTATCATGCTTCTGTAGATCCGTTGGCCAACTGATTTTCCAGAAATATCAGCATCTAACAGACTTCCAGATTGCATGGGAGTCTTCATGGGTGTTGAAGAGTTCATGTCAAATTTATTCAACATGTCTCTTATATATTTGGATTGATTAATGAAAATCCCTTCCGGGGTTTGTTTAACTTGCAAGCCTAAGAAAAAATTTAGCTCACCCATCATCGACATCTGAAATCTACTCTTCATAATGTCTTGAAATTCATCACAAAGTGCAGGATTCGTAGAACCAAATATAATATCATCTACATATATTTGTGCTAGTATTAAATCCTCGCCTTTCTTCTTTAAGAACAAAGTTGTGTCGATTATACCTTTCCAGAAGCCAAACTTAGTCAGGTAAATTGATAGGGTCTCATACCATGCGCGAGGTGCTTGTTTTAATCCGTAAAGCGCTTTGTCGAGCACGTACACATGGTCTGGAAACTTTGGATCAACAAAGCCTTAAGGCTGACTAACATAGACTTCTTCTTGTAGAATACCGTTCAGGAATATCCATCTGGTAGACCTTAATATTCTTGTGTGCGACATATGCGAGAAAGATCCTGATTGCTTCAATCCGTGCTACGGGTGCGTAGGTTTCGTCATAATCAATACCTTCTTGTTAATTGTAACCCTTCGCGACTAACCGAGTTTTGTTCCTAACAATTATTCCCGCTTCGTCTTTCTTATTCCGAAAAAACCCACTTAGTACCAACTATTTTTTTGTCTTTGGGTCTTGGTACTAATCGCCACACTTCATTTCTTTTGAATTCATTGAGCTCGTCTTGGCATTGCATTAATCCAGATCGGATCTTTAAGTGCTTCAGACGGCTTCTTTGGCTCCATGCTTCTTAGGAAATTCACAAACATACAATAGTTTGCAGATGCAGATGCTGTGGCAGATCTTGTTGACACTTTCGCATTCGGATCACCAATAATATTTTTCGGAGGGTGACTCTTTGTCCATTTATGCGTGCTTGGCAATACTGTGCACTGGTTGTAGCTTCCTCAGTTGTAGTTTATGGCTGATTTTCTCCAGATACAGCAGATATAGACGCTGGTTCAACCAACGGTGAAACCATTTCAGATGTGCTGTCTGGTGTAGTATTTTCAGAAACCACTTGAGTTTGGCTTGTGGAAGCTTCACCATTTACTTCAGAAGGACCTGAGATATCTGCACTTGTAGTGAGTGTGTCAGTGTTTATTAAATTTGCTTGCTTGTTATCTTCAGTAGTTATATCAATAAAAGCATCTAAAAATAACAAGTCAAGATCAGATTCAGTAAAGATTTGAGAATGCTTAGTCTTTTGCATATCAGGTTCTACACTGCTTGATGTAGAAGCTTTGTCTTTAGGTTCGAGTTCTGAACTGTTGTGTTCAGAAGTCCTCGTCTTTGATTCATCAAAGGTGACGTTGATGGTCTCAAGAACTGTTTTTGTACGAGTATTATAAATCCTGTACGCTTTGGATTGAAGTGAATATCCAATGAATATCCCTTCATCATCTTTGGCTTGAAACTTCGACAGGTTTTCTCTATCATTCAACACATAGCATCTGCAGCCAAACACACGAAAAAAATTTAACAGTTGGTTTTCTACCATTAATAATTTCATAAGATGTTTTATTTAAACGCTTAGGGGTTGTTTGTTTTTTTTAAAAATCTCTTAACCTCTCTTAAGTCTAAATCGTTCAGACTTTTTTACACACCACCTCTTATTAATTATAACTAAATTAAGACTTCAGACTTTAGACCTCTTAAAAAACAAACGACACCTTATTAATGATTGTCCTGTTCTGTGTAAAGCACGCATTTGCTACTGCTTCAGCCTAAAGGAACAAAGGTAGATCAGAATATGCGAGCATTATCCGAGAAACTTCTACCAAAGTCCTGTTCTTCCGTTCAACAACTCCGTTTTGTTGAGGTGTCATTGCCGCCGAGAAGTTGTGAGAAATGCTAACGAAGTCAAGATAAGATTGTAGCGTTGCGTTCTTGAATTTAGTACCGTTGTCACTCCGCAATTGTTGCACCGGGCTTTGAAGAAGAACTTGAATCTTTTTGATGAACTTGATGATCAGATCTGGAGCTTCAGATTTCTGCTTTAAGAACTCTAACCAAGTATATCTTGAATATTCAGCCACCATGACTAGAATATATTTCTTGCCATTGATAGATTGGGTTCTCATAGGCCTGCAAAGATCCATGTGAATAAGCTCGAGACATTTGTTACAGTTTGATAACATCTTCAGCTTGTGAGAACTTCTCTTCATCTTGCCTTTTTCACATGCAGAAGTCAGAACAGAGTGAATCTTGTTCTATCTTCAGATCTGGAAGAGCGGTGACAAGATTTTGAGTTCTCAGCTTATTCAGATCTCGGAAATGCTGATGAGATAAATGACGATGCCATAACCAACTTTCCTTATTTGAAGTCTTAGAAATAAGACATACTAACTTTGAAGCTTTGAGAGTCGGAAAGTGAACACCGTACAGTAAACCCTTTCTCCCAACTTTGATTAATTCTGCTCCACTTTGATCTTTGATATAACAATAATCCGTATCAAATTCGACTTTACACTTCTTCTCAGTGAATTGGCTGATAGAGAAAAGATTATACGCTAGGCCCTCCACATACAGAACTTTTGATATTGAAATCATATTGTTCTTGATCACACCATATCCCCTTATATATCCTTTCATCTCATTTCCGAAGTTAACTGATCCCGCATAATGTTCAACATAATCGAATAGCAGGTGCTTGTGTGCTGTCATGTGTCTTGATGCACCGGAGTCTATGATCCACACATGACAAGCCTGAAAGCAACAATCACTTCAATTTAGGTACCCATATGAATATGGGTCCTTTCTTGTTAGTATCATTAATTTTTTTTAAATCAGCAGATGACCCTTTGATTCTCCACTCATATCTGGGTCCTTTCGGTAAAGTTTGTGCTTTAACTTCAGATTTAGGAATCCATTTCCACACAAATTTTACATAAACTATTTTGTTCATTTTAAAATCTATGTTTTTAGCATTAACAAAATAAACTTCATCTTTTTGATTGACTTTGGAATGAGCAGAAGTTTTCATGTTTTTGAACTGAACTGATTTTCTTTTCTTCAAAGACTTAGGTTTCAAAGAAAATGAACTTTCATGACAGTAAGAACATTTCAATTTCGTAGCAGCTTGCGTCAACAACTCATTTCGAGAAAGAGTTTGTGTTTTATTCAAACATCGTTGACAATCAACAGTACAACCGTTCACTACTCTATTACATTCTACACTATCAAGAACTTTCACCTCCTTGTCAACCTTCAACTTCTTTGCCTTCTTGAAACATCCCTTCTTCACTTTGCTATCTGTAGAACAATCAGAGTTAGAAACATTGAAGGAAAAAGTTTTTGAACACTCTCCTATCTCATTAACACTTAACTCCTTTTCAGAAGATTTTAAAATCTTTAAATTTGATTTCATGATAGGAGTTGAAGTATATATTGTTGAAGCCTTAGACTGAACCTCAACACTTTAACTTTCAGAAGTTGGAGTATCTTTGTCAACACAAACCTCTTTACCTTTTGAAAGTTTGAAAATTTGGGATTGTAGATTTCTGATTTCCTTTTCTAAAGCCTCATTTTGAATTAAACTGGAGTCTAATTCCATCCCAAAATTTTCATTAGCATCTTCCAGTTCAACAATGAGAGTGTTGAGAGCTGAAATCTGCCTTTCTAAATCAGAAATGGTTTTCAAGGCTGCTTGATATTCAAGGTCAGTGAATTTTGAAAAATTTTCAGAAACAGATGAATTTTGAGAATGAATTTCTTCATCTTTGTCTCCTTTGATTGAACAAGTAATAACTGTTTCAGTTGTATCAGAACTGGAACTTGATTCAGAAGACTCAGGCTGTTTTGAGAAAAGATGTTCAAATTCAACGAATGTTTTCTTTTTATTTTCATAAGAAGAATTCAAATCGTCATATTTGAATTTAACATAATTAAAACCATGAATGTCTGAATCAGTTTGTATTTCTGGATAAACTTTCACAGATTCTTGCATATTCATCTTAGGAGTCTCAGGTGAAGAATTCTCTGGCTTGACAAAAGTCTCATGGATGTGTGGTTGTTATCCCAGATAACAATGCAAACACAATGATGACAAATCCAAATTTACTCAATCTCCATTGTATTTCACAATTTAAATTCTTACAAAGTTTTTTCTCTCTCTACAATATAAACATGTATGTCACTCTTATGAAATTACTTATCTATTACACGCATAACACAACTATTTATACAAAAGACAGAAACACGCACGCCATAAGAAACACGCACACAACTAAAACACACATCACTATTACAACTTTGTCTTTGACTTTTATTACATTAGACTTTGACTTTGATGCTTGAGAGTTGACTTCAGCTTTGACTTCAGTCTTCAGATATTATGATCTTGTATCCAACAAATCTGTGCACTAACATTCTCCCCCTTTGGATTCAAGATCATCTCAAAAAGATTTTGCAAATCAATCTTTTCTCTTTGATATCAACTTGTGCATTCTCCCCAAAGTCTTTGATCAACTATCTTCAAAACTTTCAGCAATCTTTCCAAAATTATTCTTCAAAAAATAGTAGCATTCTCCCCCAAGGTTGGTATAAACCTCTTTCAGACACTGGAAAGAAATTATCTTCAGTTTTAGCTTAGACTTTTTCAGCAAAATATCTTCAAAGAAAATTTCTGTAAAATTCAGCACATCTTCATAGATCTTTGAACTTTTCTCTTTCAAGATTTCAATCTTTGCCAATCTTTGCAATTCTTTGAACTTTGCTTGATCATCTCTGACATTTTGAAAACTTTATCTTCTCCCCCTTTTTGATGATTGTGGCATCGATATCATCAAAACTTTCAACAAAAATTGTTACTTCATCTATTCTGACCACCGATCTTATCAAGAGCCTCCGATTCCTCGTCAATTCATAATAATGTATTCATCTAGATCTTTTCAAATCTAGACAAATAAGAGTGTAACACCTGAATCAACAAATGCATCAGTTAGAAGTGCCTGTCAGTAACACGAAGTCACTGTGTGTAACGAATACACATTGGAAAGGAGCTTTTTGATGTTCACTCCCCCAGGTCTTCCATTCAATCATCGAATAACACAAGTTTATTCTATGAACGTTTAGACAGAAAAACGAATTCTTTGTGTGTACGTGCTTGTGTTTGAAAGAATTAAGCACATGATGATTGCTTTTATAAGGCTCAAAATTGTGTAAACCATTGAGACAACAACAGTTAAACACAGACTCAATTGTGCATGATCGAAGTGCAAAGGCGGGTCCGACTTCCTTCTTTTTCAATATTCAGATTTTCCAAATGAAAACCAGATAGTATATGTGTTGCGTCCCCTTTGAAATATGAAACATTTTCTTGTTGAGAAGAAAATGAGTAGCTGGTGGTTTTTTTTTTATCAAGAGTTGGCATGGGCTAGTTGCCTGTTTCAATAATGTTCATGAAGAATTGTGAAACACTAGTAATGTGGTTGCCCGACTCAGAAAAAATTGGTGCAGAGTTTGATATTCTTTTACTCTGATCTCTCACCCTCTTTCTTTTAAACATTGAGCTCGCTTCTAACCAAACTCTCTTTTATATTTTACCTCACCACACAACCCACACTCAGTATTTTTTACTCCTCACACTCGATCACTAAAGGATTAACTTTTTGGGTAGGAAACACTGGTTAATGTGAATCCATAGAAGTTTCATTTAAGTCCTCACACAATGAACCCATGTTGTTTTCCTAAAAGAACATGTTGCTCAAAATGATTTAACTTTGCAGTTAGAGTACAAAATATATACATATCAGATGTTTGTATGCTCATGAATGTAATCATGAAGATTTGAGCATTTTAAACATTGAAGATATTTCAAAACAAGTATATTGAATGAATGAAATGAATACAAGAAACTTGTTTGAAAATCTGACAGTGTATGAAAAAGATCAAAATCAAAATGATTTATCGAGTAAAGCGTAGGTCAGCAAAAATTGGATATTGTCTATACGAAACAAGATATAGACATTCTTGAAAGAAACGTTTCGAAATGAAATCACAATCAAAATTCATTGAAGTTTGTGAATGATAAAATCCCAATCAATCAACTTTTCTCATAAAATGATGTAACAATTATCAAGAACTAGAGAGAGAAAATGTAGAGAGAGAAAGTAGTAGTCATTGATCTCACAAATCTGATTTTTACAATGAAAGTTCTTACAAGATTTAGAAACCAAAAACCCCTATTTATACCATCTATCTAATACAAGACTTAACCACTAAGTAAAACAAAACAAGCTTTGACTATTCTAATACAAAGACTATGTTGACTTTTACATCTTTGACTTTCCTATTAAATCTTGGATACAATATTTAGACTTAACAAAGTTCAATCGGGGTGTCTTACCATCGAAAATTGGATTCAATTTAGAGACATGGTAAGAACAAATTCAACAAAATATTAAACCGGTGTGTGTGAATACTTGACAGTATATGGAAAAGATAAAACATAAATATTTATCTTTAGAAACACACGGTTTATAAATGTGTAAGCACAATTAATTATGAAAACATTTAAAATCACACTTCTATATCCATGAAATCGTTTAAGAATCAGAAGTGGTTTGAACATTTAAGAACATATTTTCATATCTGAAAGTTGTCCTTCTTTCAGATATGTATGAGATTAAGATTATAAATAATACCTTTTCGGCCAGTCTTAAATCTCATGAAGTCAAGCTGTGAGTCATATAAGATATGATCTTGTAAGCATTTATTCACAACATTTATTGAAAATTAAAATGACATAAAGTAGTAAAACATTGAATATACGAGTTCTGATCTGAAGTAATCAGAAGTCATATTCAGTACTCCTTTTTCTCACTCTTATACTCCCCCTGCAATGATGCATTAGAAAATTTTGTCAGTGACAAACATATGCAAAAATTGTTAACTCCCCCTCAAACGAATGTAGATCATCTTTTCATCTTCTCACACTCCCCCTGAGATCATGAACAAACTTTAAAGTGCAAATATCTTTCAGACTAAAAAAAAATAAAGAAATGAAGAAAAATAACAATAAGAAAAACTTTAGTAGGTAATCACCGATTATGTCTTAAGATTTAACATACCAAGTTTAGAGACAAGAAAATTAAATCTCTTTTCGTCTAAAGGCTTGGTAAATAGATCTGCAAGCTGATAATCAGTGCTTACAAAATAAAGTTCTATTGTACCTTTTTCGACATTGTCTTTGATAAAATGATATCATATGTCTATGTGGTTGGTCTTTATATGCTGTACAGGATTTGCTGATATTGCAATAGCGCTCTTTGAGTCATAGTATATCGGGATCTTGTCAAATTTGAAGCCATAATCTCATAGTTGCTTCCTCATCCACAACACCTGAGAGCAGCAGCTTGCAGCAGCAACATACTCCGCCTCAGTTGTTGACGTGGAAACACAAAGTTATTTCTTTGATGCCCAACTAATGAGTTTATTTCCAAGAAACTGTATATGACCCGATGTACTCTTCCTGTCTAACATACAACCTACATGATCTGCATCTGAGTAAGCTGTCAGTTCAAAACTAGTATCTTTAGGATACCACAGACCAAGATCTGCAGTGCCCTTTAGATATCTAAAGATCCCTTTGACCGCAGACAAATGAGATTCTTTGGGATTAGCCTGATATCTAGCACATAAACATTTAGAAAACATAATATCTGGCCTACTAGAAGTTAAATACATCAAAGAACCAATCATTCCTCTATAGGTTCTAACATCGACAGATTTTCCCGAAGGATCCAAGCCGATCTTAGTTCCCGGTGCCATCGGGGTTCCGATAGTTGTACAATTTTCCATTTTGAATTTTCTCAGAATATCAAAAATGTACTTTGATTGATTTATGAAAATCCCCATTGAAAATTGTTTGACTTGTAATCCGAGAAAGAAGTTCATCTCTCCCATCATACTCATATGAAATCTTGACACCATTAGGTTAGAAAAGTTCTTACAGTATTTTGGATTTGTAGAGCCAAATATGATGTCATCCACATATATTTGAATAAGAAGGATATCGACTTTTTCTTTCTTAATAAACTAAGTAGTATCGATTTTACCTTTTGTGAAGCCCGACTTGACCAAAAACTTTGATAATACCTCGTATCAGGCTCGAGGCGCTTGTTTTAGACCATAAAGTGCTTTATCCAGGATGTAGACATGATCTGGTTTCTCTATATTGATAAAGCCTTCTGGTTTTGAGACGTAGACTTCCTCCTTGAGAATGCCATTAAGAAAGGCAATCTTCACGTCCATCTGGTAGACAGTGAAGTTTTTGTGAGCAGCATACGTAAGAAACATTCTGATCGCTTCAATGCGTGCCACTGGAGCGTAAGTCTCGTCATAATCGATTCCTTCCTCTTGTCGGTAGCCTTTTGCGACAAGTCGTGCTTTGTTTCTAATTACGATACCATCTTCGTCCTTTTTGTTCTTAAATACCCATTTGGTGCCAATAATGGATTTACCTTCTGGTTTTGGCACAAGTCTCCAGACTTTTAAAGCTTCAAACTGGTTCAACTCCTCTTGCATTGCAGTCACCCAATCCGAGTCAGCTAGAGCTTCTGATACTCGAGTGGGCTCTATCTTACTCAGAAATGAGTCATGCATACACATGTTCAAAGTAGTAGACCTAGTTTGCACCGGTAAAGTTGGATCTCCAATGATTTGGCTTATCGGGTGCTCTTTGGTCTACTTGTGTTCGTGAGGGAGTGGATTCGATGTAGATTGATCATGATTATCATCGAGATATCCACTATCATCTTCATCTTGTTCAACATTTGTTGGGGGTGAGGTTGAAGTTTTTTGTACAGAAGTTTCAGTTGGGACAACTTGTTCAGTCTGTTGATTATCCATCACAGTGCATCCAACTGAAGTAGGAACTTTTGGTTCAACATTTTCTTATACATCTTCAACCGTAGGAGTATTTGTTTGAATCTGAGTTTCTGTCTGAACCGAGGGAACAAGTTCAGTAACACTTCTGAATTGATTGGATGTTGATAGCTTGATTCTTCAGACCTGTCAATCACAACAGATTTAGGTAGTTTAGATCCAAGAAACTCATCATAAAAGAATTCAAACAGCAAATCTAGTTCAGATAAATGTAATGTAGAAGTTGAGGGTTTATCCGAATTAGTGTCTTTAACCGCAGATTCTGGACTGATCTGTCCAGAAGCTAAAACTCCTGTAAGCACGGGTTCTGAACTGCTCTATTCAGAAGCCACTTCTTCATCAAATGTCACGTTTACGCTTTCAATTACTATCTTGGACTTCTTCAAATACACCCGGTATGCAGCAGATGTTTGAGAATATCCAATGAAGATACCTTCATCAGCCTTTGGTCCGAACTTGTTCAAGTTCTCTCGGTCGTTTAATACGAAGCACCTGCATCAAAAAACATGAAAGTGTTTGATGCTAGGTGTACGATTGTTTATTAAAGCATAAGGTGTTTTACCAAACCGACGATGTATTATGGATCGATTCTGTGTATAGCACGCAGTCAAAACAACTTATGCCCACAGAAACAGAGGTAGATCGGATTGACTGAGCATAGTACGAGCGGCCTCGACTAACGTTCGATTTCGTTTTTCTACTACTTCGTTCTATTCTGGCGTTCTGGAAGCAGAGAATTGATGTGTTATCCCGACCGATTCGAGATAATCTTCAACTATTTTGTTCTTAGACTCTGTGCCGTTGTCTGTTCTTAGAAGCTTGACTAGCTTTTGCAGATTTACTTGGGTAGTCTTTAAGAAAATGATGATGACTTCGGGCGTCTCATCCTTTGATCTCAGAAATTTGACCCAAGTATATCGCGAATAATCATCCACAATAACTAAGACATATTTCTTGCCGCTTATGCTTTGCGTTCTCATTGGACCACAGAGATCCATGTGAAGCAATTCAAGTGGAGAACTTGTACTTTGTTCAGGCTTTGGCTTGTGAGCAGCTCTCTTCATCTTTCCCTTCTCACATGCCGCACAAAGATGTTCTTTCTCGTATTTCAGCTCAGGAAGTCCTTTGACTAGCTTACCCGTGACCAATTTATTGATGTAGCAAAAATTCAGGTGAGACGGCCTTCGGTTCCATAACCAACTTTGTTGCAGCGAGGCTTTTGATAGTAGACAAACTTGATTGTCAGTCTGGATCTAGCACGTTCTAATTGAAACTCGCACAAAACATGAACACCTTCATTTTGTGCGTTCTTCGATTTTGCGTGTTCTTGATTTGCGCGAAGTCTGGATCTAGCGCGTTCGATACTTGGACTCATGGATTCGATCAAAAATGATGTAAACCTGCAAATTAGAACATGAAATTGTACAGGGTTTGTCGATTCACAATTTAGAACACTTTTCTAACAAATGATTAGGCTAAAAACATCAAACTCATCATGATTTGATTCAAACAGTATTCGACAAATATTTTTCAAGAAAAACCAAAATTTTAAAAATTGAAATCGATTTAGTTCGAATTTCGTGATGCAATCAATACAAGAAATGATCTAAAACATAAATCGAAGCCAATTGATTCATTTTCTTGCATAAAAAACAATTTAACAATGAAAATTTGAATGAATAGTAAAATTCTGAAAAATGTCTCTGCGTGTTCTTCAAATTTCAAGAAATCGATTCAATCAATTGTAATCCTTCTTAATTGATTTGGTCTCGCTCTGATACCAATTGAAAATGTAATTTCCCAATATTCAAACACAATCAAACAAGATTAATTTGACATTTAAGGTTCTAGAGAGAGAGTAGTGAGAGAAACAGAGAAGTCGTATGTATTGATATTACAATATTCAATTATTACAATGACATGAACCACCTTGTTACAAACTCTCATAAACCTATATATATGAATGACTAACTCTCACAAGCTAAACACTCATACAACTAAAGTTAACCTCTTTGACTTTACAGATATTGACTTTACACATTAAATCTTGGATACAATTTTATACACTAACATTCCTGCTTCTTGGCAATCAATGACTTTTTGGCGTAATACTCCGAGTTCTTAACCCTCTTAAACTTGCAATCTTTGGAGAAATGGCCAATTTTGCCGCAGTTAAAGCACCGTCCAGATTTAGAATCAATTTTATCCTCTTTCCTCTCTTCTTTCTTCTCATCTCTCTTCTCTTCTCTCTTTCCGAATCGGGTCTTATACTTTTCCGACTTCTCCTTCTTATATCCTTCATATTTCGGCTTTGAATAGTAATTTTTCTTCCCGAAGCTCTTGTTAAACTGCTTGGTATGAAAGCAAGATTGTTAGCAAATCTCTAGATATCATCATCAGAGTGAACTTCAACTTCTTCAACAGATGACTCAAAACTGGACTGGCTAAGCTTAGTGAGGAAACTTTAGACTTTTTCAGCTTTGACTTTGATGCAGAAACGGAGTTAGAACTAGAACCCTTCTTTCTTTCAGCAAGCAGAGCTAGTAAATCTTTGACAATCTTCTTCTCCTCATTCAGTATCTTTACTTCATCCTCGTGCTGGGACAAAGTTGCGAAGATGTCATTCACATCCTCCTGAGCCATGTTCTTGGACATCTGGAGGTTTATCGCATAGCTCTTCCATTCAGGATTCAAGTTCTTGATGAACTTGTAGTTTATCTCAGAAATTGACTTGTTCATCCCGTTTCTCCTCAAGTCATTCAAGATCAAATTAAATATGTTATACGTGTCTATCAGTGCTTCTCCCTCTTTAGCATGAAAACCCTCATAAGCATTTATGCTCTGGTTCAACTTTGTCTGAATGAACCACTCTGTTCCTTGGAATTGCCTCTCAAGTTTGTCCCATATCGCTTTCACAGATTCACGACTATCTACTCGATTGTAGATATCGTTTGGGATTGCCATTGTTAAGTATATGAGGGCTTCCTCGTCAATTTTGGCAAGCTCCTTCTCCCTCTCACTGTAGTATTGATACGGTTTTGGTACATACCGAATTGGTATTTCTGGAGAAGTTTCAGTGGCTTCTTGGCCAGGAACAGTTACTTCAGGATTCACCGGTCCATCAATTATTGATTTCATGTAATCACGGTTTTTGTGATTCAGAAACTGAGTCATTTGTCTTTTCCATTGAGCGTACTCTCCTACCGACAACACCGGAGGCTTAGATTGAGACCCTATTGAAAGAAGATCTTTAGACATCTTTAAGAATCTGCAAAGAGAATATAAGCTAGAATTGATCGTTAATTCGATAAAAATGATCAACAGAAGCAAAAAAAATTCTAAGTATAGAATTCTTACACAATAGAGACTAGAAAGCAATTCTCACAAAAACAGACATCAGAATTTGCATGACATGAGGAATTCGTACGCTTAAGATCATAATTCACACATCATAAACAATTCGCATGCAAGAGATACGCGAAAACACCACAATTCGTATGTACCTTTATGCGAAATCTAAGGAATTCGTATATAGCTATCTGCGAATTCTTCACAGTTCGTATACCACTCTAAGCGAATTCTTGACTTAGAAAAATATGAACATTTAATCTTATCGCATAAAATTTTCGTATCACAGAAAGATGCGAAATCTACGCTTAGAAAAAATTTCAAACACAAACTTTTCGCATCGATACGGAATCTATACTTAGAAATTTTTTCAAAACATCATGCGAAATGTTCAAGAATTCGTATGAGATATATATGCGAATTCTAAGCAATTCGTTTCCTTTTATATGCGAATTCTTTACTTTTCGCACACAGGCATGTACGAATTCTACACTTTTCGTATAAGGGACATATGCGAATTCCAACTTTTCGTACAAGCACATAAGCGAATTCTGCACTTAAACAAGTTTCAAGAATAATATGCGAATTCTAAGGCGTGCGAGTTCTTCATACGAAAAGAACAGATCTTGAGAGTTCTTCAAGTTTCGGTCCTAAAACTCAAAATCTAGTCCAAATTCCAATCAAATCCTCGAATTAGAAGCTGTAAACTCACAAGAACATTCACAAATAGTGTTAGAATCAATCCAAATCAATCAATTTCACAAAAATAAACTCAATCATACAAATCATTATTCAACAGTGCAAGAAACTCGTTCGAACCAAAAAATCACTAAAATCAAAATTGAGTAATCAAAATCAGTTTAAAATTGAGAATTAGTCACACAAATTCAATCCATTTCATAAAACGAACACTATTCAATCAAAAATTTGATCAAAAACACTTTTAAAATCAAAAATCAATCAAAAATCAAGAACTCAGTGTGTAAAATCTTTTTATGTCAAAAATGTGTCGAATTTTGCTTTGATACCAAATGTGATCCCAGATTCTAGCTTATGATTAACACACAATCAAATTAGGAAATATTTCTTTATTGATCAATCAATTTACATCAAGTCATATCCCTATTTCATGCAATTTTCAATACGCTCTGTGTGTGTACCTCTCTCAACAAGTATACGAAATTTGTGTGTGTAGTGATCCGCGTATTAACAAATCTAACAAGGCACAAACTATTTATACTAAGTCAACAGAAGTTGACTTTACAACATAAACCTTCACACTTTATAACAATTACAATACATACCCATTTAATCTTGAATATAATTTACATCTAACATTTTCTCCAGCTGATCCCACAACTTTTTACCAGTAGCCTTGTAGCTTCCAATCTTTATATAGAGGTCATTGGGAATGCTTTGGATCAGTAAGGATATGGCTTGCTTGTCATCCTTGTATCTCTTCTTTTGTTCAGCTGAATAATTTGCTGGATCCATAACAACTCTTCTGTTTATAGGCTAAACATTTTCTTCCTCATCCTTAGAAGAATCATCTTCAAGTACTGTAACATATATAAGTTTCATCAACCCTTCATCCAAAGACTGCTTGATGTACTCACCATTTTCATGTCTATCTATGAAGTCCAAAGACTTGTCTTTCTACTGTTCGTATTCACCTTTAAACAATACTGGTGGCTTTAGATCAGTTCCAATAACTAAAGCATATTTGGAAGTGATTTTATACTCACTTGCAATGAACGTTAACAAAGAATCAGAAAATTTGAACTTGAATCAGAAACTTGTTCCCCTCCTGTGACTTAGCACGGGGGTCCCGCAACCTGGTTAGCGAGTGGGGTCAAGGGGCAATGCCCTTGCCGGGTATGGCGGCAGTTCCCTGAGAGAAAATTTTTAAACACTTTAGTCTCATGGTTTAACTTGTCGCAGACTGAGGAAATTACTTGTCGCAGACCAAACAACTTCACTTGTCGCAACCCAAAGAAGAAACTTGTCGTAAGCTTACTTGACGCAGACCAAACAACCTCAGTGATTAACTTGCCGAAACTCACTAGAACCAAGAATTGGACTTGTCACAACCAATGAAGTCTGACTACTTCACTTGTCGCAAACAATATCACCCGAGTAGTTCTACTTTATGTAAACAATGATACCTAAGAAGTAGATGAACAGGAACTTGTCGCAACACTAGGCTTGTGTCAAGTCCACTTCTCGCAAGCGCCTTCTTGCGTCAAGTTAACTTGTCGTATGCTTCTCTTTGCGATAACTGAGCTTGACGTATGCCTTTTCTTATGGCAACTACACTTAGCTAAATATCGATACAAAAACCACGATGAATCTTGCGTCAACTAGATTAACTTGCGTCAAGTCAGATGAATTTGCATCAAGTTTAGATCCTGCGATAAGTGAGACTCAAACTCCAAAAATCGCCATATCTCTTTCAATTCTTTGAATGATAATCTGAACAAATTTCTAGTTGAAGATTTCAACTAAAAACCACTACATTTTTATATTCTATCCAAAAACAGGCTGTTACAACTTTTTCGAACAAAACTTCACAAATTTGACCA
Organism: Arctium minus; assembly: GCA_954870635.1. Classification (NCBI taxonomy): domain Eukaryota; kingdom Viridiplantae; phylum Streptophyta; class Magnoliopsida; order Asterales; family Asteraceae; genus Arctium; species Arctium minus. The sequence continues at coordinate 45,350,786 of OX941089.1, read as the reverse complement.
AATTCACACGATTTACTGTGAATTTGACAATACAATTCAAATGAAACTTGTTCTAATACATGAATCGAACACAATTCAATCAAATTTTAATTCAAAACACAACAAATCAACAAAATTTGAATCTCTAGAGTGAACTTTTGCGACTAATCTGAAACATTCCAAAAATATCCAAATTCGATAAAAAAAAACTGATTCTTTGCTTGCTCTGATACCAATTGATATGTCCCAAATGAAAGTGTAATCAACAATTATGTCACAAATTACAAGTACATTGATATAGAAATTGATACAATCTTTCTCTCTCTACAATGTTTCTCTCACTAGAATGATAAGAATGAAATGCACGTATGTACAAACTACAAAGGAACTTCTATTTGTACCTACAAGTCTAAAATAGGAAGCTAAACAACTTTGAATTTTTATTTGAGAACCTTGACTTTGACTTTTCTTTCAATAATCTTTGACTTTAGGCTTTGAGTTTGACTTCAACACAATGATCTTGAATACAACAATAATTGCACTAACAGATTAACATTGTTTTTCAGACTAATTTCAAGATCAATCCCAATATTCTCTTGTATATTTTCCAAGTCTTCAATTATAATTTTCAAATCAGAAATATGTTTTTCTAAAACAGAGATTTTATTATTTGCAGGGTTTAGATCAAAATTTTTAGAAATAGAAGCATCTACTGAATCAGACTCAGATTTCAAATTAGCATCTTCTATCTTAAATTCTTTCATCAGATTAGGATCAACAGATTTAGATTTATCAGTATTAGATACAGATTCTTTCAACTCACTAGATTTTGGAAATAAGAGTTCAAATTCGATGAATTCCTTCTTTTTGTTTTTATAACTAGAATTTAATTCATCATACTTGAACTCAACAATTTTTAAATTGCGAGTGTCAAAATCAGTACTAACCTTTGACGAATCCCTCTCTATTTTCTCCTCTTCTTCCTTTGAAACATAAAATATTGGACTTTCTGATTTTATAAAATTTTTAGAAATAGGAGGTATAACTTTTGAACATTCACCCATTTTATCAAAATTATAAAGATTTTCAGGTGTTTCTTCAAAATCTCAATTTCTAGAAGACCAAGACCCATTTTTGGATTATAAAAATGAGTATCTTTGGGGTTACTGGTCAACATGTCTGCTCAGTTTGACCTCTTTTAAAATTCAAGTCTTCTAATTGTTTGATTTTTGTATAAACCTGTTAGCTCAAACTTTCATGTATAGAAGTATTAAAAAATAGGCTAAGTATAGGAACTGCAGAAGACTGCTCAGAACAACCAAGCACACCACAGAAGCCACAGAGTTCAGAGGATTATGTCGACACTCTGCCAGAGGTCTCGTAACCTGATAATGATCTTCAGATCACAGAGCCTCTGTGATCACTCACAGAGCCTCTGTGATGGCTAAACCTTTGGAGACAATTCGAAGACTGGGGCAAACTCAGTTCAAGACAAGATCACGTTCAGAACACGTGAAGTCTGTTGTACGAAGATTTCCAGATCATTTTTCCGCGGCGCACGATCGTTTTACTTTCTAGGTGGAATTCCGTTTATGGAATGTCAGCCTTTGTCTTGTACTACGGGGTGCATCCTCCTTGTATATTATAGGAGCACCACCTTGAGTTTTTGCATGCGAGCACACACAAGTCTGATTTAGAGATTGTATTTCCCTGAGAATATTTGCACACACTAGTGCATGTTCTTGGTGTTCTTAAAGCTAATCAATGAAACATTGTCTTGAGTAAAATCCTTGTTATATCTTACGATTCTGTTTGTTGATTATTTGTGTGTCTACTACCTTGCATGTTCTACTTTTCTACATATTAGAAACGCTTCCACACTCTTATTTATTAATCTGGTGTAGTAAAAAGTCCATCAAGTAAAGAACATCATTATAGGGATCAACAAAACCTCAGTTCGTCCTGAAGAACAACATCAAATTTCAAATTAAGATCCATATTTTCATCTTTTACACAACTTAATTCCTTTTGTAAAATCAGAAATTTTGGTTTCAAGCTTAGCTTTCATCGCTCGAATTAGATCTTTTTCTTTCTCTTTATCCTCACCTAAACATTTATATAAAAGTTCTCCATCTTGATATCTCAACACTGAACTCTTTTCAATTACAAAATTATGTTTCAACTTTTCAGACTCCTCTTTCATAAAATTGAGTTGATATATCAAATTCAGCATTTCTTCATTCTTAGAACAGTTATCAGAATTATCAATTTCAGAGAAAGAATTTACCTCATATTATGAGTCAGATACCTCCTCATTGACTTTAGACATCAGATTGTAATGCACTTGGGTAAAGTGAGCTTCTTCCTCATCCGATGAATCATCAAGCCAAATTTCTTCCTCGACCCTCAAAGCTTTACCCATTTCTTTGGCTTTGACCAATTGAGCCTTCTTGATGTAGTACTCAAAATTCTTCACCTTCTTTGCTCTACAGTCTCTAGTAAAGTGGCTTGGTTTACCACAGTTATAACATTTGTTATCTTCTTTATCTTTCTCTTTCTCTTCTTTCTTTTCTACTTTCTTCTCATCTCTCTTTTCATAACCTCCCTTGTATTTCTCAGCTTTGTGATAGTCTGGTTTGGGCTTTGGATAAAATTTCTTCTTCCCAAACCTCTTGTTGAAACGGTTGATCAACAAATCAAGCTTCTCAGCAAATTCACTCAGCTTATCATCAGATTCTTTATCATCACTATCAGAATTCTGAACTATCTCTTGATCTTCTGATATCAAAGCCTTTGTCATTTTGCTAGTACCAGTCTTTAAACTTTTTTTCTGTTCTGCTATCAATGCAAGAGATTCTTCAACTTTCTTTTGTTTGTATTTCAACTCTTTCACCTTGTCCTCATGCTGATTGAGAACACAAAACAAATCATTCAACTTCTCTTCATCCATATCTTTGCTCATTTGAAGCTGGATTGAGTAAACATCCCATTTTGGAAGCAGATTCTTGACAAACTTGAAGTTGATTTTAGATTCAGGCTTCTTGAATTCGTTTCTCCTTAAGTCATTCAGAATGATGTTGAATATGTTGTAAGAATCCCTTAAGGTGTCACCTTCCTTAGATTTGAAACCTTTATAGACATTGATGCTTTAATTTCTCTGTCTTCATAGATTTTTTCCATCCTTGCAGCTGACTCTCTAACTCATCCCATATCTCTTTAGCAGAATCTCTACTATCAACTATGTTGTATATATCATTTGGAATGGCCATGGTCAAATAAGTCAGCGCTTGTTCATCTAATGCAACATCATCATTATCTTGATCATTGAACTGACTCGGTAATTTGTTCACACTCCTAGCAGGAACTTCTGGAGTAGTAACGGTAGTTGGTGTAGTTGGAAATATGATATGAGGAATTGTAGTACCATTTATGATTGACTTCATCAATTCTCTATTCTGGTTGTTGAGAAACTGAATCATTCTCTTTCGCCATTGCAGATATTCATCTACTTGAAGAACATGCGACTTTGACATTGAACCCATGCTGAGACGATCTCTAAACATATTTACAAACTGATAAACTGAACTTGAAATGATTGTTTACGAAAAATCATAAAATTTGATTGAGAACTTGTCAAACGAATCAAACTTGGCAACTTGACAAAAATTGTAGAATGAACTTGTCGTAGATCAAACAAAATACTTCAATAATTTTAAACTTGTCACAGACCGAAGAATCTCATTACTTGTCGCAAACCAAAGGAAAACACTTGTCGTAAGCTGAACTTGTCGCAAATCAAAGCAAACTCAGTTTCACTTGTCACAAGCAACTGCTGACGACAAGTAGACTTGTCACAAATTACTTCTTGCGATAAGTTGACTTATCGCAAGTAACCACTTGCGATAACCTCACTTGACGCAGATGCCTTGACCAGATAAGTAAGCTTTTCGTAGATTGAACCTTGCGATAAGCTCCCTTAAAAAAATGATGAAGCTTGCGATAAAGTTGATGAACTTGCGACAAAACTGGATCTTGCGATAAGTTGATCTCAAACAACAAATTATGCCATAACTTCTTCAAATCTTCGGATTTTGAAATGAAAGTTTTGTAGGGTTAACCATGCACTGATTCTAAACACTTTTCTAGTTGATGATTTCAACTAAAAATAACTGGATCAAACAATTCGATCTGAACACTGCCTTTACAACTTTTGATCAAAAATTTCAACAAAATGCTCAAATTCTCACAAACTGTTGTGAATTTGATTATACAATTCAAACAAGAATTGATCTACAACATAATACGAATACAACCCAACCAATTTTGAATCTAAACAACTCAAAAACAACAAAATTCGAAAAATCACAGAACCTTCTTGAAGAACTTGAGAGAACTTCAAGATTTTGCCAAAAATTGATCAAATTCTCCAAATTCTTCTAATCAAACATCATCTGAATTCTTCGTTTTGCTCTGATACCAATTGTAAATCACATATTCAAGCTCAAACAATGAAATTCAATTTAAAGTTCTAGAGAGAGAAAATATGTAGAGAGAGAAATTCATATGTCATTGATAATGCTCTCAAAGATACAAGTCATAAATGTCTTAAATGTTACAAGATTCAAAGGAACAAAATCTATTTATAGTAGTCAATGACACACCATTGACCTTACAAGCATGACTTAAAAAGACATAGAATTGACTAAGTACATGTTGACCTTGAATTACAATCTTTATGCACTAACAATTAAATAGTCTTAGAGCTTGAGATTTAAGTCTTGTGGGTTGGAACTCAAGATCTTCATCTTCTCCAACTATCTCTCACCATTGTTGACCTAGTTTTTTGGGATATTTCCTAAAAATGAATTGTAAGTCCATCTTAACCTTCTAATACTTTATTCATGTTAAAACCTTTCATTTTAACCTCCTAGAACATCCTTTTTGATGTATCATCCATGTTTTGAAGTTTTGACCAATTTCGGGTATTTTGGATGATTGAGGATTTGATTTAGGTTTGTTATGAATCTGATTTTGGGGTTATTTTTGGTATATCTCTAGGCTTTGGTTGTGCCTAGATAAAGTTTCAAGAGGTAGGTGTTGATGGATCTAAAGCCTTCACCACTTTTGAAGCTAGGGATGGTTTTGGAACCTAGGTTTAACTTCACCTACCAAGGTGAGTTCAAGTTGCTTTGTGAAAACTAAGTACATGCCAAAAATGTGTATTTTGATGTATTGAAATGTTTTCCTTACTATTTACCAAATGAATTGGGTATTTGTTGAAATTACATACTTGGTGTTTTTGGGTTAATATATCTTGAAAATACATATATTGGGATCTTTGAATATTTTGTTAAATAAATGACAAGTGTGGGTTCTCTTGATGATTTCACAATTACAGACTATTTTGGTGATAATACATGTATAATGTTTTTGGTTTGGGAAAAACGTATATTGTTGGACCATGAGATATTTTGCAAATATAATGGGGGTGTAAATTGGAAAATGAATTGTCCCAACCAATTATGTGTTTTTTTTTTAAGTTAATCATGCCTTTGGAGCATGTATTTGTATACACGCCAATTAAATGTGTTTTATTGTTTTGATGACCTTTATTTACTAGTCAATTGAGTTGTTGAGCTTTTGGCTCGATTTTGACTTAAAATAGTATTAGGGAAATTAGTTCGATTTAAATTGATATATGTTGATATCTTGGAGTTATATGAATTTATGGCATATTTATTTGTGAATTACATGTTTTGAGTGCGTTGACATTCATTTGCAGTCATGTAATTTTAAACTATCATGCATTGTATCCATAGGCATGTGACTTAGTCTTATGTTGATGGTCGTGTGGGTATTGCAGGGTTGGACTCTAGGACCCTTGTTTCATGACTTTAAACTTTTCAAGTAGGCACTAAGAGGGTTGAGTCCAAAAGTGATGTCTTGGTGACACACCAGGATCTCTACCGCTTGAGGTGTTACCTTTGAGGTAGACACTAAGTGGGTCTATCCTGGAGATGGAATTCGAAAGAATAGACACTAAGGTCAACCGAGTCTTGAAGTGAAACCTGTTAAGGAGTTGTATGGACATCTGGACTTTAAGTTGTTAAGTGTTATGCAATTAACGTTGTGCGAGTGACACACTTATATGTGCCCGCCACTCTCAACGGATACGAGTCTCCCCCGTTGTTGATAAACATTATTTTTGGATATTGGAATATCCATAATTTAATATTGTTTGTGTTTTGGCAAGTAACCGTATTTTATGACTTTGATTTCCATGTTTTTGGTATTTGGATTTTAATCCTATTGTACTTCGTGTGAGTATTGGGTTTGGTTCCATGATTGTGGAGTGTTTTCTATTCAAGTATTATATCACAAAAAATAGGTTATTGGGTAAGTTATGTCTTTTCATTCTAATACCTTGCATATTGAGAATTGTGATTTAAATAATATTCTTTCCGCTTTACCGTCTATATAATTGGTGATCACTCTTGAACTCACTAGGCGTTAAGCCTAACCTTTTTATCCGTCGGCATGTGCATCAGGTCCTTGTTGGGGAATGGTACTAGCGACACCGTGAAGAGTTGAGTGCTAGTTAGATGCACGTGAAGGATCTAGTTATTTGATGATGTCTTTCGCATTCGAAGATATCGGCTGTTATTGGGTTTTAGTAACACCCGACCTTGACTTGATCTTGATGTAAGGCTTAATTTACCTATTGTTAATGTTAAATCCAGTTTCGTTATCCGAACTTAAATATAAATATTTAGTTATGGAAAGAGAACTACCCTTTATTTGATGTATTATTGAAAGTTTTAATTTAGTCACTCTTACCAAATTTAAGGGTGTTACAAGTTGATATCAGTGCATAAGTTTGAGAGATTTAGGTATTGATTTGGAATGCCTAGACTTAAACTAGCATCTTTCTAAGTAAATGAAAGTGAGGATGTACGATTATGCACTTGAGATAGGATATTTCAAGGTCAATAGAGTCACTAGAATCGGGAATCAGGATAATGGTGTCAATAATTCTCATGTAAAGTTTGTTCACGATTGCACTTGTCCAGTGTCGTTATGAACTTACAGTTACATTGTGTGTGCTTGAATTGCCCCTTTCCATAATGATCGACGGGGTTCGAGTGAATCCTCAGTAACTAATAGTTAAAAGGAATTGATGTTTGTAGCAATGTCACTTGAGTGATAGTTAAGTATGGTAATTACATTAAGCCGACCATTTTGGGTCAGAGAGAGATCGGTTAAGTTGAAGCATAAGCTTGTTGAATAATCATTTGTTTTGGGAAGAATTTGTAAGGTTAATCGATTTGATTACCGATTACTGTCTTAAGATAATTGCGCATTCGGATGTTGGTAGTGCGATTAGTCTTGGTGAGTGTGGTTCTAAGACTTTTGGTCTCGACCAAATGCATGCACGCTATTCTTTTAAAATAAATTGCATAACTTATCCTATAATTCGTCAAGTCATCCATATTTTTTCACGTTGCCAATTTTGGAGAATGTTATGGCACACACGAGAGTGTAATCTATGTTTTAAAATTGATGGAATATTTTGATTTATACAATTTGCAGAGTATAGATATAGAGGAGGCCAGACGCTCTGCTTCTCCGATGATCATCTTTTGGTTAGGCACTCTCTGTATGTTAAACTTGGTACGGGTAAGATTTGGTTCAACATGGATTTTAATGCAGAGGTCCTCTTGCTTCAGGACTTGTCTTTGTTGGGTCTGAATGTGCTAAGGATGAATACTGCTGCTACTTGAAAGGTATTACTACTGCAAGATGAAATATTACTACTGCTAGTAGAATTAATACTGCTTGAAGAGTTAGTGCTGCTACTTGAATAGTTAGTACTGCTTGGAGAGTTAGTACTGCTAGTAGTTAGTACTGCTTGAAGATTACTACTGCAAGTGAAGAGTTAATACTGCAAGCATGATTAATATTGCTGAGGATGCTAATGCTGCTGGATAAGGATGAAGTTAATGCTGCTTATGAAGATAATGTCTTGAAGAGAAAGACTAGAAGCTGGAGATAATGATGAAGATAATTATGGTATTGATGCTGAAGATCAATCTTATTTTGATAATTATCTTGTAATCAACTCTGTATATATAGTCTAGATGTTTTAGCATAAGATATACAAGTTTTACCAGTTTTTCATATACGTTTGTTTAGAGAATTAACCTCAAGGTTCTTAGAAGTCCTTTCAATAGAGAAGTATTGAACGTCTATTGAGCATGTTCAACAGATTGAGGTTGAGTTTCTAATCATTAAGTTAATCAATATAACTTGTGATTTGCATTCAAGTACTGTTTCATTGATTGAGTGTTAAAGTGTTTTTTCGCAACTTCTTTAACATTGTTTCTGAGTGTGTTAATTAAATTCTTCATTAGAATTTTTCGATCTTGACAGTCTTCTTTTTACTATACTTTTACATTGACAAAGAGTGGGGCTAACAAACATAATCTGCCAAGAAGAGATAATCGATATATGATATGTCTTTTGTCTTTAACTCCTCAGGCTCGATAGTTGGTCGAGGCTCATGGGTTGAAGACCTTCCTTTAGGATCAATGAGAGGTGTTTCTCTTCCAGGTGTAGCTATATTAGTCCCAATTTCACAATCAAAACAACAATTCAATCACAAACCTCATATGATTTCATTGATCTTGAAGCTTTCTCTTTCTACATCTTACATGGAGCGTACATATCTTTCTATCTCAAAAACCTCTCTCTAGAAATATGAAAATGACAAGCTCTCCTACAAATTACAAAGAAAAACACCTATTTATACTAACAACATTATAAAGGAAACAAAACAACACTTTGACTTTTACAAAATAAAGACTTTGACTTTTACAATAAAGCTCTTTGACTTTGACTTCTCACTTGAACTCTGACTTTTAATCTTCAAGATTTGGCAAGTTTAATCTTTAATATATAAATCTTCTTTTATGATCTCAGATACAACAATATTTGCTCCAACAATCTCTCCCTTTGGATTCGAGATCACTCTTCAAAAACAAATTCGGCTTTAACGGTCTTATCTTTCGAGGTACTCTTCCACAAAGACATTCTTTATCAACTTTTAAAAACAATCTTCTCTTTTTGTAATGAATACAGTCTTCAGCAAAGAAATTATCTTCAGCTTTTGGTCACTTTCTTTGAAACACAAAATTTTTGTCAAAAATCTTCAATAATCTTTCTCAAAAGACTTGATCTCTCAATCAAATAGCTTTCAGTAGTCTTTGAATCTTGAAATCTTGAAACTCACACTATCAAACTTCTTTCTCTTTCTTTGTCTGTCTCTTGTTTTTCCTTTAAATCATCTCATCATAATCTTGAAATAGAAATTCATAATCCATTTCTTAATATCTTCTCCCCCTTTTTGATGAATGTGAGCATCAACATCATCAAAAATTTGCAAGAAATGATATTATTCCTTTCTGTCATACAAATCACCAACTGATCTTTCCCCTGATAAAAGAACTATCCGTCAATTCAAAATGATTTCGAATCTTTTTAAATTCAGAACCGAGTTGTAACCCTGAATCAACAAATGAAACAGTTAAAATGCCTGTAAGTAGCTCGGAGCCAGTTAGTACAACAGATGTACTTTATAAGGAGTTTTGTTGATGTCCACTCCCAGGGCTTCCATTCAATTATTGAAAAACACAAGGTAATTCTATGAATGTTCCGACAAAAAAACAATTTTTTTGTGTGAATGTGCTTGTGTATGAAAGATTTTAAGCATTTTGTGCTTTATCAGGCTCAAAAAGTGTAAACGGCTGAGACACAACAAGATTTCCATGACTCAATGTGCATGATCGAAGTGCGAAGGTGGGGCAAACTTCCTTCTTTTTCAATACCCAAATATTTCGAGTGAAGATCACATAGCATATGTGTTGCATCCCCATGAAAATTTGAAACATTTCTTTGTTAAGAAAGAAATGAGTGGCTGGTGGGGTTAAAACAATAGTTGGCTTGGGCTCACTGCCTGTTTCAATGATGTTCATGAAAGAATTGTGAAATAATCTGTAATATGGCTGCCCGACTCAGAAAGTGGTTGGTGTAGAGTTCTCTTATTCTTTCAACTCTGTTCGCTCACCCTCTGTCTGTTTTTCATTTTGCTCACTTTTAACCAAACTCTCTTTTCCATTTTACCGCTCATCGCAATGAGGTTGTTCAACCATATGAACTTCCTCCCCCACTATTTGGTATTGACCCCTCACCTCTCAATCACTCAGGAATAACTTCTTCGGTAGGAAACACTGGTTACGTGAATCCATAGAAGTTCTTTAAACGCACACATTGATCCCATGAAATTTGTCCTAAAAGAATGTTGTTCAACAGTTTCACTTGAACCATGAAGAATCACATAATATGAATCACACTGTCAGTGAATGTATGCTTCACAAAAATATCATGATTATTTGATCATTTTGAACTTTGAAGATTTCTCACAACAAGAATATTGAATGAATAAAATGAATTCGAAAGACTTGTTTGAGAAACTGACAATGTATTAGAAAGACCAAATAAGAATAATAAACATGAAAGGTTTAGGTCATGTAAGAATTGGAATTTGTCTATATGAACAAATATAAACAATCTTGAAAGAATCGCTTATGTTTGAATGAATATGATGCTCAACAAACATTGAAGTGCAAACGGGTGTATTACTATCGAAAAAATGTTTCATTTTGAGACATGGTAATAACAAAATCAATAAGAAAGACTGAACCTCTTAGCTCCAACTCACATGTATAGAAATATGGGAACCTACGAAGACTGCTCAGAACCTCCAAGCTCACCACAGAAAACGCAAGCTCAGAAGACTTTGTCGCCTATCTACCCGAGGACTAACCTCAATATCAATTTCAGATCACAGAGCCTCTGTGATCACTCACAGAGCCTCTATGATGGCTAACCTCTGGAGCTGAATGATGGAAGAATTTAGTGACAATGGTTCAAGACAAGACCACGTGCATAACACGTGAGCATGTTGTACGAAGATTCTGAAGATCATTTGTGTGCGTCCCACGTTGTTTAACTTTCCAGGTGGCATTCCATTTATGGAATATCTGCCTTTGTCTTGTACTATTGCGTGCTCCTCATCCTATATGAGGGGAGCACATCTGTTTTGTAAAACATGCGAGCACACACTGACTAGAGAGAACTTTATAATTTCTTTGGGCATTTAAGCACATACTAGTGCGTGTTCTTGGTGTTCTTGAGCAAACTAATGAAGCAGATCCTTTAGTAATCATCTTAATGCATTTTATATTTCTTTTCATTATTTGCTAGTGTGTCTGCTACCTTTCAAGTTCTATTTTCTCTACACTTTAAAACGCTTTTGCATTCTTATTTATCAGCTTTTGTGTAGTGAAAAGTAAATCAAGTTTAGAACATCATATTTGGGATCAACAATTGGTATCAGAGCAGACTTTGATTCTTAATATCAAAGGATCCATTTCTATACTTGATTCATGTGATCTTGGTAGTAGTTTGAGTCTGTTCTTTACCTTGTACTCCATTCAAAGAATACACTCTGTTTTCTGGAGTCATTTCGACCTGTTTGATATAGATCCAAAGGCAAGTGTGCTCAAGTCACTAAAGATAGATTCAAAGCTTGTTTGTTGATTATTAGCTTATCTCTTACCAAAATATTCATCATTGTTGAGCTTATCCTCAACCTCATCTACAGTTCATCTAATACTCTGTTTCTTCGTTTTTCACTTGTCAACTGAAAATGGCAAATGCTATCAACTTTTTCAACTCATGATCTCAGTCAAAACCTCCTACTCTACTCAGGGATGAATACCCTCAGTGGAAAATCAAGATGGTACACTTCCTTGAAGGAGTGGATCCTGGACTGGTTGAGTTTCTTCACAATCCTCCATACATTCTTATGACCATTGTTCCTCGTGTTCCTGTCACTGCAAATACACTAGAAATACTTGAATACCAACATCCCAAACCCATTGCTGAGTGGACTAAACAAGAGAGTGCCCTGCATGAACTCTCAAAGAAAGCCAAAAGGCTACTCATAATGGCCATTCCAAATGATATTTATCAGTCGTTGGACTCCCGTGAGACCTCAAAGGATCTGTGGTTAGAGCTTGAAAAACAGCTCGAAGGTGGTGCTAAGACCCTAAAAAAACAACAGAGCCTTATGCATAAACGAATACTTTGCTTTTAAGGCTCTGCCGGGTGAATCAATTCAGAGCACCTACAATAGATACAACTCATTGATCAACAAGTGTAAGAGGTATGGCATCCACAGAACTTCGGAGGAAAACAATGTCAAATTCCTTCAAAGTCTTAATGATGAATGGCTTCATCTGACCATGTCCATGCAAGCAACCTTAGATCTTGATGTTTGGTCCATTTCTAACCTTTTTGGAACATTAGTAAGCCAAGAGAACCGAATCTCAAAACTGATGACCCCTGTCGGTGGACCTCTGGCATTAGTGGGAAATACCTCAGAGGTTCTAGACAAATAAAAGAAGAAGGTCACAGAGGATGCGTAGAAGAAGAAGAAGAAGGTACTGGTGGCAGAAAGTGACAGTGGAGAAAGTTCTGAGGAGGAAATCGATATGGCTGCTCTGGCCAAAACGCTTGCTCTTATGACCCGACATTCAACAGGGGTCTTAAGAAAAAGCCAACATATAGAGGATGAGAGGAAAGAGATGACAGAGAAAGAGGATATAGGGATACGAGAAAGTTTGAGAGAGAAGTTGGTGATCAGAGGTCTGATGAGAGAAGAACCGGACAGAAGAATGACGACAGAGGTGGAGACAAGGCTCCCCAACAGAACGAAGGCTGCTTCAAATGTGGGAAGCCAGGACATTATGCAACAGAGTGCAGGTCCAACGTCATCAAAGGAAAGCCAGTTAGAGATGCTGCCTTCTTTAAGAAGAAGGCATAGTACTACACTCAAAGATCCCTGATGGCGGAACAAGAAAATATTGTGAACGATGAATCCTCTGACGAAGGGGATAACAATGCACTCTTCTGTGGAATGGCAGAAGTCCACACCTCTGACAGCGATAGTGAGGTATCTACTTCTGACTCATCTATTACAGACTCTGATAACAAATCTATAGACTTACACATCGAGTTTCTTGCTTGCAAAAACACGTGCTCAAATCTAGAGAAAAAGCTAGCCTTCTTTGAGAGAGAAACAAGACTTCTCACTCAAGAGAAGGACAAACTTTATCTCGAAAGAAAATCACTGGTTTCTGAGCATATTTCAGAAAAGAAAACTTTAAAAGAAAAGGTTTCCAAACGATCAAGCCTTGATAGAAAAGGTTAAGGAGCTAAAGTCTAGTGAGAGTGATCAATTGAATGTTGTTTCCTTGAAAAACTTTTTTCAAAAAGAAAGAGAAGTCCTTCATCAAGATCTACTCGACAAAGATCTGTTAATTAAGAAATATCAGGATGCACAGAAAGTGCATGAAAAAGTAAGTACCCAGATTGGCAGAAGAGGTTTAGGGTTCGATGATACAGATCCCTACACTGGAAATAAAAGAAACAAATCTCTTGCAAACATCTTCTGCCTTGGACAATTTTTGAAACCAAGTCTTCCAAATATGATTTCCACATTTAAAAGGCGCAGAACCTCTGAAGGACCACATCTGAGAAAACCTCTGCAGATGGAAAATGTATGGTATGAAAACAATGATTTGCCATCTTCACTCTCTGAAAATAGAAAATCCATTCCAAGGAAATATTTGTCTCAAAAACAGATAGGAATCTTCAGATTTGGCCATTTAGAATCACAAACTCAAATGGCATTCGTGTGCATGATGATCCCTGAAAAGGAATTGTCCTCTGATGCAACAGAGTTTGTCCCTGCCTCTGTGGAAGAGAAACTTTTTAAAAGATTTCTGGAAAGTGACTTGAGAAAAACATATGAGAATCACTATCTAAGTCATCCTGATATAGCCTCTGAAGTACATGAAATATTTGAGGAGGATCTGATCAAGTGTCTAAGCATCCCTAACGTGATCCCATGCATTCTCAAAGATTTAAACATTTCAAAGGACATTGTTAGTGGACAAAGCAATACATATCTAGAAAGTCATGCCCTCATCCACAGAGACTTTCTTGATTCGGACTCTGAGTCAGAATCTGAGTCATCCTCTGTCGATGAAGAGACTAGTTCTGTGGAACTAGAGATAGTCCCCAGTAGTTCAGAGGAAAATAAGCTTCCCTCTGGCCTTCTTAACCGAATGGTCTCTCCCAATAGGAGAACTACAGGAGTACCCAAATGCCCTGACTTTATGGATATGTGTCTGCAAGCTAAGACTTCTTTTGAGCTTGAAAAGATAAGCAAAGAAAAAATCCAGATCTCTCACGAAACCAAAGCTCCAAAACCCATAAAACCATTTCAAGAAAAACTCACTTGGCAATAGAAGGGAAAATGGACCAAATTTAATAAAATTGATGCTTCTGTGGCAGTGAAAGCAAGAAAGGGAGGTCACCAAGGGAGAGTACAATCAAAGAGCCATCCAAAAGGAGTTTTTGATAAAACTCAACCTAGATTAGACAAAGTTTTATGTGAAAAGAAACCCAAATCTAAAAAGGGTTGTTGTAAACAATGCTCTGTACCCTCTGTAACACCCATGATTTTTCGGTAAGTAATTGTCGCCCGGACGTTTCTGTGACTTGTAAACCTTGAGGTTTTGTTGCGAAATGCTTTGTTTAAGGTTCCTAAGGGTTTCGAGAGTGTTGGCATGGAAGAAGTCAAGTTTTGGGACTCGAAAAGGTTTGGACGACAGTGCCCGCGACAGTGACAAATGTCACTGTCGTCGTGTCACTCTCGCGGGAGAGGTACCGCGGGCTCTAAGGAGCGGGCGACTATGCCCCGCGACTATGCCAAGGCATAGTCGCCGTGTCAATGTCGTTGGCGGGGGCTGAGAGGCTGTTAAGTCCGAATTTTTCACCATTCTCCTCATTTCTCATTTCTCACTTCTATCTTCTCCCCTTTTCTCTCCCAAAACTCAAAGACGAACCCTAAACCATTTTGAGGGTTTTCCTCCTTGAACCACATGATCCTTCATCATCTAACTAGTGGGATCTTGAACCACAAAACCTCCATCTTTATCTTCCTCGTCAAGTCCAACGATTGGGAGCTCGGATTAAAGAGTTGGAATGGGTGTCCTCGGAAAGTCTCATCACCTAGAATGGTAAGATTCCTTGATTTAATGTTGTAAATGCTCCATTGATGTTTCCCTAGTGTTTGGTTTATCAAATCTCGGATTTGATAGTTTTGGAGAAACTAGGGTTTTGATCTCGTTGGGGATTTTTAGTATATAATGTTTGGGGAATGTTTCTAAATGGTTTGGTATGTATGGAACTAGGTTTTGGAAGTCCTCGGCTTGAGGATTCAAGTGGCCTTCAAAAGAGCTCGTTGGGTGAAACCTAGATTTAGCCTAAATCTAGCAAGGTGAGTTCAAGTTGCTTTGTGAAAACTATGTACACGCCAAAATGGGTATTTTAAAGTAAAAATATGCTTTACTTAATATTTGTCAATGTGTTTGGGAATTTGATAAGTTTTCATATTTGATAAACTTGAGTTGTTTCAATCTCATAAAATGCCCATATTTGGGATTTGGATATCTTGAGAGGTATTAGCATGATTTATGCATCTTTGGTGATTTCACATTATATGCATTTTGGGGTGTATTTGGATTCATGAATCTTTTGGAAACTCTTTGGTCCCAATACGTGTTGAGTTTTGGGTTAATCACGTCTTTGTGGTATGTGTTTTCATAAACGTTGTTTAAAGGCATTTCATTATTTGGGGAACGTTAATCGTCGGTCAAAAGGATTTTGAGCATTTCAGCTCTCGGTGCCGACTTAAAGAGTATTGAGGACATTTGTCCAGTTTTAATGGCTCGATTTAGAGTCCAAACTTCGATTTACATCTTAATGCATTTTATTGCATATTATTGAAAATTGCAGGCTCGAGTGCTTTAGTCATTCATGAGTAGTCGTGTAATCCTAGACTGTGTTGCATTGGATCCATAGGCACATGAATCAGTCTTATTTGATGGTCATTTGGGTGGTACGGGGTTGGACTCTGGGACTCATGTTTTATGACCAAAACTTGACAAGGAGGCACTAGGAGGGTTGAGTCTGGATAGTGTTGCCTGGGAGGTAAGTACTGTGACCTCCGCTTTTGGGGAATTTCCTTGGTTGTAGTCCCTAGTATGTCGGGTCTTTGGGGAATTTCCTTAGTTGTAGTCCCCGGGGTGTCGGGCCATTTGGGGAATTTCCTTAGATGTAGTCCCCGGTGTGCCGACCCTTTTGAGGTGGAGTTCTTTATAACGGCCACCAAGGTCAACTGTCTCTTTTGGTGAACTTGTCAAGAGGTCATAGGGGCACTTGGGCTAGCGTGTTGTGAAGTGTCATACGATCAACGTTGTTTGAGTGGCATACTTTTGTGTTCCTCCGCTCTCAACGGATACGGGTATCCCCCGTTGTCGGCCCACTGCATTTTGGATATTTGATTGTCCATGCTTTAATATTTGGATTCGTTCCATTTTATGGTCGCGTGAGTATTAGATTCAGTTCCATGTTTTAATGAAGTATCATATTTATATGGATTGTTTTTCCTTATTTAAGGGTCGAGTATTATGTCCCACCCGTGTTTTGGGTGTTTTGGGATATGAAGTATTATTTACATTTTCACAAATTTGAGTATCGAACTATGACCCCGTTTTGGGTGAGTTGCGGGTTGCATCGTTTTATAAGAAATGTGGGTTTGGGAGCATTGTCTTTAAAAGTGCATATTATGGAAAAATGTGTCGTTTCCATTTGAAGTATAATATTTCGAAGGATCTTGCTTTAAACTGAATTCCTCTCTTTTAAAGATATATTCATTCATGTTAAAACTCTTGAGCTCACTAGGCGTTAAGCCTAACCTTTTTATTTGTCGGCATGTGCATCAGGTTCCTGTCGGGGGTTCGGTTCTAGCAAGTGCTATGAGGAGTTGAGCCTTAGCTTTATACAAGAGTGAATAGTTGGTGAAGTCTTCCGCAGGTTGAAGATAGTAATTGTTATTTGGGTTTAGTAACACCCGTCCTTTTCATAGTTTGTATGTATAGGATGAATGTATGTGTTGAGGTTAATTCTTAAATTGTGTTTGTAGTCGAAGTGATTATTGATGTATTTAGAAAATTTTTAATAAGTTGCTATCTTCAGATTTGAGGGTGTTACAAGTTGGTATCAGAGCTTAAGTTTGAGAGAATTAGGTATTGATTTTTGGATGCCTAGACTCAAACTATAGTTCTTATAAGTGATTGTAAGTGAAGTTGCGCATTAGGTACCTTAAGATAAGATACTTTGGGGTTCATTGAGTCGCTAGAAACAGAAAAACTTGTCGAGGGTCGCAAGGATGATCATGTACGGTACGTTCATAATGGCACCTGGCCAGTGTCATGGTGAATCTACATGCTACATGTGTATACTTGAACTACCTTGGTGGAATGACCGTTGGGGTAGTGAGAAAGTTTCTAAGCGAGTGATCTAAGGAAAGGTTGATGTTTATAGCAATGTCACTTGGGAGTGATAGTGTCAGGATCGAATTCTTAACAAGAATTAATTCTCAGAAACAATATCAAAGAAGTTTGCGGAATAACACTTTGATATTCAATGAAACAGTAAATCAATACAGAAAATATGAAGAACAAACTGTAAGCTTGTATTGAATGCTTTGAAGTTACAAGATTACTCACACAACCTCAATATTGATGAACAGGCTCACCAATACGAATTCTACTTCTCTAGAATTAGGATCTATGCCTTGAGGTTAATTTTCTCTCTAAAAGAATGAAAACCAAAGTTATCTAACTATTCTAAACAATACAATATATATACTGAATACAAAGATAATTACAATAAATAAAATATCTTCAGTATATCTTCTATGTATATCTCTAAGCTTTCATGTATATCCTTTCATACGAATCTTCATCATATAAGCAATATTAATCTTCAGCAGCATTAACTTCCTTCTAGCAGCATTAACTACTAAGCAGTACTAACCACTAGCAGTACTAACTAGCTAAGCAGTACTAACTTTGTTCAAGCAGCACTAACTTTGACTAGCAGTATTAACTACTAGCAGTAGTAACACTCAGCAGTATTAACCTTTAAGTCTTCTAGCAGTATTAACTCTGAACCAGCAGCATTAACCATACTTGAGTTTTTCTTCAGTTCCCAACAATCTCCCCCTAACTTGACTTTTAGGAAGAGAAGTCAAGTTCTTCAGATGCTCCCAAAATCTTCATTGATCTACTCCAATATTAGGATCCAGTCCCATACTCTGATTGATAGTCCTCTGAATTAGATACTTGGCCATTTCTGAATTTGGTGCACAACCCAACTTCTTATTCAACATGGCATGAAGCTTAAGATTTGTATGCTTGTAGACCCTATCCACCAAGTAGTACTCCATGTGGAAAGTATCCAATGCTAGTTCATAGACTCCACTCCTTTCATAGAGAGTCCATCCTCTAACAGTTTTGAACACATCTCTGATTAAGTGCTTCACTACTCCTGGATTGAATAACATACACAAGTATTCCATGACCAGCTTCACTATAGGTAACCCTAGAGCTTTCAACTGATCTGCATAAATTTTCATCCCCACTTCAAACATTTCTTCCAAATCAGATCTTGAACACTCTCTGACAATTTTGTTCCAGGTGTTGTATACTTCATACTTCTCATCATTTCTTTTCAATCTGATGTATTCTTTGCCATCCACCTCTATAATATCCCAATGGATAACTTCAGGAGGTTTAAATCCAACAGGTTCAACTGAAATAGGCTTTGGAATTTTATCCATTACCACCATGTACATGTTTACATCTGAACTCTGTGGTATTTCTTCCTGAGTTTTAGCTTCATTCTGAGGTGCCTCTTCTTCTTCAGTAACCTTTTGCTCTTCTTCTACTCTAGGCTTCTTTACACTTTTCTTTCTTTTAGCCATCATTTTGGTTCTTTTCAGAGTCTTTTGAACCTGCACTAAAGTAGCTTCCTTCTTCTTTTCTTCCTTGTTCTCTGCCCTTTCTTTGATAGGAGTTCCCTCTTCACTTTCAGGGAATGGTTGATGTATATTCACATCATGTCTCTCCTTTGCCTTCTTTTCAAACTCCACTCTATCCTTTTCATTATTTTTCAGCTTCCCCATTTCTTTCTCATAAAGATCCCTGATTTGATCAAAAGTCATCTTCACAAACATTTCTTTCTTTACCCCAATTGCACTCCTCAAGAAAGTTATCATTTTGTTTCTTTCCTGAGTGGCAAGGTAAGTTTGTGAAGGTCTTCTTTTCTTTGCACTTGATTTGACTAACATGGCCTTTCTCAAGCTTATTGCCCTTTGCTTAGCTTTCTCTGTTTCAAGCCCTTTATGATAAGCTTCATTTAATTCAGCAGCTAGAGCCTTTGCCATCTCCCTGTCTTTTTCAACCTGAACTCTTTCTTCTTTTTCAATATCCTCCTGCATCTTCCGGGCTAGAGCTTCATCTGATTCAACCAACCTTTGCTTCTTGACTGGTTGATCAGATTCCACCATCTTTGCTTTTCCTTTGTCTTTGTTCATTGGCTTCTTACTGTTATCTTTCTTGCTCACTTCTCCTTTTTCTCCCCCTTCATTTATGACCACTCCCTTTGGTTTGGGAGTGTCATTCTTTGCTTTGATGAGCATTTCAGCTACTTCAATTTCTGTTGGAGATAACTCTGTTACTACTGCTTGTGAAGTTTCAGCAGTATTAACAGTTTCTGCTTCTAACTCCCCCTCAATACTGTTCTTCTCCCCATCATGCTCCCCCTCAACTTGTTCTTTTTCCTCATTCAGGTTTACTTCAGCCTCTGACTCCCCTTTTTTGGGAGCATCAGACACTGGTTCCCTTCTCTTTAGCACAAATTGTTTCCTTTTCTTCTTTTGAATCAGCCTTGTCACCATCTTCTTTAGTTTTGCAATCTGGACTTGTTGTGACAGGATCACCAGCTTCATCTCCTCTATTTCTTTTCCTTGTTTCAGAACATCTATGTTGATGTTACCCATTGTCTCCATCAATTCATCATAGTTATATCTGTCCTCACCTTCTCCAGGAGTGTTACCCCCTATTGAAGGATCATGGGATCTTTTATTAGTGGAAGTCTTCTGCCTAGCAGAAGCACTGTCCACCCCTGTGGTTTCTTGGCACCAGGGACCTTCAAATGATTGTTCATTCAAAGTTGCCATGGGGGAGGTCTTATTGATGTTACCACTTTCCTCCTCTGTGCTAGCAGGAGTAGTGGCAGCCTCATCACCCATATGCTCTACCTCCTCCTCAGAGAGCACCTCCTTTGGGTTGGGAGACACCCTTGTGGTTTCCCTTTGGATATTCTCCAGGGGAGAATTCTCCCTTAGAGGGCTTAAAGGCTGAGTGGGTAATGGTACAAGAAGGGAAGGAGCCTTCTTTACCTGTTTCCTCTTGTAAGTTTGGGTGATAGGAGAGGTTGGTTTTTCAAGAAGGGACTGGGGAATTGATTTTGAGAGGGAAGGTTGGGCTTGGCTAGCAGTGGGTTGGTCTAATGGGGGCCTTGACCCTGCTGCCATACCTTCATTGGTTTGGGACACCACCATCATTGTAGAGAACAATGGGGTGTCAACTCCTTCAGAGTCCCCAGCAGATCTTCTCATATTTGAGAAAACCTTGCCTTTGGGGGGTTTAGGTACATATACCCCAACAGGTTGAGGTATATCCGTTAATTCATGAGTAATAACTTCTTGAACAAACCTGGGATACATAAAAAAGCTCTTTTTGTTTCCCATGTTTGAGACAAGATCATTGAAAATCATTTTAGAAAAATTATACTTTCTGGCAGTGGCCAAGCACACCAAAGCATAAGCAATAGTGCTGCTGAAGTCACTCCATCCAGTAGTCTTTTTGGAGATACAATGCATAAGAGTATGAACAAAGAAACGCCATTGGGGTGAGAATTTTGCTTTAGAAAATTTGAAAACTCCCAATGGGCCTCCATACCCCATTCTTGAAAGATTTGAAAACAGTTCATCGTTTGGGATAGAAGTTATACCAGAGGCATCGTCTAGACGTAGACTGATGCGAATAACCTCTTCAGTAACTGTTAGTGATTGATCACAGATTCTGGTCTTGATCATTTGCACACCATTTTCCACAACAATGGTTGCATTAGCCCAGAACTGCCTTTGATGCTCAATGTAGATTGTAGGGGATACAATAAGAGCATGAGCAATGTGGCTTGTCTTGAGGAAATCCACAATCTGATGAAATCCTGAAGCTTGCTTTGGCTTTTGTAGCATCGCAATCTCGTTGTGCTCGTCGATGAAAGTCATGGATGCCATTGATCTTAGTGAAAAACTTGCCTGAAAACTTCGAACTTGAGAGAGAAAAGGTTTTGAGCGCAAGAGAACAGTATGCAAAGAGTCGTTATGAACTTTTAGGCGGGCAAAGAGTATTTATAGTATTCGGAATATAAGCAGTATTAACCTAGAGCAGTATTAACTACTAGCAGTATTAACTGAAAGCAGTATTAACTACTAGCAGTATTAACTACTAGCAGTATTAACTGAAAGCAGTATTAACCACTAGCAGTATTAACTGAAAGCAGTATTAACTAACTAGCAGTATTAACTGAAAGCAGTATTAACCACTAGCAGTATTAACTGAAAGCAGTATTAACTACTAGCAGTATTAACTGAACTTACTCCTTTTAAACTTGCTAAACACTGAGTACTGCTATGCATATCCTGAAAAAGAAGATTAGTAACACCAAGAATAAAAATATACAGGTATAAAACCACTTTTTGAGAAGGGGATTATTCAGAGTTGATCATTCCCACACTTGTTACCAAGAAAGTGAATCTACCCACATCAAAAGCTTTAGTGAATAAATCAGCAAACTGATTATCAGTGTGAACTTTTACAACTTGAATAAGTTTCTTTTCATTACAGTCTCTTATGAAGTGATACCTGATCTCAATGTGCTTTGTATTTGAGTGCTTGACTGGATTATTTACAATGCTAATAGCACTGCTGTTGTCAATAAAGATTGGAGTGTGTAGAAAGGTTACCCCATAATCCAACATTTGATTCTGAATCCATAAGACTTGAGAACAGCAACTTGCAGCTGCTATGTACTCTGCCTCTGTTGTAGATGTGGATACTGTGGTTTGTTTCTTGCACTGCCATGAGAATAGTCTAGCACCCAAAAACTGACATCCTCCAGAAGTATATTTTCTGTCCAAGTTTGCCCCACCTAGATCACTGTCTGAGTATGCTATTAGGTCAAAAGGTGAGTTATGAGGATACCAAAGTCCCAATCTGGGTTGCCCTTTGAGATATCTGAATATCCTCTTAACAGCTTGAAAGTGAGATTGCTTTGGCCTAACTTGAAATCTTGCACATACACAGACTGGAAACATTATATCTGGCCTTGATGCTGTGAGATACATGAGAGAGCCAATCATGGATCTATAATGATGCACATCCATATCCTCCCCCTCAAGATCTGCTGTGATCTGCTTGTGTGTTTCCATAGGTGTGCTGGCAGGTTTTGATTCTGAGAAACCAAACTTGATTAGAATATCCTGCACATACTTGGATTGACATATGAAAATGCCATCTGTCTTCTGTTGAACTTGGAGTCCAAGGAAGAAAGTAAGTTCCCCCATGGAACTCATTTTGAACCTTTGATGCATTAAATCCTCAAACTCCTTGCACATGTTGTTTCTTGTAGATCCAAAGATAATGTCATCAACATAGATTTGGACCAGCAAGATATCCTTCTTCTTTCTTTTGATAAATAGAGTCTTATCAATGACTCATCTTTCAAAGTCATTTTCCAAGAGATAGGATGACAGAGTGTCATACCATGCTCTTGGGGCTTGATGTAGTCCATAAAGTGCTTTCTTTAATTTGTATACCCTGTCTGGATAGCTTGGGTTTTCAAACCCTGGTGGTTGACAGACATATACTTCTTCTGCAATTGACCCATAGAGAAAGGCACTCTTTACATCCATTTGATAGACTTTGAAGTTCATGTAAGAAGCATAGGCTAGGAATAGTCTGATTGCTTCTATTCTAGCCACAGGTGCAAACACTTCTTCATAATCTATACCCTCTTCTTGAGTATATCCCTGAGCTACCAGCCTTGCTTTGTTCCTTATGACAATACCTCTTTCATCTCTCTTGTTTCTGAAAATCCACTTTGTGCCAATTGCTCTGTGACCTTTAGGAAGGTCTACTAGATCCCATACATCTTGTAGCTTGAACTGTAACAGTTCCTCTTGCATTGCTTCTATCCAGCTAGATTCTTTCATAGCATCATGTGCCTTTTTAGGCTCAAGCTGTGATAGAAAACAAGAAATCACTGTATGCTGTTGATCTTGCATTTCCTGAAGCCTGCTTTGGTGTCTAGTCATCATAGGAGAAGAGATATCTCCTATTACCAGCTGTGGAGGATGATTCTTTTGAACTCTGGTGTTATGACTAGGTTCTTCATTCAGTCCAGCCTCAAGATTAGATTCATGCAGCTCAACTGAAGTGTTTTCAGATGCCACTTCATTATTTTCTTGAGTCTCCTCATCTCTAGTGTCTTCTTCACTCTGACTTGGTTCAGTAATTGATTCCTTTTCACAATCTTTACCAGAATTTACTGTGGGTATGGGAAAAATCACAGATTTAGATATACTTTCTTGAACTTGTGTGATCCCTGATCCTCCACTTCCTGTTCCTGTATACTCATTACTGAAACTAAAAGAGTTAGTTAGTGAATCAATGTCAAATAGCCACTGAGGTCCAGATCCAACAGGATTTGGTGTGCTCTCATTGCATTTGACATTGTCACTTTCTTCAATTATTCTAGAAGAAGAGTTAAATATTCTGTAGGCCTTACTCTGAGATGAATATCCAACAAGAAATCCATCATCTGCTTTGCTATCAAACTTACCTAAGTGAGATTTGGTATTTAGAATTGTACAAGGACACCCAAAAGGTTTGAAGAAACCAATAAAAGGTTTTCTTTTATTTAAAAGCTCATATGGGGTCTTGTTCTTTTGCTTGACCACTAGAACTCTGTTTTGGACATAACAAGCAGTATTAACTGCTTCAGCCCAGAAGGTAATTGGCAATTTTGAATCAACCAACAGAGATCTAGCAGCCTCTATTAGTGTTCTATTCCTCCTTTCAGCAATACCATTCTGTTGAGGAGTCCTAGGAGCACTATATTGCCTCTCAATACCTTTTTCTTCACAAAAGGTGTTTAGATCATGATTTTTAAACTCAGTTCCATTATCTGATCTAATGACTTTTACTCTTTGATTAGTTTGGTTTTCAATTCTTAGAATAAAGGATTTGATAAGACCACTTGTTTCATCCTTAGTCCTTAGAAAATATACCCAAGTAAATCTGGAGTAATCATCAACAATAACCAAGCAGTAAGATTTCTTGCCTATACTCATAACATTTGTAGGACCAAACAGATCCATATGCAATAACTGGAGACAAGTAGAAACAGAATTTAACTCTTTGGTCTTATGAGAAGTTTTGTGTTGTTTGCCTTTAAGACAAGCAACACAATGATCATCACATGAAAAGACTTTTGAAGGTAACCCTCTTACAAGGTTATTTTTAACAAGATTGTTCATAGTCTTGAAATTCATGTGACACATCCTTCTGTGCCATAGAGAGGATTCATCTACAGAAGCTTTTGAAACAAGACAATTTAGAGATGAATCACTATCAACATTGTCCATATCAAGACAGTAAACATTGTCCTTCCTTGTAGTTCTAAGTAGTATCATGCTTTCATCAACTACCTTGAACCCTGGAGCAAGGATCATACACTCAGTATTTGTAAATAATATACTATGTTGTTTGTCACAAACCTGTGATACACTTAACAGGTTGTACTTTAATTGATCAACATAGTAGACATCCTCAAATGTCATCTTACCTTTGGTGACATTACCTTTTCCACTTATCTTACCACCAGTAAGATTGTCTCCAAATGCAACATGTCCTCCATTGATATGCTTGAAATCCTGAAGGCATGACATGTTGCCTGTCATGTGCCTAGAGCAACCACTATCTACATGCCAAATGCTCTTTCCCTTGAGCTGTTGGTTGCCCTGCACATTAGATAAATCAATTAGTATGAATTAGGAACCCAAGCCAAAGTGGTCTTGGGTACCCCTTTCTCATCAAAATATTTGCATTCTTTCTTGACAAGATTTTTGAACTTTAACTCCTCATTCTTGGAGTACTTTGTTACAATAATAGGCTTGGAACTATGTTTGCTAGAATCAGTACTAGTTTTAGAAGTACTAACTGCCTTGGCAGCACTTGCATGCTTAGCAGCACTAACCTTGTTAGAAGTAGTAACTGTGTTAGCAGCAGTAATTGTGTTGGCAGTATTAACCTTTGAAGAGGTATTAACAGTATTAGCAGCATTAATATTTTCAGCAGTACTAACACTGTTAGCAGTAGTAACTGTGTTAGCAGTACTAATATTGTTAGCAGTACTAACACTGTTAGTACTTCTAGGTACCCACATTTTGATACTTTCTTTTAAAATCTTTTTCTTTAAAGTGCCTTTACTTTCAACAGATTTCTTTATCACATGTTTCTTTCCAGCCTTCCTATAACCAACAGGTTTTTGCACAAGTCTTTTAAAGTTCATCTGTTGGTTAATTGGGTTGAAGTAACAATACTTAGCCAAATGATTCAACTTGCCACATATAAAACAAGGTTTTGGTCTATTGATTTTATTCAGATCAACTCCTTGTTTCTGAGCCCATTGATTATTCCAGTTTCTTTGATTTCCTCTTTTTAAACTAGAATTTAGGCTCTTGGCTTTATTGCAATCACACTGTTTACAAGATCCAGGATTCACAACTGTGGTTTGTTTGTAATGGACCTTGTTATCATTTCCGTTAGTCTTCTCTATCTCCTTGGACTTGACCCAGATTTTCCCACATCCCTCATTGGTGATAATATTGTTTTCTAATGGTATCTTTTTACTCACATTATTATCCCTGTTCTCACTGGCTCCTTTTTCAGTCAAATCCTTAACTACTACTTCATCCAAAGGATCTATCTTAAAGGCTTTCTCAGATAAGTCCTTTTTCTCCTTGGTTTCTAATAAGTCTGAAGTAGGAGGGATATAATTGTTATTGTAAGGAGGAGGTGTATTGTTGTATCCAATACCAGGCTTCATCTTGTCATGAATCTGAGCCTTTAGAAGAGAATCCATTGCTTTTGAAGCATATGAAAACTTTTCTATGTCAAGCTTAACTTTAGACAGTTCCTCTTTCAGCCTATCATTCTCTTCTAAGGACTTAGACAGTTTGGTTTCTAACTCATTCTTTTCCCACTTCCAATAGTTTGTGTCATAAGAGTGTTGAAGTTCATTAGCTTGAAAGCCTTTGATTTGCTCTTCAAATCTCTCTACTATCAACACATACTCTCTTCTGTCCTTTTCTAATCTTTTGAGGTCATCACACATACTTTGATTGTGATCTCTGTATCTTGTGACAGTGTCAATGCAAGATTTAGTACAAAGATTAGAACTTACCTCAGTGGGGATATCAGACACTTCTGCCATAAGAGCTTGGTTCTGAATGGCTTCCTCAGCTTGATCACTCCAGTCAAATCCCATTCCTTGTTGAGAAACAAGGGCTTGAGCAGGATTCTTGTTCAGATTGTATCCTCCATTCTGGGCTTGTTGGTGGTTGTTGTTTGAAATAGCACTCCTGCATTCTCTAGCAAAGTGTCCTTTCATGTGACACTTATAACATTCCACCTTGGTCTTGTCAAAACCAGCTCCATCTTCTCTTCTTTGAGAGAAGTTATTTCTTCCAGTTCTTTTAATGAACTTTTTTACCCTCATGGATAACATGGCCATCTGCCATTTAATATCCATCTCCTCCAGATCATCAGGGTGAATTTGATCCAAATCATCATTAATCAAAGAATTGCTGCTATGACTGGACAAAAAGGCTTCAAAGATAGTTTCAGTGCCTTTTTCTGAACTTACTCCACTGGCAGTACTAACTGCTTCAGGGTTGGCAGTAGTATCAGTGGATGCTGAAAGAAGAGCAGCATTGTGAATATAACCAGAGGGCTTCTTCTTGGTTTCTACCTCAGTTTCAAAATCTCTTAGATCATTGTATAGATCATCAAGTTCTTTCTCTTCCAGATTGTCACTCTGTCTATATGAGACAGTGTACATAGTCCATTCATCCCCAAGAGATCTGAGGAACTTTCTGTTGATATCATCTTGTTCCATCTTCACCCCTACAGTAGCCAGTTCACCTATGAGCTTATTGAACCTATCAAAAGTTTGAGTCATAGACTCATTCTTTGTGGAAGTGAAGTTCTCATACTGCTGCTTTAGAACATCTCTTTGATTTCTTTTGATGCTCTTAGTTCCAGCAAATCTTTTCTCTAGAGCATTCCAGAGAATCTAAGCATCAGTGCAGTTGCAAAATTGATGCTGATATTCATTGGGAATGGCCAAGAGCAGAGTGCTCAAAGCCTTCATCTCTGTCTGTCTGATCTTCCTCTCACCATCTGTCTTTGGTGGAGGTCTTTTCCCATCTGGTCCTATCCTTCCAGCTTCAGAAGGACCATTCTCAATGATATCCCACATTGAGTAGTCAGTGAGAAGAATATATTGTCTGATTCTGATCTTCCACATGTCAAACTCACTTGGTTTGAGCATTGGAACCTTAGAAACCAAAGTACTGCTTGATTCTGTAAGATTTTCCATGATGAATAACTGTTTCTGTGAGAGTTAGGCTCTGATACCACTTGTCAGGATCGAATTCTTAACAAGAATTAATTCTCAGAAACAATATCAAAGAAGTTTGCGGAATAACACTTTGATATTCAATGAAACAGTAAATCAATACAGAAAATATGAAGAACAAACTGTAAGCTTGTATTGAATGCTTTGAAGTTACAAGATTACTCACACAACCTCAATATTGATGAACAGGCTCACCAATACGAATTCTACTTCTCTAGAATTAGGATCTATGCCTTGAGGTTAATTTTCTCTCTAAAAGAATGAAAACCAAAGTTATCTAACTATTCTAAACAATACAATATATATACTGAATACAAAGATAATTACAATAAATAAAATATCTTCAGTATATCTTCTATGTATATCTCTAAGCTTTCATGTATATCCTTTCATACGAATCTTCATCATATAAGCAATATTAATCTTCAGCAGCATTAACTTCCTTCTAGCAGCATTAACTACTAAGCAGTACTAACCACTAGCAGTACTAACTAGCTAAGCAGTACTAACTTTGTTCAAGCAGCACTAACTTTGACTAGCAGTATTAACTACTAGCAGTAGTAACACTCAGCAGTATTAACCTTTAAGTCTTCTAGCAGTATTAACTCTGAACCAGCAGCATTAACCATACTTGAGTTTTTCTTCAGTTCCCAACAGATAGGTAAGTGTGATGAATGCATTAAGTTGACCATCTTGGGTCAGAGTTATTGATTGGAGTAGAACTATCGGTTCGACAGACCGATTCTGTTTCGAGGAAAATTGTAAGTTAATCAATTAGTGGGATTGTTGCTCTAAGATGTTGGATGCATCCGGATGACAATAGTATGTCGGGAAAATGGAGGAGTGAAGTCCTAAGATGTGAGTGCCGACCAAAATTCATGCACGAAATTTATTTCAAAAATAAGTTTGCATCAATTATTTCTCATGCTTTCGAAGCATAAATTGTGTTCTACTGTGAAGTATTGATAAAACATTTAACACTCATCAGATTTTTAAAACCGTGAGCTTAAGCATGCATGGGACTGTTTTGTTGCCTGTGATTGCAAATTCATATTGAAAATCTCTCCATCCCTGTTTTGCGTATAACACTATTTTTTTTGGGTACTATAAAGACCCGTGTTTTAATGTCAATTGGTGTATTGGGCGTAACTGTAGACTTTTTAGCCTTGGCATTGGATCTCCTCCACGTATGTTAAGGTTTTAAAGGAAGAGTTGTTTCACTGTTCTTGAGTCGGAATTTTCTGGAAAATTTTAGTCTGTATGAGTCGTGTTTAATTTTACGGGGTATAGTTTTGCAACCTTTTGAGTTGGTGAATGTATTTTGAGATGTGTGAGTTTAATTTTATGGCGTATAATTTACGAGCTTTTGGGTGTCGTCTCTAATGAGAGTTTTGTGGAAAAGGGTCACTTTATCTTGCGCGGTGGTTTTAGAGTTTTGACATTTTTTAGACTTATAGTCGTTTTACGCTTTTTATGTTGGGAAACAAAGATTTTGATACCGCTTGATTTTACCGTCAATGAGTTTATGAAAGTTTAGTTGGGTTTATGGCGTTTTATTTTATGACCATTGAACCGCGTAATAAAAAGAAATTTTGGAACGTGTAGACTTGCATTATGGTGTGCGTTAATTTACGAGTTTTGTTTAATACTTTGTCTCATGCGAGTCCTACACCTACACTTTGGCAAGCTTAAGAGGCACCTTGAAAATCTTAGTGTCGCATGATTGCATCTTGAGTTTCACACGGTATATGTGCATACTTTTGGGTTGAATCTGATTTTCACTAGCGTGAGTAAATATGTGAAATATTTATGTTATCTCATATTAAACTTTTAATCTAAACGTGCTTCAATTGTTGACCTTACTGTTATAAATTTTCTACAATGCATGAAATGAATTTTCGGATTGCATCTCGTTGTAGTTACCATCTTGATCAAATGTGTTTTATCGGTGCATCTCGAGGCTTTAAACTCGATTTGAAAGTTTATTTGCGTTCCCATCATTCTACAAAGTTTTGGGGAACAAACTGATGCATAAGAGACTTGTTGAAAATTTTATGCCATAACGTTTTTGGTTAAAGAAGGAAAAGGTAAAAGTTAAAAGTTGTGAAGTTCTTTTCGAGCTGTACAAACATTATTTCACGTGTTTGGGGTACCGAGATTTATTTTCATGTTTATAGTGTGAATTTTGCTACACACCTTTTGTTACTGTTTTATCTACGTAAATACTGATGAAAAGAATTTTGTAAATGGTTTTATATGTGTAGCGCCGATGATTAATTTTCAACCTCGAGTGATCGGTAGTGGATTTTACTGCACGACCAATTATTGTTATAAAGTGTACGTATTTAAAAGTTTTGTAAAAGTTTAAATTGGCATAGCGACTAAATACCTTGAACTCATTAGGCCTATAGATTTAAACCTCTGTTGTGAGAGAAGTTGTAATTAGAGACTAATGGAGTCCTTGGGATTTGAAGCGTCGGATGATCCAACTTGCGGTCAGTCTTGAATTGTGGGGTTCAGTTTTGAATTGGTACGCACATGTGTAATGGAAATAGTAGATTTGTGTCTCCCTAGATATTTAAAGGAGTGATTTTATACTTCGGTAATCATGTGGGATAAGGTCTTGTGTGATTATCTGCGCTTAAATTGAGTTCAATCTGGTGGGTTGCTCGCCGGTGTGACATCAGGGTATATGTTGATGGTGTACCGTATTAGTGGGTTCCGCGATCAAAGGAAATTCTCATGGTCCGTTTGTTAGAAATGTAAGAATTGGAATTTTAGCACTATGTTAGGTGTCAACCCTAGTGCGACCATCCATCTGGAATGAAATCTTGGGCGGGATGTCCACGTTTTCGAGGTCACCGTTTAGTCCTAGGCGTCGATTTTTTTTCTTGGAATCAATGGATCTGGGAATGTTTGGGATATATCCCGGTTGGATCGTGGGAAATATTGACCTTTCGGTGATGGAATTTAAAAGAAGGATAGACGGTGATGATTAAGTACCGATGTGTATAAGCTTTTCCATGGTGATAAAGGTTGTATTAGAGTATTATTGTGAGGTTGGGGTTGGAATGGAGTTGAGTGTTAACCGAATCTAGGTTAACCAGTTGCCAGAAGGACGCATTGGTGCGCCTTAGGAGGTCAACTTTATCAACATTAGGAATGGATCAGTTGGAAATCTGAGGATTTTGGAAGTTTGGTTATGATATTTGATATTGGGTTCGGAATCGTGATGATCCGAAGGAATTTGATTGGTGAAATGTCGAGGTCACAAACTACCCTAGAGGTAGTAATTGTCATTCTAAGGTTGGGAGACGACCGTAATCTTGTGGGTAACGGTTACTTTGGTGAGTTAAGTGTTCGCTTGGTCATGAGTGTAATGTACCCATGAGGGACGGTTGGCGTGTATCAGTGCAAGGGACATCATAGTGTTGCTGGAAGAAGGGTTAAGGGAAATCCTTCTGCGGGCAAGGTTCATGGGAATCTAGATTTCGAGGACGAAATCATTCTAAGGTTGGGAGGATTGTAACACCCGTGATTTTTCGGTAAGTAATTGTCTCCCGGACGTTTCTGTGACTTGTAAACCTTGGGGTTTTGTTGGGAAATACTTTGTTTAAAGTTCCTATGGGTTTTGAGAGTGTTGGCATGGAAGAAGTCAACTTTTGGGACTCGAAGAGGTTTGGGCGACAGTTCCCGCGACAGTGACAAGTGTCACTGTCGCCGTGTCACTCTCGCGGGAGAGGTACCGCGGGCTCTAAGGAGCGGGCAACTAAGCCCCGCGACTATGCCAAGGCATAGTCGTCGTGTCAATGTCGCTGGCGGGGGCTGAGAGGCTGTTAAGTCCGAATTTTTCACCATTCTCCTCATTTCTCATTTCTCATTTCTCACTTCTATCTTCTCCCCTTTTCTCTCCCAAAACTCAAAGACGAACCCTAACCCATTTTGAGGGTTTTCCCCCTTGAACCACATGATCCTTCATCATCTAACTAGTGGGATCTTGAACCACAAAACCTCCATCTTTATCTTCCTCGTCAAGTCTAACGATTGGGAGCTCAGATTAAAGAGTTGGAATGGGTGTCCTCGGAAAGTCTCATCACCTAGAATGGTAAGCTTACTTGATTTAATGTTGTAAATGCTCCATTGATGTTTCCCTAGTGTTTGGTTTATCAAATCTCGGATTTGATAGTTTTGGAGAAACTAGGGTTTTGATCTTTTTTGGGATTTTTTAGTATATAATGTTTGGGGAATGTTTCTAAATGGTTTGGTATGTATGGATCTAGGTTTTGGAAGTCCTCGGCTTGAGGATTCAAGTGGCCTTCAAAAGAGCTCCTTGGGTGAAACCTAGATTTAGCCTAAATCTAGCAAGGTGAGTTCAAGTTGCTTTGTGAAAACTATGTACATGCCAAAATGGGTATTTTAAAGTAAAAATATGCTTTACTTAATATTTGTCAATGTGTTGGGAATTTGATAAGTTTTCATATTTGATAAACTTGAGTTGTTTCAATCTCATAAAATGCCCATATTTGGGATTTGGATATCTTGAGAGGTATTAGCATGATTTATGCATCTTTGGTGATTTTCGTACAAATGAAGTCTATTTCACGTTATATGCATTTTGGGGTGTACTTGAATTCATGAATCTTTTGGAAACTCTTTGGTCCCAATACGTGTTGAGTTTTGGGTTAATCACGTCTTTGTGGTATGTGTTTTCATAAACGTTGTTTAAAGGTATTTCATTATTTGGGGAACGTTAATCGTCGGTCAAAAGGATTTTGAGCATTTCAGCTCTCGGTGCCGACTTAAAGAGTATTGAGGACATCTGTCCGGTTTTAATGGCTCGATTTAGAGTCCAAACTTCGATTTACATCTTAATGCATATTATTGATAATTGCAGGCTCGAGTGCTTTAGTCATTCATGAGTAGTCGTGTAATCCTAGACTGTGTTGCATTGGATCCATAGGCACATGAGTCAGTCTTATTTGATGGTCAATTGGGTGGTACGGGGTTGGACTACGGGACTCATGTTTTATGACCGAAACTTGACAAGGAGGCACTAGGAGGGTTGAGTCTGGATAGTGCTGCCTGGGAGGTGAGTAATGTGACCTCCGCTTTTCTGGAATTTCCTTGGTTGTAGTCCCCAGTATGCCGGGCCTTTGGGGAATTTCCTTAATTGTAGTCCTCGGGGTGTCGGGCCATTTGGGGAATTTCCTTAGTTGTAGTCCCCGGTGTGCCGACCCTTTTGAGGTGGAGTTCTTTGTAACGGCCACCAAGGTCAACTGTCTCTTTTGGTGAACTTGTCAATAGGTCGTAGGGGCAATTGGGCTTGCGTGTCGTGAAGTGTCATACGATCAACGTTGTTTGAGTGACATGCTTTTGTGTTCCTCCGCTCTCAACGGATACGGGTATCCCCCGTTGTCGGCCCGCTGTATTTTGGATATTTGATTGTCCATGCTTTAATAATTGGATTCATTCCATTTTATGGTCGCGTGAGTATTAGATTCAGTTCCATGTTTTAATGACGTATCATATTTATATGGATTGTTTTCCGTTATTTAAGGGTCGAGTTTTATGTCCCACCCGTGTTTTGGGTGTTTTGGGATATGAAGTATTATTTACATTTTCACAAATTTGAGTATCGAACTATGACCCCGTTTTGGGTGAGTTGCGGGTTGCATCGTTTTATAAGAAATGTGGGTTTGGGAGCATTGTCTTTAAAAGTGCATATTATGGGAAAATGTGTTGTTTCCATTTGAAGTATAATATTTCGAAGGATCTTGCTTTAAACTGAATTCCTCTCTTTTAAAGATATATTCATTCATGTTAAAACTCTTGAGCTCACTAGGCGTTAAGCCTAACCTTTTTATTTGTCGGCATGTGCATCAGGTTCCTGTGGGGGGTTCGGTTCTAGCAAGTGCTATGAGGAGTTGAGCCTTAGCTTTATACAAGAGTGAGTAGTTGGTGAAGTCTTCCGCAGGTTGAAGATAGTAATTGTTATTTGGGGTTTAATAACACCCGTCCTTTTCATAGTTTGTATGTATAGGATGAATGTGTGTGTTGAGGTTAATTCTTAAATTGTGTTTGTAGTCGAAGTAATTATTGATGTATTTAGAAAATTTTTAATAAGTTGTTATCATCAGATTTGAGGGTGTTACACACTCCTTTGATAAATTTAATGAAATGTTTAAGAAGTTTGCTTCTAGAGTCTCTCATTGTAAATGCTTTGATCTTATGCATGCTCTTAATCAACATTTCTCAAGGCCTTCCTATCTTATATCTCACCCCAAGCCCAAGAATGACAAATTCAAGGGTGAGAAAGGACAATCTGGTACCTTTGTTAAAGAGGATAAGACCAATACAAAAGGTGTTAAGGCATCTTTAAAGACTTCTAACAAAACTGGACCCATTTGGAAATGGGTACCTAAATCTTCTTGATCTGTCTGCAGAAGAAACAACATGTGCCCATTTGGTACCTAGACTCCGGGTGTTCAAGGCACATGACTGGCGACAGAGGGTTGCTCTCCTCATACAAAGAAAAACATGGAGGAGGTTATGTGACCTTTGGAGACAACAAGAAAGGACAGATTAAAGGCTATGGAGTCATTGCTAAAGGAGACATCGATGTCAATAGAGTGGCCTATGTGGATGGCCTTATGCACAACCTACTAAGTGTTAGCCAACTCTGTGATAATGGACTAGATGTAATGTTCAAAAAGCAATATTGTTCTCTGTTAAAGGAAGATACATCTACAGAACTTCTACGAGCCAAAAGACGAGGTGATATGTACCACATGGACTTCAAGTCGATCAACAACAAAGAAAAGCTTTGTCTGGTCTCAAGTAAGAATGAGGAAGTTTGGCTCTGGCATAAGAGGTTATGTCACCTAAATTTTCATACCCTTGACAAACTTGTAAAATTAGATCTGGTAAATGGGTTACCAAGTATAAAATTCGACCGAGATCATCTATGTTCTGCTTGTGAAATGGACAAACTCAAAAGAGTTGCCCACAAGACCAAGACAAACATATCTTGCACTAGACCTCTACATATGCTTCAGGTAGACCTCTGCGGTCCTATATCTGTGCAGAGCCTAGGTGGCAAGAAGTACATTCTTGTACTCATAGATGAATTCTCCATATATACTTGGGTGGAGTTTGTTCGAAAGAAATCAGATGTTCCTGTGGTACTAATCAATCTTCTTAAGAGAATACAAGTTCTGTATGATTGCAGGGTACAGAGAATTAGAAGTGACAATGGCACAGACTTCAAGAACTCAACCCTTGAAGCCTATCTTACGACAAAGGGCATCTCACAGAACTTCTCGGCTGAAAGGACTCCACAACAAAACGGTGTTGTTGAACGCAAGAACAGAACACTAGTGGAAGCCGCCAGAACTATGCTCACAACCTTAGGGCTCCTGATTTTCTTTTGGGAAGAAGCCATTTCAACTACATGCTTCACTCAAAATCGATCATTGATAGTGAAGAGGCATGCAAAGACCCCATACTACTTGCTCAACCAGAGGAAGCCGAACATCAAATATTTTCATGTCTTTGGTTGTAGATGTTTTGTCCTGAATGACAGAGAACAAATAGGAAAATTTAGCCCAAAAGCTGATGAAGCCAAATTCATTGGCTATTCATCAACCTCCAAGGCATACAGAGTCTATGTGCTCAAATCAAAACATATACTTGAAAGTATTAATGTTTCATTTGATGACTCTTTTCAGATAACTTCTGAGCAAATCAGCTCAGGACTCAAACTTCAGGATGAAGAATCTGGTGATTCATCTAGAGAAAATGATCTTCATCATCTATTTGAAGAGATGTTCAATGATGATGGTCCTTCTGAAGATGATCACAGAGCCCCTGAACGAAACCTCTGAGAACCAAACAGGTACTTCTCTAACTGGTCCTAGCAATACTTTACCCTCTTCCACTACTTTTGTAGGTGCAAACGTCGAGGGGGAGCACTCAGAGGCCAACACTGAACAAGGCTCCAAGCTCAATCAAGATCAAGATCATCTTTAAGACACCTCTAGAGGGTCAACACCAGAACAATCATAGAACTCTGAACAAGGCACCACAGAGCTCTTCACATCAACTCAAAATGATCATTCAAGTCTTGTGGCAAGTACAAATGATCAACTCTCTTCGACAGAGAATGATCAACATCAAGATGAAGAACATGCTCCAGAAATCATCTCAGAAAGTTCAAATGATCACCTACCTCGCATGACAAAATGGACCAGAAGTCACCCGCAGAGCCAAATCATATGTGACCCCTTTAACAAAGTGAGGACTCGATCTAGTACTGCAAACTTTTGTTACTTTACAAACTTTGTTAGTATTATCGAGCTCAAAAAGATCTCTGAAGCTCTTGAAGACCCAAACTAGGTAGAAGCAATGCAAGAGGAGCTTCTGTAGTTTGAAAGAAACGAAGTATGGACCCTAGTGCCTCTGCCGAAAGGCAAAACTGCAATAGGGACCAAATGGGTCTTCAGGAACAAGAAGGATGAGGATGGAGTAGTGATCAGGAACAAAGCAAGACTGGTGGCCAAGGGATACTTCCAAGAAGAAGGAATTGACTACGAAGAAACCTTTGCGCCTGTGGCAAGGCTCAAGGCAATAATAATATTTCTTGCCTTTGCAACCCACAGAGGTTTTAAGGTATACCAAATGGATGTAAAGTTAGTCTTCTTAAATGGACAGATTCAAGAAGAAGTATATGTCCAGTAGCCACCAGGTTTTGAAAGCTCTAAGTACCCTAATCATGTATACTTCTTGAA
Source organism: Arctium minus (assembly GCA_954870635.1). Taxonomy (NCBI): domain Eukaryota; kingdom Viridiplantae; phylum Streptophyta; class Magnoliopsida; order Asterales; family Asteraceae; genus Arctium; species Arctium minus. The sequence continues at coordinate 45,314,151 of OX941089.1, read as the reverse complement.
CAAGGCCCTTTATGGACTAAAGCAAGCCCTAGAGCTGGTACGATAGATTTTCGAACTTCCTTCTTGCAAATGGTTTCGAAAGAGGTACAACTGATACTACTTTATTTTATAAGAAGAGAAAATGTGAGATTCTACTTGTGCAGATTTATGTTGATGACATTATTTTGGGTCTACTAATGACTCTTATTGTAAAAAGTTTGAGTCATTAATGAAGAGTGAGTTTGAGATGAGCATGATATGAGAACTCACATTCTTCCTAGGATTGCAAGTCAAACAAACCAAAGAAGGCATTTTCTTAAATCAAATAAAATATGTCTCTGGCATACTTGAAAAATACAAGCTCTCTGACTCTTCACCAATGAAGACCCCTATGGTCACTAGATCTAAGCTCTATGCAGACCCAGAGGGCAAATCTGTGGAATGCAAACTCTACAGAGGGATGATAGGGTCTCTATTGTATTTAACTGCAAGTAGACCTGATATAATGTTTGTCACATGCCTTTGTGCAAGATTTCAAGCAAACCCCAAAGAATCTCATCTTCATGTTGTCAAGAGGATCTTTAGATACTTAAAAGGGACCAAGAATCTTGGTCTTTGGTATCCAGAGAACTCTGGCTTTGATCTTGTGGCTTATACATATTCAGATTACGGAGGATGCAAACTCGACAGAAAGAGTACCTCTGGGAGTTGCCAATTCCTTGGAGGTAAACTAGTCAGTTGGACTTCTAAGAAACAAAATTGTGTTTCAACTTCTACGGCAGAATCAGAATACGTTGCTGCTGCTAGTTGTTGTTCACAAGTTCTGTGGATGAGAACCCAACTTAGAGACTATGGATTTGACATTGAGAAAATTCCCATCCTCTGTGACTCCAAAAGCGCCATTGCGATCTCTGCCAACCCTGTTCAACATTCTAAAACCAAACACATCGATATCAGGTACCACTTTCTGAAGCATCATGTGGAGCATGGCACTATCGAAATGTACTTTGTTCCCACAGATTACCAGTTTGCTGACCTTTTCACGAAGGCTTTGGATGAGAAAAGATTCACTTTTCTTGTTGGCAAGATTGGTATGCTTAACATGAGTTGATTCACAGAGCCTCTGTCGTAAATACTTTTTTATTTATTTGTTTATTTTGGTTTGCACTGTTCTTCTCCTGAAAATCCTTTTCTCTTTATCAAGTCCACTTGATTTTGTGTCTTGTCCAAGGCTTATCTCTTATGATCCAAGCACAGATCAAGGGGGAGCTAAAATAGGAGTGTTAGTGCATAAATATGTTGGATGCAAGATCATAGAAGATTGAAGATTAAAGTTCAAGAAAGTCAAAGCTCAAAAGTCAATTCTCAAGCAAAGTTAAAGTCAAGTGTAATAGAGTCAAAGTCAAGTTCTTTGTAATAGTTTGTAAGCGTGTGTTGTTTGTTTGTTTTGTTTTTAATAGACTTGTAGTTTTAGAATCTTGTAACTAGAAGATCACTTGTAACATTTTGCAGAGAGAGAGCTAGAGAGAGAAAATTGTGGTTAGAGAGAGAAAGTAATTGAAATCGTTCTGTAATCAATTCTTGTGATTAATCAAACAGGTAGATTGATAAATCTTGTTTGTGATTTGTTTTAGTAATGAGAACTTGATAAATCTGGGATTAATAGAGACCTTGACAATTCAAGGGGGAGCTCGACATTATATTCCAAATATGTCTTTCTCTCCCCATCAAATCTTTTCAAAACTTTTGAGTGGTCAATACTTTAAAATATTTCCTTAATTAGAAATTTTAGGTCTAAGAGCCTCTGTGACCTATCATAGAGTCTCTGGACCTCACGAAGGGGATCTTTTGGCTTTTGAGTTGATATTTGGATTGTATTTGATCATCTCTTTGTTCTTTCGAATTTGTTTTGGTCATCTATGTGTTCAGATCTTTGCTCATCAGAAGCTCTCAACCCACAGAGCTTCTGCCACTCTCATATCTTGTAAATTTTTACCTTATGGTCATTGCATGTGGGTCATTTATGAATGTCACTGTCATTTGGGTATAGCAAATGCCACGCGTGTGAGAATAGGAGGAGGCGCACGTACTCGATCGTGCACCGCCCATCCTGACGTGGCAAAATTTCATTGGTCCGTATCTGTACCATCGTTTTTCAGAAACGGCTCCCTATCCATATGTACTGATTACGGATTTCAATTTTTATTATTTACCGCCTAAACCTTTCACCCCCTCTCAGTATATAAACCCCTTTCTCTCATTTTACCCATTTCTTTTCTACCTGCAATTTTATCTCTCAAGAACCCTAAAAGCACGATCTTCTCTCTTACTTTTCTCCATCTGAAATGGCTTCTCATTCATTGAAGAACAACTCTCAGGGATCTAAAGCTTCAAATGAATCTCAACATTCCATGGCCCAAAAGGCTGATTCTCATTCAGTTGGACAAGAACAAGTTCTAACTAGCAGAATGCTCTCCTTCACCAGACACGAGTACCACCTTAGCAACATGAACCTCAAACCCAACAATCATTTTGTCACCCTAAACCCAACTGGATTCCCTGCTGAAGCTGAACCCCTAATCAAAATCTTGAACAATCATTTTCTCACCAAAGTTCTCACCCTGAAAAGGTCTGACATCCTTGAATCTTAAATTCAGCAATTCTGGCTGAGTGCAAGACATGTAAAAATGGATGGATATGGATATTGCATTATGGGTTATGCAACTCATCCATCCATTGATAAAATTATGGACTTGGGAATTAACAGAAAATGTTTGTCCAACATCTTTGAAATCCCTACCAAGGATGACCTAAACCTACAGAAGTTTTCAGAGGAACCAATAGAGGACGAACTTCTAGAATTTCTATGGTTCATAGGATATGTTGTTCCCATTTCCAAGAGAACAAACTTTAGAAGGCAGAACCTTCCCCCTCCGTGGAATGTTCTGTTTTCCATTCTCAATAGGTGCCTCACGTGCAAGGTATGTAGCCCTGATCAATCCAGTCACACCATTCTGGCCATAATGTATGGGATCTACTACGATCTTCCTTTGGACTATGCTGGGCTAATCTTCAAGGAAATCAGGAATGTTGTCATAGCTAAACAACAAGATTAGGACAGGGGCACAGAGCCAAGGAACTTGGTATTCGGTAGGTACTTTGCACTACTACTCGGAGACGACCTAATCGGAGAAGGAAAACTGCCCGCAGAGGGAAAGACCATCAAGCTCCACGAGATGAAGTCTCACAAACCAACAACTCTGAAGAGTGGATACCCGAATGCTCGACCTCTGCCAGTAAGACTTCAACAGTACTTGGGTAGTGAAAAGGGTGTTAGGACTTACATTCGTAGGCACAGGACTCCTGCACTGAGTCCTGCAACGCCCCCCCCCCCCCTCACGTGTAGGATTCCAAGTGGGTGAGATTGTTGTTTATCTTAGGGAGAAAATCACAGAGGGTGAAGAGGTGAATGTGGTCGAAGAGGCACAGGTGAGAACAGAGAGATTAGAGCCCGAGAGTGGGATGGGGAGTGCAAAACCCAAGAAGAAAAACAAAAAGAAAACCCTAAAGAGATTCAAAGTTGAAGAGACTCCAAAATCACCTATAGAGGTTACCAAACCGAAGAAAAAAAAAGGCAAAGACACTCTCTGAGGGGGAAGTACTTGCAACAACAGAGGCTACAACTAGGGGTGTTCATCCAAACCGCCAAACCGCCCACACCACACCGTAAAACGCAGTTTAGGACTTTCGCGGTGCGGTTTGCGGTTTGCATTTTTACCAAACCACACTATGCGGTGCAGTTTGCGGTTTTGAGTTTTCAAACCGCACCGCACCTTTTATATATTACTTTTAAATTTTTAATTTTAAACATATATATATATATATAATAATTTGATTTAATGTTTATATAATTGGGCTTGTGTTTTTAAATTTTAATTATGGACTTTAAGTATTTATAAGCCTTCTTAAAAGTTTAAAGCCCAACGAATGAAAAAAAAATTGGGCATTGGCAATTGAGAGTCAAGATGAAGACGAAAGAAAAAGTTGGAGACGTCACTTTATCCGTTTATCATATTGAAACAATTTATTTTTTAGACTATTTCTTTGACTATTTTTAATTATGCATTTTGGAGTTGGATGTATTCAAACTCTTTATTTTTTTGGACTACGGTCAATAAATCGTTGATTTGCTAATGTATTTTAATCTTATAATTTTTAGGATTGTATGCATAAAGTGCGATAGGGACAAACCGTATAAACCGCACCAAATGCGGTGCGGTTTAGTGCGGTTTGAGGTATATGCGGTGCGGTTTGCGGTTTTGCCCCAAACCACACCGCGAACACCCCTAGCTACAACCACAGAGCCCCCTCAGAAGACTACCAAACGAAGGCTTGTCAAAATGGCAAGCTCTGAACCTCTGATCAAGGAAACAAGAGAAGAACCTGTATAGGTAGCAGAAGAACCTCTGCAGAGGCGAAAGAGGAAAGCCCAAGTAGTAGAGAGCTCTGAAGAAAAACCATGGAGTCCTCTACATGTTGCCACAGAGATAGCCAAAGAGGTGACAAAGCTATACTTTGTGGACCTAGGAGAGAGAGTAGATGTGGAAATGCAAGACATTACAGGGCTCTCTAGCTCTAAGGGTGAGGGAGAAGCTGAAACGAAAAAAATCGTTGGAGGAGATTGTGTTATCCCAGATAACAATGTAAAACAAGATGACAACTTCGATTTCAATCAATTACTATTTTATTTCAATCACAGAATTATTACAGATATGCTCTCACAAGTTTCTCTCTCTAACACTGATATGTGCACACATTGAATGAACACTAGAACTGATGAACTACTAGCACAACACGAAACCATATCCCTATTTAAACACGGGATAAAACACTCAAGACACTATGCACGCACAATACAAAACGCCTACATAACAAAACACTCACACAACAACACTTTGACTTTTTATTACAATTGACTTTGACTTTCTGCTTGAGAGTTGACTTGAGCTTTGAATTTCATTTTTCAGTCTTTATGATATTGTATCCAACAAATATGTGCACTAACAATCTCCCCCTTTAGATTCAAGATCATCTCTAAAAGATTTTGCAATTCAATCTCCCCCTTTCGTTACATTTTTAATCTTTATCAACTTGTCTTCCCCTTGTAGACTTCTTGTCAACTCAGAACATCTTCAGAAATAAACATTTGAGCAATCCCTCCCTTTGTTAGAATATTATCATATTAAATCTCCCTTTTTACTTAGCAATCTCCCTTTTCTTTGACAAAATCTGTCTTCAAAAAATTTTGTAATCTCCCCAAAGTCTGTCTTCAAGAATAGTAACAATCTCCCCAAGGTTGTAAAACCTCTTTCAGACACAAGAAAGAAATTATCTTCAGGTTCAGCTCAGTTTGCTTCAGCAAATTTTTTTCAAAGAAAATTTCAGCAAATTCTTCTCACATTCTGAAATCTTTGAACTTTTCTCTTTCAACTTTCAACAAACTTCTTCAAAATCAAGTGTCTTGATATAAATTTCTTCTTTCAGTTCCAACTTTGCTTTATCAAACCAATAATTCTTGAATATTTTCCAAACATTTCTTGATCTTCTCCCCCATCTATAACATTTCTTGATTCACTCTTGTTGGATCATTAGTTGTATTCAAGATTAAAATGTAGAAAGGGGTCTTAATTGTAATTGTCTATAATTTCCTAGGGGGTAATATGTAGTTATCTAGGTTTGACCATGCCTTGGTCATGTTGACCTTTATAAGGCAATGTTTCTTTGAGAATCCCTAGGGCTTTATTTGAATTATTTCACACACAAGGTAGTGATTACACCAAGAACACACACTCACACTTAGACTTGTGGCACAAGAGATATATGGCTATTTTGATTGATTCTTCTTGATCTCTTATCATTATTGTGTTGTGTAACATTGATCAACTAATGTCTGGGCTTAACAACTCTCCCCCTTTTTGATGAATGAAGCATGAAATCATCAAAACTCTTTACAAGAAATGTCATTGACAATCTGATCTGACCACTGATCTTTTGAACACAGAGCCTCTGATTATTCATCGATCCAAAAAGATATTCATCCGAATCTTTGCAAATTCAGAACAATTATGAATGTAACACCTGAATCAACAAATGAATCAGTTAAGATGTCTGTCAGTAACATGAAGTCACTGTGTGTAACAAATACACATTGGAAAGGAGATTTTGTGATGTTCACTCGTCCAGGTCTTCCATTCAATCATCGAAACACCACAAAGGAATTTCTATGAACGTTATGACAAGAAAACATATTCCTTGTGTGCTCGTACTTGTGTTTGAAAGAATTAGCACAGATGATTGCTATTATATAGGCTCAAAATTGTGTAAACCATTGAGACAACAACAGTTAAACACAGACTCGATTGTGCATGATCGAAGTGCGAAGGTGGGGCAGACTTCCTTCTTTTTCAATATCTAGATTTTCCGAATGAAAACCAGATAGATTATGTGTTGCGTCCCCTTGAAATAATGAAACATTTTCTTATTGAGAAGATAATGAGTAGCTGGTGGGGTTTTTATCAAGAGTTGGCATGGGCTAGTTTCCTGTTTCAATAATGTTCACGAACAATTGTGAAACACTAGCAATGTGGCTGTCCGACTCAGAAAAAGTTGGTGCAGAGTTTGATATTCTTTTGCTCTGTTCTTATACCCTCTTTCTTTTAATCGTTAAGCTCGCTTCTAACCAAACTCTCATTTCTATTTTACCTCATCACTCAACCCATACTCAGTATTTTGATTCCTCACACATTCGATCACTCAAGGATTAACTTCTTGGGTAGGAAACACTGGTTAACGTGAATCCATAGAAGTTTCATTTAAGTCCTCACAATGAACCCATGTTTTCCTAAAAGATCATGTTGCTCAACAATTTCTTGGCAATGAAGCACAAAATATGAAATACAAATCAGATATTAGTATGCTCAATGAGATAATCATGAAGATTTGAGCATTTTAAACATTGAAGACTTTTCAAACAAGAGAATTGAATGAATGAAATGAATATAAGAAACTTGTTTGAAAATCTAACATTGTATTAAAAAGATCAAAATATCTGAATGATTTATCGATTAAGGCTTAGGTCAGCAAAAATTGGATAATGTTTATACGAATCAAGATATAGACAAGTATTGAAAGAACGTTTCGAAATGAAATCAACGCTCAAAATTCATTGAAGTTCAATCGGGGTGTATCACCATCGAAAAATTTGTTCAATTTGAGACATGGTGATAACATACTCAACAAAATATGTAAACCGGTGTGTATGAATACTTGAAAGTATATTGAAAAGATAATACGCAAGTATTAATCTTTGGAAACACACGGTTTGTATATCATTGAAGCACAAATAACATGAAAAACATTTAAAATCACAGTTCTACATTCATGAAATCTTTTTAAGAATCAGAACTGGTTTGAACATTTAAGAACAAGTTTTCATATCTGAAAGTTGTCCTTCTTTCAGACACATATGAGATTAAGATTAGAAATAAACCTTTTCGTTCAGTCTTAAATCTCATAAAGTCAGCTCTAAGTCATATATAATATGATCATGTAAGCTCTCTCTCAATTCTGCAAAAGTCACAAAGTCGTCAAAGCACAAAGCTTTATTCACAAAATTTATGGAAAAGTAAATGACGTAAAGCAATAAAACTTTGAATGTACGAGTTCTGATCAGAAGTAATCAGAAGTCATATACTCCCCTTGAAATTATGCATCATAAAATATGGCAGTGAAAAACATGATAGAGATCTACAACTCCCCCTAAAATATAGATCATCTTATCTTGCGAATGCATATTTTTCAGTAAAAATATGTACTCCCCCTTGATGGTTGATTTTCTCATTCATGTATCGGAGTACAATCACTTATCAGCACGGGAGTATCATCTCTTTTGATCATTGAAGAGCGAGTTCTAAACTGTTGTGTTTAGAAGTCAAACTCTTTATCTTTGAAGAACGGGTCCTGAACTGTAATATACAGAAGCCTTGGTTCTCTTACTCCCCCTTGACTTGAGGTGCCTGCAACACATAATCATCCTTTGGCTTTGGTACCCACTGGTATTTGGGTCCATGCTTGTGAGTTGCAGTTCTATTAGGAGTAATTGAGTAAGAACCATACCAGTAATGATCACTAGTTTTATGAACAAAATCATATGTACGATAGTAAGAACAATACCTTTTCCTTGTAGACAACCTGATTAATTAATCTCTCGAGTAAGCAAAATCAGGTTTACCTTTCAGCACATTGTTCTTCTTGGCTTTTGATTCATGTACAAATGATCTGTTTCCTTTCTTCTCATCCTTCTTCTCACCATTCTTTTCACCATCAACTGGTTTCACTTTCCAAACCAGCTTTTCTTCGTTATAGCTCCTTCTTCTCCTTCTTTGTGTACCTGAACCATCTACATTTCGATCATAGAAAATGTTAGTAGTACGAATCTGATCAAATGAATTAACTGACATTTTTGAAGAAACAGTTCTTTGATGTGAGCTTGAGGCTGTCCTTTTAGAGTCAGCTTGATCATTTCTAGGTGTGTGGATTTTTGACTCTGGAGTCGTTTGCTCAGTCACCACCACCTTAGAAAAATATCTTCAAGCTCTTTTATCTTTGAAGAATAATTGTCTCTTTCTTTGACAAGCAGGTCAATCTTTTCTTGAAATTTAGACTTCGTTTCCTGCTCTTTCAGAACACATGTTGACAGTTCAGATAACATATCAGTAAGCTTCTTAATCTCAGATTCAAAAATATTTCGTTCTTGTTCAAAATCATTCTCCACATTCTTTCTTCCATCAGATATATCTTTGAATATTCCAACATTCTTCTGTTCTATAACCTTCTTCTCTTTTTCAAACTTGTCTCTTTCCAGGATGATCACTTTTGAGAAAGCTTAGAACATTTAAGCTCAATACCTTTCTTCTCTTCAAAACTTTTCCTTGAAAACTCAGAAAACTTCTTTGCAACCCCTTTCTTTTCACTCTCAAAAGCATCTCTGTCTTTGGTTATCTTTTGTTCCAGATCAGTAATCTTCTTGTTCAGCTCTTCATTAGCATCCTCCAGATTCTTAATTTTCTCCTCCTACCTATCAACAAAATCTGCTTGCTGGATTTGAACCATTTGATTTTCCAAGTCAGAGATCTTTCTTTTCAGCTCAGTATTCTCAGTTTCCAAACTCTTTACTCTTTCTTTAGAAGATATCTTTGATCCTCCCATCATCTTTTCAAGTTGTTCCCACAACTGTTTTCCTGTAGTCTTTTTACTATCTAATTTGATAGAAATCTCATCTGAAATTCTTTGCAAGATAAAAGCTTTGTCCAATCTGTTAGCTTTATGTCTCCATCTCTGCTCATGTGTGTATTCCTGAAGTAGTAGTGAGTACTCTCCTCGTTCCGTTGCTCCATTTTCTCCCATAAAAGAGTAAGTCTTTGTTGGAGTTTTCATCTTTCCTTCCTTCAGAGATATTCTGATATATTCTCCCAAAACACTGCGATCAATGAAATCCAGAAAATGATCCTTCCACTGTTCGTATTCGCCTTTAAACAGTACTGGAGGTTTCTCATCAATTTCAATTGCGAGAGCTTCTCTGGATGTCGTTATGTAATGATTGATACAACAAGAACTTGACAATGATCATTAGAAATTCAGAAACAACCTGTAAGAATTCTTTTGAAATTTCCCAAGGTTGTCACGATCAATAAGAACATAACATCTACACCCAAAAACACGAAAGAATTTAACATTAGATTTTCGGTTATTTATGATTTCATAAGCAGCTTTACTAAGACGTTTATTAATAACTGTTCTGTTTTACGTGAAACAAACTGTAGCTACTGCTTCGGCCCAAAGGAATGTAGGCAGATCAGAATACACAAGCATGGTCCTTGCTGCCTGCACAAGAGTTTTGTTCTTTCGTTCAACTAATCCGTTTTGCTGTGGAGTCATGACAACAGAAAAGTTGTGAGAAATCCTGAATGATTGAAGATAACTTTGTAAAGAATCATTCTTGAACTTTGTTCCATTATCACTCCTCAACTTTTGTACTGGTCATTGCAGAAGAACTTGTATTTTCTTTATGAAGTTGATAATCAGCTCAGGTGCTTCTGATTTGAGTCTATGAAACTATAACCATGTATGCCTTGAAAACTCATCAATCATAACTACAATGTACTTCTTTCCTCCAATTGATTGAGTTCGCATTGGTCCACATAGATACATATGAATCAGTTCTAGTGGAGATTTGCACTTTGATTGAGTCTTAGACTTGTGAGGACTCCTTTTCATTTTACCCAACTCACACGTAGAACATAATGATTATTTCTCAAATATTAACTCTAGAATACCAATGACTAGACCTTTGCTTGTCAAGATGTTGATGTCCTGAAAGTTTTGATGAGATAATCTCCTATGCCAGATCCAACTCTCTTCCTTAGAAGCCTTTCAGGTTAGACAAACTGATTTCGAAGTAGTCAACGTCGAAAAGTTTATGGCATACAGATCACCTAATCTTGTAGCTTCGAATATTTCAACATCATTCGGATCATCAATAGAGCAACTTTCTTCACAGAACCTAACTTTACACTTCTTCTCACAAAACTGACATATGCTAAAAAGGTTATGTCACAAACCATCAACAAATAAGACCTTTTGAATGGTAACGGTTCTATTTATAAGCTTTCTGTATCCTCTTATGTATCCCTTGCTATGATTACCAAAACTTATTGTTCCTCCAGGACATTCCACAAAATCGTGCAGTAAACGCTTATAACCTGTCATGTGACTTGAGCAACCCGAATCTATGATCCACATAGGACAGTCCTGAAAGAAACAATCATTTCAGCTTAGGCACCCATATTAATATGGATCCCTTTTTGTTAGTATCAACAAATTTTTTAATATCAGTTGACGAGCCATTGATTCTCCATTCAAATTTAGCATCTTTCAATGAAATTTGTGGTTTATGCTTGTCTTTTGGTAACCATTTCCACACAAATTTCACATCAACAAAATCAGATTTAAACAAGTGCTCATTAGAATGATATTTCTTCTGAAATCCAAACACTTTTGCAGATTCATTAGCTGAATTCTTTAAAAAAGATTTGTTCCAAAACGAGCTTTGAACTTTTCTTTTCTTTGAAAAATTCATTTGGTAAGAGAATGAGTTGTGTTCACAATGTAATTTGCGCTATGCTTGTGTCAACAATTTGGAACGAGAAAGATTATTGCATTTATTCAAGAAAAGTTGACAACAATCACGAGAACTATTACAAGTTTTTGAAGCACTACATTGTTCATTGTTTTCACAACATTCATTTACAGACTTAACAGAAGAACTATTTTTGAAAACCTTAGACATAGTCTTCTGAAGTCTATTCTTTCTCTCCCAAACTACTCCATTAGCACCTTTCTTTTCTGAAAAGCAACAAGAATCAGAGTCAGTAGAAGGATTAGAAAATGAACTTTTAAAACTGGAAGATTAGTTCCCGAAGTTTCTCCTTTTTCAAAGATATTGTGCTTAAATTCAGATTCTTTTGAAGGTATAGTAGAAGACCTTAACTGAGCAAGAAATTCCAGATTTGTTACATGAAAATCAAAAGAAACAAATTCCGGATTTGTTGAAATTTCAAAATCCTTGTTTTCAGAGTTTGCATTGGAATTTAATTTTGGCAATTTAAAAAATTTGACCTTCCAAAATTCTGATTTGTTTCTAAAGCTTTTTTTTTTTTTTCCAAACTTGTATAAAGATCAAATTCAATACAAAGTCTTTCATCATCTAATTCTTCAATTAGATTTTTCAAATCCAAAATCTCTTTTTCTAAAATTAAAATTTTATTAATCTCATGATTTTGCTCAGACTTTTCTGATTTAGTATCATCGATAGACTTTGACACACAAGAAATATCCTCCATCTTTGCTTCCTTAGAAGAATCAGAGTCAACAGATTTAGGAACACTGGCTTCAAGGATTCAACAGATTCACTTGTTTTTGGAAATAACATTTCAATTTCAGTAAATTCAGTCCTTTTAGACTTATAACTAGAATTTAAACATCATATTCAAATTTTCTTGTGTTAAAATTTGGTTTATGTGAATCTTTGTTTTCACCAGTTGAACCTTCCTCTTTCTTCTCATTTTCTTTTTCAGAAACTTTAGAAATCGGAATTTCAGGTTTTATAAATGATTCAGAAATAGGAGGAACCCTTTTTGAACTAATAGATAACTTATCAAAATTATAAAGATTTTCAGGTGCCTTCTTTAAAATATCTACTTCTGAAATACCTAAACCCATCTTAGGATTGTAAAACCGAGTATCTTTAGGGTTGTTGGTCAAAAGTTTCAAAGTCTGTTCAGTCTGACCCCTTTTGAAGTTTAAATCTTCTAATTGTTTGATTTTAGCATAAGCCTCAGATCTTTCTTGAAAACAAACTTCTAGTTTAAAAGCATTATTAAGATTTTCATCCTTCACTTACTAAACTCTTTTTGCAATTCGGAAATTTTGGTTTCTAACTTATGTTTCTCAGATCGAATCAGATCTTTTCTTTTTATGTCTTCAGCTAAACATTTATATAAAAGCACATCTTCTTGATATCTCAAAACTAAAATCTTTTCTTGTTTGAATTTATCTTTCAAATCATCAAATTCTTTTTTCATAAAGATAAGTTGAGAAATCAGATTTTGCATTTCTTAATTCTCATAATTATCATTATCAGTTGAAGAATGTACCTCAGATTTCGAGTCAAAAGTCTCATCGTTGATGTGTGTCCCAATACGTAATCATTCAAACAAGTAAACAATTAAGCAACAACGATAATGCAAACCTGATATGATTATTCAATTGATTCAAAGGATTACAAGTGCTCTTGATAAAATCAAAACTCTCTCTGCTTCTTGTTCTTCACGGCGCCACACTAACCTCTCTCAATAATTGATTCTCTCTAATTAAGATCCCTTAACCCTAATTACAACTAACCTAATCATATTTATACTTAGGCCATAAGCCTAATGGGCTTGGCTTGCTTGGGCCCAACAACTAAAACAACCTATTAACTTAATAATAAACCAAATAAATAAAATACGAAAAACACACTTTTGACTATTTATTACAAAAGGACCCTAGACTATTTGTTGAGACGACTTTATCAGCTTTGACTTCAGATTTCCATCTTCAGATAATTATGATCTTGAATCCAATAAATATGTGCTTTAACAATCTCCCCCTTTGGATCAAGATCATTCTTTAAGCTCAGAAAATGAATAATCTTCCTCTTTGTCTTCAGAATGTAGCAATCTCCCCAATCGATGAGAATATCTTTTGGAAATAAATTATCTCCAGTTTCAGCTCGGAATGCTTCAGCAAATCATCTTCAAAGAAAATTTCTTCATTTCAGCATATCTTCAGAATATCTTCCATTTCTTGATTAACGCTTCTCCCCCTTTTTGATGAAAAGAGCAAAGAGTTCATCAAAACATGTCTTCAAGAAATTTCTTCCACCATTGATCTTGCAAACAGAACCACTGAGTATCCGTCAATTCATTAAGATGTTCATCCAGATCTTTGCAAATCTAGACAAATTAGAAAATGAAGTGTAACACCTGAATCAACAAATGAATCAGTTAAAATTGCCTGTCAGTAACACAAAGTCACCGTGTGTAACAAATACACAATATAAAGGAGCTTTTATGATGTTCACTCCCCCAGGGCTTCCATTCAATCATCGAAAAACCACAAAGGTAATTTCTATGAACGTTATGACAAAGAAACAAATTCTTTGTGTGTTCGTGCAAGTGATAGAAAGAAATAAAGCATATGATGATTGCTTATAAGACTCAAAATATGTAAACCACTGAGACAACAGTTAGTTAAACACAGACTCAATGTGCATGAATGAAGTGTGAAGGTGGGGCAGACTTCCTTTTTTTCAATATCCAGATTTTCCAAATGAAAATTAGATAGCATATGTGTTGCGTCCCCTTTTGAAAATGAAACATTTTCTTGTTGAGAAGAAAATGAGTGGCTGGTGGGGTAATGTCAAGAGTTGGCATGGGCTAGGTACCTGTTTCAATAATGTTCACCAAAGAAATGTGAAGCATTAGAAATGTGGCTGCCCGGCTCAGAAAGTATTTGGTGCAGAGTTTTATATTCTTTTACTCTGATCTCTCACCCTCTTTCTTTTAATCTTTAAGCTCACAGCTAACCGAACTCTCTTTTGACATATTCTCTCATCACACATCCCACACTCATTTCTTTTGAACTCCTCACATTTAATCACTAAAGGATTAACTTCTTGGGTAGGAAACACTGGTTAACGTGAATCCATAGAAGTTTCTTTGAAGTCCTAGCACACTGATCCCATGTTTTCCTATGAAGCATATGTTGCTCAGATGATTTAACTTGATCAGTTAAAGCTCAATGATGAATCAGAAAACATTTAAAATCACACTTCCAATTCAAGAAATCTGTTTGAGAATCGGGAAGTGGTTTGAACATTTAAGAACATGTTTTCTTATGATTGAAAGTTGTCCTTCTTTCAACCATGAATGAGATGAAGAAAAGAAATTATACCTTTCGAGTACAGTCTCACATCTCGCGAAGTCAAGCTTAAAGTCATAAAGATATGATCTTGTAAGCATCTGTCAATCTGCAAAAGTCTTAAGGTCTAGTCAAAGTAACTTTATTCACAAAAATTGAAATGACATAAAGCAGTAAAACACTTAGTGTACGAGTTCTGATAAGAAATAATCAGAAGTCATAGCCATACTCTTTACTTGTATGCTCCCCCTAGAATCATGCATCACTAACAATTATTAGTAAGCACAATGCATTTAAATATGCTCCCCCTCAAACTAACATTGACCATCAATGAAATACTTCTCACACTCCCCCTGAGATCATGAACAAACTGTTAAAGAGCAGGTATCATGCGAAAATAATAATAAAGAAATGATAAAGAGATACAATAAGAAACTTTAATAGGTAACTACCGATTAGGTCTTAAGATTTAGCATACCAAGTCTTGAGACAAGAAAATTAAATCTCTTTTCGTCTAAAGGTTTGGTAAACAAATCTGCAAGCTGATAATCGGTTTTTACAAAGTAAAGTTCAATTGTCCCCTTTTCTACATTATCTTTTATAAAATGATACCGGACATCTATGTGTTTGGTCTTAGTATGTTGAACAGGGTTCGGTAATCGCAATAGCGCTCTTCGAATCACAATAGATCGGAATTCTATTGAAATGAAATCCATAGTCTCGCAGTTGTGTTCTCATCCACAAGACCTGAGAATAGCAGCTAGTAGCAGCTACATATTCCGCTTCGGCCGTTGATGTGGAGACACATAATTGCTTCTTTGAAGCCCAACTGACGAGTTTATCTCCAAGGAATTGTATATGACCCGAGGTGCTTTTCCTGTCTAACATGCAACCAGCATGATCTGCGTCTGAATAAGATGTTAGTTCAAAGCTTGTATCCTTAGGATACCACAGACCAAGATCTGCAGTCCCCTTCAGATACCTGAAGATCCGCTTTACAGCAGACAAATGGGATTCTTTAGGATTGGCCTGATATCTAGCACATAAGCATGTAGAAAACATTATATCCGACCTACTAGAAGTAAGATACATTAAAGAACCTATCATCCCTCTATAAGTCCTAACATCAACAGCCTTTCCCGAAAGATCGGTGCCAATCTTAGTACCAGGTGCCATTGGGGTACCAATCGGTTTACAATTTTCCATTTTGAACTTCCGAAGAATATCCAGAATGTATTTAGATTGATTGATAAAAATCCCCGTTGAAAATTGTTTGACTTGCAATCCGAGAAAGAAATTCATCTCTCCCATCATGCTCATTTGAAAACGAGACACCATGAGGTTTGCAAAGTTCTTACAGTACTTAGGATTTGTAGAACCAAAAATAATATCATCCACATATATTTGAATAAGAATGATATCGCCTTTATCCTTTTTAATAAAAAGAGTGGTATCGACCGTACCTTTTGTAAAACCTGACTTGACCAAGAATTGAGATAAGATATCATACCAGGCGCGAGGAGCTTGTTTCAGTCCATAAAGAGCTTTATCCAAGATGTAAACGTGATTAGGCTTATCTGGATTCACAAACCCTTCAGGTTGAGAAACGTAGACTTCTTCCTTGAGTACTCCATTCAGAAAAGCTGTCTTCACGTCCATTTGATAGACGGTGAAGTTCTTGTGAGCTGCGTAGGCTAAGAACATCCGAATTGCCTCTATACGTGCCACTGGAGCATAAGTCTCATCGTAGTCTATCCCTTCCTCTTGCCTATATCCCTTGGCAACAAGTCGTGCTTTGTTTCGGATAACGGTACCATCTTCATCTTTCTTGTTTTTGAACACCCATTTCGTACCAATGATGGTTTTACCTTGCGGTTTGGGTACGAGTCTCCAGACTTTCAGTGCTTCAAACTGATTCAGCTCATCTTGCATCGCAGTTACCCAATCTGAATCGGCAAGGGCCTCAGATACGCGTGTAGGCTCGATCTTGCTCAGAAAGGATTCATACATACATAGATTTGATGTTGCAGACCTAGTTTGCACCGGTGCAGAAGGATCTCCAATAATTTGATGTACCGGATGCTCTTTGGTCCACTTATGTTCATGAGGGAGTGGATTAGATGCATGTTGATCATTGTCCTCATCTAGGAATCCACTGGTATCTCCTTCAGATGGTTCAGAATTAACGGGGGCTTCAGTTGAAGTAGTCGTTGCAGAAGTTGCAGTAGGTACAGCTTGGTCAATCTGATGATCAGTCCTTACAGTACATCCTACTGAGTCAGCTACTTCTGTCTCGGCGGTGTTGGTCACAACTTCAACTGTCGGAGTAGGCTTTTGAACTGGAACTTCTTGCTGAATAGGGGAATCGAATTCATTAGAGATATCGGAAGTGGTCGGATGAGTAGTCATCGAGTCTTCTATCCTGTCAACCACAACAGAGTTAGGCAATTTAGAACCAAGAAATTCATCATAGAACAGTTCAAATAATAAATCCAAATCAGATAAATTAGAGGTAGACGACGAAGCGCCATCTGATTTGTTCTCTTGAGGTGCAGGTCCTGGACTGGTTGGTCCAGAAGCTAATACTCCAGTAATTATGGGTTCTGAACTGATGTGCTCAGAAGCCATGTCCTCATCAAATGTAACATTTACGCTTTCGATCACAGTCTTCGACTTCTTCAAGTAAACCTGATATGCAGTAGATGTCGAGGAATAAGCAACGAAGATGCCTTCATCCGCCTTAGCACTGAACTTGTTCAGATTCTCTCTGTCGTTTAGAACAAAACACTTACAACCAAAAACATGAAAATATTTAATGGTTGGTGTTCGATTGTTGATCAACACATACGGAGTCTTCTGAAATCTGCGGTGTATCATGGAGCGATTCTGAGTGTGACACGCAGTCGATACAGCTTCAGCCCACAAAAATAAAGGTAAGTCAGATTGGCTGAGCATTGTTTGAGCGGCCTCAACAAGTGTACGATTTCGCCTTTCTACGACTCCGTTCTGTTGAGGCGTGCAAGCAGCAGAGTATTGATGTGATATCCCGACCGATTCGAGATATTCTTCAACTATCTTGTTCTTGAACTCTGTGCCGTTGTCAGTCCTGAGAATCTTTACTTGTTTTTGCAGATTGACTTGGGTCGTCTTCAGAAACGTAATGAGAACATCGGGAGTCTCATCTTTAGACCGTAGAAACTTAACCCAAGTGTATCGTGTATAGTCGTCCACGATAACTAGCACATACTTCTTTCCTCCTAAGCTTTGCGTTCGCATAGGACCGCATAAGTCCATATGCAATAACTCTAAAGGAGAGCTGGTACTAGGTTCAAGCTTCGGTTTGTGTGGGGCTCTCTTCATCTTTCCCTTTTCACACGCTGCACATAGATGTTCTCTTTCATATTTCAGCTCTGGAAGTCCTTTTACTAGCTTGCCACTGACCAGCTTGTTGATGTACCGAAAGTTGAGGTGAGAAAGTCGTCGATGCCATAACCAGCTTTGTTGCATCGAGGCCTTTGATAGTAGACAAACTTGATTGTCAGTCTGGACCTTTGACAAGTTGATGGTGTAGAGGTTTGACTTGTGAGTGCCAACCAAGAGTTCTTTCCCGTCTTCAGTGCGTACCGAACATGTCTTGGCCTTGAAATTAACCTCTAAGTCTTTGTCGCAGAACTGGCCAATGCTGAACAGATTGTGCCCTAAGCCTTCAACGTAACTCACCTTCTTGATCGTAAGATTTTCATGTACAACATCACCATATCCCAGAATAGGTGAAAACTGATCATTCCCAAAACGAACTGTGCCACAGTATTTGTCCGTAAAATTAGACAACATACTCTTCTGCCCGGTCATATGCTTGGAACACCCGCTATCCAAGTACCACATATGATGGGTCTGCACAACACAAATCAGGAAAGAAGAGGTTTAGGCACCCATTTAAAAATGGGACCTCCACTGTTAGTACTTGATTTTGGCACCCATTTAAAATTGGGCCCGCTTATTCTTTGAAAACCATAATCATGATAAGATGAATGACAACGATAAGATGAAACATTATATGAACCATACCAAACATCATAAAATTTAAGAGAAGCATAATCACATTCACCATAATTTAAAAACTTTTTATTCTTAGATGGAGCTAACTGGAATAATTGCTTTATAGAGTATTTCTTGCGAGAATCAACAAGATTAGCAACATTCACAATCACATCATCTTTACTAGAAGTCTTTTTATTCAAAACAAAACTAGAACTAGATTTAGCTTTCTCGTCTATCTTCTGTTTCGGTATCCATGCAGTCTTAACTCCAACCCTTTGCTTTCTCAAATCTGAAACATGTGAAACTTTAGAGTTAGAATGATGAGAATTAAGAGAATGCTTCTTCTTTGGCTTACCAGTGGGGATCGGTTTCTGTGAAAGCTGAGATTTTTGTTTCTTACCTTTTGCTTTCTTTGATTTCACAGAAACTGATTTATCAACTTTCGTTGATGTTTCACCTTTTTCAAACACACTGGGTAATCCAAAAGAATTAATAACACAATATGAATGATCAGGAATTTTAGAGGTAAAATCAAATTGAGCAACACAATCATTCAAAATACCATCAGAGTTTAAGAAATTAAGATCATTCTCAAGTGAGCCAGATCTGTCATCAGAATTTAAAGCCTTAGAGAATTTAGAAAAATCAGTATCTTTGAACACTGTTGAAATACAGTTTGTTCTAAGTCCATCAAAAGTCTTTCTTCTGTAAGAGTATTCTCGAGTTCAGAAATTTTACTTTCCAAAACTAGAGGAGGTACGTAAATCTTACCTTCGATGGGTTTAGCCTCCAACTCTTTTACAGAATAACTCTCAAAATAATCATTTGAAAGAAATTTTGATTTATTAGAACTATAACTGTTATTCAACTTCTCATAGCGAAATAGAAGTTGAACTTTAGTTGTGTTCTTTCTTTTATCATATTCCTTGGCTTTATCTTTTTCAGACAGACTAGTCCAAAAGGGTTTGAGTTCCTGATGTTGAGGAGCCAACAACATAAACCCAAAGTCATAAAGTGCAGGCACTTCAGATATACCCTTTTTGAGATGATGTGGGTTCTTGTAACCAAGTCCCCAAGTATCAGGTTTCTCTTTAGGTTTGTTCAAATAAATAGTGTGTTCAGTTTGACCTAAAGAATGTAATTTCTCTTCCAAAGCATTCACCTTTTCTATTAAGGATTTATTCTCTTTTGAAGTAGAAAAGTACCTTTTAGCAATCTCTCTAGATTTAAACTCACATTCTTTAAACTTTGAATCAGTTTCAGATAACTCTTTATGAATTATAGTCTTTTCTTTAGCGCTGGTGTCTATATTTTTGTGCAAAGTTTCAATTAATACATTTTTCTCAGCAATATCATTACTAAGTTTATGTATAGATTGATTTTTCTCATTTATGACACCTTTCTCACGCTTCAGTTTCGACTCTAACTCTTGGAGTTTAGACATCATGGCATTCATTTGGTTCAGTAAATCAAATTCAGTTAAGTTACATACCTCATCATTATCTCCATCATCAGAATCAGCTTCAGCTTCTGACTGGTTCTTTCCCATCAAGCACAGATGTGCTGTCTCGTCCTTCTCTCCTTCTTCAGATTCGTCGTCCGAATGGTCGATCCAATATTCATCCTCGGCCATTAATGCTTTTCCAGCCTCTTGTTGCTTGGCTAGAAGCATCTTATTCTTGTAATAGTCGGAGTTTCGGACTTTTGATTTGCGACAGTCCTTGGCAAAATGACCGAGTCTCCCACAATTGTAGCACTTAATCGGTTCTTCCTTCTTGGTCTCTTCAGCTTCATCCTTCTTCTTGTTTTCTGGTCTCCTTTCTTCAACTTTCTCCTTATGCTTGTAGTTATTAGGACCAGACGAGTATCTCTGACTATTGGAGTTTGGCTTTTTATAGAACTTCTTTTGGAGAGCCTTGGTTATCAACAGCATGGCTTCCTTCAGTTCATTACAATCGTCAGAGTCAGACTTTGCCTCGCAATCAGCTTCTTCCGATTCAGATTCTATCACCTTCTTCTTCTTAGACTTCTTAACCACAAGAGCAACTGGATCAGCAACTGCTTTGTCAGCCTTTTTCATCTCAGCCTTGATCTCTTCTACTTTTTCCTCATTCTGTCTGAGGATTTCATAAACTTCATGAAGAGGAATGTCATGCAGATCCTTCAACTGCCTCATTTGTCGGGTGAACCTCTTCCACTCAGGCTGAAGATTGCTGAGAAATTTCACATTCAGCTCCACGTGAGATTTGCTGATCTTGTTCTTGCTGAGCTCGTTCAGCAATGTGACAAATCTGTCATACGTGGCTTCGAGTGACTCTCCAGCTTTGGCTTTTAACTCTTCATAATTATTCAAGCAGGTGGATACTTTGAGCTGGTTGCCGACTTTAGATCCAATCATCATCTTCTCCAATTGATCCCACATTTACTTACCGGTAGCGTTGTAGCTGTCAATCTTGACATATATTTCATTCGGTATGCCTTGGAGAATAAATGATCTTGCCAGCTTGTCACCCTTGTGTCTGTTCAACTGATCTTCCGAATATTCACCAATCGGTAATTTATACACTGTCTCTTCTTCTTGACCATTTTCTCCAGCTACAGTGAGAACCTTGGTCGGAGGTGTCATGATCCCGTCTTTCAGAGATTTTCTGATTTCATCTCCCAAATCATGTCGATCAATGAAGTCCAAAAATCTATCCTTTCATTGCTCGTACTCCCCCTTGAAGAGTACTGGTGGCTTCACATCTGTTCCAATAGCAAGAGCTTCCCGAGACATCTTTACATATACGATTAGTATCAAACTTATCTGATATGAGACAATCAACTGGATGAGATCGTTAGAAATCAAGATAAAATCACACAATACTGAAAATTGTAGAATGAAATTCAGAAAAATCTGATCATGAACAGAACTTTGTCCCCCTTCGCAGACTTAGCACGGGGGTCCCGCTAATTTCGACATTTAGAAGCCCTATTACAGTTTGCAAAAATCGACCGATATACTGACCGGGGATATGCTTCGACCGGGTAGATGTGAAGACCGGTAAGTGAAAGGACCGATATTATGTTCGACCGGGAACTTGTAAAGTCCGGTCGAGTGATTTGACCGATATAGAGTTCGACCGGGAACTTGTAAAGTCCGGTTGTGTGATTTGACCGATATAGATGCTTTGCCCGATATGACTCGACCGATATACTCTTAGACCGGTGTTACTCGACCGATATACCCTTAGACCGATAGTGTGTTGTGTGAGTTCCGGTCGAATGCTAAGGACCGATATAACTTTGACCGATAGAATGCAAGACCGGATGGATGTTCGACCGACACTAAACAAGACCGATATGTTCGACCGATATAATCTTCGACCGGGTGGACTGTTAGAGTACCGGTTGAATGCAATAGACCGATAAAAAAGTGTTCGACCGGAAGTGCAAAGACCGATATGTTCTTGATGCAGTATCGATCCAGAAACCAAAATCAGTCCAGAAAAAACACTCGATACCACGAATTAAAGTACCAAACTTTGCCAATATGATCAATTTACCAACTAGAACAGATTACAATCAATTAATTTCAATAAAAACCACTTTAAGAACAAATTGATTGATGACACAGTGCCGACTTTGTGAACGAACCCAGAACAACAAATTCAACAAATTGATAATCAAAATCGATGCAATAATCAAATCAATCAATACCCAATCACTATAATAGGTAAAACAAACACAATCCAACCACTAATAACTTGAAAGAACAATCACACAATAAAAATTATGAATCTTTTGACAGAAAAAGCAGAACCGAAAACAAAAATTTTCAATTCAATCTGTCCTGCTCTGATACCAATTGTGTGTCCCAATACGTAATCATTCAAACAAGTAAACAATTAAGCAACAACGATAATGCAAACCTGATATGATTATTCAATTGATTCAAAGGATTACAAGTGCTCTTGATAAAATCAAAACTCTCTCTGCTTCTTGTTCTTCACGGCGCCACACTAACCTCTCTCATTAATTGATTCTCTCTAATTAAGATCCCTTAACCCTAATTACAACTAACCTAATCATATTTATACTTAGGCCATAAGCCTAATGGGCTTGGCTTGCTTGGGCCCAACAACTAAAACAACCTATTAACTTAATAATAAACCAAATAAATAAAATACGAAAAACACACTTTTGACTATTTATTACAAAAGGACCCTAGACTATTTTTTGAGACGACTTTATCAGCTTTGACTTCAGATTTCCATCTTTAGATAATTATGATCTTGAATCCAATAAATATGTGCTTTAACAGTTGATAACAATTAGGTTGTAATTAACCTATGTGAAATAAGCTTCTTTTTTATCAGATGTGTCATTCAGCCATATCTCTTCCTCATCTATAAGATCTTTACCAGTTTCCTTTATCCATACTAACTGGGCCTTTTTGGAATAATACTCGAAATCTTTCACTTTCTTCAATCTGCAATCTCTAGCAAAGTGGTCTGGTTTACCATAATTGAAGCATTTGTCATCCTTTTCTTTCTCTTCTCTCTTTTCTTCCTTCTTCTCATAATCTCCTTTGTACTTGTCTTCCTTATGGTAGTCAGATTTGGGCTTTGAGTAAACCTTCTTTTTCCCAAACCTCTTGTTGAAAACGTTAGTTAACAAGGCAAGTTTCTCTGCAAAGTCTCCTAACTCCTCATCAGACTCTTCTTCACCATCAGAATTCTGTGACATGATTCCTGGAATCTCAATCATCATCAATGGTTTGGTTTACTTGGAGGAACCACTTTTCAAATTGTTCTTCCTTTCAGTAAGTAATGCCAAAGATTCAACAACCTTCTTATTCTCCGCATTAATTTGCATCATTTTGTCCTTATGCTAATTTAATACAAAAAATAGATCATGAAGCTTTTCTTCATCCATATCTTTGGTCATCTGAAGGTTAATAAAGTATGCATCCCATTCCGGAAGTAAGTTCTTGACAAACTTAAAGTTAATCTCAGATTTTGTTTTCTTAATGCCATTTCTCCACAGATCATTAAGAATGATATTGAATATGTTGTAAGATTGACTCAAAGATTCTCCTTCTTTGGACTTAAAACCTTCATAGGCATTAATACTTTGATTCCTCTTAGACTTCATAGATTTCACAGATCCTTGTAGTTGGTTCTCAAGCTCATCCCAAATAGCCTTAGCAGAATCTCTAGAATCAACTCTATTGTAGATGTCATTTGGAATGACCATGGTGATATGTCAAAGCTTGCTCATCCAATGCAACCTTAATCTTGTCTTCATCACTGTAGAAATTATAAAGCTTTTCAATAATTCTTTCAGGAATTGCTGGTCTGGTTGTTATGCAGGTTCAACCGCAGCAACAATATGAGGATGATGAGGTCCATCAGTTATTGATTTCATTAAATCCTTGTTCTGATTGTTTAGAAATTGGACCATCCTCTTTCTCCAATGAGGATATTCATCTATTTGAACTGGTGGCTTAGACTTAGAACCCATGCTAAGAAGATCTCTAGACATCTTTACTGAATAAAAGACTGAACATAAAGTGATTGGTTACAAAGAAACAGAAAGTAAACATATTTGGTCCAAAAAATCAACCCTTGGTCAACTTGTCACAAACAACAGAAAGATCACTTGACGCAACCCACTTATACTCAATTTTCGCAATCCAAAAGAATAAATAGTAACTTGTCGC
Organism: Arctium minus; assembly: GCA_954870635.1. Lineage (NCBI taxonomy): Eukaryota > Viridiplantae > Streptophyta > Magnoliopsida > Asterales > Asteraceae > Arctium > Arctium minus. The sequence goes on along the minus strand of OX941089.1, from coordinate 45,289,847 downwards.
AATGAACTATGATGATCAACTACTTGTCGCAACTAATACTCACGATAATTGAACTTGTCTCAACACACTGAAGATGAATAGTAACTTGTCATAAGCTTCTTTCACGACAACTACCCCCGTATGACCCTTGCAATAAGTTCACTTAGTTTCCGAAGGAACTTGCGATAAGCTTAAATGAATATTGCGATAAGCTTATGAATCTTGCAACAAATATAGATCTTGCGACAATCGAACCCAGAAGCTTAAATCTGCCACATCTCACACAAAACTTTGAATTTTGCAATCAAAATTTGCAGGGTTACTCGATTTTTGATTCTGAATAAGTTTCTAGTTGATGATTTCGACTAAATACTCCTAAATCACATAATTTAATCTCAAAACTGTGAACTCCAGTTTTTGAACCAAAAAACTTGATTTTCAATCAAATTCTCTTGATATGTTGAGAATTGGATTAATGTTCCTAAACAAGATATGTTGTAAATCATAACTCGAACCCAATACAACTAAAATCAATCCAAAAACTTCGAAGAACACCAAAATTCGAATTCCACGGTGAGTTATTGAAAACTACAAATTCAAAAACCAAGAATTTTCAGTAAAATTCGACCAAATTATCTATGAAAAATCCGTCTGAATTCTTTGTATTTTCTCTGATACCAATTGTAAGTCCAATTTTCAAGTTCACAAATACAAATCTAGCAAATTTTCTAGAGAGAGAAAATGTAAAGTGAGAGCATAAATCTCATGTCTATTAGATTGAATTGACAAATGTTAACCACAAGATTACAAAACAAAGGTATTTAAAGGAGTCAAAGACAACCCCTTTGACTTTACATGAACAATAGAGAAATTGCATAAAAGGTCCTTAGACTTGATTACAATATGAAAATTGACCCCAACATTTTCTATAAAATCACAAACTTGACAACTTGCTTTTTAGCATGAGTTGGGTTTGCCCTTGTATACTTTGATTTTTAATTTCTTTGAATGGTCTTATATTTTTCTTTTTTATTTTGTGATCACGACCAAGTCATCTTTAAGTTGTAATTTTCTTTGTTTGATTACCAATTTTCTTAGGGGTTGTGTTATCTGTATCCAAAAAATATATCACCATGCATAGCTAATAGATTTATTTGCTTGTAAGTCTTCCATGAAAACATTCCCTTTCATGGGAATTACTTTTGGGATTAAAAAAAGACAATGCATTCAATAATATATACTCGAAACATTAATTTTGTAATGAGTAAATTACAAATTTAGTACCTGTGGTTTTATACAAAATATGGATTAGGTCCCTCAAACAAATTTCATATATAGTCACTGTCGTTTCATTTTTGTTTTGGATTGGGTCACTTGAACCTAACTTTGTTAACTTAAACTCTGTTAAGCAACTCATGTGGTGCTCACGTGATGGGCATTTTTAACATTTTCCATTTTATTTAATAATTATTTTTATAGTAAACTTGGAAGGAAATTTTTACAAGTCTTCACATGCATTACTCTAGCATTACCAGTCCCGACATCCCTTTTCTCCGTATTACTCTATTGCTCTTCCTTCTCCCTCAACTCGGACCACCACAACATCCCCTCATTGTACATCCTTTGTCCTCCTTACACCATCGATTTCCAGAAAACTCGACAATGGTGATCACAAATGTGAGACTCCGATTCCATCTCCACCGAACCAAGTTCTGAAAACCCCAAATCTGCATTTCCCTTGAAGTCGGCCACCACTATTGAAAATCTATCTCTATCGAAAACCAGAAGTGAAAACGAAGGTTCCGACTTTCTGCACCAAAAGAAAATTTACCAACATTGAAGGAAGCATTCGACTGTGGGTTTGATTTGGGGTTTGTTTTCATCGATAAAGGGTTACGATATGTTCTGTTTTCAATCAATTGTAGGTAATGATTTGGGTTTTGTTTCATCGATCGTGGTTTCTTATATAGAGAGAAACTTCACATGCTCATAAGTTTTGTTTTCATTGATCCTGCTTTCCGATTTAGAGAGAAACTTCACATATTCGTAAAATAAATAAGTAACATAGATAACTTTAGTTATCAATATAGGGCACTCACAACAGAAAATGCAATGGTTCCAGATCGTTGGTTTCGATTTTAAAGACACCGATCTTCTTCCTCAATATCCTTCACACTGATACGAAGGTGCTAATTTGGTGATGGGTTTTTGATCGTTCCTTGTCGCACAAGTGAATAAACTCCCATGTCTCGCCGGAGCTAACCGATGAGAACCCATTTGATCAATGAATCGGTTTCACAAACAAACAATGGTGTGTTGATATTGCTTAGTTTAACAATATGGTGTGTTACTGAACTTGTAATGGTATAATAACCAAAGTAGTTTACATGAATATGTGTAGGAAAATAAACAAAATTTTGATGGTTTCAGAAAGGTTCCCCTTCCTTAAAAAAGTTACTCATAAGAAGAATAAGTTACAAATATTGTTGAAACTATTTTTTTAATGGCAAAATTTTATTTCATTACTCAACAACCCAGTCCAAAACATAACGATCCAACCAACAAGAACAAATAACAAGCAGGCGGAAAAATATTACAATGTCAAACCAAAAACCCGAATTAACAGCAACCGAGAGGCTGTTTTCGAGGGGTAAACCCGCCTCTTGTACTGCAATCCCACGAACCAGGCCATCGTGTCACACCCCGCTAAAGCGGAAACACGAGGCATAACAGCTCCGATGCCATAGCACAAGATTATAGCATACCAACATTTACTTAACTTTCAAAATACATTACATTTTTAAGAACATAGTATCGTCATTGTTTACAATTCCCAAACTTAGAATATAACGATACGCATAAAGCAAAATAATCTTGCTTCAAAATATGAAGTGCGCTGATAAAACATCATGGAATTACCTTCTTGATTCCTGAAAAGCATGAATAAAAACCAAGGTCAACTACAAAGAGTTGGTGAGTTCACAGGTTTTAAATATGCACAAATCATTTTTATATGCAAGTTGTCATTTGTAAAACATACGTATAAACCAAACTTCAATTCTTTGATTCATGAGTACCACAATTTAGTTTCTTTATGATAAGTGTATGCAAAGATAATATTACGTTGAGCCACTACTAAGCCGTCCCTGACCAATTTCAACGCCCCCGATGAACTAACTCAGCGGTGGTTCAAGCCACATGTTTAGTCATCTTCTCTAGTATAGTGCACCCCTGCTCGTCAGCATTAAGGTGGGTTTGTCACACCAAATAGCGCTATCCACTAATACTATAGGCCCGATTTTCTTCGAGTTAATAGTAGTGTCACGGGGTCTTAACATTTAATACTCAACACATCAATTGCATACTTATCATATAGCTTATAATTCCAAACGCTTTTAACAAAGCCTTATAAATTGCCAAATCGCAATACTTTCAAACAATTCTCATGAATCTTTAAATACGCAACTAAAACATGCTTTTCACCCCAAAATCAGTTAAAACGATAAAAGTGGAGCTGTGAATACTCACCTTAACGAATGGAAAGGGTGAAACTTTACTTTAATTCTTATGGAATTTGCCTCGCCCTTAGTTTCCCTATACAAGAGTTGTCATAGAGAAACACATTAATGCCCTATTCCGATGTCCAACCAATATGTCCAATTGTCCCATGAAATGCCATTATATAAATTCTTTAGTCCATATCCATTTTTAAACTATACAAAGTTCCAAAATACAATAAAACAAAATTTAGACTTAAGAAGATTACCTTTCTGGATTCAGCACATGCTGTCCAGAAAGTTGTTCGATAAAATCAACACGGAAGCTTAACTTCCCAAGAGAATTATTTAATCACAAATTTTGTGATGATACTATAATATGTTTAGAGTAAATCTGCATTTTTTTATAATTTTTGAATAACTTTTGATACCTCAAATAATTTTTACAAATCAGAGGGTCACTGATTTTCGGATCAGTGACATACCTCACTTGTAACAGGCTTTTGGGGTATCAATTCTTGGAATTAGTTAGTGATCCTTATATGGATGCAAACCTAACTCAAAATCCTATCTTTTGGAAAAAGATTCACTTATTTTGGATGAATAATATGGGAGTTATGGTCTTTACAAGTTGGGTGTATGATTCTGTCCTCATTGGACAGATTGCACCCCTTTCTTATAAATTCCATTTAAGTGCCCAAATCAACTCCAAATTCAGTGTTTTTGGACTTTTTAGAAAGCTAACACTCTAAATTAAGGTTTAGAAGCAAAAACCCCAAATTTGGACATGTGGTTTGTGAGTTGTGCAAGCTAGAAGTGAAGTCCATTTTCTGGACAGATTCTAAAATGAAGAAAATACTATTTTAAACTAAAAATGATGATCATTAGACATGATTTTTGATTATAAACCATGTCTTCACTCCTCATTACATGATAAACTAACTTATGCATCATGGATTCATTGCAATCAAAATGCTCATCCAAATGCATGCATGAACACAACATCAAATCAATGACATTATTACTAAGTTCTTAATCATGTGGAATTATAGGGAAATTCCTTCATAAGAACATTTCAATACTAACATTTCATTATGATAATATAATCATAATTTCAATAATACCAACATTTTAGTAGTTTATGATACCAAAATTCAACATTATAATCAAAAACCCTAAATTTGATAATAAATAAATTTTTCTTTGAAAACAAGAATCAAAAACTCATTTTATGATACTATATACATCAAATGTAATCCATCCCATCATCAAAAATCCAATTTATACAACATTTAGATGAAATCTTTTGCTCCTCAAACCCAAATTTCGAAATATGAGAACATTCATAAGAGAAATGTAGTTTTTGAGATTACCTTGAAGATTTGAGAAGGAAACTTGATTCTAACTTCAAATTGATGATGGTTTCTTGCTTGGATTTTGATTTTTAACAAAGAAAAAAAAATGGAATGGTGGTGGTGGTGGGTTTCTTCGGCCGAACAAGAGGGAGGAGAGGGAAGAGAGGAGATGAAGAGTTGATTTTGAAAAAATGAGGATGTATCTTGATTTTAATTTGTTTTTAATAAATAAAATAATTAGAATATGTTATAATTAGGACAAGTGTCCTAATGACTCATCATCATAAAAATTTTAATTTAATATTATTAATTAAATTACTAGTCTAATTTATAAAATATTAGATATAATTGAGAACCGAAATACCCGATTCTCAATATTTGCTAAATAAATGTCAAATTTGAGAATTTTGCAATGCAAGAGAAATTAACATACTGATTTTTATAGTTTAAGGATTTTGGACTTTTATTCACTTATTTGGCATTTCTGGACAGTGACGGTCAGATACGGAACTGTTCCGGGTTTTTAACACAACTTCTAAATTTTTCGGGAAACTTTTATCTTAAAGGCTTTTAATAAAAATCTAGAAGTGACAAAACTTATAAAATAATCTAAGGGTGCTAACCTTAATATTCAGAATTTGACAGGTGTCACACATCGCAACAACTCCTGTTGTTGCTGTTGCTGTTGCTACTACCGAACCTCGATCGCGACCAGATCCAACCACCTGCAACTGCTATCTAGGCGTGACTTGATCACGAGCAGAAGTTGATGCTGTTGCTACTACCAAACCTCGAACTTGATTAAACACAGTCACATGTCGCTGCTGCCGAGGCTTGAACACAAGCAGGTCTATCCGTAAGTATCTGTATCAATCGCCCGCATCAAGTACCTGCAGTTCTCCCTTAGTTCGATCCCGGGTTTGACAACCAATTGTTCCAATCGGAGAGCATTTTTTGGTCTCTATGCTTGATCCACTCGAAGACTTTCACTTGCACCATGTAGAACCGATCTGAGACCTTCCCTTACTCCTTCTCGAACACCATCTTGTTACGGTGTGGCCATATTAAGTAGATTAAGCACCATGTTTCATAAGGAATTAGAATATTCCAATGGCATCTCACTTGAATAATACTTTGAATATCAAGTTATGAATAATACTTTGTTTCAAACTGTCCTAAATTTTTTGTTAAACTTCTCAAAAGCGTCGTATAAACTTATTACAACATTTTTAGACACATGTTTGGTCATAAATCTTAAGTATTATAAAGTAGTTTATTATGACACTTGAACATTCTTGGTGTCTTATAAACCTTATTTTTATTGTAGTGAAATCAACATGACAAGCATGAACAATCCATCTATTTTTCATAGAGATTTTCAACTCATAAATATTAAATATAATCATTGTTTTAGAATTTGGATCACTGATTGAATTGAAACAACTTGTCAACATGTTCGGAAGAAACTATTTTTGGCAGAAAATAGATCCAATCGAATATAACATGTTCCATATCAAACTGAAGAAAAAACAGTTTTTCATTCATCTTAGCTTTTGGTAGGACAATCAGTAAATTAAGCTCATGGATTGACAATTATGAATGCATATATATCGTAACTCGTTTATATTTATTAAAATTTTACATCATGCCGCATTGTGTTGGTACACAACTAGTATTTTATTAAATATATAAAATATTTTAATAATATAATCAATGATTTATCTCTAAAGTAATACTTTTTTTTAGAAAACTATTATTTCTCTATTTTAGAGAAATTTTAAAGAATCTATTAGAGATGCTCTAAAAATTGAAATAGTAACGTAAACCTTAAGTCGTCTCCCTCGTTGAAATTAGAGTAAATTACACTTTTGGTCCTGTGGTTGCCACCCACTATCAACTATGGTTCCTTTTTTAAATTGATTACAGTTTAGGTCACTGTGGTTGTCATTTTATTTCACTTTTGGTCCCTTTTACTAACTTCCGTTAAACAAGTCAGGTAACTGAAGGGTATTTTAGTCTTTTCCTTATTTTCACTTATTTTATCTTAAAAATAATTTATATCTATATGTAATATTAATATTAATATAATATACGATTAATAAATAAATCATACACATTATATAGAAATTACTGTTGAGAAGGGATCCAACACCACCAAGGTTTCTTCTCTCTCCAATGTTGACCCATAACTCCTTTTCCCAATCATCTTCTACAATCACCTTTGAAACTTCACACCTGCAAAACCCAAAATTTATCTCTCTCTCTCTAATTCCACCTTTGATGAACGCCGCTGGGTATTTATTTGTGGCTTACCACTGGTTCGGTGGCGGTGGCGGTGGCCTGTGGGTATGAAGAAGTGATTCCTTTACCAACGACCAACAAACTCCTCCGGTGATCTCCTTTATCTCCTCTTTCCCTCTCTTCTATCGTTTGTCTCTCTATTGTGGAGCCTCCCACCCCTCTATCATTCAACCTAGAAACCATTTCTGTTACTACCGATGACAATCGACACCACCGATGAACAACACCGCCCCCTCTTACCTCTCTCCTTTTACCCCTCTGGCGCCTTACAACCCCCTCATTGGCTTCTCCGTTCAATAGATACACATATCCGTGATTTCTAAACATTTGGGCTAGCGGCGAGGTTGTCGACGATGGCAAGTGGCGGCGAGAGACACATTTGGGCAAGTTAGAGGACGAGATGGTATTGTAGGTTTCGATTTTCAGGATTCTAATTCTAAACAGTTTCCAGATCTAGTTATCTTCTCAAATCCTACCTGCAACACTCAATCAACAACTTCTACATAGATAAGCCCATAAATAGATACCTCTTCAGATTTGTAACCTATAAACCCACTCTAGATTTTAGACAAATCACAAGGATGACCCTCGATGACTAACCACCATCACCAACATCATATGTTTCTTTATTGGATTTGGGTTTGATTTACCTTTGAATTTTTGATTGGAGTTGGTTTGATTTAGCTTTAGATTGGATTTGGGTTTGACAAACCACTATCACCAACATTCAAATTTGATTTTGATTTTAGGTGTGCTTTAGATTTGACAGAGTTTAGGTATGGATTAATGGATTTGAGATACTTTTTCGGAGAAGAAGGATGGATCACGGGTTGGTGTACTTCAAATATAAAAAAAATATCTAAAATAAAACAAAAAAGATAAAAGATAAAAAAAATTTAAAAAGACGAAAATACCCCCTGAGATAACAGACCTATTTAACAGAAGTTAGTCTGAGGGACCAAAAGTGAAACGAAATGGCAACCACAATGACCAAAACTGTAATTAGTTTAAAAGAGGGACCATAGTTGATAGTAGGTAACAACTACATGGACCAAAAGTGTAATTTACTCTTGAAATTATGTGAAAAATGCTGAATTACCTCTTACGGCATAGTTGAAAATTGAAATAACCACCTGCCGCTGCCTGTACCTACCTATATTGGTGGTGGTGGAAGGGTTTCTCTCCCTTTCCTTCTAAAGCATGGGGAAATCCGATAAGAAAAACCCAAGAGGCATACAATCAAGCTCTCAAGTTGAACAAGTAGAAGAGCGAGAACCAAATCCACCCCCAATTTTGCTCAGCAGCGATGATGATGCTTACGAGGACCGAAACTTGAAAATTGTGGAAAAATCAAATTTAAGAGCATCTAATAATGTTAATAGCAATGTTAATCCTTCATCATTTTCTTTGAGTTCTGAAGTTATCATCATAGGTGTGAAGACGATTAAGAAGACAAAGGAGATCACGGGAACAGAATACGATGTAAGCACTTTAGATTCAGTATGAAATTCGCGCATTCTTCTTTATGTTTTATGTTCTTTAGATTTTACACTTCGTATTTAAGTCTAAATCGTCCAAATAGTTGGAAAACTGTATAAAAGCTCATGCTTCTGTGCACAAATTTAATGCTTGGAGTTTATCTTTACAAATTTTGTTGGATTTCTATTTTCTTCCCTTTTGGGTAGTGTGGGGAATTGGAAACAAAACTCGTTTAATTCAATTTTTAGATCTGATTTCCATGAATCGGGCTCCCAAAGTAGGAAGTATTTGGTATTCCTTACATGTTTCGGAGCAAGTATTAACTGAACATTTGTTTTGTTAATAAGTTAGTTGTAAAGTAGATGGCTCATTTGGGAAACATTATCTGATTGCGTTAGGTTGAAGAAGGGAAGAGGAAAGAGGATTGTGGTAAATTGAAAGAGACTGATGCGCTTCTGGAAATAGATCCTGAGGAGAAATCTGGCAACATTGTACTCCGGAAGCTTCTTGTAAGTTGAGTAAATGCATAAAAAATGTTGCATTCCAAATGTTTGCTCTATGATCAGTTTTTTAATGAGTTAATTATATCCAGCGGGGACCTAGGTATTTTGATCCTCCAGATAGCAGTTGGGGAAATTGCTATAATTGTGGGGAAGCTGGCCACACAATTGCCAACTGTACAGCAGCTAAGCGCAAAAAGCCTTGTTTTGTATGTGGCAGTTTGGAGCACAATGCTAAGCAGTGCAAGCAGGTTAGGATCTATGAATAGTAGAGTTCCTTTTATCTGTTTCTCCTTTTCGTTAATGTCTTTTTTACTTGTTCGGAAAACAAAATTGTTTGAAACAGTGGATCATGTGCGGGTTATTACTCATGTGCAATTCAAAATAGGGTGAAGCTTTATAGAGACAGCTCTTAACATTTAAGAGTTTTAATGAGTGTATTTAAATAAACAAGTTGTGTACCCGTGAAATGCAACATGATGTAAAATGTTAACTATGTGGAAATTTGATGTTGCTTTCATCAATAATCATCAATTCTTTACGAAGTTTCTGAAGTTTCTGCCCTCTATGACTGTTGCTTTCCAGTACAACCGTCTCCCAATAACCATTGCCCTCTGTTCTTTAATTGTCACCTACAGCTAGTCAGCTACTGCAAACAAATAAGATACACCCCCATAGTTTGATTTTTAGTCCCCCATACAAAACAGATTTCATCGTCGTCCCACGTTTGAATTTGGGGATGCAGAGATTTTAGGCAGGGGCATGGGATATGCCGATAATGAAAAACAATTCATCATGTGTAGATGGATTTCATCATCATCATCATCATTTCAACATGGGATACACCGATAGGCATGAAGATTTTAGGGGTGGATCAACATGTGAGGCTGTGGGGGTATTAGCATGTTTTAACAACTTGTACAAAAGCATTTATAACATTTAATCTTGAATTTGAAGGGAGATGCATGACTTAATAATACTCGGTGCATAAAAACTTGTTTTTAAGTATCTTGAATTTTACAGGAGATGCATTATTTAACAATACTTGGTGCATAAAACTTGTTTTTAAGACTTTAACTCAAATGCTTTATAATATAGTACAAATATTTCAGTAAGTAGCAGATGACAGATGTTTCAGTAAGTAGCACTGATTTACAATCCGGGGTCTTCAGTCTTCACCGAAGCACCCTCTCTACTCTCCGGGGTGGAGGTAAGGCCTAATGTCCTGCGTACATACTACCCTCCCCATACCCTACTTTTGTGAGATTTACCGGGTTCGTTTGGTTTGGTTTTGTTTATTTTAGTAAATGGGAGTACTATCCTACCTTTGTGATCTCTATGTTTTGGTCTTCTTCTCTTAATAGGAAGTTGGTAATCATCTAGGTGAGTACTTGCATATTTGAGTTATGGAAGTGGTTGCAATTTGAATAATTAGCCGGGTTATTCTATTAGAAATTTAGATAAGAATGAACTAGTGTTTGATAAAACTGAATGAACAAGTGTTGAACTATTTAGGTGTTGTTTGTCTTGTAAGAGATGCTGAAGTCTGAAATCTTATTTCACTTCTCATTGATAAGAGGTGGTGCTGAAGTGTAAAAGCGGAATCAATAAGACTGTTTGTTTTTATAAACTGATAAATGTCTGAATCTGTGTAATTAGTGTTCTGAACGGTTGAAAATATTTTTATAGAGTTTTTGAACGAAAAGTAATTTTTGGTATTCTATATGAATCATCTTAATAACAATAAGACTTTAGGGGCAGGTTCAAACGAGAAGCTAAACATTTTGTGAAGGCGAGAAGTGTGATATCATATATGATTAAACACATGTTACATTGACAATATATAGACGTTTATTAATCATATATGATTAAACACACCTACAGGCCGTGTAATCATATATGATATCACACTTCTTGCCTTCTCTCAAAATGTTTAACTTCTCGCATGATTCTTCCTCTACGACTTTAACCCTCTAAAATGTTTTAAACAAAATGTTAGTTTGAAAATGCTGAAAGACAAATATTGAAATGTTGAGTAATCATATCACATCATGTTTTAATTATAATATGGAGCAAACTAATAAATGAATTACAATATGAAATTCAAATGATTGTATATGTAGCTGATCACGATAAGATTTATTTGCATTTGTTGAATGAACATAAAATAATTGTTACACAAATAATCTTGTTGTCATAAATAGTAAAAGATGGACTTTATTTGAATCTGATGCATACTCGATGGAGGAAACAAAAAACCAAAAGTTGGGCAAAGAAGAATAATAGACAAAGATATTGTAAAAGATATCTACAAAAATAAACAATTAGGAAAGTACAAAAAATGGAAAACAAAACATGTAAATTAGACATGAGAGAAATAAAGATGAGAAACAAAATTTTAAGAAAGTTAAGTGTAAGGGAGTAATGTATGCTAAAGAAAAAATCGATGCTTTTGTCAACAACAAATAAAGCATACTTGTACTTAATGGTAAGGACATACCTGAATCTTTGTGGGGCAAGATTAAGAATTAAGATTTATTTAGATGAAAAAACAAATAGATTTAATCAAAAGTTGTTACAAGTAAGTGATTGAACACTTTAGTGGCTTATTAGGAGGCTGACCAAACAAGGCCTAAGAATATATGATGAAAGCAATAACGATTTTCCGGACCGGACCAATTATTAGGCCATGAACGCTACTAATGAGAAGGGTTGGGGAAAAGTAAAGTTTGACCAAGTGTTTGGTTGGTAGGAATAGAATGTAATCAGTCAAATGAATTGGAATATGTCTGTTTGGTTTGCAAAGGAATTGGAATGGAATTCTGAAAAATGACAAAAATACCCTTTCTTTTATTTTTATTTTTTTAAATGCCGAGAGAGAGAGAGAGAGAGAGGGAGGGAGAGAGGAGAGAGAGATTGTGAGAGAGGGAGCGGGTAGAGAGAGGAGAGAGATAAAGATAGGAGAGAGATAGAGAGGAGGGAGAGGAGAGAGAGGGAGAGGAGAGGAGAAAGAGGGGAGAGATTGTGAGAGAGGGAGTGGGTAGAGAGAGGGGGGAGAGAGAGAGGAGAGAGATAAAGATAGGAGAGAGATAGAGAGGAGGGAGAGGAGAGAGATAGAGAGAGGGAGAGGAGAGGAGAGAGAGAGAGAGAAGAGAGGAGAGAGAGAGAGAGAAGAGAGGAGAGAGAGAGGAGAGAGATAGGAGAGAGAGAGAGAGGAGAGAGAGGAGAAAGAGAATAGAGAGAGGAGAGAGAGAGGAGAGAGGAGAGAGAGGAGAGAGAAGAGAAAGAGAGAGGAGGGAGAGAGGAGAGAGAGGAGAGAGAGAGGGTTTTTAGAAGCGGCTAGGGTTTTTAGAAAAGGTAAGGAGGGCATTTGTGTCATTTTGAGAAAATCTGATGGAATGAAATTTCCATTCCATCCATTTTAAGAAGGAATGACCAAATCCATGATTAAAGGAATTCATGGAATTCAATTCCATTCCATTGGTAACCAAACAGCATGATGGAATTTGGTCAATGGAATTGACCATTCCGATTCCGGCGGAATCCAACGGAATCCAACGAACCAAACGCCCCCTAAGTTATATGGCAAGTAAATTACTCCAAAATTTCCGGAAGCACCATCGAAAGTACAATCACGATTTTCTTTCACATTTAAGTATGTTGGATATCATATGTCATTCCACCTGCATTGAAGATTGAACAGTAAAATATGGCAATATGCAATTGAGCTACACATTTTTTAAGCTAAGTGTATAGTTGTCGAATAAAAATGAAATTGTTAATAAAATTATTTTCAAGTTGCCCTAAAACCTAGGATCTATAAAACTCTATGAATTGGTGATGAATGAATAAGAGCTTGGACGATCTTGAGGCTCTGTCAGGATCAAGTCCTGAATGAAATGTGACTATTTGGTAAATATTCTAAATTGACGTAAAATTACAATTTAAATGAAAAAAATAAATATAATTTGAATAATCTTATCATAACATCTCTAGCAACTTAAAATAAGTAGACAACGAAATCTATTAAAATTCAATATAGTAATAGTTTGTGTACAATTCTTAAATTGAAGCAACAAAGAAAACCTAAACTAAGCAATTAAACACAGACACCCACATGCGAACCATAATTAATCAAACCTACAAGCTTCCATGTTGAACCTTTTTTTTATCTATCCTATATAAAGTTTCAAATTCATTTGCCTCGACAAAAATATGGCCGATCTGAATTTATGAACTTATAACATATACGAGTGTGAGAACCTATGGGCGCTTGTTGCTGCTGTTGTTTGTTACCAATGATTTTCCCTTGGTTTGTTTCTTGCCATTTCGCTCACAACCTCAAAGATTGTTGGGAGATCATTTTTCAAATTTAGGAGACATTTCTGGCTTCAGAAATAACAAGGATTATACATGTAAAGAGTAATTTGAATTGGTCTTAAAAAAATGGATATAATGTACCAACTCAAGGCAATATCATATATGATAAAGCATAAATTCTTTAGAAGTGAACGGATTTTCAAATAAGGAGAAGTTTCCGGCATCAGAATGTAATTAAATAACAAGGATTATTTATAGAAAGAATAATATGGATTGGTCTAAAACATAAGATAGAATGTACCAACTCAAGCAAGTATCAACATAAATTCTTTTGAGGTGAATGGATTTTCAAAGTTTGTTGCTTATATAAGCAAACCAGTTATACGGTGTGGCAGCTTCATCAAAATGCTATTAAATCGTACCACAGATCCTTGGGAGATCATTTATCATATAAAGTGGCATTTTCTGCATTAGAATGTAATTAATATCAATGATGATTATTTATAGAAAGTGTAATATGAGAATTGGGATAAAAAATATGTGTAAGTAGTACTCCCTCCGTCCCAAAATAAGTGTCCAGGTTTCTATTTATGTTTGTCCCAAACTAAGTGTCCGGTTTTAAAAATAGATAACTAAATTCTAAAATATACCCTTAATTAATGCACTAATATTAAGAGTTGTGAAAAGAAAGAAATTAAATAAGGATAAAGTTGGCATTTGTTTAAGTAAAAAGTGTAATAATTATGAATGTCTAAAACACATGCCATTTTAATTGTGGACACTTATTTTGGGATGGAGGAGTACTTGATTACAGTTTTACTTTATTTGTTTATCTATTTAGACGCAAACTCATATATCTTACCATATCTTTAGGGTTCTCCAATTACTCATGCTTATTAGCTATATGTTTTGGTGTTACCTGATTGTAGTTTTACTTTACATTTCTCTATTTAGGTTCAGACTCATCTCTTGTACTACATGTTTGGGGTTCGTTGTCTGTTAATTGAAAAGAACAAACCTTGACTGGTCGCTTAATCCCCAGTTAACATGGTTGTTGCTAGAAGGAAAGCAGAGTGGGCTGGGAATGTATGCAGACATTGCCTCTATCCCAAGGGTACAGAGGCTGTTTCTGTGAAGACCCCGGCTTGCCAAGCAAATGCGAAAAGACACGAGGGAATAGAGGCATAGTAGCATTGTACTTTTGGAGTGTATATAAACATAGAAGATAAAGAAAGCATAAATAAAGGACATGAAAAATAGGAAAAATGAAAACAATTCTCTATCAAGTATCAACCATAATGCTCTAGAAACCTAAGCGCCACCTCTCCACCCTTCCTCCTTGCCCACCATCCACCTTTTCTAAACTACCCTAGTCATACGCCTCCAGACACTCCTAGGATACACCATGTCCTCAGAATTCATGTCCTCAGAATTATCTACGCGCGGCATGTCCCTTAGAAAATAGAAGATTAATGGAGAAGCAAATACATGAGCTCTCTTTTGGTCTTGAGCTATTTGTATGAGTGATCGATATTTATTTTTCCAGTTGAGTTTGACCTCTCTTGTCATTTATTCATTATATCTTTATTATTTGTCAGGGAAAAGATTGTTTTATCTGCAAAAAAGGTGGTCATCGTGCAAAAGACTGCCCAGAAAAATCCAAGGATGGATTTCAAAAGGCTAAATTATGTTTGAAATGTGGTGATTCTGGGCATGATATGTTCACATGCAGGACTGCATACTCCCCGGATGACCTCAAGGTCAGTCATTTGTAGGCTGTTTTGATATTAATATACTAAATCCTTCTTCTCGTTTCAATGAACTATATTCATAACTTTTGCTATTTTAACCTGAGGCTTATTCTATAAATTCCACACAGAACAAACTCACTCCTGACTCCTTTTTCACCTTTTCAGGAACTACAATGTTACATTTGCAAATGTTTTGGGCATCTTTGTTGTGTTAACTATGCTACAGGTGCAAAAGAGCTTTCTTGTTACAGATGTGGTCAGTTGGGGCATACAGGTTTGGTATGTCTCTTGGTGTTTGAATAGATATTTCAGCTATCACTTGTCTATATTTCCAAAACTATATTCTGCATTTACATTTGAACTGCTTTACGATGCCACACTTGTCCTATTCACATATGGTATGAGTTCGTTATATGGGATCAGGCTGCTAGGGGTGTAGACGAGTCAAGCTGAACCAAATAGTGAGCTACCCAAGTTCCACTTGAATTATTAAACCTTAGCCTGGAAATCAGCTTGAACTTGGGATTAGAGTTAGCTATCATGCTCATACTGTATTCGGAACTTCTAATACTAAAAATAAACTTGCTCAATGTGATTTGTGTCGTGAATACTGCTCTAGTTTAGTAATTTGAACTGAGCTCGAATTCGAAACAAAAAATATAGATTCATAACATACATATTTTTACGTTAAGTTGCTTTGTTGCAGTAATCTCCTTGTATTTGCAAATAATTTACATAAAGTAAGTTGTTACAATGTCACTTATGATAATGTTCAGAATCTCATTAATAAGTTCTCATCAAGAGTTAAATTAGAATGTGCAAAATTAGAATGTGCAAAATTAGAATGTACACAATTCCTTGTTCAGGGCTTTGATATTTCTGAATTCTGAAATCAAATTTGAGGACACTCATTTCTTATTGTGAAACTCAAATGTATCATTTACTGAGTTAAACCTGTTAGCTCTCAAGCAACCCTATCCAATTCACAGCCTTATCTCTCACCCAAGTTTGTTTGGAAAATTAGGAACTACCAACCAACCAAAACTTTGGCAGCTGAGTCATTCAGTTTTATTTAGGTCATTTGGATTTACATATGGAATGCATTTCACTTTTTGTCCGACCTTCAAATAACATCGCCATAGTCCGTGAAAAATTGAACCTAAACTCATTCAGTAATTCAAATTCCAATCACAGGATCACCCATGAACACTAAAATAAATGTCTGCTTCGGTTCGTGCTAAGACAACCAGTCATGTGTACTTCTAATGAGCACGAACCAGAAAAATCATTAGCATCTAAATTCAAGTTTCAACCATGTTATTTCTTTGTAGTATTTAATAGGGCTTATTTGCTCATTGTATATCAGAAGTAAAGGATTGAAATTGTGTAGATTTTAGTTTCATTAACATAAACTCAAACTTTGAAGTTGTGTCATTTCCCAATGCTATCATCGCTGCAGTTTTGGCTACATGGCATGTGCCATTTCCCCTTGCTGTGCCATCCAGCATGACAAGAAACTACTTTGGAAATGTGCAAATCCTTGCACAACGGCACACACCTAGCTAACGTGTTTAAAAAGCAAGGGTATACACTACCCTTTGGTTCTCCTCCACTGCAACAGTCCCACGGCCATCATGGTGGTGGTGGTGGTGCCTTAGGATCCCATATAACTATGTTTTGACCTAATATAAAAAGTTCTTTTTGTTTTGTGGGAGGTATGGGTGATGTAATATATAAATATTCCTGTATCAAAGCCATTGTCTTATTTATGTTTTCCGACAACTAGTTTTTCCACCTTTTGATGTGAGAGCACATGGAACTAGTCTAGGATATTTTATTGCTCACTGTGATATTTCATATGTTGTATCCTTTGAGTCAACCTACTGGCATAGGTAATAGGAACTAGATGACATTGACATTTAATTATATATAAATCATAAGCTACCTGATGCATTTTTTATCCAGGCAGTTTCGGTTTTACTCGAGAGGAAAACCATTACTAATTGTTTGGTCATGGTATAGTCAGCTGTTAATATCGGATATCGGTGCTATATCGGCCAGGGACCGATACACAATATATCGGAAATATCGGTGATATATCGGTCAAAAATATCGGTTCATAAAATATTTCTTAGAATTATATATATATATAAAATATATATATATATATCAGTATGCATCCATAAACATATCATATGCATTAACTAAAATAGTTGATAACTCAGTAACTCGGTTGGTAATTAAGTATCTAACATAGTTACATAGTTGGTAACTCAGTTTTCAGTAACCATGTGTTGAAAACAGAAGCTGTGTTGTTGAGATTAACTCAGTAACCCAGAAGAAAAGAAACAGAAGTCGATGTACGCAGCAGCAGTCGTCGATGTATGAAAAGAAACAGTAGAAGAAGAGAATAACTGAAGAAGAAGTCGATGTAGAAGAAGAGAATAACTGAAGAAGAAATCGGTATTATCGGCCGATATTTTGGTCAATATATCGGCGATATATCGGTCAATATCGCCGATATATCGGTACCCGATATAAATAGTGATATTTGACCAGCGATATTTTGTTTAGGAGCGATACGCACGATATTAACAGCAGGGACAGGGTAAAGTCCAATGTCATTCTGTCAAGCTGCACTGAAGATGTTATATGATGTGATAGGGTCTTTTAGTTTTTACTGTATGTCATAATTAGTTTTTACTGCGTCTACTATTTGCCACACGTTGTTTCCCTCCTGCTTTAGTAGTTTGTTTCATCACACTATACCTGTTGCTTGTTTGCACACACTTCCTGCTAGTTACCGCATCCGTTTCCTGTTAATTTTCGTTTTGCATGACAGGTTTTCACAGATTCAACATCTCTATCCCCCTCCCCAGGCCCTGATTCTGTAGGATATATAGGATCTGTTTGGTTTGGTTTTATGCTGGTATTTTAGGATGATTCCACACATTTTGTTTAGTTTTTATTTGCTGCTAATTTTTTGTCAGAAATGCACAAGTGCAAGTGTAGAGACAGCCAATGCAGCATCGCATAGCTCTTGCTACAAATGCGGAGAGGAAGGCCATAAGACACGTAAATGCGCAAGTTCTGCTAAGGTAAAAGAATCTGATTTAGCAACAATAACTTTTAGTCCTTAATGTCATGTCAATGTTCCTTCTACCTGTTTGATCGCACTCTTGCACAAGTCTGTGGTCTTCACGAAACAGCCGCTCTACTCTTTGGGGCAGAGGACATGTCTGCGCACATCTTATCTCCTAGTCCCTACTTTCCAGTGGGATTTACTGGATCGATTTGGTTTGGTTTGGTTTGTCATATATTGTGTCGTTAACAAATTTTAAGCGGTTTCTTTTCCTTTTGATTTAGAAGCGAAAGAGGAAAACCGGCTTTTCGCAGCCTAAGCAGAGTCATTTAAACAATAGCAGAGACCACGTTGGGGTTAGGTCTGCACCTCATGCTCTAGGTGAGGCTCGTAAAAGAAATAAAACACAACATGGACAACCAACTCCATCTCAATCAAATCGTAGGGGTGGGTGGATCACTGAAGGTCCTGGTGGATATTACCCTGGACCTTTCAATGCTAACAACTGGGGATCTCCTTCAACACCAGCTAGTTACAGATCTAACAATAGTTTCCATGGAAATCATGGTGCTAATGGTTATGGTTCGGGTTTTCAGTATGGAGCTTCAGGCTCAAATGGGGGTGCTAGTGGTTATGGTTCGGGTTTTCAGTATGGAGCTCTAGGCTCAAATGGGGGTGCTAGTGGTTATGGTTCGGGTTTTCAGTATGGAGCTCTAGGCTCAAATGGGGGTGCTAGTGGTTATGGTTCGGGTTTTCAGTATGGAGCTTCAGGCTCAAATGGGGGTACTAGCGGTTATGGTCCAGGTTTTCAGTATAATGCTTCAGGCTCTATTAATGGGTATCAACACGGGTTTTCAGCATCGAGATTTGGCAACTCCAGTAATTCCAGAAGGTGAGAGTATAGTTGGGATTATTAGTCTTGGTGCGAGGTATGAAACACCTTTTAGTGATTAGGAATCGAAAGCGGATGCTCTTTTTGTGCGAAAATACTTATGGGGAAAAGAAGCCCTCATCTGACAGTGGGAATTATAAATCATGGACCGGTTCATAAATTGATAAAAGAATCTGGTCATAAGGTTTATGACTACAAGTGACCCAATCTAGTAGGCCAGCCTATTGTTGTATCTTTTGTACTCACCATGTTTTTTTTTTGTAACAGTTGTGTTCTTTCATTCCGACATTTCTCAGTAGGTCTAGAGAATACTCATTTTGTTGAAACAATAAAAAAGATGGATCAAATATTTTCAAAGTAATAGCATGAATTGCTAAGTTCCTATCATTTGATTTGTTGTGATGGTTTTCTTTCTCTGTTATTAGTAGGTCCGGTTCAAATAACAAGGTTAAACTTCGTATAATAAAATATACTTAAAGATGCATATGTGAATCAACATTATAGGTTATTTATATAGGTTCTTATATGCATCTTTAAATGGGTTTTTCTAGAGATTCACATATGGACATTTCATGAACCTTCGATTTTTACCTTCTCCGACTATTTAAGCTTATTATTTGAACCTCCCGCTTAGTAGTTATGGTTACATATAAAATTTCTTAATACTAACTAGTTTTAGCCATAGGACTTCATAGGTAGGGTAGGGGTGTGTAGAAAGTCATTAGATCCAATTTAAACCGACTGATCTAATTAGAACCAACTGATCATAATCAAATATCCAATTGTAATTGAATCGGATTTGATACAAAATTTTAACATTCAAATTGGATCGGTCCGTTCTTGGATGACAATCCAGTATCCAATAAAACCGAATCGATCCAATTTAATGACCATCCAATTATCATCCAATTACTATCCAATTATCATCCAATTAATAATTATATATAATTTTTAACATTTTATGATATTGTTTTTTAGTTAATATATGTACGCACTTGTTTCTAATAAATTAATAAAGCTATGAATATTTGGTTGAAACGGTTGATAATTGGCTTTAAATCCAATACAATGGATAAACAATAGTAATATCCAATGGATGGAAACGATCCGATGCAATCATCATCCATTGGATTGGATTGGAATGGATCGGATCGAATCGGATCTGATGACGAAATCCAACATTTATAGGATGATTGGACCAGATCAGATCCACCTTAATCCATCGGATTTCAACCGATGAACGCCCCTATTCATAGGTAGTATTGGTGTTTTTGGTCTTTGTACCCTGTGTGCGATATGGTTTACAAAACAAGATTTGTTTGCTTTCTAGTCCAAAATTAAACCATAAAGATCTTCCAAGCAACAACAATCAAGAACAAAAGCACACAATAAACAACTAATCATGCCAGATTTAACGTTGTACGATGTGTGATGTGTTGTGTGTATATGTTGAAAAACTTAAATCAGATAAGTTTTTATTGTTGTTGTGCAATTCACCAAGCATAATGTATAAGTGCTTGATGCATGGATGTGTGGATTATTTTGGACCACACATCTTTGGAAGACACTGCTATTTGTCTTATTAGAAGACTTTTGTTTGTGTTGAAAGGAGCATCCGTATATCCTAAGCTCCTAAATCTATTTTTGAGAAGTCAACTCCTACCTCATTTTGTCTTTTCTTTCTTTCTCGTGCATATAAATATGCATGCATGCATCCATAGAAAATCATCCCCAACATCACATTTAAAGAAGACTTTCTTTTGTCTTCTATTTTCTTCCTCTTATATATATATATATATATATATATATATATATATATATTAGTAAGGAAAATTTGGATAGTTGATTTGTTGATCCAAAGATCTCGTAAACACGTTGTAATTTCTCCCGGTTGGTAATATAAATATCTCTCTCTCCATGTGGATGTACACTATCACACCGATAGTGGAACCACGTTAAATCTTGTTGTCTCGATTTATATTCTTCTTTGTCATATTTTATCATATATTCGATAACTGTTATATTTACGTTTGTGGATTAGTACGAATCATTAGAACAAAATATACAATATAGATCTCGTTATTTCGCATTTGTTGTATTGGGTCAGTTGCACCGTGATTTATTGTTATCACTTTTCGACCGTAAATCACTTGAAATACGATCTTGTAACTACCACCGACCCTTACAATTGGTATCAGAGTTGTTAGATCTAAATTTGACTTAGATTGTATATTTTTAGTCGCACTATAAGTGCTCGTTAAAATGTCTGTTGATTTAGGAAATCCGTTCGCCGTTTTCGTTTCCAACCCAAACCCAAATGTTTATCAAAAAGGTGCTTTTAAATTATCGGGGTCCGGAATTATAATAGAAAAGTGGAACGGGGATGGTGATTTTGGTAAATGGCAGTTCACTACAGCAACAACACTTTGGAAAAACGATGCTCACCCCGTAGTCTTTGCTTCGGAAGAAAAAGATCCAGATATGTCCACCTTATAAGCTAAGGAAATGGAGGCTTGGGCCTTCAATGCCTTACAGATGGCTATGGGTCCAAATGTTATTTCTGAAATCGTTTCTAAAAAGACAACCGTAGGGATTTGGAAAAGATTTGAGAATCTTTATCTCAAGAAAACTTTGACTAACCGACTGTTATTGATGAGGTCGTGTTTGTTCTTCAAAATGAAGGAAGGCACTACCATTTAGGCCCACATGACTGAATTCAAAGACATCATAATGAAGTTGAAGACAACAGATTCTATTTTTGCCACAGATAATGAGGCACTCACCCTGGTTCCGTTGTATTCACTTCCGGAGAAATATTCCCAGTTCACTAACAGTTTTATTTATGGAAGAGATTCCATTTCTTTGTCTGACGTGAAAGCAGGGATGATCTATGAAGAACAGAGAATTCAGATGAAAATCGGTAATAGTTTGCGGGAGAACAACCACAACAGTCATGGTCTATTTGCTGAAAGAGACCAAGATGATCAACTCAGGGGAAGAACTCGTGACTGCTCCCAATCTCGTAAACCTGGTTATCGCGGGAAATCTAAGCAATGTGGCAATTGTAATTATTGCACAAACTAGGTCATTAGGTCAGAGATTGCCCGAGTTTGAAAAAACAAGTTCAACAGTTGCAACCGAATAAGATATAGGCTTTTCAGCAATGGTTACTGCACTGCAAGGCGACAGGCGTTGGGTGTTGGATATCGGAGCTTCGTGCCACATGACACCATTTCGAGACTGTTTCACTACTTTCGAGGAGTTCGAAGGTAACAATATTTATATGGGAAACAACACATCGTGTGTCACTCGGGGCATCGGTTCGGTCAGAATCAAAATGTTTGACGGTACTATTCGAACTTTATCAAATGTTAAATTTGAACCGTCTATGACTCGTTCTTTGATTTCTGTTGAACAATTGCCCAAACTTGGCTGTAAAATTCAGATTGAGATTGGGAGTATGCGCATCTCCAGAGGGAATTTTATTGTGATGTGTGACCCAGATTATACTAGCATATTAATCCCAACAAAGATTATGAACACATTCTTTATTGATAATCACATGAATTACATATAGCCATATCCCTATTTGTGATCTTACAGTTTATCTGTGTGTGTCCACTGTGTGCGTATCTTACCAACTCTCTCTGAAATTGTCAAATTCTTGTTTGTGTCTACAAATTACAAAAGAACTAAAACAATTTATACTAAGTCAACTTACGTTGACTTTACAACAAAACCCTCAAACTATTACACAAATACAAACTAGACCCTCACTTTTAATCTTGAATACAATATCAATCTAACAATCTCCTCCTTTGGATTCAAGATTTAAATTTTTTTTGACAATAATCTTCAGGTCTTCTTATCTTTAGAAAAAGTATTCAGCTCTGAAACATTTTCAGCTTGACATTTTGAAAGCTTTAACATCTTCAGCAATCTTTGAAACTTTAAACTCTTGAAACCTTTGACAGCTTTAGTAGAGTCTTCATTTTCTCCCTTTGTTTACAACAAACTTTGACAAAATCTTCTTAATCAATCAAGTCTTCAAACATTTGACTAACTTTGACTTTGAAACCACTTGATTCAAACAACCATTTCAATCTCCCCCTTTACAACAATCGTTTCTTAAGCTTTCAATCGTGACTTTGAAAATCATCTGTCACTCTTTCTTGATACAAATTTTAATCATCTGATCTTGAACTCCGATTTATCTCCCCAATTCTGATATAAACTTTTCATCTGAACTTGAACTTTGATACATCTCCCCCTTTTTGATGAATTGTGAGAATCAAAATCATCAAAACTCTTCAAGTTTAGATCTGTCTGTTGATCATCTCCCCCAAATGAACAAGTAAGCACAGTCTTCATGATCTCTCCCTTTGACAAATATGATCAATCTCCATCCAATGAATGATATGAGAATCGTGCATCTGATCTGAATGAGCCGTCAATTCATGAATATATTCATCTGAATCTTTTCAAATTCAGACAAACTAAAAATTGTAACCCTGAATCAACATATGAAACAGTTAGGAATGCCTGTCAGTAACACAAAGCCACTGTGTACAACGAATGTACAATATAAGGAGCTGGTTTGATGTTGACTCCCCAGGACTTCCATTCAATCATCGAAAAACACAAGGTATTTTCTATGAATGTTCTGACAGAAAAACAATTTTTTTGTGTGCTCGTGCTTGTGTTATGAAAGAATTAAGCACAATGATTGTGTTTCATAAGGCTCAAAGTATGTAAACCATTGAGACAACAATGATTATACACAGACTCAATTGTGCATGATGAAGGGTCGAAGGTGGGGCAACTTTCCTTCTTTTTCAATATCAGTATCTTCCAAATGAAGAACTAATAGATTATGTGCTGCTTCCCCAGAAAATGTGAAACATTCTCTTTTTAAGAAAAGAATGAGTAGCTGGTGGGGTTGTATGCAAGAGATGGCATGGGCTAAGTGCCTTTTTCAATGTCGTTCACGGAGAAATGTGAAACAACAATAATGTGGTTGCCCTACTCAGAAAGAAGTTTGGTGCAGAGTCTGATATTATTTTACTCTGTTCTCTCACCCTCTTTCTTTTAAACATTTAAGCTCACATCTAACCAATCTATCATTTCCATTTTACCTCTTCGCACACCAACACTCAATCTTTTTACCCCTCTCCCCTCAATCACTCAGGGAATACTTCCTGGGTAGGAAACACTGGTTATCGTGAATCCATGGAAGTTCTGTTAAGCTCACACAATGAATCCTATGTATTTTCCTAGAAAGAATGTAATGCCTCAATGATTTTCTTGACAGTAAAGTGCAAGAAATCAATGTCAGTGAAAATATGCTCATAAAAATAAGAATGAAATTTGAGCATTTTAAACATTTAAGATTTCTCAAAACTTTGTATGAAAAAATAATCATGAAAGAATAGAAATGTTTTGAGAATCTGACAATGATTAAAATCAGATCAAATATTCATGAAGAATAATGTTTTGGGAAATCAAAGACGTAGTATGTTTATATGAACAATATATAAACATTTTAACAATGAAAGCACATATCAGTATAGAAATGACGTTTGATTCAAACAACAGTGAATAGCAAACGGCGGGAGTATTACCATAGAAAGATTTAACTTTTGATACATGGTAATAACAAAGTCAAGAAATGTACTGAACCGTTGTGTATGAATACTTAACAAAGTATATGAAAAGAAAATACACAAGTATTTTTCTTGAAGAACACACGGTCAGATAAGCTTTAAAGTATCCAACTAAAAATCGTTTAAAATCGCACTTCTCAATTCATGAAAACCTTTTAAGAATAGGAAGTGGTTTGAACATTTAAGAAACCATTTTTCACAAGTGAAAGTTGTTCAACTTTCAACAAGTGATGAAGTGTAAGGATTAGAAATATATACCTGGAAATCAGAATCCTGTACTCCCCCTGGAATGAATATATTCTTTTAAGTATTCATGACAAAAATATCAGATTTCCTTTTTCTTGATACATGTAAAAATTCAAACTATCAGAAAAATATAACAATGAAAGTAAAACCAACTATAATCTCCTCCCCCTAAAAGATATAGCAGTTAACTCCCTCATATCAAAAAACTTCTAGAAAAGATGTTATCATTTAAGCATCCTATCAGAAGAAAAACATTTGAGTACGGGTTCTGAACTAAGTATTCAGAAGCCATTATTACATATTCTCCGGTGAGAATAGTAATACTCATTTTTATCAATAAAGACCGGGTTCTGATCTGATGTAACCAGAAGCCATTGGTCTAAAACATTGAGGAACATGTCTTGAACTGTTTTATCCAAGAGCCATAGTTCTTTAAATCACGGGTTCTGAACTGATTTATTCAGAAGCCTTGGTTCTTTCTCCCCCTTAAACCTTGGGTGCCTGCAACACAGATTTAGCTTTTGGTATCAACTGGTATTTGGATCCATATTTGTTAGATGCAATTTTAGTAGGAGAGATGTAGTAAGAACCATACCAATAATTTTCATAATTTTTACTTACAAAATCATTTGAGCCACAATAAGAACAATTAATTTTCTTTTGAGCTAACCTGATCAGTTGATTGACAGTGTAAACCAAATCAGGTTTGCCAAAAGTTTTACCGTTCAGAACGTTGTTCTTTTTTTCAAACGGTGTATGCATAAATGATTTATGTTCCTTCTTCTCCTCCGAGGAACCTTTCACTTTCCAAATCCACTTTTCTTTCTCATCTTTCCTTCTCCAAAACGTTTTCTTCCGAGACTTGTCCTTTTTGATGTTACCTGAATCATCAACATTTTTGTCATAGAAAAGGTTAGAAGGACGAATTTTATCATTAAGTTTAGAAGTATGATTATCATTAGCATCAAACAAAGGATTATTAGAAACGTCAGTGAAAATTAAACTTGCTGCTGATTTAAATGAGCATTCGGATGCAACTAGATCATCTCTCAGTGATTGAGCTATTGATTCAGGCGTCTTGTGCTCAGTCAGCTTCACCTTGAACATGATCTCTTCAAGTTCTTTGATCTTTGTGGACAAACATTTTCTTTCCTTTGTCAGTTGATCAAACTTCTTATGCAACTCAGATTTTGCATTCTTCTCCTTCTGAATGTTTGTTGACAACTCAGATAGCTTCTTTGTAAGCTCTTCTATCTTAGTTTCAAACACTTTTCTCTCTTTTGTAAAATATTTTTCTAAACTCTTTTGCTCAACTATCTTCTTCTTCTCTGTAGCAAACTTTTCTCTTTCCAAGATGATAACTTTCTCAAAATCTGACACTTGTTGAGAAAGTTTAATGCATTTCAGCTCCACTGATTTCTTTTCTTCAAAAGATTTTCTGGAAAATTCAGAGAACTTTTGAGCAAAAGATTTTCTTTCTTTCTCAAGCCCTTCTTTTTCTTTCTTCTCTTTATCAACTTGAACTTCCAATTCAGATATTTTCTTCTTCAACTCAACATTGTCTTTCTCTAAGTCCTATCTCTTCTTCTCAATCTTCTTTATCTCATCTTGGGCTTTTGTGTTGTCTTTGACTTGGGTTGCTTTTTCCTTCATCATATTTATCTCAACCTCAAGATTGAAGACTTTATCTTTCAACTTATCTCTTTCAGCAAATATTTGTGAATTTGTCTTTCTCAGCCCTTCATAAGTTTCACTTGTAATGTTTGCTCTTCTTCTCAGTTCATCTAGCTCTCTTTGCATTGATTCCTTCTTGGACCATGTAGAGCTAGAATTAAGACTTTCAGACCTTTTCAACTTGGCTTGCAGATTTGAAATCTCCTTCTCTTTTGACTCAATGATTTCTATAAAATCAATTTTAGAGTTAGAGATACATTCATAGCAAACAAAATTTTTCTTTAGATCTTTATCATTTTTTAGTCTATCAATTTGAGCAAGAAGAGATGAGTTCTGAATCTTCAGATTCCTGATTTCAGCTTCCATGGCAGGAATCTCTGGCATGTATGCTAAAGCACAGTCTCTGTTGGTTAGCACCAGATTTCCTTTTTCATCTGTGTAAGGCATGATGATATCTGAAAAAAAAATACTAAAAAATCAGAAAATTTAATCACACTAAGAAATATGTACCCCTACGCATATTTGACAGTTAAATCTCATATTGCAACTTGATATAAAAAAAAAATATGCTAGAAATGATCTTTAATCAGAAAATCAGAAAAATTTGAAGTAAAAGTACAGAAAAATCACTTAAAATGAAAAACAAGTCAAGAATACGTATGATACTCACAACATAGAATTCGCAAGTATAGAATTCGTATAGCACAATTCGCAAGATACTCACAAGCAAGAATTCGTAATATAAAGATACTAAAAAGGATACGAAATCTTGAGCTTTTCGCAGAACACTGGTTTGCGAATTCTGAACAATTCGTACGTGTGTCTTGTGCGAATTCTTTGAAATTCGTATCTCTCTCAGGTGCGAATTCCTCTTGTTAGTGTATTCCCAGATTCAAACAAACACAATCTCAATCAAGATTTAACAATGTCAAGAACTAGAGAGAGAGTAGAGAGAGAAAGTTCTATATTCATATGTCTAACTGTTGGATCAAATAATTGTATTCAAGATTAAAAGGTCTAAACTGTATTTATTTGATAGTTAAAGTTAAAGGGTTTAAGTTGTAATAGATTGATAGTTATTTGTAAATGGGCCTAAAGCCTATTAGAAAGCCCATTAAGCTTAAAGCCCATATGGCCTAGGTATTTAAAGTTTTAGTTGTTTAGGTTTTAGGGTTAATCCTCTCATTATTATCATTATCATAATTATTGTTTAGAGAGAGGTAGCCGTATTCTCTGTATTCAAGGGTATCAAGAACACACAAGGGTTTCATTGTTTATTCAAGGGATTGGTATGTTTTGTTAATCTTTATATCTCTTGATCTATATTGTGTTCTGTGATTGTTAATCAACTAGATTAAACTGGGATAACACTAACAATGAATGCGTACAAGAACTTGTTACAAGATTCACTCACACCAAGGTATTTATATGCCATGCTACTTCTCTCATAAGCCTAAACTCTTATAACACTATACAAGATAAACTCTCACATAACTAAACTCTCATGACACTAAAATTGACTTTACAGACTTTGACTTTTCTCTTTAAATCTTGGATACAATTAATACACTAACAATCTCCCCCTTTGTATTCAAGATTTAATAAAAGTTTGACACTAGTCTTCAGCTCTTGATTCTTCAAATTTTATCTCTGACAGTTTTGGACAATGAAGCTCTAGCAATCTTCAGTCTTTCAGTCTTTGAAGAATCTTGAAAAGTCTTTAACACTTTGTATCTTTGGAAAGTCAACAAGTCTTGCAAACGAATCAGAATTCTTTAAAATCTTTTAAAAACTCTTTAAACTTCTTTGAAATCTTCAAGAATCTTTTGAAACTTCGAAGAATCTTTCAAAACTGTATCTTCATCTCTCTGATCTCTTGACCGTCTTCGGAAAAACAAACTTTCTCGAATCATCTGTCTGATTTGTCTTGAATCATCTCTTAATAATCATCAGACTTTAAAACTTCTTCACAAATCTTTTCAACAAACTTTGACATCCTTTTATCTTTGAAATTGATCTTTCAAAACTTCTCCCCCTTTTTGACATCTCGTCTTTGAAATTGAACTTTGTAAATTTCTCCCCTTTTCTGATGATTGTGAGAATCATGATCATCAAAACTTCTTCAATTTCAGCACTTTCTTTGATTTCCCCTTTTGTAATGACTAACAATCTCCCCTTTATGATAATTTGACATTCACCGCCCTTTGATCTCTTATGAAACTTTATGATTGCGAGTTCTTCATGAAGTCTACGAATTCTGTAGATCTCGAGTCGATTTTACAATTTTTCAACAAAAATCCACCTAAAACTTGATGTTTGGCTCTGAAACTTTGTAGGAATGATCTTTATGCCATCGAACACAACCCTACGAAGTGAATTTCCCTGAAATTGACTTTTGAATTGGAAATCGATCATTGGCAGTCCGTGAAAAACAACATTCTGGAAATGTACAAATCGATCAAATTCTTGCAATTTGTTGATCAATTGATTAATCAACCAACATAAGAATTGTTTCACTTCAATGAACGAACATTGTGAACTCAATTTCACATTCAATTCAACACTCAATCACAATCTTGAATTTAGTGTAACAATGACTTTCTTGAAAAAATATCGATCTTTCTGAATTTTCTGATATGTGCTATGATACCAAATGTGACCCAGATTATACTAGCATATTAATCCCAACACAGATTATGAACACATTCTTTATTGATAATCACATGAATTACATATAGCCATATCCCTATTTGTGATCTTATAATTTATCTGTGTGTGTTCACTGTGTGCGTATCTTACCAACTCTCTCTGAAATTGTCAAATGCTTGTTTGTGTCTACAAATTACAAAAGAACTAAAACTATTTACGTTGACTTTACAACAAAACCCTCAAACTATTACACAAATACAAACTAGACCCTCACTTTTAATCTTGAATACAATATCAATCTAACATGATGAAGGGTGAGCAGGCAGAAAATAACATGTTTCATCTCGTAGGCGAGACAGTCAGTTCTGATGCGTGTGTCGTGGATAGTTCAAGAAACTTAGATGCTACCCGTTTGTGGCGTCTTAGATTGAGGCACACTTCAGAGAAGAACTTGGAGATTCTGCACAAGCGGAAACTCATTGTAGTTGACACACCTACGAGTCTGGATTTTTGTTCAGAATTTGTCTCGGATAAATAGACGCGTGTTTCTTTTGGTGATGGAAAACACCTATCACCAAAGGGACCCTCGATTACGTGAGAGGCACCTGGAAAGTAATCCATCGTGTGCGTATGAATTGATCTTGAGAATCGTTGTACGCAGGGGCACGTGATAGGCACATGATCTGTTGTTTTCAAGAAATTGCATAAGTCTTCTACTCCCAGAAGTTGCCTGCACAGAGGCTCTTTGAAGGGTCACAGAGGCTCTATGGTCTGATGATGATCTTCAGGTTAAGTTCTTCTCGGAGAATAGTTGACAGAGGCTCTGATTAGTGCTTCTGGAGAGTCTTGGTGTATGCGACAGAAGTCTTCTGTGGTTCTTGTACTTAGCCTATTTTTCAATACTTCTATGAATGACTATTGGAGCTAACAATCTCCCCCTAAGTATTGAAAAATAAATTTAGGAAGTTTATGCTTTGGGCTAAGTAAGAACAAGAGGTGAAAGGAACTCATCCTCTGAAAGTAAAATTCAATCAATTAAGTTCGATGCCAAAAGGCATTTACAGAAGACAAAAAAAAAAAATTACAAGTAACAAAGAAACTGTTGAGGAAAATCATCTATTCGCTTGGTAAAGCTGTCAGCTAACGTTCTGCGCATAGTCCTGATGAGGTCCCTGAACTTCAGTTGAGCGTTGATGTCTGAGATCATCTGTTCTGCAGGCACACTCTGTACTCTTCTAGTTCTCATTATTTGCCTGATAATGTTCTTTAGTTTTATCAGAGTGTCACTAGAGTACTTGTTACTCTGACGTGGATTGAATATCTTGTTTCGGCCATCATCGTATTTATAAACAAAACCATTATCGGGCTCTACGATCAAGAAGTTGCTTGGTATATTTTCAATTCCAGGGATGAGGTCATCTGGGGCTGTGATTGATTGCTTATCGACTCCCAATTCTAGAGCTATTTGGAAGTCCATTTTGCTATAATACTTGACATGTTTGCGCATGACCTCTTTGATACACCCATTTGCAATTGTGAACTCCTTTCTGTGGACTAACCTTTCTTCTGTGAATGCATGAAGTTGGGGCAGATCTTAGGGGCATAGGTTGACCAAATCTGCATCTGAGAAGACGTACTTCTGGCCATCCTTCCTCTGTACGTGATACTTGGTGTACATAACCACCTTGTTTGCAAAAGAGTGCAGAGTGATGCTCAGAACTGTTTCAATGTCATGTATTGAGAAGACTTTGCTCTTTTCTCGAGCCGTTCTCCAGAACCTCCTTCAGACTTGTTGGTCCCGAAGGTGCTTAACAAGTTTGTAGAAGGGGGGGGGGGTGTTGAATACAAACACAAAATTTAAAGTTTAATAAATTGTTTATTGATAAATCAAAATACAATTTACAAGTTTGTTGCGGAATAAGATTAAGTAAGAACCTAATCTAAACAAACTTAAGAAACACTAAGATGGTTACACAAGAAATAAAGAATGGGGATTGAAAGTGATGGGTTTTAATGCAATTTGTAACCGATAAAACGCAGCGGAAATATAAATAAATTTGGTTACAACAATTATATAGAAAACTTTTCTAAATAAACTTAAAACCCAATCGGATCCAATGATGTATTTAATCAAAATAAAACCACACCATACTCTGTTTAGAATATGTACCTTTTGTAGATCAGCCGAGATTGGAATGGAGCACCAAGAAACCAAAATAGGTTTCCTCTATTGGTAGTCCACACACGAACGCGTTTCCCATCTCCAACGGGTGCTAGCCCAAGAACCCTAAATCTATATGTGTTTTACAGAAAAGAAAATGTTTCTTTTCTGTATTTCTCTGATAGGCTAATTCTAATTATTTCAATTGTATGAAAAACGGTTTAGCCTAACGCCCTATTTATACCAAAAGAATTATAGTTAGACTATAATTCAACTAAGGATTAAATAAGGTTTAGTAATTATCTGTAATATTCAAATTCAAATATATATATATATATATATATATATATATAATTATCTTTTAAATTTTAAATATAATTATATATAATTACCGATAATACCCCGTAATTAACATAATTACGTTTTCACCCTGTAATTATCATAATTACAGTTTAACACATATTTTCATAATTATCATTTAAAAATAATTATTTTCTTAATCAACTTGATTTAATCCGGGTTTCTAAAGATGGAAACAAACGCATTCTTTGTGTGCGACCCTATAGGTTTACATACTCCTCAGCAGTATCTCTGTGTGACACGTGTCGTGGGCATATAATAACTTACATTCTCCCACTTGCACACGATACACAGTAACACAGACGATGGTAAGCGTCTAGCAACACGTCACCGCCCCCAAGGATATGTAAATGTGCTTTTACCTTCGAGCAATTTGATTGATCCAATCAATCATATAGTATAATCATTCATTATCCTTTTGCTTCACGATATTTTGTTTTGAACTTAAGGCATAGATCTATCTCATCCTTTATTGTTCAAAGAATATGTTTCTCGATCCCAACATATTTTATTATATACAAGTACCATTAGTCCAACTAATCCACTTGTTCATGCATGTAAATCAAACTATGTAATCGAGGGCCCCAGAAATATCTCTTTCATCTTGAAAGAAGCAAATCCCATATTGCATGTACACGACTAACTACACAATTCATGTTATACCTAACATAACCCTTATGATTACCCGGTTAAGGGTAACGTTAGACTATATCAAAGCATAACACTCCTTGTGCATTATATCCCAATGCACATCTCAGGTATAAGGATAAAGAGTGTTTACTATTTCAGGACTCATCTTATGACGCCGATCTATGAGGTGATCATGACCGTGGGTCTTGTCCAATGCCTTGTGCACCGACAAACGCACGTGACTCTGGTTGCACCTAGTGCACTTCCAACTTGGACTATGACTAGACTTCACAATGATCTTGATTTATTACTAGTCCCCTAGTAATAATCGATCAAGGACAATTCTAAATAATATGATCATCATATTTATTTAAGGATACTTAAACATGCTAATAAAGAACACATAATTGTTTAATGTATATACTCATACCCAATATGCCATATCAGATAAAAACATAACTGTTTTAATGTTCCAGAAAGTTTAAAGTTTACTAAAATTATTATTCAATATAAAAATCCTCAAGCCTATAACATGAACATCATGTTTGTTTTGAGACATAGGCTTGACAAGTAGATTTGTATGTAAGCTCTTACAGCTCATAGTACCTTCGTTCAATACATATATCCCTATTACAATTCAAGTCATTACAGTCGGTTTGGAAACTAGCATCTGTGTATCCTTAAACACACAGATCTCTTTCATAACCGTTGTACAGTAAGAACATATCTTTAGTTATTCTCAGATACTTCAGAATGTTCTTCACTGTTATACAGTGAGCATCACTTGGGTCTGACTAATATCTGCTCGTCATGCTCAGGGCATACGAGACGTCCGGTCTTAGTACATTAACATGGCGTACATGATTTGAACAGTTGGCTGAAAACACAAGGAACACCCTTCATACGGTTCATGTCCTCTTTAGTGCTATGACTTTGAGTTTTGCTCAGATGTACACTATGTACTGTTGGCAAGTTCCTTTCTTGGAACCCTTCATCTTGAAGTGTTTCAAGATCTTGTCAATGTATGTACTTTTGCTTTATCTAATTAAGCACTTTGATCTACCCGATAGATCTTTATAACAAGGACTTTGTCTCTTCTAGATCCTTCATCGCGAAGTACTATTCTAATCCATGATTTTACACCTTCAAGCATTGGGATGTCATATAGGATCTAGAATACTGTTATGCTCCCACTGACCTTCTTGTATACAATATTTCAATTACGAGATGATTGTTCTAGTCCATAAATGGACTTTTGCAACTTGCACTTTTAGGTTTGATGTTTTAAAGCCTTGTATACATCCTCGCTCAAAATTCCTTTTAAGGAATGTGGCTTTTGACATCAGTCTTCATGGCATCTTGCCATTTATCAGTAATCCGATCTTCGGATTATTTTGTATCTCGTTTATTATCTTCAACAGTTTGTTGAAGCTCAACATCTTGTTGAATGTCAGTGTCAACCATCGTCCCATCTTTGTGGTTCTTGAATTTCTTCAAGATCTACTGTGTCCCCATTTGTGATTCTTGACATAATTTTTTTTTCTTAAGAACTCACCAGGGTGCATTAACAAAACTTTTGTTCTCGCCAGATCTGTAGAAATAATATCCAATTGGATATCACATAAAGATGTACTTTTCAGACCTTTGAATCATGCTTTCCAAAAGCTTTATGCTTAGCTTAAGCATTATAACCCTATATTCTAAAATATGATAACTTTAGGATCTTCCCAATTCATTTAAGAGAGTGAGTTTTATTGGTCCTTGTTGGTTGCTACATAAACTAGTATTTAGGCAACTGTTTCTAGGGAATAACCCCATAAACATTTAGACAGAGTGATGAGATTCATCATAGAGTGTCAGGATCGAATTCTCAACAAGAATTATGAATACTCAGAAACAATATCAAAGAAGTTGCGGAATAACACTTTGATATTCAATGTAACAGTAAACAAACAGTGTATATGATTAACAACTTGTAAACTTGTATTGAATGATTAAAATCACAAGATTACACACTCAACCTCAATCTTGAAGAACAGACTCTTTCAAGACGAATTCTACTTCTCTAGAATTAGGAACTATGCCTTGAGGTTGATTTTCTCTAGAACAAAAACTTAGAATGAATAATAATATCAAAAGTTATCTCACTATTCTAAACAATACAATATATATACTGAAGATAAAAGATAATTACAATTTATACAATATCTCCAGAATATCTTCCATCATTATCTCTAAGCTTCCATGAATATCTTCAGTTTATCCAGCTGTCATCCTTTCCATACAGATCTCCATCTTATAAGCAGTATTAATCATAAGCACCATTAATACTCTAAGCAGTATTAATCTCTTAGCAGTAGTAACTCCAGCAGTATTAATTTTGAAGAGCAACACTAACTTTGTTCCAACAGCATTAACTTCAACTGGCAGCATTAACCTCAGAAGTATTAACCTCAGAAGTATTAACTTTAGAAGTATTAACCTCAGAAGTATTAACCAAGTTCTTCTAGCAGCATTAACTTCAGAAGTATTAACCTCAGAAGTATTAACTTCAGAAGTATTAACCTCAGAAGTATTAACCAAGTTCTTCTAGCAGCATTAACTTCAGAAGTAGTAACCATGTTGAACTAGAAATATTAACACATTCAACAGTAGTATCCATCCTTGACATCTTTCAGACCCAACATAGAGTGAACCATGTTCAACAGGGTTCTATTTCTCTTCTTGGATATACCGTTGTGATGTAGTGTTCCGTGAGGAGTCAACTGGGATGCAAACCCAAAAATCTCTAGGATGATCTATTGGCTCAGATATTCATGACCTTGATCTAACCGAAGCATCTTTATCCTATGCCAAGCATACTCATTACTTCTTTTCTAAAACTCTTTGAAAATTTCAAAGCTTTTATATTTCTTCTATTAGGTAAACATACCTATGTCTACTGAAGTCATCAGTAAGATGTAATGAAGTAGTGATGACCGTATCTTGTGACATAACTATAAGTCTCACATACATTAGTATGGTTAACCCCTAATAGTTCTTGTAGCTCCTAAAGGTTTACCCTTTGAAGGCACTTTTGTCATCTTGACTAACAAGATACACATGTATCATATGAATCATCATATGATTCCAACTCTCCGTTCGCCTGGAGTTTGGCTATGTGTTTCTTGTTTAAATGTCACAAATCAGATTTAAGCCATGATTAATTCGTTATATTGATTTATAATTACAACTATTAATTTCATAAAACATTTATTAAGATAAAACGAAAAATTTATTTCTGAAAACATAAATTCGGTTCGTTGTAATTGAGAAAATGAAACTAAATTCCTAGTAGCACTAGGTACATGAAGACACTTTCTAAGTGTTAATGTAATATCATCTAGAAACTTCATATCATATGTCCCTTTGAGCAACAACAACTAACTTAGCTCCATTTGGTCTGATTTCATCTTCTCTTCACTTCTTATTTCCTGAAAAGTAGTACTAGTATGAGTATCATACTCAATATGTAACACTTAGGCAGAAGTGAATTAAATCAAATGGTAAACATACCTTAAGGTCCGACTCTGGTAGCCTTCTACTTCTTGATTTTTGCCAATCGGGCTGGCCAAGTTCTCATTTGGTGCCCATGGTGAAAACAATTATACCATACTGCAACCTTAGGAATTTCTCCTTTGCCCTTATCTATGCTGGATTTTCCAACATGTGTTTTCCCTTGGTTATCTCCCCCTTTTTCTTGATTGTCCCACTGTCAGGTTTGATCATCAAAGCCTGTTTTGGTTTGGTTGAACCCAACTTGGATTTCATATCCCTCTCAATTGTTTTAAGTATGTTGTGAAGCCCTGTGAGAGTCTTATTCAAACTTTTCACATTATAGTCCTTAACGAACTGCTTATATGTTTTGGGTAGAGAGTTGAGAACCATATCGATTTCCAACTCTTGACCTAGTGGGAAACCAAGACGGGCCAGTTGGTCAAAGTACCCTTTCATTTTCAAAATGTGGGTACTAACTGACGAACGCTCAGTCATTTTACAAGCACACAATGCTTTAACTGTATCAAATCTCTCCCGTTTTATTTGTAACCGAAACATAGACTTCAGTGAAGATATCATATCCCAAGCAGTCATGTTTTCATGATCCCGTAACAATTCGGGAGTCATGGTGGCTAACATTAGGCAACCAACAATCAGAGAGTCATCTTGGTACTTATCATAAGCGGTTCTGACTTCAGTTGGAGCATTTCTGGTAGGAGCATTTGGAGGGGGTTTTTCAAGAACGTAGAACTTCTTTTCATACCTAAGGACTGCCCTTAGGAAGCGAAACCATTCAATGAAGTTCGTTCCGTCCAATTTTTTATTATCTAGGATTGACCGTAGTGTGAATTGGGATAAGTTGTTTGAGTTTGAATCTGAGGTAGACATCTAAAAAAACGTGATTTAATTTTAGTAACTTTAATATCTCAAATAAATGGGTTAACCTTTCAAAATCATTTGATTTGAGCTAAGATCCATATTTCACCTACTTCGATAAATGGCCATGCAACTGTCTATGGAATTAGGCTATTTAGGTAGGTATCATCCAATTATGTTCAACATAACTCTTAGATGTCGTGGGATCCTATTCAATATATCATATATTGAAATTGGCACGTTTAATCCCACTTCAACGCCTTGAAAATACTCATAAATGGACAAACAACTGTCTATGATATTCTCAAGTAAACAAACCATACT
This sequence comes from Arctium minus, assembly GCA_954870635.1. Lineage (NCBI taxonomy): Eukaryota > Viridiplantae > Streptophyta > Magnoliopsida > Asterales > Asteraceae > Arctium > Arctium minus. Next base: position 45,252,571 of record OX941089.1, on the reverse strand, counting down.
AAGGTATCATGATCCCACCTAAATACTAGACTTAGGGTTTACTGGATCAGTCGTCCAAAATACGACTATTTAAGTGAATGGCCAAACAACTGTCCACTTAAATCTCGTTATTTTATCTCCTTGTCTTACACTATATTCAACCGATATGATTGGCCGAGCATTGACCACATCGGAATCCTGTATGCTCGACAAGTACCTTAAATGGGTGGCGTTAAGTTTACGTTTTGTAAAAGGTTTAATTTTAGAAAACATTCTAATTATTTTAAAACGTTTTGATTTTATATTTAAAAATCTTGTTTTAAAAGTTTATATTTATTAAATCGGTTTGAGTTTGATAAACATATCAATTTTAAAATATCATATTTTATTTACCGATTCAAAATCTGTTTTGCGTTTGATTTTATTTTTAAAATGTTTGCAATTATCATAACAATAATAAAGCAATAAATAAAAACAAACACAAAATAAACAACCACAATAATAATATACGGATTTGCCCCTAATGTGGTGTTGTGATCCAACACAACAACCACAGTCAAAACTAAGGACGTCTTCAAGCTCCCACCGACCTCGTCATCTTGGTGAACTCCAGGGACTCCGTCTCGACCTCTTGGAACTCCGTCTTCGTTTGATTTACAATTTAAAAATAGAAAGATAACATATCCTAATCTATTTACAATTGCCCCTATCTAGAAAAATTTAAAATATTACAACCCTTGCAATTAATACATTTTAATTTTCTAAATTCAAAAATAAACAACCACAACCACGGGTCTTTGGGGCAAACCATATATTATTCAATATTGTAAACATAAAATTAATATTTGACCAAAGTATAATTAACATAATTAAAAGGTCAAATCATAAGGAACAAAATTTCATATGGCAACATAAATTTAATTGACAAATTTTAATTTGTAGGTTAACAAACCTAACCCAAAAGAGAATTGATCCATCAAAACCGGACCTTGGCCCATCCTACGGCCTAGCCGTCTAGGGCACATGCCTAACACGAGAAACCAGAGTGAAAGCCCAAAAACAATACTTGGAACTACTAACCCGGGCCCAACACCCAAACGGGGATTCGGCCCAAAAACTAAAATTGGGATAACAACCCAAGACGGTGGCTTCAAGCCAACCGTGACCGGACATTAAAAAACGATCGATAACATTAAGAATCTCGATTGGCAACATCCGTATAAAACAACAATTTACCTTTTAAATAATATAATCTAGCCATCTTAAATAAGATATTTAAATGGACTAATTAATGGAAGAGATAAACATTTGGCAAAAATTTTGAACCGATCAAATCCAATAAAACAGTTGGATTTGCATTTCATCCAAATACCAAAAATTTCCCAAGACAAACTAGAAATATCCATGGGATTTTGGCACAACTTAGACCGAGACAAAGCAGGGCCGTGGAACCAAGAGGAAAAACGACAGCATGTCGTCGCCTGGGAAAAAAAACGTCGGGAGAAAACATACCACGGAGCTGTGGTCGATCCAACATCGAATGATACAAGGGTCGTGATTTAAACACCACACTGTCATGGCCAAAGATCGCCATATATGGTATCCAGCCGTGGCTGGGAACGTCACGAAGATGTGGCTAGAAAACATCCAAAAGGAAACTCTAAGGATGGCCAGAACCAGCTCGAGTCGTGCCTCAAAACAAGGCAACACCAGATGGTATCCCACCATGAATCCTGAACCGAGAGGAAGACATACAGGGGTTGTGACAGGCGACACCAACACTCGCATAGAATAAACCGACCATGGTCTAAAGACCTGGTATGAGATGGTCCGTCAGCCTATGGTTACAAAGCCGTATATGGCTTTTCGGATTTGTGGAGCGACGATGGAAAAGAGGCAACAAAAGTCGTAGATGGCACCGACACGACAACAGAAAAGTGGAGAAGGCCGACGGCGACAGTTGCAGATAACCAGCGGCGACCGACGATCTATGGGTAGAGAGGATGCCGCTTAGTGGCTGTGATGTGGGAGAGAGGTGATGGGAGTAATAGGGTTACAAACCCTTTGTCACCTTCAGCCGACTAAGTCTTTTGGAAATTAAAAAGAACTTTTTTTTCCTTTTAAATTTAATTAGGGTTTAAAATTCTTTTAGGCTTTCAACATGAGGCCCAATTAGAATTTTGATCCGATTTAGAAATGTAGGGTTCAATTAAATTTGCCATATAATATAATGTTTCCTTTTTTTTTAATTAAATGACATCAAAGTGGCTCTGATACCACTGTTGGGTTTTAATGCAATTTGTAACCGATAAAACGTAGGGGAAAAATAAATAAATTTGGTTACAACAATTATATAGAAAACTTTTCTAAATAAACTTAAAACCCAATCAGATCCAATGATGTATTTAATCAAAATAAAATCACACCATAGGGTGTTTAGAATATGTACCTTTTGTAGATCAGTCGGGATTGGAATGGAGCACCAAGAAACCAAAGTAGGTTTCCTCTATTGGGAGTCCACACACGAATATGTTTCCCGTCTCCACTAGGTGCTAGCCCAAGAACCCTAAATCTATATGTATTTTACAGAAAAGAAAATGTTTCTTTTCTGTATTTCTCTGATAGGCTAATTCTAATTATTTCAATTGTATGAAAAACGATTTAGCCTAATGTTGGATCAAATAATTGTATTCAAGATTAAAGTTAAGTTAGAGTGTCTAAACTGTATTTATTTGATAGTTAAAGTTAAAGGGTTTAAGTTGTAATAGATTGATAGTTATTTGTAAATGGGCCTAAAGCCTATTAGAAAACCCATTAAGGTTAAAGCCCATATGATCTAGGTATTTAATGTTTTGTTTAATTAGTTTTAGGTAAGAACTCTGATAATATTCTAGTTAATAGCCGTACGTATTCTCTGTATTCAAGGGTATCAAGAACACTCAAGGGTTTCATTGTTTATTCAAGGGATTGGTATGTTATTCTGATCTTATTATCTCTTGATTATTATTGTGTTGCTTGATTACTTGATTGATTATTTACCAACTAGATTAAACTGGGATAACACCTAACGCCCTATTTATACCAGAAGAATTATAGTTAGACTATAATTCAACTAAGGATTAAATAAGGTTTAGTAATTATCTGTAATATTCAAATTCATATATATAAATATTGTAACACCCTCAAAATCTGTAAATAACGACCGATTAAAAATTTTCTAAATACACCAATAAATGAATCATTTACAACCACAAATTTAGATTCAACTACAATACACATATTCCGTCTTATATATAGACTATAAAGGACGGGTGCTACCAATACCCATGCATAGTCACTATCTCCCTACTACGGAAGACTTCACCGAATACTTACTTTCGGATCTAGCTAAGGCTCTACTCTTCACGGAATTGCTAGAACCAACTCCCAACCTTGAAACCTGATGCACATGCCGACAAATAAAAAGGGTTAGGCTTAACGCCTAGTGAGCTCAAGAGTTTTAACATGAATGAATATATCTTTAAAGGAAAGAATGCAGTTTAAAGCAAGGTCTTTCGAAATATTATACATCAAAATAGAAACGACACAATTTCCCATAATATGCACTTTTAAAGACAAAGCTCCCAAACACACATTTCTTGTAAGATGATGCAACCCGTAACTCACCCAAAGCGGGGTCATAGTTCGATACTCAAATGTGCTAAAATGTAAGTAATACTTCATGTCCCAAAATACCCAAAACTCGGGTGGGGCATAATACTCGACCCTTAAATAATGGAAAACAACCCATAAAATATGACACACCATTAAAACATGAAACTGAAGCTTAATACTCATGCGACCATAAAATGGGATGAAATCCAAGTATTAAAGCATGGACAATTAAATATCCAAAATACAGCGGGCCGACAACGGGGGATACCCGTATCCGTTGAGAGCAGAGGAACACAAAAGTATGCCACTCAGCAACGTTGATCGTATGACACTTCACGACACGCTAGCCCAAGTGCTCCTACGACTCCTTGACAAGTTTCACCCAAGAGACAACTGACCTTATCAAAGATCATAACTAAACTTCCAAAATCCTCAGATTTCAACTGATCCATTCCTAATGCTGATAAAGTTGACCTCCTAAGGCGCACCAATGCGTCCTTCAGGCTACTAGTTAACCCCGATTAGGTTAACACTCAACTCCGCTCCAACCCCAACCTCACAATCATCCTCTAATACAACCTTTATCACCATGGAAAAGCTTATACACATCGGTACTTAATCATCAACATCTAACCTTCCATTAAATTTCATCACTGAAGGATCAATATTTCCCACAATCCAGCCAGGATACATCCCAAACATTCCCAGATCCATTGACTCCAAGGAAACAAGTCGATGCCTAGGACTAAACGGTGACCTCAAAAACGTGGACATCCCGCCCAAGATTTCATTCCAGATGGATGGTCGCACTAGGGTTGACACCTAACGGAGTGCTAAAATTCCCATTTCTTACATTTCTAATAAACGGACCATAAGAATTTCCTCTGATCGCGTAACCCACTAAGACGATACACCATCAACATATATCATGATGTCACACCGACGAGCAATCCACCAAATTGAACTCAATTTAAGCGCAAATAATCACCTAAGACCTTATCCCGCAAGATTACCGAAGTATGAAGTCACTCCTTTAAATACCTGGGGAGACTCAAATCTACTATTTCCATTATACATGCACGTACCAATTCAAAACTAAAACCCACAATTCAAGTCTGACCGAAAGTCGGATCATCTGACGCTTCAAATCCCAAGGACTCCATGTCAGGATCGAATTCTCAACAAGAATTAATTCTCAGAAACAATATCAAAGAAGTTTGCGGAATAACACTTTGATATTTAATCAAACAGAAAATCAAAACAGAATATAATCAACAAATTGTAAACTTGTATTGAATGCTTTGAAGTTACAAGATTACACACTCAACCTCAATATTGATGAACAGGCTCACCAATACGAATTCTACTTCTCTAGAATTAGGATCTATGTCTTGAGGTTGATTTTCTCTCTCAAAGAATAAAAACAAAAGTTCTCTGTTTTATCTATTCTATACATTCTATACATATACTAGTCAAAAGATAATTACAATAATTAAACAAATCTTCAGTATATCTTCCATGTATATCTTAAAGCTTCCATAATCTTCAGATTATCCAGCTGTCATTCTTTCCATCCGAATCTCTTAAGCAGCACTAACCATGATCAACAGTATTAACTTCTTCTAGCAGCATTAACTACTAAGCAACACTAACTACTAGCAGTACTAACTAGCTAAGCAGTACTAACTTTGTTCAAGCAGCACTAACTTTGACTAGCAGTATTAATAGTACTAGCAGTAGTAATACTCAGCAGTATTAACCTTAAAGTCTTCTAGCAGTATTAACTCTGAACCAACAGTATTAACCATACTTGAGTTTTTCTTCAGAGTTTTTCTTCAGTTCCCAACAATCTCCCCCTAACTTGACTTTTATGAAGAGAAGTCAAGTTCTTCAGATGCTCCCAAAATCTTCATTGATCTACTCCAATATTAGGATCCAGTCCCATACTCTGATTGATAGTCCTCTGAATTAGATACTTGGCCATTTCTGAATTTGGTGCACAACCCAACTTCTTATTCAACATGGCATGAAGCTTAAGATTTGTATGCTTGTAGACCCTATCCACCAAGTAGTACTCCATGTGGAAAGTATCCAATGCTAGTTCATAGACTCCACTCCTTTCATAGAGAGTCCATCCTCTAACAGTTTTGAACACATTTCTGATTAAGTGCTTCACTACTTCTGAATTGAATAACATACACAAGTATTCCATGACCAGCTTCACTATAGGTAACCCTGGAGCTTTCAACTGATCTGCATAAATTTTCATCCCCACTTCAAACATTTCTTCCAAATCAGATCTTGAACACTCTCTGACAATTTTGTTCCAGGTGTTGTATACTTCATACTTCTCATCATTTCTTTTCAATCTGATGTATTATTTGCCATCCACCTCCATAATATCCCAATGAATAACTTCAGGAGGTTTAAATCCAACAGGTTCAACTGAAATAGGCTTTGGAATTTTATCCATTACTACCATGTACATGTTTACATCTGAACTCTGTGGTATTTCTTCCTGAGTTTTAGCTTCATTCTGAGGTGCCTCTTCTTCTTCAGTAACCTTTTGCTCTTCTTCTACTCTAGGCTTCTTTACACTTTTCTTTCTTTTAGCCATCATTTTGGTTCTTTTCAGAGTCTTTTGAACCTGCACTAAAGTAGCTTCCTTCTTCTTTTCTTCCTTGTTCTCTGCCTTTTCTTTGATAGGAGTTCCCTCTTCACTTTCAGAAAATGGTTGATGCATATTCACATCATGTCTCTCTTTTGCCTTCTTTTCAAACTCCACTCTATCCTTTTCATTATTTTTCAGCTTCCCCATTTCTTTCTCATAAAGATCCCTGATTTGATCAAAAGTCATCTTCACAAACATTTCTTTCTTTACCCCAATTGCACTCCTCAAGAAAGTTATCATTTTGTTTCTTTCCTGAGTGGCAAGGTAAGTTTGTGAAGGTCTTCTTTTCTTTGCACTTGATTTGACTATCATGGCCTTTCTTAAGCTTATTGCCCTTTGCTTAGCTTTCTCTGTTTCAAGCCCTTTCTGATAAGCTTCATTTAATTCAGCAGCTAGAGCCTTTGCCATCTCCCTGTCTTTTTCAACCTGAACTCTTTCTTCTTTTTCAATATCCTCCTGCATCTTCCTGGCTAGAGCTTCATCTGATTCAACCAACCTTTGCTTCTTTACTGGTTGATCAGATTCCACCATCTTTGCTTTTCCTTTGTCTTTGTTCATTGGCTTCTTACTGTTATCTTTCTTGCTCACTTCTCCTTTTTCTCCCCCTTCATTTATGACCACTCCCTTTGTTTTGAGAGTGTCATTCTTTGCTTTGATGAGCATTTCAGCTACTTCAATTTCTGTTGGAGATAACTTTGTTACTACTGCTTGTGAAGTTTCAGCAGCACTAACAGTTTCTTCTTCTAACTCCCCCTCAATACTGTTTTTCTCCCCATCATGCTCCCCCTCAACTTTTTCTTTTTCCTCATTCAGGTTTACTTCAGCCTCTGACTCCCCCTTTTTGGGAGCATCAGACACTGGTTCCCTTCTCTTTAGCACAAATTGTTTCCTTTTCTTCTTTTGAATCAGCCTTGTCACCATCTTCTTTAGTTTTGCAATCTGGACTTGTTGTGACAGGATCACCAGCTTCATCTCCTCTATTTCTTTTCCTTGTTTCATAACATCTAGGTTGATGTTTCCCATGGTTTCCATCAATTCCTGGTAACTATATCTGTCCTCACCTTCTCTAGAAGTGTTACCCTCCTTTGAAGGATCATTGGATCTTTTAGTAGTGGAAGTCTTCTGTCTAGCAGAAGCACTATCCACCCCTGTGGTTTCTTGGCACCAGGGACCTTCAAATGATTGCTCATTTAAAGTTGCCATGGGGGAGGTCTTATTGATGTTACCACTTTCCTCCTCTGTGCTAGCAGGAGTAGTGGCAGCCTCATCACCCATATGCTCTACCTCCTCCTTAGAGAGCACCTCCTTTGGGTTGGGAGACACCCTTGTGGTTTCCCTTTGGATATTTTCTAGGGGAGAATTCTCCCTTAGAGGGCTTAAAGGCTGAGTGGGTAATGGTACAAGAAGGGAAGGAGCCTTCTTTACCTGTTTCCTCTTGTAAGTTTGGGTGATAGGAGAGGTTGGTTTTTCAAGAAGGGACTGGGGAATTGATTTTAAGAGGGAAGGTTGGTCTTGGCTAGCAGTGGGTTGGTCTAATGGGGGCCTTGACCCTGCTGCCATACCTTCATTGGTTTGGGACACCACCATCATTGTAGAGAACAATGGGGTGTCAACTCCTTCAGAGTCCCCAGCAGATCTTCTCATATTTGAGAAAACCTTGCCTTTGGGGGGTTTAGGTACATATACCCCAACAGGTTGAGGTATATCCGTCAATTCATGAGTAATAACTTCTTGAACAAACCTGGGATACATAAAGAAGCTCTTTTTGTTTCCCATGTTTGAGACAAGATCACTGAAAATCATTTTAGAAAAATTATACTTTCTGGTAGTGGCCAAGCACACCAAAGCATAAGCAATAGTGCTGCTGAACTCACTCCATCCAGTAGTCTTTTTGGAGATACAATGCATAAGAGTTTGGACAAAGAAACGCCATTGGGGTGAAAATTTTGCTTTAGAGAATTTGAAAACTCCCAATGGGCCTCCATACCCCATTCTTGTAAGATTTGAAAACAGTTCATCGTTTGGGATAGAGGTTATACCAGAGGCATCGTCTAGACGTAGACTGATGCGAATAACCTCTTCAGTAACCGTGAGTGATTGATCACAGATTCTTGTCTTGATCATCTGCACACCATTCTCAACAACAATGGTTGCATTAGCCCAGAACTGCCTTTGATGCTCGATATAGATTGTAGGGGATACAATAAGAGCATGAGCAATGTGGCTTGACTTGAGGAAATCCACAATCTGATGAAATCCTGCAGCTTGCTTTGGTTTTTGTAGCATCCCAATCTCATTGTGCTCGTCAATGAAAGTCATTGATGCCATTGATCTTAGTGAAAAGCTTGCCTGAAGACTTCGAACTTGAGAGAGAAAAGGTTTAGAGCACAAGAGAACAGTATGCAAAGAGTCGTTATGAACTTTTAGGCGGGCAAAGAGTATTTATAGTATTCGGAACATAAGCAGTATTAACCTAGAGCAGTATTAACTAACGAGCAGTATTAACTGAAAGCAGTATTAACTACTAGCAGTATTAACTACTAGCAGTATTAACTGAAAGCAGTATTAACTACTAGCAGTATTAACTGGAAGCAATATTAACTAACGAGCAGTATTAACTGAAAGCAGTATTAACTACTAGCAGTATTAACTGAAAGCAGTATTAACTGGAAGCAGTATTAACTACTAGCAGTATTAACTGAAAGCAGTATTAACCACTAGCAGTATTAACCACTGAAAGCAGTATTAACCACTAGCAGTATTAACTGAAAGCAGTAGTAACTACTAGCAGTATTAACTGACTTACTCCTTTTAAACTAGCTAAACACTGAGTACTGCTATGCATATCCTGAAAAAGAAGATTAGTAACTCCAAGAATAATATACAGGTATAAAACCACTTTTTGAGACGGGGATTATTCAGAGTTGATCATTCCCACACTTGTTACCAAGAAAGTGAATCTACCCACATCAAAAGCTTTAGTGAATAGATCAGCAAACTGATTATCAGTGTGAACTTTGACAACTTGAATAAGTTTCTTTTCATTACAATCTCTTATAAAGTGATACCTGATCTCAATGTGCTTTGTTTTTGAGTGCTTGACTGGATTATTCACAATGCTAATAGCACTGCTGTTGTCAATAAAGATTGGAGTGTGTAGAAAGGTTACCCCATAATCCAACATTTGATTCTGAATCCATAAGACTTGAGAACAGCAACTTGCAGCTGCTATGTACTCTGCCTCTGTTGTAGATGTGGATACGGTAGTTTGTTTCTTGCACTGCCATGAGACTAGTCTAGCACCCAAAAACTGACATCCTCCAGAAGTAGATTTTCTGTCCAAGTTTGCCCCACCTAGATCACTGTCTGAGTATGCTATTAGGTCAAAGGGTGAGTCATGAGGATACCAAAGTCCCAATCTGGGTTGCCCTTTGAGATATCTGAATATCCTCTTAACAGCTTGAAAGTGAGATTGCTTTGGCCTAACTTGGAATCTTGCACATACACAGACTGGAAACATTATATCTGGCCTTGATGCTGTGAGATACATGAGAGAGCCAATCATAGATCTGTAATGATGCACATCTATATCCTACCCCTCAGGATCTGCAGATATTTGCTTGTGTGTTTCCATAGGTGTGCTTGCAGGTTTTGACTCTGAGAAACCAAACTTGGTTAGAATGTCCTGCACATACTTGGATTGACAGATGAAGATTCCATCTGACTTTTGTTGAACTTGGAGTCCAAGGAAGAAAGTAAGTTCCCCCATGGAACTCATTTTGAACCTTTGATGCATTAAATCCTCAAACTCCTTGCACAAGTTGTTTCTTGTAGATCCAAAGATAATGTCATCAACATAGATTTGTACCAGCAAGATATCCTTCTTCTTTCTCTTGATAAATAGAGTCTTATCAATGACTCCTCTTTCAAAGTCATTTTCCAAGAGATAGGATGACAGAGTGTAATACCATGCTCTTGGAGCTTGATGTAGTCCATAAAGTGCTTTCTTTAATTTGTATACCCTGTCTGGATAGCTTGGGTTTTCAAACCCTGGTGGTTGACAGACATATACTTCTTCTTCAATTGAGCCATAGAGAAAAGCACTTTTTACATCCATTTGATAGACTTTGAAATTCATGTAAGAAGCATAGGCTAGAAATAGTCTGATTGCTTCTATCCTAGCCACAGGTGCAAAAACTTCTTCATAATCTATACCCTCTTCTTGAGTATATCCTTGAGCCACCAGCCTTGCTTTGTTCCTTATGACAATACCTCTTTCATCTCTCTTGTTTCTGAAAATCCATTTTGTGCCAATTGCTCTGTGACCTTTAGGAAGGTCTACTAGATCCCATACATCTTGGAGCTTGAACTGTAACAGTTCTTCTTGCATTGCTTCTATCCAGCTAGATATTTTCATAGCATCATGTGCCTTTTTAGGCTCAAGCTGTGATAAAAAACAAGAAAGCATTGTATGCTGTTGATCTTGCATTTCCTGAAGCCTGCTTTGATGTCTAGTCATCATAGGAGAAGAGATATCTCCTATTACCAGCTGTGGAGGATGATTCTTTTGAACTCTGGTGTTATGACTAGGTTCTCCATTCAGTCCAGCCTCAAGATTGGATTCATGCAACTCAACTGAAGTGTTTTCAGATGCCACTTCATTATTTTCTTGAGTCTCCTTATCTCTAGTTTCTTCTTCACTCTGACTTGGTCCAGTAAATGATTCCCTTTCACAGTCTTCAACAGAATTTACTGTGGGTATGGGAAAAATCACAGATTTAGATATACTTTCTTGAACTTGTGTGATTCCTGATCCTCCACTTCCTGTTCCTGTATACTCATTACTGAAACCAAAAGAGTTAGTTAGTGAATCAATGTCAAATAGCCACTGAGGTCCAGACCCAACAGGATTTGGTGTGTTCTCATTGCATTTGACATTGTCACTTTCTTCAATTATTCTAGAAGAAGAGTTAAAAACTCTGTAAGCCTTACTCTGAGATGAATATCCAACAAGAAATCCATCATCTGCTTTGCTATCAAACTTACCTAAGTGAGATTTGGTATTGAGAATTGTACAAGGACACCCAAAAGGTTTGAAGAAACCAATGAAGGGTTTTCTTTGATTTAAAAGCTCATATGGGGTCTTGTTCTTTTGCTTGACCACTAGAACTCTGTTTTGGACATAACAAGCAGTATTAACTGCTTCAGCCCAGAAGGTAATTGACAATTTTGAATCAGCCAACAGAGATCTAGCAGCCTCTATTAGTGTTCTATTTCTCCTTTCAGCAACACCATTCTGTTGAGGAGTCCTAGGAGCACTATATTGCCTCTCAATACCTTTTTCTTCACAAAAGGTGTTTAGATCATGATTTTTAAACTCAGTTCCATTATCTGATCTAATGAATTTTACTCTTTGATTAGTTTGGTTTTCAATTCTTAGAATAAAGGATTTGATAAGACCACTTGTTTCATCCTTAGTCCTTAGAAAATATACCCAAGTAAATCTGGAGTAATCATCAACAATAACCAAGCAGTAAGATTTCTTGCCTATACTCATAACATTAGTAGGACCAAACAGATCCATATGCAGTAACTGGAGACAAGAAGAAACAGAATTTAACTCTTTGGTCTTATAAGAAGTTTTGTGATGTTTGCCTTTAAGACAAGCAACACAATGATCATCACATGAAAAGACTTTTGAAGGTAAACCTCTTACAAGGTTGTTTTTAACAAGATTGTTCATAGTCTTGAAATTCATGTGACACATCCTTCTGTGCCATAGAGAGGATTCATCTACAGAAGCTTTTGAAACAAGATAATTCAGAGATGAATCACTATCAACATTGTTCATATCAAGACAGTAAACATTGTCCTTTCTTGGAGTTCTAAGTAGTATCATGCTCTCCTCAACTACCTTGAACCCTGGAGCAAGAATCATACACTCAGTATTAGTAAATAATATACTATGTTGTTTGTCACAAACCTGTGATACACTTAACAGGTTGTACTTTAATTGATCAACATAGTAGACATCCTCAAATGTCATCTTACCTTTGGTAACATTACCTTTTCCACTTATCTTACCACCAGTAAGATTATCTCCAAATGCAACATGTCCTCCATTGATATGCTTGAAGTCCTGAAGGCATGACATGTTGCCTGTCATGTGCCTAGAGCAACCACTATCAACATGCCAAATGCTCTTTCCCTTGAGCTGTTGGTTGCCCTGCACATTAAATAAATCAATTAGTATGAAATAGGAACCCAAGCCAAAGTGGTCTTGGGTACCCCTTTCTCATCAAAATACTTGCATTCTTTCTTGACAAGATTTTTGAACTTTAATTCCTCATTCTTGGAGTACTTTGTTACAATAATAGGCTTGGAAATATTTTTGCTAGAATCAGTACTGGTTTTAGAAGTACTAACTGCCTTGGCAGCACTTGTATGCTTAGCAGTACTAACCTTGTTAGCAGTAGTAACTGTGTTAGCAGCAGTAACTGTGTTGGCAGTATTAACCATTGAAGAGGTATTAACAGTATTAGCAGCATTAATATTTTCAGCAGTACTAACACTGTTAGCAGTAGTAACTGTGTTAGCAGTACTAATATTGTTAGCAGTACTAACACTGTTAGTACTTCTAGGTACCCACATTTTGACACTTTCTTTTAAAATCTTTTTCTTTAAAGTGCCTTTACTTTCAATAGATTTCTTTATCACATGTTTCTTTCCAGCCTTCCTATAACCCACAGATTTTTTCACAAATCTTTGAAAGTTCATCTGTTGGTTAATAGGGTTAAAGTAACAATACTTAGCCAAATGATTCAACTTGCCACATATAAAACAAGGTTTTGGTCTATTGATTTTATTCATATCAACTCCTTGTTTCTGAGCCCATTGATTATTCCAGTTTCTTTGATTTCCTCTTTTTAAACCAGAATTTAGGCTCTTGGCTTTATTGCAATCACACTGTTTACAAGATCCAGGATTCACAACTGTGGTTTGTTTGTAATGGACCTTGTTATCATTTCCTTTAGTCTTCTCTATCTCCTTGGACTTGACCCAGATTTTCCCACATCCCTCATTGGTGATAATATTGTTTTCTAATGGTATCTTTTTACTCACATTATTATCCCTGTTCTCACTGGCTCCTTTCTCAGTCAAATCCTTAACTACTACCTCATCCAAAGGATCTATCTTAAAAGCTTCTTCAGACAAGTCCTTTTTCTCCTTAGTTTCTAACAAGTCTGATGTAGGAGAAATATAGTTGTTATTGTAAGGAGGGGGTGTATTGTTGTATCCAATACCAGGCTTCATCTTATCATGTATCTGAGCCTTTAGAAGAGAGTCCATTGCTTTTGAAGCATAAGAAAACTTGTCTATGTCAAGCTTAACTTTTGACAGTTCCTCTTTCAGTCTATCATTCTCTTCTAAGGACTTAGACAGTTTGGTTTCTAACTCATTCTTTTCCCACTTCCAATAGTTTGTGTCATAAGAGTGTTGAAGTTCATTAGCTTGAAAGCCTTTGATTTGCTCTTCAAATCTCTCTACTATCAACACATAATCTCTTCTGTCCTTTTCTAATCTTTTGAGGTCATCACACATACTTTGATTGTGATCCCTGTATCTTGTAACAGTGTCAATGCAAGATTTAGTGCAAAGATTAGAACTTACCTCAGTGGGGAGATCAGACACTTCTGCCATAAGAGCTTGGTTCTGAATGGCTTCCTCAGCTTGATCACTCCAATCAAATCCCATTCCTTGTTGAGAAACAAGGGCTTGAGCAGGATTCTTGTTCAGATTGTATCCTCCATTCTGAGCTTGTTGATGGTTGTTGTTTGGAACAGTACTCCTGCATTCTCTAGCAAAGTGTCCTTTCTTGTGACACTTATAACATTCCACCTTGGTTTTGTCAAAACCAGCTCCATCTTCTCTTCTTTGAGAGAAGTTATTTCTTCCAGTTCTTTTAATGAACTTTTTCACCCTCATGGATAACATGGCCATTTGCCATTTAATATCCATCTCCTCCAGATCATCAGGGTGAATTTGATCAAGATCATCATTAATCAGAGAATTGCTGCTATGACTGGACAAAAAGGCTTCAAAGATAGTTTCAGTGCCTTTTTCTGAACTTACTCCACTGGCAGTACTAACTGTTTCAGGGTTGGCAGTAGTATCAGTATATGCTGAAAGAAGAGCATCATTGTGAATATAACCAGAGGGCTTCTTCTTGGTTTCTACCTCAGTTTCAAAAACTCTTAGATCATTGTATAGATCATCAAGTTCTTTCTCTTCCAGATTGTCACTCTGTCTATATGAGACAGTGTACATAGTCCATTCATCCCCAAGAGATCTGAGGAACTTTCTGTTGATATCATCTTGTTCCATCTTCACCCCTACAGTAGCCAGTTCACCAATGAGTTTATTGAACCTATCAAAAGTTTGAGTCATAGACTCATTCTTTGTGGAAGTGAAGTTCTCATACTGCTGCTTTAGAACATCTCTTTGATTTCTTTTGAAGCTCTTAGTTCCAGCAAATCTTTTCTCTAGAGCATTCCAGAGAATCTGAGCATCAGTGCAGTTGCAAAATTGATGCTGATATTCATTGGGAATGGCCAAGAGCAGAGTGCTCAAGGCCTTCATCTCTGTCTGTCTGATCTTCCTCTCACCATCTGTCTTTGGTGGAGGTCTTTTCCCATCTGGTCCTATCCTTCCAGCTTCAGAAGGACCATTCTCAATGATATCCCACATTGAGTAGTCAGTGAGGAGAATATATTGTCTGATTCTGATCTTCCACATGTCAAACTCACTTGGTTTGAGCATTGGAACCTTAGAAACCAAAGTACTGCTTGATTCTGTAAGATTTTCCATGATGAATAACTGTTTCTGAGAGAGTAATGCTCTGATACCACTTGTCAGGATCGAATTCTCAACAAGAATTAATTCTCAGAAACAATATCAAAGAAGTTTGCGGAATAACACTTTGATATTTAATCAAACAGAAAATCAAAACAGAATATAATCAACAAATTGTAAACTTGTATTGAATGCTTTGAAGTTACAAGATTACACACTCAACCTCAATATTGATGAACAGGCTCACCAATACGAATTCTACTTCTCTAGAATTAGGATCTATGTCTTGAGGTTGATTTTCTCTCTCAAAGAATAAAAACAAAAGTTCTCTGTTTTATCTATTCTATACATATACTAGTCAAAAGATAATTACAATAATTAAACAAATCTTCAGTATATCTTCCATGTATATCTTAAAGCTTCCATAATCTTCAGATTATCCAGCTGTCATTCTTTCCATCCGAATCTCTTAAGCAGCACTAACCATGATCAACAGCATTAACTTCTTCTAGCAGCATTAACTACTAAGCAACACTAACTACTAGCAGTACTAACTAGCTAAGCAGTACTAACTTTGTTCAAGCAGCACTAACTTTGACTAGCAGTATTAATAGTACTAGCAGTAGTAATACTCAGCAGTATTAACCTTAAAGTCTTCTAGAAGTATTAACTCTGAACCAGCAGTATTAACCATACTTGAGTTTTTCTTCAGAGTTTTTCTTCAGTTCCCAACACTCCATTAGTCCTAATTACAACTTCTTTCACTACAGGGTTTAAATCTATATGCCTAATGAGTTCAAGATTTGCAACTAACATGCCGATTTAAACTTTCATAAAACTTTTAAATACATAAGATTTATAACGATAATTGGTCGTGCAGTAAAATCCACTACCGATCACTCAATAGTTGACAATTAGTCACCGACGCTACACATATAAAACTATTTCCAAGTTTCTTTTGATCGAAATTTACGTAAATAAAACAGTAGCAAAAGGTGTGTAGCAAAATTCACACTATAAACATGAAAATAAACTCCGGTACCCCAAACACGTGAAATAAATGTTTGTACAGCTCCAAGAGAGAACTTCACAACTTTTAACTTTTAACTTTTAACTTTTCCTTCTTTAACCAAAAACGTTAAGGCATAAAATTTTCAACAATTCTCTTATGCATCAGTTTATTCCCCAAAACTTTGTAGAATGATGGGAACACAAATAAACTTTCAAATCGAGTTTAAAGCCTTGAGCCACACCAATAAAACACATTCGACCAAAGTGGTAACTACAACGACATGCAATCTGAAAATTCATTTCATGCATTGTAGAAAATTTATAACAGGAAGGTCAACAATTGAAGCACGTTTAGATTAAAAGTTTAATGTGCGATAGCATAAATATTTCACATATTTACTCACGCGAATGAAAAATCAGATTCAACCTAAAGGTATGCACTTATACCGCGTGAAACTCAAGATGCAATCATGCGACATTAAGATTTTCAAGGTGCCTCTGACGGTTGCAAAAATGTAGGTGTAAGACTCGCCTGAGACAAAGTATTAAACAAAACTCATAAATTAACGCACACAATAACGCAAGTCTACACGTTCCAAATTTTTTTTATTACGCGGTTCGAATGGTCATAAACAAAGTATTAAACGAAACTCGTAAATTAACGCCCACAATAACGCAAGTCTACACGTTCCAAAATTTCTTTTTATTACGCGGTTCGAATGGTCATAAAATAAAACGCCATAAACCTAACTAAACTTTCATAAACTCATTGACGGTAAAATCAAGCGGTGTTAAAATCTCTGCTTCCCAACATAAAAGCGTAAAACGACTATAAGTCTAAAAATGTCAAAACTCTAAAACCACCGCGTAAGATAAAGTGACCCTTTTCCACAAAACTCTCATTAGAGGTGACACCCAAAAGCTCGTAAATTATACTCCATAAAATTAAAATCCACGCATCTGAAATTACACCCACGAACTCAAAAAGGTTGTAGAACTATACCCCATAAAATTAAACACGACTCGTACAGACTAAAATTTCCCAGAAAATTCCGACTCGAGAACAGTGGGACAACTCTTCCTTTAAAACCTTAACATACGTGGAGGAGATCCAATGTCAAGGTTAAAAATTCTACATTTACTTGCCCAATACCACATATGCCATTAGAACACGGATCTTAAGATGTCCAAAGATAGCGTTAAACACAAAACAGGGATGAGGAGATTTTTCCATAAAAATTGCAATAACTTGCAACAAAACAATTTCCATGTGTGCTTAAGCTCACGGTTTAAAATCTAATGAGTGCTAATGTTTTACCAAGACTTCAAAGTATAACACATTTTATGCTTCGAATACATGAGAAACAATTGATGCAAACTTATTTTAGAAATAAATTTTGTGCATGAATTTGGTCGGCACTTAGCATCTTAGGACTACACTCCTCCATTTTCCCGACATAGTATCGTCATCCGTATGCATCCAACATCTTAGAGCAACAATCCAACTAATTGGTTAACTTACAATTTTCCTCGAAACAAAATCGGTCTGTCGAATCGATAGTCCTACTCCAACCAAAAACTCTGACCCAAGATGGTCAACTTAATGCATTCATCACACTTACCTATCACTCCCAAGTGACATTGCTATAAACATCAACCTTTCCTTAGATCACTCGCTTAGAAACTTTCTCACTACCCAACGGTCATCCCACCAAGGTAGTTCAAGTATACCCATGTAACATGTAGATTCACCGTAACACTGGCCAGGTGTCATTATGAACATACAGTACATAGTCATCCTTGCGTCCCTCGAAAAGTTTCCCGTTTCTAGCGACTCGATCTATCCTCAAAGTATCTTATCTTAGGGTACCTAATGTGCATCTTCACTTACAATTACTTATAAGAACTCTAATTTGAGTCTAGGCATCCAAAGATCAATACCTAATTCTCTCAAACTTAAGCTCTGATACCAACTTGTAACACCCTAAAAATATGTAAATAGCGACCGATTAAAAATTTTCTAAATACACCAATAAATGAATCATTTACAACCACAAATTTAGATTCAACTACAATACACATATTCCATCTTATATATAGACTATAAAGGACGGGTGCTACCAATACCCATGCATAGTCACTATCTCCCTACTGCGGAAGACTTCACCGAATACTTACTTTCGGATCTAGCTAAGGCTCTACTCTTCACGGAATTGCTAGAACCAACTCCCAACCTTGAAACCTGATGCACATGCTGACAAATAAAAAGGGTTAGGCTTAACGCCTAGTGAGCTCAAGAGTTTTAACATGAATGAATATATCTTTAAAGGAAAGAATGCAGTTTAAAGCAAGGTCTTTCGAAATATTATACATCAAAATAGAAACGACACAATTTCTCATAATATGCACTTTTAAAGACAAAGCTCCCAAACACACATTTCTTGTAAGATGATGCAACCCGTAACTCACCCAAAGCGGGGTCATAGTTCGATACTCAAATGTGCTAAAATGTAAGTAATACTTCATATCCCAAAACACCCAAAACTCGGGTGGGGCATAATACTTGACCCTTAAATAACGGAAAACAACCCATAAAATATGACACGCCATTAAAACATGAAACTGAAGCTCAATACTCACGCGACCATAAAATGGGATGAAATCCAAGTATTAAATCATGGACAATTAAATATCCAAAATACAGCGGGCCAACAACGGGGGATACCCGTATCCGTTGAGAGTGGGGGAACACAAAAGTATGCCACTCAGCAACGTTGATCGTATGACACTTCACGACACGCTATCCCAAGTGCCCCTACGACTCCTTGACAAGTTTCACCCAAGAGACAGCTGACCTTAGCGAATACTACCGAAATCATCGCCAAAGGCTCGGCCCACGGGGATACAACAAAGGTATTGCCCCATGCGGCGAAGGACCCAAACGCCTATCAGAGGACTCCCCACAGTCATAATAGCTCAACCGGGGCTCAGCCCTCCTAGTGCCTACTTGCAAAGACAAGGTCGTAAACCATGAGTCCCGGAGTCCAACTCCGTACCACCCAATTGACCATCAAATAAGACTGACTTATGTGCCTATGGATCCAATGCAACACAGTCTAAAGTTACACGACTATTCATGAATGACTACAACACTCGAATTTGTAACTATCGATAATATACAATAAGATGTACATCACAAATTGGACTCTACATCGAGCCATTAAAATCGGACAAATGCCCTCAAGACTCTTTTAAGCCAATACCGAGCTAAAATGCTAAAAATCCATTTGACCAATAATTACCGGTCCCCCAAATAATGAAATGTCTTTAAACAACGTTTACGAAGACACATACCCCAAAGACGAGATTAACCCAAAACTCGACGCATAATGTGACCAAAGGTTTTCCAAAGGGTTTATGAATGTCAGTACACCTAAATGCATATAACACGAAATAGACTTCTTTTGTACAAATTCGTCAAAGATGCATAACTCATAAAATAGACCTTCTTTATACAAAGTCACCAAGAATACGTAATTCATGTTATTTAGTTGTTGAAACGTTCAAAACCCAATATAAGCATTTTCAAAGATTAACACAACTCAAGGATATGAAAACTCATCAAAATACTCACACTTTGACAGATAACCAAGTAAAACATATTTTACTTCACAATACTCAAAACTTATTAGCAGTTAACCATTTCATGTAAAACACTTTAAAATAAACATTTTGGCATGTACACCGTTTTCACAAATCAACTTGAACTCACCTTGCTAGATTTAGGCTAAATCTAGATTTCTCCCAAAGAGCTCTTTTGAAGGCCACTTGAATCTTCAAGCCGAGGACTTCCAAAACCTAGATCCAAACATACCACACCACTTAGAAACATTCCCCAAACATTAATTACTAAAATCCTCAAAGAGATCAAAACCCTAGTTTCCCAAAACCAACAAATCCGAGATTTGAGAAATCAAACACTAAGAAACCATCAATGGATCATTTATAACTTATTTCAAGAAAGCTTACCATTCTAGGTGATGAGACTTTCCGAAGACACCCATTCCAACTCTTCAACCCGAGTTCCCACACGTTGGACTTGATGAGGAAGATGAAGATGGAGGTTTTGTGGTTCAAGATCCCACTAGTTAGATGATGAAGAATCATGTGGTTCAAGGGGGAAAACCCTCAAAATGGGTTAGGGTTCGACTTTGAGGTTTGGGAGAGAAAAAGGGGAGAAGATAGAAATGAGAAATGAGGAGAATGGTGAAAATTCGGACATTTGGAGGACCAGACGCCGCGCACGACCTTGCCATGCGATAGTGACATTGTCACTATCGCAAGAGCACTATCGCGAAGAATGTACCGCGGGTGGTACGCCCCCGACGATTGTGCCACGTGATAGTGACACATGTCACTATCACGAGTCACAATCGCGCCACTCGTATCGAGGCCAGAAAAAGGTCAAAAGTCGAGATTCTCGCATGGGTCGACTTAAGGTTCAAAAGCACAACATCTCCCACCCAAAAAGATAGCCGAAAGGCGGAGAGATTGCCAACGAAGGGCGGAAACTTACTTACAAAAAACAGGGTGTTACATATATATATATATATATATATAGTGTTTGGTTCATTTGAGAAATGGTAAATATATGAGAAATAAAGAAGTAATCCTAGCCATTCATATGGTCAAGATCGGATTTGACTTGTAACACCCCATTCCCGAGATGGAAAAGGAGGTTACGTCTGAACCTAACACAAGCTGATAACAAAAGCATACAGAGCATTATTAAACCTTATAAAATATAAACACCATAAAGAAAACTATTAATCGTCTCGAACGATACACTTTCTTTCTTCCAAAACATACATCAAAACGTTAATAAAACCTACAACTTCTTACCAACAAACCTCTTATATAGGATGAAGCTTTGAATCCCTTAAACTCTTTAGATTCCCTTCGAATACCTGCCGCGAACAAAGAAATACGGCTGAGCCAAACGCTCAGTGCACAGATACAATAGATAACAAAAGAATGATCGAACCCAATACCGAATATAATAAAAATCTGAATTTTGGACAAGAGCCTTGAATTTTTGAGTGTTTACGAAAGCTAAATTGAGTATAATCATTCCACATCTAACTTCAGTTACTAGCTTTAATACCCCAAAACAAAGAAAACGAAACCAAAAGAAATTAGACCAAAAGACTCAAAATTAATTGCTTAACCAAAAGTCATAAAAATGAATATATATCCGAATTCATTATATAGAGACAGTAATCTTGTCAAAAACCAGAACCAGAACTATCAAATCAAAACAAATATTGACAACTAAATACCAAACTAATCTGAGAAGCTTAAATCAAAATCATATCATAAGATTGCATAACGAGCTCGAACAAATAATCGCATACATTTGAGTTTCATGTCAATCATAAACAGATACAACAAGTGTCAGACATAAGCCACATAGGCACGTACGTCGGACATTCTCGTCCAACTGTACTAAATAATGTGAGATGCGGTGTTGGGCACTACACCGTCATCCACCCTACAAACTAGGGCCGACCCATACGCCTCCCATCACACCATACCAGCTCTCATCAGAGCACACAAAATCAAAAGGAGACGTCGTGGACTGATCACACCGCCACGGGTGGTGTCACGCCATCGGTGCCACAATGACGTGCCTATGGTACCCTCATAGGTGGTTAGTAGCTCGGTACACCTTAACGTATAAACTTCAAAAGTATGTCACAACACATGTGATCATACTAAATGAATATCAAATCATACGAATTACAAAACGAATAAAAAGGGTATTTGAACGTACAAAAATATTGACCGCTCCACTTAAAAGCTTTATTTTTCGAACACTCTCTAAACCAAAAGACTTACAAATCGAAAAGGAATTTAAATGGCACAAGTGTCATAAGCCATTGACATAACTTTGTATACGAACTCTTGACATATATTTAAAACCAAAAACATATGGCGATTAAAATCCGAACGTAGACTAGGAATTTCTCACTCACAACTTTTAGAAATCATGTCGTACTAATTTCAGAACTTTACACGTTTACAAATCTAACATTTTCCCATACTTCAAAGAGGTTTTAGAAAACTATATATAAACAAAAGTTTTAAATAAATGTCTTGTGATTCCAAAGAATCAAGAATGAACTGAATCGGATTTAAAATAGATTTTTCACGAATTTTTGAAAACAGTTGCGCTGTTCTCGTCTAAAACGAGACCAGTTTCGGAAAATCCAGATTTTAGATACCTTAGCATAAAAATCACAGTTTTCTCGTGTGACAGTAAATCGTAGATGACATCTCCAGCTTTTCAAAACCTTATCGTATGCCTTAATCCGATAAACGAGTGATTTGTTATGATTTTTACAAATAACACGAAATTTTCAAAGCGAAAATCAGCAGATTTATAAATTGAATTTGACGTTCTTAACATATTCAAACCTCGATTTATCGAATGCAAAACCAAAAGAGAACTAAACGGTAAACTAACCGGACGAGAAAGCAAACCGAGTTGATGGAAGAAAAACACATTAACCCAATTCTAACGGAAGAGTCGAAAGAAAAAGCAATGAAATCGCCCATATATGTAACGAATCAAATAAATGTAAACGGAATTTACACCTAAACAACGGATCAAATAAACACAAAAGTGGGGAACATGAAGAATCCGTACACATAAATATAATGACTCAAATAAACACAAATTAATGAGGGAAGAATAAGGAATCCGTACCTTAACCTGGGATAGACCTCTTAGACGCCTTCAACGAATGGAAATCCTTCACGATCGAAACTTCAAACACGAACCCAACCTCAAACTTTAAGATTGATGCTTGGAACTACAAAGATTTCAAAGTAAAACTCTCCCCTTTTTCTTTAATTTGGCACACTAAACGATTTATGGGTTGAATCCCATTAGGATTGATAAACTTGAAATCCCAATTGCTTATGGATTGCTACTGCCGCCGAGATTACATAGGGTTATCCCAAATTTTTTTTAACAACTTAGCCCCTCAAGTTTTATAAAACTTCCAACTTGAATAAAAACTTACTAATTTCTTAAAAATTACGGGACATTACATGACTAGTCAAATATTGCGGCTTTGACCGGTCAAAAGTTGCGGCTTTGACTAGTCAAAAGTTGCGGCTATCCCAAAAATAGAAGGACAATTTCGTAAATTTTACAAAACACACGGGCTGTGTTCATATATGAAGATGTATAATTCACATATGAACTATATGTTCAAATATGAACCAGTGCAATTCACAACTGAACTCTTTTAACTGATTCATATATGAACCTTTGTAATTCATATATGAATCAGTTGAACTAACTAACAGATTCATATATGAACCTTTGTGATTCATATATGAATCTGTATGAATCACAAAGATTCATATATGAACTCATCCCGTGTATTTTACAAAATTACCCCTCTACCTTCTATAGATCACACAAGGAATTATCCGGTGCTTCACGGTCAAAGCCGCAAATGTTGACCAGATGAATGACTAAGATTACTTCTCTATTTCTCATATATTTACCATTTCTCAAATGAACCTCTCCCTATATATATATATATATATAATTATCTTTTAAACTTTAAATATAATTATATATAGTTACAAATAATACCCCGTAATTAATATAATTACGTTTTCACCCTCTAATTATCATAATTACAGTTTAACACATATTTTCATAATTATCCTTTAAGAATAATTATTTTCTTAATCAACTTGATTTAATCCGGGTTTCTAAAGATGGAAACAAACGCATTATCTGTGTGTGACCCTATAAGTTTACATACTCCTCAGCAGTATCTCTGTGTGACGTGTCGTGGGTATATAATAACTTACAGAAAGAATATAGAAAACAAGGGTTTCTATATTTGTTAGAAAGATTGAAGGTTGAAGGCAACACTCAAATAGAGTCTCGATCTTTCTATTTATACCCTATGCATTAAATGCATGGCAGGGTACTTTACACGTGTCCTTCTATGGTTGGTTGCATGCGTCTGACTTTTGGAGACATGCTTTTGGCCGTATGATGAACATTGCAAATATCAGAGTTGTTGTACGAAATGTTGCAGAGGTATGTCTTTTCTGACACTCGTACTATGTGTGCATAGATAAGACAAAAGAGACTTGAGGTATAAGCAATGTGATCATCGATCGCTGAATATCTCTTCCTTCTTAGAGATAGAAAGAAGTTCAGCTATCGCTGAAGTTTTTTAGCAGGCTTCTTCGCGCGTGAGTAGACTTGTCTTGTTTTTGCTGATATCCGCATCAGGTCATGTGTAGACTTGTCCTTTGTTCAGCAACTTTGTATTCAATTCAACAGTGAACGTCTTTTGTCGTGAAGCTTGTCTTCAGGGATTACGTCTACTGTTTACATGAGAAATCATCAGCGATACTGAACACACTCAGTATTTAATCGCTGATGGTGAAACACTTATACATACAGAAGTTAAACAAAATTTTTACTAAGTATAACAGAGGGTCATTATCAAATCACTGAGAGAGTTGGATCGACCATCTCCCCCTATTTAATGATGACAAAGTAATTATGAAGAAAATTACTTTAAGTCAAAATAAAGGATAATCAGGACTCATAACATACATGTCTCAATTACTATTTTAAGGGATCTTTTACAGTACTGATGGATTTAAGTACTTCACTGAAATTTTCATTAATTCAAAAAAAGAATTACAAGTGAAGATATGAAAATTACAAGTACAAGTGAAGTTTTAATCTACTGTAAGTCTAACTTTCAGATTATATGAAACAAAAGGGAATCTATCCGCTATCTAGATAAGACTTCAGGACCTTGATCATATAATCTGGTACTATCTCTCCTTTCTGTATTCGATCAACTAATTCTTGTCGAATGAGAGTCTTGATCGATTCAGATGAGGGAGAGTAAGTACACCATAAGCATAGAAGGTCCTTGAGATGACTTAGAGGGCAGAGAGGGATTTCAGAGACTCTTTGGAACATGATCTGACCTTCATCATCTTTGAAGAAGATTCCAAAAGGTTTCTTTAAAACTTGACCTGGGATGAATGGTCCACCAGGAGGCAGAGATAGATCAAGAACTGAGAGATCAGGAGGAGGCCCGAACATTACTTCTTTTGAAAACTTGATGGAGGTGTCGTTTTTTATCACTGCGACATTTTCAGAGGAGGAGGAGGCAAGCTTTCTCTTAACTTGTTTTGGCTTAGGTGGAAGAGCTGAAGGTACCTTCAATATAGCAGCGACTCTGTTGATGATAGCTCCAACGAGACTTTCAACATAGCCTTTGTACGTGGATTTTGATTTCTTCAGTGCTTCTTTGAACTCTAACCACTCAACATAACCAAAGTGTTCCAGCCTTGACACGAACATAACTTTTGAGCTTCCATTCTCTCTAAGTATCTCCATAGTGACATATTCGGTCCTTCTTCTTTCTCCTAGAGATAGTAACAGCAACGATCTTCATTGGGTCAGAGCGATAGTCCATCTTTTGTTTACATCATTCTAGACTTTCATCGTTGACCTCTTTTTCTTTTGAGCTCTCCTCTTCAATCTCTTTCAGAATTGCAGCTTGAACTACCGCTGCATTCTCCTTCATCTTGTCGTCCTTAAACATGGACGCATGTACCTTGAGAGCTCAGTCAACATCTCTTCGGCAGTCAGCGAACAACTTTTCAGTCCTGACGGATTCTTCATATTCGGCTTTGGAGAGAAAGTTGAGTTCTTCTGGTAGAGACTGAGGAGGGATCTTTATTCGCTTACTTTCTAGATCAGAGATCATCTCTGTTCTTCTTTTTAGTTCATCCTCTGACCATTTAGGTGGTCGAGAGGGCCTTCCTGGATGGTTCAGGGATTCATTTTCTTCTTCTTCTTGTTCATCAACCTCATTGAAGGAGGTTGGGATTATTGGTTCATCAACTATAATAGCTGGGATTATTTTCTGAGATTGAGTTCCCTTAAGAAAGGGAAAGAACTGTCTGAGCAAAAATGAAAAGAGTTAGTGTATGTTTGAGAAGGAGAAATATAAAGGCTTAGAAAGTCAGGGGTGTTTGGAAGGAGTAAAAAGAGAAAGGGACAATAGAAAGGCATACCTAAGAAGGTTGCTCCCCCTCAGACAGTGATAGTAACTTTAGGTTCCCCTCGGCAGCGATCCCCTTCTGCTTGCCATGAGTGGAGGAATCTGGAGCACTATCTTTCTGTCTCCCCCTTGCTTCATTTAAAACAATGCCTTTTGATACAGGCGCTGATGATTCATTTATTGCTGAATACCACAGAGAAGGGTCATTATCCTCATTATCATCAACGATATTCTCATCATCTTGGTTTTGAAGATCAAATTCTTCCTCGTTTTCTTCTTCATCCTCTTTTTCTACTAATACTTGAGAAGAAGGAGGAGCTTGATCTTCAGCTATCTTCTCCCTCTCAGCTTGAGAGAAAGGTTCTTCCGCTCTTTCTTCCTGTGCTTCTGCTGAATTTTCTTCATCAAGAGGCTTATCCCCCTCTTTGTCATCATCTTGGGGGAGGTCAGTGGAGGGAGCAGCAACAACATCAACATCAACAATAGGGACTTGGCGGGCATCAACCTCTAGCTTATTCAGTCGTCCTTCTATCTCTGGAATAACATAAGTGGCCTCATGAATGAATTCCACTGCAACATTCAGGGACACTCTGTCATTCTCAGTGAATGAGGGAGTGGAAGCGGAAGCTGGTGCATTCACTGCTGATAGAATCTGAGTGAGCAGCTGATTGGCATTCTCTAGCTTGTTGTTGAGGTTCTTGACTTCACCAGTCAGGTGATCAACATGGCCAGTAAGGAATTGAATTTAACTTGTATTTCGAGCCAAGTTTTCCTTCAGTCTGTTGACCTCTGCCTGAAGAGAGCTAAGCTGAGAAGTCTCAACTTTGGTTGAAGTAGCAGTAGTAAGGGTCTTCAACTCTTCACCCGTTGTATTGACAGCGGTGGTGTTGGTGTTGATAGAGGTAGATATAGAGTCCACCTTTGCAGCGAGATGGATCACGTTGGCATTCACTGTGCTCAAAGTAGGACCTGAAACAGAAGTTAGCAGTTGAAAAAATTTATGCTCAGGCTTATTTAGAGAGGTGGGAGATGTGTATATGGTTTTGGGTTTACCTGAAGTGTCAAACATGTTGAAAAGTTCAAGTCTCTTTCAAATTTATATTCCCAATATTCAAGTTCTAATAGCTAACAAACAATCAAGATGAGAATTAGAAATCATAAGTCATTGAATAAATCTCAATCAATTACAAATTCTCTCTCTTTCTCTCACTACTTTCTCTCACTAGAATGATATACCAAGGAACCTCTTCTGTAATCTGCTCACTTACAATATTACACACTTACAATGACTTACTTACTCATAGAATTATAAAGGAAACAAGGTATTTATACCCTTGACAATTACAGAGGAAAAACAAAATACAATTACATTGACTTTGACTTTATTAACAAATGACTTTGACTTTGCTTGAGAGTTGACTTTTCCAGCTTTGACTTCTTGATCTTTTGTCTTCAATCTTTATGATCTTGAATCCAACAATTATGTGATCTAACATTCTCCCCCTTTGGTTCAAGATCATTACTAAAATATTTAGCAATGCGATCTTCTCTAATTAAGCTCGATTGAAGTAACTCCCCCTTTTAACAATCTTTATCTTCTCATGAAATCTCCCCTTTGATACAAACATAATTTCCAAACTCCCCCTTAACACAATGAAATTCTTCTTTAGCTTTGTCTTCAAAAACTTTCAACAATCTTCCCAACGTCTGATCTTCAAAAATAGTAACAATCTCCCCCAAGGGTATAAGCAAACCTCTTTCAGACATTGAAAGAAATTATCTTCATTTTCAGCTCTGAATGATTTATCCAACTTTCTTCAAATAAACTTTCTCCAAAATCTACTTGCTTTCGAAATTCTTTGAACTTTCGCTTATCAACTTTGATCAAACTTCAAATCTGAAATATCTCTCTCCATATCCAATAAAAACACTTCTTTCCGGACATTTCTTTCAACTCTAACATTTCTTGATACCATCTCCCCCTTTTTGATGATTTGAGCATCTATATCATCAAAACTTTTCTTCCAAGAAATGTCTTTGACCATTCTAATCTGTCAAACTGAGCCTCTGATTCTTTGATCCATAACCAAGTATTCATCTAGATCTTTGCAAATCCAAACAAAAATAATAACATGTAACTCCTGAATCAACAAATGAATCAATTAGAATGCCTCAGTAACACGAAGTCACTGTGTGTAACGGATACACGATATAAAGGAGCTTTTTGATGTTCACTCCCCCAGGGTTTCCATCCAATCATCGAAATACCACAAAGGCAATTTCTATGAATGTTATGACAAAGAAACAAATTCTTTGTGTGTTCGTGCACGTGTAGAAAGAATTAAGCATGAATAATCGCTTGTTAAGGCTCAACATAGTGTAAACCACTGAGACAACAATAGATAAACACAGACTCAATGTGCATGATTGAAGTGCTAAGGTGGGTCAAACTTCCTTCTTATTCAATATCCAGATTTTCCAAATGAAAACCAGATAGATTATATGTTGCGTCCCCTTGAAAATGTGAAACATTTTCTTTTTGAGAAGAAAATGAGTAGCTGGTGGGGTTTAGACAAGAGTTGGCATGGGCTAGTTGCCTGTTTCAATAATGTTCACGAAAGAATTGTGAAACATTAGTAATGTGGCTGCCCGGCTCAGAAAGTAGTTGGTGCAGAGTTTAATATTCTTTTACTCTGATCTCACACCCTCTTTCTTTTTAATCATTAAGCTCACATCTAACCAGACTCTCATTTACATTTTACCTCATCACACCCACACTCATTTCTTTTAGACTCCTCATACTCAATCACTAAGGATTAAATTCTTGGGTAGAAATCACTGGTTAACGTGATTTCATAGAAGTTTCAGTTAAGTCCTAGCACAAAGAACCCATGTTGTTCCTATAAAGCATGTTGTTGCTCAAAATGGTTTAGCTTCAGCAGTTAAAGCTCAAATACAACTGTCAGATGTAAGAATGCTCAGAATATAATCATGAATATATGAGCATTTTAAAACATTGAAGTATTTTCAAACAAGTATATTGAATGAATGAATATGAATGTAAAAGACTTGTTTGAAAATCTGACATTGTATGAAAATGATCAGAAATGAATGATATAACAATCAAAGCTTATGGTCAAGAATAATAGATATTGTCTATATGAAACAAAATATAGACATTCTTGAAATAACGTTTAGAAATGAAATATCGCTCAAAATTATTTAAAGTACAAGCGAAGTGTCTTACCATCGAAAAATTGGTTCAATTTAGAGACATGGTAAGAACATTTTGAACAAAAAGATCAAACCGGTGTGTGTGAATACTTGAAAGTATATAGAAAAGACAATACGCAAGTATTTATCTTTGAAAACACACTGTTTGTTTATCAATTAAGCACAAAAAAAAATGAAAAACATTAAAATCACACTTCCAAATTATAAAATCTGTTTAAAAATCGGGAAGTGGTTTGAACATTTAAGAACATGTTTTCTATATCTGAAAGTTGTCCTTCTTGCAGATACATTTGAGATTAAGATAAGAAATTTACCTTTTAGCTTCGTCTTAAATCTCATGAAGTCATGCTTAAGTCAAAATGATATGATCTTTTAAGCTTCTCTCATCCTGCACCAGTCTCAAAGTCTAGTCAAAGACAAATTTATTCACAAAAATTAAAAGACATAAAGCAGTAAAACGATTAAAGTACGAGTTCTGATCAGAAGTAATCAGAAATCATAATTCTTTTACTCCCCCTGAAATTATGCATCTAAACTATGTTAGTTATAAAGCACATGATAGAGATCTACAACTCCTTTTGGAATGTAGTTCGTCATATCTATCGGATGCAAAAATTTCAGAAAAATATGTACTCCCCCTTGAAGGTTGATATCCTCGTTGGAGTATCGGAATAAAATCTCTTATATCGGCTTGGGAGTATTTTTCTTTAAGCATTGAAGTACGAGTCGTAAACTGTTATGTTTAGAAGTCAAACTCCGTTGAAGTACGGGTTCTAAGCTGTTGTACTTAGAAGCCTTGGTTCTTGACATTGAGGTGCGGGTCTTGAACTGTATTATTCAAGAGCCATTGTTCTCTTACTCCCCCTTGACTTGTGGTGCCTGCAACATAGAATCAATCTTCGGTTTTGGTACCCACTGGTATTTGGGTCCATGTGTGTTAGTTGCAGTTCGTGTGGGGGTAACTGAATAAGAAGCATACCAGTAATGATCACTTGCTTTATGTACAAAATCATATGTATGACAGTAAGAACAATACCTCTTTTTAGATAACCTGATCATTTGATCTCTCGAGTAAGCAAGATCAGGTTTTCCTGTCAGCACTTTGTTCTTCTTAGCTGTTGATGCTTGTACAAATGATTTGTTACTTGTCTTCTCTTCCTTCTTTCCTTTGTTTTCTTCCTTCTTCTCATCTTCAACTGGTTTTACTCTCCATACCAGCTTTTTTTCTTCATATCTTCTTCTTCTCCTTCTTCTTTGTGTATTTGAACCATCTACATTTTGATCATAGAAAATGTTAGTAGTACGAATCTGATCAAATGAATTAACTGACCTTCTTAAAGAAACAGTTTTCAAGTGTGAGCTTGAGGCTGACTTGTTAGAACCAACTGAACTATTTCTAGGTGTGTGGATTTTTGACTCTAGAGTCGTTTGCTCAGTCACCACCACCTTGGAAACAATCTTTTCAAGCTCTTTAACCTTTGACGAATAACTGTCTCTTTCTTTGACAAGTAGGTCAATCTCTCTCTTAAACTCAGACTTCGCTTTCTGATCTTTCAATGCACTTTCAGATAGCTCAGATAGCTTTGCAGTCAGCTTCTTTATCTCTTCCTCAAAAATACTTCTTTCATCTTCAAAACCCTTCTCAGCATCCTTTCTTCGATCTGATATCTCCTTAAAGAATCCAACATTCTTTTGCTCAATAGCCTTCTTTTCCTTGGCAAACTTTTCTCTTTCTAAAATGATCACTTTCTCAAAATTAGAAATCTGTTGAGAAAGCTTTAAACATTTCAGCTCAATTGTCTTCTTTTCGTCAGCACATTTTCTGGAAAACTCGGAGAATTTCTTAGCAAACTCTTTCTTTTCTTTATCAAAAACTGATCTTTCTTCAACAATTTGCATTTCTAATTCAAATATCTTCCTTTCATTAGAACACCTAGTTTGCTGAAACTTGACAATGTGATCTTCTAATTCAGAAATCTTGCTCTTTAACTTAGTGTTTTCAGCTTCCAAAAACAAGACCTTTTCTTCATTAAGCCTAGAAGTCTGTTTCAGAAGATCTTCATTTATTTTTTTTAACGCACTGACTTCTTCTCTCAGTAGCTTCCTTTCATCAGAATATTTCTTTGACCTCTTGGTGTAGTAATCAACTTAGGAAGCAAGATTTGTATTCTCTAATTTGAGCTTGGCAATCTTCTTTTCATCATCATCAGAAAAATATCCCATCTTGAATATCTGTTACAAAAAGAACTTGAACTTGATCGTTAATCCAAATGAAATCTCAAAAATACAGAAAAACTTGAAATAAAAATTCAGAGATTTTGATCACAAAAAGAACTATGTCCCCCTCCATATTACAGTTTTGAAAATTTCTCAGAGAAAAAAAAATTCTAAGTAAACCAAGCTTTGCGTGTCAAGTGTGATGCGCAAACCACGCTTTGCGTATCTAGTGTGTAGCGCAAACCACGCTTTGCGTATCTAGAGTGTTGCGCAAACCACGCTTTGCGTATCCAGTTACTTGCACAAAGCTAACTTGTCGATCTGAACTCCAACTTCAGCTTTTTGCAACCCGTTTAAAACGCAAACCTTATCTTGCGTTTCTTGTTGAATACGCAAACCTCGATAACAAACACTTGATGAATTTTCTCGATGAATCTTGCGCAAACCTCGGATGATCTTGCGCAAACCTTGATGAACTTGCGCAAAGTTTGGATCTTGCGCAAACTTCAAAAATCGAACAAATCTTCACCAAAAACCACTCTAGACCTCGAATTACTGTACAAAAATTTGAGAATTTACTCGCCTTAACATCTAGAACACAATTCTAACAACTAATTTTAATCAAATACACAAAATGATACAAATTTGAATCAAGAACAGTGCCAAGAACTCGTGAACATAAAAAACCACAAAAATTCGAAAATTCAATCCAATTACAATGCAAATCACGAATTTTTCTATACAAACTCGATCGAAATTACTTTTCTAACAACACCTGATCGATTACAACTCCTAATTCGTACAAAAACTCAAAATCCAAACTTCGGCCAAGAAAACAGAGTCGACATCACTTTCTTGATCTGATTTCTAATATGAATCTGCTCTGATACCAATTGATATTCCCAGTATTCAAGTTCTAATAGCTAACAAACAATCAAGATGAGAATTCGAAATCATAAGTCATTGAATAAATCTCAATCAATTACAAATTCTCTCTCTTTCTCTCACTACTTTCTCTCACTAGAATGATATACCAAGGAACCTCTTCTCTAATCTGCTCACTTACAATCTTACACACTTACAATGACTTACTTACTCATAGAATTATAAAGGAAACAAGGTATTTATACCCTTGACAATTACAGAGGAAAAACAAAATACAATTACATTGACTTTGACTTTATTAACAAATGACTTTGACTTTGCTTGAGAGTTGACTTTTCCAGCTTTGACTTCTTGATCTTTTGTCTTCAATCTTTATGATCTTGAATCCAACAATTATGTGCTCTAACACAAATTGAGAGAAGGGTTGAGATGTTTGAACCATGACAGGTCCTACATTTGCAGCGATAAAAGTTGGTTGATGTAAAGTGAGAAGGTTAGTGACCAAAGAAGTAGAAAAAGAAGAGATAGCGGGGATAGAAGAAGGAGAACTGGTGATTATTGAAATTACCTCAGGTGGTGCTTGAGTCACTGAGGAAATAGGTGTAGTCACCGGTGGTGTATCAGCGATTGAAGTCACTGGTACGGTTGTTGTGGTTGCTGATGTGGAGGAGTGAGCCACAATATCATCTAAGGTAGTCTGTTGAGAGACTACCTCAGGTTCTTTAATCGAGGGGGTTGACTCCTTAGTCTTCTTGGACTTTTTAGAAGGACCAGGAAGAGCTGACGATTGTCGTTTTTTAGGGGTGGTAGTGGCAGGGATAACGGATGAATAAACCATCTGCGTGGCCATTGAAGGAGAAGAAATTTGGGAGAAGCGTAAGCGTAAGATCTGAAGACTTAACTCATTGTCAGCGGGATTCACCTCGAGGACTCGTGGACCAACCCTGAAGAAATTGCAGTCACTTTCGGTGGGGTACTTCTTTCCGAGGAAAAAGTGGAGGATTGCAGAGATGAACCAGACATAAGGAATCTTTGTGTCCCATTCAGGCTTCACAATCTTTGACATGAGATCGTCAAAGATCGCTCCGATGTAGTCAAAGTGTTTGCCAGCGAGTAGTGTGTATCCCATCTGAAGTTGAATTTTGTTGGCTTGGTCCAACGATCCAATCTTTCCACTCATACTTTGAATGATATGAGTGAAGATGTAGTTCAGCTCTGAAGGCGTGTTCGCCTTCAGGATCTTCGCAACTTTTTGTTGGGAATGGTTGTGCGAGTCTTGTTATCCCATTGGTATTCCATATCATCTAGAAACTGAATAAGTTTAGCGTTAGTGGGTAGAGGGTCGAAGCCTTGGGGAGTCTTGGAGGGGAAACGCAAAGCTGTGCGAATGGCTAGGGCAGTGATGTTCCCTGGGCCATGTTGAGTCGTGAAAGAGATGACAGGGATGGATTCGCCTTTCTTGTTTGTCACTGAGCCCTTGTCAGTAGTGAACCAGAACTGCTGAAGAAGTGCCTTGCTTGGCTTAGGATCAACTTGCAGAGTATAGGATAGGCATGATTGTTTCAGAAAATTTGCTGCTTCCACGAGATGAGGGAACTTTTCAGCGCTGAAGTCCAATCTTGCCAAATGGTTGTTCTTGGGAATTTCGGAATCAGCAAGAGCGAACTTGACATATTTTGAGGCAATGAGAGTAGCTTGGTCCATTTCTAGAATAGAAATAAGTAGAATAGAATAGAAGGTTTAGAGTCTAAAAACATTATAAAATATTTTACTAGTTTCCATTTTTGGAAGGAAACTTGAAAAATAAGTTTGTTTTTAGAGCAAAACAGTGTTCTAAAGAAAAGAAGTAAGAAGAACAGTCTTAAAAACCAAAGGTTTTTGCCCAAAATAAAATCATAAAGAAAATGATTTTAAGAATGAAAAACACCTTGAATCTAAAAACAATGGAAGTTTTAGAATCAAACAAGTGTTTTTACTAAGAAAAATATTTAGAACAAAAACCTAGAAATCTTGAGGATTTGAAGATTAAGGTGTTTTGCTTAATTGCTTGAATGCCGAGAGTGCTTTTCTTGCCTTGGACGTTGAGCATAAAACACAAAAATGTAAATGGCATTCCTTTTATATGAGAGAGGAAGAATTTGGAGCGGGAAAAACAGGTCATCATGACACGGGCACGTCCCACGAAGTTGATTGGACATGAAGTGCAACGAACGAACGTGTCAGAAAAAGTCGTGCCATGGATTATCGTTTCGAATGACGTAATAGGAGAGAGAAAAAACGTTTTGATTTTAGAAAGTATCACCGACAGAAATTCAGAGATAAGTTTTTCTTTTTAAAGAACCACTGACGAGAAATATCAGTAATAAGGTTTGTTTTTCAAAAAGCTTTTAACTACATGACGAAATTCAATGATTACAGTTATGGTTTTTGAAAACATCTTACTGAATAGTATTCAGTGAGAGAGAATGAGAGAACATACCTGTGTCAGAGATATGTAATCAGGGATTATGAGGATAGGTAGAACGTTTTATAACTGACATGATGCATGAATGCTGAAGAATTAATCTTCAAGATTCAGCATTCCAAGCTCACTGATGAGAAGGTTGAATCTTGTCTCATCAAGAGGTTTGGTGAAAAGATCAGCGAGCTGATAGTCAGTAGGGATAAAGTGGAGTTCTATATCACCATTCATCACATGATCTCTGATAAAATGATATCTGATCTCTATGTGTTTCGTCTTTGAGTGTAACACTGAATTGTTTGCTATAACGATGGCACTAGTGTTGTCGCAATACATTGGGATCTTGGATAGCTGAAGGTCATAGTCTAATAGTTGATTTCTCATCTATAAGACCCGAGCACAACAACTTCCAGCTGCTATGTACTCAGCTTTAGTTGTGGAAGTGGATACTGAGTTTTGCTTTTTACTTGTCCAACTTACCATCTTTCCTCCTAGAAGTTTACATCCTCCAGTGGTGCTTTTTCTATCAAATTTGCAACCTGTAAAATCACTATTTGAATAACCAGTAAGATCGAACCCTGAATCTTTGGGATACCAAAGGCCGAGGTTAGGAGTTCCCTTAATATATCTGAAGAACCGCTTTACAACGATCAGATGGGATTCCTTGGGTTCTGATTGATAGCGTGCACAAATACATGTAGAGTACATGATGTCAGGTCGGCTCGCTGTAAGATACAACAGGGAGCCTATAATTTCTCTATAGGCAGTGACATTTACAGGTTTTCAGCTGGATCCTTGTTTAATATCAGGGGAGGTGCCATAGGAGTTTTCATCGCTGAAGTTTGAGTGAGATCAAACTTCTTCAATATATCTTTAACATACTTACCTTGATTGATAAATGTACCTTTGTCAGTTTGCTTGATCTGAAGTCCAAGGAAGTAAGTTAGTTCACCCATCATATTCATTTTATATTCTTTCTTCATTCTTTCATCGAACGAGTACACAGAGACGGGTTAGTAGAACCAAATATAATGTCATCAACATATATTTGTACAAGAATAATATGACCTTTTTTTGATCCCAGTATTCTAGCTATCAATTGAAACACATATTATCAAAACAACTTCTTTTATTGATCAATCAATCTACATAAACTCATATCCCTATTTTCTTGCATAAAATCTAAATGCTCTATGTGTGTGTGTTATAACGGTGTAATCTTACTCAGATTCTGCGCGTGTTCTTATGAAACTAAAACACTATGACTTTCTATTTATATGGTCAACATGACCTTTAGCAAATAGTCAACACTTAATCACAAATACAATTAACACCCACACTTTACAACAATTACAATTTAGACCCTCCTTTTAATCTTGAATACAATTTATCTCTAACAATCCCCCCCTTTGGATTCAAGATTTAAATTTTTTTTGGAAATAATCTTCAGGTCTTCTTTTCTTCAGAAAAATCTTCAACAATTAATCTTTTACACCTTTGACATCTTCAAATCTTTGACACTTTGCTTGATCTTTGACATTGCTTTAAACGAAGCTCCCTCTTTGAGTATCTTAACACCTTTCGACATCCTTCGCAAAACATTAAGGTCTTCAAACCTTAACTCTTTCTTTGAATCATCACTTTAACAAACTCCTTCTCTTTAAAACAATCAACCATCTGACTTTAATTTCCCATTCTTGTATTCTCCCCTTTGTAACATCTCGCTTTGAAATGATTCTGATTTTGAATTCTCTAATTATCTCCCCATTTCTGATAAGATCAACTTTAATCTGACTTTGAAATCTTGAAATTCTCCCCCTTTTTGATGAATTGTGAGAATCAGAATCATCAAAACATTTCAAGGTCAACTCTGTCTTTGAAGTATCTCCCCAAGATGATCAATATAAACACAGTCTTAATGAACAATCTCCTCCAATATAGGAAAATATTCAATCTCCCCAATCTGATATGATATTAAGTTTTTGCCGTCAATTCACAACTGTATTCATTCGAATCTTTTCAAATTCAGACAAATTAAGAATGGTAACCCTGAATCAACGAATGAAACAGTTAAAGTGCCTGTCAGTAACACAAATTTACTAAGTACAACGAATGTACTATATAAGGAGCTTGAGTAATGTTCACTCCCTAGGACTTCCATTTAATCATCGAAAAACACAAGGTTAATCTATGAACGTTTTGACAGAAAAATGGATTTTCTGTGTGTACGTGCTTGTGTATGAAAGAATTTAGAACAATGATTGCTTTTTATAAGGCTTAAAATAATGTAAACCATTGAGACAACAATAGTTATACATAGACTCAATGGGCATGAGAAAGGGTCGAAGGTGGGGCAACTTTCCTTATTTTACATATCAGCATCTTCCAAATGAAGATCCAATAGATGATGTGTTGCTTCCCCTTGAAAAACGAAATATTCCTTTGTGGAGAAAAGAATAAGTAGCAGGTGGGGTTATATGCAAGAGTTGGCATGGGCTAGTTGCCTTTTTCAATGAAGGTCACGAAGAATTGTGAACCAACAGATTATGTGGCTGCCCGACTCAGAAAAAGTTTGGTGCAAAGTTTGATATTCTTTTACTCTGATCTTTCACCCTCTTTCTTTTAAACATTTGAGCTCTCTTCTAACCAAACTCTCATTGCCATTTTATCTCAGCACACACCCACTCTCAATTCTTTTGACCCCTCTCCCATCAATCACTCAATGATTACTTCTGGGGTAGGAAACACAGGTTAACTTGAATCCATTGAAGTCTTTTAAGCATTTACACTGAATCCCATGTATTTTGTCCTAAAAGAATGTGTTGCTCAACGATTATCTTGACAATTAAGCACAAGAAATCACTTGTCAGAAAATGTATGCTCATTAAAGATAAGAATAAAATTTGAGCAATTTGAACATTTAAGATCATTCAATTTCATGGTTTTGAAAATCTGACAATGATTTAATCAGATCAAATATCATGAAAAAAAATGTAATGGGGTATCAAAGAACGAAAGTTGTTTATATGAATGAGATATAAACAATTTAACAATGAAAGCACATATATAAAGAAATGACGTCTGATCTCAAACAAATTAGAATAACAAACGGGAGTATTACCATCGAAAGATTTATCTTTTGAGACATGGTAATCACAAAGTCAATGAGAATGTACTGAACCGATGTGTGTATGAATACTTGAGAAAGTATATGAAACGAAAATACACAAGTATTTTTCTTTGAGAAACACACGGTAAGTTAGTCATAAATGTATCCAAATGAAAATCATTTAAAAATCAGACTTCTCAATTAATGAAAACATTTTAAGAATAGGAACTGGTTTGAACATTTAAGAAACCAATTTTCACACTTGAAAGTTGTTCTTATTTCAATGTATGGTAGAATTTAAGATTCAGAAAAATATACCTTCATTGCAGAAATCTAAACTCCCCATAAAATGAATATTATCTTTTAAGTATCCTTGACAAAAACTTCAGACATGCCCCCCTCGATATCTATAAAAAGTCAAGTCATCAGAAAAATATGACAATTAAAGTATAATTTCTTTTATCTTCTCCCCATAAAAGATATGACAGTAAAAATTTCATAAACTCCCCCTCAAAACAAAAACTCCTTTAAAGATGTTATCTTTTAAGCATCCTTAAGAATAAAAACTTTTGAGTGCGGGTTCTGAACAGAGGTATCTAGAAGCCATAGTCACATATTCTCCGGTGAGAATAGTAACTCCCCCTAAAAGTAGTAATAAATTTATCTTTTAATCTCCTCCTGATAAATCAGAAAATGTATCAGTAAAAATATAAAACATGTAAGCTCCATCTTAACATATGCATAATCCTTAATCATGAAACCGAGTTCTGAATTACTAGGATTGAAGTAAATTCAGAAGTCAAACTCCTGAAAATTTTCATTCACAAATTTATCAGAAGAAATACTATGTACCCCCCCCCCCTTGAAGATTGATCATTTTTTATGTTTCGGAGTACAGACATTTGTCATTGAAGTCTGAGTCCTGAGCTGCTTTACTCAGAAGTCATTCAACTTGACATTGAAGATCGGGTTTTGATCTGTTGTAATCAGAAACCATTGTTCTTTCTCCCATTAGTCTTTAGGTGCCTGCAACACAAATTTAGCTTTTGGTACCCACTGGTATTTGGGTCCTGATTTGTTAGTTGTAGTTCTATAAGGAGAGATGTAGTAGGAACAATACTAGTAATTCACATAACTTTTGCTACCAAAATCATTTGTACCATAGTAAGAACAATTAATTTTCTTCTTTGCTAACCTAATCAATTGATTGACAGTGTAAACAAGATCAGGTTTGCCAAAAGTTTTACCTTTAAGAGCATTGTTCCTTTTAGCATTAGATGCATGCACAAATGATTTCTGTTCCTTCTTCTCATCTAAGGAACCTTTCACTCTCCAAATCCACTTTTCTTTACCATTTGTCCTTTTGTGTGTACCTGAACCATCAACAAGTTTATCATAGAAAAGGTTAGAAGGACGAATTGGATCTTTATGATTAGAAGTATGATTATCATCTGAATCAAATAAAGAATTATTAGAAACATTTGGAAAATGAAAACTTGTAGATGTCTTGAATGAACATTCTGAATCAACTAGATCATTTCTTGGTGATTAAGCAACTGATTCTGGAATCTTTTGTTCAGTCAGATTCACCTTGAACATGATCTCTTCAAGTTCTTTGATCTTCATTGACAAGTTGTTTCTTTCCTTTGAAAGTATCTCATACTTCTTGTGCAATTCAGACTTTGCATTCTTTTCCCTCATGATAGTTGTTGACAACTCAGATAATTTTTTTGTAAGCTCGGAAATCTCTATCTTAAAAACTTTCTTTTCCTCTTCATAATCTCTCTCTACATTCTTTTGCTCAATCTTCTTTCTCTCTTTCTCAAATTTATCTCTCTCCATGACGATAACTTTCTCAAAGTCTGACACTTGTTGAGAAAGCTTTATACATTTAAGCTCTACCGCCTTCTTTTCTTCAAAATCTTTTCTTGAAAACTCTGAAAACTTTTGAGCAAATCCTTTTCATTTTTTCTCAAACCCTTCTCTTTCTTTCATTAACTTCTTTCCATCTTGGGAAATATGATCTTTCAGTTCAACAATCTTCTTTTGAAGTTCAGCATTTTCTTTTTCAAACTTGTTTATCTTCTCTTGATCTCTTTTGTTGCCTTTATCTTGGGTTGCTTTTTCTTTCATCATGTTAATCTCAACTTCAAGACTAAATACTCTGTCTTTCAACTGATCTCTTCAACAAAGATTTGTGAATTTATCTTTTTCAGCCCATCACATGTTTCTCCAGCAATATTTGCTTTTCTTCTGAGATATTCAATCTTTCTTTGCATCAAATCTTTCTTTGACCAAGTAGAATTTGAATGAAGACTTTCAGACTTCTTCATCTTGGTTTGAAGATTTGAGATCTCTTTCTCTTTAGAATCAATTATCTCTGCAAAATTAATTTTAGAATTAGACATGCAATCTAAGCAAATGAAATCCTTTTCTAGAACCTTAGAATCTCCTTTCAGTTTATTGATATGAGTAAGAAGAGATGAATTCTGAAGATTCTTATTTTCAGCTTCAAGTGCTGGAATCTCTGGCATATAAGCGATAGCACAATCTCTTTTCGTCAACACAATATTTCCCTTCTCATCATTTTAAGGCATCTTGATATCTGTAAAATATAAGCTTCAAATGATCGTTAACAAAAATCAGAAACTTTGATCACACTCAGAAATATGTCCCCCTAAACTTTTCTCATAACACACTAAACTTTTCGCATAAAACACAAAAACAACAATTCGTACAACCTTAGGAATTCGCACACAACAGAATTCGTATGGAAGGGATAAGAATTCTTCACTTTTCGCATGTAGTTATGTGCGAATTCTACACATTTCGCATAAGGAAGGATGCGAATTCTTCACTTTTCGCATAAGATATATCATTGTGATGCGAATTACTCCCTTAGAATCTTTTTCAAACTTGAACAATTCGTATCGATGCGAATTCTTAGCTTTTCGTACAAGGCTTTATGCGAATTCTGAACTTTTCGTATCCTTTGGGATGCAAATTCTTGCCTTAACAAAATTCAACTTTCTTCACTATGCGAATTCTGTCATCATCATGGAAGATGCGAGTTCTTCATGCGAGTTCTTCGTTTTCCCATGCGAATTCTTCAGATCTCGGCCCAAAAACACTAAAATCAATCCAAAATCAATCCAAACTCTTAAATTAGGTTTTGAAACTTCATCAATTTGATCTCGATTATGTTCTGAACAAACCTTTGGCACCAATTTCACAAAAAGAACAATGAATCAAAGATCTTGATTCGAATACAATGCGTTTCAACTTCGAACAAAAAATTTACAAATTCACAAAATTGAATGACAATTACACTGAATTAGCCTTAAGAATCGAAACAAAAATTATCTAATACATCTTGTGAATATAATACAATCAACAATTTGACAATTAAAACATCAAATCTCAAAATCAATCTAAGCACAGACTACGTACGCGTTCTTCAATTTCTGAGTGAAAAATCAATCCATTTCTGAATTTGTTAGGCTCTGATACCAAATGTGATCCCAGTATTCTAGCTATCAATTGAAACACAAATCATCAAAACAACTTCTTTTATTGATCAATCAATCTACATAAACTCATATCCCTATTTCTTGCATAAAATCTATATGCTCTATGTGTGTGTGTTAGAACGGTGTAATCTTACTCAGATTCTGCGCATGTTGTTAAGTCAGATTTTATAGTAATCATTGTATTTATAGACTTGGTCTAATACTGTGTTTTAGAGAGCTTGTTGTCGTGTATTGGCCAAGGGTATTTAAGTCCCTTGTGGCCTTAGCTTTGGAGAACATTGATTGCATATTTTGAATACAAGTGATATTGGTGCATTCCTCTCTCTCTCTACTTTCTCTCTCTAAGATTTAGTTGATCTTGGATTATCACATTTTCTTAAGAAACTAAAATACTTACAAAATTAAATGGGTCGCATGCCTTTGATTCACAGGCTGTTAGAACATATTTTATGTTCTATTTAGATGTTTTATAAAGTAATCTACATTTATTGTAATAGGCCTTGTATATGGGTTTGGGATTATAGTGTTTACAAGGGACTTGGGGTGTAAATAGGAATCATGTAGTTATGTTTTAGGTTAACTTTCATTTTGTGTAATCCTCCATCTCTCACAATGTAGACATACGGCTACTGTTCATAGTAGTTGTAGTTTTGCATTTTCCATTGAATACATCTACTGATTTCTATCCCTTAATCTCTTGTTTATTTCTCAATCAATACCAATCATGATCTCAATGGACCTATCAAGTGGTATCAGAGCTAAACAGAGATGTATTTTTTTCTGCACGATCGGAGACTGATTGGTTTGATGGAACAGTCTGTTTGAAATTTTTGATTTCTAGATTTATTGTGAAATTGATTGTTATTTGATGTTTAATTGATTCAGAGGTAATTGTAGATCATTATTGAATCATTTGATTGTATCAATTTCACTCCAGAAAGTCGAATAGATCGATTTCTGAGTTATTTTGTTCGAAAATATTTTTTTCTGTGGTTGGATGGATTTGTTGCTTAGAGACAAAATTAGCCTTGGTGATCAACTACAAAGGTGCTAAATAGTCATTTTAGAACCTTCGTTCAAAAGCTCAACTCAAGAATCGATGTTTTGAAAATTTTATTGAAGAATGTTGAAAAATCATTCCAGATCTACAAGAATTCGCAGGATTCAGGAAGAACTCGCAAATGTTGATAGAACTCGCAGAAAGAAGAGTTTTTGTTGAAGGTTTCACAAAGAACATTGGACGCAACAAAATTACAAGTGTGGGATTCGCAGGTAGTTGTATGCGAATGTTGAAGGATTCGTAAACTACTGTGCTATATGTTGTGTGTGAATTCTAAGGATTCGCAGGCCACTTGGTTTAAAATGTCAAAGATTTCGCAGATATAGTCTTTGCGAAAAGTGGCCTACAGAGATTAAAAATGTTCTAAGTCTAGGATTCGCAGGTATGTGAGTTGCGAATTCTGAGGATTCATGAAGAAGAGATCTGCGAAATGCAAGGGATTCGCTAATGTGAGGCTTGTGAAAAGTAAGGATTCGCAATGCAAGCCTCTGTGAATTGTGGTTCAGGATTATGCCATCTTGCGAATTGTGCTCTAATTGCTACAGTGATCTGTGAATTTTGATATTTTTTTTGAGAATTCTGACTGTTCTGGACCCTATTTCATACAAGTTTGCCCTGTTCCTGAGCTTTTTACGTGGAATGCATATGTGACATCACTCTTATCATATGTTGGTCACATATCATTAGCAATTGATCTATTCTTACTCGAGTGCTCATGCCTGTCAAAACTTTCAGATTCTGGATTTGATGATTTGGTCTCTGCTTGGATTGAGTTAGCTGTTTGAGTATCTGCAATCATCAGTTTCGAAAGCTTCTTTTGTGGTTAGACCGTTGAGAGCACTTTATCATTCTTCTGACTTGATCACTCAGTAGTGTGAGCGACTGCAATCATTGTTCTGCTATTTGAGTTGTAATTCAGAATCCTGAGTGCCTATAATCATCCAGCTGA
Organism: Arctium minus; assembly: GCA_954870635.1. NCBI lineage: Eukaryota > Viridiplantae > Streptophyta > Magnoliopsida > Asterales > Asteraceae > Arctium > Arctium minus. The sequence continues at coordinate 45,208,828 of OX941089.1, read as the reverse complement.
TTCATGAAGAAAGGAGTTTTGGATTTGATTATTCAGTATTCTGGAAAGAAGTCAGTATGAGTATCTTCTATCAGTTGTTGAACAATTGCTTTCCTTCTAACCCTTGCCTTGTAGTGTTGCTACCAGATGCTACCGCATGTATGCTTATCAGATGAAGTTCTTAAGCTAAACTCTTACTTCAACTCATGGTTCACAGACAGATCAAATGCTATACACTGAAGATGCACTTGGATGTCACTCCATAATCCACACATATCATTCTTGTGGGCGTTAAGGAATGTGTTGGATTTACTAAAGTCAAAAGTTGTCGTGATGTGCACTCAGTCGAGGTTATGGTCTACATCAGATCTGATATTTCAGTTGATACTTCAAGGATAAGAGCTACATTCTAGGGGGAGCTTAAGGATGCTTTGAAGTTTATGCAACACTAAGTTTTATAAAGAAATCAAGGGGGAGAGGAGCTAAAGCTGGAGTTGATCAGAGATTGATTACTTTACAAAACTTAGGGGGAGAATGTTAGAACATATTTTATGTTCTATTTAGAAGTTTTATAAAGTAATCTACATTTATTGTAATGGGCCTTGTATATGGGTTTGGGCTTATAGTGTTTACAAGGGACCTGGGGTATAAATAGGAATCATGTAGTTATGTTTTAGGTTAACTTTCATTTTGTGTAATCCTCCATCTCTCACAATGTAGACATACGGCTACTGTTCATAGTAGTTGAAGTTTTGTATTTTCCATTGAATAAATCTACTGATTTCTATCCCTTAATCTCTTGTTTATTTCTCAATCAATACCATTCATGATCTCAATGGATCTATCACAGTCTCATGCTCTTTTAACCTGTTTGTTTCTATTATGTAAGCCCACAAGAATCGGCCCATCTTTTTGCTAATTAAGCAAGGCCGATGAATAAAATTAAGGCGAAGTCCCAGCAAGCATTTGCAAGCCCAGGGATGCCCATATTCTTTGGAAATTCACAAACCCACACCTAGCACAACAATTGAGTCCCTAAAATCTGAGTTGTTGAAAGCCTTGGATGAGCACACTGCCACCCTAAAAAAGAGTCTGAAAAAGAAAACCAAAAAAGATCATGCAGAGGGTGGAAAACCTGCAAGGAGAGGTTGAATTGATGAAGAAGGAAAGGATGAAGTGGGCCAAGCACAAAGAAAAGAAGGAGCTGATAATAAGAGTTGCATGGAAGAAGGTGTTATTCCCAATTTGTGCAAGATTATCAATACAAACAACGAATTTCAATCACAAATCTCATATGTATTAATCTTGAATGTGACAGATACAATGTCTCTCTCTCTACTTTATCCTACTAGAATATACTATATGATTCTCCAATATACGCACACAGTGATTACAACAAAGAGAAACTCTATTTATACCTACTAACAATAACAAGGAAACTAACACAACTAAACAAACTAACATGCTTTGACAAAGGTTGACTTTGACTTTCCACTTTAAACAACTTTGACTCTGACTTGCAATCTTGAGGATTTGACTTGAGCTTTAGACTTTCAATCTAGATGATCTTGAAGATAACAATCTGTGCTCTAACATTCTCCCCCTTTGGATTCAAGATCATCTCCAAAAACATATGCATTGAAACTCCCCATTTAGATTCAGAAACAAGTGATCTCCCCCTTTGGATAAACTTGCACTTATCTTCAAATTAATTCCATCTTTAAAGCACGTTCTCCCCCTTTCAAGAATATTATCCCCCTAATCTTCTCAGGTAATCAACATTCTCCCCCTATTGAGATGAAAATTGATAGTCTTTTCTTTCCCCTTCTTGTGATCTTTAATATTCTCCTCCAAAGACTTTGACAAACATCATCATCTTTAGCAAAGAAATTATCTTCAGTTGTAGCTCACTTTTCTCTTTCCAAAATAATCTTCAAAGAAAATTTCTTGAAATTTCTTGACTTCTTGAAATTTCTCCTCAAAACTATTACAAACTTGTTCACCATACAACATTTCTTGAAATTATTTCTCCGCCTTTTTGATGATGTAGAGCATAGAAATCATCAAAACTTCTCCAAGAAATGTCATGAATCTTCGTCTGACCACTAATCTTTCAAAAATGAGCCACTGAACATCCGTCAACTCATAATGTATTCATCCAAATCTTTTCAAATTCAGACAAATAAGAATGTAACCTTGAATCAACAAATGAATCAGTTAATATGCCTGTAAGTAACACAAAGTCATTTAGTACAACGAATGTACTGTACAAGGAGTTTTATTGATGTTCACTCCCCAGGTCTTCCATTCAATTAATCGAATAACACAAGATTATTCTATGAACGTTCCGACAGAAAAACAAATTTTCTGTGTGTTTGTGCTTGTGTATGAAAGAATTAAAACATGAATGTTTATAAGGATCAACATGTGTAAACCACTGAGACAACAACAGTATTACATAGACTCAATTGTGCATGATCGAAGTGCGAAGGTGGGGCAGACATCCTTCTTTTTCAATATCCACATCTTCCGAATGAAGATAAGATAGATTATGTCTTGCGTCCCCAAGAAAGTTGAAACATCTCTTTGTTGAGAAAGAAATGAGTAGTTGGTGGGGTTTAAAACAAAAGTTGGCATGGGCTAGTTGCCTGTTTCAACGAAGTTCACGAAAGAATTATGAAACAATAGTAATGTGGATGCCCAACTCAGAAAAAGTTTGGTGCAGAGTTTAATATTCTTTTACTCTGATCTCTCACCCTCTTTCTTTTTAATATTGACCTCACGTCTAACCAAACTCTCTTTTCATTTTATCTCAGCACACACCCACACTCAGATATTGACTCCTCGCCTCTCGATCACTCAAGAATAACTTCTTGGGTAGGAAACACTGGTAATCATGAATCCATAGAAGTTCAATTATGATCACACAATTCCCTGTATATTGTCCTATAAGCAAAATGTTGTTCAATTGGTTTAACTTTTTAGTTAAAGTACAATATGAAATACATGTCAGATACTTGTATGCTCAGTAAGATAATCATGAAGATTTGAGCATTTTAATCATGAAAGATTTTCTCAAAACAAGTATATTGAACGAATGAAATGAATGCAAAAGACTTGTTTAAGAATCTGACAATGTATGGAAAAGATCAAATAAGAATTGTTGGGTTTTAGTACAATTTGTAACCGATAAAACGCAGCGGAAAAAATAAATAAATTTGGTTATAACAGTTATATAGAAAACTTTTCTAAATAAACTTAAAACCCAATCGGATCCAATGATGCGTTTAATCAAAATAAAACCACACCATAGAGTGTTTAGAATATGTAGCTTTTGTAGATCAGCCGGGATTGGAATGGAGCACCAAGAAACCAAAGTAGGTTTCCTCTATTGGCAGTCCACACATGAACACGTTTCCCGTCTCCACCGGGTGCTAGCCCAAGAACCCTAGATCTATATGTGTTTTACATAAAAGAAAATGTTTCTTTTCTGTATTTCTCTGATAGACTAATTTTAATTATTTCAATCGTATGAAAAACGGTTTAGCCTAACGCCCTGTTTATACCAAAAGAATTATAGTTAGACTATAATTCAACTAAGGATTAAATAAGGTTTAGTAATTATCTGTAATATTCAAATTCAAATATATATATATATATATATATATATATATAATTATCCTTTAAACTTTAAATATAATTATATATAATTACAGATAATACCATGTAATTAACATAATTACGGTTTCACCCTGTAATTATCATAATTATAGTTTAACACATATTTTCATAATTATCCTTTAAGAATAATTATTTTCTTAATCAACTTGATTTAATTTGGGTTTCTAAAGATGGAAACAAACACATTCTTTGTGTGCGACCCTATAGGTTTACATATTCCTCAGCAGTATCTCTGTGTGACACATGTCGTGGGTATATAATAACTTATATTCTCCCACTTTCACACGATACACAGTAACATAGACGATGGTAAGCGTCTAGCAACACGTCACCACCCCCAAGGCTATGTAAATGTGCTTTTACCTTCGAGCAATTTGATTGATCCAATCAATCATATAGTATAATCATTCATTATCCTTTTGCTTCACGATATTTTGTTTTGAACTTAAGACATAGATCTATCTCATCCTTTATTGTTCAAAGAGTATGTTTCTCGACCCCAACATATTTGATTATACAAGTACCATTAGTCCAACTAATCCACTTGTTCATGCATGTAAATCAAACTATGTAATCGAGGGGCCCAGAAATATCTCTTTCATCTTGAAAGGAGAAAATCCCATATTGCATGTACACGACTAACTATACAATTCATGTTATACCTAATATAGCCCCTATGATTACCCGGTTAAGGGTAACGTTAGACTATATCAAAGCATAACACTCCTTGTGCATTAGATCCCAATGCACATCTCAGGTATGAGGATAAAGGTTACTATTTTAGGACTCACCTTATGACGCCAATCTATAAGGTGATCCTGACCGTGGGTCTTGTCTAACGCCTTGTGCACTGACAAGCGCATGTGACTCTGGTTGCACCTAGTGCACTTCCAACTTGGACTATGACCAGACTTCACAATGATCTTGATTTATTACTAGTCTCCTAGTAATAATCGATCAAGGACAATTCTAAATAATATGATCATCATATTTATTTAAGGATACTTACACATGCTAATAAAGAACACAAATATGTTTAATGTATATACTCATACCCTGTATGCCATATCAGATAAAAACATAACTGTTTTAATGTTCCAAAAAGTTCAAAGTTTACTAAAATTATTATTCAATTTAAAAATCCTCAAGTCTATAACATGAACATCATGTTTGTTTTGAGACATAGGCTTGACAAGTAGATTTGTATGTAAGCAGCTCACAGTACCTCCGTTCAATAAATATATCCCTATTACAATTCAAGTCATTACAGTCGGTTTGGAAACTAGCAATTGTGTATCCTCAAACACATAGATCTCTTTCATAATCGTTGTATAGTAAGAGCATATCTTTAGTTATTCTCAGCTACTTCGGAATGTTCTTCACTGTTATACAGTGAGCATCACTTGGGACTAACTAATATCTGCTCGTCATGCTCAGGGCATATGAGACGTCCGGTCTTAGTACATTAACATGGCGTACATGATTTGAACAGTTGGCTGAAAACACAGGGAACACCCTTCATACGGTTCATGTCCTCTTTAGTGGTAGGACTCTGAGTATCGCTCAGATGTACTATTACTGTTGGCAAGTTTCCTTTCTTGGAACCCTTCATCTTGAAGTGTTTCAAGATCTTGTCAATGTATGTACTTTTGCTTAATCTAATTAAGAACTTTGATCTACCACGATAGATATTTATACCAAGGACTTTGTCTCTTCTAGATCCTTCATCGCGAAGTACTGTTTGTTAGAGCAGAAATAGGTTGGATACAAGATCATGAAGACTGGAGGTCAAAGATTCAAGAAGTCAAAGCTGAGAAAGTCAACTCTCATTAAAAGTCAAAGTCCAATTGTAATAAAAGTCAAAGTCAACATGTTGTTTTTGTTTTTGTTTCCTTGTTGTTTTAGTAGTGAGTATAAATAGTTTTTCTTTTTAATAGATAGATGACAAGAGAAGGAGTTTGAATACGTAGAGAGAGCTTAAGAGAGAGAAACAAAATTTTAGAGAGAGAAAGAGTTTATAATCGTTTGCGAATTGAAATTGAAATCAAACAGGTAGTTAATTCAATCTTGTTTGTTTGTGTATTTGCAATTAGAATCTTGAATTAGGGACACACAATTGGTATCAGAGCAAATCCAAAATTGAAATCAGATGAAGAAATGGTTCGACACTGTGTTCATCTCGTTTCATTCGATTTTTGAGTTTTAGTGTGAATTTTGAGTTGTAATTGGTTACTTAGTGATCGATAAGTGTAAAAGAATGAGTGTGTATAAGAAATTTCACGAAATGCACTGTAATTTTCACAAATTTCTGAATCTTGTTGAGTTGGTTTCAAGAGTTTTTGTGTGCACTGTTTCATAGATCAATTTGTATTTTTGAGTGTTTGATTTAGTAATTCGTGTATTGTAACCTGTTCGAGTATAGAAATCGAGCATCCCTACAAAGTTTCAAGTCAATTGGACAAGGTTTGAATTGAAATTGAAATAAACAGGTAATTGATCATAATTGTTTGTTTGAATAATTGCAATAGGAATCTTGATTCTAGGACACACAATTGGTATCAGAGCAATCTGTGAGAAAAGATAGAATTCTGGTCGATATACGGAAGAACGCGCAAGATCCATCAAACGTGCAAGATTCATCTGGAAGAACGCGCAAGTTGAAGGATACTGATTTTGGCAAGAAACGCGCAGAGGGTTATCTGCGAGTTCTAGAAACGCGCAGATCGAAGTCTGCGAGTTTGAAAATTGAGAAAAAGTTTCTAAGTGTTGAAACACGCAAGTCGACCTTTGCGAGTTCTACAAACGCACAAGACTAAGCTTGCGAGTTTCTTCGGGAATAGTAACCTGCGAGTTCATTCAATCTGCGAGTTTGTTCAAACGTGCAAAGAATTTGCGTGTTCAGGAAACGCACAAGCTACCATCTGCGAGTTTCAGAAATTATTTCGGTCTGCGAGTTTGTCAAAACACGCAACCCTTTGCTTGCGAGTTTCATAAACGCGCAAGCTTAAGCCTGCGAGTTTCTCATTAAACAGTGTGTTGCGAGTTTAGGCATCTGCGAGTTTTAAGCTTCTATAGTGATTTGCGAGTTTTAACACTTAGTCAAAATTTCTAAGTTTCTGAGTTTTCTATATTTCAAGATTTCTTGTATTTTTGTGATTTCATTTGGACTAACGGTCAATTTCAAGTTTCTTATTGCATATTTTTTTTAAACAGAATGACTTCCAGTGAAGCTCCTACAATCAGTACGGATGTGAAGCCACCAGTACTTTTCATAGGAGAGTATGAACAATGGAAAAATCAGTTTCTGGATTTCATTGACCAACATGAGTTAGGGGATCTTATTAGAATATCTCTGAGGGAAGGACGTATGTTAACTCCAAGGCAAGTTTTTACTGTTGTATATGGTGAAGAAAGAAAAAGAGAAGAGCTTCAATTACCACTTAAGATGTACTCAGATGAGCAAAGAAAGAGATATGAAACTGACAGATTAGCCAAAACGTTTATATTGCAAGGAATTTCAGATGAGATTTTAAAAGAGATTTCTATCAGTTTAGAAAGTAAAAAGGCCACGGGAAAACAATTGTGGGAACAAATTGAGAAGATGATGACAGGATCAAAGATGTCATCAAGAGTTAAGTTTTTGGAAACTGAGAACTCTGATCTAAAAGAGAAGATTTCAAATCTGGAATCTCAAATTGTCCAAATCCAACTACAAGCAAAGTCTGATCAGCAGAATGAGATGAAAGTTAAGGATTTGGAGAGTGAAAATGTTGAGCTTCTAAAGAACATATCAGGTTTGGAACAAAAGATGATCAAAGACAAATCTGATTTTGAAAAAGAAAGATCAAAGTTTGCACAGAAGTTCTCGGAATTTTCCAAGAAGAGTTGTGACGAGAAGAAGACTGTTGAGCTTAAGTATATAAAGCTTTCTCAGCAAGTTTCTTATTTTGAGAAAGTAATAATCTTGGAAAGAGAAAAGTTTGCCAAAGAAAGGAAGGTCATTGAACAAAAGAATGTTGGATTCTTCAAAGAAATATCTGGCCAGAGAAATGATGCTGAGAAGGGATTTGAAGAAGAAAGAAGCATGTTTGAGACATAAATAAAGAAGCTTACTGCCAAGCTATATGAACTATCTGAGAGTGTGCTTAAAGAGGAGAAAACGAAGTCTGAATTCAAGAAGAAGATTGACCTGCTCATTGAAGAAAGAGATAGTTTATCTTCAAAGATAAAAGAGCTTGAAGACATTATTTCAAAGGTGGTGGTGACTGAGCACACGACTCCAGAGTCACAAATCCATACACCCCGAGATGATTCAACTGACTCTGAATGCTCATTCAAGACAGCTGCAAGCTCAGATCAGAAACTTGTTTCTTCAAAGAGGTCAGTTAAATCTTCTAATCAAATTCGTAGTACTAATCTTTTCTATGATTGAAATGTAGATGGTTCGAGTACACAAAGAAGAAGAAGCAGGAGATATGGAGAAGAAAAGCTAGTCTGGAAGAAGAATCCAGTTGAAGATGAAAAGAAAGATGAGAAGAATAATGAGCTGAAAGGAAAGAAATCATGTGTACATGAGACAAAAGCAAAGAAGAACAAAGCTCGTAAAGGTAAACCTGATCATATATACACGAAAGATCAATTAATCAGGTTATCAGGTAAGAAATACTATTGTTCTTATTGTCATACACATGATCATGTTCACAAGACAAGTGATCATTTCTGGTATGGTTCTTATTCCGTTACTCCCATTCGAACTGCAACTAACACACATGGACCCAAATACCAGTGGGTACCAAAACCAAAGACTGATTATGTGTTGCAGGCACCTACTATCAAGGGGGAGTAAGAGAACCAAGGCTTCTAAGTAAATCATCTTAGAACCCGTACTTCAACGGAGTTTGACTTCTAAACATAACAGTTTAGGAATCGTACTTCAAAGATGAAAAAGAGATGATACTCCCGAGCTGATAAGAAATTGTACTCAGATACTCAGATGAGGAAATCAACCTTCAAGGGGGAGTACATATGTTTCTGGAAATATGTATTCGAAAGATATGATGAATTACACTTCAAATGGAGTTGTAGATCTCTATCATGTGCCTTTTACTGCCAAATTTTAGATGCATATTTTCAGGGGGAGTAAAAGATTATGACTTCTGATTATTTCTGATCAGAACTCGTACTTTCAATGTTTTACTGCTTTATGTCTTTTAATTTTGAATAAGTTTGTGAATAAAAGTTTCTTTGACTAGACTTTGAGACTTGTGCAGAATGAGAGAAGCTATCAAGATCATATATTTATGACTTCAGCTGAATTCATGAGATTTTATGACGAAGTGAAAAGGTTAATTTCTTATCTTAAACTCATATATGGTTGAAAGAAGGACGACTTTCAATCATAGAAAACATATTCTTAAATGTTCAAATCATTTCCCTATTCTTAAACAAATTTCATGAATTGGAAGTGTGATTTTAAATGTTTTCATTTTATTTATTCTTACATGTTTACAAACCGTGTGTTTCCAAAGATAAATACTTGCGTATTATCTTTTCTATATACTTTCAAGTATTCACACACACCGGTTTGAATTTTTGTTCAAAATGTTCTTACCATGTCTCAAATTTGAAACATATTTTTCGATGGTAAGACACCCCGCTTGTACTTCAATGAATTTTTTAGCGTTAATTCATTTCGAAGCATATTTCAAGAATGTCTATATTTTGGTTCATATAGATACTATCCATTATTCTTGACCATAAGCTTTGATTGCTATATCATTCATTTCTGATCATTTTTCATATAATGTCAGATTTTCAAACAAGTCTTTTGCATTCATAATCGTTCATTCAATATACTTGTTTGAAATATCTTCAATGTTTAAAATGCTCATATCTTCATGATTATATCATCTGAGCATACAATTTATCTTACTTGTATATGAGTTTTAACTGATAAAGTTAAACCATATTGAGCAACATTATGCTATTTTAGGATAATACATGGGTTCTTTGTGCTAGGACTTAAATGAACTTCTATAGATTCACGATTACCAGTGTCTCCTACCCAAGAAGTTACTCCATAATGATTGAGTGTGAGGAGTCTAAAAGAAATGAGTGTGGGATGTGCATTGAGGTAAAATGGAAATGAGAGTTTGGTTAGATGTGAGCTTAATGATTAAAAGAAAGAGGGTGTGAGATCAGAGTAAAAGAATATCAAACTCTGCACCAACTACTTTCTGAGTCGGGCAGCCACATTACTAATGTTTCACACTTCTTCATGAACGTTATTGAAATAGGCAAATAGCCCATGCCAACTCTTGACAAAAACCCCACCAACCACTCATTTTCTTCTAAAAAAGAAAATGTTTCATATTTTTAAGGGGACGCAACATATAATCTATCTGATTTTCATTTGGAAAATCTGGATATTGAAAAAGAAGGAAGTCTGCCCCACCTTCGCACTTCAATCATGCACATTGAGTCTGTGTTTATCTACTGTTGTCTCAGTGGTTTACACAATGTTGAGCCTTTAACAACAATCATCATATGCTTAATTCTTTCTACACTAGCACGAACACACAAGGAATTTGTTTTCTTGTCATAACATTCATAGAAATTTCCTTTGTGGTGTTTCGATGATTGGATGGAAGCCCTGGGGGAGTGAACATCAAAAAGCTCCTTTCATATGTGTATCTGTTACACACAGTGACTTAGTGTTACTAACAGGCATATAAACTGATTCATTTGTTGATTCAGGTGTTACACTCATAATTTGTCTGGATTTGAAAAGATCTAGATGACTATCTTGGTGACTTGACAGTGAATCAGAGGCTCAGTTTGTAAGATCAAATTGGTCAAAGACATTTCTTGATGAGAAAGTTTTGATGAACCAGATGCTCTATTCATCAAAAAGGGGGAGATGATTTACAGAAATGTTCGGATCAGAAATTTCAAAGATTTGAAAGTTTGGATAAAAAGTTAAAGAAGATAAAGTTCAAAGTTTGAAAGGTTGAAAGATTGTTCAAGAAGAGTCAAAGTTGTTTGAAGATGTGTTGATTTTCAGAAATTTTCTTTGAAGAGATTATTTGCTGAAGCAAGTTGAGCTAATTCTGAAGATAAGTTTCTTTCCGAAGTCCGAAAGAGTTTGTGAAAGTCTTGGGGAGATTATTGAAGACTGTTTCTACCAATCTTGGGGGAGATTGTTATTATTTGTTGAAGGATAGTGTTTAAAAGGAATACAACTGATTTGAAGATGATTCAAGTTAACAGAATTCAACAAAGGGGGAGATAGATTTGAAAAAAAAAGATGCAACTAAAGGGGAGATTGATTTGCTAAATCTTTTTATGATGATCATGATTCCAAAGGGGAGATTGTTAGAGCAGAAATATGTTGGATACAAGATCATGAAGACTGGAGGTCAAAGATTCAAGAAGTCAAAGCTGAGAAAGTCAACTCTCATTAAAAGTCAAAGTCCAATTGTAATAAAAGTCAAAGTCAACATGTTGTATTTGTTTTTATTTCCTTGTTGTTTTAGTAGTGAGTATAAATAGTTTTTCTTGTTAATAGATAGATGACAAGAGAAGGAGTTTGAATACGTAGAGAGAGTTTTAGAGAGAGAAACAGAATTTTAGAGAGAGAAAGAGTTTGTAATCGTTTGCGAATTGAAATTGAAATCAAACAGGTAGTTAATTCAATCTTGTTTGTTTGTGTATTTGCAATTAGAATCTTGAATTAGGGACACACATTGTTCTAATCCATGATTTTACACCTTCAAGCATTGGGATGTCATATAGGATCTAGAATACTGTTATGCTCCCACTGACCTTCTTGTATACAAGATTTCAATTACGAGATGATTATTATATTCCATAAATGGATTTTTGCAACTTTCACTTTTAGGTTTGATGTTTTAAAGCCTTTTATACGTCCTCGCTCAAAATTCCTTTTAAGGAATGTGGCTTTTGACATCAGTCTTCATGGCATCTTGCCATTTATCAGTAATCCGATCTTCGGATTATTTTGTATCTCGTTTATTATCTTCAACAGTTTCTTGAAGCCCAACATCTTGTTGAATGTCAGTGTCAACCATCGTCCCATCTTTGTGGTTCTTGAATTTCTTCAAGATCTATTGTATCCCCAAAAGCTTTATTCCTAGCTTAAGCATTATAACCCCCATATTCTCAAATATGATAACTTTGGGATCTTCCCAATTCATTTAAGAGAGTGAGTTTTATTGGTCCTTGTTGGTTGCTACATAAACTAGTATTTAGGCATCTGTTTCTAGGGCATAACCCCATAAACATTTAGGCAGAGTGGTGAGATTCATCATATAGTGAACCATGTTCAACAGGGTTCTATTTCTCTTCTTGGATACACCATTGTGATGCAGTGTTCCGTGAGGAGTCAACTGGGATACAATCCCAAAAATCTCTAGGATGATCTATTGGTTCAGATATTCATGACCTCGATCCAATCGAAGCATCTTTATCCTTTGCCAAGCATACTCATTACTTATTTTCTAAAACTCTTTGAAAATTTCAAAGCTTTTATATTTGTTCTGTTAGGTAAACATACCTATGTCTACTGAAGTCATCAGTAAGATGTAATGAAGTAGTGATGACCGTATCTTGTGACATAACTATAAGTCTCACATACATCAGTATGGTTAACCCCTAATAGTTCTTGCAGACCCTAAAGGTTTACCCTTTGAAGGCACTTTTGTCATCTTGACTAACAAGATACACATGTATCATATGAATCATTATATGATTCCAACTCTCCGTTCGCCTGGAGTTTGGCTATGTCTTTCTTGTTTAAATGTCACAAATAGATCAGTTTTAAGCCATTCTTAGTTCGTTATATTGATTTACAATTACAACTATTACTTTCATAAAAAATTTATTAAGATAAAACGAAAAATTTATTTTTGAAAACATAAATTCGGTTCGTTGTAATTGAGAAAATGAAACTAAATTCCTAGTAGCACTAGGTATATGAAGACACTTGCTAAGTGTTAATGTAAGGCCATCTAGAAAGTTCATATCATATGTCCCTTTAAGAAACAAAAGCTAACTTAGTTCCATTTGGTCTGATTTCATCTTCTCTTCACTTCTTATTTCCTGAAAAGTAGTACTAATATGAGTATCATACTCAATATGTAACACTTAGTGAGAAGTGAATTATATCAAATGGTAAACATACCTGAAGGTCCGGCTCTGGTAGCCTTCTGCTTCCTGATTTCTGCCAATCGGGCTGGACAAGTACTTATTTGGTGCCCATGGTGAAAACAATTATACCATACTCCAACCTCAGGAATTTCTCCTTTGCCCTTATCTATGTTGGATCTTCCAACATGTGTTTTACCCTTGGTTATCTCCCCCTTTTTCTTGATTATCCCACTGTCAGGTTTGATCATCAAAGTCTATTTTGGTTTTGTTGAACCCAACTTGGATTTCATATCCCCCTCAGTAGTTTTAAGTATGCTGTGAAGCCCTGTGAGAGTCTTATTCAAACTTTTCATATTATAGTCCTTAACGAACTACTTATATGTTTTGGGTAGAGAGTTGAGAACCATATCGATTTCCGACTCTTGACCCAGTGGGAAACCAAGATGGGTCAGTTGGTCAAAGTACCCTTTCATTTTCAAAATGTGGGTACTAACTGACGAACGCTCAGTCATTTTACAAGCACACAATGCTTTAACTGTATCAAATCTCTCCCATTTTATTTGTAACCGAAACATAGACTTTACTGAAGATATCATATCCCAAACAGTCATGTTTTCATGATCCCATATTAAATCGGGAGTCATGATGACTAACATTAGGCAACCAACAATCAGAGAGTCATCTTGGTACTTATCATAAGTAGTTCTGACTGCAGTTGGAGCATTTCTGGTAGGAGCATTTGGAGGGGGGGTTTCAAGAACGTAGAACTTCTTTTCATACCTAAGGACTGCCCTTAGGAAGCGAAACCATTCGATGAAGTTCGTTCCATCCAATTTTTCATTATCTAGGATTGACCGTAGTATGAATTGGGATAAGTTGTTTGAGTTTAAACCTGAGGTAGACATCTACAAAAACATGATTTAATTTTAGTAACTTTAATATCTCAAATAAATGGATTAACCTTTCAAAATCATTTGATTTGAGTTAAGATCCATATTTCATTTACTTCCATAAATGGCCAAACAACTGTGTATGGAATTAGGCTATTTAGGTAGGCATCATCCAATTATGTTCAACATAACTCTTAGATGTCGTGGGATCCTATTCAATATATCATATATTGAAATTGGCACATTTAATCCCATTTCAATGCCTTGAAAATACTCATAAATGGCCAAGCAACTGTCTATGATATTCTCAAGTAAACAAATCATACTAAGGTATCGTGATCCCACCTAAATATTAAACTTAGGGTTTACTGGGATCAGTCGTCCAAAATACGACTATTTAAGTGAATGGTCAAGCAACTGTCCACTTAAATCTCGTTATTTTGGCTCCTTGTCTTACACTATATTCAACCGATATGATTGGTCGAGCACTGACCACACCGGAATACTATATGCTCGACAAGTACATTAAATGGGTGGCGTTAATTTACGTTTTGTAAAAGGTTTAATTTTAGAAAACATTCTAATTCTTTTAAAACGTTTTGATTTTATATTTAAAAATCTTATTTTAAAAGTTCATATTTATTAAATCGGTTTGAGTTTGATAAACATATCAATTTTAAAATATCATATTTTATTTACCGATTCAAAATATGTTTTGCGTTTGATTTTATTTTTAAAATATTTGCAATTATCATAACAATAATAAAGCAATAAATAAAAGCAAACACAAAATAAACAATCACAATAATAATATACGGATTTGCCCCTAATGTGGTGTTGTGAGCCAACACAACAACCACGGTCAAAACTAAGGACGTCTTCAAGCTCCCACTGGCCTCGCCATTTTGGTGAACTCCAGGGACTCCGTCTCGACCTCTTGGAACTCCGTCTTCGTTTGATTTACAATTTAAAAATAGAAATATAACATATCCTAATCTATTTACAATTTCCCCTATCTAGGAAAATTTAAAATTACAACCCTTGCAATTAATACATTTTAATTTTCCAAATACAAAAATAAACAACCACAACCACGGGTCTTTGGGGCAAACCATATATTATTCAATATTGTAAACGTAAAATAAATATTTGACCAAAGTATAATTAACATAATTAAAAGGTCAAATCATAAGGAACAAAATTTCATATGGCAACATAAATTTAATTGCAAATTTTAATTTGTAGGTTAACAAACCTAACCCAAAAGAGAATTGATCCATCAAAATCGGGCCTTGGCCCATCCTACGTCCCAGCCGTCTAGGGCACATGCCCAACACGAGTAACCAGAGTGAAAGCCCAAAAACAATACTTAGAACTACTAACCCGGGCCCAACACCCAAACGGGGCTTCGGCCCAAAAACTAAAATTGGGATAACAACCCAAGACGGTGGCTTCAAGCCAACCGTGACCGGACATTAAAAACGATCGATAACATTAAGAATCTCGATCGGCAGCATCCGTATAAAACAATAGTTTACCTTTTAAATAATATAATCTAGCCATCTTAAATAACATATTTAAAAGGACCAATTAATGGAAGAGCTAAACATTTGATAAAAATTTTGAACCGATCAAATCCAATAAAACAGTTGGATTTGTATTTCACCCAAATACCAAAAATTTCCCAAGACAAACTAGAATTATCCATGGGCTTTTGACACAACTTAGACCGAGACAAACCAGGGTCGTGGAACCCAAGAGGAAAAACGACACCATGTTGTCTCATGGGAAAAAAAATGTCGGGAGAAAATGCACCACCGATTTGTGGTCGATCCACCCTCGAATGACACAAGGTTCGTGATTTGAACACCACACTGTCATGGTCAAAGACCGCCATATATGGTATCCATCCGTGGCTGGGAACGTCACGAAGATGTGGCTAGAAAACATCCAAATGGAAACTCTAAGCGTGGCCAGAACCAACTCGAGTCGTGCCTCACAACAAGGAAACACCAGATGGTATCCCACCATGAATCCTGAACCGAGAGGAAGACATACAGAGGTTGTGACAGGCGAAACCAACACTCACATAGAATAAACCGACCATGGTCCAAATATCTGGTATGAGATGGTCCGTCATCCTATGGTTACAAAGCCGTATATGGCTTTTCGGATTTGTAGAACGACGATGGAAAAGAGGCAACAAAGGCCGTAGATGGCACCGACACGACCGCAGAAAAGTGGAGAAGGTCGGTAGCGACAGCTGCAGATAACCAGCGGTGACCGGCGATTAGTGGGTAGAGAGGATGCCGCTTAGCGGCTGTGATGTGGGAGATAAGTGATGGGAGTAATAGGGTTACAAACCCTTTGTCACCTTCAGCTGACTAAGTCTTTTGGAAATTAAAAAAAAATTCTTTTAAATTTAATTAGGGTTTAAAATTCTTTTAGGCTTTCAACATGAGGCCCAATTAGAATTTTGATCCAATTTAGAAATTTAGGGTTCAATTAAATTTGCCATATAATATCTTGTTTCCTTTTTTTTAATTAAATGACATCAAAATGGCTCTGATACCACTGTTGGGTTTTAATGCAATTTGTAACCGATAAAACGCAGTAGAAAAAATAAATAAATTTGGTTACAACAATTATATAGAAAACTTTTCTAAATAAACTTAAAACCCAATCGGATCCAATGATGCATTTAATCAAAATAAAACCACACCATAGGGTGTTTAGAATATGTACCTTTTGTAGATCAGCCGGGATTGGAATGGAGCACCAAGAAACCAAAGTAGGTTTCCTTTATTGGTAGTCCACACACGAACACGTTTCTCGTCTCCACCGGGTGCTAGCCCAAGAACCCTAGATCTATATGTGTTTTACAGAAAAGAAAAGGTTTCTTTTCTGTATTTCTCTGATAGACTAATTCTAATTATTTCAATCGTATGAAAAACGGTTTAGCCTAACACCCTATTTATACCAGAAGAATTATAGTTAGACTATAATTCAACTAAGGTTTAGTAATTATCTATAATATTCAAATTTAAATATATATATATATATAATTATCTTTTAAACTTTAAATATAATTATATATAATTATAGATAATACCCTGTAATTAACATAATTACGTTTTCACCCTGTAATTATGATAATTACAGTTTAACACATATTTTCATAATTATCCTTTAAGAATAATTATTTTCTTAATCAATTTGATTTAACCCGGGTTTCTAAATATGGAAACAAACGCATTCTTTGTGTGCGACCCTATAGGTTTACGTACTACTCAGCAGTATCTCTGTGTGACGCGTGTCGTGGGTATATAATAACTTACAAGAATGATTTATCTTTAAAAGTTTAGGTCATGAAAAATTGGATGTTGTCTATAATAACAATTATAGACATTCTTGAAAGAAACATTTTGAATGAAATAACGCTCAAATATCAATAAAGTTCAAACGGGGTGTCTTACCATCGAAAATTATGTTCAATTTTGAGACATGGTAAGAACATAGTCAACAAAAGTACGAAAACGGTGTGTATTAATACTTGACAGCATATGGAAAAGATAATACACAAGTATTTATTTTTGGAAACACACGGTTTGTTATCAATAAAGAGCATAAAATGGAAAATTTTAAAATCACACTTCTGTATTCATGAAATCTGTTTAAGAATCGAGAAGTGGTTTGAACGTTTAAGAACATGTTATCATATCTGAAAGTCGTCCATCTTTCAAATATGTATGAGATGAAGATTAGAATAAACCTTACGCTCAGCTTGAATCTCATAAAGTCAGCTCCAAAGTCATGATTGATATGATCAAGTAATCTCCCAATCAAAATCTGCATTTAGTCAAAAAGTCGCCAAAATACAAAGTCTTATTCACAAACTTTATTAAAAAATAAAGACATGAAAGCAATAAAACTTTTAAGAACGAGTTCTGATCAGATGTAATCAAAAGTCATTTACTCCCCCTGAAAATATGCATTCACAATATTATCAGTAGATGTAATATGTATACTCCCTGTTGAAGTTTGATCATCTCTTTTGATGCGTCGGAGTACAATTTCTTTTTATCGTTGAAGTATGAGTCCTAAATTGTTGTATTTAGAAGTCCAACTTGATCTTTGAGGTATGAGTCCTAGACTGCTTTACCTAGAAGTCAAACTCTTTGACATTGAATTACGGGTCTTGAACTATGTTATCCAACAGCCATGGTTCCTTTACTCCCCTTAAACTTGAGGTGCCTGCAACACAGATGGATCTTTTGGCTTTGGTACCCACTGGTATTTGGGTCCATGTTTGTTAGTTGCAGTTCTATTATGAGTAATATAATAAGAACCATACCAGTAATGATCAGATGCTTTATGAACAAAATCATTTGCACGACAATAAGAACAATAACTCTTCTTTTGAGCTAACCTGAGTAATTGATTTCTAGAATAAACAAAATCAGGTTTTCCTTTTGGAACATTGTTCTTCCTGGCATTTGATGTATGCACAAATGATTTCTTACCATTCTTCTCATCAGAATCTTCTTTCACTCTCCATACTAACTTCTCATTTCCTTTTCTTCTTCTTTTGTATGTACCTGAACCATCCACATTCCGATCATAGAAAAGGTTAGTAGTACGAATCTGATCTTTTGAATTAACTGACCATTTTGTGGAAACAGTTGTATGATATGAACTTGATGTTGTCTTAAATGAGCATTCAGAATCAGTTGAATCATCTCTAGGTGTTTGAAGAATTGAATCTGGAGTCTTCTGCTCAGTCAAAACCACCTTAGAGACAATTTCTTCAAGTTCTGTTATCTTGCAAGATAAACTGTTCCTTTCCTTGGTGAGCAGGTCAATCTTTTTCTAAAATTTAGACTTCGTGTTCTGCTCTTTAATTGCCTTTGTTGAAAGTTCAGATAATGAATCTGTAAACTTCCTAATCTCTGACTCAAAAATCTTCCTTTCTTCCTCAAAATCTTTCTCAACATTATTTCTTTGATCAGATATTTCTTTGAAAATTCCAACATTTTTCTTCTCAACTATTTTCTTTTCTTTTGCAAACTTGTCCCTTTCCATAATGATCACTTTCTCAAAATCTGACACTTGTTGAGAAAGTTTAACACACTTGATTTCAAAGGTTTTCTTCTCTTCAAATTATTTCCTTGAAAAATCAGAGAATTTTTGTGCAAATGTCTTTATTTCATTCTCAAAACCTTCCTTTTCCTTGTTAAACTCTACTCTGTCTTTAACAATCTGTTGTTCCAAATCTGAAATCTTCCTTTTCATTTCAGTATTTCCACATGAAATCTTTGATTTTTCTTCATTCTTCTTAATAGCATCTTTCTCTATCTCAAGTAGCTTCTTCTTTAGATCAGCATTCTCAGTCTCCAATGTTTTTGCCTTTTCTTCAATCATCTTAATCTTATCTTGACCAGATTTCACAACTTCCAACCACTTATTACTTTTCAAAGCTTCAAGAATTTCTCTTTTAAGCACTTTTATCTGCTTTTTGTATTCAACAAAAAATTCTGAATAATTACCAGAACTAATTGCCTTTTCCAGATCTGCAATATGCAGATGGAGCCACTCATTATATTTCTTGACAGAAGAAATTTGTTCATTCTTGTCCTTCTCATAGCAATTAATTTGATGTACGTATCCAGCAAGAGTTTTGTGATAACTTTCACGCTTTTGTACAACCTTTTCTTCCAGAGAGACAATCTTGGCTTTAAGTTTGGCAATCTCTTCCTTTGATGACATTGTAACCTGAAAATACTTGCACAAATGATCGTTAACAAAAATTCAGAAATTTTGATCACAATCAGAAATTTGTTCCCCTACGCAGACTTAGCACGGGGGGTCCCGCTACCCAGTGAGCAGGTGGGGTCAAGGGGCAACTCCCTTGCGAGGTTGAGGGGCAGCGCCCCTAGAGAAAAAAAAAATTGACATTGAAAAACCATATTTCAGCTTAAAAATAAAAAAATTCACTAAGTATAGAATTCGCACGCCAAAGAATTAACTTTTCGCACAACACACAGAATTTGCATATAAAAGGATACGGAAACCAAATTTTCGCACGCTGAGAGATGCGAATTCCTAGAATTCGCACGCTAAAAGATGCGAAATCCTACTTTTCGCACGTAGATGGATGTGAAACTTGTACTTTTCGCATGTAATGGGATGCGAATTTGAGCTTTTCGCATACAGCACTATGGGAATTTCTCCCTTAAGATTTTTCTAACTCCACTTTTCATACACAGAGACGTGCGAAATCCTTCTTTTCGCATATAACACGATGCGAATTTCAACCTTTTCGCACAAAGCTTTGTGCGAATTTTGTCCTTGTACTTTTCAAAAACACAGTGTTATGCGAATTCCTTTACTTCTCATATACAGCACGATGCGAAATCTATACTTCTCGTACACAGGCTCATGTGAATTCTTTCCTTAGTTTTTCCAATCATAATGTGATGAGAATTCTTTCATGAACCATGTGAGTTCTTCATTTTCCATGCGAGTTCTTCAGATCTCAACTCCGAAAATCACAAATTCAGCCTAAAATCGATCCAAATCTTTGAATTCGGCCATGAAACTTTGTCAAATTGTTCTTGACCACACCTAGAACTGATTACAAACAATTAATTTCAACAAAATCAACAACAAACTTGAATTGAGGAAAATATTTGTGTTTTACAAGTCCGAACAAGAATTACACTAAATCCAAAATTCACTCAAATCAGATGTGAATTTGGCTTTACAACTCAAATAAAACTTGTTCTAGACACTAATTTGAGTACAAATCAACAATTTGGACAGTTGTGTCTATGATTTCTTCAAAAATACGATCAAATCTTCAAATTTTGATCTTGATTTCTGATCGTTGTCTGCTCTGATACCAATTATTATTCCCAATTTGTGCAAGAATATCAATACAAACAACGAATTTCAATCACAAATCTCATATGTATTAATCTTGAATGTGACAGATACAATGTCTCTCTCTCTCTACTTTCTCTTACTAGAATATACTATATGATTCTCCAATATATGCACACACTGATTACAACAAAGAGAAACTATATTTACACACAATAACAAGGAAACTAACACAACTAAACAAACTAACATTCTTTGACAAAGGTTGAATTTGACTTTCTACTTTAAATAACTTTGACTTTGACTTGCAATCTTGAGGATTTGACTTGAGCTTTAGACTTTCAATCTAAATGACCTTGAAGACAACAATCTGTGCACTAACAGAAGGGCAAACATGTTAGACTAGAATTGTATTCAAGATTAAAATAGAGGGTCTTGGTTGTAATAGGTTGAAAGTTAAGGGGTTTTGTGTTGTAAAGTCAACTATGTTGACTTAGTATAAATAGGTTGTTCTCTTTGTAATCTTGTAGATACGTGCACAAAGATACAAAATCAGAGTCTTGGTAAGGAAGAACTAGTACACATACTGAGAACACACACATCTGAGATTTGTAACTTCGTGTTAGATCTATGACTATTGTAATTACATGATTTGATCTATAAAATATTGTTTTCTTAATCAGTTGTGTGAATTATATGCTAGTAATCTGGGTCACAATTGGTATCAGAGCACAGAATTCAACAGTTTGAGAATTTTTCCGAGTTCGTATTCTGTTGTGAGTTTCTTGAGCGGATTTGTGAGTGAAAATGTGTTTTGAAAAATCTTTTGATTAAGATTTGATCGAAAAGTGTTTTAGAACGATTGTGTATGATTAAATTGGAAAAAAAATCATGTTTGAGTGTCAATTTGAGATTTTTGAAAATGTTTCTTCAAGCGACTGTCGAGTCACTGTTTGATAGAATTGCATGTGATTAAGTGTGAATTAGAGTCTGTAATTGAATTTGATTGATCTACTAACAAATATGTTTGATATTGTGAAGTTACAGCGTTTGATTCGAAGAATTTGATAGATTTTTGGGCTAGAATTCACATTTTTGAACTGTGAACTCAAGAACTCGCAAGATTTGTGCAATTCGTATGAAGAACTCGCATATCTCAGAATTCGCAGAATAGATTTCACATAAGAAAATCATCTAAAGTCTTTAAGTAGAGAATTCGCAGCACTGTGATCTACGAATTGTCAAAGAATTCGCATAAATTTTTTCAAGAAAATTCATACAAGTATAGATTTCGTGTAACTCTTTATACGAAAAGCAAAGAATTCGCATAAGTCTGTTAAGCGAAAAGTAAGTTTTTGAAAGTTTTCAAGTCAAGAATTCGCAATCAGTTGCATGAGAATTGACAGAATTCTCAGGTAGGCGTATACAAAATCTAAAGTTTTCTCAAGTATGTCTTAAGCGAAAAGTGAGAATTCACAAATTGTTTCAAAGATAATTTTTTTCTAAGGAAAGGATTCGTATCTTTGTATCATACGAATTCTATTTGAGAATTATTTTTATGCGAAAAGTTTTCATTGTAAATGTTTCTAAGGACAGAATTCGCATCATAGGAGACATGCTGAGAATATCTACACACAATGAAAAATTAGCTAGTAATGATCATTTGATTCAACAATTTGAACAAGACTTGAAAATTTTTCAGAAACTGAAATTTCTAAAAACCTTAAGTCTAGAATTCGCATGTACTACAAATAAAGAGCAATTCGCATACAAAAAGCCAATAGAATTCGTATAACACTTGAAATTTACAAAACAAACTCAAAATCCACACAAGATAGGAATTCACATGCAAGAGATAACAAACATTCAAGCAATTCGCATAAGATTATATGTGAATTCTTCAGAATTCGTATAAAGCCTTCTCCGAATTCTTCACAATTCGTTTGTAGTACATGCGAATTGCTCTTTGTTTGTAGTACATGCAAATTCTAGACTTAAGGTTTTTAGAAATTTCAGTTTCTGAACATTTTTCAAGTCTTGTTCAAATTGTTGAATCAAAAGATCATTACTAGCTAATTTTTCTTTGTGTGCAGATATTCTCATCATATCAAAAGAATTACTTTCCATGGGTTCTCAATCAAAGCCTCCGGTTCTGTCTATCGTCGAATATTCTCAATGGAAAAGGAGGATGATTCAGTTCTTGAATCACAAGAACAGAGATTATATGACATCCATAATAAATGGTCCAGTTGAACCAGTTGTTACAATACCTGGACAAGCGGCCACGGAGACTTCTCCAGAAATTCCAGTGTGATATGTGCCTAAGCCATATCAATACTTCAATGAAAAAGAGAAGGAACTCTACAAGATCGATGAAGAGGCCCTTATCTACCTCACAATGGCAATTCCAAATGACATCTACAACAGAGTAGATAGTAGAGAAGCTGCTAAAGCCATGTGGGATGAGCTGGAAAGACAGTTCCAAGGTACTGAACGATCCATACAAGCCAAGCTCAACCAAAGTATTAATGCATACGAGGGCTTTCATGCTAAGGAAGGGGAAGCACTTCTGGACACATACACAAGGTTTAATGTGATTCTAAATGATTTGAGAAGAAATGGCATAAACAAATCAGTATCTGAGATCAACTACAAGTTCATCAAGAACTTGAATCCTGAATGGAAGAGCTATGCCATAAATATTCAGATGACCAAAGATATAGCATTAGAGGACGTTAATGACATCTTCACTACTCTTGCTCAGCATGAAGATGAGGTAAAAGCACTGAATGAAGAAAAGAATATTGTCAAGGATTCTTTAGCTCTTTTAGCTGAAAAGAAAAAGGATCAAGTTCCAAGACTATTTCTTCATCAAAATATAAATCAAAGAAGTCCAGAGCTTTCCTTCCAGAACTGACCGAATCTAGTTCTGAAGATTCCTCCACAGAGACTGAAGTACATTCAGATGAAGATGTACAAAAGTTTGTTGATCATCTGGCTCTCATCACAAAGCAATTTCAGAAAAGCTTTGGCAAGAAGAGATTTTCAAAATCAAAGTATGATGGGTACAGAAAAGACAGATCAGAGAAATACAAGTCGAGGTTTGGAAAGAAGGAAGGAAAGAGAAAAGAGATGAGAAAAGAGAAGAGAAAAGAGAAGAGAAGAAAGAAGAGAAATCTGAGCCTAAATTTGGCAGGTGTTACAATTGTGGTAAGCCTAGCCACTTCTCCAAAGATTGCAAGTTCAAACGGGTAAAAAATTCAGAGTATTATGCCAAGAAATATTTACAGGCAAAGAAGGCAGAAGAAGGGAAAGAACCTATGGCTGAGGAAGAAAACTGGTTTTACCAGAGTTCTGATGAAGAATCAGCACACTTCACATAAGTGTTTATGATGGCTAAAGTTGATGATGAAGCTGAAACCTCTTCTGACCAGTCTGATTATGAATCTGAGGTAAGTACTCTTTATAATTCTGAACTTGTTAAATCTCTCATGGCTCAGATTCAAAACATGGAAAAAGAGTTTGAGAATTTAAAAGGCAAACTTAGCAACGAAAGAGAATCAATGATGAGTTTTCGTGATGAAAACGCATTATTGAAAGTTGTTGTTGAGGATAAAGAGTCAGAAAAAGATGCCTTGAAGAAAGAGAAAGAAGTTTTAAAAACAAAAATCACTGATCTGGAAAGGAATCTTGTTAATTTAAATTCTGAAAAAGGTGAATTTAAAATTAAATTTGAAGCTTGGTTTCAGGAGCGGAATGAGGCTTATTGCAAAATTAAGCAGCTAGAGGATTTGAACCTAAAGAGAGGACAGACTGAGCAAACATTGAATTTATTAACGAACAAACTCTAAGATGTCCGTTTTTATAATGCTAAAACGGGTTTAAGTTTTGACGAAAATGATGTTTTAAAAAGAGCCCCAGAAAACTTGTACAATTTTGAGAAATTGGGGTCAAAACCTAAGAAAATCCCGGATATTCATGATACGTTTGTTAAAGCTAAAACTCTTAAGTCTGACATCTCTTCTAAAGGTAAAGAAGTCAATTCTGGGTCAGTCATTTTCAAGTTAAGTCTGACATCTCTTCCCAGATATTCATGATACGTTTGATCATAATCTATTCAGCATAAGTCAATTTTGTGACAGTCATTTTCAAGTTCGGTTTACTGTTGATAGCTGTTTCATCGAAGACAAGGACGGTTGTGAGGTTTTTAGAGCAGAACGTCAAGGAAATCTATATGCAGTGCATTTTCCAACACTTTCTACAACTAGATCTATTTGTCTAATTGCCAAAGCTTCAATAGCTGAAAGTTGGATTTGGAATCGGCGCCTGTCGCACCAGAATTTTCAAGCAATAAATCAATTGGCGAGACATGGTTTAGTCAAAGGTCTACCAGAACTGAGGTTTGAGAAGAATTCACTTTGCCCCGCCTATGAGATAGGAAAGATGAAACGCATTTCACATAAAGCAAAGACAGAATTCTCTTGTTCAACACCTCTGGAACTTATTCACATGGACCTTTGCGGCCCAATGAGAACTCAGTCTATTAATGGGAAGAAGTACATACTTGTTATGATAGACGAGTACTCCGAATACACCTGGTTGGAATTTCTGCGAAACAAATCAGACGTGCCAGAATTAATCATTGCTTTCATCAAAAAGATTCAGGTTTTACTTCAACTGTCGGTTAAGACATTGAGAAGTGACAATGGCACAGAATTT
The DNA here is from genome assembly GCA_954870635.1 of Arctium minus. Classification (NCBI taxonomy): domain Eukaryota; kingdom Viridiplantae; phylum Streptophyta; class Magnoliopsida; order Asterales; family Asteraceae; genus Arctium; species Arctium minus. The sequence continues at coordinate 45,183,509 of OX941089.1, read as the reverse complement.
AAAAATGATACTCTTCAGAGTTATCTCATGTCAGTTGGGATCTCTCACAATTTTTCTGCTGCCTACATACCTCAATAGAACGGTGTAGTTGAAAGGAAGAATCGAACTCTGGTTGAAGCTGCTAGAACGATGCTGGCATATTCTGGTCTTCCAATGTATCTGTGGGCTGAAGCCGTTGCGACTGCATGCTTTACCCAAAACCGTACCATTGTTATTAAGCGTCATAAGAAAACAACATATGAGCTTATAAATAAGAGAAAGTCGAATATTAAATTTCTTCGTGTTTTTCGTTGTAGGTGTTACATACTTAATGATCGTGATAATCTTGGTAAATTTGACAAGAAGGCGGACGAAGGCTATTTTATCGGATATTCTTTGACGTCAAAAGCCTATCGGGTCTACAACAGATGAACCAAGACTATCATGGAGAGTATGAACGTGTCTTTTGATGAATCATCCACGTTGACTTCTGAACACATCAGTTCAGAACTCAAGCTAAAACAGAAGGCTTCTATTCAAGACGGAATAGAACACTAACCTTCACAGACTAAGTCTTCTAACTAACTTAATGTCTCATCTGAGTTAGATTTACTGTTCTTTGATGCATTCTTGGATATATGTGCAGATTTTGACAAATCAAATATATTTGCATCAACTTCAGAGGTCCTGGTCATAACTACAGACATCTTTGGAACTTCTGATATTATCACAACAACCTCATCAGGTACATCTACACTTGTTATTTCTGACAATACTAATTCAAATTTTGCATCTGTAGATACAGTTTCTGGAAAAGAAGTCTCGAGTACTTCTTCTGCTACACCAGAACTACTTCAGTCAGAAACAATTGTACAAGATGTCCCGAGTACATCTGAGGTTAAGCCTGCAATATATGATGAATATGATGATGACAACACACATATCTCTGTTCAACCACTTCCAAGCACTACAATATGGACAAGAGAGCATCCCTTACATAACATAATAGGTGACGTACACAGTGGAGTAAAAACGCGGGCGACATCTGCAAATTTCTGTCTTTACTCAAGTTTCCTTAGTTCCCTTGATCCGAAGAAAGTATCAGAAGCCTTGCGCGATCCTGACTGGATTCTAGCTATGCAAGACGAGCTTCTACAATTCGAGAGGAACTAGGTCTGGCGACTTATCCCACTACCTGAAGGAAAATCGGTAATTGGTACAAAGTGGGTTTTAGAAATAAGAGAGTTGAATCTGGAGTTGTAGTTAGAAATAAAGCTCGCCTCGTTGCAAAGGGTTATTGTCAACAGGAGGGAATTGATTATGATGAGACATTTGCTCCTGTTGCACGGATTGAAGCTATTCGGATATTCTTATCATACGCAGCCCACAAGAATTTTACAGTCTATCAAATGGACGTAAAATCTGCATTCTTGAATGAGATTTTGCATGAATTTATGTTGCTCAACCTGAAGGCTTCATTGATCTGAAACACCCAGATCATGTCTACGTTCTAGACAAGGCATTATATGGATTAAAACAGGCACCGAGAGCATGGTATGAACGTTAAATCAATTTCTACTCGTTTCAGGGTTTAAGAAAGGTACAATTGATATGACTCTCTTTCTGAAAAAGCAAGGTGAAGATATGATCCTAATTCAGATTTACGTGGATGACATTATTTTTGGTTCTACAAATCCTAAATTTTGTAAAAACTTTTCAAAAATCATGGAATCTCGATTTGAAATGTCAATGATGGGTGAACTGACATTCTTTCTTGGTCTTCGAGTAAAACAGTTACCCGAAGGCATTTTCATCAATCAGTCAAAATATATTAGAGATATCCTGAAAAAGTTTAACATGATTGAAAGTTCAGTGATGAAAACACCAATGGCAATGGGAACACTTTTAGATGCTGATCTTTCTGGCAAATCTGTAGATCAAAAAGTGTACCGTAGCATGATTGGTTCATTATTGTACTTAACAGCAAGTAGACCGGATATTATGTTTGCCACGTGTTTTTGTGCTAGGTATCAAGTTAACCCGAAGGAATCACACCTAGTCGCTGTGAAACGAATTCTTAGGTACCTCAAAGGCACTCCCGAGTTAGGCCTTTGGTATCCTAAGGGTTCGAGTTTTGATCTAACTGCCTACACAGATGTTGATCACACAGGTTGCAAGCTGGATCGCAAGAGCACATCAGGATCATGTCAGTTTTTAGGTGACAAGTTGGTTAGTTGGACGTCAAAGAAGCAGAATTGTGTATCTACATCTACCGCCAAGGCTGAATATGTAGCCGCTGCAACATGTTGTTCACAAGTCCTTTGGATGCGGACACAATTAAAAAAATTTAGCTATTCATACCAACGAGTTCCAATTTACTGGGACTCAAAGAGTGCGATAGCCATAACAGCTAATCCAGTGCAGCACTCAAAGACTAAACACATTGATGTGCGATACCACTTCATCAAGGATCATGTGGAAAAGGGCGATATAGAGATGCATTTTGTGCAAACAAACTACCAGTTGGCTGATCTTTTCACCAAACCGTTGGATGAAAAGAGGTTTACCTTTCTAGTCAGCAAATTAGGTATGTTAAATGCCAATCCATGATTCGAGGGGGAATATATCTTACTTTGTACTTAAACTGATTATGTCTTGGAAATAATGAACAATGTCTATTATTCATCATTTACTGACAAAGGCGGAATCATTTTTACAATGATTACCAAAATCTTTTATCTTGCAGGTTATCTTTCAAGTGACATTGGTTTCTGGTTACATCAGATCAGGACCCGTTCTTAATTGGTAAAAATGAATATTACTATTCTCACCAGAGAATATGTAATAATGGTTTCTGAATAATTTAGTTCAGAACCCGTACTCAAATGTTTTTCTTCTGATGGATGCTTAACTGATAACATTTTTTTCTAGAAGTTTTTTGATTTGAGAGGGAGTTAGTGAATTACACTGTTATATCTTTTAGGGGGAGGAGATAATAGTTAGTTATACTTTCATTGTTATATTTTTCTGATAACTTGAATTTTTTACATATATTAAGTGAAAGAATATCTTATGTTTTGTCAAGGACGCTTAAGAGAGAATATTCATTTTAAGGGGAGCTTACAGGTATATTTTCTATATCTCTAACTCTATCACTTGTTGAAAGAAGGACAACTTTCACTTGTGAAAATTTTTGTTTAAATGTTCAAACCACTTCACTTACTTAAAATGTTTTCATGAATTGAGAAGTGAGATTTTCAATGATTTTGGATTCTTTGAAGCTTATCTGACCATGTGTTCTTAAAGAATAATACTTGTGTATTTTCTTTTCTATATACTGTCAAGTATTCCTACACACACTGGTTCAGTACATTTCAATTGACTTTGATATTACCACGTCTCAAAAGCTTAATCTTTCGATGGTAATACTCCCGGTTGTATTCATTGTTGTTTGAATTAGACGTCATTTCATCATTATATGTGCTTTCATTGCTAACATGTTTATATATCTTTCATATAAACAATATTCGTCTTTGATTTCCCAAAATATTATTCATCATAAATTTTGATCTGATCTTAGTCATTGTCAGATTCTCAAAACATTTCTATTCTTTCATTCTTATTCATTCATACAAAGTTTTGAGAAATCTTAAATGTTTAAAATGCTCAAATTTCATTCTGATTTTTTGATGAGCATACATATACTGACAAATGATTTCTTATGCTTTAATGTCAAGAAAATCATTGAGGCAATACATGCTTTTAGGACAATACATGGGATTCAATGTGTGAGCTTAACAAAACTTCCATGGATTCACGTTAACCAGTGTTTCCTACCCCGGAAGTAATCCTTTGAGTGATTGAGGAGAGAGGGGTCAAAAGATTTGAGTGTTGGTGTGTGAAGAGGTAAAATGGAAATGAGAGATTGGTTAGAAGTGAGCTAAAATGATTAAAAGAAAGAGGGTGAGCAATCAGAGTAAAAGAATATCATACTCTGCACCAAATCTTTCTGAGTCGGGCAACCACATCTACTGATTGGTTCACATTCTTTGGTGACCATCATTGAAACAGGCAGTGAGCCCATGCCAACTCTTGCAAATACCCCACCAGCTACTCATTCTTTTCTTAAAAAGAGAATGTTTCACATTTTTTGGGGAAGCGGCACATAAGCTATTGGCTCTTCACTTGGAAGTTACTGATATTGAAAAAGAAGGAAAGTTGCCCCACCTTCGAATCTTTTTCATGCACATTTGCGTCTATGTATAATCTTTGTTGTCTCATTGGTTTACATAACTTTGAGCCTTAACAGCAATTATTGTGCTAATTCTTTCATAACACAAGCACGAGCACACAAAAAATCTTTTTTTCTGTCAGAACATTCATAGAAAATACCTTGTGTTTTTCAATGATTGAATAGAAGTCCTGGGGAGTGAACATCAACTCAAGCTCCTTAAATTATACATTCATTGTATACAGTAACTTTGTGTTACTGACAGGCATTCCTAACTGTTTCATTTGTTGATTCAGGGTTACAACTCTTAATTTTTCTGAATTTGAAAAGATTCAGATAAATACATTCATGAATTGACGGCTCATTCAGATCAGACAAAAGATTCTTTCCTATTACTCATTGGGGGAGATTGATCATTTATTGTCAAAGGGAGAGATTGTTCATATTTCACCACAATGGGGAGATTGTTAATCATGAAGATTGCGCTTATCGGATGTTTTGGGGAGATCTTTCAAAGAATATGCTGAGATTGAAAAAGTTTTGATGATTCTGATTCTCACATTCATCAAAAAGGGGGAGATATATAAACTATAAAGGTTTCAAAGTCAGTTTACAGAATTGGAGAAAAGTTTGTCAAAGTCCAAGTCAGAACAATGTTGATATTACTAAGAAGTCAAAGGAGATGTAATGAAAGGGAGATATTCAAATCAGACAGATGGTTGATTGAAAAAGTGAAAGATAGTTCAATTTTTAAAACTCAAAGTGAAAGCCAAATCAAGAAACGTCAAAAGAAAAAGAATGACAAAGTTTTGAAGATGTAAGGTTCATTTGAAGATTTCAATGATTGTGAAGAATGTGTTATAAGTTGTTGGAAAAGCCAAAGAGGGAGATTTATTTCAAAGTTGAAGAATGTCAAAGTTTCAAATTTTGTTGTAGATGTTAAAGTTTTCAAGATTCAAAGTTGAAAAAGATTTTTGCTAATGATCATTTCTGAAGACAAGAAGACCTGAAAATAATTGTCAAAAAAAATTTAATCTTGAATCCAAAGGGGGAGATCGTTAGACTAGAATTGTATTCAAGATTAAAATAGAGGGTCTTGGTTGTAATAGGTTGAAAGTTAAGGGGTTTTGTGTTGTAAAGTCAACTATGTTGACTTAGTATAAATAGGTTGTTCTCTTTGTAATCTTGTAGATACGCGCACAAAGATACAAAATCAGATTCTTGGAAAGGAAGAACTCGTACACATACTGAGAACACACGCATGTGAGATCTGTGACTTCGTGTTAGATCTATGACTATTGTAATTGCATGATTTGATCTATAAAAGATTGTTTTCTTAATCTGTTGTGTGAATTATATGCTAGTAATCTGGGTCACAAAACAGGTTGTGGACTTCCCCCTATTCCCACTTCTGTTCTACTGCAAGAGGAGGATACCCCTACTCATTCTGAGTAGGACAAGTTCTACCTTCTTCCCTTTTTATTTTATCCTTGATTTTTGTTCTTGATAATTGTTGTTTTAATTTATTAACATGTTTAGCATGCATGCTTAGTTGTTGTTTTTAGAGTTGATCAATAGGATTTAATCCTTGATTTTAATCCATTGTTGTTTTGCTTTATTTTGCCTTGACCATTATCACACATAGAGGCAATCCCTCTATGTTGGTTTGGATAATGTAGTGATAGAATACATAGAGGCAGTCCCTCTATGTTTGTTTGAATGATTGTAAACATAGTGCATAGAGGCAGTCCCTTTATGCTTCTGGCTTACTACTATGATCAACAATTTAGGCACTAGCCTCTTTAACTGTTTTGATCATCATTTGTTTTCACCCACTGATGCACACAGAGGAAATCCCTCTGCAAATGTTTGTTGTTTAGCTAGTAAGATCCATAGAGGCATCCCCTTTATGCTCATTCTCTTCTCAGTCCAGGCCTACCACATGGTTGTTTGTTTCTATTTTCAGCCTGCTATGAGTGTCCCTGGTGATAGTTGTCTAAATTGCCTGCACAGAGGCAATCCCTCTGTTTTGTGCTTAATTGTGTGCATTTGATTACCAACTCTAGTTCATATAGGTATTCCCTCTACTGTTGTTGAATTTGGCAACATCACAATAAGCTATCTTTGCCAAAATCCATGGTCCAAATTAGAGGCAATCCCTCAAACCCAGTATGGACCAATCCATTGCACAGTTCCTGTTTCTTGCATTTAGGAGTTTTGTTGTGAGTCCTTAATAGAGGCGGTCCTTCTCTAATGCTTACACCTTTGTTTGTTCTGTTTATGTAATAGGTAGTCCCCATTTTTCCAATTTGAGTCTTTCACAATTGTGTCTTTTGAGTCATTTTGATATTTGCCTATTTAGGCTTTGTTGTTTTAAAGTTTTAGAAGAGTGTCTTGAGTCTTTTTCTTTAACAAAGATGAGATGACAGATCTTTGGATCTCATTCTCATCTTTGCTTTTCTGTTTCAATGCCATATTGGGAACTGATTGCTGAACATACACTGTCTTAGCCACTTATACACCAAAAACACAATAAAATTGCTCCTATATTGTTTGAATTGATACTATAGCCACAATAATCCATGTTTCATTCACTTTATGTATTTTTCATTTACCTCTAAGAACTAGACAACCATTTTTGGGCTAAAAACTTAACTAGATCCTATTGGGCTCTCTTTTCAATTACCCACTTTGTAGCCTTGTTATAGACAACTAAACAATGAGGACATTGTTTCCATCAAAGTTTGGGGATGGGTGTCTCAAAAGCCACAAACAATAGAGTTATACACTTGAACCATATGCACTAAGACCAAAAGAAAATTCAGGAAGAAAGTTCCATGTCTTGTGCGCAAAAGAGTGTCAATGTGCACCACTTGTTTGAAAAGGACCAAAAGGTCCAAATACCTCAATATGAGATGCATAGCAGAAAAATGGTGCTAAAGAGTGAAATGAGAGATGAGGTAAAAGGCTAAGCATTGAAAAGAAATGGCCAAATGCAAGAAAACCCAATCAAAGTCCAAACACATATAGTGAGTCAAGTTTAACAAAGAAAATGTTTGGCTAATTTTTAGATTAGCATACTTAAAGGATTATGTTTGGGGAAGTTGGTTTATGAAGGGCTATGGAACTCAAGTAGCAAGTAGGATATGAGCAAAAAATTTCAAAAAGAACAAAATCAAATTATATGTTGGCTATATGGTGTGCATGTTCAATTTTATTTGGTGTTTGCTAGTAATTTGAGTCTTTATTTTTCTCTTTTTAGTGGTTTGAGGATAAACAACAGTTTAAGTTTGGGGATGTGATAGGTGTTAATAAATTAACCCTATTACAGTTGTTTTATTATTATTTTACCTTTGTTTTATTTGCCTAAAGTCCATTTTCAGTGTGGTTTAGTCCAATTTATAGCTTTTATCATGTTTTCGTGTTTTGTTATGCATTTTCCATTGTTTTGATGCTAACTTGAACCTTTTTGCAGATTTCTGAATTTTTGGCAGTACTGTAGTATTGTTGCAGGACTATGATATGATGTTGTAGTAGTAGCTGATGATTGTTGCAGCCGAGATTATTGCTTGGGCCGGGCTTGGAAGCCTACATTTTGAAAACTTTATGATCAATAAAGGGCTTACATCATCATTGTACTACTTTGGCTTGTCGGATACTTAACTAGTTGCTATATATATGTTCCTTTTGTAACCTTTAAAGTACATCACAACCTTTAGGTTTTAATTATTCTCTAGTTTTATTTTGTAATCTTAAGCTTAAATATTTTGGGTTACTTGTCCTTCAAGAACTAAAATATTCTAAGCTTAAGGTTAGTTTATTTTGCAAGTATTAATTTAAGCATTCTGGATTTCAAGTTCATCTCTCTTGTTTTCTTTGTTCTTCATTTTCCAAGCTACGTTTTCTTTAAAAATCAATTTGTGAAATTTCATATTCGAGATTTTGCAAGGGATTCTCACCAATATGTTTTGCTCCTTGATTCTTAAATTACAAAAGTTATAATTTCCATGTTTCTAGATTTCAAAATTTTCAAGTGTGTTCAAAGCAAGAGTTTTATAACCTCAAAATTACTTCACTTTTTCGATAGATAAATTATTTGGAATTAAGCTTTAATTTTACCTTGGATTTTCATTCCTTATAAGACAAGTTTCCTTCCAAGTACTCAAAAGTTGTTTTCAAGTATTAAAAAGTCATCTTCCAAGTACCAAAGTTTCAAGTGTTGACTTTTGTGACATAACTTGAGAGACAAGTTCCATAACTTGTCACTCAAGTTACCAAGTCCTACATTCTCTTTACAAGTGTTTTCTAGTCTACTTTTAATTTAGTCTTTCTATTTATGTTATTTTCCATTCTGCAATTTACTTTACTGTTCTTTACTTTTCTGCAATTATTCTTTTGTCTTTATTTTCTCTGCACTTTAAATTACTGTCATTTACATTTCTATACTTAAATTTCTGCAAGTTATTTTTATGTCATTTACTTTTCAGCAATTTATATTATTGTCTTTACCTTTAAGTTATTTACATTCCAGCAATTTATTTTACTGTCAATTCTTTTCTAGCAATTTTTACTTTCAGTACTTTATTTTTATGTTATTTACATTTCTAGTCCTTACATCATTCAAAAGAAGAAACCAAGTGATGATGGGCTAATAGCCTAACCTTGGGGTGTAAGGCTGAGTTAAGACCGAAATCGGTGTGGAAATAAAAAGGTGTATCTATTATAGCATTGTTTTTCTAATATTTATTTCAAGTGATTATTGTTTCATTGAATATCATATTTAATTAATTGACAACTAATTTTATATGTGAAAGTGCATTAATTTTCAGAGTTAAGACAAATAAGAAAACCTGATTTAATATGAGAAGGTTATAAATAGTTGTAGTACCTGACAAGTGTTATACTCCTACGGTGTAGGGAGGTAACACTGTGCCACGCTAGGATTCATGAGGTCTAATATATGTGATATCGTATCGATAGCAGTGGGTCGGTGTGCACTCTTTGGAGTCCATCTGAACCGATAGTTAAATATTGTGGCAGTATTATAGAACCATTCATATGGTACTATAGGACAGTCCATCTTGGTATATCATTTTTTTTATCAAAAAACCTGTTTTAATCTTAACAAAACTTTGCACCCTTTGCCTCCTCTTTTACGAATGATTTTCTAGTTGATAACTCAAACAAACCAACATAAAGATTTCCTCGAATTCGCCATCTAAAATCAATTTTTAAATATTGGACTTTTAAAAGACTTTCACAAGCCTTCTCTGTAGGATCGATATCTGGTACTTTTACCATTATTACTTGTTACGAGACAATAGTAGTTCAAGGTGTATACTTGCGCCAAGTTCTATTTTAAGTGAATCTCTGAGGTTGCATAGACCACACAACAATAAACCTAGAAACTTTGGTGAACCTTTAGAGGTTGGTGGAAGAAATGGAGACTTGAGATGAAATCCACAATAAATGCTCAAATAATGGTCTTGATAAACAATAAATGGTTCTAACCAACTTTGCCCTAGAAATCAATGAGGGGAGAGGTTTAAGGAAACAAAATCGCCTATCCCAAACCCTAGAAATTGGTTAAGAAAAATAAAAGAGAGAGGAATGGGGTTAAAATCGATCAGCTCACCAATATAACCCCTGAGAGTCGTGGGCGACCTTGCCCTGCGACTTTGCCAAAGGGGCATTGTCGCTGGAGTCCAGTACCCTACGGTACATCTCATGCAACTGTGACAGGCGACAGTGCCAAAGTCACAGTCGCGAGTTACTGTCGCCGACCACGTACCGTGGTCGCACTTTCACCTACGAGAGTCACTATCGCTCGACCCCTACCAGCTTCTGAAAATTCGACGATTGTCCGAAACGACGGCCAAGATGAGGTGTGAGGGTTCTTTTAAGGCTAGAATCCTATACCAAGGTTATCTAGCAACGGAAATAAGGGGATGAGATCAAATTCCCGAGAATACTTACAAGAATTTTCCGGGCGTTACACGGGCCCAATCGGTCTTTGGGCCCAAACAGTAACGGTCGTAACCGGTTAAGTCCCAACCGGTCCCGGGCCATTTACGGTTTAGGGCAAAATCCCGGGTAACCGGGTAAGGTGATAGTTAACCGGTCCAGGTTCGGTTATGGGCCAGGCCCAAAATCGGTTAAGGGTTATTTTATTTTTATTTTCTTTAATAATTTTTTTTAAAATATAATTAATTACATCAATAAATAAACTTTAAAAAATAAAATTGGATCACTCAAATACACTTTAAAAATACTTTTTTATTTATACTTTCAAATTAATTACATCAATTACAAAAAAAACACACTTATTAAACATTCGAACTCCCCTCGCCCCATGGATCGTAGTGAAGATTCCCGTACATTTCAAGTTGGTTAAGAGTCGTTGGATCATTAAGGGTGTCAACGTCGCATTCTTCATCATCATCGTAATGTGAGACGTCGCCGACTTATTTATAGTGTTTTTGGGGGGTTAGGAGGCCAAAAAAAACGGTCATATAACGGCTAGTTTTTTTTTATAAATTCGGATTAGGCCGAGTCGGGCCCTTAACCGGTCCCGGGCCAGATCAGGTCGGGCCGCCGAATCCCTCCAAATCCATAACTAGTTACGATTTTCGGGCCTTTAACCAGTTAAGGCCAGTCCCGGGTCGGATCGGTCAAGTATCGGGTCGGATCTCGGTTAACCGACCGGATCGGGCCCATTTGGCCACCATTAACGGGGCGTGGTCTCGGTACACTCACGGCGAAAGTGTCGGCCAGAATGCCATTTTGGCATAATCGCCCTGCACTGTCTGGGTATCAATCACTCATCTGGCGGTCTTTTTCTCATAAATTCATTTGGAGATCAGATAGGGCAAAGATTTGGGAGTTCTTAGGAGCGATTTTCAGACCCTCAAAACCTTTTTTCATTTATTTCCACCTTAGGGTTTGTTGAGCTCATTTATTGAGCATCAAAGGCCCCTTGAAGACCATCTAGTGTGAAGATTCAAGTCCAAATCAAGTCTTCAACTCATCCACTTCTACATCTTAGGGTTGCAAGTTTTCTAGGTTTTATTCAGAAAACCTAAGTGGTGAGTTTAAAAGCTTTGTAAAAACTAGACACATGTCTATGTGTGTGTTCTTCATTATTTCGTACACTAAGTGGTCATATCTCTCACACTTGCTTAAATACTCATCCTTGTATGTTTTGGATCTCATTGAGTCCACATTTTTAAATTTCTAAGTTGGGGGTCTTGTTATACATGAATTGGTATTTACAAGTATGTAGGAAAAGTCTCATGGAACCCTTTTACATTTTGACTCATTTTATACCCTTATGCTTGCTTGTGATGACTGACCTAATTTTGATATTTTGGTCTTATGGGAAGAAATGAGAGATTTAATTATCACCATTCATAATCTTGTATTGTTATAAGCATGTCATGTGGTCACAATATTTGGGAAACATGTATATAAGGATAGATTTCCTTTGACCAATATGAAAGTCTTGGAATCTATTGTGTATAAGTTTCTTTGTTACGATAGTGGTTGGACCACAAGCTTATATCTATCAACACATGGTGCATATTGCTTGGAGTAAATGTATATTATGGTATTTGCGAATTGGATTAATCATCAAGTAGGCACTAGGAGGATATAGTCTTGGGTGCTACCTTGGAGGTATGCACCTAGACCTCCGCCATTTGGGGTAATGCCTTGGAGGTAGTCCTCAATGTGTCGGGCCTTCTTGTGTTGCTCATTGAGTAGATGATAAGGTATATCGTCTCTTAAGGTGAAACTTCTTTTGAGTCCTACGGGACTCCCCCATTGATTCCATATGGATAAATTATTTGGTCTCTTTTAACTTGTTCGGATTGTACATATTTTGTATACGTGTATTTTTATATAATTGTTCAAACTCACTAGGCTCTTTGGCCTAACACTTGTTGGTGTCGACATGTATCTCAGGTTCTAGGGGCGTGATCGCCAAGAAGAGTTAGACGGACTTTAGGTGTGAGCTTGGGAGCAATTTTTGGGTCGCCATTCTTGAAGAACTTATTTTGATCAATATATGACAACCATTTTAATCTTATTTCTTGATAGGGATTAGATTAAGAGGTTATCTCTTACCGTTAAATTACGAACTTGAAATTAAACAGGCGTGTATTGTTTCCCCTTTTAGGAAGGCTCATGTCTTGACATTTATATACCACGCTTTCCATTTTGGGAAGTTTTTGTTGGTCCCATTTTTGGGGTGTTACAAGTTGGTATCAGAGTTTTACTTTAAGTGAACTAGGTGTGACTCTAATATGCCTAGACTTAAGTTGTGAATAGTAGTGGTGTAAAATGTCAACCTTGGGTAGAGTTCTTAGGTGGGGAGAGTTAGGAATATGGAAATGCATAAATTGAGAGTTGTGACGATGATGACAAGAATCCTTGTGTATAATATGTTCAAAATTTCACATGGCCCGTGTTATTATGAATTTATTGTTATGTGAGTGTGCTTGAAATTATTATTATGATGATTGATGATTGCAGTAGTACATTTTAAATTGTTGATCTTTAAAAGAATTAACCTGATCTTTATCTTGTGTGACTGTTCACAATGGTAAACACGAGGAGTCGGAATGTGACTACATATGAAAGGGGTTGAGGCAAGCGTGATGGCTCAGGAAGCTCCCAGACAGACTAGACCGGTTAATAATCCACCAAACCCTCCAATCTGAACCACATTGAAGGATGTCATCGATGTGGTACCACGAGTGAACCTAGAGACTGAAGATCCGGTTATGCAAGAAGTGGACTCTCAATTGGTTATGATGGCTAGCTTCTTACAGATGATGAATTATGCGATGGATAAACGGGATGAAAGGTTTATGAAGCTACTGGAGGATCAAGACGCAAGCAACCGGAGGCACAAGACGGTTGCGGAAAACGCAGTAGGATCTGGAGGTGTTGGGAATGTGGTAGGGACATAGGAGCAGGTGGTAGGTGCCAAAAGAAGAAGAGAGGGGTTACTCATACAAGACCTTCTTGTGTAGCAAGGCTCTAGAATTTTTCGGAACGACAAATCCAATTGCTTGCATGAACTAAATTAGAGAGATTGAGATGGCTTTCGAGGACAGTGAATGTGACAACTCTCAAAGGGTCAAATTTGCATCTTAGATGTTCAGAGGTGAAGCCTTGAGTTGGTGGAAACCTCACTCGGACAACTCTTACTCCGAGGATTTTGGCCAAGCTTTCTTGGCCAACCTTTGATATTCCCAGTTTATGTGCAAGATTAACAAGATGAACAATTTCTCAATTAAATGTCATTGATTTAGATTCCACAGATTACAAGTTCTCTCTCTACTTTCTCTCACTAGAAATATGATATTATAATATGCACACTAATAAGCTCCACTTCTTACAATTACAAAGACAAGGACTATTTATACCTACCATCAAATACAAGGAAACAAAACACTTAAATACTTTGACTTTGATAGACTTTGACTTTTCACTTTAAGAGACTTTGACTTTGCAATCTTTAAGGCTTTGACTTGAGCTTTTGACTTTCAATCTAGATGATCTTGAAGACAACAACTTGTACTCTAACATTCTCCCCCTTTGGATTCAAGATCATCTTTAAAAACAAATTCATCTTCAATCACAAATTCTCCCCCTTTGATGCAAGAACTAAGTTCAAGAAGAAAGTAATGGATAAGTACTGCATGAGAGGGCTCTTAACAAGATTGAAGAAGAATTCTGGAATCTCAAGAAGGAAACCATTCGATTGTCGATTACTCTAGGCAATTTGTAGAAAAGCTGAGCTTGGTGGAGCATTTGGCCACCGACGAAAAGATGAAGATCAAGGCGTACCAAAGAGGGTTACTGGCCGAAATGAAGACGGCGGTAAGGAACGCCAAGGTAACAACTTTACAAGAAGCCATTGAGGAATCCCAACTTGTTGAAGTTGATCTTGCACAAGGAAGGGAAGAAAGAGCTTAAATTGGTGAGAAGAGAAAATGGGAAGGCCGCTCGGGCCCATTCGGCAATTCAGATCATTTTCTGGGGGAAGGAATGTGGACATCCGACGGGAGTCAAGATGGTGCCACAAATGTAAGAGTAAGAATTTAGGCAAATGCAACTCAAGGCCTTACTTGGATCCGTCCGAGTGTTTCAAGTGCGGGAAAAATGACCATGTGAGCCGAGATTACCCTATTAGAGGTTCGGTGTGCTCCGAGTGTCGTGAACCGGGGAACGTGAAGACGGAGTGGCCGAAGTTGATGGGAGGCAACCGGAGAGTTGCAAGTAGGACTGTATCAAGGAAGTAGAACCCGCCGAGGTCACCGAGCCAAGCCTTCCAGATGGTCGCAGAGGAGGCAAGAGAGACCGTCGATGTGGTATCGGGTACGTTCTTAGTAAACTCTCTACCTGCACGTGTTTTGTTTGATTTGGGTGTGAACGGCTCATTTGTGTTAGGCACTTTTTGCAAACAATTTTTCACTCCCGTTAGTCTTCTGTTTGATGCCTTGATAGTAGAAGTAGCTAATGGAGAGCAAGTAATAATCCGAGATTGCTTTAATGACTACACTTTGGAGATAGATGGGAATCCCTTTGAGGTGAATTTGTTGCCTATGACTATAGGAGGCTTTGATGTAGTAGTAGGCATGGATTGGTTGAGTAGGAACAACACAGACATCTTTTGTTCTAAAAAGATGATCAAAGTACCCTTGGTTAATGGTGGGGTGGTGACCATTTATGGAGAAAAGGGTAAAAGGTCTACCTCAATTATCTCATCACTAAAGGTACGCAAGTGCTTAGCCAAAGGATGCTCTTCATACTTGGCCTATGTGGTGGACGCAAAACTGGAAAAGAAAGGGGTTGAGGATGTGGAAGTGATATGTAACACCCGTAAATTTGTATAAGTCTATATTCCCAACTTGTCTGAATTGTGACCTTTATTCGTTTTGTTATACTACTATTTGTGGTATCTATCCCTTTTTGTCGTCACGTAAGTCGCAGGTTCGAAATCTCGGGTTTTCGGGTTTCGGTACCTGTGGCGCGATTGTGCCACGCGATAGTGAAAATGCCACTATCGCCAGGGCACTCTCGTGGGAGACATACCACTCGCGGTACAATCGGTGCGATTGTGCCGGCGATAGTGACAAGTGTCACTGTCGCAGGGCACTATCGCTGGAAACGTACCGTGGGTTCTAAGGAGCGGGCGATAGTGCCTCGCAATTGTGACAAATGTCACTATCGTCGGGCAAGGTCGCGATCGGGGGCGTTTGGGTATAAAATCGCCCCAACTGATCCATTTCTCATTTATTGCAAGTGTGGAGCTTTCAAGTGCGATTTTGGGCACTTTTGGTGCCCTAGGTGAGTTCCTCCTCATCTCTCTTCATTTATTTCTAGTTAATGGAAACCTAAGATTCTTGTTACTCATTCTAGGTTTTCAAGTGTTGGTGTAAAGCTCTCAAGTTCTCAAGTTTCAAGATCTCTTCATATAGATTTCTAGGGTTTCGATATTTAACCATTGTGAGTTCATACTTCCTTTTTTATCAAACTTTATACACATCAAAATGCATTTTTGACTTCTAGATATCTCCTTGTTTACATTTTCATTGTTGATGAGATTTTGACCTAACTTGGTATTTTGGGGATTTTTAGGGTTTCTTACCATTTTGTAAAATAAAGAAATAACCCATGTCTTAGAACTACAAATATGGTTGGTTCCATATTTTGACGAAGTAAATGTTCAACTTATGGCTTCTTAGTCAAGTTTATGTTTTAAACATATTATGGGTATTTTGGTTGAAAGTGTTATCTTGGAAAAAGGAAATAAATGGTTTGGTCTCGAGGAAATCCATGTTACCTTTAAATGGTTTTTACACTTGTAGTGTTTACTTGGTAAGGAAATACATTTGAAAATGAGAAGATAGCCTTATGATTTATGTTTGGGCTTTGTATTTCTTATCAGCAGTTAACCATAAAATATGATTTGGGAAATAATGATGTTATGAACTATATGTTTGATTATAGTTGGTCACAAATGTAATTGTGACAAGTCTAGACTATTACTAGTGGATCCATAGGTATAGAGTCGACTTATTATTTGGGGGTAATTCCCGTATGTAGCTAGTTGAGACATTGGGCCCTAGAGGGCAACTTGGTACGGTTATGTGGGACTGGATACTAGTCGTGGGTCATAAATGTAAATCCTAGTGAATGAGCATGACTAGGGATCATTGGGTGCCCTCCCCCACATCTTAGTACGAGCCGGCGTGTTTGTGGCCTTAATCCTAGTATGGTGAGCTCAATAACTTGGAAAGTGGCTTACTTTGTGTTTCGCCACAATCCTTGGAAATCGGGTTTTTCCCGTCATCGCAAGATGTAGTGTGGGTCGTAAGGTCACTATGTGCTCATCAAACCATTTACAAAGCCGGTTGGCGAAAACGGTTTACTTATGTTGAATTTAATCCTTCTAACTTTCATATAAAATGTATGTTCTCACTAGGCTTTAAGCCTAACATTTTTTCTCAAATGATGTGTATAACAGGTTCCCTTAGTGGCGGGTCGTCGAGGGGTTGAGAGAAGAGCGTGGACTCTTGAGGGCATGTTTGGTTGATTAGATATTTTGGGAGCATTGGCGTTGAAAAACAATTAATTCATTTTGGATTTGGGTTGACAACCTATGTAATCTAGATAGAAGTAGTTTAGATTAGTTTGTTGTCGATTTCCCATGCATCTTTACAGGTTTTGTAAATGCTTACGCTTTTACCCTTTTTGGGTGGTTTGCTCCAATTGCAATCGTTATATTGCCGAATTTTCAATTTTCAAAGTTACCCGAATTTTTAGGGTGTTACATGATACGGGATTACTCGGATGTCTTTCTGGAAGACCTACTCGGTTTACTGCCAAAACATCAAGTAGAGTTTCACATAGACCTCACCCTGGGGGCCACTCCGATTGCCTGTGCTCCTTATCGTCTAGCACCGACGGAGATGCAAGAAATGATGACTCAACTGCAAGAACTTCTAGAGAATGGTTTTATAAGACTGATTTCATCAGCTACAATGAGTTTTGGTTGTTTTTGTTGCAACAACACAAACAATATCTTTTTCGTTATCAAGTGAAGTTAACTTCACATTCTGAGGAGCAATTGACTTCTATGGCACTTTCATTAGCTCAAGAAAGTTCCCTCAATTACTTGAATCTTTACATTCATCATGACCTCAGAATGAGAGATATTATCTCAAGAGAAACCGAATACAATCTATCGATGCAAACAGGTGTAACTTATAATCTATCTTAGCTTGGTTTGAATGTTTGATGTTAAGAGATTCAATGTGTTGTTTTTTGTTCAACAAAGCTTCACACTTCCCCTAAGCTTGGTTATGAGCACTATTAGCACCTCCAATATGAATCCTCAACTTTTCTTCCGCCTGATTTGTGGATCCTAAGCCAACAAAAGAGTCACCACCTGATTAGTCCAATACATAGCACAAGAAGATAGCAACACAAGCATTTTTTTGCATTTTTATGTACATGATACCCTAGCCAAGAAAAAAATTCATCAAACCAAGCAGGATTGAATCTTCATGATCTTTTTACAAATGCAAAGTTCAAGGGAAATCATGGTTTCGAGGTTGGCAAGGCCTATTTAAAATACGAACTTAATCTCGAATATTATGACTGAAATCCCAACTCCTAATCCATAATCCAGGTTCAACTTTGTTTACAACAATAAATATTATGCTTATTAGGCATAAATGACGAATCTCTTGTTGCTTTATACTTTGTTAAATACTTATCCATAAATGTATTCAACAACACGGTTTTAAATCATGAAACCGAAATCAACATTGGTTTAAACTAATCAATATGGAACAAACCAAAATCAACACTTAACAATCTAATCAAACTAATTAATATGGAAAAAATTGGCAAAAGTTCACTTGCTAGTAATCCAATAAGTTCAAACCAAAACCAATAATTAATATCAACAAATGGGCACAACATATCTAGTTTGGTTCAAGAAGCCGAAGAGTAACAAATTTCCCAAGAAACAGAAGAATTATCCAAGAAGCATAAGAGTAACAAGTTACCAAAGAAAGAGAAGAATTACCCACGAATTCAAAAATCAAACAATTACCAAAGAAGCAAAAGAGTAACAAGTTACCCAAGAAGCAGAAGATTTACCCAGAAAATTCAAATCAAACAGTTACCCAAGAAGCTTAACAATAAAAGATCTAAAATTTCACAATCGTAACCTGAGCACAGAGAAAAGTGGCCGACATGAATGATAAGGGAGTTAGAGTTTGTTATAACTAAACTTCCCTTTTAGTTTTCTGTTAAAATAGTTATTAATTGTAGTTCTACCATATATAAAATAGGAGTTCCATTCTTGTAGAAAGATATGAAGATAATAAAAATGGTTTCCCTCTCTATAATTATCTCTCTATTCTCTTCTACCTAAATCTATCATCCCTCTTATTCCCCTATGTTCTGTCATAAAGGAAAGCTTTAAGCTTCCTATATCATTGGTATCAGAGCATCAAGATATCAAGATCCTATTTGAGTAATTCCAGTCCCGCTACAAGGGAATTAGCAGCGATGGAGGAACAAATCCAGATATTGGAGAAGAAAATTGAACAGAACAAAGGATTTGATTATCAAAGCAAGAACTTCGAAGAATTAATGCAACTAATGCGATATATGCAGCCACCACAGGATCATCGGTCTCGGAATATCGGTAGCAACAAGTTTAATTCGAACCAACGAACTCTTGGGTACATATCAAAGCTTGAATTTCCGATGTTTGATGGAACTAACCCTAAATTTTGGATTAAAAAGTGTTGTATGTATTTCTTGTTGTGTAAAATACCGGAAGATCAACGAATGGATTTAGCCTTGTTAAACATGGTAGACAAGGCCGAGAATTGGGTTTCTAGTTATTTGTCAGTAAGGATGAAAACAGACCGGAACGATTTCGTTATTGACCTTACCGCTCGATTCAAAGACGAATTTAGGATGAACGTGGTTGAGCAATTCAACGAGCTTCAATAACATGATTCCCTGAAAGCTTATATTGATGAATTTGAAAATTTGAGGGCTATAATGTTTTGCCAGATTTCTTTTGTCCTAGACAATTTCAATGGAGGCCTAAAACTTGCAGTTAAACCAATTGTGAGGGCATTCAAACCGACATCGTTAGTTGGAGTAATAGAGTTTGCAAGACTACAAGAATGATCTCTGAGTTTTGTTAATTTAGACCCAGAAACTGATAAATCTGTTTCACCCAAAACTCCTGCAAGAAGAGTCATAACCTATGACTAATAACATTCAACCACCTCTACTATCAAATCCTCGAACTAGCATTCAAAGCCCTCTATTACCAACTCCTTCGACTAAGACCATGACAATTCCATTGGTAATGTTTCATCCAAAAACCACTAAGAATTTCAGACGTATTCCAACACACGTGAGAGACGAGAAAATTGCCAAAGACTTGTGTTATTTCTATGATCGGCCTTATCACAAACAACATAAGTATCAATTCAAGGAGGCCCAATTGTTTACGGTTGAAATTCAAGGAGGCCCAATTGTATACGGTTGAAATTCAAGGAGGAGATGGTGAATACTGCAACATGGTGAAGATGGAACAAGATGATCCAGAGTATTATTTCCATACCATAGGTTATAGACTTAAGGACAAGTCTTTTTGTAAGGGGGAAGTATGATAAGGGAGTTTGTTATAACTAAACTTCCCTTTTAGTTTTCTATTAAAATAGTAATTGATTGTAGTTCTACTAGATATGATACAAATAGGAGTTCCATTCTTGTAGAAAGGTATGAAGATAATAAAAATGATTTCCCTCTCTGTAATTCTCTCCCTATTCTCTGTCTTCCTAAATCTATCATCTCCCATGTTCTGCCACTAAAGGAAAGCTTCAAGCTTCTTGTATCAAAGAAATGAAATTCAGGCAGAGAGGCGGTCAGATGGAGAGCCAAGGGGAGCTACGGTGGAAAGGGGCGGCCAAGGGAGGTGGGAGCGGTCGAGTCACTCAGACTTTAGAGGCGGGAGTGTGAATTGTAATCGTGAATCGATTGTGGGGTGAGTCAAACTGGCTAGCTTATCAGCTAACAACCAACATAATAGTCAACAACTATCTTTTTCAACAAACAACTAGATTTCTTTTGATAGTTTGTCAAATATAGTCTTAGAAAACTATGCAAAGTATGCAATATGTATATGGGAACAAAATACTTGTAACAGGAGCAACCATTTCATCCATCTGCTATACATGATTCCAATTATTGTGTCACAAAACCATGAAAAGAAAAAGAAAAAAATAAGCCCATATCATCAAACAAAAACAAAACCTCCCACTTTAAGCCTTTCTTGAAAACTAATTATATGAATACTCCATCTATACCCCCAACAATCTGTTGAACTTGTATATACAAAAGTTAAAAAAAGAACTGTTGACCATCTTCATCCAATTGGCAGCAAATATAAGTTTACCTTTTGGCATTGCTTCCAGTTTGTGATGGCTCTGAGCTTCCACCAAGTGCAGCTGCAGCAGATTCTACATGTGTAAGGAGATGATCATAAATCTTCTTCCTTATACGATCCATCGTCTCTGGGGAAAAATGACAAGTTTCTCCTTCATCTTTGCTACTTTGAATCTTATCTAACCAGTCATTGATGCTCTTGAGCTGAGATAACATGCCTGCAATCCGACCATTATCAGATATCGTAACATCAGCATCCAAGAATCTTTCAACAAACCCCAAGAACCAATCTTGCGACTCCAGTTTTAACATTTGTGCCAATTCTACTGTCTCATCAAGACCAGCTCCTTTCTCCCATTTTGGTGGAGGTGGGGATCTTGCCTTGTGGTCAACTGCTGGCCTTGGAGTTGCTGAGTTAAGAATCTTGGATTGACGGGGCTTGACTTGGGTTTTTGGTGATGCAGTCTTGGTGGTGCTCTCAAGAACCAGGGTGGGCTGGTTCCCACGGACAATAATGGGGCTAGAAGATGGTGCTTGCTTGCTGTACACCGAGAAAGATGATAAGTTAGTAATTATGGCAGCATGGACCCAGTGATTTGCTCGTTTACGCTTATCTGATGTAGCTTTTGAATGTGTTTCTGACGGGTTATCTTCGCAATCTGATGATGAACCGAGAGCAACCATTTTGGATAACGATTGAGCAATCTGATGAGCGTTATTCAAGCCAGCATGCATCGCCAAGAACTGCTCCACAGCAGGCTGTGGGTTGTCTTCTTGTGCACAAGAACAGAGCTCAGAATATGTGCTGCCATACAGAAACATGAAGTTTTTTAAATAAAACTGAACTTCAAATGTTTGGACAATCCTATCAAGAAAGTCATATGAAATACATAAATAGAGGTGGGTTCATACGAGAACAATATCTATTTAAGAAAACACGAGAACGAACGAATCAATACAAAATCATATATGATTCACGCGACTTTCCCCGCGACTTAAGTGGCGGCCAAAGTCCCCCGCGTCGTTTTTTCTGGTTAATGTAAAATCAGATATGATTTTGTACATGATTTGTTGTTTTCTTGTTTTCTGAAATAGTTAGCGTTCTCGTTTGAACCTTCCTCTCTCTCTCTCTCTCTCTCTCTATATATATATATATATATAGGGAGAGGTTCATTTGAGAAATGCTAAATATATGAGAAATAGAGAAGTAATCCTAGCCTTTCATTCGGTAAAGATCGGCTTTGACCAGTCAAATATTGCGTCTTTGACTGGTCAACAATTACGGCTTTGACGGGTCAAAAGTTGCGGTTATTCAAAAAATAGGACAGTTTCGTAATTTTTACAAATACACGGGATGGGTTCATATATGAACTATATGTGAACCAGTGTAATTCACGAATGAACTCTTTTAACTGATTCATATATAAACCTTTGTGATTCATATATGAATCACATATGAACTAATTAACTGTAGGTTCATATGTGAATCAATTGAACTAATTAACATTTGTGATTCACATATGAACTAATTAACATTTGTGATTCACATATGAACTAATTAACTGATTCATATATGAACGTATATATTAACTAGTTCATATATGAATCAGTTAAAAGAGTTATATGTGAATTACACTGGTTCATATATGAACATATAATTCATATATGAACTCGTCCCATGTATTTTACGAAACTACCCCTCTATCTTCTCACACAAGGAATTATCCGA
Organism: Arctium minus; assembly: GCA_954870635.1. Classification (NCBI taxonomy): domain Eukaryota; kingdom Viridiplantae; phylum Streptophyta; class Magnoliopsida; order Asterales; family Asteraceae; genus Arctium; species Arctium minus. The sequence continues at coordinate 45,161,073 of OX941089.1, read as the reverse complement.
TGCTTCACGGTCAAAGTCGTAAATGTTGACCAGATAAAGGGCTATGATCATTTCTTTATTTCTCATATTTTTAGCATTTCTCAAATGAACCTACTCCTATATATATATATATATATATATATATATATATATATATATATGAAGTGAGAAGCAAGTGAAAAATATTCTCTTTGGTGACCCCCTCCTCAATGCCCCCCCCCCCTCCTTCCGTCGACCGCCTACCTCACCGTCACCACCACTACCTGTAGCCACGAAGCTGAAGACCCACATCCATGTGCGGCACATTAAACCAGGGTAACTTCATCTCTCGGTTTGTTTGTATGTGTGTGTATTTTCTGGATCGAAAACCAGGAATCTGTATTATTCATGATTTTAATCCTCGCTCTCTCTTTTCTGTCCTCAGCCATGGGGGATATAGTTTTTGATAATTTGTTTTTCATTGATTTAAGTAACTTCATGATTTTGAACAACTCTTTATTTTTGTTGGGCCGCAAATGGGGTGGGGAACGGTCGGACGGGGTTCACCGTTGCAGGGAAGGGTGAAGAGGCGGTGGGAATGGCAGTAGGAGGGAGGGGGAGAGGGAGAAGATATTTAGGAGGAGCTGGAAGTAGGGGGGTGTGAAGGAGACGGGGGAGTTCCTTGAGGTGGAGATCGGTGTAGGGGGGGCGTGTAATCTGTTTTCGTACACACACACACATATATAGATATAATAATAATTAATATATTATGTTTTATGCTTATTTATTTATTTAAAAGGTTAAATGAAAGAAAACTGTAAAGTGACCAAAATATCCTTAACTTAAGGGGGCTAAAGTCAACAAGGTTATGGAAAGAGACCCGATCCGTAATAAAAATGAAACTAGAATGACCATACTTGTAGTTATTTCGTTTGGGGGACCTAATCCATAATTTTCATATAATCATAGGATGAAATTTGTAATTTACTCTTATATACAACTTTTGTATTTGTTTATTGATTTTACAAATATATATACAAATGAAGGATCGTGTGAGAAGTTGAGTTAACGGTGAGAAGCGTGCGAAGTAGATCGAACCGTTGATCTCTTTTAATCTCAAGCCCTCCCATGAATTGTGGCTTAGAAATGAATTGATCTGGTGCATCTCCGTGCATCTCATCCTAATTTGCGTCCATTTCTCATCCAACGATCGATAACCACTTCTCACGCTTCTCACCATTAACTCTAACTTCTTACCAGAACCCAACCCTATATATACATTATTAAATTAATAATTTTCGTATTTGTTTTATTTTGTTTTTTAATTTTCAGATTAATATTTTATATATTTTTAGTTTGTATATATAATATATTTATGTATAGGGGTTGTTTTATTTGCAACCCTTAAAAAGGTTGTAAAACCTTGCAACCCACATCTTAACCGTCGGATTCATGATCGGCGGTTACAATAGATATGGGGCCCAATATTTTTAATTACAAAAACAGAAAAATAAAAATAAAATAACCGTCGATCATGGATCCAACGGTTAAGATGTGGGTTGCAAGGGTTAAGATGTTAAGATGTGGGTTGCAAGGGTTGCAACCTTTTTAAGGGTTGCAAAATATCCTTCCACCTTATGTATATATATATATATATATATATATATATATATATATATATATATATATATATATATATTATGTATTGTTAATAAATGATAAAGTTAAAATCTCCAAATATTAATTACATCTATTAATTTTAATATTATTATTATTAGATATATACACATATATAATTATAATATTATTTTTTTTCCGCCTCGGTCGCCTCATGTTTCCGTATTTTAAAACCTTGTTTGTAAGTGCCAAGTGTTGAATGCTAAACATGATTATAGATAGGATGTTCCTATATGCACACCTCTCTCTCTCTCTCTCTCTCTCTCTCTCTCTCTATATATATATATATATATAGATAGATAGATAGATAGGGTCAGGTTCAAGAGAAAACCGTAAAAAAATGAAAAACTGAATAACACTCTGGTAGTCATTCATCTGAACGGTATGCACTTGTGCATACAAGTAATTTGTAACATGCACACGTGCATAAAAACCAAAAAAATACACTTGTTGGGTTTTCTCTCTCTCTCTCTCTATATATATATATATATATATTGGGTTTTCTCTCTCTCTCTCTCTCTCTCTCTCTATATATATATATATATATATATATATATATCAAAATCAGGTTAAGTCATACATTGAAAATGTAAAAAGTAAGTATTGATGTTGATTTATGTGTGGAGAAAATTAGTCGGTAGGTATGTGATAAAGCTCCAATTACCAAAGTATATTCTAGAAAGAAGTCTAAGGGGGTAGTGGGGTGAGCTGTCAAAATAAGAGTTTTATTTTCTTTTATTGCGTTTCCTTTTAGGAGGGTATTTTCCTTTTTTAATTTGGGTTTCCTATTATTAAATCGGTGGGGGGGAAATTGGAGAGATATGCTGAAATTGTTAGCTTCATATTGGGAGGGGAGTCTGGCTCTCGAATTCCCAGACGGTAGTTCTACTTTTGTGTTATTTTCTTTTTTTTTTGAATTCAATCGAAACTTGAAGTTCTTATCATTGGTATCAGAGCCAACGAATCTGGCGACCATGGCTCCTAAAAACCAAGGAGAGAGAATTGATGCATTGGAAGAAGCGGTGCAAGCGTTGGGCGGTCGTGTGGAAGGTTTGGATCGGGGAATTCAGATGGTGATGTCGAAATTGGAGGCGCTGCTGGAGAGGGACAAGCCGACAGGGGCTGATTCGACTCCTCAATCTGGACAGGGAAGCAGCGATGCAACCTTTAATCAGCATATGCCGACTGTGAATGTGGGAGAGACCAACGGAGGACAAAAAACACAACCAACAGGAGTGTACGCCGCCGATTGGAGGCTGAGGAGGGTCAAACTACCTGCGTTCAAAGGGGATGATCCCGACGGGTGGATTTTTCGAGCGGAACGCTACTTCGCACTTCAACGTTTCGAAGATCCAGAAAAGGTGGCAACTGCAGGAATCTGTATGGAAGGAGAGGCTCTCGCATGGTTCCAGTGGATCGATAGTCGGAGACCAATTACATGTTGGGCAGAGCTCAAAAACCTGTTAATCCATCGTTTTCGATCGACACAAAGAGGGTCATCATGGGAACAACTCTTGGCCTACGTCAGGAGGGAACAATCAGAGAATACCGACACTCGTTTGAGATCTTGGCCTCGTCCCTGAATGATCTACCGGAAAAGATGCTTGAAGGGAATTTCGTCAATGGTCTTAAACCTACAATCCAAGCGGAAGTCCGAATGATGAGACCGCAAGGATTGGCGCGAACTATGGAGATGGCACAACTTGTGGAGGATCGAAACGGGCAATTGAATGGCGGACCAAAGACTAACAACATTCCATATAAACCAACCTTGGGAGCGTCAGGTAATTTGTCAAAGCCTGTAACTCCTAGTAGTGGTAGTTTAATTGCTAGCAAGGGAACCCCCGGGACAATAATTATGCCACCAAAACACACGTTGAATCAGACCCGAAGGTTGACAAAAGAGGAACTACGGGATAAACGAGCCCGAGGACTCTGTTTCCGTTGTGACGAAAAATACCGGGTGGGTCATAAGTGCAAAAAAAAGGAGCTCCTAGTGATGTTACAGGATGAACCCACGGAGGTGGAGGAAGTTGGAGACGAGGATTATGGGGATCAGGGGGTACCATGTGAGCAACGAGAAGAACAAGAGATCGAGTTGTCGCTAAATTCAGTGGTGGGGCTGTCTTCTCCACGAACCATGAAGATCAAAGGATATGTTAACCAGGTAGAGGTAATCGTGCTCATAGATAGTGGGGCTTCACATAACTTCATTGCTATTGAATGATTGAACCAACTGGGATTAACGGTTAGTAACACGACGGCATTTGGAGTGAAGATTGGTACTGGGCAGATTGTCAAAGGGGAAGGAGTGTGCAAAGATGTGGTGGTGTCACTGCCCGGAGTAAAAATAAAGGCTGATTTCCTACCATTGGAATTGGGGAGTACGGATATTATCCTCGGAATGCAGTGGCTAGAGACGTTAGGAGACATGAAGGTGAACTGGAAGCTGCTTCAAATGAAATTCAAGATTAACGAAGAAAAGGTGGTATTGCAGGGTGAACCGAATCTCCAAAGAGCCGCCATCGCCTTAAGATCGTTGGTTAAGTGTTGGGGTTATGGAGAGGAAGTGGTGCTCTTGGATTTGTACAAATTACAAGGTGTCTTGGGCACTATGCAGCGAGAAAGTGAACCGGGGAGTGTGACAGTTTTGACAGAATTCGAAGATGTTTTCGAGCCTTTGGAGGAGTTGCCACCCAAAAGACACGGGGACCACGCAATCCCTTTGCAGCAAAATACAGGGCCTATAAGTGTAAGACCGTACCGATACACGTATGAGCAAAAGAACGAGATCGAAAGGTTGGTGAGAGAGATGTTGGCTGCCGGCATCATCCGACCAAGCGATAGCCCATATTCCAATCCGGTACTCTTGGTCAAGAAGAAAGACGGAAGCTGGAGGTTCTGCGTGGACTACCGGGCCCTCAACCGAGTCACCATTGCCAACAAATTCCCTATTCCATTGGTGGATGAACTCATTGACGAGTTACACGGGGACCGAATTTTTTCGAAATTGGACCTCAAATCAGGTTACCACCAAATTCGAATGAAGGACGGGGACGTTAGAAAAACAGCATTTCGAACTCATGAGGGGCATTACGAATTCCTCGTGATGCCTTTCGGTCTCACCAATGCCCCAGCAACCTTTCAAGCCCTTATGAATGAATTGTTTCGAGACCATTTACGGCGATTCGTACTCATCTTCTTTGATGACATTTTGGTTTACAGCAAGAATGGGGGTGAACATCAGCAGCATCTTAGAGTGGTACTCCAGATTTTGAGAAAAAATAAGTTGGTAGCAAACCGGAAGAAGTGCCTGTTTGGGCAACCCCGTATGGAGTACCTGGGGCATATTATCTCGAGCGAAGGAGTGGAAGCAGAATCCGGCAAGATCCAGGCAATGGTAGAGTGGCCAAGGCCCAAAAATATTAAAGAATTGCGCGGGTTTTTAGGGTTGACGGGGTATTACCGACGATTTGTACAAGGGTATGGTATCATGGCCCGTCCCTTAACGCAATTATTAAAAAAGGGCAGCTACGAATGGAACCCAGAAGCTGATACGGCCTTTCAGCAACTTAAACAAGCCATGATACAATTACCGGTGCTAGCACTTCCTGATTTCCAAAAGGAATTCGTGATTGAGACAGATGCATCAGGAACCGGTCTTGAGGCTGATTTGATGCAAAATCAGCGACCCGTAGCATTTTTCAGTCAGGCCTTAACGGATCGGGTGCGGCTAAGATCGGTATATGAAAGAGAATTGATGGCTATAGTGCTTGCAATCAAGAAATGGAAGCATTACCTATTGGGCCGCAAATTTATAGTCAAGACCGATCAAAGAAGTTTGAAGTATTTGTTAGAACAACACGAAGTGGCATCCGAATATCAGAAGTGGTTGGTGAAACTTATTGGATTCGATTTCTCGATTCAATTTAAGCCCGGAAAAGAGAATGTAGCGGCGGATGCACTATCCCGTATTTCGCACTCATCGACATTGATGCAACTCACCACAGCTTGCGGGTTGAACTTGGAGATGGCTACGGAGGAACTTAAATGAGACCCAAAATGGAAGGCTATATATGAACAACTGACGGGGGATAGCACCGTTCACGGGCCCTATCAACGGTGGGGAGACTTACTACTTCATAAAGGAAAGATCATGTTGGCACGGGGTTCAATTCTGATATCGCAGATTCTAAACGAGTACCATGATGGAGCGGTAGGGGGACATGCGGGGTTCCTAAAGACTTATCAACGAATTAAGGCCGAATTTTGGTGGGAAGGGATGATGGGAACAATTAAAGATTATATAGTAGCATGCCCGGTTTGTCAGCAGAATAAGAACTCGACGCTATCTCCGGCAGGGTTGCTACAGCCCCTAAAGATTCCTCAACAAGTATGGGAGGATATCTCTATGGACTTCGTCGAGGGGCTACCGCTCTCCGAGGGTGTCAACGCATTGTTGGTGGTAGTAGACCGTTTAACCAAGTATAGCCATTTCATCGGTATCCGACACCCCTTCACAGCGGTAACGATAGCTAGGGTGTTTGTCAAGGAGGTGGTTCGCTTGCATGGAATCCCGAGATCAATTGTGTCAGATCGTGACAAGATTTTCCTTAGCAATTTTTGGAAAGAATTGTGGCGCATGAATGGTACCAAATTGAAGTTCGGCACTGCGTACCATCCACAAACGGATGGACAAACCGAAGTGGTTAACCGTTGCGTTGAAACTTACCTAAGATGCTTCGTTAACGGACGTCCGAAACAGTGGGCGGCTTGCCTTCCATGGGCGGAATATTGGTATAACACCTCTTTCCACACCGCAACCAAGACCACACCTTTCAAACTTCTCTACGGACGAGAACTTCCACGTCTTGTGCCCTTTCCAACAGCAGAGGTGACTAATTCTACGGTGGATCAAATGTTGTTGAACCGTGACAAATTGTTGGTTGAATTACGGATGCAACTCTTGAGGTCTCAGAATTACATGAAGGTTGTGGCAGATCAACATCGTCGGGAGGTGGAGTTCTCGGAAGGACAACGGATGTATCTTAAAATGCGCCCCTACAGACAGACTACACTGGGAGTTGCTCACAATGTCAAACTATCACCCAGATTCTATGGACCGTTTGAGGTTCTTAAAAGGGTTGGAAAAGTGGCGTACAAGCTGCAACTTCCAGCAGACAGTGCTATTCATCCCGTCTTCCACGTGTCGCAACTTAAGGCTGCTATCGGGGATCGAGTGATCCCAACAGCCCTACCACCAGGGCTGCAAGAGAATTGGGAGGTGACGGTCGAACCAGAAACATTGAAGGGAATCAGATCCGGTCAAAGTGGCGAGATTGAAGTTTTATTGGGATGGAAAGGCTTACCGTCGTTTGAGGATACTTGGGAGAATTATGCTACGATTTGTCAACAATTTCCCACCTTTCACCTTGAAGAAAAGGTGAATCATTGGGGGGGAAGTCTTGATAAAGCTCCAATTACCAAAGTATATTCTAGAAAGAAGTCTAAGGGGGTAGTGGGGTGAGCTGTCAAAAACAGGGGGGTGAGCTGTCAAAATAAGAGTTTTATTTTCTTTTATTGCGTTTCCTTTTAGGAGGGTATTTTCCTTTTTTAATTTGGGTTTCCTATTATTAAATCGGTGGGGGGAAATTGGAGAGATATGCTGAAATTGTTAGCTTCATATTGGGAGGGGAGTCTGGCTCTCGAATTCCCAGACGGTAGTTCTACTTTTGTGTTTTTTTCTTTTTTTTTGAATTCAATCGAAACTTGAAGTTCTTATCAGTATGCAATCTTATTTGTCTTTTTGGTTGGTACCCTAACTATCTTCCTATGCTTAAATGTTAAGCCTGAAAAGACACCGATGGTATCAATATTGACGAAAATATGAAATTTTTGGCAGAAAGATATTCCAACACCACCGCTGATAATCATGCTGCCACAGAAACGCTAATCTTTTGACCATTAAATAAATTTGATTTCTAAGCCACAAAGTACCTTATACATTGAAGTATGGTTTCACAGGCTGAAGCCTCTTGAATAGCCTCCACCGCAGCAATTTGTGCAGCATCTCTATGCTTCAAGACTTCCTGCAAAAGTATAGCATGAGTTATTCGTAACGATGATCCAAGAAAGATATGTGATGAATAAGTTAATCTGTGTAGCAAACACAGCGTAGGATACAATGCCCCATTAAGTAGAGGTAAAACCAACAACAATGTAAAAATCCCAATAAAATATAACATGTATATTTGTTTGTAGCGTTGCAAGTCATATGCATGTTGAACCAATATTGTAAATGATCTCGTTTAACCCAGAAAGGGCAAAATGCAACAAATTTTGGTTTAATTCCTATTTAATGTAACAAATAAAATCTCATATGTTGTACCTATTTTGATCCACCACCTGCCTCATCTTGTAATATTTGATGACGTAGATACCCATTTATAAAATATTTATGAAGGGGTTATGACGAAATAGAGGATAAACCTAACATCCACGTGATCAAATGTTACAAGATCAACAGGTCACATGTCAAAAGAATGGGAAATTTTGAAACTGTTATATTAGATGAAATTTTTTGAAACTTCTTTATATAGATTGACAAAAAGAATTCGTTGTAGACTAAATATGAACTAAGGTAAACTACGTTTCATTTTGACTCATTTTTGCCAACAAAAAAGATCAAATCCTTGTATCCAAACCATATAGGGCCCGTTTGTTTTGACGGAATGTTTTCAAGGCATTTGGATTTCGTAGAAGGATTGAGAATCTTTGGTGTGTTTGGTTTCTATGATTCGGAATGGAATTGAATTCCATTTTTTTCTAAATATTGTTTGGTTTGTAGGATTTGGAATGGAATTTTTCTTTTTTTTGTAAAATATGTTTGTTTTATAAATAATTTGTTTGTTTCGGTAAGATGTGGACGCGATGGAGAGAATAGGACAGATTTGAAGAAAGAGGCGGGGTAGAGATGCAATGGAAACAATTGAAATCCATGGGATTTGGATTTGAATGACAACCATCTCCAAGGACCCGTTTGGTTTGTAGGAATGGAATGGATTGGATTTCATATAGGGATTTGGATTTAAGAGGATTTGGAATACTTTTGTGTGTTTGTTTTTGTAGGATTGGAATGGATTTGAATTCCATTATTTATTAAAAAATCATTAAAAATTATGAAAAAATATAAAAGTAATAAAATTACCTTTTATTTAACTGATTATTAGAAAACAAGTGTTTTTAACAAATTTTTAAACATTATTATATACAAATCCTACGAAAACCCTTGAAATCCTAGCCATTCCCTTGGGATTTCAAAATCCTATGTTGGAGGGATTTCAAAGAAATCCAAGGATTTCAAATCCGGACAATCCTGCAAACCAAACACGGGATTGGAATGGATTCGAAATCCAAATCCCTCCAATTCCAATCCATTCCGGCAAACTAAACGTGTCCCAACAGATTTCTAAATCCGTTGGTTGTGGGATTCCAAATCCAAACTTTCCTTCAAACCGAACACATAATTGAAATGGATTTCAATTCCTAATCCCTCCAATTCCTAACAAATCACGCAAACCCCCTTTATGTATCTATTGAGGTTTTGCGATATTTTGCACCAATGCCCACCAATAATGCACACCTTCTCTAATTGAAACATACCTTTCCAAGCTTTCCAATAGACAATGGGAGTGAAGACCAAGAACCACTTGTATCTGTCAATCTCCTATTACTAAGAGAAACCTTGATCATGTTTCCTGGATACGAAACCCCTGCTGATGATTTTTGCTTACTTGAATGATCATGATCAACCAAATCTCGAGTCGTAGTAGTCACTCTCTTTTCAGGTGTTTGAACCTTACTTTCCTCTTTAGATGATGACTTCTTCACAATTGAAGTTACTTTATTACTCTCCTCTTTAGATGGCATCCTTTCACTTGTCGATTTTCTTGAAGTCTGCATGCATCATAAGGTTATTTGGCATCGAGTAAATTAGAAGCGAGAACCAATAAGAAATAAATCAAACCAAACTAACAGTAAATCCTTTTCTACCCTTGAAAACCCCGGCTTGCAAACTAATACTTAAAATAAACAAGCAAGCAGGCTATAAGTCATGGTGTATGCAAAGAAGCAACGAGTACAATTAACAGACAATACACTAGGGATATATGTGAGTGAGGAAAACAGGGTTAAACAAACAAGGAAACACAAAACACAGTAATGACAACTGCTAGAACCAATGAGAGAAAAAAAGAACCTCAGGTTCAATGTCTCAAATTTCTTGTTTAAGTGAATAGAAGAAACAACTTGTCCCCAGCATTCATACAAATATGCCCCAAAGTCATCTAATCATGACAATGATAGTATGTACATAGGCTCTTTGCATTCTTTTATAACTCTGTCTTATAAGAAGAAAAAAAAACTTTTTTTTGTCTTATATGTGGCTTATATTTGTGCTTTATAGATATGTTTCTTACGTATTGTTTGGTTGGTATTCCATTAAGTCCTGTATGGATAGAGTTGTTTCTATGGATTAATATTTGTATAGATTGAGAAGATTTTTGTTTGGGAGGATTTTTCATATTAATTGGGAGGGGCAGGTTTGGAAAAAAAAAAAGTTAGCTTTCTGCATAAGGCCCCCCCTAGAAGCTTACTGAATAAGCCACTTTCTATATCATTAGGTCACTACCAATCGGTCATATATAGCTAAAACCTTATGAATCCCATTAAGTTGCTAACAAACAGGCCCATTAAGCTCATTGTTCTTTTTGGCAAGCCAGGGGTCTTCTCTCTTCTCGGAAACAACCTCTCTATCTCTTGGAATAGAGGTAAGGATTGCACACATCTTACCCTCAGACCCTACGTTTGGGTTGGATATATATTACTAGGTTCTGTTTGGTTTGGTTTATGTATAGAACAACTAAGATGCTCACTAGAAACTCGATTACATTACACTAATGGAACATTATAAACAATTCAACATAACCGATCATTGCTGTTTTCAGATAGTCAGTCAGATATAAAAGAGCAAGCTCAAACTGAAGAAAGAACTCACAGAAGTACTCCAAGCTTCAGGCTTTGAATTTTTCTTGTTGATATCCAGTCTTGGAGTCCTCACATCCATACTACCCTCCCAGCTCTTCCTAAGAGCCTTGTGTCCAAAGTCAATACTCTGAACAAAGCTTTTTATCGAGTTTCCCATTCCAGACCTGTTCACACTTGGACTCATTTTCCCCCCAAGACTCGATTTATTAATCGTCTTCTCCATTCTGTTGATGCTAGACTGCTTCTTAATCCCATTGGAGAACTTCTCAAACGAATTCGGCAGTGAATAACAACTTGTAGGAGACAAAGGTATCGGTCGAGAATTGAAGGATTTGGCTTTTAAAGACCGAGTTGTCACAATCGAATCCAGTGCCAACTTTGGCAATTGAGATTTGGATCTTCCCAAAACCGATGTAGTCTTATCATCATCCTCTTGTCTCCCATTTAATCTCTTAACAACTCTTTTCAAAGGAGATTTGGTCTTATCAAATAAGATAGAACTACCATTGTTGTTGAGAAAACCTAAAGAGTGGGTAGCAACTATATCTTGAGGGGTTCCGACACAAGGGTGGCGGCCAGGAACCGGCCTGACCCCTTGTAAAATGGGAACCGGAGAGGCTGGCTCGAGCCTATCGACATGTATAAACTGACCCAATTGGATCTTATCACTGAGAATGAGATCAATATGTTGATTAGGTAAAGAGACATATGTGGCATGAGATGAATCAGATACCTTGAGGTAAAACCCTTGGTTTTCAAAAATTTCACCACCAGCTAAAGAAGGGACAATGCTCACCACTTGTAATAGAGATGATCTGTGCTCCCCTCCAACCTTCACATCTGTGTTCATGTGTTGAAGCAATTGTAATAACACACCAGGGACCAGAGCAGCCATTGTTGTTAATAACTTCAATATGCATCACACCAACTCTAAGAAAAACCCAAAAACCTAGACCCAGAATTTTTATGAAATCATTCCCAAAAGTCAAATTGGGTTAAGAAATCAAAGCTTTTTGGGAGCAAAGGATATATGCATTGCTACTAGTACATAAAAACTGAAACCTACCATAAAGATCCATCGATTTTCATCAACACCGACAAAAAAAAAGGTGGAAGCAGAGTTCTCACAAGAAACCCAGAATAAAAATATACCAAATTAGGTAAGTTTCTTCAGCTTAATGAAGATGCTATTATGTATAATTTTATGGGATGGTGGCAGTTAGTATGATTAGCAATAATACAATCAAACAGTACACAAGGAGAAGACAAATGGCATTGATTGCAGATGGGGTAAAAAGTGGCAACTTTGTTATTAGGAACAGGACAAGGATCGAATCTAAAATCTCTGAATTCCTAAAATTCGATCGAGTTGCTATAAGAATTCCCAAAGATTTTGTTGTTCTTTCGTTCAATCATACGGATAAATAGTTCTTTTCAATGTGAAAAGGATAGAGTTAGAGTGTGAAACAATCGAGCAAACTGATGATGATGAAGAAAAACAAATAATACAGTAAGCTGAAGAGGGTTGAAGACACACGTCTGCTTTTCCTTCACACAAGTATTGACAACTGCTGTGATCTGAACATGGAGAGAGATAAAGAGGGACCCAGGTAGAGTGTTCTTTTCTTTTTCTATTCGGTGGACGCCAACAGCTATGTAGCACTCAATCAATATGATATATATATATATATATATATATATATATATATATATATATATATATAAAAGCATTTTGCGAGAAGGCGAGAAGTATCATATATGATTAAACACATATTATATTGGTAATACATAGACGTTTAATCATATATGATTAAGCATACCCACAGGCCGTGTAATCTTAGCCGTCCACGTTGTTGTTGATTTTTAGTGTATAGGACAGGTGTAACTTCAATCAATCTTTCATTTTGTCTCACTGTGCATGTTTGACCAAGTCTTTGAGATTCTTATTTTTGTAGAAAGCAATTTTATCATTGTCTTCGTCTTCATCAGTTTCATATTTGTAGAATCTTAGAAAAGAATAGCATGAAACTGCAGATGGTATGTAGATCTTGACAGTAGGTATTTCTCCAAATAACGAATTAGTATATATCAAATTTCTCTCTTCTATATAGCAATCTATGTTTATCTAAAAGAAAAGCCCACAAAAAATGAGGTGGAATCCTAAGAATTGAGAAATCTCCATTGCTTGTATTATGGTTGAGTTTTGTGTTTCCCACATTGATGATAGATAAAAGATTGACAATGAATTATGTGTATATAAAAGGAGGTTGAGATGTCTTTTGTGGTAACTCATGGGGTTGACTCATCTTGGTTGATTCTTTAAACTCATGTTGTTGACTCATTTTGGTCGACCCTTTCAAACTAATGGGTTGACTCATCTTGGCGAACCCTCTTTTTACAAACAAAAAAAAAGTTAATCATACAAAATAATCAAACAGTTTTTAGGGGAAACTTGTTTAGTCATGTCTAGTTCTAGTCATATCAAATACCAGATAGACACTTGTCATGTCTAATCCTGCAGTCCTACCCTCTTTTCCTATTCAGTCCAATCTTGTCATGTTTACATACCAAACGCTACCTATAAGTTCTTATAATAGGTAATTAACCGGTTCCATTCCGATACCTGATGCTATGCCAAATTCTTGTAGTTGATGAGGCCTAATATGTCCCAAATTAGGCTTAATTTATCTCGGCTATTTTGGGTTGGTCCTATTTGCAGATCTATTTGAGGAGAGAAAGTTGAGGTTGGCATTTTTATTTTATTTTATGTGGAGCATAGAGAGAATTTAAAAGCGATTTTGTTTTGTATGAGCGAGAGATTCGAAAGGATGAAATGAATGTTATATTAAATATTGATTCTTATAAATAAATAAAAAATTCTTGAAGGGATAAAGTATTTTATTAAATATTGATTATGTTTTGTAATTTATTTACATTTAAATATCTATCTCTCTTTTATTTTATATATATATATATATATATAGACTTAAGTTCGCGTGAGACCAAACAGTTTCCGTGAGACAGGTGAGACCAAGCTTTAAAATATGAAACTCCACACCAAAAAACTGTGAATGTAAAAAAAATCGAACTTTTCATAGGGAAAACACCGTAAATGTTGCGTTCACGGTGTTTTTCGCTGTGAATGTTCGTTTTTTTTACCTTCACAGCGTCTTCACTGTGAAGGTTCGGATATATCTTCACAGTCTTTTATCTGTGAACGTTTGATTTTTTTTAACTTGGTTTAGGTTTTTTTACCTTCATAGTGTGATTACATTATGAAGGTTCGAATGTTTTTTACCTTCACAGTGTTTCGGTGTGAAGTTTCATGTTTTAAAACCTGGTCTCACGCGGTCTCACGGAAACAGCTTAGTCTCACGTAAACCAGACCCCCTCTCTCTCTCTCTCTCTCTCTCTCTCTCTATATATATATATATATATATATATATATGTCCACCACCCTTGCGTAGGCCTTTTTTGTCCTCAACTACATGGAGTACTATTTTGCCGTCATTTATAGAAGACGGTAGTTTTTCATGATCTATATATATATTAAAGGAGAAATCAAGGTTGATGATATTGCACAATGAAATTGAAGTATTTGTCAAATAGTGATTTGTAGTAAAATCTTTATTATTCCACCGTTCCACGTTAGTGAGAAAGTGATAAGTTTAGAAGAGAAAATAACTATATAAAAGAGTAGATGACAAAATGAATGTTGATCCAAATTTTGATCCAATTTTGGGTTAAATAGTTATTTTTAATTTATATAACAAAACATTTCATAGTAATAGTTAAAAATTTCATTTTCATTTTATATGAACTAAATTTATATGATTGAATATCGATTTGTCTCTATTACTTCATTTTATTATTTTAACATATGTTTTTCTTCATTTTTTACATAACCAAAATATATATATATATATATATATTAAAGGAGAAATCAAGGTTGATGACATGGCACAATGAAGAATGAAGTATTTGTCAAATGATGAATTGTGGTGAAATGTTGATTGTCCCACATCTATATATATCTTTATCTTTATATCTATAAAAGTAAGATCTACGAGTAATGATATGACATTCTAAGAATTGAGTATTCTATTCAATCTTTATATATATAAAAGGAAAACCTTGGGATATTGAGGTGGCACCATGAGAATCAAGTATAAACAAATGGCGAAATGTGGTTGATTTGGAGTGGTCCCACATTGGTGAGAAGTTGAAAGATTTGAACAAAGTGGTATGTTTAAGAATGGTGGATGGGATGCATTGTGTAAATTCATGTGGTTTTACTCATAGGATTAAAAAAAATAGTATGATTCAAGTGGTTATCTTATTTTAGATGACCATCTTTTGCAAAAAAAATAGTAATCAATATCATCTTTATATCGTGTATATATGTATGTATATGTATAAGAGGAAAATGGAGTATTGAGGTGGCACTATGAGAATTGAGTTTTCACAAATGGTGAATTGTGATTGATTTAGAGTTGTCTTACACTGGTGAGAAGTTGAAAGATTGGAACAAAGTGGTATGTATAAGATAGGTGGATGGGATGTATTGTGTAAATTCATGTGGTTTAACTTATAGGGTTGTCTATTTTGGATGACCTTTTTTCTGCAAAAAAAAAATATTTGATTCAAGGGGTTATCTTATTTTGGATGACCATCTTTCGCAAAAAAAAATTAGTAATCATTATCATCTTTATATATAAAAGAGGAAAATCTTGGAGCATTGTGGTGACACCATGAGAATTGAGTATTCTCAAATGGTGAATTGTGATTGATTTAAAGTTGTCCCACATTAGTGAGAAGTTGAAACATTGGAACAAAGTGGTATATAAGAAAGGTGGATTGAATTTATTTGCGTCTATGGGGGTGTTTGGGATTGCTTATTTCAACTCCATATTAATTTATAGTTTTTCCTCATCGCTAATAAGCTTTTTTTTTTTGAACGGCGGAATTTTATAAAACTAGCAATAAGCTAGAAAAAGGTACAATTACATAGAATTAATGGCAAGGGAAAGATTAGTAAATCAACCAACCCAATTAATACACAATTTTCTACTTCTATGATTTACCCAAAAGTACGCATGTGTTATGATCTTCTCAAAAATCGACGACTTCCTTGGCTTCTGGTTACCAAAGAGAGTATCATTTCGAAACACCCATATAGACCATAAAGTGGTAAACGTGACGACCTCAAAACACAAAAAAAACCTCCCTCTTCAACTTTAATGAGTCGATCCAAGACATCCAATCATCGCTAATAAGTTGTTTTTAGTGTTTACATTGGGAAAAAAAGTGTTTATAGTTTTTCCATACTGCTAATAAGGAGTTTTTAATAAGTTAAATCATTCTGACTTATCAACTTATTTGAAACAACAAAACTAATGTTGAAGTTGTAGGAAATGTTGGATCAGTTGAAAAGAGAATAAAAGAATTAAAGGAGGTGTTAAAACAGAAATAGAGGCCGTGGTGGGCTGGTACTCTGGTAGAGGCGTCCTATCTGTTGTTGTTGGTTGTTGGTCGTGGGTTTGAGTCTTGCTGGGCGCGTTCTCACTCTTTTTTTTTAATGAGATCAACCTGCAGGCCTAATGTAGTGTATTGGCCCAGTTAACAGCCTCAAACTCAATTTATTCTTGGCCCAACTTTAGACTTGTATTAGGGCATCCGTTTTTTTAGTATTGAAACAAAAATCGCATGAGGTTTTCTTTTTGGGAGCAACAAGCGGCCGACCAGCTGCTGTATTTCTTCTTTCTTTTTCTTTCTTTGGAGAAATGAAATATTCAAATAATTGAGGATTTTAATGGAGATAGAAGACTAGCTTTTCTTGAGGATATTGAACAAGATTAAGGGGGCGTTTGGTTCGCAGAATGATTTCTGAAGAAATGGAATTTGTCTAAGGAATTGGAATCTGGAAGAAATTGGAATGGAATGTTATCAGGTTTGACCACGTGTTTGGTTGGCAGGAATGAAATGTAACCAGTCAAATGAATTGGAATATGTCTGTTTGGTTTGCAAAAGAATTGGAATGGAATTCTGAAAAATGACAAAAATACCCTTTTTAATTTTTATTTTTTTATTTATATTTTTTAAATGCAGAGAGAGAGAGAGGAGAGAGAGACTGTGAGAGAGGGAATGAGAGGAAGTGGGTAGAGAGAGAGGGGGGAGAGAGAGGAGAGAGATAAAGATAGGAGAGAGATAGAGAGGAGAGAGAGAGAGAGGAGAGAGAGGAGAGAGATAAAGATAGGAGAGAGATAGAGAGGAGAGAGAGAGAGAGGAGAGAGAGAGAGAGAGAGAGAGAAGAGAAAGAGAAGAGAGAGAGAAGAGAGAGAGGAGACCAAATCCACATCTGATGGGTTTTAATTTGGTTAAGAGGATATTTTTGTCATTTTCAAAATATTAGATGGAATGGAATTAATTCCACCACTTTTGTGAATGAATGACCAAATCCATATTTGAATAAATTCATGGAATTCAATTCTATTCCATGGATAACCAAACATCATGATGGAATTTGGCAATGGAATTGACCATTCCAATTCCATCAGATTCCGGCGAAATCCAACGAACCAAACGCCCCCTTAGCTTATGGACAAATCAGTCCAGAACATGTATCTAAAGTTTCTAATTTTGATAATGCATCTACTTCTACACCGCATTTACAGAGTTAGATTTATTATTTGAACATTTTTATGATGAGTTTCTCGGATCTAAAGTGTCTAAACCTGTTGTGATTGACAGATCGGATAATTCACGTATTAATCAACCAATCACTTCAGATGTATCAACTGAACCAGCCTCCCTGGTTCAGACAGAAACTCATGTTCAACTATCTACACAATCAGTTGAAGTTTCACAAGAGAGTGAAGAGACAGAAGTAGACCTGGCAAACGTGTCGGGTTCGTGTCGGGTTCAAAGTTAAACGGGTTGAAAGTGTCTAACCCTAACCCGACTCGTTTAATAAACGGGTCAGAAAAATCACAACCCTAACCCGACCCGCCTAACCCGTTTAACATTTATAAAATTAAAATTAAAAATCCAAAATTCACAAAAAAATCCAAATACAAAATTCAAATGAAAGCATTAGAAATCCAAATTTTATAGTTCAAAATTATAATCAAATCTAAAACACTAAAAATCCAAGACATTAAAAGAAAAACTCATATATACATACATACATATATATATATAAACGACTTATTTGGGTCATTTTCGAGTTGAAATTTTTGACCCTGACCTTATCCGTTTAATTTTCGTGTCGTGTCGTGTCAACCCGTTTACTTAAACGGGTTGAAATGTATTACCCAAACCCGTTTATTTCGTGTCGAGTTCGTGTCGGGTTAGCGTGTCGTGTCAGTTTTTTCCAGGTCTAGCCAGATGTATCACATTTAGTTGGGTGTACCACAGTTCCTACTCAACAGACAACGATTGTCTCACCAACTGAACCTTCTGCACCTACTACTTCAACTGAACCCCAACACAAGTAGATATTGGATACTTAGATGATCAACATGAACAGTCTACATCTAATTCGCTCCCTCACATTAACAAGTGGACCAAAGAGCTCCCGGTTCATCAAATAATCGGAGATCCATCAAAGCCGGTGCAAACTAGGTCTGCAATTGTGAACGAGTGCATGTTTGATTCCTTTCTGAGTAAGATAGAGCCTACCAGAGTATCTGAAGCTCTAGCTGACCCAGATTGGATAACAATTATGCAAGAAGAGCTCAATCAATTTGAAGCGCTTAAAGTCTGGAGACTCGTGCCTTGACCTGAAGGAAAAACGATTATCGACATGAAATGGGTATTCAAAAACAAAAAAGGATGAGGATGGTATCGTGGTCAGAAATAAAGAAAGACTTGTGGCTAAGGAATACTGGCAAGAGGAAGGCATAAACTACAACAAGACATACGCTCCAGTTGCACGTATAGAGGCAATAAGAATGTTCTTAGCCTAGGTTGCACATAAAAATTTCACCGTCTATCAAATTGACGTGAAGACTGCTTTCTTGAATGGCATTTTGAAAGAGGAGGTATACGTCTCGCAACCTGAAGGTTTTGTCAATACGGAAAAACCGGATCACGTCTACATTCTTGACAAGGCTCTTTACGACTTAAAACAAACTCCTCGCGCCTGGTATGATGTTTTATCCAAATTCTTAGTCAAGTCAGGCTTTTCGAAAGGTAAAATCAATACCACTCTCTTTATCAAAAAGGAAAAAGTTGGTATCATTCTTATTCAAATATATGTCGATAACATAATTTTCGGTTCAACAAACCCAAAGTATTGTAAGAACTTTTCCGCTCTAATGGTGTCAAGATTTCAAATGAGTATGATGGGAGAGATGAATTTCTTTCTCAGATTACAAGTTAGACAATTTTCTACGGGAATTTTTATAAACCAATCAAGTACATTTATGATATTTTGAAAAAGTTTAAATTGGAAAATTGTACTCCTATTTCAACCCTGACGGCACCGGGAACTAAGACTGGAGTTGATCTTTCAGGAAAAGCTATTGATCTTAGAACCTATAGGGGAATGATCGGTTCTTTAATGTACTTAACGGCTAGTAGACCGAATATTATGTTCTCTTCATATTGATGTGCTCGATATCAAGTTTCGCCTAAAGAATCCCATCTCTTGGCGGTAAAGCGTATATTTAGGTATCTGAAGGAGACTGCATATCTTGGTTTGTGGTATCCTAAAGATATTGGTTTTGAGCTAACAACGTATTTGATAAGTGCATAACTTGTCACGTTCTAGCACTTACTTGTTTTACATTTTCTCTTATTTTTAGTCTCCCAATCACCAAATTTGAGTTTTTTAGTCCGTTTTTACCCTTTATTGGAGCTAAGTAAAAGGATTATCCTATGTTTGTGTTGATTTTGATGAAAATGTAACAGTTTGGTTTGCTGCAGCAGGAGGCTACAACATGTTCGCCGTTTAAGCAAGTACAAGACATCACTTCATAAATTTTTTGTTGGGAAATCTTTTTGGTGCCACCTGGACCCGTTTTGCAAGCTGAAGCTGAAGGCATCTTTTGAAGAATATAATCATATTATGGTCATGTTAAAGAAAGCATCTTGTAAACCCATTAACCTTTGGGTAAAGACCATTGGTTAAAGGAATATTTGTACTTTGTATTTGACATTAAATGCCCTTTAGATGCCCTCCCCTTGTATAAATAGGGGCTTAATTTCAGTAGTTTAACAACTTTCATCTTGCTTTTGCAAGTAAACATTAGCTTTAACTATTAGTTTAATTGTACTTTTAGTTTCTTTGACAAGGGAAACAACTAAGTGGTTCCTCTAACTACTTAGTAGCTATTGTCACTTTTTACTTGCTTTAATCTAACTAATCTTTTGGTACTTTATATTTCATGTCTTTACATTTCGCATTTACATTCATGTCTTGTATTTATTTTCAAGCTATGATGGGCTAATACCCCTAGCTTGGGTGTAAGTAAGAGTTGGGAGATAAAGGGCTTTGTGGTAGTGGAAGATTGCTTTTGCTATTGGCTATCCTCCTTGCTATTCACCCCTTGTTTCTAAGTTTCATCTAAGTGTTTCTTGACAAAGTGACGAGTGTTGTTCCACTTAGATGAGTTGGACTTGAATGCAAGCCAACGTAAATTTTAGAACACTGAAGTGTTGTAGTGGTAATGATGGACCGTATCAATCCTATGGGATTGTGAACTACATGAAAAGAGCAGTAAGATTTGCACGACATTGGTTGGGTCTCCCTAATGCGTGGAGCTGCCAGTACATAGTCTCATCTGCACCTTGAAACAGGTCTTCTCAATTTAGTAGTAAGGTCGAGAACCAATGTTGCAGCTTCATGCTGTAGCAATCTACCTAAACGCACTATAGCTAAACTCCAACTTGAACTTACACCCATGCATTTCCTTTACTGTCTTAAATCAATTTCAAAGCTGTCAACTCACTCAAAGATCATTCCTTCGAATTCTCAATTGAAATCACCTTTTAAGTTGACTTGGATTAATTGATTGCTTTAATTGTCTCTGTGGGATCGATATTCGGTACTTAGTACCACTTTATCACTTGTTTTCAAAATGATACTGGTTTGGCATGTGTACTTGTGTGCTATTCCTTTATTAAAAAATAGGGATACATTTCCTAGAGACTGTTGAGTCAGAATTGTATTCAAGATTAAAAGGTCAAATATTGTAATAGATTTTAAGAATATACGCACACATACTTGTGACTTTAGAGAGAGAATTTTTGTACGTATTCAGAAAGCTTACTGTGAGAGTTGTTTGTAATCAAAGTATATCAAATACAACTGACTTGTGATTCAATTGTGTCTTGATAAATCTGTGTGATTAAGCTTGAAACTATGACTAACATTTGGTATCAGAGCAAATAGAAATCAGAAATCAAGATCAAAAAATTTAAGATTTTTTGGACGATATTCAAGAACTCGCAGACTGCACTGTTCTAGGATCGATTTGTGTCATTTTGTGGTGTTTTGGTTCAAAATTTGTTTGTATTGTACTCGATTTTTGACATAGATCAGGTTTTGTGTTGATTAGATTGTCCAATTCACAACTGTTTTATTTGAATTTGGATTTTTGTTGAAATTTGGTTCGTATTGTAAACACACTGTGTTCTAGATCAAAAGTGTAAGTTTGTTGTTTTTCTTCAAAATTAATTGTTTGTAAAGTGTTCAGATTGAGTACGAGATCAGATTGACAAAGTTTCGTGGATTAATTTGAAGTTTTGGTTCGATTGTGGATTGAAATTGAAGATTTTGAGACGAGATCTAAAGAATTCGTATAGAGAACTGATGAACTCGCATGATGAAGATGAACTCGCATGGAATTGAAGTTTGAAATTTGTTAAGAATAGAAGACGAAGTCTGAATTACAGAAGAAGCTTGATACATTGTCTGAAGAAAGAAACAGTTTGTGCAACAAGATTACAAAACTTGAAGGAATCATTTTGAAGGATGAATAGAGAGCACAAAGAATTCCAGATACAATTGTTCAATCACCCATGAATGATTTAGTTGCATCAGAATGTTCATTCAAATCAGCTGCAAGTTCAATTTTTGCAAATGTTTATAACAATCCTTTATTTGTTGATTGATTGTGTCAAAGCAAGAAGATCAGTTCGTCATACTAATATTTTCTATGTCAAATCTATTGATGGTTCAGGTAATATCAGAAGGAATAAGTCTCAACATAAATGGTTTGGAGAAGGAAAGATGAGAAAGACAATTCAAAGTCATTTGTTCCTATACTTCAAGTGAACAAAAAGAACAATGCTCCGAAAGGTAAATTTTTTGGTAAGTCTGATTCTTCATATTCTGTAAATCATTTAATCAGACTTGCACAAAAGAAACTTTGTTGTTCTTACTGTGGAACTGATGATTTTGTTAATAAATATTATGCTGAAAATTGGTATGGAACTTATAGAATCACTTATCAGTAAAATGAACTTAAAAGGTTTAAATCTAATGAGAAGTGGATTCCAAAATCTAACCACTATGGACCCAAATACCAGTGGGTACCAAAACTATTATTCCCAAGATTTCAAGTTCTAATCTCAATTTTAATAGCAATGACAATATGAGAATCAAACAAACAATTAACCTGTTTTCCAATTCAAATCAAAAACTCGTATACAAGGTTCTGTGAATGTTTCTCTCTCTAAAACCTGTCAGCGCACACCAATTACAATTAGCCGTATCTCTATTTGAAAAACAAAACACTTATATACTTACAACACACTACACTAAACAATGCTTTGACTTTGACTTTTTATTACAAAAAACTTTGACTTCTATGCTTGAGAGTTGACTTGAGCTTTGACTTGCTTTGACTTTCAGTCTTCAGTCTTCATGATCTTGTATCCAACAAATATGTGCACTAACAATCTCCCATTTTGGATTCAAGATTATCTCTGATAATCCAAGATCGTTCTAAATCCTAGAGAGAGAAAGTAGAGAGAGAGTTTGAAGCGTAGAAGTTCAAATATATTCAATATGCGTGAGAGTCTTACAAGGAACAAAGCCACAAGGGACTTAAATACCCTTGGCTAAAGCCAGATATAAAAGCACTCTAAACACAGTATTAGACCAAGCCTATAAATACAATGATTACTATAAAATCTGACTTAACAATCTCCCCCTTAATAATCATTGGCGCTCCAGTCTTCAATGTAAACTGATATATTCAACTTCGAACTCTAATCAGACCTGGTAAGCGTCTTAGAGAAGCTTCTTGACTAAAAAAAATTCTTCTCGGAATCTTTCAATTTATATTGCCTTTGCTGTCTTGACAAGACTGGACCTGTTTGTAATAATCTTGAAAGAACAATCGGTTCATCAGCTTGTGCTCTAGGCGACACACCTCTTTCAAATGTACTTGAATGAACTATGGTGATCGGAGCTGGAACAGCAGAAGGACTAGTATAGCTGAGAAAATAGAATCTTGAGCAACAGATAAACGTTTGAAATCTTTGTCTCTTTAACTTCTCCTTAACTTATCCCCCTCATGACCTTGATGATCTAGATCAACTTGGTCATGCATACGTTGGAGACGAGACAACTTCAGATCTGCAAAATTCAAAATAAAGGAGAAAAAAGGAAGTTTTGCGCTACATGTTGGTGGCGCAAACTTAGTTTTGCGCTAGCTGAAGGTGGCGCAAAGTTGAGTTTTGTGCTACCAACTGTTGGCGCAAATCTGACTTAAACTCAGAAAATTATCACCTGTTGAGCTTTTTTACTCCCCCTACACATATGCACTAAATATGACAATTCAAGTTAGCATTCATATAGAAAACCAGATACTCCCCCTCGAAATGAGATATGATCTTTCAGAATATTCTCCTTATTCACTCCCCCTCGAAAAATGCACAGACCAATTAATACAGATATGAGAACACAAGAATCGAACCATTAACGTAGAAAGAAAAATATACTGAATATGTATTTTGAAACAACTAAATATATAAAATTTTAAACACTAAACAAATTAAATTCTACTCAGTAAAATATCACAGATTAATCCATCAGTGGAAATCAAGTGTATGTTGTTGGATACAGATACAAGTTTCATTGCATATCAAGTTAAAACATGTTCAATTTCAAAAACTTTCATCAATCTATTCAGTGTGCTAGCATGTGAACTTCGATTAGCTTCAAGAAAATGCAATTCTAAAAATATAATAGAAAACTTTACATGTACTCACACTAAGCCATCAAAAATTAAGATTTTCACAAATTTATAGGTTTATCGCAACTCAAACATATCACCAAGTATCATGAGATGTGTGCTCATTGGCATCTTTTAAGCTTGTGCACATTGGCATCTTCACATGAGTGTGCTCCTTGGCATCTTTTAAGCTTGTGCAGATTGGAATCTTTTAATCAAGAAGTTTGGTAAGTAAAGAACATGCCGTAAACGTAACTTTCTATCTGACCCTATGCCGCTCCCAGACCAGTTGGCCTTAGGGGACTAGGTGTCAAGCACCCCTTAGAACTTACTCTCCCAGATCAGAAAGGCTACATCGACACATCCTAAACCCATTCATACCAGTAGAACATGACTTTCGATCTGATTCTATAGAACGATTTGTGTTCGATCACTCCCAGACCAATTGACCTTAGGGGACCAGATGACAAGCATCCCACAGAACTTACTTTCCCAAACCAGAAAGGTCACATGTACAAACTTTTAAACTTAGAGATTTCTGTATTTTATATATATAATTCATCTCAATCACTCAGTTTTACATCTAAGTGCTTAGCCCATATTTTCATTACAATCCATAATTCTGACTTTTTAGGATTTCTAAGCATTGTAAACTATAAATATTCCGAATCACATAACTTTAAAGTAGTATCAAAAGTTTCAAACATGTTGCTGACCTTTCGACTTTTGTAAGACTTGAAATTTGAACATATAAAACTTCGATATAAACAAAGCAACTTGAAAATTTATCCTAGACACACATTTTATTCAAAAGAAAGAAAAACTGTAAAACTTTTACTTTATAGAATAAAATTTGTAAAGATTTAAACTTTTAAATTCAACATGCCGAGTTTGAAAATTTTTCATTTAAGACAATTGTAAAGAATTCGGCAAATTGATATTTAGTCGGAACAAAATAAAATTCAATAATACCTTCTTCCACATAATGTATAATAAATTGGTGTCTCATATGAAAGTTTTGGATCTGGTCGAACTTGCTCAGATTCTTGAAAAAAAATTGAGATAACTGGAACAACATCACAGTCAGAGATAAATGCAGCGGAATTAAGTAGATGCACTCACAGTTTCTCATTTGTCCAGAAGCTAAATGCATTGAAGAACGAGTCCTAAACTGATATGTTTAGAAGTCGAAGTCCATTGAAGTACGGGTTCTGAGCTGATTTACTTAGAAGCCATCTTTCTCTTACTCCCCCTTGACATTAGGTGCCTGCAACTCAAAATCAGACTTTGGTTTTGGAACCCACTTGTATTTGGGTCCATGTTTGTTAGTTACAGTTCTAATGGGAGAATATTTGTTAGATTTGACATAGAAAACACGAGAAAAATAATCAGATGAATGAACAGAATCATCAGTAGAGGACGAAGCATAATCTTTTGAACTTGAACCAGAGGAGGAATAGGAGACATCTTTTGCAATTTGAATCATTTGCTTTATTGAATATTTGAAAATTTTATTACAAGTAGCAAATGAATCATTTCTACAAAGTTTGTCTACATTTCGATCCTCTTCAGTCGCAGATTCATCAGATTTTCGCTTGATCCTCCATATCTGCCTTGTAGGAGTGCTCAAAGTCCTATCTAAAATATTTGAATCACAAGAATTAGAACTATCAGAAATGACTTTAACTTGCTTCTTTGACTTCTTTGACCTTCTTCTTTTACACTTTGGTTTATAATAATCATCATTTAGCGTAAAAGATTCATCAAGAATTTTCGATTTAAGATTTAAGTCTGAAGAAACAATATTACCTAAGAAACCCGACTGATCAGACAATAATCCTGAACTTGCCTTAGAGTCAGAAAAATTTTGAGAAAAGATTCCAGAATTTAGAACTTCCTTTTTGTTTTCTTTAAAATCAGAAGAAAGGCCAGAAACAGAAAGGAAATCTTGTTTTTGAGAAAATAATTTTTCTTCAAGACTTGAAGTCATGAAAGAAATAATTACATCTGATTCAATTTCTCTTTGAATATTTTGATCTTCCATTTTATCTTCAAGATCAATGATTTTGCTTTCTAACACTAATGGAGGAATATATATCTTAGAATCATAATAAACTGGAGATATATTTTCTTTATTAGTTTTAGTAGCACAGATATCAAAATAATCACCAGATAATGAAGATTTAATAGGAGAAATGTCATTTAAACTGTTTTTGTTCTTCTTTGATTTATCGGGAAAATATTTGGCATTTTCGCGCGTGTAAACAAAAGAAATTTCCTTTTTCTTGTTGTTCATTCTTTTCTCATTTTCGATATCTAAAACTTGCTTTTCATTCATCCAATCAATTTTAAATTGAGGAGCATATTTAGCAAGATTTAGATAATCGAATTTATATAAAGTCGGGGATTTTTCTATAGCATTGTCTAAACAATGTGGATTTTCAAAACCAAGTCCCCATTTTTTTTTTGATAGACTCATAACTCCGTGGTTTGTTCAAATAAATAGTTTGTTCAGTTTGATTCCTTCGATATAATTTTTCTTCCAACTCATTTATTTTATCCGAAAAACTTTCTTTTTGATTGGTCATTTCTGTCAAAGAATCAAGATAAGCCATATTTGATTTTTCTAAATCATCTAATTTCTTTTGAAAGATTTCTTTTGTATGAGCCAAAATAGATTTTTCATCTTTCAAAGAAATTTGTAATTTATCAATCAAATTTGACTTTTCTGAATTTAATTGTTTTTCAGATAATAACTTTGAGCGAAGATCGTGTAAAATAGTTATAATGATATTCATCTGTGAGGATATAAATTTGAAATCAAATTCAGAAGGTACCTCATCTTCATCAGTGGAAGAATCATCATCATTATCATCACTCTGATCATCTTCGATGAAGCACATATGAGAAGTTTCCACATTGTCAGCTTCATCGTCGGAGTGATCTAGCCAGAATTCTTCTTCAGCTAGCAGAGCGGTTCCATTCTCTCTCTTTTCGGCCAGTTCCATTTTCTTCCGATAATATGATGAATCCCGAACTTTCTTCACTCGACACTCCTTAGCGATGTGACCCGGCTTTCCACAGTTGAAACAATCAGCAACTTTCTTATGCTCGGGCAAGTTGACCTTAGATCCTAAAGTGAAGCGAAGATTGTTGGAACCCGAACGATGTTGGAACTTTTTGTTGTGGTGTTGAGAGAGAAGAATCATCGCCTTCTGTAGCGCTTCACCATCATCATCAGTTGCACCGTCATAAGCATTTTCAGATAATGCTTGTTCAGCCAGTTTGCTCATGAGAAGTGCAACCGGATCCACTGTCTTCTTGTTTTTCTTGTCAAGCTTGGCTTTCTTCTCCTTGACTATGTTCTCATCTGTCATCAGAATCTCATAAAGCTCTTGGATTTGCATAGAAGATATCCGGGCATCATTCCTCAAGCGATGACATGATTTGTTCCATTCCAGTTGAAGAGCATTGAGGAACTTCAGATTGGTCTCTAGCTCAGTCTTGGTCACTTTAATCATTCGCAGATCATTTATTACAGCACATAACCTGTCAAAAACACTTTTCAGAGACTCACCGTCTTTGGCTTTGAACTCTTCAAAATTGTTCATAAAACGTGTATGCCGAAGTTGTGTTGCAACTGTAGACCCAAGCATAATCTTCTCTAGTTGTGCCCACATTAGCATAGGATTGTTTTTATAACAATCAATGCGGTTGTAGATAGAATTTGTCAAGGCTAGCATCAGATTAGCCTTTATATCACGATCGACTTTATATTGCAACGACTCATCGGGTGTGTACTCGACGGTAGGCTTTGATAACCCAGAAGCCAGAGTGGGTTTTTCAAAAGGTCCTTCAGTTAGAATCTTCATCATGTCATCTCCATTCTTTTGAAGCTCGATGAAATTAAGAAACCGATCTTGCCATTGAGTAAACTCATTCTCATTAATCAGAACCGGAGGACGAGTTTCTGTGCCCAAAGACATCATGATATCATTCTTGTAGAACTGAGCTTGAAACACAAACTTTGCAGAATCCATATAGACAGAAAGATCAGAAAAAGTCCAAGTCTGAAAGCAGAGACTAGCGCAAACTGGAGATTTGTGCAAACAGAGGATGACGCAAACTGGGTTTTGCGCTAGACGAAGGTGGCGCAAACTTGCTTTGCGTGAAGTGATGGTGGCGCAAACTATACTTTGCGTTAGACGATGGTGGCGCAAATTAGTCTTTGCGCGAGATGTTGGTGGCGAGATCCTGTCTTTGCTTGAGCAGAAGGGGCGCAAAAGTAACTTTTGCGAGACTAAGATGACGTAAACGTTCACTTTGCGCGAGATATAGATGGCGCAAAAGTAACTTTGCGCGATGCACTGATGGCGAAAACTGATCTTTGCGTGATATGTATGTGGCGCAAACTTAAGCTTTTCACGAGACGTAACTGGCGCAAAATATACTTTGCGCGATGAACTGTTGGCGCAAAAAGAGCTTGTGAACTGAACTTGGTTGAAACTTGATGAACAAAATTCGCGCAAAACTTTGAAGAACTCGCGCAAACTTCTTGATAAACTCGATCAAACTTTGAGATGAACTGGATGAACTTGCGCAAACTTTGATGTACTGGCGCAAACTTTGGATCTGGCGCAAAACGATGAAAAACTCAGAATTTTTTTCTAAAAACGATTACAGAACCGAATCTGATTAAATTTTCTCACACAAATTTGATCGAAAACAACTTTCTAACACTTCTGAATCAAACAATTCGATTAAAAACCACAAAAACGAGAATTCGTGATACAAACAGTACGCTATACGTACTTTTTAGAAACTCAAAAATTTCAAATTTGATCTCCAAATATCGATTTTCTTGCAAAATGATGTGAATCAAAATTGTTCTACTAGTAAAACCGGATCCAACGAACCAAAATTCAAGAAAAATCGTTTAGAAAACAGTCCGAATTTGATGAAAAATCAAAAAATGAGATTTTCTTGAAAAAATCAAGAAACTCGATCAAATTTCCTGATTCAACCACAAATTCAGAATCAAAAAACGTTTCTCTCAATCCTCTCAGATTCAGATTAGGCTCTGATACCAATTGATAATCCAAGATCGGTCTAAATCCTAGAGAGAGAAAGTAGAGAGAGAGTTTGAAGCGTAGAAGTTCAAATGTATTCAATATGCGTGAGAGTCTTACAAGGAACAAAGCCACAAAGGACTTAAATACCCTTGGCTAAAACCAGATATAAAAGCACTCTAAACCCAGTATTAGACCAAGCCTATAAATACAATGATTACTATAAAATCTGACTTAACAATCTCCAAAAAGATTTTGCAAAACAATCTCCCCCTTGTTCAATTTCTGTCAAATAAAACCTTTTTCAGAAATGCATTCATTGAAGCAATCTCCCCCTTTGTCAGAATATAATCAAATTCAATCTCTTCTTTGAATAATCTTTAGCAACTTTAATCTTCCCCTTTTACTCAAGAACAGTCTTCAACTTTCAGTTATCTGCCCAAAGTCTTTGAACAACATTTGCAATAAGCTTTAACAATCTCCCCTAAAGTAATAAGAACTTCTTTCAGACTTCGGAAAGAAATTATCTTCATATTTGACTCGGTTTGCTTCATCAAATCAATTTTCAAAGAAAACTTTCAGTAAATTTCAGCAAACTTTCCAAAATCTCTGAACTTTGTCTTTCAAACTTGTACAATCTTCAACAAACTTGCATTCTTTGACACAAACTTCTGCCATAACAGATATAAACTCTTCTTCATCAAACATTTTTTGAACAACTCTTCTCCATTTCTTGAGTCTCTCTCCCTTTTTGATGATCGTGACATTGAAATCATCAAAACTTTCACAAGAAATGTCATGAACCAATCTGACCATTGATCTTTTATAAGAGCCTCTGACTATTTATCGATCCAAAAGATATTCATCCGAATCTTTGCAAATTCAGACAAATTATGAGTGTAACACTTGAATCAACAAATGAATCAGTTAAAAATGCCTGTCAGTAACACAAAGTCACTGTGTGTAACGAATACACATTGGAACGGAGCTTTTTGATGTTCACTCCCCCAGGTCTTCCATTCAATCATCAAATAACACAAGTTTATTCTATGAACGTTTTAGACAGAAAAACGAATTTCCTGTGTGCTCGTGCTTATGTATGAAATAATTAAACACATGATGATTGCTTTACTAGGCTCAAAATTGTGTAAACCATTGAGACAACAACAGTAATACACAATTGTGCATGATCGAAGTGCGAAGGTGGGGCAAACTTCCTTTTTTTTCAATATCCAGATTTTTCAAATGAAAACCAGATAGCATATGTGTTGCATCTGTTAAACCCATAATACTAGTTGATAAACAAAGTCACTGTGTGTAACGAATACACATTGGAACGGAGCTTTTTGATGTTCACTCCCCCAGGTCTTCCATTCAATCATCAAATAACACAAGTTTGTTCTATGAACGTTTTAGACAGAAAAACGAATTTCCTGTGTGCTCGTGCTTATGTATGAAATAATTAAACACATGATGATTGCTTTATTAGGCTCAAAATTGTGTAAACCATTGAGACAACAACAGTAATACACAATTGTGCATGATCGAAGTGCGAAGGTGGGGCAAACTTCCTTTTTTTTCAATATCCAGATTTTCCAAATGAAAACCAAATAGCATATGTGTTGCATCTGTTAAACCCATAATACTAGTTGATAAACAATCACACAACACAATACAGATCAAGAGATGAATAAATCAGAATAACATACCACGATCCCTTGATTAATCAATGAAAACCTTGTGTGTGTTCTTGGTACCTTGATGCGCACAATTACAGAGAAAATGTACGGCTACCTTCTAAACTATAATTATGATTATTATTAAGGATTAACCCTAAAACCTAATAATTAAAACCTATATATATTAAGCCGTATAGGCCTAATGGGCTTGAGGCCCAATAACAAATAACTTTCAACTAAATACAAATTAGACCCCCTAATTAACTTTAATCTTGAATACAATTTATGATCCAACAATCTCCCCCTTTGGATTCAAGATTAAAAAATTTGGTAATTGTCTTCGGGTCTTCTCTTCTCTTGAAAACTTGTAGTCTTTCTTTAACTGAAGTGTCATTCTGACGATCATCTTCAATCAGACTTTTGATAAATCAAATAACTTTGATATCTTTGAAACTTTGAAATCTTCAGCAATCTTAGTTCTTCACTTTGATATCTTTCACAAACATTCTTGTATAGTCTTCCTCTTTGTATTCACCCCCTTTTTGATGAGTGATGAGAATCATCATCATCAAAACATATCAAAACAATCTCCCCCTTTGTGTATAGTCATCAATTAAGCATTGTCTTCTAATATATATCCCTGTGTGGAAATAAGAGCAGTCTCTCCAAATGGAGAAAGTGATTATTTCAATCTTTTCAGATTCAAATATAATAAATGTGGTAACCCTGAATCAACAAATGACTCAGTTTGGAATGCCTGTCAGTGACACAAAGTCACTGAGTAACACAAAGTTACTGTATAAGGAGCTGGTTTTGATATTGACTCCCTAGAACTTCCATTCAATCATCGAATAACATATGGTTATCTATGAACGTTCTGACAGAAAACAAATTTCTGTATGCTTGTGCATGTGTATGAAAGAATTAAGCACAGATGATTGTTTTTCAATTTAGGCTCAAAGTATGTAAACTTGTTGAGACAACAACAAATATACAAAGAATCAATGTGCATGAGAAAGGGTTCGAAGGTGGGGCAACTTTCCTTCTTTTTCAATATTAGTATCTTCCAAATAAAGAACCAATAGCATATGTGTTGCTTCCCCAGAAAATGTGAAACATTCTCTTTTTGAGAAAAGAATGAGTAGCTGGTGGGGTTGTATGCAAGAGATGGCATGGGCTAGGTGCCTTTTTCAATGTCATTCACGAAGAAATATGAAACAACAGATAATGTGGCTGCCCGACTCAGAAAGAAGTTTGGTGCAGAGTTTGATATTCTTTTACTCTATTCTCTTACCCTCTTTCTTTTAAACTGTTAAATCTCACTTCTAACCAATCTCTCTTTTCCATTTTACCTCTTCACACACAAACACTCAAATCTTTTGACCCCTCTCCCCTCAGTCACTCAGGGAATACTTCCTAGGTAGGAAACACTGGTTATCGTGAATCCATGGAAGTTCTGTTAAGCTCACACACTGAATCCCTTGTATTTTCCTAAAAGAACGTGTTGTTCAACAACCTTTTATACATGTAAGCACAAAGGAATACAAACATGAAGAATAAAATGTTGGAGAAATCAAAAACATAAGTTGTTTTGACAATGCTATTCTCCCCCTCAAACTAAAAGAGTTTGACAGTTAAGCTCTTTGATAATTAAGCTCCCCCTCAACTTAATAATAATTTTTTTTAATAACACAAATAAAAAGAACACAAAACACTGAAGTGTGGGTTCTAATCAGATGTGATTAGAAGCCATTGTCACTTGAACAAACCTGCACATAGAAGAAAATCATGGTAATCATTTGGGAAAAAGATTCCTCTATCGTTAGCAACAGTTGGAGAATAAATATAGAAAACACAACATTAAGAGTCAGAATACTCTCCCTCGAATCATGAGTAAGGTTAAGAAGACATGTTCAACATACCAAGTTTGCTGATTAGAAACTGGAACCTCTTTTCATCCAACGACTTGGTGAAAAGATCAGCTAACTGGAAATAAGTATGAACAAAATGCATTTCAATGTCACCTTTTTCTACATGATCTTTGATGAAGTGATAGCGTATATCTATATGCTTGGTCTTCGAATGATGAACCGGGTTAACAGTTATAGCAATTGCGCTCTTGGAATCACAATAAATAGGAATGCGCTTGTAGTTGTACCCAAAGTCTCTTAACTATGTTTTCATCCAGAGGACTTATGAACAACAGCTAGCAGCAGCTACATATTCAGCCTCAGCAGTGGATGTTGAAACACAGTTTTGTTTCTTTGAGGTCCAACTCACAAGTTTGTCACCTATAAATTGACATGATCCAGAGGTGCTTTTCCGGTCTAGGTTACATCCTGCATGATCAGCATATGTAAAGGCAGTTAGATCAAAACGAGAATCCTTTGGATACCAAAGGCCTAAATTAGGAGTGCCTTTGAGATATCTAAGGATTCACTTAACAGCATTAAAGTGTGACTCTTTAGGATTAGACTGATATCTCGCACAAAAACATGAGGCAAACATTATATCTGGGCGACTGGCAGTCAGATAAAGTAAAGAACCAATCATGCTACGATACACCTTTTGATCAACAGGTTTACCAGAGGGATCTGTATCTAAGAGTGTACTAGTAGCCATTGGTGTTTTCATGACTGAACTATCTGATATATTGAACTTTCTTAACATGTATTTTATATATTTAGCTTGATTAATGAAAATGCATTCGGGTAATTGCTTTACTTGTAAACCAAGAAAGAATTTTAACTCACCCATCATCGACATTTCAAACTTTGTTTCCATGATTTTAGAAAAGTTCTTGCAAAATTTCTGATTTGTCGACCCAAATACTATGTCGTCAACATAAATCTGAATGAGAATCAAGTCCTCACCTTGCCTTTTGAGAAATAAGGTGGTGTCAACCGTACCTTTCTTGAAGCCAGAAGCTAGAAGAAATTTAGTTAGAGTTTCATACTAGGCTCTTGGTGCTTGTTTAAGACCATACAATGCTTTGTCTAGCACGTAGACATGATCAGGGTGATGAGGATCAATGAAACCTTCAGGTTGTGCCACGTAGACCTCATCATGCAGAATGCCATTTAGGAAAGATGACTTTACGTCCATTTGATAGACTGTAAAGTTTTTGTGCACTGCATATGCTAAGAAGATTCTGATGGCTTCAATCCTTGTGACAGGGGCGAATGTTTCGTCATAGTCAATGCCCTCCTGTTGACAGTACCCTTTTGCAACCAATCAAGCTTTGTTTCTCACAACTACTCCGGCCTCGTCTTTCTTGTTTCTGAATACCCACTTGGTTCCAATAACAGTTTTACCTTTAGGTAGTGGGATCAAGCGCCATACCTTGTTCCGTTCGAATTGCAGAAGCTCGTCTTGCATAGCAGAAATCCAGAAGGGATCACGTAGAGCTTTTAATGCTTTCTTTGGTTCTAGGGAACTAAGGAAGCTTGAAAACATGCAGAAATTAGCTGACGCTGACCGTGTCGTGACACCAGATTGTACGTCACCTGTCACGTTATGCAGGGGATGATCCTTAGTCCAACGATGGGTGCTTGGTAAGTATTCAATTGTTTGTTGCGTATTTGATGCATTATATTCATCATGCACGACAGGTAGATCCATAGATGTACTCGGGACATCTTGTACAGGAGTTTATGATACTGAAGCTTCTAGAATAGCGGTTGAAGTGCTCGTGACTTCAATTCCAGAAGTAATATCTGCAGAGACAGATTTAGCATTAGTAGAGTCAGAAACTAACGGTTTACTTGTACCTGATGGAGATGCAGTGACATCTTCGGACGGTCCAGACATGTCTTCAGAAATAGTAGGGACCTCCGAGCTTGTTGTTGATATTGATATGCCTTTGTCAAAGTCTGCACAAATATCATCGAAGGCATCAATAAACAATAAATCTAACTCAGATGAATTGGAGTTAGAGTTAGAAGAAGTAGATCCTTTAGACACTGGTTCTATTCTAGAGTGAATAGAAGCTTTGTTCTTAAGTTCGATTTCTGAACAGTTGTGTCCAGAAGTCCGTGTAGAATTCTCATCAAAGGAGACATTCATGCTTTCAACAATCGTCTTGGTTCGAATAATGTAAATTCGATAAGCTTTGGATGTCAGAGAGTATCCAACGAGATATCCTTCATCCGTTTTCTTATCAAATTTTGAAAATCCTTGACGTTCTCGCAAAATGTAACACCTGCAACCAAAAACACGAAGGAATTTGATGTTAGGTTTACGATTGTTGATTAACTCATATGTTGTTTTATCAAAACGTTTGACCACAATGGTACGATTATGAGTGAAGCAAGTTGTTGCGACTGCCTCAACCCAAAGATACATGGGTAGATCAGAATATGCAAGCATAGTACGAGCAACTTCAACAAGAGTGCGGTTCTTCCGTTCAACAATGCCATTCTGCTGTGGAGTGTAGGTTGCGGAGAAGTTATGTGAGATTACCACAGAGATAAGATAACTCTGCAAGGTGTCATTCTTGAACTCCGTGCTTTGTCACTGTGAAGAGTTCGGACTGGCAATTGAAGACGTACTTGAATGCGCTTTATAAAAGATATAATCAATTTTGGCGCATATGACTTGTTGTGAAGGAACTCGAGCCATGTATACCTGGAATAGTCATCTATCATTACTAAGACGTACTTCTTGCCGTTGATAGACGCTGTTCTCATTGGGCCACAAAGGTCCATATGAAGAAGTTCCAGTGCAGATGAGGTCGATGATTCAGTTTTGGACTTGAATGAGCTTCGCTTCATTTTGCCCAAATCACATGCAAAACATAGTGAGTCTTTTTCGAACCTCATTTCTGGTAGACCTTTGACCAGACCTTGTCTCTGTAGCTTAGCTATGGATCGGAAATTCTGATGAGACAGGCGGCGATGCCACGTCCAGGATTGTGCTTTAGAGGCTTTGGCTAATAGGCATACGGGACGTGTGGCAGACAGTGTAGGAAAATCTACATAATATAGATTTCCATGGCGCTCAGCTTTGAAGACTTCGTAACCATCGGGATCCTCAAGATAGCAATGAGTTGTTGTGAGGCGAACTTGATATTTCATGTCACAGAAGTGACTGGTGCTAAACAAATTATGATTAAGTCCTTCAACATATAACACCCTTTGAATCTTCACAACTTCATTATCAAGCATTCCATAGCCTCTGACGTGTCCTTCTACTTCTGAATTTGCAAAACGAACTGCCCCGGAAGGCTCCTCCACATAGTTATGCAAGAGGTGCTTGAATCCTGTCATGTGGTGTGAACATCCGGAATCTATCACCCACAATCGACAGGCTTGCAAAAGAGACAATTAGTTTTTGCTTAGGTACCCATATCAAAATGGGTCCTTCGCGGTTAGCACCAAGCAATTCAGGAATATCAGCAGGTTTAACTTTCACTCTCCATTCATAACGGGGGTTTGGAACCCATTTCCAAACCATTTTAACATTTAATTCCTGAAAGTGCTTTTTAGAACTTGGATTGGTAACCTTAGCCCGAAACACTTTGGGTTGCGTGGAAGAATTAGAATTAAGGTTCAGTTTAGATTTTCTTTTACTCTTTTTGGACTTAGGAGGGGAGTAGTATTTGAAAGAGTTATCCTAGCAGTGTTTGCAATATAGATTCTTTCGAGCAAAATTCATAAATTTAGATTTATCGGAACAAATCTAACATTCATGTCCATCAAAAGAATTACTTTTGAAAACATTATTGTCTGAAGTACAACTATTTGAAACAAAAGTTTCACTAAAATTCAAACTATCATTTTTATTCACCCTATCATCTTTATTCTTCTTACTCCTCCCAACTCCATTTCCTTTTATATCTGAAATAGAACCAGGAATCTTGTTAGTCTCTATCTTAGAGGGTGGTTCTTTTCTAGAGTTACTTGAAGTCTCACCCTTCTCAAAAATACTAGGTGGATATTCAGGACAATTAGAGTAAACAACTGAAGGTTTTGCAGGAGCATCAAATTCTGGATTAGTTCTTACCTTCCAGCTTGGATCATTGAACATTTGTTTATCATTTGAAGCATTCTTAAACAAAGTAATTTTCAAATCATTGATCTCTGTGCAAAGCTCTTGATTTTCTTTCAAAGATTTTTCAAGTTTAAATTTGAGATCAAAGTTTTCATCTTCAACCTCATCAAAAGACTGTTGCAACATATCAATTTGCTTCATCAATTCAGATGTATGATTACTCACAGAATTTGACTCCTTTGCAGTAGAAACAAGATCAGAGTCTGAAGCATTCATCATTTCAGAAAACCTTTCCTCAGTCATGTTCTCAATAAACTCCATTTTGTCATTTTTAGAACAAGATCCATTCATGAGGACAGTTTCTTCTTCAACCTCCTCAACAAGTAAAGGTTTAGAAGCAATGGGATTTGAGACTGATAGTATAGTTGATGGATCAACATCCGATTCATACTCATCATATTTGCATGCAATCTCAGGTGGAACTGTGTCATTGCTGACTGATTCTTTTGAAGATGTGGTAAACAGTGAATCAAACTCAGCCAATTCGATCTTTCGAGTCTCATAGCTTTTGTTCAAATCACTATATTTAAAACCAACTGATTTAAAAGAATTTTGAGAATCAGTGTCACAAGACTTGTTTTCTCCCATTTCCTCTTTACCTTTGTTCTCTGTAAAAGGTTTAGAAGTACTTGCTTTAACAAAGGTTGCACGAATGTTAGGAATTGGTCTGATTGTGGAGCCAAGTTTATCAAAATTATACAAGTGCTCTGGTGCCTTTTTCAAAACATCGTTCATTGGCAAACCCAATCCCGGTTTGAGTTTATAAAACCTTTCATCTTGGAGTTTATTGGTTAACAGATTTAAAGTCTGCTCAGTCTGACCTCGTTTCATGTTAATATCCTCCAATTGCTTAATCTTGGTGTAAGCTTCATTTCTTTCTTGAAAACAAACTTCAAATTTGATTTTAAATTCACCCTTTTCAGCATTGAGATTTACAAGATCCTTTTCTAAGCCAGATATTTTTCTTTTTAAAGATTCTTTTTCAGCTTTTAAACCATCCTTTTCTTTTTCTTTTTCTTTTTCTTTTTCTTCCACAACAACTTTTAGCAAAGCGTTTTCATCACGAAAACTCAACACTGATTGATGTGCGGAGCTAAGTTTACCTTTCAATAAAGCAAATTCATCTTTCATATTATGTATTTGGTCCATCAGAGATTCAATAAGTTCAAAATTATCACTTACCTCAGAGTTTGCATCTTCAGAATGTACCTCAGAAGCTTTATCGTCACCATCCAGTTTTGCCATGTAGGAAACTTGGGTGAAGTGCGCCTGCTCCTCGTCATCAGAACTTTGGAACAACCAGTTTTCCTCTTCAGCCATAAGCACCTTTCCTTCTTCAGCTTTCTTGGCAATGAGTGACTTCCTTGCATAATATTCTGAGTTCTTTACCTTCTTGAACTTGTAGTCTCTAGAGAAGTGCCCAAATTTGCCACAGTTGTAGCATCTGACCGGTTCATCCTTTCTCTCTTCCTTCTTCTCCTCTCTCTTTTCTTCTCTTCTGTCATCTTTCCTTTCTTCTCGTCTTTCCTCTTTCTTTCCATGCCTTGGCTTGTATCTCATCTCAGACTTCTCTTTCTTGTGCCCTTCATACTTTGGCTTTGAGTAGTACTTTTTCTTGCCAAAGCTCTTCTTGAATTGACGAGTTATCATGGCCAAGTTCTCAGAGAATCTTTGTACATCATCATCAGAGTCAATCTCCAGTTCTTCATCACTTGTAGCAGAATCAGACTCAGTAATCTCCGTAACAAGAGCTTTAGACACCTTTTTCTTTGACCTTGCAGAGGATATAGGAACTGAACTCTTTCCTTTGCCAGCTATGAGAGCCACGGAATCCTTCAGATTATTAGACTCATTATTAATGGTTCTCACCTCATCCTCATGCTGAGAAAGTGTAGAGAAGATATCAGTGACATTTTCCTGATCCATGTTCTTTGACATCTGAAGGTTGATTGCAAAGTTCTTCCATTCAGGATTCAGGTTCTTGATGAACTTATAATTTATCTCTGAAGCAGATTTAGAGATATTGTTCCTCCGCAAGTCATTTAGAATGATATTGTATTTGTTGTAGGTATTCAACAGCGTCTCTCCTTCTTTTGCGTGAAACCCCTCATAGGCATTTATGCATAGATTATGCTTGGCTTGGATGGAGGCTTCACTTCCTTCAAACTGTCTTGATAATTCATCCCAAACTTCTTTATCAGAGCTCCGACTGTCTACACGGTTGTAGATGTCATTTGGGATGGCCATCGTCAGGTAAATGAGAGCTTCTTCATCTATCTTGTATAGATCTTTCTCCTTTTCACTGAAGTACTGATACAGTTTAGGAACAAATCTGTCAGGGATTTCTGGAGAGGTTTCAGTTTCTGCTTGACCAGGTATTCTGATAATTGGATTTACTGGACCAGAAGTGATTGATTCCATGTATTCTCTGTTCTTGATATTCAGAAACTGGATCATTCTCTTCTTCCATTGCTGATACTCATTTGCCATGAGGACAGGAGGTTTGGACTGAGAGCCCATGGAGAGAAGTTGGTTCGACATCTTTAGTTGTATGGTTAGTAATTAAACTTATCTGTACCAAGAGAATCAACTAGATGAGATCTTTAGAATCAAGAATTGGATAAAAACTACACTAAAAAATTTTCAGAAAAATAAATTTCCAAAAATAATCAAATGCAGATATCGCAAACAGTATTAAGCTCAAACAAATTAGCAAACAGAAAAACTGGCGAAAATCACAGATATGCGCTAAAGGACCGAGGCGCAAAAGACAACTTTGCGCTAAGTGAACCTGGCGCAAAAGAGTTTTGCGCTAAAGGAGTCTGGCGCAAAAGTCAACTCGCACTAAGAGGTTTGCGTGAGAAGTGGGTCGCGAGAAGTTAGACTTTGCGTGAAGAGAGAGTGGTGCAAAGAGAGATTTGCGCGAGGTATGGGTCGCGCGAAATGAGTTTTGTGCGAGAGACAGGTGACGCAAAATGGCGGTTTGTGCGAGTAAAGGGTGGCGCAAAATGGCGGTTTGCGCGAGTAAAGGGTGGCGCAAAAGAGATGTTTGCGCGATAAGCGGATGGCGCAAACCTGAGGTTTGCGCGTATAACAGATGGCGCAAAAATAAGGACCGGTGTCTTGCTTGACCGGATCTTCGACCGGTGTCCTATTGACCGGATCCTTCGACCGGTGTCCTGAGTATCGACCGGACCTGACCGATATTTAACCGACCGGTGTTTCGACCGGGATGTATCGACCGGGATCTTGTGACCGGGGTGGACTAAAGTCTCCTGACCGGTGTGGACCGAAGTTGTGCGACTGGTGTGTCTCTGACCGGTGTTGCGACCGGGACCGGACTTGATGAATAACGACCGGTGTTCTTAAAATTCGATCCAGAACTCGATTATCAACCCATAAAACACTTCAAACACTCAAATTCAATGCAAAAAATCATACTTTTGTACCCATTAACATATATCGATCAAAACATAATCAACATTAATGATTAAAAATCGCTTTTTATCACTCAATTTGAAGAACACAAACCTCGACAGTTTTATGAACCCAGATTCGAAAAATCATAAAAATCCAATCGATTAATGAATTAAAGCTCAATTAAACTAGCAGATGATTTTCAATAACATAAAATGCACCTAATCAAATCGATTTTATGCATAATAACACATTAAATCAATCGATCGATCTTTACACAGTGAAAAGTCGATGAACGCAGTAAACAACCGAAAAATACTGTTTTTAATCCAAAAAACTTGATTATTTGGCTCTGATACCACTTGTTAAACCCAGAATACTAGTTGATAAACAATCACACAACACAATACAGATCAAGAGATGAATAAATCAGAATAACATACCACGATCCCTTGATTAATCAATGAAAACCTTGTGTGTGTTCTTGGTACCTTGATGCACACAATTACAGAGAAAATGTACGGCTACCTTCTAAACTATAATTATGATTATTATTAAGGATTAACCCTAAAACCTAATAATTAAAACCTATATATATTAAGTCGTATAGGCCTAATGGGCTTGAGTCCCAATAACAAATAACTTTCAACTAAATACAAATTAGACCCCCTAATTAACTTTAATCGTGAATACAATTTATGATCCAACATCATCCCTAGAAAAATATGAAACATATTCTTTTTAAGAAAAAGATGAGTGGTTGGTGGGGTTTAAATCAAGAGTTGGCATGGGCTAGTTACCTTTTTCAATGACGTTCACCGAAGAATTGTGAAACAATTAGAAATGTAGTTATCTGGCTCAGAAAAAGTTGGTGTAGAGTTTGATATTCTTTTACTCTGATCTCTCACCCTCTTTCGTTTTAACATTGAGCTCGCTTCTAACCAAACTCTCTTTTTCATTTTACCTCATCACACACTCACACTCAGTTATTTTGACTCCTCACACTCGATCACTCAAGGATTAACTTCTTGGCTAGGAAACACTGGTTAACGTGAATCTATAGAAGTTCAATTAATTCCTCACACAATGAACCCATGTTATCCTAAAAGTACAATGTTGCTCAAACGGTTTAAGTTTGCAGTTAAAGTACAAAAATACATGTCAGATGTCGGTATGCTCATAAAGATAATCATGAAGATTTGAGCATTTTTAACCATGAAGATATTTCAAAACAAGTATATTGAATGAATGAAATGAATACAAGAAACTTGTTTGAAAATCTGACATTGTATAATAAGATCAAATATGAATGATTTTAACAATCAAGGTTTAAGTCAAGAAAAATTGGAATTTGTCTATACGAATCAAAATATAGACAGTCTTGGAAGGAACGTTTTGAATGAAGTCAACGCTTAGCAAACATTGAATATCAAGCGGGGTGTCTTACCATCTAAAATATGTTTCAATATGAGACATGGTAAGATAATATCAAGAAAAATAGCAAACCGGTGTGAATGAATACTTGACAGTATATAGAAAAGATAATACACAAGTATTTATCTTTGGAAACACACGATTTGTTTAACATTTAAGCTCATGAAAAAAAGTGAAAAACATTTAAAATCACACTTCTAAATTCATGAAATCATTTTGAGAATAGAGAAGTGGTTTGAACATTTAAGAACATGTTTTCATAACTAAAAGTTGTCCGTCTTTCAGATATGTATGAGATTACGTTTAGAATGAACCTTACGCTCATCTTAAATCTCATGAAGTCAGCTCAAAATCATAAAAGATGTGATCGTTTAAGCTTCCTCTCAAATCTGTAAAAGTCACAAAGTCTGTCAAAGTACAAAGCTTTATTCACAAAAATTATTGAAAAGTAAAGACATAAAGCAATAAAACATGTTAAGAATAAGTTCTGATCAGATATAATCAGAAGTCATAATCCTTACTCAACTCCCCCTGAAATTATGCATCATAAAATTTTTTAGTTATAGAATATATGCAAAGTATATCAACTCCCCCTCAAATGTAGATTATCTTATCATCTTCACACACTCCCCCTGAAATCATGAACAAACTTAAGTGCAAATATCTTTCACATTAAAAATAAAGAAATGAATAAAAATAACAAAACTAAACTTTATTAGGTAACAACAGATTAAGTCTTGAGATTTAGCATACCAAGCTTTGAAAGGAGAAAATTAAATCTCTTTTCGTCAAGTGGATTGGTGAACAAATCAACTCTTCTTGCATCGCAATCACCCAGTCTGAGTCTGCTAGAGCTTCAGATACTCGAGTTGGCTCTATCTTGCTCAAGAATGAATCATGCATGCACTGATTAAGTGTAGCAGACCTAGTTTACACTGGTTTGGATGGATCTCCAATGATTTGATGTATTGGGTGCTCTTTGGTCCACTTGTGTTCATGAGGGAGTGGATTAGATGTAGATTGATCATAATGTTCATCTAAATGTTGTTCAGATAGGGGTTCAGTTGAAGTAGGCGGTGCAGAAGCTTCAGTTGGTTGAACATTTGCTATCTGTTGAGTAGGCATTGTAGTACATCCAACTGATTCAACAACTTCTGGATCCTCATTAACATGTACAACTTCAACTGATAGAGTAGGCGTTTGAACTTGAATTTCTTCTTGAATCGGGATTGTTGATTCACTAGATACCTCTGATGTGATTGGTTGATTATCGTTTGATTCTTCGGACCTATCAATCACAACAGGTTTAGTCACTTTAGTACCAAGAAATTCAACATAGAAATGTTCAAACAATAAATCTAAATCTGATAAATGTGATGTAGAAGTTGAC
Source organism: Arctium minus (assembly GCA_954870635.1). NCBI lineage: Eukaryota > Viridiplantae > Streptophyta > Magnoliopsida > Asterales > Asteraceae > Arctium > Arctium minus. The sequence goes on along the minus strand of OX941089.1, from coordinate 45,118,166 downwards.
GCTTTATCATAATTTAAAACATTAACCGCAGGTTCTGGACTGATTTGCCCAGAAGCTAACACTCCAGTAAGTACGGGTTCTGAACTGTGTTGTTCAGAAGCCAACTTCTCATCGAATGTGACGTTGACGCTCTCAACAACAATCTTCGACTTCTTTTGATATACTCTGTAAGCTGCAGACATTTGACAATAGCCGATAAAAATGTCTTCGTCAGCTTTTGGACTGAACTTGTTCAAGTTTTCTTTGTCGTTCAGTACAAAGCACCTGCATCCAAAAATATGAAAGTGTTTAATGCTAGGTATTCTATTATTTATTAAAGCATACAAAGTTTTACCGAACCGGTGGTGGATAATGGATCGATTCTGTGTATAACAAGCAGTCGACACAACTTCAGCCCATATAAATAGAGGTAGATCTGATTGACTCAACATAGTTCGAGCGGCCTCGACTAGCGTTCTGTTACATATTTCTACAACTTCATTTAGTTCAGGCGTTCTGGCAGCAGAAAACTGATGTGATATCTCGACCGATTCGAGATAGTCATCAACAATTATGTTCTTGAATTCTGTGCCATTGTCCGTTCTAAGAAGCTTGACTGTCTTCTGCAGATTCACTTGAGTGGTCTTAAGAAATGTGATGATGACTTCGGGCGTCTCATCCTTTGATCTTAGAAAATTTGACCCAAGTGTATCTCGAGTAATCTTCCACAATCACCAATACATACTTCTTGTCATTTATGCTTTGTATTCGCATCGGACCACAAAGATCCATATGCATTAACTCCAATAGAGAAGTTGTACTCGGCTCAGGCTTCAACTTATGAGCGACTCTTTTCATCTTTCCCTTCTCACACGTTGCACAGAGATGTTCTTTGATGTATTTGAGCTCTGGAAGTCCTTTCACTAAGTTTTCAGTGACCAACTTGTTGATATAACGAAAATTCAGGTGAGATAATCTTCTATGCCATAACCAACTCTGCTGCATAGAGGATTTTGAGAGTAGACACACCTCATTGTCAGTTTTGACTTTTGACAAGTTAATCGTGTAGAGGTTTGACTTTCTCGTCCCGACCAAGAGTTCTTTACCATCTCCAGTACGCACAGAACACCTCTTGGCCTTAAAATTAACCTCTAGGTCTTTGTCACAGAACTTTCCAATGCTGAATAAGTTATGCCCTAGGCCTTCAACATAACTCACCTTCTTAATCATTACGTTGTCTTGAATAACGTCACCATAACCCATAATTGGTGAAAACTGGTCATTCCCAAAGCGTACATTTCCAAAAAAATTCTTTGTATAATTAGACAATAAATCTTTCTGCCCGGTCATATGCTTGGAGCAATCAGAATCCAAGTACCATATATGACGGGTCTGCATAAGAGAAATCAGGGAACAACAACTTTTGGTACCCATTTATATTTGGGTCCTTTCAGATTAGCGCAAGATTTTGGCACCCATTTGAATTTGGGTCCCCTTTTATTTTGAAAAACATGAGGTATACAATATGTTCCAAACCAACATTCAGAATATTGTCGAGTCACAAAATCATTTCGACGATATGTAGACAACTGATTAGTAATCGGAGATAATTAGAACAATTGCTTTATTGAATATTTCTTGTAAGAAGTTACAATATTTGTTTTTGTAGAAGCAATGTTACCAACCAAATCAATACTACTAACAGAAATCCTATTACATTCAAAATTCAAAAATGACTTTGTAAGCTCTCCAACTATCTTCTTTGGTCGCCATTCAGTTCTAACTTCAGACCTTTCCCTTCTCAGTTCTGAAACAAAAGATTTAGATTTGTTAGGAAAATGAGATTTCTGAGTCTGTGATTTCTTTTGCTTACCTTTGTTGGTCCGTTTCTGTGAGCGCATTTTATTTTGATTTTTACCTTTTTCATAATAATCAATATTCACATAAACTGATTCACCAACCTTAGTTGATGATTCACCTACTTCAAACACACTAGCTAAAGCTTCAGAGTTAATAATAAAATCAGAATGATCTGGAAGTTTTGCATTGAAGTCAAACATACCAATACTTTCATCAACACAACCAGCATCAGAATTTAAGAAATCATTTGCACACGCAAATAAGTCATCAATATCATCTTCAGAAGTTTGAGGTGCCTTGGAAGAGTTTGAACACTTATCAGATTTAGATTTAAAAACAATGTTCTTCATGACTGTAGAAAATAGAACTTGTTCAATATCAACCAAGATTCTTTCGTCAGATAAAATGTTTTCAAGATCAACTATTTTGCTTTATAAAACAAGTGGAGGAACATAAATTTTGGCTTTAATAGGTTTTGCCTCCAACTCTTTTGTAGAATAACTTGCAAAATAATCATTCGAAAGTAACTTTGATTGTTCAGAAATATAACTATCATTCAACTTTTGATAGCAGAATGGTAGTTGCATTTTCGTTGTATTCTTTCTATTCTCTTCTTCTTGGCCTCTACTTCATTAGAAGATTTGGTAACAAATTTGGGTTTCAAATGAGGATGTTTGTTAGCCGCTTGTAGAAAATCAAAATTATACAAAGCTCGCTGTTTTCTGATTGCTTTCTTCAAATAGCGTGGGTTATCGTAACCGAGACCCCACTTTTCTTTAACATCATTTTCCTCATTTGGTGTATTTAGAAAGATGGTCTGATCTGTTTGACCTCTAGTATATAATTTTGCTTCCAAACCATTTACCTTTTTCTCCAAACTCTTATTTTCAACCTGCAATTTGTGAACTCTTAGCACAAATTCTTGTTTTTCAAGATCAGACTTTGAAAGTTTAGAGATATCTTCAGAAATCTTATTTTCAAAACAATCTTTTTGTTGTTTAAAATCAGTAGCAGATTTATTCAAAGAGTCAACCAGACTTTTGTTCCCAACAAGTTCCTTGTTAAGATAAAAAATATTTTGACACTTCTTAGAAACTCTGCTTTTCTCCCTTTTCAGTTTATTTTGAAGGTCTTGAAGCTCAATCATCATGGCTTCCATTTTGGTTAGAAAACCAGATTCAGAAAGATTATTTACCTCATCAGAATTTTCTTCATCAGACTCATCATACTTAACTTCTTTTCCCATCAGACACATGTGAGCGGTCTCTTCCTTTTCTTCATCATCCGAGTGGTCTAGCCAAAACTCATCTTCTTCCATTAAAGCCTTTCCAGCCTCCTTCTGTTTTGCCAAAAGCATTTTGTGCTTGTAATAGTCTGAGTTTCTCACAGTAGGCTTCCGACAGTCTTTGGCGTAGTGACCCACTTTACCGCAATTATAACATTTTATATGCTCATCAGACCTCTTCTCACCGTAATCATTAACAAACTTTTTCTTCTCTTCTGGCTTTCTTTCTAGAAACTTCTTCTCCTTATACCTTCTTCTTTCAACTTTTTCTCTATGCTCATAATTTCTGGAGCCAGAAGAGTATCTTTGACTGTTTGATCCCGACTTATAAAATTTCTTTTGGAAAGCTCGGGTCAGCAATAACATGGCTTGATTTAAGATTTCTCCATCATCACTATCAAAATCAACATCATCAGAATCGTCAGAACTTGGAATAACAACTTTCTTTTTCTTCTTCTTTTCCTTCTCTTTCTAAGCTACTACCAAGGCAATGGGGTCAACAACTTTCTCAACCTTTTTCTTCTCTTCTCTTCTCTTTTGTCTTCCACTTCCTCCTCATTCTGCCTTAATGTTTCATACACTTCATGCAGAGGAATGTCACTGAGATCTTTCATTTGTTTCATCCTTCTTGTATGCTTCTTCCATTAGGGCTGAAGGATACTGAGGAATTTGACATTGTTTTCTATTTGCTTCTTCTTCACTTTGTTCTTTGCAAGCTCATTAAGCAATAGAACAAATCTCTCATAAGTTTCCTCAAGGCTCTCATTCTCCTTAGCTTTGAACTCTTCATAGTTGTTAATGCAATTAGCAACCTTCGTCTTATTTCCAACCTTAGTTCCCATCATCATCTTCAGTAACTGACCCCACATCTTCTTGGCAGTTGCTTTGTAGCTGTCTATTTTGATGTAGATCTCGTTAGGTATGCTTTGCAAAAGTAGAGATCTAGCTTGCTTGTCGGCTTTATATCTATTCTTTTGCTCTTCAGTATACTGAGAAAGATCTTTTGGTACTGTCTTTGTCTTTTGTGCTCTGTCCACATTCCCATCTCCGCTGTTAGAGGATTCATCATCTGGTATTTCCATGGTAAGAGGTACCATGGGACCTTCTATGATGGACATCAAGATGTTCTCTCCATTTGCATGTCTGTCCACAAAATCCAGAAACCGGTCTTTCCATTGCTCATATTCTCCGTTGAAGAGCACCGGAGGTTTCACATCTGTACCGATAGAGAGTGAGTCTTTGGAAGTCATCATGTTAAGAAAACTGTTTCAATAAGAACTTGAAATGATCGTTAGTTCAAGTGAAATCAAAATACAGAAAAGCTTAGAAATTTCATAAATTAAAAAAAAATTCAAAAATCTCCTAAGTATGCAATTCGCATACCACACTTGGACAAAAACAATTCGCACATAGATAGAATTCTCAGGCAACACAAACTCCAGAATTCGCACACACACAAACTTCAGAATTCGCACAACAACAAAAGCTATATGCGAATTCTAAGAATTCGCACACAACACTATACGAAAACTAGACTTAAAAATTTTTGAAAAATTACATTTTTTGCATACCAGACTCATACGAATTTAGTACTTAGAAAATATTTCTATGTTTCATGCAAAATTCTGAGTAATTCGCATATACCCTAATGCGAATTCTGAGGAATTCGCATAAAGCACAATGCGAACTCTTAGGAATTCGTATGTAACTATATGCGAGTTCTTCACTTCTCGCACGCAAGCATTATGCGAATTCTTTCCTTACAAAACTTTTCGTATAAAGAACTTATGCGAATTCTGACTTTTCGCATACAAGCTTGTACGAATTCTAAGGATTTCTTATAACACACACATGCGAATTCAGCACATTTCGCATATCACTATCATGCGAATTCTATACTTGTGAAATTTTCAGATACAAAATATGAGAAATCTTTTGATCTGCGAGTTCTTGAGGTTCTATGCGAGTTCTTCAGATCTCGACTTAAACACACTATGATCTTCTAAAAAGTCCATCAAATCTTCAAATTACATTCTGAAACTTCAACAATTCGATCACTAATACATCTAGAATCGATTACAACCAATGAATTTTAACAAAATTCAATCAATCATACAAATTGATCTGATACATTGTATATGAACTCGTGAACTTCGAAACTAACAGAATCTTAAAATTAATTGAGAATTACAGTGCAAATCTACTACAAACCAATACAAGATTTGTCTAAAACAACAAACGAACTCAATTGACTCAATTAGACTAGCAATTACACAAAAAAAATTCGAAATTCGATCAAATGTCAGAAACCAGTGCGAACATCCATTTCTTTGATTGATTTCGATTTGAACTCTGCTCTGATACCAATTATTATGCCCAAGATTTCAAGTTCTAATCACAGTTTTAATAGCAATGACAATATGAGAATCAAACAAACAATTAACCTGTTTTCTAATTCAAATCAAGAATTCGTATACAAGGTTCTATGAATGTTTCTCTCTCTAAAACCTGTCAGCGCACACCAATTACAATTAGCCGTATCCCTATTTGAAAAACAAAACACTTATATACTTACAACACACTACACTAAACAATGCTTTGACTTTGATTTTTTATTACAAAAGACTTTGACTTCTATGCTTGAGAGTTTACTTGAGCTTTGACTTGCTTTGACTTTCAGTCTTCATGATCTTGTATCCAACAAATATGTGCACTAACAAAAACCTGTCAAATATGTTTTACATGTACCACAGGTTTAGGGGGAGTAAGAACATTGGTTTCTGATTACACCAGATCAGAACCCGGTCTTCAATGTTTAAGAACATTGGATTTTGAACAAAACAGTTCAAGACCCGGTCTTCAATGATAAATATGGAAAGTTACTATTCTCACCGGAGAATACATGACGATGGCTTCTGAATACTTCGGTTCAGAACCCGCTCTAAACGTTTTCTCTTCTAAGGATGCTAATTAGATAACATCTTTCTAAGAAGTTTTTACTGTTAGTTTGAGGGAGAGTTTATGAAATCTTAATTGTTATATTTTTAAGGGGAGAAGAGAAAAGAAAATTACACTTTCACTGTCATATTTTTCTAATGAGTTGACTTTTTACAAATATCGAGGGGGAGTATCTGAAGTTTTGTCAATGATGCTTAAAAGATAATATTCATTTTCGGGGGAGTTGAGTTTTCTATACTACATGTATATCTTTCTAAATCTCAAACTCTACCATATTTTGAAAGAAGAACGACTTTCATATGTGAAAAACATGTTTTCGTAAACGTTTAAACCACTTCGTGTTCTCAAAAAGATTTCACGAATTTCGAAGTGAGATTTTAAATGTTTTTCATATCAGGTACTTTCATGATTATCTGACCGTGTGTTTCTCAAAGATTAATACTTGTGTATTGTCTTGTTTTTATACTTATCAAGTATTCTTACACACATTGGTTCAATACATTCTTTTTTACTTTGTTATTACCATGTCTCAAAAAGATAAATCTTTCGATGGTAATACTCTTGTTTGCTATTCTAAATTGTTTGAAATCAGACGTCATTTGTTTTTAATTGTGCTTTCATTGTCAAGTTGTTTATATATTGTTCATATAAAGAAATTTTCGTTCTTTGATATCCCAATATATTTTTTCATCATGAATACATTGATATTTGATCTGATCGCATCATTGTCAGATTCTCAAAACACTTCACTTTAATTCGTTTCATTCTATCAATTTCATTGTTTTGAGATATCTTAAATGTTCTAATTGCTGAGATTTCATTCATATTTTTAATGAGCATACATTTTCTGATAATGATATCATGTGCTTAAATGTCAAAATAAATTGTTGAGCAACACATTCTTTTTAGGAGAAAATACATGGGATTCAGTATAAGTGCTTAAAAGACTTCAATGGATTCACGTTAACTAGTGTTTCCTACCCCAGAAGTAATCCTTGAGTGATTGAGGGGAGAGGGGTCAAAAGAATTGAGAGTGGGTGTGTGCTGAGATAAAATGTGAAAGAGAGATTGGTTAGAGCGAGCTCAAATGTTCAAAAGAAAGAGGGTGAGAGATCAGAGTAAAAGAATATCAAACTCTGCACCAAACTTTTTCTGTGCCTGGAAGCCACAATTAATCTGTTGTTTCATAATTTTTCGTGAACTTCATTGAAACAGTCAAACAGGTAACTAGCCCATGCCAACTCTTGTATAAAACCACACCAACTACTCGTTCTTTTCTCAACAAAAGAATGTTTCACATTTTTTTGGGGAAGCAACACATAATCTATAAAATCTTCTTTTGGAAGATGTTGATATTGAAAAAGAAGGAAAGTTGCCCCACCTTCGACCCTTTCTCATGCACATTGAGTCTATGTACTACTTGTTGATGTCTTAACAGTTTACATTCTTTGAGCCTGTTAAAAAGCTTTAAATGCTTCAATCATTGCTACACTTGCACGAACACACAAGGAATAAGTTTTATTGTCTTAACATTCATAGAAAATTCCTTTGTGGTTTTTCAATGATTAAATGGAAGCCCTGGGGAGTGAACATCAAAAAGCTCCTTTCCCATGTGCATTCGTTGTACACAATGTGTTTGTGCTACTGACAGGTAGATTATCTGTTTCATATATTGATTCAGGGTTACAAATCCTACTTTGTCAGAATTTGAAAAGATTCGGATGAATACATTTTTGAATTGATGGCAAAATATCAGATTAGACGGAGATTCTATTCTCGTTGGGGGAGATTGTTCATATGTTTCCAAAGGAGGAGAATATCCTATTCTCATGAAGACTGCGCTTACATTGCTATTTGGGGGAGATAATTTCAAAGACAGAGTTGACATTGAAATGTTTTGATGATTCTGATTCTCATAATTGATCAAAAAGGGGGAGAAATTTCAAGATTTCGAAGTCAGATTATTGTTTTCTACAAAAAGGAGGAGAGTTTTCAATGATCAATTTCAAAGCGAAAGCAAAGTCAAGTAAGAAGTGATAAAGGGGAGAAAGTAAAGTCAGAATTGTTGATTATTCAAAAGGAAGAGAAATTTGTCAAAGTAATGATTCTGAGAATAAATTAAAGTCAAGAGAAAGTTGAAAAGCTGAAGATGTTTGTAGTTCAAAGATTGTTGTGTTAAAGATATTTTCTGAAAGAAATTATTGCATTTTGTAATCAAAGGAAGATTGAAGAGAATGTCAAAGTTTTTGAAGAAAGTGTAAAAGTTTTGAAGATTTCAATGTTTTGTGAAGATTTCCAAAAGTGGTTAAGAAATCCAAAGGGGGAGATTTACTTAAAGCGTTGTCAAAGATCAATCAAAGTAGCAAAGATTTGAAGATTTTAAATTTGTTGAAGATTTCAAGTTGAAGATTTTTCAAGCGAAAAAAAGACCTGAAGATAAGTGTCAATTTTTTTTAATCTTGAATCCAAAGGAGGAGATTGTTGAGTCAGAATTGTATTCAAGATTAAAAGGTCAAATTGTGTAATAGATTGTAAGAATATACACACACATACTTGTGACTTTAGACAGATAATTTTTGTACGTATTCAGAGAGCTTACTATGAGAGTTGTTTGTAATCAAAATATGTTAGTGCATTGTTGTATCTAAGATTTAATGTAGAAAAGTCAAAGTATGTAAAGTCAAGTCTTGTATGTCAAACTCTGTACTATTAGGTTTAAAGTGTTGTGAGTGCTTTGTATAAATAGATATATGAGGGTATAGTGGTATTAGAGTTCTTGTGAAGCTTGTAATATTCAGTGTGTGAAATACGACTTTAGCTTTCTCTCTCTAGACTCTATCTCTAGATCATAATTGTCATATATGCACATCTTGATTGGAATTGCTTGAATTGGGAACTTTCAATTGGTATCAGAGCAAACCAAAATCATTCAGATTGTTTGGATTGCATTTGATTAGATCGATTTTTGATTTCACGAAGAACACGCATAACGTATGTTGAGATTTTACTGTTTGATCAATTTTTTCTTGAAATATCATTTTAATCAAAGAAAATGATTCCATAGTATTCGATTTGTGTTTGTGGAACTTTCTTGTTTAGATTACAACTTCAAAATCAGAATAATTCTCATTCAATTTTAGATTTTTGTGATTTTCGGTTTAAAATGGTTCGAACACTGTATCTCATTGATTCTATGTGATTTTGTAGTTTTTAGCTTAAAGATTGTATTATGAAAGTGTTTAGTTTCACTTTTCGATCATAATTGTACATTTTTAAGTCTTAATTGCAGGTATTGAAGTTTTTGAATCGAATTCGTGAACACAGATGAAGAACACGCTAGATTTGAAAAACACGCAAGATTCAAAGTGAAGAACATGCACGTCATTAAACGCGCAAAGCAACGAAGAACACACACGTAGTTGTCTGCGCAAAGTGGAAACGCGCACGAGCCTACTTGTGCGAAGTGATTGCCACAGTGATCTGCTAGTTCTATTTTTTTACGAGTTTACATTTTACGAGAACTTAAAGTGTTGAAAACTTTCTAAGTATAGAATGTGCACGCTCAAGAACGCGTACGTAGACATTTGCGAGAAGCCAAAACTCACACACCATTGTCTGCACAAACCTGATACGCGCATGTAGTGTTCTGCGGGAAACTGAAACACGCATAAGCCTATCTGCGAGAAGTTCAATCCACAGTGTTTTGCGAGTTTAAGTGTTTTGCGTGTTTTTGCCTTAGAAATTTTTTTTCTGATCTTTTCAAGTTTTTTTCAAGTCAAATTTTATCTGAATATTTTGGGAACGGTCATTTCAAGCATACATTTAATATGTTAGAAAAAAAAATTCTCTAGGGGCGCTGCCCCTCAACCCCGCAAGGGCGTTACCCTTTGACCCCACCCGCTAACCGGGTAGCAGGACCCCCGTGCTAAGTCTGCAGAGGGGGACAAATTTCTGATAGTGATCATAATTTTCTGATTTTTGACGATCATTTTGAAGTAAACTTTTTCAGATATCAAGATGTCTAAAGATGTTTTAGCAAGGAGAGATGTTGCAATCATATACATTCCTGAAATACTTGTTATAGAAGCTGAACGGGATAAATTAAAGATTCAGAATTCAGATCTTCTAAATCAAATTCAGGAGTTTAAAGCTAAATTGTTAATTTTTGATAAAACTTATGAATGTGCAAACTGTATTGATCATTCTAAATCTAATTTTTCAGGTATTATCAAGGCAAAAGAGAAAGAGAAAGAAATTGAAATAAAAGAAAACATTATTGAGGCTAATGAGAAAGTAATCAGACTGAAAGAGAGAAAGATAACAAATTTTCAAAGCAAGCTGAAGACAACTGAACAAGAGACATCAGAACTTAAAGCTGAATCAATTGATCTGCACATCAAGTTTAAAGCTTTTGAAGATAAAATATCTGCGTTGGAAGCAAAGAATGCTGATTTGATGAAAAATCTCCAAGCAGATAAAGACAAATCAAATCTGGAGAAAGCTTCAACTCAAAAGCTATATGACTTTTAGAAGAAAGTTCTTCAAGAGAAAAAGGATTTGGAGCTAAGATGCATTAAACTCTCCAAGCAAGTGTCAGAGTTTGAAAAGATCTTAACTACTGAAAGAGACACGGTTGCAAAAGAGAGACAAGTTCTTGAAGATAAAGTTACTGAATTTCCCAAACAAATTTCTGTTTTACAAGACTTACTTGAGAAAGAAAGACAAAATTTTCAGGAAAAGAAAAAGTCTTTTGAATCTAAAAAGAAAATTCTGAAAAGAGAAATGTTGGGATCTTCAAAGAAATATCTGAAAAGAACAAGAACTTGGAGAAAGATTTTGAGCTAGAACGTCAAAACTTTGAAAATGAAATATCTAAGCTCACATCCAAGATAACTGTTCTATCATCAGATATTCTTAAAGAACAGATGGTTAGATCTGATTTGAAGAAAAAGTTTGACACTATTTTTGAAGAAAGAAACATTCTATCGAAAAAGATAAAGGACTTGGAAGCTGCAAATGTTGAGTTGTCTGAAAATATTTATGTTGATGTGATTACTCAATCACCTTATGACAATTCAACCGAATCAGTTTGTTCTTTTAAAATAGCTTCAAGTTCCATTCATGAAAATGTTTTCAAAAAGAATAGTGTCAAACCAAACATTGTCAAATCAAATCAGATTCGTTCATCTAATTTATTTTATGACAAATTTGTTGATTCAACAAGCTTCTATGTCAAATCTCTTGGAAACATTCAAAGAAAGGACATATGGTCTGGAGAGTGAAGAGTTCTCCTGATGATGAGAAGAAGAATGATAGATCATTCAAATACACATCAAATGCCAGGAAGAACAGTGCTCATAAAGGTAAATCTTTTGGTAATTCTGATATATTTTATTCTACTAATCATTTGATCAGGATTGCTCAGAAGAAAATCTGTTGTTCTTACTGTGGAGAGAATGATTTCATTCAAAAAGAATCTGCTCATCACTAGTATGGATCTTACAGAATAACTTCTCAGAAAAGTGAATTTAAAAGATTTAAATCTAATGAGAAGTAGATTCCAAAATCTAACTTACCAGGACCCAAATACCAGTGGGAACCAAAACCTATTAAAATTGTTTTGCAGGTACCACAGGTATAGGGGGAGCAAGATAATGGCTCTTGAATAATTCAGTTCAAGACCCGGACTTTAAGGTTAAAGGACTATGACTTCTAGATAAAACAGTCTAGGACTCGGTTTTCAATGTTTAAGGATAACGATATTATGCAAATATCCAGGGGGAGCTTATCTGATCTAAATCATTATATCATGATTTGAGGGGGAACCTAAATTTTTGTAAGTATCTTTTGATCTAGATCTCTGATTGTTTGAAAGAAGAAGAACTTTCAAGCATGAAAAATATTTTCTTAAATGTTCAAACCACTTCTGGTTCTCAAAAGATTTCATGAATTTAGAAGTGTGATTTTAAATGTTTTTCATAATTGAGCGTTAATGTTTAACTGACTGTGTGTTTCTAAAGATCAATACATGTGTATTATCTTGTCTATATACTGTCAAGTATTCATACACACTGGTTCAGTACTTCATTTGAATTTTTTATTACCTTGTCTCATAATGAAACAATTTTTCGATGGCAATACCCTCGTTTGTAATTCACTATTTTTGAGCATAAATCGTCATTTCAATTCTTGAGCGTTCATTGATAAATTGTTTATATTCGTTCATATAAACAAACTGTCAAGTTCTTTGATACCCCAACCATTTCACGTTCATATCTTATGATATTTGATCTGCATGATACATTGTCAGATTCTCAAAACAATTCTCTTGATTTCATTTCATTCATTTAATATTCTTGTTTTGAGAGATCTTCAAAGATCAAATGCTCAAATTATCATTTCTATTCTTTATGAGCATACATTTTTGACAATGATATCATATTTGTGCTTAACTATTCAAGTTAAATTGTTGAGCAACCATTCTTTTTAGGACTTACATGGCATCAATGTGAGAGCTTAAACAGAACTTCCATGGATTCACGTTAACCAGTGTTTCCTACCCCTGAAGTTATCCTAGAGTGATTGAGGGGTGAGGGGTCAAAATCAAAGAGTGGGGGAGATAACTCATCCAGTTGAGTTTTTCTCATTGTGCTGAGCGGTAAAATGGAAATGAGAGTTTGGTTAGAAGTGAGCTTAAATGTTCAAAAGAAAGAGGGTGTGAGAACAAAGTTAAAAGAATATGGAAACTCTGCACCAACTTTTTCTGAGTCGGGCAGCCACATCTACTGATTGGTTCACATTCTTTGGTGACCATCATTGAAACAAGTAGTGAGCCCATGCCAACTCTTGCAATTACCCCACCAGCTACTCGTTTCTTTCCCGACAAAGAAATGTTTCATTTTCTTGGGGACGCAGCATATCTGCTATCTGGTCTTCACTCGGAAGATTTTGATATTGAAAAAGAAGGAAGTTTGCCCCACCTTCGCACCTCTTTCATGCACATTGAGTTCGTGTAATACTTATTGATGTCTCAACAGTTTACACATTTTGAGCCTGAAAAAGCTTAAGTATCTTCAATCATTCCTACACTTTCACGTACACACAAGGAATAAGTTTTCTTGTCATAACATTCATAGAAAATTCCTTTGTGGTTTTTCGATGATTGAATGGAAGCCCTAGGGGAGTGAACATCACAAAAACTCATTTCCAATGTACATCCATTGTACAAAGTGGCTCCGTGCTACTTACAAGCAATTTTAACTGTATCATTTGTTGATTCAGGTTTACAATTCCTATTATATCTGAATTTGAAAAGATTCGGGTATATACATTTTTGAATTGACAGATAAATAGATCAAAAGAGCGAAGATTGTCATTTTATAAAGGGGGAGATTGTTATTATATCATAAAAGGGGGAAATTCATATTCAGAGAAAGTGATAAAATTGAAGAAGTTTTGATGATCATAATGCTCACAATCATCAAAAAGGGAGAGAAATTTTTGAAAGTTCAATTTCAAAGCCATAGAGAGATGTCAAAGTGAAAAAGACTTAGGGAGAAATTATGAAAGTTCAGTTAGATCAAGTCTAATTAGATCAAGTCTGATGAAAATAAATTATTCAGAGATGATTCAAAGACAAATCAAGATGAAATTGTATTCCCAATTACAATCAAGCAATTATCAATTAATGATCTAACAATATCAAGATTCCAGAGAGAGAGTAGAGAGATAAAGTTCTTATGTCATAGATCTCACAATATACGTACAATGCTTAGTTATAGTTCCAAGATTACAAAGCACCTAAGGTATTTATACCAAGGATGCTATCACAATATTAAACCTACAAACATTAAGATTGACATTGCTAACATTGACTTAGACAGGCTTTGACTTTTCCTATTAAATCTTTGATACAATAAAATACACTAACATTCTCCCCCTTTGTATTCAAGATTTAATAAAATTTTGACATTAGTCTTCAGCGCTTTGATTCTTCAATCTTTAACTCTGACGGCTTTGAACTTTGAAGCTTTTTCTGAAGTTGTTGAAGAATCTTGAAACAATACTATGAAAACTTCATCTTTGAAATGAATCATTTAAAGTCTTGAAACAATACTATGAAAACTTCATCTTTGAAACTTCTTTAAACTTCTTTGAAATCTTTTGCCTACTTCGAGGAATCTTTCAAAAACTTAATCTTCATCACTCTGATCTCTTGATCGTCTTTGGAAAAATGAGCTTTCACGAATCTTCTAATTTGACTTTGAATAATCTCAGAATGATTTCTTTTCATCTGTCTTGGACTTTCAAAATCATCTTTAGAAAGTCTCTTTTCTTCAAATCAACTTTGAAATTTTATCTTTCAGAAATTTCTTCCACTTTTTGACATCTCATCTCTGAAATTGATCTTTGTAAATTTCTCCCCCTTTTTGATGATTGTGAGCATCATGATCATCAAAACTCTTCAATTTCAACACTGTCTTTGAATACCAATCTCCTCCCTTTATGAGAAAATAACAATCTCTGCCCATTTTGATCTGTGTAGCCGTCAATTCATAACATATATTCATCCAAATCTTTTCAAATTCAGACAAAATAATAATAGTAAACCTGAATCAACAAATGATACAGTTAGTATGCCTGTAAGTAGCACGGAGCCACTTTGTACAACGGATGTACATTGGAAAGGAGTTTTTGTAATGTTCACTCCCCTAGGGCTTCCATTCAATCATCGAAAAAACACAAAGGAATTTTCTATGAATGTTATGACAAGAAAACTTATTCCTTGTGTGTACGTGAAAGTGTAGAAATGATTGAAGCTACTTAAAGCTTTTTCAGGCTCAAATTGTGTAAACTATTGAGACAGCAACAAGTATAACACGGACTCAATGTGCATGAAAGAGGTGCGAAGGTGGGGCAACTTTCCTTCTTTTTCAATATCTAAATCTTCTGAGTGAAGACTAGATAGCAAATATGTTGCGTCCCCAAAGAAAATGAAATATTTCTTTGTTAAGAAAGAAACGAGTGGCTGGTTGGGTAATTTCAAGAGTTGGAATGGGCTCACTGCCTGTTTCAATGATGGTCACCAAAGAATGTGAACCAATCAGAAGATGTGGCTGCCCGGCTCAGAAAGTGGTTGGTGCAGAGTTTTGATATTCTTTTAACCCTGTTCTCACACCCTCTTTCTTTTTAACATTAAAGCTCACTTCTAACCAAACTCTCTTTTACATTTTACCGCTCAGCACAATGAGAAAAACTCAACCGGATGAGTTATCTCCCCCACTCTTTGATTTAAGACCCCTCACCCCTCAATCACTCGAGGATAACTTCCAGGGTAGGAAAGACTGGCTAACGTTAATCCATGGAAGTTCTGTTTAAGCTTTCACACTGATCCCATGTAGTTGTCCTAAAAAGAATAGTTGCTCAACAGTTTAATTTGAACAGTTAAGCACATATATGATAACATTGTCAAAATGTATGCTCATGAGATTTGAGCAATTGAACTTTGAAGATTTCTCAAAACAAGGATGTTGAATGAATGATTTGAAATAAAGAGAATTGTTTTGAGAATCTGACAATATGTGTTAGACTGAAATTGTATTCAAGATTAAATAAGGGTCAATGTTGTAATTAGTGTTTGTGTGTGAGTTGTAAATGAGCTTAGAAGGTTTGACCTTGCTTGGTCATGTTGACCTATATATAAGCAAGTCATAGTGTTGGAATAAAAGTGTGAACAATTAAGTGTGTGAAAGTGAACGTGTAAGCGTGGTATTGATTGAGAGAGTAAGAACACATAGTTGCACACCTTGAGAAAACACACAAACACTCTATCTTGAAAGGTTTATCACAAATAGGTATATGGTTTGATGTAATCTGTGATTAATAAACAAAAGTGGTTTGTGTAGATTTGTATGGTTTTATGCTAGTAATTCTTGGGCCACAATTGGTATCAGAGCCAAATCCATTTCAAAATCAAGAAATTTTTTTGAGTCGTACTGTTCACTGTTACTGTTCACGAAGTTCAAATTGATTTCGATTTTTAGTGGAAATTTCGAGTTGAAATTGGTCAGGTTATGATCGTGGAGTGAATTAGATCGAGTCTGTATCGTTTATTTTGGAAATTGCACTATAATTGATCATCAATTTGATGATTTTGTGTGTTTTTGAGTTCACGAGTTAATATGCACTGTAAATCGAGTCAAAGTGTATAATTTTGTGTTTGTTATTGAAATTCTTGCATTGTAACTTGTTCGAGTATTGAATTTGAATAATTCTGCAAAGTTTTGAAGCAATTGAAGAAGTTTTGAGTTGAAATTCGATGAAAAAGTGAAGAACACGCATGGAAATCTGAAGAACGCGCTAGATCTGTAAAACGCGCAAGTTCGTCGATAGAACGCGCAAGCTGAAGAATCTCAATTTTGGCCAAAACGTGCAAGGTGTTGTTAGCGAGTTCTAGAAACTCGCTGGTCGAAGTATGCGAGTTTGGAGAATTGAAATTTTTTTCTAAGGACCAAAACGCTCACGTAGTGGTTAGCGACTTTTACAAACGCGCTAGTCGAAGTGTGCGAGTTTCATCAGGAACAGGGATTTGCGAGTTCATTCATCGTGCGAGTTTGAAATTCTAAGAAATTTTTCTAAGTGTTGGAACGCGCAAGCATGGTTAGCGAGTTCGCTCAAACGCGCAAGTAGTGCCTAGCGAGTTTTGGGAACACGCACATCTCTATTAGCGCGTTTCAACGTGAATAGTAACTTGCGTGTTTAGGCATTAGCGAGTTTCTTCGAGAATAGTGACTTGCGAGTTTCAGCGACTTGCGAGTTTCAACAATCTGCGAGTTTCAGTGTTCTGCGAGTTTTGAGCTTCTGCGAGTTCCACAGTGTTTTGCGAGTTTTCATACTTAGAATTTTTTCTGAGAAATTTTCAAAACTGTAATATGGCCTTTAATAGTGAAATTTTTTTCTCTAGGGGCTAAGTCTACGGAGGGGGAACAAAGTTCTTATTGTGATCAAAATTTCTGAATTTCTAACGATCATATTTCAAGTTTCTTTGAAACAGATATTCAAGATACAGTGTTATACTTGATTTTTTTTGTGTTTTCTTGATTTTTGGATTTAAAGATCTTTACTAGCTAATATTTTTCATCTTGTGTAGGTTTATACATCTTTCAATCATGGCAAATGAATTACTCTCTATGGGATCTCATCTAAAGCCTCCGGTCTTGTCTATCGGAGATTATTCACAATGGAAGAAAAGGATGACTCAGTTCTGGAATCTAAAGAACAGAGATTATATGGATTCCATCCTCCATGGTCCAACTGAGCCACAAACGCATGTACCTGGACAAGCAGCAACAGCTACATCTCCAGAAATCCCAAATCGATATGTGCCGAAACCTTATCAATTCTTCAGTGATGCAGAAAAGGCAAGACACAAGATAGATGAAGAGGCACTTATCTATCTCACTATGGAAATCCCTAATGATATCTACAATCGCGTAGATAGTAGGGAATCTGCAAAAGCTTTATGAGATGAACTGGAAAGACAGTTTCAGGGAACAAAGAAGTCAATTCAGACAAAGCTGAATCAAAGTATAAATGCGTATGAAGATTTCCATGCGAAAGAAGGAGAGACTTTGTTGGAGACATACAACCGTTTTAATGTGATATTGAATGATCTAAGGAGAAATGGAATGAACAAGTCAGAATCAGAGATCAATTATAAGTTCATTAAGAATTTGAACCCAAAATGGAAAAGCTATGCTATCAACATTCAGATGACTAAAGACATGGCACAAGAAGACGTCAATGATATCTTCACAACTTTATCTCAGCATGAGGATGAAGTAAAGCTGCTAAGTGCTGAAAAGAAGATGGTCAAAGATTCTCTAGCCTTAATGTCTGAACGTAAGAAAGGGTCAAGTTTCAAGTCCAGTTCTTCTTACAAGACAAAGTCAAGGAAATCCAGAGCTCTCCTCACTGAAGTCACTGATTCAAGTACTGATGCATCTTCTACTGAAAGTGAAGAAAATTCAGAAGAGGATATTCAACGATTTGCTGAAAATCTGGCTCTCCTCACAAAGCAGTTTAAGAAAAGCTTTGGTAAGAACAGATACTCCAAGCCGAAAGATGAGAGTTACAAGAAAGACAAGTACAAATCAAGATCTGAAAAAGAAGTATGAGAAAAGTGGAGAGAAAAGAGATGAAAGGCGAGAAGAGAAAAGAGAAGAGAAGAGAGAAGGAAAGAAAGAAGAGACTGAGCCGAAATATGGAAGATGTTATAACTGTGGAAAACCAGGTCATTTTTCCAAAGACTGCAAGCAGAAGCGAATAAAGAATTCAGAATATTATTCTCGAAAATCACTGATAGCAAAGAAGGTGGAAGATGGTCAAAACTTAATGGCGGAAGAAGAAAATTGGTTCTACAAGAGTTCTGATGATGAATCTGCACACTTTACTCAGGTTTGTATGATGGCCAAAGTGAATGAGGACATTGGATCATCTTCTGATCATTCCGACTGTGGTTCTGAGGTACGTATTCAATCTTTAAAGGCTCAAGTTAAATTCATGAAAGAAGAGTTTAAAACTTTGAAAGTCAAACTTAGTCATGAAAGACAAACAATGTTGAATTTTCGTGATGAAAATGCAATGTTGAAAGATGTTGTTAAGGAAAAAGAATCTGAAAAAGATTTTTTAAAAAAGGACAAAGATGTTTTAAATTCAAAAATATCTGAGCTTGAAAGAGATCTTGTAAATTTAAATGCTGAAAAAGGTAATTTTAAAATAAAATTTGAAGCGTGTTTTCAAGAAAGAAACGAGGCATATTGTAAAATCAAGCAACTGGAGGATTTAAATATGAAAAGAGGACAGACTGAGCAAACATTAAATCTTTTAACAAACAAACTCCAAGATGTCCGATTTTATAATGTTAAAAAAGGTTTAGGTTTTGAACCAAATAATGTTTTGAAAAGAGCACCAGAAAATTTGTATAATTTTGATAAAATGGGCTCTACTCCTACAAAACCAGATATTCATGATATTTTTGTAAAAGGTAAAGTCGTGAATGATGATGACACTTCATCTTGTGTTGATTCAATTTCAAGTTTAAAGTCTGTTGGTTTTGCATATAAAGATTTGAATGAAAGTTACAAAACAAGAAAGATAGAATTTAGTGAATTTACGTCACTCTTTTCTCCTTGTTTACCAACAGAGTCAGCCAAGGTTGAAGCAAATAGTACTGAATCTCAGTGTCAGTATGATGAATCTGATTCAGAAACTGATGTTGAGAATCAAATTTCTTTATCTGATTCATTCACTTCTAATTCCTCAAAAGAATCAAAAGATGAAAATATCATGAATCAAAACTTTAATTCTGATTTTTCAAAAATTATGACTGAGGAGATCTTTACAGAAATGATGAATGCTCCAGATCCTGTTCCTATAATAGAAAATATGGAATCAAACTCTGAGGTGAATCAAGCATCTAATTTTGAGAAACAAATCACAAATCTTCAAAAGACAATTGAAGAGTTAGAAGATGAGAACGTTGATCTCAAATTCAAACTTGACAAGTCTTTTGAAGAAAACAAAGAACTCTCTAGAGAGTTAATTGTTTTGAAAGATGATTTGTTTAAACAAAATCTAAAAGATAAAAAGATGTTTGAATCTCCAAACTGGAATGTTCATTCTAATCCAGAGTTTGAGACTATTAATTCTAAAACTTCAGTTGTTTATACTAATACTCCTGAATATCCTCCGAGTATTTTTGAAAAAGGAGAAGCTTCTTGTAATTCAAAGCCAAAATCATCTTCTTCAAAGAAACCTAACAAGATTCTATTTCCTGTTTCAGATATAAAAGGCAGAATGGTAAAGGAGAATGGATGAAGAATGTGAAGAAAAATAAAGTTGCTAAAAATAAATGTAATATCAGTGATAGTGGTAGTTTGATGTGTAAAAATTCAAACGTTTACAAATGTCAAAGTTGTATGAATGATTGTACTTCATTGGATAAATCTAAGCTTTTGACATTTGCACGTAAGAATTTTATCTGCAAACACTGTCATGATAATGCATTTATCATTCCTTCCATTTATTCTAAATCTAAAGATGCCAGAAAAACATCTCGTGTCAAATATGTTTCCAAATCCTTAACACATCAGGCTAAAAAAATTCATGCTAAGATTGATCATTTTTCGAAAAAGAAAACATTTCATGAGCTTAATGTTAAAATGATATGGAAATGGGTACCTAAGCCTCGCTATGAGTGGCGAATTAAGGTTAAGGTAAATGATGTTGATGAATTGCAAAAAGCTAACAAGGAAGGACCCATATGGATATGGGTACCTAAGCAGAAGTAATTTGCTCTTTTTGCAGGCCTCACATCTATGGTATATAGATTCAGGATGCTCGCGCCATATGACAGGATTTAAGCATCTACTTCACAATTATGTTGAGGAACCTGCCGGTACTGTAAGTTATGCAAATTATGAGGTTACTGGATACATTAGAGGACACGGATCTTTAACAAATGGCATCGTAACGATCAAAAGAGTACTATACGTAGAAGGACTTGATCATAATCTTTTCAGTACAAGTCAATTCTGCGATAGTCAATTTCAAGTTCGGATTACTGATAAATGTTGTTATATTGAAGATAAAGATGGTCGTGCAGTTTTTAAAGCTAAGCGGAATGCAAATCTTTATTCTGTGAATTTTCCAACACTTTCTGCATCAAGACCTGTTTGTCTGATTGCAAAAGCTTCACGAGCTGAAAGTTGGATATGGCATCGGCGTCTGTCTCATCAAAACTTTGATGCGATTAATCAGTTGGCGAGACAAGGTATTGTCAAAGGTCTACCAGAACTAAGGTTTGAGAAGAATTCTCTTTGTTCCGCTTGTGAAATGGGAAAGATGAAGCGAACATCTCATAAAGCAAAGACAGAATTCTCATCCTTAACACCTCTTGAATTGATACATATGGACCTTTGTGGCCCGATGAGGACTCAGTCTATCAATGGTAAGAAATATATTTTGGTCATGATAGATGAGTACTCCAGATATACTTGGCTGGAATTTTTAAGGAACAAATCAGATGCAGCAGAGCTGATCATTGAGTTTATAAAGAAAATTCAGGTTCGTCTACAATTGCCGGTTATATCTTTGAGAAGTGACAATGGCACGAAATTCAAGAATGAAAAACTTCATAGTTATCTCATATCTGTTGGGATCTCTCACAACTTTTCTTCTGCCTACACTCCTCAGCAAAACGGCGTAGTTGAAAGAAAGAATCGAACACTGGTGGAAGCTGCGAGGACTATATTAGCCTATTCTGAGTTGCCAATGTTTCTGTGGGCTGAAGCCGTAGCCACTGCGTGTTTCACACAAAACCGCACGATTGTCATCAAAAGACATAAAAAGACAGCGTATGAACTTATTAATCGTCGAAAACCAAATATTAAATTTTTTCGTACTTTTGGTTGCAGGTGTTATATTCTCAATGATCGAGACAATCTTGGTAAATTTGACAAGAAGGCTGACGAAGGCTATTTCATTGGTTATTCGTTAATGTCTAAAGCCTATCGAATCTACAATAGACGAACCAAGACGATCATGGAGAGCATTAATGTGTCATTTGACGAATCATCATCGTTGACTTCTGATCACAACAGTTCAGAACTCAAGCTTAAGCAGAAAGTTTCTATTCAAGACGGAATAGAACCCGAAGTCAAACAGAATAAGTCTTATAATTCAAATAAAATTACAGCTGAATTAGACTTATTATTTTTTGATGCTTTTCTGGATATCTGTGCAGATTTTGAAAAATCAAGCATATCCGCATCAACTTCAGAGGTTCCAATTATAATAGCAGATATTTCAGGACCTTCTGAAAATGTCACAATATTAACCACATCAGGTACATCTACACATATACATTCTGAAGGTACTAATGTTGATTCTGTGAATGCAGATCCAAATTCTGCAACAGAAGTTCTGAGTGATTCTTCTATTACTCCGGAAATTTTTACTTCAGAAGAGGTTGTACAAGATGTCCCGAGTACATCTGGGGTTGATCAAGACTTACCTGCAGTATATTATGAATATGAGGAAGATAATACTCAAGTTGACATTCATCCGATTCCAAGTACCATGAAATGGACACGAGCTCACCCACTTCATAATATTATTGGTGATGCACAGTCTAGTGTACAAACGCGTGCAGCATCAGCTAATTTTTGTCTATATTCAAGTTTTTTAAGTTCTCTCAACCCAAGAAAGCTTCAGAAGCCTTGCGTGATCCAGATTGGATACTGGCGATGCAAGATAAACTTCTGCAATTTGAAAGGAACAAAGTTTGGCGACTTATACCACTTCCAGAAGGAAAATCTGTTATTGGAACAAAGTGGGTTTTCAGAAATAAGAGAGATGAATCTGGAGTTGTAGTTCGAAACAAAGCTCGCCTTGTTTCAAAGGGTTATTGTCAACAGGAGGGGATTGATTATGAAGAAACGTTTGCTCCTGTGGCACGACTGGAGGCTATACGAATCTTCTTATCTTATGCAGCACATAAAAATTTTACTGTCTTTCAAATGGACGTAAAATCTGCATTTTTAAATGGGATATTGCATGAAGAAGTATATGTTGCTTAACCAGAAGGATTTATTGATCCAAAGAACCCTGATCATGTCTATGTCTTAGACAAAGCCTTGTATGGACTCAAACAGGCACCAAGAGCTTGGTACGAAACTCTAACTCAATTCTTACTTGCTTCAGGATTCAAGAAGGGTACAATTGATACTACTCTCTTTCTGAAAACGCAAGGTGATGATATGATTCTAATACATATTTATGTAGATGACATAATTTTTGGTTCTACAAATCTAAAGTTTTGTAAAAACTTTTCAAGAATCATGGAATATCGTTTTGAAATGTCAATGATGGGAGAACTGAATTTTTTCCTTGGTCTTCAAGTTAAACAGTTACCCGAAGGCATTTTCATTAATCAATCAAAATATATTCGAGATATTTTAAAGAAATTTAACATGAGTGAAAGTTCAGTGATGAAAACACCGATGGCAACGGGCACACTTTTATATGCAGATATTTCTGGCAAATCAGTAGGTCAAAAAGTGTACCGTAGCATGATTGGTTCACTGCTGTATTTAACTGGCAGTAGACCGGATATTATGTTTGCTACATGTTTCTGTGCTAGGTATCAGGCCAACCCGAAGGAATCACATTTGGTCGCTGTAAAACGGATTCTTAGGTATCTTAAAGGTACTACTGAGTTAGGCCTTTGGTACCCTAAGGGTTCGTCTTTTGATTTAACTGCCTATACTGATGCTGATCATGCAGGATGCAAACTGGATAGAAAGAGCACCTCTGGTTCTTGTCAGTTCTTAGGTGATAAGTTGGTTAGTTGGACATCTAAGAAACAAAATTGTGTTTCTACATCCACCGCCGAGGCTGAATACGTAGCTGCCGCAAGCTGCTGTTCACAAGTCCTCTGGATGAAAACACAGTTAAAAGATTTTGGTTATACTTACCAACGAGTCCCTGTCTACTGCGATTCTAAGAGTGCGATTGCGATAACAGCCAATCCAGTGCAGCATTCCAAGATGAAACACATCGACGTGCGTTATAATTTTATAAAGGATCATGTCGAGAAGGGCGATATCGAGATGCACTTCGTGACTACAGACTACCAGTTGGCTGACCTTTTCACCAAGCCGTTGGATGAAAAGAGGTTTAACTTTTTAGTTAGCAAACTTGGTATGTTAAACGCCACTTCATGATTCTAGGGGGAGTTTTCTAATCTGGTGTGTTATTTGCATATATTTTGGATATTTCATCATATGTTGACTGACTAAAGCGGAATCATTTTTGTAATGATTACCAAAATCTTTTTCTTGCAGGATATTTTATGTGACTATGGCTTTTGGACAATTCAGTTCAAAACCCGTATTCAAATGTTTTCTTCTTTTCAGGAAGTTTTTCGTTTGAAAGGGAGTTTAGAATTTATATTGCTATATCTTTTATAATAATAATTCTAAAAAGATTGATGTTTTACAGATATCAAGGGGGAGGATATCTATTCACGGATACTTTAAATTGCTATATTCATTCCAGGGGGAGTTAAGGATTCTGATCTACAGATATTTCTTTCTAATCCTTATACTCTAACACTTGTGAAAGAATAACAACTTTCACTTGTGAAAAATGGTGTTAAAATGTTCAAACCACTTTGACGATCTTAACATGTTTTTATGATTTGAGAAGTGTGAATTTTAAGTGATTTTTGGATACTTATATGCTTATCTGGCCGTGTGTTCTTTAAAGAATAATACTTGTGTATTTTCTTTTCTATATACTTTATCAAGTATTCATACACACATTGGTTCAGTATTTTCAAATTGATTATGTTATTACCATGTATCAAATGATATATCTTTCTATGGTAATAATCCCGTTTGGTATTCACAGTTGATTGAATCAAACGTCATTTCATTTTTAAATGTGCTTTTATTGAGAATATGTTTATATATTGTTCATATAAACAATTTACGTCTTTGAATTCCCAAATATTTTTCTTCATGATAATTTGATCTGATCTTAATCATTGTCAGATTCTCAAAACATTTCTATTCTTTTCATTCATAAAAAGTTTTGAGACATCTTAAATGTTTAAAATGCTCAAATTTCATTTCTGATCTTTGATGAGCATATATACACTGACATATGATTTCTTGTGCTTTACATGTCAAGAAAATCATTGAACAACATGTACTTTTAGGAACATGGGATTCAGTGTGAGTGCTTAATAGATCTTCCATGGATTCACGATAACCAGTGTTTCCTACCCCTGAAGAAATCCTTTGAGTGATTGAGAGGAGAGGGGTCTAAAAGAATTGAGTGTGGGAGTGAGCAGAGGTAAAATGGAAATGAGAGATTGGTTAGATGTGAGCTTATATATTTAAAAGAAAGAGGGTGTGAGATCAGAGTTAAAAGAATATCAGAACTCTGCACCAAACATCTTTCTGAGCTGGGCAGCCACATTACTGATTGGTTCACATTTCTTTGGTGACCATCATTGAAATAGGCAAATAGCCCATGCCATCTCTTGCATACAACCTCCCTAGCTACTCATTCTTTTCTTAAAAAGAGAATGTTTCATATTTTCTGGGGAAGCAACACATAATCTATCGGCTCTTCACTTGGAAGATACTGATATTGAAAAAGAAGGAAAGTTGCCCCACCTTCGACCCTTTCTCATGCACGTTGAGTCTATGTACAATCATTGTTGTCTCAGTGATCTACATACTTTGAGCCTTATGAAACACAATCATTGTGCTAATTCTTTCAAACATAAGCACGAGCACACAGAGAACTTGTTTTTCTGTCAGAACATTCATAGAATTACCTTGTGTTTTTCAATGATTGAATGGAAGTCCTGGGGAGTCAACATCAAACAAGCTCCTTAAATTGTACATTCGTTGTACACAGTAACTTCGTGTTACTGACAGGCATTTCTAACTGTTTCATATGTTGATTCAGGGTTACAACTCTTATTTTGTTTGAATTTGAAAAGATTCAGATGAATACATTCATGGTTCAACGGCTCTTTCAGATCAGATGACAGATTTTATCACATCATGTATTGGGGAGATTAATAATTTTCCTATCTGGGGGAGATTGTCTATTATCATAAGGGGGAGATGAAAGTTCATGAAGAATGTGCTTATCAGACGGTGGGAAGTTCATTCAATGACAGATCTGACCTTGAAGTGTTTTAATGATTTTGATTCTTACAAATCATTAAAAAGGGATAGACTAATCAAAAGTTCAAGATCAGATTGAAGTTTTAAAGATTTCAGAGGAGATAAAGTTTTCAGATGATCAAAGTCAAAGGTTAAAGAAAGTTTGTCAAAGAAAAAGTGAAAGAAAGTCGAAGTTTGAAAACAAAGTTGTCTATTCAGAATATTCAGAAGCTAATTCAAAGGGAGAGACAAGTTTGAAGAATTGTCAAAGATCATACAAAGTGTAAAAAGACTTAAAGATATCAAAGTTATGAAAAAAAAACTGAAAGCTGAACACAATTCTGAAGATATGAAGACCTGAAGATTATTGCCAAAAAAAATTTTAATCTTGAATCCAAAGGGGGAGATTGTTAGACTGAAATTGTATTCAAGATTAAATAAGGGTCATTATTGTAATTAGTGTTTGTGTGTGAGTTGTAAATGAGCTTAGAAGGTTTGACCTTGCTTGGTCATGTTGACCTATATATAAGCAAGTCATAGTGTTGGAATAAAAGTGTGAACAATTAAGTGTGTGAAAGTGAACGTGTAAGCATGGTATTGATTGAGAGAGTAAGAACACATAGTTGCACACCTTGAGAACACACACAAACACTCTATCTTGAAAGGTTTATCACAAATAGGTATATGGTTTGATGTAATCTTTGTGATTAATAAACAAAAGTGTTTTGTGTAGATTTGTATGGTTTTATGCTAGTAATTCTTGGGCCACAATATGTATCAATCAGATCAAATGAAATGGTTAGGGTATCAAAGAACTGATATTTTGTTTATATGAACGAATATAAACAATTTAGCAATGAAAGCACAAATTTGAAAATAATGATTGATGCTCAACAATATTTGAAAGCAAACGGGAGTATTACCATCGAAAAATTTGTTCGTTATGAGACATGGTAATAACATATTCAAATGAAGTACTGAACCGGTGTGTATGAATACTTGACAGTATATAGACAAGATAATACACATGTATTGATCTTTGGAAACACACAGTCAGTTAAACATTAACGCTCAATTATGAAAAACATTTAAAATCACACTTCTAAATTCATGAAATCTTTTGAGAATAGAGAAGTGGTTTGAACATTTTAGAAACCGTTTTTCATGCTTGAAAGTTGTTCTTCTTTAAAACAATCAGAGATCTAGATCAGAAGATACTTACATTTAAACTCCCCCTCAAATCATGATAAAATGATTCAGGTCTGATAAGCTCCCCCTGGATATTTGCAAAATATCCTTATATGAACATTAAAGAACGGGTCTTGATCTGTCATGTGATCAGAAGCCACAGTCTGACATTGAGGTGCGGGTTTTGAACTCTTGTGTTCAAAAGCCATTGTCTTTGAACTTTGAAGAACGAGTCCTCGACTGTTTTGTCTATAAGTCATACATCTTGCTCCCCCAAAACCTGTGGTACCTATAAAACAGTTTTAACAGGTTTTGGTACCCACTGGTATTTGGGTCCTGGTATGTTAGATTTAGAAATCCACTTCTCATTAGATGTATATCTTTTAAATCCAGAATTCTGAGAAGTTATTCTATAAGAACCGTACCAGTTGTGAGCAGTTTCTCTTTGAACGAAGTCATTCTCTCCACAGTAAGAACAACATATCTTCCTTTGAGCAATCCTGATCAGATGATTAGTCAAGTAATATATATCAGAATTACCAAAAGATTTACCTTTATGCACACTGTTCTTTTTGGCATTTGTTGTGGATTTGAATGAGCTGTCATTCTTCTTCTCTTCATCAGAATCTTTTACTCTCCAGACCATCTGATTTTTCTTTGATTACTTCCCAGGAGATTTAACATAAAAATTTGTTGAACCATCAACATATTTATCATAGAATAGATTAGATGGTCTGATTTGATTTGACAGTTTGTGATTTGACACTTTTGTTTTTGAAAACATTTTTATCATGAATTGAACTTGAAGCTATTTTGAAAGAACATACTGATTCTGTTGAATTATCAATAGGTGATTGACTAATCACATCAGCTGTTACTTTATCTGACAATTCAATGTTTGCAGCTTCTAAGTCATTTATTTTTTTAATCAAAATGTTTCTTTCATCTAAAAGTGTGTCAAACTTTTGTTTCAAATCAGATTTAGCCTTCTGTTCTTTTTGCATATCTGATGATAGAACAGTTATTTGGATAAGAGCTTTGATATTTCAGATTCAAAATGTAAGCGTTCTTGTTCAAAATCTTTTTGTAAGTTCTTGGTTTTATCAGAAATTTCATTGAGCATCCCAACATTTCTCTTTTCAGAAATTTTCTTTTCAGATTCAAAAGACTTTTTCTTTTCTTTGAAAAATTGTCTTTTTTTTCTAATAAGTCTTGTAAAACTGAGATCTATTTGGGAAATTCAGCAGTTTTATTTTCAAGAACTTTTCTTTCCTTAGCAAAATTATCTCGTTCAGTTATCAAAATCTTTTCAAAGTCGGATACTTGCTTGGAAAGTTTAAGGCATCTAAGCTCTAAATCCTTCTTCTCTTAGTTAGCTTTATTTGAAAAATCAGAAAGCTTTTGAGCAGAGGAAGTCTCCAGATTTGATCTATCTTTCTCTACTCTGATACTTTTTAACAATTCAACATTTTGTATCTCCAAGACAGAAATTTTCTCTTCGAAAGCCTTAAACTTGTTTTGAAGCTTGACCGATTCATCTTGCAAATCTGATGATTTCTGTTCAGTCGTCTTCAGTTGGCTTTGAAGATTCGCTTTAGCTTTGTCTTCTTTGATGCTTTTCATCAAGTCAACATTTTTTACTTTCAATATATATACATTTTCTTCAGAAGCCATATTCTTTTGTTGAAGCTCAACTGATTCATCTTGTAGTTCTGAAGATCTTTGTTCAGTTTTCTTCAGTTGCCTCTGAAGATTTGTAACATAAGACTCCTTGAGCTTGATTACTTCTTCAAGAGACTGAATGGTATTATCTTTTATTTCCATCATTTTCTCTCTATCTTTAATCTCTTTCTCTTGTTCTTTTATCTCTTTTTCTTTTGCACTGATGATACCTGCAAAATCAGATTTAGCAATTTCAGTACATTTTGCACAAACAGGAGTTTTATCAGAATTTGACAAATTTAATTTCAACTCCTGAATCTGCTTTTGAAGCTTTGAATTCTGATTTTTCAGTTTGTCTCTTTCTGCTTCTAGAACAGGTATCTCAGGCATGTACAAGACTGTCATATCTCTAGCTGAAAGTACAGTATTTCCTCTCTCGTCTGTCTTTGGCATCTTGAATAGAATGTTAGCTTAAAAGAAAATGATCGTCAAAAATCAGAAAATTATGACCACTATCAAAATATGTCCCCCTCCGCAGACTTAGCACGGGGGTACCACTAGAGAAAATTTTTCTGACATATTTTTCTCTTGAAAGAAATGCTTGAATAAAATGATCGTTCCCAAAACAATTCAGCAAAGTTGACTGAAAGTCAAACTTGGATCACCACTTGAAAAAAAAATTCAGAAATTTTCTATCTCTGGAACTCGCAAAGCACTAAACTCGCAGACCAAGTGAACTCGCAAAGTACTATTCACTGAGAAACTCGCTAGACGTTATGTGCGTGTTTGACAAACTCGCAAGCCACTGTGTGCGCGTTTCGAGAACTCCCAGACTTCTTCTTGCACGTTTTGAGAACTCGCTAATCAATAAACTCGCACGATGATGAAACTCGCAAACACCTGTTCACCACAGAACTCACAAGCCTTGTTTTGCGCGTTTCTCAAATTCGCAAGACATGAGTTGCGCGTTTCTTAGATAACACTATACTCTGCGCGTTTTGTCCTTAGCGTGTTCTTGCCATGAAGCTTGCGCGTTCTTCATATGAATCTTGCGTGTTTCACAGATCTTGCACGTTCTATCCTTGTTTTTCACATAATCGACCCAACAGATTCAAAAACTTGCAATTTTCCCTGCAATCAATTCTAATAGACTCGAAATACAATCTAGAACATCTTTCTAAGCAACAAATCTATCTAAAAACATCAAAGTACAGTGCATTTTGTTCGAAATACAGTGTTCTTGAACTTTTTCAAGAAAATTCAAAAATCTCAAAATTCAAACAATCCAGTGGTTAATTCGTGTACAAGTGTAAATACAAAGTGTTCAATTACACTATTCGATCACAATAAAATCGATTCAACAGTCTAAAAACAACAGATTAATGAAAATTCGATCTAAAGTCTGTTTTCAAGAAAAAACGGTCTGTGAGAAGTTAAAAATCCACAAATTGGATGAAATTTGGTAATCCGATCTTTCTGAATATGATTTGGTTCAGCTCTGATACCAATTGAAATTGTATTCCCAATTACAATCAAGCAATTCTCAATTAATGATCTAACAATATCAAGATTCTAGAGAGAGAGTAGAGAGATAAAGTTCTTATGTCATAGATCTCACAATATACGTACAATGGTTAGTTCAAGTTCCAAGATTACAAAGCACCTAAGGTATTTATACCAAGGATGCTATCACAATATTAAACCTACAAACATTAAGATTGACATTGCTAACATTGACTTAGACAGACTTTGACTTTTCCTATTAAATCTTGGATACAATAAAATACACTAACACAAGATGATTCAAGAAAATTTGTTTTCCGAAGACAGTTAAGATATTACAGAGATGAAGATACAAGTTTTGAAAGATTCCTCAAATTCACAAAGATGTATTGTTCAAGAATGTTTAAAAAGTTCAAATTCAAGTTCAAGACTTGATGACTTTACAAAGCATAGTGAAAGACTTTTCAAGATTCTTCAAAGAATCAAAGTTTAAAGATTATCATAGCTTCAAAGTTTAAGACCATCTGAGATAAAGTTTGAAGAATCAAGAGCTGAAGACTAGTGTCAAAAAAATTTTAAATCTTGAATACAAAGGGGGAGAATGTTAGTGCAGTGTTGTATCCAAGATTTAATGTAGAAAAGTCAAAGTATGTAAAGTCAAGTCTTGTATGTCAAACTCTGTACTATTAGGTTTAAAGTGTTGTGAGTGCTTTGTATAAATAGATATATGAGAGTATAGTGGTATTAGAGTTCTTGTGAAGCTTTTAATATTCAGTGTGTGAAATACGAATTTTGCTTTCTCTCTCTAGACTCTCTCTCTCTCTAGATCATAATTGTCATATCTGCACATCTTGATTGGAATTGCTTGAATTGGGAACTTTGAAAATATATCAAATACAAATGACTTGTGATTCAATTGTGTGTTAATAAATCTGTGTGATTAAGATTCAGACGCAGATCATGCAAGCTGTATGCTCGACAGAATCGGGTCACATTCAATTTCTGGGAGACAAGCTCGTTAGTTGGGCGTCAAAGAAACAATTATGTGTTTCCACATCAACCGCTGAAGCAGAGTATGTAGCTGCTGCAAGTTGCTGCTCTCAAGTCTTGTAGATGCGCACACAGCTTCGAGACTATAGATTCCATTTCAACAAAATTCCAATATATTGTGATTCGAAAAGTGCCATCGCGATATCTGCTAATCCTGTTCAGCACACGAAAACAAAGCACATAGACGTGCGATATCACTTCATCAGGATAATGTTGAAAAAGGTACAATTGAACTTTACTTTGTAAACACGAATTATCAACTAGCTGATTTATTTACTAAACCTTTGGACGAAAACTTTTTTCATTTTGAAATTAGGAATGTTGAATCTTAAAACATAATCCTTTTTACCTAGTACAGTTTGATTTTGTAAATTTTCTTCATTTCTTTATTATTTCGTCTAAACGATATATGCACTGAAGGTTTGCTAATGATTTCAGAGGGAGTGAGACAAATATTAGATGATCTACATTCTAGGGGGAGTTAGAGAATGTTTGCATTTAATAGGTACTAACATATTTTGTGAATGCATCATTTTAGGGGGAGTAAGGAGAATTGACTTCTAAACATTCAGTTTAGAACTTGCACTGTAAAAGTTTTTAACTCGCTTTTCATGTATTTAATTTCAATAAATGATGTTTTTGCGTTCAATAAGACTTTGGTACTTTGACGACTTTTTGACTACATGAAGATTTTGAGGGGGAGCTTACGTGATCATATCAATCATGACTTTGAGGCTTATTCATGAGATTTAAGCAGTGTGTAAGGATTATTCTAACCTTAATCTCATATATGTTTGAAAGATGGACGACTTTCAGAAATGAAAACAATTTTCTTATATGTTCAAACCACTTCTCAATTCTCAAATGATTTCATGAACTTTAGAAGTGTGTATTTTAAATGTTTTCATTTTATGAGCATACATGTTTAACTACCTGTGTGTTTCTAAAGATAAATACTTGTGTATTATCTTTTCCATATACTGTCAAGTATTCCTACACATCGGTTTAATATTTCTTTTCACTATGTTCTTACCATGTCTCAAAAATGAAACTATTTTTCGATGGTAAGACACTCTTTTTGTATATTCAATGTTTGTTGAGCGTTATTTCATTCAAAGCGTTTCTTTCAAAAATGTCTATACATGATTCATATAGACAAATTCCAGTCAGTTCATGACCTAAGCTTTTATTGATACATCATTCATATTTGATATTTTCTATACATTGTCAGATTCTCAAAACATATCTATTGATTTCACTTCGTTCATTCATTTCTTTGTTTTGAGAAAATATGTTTTAAAATGCTCAAATCTTCATGATTATCTTACTGAGCATACATATATCTGACATATGTACTGTGATTTAACAGTTAAAGTTAAACTATTGAGCAACATTATGCCTTTAGGATAAACTCGCTGGATCACTGTGAGGACTTAATAGAACTTCTATGGATTCACGAAAACCTGTGTTTTCTATCCAAGAAGTTATCCTTTAGTGATCGAGAGGCAAGGGGTCAATATCAGAGTGTGGTTGTGTGTTGAGGTAAAATGAAAAGAGAGTTTGGTTAGAAGTGAGCTTAACTGATAAAAAAAAGATAGTGTGAGAACAGAGTTAAAAGAATATCAAAACTCTACACCAAATCTTTTCTGAGTTGGGCAGCCACATCTACTGTTGGTTTACATTCTTTGGTGACCATCATTGAAATAGGCACTAGCCCATGCCAACTCTTGAATTAAACCCCACCAGCTACTCATCTTTTTCTCCACAAGAAGATGTTGCATATTTTCTTGGGGACGCATCACATAATCTATCTCGTCTTCATTTGGAAGATGTGGATATTGAAAAAGAAGGAAAGTTTCCCCATCTTCGAATTCCGTTCACGCATATTGAGTTCATGTAATACTGTTGTTGTCTCAATGGTTTACACATTTTAAGCCTAATGTAGCACAAAATGCTTAAATTCTTTCATACACAAGCACGTACACACAGAAAATTTATTTTTCTGTCAGAATGTTCATAGAATTACCTTGTGTTATTCGATGATTGAATGGAATACCTGGGGAGTGAACATCAATAAAACTCCTTGTACAGTACATTCGTTGTGCTAAGTGGCTTTGTACTAATTACAGGCAATTTTAACTGATTCATTTGTTGATTCAGGGTTACACTCTTATTTGTCTGAATATAAAAAGATTTAGATGAAAACATTTTATGAATTGACGAATGTTCAAAGGCTCATATGGAAAGATCAGTTGGTCAGAAATCGGAATAGTACATTTCTTGAAGAAGTTTTGATGATTTCTATGCTCTACATCATCAAAAAGGGGGAGACATTCAAGAAATGACAAAATGGTTTTGGAGAAATAATTTCAAGAAATGATCAATGGGAAAGATAGTATCAAGAAGTGAAAGTTATGTGAAAGATTCAAATTCAGAAATATGGGGAGAATGTTCAGAATGAAATAGAAAGTTCAAAAAGTTCTGAAAGATTGATGAAATTTGCTAAAATTTTCTTTGAAGATTATTTTCTGAAGCAAAGTGAGCTAAATCTAGAGATATTTTTTTTCTTTTCTGAAGTCTGAAAAAGGTTTCCATAACCTTGGGGGATATTGTTAAAGTTCTTGAAGAATACATTCACATACTTTGAGGGGAGAATACTTCAAACCTGAAGAGTTTTCAAAGAAAGGAAGAGATTGTTACAGACTTTGAAAATGATCAATGTTATTTTTCAAAAGAGGGCAGATTGTTTTACAAAGAATAAGATTACCAGTATTCATTCTAAAGGGGGAGATGAAATGCTTATCTTTGTGAAGATGCTAAAGAGGGAGATTGAATTTGTTAAAGATTAAACAAGGGGGAGATTGCTCGTTATTGCCAAAATTTCTTTTTGAAGATGATCTTGAATCCAAAGGGGGAGATTGCTAATGCATAAATGTTGGATCCAAGATCATTTGGATACAAAGTCAAAGCTCAAGTCAAAGCCTCTTAAAGTAAAGTCAAAGTCAATGCTAAAAGTGAAAAGTCAAAGTGTTTCAATTAGTGTTAGTTTGGTTTTGTTTTGTAACCTTGTTGGTATAAAAAGGTTTTTTTCTTCTTCTTTGTTAAGCTAGTAGCACTTAAGAGAGAATTCTAGTGAGAGAAATATTGTGAGAGAGCATTGTCATATAAATTGTAATCTTGTGATTTGAGATCAATTTATGCGTCTACAGACACTTATTTAATTTAAACCTTATAAAACTAAAAAGAGTCTTGATTTGTTCAATTCTTATTTATCTTGATTTACACATTGTTTGGGACTATCAAAACACATTATGGCATGTATCTAGTTTTACAAAGCATTTAAAACTCATATTGTAGGTTTTTGGAAAAAACCTAGAAAATCGGTAAAAACCCAAAAAGATGGTGAGCTTGGATCTTGACTCAAAACTTGAAATCTTGATGTTAAGAGGATTGAAACACTTGGAGATGTGAAATAAATGCACTAGTAAGTTCCCTAATCCATTTTAATGAAAAATCTAGAAAATGGGTATGAGCTCTAGTGGAGAAGATGAAAATGGTGGGAAACTTTGATCATCAATCTTGCATTCAAGGAGAAATCGAGATCCAAATATGTAGTTTAAACTTCAAAATATGGGGCCCTAGAATGAGAAATACCAAAAGGAGTTGAAAGGGGAGGAAATGGGTGAGAAAGAAATGAGTTTGGAGGACAAAAATCCCGATTTTGGCCGTGACTTTTTCCCCATGTGCAGCTCAGTTGCTTCCCACCGTTCTCGCCCGAGGAGGTGATTTTCACACCCGGGTATATCCTCCCTTCAGCCCCAAGAAAAGAAAAAATAAATAAAACCATTGTCAGGCCCACTACTACTAATTTGTACATACCAAATTGATGCTCGCACTTTAGAAGATCCACTAATTTATTTACTATTTTAATAACCATAAATAAATTTAATCCTCCCAATATGTAGATACAATTTTTAATAATTAATAAAAAACATAAAACGTAAGCTATACATTATATTTGTTTTATTACTATTTTTTATTGTATTTAAATCTAAACGTATTTTAATTCATAATATTATTTAATGAAGCTTCTCATTTAATAAAAATAACACATAATTCCGATAATTGCTAAATAAGGTTTTTAAATAAAACTAAAACGAAACTAGGTATTTATTTAGTAAAGTCCTAAAAATAAACACAAACCCAACTTAAACTTTACTTACTTAAAATTTTATGGGTGTTACAATGACTTACCTCCTGAACTACTACCTATGAGGGACATCCAACATCAAATTGATTTGATCCCTTATGCGAGTTTACCAAACTAGCCACATTATCGTATGAGCCCCAAAGAAAACGAGATCTTAAGAGAACAAGTGGAAGACTTGCTGAAAAAAGGTTTCATCCGGGAAAGCCTAAGTCCGTGCACCATTCTCGTCCTACTTGTGCCAAAAAAAGGCAATCTATGGCGAATGTGCATCGACAATCGAGCTATTAAAAACATCAAGTACCGTTTTCCTATCCCATGATTGGAAGAAATGCTCGATGAACTATCCATCTCTACCGTCTCCTAAAAAACTATCCTACACAGCGACTATCATCAAATCTGAATTCGATCTGGTGATGAGTGGAAAACGACATTTAAAACACCATTCGAACTTTACGGGTAGTTGGTAATGTCTTTCGGAACTTCACACGCACCAAACACCTCCATAAGGATGATGAACCAGACACTTTGCTCATTTATCGGTTCCTTTGTAGTAGTTTATTTCGATGATATTTTTATCTATAGCCAAAATAAAGAGGAACACTTGGGAGACCTACACGAAGCCTTAATAGTTTTCCAAGTAAACAAACCATATGTCAGTTTAAAGAAGTGCACTTTCTGCACCAATAAACTCATTTTCCTTGGTTTCATTGTCAGAGAAAAGGGAAGAAAAGTGGATGATGAGAAGATACGAACCATACGCGAAATTGTTGGGTTCAAAATATGTTAATCGTGATACTAAATTCTTTAAAGAGGTTGTCTATCTAAATGGAGTGCCAAAGTCTATTATATCCGACCATGATACTAAGTTCCTTAGCCACTTTTGGGTAACTCTATGGCGTATGTTTGGAACCACCCTCAACAAAAGTAGCTGATAGGCAGGTTTACACCCCCCCTAATCTAACCGCAAGTGTACGGGTCGAATAAAGTAATATGTACTTGGAAATACGAGTATCGAACCAAGGGAACTAGGAACTGAGTATCACAATTACTATATTCACTATTAACTGAACGGTCCGAAAGATTGAATTATTGGAATTAAATTGTCAACTACTAACAAAATAAATTAAGAGCGGTATAAGAAACCACTTAAGAAACTTTTTATGGAGAAAATAGTTGAGGGTTGAAAATCTTATGGTTTTCACTAATGAACGATGTTCTCAAAATAACTATCAGTTGTACCCTTTAATGAATATCTAATCTGTAAAAATCACCGTTGTTCTTTCTCAAGCAACAACAGATTTTATTTTGAAAACACATGTCTCATCTCTCGATCTTAACACATGAGTTCAAAACACATTAAGTTCCAAATTATAATGATATTAAGGTTTAATTGGTATATCTCTATCCAATTTCTCACCTTAGGCATATAATTCTAGTTCTAGTTAACAATTAATTCTCTCGAATTTAATTTATAACGAACAAATCAGATGAAAGTTTATCAGACTCACAAAAGCATTAAAACCCAAATCATATGCTTCATTAGTTAGGAAAAATGGTAAAAATCCCAAGTTACATTTTCATATGCTTAAACCAAAATCAAACCAACCCCCAACATCTAAAGATTAGTTCATGTTGGGGTATTAAACAAGAAAGTAGTAGAAAAAGTCATGGATCTGAGAAAAGTTCTCTCAAACATCAAAGATTGAAAAACTCCCTTTCTTTATGTAATGCCAACGAAGAATTAGAACAAATCGGAGTAAGAATCGCTTCCTCAATCGTTTTCGAGCTTCAATTCGGTGTTCTTCACTTGCCAAAATCGCCCCGGGTCGTCTCTTGTTTTTTTCTTAGTCGCCAAGTTGAGAGAGAGATGAAAAGTGGGCCAAAAACCCTAAAATATAAGTATAAAAACGTCCAGCCCCCTTCTGGTAGGTTGTCCGTGAGTTCAGCATCAACAACTAATATGAAAGTAGCCTTTTTTTCCATTTTGGTGAGTTGCACGTTAGTTCAGCTTCAACAACTCACTTCAAAGTCACTTCAGCCACTAATTTTGACCCACATGGAAATTTATTTTCTCCTTAACTTCCCTTCCTCAACCGGTCATTTCTCGGGATTGGAACTTGACTGAAGTTATGATCGATTATCGTTCGAAATACTTTTTGCACTCATTCTCGGCTATCTCATTACATGATGCAATTCCTGGAATACTTGATTTAAATTATAAAAACTCCTCTAATTCCACTTGGAATTAAGCAATTTTACCCGTTTAGTCATATGAAAATAACACCAAAACTTGGTGTTATCAGTAGCACCGCTCATCCACAAACGGACAGACAAACAAAGGTGACAAACCAAACTTTAGGAAATATGCTTAGAAGTGTTTGTGGGGTCAAGTGGGATCTAGCATTGGCTCAAATCGAGTTCGCGTACCTACAATAGCGCAATACACACCACCACAAGTGCTCACCTCTTTCTTTGGTCTACACTTCTCCGCCCCAAGCATGTAGTTAACCTCATCAAACTCTCATAGTTTCTGGAATTTAGCACCATAAATGCAAACATGGCCAAAGACGTGCACACCAAAAAGGTCGTTAAATCAAAGCTTGATCCATAGGGATAAGAAATAAGATCAAAGCCGATAAACACCGGAAGCAAAAGATTATCAAAGAAGGAGATGACATCATGGTTTTTTTTACTAAAAGAAAGCTTCCAGGTCAACACTTATGGCAAAATGCATCCACGAGAGTATGTCTCTTTCAAAATTCTAAAGAAGATCAACAAAAATGCTTATGTCGTCGCCCTCCCAGATTCATTGCACATATCGAATAACTTCAACATTGTATAAATTTATGAGTACCATGAGGACAAGGCTCTTTATCCTAATAAGAACTCGCGGTCGAATTATTCGGAGGTAAAGATGTCCACCAATTTCGAAGAATTAATCGATCGGTGTTGAGATGGCCCAAAACGAGGCAAACAGTGCCTAGCGCGCCTAAGTTAGCCACAACCCCCTTTTCTCTTTTTTCTGGATAGCTTTCTCATTATTAGTTTATTCTTTTCTTTATTTGGATAACTGTTTACCTTTTACTTTCCTAGTCTAATTAGGTATATTTTCAAGTCTCTATTTTACGAGCATTGATGTTAGTTTATATTGTTCATGCTTTGAATTACGAGTAAAATTTACTTTTGAGAGTTTCTCATATGTTATTGGGTAGTATGTTTGTAAGCTCATCATATTTTTGGGACGTTTGCCGATCCTTCCGCACTTTTCTGATTAATCAGATTGTCCACTAATTAGAAGTTTCATGTTTTAAAGCAACTTGTTACTGGCATGGGAGAGGTTTTCTCGACTTTTCTAGAATTACTTATGTTTTCAATCTCTCTAATACTTATGGCCTTGACGTGTTCCTTGTGAATGCCTTTGGGGTTTTCCGTGTCGCTAGGAAAAGTCCCTTGTGGTATGTTCTTGAGTTCGACAACAAACTGTCTAAGTTGGGTTTCGAAACCCCTCAAAGTTGCATTGGTTTGGTTTATAAAACCTTTAAGCAATGATTCGATTGAACCATTACCGTCCGATGCATTTTGTTGTCTAGGTGTATGTGATTGTGAAGACTGTCCATGTTGGTAATTTTGAGGTGGGCCTTAATGAAATCCCGAGGAATTTGGTGGTCGGTTTTGGACTTGGCTTGCCCCGGGGGGTTGATGTCCTTGATTTCCAGACCAAGAGAAATTCAGATGGTTTCTCCAATTCAATTTGTATGTTTGGTAAAACGGACTATTTCTAGAATGATTCCCGACATAGTTCACCAAAACGGGGTTACCGGGACAACACTCGAAAGGATGATTTTCACCGCAAAAAGTACACGTCTCAATTAAAGATTTATTTATTACCTGTACATGACTCTTTTCTCCATTAATGTTCAAATTGTTTTTAACCAAGTTAGTCAAAACTACAATTTGGGCATTTAAAGCGGTGATGGCATCAACCTCGCGAACTCCTGATGCAGTTTTAGGAATTACAACACGAGGGTTTGACCAATCAGTGTTGTTGTTGGCAACTTTTTCCAAAATGTCATACCCCTCATTGTATGTTTTTGCAATAAAAGCTCCATCAGCCGTGGCATTGAGGATGATTTTTGAAGCATTATAAAGACCATTATGAAATGTTTCTAATTGGATGTAGTGAGGGATTCCATGATGAGGACATTTTCTAATTAAATCTTTGAATCTCTCCCCATGCATCTGATACTGCTTCGTCTTCCTCTTGTTAAAACATTAAAATTTCATTTCTGAATTTTACGTTTCTGGTGGGAGGAAAGTATTTTTTTTCAAAAACTTTTCAGCTAAACTCGTCCAAGTATCAATGGAATGAGGTATCTGAGAATTTATCCAGGCTTTGGCTCTGTCTCTCAATGTATAAGAGAAGAATATCAACCGTAAGGCTTCTGCGGAAACTCTGGGAATGAGAAAATGATCCGTCATTTCTAAAATTGATTTTAAATGAGAGTGCGAATCTTCCGAAGGTAATCCTCCAAATTGACCCATTGCTTGGATCATTTGAAACATTATCGGTTTCGGTTCAAAATTTTGCGCAGTAATGTTGGGCCTAAGAATCCCTGACTTGAGTTGATCAAATTCGAGTGTTGCATAGTCCCGTATTCCCCTTTCTTTATCATCAACAATTTTAATCGTTGTTTCCAAAGGAGGAGGAGGTGGCGGGTTAGCTTCCGCTTCCGCCATGGTTTGATTTAAAACTGGATTTTGTTGATTTCCTCTACCTCTTCTTCTTCTTTTTAAAGTTTTTTCAATTTCAAGATCAAGAGGTCAAAGTTCACCATGTTGTAGTCGTGGAATACAACATGATAAATGCTTTGAAAGTGAAACAAGTGACACATGCTCGAACAAAAATCAGTTATCTCAGGATGTAAAATCGTGCCAGTCTCCGGCAATGGCGCCAAAAACTTGGTAGCTATTTGACGTGTACTTCACAGCGGGGGCACAGTAATTCCCAGTTAGAGCAAAAGTATATACCTTCACTGGAATCACTACAAGTAATATAACGGTAAAAGTACCGAGTATCGTTCTCAGAGGGACTGGAATACTGAGAATTGTTGATTTCCATGAACTTCTTGCACAAGTTTCGAGTGTGGGAAAAATATTGTTTTTGATGGTGGAATATTGGAAATGCGAAATTAATTTTATAATTAAAAGCTGGGTACGGGTTTAAGATTTCCATGGGAGAAGAGTAGTAACAAGATGGTTGGACACATTCTAGTACGGAATGTCTATAAAAATCCCGATATCTCGAAAGTGGATTTTTATAGACCGGTCCTACAAAGCGTTCATAAAGTGTTCATCTTTACCGACTCTTGATCTTGCAGATTTAACTAAGTTGATAAAATAATCAAGTTCTACCAGTATGGAGATTTATACCCAAATCTCTTTGTGATATAAATCTAGACTGGCGTTTGAACCTTAGTAAATCATATAGAACTCGTATCTCTACGTGGTTATCAAAGACTCTCTAAAATCTTTGTGCATCACTTAAGTCGTGTTTCGAATCTGCCCCTCTCAAGGTCAAGATTTAATATTAACACATAAAAGTGATCGGCTTATCTGCATTGAGTTGAAGTCCCGACTCAAGTGACCAAGATCAAGAGTTAGTAACGATGGCCACACCCAAGTGTTACCTATAAGCCCCAAGTTGGCTTACACCCGCACCCAAGAAGGTGCATAGCTTATGACAATAATAAAAGACATAATGTAATAAAGGAAATACTCGTTAACTACTTGCATTAATAAATGTAAACTACAAACGTAAATGGAAAGTGCGGAAATTAAATACGAGAAATAAAAGTACGGAAATTAAATACATGAAAGTAAGTACGGAAGTTAAATACTGCAATATAAAAGACAGAAAGTAAATACAAGAAATAAGTGCAATAAATAAATTATACACTTCAAGTCAAAATACTCAAGTATTTAAACTTGAAAGAGGAGAGAATGATGGAAATGATAGGTGAATGTTGATGAAGTGGTAGATGAAATGTTAATGGATGTGTTAAATGTTCCTCCAAAGTCTTGAATTTATAGAGGGGATGCTTGAGCATCCAATGGTGGAGATTGCATCTTCAATGTGTGGCCAAAATCATCCCAAAAACTTTGTGTTTCCAGCCCATTTCCAACCCTTATTATCTACTGGATAAAAACTTTTGGGTGCCCACAAATCGATCAACAGCACCAATTCTCACAAAATTGAACAAATTGGTTAAATTATCACATATTGCAAACAATGTGGACCAAGTGAAGGAGATAGAAGCAAAATGGGTAAAAAGAGGAATAAAACCTATAAAAAATAGCAACAAATAACTCTAAAAAATGAGAGTTATCATTATCCCTAAGTGGAAATGTTATGATCCTTTTGTTTTATTGGTTTTTATTTAAGGATCTATTTAATCGGTTTTGGAAAGCCTAGGATTTATTTCCTTTAAAATATGAAATTCCATTAAGTTTTTGTGGACATTTATCATTATTTTACCATATTTACCGATTTTACAGGTTAAAAAAATCTATTTAATCGGTTTTAAAAGTTGTAGGAATTTATTTTGCTCAAAAAAATTATCCAAAAACCTAATGGTGCTTGATGGGAACATAAGCTTCAACCAACTCAGGGTCTAGGGCTCGTTCGTAAAGAAACTTGTTCCTTTTGAGAAGTTCATACCTGGTTGTAACATTTTGGTCATAGGCCTCGCTTGATTTTTGCTTGACTCATCGAGTGGACCAAGTCTCAACTTTTCTCTTCCCTTTTCTGTCGGCCTCCGCGGTTGCTCTAGCCTGGGTGGCCTACCTCATTCTCCTTCACCCAGTCAACCGCTCATCGGGGTCTGATTGTTCGTCACTTGGGACGTAGTCTCCGTCACCACTTTCTTTCGGTTCAGTGCCCACAGTGGGCACTTGATCATCCTTCTGCCTTTTAGGTTCTTTCCCACTATGGGGAGCATCATCATCCTCCTCCGTACTCGACTCGTCAGATGATGAAGTGGAGTTTGGGGGAGTGGTGTGGGGAAACAAATAGGCCTTCTCTGGGCTTGTCTCAGATTCGAAGTCAAAGAGAAAATCCTCCTCCATACTTCCCTTCTCATTTAGGTCAAAATGGTGGAGAGGATGATTTGTGGGGGGAGGGGGGTTTGGGTCTTGGGAGGGGGTGTTTGGGTTTTGGAGGAGGTGTTTGTGTTTTCCATGAAACGGGGGTTGGAGTAGTCACCGACGCCGTTTAGAGGGGCAGGGGTGGGTTGAGTCGGCGCTGGGGTGGGTGTGGGGTTGGGAAAGTTGAGGGTAATGAAGAGTGGTCGATGGGTGGGGGGAGGATTAGTGGCAGCGGGGAGGGTGGTGAGAGGTGGTGGAACGTTTTCCGGTAGTGGGTTATTTTTCGGCGATGGGTGGGTTTCGGTGAGTGATGGAGAAATTAGGGTATCGGTGGGTGGTGGAGAAGAGAAAGAGGGGTGGAGGACTCGGGAAGTACCTGATACGATTCGACGAAGGTGAGCACAAAGGTGCTCTGAGAAGATGATTGAGCGTCGGTGCTTACCGTTGACGAACTGACGACGACCTTTCCGGAAACATTTGAAGATCCGCCTGAGGGGTTTGGTTGTTCAGGTGGGAGCACAGCGCCGTGGGTGGTGGTGGTAAAAACTTCAGTGGCGGCGATGGCGGTGAGCGTGTCGCAGCAGCGATGGCGTCGGCCTCTCGTTGCAGTCGGCGACTCCGGCGAGATGGTATGAGGTTTGGGTTGTGGGTGAGTCTCTTTGGCCGAGCCATGGAGAAAGATGGAGGGTTGGTGGGTTTTTTTTCTTTTGTTTTTGAAAAGTCGAGAAGACAACTTTTTTTTTGTTTAAACTCCCAAAACTACTCCCTCCTAATTAAAAATCGGTTTCCCCCTTTTCTTTTTTTTTTCCATTTTTTTTTAACAATTAAAAAAAAATTAATTGTTAACTCCAAAAGAAGGTTTTTGTCCTTTGCAGAAAATTTGTGGTTGGGGAGAAGCCACCAAGAGAGAAGGTACCACCTATTTGTACCCTATTGTCCTTTCTTCCACCCAAAATTAGCCAAGTGTCCCTATAGCTAATAATGCTTCATCATAAAACCCAGATGGACTCCAAACCTTATTACATCAGTTTTAAACCTTAAAGAGTTCCACTTTTGTAAAAAGAAACAGATCTTTTTATAAAAATACTCCAACTCACGTGCCCACAGTGGGCACATTTTGCCCACAGTGGGCACATTTTGCCCACAGTGGGCAAAATCACTGCTTAAAAAAATCCTAACTGTACATTATTTACAAAGAGTGTTCACCTTCATCATTTAGGGTTCCTGAGTGGTTGGGTTGGCACTCCATCAGGAATGCTTAACCTGGTGCCCATTTACCCTGAATATGTTGTTATCCTGCGGGTTCAGTAAATCAACCGTACCAAATTTACCAAAATCCGTGATGGTAAAAGGTCCTGACCAACGCGATTTTAATTTGCATGGGAATAACTTTAGTTGTGAATTAAAGAGGAGTACTTGTTGACCTTTTTCAAAAGTTCTTTTATTTATCCTACGATCATGCCACATTTTCGTTTTTTCTTTATAAATTTTGGCATTTTCGTAGGCATGGTGTCTCAACTCCTCTAATTTACTTAACTAAAGTTTCCTCTTTTTTCCAGCAGCATCCTCACACAAGTTCAACTCTTTTATTATCCAAAAAGCTTTGTATTTCAGTTCTAAAAGTAAATGACATGCTTTCCCCAAAACCAATCCGTATGGTGACATATCCAATGGGGTTTTGAAAGATGTTCTGTAAGCCCAGAGTGTGTCATCCAACTTGAGTGACCAGTCTTTTCTGTCGGGTTTGATAACTTTTTCCAAAACTGACTTTATTTCCTGATTCAAAAGTTCGGCAAGACCATTTGTTTGAGGATGGTATGCCGTGGACACTCGGTGTTGAATATTATATTTGCCAAGAACTGTGCTTAACATTTTGTTTACGAAATGTGTCCCTTCATCACTAATTAAAGCTCGGGGAGT
This sequence comes from Arctium minus, assembly GCA_954870635.1. Classification (NCBI taxonomy): domain Eukaryota; kingdom Viridiplantae; phylum Streptophyta; class Magnoliopsida; order Asterales; family Asteraceae; genus Arctium; species Arctium minus. Next base: position 45,073,660 of record OX941089.1, on the reverse strand, counting down.
GCCAAATCGCACAAAAATATTTTTATGAAGAAAGTTAAACACAATTTTAGCATCATTTCTAGGACACGCAATGGCTTCTACCCATTTTGATACATAATCAACCGCAACCAAGATATATTGATTATTGAAGGACATATGAAATGGTCCCATAAAATCGATGCCCCAAACATCAAAAAGTTCAACTTCTAAAATATTATTTAAGGGCATATCATTACGTTGGGACAAATTCCCCGTCCTTTGGCATTGGTCACAACCTTTGACAAACTCGAATGCATCTTTAAATAACGTGGGCCAAAAGAAACCACTCTAAAGAATTTTTGTCGCCGTACATTGACCACCAAAATGGCCACCGTATGGCGAAGCATGACAATCACTCAAAATGCCTTTCATCTCAAAATTTGGGACGCATTTTCTCAAAATTTGGTCTGCACCTAATTTATACAAAAATGGATCGTCCTAGAAATAATGTTTACAATCGTGGATGGACCTTTTGAATTGTTGTCCCCGCATATGGTATGGCTTGATTTCGCTAGCAAGATAGTTCGCGATATCCGCATACCATGGGACATTATTTTCAAAATGATGTTGGATGGCAAGGATTTGATCATCCGGGAAAACTTCTTTTATCTCATGATCTCCACCACTTGACACATGACTTTCAATCCTAGAAAGATGATCGACAACTTGATTATCTATACCCTTTCTATCAACTATCTCTAGGTAAAATTCTTGCAAAAGAAGGACCCACCGAATAAGGCGGGTCTTACATTGGTTTTGTTAAAGAGATATTTGATAGCAGAGTGATCTGTGTGGACAATGACTTTTGTGCCAATCAAATAAGATCGAAAACGGTCAAACGCAAATACTACGACAAGTAATTCTTTCTCATTTGTGGTATAATTTATTTGAGCTTCGATAAGATTTTTACTTGCGTAGTAAATGGGGTGGAAAATTTTATTTTGCCTTTGTCCCAAGACAGCACCCACAACCCAATTGCTAGCGTCACACATTACCTCAAAAGGCATGGTCCAATCTGGGGCTATCACAATGGGTGCCGAAACAAGGGCGACCTTGATTGTTTCAAAAGCTTTGGTACATTCGGGAGTAAAGTCGAAAGCTTGGTCGGCATGTAATAAATTACAAAGGGGTTTTCCAATTTTTGAAAAATCTTTTATAAAACGTCTGTAAAACTCCGCATGCCCCAAAAAACTTCTAATGCCTTTAACCGAACTTGGTTCGAGTAATTGCATTATCACATCAAGCTTTGCTTTATCTACTTCTAAACCTTTTTTAGAAACCATGTGACCCAACACGATTCCTTCTTGTACCATAAAATGACACTTTTCCCAATTTAAAATTAAATCGTGCGTTTCACATCTTTCTAAACTCTTTTCCAGATTTTCAAGACAATTTTCAAATGATGTGTCGATAACTGAAAAATCATCCATAAACATTTCCATGGAATTTTCAATCATGTCCGAGAAAATAGACATCATACAACGTTGAAACGTTGCAGGTGCATTGCAAAGACCAAATGGCATTCGACGGAAAACAAAAGTTCTGAAGGGACAAGTGAAGGTAGTCTTCTCTTGATCTTCGGGTGCAATATGAATTTGATTGTACCCCGAATAACCATCCAGAAAGCAATACAATTCTTTTCCGGACAATCTATCTAGCATTTGGTCTATAAATGGCAAAGGAAAATGGTCCTTTTTTGTGGCTAGATTCAATTGTCTATAGTCCATGCAAATTCTCCACCCGGTGACAGTCCTTGTTGGGAGAATCTCATTTTTCTCATTGGTGATTACTGTGGTACCACCCTTCTTTGGCACACATTGTACCGGACTCACCCAAACGCTACTTGAAATGGGGTAAATAATACATGCATCAAGCCATTTCAAAGTTTCTTTCTTAACGACTTCTTTCATGATGGGGTTAAGTCTCCTTTGTGGTTGCACCTTGCCCACTCTATTTTCTTCCAAAATTATCTTATGTTGGCAAAGGGACAAACTGATTCCTTTGATGTCAGCTATTCTTCTACCTATGGCCTTTTTGTGATTCTTCAACAACTCTATCAATTTCACTTCCTGTTCACAACTTGAATTGGAAGAAATAATTACAGGCAATTTTTCCTCTTCCATAAGATAAGCGTATTTAAGGTGATTAGGAAGTGGTTTTAACTCTAGATCGGGAGCCTTGATTATAGAAGGAACTTGGGTTGGTCTATCCTTGAAGTCCAATTGCTCAAATGCATATATAACCTCCATCAAATCCTCTTCCAAAACATCCTCCCCTATGCAATCAATCAAACTTAACTAAAAATCATCTCCTAAGGCACTTAGGTAGGAGCAATCTTCAATCTCACCATTAAACTTAAGGGACTTGAAAACATTGAACGTGATTTGTTGGTCATTTATTCTCATAGTCAACTCACCCTTCTGCACATCTATCAAGGTTCTACCGGTTGCCAAAAATGGTCTTCCCAAAATGATAGCGACATCCTTATCTGCCTCATAGTCCAATACTAGAAAATCAGTCGAAAAAATGAATTTATCGACTTTTACCAAAATGTCCTCAATTTTTTCCTTTGGATAGGCCAAAGATCTATCTGCAAGTTGTAAAGTGACTGTGGTGGGTCTAACTTTATCAATCCCTAACTTCTTAAAAACCGACAAAGGCATGAGGTTTATGCTTGCTCCCAAATCACACAGAGCATGTCCTACTTCTTGTCCCCTAATAGTACACGGGATGGTAAAACTTCCCGGGTCCTTTAGTTTTGGAGGGATTTTGCTAGTAAGAAGTGCACTACATTCTTTGGTCAAAGTGACAGTTTCAAATTCTCCCAGCCTTCGTTTCTTGTTGAGAATATCTTTTAAAAATTTAACATAATTTGGCATTTGCTCGAGAGCCTCTACCAAAGGAATGTTAATGTGAAGTTGTTTGAAAACGTCCAAAAACTTTTTGAATTGTTCATCAACATTTTTGGTTTTCAATCTCTCAAGGAAAGGTAAGTCTCTCAAATCCGGGAAAAATTTTCTCTTGTCGGGAGTGCATGAGATGAGTGGTTCTGGAGTGAGCACAATATGTGCTGGACAACTTAGGATAATTGGGCTTGCTGTTTGGGCCACGCGTTCTGGTATTTATGCTTTACTAGGAGATGGGAGTAGGTATGGAAAGTTCGAGGCATCAAACAAATGTGAATCCTTTTGCACAACTGGCATTGGAGAGGTTTTCTCGACTTTTCTAGACTCACTTATGTTTTCGATCTCTCTAATACTTATGGCCTTGACGTATTCCTTGTGAATGCCTTTGGGGTTTTCCGTGTCGCTAGGCAAAGTCCCTTGTGGTCTGTTCTTGAGTTCGATAGCAAACTGTCCAAGTTGGGTTTCGAAACCCCTCAAAGTTGCATTGGTTTGGTTTATAAAACCTTTAAGCAATGATTCGATTGAACCATTACCATCCGATGCATTTTGTTGTCTAGGTGCATGTGATTGGGAAGACTGTCCATGTTGGTAATTCTGAGGTGGCCCTTGATGAAATCACGGGGGATTTGGTGGTCGGTTTTGGTCTTGGCTTGCCCCGGGGGGTTGAAGTCCTTGATTTCCAGACCAAGAAAAGTTCGGATGGTTTCTCCAATTTGGATTGTATGTTTGGGAAAACGGACTATTTCTAGAATGATTCCCGACATAGTTCACCGAAACGGGGTTACCGGGACAACACTCGAAATGATGATTTTCACCGTAAAAAGTACACATCTCAATTAAAGATTAATTTATCCCCTGTACATGACTCTTTTCTCCATTAATGTTCAAATTGTTTTTAACCAAGTTAGTCAAAACTACAATTTGTGCATTTAAAGCGGTGATGGCATCAACCTCGCGAATTCCTGATGCAGTTTTAGGAATTACAGCACGAGGGTTTGACCAATCAGTGTTGTTGTTGGCAACTTTTTCCAAAATGTTATACTCCTCAATGTATGTTTTTGCAGTAAAGCTCCACCAGCCGTGTCATCGAGGATGATTTTTGCAGCATTAGAAAGACCATTATAAAATGTTTCTAATTGGATGCAGTGAGGGATTCCTTAATGAGGACATTTTCTATTTAAATCTTTGAATCTCTCCCATGCATCCGATACTGCTTCGTCTTCCTCTTGTTTAAACATTAAAATTTCATTTATGAATTTTACGTTTATGGTGGGAGGAAAATATTTTTTTCAAAACTTTTCAGCTAAACTCGTCCAAGTATCAATGGAATGAGGTATCTGAGAATTTAGCCAGGCTTTGTACCTGTCTCTCAATGTATAAAAGAAGAGTGTAAACCGTAAGGCTTCTGCGGAAACTCTGGGAATGAGAAAATGATCCGTCATTTCTAAAATTGATTTTAAATGAGAGAGCGGATCTTCCGAAAGTAATCCTCCAAATTGACCCATTGCTTGGATCATTTGAAACATTACCGGTTTCGGTTCAGAATTTTGCGCAGTGATGTTGGGCCTAAGAATCCCCGACTTGAGTTGATCAAATTCGGGTATTGCATAGTCCCGCATTCCCCTTTCTTTATCATCAACAATTTTAATCGTTGTTTCCAAAGGAGGAGGAGGTGGCGGGTTAGCTTCCGCTTCCGCCATGGTTTGATTTAAAATTGGATTTTTCAATTTCAAGATCAAGAGGTAAAAGTCACAGTGTTGTAGCCGTGACATACAACACGATAAATGCTTTGAAAGTGAAACAAGTGACACATGATCGAACAAAAATCAGTTATCTAAGGATGTAAAATCGTTCCAGTCCCCGGCAATCGCGCCAAAAACTTGGTAGCTATTTAACGTGTACTGTACAGCGGGGGCACAATAATTCCCAATGAGAGCACACGTATATACCTTCACTGGAATCGCTACAAGTAATATAACGGTAAAAGTACCGAGTATCGTTCTCACAGGGACTGGACTACTGAGAATTGCTGATTTCCATGAACTTCTTGCACAAGTTTCGAGTGTGGAAAAAAATATTGTTTTTGATGGTGGAATAATGGAAAATGCGAAATGAATTTTATAATTAAAAGTTGGGTACAAGTGTAAGCTTTCCTTGGGAGGAGTGTAGTAACAAGATGGTTGGACACTTTATAGTACAGAATGTCTATAAAAAGCCCGGTCTCTCGAAAGTGGATTTTTATAGACCGGTCCTACAAAGCGTTCATAAAGTGTTCATCTTTACCCACTCTTGATCTTGCAGATTTAACTAAGTTGATAAAATAATCAAGTTCTACCAGTATGGAGATTTATACCCAAATCTCTTTGTGATATAAATCTCGACCGACATTTGAACCATAGTAAATCATACGAAACCCGTATCTCTACGTGGTTATCAAAGACTCTCTTAAATCTTTGTGCATCACTTAAGCCGTATTTCGAATCCGCCCCTCTCGAGGTCAAGATATAATTTTAACACATCAAAGTGATCAGCTTATCTACGTTGAGTTGAAGTCCCGACTCAAGTGACCAAGGTCAAGAGTTAGTAACGATGGTCACACCCAAGTGTTGCCTACAAGCCCCAAGTTGGCTTACACCCGCACCCCAAGAGGGTGCTTAGCTCATGACGATAATAAAAGACATAATGTAATAAAGGAAATACTCGTTAACTACTTGCATTAATAAATGTAAACTACAAACGTAAATGGAAAGTGCTGAAATTAAATACTAGAAATAAGAGTACGTAAATTAAATACATGAAAGTAAGTACGGAAATTAAATACAAGAAATAAGTGCAATAAATAATCCCTACACTTCAAGTCAAAATACTCAAGTATTTAGACTTGAAAGAGGAGAGAATGATGGAGATGATGGGTGAATGTTGATGAAGTGGTAGATGAGATGTTGATGGATGTGTTAAATGCTCCTCCACAGTCTTGCATTTATAGAGGGGAGACTTGAGCATCCAATGGTGGAGATTGCATCTTCAATGTGGGGCCAAAATCATCCCAAAAACTTTGTGTTTCCAGCCCATTTCTAGCCCTTATTATCTGTTGGATAAAAACTTTCGGGTGCCCACAGTGGGCACACAAGTGCCCACAGTGGGCACACAAGTGCCCACAAATCGATCAGCAACACCAATTCTCATAAAATTGAACAAATTGGTTAAATTAACAAAATGGGTAAAAAGGAGGAATAAAACATATAAAAAATAGCAACAAATAATTCTAAAAAATGAGAGTTATCATTAACCCTAAATGGAAATGCTATGATCCTTTTGTTTTATTGTTTTTTATTTATGGATCTATTTAATCGGTTTTGAAAAGCCTAGGAATTTATTTCCTTTAAAATATGAAAGTCTATTAAGTTTTTGTGGACATTTATCATTATTTTACCATATTTACAGGTTAAAAGATATATTTAATCGGTTTTAAAGTTATAAGAATTTATTTTGCTCAAAAAAATTATCCAAAAACCTAATCATTCAAAATAAAAAAAAAATGTATAGTTTTTCCTCTACTTTTCTATAACTATATTTATATGATCTGTGGGATAGTTCCCATTAAGAACCTAAAACTCATTAGGCATATGAGAACCATTACTACATGACACGTGACATATTTATCAAGAATATGAACATTCATTATGAATAATACGTCCATATTTATCAAGGATCATACATTCACTATGAATAACACTTTCATTTTAATCATAAATGTACATGAGGCGTGGACGGTTTTCGGGTTCATAACCAATTTTATCTAAGGGGGTGTTTGGGATTGCTTATTTAAAACAACTTATGCTTATTTTAAAAAGTGCTTATCAACTTATGCGGTGTCAAACCGGAGTTTTTAAAAAAGTGTTTGGATTAGCTTATTGTGGTACCAAAACGTAATAAACTAATAAGTTGTTATTTAAAGGTGTTTGAGATTGCTTATACATATAAAATAACCAAAAATTGATAAACACTTTTCAAATAAGTTGATAAGTTAAAACCAAATGACTTACCAAAAAAGGCTTTTCAGCGGTTTGACACCGCTATAAGCCATTTTAATTTATCCTTATCCAAACACTTAAAACTGCTTATCTCCGATGCCAAAACGCAATAAGCTAAAAATCACCTCAAATAAGCAATACCAAACACCCCCTACACTTCTGAGTATGATAGTATAACATTAAAATAAATGACTAGTATTTAAATAAACAAATCACAAACACCCCCTTGGTGTACGAGAAGTGAATGCAGCAGCCATCCGGCTGAGGTAAACGAAAAAGTGGAGGCTGGTGATAATGTCCGGCGCTGGCTGCGAACAAAGCAAAGAAAAGGAAGAGGATGAGGAAGAGATGGTGATAGGAATGGGATCATACAAAGGAAAAGTTAGAATGGTGAGAGGAGACCCGTCGGATGAGATGATGCTGCTCTGGGGACTTCAACAGCCAACATTCTCTAAACCCAATGCTCTCGTCTCTCAATCTTCTCTAAATCTCACCCTCGATGCTTGCGGTCGTCGCCTCTCCATTTCCCAATCTCCTTCTTCCTTGGTCAGTTCATAATCTTCAAATTCTGATGCTTCATGAAACTTGAATATTTTTTCTACCTAAAACCCTAAATCCTAAACCCTATCCTTTGTCATAGTAATTAGTGTAAATTGAATGTTCTTTAGCAACTTACGGAATTCTTATGATTCTTGAATTTGGAAATTAGTTTTCTGACCTAATAAGTCAATTATGTTTCTTTTAATCCGAACAGTGTAATTTTTTTTTTGCATTGATGTATAAACTATAATCTCAGAAAGTAAACACATTGTATGAAGCCTAACAATTACATTACCAAGGTTGTGACGACTAACATGCACATTGTTCTTATAAGTCACTGAGTCAGTTTCTTTTTAAATTTTAATCCCTTTTGTTTTCTTGATGCCTGCTTTTAGTTATTGGTGAACTCTGAAATCATACCTCAAATTCCATCATACGTTTTGATATAAAGTAAATACTAAATGAAAATGGAATTGAATACCGGAAAATGTTTCACAGATGCGTGCATAATAATGATGATTTGTGGTTGAAGGCATAGAAATAATGCATTCGTAGGGCTCATCATCATCACAAGTTTATTATTTATTTATTGTTGCCAGATCAGTAAATGGTAGGCTAATGAGGTTGATATATTGATTTTATGCCCATACGAAGTTTTGTGTCCGAAAGATGGGTTTTTTGGCATCATCAACAATTACTCTTTGATCTTGGGTTTTCCAAGCCTCCAAGTGCTCATGTTTGGAATACATATGTTAAGCTTAGGCAAATATTCATGCATGGATTTTTGGGTCTTGGGGAACACCTCTCTCAATGATGTAAATGTCTTCGACTTGTATTGGAAGATTATTTAACTCAGAATGGAAAATTAACTCTTGGGATGAAAGAATATACAACATCCACAAATATATATTATATCCATAGATCTAATTTTTGACTGAACTATTTTGTTAGTTTAGCGCTGTGATGAATTACTTCATAAGTTCACTTAAGTCAAACATCATATTTGCTACATTCAAAATGTCACAACTCACATGGGGTTGTAACAATACCTAGGTAGTTGAAAGCGTAGCTCGTGGGAAGGAGTATTGAGTTTGTATGGGAAGATGTGATTCAAGAAAAGGACTTTCAATGTTATTGATATAGATTAAGAGGATATACTTGAGAGCTTTGGATTTATGTTCTCTTTCTCCCCTTCTTTTTTACTACCAGCACCTTTGAATATTTTAGTATATACAATACTCCAAATAAAACAACTCGAAGTAGTAGACAGTTGAAATACTTCAATTGTTTTTAATTTAGTAACAACATGCACAATATGCATATAGAGCTTAAATATGATAAAATGTGTATAGAGTGTGGATATGAGATTAGAATGTGCTTTGGGTGCTTTTTTGTGCCAAATTTTTTGAGTTAATGGTGCAGGTGCCGATGATGCAAAAGAAGATAAGATAGAAAAACAAAAATAGAAGTATTAAGTGAATGACTCATCTAAAAGTTTAAAATTGTAGGTTGTGTGTGCATCGTCTATATTAGCTTCGACCACAGTGTGAAGCTGCAAGAGCAAACAACTTGCTATATATGTTACACGAGGGTCTTGGACACATAAACATCCACACATAGAGTAAGTCGTAAGGATTAAACAGTAGTAGTTCTAAAAGCTTCTCAAGAGCACTGCCTAACTGAATCATTTGGGGATGATGACCCTGTGATGGAAGTTGGAACATATTGTTTGTGTTTTATGCTTTTTGGAAACTTTTAGATTAGAACTCGATTAGAAACACTATTCATGCTCATCCATTAATTGTTTGAGCATGTGTAATACTAAAATAAAGACCCATCATCGTGAGAACGTAGAGGTTTGCGAGAGAAGGATGCGTGAGAAACAAGCATTTTTATAAAATTATTGATATGCATTTTACCTCTAATGGTGATGCGAGAACGAATTGCTGCACAGAAAGTTTTAATCTGGACAACAAGTTTGAAGGTGAAACAAGAATCGAAAAGAGAAAGTGAAAGATAAGTTGGACCCCACTATTTTAATCTCGAAAGGAGCTCAATCCACCAATATCAAAAGGAAAGGGAACACTCAAATAAGAACCCGCCACTCTAATCTCTAAAGGAAAATTAATCCACCAAGATTAAAGCTAAAGGGAACCCTTCAAACCACCAAGATCTCTAAAGGAATTGAAGATCTTCAGGAAAGAGATAACTCCATTAATATTCATATTAATGATCAGCTGCCTTATAAAATGGAGTCTCTAAACTATATAGGGGAGAGATGGACAACAAATCCTAGACAAAGTAACACAAATGCTGCTAAAGAGAGGATCTGTCCCAATAGTACAAAAGTGGCTGCAAATAACAAAAAGGAAAGGACAATCTGCAGCATTATGGACCAATTCACTTTTTAGCACCTCTTCTAGAAACATTTGTCTTGTCTTAGCATTCCAAAAAATGAGGCTTAAAAAAATAAGTACCAGATGACGTGACGTGTAATGGAAGCCCATATAGTAGACTACAACAGTTGACGGTTGTCAACAAAAAGGACGCCTAAACCTGACGGCTCCTACCGCTGGTGATTCAGAACTTGATGGCTCCAAAATCTGATGCCCCAACTCTGATTATGTAACTCTGATGCCCCCAACTCTGACCACTCCAACTCTGACGGTTCCAAATGCTGATCATCCGAAATACTGATGTTAAAGCTACTACAAATCTCTCTTCCTTACAAAAGATTCCGTCCTCGGAATCTACTTTCTTTAGAATAGATAGGGAAACTTCGTCCTCATTTCGTTCTCATTTTTCCAAGTGGCATTGCGACCTTTATGATATTTCCACTGTACTTTAACCAACGGAACCTCTTTATTCCTCAATCTTCGAATTGCTCGATCAATTATCCTTTCTGGTTGTTCCACATATGTCAGTTTTTCATTCACTTGAATTTCATCCATTGGAACCTTCATTTCTTCATCAGCCAGACACTTCCTCAAGTTGGATACATGGAATGTATTATGTATCTTTTGTAGCTCAACAGGCATTTCTAACCGATAAGCCACTTCTCCGACCCTTTGAATTATTTGAAAGGGTCCTATATAACGAGGACTCAACTTTCCTCGCCTTCCGAATCTAATCAATCCTTTCCAAGGAGCAACTTTGAGCATAACCCGATCCCCCACTTGAAATTCTATATGCTTTCGTCTCTTATTTGCGTAGCTTTTCTGTCGGTCCTGGGCTGCTTGTAGCCTTTCCCGAATTTGTTTTACCTTTTCTGAAGTTTGTTGAATTAGCTCTGGTCCCGTCATTCCTCTGTTTTCAAAGTTATCCCAACACACTGGGGTTCGACATTTTCTACCATACAAGACTTCATATGGAGCAGCTTTTAGACTTGCGTGATAACTATTGTTGTACGAGAATTCTATTAGGGGTAAGTGATCATCCCAACCACCACCTAAATCAATTACACAAGCTCTAAGCATGTCTTCCAATGTTCTAATGGTTCGTTCACTCTGTCCATCAGTTTGTGGATGGTAGGCTGTACTTAAGTTTATTCTTGACCCCATTTCTTTCTGAAAACTTCTCCAGAATCGTGATGTAAATCGGCTATCTCTATCTGATATTATTGATAATGGTACCCCGTGCCTTGAGACTATTTCATCAACATACAGTCTTGCAAGTCGTTCTACTGTATAACTTTCTTTAATTGCAAAAAGTGAGCTGATTTGGTTAACCTATCAACGATTACCCAAATTGAATCATTACCTTTCTTGGTTCGAGGTAATTTCATCACAAAATCCATAGTGATGTGATCCTATTTCCACATTGGAATCTCTAAAGGTTGTAACCCTCCAAAAGGTTTCTGATGCTCTGCCTTTACTTGAAGGCAAGTCATACATTTCTCAACAAAATTCCTAACATCCTTTTTCATTCCCGGCCACCAGTATAGTAACTTCAAATCTCGATACATCTTATCCATGCCAGGGTGAATGGAGTATTTGGACTTGTGAGCCTCACTTAACAAGACCTCACGGTGACCGCTTACCAATGGAACCCACAATCTTCCATTAAATCTTCTACATTCCTTGTTATCAGTTTCTAAGAATTTGGCTTGTCCTACCATACGCTCTTTCTTAATGTGTTCTTTGGTAAGTGCACTAGCCTGAGCTTCTTTTATTTTTACTAAAAATTCAGGCATCACATCTATTCTCAACGCTTTAACTCGTGTGGGCTTCTCGCGTTCCTTTCTGCTCAATGCATCTACTACCACATTAGCTTTGCCAGGATATCGAATTTCACAATCATAATCTTTAAGCAATTCCATCCATCGTTGTTGTCTCATGTTTAAGTCCTTTTGACTAAACAAGTATTGTAGACTCTTGTGGTCAGTATAGATGATGCAATGAGTACCATAAAGGTAATGTCGCCAGATCTTTAGTGCAAATACAACTGCAGCGAGTTCTAAATCATGTGTTGGATATTTCTTCTCGTTTTCCTTTAGTTGCCTTGATGCATAAGCTATCACCTTGTCGTATTGCATAAGTACACACCCTAGTCCCAGTTTTGACGCATCGCTGTATACTATAAATCCTTCTGTTCCATCTGGCAATGATAGAATGGGTGCACTACTTAGCTTTCCTTTTAAAGTATGAAAAGCTTGTTCTTGCTCTTTTCCCCATTCAAACTTCTTACCCTTTCTTGTCAATGCCGTTATTGGAGATGCTATTTTGGAGAAGTCCTGAATGAATCTACGATAATATCTTGCTAATCCTAGAAAACTTCGTATCTCTGACACACTTTTCGGAGCTTCCCATTTCATAATGGCACTCACCTTAGCAGGATCTACTTGTATTCCTCGTTCATTAACCACATGCCCGAGGAATTGAACTTCCTTCAGCCAAAATTCACACTTTGAAAATTTGGCATACAACTTCTCCTGCCTTAAAAGACTCAGTATTGTATGTAAATGTTTTCGATGTTCACTCTCATTCTTGGAATAAATGAGAATGTCATCAATAAACACAATCACAAACTTGTCGAGATATGGTTTACATACTCGATTCATCAAGTCCATAAAGGCAGCTGGTGCATTTGTCAACCCAAAAGGCATGACCAAAAATTCATAATGGCCATATCTTGTTCTGAATGCCGTTTTGGGAACATCTTCACTCTTGACATTTAGTTGATGGTATCCCGACCTCAGATCGATTTTTGAGAAGCATTTGGCGCCTTGTAGTTGGTCGAACAAATAATCGATTCTAGGGAGGGGATATCTATTCTTGATTGTTCATTTATTTAATTCTCGGTAGTCGATGCAAATGCGCATCGACCCATCCTTTTTCTTAACGAATAGGATTGGTGCACCCAATGGTGACGTACTTTCTCGGATGAAACCTTTATCGAGTAACTCCTGTAACTGACTTCTCAGTTCTTGCATTTCAGATGGAGCTAATCGATATGGAGTTTTGGCTATTGGTACCGTTCCAGGTACTAAGTCAATCCCAAATCGTACCTGTCTGTCCGGAGGCAATCCTGGTAAATCTTCTGGAAACACATCTAAATATTCCTGTACAACCGGTACATCTTTTGCTTTTATCATTTCTGATCTTCTTTCACCTATAACATATGCTAAGAATGTTGGGCACCTCTTCTTTATACAACGTTGTGCTCTAGCTGAACTTACTAGCATCATCCTAGTTTTCTGTTCGTCTCCGTTTATCACTATTGTTTTTCCTTCAGAAGTTCTAACTTCAAGTTTCTTTTGATCACAAATTATCTTAGCATGGTGGTTCCACAACCAATCCATTCCTACTATGACCTCGAATTCACCTAAAGTCATGGGTATTAGGTCAATGGTCATTTGATGTCCGTCAATTTCTATTGTGCAATCTCTACAAATCTTGTTGATCCTAACATGGCTGCCATCAGCTAGTTCAACCTCAAAGCCAGGTTTTAGTTCCTTACTGTCTACTTTCAACTTTTGACAAAATGGAAGAGACATAAAAGATCTACTTGCACCACAATCAAACAGGATACGAGCAGGTTGATTATTGATAAGGTGCGTACCTGTCACTACGTCCGGTGTTTCATTTGCCTCTTTTTCTGTCATTTGAAATGCTCGAGCCTTCGCCTTTCCCTTGTTACCCTCTTTAATATTCCTGTTAGCCTCTGGATGTGGCTGATTTCTATTCTGTTCCCCGTTACCTTGAGGACAATCCCGTTTTAAATGTCCTTGTTTCCCACACCGAAAACATGCTCCTGTCTTTGCCCAACACTCACCAGGGTGATTCTTACCACAATGGTCACAAGGTTTCTTTTTATTTATTTTAACAAAATTCTGAACCCCAAACTTTGGTTTCTTATTCCAATTTTGGCCAACACTTTGTTCTTTTCGCTTTATTTGGAAAGAGCCCTGATATGTAGGTACCATATCCTTCTCAACTACCTTGGCAATGTTGACTGCTTTCTGAAATGTTTCTGGTAGTCCAGCCAGTACAAACCTTCGAATTTCGTTTCTTAATCCTGCAATGAAACAATCTGTTTTTCTTGCTTCCGTTGCTACTTGATGCTCCGCAAATCTTGACTTCTTTATAAATTGAGACACGTAATCTTGTACTGATAGGTTTCCTTGCCTAAATTGTAGGAACTCCTGTTCCATACGTTTACGGTCTATGGTTGAACAATATTCATTCAGAAATATTTATTTGAATTGATCCCATAACAAAGGTGTAGTTTCCTCGGTATTTTTTATAGCTTTTACCGAATTCCACCAGTGCAATGCGTCTTCCTGAAGTAAGGTAGTTGCATACCTTACTTTTTGCGTTTCCGAACATTGACATGTTTCAAAGTTACTTTCTACTCCGGTTAACCAGTCCATGGCTTTATGGGGTTCACGTTCACCTTTGAATGGAGTTGGCTTGGTGCTCATAAAAGTTTTATAATTGACTTCTTTTGAGAGTATGTTATTTGGTTCTACCCTTGCATCTTGTTCTTTTGGGGTATTTATTAAACGGGCCGTCTCTTCCCTGTTTTCTTTTAATATTGCAGGTAGAACATTCTTCAAGAGTGTTTCTAAATCATTGTTCTTGCTTATACTTTTAGTACTATCATTATCTCTCATCGTCTCTGGTTCGGTGCTACTTGTTTCTGTTCCATCCAATCCTTTTCCTCTTTGGTAAGTTTGTTGAAATTGTGAAGCCATTCCCTGAGATGGGATATATCAATATATACACGTTATCTTATGTTAGTCATTACTTTTTAACTAGTTTTTTTTTAATAGGAATTTTAATACACCATACATAACAAGCTATTTCCAAAAGCACAAGTACTTATACAAACATTTCCTTTATATACATATATATTTTACATCAGTAGGAAATTACATTCATTGAGGTGACATCTTTTCATGGGGTACAAAAGGTATATACATAGAGCACACCTTATGTACCAAGATGTCCTAGCCTTTCTAGGGCTCATACATACAAAGACATCTCCAAAAAAAATAATATAAAAAAATACTAGTCCATAGTTAGTTGTACTTTCCCAAAAACCGGCTTAAAGCCATACAAAAACCCTTTCACATTTCATACCCTAGTTGGCTGCCCCTCATAGATGGTACTTAAGTCGAACCCATTCTCCATACGACATCACTTGGGTCTCTTCATAGAGATGAACACGGAACCTAGGTCGACGAGATATCCATGCAACTAAACTCGGTAGATAAGTGTATGAACCGTCAACAACCTCCTTGATCATATCTTTAACATAGTATAATTTATCTTTCACAATTGTCCTTAGTCCTCTGCATTTTATGATCAACTCACGATCCATCCAACGAATAACACATCGGTAATGGTTCCTTTGATTAACTAGCTCAGTCATCTCTTGAACTAATGCTTCAGTCACCCCTTGGTTATTGTTTTCTTCTATTTCATCATCACTAATAACGTAAACCTGTGTGGTGGTGGTGGTTCAATTATATCCATATCTGTGAAATAGGGGTCCTTGTCAGTGTTCATGCTAGGATCTGTTTCGGAAGAAGTTGACATACCTGTTACACATGTTCAAGTGAGTTAAACAATTGATCATACCTTATCTTTAGTCATTTTTTTTTATACTTAACACACTTTTACATTCATAAAACATACTTCCAATAATTATGTACCAAGTTAAAACCTAAAATAGTAGCACAAAACTCACTAACAGTCCTTGGACAGACCCTTGGACAGCCTGGAACAGCCCCCTGGACAACCCCTTGTCTTATGTTTAATCTCTGTTTTTATCATTCATCATTTTTTTTAGTACCAACTCTTAATAGGTTAAAAATACAATAGGTTTTAGGACTAATTTCTATACATATATACTCTCGTATATACATCTTACTTGGTTAGATTACCTCTTAACAATACATTCATCATTTCAGTTACCCTCAACTTGTTTATTTGGTCCCTCATCCGTCCTAATAGTTAACTTGATCCATCGGTTTTAAATTTCCATGTAGACTTTGAGTTTGAAAATTTTCAAATCCCTCAAAAAGTTGGCTCTGATACCAAGCTTGTAACAACCCTCGTTTCCGCCTCTAAACCGAGACCCAACGAAGGGTGTTACGAACCGAGTCTCAACCATTTATATATAATTAAAATAAAACATATTACCAAAAAATGCGGAAGCAAAACATAGTTTATTTATATAAAACATACCACGATGGATCATAGTTACAAAGTACATTTTTATCTGTTAATAAACACATACTAACCTAAGTTATAAAAACCAAATTATACAAACCAAAACACCACCCGATTAAACCACAAAATGAAGCTTTCGATAATCCCTTTGAGACTTCCTTTTCACCTCTCAAGTAATCTTGTCCTCAACTGAGAACATATTTATAATTTTTAAGCCTTTGAATGACTTGTGATTACAAATCTCATTTCAATGCATAAAATATTTAGAAAATCAATTCATAGTCTCAAATAAGCTATTGTATCATGTATATGCATATAAAACATTTAAACATTTATACTTTCCAGATTTAATCTCTCCCGGTGGGTGTCGCCCCTTCCGGCTTTTATTCGAAACCCTTCGTCAAGGATCCGGGACCGTTTCTACGACCCCTTACCGCGGTTATACCGTCTCGGTGGTTCTTATTCCACCGGTGATCAAATTTTTTCCTTTATCATGCATTTTAAAAATACATATAACATGTTATACATAGCTATATCATTTAAGGTTGTCCATATTCTTTATAATAACCAAATATGAACAAAACTTCATGAAAACATGTACACAAATATGTATCTCAGGTTTGGAGATCAAACCAAAAGAAAAGATAAGTAATCACCTTGGTTTTTGGCTAAATGAAACTAAACTCAGCAGCCCTCTATCCTTTCTTGTCAAACTTTTCTTTCTTCTAACAAAATATGGAATTATATGTGTGTATGTGATTGTTTTTTTTCTGCTGGAGGTTCACAAAAGAAGAGAAATAACAAGAAAAGACTACCTATTTATACCAAAGGTTGAGGAGCTTGGAAGTAGGTTAGTCACTAGTTGATGTGGCCTTTTCTCCCATGCACCTTATGCCACCTTAGAACACCTCATGCTGCCATTTTCCAGCCCCTTTTTCCAGCCTCCTTTCCAGCCCCTTTTTTCCAGCCTCCTTTCCAGCCCCCTTTTTTTGTTTTTAGCTCTTTTTACTAATAATTAACAGCCCTCTTTTTTTTATTTATATTTATTTAACAATTCTTTATTTATTTATATTTAATAATATTCAGCAGCTTCTTTTTTTCTCTTTTATTAAAATTTCAGCAACTATATATATATACATATTTAGTTAAAACAGGCTGCTACACATGATATGCATATGCATGCAACCTGGTTATTGAAAGCACTTAAGATAGGTTAGGATTGGCCCTAGGGCAGCTGCTGCAACAAGGTGAACCCATTGCTGATGTTTACCAAGCAACCCCTTGAAGTGTGAGATGGCCGGTAGGACAACCATTGCTCAATTAGAATCCATGAGAAGCTCTTGATTCTTGTCGGGCCGTTCACCATCCCATGATACGCCCATATCAAATGGTTTTTACCCAAAGGCTAAACTATCATCTGGCTCACTTTGATGTAAAAATTGTTGCTACTAATGGCTCTAAATTTTCCATGGAAGCAAGCTTTGACTCTTTCTAGGCATCTATAGAACTAGCTACATTATTCCATTACCTCGTAGCTATTCTCGTTTTCTGCATACCTATATTATTAGGCATTTAAATTTGATGCTTCTTGAACGATGTGATTTAAAGCAACTACCAATTTAGCACTCTTGTGGTTTAACAATTATATAACTTGCTTTAGTTTACCATGATGGGTAAGAGTGGGTGGTTTATTCCAAAATAAGAAGAGACCCTAGTCCGACTCTCCCCACCCCGTCATGGCTGGCCAATTATTTTGCTCATAAATGAAATCACTTGTGAAATAGGAATAAGAATTTGATATTAATCTGTTTTGACCCAGGAGTTCTCTACTGAACATTTCAGCTATGGTCTTGACCTTGATCATGTGATCAAGGAACTGACTTCTTGCAGTTTTTCACAACTGCACAAGTGCTACAGAAGAAAACAACCATTACCCTGCTCAAACTGTTTTTTGCTTATATTGATGAGACAAGTAAAATACTAGAGACATGGCTGTACTTACAACTTGATTTTTGATCTCAATGTCTATGGGTCCATGGCCCATGGCCCAGTTAGATATTTTTAACATCTTGTCCTGAAGAGTTCTTGTTCCCTACTTGAATTGCCTAATGTTTACATCTGTTAATCTTAGATGTAATGCTTGAAAAAGTATATGAGAAGTACAAATAAAATGCGAGTGAAAGCTAAAACTGCAGCAAACTATCACTCTAGTTTGCTTGTCTTGTTAAGGTGCTTAGAGTTTCTTCTTTTAGAGAGGGCCTGCTTTAGTATTTATAGGATTATAGCCGAAGTCTCTTGAACATTTGTAATAATCATCACCCATGTTCAGACTCCAGTATTACATCTGTCCAACTATCGTCTATGCTTGTTGCAACATAACCTTCTAGTCTACATGGTAACTGTCGATGAAGTAATGATCTAGTTGGCAAGCCTTGTTTTTCTGAATGTCTAGAGCACATTCTACGGTCCTTGCCTCATGTCAACGACCAGTCTTTTTTTGTTAAGCCTCTCAAGTACTTCAGCTTCTTTGTCTCCATCTACGCATACGCTAGGAAATGCTTTCTTAAAACCGTCATTCGTTGAGAAATGATTTTACCTAAATTTTTTTCTGCTACTAATAGAATGTCCATTTTTCTGGTGCAAGACTTTGTGGGTTCTTGTTTTAGAGTTCCTTGCTTTGTGGTAGCTTCATGTCCAAGTTTTCCTTTCAAAGGGCACTTATTTTTATTTTTTTCCATAAGGGTGTCCTAGGCTATGCCTAGACTAATCCCTTGGCAAATTATGACTACATCAGCCCTGATTAAACCTCAGTGGCCACAATTGTTGTGTACGCCTGGATTTGGATTCGAACCCTGAGCAGATGGGATATTCCACCACATCCCCTAGGGCCTTAACCAGTACGCCACAACCCTTGTGGTTTTCAAAGGTTTTCAAAGGGCACTTGAGTTGGTGGTTTATTCAAAATTAATGCTGCCAATGTATCAAGGCCATTTTATTAGGTTTTTACTGCTTAATTCCTAGTGTCTATGTTACCGTGACAAGTTCTATTTATTTTATATTCTAGGGTGCTCCTGGAGTTACTGGATCGGTTATGTGGGATAGCGGAATTGTTCTGGGGAAATTTTTGGAGAATGCAGTAGAAACAGGATTACTTGGTCTTCAAGGCAAGAAGGTTGTTGAACTAGGCGCAGGCTGTGGTTTAGTTGGGTAATGATGTTGGTTACGCCATTCTTATCTTTTGCCCTTGTTAAACTGTCTTGACTATTGTGGTGATATGCACGACATTCTTAGAATGAGAATAGCTGTAAATACAAAAAAAAAAAAAAAAAAAAAAACTAACCAACTCACTTAAGGGACATGCGAGAGAAGATGCATGTAGGCCATATTTGTGGTTTAAGGATAGGTCTTCATGTGCATCAGAAACCAAACAAAACAAATCTGTACATTAGAAGACTAGTCTTCATATTGCTTCCGTTTTCAAAGTAAAATATTCTCATATTGTGTTTCCAGTTGTATTGCAGCACTTCTAGGTGCTCAAGTTATTCTTACAGATATGCGAGATAGATTGAGGCTTCTTAAAAAGAATGTTGAAGATAATATGTATGGAGACGTGCGGGGTTGTGCAACAGTCAATGAGCTCACTTGGGGGGATCGTCCTGAGCCTGAATTGGTTGAACCATTACCTGATTTTGGTACCATCTTTTACTTTATCACTTCAGAGATCTGTAGCTATAAGTTTGTCGATATTATACCACATTCAAACAAGTCGAAAGCTGGACAAATACATAGGACTATCCGCTATCGTCATTACTCTTGTTGTACACTGGGGAAACAAATATCTTTTTCATTAGTTACAGATTATGTATGGTTTGAATGTTATATGTCTTTTGAACTTAAAAGGTCCATGTCCCAATTGCTTATAGTATGAAAATTTTAATTATGTGATAGGTTTACCATCCCTAATAATTCTTTAGTTAAAGCTTCCTGTAACTGAAGTGGAGAAGGAAGTTGGTCTATGAAAACAAGTCTTGCACGATGGACACCCTAAAGAATTACTTTTAAGGTATCAATGACAAATATTGAGAGAACTCTTGACTTCTCATTGTTTTAAATAAACAAAAATTCAAGGTAATGTCAACTTATGTTAACATGGAAATACACGATCTTAATATACATTAACACATCATAACAACTCTGAACACCCATGAATATATGTTAGCGTACCCTACAATCTTAACATATATTAACATGAGAACTTTAGCGCATCTTAACACATCTTGATGCATGGTAACACACATTAACCATGAAAACCTTAACCAACCCTATATATATATATATATATATATATATATGGTTGGGCTCAAACGAGAACAATGTCAAAATAAGAGAACACAAGAACACATATATCACATCTGAATTTAGACTAAAATCACATGTGATTCAGGTTCAATAGACGCAGCATAACAACTCTGAACCCATAAATATATGTTAGCATACCCTACAATCTTAACATATATTAACATGATAACTTTAGCACATCTTAACCTGCAATCTTAACACACTTGATGCAATCTTAACACATGTTAACCATGAAAACCTTAACCGACCCTACACACACACACACACACACATATATATATATATGGTTTAAAAAATTGTTTGAGCGTACACCTTGAGGTGAGGCAGCCGAAAGTCGCATCTGAGGCAGCCGAAAGTCGCATCTGAGGCAGCGCGGGTTTTCCCTCGACATATGGAGTTTGTCATTAATTCTCTCTCTCTCTCTCTCTCTCTATGAAACTCATCATGTGTGAGTTTGTCATTAATTCTGATAGGACATAAATTGTCCCAAGTGTTTTGAAAGTTTTGTAAAGGCTTGTATTTTGTATTGGGCCTTGGGTTAAGCTTAACAACCTTGGGCTTAACATTGTAATTAGGCTAGTATATAAAGTGTAGTTATAGTTTATTTGTATTTAGGCGCTCAAAATGTAGAGAGAGAGTTTGTTTTTTAGAGAGAGATCAAATATGAGGATGACTAATGTGATCTCTTCTTTCTAACTCCATGTAATCAAAGTATATGAATCAAAATCATCCTTCACTCAATTCTTTTATCTTGTTCTAATTTCTATTGAGATTAATCATTGAATTGTTGTGAATCTGGTCCAACATGTGGTAAAAAAATAAAATAAAATATAAAGCTGGTGATTCGTGCCAACCCACTCTGAGTTAAGAGAGAGTTAGTTTGGAATCGGAGACGTTCCCGGATTCCACCTCCTTCCATCCACCGGAATTTGGGGCTTTTTTCACGTCCAGCGAGATCATTTTCGAGACGTTGCGGGATTCCAGTTGCTTCCAAAACCGGAATTTGAAGATTTTTTTCACGTCCGACTGGATTATTCCTTTCTTCATTAGAGCAGGATTCTGAGTTGGAGATTTCTTTTGGTAAATTTGATTGTTGTTACTTGTTACTCTCTATGAATGTGAATTTACGATTTGCAAATTTCGGAGAATTTTAATGTATACGGCGCAGAAGAACGTGTTGTTGAGTTGGTTTTCTACGGGTTCTGAGGAGAACGGATCCGGATCTTGCAATTCGGATCCTAATTCAAGCCCTAGGGCAAAGGAATTTGTTGCAAACGATGGAGCGATGGAGGAAGAAGTTTAGATGGTGAAGATCTCTGAGCTCGAAAAGGAAGTTAGTAAAAGCGGCTCTATGAATACCAGTACAATATGGGCGTTCTTCTCATCGAGAAGAAAGAATGGATGTCTAAAAACAAACAATTTCAGCACGCATTATCCGAAACAAAGGAGCTTCTTGAACGATAGCAAACCACACATATAATTGCAATATCTGAGGTAGAGAAGCGAGAAGAGAAGTTGATGAGTGCATTAAGGGTCGAAAAGCAGCGTGTCCATGAGTTGGAGAAGGCTTTGCACGAAATGCGCTCAGAAATCGCGGAAATAAAGTTCACCACTGAGTTGAAGTTAGAAGAAGCAAATGCTCTGTCGAGTATCGTTGAAGAGAAGTCACTAGAGGTAGAGGTGAAATCGCGTGCAACCGATGCCAAGCTTGTTGAAGTGAGCAGGAAGGCATCGGAGATTCAGAGGAAATTAGTCGAGTTTGACGCAAAAGAAAATTCACTTTTGAAAGAACACTATTCACTCGTTGTAGAGAAAGCTCATGAGCGTGATATCTCTCGCCAGCAAGAGAACCGAGAATGGGAGAGAAAATTACAACAGGGAGAGGGGCATCTGGCGGAGGTCCGTAGATTGCTCAACCAAAGAGAGGAGAGGGCAAATGAAAATAAATGGATTTTTAAACAGAAACATATTGAACTTGGAGAAACACAAATGAGGATCGACTCGACTTTATCAACTTTAAAGACCAAGGAAGATGATATGAGCAGCAGGATAGAAAAGCTAACTTTAAAGGAGAAAGAAGCTAATGCCAAAAAGAAACAATCCACATGCAGGGGGAGAGAGTTTGTTTTTTAGAGAGAAAAAATTCACTTGTTGAGCTTCTTTCTCTACAACGAGTGAATAGTGTTCTTTCATGAGTGAATTTTCTTTTGCGTCAAACTCAACCGATTTCCTTTGAATCTCCGATGCCTTCCTGCTCACTTCAGCAAGCTTAGCATCGGCTGCACGCAATTTCACCACCTCTAGTGACTTCTCTTCAACGATACTCGACATAGCATTTGCTTCTTCTAACTTCGACTCAGCGGTGAACTTTATTTCCGCGATTCCTAAGCGCATTTCGTGCAAAGCCTTCTCCAACTCATTGTACACACTGCTTTTTGACCCTTAATGCACTCTCAACGTCTCTTCTCGCTTTTCTACCTCAGATATTGCAATTATATGCGTGGTTTGCTGTCGTTCAAGGAGCTCATTTGTTTCGGATAATGCGTGCTGAAATTGTTCGTTTTTAGATGTCCATTCTTTCTTCTCGATGAGAAGAATGCCCATATTGTACTCGTATTCATAGAGCCGTTTTTACTAACTTTCTTTTCGAGCTCAGAGATCTTCACCATCGAAACTTCTTCCTCCATCGCTCCACTGTTTGCAACAAATTCCTTTGCCCCAGGGCTTGAATTAGGATCCGAATTGCCATATCCGGATCCGTTCTTCTCAGAACCCGTAGAAAACCAACTCAACAACGCGTTCTTTTGCGACGTATACATTAAAATTCTCCGAAATTTGCAAATCGTAAATTCACATTCATAGAGCACAAGTAACAACAATCGAATTACCAGAAGAAATCTCCAACTCAGAATCCTGCTCTAATGAAGAAAGGAATAATCTAGCTGGTCGTCAAAAAAATCTTCAAATTCCGGTTGTGGAAGAAGCTGGAATCCGGCAACCTCTCGAAAATGATCCCGCCGGACGTGACCCGGTCGATGGAAGGAGGTGGAATCCGGGAACGTCTCCGATTCCAAACTAACTCTCTCTTAACTCAGAGTGAGTTGGCGCTGATCACCTGCTTTATATTTTTTTTTTACCACATGTTGGAATAGATTCACAACAATTCAATGATTAATCTCCATAGAAATTAGATCAAGATAGAAGAATTGAGTGAAGGATGATCTTGATTTATATACTTTAATTACATGGAGTTAGAAAGGAGAGATCACATTAGTCATCCTCAGATTTGATCTCTCTCTAAGCTCTTGAGGATAACACTCTCTCTAAAAAACAAACCCTCTCTCTACATTTTGAGCGCCTAAATACAAATGAATTATAACTACACTTTATATACTAGCCTAATAACAATGTTATGTCCAAGCCCGTTAAGCTTAACCCAAGGCCCAATACAAAATACAAGCCTTTACAAAACTTTCAAACACTTAGGACAATTTGTGTCCTAACATAATTAATGACAAACTCATACATGATGAGTTTCATGGAGAGAGAGAGGGAGGGAGGGAATGGGAGAGAGAGACTAATAAAAACCACCAAAAGGCTACAAACATGTGAGAACCAATCCCAATCATTTAATGAGTTTCATGGATTCTAGTTTCACATGTTTTATTCTTGTGTGTGTGTTTCATACATGAAATGAAAACAACCCTGAATGCTTCATATATAAAACAATTTCACATGTATCGTTTCATATGTGAAACAACACATAACTGGTTCATATGTGAATCCCAACTTAAGATGAAACCCATTGAATGGTTGGGAACTTAGGATTGGCTCTCATGGGTTTTTATTTGACTCTCTCCATCTCTCTCTCTCTCTCTCTATATATATATATATATATATATGGCAAAGGATCGTGTGAGAAGTTGAGTTAACGTGAGAAACGTGAGAAGTGGATTGAACCCTTGATCACCTATTATCTCAAGCCCACCCATGAATCTCGCTTCATAAGGGAATTGATCCGGTGCATCTTATCTCGGTGCATCTCATCCGAATGTGCATCCAACGGTCGATAACCGCTTCTCATGCTTCTCACATTAACTCAACTTCTCACCGGAACCAACCCTATATATATGTATGTATATATTATCATCTCATTAACCGGTATAAAAGTCATACAAGTTTGAAAATTCATGTGGGAAAAAATGGCCTTCTGGTAAAATTGTCCACTTTTGTCAATTTCCTCCCGAAAAGTGGGAAAGAATGTCAATTTTGTCCCACCTTCTCCCAAGCCTATGTCGTACCAAACACGGGACAAAACCTTTTTGTCATGTCCAATATAGTCCGATTTGATGTACCAAACACAACCTAATAGACAACTGTCAAATTCCGAAGAATGGTGGTACTTTAGCATCCAGTTTAGTACGACTTTACTAGTTGGTGAGGATAACTTTGCAACATAAAGCCTTCCTTGAATGTTCGTTTTCTGGAAATTTACATGTTAAGGTTACATATCTATAATTAGGTCACTTGATTTATTGGTTAATGGTTACATGTATGACTTCTCAAAAAACAAAAAGCTTTAGCATTTTAGATATGTGGCAAATACACAATTTATTTCTAATATGTGCAACTGGAACGTCCCAATTTTCACGGGATGGTGGGAGGATAACTATCTGTTTATTATGTACAAGCATATAACAATCACTTTTGGCCCATACACCTCATATCCGACCATTTGTCACGTCATCTCATTTTTTAAGCTTGCAAAAATGATATTACGTTGCTCTTCATTTAAGGCACCAGTGGAAAGTAAACCGTTGGACATAAGGTGGTTCTAGCGGTAGCAAAATGGGTCTGGTTGGGTAACTGGTCGCAATTGATTCACGTCAAAACTACTAATTGTTTAGTGCAGGCCAAAATGTCAGATTGGGTTCACCCATAAATGCTTATTTTGTTCCTTTTTTTATACAAATAATTAATGTGTTTATGATTACATAATTCAATAACATACACAATGAAGGTGATTGTAGTTGGATGGCAGACGTGTAATTTCTATAACTTCTTGTTTATTTATTTCAGTTGATTATCGAAGGACGAAATGTTGTCATTGTTTGATGTTTTCTGAATGTAGTGATGGGATCGGACGTGATCTATAGCGAAGAAGCGGTGACAGATCTGTTAGATACCTTGGTAGAACTCAGTGGGATTAACACGACAATAATTCTGGCTGGAGAACTTCGAAATGGTAATAGCTTGAAATGTTATATTTGTTTACTTGAAACGTTATATATGGGGTAGATGTCATATTTGGAGATGTTGGTTGTTTAGCAGATGCTATCCTTGAATACTTCATGGAAGCAGCAATGGAGGAGTTCATGATTGGTCGGGTTGATCAAGCAGGTTGGCATCCGGATTATCGCAGTCCACGTGTTGCTATGTATGTGCTTGTTAGGAAGTGATCAAATATACACACACACATATATATATATATATACATATATATGTATATTGAAGCTTAGTTCAAGAAACAACCCCCCTATGGCTATATATTGATATGGCATGGTTTGTTATAAGTTTCTATTTTCGTCCTTATGGTTTTGAGATTATGATTTCATCCCTATAATTTATAATTCATACCTTTTTTGTCCTTAAGATTTATATTTTATTGCTTTTTTTCATCCCTATGGTTTACAATTCATTTCTATTTTAGTCCTTCATGCTTAAAAGTAGTGTTTTGGCCGTAGAGACGAAACTTGAAATGAATTACAAACCATAGGGATGAAAACCGAAATATCGAAACCACAAGGGCGAAATTCGCAATTTTTAACAAACCATAAGGACTAAAAACATAATTTACTCTAAATTATTTTTACACTTCATTATGGCATATTTTTGTACAGAACTTTTCTTAAACCTAGGGATTTTTAATAGAACATCTCTGCTCTTTAGGATAATGAAAATATCTGCATAACTTTTACATTTCTTAAACGTTATTTCGTCTAAGATTTGGTGGATTCAATTGGTTTGGTTTGGTTTGTTTTGTTTTTTTTTTCAAATATTTGTAGTGTATGTATGTGTGATTTAACCTGTTGTCTTGAGCTGACTCGATGCATTCAGCCCCTTGCATTATTTATCACACTTAGGTGCCGTTTGTTTTTAAAAAGGTCTAAAGTCTGAAGTCTTATTTTAGTTATGATTAATAAAAGATGGTGTGTAAAAAGGTCTGAACGATTCATATTTAAGAGCCATTAAGAGTTTTTTTTAAAAAAAAACAAGCAACCCCTTGTTCTAAAAACGTTATGGGTATTATTTACCCTATGTTTCTGTGAGGTATTCAACATACATAATGATCATGTTCTTTTTTTTTGTACATGGCCAAAATTACCATTATACCCTCTCCAAAGCAATCTCACGACTTATGTGGGTATGTGACTAATGGAAATTACGATACGATAACGTGTTAAATCATCTGTCATAATATAGACAAGTAAAAAATCTGATTGGAAAAGGTTTTGAGAAGAATAGCACGGGAAAATCGAATAAAATAATTGTCAATGTATTGTTTAGATCAATCAGTTTGACTTTGTTTTGTAAGCATGAGTGTTGAAAGCTTTTGAGAGTTTCATATATAGTTGTTTAGCCTTTGTGAGAGTTGTGTGAGTGATCAATGTTGAGCGCGTTCATGTACTTATGATTAAGAGATATATGACTACATCGCTTTCTCTCACTACTTTCTCTCTCTAGAATCTTTTGTGATTTCATGCGATTGATTGATATGGCTTGATTTGTGGACTAACATTTGGTATCAGAGCAAACCCAAAATCATTCAGAAAGTTGAAATTCACTTGATTAGATCGATTTTTTTTTTCACGAACACACGTATTTTCTAAAAGTGAACTGTTTGATCAAATTCACCATTGTTAATCGATTTTTGGATTTCAAAATGTGTTCACTGTGATCGTTGGGTGTTATAGGATCTTTCTTGTTCACATTTTATCACGTAATTCTCACTCAATCGATCTGAATTTTGGATTCATTGGATTTTTCTTTGAAAAAGTTCGAACACTGTAATTTGAATGATGCACTGTAATCTTGTTGTTTTTAGTTAAAATTTTGTATTAGAAATTTGTTCCAAATCATTGTGCGATCATTGTTGTGGAAAATCAGCTTCAAATTGCAGGAATTAAAGTCTTTGGTTGACATCCGTGATCAACAGTGAAGAACACGCTAGATCTATTAATCGCGCAAGGGAAGAACACGCAAGCCATTAAACATGCAAGTCTGAAAGAACACATACGATGAAGAGTTTTGATGTTCTCATGGTTTGTGCGAGTTTCTGTTCGATACACGCATAGAGTGCTCTGTGTGAAGTGGAAATGCACAAATCATATTTTGCGAGTTTCTTGTTTCTTCTGCGAATTTAGTGTTCTGCGAGAAGTTGGTTGCGAGTTTTCATTCTGCGAGTTCTTATTTTCTCAAAATTTTTCTAAGCGTGGAACACACAAAGGCATTGCGAGAAGTTGAGTGCTCAAAAATTTTCTAAGTGTTGGAACGCGCAAAGAGTTTTACGAGAAATACAATCTGAAACGCGCACGTCTCGTCTTGTACGAACTTCAAACGCTCTCACTTCGATCTGCGCGAACTTGCTACGTGCATAAGTCTGTTTGCGCGAACTACTTCTACAGTGATCCGCGAGTTTTAGTGTTGTGCGAGTTCTGGTGTTAGAAACTTTTTATGATATTTTCAAGTGGTGATCCAAGTTTGACTCTTTTAGTCAACGGTTTCTGAATATTTTGGGACGATCAATTCTATCAAGCTTATAATCAGTAATTTTTCTCAATCAGTAAAGATGTCTCGAGATCTACTCAGCATGGGTTCTAAGTCGAAGCCTCCGGTTTTACAAGCAGATGAATATCCTCAATGGCGGAAGAGAATGATTAACTTCTTGAATAATCAAGACAAGAAACTTATGAATTCTATCATTGACGGACCTCATTTCCCTCACGTCACAGTAGCCAGAATTTCCGCAACAGATACAAACCCTGAAGTCCCTGAGAGAAATATTGCTAGAGACCCGATTCAGTACAGCGAACTGGACAAAGAATTGGTAGAGAGAGATGCCCAGGCCTTAACTTTTCTGATAATGGCTATTCCAAATGAATCGGGTCGACAGTAGAGAATCAGCTAAAGACATCTGGGATGAGCTTGAGAAACAGTTTCAAGGTTCTGCAAAATCCATCAAGACAAAGAGAAATCAGAGTATAAACGCGTACGGGGGTTTCAAGGCTAAAGAAGGGGAATCGTTGAGGGAAGCCTATGATAGGTACAACATCATTCTGAATGATTTGAGGAGAAATGGAGTGCAAAAGTTCGAATCAGAGATCAACTATAAATTCATCAAGAATCTCCAGCCTGAATGGGACGTCTACACAATACATATGCAGATTAACAAAGATATGGACGAGGAGAAGCTGAATGATTTGTTTTGTGCCCTAAATCAACATGAAGATAAGGTTAAAGAACAGGCTGCAATCAACAAAGAGCTGCATCGGTTGAAAGACAAGCAGAAGAAAGTTGAGGATTCTTTAGCCTTACTAGCACAAGGCAAGGCAAGTTAATCAAGGGAAGCTCAGTCTCTACAAAGGCGTCTAAGAAGAAATCGTTGATGTCAAGCCTGATTGAGTCTTCTGAAAGTTCTGAGGAGGATATTCAAGAGGAATATGAGGATGATGAACTGACAGAATTCGCTGAGAAACTTGCTTTGTTGACTTCAAGCTTTCACAAGAGATTTGACATAAAGAAGTTCTACAATAAGCCAAAGTATGGTTCTTACAAGTCAAGCAAGTACAGAGGCAAGTTTGAGAAAGAGAAAGAGAAGAAAGAAGAGAAGAAAGAGGAGAAGAAAGAGGAAAAGAGAAAGATAAAGAGAAATCTGACAAGTGCTTTAACTGTGGAAAAGCTGGTCACTTTGTCAGAGATTGTCCAATCAAGAGAGTAAAGAATTACGAGTACTACGCGAAGAAAGCCTAGCTAGCCAAAACAGTGGAGAAAGGAAAGGCTCTGAAAGCTGAGGAAGAAATATGGTTTGAGTACTCCGATGATAAGGAAGAAGAGGTCAAAGTTAATTTGACTCAGTTTCATTACAATTTGATGGCTCATCTGAACGAGGAGTCTGATTATGAGGTAAACTATCTTACTGACAATTCTGAATGTTTCTCTGAAAATGAAGAAGTGCTGAACTTGATGTCTCAATTGAACTTAATGAACTCTGAATTTCAAAAGTTAAAAGAAAATTTTAAGCAACAAAAGAGTACAATTCAGGGACATCAAGATCAAGCTTTAATATATAAAACATTGGCAGCAGAAAGAGAAAAAGAGAAGAAGAGAAAAATGTTTTAAAACTGGACAAAACGGAGAGGTCGTAAAGGATGCGCGAAGTACGAAACGCGTTATATAAAACATTCGGTATGCGAGTTCTCACTTCGCGCATAGCAAAGGATGCGCGAAGTACGAAACACGTTAACGTGTCGTGCGAGTTTTTACTTCCCGCATGACTCTTCATGCGAGTTCCTTACTATTTCACCACTTCGCGCAAATCATTTCTTGCGCAAAGTGCACACACCACTTGTCCTTCGATTGCGGCAAGTGTTGCTCCTTTGGTTTGCGCGAAGTGAGCAACCACTCAGATCGTGCCACATGTCATCTTTTATCCTGAGTATAAATTCAAGGCTTTCCCTTATTCAAGCTCACTTCTCTCAGACCTAATCCAGCGAGTTCTCTCACTTAGATTTTTTTTTTCTCAAAATCAATCTGCGACTTTCAGACTCTCGAACCTCAAGACTTTGATTCAGTGTAGCTTTTTGGTTATGATTGCTTGTTTTTTGTTTCTTTGTACTTCTTTGCATCTTGTGTATCGATTTTTGCAGAATCAATCTTGTGTTTCTAGGGTTTAATCGATATGTCTGTTCATATTCTGTCGACCGTATACTTGTGATTTTTGATGGTGTTTGTGTGCCCAGATTCTAGTTCCTAATAACAAACAATTAATCAAAACAAGATTTATCAATCAATTACCTGTTTGATTTCAATCTCAAATTCAACGATTACAAGTTTCTCTCTCTAGAACACTCTTTCTTTCTCTACAGATTTCTCTCTCTCTCAGATATGAACTTCTCAACTTGTTCACCAACTTGTTACTTCTCTAAAAACAGAAATAGAAAACTATTTATACCTACAACTAAAACAAGAAAACTAAACAAATACAAATACAATTTGACTTTTATTACAAAAAACTTTGACTTTGAAGAGAGTTGACTTTCTCAGCTTTGACTTCTTACACTTTGACCTTCAGTCTTCTTGATCTTGTATCCAACATATTTATGCTCTAACAGTGTTCTTTCAAATGTTGTTTGTATCTCATCTTGAACTCGATATTCCATTTAGGTTTTGTATTTCGATTCTATTGATATCATTTTGCAGGATACCTTGACTTCGAATTTTGGATTTTGGTTCGAAATTATGGATTGTTGGACTCTTTGGACTGTTGGACTGAATCGATCCTTAAAAATGGAATTTTTGTTTGGATTTCAATGATAAAACCGTAATTAAACCCTAATCGAAGATAACAAAACATAAAAGTTCAGATTAAAAGCTAACTTTTGAGTTTAAAAAGTTTGAAAATTCAAATTTTCGAATAAACAGTGACTTGAGTGTTCTTGGTATGAACACTTGTTTCATACGTGTTCTTGAGTTAGAACACAGTGTCTTGCGAGTTTTTGGCTTGAACTCAGCCTCTTGCGAGTTCTTGGTTTGAACTTAGCTTTCTGCGAGTTTTGAGTTGAGCTCAATGTCTTGAGAGTTCTTGACTTAGAATTTTTTTAAAGTGCTAATCTGTTTTAAGAAAATTTTCATATGTTTGCAAGTTCATGAGTTACAACATCATTTTGAGAACAAAATCAAAACCAACAAGTGTTTTGGTCAATTTTTTTTATCTTTTCTGTATTTTTTTTTGTGTTGTTGTGTTTTGTATCTTGCAACAAAGTGTGCTATTCTTGTGAGCTGAAAGTACATTATTTCTGTACTTTGATACTTTGTATCAAAAAAAATTCTGGAAAAACAAGTTTTTAGGATTATTGCTGACATATTGGATTATATCCAATACTTTTGTTCTGTTTCAGGTACTAAAATGGCAGATGAACATTCTCATGATCCTATTGTCCAAATGGATGAGAATGATCCGAACGTATCAAAAGAGACACCAATGCCATCTTCCAGATCTCATGTCCAGTCAGCAATTGGTGGTGATCCTGATCTTGCCCTCATCAACCTAAATGAATACTTGTTGCTGTCTCCGAACAACTACCACGTGGATTTTGACACTCTCAATGTCAATCCACTTGTCATAGAAATTCTAAAAGGTCATCCACTCAATAAAGCACTGACAGATACTACTAATGTCCCACTCATATATCTGCAGCAAGCTTGGAAGACCATTGAATATGTGGTGGAAAGCAACAATAACAAGTATTTCAGAATCCGGATAGATAATTTCACTTCAGTTCTGACCTACCGAAGGCTCAGACTCATCTTGGATCTACCGGAAGCTGATTCTAGAGAAGAGAGCAACTTTTGATCTATACCCTGTCGATTATGAAGTTTTTGAAGGCATCCGAGCCTTGAAGTATGTTGGTCAATTAACCAAGATCAGTGAATTTAAAAAGACAAATCTACCACCTTTCTACTACTAGATGTTCTCTGTGATCAATCGCTGCTAGACTTCAAGGCATTCAGGCCTCGACAACATAAACATGCATACTCTGAGGTTATTTCATGTCATAGTGTACGATCTGCACGTGGATTACTCAGTTGCATTCTAGACAGAACTGTATGAAAAAGTCATCAGCAAGCAAACTTCCAAGAAACCATTGTACGTGCCTTATCAGAGATTCCTTCAATTGATTGTCCGGAGTATGATCCGTTCTAACCGCGACATTCCCAAGAGATCACATCATGAAGTAACTTCATAATGTGAAATGAGGTATCTTCAAAAGCAAAAGAAAACATCCAGCTACTCTATGCCTATTCCTGCAGCTCTATTAGCTTACGCTGATCCGAACTCCGAGTACGTTAGGGATTATAGAGAGTCTATGGGATTGCCAGAACCGGTTATTCCTACCCAAGACTCTAACCTTAGAAGAGAGGAGTCAGTGAGGGTTCCTAAGGCTATGGGAGTCTAGGAACGGGAAGAGCTGAGAGAAAATTCTGAGAGGGGAATGGAAGGGGGTCAGGATTCTAGACCAGAGGCTGTGGAGACTCAGGCACTTGATGTCACACGTCTAGTAGTTTCCAAATCTCAACCTGAGAGAGCTATCACTCATCAATTGAGCCCTCAGGTAGAGATTGCCGATGAAGGTCAAAACTCTGAGACTGAGTCGGATCAGCCAGCTAGTTCTTCAACATATTCAGTACCTTCAGCTACTCCTGGACCAAATGAAGGACATGAAAATGATGATGATGTGGATAATGAAAATATTCAACACAACTTTGGTTTTCTTGATGATATTTCACTACATCATGAGGACATGGATATTGATACTGCTGCAACTGTGATTCAGAATGTCTTAGGAGATATAAGGAGGATTGAGGGAGATCAAGTAGAAAATGTAAGGCACAGAGAAAATGAAGGAAAAGAACATGGGGAACGAGTGTGTACCCGAACCTACCAATCTAGAAAGGGCAACCACATCCACCACCTCGTCGCATGTGTTGCGAGCAGGTGTTGAAACAGACGTTAGTAGCCCACTAACGCACTTGTACACCCAAGCCACCCATTCTATTGCCTCTCAACAGGCCATAGTCTCAACTTTGCACGGGGACTTATAAACTCTATCTAGCTTTCATTCGGAAGGTTTAGATATTGAAAATAGAGTTCAACAGCCCAGAACTCAATTCCATTCAGTGCACAGTCGAGTCTAGCGCCACTTAAACTACCACTTCCAATTCCTAGGACAGTTATTCAATCTGATACCATCGGATGTCTTCGTGACCCGATCGGAACATCTATAGTAGCACCGCAATCCGGTCTACAAGGATTAGATGGAAGTCCTGTCATTGCTAACACTATGCCAGCTCTGAACACATGCCACACTGTTGAATCTTCAATTGTTGTGCTAACGGGAAGTCTAAGTGACCCCGAAGTGAACTTACCTGACTTCATGTCAAAGGAGTTTCTCAACGGTGCCTTAAAGGCTGTTGAAGACCGTTTATCTCAGAAGTTTGAGGAAGAATTGGGGAAGGTGAAAAGTCTGTTAAAGGGAAAAGGACCAGCAGTTGAGGATCCTGTTCAGCCACCTCCACCACCTCCAGTATAGTCTGTAGATCTATCTGTGGAGGAGCTGAAATCACTCTTATATGCAAAGTTACTATCTCAGGCACCAGCTGATGAGTAGAGGCAGATTTGGTTGGATTATTAAGATCTCAGTAAGCTCAAGTACTTTCAGACACTGTTGAGCCACAAAGTTTAATATCTTTAAGTCTGAAATGGTACAGCACATTCAAGAGTTAACCAGAGTAGTTCAGTAAGCTTGTAAAGTTCAGTTAAGTAAGTTTGTAAAGTTCAGGCAGTTTCAAAAAGAAGACATGATCATGATTCAGATCAAGATCATGAGGGGGAGATAACCAAGAAATAGAAAACTGCTAATGAAACTGAAACTGCTCAGGGTGATGTTCATATGGAAGAGGATGTTGAAATGGCTGATGTTAGAAATGATGAGCAGGTGCATGCTGGAGAAGAAATGGAGATTGTTCTTTATGTTAATGAAGAGGTAGAACCAAGGGTTGCAAAGCCTAAGGTTGCTATAAGGGAAGAAATCTTATTGCTGACAGGGTTGCAAGATATAGATGTCGTTGAATTATCATCAGATGAAGATGAGTCAGCAAATGAAAAGTATGAAAAGTTTTGGAAGATTAAGGAGGAAGAAAAGGAACATCTAATGGGTTCTGATAGTGAAGGAGATGAGAACATATTGGACATTCTATCCTGTACTCCAGATGATATCCAACTGCGTCCTGTACATCATGATCTACCCGAAACCACAAGAGACCTACATGAAATCCCAACCTTTAAAGAAATAAACCTTTCTGAACCTTCTAAACAACCACAAAACATACCTATCCCAATAAACCTATCTAGCCTAGAAAAACAACCTAGCCCAGTAAACCAGTCTATTCCTAGCCCTGATAACCTA
Source organism: Arctium minus (assembly GCA_954870635.1). NCBI lineage: Eukaryota > Viridiplantae > Streptophyta > Magnoliopsida > Asterales > Asteraceae > Arctium > Arctium minus. Next base: position 45,038,879 of record OX941089.1, on the reverse strand, counting down.
CCTAACCAAACAAATCTACCTAACCCAAACAGTATCCATAGCCCAATACATGACAACCAACCCACAAATGAAAACCAACCTGAACCTAACCTTGAAGCTGAACCTGAACTTCACTTTCCATCCAACCCAGTAGAAAACCAAGTCGGTCCTTCAAACCAACCTGAAGTCCCTCTAGTTATCACAGATGCTTAGCTCAGGCAAATGCGAAACACTTTGAGAGCACCGTTTCTAGAGGAGGAAATGAAAAAGATTTTCGTACACATGCTCAGGAGGATGGATGTATACAAGGTTTTAGGTGTTTCTCATCTACCTATGGAGTATCAGGAGGAATATGCAATATTGATAAGTTGGGAAAGGAAAACGGAGAAATATGTGAAAAATAAGTCTGGAATTGTGACAGTAAAAGAAGTTAGGTTGAGAAGATTTCAGAAAATCTGGTATTCGGTCATTACTGCACAAAGAAGAGATCTGACAGAATGTATATTCTCTGAAGCAAACTTCCAATACTTAGATGTGGACGACATTGAGTATCTCTATCACTTGTTCAGAAACATGACTATCCGACCGGAGAATATCATTTTTGCTTTAGAAGTTGTGAAGAGATTTATGAGGAGGCATGTCAACTACACTTATTGCTACGACTTTTAGCTTGGAATTGAAACAAATCAGAGGAAAGTCAACATGATTAAGCCCAATTTGGAGTTGGAAGATATTGAAATCTATGATCTGTTCACAATCCTTGAAAAGCCTGAACTTGAAGTGATTTACAAGAATTCAGAAAACAAGAAGAGATTTCTCAGAATTTCAGAGATTGCCAAGTTTTCGGATGGAACGATAAAGGTGATCAAACTGCAGCTGAACCAAAGATTCAAAGAGAATGAAAAGAAAGTTAAGCAAGGAGAAAAAGGTCTTGGAAAGTTTGACAGACTTGCTTTGATAAGAATCTTGGATGCTTTAGAAGACAAAATTCATTTCAGACGAGGCATAAGGATTTTTCAGTCTTTGCTCGACATTAGACAAAGAAGTTATTCAAGATGGGGCAGATGAAAACTTTTTGCAAATTGATTTAAAAGGGGGAGATTGTCAATGTATTATTTAGATCAATCAGTTTGACTTTATGTTTGACTTTGTTTTGTAAGCATATGAGTGTTGAAAGCTTTTAAGAGTTTCATATATAGTTGTTTAGCCTTTGTGAGAGTTGTGTGAGTGATCAATGTTGAGCGCGTTCATGTGCTTGTGATTAAGAGATATATGACTACATCGCTATCTCTCTTTACTTTCTCTCTCTAGAATCTTGTGTGATTTCATGTGATTGATTGATATGGCTTGATTTGTGGACTAACAATAATATTTATGGACAGTTGGTAGGAGTGTAAATGATGCGATTCGAGCTCGAGGATTTTGGTATACTCGACTTGAACTTGATAGCCATTTCTCAAGCTTCAACTCGACTCAAAAACTCAGGAGTGGTTAAAACCTATACTCAACTCAAACTTGGTTGCAATTTTTTATCAAATCGAACTCGTTTGAAGATCGAACCAATCTCAAACTTAAAGTCGAATCAAGCTTGAACCAAGCTCACCTGTTGAAATTAATAAAATTTTAGGGTCTTCTCTTATAAATTATAAAAACTTAAATGTCTTTTCTTAAACTTTATAAACACTCAAGGGATGCACCTCAGATATCATCATCAAGAAGACAAGGTTACAAATTCCATTCACCTCCCTATATTTTTAGAACACATCTTCACCCTTCCTTTGTTGGAGATACTAATGAAACAAAAGAATTAAAGAGGGCTAACTTGGAGCTGCTACTAATGTGCTTTATTGGAAAACAAAGAGCTTTTTTATAGGAAGAGAATACAACGAAAAAGAGAGAAAATAGTCAAGATTTCAAGCCTAAAAAATCTCAACTAAATTGACTACCTTTACTGGCATATAAACAATCATGTAGACTTGTTCGAAAAACTAACTACCAAATTCAAACAAATGAAAAACATGATAATTAATTTCTTTCAACACTCTTCCTTCATTTGAACGTTGAGATTCCCAGTTTAGAACTAAATTCTTCATGCTTCATTTGAGACAGACTCTCGGTGAATAAGTCTGCAACCTGCTCATTAGTTCGACAATTATCAAGCTGTACTTTTTTTGTGATCAACTCCCTTATGAAGTGATGCTTGATTTCGATGTGTTTTGTTCTGCTATGATAGACCAGGTTCTTTGCTAACATTAACGCTAATTGGTTTTTGCATTTAATGCTTGTAGCTTTGTTTTGCACTTCTCCCAAGTCTTTAAGAACTCATCTCAACCAAATTGCTTGGCAAGCTGATGCCGAGACAACCACATATTCTGCTTCTGTCAACGATAAGGCTATTGTTGCCTGTTTCTTTGAACTCCAAGATATGGCAGCGTTGCCAAGAATGAAACAATTTCCAGATGTGCTTTTACGGTCATCTACGGAACAAGCCCAGTTGCTATCACTGAATCTTTTAAGATTGAAGTCCTTCATCTTCTAGAACCAAATGTCATAACTTGTAGTACCATGTATTGTAGGACTCTCTTTGTCCCTCCAAAATGATGCATCATTGGACTATGCATAAATTGAGACAAAACATCAACTGAGTGAGCCACATCAGGATGAGAATGAGTAAGATAAATCAATATCCCAACCAAGGTTCTGTAGATTCTAGCATCTGTCAACTCCTTGTCATCTTTTGTTTTTTTAATTTATCATCGATATTTATTGGCATTGCTGCAAACCTTGCACCCCAACATATTGTTCTTTGTCAAGGCATCCTCCACATACTTTCTTTGCGACATTAATATTCCTTTACGAACTTGAACTATTTACAGTCCCAAAAAATATCGTAATTCTCCCAGACCAGACATATCAAACATCCTTTTCATAGATGCTTGAAACTCATGTATAAGTTCCAAAGATAAGCTAGTGTAGATCATATCATCCACATAAAGACTCACAGTAAGTAAATAATCCATACCTTGCTTCTTCAGGTAGAGAGTTGGTTCATGGAGACTTCTTTCAAAACCATTGCATGAATAAATTCGTGCATTTTGCTATACCAAGCTCACAGAGCTTGTTTAATCCCATAAAGAGCTTTTCTTAAGTGAAGTACCTTGTAACAAATTTGTGGGGGCTAAAAACTTAATTTGAACCATACAACAGAGGGTGATAAATACAAGAAGAGACCAACAAACCTACCGAAAAAAGAAGAAAAGAGAAAGAAAATTACAACAATCAAGGAGAGAAAAAGGGGGGGGGGGGGATAGACAAATGATATGGTTTCCTTTACTCCCCCCTCAAGTTGGAGCATGAAAATATCGAATGCCCAACTTGACAAGTAAAAAACGAAGGTGTTATGCTCCCAATGCTATGGTGAACAAGTCGACTATCTGTAGGTTTGTGTCAATGTGGAAAGTATGAATTTCTCTTGAATCAATCCTCCCTCGAACGAAGTAATAATCTATTTCAACATGTTTCGTACGTTCATGAAATACGGGGTTATTCACAATTTGTCTAGCTGCTTGATTATCGCAAAAGAGATGTGTAGGACCAATTGGGGCTGCTTCTAAATCTCGGAGCAGCTAACACATCCAGAGAACTTCACTGACGATAGTCGCCATGGCTCGGTATTCTGCTTCAGCCGAGGAATGCGAGACTACCGATTGTTTCTTTGTCTTCCATGATATTGGTGCTCTCTCTAAGAGAAGCAAGTATCTAGTTCTAGATCTTCTGGTGTAAGTGCACCTTAGCCAATATGCGGCTGCGGCAAGGTAGGTGACGAGGTTCATTCCACCTGCTTTTGGAAAGAAGATGCCTTGCCCTGGCATGGATTTAAGGTAACGAAGCACTTTTGTGGCTACACCCATGTGCCTTTGGCGTGGATAAGAAACAAATTGGCTCAACATGTTAACTGAGTATGCAATATCTGGTCGGGTTGCTTGAAGATAAAGGAGTCTTCCAACAAGACGTTGGTATCAATTTACATCAATGCGTGGGCTTTCATTACATTGATCCATTTCAGATTTTGTTCCATGGGAAGAGAACTTGGTATACATCCTTGTAATCCACTATCCCCCAAAATATCAAAAGTGTACTTTCTTTGACTCAAGACAATACCGTCTGGAGTTCGAGCTATTTCAATGCCCAAAAAAAACTTCAGTGGGCCCAGATCTTTGATACTGAACTTTTGATCTAGACGGGCTTTGGTTCCTTGAATTTTGGCCATGTTATTTATGATGATAATCACATCGTCAACATAGATAAGGGTTGCCAAGTATATAGTGTTTCTTTTGTAGATGAATAGTGAATGATCTGCCTTGGACTGTTTGAAACCGAGGTCTAGCAAAGCCATTGTGAATTTCTGGTACCAATTTCGTGAGGTTTGTCGAAGCCCGTAGAGTGGCTTTCTCAATCTGCAAATCTTTGTCTCTCCCTTCTTCGAGAATCCTTGTGGGATTTTCATGTAAACTTCTTCATGCAAATCTCCATGTAGGAACACATTGTTTACATCGAGTTGATGGATGATCCAATCTTTCTTGGTTGCTACGACGAGTAAGCTATGTACCGTAACTAGTTTGCCACCGGTGCGAATGTGTCATGATAATCAACTCCTTCCATTTGTGTGGAACCCTTTTCCACAAGACATGCTTTGTATCTCTCGACCTCTCCATTGGGTTTGTACTTAATCTAGTAAACCCATTTGGAGTCGATGGCACATTTACCTTTGGGCAGATTTTCAAGAGTCCATGTTCCATTTTCTTCAAGGGCTTGTATCTCCTTTTGCATGGATTCCCTCCATTTGGTATCTTTTACTGCCTGATTGAAGTGTTTTGGCTCATCATTCGAGCTGATGGCCGATAAAAAGGCTTTATGTGAGTCAGAAAATTTTTCATAGGAGGTAAAGTGAGCAAAAGGGTGTACAATCGAATAACCTTGATTGGATGCGAGTTGTACAAGGTCTATCGATTGTGGCAACTCTACGACAAAATCATTTAATCTCTTTTGTTGCGATCTATTTCTTCTTTCTCTATGAACTCTAGTTGGTTGTTCTTCATTGACGATTACGTTTTCTGGTCCATTTTTAACTATATTTTCTGTTTGTTGCATCGATTCTTCTGTCACCAGGTTCGGATTAGGATCATCCGAATTGCTGGAAGGTTCTGGTTCAATAGAATTTGGTGGAACAAGCATGGTTTCTGGGTTTGTTCCACCATTTCTTTGCTCAAAATCATCATAAAACTTCGAATTCCTTTTCTTCATTTTGATTTCCTTAGATGTTGACTTTGGCGAATGGAAATTCTTGTTCTACGAATCTAACATCCCTTGAGATAATTATCTTGTTGTCATCTATGTCGTAACTGCAATATCTTTTTTTTCCCTTGTAGATATCCCAAGAAAACGTCGGACCTCCCCCTCACTTCGAACTTGTCTCCCTTTGTTTCGGTGTTTCTAGCGTATACCAAGCATCCGAAAGCCCTCATGTGAGTGTAATCATGTTTTCGTTTGAATAATATTTCAAAGGGTGTTTTGTGATTTATCACCTTGGAAGGTAGCCGATTTATAATGTAGGTGGCTATCTGAATACATTCTCCCCATAATTTTATTGGTAAATTCGCTTCAAACCTTAATGCTCGTGCCACTTCCGGTATGTGTCGAGGCTTTCGTTCAACCACCCCGTTTTGTTGTGGCGCATGTGTGCATGAGGTCTCTAAAATGATCCCTTCTTTGGCATAGAAACCCATCATAGAATTTGATGTGAAATCACTCCTCATTATCACTTCTTATTCTTTTAACATTTTTGCCAAACTGTGTTTTGATCATATTGCAAAGTTCAATTAAACAATTACTTGCATCTGACTTGTCTTTGTCAGGATCGAATTCTCAACAAGAATTAATTCTCAGAAACAATATCAAAGAAGTTTGCGGAATAACACTTTGATATTTAATCAAACAGAAAATAAAGACAGAATATAATCAACAAACTGTAAACTTGTATTTAATGCTTTTAAGTTACAAGATTACTCACTCAACCTCAATATTGATGAACAGGCTCACCAATACGAATTCTACTTCTCTAGAATTAGGATCTATGCCTTAAGGTTGATTTTTCTCTCTAAAAGAATGAAAAAACTGAAAGTTAAATTATTATTCTAAACTATACAATATATACTGAATACAAAGATAATTACAATAAATAAAATATCTTCAGTATATCTTCCATGTATATCTCTAAGCTTCCATGTATATCCTTTCAGACGAATCTTCATCATATAAGCAGTATTAATCTTCAGCAGCATTAACTTCCTTCTAGCAGCATTAACTACTAAGCAGTACTAACCACTAGCAGTACTAACTAGCTAAGCAGTACTAACTTTGTTCAAGCAGCACTAACTTTGACTAGCAGTATTAATTAATACTAGCAGTAGTAACACTCAGCAGTATTAACCTTTAAGTCTTCTAGCAGTAGTAACATTGAACCAGCAGCATTAACCATACTTGATGAATTCTTCAGTTCCCAACAATCTCCCCCTAACTTGACTTTTAGGAAGAGAAGTCAAGTTCTTCAAATTTTCTTCAAGATGCTCCCAAAACTCTATTATGGTCTAAATTCCTGTGTTTGCATCCAATCCCAAACTCTGATTGATGGTTCTTTGAATCAAGTATTTAGCCATTTCTGAATCTGGAACACACCTTAACTTTTTCTTCAGCATGGCATGTAGCTTCAATCTGCTATGATTATACACTCTATCCACTAGGAAGTATTCAGTGTGATTTAAATCCAAAGTCACTGTATATACTCCACTAATTTCATATAAAGTCCAACTGTTTACTGATTTGAAGACATCCTTGATCAAGTGCTTTACTTCTTCAGGTTTGAACATCATACACAGATACTCCATTACCAATTTTGTAATTGAAATCCCTGAAGCCTTTAGAATATCTGCATACAACTTCATTCCTATCTCAAACATCTCTTCAATATCTGATCTAGAACATGTTCTGACAATTTTAGCCCATGTGTTAAACACTTCATACTTTTCATCCTTTCTTTTCAGCCTTATGTATTCCTTTCCATCCACTGTCAATATATCCCAGAAAATCACCTCAGGAGGCTTAACTCCTACAGGCTCTGCTGAAATTGGTTCAGGCACTTTGTCCATCACTACCATATACAAATTAACATCATCAGTGTTAGATGGCTCTGTCTGTTTAGATAACTCAGGTGCCCCTTCTTCTTCAGCAACCTTATCAGCTTCTTCTTCAGATACTCTAGGCTTTTTAATTGGCTTTCTCCTTGCCATCATTTTTGTTCTCTTTAAAGTCTTTAGACTTTCTCCTAGAGTGGTCTCTTTCTTAGGGGGTGTTTCTTGCTCATCTGGAAATGGCTTTTGATAATCAAAGTCATTACTTTATTTCATCCTCTTCTCCATCTCCACCCTAGCAGTTTCACTTCCCTGAAGCTTTAACATCTCTAAATCATAGAGTTCTTTGATCTTCTCAAAAGACATTTTGGAGAACATCTCCTTTTTGACTCCTACAGCACCTTTGAGAAATATAATCATCTTGTTTCTCTCTTGGGTACCTAGGAATGTCTTTGAGGGTCTTCTCTTCTTTGCAACTGTTTTCACCACAGATTTCTTCATACTTGCAGCTTTCTTCTGTGCAATTTCAGTTGCCATGCTCTGTTGATAAGCTTCATTCAGTTCAGCAGCTAGAGCTTTTGCCATTTCCCTGTCCTTTTCCATCTGAACTCTTTCTTCTTTTTCAATATCCTCCTGCATCTTTTTAGCTAGGGCTTCATCTGATTCAACCAACCTTTGCTTTTTGATTGGTTGATCAGATTCTACCATCTTTGCTTTTCCTTTATCTTTGCTCATTTCCTTCTTACTGTTATCTTTCTTGATCACTTCACCTTGTTCTTTTATGATTACACCTTTGGTCTTCAAAGTGACCTTGGGAGTATCATTCTTGGCTTTTAGTAAGGTTTCTGCAATCTCAAGATCTGTTAACACTTCTTTCACAGTTTCTGCTGCTTTATTAATGTCAGCAGTAGTAACTGTTTCTTCTTGCTGCTCCCCCTGAACATCAACTTTCTCTCCATCAAGCTCCCCCTTTCTTGTGGCTTCTTGCATGTTGATCTCCCCCTTTTTGGGAGCATCATCCTCAGTGGTCCTTCTCCTTAATTGGAATTGCTTCCTCTTCTTCCTTTGTACCAGACTAACCACCATCCTTTTCAGCTTAGCAATCTGTACTTGTTGTGACAGAATTACTAGCTTCATTTCTTCAATTTCTTTGCCTTGTTTGAGAACATCTTGATTGATGTTCCCCATAGTTTCCATCAATTCATCGTACGTATATCTGTCCTCACCCTCTCCAGAAGTGTTACCCTCCTTTGAAGGATCATTGGATCTTTTATTTGTGGAAGTCTTCTGCCTTGCAGAGGCACTATCCACCCCTGTGGTTTCTTGGCACCAGGGACCTTCAAATGATTGCTCATTCAAAGTTACCATGGGGGAGGTCTTATTGATGTTACCACTTTCCTTCTCTGTACTAGCAGGAGTAGTGGCAGCCTCATCACCCATATGCTCTACCTCCTCCTCAGAGAGCACCTCCTGTGGGTTGGGAGACACCCTTGTGGTTTCCCTTTGGATATTCTCTAGGGGATAATTCTCCCTTAGAGGGCTTATAGGCTTAGTGGTTAATGGTACAAGAAGGGAAGGAGCCTTCTTGACCTGTTTTCTCTTGTAAGTTTGGGTGATGGGAGAGGTTGGTTTTTCAAGAAGGGACTGGGGAATGGATTTTGAGAGGGAAGGTTGGTCTTGGCTAGCAGTGGGTTGGTCTAATGGGGGCCTTGACCCTGCTGCCATACCTTTATTGGTTTGGGACACCACCATCATTGTAGAGAACAATGGGGTGTCAACTCCTTCAGAGTCCCCAGCAGATCTTCTCATATTTGAGAAAACCTTGCCTTTGGGGGGTTTAGGTACATATACCCCAACAGGTTGAGGTATATCCGTTAATTCATGAGTAATAACTGCTTGAACAAACCTGGGATACATAAAAAAGCTCTTTTTGTTTCCCATGTTTGAGACAAGATCATTGAAAATCATTTTAGAAAAATTATACTTTTTGGCAGTGGCCAAGCACACCAAAGCATAAGCAATAGTGCTGCTGAACTCACTCCATCCAGTAGTCTTTTTGGAGATACAATGCATAAGAGTATGGACAAAGAAACGCCATTGGGGTGAGAATTTTGCTTTAGAAAATTTGAAAACTCCCAATGGGCCTCCATACCCCATTCTTGTAAGGTTTGAAAAGAGTTCATCATTTGGAATAGAGGTTATACCAGAGGCATCGTCTAGAAGTAGACAGATGCGAATAACCTCTTCAGTAACCGTGAGTGATTGATCACAGATTCTTGTCTTGATCATCTGCACACCATTCTGAACAACAATGGTTGCATTGGCCCAGAACTGCCTTTGATGCTCGATATAGATTGTAGGGGATACACTAAGAGCATGAGCAATGTGGCTTGACTTGAGGAAATCCACAATCTGATGAAATCCTGCAGCTTTCTTTGGCTTTTGTAGCATCGCAATCTCATTGTGCTCGTCGATGAAAGTCATGGATGCCATTGGTCTTAGTGAAAAGCTTGCCTGAAAACTTCGAACTTGAGAGAGAAAAGATTTTGAGCGCAAGAGAGCAGTATGCAAAGAGTCGTTATGAACTTTTAGGCGGGCAAATAGTATTTATAGTATTCGGAATATAAGCAGTATTAACCTAGAGCAGTATTAACTACTAGCAGTATTAACTGAAAGCAGTACTAACTACTAGCAGTATTAACTGAAAGCAGTATTAACTACTAGCAGTATTAATTGAAAGCAGTATTAACCACTAGCAGTATTAACCACTAGCAGTATTAACTACTAGCAGTATTAACTACTAGCAGTATTAACTACTAGCAGTATTAACTGAAAGCAGTATTAACTACTAGCAGTATTAACCACTAGCAGTATTAACCACTAGCAGTATTAACCACTAGCAGTATTAACTACTAGCAGTATTAACTGAACTTACTCCTTTTAAACTTGCTAAACACTGAGTACTGCTATGCATATCCTGAAAAAGAAGATTAGTAACACCAAGAATAAAAATATACAGGTATAAAACCACTTTTTGAGAAGGAGATTATTCAGAGTTGATCATTCCCACACTTGTTACCAAGAAAGTGAATCTACCCACATCAAAAGCTTTAGTGAATAAATCAGCAAATTGATTATCAGTGTGAACTTTTACAACTTGAATAATTTTCTTTTCATTACAGTCTCTTATGAAGTGATACCTGATCTCAATGTGCTTTGTCTTTGAGTGCTTGACTGGATTATTTACAATGCTAATAGCACTGCTGTTGTCAATAAAGATTGGAGTGTGTAGAAAGGTTACCCCATAATCCAACATTTGATTCTGAATCCATAAGACTTGAGAACAGCAACTTGCAGCTGCTATGTACTCTGCCTCTGTTGTAGATGTGGATACTGTGGTTTGTTTCTTGCACTGCCATGAGACTAGTCTAGCACCCAAAAACTGACATCCTCCAGAAGTAGATTTTCTGTCCAAGTTTGCCCCACCTAGATCACTGTCTGAGTATGCTATTAGGTCAAAAGGTGAGTTATGAGGATACCAAAGTCCCAATCTGGGTTGCCCTTTGAGATATCTGAATATCCTCTTAACAGCTTGAAAGTGAGATTGCTTTGGCCTAACTTGAAATCTTGCACATACACAGACTGGAAACATTATATCTGGCCTTGATGCTGTGAGATACATGAGAGAGCCAATCATGGATCTATAATGATGCACATCCATATCCTCCCCCTCAAGATCTGCTGTGATCTGCTTGTGTGTTCCCATAGGTGTGCTGGCAGGTTTTGATTCTGAGAAACCAAACTTGGTTAGAATATCCTGCACATACTTGGATTGACATATGAAAATGCCATCTGACTTCTGTTGAACTTGGAGTCCAAGGAAGAAAGTAAGTTCCCCCATGGAACTCATTTTGAACCTTTGATGCATTAAATCCTCAAACTCCGTGCACATGTTGTTTCTTGTAGAACCAAAAATAATGTCATCAACATATATTTGGAGCAGCAAGATATCCTTCTTCTTTCTTTTGATAAATAGAGTCTTATCAATGACTCCTCTTTCAAAGTCATTTTCCAAGAGATAGGATGACAGAGTGTCATACCATGCTCTTGGGGCTTGATGTAGTCCATAAAGTGCTTTCTTTAATTTGTATACCCTGTCTGGATAGCTTGGGTTTTCAAACCCTGGTGGTTGACAGACATATACTTCTTCTTCAATTGATCCATAGAGAAAAGCACTTTTTACATCCATTTGGTAGACTTTGAAGTTCATATAAGAAGCATAGGCTAGGAATAGTCTGATTGCTTCTATCCTAGCTACAGGTGCAAAAACTTCTTCATAATCTATACCCTCTTCTTGAGTATAGCCTTGAGCCACCAGCCTTGCTTTGTTTCTTATAACAATACCTCTTTCATCTCTCTTGTTTCTGAAGATCCATTTTGTGCCAATTGCTCTGTGACCTTTAGGAAGGTCTACTAGATCCCACACATCTTGTAGCTTGAACTGTAACAGTTCCTCTTGCATTGCTTCTATCCAGCTGGATTCTTTCATAGCATCATGTGCCTTTTTAGGCTCAAGTTGTGATAGAAAACAAGAAAGCACTGTATGCTGTTGATCTTGCATTTCCTGAAGTCTGCTTTGAAGTCTAGTCATCATAGGAGAAGAGATATCTCCTATTATCAACTGTGGAGGATGATTCTTTTGAACTCTGGTGTTGTAACTAGGTTCTTCATGTAATCCAGCCTCAAGATTAGATTCATGCAACTCAACTGAAGTGTTTTCAGATGCCACTTCATTGTTTTCTTGAGTCTCCTCATCTCTAGTGTCTTCTTCACTCTGACTTGGTTCAGTAAATGATTCCTTTTCACAGTCTTCAACTGAATTTACTGTGGGTATGGGAAAAATCACAGATTTAGATATACTTTCTTGAACTTGTGTGATCTCTGATTCTCCACTACCTGTTCCTGTATACTCATTACTGAAACCAAAAGAGTTAGTTAGTGAATCAATGTCAAATAGCCACTGAGGTCCAGACCCAACAGGATTTGGTGTGTTCTCATTGCATTTGACATTGTCACTTTCTTCAATTATTCTAGAAGAAGAGTTAAATACTCTGTAGGCCTTACTCTGAGATGAATATCCAACAAGAAATCCATCATCTGCTTTGCTATCAAACTTACCTAAGTGAGATTTGGTATTTAGAATTGTACAAGGACACCCAAAAGGTTTAAAGAAACCAATAAAAGGTTTTCTTTTATTTAAAAGCTCATATGGGGTCTTGTTCTTTTGCTTGACCATTAGAACTCTGTTTTGGACATAACAAGCAGTATTAACTGCTTCAGCCCAGAAGGTAATTGGCAATTTTGAATCAGCCAACAGAGATCTAGCAGCCTCTATTAGTGTCATATTTCTCCTTTCAGCAACACCATTCTGTTGAGGAGTCCTAGGAGCACTATATTGTCTCTCAATACCTTTTTCTTCACAAAAGGTGTTTAGATCATGATTTTTAAACTCAGTTCCATTATCTGATCTAATGACTTTTACTCTTTGATTAGTTTGGTTTTCAATTCTTAGAATAAAGGATTTGATAAGACCACTTGTTTCATCCTTAGTCCTTAGAAAATATACCCAAGTAAATCTGGAGTAATCATCAACAATAACCAAGCAGTAAGATTTCTTGCCTATACTCATAACATTTGTAGGACCAAACAGATCCATATGCAACAACTGGAGACAAGTAGAAACAGAATTTAACTCTTTGGTCTTATGAGAAGTTTTGTGTTGTTTGCCTTTAAGACAAGCAACACAATGATCATCACATGAAAAGACTTTTGAAGGTAAACCTCTTACAAGGTTATTTTTAACAAGATTGTTCATAGTCTTGAAATTCATGTGACACATCCTTCTGTGCCAAAGGGAGGATTCATCTACAGAAGCTTTTGAAACAAGACAATTTAGAGATGAATCACTATCAACATTGTCCAAATCAAGACAGTAAACCTTGTCCTTTCTTGGAGTTCTAAGTAGTATCATGCTTTCATCAACTACCTTGAACCCTGGAGCAAGAATCATACACTCAGTATTAGTAAATAATATACTATGTTGTTTGTCACAAACCTGTGATACACTTAACAGGTTGTACTTTAATTGATCAACATAGTAGACATCCTCAAATGTCATCTTACCTTTGGTGACATTACCTTTTCCACTTATCTTACCACCAGTAAGATTGTCTCCAAATGCAACATGTCCTCCATTAATATGCTTGAAATCCTGAAGGCATGACATGTTGCCAGTCATGTGCCTAGAGCAACCACTATCAACATGCCATATGCTCTTTCCCTTGAGCTGTTGGTTGCCCTGCACATTAAATAAATCAATTAGTATGATTGGGGACCCAAGCAAAAGTGGTCTTGGGTCTCCCTTTCTCATCAAAGTATTTACATTCCTTTTTAATGAGGTTTTTAAACTCAGAGCACTCTTTATTAGAGTACTTTGTCAATATGATTGGCTTAGCAGAACCAACACTAGAAGCAGTACTAACCTTAGAAGTACTAACAGAGTTAGCAGTACTAACAGGTTTAGCAGTACTAACAGGTTTAGTAGTACTAACCTTGTTAGCAGCATTAACATTGTTAGCAGTAGTATTACTTCTAGCAGCACTATCATTGTCATCAACACTATTTGTGGTAGCAGTACTAACAGTTTTAGTGCTTTTAGGAATCCACATATTGACACTTTCTTTAACAGACTTTTTCTTCATGTGGCTTTTAGTTTTAACAGTTTTCTTAGCCACATGATTCTTTTCAATTTTCTTATAACCAAAGGGTTTTTGCATAGATCTTTGGAAATTCATCCTTTGTTTCATAGGATTGAAATAACAGAATTTTGCAAGATGATTCAATTTGCCACAGATAAAACAAGGTTTTGGTCTATTGATTTTACTCAGATCAACCCCTTGTTTTTGTGCCCACTGATTATTCCAGTTTCTTTGATTTCCCCTCTTTTTGTCCTGTTTTTGGGGCTCATTCTTCTTACATGCACACTGTTTGCAAGGACCTGGATTCACAACTGTGGTCTGTTTGTAATGGACCTTACCAGACTTTCCCTCTGTCTTCTCTATGTCCTTGGATTTGATCCAAGCCCTTCCACAATCATCATTGGTGATAATGTTATTCTTTAGAGGAATCTCATCACTCACCTTGTTCTCCTTACTCTTGCCAACCTCTTTCTCAGTCTTATCCTCAACATCTACCTCATCTAAGGGATCTATCTCAGTGGCTCCCTCAGGCAAGTCCTTCCTATCTTTGGTGTCTAACAGGTCTGAAGTAGGAGGAATGTAATTGTTGTTATATGGTGGAGGTGTTGCATTGTACCCAATTCCTCTTCTCAGCTTATCATGAATCTGATTTTGTAGTAAAGAGTCCATTGCTTTAGAAGCATTGGAAAACTTTTCTACATCAAGCTTAACCTTGGTTAGCTCCTCTTTCAGTTTTTCACTCTCCTCTTTAGATTTGGTCAGTTTAAGTTCTAAATCCTTTTTCTCCCACTGCCAGTAATTGGTGTCATATGAGTGTTGTAGTTCATTGGCTTGAAAACCTTTGATCTGATCTTCAAATCTCTCTACAATCCTTACATAGTCTTTTATATCTTTTTCTAATCTCTTAAGGTCATCACTCATCTTCTGATTGTGATCCCTGTACCTTTTAACAGTGTCTATGCAAGTTTTAGAACAGAGATTAGAACTTACCTCAGATGGGAGATCAGATACTTTAGCCATAAGAGCTTGATTCTGAATAGTTTCTTCTGCTTGATCACTCCAATCAAACCCCATTCCTTGTTGAGAAACAAGGGCTTGAGCAGAGTTTTTGTTGTTATTGAAGCTTCCAGATTGAGTCTGTTGATGGTTGTTGTTGTGAGACATTCCACTTCTGCATTCTCTAGCAAAATGTCCCTTCAGATGGCATTTGTAGCATTCTACCTTTGATTTATCAAACCCTGCTCCATCTTCTCTTCTTTGGGAGAAGTTGTTTCTTCCAGTCCTCTTTATAAACTTCTTAACCCTCATGGAGAGCATGGCCATCTGCCATTTAATATCCATCTCTTCTAGATCATCGGGATGGAGTTGTTCTAAGTCATCATTAATCAAAGAGGAATTTCCAAGATTAGAAAGAAAAGCCTCAAACACAGAATCAGTGCCTTTATCTTGATTTGTTCCATTAGCAGCATTAACTGATTCAGGGTTAGCAGTAGAATCAATTGATGCTGATAGGAGTGCAGCATTATGAATATATCCAGAAGGCTTCTTCTTTGTCTCCACCTCAGCTTCAAATACTCTAAGATCATTGTACATATCATCAAGTTCTTTTTCTTCCAACTGATCATTCTGTCTGAATGACACAGTGTACATGGTCCATTCATCTCCAAGGGACCTTAAGAACTTTCTGTTCACATCATCTTGATCAATCTGTACTCCCATAGTAGCTAGTTCACCAATTAGTTTATTAAACCTGTCAAAAGTTTGAGTCATGGACTCATTCTTAGTTGAGATGAAGTTTTCATACTGTTGCTTTAAGATTGCCTTTTGATTTCTCTTGGTACTTTTGGTACCTGAGAATATCTTCTCTAGAGCATTCCAGAGCATCTGTGCATCAGTGCAATTGCAGAATTGGTGTTGATACTCATTTGGAATGGCCAAGAGCAGTGTGCTCAAGGCTTTCATCTCTGTCTGCCTTGTCTTCCTGTCTGCATCTGTCTTTGGAGGGGTTCTTTTGCCATCTTCACCAATCTTTCCTTCATCAGATGGGCCATTCTCAATGATGTCCCACATAGAGTAATCTGTGAGTAGAATATATTGCTTGATTCTGATCTTCCACATGTCAAATTCATTGGATCTAAGCATTGGAACTTTTGAGACCAAAGTACTGCTTGATTCTGTAAGATTTTCCATGATGAATAACTGTTTCTGAGAGAGTTTTGCTCTGATACCACTTGTCAGGATCGAATTCTCAACAAGAATTAATTCTCAGAAACAATATCAAAGAAGTTTGCGGAATAACACTTTGATATTTAATCAAACAGAAAATAAAGACAGAATATAATCAACAAACTGTAAACTTGTATTTAATGCTTTTAAGTTACAAGATTACTCACTCAACCTCAATATTGATGAACAGGCTCACCAATACGAATTCTACTTCTCTAGAATTAGGATCTATGCCTTGAGGTTGATTTTTCTCTCTAAAAGAATGAAAAAACTGAAAGTTAAATTATTATTCTAAACTATACAATATATACTGAATACAAAGATAATTACAATAAATAAAATATCTTCAGTATATCTTCCATGTATATCTCTAAGCTTCCATGTATATCCTTTCAGACGAATCTTCATCATATAAGCAGTATTAATCTTCAGCAGCATTAACTTCCTTCTAGCAGCATTAACTACTAAGCAGTACTAACCACTAGTAGTACTAACTAGCTAAGCAGTACTAACTTTGTTCAAGCAACACTAACTTTGACTAGCAGTATTAATTAATACTAGCAGTAGTAACACTCAGCAGTATTAACCTTTAAGTCTTCTAGCAGTAGTAACATTGAACCAGCAGCATTAACCATACTTGATGAATTCTTCAGTTCCCAACAGTCTTTGAGGAGAAATACCTAAACTGCCCTACTAAAATCATCTACAACTGTTAGAAAGTAACTTGCCCCCGAAAGGGATGGTATTCGATATTTACCCCATATGTCTCAATGCAATA
Organism: Arctium minus; assembly: GCA_954870635.1. Lineage (NCBI taxonomy): Eukaryota > Viridiplantae > Streptophyta > Magnoliopsida > Asterales > Asteraceae > Arctium > Arctium minus. The sequence continues at coordinate 45,021,951 of OX941089.1, read as the reverse complement.
AATCAAACCAATCAATCACTTTTATTGATCCATCCAGAAAACGTAACCTGGTATGTTTGGCCTTCACACAAGAATCACAAACCTCGGAAGCGTGCCCCCAACCTTTTGTGCCAGATTGAAACACCGGCTGTTGCTGTCATCGTCTTCTTTTCATTTGCCACCAACCCATTCAATATAGACCATTTTTGCACTCACTCGTACCAATCAAGTTCTTCGAGTGTAATCCCCACATGATACAGAAATCAGGAAAGAAAGTCACAACACATTGAAGTTCCTTGGTTAATCGACTAACAGAGAGAAAATTGCAATTAAATTTTGGAATGTGCAAGACTTTTTTTTTTATTTTTACTCCATCTTGCAAAGCGCAATTTCCCTCCCTTCTACACGTACAACCTCTCCGTTGGGAATGGTGACTGGAACTTCATGGTCACAACTTGTTACATTCTCAAGAAAATCACGCTCACATGTTATGTGGTCAGTGGCACTTGTTGCCGGTAGGTCAATATCCTGGGGTTGCTTTCCCTATGTCATAGTCCTTATTTGAAATGTCGAATTCCAAAAACCAACGAGAGGTTCCCCACTCTTCTTTGATCCATCTTAGGTGAATCAATGATCCAATCATTACAAAATCAATCTTACCAGCCATGTTTACCATTGGAGTTGTGTCTTCCTTGGAACCAACATTGTCTTCTGAAAAATGCTTAAGCAGTTTTTGGTATTGTTCGGTTGTCAAACTTGGTATTAGACTTGGTTCCGCATCTACGCATGCTGCCCTAGGTTTGCCTCTTTCTCGCTTCCCTTTGCCTGGCCACCACTCAGGGTAGCCAATTCTCTTGAAACATCCGTCCTTGTTGTGACTGTTTGTGAATCCCAGTTTGCTCAAGTAACAATGAATTGAAAGATAAACCTGTATTGAATGATTGAAGAGAGTTACAAACAAATGATTAAAACTCAATCTCTCTCCCTCTATGAAGCGCATAAACTTCTTATGAAACGGATAACCTAAACCTCTCTCAAACACACATTATATACCTAGGGCTTAATGCTTATAGCCCAAGGCCCACTAACACAAACTAAGCCCATTTAACATTATAAAGCTTTTACAAATAATAAAATAGAACTCTATAATTCTTTATATAACTTTCAACGCACTAGGACATTTAGTTCTAACAATCCCCCCCTAAAGTTGTATAAAGAAATTATCTTCTTGAAATCTTTAGATCTTGATCTTCTCTCCCTCTTGATTATTTGAAAAACTTCAATGTTGCTTGTCTTCATGTCAATTCAAGCCCCTTCTTGAATAAAGCTCTGATTCTTCATAGTTTCAACTTTATCACCATATTCATTGAACAATAACCCCGACTGAATGCACTAAGAAGCATCTTCCAGCTATAGAAACTCAACACATCAGATAAGCTCACAAGAAGGGTGAGTACCAAATAAAACATTTGAGTAACCAAGATGGGTAATCGGCTAACACATAAACACAATAGTAACTATTATCACAACAATTGAAAATAATTATGTGACCTATTTTCAGAGTTGACATCAGGGTATCTCTGATGGGATTTCCAGTTATCATTGAAGTAACTTTTTTTAAAATTACTTCTCAAACTGTTCTGGTAATATCACAAAGATATGCAATTGGAATCACAAAGATTCGTGCATGTGTGAAAGAAATATAATCATAAAGATTTTGGTTCAAAGATTGATTCAACCTGGGACGTAAGTTAGAAATCAATAGACACAGTGAGTAGAATATGAAGTTCGGAGACCAGAGCTGATGTTTTCCTTTTTCAATATCTAAGACCTCTAAGTGAGGAATAGATAGATTATGTGCTAAATCCCCCTAAATATCTGAAACAAGCATCTTTTGTGAGATATTTGAGTTGCTAGGTGGGTGACACGAGTTATTGACACTGGGTCCATGTATGTTTCAATATTCATCTCCAAAGAACGAGAATGAATATATTGTGTGGTAACCCGGATAACTGACTCGGTTTTGGTAAGGATCAATATTTCTTTTAAGTCCTGTCACATCCTCACCATATTCTTTTCACTCCGAACTCATCTATTTATTTAGACCTCATTGTTATCATGAATTGGACATGTTTCTTGGGTAGGTCCTTCCGGTTCTGGATTGGCCATAGAAACTTTGTAAGCCCTAACACACCTTTCACTAGCCGAAATAAAACATTGAAGTACAAGTTCTAAACTGAAATGTTTAGAAGTCAATCATTTAAAAACGAGTCCTGATCTGAGATAATTAGAAGTGAAAAACATTTAAGAACGAGTTCTGAACTGAAGTGTTCAGAATTCTACATGAAAGTTTGAAAAAAAAATGGTACCAAAAGTGGCATAACTTTTTGATTATAGTCATGTGATGTAAATAATCTGAATTAAATCACACATGACATGCCTGCAAAACATATTAGAGAGATTTTGGTAACCATGCTTTGATGGACCCTTGATGATTAGTTGCGTTAGCTTTGAAGCTATTAGACTGAGGATTGGGGATACTATAAGTACCATACAAGCTATTGACATAACTTGAATCCACAAAGTCACTTTTTCCACAATGAGTGCAACAAATATTTGCTCGGTTTAGACTGATCAACTTGGCTATAGAATAGACATAAGTAGGTGAATCAGTCTTGGAAATAAATGACTTTGTATTAACTAAAGGAGATTTGTATGACGTGCTTCCAATATTGTCTTCTGTAGTTGATTTCATTCTCCACACCATTTTGACTTTTCGAAACACTTGATTATCTGTATTATCAACAAGAGAATTATAGAACAGATTGGAAGGGCGAATATGATCTTTTGAAAATTCATTTGATTTGACATAACTCTTCGTAGAAATAGTTGTAGAAGTTGAACTTGAAGAATAAGGAGACTAAACAACAGTATTGGGACTAGCTTCTTCAGATAAATCAACTTTGAAGTTTATTTCTTCAAGTTCCTTGACTTTTGTGGATAAAGCATTTCTTTCTTCGAGAATTAAATCAAATTGTTTTTGTAAATCAGATTTTACCTTCTGCTCTTACAAATTATCTGTTGCTAATCCAGATAATTTATTTGAATGCTTATGAATTTCAGTTTCGAAATCTTCCTTTCACTTTTAAAATATTTTTCAATACTGTTGCGTTTATCATATATCTCTTTGAAAAACGCAACATTCTTCTTTTCAAGCACTTTCTTTTCACTCTCAAAAACTTTTCGTTGGTTCTTAAAATTATCCCTTTCAATTACCAAAACGTTTTCAAAATCAGAGATTTGCTCTGAAAGCTTAGCATTTTTAAGCTCAAAGGCTTTTCTTTCTTCAAACACTTTCTTTGAAAGATAAATATTCTTTCTTTCAAATCCTTTCCTCTCATTTAAAAATCATTTCTTTCTTTTTCAAAAATAGAAATCCTTTTCTTCATATCAAGATTTTCACTATCTGCAAGTTTTCTTTTCTCTTCAAGCGCCATGTTCTGCTCTTCTCGGGCTTCAAAATCCGAAATCTTGCTTTCAAGTTCAAATACTTTCTTTGATGCTTCAACATTTGTTAGTTCGCTATACTTAGCATTCTGTGATTTTTCAAACTTTTTCGAGAGTTAAGAAAATTGATTTCTCAAAAATCATTTTTTTCAACAAGTTTTTTCTTTTCTCCTTTTAAACTTTGTGCCCAACTCAGATTGGCAACATTTTCACCATTGACTTGCGAAAGCACATTTAGATTGTTTTCCAATATTGCTTCAATCACTGCAATCTGGGATTTGAGATTGGAAATTTCTTGTTGAGAATCAGAATGATACATTGTTGCTTGAACAAGATGATCGTGAGACAGTTAAAAAACAGTGATCCAAAACAGTACCACAGAATACACGATTATCCCCCTTCGGAGAATTAACACGTGGTCCCGCTACCCACTTAGCGGGTGGGGTCAAGGGGGGAAACGCCCTTGCGGGGTCTGGGGGTAGCGCCCCGAGAATTGTTTTTTCAACTGCAAAAAAAGAAGTCCCATGTCTGACTTGTTCGGGGTATCTGAATTCCCGGATATAACTTGTCCGGGTAGAGGAGAAATCCGGATGAGGGGCTGTCTAGATAGGAGAAATCCGGATGAGATGAAATCCGGATGGGAAGAACCCGGATAAGTGTAGTTTCCGGTTAACTAAACCCGGATAGAGGGAGTTTCGGGTAAAAGAATTCCTGGCCAAGTCCTAGAGAGCTATACGGGTGTGGCTTTCCCGGGTGAGTCCGAGTAGGTTCCCCGGGTGGGATTTTCCCGGGCGTGAACTTCCAGGTGGTTCCCGGGTTTGGCGTTTCCTGACCAGACAAACGTCTCCCAGTTGGCAACTGGGTTTAGTAACATCCGGGTATTAAATTTCCTAGTAAAGTAACCCGATAAAAGGGAATCCAGGAAAAATAGTGTACCGGGTAAAGGGGAATCCGGGTAACAAGAACACTCGGAAAATAGACTCTTACCGGGAAAGCGAGCTATTCGATTTTATCGTATCTAATACTCAATCTAGAATGAACGATGATGATACATGGATATCCAAATCAGTGTAGAAACAACAATAACACCAAACCCAACTCGATTTAAGCCAAAAGCTATATGATTTTTTCAAAAAAAAAGTCACCAGATTTTGAAGAACAGGGAACAGAAAACTTGAAGACCGATTTTTCAAAATTATGCTCAATAACCTTGAATTTGATTCTGAAACTTTTCCAAACATACTCAGTGATTCAAAGGAATATAATGGAACCACTAGAGATCAACAAATCAAGCAATAATCAAAAATTAAAAACAAACCTAGTGAGGCGCTGTTCGACAATTTTTAAGAGAAATCAATTACCTTTTGGATCAAAATCTTTGTCTCTCTGCTATGATACCAATTATGAATCCCAGTTTGCTCAAATAACAATGAATTGAAAGATAAACCTGTTGAATGATTGAAGATAGTTATAAACAATTAATTGAAACTCAAACTCTCCATCTATGAAGCACATAAACTTCTTATGAAACGACTAACCTAAACCTTTCTCAAACACACATTATATACCTAGGGCTTAATGCTTAAAGCCCAAGGCCCACTAACACAAACTAAGCCCATTTAACATTATAAGGCTGTTACAAATAATAAAATAAAACTTTATAATTATTTATACAACTTTCAACGCACTAGGACTTTTATGGTCCTAACACCGTTTTTACCACATAAGTCACAATGTTCGGTTTCTTCACCACATGTCAGGTCTTTCACGCTGAAAGTTGGAATAAGTGGGATTTTCTCGACGAAATTGAGTAGAGAATTGGAATGCAGTAGCTTCCGTTACTGTTTTTTTTGTGGCAGAGATCGCTCTCTACTGTTCATCTTCGGCAACGAGATGATACACCATTCCCAAAGTGGGTGTTGGTTTCGTTGCCAAAATTTGTGTCCTTATAATCGAAAAAGTTGTTGTCTAATCCCATCAGGAACTCATACAATCTTTCCTTTGTTGGGGAGGGGGCAGAAATCGATGGAGAGAAAGATAAGAGAGAGATTGGATCTTGGATAAGAATGTGAGATCGCGTGAGAGCTCGCTTTCCTTAAGAGATATTTCGACCCTATTCTGCCTAGGTATCACGAAATTCACTCGAGAATAATCTCAAATTCATCGGTATCGATTTAGGCAGAAATCGATCCTATTTAAACACAATGAGAATCGTAACCGATCTTATATTAAAACCGATAATAATTTACCGTTTAACGGTATTGATTGTTGGAAATAAATGTTGGCGGTTACAAATTGAAGTCAAATGGAGCGGTTACACAACAAATTCATAGAGCACCACGCGGGTAACTGCACAGGTTAACCCGCGGCACAACCCGCGCGGGCCACTGTTTTTCGACCCCATTTCACAGAGCACCACGCGGGTTAACCTGCGACACAACCCGCGTGGGTCACTGTTTTCATCCCACTTCTAGTGCACGACACGGGTAGCCGTGCGGGTTAACCCGCAGCAAAACCCGCCCGTGTCACTGTCTCAGTAACAAAACTGATAAAATCGCCAAACGTAACCATCCAACTATCCCAAGTCATAGTTAGATTACACGAGTGTGCACTCCACACCTACTAACTCGTGTTATAGCTTAGCTACCAACCCCATTATTATCTTGTGGATCCAATTACACAAAATGAACCGATGATTTCACTAAAATCACCAACATTCCTCCCCCATTTTTGTGCAATCCTTGATTCACAAATAACAGTTAATATAGGAAACAAACTCATGCATAAATGAAAATATCTAAAAGATTGAATTTCCATCTTAGTACATTACACATTTCAAATACTTGAGAATCCAGGTGTCCTATGGATTGAACCCTTCAACCCATTTGAGTACCAGAAAATAACATACACATAAATTTAAAGGTTCTCTAAAGTTTAAACTTGACACTATACAGGCCATGTGTCCTTATCCATTCGTGAGTGCATCAAAGCTAAGTCCAAGCTTCTTGAAGCGGCCACACTTCTCACTCATATAGGTAGTTCCTTTCATCATGTACCTGCACATGCACTTTTACAAAAGAACAATTACCTCCTTCACTTGCAGTACCGAGCACATACCTTGGGATGATTATTTTGTGCTCCAATCCCTTAGAGTGATCTTTCCTATTGAATTCAACTTTTAACGTTGTATTAGAAGGGAACTGGGTATCTCACCGTTAGGGACTTAAATGGACTTTAATCCCATCCATATTACCAAGTCCCTAGCTAACCCCTTCGTCAAGTGGTCCACTAGATTTTGTTGCGACCGAACAAATTCAACCGAAATCACCCCATTCGTGATTAACTCACGAATCATACTATGTCTAACACCTAAGTGTCTAGACTTGCCATTATATATTTGACTATAAGCTTTAGCCAAAGTAGCCTCACTATCACAACAGATAGAAATAGGTGATATTGGTTTCGACCATAACGGAATTTCATGGACTAAATTCCTTAGCCACTCCGCCTCTTTACCGGCTGCGGCTAATGCCACAAATTCCGACTCCATAGTCGAACTCGTGATGCAAGTTTGCTTTTTGGAAGCCCATGAGATGGAACCTCCCCCAAGAAAGTATACCCAACCACTCGTAGAAGAGTGATCTTCTAAGTTGGTAATCCAACTTGCATCCAAATATCCCTCTAATACTGAAGGAAACCCGACATATGACAAACCATAATCAATGGTTTTCATCAAGTATTTAAATACTCGTCTTATCGCTTGCCAATGATGTATACTAGGATTTCTCGATATAATAAGATTACCAACTTGTAAGAATCTCCACGATTGTTCATCGACTTTCATCTTCATTTTGAAGATCCACTAGCATCCCAACGGTTTAAAACCTGGTGGCAATTCCGATAATACCCAAGTATTATTCCCCATTATGGAATCCATCGCATCATTTATTGCTTCTTTCCAGAAAGCAATATCTTAAGACTTCATAGCCTCATCAAATAATTTTGGATCTTCCTCAATACTATAACAGTAAGAGAATTGTGACCCAATCTCATCTCTGGATCCCTCTACCAAGTACCCTTGGAAATTGGGACCAAAGGATTTTTCGATCCTTCCTCTTTTGCTCCTTCGAAGCATCGGAGATTCGGTTGGAACAATTGTTTGTTCTTCAACCTCACTAGTTACATTAGTACTTGGAACAAGGTCCTTCGGCCTAGGTTTTGAAGAGAATCTAGTCTCATCAAATAATGCATCTCTCGATTCTATAACAGTGTGAATCGCTATAAAATCATTAGGTTCAATAACATAGAACCTAGAGGCCTTGGAATGCTTGGCATATCCAACAATGATGCAATCAATACCTTTCTCATCCAAAGTTTTCCTTTTGGTTTCGGGTAGTTGAACAACCGCTTGACAACCCCAAACTCGAATATAACTCAAGTTAGGCCTTTTCTTGAACCAAAGTTCATATGGGGTAATCTTGTTACTTTTATTCGGAACTCGATTCAATAAATAACAAGACGTTAACATGGATTCACCCCAAAATTCATCACTCAATCCCGAGTAGGATAACATAGAGTTCACCATTTCTTTGAGAACTCTATTTTTCCGTTCCGCCACACCATTTTGTTGTGGTGTATAAGGCGTTGTGGTCTCATGAATGATTCCTATGGATTGGAAAAACATGGGGTCGTAATATTCTCCACCATGATCGGTGCGTAAACATTTAATAAAACCGTTCATTTGCAATTCAACTTCTGTTTTATAAATTTTAAAATTTATCCAACGCTTCATCTTTTGAGTGTAACAAATAAATATAACAAAACCGTGAAGCATCGTCAATAAAAGTAACAACATACTTTTTATTACCAAAAGACGGAGTTGGATGCAAATCACAAAGATCACTATGAATTAATTCAAGCACCGACAAATCTCTTTTCACATTAGGAAAAGGTTGTCTAGTGATCTTTGTCAAAATGCAAGTTTTACATTTTTCGGTTTTAACGTCAAAAGCCGGAATAAGACCGTCCTTTGACATTTCAACCATTCTTTTAAAATTAATATGACCAAGCCTTGCATGCCATAAAATAGAATCAACACAATTCTCATTTGCAATATAAACAGAATTTGAATCAAACTTATTTTTATTCAAACTCAACATAAACATATTATTATTCAAATAACCAAATCCTACAAAAGAGCCACCTTTTGACAAGGTAAACTTGTCGGACTCAAAAACTTGCGTATATCCTAACTTATTCAAGATACTACCGGAAACCAAATTCTTTCGAATTTGTGGTACAAACAAAACGTCTAAAAGTTCAATAAATTGCTAGAACTAAAATCTAGCTTAACTAAGCCACGTCCAAGAATGGGAGCATTTGACTCGTTCCCCATGTATAGCACGGATCCTTCTTTAACCGGTTCTAAGGAAGTGAACCAACGTCGATCCTTGCACACATGACTCGAGGCACCCGTGTCAATCCACCAAGCATCATCATCATCCTGCACGTAAAATGATTCCGATATTAGTGGTACATAATTCAAATTTGAATTAAAACCAAAGTCAATAAAATGACCTTGCCGTGGGTGTTGATCCTTAGATCCTTGCCCACCACCACTTGTGCTTATTCCATTCATGTTCTTGACAACCCGACAATCCCGCTTGAGATGGTCGGTCATCCCACAGGTCCAACAGGTTAATTTAACGTTCTTGTTGGGCCCTTTCTTGGCTTCATTGAACTTGCGTTTTCCATTGAAATTGTTGGATTTTACCTCTTCCACCATGTTCACCGAAGGGACCAAAACCTCTTTTATCCTAGGTTTCTCAGTCTCTTGCGCCCAAATAGATTCCTCTATGTGCAAGTGACTACCGAGTTGTACAAGAGACAACTCTTCCTTTTTGTGTTTCAACATATGTTTGAAATCTTTCCAAGAGGGAGACAGTTTATCAATTATGCTCGATACAGATATGGATTCGTCCATCTTCATATTGTGTTGAGCATATTGGCCTAAAATGCATAGGAGCTCATTATATTGCTCCATCACAGGCCTTGAGTCCACCATTTTGTAATTATTAAAATTACTCACGAGGAACTTCTTACTGACTATCATTATTAAAATTACTAAAATGCATAGGAGCTCATTATATATTGTAATTTCTTACGAGAAAGAGCTAAAGCTGAAAGAAAGAAAGATTGTGAATCTTCAAAGCCAACTGAAGACGACTGAACATAAATCATCAGAATTGCAAGATGAATCAGTCAAGCTTCAATTAAAGTTTAAGGCTTTTGAAGACAAAATATCTGCGTTGGAGATACAGAATGCTGATTTGAAGAAAAGTATCCAAGCAGATAAAGAAAAATCAAATTTGAAGACATCTTATACTCAACAGATGTCTGATTTTTCCAAGAAAACTTTACAAGAGAAGAAGGATCTTGAGCGTAGATGCCTTAAACTTTCCAAGAAAGTGTCTGATTTTGAAAAGATTCTAATTACTGAAAGAGACACATTTGCTAAGGAAAGAAAAGTTCTTGAAGATAAAACTACTGAATTTCCCAAACAGATCTCAGTTTTACAAGACTTATTAGAAAAAGAAAGACAAATTTTCAAAGAAAAGAAATAGTCTTTTGAGTCTGAAAAGAAAATTTCTGAAAAGAGAAATGTTGGGATTTTCAAGGATATTTCTGATAAAACCATGAACTTAGAAAAAGATTTTGAACAAGAACGTTCACATTTTGAATCTGAAATATCCAAGCTCATGTCCAAGATCTCTGTTCTATCATCAGATGTGCAAAAAGAACAGAAGGCTAGATCTGATTTTGAAACAGAAGTTTAACACGCTTACTTCTGAAAGAAACATTTTATCTGAAAAGATAAAGAACTTAGAAGCTGCAAATGTTGATTTGTCAGAAAAAGTTTGTGCTGATGTGATCAATCAATCACCCGTTGACAATTCAACCGAATCAGTTTGCTCTTTTAAAACTGCTTCTAGTTCTATCCATGACAAAAATGTTTTCAAAAACAAAAGTGTTAAATCACAAACTGTCAAATCAAATCAGATCAGACCATCTAATGTATTCTATGACAAATCTGTTGATGGTTCAGCAAGCTTCTACGTTAAATCTCTTGGAAAGAATTCGAAGAAAAGTCAGATGGTCTGGAGAGCAAAAGATTCTTCAGATGATGAGAAGAAGAATGACAGTTCATTCAAATCCACAACAAATGCCAAAAAGAACAGTGTGCATAAAGGTAAATCTTTTGGTAATTCTGATATATATTACTCAACTAATCATCTGATCAGGATTGCTCAAAGGAGGATCTATTGTTCTTACTGTGGAGAGAATGACTTCGTTCAAAGAGAAACTGCTCATAACTGGTACGATTCTTATACAATAACTTCTCAGAATTCTGGTTTTAAAAGATATACATCTAATGAGAAGTGGATTCCTAAATCTAACATACCAGGACCCAAATATCAGTGGGTACCAAAACCTGTCAAATCTGTTTTGCAGGTACCACCGATTTAGGGGGAGCAGGAACGATGGCTCTTGAATAATTCAGTTCAAGACCCGGATTTCAAAGTTAAAAGTCTATGACTTCTAGACAAATCAGTCTAGGACTCGTACCTCAATAGAACGAAGGCTTTTGAACAAAAGAGTTCAAAACCCGGACTTCAATGTCTAGAATTGTGGCTTCTGATCACATGACAGATCAGGACCCGTTCTTTAATGTTCAGATAAGGATATTTTGCAAATATCCAGGGGGAGCTTATCTGACTTAAATCAATTTGTCATGATTTGAGGGGAGCTTAAAGGTAAATATCTTCTAATTTAGATCTCTGATTGTTTGAAAGAAGAACAACTTTCAAGCATGAAAAACGGTTTCTTAAATGTTCAAACCACTTCTCTATTCTCAAAAGATTTCATGAATTAAGAAGTGTGATTTTAAATGTTTTTCATTATTGAGCTTTAATGTTTAACTGACCGTGTGTTTCCAAAGATCAATACTTGCGTATTATCTTGTCTATATACTGTAAAGTATTCACACACACCGGTTCAGTACTTCATTTTAATTTGTTATTACCATGTCTCATAACGAACAAATTTTTCGATGGTAATACTCCCGTTTGCTTTCAAATGTTGTTGAACATCTATCATCATTTCTAATCTTGTCTTTCATTGCAAAATTGTTTATATTCGTTCATATAAACAAAATATCGAATTCTTTGATACCCTAACCATTTTATTTGATATGTTTGATACATTGTCAGATTCTCAAAACAATTCTCTTGATTTCATTTCATTCATTCAATATCCTTGTTTTGAGAGATTTTCATTGTTCAAATGCTCAAATATCATTTATATTTGATGAGCATACATTTTGACAATGTTATCATTTTTGTGCTTAACTGTTCAAGTTAAACTGTTGAGCAACTATTCTTTTTAGGACTTACATGGGATTCGTGTGAGAGCCTAAACATAACTTCCATGGATTCACGTTAGCCAGTGTTTCCTACCCCGGAAGTTATCCTAGAGTGATTGAGGGGTGAGGGCTCATAAATCAAAGAGTGGGGGAGATAACTCATCCGGTTGAGTTTTTCTCATTGTGTGGAGAGGAAAAATGTAAAAGAGAGTTTGGTTAGAAGTGAGCATAAATGTTAAAAGAAATAGGGTGTGAGAACAGAGTTAAAAGAATATCAAAACTCTGCACCAACCACTTTCTGAGTCGGGCAGCCACATCTTCTGATTGGTTCACATTCTTTGGTGATCATCATTGAAACAGGCAGTGAGCCCATGCCAACTCTTGCAATTACCCCACCAGCTACTCGTTTCTTTCTCGACAAAGAAATGTTTCATTTTCTTTGGGGACGCAACATATATGCTATCTAATCTTCACTCAAAAGATTTAGATATTGAAAAAGAAGGAAAGTTGCCCCACCTTCGCACTTCTTTCATGCACTAAATCCGTGTAATACTTGTTGCTGTCTCAATAGTTTACACAATTTGAGCCTTATGAAACACAATCATTGTGCTAAATTCTTTCATAACACAAGCACGAGCACACAGAAAATTTGTTTTTCTGTCAGAACATTCATAGAATTACCTTGTGTTTTTCAATGTTTGAATGGAAGTCCAGGGGAGTCATCATCAAACAAACTCCTTAAATAGTACATTCGTTGTACAAAGTGGCTCCGTGCTACTTACAGGCATACTAACTGTTTCATCCGTTGAATCAGGGTTACAATGTTCATTATATATGAATTTGAAAAGATTCGGGTATATACAGTTCATGATTCAGCTATTCAGATCAAAAGGGCGGAGAATGTCAAATTTACCACAAAAATGGGAGATTGTTAGTTTCTTACAAAGGGGAAGATCAAAGAAAGTGTTGAAATTGAAGAGTTTTGATGATCATGATGTTCACAATCATCAAAAAGGGGGAGAAGTCTACAAAGATCAATTTCAAAGAATGAAAAGGGACAAATTTTCAGAAGTTCAATTTTCAATTTCAAAGCCAAATTTTCAGAGCTAAAGAGATGTCAAGTCAGATGGATAAGTTTCAAGACAAATGAAAGTTTGTTTAAATCAAGAAGATTCAAAAAGATTCTGAAGAAAGATAATTCAACGACAAATTCAGACTGATGATTTGAGAAAGTTTGTTTTTCCGAAGACGGTCAAAAGATCAAAGAGATGAAGATACAAAGTTTTAGAAAGATTCCTCAAAGTTCCAAAGATCAAAGAAATTTCAAAGACTTCAAGAAGATTTAAAATTCTTGTTCAAGACTGGATGACTTTACAAAGCAATGTGAAAGACTTTCCAAGATTCTTCAAAACATCAGAGTTTGAAGATTGCCAAAGCTTCAAAATTCAAAGCAGTCAAAGTTAAAGTTTTGAAGAATCAAGAGCAAAGGGGGAGATTGTTAGTGTATAATTGTATCCAAGATTTAATTGTAAAAGTCTTGTAAAGTCTTTGTAATAGAAAAGTCAAAGAAAGTCAAAAGAAGTCAAATGTCAATGTTGTTTAGTAAAAAGTCAAAATAGCTTAGTTTGATTTGTAGTGTGTTGTAATTAGTGTTTGATATATTAGATTTCTTAGTTGTTAAGCATTAGGTTAAGAGCTTTCATTGTCATACTTGTAGTGAGAGAAAGTTAGAGAGAGGTTAGAGAGAGAAAGCTTGAATTTCATGTAAATCATTAAAGATTAATGGAATTAACGTTTGTTACCTAATAGATCTGGACATTTTCACTAGGAGCATCCTCCGCCATGTTTTTGGACTCAAGAGAGTCCCATAGCTCTTTAGTAGATTCAACATTTTGATAAATGTCAAAGAGGGAGTCGCACATACCATTCAAAATGTGGCCACGACAGATGTAGTCGTCGTTCTCCCATTTTCCACGACGTCGGGTCATCTCCAATGTCTCGTCTTCCATCACCTACGGCATAGGAGTGTTTAGCACGTACACTACCTTCAATGTCATCAACAGGAAATGCATCATCTTCTGCCATCTTCGAAAGTCGACACCTTTGAATTTTTCAAGCTTGGTGAACTTGGTCGTCATGTCTCTCACGGATTGATCACTCGCCATCTCTCTCACACAGGAAAATATCACTTAAGATTGTTGGTGAGGGGGCAGAAATCGATGGAGAGAAAGATAAGAGAGTGATCGGATCTTGGATAAGAATGTGAGATCGCGTGAGAGCTCGGTTTCCTTAAGTGATATTTTGACCCTATTCTGTTTGGGTATCACAAAACTCACTCGAGGATAATATCAAATTCACCGGTATCGATTTAGGCAAAAATCGATCCTCTTTAAACACAATGAGAATCGTAACTGGTCCTATATTAAAACTTATAATAATTTCCCATTTAATGGTATTGATTGTTAAACATAAATGTTGGCGGTTACAAATTGAAGTCAAATGGAGCGGTTACAAAACAAATTCACAGAGCACCGCGTGGGTAGCTGCACGGGTTAACCCGCGGCACAACCCGTGTGGGCCACTGTTTTCGTCCCCACTTCACAGAGCACCACGCGGGTTATCCCGCGGCACAACCCGCGATGGTCACTGTTTTCGTCCCACTTCTAGTGCACGATGCGGGTAGCCACACGGGTTAACCCGCGGCACAACCCGCCCGAGTCACTGTCTCAGTTACAATACTGATAAAATCGCCAAACGTGACCATCCAACTATCTCGGGTCATAGTTAGCTTACACGAGTGTGCACTTCACACCTCCTAACTCGTGTTATAGCTTAGCTACCAACCCCATTATTATCTTGTGAATCCAATTACACAAAATAAACCGATGATTTCACTAAAATCACCAACATCCTATTCTTTGGATTAGTTCAACTTCTTTCCAATGCCACAAGTGCAATTTCCACATATGCAACGGGGCATCAGTAATACCGATTGAATCTCATCCCATAGACCTCGTAGTTTGGTGTCATAAGTAGATACCGAGGCTCCATCTTGTTGTGCAATCATGAGTGATTGATTTAGTTCGTACGCTTGAGTAGCGCTTTCCTTTCTGAATCTTTCTTTCAGATCTGCCCAAATTTCTACAACAATTTTTACATATTTGACACTTGTTTTGATTTCCTTTTCCATTGTTGTGGTGAGCCATCCCTTTACAACGGCGTCATAGTGAATCCACATCATGTGTTTCGATGACTTTTCTTCAGGCTCCTTGATCGTGCCATCGAT
Source organism: Arctium minus (assembly GCA_954870635.1). NCBI lineage: Eukaryota > Viridiplantae > Streptophyta > Magnoliopsida > Asterales > Asteraceae > Arctium > Arctium minus. The sequence continues at coordinate 45,006,757 of OX941089.1, read as the reverse complement.
GAGTCCTATCTTATTTTTGGCAAACAAGAAGTTCTTCATCTTTTGAGAGCAATCTCCCTAGTAGTTGTCAGTCAAGATGTCATTCACATGCATTTATCTTGGATAGTCGGATGCATGGATATATTATGGAGAATTGAAATCAAGAACGCCATCTTGTTTTTGAGTTATTGGGGTTCGATTCCTCTCTGACAATGGCGTAGCCGTAAGTAGGGTTTTGATCTTGGATCTACAAGACCTGCTATGATACCATAACAAATTTGTGGGGCTAAAAACTTAATTCGAGTCGTACAACAGAGGGGGATAAATAAAAGGAGAAACCAACAAACCTACCTAAAAAAGAATAAAAGAGAAAAGGAAAATTACAACAATCAAGGATTGAAAAAAGGGGGGGGGGATAGACAAATGATACGGTTCCCTATACCTTGTTCTTCTCGATCTTTCTTTCGAAACCCGATGGTTGACTCACGTACACCTCCTCCTTCAAATCGCCATTAAAGAAAGCGGATTTGACATCAAACGGATATATCTTACATTGTTTTGAGTTGTTATGGCTAGAATAATACAGATAGTTTCAAGCCGCGCTACCGGAGCAAACATTTCTTCATAATAGATTCCTTGTTGTTGGTGGGTAAATCCTCTTACCATCAACCTAGCTTTATGTTTCTGTATACTCCCATATGCCAAATATTTTGTCTTGAAAATCCACTTTAAACTAATGACATTTTTACCTTTTGGAAGATCAACCAACTCCAATATTTTATTCATTTGTATTGCTGATAATTTTTCCTTCATTGCATTTCTCCATTCTTCATTTTCCATGGTTTCTTCCACAGTGACCGGGTCTCCAGCAAATAGAACTATTGATGAAGAATCCTCCCCCCTCAATCTCAAAACGACCTCGAGGAACTTTCCGCGTTCACTTCTACGTAGTTGAGATGACTCTTTAGGAGGCTCTTCAGATGAAAAAGCTCTTCTACGTAGTTGAGATGACTCTTTAAGAGGCTCTTCAGATGAAGAAGCCAAATCTAAGTTCTTCAGAGATGAAAACTGAGATCCTCCAACATTATCTTTGGGCTCGATTTGCTCACTGATGCTTTGTTGTTCTTCAATCTCAACTTGAGGAATTCTCTCATTATCTTTGGCCTTCCAATCGCAGCTTGCATGCTTATCAAAAACATCATTGAGACTGATGGTGATATTACCACTCAAAGGTTCATAAAGACGGTAAGCTTTAGACTTAGTGCAATAACCAACAAAAACATGTTTTTGAGACTTTTTGTCTAGTTTTTGACGATCAGTTGTAAGCAAGACGTGACAAATGCATCCAAATACCCGCAAATGACTTACAGAGGGATTATTTCCATTCCACGCTTCATAGGAATTTTTATTAAAAACAACTTTGGTTGGTGAAATATTTAGAATATGATACGTTGCAACAACTGCTTCAGCCTAAAAACAATCTAGCATTTTCTTTTGCTTAAACATGTATCGAGCCATTTCCACAACCATTTGATTCTTGCGCTCAGGTACGCCATTTTGCTTGGGAGTATATGGGCCTTTAAGTTGCCTTTTTATTCCCTATTCATCACAAAAAAGTTCAAAAACTTTCAAAGTAAACTCACCTTCACGATCAGTACACAATACTTTGACCGCTCTTTCGCTTTGCTTTTCCACAAGAGCCTTGAACTTCTTGAAGCACTCGAAACTTTCTGATTTGTGCTTCAAGAAATACACCCAACTCATTCTACTATATTCATCTGTGAATAGAAGAAAATATTTACTGCCTGCTAAAGATTCCGTTCTCATGGGTCCGCATAAGTCGACATGCATGAGCACGAGTATTGCTTCAACCCTTTTTGATTTTGCTACCGGAAAATATTGCTTCGTTTGCTTGCCAACCATACATCCTTCACACACTTTCTCTAGCGGCTTGATCGTAGGAAGTTCACTCACCATTTTCTTGTTCTTTAGGATTTACAACCTTTTTATGTTCAAAAGGCCGTGTCGTTGATGCCATAACTCATTCTCTGCCAGTTCCTTGCTTACCATAGTTGTTTCCGTTCTTTCAGCAAAACCAAGAGCAAACATTTGATTAGATGACATATGAGCACAAGCAAGGATTTTACCTATGGTATTGTGTTTCACTATACATTTACGATCGTTAAATACAACTATGTAACCAGATTCAATGAGTTGACCAATGCTCAATAGATTATGTGCCAAATGAGGAGCAAAGTGAACATCTTTAATAATTTTTTCTGCCGACTGTGATCTCGACCATCCCTTTACCTTCAATTCGTAGTTGTTCATCGTCTCCAAGCCACACTTGTGATTTGATAGTTTCATCCAACTCTTTAAACTTCGAGCGACCACCAGTCATATGATGTGAGCAACCGCTATCTACGTACCCGACTTCGCTCTTCTCATCTTTTCCTGTGATTACCGACATGAACATAAAGTTATCTTCTTCTTGTTCAACGTAATTTATCTCTTATGGTTTGGACCAAGAATACTTATAAGAATGCCCATATTTGTTACAATATGAGCATTTTAGCATATTGCTTCTGCCTCGGCCCCTTTCTCGATAACTTCCTCATCCTCTTCCTCTTATGTGTTGATTCGAGGGTTCGAACTCCACTGTGGTTTGAAAAGCCTCTTCCTCCTCTTTCCCGCTCGATTGATTTATCCTTTCCCCAATGAGCTTGAAGCGAGCCCATTAACTCATCAAATGATAAGGTGGAGATATCGTTAGATTCTCCGATCGCTGCCACTAGATTATCAAATTTTGACGGTAAGCTCCTTAGGACTTTAGCAACCACCATTTCTTTTCGTTGTTGATCTCCATACATCTCATCTGTGCTACAACCGCTAAAACTCTTTCCTGGAAAAACTTGTATTGAGTTGTTACTCTTCATCAAGGAAGTTTTAAACTCGTGCCTTAGTGCTTGCAATTTGACGGTAATTAGTGATTACTTTGAAGGAGCCTTGAAACTCCGTTTTGAGTGTCGTCCATGCTTCCTTGGCCATGTTAGTTGCTGCTATCCTCGGAAATATCACCTCATCTATTGTTTGTTGGATGAAAAAGAGTGCTTTGGCATCCCGCTTCGGATGCTCTTTGTTGCGGGCCTCATCATCTTTACTTTCCTCACAGCCTGTTTCGACATAGTCCCAAAGGTGTTGGGATCGAAACAGATTCTTCATTCTGATGCTCCAAAACTCATACAAGTCTCCTTTAAACATCGGCATTTGTGGCTAATAAATGTTGACACTGTTGTTGGCTGCCATACTTGCACAAAAAAGTTCCAGTTCAGAAAGAACTTGGCTATGATATCAAAATTGTTGGAGATACTAATGAAACAAGAGAATTAAATAGGGCAATTGTGCTTTGTTGGAAAACAGAGGGAGCCTTTTTATAGGCAGAAAACACAACGGAAAAAAGAGAAAAGAGTCAAGATTTCAAGCCTAAAAAATCTCAAGTAAATTGACTACCTCTACTGGCATATAAACAAAGACTTTTTAAAAAAAATAAATACCAAATTCAAACAAATGAAAAACGTGAGAATTAATTTCTTCCAACGTCCTTTATTATCTCTCTACTGAAGGGGGAAAACTTCACCACCACTTATATAGTTTTTTTTAAATAATGATTTTAATAAAATTAACGAATAACTGATTAATTTTTATAGTAAAAAATGTACAATGTTGTTCAAATATCTAAAAATATACGGCATTTTTTATTTTATTGGTAAGTATATTAATATTTTTTACATTATATTTTAGAAATTATATTATAAAAACTAATTCTAAATAAAATATCGATTATCTCACGAGCTTTTCGTGTCGAGTATTATTCGACTCGACTCGTTAGTATGTTGAATCGAGCTCGAGTTTGAGCGAGGCGTATTGGAGTCGAATGGTAACCAAGCTTTGACCCAGTCGATCTCGAGTAGCTTAAATCAATACACTAAACATCCTTAGACCACTAACACGACCATGCCGAATTATAGGGCATGACGGTGCCAATTCAACACAAACCTTCTATAGGTCTTTCACAACTATATTATGTTCTAGGCTTAATATGGCATGACGAGTGTAAAATGAGGGCTTAAACATAAACTCTAAATCCAATGTACAACATACGAGGGCTTAAACTTGAAGTTATAGACATAAAATAAGTGTTAAATACATCATAAAATTCATGTAGGTTATACGAAGGGGAAACATGACCATTGAGGATCTTGATATGAGCCACATTAACAAATATAATTGTACATCTAAGCATATATATGACGATCCTAGAATATGATAAAGGATAGTGTAGTTTAAATAAAACTTTATAAATATATTAAGGAATTATGATAAGGAAGACGCATACGAAGTATATATGTGTCTTGGGAAGGGAACATAAGCACATTCAACAAGAGGTTATGTCTTGATGGTTGATAGTAAATGCTTATCAAATGTTGGGGAGGGGGCAGAAATCGATGGAGAGAAAGATAAGAGAGTGATCGGATCTTGGATAAGAATGTGAGATCGCGTGAGAGCTCGCTTTCCTTAAGTGATATTTTGACCCTATTCTGCCTAGGTATCACAAAATTCACTCGAGGATAATCTCAAATTCACCGGTGTTGATTCTGGCAGAAATCGATCCTATTTAAATACAATGAGAATCGTAACCGATCCTATATTAAAACCGATAATAATTTCCCATTTGACGGTATTGATTGTTGGACATAATGGTGACGGTTACAAATTGAATTGGGGGTTACAAAGAGATTTGGGGGTTACAGAATCGAAATCTGCAACAATGCATGGCGCGGGTAGCCGCGCGGGTTAACCAACGGCACAACCCGTGCAAGCCACTATTTCGTCCCACACTCCAGTGCGCCGCGCGGGTTAACCCACAGTACAACCCGCGCGGGCCACTGTTTCGTCGCACAATCCAGTGCACGACGCGGGTAGCCGTGCGGGTTAACCCGTGGCACAACCCGCCTGAGTCACTGTCTCAGTTACAAACTGTTAAAACCACCAAACGACCGTCCAACTATCCCGGGTCATAGTTAGCTTACACGAGTGTGCACTCCACACCTCCTAACTCGTGTTATAACTTATCTACAAACCCCGTTATTATCATGTGAATCCAATTACACAAAATGAACCGATAATTTTCCTAAAATCACCAACATTCCTCCCCTATTTTAGTACAATCCTTGATTCACAAACAATAGTTAATATAGGAAACAAACTCATGCATAAATGAAAATATCTAAAAGATTGAATTTCCATCTTACTACATTACACATTTCAAATACTCGAGAATCGGGGTGTCCTATGGATTGAACCCTTAAACCCATTTGAGTACCAGAAAATAACATACACATGAATTTAAAAGATTCTCTAAAGTTTAAACTTGACAGTATACAGGCCATGTGTCATTATCCATTCGTGAGTGCATCAAAACCAAGTCCAAGCTTCTTGAAGCGGCCACACTTCGTACTCATATAGGTAGTTTCTTTCATCATGCACCTACACATGCACTTTTACAAAAGAAAATTTACCTCCTGCACTTGCAGTACCGAGCTGAAAATGCCAGATCTATTAGGTAAACATCATGAACTTCATTTATCTTGAAGAATTTACATGAAATGAACTTTCTCTCTCTAAACTCTCTCTAACTTTCTCTCTCTAGGATATGACAAATGAAAGCATCCTAACCCTAATGCTTAGCTCCTAAGCAACTAATATCCCTAAATAATTCTAATTACAATCACATTACAAATCAAACTAAGCTAACTTTGACTTTTTACTAAACTAAACATTGACTTTTGACTTTCATTGACTTTCTTTGACTATTCAATTACAAAGGCTTTTTACAAGACTTTCCCAATTAAATCTTGGATACAATTTATACACTAACACGAGCACATACCTTGGGATGATTCTCTTGTGTTCCAATCTCTTAGAGTGAGCTTTCCCATTGAATTCAACTTCTAACGTTGTATTGGAAGGGAATTGGGTGTCTCACTGTTAGAGATTTTTATGGACTTTAATCCCATCCCTATTACCGACTTGTGAACCTAGTCCCTAGGTAAACCTAGTCCCTAGGTAAACCTAGTCCCTAGGTAAACCCTCGTCAAGTGGTCCGCTAGATTTTGTTGCGACCGAACAAATTCAACCGAAATCACCCCATTCGTTATTAGCTCACGAATCATGCTATGTCTAACACCTAAGTGTCTAGACTTGCCATTATATACTTGACTATAAGCTTTAGCCAAAGTAGCCGCACTATCACAACGGATAGAAATGGGAAATATTTGTTTCGACCATAACGGAATTTCATGGACTAAATTCCTTAGCCAGTCTGTCTCTTTACCGGTTGCGGCTAATGCCACAAATTCCGACTCCATAGTCGAACTCGTGATGCAAGTTTGCTTCTTGGAAACCCATGAGATGGAACCTCCCCTAAGCAAGTATACCCAACCACTCATAGAAGAGTGGTCTTCTAAGTTGGTAATCCGACTTGCATCCGAATATCCCTCTAATACTGAAGGAAACCCGACATATGACAAACCATAATCAATGGTTTTCTTCAAGTATTTAAATACTCGTCTTATCGCTTGCTAATGATGTATACTATGATTTTTCGATATAATAGGATTACCAACTTGCAAGAATCTCCATAATTGTTCATCGGCTTTCATCTTACTTTTGAAGATCCACTTACATCCCAACGATTTACAACCCGGTGGAAAATCCGATAATACCCAAGTATTATTCCCCATGATGGAATCCATCTCATCATTTATTGCTTCTTTCCAGAAACAATATCTTGATACTTCATAGCCTCATCAAATGATTTTGGATCTTCCTCAATACTATAACAATAAGAGAATTGTGACCCAATCTCATCTCTTGATCCCACTACCAAGTACACTTGGAAATAGGGACCAAAGGATTTTTCGATCCTTCCTCTTTTGCTCCTTCGAAGCATCGGAGTTTCGGTTGGAACAATTGCTTGTTCTTCAACCTCACTAGTTACACTAGTACTTGGAACAAGGTCCTTCGTCCTAGGTATTGAAGAGAATCTAGTCTCATCAAATAATGCATCTGTCGATTCTATAACGCTGTGAATCGCTATAAAATCATTAGGTTCAATAACATAGAACCTATAGGTCTTGGAATGCTCGGCATATCCAACAAAGATGCAATCAATACCTTTCTCACCCAAAGTTTTATTTTTGGGTTCGGGTAGTCGAACAACCTCTTGACAACCCCAAACTCGAATATAACTCAAGTTAGGCCTTTTCTTGAACCAAAGTTCATATGGGGTAATCTTGTTCCTTTTATTAAGAACTTGATTCAATTAATAACAAGTCGTTAACATGGCTTCACCCCAAAATCCATTACTCAATCCCGAGTAGGATAACATAGAGTTCACTATTTCTTTGAGAATTCTATTTTTCCGTTCCGCCTCACCATTTTATTGTGGTGTATAAGGCACCGTGGTCTCATGAATGATTCCTACGGATTGGAAAACATGGGGCCGTAATATTCCCAACCACGATCGGTGCGTAAACATTTAATAAAACCGTTCATTTACAATTCAACTTCCGTTTTATAAATTTTAAATTTATCCAACGCTTCATCTTTTGAGTGTAACAAATAAATATAACAAAACCGTGAAGCATCGTCAATAAAAGTAACAACATACTTTTTATTACCAAAAGACGGAGTTGAATGCAAATCTCAAAGATCACTATGAATTAATTCAAGCACCGACGAATCTCTTTTCACATTAGGAAAAGGTTATCTAGTGATCTTTGTCAACATGCAAGTCTTACATTTTTCGGTTTTAACGTAAAAAGATGGAATAAGACCGTCCTTTGACATTTCAACCATTCTTTTAAAATTAACATGACCAAGTCTTGCATGCCATAAAATAGAATCATAACAATTCTCATTTGCAATATAAACAAAATTTGAATCAAACTTATTTTTATTCAAACTCAACATAAACATATTATTATTCAAATAACCAAATCCTACAAAAGAGCCACCTTTTGACAAGGTAAACTTGCCGGACTCAAAAACTTGCTTATATCCTAACTTATTCAAGACACTACCGGAAACCAAATTCTTTCGAATTTGTGGTACAAACAAAACGTCTAAAAGTTCAATAATTTTGCTAGAACTAAACTCTATCTTAACTAAGCCACGTCCAAGAATGGGAGCATTTGACTCGTTCCCCATGTGTAGCACAGATCCGTCTTCAACCGGTTCCTAGGAAGTGAGCCAATGTCGATTCTTGCACACATGACTCGAGGCACCCGTGTCAATCCACCAAACATCATCATCATCCTGCATGTAAAATGATTCGAATATTGGTGGTACATAATTCAAATTTGAATTAAAACCAAAGTCAATAAACTGACCTTGTCGTGGGTGTTGATCCTTGGATCCTTGCCCACCACCACTTGTGCTTGTTCCATTCTTGTTCTTGACAACCCAACAATCCCGCTTGAGATGGTCGGTCATCCCACAGGTCCAATAGGTTAATTTAACCTTTTTGTTAGGCCCTTTCTTGGCTTCATTAAACTTGCGTTTTCCCTTGAAATTGTTGGATTTTACCTCTTCCACCATGTTCACCGAAGGGACAAAAACCTCTTTTATCGTAGGTTTCTCAGTCTCTTGCGCCTGAAGAGATTCCTCTATGCGCAAGTGACTACCGAGTTGTACAAGAGACAACTCTTCCTTCTTGTGTTTCAACATATGTTTGAAATCTTTTCAAGAGGGAAGCAATTGATCAATTATGCTTGATACGGAGATGGATTCGTCCATCTTCATATTGTGTTAAGCATATTGGCCTAAAATGCGTAGGAACTCATTATATTGCTCCATCACAGGCCTTGAATCCACCATTTTGTAATTATTAAAATTACTCATGATGAACTTCTTACTAGAAGCATCCTCTGCCATGTATTTGGACTCAAGAGAGTCCCATAGCTCTTTAGCAGATTCAACATTTTGATAAATGTCAAAGAGGGAGTCGCACATACCGTTCAAAATGTGGCCACGATAGATGTAGTCGTCGTTCTCCCATTTGTCGCGACGTCGAGTCATCTCCAACGTCTCGTCTTCCATCACCTCCGGCATAGGAGTGCTTAGCATGTACACTACCTTCAATGTCGTCAACAAGAAATGCATCTTCTTCTGCCATCTTCGAAAGTCGACACCTTTCGAAATTTTCAAGCTTGGTGAACATCGTCGTCATGTCTCTCACGTATTGATCACTCGTCATCTTTCTCAAGCACGAAAATATCACTTAAGATTGTTGGGGAGGGGACAAAAATCGATGGAGAGAAAGATAAGAGAGTGATCAGATCTTGGATAAGAATGTGAGATCGCGTGAGAGGTCGCTTTCCTTAAGTGATATTTCGACCCTATTCTGCCTGGGTATCACGAAATTCACTCAAGGATAATCTCAAATTCACCGGTGTCGATTCTGGTAGAAATTGATCCTATTTAAACATAATGAGAATCGTAACCGATCCTATATTATTAATGATAATAATTTATCATTTAATGGTATTGATTGTTGGACATAATGGTGACGGTTACAAATTGAATTGGGGGTTACAAAGAGATTTGGGGGTTACAGAATCGAAATCTGCAACAGTGCATGGCGTGGGTAGTCGTGCGGGTTAACCCGCGACACAACCCACGTGAGCCACTATTTCGTCCCACACTCCAGTGCACCGCGCGGTACAACCCGCATGGGCCACGATTTCGTCCCACAATCCAGTGAACGACATGGGTATTCGTGCGGGTTAACTCGCGGCACAACCCGCCCGAATCACTGTCTCAGTTACAAACTGTTAAAACCACCAAACGACCGTCCAACTATCTCGGGTCATAGTTAGCTTACACGAGTGTGCACTCCACGCCTCCTAACTCGTGTTATATCTTAGCTACAAACCCCATTATTATCATGTGAATCCAATTACACAAAATGAACCGATGATTTTACTAAAATCACCAACATCAAATGTCTCAGGCTATGATGCTTCAAAAGTTAACATGTTTTTACAAAATTATATAAATTCAAATATAGATATGAAGTTGTGATGTATGTTGATTACAATGGCATTATAGATATGAGATATGCATGAAAGCACACGCTGGGAAATTGGATAAATATGAACTTGATGAGTTTCAATGATAAAGAACATCAATTAAACCTGAAGATGGTCGTCAGATTTTTTATTCCTAAATACGTAAAGATCCTGCTTTGGGGCTTGTCATAGTTAGCAAAATTAAGTTATTGAATAAAATATGTCTAAAGCCAAATGCGTAATGACCCAACTTCGGGCATGGCATCATTAGCAAGACGTGTGAAATAAAAAACATCGATTTTCGAAGGTGTAAGAACCAACCATGGGTATGAAAACACTGAAATGTCATTAATTCACATGAATACTTGAAAAGATGTAAAATATATGATTAGGTGCATTTTTTCAATGAGATACTATTAATGAGGTTAATTGATGATAAAAAAAAGTATAAGATGAAAACCCACATGCCATGAATATAATAATATGATGTTTCAGAATTGTACGTTTGTTCGACTCACAGAATTTCGAGACGAAATTCCGTTAAGGGGGTCAGGGGGAGATGTTGTGATAACCTAGTTTTTATAGAAGTTTAAATGTTCAAGGGTTTATGTGCTATTTAGCTTTTGTTGAGGGTCTGGTTTAAAATTTGGTAAGGATAAAATCCAACAACTCGTGTTTCCTTCGAGAGTGAAGTCTCTTTTTTACCGTATCGATACGGATTCTATACTTAGAAAAATTTCGACTTTCCCATGCGAAATCCTCAGAATCCGTATGATGTGTTATGCGAAATCCTGAAATTCGTATGCTTCACGATGAGGATTCTTCACTTCTCGTATCCTTTGAGATGCAAATCCTATACTTAGAATTTTAGAACCCAACTTCTCGTATACGACTTGATGCGAATTACTCCTTTTCGCATGTAAGCAGATGCGAAATGCTTCCTTAATCTTTCTTTAACCACAGTCAATGTTCTAAAAAACTCGCCGCACAGCCGCCATGGCGCGCCATGGCACCAAGGCTCGTGTGTCACGCCACGTTATGCCCATGGCACGCCATGACCAAATGCGCAATTATCGTAATGAGATATTTGATTTTTCTTTACGTTTTTAATGTCTTATTTGCAAGTTTTTAATATATAACGTAATTTAACTTGTTTATTATTATTGACTCATTGAGTAACACTACAAAACATACATTTTTATATATAATATTATATATGAATTAGAAATTTGACGCCATAAGTCACGCCTTGAAAACGCCATGGCTTCGCCATGGCTCCAAAGGCTTGAAGCTTGGCATCGCCGCCACGCCACGCCTCACGCCATTTAGAACCTTGACCACAGTGCGATGCGAGTTCTTCCAAAATTCATGCGAGTTCTTCACTTTTCATGCAAATTTTGTAGATCTCGGTCCAAAAATTCCAATTTCAACCCAAATTCGATCCAAAACTTTGAATTATGCCATGAAACTTTGTCAATTTGTCCTCGATTACAAGTCGAACAGATTACAATTGACCAATTACAATCAAATCAACAAAAAATACAAATTGATCTCAAAATACAGTGCGTGAACAGTATTCGAACAAAAACTCACTCAAATCCGAAATTCACACAATCTGTTGTGAATTTGGACAATCAATACAAATCAAAAATGTTCTAGACCATAAAATGAACACAATGTAATAAAAATACAATAAAAAATGCACTAGAACAATGAAATCGATTTTGGAACAGTCCTGTGAGAGCTCTTGAAATAACCGGTCAAAGATCTCAAATTTTGATCATGATTTTTGATTCAGTGCTTGCTCTGATACCAAATTGTGTGTCCAACAATGATGTGCAAATCAAGATGAAAAGGAACATTCAATCCAAATGCTCCATATTATTGATCTTCAATTTCCATAGATTACAATACTAAAGAAATGCTCTCTCACTCAAATATTCTTTCTCTACAATATATTCTCTCAATTAGATGCTTAAAGATACTACAAACAAAAAGGCTATTTATACCTACAAGTTACAAAGACACAAACAACAAAAACAAACTAACAAAGACTAACACTTTAACTTGTACTTTGACTTTCTTCTTTAATAACTTGACTTTGACTTTTGCATTAGAGGTCTTTGACTTGGAACTTTGGCTTTCAATTTCCATGATCTTGGATCCAACAAATTTGTGCACTAACAGTTTGTGTGTGAAAATTCTTTTGCTACCTCGTGGTGCAATTACGAATAAGAAAAAAAGGAGAAATTGGAAACCTTGGAGTTTTAGTTGGAAGCTTTTAATTCATAAAGTTTCAGGTATGAAGTTTCCTCTTTAAATCCCATAATCAAGAGTTTACATTTGAGCTTTAGATGAAAGTTTGGGTCTAGTATTAATTTTTTTTATGGGTCAATCTCATGAAGTTGGTGGGTTAAATATTAAGGGTATTTGTTCTAAATTATTATGGAATTCGATCCATGTGTGTTTTGTTTTCAATTTTATGGGATGTTCTTCACCTCAAGTTCTAGTTTATTTGATTATTCCATTAACGAGTTTGGTATATTTTTTTTCAGTGGATTCCAAAAAGTTAATGTGGTAATCCATGATAATGGTTGTAATTTTAATTCGGTTTATTTACTACAACATTTTGCTTCTCTTGCCAAAAATGTCATTTTATGAGTTGTCATAGTTCAAAATAATTTTTGGTGCAAAATTTTGAATAACTTTGTGTATGGTTGTGAGAAAATAGGGGGAAAACCCCAAACATACACCAACGCAACTTTGCTCGCGACTTAAGTCGCGTGGCACACTGTTTTGAGTTTTTCTCGTTTTCTTCCGTGTTGTTTTGGGGTGTTTCAGGCATCGTTTAGAGCCTAATAGGTTATTTAAGTTATGAAGTTGGTTGTTTAGTTTGTGATCCGTGTTACTTTGATTCAGATTTGCATTCGGTTTGATAATTCCTTATCGGTTAAGAATTTTGTCCTCGTATATCAGTCAATGTGAGTTTTTCTTTTTAACATTTTTGAAGACCATATTTATTGTAATTGTTAATAAATCGTATATTTATTTATGGTTAAGAATATGTAATTGTTAGAGCACATATTTATTGGATTCAAGATCATTAAGATTGAAGACCAAAGTTCAAGAAGTCAATGCTGGAAAGTCAACTCTCAGTGAAAGTCAAAGTCATTTTGTTAATAAAGTCAAAGTCAATGTAATTGTATTTTTGTTTCTTTGTATTTGTTGGCGGTATAAATACCTTGTGTTCTTGTATTTGTAATCAGATGTACACAAATCAGAGAAGAGGCAATTATAATATCATTCTAGAGAGAGAGAGTGAAAGTAGTGAGAGAAAGTGAGAGAGTTTGTAATAATTGTGTTTAAATCAATGACATATGGATTTGAGATTCTCATCTTGACTGTTTATAGCAATTAGAACTTGAATATTGGGAATAACAATTGGTATCAGAGCAGATCCAAATTGTTGAAATCAGATCAAGAAAGTGGAAAGAGTTGTTCGACACTGTGTTCATCGATTTCTATTCAAATTCTGAATTTTAGGGTGTATTTCGAGTTGAAATTGATTAGGTTTTGTTAGAAAAGCATAATCGTTCGAGTCTGTATAGTTTGATTCGTGAAATACACTATAATCAATTGTTAATTTTGTTTTTGAAGAAGTTCGAGTTCACAAGTTTTTTAGCACTGTAAATTGAATCAATTTGGTTCAATGTGTATTTGATTGTAAATTTCAAGTATTGTAACCTGTTCTTGTGTTGAAATCGAGCATAATTACAAAGTTTCAAGATCAAATTTGAAGAATTTGATCGAATTCAAGAAGAAAGGCTCGAAAAAGTCAAGAACACGCAAGGAAGTCTGAAGAACGCGCTAGATCGGCGAAACGCGCAAGTTCTTCGATAGAATGCGCAAGCTGAAGAATTTCATTTTTGGCCAAAACGCGCAAGGCATTATTAGCGAGTTCTAGAAACTCGCTGGTTGAAGTCTGCGAGTTTTTAAAGTTGGGAAAATTTTCTAAGTACCAAAACACGCACGTAGTGATTAGCGAGTTCTACAAACGCGCTAGTCTAAGTGTGCGAGTTTCATCAGGAACAGGGTTCTGCGAGTTCATACATCGTGCGAGTTTGAAAAACTCAGAAAATTGTCCAAGTGTTGGAACGCGCAAGCAGTGGTTAGCGAGTTTGCTCAAACGCGCAAGTAGTGTCTAGCGAGTTTTGGGAACGCGCACGTCTCTATTAGCGCGTTTCTACGTGAATAGTTTCTTGCGTGTTTAGGCATTAGCGAGTTCAAAGAGAATAGTCACTTGCGAGTTTCAACATTCAGCGAGTTTCAGCGACTAGCGAGTTTCAGCAATTAGCGAGTTTCACAAACACGCAAGTTTAAGCTTGCGAGTTTTTCTGTGAATAGTGGTTTGCGAGTTTCAGCGCCTGCGAGTTTTAAGCTTTAATACGGATTTGCGAGTTTCTGTACTTAGTAAAAATTTTCAAAACTGTAATATGGCCTTTAATAGTGAAATTTTTTTCTCTAGGGCGCTGCCCCTTGACCCCAATGCTAATACCTTGACAATTTTCTAATTTTTTCTCTAGCGGGACCCCCGTGCTAAGTCTGCGGAGGGGACAAAGTTCTTATTGTGATCAAAATTTCTGAATTTCTAACGATCATTTCAAGTTTCTTTTTGTAACAGATATTAAGATAGGATATTTTTCTGATGATGATGAAAAGATGAATGCCAAGCTCAAATTAGAAAATAAAAATCTTGTTTCCTCAGTTGACTACTACTCAAAGAGATCAAAGAAATACAATGATGAAAGGAAGATACTGAGAGAAGAAGTTAGTGCTTTAAAGACTTATTAATGAAGATCCTCTAAAACAGACTTCTGGGCTTAATGAAGAAAAGGTCTTGTTTTTGGAAGCTGAAAACACTGAGTTAAAGAACAAGATCTCAGAATTAGAAGATCACATTGTCAAGTTTCAGCAAACAGGGTGTGCTAATGAAAAGAAGATCTTTGAATTAGAATTGCAAATTGTTGAAGAAAGATCAGTTTTTGATAAAGAAAAGAAAGAGTTTGCTAAGAAATTCTCCGAGTTTTCTAGAAAATGTGCTGACGAAAATAAGACAGTTGAGCTGAAATGTTTAAAGCTTTCTCAACAGATTTCTGAGTTTGAGAAAGTAATTACTCTGGAAAGAGAGGAAAGAAAGACCATAGAACAGAAGAATGTTGGAATCTTCAAAGAGATATTTGGTCAGAGAACAAATGCTGAAAAGGGCTTTGAGGAAGAAAGAAGTTTGTTTGAAGCTGAGATTAAGAAGCTTAATGACAAGTTATCTGAACTATCTGAATGTGTGCTGAAAGAGCAGAAAGCGAAGTCTGAGTTAAAGAAAGAAATTGATTTACACATCAAAGAAAAGAACAGTTATTTTTCAATGATAAAAGAGCTTGAAAAGATTGTTTCAAAGGTGGTGGTGACTGAGCAAACGACTCCAGAGTCAAAAATCCACACACCTAGAAATAGTTCAGTTGGTTCTAACAAACCTGCCTCAAGCTCACATTTGAAAATTGTTTCTTCAAAGAGGTCAGTTAAATCTTCTAATCAGATTCGTAGTACTAACCTTTTCTATGATAACAATATAGATGGTTCAGGTACACCTCGAAGAAGAAAAAGATATGAAAAAGAGAAGCTGGTTTGGAAGGTAAAACCAGTTGAAGATGAGAAGAATGATGAGAAGAAAGAAGAAAAGAAAGGAAAGAAGGAAGAGAAGACAGGTAACAAATCATTTGTATCTGCCTCAAATGCAAAGAAGAACAAAGTGCTGAAAGGTAAACCTGATCTTGCTTATTCGAGAGATCAATTGTTCAGGTTGTCAAAGAAAAGGTATTGTTCTTACTGTAATACATATGATTTTGTTCATAAAATAAGTGATCATTTATGGTATGGTTCTTATTCAGTTACTCCCATAAGAACTGCAACTAACACACATGGACCCAAATACCAGTGGGTACCAAAACCGAAAAATGAATCTGTGTTGTAGGCACCTACTGTCAAGGGGGAGTAAGAGAACCAAGGCTTATGAACAAATCAGTTTAGGACCCGTACTTCAACGAAGTTTGACTTCTAAACACGACAGTTTAGTACTCGTACTTCAACGATGAAAGAGATGATACTCCCGGGCTGATATGAGAATTGTACTTCAATACTCGAATGAGGAAATCAACCTTCAAGGGGGAGTACATACTTTTCTGAAATACTTTGCATCCGATAGATATGATGAATTACATTTCAAAATAGAATTGTAGATCTCTATCATGTGCTTTTTCACTGACATATTTTAGATGCATAATTTCAGGGCGAGTAAAGGTGATGACTTCTGATTATTTCAAATAAGAACTCGTACTTTAATTGTTTTACTGCTTTATGTCTTTTACATTTGAATAAGTTTTTGTGAATAAAGTTGCTTTGACATGACTTTGAGACTTGTGCAGGATGAGAGATGCTTACAAGATCATATCTTTATGACTTACAGCGTGATTTCATGAGATTTAAGATTGAGCGAAAAGGTTAATTTTTTATCTTAATCTCATATATGGTTGACAGAAGGACAACTTTCAATCATATGAAAACATGTTCTTAAATGTTAAAACCACTTCCCGATTCTTAAACAGATTTCATGAATTGGAAGTGTGATTTTAAATGTTTTCATTTTTTATTTTTGAGCTTCAATGTTTAACAAACCGTGTGTTTCCAAAGATAAATACCTGCGTATTGTCTTTTCATATACTTTCAAGTATTCACACACACCGGTTTCATTTCTTGTTCAAATTGTTCTTACCATGTCTCATATTTGAAACATAATTTCGATGGTAAGACACCCCGCTTGTACTTCAATGAATTTTGAGCGTCATTTCATTTCGAAACTTCATTTCAAGAATGTCTATATTTTGTTTCGTATGGACAATATCTAGTATTCTTGACCATAAGCCTTAATTGATATATCATTTCATTTCTGATCATTTTCATACAATGTCAGATTTTCAAACAAGTCTTTTGCATTCATATCTATTCATTCAATATACTTGTTTGAAAATATTTCAATGTTTAAAAATGCTCATATTTTCATGATTATATCATCTGAGCATACATTCATCTGACATTTGTATATGAGCTTTAACTGATAAAGTTAAATCATCTGAGCAACATATGTTTTCTAGGACAATATGGGTTCTTTGTGCTAGGACTTAATTGAACTTCTATGAAATCACGTTAACCAGTGGTTTCTACCCATGAAGTTAATCCTCTAGTGATTGAATGTGAGGAGTCGAAAAGAAATGAGTGTGGGATGTGTGATGAGGTAAAATGGAAAAGAGAGTTTGGTTAGATGTGAGCTTAATGATTAAAAGAAAGAGGGTGTGAGATCAGAGTAAAAGAATATCAAACTCTGCACCAACTACTTTCTGAGCCGGGCAGTCACATTACTAGCGTTTCACAATTCTTTGGTGAACGTTATTGAAACAGGCAACTAGCCCATGCCAACTCTTGAATAATACCCCACCAACCACTCATTTTCTTCTTAAAAAGAAAATGTTTCATATTTCAAAAGGGATGCAACATATAATCTATCTGATTTTCATTTGGAAAATCTGGATATTGAAAAAGAAGGAAGTCTGCCCCACCTTCGCACTTCAATCATGCACATTGAGTCTATGTTTATCTACTGTTGTCTCAGTGGTTTACACTATGTTGAGCCTTTATAAAAGCAATCATCATATGCTTAATTCTTTCTATCACAAGCACGAACACACAAGTAATTCGTTTCTTTGTCATAACGTTCATAGAAATTGCCTTTGTGGTGTTTTCGATGATTGGATGGAAGCCCTGGGGAAGTGAACATCAAAAAGCTCCTTTCCAATGTGTATCCGTTACACATAGTAACTTCGTGTTACTGACAGGCATATTAACTGATTCATTTGTTGATTAAGGTGTTACATTCCTATTTTGTCTAGATTTGAAAAGATCTGGATGAATACATTGTTCGAATTGGCAACGAATCAGAGGCTCAGTTTGAAAGATCATTGGTCAGAAAGATTTCAAAGACATTTCTTGGTGAAACTTTTGATGATATCGATGCTCAAATCATCAAAAAGGGGGAGAAGAATATAAAAATGTTTGAGTCAGATATGTTAAAGTTGAGAGAAAATGTTCAAGAATTGATTGTTAAAGGAAGATTGTTGTTCATAGCCGAAAAGAGTTCAAAGATTTCAGTTTGTTGAAGATAATTTGCTGAAGCAATCAAATTTGTGTCTGAAAGAGGTTTGGTTACAACCTTTGGGAGAGAATGCTACTCTATTTAAAGATCAGACGTTTAGAAGATTGCTGAATGTTTTTGAAGACAAAGCTTATTAAAAGAGAAATTTCATTGTGTTAAGGGGAAGTTTGAAAATCATATTTGTATAAAAGGGGAGATTACAAGAGAAGATAAAGGTTTATCAAAGGGGGAGCTTAATCAAATCGAGCTTAAAGAGAAAAGATCGTATTGCTAAATCTTTTAGTAATGATCTTGATCCAAAGGGGGAGATTGTTAGAGCACAGATTTATTGGATTCAAGATCATTAAGATTGAAGACCAAAGTTCAAGAAGTCAATGCTGGAAAGCCAACTCTCAGTGAAAGTCAAAGTCATTTTGTTAATAAAGTCAAAGTTAATGTAATTGTATTTTTGTTTCTTTGTATTTGTTGGAGGTATAAATACCTTGTGTTCTTGTTTTTGTAATCAGATGTACACAAATCAGAGAAGAGGCAATTAGAATATCATTCTAGAGAGAGAGTGAAAGTAGTGAGAGAAAGTGAGAGAGTTTGTAATAGTTGTGTTTAAATCAATGACATATGGATTTGAGATTCTCATCTTGATTGTTTGTAGCAATTAGAACTTGAATATTGGGAATAACAAACCGAAATGCATTTATTATAAAATAGTTAACTTTATGATATGAAATATTATCAACATGTGAGATTTTGTTATCAATGGATATGTTACGGGATTATGTTATTATCGCGTCGTGCTAGAATGTCAACTCTATTATTATCACACTGTGCTAGAATGCAACCTACACTATATTCGCGCTGTGCTAGAATGCCATCTATATTATGACCGAGTTGTGCTAGAATGCCAACGATCTGTTCACCATGTTGTGCTAGAATGCCAACGATAAAGTTAATTAAGTTGCACCCAAGTGCCAACAAAAGTGTTATTGATAAATGTTTTATATATGAACTATTTTGGTATATTGTTGAAATGACAAAGTATATCTCATTAGACCATTCAGTCTAACCCTCATTTTGTTTTCAAAATATGCATTTCAGAACAAGCGCGTGTAAATGATAAAGGAAATGGAAAGTTGTGATCCTATGTGTCATATTGCTATATGTGAAATTGAAAGATGCTAGATGATAGTTGTTTTTGATGTTTGTAAATAGATCCAATATATATGGATAACTTTAGCGAAAAGTTTTTAGTCACTTTTGTGTTATTGTATAGTTTTGAAGTATGGGGCCCTACATGTAGACCAATATGATTTGGTTTGTATGAAATATATGTTGTATGTTATGGGAAATGATGGTTTGTTATAGTTGGTATCATATCCTAAGTTTAATGGATTTAGGTATTCAGATCAATACATAGACTTATTATGTATGATTTTATGGAAAATTAGATGTCCCTGTTACAATTATAATCACGGAAAATTAAATATTATGGATAGAAGGAACGACATGTAAAGTAAGTGTCGGTCCACAATATATATCAAGTTCTTATCGACTCATACACATAAAACGATTACCAACCTGTTTAGATTAATAACAATGGTTACAAGATTGATCTATTTCAGCTCTCGATGTGTTCCATCTGTTTTTCACCTTTTTGTGTGTGTGAATAGTGATATCTGATTTCTTGATTGTTAGCTTTTTCAACACACTAAACCTTAATATCTAAAAACTAAGATATTAAAACTAATATCTAGATATTAACACTATAATATCTAAAACTAACTAACTAATATCTAATAACTAATATCTAAATAACTTAGATATTAAAACTAATTAAACTAAATACTAAATTACAATAAACAATAATTTACTTCGACATTTATTATAAACGACATTAGGCTTAATATCGATAGTCGACTTTCAGATTGGATCTTCAGATTGGATCTTCAGATTGGATGATCTTGAATCCAATGAGACTGTGCTCTAACAGTAAGTTTAAATTATATTTGGCCAATGTAATATGAGTTTACATGTGCATGTTTGAACTGAAATGCCTTATTATATTTGGGTATGTGATTAAATGTATATATATCTTATGAATTGACAAGATGACAAGTAATTCATGCTAAACAGTAAGGATCGTCTCAGTAAATCCGGAAGAGGAAAATCCTCAGACTGAAAATGTAAATGACAGACCTCCAACTAATCAAAAAAGAGGTATAGTTTGTGGAATAGGAATAATCGAATTAGAAAAATAAATCCTGTCTACTAGAGGCCGAGGACGGGGTAGAGGTTAAGGTCAAGAAAGAGGAACAAGTTGAGGAACATCGTTACACCAGGAACATCAGTTCAGGAAAGTTCAACTAGTGACAGAGGTAGAGGTCGAGCTAGAGGTCAGGGTCGAGTCCAAAATTCTGAATATGTCACACGGGTAGATTTGGCTGTAGAATTTGTTATGTTTCAAACTGATCTTCAACCTAATCTTCAAATTTTATTGGGACAACATCATATTGCAGAACCTAAAGATATTCACAATCTTAAACCTACTAGAGAAACTGAGGTAAACACACAATCTTCTACTCTTCGAAAAAGATGTGATTTTTAAGATGTTTTTGGCTTGTAAACCTCCAACGTATTCCAGTGAACATAATCCAATTAAAGACATGCATTGGTTAAAAGTAGTATTAAAATTTAAAACCAGTAAATGTGCAAATAAAGATAGAGTATTATTTGATGTTGTCGTGTTAAAATCAGATGCTTTATACTGGTGGGAAGCTCTGCTATCTTCCAAAGGGTCGAATGTTTTTTAACCTATGACGTAGGTAGATTTTACTACAACATTAAAAGGTCAACTTTTCTCACAATCAACGATGAAACTATTAGAGGAATTTTTTTTTAGATTAGAATAGGGTAACATGACTGTTCAAGATTATACTGCAAAGTTTTTAGAAAACTCTTACTTTACGGAATATTACGTATCTTCTGAAGTTCATAAAGTGGAAAGGTATATTTTGGGATTAAAATCCTCTATTAGAGGGTTTGTGATAGCCATGCGTCTAGAGACTTTTACCTCTGCAGTTGATGTTGTGGAAACCACAAACAGAGATAACAGTCGGGAATTGAGTGAGAAGAGTGGAGCGAAAAGAAAATGGGAGGACCATCATCTGAACATAAAAATCCGAGGTTTAATAGATTTGATAATCGTCAAACTTCTAGATTCAATGGAAGGCCATGTTAGAAATGTCATAAAATACGTAGGGGTGATTGTAAATCGGATCCACGAATCTGTTAAATGTGGAAAATTTGGGCATATTGCAAGAGATTGTTGGATCACCTGGTTTTGTTATTATTGCAATTCTCTGGATCATCTTCAGTATTATAAAATGAATACTCAGGGAATAAACTCCGTTGGGAATAATCAAGGGAATTGGGGAGATACACGAAAGCCCGATTAGCCTAAAGCAAAGGGACATGTATTCTAGATGTCTACAGTTGAGGCTGAGGAAACTCTTGATGTGGTAACATGTACATTTTTGGTAAACTCAGTATGTGCAAAAGTACTATTTGACTCTGGTGCAAATCATTCATTTGTGTCTCCTTCCTTTAGCTTACATGCAAAACCTAAATCTTTAGATTATGTGCTAGTAGTAGAGACTTCTAATGATAATCAAGTTTCAGTTATTGAAGTGTATGATGACTGTAGTATAGACGTTGATGGGTGTGTAGTACCAATTCAATTATTTCCTATGTCCTTAAATGAATTTGATGTGATAGTGGGGATGGATTCATTGGCAGAAAATCAGGCCAATATTGTTTGTAACAAGAAAATGATCCATATTGATTTACCTGGGAAAGGACTGGCTGTGATTTAAGGTGACTGTAGAGACCGATAAAGTAATTTGATTTCTATGTTAAGATCTTGTAAATGTGTAATGAAAGGTTTTCAGAGTTTCTTGGCTTATGTGATTGATACAAAGAAAGAAAAGGGTAAAACTGAAAGCATACCGGTAGTCAGTGAATTTCCAGAAGTCTTTCCAGATGATTTGACTAGTATTCCACCTGACCAATCTATTGAATTTAGAATTGATTTAATTTATGGGCAACACCGGTTGCTTGTGCACCATATAGATTAGCTCCATCAGAAATGATAGAAATTGTAACACCCGAAAAATTCTTGTAAGTATTTACCGCTCGAATTTCATTTATGAAAGGAAGGGAATCATGTTGGAATCAACATTAGATCAATAAACCTCTAGACTGGACTTTTGGATCGACGGAACGAAGAAAACGGCATCGCTTAGGCCTTGGGCGACCTTGCCGGCGACTGTGACACCAATGTCACAGTCGCATGTCATAATTGCGCAGGAAGAGGGGGTCGTGGTACATGCGGCACGACAATGACAGCGACAGTGACACAAGGCATTGTCGCCTGTCACTATCGCCGGATCGGTAACGAGAGCGGGGGAGGCCTCACGACTGTGCCTCGCAACAATACCCATGGCACTGTCGCCCACGGGGGTCTAGGGGTATAAAATCATTTCTAACCGATTTTCAACCCATCTTTCTCCCCAAATCAGTTTCTTGTGCGATTTTAGAAGTTAAAGGTGTGATTTTCTCATCCCCAAATCCGTCTTTACATTGATTCTACCTAGGGTTTTGGTGAGGACATTTATTGCATCTTGTGGGACATTTATTGAAGATTTCCTACACCAAGATTCAAGTCTTCGACTCCTCTCCATCCAAGCTAGGGTTTTCTAAGTTTTCTAGGGTTTTCTATAAAACCTAGATAGTGAGTTTTCTAACCATTTTACTAATGAGATACATGTCTTAATATGTTTTCTATTATCATTTCATGTTCCATTTCATTATATCATCTATATGTCAAAAATGACATAATCTTTCTATATTGGGAAATTTCGGAAACTTGGGTTCTAGTTATCTTATAAGAAATCTTAATGGGATTATTTTGTTAGAAATATTGAAGCATGTAAATGTGATATTCATTGTTGATGGTGCTTTATGTGGATTTTACATAATTTAGGGTTTTGACCTAAATTGAGGCTTAGAGTTAATTGGGATCTTGTGTGTGTATTTTACTTGGAGTGAGATGTATATGAAGATGGATTGGATATTGGATGAACCACGAGTAGGCACTAGGAGGATGTAATCTTGGGCGCCACCTTGTAGGTATGTGCCTAGATCTCCGCCATTTGGAGTAATGCGTTGGAGGTAGTCTTCAAATGTGTCGGGCCTTTGGGCTGTTGCACATGAGAATGAACACCAAGGTACATCGACTCTTGAGGTGAAACTAGTTGGTATTTTGGGTCTCCCCCATTGATTCCTCGTATAGACACTTATGACTGCTAACTCCTTCAAATTCAATATGTTATGTTATTGTTCAAACTCACTAGGCTCTTTTGGCCTAACATTTGTTTGGTATCGATGTGTATCTCAAGTTCTATCGGCATGGTTGCCAAGAAGACCTAGCGGGCCTTTAGTTGTGAGCTTGGGAGCATTTTTGGGACGCCATTTTAAAAGACAATTATTTTTGTGACTTGGGATGACAACCTTATGTAATCTTATTTCTTGTTAGGAGCTAGATTAGAAGGTTGTTATTTCTTACAGTAAAATTACAAACTTGTAATTATACAGGCGTATATTGTTTCCCTTTTTGGGAGGGATCGTGCTTCGGCATTTTATATACCATATTTCCGTTTTTGGAAATTTTTGTTTGCCCCAATTTTTGGGGTGTTACAAGTTGGTATCAGAGCTTTAGTTTAAGTGAACTAGGTGTCGACTCTAGTATACCTAGACTTAAGCTGTAGATGTCTATAGTTTCACTGTCCACTTGGTAGAATGTTCCTAGGTGGGAGAGTATTAGGACTGCAGAAATGCATTGATTGAAAATTATGATGATGGCGACAAGAATTCTTGTGTAAAATACGTTCACAATCTTACTTGGCCAGTGTTTTCTGAATTTATGATTACGTGAGCATACTTGAAATTATTATTATGAAGACCGATCATTGTAGTAGTACGTGTTAAACCGCTAATCTTTTAAAGAATTAACCGGTATGATCTTTATCATGTGTGACAGTTCACAATGTTAAACACGAGGAGTCGAGTTGTGACTCCCGAAGAGGGTAACGAAGCAAGCATAACCGCCCCGAAAGCGACAAGGCAGGCTATTCCAGCGGGCAATCAAACCGCCCCTCCAATTCCTACTATGCTAAGGGATGTCATCGATGTGGTTCCATGAGTGAACCTAGAGACTGAGAACCCGATTATTCAAGAAGTGGACCCTCAATCGGTTATGATAGCCAACATCATGCAAATGATGAACTTCGTGATGGATAAACGTGATGAGAGGTTCATGAAGATACTAGAGGATCGGGATGCAAGCAACCATAGGCACGAGACGGTAGCGGACAACGTAAGTCGGGTGGTACAGGTAATATCGTAGGGACGGAAGAGCAAGCGGTAGGAGTCGAACGAATAAGGGAAATAGGTTGCTTGTATAAGACCTTCTTGTGTAGCAAGCCTCAAAAATTTTTCTGAGCAACCAATCCAGTGGCTTGTATGAACTGGATACGAGAGGTGGAAATGGCATTTGAATCGAGCGAATGCGACGACTCCCAAAAAGTTAAGTTTGTATCTCAATTATTTAGAGGGAAAGCCTTAATTTAGTCGAACCTCATGTGAACAACACTTACTCCGGAGGTTTTGGCCAAGCTCACTTGGCCAACCTTCAAAAGAAAGGTGATGGACAAGTACTACAATGAACCAGCTCTTGACAAAATTGAAGAAGAGTTCAGAAACCTGAAGAAGGGGAACCTGTCTGTTGCCGAGTACTCAAGACAGTTCGTGGAGAAGCTCAGTCTGGTTGAGCATTTGGCTCCTGATGAGAGAATGAAGATAATAGCCTTTTTGAGAGATTTTCCCGTGGAGATGAAGACGGGTGTGAAAAATGCCCGAGTAACCACGTTGCAAGAAGTTATCGAAGAGTCCCAGCTGGTGGAGGACGATCTCACCCCAAGTAAAGAAGAAAGAAACCTATTCGGCGAGAAGCTGAAATGGGAAGAGCCAACCGGACCCGCACGAACTTCCAAACCCTTCACCAGGGGAAGGAACGTGGAACTCCGACGTGAGGCTAGGTGGTGCCTCAAGTGTAGGAGTAAGCATTTCGGGCCTTGTAATCCGATACATTTCTCCAACACTTCCGAATGCTTCAAGTGCAGAAGGAAAGATCATGTGAGCCGAGATTGCCCCTCCCGGGGGCCAGTTTGTTTCGAGTGTCGGGAACCAGGGCACATAAAGCGGGAGTGTCCTAAACTAGTGGGAGGTCACCGAGGGGTTACAAGCGGAGCCGTGACAAACAAGGATATTCCACCAAAGGAGACCCAAGTCGGGCCTTCCAAATGACGGTGGAAGAGGCAAGGGAGACGGCGGACGTAGTGTCGGGTACGTTCCTAGTAAACTATCTACCTTCCCGTGTTTTGTTTTATTCTGGTGCGAACCATTCGTTCGTATCTATCACTTTTTGCAAGAACTTCACTACTCTTGTTAGTTTGTTACACGATGCACTAGTAGTTGAGGTAGCCAATGGGAATCACCTGTTAGTTTGGGAGCGTTTCAATGGGTGTACTATATATTTAGATAGAGAGTCATTTGTTTTGGACTTGCTACCGGCGGCTATTGGGGGATTCGATGTGGTTATAGGAATGGATTGGCTAGCCAAGCATGACGGCGGCATCTTTTTTTCCAAAAACATGGTTAGAATACCCTTGGCAAAGGGAGGAGAAGTGATAATCTATGGGGAAAGGAATTGAAAGGCTACCACGATCATCTCGTCACTCAAACCGTGCAAGAGCTTAGCCAAGGGGTGTTCTTCATACTTAGCTTACGTTATCGACGCAAAATCTGAAAAGAAGAAAATTGAGGATGTGGATATGGTGCATGACTACCCGGATGTCTTTCCGAAAGACCTAACTGGGCTACCGCCTGAACGCCAGGTGGAGTTCCACATTACCTCACTCCGGGGGCCGCCTCGATCGCTCGTGCCCCCTATCGCCTGGCCCCGACGGAGATGCCAGAGATGATGACCCAACTGCAAGAACTTCTCAAGAAAGGGTTTATAAGGTCGAGCTCGTAACCATGGGGAGCTCCGGTTTTGTTCGTGAAGAAGAAAGATGGATCAATGAGGAATTGTATCGACTACCGAGAGCTAAACAAAGTCACCGTGAAGAAAAAGTATCCACTCCCTCGAATCGATGTCCTCTTTGATCAATTGCAAGGAGAGGGATGCTTTTCCAAAATAGATTTGCGGTCCGGTTACCATCAAGTGTGGGTGAAAGAGAGCGACATTCTGAAGACAACTTTTTGGACAAGATACGATCACCATGAGTTTCTAGTTATGCCATTCGGGTTGACTAATGCACCGTCCGTGTTTATGGACTTAATGAATTGAGTGTGTCGGCCTCTCTTAGACAAGTCTGTGATAGTCTTCATCGACGATATCTTGATCTACTCGCGAGACGAGACCGAGCATAGGCAACATTTACTGGTGGTGTTAGAGATTCTCCGAAAAGAGAGCCCTTTCGCAAAGTTCTCAAAGTGCTAATTTTGGTTGCAAGAGGTCCAATTATTGGGCCACGTGGTATCCAAGGATGGAGTTAAGGTAGACCCGGCGAAGATTGAAGCGATGATGAATTGGGAACCACCAATGAGTCCGACGAAAATAAGGAGCTTTTTGGGTTTGGACGGTTACTACCAAAGATTTATTCAAGACTTTTCAAAGATCGCTTCCCCACTCACTTCGTTGACAAGGAAGAATGTCAAGTACTTGTGGACCGAGACACAAGAGAAAGCTTTCAGAACTCTTCAAAAGAAACTATGTGAGGCGCCGATTTTATCCTTACCCGAAGGATCAGATGACTTGGTGGTCTATAGCGATGCCTCCAAATTGGGTGTCGGTTGCATAGTAATGCAAATGGGAAAGGTGATAGCGTATATGTCGCGATAACTCAAGGATCATGAGAAGAACTACACTACACATGACTTGGAACTGGCGGAGGTGGTGTTTGCATTGAAGTTGTGGCGACACTACCTCTATGCGACGAAATGTACAATCTTCACCGATCACAAAAGTGAAGTACATATTTGACCAAAAGGAACTCAACATGCGGCAAAGAAGGTGATTGGAGCTATTGAAGGATTACGATTGCGAGTTGCTTTACCACCCGGGTAAAGCCAACGTGGTGGCGGATGCATTGAGCCGAAAGAGTTATGGGGGTGAAGCCAAATTATCCCTCAATAGGATCGACGTGATATCAATCCTAGTGGAGCGCATCAAAACAATTCAAGTCGAAGCACTTCATGAAGAAAACCTCAAGGCCGAAATCATGGTGAAGCAAAGAGAGTTACTAACGGAAGATGGTCGTTGCCTTAAACTATTTCAAGGAAGAATTTGGGTACCGAAGGTCGGGGGGATCCAAGAGTTACTTTTAGCAGAAGCTCACAAATCCAAGTACTATATACATACCAGTAGCACCAAAATGTACAGGGATCTAAAGTTGAACTATTGGTGGACGGTGATGAAGCTCGATGTGGCCAACTACATGGAAAGGTGTGTTACTTGCCTTCAAGTCAAGGCGGAACACCAAAATCCCTATGGGAGTTTTCAATCCTTGACTATTCCAGAATGGAAGTAGGAGCATATCACAATGGATTTCATCACCAAGATACTAAGAACCTTGAGGGGTCATGACACTATTTGGGTGGTGGTGGACTGACTCACGAAGAGCGCACACTTTTTAGCCATGCGAGAGACGTTGTCGATGGACAAATTAGCCAAACTCTATATTGACGAAGTGGTATCGGGTCATGGTGTTCCATTATCCATCGTTTCAGATCGGGATAGCCGATTCACTTCCAAGTTTTGGGATGGTCTACAAAAGGAGTTAGACACGAGAGTCAAATTGAGTACGACCTATCATCCCCAAACGGACGGCCAAAGTGAGAGGACGATCCAAACTCTCGAAGACATGCTCCGGTCGTGTGTTATAGACTTTGGGGGAAATTGGGACTCACACTTACCTTTGGTCGAGTTCGCCTACAACAATAGATATCACTCGAGTATTGGAATGGCACCGTTCGAGGCATTGTACGAGCAAAAATGTAGAAAACCGGTGTGTTGGCTCGAAGCGGGGGAGAAACAATTTGCCGGACCGGAATCGTGCAAGAAACAGAGGACAAAGTGAAAAGCATTCGAGAACGTTTGAAGGTGGCCCAAGACCGATAGAAAAGTTATGCCGACAAAAAGAGGAGACCGGTAGAGTTTCAAATAGGTGAGCGAATCATGTTGAAGGTATCACTGTGGAAAAGGATCATCCGCTTCGAAAAGCGCGGAAGCTTAGTCCCCGTTTTCTTGGACCCTTCACAATATTGGGAAAATTCGGACTTCAAGCATACAAGTTGGACTTACCACGAGAAATGAATGGAATTCACCCTACCTTTCACGTATGTTATCTTCGCAAGTGCCTAGCCGAGGAAGATAGCGTTATCCCATTGACGAAGATTCGGGTGGACAATGGAAACCGATGTGTGGAAGAGTCGTAGACATATAGGAGTCAAAGACGAAGAAAATTCGGCACAAAGAGGTGACCATGGTCAAAGTTCAATGGAAGCACCATCAAGGTACGAACGTCACATTGGAAGTCGAGGAAGACATGAAGAAAAGATACCCACACTTGTTTGATGGATGAGATTTCAGGGATGATTGTAACACCCGAAAAATTCTAGTAAGTATTTACCGCTCGAATTTCATTTATGAAATGAAGGGAATCATGTTGGAATCAACATTAGATCAATAAACCTCTAAACTGGACTTTTGGATCGATGGAACGAAGAAAAAGGCATCGGTCGGGCCTAGGGAGACCTTGCCGACGACTGTGTCACCAGTGTCACAGTTGCATGTCACAACAACGCGGGAAAAGGGGGTCGCGGTACATACGGCGCGACAATGACAGTGACAGTGACATAAGGCATTGTCGCATGTCATTGTCGCCGGATCGGTACCGAGAGCGAGGGAGGCCTCTCGAATGTGCCTCGCGATAATGCCTATGACACTATCGCCGAGCATTGTCACCCGCGAGGGTCTAGGGATATAAAATCACTTTTCACCGATTTTCAACCCATCTTTCTCCTAAAATCAGTTTCTTGTGCGATTTTAGAAGTTAAAGGTGCGATTTTCTCAAAATCCCTCTTTACATTGATTCTACCTAGGGTTTTGGCGAGGACATTTATTGCATCTTGTGGGACATTTATTGAAGATTTCCTACACCAAGATTCAAGTCTTCCACTCCTCTCCATCCAAGCTAGGGTTTTCTAAGTTTTCTAGGGTTTTCTATAATACCTAGATAATGAGTTTTCTAACCATTTTACTAATGAGATACATGTCTTAATGTGTTTTCTACTATCATTTCATGTTCCATTTCATTATATCATCTATATGGCAAAAATGGCATAATCTTTCTATATTGGGAAATTTTGGGAACTTGGATTCTAGTCATCTTATAAGAAATCTTAATGGGATTATTTTGTTAGAAATATTGAAGCATGTAAATGTGATATTCATTGTTGATGGTGTTTTATGTGGATTTTACATAATTTAGGGTTTTGACCTAAATTGAGGCTTGGAGTTAAATGGGATCTTGTGTATGTATTTTACTTGGAGTGAAATGTATATGAAGATGGATTCGATATTGGATGAACCACGAGTAGGCACTAGGAGGATGTAATCTTGGGCTCCACCTTGTAGGTATGTGCCTAGATCTCCGCCATTTGGAGTAATTCCTTGGAGGTAGTCTTCAAATATGTCGGACCTTCAGGTTGTTGCTCATGAGAGTGAACACCAAGGTACATCGACTCTTGAGGTGAAACTCATCGGTGTTTTGGGTCTCCCTCATTGATTCCTCTTATAGACACTTATGACTGTTAACTCCTTTAAATTCAATATGTTATGTTATTGTTCAAACTCACTAGGCTCTTTTGGCCTAACACTTTTTTGGTGTTGATGTGTATCTCAGATTCTATCGGTGTGTTCTCCAAGAAAACCTAGCGGGCCTTTAGTTGTGAGCTTGGGAGCATTTTTGGGACGCCATTTTAGAAGACAATTATTTTTGTGACTTGGGATGACAACCTTATGTAATCTTATTTCTTGTTAGGAGCTAGATTAGAAGGTTGTTATTTCTTTCCGTTAAATTACAAACTTGTAATTATACAGGTGTATATTGTTTCCCTTTTTTGGGAGGGCTCGTGCTTCGGCATTTTATATACCATATTTCCATTTTTGGAAATTTTTGTTTGCTCCAATTTTTGGGGTGTTATAGAAATGATTTCTCACTTGTAGGAATTGCTCGATAAAGGTTTTATCAAAGCTAGTACTTCTTCGTGAGGTGCACCGGTTTTGTTTTTAAACAAGAAATATGGGTCGATGAGAATGCGTATCGATTATCGGGAACTAAATAAACTGACTATAAAGAATAAATATCCGCTTTCGAGAATCAATGACCTTTTGATCAGTTAGTTGGGGCTAGTTACTTCTCAAAGATTGATTTACGATCAAGTTATCATCAGTTGAAAGTCTAAGAAGAAGATGTATGGAAAACTGCCTTTCATACCAGATACGACCATTACAAGTTTCTAGTGATGTCGTTCGGTTTGACTAACGCACCACAACTTTTATGGATATGATGAATCGGGTATGTAATACTTATCTTGATAAATTTGTGATTGTTTTTATCGATGATATTCTCATATATTCCTGATGTGAAGTAGAATATGCCAATCATCTTCGCTTGATATTGGAATTGTTGAACGTGAAAAACTTTTTCCTAAACTGTCTAAATGTGAATTATGGTTACGAGAGAGTTCAATTTTTGGGGCACATTGTTTCTGAAAATTGTATCAAAGTGGATCTGGTAAATATTGAAGCAATTGAAAAGCGGGAACCACCGAGAACACCGACGGAAGTCAGAAGTTTTGTGTGTTTAGCAGGTTATTATCGAAAATTTATTCAGGATTTCTATCGTATCTCGACGGCTCTAACGACGTTAATGAACAAGAATGGAAAGTTTGAATGGAAAGAATCTCAAGTCATGGCCTTCCGAATATTGAAAGAAAGATTGTATAGTGCATCGATTCTATCCTTACTCGATGGTTCAGAAGATTTTTGTAGTTTATAGTGACGCTTCGAAATTGGGTTTGTGTTGTGTGTTGATGCAGGGTGGAAAGGTTATTGCTTATGCTTCTCGTCAGTTGAAAGATCATGAAAGACAGTATCCCACTCATGATATGGAACATGCTGCCTTTGTATTTGCTTTGAAGATTTTGAGATACTATCTGTATGGTACAAAATGTCATATTGTCATCGATCATAAGAGTCTTCAACATTTGTTTAATTAACGGGAACTAAATATGTTACAACGACGATGTTTAGAATTGTTAAAAGATTACGATTGTGAAATCATGTATCATTGGGAAAAGCTAATGTGGTGGTCGATGCTTTAAGCAGTAAAGAAAAGAGTGAAATGATCAAAGCCATTGAACTATGAGCCGAGTTATAACCGAACATATCTGAAGAGCTAAAGAAGTGTCAAATTTAAGCCCTCAAAGAAGATAATATAAAACGAGTACGAATAGCATGTATGTCATCTATGTTAGTAAAAGATGATCGTGAATTATTAAGTTTTGAAAATAGAATTTGGGTACCTCGTTTGGGTGACATACGTGAAAGAGTTTGAATGAATCTCACCGATCTCGTTTTTCTATTTATCTGGGTACTAAAAAATATATCGGGATTTGCAACAATTCTATTGATGGTCGAGTCTGAAGAAAGATATTGCTCAATATGTGGAACATCGTTTAATTTGTCTATAGGTTAGAGTGGAACATCAACGACCATATGATAATCTACAATCGTTGGAAATTCCGGTTTGGAAATGAAAAAGTGAGGGAGAGAGAGATCTCGTTAGTCCTGGTATGATTGTCGCGGGTTGTCGTCGGCCGGCGGACTTTGGGATCACATCATGATGGATTTTGTAACAAAGTTATCGAGAACTCCAAACCGTTTCGATGCTATCTGGGTTATTGTTGATCGATTGTCAAAGTTAACTCATTTCTTACCGATTAAGGATTCGTATCCGTTAGAAAGGTTAGCAAAAATGTACATCGACGAAGTAGTAACTCAATACGGCGTACCATTATCAATTATATGAGATTGAGACAGTCGGTTTACTTCGATGTTTTGGAAAAGTTTTCAGCGAAAGATGGGACCCGAGATAAAGTTGAGTACTACTTATCACCCACAGACAGACGGTCAGAGTGAATGAATTGTTCAAAATCTTGAAGACATGTACGAGCTTGTATTATCGACTTTGGTGGATCATGGGAAGGACACCTACCTTTGGTCGAATTTACTTACAACAATAGTTATCATTTGAGTATCCAAGCGGATCCTTTCGAGGTTTTGTATGGTAGAAAATGTAGAACATCAGTTGGAATGAGGTAGGGGAGACAGTTACTCGGGCCCAAAATTGTTCAATTAACTGGTGATAAGATCAGTGTTCGCTGGTTTTACGCAACCTCAAAATACGTGCAAATAGATCTCAACGCAAGTATACATCTTGATCTATTGTCGTCTTTTTAACAAGTAATAACGGTACAAGTACCAGATATCGATCCAAAGGGAAGCGTGTAAAAGTTTACCTTAAAGTCAAGTCTGTAAAAGCTAGTTTCAGATGGCGAATTCGAAGAAAATCTTTTGGTTGGTTGGTTAACACAACAGAAATCAATTAAAAAGAAACAAATGGTACAACGATCCTTTAAGACGAGACAAATGATCCGGTAAAAAGATATTGTAGCATTCCTTCGTTATCTCAAGATCGAAATTTTATGTCACTTAAAAAGTTTTCATACATGTAAATAGTTGTCAATTGTTTAAATGTAATCTTCACATAAAATATATCTTGATTTAAATAACTCGGACAATCATGTTACATTCAGAACACCTTTTTATCTTTTCATAGGTCTTAATCTTAATTTCACTTCATACCCAAAGCTAAGGCGATCAGCCTGACATAACTTGGGAAAATGTAAAGACTTGAAATGTAGATGATGGAGATTGAAAATGCATGAACTGAAGAGCAATAACTAGAATTTAGGAAAGGAAACTTGTTGTGCAAGTAACGATTTCAAGAAGCTATAAAAAGTAAAAGGCATGAATTATAAAGGACAATAATTAAAAGACAGGAATTAAGTGCAAGAAAGTATATTGCAGAAAATAAGTAATGAGAAGTTAAATTGCAGAATGTAAAGTGCGAGAAACTAAATTATATAATTTAAAAGACTAAAAGGTAAATGCGAGAAGGAAATCGGTAACTTGCAAACTAAGGATCGATTCGGAAATTAAAGACTTGCTTGTCTCTTTAGGGAAAATCATGTTTTGGCCTTTTAAGTAATAGTGATGCGTCACAATTGGATTTATAAAAATCCAACGTAAAACTACAATCACACGTTCCTCGAAAAGTGAGAACATAATTATAAGATTCCAAGTTGAAATGAGAGTTTCAGAAAGCATGTAATCGTAATCACACAATAGTCACAAGGAACTTTGGTCACAAGAATGTGAGAATCGAACTTTGTTGAGATTATGGAATGAAAACGTCAAATGTATAAAAATGAATTATAAAACTTTAGAAATGAGAGAAATGCAACAATTAAAAGAGATGAAGGAAGGAAAACTTGGGGAATACTTCAAAGCTTGAAATTAAACTTGATTGATTTAGAACACACTCCCAATCGATTGTTGATGAAATCCAACGACGATCATACACAACTATTAGAATCTAACTCTCTCCGATTCTTCACGCACTTATTTCCCCATCGTGAAAATGGAGAAATAAGTGAGAAGGGAGGAGAAGAACTATGTAGAACTAATTCCCCAAAGCTACCTATCCAAAACTATATATGAAAACCCTAACATCACTCATCTACTTATATTAAAAATAGATGGGTAGAATGACCAAACTACCCCCAAGGGTTTGAGAAATTACAACTAAAACTAAGACATTAAAACAAAATAGAAACTGTTTTTCATCCTATATAATTCGGCCCATGGCGTATGCAAATCGGCCTAAGGCCCCTCAAAACTAGGCCCATGGCCCATTTCTTCAAATCTTTACCAAAATTCCTCATCTTTTTATCTTCACAAAAATCCTTCGTCTTGACCATCACAAATATCCTACATGAACATGATACCAAAAATGAGAGATTATTTATAATATTAAGCATAAATTTCCATCTCATTCACCTCTTATTTAAAATCCTAAAAATATGTGTAAACCATAATTAAATAAATAAAAGACTCGATTTAATAATATAACTTGACACTCAAATATAACAAAAGTGATGTAATTGAGTTAAATAAATTAACCTCATCACACAACCAAACTTAAACTGTTGTTTGTCCCCAAGCAAACAAAATGACAAATAAAAGACTAAATGACTACATAAAGAAAAATTTTCATCATGTGTAAGTTTGTCATTAATTCTGTTAGGACACAAATTGTCCTAAGTGTTTGAGAGTTTTGTAAAGACTTGTATTTTGTATTGGGCCTTGGTTAAGCTTAATGGGCTTGGGCTTAACATTGTAATTGGGCTAGTATATAAAGTGTAGTTATGGTTCATTTGTATTTAGGTGCTCCAAATGTAGAGAAATGAAGTTTGTTTTTTTAGAGAGAGAGAGTGTTATTCTCAAGAGCTTAGAGAGAGAGATCAAATATGAGGATGACTAATGTGATCTCTGCTTTCTAACTCCATGTAATCAAAGTATATGAATCAAGATCATCCTTTACTCAATTCTTCTATTTTGTTCTAATTTCTATGGAGATTAATCATTGAATTGTTGTGAATCTGTTCCAACATCAGGGTGGCCTTGGAGGTGTGCCAGTGTTGCCACCGCACGGGGCCTCTGACCGTTAGGGGCCTCCAATTTTTTTATATAATTATATAATTATATATATATATATATATATATATATATATATATATATATATATATATATATATATATTCACAAAGATATTAAATAACCCAAGAAACTCTTTAGTTGAGTTGGTAAGCGTGTTATTTATTACCCAAAAGGCCTAGAGGTTCGATTCCTCCTTGCTGCATCAATTATTTTAAATTGAAATAATATTGTTTTTTGCATTTTTTAATTCTTTTTTTAATTAAAATGACAATGGCATATGATACTTTTGAATTTATTAAGTTTCTTTAATTAAAGTGACAATGACATATGATGCTTTTGCATTTATTAATTTTTTTTAATCAAAATTTCAACTTTAGGTTTTAAAATTTTTCATTCCAATTCTATATTTTAATTTCGTCGTAATCCACACAAATCTAGAGCCTTTCATTCTTCAATTGAATCAATTCGTTTACCTTTTCAATTCTTCATCTTCTTAAATTCGACCTCCATGTATTATATCAAATTTTGTGATTTATATTTAATTTTTTTCTTTATCTTTTCTTTTAGTTTTCTTTTATAATTTTTTTATTTGATTACTTATATATGTTCTTTGAAGGTTTTAAAAAATTTTAATGTTAGTGTTCTTTTACTAACAATAAACAAATAAAAAAATTTGTTGATATGTGTTTTTGTATATACGAAAAGATTGGCTGATTTTATATAAAAAATAGGATGCCTCAAACTAGAAAATTTGAAAATAACGAGGGGTTGCATAGAGAAAGAGTAGGGGTGGATGTGGATGAATCTGATGAAATTATGGAAGAACCAAAGGTAGAAGAAGCTAATGTGCTTGAGCATTGATTTAATTATGTAAATGTCAGATTTATTTTTATTTGAAATTTGTTTATAAACATCTCATTCTTATCAACAAGTTAATCATTGGACATCTGAGCATTGATTTAATGATGTAAAGCTCAGATTTATTTTTCTTTGAACTTTGTTTATAAAAGTTTTATGCTTCCACACTTTAAGGATTTAATTTATGAATTTGGTAATAAATTATTTATTAAACAATACAACTGAAAAAATTATATGACCACATTTTTGTCTTTTCACAAAGCCTACAAAATGTCAGGGTCAGCCATGTCCAACATGTGGTATATATATATATATATATATATATATATATATATATATATATAGGGTCCCCTTCTTTTGCTAACCAACCTATTGGTGTTAACCATGCTAACCAATTATTAGCCAATCAAATTTGAGTATTCTTTTTGGTAGATGTACACGTCTCATAATGAATAAAAGGGTAAAATTAGTATTTTATATTAATATCCATATTCCTATTTTCTTTCCTTATTTCTCTCATATTTAATAATGGAATCCTCATTATTTTATTTCCTTATTTTCTCTTATTTATTCATGGTAGTTATTTAATTCTTCTTTTTTTTGTAATTCTTTTTTTGACAATAATTTTTTTTAATTTTGAAGAAGATTCACGATTTTTGTCTATAATTTATTGCATAATGTGTAGAAGTGCACATAAACCGTGCACATGTGCAGAATGCACATAACTATGTATAAGTGCACAAAGTGCAGAAATGCAGAAGTGCATATTGTGCAGAAGTTCAGAATGTTGATAAGTATAGAAAATCAAAAGTGTATACCGTGCAGAGTGTGCATTTGGGTGATAGTTGATAGATTGACAAAGAGCGCTCACTTCTTGGCTATGCGCGAGACTCTACCGATGGATAAGTTAGCAAAGCTTTATATCGAGGAGGCGGTCTCGAGGCATGGCATACCATTGTCGATCATGTCGGATCACGACAGTCGGTTCACTTCGAACTTCTGGGATGGGTTTCAGAAAGAACTTGGTACTCGAGTGAAGTTGAGTACGGCTTACCATCCGCAAACCGACGGGCAGAGCGAACGAACGATCCAAACTTTGGAAGACATGTTGAGATCTTGTGTCATCGATTTCGGGGGTAGTTGGGACTCTCACCTGCCTTTGGTGGAGTTTGCTTACAACAATAGCTACCAATCGAGTATTGGAATGACACCTTTTGAGGCATTGTATGGGCGAAAGTGTCGGACTCCCGTGTGCTGGCTAGAAGCGGGAGAAAAGCAGTTTGCCGGACCTGAAATCGTGCAAGAGACTGCCGATAAGGTCAAGTGCATTCGTGAAAGAATGAAAGCGGCTCAGGATCGGCAGAAAAGCTATGCCGATAAGAAGAAACGACCGATAGAGTTCCAAGTGGGCAACCGCGTGATGCTTAAGGTGTCGCCATGGAAGGGTATTATCCGATTCGGAAAACGTGGGAAGCTGAGTCCCCGTTTCCTCGGACCTTTCAAAGTGCTTAAAAGGGTGGGTTTGCAAGCCTACCAGTTGGAACTGCCACCGGAGTTGAGCAGGATCCACAATACGTTTCATGTTTGTTACCTTCGGAAGTGTCTAGCGGTAGAAGACGGCGTCATTCCCCTCTCAGAGTTAAGAGTGGACGAAGGTAACCGTTGTGTGGAAGAACCCGACGCCATATTAGAGAGAAAGTCTAAGAAGTTGCGTCACAAAGAGGTCACTTTGGTCAAGGTGCAGTGGAAGCATCACCGGGGAGCAAATGTGACATGGGAAGCTGAAGAGGATATGAAGCGAAGGTATCCTCAGCTTTTTGTATAGTTGGATTTCGGTGACGAAATCATTCCCAAGTTGGGGAGGATTGTAACACCCCGACCGTGCGCCCTCCTTCAGAAAAGAGCGCACGGGTTGTGCGCAAGGTTGGGCCCGGCAGTGGGTTTTCGCACAGGCCGTGCGCCGTTCCTTCTTTGTGAGCGCACGGGTCGTGCGTCCTGGCTGGTGGGTCTTTGAGGGTAGCTTAAATATCTTTTTTTGTAAGATATTTTTAGATATCTCATATTTTCTCTCTCTCTCTTTCTTTTTCCTTTTTCTCCATTCGATCTTCGAGGCTTCATTTGGTTGCTAGTTTACGGTGTTTCTAGCAAGGGGTCGGTGTTTTAAGCTTCACCTCTACGTTGTGATCATTATCTGGTTTTCCGGATTTTATTCTAAAACCTACTGGTGAGTTCCTACTACCATTTTACAAACTTTATACATGTCAAAACTCTTATTTGCGAAATCCGAAGTATTTCTACGGTATGATTTCATGTTCTCTACATTTTGATATAAATGAAGTTTTTGGTGATTTTCGGGGTTCCCGATCGGTTTTGACTAAAATGACGGGTTCCGCCTTATTAGAAGTAAAATGATGTTTACTTGCCCATGTTTGTGGCTTATCGAAAGAATTTATATAAATTGGTTTTATGATTATCTTTCTTATCAGCTGTTGGTCTGGAAAATGGCATTTTGAAATATAAATGTGTTGAAAGCTGTTTATCTAGCTTTAAACTGGTCACATGAAGTATTGTGACAAGTCATGACTATACTAGTGGATCCCTAGGTATCGAGTCGTCTTATGGCTGGGAAGGTTATGCCCCTTCTGTTATAGTTAGATACATTTGATCCTCGGGGGCACTTGGTACGGTTATGTGAGACCGGTTACTAACCATGGGTCAAATGTAGTCTAACGAACGAGTATGACTGGTTCCTTGGTGGCCTCCCTCACATCGTAGTACGGACCGAAGCGTTCGTGGCCATGGTTCCATGTATTTAGCTCATAACTCGGATTTGTGGCCTACTTTGTGTTCCACTATAATCCTTGGTAAATCGGGTGATCCCCGTCATCAGAAGATGTGTTTTGGACCGGTTGTCTGTTTATTATCAAAGAACTGTATTTTGCATACCTAAACCATTGAAAAGATTTACTTTGATGCATTTGATTATATCTCTTGAGATTTATGAACTGTATGTTCTCACTAGGCTTTAAGCCTAACACTTTTTCTCAAATGATGTGTATAACAGGTTTCCCTTAGCGGTGGGTTGCCGGGGTTTTGAGAGACGGGTTTGGTCTCGAGGCTTCTTGAGATGACTAGTATTGTAACTGGGCATTTGTTAAGTCCCATTCTTTTGGTGAATTATGGATTGTCATCTGATGTAATCTAGATAGATGTGTCTAGATTAGTTTGTTGATGAATTCTATATCTGTACAGGTTTTGTAAAGTCTTAAGGACTGATCCCCTTTATGGAAGGTTTATATCAATACAAGTGTCATGTTGCCATAATTCCAGGTTTTAATTTACTCTGATTTTTAGAGTGGTACATAAACGGTTCTGTGTTCTCGGTTTTGTAAGCGGATATCAGTTGTAGTGTCTCTCCGATCAACTGTAACCCCACGTTTTTCGACGGCAGACGATTTTCTGGCGACTAACGGTGATGGTTGTTCGGAAAAGAAGGAAGGTGATGGTGGAGAGAGAAAGATGTAGCATTCAATTGATTTTACTCTCAATCGATTTTGGGGGTAATCCCTAATTTCTCTCCTTTTTTGGTAACATGTGGTGTTTCCATATATTTAAAAAAAAAAAAATTTTACTTTTTTACCCTTGTGCTCATATGCAAAAAAAAATTCAAACCGTCTAAATTTTAATAATTAAATTGAAAATCTGATTTATTGTGGACCATAGATGTTAACAATCAACGGATGAGATCGGTTAGCACGGTTAACACCAATGTCGTGGTTAGCAAATGAATGGGCCTCTATATTATATATATATATATATATATATATATATATATATATATATATATATATATATATATATAGGGTCCCCTTCATTTGCTAACCACGACATTGGTGCTAACCGTGCTAACCAATTTTCGACCAATCAAAAGTTTCCTACAGTTTATGTTATTCACTCAATGCTATTAAATCTCAAAGGGTATTATTGGAATTTTACAATTTTCGGCCATTTAAATTTTTTCCATATTTTAAGGAGGTTTTTAATTTGGTAGTTATCTTAATATTAAATATAATTTTTTAAATTAAACTTGGTAATTTCCTAATTCACGCCACATCTTTCCTAATTCACGCCACATTTATCTTGTTTCCATAGTTCAAAGATTTTTTTAAATTGGTAGTTATCTTTATTTTGGAATATAATAATTTATTATTTCTAGCTTATTCAAAATGCATATATGCACATCAATGCTTAATAATTTGAACAATGCACACATGCACAGAAAACAAAAACATTTTAAACATTAAAGTTTGAAACTTAACATATAACCATATGCACATATGCACATATGCAATCTTAAAAGATGCACAAATGCATATATGCACAACACAAATGCATATATGCACAGGTTGCATATATGAATATACAATTTACATCGAACTGCATATATGCACAAACTGCATATATGCACGGACTGCATATATGCACAGATTCACTGTTCTAAATGACCCTATCGGCAACATCGTGGCTCTGCGAATTCGCGTATCTCAATCTATTTGCTACAAAGCAAGCAATTTCCTGAACCTCGAGTTCGGATTTCAGCCATTTACAGAACCGTATCAAGTTCGGGTTTTGGCCGTGATATCCTACGTAAACATAGCAACTCCTGAGTTTCGCATTCGCAGGCGATACCGACCCTTTCGCGAAAGAAATCTGAGGTACCGGAAACGAAAACGAGATACGCGGTGCTATCGGATTGTTATCGGAAGACGGTAGAGGAACACGGTTGACGATTTTCAGCTTCGTATCGTCGGAAAAATCGCATATTTCCGACGTGGGAGTGTAGGAAGTGCTCGGGATATCGTCGTTGGGGGACCTACAGTAGGATACCGGAGTCGATGGTGAGTAAATGAAGTCGGTGTGGTGGTGGTCGAGGGCGGATTAGGGTCATCTCTGGTGGCTCTCGGAGATATGTAAGGTGACTGTAGGGCGGAGACGAAGGTGGTAGACGACGACAATATTAGAGACGGAGAGTTATATGGAGATGATGATGAAATTAAAATTAAAATTAAAATTAAAAAGGATAATTTCAAATTAAAAAGATAACTCCCAAAAATAATTAACTGGATAATTTAAATTTAAGATTCTCCTGATTTCATGCCGTGATTATCTTCAAAATTAATTAAAATAAATTTCAATTAAAATATAAAAGGAAATGTATTTTGACCGAAATACCCCTGTGCATACATGCATTTTATTTTTATAAACCGTTTTTTATATTTTATTTTTATAAAAAATCAATTAATTGTGGACCATTGATCTCATCAATCTACGGTTGAGATTGGTTAGCACGGTTAGCACCAATGTCACGGTTAGCACCAATGTCACGGTTAGCACCAATGTCACGGTTAGCAAATGAATGAGTCTCTCTCTATATATATATAGAGAGAGAGAGAGAGAGAAAAGTTCAAATGAAATTTTTCATTGTGCACGTGAGGACAAATCTCAGTCACTCGATCTCTTTTGATCCAACAACTCATATTAAATAGAGTTTTTTATTTTAAAATGCTTAGGGGTAAAATTGAAAGAAAATTTAAATACACGTCTACCATATTTGACTTTTTATTTTCTTTTTTAATTAAAAACTTTTTACCCAATTAAAGTTTAAAATAAATTATCTTAAAAATTAATAATATTTTAATCAAACAAATTACATCAAAAAAACGAGAATTCCATGCTCTTCGATATGGCATCCATCTCGATATAGTTTTTTTGTCGTTTTAACCGTTTTTTACGTGAAATGTTATATATGTGTTATATTCATTATGAATATTTATGTACGTTCAAGTTTGTACAACGCTTCGACACCGTAAGTATGTAACTCGACATCACCTTCTTCACCACTTTCTTCAACGTCGTAAGACATCACGTTTCTTCAGCACCATAACCCAACACCCATCAAGACGAATCGAGAACTTATCGAGTAATTTTGTTGTGAATCAGAGAACAAAAGAGAGTGCATCACGTCTCCACATCTTCACATGTAATTCATGTGTTATTCATCATGAATAATGTATCATTCAGGACGAATAATACAACATTCAGGGTGAATAATTCACGATTCATGAATTCGTGTATTATTCGTCATGAATGTTGTGTAATTCATCATGAATAATGAATGAACGTTCACATTTGTTATTCATACTGAATGTGGGACATCCGGGGATGCACATACATATTCATAATGAATTAAACCAAATTTCGATTGTGAATTGGGAAACAAAAGAGAGTGCGTCATGTGTCTACATCTTCACGGATCATTCATATATTATTCATCATGAATAATGTATCATTTAGGATGAATAATAGAACATTCAGGGTGAATAATACACGATTCATGATAAATAATACATGAATCATGGATTCGTGTATTATTCATCCTGAATATTGTATTATTCATCCTGAATACTGTATTATTCATCCTGAATAGTGAATGAACGTTCACCTTTGTTATTCATACTGAATAATACACGATTCATGATAAATAATACATGAATCATGGATCCGTGTATTATTCATCCTGAATACTATATTATTCATCATGAATAGTGAATGAACGTCCACCTTGGTTATTCATACCGAATAATACACGATTCATGATAAATAATACATGAATCATGGATTCGTGTATTATTCATCCTGAATATTGTATTATTCATCCTGAATACTGTATTATTCATCATGAATAGTGAATGAACGTTCATCTTTGTTATTCATACTGAATAATACACGATTCATGATAAATAATACATGAATCATGGATTCGTGTATTATTCATCCTGAATACTGTATTATTCATCCTGAATACTGTATTATTCATCATGAATAGTGAATGAACGTTCACCTTTGTTATTCATACTGAATGTGAACACCCGAGGACGTGCATGCATATTCATAATGAATATAACACATATATAGAATTTCACGTAAAAAACGGTTAAAACGAAAAAAAATCCTGAATATTGTATTATTCATCCTGCATACGGTATTATTCATCATGAATAGATTATTCATACTGAATGTGGACACCCGAAGACGTGCATGCATATTCATAATGAATATAACACGTATATAGAATTTCACGTAAAAAATGGTTAAAACGAAAAAAAAAAAAAAAAACTATATCGAGATGGATGTCATATCGAAGAGCACGAAATTCTCGTTTTTTTGATGTAATTTGTTTGATTAAAATATTATTAATTTTTAAGATAAATTATTTTAAAGTTTAAGGGGGTAAAATTTTTTTAATTAAAAATAAAAATAAAAAGTCAAAGAAGGTAGGCGTTGATTCAAAATTACAATTTTGTCCTTAATCACTTCCCAATTAACCTTATTATGTATTAACCATTGATTAGTTTTCTAAGTTTTGATCAATGATTAAGATTTGTCCTCATGTGTACAATGAAAAATGAGTTTTTATTTGAACCCACCCCTATATATATATATATATATATATATATATATATATATAACGGGTGATCCATGCCAACCCACTCTTATATATATATATATATATATATATATATATATATATATATATATATATATATAACGGGTGATCCATGCCAACCCACTCTTAGTTAAGAGAGAGTTAGTTTGGAATCGGATACGTTCCTGGATTCCACCTCCTTCCATCCACCGGAATTTGGGGCTTTTTCAACGTCGTGCGGGATCATTTTCGGGACGTTGTCGGATTCCAGCTGCTTCCACAACCGGAATTTGAAGATTTTTTTCACGTCCGGCTGGATTATTCCTTTCTTCATTAGAGCAGGATTCTGAGTTGGAGATTTCTTATGGTAAATTCGATTGTTGTTACTTATTACT
Source organism: Arctium minus (assembly GCA_954870635.1). Lineage (NCBI taxonomy): Eukaryota > Viridiplantae > Streptophyta > Magnoliopsida > Asterales > Asteraceae > Arctium > Arctium minus. The sequence goes on along the minus strand of OX941089.1, from coordinate 44,962,623 downwards.
CTCTATGAATGTGAATTACGATTTGCAAATTTCAGAGAATTTTAATGTATACGGCGTAGAAGAACGTGTTGTTGAGTTGGTTTTCTACGGGTTCTGAGGAGAACGGATCCGGAAATTCGGATCCTAATTCAACCCCTAGGGCAAAGGAATTTGTTGCAAACGATGGAGCGATGGAGGAAGTAGTTTCGATGGTGAAGATCTCTGAGCTCGAAAAGGAAGTTAGTAAAAACAGCTTCATGAATACCAGTACATATGGGCGTTCTTCTCATCGAGAAGAAAGAATGGACATCTAAAAACAAACAATTTCAACACGCATTATCTGAAACAAAGGAGCTCCTTGAACGACAGCAAACCGCGCATATAATTGCAATATCTGAGCTAGAGAAGCGAGAAGAGAAGTTGAGGAGTGCATTAGGGGTCGAAAAGCAGTGTGTCCATGAGTTGGAGAAGGCTTTGCACAAATGCGCTCAGAAATCGCGGAAATAAAGTTCACCGCTGAGTCGAAGTTAGAAGAAGAAAATGCTCTGTCGAGTATCTTTGAAGAGAAGTCACTAGAGGTGGAGGTGAAATTGTGTGCAGCCGATGCCAAGCTTGTTGAAGTGAGCAGGAAGGCATCAGAGATTCAGAGGAAATCAGTCGAATTTGACACAAAGAAAAGTCACTCCTGAAAGAACACTATTCACTCGTTGTAGAGAAAGAAGCTCATGAGTGTGATATCTCTCACCAGCGAGAGGACCTGAGAGAATGGGAGACAAAGTTACAACAGGGAGAGGAGCGTCTGGCGGAGGTGCATAGATTGCTCAACCAAACAGATGAGAGGGCAAATGAAAATGACAGGATTTTTAAGCAGAAACAGATTGAACTTAGAGAAACACAAATGAGGATCGACTCGGCTTTATCAGCTTTAAAGACCAAGGAAGATGATATGTGCAACAAGATAGAAAAACTAACTTTAAAGGAGAAAGAAGTTGATGCCAAAAAGAAACAATCCACACGTTGGGCTAGAGAGATAGTTTGGTTTTTAGAGAGAGAGTGTATTATCCTCAAGAGCTTAGAGAGAGATTGCATCTGAGGATGACTAATGTGATCTCTCCTTTCTAACTCCATGTAATCAAATCGTATCAATCAAGATCATCATTCACTCAATTCTTCTATCTTGTTCTAATTTCTATAGAGATTAATCATTGAATTGTTGTGAGTTTGTTCTAACATCAGGGGTGGCCCTGGGGGTGTCAGTGGTGCCGCCGTACGGGCCTCTGATCGTTGGGCCCTCCAATTTATATATATATATATATATATTCTCACAAAGATATTAAATAACCTAAGAAACTCTTTAGCTGAGTTGGTAAGTGTCATTTATTACCCAAAATGCCTATAAGTTCCATTCCTCCTTGCTGCATCAATTATTTTAAATTGAAATAATATTGTTTTTTGCATTTATTAATCTTTTAATTAAAGTGACAATGACATATGATGCTTATGCATTTATTAATTTTTTCTTTAATTAAAATGACACTAACATATGATGTTTTTGCATTTAATTTTCTTTAATTAAAGTCGCAACGACATATGATCTTTTTGCATTTATTAATTTTCTTTAATTAAAATAACAATGACATATATCAAAACATGTCTAGCCCAGTGGTAAGATAACATCCTTGGGAGGTCAGTGGATAACTACTAGGGTTCGAACCCCGTGGTGAGCATGTGGCGATATCCAGATCATGGACCTAGTGTACCCTTAATTGGGTCGGGCCGTGGTGGACGGGGATTAGTCGGGTGGCACCCTTAAGTGGGAGCCCGGATACCCCGGGAACGTGTGTGTGTGTGTGTTATCTGCCGTTCAAAACAAAGAATAAAAAAAAATAATAAATAAATAACAATGACATATGATGTTTTTGCATTTATTAATTTTTTTAATCAAAATGCCAACTTTAGATTTTAAAAGTTTTCATTCCAATTCTATATTTTAATTTTGCCGTAATCCACACTAAGTTAGAGCCCTTCATTTTTCAATTGAATCAATTCGTTTACCTTTTCAATTCTTCTTCTTCAATTCGACCTCCAGGTTTATATCAAATTTTGTGATTTATATTTAATATTTTTTTCTTTATCTTTTCTTTTATAATTTTGTTATTTGATTATTTATATATGTTCTTTGAAGGTTTTTCAATTTTTAATGTTAGTGTTCTTTTAATAACAATAAACAAATAAAAAAAATTGTTAATATGTGTTTTTGTATATACCAATAGATTGACTGATTTTATATAAAAAGTAGGATGTCTCAAACTAGAAATTTTGAAAACAATGAGGGGTGCATAGATAAAGAGTAGGGGTGGAAGTGGATGAACCTGATGAAATTGTGGAAGAACCAAGGGTAGAAGAAGTTATTGTGATTGAGCATTGATTTAATGATGTAAATGTTAGATTTATTTTTATTTGAATTTTGTTTATAAACATTTTATTCTTATCAATAGGTTAATCATTGGAGATTTGAACATTGATTTAATTATGTAAAGGTCACATTTATTTTTATTTGAATTTTGTTTTTAAAAGTTTTATGCTTCCACACTTTAAGGATTTAATTTTTGAATTTAGTAATAAATTTTTTATTAAACAATACAACTGAAAAAAATTATAGGGCCACATTTTTGTCTTTTCACAAGGCCTCCAAAATATCAGGACCGACCCTAATCGCAGGTTGAGAAGTTTGTAGCTTGGGGATTAGAACGTGTTCTTGGAATATACTTATGTGATATATAATAGTGATTTTATGCAATAGCATGTATTATTGCCTATTGCTTTGTTTCGTTTGATTATTATTTAAGAAAAGTTGTTTTAAAATGCTCCCCGCTAACCAAATTGTATTTTGAAGCAAATATTATGTTAATTGATAGTAATACCCACGTGTGAATTAGGGGGTGTTAGTAGACCTCAAATTTGCAAACATCCCACCTCCGAAGACCCGACCTATGATTTGGTATTTTAATAACGGTTATAAGTCGGTAATGATAGCGTATAGGCGATCAAAAAGAAGCATCAAGTAATCATTCATTCAAGATTGTGTATGGTTGCTATTTGCGTCGTAGCCATCTTGCCAAATGCTAGACCTAATTTCTTATGTGCAACACGTCGACAAAAGGTAAAAGGGTATACAAAAACTACTTAGAAATCATCTTTCGCTTGTCGGATCACACCCAATGCCTCTGCGTCGCTCGCATCTGCTGGAATATTCAATGCCCGACGTATTTCACGACTTGAAGTACGCAAGAAAGGATTACATAACTTCTCCTTCTTTAGAGTGGTTGGAATCTGATGCACCAAAGCAATATATGTAAAAATTACATATTGGTCCACTTTCAAATAAATTGGTTTGAGGATATTTTAGCAAATAGTCGAACAATGTTTTTAAAACTATGCTTCAAGTCAAACAGTTCAATATAGGTCACCGTTCTTAAGGCTACTGAAGGGTTTGCTTGGCTGTTAACTACTGGATTAGTCAACGAACACCCCACGATTACAAAGAAAAGCAATCATGGTATTGATTTTGTTCTACAAGAAAAAAAGCTAACCTCCTATGGATGTTCCATACCCATTGCTCCCTCATCTCCTTTTGCAACTTCCAATTCTGACGCTAAAAGTTTTTGAATAGTTCCTTTTTTTTTTTTTTTTGTATTACCAAAATATTAGTTGTAATCCCTTCTCTCCCACAAACATTTCCTTTGGTGACTTGATTCCTCACCTCCTAAACCCATTCCAAATTCAATATATTGTTAAGATATCAAACCTTCTTTAACAATTTAAAGCACATAATCCTGTTTGTTCTCTTAACTTTAATCCAAATGCTGGCCATTTTCCCCGCAATCCACAGGAATCTAACCCAGATTTCTTGATCAAGGAGCTGTAATCAACGAGAGTCCCAGCACCCAGTAGAAAATTAAGAAGCGAACAAGTAAGAAAATCATAGGTAGCTTGAGGACAACGAGGTACCTTTGAGTAATAAAATCAACCTAGCTTCTCAAGAGATTGATTGCAGTCCCAGGGGTCTTCTTATACCCTCTGAGATAACCAAAAGCTGTCAATCCAATCTAAGTCAGAGAACTTAAGGCCATTCAATCAAATGAGATCATATCCAGGCCCAGAATCAAGTCCAACTCAAAAAAGGATTGCAAGCATTGGTATTTGATTTTTGATAGGATTTAAGAATTTTATTTGTGCTTTTCTCCTTCTATAGTTTTTTTTTCCTTCCTGTTTTGGGGCAATCTCGGACAGTTTAGGCTTCATGCTTGCTTTTGAACTCTGCTTTTCTATTTTTTATTTACTTGCCTTTGCCTTTTCTAAAAGGTAGTCCTATGTAGTCTTTGCAAGGGTATTTTAGACAATTGATTGGTAGTTGTTCACTTTTATTAAGGTACATGGTTGCCATGGGACAAAAGCAGTGGATAGTTCTGCATATACTCAAAAGCACCAGACAGCAGGATGAGAGAACAAGATAATCAAGTATTTTTTTTTTTTCCTTTTAGATTTCATAAGATGAGGGAAGGCAAACATGTCATAACTCAAAATGAGTAAAAATTACCGTTGGCAAGTGCTTTTTGCGAAGATGGGCAATATTGGCTGCATATGACTGCAGTTCCTCATTCCCAGGCTCAACAGACAGTGCAAACTTCGAATTACTCTGTCGACAGAATGCCCACCGTTAAACTTACAAGCTTGATTATAAATAACAAGAAGAGCAATGATAAAGAAAAACATCACTTACCAATGTATATTCATGACCACAATATATATTTGTGTCTTCTGGCAACAATATTAACTTTCCAAGGGACGCATGCATCTGAACCATAAAAGCAAACAACTTTCAGCGCTTCTCATCCACAAAAGCATATGTGATGATTAAACTAGATAAAACTGTCATTAGTGAGCAAAAAGTAATTTGACATTAGCTGGTACCAAAAAGTTGGTAGACATTAGAACCAATAAGTAAATCACTTGAAATAGATCAAAATTGTCATTGATGTGTAGGCAAATTTCATAGAGAACTTCTGAGAACACAATAATCACACAGCAAAGGAATCTCCTTCTGAAGGGGGTTTGGATCAACTTATACTTACATGTTCATTCTGATTCATCTAACACATATGGACGAACGTTGTAGCCATGAACATTTTTCTCCCTCCTACTTCATTAGAGATACACTTTGACCTTTTGACCTGTTAAAATCACTTCCCAGTTGATATGGACCTATAACTACTGTATTTGCTAAAATCAAATAGATTTGTATCAATTTTATATTTATGAACTCACAAATTAACTTCCAAAAAAAGATGACCTTATATTTAACAATATTTTCCCCATAGGTTACATCATGCAACAGAGGTAAACAATAAAAAGAGAGAGATTCAAGTAGATGTGTACTCTTTAGTAAGCCTATATCTTGAACAATTTTCCCAAAGTTGGAGCATATATGTTTAACATGCCCAACTGTTCATCTATGCGTGATCCCAAAAACAATCTTGTCAAAATATCAGCAACCTCTTGAAGGTTCCATAGATGAAGTTTTAGGAGCAGTAAGAACTACTTCCTGGCAAACATAACCACAATCAACTTTAGCCAACAGTTTCAGCAACCCAGGTAAGGGATCTCCCAACTCTTGAGTCAACAATCATACCTAGGTCACTTCATAGTCTCTACAAAGCTTTGCTCGATATTCTGACATGCCACTAGAAAATAACTATATCCTACTTTTTACTCTACCATGACAAATATTTCTTCCAAAGTAAATGCAATGCCCTATGGTGGACCTCCGACCATATAGGCAATCTGCATAACTACCATAAGAGTATCCCGAGATCCGAGTATGCCAATGATGAGTGTAGAAGATACCTTTCCCTCACATCCCCTTGAGATACCTCATATGCACATGAACCGACTTACCAGTTACCACACCCATCCAGAAGAGCAATGTATGGTCTTGTGACTATTAGATATCCCAACTAGTCTACGGGTATCTCCTCAAGATCATCAAGTAGCTCGCCGTCATCCAGATACAACTTGATATTTGGACCTCTGATAGATCCAGGTGTTGATATGAGTAGTGTATTTACATATTCAAATTTCAACTAAGCCAAAAGATACCAAGTTCTCACATTCTTCCACAGAATACAGCTTCTAACAAGCTTACAGTATCTTACAAATTACAATACGGTGACCCGATACTTGGACTTGGGAACACAGGAAGCAGCCCTATGTGCTTTCCTACAGGTAAAAAGGATGCAGGGGGTACCCGTGCTACCACTCTATTGTGACGACGTAGTGGAAAAAAATTCGGAGTCTTAAAAGTACATCCGCTTTAATTTGACGTGTGCTCCCCTACGTCCATAAAAAGCGGTTGCAGCCTACTAATAGTGTCATTGCATGCGGTATTACCAGTTGAAAGTTGAAATTCCTATGCGTCTCTATTTTTTTTGGCAACAGTGTGTTGCAAAAAACCACTTGTATGTCATTTATAATGAATCCATACTTTTTATAATTAATTTTTGTTTTATTTCATATTTGCTAATTATTTTGCGCTCCCTCTTCGAAATTTTTCTGGATCTGCCTCTGCTCCCCTATCTACAGAATATCATATTTTATTAGAATCTTTATACATGCAATGTGCAAAAGTAAAACACAAACCGTTCAGTGTTTTTTAATGTGCAAAATATGTTTATAAGCACCAAAAACCTGGTAGAAGTTGATCAAATAACTCCAGAAACCAGTGACCAGTGCAAAAGATGTCAGCAACAGTAATAAATATGAAAAAGCTTACCAAAAGTGAAATCTGGAACCAATCAATTAGAAGTACAATACGTAGTCTGATTACCTGTTCAGGTGTTCCTTCAAATAGTTTGCCACATGATAAGCTGAACAAAGTATCTCCAGTAAAAATAGCCCCAGAGCCTGGAAAATAGAAGCTAATATGACCTGCATGTAATGAAACAAAGAATTAACAACTTGTTATCTCTATTGTCTTCTTTTTCTTCTTTGGGAGGAATTATTACCTCTTTCAACTATCCTGAGTTAAAACCGTTTATAGATCGTCTAGTACAACAGCACAGATCCATGTATAATGAAGCTCAAAAAACCTCAATAATTCTGTGTGTAACAATGCCTCAAGCATCCCCATACCATAGTGGCAATTTCATGAGAAATCCAAATTGGTGGCTTTCTTAATAGGAAAAGGAAAAGTCACTACTTAATTCTGTAATTAGGGTCTAGGGTAATTCAAGTCAAGTAGGAATAGAGCAATAGAAAAAAAATCATGTAACAATATCAAGTACATAATCCGAGACTAGCTCTAATTTTCGTTCGAAATGAGAAATCCCATTAGAAGAAAATAAGTAGAAACACGAAATCCATCCAGCAGTCAACCAACCAAAACTTAACCATCATAAGAAGAGGGTGTCCAACTGGTCAAACCAATGAAATAAAGTGAGTCCACCCATGATGTCACCCAATCCAAATACAAAAGAACGCCAGCTCAAAACTAGATAGCCTCGAAAATAAGAGTCTCTGCATTAGGTTGGTCAATCCTTCAAATTCAAGATCCCATGACCTTGATGTTACACAAGGGAGAATTGTGATGCATCACAAGAAGGAATTCTGATTCAACATAAGAAGATAACTTGACAAGATGAAATGTGATGTGATGCAAGGCAATATATGGGTATTACAATTATGACACAAGGCAAACTACAATGCAATATCAATGTGATGCAAGATAATGCACATCAGGAAAAAAAAAGAACTAATATAAACTACTGGAACAAAAAGAATAGTAACAAACTACATCTGTATTCTGAGGGACAAATGGGCAACTTGTGATGCAAGACAATGCACACCAGAAAAAAAAAATAACTTATGCAAATGACTGCAACAAAAAGTACAGCAATGAACTACATCCATATTCAGACGCGACAAGTAGAACTTAAGTCAAAGCTCCGGCAAGACAAGCAATGATCTATTGAAGTGCGATTACCATCCAAACAGATCCCAAATATCATCTTAATGTTGGTCAATCCTATTTATTAAGCAATGAAATCTTGTAAGATGCTATGCTGTTAATTGCGGTGCAATACCAGTTATCGGTTCTTTACAAAATAGTGGTGGTAAATTGGGGTTCCGAGAATAGCTGCGCAATTTACCGCTATTTCACCGATATTGACATAAAATAGCGGTCCGCAATACCAATATTCTCAGTTGGGCCTCTTTAAATCTGAATCTGATTCTTACATTTTGTCTTTTTTTGGGCTTTTATTTTGACATGGGCTTTTATTTTGACTTGGGCCCTTATTTTATTTTAATCCATTAAGTTAACACTAAACAGTCAACGAGTTGCATCCGGTTAGAAATTCCTAAGTTTTCAATTTTCTTTCTATCATCGTTGACAGTCAACCTCGATCCCAGCCTTACTTCACGTCTTGACAGTCTCACTCCCAGCTTCCTCCTCGATAGTCGCAGCCTTCTTCTTCATCGACACCTTTTCCTATTTCGTTTATGAACACTTTTCCTATTTTGTTTGTGTGAAACTTGTTTAAGTTGATATTTTGATGTTGAAACTATATTTTTAATTAATGCATATAATATGTTAAGTTACGTATGCATACATATATATTTTATATATAATTCTAATAATTATTATATGAACCGCTATTTTTGGACCGCCCTACCACCGCGATAACCGCTATTTCAAATCTCAATCCTAACCGCCATTTTGTATTTGGACAGCTGTAACAGCATAGGTGACGTGAGATGGCAAAAGCCTTCAGTATTTTAACAAGATGCAAGTCTATAGCAACACATTTGGTGAAACTATAGTGCAAGATCAAGCTTGGATACAAGAAAACATACTCAAAGGAACAAACTCCTCTGGATGACTAAAAAAGAGATCTTATTTGCAGGTGATGGAAAGACAGCTCAAGAAAATTTACAGGCAAAACAAACTTGCAGTATGAAGATGGCAGAGGGCCATAACAATAGTGGTGCAAGTACCATCCAAACAGACTGCTCAACACCAAATGCCATCAAGTGTCCATCTATCAAGTCCATCGATTCAGACCGGCACCAAATTTCGCAAGATGACAAAAATCAGTGATGTTTTGACAAGAAACCGAAATAACTTGTGGCACAAAATGAGCTGATGTAATGCAAAACAAAATATTAGCAAGATGAACTATGATGTGAAGTGGAAAAGATACAACTCAAATTACTACTAAATTTTCTAAAAACATTATAACTCTTGAAATTAGAATTCTAAGAAGTTCGTCTCAATGAGTTAAATCTAAATATATGCATACTCAAACCTTAACGGAAGCTAACCTACACAATCCTCAAATCATAAACATTTATCATGCCCAACGTGCTACAAATATAATCTGAACTTTCTGTAGGAAATTCGTTAGAATGGCAGCTAACTGATATCCCATTAGGACATGCACTGGCTGAAAAGGAGGATGATACATTGGCGTCCCAACAAAGAAATACTAGACAAGATAACATTCAATCTCGATACGTTTCATTCTCTCGTTGAAGACTTGATTCTGAGCAATGTGAATAGCTTACTAGTTATCATAATAGACCTCACGAGATCACCTGTAGGGACAACACAGAATCCTCCGGAAACCTCCTAGTCCCGATAATATCACATGAAGCACCAGCCTTGGCTCGGTATTATGACTGTGCACTAGAATGACAGATGGTGTGCTATTTCTTACTCTTCCATGAAACAAAATTACCTTTTACGTATACACAATACCTTGTGATAGATCTCCTAGAAATAATACATCTTATTCAATCCACAGAGAAACCATCAATCCTCCCTACACCATCCTTATTGACGGTACCAACACCACAATGCTGGAGAAGTCTTGGGATACCTCAACATACATAGACCAGCATCCCTCGTGGGCTACCATATAAGAAGCAGACAAAAAAAATGACACTGCTCATTTAATATGAGATGTTTGGATGAATAACAGTCAAATAGTTGAGTTTCTCAATAAATCTCCTATATCCCTAGAAAATCACATATACGTCCTAACTCAGTAACCTGACAATGCAACCGAATAGAACTCTTTAGCTCAGTAGTGCTCTAATCATCATACCTTCAACATATACAACCATAACAGCATATCTATGTATTTGGAGTAGAAAAATAGAACTCTTTAGGTCAGTAATGCTCTAATCAGCCCAATACGCAAAAACTTCAGTTTAAGAGAATGTAATGTTTGTAATTAGCAATGAATTTAGTAGCAGATTAATGAAGAACAACCTTTGGTGTGGCCTGGCGTTGCAATGACATGCACCTCATGCCCAGCAAACATCCATATGTCACCGTCATTCAAGCTTATATCAATGCCAGGAATTCTATCCCTGTCTATATTTGATGCAATTACCTGAAAGATTGAAAACACAATAAAAAGTTATAAATAACTATTTCATTGAAGAAACTCTCATACAACAATGAGAATTAGAAAACTTGACTTGCCCCTATCATAACTATAGCCCCACTCCGTTTTTTAAAAGAAGGATATTGGACTGTAAATTCAAAGTTTGGGAATTGCTGGCAATGCATTTTCAACAAGAAAACAAGCCGAATCATGCATGAAAAAACTACAACTAGTTCAATATACTCTTCTTTGTAGTAGAGTAGGTAACAGCAGCCATTGTTCTTTTCCCGCCAAGTATTGCACCTAGCATGATTCAATGGAGGATTCCCCATACAAATGTCTAGTGGATCCCAATGTATGCACTTACAAGGGGATATAATAAGCACTCACCAAGGTAGGCTCCACTAATCTCTATAAAGCTCTATGGGTGTCTACCAATTTCCTAGATGTTTTTGCCTTTTAGGACTCCCTATTTTCTTGTTTTTTCAGAGTACTCATAACTGTATGCAGTTTAAGAAAATTTTTACATGAGCTTAGAACCTTCTCACAATTAGAAGGTTCCTTTCAGAAGGCAGGCTCTCCTATAAACAAGGGATAGCTCTCATTTGTAAATCACCCATCCTTCAACATATCTATTTAGCAGAAGGGTATGTGTGATCAAGTGTTGTAACAAGCATTAAAAATATATAAAATCAAGCACTGAAGTGTACTCTTGGGCTCAACTCAACTAAGATTGTAACACAGTCCTCATGAATTGTTTAGAAAATAATCTAGGTTTGCAACACTACCAAGAAGGTATACTTCGAGATGGGTGTTGCTTGCATATTGGATAATTGGATACAAGGATACTGTTGGGATGTAGGCTTCGGCCTTGTTGGGATGTGGGCTTCGGCCCATTGATCAGAATAAGGGGGAGGCGCAGATGGGAGTCGGCCCTAGGCCCTCTACCCTAGTTTCCTTAATTAGGAGATTACCCTAATTATGTTTCGCTATATATTGATAACATTGTAGCACCTAATACAAAGAAAAACCCTAGTTGCCCCCGTGGACTAGCACGATCACCTTGATCGTGTGAACCACGTAAATTCTTTTCTCTTGCTTTCGGTTTGTGTGATTGTGTGTGTAACGTTTAACCCTAACAACTGGTATCAGAGCTTTACGCTCTTGATCTGTTACACTCAATCGCCACAATCCTCGTCGCTGCCAGCCTCTGCTGCCGCCGCACCGCCCCGCGCCGCCGCCGTGCCGTCTCCGCGCCGCTGTTTGCCGTCGCCGCTGCTAAAAGATTCCTTGTTTTTCTGTTTGTCTATCGCCAACAGTTTGGGATAATGGCTGAAGACGGAAAAACCAGGATTGAAAAGTTTGACGGACAAGTTTTTGGATGGTGGAAGATGCAAATCGAGAATCTGCTGTGTCAGAAGGACTTGGATCAAGCCTTGGCAGGAATAAAACCCGAGAAGATGGAAGACGTTGTATGGGCTGCTCTAGACAGAAAAGCCATGGTTGTTATCAGATTTACACTGGCCAAGAATGTGGCCGTTAACATTGTGAAAGAAACTACTGCATGTGGATTGATGAAAGCTTTGTCAAACATGTATGAAAAACCTTCTGCTTCTAACAAGGTATTTCTAATAAGACAGCTAGTAAACACCAGAATGAGAGAAGGTATGTCTGTTACCTCACACATTAATGATTTCAATACCATTATATCCCGCTTGTTATCTGTTGATATTAAGTTTGAAGATGAAGTCCAAGCTTTGCTTTTGTTATCCTCATTACCGGAAAGTTGGTCGGGAACTGTAACTGTCATTAGTGGTTCAGCTGGAACCTCTCAACTCACCTTTGAGGGCATACGTGACTTCATCCTAGGAGAGGACATAAGGAGACGGAGTTCTAGAGAATCATCTAGTGGTAGAGGTAGAAAGACAGAAAGAGGTAATGGCAGAGGCAGATCAAAGTCTAGAAAGAGGAGCCATTCAAAGCCAAGGAAAGACATCCAATGTTGAAAGTGCAAAGAAACTGGGCACTTCAGAAATCAATGCCCTAAATCAGATGGAAACAGAGAGGTGAACGCAACAACTGATGGTTCAGATGAAGCCCTTATCTGCTGTGTTGAGAATTCAGCAGAGTCTTAGATCTTGGATTCCGGTGCATCCTTTCATGCTACTTACAGCACGAAGATGATGAAGAATCTACGAACAAGTAACTTTGGTAAAGTTCGTTTAGCTGACCATCGCACTCTTGACATCACAGGAATAGGTGACACAGACATAAAGACTTCATTGGGTACCACTTGGACCTTGAAGGACGTTCGGGTCATTCCCAATCCCAGTCTTAAGAAAATGTTGATTTCCACTGGACAGCTGGACAACCAGGGATTTAGAACTACCTCTGGTGATGGCCAATGGAAGGTTGTCAAACAAAACCTTGTAATTGCCAAGGGTAAAAAGCAAGGCACCTTATACATGGTTGATGTTCCTGATAGCGAGGTGAATGCAGTGACCAGCGGGCTGAATCCTTCCAGATTGTGGCATCAACGTCTCGGCCACATGAGTGAAAAAGGAATGAAGATGCTCGTTGCAAAAGGGAAGTTTCCTGATCTAAAAAGCGTGGATTCAGAATTCTGTGAATCCTGTGTTCTTGGCAAGAAAAAGAAGGTATCTTTCGTGAAGACGGGTCAGACACCGAAAGCTCAGAAATTAGAGCTTGTTCACATGGATGTTTATGAACCGACACCAGTTTCTTCCTTGGGAGGATCGAACTACTATGTGACCTTCAACGATGATTCAACACGCAAGGTATGGGTTTACTTTCTTAAGAATAAGTTTGATGTTTTCAATACTTTTAAGAAATGGAAAACTGCTGTTGAATTGGAAACTAACCTGAAGGTAAAGTGCTTGAAGTCGGATAATGGTGGAGAATACATTAGCACAGAGTTCACTGACTAACATGGCATTTGGATGATAAAGACAGTTCCAGGCACTCCTCAACAGAACGGAGTGGCAGAAAGAATGAACAGAACTTTGAATGAAAGGGCCAAGAGTATGAGACTTAATGTCGGGCTTCTAAAGACGTTCTGGGCTGATGCAGTTAACACTGCAACTTATCTTATCAACCGAGGAATATCAGTACCATTGAACTTCAAGATACCAGAGGAAGAGTGGAAAGGTGAAGCAGTGAAGTATGAACACTTGAAGGAGTTCGGATGCAGTGTCTATGATCTGATGAAAGATGGTGACAAGTTGGATGCAAAAGCCAAGAAATACACCTTCATTGGATATGGCTCAGATAGTATGGGCTACAGGCTTTGGGACTTTGAAAGCAGAAAGGTAGTCAGAAGTAAACATGCAACGTTCAACGAGGCTGAACTTTATAAAGACAGGAGCACATAAAACTCAAATGATCAGAAAGAACAAGTTGAGTTTGAAAGTGATGACATCAGAATCAGAGGGCCAGAAGATACTCAGGATAGTGGGAGTACTGAGTCTGATTTTCAGAATAATGATGAGTCTGAAGATGTTCATGAAGACAGTGAAAGCTCAGAGGATGAAGAAGAAACATCTTCTCCGGTACAGCCTCAACCAGTTGAATCACACAGGGTCAGGAGATCCACCAGAGTCTCTAAGCCTCCTGAAAAATACACTCCATCAGTCAATTATCTTCTTTTGACCGATAATGGTGAACCAGAAAGTTACTCTGAAGCAGTTAAGCTGAAAGATTCGTTGCAGTGGGAGCGTGCAATGAAAGAAGAAATGGGATCTCTAAACAAGAACAAAACTTCGGTTTTAACCAAACTTCCGCAAGACAAAAGAGCGTTGCAGAACAAATGGGTATTCAGAATCAAGGAAGAGCATGATGGGTCTAAACGGTATAAAGCCCGTTTAGTGGTCAAGGGTTTTCAACAGAAAAACGGGATTGATTACAATGAAACTTTCTCTCCAGTGGTGAAAATGACCACCATCAAATTGATCTTAAGTATTGTAGCTGCAGAGGGCTTACATCTAGAGCAGCTAGATGTCAAGACATCATTTCTACATGGTGATCTTGAAGAGGATATCTACAAGGCACAGCCTGAGGGGGTTCAGGTTGCTGGTAAAGAAGACGGGGTCTGCAAACTAAAACAAGCACCAAGACAGTGGTACATGAAGTTTGATAACTTTATGGAAAGGACCGAGTACAGCAAATGTGAAACGGACCATTGTTGTTATGTGAAGAAGTTCAAGGGCTCCTATATCATTCTACTTCTATATGTAGATGATATGTTAATTGCAGGTGAAAATATGAAAGAGATCAGCAAGTTAAAGAAACAAATGTCTGAAGAATTCGAGATGAAAGCCTTGGGTCCAGCCAAACAGATACTCGGTATGAGCATTGCTAGAAACAAGAAAGATGGATCTTTGACAGTATCCCACGAGAAAAACATCGGGAAAATGTTAGAAAGATTCAAGATGAACGATGAGAAAACAAAACCTAGAAACACACCCTTGGGAAGTCATTTTAGGCTTACCAAAGATCAGTCTCCTAGATCAGAAGATGAGAAAGCAGATATGGCTAAGGTTCCTTATGCATTTGCTATTGGTAATCTCATGTACGCCATGGTTTGCACGAGGCCATACATAGCCCATGCCGTCGGGGTTGTTAGTCACTTTATGTCAGATCCGGGAAGAGAACATTGGGAAGCAGTCAAATGGTTACTCAATGGTTACTCAGGTATTTGAAGGGCACTTCAAAGTTGGGATTATGTTTCAAAGGTAAAGATTCAGTTCTCAGAGGATATACTGATGCTGATTTGAGTGGATGCAAAGAGACATTTAAAAGCACTACTGGGTATGTCTTTACAGTGGGAGGAACAGCAGTTAGTTGGATGTCCAGGCTTCAGAAAAGTGTGGCTTTATCAACAACAGAAGCTAAATACATGGCAGTTGCTGAAGCCAGTAAAGAGCTAGTGTGGTTAAAGGACTTTCTTGAAGAACTTGGGAAAAAGCAAGTTGATTACTCGTTACAATGTGACAATGAGAGTGCAGTGAAACTTGCTAAAAATCCAGTCTATCATAGGAAAACAAAGCACATTGGGAGGAGATATCATTTTGTCAAAGAATTGATCCGTGATGGTACGATGAATTTGAAGAATATCTCAGGTGCAAAGAATCCAGCAGACATGTTCACCAAGTCTGTGACGCTGGATAAGCTGAAAGTTTTGTATGACTTAGTTGGCCTTCATGAATAGTGTTGAGAAGGCAAGTGGCAACTAGGGGGAGATCAAGCTCAGTTGGTGTTTACAGAAGTACAGTACAGAGGAGTGCAGGTGAATGTGTTTCGAAGCCTCCAAGTGGGAGATTGTTGGGATGTAGGCTTCGGCCTTGTTGGGATGTGTGCTTCGGCCCATTGATCAGAATAAGGGGGAGGCGCAGATAGGCGTCGGCCCTAGGCCCTCTACCCTAGTTTCCTTAATTAGGAGATTACCCTAATTATGTTTCTCTATATATTGATCTCCTTGTACTTGTAAACATTGTAGCACCTAATACAAAGAAAAACCCTAGTTGCCCCCGTGGACTAGCACGATCACCCTGATCGTGTGAACCACGTAAATTCTTAAGTTCTTCTCTTGTTTTCGGTTTGTGTGATTGTGTGTGTAACGTTTAACCCTAACAGATACTGCAGAAGGAACATAGACCAGATACTTAATATGTTGACTTGGTTCAATTTGGAGTTAGCCAAATAGTGATTGTGTTAATATTCTAGATTAGAAAATGTGGGAATATTTCTTTAACTTGTGACTATGTATCTATGTAGCTTTAAATAATGCTCTATGGTAAAGGGATGTGTGTCATCCCCATGTCATCATATCCCCATTTTTTAAGATTTTCATGTCAGAGTATCAAAGGTTGACATACTTGTATCTTATCATCTAATTCCCTGCATATAAACTTATATGTTGGGAGCAGTTGGCATGTCTGCACTACGTAGAGAACCTCAACCTAAATAGATCCTGAAGGGTGAAAAAAAAACTAGCATCCACCCTTAAAACTAGATATAGCAAATTACTTCCATAAATTAGGTCTCTTACACTGTACCTTTAGCTAGCTCCAAAGATGATATAATAACAGTACGAAGAAACTAGATAAAGACAATAAACTCCCTCCATCCCACAAGGATAACAATGTTTGATTTTACAAGTAGATTAACAGAAGCACAGTTGATTGATAGCTAAATATATAAAATACTCCATGATATAACTTAGACCATAAAATTGAAGTTAATTGTGTCACCAAAATGAATCAAACCTACCTTTGTAATGATAAAAGTTCCTGAAAAGGGAATTGTTCGGGGACAGATGGAGTAATAAATAGAATATATTAATAACAACAAGGTTGCCTTTGGTACATGGGACTGGGCAGGATAGGACGTTTGGCGCGACTTGGGGCAAGACAAAAACTCACTGTCCCATGTTTGGTCCGACTTAGGACAAGACAAAAACTCGCTATCCCATGTTTGGCGCGACATGACACATAAACAAGGATTGGGACCGGGTGGGACAAGGTGGGACAAAAAAGGCTTTTTTTTTGTTCCACCAAAAGAGGTGGAACAAGATGGGACAAGGATGAGACAAAAACTAAAAAATTACTAATCTACCCTCACTTGATATAACTCTAATATGGTATTTGTTTTAATGGTCACGACCGCCTATCGTTGCCGCCACCACCACCGCCACCAACAGCCACCTCCACCATAATCACCACCAGCTACCACTACCATCGTCCACCACCACCACCGGCTACCACTACCACCGCACACCACCACCTCAACCTTCACCACATCGGCTACAACTACCTCCTCCACCATTGTCGGCCGCCGCCACCACCACCACTATCCACCATCTTCACATCCTCCACATTCACCTTCGTCCACCAACTAAGTAGTTAATGCGATCGATTGCGGAAATAACGGTCGGGACCTTGATTTGAAATAGCGGTTATCGCGGTGATATAACAGTGAGATAGAGCTAAAAAAAGATGCTCATAAAATAAATACGAATATATATATATATATATATATCTTAAAATATTGTATGGCTGAACATATCAATCCAAACCACACAAGTAACATACTAAAATATTGTATGCCTAATACATATCAATTCAAACCACCAAGCAACATAGTAATAGAGTTTATAAAACTCATAAACAACTAATTTAATTGGAATCGATAAAGTTTGACCTAATTTAATTGTTTCTTTTGTTGTTTTGTTTAATTGTTTATTTAACTTGTTTCCTTTTTCTTTGCAGGCTTGATCTTAAATAGCCCACACAAAAGGCCAAAAGTATTGTTTAAAATTTAGTCCAACAAAAAGAAGTCCAAAAAAAAGCGGTAATTGTGGACCGCTATTTGGTCAAAATAGCGGTAAATAGAGCTAAATAGCGGTAAATAGAGCTAAATAGCGGTAATAGTGGCCGCTATTTACGGTACCGCTATAATACACCGCAATTCCTAGATCACTATTTAGTCTAGGACCGCTATCTGCTATAGCGTTGCTATAGCGCGCTATTAACTGCATAGTCCACCAACCACCACATTTGTTGCTGCAACCACCTCCATCACACCTCTTGTCCACCATCTTTACATCCTCCACACTCACCATTGTCCACCACCATCATTGGCTACCAATGACACCGCCCCACCACCACATCAGCTACAACTACTTCCCCACCACCATCTTCACATCACATTCACCGTCGTCCACCAATCACCGTCGTCCCTATCCCTACCACAATTGTCACTGCAACAACCTCCACCGCACATCCGTATAAGAATCTTCCAAACCGAATAACACAGTCTTTCCTTTGTACGAACCGGGTTTTTTTCAAACTGCCATCAATTATATCAAATTCTTCATTCGAATTTGGTACTATTATATATGTAAGTATTTATGTATATGAAAATTGTGTTAAAATGTTTAAAAATTAAATTATTTACTTGATTTTTGTCATTTCTAACTATTATATGATATCTAAAATTATCAATCAGTTTTTAAGGCAACTTGTTTAGTCCAAGGTTTTAAAGAACGGAAACGAGAATCGAGGCCTTTTTCCCTTAGGTATGTGAGGTGTAAGCCTCAAGGCAGTCCAAGGCGTAGGCTTGAGGCGGAAAATGAATAAAATTCAAAATACTCTATATATACAAATTATAATCACTAGACGATAATACATATACATTATATACACAATATATATATTGACACTACCAACGTGCACTATACATACACGCTCTGCTAGAGACTGCCACTAGTGAGAGAGAGTGAGGGTTAAATAAGTAACGAATATATACATAGGCTGATAGGCACTACCATGCGCTATGTTAGGCTGCCACTAAGACCATAATATATATACACATATATATTATACTGAGCTGCCATTACCACCGAACTATATACACACAAATACATATTCTTGAGTTTCCACTGCCACCATTTGGACCACCGAACTATATACACACAAATATATCTTGAGTTTCCACTACAACCATTGGAACTGTGAGAGAGTTGTATAAGTAGTAAATATAATATAATATATATTTTCAAAGTGGGAGACTTGTAGGAAGTTATGAACAAAAACTATGTCTGACACTACCACTAACAATAAATACATAAATTGGGTTTGTGAGGAATAAGCCAACTGGTCTGACATTGCCACTAACAATAAAGATGAGTTAGTGTTCTCATTGTTTTAAAAAGCGGTTGAGGCTTACGTCTTGAGGCGCGCCTCAAGCCGAGGCGGCCATAAAACGCTTATGAGGCGTCGTCTCTCACTGCTTGAATGGGGCGTACGCTCTGCAAAGGTAAGGCGGTGATGGAGGCGGCAAGCGGTGAGGCATGTGAGAGGCGTGTATTCTTTTTGGAGATAAAAGTGTCAGAGATTTCATGTCTTTCACGGTTATACTTTCTATATTTCTTTGTGAGCAGTAGTGGAAGACCACCACCGCCAGGTCTGAACTCTGAAGTCTCCACATTGAAAAATTAGGTGAATGAATATATTTATATATATATATATATAATATTTCCTTAACTCTCTCACAACCCACTTACTTAATCTTTTTGGCTACTTATTACTCTCTCTTTCCTCTGACAGCCCACTTCCTATATTCCTTTTAATTGTAGTGGGCAATGGCAGACTGCTTGTATATATAACACATATATAATATTCCACTAGTAGTCTATATATTTCTTTGTTATTAATAGTGGCAGTGGCAGTGGCAGTCGGCAAACCAATAGTGTATATATATACATACATATATCTACACACACATATATATTCCAGCAGCAGTCTATAACTCTATATTTCTTTGTTTAATAGCAGCGGCAGACCAGTGGTGTATATATATATATATGGATACACACATATAATTATGTCTAATGACAGAATGTATAATATATAGAGATATATTTATGTATTTTGTGTATATATGGTGTCTAGTGATAATAATTTGGTGTATATATTAATTTGAAGTTCATTTTACGCCTCGGGCCGCCTCGAGGCTTACGCCTCACCTCACGGAAGGAAAATGCCTCGCCTCACGTTTTCGTACTTTAAAACCTTGAGTGGTCTGACACATACTTTTTAGTCTCACAGCCAAACCCACCGCCTCTCACAAGCTTACCGTCACAGCCAAACCCATCGCCTCTATCTTGCAGAGCGTGCGTCCCAAACAAGAAGTGAGACGCGGCGCCTCATGAATTATTTTGAGCTGCCTCGTATTGAGGCACGCCTCAAGGCCCACGACTCAACTGTTTTTTAAAACCAAGGTCTAGTCCCTTCCTATCCAGCCTTAGTTGTACCAAACATCAGACACACAACTTGTCCTATCCAGTGTCCTGTCCAATAATGTTATTGTACCAAACGCTACCCAAATAAACTAGAAGAATATAGGTACACCAAAGCCATGACTGTATATATACTCATACTGAAAGTGATAAAGGAAAAGGTGTCATATGGAAGAAGCCTCTTATCTTCACGAGGAAGAACAAAGTGCGAGTAATAAACATTTCACAAGCAGATTTCATACTTAGGTTGATGCCTCACCTAATAAAGGAATAGAATCCATAATATAAGGTCATCATGGACCTGAAAGAACAAGGATGTTCTCACAAATGAAGAATGAATGACACTTTAATATCTCATGATGCCTACAAAAAGCACTGTGACTTCTAAACAAAAGAGGATAGGCAATTTCCAAAAATTAGAGTAGCATGTAAATCCCAACTCCCTTGATAATCCCTATAATATTCTACTACTGTAGAAAAATATCAACATTCAAACAACCTCTGTTCTCACGGAACTCAAGGCATCTAGTATCATTACATGTCATCATACCTGATTGCATAACCTAGTTTCTTATATACATAAAGAATCATGATCAAACATTGCCTTCACACTAACCCTACCTATACATGCTCTTTTGAAAATCTAAAACAAACATGCTAATGTGTAACATCACCATCATCATCTCACCAATAATCACTGTTTTTTTTTGGAAGGGTGTCCTAGGCTATGCCTAGAATAATCCCTTGGCAAATCATGACCGTAAGACATCAGCCCTGCTTACCTCAGTGGCCACAATTGTTGTGTACGCCTGGATTCGAACCTTGGGCAGATGGGATATTCCACCACATCCCCCAGGGCCTTAACCAGTATGCCACAACCCTTGTGGTTACCAATAATCACTGTTGTTGCTAGTAAATCCATCGGTCATCAGATGCTATGCATGTAGCATTGCCACCCAACAACCTTATGATAGAATTTTCTACAAGAATCTGAAACGGTGCTGACAAATGCTATCAAAGCCTCATTCAAACCCACAATTAAGCAATGAATCCAACTATAAGATAACAGTGATCACAAGAAAGAACACAACACCCTAAAAGCAAAAGCAAAAGCAAATTTGTTTTAAATCCAAATAAGCTACACATCAATGATATGCCAAAAATACCAATCCATCCTTGTGGCATTATCACCTCCTAACTCGTATTATCTTTTACGGTTTTCCATGCTTCTCCAGATATCAACTTCTTTTACCATTAGTATCATATGGTGATGTTATCTAGTAATCTTTCCTAGACAATGTCTCTTCGAACTTCCATTTTTTGCTCCATGCCTCTGGCATACGCAAGCACTATGGTAAAGTTTTACTGCAAGTATGCTACACCATCTTATTATTTTCAATGTGGAAACATCTTTGGAATAAAGAAGAAAGATTTGTTCCTAACTAAATTTTAATAAAATAAATATACTCAAGGTCTAGTCAACCTAAACTACTAGTTTCCTCGAATTCAACTATTCCCTACAGATCTTATAAATACATTCTCTCAAAGTAGTAAACATAATCTCCTACAAAATCTTGTAAAATGTAATGAATGCCCATTTTAGGTTCCACCATATAGGACATTTTGATATTACAAAACATGCATTTAATGGTCAAGGCATTTGGAAAGCATTTACTCTATGATAGAACTTAAGTTGCAACAGACCTTGTTGACACAAGAATGGTAAGAATTAGCCATTATGTTAAACAAAAGGTTTAATCACCTAAAAATTACAAATTGCACCAAATAACATATTTGGCTCACCTTTGCCCCATACCTCGCTTTCAAATCCACATTCCCACCGGTGTGATCATAATGATGGTGAGTGTTCAAAATGTAGGTCAGGTTCCGATTATTTCTACTCAAGGCATCTATTATTGGTAGAGATTCAGAAGGATCAACCACTCCAACAGTCCCAGTATCTACGTCATGCAAAAGATATGCATAATTGTCCTTGAGACATGGTACCTAACATAAACACAAGAAAAAGATGACAATAACTTTATATGGATGTGTGATTGTTGAAGTGGCAAATTGGTGAACAACAATGATAGTTTGTGACTGTGTGTGTGTGTTCTAGATAATGCACCTTAACTGATAAGCAAGAATATCAATATAGAAGATGATTTAGGAACTGCGAAAATGTAAACTCACCAATTCAATTTGCAATGATGATGACATGTTGGAAATGCTACACAAATGAGAAACACCAAGAGATCGACTGACTCCTCGCAAGGTTTTGAACGGAAATGAAAATAACTGCACAAACCCATACATAAGGTTTTTCCGAAGGCAGAGTTGCCTTATACCTGGCCATACACAGACCATCCTTCTCGCCTAGAACATTAAAGAAAATCAAAAAGCTTCAAGTCTGTCCATTACAAGTTGCAATACAAAATTGGCATCGACGACAGACAATATGTATATGAATTCATCAACGTTAAGGTATCTATCCCCTCTATCATATTCATGACATCAGCATAAGTATTTTCTGGCATTCCCTCTTTTTATAATACTCTTAACACATTTTCTTCGGTAAGCAATACCATTTACCTTAACTCTTTGATAACTAAAATTAAAGGCTAAAAGTAAATTGCCTGTTTTTCCCAAAACATTATCCCGGATTGTCATATTTTCTGCCACTCATCTTTTTTCCGGTTTTAACAAATTATCCCTGATCTCTCCCCTTGCTTTTCTATACAGTTTCTTTTCCTTTCATCTTTTTTCCCTCTCTAAATTTTTGCAATGATCTTTAGTAATCCACACACTGTCAATATCAGATTAGCTACTTGCCAAAAGAGATCAACAAATGCCCTAAACCCTAACGCTAGAACAACTGACTTGTATATATATATATATATATATATATATATATATATATGAAAATGATGTTCTTAAAAACAACGAAAGTCGTCAACACTTAAGTAGCAGCACCAGAAAACGCGTGTATGATACGCATTCCTCTTAAATTCTCAAATTCATTCTTTCAGAACAACAAAACAACAATTTAGAGAGTTATAATACAAACTAGGCATGACCTAAATGTATATTCCGCAATAAATATCTTACTCCACAGTAATCGAGTCCATAAAATCTCAATTACGATGATGAAGTCAGATAATCAGACGATATACATAATACAGAATTCACATCTGACACTTCCAATATCGGTGATCATAAAATTTATAAAAAGATGAAGAACAATCCAAACAAATCAGAGTGTGAATTGAATCTTCAAAGACTGTATACCAAATTATGAATTTGAGATAAATGAGGAATAGTGAAAATTGAAGAGAGAAAATGGAAGAAACCTCAGAAGAAGGGAGGGCAGCCATGGCAGAAGGTGCTAGTGATCTACAGAGCATTTGCATTTTTGGGCGAATTTGGCTTTTGTAATCAAGCACTACCCCGAGGCGAAGAGAGAGAATGGTGAACAAGAGACGGGTATGGGTTACATAGTGTGTTTCGACCACCACACTACCAACGCGTTTTCTTCCACTTTTTTTTTCCCTTCCTTTTTTTTCTTCGTCATATATCCTCTTCATTTTTCTATTGCAAAGAGACATTTTTCTATTGCAAAAAAACTAAAAAGGGGAAAAGGACAAAATACATGCAACAATAACTATTACATGAATGTTGATAGTTTATTTTACCCTTAAATTCTCTATAGTTAAACTTGCCGATAAATTATTTAGAAATTATGTAATAGGCTCAAAATGATAAAAAAGAAATATGTAAGACTACTGATTATAATAATGAGGCATTTAATGAGAATCGTTTTGTCATAGTATAACGATTTATCTCCTACGTATACTCCCATAAAATATTTATATTCACCATACAAACACCGTATATGTTGGTGATTTTAGTGAAATCATTGGTTCATTTTATGTATGTTTGGGTAAAAATTCCAACGGTCTATAGTTGTACTACCGTCGATAGTCGACGCTCTTCCTTTGAGACGACCTCGACTAAACAACCCAAAAACCCGCCTGACAAGTTATGTCGTACGACCTGATTACAGTTACTAATTTGCAACATACTTTATATTATGTTTAATGCAGGATTTCAAGGACGTTTATGATGAGAGATCATAACGGAAGACGTTACCAATAACAACGGATATAACGGATGCTATCATCAATATTAAACGGTTACTTTATTAAAGATATGCATTCAAGACTTGCTAACAGACAATTGGAGTATAAATATGAAGATTGAACTTCACATTCGGGCATCTGATTCTGAGACCTTACAAGCTCACAAGTTACGCTCTCCAGTTAACTCAGTTTATCTCGAAATTCATAAAGCCTACTACCGTTTGTCACGCGACGCACGACTGAAGTCTAAGTACACACGACGCACGATCGACTTTACTTTATTGTATTGTTTTACATTACATTTCATTTATAACACTTGTTAACAAGGACGACGTCCCTGATTGACGTCCATAGTGCACGACGACTCACACTCGTCTGCGGTTTTTACCCATTTTAGGGGTTTTCCGCGTCACCAATTCTCTCGTCTCATTTATTTTAATCTTATTATTGTCATACGATTATCAAAGTTACTTTCTTTGGTTGGATTAAACTCCACATTTACCTTAAATTTCCCTTGGGAGATTTTTGGTATAAACAGTTTGGCGCCCACCGTGGGGCCCCATCCAAAGAAAATCTTCGATAATCTTACGACGTACTAACGTTTTCCTTCGAGTGTTCTATTTTTTCAGTTATTCAGGATAATGGCATTCCAAGGAACTCAAGATCATGTTGTGGCCCAGATGAACATGGAGTTGACTGTTGCTCGTGCTCGTATTGACGCCCTAACAGCCCAGGCTCGACAAGCAGCTGAAACCATCGAGCATCTAAGAAATCAGAATGGAAATAATGAGATAGGGACTACGAATGCTTTTGCCGGTGCTTGGAACGTACCCCCTCCATTGCCTAATTATCCTCGTCCACCACCAATTAATCCCGCGAACTTCGTAATCCCAACCATGCCTATGGCCTCCATGTCATTCAATGGATATGCCTCTGATTCCTCACATCAGATTAGTTTCAACGGATCGGGCTATGTTCCATTGGGTATCCCAAGTAATGTCCCGATAGATCCCGTTGCACAGCGATTGAAGCTCCTAGAAGAACAGAATGAACGTGTCTTGTCGATGTTAGCCAAATTGTCGGGGGCAGCAGTTCCAGTTGATGTCGAGCCACGTACAGGATTTCAGGCGTCGCCGTTCGTTTATGAGATCGCTTTGGTGGACGTCCCAAAGAAGTACAGCATCCCGACCTTCACTCCAAAATATTCAGGCGTCACTGATCCAACAGAACACGTCGCCCAATATAAACAACTTATGTGGATTGTCTCGATACCGTATCAGTTCCAAGAAGTCTGTATGTGCAAAAGTTTTGGGGCGACCTTGACCGGAGCAACTTTACAATGGTTGATTAATCTCAAACCAAAAATCATCGGGTCTTTTGCAGAGTTGGTGAATCAATTTACTCAACAATTCGCTAGCAGCCGAAAAATGGAAAAACAGACGAGCGACCTTTACTATGTCGTACAGAAAAATGGAGAGTCCATCTGGGACTATTTTAACCGTTTCAACGCGTAGATGATTGGTATCCGAAATTGCGATGTAAAAACAGCTATAGAAGCATACAAACGAGGTCTGGACGATAGTTCAGGGCTGTATCTCGACCTTACGAAATATCCTCCAGAAACTTTCGAAGACGTACGAGCAAGGACACTCGCTCATATGAGGATCGAAGATGACTTCGCCTTCAGAAATAAACACTCGAGGGACAAGAAAAGCCTAGGTGTTAAAAAGCCAGACTTCAAACCGAAGTCGACCAGTCGATCAGAGCCTGGCAGACAGATTTCAAATGTCAGATTTGAAAAGAAAGGGTCGACGACTTCCAAATCTGTCCAGTATCCTAAGGTATCATCTTATGGTTTCACTGGATCAGCCAAGGACGTCGTCACGTCCCTGAAACAGCTCCAACAAAACGTTCGATGGCCAAAGAAAAGCGACAAAGACAGTGATAAGAAAGACAAGACAAAATGGTGCGATTTCCACAGTGACTTTGGTCATATAACGGATGATTGCATCGCTTTGAAGAAATAACTGTCCTGGCTTAATTCGAAAGGTTATTTACAAGAATTGACAGGAAAAAAGGATGTGCGTCCCACATCCCCAGAACATGCCAAGGTGATTAATTGTATCACCGAAGGCTCTGATGTCTATGGGACCACATATTCAGCTGCTAAGAGACATGCTAGTCGCGGTCCCGATGACCGACCAATTCCAAAGGAGGCAAGACCCAAGGAGGACGCATTATTAGAAGCTTTGCCCTTAACGTTCGACCAAGCAGATCTCGACGATGTACATCAGAAACATCATGACGGACTAATTATCCAATTAAGCATTGGAAATTGTTTGACAAAGAGGATACTCGTCGACGGAGGTAGTTCAACTAACATTATCTTTTTTGATGCAGTGAAAGCAATGGGAATCGACAAATCCGAGATTACACGACGTTCGACTACACTCGTTGGATTTAACGGAGGAGCGACAAGTACCATGGGGGAAATCACACTACCAGTATATGCTAAAGGAATCAACAGACAGACGAAGTTCAACGTCGTTGACTGTTCATCAGCTTATAACGTCATCCTTGGGAGACCATGGATCCACGATATGAAAGTTGTACCTTCGACGTACCATCAAACCTTGAAATTCCCCACGCAATGGGGGGTACAGGAGATCAAAGGCGAAAGAAAAGTTGCTAGGGAATGTTACAAAGTCTCTTTGAAGCCCCCGAAGCAGACAGTATAGCAATTACAGAACTAGGACGTTCCTGGGACCGACGACGATTATCGCTTGGAAGCTGTCGTACTAAACCAGGATAAGCCTGATTAGATGGTCTACATAGGTTCGACACTCGATCCATCCTTCAAAAAACGACTAATTTCTTTTTTACAGGACCACTATGATTGCTTCGTGTGGATGCACGAAGATATGGTAGGCAACGATCCGAGTATTATTTCTCATAAACTCCACATCGATCCATCATTCAAACCCGTTCAACAGAAAAGACGAAAATTTGCTCCTGAGAGAAATAAAGTTATCAACGACGAAGTTGATAATTTGCTTAAAACAGGAAAAATACGAGAAGTCAAATATCCAGATTGGCTCGCCAACGTTGTTGTCGTCCAAAAGAAAAATGGTAAATGGAGAGTGTGCATTGATTTCACAGACCTTAACAAGGTCTGTCCAAAAGATCCATTTCCATTGCCACACATCGATTCTATGGTCGACGCTACAGCTGGACACGAATTACTCACTTTCATGGACGCATATTCTGGATATAACCAGATATTGATGCATTCCGACGATCAGGAAAAAACGGCTTTCATGACAGATAAAGGTATTTATTGTTACAAGGTAATGCCTTTTGGTCTTAAGAATGCAGGTTCGACGTATCAACGGCTAGTAAATATGATGTTTAAAAAGCATTTGGGCGACACTATGGAGGTATACATCGACGACATGCTTGTCAAATCGAAACATACGGACGATCATATAGGACATTTGAAGCAATCGTTCGACATTTTGCGTGAATACAAAATGAAGTTGAATCCGACAAAATGTTCTTTTGGAGTTCGAGCTGGCAAATTTCTCGGTTATATGGTCACACGACGAGGAATCGAAGCTAATCCAGACCAAATTAAAGCAATTATCGAGCTAAAATCACCCAGAAATTTTAAAGAAGTCCAACGTCTAACAGGACGTGTAGCAGCGTTGAACAGGTTCATCTCTCGGTCGTCCGACAGATGTCACCTATTCTACAACGTCCTGCGAAAAAATAAAGGATTCGAGTGGACTGATAAGCACGAGGAGGCGTTGCAACAACTCAAGAAATACATGACATCACCTCCCTTCCTCTCTAAACCTGAGAAAGGTGAAGCTCTTCAACTCTACCTGGCTGTCAGCATTAATTCGGTAAGTGCAGTCCTTATACGAGAAATCGACGGACGACAATTGCCAATCTACTATGTAAGTAAAACTCTACTAGACGCTGAAACCAAGTACTCGTCTATAGAAAAACTCTTGCTTTCGTTAGTCATGGCCGCTAAGAAGCTACGACATTATTTTTAATCACATCCTATAACTGTGGTAACTAACTTTCCATTAAAGTCTGTGTTAAGAAAACCTGAACTAACAGGACGATTAGCTAAATGGAGCATCTACCTCAACAATTATGATCTGGATTTCAAGCCCAAGACGACGATCAAATCACAGGTCTTGGCAGATTTTGTTACAGATTTCAGTCCAGAACTAGAAGAAGCGACGACGTCCAACGAATTAATTGTGGCGACTTTGCACGACACTACTTGGACGCTCGACGTCGATGGTTCGTCGAACATACGAGGAACAGGCCTGGGTGTCGTCCTACAGTCCCCACAAGGGGGCAAAATAGTGTACTCCATACGGTGCGACTTCAAGGCAACAAATAATGAGGCAGAATACGAAGCACTGATTGCAGGAATGAAAATTGCTCATGACTTGGGGGCAACATGTCTACATGTCCGGAGCGACTCGTCCCTAGTTGTTAACCAAGTTAATGGAGAATTTGCAGCAAAAGACTCAAGGATGATTGCTTATTATAAAATAGTAAAGGAAGAAGCAAAGAAGTTCAGTCGCTTCATAGTCGAACAGGTACCAAGAGATCAAAACACTCAAGCTGACGCATTAGCCAACTTGGGATCAGCACTTAGTCAAGCGACATTCGACAATATCCCAATAGTCCACCTTGCAACACCAACAATCAAAGACGACGGTAATACTCTGGTCGCACCAATTGAGGAAGAAAGCTCCTGGTCGGACGACATTAAAAATTATATAGAGAACGATCAATTGCCTGATGACAGAATGGAAGCAAGAAAGGTCAGGTTTAAAGCATCAAGGTACGTCATGATCAGAGGACAATTATATCGAAGATCTTCGACTGGTTTGAATCTACGATGTATTACCAACAAGACGCAAGTCCAGAAAATCCTACAAGATATGCACGATGGTGAATGTGGAAATCACTCAGGAAGTCGCAGTCTAGCCAACAGGATATCGCAACAAGGTTACTATTGGCCGACATTAAGGCAAGATGCGATCAGGTATGTACAGTCGTGCGACGCATGTCAGCGACACGCAGGTATGTCTCATAAACCATCTGAACTCTTGCACTCGACATTGATTCCATGGCCCTTTATGAAGTGGGGAATGGACATCGTTGGGAAATTACCACCTGCCCCTGGGCAAAAGGTATTTCTTCTAGTTTTAACAGATTATTTCTCTAAATGGATAGAAGCAACGACTTTCTCCCAGGTTCGGGACAAAGAAGTCTTTTCTTTTATCCAAACTAACATTATTTGAAGGTTCGGAATTCCTTCCGAAATAACGTGCGACAATGGGACGCAATTTATAAGTGGTCGGACGCGAAGATTCTGTGAAGAAAGAAACATCAAGTTGGTAACATCTACACCTCGATATCCACAGTCAAATGGACTAGCCGAGTCAAGCAATAAAATTATTATCAATTCAATCAAGAAAAGACTCAAAGCTGCCAAAGGAAAATGAGTGGAAGAATTGCCTTCCATTCTATGGGCTAATCGTACGACGCCACGTACGTCCACAAGACAAACTCCCTTTTCCTTAGTCTATGGATGTGAAGTTGTGTTACCTATTGAGGTACGACTACCGACTTCAAGGCATACGTCCGTTGAGCATAACTTGGTCGACTTAAGTTATGACCTCGACGCTACGCTCTAGAAGAGCTTAGAGAAGCTGCGCACATTCACATGGCGGCACAGAAACAAGTGGTCGAGCGACATTTCAACAAAAATGTCCAAATCAAAGTTTTTCAAGAAGGTGACTACGTTCTACGTCGAGTATTTCAAAATACTCAAGAGGTCAATGCAAGTAAGCTTTCCACTAAGTGGGAAGGTCCTTATCAAATCTCTAGCGTCGTGGGTAAAGGAGCTTATAAAATCCAAACCCTCGACGGTCGAGATATCCCACGAAGCTGGAATGCAGTTCATTTAAAGAGGTATTTTTTTTAAAACTTCATATTTATTTCCTTCGATTATTTCTTAAGAAAGATTACTGACTTAAGCATCGGAGGGTCGTTGGTCAAACCAACGACCACCAAACTAATGTTGTTTTTCGCAGGGACGCATGACTTATTTAAAATCTTTGTGTCGAGTAATACTAATGCGATCGCACGTATATGATCGATCGTAATTAATGACAAAGGTTAATTTCTGCATTTGATGTTCAATACTTAGAATCGAAAATCATTATTACAAACTGCCTTTGGTTGATCGAAGATTTCAGTGGATTACTTTATAAATGGTGATGTGATTGGATGTCTGATATAGTGTAGTTATCTATTTACGTAAAGTTACTCGACGTACGATAAATTATAAAAACAAGTAATAAGCATCGACGAACAAAAAGAACTTTTTTAATTAGATGTTTAAAAAAAAACAAGTATAAGGGACGACCACAGACGGCCGACCCTTAATGTTAAGTTCAAAGAACAAAAAAGTTAAGTAGGAGGAACGTCAGGTTGTCCTTGGACGACGACAGTCTCCTCTGCTGCCACCTCTCCCACACCATCGCTCTCCTCCAAGTCGTCATCTTCGTCAAGGTCCCTTTCGGTACCTACAGTATCAAGGTAGGTCTTGAGTTCATCAGCGGCCGACGTCATGGGATTTTTTCCATTTAGATGACGTCTCATCAAGGTGGCTCGGGCCGTGAGACGAGAGAAAGCCTCTATTTGTTTGTTCTCTTCCTCCAGATCCTTGACGTCGCCCTTCAACTCTTCGACACTCTTCTTGAGAGTCGCGATTTCATTGGCAGAAGCAGCAGCAGCAGTGGCGGCCTGGATCTTCTCGATCTCCAATTTAGTCGAAGACGCCTCAAGCTCAAAGAGACGGTCCCTGAGCTTGACCTTTTCATGATCCGAAATCTCTAGCAGACTCCGGGCATCGATGAGTTCGGTCTTGAGGTTTTCGACCTTTGCTTTTTCAGCCTCGACCGCCTCTAGGGCGACCTTTTCCTTTTCAAGAGCCTCGTCGACCCTTTTCTTGACATCAGGAAAAGACGCCCTAAAACCTTCTGTTTGAGCGTAGAAGCTCAGACAAGCCTGGAAAGCCTACAAGACAGAAAGAAAAAAGTTAAGCATAAGTTAAATGGGAAACAAGGAAAATAGAAAATAAGTAAAGATTTACCATGAAAGAGAGACCAGCAGCGTGTGCCCCCGTGTCCTCGACCCGGGACTCCTTGTACCGATCATAAAAGGTCGGGAGGAGAAATTTTGCCAAGTGTGGAAAAATGACGTCTCTCTCAAGGACGTCAATAGCCATAAAGTCAGAGGGGAGAGTGGCTTTGAATATCGTCTCTCCCACTTTTTCCTTATTCTTCTCCTCACTCTTAGAGGAAGAAGAAGGTGCGGCAAAGGGCTTATCAACGCCCGACACCCCCGACATTGGGGCGTCCTTCGTCGTCTTGGTCAAGCCTCCAAGCTCGACCCCAGCAACGGTTCCATTCGGTAATGTCGTCCCTGCAAGGGACAACAGAGCAACGTCGCCCGTCTTCTTGGACGAGAGTCAAGGTTTGCCTCAAACCCGTCTCACGTCTGCCCCCGCAGAAGAAGCCGATATCTTCTTCGATTTTTCCCTCCCCTGGCGGGCAAGCTCCAGTTGTTCAGCTCGTTTGAGGGCAGACGTCTTCGTAGGTGCATCTTCTGGATAAGACAAGTTAGAAAAGAAGGGACGTACAATTCAAAAATATTGTCGAACGACGTACCAGTCATTTCTTCTTCTCTTTCTTCTTCTCCTTCCTTCCTCTCTTCCTCACGACAAGAACCTTCAACAAATGTCGTTTCTTTTACGAAGACAGCCTCTTCCTCTTCGTCGTTCAACCTGGCAGAAAATGAGCGATCGGCGATATTTCTCTCTAAGATCCTCTGAGTCTTGTCGTGAGAATCGCGATTTGGCTTCACTTTAGTGAAGTCAATGACTATCAAACAGAAAAAGAAAAAACATTAGAATAAACATTATAAAAAGTAGACAAACGCACGACAAAGCAGAAAAACCTACCCGACTCATTCCATCCGGACGACAACCATTGGCTGTCCTCGTCGCTCACAGATGCCACTTGGATAAAAACGTACTGGCGTTTCCAACTACGGTCATTCACCGCGGTATTGTGCACCAGTACGTTATCCCCCTTCGTTCGAGGGAATAAGCTATATCTGTGATAATTATCCGCTCGAACACTATAAGCAGTTAGGAGGTCGTTCAAGTTGAACGGAGCCCCCCAATCGGCCGTAAGACGTTCGACCACCTGGACAATCCGCCAGAATTGAGGCATTAACTGCCCAGACGTCAAGTCGAACACATCTAAAAATGACCTGACCAAAGGACTAAATGGCCAGGAAAACCCTATCTTAAATGGATACTCGTATAGAACACAATATCCCTTCGGAACTTCATCCGACCTTAAATCTTCCGGCGATACCAAGTTAACTCCATCTGGAATCCTGGCTAAATTTTTGAAATAGTCTATGTTTTCTTCTTCCCTATATATACTTACAGGCTCACTCGACATCTGGAAATCAGGGATGTTAAGAGTCGCACGCCAATAACTAAGAATATCCCAAGCAACATGGAAGATATGCATTCAAGACTTGCTAACGGACAATTGGAGTATAAATATGAAGATTGAACTTCACATTCGGGCATCTGATTCTGAGACCTTACAAGCTCACAAGTTACGCTCTCCAGTTAACTCAGTTTCTCTCGAAATTCATAAAGCCTACTACCGTTTGTCACGCGACGCACGACTGAAGTCTAAGTACACACGACGCACGATTGACTTTACTTTATTGTATTGTTTTACATTACATTTCATTTGTAACACTTGTTAACAAGGACGACGTCCCTGATTGACGTCCATAGTGCACGACGACTCACACTCGTCCGCGGTTTTTACCCATTTTAGGGGTTTTCCGCGTCACTAATTCTCTCGTCTCATTTATTTTAATCTTATTATTGTCATACGATTATTAAAGTTACTTTCTTTGGTTGGATTAAGCTCCATATTTACCTTAAATTTCCATTGGGAGATTTTTGGTATAAACAATGTAATTGGATTAACAAGATAATAATGGGGCTGGTAGCTAAGTTATAACACGAGTTAGGAGGTGTGGAGTGCACACTCGTGTAAGTTAACTATGACACGGGATCGTTGGATGGTCATGTTTGGCGAGTTACTAAGTGGAAAATGGATGTGTACGTTTATGATATCATGTTTAGCGGTTTTATCAGTTTTGTAACTGATATCCATTTTTCGCGACGCGGGCGGGTTGGGTCGCGGGTTAACCCACGCGGCTACCCGCGCCGTGCACTGGAATGTGGGGATGAAACAGTAACCCGCGCAGTTTGTGGCGTGGGGTTATTGTTGGGTCTGAAATGTGCTAAGGATGGATACTACTGCTGGACTTAAAGATTAATACTGCTAAATATATTAATACTGCTTGTAGGATTACTACTGCTAGAGGTATTAATATTGCTTGAAAGTTAATATACTTCTAATAGTTAGTACTGCTTGAAGAATTACTACTGCAAGTATGGTTAGTACTGCTTATGAAGATTAATGTTGTTCATGTTGATAATGATGACTTGGAACGAAAGACTAGGAGTTGAAGATAAGGATGAAGATAATTATGGAATGGATGCTGAAGATCAATATTTCTTTAGTAATTATCTTGTCATATGTTCTGTATATATAGTCTAGAAGTTTTATACAATTTAATAAGTCTTATTCATACGAATATACGTTTAGATAGAATTAACCTCAAGATTCTTAGAAATCCTTTCTTTAGAGAAGTTTAGAACGTCTGTTGAGTCTGTTCAACAGATTGAGGTTTTGTTTGTAATCATTAAGTTAATTCAATATAACTTGTGATTTGAGTTCATACACTATTTGATTGATTTATTGTTAAAGTGTTTTTCCGCGACTTCTTTAACATAGTTTCTGAGTGTTTAGTTTAAATTCTTGTTTAGAATTTCGATCCTGACAAGTGGTATCAGAGCCTAAGAAACTCAGAAATCAATAATCATCATGGACGGATCACATGACAGTGTTCTTGTTTCAAAGGTCCCCATGCTCAAACCCAATGAGTTTGACATGTGGAAAATCAGAATCAGGCAATACATTCTTCTTACAGACTACTCAATGTGGGACATCATTGAGAATGGTCCCTCTGATGGAGGAAAGATGGACGCAGATGGCAAGAGACCTCCACCAAAGACTGATGGAGAAAGAAAGATGAGGCAGACTGAGATGAAAGCCTTGAGCACTCTGCTCTTGGCAATTCCAAATGAATACCAACATCAGTTTTGCAACTGTTCTGATGCTCAAATCCTGTGGAATGCATTGGAGAAGAGATTTTCAGGTACTAAAAGCACTAAGAGAAATCAGAAGGCAATTCTCAAACAATAATATGAGAATTTTATGTCTACAAAGAATGAGTTCATGACTCAAACCTTTGATAGATTCAACAAGTTGATTGGAGAGTTGACCACTGTTGGTGTCAAGATGGACCAGGATGATGTCAACAGAAAATTTCTAAGATCTCTTGGTGAAGAATGGGTGATGTACAGTGTATCATTCAGACAGAATGATAATCTGGAGGATAAGGAGCTTGATGATCTCTACAATGATCTAAGGGTGTTTGAAGCAGAAGTTGAATCTAATAAAAGGCCATCTGGATACTCTCATAATGTTGCCCTCCTATCATCTACTACTGATTCTACTGCTAATACAGAATCAGTTAGTGCTACATATGGCTCAAAATAGGATGGACCTAATGATTCTGTTT
The DNA here is from genome assembly GCA_954870635.1 of Arctium minus. Lineage (NCBI taxonomy): Eukaryota > Viridiplantae > Streptophyta > Magnoliopsida > Asterales > Asteraceae > Arctium > Arctium minus. Next base: position 44,927,389 of record OX941089.1, on the reverse strand, counting down.
TGGAAGCATTCCTTGCTAGTCATGCTAAATCTGCTCTTATCAATGATGATCTGGTGCAGATCAATGTAGATGACCTTGAAGAGATGGATATCAAGTGGCAGATGGCAATGCTCACCATGAGAGTCAAAAGATTCATCAAAAGAACAGGTAGAAACAACTTTGCCATGAGAAGAGAAGATGGTGCTGGATTTGATAAATCCAAAGTGGAATGCTACAAATGCCATAATCTGGGACACTTTGCAAGAGAGTGCAGAGGAGGTATTGCTCAACAACATGGAAGCAATAATCAACAACCAAAGTCCACTAACTATAACAGGAATTCATCTCAAGCTCTTGTCTCACAAGAAGGGATGGGCTTTGATTGGAGTGATCAAGCAGAGGAGGCAATTCAGAACCAAGCATTGATGGCTGAGGTTTCAGAGTCATCAAGCACTGCAATCCCCACTGAGGTAAAATCTAACCTTTGCTCTAAAACCTGTCTTGAAACTGTTAAAAAGTACAGGGATCACAATCAGAGTATGTGTGATGACCTTAAAAGGTTAGAGAAAGATAGAAGAGAGTATGTTTTGATCGTTGAGAAGTTTGAAGAACAAATAAAGGCATATCAAGCCAATGAACTTCAACATTCACATGATCTCAACTATTGGAAGTGGGAGAAGAATGAGTTAGATATTAAGCTAGAGAAGTCTAGAGAGGAGTGTGAAAAAGTTAAGAGTGAATTTGAGAAGGCCAAACTAGACATTGAGAAATATTCCAATGCTTCTAAAGCAATGGACTCTTTACTTAAATCTCAAATTCATGACAAACTAAAGAGAGGTATAGGCTACAACAAAACCCCTCCACCTTACAATAATAACTATATTCCTCCCACCTCAGACCTCTTAGAAAGACAGGATAAGAATGACTTACCTGCAGGAGCCACAGAAGTAGATCCATTAAACAAAGTAGTGGTTGAGGCAGATTCTGAAGAAGAGAACTCTGAAGGTAAGAATAAGGAAGACCATAAAGATACTCCCTTAGAAAACCATATTCTTACAAATGAGAGAGGGGGTAAACCATTTATTAAGAGTGATAAAGTGGAGATGTCCAAGACAGAGAAAGAGACTATTAAGAGTGAGAAAGCTGAGACCTCCAGGAAAGGAAAGGAAAAGGTACAGGGAGTTCACTACATGCAAACCTCTGTTGTAAATCCCTATACTTGTCAACAGAACAAGCCCCATAAACATGATAAAATAAAGGGAAATCAGAGAAACATAAATAATCAGTGGGCTCAAAAACAGGGAATTGATCTAAGCAAAATCAATAGACCAAAGCCTTGTTTTATTTGTGGCAAGTTAAATCATCTAGCCAAACACTGTTATTTCAATCCTATTAACCAAAGATTTTCTTTTCAAAGACAAACACAAAATTCAGTTGGTTATAGGAAGCAATCAAGAAATCACATGGCTGCTAATATGAGAACAGTACCAATGAAAACTGGGACTGCAAAATCTCATATTCAGAATAAGTTTGCTAAATCAAAAGAAAATACTCCAAGCAAGTCAAGGAGTAACTCACAGAACATGAAAGCAAACAACTTTGTCAAGATTTGGGTTCCAAAAGTCAAGAAACCTGTTAGTACTGCTACCTCAAATAGTACTGCTAACAGAAATAGTTCTGCTGATAGCAATAATACTGCTGACCAAGTTAGTACTGCTAGCCAAGTTAGTACTGCTAACCAAGTTAGTACTGTTAACCAAGTTAGTACTGCTAACAAGGATAGTGTTGCTTCCAGTATTAATGCTGCCAAGCCTATAATTTTGACAAAGTATTACAGCCATGAGATTCCTAAATCTGATCATCTCATCCAGACTAAGATTACTGATTATAAATATGTTGATGAGAAAGGGCAACCCAAGACCACTTTGGCTTGGGTTCCCTCTAAAAACTAACTGTTTTATCTTATGTGCAGGGCAACCAACAGCTCAAGAAGAAGAGCATTTGGCATGTAGATAGTGGTTGCTCTAGGCACATGACAGGTAACATGGTTTGCCTTCAAAACTTCAAAAAGTTTGATGGAGGACATGTTGCTTTTGGTGACAATCCAGCAGGTGGTAAGATCAGTGGAAAAGGTATGGTTTCAAAAGGTAAGATGTCCTTTGAAGATGTTTACTATGTTGAGCAATTGAGATACATCCTGTTAAGTGTATCACAGGTTTGTGACAAGAAACATAGTATATTATTTACTGAGACTGAATGTATTATCCTTGCTCCTAGATTCAAGGTAGTTGATGAAAATATGATACTACTTAGAACTCCTAGAAAGGATAATGTTTATTGTTTGGACTTAGAGAATGTATCATCTGATTCATCATTAAACTGTCTATTTTCAAAAGCTTCTTTAGATGAATCATCTCTTTGGTACAGAAGGATGTGTCACATGAACTTTAAAACCATGAACATTCTTGTGAAAAACAACCTTGTAAGAGGTTTACCTCAAAAAGTATTTTCATGTGATGATCATTGTGTTGCTTGTCTTAAAGGCAAGCAGCACAAAACTTCTCATAAGTCCAAAGAAATAAATACAATCTCTTCACCTCTTCAATTATTGCATATGGATCTCTTTGGTCCTACTAATGTGATGAGTATTGAAAAGAAGTCCTATTGCTTAGTCATTGTTGATGACTTCTCTAGATTTACTTGGGTATATTTTCTGAGGACTAAGGATGAGACAAGTGGACTGATCAAATCCTTTGTACTTAGGATTGAAAACCAAACTAATTTAAAGGTTAAAGTCATCAGATCTGATAATGGAACAGAATTTAAAAACAATGACTTAAACAGCTTTTGTGAGACTAAAGGTATTGAGAGACAATACAGTGCTCCTAGAACTCCTCAACAAAATGGTGTTGCTGAGAGGAGAAATAGGACACTAATTGAGGCTGCTAGATCTCTGTTGGCAGATTCAAAGCTACCCATCACTTTTTGGGCAGAAGCAGTTAATACTGCTTGTTATGTCCAAAACAGGGTTCTAGTAGTCAAATCTCAAGGCAAGACACCTTATGAACTCTTTAACAAGAAAAAACCTTTTATTGGCTTTTTCAAACCTTTTGGGTGTCCTTGCACTATTCTCAATACCAAATCTCACTTAGGTAAGTTTGAAAGCAAAGTTGAAGATGGATTTTTTGTTGGATACTCCTCTCAGAGTAAGGCATATAGAGTATTTAATAGTTCTTCAAGGATTATAGAGGAAAATGACAAAGTCAAATGCAATGAGAACACACCAAATCAAATTGGTACAGGTCCTGATTGGTTGTTTGACATTGATTCACTAACTAATGCATTGGGTTTTAGTAATGTGCAAAATGCAGGAACAAGCTCAGAAAAGGTACAAGCACAGAGTTCAGAGTTTGTGTTGTTTCTAATACCTACAGTAGATCCTGTTGAATTTTGCCAGCAAGAAAAGAATGATGCTTCAGAATCAGAAGATTCTGATCCAGACCAGGATGAAGATGCTAAAGCAGATGAAGAGGACAAAGGTGATGAAGAGAATAAGAGTGATAAAGAGGATGCTCATAATTCAGGAAACTCAGGACCTGAGATGCCCATACTGTCAGAAGATGACACTGATGATGACAATTCTTCAGTGTATGGTGGAAACACTCCAGAAAAGAATGACTCCAATCTCGAAGAAAATCTTAATGAGGAGGTTGTCAATCATACAAGAACTCAGAAGAATCATCCTCCTCAATTGGTGATTGGTGACATCAATTCCCCAATGATCACAAGGCAACAAAGCAAGTTAGGGGGATTGAAAGACCTACAATCAGGCTTGTTATCTTGTTTTCTATCCCAGATTGAACCCAAAAAGGCTTATGATGCAATGAAAGACACAAGATGGTTAGAAGCAATGCAAGAGGAGCTTTTGCAGTTTGTGCTGCACGATGTATGGGATATGGTTGAACTTCCACAAGGACAAAGGGCAATTGGTACTAAATGGGTTTTCAGAAATAAGAAAGATGAGAGAGGAATTGTAATAAAGAATAAGGCCAGGTTTGTGGCACAAGGGTACACATAAGAAGAAGGAATAGACTATGAAGAAGTATTTGCTCCAGTAGCCAGAATTAAGGCAATTAGGCTGTTTCTAGCCTATGCTTCTTTGATGAAGTTCAGAGTTTATCAGATGGATGTCAAGAGTGCATTCCTATATGGGACAATTAATGAAGAAGTATATGTTTGTCAGCCTCCAGGGTTTGAAAATCCTAACTTTCCTGACAGAGTATACAAATTAAAGAAGACACTCTATGGGCTACATCAAGCACCAAGAGCATGGTATGACACTCTGTCTACCTATCTCTTGAAAAATGGTTTTGAAAGGGGAATAATAGACAAGACTCTGTTCATCAAAAGGAAGAAGAAGGACATCTTGCTTGTACAAATCTATGTGGATGACATCATCTTTGGATCCACAAAAGATTTTATGTGCAAAGAGTTTGCGGAGCTGATGCACAAAAGATTCAAGATGAGCTCTATGGGCGAACTTACATTCTTACTTGGGCTACAGGTTAAACAGAAGAAAGATGGTATCTTCATCAGCCAATCCAAGTATGTGCAGAATATACTTACAAAATTTGGATTTTCAGATTCAAAGCTTGCAAGCACACCTATGGAAACACACAAACAGATCACTGCAGATCTTGAGGGGGAGGATGTAGATGTTCATCACTATAGATCTATGATAGGCTCCCTCATGTATCTAACAGCTTCAAGGCCAGATATTATGTTTGCTGTCTGTGTGTGTGCCAGATTTCAAGTAAGACCTAAGCAATCTCATTTTCAAGCAGTCAAGAGGATATTTAGATATCTCAAAGGACAACCTAGGTTGGGTCTTTGGTATCCTCATGACTCACCATTTGATCTGAATGCATATTCAGATAGTGATTTGGGTGGTGCAAACTTGGATAGAAAGTCTACATCAGGAGGATGTCAGTTTTTGGGTGCAAAACTAGTTTCATGGCAGTGTAAAAAGCAAACCACAGTGTCCACCTCTACAACAGAAGCAAAGTACATAGCTGCTGCAAGCTGCTGCTCACAAGTGCTATGGATTCAGAATCAGATGTTGGACTATGGTGTTACTTTTTTGCACACTCCAATCTTCATTGATAACAACAGTGCCATAAGCATAGTTAATAATCTAGTAAAGCACTCAAAAACCAAGCATATAGAAATAAGGTACCATTTTATTAGAGACTGCAATAAAAAGAAGCTAATTCAGGTTTTGAAAGTACACACAAGTAACCAATTTGCTGATCTATTCACCAAAGCTTTTGATGTTGGTAGATTCACATTCTTGGTCACAAGTGTGGGCATGATATATGCTGAATAAGCATCTTTTGATTTTCTTTATGTACCATTTCTGTATAGATTCTTTCCTGCTTACTTTCTCATAATATATTGTGCATGGTGCTGCTAACTATGTGTGTTTAAGTGTTTCAGATTACATTGCTGAATTGGATACTTAGTACTTGTAGTTCAGTTAATATTGCTCTCACTATTACTCTTTCTGACAGTTCAAATATGGTTAAGTATGGTTACTACTGCTAGGTGGTTTATACTGTTAGTACAAAGTTACTACTGTTTGCCGTATTTCTACTTCTAATCAGTGTTACTACTGCTGGTATGTGTTAATACTACTAGTCTGTGTTAATACTGCCAGTAAGCGTTACTACTGCTAATATGAGTTAATACTGCGGGCTTGTTAATGCTGCTAGGGTACTTAGTAATGCTTCTAACTGAAACCCTCCACCTATAAATACCCTATTTGACCGCCAAAATCCAAACGACTCTTTGAATTTCCTACAAGTGTTCTTTCTCTCTCTTTCTCTCGAATTCTTACTTACCAGTGCGTAACCCAAGTTTCGATCAAGAAGATAGCAGGACTCGACTTCTTTGATGAACACAACGAGCTCGCCATGTTACAGAAACCCAAGCAAGCTGAGGGTTTCCATGTTATAGTGGATTTCCTCAAATCGTTGCACATTGCCTACGCACTCACTGTCAATCCCACAATCTATGTGGAACACTTGGGACAGTTATGGGCAAATGCCTCAATACATACTGTGGAAAGAAACCAGATTATTCACTCAAGGGTTTGTGACAAACCCATTACCATCACAGAGAATTGCATACGTACTCATCTATGCTTAGATGATGCCTCAGGTATTACTTCTTTACCTAAGGAAGATCTCTTCCAAGTACTTAGTCGAATGGGGTATGAAGGTCCCACTGATGTATACAAGTTTTACAAGAACATATTTTCACCTCAGTGGAGATTCTTTGTTCATACCCTACAACACTGCATTTCACGAAAAACAACTAGCTGGAGTGAGTTCAGCAGCACAATAGACTATGCTCTTGTCTGCCTAGCAACTTCTAGCAAGTTTAATTTCTCACAAATGATTTTAAGTGATTTACTGTCAAACCTGGATACCAAAACCAAAACAAAACGATTCTATATGTATCCTAGGTTTGTACAAGAGATTCTACTAAAGGAATTGACGGATCTACCCTCTTTTGAAGAGGTGTATGTACCAAAACCTCCCAAAGGGAAGGTGTTCTCTAACATGAAAAGGCCTAGCAAGGACTTTTCTGGACAAGACACTCAATTGTTCTCTACAATGATGGGTGTGTCTCATTCCCATGGTGAGGCATCAGGGTCACAGCCCACATCTGACCACCCAACTGATGACCTACCCACACCATTCAGTTCAATTAATACTCCTCATATCCCTATTGTCAAGCCAAAATCCTCTATCACACAAATATATATAAGGAAAAAGGTACAAAAGGTTCCTTCCCTTCTTGTATCTTCACCCCCAAAGCCTACAAACCCTCTGATGGAGCATTCTCCATTAGAGAATATCGAAAGGGAAACCACAGGGGTGTCTCCCAACCCCAAGAAGGTGCTCTCTAAGGAGAAGGAAGAACATGTGGGAAGCAAGGCTCACACTACTGATTCTGCACAAGGTGTAGGACAGGACAGTGTGAACATCTCTAAGACCTTCCCCACGGCAACTTTAGATGAGCAATCATCTAAGGGTCCCAGGTGCCAAGAAACCACGGGGGTAAAAGCTGCTTCTGCTAGGCAGAAGGCCTCTACTAAAAGATCCAAGGATCCTTCAAGGGTGGTAAAAACACCTAAAGGAGGTGAGGACAGATATAACTATGAGGAATTGATGGAAACAATTGGAAATGTCAACTTGGATGTCCTCAAACAGGGTGCAGAAATAGAGGAGTTGAAACTGGTGATTCTTTCACAACAAGTGCAGATAAGCAAACTAAAGAAGATGGTTCTAAGGTTGGTGCACAAAAAGAAGAAAAAGCAGTATGTATTGAAGAAAGGGGAGATGTAAATGATGCTTTCAAAAAGGGGGAGAGTCAAGTTGAAGTTGAAAAGCAAAACCCTGTTGGCATGGAATCTCATTTTGAGGGGGAGTTGAATAGTGAAGCAGAAAAGAAACAAGCAGCAGAAACAGCAAAAGCAGTAGAAACTGAGAAAGAAGTAGAAACTACATCAGCAGCAGAAACTTTTGTGAAAGCAGCAGAAATAGGTAAAGCAGCAGTAACTGAGTCTGCAGCAGAAACTGAACAAGAAGTAGTAACTACAGCAGCAGAAACAGAATTATCCAGGGAAGAGATTGAAATTGCTGAAACTCTAGTAAAGGCAAAGAATGACACTCCCAAAGCTACTCCAAAGGCTAAGGGAGTGGTAATCAAAGAAGGAGGCTCAGAAAAGAAAAAAAAAGAGACTAGTGTGGCAGAGGACAAAAGGAAAGGGAAAGAAAAGGTGGAAGAGCCTGTGAAAGTTTTGAAGAAACAAAGGCAGATAGAATTGGATGAAGAAATAGCTAAGAAGCTGCAAGAAGAGATTGAAACTGAGGAAGAGATCCAAACAGCTAAAGACAGACAGATTGCCTTAGATTTGTCTACAAAGCTAAATGATGAATATCAAAGGAGCTTGAAGACTGTTGCTACTGCTAAGAAAGTTACAAAGAAGGCATCAAGGCAAAGGCTGCCATTAAAGACAAGACAAAGACAGCCACCTAAAACATTCCTAGCCAATCAAGAAAGAAGGAAAATGATAAACTTTCTGAAAGGAGCTATTGGAGTTCCTAAAGGAATGTTTACCAGTATGTCATTTGGAAGGATAGAAGAGCTATACAAGAAGGAGATGGCCAAGTTGAAAGGGGATTTCACTCAAAGGGTTGAGGTTGAAAGAAAGTTGAAAGAAAGACATGATCTCAACATACAACAACCTTTCCCTGACAGTGAAGAAGGCACTCCTATCAAAGACAAGGCAGAAGTGAAGAAAGAAGAGACCTTAGCTCAAAAGATTAGAGCCATTAAAAGAATAAAGTCCATTGCCACAAAACCAAAGGCAAAAAGGACTAGGACTGAAGAAGGAAAGAAAGAGATAGGAAGTGAACAAATGGAAGCTGAACCTTCTGTAGAGCAGCAGGAACAAACAGAAGCAGATGTTCAATCTCAAGAGCAAAGACCAAAGCAAACAAGCCAACAATCTTCAGATCAGCCTAGACAATCAGATGAGCAGGAGAATTTGTACATGACTGTGACTGATGAAGAACCTATGCAAGCTGACCCTATCTCAATGAAAGCACCAAAGATCATTCATTGGGATACTCTGAAGGATAATAGAAGAGAATATTTCAGAATCAAGAGAATGGGTAATCAGTTTGAGGTTTATTCAACTTGGGGAAAAGTAATCAGAAGCTGTTCCAGAGCTGACTTGGAAGAAATGTACAAAGTTGGGATAAAACTGTATGAGAATGTGTTGAAAGGGACAGAAATGAACTTAATCAAGATAGCCATGGAGTATCTGTGCATGATGTTTGATCCAGATAGAGTGAAGCATATTATCAAAGATCTGCATCATGAATATGGATTTAAAAAGATTGATCATTGGATGCTCATTGAAAGATGTGGAGTATATGTCCTAACCATAGACAAAAGCTATCATGAGTACTTCTTGGTGGATAAAGTGTATGACCACAACAAAGAAAAGCTGCAAGGGATGCTGAACGCAAAGTTGGTCTGCCCTACAGGTTCTAAAATGGCAAGGATTGTGGTAAGAAGAACCATTAATCATAGTCTGGGACTGGATCCAAATCTGGGCAATTAAGTTGAAGTTTTGAAAGCATCATGAAGACCTATCCTAAAGAACTTAACTTCTCAATTTGAAAAGTTAAGTTAGGGGGAGATTGTTGGGTCTGAATTGTGCTAAGGATGGATACTACTGCTGGACTTAAAGATTAATACTACTGAATACATTAATATTGCTTGTAGGATTACTACTGCTAGAGGTATTAATACTGCTTGAAAGTTAATACTGCTAGTAGTTAGTACTGCTTGAAGAATTACTACTGCAAGTATGGTTAGTACTGCTGAGGATGAAGTTAATAATGCTTATGAAGATTAATGTTGTTCATGTTGATAATGATGACTTGGAACGAAAGACTAGGAGCTGAAGATAATGATGAAGATAATTATGGAATGGATGTTGAAGATCAATATTTCTTTAGTAATTTTCTTGTCATATGTTATGTATATATAGTCTAGAAGTTTTATACAGTTTAACAAGTCTTATTCATACGAATATACGTTTAGAGAGAATTAACCTCAAGATTCTTATAAATCCTTTCTTTAGAGAAGTTTAGAACGTCTGTTGAGTCTGTTCAAGAGATTGAGGTTTTGTTTGTAATCATTAAGTTAATTCAATATAACTTGTGATTTGAGTTTATACACTGTTTGATTGATTTATTGTTAAAGTGTTTTTTCGCGACTTCTTTAACATAGTTTCTGAGTGTTTAGTTTAAATTCTTGTTTAGAATTTCGATCCTGACAGTTACACGCGTCGAAACCCGCGTGGTGCACTGTAACCGATATCTTTTTATGATATGAATTTTGTAACCGCCTATTTATGAAATCATTTTGTAACCGCTACCATTATGTCCAACAATCAATACCATTCAATGAGGTATTATTATCAATATTAATATGGGGTCGGTTATGATTCTCAAGGTGCATAAATAGGATCGATTTCTGCCTAAATCGAGATTATCCTCGAGTGAATTTCGTGATACCCGATCAGAATAGGGTCGAAATATCACGTAAGCAAAGTGAGCTCTCACGCGATCTCTAATTCTTTATCTAAGTTCTGATCACTCTTCTTTTCCCTCTATTTTATGCACCCTCCCCAACAATCTTAGGTGATAGTCGTTCATCGTGAGAGAGATGGCAAGTGATCAATCTGTGAGAGATATGATGACGAAGTTCACCAAACTTGAGAAGTTCAAAGGCGTCGATTTTCGACGATGGCAGAAGAAGATGCACTTCTTGTTGACAACGTTGAAGGTCATGTACGTGCTAAGCACTCTGATGCCAGAGGTGATGGAAGACGAGACGTTAGAGACGACTCGGCGTCGCGGAAAATGGGAGAACGACGACTACATCTGTCGTGGACACATCTTAAATGGTATGCGTGACTCCCTCTTTGACATTTATCAAAACGTTGAGTCTGCCAAAGAGCTATGGGACTCTTTTGAGTCCAAATACATGGCGGATGATGTTTCTAGTAAGAAGTTCCTCGTCAATACTTTTACAATTACAAGATGGTGGACTCAAGGCCTATGATGGAGCAATATAATGAGCTCCTACGCATTCTAGGCCAATATGCTCAACATAATATGAAGATGGACGAATCCATCTCCGTATCGAGCATAATTGATAAATTGTCCCCCTCTTGGAAAAATTTCAAACACATATTGAAACACAAGAAGGAAGAGGTGTCCCTTGTACAACTCGGTAGTCACTTGCGCATAGAGGAATCTCTTCGGGAGCAAGAGGTTGAGAAACCTAAGATAAAAGAAGTTTCTGCCCCTTCGGTGAACATGGTGGAAGAGAGAAAATCCAACAAGTTCAAGGAAAAACGAAAGTTCAATGAAGCCAAAAAAGGGCCCAACAAAAAGGTTAAATTAACCTACTGGACCTGTGGTATGACCGGCCATCTCAAGCGGGATTGTCGGGCTGTCAAGAATAAGAATGGAGCAAGCACAAGTGGTGGTGGGCAAGGATCCAATGATCAAAACCCACGGCAAGGTCAGTTTCTTGACTATGGTTTTAATTCGAATTTGAATTATGTACCACTAATATCCGAATCATTTTACGTGCATGATAATTATGTTGCTTGGTGGATCGACGCGGGCGCTATGAGTCATGTGTACAAGGATCGACGTTGGTTCACCATTTTGGAACCGGTTGAAGACGGATTCGTGCTACAAATGGGGAATGAGTCGAGTACTCTGATTCTTGGACGCGGCTTAGTTAGGCTAGATTTTAGTTCTGGCAAAATAATTGAACTTTTATACGTTTTGTTTGTACCACAATTCGAAAGAATTTGGTTTCCGGTAGTGTCTTGAATAAGTTAGGATATAGGCAAGTATTTGAGCCCGACAAGTTTATCTTGTCAAAAGGTGGCTCTTTTGTAGGATTCAGTTATTTGATGAATGATATGTTTATGTTAAATTTAAATAAAAAGAGTTTTGTTTCAAATTCTGTTTATGTTGCAAATGAAAATCTTGTTGATTCTAGTTTATGGCATGCAAGGCTTAGTCATGTGAATTTTAAAAGAATGGTTAAAATGTCAAAAGACGGTCTTATTCCGGCCTTTGACATTAAAACCGAAAAATGTAAAACTTGCATGTTAACAAAGATCACTAGGCAACCTTTTTCTAACGTGAAAAGGGACTTGTCGGTGCTTGAATTAATTCATAGTGATCTTTGTGATTTGCATTCAACTCCGTATTTGGGTAATAAAAAGTATGTTGTTACTTTTATTGACGACGCTTCATGGTTTTGCTATGTATTTTTGTTACACTCAAAAGATGAAGCGTTGGTCAAATTTAAAACTTATAAAACGGAGGTTGAATTGCAAATGAATTGTTTTATAAAATGTTTACGCACCGATCGTGGTGGGGAGTATTACGAACCCATGTTTTTCCATTCCGTAGGAATTATTCATGAGACTACGACCCCTTATATACCACAACAAAATGGTGTGGCGGAACAGAAAAATAGAGTTCTCAAAGAAATGGTGAACTCTATGTTATCCTACTCAGGATTAAGTGATGGATTTTGGGGTGAAGCCATGTTAACGGCTTATTACTTATTAAATCGAGTTCCTAATAAAAGGAACAAGATTACCCCATATGAACTTTTGTTCAATAAAAGGCCTAACTTGAGTTATACTCGAGTTTGGGGTTGTCGGGCGGTTGTTCGACTACCCGAACCCAAAAGGAAAACTTTGGGTAAGAAAGGTATTGATTGCATCTTTGTTGGATATGTCGAGTATTCCAAGGCCTATAGGTTCTATGTTATTGAACCTAATGATTCTATAGCGATTCACACCGTTATAGAATCGAGAGATGCATTATTTGATGAAGACTAGATTTTCTTCAATACCTAGGCCAAAGGGTATAGTTCCAAGTACTAGTGGAACTAGTGAGGTTGAAGAACAAGCAGTTATTCCAACCGAATCTCCGATGCTTCGAAGGAGCAAAAGAGGAAGGATCGAAAAATCCTTTGGTCCCGATTTCCAAGTATACTTGGTAGAGGGATCAAGAGATGAGATTGAGTCTCAATTTTCTTACTAGTATAGTATTGAGGAGGATCCAAAATCATTTGATGAAGCTATGAAGTCTCAAGATGTTGTTTTCTGGAAAGAAACAATAAATGATGAGATGAACTCCATCATGGGGAATAATACTTGGGTATTATCGGACTTGCCACCGGGTTGTAAACCTTTGGGATGCAAGTGGATCTTCAAAAGGAAGATGAAAGTTGATGGATCAATCGACAAGTTCAAAGCTCGATTAGTAATCCAAGGCTTTAGGTAACTGGAAGACATCAATTATTTTGATATTTATGCCCCGGTTGAAAGGATCTCCACGATTAGATTGTTGATAGCCTTAGGAGCTATCCACAATTTAGTGATTCACCAAATGGATGTCAAAACGACATTCTTGAATGGTGACTTGGAGGAAGAAGTTTACATGAAACAACCAGAAGGTTTTATTATGCACGGGATGGAGCATAAGGTGTGTAAACTTGTAAAATCATTGTATGGGCTGAAACAAGCACCAAAACAATGGCATCAAAAATTTGATGAGGTTATCTTGTCCAACGGTTTTATGTTAAACCAAGCGGACAAGTGTGTATATAGCAAATTTGTCACATTCGGTAACGGAGTAATCATTTTCTTATACATTGATGACATGTTGATCTTTGGCACCGGCCAAAATCAAGTTGATAAAACCAAAGAGTTTTTGTCATTAAGTTTCTCCATGAAAGATATAGGAGAGGCGGAGGTGATCCTTGGAATAAGGATCAAGCATGAGAACAAAGGGATTGCAATTACGCAATCTCATTACATTGAGAAAGTATTAAAGAAATTTAATTGCTTTGATTGTTCTCCGGTGAGTACTCCATTTGATCCGAGTGTGAAGCTTATGCCCAACTCGGGTGAAGCGGTGTCACAACTCGAGTACTCAAAGTCTATTGGATGTTTGATGTATGACATGACAAGCACTAGGCCGGATATCGCTATTGCCATAGGAAAGTTGAGTAGGTTTACTAGTAATCCTAGTATTCATTATTGGCAAGCGATTAAACGAGTATTTAAATACTTGAAGAAAACCATTGATTATGGTTTGTCATATGTCGGGTTTCCTTCGATATTAGAGGGATATTCGGATGCAAGTTGGATTACCAACTTAGAAGATCACTCTTCTACGAGTGGTTGGGTGTACTTTCTTGGGGGAGGTGCCATCTCATGGGCTTCCAAGAAGCAAACTTGCATCACGAGTTCGACTATGGAGTCAGAATTTGTGACATTAGCCGCTGTCAGTAAAGAGGCGGAGTGGCTAAGGAATTTAGTCCATGAAATTCCGTTATGGCTGATAACTCTCAAATATTGAGAGTTAATTCCTCTCTTTTCGTATTCATTTTACCACATTTTCACCCATTTTGTCCCTTACCTCCTTCGTTTGGTCTTAATTTTTCAAACATGGTGATGAAGTCTCAAGGTTGCAAAAATTTCGGTTTTACTAACTTTTTGTGCAGAACGTGGCCACCTTGTCACCACGTTGCGACGTTGGCTGAAAATTGTGCATAAGTCTTGGCCATTTATGGAAAGATTGCCTTTTGAAGAAAAATAAAGAGGTTTCTGCTCTTTCACAAGAATAATCAAGGAAGAAGACAAAAGGTGTAAGTCAAAGGAAGATTCAATACTCTTCCTTAAAGCTACTTTTGTGGAGTTGTCAATTCACGCTTTTTCTTCAATTGGCACTATAAATGGAGGCTTGGGGCACCACTTGAAGATCATCAATTCCAGAAGCATTTACTTGATCTGGAGTTTAGCATTTAGTTTACATTCTCTCTTTAAAGTTGTAGTGTAGTTGCATTTAATTCTTGTATCAGTTGTCGCCACGTTGTCACCACGTTGGTAGCAACCTTTAAGTTTTATTTATGCAATTTATGTTCATGTATTCTCCTTCTTCTCTCATGTCTTTTACTTTTATTATGAGCTAAACACCCCTTTGGGTGTGGGTATGAGCCAAGGCTAAGACTAGTAGGCAACACTTGAGTGTTGCCATCTTTGCTAATTCTTAGACTTGGTCGCTCGAGTCGGGACTTCAACTCAACGCGGACAAGCCGATCACTTGTTAGTGTTAATATTAGATATTAGACCTCGAGAGGCGCGGATCCGAAATACGGATTGAGTGATGCAAAGAAGATTTGAGAAAGTCTTTTATAACCACGTAGAGATACGGTTTTTTGCATGACTTTAACTAAGGTTCAAAATGTCGGTCGATATAGGTGTCACAAAGAAATTTGGGCTTCTATATCCATACTGGTGGAACTGAAATCCTTAGAGGTTTACTTAGTTAAGTCGGCAAGTCTTGAGTTGGCGAAAGTGGTGACTTTGTGAGTGCAACGTGGCCATGGTCCGAGGAAACTCGCTTTCGAGAGAAAGGGATTTTTAAAGACACTATGTGTCATTTTGTTTCTGACCATATTGTTACTACATCAGTCTTAGTTAATGCTTGTACCCACATCCTACCTTTTATCTTGTTAATCCCTTTTTAATCGTTGTTTAGTTTGCTTAAAACTCACAAATATTGATATTGTTCTCAAAACTCAAACAAGCACTAAAAGTTCATGAAAGTTCTCTGATTCTTAGTTGACTAGTCCCTGTGGAAACGATCTTGGTACTTTACCACTTTATTACTTAATAGCGATCATAGTGTTCGATGTGCACTTGCACCGCCACTGTGGCAACATAGTGGCCACGTTGTGGACCTATACGATTTTCCGCTATCAAGTTTTGGGCGCCGTTGCCGGGGACTAGCGCGATTTTAAATCCTAAGATATTGACTTTCATTCGAGCCTAAGTTGTTTTTTTTAGTATTTTCCGTGTTGTATGCCAAGGCTACAACACGGGGAACTTGTACCTCTTGACCCCGAAATTGAAAGAACCGTTAAAAGACGAAGAAGAGGTAGAAGAGGCCGACAAAGTCAAAACATGGCTGGAAATGGTGGAAATCCTCCACCACCACCTAATGAAACAACCATAAGAATTGCCGACGATAAAGAACGCGGAATACGGGACTATGCAACACCCGGATTTGATCAATTAAAATCGGGTATTCTTAGGCCCAACATTGCGGCACAAACTTTTGAACTAAAACCGGTAATGTTTCAAATGATCCAAGCAATGGGTCAATTTGGAGGGTTACCGTCGGAAGATCCACACTCGCATTTAAAATCATTTTTAGAAATGACGGATCATTTTCACATTCAAGGTGTTACGGTAGAAGCCTTATGGCTTACGCTCTTCTCTTACACATTGAGAGATAGTGTAACACCCGTAATTTTCTTTAGTCAGTAAAAGTGGTCATGGGCCAACGTAGAAGTTTATAAGGACAAACCTTGCGAACGAGAGGAATTGCCTTGGATCTCTAAAAGCATGGATTACAAGTCAAACAATTTTCAACGGGGATTTTCATCAATCAATCTAAATACATTCTTGATATTCTTCGGAGGTTCAAAATGGAAAACTGTAAACCGATTGGTACCCCGATGACACCTGGTACTAAGATTGGCACTGATCCTTCGGGAAAAGCTGTTGATGTTAGGACCTATAGAGGGATGATAGGTTCTTTGATGTATCTTACTTCCAGTAGGCCGGATATAATGTTTTCTACATGCTTATGTGCTAGATATCAGGCCAATCCTAAAGAATCCCATATGTCTGCAGTCAAACGTATTTTTAGGTATCTGAAGGGGACTGCAGATCTTGGTCTGTGGTATCCTAAAGATACTAGCTTTGAACTAACAACATATTCAGATGCAGATCATGCTGGTTGCATGCTAGACAGGAAGAGCACGTCGAGTTATATACATTTCCTCGATGATAAACTCGTCAGTTGGGCATCGAAGAAGCAATTATGTGTCTTCGCTTCAACGGCCTAAGCAGAATATGTAGCTGCTGCTAGCTGTTGTTCTCCGGTCTTGTGGATGAGAACGCAACTGCGAGACTATGGCTATCACTACAATAAAATCCCGATCTATTGTGACTCGAAAAGCGCTATCGCGATATCAACTAATTTGTACAGCATACGAAGACCAAACACATTGATGTCAGGTATCATTTTATAAAAGATAATGTCGAAAAAGGAACAATTGAACTTTACTTTGTAAAAACTGATTATCAGCTTGCAAATTTGTTTACCAAACCCTTAGACGAAAAGAGATTCACTTTTCTTGTCTCTAGGCTTGGTATGCTAAATCTTATAATCAGTGGTTACCTATTAAAGTTTTCTCATTGTAAATTTTTCATCATTTCTTTATCTTTATTTCTGAAAGATATCTGCACTTTAATAGTCTGTTCATGATCTCAGGGGGAGTGTGAGAACTACTTCATAGTTGATCAATGTTATTTTGAGGGGGAGCATATATAATTTCTGCATTTACTTATCTGTCAAATTTCTTTTTAATGCATGATTTTAGGGGGAGTTTTTCAAGTCAAAGGAGTAAGGTGATGACTTATGATTACTTCCGATCAGAACTCGTAATTTAATTGTTTTACTACTTTATGTTTTTTCAATTCTTGTGAATAAAGTTGCTTTGACTTGACTTTAAGACTTTTGCAGTTTGAGAGATGCTTACAAGATCATATCTTTATGACTTAAAGCTTGACTTAATGAGATGTAAGATTGCACGCAAAAGGTATAATTCTTTATCTTCATCTCATATATGGTTGAAAGAAGGACAACTTTCAATCATAGAAAACATGTTCTTAAATGTTCAAACCACTTCCCTATTCTTAAAAAGATTTCATGAATTGAAAGTGTGATTTTAAATGTTTTCATTTTTATTTGTGCTTCAATGCTTAACAAACCATGTGTTTCTAAAGATATATACTTGCGTATTATCTTGTCTATTCACCGGTTTAATTCTTTTGTTGAATAAGTTATCACCATGTCTCATATTGACCAACTTTTCGATGGTGATACACCCCGCTTGTATTTCAAAGAATTTTTTAGCGTCATTTCATTTCGAAACGTTCATTTCAAGAATGTCTGTCCTTTGTTTCATATAGACAATATCCATTATTCTTGACCATAAGCCTTGATTGCTATTTCATTTAATTCTGATCATTTTCATACAATGTCAGATTTTTCAAACAAGTTTCTTGCATTCATGTTTATTCATTCAATGTACTTGTTTGAAACATATTCAATGTTTAAAATGCTCATATCTTCATGATTATATTCTGAGCATACAAACATCTGACTTGTATTTGAGCTTTAACTGATAAAGTTAAATCATCTGAGCAACACATGCTGTAACAGCCCTCGTTTTCCGCCTCTAAACCGAGACCCAACGAAGGGTGTTACGAACCGAGTCTCAACCATTTATATATAATTAAAATAAAACATACTACAAAAATGTGGAAGCAAAAACATAGTTTATTTTATATAAAACATTCCACGATGGATCATAGTTACAAAGTACATATTTATCTTCTAATAAACACATACTAAGCTAAGTTATAAAAACCAAATTATACAAACCAAAACAACACCCGATTAAACCACAAAATGAAGCTTTCGATAATCCCTTCGAGACTTCCTTTTCACCTTCTCAAGTAATCTTGTCCACAACTGAGATACATATTTAAAATTTTTAAGCCATTGATTGACTTGTGATTACAAATCTCATTTCAATGCATAAAATATTTAGTAAATCAATTCATAGCCTCAAATAAGCTATTGTATCATGTATATGCATGTAAAACATTTAAACATTTATGCTTTCCAGATTTAATCTCTCCCGATGGGTGTCGCCCCTTCCGGCTTTTATTCGGAACCCTTCGTCAAGGATCCGGGACCGTTTCTACGACCCCTTACCGCGGTTATACCGTCTCGGTGGTTCTTATTCCACCGGTGATCAAATTTGTTCCTTTATCATGTATTTTAAAAATACATATAACATGTTATACATAGCTATGTCATTAAAGGCTGTCCATATTCTTTATAATAACCAAATATGAACAAAACTTCATGAAAACATGTACACAAATATGTATCCCAGGTTTGGAGATCAAACCAAAAGAAAAGATAAGTAATCACCTTGGTTTTTTTTGCTAAATGACACTTAAATTCTGCAGCCCTCTACCCTTGCTTGCTAATCTCCTCTTTCTATTCACAAAATATGGAAATGTATGTGTGTGTTTGATTGTTTTCTGCTGGAAAAAGAACTTAAAAGAGACAAAAGAGGCTTATATTTATACTAGAGGTTAAGGTGCTTGTAACTAGGTTAGTCACTAGTTGATGTGGCATCCTCCCATGCACCATATGCCACCAAATAACACCTCAAGCTGCCACTAACAGCCCCTTTTCCAGCCCATTTTCTTTTGTCTTTAGTACATATAACAACTTTATTTATAATCTTCTTTAATTATTTATTAATACTAAATAATTCCTTTAATTTATTTTATTTTATAAAATCCAGCAGCTGCCTTTTTTTTATTTATTAAAATTTCAGCAACTTTTTTTTTCATTAGTTAAAATAGGCTGTTACACATGCTTTCTAGAAAAACATGGGATCTTTGTGCTAGGACTTAAATGAAACTTCTATAGATTCACGTTAATCAGTGTTTCCTACCCAAGAAGTTAATCCTTAGTGATTGAGTGTGAGGAGTCGAAAAGAAATGAGTGTGGGTTGTGCGTTGAGGTAAAATGGAAAAGAGAGTTTGGTTAGATGTGAGCTTAATGATTAAAAGAAAGAGGGTGAGAGATCAGAGTACAAGATTATCAAACTCTGCACCAACTACTTTCTGAGTCGGGCAACCACATTGCTAATAATTCACAATTCTTGGTGAACATTATTGAAACAGGCAACTAGCCCATGCCAACTCTTGATAAAAACCCCACTAGCCACTCATTTTCTTCTTAACAAGAAAATGTTTCATTTTTCAAAGGGGACGCAGCACATTTACTATA
Source organism: Arctium minus (assembly GCA_954870635.1). Taxonomy (NCBI): domain Eukaryota; kingdom Viridiplantae; phylum Streptophyta; class Magnoliopsida; order Asterales; family Asteraceae; genus Arctium; species Arctium minus. Next base: position 44,907,767 of record OX941089.1, on the reverse strand, counting down.
TGGTTTTCATTTGGAAAATCTGGATATTGAAAAGAAGGAAGTCTGCCCCACCTTCGCACTTCAATCATGCACATAGAGTCTGTGTTGAACTTACTGTTGTCTCAGTGGTTTACACAATTTTGAGCCTTTATAAGCAATCATTCGTGCTTAATTCTTTCTATCACATGCACAAACACACAAAGAATTTGTTTCTTTGTCATAACGTTCATAGAAATTGCCTTTGTGGTGTTTCGATGATTGAATGGAAGCCCTGGGGGAGTGGACATCAAAAAGCTCCTTTAATATGTGTATTCGTTACACACAGTGACTTGGTGTTACTGACAGCCATTTTAACTGATTCATTTGTTGATTCAGGTGTTACCTTTTTTATTTTGTCTGGATTTGAAAAAGATCTAGATGAATACATTGTTCGAATTGGCAACGAATCAGTGGCTCATTTTCAAAGATCAGTGGTCAAAAAGAATTTCAAAGACATTTCTTGAGGAAGTTTTGATGATATTGATGCATTTTTCATCAAAAAGGGGAAGAAGATAAAATTTGAAGAAATGTCCATTCAAGAGACATTTGAAAAGAGAAGAGTTGACCAAGAAATGGGGAGAATACAATTTTTTAAAGAAATGTCCAAGTCAGAAAGTTCAAATTTTGAGGAAATTTTCCTTGAAAATATTCTACTAAAGCATTCTGAGCTGAATCTGGAGATAATTTCTTTCCATCATCTGAAAGAGTGTTTTTCTACGACTCTTGGAAAGATTACAAAATGTGTTAAAGAAAAAGAGAGAGATTGCATTTTTCTAAGCTTAAAGAGAAGATTGGATTGCTAAATCTTTTTAGTAATGATCTTGATCCAAAGGGGGAGATTGTTAGATCACAGATTTATTGGATTCAAGATCATCAAGACTGAAGACGGAAATCTGGAGTCAATGCTGCAAAGTCAATTCTCAATAAAAGTCTAGGTCATTTTGTAATAAAAAGTCAAAGTTATTTTTGTGTATTTTGTTTTTTTTCCTAAATAGGTATATGGTTATTTTAGGGTTCTAGGGTTGTAAAAGGAGGTGTGTGCAAAAATAGAAGGAGCCGTCCTGCTCATTTCTAGAGAGAGAGAGAGAGATCTCAGAGAGAGAAAAATCCCTCAAGAGAGATTTGTAATCGTCTGATTGTGAATCAAATCAGGTTTGATTAATCTCTTGTTGTGATTATTTGTTTTATGTGATAAGAAACTGCTTTGCAGGGATCATCACGGTTGAAGACGGATCCGTGCTACACATGGGGAACGAGTCAAATGCTCCCATTCTTTGACGTGGCTTAGTTAGGCTAGAGTTTAGTTCTAGCAAAATTATTGAACTTTTAGACGTTTTGTTTGTACCACAAATTCGAAAGAATTTGGTTTCCGGTAGTATCTTGAATAAGTTAGGATATAGACAAGTTTTTGAATCCGACAAGTTTACCTTGTCAAAAGGTGGCTCGTTTGTAGGATTTGGTTATTTGAATAATAACATGTTTATGTTGAGTTTGAATAAAAATAATTGTGTTTCTAATTCCGTTTATGTTGCAAATGAGAATTGTGTTGATTCTATTTTATTGCATGCAAGGCTTGGTCATGTTATTTTTAAAAGAATGGTTGAAATGTCAAAAGACGGTCTTATTCCGGCTTTTGACGTTAAAATCGAAAAATGTAAAACTTGCATGTTGACAAAGATCACTAGACAACCTTTTCCTAATGTGAAAAGGGATTCGTCGGTGCTTAAATTAATTCATAGTGATCTTTGTGATTTGCATTCAACTCCGTCTTTTGGTAATAAAAAGTATGTTGTTACTTTTATTGACGACGTTTCACGTTTTTGTTATATTTATTTGTTGCACTCAAAAGATGAAACGTTGGATAAATTTAAGATTTATAAAACGGAGGTTGAATTACAAATGAACGATCTTATTAAATGTTTACGCACGGATTATGGTGGGGAATATTACGACCCCATGTTTTTTCAATCCGTAGGAATCATTCATGAGACCACGGCGCCTTATACACCACAATAAAATGGTGTGGCGAAACGGAAAAATAGAGTTCTCAAATAAATGGTGAACTCTATCTTATCCTACTCGGGATTAAGTGATGGATTTTGGGGTGAAGCCATGTTAACGGCTTGTTATTTATTAAATCGAGTTCCCAATAAAAGAAACAAGATTACCCCATATGAACTTTGGTTCAAGAAAAGGCCTAACTTGAATTATGTTCGAGTTTGATGTTGTCGAGGGATTGTTCGACTACACGAACCCAAAAGGAAAACTTTGGGTGAGAAAGGTATTGATTGCATCTTTGTTGGATATGCTGAGCATTCCAAGGCATATAGGTTCTATGTTATTGAACCTAATGATTTTATAACGATTCACACCGTTATAGAATCGAGAGATGCATTATTTGATGAGACTAGATTCTCATCAATACCTAGGCCAAAGGACATAGTTCCAAGTACTAGTGGAACTAGTGAGGTTGAAGAACAAGCAATTGTTCTAACCGAATCTCTGATGCTTCGAAGGAGCAAAAGGGGAAGGATTGAAAAATCCTTTAGTCCCGATTTCCAAGTGTACTTGGTAGAGGGATCAAGAGATGAGATTGGGTCACAATTCTCTTACTATTATAGTATTGAGGAAGATCCAAAATCATTTGATGAGTGAGGGTCCTTAGATTGAACACGATCGTTTACCAGATAATCAAACAACAAACAAGATACGATTACCAACCTGTTTTGATATTACAAACGCGGATTACAAAGGTTGATATTGTTTCTCTGTTTAAGCTCTCACTGTTTCTCTCTGTGAACAGTGTTTGATCGATTTCTAAGATGTTGAGAGATTGTGAGATATGTTTTTCTAATATCTCACCTAACAACTACTAACATAATAATATCTAACTAAGATATTATCAAAACATAATATCTAAACTAATATCTAGATATTTAAACTAATATCCTAATATCTATTAATTAGATATTTAGGACAAACATAAAATACAATAAACAACTTTGAAAATTATTACAAACTAACATTAGACTAATCTCGAGAGTGGCTTTTCAGCGTTAGCTTCAGATTCCAGACTTCAGATTGTATGATCTTAAATCCAATAAATCTGTGATCTAACAATCTCCCCCTTTAGATCAAGATCATTGCTAAATTGATTTAGCAATTCAGTCTTCTCTTTCAGCTCAGAAGATGGAATCTCTTTCTTTAGCTCAGAATGCTTTAGCAAAGTATTTTCAAAGAAAATTTCTCTTAGATCAGTATGTCTTTAGAATACTTTGAAGAAACTTTTCTTTGTTAGATCTTCTCCATTCTATCTTGGACAATTCTCTAAACTTTTGATTTAGCTCCCATTTCTTGATTAGCTTTTCTCCCCCTTTTTGATGAAAAGTTCAACGACTTCATCAAAACTTTAGCAAGAAATGTATTTCATCAGGAGCTTCTGATCCGTCAATTCAAAAGATATTCATCCAGATCTTTGCAAATCCAGAAAAAATAATCGTGTAACACCTGAATCAACAAATGAATCAGTTAAAATGCCTGTCAGTAACACTAAGTCACTGTGTGTAACGAATACACATTGGAAAGGAGCTTTTTGATGTTCACTCCCCCAGGGCTTCCATTCAATCATCGAAACACCACAAAGGCAATTTCTATAAACGTTATGACAAAGAAACAAATTCCTTGTGTGTTCGTGCAAGTGATAGAAAGAATTAAGCACAGATGATTGCTTATAAGGCTCAATATTGTGTAAACCACTGAGACAACAGTAAGTTAAACACAGACTCAATGTGCATGATTGAAGTACGAAGGTGGGGCAGACTTCCTTCTTTTCAATATCCAAATTTTCCAAATGAAAATCAGATAGTAAATGTGTTGCTTCCCCTTTGAAAATGAAACACTTTCCCTTTGAGAAGAAAATGAGTAGTTGGTGAGGTTTGATCAAGAGTTGGCATGGGCTAGTTGCATGTTTCAATAATGATCACCAAAGAAATGTGAAACACTAGAAATGTGGCTGCCCGACTCAGAAAAAGTTGGTGCAGAGTTTTGATATTCTTTTAACTCTGTTCTCACACGCTCTTTGTTTTAAACATTTAGCTTACTCTCTTTTTCTGTATACCTCATCACACATCCACACTCATTTCTTTTCGACTTCTCGTACTCAATCACTATGGATTAACTTCTTGGGAAGATATCAGTGGTTAAGGTGATTCCATTGAAGTTGTGTTAAGTCCTAGCACAATGAAATCATGTTTTCCTATTATGCATATGATGCTCAATTTGGTTTAACTATTTCAGTTAAAGCACAAATAGATCTTGAAAACAATTAAAATCACACTTCCAATTCATGAAATCGGTTTGAGATTCGGGAAGTGGATTGAACTTTTAAGAACATGTTTTCAATGATTGAAAGTTATCCACTTTTCAACCATATATGAGATGAAGATAAGGAATGATACCTTTTGAGTGCAATCTTACATCTCATGAAGTCAAGCTTAAAGTCATAAAGATATGATCTTGTAAGCATCTCTCAAAAACGGCAAAAGTCTTATATCATAGTCAAAGCGAATTTATTCATTGAAAATGAAAATGACAAAAAGCAGTAAAACGATTAAAGTATGAGTCCTGATCAGAAATAATCAGAAGTCATCACCTTTTACTCCCCCTGAAATTATGCATCAGAACATTATCAGTGTTAAAGATATGCATAAAATTTCAGAAAAGTATGTACTCCCCCTTGAAGGTTGATTTCCTCATTCGAGTATTGGAGTACAATCTCTTTTTTTTCAGCACAGGAGTAAGGTCTTTTGATCATTGAAGTGCGAGTCCTAAACTGTTGTGTTTAGAAGTCAAGCTTCGTTGAAGTACGAGTTTTGAACTGATGTGTTCAAAAGCCTATTTGACACTGATGTCTGGGTCTTGAGCTGATTTACTCAAGAACCATCATTCTCCTACTCCCTCTTGACAGTAGGTACCTGCAACACAGAATCATCCTTTTTCTTTGGTATCCATTTCCATTTGGATCCAACTGTGTTAGTTGCAGTTCTTATGGGAGTTATTGAGTAAGAACCACACCAGTAATGGTCACTCGTTTTATGATCAGGATCATGTGTACGACAATAAGAACAATAGAGTTTCTTACCTGACAAACTGATTAATTGATCTCTCGTGTAGACAAAATCAGGTTTACCTTTATGCGCATTGTTCTTCTTGGCATTCTGCGTATGTACACATGACTTCTTACTTTTCAGCTCATCTTTCTTCTTTTCTTTAACTGGTTGCCTTTTCCAAACCAGTTCAGCTTCTTTGTAGCTTCTTCTCCTTCTTTGATGTGTACCTGAACCATCTGTTTTTCTATCAAAGAAAAGGTTAGAATTACGAATTTGATCAGAAGATTTAACTGACCTTTTTGAAGAGACAGGTTTGAATGTTGAACTTGCAGTTGACTTGAAAGAGCATTTTGAATCAGCTGAATCATCTCTAGGTGAGTGGACAATTGACTCTGGAGTCTTGTGCTCAGTCACCACCACCATGGAAATAATCTTTTCAAGCTCGTTAACCTTTGAAGAATAATCGTTTCTTTCTTTGACAAGAAGGTCAATCTTCGTCTCAAGCTCACACTTCTTTTTCTTCTCTTTCTGTGCACACTTAGAAAGTTCAGATAGCTTTGCATTAAGCTTTCTAATTGCAGCTTCAAAGGTGCTTCTTTCTTTTTCAAATTCCTTCTTAGCACCCTTTCTTCCATCTGATATCTCTTTTAAGTATCCAACATTCTTCTGATCAAATGCCTTCTTCTCTTTGTCAAACCGATCTCTTTCTAAAATGATTACTTTCTCAAAGTTACTAACTTGTTGAGAAAGCATTATACTTTTAAGCTCAATCACCTTCTTCTCCTCAATACTCTTCTTGGAAAGATCTAAGAACTTCTTCTCAAACTCTGATATTTTCTTTTGTAGCTCAGCATTTGCACTCTCCAAATCCTTTATCTTTTCTTCATAGCTTTCAACAGAAGCTGTTTGCAGGATCTTAGCTTCCAAATCAGAAATCATTCCTTTTAGCGCAGAGTTCTCAGCTGCCCAATTCTTAACTCTTGATTTATTTTCAAGCTGATCCCACAACTGTTTTGCTGTAGCCTCTTTGATATTTAAATTGATACAAATTTCATCTGAAATTCCTTCCAATAGGAAAGATCGAGCTAAGCTGTCAACATCATATCTCTTTCTTTGCTCGTCTGAGTACATATCAAGAGGTACTTTAAGCAATTTTTCTTCATTTTCTCCATTCTCCATTCTAATAGTAAAAACTCTCCTTGGGACTGTCATACTCCCTTGCTACAGAGATATTCTAATAAGATCCCTTAATTTTTATCTATCTATGAAGACCATGAACCGATCTTTCCACTGCTCATACTCTCCCCTGAAGAGTAGTGGTGGCTTTATTTTAGTTCCGATAGCTAGAATTTCTCTGGATGACATCCTATTTGTTAAGAGAACTTGACAGATATGATCGTTAATCCAAATAAAATCAGATAAAATTCAGAAATAAAATTTCCAAATTTAACCAAGTCTGGTACTGGCGCAAAAGCACAAGTTTGCGCTTAAAGAAGGTGGCGCAAAAATCAACTTTGTGTGATAAGATGCTGGTGCAAAAGAGTTTTGCGTGAGGAAAGGATCGCGCGAAATGGACTTTGCGCGAGTAATGGTTGGCGCAAAACAGAGATTTGCGCGAGATGTAGGTCGCACGTTTTGAGATTTGCGCGAGTAGTTGGTCGCGCGATTTGGAGTTTTGCTCGAATAGTTGATGGCCCAAAGTAAGTTTTGCGTGAGTAGTTGATGGCGCAAAAGTGTGATCGACCGGTATGATGATGCGATCGGAGTATTGTTTCGACCGGGGTCGTGACCAGAGAGATGTCGACCGGACTGTACGACCGGATCGTTGTAGTGACCGGATTGATGACCGACCGGGACTTTGCATCGACTGGATAGTTCTCGACCGGGAATGTGGTCGACCGGGGTCCTGTGACGACCAGACTTACCTTCGACCTGCCTTCGACCGGGGTTTGGAAGTTATCGACTTACCTTTGTCAAAATTGAAAGTGACCGGGGTTTTTGAACGACCGGTGCTGGTGCGACCGGGGTGGAAAACTTCGACCGGATGATCTGTGTGACCGGGGTTGAAACCTTCGACCGGTATGGAACACGGACCGGTGTTGCGACCGATGGATTTCGACCGGTGTGCGTGTAACCGGTGTCGACCGGTGTGTTTCTTCTCGAAAAATCGGGTCTGTAAATCCCAAATTGACCAATCTAGATGTCGATTTACAACACCAAATTTTGACAAGTTGATCGACTATCCAACTACAACAGGATACAACCTTTTGATTTCAAAAACAAACACCTTTTTGAAGGATTGATCGATGATACAGTTTGTTTGAAAATGAAGAACACAGAGAGTTTTAAAAGTTTAATTTTGATCTGGTTTCAGCTCTGATACCAATTGTGAGTCCGTGTGAATGAACACGATCGTTTACCAGATAATCAAACAACAAACAAGATACGATTAACAACCTGTTTTGATATTACAAACGCGGATTACAAAGGTTGATATTGTTTCTCTGTTTAAGCTCTCACTGTTTCTCTCTGTGAACAGTGTTTGATCGATTTCTAAGATGTTGAGAGATTGTGAGATATGTTTTTCTAATATCTCACCTAACAACTACTAACATAATAATATCTAACTAAGATATTATCAAAACATAATATCTAAACTAATATCTAGATATTTAAACTAATATCCTAATATCTATTAATTAGATATTTAGGACAAACATAAAATACAATAAACAACTTTGAAAATTATTACAAACTAACATTAGACTAATCTCGAGAGTGGCTTTTCAGCGTTAGCTTCAGATTGTATGATCTTAAATCCAATAAATCTGTGATCTAACAATGAGGTTATGAAGTCTCAAGATATTGCTTTCTGGAAAGAAGCAATAAATGATGAGATGGATTCCATCATGGGGAATAATACTTGGGTATTATCGGACTTGCCACCGGGTTGTAAACCGTTGGGATGCAAGTGGATCTTCAAAGGGAAGATGAAAGTTGATGGATCAATCGACAAGTTCAAAGATCGATTAGTAATCCAAGGCTTTAGGCAACGGGAAGGCATTGATTATTTTGATACCTATGCACCGGTTGCAAGAATCTCCACGATTAGATTGTTGATAGCCTTAGGAGTTATCCACAATTTAGTGATTCACCAAATGGATGTCAAAACGACATTCTTGAATGGTGACTTGGAGGAAGAAGTTTACATGAAACAACCAGAAGGTTTTGTTATGCCCGGGATGGAGCATAAGGTATGTAAACTTGTAAAATCATTGTATGGGCTTAAACAAGCACCCGAACAATGGCATCAAATTTTGATGAGGTTATGTTGTCCAACGGTTTTATGTTAAACCAAGCGGAAAAGTGTGTGTTTGTCATATGTCAGGTTTCCTTCAGTATTAGAGGGATATTCGGATGCAAGTTGGATTACCAACTTAGAAGATCACTCTTCTACGAGTGCTTGGGTATACTTTCTTGGGGGAGTTTCCATCTCATGGGCTTCCAAGAAGCAAACTTGCATCACGAGTTCGACTATGGAGTCGGAATTTATGGCATTAGCCGCTGCCGGTAAAGAGGCGGAGTGGCTAAGGAATTTAGTCCATGAAATTCCATTATGGTTGAAACCAATATCACCCATTTTTATCCGTTGTGATAGTGTGGATACTTTGGCTAAAGATTATAGTCAAATATATAATGGCAAGACTAGACACTTAGGTGTTAGACATAGCATGATTCGTGAGCTAATCACGAATAGGGTGATTTCGGTTGAATTTGTTCGGTCGCAACAAAATCTAGCGGACCACTTGACGAAGGGGTTAGCTAGGGACTTGGTTCACAAGTCGGTGATCGGGATGGGATTAAAGTCCATTTGAATCTCTAATGGTGAGATACCCAATTCCCTTCTAATACAACGTTAGAAGTTGAATTCAATGGGAAATCTCACTCTAAGGGATTGGAGCACAAGATAATCATCCCAAGGTATGTGCTCGGTATTGCAAGCGATGAGGTAATTGTTCTTTTGTAAAAGTTCATGTGCAGGTGCATGATGAAAGGAACTATCTATATGAGTGCAAAGTGTGGCTGCTTCAAGAAGCTTAGGCTTAGCTTTGATGCACTCACGGATGGATAAGGACACACGGCCTGTATAGTGTCAAGTTTAAACTTTAGAGAATATTTAAAATTCATGTGTATGTTATTTTCTGGTACTCAAATGGGTTGAAGGGTTCAATCCATAGGACACCCGGATTCTCGAGTATTTGAAATGTGTAATGTACTAAGATAAAAATTCAATCTTTTAGATATTTTCATTTATGCATGAGTTTGTTTTCCTATATTAACTATTGTTTGTGAATCAAGGATTACACTAAAATGGGGGAGGAATGTTGGTGATTTTAGTGAAATCATCGGTTCATTTTATGTAATTGGGTTCACAAGATAATAATGAGGTTGGTAGCTAAGCTATAACATGAGCTAGGAGGTGTGGAGTGCACACTCGTGTAAGCTAACTAGAACCCGAGATCGTTGGATGGTTATGTTTGGCGAGTTACTAAGTGGGAAAAGGCTGAGCACGACCCGTGCATTTTTCTGGTTATAAACAGCACGACCCGTATGTTTTTGGCACGACCCATGTGGTTTTGTTCATAAAATGAGCAGTGCGTTTGTCGACAGAAGGTTTTGCACGACCCGTGCATTTTTCTTCTTGAAATTGGCACGGGTCGTGCGTGGTCGTCAGAAGGTTTTGCACGACTCGTGCGTTTTTCTTCTTGAAATTGGCACGGGTCGTGCGTCTTCATCAGTTTCGTAACTGATAATATTTTTTGTAACCGCCAACATTAATGTCCATAATCAATCCCATTAATTGGGAAATTATTATCATTAATATAGGATCGGTTACGATTCTCTTGGTGTTTAAATAGGATCGATTTCTGTCAGAATCGATACCGGTGAATTGAGATTATCCTCGAGTGAATTTCGTGATACCCAAGCAGAATAGGGTCGAAATATCATTTAAGGAAAGCGAGCTCTCACGCAATCTCGAATTCTTATCCAAGTTTCGATCACTCTCTCTTCTCTCCCTCTCCATCGATTTTCTGCACCACTCCCCAACACTCTTATACCAATTGTAGATTCCAGTTTTCTCAATTTAGATAAAAAAAACATAAACAATATAGCAGAAGCACAAAGTATGATTGACAATTAATTGAATTACAGAATGAAGAAGATCTCACTAAGAAGTAAAGTCATTTGTGTATTGATCCAAATATTAAGGTTACAATTAAGTTTATACTTTATGGGATAATTCTCAATTTCTATTGAAAGGGTTTTTTTAAGGGTTACTGAAAACTAGACAGGAAGAGGGTATTTATAGGATCATAAAAGGAAATTCAATGCTCTAACAAAGGATATGCTTCCATGTCCAAAGGAGCATAACTAATTGTAGGCGGGAAAAACTTGGTCATCAAGTCTTCGAAGTCTTCAGAATCTTCTAAGTGTCAGGGGTTGATCTCTGCTCTAGTTGGATTTGATTAGATATGTGGTATATCTCTAGTTATGTAGATGAGAGCTCTGGACTCTTCTAATTAACTTGATCAACGATTAACTCTTGTAATTTTCTTCAGGATATTTGCTTTAATAATTTTACAGTAAAGGTTAACTAGCTCTGAGATCTAACAACAATATCCCTTAGCAACTAGCCTTCTTTGTTTATGACCACAATTCATCTTCATTATTCTTGTTTCTAAACACCCATTTGGTGCATTACCTAATGCAGTTTTATCTTTTGGTAAAGGAACCAAACACCATACCTTTTTAAAATTGAACAAGCTCTTTTTTGCATAGCATTGATCCTATTTGGATCTTGTAGGGTTTCAGAGACCTTTTCAGCCACACTTATAAAATTGACAAAGAAACACTCATTTGTAGCTACAGATATGGTTTTAACACCATAAGAAGAGTCACCAATGATTTGGTGGAAATGATGATATTTTATGCATCTGACTACTGAAGTTTGGGGTTCTTGAATACGGATGCTCATTATTTACCATTTGATTGTATTTGTGTTTTGTTTAGTAATGAAGTTCAAATTTTTTAATGAGTTCTGAATTATGGGTTTGGAAACTAAACACTTATCTAATTGTTTTTTCCATTTATCTTGTCAATAAACCATATTAACATTGAATTCTATTTATTAGTTGATTTGCAAGTCACGTAAACCCATGAAATAAAATAAACGAAAAATATGATTGAATGTTGAGTTATTGGCTTCAAAATTGTGATTCACCTACTCTATTGTGCCTATACACAAATACTATATATATATATATATATATATATATATAGTGGTTGGTTCTTTTGTTAACCTAATAATTGGTGTTAAGTATGTGAACCAATCTTAGCCCTTAATCTTTTAAATCTATGGATTAAATTCATCAGGGTATTTTTGTTATAAATTAAAAATGGATGCGTAATGAACACTAGTGAATAAGGTAAAATTTGAAAAGATCAGGAGCTTTTATTATGCACTAATTTCAATTCCCGAGAATCTCTCCTTCATCGTTTTAAAACCAAAATAAATCACATTTTACTTGTTCACTTATGAACGGTTTATTAGTTAAGTAACAGAAGTCGGTAGTTATGAAAATTGTTCACTAACAAACTTTTGATCGATATTTGTGTATTAATGTGTCTGGTTCATGCATGAACATCTAGTGAACTAGGTTCACTAATGAACAAATCATTCAACACGAGAAACGAAGAAATCCTCTGAATCAACAAGTTGAATGATACTGTGTTCATTTTGATTATCCATCATCTATACTATATTATAAAGCACGGATAAAAAAACTCTTAAATACAATTGTTAAACCTTAATATACCGTTATTTAATGCTAATTACTGAAAATCTCTTAAAAACAATCACTAAAGTTTTATGTACTACATTTAATGCTATTTATTAACTTTCAATCCTTATCTCTAACTATTTTAACTCCCCTAAAATCACTCCCCTATCCCCTAAAATCACTCCCCTGCATAATTAAATACAGGATAATCTATATCTATACTATATTATAAAGCACGGATAAAAAACTCTTAAATATAATTGTTAAAGCTTAATGTACTGTTATTTAATGTTAATTACTTAAAATCTCTTAAAAACAACAATTAAAGTTTTATGTACTACATTTAGTGCTATTTATTAACTTTCAATCCTTATCTCTAACTATTATAACTCCCCTAAAATCACTTCCATATCCCCTAAAATCACTCTCCTGCATAATTAAATACAGGATAAAAATCAAAATTTAAATATAAAATATCTAAAATATAATTAAGAAAATCTAACAGAATATTATTTAAAAAAACATTATATTATTAAATCTAAAATAAATCACATTATTATTAAACTATCGAATGAAACTCTTAAAAACAAGCTTTTATGCGTTAAGCACTGTTTATTGATACACATTACTTAAAATTCAAGATTACAAGTAATGATGCATGAATACAAATTTCTAAAGCTATATGTTTGAATTCATAACTAACTAATAAACATAATCAAAACATGATAAACATCTCAATTTAAATATAAATAATTTAAAATATATAAAATTTGTTAGAACTATATTGTATTCAAGATTAAAAGAGGATCAATTATGTAATTGTTTGTAATTGTCAAAGTTTGTCAAAGTCAAAGTTGTAAAGTCAAAATAGCAAAAGTCAATAAGGGTTAGAGTGTTTGACTTTAGTTTGAGAGAGGTCATGTTGACCATTTAAATATCTTGTGTCTTTGTTAGATTTGTATGTACACACAAAAAGAACACGCACATATTGAGACATGTACACTGTTGAAAACACACACACACACACAGAGTTTGAGAGAAAAATCCAAGAAATAGGTATATAGATTTATGGAGATGTTGTAATCTGTGATCAATCAATAAACTAGCATTTCCTACATTGATTGTGTGTGATTATTGAGTTAGAATATGGAACAACAAGTGGTATCAGAGCGAAATTCGACAAAATTCAACAAAAATGGCTTCGCACCATGTGTTTCTGTTTTTTGATCAATTCTTGTTTTGTGGATTGTAATTGTGTGTAATTTTGATTGATTATTAATCGATTAGCATCATAGAGTCGATTTGTATTGGTTAGAAAATCAATTGCACTGTAATTTTCAATTGAATTTCAGTTTTTGTGAGTTTTTTATGTTCACGAGTTTGAAGCACTGTATCAAGATCAAAATGTATAGTTGAGTCGATTTTATTGTAATTCATTCCTGTAGTGTTCGTAGATCAATTGGTGAAGTTTTAGACTCATATTTGAAGTTTTGTTAAGGTTTTGGATCGATTAAAGCATTTGTGGATCATAAACTGAAGAACTCGCATGGACACCTTAAGAACTCGCAATATATAAGGATTTCGTATCAAGAACTTGCATAGTGAAAGGAATTCGCATAATACTTGATTTTTGAAGAATACAAGTATGGAATTCGCATACGGTCATATACGAATAGCACAAAATTCGCATAAAGCCACATACGAATTGTTGAGGAATTCGCATCTATCTCATATGAAAAGTTGGTGAATTTTTTTCCAAGGAAAGAATTCGCATTGGCCTTGATACGAAAAGGGAAGAATTCGCATAAAGAAACATACGAATTTCTCAGAATTCGCATCATGCTATATACGAATTTCTCAGAATTCGCATAGGATATCATACGAATTCTCATACTTTTCGCATCGAAAGTTGAAAAAAATTTCTAAGTACACAATTTGTATCGATACAGGAAGTTGAAGATCAAGAAATTTACTAAGTGTAGAATTCGCATCTTCCTGTTGTGCGAAAAGTTCATGCGAATTGTTTGAAGGTTGAAGAAAAGTTTTTTTAGGCAATAATTTGCATACAATAGCGTGTGAATTTCTCGGATTTCGCATAAAGCTACGTGCGGATTTCATAGAATTCGTATACCAAGTTATGCGAAATGTTAGGGGTGTGCGAATTTCTTACATTCTGTGAATTTTGGTGCATTTTCTTTGGTGCGCTAATTGTTTGAAACTCAGTGGTATTCTAGTGTTAAGCTTTTGTCGTTAGCACCGCGTTTGGTTCCAAGTTTGAGTTTGGCTTTTGGTGGGTTGGACAAACCACAGTGAACTACGCGAGTTGCACCGCGACTTGAGGTCGCGGCACAACCCGCGAAACCCTCTGGATGGGCTTGGTTTTGTGTAAGCGGGCGAGTTATGCCGCGAGTTGAGGTCGCGGCATAACCCGCGAAATCAGCTGGCCGACTTAAGGGTTTCAGTTTCACAAATATCTCATTTAGATCTCATCTCTCAATCTCTAAACTCTCTTCTCTCTCTCTAAATATTTATCTCTCTCTCTCTAAGTTTGGTTGGTATTCTTTGGATCTTCGAGCTTCTGTTAATCGCTAGTATTAAGTGCATTGCTCGGGGTTTCAGTGTAGAAAGCTTCGTCTTCGCAAGGGGGTCGATATCTGGTTCTTCGGGTTTTCGTATAAACCTATTGGGTGAGTTCCTACTACCATTTTACAAACTTTATACATGTCAAAACTCTTATTTGCGAAATCCGAAGTATTTCTACGGTATGATTTCATGTTCTATACATTTTGATATAAATGGAGTTTTTGGTGATTTTCGGGGTTCCCGATCAGTTTTGACTAAAATGACGGGTTCCGCCTTATTATAAGTAAAATGATGTTTTGCTTGCCCATGTTGTGGCTTATTGAAAGAATGTTTATAAACTGGTTTTATGATTATATTTCTTACCAGCAGTTGGTCTGGAAAACGACATTTTGAAATATAAATGTGTTGATAGCTATTTACCTAGCTTTGATGGTCACATGAAATATTGTGACAAGTCCTGACTATACTAGTGGATCCCTAGGTATCGAGTCGACTTATGGCTGGGAAGGATATGCCCCTTCTATTGTAATTAGATACATTTGATCCTCGGGGGCAACTTGGTACGGTTATGTGAGACCGGTTACTAGCCATGGGTCAAATTGTAGCCTAACGAACGAGTATGGCATGGTTCCTCGGGGGCCCTCCCTCACATCGTAGTACGGACCGTAGCGTTCGTGGCCATGGTTCCATGTATTTATCTCATAACTCGGATTGGTGGTCTACTTTGTGTTACACCACAATCCTTGGTAAAATGGTTCTTTTGTCATCGTATGATGAGTTTTGGACCGAAAAGGCCCGGTTGTGGCGAAATGTTATCTTTTATAAATTAAACCTTTATGAAAAGATTTTCTTATGATACTGATGTTTATATCCCTGATTTTGTATAAACTGTATGTTCTCACTAGGCTTTAAGCCTAACACTTTTTTCTCAAATGATATGTATAACAGGTTTCCTTTAGCGGCGGGTCGCCGAGGGTTTGAGTGTCGAGTGTGGACTCGAGGCATTGTTGAGACGACTAGTATTTGGAGTTGGGCATTGTTAAGTCCCATTCTTGAATGAATTTTGGATCGTCGGCTGATGTAATCTATATAGTTAAGTTTAGATTAGTTTGTTGATGAATTCTATATCCGCTCAGATGTTGTATAGTCTTAAGGACTGATCCTCTTTATGGGAAGTTTATTTCAATACGGATGTCTTGTTGCCATATTTCCAGGTTTTAATTTACTCTGAATTTTAGAGTGTTACAAGAGGACCCATCTGGATATGGGTACCCAAAAAAGAAGTAATGTGTTCCTTTTGCAAGCCTGTCATTTGTGGTTCATAGACTCTGGTTGCTCAAGACATATGACAGGATACAAGCACTTACTGCATAATTATGTGGAAGAACCTGCGGGAACGATTAACTTTGCAAATGTTTATCTTAAAGGATACGTCAGAGGATACGACATGCTTACAAATGGCACTGTAACCATCAACAAAGTACTATATGTTGAAGGACTTGATCACAACTTGTTTAGCATGAGTCATTTCTATGATAGTTTGTATCAAGTGCGGTTTACTATAACTCACTGTCACATTGAGGATCCGGACGGTTCTGAGGTTTTTAGAGCTGAAAGATATGGTAATCTATATGCGGTAAATTTTCCAACTCTTTCTGCAACTCGTTCAGTGTGCTTACTTGCTAAAGCGTCAAAAGAACAAAGTTGGATCTGACATCAGCGTTTGTCTCATCAAATCTTTAAAGCTATTGATACGTTGGCGAGACAAGGTATTGTCAAGGGTCTTCCTGAAATGTGTTTCGAGAAAGATTCTCTATGTCCTGCTTGTGAAATGGGGAAGATGAAAAGAAGTTCCCACAAGTCAAAGATTGAATCTTCTTGTACAACGCCGTTGGAAATGACTCATATGGACCTTTGCGGCCCGATGCGTACTCAATCAATCAAAGGTAAAAAGTACATTCTCGTAATGATTGATGAGTACTCAAGGTATACATAGTTGGAATTTCTGCAAGCCAAATCAGACGCGCCAAATTTGAACATTGCCTTCATAAAGAAAGTACAAGTTCTGCTTCAATTGCCAATTAAGAAGTTGCGTAGCGATAACGACACATAATTTAAAAATGAGACTCTTCAAAGCTATCTCAATTCAGTTGGGATTTCTCACAATTTCTCAGTCGCGCGCACACCGCAACAAAATGGCGTTTTGAACGGAAAAAACAGAACTTTAGTCGAAGCGGCAAGAACCATGTTGGCATATTTTGGTCTTCTATTTTACCTATGGGCTGAAGTTGTTGCAACCGCTTGTTTTACTCAAAACCGGACGATTGTGATTAAATGCTTTAATAAGACAGCTTATGAACTTATTAACAAACGTAAACCGAATGTTAAATTTTTACGTGTTTTTGGTTGCAGGTGTTATATTCTCAATGATCGTGATAATTATAATACCCCAAAAATCCGTCATCCGAATTATATATAATTGTGTGCCTATTTAAGTTGTACCTTATGCATTACTTAGTAGACTCTAGATTAAGAATAACCTTGTTGAAGGGCCAAATCAAGTAATTTAAAAACTTATATAAAACTTGAAATTTAAGAAGTTTGAGGGGACCAAATTAAACAAAGGTTCAAAGTTGTATTTATATAATTAAAAGAAAAACAATAGGCTTATTTGTTCATCTAGATTAAATCGTGTAGAGAGAGAGAGGGAGAGAGAACTAGAGAGAAAAAGGGGGAAATCATCAATTTCTTGAAGAATTAAAGAAATTAAAGTGTAATTTTGAAGATTGGAAGTCAAAAACACTAAGGTAATCCCTTGATACCTTTGATTTTTGGTTTTTATGATTGAACACATACTAAGTATGTGTATTCTTCTTTGTTTTAGTAAATTAGGTGATTAGAAATGGATGGATTCTCTTAGTTTAGCTAAAATCCTTCACAAATTGAAGTTATGTTTTGATTTTGGGTCTTTAATCTTGAAATTGGGTTTTGCATGAGATGATATGTTTAAGTAATGGTCAATCTATGTTATGTTGGTTCAAAATGTTCAAGGATTGGTAATTGGAACCATGGATGTAGTTTTAAGCTCTAACTTGTAGTTGTGTCCTCCATGTGTTTGATGAAATGCTTCAATAGAAATGCATATGTCTAACAGATTCTATCCAGTGAGTTCAAAAATTCGTATAAAATAATTGGTTGATGCAAATGAGGTGTATGATATATCGTTGGAATGCTTAGAGTGTCTAGAACAACTTTGTAGTTTACCTCAAGATCAAATTCTGACTTTAAATGTCCCAAAACAGTGTGTTTTTGAGACTGGTCACACTGTACTCGGGATCAACACATAGAAAATAGATGGTTTATCCAAATGAGATGAATCCAAAACGACTAGATTCCTAAGAGATCATATAACAACTTTCATTTTGATGGTAACTACTGTTTTGGCTTCTAAATGGGAGGAAAAGTCAGAAACTTTAGGTATCTGAAAGTTGTTAATTTCTAGAATGTGTTCTTCTTTGAAAATAAATCTAGTGTTCTAAATGTCATGTAAATGTCATGTTTACCTTGTTTAAAGTGTCTTAAGGATATTGTTAGCACGAGGTTCATAGATAATTTTAGGACCCTTGTGACTTGTGTGAGCATAGAATTCCAAATTCCGTTACCGATAATTCAAAGAATTCATGTTGAATTGCAGGAGACTATAAGGATAGGAAAGGGATCATCTCAGGTACGGATTCAATCTTCTTTGACACGGGAATGACCATTTGATGTGGTCATTTCATCCACATGATTCAATATGAATCCAAATATCCACAAAAGTAGGTATGTGAATTGATTATCCGGAATTGTTTACAACTTTTGATCATTTTTGCTTTTAGTTGTTGTCTTTTGATTATATAACATGCTTTTTGATCCGTTTGTGATTCCTTTTATGGATTTTCCCAGATAACGAACTTCTATTGGATATGAGTTTATATGTCTTAATCCAATTGCTCATTACATGAACTTTTATGTGAATTTCCGAAATCAAAATACGTTGAGAAATTAGAAACTCTTTTTGGGTTATGCTTTGATTCAATGAAATTGAATTTCGATTTTGGACTTGTTTTTCGAACACCGGACTTTGGGGCACCTTTGTCTGGGATGCTACCATAGTGGCTACAAAGACTATGGCGTCTTCAACGAATGGTACTTTGTACCCGGCCTTTACGGAACAGGCTACCCGATGGCGTATGGATCGATCCTAGATGTAGTTCCAGAACTTGAGGTCGTGGTTAAATCCACGGTGGGACTTAGGCGGTGTGTGCCCGTACCCCTAAATTCCAACCGTCCGATTGGTTTGGCCGACCATCGAACAACGTGTCTTTGTTGCACGGAATTAAGAACTTATATGATTTGAGACTTTGATTTTGACATCCGTTGATTCGGATTTGTAGTTGTTTTCGAGTTATATTCGGATCACCATGATTTCGGTTTATTGATTCATTGAATGTATATAATTCCAACCAAGTTGATTTAAATGGTTAATTCATTTTTCATTGTACCTAATCTTATTAATTTATTCTTTGGATTACTATTTTTCTTTTTGTATATATTATCCGTTCACTGAGCAATGTCGCTCAACCGTGTGTTTTCTTTGCACGGCAGGTACTTGATGTAGAATCGGGATGGGGGCAAGGTGACGTGAGCGACACAAGTGACTTTTTGGGATAATCCTTCCTAGTGACGCTATATCTTTTGGTTATAATTAATAGTTATGCTAAGCTTTTGGAATTGTATTTTTGTAATGTATATGATTACTTAGCATGCTCTGTACTTTCCCAACCTCTTTCTGTAAATGAGGTTCTTTTGGGTTTATGTGAATATATATATATATATATATATATATATATATATGTGTGTGTGTGTGTGTGTGTAACGGAAACTGTCCTAAATCACTCAGGACGGGGGTCGTTACAATAATCTTGGCAAGTTTGACAAGAAAGCAGACGAAGGCTATTTTATCGGTATTCTCTAACGTCAAAAGCCTATCGTGTTTATAATCGTCGGACCAAGACTATCATGGAAATCATACATGTGTCATTTGATGAAAACTCAACATTACAACACAATTCAGAACTCAAGCTTAAAGGAAAGGCTTCTATTCATGACGGAATAGAACCCAAGCCAAAACAGAATAAGTCATCTAACTCTTCAATTTATGTATATGAGTTAGATCTTTTATTCTTTGATGCTTTCATGGACATCTGTGCAGATTTTGATAAATCAAGTGTGTCCGCATCAACTTCAGAGGTTCCTATCATAACAGATGATTTATCTGGACCTTCTGAACCTGTCACAATAACAACCTCTTCAGGTACATTTACATCTAATGTTTCAGATAATACTAATACTGGTTCTGCTTCTGCAGATACAAATTCTGGACAAGAAGTCCTGAGCACTTCCTCTGTTGCACCAAAATTACTTTCATCAGATACACCAGTACAAGAAGTTTTAACAACTTCTCAGGTTGTTCCTGAGATAATTGATGATTATAACGAGCAAAACACACAAGTGTCTGTTCAACCTCTCCCTAGCACAACTCGATGGACAAAAGGTCACCCTCTTCACAATATTATTGGTGATGTAAATAGTGGAGTGAAGATGCGTGCAACATCGACAAATTTCTGTCTTTATTCAAGTTTCCTTAGTTCCTTAGAACCGAAAAAGGTATCTGAAGCTCTTCAAGACCCTGACTGGATCCTTGCAATGCAAGATGAGCTACTTCAATTTGAAAGGAACAAGGTATAGCGGCTAATCCCACGTCCAAAAGACAAATATGTGATTGGCACAAAGTGGGTCTTTAGGAATAAGAAAGAGGAGGCTAGAGTTCTCGTACGTAACAAAGTTAGACTGGTCGTGAAGGGTTACTGTTAGCAGGAGGGCATTGACTATGCCGAAACGTTTGCTCCTGTTGCACGGATTAAAGCCATCAGAATATTTCTTTCTTATGCAACACATAAGAGTTTTACTGTCTACCAAATGGACGTGAAATCTGCTTTTCTAAACGGTATATTGCATGAGGAGGTATATGTTGCACAACCTGAGGGCTTTATCGATTCACGCTACCCAGACCATGTTTATGTTCTTGACAAAGTGTTGTATGTATTAAAACAAGCACCAAGAGCATGGTACGAAACTCTCACACAATTCTTACTTGCCTCGGGCTTCAAGAAAGGTACAATCGATACCACTCTATTCCTAAAGAAGCAAGGTGAAGACTTAATCTTGATACAGATTTATGTAGACGACATAATATTTAGGTCTACCAATCCTAAATTATGTAAAAACTTTTCAAAAATTATGGAGACTCGGTTTGAAATGTCGATGATGGGTGAATTGACATTTTTCCTTGGTCTTCAAGTAAAAACAGTCCCCAGAAGGTATCTTTATCAACCAGTCGAAATATATTCGTGACATTTTAAAAAAGTTTAACATGACTGAGAGTTCTGTAATGAAAACGCCCATGGCTACCGGCACGCTTCTGGACGCAGATTTAACCGGTAAATCTGTCGATCAGAAAATGTATCGTAGCATGATCGGATCATTATTGTATCTCACAGCAAGTAGACATGATATCATGTTTGCTACCTGTTTTTGTGCAAGATATCAAGCTAACCCGAAGGAATTCCACCTTATTGTTGTCAAAAGAATTCTTAGATACTTGAAAGGCACTCCCGAATTAGGCATTTGGTATCCTAAGGATTCTGGTTTTGATTTAACTGCATTTACTGATGCTAATCATGCAGGCTGTAAACTTGATCGGAAGAGCACCTCTGGATCGTGTCAATTTTTAGAAGATAAACTTGTAAGTTGGACATCCAAAAAGCAGAATTGCGTGTCTACATCCACTCCTGAGGCAGAATACGTAGCTGCTGCAAGCTGTTGTTCACAAGTCCTCTGGATGAAAACACAACTGAAGGACTTTGGATATTCTTACAAGCGAGTCCCTATCTATTGTGATTCCAAGAGCGCAATTGCGATAACTGCTAATCCCGTTCAACACTCAAAGACTAAGCATATCGACGTGCGTTACCATTTCATCAAAGATCATGTGGAGAAAGGCGATATTGAAATGCACTTCATTCAAACAGACTATCAATTGGTTGATATCTTCACGAAACTGTTAGATGAAAAACGCTTTAATTTCCTGATCAGCAAACTCGGTATGTTGAATATGTCTGCTTGAATTCTTATCCATGATCTGAGGGGGAGTTGATTCTTATTCATTGCTTATTTGAATGTGTCTAAGGGAAGTAAGAACATTTGTTTATATTCTTCAATATTGACAAAGGATGAATCATTTTTATAATGATTACCAAAATCTTTATTGTTTTGCAGGTAATACTTTGTGACTATGGCTTCTGAATACTTCTATTCAGATTCCAGACTTAAGTGTTTTTCTGCTTAAGGATGCTGATAAGATACATCATTTAGGAAGTTTTTATGGTCTATTTGAGGGAGAGTTTGCTTAAAATTTCCACTATCATATTTTTTTATGGGAGAGATAGTAGAAAAGAAAATTGTTGTTAATTGCTATATTCATAATGTTCTCTGCTAATAATTTGAATTTTTACAGATATCGAGGGGGAGTATCCGAAGTTTTGTCAAATGATGCTTAAAAGATAAATATTCATTTTAGGGGGAGTTAAGTTTTCTACATTGAAGGTATATCATTCTAAATCTTAATCTCTACCACATTATGAAAGACGAACGACTTTCGGATGTGAAAAATGTTTTCCTAAACGTTCAAACCACTTCGTGTTCTAAATTGTTTTTTGAATTTCGAAGTGTGATTTTAAATGTTTTTCATATCGGTACTTTGACGTTTATCTGACCGCGCGTTTCTCAAAAATAAATATTTGTGTATTAACTTGTATTTATACCTTCAAGTATTCTTACACACATTGGTTCAGTACATTCTTATTGACTTTGTTATTACCATGTCTCAAAAGATAAATCTTTCGATTGTAATACTCCCGTTTGTATTCTAATTTGTTTGAAATCAATCATCATTTCTTCATAATTGTGCTTTCATTGTTAAATGGTTTATATTTTGTTCATATAAACAAATATTCATTCTTTGATATCCCAATATATTTTTTCTTCATGAATACATTTATATTTTGATCTGATCGAATCATTGTCAAATTCTCAAAACATTTCGCTTGAATTCGTTTCATTCATTTAATTTCATTGTTTTAAGAGATCTTAAATGTTTAAAATGCTCAAATTTCATTCTTATTATTCATGAGCATACATTTTCTGATGATAATATCTTGTGCTTAACTGTCAATATAACTGTTGAGCAACAAATTCTTTTTAGGACAAAATACATGGGATTCAGTGTGAGTGCTTAAAAGACTTCCATGGATTCACGTTAACCAGTGTTTCCTACCCCGGAAGTAATCCTTGAGTGATTGAGGGGAGAGGGGTCAAAAGACTTGAGAGTGAGTGTGTGCTGAGGTAAAATGTAAAAGAGAGTTTGGTTAGAAGATAGCTCAAATGTTTAAAAGAAAAGAGGGTGAGAGATCAGACTAAAAGAATATTAAACTATGCACCAAACCTTTTCTGAGTCGGACAGCTACATAATCTGTTGTTTCACAATTTTTCGTGAACTTCATTGAAAAAGACAATTAACCCATGCCAACTCTTGCATATAACCACACCAGCTACTCATTCTTTTCTTAACAAAAAAAATGTTTCAAATTTTAAAGGGGAAGCAACACATAATCTATCTGGTCTTCATTCGGATGATTCGGATATTGAAAAAGAAGGAAAGTTGCCCCACCTTCGACCATTTTCTCATGCACATTGAGTCTATGTAATATCTGTTGTTGTCTCAACGGTTTACATATTTTGAACCTGTTATAAAGCTTTAAGTGCTTCAATCATTGCTACACTTACACGAGCACACAAGGAATAAGTTTTCTTGTCTTAACATTCATAGAAAATTCCTTTGTGGTTTTTTCAATGATTTAATGGAATCCCTGGCGGGGTGAACATCAAAAAGCTCCTTTCCCATGTGCATTCGTTGTACACACTAGCTTTGTGTTACTGACAGGCAGGTTAACTGATTCATCTATTGATTCAGGTTTTCCAATCCAAATTTGTCTGAATTTGAAAATATTCGGATAAATACTTTTATGAATTGACGACAAATTATTTCAAATCAGATCAGAAGGAGATCAAATTTCTTTAGGGGAGATTGTTCATATTTTTCCAAAGGGGGAGAATGTCTTAATCTCATGAAGATTGTGCTTATTTTGCTGAATTGGGGGAGATATTTCAAAGATAGAGCTGACGTTGAAATGTTTTGATGATTCTGATTTCTCATAATTCATCAAAAAGGGGGAGATAGTTCAAGATTTCAAAGTCAGGTTCATGATTATCAAAAAGGAAAATAAAGTTGTCAAGAAGATAAAGTCAAAGTAAGTCAAAGTAAAGTCTGATGACGAGATTATCTAAAATTTCATTTTTGTAACCAAAGGAGGAGATTGAAGAAAATGCTAAAGATTTGAAGTTTTCAAAAGATTGCAAAGATTGTCAAAACTATTCAAGAAAGTTAAAGTTGTTCAAGATTCAAAGCTGAAAGATATCTGAAAGCTGAAGATTTTTCATCAAGAAGAAGACCTGAAGATTATTGTCAATTTTTCTTAATCTTGAATCCAAAGGGGGAGATTGTTAGAACTATATTGTATTCAAGATTAAAAGAGGATCAATTGTGTAATTGTTTGTAATTGTCAAAGTTTGTCAAAGTTAAAATAGCAAAAGTCAACAAGGGTTAGAGTGTTTGACTTTAGTTTGAGAGACGTCATGTTGACCATTTAAATATCTTATGGCTTTGTTAGATTTGTATGTACGCACAAAAAGAACACACACATAATGAGATCATGTACACTGTTGAAAACACACACACACACACACAGAGCTTGAGAGAAAAATCCAAGAAATAGGTATATGGATTTATGGAGATGTTGTAATATGTGATCAATCAATAAACTAGCATTTCCTACATTGATTGTGTGTGATTATGGAGTTAGAATCTGGAACAACAAAGATAATCATTGAATTCTAACAAAATACAATGTATCTCGCTAAATTAAACAAATTTGTAAAAAAAATCATTATCACTCTCTCAAAACCATCCAAAATCGTACCGTAAATCGACAAAAAATAAAAGGAAACATTAAAATCATGATGTATCTTGCTGCATTGCGCGAGTAGGCTTCTAGTTTAAATTAATTTGAACCTAATTATTGAGAATCTTGAAAAGAATGATATAATCATCATCCTTAAAATACAAGCAGTAATTTTTTTCTAACATCCCATTTAATACTCTGAGTAAATTACGAACGAAAATTACCTATATACTTTAATCACTGACTCTAATGTTTGAAGTAACCATTCTGACTGGTCCAACAAGTTCACAAAGTTAACACCATTTTTTTTGCTTGTCGTGAAACCATAAAAATGTAGGGCCTAAGTATAAATTTTTAATGGTATATAAATGTGAAACCATATGTTTTTTGGGGTGAAACCATAAGTTTTTTTTTTTTTTTGGGTGAAACCATAAATTTTTTTTGGTTGCAACCATAAACATTAAAGTCTTTTTGGGAGTTTAAATGGAAAATTAAGAAATAAAGTTACACTTTTAACCTTTCAAAGATTTTTTGTTTTAAATTACTTCCCTCCCTTATTCAATTTTCATTTTATACTCTTATCATATTAATTAATTATTAGTTAAAATACATAAAAAAATAGCTATTTTCCTTTACAAATTACAACGTTAGAAGGTCTCGTCGATACCTTTGAAACAAATCCAATATTAAATATTTTTAAAATTATTATATTTTTAATGTTAACACAAATAAAAAATAACATATTTGTAATGTTAGTTGTAGGTCCACATGAAGTGGTATCCTTGTTCAACCACAAAATGTGTTCCTTAGTGTGTAAAATTTTCAAGTTTGGTAATGGTGAAAGCATAGCTTTGGTTGTATGCAACCAGAAAGTTTAACAATCTGTGTTAAATTTTATAAAAAAAAACCTAGAAAGTTGTTCAAAGTGAGAATAGTTTATTAATATTTGAGGTTAATTTTTTGTTAGTAACTAATTTATTATTTTTAATAAAACCGTATTTTTTGATTAATTTATATTTTACATTACTATAGTTAATTGGTGCAACCATTTTGAAACCTCTCCCTCTCTCTCTCTCTATATATATATATACACATTAGATGATCTAATGGAAATGATTGAATAGACGTTTACAACAAACTTTTTTAATTTAAAAACCTCATCCCTTATTTTTTATTCGAAAAAAGACGAAAAATAAATAAAATTCGAGCGAAATAAAATACACAAAAAAAAACAATCATATTTTTCTCGTTAACTTGACATTCATATCGATATATTTTTTCATCCGTTTTTTCATATTTTTTCAGTTTTCATTCATTTAGATTTTTCCTTTGAACCTGACCCTATATATATATATATATACATATATATATAGGCGAATGACTGTGTAAGAAGTTGAGTTAATGTGAGAAAGTGAGAAATGGATCTGAACATTCCATCACTTATAATCTAAAACCCACCCATGAATCGCGTTTCATAGGAGAATTGATCTGGTGCATATCATCCTAATGTGCACCAACAGTTGATAACCACTTCTAACGCTTCTCACATTAACTCAACTTTTCACGGGAACCCAACTATCTATCTATCTATATATATATATATACACACACATATATATATATATATATATATATATATAGGTTCAAATGAGAAGTGTTAAGTGTGAGAAATAGATAAGTGATCCTAGCCTTCATCTGGTCAACATTTGCAGCTTTGACTGTGAAGCACCGGATAATTCGGTCGTATGGTATTATGTATATAGAGGGGGTAGTCTTATAACTTTTACAAATAGGTGGCAAATAGGTTCATATGTAAACTCGTGTGATTCACATATGAACTATTTGTGCATATATAAACCCTTGTGACTCACGTGAATCACAAAGTTTTATATATGCACAGATACTTCATATGTGAATCACAATGGGTTCACATATGAACCCGTTTGCCATCTATTTATAAAAGTTACGAAACTATTCTTCTATTTTTGGTGTAGCCGTAAATTTTGACCAGTCAAAGTAGTAATTTTTGACGAGTCAAATCCGATCATGACCGTATTAACGGCTAGGATTACTTCTCTACTTCTCATATATTTCACACTTCTCATTTGAACCTATGACACACACACACACACATATATATACTAGTTGTCTACCCGCGCGATGCAGTGCGGGTGAATCGCGATTCTAAAGCCAATAATTTTCCCTCAATCATGTTTTTTGTTTCGTTCTATTATTCGTCCCTCTTGATTTTATTTCACATAAAAGGTATTATTTCAACTTTTCTAAATGAAACTTTTCAAAGGCTTACAGGTGATTCATCTTATGGTTTATTTACTTACTATAAAATTTTAGATAGGTTTTGCTTAAAAGACATATGGGCAAAGGAGCATGAAAGAGGGATGCAACACATATCAAATAAGCAGAATATTTAGATTAGTGGATATTGGTGGATGATCATAGATATTAGACTGTTGGTTTATTCTTCTTTTTGTTCATTTGTTGATGCCATATGTACCTGAATTTTAATTGTAAGTAGAAAAGTTGGCAACAGGGTGTATAAAGCTGATGCTATTTGAACCCTTTTGGATCAAATCAGATCATTGAAAATGTGAAAAAAATTAAACCAACTTGTGTGCGTCTTAGCTTAATCATGGTGAACAAATTAAATAAGGCGTGATTGAGGACATATAGTAAAATTAAACCAACCATTATTTGATGATCTTGAAATATGGGAATTGAGAAGAAGGCATGAGCTTGGAGACAAAGTAACAGAGGAATCCGATTAGAACCATGACAATTGATAAAGGTATGAAGAGAAAATTAATGAAACTCAATAAAAGAGATCGATTTTTAAACAGAACAAAATTACAATTTTTTTCTATCAAAATTAACAAAGAAGCACCAAGCTACCAAACCCAAATCTGGAAACCAAGATCCACCAACACCAGATATGAAGTAAGCTTGCGAATGCAATGCTTATCATCAATGGCTTTAAGTTGTTTTA
Source organism: Arctium minus (assembly GCA_954870635.1). Lineage (NCBI taxonomy): Eukaryota > Viridiplantae > Streptophyta > Magnoliopsida > Asterales > Asteraceae > Arctium > Arctium minus. The sequence goes on along the minus strand of OX941089.1, from coordinate 44,880,031 downwards.
AGATCTCTAAATCTTGTCCAAAGTATCTGCAGATTTGCCCCGTGGATCCAAGATGAGAGAAATTAGATGCCCAAAGCTTTCTGCAAGTGTCCATCATCAAAATGTTGTAGAGATAAGCAAATGAAGTAAACCTACAACACCAAAAAATGATGCTGAAATCTCAAAAGAAACTCATATATAAAGAAAACCATGTAAAGCTATTATGCCAGAGTCCAGAGAAAACATATGTCATGAAAATATTTGAAAGTGTAATCATACAATAATATATAAGGAAACCAACATACTTCTAAACTTGATATCTATTTGGATACCAATAACAAAGTTTTAAATACCAACAAATATCAAACAACAAAGTTTAAAGATCAAACCAAAAACATAACATCAGAAATATAGATCAAACGAGCAAATATAGATCTACAGTAAACAACACACATCTACCATTTTAAATAAAAAAAGTACAGAAAGAAGAGAATCGGTGACATGTCGAACCATACGGGCGATGAATCAAGGAGAGATCAATCAAGATGGGGGGAAGGAGAACCAGGGAGAATTAACGGCGACAACATGTTTTACGGAGAGGATCGGTCGTTCAGAACATAGGTTTTGGAGTTGAATACTTCATTCACATCGGATCTTGTGGTGGGCTTTGGAGATGAATATCGTTTATGCGGTGAAAATGAATCAAATACCCATCTAGGATTGAAGATGAATCAAACAACTTACACAGAGCAAAAGTTAGAGACAAGGTATGAAATTTGAAATTGGAGAAATGGTTAGTTGGATTAGATCAAATATTGAATATACATATCAAATTTTGAATATGCAGACTTTGAGAAACGGGAAGCGTCTTCTTGAGCGGGAATGCCAAACCAAAAGTTGTATATCAAGCAGAAGGTTTATTGGAATGGAAAGGCATGTTTTTTGAGAGATAAAAACACAAATCCTAAAACATAAAAGTTTATAAATGTAGTACCATGTGTTTTAGAAGTTGTAATCAAGTGTTTTTTTTATATAGTATAGATAATCTATTGGGGTGGGAATGGAAAAAGTGGGTCTGAAGAACCTGGGTATCAAGAAAGGCAAGTTTGAGTAGTCCTTTTTGGTGGACAACAAAATCATGCTTTAACACTTGTACCTTATGCATATTAACTTGTAATTCATAGTTTTTTGAAATTATTGCATAAAAGGGTTGTACATTATGCTTGATGGAATGTAATTAAGAGTTTAGATGTATAAGCATTATAAGGTAGTAATATATATTGTAGGGATTTGATTGTATTTGTAACCGATAAACGCAACGGAAATTAAAATAATTTGGTTACAATCGATAGAAAACTTATCTGTATATAATCAAAACCCAAACGGATCCAATGATGCATTTAATCCAAACTCAAACCCACGCCATAGGGTGTTTAGAGATGTACATTTCAGATTTGTTGTGGTTGAACGAGCTGAGCACTTAGAAACCAATTGAGGTTTCCTCTAGCGGTATCCACACACGAACACGCGAAATACCACCGGGTGCTAGCCCAATAACCCTAGATCTATATGTGTTTTACAGAAAAGAAAATGGTTTCTTTTCTGTATTTCTCTGAAAGGCTATTCTAATTTAATCGTATTGTCAAAAGGTTTAGCCTAATCCCTTATTTATATAAGAAGAATTATAGTTAGACTATAATTCAATTAAGGATTAAATAAGGTTTACTAATTATCTGTAATATTCAAATTCAAATTCAAATTCAAATTCAAATTCAAATTCAAATTCAAATATATATAATTATCCTTTTTAAACTTTAAAATATAATTATATAATTACAGATAATTCCTCGTAATTAACATAATTATGTTTTCACCCTGTAATTATCATAATTACTTTAACACATATTTTCATAATTATTCTTTAAGAATAATTATTTTCTTAATCAACTTGATTTAATCCGTGTTTCTAAAAATGGAAACAAACGCATTCTTTGTGTACGACCATATATGTTTACATACTCCTCAGCAGTATCTATGTGTGACACGTGTCGTGGACATATAATAACTCACATATATATATGTGTGTGTGTGTAATACTACTAAACACCTTACCCATGCAATACCCATTTGTTACCCATAGACTAACAACTTGTACTTTCCTATCTAAACCTACATATGTTGATTAAAGGGTTGTTTACTCTATACTTACCCGGTAAGCGCTTGCAAGTAAGAGTAATACTTTAACTTAACTTACCGGTAAAATTTTAATCATTAAAACATCATCATATGCAACATTTTGATTTGCTAAGCGTTTAATGGGTTAGAGTTGTCACTTTCACTTACCGGGTAAGACTGTCGTGACAGAGTCTGCAAACCAAATTCTTAACAGTAGTTAAATATGAAAAAATAAACTACAAGGAAATCAAGAGACATATCATAAACAATATTTTGATCAGATGTGTATACCTCAGTAAAGATCTCCAATATCTCTACTCAGATGTTCATATTAGGCAAGCTTCCATCTGGAAGGGGTTAAAGCTAATTCTTCAAAAAAGTTAGAACACCATGATCTAGGAACACTAATTGAAGTTGTTTCCTGCCATGAAAAATAAGAAGGTAAATAAAGTAACATAGTTACAAAGCAGATATGCAAGATGATCCCACTTACTTGGCTAATACATCTGTTAAAAGATGCAACTTTTTGAGTTTATTTATAGCTGGTTTTGATTGTCTATTTAGTCATGCGTCTTCCTCTGCCACAACTTCAAGCTCAGCCATAACATTTTCTCTTCTTTCTCATCTTGAAAAGATCCTTAATTTCATTACTTTCTTCAACCTATTGTTAAAATGTTAAGATAAAGAACCATATCAAGCTTTAAACTACATGGAAACAAAGATCCAAGTCAAACCTCCAAATCATTGGTGCCAAATACTTGTAGAAAAATCAATGTCTGACTTACCACTGCAAAATACTTATAAATTAAAACGAATAAGTAAGAGTGAGATTTAGATTTACAATAGCCAACATAAGGCCTTCATGTATATGCACAACTATCTTATCTTACCTCAGGAGCATGGCTTGGAGAATATTAACCTCCATGGTCACTGCCATACATCATCTGGATCAAGCTTTGATGCAACATGAAGACCCTTTGCAGCTTCTTCCCATCGACCAAGCAATGACCAGTGATTAAATATTACCATAAACAAACACAAAAAAACCAAACATTATAACATTAGAATTTGAAATTCTAAAAACAAACCCACAGATCCATTCCAACCAGAATAATATCAACCAAGTAAACCAACCTTTTTACCCAAACCCAATGGATACAACATATGCATCCAAAACTGCATCCTTTGAAAACCCTGAACCCCATTCTCACAGCAACAAATTTCCAAGCTCTTTACCAAATATGCAGCCATATAATCCATATAACCAGCATCTGTTGAAGACCAAACCTCAAACCAGCATTCAATAAATGAAGAAAACAAACTCCATACCAGGATAGATGAGGAGTCCATATGGGATTCGTGGTGTTGAGATGTAACCTCGTAAGCGTTCGAATCCGGTTATGCTTCTGATTTATGTGTTCGTCGATGTTTGAGATCAAGAGGAGTGAGATCTAAGATTTTGAAATTTTGAAAATTTTGAATCAGGACTAATCAATAGGGAAAGATGGAGAGAGCTAATGACTACCAAAGATGCAGAGTAAGGAAATTGGAAACTCGTAATTTTGAATGAAACCCTAGGTCTTGAAACAACAATCAGAACGTCTCGATACTCTAAATCGCCACTTTCCCAGCTGTAGTTGCCTGCAAGGCTGAAACCCAACCTTAAAATATAGACACTGTATTGGGAGAGAAACATACACAAAGAAAGAAACTTTTTTTTATTAGAAAGAAAGTCTGAACCTTTCTTCAACAAGCCCCTCATCCATGGCTGTGACATGGATAAAATCAGCGTATCAACAACATGTACATTATGTTTTAGAGGTTGTAATTCATAGTTTTTTCAATTTCATTCATAAAATGGTAATACCTTGTGCTTTGTCGGTTGTAATTAAAAGTTTTGCTTAAATGCATTTTAAAGTAGTATATATATAGGTGAAGGATCATGTGAGAAGTAGAGGTTAACATGAGAAGCGTGAGAAGTGGATCTGAACTGTTGATCACTTTCAATCTCATGCCCTCATATGAATCATGTCTTAGAAGGGAATTGATTTGGTACATCTTATCTCGGTGTATCTATTTCTTATCCAACGGTTGATAAGCACTTCTCATGTTAACCTCAACTTCTCATCGAAATCCAACACACCATATATATATATATATATGACGAATGATCATGTGAGAAGTTGAGTTAACAGTGAGAAACGTAAGAAATGGATCTGAACCGTTGATTTCTTTTAATCTCAAGCCCTCCTATGAATTGCGGTTTAGAAGAGAATTGATCTGATGCATCTTATCTCGATCCATCTCATCCTAATGTGGGTCAATTCTCATCCAACGGTCGATAACACTTCTCACCATTAACTCATGTTCTCACCTGAACCCAACCCATATATAGAGGAAAGTTCAAACAAGAACGTTAACTATTTAAGAAAACAACAAATCACGTAGAAAATCATATGTGATTTTACATTAACCCGAAAAAAAGGGACTCGGACGACTGTGACTACGACCTAAAGTCGCGGACAAAGTCACATATAATTCATATATGATTTTGTACGTGAATCATATATATTATTTTATATGTACTCAATACAACTCTATATAGTACATATATTATGACGTTTTAATTCTCACGTAAACTTGACCTTGAACGTATGTAAATACTTATTTGAGGTTATACAAAACCGGTTATCGATCAAGGGAAGGGACGAGCCAATAATAATATAAGTATATTATTATGTAGGCGGGTTTTGGTGTTTCGGCGCCAAATCCCATGTGATGGTACCACCGTACCCTTTTGATGCATTTCGGACCTACCTCCTCTCTCTTTTCTTCTTCTCTCCCACAACCGAAAACAAAAAAACAAAATTCATTCGCCTTTCTTCCCATTCTCAAATCAATGCACATCTGAACTATATTCTCTCTCTAACTTCTTCTCTTTGATCCAGAGAGAGAAAGTGGAGAGAGATGGAGGATATGGCGGTGCTTGACGATCAATCCAAAACTTGCGTCGTCCTTGGAGGCAGAACCTTCGTTGGGAGATGTCTTGTTATGAGGCTATTGATGCTAGGTAATTGGATCGTTCGGGTTGCCGATTCCGCTCAGTCCCTCCTACTTGATCCCTCCGATTACAAATACGATTCGCCGCTTAACCCTGCTCTATCTACTGGCCGTGCTTCCTATTTCCATGTCGATGTGCGCAGCAAAAAATCGGTCACTAATGGTACTTGTTTTACTTTCTATTCTATGTGTATGATGATGCTCTTTTTGTCTTCTATTTTTTCTCTACCATAAAATTTGCTGCAGTTTTTGTATTATATGTATCCACAAACTGAGTATAATAAGATGAATCGAGAGTTGCTGTTTTCTTGGCTTTTGAAACTGCTGCTTGGAAGTATTACAATTGACAAATCTTGCAAGTACGTCAAACCCTACAAGAGGAGCCTGTCAATGTCATGCCATACCCTCTTATCCACATCCAAGCTGTATGTCTCACCGCAGCTGCAAGAGCCTTTCTGCTTCTGCTAAGTTGTCCTCATATTTATCGTTAGTTTTGTGCTTGGGTGCCATTTGAATGCATATCATGCTGCCTCTGCATCTAATTCAGACATTGTGTGGACCCGGTTCTCTAGCACAAGTAGGGGGTCCCTTAGACCTTAGTCATTCCATAATACCTCAAAATAATAGAAATAAGAAGGAATCTTGTGGAATACATCTAACTATATTCTGAATCCTGTGATATTCATACGAAATATTTGGATACAAATTTACTTATAAGTGGGATTACACTTTCTTGAAATACTAGATTCTCACTATTCTCTAGAATGCTCTTCTTTTCCAGTCAAGTTATAGAGCTAGGAATTTTTATTTAGGCCCGCACAATTAGCAATTTTGATTGAAAAACGACTTCTTGTGCCCAAAAGTAGGATTCAAATTGATATAGTGATTATTTTAGGTTATTCAATCATATTAAAATTTTCACATTTTAACCCACCTATTAATTTTCTTTTGTAATCAATACAACTTGTCAATCTTGAAGTTGACAAGTAAAATCAAATGTGCATTTCCTATGGGAAGAGGGAGTAATTAAAACTCACAAATTTCATGCATGTACCCTGAACAATTTAGGGTTTGTCTATAGGATTCAAATTGTTAACTTGCATTTATTCTTTTTATTTTACCACTTATAGTTTTCCCCAAAGTAAATATAGGCAATTGCGCCCTTTACTTTTCAAGTTGTTTTGTTTATATGAACTTGGTATTTTCCTGTGCTAATTAAAATGAATGTGATGCAAGATAATGAAAAAGATATTGTTGATAGCCAACACATCTCTCTTATTGAATAGAAGCTTCGTAACTCTTTACTCAACTCAATATCATTCGATAGCTCTATAGACATTGGGATTTACATCAGCACATACATTGAGATGGGAACACAATAGACTTGGGGAATAAGGAAACCAATAAATACTAAAATGCCCTTGGTATATAACAAAAGTTAAATAAACACTCCCTAATTTCCCATTTAATCAGTAAAACATATGTAAGTATCTATATTGATCCTAAATGCTCACTACTAATAATTACATATTGATTACATTAATTATTGTCCAATTGATAATGAAATAAAATTTTAACTTTTAAGTGATAAATAGTGACTACCTTTGAATCCTGGTCTATATATACATGCATACACGTACATATATACACACATGCCACATATATTCATGTATATATAGGTATGTATATGTACGTGCACATGTATATATATGTTTGTGTGTAATTGTACATGTATATTGTATATATGTATAAATATGCACATATGTCTATGTATGCATATACTTATATATGCATAGCTTAAGCCTTGAGTTTGATAAGATATTTGTAATCTTTATTGCATTTGAGACTAGATCTCTTTTGACAAAGTTGATGTCTAAGCAGGATTCATGAGATCAGTTGCATGCAACAGTTGATGTGTACATAATGCATCTCAAATTGACATTATCTTCAATATAGCTTATGAGGAGCAACACAGGAGCTTGATGATTATGTGTATTTGAGTAGTTACTTTGTATATGCATATTGAAAATCGTGTCTGAATGTTCTTTAATCCAACTTAAATATTTAGTACTCTTATAGCGAAGCGATGTCTGATTGAGTATGAAGAGAGATGGAATGTGTTGCGACTTTCAAAGTTGCCATTTTCTTTTCGATTCGTGTAGATTTATTAAATCTACATGTGACATAAGCAACTAGGATATAGTTCTCTTTTGATGTGGCTGCCATATCTTTTTAGTTCTTTGCATCCTTTTTATTGTAAAAGATATAGATTTTTTTTTTCGTTTGTATCTTCTCTTGAAGATTAAGTCCTTCAAATTGTGAGTTTCATTATGATCTTATAGTTTGTCTGCTTGTCCGGGATTTGCTGACCATTTTCTTTGTTGTACCTGATATGTGCAATATTTATGTGATGCTTTGCTTTCTGTCAACTTAATTCGATGTTTAGTTGTAGTAATAGACACACTCATGCATATACGCTAATTTGTTTTTAGATCATATTTAATATTTGAGAATCAGTGTTTGGAAGTCACTGATAATCCAACAAGGATTGGCTTTGTTGATGAACGAGACGGGGGCCTTTTTTTCTTCTTAGTAATGGTCATATTACTCTCCCATCCTTCTTCATCTGACCTTTTTTTGTGCTCTTGTTAATGAGGTAGTTTGTGTTATAGATAATAGCTAATCCTCACAAATAGCCACTATGGCAAACAACAACTGCTTGTTGGTCATTTTGTGCTTCTATTGTGTACTTTAATTATAATTGGTTCTAGAACTTGATTATCAGGCAGAGAGACTAAACCAATTCAGCATTTTTTTTTCTCTTTTTGCAGCTATTGAAGGTTCGTCAGTTGTGTTCTATGTGGATGATGCTGATTCCTGCTTTAATGATTTCTTTCTTGGGTACACAATAATTGTTCAAGGTCAATCATATTAGACTCAAATTAGATTGTCCCTGAAGTGAGACACAATGGTTTGTTACAGATCTCATATTTTATCAGTTGTATTTTATTTAGGTGTGAAAAATGTGATCAGTGCTTGTCGAGAATGCAAAGTTAAACGGTTAATATACACCAGTACTGCAGATGTAGTGTTTGACAGTTCACATGATATACATAATGGAAATGAGACGCTACTATATGCTACAAAAGTATGTGTTGGAAATTTTACCTTATGACTATACTACTTCCCCCCTTCTACATCAAGTGTTGTATATTATTTCTCAAAAACAAGAAAAAAGTAAGATAGTCGTGTGACAATTGGTTTTCAATAAATGTTGCCTCTACTTAAAGTGACATGTGTATTTTTAAGATTTATGTTTTTTCTTCTCATTCAATGTTCTATATTGTCCAAGCACCTTTTGTGGATCGACTTATGTTGATTCATGTTGTCCTATTCTTGTCTTCCCAAAAGGCATTGCTTGGGTAGATGGACTCGTTGAATAATGAATCAACATCGTTTTTATTATTGACATTGCTTGTAGAGGCATAAGTCAAAATTAAGCTACTTCAAAAGATTTCCATTCTATTCTAGTGAAGCCACACTTAATGGAGAAAAGGTGGGAATTATTTTGCTTATAATATTCTTCTTACAAGATAAAGTTCTTTGCCATGGCACAGTTTAAGAATGTATATAGTGAACTTAAGGCTCAAGCAGAGGCACTTGTTTTGCTTGCGAATGACATTGATGGCCTTCTTACATGTGCTCTTCGCCCTAGCAACATTTTTGGACCTGGAGACAAGCAGCTTCTGCCATCGCTGGTTGATGTTGCAAAATCTAGCTGGGCTAAGGTGTGGAAACCATATTGGTATTTAACTATTTTATATACATTTGTTGTTCCTTCTATCCTACTTATCATTCAAATCTGAAAATCTCTATGCAACAAAATTATTTAACCTTTTCAATCTACAAACTTACATTAATGTGTTACATCTCACAGGATTGCCTTCAAACTTGTAGCCTTTTCTTATATTTTGGATTTTGTTAGTATTAGTTTTAAGCGTAAATCATAGAGAGCCTGGCTCAAATGATCGAAGGATATCATCTACCATTGCTAAATGGGTCTGCTGGACCAGTTAAAATAGCATTGATGCATTGCTTAGAAAAGGTTATCTGGGCCAGCTATAACATAATCCAGCTTGCTTGCAGTTCTATATTCTCTGTTCTTAGAAAGTAGGGCTGCTTTTGCTTTTGATTTGTTCATAAACAAGAGTTGTCTCCTATCATTAGAGTATGATATCATCAATATGATTCTAGCATCAAGTAGATCAAGTTTTGCATAAAAGAAGCTAAAGCTTGTAATTTTTCTTCCATTATACATAACAACATCCCAGCATTTGCTTTTAAAGTTCTTTTTTCCATTCTGCATGTTCGGCCTATGAGTTCCATTTTGATTGTGTGAAGATATATGGAGAGGTGGTAAATGGATATGAGAAATGGGTGAAAATGCAATACGAACAAATCTATAACTTTTAAAAGAAGCAAAAGTTCATAATCATATTAGTGTCTCTTTCATGGTGAGTACATGTTTGTGGAACCGTGTTTTTTGATTGCAGCTTCTAAGCATGACAATTAAAAACATCACATATTTGGCAACCAAAAGTTGTTTGTCAAAAATTAATTTACTTTATTCTCTTTCAGTTGCAACTTCTATGCATGATAACTAAAAACAACACACGTATTTGGCAACAAAAAAGTTGTTTGTCTAAAATTAGTTTACTTCACTGTCTTTCTTGTGACAGGGATACTTCATAGGAAAATTATTTGTGTCTTATATTTTTTTGTTTGTTTGTTGAGAATTATGACTATTTGCAGGGGTATATGTCTGAGTATGATAATGTGTTGGTGCTAATTGTATTTTTTTAGAAGGATGAACAGAAGCTAAAATCGGTAGCAAAGAAACAGAAATGTCAGATAATCCATGTGGCCCATCATAGAGCTCTTGTTAAGAGCTGTCTTTTAGCTGTATTCCATGTTAGGCACTTGCAACATTAACATATTATGCTTACTTTGTTTTGCTTCCAGGTCTAGTCATTTAAGTGCAAAGTTACATCGGATTGTAGTTGTTTACTTAACTCAAATCTCTTGTCAGTTTATGTTAAGTGTCTTCTTGATATACTTTTTATAAGTAATAGAGTCTCTCATTCCAGTTTATTATAGGAAGTGATGGAAGCATGTCTGACTACACCTACGTGGAAAATGTCGCTCATGCCCTTATCTGTGCGGAAGCTGCTTTGGGCTCTCGTATGGTTATTGTGTCTGGAAAGGTATTATATAACAGTAGATTCTTACTTTTGAGAGCACTTGCTTACACCTTTAGTGAGATCAGTGATTAGAAATTATCCAATCTACTGTAGGTATTCTTCATCACTAATCTTGAGCCTGTGGGCTCTTGGGAATTTTCCTTGCGCATGCTGGAGGGGTTAGGTTATTACAGGTAATGAATGCATCCTCATTTTTTTGTAGAAATGATTGCATTGCACCTAACTCTTTCTTGAACCTTTTTAGATTTCAGGTGCAATACTATTGCATATTCAGGTTAATGACTTGAAAGAACCATTGAACTCATATTCAAGCTCATATGAGAAGAATTGTTTGAACTCATATTCTTTAAGTGCACAACCCAACAAAAATTATGATACTTCTTTTTCTCTAATTTATTAACCTACTTGAGAGTTATGCACTAGGTGTCCATATTTCATGTTTTAACAAAGAGTAACATAGGAAAGGCCACATTCTTATCCTAAACACAAGTCAAGCTGTCAACAACAAAGAGAGAAAGTAGAATGAGAATATCAAGAAAGAGGTAAAGAGAGGGATAGAATCATAGAAATTAAGAGATAAGGTTACGTATTGGACAAGGAAAATTCGTATCAGAGAGCTTTCTTGAAAAAATACAAGGTTTAATTGAATAGTTAACTTGTTAACTTTCAAAAACTTTGCATTGCTCTAGTGGTTTTTGAGTTCTAGTTACTAGCTAGTGCATTGATTTTGAACTCTTCTCAATTTACCTTCCCATAAAATATTTGAAATTTGTACACCAGTTTAACTTGCTTACTTGGAATCAAATGCCATAAGAGGAAACAATACTCTCTTTTATCTCTTTCTTCTAGATGTCTTTATGTCTTGTATCTTAACTGATATTTATTTATAAAAAGAAAAAACATGGTTAACATAATTTTTTTTCTCAAGTTTCTAGGTCTTTTTGTGGACCATGTAGTAATAAAGGAACATGATGTAGGCATGAACTTTGTTATGGTCTATGCATTCATGATGCAATAAAAAATGTTAACATGAGCTAATGTTCAGAAAAGTTGGTGAGAAGAATTTCTGTCTCGTTGATAAATTTTCTTGCTTGGTATTAATATTAATTAAAAGGTATTTCTCATAAATGTCTGCTTTATTCAATGATGCTGTAAGAATAACTAGTACTTTTATTTCTGTATAAAACAAGGAGGGTGAACCCTCTATATATACAAGACAGAAACCTTAAAGGACACCTAGACAAGGCCCATGGGCCGTAGACCAATATACACTAAATATACACTTAACACTCCTCTTCAAGTTGGAGCATAAATGTTAATCATGCCCAACTTGTTACAAATAAAATCTATTTGAGTTTTCCGGAGAGGTTTGGTGAGGATGTCCGCAAGCTGAAAGTCTGTCTTAATGTGAATTGGTTGAATGGATGGAGGGTCTGCTTGTGTGCCTACAACTCGATCTCTGATAAGATGACAGTCAACCTCAATGTGCTTCGTCCGTTCATGAAATACTTGATTTTTTGCTATATGAATAGCTGATTGACTATCGCAGTATAACCGCATCAAGTTGTTAGAAACTACACCGAGCTCTATGAGAAGACGACGAACCCATATCATTTCTGATGTAACATCTGCCATGGCTCTATATTCTGATTCAACACTAGATCTAGATACTGTGTGTTGCTTCTTACTCTTCCACGATACAAGATTTCCTCCAACAAATACACAATACCCGGTAGTAGATCGTCGAGAGATCGGGCAACCTGTCCAATCTGCATCTGAAAAACCAAATATCTGACCATCTCCTTCTGTAAAAGCACCCACATGACAATGCCCCTGATCAGAATATAAGATGCCAAGACCTGGTGTGGTCTTGAGATATCTCAAGACACGAAGAGCAGCATCCCAGTGTCCAGTGTATGGAGCAACCATGAATTGGCTCAGGACACTGACGGTAAAGGAAATATCTGGTCGTGTGACTGTTAAATAATTAAGCTTCTCGACCAATCGTCTGTAGCGCTCAGGATCCTTCATCGAATTTCCGTCCTCTGGAAGGAGCTTCCTTGTAGGAAGCATTGGAGTATCAACGGGCTTGCAACCCAGTAAGCCACATTCGGTCAACAAATCAAGGAAATACTTCCGTTGAGAGAGAAGTATTCCTTGTGGAGAGCGAGATACCTCTATGCCAAGGAAGTACCGAAGTCGACCTAAGTCGCTTATATGAAACTGCGACTGAAGAAACTGTTTTTGAGTTTGACAATCCCGACCTCATCATCCCCTGTAATTATGATGTCATCAACATAAACCACTACAATAATCCTTTTGCCCTGCTGATGTCTAAAGAACACATAATGATCAGATGCGCTGCCAACCATCCCAAATTCTCCCATAACACTAGAAAATCGACCAAACCATGCCCTGGGAGACTGCTTAAGACCATATAAAGAACGACGTAATTTGCAAACTTTCGAGGCCTCCTCCTCGACAATGAACCCAGGTGACTGCTCCATATATACTTCCTCCTCAAGAACCCCATTAAGAAAGGCGTTCTTGACATCAAGCTGATGGAGCGGCCAATGATGAATGGCAGAAAGGGCAATACAAATACGGACAGACGGCATTTTAGCAACCGGTGAGAAAGTTTCATCATAATCAATGCCGTATGCCTGAGAATACCCTTTAGCAACTAACCGAGCCTTCAGGCGATGTAGGGAGCCATCCGGGTGTAGTTTAACTGTAAATACCCAACGACAACCAACAATACGTTTTCCCGGAGGAAGTGTTTCAAGATCCCAGGTATGATTAGCCCGGAGAGCCCCTAACTCGTCTTCCATAGCTTGTCGCCATCCTGGTTGAGCTAGAGCAGTCGTCACATCTCTGGGAATTGGGTAGGAATCTAGGGTGCTGGTATAGGCTTTCGACTCGGGGGATAGGTGAGAGTAGGCAACATAATCCTGAATAGGATAACGGGTGTAGTGTTGATGTTCTTTGCGAAAGGCAATAGGTATATCGGGAAATGGTGCTCAGGAGGATCATAGATAGGAACATTAGGTGTAGGAGAGGTGGTATTAGGTATGGTTGTTGCTGGTAAGGGTGTATCTGGTAACGGTGTGTCAGGCTCATTTGTGGGAAGTGGAACTGAGGATGGACCAGAGTCATGGTTCGGTTGTGAATTAAGAGGCTCTGTTGTTTGATCCTTATGTCGTCGAGCATATGTGAAAAGTAACGGCGGAGGTGCTGCCGGTAGGTCCGTGGTAGCAGGAGTCGGAGCGTCTGAGACCGGAGGAACAGATGGTACAACGGACACAGGAAATGTGGGAATAAGGTGAGAGTCGGGTATGTCAAGATCAGGGAACGGATCGGAAATGGGATGGGAATGTTCGAGGAAGTAAGGGTAGGACTCATGGAAGGTGACATCGACAGTAGTAAAGTAGCGGTGAAGAGAGGGACTATAACACCGATACCCTTTCTGGACTCGTGAGTAACCAAGAAAGACACAACGAATAGCTCGTGGATCAAGTTTAGTGAGTTGTGGACGATGATCATGAACATAGGCTACGCATCCAAAAAATTTGGGTGCAAGAGGAAAGGGAGTTCCGTTAGGAAAGAGTACAGAAAAGGGGGATTTACCATGAAGGATAGGTGTAGGCATGCGGTTAATCAGATACGCGACAGTAAGAATCGCGTCCCCCCAGAATCGTTTAGGGACATGGGATTGAAACATGATTGTTCGAGCAACATCCAACAAATGGCGATTCTTCCGTTCAGCAACACCATGAACAATGCCGTGTGTTTTCAAATACAAAGAGAAGTCAGTAGAGAAGTATTCCTTTGCATTATCGGATCGTAAAGTTTTGATTGATGAGTTAAAGTGGTTTTGAATATATGAATGAAATTCGCGAAAAATGGTAAATACTTCACGACGAGATTTTAATAAATAAACCCAAGTAGCACGAGAATAATCATCAATAAAAGTAATAAAGTACTGAAAGCCCAAAGTGGACGTTGTAGGGCAAGGACCCCATACATCGGAATGCACGAGTTCAAAAGAAAAACTGACTCTACTAGACACTCTGGGGGGGGGGGGGGTAGGGACGTCTGGTGTGTTTACCAAGCTGACATGACTCACAATGAAAATTAATAGACGAAAGTGGAAAGTCCGGTCTCAGTTGTCTCAGAACTGCTGCAGAGGGATGGCCTAGCCGACAGTGAGCCTCCCTTATACTAGAATCACATATGTTTGCTGTAGGACGTGGAGGTAAGGATAAACGGTAGAGACCTCTTGATTCAAAGCGTGTGCCAATCAGTCGGTTCGTCCCCAGTTCCTGAAAAATACAGTGAGTAGGAAAAAAGGTTACAGAGCAGTTATTTTGTTTTGTAATTTGACTTACTGAACAAAGATTATCAGGAAAGTTAGGAACAAACAAAATAGAGGAGAGGCGTAGGTTTGTCGAATTGTTAATGGATCCAATGCCCTGAACTGGGCATGAAGATCCATCAGCAATACGAACGGGTGGATGGAAAGCTTTATGTAGGCTAGAAAGGATACCTTGATTCCCAGTCATGTGATGAGTAGCTCCAGAATCAATAACCCAAGATGAATCAAGACTGGAAAACGTACCTGAATTGGCCGAGTTGGCGTGCGGAGTAGGGGAGATCGACTGGGAGACTAGGAGTTGTTGGAGTCGGTGATAGTCCTCCTCATTAAGAGTGTAGGCCGGAGTTTGATCAACAAGCTCACCAGTAGTGGCAATTCGAGCTTTGTTACGAGGAGGTGGTTGAGATCCAGGAGGACGATTCGGACAATTCCACTTCGTGTGTCCGAATTCCTTGCAATAGTTACACTGAATACCACTTCCACGTCCAATACCCTTCTTTGGAAACACATGAGAACCTCGGCCAGTACCCCTACCAGTAGAAGTATGCATGGCAGATGTGTCAGTAGTGATTGCATCCGGACCATACATTTCCCGTAACAGATGATACGTGGATGCAACAGAGGATGTAGCGGTAGGGTTGCTCAACAATAAGGGGCGAGCATTAGAGTATTTAGGTGACAGACCAGCAATAAACATCATTACATCCATCTTGTCGTTCCGCTCCTCCTGAATCTTTAAATCAGTAGTGGGTGGAAACATGGTCCGTAGTTCATCCCGAAGTTTTGAGAATCGGGTAAAATAGTCGGTGAATGAAGAGTCACCTTGCTCGGCTCTGCTATAGGCTTGGACCACAGAATATGCATGAGATAGAGATTCCTTTGCTGAGAAGGATGAGGAAAGATGATCCCACATTTCTTTCACAGTGGGAAAGTTTTGAGCAATGGTAAGTATCTGTGGTTCTATAGCATTCCACAAGGCCATCTGAATTCCACTGTCATCAATATACCATTCCTGGAGAATCGGATCAGGAGGCTGTTTAGTCAGATGATCTGATTTGTCTACGCTTGCAAGACCTTTCTGAACGAATAGACTCCAAGAACTCCGATTACTAGAGTCGAGTTTCACAGGAATGCGTAAAACCGAAGCAAAGTTGATTATACCAGGAGCAATTTGACTTCCTAGAGCAGATTCAGTCTTCTTTTCGTCTCCCATTGGACAATTACAGGTTTAAAACAAACTGAGGATTAAAGCGGGGCAGGAGAGTAGGATAATAGAATACCTCAGATGGTTCGGGACTGAAAAATACTACAGATGGTGGCTAATCTGGACGGTGGCGGCAGCGACAGATCTGGAAGGCAAAGGCAGCGGCAGATCTGGAAGGCAAAGGTAGCGGCAGTTCTGGACAAGGATGAGGTTCTGGACAACGGATCTGGACCGGGACAGCAGTGGCAGGACGGTGGCGGCGGGACAGCGGCGGACAGCAGATCTGGACCGGGACAACGGCGGGGGGGGGGGGGGGGGGAAGAGGCAGGTAGGGTTTCGGCGATGGCGGCTAGGGTTTCGGCGAGTTCCGGCAACGACGGCTAGGGTTCCGATGGCGGCAACGATTAGGGCTCTGATACCATGTAAGAATAACTAGTACTTTTATTTCTGTATAAAACAAGGAGGGTGAACCCTCTATATATACAAGACAGAAACCCTAAAGGACACCTAGACAATGCCCATGGGCCGCAGACCAATATACACTGAGGGGTTGTTTGTTTTTTAAAAAAACCTCTTAATTGCTCTCAAGTCTGAATCGTTCAGACATTTTTATACATCACCTCTTATTAATCATAACTAAAATAAGACTTCAGACTTTAGACCTCTTAAAAAACAAACGGCACCTAAATATACAATTAACAGATGTAAACAATGTATATATAGTGCACATAGTTGTTAAAAGCGCGCCTCAGGCGCCTAGGCTCATAAGGCTCAAGGTCTTGGGCTTTTTTGAAGTCGAGGCTAGGAGTATTCACAAGGCTCACTAAGGACCTGCGCCTTCGCTGAGGCGCCTTGTGGGCCTAGGCATGCCTTATAAAGAGTTATTAAATACCTAGTCAAACCCTAATATTAAATAAGTTTTCTCATCTTTTCATCTCCTAACTTCTTAAAAAAAAGAGTTATTAAATACATGATCCAAGTCAAACCATAATATTTAATACCCGGTCATTAGAGCTTCAAGCTTCCTTCTCTAAAAACACCTAGACCTTAAAACTTCTCCCTCATGGCTTACGCAATAAACCTTCTTATCGACGTACTGTTGATTGCTAGCTTGCTGCATTGGAACTCGTTGCATATTTGAGTTGTGTGCAACTCTGTGTGTATGTGTGTGTGTATGTATATATATATATATATATATATATTGATAAGATGCGCTTAGCATTTCTGAGGCCCGCGCCTCACGCTTGCGCCTAGGCCCCGAGACCCCTTTGCACCTAAGTGCGCCTTGAGCCTTTTAACAACTTTGATAGTGCATTAGTGGGCCATGGGATGATGTTACAGTAGAAACCTTAAACCACGGTAGATACAATGATGGAAGGCGAAGGATCGTGTGAGAAGAAGAGTTAACATGAGAAGCGTAAGAAGGGATCCGGACCCTTGATCACTTTTAATCTCAAACCCACCCATGAATCGCGTTTGATACGGGAATTGATCCGGTGCATCGCGGTGCATCTTATCTCGGTGCATCTCATCCTAATGTGCATCCAAGGGTGGAGATCTCTTTTTCCGCTTCTCACCATAACTTCCCTTCTTACCGAACCCAACCTATGATGGAAATAGTTCTATATCAATCATGAACTTGTTACATGTAGGGTTAGTTTACCCTAAAGTGGTTTTATTCCGGCATTGACAAGCTAGAACTTGAGTGGGCGCGTATGGGTATAATGATTAGTGTTTTGCAAGTAGTACCAAATATTTTGCAAACAGATGCTTGCTATGGAAAAATTTGGCTTCCAGATATGTGAGGCATCATCATTATTGCACTAAATTTCTACTAGTTTATTTGTAGGACCATCTAATTCTTGTGCTAGATGTCTAACCTTCTTGTTTGAACTATAACTTGATATTTGTATTATGGGCTAGACAAAGAAACTATATATTTAATCTTGCTTTTCAAGAAACTGGATTCAATCAAAGACCAAATATCTTAGTGTACATCAATATATATTCGGATATGCAACATGATGGCCATGTGAATGACCGACCACTCGAGTGTCTTCTTGATGGATATGGAGAAGACTTTATCGTGGAGAACCTTTGAGCTATTGTAAGATATGTAGAATTCCATCGACTACTGCAAGGAGAAGACATGAGAGGCTAACCACATTCATTGAGAACGCATATTTGGTTATCTCATAGTCATGTAGTCTAGTTTTCTTGTTGGCCTTCTAACCTTCTAGTGGATTGTTAGTAATAGATTTAGGGTTTCCAATGATTCTTATTGACTGAAATCATACGAAATATAGATAAACGGCCAAGCCTTACAATTAGGAAACGAATCCTATGAAATCATGAATTTATTGGATTATATACAATTTCCTAGTATAATAAATTAACTTATTAAATACAAAATACATTTACATTTCCCACACTCCCCCTAGCTAGTGAATGAGATTTACCCATTCCCATCTTCGATATAATTTCCTCAAACATTGGTCCACTTAGCCCCTTAGTGAGAATGTCAACCCATTGCCCATGTGTTGGCACAAATAGAGTGCATATTAGGCCACTGTCCAACTTCTTTTTGATGAAATGTTTGTCTACTTCAATATGCTTGGTACAATAATGCAAAACCGGATTGTGAGCTATGTTTATTGCCATAGTTTTAAAAATCCCAATCGGGACTTGAGGCGTTTTCTCTTTGCGAGGCGAGGCGTAAGCCTCGAGGCGTGTGTATGTATATAATATATATATATATATGTATGTGTGTGTGTATAATACAAGGTGGAAAAATAATTTCATACCAAATAAAATTCATAAATACTAATAAGAAGCAAAACATAATTCCATACCAAATTTTAAACGTCATAAGCTCATAAAATTACTAGTTATAAGGCTAAAAACATAATGAAAATATGACAACAAACATTTGGCCATTTAGCTGTTGTAGTCTGATGAAATCGGAGCTCCAATGGTCAGAAGTCACAAACATTTGGCTATTTGGTTGCTGTAGTCTTATCTAAAATGCTGAGCATAATCAACATGGTGATCAAAACAATAGCTAAAAGTGAGAAAACAGTAGCTAAAAAATGAATAAACAGTAGCTAAAAATAAGAAAACAATAGCTAAAATAACTAGCAAAAAAGATGAAGTGGTGCATAAAAGAAAGTCAACCTATTTCTTTCTTCTTGAGAAGAGGGAAGGACACCCCAAAATGGCTTTTTGTACTTTAAAATTACTAAAAGTACAATTGCTTTTGTTGTTTAACTAGCTCTACCTTTTTTAAATATACAAGAGGTAATAAAAGTACAAGTCACTTTAAAAAAAAACATCATACTCCCCAAAAACATCCCAAAAACATAATAATAGCTGAGGCTTGCGCCTCACCAGCGCCTTACGCCTCACCACCTCGAGGCACGCCTCACAGATTGAGGCGTAAGCCTCGTCCAGGGACTATGAGGCTTAAGCCTCAGGAGCGGTTTTGGACCGCCTTGCCTCGAGGCGCGCCTCGAGGCGTACGCCTCAAGCGATTTTGAAAACCATGTTTATTGCTGATTTGTTGGCGCAATAGAGTTTCATTGCCTCCACCCCGTTAATCTTTTAATCTTCTAGGATGATTTTAAGCCATAATAGCTCTTATATAGCTTGTGCCATAGCAGGGAATTCTGCTTAAGCACTAGACTGTGCTACAACACTAATTTTGCTCCTTCATGTCACAAGGTTCTCTCCAAGAAAAGTACAGTACCTTAATGTCGAGCTATAGTCATCAATTGACTCGACATTGTCTGTACCATACGGTACATGCTTCAAGGGTCACACTATTGTTTATCTTAGATAAGATTTCTCTTCCCCTGTGTTCCTTTGAGGTATTCTAACATTAAATGTGCAACTTGCATATGAGTCCTTCCGGGTTATACATGAATGTCATGTACCCACCTTAGGCCCAAGCCCATATATAGTTGATATTCTAGAAGGGTTCTGAAAGGGCATTTTAGGTACTTACAATAAATTTAGTATATATAGAGGGGATGCAAGTGGTGTAGGGTATGTAGAAATTAGTGAGTTCTATTTGGGAGAGTCCTAGCCTCTCGAATGCTAGAGTTTATCTTTGTTTTTCATTCTAAGTAACCATTCAATTAATCTGATTCCATCTTCATTCTTAGTTTGTTATTGATTTAGAATCCAGTTTATAACAAATTGGTATCAGAGCGATACCGACTCCATGGACAAGGAATTGCAATTGTTCTATTGTATGTTTGAAGCCATGGCCAATGAGGTGATTCCGTAGAAGGATGAATCCAGGAAGGAGGTGATCGATATCTAGTCCATTGTTGCCGACATTAAGCAGCAGTTTGAAGACCATATGAACGTGTTCAATCAGAAAATTACCGAGATGATTCGTGAAGAGGTATGTATCATTCGATCCTAATCAGGTACTACATCCATAACACACTCAAATCAAACAATTCTTATCCATTGGAGATCATATCCGGAGAAATTACACCGACTATTGAGAAGGTTGTCCATGGAAAAATTATGAGCCTCAGCCTTGACAGTCCAGTGATCACAACCTCAATCATTAGAGAAGGAAAACAGAAGGAGAAAAGAGAAAAGGGAGAGAAGGAGTTGCCATAGATGGGAAGAAAGAGCAGACAAACGAAGAAAGAGTACCAGAACTCATGATCAACAGCGGAGGCCCCGATCCGACAGAAAGTTTATATGTACAACCCAGAATTGGGCGAGGCATCCAACTCAGGATGGTTTAAGATTGATTCATCCTACAACCTAGAATTGGGAGTTGTCGGTTTCTGCTCAAAACCAGACCAGATCCGCCTGCTTTACATGCTAGTACGACTCTTGATCAAGTAGTGAGAACTCAAGTTCGATCAACACATCAAAGGAAGGGTTGATGATGAGATTTGCAGAAGGTGAAGATTCTAGGGTTTGGAAAACTGAAGTAGCGCCGAGGGAATAGATCAATTGAGTTCTATTAGGTCAATTATAGGGGCACATGTTTGTTCATTGTGAGGGGAGTGATTGCTCTTATGGCATCAATTGACCGCTTGTTGAATCTGCTCTCTGGAAGATGACACAGATAAGGGACCCATGGGTAGTACAGGAGGGGGTATCTAAAATCCCGTCAATCCTAAAGTATTGGCTAGGCTGAGGCCTCGATTAGTAAAACTCGGGAATGTCGGTAAAATACTTGGAATCCAAGCTGGTAGGGGACCGGGGATGGTTGATAAAGGGAAACTAAAGTTTGGGAAGATGATAACTTACAACTGGCGAGACAACTATCCGGATAGAAAGGATCTAATTAAGGCCGAACAGGAACAAGTGCTTACAACTGGTAAATTCAATGTTCTGGCCAACCTTGTGCAAGATAATCCAATGTTATTTTGTGTTGGGAATAAAGATTTGTATCACATTGCGTCTCTCAGCCGTCTCCAGAGAGAACAAGCTTTAATTGAATTGGTTAGGGGTTCTCAGTCGCAAAAGGGTGAGGTGTTTTCAACAAAAACAAATGAGGGTTGTTATGGTGCTTTCTCAAGACGTCAATTACAAAAGGAAAACGGCCAACATTTGATGCATGAACATAGCGCCTTAGTCAGGGAATTGTTGAGTGAAAGGGCTGTTGTGTGTGTCGAGTTTGATAGGAGAGCAGAAAATGGGAAACCGGAGGCTAAGTTTTCTGCTGTTAAGACCGTTCAAGATGAGAAGAAAGTCATCATAGTGAAGAACCGCGAAGGAATAAGTGTGGGACATGAGTTTAATATCAAGAAAACTAAATACTTTCTTGATTTGAAAGAAGACGGGAAAGACACTGTTTGGTTTTGGAGTTGGACAGACCATTCAAACCGGGGAACATGATTATTACATCAGTTTTAAGTTGCAGGACTCGACATTTGGGATAAGAACATTTGTATACAAGGAAATTTGGATGAGTTTGTAAGCTGGCAGAATTATGAGAGTGGCAGATTGGCTGAAAGCCATTGGACCCCGACTTGGTTTTGGAAGGTAAAGGTGACAGGAGCTGACATATAAGGGATCGACTTCAATGGCAGTCGGTCTGGGCTTCAATTTCTCTATTTTTTCTATCCACCTTGAGGAGAAGGTGGTTCTTTAGGGGCGTGGTAATGTCATGTACCCACGTTAGGCCCAAGCCCATATATAGTTGATATTCTAGAAGGGTTCAAAAAGGGTATTTTAGGTACTTACAATAAATTTAGTATATATAGAGGGGATGCAGGTGATGTAGGGTATGTAAAAATTAGTGAGTTCTATTTGGGAGAGTCCTAGCTTCTCGAATGCTAGAGTTTACCTTTGTTTTCCATTCTAAGTAACCATTCAATTAATCTGATTCCATCTTCATTCTTAGTTTGTTATTGATTTAGAATTCAGTTCATAACAATGAACCGACTAACCATGCTTACAACATACACTATTTCTGGCCTAGTGTGACAATTATATGAGTCGCCCTACAAGACGCTGATACTTTTCTTTGATCACCATAGCATTTATGCATTTTCCTGTTTATGGCTTGGGTCTATAGGATGGCTTGGGTCTATAGGAGTACTTGTTGGTTTGCAAACACCTTGACCTGCTTCTATGAGCAAATCTGTAACCTTTTTTGCCTAGATATAAAAATTCCTTTTCGGAATGAGCAACTTCAATTCCAAGGAAATACTTTAGTCTTTCCAGAGGCATGATCTCAAATTATTTGGCGAGGCATTGACTCAGATTGTTGTTATTTTTCATTATTCCCGGTTACAATGATATCGTCCACATATACTAGCAGCACCTTCCTCCCCCCTACTCCAACTTGGAGTACTTGATGGTTGGGCACTGAGTGCTTTATGTGGGGAATTTTCTGGTTGTGGAGTAAGGACTCTAAGTAGAATCCGAGATGTGAGTAGAATTAGTGACCAATGTGGAGTGAGATGAGGATGTGGATGGCAAAGATAGGTCTAAAACAACACATGAAGAAAACTCTCCAAACTTTCTTATCTTCCTTATACTTGCATTTTCCCAAACTTAGCATTCCATACTCTAGGTAGAACTTGATGTTCAAAACCGTTGGTGAATCACCATCACCTATCAAGCATGCCATTACGCTAATATAGTTTCTTTGTTTAGGCCTAACATTGTGTATGTGTTGTGATGATTACTTCACAAAGCAAATACAAGAAACAGTTTTCCAAATACAATTACACCGGATAAAGATATTGTCATGAACAATTTGATCATTCTAAAGGTTTCCAAAGCCTTTGAAAATCAAGAAACCCAACTTGAGCACTTTTAAGACCATAGAGAGAAATGTCGTAAGCAACATAATTGTACGACTCCTGAACAACAAAGCTTGGATTTTGCGTATAAACCTCCTGATGCAGCGTATAAAAATCAAATCAAAGATTGATTCTGTTGATTCTAAGAATGGGAATAATCTCGTCTAAACCTCTTGATAACAAATACCGAGATTTAGGGACAAACTCGAATACACAGTGAACTCAGAATTTGGATGGAAATGGAAGTTTTCTGTCTTGATAAAAAGGCCATCCATATTACAAATTAACATATAACTAAGAGCCCAAACTTAAATGGGCTTGAAAAAGATGATGGGGCAAACATAGTAGCCCAAACAAAAATGTAATATAGCATAAAACACAAAAATGTCCAAAAATATGTTAAAAATATCTCGTAGGCCCCTTGGGGACCTACCCTGGGTGTGCTCCTTGTTCGAAGCTTTGAATTGGTGTATTATGGGCTTGAAACAATGTCTCATACAAGTTATGCACGTTTAAGTCAACAATCCTTGTTAGCCCGGTCAGGGCCTCTAGGAACAATAGGGCCTGGTCTCCCACGCCAAGGTCCGCATTACCTCCTTACCAAGAACAATGTTAAGAAACATGTTCTTGATATAGGGGGGTGGTGGTGAATGGAAATTTGGGCAATAACGAGATGGATAGCTGTAATGGTGACTAGACTAAATGTTTCATCATAGTCTCCACCATATGTCCATAGTTGTTAAAAGCGCGTCTCGGGCTCGCGTAGGCTCTGAGGCTCATAAGGCTCAAGGTCTTGGGCTTTTTTGAAGTCGAGGCTACGAGTATTCACAAGGCTCACTAAGGCCCTGCGCCTTGGCTGAGGCGCCTTGTGGGCCTAGGCATGCCTCATAAAGAGTTGTTAAATATCTAGTCAAACCCTAATATTAAATAAGTTTTCTCATCTTTTCATCTCCTAACTTCTTAAAAAAAGAGTTATTAAATACATGATCCAAGTCAAACCATAATATTTAATACCCGGTCATTAGCACTTCAAGCTTCCTTCTCTAAAAACACCTAGACCTTAAAACTAGTGATGGCAATAGGTTAGGTTGGGTTGGGTTGGGTTCGGGTTCAACCCATTTATTAATTGGGTTGGAAATCTCAACCCAACCCAACCCGTTTAATTAAATAGGTTGAGATTTTCAACCCAAACCAACCTATTACTTAAATGGGTTGGTAGCGGGTTGACCTGTTTATGATTCTCTCAACCCAACCTGTTAAATAAATGGGTTGAACCTGGGTTGACCCATTTAATTTTAAAATTAAAAAAAAGATTAAACTACTTAAGTTCATGACAAATACATAACCACAAAGTCAAATAAATTGTTCAGAGTTTCAATAAAACACAACCATAAAGTCAACTAAATTGTTCAAAGTTTCAATAAAACAAAACCACAAAATCAAATAAATTGTTCAAAATTTCAAACCGTGTGCAAGTCAAACCATGGAAGTCGTCGTGGAAGAATGACAAAAAATGTATGGAAGTCAAACCGTGGAAGTCGCTTGACAACGGTCGTCGTGGAAGGGCGTCGGGCCTTGGTGGTCGGCTAGGGTTTTGAGGAGTCGACGAGTATTGTGAATGAAAGAGAAATAATTTGGTTTGATAAATATGTCAAATTGTCAATGTGCCGCCGAATGTAATTAGGAATTAGGAAACATATTTTTTTCTATTATTTTTTTAATCATTAAACAGATATTAAATTATTAACAATAATTAAGTAATGATATTTAATTAAAAATAAAATAAAATTATGTAGTATTATAAATGGGTTGAAAACAAGTTGACAATGGGTTGAAATCAGGTTGAAAACAGGTCGGAAATTTTAACCCAACCTAACCCATTTACATAAATGGGTTAGGTGGGTTGACCCATTTAACTTAAATGGGTTGAAAATCTCAACCTAACCTGCTAATTTTGGGTTGGGTTGACGGGTGGGGTCACTTTTTGCCGCCCTTACTTAAAACTTCTCCCTCATGGCTACCGCAATAAACCCTTATTATCGATGTACTGTTGGTTGATGGCTTGCTGCATTGGACCTCGTTGCATATTTGAGTTGTGTGCAACTCTGTGTGTATGTGTGTGTGTGTATATATATATATATTGATAAGATGCGTCTCGCATTTCTGGGGCCGCGCCTCATGCTTGCGCCTAGGCCCCGAGACCCCTTTGCACCTAAGTGCGCCTTGAGCCTTTAACAACTTTGCATATGTCTAATGGTATCACTTTGGTGACCAATTTGACTCCGAGACAGGTAAGAAAGCCATCATGGATAATACCCATATGCAACGCATGAGATCCTTTCCAACAAGAATGTAAAACCCGTCCCATATGGATGGAAGATTAGATTTTTTGAGCTCCTTTATAAGCTCAAAATTGTGGGCTACCTATTTTTAAGTTGAATTCAAAGTTATTTTGCCAATCTGCTGCTTTTGACTATGGCATGTTCCAAATGGTATTTGAGTCGATCCTTGTACCGAAGAATGGTGGGGGTAAAACGCATCGAGCATGATGAGGTGGTGTTTGTAACATTTTAGGCGAATCTCACATCGCTGATAAAGAATGAGAGGATGCTGGAAAGGCCTAATGAGGATGTCAGGAATTTAAGTGGGGGAGCTTGTAACAACCCGTCCTACATGGTTAGAATATTAGATTTATGAGCTCCGTATAAGCTCAAAGTTGTGGGCTACGAACAACTTCCACCATGGTTTTAAGTTGAATACGAAGTTATTGGACCAACCAGCTGCATGAGCTTGGGGCGTTACAGAGAAGATCAATGGGATCTCTCGATTTTTAAAGGGTTATAAGTTTTCATGCATCGCTTTTCTCCATCTTGAATGAGCTTGAGACTCAGACATGGTTCGAGGAATATGATAACCGCCTAGAGCTAAGATAAAAGTTTGATAACTAGAGGAATGAGTAGAATCCTTTGTGTTAGGCATAAGATGATTAGTGTTAGGATTTGTAGGAGAATTATAGTGCATCTCCAATATACTTGAAGGGAAGGACTAGGGGGTGGCCGACTAGAAGTTCAATATTCAAGAGATTAACAAGAGCATTATCAAGAAGTTATAATAAGATATCAAGATATGCAAGAATAGAGATATTGGGGCTAGAAGGCTTTCTATTAGAGTGAGTTGGAAAATAAAATCTTAATTCCAACATCGGTGCCCTTTCTGGGATCAGAAGTATCACACAAAAATGCATCTTGTAATATGAGTCTCCATTTTAGTAGTTTTAGATATAAATTTATGTATAAAATATGTACTTTCAATGAAGAAGTAGAAAGTGGTGTCTGTGAAAAGGGTTTAATAAGGAATCTGGCCTTGTAAAAATAGTATAGGTCATTCAATTGATACGGTAACATGCTATTAAAGTGACCACAAATTGATGATGGGTGTTATCAGTTATGATGAGTGAATAATCTGGAACGGAGAGCTAAACATAGACTTGCTAGATGGGTAAGAGGCATGAGTCTGCTTACCCATGCGACATGAGTCGCAATGCAAAATAAAGACTCAATCTTGAATGAAGTTTCTGCAAACACTCTAGCGAAGGGTGTCCCAGGTGACGATAGAGGATTGAGGTAGTATTTTGAAAAATATGACTGTTGCTTGGAAGTTCAGTTGATTGTTTATGATATGAAAAGTTGCTTAGGTTTCTGATCTAACAGTAATGTGCATCTTATTAGAAACTGAAGATTATTGAAATAAGTGGATATGTCCTTAGTGATGTTTGTGTCCATGCCCTTTAGCAGCATCCGGAGTCGCATTATCATGCTTTTTTATCTTAATTATTTCTAGGATTATTTTGCAAGGCATTGCTTTCAAAGCAAAACTATTTTTTATGTGCTTGCACATGTGACAGAAACTAACTTGCAAGTTTATCCAAAGGTGATATAGTATTCACTCTAGTCATCAATACAATTTCAACAATTCAGGACTTTGGGTTCCTATATTCTTCATCTTGGCTTTGAAGATCCTAGAACAATAGCTCAAGAATACATGGTATAAAAACATTTCCAACTTTTTGAAAGGCAACATAGTTTTATTGACAAGAAACTTCAGAGAGGAATATTAGTTTTCTTTAATTGTCATAAATGCCACCATTGAACTTAATGGGATTATTAACTTCTATACATGTTTGCTTATGGAAGTAAATCTACTTAACATTGTTTAGATATGTAAGACCTTAGAACAACATTGTTATCAAGATCTCCTCAAACCCATGTTGGCTGCAACTTCGAGACTAATAAACTTTCAGATGACTAAATGTATATCAGGGTTTATCTTCTGTGATCCGCTACATGTTAATCTGTTAATGCTTTTTTTATATATTTTATTTATTTTTTCTGTGCTTTATGGTTTCTTTCTGATTCGTTGTCATGACTACTAAAAATCCATGGACTTGTGTAATAAATTGCAGGCCAATGGTCAAACTCCCTGCTATGGTTGTCAGATTGATGGTTTATCTCATTAAATGGATGCATTCGATGACTTACTCCAGAAACATCAGTAATTCTGCTTCAGTTCACAATATTGTCCAATTAATGTCACACACTACAACCTATGATTGCTCTGCAGCCCAGCAACATATTGAATACTTGCCCATTGTCTCACTGGATGTAAGTTTTATGAGTTTGGAGTGTGCATTAAATTTTCCTATGATGCTATGTTTCTAAATTCTATTTTTCTTCTAAAATATTTGATTTTTGCATTTGCTGGTTGAAAGAATTATCAGTTTGAAGTCTGCGTTGAAGTCCGGCATTACCATCCTATATCTCATGCGGTGTTAATGTTTTTAAACTTTTGTAAAGTATTGGGTGGCTTTTTGCATAATACAGATTTTTACTTAAAACCAGGTTAAAGCAAAAGCATGAGTATGGTATAAGATGAGGATAGATGGGTAGAAACATGCATTACGAAGATTGTTTTGCTACTATCAAATCCTCCTCATGTTGATTAGAGTTCTGATGTGGACAGAACTGCTAGTCATATCTTCAAGAGCTTTGAGTGCCGAAGTAGTTGTCTTCAGTTGGCAGCAATGAGGTTCTGCATATCCTGGAGAGTGGGGATTCTTTGGGGAAAATACAATCTATGTGTTAAGTTAGCAAAAGTGTTGCAGTAGAAATAGCATAAAGGGTGTACCTTTTTCTAGAATGAGGAATGCCTACCTAGCTGTTTCCTTATTTGTGGGAGTTAGGAATCTTATATTGGGCTTAGTCTCATATTAGGCTTGTCAACATAAACTTCGATTTGTTATGAAACTCTTTTACTCCGTTTGTTGATGCCCTGTGAGGTCCTGGTTGGCTGGTCAAGGGAACCCCGAGGAATGCCGTGACCCATAATTCCTTATGGGTGTTTTGGGTCGAGGAATGTCTCAGTCTGTTTCTCGTCACTGAGTAGGCTCTTTTGCGGAAGGCCTATTTGACTGTCTCTCGGAAGAAGATGCCAAGGGTTCCGTTTCTTCTTTTCCCAAAAAAAGGGTTCTGTTTCTTGGATGAGGTCTGACTTATTTCAGAGCGTTTTTTCATGCACGTTTGAGTGGACTGCCTTGTTATTTTGGAATGGGGCAGAATGTAAGGCCAACAAAAACATGGTGCACAAGGGGTCCCCGCAGGGGGGGGGGGGGTTCTTGATGGGATTGATGAAGGACAAAATAAACAAAAAATATTCTTGTGGTAGGAGATATCTGTACTAAAAGGAGGTCTTTGGGAGATCAAGGATAGGCTGAATTATCATAGATGTCATGGACTCCAAAAGTTCCAATGATTGGAATATAATTAATTGGCCATCCATACAAGAGCATAAAGGAACACTGTTATTGTTTGCTTAGTCTTTTGATCTTGGTTAGCTCTTTCATAATTTTCGAGAATCTCTTGTTATTGTATTGTCATGTAGGTTTTTCCAAAGGCCATGGTTCATCTTTTCTTTGGTGTCACACCATATCTCGTTTGAAACCAATCTCTTGTTTCACAGAGTGATGTTAATTGCTTATTATTCTTTCCATTAAGTCTCTTTATTCTTCTCTGATCTATGTGATTGTCTTAAAAGATAAAAGATAATGCTTGAGAAACGCAACCGTTTGCTTTCCTTTTCAACTATATAATAGATCTTCTTTCGACGTTTTAGACTGACTGGTGTTACTGGTTAAATAGTCCAATAGTGAATAGTGGTAGGTTGTGTCAGAAAGGGCAAGATTAATAGGTTGTGGTAGGAAAGTACAAGTAATTAGTGCTCCGGTACAAGCGGTCAATGCTTGGGTAGTAAATCGGTGGTATTAGGTATAAATAAGGGGTGTGAGAGTTGGAGGGGGGGATTCATTCTGTTTTGTGAATTCTGTTGAGTGGGAAACCGTTTTGGGAGAGTCCCAGGCTCTCGAAAGCCTGTGGAATCGTAAACCTTCATTCATTTAAGAAATACAACTGACTTTGGCATCAGTGTACATCAAATGGTATCAGAGCAGGAGATCTTGAGGAGTATACTGTCAACAACCAAAGAGATGTTGGAAACCCTAAGTTCAATGAAATCAGATTTGAGTTCGTTAAAAGAGGATTGCGAAGCATGAAGAAAGAAGATTACGATGAAAACGATGATGACAAGGAATTACAGAGAGAAACTAACTACAGGAGAGAGATCATTCGATTCTTTGTTCAACAACACAGAATCGGAAAAAATTCCAATGAACAACAAACCAAATTGGGAGGGGAAGGGTTCGCAACCAAATCCAGATCCAGAAACGAATCTGAAATCAGATCAAAATCCAGGCCTGAATCTGAATTTGACCCCAAAATTAGATCCAATCCCTAGTCGAGATTTGAACTGGAATCCAAAATCACAATCACAGCCGCATTCGGAGGAAACCATGGTTGCGTTCCGATTAATGTTGGGGACACCACTTAATCGGCCCAAGAAGAAGGAGAGAAAAGCGAGGAAGGAAAAGAAGGAATTCAAGCCCGTACCAAACATAAAAGAAAGCATCGTCTCTTTGTCTAAACCTCTAGTTGCGACCGCTTTGAGAAGAATTTGGTGGGGCGATATCTATCGTGAACCACCGCCAACGTTAATAACATCTCCGCCACTGCCTCTACCATGGCCACCATTCTACAACCATCGCCTTCAACACCATTTTACAACCATGATGCTATTAACAACACTGTTTTCACCATCGCCTTCAACGTTCTTACAACCGTCGCCACCGTTAGCCTTAAAACAAGGGAATATCATTGAGGCTATGAATCTGATATCGGAAGGGGAATTCATTAAGAAAATGGAGATGATATTAGAGCTATTGGACGGTGGTGGAGCCATAGATGTGGGACCAGAAATCGAGGTACACTTCAACTCTGTGATTGAGTTAATTCATCCAAAAACAATGATGTTAGTGGGCATTATTGAGGGGTTGTGTGTAGTTGTATTAATTGATAGTGGTGAGACTGTCACATACCATTATATTTCAAAAAAAGTTGAGAACAAAATGGGTGACAACTACGTGGAGTTTGCAATCATGTCTTTGATTATAATGGTGGTTGCTGTATGCCTTACTACAATTGGCCTAGTCAATCCAAGTACCGGTAGGATACATAAGTTGGTTTTGGTTGGAAAGAGGAGAATAATGGGTGATGTTCCAAATACTTGGGGTCGATGGAATAAGAATTATACTGTGATGTGATAGGACGACTGAATGGATTTTTAAACCGATCTAATTCTGAGGCTGGCAGATTGGCCGGTATCAATCGTACCTCGTATTTTGCTTTGAATGGAACAAATGTGGGTTTGGATACCCATTCAGAGGTTGTGAACTTCAATGAGGAGCGCGAGAATGAAGGTCCTTGGCTGCTGGGAACCAAACATACAAGTTTGTTCAGTTTGAAGTTTAACCGAAGGGATTTACAGTCTTGTGAAGCATATTGGAGAGCTCTTAGATGGAGCACAATCAATTGTTTTTGTTATACCTATGTTCACAGGAGGCCGCCACTCGTCTTTGATGTGAACGGCTAGAATGAATTCCTTTTTGATTATTTTCCACCTTGAGGACAAGGTGGAAGTTTGGGGGGAGGGTATTGTTATACCCTGGTTAAATAGTCAAATAGTCAATAGTGGTAGGTTGTGTAAAAAAGGGCAAGATTAATAGGTTGTGGTAGGAAAGTACAAGTAATTAGTGCTCCGGTACAAGCGGTCAATGCTTGGGTAGTAAGTTGGTGGTATTAGGTATAAATAAGTGGTGTGAGAGTTGGGGGGATTCATTCTGTTTTGTGAATTCTGTTGAGCGGGAAAACGTTTTGGGAGAGTCCTAGGCTCTCGAAAGCCTGTGGAATCGTAAACCTTCATTCATTCAAGAAATACAAGTGACTTTGGCATCAGTGTACATCAACTGGCGTTTGATATGATATTTCATGAAAAAGAACCAGGAGATGAAAAACAAGACAACCATCACCTTTGTTGTTATCAGCTTATTGCTACTAATGTCTTTATCGAGGATGAGGATTTGTTGATTTGTTTAATTGCTGTTGTCGTTCTCTTCTTGAAACGGAATCATTTCAAATCTCACGAGGCTTGATATGTTATTTTTTATGCATTACCATTAATGTTATGTACAGCAAGGTGTCAAGTCAACCATCGAATCATTCTCTCATTTAGCGAAGGAAAAATCTTCCATAAGTCTTGATGAACTTTATGAACAATCGAAAATGGAGCAGCTGCTAGGCGGTGGGGAAGGTATTTGACAAATTCTGCACCTGATAATTTACAGTTTTTATAATCACTGCAGTTTTCGTTTTGCTTGTTAAATTGCGCTGTGTTGATAACTTTGCTAACTATCTGCCACCTTAATGCTACAATATTGATATGAGATTGGGGTTATAGCTTTCCGTTGATGTGTGCAGAGTTATACGAGACATATTTCTGATTGCTTTTAGTATGATACCATACTGTGCAAACCCTAGATAGTTTATATACATAGGCATCCTTATCATAGTTTCTACTATGGTGCATAAAGTTTCCTCGGGATTTATCATCCGTGGAATTTGATCTCCATGCTTTTTCATTGGGACATCTCTCAAAAGGGTGTTTGCATTTTTGTTGAGCTCTTTTTTCGAAAAGCTAAAAGTTATTTTATCTTTATGTTTAGCTTGTTTGGGTTTGGTTAAAATGAAAAGAGAACTAAATGTGTTATTTATCTTGCCTCCCATTAATAAAAGAGGAGGAACTCTTAATCAAATCATTGATAAGATTACCTTGTTAGATGTTGATGAACATACTAGACCATCCGGTTTTTATTGTTTAGTCTTATTGGAATGATAAATATATCATCTGCAACACATTGATATGAACTAGGATTGCGACAAAATAAAATAGAAGTGTATGACCCTGAAAATTACCACTATAAGAATGTCGCTCTCTCTTTCCCTTTTATATAAATAGGTAATATATGTGTCATTCTGATACTACGGCATTGTTTTTCTTAAAGACATGTGGAACCTCTATGATTCTCTCTAAAAGTGCCCTTATAGAGAGGGAGGAGGATCCAACTTATGTATAGATTAGATGGACCACGTCTTTTAGATGTGGGATTCTAACACGCCCCTCGAGCGGAGGGTAGACAGTGTCCCCAAAAATGGAGGCGAAATAGTATGTCTAATCCCTACGGGATGCTAGATGCTAGATGTCTACTATGATACCATGAAGTGTTATTAAGAAAATTGTAATATTTCAGCCTATATTTGAAGTGTACAAGATTGTGTTTAAATACACAATTTGTTTCCTCATTAATAGGAACATAATCTTTAAAAATTTCTACAAATTACTAGGCTAATTTATGCCGACCTAATTTATAGCTGTGATTATATTTAAACCGACACCCCCCTCAAGTTGGGGTGTATTTATTTATAAGACCCAACTTGATGATGATTCCATTAAAGATTGGCATGAACAATCCTTTTGTAAGGATATCAAATACTTGTTGGCATGGTTAGAACATAGGGCTGCTTATCACTCCATTTTCTAGCTTTTATTTGATGAAGTGATGGTCAATTTCTACGTGTTTAGTGTTGTCATGCTACACATAATTACTAACAATGTTTATGGAAGCCTCGTTGTCACAATATAGTTTCCAAGGACCATCTAGTGGTAGTTGTAGCTCTTTTAGTACTCGTTTGTGAGATAAAGCGAGAATTGAAAATCTCGAAAACTTGTATATTTTCTTCACTGGGATGTACAAGATTTATAATACAAAGGTAACAAGGAAACCACCTAATTTAGAGCAGTTAAATTGTATGACAAATATTTACTTTCTAAACATAAAAATTCCCTTCCTAAACATCAGCAAGATGATTGATGCAAATTTCTTTCTTAAGAATTTCCATCTTTTCCAACACTCCCCTCAAGTTGGCGAATGTATATCCCACATTCCCAACTTGGACACATTGCATTCAAAACCTTATTTCATCAAGACTTTAGTGCAATATCTACTTCCTGCTTCATTGTTGGCATGAAGTTGAGACTGATAGCACTGTTTTCTACTTCATTCTTCGTGAAATGTCTATCTATCCGGACATGCTTCATTCTATCGTGCTAAATAGGATTACGAACTATCTTTCACTATCACTATTTAGCTGTTATACTCCCAATACAACAACTATTGCTTGGAAGCTATTGATTGGCCAAATTGTATTAAATGGGAAATAGGGAAAGATAAATGACAAGGGTACTAGCAGTTCGAGAGGCTAGTCTCTCCAAAATGAGCTACACTTTTCTGCATACCTACTACCTCCATTACCATCCTACTTATAGCTATTGTGTAACTGATTTATTGGTAAAATTCCCCCACTGCCCTTACTCAACAAATTGTCTAACCAACGAATCATGCCTTTCCCTCGTGGTCCCCTTCCTTGATCTGCCTACGTGGAGCCTTTCTTCGATTGTAGGTGAATCGTAGGGGTGGGTATATAACATTACCCCGCTCCCAAAGATCCACCTTGTCCTCAAGGTGAAAAGCAGGAAAAGCTTGTCGCATGCTATCAAAATCTTCCCACGTGGATTCAAATTCAGGTAACCCTTCCATTTAAGGAGCACTTCCAACTGTTGTACCCCACCCTTCTCTATTTGTCTGACGCCTAGTAAGTCCTCCGGTTCAACGTCCAAGACCATCTCCTCGGTAAGTTGTTGAGGCAGCAATGGCGAGACAGTGGCCGCCCCAACAGTTTTCTTGAGTTGTGACACATGGAACACTGGATGGATACGAACAGTTTTTGGAAACTGGAGTTTATATGCCACGACACCCACTCGTTGGATAATCTGAAAGGGCCCATAAAAACGAGCTGCCAATTTCTGGAAGGGTCGAACCGCCACTGATTTCTGACGGTAGGGCTGGAGTTTTAAGTACACCCAATCCCCAACCTCAAATTCAACCAAACGACGCGACTTATCGGCTGATTGTTTCATGTGTTGCTGAGCCCTCAACAGATAGGCTCGCAACTCATCCAAAATTGCATCACGATCTAACAATTGATCCTCCAAAGTGGATACTCCCGTACTTCCCGATTGCATCCGAACCAAACGTGGTGGATCCCTCCCATAGAGCGCTTTAAAGGGAGTACATCTGGTTGACACGTGGTATGACGTGTTATACCAAAATTCTGCCCATGGCAGCCAATGGGCCCATAAACGCGGTTATCCTTGAATAAAACATCGGAGATACGTCTCAACGGTCTTGTTAACGATTTCCGACTGTCCATCCGTTTGGGGATGGTAAGCCGTGCTTCGAAGGAGAGTAGTTCCTTGCAATCGGAATAATTCCCGCCAAAAATTACTCATAAACACCTTATATCGATCTGATACGATGGTAGAAGGAAATCCATGGAGTCGAACTATCTCCTTTACAAACATTGAGGCTACCATATTGGCGTTGAAAGGATGTTTTAACGCCAAAAAATGAGCATACTTGGTAAGACGATCCACCACGACAAGCACAGTGTCGAACCCTTGTGAGCGGGGCAACCCTTCAATGAAGTCCATAGTTAGTTCCTCCCAAACCTGGGAAGGAAGTGGGAGGGGCTGCAACAGGCCTGCTGGATGGGTTGTGGTTGCTTTTTGTTGCTGACATACTGAACAGTCTTGCACATATTTCGACACGGAACGACGCATACCTACCCAAAACCATTCGAAAGCCATGCGTTGGTACGTCTTGAGTTCTCCCGAGTGACCACCAATGGCGGAGTCGTGATACTCGTGGAAGAGCTTCGGGATAAAAGACGAGTTAGAAGGGATCACTAATCTTCCCTTGTATAACAGCCGACCGTGCTCTACAGAATATCCCACGTGGCTCCTCTTCTCGATCTCAATGTCTTGAATCACCCTTTGGATAAAAGGATCAGCCTTGACTTCTTTCTCCAGTTCTGACATATCTATAGACCAAGACGAATTGAGAGCAACCAGCTCGCACTCCGTGAACTCTCTTGACAGAGCGTCGGCCACTCGATTCGAGCTTCCTGGTTTATACTGAATTTCAAAGTCGAAACCCATTAACTTAGTTAACCACTTCTGGTAATCTGCTCCTACTTCTCGCTGCTCCATCAAGTATTTCAAGCTTCTCAGGTCTGTTCGGATCACAAAATGACGTCCCAACAAGTAATGACGCCATTTCAACACCGCAAAAACGATGGCCATCAACTCCTTCTCGTAGATAGGTTTTAGTCGGTTTCTCATACCCAACACCTGACTATAGTAAGCAATAGGGTGGTTGTTTTGCTGCAACACCGCCCCAACGCCATACCCTGAAGCATCAGCTTCTACGATAAAGAGTTGACTGAAATCTGGCATTGCTAAGATTGGGGCTGAAGTCAGGGCTGTCTTAAGAGACAAAAATGCTTCCGTTGCCGCTGATGACCAACAAAATCCATCTTTCTTCAGCTGATCAGTAAGAGGCCCTGCCACCCGGGTGTACCCGGATATAAACCGTCGATAATACCCCGTCAACCCCAGGAAACCCCGCAATTCCTGGAGGTTTCTCGGTGTAGGCCATTCCACCATTGCCTTCACTTTGTCCGGGTCCACGGCCACCCCCGCTGCCGAAATCACATGACCCAAGTATGATACTTTAGTTTTACCAAGTTCACACTTTTTGGGGTTAGCATAGAACTTGTTTTGTCCCAGTTTACTCATAAGTACTGCCAAATGCTCGATATGTTGTTGTTCACTTCGACTGTATACAAGTATATCATCAAAAAAAACCAATACAAATTTACGGAGAAATGGCCGAAAAATGTCGTTCATCATTGACTGGAATGTGGCAAGTGCGTTAGTTAACCCGAACGGCATTACGAGGAATTCGTAATGACCTGCGTGGGTACGAAAAGCAGTCTTGGCCACGTCATCGTCCTTAACTCGTATCTGATGATATCCCGATTTGAGATCCAATTTAGAAAAAAACTGTGATCCATGTAACTCGTCCAACAACTCATCGATTACTGGAATGGGATATTTATCCGGCACAGTTACCCGATTCAAAGCTCGGTAGTCCACGCAAAATCGCCACGACCCGTCTTTTTTCTTAACGAGCAAGACCGGGCTGGAGAACGGGCCATTCGACGACCTAATGATGCCTGCCTGCAACATTTCTTGGACCAATCGTTCAATTTCCGTTTTCTGAGCATGGGGATATCGGTAAGGTCGCACCGAAACAGGTCCAGCTCCTTCTTTTAAGTTGATCGCGTGTTCCTTGTCCCTCCTAGGAGGTAAATCGCCCGGCCAATCGAATATCCCGCGGTGGTTTCGGAGCACCTCTTGTAGATAAACTGGAGCTGTCGGAAGAGTACTTGATGACACCACTTTTTCTACTTGATTTATTTGCACCAAAAATCCACTTCCTTCCTTACCGATAGTTCGCATCATATTCTTAAGAGTTATCCGCGATCTCCCCAATGATGGATCTCCCTTCAATGTGATAGAAGTGCCTCCCAATTGGAACTTCATAATTTGTGTCTTCCAATTGGTAGTCACAGCCCCGAGTTTCTCCAACCATTGAACTCCCAAAATGACGTCTGAGTTTCCCAATGTTAGAGGTAAGAAATCCTCAATTATCTCTACCCCTTGTATCTGCAAACGGATCCCTTGACACTCTCCGTTCCCCCTAACAGCCTCCCCTGTTCCCAATGTGACTCCAAAACCTCCCGTCTCGCTCACTGGAATCCCTAATCTACTGATGATGGTTGTTGACAGAAAATTATGAGTCGCGCCAGGATCGATCATAACAACCACCTCTGTTCCGAGCAGATTAGCCACCAATTTCAGAGTCTTCGGATTGGTGATTCCTAACACCGAGTTAAGACATATCTTGGTAGGATTCTGATCAATTTTCTCCTCACATGATGGCTCGTTTTCCTCTTCGATTTCACCATCCTCGTACATTAACAGCATACTCAACTCTTTTCTACGACAACGGTGTCCCAAACTCCATTGCTCATCACACCGAAAACAAAGTCCTCGCTCTCTTTTATTCTGCAACTCCTTGTCAGAGAGTCGACGCACTTCTCCAACCACTCGACCCCCGAGGGAACCTTCTGAAGTACCTGTGGTCATCGATTGGGCAAGCGGGGTGGAAACAGATCTGGTTCGTGAGGGAGGTGTCACCGGCACAGTCTGGAACGGTGATGCCTTGGCTACGGAATTTCCCACGCCTTGAGTAGATACAGAGGAACGAGTTTCCGATCGTCGACCCCAAGTCGAACGAAACTTTTCTTCAAGTTTCAAGGCCAAGTCCATCGCCTGGTCCAGGGTACGAGGCCCATGGACCCGCACTTCAGCCCTTAATTCAATTTTGAGCCCATTTATAAAATGGCCCAACGCTATCTCTTCAGGAATGTTTGTTAACGGGGCAGCAAGTTCTATGAAACTTCTTTGATAATCGATTACAGAACTGACCTGAGTGAGGGCCAACCATTGTTCATGAAGAACCAGTGCTAGCCGATCGGAATTGTCGAAGGATCATCATTTTCATCTCTTCCCATCTTTGAATCGGCCGTCGTCTATGCTCCCATTGATACCAGAGAAGGGCGTCCCCTTCTAACGCCACCACCGCAGCC
Organism: Arctium minus; assembly: GCA_954870635.1. Taxonomy (NCBI): domain Eukaryota; kingdom Viridiplantae; phylum Streptophyta; class Magnoliopsida; order Asterales; family Asteraceae; genus Arctium; species Arctium minus. The sequence goes on along the minus strand of OX941089.1, from coordinate 44,841,575 downwards.
TCCAACTTCGCTGTCTCGTTCAGTCGATAAAACGTGAAATACCTCTCGGCCCGAATTATCCACCCATCGGGATTGATCCCGTGAAACAAGGGCATATCCAATTTCCGGAATCTCCAATTGGATCCTGCCGTTGGATTTCCCGCACTACTACCTCCGTTTCCTCCGCTCCCTCCGCTGGACGAACTTCCTATTGGTGGTGGGCCTACGAAACTGCGATTGGAATCAGACAACGTAGCCCTCACCTCTTCACGAATGAGTGACATCTGTTCCATAAACTTTGCTTGCAAGGACTTCTCCATATTTTGTTGTAGATCTGTGATGGAAGCTCTGACAGATGCTATTTCTTCTTCCACCGATTCAACTCTCTGAGCCACTGGATCCACACGTGGAGGCACCATAGCTACCCAGGAAGGATGCTCTGATACCAATTTGTTATACTCCCAATACAACAACTATTGTTTGAAAGCTATTGATTGGCCAAATTGTATTAAATGGGAAATAGGGAAAGATAAATGACAAGGGTACTAGCAGTTCGAGAGGCTAGTCTCTCCAAAATGAGCTACACTTTTCTGCATACCTACTACCTCCATTACCATCCTACTTATAGCTATTGTGTAACTGATTTATTGGTAAAATTCCCCCACTGCCCTTACTCAACAAATTGTCTAACCAACGAATCATGCCTTTCCCTCGTGGTCCCCTTCCTTGATCTGCCTACGTGGAGCCTTTCTTCGATTGTAGGTGAATCGTAGGGGTGGGTATATAACATTAGCTTCACAGGTCCACTTATATTCTCAGTGATCTCTTCTAGTAGCCATTGAATCTAGATCAGTTCACATATTCCCTGAGCTATGGCTCTGTACTCGGCTTCAGCGCTGCTTCTAGCCACTACGGTTTGTTTCTCACCTTCTTCATCAAGTAACTACATTCCCCGATAATTTAGTGCAGTAATCTGTTGTTGACTTAGCATCGCATGAGCCTCCACAGTCAACATTAGCAAACCCTTCAACATCCCTCCTATAAGTTTTCTTGAATAGTAATCCCTTTCTGGGTGTACCTTTCAAATATTTGAGGATTTGTTGAACGGCTTCAAGGTGTCTCTTGGTGGGAGAGTTCATATACCAACTCACAACACTCACACTATATACAATATCAGGACCTGTGAGAGAGATAAATTAACTTATCACCAAGTCGTTGGTACCGCTCTCGATCAATCATAGGATCGTTGTTCTGATTTTTGATTTCTTGTTCCATTCCAAGGGACTAGTTGCTGGTTTATATCCCATTTTTTCTGTTTCTCTTTGAAGGTCTAGGACATGTTTCCATTGAAAGGTAAATATTCTTTTGCTTCGAGCAATCTCGATTTCAAGGAAATATTGTAGCTTTCCAAGGTCCTCAACATTAAACACGAAACGCAGTTCTCTTCAAATTCTCAATTTCGTGAATATCATTCAAAGTGATAATCATATCATTGACATATACGAGTAGTGTTGACTTCTTACCATCATTGGAGTGTTTCACAAATAACATGTGATAAGCTTGACTTTGCATGTATTCGAATTGCTTAATGGCTGAGTACAATCTTTTGACTATGCATGTGGTGACTGTTTCAACCCATACAAAGACTTCTTTAATTTACACACTTGAGCTAATATTTCTCGAAACCTGGAGGCAGCTCACATCCTCCTCTAACGTTCTGCTAAGGAAAGCATTTTTTACATCCACCAGGTCCATGAGGGATGATGATGACATAGGATTTAGATGTATCCCAGTTTTCTTTCATAGTCTCAAAATACCGAGTGACTAGATCTACGTTCTTCGCGGCTTTAGTTGTGGTTCCAGGCACATTGACCAAGAACTCCAACACTTTGTCTCTCAAACCATCCACAATGGTCTGACGTGTAATACCACATCTTGACAGGTACCTGGATTCTGCCTCACCCTTGGCTCTTTCGATTTGGAAAATTTTCCTAGCTTGATCTTTCTCGGCAGCCGCCATCCTCGGCCATGTAGCTGCAGTGATCTCATCAACTGCTCTCTTCACATGGTCATTTTGTTCAATATCACCAATCAACGTTTGAACAATCTTGAGCCCGTGTTGACGTTGTCTTCTCAAGTTCTTCTACAACCTCCTTGGCAATATCATTCATGCAAAACATTATCACTTCAGCCCTCTCTGGGAAATCCGAATCGATTACAAATCGATTTTCAAACACTTCTTCTGCAATACAATTCACTGATGATGCATGTTATGTAACTCTTTTCTTAGTTGATCTTTCACCTTCGTGATTCCCTCCACCCAGGATCCTTGTTGGTGTTAACTACACAGATCTCGATAATTTCGTCATCAACGAAGTGTGATTTTTCTTCCACTCTTCTAGTTTTGTTTCCCAATTGAACGACAGCTTGGACAAGGGGTACCTCCACCACTCACAGCCATTAATCTCAAACCATTGCCAATTTTGATTATTCCTTTGGTCTTCAGTTAATTGATGATTTGAAAAACAAGTTGGTGAGAAGCAAGTCGCTAACAATTGATCAACATCATTCAAACTCAAACTCAATAAGGGAAAAGGAAATAACAAGGACGGTGTATGAAAAGGTTGAAATAATTGATCAGGCGGTTTTGGATCTGGTTTAGGATCCGAATTAGGGCATGGTTTTGGATTCGGTCCTGGTCTGATTTATCCTCGTCAATTTTATTGGAGAGCAGGGATAGGAAAGTTCTGAAACTCAAGGTTCTTGATTTCCCACCCCTGAGATTCGTAATTTCCCGTTGATTAGTTGTTTGAGATTGTTCCATCATCATCAATCTGACAGATTGCACAAGCCTAGAGCGATTCTCCCCCCTCTGTGAAGCGACTGGGCTTAGGCTGTTTTGGGCCATCGCAAGGGCCAAAAGTTGATTGGGCTGAACCTGATTCCACTTTGCCTCTACGTTTCTTGTAGTGATCGACGAATAGCTGATCGAGGAACTTTTCCAGATTGCATCTGTTGAACTCGGAGTTATGGAGGAACGCTTCGTTGAACTAGTATGACTCTGAAGCGATTGGGATTGCCCGTTCGGCGGTTCCAGATCCGGATCTGGTTGCGAATTTGAATTTCTCGTTTTTGGATTGTTTACCGACTGATTCTCGTGGATTCATTGCTTTCTTTGCTGAACACATCATCCAATAAACCCCCTCCTTTCTTCTTACTTTCTTCTCTATTGTTAACAATTGCTGCCGTGATCACGGTTTTGGCAACGTTGAGATCAGAAATTGGTCCATAGGCAACCTTCTCGCTATTGAAGGTGAAACAGGGACGGAGCTAGTGTATCACATATCGTGGCACGTGCCACCGTATGAATTCTTCGGCGAAAGGTAAAAAAAATTAGGTTCGTTAAAGGTGCAACCTTATCGTTTTGGAAGGTGCTACCGTATTATTTTGGAACCTTCAAGAAGGTGCAACCGTACCTCGTAATCAACCAAAAAACCAAAAACAACTCTTGAAATCAACCAAAAAACTGAAGAAAACTCTTGAAATCAACCAAAAAAACCAAAAAAATCCCTCAAAATCGATAAAAAATACTTAAAAATCCGTCGAAATCAAGCAAAAACCTTTAAAAATCCCTTGAAATGGTGGAATTAGGCTAAAATACATCAGACAATATCGAACGTCGGTAAAATGATGAAGACACGTCAATAAAAACCGTGTTTTTTGTAATTATTTTTTGTCTATATTATATGGTGCCACCGTATGAAAAAGTTTATGGGTCCGTCCCTGAGGTGAAACCACCAGATTCGATCTCCAACTGTGGGTAACCGCCTGTTTTGGTGGAGGAGGAGCGTAGGAGACTGTTTGGGATATAGTGTTACGTACCTCTTCTCAGAAGGTTGACAAAAACGACGATTTTCTGCCCTCATCTCTTACAATTTCTGGTCGAACGACGCTATCTGGTTACTGAACTGTTGATGCATAAACTGCTGAAAATTGGAAATGGTCTCACGCCAAGCGTCCCTTCTCTGGGTCTTAGATTGGTAAGCCATGGCTAATCAGGAACCAATGCTATGATACCAATTTGTTATGAACTGGTTCAATTGAACAAGTGAAAAAAGGAACAGATTGCTAATACCACGCTGGATGCCACAATTTGACATGAACATAGGGTTTCAATTCTGGCTATTCGAGAGGCCAGATCTCTCCTAGAAAAGACCCTACAGTTTTTTGGATGCCCCTCTCACTCCCACACACGGCCTATTTATTAACAGACATCACAGATTCTTTACCAAAACTACCCCTTCTAGAATATATACCCAACTGGTGGGCATGGGTCAGTACATAACAATATTTCCCTTCCATTATCGCTCCTAAAGGATTCAATTATTTTCATCGTATTTAATTTGAACCATGGAGTAGAAAATTTTGAAAATATCCATAACATCATGTTTCTCTGTTATAAAGAAAATCCACATAGTTCATGTGTGATCATGAATGAAGGAAACAACCCGCATCTTTTGCCAGAAAAAGTGGAAATTTTTTATTGACCCTGTTGTGGGGTTTATAAGCTCAAAAACATTTGTAAAATCACAAAAGTCAGCAAAAGTTTGTGCAAGTATACACTTACTTTCACTATCGATTTTTTACAAGTAATAAAATGGTAATGTACCAAATATCTTTTCAACTTACGTGGGGGTTAGGACTTAAAAGTTGTAGTGAGTTGAAAACGAGAAACACTGATTCCAGAGGGTGATAAGGGTGGTTTTGTTATGTTGTAGTATCGGTGTAAAGTCCTAAATCAAATCATAAACATGGGCAGTGAGTGTTATCCTGTAGCATAACTATGCTATAGCATTCTGTAGCAAAGAAATGCTACAACATCCTACAACATTACTCAGTTCTTTCAGCTTTTGCACAGACATTTTTCCAAGTTGATGAGACACTTATCCTAGATTCATTTCTCATATTCCTATACAGAAATCATATCAGGCATGGTACAACCTCAATCTGTGCAAGCTATACGAAACAAGGACGCATTCCTGTGCAACTTTGTTTAAGCCTTTCCAAGTTTATTTTTGCATCATTCAAGTTGGTTGTGTCATGGTTGAATTCATTCTTGAGTCTCAACTACAAATAAACACTTTATGAAGTGATCAACTTGTTTGCAAATATCTTCTTTGTTTGATGAAAACAAGAACAAATGTGAATGCCAAACGAGAATGGCAGCCCACTGCTCTTTCGTTGTAATTTCATAATTCTTTTGCACCATACTATTAAAACGTAGCCTAAGATTACAAGAAAATAAATTGAAAGAACAACATAAATGCTAGAAGCCATTCTATTTGCAAATGATTTACAAAACAGAAGGAATAAACAACAAAAGGACAGCAGCTGATACAGGAACATCAAATATAAAAACTTGAAGCTGAGAAAAAAAATGTAAAATACTGGAATAAAAACTAACTTCCACTCTTAAAAGAACTCTCAATTATCCACAACATAACAGCCTGCTTATACCAAAGGCTGTCCAAAAGTAAGAACTCAACAGACTTTGTCTTCGTCTAGCAGATAATAGTACATCTACTTTAATCACCATTTAGTGCTTGAAGTCTATGACTTTGGGAGCTCTATCAACTCCAAAATATCTTCCCACCTTGTATCAGCTGCTACTATGAATTCAGGCTACTTTTTTGCTGCAGTATAATCTTTCTAAAAGCACATACTTTCCAGAATTATCAACACCTCATTCTGCTGATAATGAATTTCCGTTTTTGATTGTCAATTTAGTTAATCAAATGATATGGTGCAAAAAATGCTTTTAGTAAATTCCTAAATCAACTTTCAGCATAGGCTATAGAATTGTTGCCTTTGAGGTTTTCGGTGATGAACTTGAATGACCGCATCAATAATTTACCAATAGTAACTTCTTGTGATTCGCACATCAAATCTTATGTTTAGTAACTTTTTGTTAATATTTGAACTGTTGTGCACAATCTTTTCTTTTCTGATTTATATCAATTTCCTGTGGATGCAGTTGCAGAGATTTTATTGTGGAGAGACGAGAGGAAATCATTTCTTTGCTTTTGTGGAGTGGCTTCTTTGTTCTACTGGTTTTGTCTTTGTGAAAGAGCAATCATCTCCTCTGCAGCTCATCTTCTGCTGCTCATCATAATTTTTCTGTATGGATATGCTACACTGTGTTCAACTGAAGTGTAAGTATTAACCTAAAAAATCTTCTCGAGTCAAAGAATTGGGATTGAAAACAACTACATCTTTTGTCTTCGTTTTGTATTTGGAAAAGATCAACATGTATATATTTTGTTACAACATCGGTTACTAGAGTAGTCAATCTATCATTGTTAGATACACTGATCCATTAAGGAAGGACCATTGATATTGTCCGTCGTAGTGTAAAAATTTTTACGACCCTCAACGGTGCTACCACTGGGCATTGTTGCTGGAAAACTGAGAGGCAACAGTAGCATATCGAACCTTAGATTTGAGTTTTAATGGTTCACGAATGTAGAACACAAAAACCCTAACTGTAAATTGTTGAAGTTGGATCTGATTCTTAGTCTTTTGTTTTGCATTTGGAGTTGTAAGTAATTTTCCGTTTATTTGCCACTGCCTGGATGAATACGCTGTTCTTTTGTTTTAGTATAGTACTTGTAGGAAAGTTCAGAATACCGTGTACATTTAAGTTTATTTAGTTCTGGAATCCCTATAAGAACTGACATTCGATTCCTCTGCTGCAACTTACACCAACATCCATGCATGTTTACAGGTCTAGCTATTCACGTTTTGAGATATCTGAAACGGATACGAGGAGTTCTGTGAGAACCATAGCAAACTTCTGGAATCGAGTAGTAGCTCATGTTGCTAGATCATTGGCACAAGGACGAGAATGGAGTTTGTTTTTCAAGGTACTTTACTACGTTGCTGTCCAACTATATTAGATTGTGTTCAAGCACCTGCAGAAAATGATTTTAGTAGATTAGGGAACTCCAAAAACAACTTACCATATTGCTCAAGTATAAATATTGGTTGTAGCTAGGGGTGTAAATGATGCGAGTCGAGCTCGAGTATTGGTATACTCGAACTCGAAAGCCATTTTTCAAGCTCAAATTCGACCTGAAAACTCGCGAGTAATTAAAATCCAAACTCGGCTCGAACTCGATAGTGATTTTCTAAACTCTAACTCAAACTCAAACTTGTTTGAAGCTCGAATCGAGCTTGAATTGAGCTCAAAACAAGCTGACCCGTTGAGATTTATGAAATTTAAAGGTCCGCTCTTGTAAATTATAAAACTTAAATTGTGTGCTCTTGTAAATTATAAAACTTAAATGGTGTACTCTTGAAATTTATAAAACTCAAGAGGTGTCCCCCAAATTTCATCAAGTAAACAAAGTTACCAATTTCCGTCACTTCCTTCTCTTTTTATAACACATCTTCACCCTTCTTTTACCATCTCTTTTCCAATGTCGGACAACTTTACCAACACTTCTATAGGCTTTTGTATTTTCTTTTAATTATGATTTTAATAAAAAATATAATTGATTAATTGCTATCATAAATGAATGTACATATTTGTTCAAATATTTAAAAATATACGACATTTCCGTTCATTGGTATACATTATATTTTACAAATTATATTATAAAACTAATTATATACAAAAAATTCGAGTATCTCATGAGCTTTTTAGTCGAGTATCAGGTAGCTCAACTTGTTAGTTTGCCCAATCGAGCTTGAGATTGAGCCTCCTCGAGTCAAGTGTTGACCGAGTCGATCGCGAGTTGTCTCGTCTCATTTTCAACTCCTAGTTGTAGCTATAGAGGGCATAATGGGCAACTTGGTTAATGGATCAAAACGAGTGGGTTAGGTTGATCCACTAACACTCCTTTTGTTACTTATTTTAACGATTTCATGAACTATTGTATCAAATATGATTACAAACACTTGTTGTGGACATCGAAATGCTTTTGACTCGTGCCATTTTTAGCTAATTTCTAATGGTTTTCACATAATACATGAAAATTATTAGAATTTAGCTAAAAATTAAAACCTCTCTACTTCTCCTGGTGGAGATAAGGTAAAGTTTTACTTATGATCCGCTATACTCCCACAATCCCAAAATAAATGCGTGCAAAGAAAGACACACGGTGTGTAATTGTCATACTTTCTAATCAACTAAGTGGCAGACAATTTAGTAAATTTCTCCATCTCAACAAGGGTAGAATTGGAAAGTAGGCATATGCTTTTTGGACACCTATTCCCATCCCTATAAACCCTGCTTTCGAGGGGGATATATTGGTTTGGTTTATCTACCATCAGTGGTCATCGTAAGATTTGTTTGTTTTCATGCTGACGGATGCAGGTAGTAGTTTCACTCTATCTTTTCAAGTTGCTTCTCGTCAACTCTTTTCCAGCGTCACTGGGAATAGGTATGTATTGCCTGTGCTTGATTGTTCTTATTCCACACTCTATCTTTGATTTTGGCTGATTTTGGTTTATCCTCTGACTGCAGCACTCGCGTTTTCGTTTATTTTGTTCTTTGTTTACGAGCAATACGAAGAGGAGATTGAAGGATTAATAGGGATTTCAATGGAGCTGGTGAGGCAATTCGTGGCAACTCGTTTATCCCTGCCTGAGTCGTCCCCATTATATACATAATACCACCACCAATAGACCTTCAATGTAGGTAGGTATCTAAAACTGTACACTCTGCTGCTACTTGTGAGATTCAAATTCAAATGAGAAGACCATTTTGGTCCTGTAACTACCTTTCGTATAACCGGTTGGTCTTAACCGGTCGCAGCTACAGGCTCAGCTTGTGTATATGCTGATGGAATGGAACATTATTAGATAGCAAACCTCTCAACGATAGTTTTAGCAATAAATATACGTCTCTTTTGCATCTACACCTCCATTCATTGTGTAAATGAGAATCGTGTTATAGGATCTCCAAGAAGAAATATGCAAAGTCAGTAAAAGCAAAGAAATGGATGAGTTAGGAGAATTAAATTTGGTAACATCATCTCTATCCATTTATAAAATGGAGAATTAAAAGTCAAAATCTTAAGAAAAATTGCATTTATATGTAGAAGATAACCACAAAGAAAGAGTATTATTAGGTGAGGGTTATATGGGTTAACACTCTCAACTTTAGAGAAATGTTTTGACAATTTGGAAGGAAAAACATAAAAGAAAGGCTTTGATACGTATTGGGTTAAAAGGACAAGTGTAGTAGAAGATTTATATGAGTTCTGTTAACAAGATTAGAATAGCATATGTGGAATACTCACCGGAACGAACTAGGTGTTACAAACAATTTCACAAAATGACGAGTTCTTTAATCAGTTAAATTGATATCGAACAATCATTCACGGACCAAGTTCGAGCGCCTAATTAAGGTATATATTATTTGACTTCTTGAACTTTTTACATGAGGTTGTTCGTTTTTATGTTCCTTAGTGGAATGTTCGTCATCTTGTTCCTAAGAGGATAATAGCACTTGATTTCATTAAAAGTAGTTGTTTTGAGTTTATTTATGAAATGGCAGTGATAGATATAAAACCGAAACTCTTATTTTAAAAAGAGTAAAGTTCACTTTTGGTCCCTAATGTTTGTCATTTTCAACGGATATCCTCCCTAAACTATCGAAACTCGGATTTGGCCCCTTACGTTTGTCATTTCACTTTGATTTTGGTCCCTCCTCTTAACACCCATTAACTTTTTCCGTTAAGTTCTATTTAATGAGGGGCATTTAAGTCATTTTATCTCTTTTACATTAAAACTAAAAAACATATTATATATTATTAATTGTAAAATAATAAAAAAATAAAAGAAAAATAATAACAACCCATTCCCCCACCTAATACTTTCTCTCTCTTCTCTTTATCTCCCATCTTTCCCCCCAAAAATCTTCTCTCTCCCCCACCCCCCAAAAAAAAAAAAAAAATTGTCTGAGAGATTACAAAACCACCTTCCCTCCATCTTCTCTTTGCCGGTGAAAAACCAAATCCACCGCCCCTTTCTTTTTCGCTTCCAGTATCAAACAAAACCCTCCATTTTTTTAATCTGAAGAAGATATACCAAGAGGGTTTTTATATATTGACATTCTAACAGATTACAAGGGATCTTTATATATAGAGAGACTAATTACATAGAGGTGCCATCTACATTACACTAATTACACACAAGTCCATATAGTCTAATACGCCCCCCACAAGCTAAGGGTGGGTAACGACCCATAGTGTGGATCGTAAAAATAGGAATCTAGGAGTCGGCAACAGCTTCGTGAAAATATCAGAATATTATCTTTTGTGTAAATGAATTGTACACAAAGACCTCCTTGAGCTACCTTTTCTCTGACAAAATGAAAATCAACTTCCACATGTTTTGTTCATGCATGAAAGACCGGGTTGGCTGAAAGATATGTGGCACCTAGATTGTCACACCATAGGATAGGAGCTGTTGGTGCACGAATGCCAAGTTCTTGAAGGAGAGCTTGAAGCCAAGTTAGTTAGGCAACGGTATCAGCTAGAGCTTTGTACTCGGATTCGGTAGAAGATCAAGAAACTGTACGTTGTTTGTGAGAGGTCCAAGATATAAGGTTGTAACCCAAATAGATGGCAAATCCCCCCGTGGACCGACGATCATCTGGACACCCGACCCAATCAGCATCAGATAAGGTTTCAAGAGATGAAGTAGCATCAGAGAAGGCTTAGAGAGATAAAGTAGATGCTTGACGAATGAGTAAGCCACAATTGACCGTCCCCTGTAGGTAGCGTAGAATCCGTTTGACCACAGCCCAGTGGAATTGAGTAGGAGCATGCATGAACTGACATACCTTATTAACCGCAAAAGTGATATCCGGTCGAGAAAGAGTAACGTATGAAGAGCTCCAACGACCTGTCTATATTTAACTGGGTCAGAGAAGGCAGGACTGTCGGCTAAAGATAGCGAACTGGATGAGGACATGTGGGAAGGCATGGGCTTGGCGTCTGAGAGGCATGCTCATTGTAAGAACTCCAAAACGTACCGTTTTTGAGAAAGGATGATGTTTGATCCTTGAAGGACGATTTCATTACCCAAGAAATAGTTTAGAGGGCCGAGATCCTTTATCGCAAAAGTTGAGTCGAGTTTGCGAACGATGGCGTCTATGGCAGCAGGATTGTTTCCCGTAACTATGATGTCGTCAACATACACCAAGATGTATAAAAGAGTGCCAACATGACATAAAATAAATAATGAAGGATCCGTCTTGGAGCCTACGAAGCCAAGGGTGTAAAGAGCCTTGGAAAGGCGGGGAAACCAAGCCCGTGGAGCCTGTTTGAGGTCGTAAATTGACTTGTGGAGTAGGCAAACATGATCTGATCTTTGCGTGTCAGTGAAGTCGGGAGGCTGCTTCATATAGACTGTTTCAGTTAGCTGGCCATGAAGAAAGGCGTTCTGAACATCAAGTTGTTTGAGCGACCACCACAAGCAACAAAACAACCTTGATGGTAGTTGTCTTGATAACAAGACTGAAGGTCTCGTGAAAATCAATACCATGTTGTTGCCAAAAACCTTTTGCGACGAGTCTCGCTTTGTAACAAGCAATAACACTTGTCTTGTCTCGTTTTATCCTGTAAACCCACTTACAATCAACCACATTAGTATCAGAAACATGAGGAACTAGAGACCATGTAGCGTTTTTAACAAGAGCGGAGTACTCCTCGACCATAGCTTGACGCCACTCGAGAGATTGGTTGGCAATGGTAAAGAAGAGTGGTTTAGAAGGTGGAGTAGGAGCAGTGGCATGATTAGCCGATGGACTGAAGGGAACCCGTTGTTTGGGGTTGGGACGGAGATTAGAAGGACGTTGTCGCATAGGCGGAGGTGGTAGCGATGGTGGTGGTGAAGTTGACGGAGTGAGTGGTGACGGAGACGATCTAATTGTATATGAATCGGGTTGTGAGGAGGAAGTGGGTGTAGGAGAGAAACTAGGGGTAGGCGAGACACTAGGTGGTGAAATAGAAGGATCAGGTATGATAGGAGATGGAGTGACGGGTGGAATGTTGTCGGATACCACGTGAGGTGATACCGAGGAGGTATAAGGACAGGATAATGTTGATGAGGAAGGAGGGACCGAAGGAGAGGTAAAGGGGAAGCGATCTTCATTGAAGCGAACATGACGAGCAATGTATAAGCGCTTGGTGGACATGTCAAGGCAACGATAGCCGTGATGAGATGGACTATAGCCTAGAAAGACGCAAGGGCCGACCGGAAGTCCATTTTGTGATGGTTGTACGGTCGAAGGTGAGGAAAGCACTGACAACCGAAGACTCGAAGGAATGAGTAATCAGGAGAGCAATTGAAAAGTTGTTCGAACGGTGATTTGTTTGTTGAGGTTCGCGAAGGCATGCAATTGATTAGGTATACGACTGTATCGAGGGCGTAATGCCAGGAACGTTGAGGGACGCTGGATTAAGCAAGTAGAGTGAGGCCAGTTTCAACAACATGTCGATTGTGTCGTTCTAAGAAATTGTTTTCCTCACTGGTGTGAGGACAAGAATGGTGATGAATACTCCCAAGAGATGAGAAGAAGGAAGATATATTTCAGAATTCACCGCTCCAGTCAGTTTGAACGTTTTTTTATCTTAGTAGTGAATTGTCTTTCGACCATGGTAAGAAAACATTTAAAGGTGTTGTAGACATCTGATTTATGAGTAACGATAGATCCACATATTTTCTTGATTAACTCTCCCCCTTTTTGATGAATTGAGCATCGATATCATCAAAACTTTGTCACAAGAAATGTATTTGAATGTTCTGACCACTGATCTTTCAAGAGCCACTGATTCACTGCCAATGTGAACAATATATTCATCTAGATCTTTTCAAATCCAGACAAAATAAGAATGTAACACCTGAATCAACAAATGAATCAGTTAACAATGTCTGTCAGTAACACGAAGTCACTGTGTGTAACGAATACACATTGTAAATGAGCTTTTTGATGTTCACTCCCCCAGGGCTTCCATTCAATCATCGAAACACCACAAAGGCAATTTCTATGAACGTTATGACAAGAAAACAAATTCCTTGTGTGTTCGTGCAAGTGATAGAAAGAATTAAGCACAAATGATTGCTTAAAAAGGCTCAAAATTGTGTAAACCACTGAGACAACAGTAGATAAACACAGACTCAATGTGCATGATTGAAGTGCGAAGGTGGGGCAAACTTCCTTATTTTCAATATCCAGATTTTCCAAATGAAAATCAGATAGTAAATGTGCTGCTTCCCCTTTGAAAAATGAAACATTTCCTTGTGAAGAAGAAAATGAGTGGCTGGTGGGGTTAAAATCAAGAGTTGGCATGGGCTAGTTGCCTGTTTCAATAATGTTTAGCAAAGAATTGTGAAGCATTAGTAATGTGGCTGCCCGGCTCAGAAAGTAGTTGGTGCAGAGTTTGATATTCTTTTACTCTGTTCTCACACCCTCTTTCTTTTAATCAATAAACTCACATCTAACCAAACTCTCTTTTCCATTTTACCTCAACGCACAACCCACACTCATTTCTTTTCGACTTCTCACACTCAATCACTATGGATTAACTTATTGGGTAGGAAACACTGGTTAACGTGAGTCCATAAAAGTTTCAATTAAGTCTTAGCACAAAGATCCCATGTTTTCCTAGAAAGCATGTGTTGCTCAGATGATTTAACTTTATCAGTTAAAGCTCAAATACAAGTCAGATGTTTGTATGCTCAGAAGATAATCATGAAGATTTTAGCATTTGAAACATTGAAGTATTTTCAAAACAAGTAAATTGAATGAATGAACATGAATACAAGAGACTTGTTTGAAAATCTGACATTGTATGAAAAAGATCAGAAATGATATAGCAATCAAGGCTTATGGTCAAGAATAATGGATATTGTCTATACGAATCAAAATACAGACATTCTTGAAATGACGTTTCGAAATGAAATGACGCTCAAAATTCAGTGAAGTACAAGCGGGGTGTCTTACCATCGAAAAATATGTTTCAAATTTGAGACATGGTAAGATCATTTTGAACAAAAGGTCAAACCGGTGTGTGTCAATACTTGAAAGTATATAGACAAGATAATACGCAAGTATATATCTTTAGAAACACACGGTTTGTTAAGCATTGAAGCACAAAATAAACGAAAACATTTAAAAATCACACTTCCAAATCATGAAATCAGATTAAGACTCGGGAAGTGGTTTGAACATTTAAGAACAATGTTTTCTATGATTGAAAGTTGTCCTTCTTTCAACCATATATGAGATGAAGATAAAGAATTATACCTTGTACGTGCAATCTTACATCTCATGAAGTCAAGCTTAAAGTCATAAAGATATGATCTTGTAAGCATTTCTCAAACTGCAAAAGTCTTAAGGTCATAGTCAAAGCAACTTTATTCACAGAAATTAAAAGACATAAAGCAGTAAAACAATGAAAGTACGAGTTCTGATCTGAAGTAATCAGAAGTCATAGCCATACTCCTCCTGAAATTATGCATCAGAAAAATTATCAGTGTAAAATATAAGCATTAACTCCCCCTCAAATGTTGATTATCATATCTGACGGATGCATAAAATTTCAGACAAATATATACTCCCCCTTGATGGTTGATTTCCTCATTCGAGTATTGGAGTACACTTCTCATATCAGTACAGGAGTAAGGTCTTTTGATCACTGAAGTACGAGTCCTAAACTGTTGTGTTTAGAAGTCAAACTTCGTTGAAGTACGGGTTCTAAGCTGATTTACTTAGAAGCCTTTATTCTCTTACTCCCCCTTGACAGTAGGTGCCTGCAACACAGAATCATCCTTTTTCTTTGGTACCCACTGGTATTTGGGTCCAACTGTGTTAGCACAAGATTTTGGCACCCATTGAAATTTGGGTCCGCTTTTCTTTTGAAACCTATTTGAAAAATTAGAACGATAAGAGTAAACATGATATGTGCCGAACTAAACATCAGAATATTTTCGAGAAGCATAATCATATCTATCATAATTTGAAAACTTTCTCGCAGACGGAGATAACTGGAATAATTGTTGTATGGAATATTTCTTGCGAGAATCGACAAGTTTTGGTTTAGAAATAGAAACATTCGCAATCAAATCATCTTTACTAGTAGTATTCTTATTACAATCAGAGATAGAAAATGATTTATCATTCTCGTCAATCTCCTGTTTTGGTTGTCATTCCGACTTAACTCCAATCTTTTTCTTTCTCAAATCTGAAACATTTGAAACTTTAGAGTTAGAAAGGTGAGAATCAACCAAATGCTTCTTCATTGTCTTACCAGTGTTGATCTGTTTCTGTGAATGCCCAAATTTCTTTTTTTACATTTGTCAACTTTGGCTTTCACAGGAACTGATTTATCAACTTTCGTTGATGGTTCACCTTTTTCAAACACACATGGTAATCCAAAAGAATTAACAACAAAAGAAGAATGATTAGGAAGTTTAGCATTAAAGTCAAAATCACCAACACAGTCATCTAAACAACCATCAGAGTTTAGAAAATCAAACCCTTTAAAAAGTAAACCAGCCATATCAGCAAAGTTTGAAGCCTTGAATGATTTAGAAAAATCAGAATATTTAAACACAGTAGAAAAAATAGTTTGTTCTAAGTCCATCAAAATCCTTTCTTCTGTGAGAGTATTCTCGAGTTCAGAAATTTTACTTTCCAACACGAGAGGAGGAACGTAAAGCTTACCTTCGATGGGCTTGGCCTCCATTTCTTTTACAGAATAACTCTCAAAATAGTCATTTGGCAGAGATTTTGATTTATCAGAACTATAACTATTATTCAACCTATCATAACGAAACGGAAGTTGAACTTTAGATGTGTTCTTTCTTTTCTCGATTTCCTTGGCTTCATCCTTTTCAGACAGTTTGGTCCAGAAAACTTGAAGTTCAGGGTATTGAGGTGCCAGTTTTAAAAATCCGAAATCATAAAGAGCAGACACTTCAGATATAACCTTTTTGAGACACTGTGGATTCTCGTAACCGAGTCCCCAACCCTCTCTGTTCTCTTTGGGTTTGTTTAGATGAATGGTTTGTTCAGTTTGACCCGAAGTATATAGTTTCCCTTCCAAAGCATTCACCTTTTCAGTTAAAGATTTCTTTTCTTTTGAAAGCGAAGAATACATTTTAGAAAGCTCTTTTGATTCAAACTCATACATTCTATATTTTGAAGTTGTTTCAGCTAACTATTTATGAATTATAGTCTTCTCTTTCGCGCTGGTGTCAATGTTTCTATGTAAAACCTCAATCAATACTTTCTTCTCAGCAAGGTCATTGCTAAGTTTCTGTATTGAATGGTCTTTTTCTTTAATGACACCCTTTTCACGCTTAAGTTTAGACTCTAATTCTTGGAGTTTAGTCATCATAGCATGCATTTGATTCAAAAAATCTGATTCAGTCATATCACATACCTCTTCATCAGAATCAACTTCGGTTTTTATCTTCATCTGACCCATCAGGCACAAGTGTGCTGTCGCTTTCTTCTCTTCTTTCTCAATAGAATCTTGTTTCTGGATTTTAGCTTCCAAGGCAGAAATCTTTCCTTTTAGCTCAGAATTCTCAATTTCCAGAAACTTTACTCTTGAAGATACCTTAGGTCCTTTCATCATCTTCTCAATTTGTTCCCATAACAGCTTTCCTATAGCCTTTTTGCATTCTAACTTGATAGAAATCTCCTTTGAAATCTCCTCGGAAATTCCTTGCAATATAAAAGATTTGGCTAAACAGTCAGCTTGATATCTTTTTCTTTGCTCGTCTAAAAACTCATCAGGTGATAATGGATACTCTCCTTTTACTCTTTCCATTGATCCCTGTTTAAAATAATTATAAATCCTTGTTGGAGTTTTCATGTTTCCTTCTCTAAGAGATATTATGATATGATCTCCTAAAACATGTCTGTCAATGAAATCTAGGAACTGATTTTTCCATTTTTCATACTCTCCTCTGAAAAGTACTGGTGGATTCTCATCCATACTGATTGAAGGAGCTTCGCTGGAAGTCATTCTGATTTGATAAGATATGCAATAAGAAACTTGAAATTGATCGTTAGTCCATATAAAATCAAACAATACTGAAAATCTTAGAATGAAATTCATAAAATTTTGATCAAGAACAAAACTTTGTCCCCCTCCGCAGATTTAGCACGGGGGTCCCGCTAAATTTGTCTAAGTATAAATTTCGCAAGCTATACAGAATTAGCACAAAATTTGCAAAACCCTGAAATGCGCTAAGGCAGTAGCGCAAACGGCAATTTGCGCTAGGAGACTTTGGCGCAAAAGAGCTAATTCGCGCTAAGAGAAGTTGGCGCGAAATCCTGAAATTCGCCATGTCTGAAAGCAGAGAAGCTGGCGCAAGTAGAGGTTTACGCGAAGAGTGGGTCACGCGAAGAAGGAGGTTTGCGCGAGAAGAAGGTCAGGAGAAGTGAGGTTTGCGCGAAGAACTGATGGTGCAAACCGGGGTCTTGACCGGGGTCCTGAGGCCCGGTGTGTTGCGCGACCGGTGTGTTGTGCGCCCGGTGTCCTCGACCGGTGTCCCCGACCGGTGTCTGTCCGACCGGTGTCTGCGATGCGACTGATGTCCTTCCTTCGACCGGTGTCCAGCGACCGGGGTCCTTCTGACCGGTGACGTGAGTGGCGCAAAATACAACTTTGCGCTACAAGGAGTTGGCGCAAAAGGTGATTTGCGCTATGTGAGGCTGGCGCAAAAGATATCTTTGAGAACTTTGATCTGGCGCAAACGCACTATGAACTGGCGCAAAACGTGTTCTTCACCTCTACTTCGAAAGTCGGCTCTGAAAATCCCAAAAACCTATCTAGACAACTAATTACAATCCTAAATTTTGACAATTTGATCGCCTAATCATCTAGAACAGATTACAAACAACTAATTTCAAAAATAAACACTCTAAGTGTGAATCGATTAATGAACCAGTGTCTGAACTCGTGAAAACCAAAAACTCAAAAATCATCAAAATGAGAATCGATTATAGTGCAATACTCGATTAAATCAATACAATACCAATCTAATACACTAATCGACCTTAACCCAAGTGATTTCTAATCGAAAAACATACAAATACTCAAAAAATAGAATCTGGAAGACGATGAACAGTGCCGAATGAAATTTTTCTGGAAAAATTTGATTTTAATCTGGTTTAGCTCTGATACCAATTGATTGTCCCTGAAAATCAAGTTTCTTATCACAATAAACGATATAATCACACAACAAGAGAATAATCAAACCTGTTTTAGATTTCTCAATCAAAGGATTACAAGGTTTTCTCTCTTGAAGGTTTTCTCTCTCTAAGCTCTCTCTCTAGTTGGCGGCTGATGTTTTCTAATTAGGCACACCTCTTGCTTACACAACCCTAGTACACACAATAAGTCATATACCTATTTTAGGAAAAAGACATAAATACCCCAAAATACAAGGAAAGTTAAACTTTGACAATTATTACAAAAATGACCTAGACTATTTAATGAAAGTTGACTTTTCCAGCTTTGACTTCAGATTTTAGTCTTCATAATAGATGATCTTCAATACAATAAAACTGTGATCTAACACCGCGGGTGGTTGAATACGATAACCTTGTACCTCTTCATAATTGTGATCTAGCAAGTGAGTCCTTCTTAGACCAATGGGAGCTCGAACTAAAGATCGTTGGTGGTTGAACTCGATAACCTTTGGTGCTATAATAGAATCTCCATAACATTGATGTGTGACCTACTTTTATGTTCTGTCATCCCAATGGTAACCTAGGGTCTCCCCCGTTAAATGGTGGAACCTCACCCTTTCCCAAGGGAGAATGAGACAGATTCCACAGGTGTAACTTCTATATAAATCAAGATGTTATTATCATTTGCTTTCTTATGAAAATATATACATGTTTAAATCTCACTAGGCGTAAGCCTAACACTTGCTTTCTTGAATGTCGCGTGTGACATGTTCCGTTAGCGGTGGGGTTCGTAAAGATTGAGCTTCATGGGTTGAGTGAATAGCGGGGACTTTTGGAAGTAAATATTTTTGAGGGATTGGCGTACATAATGGATTCGAGAGCTTTTGGGAAATTTGGTGACAATAGTTTAATCTAGATGATTCCGGTTTAGATTATCTAGTTGTCATTTGTGATCTCCAAATATATTTGTTGTAAACGACTTAACTATTTCCCCCCCCCCCCCCCATAGTTGGGTGATCTCCGCCTATATTAACTTTGTCATTTGTGAATGTTGAATTTAAGTTTCCCTCCTTTGAATAGGTTGAGTTATTTGTAGGTTTTGATCCCTCAATATATAGACGTCATATTGCGATTTTTTTTAAATTGCCTCTAAATTTTAGGGTGTTACAAGTTGGTATCAGAGCATTAGTTTAAGTGAACTAGGCATGATTGTAAGATGTCTAGACTTAAGCTGTAGTCATTATGCTATGATTGGGGAGGATTGGGTAGAACTTTTGGTATAGGACGTCTTAGGATTGACGGAATTGCATGAGTTAAGAGTTGTGATGATGGTAATGAGAGTTCTTGTATATAGTGTGTTCATAATTGCACGTAGCTAATGCCATTATGAACATATTGTTACGTGAGTATGCTTGAATTGCTAAATGTCATGACGATTGATGAATGTATTATTACGTTTCTTTATGCCTCAATCAATATCTTATTCTTATTCGTGCTTGTGTGGCAGTCGTGTTTTATCATGGTGAATACTTGGAGCCGACCGTTGATTGAAGGAGAAGCTCAAGATGATAGCACCTCCAACCCAAATCCAGTGGTTAGAGCGGCAAATGCTGTCCCTCCTAATATGACGCCGATATTCACTGGGGTGGTGGAGCATATACCCAGGGTGGATTTGGCATCCTCGAACCCAGTCGTTCGAGAGGCAAACCCTTATGCCGATATGATGGCCAACGTCATGCAGATAGTGACGTTGGCTATGGAGAAACAGCAGGAAGTTTTTCTAAAGATGTTGGATGACCGGGATACCAGTCTGCGTAGAAATGAGATCGTTGTTGAGAATATAGTGGCGGGATTTGGTGGTACTGGTCATGGGGTGAGGACTGAAGATCATGTAGTCGCTGATGCCAGGCCAGGTGGTAAGACCTACACCTACAAATCCTTTCTCTACAGCAGACCACCCGAGTTTTACGGATCTGGGACCCAGTTGCGTGTATGAACTGGATTCGAGAGACGGAGCAAGCCTTCGATTCTAGCGAGTGTGGATAGGGCTTGCTTCGTCTCTCGAATCCAGTTCATACATGCAACTGGGTCCTGCAATGAGCGAGATATTGATCTGATAGAGGAGGAATTTCGAGCCCTCAAGAAGGGTAGCAAAACAGTGAAGAAGTATACTCGCCTTTTCATAAAAAAGCTCGACCTTGTGAAGCATGTGGCTCCAAGTGAGAAGGAGAAAATCAAGGCCTACCGGCCAACATGATGGCCATGGTTCGAAATTCAAAGGCTTCCACTCTCCGGGAAGCCATCGAGGAGGCCAAGCTCATGGAAGACGTGTATGCCCGTAAGAAAGAAGAGGAAGTTGTACCGGGGGAAAAGAGAAAGTGGGAAGGCAACTCCGGGACCTTCAAGCGACCAAGACCGTTCATCAACAACAATCGAAGTAATGATTCGAGGAGGGAGGCTAGGTAGTGTCCGAAGTGCAAAAGCAAGCATTTAGGCCCGTGCCACTCGAAGCCCGACTCTTGTTATAAGTGTGGCAAGCTTGGCCACGTACAAAAATATTGTCCGGTCAGAGGGCCGGTTTGTTTTGAATGTCGAGAACCGGGCCATTTCCGCAATGAGTGCCCGAAACTCAAGACGGGAGGAAATGTTGGAAAGAGGGAGAGTGCCCCAAAAGTGACGGGAAGAGCCTTCCAGATGACAGCTGAGGAGGCTAAGGCGTCGACTGATGTGGTGTCGGGTACGTTCCTTATTAACTCCGTACCTGCGCATATTCTTTTCGATTATGGTGAAAGTTATTCCTTCGTATCTATGTCCTTCCTAGCAAGATTGCCTATGACTGCTAGTGCATTAGAGGATGCTCTAGTAGTGGAAATAGCCAATGGTAGTCGGATCATAGTTAGCCAAGTCTATGACAATTGTGTATTGGAGATTGAGGGGAAGAAATTTCCGATAAAACTCTTTCCCATGTCTATTGGTGGATTTGACATAATCGTTGGAATGGATTGGTTTGGAGAGAACTACGCAAAGATTCTTTGTTCTAAAAAGTTGATCCGTATTCCGTTGGAGGGTGAAGAAGCGGTATTGGTTTACGGGGAGAGAAGGAAAGGGGAAGTAGTAGTCATCTCTATGGCCAAAGCACACAAGTGTTTGGTGAAGGGGTGCACGTCCAACTTGGCATATATTGTGGATGCCAAATTGGAAAAGAAGAAGCTTGAGGACGTCAAGATTGTTCGCGATTTTCCGGACGTGTTTCCCGAAGAATTACCCGGTTTACCACCCGATCGACAAGTAGAGTTATAGACTTAGTTCCGAGGGCGGCACCGATCACTAGAGCTCCTTACCAATTAGCGCCGCCGGAGATGCAAGAAATGATGTCCCAATTGCAAGAACTCTTAGAGAAGGGTTTTGTAAGGCCGAGTTCTTCGCCTTGGGGAGCTCTGGTCCTATTTGTGAAGAAGAAGGATGGCACGATGCGAATCTGCATAGATTACCGGGAGCTGAACAAGGTGACCGTGAAGAACAAATACCTACTCCCGAGAATCGACGATCTGTTTGACCAACTTCAAGGGGTGGGGTGTTTCTCGAAGATTGACCTTCGTTCAGGGTATCACCATGTGAAGGTGAAAGGTGAATATGTGGCGAAGACCGCATTTAGAACACGTTATGGCCATTACGAGTTTCTTGTGATGCCATTCGGTTTGACAAATGCACCGGCGGTGTTCATGGACTTGATGAATCGAGTATGTAGACCGTTTCTTGATCGGTCTGTAATCGTGTTCATCGATGATATACTCGTCTATTCCAAGGATGAGGTACATCATGAGCAGCACCTCCGGGAAGTTTTAGAAGTTTTGAGGTGGGAGAAGTTGTATGCGAAATTCTCCAAATGCAACTTTTGGCTCGAAAAAGTCCAATTCTGGGGTCATGTAGTCAACCGCGATGCAGTGAAGGTGGACCCGTCCAAAATCGAGGCGATGATGAATTAGGAACCACCTAAGAGCCTGTCTGAAATTCAAAGCTTTTTGGGCCTAGCGGGTTACTATCGGAGGTTCATTCAGGACTTCTCAAAGATTGCTTCATCTTTTATAGCCTTAACCCGTAAGAATGTGAAGTTCGTATGGGGGGAAACTCAAGAGAAAGATTTTCGGACACTTCAAAAGAAGTTATGTGAGGCTCCGATCCTTTCCTTGCCTGAAGGATCCGAAGATTTCGTAGTCTATAGTGATGCATCCAAGATGGGCTTGGGTTGTGTGTTGATGCAACGAGGCAAAGTGATCTCCTATGCGTCAAGAAAACTCAAGGAGCACGAAAAGAATTATCCAACCCACGACTTAGAGCTGGCGACCGTGGTGTTCGCCTTAAAGCTATGGAGACACTACTTATACGGCACCAAGTGCACTTTGTTCACGGACCACAAAAGCTTGAAGTATGTATTCGATCAGAAGGAGTTGCATATGAGGCAGCGGCGTTGGTTGGAACTACTAAAGGACTATGATTGTGAACTACTCTACCATCTGGGGAAAGCGAATGTAGTGGCGAACGCTTTGAGCCGGAAGGAGTATAGTGGAGGTGTACAAGCCACACTCGCAAGGATATATGTGGTGTCCAATTTAATTGATCAATTAAGATCAACTCAAATGGAAGCCTTGCGCGAGGAGAATCTTAAAGAAGAGGTGATGGTGAAGCAACAGTCTCTATTGACCGAAGACGACCGAGGGTTGAAGTTATACCAAGTTCGTATTTGGGTGCCCAAGATTGGAGGCAACCGATAATTGCTCCTAGAAGATGCACATAGGTCCAAATACTCAATTCATCCGGGAAGTACCAAGATGTATCGGGATCTGAAATTGACATATTGGTGGCCCGTGATGAAGTTGGACGTGGCAAGCTATGTGGAGAAGTGTGTGACGTGCTTGCAAGTGAAAGCAGAACATCAGTGACCCTACGGAAGCCTCCAATCCTTGGAGATTCCGGAGTGGAAATGGGAGCATATCACGATGGATTTCGTGACGAAGTTGCCCAATACACTCAGAGGGCATGACACAATTTGGGTAATAGTCGACCGATTGACGAAGAGTGCTCACTTTTTGGCAATGCGTGTGATGTTGCCCATGGATAAGCTTGCCAAGTTGTACATCGATGAAGTTGTATCAAGGCATGGGGTACCGTTGTCAATTGTATCTGACCGGGACAGCCGTTTCGCTTCCAATTTCTGGGATGGGTTACAGAAGGAATTGGGTACGAGAATAAAATTGAGTACGGCTTACCATCCCCAAACCGATGGCCAAAGTGAAAGGACGATCCAGACATTGGAATACATGTTAAGATCGTGTGTTATCGATTTTGGTGGTAGTTGGGAATCCCACCTACCTTTGGTGGAGTTCTCCTACAATAAAAACTATCACTCCAGTATTGGGATGGCACCTTTCGAGGCATTGTATGGACGAAAATGTAGAACCCCGGTGTGTTGGCTTGAGGTAGGAGAGAAGCAGTTTTTCGGTCCCAAAATTGTCCAAGAGACCGCCGATAAGGTGAAGGGTATCCATGAGCAGTTGAAGGCGGCTCAGGACCGACAAAAGAGTTACGCCAACAAGAAGCAGAGGCCAATAGAATTCCAAGTGGGCGATTGTGTCATGCATAAGTTATCCCTAACCCTAACCCTCATTTACTCCAAGCCTCAAATAATCCAAGGTCATTCATAGCTTCTCATCTAGGGTTTCTAGCTCATTTAAGTCAAGTTCTAGTGGTTGATCAATTTGGGTGGAATCCACATACTTTACTTGGTGATTTCTAGGGTTTTAACCAAAAACCTAGTATTATGAGTCATTCTATAAACCTTACTCTATATACATGCTAAATGTCATAAAAACACTTATTTCAAAGTCTTACTTCATGTTATAATCATTTGGTGGATTTGGTATTCTAGGTCAAAATTAGGGTTTTGGATAAACTTCACATTTTGATGAAATGGGTATTGTTTACATGAATGATAGTTCTTTTGAGCTTGATAAACTTTGGAAAACAAGGATATGATGGATGTATTTATGTTTATTGATGAATGGGGATTTACCCTTTCGGAAATACCATGTTTTTGGAATATATCTACGTATTGGTTATATCATGAACTATGTATGAGCACCTTTTGTTGGACTATAGTGTAATGGATCCATAGGAACGAGTCATTTATGTGAAGTATTTGCTATATCTTGAATTGGCTAGATGTGGGGGTTTCATTAGGGAGCTCGTGATATAGACCGCGGGTGGTTGAATACGATAACCTTGTACCTCATCATAATTGTGATCTAGCAAGTGAGTCCTTCTTAGACCAATGGGAGCTCGAACTAAAGATCGTTGGTGGTTGAACTCGATAACCTTTGGTGCTATAATAGAAGCTCCATAGCATTGATGTGTGACCTACTTTTGTGTTCCGTCACCCCAATGGTAACCCCGGGTCTCCACCGTTAAATGGTGGAACCTCACCCTTTCCCAAGAGAGAATGAGACAGATTCCACAAGTGTAACTTCTATATTAATCAAGATGTTATTATCATTTGCTTTCTCATGAAAATATATACATGTTTAAATCTAACTAGGCGTAAGCCTAACACTTGCTTTCTTGAATGTCGCGTGTGACAGGTTCCGTTAGCGGTGGGGCTCGTAAAGATTGAGCTTCATGGGTTGAGTGAATAGCGGGGACTTTTGGAAGTAAATATTTTTGAGGGATTGGCGTACATAATGGATTCGAGAGCTTTTGGGAAATTTGGTGGCAATAGTTTAATCTAGATGATTCCGGTTTAGATTATCTAGTTGTCATTTGTGATCTCCAAATATATTTGTTGTAAACATCTTAACTATCCCCCCCCCCCATAGTTGGGTGATCTCCGCCTATATTAACTTTGTCTTTGTGAAGGTTGAATTTAAGTTTCCCTCCTTTGAATAGGTTGAGTTATTTGTAGGTTTTGATCCCTCAATATATAGACGTCATATTGCGAATTTTTTTATTTAAAAATTGCCTCTAAATTTTAGGTTGTTACACCCGTGAGCAAGATAGTGCGTGTAGACCTGTCCTTCCAAAAAAAAAGATGAGTGAAATTCAAAGAAAACATTGTTGTCTAAACAAAATTTCTGGACAGAGAGAAGATTTTTGGTGATTTCTGGGACGTGAAGCATATTAGATAGACAAAAGGTTTTGTCTGGTGAGTAAATGGTTGAGGAGCCAATATGAAGTATAGGAAGTCCCTTACCATTACCAACATGGAGAGTGTCATTACCATAGTAAGCTTCAGAGTTATCCATGGTTGCTAAGTCAGTCGTAACATGACTGTTTGCTCTCGTGTCAGGAAACCATGAAGTCGCTGTAGCAGATGAGGAGGCACGACTGTTGGCAAAGTTAGTTGTCTGTCTAGGACGAATGGTGGATGGATCACGATTGGGACACTATGATGGGAGGTGTCCAATACCACAACGGTTACAGGTTCCGTATACTGTGTTTTGATTAGATGCCCAGCTAAACTGGCGACCATCACCTCGTCCACGACTATGGCCACCAGAAGTTCCATGGCGACGACTATCACCACGTCCACGGTTACAGGTGTTGGACTGATGAGAACCATAGAAAGCTTGAGGGCCTGAATGTAACACCCGAAAAATTATAAAGGTAAGTAATCGTTTTCCTTATTTCATTAATTATGATTATTTGAGAATATGAGCCTTTTTATATGCGCATGACCATTATCATAATGTTGTAATGTTATATGAACTGCTTAATCATCTTAATTGTTTAAACCTCGCGCTCGTAATCATTTTAGATTGAGTTTTGGGCGGTTGAGAGAGTGGCGCGAGAGTGCCATGCGATAGTGACACTGTCACTATCGCAGGCCACTCTCGTGGGAGTTGTACCTAGAGTTTGTGGTCTGGTGCGATTGTGATCACGTGATAGTGACATTGTCAGTATCGCAGGTCACTCTCGCGGAGAGTGTACCGCGAGTCGGGGGAAGCCGCGCGATTGTGACACGCGATAGTGCCCATGGCATGGGCACTATCACCGGGCACTATCGCCGTCGGGGAGCAGAGTGATTAAATGAACCCTTATCTGATTTTAACTTCATTTCTCTCATTCCTCTCTTCTTTTTGGCGATTTTGGAGCTCTCAAAACTGATTCCTCCCTCACCAAACCCTAACCCTCATAAATACAAACCCTCTTGGTGGTTGGATCTTGATTGCTTGCATTAACTCTCCTCAAGGAAGATTTTCTAGGGTTGATAAAGCTCAACTTCTCATCTCCAAGTCTCATCTATTCAAGCTAGGGTTTCATATTTTCTAGGTTTTGGTTCAAAAACCTAGATTGTGAGTTCACTAAACCTTTGTTAAAACTAGATACACATCATAATCTCCTACTTGTATTATTGTATATTTGCTCAAAATGTCCATCCCTATTTGTCCAAGTATTTTGGGGTTTCCTTATGAAAATATGTTGGGAATATGTCCATGTGTAACATGCCATGATTTATCGAATGTATAATTTGGTGTTATGATGATTTCTACTTGAGATACCTTTGTGGTGATATAATATCTTTATGGTGAAAATGGTTACCTTATGGGTCTTATGTTGGATCTTATGTTAAGTAGGATGGTAATATTGTACCCTTGGCTGGTATTGAAATATGTTGGTTGAAATATACCTCAAGACCTCCTATAATTATGTTGGACGAACCAAGTCATTAGACACTAGGAGGATGTAGTCTTGGGCGCCATCGTGATGGTATGTGCCTAGACCTCCGCCATTCGGGGAATTTCCATAGTTGTAGTCCCCGGGTGTGCCGGGCCTTTCGGGTGCCTCTTGTTATTTGGCATCAAGGTATATCGACTCTTTGGGTGGAACTTGATTGGTGCTATAGGTCTCCCCTATTGACTCCACATTTATTGAACACTAGTTAACTGCTGATAAGAATTGTAATTAATCTTGTATGCTATTTCTTGTTCAACTCACTAGGATTTTTGGCCTAACACTTGTTTGGTGTCAATGTGTATCTCAGGTTCTAGCAGTGCCGGTTCTAAGCAGGCATAGTTGCATTGGGTGAGAGCTTGGGGATTTGCACTTGGATATTCATATTTTTGGAGTAGCTGTTTGGTTATAGATGACACCCCTTTTGTAATCTCTTTTCTAGTTATAGAAATTAGATTAGTTGGTGGTTATTTATTGTCCGTTAAATTACAACTGTAATTAAACATGTTTGTATATTTCCCCATTTTTGGGAGGCTCTTGCTATGGCAATTTCATATACCATATTTCCGTTTTCCGGAAGATTTTGTTATCCCTATTTTTAGGGTGTTACACTGAAGTTGTAGCAGGCGTTAACTGATAACCAAGAACAGACGCAATGGAATTAATCTGAGCCGTAAGTTGTTGATTATGAGAGACAGAAGGTTGTAACAAACCAGAAGGTGCTGATGGTGAAGAACCGATAGAGTCACCAGAATTGCTAGTTGTAGCAGTAAAAACCTGAGAGGCAGATTGAGTAGAGGCACAAGTTTTCCCAAGTATGTAGTCATGGTCACTAAGAAAGGCATGAAATTCATTGAAGGCAGCCGGAAATTTACGTGCAGTGATGGTGGATTTAAGACCGTTGTATTCTTCACGGAGACCAGAAATTACAAGCATAACGAGATCTTTATCTTTGACTGGTTCGCCAATGGCAGTTAGAGCATGTTAGAGCATAAATCTGTTGGACACAAGATCATAGAAGACTGAAGACTGAAGACTGAAGGTCAAAGCTAAAGTCAACTCTCAACATCAAAGTCAAAGTCTCGTGTAATAAAGTCAAAGTCAAACTTTGTATTTTCTGTTTTAGTTGTTTGCGCGTTTGTATAGTGTGCGTGAACAGTAACTAGCGCGTTTCTAGATTTTGTATAAATAACTTTTGTGTGCGTGTAATCTTGTAATAGAGAAGAGATAGTAGTGTGAGAGAACTGAAGTTAGAGAGAGAAAGTGTTATGAGAGTTTTGTAATCAAATTCATATCTTGAAAAAATGGAGATTGATTGAAATTAACTTTTGTCATCTTGATTGCATTGTTATCTGGGATAACAATTGGTATCAGAGCATACAAGATTCAGAAGAACTTAGATCCAATTTGAATTTTTGATCGTATTTTTGAAGGACTCGAAAAACGGACTGTAAACATTTGATTTTTGGATTTAAGTGATGTTCTTGGTTCGAATTTTGTATTGTTAGATTCGATTTGATGTCTATATTGAGTGTTGTTTGAATTGATTTGTCCAATTCACAGTAGATTAATCTGAATTTTGATTTTTGTGGAGTTTTGTTCGAAGTTTAGTCGATCACTGTTCTAAGATCGAAGTTGTAATTTTGATTGGTTTAGTTTGAAATTTCTCAATTGTAATCTGTTCGAAATATGCTTTAGAAGATTCGTGCAAAATTTCAGATCAATTGAAGATGATTTGAATAAATTCAGGGCGAAAAATCGAATTTTGGAACTGCAAAGGAAATAACTCGCTAGATCTGAGTTTCGCTCTAATGAAGAACTCGCAGAAGAAAGAACTTGCTAAGTCAAGAACTCGCTAGAAGAAAGAACTCACAAGTATCAAGAACTCGCAGAAGACTGTTTTTGGTTTTGAAGTGAAAAACTCGCAAACAGAGACGTGCGAGAAGCTGAAACTCGCACGACCCTAGGTGGGAGTTGTTACTGTTCTTGTTCTTTGGCGTGTGCGAAGTGAATGTTGCGAGAAGTGTGAACCTTGCGCGTTTCTATCTTGCGCGAAGTAAAGTTGTCTAAATTTTTCTAAGTCTAAAACTCGCAAGAGTTGAATCTTGCGCGTTTGCATTTAGCGAGAACCAAGTTTTTGGAAAAATTCAAAGTCTTGATCTCGCAAGGCTTTAGCGCGAAGTTCCAAAACTCGCACACAGTATAAGCTTTTGTGCGTGAACTTCATTTCACGCAACTTTGTTGTGCGCGAACCTCAGTTCTCGCATCTTATGCCTTGCACGAACCTCAAACTCGCATAACCTTGGGTGCGAGAAGTGGTTCATTTGAGTCTTTGGTGTGCGCGAAGATCAATACTCGCATAGAGTTGTTTGCGCGAAGTGTGTCATTTAAGTGTCATGCGTGTTTCATACTTAGTCTATATTTCTGATTTTATCTGAAATTTAACTGAGTTTGATTTTTGTAGATCAAGTGTGTTTTTCTGAATTTTGACGATCAGTAAGCAGTGTAGATTCAAGATGACTTCCAAAGATGCTCTTTCCATCGGTACGGATGTGAAGCCACCAGTGCTTTTTAGAGGAGAATATGAGTAATGGAAGAATCACTTTCTAGATTTCATTGACAGACATGACTTAGGGGATCTTATTAGAATATCTCTAAGGGAAGGAAAAATGAAAATTCCAACAAAGATTGGCACTTTTGCAATAGGCAGAACGAAGAGAGTATCAATTATTTCTTGATCAGTACACAGATGAGCAAAGAAAGAGATATGAAGCTGACAGATTAGCCAAAACTTTTATATTGCAAGGAATTTCAGATGAGATTTCAAAAGAGATTTCTATCAGTTTAGAAAGTAAAAAGGCCACAGGAAAATAGTTGTGGGAACAAATTGAGAAGATGATGACAGGATCAAAGATGTCATCAAGAGTAAAGTTTTTGGAAGCTGAGAATACAGAGCTAAAAAGAAAGATCTCAGACTTAGAAGATCAAAGTGTCAATATTCAATAAACAGAGTGTGTTAATGAAGAGTTGATGAAGAAGATTTCTGAGCTAGAACTGCAGATTGCTGAAGAAAGATCAGTTTTTGAAAAAGTTAAGAAAGAATTTTCAAATAAATTCTCAGACTTTTCCAGAAAATGTGTTGAAGAGAAGAAGACAGTTGAGCTGTAATGTATAAAGCTTTCTCAACAAGTTTCTGACTTTGAGAAAGTAATCATTATTGAAAGAGAGAAATTTGCAAAAGAAAAGAAGTTAATTGAGCAAAAGAATGTTGGGTTCTTTAAAGAGATATCTGATGGAAGAAAGAATGCTGAGAATGGATTTGAAGAAGAAATAAATATATTTGAGATAGAAATCAAGAAGCTGACGGAGAAGTTATCTGAACTATCCACGAGTGCACTGAAAGAGCAGAAAGCAAAGTCTGAATTCAAGA
Organism: Arctium minus; assembly: GCA_954870635.1. Classification (NCBI taxonomy): domain Eukaryota; kingdom Viridiplantae; phylum Streptophyta; class Magnoliopsida; order Asterales; family Asteraceae; genus Arctium; species Arctium minus. The sequence continues at coordinate 44,811,219 of OX941089.1, read as the reverse complement.
AAGAGATTGACCTGCTTGTCAAGGAAAGAGACAATTATTCTTCAAAGATTAAAGAGCTTGAAGATATTATTTCAAAGGTTGTGGTGACTGAGCAAACGACTCCAGAGTCACAAATCTACATACCTAGAAATGGTCCAGCTGATTCTGAATGTTCTTTCAAGACAGCTGCAAGCTCACATCAGAAAACTGTTTATTCAAAAAGGTCAGTTAATTCATTTGATCAGATTCGTACAACTAACATTTTCTATGATTGGAAAATAGATGGTTCAGATACATACAAAAGAAGAAGAAGAAGGAATTATAAAGAAGAAAAGCTGGTTTGGATGGTAAAACCAGTTGATGAAAAGAAGAATGATGACAAGAAGGAAGAAAAGAAAGAACATAAGGATGAGAAGAAAAATAACAAATCATGTGTACATGCATCAACAGCCAAGAAGAACAAAGTGCTAAAAGGTAAACCTGATCTCGCTTACTCGAGAGATCAAATGATCAAGTTATCTAGAAAAAGCTATTGTTCTTACTGCAATACATATGATTTTGTTCATAAGTCGAGTGATCATTACTGGTATGGTTCTAACTCTATTACTCCCATTCGAACTGCAACTCACAAATATGGACCCAAATACCAGTGGGTACCAAAGCCAAAAGATGATTCTGTGTTGCAGGCACCTCAAGTCAAGGGGGAGTAAGAAAATCGATGTAAGGCTTCTGAGTAAATCAACTTAGAACCCGTGCTTCAACGGAGGTTGACTTCTAAACACAACAGTTTAGGACTCGTACTTCAATGATAAAAGAGATGATACTCCTGGGCTGATAAGAGAATGTACTCCAATACTCAAATGAGGAAATCAACCTTCAAGGGGGGGGGGTATATATATATTTTTCTGGAAATATGTATTCGGAAGATATGTGAACTACACTTCAGGAGGAGTTGTAGATCTCTATCATGTGCTTTTTCACTGACATATTTTAGATGCATATTTTCACGGGGAGTAAAGAATTATGACTTCTGATTTTTTCATATCAGAACTCATACATTCAAAGTTTTACTGCTTTATGTCATTTACTTTTTCAATAAAAGTTTTGTGAATAAAGTTGCTTTGACAGACTTTATGACTGTTTGCAGACTGAGAGGGTGCAACCCGAAAGAGTTTGCAGGTTCCGATAACCCGGTTGCTTGCATGTATTGGCTCAAAGAAGTGGAGATGGATTTCGAGTCTAGTGTTTGTGACATCTCTGAACGGGTCAAGTTCGACTCTCAACTACTTCGGGGAGAGGCTTTGATTTGGTGGAATCTCACTCGATCCGCCCTCACTCCCGAGGTCTTTGCCAAGTTAACTTGGCCGGTTTTCAAGGGAAAGATTATGGATAAATACTGCAGTGAAAGGTCGTTGGACAAACTAGAACGGGAGTTCAGGGATTTGAAGAAGGGTACTCTGTCCACTGTCGGCTACTCTAAGCTCTTTTTGGAGAAATTGAATTTGGTGGGACATCTGGTCCCCGATGAGAAGTCAAAGATTAAGGCTTACCAGCAAGGGTTACCGACCGAGATGAGGACGGTGGTGAGAAATGCTAGAGGATCGGTATTGCAAGAGGTCATCGAAGAGTCCTTGATTATTGAGGACGACATTCTTGCGGAGAAAGAAGAGAGAAGGCAGCTTGGGGAGAAACGAAAGTGGGAGGGGCCATCTGGTCCAGTTCGTCAATCAAAGCCGTTTGTAAGCGGGAGAGCTAGCGATAATTGTCGAGACGATCGGTGGTGCCACAAGTGCAAGACTAAGCACTCGGGCCCGTATATCACCAGAACCTACTCGGGTCCAGTCGGATGTGCCAAGTGTGGCAAGAAAGGTCACACAACTCGAGAGTGCCCTATCCGGGGGACGTTGTGTTTTGAGTGCCGAGAACCGGGGCACATGAGGAAGGATTTCCCGAAGTTAGTAAGAGGCAATGGTGGAAATTCTATGGGTTCAACGGCAAGAGTCGAGCAACCGCCGAGGGTGCCAAGCCGAGCTTTCCGGATGTCTACTGAGGAGGCGAAGGAGACCGCCGATGTTGTTTCGGGTACGTTCCTATTAAACTCTTTGCCCGCTCGTGTATTGTTTGACCGGGTGCTACATGTTCTTTCGTATCGGATGTTTTCTATAAGCAATTCGTCACTCCTATTAGTGTCCTTCCCGAAGCGCTAGTAGTAGAAATAGCTAATGGAGATCAAGTGATCATCCGAGACCGTTTTTGTGATTGAACTTTAGAGATTGATGGGAATCCTTTTGGAGTAGACTTGCTACCTATGGCTATAGGAGGGTTCCACGTGGTCATAGGCATGGATTGGTTGGCGAGGCATAAGGCTGACATCTTTTGCTCCAAAAAGATGATCCAAGTGCCTTTGCCGGAAAATGGTGTGGTCACCATCTACAGGGAGAAAGGGAAGAGGAGTAATCCTATCATCTCCTCTCTTAAAGTTCGCAAGTTTCTAGCGAAGGGTTACCCTTCGTATTTGGCTTATGTGGTGGACGCGAAGAAAGAGAAGAAGTCGGTGGAAGATGTGAAGGTCGTGCAAGACTACCCGGACGTCTTTCTAGAATACTTACCCGGGTTACCGCCGGAACGGCAAGTGGAGTTTCAAATCGACCTCACTCCGGGAGCGGCTCCGATAGCCCGTGCTCCTTATCAATTGGCCCTGACGGAAATGAAAGAAATGATGACGCAACTTCAAGAGTTGTTGGAAAGGGGTTTCATCCGACCGAGTTCGTCACCTTGGGGAGCACCGGTTTTGTTCGTGAAGAAGAAGGATGGATCCATGAGGATGTGCATCGACTACCGAGAGTTGAAAAAAGTCACGGTAAAGAACAAGTATCCTCTACCTCGCATCGACGATCTTTTTGATCAACTCCAAGGTACGGGATGCTTCTCAAAGATTGATCTTCGGTCCGGATACCATTAAGTGAGAGTGAAGAAGGAAGACATTTCGAAGAGGGCTTTCCGAACGCAATACAATTACTATGAGTTTTTGGTGATGCCTTTTGGTTTGACCAACGCTCCGATCGTATTCATGGATTTGATGAACCGCGTGTGTCGCCCGTTCTTGGACAAATCTGTGATCGTCTTCATCGATGATATTCTAATTTATTCAAAGAACGAGTCCGAGCACGGGAAACATTTACGGGAAGTGTTGGAGGTCCTAAGAAGGGAAAAACTCTTTGCAAAGTTCTCGAAGTGAGAATTCTGGCTCCAAGAGGTGCAATTCTTGGGGCATGTGGTGTCTAAAGACGGAATGAAGGTAGACCCATCAAAGATCGAGGCGATGATGAGTTGGGAGCCGCCAACGAGTCCGATGGAGATTTAAAGTTTCTTGGGTTTGGCGGGCTATTATCGACGGTTCATTCAAGATTTCTCCAAGATGGCTACGCCACTCACCTCACTCACAAGAAAGAACGTCAAGTTTCTTTGGACCGATGTTCAAGATCGAGCTTTCCAAACGCTCAAGAAAAGATTGTGCGAAACTCTGATCTTATCCTTACTCGAGGGATCGGAAGACTTCGTAGTGTATAGCGACGCTTCCAAGATGGGGCTTGGATGCGTACTAATGCAATGGGGGAAAGAAATAGCTTATGCGTCACGACAACTAAAGGATCATGAGAAGAACTATCCGACTCATGACTTGGAATTACCAGCGGTGGTTTTTGCGTTGAAGTTATGGCGACACTACTTATATGGGACGAAATGTACTCTTTTCACGGATCACAAGAGTCTCAAGTACATCTTCGATAAAAAGGAACTCAACATGCGGCAGAGAACGTGGCTTGAGATTCTGAAGGATTACGATTGTGGCTTACTCTATCATCCCGGTAAGGCCAACATGGTGGTGGATGCATTGTGTCGAAGGAGCCATGATGGTGGTGTCAAGATGTCCCTTACAAGGATCGATGTGGTATCGAGTTTGTTGGAAAACATAAAGACGAGTCAAGTGGAAGCACTTAAGGAGGAGAACCTCAAATCCGAAGTCATGTTGAAGCAAAGGGAACTCTTAACGGAAGACGGCCATGGACTTAAGCTCTTTCAAGGACGAGTTTAGGTGCCGAAGGTTGGGGGAAACCGTGACCTACTTCTTGATGAAGCGCACAAATCGAAGTATTCTATACATCCCAGTATCACCAAGATGTATAGGGACTTGAAATTGAACTATTGGTGGCCAGTGATGAAGCTAGACGTGGCTAGCTATGTGGAGAGGTGTGTCACGTGCCTTCAAGTCAAAGTGGAACATCAAAGACCGTATGGGAGTTTGCAACCGTTGTCCATCCCCGAGTGGAAATGGGACAACATCACCATGAACTTTGTGACAAAGATACCAAAGACCTTGCGAGGCCATGACACCATTTGGGTAATTATTAACCGGCTAACCAAGAGTGCGCACTTCCTTGCGACGCTGGAGACTTTGCCAATGGATAAATTGGCCAAACTTTATATCGACGAGGTGGTGTCGAGGCATGGGGTTCCGCAATCCATCGTGTCGGATCAGGACAGTCGGTTCACATCAAATTTTTGGGCTAGCTTGCAGAAAGAGTTGGGCACTCGGTTAAATCTGAGCACGACATACCACCCTCAAACAGACGGCCAAAGCGAAAGAACGATCCAAACGCTAGAGGACATGTTGAGGTCGTGTGTAATAGATTTCAGAGGTAGTTGGGACTCGCATTTGCCTTTGGTGGAGTTCGCTTACAACAACAGTTACCATTCAAGCATCGGGATGGCACCGTTCGAGGCGTTGTATGAGCGAAAGTGTAGGACTCCGGTTTGTTGGCTCGAAGCGGGCGAGAAACAATTGTCCGGGCTGGAAATAGTTCAAGAGATGGCAGATAAAGTGAAGGAAATTCGAGACAGACTGAAGGCGGCTCAGGACCGACATAAGAGTTACACGGACAAGAAGAGGAGACCGATCGAGTTTCAAGTGGGCGATCGGGTTATGCTAAAGGTATCTCCATGGAAGGGGATTATCTGTTTTGGGAAGCACGGAAAGCTCAGTCCTCGTTTCCTTGGTCCGTTCGTCATTTTGGAAAAGGTTGGACTTCAAGCGTACCGGTTGGACTTGCCACCGGAAATGGATGGGATACATCCTATGTTCTACGTGTGTTATCTTCGGAAGTGTCTAGCCGAGGAGGAAAGCGTAATTCCCTTGACGGAGATTCGGGTAGATAATGGAAACCGTTGTGTGGAAGAACCGGAAGCAATTTTGGAATCGAAAGTGAAGAGGTTGCGGGATAAAGATGTAGTTATGGTTAAAGTCCAATGGAAGCATCACCGGGGTGCTAACATTACTTGGGAGTCGGAAGATGATATGAAGAAACGCTATCCTCAATTGTTCAATTTAGGATAAGATTTCGGGACGAAATCCTATTTAGGTGGGGAGGATTGTAACACCCGGAAAATTATAAAGGTAAGTAATCGTTTTCCTTATTTCATTAATTATGATTATTTGAGAATATGAGCCTTTTTATATGCGCATGACCATTATCATAATGTTGTAATGTTATATGAACTGCTTAATCATGTTAATTGTTTAAACCTCGCGCTCGTAATCGTTTTAGACTGAGTTTTGGGCTGTTGAGAGAGTGGCGCAAGAGTGCCACGCGATAGTGACACTGTCACTATCGCAGGCCACTCTCGCGGGAGTTGTACCGAGAGTTTATGGTCTGGTGCGATTGTGACCACGCGATAGTGACATTGTCAGTATCGCAGGTCACTCTCGCGGAGAGTGTACCGCGAGTCGGGGGAAGGCGCGTGTAACACCCTAAAAATAGGGATAACAAAAATCTGAAAAACAGACATACGGTATATAAAATTGCCATAGCAAGAGCCTCCCAAAAATGGGGAAATATACAAACCTGTTTAACTACAGTTGTAATTTAACGGACAATAAATTAACAACCAACTAATCTAATTTCTACAACTAGAAAAGAGTTTACAAAAGGGTTGTTATCTATAGTTCCAAAAGTTCTTCTATTCAATGAATGTCCATTTGCAAGTACTCCCCAATCTCTCACCCAAGCACTAAGCTAGCTTAGGACCGGCACCGCTAGAACCTGAGATATACATCGACACCAAATAAGTGTTAGGCCAAAAAGCCTAGTAAGTTGAACAATAATAAGCATGCATGAACAGTTACAATTCTTATCAGCAGTTAACCAGAGTTCAACAAATGTGGAGTCAATAGGGGAGACCCATAGCACCAATCAAGTTCCACCCAAAGAGTCGATATACCTTGATGCCAAATAACAAGAGGCACCCGAAAGGCCCGGCACACCCGGGGACTACAACTATGGAAATTCCTCGAATGGCGGAGGTCTAGGCACATACCATCACGGTGGCGCCCAAGACTACATCCTCCTAGTGTCTACTGACTTGGTTCGTCCAACATATTATATAGGAGGTCTTGAGGTATATTTCAACCAATATATTTCGATACCAACCATGGGTACTATGTTACCATCCTATCACATAAGTCCAATGTGAGACCAAATTCCAACATAACCAATGTTTAGATGCAATATTGTTAAGAAAGCATTCCAAGTAGAATATATCATCTACTATGCCACATATATCCCAAATCATGCCAAAAGGCCAACATTACGTATACATGATATAAATCCCAAATACTTGGGAACTAGAGTAGATCATGGCAAGATACCCAAATAAATCTCCCAACATATTAAAATGAACCCACCATCAAATATTTGAGCACATAGAGATAAGCATTTTGAGAATGATACAACAATACAAGTAGGGGATTATGATGTGTATCTAATTTTAACAAAGGTTTAGTAAACTCACTATCTAGGTTTTGAACCAAAAACCTAGAAAATATGGAACCCTAACTTTGAAGAAGATGAGACTTGAAGGTAAGAAATGAGGATCTTGAGAAACACTTCAATGGAAACACTTGAATGGAGCTTTGATGGCAACTTAATGTTCTCACCAACCCAAACCATAGAAATTTATGAAGGTAGGTGATGAAGACCCAAAAATCGCCCAAAAAGGATGCTATCCCGTTTTTGATGATAAATGCTTGAAATGAGGTGTTGAATTATATTAAAAACAACAGACTGGACCACGCGGGCGACTATGCCCCGCGACATTGCCACTGGCATAGTCGCCAGGGCATTGTCGCCGACTCACAGGACTTCTCGGTACATGCCCCGCGACATTGACACGGCGACAGTGACAATGTCACAGTCGCGTGTCATAGTCGCGCCAGGCTCCAAACTTCCCGAAAATTGACCAATTTCGATAACGAACGCGAGGTTTGAACGATTAAGAAATACTTAACGAACGCGAGGTTTCATAACATATCAATATAAAAACGATCAACAAATGCACATAAAGGCACATAATCTCAAATAGGCACAATTAATGTATAAAGGGAACAAATACTTACCTTGAGAACTTCCGGGTGTTACAATCCTCCCCACCTAATTGGGATTTCGTCCCCGAAATCTCATCCTAGATTAAACAAGTGAGGGTATCGCTTCTTCATATCATCTTCGGACTCCCAAGTAATGTTAGCACCCCGATGGTGCTTCCATTGGACTTTAACCATCACCACGTCCTTATGCCTCAACTTCTTTATTTTCGATTCTAAAATCGACTCCGGTTCTTCCACACAACGATTCCCATTGTCCACCCGAATTTCTGACAAAGGAATCACGCTTTCCTCCTCGGCTAGACACTTCCGAAGGTAGCACACGTGGAACATAGGATGTATTCCATCCATTTCCGGGGGTAAATCCAACCGGTAGGCTTGTAACCCAACCTTCTCCAAAATGACGAAGGGTCCAAGGAAACGAGGACTAAGCTTCCCACGCTTCCCAAACCGGATAATCCCCTTCCATGGAGATACTTTCAACATGACACGGTCGTCCATTTGAAACTCGATTGGTCTTTTTTTCTTGTTCGCATAACTTTTCTGTCGGTCTTGCGCCGCCTTCAGCCATTCCCGAATTTCTTTCACCTTGTCCACTGTCTCTTGAACTATTTCTGGCCCGGCGAATTGCTTCTCGCCCGCTTCTAGCCAATAAACCGGGGTTCTGCACTTCCGTCCATACAATGCCTCGAACGGTGCCATTCCGATACTAGAATGGTAACTGTTGTTGTACGCGAACTCTACCAAAGGTAGATGTGAATCCCAACTTCCCCCGAAATCTATTACACACGACCTCAACATATCCTCTAGTGTCTAGATTGTTCTCTCGCTTTGACCATCTGTTTGAGGATGATACGACGTGCTCAAATTCAGTCTAGTACCCAACTCCTTCTGCAAGCTAGCCCTAGCCCAAAAGTTCGAAGTAAATCGACTGTCCCGATCCGACACGATAGATTGCGGAACTCCGTGTCTCGACACCACCTCATCAATATAAAGTTTGGCCAATTTCTCGATTGGCAAAGTCTCCCTCATTGCAAGGAAATGCGCACTCTTGGTCAATCGGTCAACGATTACGCAAATGGTGTCGTGCCCACGCAAGGTCTTCGGTAGTTTCATCACAAAATCCATAGTGATGTTGTCCCACTTCCACTCGGGAATGGAAAACGGTTGCAAACTTCCATACGGTCTTTGATGCTCCGCCTTGACTTGGAGACACGTGACACACCTGTCCACATAATTGGCCACGTCCAATTTCATTACCGGCCACCAATAGTTCAATTTCAAGTCCCTATACATCTTGGTGCTACCGGGATGTATAGAATACTTCGATTTGTGCGCCTCTTCAAGAAGTAACTCCCGATTTCCTCCCAACTTCGGCACCCAAATCCGTCCTTGAAAGAGCTTTAGTCCGCGACCGTCTTCCGTTAAGCGTTCCTTTTGCTTTAACATGACTTCGGCTTTGAGGTTCTCTTCCTTAAGTAATTCCACTTGACTCACCCTTACACTTTCCAACAAACTCGATACCACATTGATTCTGGTAAGGGACATCTTGACACCACCATCATAACTCATTCGGCTCAATGCATCCGCCACCACGTTGGCCTTACCGGGATGATAGAGTAAGTCACAATCGTAATCCTTCAAAAGCTTGAGCCATCTCCTTTGCCGCATGTTGAGTTCCTTTTGATCGAAGATGTACTTGAGACTCTTGTGATCCGTGAAAAGAGTACACTTTGTCCCATACAAGTAGTGTCGCCACAACTTTAACGCGAAAACTACCGCCGCCAACTCCAAGTCATGAGTCGGATAATTCTTCTCATGATCCTTTAATTGCTACGACGCGTAGGCTATTACTTTCCCCCTTTGCATTAGGACACACCCAAGCCCCATCTTGGAAGCGTCACTAAACACAACAAAGTCATCCGATCCCTCGGGTAAGGACAAGATCGGAGCTTCGCACAACTTCCTCTTGAGCGTCTAAAAGGCTTGCTCTTGTGCATCGGTCCAAAGAAACTTGACATTCTTCCTTGTAAGAGAAGTGAGTGGCGTAGCTATCTTGGAAAAGTCTTGAATGAAACGCCGGTAGTAACCCGCCAAACCCAAGAAGCTTCTGAGAGTCCAAGATCCTCTAATCTTAGAGAGAGAAAGTAGAGAGAGAAAGTTGAAAGCGCAAATGTGTTCTTGAATATTGAATATGCGTGAGATACTTCTTACAAGACACAAAGACCAAAGAGACTTAAATACCCTTGGCTTACACAACAAATATACTATTTAAGCACAGTATAAGACCAAGCCTATAAATACAATGATTACTATAAAACCAGACTTAACAATCTCCCCCTTAGTAATCATTGGCGCTGTGGTCTTCAAAATCCATCTTCTAAATCAGCATGAACCATCTAAGCGACTTTGTGAATAAGCTTCTTGACTTAAAAAAAATTTCTTCTCAACAACTTTCAGTTTGTGATGTGACAAGACTGGACCAGTTTGTAATTAGCTTGAAGGAACAATTGGTTCATCAGCTTGTGCTCTAGACGATTCACCTCTTTTAAATATACTTGAATGAACTTTGGTGAACGGAGCTTGAACAACAAAAGACTAGTATAACTGAGAAAAATAGAATCTTGAGCGAATCTTGATCAGCAGATAGACATTTGAACTCTTTGTCTCTTTAACATCTCCTTAACTTCTCCCCCTCATGACCTTGATGATCTGGATCAACTTGGTCATGCAAATGTTGGAGACGAGACAACTTCAGATCTGCAAAATCAGAGTAAAGGAGACAAATGAGAGGTTTGCGCTATACGTTGGTGGCGCAAACTTAGGTCTGCGCTAGCAGAAGAAAGCGCAAAGTTAGGTTTGCGCTAGCTGAAGGATGCGCAAATCTTGCTTTGCGCTAGAAGCTGTTGGCGCAAATCTAAGTTTTGCTCTACCAACTGTTGGCGCAAAACTGACTTAAACTCAGAAAAAATTTACCTGTTAATCTCTTTGACTCCCCCTACACAAATGCACTATATTTGACAATTCAAGTTAGCATTCATATAGAAAATCAGATACTCCCCCTCGAAAATAGATATGATCTTTCAGAAAATTCTCCTTATTCACTCCCCCTTGAATAATGCGCAAACCCATTTAAAAATATATATATGAGAACACAAGAATTGAAATATCACAGTAGAAAGAAAAATATACTGAATATGTATTTTGAAACAACTAAACATATAAAAATTTTAAACACTAAATAAATTAAATTCTATTTAGTAAAATATCACAGATTTATCTTATCAAATGAAATCAAATATATGTTGTTGGATACAAATACAAGTTTTATTGCATATCAAGTTAATACATGTTCAGTTTCAAAAACTTTCATCAATCTAATAAGTGTGCTAGCATGCGAACTTCGATTAGCTTCAAGAAAATGCAATTCTAAAAATATGATAGAGAACTTTGAATGTACTCACACTAAGCCATCAAAATTTAAGTTTTTTCACAAATTTATAAGTTTATTGCAACTCAAACATATCACCAAGTATCAAGAGATGTGTGCCCATTGGCATCTTTTAGCATTGTGCTCTATGGCATCTTTACATGAGTGTGCTCTTTGGCATCTTTTAAGCTTGTGCTCTTTGGCATCTTTTAAGCTTGTGCACTTTGGCATCTTGTGAATCAAAAAGTTTGGTAAGTAAAGAACATGCCGTAAACGTAACTTTCTATTTGACCCTATTGTAGGATTTGGGTCAGCCGCTCCCAGACCAGTTGGCCTTAGGGGACTAGGTGTCAAGCACCCCTTGGAACTTACTTTCCCGGATCAGAAAGGCTACATCGACACATCCTAAACCCATTCATACCAGTAGAACATGACTTTCGTTCTGGTTCTATAGAAGGATTTGGGTTCGATCACTTCCAGATCAATTGACCTTAGGGGACCAGACGACAAGCATCCCACGGAACTTACTTTCCCAAACCAGAAAGGTCACATGTACAAACTTTTAAACTTAGAATTTTTTTTTATTTTTTTTTATTTTATATATTTAATTTTCATCTCAATCACTCAGTTTTACATCTAAGTGCTTAGCCCATATTTTCATTATGATCCATAATTCAGACTTTTTAGGATTTTCAAGCATTGTAAACTATAAATATTCCGAATCACATATCTTTAAAGCAGAATGCAAAAGCTACAAACATGTTGCTGACTTTTCGACTTTTATAAAACTTGAAAGTTGAACATATAAAACTTCAATATTAACAAAGCAACTTGAAGATTTATCCTTGACACACATTTCATTCAAAAGAAAGAAAACCTGTAAAGCTTTTTACTTTAAAGAATAAAATTTGTAAAGATTTAAACTTTTAAATTCAAATGCCGATTTTGAAAAAATAAGACAAAAAATAAAGAATTCGACAAATTGATATTTAGTTGAAACAAATTAAAATTCAATAATATTATCTTCCACATAATGTATAAAGAATTTGAGTCTCAAATGAAAGAATTAGGTTGTACAAATTCAAGAGTTAGTTGAACTTGCTCAGATTCATGAAAAACAATTGAGAAAACTGGAACAAAATCATTATCAGAGAAAAATGCAGCGGAATTAAGATAGATGCACTCACAGTTTCTCATTAGTCAGAAGCTTAATGCATTGAAGAACGAGTCCTAAACTGACATGTTTAGAAGTCGTAGTATATTGAAGTACGGGTTCTGAGCTGATGTACTCAGAAGCCAAAGTCTTTTACTCCCACTTGACATTTGATGCCTGCAACTTAGAATTAATCTGAGATTTTGGTACCCACTTGTATTTGGGTCCATGAAATTTAGTTGCAGTTCGTGTGGGGATATATTTGTTAGATTTAACATTGAAAGCACAAGAAAGATCATCAGAATAATAAGCACAAACATCAGAAGAAGACAAAGCATTATCATCTGAACTAGAATCAGAGGAAGAATATGAGACATGTTTTGAAATTCGAATCATTTGCTTTATTGAGTATTTTGAAATTTTATTACAAGTAGCAAATGAATCACTTTTATAAATTTTGTCTACATATCTATCCTATTCAGAAGCAGGTTCATCAGATGTCCGCTTGATCCTCCATATCTGCTTTGTAGACTTGTTCAAAGTCCTATCTGAAATATTCGAATAAGAAGAATTAGAATTATCAGAAATGACTGACTCTTGTTTCTTTGACTTCTTTGACCTTCTTCTTTTACGCTTAGGTTTATAATAATCATCATTGAGCGTAAAAGATTCATCAAGAATTTTCGATTTAATATTTAAATCAGAAGAAGCAATTTTACCTAAGAAACCCAACTGATCAATTAATAAATCTGAACTTACCTCGGAGTCATAAATTTTTTGAGAAAAGATGTTAGAATTGGAAACTTCCTTTTTGTTTTTATTAAAATCAGAAGAAAGGCCAGAAACAGAAAGTAAATCTTGTTTTTGAGAAATTAATTTTTCTTCAAGACTTGATGTCAAGAAAGTAAAAATTACATCTTTTTCAATTTCTCTTTCAATATTTAGATCTTCCATTTTATCTTCAAGGTCAATGATTTTGCTTTCTAATACTAATGGAGGAGTATATCTCTTAGAATCATAAAAGATTGGAGAGATATTTTCCTTATCAGATATATTGACATATAAATTAACAAAATCATCAGACACTGAAGACTTAATGGGAGATATGTCATTTAAACCTTTTCTGCCCTTCTTTGATTTATCAGGAAAATATTTAGCATTTTCGCTCGTGTAAACAAAAGAAATTTCCTTTTTCTTATTATTCATCCTTTTCTCATTTTCGATTTCTAACACTTGCTTTTCATTCATCCAATCAATTTTAAATTGAGGAGCATATTTAGCAAGTGTGAGATAATCGTATTTATATAAAGTAGGGGAATTTTCTATCGCATTGTTTAAACAATGTGGATTTTCAAAACCAAGACCCCAATTTTCTTTTATAGATTCATAACTCCGCGGTTTGTTCAAATAAATAGTTTGTTCAGATTGATTTTGTTCTATATAATTTCTCTTCCAACTCATTTATTTTATCTGAAAAAAGATCTTTTAATTCGGTCATTGCAGTCAAAGATTCAAGATTAGTCTTATTTAAAATTTCCAAATCATCCAATTTCTTTTGAAAGATGTCTTTTGTATGAATTAAAATTGATTTTTCATCTTTCAAAGAAATTTTCAATTTGTCAATCAAATCTGACTTTTCCAAATTTAATTGTTTTTTAGATAATAACTTTAAATGAAGATCATGTAAAGCAGTTATGATTATGTTCATCTGTGAAGAAATAAACATGAAATCAAACTCAGAAGATACCTCATCTTCATCAGTGTCATCATCACCAGTCTGATCATCTCCGATTAAGCACATATGAGCAATTTCCACATTTGCAGCTTCATCATCGGAGTGATCCAGCCAAAATTATTCTTCAGCAAGTAAAGCGGGTCCATTCTCTCTTTTCTCAGCAAATTCCAGTTTCTTCCGATAATAAGTCGAATCCCGAACTTTCTTCACTCGACACTCCTTTGAAAAATGACCTGGCTTTCCACAGTTGTAACAGTCAGCAACTGTCTTTGGCTCGGGCACTTTGACTTTTGACCCAGAAGTGAAGCGAAGATTGTTGGAACTCGACCGAGGTTGGAAATTTTTCTGATAATGCTGAGAAAGAAGGATCATAGCTTTCTCGAGCGCTTCGCCATTATCATCAGTCGACCCATCATATGCATTTTCTGATAAAGCTTGTTCTGCCAGCTGATTTGCTAGAAGAGCAATTGGGTCCACTGACTTCTTGTTCTTCTTTTCCAGTTTTGCCTTCTTATCATTGACTATGCACTCATCGGTCAGCAGAATCTCGTACATCTCTTGGATCTGCATAGAAGATAGTCTGACATCATTCCTCAAGCGATGGCAAGATTTGTTCCATTCTGGTTGCAAAGCATTGAGGAACTTCAGATTTGTCTCGAGCTCTGTCTTTTCCACTTTAATTTTCCTCAGATCATTAATCACAACACAAAATCTGTCATACACAATTTTCAGTGACTCCCCATCCTTGGCTTTGAATTCTTCAAAGTTGTTCATGTAACGTGTATGCCGAAGTTGAGTAGCAACTGAAGACCCAAGCATAATCTTTTCCAATTGTGCCCACAACAGATTTGGATAATCCTTGCAATGATCAACCTGGTTGTAGACAGAATTTGGTAAAGCTAGCATCAGGTTAGCTTTTAATTCTCGATCAACTTTCATACGCGAAGCCTCTTCAGTTGTTACGGGAGTCTCTTTGTTAGGCTTTACGAAAGGTCCTTCAGTGAGAGACTTCATCATGTTATCTCCATTAACTTGTCGTTCGATGAAGTTCAGGAACCGATCTTGCCATTGAGTGAATTCGTTTTCGTCAATCAGAACCGGAGGACGATTTTCTGTACCCAATTACATCATAAGATCATTCTTGTAGAACTGAGCTTAAAATGCAAACTTTGCAGAATCCATATCGTCAGAAAATGCTAAGTCTAGAACACAGAAAAGTTGGCGCAAACTGAAAGTTTGCGTGAGAATCAGATGACGCAAACTGGATTTTTGCGAGTAATTGTTGACGCAAACTAGGTTTTGCGTGAGAAGGCAATGGCACAAACTGGGTTTGCGTGAGCAGAAGGTCGCGCAAACTTATATTTGCGTGACTTGTTGATGACGCAAACTTTCTTTTGCGTGATACGAAGAAGACGCAAACTATGATTTTCGCGAGCAGTAAGTAGCGCAAACTAAGATTTGCGTGAAGCGCTGGAGACGCAAACTTGACTTTGCGTGAAACTTTGATTGCGCAAAATGAACTTCTCACAAAATGCTGGTGACGCAAATGAAACTTTGCTTAAGAGACTGATGAAGAAAACTTGCACTTTTACTTGATCAGAAGATGATGCAAAGTTGACTGTGTGAGAAAGAGGTGGCGCAAAGTTTAACTTGCGCGATATGTTGCTAACGCAAACTTTACTTTGCGTGAAGAGCTATCGAAACCTGAACCCAACAAGATGAACTGGCGCAAATCAGGATAAACTCGCGCAAATGCTGGATCTGGCGCAAACCGATAAGAAACTCATATTTCTTCCAAAAATCGATTACATAACCGAATTTAATGAAAATTTCTTTCACAATTATGTTCGAAAACTACTTTGTAACAAATTTGAATCAAACAAATCGATCAAAATTTGCAAAATCTTGAAATCGATAAACCAACAGTACGTTCAAAAACTTTTTCCAGAAACTCGAAAAAAATATGAAATTGAAGATCAAAACTCAAATTTCTTGCAATTTGATGTGAATCAAAAGTGTTTTGCAATCAAAATCGAATCCAACAAACCAATTTACAAGCAAAAAATTTCAGAAAACAGAACAAATTTGATGAAAAATCCAAAAACGAGATTTTCTTGAAAAATTCAAGAAAATCAATTAAATTTTCAGATTAATTCACAAATTTAGAATTCGAAAATCAGTTTCTCTCAATCCTTTCAGATTAGATTGGCTCTGATACCAATTGAGAGTCCAAGATCCTCTAATCTTAGAGAGAGAAAGTTGAAAGCGCAAATGTGTTCTTGAATATTGAATATGCGTGAGATACTTCTTACAAGATACAAAAACCAAAGGGACTTAAATACCCTTGGCTTACACAACAGATATACTATCTAAGCACAGTATAAGACTAAGCCTATAAATACAATGATTACTATAAAATCAGACTTAACAGCTTCGGATCTCTGTCGGACTTGTTGGAGGCTCCCAACTCATCATTGCCTCGATCTTTGCCTGGTCCACCTTTACTCCGTCCTTTGATACCACATGCCCCAAGAATTGCACCTCTTGGAGCCAGAATTCGCACTTTGAGAATTTCGCAAACAATTTCTCCCTTCTTAGAACCTATAACACTTCCCGTAAGTGTTTCCCATGCTCGGACTCGTCCTTTGAATATATTAAAATATCGTCGATGAAGACGATCACGGATTTGTCCAAGAATGGGCGACATACACGGTTCATCAAATCCATAAATACGGCCGAAGCGTTGGTTAACCCGAAAGGTATCACCAAAAACTCAAAATGACCGTATCTCGTTCGGAAAGCCGTCTTTGGAATCTTCTTTCTTCACTCTCACTTGATGGTATCCGGACCGAAGATCAATCTTCGAGAAACATCCCGCGCCTTGGAGTTGGTCAAAAAGATCATCGATGCGAGGTAGAGGATACTTATTCTTCACCGTGACTTTGTTTAGCTCTCGGTAGTCGATACACATCCGCATAGATCCGTCCTTCTTCTTCACGAACAACACCGGTGCTCCCCACGGTGACGAACTTGGTGGAATGAAGCCCTTCTCCAACAACTCTTGCAGTTGCGTCATCATCTCTTTCATTTCTGTCAGTGCCAATCGATAAGGATCACGAGCTATCGGAGCCGCTCCCGGTGTGAGGTCAATTTGAAACTCTACTTGCCGCTCCGGCGGTAACCCGGGTAAGTCCTCCGGGAAGACGTCAAGATAATCTTTCACGACCTTCACGTCTTCTACCGACTTCTTCTCTTTCTTCGTCTCTATAGATTTTTGTGCTCCCGGGGTGAATAGAATATCTTGATTTGTGCGCCTCTTCCAATAATAACTTTCGGTATCCACCCAACTTAGGTATCCAAACTCGACCTTGAAAGAGTTTCAGTCCCCTACCGTCTACTATGAAGTTGAGGTGTTGCTTTTACATTGCTTCCTCTTTGAGATTGGTTTCGAGTAGTGCTTCGGTTTGAGCGGTCTTTATCATGTCCATAAGATTTGAGATGATCTCAATCCTTTCCGACTTAGCGCGTACGCCACCACGTTTTCTTTGCCCGGGTGATATTGGAGCTCGCAGTCGTAGTCCTTCAACAGTTCCAACCATATTATTTGGCGCATATTAAACTCCTTCTAATCGAATACATACTTCAAACTCTTTTGGTCAGTGTAGAGTATGCACTTAGTGTTGTACAAGTAGTGTCGCTACAATTTCAAGGCAAACACAATCGCTGCTAATTCAAGGTCATGCGTTGGGTAATTCTTCTCGTGCTCCTTTAATTGCCTTGACGCATACACTATCACCTTGCCCCATTGCATGAGGACGCAACCCAATCCCATCTTGGATGCATCGCTATAGATGACAAAGTCATCTATTCCCTCGGGTAGGGATAAGATTGGAGCTTCACACAATTTCCGTTGCAATGTACGGAAAGCCTTCTCTTGAGTCTCGGTCCAAGCAAACTTCACATTCTATAGAGTCAAGGCGGTCAAGGATGAGGTGATATTGAAAAAGTCTTGAATGAACCTTCTGTAGTAATCGGCGAGTCCCAAAAAGCTTCAGATCTCGATTGGGCTTCTCGGAGGCTCCCAGTTCATCATCGCCTCGATTTTCATGTGATCTACTTTCACTCCTTCGTGGGTCACCACATGGCCGAGAAATTGAACTTCTCGCAACCAAAATTCACATTTGGAGAATTTGGCATATAGCTTCTCCCTTCTTAACACTTCTAGAACCTCTCTCAAATGTTGCTCGTGCTCCTCTTCATCCTTGGAGTACACCAAGATGTCGTCGATGAAAACTATGACTGACCGATCCAAGAATGGTCGACACACACGATTCATCAAGTCCATAAATATTGTCGGCGCATTCGTCAACCCAAAAGGCATGACTAAAAACTCGTAATAGCCATACTGAGTCCTAAATGTCGTCTTCGGAATGTCTTCTCCTCGAACTCTTACTTGATGATAACCGGATCGGAGGTCAATCTTGGAAAAACATCCGACCCCTTGTAGTTGATCAAAGAGATCATCTATTCGAGGTAACGGATATTTGTTCTTGATGGTCACTTTATTCATCTCCTGGTATTCGATGCACATACGCATCGACCCGTCCTTCTTCTTTACAAAGTGTACCGGTGCTCCCCACGGAGATGAGCTCGGCCTCACAAACCCCTTCTCCAACAACTCTTGAAGTTGGGACATCATTTCTTGAATTTCCGTTGGCGCGAGACGGCACGATGCACGAGCTATCAGTGCAGCCCTCGGAACTAAATCAATTCTAAATTCCACTTCGGGTGGCAAGCTGGGTAAATCGTCGGGGAATACGTCTGGAAACTCGTTGACAACTTTCACGTCCTCTACTTTCTTCTTCTCTGCCTTGGCATCTAGCACAAAGGCTAGATACGAAGGGTACTTCTTCGTTAAATACTTTCTTGCTTTGATGGATGAGATGATGGCTACTTTGCCTTTCCGCTTTTCGCCATCCACGAAGATGAAGTCATCCTCCCGGATAGGAATCCGTATGAGCTTCTTGGAACACAAGATCTCCGCTTGATGCCATGCCAACCAGTCCATCCCGACCACTACATCGAAACTACCGATGGTCATAGGAAGCAAGTCCACCATGAAGGTCTCGCCACTAATTTCGAGTCGACAATCTCTTAGAACGTCCCTTAGAAACACCCGTTCCCCATTAGCTACTTATATAACTAAAGCATTACTAAGGGCACTAGTCGGCAAGCTCAAAGATTTGCTAAACATAACAGATACAAAAGAGAAGTTTGCACCAGAATCGAACAATACTCTAGCAGGTGTGGAGTTGAGTAAGAACGTACCCGACACCACGTCAGTGGTTTCCTTTGCCTCCTCCTTCGTCATCTGAAAATCCCTTCCTTGAGCTTTGGGAATGGCCTCCCTTTTCGGTTGGCTTCCTGAACTTCCTCCGGTCGCCACACCCCTTAGCTTGGGACACTCCCTTCGAACATGCCCAATTTCCTTGCATTCAAAGCAAATTGTCCCCCGAATGGGACACGCGACACTGAGGTGACCCGGTTGGCCGCACTTGAAGCATGAGACTAGGTTCGGGTTTAGGTTGGAGTTGGTCTTGCAAAACCCAAAGTGCTTACTTTTGCACTTAGGGTACCACTTTGCCTCCCGTCGATTGTCGAAACTCTTACTTGGTGGTTGGAACCTCGGCTTCTGGTACGAACTTGGCGGGCTTTCCTACCTTCTCTTCTCCACGGTCTTTGTCTTCTTGGCTTTATCTTGCGCAAAGAGCCTTTCCTTCACTTTAGCTTCTTCAATTGTTTCACGGAGGTTAGAGGCTTTGGAGTTGCGGACCACAGTGATCATGTCCGCGGGTAGGCCTTTCAAGTACGTCTGTTAGAGCAGAAATATGTTGGATACAAGATCATGAAGACTAGAGGTCAAAGATACAAGAAGTCAAAGCTGGAAAGTCAACTCTCATTAAAAGTCAAAGTCATTTTGTAATAAAAGTCAAAGTCTAGTTATGTTCGTTTGTTTCCTTTGTATTTGTTGCTTGTATAAATAGTTGTTTTTGTTGTTTAATAGATAGATACGTTGAAATATTATAGGTGATCCAGAGAGAGTTTTGTAGAGAGAGAAAGAGTTTTTAGAGAGAGAAAGTTGTAATCGTTTAATCAAGATCAATAAAGAATTTGAATTGGAAATTGAGTGATATAATCTTGATCTATACTGATTGTGGGACACACAATTGGTATCAGAGAAGATCAAAATTCAGAAAGATTGGATCGATTTTGTGAATTTCAGATCGAAAATAGACGAACTCGCAAGATGTACTGTTGGATTTGATTTCATTGATTTTCAGTTGTTTTTAATGCAAAATTGTTGGTAATAGAATCGAATTGATGTATAGAACAAGTTTGATTCAGGTTACTTAGGCTAATTCACACAGATTGAGGGAGAATTTTGGATTTTTGTTCAATTTTTTTTAACTCGAGTCTGTAAGCACTGTGATAGGATTAAAATGTATCAATTTGTGTTTGTAATTGTAATTCTTGTATTGTAACCTGTTCGAATATTGATTTCGAAGATCCCTGCAAAGTTTCAAGTCAATTGATAAAGGTTTCAATCGATTTCAATGGAAAAATCAAGTTTCGAGTTCGAAAAGTGAAGAACTCGCAAGATCCACAAAACTCGCTAAGGAAGAACTCGCAGAAGAAAGAACTCGCTAAATCAAAAACTCGCAGAAGGTAGAACTCGCAGAAGGTAGAACTCGCAAGCTTCGAAGAACTCGCAAAGAACTATTTTGAATTTGAAGTGAGGAACTCGCTAATCGAGTCGTGCGAGAAGCTAAAACTCGCACATAACTAGGTGCGAGTTTCTACTGTTCAACTTCCTTGTTGTGCGCGAAGAAGTGTTTGCGCGTTTGGTGTTTGCGCGTTTAGTGACGTATCCTTGGATTTTTTTTTGTTTTCTAAGTCTAGAACTCGTAAGTTTTGAATCTTGCGCGTTTACTTTTAGCACGAAGTTGAATTTCGAAAATATTCTAAGTGTCAAAACTCGCAGAGTGCATTGTGCGCGTTTCTCAAACTCGCATATAGGGTCTTGCGTGTTTCTCAAACTCCCAGATAAGCTCTTGCGTGTTTCTCAAAATCGCAGATAGGCTCTTGCATTTTTCTCAAACTCGCAGATAAGCTCTTGCGTGTTTCTCAAACTCGCAGGTAGGCTCTTGCGCGTTTCTCAAAATCTCATACAGGCATTTGCGCGTTTTGTTTAGGTTTATTTGGTTTGCGAGTTTTATACTTAGAAAATTTTTCTGAATTTTTTTTTTTGAAATTTAACTAAGTTTGATTTTTTGTAGATCCAACTTTACTTTCTGAATTTTGACGATCAAGTAAACAGTGTAGATCAAGATGACTTCCAGAGACGCTCTCTCAATTGACACAAATGTCAAGCCCCCAGTATTGTTTAAAAGGGAATATGAGCAATGGAAAGATAGATTTCTCGATTTTATTGATCGGCAAACGAATGGAAAGAACATTCTAGCATCAATAGAAGATAGTCCAATGCCAAAAATTACTGAGGAGATTCCTGCTGAAGGTAATGATTCAGATGGAGCTCCGAAAACAAAGAGAGTTGAGAAAGATTATGTAAAATTCTCTGATGAACAAAAGAATCGGTTTGATGCTGATAAAAAGGCCAGATCTTTGCTTTTACAAAATAGACAGTTACAATGCATCTGCAAAATCTATGTGGGATCAGCTTCAGAAGATGATGTTGGGTTCAAAAGTAGGTAACCAGATGAAGATAGCTAATTGTATAAATAGCTATGAAGAGTTTAAAGCAAAGGAGAATGAGAGTCTGGAGGATACATTTGAAAGGTTTGTTCTGCTTCTGAATGAGCTTTCCAAGAACCAGGTCAAGAAGCAACAGATTGAGAACAACGTGAAGTTTCTCAGTATCTTACAACCCGAGTGGAAAAAGCATACTCATCGTATGAAGCAGATGAAAGATTTGAGTAAGATTCCACTACATGAAGTCTACGAGACTCTAAGGCAAAATAAGGAAGAGGTGGAAGAGAAAAGATCTGAGAAAAAGAAAATTGAGAAGGCTGTTGATCCCATAGCATTGGTAGCTGGAGAGAAAGAAAAGAAAGAGAAGAAGAAAAAGAAGAAGATAGTGGTTTCTAGTTCTGAATCAGAGTCTGAATCTGATGGAGATGATGGAGAGAATCTAAAGCAAGCAATGCTGTTACTGACCCACGTTTTTCAAAAGAAATTCTACAAGAAACCGGGTTCTAATTCTCAGAGATATTCTTCATCAAGGTCAAAGAACCACGAGCATAGAGAAAGAGTGGAAGGAAGTAGATTTGTTGAGAAGAAGCCAGAAGAAAAGAAAAAGTTTGTGAATGACTACACCAGTACTGAAAAGAAAGGTGATTATCTGATCAAATGCTACAACTGTGGCAAGGTCGGACATTACGTAAAAGATTGTCGGAAGCCAAAAGTTCGCAACTCAGAGTACTACAAAAACAAAATGCTCTTGGCCAAGCAACAGGAAGATGGCAAGGCATTAATGGCAGAAGACGAATTCTGGTTGGATCATTCTGATGTGGAGGAAGAACAAGAAGAGTCAGCCCACTTATGCTTGATGGGAAAAGAGGTGAAAGATGATGATTCTGATGATGAGACTGCTGACGAGGTAATGAACTTAACTGAAAATGATTTCATGACCAAAATGGAAGCCATGATGGTCGAACTTCAAGACCTTCAATCCAAACTGAAAAAGGAAAAAGACAGAGTTGCTAGGAGAAATCAACAGATCTTTGAACTTAATAAATCAGTTATTGGGAACAAAGATTTAATTGATTCTCTACGCAAATCTGCTTCTGATTTTAAAAATGAAAAGGATTGTTTTGAAAGTAAGATTTCTGATTTTGAAAAACAATTGTCTAAGTCTGATTCTGAAAAACAAGAATGTGTTCTAAAAGCGTTTAAACTGCAGGTTGAGAACAAGACTTTAGAGCAAAAGGTAAATGGTCTGGAAGCAAAATTATATGTTCGAGGCCAAACAGATCAAACGATTTTCTTGAATACACCTAATGAAGAAGCTGATTTTAAAGAAAAATGGGGACTAGGTTATGATAATCCTCATTACCTAGAAAAAGCTATCAGAAAACAGCCAGCTATATATAATGCAAATTATATGTATGCTGCTGATAAATATCCTCATTTGAAACCCAAATTTATTACCAAATCATCAAAAGAAGTTGAGGAAAAAGAAGATGATAAAAGAATGAATTTAAAGAAAATGCAACTACCATTCTGTTATGAAAGACTGAATGATAGTTATCTTTCTAAAACATCAAAATTTCTTTCAAATGATTATTTTGCTAGTTATTCTTCTACTGAGATGGAGGCAAAACCTATTCAAGCTAAAATTTATGTACCTCCACTCGTCTTAGAAAGCAAAATAATTGAATTAGAAAATATTTTATCTGATGAAAGAATTTTGGGTGATCAAACACTAGATGTATTTTCTACAGTGTTGAAGAACACATATTTTCATTTTAAATCTAAAGTGTGTTCTCCATCTTCTAAAGTACTTCAAACTTCTGAGACTGATTTTGATAATTTATTTGAGTCTGCAAATGATTTCCTAAATTCTGATGACGGGTGTATAGAAGAAATTGATATGTTTGACTTTAATGCTCCACTTCCAAAT
Organism: Arctium minus; assembly: GCA_954870635.1. Taxonomy (NCBI): domain Eukaryota; kingdom Viridiplantae; phylum Streptophyta; class Magnoliopsida; order Asterales; family Asteraceae; genus Arctium; species Arctium minus. The sequence continues at coordinate 44,787,787 of OX941089.1, read as the reverse complement.
CATTCTACTTTTGTGATAAATTATGTGTTTCCACATCGACTGCTGAAGCAGAGTATGTAGCTGCTGCCAGTTGCTGCTCTCAGGTCTTGTGGATGCGAACACAAATTCGAGACTATGGATTCAAGTTTGATAAAATACCGATCTATTGTGACTCGAAAAGGGTTATCGCAATATCAGCTAATCCTGTGCAGCATACTAAAACAAAGCACATTGATGTCAGGTATCATTTTATAAAAGATAATGTAGAAAAAGGTACAATAGAACTTTACTTTGTAAAAACTGATTATCAATTTGCAGATTTGTTTACCAAACCTTTAGATGAAAAGATATTCAATTTTCTTGTATCTAAGCTTGGTATGCTAAATCTCAAGGTCTAATCAGTAATTACCTATTAAAGTTTCTTTTATTGTAATTTTTCATCATTTCTTTATCATTATTTCTGAAAAGATATCTGCACTTTAACATGTTGTTCATGTTCTCAGGGGGAGTGAGACAAGATTCTAAGATGATCAATATTATTTTGAGGGGGAGTTTATATAATTTAACTGCTAAATTTTTTTGTGATGCATGAATTTAGGGGGAGTTTATGCATACAACAAAAGGAGTAAGGAAATGATTTCTGATTACTTCAGATCAGAACTCGTTCTTTTAATGTTCTACTGCTTTATGTCGTTTTAATTTTGAATAAATTTGTGAATAAAGTTTCTTTGTCATGACTTTGAGACTTGTGCAGAATGAGAGATGCTATCAAGATCATATCTTTATGACTTTAAGCCTGACTTCATGAGATTTAAGATGAAGCGAAAAGGTTAAATATCTTATCTTAATCTCATATATGGTTGAAAGAAGGACAACTTTCAATCATAGAAAACATGTTCTTAAATGTTCAAACCACTTCCCGATTCTTAAAAAAATTTCATGAATTGGAGGTGTGATTTTAAATGTTTTCAAGATTTACTTGTGATTTCATGAATTGGAGGTGTGATTTTAAATGTTTTCAAGATTTACTTGTGATTACATGATTACAAACCGTGTGTTTCTAAAGATAAATACTTGCGTATTGTCTTTTCTATATACTTTCAAGTATTCATACACAACGGTTTGACTTTTTGTTCAAAATGTTCTTACCATGTCTCAAATTTGAAACATATTTTTCGATGATAAGATACCCCGCTTGCACTTCAATGAATTTTGAGCGTTATTTCATTTCGAAACGTTTTTCAAGAATGTCTATATTTTGTTTCATATAGACAATATCCATTATTCTTGACCATAAGCCTTGATTGATACATCATTTTATTTTTGATCATTTCCATACAATGTCAGATTTTCAAACAAGTTTCTTCAATTCATTATCTATTCATTCAATATACTTGTTTGAAAATATTTCCATGTTTCAAAATGCTCATATCTTCATGATTATATTCTGAGCATATATATCTGACTTGTATTTGAGCTTTAACTGTTCTAGTTAAACCATTTTGAAAAACATACGCTTTAATAGGAACATATGGGTTCTTTGTGCTAGGACTTAAATGAACTTCTATGGATTCACGTTAACCAGTGTTTCCTACCCAAGAAGTTAATCCGTAGTGATTGAGTGTGAGGAGTCGAAAAGAAATGAGTGTGGGTTATGCGTTAAGGTAAAATGGAAAAGAGAGTTTGGTTAGATGTGCGTTTAATGATTAAAAGAAAGAAGGTGTGAGATCAGAGTAAAAGAATATCAAACTTTGCACCAACTACTTTCTGAGCCGGGCAGTCACATTACTAATGTTTCACAGTTTTTGGTGAACATTATTGAAACAGGCAAATAGCCCATGCCAACTCTTGCTTAATACCCCACCAGCCACTCATTTTCTTCTTAAAAAGAAAAGGTTTCATATTTTTTTGGGGAAGCAACATATAATCTATCTGATTTTCATTTGGAAAATCTGGATATTGAAAAAGAAGCAAGTCTGCCCCACCTTCACACTTCAATCATGCACATTGAGTCTGTGTTTATCTACTGTTGTCTCAGTGGTTTACACAATGTTGAGCCTTATAAAAGCAATCATCATATGCTTAATTCTTTCTATCACTTGCACTAACACACAAGGAATTTGTTTTTTTTTATCACAACGTTCATAGAAATTTCCTTTGTGGTGTTTCGATGATTGGATGGAAGCCCTGGGGGAGTGAACATCAAAAATCTCCTTTACAATGTGTATTTGTTACACACAATGACTTAGTGTTACTGACAGAAATATTAACTGATTCATTTTTTTGATTCAGGAGTTACACAAATATTTTGTCTGGATTTGAAAAGATCTAGATGCAGACTTGGTTACGGATCAACGAATCAGTGGCTCTTGGACATATCAGAATGGTCAAAGACATTTCTTGCTAAAAGTTTTGATGATATCGATGCTCGTTTCATCAAAAAAGGGGAGATGATTTTAAAGAAATGTCCAAGTCAGAAATTGCAAAGTTAAAGGTTTGAAGAAGTTACAGTTCAAAGATTGAAAGGGTGAAAGATTGTTCAAGAAAAGGTCAAAGATGTTTGAAGATGTGCTGATTTTCTGAAAATTTTCTTTGAAGATTATTTGCTGAAGCAAGCCGAGCTAAATATAAAGATAATTTCTTTTCGAAGTCTGAAAGAGTTGTGTGGTAATTTTTGAAGAGATTATTGAAGATTTTTTCTACCATATTTGGGAAGATTGTTATATCTTTTGAAGACAGACTTTGGAAGAACACAAACAGTTTTTGAAGATAAAGATGTTATAAAGAAAAGGGGAGATTGTACTGACAGAGCTTAAAGAGAAGACTGAGCTGCTAAATCTTTCAAAGATGATCTTGAATCCAAAGGGGGAGATTGTTAGAGCAGAAATATGTTGGATACAAGATCATGAAGAGTAGAGGTCAAAGATACAATAAGTCAAAGCTGGAAAGTCAACTCTCATTAAAAGTCAAAGTCATTTTGTAATAAAAGTCAAAGTCTAGTTATGTTTGTTTGTTTCCTTTGTATTTGTTGCTTGTATAAATAGTTGTTTTTGTTGTTTAATAGATAGATGAGTTGAAATATTATAGGTGATCCAGAGAGAGTTTTGTAGAGAGAGAGAGTTTTTAGAGAGAGAAAGTTGTAATCATTTAATCAAGATCAATAAAGAATTTGAATTGGAAATTGAGTGATATAATCTTGATCTATACTGATTGTGGGACACACAACGTCTTTACTTTATCCTTTTCAGTCGGAGCTACGTGTCCCACTAAATCAAGCTTCTCCATAAAAAGTCGGGTGTACTCCTTCACCGACAAGTCACCTTTCTTGATTGACCGGAACTCTTCCTCTATCGAGTCCAACTCCTCCTCAGTACAATACTCTTCTAAAATCTTCTTCTTGAACTCGGCCCACGACATCCTGGCCAACACTGATTCTTCAATGGTTAAGGTGAAGACATTCCACCAATTCAAAGTTGTGCCTCGAAGCAATTGCGACCCATACTTCACCTTTTGGCGCTCTTCACAGTCACTAGATCTGAACGCTTGCTCGATCTCTTTGAGCCAGCTCATGCACTTTGAGGGCTCATCGGATCCGGCGAACTCCAGCGGTTTGCAATAAAGAAAGGACTTGTAAGAACACCCTTTCTCCGGTTGCCTTGTTTCCAAGGTCGATAATCCGTCAGTGCGGATGTCACCCCTGGTGCCCCTAGAACCTGCTATGATAACATTCTCTTCAATTGTCTCGTGACGACGGTGGTTTGCATCTCGGTCTTCTAGCAGCTTCATGAACAACTCTTGTTGTTTTTCCATGGTCTCATTAATGGCTCTCATCATTTCCATCATTTGCGTCTGAGTGGTTACCTCAGTCATGATCGGGTCAGTAGTGATAATGTTGGTCCTCGAAATATGTTCCACCCTTCCGACAAGCATTGGTGGGATTGGAGGTCCATCCGTAATAGTCACATTCGGTCTATCAGTCGTGGATTCATTTACCGCCTGACCCTCTGGCGATGACTGAAGATGACTTCGAGTATTTACCATTTTCGCCTGTAATCAAATCAAAGGAGGGTGAGAGATGGGTTACACAAGATTACACACAAGAAACGTACTAATACAACTCATTGATTATCATAATCCTAGTAATTCAAGCATGCTCACATAGAAGTACATTCATAATAACAATAGCTAATTGAAATTATGAACGTACACTACATAAAGATTCTTGTTACCACTTTCATAATTCTCAACAAAGTAGTTTTCGTTGACTCTAAGACTGTCCCTTCTTAGAATTTCTACCCAATTCTCACACTTTTTTGCCTAATAGTCTCAGCTTAAGTCTAGGCATCGAGGTTTCGTACCTAGTTTACTTAAACTAGAGCTCTGATACCAACTTGTAACACTCTAATTAGACGAATAAAATTCGAAAATTCGGCAATAAGACGTCTAAAATACGAAGGCCCAAATACCATGTAATATAAATTCCAAAAGGACAAAACCCAATATTTAAGACAACTAAAACCCATAAATACTCGGGTTAGTTTGCACTACAAAGTTGCAACAAAGAATGGGACATCAATATTACAACATCCTACTTAATCTAGGATTAATTCAATTCTAGATTAAAATGGGTGTTGCGATTTCACTATATACTCTATTCACAAAATTCCCCAAAATACGGGCACTTCGAGAACTCCTACGTGCCCGGTTGACAAGCGCGACATCCTAGTTTCCTCCACAAGAAGGATCTGTGAGGAAACAACAACCACAACAAGTGTTAGGACGAAGCCTAGTGAGATTTCATAAGTAATGTAATTCGTAAACAATAATATCATATTTTAAGTAAAACAAGACTTGGGTTACCGAACTCCATCGTCTCACAATTATTGTTTCCACCGCAACCAAGACCTCGTACCTGAACACAACATACAAGAGATATCCCTTGAAATACGGGGGAGACCCGTTTCCATCGGGGTGACGTTTACACGGGAGTGGAGTCACCCATGATGTTAATGGATTACACCTCATGTCCCGGTCTTAGTTCCCATGCCATAACGACATCACAACCTCAAACCATAATCACTGCCTTTATTGCCTACTCCGTCGAGTTACTCCTCAAGGTCTTACGGGACATTAGTGCTTATCCATATCTAGACGAGTTACACCTCAACGGTCCACGACCCCTTATTGTCTACTCGCTAGTAAACCACAACAACCAACACAAGGTCCAAATAATATACAAATACCTCCTCGTACACAAGGAGTAGTGTTCACATTCTTATCAGGTGATCAACATTTGGTGAGCATTTATAATCAATTATACACCTCTTTTTAATACGTAAATATCAGTTCATCTTTACTTCTCAAAGTACCACATTCCTCATGATCTCATACATGTAGTCACAAAGGTTCATTTTACTCATACTATATCTTAATAAAGTTATTAGCAGTTACATCAAAGCCATAACAACAAGGGTTTCCTCATGAACTCATCATACAAGCATGAAATCAAAGACCCCTATTCATTTAGTTACCATAAGAAGGATTATTAAGGTTTACTAGACATGCTCACCCTTTTAGGGCTCATACAGTTGAAAACTCTACAAGTTAGGTCACAAATCCCAAATGAATAGCACATATGTACATTGTAGGTTTAATACAAGTAACAAATAAGTAATAGGGTATTTAAGGGGTAGAAACTCACCTTGTGAAGTTACACATAAACCCTAGATGATGAGGCTTGAAAGAGGAGAATGGAGACTTGAGTGCTCAACCCTTAAAGGCCAAAAATTGATGACCAACAACCCTAAGTTAATATCATAAATACAAAGTGGGGATCTCTCTAAATAGCAATGAATGAGGAGAGATGGAACCCTACCTTTGAATCCTTCAAAAATCGCAACCCTAAGCTCCAAATGCCAAACAAAATGAGAGGGAGGGGAAAAAATCCCGTATTTGGCCTGCAGAGGCCTTCCCGCTGTTTTGGTTCGAAAATTCTAGTGAGTCCCGCGGCTCTGGACGTGATTTCCAAACCGCGGCGTAGCCCACGCAAGTCTCTGCCTGCGTCCAAATCCTAAGCCTTAAACACTTAAGCTTGTCAACTACACCCACATGTACTTCATACACAAATACACACGGATTTCCTTTATAATCGATAAAACCATGCACACTCCTGAAGTATTACACTAGATACACCTAATCATACGGCGTGACGGTCTTACTACGCAGCACGGGCTTAAATAGAGCACGACTCAACAAAACATAAGTATACATATAAGGCGAGTGTTCAAATATGGCTATAGAGTGACTTAAGAATTTCGGGGTGTTACAGTTAACTAGTTTGATGTTGATGCAAAACTTCCAGATCATTCTCAATTTGTTATTTCTTCTAATGGTTTACCAAATGTTTATGAAAAAGGTGAATCATCAACGAAAGTTGATGAAACAGTTCCTGTGAGCACCTACTATGCCAAAGGTAAGAAACAAAAGAAAAGGAACTCACAGAAACGGACCAACACTGGTAAATTTAGAAAGAAACAATTTCAGAAATCTCACAGTTCTAACATGTATAATTCATATGTTTCAGATATGAGAAAGAAATGTTCTGAAGGGAGACTAGAGTGGAGACCAAAGAAGAAGATTGACGAGTCTACAAAATCATTTTCTGTATCAGATAGAAGTAGGACTACTATTAGTGATTGTGATGTAATTGATCAGTTTGCTTATCATAAACAAAAACTTGTACATCCTTACAAGTCTTATACAATAAAGCAATTGATCCAATTAAATTCGTCTACTACTCAGTCTTCCACATCTCGTAGAAATGATTTTGTTACTCGAAAATATTCTGATAATTGGTTTGGTTCATAACATGTCAATCATAATTATGTTTCAAAAGTTTTTCAAAAGCTCAGAGGGTCTAAATTCAAATGGATGCCAAAATTTTGTGATAACATGAAATGACCCATCTATAAATGGGTACCTAAACCGATTGTTGCTTGATTTCTCCTGTGCAGACCCGTCATATGTGGTACTTAGATTCTGGTTGTTCCAAGCATATGACAGGGCAGAAAGATATTTTGTCTAATTATACAGAGAAATTTTGCGGCAATGTCCGATTTAGGAATGACCAGTTTTCACCAATACTTGGATATGGAGATGTCGTGCAAGAGAATGTAACGATCAAGAATGTGATTTATGTTGAACGTTTAGGACACATTTTGTTCAACATTGGTCAGTTTTGCGACAAGGATTTAGAGGTGAATTTCAAAGCCAAGAGGTGTTGTGTTAGAACTGAAGACGGAAAAGAACTCTTGGTCTACACAATAAATATGTCCAATGTCAAGCCAGATAATGTTGTGTGTCTATTATCAAAAGCTTCTATACAACAAAGCTGGTTATGGCATAGAAGGCTATCTCACCTCAATTTTTGATATAATAACAAGTTGTTGACTGGGAATTTGGTGAAAGGACTTCCAGAGCTTAAGTATGAAAGAGAATATCTGTGTCACACGTGTGAGAAGGAAAAAATGAAAAGAGCTTCTCATAAGCCTATGCCTGAACCTAGTACAAGTGTTCTTCTCGAGTTGTTGCATATGAATCTCTGTGGTCCCATGCAAACACAAAGCATCAACGACAAGAAGTACGTTCTAGTAATTGTGGATGGTTATTCAAGATACAGTTGGGTCAAATTTATAAGATCAAAAGATGAGACGCCCGATGTCATCATCTCATTTTTGAAGACCATCCAAGTGAATTTGCAGAAGACAGTTAAGCTGCTCAGAACAGATAATGGCACAGAATTCAAGAACAAAACAGTTGACAATTATCTCGAATCGGTCGACACAACTCATTAATTTTTTGCTGCCAGAACACCAGAACAGAATGGAGTAGTAGAAAGGCGAAACAGAACTTTAGTCAAGGTTGCACACACGATGCTAAGGCAGTCTGACTTACCCTTATTTCTGTGGGTTGAAGTTGTGTCTACTGCTTGTTATAAATAGAACAAATCTATCATCCATCGTCGATTGGTAAAATTCCGTATGCTTTAATTAACAATAGAATACCTAGCATTAAGCATTTTCATATCTTTGGATGCAGGTGTTTTGTGCTGAACGATAAGGAAAACTTGAACAAGTTGAGTCCCAAGGATGACGAAGGCATTTTCATTGGCTACTCTCAGACATTTGTGGCACACAGAGTCTACTTGAAGGAGACAAAGATTGTATTTGAGAGTGTCAACGTTACATTTGATGAAGAGATGGCTTCTGAGCACTTCAGTTCAGAACCCGTTATAACAGAAGTTTTAGCTTCTGGACAAATCAGTCCAGAACCTGTTTCTAGTGTTACTAAATCTGATAAAGCTTCTACATATACATCACATTTAACGGAATTATATTTATTGTTTGAACATTTTTACGATCAATTTCTCGGATCTAAAGTGACTAAACCTGTTCTGATTGACAGATCTGAAGATTTACGTGAAAATCAATCAATCACATCAGATGTCTCAACTGAATCAAATTCCACGATTTGTACTAAAACTCAAGTTCAAACACCTGCTCAATTAGTTGAAGTTGCACATGATACTGAAGAGCCAGAGGTTGCACAATCAGTTGGATATACTGTCATGCCTACTCAACAGACATCAAATGTCCAACTAACTGAGACTTCTGCACCAATTACTTCAATTGAACCCCAACAAGAAGACGATATTGGATACTTAAATGATCAACATGATTAGTCTACATCTAATCCACTCTCTCATGTACATAAGTGGACCAAAGAGCACCCAGTTCATCAAATAATAGGAGATCTTTCAAAGCCGGTGTAAACTAGGTCTGCAACTGCAAATCAATGCATGTTTGATTCTTTTCTAAGAAAGATTGAGCCTACAAAAGTATAAGAAGCTCTTCGTCATCCAGATTGGATTACAGCCATGCAAGAAGAGCTCAACCAATTTGATGCGCTTAAAGGTTGGTGACTCGTCCCCCGACCTGAAGGAAAAAAAATCATTGGCACGAAATGGGTATTCAAGAACAAGAAGGATGAGGATGGTATCATTGTAAGAAACAAAGCAAAACTTGTGGCTAAAGTATACCGGCAAGAGGAAGGCATAGATTACGATGAGACATATGGACCAGTTCCGCGTATTGAGGCAATTAGGATGTTCCTAGCCTACGCTGCACACAATAACTTCACAGTCTATCAAATGTATGTGAAAAATGCCTTCTTAAATGGCATTCTGAAAGAGGAGGTCTATGTCTTGCAGCCTGAAGGTTTTGTCAATGCGGATAAACCAGATAATGTATATATCCTTGACAAGGCTCTTTATGGTTTAAAACAAGCCCCTCGCCCTTGGAATGACGTTCTTTCAAAGTTCTTAGTCAAGTCAAGTTTTTCAAAAGGTAAAATTGATACCACCTTATTCATTAAAAGAGAAAAATCTGATATCATTTTAATTCAAATATATGTGGACGATATAATTTTTGGTTCTACAAACCCAAAGTACTGTAAGAACTTTTTTGCACTCATGGTGTCAAGATTTCAAATTAGTATGATGGGAGAGATGAACTTCTTTCTCGGATTACAAGTAAGACAATTTTCTACGGGGATTTTCATATATCAATCAAAGTATATTGCTGACATTTTAAGAAATTTAATATGTCAAATTGAACTCCTATTTCAACCCCGATGGCACCAGGTACTAAAATCGGAGTTGATCTTTCGGGAAAAGTTGTTGATCTTAGGACTTATAGAGGCATGATATGTTCATTAATGTACTTGACGGCTAGTCGGCCAGATATTATGTTTTCTACATGTTTATGTGCTCGATATCAAGCTTCGCCCAAAGAATCCCATCTTTCGGCAGTTACACGGATATTTAGATATCTGAAAAGAACTGCAATCTTGGTTTGTGGTATCCTAAAGATACTGGTTTTGAGCTAACAGCGTATTCAAACGCAGATCACGCAGGTTGTATGCTTGACAGGAAAAGCACATCGAGTCACATACAATTTCTGGGAGACAAGCTCATAAGTTGAGCATCAAAGAAACAACTATGTGTTTCCACATCAACTGCTGAAGCAGAGTATGTAGCTGCTGCTAGTTGTTGCTCTCAAGTATTGTGGATGCGCACACAACTTCGACACTGATGAACCAAGATCACAAGATCGTAGAGAGAGAATCTAGAGAGAGAAAGTATGCTTCAATGCAACAGTGAATTGTATACAAACAGTGTACGGTTCCTTATCAAAACAAACAAGCCAAGGGAACTTAAATACCCCAAGGCACAAACAAAACAGATAACACTACTGAAAGCAGTAAAATAAATACAATGATTACTATAAAATCAGATCTAACAATCTCCCCCTTAGTAATCATTGGCGCCGAGGTCTTCAAAAACAATCTTCAAAAACAGCATTGACCTTCTAGACGACTTTGAAAGATCATTGACGTTCTTCTCGTTGACGTAGTCTGTTCAGCCCAACTAACACTTCCAAACGTCGCAGAGTTGAACGGAGATTCAGTCTGTCTTGAATAGTGTCCAAAGATCTACGGATCAGACGAATTTCATTGTTTTCAAACAGACATGACTCTCTTCTTGTTTCCAAAAACTTTCTTCTAGCCTCTTGCAAACGATGCTCCAACTGAAGTTTGATCACCTTTAGAGTTCCATCAGAGTAATATCCAACTTCATCAAATCGTAGAAAACATTTTTCACTTGAGTTGTTCTTGTATACTACTCCATATGGATCTTCGATAATGGTGAATAACGAATAAGATTCTAGATTCTGCAAACTCCGGTTGGGTCTTTCCAGATTAACCACAGGCTGAAAACTTTCGACGGCCATCTGAAAGTCAAAAACACGATAAAATCGGATCTGTCGTCGAATGAATAGTTTAAGAACATAAAGAGTTTGAGAAACATCCTGAGTTCGGTGATAAAGATTCTTGAAGTGATCATATAGGAATTCAACATCATCTATTGAAAGATCAACGAAATCTGCCTCTGAAAAGATGTACCGCTTGCAGTCTCTTCTTTCCACTTCAAGATTTGGATACCAAATATTCATAAACTTACAAATAGTGACACTTAGAACTCGAACTATTAGATGAGGAGAAGTAACAGTGTTATTCCTTCTGCGCTGGCATTTGATAAAAGTTAAGTATTCATGCTGACAAGCTTCTGATTCTTTCTCTACTCCAAGAATGGCATATAAATTGAGTGTCCTTCTTCTAGAAACAAAGATGTTGCTTTGGATATCTTCCATAAAAGCATTTCTGAGTCTAGAAGCCATATATCTTTGCTGTAGATTTCGCTGCCTTTGCTGTCTAGTTAAAGCTTCTCCTTCTTCTAGAAGAGATGGATGAATTACTGGTTCAGAAGAAGAAATAACTACTTGAGCTCTAGACGACTCACCAACTTCAAATGCACTTGATGGAATATTGATTGTCGGAGCAGAACTAGTTACTGGAGTAGACGAAGGTTGATCAACTTCTGGAATCTCACTTTGACTCGGAAGATCAGCATATAATAATTCAGCCTCTTTTGTATCTGTTGCATCCATGAAAACAGAATCATCCTCTGTATCAGATAAGATGATGATATTGTTGCAATCTTCTTCTTTAACTTGAGCAACTTTCTCAAATCTAACTTCTTCATCATCATCTGAATTTATCTCAATGAAGTTCGCGAAGAATGATCTCATGTCATTTGCTGCTTCTGATTCTTCAATTTCATGAGCTCTACCTGAGACATCTGGATCCACATAAACTACAATTTGCATATTATTAAAATTTGCTTCAGACAAATTAAATTCATTATGCAAAGCAGTTACATCAGCATTGTCAATCATAACATCCATTAAGTCTTGGATACTGCAATCTTGAACTGTATCAGCAGTCTTTTCTCTATCTTCAGCCACTTCTTCTTGAACAACTTCTCGAGCTTCAGAAGACCCTTCTGTTCTTTGTCTCTTTGCCATCTCCCCCTCATGGCCTTGATGATCGGGATCATCTTGGTCATGTCTTCGTTTAAGAGACGGACCGACCTCAGTTCTGCAGCTTTGTTCATGAATGTCAAGCCTGGAAGATAAATCAGAGAAAGTTTGAGATATAAACAATTTGAGATCAGCAAAACTTGATTGAACTTCCGATCTGAATGCTTGAAACTCAGTAGATGAAACATAGATTCTGTCAGATTCAGATGAAGAAACTGGAGGCGGCGTAGGTTGGAAGTTCCGAAGCAGAGAAATAAGATTTTGATCCTGATGTTCTGGTGGCGACATAGAAAGAAGTCGAGCATCGAGCAAATCTGTCAACTCTGTAATAGGAAGATCTGATACTGTAGTGCTAGAAGAAGACACAGGTATATGAGTAGATGAAGAAATTCCAGCTGACTGTGTAAACAACGGAGGTAGAGGAATAGACATGATCACTGGAGCAGAAGATTGAACAGCAGAAGACGGCTCTCTTAGAACAACCCCAGATGAGCGTCTGAACGGAATCTCTGTAGGAATCACTGAAATATCAATCTCAGGCATCTTCCCTTTGAATAAAGCTTTTAACTTCAGAGTATGTGCTTCCTTTTCAGCATCCATTCTCTCCGATAACTGCCGAATAACATCATTCAAAGTAGAGAATTTGTCAGTTGAAACTCGAGCTTGATCAGAAGTAAGCTCAACAGCTGATGAAGTAGACTGAATAACTGCAAGTGTAGTTGCTTGAGCTTGACTTTGAACCGAAGCTGCGGCTTGATCAAAAGCTGTATCCAATTCATCTACTTGAAGATGTGCAACTGAAGGATTAACTGGAACTGAATCATCATCAGAGATAACTTCTGTTGAGATAACCACTTCCGGAGTTCTTACTTTCCGTTCATACACTTTCATGTTCGATTGATCAGCATCATCATCACCATCATCTGAATCACTTGTCGTATTTTCACCATCATCAGAAAACTCAGCATTTGTCTCATCATCATCAGCAACTCCAGTTTCATCAGGATTAACATCTTTTCTAACATCAGTAGTTGCTTCAGCTTGAATATCAGCAATGACAGATTCAACGCGATGAGTAGCAACATCTTGTGGTGTTGCGGAAAAATCAACATCTGTCTCTATTACCTGAGTATTTGCTTCAACTTGCTCTTCATGAGTAGTACCAGCTGGAGTGCCATGAGAAGGTTCTTCCTGTTCAGCCTCTTCAAAGTCATTTTCTAAACAATAATCAATGACACTGGGATCGGTCATGTCAGCATAATTGGCAATAAGACCATAAGGAATGGTCATAGAAAATGTGAAGGACTTCTTCTGTTTCTGAAGGAAAAGCATCTCAGTATCCGGAACTTGCGGCCAAGATAATCTTCGTGGAATTGCCGGATTGCTTCGAAACATGCTTCTAACAATCAGCTTGAGAAACCTGATAAAAGGAATGAACTTTCGTCGCTTGTTGGTTAACTTGTCTTGCACTATTTCAGATAGCTCGGTCCAGAAAATAATCGTGTAGTCGACATGCAGGTCATAGACTACTGCATGGAATAGTCGAAGATAGTGAAGACTAGAACTATCCGTGCCGGTATGTTTAGACGTTAAGCACCTGTTGATGACAGAAAATAAAGAATACCAGGCAGGAGGAAGATTAGACTTGTCAAAGTCTACAACCCTGTTCAGTGGACCAACATAGCCTAGTCGTTTGATGCCTTCAAACACTTCTTCTTCAGATGGAAACTGATCATATATTGTCCGTCCATGTCTAGAATTAGGCTCAGGAAGCTCAAGAATCAACCTTAACCGCTTGTAAGACAGATATGAATCAAATTGATCAATTTGAAGATCAAATCGATGAGGACGTGCTAGTTCATTCTTTGTGATGGTGTGCCAGACTTGCTGAACGTAGACTTCCGGAACATCGGCAACTGAACATAGAGCTTGAGAGAGCGGATGTCCACGAAGAATAGTGCGTATGACAGGATGAATCTTGATGCGATCAAAGTCAACAAAGTAGTTGTTATGCTTATAAGGCATGTACATGACGTTCGGGAACACATCATTTGGATTTCGCCTTGATATGGAAAAATCAGCCCCAACAGATGGAACAGATGGCATAGGTGTATCATGAGATGCATGATCAGTCGGATCCTGAAGAATGACATTCTCATCTTGAATCATTGGATCAGTATTTGTTTGAGAAGTCATGATAACCTGAAAGAAAAACACAGAAAAACATTTAACAGAAAACACTAAAAATATTCCAAGTATGAAATGCGGGTCCTGAAGGAAACGCATATGAGGTATGCGTGTCCTGAAGGAAACGCATATGAGGGAATGTGTGTCCTAAAGGGAACGCATATGAGAGAATGCGTGTTATGAAGGAAATGCATTTCATACTAAGAATCAACGAAACACAACTATGCGTGTCACTAAGGATACGCACAAAAGACTATGCGTGTTCTTAGTGATACGAAAACTACACAAAGCAAAACAAAAGAAACTAGAAGAATACGGGTCTCGGGTGAACTTGAATATGCGGGTCACAAGTGAAACGCATAATTGACTATGCGGGTCACAAGTGAAACGCATACTTGAGTATGCGGGTCACAAGTGAAACGCATACTTGAGTATGCGGGTCACAAGTGAAACGCATAGTTCACTTATATATGAACCAAAACCCTAGAAAAGCGGCTGTTCGAACCCGAAATCCACAAAAACTAAAATTAAAAGCACAAAACACAAAATTAAAGTAAAAGAAAACATACCTGATAGTCGATTATAAGGTCTAAACACAACCCAATACGCAAATCGATCTAAATCAACTTGAATCTGAGTTTTAGAAATCGATGAACAGTGAAATAATCGCATATCAGTTTAAAACGCACAATAATAGAAACCAAGAAAGAAATCAAAACAAAGTAATAAAACAATAATCGAACTACAAACATAGAATTAAAAACAAAAACATACCTGATCTTTCCAAAATTACAATCTGAGATGAATAGTAAAGATCGCAGGAAGAACAATACTCAGAGATAATGGAGGGAAGAAGAATAGTCAAAACAAGTTCAAAAACAATAAAGAAAAGAAAAACACTATTACTTCTATATATATTCTAAAAGCAAAATACTTAAAAAAAATAACTACAAAAAAAAAAAAATACCTGAAAAGCCCCCATTACTCCCCCTACACAAATGCATAAAATTTAACAAATTAGTTTAGCATTTGCATAGTAATTTCAGAAAAACTTACCTTATGAATTTCTGATCAGCACAGAAAGAATTAATCAGTAATATTTACTCCCCCTCAAAAACAGAATATTCTCAGAAATAGAAACCAGATATACACTCCCCCTTGAAAAATGCACATACCATATGACAAAAAAAAACACAGACAACAAACATAAAGACATCAATATTAAAGATGATCATATTGAATATAAATTTTGTAACAACTGAATATATAAACTTTTAAACACTAAACAAATTAAAGTCTACTCAGTAGAATATCCCAAATTTATCAATCAGTTGAAATCAAACGGGAGTTGTTGGATACAGAAACATGTTTCATTATATATCAAGTTAAAACATGTTCAGTTTCAAACACTTACATGTATCTATTCAGTGTGCTTGCATGCGATCTATGATTAGCTTCAAGAAAAATGTAATTCTAAACATAAAATGAAGAACTTTGCATGTACAAACACTAAGTCATCAAGAATTAAGATTTTCACAAATTACAGGTTTATCATAGCTCAAAATATATCACCAAGTATCAAGAGATGTGTGCTCATTGGCATCTTTTAGCTGTGTGCACATTGGCATCTTCACATGAGTGTGCTCTTTGGCATCTTTTAAGCTTTGTGCTCTTTGGCATCTTTTAATCAAAGAGTTCATTAAGTAAAGAACATACCGTAAATGTAACTTTCTATCTGACCCTATTGCAGGATTTGGGTCAGCCGCTCCCAGACCAGTTGGCCTTAGGGGACTAGGTGTCAAGCACCCCTTTGAACTTACTTTCCCGGATCAGAAAGGCTACATCGACATATCCTAAACCCATTCATACCAGTAGAACATGACTTTCGATCTGATTCTATTGCAGGATTTCTGTTCGATCACTCCCAGATCAATTGACCTTAGGGGACCAGATGTCAAGCATCCCTCGGAACTTACTTTCCCAAACCAGAAAGGTCACAGGTACAAACTTTTAAACTCAAGGATTTTTGTATTTTAAATGCTTAAAAATAAAATCATCTCAATAACTCAGATCTATATCGAATAGCTTAGCCCATATTTTCATTACGATCTACAATTTTGATCACTTAGGTTGTTCAAGCAAAGTAAACCATAAATATGCCGACTCACATATCTTTAAAGCAGTATCTAAAGCGTCAAACATGTTGCTGACTTTTCGATGTTTGAAAGATTTGAACGTTGAACATATAAAACTTAAAATATTAACAAGGCGACTTGTAAAAGATCCTAGACACACATTTTATTCAACTGAAAGAAAATCTGAAATATTAAACTTTATAGAATAAAATTTGTAAAGATTTAAACTTTTAAATTCAACATGCCTAGTTTTGAAAGCAAAAAGTTAAAGCGTTTTTCATCTAAAGCTTTTGTAAATATATCAGAAAGTTGATATTCAGTTGGTACAAAATATAATTCAATAGTACCTTCTTCCACGTGATGCTTTATAAAATGATATCTCATGTCTATGTGCTTGGTCTTGGTGTGCTGGACAGGGTTAACTGATATCGCAATTGCGGACTTGCTGTCACAATGTATTGGCACAGTCTTGTATAGCATCCCGTAATCGCGAAGTTGCGTTTTCATCCAAAGCACTTGAGCACAACAACTAGATGCAGCGACGTATTCAGCTTCGGCTGTTGATATTGAAACGCAATTTTGCTTTTTCGACGCCAAGCTGATCAGTCTGTCACCCAAAAACTGGAGATGACCAGAAGTGCTTTTCCTGTCCAATTGATTACCACCATAATCTGCATCAGAATAAGCAATTAAACTATAGTCAGAACTTTTAGGATACCATAATCCTAAATAAGGAGTTCCTTTAATATATCTAAAAATGCGTTTGACTGCTAAAAGATGAGATTCTTTTGGTTTTGCTTGAAAACGAGCACACAGACACGTTGAAAACATTATGTCCGGGAGACTGGCAGTAAGATACATCAGTGATCCGATCATCCCTCTGTATGTCTTTTGATCCACAACTTTTCCATCTGGATCCAGTTCTAGTTTGGCACTGTAACATCCCGCCTGCCTCGACAACAATATTGTCCGCTTTGCCCTTGGATTTAAACCAACGTGTAGCGCATGGATTTGTTTCTGGCGACCTGGTGAGAAACTTCCCAGGGGGTCACCCATCCTGGGACTACTCCCACCCAAGCACGCTTAACCTCAGAGTTCCCAGAACCTGACGTGCTTGTGGCCCCAAAACGCGTTGTTGTTAGGAAGGCCAAGATATTACTTATAACACCCAACATCACTCTTGTCCACGGCCGATATGGGATATGCCTAAGGTGTTACAGGCACCGTGAGCCATAGGCGTACCGATTGAGGTAGACTTGTCCATTTTAAATTTCTTCAAAATGTCAAAGACGTACTTTGACTGATTGATGAATATTCCATCTGGAAGCTGCTTCACTTATAAGCCGAGAAAGAAATTGATTTCTCCCATCATGCTCATCTGAAATCTAGAGGTCATTAAATCAGAAAACCAATTACACAGAGATTTGTTAGTCGCACCGAAAATAATATCATCTACGTATATTTGTACTAAGCATATATCAAGATTAGTTATATAAATGAAAAGAGTAGTATCGATCGAGCCTTTGGTGAAGCCGGATTTGACCAAGAAAGCTGACAACTCGTCATACCATGCCCGAGGAGCTTGTTTCAGACCATACAAAGCTTTGTCAAGAAAATAAACATAATCAGGACGATCTTTGTCAACAAATTCCTCTGGCTGAGATACATATACTTCTTCTTTCAATTTGCCATTGAGAAATGCTGTCTTGACATCCATTTGATATATAGTGAAGTTGCGATAAGCAGCGAAGGCCAGAAACATCCGAATAGCTTCCAATCTGGCGACAGGTGCAAATGTTTCGTCATAGTCAATACCTTCTTCTTGTCAATATCCTTTGGCTACTAACCTTGCTTTGTTCCGAACGACGATACCATCTTTGTCCTTTTTATTCTTGAATATCCACTTTGTTCCAATGATGCTTTTACCCTTTGGCCGTGGTACAAGTCTCCACACTTTGAGCGCGTCAAACTGATTGAGATCCTCTTGCATTGCTAAAATCCAGTCTGGATCTTCCAACGCTTCAGAAAATTTGTTAGGTTCAATCTTGCTTAGAAAGCAAGTGTACAAACATTCGTTGGAATAAGCTATTCTGGAGCGAGTAGAAACACTTGCTTGAGGATCTCCAATAATTTGATGGATTGGATGAGATCTTGTCCATTTTGTTGTATAAGGGAGAGGATCAATAACTTCTTGAACCACTTCTATTTGTTGAGGAGGATCTTCTAATGGAATAATGTCAGAAGATGATACAGATAAGGTTTCAACTGGAGGAGGAGGTATTTCCATGACATCAGATTCAAGCTCTTGTTGACCAGACGTAGCTTGTACTTCTTGTTGAACATTTTCTTCTGGAAAAACTTCATCTTCTACAGATTCCTCATGGACAGTTTCAGCAGTTTGTGGTTCAGAGATGACTTGATCAAGATGATGTTCAGATGATATGTCTTGAATTTCAGGAAATACTGAAGCAACATCAGGTTCAGAGGTTGGTGTAGCGGAATTAGGATTAGATGCACTCACAGATTCCTGATTCAAGACATTTGACACATTATCAGTGTTTGATTTAGGAACATCATCATAAAAATTTTCAAACAAAAAATCAAGATCAGAAAGATTAGACAGAGAAGTAGAAGGATCCTGATTTGTCGACTGAAGTGCAGGTTCTGAACTAATTTGTTCAGAAGCTGGGTTTCCAGTAATATCGGGTTCTGAACTGTGTTGTCCAGAAGCCAAATCTGTAGCTTCATCAAATTTGACATTCACTGACTCTATCACTTTTCTTGCAGAGAGGAGAAAAACTCTGTAAGCCGCAGAGTTAGAAGAATAGCCCAGAAAAAACACCTTCATCTGCCTTTGGACTAAATTTGTTCAGATTATCTCTGTCATTCAAAACATAGCATTTACACCCAAAAGACTTGAAATATTTGATGTTGGGTTTAATACCATTCATCAATTCATATGGAGTCTTATTGAACCGGCGGTGTAGAATTGATCTGTTTTGAGTATGACATGCAGTTGATATGGCTTCAGCCCAGTGAGACAAAGGAAGACCTGAATAAGCAAGCATAGATCTAGCAGCTTCCACAAGCGTTCTGTTTCTTCTTTCAACAACTCCATTCTGTTGCGGTGTTCTTGCAGCAGAAAACTGTTGTTGTATACCTTGATCATCATAAAATGCTTGAAGAGTTGAATTCTTGAAATCTGTGCCATTATCTGATCTTACAACTTTGACGTGCTTTTGCTTATTTGTCTGAATAGTTTTGATGAGGTTGATGAGAATTTCGGGTGTCCCGTCTTTAGATTTGAGAAATTTCACCCATGTATATCTGGAGTAATCATCAACAACAACCAAAACATACTTCTTCTTCCCTATACTCTTTGTCTTCATTGGACCGGACAAATCAACATGAATTAGATCTAGAACGTCCGCAGTGCAATGTTCAGGCTTTGGCTTATGAGAAGCTTTCTTCATCTTTCCTTTCTCGCAGTCCTGACAGAGATGGTCTTTCTGGAAACGGAGGATTGGAAGACCTCTCACGGAATCATTCTTGACCAAGTGATCCATATATTTGAAATTGAGATGAGCTAGTCGACGGTGCCACAACCAGCTTTCATGAATAGAGGCTTTTGATAGAAGACAAATATCTGATGGAACCTTTACTTCGGAAAGATTAATGGTATAAAGATTTGATCTTCTCTTTCCAACAAGTAAATCCATGCCACTATTATTCTTTACAACAACTCTTTTAGACTTGAAACTGACTTCAAGATCTTTATCACAGAACTTTCCGATGCTGAATAGATTGTGACTTAATCCTTCGACATAACTTACTCTTTTGATAGTTATGTTACCTTGAATAAGATCTCCATAACCAAGAATGGGAGTTGTCTCGTAGTTTCCAAATTTGACACGACCACAACATTTTTCTTTAAAATTTGAAAGTAGAAATTTGTTGTCAGTCATGTGTTTGGAACACCCCGAATCCAGATACCATAAATGATTTAGCTGCACAATCAACAATTACTGAGATTTAGGTACCCATATAAATATGGGTCCCTTCTTGTTAGTCCTTTCCTTTTTCAAAAATTTATTTTTCCAAAACATCTGAGATTGATCAAATAAAGCATGAACATCATCACATATTATAGAAGAAACACAATCATCAGAATCAGAATCAGAACTAGAGAGACAATATGAGATATTCTTTGAAATTTGAAACATTTGCTCAACAGAATATTTTGTAGATTTATTACAAAAGGCAAATGAGTCTTGTTTACAAAGAAAATCTACACATTTATTCTCTACAGAAACAATTTCTTCAGATCTCTGTTTCTTTTGCCAAACAGACTTCACAGACTTCTTCAAAGGCCTATCTGAAATAGATGAATTAGAAAAATTAGAATTTTCAGAAATATCAAACTCTTTCTTCTTTTTCTTCTTTGACCTTCTTCTTTTACGCTTTGTTTTATAAAAATGATCATTTAGCGTAAAATTGTCATCAACAATTTTAGATAAAATATTTGATTTAGAAGAGGAAGTTTTAGCAATAAAATCAAACTGATCAGTTAGATTATTTGGATAAACCTTAGAGCAAGAAACATCAGATGAACACAAGTTGATGGAAGATTTGATAATACCAGAACTATTTTCTTTAAAATTCGATGTCATAAAAGAAAAAATGACATCGTTTTCAATTTTTCTCAAAATCTCTTGTTCTTCCAATTGTTCTTCTAGATCAAAGATTTGACATTCTAAGACTAAAGGAGGTATATATCTCTTAGTATCATAAGAAACTGAAGATATTTTGTCCTTATTAGGATTAGCTTCATTTAAATCAAAGAAGTCATTCGATCTAGAAGATTTAGTAGAAGAAACAATGTTTAACTTTTGTCTTTTCTTCTTTATTTTTTCAGGAAAATATTTTGCATTTTCTTGAGTGTAAACGAAAGGAACTTCCATTCTCTTGTTGTTTATCCGTTTCTTATCTTCCTCAATAGTAGTCTCTTTAGCACTTGTCCAAAAAGGTTTGTATTGAGAACCATATTTTGAAAGACCAAAACAGTCGTAATCATAAAAATTGGGAATCTCAATATTAGCTTTCTTTAAAAACTGAGGATTTTTAAATCCAAGACCCCAATTTTCTTTTAACGACTCATAGCTCCTTGGTTTATGCATATGAATTGTTTGTTCAGTTTGATTTTGTTTATATAACTTTTCTTCTAATTCAAATATTTTATCCGAAAACTCTTGATTTAAAATTGACAAAACAGACAAAGAATCATGAGAAGTCTGTTTTTCAATTTCTAACTCTTCTATTCTTTCTTGAAATTTCTCTTCTGTAAATTTTAAAATAGCTTTTTCATCTCTCAGAGAAATCTTCAACTTTTCAATTTGAACAGACTTTTCTTGATTTTCGCGTTTTTCGGATATAAGCTTTGAACGAAAGTCATGTAAAGCATTTGTGATGACATTCATTTGCGAAGAAATAAAATTAAAATCAAACTCAGATGGTACCTCAGATTCATCGGTTGAAGTCTCCTCATCCTCATCATCACTGTTGTCGTCTCCAATAAAACACATAGCAGCATTCTCAACATTGTCAGCTTCGTTATCTGAGTGATCCAACCAATATTCCTCTTCAGCCAACAAAATTGTTCCACTTGCTTTCTTCTCAGCCAAAGCTAATTTCTTCTTATAGAAATCCACATCTTTCACAATCTTCGTTCTGCATTCCTTTGAAATATGCCCGGGTTTGCCACAGTTGTAGCAAGTCACAACCTTTTTCTCTTTGGTTCAGCTGCTGTACCAGGCTCATATTTGGGAAAGAAAGGCTTTGATGTAGAACCAGGTTCTACCTTCTTTGAACCAGAAGAGAAACGAAGATTGTTTGAGCCTGACCGTTTCTGATATTTCTTTTGATAGTGCTGACTTAGAAGAATCATGGCTTTTTCCAATGCTTCGCCATCGTCATCTGTTGACCCATCGTAAGCAGACTCAGTCAAGGCTTGCTCAGCCATTTGGCTAGCTAAAAGAGCGATTGGATCCATAGTCTTTGGCTTCTGCTTATCCAGCTTAGCTTTCTTCTTCATTACCATGGCTTCATCAGACATCAGAATTTCAAACATTTCCTGAATGGGCATTTTGGAAATTCTGGGATCATTCCTCATTCGATGACAGGATTTTTCCCATTCAGGTTTGAGTGCATTGAGGAACTTCAGATTCGTCTCCAGCTCATTCTTTATAACCTTGATCTTATACAGATCATTAATAACAGTCCAGAACCTGTCGAAGACACTTTTCAGACTTTCCCCATCCTTTGCTTTGAACTCTTCAAAATTGTTCATGTATCTTGTCTGACGAAGCTGGGTAGACATAGCAGTACCAAGCATGATTTTCTCAGTTGTGTCCACATCAGCATAGGATTGTGTTTGAAACAATCGATTCTGTTATAGATGGAATTTGGTAGAGCAAGAATCAAATTCGACTTGGCCTGATTGTCAGCTTGGTATCTCAGAAGTTCATCAGCCTCATATTCTATCAGTGCTTTTTCTACATTAGTAGCTGGAGTGTTTCCAACAGTTGGTATCACTTTCCTTGGTTTGACCATGGGACCTTCAGTCAAAGCTTTCATCATATTTTCCCCATTAGATTGCCTTTCGATGAAATTAATAAACCGGTCCTGCCATTGTTCAAATTCGTTCTCATTTATCAGCACAGGTGGGCGAGTATCAGACCCCAATGACATCATGAGGTCGTTCTTGTACAGTTGAGCTTGAAGAGACATTTTGAATAAATCTGGAATTCAGAAAAATGACCAAGTCTTGAAGACCCGCACAACTAAGAAATGCGTGTTCAGAGACAAAAACTGTTCGGGTCCTTGATGATACGCACACCCAATGAATGTGTATCCTGAGAAATGCTTGTTGAGAGAAATGCGTGTTGAGAGAAATGCGTGTTGAGAGAAATGCGAGTCTAGAAAGTCACTCGATGCTTTCCTTAGAGATGTGTGTCCAAGAGAAATGCGCGTCCAAGAGAAATGCGTATCATGAGGGGCACGCACTTGAAGTTGTGCGTGTTCAGAATGACCCGCACTTTGAAGAAATGCATGTTAAGGAAGACACGCACTTGAAGAAATGCGTGTTAAGGCAGACACGCACTTGAAGAAATGCGTGTTAAGGCAGACACGCACTTGAAGAAATGCGTGTTAAGGCAGACACGTACTTTGAAGAAATGCGTGTGAAGACCACTTGAAGATATGCGTTTCCAAAATAGAATCAATAACCTGAGAAAAAACACTAACACTCAAAAGTTAGTTGCACACGATTTTATGAACAACACGCATAGTAATAAGATGAATAACCCGCATAAATCTTGAATAACCCGCATACTTCAAAAACTTGTAATATGCAAACTAGTATGAATGACACGCACAACATATATGAATGACACAACATATATGAATGACACGCATATCAGGATGAATGACACGCATTCTAACATGAATGACATGCATTTTAACACTCGACTATAAATCTGCTAATTCGATCATAACAATGAAATTAAACCCAAACAACTTGCACAAATTTGATCGAAAACATGTTTTTAATACATTTCAATTGATAATTTCGATCAAAACACTCTGAAACTCAAAATTCAAAACGAACAGAACAACAGACTCGACTTTTTCAGAATGTATTCAAACTCAAAATTGAAACACCAAATCACGTTTTTATGCAAATCAACAAGAAACAGAATAGATCGACTAACTAAAACGCATCTAAAATCATCAAAATCAATGCAATTCGATCACAAAACAGACTGAATTTGGTGAAAATCCAGAAAACGAGATTTTTCTTGAAAAACAACAAAAATCAATCAAATTTTCGAATTAACCAACCAAATCAGAAAAAATTATACACTAATCTCAATCCTCTCAAGATCTTGGAGGCTCTGATACCAATTGATGAACCAAGATCACAAGATCTTGGAGAGAGAATCTTGAGAGAGAATGTATGCTTCAATGAAACAGTGAATTGTATACAAACAGTGTACGGTTCCTTATCAAAACAAACAAGCGAAGGGAACTTAAATACCCTAAGGCACAAACAAAACAGATAACACTACTGAAAGCAGTAAAATAAATACAATGATTACTATAAAATCAGATCTAACAGACACTATGGCTTCCATTTCAACAAGATTCCTATAAATTGTGATTCGAAGAGCGCCATAGCGATATCTGCTAATCATGTTTAGCACACAAAGACCAAACATATAGATATGCGGTATCACTTTATAAAAGATAATTTCGAAAAAGGTACAGTTGAACTTTACTTTGTAAACACGGATTTCCAATTAGCTGATTTATTCACTAAACCTTTGTCGAAAAGTGATTTAACTTTCTCATTTCGAAATTAGGTATGTTGAATCGTAAAACATAATTCGTTTTGCCTAGTACAGTTTAATTTTTAATTTTTCCTCATTTCTGTATTTTTAATCTTAATGATATCCGCACTAAAAGGTGTTGTTCGTGATTTCAAGGGGACTGTGAAACAAAGATCAGACGATCATACTTTCTAGGGGGAGTTAGAGAAATTTTTGCATATATTTTGTACTAACAAATTTCATGATGCATATTTTCAGGGGGAGTAAAGACATTGACTTCTAAACATTTAGTTTAGAACTCGTACTGTAAAAGTTTTACTTTTCTTTTTATGTCTTTATTTTTCAATATATGTTTTTACTTTCAATAAGACTTTTATACTTTGACGACTTTTTGACTACTTGCAGATATTGAGGGGGAGTTTACATGATCATATCAATCACGACTTTGAGGCTTACTTTATGAGATTCAAGCAGAGTGTAAGGAATATTCTAATCTTAATCTCATTGTGTTTAAAAGAAGGACGACTTTCAGACATGAAAACATGTTTCTTAAACGTTTAAACCACTTCTCGATTCTTAAACAGATTTTAAGAATTTAGAAGTGTAATTTTCAATGTTTTCATTTTATGAGCTTCAATATTTCACGAACCGTGTATTTCCAAAGATAAATACTTGTGTATTATCTTCTCAATATACTGTCAAGTATTCATACACACCGTTTTAGTACTTTTGTTAACTATGTTCTTACTATGTCTCAAAACGAAACCATTTTTCGATGGTAAGACACTCCTTTTGTACATTCAATGTTTGTTGAGCATTGATTCATTCAAATCGTTTCAGTCAAGAATGTCTATCCTTGTTCATATAGACAACATCCAAATTTTCATGACCTAAGATTTTATTGATAAATCATTCATATTTGATCTTTTCCATACATTGTCTGATTCTCAAAACATATCTATTGATTTCACTTCGTTCATTTAATTTCCTTGTTTTGATAAAATCTTCTATGTTTAAAATGCTCAAATCTTCATGATTATCTTATTGAGCATATATTTCTTTAACATATGTGCTTTAATTGTTAAAGTTAAACAATTAAGAAACATTTTATTTAGGACAAAATTACATGGGATCAGTGTGAAGACTTAATATAACTTATATGGATTCACGTTAACTAGTGTTTCCTACCCAAGAAGTTATCCTGAGTGATCGAGAGGTGAGGGGTCGATATCTGAGTGTGGGTGTGTGATGAGGTAAAATGAAAGGAGAGTTTGGTTAGCAGTGAGCTTAAATGATTAAAAGAAAGAGAGTGTGAGATCAGAGTTAAAAGAATATGAAAACTATGCGCTAACTTTTTCGGAGTCGGGCAACCACATCTACTGTTGGTTCACATTCTTTGGTGACCTTCATTGAAACAGGCACTAGCCCATGCCAACTCTTGAATTAAACCCCACCAGCTACACAGCATTTTCTCAACAATAAGATGTTTCATTTTTATTGGGGACACATCACATACACTATCTGATCTTCATTTGGAAGATGTGGATATTGAAAAAGAAGGAAAGTTGCCCCACCTTCGTATTTCGATCATGCACATTGAGTCTAGGTATTACTATTGTTGTCTAAATGGTTTACACATTTTGAGCCTAATATAAAGCATTCTTGTTTAAATTATTTCATACACAAGCACGTACATACAGAAAACTTGTTTTTCTGTCAGAACGTTCATAGAATCACCTTGTGTTATTCAATTATTGAATGGAAGACCTGGGGAGTGAAAATCAATAAAACTCCTTGTACAGTACATTCGTTGTACTAAGTGGCTTCGTGCTACTTACAGGCATTTTAACTAGTTCATTTGTTGATTCAGGGTTACATTCCTATTTGTCTGAATTTGAAAAGATTCGGATCAATACATTTTATGAATTGACGGATGTTCATAAATCTATTTGGAAAGATCATGGCCAGAAAAATGTTCATTACATTTCTTAAAGAAGATTTGATGATTCTATGCTCTACATCATCAAAAAGGGGGAGAAAGTCAAGAAATGGAAAACAAGTTATGGGAGACATTCAAGAAGTGACAAAGTAGTTTTGGAGAGATATTAAAGAAATGACGGAGTTTGAAAGATTTATTGTCAGAGTTATGTGGGAAATGTTCATAATGAAAGAGAAAGTTCAAGAAGTTTTGAAAGTTTGATGAAAGTTGCTAAAAATTTCTTTAAAGAATTATTTTCTAAAGCAAATTGAGTTGAATATGAAGATAATTTCTTTTCTGAAGTCTAAAATAGGTTTTCATAACCTTGGGGGAGATTGTTAAAATTCTTGAAGAAGATAGTTACAGACTTTGGGGGAGATTGCTGAAAATTTGAAGATATTTCAAAGAAAGGGAAGATTGACTTTGAACAGATTTACTCAAAGGGGGAGATTGATTTTCAAAGGAAAATTGTTCATCAGAAATGTAAAAAGGAAGATTGTCCGTGAATGTTGAATTTCATTTTGAATTCAAAGGGGAGATGACATGATTATCTTTGTGAAGATGCTAAAGTGGGAGATTGAATTTGCTAAAGATCAGACAAAGGGTGAGATTGTTCTTTATTGCCAAATTTCTTTTTGAAGATGATCTTGAATCCAAAAAGGGAGATTGTTAGTGTACAAATATGTTAGATCCAAGATCATGGGAATTAAAAGTCAAAGATCAAGTCAACCCTCAAGCAAAGTTAAAGTCAAAGAATCTATTAAAGGAAAGTCAAAGTTAAAGCTTGTCAAAGTGTTAGTTTGTATTAGTTAGCTTGTTAGTTTTGTCTTTGTATTGTAACTAGGTATAAATAGATTTTATGTTTATAGATTCTTTAAGCACTTAATTCAGAGAATTCTTAGAGATAGAAAATTTGTGATTGAGAGCATTTTTCTTACGTATTGTAATCTTTGAAATTTGTATCAATTACATACGGCTATTGGGATTAGATTTGTTGTTGTTATCTTTATTTGCACATAGTTTGGGACGCACAATAGTCCATTGGGCTCATTTATCATACTAATCCAAAAAGAAGTAAAATAACAACTAAAAGACTCAAGATTTGGGCTTTGAACTATGAAAACAAATAAAATAGTTGGAAATGTGATGCTGCAGCAATACAAATTGTACACATATCAATTTGTCACCGGTCAGATTGTTTAGGATCAGGTCTTACCTTCCTAGCTTCTGCAAAAAATCTGTAATTTTTTATATTAATACAAAATATAGAATAAAAAGTGAAAATTTGTTGTGTTTGTATTCAACCCCGTCTTCTACAAACACTTCCTGTGTAAATCATTGTGTTCCATGACTAACAAACGTGATTGTTAAATGTTTCATACAGAGTAATTTTTGTACATATTAATCATGCTTCTTGTTTTAATAAAGTATGTGGGAAAAACATTGGTGCATTAAAAGCTCGATCATTTTAATTCTAAAAAGTGTTATAGTTATGCTCAATTTCTTGTATTGTTCCCTAAAATGCATTAAGTACACCGATAATCCTAATTTAGGTTTTTATAACAAATTGGTCCATAGACTTAACATGTTTAAGTCCAACTCCATAAACCCAGTCATGTGCCTCTCACATGAAAGGCAAATTTATCTATGTACCCATATTTCATATATTCTACAAAATTTAATATTTAATATTATATATTAACCCCCCCCCCTTCTTCATTAACCCCGTCTTTTCCCCGTTTCTCTAGCAAAATCCCACTCCGACTTCTATAGCAAAAGCCCCTCCTTTTTCGATCTTTTATCCAACGAATCCCCCTCCCTTAAATTTTTGAAAGATCGGCTTCTACTACTTTCAAATATGCTTCCCCGATGCCTTTCTTCTAAAAAAGCACCATTGTCACCCTGGTAGAGCAGTATCCATTCTCTATATTGACTCGTTGATGTGTATATATTCAATTTTGGAAGAAATTTCTTTAATGAATTGGTTCAAAAGGTAACCCTGAAAAGTAAAAAGAAACCTCATGTCCCATTTGTTTGATTTTTGGCTCTTTTCATTGCTGACAAACTTTGTGACTAAGTTCCAAGTTCATCTGAAGAAAGAATTCACTACCAAGAGATCAGTTGCATAACCTCCAACATCATTCGTAAAAAATATTTCTTCTTCAAAATCTCTGATGCCCACAGGTATTATTTCTTTTGCCCAATCTCCAAGACCAATTTGGAATTCCTCTTCGGATAGAGAAGCAACTAGGCAATTATGATTAGCCAAAATTGCATCCTTATCTGATAAGAGATCCAAAATGGTTTCTTCTCTGTCACGTTCTTCACGGCTCTTAGTTCCACATTCAAGATCAATACAGATTAATCACACACAATTAGTCACAAAGTCATTTGTATTTGATTTTTAATGATTACAAATGAACTTTCAGAATGTGTACAATATTTCTCTCTATAAAGTCACAAGTCTCTCTTTCAATGTATGTGTGCGTATATTCGTGGTTACAAGATTACAAAGAACCAAACCTTTATATACTAAGTCAACTTAAGTTGACTTTCACAACTCAAGACATTAAGTAAAGTCAAACACACCTGACTTTTTACAAGACTTTGCAAACTTTACATTTTAGACCCTTTTAATCTTGAATACAACATTTTAGGCTCAACAATCGCCCCCTTTGGATTCAAGATTAAAAAAAATTGACACGAATCTTCAGGTCTTCTTTCTCTTGAAAATTCTTCAGCTTTGTATCTTTCATATCTTTGAAGCTTTCAAATCTTCATCACTTGAACAAACTTTCTTGAACTTTCTTTCTGTTTATATCTCTCCCTTTTTCATCTTTTCAACAACCTTTTTCTACAAACTTTATTTCTTCAAAACTTGAAGTCTTTATCTATCTCCCCTTTTGGTAAAAATATGTATCTGCAGCTTTGAAACTCCTTCAGTCTTTGAAAGTTTCTCCCCCTTTTTGTAACTTTGTA
The DNA here is from genome assembly GCA_954870635.1 of Arctium minus. NCBI lineage: Eukaryota > Viridiplantae > Streptophyta > Magnoliopsida > Asterales > Asteraceae > Arctium > Arctium minus. The sequence goes on along the minus strand of OX941089.1, from coordinate 44,758,143 downwards.
TTTTTTCTGATATGAAATTGAAATCTTCAGAATTATCTCCCCAAAACTTTCTTTTCTGACTTTCTCACTTTTCAACTTTCACTCTGACTTTTTTGCTTTTGAATTCTTTTTCCTTTTACTTGAAATTGAACTTTGAAAGTTTCTCCCCCTTTTTGATGAATTGTGAGGCATCAGAATCATCAAAACTTTATCAATTTCAGCACTGTCTTTGATAACAATCTCCCCCTTTAGGATAAAGTGACAATCTCCCCCATTATCATGAAAATAGTGTGACCCAGATTCTAGCAATATATCAAAACAAAGATTAACAAGAACAACATTGTATAAATGTCACAAGATTACAATATAATCACAGATCTCACAAGTGCCACAAATCTAACTTGGATACGAGTTATGTGTTCTCTCTAAGTACAATCTTGTGTTCTCTAAGTGTAAGCGTATCTCACCAACTCTCTCTGAAATGTCAAATGCTTGTCTGTGTCTACCAATCTAACAGAGAACCAAACCTATTTATACTAAGTCAACTTATGTTGACTTTACAACAAAACCCTCAAACTATTACACAAATACAAACTAGACCCTCACTTTTAATCTTGAATCCAATATCAATCTAACAATCTCCCCCTTTGGATTCAAGATTAAAAAAAAAATTGGCAATAATCTTCAGGTCTTCTTATCTTCAGAATAAGCTTCAGCTTTGAATCTTTTTCAGCTTTGACAACTCTTGAAACCTTTGACAACTTTAGCAGAATCTTCATTTTCCCCTTTGTTTACAACAAACTTTGACAAAATCTTCTTAATCAATCAAGTCTTCAAACATTGACTAACTTTGACTTTGAAACCACTTGATCTAAACAACCATTAACTTCAATCTCCCCCCTTTACAACAATCGTTGCTTCAGCTTTCAACCTGACTTTGAAAAACATCTGTCACTCTTTCTTGATACAAACTTTAATCATCTGATCTTGAACTCTGATTTATCTCCCCAATTCTGATATAAACTTTTCATCTGAACTTGAAATTTGATACATCTCCCCCTTTTTGATGAATTGTGAGAATCAAAATCATCAAAACTCTTCAAGTTTAGATCTGTCTTTGGAACATCTCCCCCAAATGAACAAGTAAGCACAGTCTTCATGATCTCTCCCTTTAACAAAATGATCAATCTCCCCTTTGATAGAAAAATTTGCAATCTCTCCTAATAAATGATATGAGAGAATCGTTCATCTGATCTGAATGAGCCGTCAATTCATGAATGTATTCATCTGAATCTTTTCAAATTCAAACAAATTAGGAGTTGTAACCCTGAATCAACATATGAAACAGTTAGGAATGCCTGTCAGTAGCACAAAGCCACTATGTATAACGAATGTATAATTTAAGGAGCTTGAAGTGATTTTCACTCCCCAGGACTTCCATTCAATCATTGAAAAACACAAGGTATTTTCTATGAATGTTCTGACAGAAAAACACATTTTCTGTGTGCTCGTGCTTGTGTTATGAAATAATTAACACAATGATTGTGTTTCATAAGGCTCAAAGTATGTAAACCATTGAGACAGCAATGATTATACATAGACTCAATATGCATGAGAAAGGGTCGAAGGTGGGGCAACTTTCCTTCTTTTTCAATATCAGTATCTTCCAAATGAAGAACCAATAGATTAGATGCTGCTTCCCCAGAAAATGTGAAACATTCTCTTTTTAAGAAAAGAATGAGTAGCTGGTGGGGTTGTAAGCAAGAGATGGCATGGGCTCACTGCCTTATTCAATGATGGTCACCAAAGAATGTGAACCAATCAGTAATGTGGCTGCCCGACTCAGAAAGATTTGGTGCAGAGTTTAATATTCTTTTACTCTAATCTCACACCCTCTTTCTTTTTAATCATTTAAGCTCACATCTAACCAATCTCTCATTTCCATTTTACCTCTTCACACACCAACACTCAATCTTTTTACCCCTCAATCACTCAGGGAATACTTCCTGGGTAGGAAACACTGGTTATCGTGAATCCATGGAAGTCATTTAAGCTCACACATTGAATCCCATGTATTTTGTCCTATAAAAAATATTGCCTCAATGATTTTCTTGACATTAAAGCACAAGAAATAATTTGTCAGTGTATGTATACTTCACAATATCAGTGTGAGAGCTTTGATCGTGGAAGATTTCTAAAAACTTTGTATGAATGAATATTCATGAAAGAATATATAAATGTTTTGAGAATCTGACAATGATTAAGATCAGATCAAAATTCATGAAGAAAAACAATAAAGGAAATCAAAGACGTAAGATGTTTATATGAACAAAATATAAACATGTTATCAATGAAAGCAAATTTCAGTATAGAAATGACGTCTGATTCAAAACAATCATAGAATACAAACGGGAGTATTACCATAGAAAGATTTATCATGTGATACATGGTAATAACAAAGTCAAGAAAAAAATGTACTGAACCGATGTGTGTATGAATACTTGATAAAGTATAAAGACATGACAATTACGCAAGTATTTATCATTGGAAACACACGGTCAGATAGTCATCAAGGTATCCAAAAATCATTTAAAAACACACTTCTCAATTCATGAAAACATTTTAAGAATGTGAAGTGGTTTGAACATTTAGGAAACCATTTTACACAAGTGAAAGTTGTTCATCTTTCAACAAGTGATAGAGTTAGAGATATAGAAAAATATACCTATAATATATAGTATCTCAACTCCCCCTCAAATGAATATTGTCATTTAAGTATCCTTGATAAAAACTCAGATATCCTCCATCTTGATATATGTAAAAATTTCAAGTTATTAGAAAAATATAACAATGAAAGTACATTTAGCTAATATCTCCTCCCCCTAAAAGATATAGCAGTGTAATTCACTAACTCCCCCTCAAATTAAGAACTTCTAGAAAATATTTTATCTAATTAGCATCCTTCAGAAGAAAACATTTGAGTACGGGTTTTGAACTTAAGTATTCAAAAGCCATGATTACTTATTCTCCGATGAGAAAAGTAATGATCAGTTTGACCAATGAAGCACGGGTTCTGATCTGATGTAATCAGAAGCCATAATCCTTTCTCCTTGAAGAACGGGTCTTGAACTGAATTATTCAAGAGCCATAGTTCTTTGAAGCACCCTTAAACCTTGGGTGCCTGCAACACAAATTTAGCTTTTGGTACCCACTGATATTTGTGTCCTGATATGTTAGTTGCAGTCTTATTAGAAGATATAAAGTAAGAACCATACCAGTTGTTCTCATAAAATTTGTTAACAAAATCATTTGAACCGCAGTAGGAACAACTAATTTTCTTTTGCGCTAACCTGATCAATTGATTGACAGTGTAAACCAGATCAGGTTTGCCAAAAGATTTACCTTTCGAAGTAAAGTTCCTTTTAGCTTTGAATGTATGAACAAATGATTTATCTTCTTTCTTCTTCTCCTCCTAAGATCCTTTAACTTTTCAAAACCAATTTTCTTTATCTTTCTCATCTATCTTTCTCCAAGTCATTTTATTCTCATACTTGTTCTTCATGATGTTACGTGAACCATCAACATTTTTGTCATAGAAAAGGTTAGAAGGACGAATTTGATCATTAAGTTTAGAAGTAGGATTATCATTAGCATCAAACAAAGTATTATTAGAAACATTAGTGAAAATTGAACTTGCTATTGATTTGAATGAGCATTCGGATGCAGCTAGATCATCTCTCGGTGATTGAGCAATTGATTCTGGCGTTTTGTGCTCATTCAGCTTCACCTTGAACATGATATCTTCAAGTTCTTTGATCTTTTTGGACAGACAGTTTCTTTCCTTTGTCAGTTGATGAAACTTCTTATGCAACTTAGATTTTGCATTCTTCTCCTTCTGAATGTTTGTTGACAACTCAGATAGCTTTTCATTCAGCTTCTTTATCTCAGTCTCAAACACTTTCTTTTCTTCATCAAAATCTTTCTTTACATTCTTTGTCTGCTCAATCTTCTTCTTTTCTTTCTCAAACTTGTCTCTCTCCAAGATGATCACTTTCTCAAAGTCGGAAACTTGTTGAGAAAGTTTTATGCATTTAAGATCAACATATTTCTTCTCTTCAAAAGCTTTTCTGGAAAACTCAGAAAACTTCTTGGCAAAATCTTTTCTTTCTTTCTCCATTTTCTTTTCATCTAGAGAGATCTTTTCTTTTAGTTCATTCATCTTCTTCTGAAAATCAACATTTTCTTTTTCAAAATCTTTTCTCTTTTTATCAATCTTCTTCATCTCATCTTGTGCTTTTATGTTGTCTTTGTCTTGGGTTGCTTTCTCCTTCATCATGTTGATTTCAACCTCAAGACTGAAGACTTTATCTTTCAAGGAATCTCTTTCAACAAAGATTTGTATATTTGACTTTCTCAGCTCTTCACAAGTTTCACTTGAGATGTTTGCTCTTCTTCTCAACTCATCTAGCTCTCTTTCCATCAACTCCTTCTTTGACCATGTAGAGCTAGAATTAAGACTTTCATATCTTTTCAGCTTGTCATGAAGATATGAAATCTCTTTCTCTTTCGAATCAATAATTCCTGCAAAATTAATCTTTGAATTAGAAATATATTCTGAACAAACAAAATCTTTCTTTAAATCTTTAGAATCTTTTAATTTAGTAATTTGATTAAGAAGAGATGAATTTTGAATCTTCAGATTCTTGATTTCAGCTTCCATAGCCGGAATCTCTGGCATATACGCTAAAGCACAATCTTTGTTAGTTAGCACCAGATTTCCTTTTTCATCAGTATAAGGCATGATGATATATCTGTAAAAATATGCTAGAAATGATCGTTAGTCCAAATGAAATCAAACGATACAGAAAATCTTAAAAAGAAAATTCAGAAAAATTAAATTTAAAAAAAAAACAAAGTCTGGAATTTGCAAGGTACAAAGAATACAAGGAATTCGTAGCTTACACAAACACACACAGAATTCGCAACATTCTTTCAAAAATTCGCAAGCATCAAGAAATGTAGAATTCGTAAGAAACACAGAATTCGCAATTCACACTCCTGCGAATCCTGAAGAATTCGTTGAACAGTCTAATGCGAATTCTCTTGATTCTTATAACTCAGAGAAGCGAATTCTAAGCTTTTCGCAAGACTCACATATACGAATTATGTCCTTCGAAATTTTATCAAACACTTTTTGCAAAAATGACCTCTGCGAATTCTAACACTTTTCGTAAAACACTCTTATACGAATTATGTGAAATTCGCAAGATATCCTTCTGCGAATTCTATGAATTCTCAACACTCTAATCTACGAAAACTGGGCAATTCGCAAGAGACACACTTGCGAATTCCTTCCTTAAACTTTTCAGAATTTAACAACTATGTGAAATCTGATAAATCTGCGAATTCTTGGAACTTTCTGCGAATCCTTTGACAATCTGCGAATTCTTCATGCTTTTGCGAGTTCTTTGGATGATCTTTGCGAGTTCTTCAGATCTCGAAGAAAAACGTCTCAGATCAGATCAAAAACACATCAAGCCTTCATCTTTCAATCTGAAACTTTGATAATTTGTTCCCTAATACATCTAGAACATATTACAATCAACGAATTTCAATAACAAACACTCAAATGTATGAATCAATCTATGACACAGTGCGTCGAACTCGTGAATACTAAAACCAACAAAATCATCAATTTTGTGAAAAATTACAGTGCAATTCTTGAATTAAACTATAAAGACTCGATCTATTACACTTTACGCACACACTGAATCAATTACAACTCCAAAATTAGCACAAAAACTCAAAATTGAATCTATGACTCAAGAACACATTGTCGACTCCATTTCTCAATTTGATTTCAATCTGGATCTGCTCTGATACCAATTGTGACCCATATTCTAGCAATATATCAAAACACAGATTAACAAGAACAACATTGTATAAATGTCACAAGATTACAATATAATCACAAATCTCACAAGTGCCACAAATCTAACTTGGATACGAGTTATGTGTTCTCTCTAAGTACAATCTTGTGTTCTCTAAGTGTAAGCGTATCTCACCAACTCTCTTTGAAATGTCAAATGCTTGTTCGTGTCTACCAATCTAACAGAGAACCAAACCTATTTATACTAAGTCAACTTATGTTGACTTTACAACAAAACCCTCAAACTATTACACAAATACAAACTAGACCCTCACTTTTAATCTTGAATACAATATCAATCTAACAAATAGCAATCTCCTCCATATATATATATCAATAAACAAACTCTTCATGATGGATAGAAAACAATCTCCCCCAAGGAATGTGATCAACAATCCCCCTGAAGAAAATAGTATCTTCATGATGAATCTCCCCCAAGGATGTAACAATAAGCACCATTTGATCTGAATAACCGTCAATTCATAGTATGTATTCATCTGAATATTTTCAAATCCAGACAAAATAAACGTTGTAATTCTGAATCAACGTATGAAACAGTTAGCATGCCTGCAAGTAGCACAAAGCCACTTAGTACAACAAATGTACTTTGCAAAGGAGCTTTTTGATGTTTAATCCCCCAGGGCCTCCATTCAATCATTGAAAAACCACAAAGCAATTTTCTATGAATGTTATGACAAGAAAACTTATTCCTTGTGTGCTCGTGTAAGTGTAGAATGATTGAAGCTACTTAGCTTTTTCAGGCTCAAAATGTGTAAACTTTTGAGACAGCAACAAGTATTACACGGACTCTATGTGCATGAATGAGGTTCGAAGGTGGGAAAACTTTCCTTCTTTTTCAATATCCGAATCTTCCAAATGAAGACCAAATAGCATATAAGCTACGTCCCTAAAGAAAATGAAACATTTCTTTGTCAAGAAAGAAACGAGTGGTTGGTGGGGTTAATGCAAGAGTTGGCATGGACTAGTGCTTATTTCAGTGATGGTCATTAAAGAATGTGAACCAATCAGTAGATGTGGCTGCCCAGCTCAGAAAAAGTTGGTGCAGAGTTTTCATATTCTTTTAACTATGATCTCACACCCTCTTTCTTTTTTACATTTAAGCTCACTTCTAATAAAACTCTCTTTTCATTTTACATCATCACACCGAGAAAAAATCATGCCATTGAGTTATCTCCCCCACTCTTTGATTTAGACCCCTCACCCCTCAATCACTTTAGGATAACTTCTGGGGTAGGAAACACAGGTTAACATGAATCCATGGAAGTTCTGTTAAGCTCACACAAGAATCATATGAAATTTTGTCCTAAAAAGAATAGCGTTGCTCAACAATTTAACTTGAACAATTAAGCATCCAAAAGTATGATAACTCTGTCACATGAATGTATGCTCATCAAGAATATGAATGAGATTTGAGCATTTGAACATTGAAGATCTCTCAAAACAAGGAAATTGAATAAATGAAATGGAAACAATAGACATGTTTTGAGAATCTAACAATGTATCAATCAGATCAAATATTATGAATACGAACATGAAATGATTAGGGTATCAAAGAACTTGATAGTTTGTTTATATGAACAAATATAAACAATTTAGCAATGAATGCACAAATATTGAAATGATGTCTGACGCTCAACAACATTGAAAACAAGCGAGGGTATTACCATCGAAATATGTTTCTTTTAGAGATATGGTAATAACAAAGTCAATAGAAGATACTAAACCAATGTGTATGAATACTTGACAATATATAGAAAAGATAATACATAAGTATTAATCTTTGGAAACACACGGTCAGTTAAACATTAACGCTGCTCGAATATGAAAAATATTTAAAATCACATTTCTAAAGTCATGAAATCTTTTGAAGAATAAGAAGTGGTTTGAACATTTAAGAAAACATTTTTCATATCTGAAAGTTGTTCTTCTTTCAAATATGTAGAGTTTAATAATCAGAAATACTTACATTTAGCTTGAGATTCTGAAATCCCCTTAAAAATAATATTTTCACCTCTTCAAGATAAGAGATATCTGCAGAACACAAAGAGTTATAAACATGTAAGTTTCTTCTTGACAAAAAATCAGATATTCTCCCCTTTGATATCTGCAAAAAGTCAAAAATATCATCATTATAAATTCTTTATTTCCCCCTAAAAACAATATTAATCAATTAAGTTTCAATCTCCTCCTTTGAAAATAAAAATACTCCCTCTTCAATTATGATAATTCAAATAAGCTCCTCCTGAAAAAATCATAAAATATATCAGTAGAAAATATAAAGAATATAAGATCCCCTTTAAAATATGCTTAAGCATTAAAACGAGTTCTGAATTACTAGGGTTGAACTAAATTCAGAAGTCATTTTGAAAGACTTTGAAGACCAAGTCCTGATCTGATATGATCAGAAGTCAAACTCCCCCTGAAAATTTGCATTCACAAATTTATTAGAAGAAATAATATGTACTCCCCCTTGAAGATTGATTATCTTTTATGCGTTGGAGTAGAAAAACTCTTTTGATCTTTGAGAAACGAGTCTTGAACTGTTTTGTTCAAAAACCAATATTTTAAACATTGAAGACCGGGTTCTGAACTAGATTATTCAGAAGCCTAACTCCTTTATATTGAAGGACATGTTCTAAATTGTTTTGTTTAGAAGCCTAATATCTTACTCCACCTAGCTAGACTTTAGGTACCTGCAACACAGATGGAGATTTTGGTACCCATTGGTATTTGGGTCCAAATTTGTTAGTTGTAGTTCGTTTACGAGTAATATAATATGAACCATACCAGTAATTCACATAATTTTTGTGAACAAAATCATTTGTACCGCAGTAAGAACAAGATATCTTCTTTTGAGCTAACGTGATTAATTGGTTTATAGAGTAAACAATATTAGGTTTACCAAATGATTTACCTTTTGGAGCATTGTTCTTCTTGGCATTTGGTGTATGTACAAATGATTTATAATCCTTCTTCTCATCTGAAGATATATCTTTTCTTCTCTAAACCAACTTTTCTTTAGCATTTGTCTTTTTAAATTTTACCTGAACCATCAACATTTTTATCATAGAAAAGGTTGGAAGGAAGAATCTGATCTCTGGAATTTATTAACCTCTTTGAAGAAACAAGTGTATGATAAGAACTTGTAGTTGTCTTGAATTAGCATTCCGAATCAGCTAAATCATCTCTAGGTGATTGAACAATTGATTCTTGCGTCTTTTGTTTAGTTAAATTTACCTTGAAAATGATTTATTCAAGTTTTGTTATCTTTGCAGACAAATTGTTTCTTTCTTTTGAAAGTAGGTCAGATTTCACATTTTTTTCCTTCATTGCAGTACTTTATAGTTCAGACAACTTCTTTGTAAGCTTCTTTATTTATGTCTCAAAAACTTCCTTTCCTCCTCAAAATCCTTCTCTACACTCTTTCTCTTATCGGATATTTCTTTAAACACACCGACATTCTTCTGTTCAACTTTCTTCTTCTCTTTCTCAAACTTATCTCTTTCCATGATAATTACTTTCTCAAAATATGTTACTTGTTGAGAAAGTTTTGCACATTTGAGTTCAACTGCTTTATTCTCTTCAAATGATTTCCTTGAAAAATCAGAGAACTTTTGAGGAAACACTTTTCTTTCTTTTTCAAACTCTTCTCTTTCTTTAGAAATTTGCTTTTCCAACATTCAAATCTTCTTCTGTAGCTTAGCATTTGTAGATTCTAAACCTTTGACTATCTCCTCATTCTTCTTAACAGAGTCTTCTTGCTTGAATTTGACAATTTTAGCTTCCAATTCAGAAATCTTTCTTTTCCATACAGTATTTTCACTTTCCAATGCCTTTGAACTTTCTTGGAGCTTTTTCAGATAATCTTTAAGACTTGTGTTGTCCTTCTCTTGTGTACATTCTTCTTTCAACACATTTATCTCTACTTCAAGACTAAAGACTTTCTCTTTCAATCTATCTCTTTTAGCTTTAAGATCTGGACTTTTAGATTTGCTTTTCAGATCTTTTATCTTAGATTCAAGAGCAAAGACTTTATCTTGCAATTCAGCTTTCTCAGACTTAATCTTTGTATTCTACCTTGAACATTCATTAGCCATCCTGGTGTAAATTGATAACTGTCCAGCAAGATATTTCATATTAGCTTTAGCTTCAGAAATGTTCATTTGACCAAAATCATAATTGTAACCTTGAGACATCTTGAGATCTGTAAAATAAGAGCTTGAAATGATCGTTAATCAAAGAAATAAGAAATTTTGACTAAAAAGTCAAATTTGAAAATTTTCAAAAAAATCTCAAAAAATTTCTAAGTATAGAATCCTCAAAATATTCTGCGGATTCTTGACTTAGTCGCAAAATGAAGATTGGACTTTTCGCAAACAATGGGATGCAAATTTCGACTTTCCGCAGGCTTAGGTCTGCGAGTTGAGGCTTTCCGTAGGCTTCAGTCTAAGAGTTAAGCATTTTAAGGTATAACACAGTGTGCGAGTTCACACTTTCCTCGGGCTTAGTCTTGCGAATTCAGGCTTTCCACAGGCTGTGTTCTGTGAGTTGAGAACTTCTCGCAAGTTTTGATTTGCGAGTTGTGGACTTTACGTAAAGAATTATCTGTGGATTTTGAGAGTCCAAGAATCTCTAAATCTTTAGAGAGAGAAAGTAGAGAGAGAAAGTAACAAGGAAGCGCAAAGTGTAATCTGATTAATGTGTGTGTCAAAGTTACAAAACAAAGGAACTAAGGGGACTTAAATACCCCTAGCCTTTACAATACAGAAATGCACATTAAGCACATAATAGGCTAGAAAATAAATACAATGATTACTATAAAAACAGATCTAACAATCTCCCCCTTAGTAATCATTGGCGCCGTGGTCTTCAAAAAACAATCTTCAAAAACGGCATAGACCAACCAGGCGACTTTGAAGAATCACTGACGCTCTTCTTGTTGACGAAGTCTATTCAAACCAACTAAAACTTCCAGTCGTCGTAGAGTTGAGTGAAGATTCATTCTCTCTTGAATTGAATCTAATGTCTTCTGGAGAAGTCGGATTTCATCATTATCAACCAGGAATGCATTTTCTCTAGTTTCCAAAAATCTTCTTTTAGACTCCTTCAGACGTTGCTCCAACTGAAGCTTGATCACCTTTAAGGTTCCATCGGAGTAGTGAGCAATTTCTTCAAACTTGAGAAAGCATTTTTCATTAGAGCCATTCTTGTACACAACTCCATATGGATCTTCAACAATGGTGAGAAGAGGATAAGACTCTAAGTTCGGTAAGCTTCGGTTGGGCCTGAGAAGATTAACAACTGGCTGAAAACTTTCGACAGCCATCTGGAAATCAAAAACCCTGAAGAATCGGATTTGTCGTCGTATGAATCTTTTAATGACGAACAAAGCTTGTGAAATATTCTGTGTTCTATGATATAGATTCCTGAAGTGATCATATAAGAATTCAATATCATCTATAGAAAGGTCAGTGAAGTCTGCCTCTGAAAATTTATACCGCTTGCAGTCTCTTCTTTCAACTTCAAAATCAGGATACCAGATATTCACAAACTTGTTGATTGTGACACTGGTGACTCGAACAATCAAGTGTTGAGAAGACACAGTATTATTCCTTTTGCGCAGGCACTTAATGAACATTAAGTACTCATATTGATAGGCATCTGACTCTTTCTCTACTCCAAAGATTGCATAGATGTTAATCGGCCTTCTTCTAGAGACAAAGATGTTTCTCTTAGTGTCTTCTAGAAAGGCTGATCTTTGCCTTGATGCCAAATATCTACGTTGCAGATTCCTCTGTCTTTGAAGTCTAGATAAAGCTGGTCCTTCTTCTAGAATGGATGGTGGAATTACAGGATTAGAAGTTGGAACATCAGCTTCTGCTCTTGACGACTGACCAACTTCAAATGATCTTGAAGGAATAGTGGTAGTCGGAGCTGAACTAGCAACAGGAGTAGATGAGTCTTTAGCTGATTCAGGAATCTCATCATGAGCAGGAAGATCACTATATAACAAATCTGCTTCTTCTTCATCATTAGAGCCATTCTTGTACACAACTCCACATGGATCTTCAACAATGGTGAGAAGAGGATAAGACTCTAAGTTCGGTAAGCTTCGGTTGGGCCTGAGAAGATTAACAACTGGATGAAAACTTTCGACAACCATCTGGAAATCAAAAACCCTGAAGAATCGGATTTGTCGTTGTATGAATCTTTTAATGACGAACAAAGCTTGTGAAATATCCTGTGTTCTATGATATAGATTCCTGAAGTGATCATATAAGAATTCAATATCATCTATAGAAAGGTCAGTGAAGTCTGCCTCTGAAAATTTATACCGCTTGCAGTCTCTTCTTTCAACTTCAAAATCAGGATACCAGATATTCAGAAACTTGTTGATTGTGACACTGGTGACTCGAACAATCAAGTGTTGAGAAGACACGGTATTATTCCTTTTGCGTAGGCACTTAATGAACATTAAGTACTCATATTGATAGGCATCTGACTCTTTCTCTACTCCAAGGATTGCATAGATGTTAATCGGCCTTCTTCTAGAGACAAAGATGTTTCTCTTAGTGTCTTCTAGAAAGGTTGATCTTTGCCTTGATGCCAAATATCTACGTTGCAGATTCCTCTGTCTTTGAAGTCTAGATAAAGCTGGTCCTTCTTCTAGAATGGATGGTGGAATTACAGGATCAGAAGTTGGAACATCAGCTTCTACTCTTGACGACTGACCAACTTCAAATGATCTTGAAGGAATAGTGGTAGTCGGAGCTGAACTAGCAACAGGAGTAGATGAGTCTTTAGCTGATTCAGGAATCTCATCATGAGCAGGAAGATCACTATATAACAAATCTGCTTCTTCTTCATCTTTCGCATCCATGAATACTGAGTCATCTTCTGTATCTGATATGATAACAATGTCATCACAGTCTTCTTCATTGACTTGACAAATCTTTTCAAACCTGACATCTTCATCATCATCAGAATTAATCTCTATGAAGTTAGCAAAGAATGTCCTCATATCATTTGCAGCTTCAGATTCTTCAACTTCATGAACATTTTCAGAAACATCTGGATCCAAATAAACAACAATTTGCATATTATTGTTAATATTGCTCTCGGAAATATTCAGTTCATTATGCATGGAAGACAAATCAGCATTTTCAATCATAACATTCACTAAGTCCTGAATGTTGCAGTCTTGAACAGATTCACCACTATTTCCTTTATCACCAGCCACTTCTTCTTGAATATCTTCTCTAGCTTCAGAAGATCCTTCAACTCTCGGTCTCTTTGACATCTCCCTCTCATGGCCTTGATGATCAGGATCATCTTGGTCATGTCGGCACTTAAGAGACGGGTCGGCCTCAGATATGCAGCTTTGTTCCATACGATCAACCTTGTTACAGATATCAGAAAAAGCTTGAGTCATAAAAGATTTAAGATCAGCAAAACTTGATCGAACTTCTGATCTGAATGCATGGAACTCATCAGATAAAACAGTAATCCGGTCAGATTCAGTAGAAGGAACTGGAGGCGGCGTAGGTTGGAAGTTCCGTAGCAAAGAAAGAAGATCTTGATCCTGATGTTGTGGCGGTGACATAGACAGTAGACGTGCATACAGTAGATCAGTCAATTCAGAAATGGGAAGATCATGAAGAGAAGACCTTGAAGATGTACCAGAAGGAGCAGACATAGAAAGTCCCGCAGACATAGAAACCACCGAAGGAAACGGAAGAGAAACAATCGGAGAAGTAGTTGAAGTCACAGCAGAAGAAGGTTCACGAAGAACTACCCTAGATGGGCGTCTGAAAGGAATCTCTGGAGGAATCACTGAAGTATCAATTTCAGGCATCTTACCTTTGAAGAAAGTCTTCAACTTCAGAATCTGAGCTTCCTTTTCTGCATCCATTTTCTCTGATAACTGTCGAATAACATCATTCAAAGTAGAGAATTTGTCAGTAGAAACCCGAGCTTGATCATAAGTAAGTTCTACAGCTGGAACTTGAATAGCCGCAAGTGAAGTTGCTGGAGCTTGACTCTATACCGAAGCTGAGGCTTGATCTAATGATGTATCTAATTAATCTACTTGAAGATGTGCAACAAATGGATTAACAGGAACATAATCATCTTCAGAGAGAACTTCTGTTGAAACAACCACTTCCGGTGTCCTAACCTTCCTTTCATAAACCTTAAGACTTGGTTTATCACTATCATCATCATCATCATGATCAGAATCTTCATCATCATCATCATCCCCATCAATATCACTAACATGAACATCACCAACATCAGCATCATCAAAAGTAACATGAATAGGAGACTCAGTGAAAATTTCAGTTAAAACATTCTCAATTTGTTGAGAAGCAACATCCTCTTGAACTATTTCTTTTTCAACAAATACCGCAACTTCATGCTCATCTTCAGCCTCTTTTTCAACTTCAGGCTCTTGTTCAGGAATAGTTGCTTCAACTTCAACATCTTTTTCAACAGCTTGATTGTCATGAGAAGGCTCATCTTGTACAGCTTCCAGAAACTTATTCTCCATGAAATATTCTATGACATCCTCATCTGTAACATCAACGTAGTTAGTAATAAGAGCAATACGGAATGGTCATAGAATAGTTGAAAGACCTCTTCTGCTTCTGAATATAAGTCATTTCAGAGTCTGGAACCTGAGGCCAAGATAACCTGCGAGGAATGGCTGGATTGCTGCGGAGCATGCTTCGAACAATAAGTTTCAGAAATCTAATGAACGGAATGAACTTCCGTTTCTTGTTGGTGAGCTTTTCATGTACCACTTCCGAGAGTTCAGTCCAAAAAATAAAAGTATAGTCGACATGCAAGTCATAGACGACTGCATGGAACAATCGGAGATACATAAGACTTGCACTGTCCGTGCCAGAATGCTTCGATGTTAGGCACCTGATGATAACTGAGAACAGTGCATACCATACTGGATGTAGATTAGACTTGTCAAAGTCTGTAACTTTGTTTAGTTGACCAACATATCCAAGCTGTTTGATTCCCTCAAATACTACCTCTTCTGATGGAAAGCTGTCATAGGTAGTACGACCTGGTCTGGAATTCGGCTCAGGAAGCTCCAGTATCAATCTCAGTCGCTTGTAGGAAAGGAAAGATTCAAATTGATCGATTTGAAGATCAAAGTGATGCGGACGAGCAATTTCATTCTTTGTTATAGAATTCCAAGCCTATTGAATGTAGACCTCAGGAACATCAGCAACAGAAGACAGAGCTTGAGCAATGGGATGTCCTCGAAGAATAGATCGAATAACTGGATGGATCTTTATTCTATCAAAGTCCACAAAATAGTTGTTCGGCTTGTAAGGCATGTACATGATGGTTGGGAACACATCATTTGGTGTACGACGAGAAGCAGAAAAATCGGCTCCAACAGAAGGATGAGACGGCATGGGAGTATCATGAGAAGCTCGATCAGACGGATCATCGAGAATGGCATTCTCGTCTTGAATCATTGGATTTGTATTTGTTTTAGAAGACATAATAGACCTGGAAAACAAAACGAAAAGAATTAGACAAAAATAAAAAAATATTCTAAGTATGGTTTGCGTGCCAAGTTAGAAGCGCAAACCAAGGTTTGTGTGTTGAATGTGAAATGCAAAGCCAAGTTTGCGTTTCAGTCATGAGTCGCAAAAGTAAGTTTGTGTATCTAACATGGTCCGAAAACTATACTTAGAAAGATATAACAAGACAAACAAGAACACTAAGGGAGGTTTGCGTATCAAATGTGATGCGCAAAGTTCACTTTGCGTGTCCAACGGGAGACGCAAACTAGACTTTGCGTGTCCTGTTGGTTGCGCAAAGTACACTTTGCGATTCAATCATACTTGATATAAAAACCCAAAAATAAAGCAAGAAACATAAACGCAAAGAGAGTTTGCGTGTCAAAGAGGAGACGCAAAGTAGACTTTGCGTGTCCTAGTTGATACGTAAACTACACTTAAAAAAAACAAAGAAAACAAAATACAAAAAGTTTGCTTAAGAAGTTAGAAGCGCAAAGTAGACTTTTCGTTTCTAGTTAGAAGCGCAAAGTAGACTTTGCGTTTCTAGTTAGACGCGCAAAGTAGACTTTGTGTTTCTAGTTAGACGCGCAAAGTTCACTTTGTGTTGTAGCTAGACGCGCAAAGTTCACTTTGCGTTTCTAGAAAGACGCGCAAAGTTCACTTTGTGGGTCTATCATCCTTGTTCAGAAACCTAGATACGCAAAAACAATCCGAAAAACACAAAAACCAAAATTAAAGCTATAATACAAGAAATTAAAGATAAAAGAAACATACCTGATGATCGATTATCTGTTCTAAGCAAAACCCAATACTTGATTTAAGTAAAATTTCACAAAATCGCAATCTGAGATTTTGAATAATACGAGAAATACGAAAATCAGATTGTTGAATATTCTAATCGATAATAAGCACAATCAAATCTAACTCAACATCAATAATCGAAGTTAATAGAATCGAAACATACCTTGATTTCCTCGAAGCAAAATCTGAAAGAAATCAGATTAAAATTTTGAACACAGAGAGCGATAGAGAGAAACCGTGAACCGAAAAGTCAGATATCAAAAATCATGTAAGCGAGACAATGAAAATGAAAATAGAAAACACTATTTAAACCTAGAAAACTAAAACTAAAACTAAATCTAAAAAAAACATAACATAAAAAAAATAAAAAAAAAATAAAAATTGTAAAAATATACCTGAAATCCTTTTACTCCCCCTACACAAATGCACAAAAATTTAACTGTTGGTATAGCAAATGTGTAGAAAAATCTGAGAAACATACCTGTTTATCTTCTGATCAGCACAGATAATTCTCTTACTTACTCCCCCTCAAACACAGAAAATATCAGATAACTTTTTCAAATAAGCTCTCCCCCTTGAAAATTGCACAGACCACATACAAAAAATACAGATACTCAAACATAAAGACATCAGTATGAAAGATGATCATATTGAATATAAATTTTGTAACAACTGAACATATAAAATTTTAAACACTAAACAAATTAAAATCTACTCAGTAAAATTTCACAGATTTATCAATCAGTTGAAATCAAGAATATGTTGTTGGATGCAAGACCAAGTATAATTGCATATCAAGTTAAGACATGTTCAGTTTCAAAAACTTCCATTTGTCTATTCAGTGTGCTCGCATGTGAACTTGAATTAGCTTCAAGAAAAATGCAGTTCTAAAATTATTATAGAAAACTTTGCATGTACTGACACTAAGTCATCAAAAATTAAAACTTTCACAAATTTACAGGTTTATCACAACTCAAACATATCACCAAGTATCATGAGATGTGTGCTCATTGGCATCTTTTTAGCAGTGTGCACATTGGCATCTTAACATGAGTGTGCTCTTTGGCATCTTTTAAGCGCGTGCACTTGGGCATCTTTTAATCAGAGAGTTCATTAAGTAAAGAACATGCCGTAAACGTAAGTTTCTATCTGAACCTATTACAGGATTTGGGTCAGCCACTCCCAAACCAGTTGGCCTTAGGGGACTAGGTGTCAAGCACCCCTTGGAACTTACTTTCCCGGATCAGAAAGGCTACATCGACACATCCTAAACCCATTCATACCAGTAAAACATGACTTTCGATCTGGTTCTATAGAAGGATTTCTGTTCGATCACTCCCAGACCAAATGACCTTAGGGGACCAGATTTCGAGCATCCCACGAAACTTACTTTCCCAAACCAGAAAGGTCACAGGTACAAACTTTTAAACCCAAAGATTTCTGTATTTTATGAATTTATTATTCATCTTAATCACTCAGATCAATGTCTAAATGCTTAGCCCATATTTTCATTCCGATCTATAATTCTGATCATTTAGTTAGTCTAAGCAAAGTAAACTATAAAAAATTAAGACTCACATATCTATAAAGCAGTATTAAAAGCTACAAACATGTTGCTAACTTATCGACTTTTGTAAGACTTGAAATTTAAACATATAAAACTATAATATAAACAAAGAACTTGTAAAAGATCCTAGACATACGTTTTATTCAAAAGAAAGAAAATCTGTAAAATTTTATTTTATAGAGTAAAATTTGTAAAGATTTAAACTTTTAAATTCAACATGCCTAATTTTGAAAGCAAAAAATTGTAACGTTTTTCATCTAAGGCTTTTGTAAAGATATCAGCAAATTGATATTCAGTTGGTACAAAATATAATTCAATAGTACCTTCTTCCACGTGATGTTTTATAAAATGGTATCTCATGTCAATGTGCTTGGTCTTGGTGTGCTGGACTGGATTGACTGATATTGCAATTGCAGACTTGCTGTCACAATATATTGGCACTGTCTTGTACAACATCCCGTAATCACAAAGTTGTGTTTTCATCCAGAGCACTTGAGCACAGCAACTAGCTGCAGCGACGTATTCAGCTTCGGCTGTTGATATTGAAACGCAGTTTTGCTTTTTCGACGCCCAACTTATCAGTCTATCACCTAAAAACTGAAGATGACCAGAAGTACTCTTCATGTCCAATTGATTACCACCAAAATCTGCATCTGAATAAGCAATCAAATTATAGTCAGAACTTTTAGGATACCATAATTCTAAATAAGGAGTTCCTTTAATATATCTAAAAATGCGTTTGACTGCTAAAAGATGAGATTCTTTTGGTTTAGCTTGGAATCGGGCACACAAGCACGTGAAGAACATTATGTCCGGGCGACTGGCAGTTAGATACATCAGCGATCCGATTATCCCTCTGTATGTCTTTTGATCCACAGCTTTTCCATCTGGATCGAGTCCGAGTTTGGCACCATGAGCCATCGGTGTCCCGATTGAAGTAGATTTGTCCATCTTGAATTTCTTCAAGATGTCAAATACATACTTTGACTGGTTGATGAAGATACCATCAGGAAGCTGCTTCACTTGTAAGCCGAGGAAGAAGTTGATTTCTCCCATCATGCTCATCTGAAATCTAGAGGTCACTAAATCAGAAAACCAAGTACACAAAGATTTGTTAGTCGCACTGAAAATAATATCATCTACGTATATTTGTACTAAGAAGATATCAAGATTAGATCTATAAATGAAAATACTAGTATCGATAGATCATTTGGTGAAGCCAGATTTGACCAAGAAAGCTGACAACTCGTCATACCACGCCCGTGGAGCTTGTTTCAAACCATACAGTGCTTTATCGAGAAAATATACATAATCTGGACGATCTTTGTCAACAAATCCCTCTGGCTGAGATACATATACTTCTTCTTTCAGCTTGCCATTGAGAAATGCAGTCTTGACGTCCATTTAATATACTGTGAAATTGCGATAAGCAGCGAAGGCAAGAAACATTCGGATAGCTTCCAATCTGGCAACGGGTGAAAATGTTTCATCTTAGTCAATACCTTCTTCTTGTCGATATCCTTTGGCTACCAATCTTGCTTTGTTCCGCACGACGATACCATCTTTATCCTTTTTGTTCTTGAATATCCACTTTGTACCAATTATGCTTTTTCCTTTCGGCCTCGGTACAAGTCTCCATACTTTGAGCATATCAAATTGATTAAGCTCCTCTTTCATAGCAATAATCCAATCCGGGTCCTCCAACGCTTCAGAAACTTTTGTAGGTTCAATCTTGCTTAGGAAGCAAGTGAAGAGACATTCGTTGGAAGTAGCCGACTTGGAGCGTGTAGAAACACTGGCTTGAGTATCTCCAATAATTTGATGAATTGGATGAGATCTTGTCCATTTTGTTATATGAGGGAGAGGATCAATTACATCTTGAACCACTTCTAATTGAAGAGAGGGAGGTTCAGAAACTTCTACATCAGATGAAGAGATAGAAATAGTTTCAACTTGAGGAGGAGGTATCTCAACAATCTCTGAATCAGATTCGGGAACAGATTGTTGAATAACATCATTTTGTACTTCTTCCTAAAGTGATTCCTCTTGAACAGGTTGATCTTGAATAGACTCTTCTTGAGTATGATCTTCATGAATAGGCTCAGTTTCTGATTGAACATTGTTTGATTGAACAAAATCTTGTTGTGCCAGTTCTTGTTGAATAGGAGAGACTGGAGCAGCATCATTGTCAGAGATAGATGCAGCGGAATTTGGAATAGATGAGCTCTCAGTTTCCTGATTCAAAACATTAGAATCATTTTCAGAGTTAGATCTAGGCACATCATCATAAAAAATTTCAAACAGAAAATCAAGATCAGAAAGAATAGGAGAGGGAGTAGAAGAATCCTGGTTATCTGGTGAAAGAGCAGGTTCTGAACTGTCTTGTTCAGAAACTGAATTTTCAGTAAAAGCGGGTTTTGAGTCTGAGTGACTAGAAACCAAATCAGCAGCTTCGTCAAATTTTACATTGACACTCTCTATGACCTTTCTTGCAGAGATCAGAAAAACTCTATAAGCAGCAGAGTTTGAAGAATAACCCACGAATACACTCTCGTCTGCCTTTGGACTAAACTTGTTGAGATTCTTTCTGTCATTCAGAACGTAGCATTTACACCCGAATGACTTGAAATACTTGATGTTTGGTTTGATCCCGTTCATCAGTTCATACAGTGTTTTGTTGAAACGACGATGCAGAATTGATCTGTTCTGTGTATGACAGGCAGTTGATACTGCTTCAGCCCAGTAAGACAAAGGTAGACCTGAATAAGCAAGCATTGATCTGGCGGACTCAACAAGCGTTCTGTTTCTTCTTTCAACAACACCGTTCTGTTGCGGAGTACGTGCAGCAGAAAATTGTTGTTGTATGCCTTGAGATTCATAGAATGCCTGAAGAGTACTGTTTTTGAATTCAGTACCATTGTCAGATCTTACCACTTTCACTTGCTTCTGCTTATTTGTCTGAGTTTTCTTGATAAGGTTGATGAGTACTTCAGGAGTCTCGTCTTTTGACTTCAAAAATTTTACCCATGTATATCTAGAGTAATCATCAACAATCACCAAAACATATTTCTTATGTCCTAAACTCTTCGTCTTCATCGGACCACACAAATCAACATGCAAAAGATCAAGAATAGCCGACGTGCAGTGTTTAGGTTTAGGCTTGTGAGGAGCTTTCTTCATTTTTCCTTTCTCACAATCTTGGCATAGATGGTCTTTCTGGAAACGGAGAACTGGAAGACCTCTTACCGAATCATTCTTGACCAGGCGATCCATATACTTGAAGTTGCGATGAGCTAAACGTCTGTGCCAAATCCAACTTTCTTGTACTGAAGCTTTAGAAAGCAAGCAGATATCTGAAGGAATTTTGATCTTGGAAAGATCAATGGTATATAAATTTGAGTGTCTTTTTCCTAGCAGAAGATCCTTGCCATTATCATTCTTCACTGCAACTCTTTTGGATTTGAAGCTGACTTCAAGGTCTTTATCGCAGAACTGTCCTATGCTGAAAAGGTTGTGACTTAGACCCTCGACGTAGCTTACTCTTTTGACAGTTATGTTACCCTGAACTAGATCACCATAACCAAGAATCGGAGCTGTCTCACAGTTACCAAATTTCACACGACCGCAACATTTATCTTTAAAATTAGACAGAAGAGATTTGTTGCTAGTCATATGTTTTGAACATCCCGAGTCCAGATACCATAATTGACTTAGCTGCACACACAGAAACTACACCTTTTTAGGTACCCATATGCTTATGGGTCCCTTGTTAGATTTATGTCTTTTATTTTTCACATATTTATTTTTCATGCAAGAATGAAAGCAATTATCAATAAAAGATAAAACACAATTATCAGAATCAGAACTAGAAGAAGCATATGAGATATTCTTTGATATATCAAACATTTGCTGAAAAGAATATTTTGGGTTTTTATTACATGAAGCAAATGTATCAGTATCACAAAGAGTGTCTACACAGTTAACTCCTAACAGTTCAGATTCTAAAATTGGCTGTTTCATCCTCCAAATCTGCCTTGGTGATTTCCTCACAGTTCGATCTGAAGAAGAAAAATCACAAACATTAGAATTTTCAGATAAGACATTATCATGTTTCTTTGACTTCTTTGATCTTCTTCTTTTACGTTTCTTT
Organism: Arctium minus; assembly: GCA_954870635.1. Lineage (NCBI taxonomy): Eukaryota > Viridiplantae > Streptophyta > Magnoliopsida > Asterales > Asteraceae > Arctium > Arctium minus. The sequence continues at coordinate 44,736,151 of OX941089.1, read as the reverse complement.
TTATAAAATTGAGCATTTAGCAATAAAGAATCATCAATAATTGAATCAGAAGAAGAAACTTTATCAAAGAAATAAGTCTTAGCATTTGTCATAGAAAAACTAGCCTCAGAGTGAAAATTTTCAAAATTGCGCTTCCCATTGGAGGCGCAAACTGAGCTTTGCGCGTCCAACTGCATGCGCAAACTATCAGTTTGCGTTTCCAACATGGAACGCAAATGGCCATTATTTTGTAAAACTTTAGCATTTTCCTTGGAATCTTTTGACAATCCAGAAGAAATTTTATCTTCAAAACTTGTTTTCATTATAAAAAGAAATAAATCGTTTTCTAAACAAGTTTGAAGATTTTGTTCTTCCAATCTATCTTCAAGATCAACAATCTTACCTTCTAACACTAATGGGGGAATGTATTTCTTAGTATCATAAGACACCGGAGATACATTTTCCTTATCAGTGTTAGCAAAAATATCAACAAAATTTGTTGATAAAGAAGATTTATTGGAAGATTTGATATTTAAAATATTTTGAAATTTTCTGGATTTCTTAGATTGATCAGGAAAATACTTTGCATTTTCAGAGGTGTAAACAAATGGCATTTCCATCCTCTTATTTTTCATCCTTTTCACATTTTCATCTTCCAAAATTTGTTTCTCAGTTGTCCAAAAGAATTTAAACTGAGGAGCATATCTTGCAAGAGTAAAGTGATCATATTCATATAAAGTAGGAACTTCATTTTTAGCATGATTTAAAAAATGCGGATTTTCGAAACCAAGTCCCCACTTTTCCTTTATAGCTTCTTCACTCCTTGGTTTGTTCATGTAAATAGTTTGCTCAGATTGTTCTCTTTTATATAATTTCTTTTCTAAAACAATTATTTTCTCAGAAAGATTTTGATTTGAAGAAGTCATTTCAGTCAACGAATCACGATAAGTCTGATTTGAATTTTCTAGATCAACTAACTGCTTTTGAAATTTCTCTTTTGTATCAATTAAAATTGATTTTTCATCTTTTAAATAAATTTGCAGTTTATCAATTAAATCAGACTTTTCTTGATTTTTAAATTTTTCAGAAACGAACTTTGAGCGCAAATCATGCAAAGCAGTGATAAAAACATTCATTTGAGATAAAAAGAAATTATAGTTAAACTCAGATATTACCTCAGAACCATCAGATGAGGTATCCTCTTCCTCATCATCAGATTTATCATCACCTATAAAGCACATGGCCGCAGTTTCTTCATTTTCAGCCTCGTTGTCCGAATGATCCAACCAGTAATCTTCTTCGGCCAACAGGATGGTTCCACTTTCCTTCTTTTCAGCTAGAGCCAACTTCTTTCGGTAAAAAGCAGCATCCTTTACCACTTTGACTCTGCAATCCTTAACCATATGTCCAGGCTTCCCACAGTTAAAACAATTCATCACCTTTTTGTCATCCTTCTTCTGTTCAACCACCTTAGCTGGTTCATACTTTGGAGTTTATGTCTTTAAAGGAGCACCAGGTTCTATCTTTTTAGAACCAGAAGTAAACCGCAGGTTGTTTAAACCAGATCTATGCTTGAATCTCTTCTGATAGTGCTGAGTCAAAAGTATCATGGCCTTTTCTAAAGCTTCGCCATCATCATCAGTTGATCCATCATAAGTTGATTCAGTCAAAGCTTGCTCAGCCAGTTGGCTAGCTATAAGAGCAATGGGATCTACTGACAAAGGCTTGTTCTTCTTATCCATTTTCGCCTTCTTCTCCATTACCATAGATTCATCTGTCATCAATATTTCGTATAACTCCTGAATTGGCATGGTTAAGATTCTGACATCGTTTCTCATTCTGTGACATGACTTGTTCCACTCAGGTTGTAAAGCGTTCAAAAACTTCAAGTTAGCCTCCAACTCAGTCTTCTTAACTTTAATCTTGTATAAATCGTTGATGACAGCCCAAAATCGGTCAAATACACTCTTCAAGCTTTCTCCATCCTTAGCCTTAAACTTTTCAAAATTGTTCATATACCTAGTCTGACGCAACTGAGTTGACATTGCAGTACCAAGCATAATCTTTTCAAGTTGAGTCCACATCAGCATAGGATTCTATTTGAAGCAATCGATTCTGTTATAAATGGAGTTGGGAAGAGCAAGGATCAGATTTGATTTGGCCTGACTATCAGCTTGATGTCGTAACATCTCATCAGCATCATATTCCCTTAATGCTTTCTCAACAGTGGTAGCAGTAGTGGTTGCAGTAGCTGGAACAGCTTTCCTTGGTGTTTCCATAGGACCCTGAGTCAGTGATTTCATCATGTTCTCCCCATTTGGTTGCCTTTCAATGAAGTTGATAAATCGATCCTGCCACTGTTCTAATTCATTCTCATTGATCAGTACTGGTGGACGTGTATCAGACCCCAAAGACATCATGAGGTCATTTTTGTAGATTTGTGCTTGCAAAGACATCTTGTGAAAAAATCAGAAAATTTCAGAAAAATTTCCAAGTATGGGAGACACGCAAACTAGAGGTTTGCGTATGCAATGAGGAGCGCAAAGAAGGTTTTGCGTTTGCAGAGGGGAACGCAAACAGAGTTTTGCGTTTGTTAAGTGACACGCAAGATGAAGCTTTGCATGAGTAGACTTTGCGTTGCAAGAGAAGCGAAAACTTGATGCACGAAGACTTGAAGAGAGAAACGCAAACTGATAGTTTGCGTATTAAACTAGAGCCGAGAACTTTAAGCTTTGCGTTTCCAAAGTGAATCGCAAACCTGAAAATTCACTAATACAAGAGTTAGACCACAAGATATATGAATGCATGAATGAGGCGCAAGATTATATGAATCACACGCAAACATTTATGAATGAAACGCAAACATCAGAAAAACAAATAAAACGCTTAAGATCGAATCTAACAAAGAAATTTCAACAAGAAATTCACACAATGATGAACGAAAACAACTTTCTTACACAATTCAACTAACAATTTCGATTAAATCACACTGAAACTCAAAAACTTGAATGGAACAGTACGTGAACTCCTAGTTTCTAGAAAATCACAAAAACACAAAATCAATGATCAAATCATGTTTTTTATGCAAAAATATATGAATCAAGAATGATCGATTACACAAAATGAATCTAAACAAATCAAATTCGCACAAAATTAACCAGAAAACTATCCAAATTTGATGAATCAAGCAAAAAACGAGGTTTTCTTGAAAAATCAAGAAAATCAATCAAATTTTCTGCTTAATCTACAAATTCAGTAACTAAAAACGATTTCTCTCAATCCTCTCAAGATCTAGATCGCTCTGATACCAATTGAGTGTCCAAGAATCTCTAAATCTTTAGAGAGAGAAAGTAGAGATAGAAAGTAACAAGGAAGCGCAAAGTGTAATCTGATTAATGTGCGTGTCAAAGTTACAAAACAAAGGAACTAAGGGGACTTAAATACCCTAGACTTTACAATACAGAAATGAACATTAAGCACAGAATAGGCTAGAAAATAAATACAATGATTACTATAAAAACAGATCTAACAGATTTAGCACTTTACTCAACTAGTGATCTGCGAATTGATCACTTTCCATAGAAGACTCTTTCGGATTGAGAACTTGACAAAAACATTGATGTGCGAATTCAACTTTTCGTGAACAGTGTTCTGCGAATTCAAGATTTCGTAAGCTTTGTTCTGCGAAAACCTTCCTTGTCCAAAATTTCACAAATACAAGTACAGTGGCTTGCGAATTCTTAAGAATTTGTACAGAGAGGCTTGCGAAATCCTTTGATCTAGTACAACACAACTTGTGTAATCCGACAATTCGTAAACAGAGGTCTGCGAATTCAACACTTCACAATTTCACAAACAACAAAAACTTGAAATCTGCGAGTTTTTCGATGAACTTGCGGAAAAAGCAGATTTTGCGAGTTCTTGTTGTCTTCGACTTCAAACTCACTAAAATCCACAAAAATCGATTCAATACTTGATCAATTTCCACCAAACTTTCGAAATCAGTCCTCGATCATAATTCAAACACTTCTTTAGTAGTAAATTTTGTCCACAAACACTTGATCCCTGGAATTCAATCTAAACACAGTCGACCGAAACTCTCGAACCAAAAACTTACAAATTCACAAAATTGAACAACGATTACTGCGAATTAGCCTATATGATTTAAACAAAAATCATTCTAAAAATCAAAACGATTACAATACAAGAAACAATTAGATCAAAATAATACAAAATAACAAAAACAAGAATTCAACCATTCGCTCTGCGAGTTCTTCAAAAACGATCAAAAATTGGCATTTTCTAAATTCTCTGATCTGCTCTTATACCAATTCTTAGTTCCAGATTCAAGCTCAATACAGATTAATCACACACAACTAGTCACAAAGTCATTTTTATTTGATTTTCAATGATTACAAATGAACTCCTCAGAATTTGTACAGTATTTCTCTCTCTAAAGTCAGAAGTCTCTCTTTCAATGTATGTATGCGTATATTCGTGGTTACAAGATTACAAAGAACCAAACCTTTATATACTAAGTCAACATAAGTTGACTTTCACAACTCAAGACATTAAGTAAAGTCAAACACACTTGACTTTTTACAAAACTTTACATTTTAGACCCTTTTAATCTTGAATACAACATTTTAGGCTCAACAATGGCCATCCAAGAAATCAAATGAGTCTGATACAACCTTCAAAAATGTATCAGATTCTCATATGATTCCCTTGGTAGATACTTTTATTCCTTCCTCTAAAGAGACTTTGAATATGAAAGAACCTTTGGAATCTAACCAAGTCTAACATCTCTCTAAATAAAAACTAAAGCTAATCAGTCTAGCAAAATTGGTATCTTTAAGGAAGATTCATTTATCCCAAAGGACTAAAACCTCAAAACTATCCAAAGGCTCTTAAAATCCCTCAGATATTGAAATTTTCCAATCACAGTCCATGGCATCCGATCACCTAACCAACTCCTGATTACCCTCCCAAAAGGGTACGGTTGTACAAAAGGGAATGCTTGTCAAATCTACCACGACATCTTTGTTGGCCATAGGTGTGAATAAGGATCTACCCAGATCTAAAATTCTTTGATCACTAGCATATTAGCCTCACCCTCTTAATCACTTGCACAATCTGATGAACCTGTAGTTACCATTATGTGGGAGGATAATACATATCTAACGGATATGTTGTAAGAAGTTCATGGCTCACAGGTTAATTCAAGAGAATTCGATGATATTGGCTCTCTGGCTCAATCTACCATCGTTACTTTAGTTATGTCTCTTGAGATTGTTACTATCTCATATTCCTTAGCAGAATTGAGGGACACATTGCAGCTGAAGTTCCCTCTAATACTACGTCCTTGGTGTAAGAAGCTCAGATACCTGTCAGCTCCATTCCTCCATTTCAGGCTACATATGTCTCTCAACCAATCTTTACATCATCATATATCATCATTTAGCTCTGATTTATTGATCAACCTCAACCATCGACTACAACTCAGCCAAGGTGTGACCATATGCATCAAATTTTAACATTATATGCTCTACCCACTCAAGTTGTTGATCAGTTATGCGAGTTCAATCTTCAAGCTCGCCTGTCTAGTTATTAGTTCACCATTCTCACTTGACAACTTTTAGAACAAAATCGATTGTTAGATGAAAGTTGCAAACAATCGGAAGATTCTCTAAAAGCATAAGTTGAAGCTCACAAGAATGTATGAATAAGGTGCTAAAAAGGATTGGAAATCTTCAAAGTTTGCGGAACTGATTTATTGAAGCCATGGATGAAGGTTCAAAGCTTTAGAAAAGCATTGTTGACTCTTTAGGACATGCTTCAAAATTTCTTGAATCAATAAAATCTATGATTGATTCTCATCAAACTGGCATGGCTTCTATTGCACAATACTTGGGCACCTCAATCAGATATGTACATAGAGAGATAATAAGATTACCAATAGAATCATATTCAATGGCAATCAAGGAATCTCTTGATTTGCTTAATAAAAAGATGGATGCAAAGACCAAAATGAATTATTCCATTCTTCAAAAGCTCAATCAACAATATTGTATTGCTAGGCCAAGTTCTTCTTTTATTGATGATGATAGGGAACTTTTATACATTACTGAAAGTGTTGGATCCAGATTCTTTCTTAATGATTTAAACAAACAAACATATAAGATTGTAGCGGAAACAAAGATTGTTTAAACCTTATATTTGATCCGTACTAAAAGTAAATAAGATATATCCAATGTATAAATAAAGAATAAGTCTAATATTTACCAGACAATAATGTAGATTATCAAGAACACCATATAGGTGGTTAAAATCTTACAATATCTTCTTGTACAATTCACCGTACAAAAGAGTATTTATTTATACAAGTAGGTAAGAAAAGCACACTTTAGAACAATGGGGTGCACGTGCTATTCATAGGAATAAAAGGTGAACAATGTACTTTCCTAACACAAAAGACATGTGTGAACAGTAATCTACCTAAAAGGTAAATCTTATCGTTTGATGACGCGTCTTCTGAGCTTGCATCTATACTTATAGAATTCTTCAGCTATAACTTCAGAGAGAATGTCTTCAACGCTCTTATTTAGTTCCTCTGATGAAGCTATTTTTGATGTCTTCTTTGTTGAACAGTCTATCTTTGAAATGTCTTCAGAGGTAGGCTTGTTGTCTCTGGAAACTGTCTCTGGAAGTCCTCTGGAAAAGATTTAAAATATTTTCAATACTTTTACATTCTAAAATGGGGTTAACAATCTCCCCCTAAGTATTGAAAATAAAAATGAATAGATCTTAGACTAGCTTACTTGAGGCACAGAGGAGAAAGTCATCCTCTTGAACAAAATTCACTAATATTAAAGGAGAATTACATTGCAGAATTTTGAAAAGATAAACTAATCTATAGGAATTCTCTTTTAAAAATTCTATAAAACTTCATAATGAGATATCTATATTCAAGCATTGAGTTAATCTCCATTATGAGGTTTTGTACTGCTTCTACTAGACACTTGGATTGTCCCCTGTCTTCGTGTATCTTCTCTCTGAAATATTTGAGAGATATAGAAGAATATTTGAATGAATTGCTAGCTCTGAATAATCTCTTCTTTTTCTCTGTAGACCAGCCCAAGTGGCTCAACAAGAGCACTTCTGCTCTGAAGGTTCTCCAAGCTTTTCAGTTCTTCATTTGGTATAGTCACTGAAAGCTAATCTATTCCTAACTGTAAGGCTATCTGAAAGTCAGTCTTTGATCTCAGTTCAACATGCTTTTCCGTCACCACCTTTACATCTCCTAGAGCGACATTGAACTTCCTTGCCTTTTCTTCTTGATTGTAGAAGTGCCCATGCAAATGAATCAAATCATATGGGTTCAAATTCACTAGATCATTATCATTGAATACGTAGATGGCATTGTTTGCCTTTTCTACGGTGTTAATGTATAGTTTAAATCAATTGTATTGTGAAGTTGTTGACTTTTCTATGTTGGTCTTATATTGAGGTTAAGGCATGTTTGACCCTATATAAGCTTTTGTTTCCAAGTCTTTTTCAACAACCTTGTAACCAAGTTTGTCTTTTGTAACCTTGTGATTTTAGAAAGATATGACATATGACTTTCTCTCTCTAGACTCTCTCTCTCTCTAAATCTTGTACGTAATTGTGATCTTATTGTTAATCTTGCTTGAATATTGGACTAACAATTGGTATCAGAGCAAACCAACGAATTCAGACATAGATTGATATCAATTTCTTGATAAAAAATCATTGGAAAACTTCCATTTTTGGAAGAACTCGCAAACTATTTTTGGAAATTAGTTGTTGAATTCAAATTTTTTCGATTGATCGATTTTGAAGTGTGTGATTGATTCCACAATGATCGCATAGTCAATTGGAACACTTCTTGTTTGAATTTCATCTTCAAATTCGAACTGTATCCTTGCCAATTTTGAATTTTTGTTCAATATTTCTTGAAAAGTTCGAAAATACTGTTTATGGATCAATTCATTGTATTTTGTTGTTTTTAGTCGAAAATTTGTACTAAAGAATTGTTCTAGTAGTATAATCGATCAACCCTGTGAAGTTACAAGTCTTAATTGCAGGATTTGAATCTAAATGGCCCAAAATCTGCAAGTTTTGTGAAGAACTCGCAAGATCTGAGGTTGTCGCAAGTTCATCTGAAGAACTCGCAGACTGAAGAACTCGCAAAATCGAAGAACTCGCAGATTGAAGAAATTTTGTGTTTTTGTGTTGTTTGCGACTTCTATTCAAGAACTCGCAAGGCCCTCATTTTGATCTTGTTTTCTGAAACTTGGAATTTTTCTAAGTATCAGAACTCACAGAGTGCCTTTGCGACAAGTAAGAACTCGCAGATATCTATTTACGATTTTGAAAACACCCAGATCTATTAGGTAATTGACATTGATTCCATTGGTCTTGAATGATTTACATGAAATTGAAGCTTTCTCTCTCTAAACTCTCTCTAACTTTCTCTCTCTACAAATATGACAATGAAAGCTTCCTTAAACCTAATGCTTAACCACTAAGCAATCTAATATCTAAATCCTAATTACAAAAACATATTTCAAATACAAAGTAAACTACTTTGACAGTTTAAACTAAACAACATTGACTTTTGACAACTTTGACTTTCTTTGACTTTTCTATTTACATTGACTTTACAAGACTTTTACAATTAAATCTTGAATACAATAAATGCACTAACAATCTTCCCCTTTGGATTCAAGATTTAAAAATTTGACAATAGTCTTCAGCTCTTGATTCTTCAAAACTTTAACTTTAACAGCTCTGAACTTTGAAGCTTTGGCAATCTTCAAACATTTGGCTTTTGAAGAATCTTCAGATAAACTTGAAAAGTCTTTCACTTTGTCTTTGAAAAGTCATCAAGTCTTGAACATTAAATCTTTGAAACTTGAAACTTCTTGAAGTCTTTGAAACTTTAAAGTCCGAGGAATCTTTGATGAATATCTCCCCCTTTTTGATGATTGTGAGTATGATCATCAAAACTTTTCAATTTCATCACTGTCTTTGAATACCAATCTCCCCTTTATGATAAAATAGCATTCTCCGCCCTTTTGATCTGTGTATTCGTCAATTCATAAAATGTATTCATCCGAATGTTTTCAAATTCAGACAAAATAAGAATTGTAACCCTGAATCAATAAATGATACAGTTAGAATTGCCTGTAAGTAGCACGAAGCCACTTTGTACAACGGATGTACATTGGAAAGGAGCTTTTGTGATGTTCACTCCCCAGGGCTTCCAATCAATCATCAAAAAACCACAAAGGAAATTTCTATGAATGTTATGACAAGAAAACTTATTCCTTGTGTGTACGTGAAAGTGTAGAATGATTGAAGCTACTCAAGCTTTTTCAGGCTCAAATTGTGTAAACTATTGAGACAACAACAAGTATTACACGGACTCAATGTGCATGAAAGAGGTGTGAAGGTGGGGCAAACTTCCTTCTTTTTCAATATCTAAATCTTCCGAGTGAAGACCAGATAACATATGTGTTGCGTCCCCAATGAAAATGAAACATTTCTTTGTTAAGAAAGAAACGAGTGGTTGGTGGGGTAATTGCAAGAGTTGGCATGGGCTCATTGCCTTTTTCAATTATGGTACCACAGAATGTGAACCAAACAGAAGATGTGGTTGTCCGGCTCAGAAAGTGGTTGGTGCAGAGTTTTGATATTCTTTTAACTCTGATCTCACACCCTCTTTCTTTTGAATATTTAGCTCACTTCTAACCAAACTCTCTTTTACATTTTACCGCTCCACACACTGAGAAAAACTCAATCGGATGAGTTATCTCCCTCACTCTTTGATTTAAGACCCCTCACCCCTCAATCACTCGAGGATAACTTTCGGGGTAGGAAACACTGGTTAACGTGAATCTATGGAAGTTCTGTTTAAGCTCTCACACGAATCCCATGTAATTTTGTCCTAAAAAGAATAGTCGCTCAACAGTTTAACTGGAACAATTAAGCTCATGATATCATTGTCATATAAATGTATGCTCATCAAATATATGAATGAAATTTGAGCATTTGAACAATGAAGATCTCTCAAAACAAGGATATTAAATGAATGAAATGAAATCAAGAGAATTGTTTTGAGAATCTGACAATGTAGCAATCAGATCAAATATCACAAAATATGAACTTGAAATGGTTGGGGTATCAAAGAACTTGATAGTTTGTTTATATGAACGAATATAAACAATTTAACAATGAATTCTCAAATATTGAAATGATGATTTATGCTCAACAACATTGAATTACAAGCGAAGGTATTACCATCGAACGATTTCAAATGAAGTACTGAACCGGTGTGTGTGAATACTTGACAGTATATAGACAAGATAATACACAAATATTGATCTTTGGAAACATACGGTCAGTTAAACATTAATGCTCATGTATGAAAAATATTTAAAATCACACTTCTAGATTCATGAAATCTTTTGAGGATCAGAAGTGGTTTGAACATTTCAGAAAACATTTTACATGTTTGAAAGTTGTTCTTGTTTCAAACAGTCAGAGATTAAGATCAAAAGATACTTACAAACATTTAGGTTGCCCCTCAAATCATGATATAATGATTTAGATCAGATAAGCTCCCCCTGGATATTTTCAAAATATCCTTATCTTTAAACATTAAAGACCGAGTCCTAGAATGTTTTATCTAGAAGTCATAGTCCTTTAACATTAAAGACCGAGTTCTAAGTTGTAGTACTTAGAAGTCATTATCTTTGACATTAAAGTCCGAGTTCTGATATGTTGTAATCAGAAGTCTTACTCTTTGACATTTAAGAACGGGTCTTGAACTAAAATATTCAAGAACCATAATTCTTTGAGGTACGAGTCCTAGACTGTTTTGTCTAGAAGTCAAACATCATGCTCCCCCTACACCTGTGGTACCTTCAAAACAGATTTGACAGGTTTTGGTACCCACTGGTATTTGGGTCCTGGTAAGTTAGATTTAGGAATCCACTTCTCAAAATATATAAATCTTTTAAAATTACTTTTCTGAGAAGTTATTCTGTAAGATCCGTACCAGTTATGAGCAGATTCTTGTTGAACAAAATCATTCTTTCCACAGTAAGAACAGCAAATTCTCTTATGAGCAACCCTGATCAAATGATTAGTAGAATAAAACATATCAGAATTACCAAAATATTTACCTTTGTAAGCTCTGTTCTTTTTGGCGTTTGATGTGGATGTGAATGATTTGTCATTCTTCTTCTTATCAGGAGAACTTTTCACTCTCCAAACCATATGTCCTTTCTTTGAATGCTTTCCAAGAGATTTTACATAAAAGTTTGTTGGACTATCAACAGATTTGTCATAAAACATATTAGATGGATGTATCTGATTTGATTTGACAATGTTTGGTTTGACACTGTTCTTTTTGAAAACATTTTTCTCATGAATGGAACTTGAAGATGTTTTGAAAGAACAGACTGATTCGGTTGAATTATCAACAGGTGATTGATTAATCACATCAGCTGAAATTTTAACATTTGCAGCTTCCAAGTCCTTTATCATTTTGGATAAAATGTTTCTTTCAGCAGTAAGTGTGTCAAACTTTTGTTGCAAATCAGATTTTACCAACTTTTCTTTTTGAAAATCTGAAGTTAGAACAGTTATCTTTGATGTGAGCTTAGATATTTCGTTTTCAAAGATTTGGCGTTCTTGCTCAAATTCTTTTTCTGAGTTCTTGGTTTTCTCAGAAATTTCCTTGAAAATCCCAACATTTCTCTTTTCAGATTTCTTCTTTTCAATCTCAAAAGACTTCTTCTTTTCTTGAAACATTTTCTTTTCTTTTTCAAGCAAGTCTTGTAAAATTGAGATTTGTTTGGGAAATTCAATTACTTTATCTTCAAGAACTTTTCTCTCTTTTGCAAAAGTATCTCTTTCGGTTATAACAATCTTTTCAAACTCGGATACTTGATTGGAGAGTTTTAAGCATCTTAGCTCTAAATCTTTCTTCTCTTGGATAGCTTTCTTGGAAAAGTCAGATAGTTTTTTAGTAGAAGCATTCTCCAGGTTTGCTTTGTCTTTATCTGATTGGAGGCTTTTCATCAGTTCAGCATTTTTTGCTTCCAATGTAGATATTTGATCTTCAAAAGTTTTAAACTTGACATGTAGATCAACTGATTCATCTTTAAGTTTTGCTGTCTTCTATTCAGTTGACTTCAGCTTGCTTTGAAGATTTGTTATCTTTTTCTCTTTCAACTTGATTACTTTCTCATTAGCCTGAATAATATATTCTTTGATTTTGATTTTGATTTCGTTCACTTTTGTCTTAATGATACCTGCACAATCAGATTTAGAATGATCAATACATTTTGCACAATCAGAGGTTTTATCAGTATTAACAAATTTAGCATTCAACTCCTAAATCTGATTTAGAAGATCTAAATTCGGAATCTTCAGTTTATCGCGTTCAGCTTCTATGGCAAGTATTTCAGGCATGTATATGATGGCAACATCTCTTCCAGATAGTACATTTGACATCTTGATGTGCTTGAAGATATACTGACAAAATATGAAACACATAAATCAGAGAAAAACAATATAAAAAAATATTACCTAATAGAGTGATCGTCAAGAGAAACTTCGATTAGAAGTTGAGTTATGTGCACACTCTTAAAATATAAGAACAACAAGATTAAAGTCGGAAATAAAATCAGAAAATTAAAATCTAAAAAACAAAGTATAAACTTGTCTTCCAAAAATTAAATCTGAAAATCAGCGCGGAATCTTGACTTGTAATCTTTAATCTGCAAAAAATATGAAAAATATATCAGTTAAGCTCAGAAACAGATGAAAATGGCCAAAAACGACACAAAAAGGTCTAAAAATGAAAAAGAAATGAAAAACAGGGACTAAACACGACACAAACGAAAAATCAACAAAAAATCTAAGCAATTCAAATCTAACAATTCAAGCCATTAACAATCAAATCTAAGAAATTCAAACACAGATTCTAGAGAGAGGGAGTATAGAGAGAGAACAAGTCATATGTATTGAGTATAGTCACAAGATTACAAGGAAAGTGCACGTCTCTCTGTTACATGGTTCTCTTACAGAACTAGGCTATATATATACTCAGTTACTTCTCTCAAAACACAGAAACTCTCACAGCATAAGATCTCTCAAAGACTTTTACAAAGTCAAAGTCAAATACAAATACAAAAGTCAACACTTCATCTAAACTAGTACATTAACATTGATTCAAAATGCTCATTCAAGACAACTTCAAGTTCATACCATACTCATGTTTCTTCAAAGAGGTTGGTCAATTCTAAAGATCAGATTCGTACTACTAATCTTTTCTATGATAAGATTATTGATGGTACAGGTAAATTTAGAAAGAGAAATGTTAAAAAAAAAGATGGTTTGGAGAGTGAAAGGTTCTTCTGATGAGAAAAATGTGCATAAATCATTTGTGCACACACCTAATGCCAAGAACAATGCTCATCAAGGTAAATCTTTTGGTAAACCTGATCTTATTTATTCTATAAATCAATTAATCAGGTTAGCACAAAAGAAAATCAGTTGTTCTTATTGTGGTGCAAATGATTTTGTTCATAAAGATTATATTCATAATTGGTATGGATCATATCATATTACTTCCCATAGAACTGCAACTAACAGATATGGACCCAAGTTACAGTAGGTACCAAAACCAAAGGCTACTCCATCTGTGTTGCAGGCACCTCAAGTTTAAGGGGAGTAAAGAATGTTGGCTTTTGAATAATTCAGTTCAAAACTCGTATTTCAATGAACATAATGACTTTTGAACAAAACAGTTTAGGACCCGGTCTTCAATAACAAAGATGTTGACTTCTAAACATAACAGTTTAGGACTCATACTTCAAAGATCAAGAGATTTTGTACTCCGATGCATAAGAGATGATCAATCTTCAAGGGGAGTACATATTATTCCTACTAACAAATAATGTGAATGCATATTTTCAGGGGGAGTAAATGACTTTTGATTAATGCAGATCAGAACTCGTTTTTCAATGTTTTACTTTGACTAAGACTTTTATACTTTGACGTCTTTGTGACTTTTTGCAGAATTTGAGGGGGAGAGAACAAGTTTCATTTCGTATTGACTTTGAGGCTGACTTTATGAGATTTAAGTTGAGCGTAAGGATTATTCTAATCTTAATCTCATACGTGTTTGGAAAAGGAACGACTTTCAAACATGAAAACATATTTTGCTAAAAGTTCAAATCACTTCTCGATTCTTAAAATGATTTCTTGAATTCTAGAAGTGTGAATTTTAAATGTTTTCATTTTATAAGCTTTCATGATTAACTAACCGTCTGTTTCCAAAGATAAATACTTGCGTATTATCTTTTCGATATACTGTCAAGTATTCACACACACTGGTTTAGTATTTCTGTTGACTATGTTATTACCATGTCTCAAATTGAAATTATCTTTCAATGGTAATACACTCTGTTTGCATATTCAATGTTGTTGAGCATTAAATTCATTCAAAACTAGGCGATTCTTTCATGAATTGTCTGTATTTGTTCATATAGACAAATTCCAATTATTTCATGACCTAAGCTTTTATTGGTAATCATTCCTATTTGATCTTTCCGATACATTGTCAGTTTCTCAAACAAGTCTTTCGAATTCATTTCATTCATTCAATATTCTTGTTGTAAGAAATCTTCAAAGTTCAAAATACTCAAATAATCATGATATTTTTATGGATCATATATTCACTGATAGTGTAATTCATTTTATGAGATTATTCATTGTTCAAGTTAAACTGTTGAACTACACCATTCTTTTAGGACCAAATTTCATGGAATCAATGTGTGAGAGCTTAAAGAACTTCTATGGATTCACGTTAACCAGTGTTTCCTACCCAAGTGATCGAGAGGCGAGGGGTCATAAATCAAAGAGTGGGATGTGATGAGGTAAAATGAAAATGAGAGTTTGGTTAGAAGTGAGCTTCATGTTTAAAAGAAAGAGGGTGTGAGAACAGAGTTAAAAGAATATCAGAACTCTGCACCAAATCTTTTCTGAGCCAGGCAGCCACATCTATTGTTGTTTCACAATTCTTTAGTGAACTTCATTGAAATAGGCACAGCCCATGCCAACTCTTGTATTAACCCCACCAACCACTCGTTTCTTTCTTAACAAAGAAATGTTTCATTTTCTTTGGGGACGCAGCATATCTGCTATCTCGTCTTCATTTGGAAGATGCAGATATTGAAAAAGAAAGAAAGTTGCCCCACCTTCGACCTTTGATCATGCACAATGAGTCGTGGAATACTGTTGTTGTCTCAACAGTTTGCACACTTTGAGCCTAAAAAGCCTAAGTAGATTCAATCATTCTACACATGCACGTACACACAAGGAATAAGTTTTCTTGTCATAACGTTCATAGAAAATTCCTTTGTGGTTTTTCGATGATTGAATGGAAGCCTTGGGGGAGTGAACATCAAAAATCTCATTTCCAAAGTACATTTGTTGTATTAAGTGGCTTCGTGCTGCTTACAAACATTTTTAACTGATTCATTTGTTGATTCAGGGTTACACTCTAATTTGTCTAAATTTGAATAGATTCGAATGTGAATTGACGGATGGTTCAGATATTTTGTGGAAAGATCAGATAAAGACAGTGGTCAGAAATTGGAAGATGACATTTCTTGAAAAGTTTTGATGATGTAAATGCTCACTATCATCAAAAAGGGAGAGAAGGTCAAGAAATGACAAAGTCAAGAAATGAGCGCATCAAGAGAAAATTCATAGCAATTTCTGTGTGTCCCACAATCAGTATAGATCAAGATTTATCACAAAGAATTATCAAATCAATTATCTTTATTGATCTTGAGTAAACGATTACAACTTTTTCTCTCTAAAATCTCTTTCTCTCTCTACAAAACTCTCTCTAGAATCACACACAAATTTCAACTCATCTATCTAGTCATATATCTATTAAACAGCAAAAACCTATTTATACCCACAAGCTAAAACAAGGAAACAAACAAATACAAGTAGACTTTGACTTTTATTACAAAATGACTTTGACTTTTAATGAGAGTTGACTTTCAACCTTGACTTCTTGAATCTTTGACCTTCAGTATTCTTGATCTTGTATCCAACAGATTTATGCTCTAACAATCTCCCCCTTTGGATTCAAGATCAACTTTGAAAAATTTAGCAGTTCAGTCTTCTATTTAAGCTCTGTCAGTACAATCTCCCTTTTTCTTTATAACATCTTTATCTTCAAAAACTGTTTGTGTTCTTCCAAAGTATGTCTTCAAAAGATATAACAATCTTCCCAAATATGGTAGAAACAATCTTCAACAATCTCTTCAAAAAAATTACCACACAACTCTTTCAGACTTCGAAAAGAAATTATCTTCAGATTTAGCTCGACTTGCTTCAGCAAATAATCTTCAAAGAAAATTTCTGTAAAATCAGCACATCTTCAAACATCTTTGACTTTGCTTGAACAACCTTTCAAACTTTCAAACTTTATCTTCTTCAAAACATTAACTTTGAAATTTCTGACTTGGACATTTATGAAAATCATCTCCCCCTTTTTGATGAAACGAGCATCGATATCATCAAAACTTTCTCCCAAGAAATGTATTTATCCAAACTGACCACTGATCTATCAAAAGGAGCCTCTGATTCTTTGTCAATTCGAACAATGTATTCATCTAGATCTTTTCAAATCCAGACAAAATATTCGTGTAACTCCTAAATCAACAAATGAATCAGTTAAAATGCCTGTCAGTAACACAAAGTTACTGTGTGTAACAGATACACATAGGAAAGGAGCTTTTGTTATGTTCACTCCCCCAGGGCTTCCATACAATCATTGAAACACCACAAAGGCAATTTCTATGAACGTTATGACAAAGAAACAAATTCCTTATGTGTTCGTGCAAGTGATAGAAAGAATAAGCATATGAGGATTGCTTATAAAGGCTCAAAATTTTGTAAACCACTGAGACTACAGTAGATAAACACAGACTCAATGTGCATGATCGAAGTGCGAAGGTGGGGCAAACTTCCTTCTGTTTCAATATCCAGATTTTCCAAATGAAAATCAGATAGATTATGTGTTGCGTCCCCAGAAAAATATGAAACATTTTCTTTTTGAGAAGAAAATGAGTGGTTGATGGGGTTTAAGAAAGAGTTGGCATACGCTAGTTGCCTGTTTCAATAACATTCACCAAAGAATTGTGAAACATTAGTAATGTGGTTGCCCGGCTCAGAAAGTAGTTGGTGCAGAGTTTGATATTCTTTTACTCTGTTCTTACACCGTCTTTCTTTTAAGCATTAAGCTCACATTTAACCAAGCTCTCTTTTACATTTTACCTCAACGTACAACCCACACTCATTTCTTTTTGACTCCTCACACTCAATCACTATGGATTAACTTCTTGGGTAGGAAACACTGGTAATCGTGAATCCATAGAAGTTCATTTTAAGTCCTAGCACAAAGAACCCATATGTTCTTATTAAAGCGTATGTTGCTCAAAATGGTTTAACTAGAACAGTTAAAGCTCAAATACAAGTCAGATGTATATATGCTCAGAATATAATCATGAAGATATGAGCATTTTTAAACATGGAAGTATTTTCAAACAAGTATATTGAATGAATAGATAAGAATACAAAAGACTTGTTTGAAAATCTGACATTGAATGGAAATGATCAGAAATGAAATGATATATCAATCAAGGCTTATGGTCAATAATAATGGATATTGTCTATATGAACCAAAATATAGACATTCTTGAAATGGCGTTCATAAATGAAATATCGCTCAAAATTCTTTAAAGTACAAGCGGGGTGTCTTACCATCGAAAAATATTTTTCAAATTTGAGACATGGTAAGAACATTTTGAACAAAAAGTCAAACCGATGTGTGTGAATACTTGAAAGTATAAAGAAAAGACAATACGCAAGTATTTATCTTTGGAAACACACGGTTTAAAACACATTTCAGCACAAATAAATCTTGAAAAACATTTAAAATCACACTTCCAATTCATGAAATCTGTTTAAGAATCGGGAAGTGGTTTGAACATTTAAGAACATGTTTTCTATGATCAAAAGTTGTCCTTCTTTCAACCATATATGAGATTAAGATAAGAAATTTAACCTTATTATGCAGTCTTAAATCTCATGAAGTCAGCTGAAGTCATAAAGATATGATCTTGTAAGCTTCTCTCATCCTGCACAAGTCTCAAAGTCATGTCAAAGCAACTTTATTCACAAATTTATTCAAAATTAAAAGACATAAAGCAGTAAAACAATGAGAGTACGAGTTCTGATATGAAGTAATCAAAAATCATATCCTTACTCCTTTTGTTGTACGCATAAACTCCCCTTAAATTCATGCCCCACAAAAAAAAATTAGCAGTTAAATTCTATAAACTCCCCTTCAAAAAAATATTGATCATCTTAGAATCTTGTCTCACATATGTCGGGTCTGCAAGAGAAATCAGGAAACAACAATTTTAGGTATCCATTTAAAAACGGGTCCTAACAGATTAGCACAAGATTTTGGCATCCATTTGAATATGGATCCTCTTTTCCTTTGAAAACTTTTGAAAACATTTGGTTTAGAAGAATAAACATGATAAGATCCAAACCAATCATTAGAATTATGATGATAAGCAAAATCATTCCACTGATAAGAATAAGATTTAGTAGTAGAACGAGATAATTGGAGCAATTGCTTTATTGAGGATCTCTTGTAAGAAGTTACAAGGTTTTTATTTGAAGAAGAAATAGAACCAACTACATCACACACACTACTAGTTGATCTGTTATAAGAACTATCAGTAATTGATTCTGCCTTTTCATCACTCTTCCTTTTAGGTCGCCATTCAGATCTCTCTTCCGACCTTTTCTTTCTTAAATCTGAAACACATAATTTAGATTTATTAGGAAAATCAGATTTCTGAAATTGATTTTTCTTGTGTTTACCAGTGTTGTTCTGTTTCTGTGAGCGCTGTTTCTTATGTTTCTTACCCTTTGCATAGTAATCAGCATTCACAGAAACTGATTCACCAACCTTAGTTGATGATTCACCTTTTTCATGAACACTTCGTAAAGCTTTTCCATTTATCAAAAAAGTAGAATGATTTGGAAGTGGAGCATTAAAGTCAAACATATCAATTTCCTCTATACACCCTTCATCAGAATTTAAAAAATCATTTGCATACTCAAATAAATCATCAAAATCAGTCTCAAAAGTTTGAAGTACTTTAGAAGATGGAGAACACACTTTAGATTTAAAATGAAAAATTGTGTTCTTCATCACTGTAGAAAATACATCTTGTGTTAGATCACCCAAAATTCTTTCATCAGATAAAATATTTTCTAATTCAATTATTTTGCTTTCTAAGACGAGTGGAGGTACATAAATTTTAGCTTGAACAGGTTTTGCCTCCATCTCAGTAGAAGAATAACTAGAAAAATAATCATTTGAAAGAAATTTTGATGTTTTAAAAAGATAACTATCATTCAGTCTTTCATAACAGAATGGTAGTTGCATTTTCTTTAAATTCATTCTTTTCTCATCTTCTTTTTACTCAACTTCTTTTGATGATTTGGTAATAAATTTGGGTTTCAAATGAGGATATTTATTAGCAGCATACATATAATTTGCATTATATATAGTTGGCTGTTTTCTGATAGCTTTTTCTGGATAATGAGGATTATCATAACCTAGTCCCCATTTTTCTTTAAAATCAGCTTCTTCATTAGGTGTATTCAAGAAAATCGTTTGATCTGTTTGGCCTCGAACATATAGTTTTGCTTCCAGACCATTTACTTTTTGCTCTAAAGTCTTGTTCTCAACCTGTAGTTTAAACGCTTTTAGAACACATTCTTGTTTTTCAGAATCAGACTTAGACAATTGTTTTTCAATATCAGAAATCTTACTTTCAAAACAATCCTTTTCATTTTTAAAATCAGAGGCAGATTTTCTTAGAGAATCAATTAAATCTTTGTTCCCAATAATTGATTTATTAAGTTCAAAGATCTGTTGATTTCTCCTAGCAACTCTATCTTTTTCCTTTTTCAGTTTGGATTGAAGGTCTTGAAGTTCGACCATCATGGCTTCCATTTTGGTCATGAAATCATTTTTAGTTAAGTTCATTACCTCGTCATCAGTCTCATCATCTTTCACCTCTTTTCCCATCAAGCATAAATGAGTTGACTCTTCTTGTTCTTCCTCCACATCAGAATGATCCAACCAGAATTCGTCTTCTGCCATTAATGCCTTGCCAGCTTCATGTTGCTTGGCCAAGAGCATTTTGTTTTTGTAGTACTCCGAGTTGCGAACTTTTGGCTTCCGACAATCTTTTGCGTAATGTCCGACCTTGCCACAGTTGTAGCATTTGATCAGATCATCACCTTTCTTTTCCGTACTGGTGTAATCATTCACAAACTTTTTCTTTTCTTCCGGCTTCTTCTCAACAAATCTACTTCCTTCCACTCTTTCTCTATGCTCGTGGTTCTTTGACCTTGATAAAGAATATCTCTGAGAATTAGAACCCGGTTTCTTGTAGAATTTCTTTTGAAAAGCACGTGTCAGTAACAGCATTGCTTGCTTTAGATTCTCTCCATCATCTCCATCAGATTCAGACTCTGATTCAGAACTAGAAACCACTATCTTCTTCTTTTTCTTCTTCTCTTTCTTTTCTTTCTCTCCAGCTACCAGTGCTATGGGATCAACAGCCTTCTCAATTTTCTTTTTCTCAGATCTTTTCTCTTCCACCTCTTCCTCATTTTGCCGTAGAGTCTCGTAGACTTCATGTAGTGGAATTTCACTTAAATCTTTCATCTGCTTCATACGACGAGTATGCTTTTTCCACTCGGGTTGTAAGATACTGAGAAACTTCACGTTGTTCTCAATATGTTGCTTCTTGACCTGGTTCTTGGAAAGCTCATTCAGAAGTAGAACAAACCTTTCATATGTATCCTCCAGATTCTCATTCTCCTTTACTTTAAACTCTTCATAGCTATTTATACAGTTAGCTATCTTCATCTGGTTGCCTACTTTTGAACCCAACATCATCTTCTAAAGTTGATCCCACATAGATTTTGCAGATGCATTGTAGTTGTCTATTTTCACATAGATCTCATTGGTCATGCTTTGTAAAAGCAAAGATCCGTCCTTTTTATCAGCATCAAACCGATTCTTTTGTTCATCAGAGAATTTTGCATAATCTTTCTGAACTCTCTTTGTTTTCGGAGCTCCATCTAAATCAATACCTTCAGCAGGAATCTCCTCAGTAATTTTTGGCATTGGACCATCTTCTATTGATGCTAGAATGTTCTTTCCATTCGTTTGACGATTAATAAAATCGAGAAATCTGTCTTTCCATTGCTCATATTCCCCTTTAAACAATACTGGGGGCTTGACATCTGTGCCAATTGAGAGAGCGTCTCTGGAAGTCATCTTGATCTACACTGTTTACTTGATCGTCAAAATTCAGAAAGTAAAGTTGGATCTACAAAAATCAAACTTAGTTAAATTTCAAAAAAAAAAAAGTTCAGAAAAAAAATTTCTAAGTATAAAACTCGCAAACCAAACAAACCTAAACAAAACGCGCAAATGCCTGTATGCGAGTTTGAGAAATGCGCAAGAGCTTATCTGCGAGTTTGAGAAACACGCAAGAGCTTATCTGCGAGTTTGAGAAACACGCAAGAGCTTATCTGCGAGTTTTAGAAACACGCAAGACCCTATATGCGAGTTTGAGAAACACGCACAATGCACTCTGCGAGTTTTGACACTTAGAATATTTTCGAAATTCAACTTCACGCTAAAAGTAAACGTGCAAGATTCAAAAACTTGCGAGTTCTAGACTTAGAAAAAATAAACCAAGGATACTTCACCAAACGCGCAAACACCAAACGCGCAAACACCAAACGTGCAAACACCAAACGCGCAAACACTTCTTCGCGCACAACAAGGAAGTTGAACAGTAGAAACTCGCACCTAGTTATGTGCGAGTTTTAGCTTCCCGCACGACTCGATTAGCGAGTTCCTTACTTCAAACTCAAAATAGTTCTTTGCGAGTTCATCGAAGCTTGCGAGTTCATCGAAGCTTGCGAGTTCTACCTTCTGCGAGTTCTTGACTTAGCGAGTTCTTTCTTCTGCGAGTTCTTCCTTAGCGAGTTTTGTGGATCTTGCGAGTTCGTCACTTTTCGAACTCGAAACTTGATTTTTCCATTGAAATCGATTGAAATCTTTATCAATTGACTTGAAACTTTGCAGGGATCTTCGAAATCAATATTCGAACAGGTTACAATACAAGAATTACAATTACAAACACAAATTGATACATTTTAATCCTATCACAGTGCTTACAGACTCGAGTTCAAAATTTTGAACAAAAATCCAAAATTCACCCTCAATCTGTGTGAATTAGCCTAAGTAACCTGAATCAAACTTGTTCTATACATCAAATTGATTCTATTACCAACAAGTTTGCATTCAAAACAACTGAAAATCAATAAAATCAAATCCAACAGTACATTTAGCGAGTTCGTCCACTTTCGATCTGAAATTCACAAAATCGATCCAATCTTTCTGAATTTTGATCTGCTCTAATACCAATTGTGTGTCCCACAATCAGTATAGATCAAGATTTATCACAAAGAATTATCAAATCAATTATCTTTATTGATCTTGAGTAAACGATTACAACTTTTTCTCTCTAAAATCTCTTTCTCTCTCTACAAAACTCTCTCTCGAATCACACACAAATTTCAACTCATCTATCTAGTCATATATCTATTAAACATCAAAAACCTATTTATACCCACAAGCTAAAACAAGGAAACAAACAAATACAAGTAGACTTTGACTTTTATTACAAAATGACTTTGACTTTTAATGAGAGTTGACTTTCAACCTTGACTTCTTGAATCTTTGACCTTCAGTATTCTTGATCTTGTATCCAACAGATTTATGCTCTAACAGTTTCAAATAACGACAGACAGCTCATATTGCATTATCTCAAAGATTTCTGATAGTTTGATGAAGAATCAGAAATTTTCTTTGAAGATTGTTTTGGAAAGAGAAAAGTGAGCTACAACTGTAGATAATTTCTTTGCTGTAAGATAATGGAGATTGACTTTGAACAAGTTTGGCAAAGCTCATCTCTAACAACAAATTAACCCTATGGTACATAACAGTATGATGTGCTTTTTTAAGGTGTTAGTTGATTTTTTTTTACCTTTTAGTGGTTTTACGTTTTAGTTTTAGTATATAATCTACTTATATGTAGTATTAGATTAGAGTAATAATAAAAATATATGTGTGTATGTAATGAGGCCTAATCAAATACAAATCGTTTGAATCCTACAAGTCATACAAACCCATCATCACTGTTCGTCCAATTTGATCAACAGTAGGGAGCAAAGCGGTGGCATAATTGTAAATATTCCTTAAGAAGATGTCAGCCTTCGGATGAAAAGGGACATTGAAGGCTAAATCAGTGAAAGGAACCTAAATCCAAATTAGGAATATATGAAATCCCCCTCAAACACTAAGGGGGCGTTTGGTTCACATATGGAATTTGGTGGAATTGGAATCCATCAAAGAAATTTGACTTTGAAGGAACTGAAATGGAATTTGATGGAATTAGACCACGCATTTAGTAGGTAGGAATTGGAATATAATCTCTCAAAAGAATTGGAATACCCATTTGTGTTTGGGGGGAGGGTGGTAGATGCGATGGCGACAGTTACCCCTACCGACCCCGACTCGCCGCCACAACACACCCCCACCCATCTACCACCATGCCATTATTGTCGACGTCACAACACCCTTCTCACCTTCCCTCCCACCCTGGTGGAATTAGTGGTGGGTGGTGGTACCCACCTGTCCTCGCCAAGCCCTTACCCCACCAACCACAATGCCACTACTATCGTAGCAACAACCACCACCCACCACCAATACCACCAGAGTGTGGTGGACAGGGGGTAAGGGTGGGGGATAGGGGTGGTAGTTGTGAAAATGACATTAGTGGCATGGTGGTCATTGGGGTGGGTGGTAGGGTGGTAGCTATGACGTTAAGGGTGGTAGACGAAGGTGGGAACCCCAAAATGAGGTAAATAAATATGAAAATGCCACGTGCATTCCTTTGATCCGCGCCTCCACCGAACGTCAAGGAAAAAGAAAGAGGAAAGAGGAAAAATAAAAACAAAATAAAATGAGTTTTTATTTTATTGGACAAAAAGATGAAGATAAAATAATTGAAAAGGGGTCAATTATAGCATTTAAAGAAAGTGGGATGTGAATAAAGGAGGTTATATTCACTTGGATTGAAAATAATAAAGTTTTATGTCAACAAGGGCAAAATGTAATTTCCAGAAAGTCAAGAGATCAAAGTATCAAATTGTCTAGACTCAATGGACTGGTTTGCAATAAAAATCAGAAAAATTGATTTTAAAGATCAATCTGACGTACAGAGTGATATGGTCTGATGGAGTGATTTTATTTCTTTTTCAGGATTCCTTTTTTATATATATACAACACCTAGTTATCAATGATTACAATCATTTTTGTTTCAAGAAAAATGAGAGTTTTAGAGGGATAGATATGGATGAAAACATTGGAGTTATGTTATGGTGTCTTCAAATGGAGGTAAGAAACTCAACCAAGTTTTATGTTATTTTTATGTTCATAACTTTGTTTTAAGTTCTCCGTTGTATCCCAGTAATTATGTGCCTCATATTTGTGTTTTAAGGGTCAAAATCGATGTTCAAAGTTTTGTAAGTTTAATTAAAAACTTAAACTTCAAATGAGAAAATGAGGCTCATCTCTTGACAAAAGCTAGTGTTGTTTATGTCAAAATGTTGGTAAAAATATTACCAAAAGTTTGATGCAATAAAAAAGAAGAAAAATGAGCAATAAACGAGTCATTTAAAGGTTAAAAGCTTAAAAAAATGCAGTTATGGTTGTTGTTGTCTTTATGGTGCATGTTTCTGGTGTTGGTCTAGTAGGGCCCACTAGATTCAGGGCCTACTAGATCCATGCTCAGTAAAATAAAAAATAAAAAACCCTATTAAGAGAATTATGTCGCAGGTCTTGATATAGGGGTTCTTGGCATCAAATGCAACACTCCAACCATTTGATCCAATGATTTTCTGTTGCTTTGAATGGTTAGAGAATTTAGTTATTGATTAATTTTATCCGTTTCTATTTATAAAAAGATAAATAAAATAAAATATGGTGTATGGAGTTTTAAAGGGTTTGAACCCTGAAACTTAAGTCAAATGTTATTTCCTTGTTCTATGGAAATAATAGAAGTTTAATATCTAAAATTTAATTTCAAAATTATCCTTAGACCCTTATCAAATGTAACTTTGACTCATATTAGTTACTTTAGCTTATTGAAATATTGAAATGTCCCTATAATTTAGGAATCAATATTTTTAAGCATTTTGCTACCGAAATGGTATACAATAGAAAATTGGTTTCAAATTCAGTTAATTCTTTTTAAAGGGGTGATTACAATAAATATGTTGTTTATTTGTTTAGGTGATTTAAAATGTAAGATGTAAAGTGTGGTAACAAAGAGAATTATTAACGAGCTTTTTGATCTTAGAGGATTATGAAATTATTTATTTATTAAGGAGATGGTTTTGAAATTTTTAGTTAAATTTAAATGACGTATTTGAGGTGTCGTATTTGGTTAAAGACACTTGCGGAACAAATTATTCTTTTGGTTATCAATAGGGTAAATCGACGTTAAGGATCGTTATTAAGCGCGGTTCTTAGAGGTTTATTAAATTATTTCGATGGTTTAATAATGAGATTAAAGCATCATATTTTGGTTAAATAATTATTGGAACGTTTTAATTTAGAGAGATTGATTTATAATATTATAAAACAATTATTTTGACGTTTTAACACGTCATCAAGTTTTAGACTTGAGGTCCGACTAAAGTTTGTCGAGGTTGATCGAGGGTTGACTTTTACCTCGTTTGACCCATGAGTATTTTGACGATGAGATCAAATAGAGATAATTGAGTCATTAAGAGACCCGGGTTTAGAGTTTGACTTTAGATCAAATCGGGTTGACCATAATTGATATTTGTTGACTTTTGGAGAAATTAAGTCATTAATTGGATATGGTAGTATGAAATGTGTATGTTTTCAGTCAAGAGCTATCAGTAGCCAATATACACGCGATCACGATCAGGTGAGTTTTCATGAGACTTACAATGGGATGCATACATACGTACAAATTATTTTAAGCATTATATGATTTGAATGGTGATGTGTGCGTATGCACAATGTTTCAGTTTTCATACATGTTACAATATATTTTACATGTATGTTATTTATGACAATCGCATGCTCTATGTTTATTGTTTTCAAACAATTCTAGCATGCCATGTTATATGACAGTTTTATGATCAGTTTTAAGGGGCGGGCATTTGACTAGTAAATCACGGACAAGTGGCACGACCCAGGCAAGTGGGTGATCGAATAAAACAGAAAGTTCAACCCAGGGCGTGTCAGTGACAAAATGACCCATATTCGACCAAAAATTTTTACGAGATCTCAATTGTTTCACTGTTGCATGTTTTCAAAAAATGCATGCTATTTGTTACAGAGTTTACAAGTTGATATGCACGATGTGATATGATTTTATTCACGAAAACCATGAACTCACTGAGCTTTATAAGCTGACTATAGTATGCATATCAGGGACAAGAGGTTTCAGGTTGGACAAAAGAAAAAGGGCACACATAGAGACTTGCCTTGTCTATTTAAGTTTGATATTTATGTCCAGACATCTATTTGTGAATAAATATTGTAACGCAACTCGGTATGGTACGGTTTAGCATTTTAAGTTACATATTTATTATTTTAAATTCAGTTGTAAACCGTTTTAATTTAGCTGTTATTTTGGAGAATTGTTTTAGATTACGTAACACTTATCAAGGCGAAAATATGTGTGTTACAAGTTGGTATCAGAGCAGTAGTTCAAGAGAAATAGGTTATGATATATAGCCTAAGCTTGAACCGTTAGTGGTAAGAATGATTCCTTAGCTTTAGACATAAATCAATATTAGTATCGCACTAGATCAGTATCAACGTAACACGTGTTAGACACAATATAACTCAACGTAAGTACAAGCTACTATTATGTGACAATAGAATAAGTTCATGTATAGTTATACTTGATCAAATGTTTTCTCTTAGAGATGATTGATGTTAAGAATGCAGGTAGGTTGCTTAGAAGTAAAACTCGTGTAAAGTATCGCATAACAAATATTGTATGGGCTTATGCTTTAGAGTAGGAAAATGTGATTATCCAGATTTAGAATTGTTGATGCAAATATGATTTCAATAGTACCAGTAGTCTTAGTGGGTTGTTTTATAAGTCATTTTAAAGTTGACAATTCCAGTCTCAGTTAGTTTTTAGTTATGCATGTTCAGTTTGGTATGTGTGTGAAGGGTCACATATCTGGGTACCTATGTACACATGTTTGTCTAGTTTATCTTAGTAACCAGTACATATTATGGTCACTATATGTGATTGGTTCAGATAGATAGATGACCCTCACACTACGCCAAGAGAGTCAAATTTTCTAAAGTGTCTAGCCTCGTTATTATGTTTAAAAGAAAATTTTTCAGAACATTTAGATATCAGATTCATTGTTTCAGATCAACCTAAATGTTAATGCTTTGAAGTAACATTTGTCCATATAATTTTTAATTTAGAATCATGGGCTTTCAGTAACTCCATCTTGGTTGAAAAACGCAACAGTAGCGTTTTGAACCTGATGAGCATAATGTGTGGACCATACTTAGAGAAATTATTATAGTCATTATTTGTAGTGTGTTCAGTTATTTGAGAAATAAGGCTAAACATGTATAATGTCAGAATTTGGTCTTGCAACCGTTAAAGAACATAAGTTGTAAGAAAAAGAAATTTTTCTTGTGAATTGTAGATACAAAGTTTCAGTTTTCTTGGTCACATAGTAGAAAAAAAAAAGACATCTAAGTAAAAGCTAACAAGCTCAGAGGTTGTGTCATATCTAAAGCGGTCAAGATTAGTAACCGAGATAAAATTTTATTTTGGTTACTATATTATTGTCGGGGATTCATTCAGGGTTCTCTAAATTGCAGACTTTAATGTCAACATAGACTCGGACAACACAAGAAGTTAGATTGAGGTCAGATAGAACAAGTCTTTCAGTTATTGAAAGCAAAAGTAAAGTTATGTATAAATTTGATGGTTGCCAGAAGGACTAGAAAACCTTATAGTTCTCAGTGATACCTCGAATTTCGAATTAGATTTAATATTAATGCCATGAGGCAAGTTTATCGCATACGCATTAAGTCAAGTGTAAGGACATGAGAAGACTAATACAAGACATGATAGAGAGCTAGCAACATGGTACTTTCACTCGAATTTTGTGAGACATTACCAAGACGGATAAAAGTGTAATATGTACACATATCACGATAATTAAAATCCCATGTTCCATTGGGAAATGAAAAAAAAAAGTTTAAGTTAGAGTTGTCGATTATCATCGTCAAAGAATTACGATGATGAAATTCACTGTCATTCAGATAGGCAAGGAAGGATCAAATTGATCAGATGGTGAGTTGCGATGATAAACATCACATTGAGTGCGGGCAATCATAGTCAAGTACTTCAGTAAAAGACTTTTCTATAAGAGAGTTATAAGAAATAAAGAATGACTAACCACGTTGAGTTTCTACTGATAGACTCAGATAAAATCTGATGATTTTTGGACAAAACATGGGTTCCAGCTTGGAAGGTCTGCAAAATACAATGTTAGAAGGATTATGTAAATTCTTATGCCCGAGGCACACTGATAGTGATAAGATGTGCAATAATTTGAAAATATTCCTTAGAATGTGTAAGGAAAAGAAAGAAAATGTTACGTCAAGTCGGTGACAGTAAGTGGGGGAAAACTCTAAGTTTCAGTAAGGACTAGTATATGCCTGTAGGCCTATGTACAAAGTCAAATTATTAAGGAAAATATTAATCTAAGAGCCTTCAAGCGAAACTAAGTAAGTGATACAACATGTGTTCCCTACCACATAAAGAGATGGTAAAGCAAGGTACAATATGTATTATAAGTTATGTCACAATACCTCAACAATTTTTAGTATGTATGTTAAGTAAGCATTAATGACTCCATTAGTTATCAGTATATGAATTGAGTATGCATAAGAGTATCCGCAAGGACATTAGCATTATGCATCATTTTCGATAAAGTATTTCTAGTGGTGCTCATCTATCTCAGGTTTGATGAGTGTTCCAACAGTGTTCATGTTAACACACACTACGTTAATCATTGAATTCGGCCATGAGGTGTTGCATAGTTTATGTGGAAGTACATTATGTATAAGAAGTTGTCCAATATATGCATAAAAGTGTGGTAGTCAGATATGTTACCAATATGAGTTAAGTAACGACGTGAGAAAATTGGAAATACATAGTACATGAAGACTTACGCTATTGAGCAACATAAACCGCTAGAGTTTAGGACGGAGACAATATGATGTTAAAGACATCACTTTGAAAGGAATCGCTTTGAAAATACATAGTTTATATGACAAGTAAGGTAAATGAAGTCCAAATTTTATTGGATCAAAGAGTTAGTTGCAAAAGCTGATAGAGTAACCAAAGTTGGTCACAAGGTTATAAATTTAATTCTCGACATTTTTTGTGTGTCTAATTAAAAAAAATGTTTGGCTGATGAGTAAACTGTCATAAATTTGGAAGGTGTTGAGGTCAGCAACACACTCACTTGTGTAAAGAAGATCGTCGAAGTGTTGGCTAGGAAAACGAAAAAACTAAGGAATAAGAATACATCTTTGGTACTAGTGATGGTATTGATTAAATTAGAATTCCTAAGGTTCAGAAATAACATGGTAGCCAGAGAATAGACAAGGACTAAAAATCCGCATCAACCTAGCCAGTATAATTCCGAGGACATAATTTCTTAAAGGAGGAGAGATTTATGATACCCTAAAATGAGGTAAATAAATAAATATGAAAAGGCCACACGCATTCTTTTGATCCGCGCCTCCACCAAACGTCACGTAAAAAGAAAAAGGAAAGAGGAAAAATAGAAATAAAATAAAATGAGTTTTTATTTTATTGGACAAAAAGATGAAAACAAAATAATTGAATAGGGGTCAGTTATAGCATTTAATGAAAGTGGGATGTAAATAAAGAAGGTTATATTCACTTGGATTGAAAATAATAAAGTTTTATGTCAATAAGGGGAAAAATGTAATTTTCAGAAAGTCAAGGGAGCAAAGTAACAAATTGTCTAGACTTAATGGACTTGTTCGCAATAAAATCAGAAAATGTGATTATAGAGATCAATCTGACGTAGAGAGTGATATGGTCTGATATGGAGTGATTTTGTTTCTTTTTCAAGATTCCTTTTTTTATATACAACCCCTAGTTATCAACGATTACGCTCATTTTTGTTTCAAGAAAAATGGGAGTTTTAGAGGGAGAGATATGGATGAAAACATCGGAGTTATGTTATAGTGTCTTCAAATGGAGGTAAGAAACTCGACCAAGTTTTGTGTTATTTTTATGTTCATAACTTCGTTTTAAGTTCTCCATTGTATCCCAGTAATTCTTTGCCTCGTATTTGTGTTTTGAGGGTCAAAAATGATGTTCAAAGTTTTGTAAGTTTAGTACTTCAAATGAGAAAATGAGGTTCATCTCTTGACGAAAATTAGTGATTTTTATGTCAAAATGTTAGTAAAAACATTACCAAAAGTTTGATGCAATAAAAAAGAAGAAGAATGAGCAATAAACTAGTCATTTGAAGGTTAAAAGCTTCAAAATACGCAGTTATGGTTGTTGTTGTCTTTATGGTGCATGTTTCTGGTGTTGGTCTGGTAGGGCCTACTAGATTCATGCTCAGTTTAAAAAAAATTCCTATTGAGAGAGTTCCATGTCACAGGGCTTGATATTGGGGTTCATGGCATCAAATGCAACACACCAACCATTTGATCCAATTCTGTTGCTTTGAATGGTTAGAGAATTTAGTTATTGATTAATTTTATCCGTTTCTATTTATAAAAAGATAAATAAAATATGGTGTATGGAGTTTTAAAGGGTTTGAACCCTGAAGCTTAAGTCAAATGTTATTTCCTTGTTCTATGGAAATAATAGAAGTTCAATATCTAAAATTTATTTTCAAAATTATCCTTAGACCCTTATCAAATGTAACTTTGACTTATATTAGTTACTGAGCTTATTGAAATATTGAAATGTCCCTATAATTTAGGAATCAATATTTTTAAGAATTTTGCTACCGAAATGGTATACAACAGAAAATTGGTTTCAGTTAATTGTTTTTAATGGGGTGATTACAATAAATCTATTGTTTATTCATTTAGGTGATTTAAAATGTAAGATGTAAAGTTTGGTAACAAAGAGAATTATTAACGAGCTTTTTGATCTTTTAGAGGATTATGAAATTATTTATTTATTAAGGAGATGGTTATGAATTTTTTAGTTAAATTTAAATGACGTATTTGAGGCGTCGTATTTCGTTAAAGACACTTGCGGAGCAAATGATTCTTTTGGTTATCAAGAGGGTAAATCGATGTTAAGGATCGTTATTAAGCGTGGTTCTTATAGGTTTATTAAATTATTTCGATGGTTTAATAATGAGATTAAAGCGTCATATTTGAGTTAAATGATTATTCGAACGCTTTATTTTAGGGAGATTGATTTATAGTATTATAAAACAATTATTTTGACGTTTTAGGACGTCATCGAGCTTTTCACTTGGGGTCTGACTAAAGTTAGTCGAGGTTGACCGAGGGTTGACTTTTACCTCGTTTGACCCATGAGTATTTTGACGATGAGATCAAATAGAGATAATTGAGTCATTAAGAGACCCGGGTTTAGAGTTTGGCTTTAGATCAAGTCGGGTTGACCATAATTGACTTTTGTTGACTCTTGTAGAAATTAAGCCATTAATTGGATATGGTGGTATAAAATGCGTAGGTTTTTAGTCAAGAGCAATCAGTAGCTGATCTACACACGATCAGGTGAGTTTTCATGAGAGTTACAATGGGATGCATACATACGTACAAACTTATTTTAAGCATTATATGATGTTGGGAACTGAAGATGTGACTAAGTCATTAATGCTGCCAGTTCAGAGTTAGTGCTCCCAGAGGATTTCAAAGATTAATACTGCTAGGTATTACTACTTCTAGTAGAATTAATACTGCTAGTCAAAGTTAGTGCTTCTTGATCAAAGTTAGTACTGCTTAGCTAGTTAGTACTGCTAGAGGTTAGTGTTGCTTAGTAGTTAATGCTGCCAAGATTCAGTTAATACTTCCAAGGTAATTAATACTGCTTCTGAGATAAACTGAAGATAATATTGAAGAGACCGCGTCTGAAGATATACATGGAAAGCTTGGAGATAATTATGAAGATTATCTTGAAGATCTTTTTAAGTTTTGTAATTATCTTTTATTATTCAGTATATATATAATTGCTTAGAATAGTTAGATAGAACTTTAATGCTGAGTTTTTGTTTTTAGAGAGAATCAACCTCAAGGCATAGTTCCTAATTCTAGAGACGTAGAATTCGTCTTGAAAGAGTCTGTTCTTCAAGATTGAGGTTGTGTGTGTAATCTTGTAACTTCAATCATTCAATATAAGTTTGCAAGTTATTCATCAGATTTACTGTTTGTTTACTGTTTCATTAAAATATCAAAGTGTTATTCCGCAAACTTCTTTGATATTGTTTCTGAGTATTTATAATCCTTGTTAAGAATTCGATCCTGACAAGTGGTATCAGAGCCGGTTCTCTCAGAAACATTCATTCATTCATCATGGAAAACTTTGCAGAATCAAACAGTACTCTTGTCTCTAAGGTTCCAATGCTCAAACCCAATGAGTTTGACATGTGGAAGATCAGAATCAGGCAATACATTCTCCTTACTGACTACTCAATGTGGGATGTCATTGAGAATGGCCCCTCTACTGAAGGTCAGATTGGACCAGATGGTAAAAGATCTCCACCAAAGACAGATGGTGAGAGGAAGATTAGACAGACAGAGATGAAGGCCTTGAGCACACTGCTCTTGGCCATCCCCAATGAATATCAGCATCAATTCTGTAACTGCACAGATGCTCAGATTCTCTGGAATGCTCTAGAGAAAAGATTTGTTGGAACTAAAAGCACCAAAAGAAATCAAATGGATATTCTAAAGCAGCAGTATGAGAACTTCACTTCTTCAAAGAATGAGTCCATGACTCAAACTTTTGACAGGTTCAACAAGCTTATTGGTGAACTGGCTACTGTGGGAGTGAAGATGGAGCAAGATGATATCAACAGGAAATTCCTCAGATCTCTTGGAGAAGAATGGACTATGTACACTGTCTCATATAGACAGAGTGACAATCTGGAAGAGAAGGAACTAGATGATCTGTATAATGATCTAAGAGTTTTTGAATCAGAGGTAGAAGCTAAGAAGAAGCCCACTGGGTATATTCATAATGCAGCACTTCTATCAGCATCTGCTGATACTACTGCCAACCCTGAAGCAGTTAGTGTTGCTAGTGAAGTGAATTCAGAAAAAGGCACTGAAACTGTCTTTGAAGCCTTTTTGTCAAGACATAGCAACAACTCTTTGATTAATGATGATCTGGAACAAATTCACCCTGATGACTTGGAGGAGATGGACATTAAATGGCAAATGCCCATGTTATCTATGAGGGTGAAGAAGTTTATTAAAAGAACTGGGAGGAACAACTTCTCTCAAAGAAGAGAAGATGGTGCTGGTTTTGACAAGACAAAGGTGGAATGCTATAAGTGCCACATGAAGGGACACTTTGCTAGAGAATGCAGAAGTAGTGTGCCAAATAACAACCACCAACAAGCCCAGAATGGAGGCTACAATCAAAACAAGAACTCTGCTCAAGCCCTTGTTTCTCAACAAGGAATGGGGTTTGACTGGAGTGACCAAGCTGAGGAAGCCATTCAGAATCAAGCTCTTATGGCAGAGGTATCTGATCTTCCCTCTGAGGTAAGTTCTAATCTTTGTACTCAATCTTGCATAGATACTGTCAAAAGGTACAAGGATCACAACCAAAACATGTGTGATGACCTCAAAAGATTAGAAAAGGACAGAAGAGATTATGTGTTGATAGTGGAGAGGTTTGAAGAACAAATCAAAGGCTTTCAAGCCAATGAACTTCAACACTCTTATGACACAAACTACTGGAAGTGGGAAAAGAATGAGTTAGAGACCAAACTGTCTAAGTCCAAAGAAGAGAATGATAAGTTGAAAGAAGAATTAGCTAAGGTTAAGCTTGATATAGAAAAGTTTTCATATGCCTCAAAATCAATGGATTCTCTTCTAAAGGCTCAGATTTATGATAAGATGAAGCCTGGTGTTGGATACAACAACACACCTCCTCCTTATAACAACAACTATATCCCTCCTACATCAGACCTGTTAGAGACCAAGGAGAAAAAGGACTTGTCTGAGAAAGCATTTAAGATAGATCCTTTGGATGAGGTGGTGGTTAAGGATCTGACTGAGAAAGAAGCTAGTGAGAATAGGAATAATGCTGTGAGTAAAGAGATACCCTTAGAAAACAACATTATCACCAATGAGGGATGTGGAAAAATCTGGGTCAAGTCTAAAGAGATAGAGAAGACCAAAGGAAAGGCTAACAAGGTCCATTACAAACAGACCACGGTTGTGAATCCTGGCCCTTGTAAACAGTGTGCTTGCAATAAAACTGAGAGCCCAAATTCTGGTACAAAGAGAGGTAATCAAAGAAACTGGAATAATCAATGGGCTCAGAAACAAGGAGTTGATCTGAGTAAGATAATCAGACCAAAACCATGTTTCATATGTGGCAAGTTAAATCATTTGGCTAAGTACTGTTTCTTTAATCCTATTAACCAAAGAATGAGCTTTCAAAGATGTGTGCAAAAACCTTTTGGTTATAGGAAGGCTGGAAAGAAACATGTGGCTAAGAAATCTGTTGAAACCAAAGGCCAAATGAAGAAAAAGGTTTTAAAAGAGAGTATTAAAATGTGGGTGCCCAGAAGCACTAAAACTGTTAGTACTGCTACATCCAATAATACTGCTGACAGGGATAGTGCTGCCAGGAGCAATACTGCTGCTACCAGTGTTAGTACTGCTGAGAAGATTAATGTTTCTAATACTGTTAGTACTTCTTCAAAGGTTACTACTGCTAACACAGTTACTGCTGCTGATGCAGTTACTACTTCTAACAAGGTTAATACTGCTAAGCATGCAAGTACTGCTAATGCAGTTAGTTCTTCTAAAACCAGTACTGCTTCTAGCAAATGTGCTGCAAAACTCATTATTGTGACAAAGTACTCCAGCAATGAGGAGTCAAAGTTTAAAAATCTTGTCAAAAAGGAATGCAAATATTTTGATGAGAAAGGGGTACCCAAGACCACTTTGGCTTGGGTTCCTAATCCATACTAACTGATTTATCTTATGTGCAGGGCAACCAACAGCTCAAGGGGAAGAGCATCTGGCATGTGGATAGTGGTTGCTCTAGGCACATGACAGGCAACATGTCATGCCTTCAGGATTTCAAGCATATCAATGGAGGACATGTTGCATTTGGAGACAATCTTGCAGGTGGAAAAATAAGTGGAAAAGGTAATGTTACAAAAGGTAAGATGACATTTGAGGATGTCTACTATGTTGATCAGTTAAAGTACAACCTGTTAAGTGTATCACAGGTTTGTGACAAACAACATAGTATACTATTTACAAATACATAATGTATGATCCTTGCTCCAGGATTCAAGGTAGTTGATGAAAGCATGATACTACTTAGAACTCCAAGAAAGGACAATGTTTACTGTCTAGATATGGACAATGTTTCAAGTGATTCATCCCTAAACTGTCTTGTTTCAAAAGCTTCTATGGATGAATCCTCTCTTTGGCACAGAAGGATGTGTCACATGAATTTCAAGACAATGAACAAACTTGTTAAAAACAACCTTGTAAGAGGTTTACCATCAAAAGTCTTTTCATGTGATGATCATTGTGTTGCTTGTCTTAAAGGCAAACAGCACAAAACTTCTCATAAGACCAAAGAGTTAAATTCAATTTCTTCTTGTCTCCAAGTATTACATATGGATCTGTTTGGCCCTACAAATGTGATGAGCATAGGGAAGAAATCATAATGCCTAGTTATTGTTGATGATTACTCCAGATTTACTTGGGTATATTTTCTAAGGACTAAGGATGAGACAAGTGGACTGATCAAATCCTTTATTCTAAGAATTGAAAAC
Organism: Arctium minus; assembly: GCA_954870635.1. NCBI lineage: Eukaryota > Viridiplantae > Streptophyta > Magnoliopsida > Asterales > Asteraceae > Arctium > Arctium minus. The sequence continues at coordinate 44,699,785 of OX941089.1, read as the reverse complement.
CAAACTAATCAAAAAGTAAAAGTCATTAGATCAGACAATGGAACTGAATTTAAAAATCTTGATCTAAACAACTTTTGTGAAGAAAAAGGCATTGAGAGACAATATAGTGCTCCTAGGACTCCACAACAAAATGGGGTTGCTGAGAGAAGGAATAGGACACTAATTGAGGCTGCTAGATCTCTGTTAGCTGATTCAAAACTGCCAATTACTTTCTGGGCTGAAGCAGTTAATACTGCCTGTTATGTCCAAAACAGAGTGTTAGTGGTCAAGCCAAAGAACAAGACACCTTATGAGCTCTTAAATAAAAGAAAACCCTTTATTGGATTTTTTAAACCATTTGGGTGTCCTTGTACAATTCTCAATACTAAATCTCACTTAGGGAAGTTTGATAGCAAGGCAGATGATGGATTCCTTGTGGGTTACTCATCTCAAAGTAAAGCCTACAGAGTTTCTAATACTTCTTCTAGAATAATTGAGGAAAGTGACAATGTCAAATGCAATGAGAACACACCAAATCCTATTGGGTCTGGTCCTCAGTGGTTGTTTGACATTGATTCACTAACTAACTCTTTTGGTTTCAGTAGTGATGATTATACAGGACCAGGTAGTGGAGGATCAGGGACTACACAAGTTCAAGAAAATATACCTCAGTCTGTAATTTTTCCCATACCTACAGTGAATCCTATTGAAGACTGTGAAAAGGAGCCATCTACTGAACCAAATCAGAGTGAAGAAGAAAGGAGAGATAAGGAGAATCAAGAGAATCAAGAGAATAAAGAACCAGAAGTAGTTGCTGACATCACCTCAGTTGAGTTGAATGACTCCAATCTAGAGGTGGGACTAAATGAAGAACCTAGTCATCAAACAAGAACACAAAAGAATCATCCTCCTCAGCTGGTAATAGGAGATATCTCTTCTCCTATGATGACTAGAAATCAAAGTAGGCTGCAAGATATACAAGACCAACAGCATACAGTGCTCTCTTGCTTTATATCCCAGCTTGAGCCTAAGAAGGCTCATGATGCTATGAAAGATTCCAGTTAGATAGAAGCTATGCAAGAAGAGCTGCTCCAATTCAAGCTGCAAGATGTTTGGGATCTGGTAGACCTTCCTAAAGGTCAAAGAGCAATAGGCACAAAATGGGTCTTCAGAAATAAGAGAGATGAGAGAGAAATAGTAATAAAGAACAAAGCAAGGTTGGTGGCTCAAGGGTATACACAAGAAGAAGGAATAGATTATGAAGAAGTATTTGCACCAGTGGCTAGGATAGAAGCAATCAGATTGCTCCTGGCCTATGCTTCTTATATGAAGTTCAAAGTCTATCAAATGGATGTAAAAAGTGCATTTTTATATGGATCAATTGAAGAAGAAGTATATGTCTGTCAACCACCAGGGTTTGAAAATTCAAACTATCTAGACAGAGTATACAAACTGAAGAAAGCACTTTATGGACTGCATCAAGCACCAAGAGCATGGTATGACACTCTATCATCCTATCTCTTGGAAAATGGCTTTGAAAGAGGAGTCATTGATAAGACTCTGTTCATCAAGAGAAAGAAGAAGGACATCTTGCTGGTCCAAATCTATGTAGATGATATCATCTTTGGATCCACAAGAGACAATATGTGCAAGGAGTTTGAGGATTTCATGCATCAAAGGTTCAAAATGAGTTCCATGGGGGAACTTACTTTCTTCCTTGGACTTCAAGTCCAACAAAAGTCAGATGGTATTTTTATTTGTCAATCCAAGTATGTGCAGGACATTCTAAACAAGTTTGGTTTCTCAGACTCAAAGCCTGCCAGCACACCTATGGAGACACACAAGCAGATAACAGCAGATCTTGAGGGGGAGAATATGGATGTTCATCACTATAGATCCATGATTGGCTCTCTCATGTATCTTACAGCCTCTAGGCCAGATATAATGTTTCCAGTCTGTGTGTGTGCAAGATTTCAAGTTAGGCCAAAGCAATCACACTATCAAGCTGTTAAGAGGATATTCAGATATCTCAAAGGGCAACCTAGATTGGGACTTTGGTATCCTTATGACTCATCATTTGACCTACTTGCGTACTCAGACAGTGACTTAGGTGGAGCAAACTTGGACAGAAAATCTACTTCTGGAGGATGTCAGTTTTTGGGTGCAAGACTAGTTTCATGGCAGTGCAAGAAACAAACCACAGTGTCCACATCTACAACAGAAGCAGAGTACATAGCAGCTGCAAGTTGCTGTTCTCAAGTCTTATGGATTCAGAATCAAATGCTGGACTATGGGGTAACCTTTCTACACACTCCAATCTTTATTGATAATAGCAGTGCTATTAGCATTGTTAATAATCCTGTCAAGCACTCAAAGACAAAGCACATTGAGATCAGGTATCACTTTATAAGAGACTGCAATGAAAAGAAGCTTATTCAAGTTGTAAAAGTTCATACTGATAACCAGTTTGCTGATCTATTCACCAAAGCCTTTGATGTGGGTAGATTCACTTTCTTGGTAACAAGTGTGGGAATGATCAACTCTGAATAAGATCCTACTTAAAATGTGGTTCAATACCTGTATATTGGTTATTCTTGGTGTTACTAACTTTCTTTCTCAGGAAATGTATAGCAGTACTCAGTTTATCACAAGCTTAAAAGTGTAAGTATGGTTAACACTGCCAGTACAGTTTTAGTACTGCCAGTACAGTGTTACTACTGCTAGTTAGTTAATACTGCTAGTGGTTAATACTGCTCTCAGTTAATACTGCTAGTTAGTTAATACTGCTAGTGGTTAATACTGCTCTCAGTTAATACTGCTAGTTAGGTAATACTGCTAAGTAGTTAATACTGCTCTCAGTTAATACTGCTAGTTAGTTAATACTGCTAGTGGTTAATACTGCTAGTGGTTAATACGGCTCTCAGTTAATACTGCTAGTTAGGTAATACTGCTAAGTAGTTAATACTGCTAGTAGTTAATACTGCTCACTGTTAATACTGCTTTCAATATACTGCTAAGTAGTTAATACTGCTCTCAGTTAATACTGCTAGTAGTTAATACTGCTCACTGTTAATACTGCTTTCAATATCTTTTTAAGGTTAATACTGCTTCTAATCCAAAAGCTATAAATACCCTTTCCCCGCCTAAAAGATCATAACGACTCTTTGTCTACTGTTCATCTTCTATCTCACTCTTGTTTCTCAAGTATCCAGTGCTCGATAGTCAAGAATCCTTGCATACAGATGGCTTCAATGGCATTTATCGATGAGCACAACGAGATCGCCATGCTTCAAAAGCCAAAACAAGCTGAAGGTTTTCACCAGATAGTCGACTTTCTGAAGTCCAGCCACATCGCTTATGCTCTCACTGTGTCTCCTACCATCTACATAGAGCATCAAAGGCAGTTCTGGGCCAATGCCACTACTAGCTCTGAAAATGGAGTGTCGTGCATCAAAACAAGGGTTTGTGACAAACCCTTGACAGTTACTGAGGAGACCATTCGCATCTGTCTACGTCTAGACGATGCTTCAGGTATATCTTCTATTCCAAATGAGGATTTGTTTTCAAACCTCACCAGAATGGGGTATGAAGGCCAATTGGGGATTTTCAAGTTTTTTAAAGCACAATTTTCACCCCAATGGAGGTTCTTTGTTCATACCCTGATGCACTGTATTTCCAAGAAAACCACTGGCTGGAGCCAATTTAGCAGTCCCATTGCATATGCTTTGGTTTGTTTATCTACTGCTAGAAAATATAATTTTTCTCTGATGATCTTCAATGATCTTGTCTCAAACCTGGACAACAAGAAGAGTTTCTTCATGTATCCCAGGTTTGTACAGGCAGTTATCACAAATGAATTGACGGATATACCTCACTTTGATGGGGTATATGTACCTAAACCCCCTAAAGGCAAGGTTTTCTCAAATATGAGAAGATCTGCTAGGGACTCGGAATGAGTTGACACCCCATTGTTCTCTACAATGATGGTGGTGTCCCACACTGATGAAGGTATGGCAGCAGGGTCAAGGCCCTCCTCAGACCATCCCACTGCTAGCCAATCCCAACCTTCCCACTCTATATCTATCCCACAGTCCCTACTTCATAAACCCACTTCTCCTATTACCCAAACCTATACAAGGAAACAGGTAAAGAAGTCTCCTTCCCTTCTTGTACCATCACCCACTGCACCTTTAAGCCCTCTATTGGAGCATTCTCCAATAGAGAATATCCAAAGGGAATCCCATAGGGTGTCTCCCAACGCTGAGGAGGTGCTCTCTCAGGAGATGGAGGAGCATATGGGTGAGAAGGCTGCCACTACTTCTGCTAGCACAGAGAAGGATAGTGGTAACATCTCTAAGACCTTCCCCATGGAAACTTTGGCTGAGAAATCAACCAAAGGACCCCGGTGCCAAGAAACCAAGGGGGTAGTTGGTGCTTCTACTAGGCAGAAGGCCACTACTACAAGATCCAAGGATCCCTCAAGGATGGGCAAAACATCCAAACAGGGTGAGGACAGATCTGAAACTGATGGATTGATGGAAAAAGATTCCAATGATCCTTCAAGGGTGGGTAAAACACCCAAAGAAGGTGAGGACAGCTATACTTACTTAGAATTGATGGAAACAATAGCCAACATCAATGTTGATGTGGTTAATCAAGGAAAAGAAATCAAAGCCTTGCAGCAAGTGGTCATCTCCCAACAACAGCAGATTTCCAAACTCAAGCAACTGGTGGGAAAGCTCATGGCCAAGAAAAGAAGAAGTAAATTTGTTCTAAGGAGGAGAAAGGGGGCAACCAAAAAGGAAACTGACAATGCTTCCAAAAAGGGGGAGAGTTCAAGCTCAGAAAAGTCAGATCAACAGATTGAAGGGGAGTTTGTTGAAGTACAAGGAGAGTTTGATGAAGAAAAAGCTGAAGGTGTACCAGCAGCAGTAACAACACCAGCAGCAGTAACAATCCCAGCAGCAGAAACTGTTAGTGCTGCTGAAACTTCAAAAGCAGCAGTAACAGGGTTAACACCAGCAGAGATTGAAGTAGCAGAAATGCTTGTCAAAGAAAAGAATGACACTCCAAAAGCAAAGGGAGTGGTCATAAATGAAGGGGGAGCAAAGAAAACAGAAAAGAAAGAAATGGCTGCAGATGCAAAGAAAAAGGGAAAAGAACAGATGATAGAATCTGATCAACCATCTAAAAAGCAAAAGATGGTTGAGTCAGATGAAGCATTAGCTAAGAAACTGCAAGAAGAGATAGATCAAGCAGAAAAAGAGCAGGTTGAGAAAGACAGAGAAATAGCCAGAGCACTTGCAAATGAACTAAATGAAGCTTTTCAGAAAGGGTTGGAAACAGAAAAAGCAAAGCAAATAGCTATAAGCATGAGAAAGGCTATGATGGCTAGATCAAGTGCAAAGAAGAGAAGACCTTCACAAACTTACCTTGCAACTTAGGAAAGAAACAAGATGATAACTTTCTTGAGGAGTGCAATTGGTGTAAAGAAAGAAATGTTTGTGAAGATGACTTTTGATCAAATCAAGGATCTCTATGAGAAAGAAATGGGAAAGCTGAAGAGTAATGAAAAGGATAGAGTGGAATTTGAAAAGAAATCCAAGGAGAGACATGATGTGAATATCAATCAACCCTTCCCTGAAAGTGAAGAGGGAACTCCTACAAAAGAAAAGGTAGAAAAGAAGAAGGAAGCTACTCTAGGGAAAAGTCAAAGGATTCTGAAAAGAACTAAGATGATGGCTAGAAGAAAGAAAACTGTAAAGAAGCCCAGAATAGAAGAAGAGAAAAAGGTTGTTGGAGAAGAAGAGGCACCTGAACCATCAGAAAAGAAAGAGCAGTTGAGCACTGAGGATGTAAAGATGTACATGGTTGTGATGGACAAAGTGCCTGAACCAATTTCAGCAGAACCAGTAGGAGTTAAACCTTCTGAAGTTATTCACTGGGATGTACTAGAGGTAGATGGAAAAGAGTACATTAGGCTGAAGAGGAAAGATGAAAAATATGAAGTCTACAGTACTTGGGCTAAAATTGTCAGAACATGCTCAAGATCAGATATTGAAGAAATGTTTGATATAGGGATGAAGTTGTACACAGATAAGTTAAAAGCTCCAGGGATTTCAATTACAAAACTGGTGATGGAGTATATGTGTATGATGTTCAAATCTGATGAAGTCAAGGAGATAATAAGGAATGTTTTTCAAGCAGTTACCAGTTGGACTTTATATGAAACTAGTGGAGTATATTCTGTGACTTTGGATAGAAATCACATAGAATACTTCCTAGTGGATAAAGTATAAAACCATAGCAGATTGAAACTTCATTCAATGTTGAAGAAGAAGCTTGGATGTGTTGAAAATTCAGAAATGGCTAAGTATTTGATCCAAAGAACAATCAATCAGAGTTTGGGGTTAGATGCAAACACTGGAATTTGAATCATTGATGGTTGTTGGGAACTGAAGATTCTACTAAGTGTAGTTACTACTGCTAGTACAAGTGTAGTTACTACTGCCAGAACAAGTTGAAGATTAATACTGCTAAGTGTTACTACTGCTAGTAGAATTACTACTGCTAGTTAAAGTTAGTACTGCTTGAACAAAGTTAGTACTGCTTAGCTAGTTAGTACTGCTAGTAGTTAGTACTGCTTGAAGTTAATGCTGCTAGTTGAAGTTAATGCTGCTGAGCATTATTAGTGCTGCTAAAGAGATACGGATGGAAAGTACTACAGCTGGATATACTGAAGATATACTTAGAAGATATACATGGAAGATATACTGAAGATTTGTTTATTCTTTGTAATTATCTTTTTATCAGTATATGTATAGAATGTTTAGAATAGATAGAAATAACTTTTGATAATTGTTTTTTCAAGAGAGAAATAAACCTCAAGGCATAGATCCTAATTCTAGAGAAGTAGAATTCGTATTGGTGAGCCTGTTCATCAATATTGAGGTTGAGTGTGTAATCTTGTAACTTTAAGCATTCAATACAAGTTTACTGTTTGATCATTATATACTGTGTTTGATTACTGTTTTATTAAATATCAAAGTGTTTTTCCGCAACTTCTTTGATATTAGTTTCTGAGTATTAATTCTTGTTAAGAATTCGATCCTGACAAGTGGTATCAGAGCTAAATTCTCTCAGAAACAGTTATTCATCATGGAAAATCTTACAGAATCAAGCAGTACTTTGGTCTCAAAAGTTCCAATGCTCAGATCCAATGAATTTGACATGTGGAAAATCAGAATCAAGCAATATATTCTCCTCACAGATTACTCTATGTGGGACATCATTGAGAATGGCCCATCTGATGGAGGAAAGATTGGTGAAGATGGCAAAAGAACTCCTCCAAAGACTGATACAGACCGGAAATCAAGACAGACAGAGATGAAAGCCTTGAGCACACTGCTCTTGGCCATTCCAAATGAGTATCAACACCAATTCTGCAATTGTACTGATGCACAGATGCTCTGGAATGCTCTAGAGAAGAGATTCTCAGGTACTAAAAGTACCAAGAGAAATCAAAAGGCAATCTTAAAACAACAGTATGAAAACTTCATCTCAACTAAGAATGAGTCCATGACTCAAACTTTTGACAGGTTTAATAAACTAATTGGTGAACTAGCTACTATGGGAGTACAGATTGATCAAGATGATGTGAACAGAAAGTTCTTAAGGTCCCTTGGAGATGAATGGACCATGTACACTGTGTCATTCAGACAGAATGATCAGTTGGAAGACAAAGAACTTGATGATCTGTACAATGATCTTAGAGTTTTTGAAGCTGAGGTGGAGTCAAAGAAGAAGCCTTCTGGATATGTTCACAATGCTGCACTCTTATCAGCATCAATTGATTCTACTGCTAACTCTGAATCAGTTAATGCTAATAATGGATCAAATCTAGATAAAGGCACTGATTATGCATTTGAAGCTCTTCTTTCTAATCATGGAAATTCTTCTTTGATCAATGATGACTTAGAACAACTTCATCCTGATGATCTGGAAGAGATGGATATTAAATGGCAGATGGCCATGCTCTCCATGAGGGTTAAGAAGTTTATAAAGAGGACTGGAAGAAACAACTTCTCACAAAGAAGAGAAGATGGAGCAGGGTTTGATAAATCAAAGGTAGAATGCTACAAATGTCATCTTAAGGGACATTTTGCTAGAGAATGCAGAAGTGGAATGTCTCACAACAACAACCATCAACAAGCTCAATCTGGAAGCTTCAATAACAATAGAAACTCTGCTCAAGCCCTTGTTTCTCAACAAGGAATGGGGTTTGATTGGAGTGATCAAGCAGAAGAAGCTATTCAGAATCAAGCTCTCATGGCTAAAGTATCTGATCTCCCAACTGAGGTAAGTTCTAATCTCTGCTCTAAATCCTGTATTGAAACTGTTAAAAGGTACAGGGATCACAATCAGAAGATGAGTGATGACCTTAAGAGATTAGAAAAAGATATAAAAGACTATGTGAGGATAGTAGAGAGGTTTGAAGATCAAATTAAAGGTTTTCAAGCCAATGAACTACAACACTCATATGACACCAATTACTGGCAGTGGGAGAAAAAGGATTTAGAACTTAAACTGACCAAATCTAAAGAGGAAAGTGAAAAACTGAAAGAGGAGTTAACCAAGGTTAAGCTTGATGTAGAAAAGTTTTCCAATGCTTCTAAAGCAATGGACTCCTTACTGCAAAATCAGATTCATGATAAGTTGAGAAGAGGAATTGGGTATAATGCCACACCTCCACCATATAACAACAATTACATTCCTCCTACTTCAGACCTATTAGACACCAAAGATAGGAAGGACTTGCCTGAGGGAGCCACTGAAATAGATCCCTTAGATGAGGTAATTGTTGAGGATAAGACTGAGAAAGAGGTTGGCAAGAGTAAGAAGAACAAGGTGAGTGGTGAGATTTCTATAGAAAACAACATTATCACCAATGAGGATTGTGGAAGGGTTTGGATCAAATCCAAGAACATAGAGAAGACAGAGGAAAAGTCTGATAAGGTCCATTATAAACAGACCACAGTTGTGAATCCAGGTCCTTGCAAACAGTGTACTTGTAAGAAGAATGAACCCCAAAAACAGGACAAAAAAAGGGGAAATCAAAGAAACTGGAATAATCAATGGGCACATAAACAAGGGGTTGATCTAAGTAAAATCATTAGACCAAAACCTTGCTTTATCTATGGCAAATTGAATCATCTTGCAAAATTCTGTTATTTCAATCCTATGAACCAAAGAATGAATTTCCAAAGATCCATGCAAAAACCTTTTGGTTATAAGAAAATTGAAAAGAACCATGTGGCTAAGAAAAATGTTAAAACTAAAAGCCACATGAAGAAAAAGTATTCTGTTAAAGAAAGTGTCAATATGTGGATTCCTAAAAGCACTAAAACTGTTAGTACTGCTACCACAAATAGTGCTGCTGACAATGATAGTGCTGCTAGAAGTAATACTACTGCTAACAATGTTAATGCTGCTAACAAGGTTAGTACTGCTAAACCTGTTAGTACTGCTCCACCTGTTAGTACTGCTAACTCTGTTAGTACTTCTAAGATTAGTACTGCTTCCAGTATTGATTCTGCTAAGCCAATCATATTGACAAAGTACTCTAATAAAGAGTGCTCTGAGTTTAAAAACCTCATTAAAAAGGAATGTAAATACTTTGATGAGAAAGGCAGACCCAAGATCACTTTGGCTTGGGTCCCCAATCATACTAATTGATTTATTTAATGTGCAGGGCAACCAACAGCTCAAGGGAAAGAGCATATGGCATGTTGATAGTGGTTGCTCTAGGCACATGACTGGCAACATGTCATGCCTTCAGGATTTCAAGCAAATTAATGGAGGACATGTTGCATTTGGAGACAATCTTACTGGTGGTAAGATAAGTGGAAAAGGTAATGTCACCAAAGGTAAGATGACATTTGAGGATGTCTACTATGTTGATCAATTAAAGTACAACCTGTTAAGTGTATCACAGGTTTGTGACAAACAACATAGTATATTATTTACTAACACTGAGTGTATGATTCTTGCTCCAGGGTTCAAGGTAGTTGATGAAAACATGATACTACTTAGAACTCCAAGAAAAGACAATGTTTACTGTCTTGATTTGGACAATGTCAATAGTGATTCATCTTTAAATTGTCTTGTTTCAAAAGCTTCTATAGATGAATCCTCCCTTTGGCACAGAAGGATGTGTCACATGAATTTCAAGACTATGAACAATCTTGTTAAAAATAACCTTGTAAGAGGTTTACCTTCAAAAGTCTTTTCATGTGATGATCATTGTGTTGCTTGTCTTAAAGGCAAACAACACAAAACTTCTCATAAGACCAAAGAGTTAAATTCTGTTTCTTCTTGTCTCCAGTTATTGCATATGGATCTGTTTGGTCCTACAAATGTTATGAGTATAGGAAAGAAATCTTACTGCTTGGTTATTGTTGATGATTACTCCAGATTTACTTGGGTATATTTTCTAAGGATTAAGGATGAAACAAGTGGTCTTATCAAATCCTTTATTCTAAGAATTGAAAACCAAACTAATCAAAGAGTAAAAGTCATTAGATCAGATAATGGAACTGAATTTAAAAATCATGATCTAAACACCTTTTGTGAAGGAAAAGGTATTGAGAGACAATATAGTGCTCCTAGGACTCCTCAACAGAATGGTGTTGCTGAAAGGAGAAATAGGACACTAATAGAGGCTGCTAGATCTCTGTTGGCTGATTCAAAATTGCCAATTACATTCTGGGCTGAAGCAGTTAATACTGCTTGTTATGTCCAAAACAGAGTTCTAGTGGTCAAGCAAAAGAACAAGACCCCATATGAGCTTTTAAATCAAAGAAAACCTTTTATTGGTTTCTTCAAACCTTTTGGGTGTCCTTGTACAATTCTAAATACCAAATCTCACTTAGGTAAGTTTGATAGCAAAGCAGATGATGGATTTCTTGTTGGATATTCATCTCAGAGTAGGGCCTACAGAGTTTTTAACTCTTCTTCTAGAATAATTGAAGAAAGTGACAATGTCAAATGCAATGAGAACACACCAAATCCTGTTGGGTCTGGACCTCAATGGCTATTTGACATTGATTCACTAACTAACTCTTTTGGTTTCAGTAATGAGTATACAGGAACAGATGGTGGAGAATCAGAGATCACACAAGTTCAAGAAAGTATATCTAAATCTGTGATTTTTCCCATACCCACAGTAAATGAAGACTGTGAAAAGGAATCATTTACTGAACCAAGTCAGAGTGAAGAAGACACTAGAGATGAGGAGACTCAAGAATCAGAAGTGACATCTGAAACCACTTCAGTTGAGTTGCATGACTCTAATCTAGAGGCTGGACTGAATGAAGAACCTAGTCATAACACAAGAGTTCAAAAGAATCATCCTCCACAGCTGGTAATAGGAGATATCTCTTCTCCTATGATGACTAGACATCAAAGCAGGCTTCAAGAAATGAAAGATCAACAGCATACAGTCCTTTCTTGTTTTCTATCCCAGCTTGAGCCTAAAAAGGCACATGATGCTATGAAAGAATCTAGCTGGATAGAAGCAATGCAAGAAGAACTGTTACAATTCAAGCTACAAGATGTATGGGATCTAGTAGACCTTCCTAAAGGTCACAGAGCAATTGGCACAAAGTGGATTTTCAGAAACAAGAGAGATGAAAGAGGTATTGTTATAAGAAACAAAGCAAGGCTGGTAGCTCAAGGCTACACTCAAGAAGAGGGCATAGATTATGAAGAAGTTTTTGCACCTGTAGCTAGGATAGAAGCAATCAGACTATTCCTAGCCTATGCTTCTTACATGAACTTCAAAGTCTACCAAATGGATGTAAAAAGTGCTTTTCTCTATGGGTCAATTGAAGAAGAAGTATATGTCTGCCAACCACCAGGGTTTGAAAACCCAAGCTATCCAGACAGAGTATACAAATTAAAGAAAGCACTTTATGGACTACATCAAGCCCCAAGAGCATGGTATGACACCCTGTCATCCTATCTCTTGGAAAATGACTTTGAAAGAGGAGTCATTGATAAGACTCTATTTATCAAAAGAAAGAAGAAGGATATCTTGCTGGTCCAAATATATGTTGATGACATTATTTTTGGTTCTACAAGAAACAACATGTGCAAGGAGTTTGAGGATTTAATGCATCAAAGGTTCAAAATGAGTTCCATGGGGGAACTTACTTTCTTCCTTGGACTCCAAGTTCAACAGAAGTCAGATGGCATTTTTATATGTCAATCCAAGTATGTGCAGGATATTCTAACCAAGTTTGGTTTCTCAGAATCAAAACCTGCCAGCACACCTATGGAAACACACAAGCAGATCACAGCAGATCTTGAGGGGGAGGATATGGATGTGCATCTTTATAGATCCATGATTGGCTCTCTCATGTATCTCACAGCATCAAGGCCAGATATTATGTTTCCAGTCTGTGTATGTGCAAGATTTCAAGTTAGGCCAAAACAATCTCACTTTCAAGCTGTTAAGAGGATATTCAGATATCTCAAAGGGCACCCCAGATTGGGACTTTGGTATCCTCATAACTCACCTTTTGACCTAATAGCATACTCAGACAGTGATCTAGGTGGGGCAAACTTGGACAGAAAATCTACTTCTGGAGGATGTCAGTTTTTGGGTGCTAGACTAGTCTCATGGCAGTGCAAGAAACAAACCACAGTATCCACATCTACAACAGAGGCAGAGTACATAGCAGCTGCAAGTTGCTGTTCTCAAGTCTTATGGATTCAGAATCAAATGCTGGATTATGGGGTAACCTTTCTACACACTCCAATCTTTATTGACAACAGCAGTGCTATTAGCATTGTAAATAATCCAGTCAAGCACTCAAAGACAAAGCACATTGAAATCAGGTATCACTTTATAAGAGATTGTAATGAAAAGAAACTTATTCAAGTTGTCAAAGTTCACACTGATAATCAGTTTGCTGATCTATTCACTAAAGCTTTTGATGTGGGTAGATTCACTTTCTTGGTAACAAGTGTGGGAATGATAAACTCTGAATAATCTTCTTCTCAAAAAGTGGTTTTATACCTGTATATTTTTATTCTTGGTGTTACTAATCTTCTTTTCAGGATATGCATAGCAGTACTCAGTATTTAGCAAGTTTAAAAAGAGTTAGTTCAGTTAATACTGCTCGTGGTTAATACTACTTTCAGTTAATACTGCTCGTGGTTAATACTGCTTTCAGTTAATACTGCTCGTGGTTAATACTGCTCGCAGTTAATACTGCTAGTTCAGTTAATACTGCTCGTGGTTAATACTGCTCGTGGTTAATACTGCTTTCAGTTAATACTGCTCGTGGTTAATACTGCTCGCGGTTAATACTGCTAGTTAGTTAATACTGCTCTAGGTTAATACTGCTTATATTCCGAATACTATAAATACTTTTTGCCCGCCTAAAAGTTCATAACGACTCTTTGCATACTGTTCTCTTGCGCTCAAAACCTTTTCTCTCTCAAGTTCGTAGTTTTCAGGCAAGTTTTCACTAAGACCAATGGCATCCATGACATTCATCGACGAGCACAACGAGATTGCGATGCTACAAAAGCCAAAGCAAGCTTCAGGTTTTCATCAGATAGTCGACTTTCTGAAGTCGAGCCACATTGCTCATGCTCTTACTGTATCACCTACAATCTACATTGAGCACCAAAGGCAGTTCTGGGCTAATGCAACCATTGTTGTGGAAAATGGGGTGCAAATGATCAAGACAAGAATCTGTGATCACTCACTTACAGTTACTGAAGAAGTCATTCGCATCAGTCTACGTCTAGACGATGCCTCTGGTATAATGTCTATCTCTAATGATGAACTGTTTTCTAATCTTACTAGAATGGGGTATGGAGGCCCATTGGGTGTTTTCAAATTCTCAAAAGCAAAGTTTTCACCCCAATGGCGTTTTCTTGTTCATACCCTGATGCATTGCATCTCCAAAAAGACCACTGGATGGAGTGAGTTCAGCAGTCCAATTGCATATGCTTTGGTATGCTTGGCTACATCCAGAAGGTACAATTTCTCAAAGATGATTTTCAATGATCTTGTATCAAATATGGGAAACAAAAAGAGTTTCTTTATGTATCCCAGATTTGTTCAGGAAGTAATTAACCATGAATTGACGGATATACCTCAACCTGTTGGGGTATATGTACCTAAACCCCCAAAAGGCAAGGTTTTCTCAAATATGAGAAGATCTGCTGGGGACTCGGAAGGAGTTGACACCCCATTGTTCTCTACAATGATGGTGGTGTCCCAAACCACTGAAGGTATGGCAGCAGGGTCAAGGCCCTCATTAGACCATCCCACTGCTAGCCAAGCCCAACCTTCTCACTCAAAAACAATTCCCCAGTCCATTCTTACAAAACCAACCTCTCCAATTACCCAAACTTATCAAAGAAAACAGGTAAAGAAGGCTCCTTCCCTTCTTGTACCATCACCCACACAGCCTTTAAGCCCTCTAAGGGAGAATTTTCCCCTAGAGAATATCCAAAGGGAAACCACAAGGGTGTCTCCCAACCCAAAGGAGGTGCTCTCTGAGGAGGAGGTAGAGCATATGGGCGATGAGGCTGCCACTACTCCTGCTAACACAGAGGAGGAAAGTGGTAACATCAATAAGACCTCCCCCATGGCAACTTTGAATGAGCAATCATTTGAAGGTCCCTGGTGCCAAGAAACCACAGGGGTGGATAGTGCTTCTGCTAGGCAGAAGACTTCCACTACTAGAAGATCCAATGATCCTTCAATAGGGGGTAACACTCCTGGAGTAGGTGAGGACAGATATAACTATGATGAATTGATGGAGACAATGGGCAACATCAACATGGATGTACTCAAACAGGGCAAAGACATAGAAGAGCTAAAACTCATAGTACTGTCACAACAAGAACAAATCATCAAGTTGAAGCAAATGGTAAGGAAACTGATTTTGCAAAAGAAGAAGAAACAATTTGTGCTCAGAAGGAGGAAACCAGAGACTGATGCTCCCAAAAAGGGGGAGATCAACATGGAAGAAGCATCAAGGGAAGGGGAGATTGATAAAGAAAGAGTAGAAGTTGAGGGGGAGAAGGAAGCAGAAACTGTTAATGCTGCTGAAACCTCACAAGCAGCAGTAACAGAGTTAACACCAACAGAAATTGAAGTAGCTGAAGTGCTAATCAAAGCTAAGAATGACACTCCCAAAGCAAAGGGAGTGGTCATAAATGAAGGGAGAGACAAGAAATCAGAAAAGAAAGACATGGCTGCAGATATAAAAAGAAAAGGGAAAGAAAAGATGATAGAATCTGATCAACCATCTAAAAAGCAAAAGATGATTGAGTCAGATGAAGCATTAGCAAAGAAAGTGCAAGAAGAGTTAGATCTAGCAGAAAAGGAACAGGTTGAAAAGGACAGAGAAATGGCTAGAGCACTAGCAAATGAGTTAAATGAAGCATTCCAGAAAGGGTTGGAAACAGAGAAAGCCAAGCAAAGAGCAATAACCTTGAGAAAGGCTATGATGGCCAGATCAAGTGCAAAGAAGAGAAGACCTTCACAAACTTACCTTGCCACTCAGGAAAGAAACAAAATGATAACTTTCTTGAAAAGTGCAATTGGGGTAAAGAAAGAAATGTTTGTGAAGATGAATTTTGATCAAATCAAGGATCTATATGAGAAAGAAATGGAGAAGCTGAAGAGCAATGAAAAGGATAGAGTGGAGTTTGAAAAGAAGGCAAAGGAGAGACATGATATAGATATGAATCAACCATTCCCTGAAAGTGAAGAGGGAACTCCTATAAAAGAAATGGAAAGAGAAAAGGAAGAAAAGAAGAAGGAAGCTACTCTAGTACAGGTTCAAAAGACTTTGAAAAGAACCAAGATGATGGCCAAAAGAAAGAAAGATAAGAAGTCTAGAATAGAAGAAGAACAAAATGTTGCTGAAGAAGAAGTGGCACCTGAGTCATCAAGCCAGCAAGGGTCATCAATCAAAGATGATGTAAGCTTATATATGGTAGTGATGGACAAAGTGCCTGAACCAATTTCTGCAGAACCTGTTGGAGTTAAGCCACCAGAGATCATTCACTGGGATGTTCTGAAAATGGATGGAAAAGATTACATCAGACTAAAGAGGAAGGGTGATAAGTATGAAATATTCAATACTTGGATCAAGGTTGTCAAAACATGCTCTAGATCTGATATAGAAGAGATGTTTGACATAGGAATTAAGCTGTATGCAGACCATCTGAATACTCCAGGAATTTCTCTTACAAAACTGGTGATGGAGTATCTATGCATGATGTTCAAACCTGAAGAAGTGAACCAGGTCATCAAGAGTGTGTTTAAAGAAGTCACAAGTTGGACTCTATATGAAACTAGTGGAGTATATGCAGTGACTTTGGATAGAAATCACACAGAATACTTCCTAGTGGATAGAGTATATAATCACACCAGACTGAAGGTTCATGCCATGCTAAAGAAGAAGTTGGGTTGTGCACCAAATTCAGAAATGGCCAAGTATCTCATTCAGAGGATAATCAATCAGAGTTTGGGACTGAATCCAGACTTAGCAGCGTGATCTTGGAAGTTTTGGGAGCATTAAAAAGAGCATCTGGAAGAATATCTGAAGAACTTGACTTCTCTTCTAAAAGTCAAGTTAGGGGGAGATTGTTGGGAACTGAAGATTCTACTAAGTGTAGTTACTACTGCTAGTACAAGTGTAGTTACTACTGCCAGAACAAGTTGAAGATTAATACTGCTAAGTGTTACTACTGCTAGTAGAATTACTACTGCTAGTTAAAGTTAGTACTGCTTGAACAAAGTTAGTACTGCTTAGCTAGTTAGTACTGCTAGTAGTTAGTACTGCTTGAAGTTAATGCTGCTAGTTGAAGTTAATGCTGCTGAGCATTATTAGTGCTGCTAAAGAGATACGGATGGAAAGTACTACAGCTGGATATACTGAAGATATACTTAGAAGATATACATGGAAGATATACTGAAGATTTGTTTATTCTTTGTAATTATCTTTTTATCAGTATATGTATAGAATGTTTAGAATAGATAGAAATAACTTTTGATAATTGTTTTTTCAAGAGAGAAATAAACCTCAAGGCATAGATCCTAATTCTAGAGAAGTAGAATTCGTATTGGTGAGCCTGTTCATCAATATTGAGGTTGAGTGTGTAATCTTGTAACTTTAAGCATTCAATACAAGTTTACTGTTTGATCATTATATACTGTGTTTGATTACTGTTTTATTAAATATCAAAGTGTTTTTCCGCAACTTCTTTGATATTAGTTTCTGAGTATTAATTCTTGTTAAGAATTCGATCCTGACAATGGTTTTGGAAGCATCTGAAGAACTTGACTTCTCTTCTAAAAGTCAAGTTAGGGAGAGATTGTTGGGAACTGAAGATGTGACTAAGTCATTAATGCTGCCAGTTCAGAGTTAGTGCTGCCAGAGGATTTCAAAGATTAATACTACTAGGTATTACTACTTCTAGTAGAATTAATACTGCTAGTCAAAGTTAGTGCTGCTTGATCAAAGTTAGTACTGCTTAGCTAGTTAGTACTGCTAGAGGTTAGTGCTGCTTAGCAGTTAATGCTGCCAAGATTCAGTTAATACTTCCAAGGTAATTAATACTGCTTCTGAGATAAACTGAAGATAATATTGAAGAGACCGCGTCTGAAGATATACATGGAAAGCTTGGAGATAATTATGAAGATTATCTTGAAGATCTTTTTAAGTTTTGTAATTATCTTTTATTATTCAGTATATATATAATTGCTTAGAATAGTTAGATAGAACTTTAATGCTGAGTTTTTGTTTTTAGAGAGAATCAACCTCAAGGCATAGTTCCTAATTCTAGAGAAGTAGAATTCGTCTTGAAAGAGTCTGTTCTTCAAGATTGAGGTTGTGTGTGTAATCTTGTAACTTCAATCATTCAATATAAGTTTGCAAGTTATTCATCAGATTTACTGTTTGTTTACTGTTTCATTAAAATATCAAAGTGTTATTCCGCAAACTTCTTTGATATTGTTTCTGAGTATTTATAATCCTTGTTAAGAATTCGATTCTGACATATGATTTGTATGATGATGTGTGCGTATGCACGATGTTTCAGTTTTCATACATGTTACAATATATTTTACATGTATGTTATTTATGACCAGTCACATGCTTTATGTTTATTTTTTTCAAACAAATCTAGCATGCCATGTTATATGACAATTTTATGATCAGTTTTAAGGGGCGGGCATTTGACAAGTAAGTCACGGACAAGTGGCACGCCCCAGGCAAGTGGGTGATCGAATAGAACATAACGTTCAACCCAGGGCGTGTCAGTGACAAAATGACCCATATTCGACCAAAAAAATTTACGAGATCTCAATTGTTTCACTGCTGCATGTTTTTAGAAAACGCATATTATTTGTTACAGAGTTTACAAGTTGATATGTACGGTGTGATATGATTTTATTCACGCAAACCATGAACTCACTGAGATTTATAAGCTAACTATAGTATGCATCTCAGGGACAGGAGGTTTCAGGTTGGACAAAGGAAAAAGGGCACACATAGAGACTTGCCTTGTCTATTTAAGTTTGATATTTATGTCCAGGAATCTATTGTGAATAAATATTGTAAAACAACTAGGTATGGGATGGGTTAGCATTTAAGTTACACATTTATTATTTTAAAGTCTTCCGTTGTAAACGGTTTTAATTTAGTTGTTATTTTGGAGAATTGTATTAGTTTACATAACACTTATCAAGGAGAAAATATGGGTGTTACAGAAGGGGTTGGGTGGCAGTTGTGACGACAATAGTAATGGCATGGTGGTCATTGGTGGGTTATAGGTTGGTGCAGGGTGGGGTGGGGTGGGTGGGACTGGGGGTGCAGGGTAGTGGTGTGGTGGTGGCGGGTTAAGTTTAGGGATGTGACAGTGACAATAGTAGCATGGTCGTGGTAGGGGAAGGGGGTGGGCGGTGTTGGTTAAGTTGGATGCAAATGGATAGAATTCAATTCCTCCACTTATGCCAAAGAATGATGAATTCATTAGTTTGTGGAAGTTAAAGGATTCCATACATTTCAATATGTGAACCAAACAAAGGAATTGGACTCTAGTCAAAGGAATTGATCATTCAAATCCCCTTGAAATTTTTTGAATTCTATGAACCAAACACCAGATTTATCCACTAGGCCAGTCTGGTTCATTCTTTGCGCCTAGTTACCTAATGCAATTCGGTTTCCTTCACCAATTCACTAGTTGAAGTTTAACACACAAATTGTAAAACTCATTCAAATAGATTATGCACACCTTAACGAAAGATTTTAAATTTCAATAGAGGAATTGTCGAACCATTTTCATCCATGGCAGGCGATTATGAAATTCACAGTGGGAACCTTAGAATCGAGGTAAAAGATCCATTATGAACTTGCCATCATAAAGTTTGACACAACAATTTATAGTAAGACGCTTGATATATGAAACAAAAAAAGAATAGTTGGTGAAAAAACTTACAACATAGCACATATGGTGAAAAGAAACATACAACGTAGCACATATGGTGAAAAGAAACATAGTTCATATATGAAACAACAAGAATATAGTTGGCGAAGAAAAAACAAAAGAAAAAAATAATTTGTGATGTTTCATATATAAAACAACAAATAACAGTGATGTGAATTTTTGTAGCCGTTGCATTTCATCATCTGTTTTGCACACTAGTATTTTACCAGTGTTGTTTCATATATAAAACAACATGTTAACTTTTGAAAAATGATTGCATTTCATAGCATGTTTTTTAATGTAGAGGTTCAGAAGTTTTATAGGGGTTTATATGTTTTACAATCGATAACTTCACATAAGAAACAACATAATCAATCATTTTGATTTTAATAAACCAAGACTCGAAGTTATCTTTCAAAGGTATCTTTTAGTTGCAGAAAACATGATGAAATCTCTAACTCGGAGTCCGATGGAGAGGCCAATGAAAGTTATTCCAGCTACTGCAACCACTACTGCTACATCTGTTGAGAAAGAATTAAGGGAATATGATGCTGATGAGTTGTTACGATATCAAGCTGACAGTCAGGCAAAGTCAAATATGATTCTCGCACTGCCAAACTCCATTTACAACAGAATTGATTGCTTCAAACAAAATCCTATGCTTATGTGGACTCAACTGGAAAAGATTATGCTTGGTACAGCTATGTCAACTCAGTTGCGCCAAACAAGGTATATGAATAATTTCGAAGAGTTCAAGGCTAAGGACGGGGAAAGCTTAAAGAGTGTATTTGACCGATTTTGGGTTGTCATCAATGATCTGTACAAGATCAAAGTTACAAAGACTGAATTGGAGGCTAACTTGAAGTTTCTGAATGCATTACAACCAGAATGGAACAAGTCATGCCATAGAATGAGAAATGATGTTCGAATATCTACTATGCCAATTCAGGAATTGTACGAAATTCTGATGTCAGATGAGACAATGGTGATAGAAAAGAAGGCAAAGATGGATAAGAAGAATAAGCCTAAGCCAGTGGATCTAATTGCACTCCTTGCAAGTCAACTGGCCGAGCAAGCATTGACAGATGAGGCTTATGATGGTTCTACTGAAGATGATGGTGAAGCCTTAGATAAAGCCATGATCTTTCTCTCACAACACTACCAGAAAAAGTTTCAGCGAATAATAGGATCAAACAATCTGCGTTTTACTTCCGGATCTAAGAAGTTGGAACCTGGTGCTCCATCAAAGCCTTATGTACCAAAGTATGAGCCTACAAAAGTAGTAGAACCGAAGAAGGATGATAAGAAGGTCATGAACTGCTACAACTGTGGAAAGCCAGGACACCTAGCTAAGGAATGTCGGGTAAAGGTGGTAAAGGATTCAGCTTTCTACAGAAAGAAGATGGAACTGGCTGAGAAGAGAGAAAACGGAACTATTCTGATGGCTGATGAAGAGTATTGGTTGGATCACTCAGACAACGAAGCTGAGAATGAAGAGACTGCAGCAATGTGCTTCATCGGTGATGATAAAAGTGATGATGAAGATGAGGATGCCTCAACAGATGAATCTGAGGTAATTTCTGAGTTTCATGTCAATTTCATTTCTTCTCAATTGAACGTCATTGTCAAAGCTTTACATGATTTTCGTTCTAAGTTCATATCTGAAAAGCATAATAATCAAGAGAAGTCTGTTTTAATTGAAAAATTGAAAATTTCTCTGAAAGATGAAAAGATCATTTTAAATGCCACAAAAGAGAAATTTCAAAAGAATTTGAATGACTTAGAATTATCAAATCAGACTTATCGTGATTCTTTGACTGAATTGACTGATTTAAACAAAAGTTTATCTGATAAAATAATTGTTCTAGAAAGGAAATTATATAAGAGAGAACAATCTGAGCAAACCATTTACATGAATAAACCAAGGAGTGAAGAAGCTATAAAGGAAAAGTGGGGACTTGGTTTTGAAAATCCGCATTTTTTAAATCATGCTAAAATAGAAGTTCCTACTTTATATGAATATGATCATCTTGGTCTTGCAAGATATGCCCCTCAGTTTAAATTCTTCTGGACTTGCGAAAAACAAATTTCTGATGAAGAAAATGAGAGAAGAATTTCAAACAAGAGGATGGAAGTGCCATTTGTTTACACTTCTGAAAATGCCAAGTATTTTCCTGACCAATCAAGGAAATCCAGAAAATTTCAAAATGTTTTAAATATAAAATCTTCCAATAAATCTTCATTACCAACTGAATTTGTTGATATATCTCCTAACACTGATAAGGAAAATGTATCTTCAGTTTCTTATGATACTAAGAGATACATTCCCCCATTGGTGTTAGAAGGTAAGATAGTTGATCTTGAAGATAAATTGGAAGAACAAAGTCTTCAATTTGATTTAGAAAACGATTTATTTCTTTTTATAATGAAAACAAGTATTGAAGACAAAATTTCTTCTGGATTTTCTAAAGATTCTAAGGAAAATACTCAAGTTTCTAAAAATAATGTGCATTTGCGCAACCCATTAGTTACGCAAACCGACACTTTGCGCAAGCAGTTGAATGCGCAAAGTTCAGTTTGCACAACCAATAGGATGCGCAAACCTCCTCCTGACTTGGTGTTTTTTGAAAATTCTCACTCCGAGGCTAGTTCTTCAATGTCGAATGCTCAGGCTGATTTCTTAGATAAAGTTTCTTCTTCTGATTTAATTATTGATGATTCTTTAACGCTGAATGTTCAATATTATAAAAAGAAGCGTAAAAGAAGAAGATCAAAGAAGTCAAGGAAACATGATAGTGTCTTGTCTGAAAAATCTAATTCTTCTGATTTTTCTATTTCAGATCGGACTGTGAAGAAGTCACCAAAGCAGATATGGAGGGTTAAACAGCAAACAGCAGAGTCCAAATTATTAGGAGTTAAATGTGTTGAAAGTCTTTGTGAATCTGATACATTTTCCATTTGTAATAAAAATACAAAATATTCAATTCAGCAAATGATTCATATTGCAAAGAGTGACTCATATTCTTCTTCTAATTCTGATTCTGATGATTGTGTTTTTTCCTCTATTGATGATTGCTTTCATGAGAATAATAAGAATAATTTTTCAAAAAGTAAAAGACACAAATCTAACAAGAAGGGACCCATAAGCATATGGGTACCTAAATTTGTGTAGTTTCTGTTTGTGCAGCCTAGTCATTTATGGTATCTGGATTCAGGGTGCTCCAAACACATGACTGGCAACAAATCATTATTGTCCAATTTTAAAGAAAACTGTTGTGGTCGTGTTAAGTTTGGAAACTGTGAGATTGCTCCAATTCTTGGTTATGGTGATCTTGTTCAAGGTAATATAACTGTCAAAAGAGTAAGCTACGTCGAAGGCCTAAGTCACAACTTATTTAGTATCGGGCAATTCTGTGACAAAGAGCTTGAAGTCAGCTTCAAATCTAAAAGAGTTGCAGTGAAGAACGATAGTGGCAAGGATCTTCTGGTGGGAAAAAGACGCTCAAATTTGTATACCATTGATCTTTCTAAGATCAAAATCCCTTCAGATATATGCTTGCTTTCTAAAGCTTCTATTCAAGAAAGTTGGATTTGGCACAGACGTTTAGCTCATCTCAACTTTAAGTATATGGGTCGCCTTGTCAAGCATGATTCAGTGAGAGGTCTTCCAGTTCTTCGTTTCCAGAAAGACCATCTCTGCCAGGTTTGTGAGAAAGGAAAGATGAAGAAAGCATCTCATAAGCCAAAACCTAAACCATGCACTTCGGCTATTCTTGACATACTGCATGTTGATTTATGCAGTCCGATGAAGACAAAGAGTATAGGTAAGAAGAGATATGTTTTGGTGATTGTTGATGACTACTCAAGGTATACATGGGTAAAATTTCTCAAGTCAAAAGACAAGACTCCTGAAGTTCTCATCACTCTCATCAAGACAATCCAAACAAATAAGCAAAAGCAAGTCAAAGTGGTAAGATCAGATAATGGCACTGAATTCAAGAACAATACTCTCCAGGCTTTCTACGATTCTCAAGGTATACAACAACAATTTTCTGTTGCTCGTACTCCGCAACAGAATGGGGTTGTTGAAAGAAGAAACAGAACGCTTGTTGAGGCCGCCAGATCAATGCTTGCTTATTCAGGGCTTTCTTTGTCTCATTGGGCTGAAGCCGTATCAACTGCCTGTCATACTCAGAACCGATCAATTCTGCATCGTCGATTCAACAAAACACCGTATGAACTTATGAACGGTATCAAACCGAACGTCAAGTATTTCAAGTCATTCGGGTGTAAATGCTATGTTCTGAATGACAGAGATAATCTCAACAAGTTTAGTCCAAAGGCATATGAGGGTGTATTTCTGGGCTATTCTTCTAATTTTGCAGCTTACAGAGTCTTTCTGATCTCAGCAAGAAAGGTGATAGAGAGTGTAAATGTAAAATTTGATGAAGCTGCTGATTTGGTTTCTAGTCATTCAGGCTCAGAACCCGCTTTTACTGGCAATTCAATTTCTGAACAAATCAGTTCAGAACCTATTTTTTCACCGATTAATCAGGATTCTTCTACTCCCTCACTTATTTTTTCTGATCTTGATTATTTGTTTGAAAATTTTTATGATGATGTGCCTAGATCTAAATCTGAAAATGTCTCAAATGCTTTGAATCAGGAAACTGAGAGCACATCTACTCCCAATTCCGCTGCATCTATCTCTGAACCTAATGTTGTTCCAATTCCTCCTATTGATCAGACACAATCAGAAACTGAGCCTATTCATGAAGAACCTATTCAAGAAGAATATGTACATGAACAATCTGTTCAAGAGGAATCAGTTCAGGAAGAAGTACAGAATGATGTTATTCAACAAACTCTTCCAGAATCTGATACAGAAGTTGTTGAGCTACCTCCTCCTCCAGTTGAAATTGTTTCCATTTCTTCAACTGACATAGAAGCTTCTGAACCTCCCTCTCAACAATTAGAAGTGGTTCAAGACATTATTGATCCTCTCCCTCACACCACAAAATGGATAAGATCTCATCCAATTCATCAAATTATTGGAGATCCTCAAGCCAGTGTGTCTACACGTTCCAGGACGGCTACATCCAACGAATGTCTCTTCACTTGCTTCTTAAGCAAGATTGAACCAACAAAAGTTTCTGAAGCGTTGGAAGACCCAGACTGGATTATAGCAATGCAAGAGGAGCTCAATCAATTTGACGCACTCAAAGTTTGGAGACTTGTACCACGGCCGAAAGGAAAGAGCATAATTGGAACAAAGTGGATATTCAAGAACAAGAAAGACAAAGATGGTATCGTTATTCGGAACAAAGAAAGATTGGTAGCCAAGGGATACCGACAAGAAGAAGGAATTGACTATGATGAAACATTCGCGCCAGTCACTCGACTTGAAGCTATCTGCATGTTTCTTGCCTTCGCTGCTTATCGCAACTTCACCGTATATCAAATGGATGTCAAGACAGCATTTCTCAATGGCAAATTGAAAGAAGAAGTCTATGTATCTCAGCCAGAGGGATTTATTGACAAAGATCGTCCTGATTACGTATATTTTCTCGATAAAGCTTTGTATAGTTTGAAACAAGATCCACGGGCGTGGTATGACGAGTTGTCAGCCTTCTTAATCAAATCCGGCTTCACCATAGGATCCATAGATACCACTCTTTTCATTTATAGATCAAACTTGGATATCTGCTTAGTTCAAATATATGTAGATGATATTATCTTTGGTGCGACTAACAAATCTTTATGTAATTGGTTTTCTGATCTAATGACTTCTAGGTTTCAGATGAGCATGATGGGAGAAATCAATTTCTTCCTCGGCTTACAAGTGAAGCAGCTTCCAAATGGAATCTTCATCAACCAGTCAAAGTATGTATTTGACATCTTGAAGAAATTCAAGATGGACAAATCTACTTCAATCGGTACGCCGATGGCTCATGGTGCCAAAATCGGACTTGATCTAGATGGAAAAGCTGTGGATCAAAAGACATATCGAGGAATGATAGGAT
This sequence comes from Arctium minus, assembly GCA_954870635.1. Taxonomy (NCBI): domain Eukaryota; kingdom Viridiplantae; phylum Streptophyta; class Magnoliopsida; order Asterales; family Asteraceae; genus Arctium; species Arctium minus. Next base: position 44,674,259 of record OX941089.1, on the reverse strand, counting down.
CACTGATGTATCTCACAGCAAGTCGCCCGGATATAATGTTTTCTACGTGCCTATGTGCCAGATTCCAAGCCAAGCCTAAAGAATCTCATTTGCTAGCAGTCAAGCGCATATTTAGATACTTCAAGGGAACTCCTTACTTAGGTTTATGGTATCCTAAAAGTTCTGACTATAAATTGATTGCTTATTCTGATGCAGATTTTGGTGGTAATCAGTTGGACCGGAAGAGTACTTCAGGTCATCTTCAGTTTTTGGGTGACAGACTGATAAGTTGGGCGTCGAAGAAGCAGAACTGTGTTTCTATCTCGACTGCAGAGGCAGAATACGTCGCCGCAGCTAGTTGTTGCGCTCAAGTTCTATGGATGAAGACACAACTTCGGGATTACGGGATTTTGTACAAAACATTGCCAATATATTGTGATAGCAAGTCCGCAATTGCCATATCAGTCAATCCGGTCCAGCACACCAAGACCAAGCACATAGATATGCGGTACCATTTCATAAAGCATCATGTGGAAGAAGGTACTATTAAATTATATTTTGTACCAACTGAATATCAACTTGTTGATATCTTTACAAAAGCCTTAGATGAAAAACGTTTCAATTTTTTTCTTTCAAAATTAGGCATGTTGAATTTAAAAGTTTAAAAACTTTACAAATTTTATTCTATAAAGTAAACTTTACAACTGGTCTGGGAGTGGCTGACCCAAATCCTGCAATAGGGTCAGATAGAAAGTTACGTTTACCGCATGTTCTTTACTTAATGAACTCTTTGATTAAAAGATGTCAATGTGCACAACGCTTAAAAGATGCCAAAGAGCACACTCATGTGAAGATGTCAATGTGCACACTGCTAAAAAGATGCCAATGAGCACACATCTCATGATACTTGGTGATATGTTTGAGTTGCGATAAACCTGTAAATTTGTGAAAGTCTTAATTTTTGATGGCTTAGTGTTAGTACATCCACAGTTTTCTATAATATTTTTAGAACTGCATTTTTCTTGAAGCTAATCGAAGTTCACATGCGAGCACAATGAATAGACAGATGGAAGTTTTTGAAACCGAACATGTCTTAACTTGATATGCAATTATACTTGTTCTTGCATCCAACAACATATGCTTGATTTCAAATGATTGATAAATCTGTGAAATTTTAATGAGTAGACTTTAATTTGTTTAGTGTTTAAAATTTTACATGTTCAGTTGTTTCAAAATTTATATTAAGTATTATTTTTCTTTTTACACTGATGTTTATATGGTTGTGTATCCATATTTTTGTTAAATGGTCTGTGCATATTTCGAGGGGGAGAGCCAATCTGAAAAGAATATCTGATCTAGTCTGTTTTTGAGGGGGAGTGAACCGAGCTGATAAGATACTTCTCGTACTGATCAGAAATTAATCAGGTAAGTATTTTTCTGATATTTCTATGCAAATGCTAATCTGATTTGATAAATTTTGTGCATTTGTGTAGGGGGAGTAAAACGAGGTTGTCAGGTAAATTTTTTGTATTTTTATTTTTTTTAGAATGTAATTTTTTTTTATATAGTGAAATTTTTTTATAAGTGTTTTTAGTACAAATAGTTTTTTTGTAAGTGTTTAAGTCTTTTTTGCTCCATTCCTTATTTTGAACGCATCATCGCACTGTTCATCTTCCTCTCTCGTTTTTCACCGTGTTACTGTTCACCGTGGTTTCTTTTTCAGATTTGTGCTTCAATCAGGTTTGTATTCTTTCTTTTTGCATTGATTGTTTGTAGTTTTGTTTTGTTATACTTTGTTTGTTGTTGAGTTCGATCCCATTGTCATTTTTCTTACTGAGTTCATTCACGTTTTCTACTGTTCATTTTTTCTTCAAATCTCAGATTCGAGCCGTTTTGCTCATAATCGAGTTTAGGGTTTTGTTTAGAATCCTATTTCGAACCTCAGGTATGGTTTCTTACTCTCTAATTTTGCGTTTTTTAGCTTTAATTTTTAGTTTTTATGTTTTTCGGTTCGAACTCCCGAAAACCTAGGGTTTTCGTATCAAGTGGTTGGTACGCAAAGTGTACTTTGCGCATCCAACAGGACACGCAAAGTCCAGTTTACGTATCCCGTTGGACACGCAAAGTGTACTTTGCGTATCACACTTGATACGCAAACCTCAGTGTTTGTTTGAATGTTTGCTTTTATTAGTTTGCGTAACACTTAGGATACGCAAAGTCTACTTTGCGTCACCTATTGGATACGCAAAGTACAGTACTTTGCGTAACCTTAGTGATCCGCAAACCTTGTGTTGTGTTGAAAATTTTTTCAAGTCTAGTTTTCGTATCATATTCAACACGCAAACCTTAGTTTGCGTACTGAACTGCATACGCAATGCATGATGTGCAAATTGTCCTTTGCGTATCACGTTCAATGCGCAAACCTCCCTTTGCGTATCTAACTAGATGCGCAAACCAGACTTAGAAAATTTTTCAATTTTCCAGTTTTCTTACTTTGTTTAATTTTTCTTCGTTTTTGTTCTTCAGGTCTTCAAATGTCTTCTCATACCCATACTGATCCTATGATCCAAGACGAGAATGTCATTCTCGAGGATCCGTCTGATCAAGCATCACATGATTACGCCGATGCCATCTATTCCTTCTGTCGGGGCGAGTCTGTCTGCTTCACGTCACACTCCGAACGACGTCTTTCCATCTTTGATGTACATCCTACTTTACAAGCCGAACAACTACTATGTGGATTTTGACAGAATCAAAATTCATCCAGTCATTCGTGCTATTCTCAGAGGTCATCCATTAGCACAGGCTCTTACTTCATGCGCTGAAGTCCCAGAGGTATACATTCAGCAGGCCTGGCACACTATTACCAAGAATGAGATGGCTCGTCCTCACCGCTTTGATCTACAAATTGATCAGTATGATTCCTTTCTTTCATACAAGCGTCTTCGACTGATACTGGAGCTTCCTGAGCCCAACTCCAGACCGGGCCGAACATCTTATGATAGCTTTCCGTCTGAAGAGGAAGTGTTTGAAGGAATTCGTAATCTCGGCTATGTTGGTACTTTGAACAGAGTTCGTGATTTTGATAAGTCTAATCTTCCTCCGGTTTGGTATGCTCTTTTCTTGGTTATTATCAGGTGCCTTACATCGAAACATTCTGGCACAGACAGTGCAAGTCTACTTTATCTCCGATTGTTCCATGCAGTCGTCTATGACTTGCATGTCGACTTCACGTTTATTTTCTGGACCGAACTCTCGGAGGTGGTGAATGACAAGCTTACAAACAAGAAGCGCAAGTTTATTCCATTTATCAGGTTCTTGAAGATGATTATTCGAAGTGTGCTGAGAAGCAATCCAGCGATTCCACGCAGATTATCTTGGCCACAGGTTCCAGACACAGAGATGCTTTACATTCAAAAACAGAAGCAGTCGTTCAACTACTCAATGACTATCCCATATGCTTTAATTGCAAATTATGCTGACATGACTGATGATAGCGTCATAGAGTATTGCATGGATAATGAATTTATGGAGGCTGCTCAAGATGAGCCATCTCATGACACACAAGCTGCTGTTACTCAAGAGGTTGAAGTTGAAGTAGTTGTTGCTGACAAAGAGGTTGAAGTTGAAACTGCTGATGAACAAGAAGTTGAAGTAAATTTTGCTGATCAAGAGGTTCAAGCAGCTATTGATAGTCAACATATTGATGATGTACTTGCTTCTATTCAATCTGAACCTGCTGTTTCTGTCAATGATATTTCTGATACTTCTGATGCTGCTGTTGATGCTTCTGATAATGATGGTGATAGAGATGTCGATTTTGGTGATGATTTTGTTAGAGACGAAGATCGGAATGATGATGATTCTGAGGGTGATGATGGTGATGATGCTGATCAACCAAGTCTTCGGGTCTATGCAAGACATTCCAAGGAACCAGAAGTTGGTGTTTCAACATAAGTTGTTTCTGAAGATGATTCTGTTCCTGTTAATCCTTCTGTTGCTCGTCTTCAAGTAGATGAATTGGATACGACATTTGATCAAGCTTCAGCTTCGGTACAAAGTCAAGCTCTAGCAACTTCGCTTGAGGCTATTCAATCTACAACAGTTTCAGCTGTAGATCTTTCTTCTGATCAAGCTCGGGTTTCTTCCGACAAATTCTCTACTTTGAACGATGTCATTCGTCAGTTATCAGAGAGAATGGATGCAGAAAAGGAAGCACAAATTCAGAAGTTGAAGACTTTTTTCAAAGGCAAGATGCCTGAGATCGATCCGTCTCTCATTCCTCCAGAAATTCCCTTCAGAAAACCTACTGGCGTTATTATCAGAGATTCTTTGTCTGCCCCAGTTTCTACAGCTTCTCCAATAGTTTCTCTACCGATTCCTCCCGTATTCACTGTGTCTGCTGGAATCTTCACATCAATTCCTTCTACTACAGCTTCCAGGTCTGCTTTGCATGATCTGCCTATTTCTGAATTAACTGATTTGTTGTATGCACGTCTTCTTTCCATGTCTCCGCCAGAACATCAAGATCAGGATCTGCTTTCTCTTCTGAGAAATTTCCAATCTTCACCGCCTCAAGCGCCTTCATCTGATTCTGACAGGATTACAGCGCTATCTGATGAATTCCATTCTTTCAGATCAGAAGTTCGAACTAGTTTTGCAGATTTAAGGTCTTTCATGACTCAATCTTTTTCTGATCTTGCTAACCGGTTTGATAATCTTCAACAAAGCTGCAGAACAGAGGTCGGTCCGTCTCTTAAGCGCCGACATGACCAAGATGATCCTGATCATCAAGGCCATGAGGGGGAGATGGCTAAGATACCAAGAATGGAGGGAACTTCTTCAGAGAGAGATAATCAAACTCAAGAAGAAGCGGTTGGTGGATCTGAACAGAATGCTGAAAATGTTGAAGATTGCAACGTTAATGACTTGGTGAATTTGTTGATTGATAGGGTTGATTCTTCTTCAATGTCTGATTTTATCAAAGTTTCTGAGCAGAACAAAAAGAAAAACTGGCAGATTGTGGTTTATGAAGATCCAGACATTGTTTCTAATCCAGTTGTAGTTGCTAATGCTGAAATTGTATCTGAGATGAAGTCTTTCTTTTCGAACATTATTGAAATTAATTCAGATGATGATGATGATTCTAAGTATGAAAAAGTCTGTAAAGTGAAGATAGAAGATTGTGATGACATCATTATCATTTCTGATACAGAAGATGATTCAGTGTTCATGGATGCAAAAGATGAAGAAGAGGCAGAATTGTTATATAGTGATCTTCCTACTCATGGTGAGGTTCCTGAAACTGCTAAAGCTACTTCTACTCCTGCTACTAGTTCAGCTCCGACTACCACTATTCCTTCAAGTTCATTTGAAGTTGGTCAGTCGTCAAGAGCATAAGTTGATGTTCCACCTTCTGATCCTGTGATTCCACCGTCTATTCTAGAAGAAGGACCAGCTTTATCTAGACAACAGAGACAGAGGAGTTTGCAACAGAGATACATGGCTTCAAGACTAAGATCAGCTTTTCTAGAAGACACTCAGAGTAACATCTTTGTTTCTAGAAGAAGGCCAATTAACATCTATGCAATTCTTGGAGTAGAGAAAGAGTCAGATGCCTATCAATTTGAATACTTAATGTTCACTAAGTGCCAGCGCAAAATGAATAATACCGTTTCTTCTCCACACTTGATTGTTCGAGTCATCAGTGTCACAATCAACAAGTTTGTGAATATCTGGTATCTTGACTTTGAAGTTGAAAGAAGAGACTGCAGGAGGTATAAATTCTCAGAGGCAGACTTCACTGACCTTTCTATAGATGACATTGAGTTCTTATATGACCATTTCAGGAATCTCTATCATAGATCACAGGATGTTTCACAAGCTTTGTTCGTCATCAAAAGATTCATTCGACGGCAAATCCGATTCTTTCGAGTTTTTGATTTCCAGATGGCCATTGAAAGTTTTCAGCCGGTTGTTAATCTTCATAAGCCCAACCGAAGCTTGCCAAACTTAGAGTCTTATCCCCTTCTCACCATAGTTAAAGATCCATATGGAGTTGTGTACAAGAATGGCTCGAATGAAAAATGCTTTATCAGATTTGAAGAAATTGCTCATTACTCTGATGGAACTTTAAAGGTGATTAAGCTTCAGTTGGAGCAACATCTGAAGGAGGCTAAAAGAAGATTTTTGGAAACAAGAGGTAATGCATTTCTGGTTTATAATGATGAAATCTGACTTCTCCATAAGACTTTAGATACAATTCAAGAGAGATTGAATTTCCGCTCCACTCTGCGACGTTTGGAAGTGTTAATCAGGCTGAATAGACTTCGTCAAAGAGAAGAGCGTCAGTGATTCTCCAAAGTCGTCTGGTTGGTCAATGCTGTTTTAGAAGATTGTTTTTGAATACCACGGCGCCAATGATTACTAAGGGGGAGATTGTTAGATCTGTTTTTATAGTAATCATTGTATTTATTTTCTAGCCTAGACTGTTCTTAATAGTGTAATCTGTTTTGTTAAGGCTAGGGGTATTTAAGTCCCCTTAGACCTTTGTTTTTGTAACTTTGACACTCACATTGAATATATCAGATTACATTTGGCGCTCCTACTTTCTCTCTCTACTTTCTCTCTCTAAAGGTTTAGAGATCTTGGACTTTCAGGGACAAAAAGACAACCATAGGGGGTTTGAAGAATACTACCTCAATTGATATGTGTCTGAATCCAAAGCACGAGAGATCAATATGGACCTCCTCTAGCGGTATCCACACGTGAGAATGCTTCAATCCCGAACCGGTTGCTAGGCCGATAAACCAATATTCTACACAAGGGAAAATCTATTTTCTTTTGTGTAGTGTGTGTGTTCAATGGCCAAAGGAGAGAGACAGAGAGAGAGAGGAGAGGGAGGCTACTAACCTTCTTGTTTTTTTGTAAACGCTAAACCTAATTATTATTAGGTTTATATAATCCTCCTTTCCTAATTTGGACTAGACCCTTTAAACTTAAACAAGCTTTGGGCCTTTTTAAGCCTTTTATTTAAATTAATTATTATTCTAACAATTAATTAACTATTGGGTTTTAGTAAAATATTACTTCCAATGTTTGGCTTTATAGCCTAATTAATTATTAACTTAATACTTCATTCTCTTTATTAAGCACAATTTATGTAATTATCATAATTACATGTTAGACTTAAGTTCGCGTGAGACCAAACAGTTTCCGTGAGACCGGTGAGACCAAGCTTTAAAGTATGAAACTTCACACCAAAAAACTGTGAATGTAAAAAAAATCGAACTTTTCATAGGGAAAACACCGTAAATGTTACATTCACGGTGTTTTTTGCTGTGAATGTTCGTTTTTTTTTTACCTTCACAACGTCTTCACTGTGAAGGTTCGGATATACCTTCACAGTCTTTTAGCTGTGAAGGTTTGATTTTTTTAACTTGGTTTAGGTTTTTTTACCTTCATAGTGTGATTACATTATGAAGGTTCGAATGTTTTTTACCTTCACAGTGTTTCGGTGTGAAGTTTCATGTTTTAAGGCTTGGTCTCACGCGGTCTCACGGAAACAGCTTGGTCTCACGTGAACCTGACCCTTACATGTTATACACACAACTTTATTATTATTATTCTACTAGAACAATAGTTATCTTTGATTTATTACAACATCTAATGTATATGGTTCATGATCAAGTTCAGGACATACATACTTTATGCGTACGACCCTCATAGGTTCATTTGACGCCAGCAGTGTTTACATGTGACGTGGGCATACAAAAACCTACATAGGCTCCGATATGGATTTCTTTCATGATATTGTTGGGGGATTTCAGATAGAGAAAGCAAGTGTATGTGTGTTTTCAGGAGAACTAGGAGGAGGCTGGGAAGATGGAAGGAGAAACGAACATCACCATATAATACGAAAGATTGATTGAAAATTTTGAAATTTGAAATCGGTTTTTGTGTTTGGATGAGTATTGTCCTACCCTATAAAGCAACATTCAGTCTTTCTACTTATAAAAGTTTGCATTACCAATTTGTATATCATGTATAAGAACTTGTAATTAAGAAATTTTTAGATTTTATGCTTTAATTGGTTGTACTTTATGTTTAAACACTTGTCTTTGAGAATTTTGTCTAGATGCATATTAATGTAGAGAGAGAGAGGGGGGGGAGTAAATTAGGGTTTAGCTCTGACTCCATGTGGTTTTTAATAGAAAATAAAGAATATGATTAAAATACCTTGGGGGCTTACCTAAATGCTTACCCAGTAAGGGCTTATCGGTAGGGTCAATGCTCTCACTTATCTTTATCTTATTGGTTAAGATTTTTAGTCCATCAAAACGGCATCATATGCAACAATTTACCTGGTAAGCGTTAATGTGTTAAAAGTCGTTATTTTTACTTACCGTGTAAGATTATTGGTCCTCGCTATCGCTTTTAGCGGGTAAGATTTTCGATCATTTCCAAGTTCATCCGAAAAACTAAGTGCATACCCAATAAATGTTTGGTAAACGACATCTTACTTAACAGAAAATTTTTAACAAAGTTAGAGACAGAGACCCAATACGCTAATAAATTGCAAACCACAACGTTGTCATCCATAATAATTTCAAAGAGGGAGATGATACCTTATATAAACCATAGGGACCTAACATGTAATTTACTGTAAACCTTGTAAGAAAAACATGTTCTATTAGTCCGAATTTTATTATAAACATTTTTTTCATTAAAACAAGTGCAAGTTGTCCTCTAAAATAACAACAAAAAGGAAAATATAGACAAAGACCCTGAAAATCATATTTAGGTAAAAACAAGTTACAAGGATAAATATAGGTTTCTTTAACCACTTCGGTTGTGACGAACTGATAAGACTTCGTAGGATGTAGTAGAAATTTTTCATCTTCTCTGAGTTTGAATCCAGGCGCTGCCAAAGCCATTGTGGCCATGGAGGTTCATATAGGCACTTCCAGGCCTTTCGTAGCCATCCGGGGATTATTCGATGGTGCGTGTAAGCTAGCAAGATCCCCACGGTTCGCAAAGAAGGTAAAAACATAGGTTTCCTTGTAGTCATTTTCTTGGTTGATGGTTACACAAACTCATGAAGAATAAGAGATTGATTTTTTTTTTAAATTTCAGTTTGTTAGACTCCATTTGCATTTGATCATATGTTCTTTTTGTTTGGGCCCTACACGTTTGTTTTTGATTTTAAGGTTTAAAGCTTATTCTTTATTTCTCATCATATGTGTCAAAGCAAGCATGATGTTCATGCTAGTCCTATAGTCTTGAGGTTTTTCAATTTGATTAGCAATTTTAGTAAAATTTAAGTTACCTGAAACATTAAAACAATTGTGTTTTTATTTTTTTATGGCATTGTAACACCCGGAAATTTATAAGGTAAGTATTTATTTCTTCAATACGTTAACTTTGTTTATTTGAAAATATGAGTCTTTGTATGTGTTTATGCTCATTGTTATAATTCCATGATGTTACTTAGTTAGTATAAACTTTATACATGCTTAAATCTCACGCTCGGTATCATTTCTCGTTAAGTTTTTGGGCGGTCTGGTGTGTGGCGCGACCGTGCCATGCGACAGTGACAATGTCACTTTCGCCGGTCACTGTCGCGGTAGATGTACCGTAGGTGGTTGGACTGGCGCGACCTTGACACGCGATTGTGACATGGTCACTGTCGCAGTGTCACTGTCGCGGGTGATGTACTGTGAGTTGGGGGTTCCTTGCGACTAGACACACGACAGAGACAATGTCACTGTCGCCGGGCAATGTCGCGAGTGGGTGCTGAGTCTTAAATGAGATCCTTAGCCGATTTTCAATTCATTTCTCACTTCTCCTTCTTTCTCTTTGGCGATTTTGGAGCATTCAAAGCTAACCCTTTCCCCTCAAACACTAACCCTCATTTATTACAAACCATTTTGGTTGTTGGGATTGTTGATCTTGCATTTGCTACCTACCAAGAAGATTCCTAGGGTTCATAAAGCTCAACTTCTCATCTCCAAGTTCATCCTCCAACTTCTAGGGTTTCATCTATTTTCTAGGTTTTGGTTCAAAACCTAGATTGTGAGTTTACTAAACCTTTGTTAAAACTAGATACACATCATATTCTCCTATTTATTGTTATCTATCTCTATATGTTCAAGTGCTTGGGGTTTTCTTATGAAGAAATGTTGGAAATGTGGTAATATGTGAAATACCATGTTTTACTCTAAATGTGCAAGTATTGGGGCTTTTCTCTTGGATACATAATATGTGCATTTTGACATATTAAAGATATACATGTTTCAATATGAAGATGGTTTCTAGTCGGAATACCCTTTTGGTAATATATGTAAATGCATGATGAGAATGATTGTCATTTGGGTCTCATGATGGACTTATGTGATAGGATGGTAACATAGTACCCATGGTTGGTATCGAAATGTATTGGTTGAAATATACCTCAAGACCTCCTATATAATATGTTGGACGAACCAAGTCAGTAGACACTAGGAGGATGTAGTCTTGGGCGCCACTGTGATGGTATGTGCCTAGACCTCCGCCATTCGGGGAATTTCCTTAGTTGTAGTCCTCGGGTGTGTCGGGCCTTTCGGGTGTCTCTTGTTATAGGGCATCAAGATATATCGACTCTTTGGGTGGAACTTGATTGGTGCTATGGGTCTCCTCTATTGACTCCACATTTGTTGAACTCTGGTTAACTGCTGATAAGAATTGTAACTGTTCATGCATGCTTCTTATTGTTCAACTCACTAGGATTTTTGGCCTAACACTTGTTTGGTGTCGATGTGTATCTCAGGTTCTAGTGGCGCCGGTTCTAAACTGGCATAGTTGCTTGGGTGAGAGCTTGGGGAACGCTTGCAAATTAGCATTCATTAGATAGAAGAACTTTTGAAACTATAGATGACAACCCTTTTGTAATCTCTTTTCTAGATGTAGAAATTAGATTAGTTGGTTGTTATTTTATTGTCCGTTGAAATTACAATTGTGATTAAACAGGTTTGTGTTATTTTCCCCATTTTTGGGAGGCTCTTGATTTGGCAATTTTTATACCACTGTCCGTGTGTTCCGGATTTTTGTTATCCCTATTTTTAGGGTGTTACAAGTTGGTATCAGAGCTTTAGTTTAAGTGAACTAGGTATTGTTTTAGCATATCTAGACTTAAGCTTTAGAATTTATGGTTTCACTGTCTACTTGGGGTAGAAATCCTAGGTGGGGAGAGTGTTAGGATTACGGAATTACTTAAATTGAAAGTTGTGATGATGGTGACAAGAATTCTTGTGTATGGTTCGTTCATAATTTCACTTAGCTAATGCTATTATGAATGCATTGTTACGTGAGCATACTTGGTTTACTATTATTATGATAATTGATGAAAGTATTAGTACGTACTATGAGTTCAACTCGTTTAGTCTTTTCTCAATCTATTTCTCGTACATGTATGGCAGATCGAAATGGTAAACACTCGGAGCAGGTTACCAAATACACCGGAGGGCCACTTGGAAGTGGAGTCTACCGTTGATCGGCCTCCTGTGGGCGTAACCACCGAGGGACCTCCCATACCCACAATCTTGGCTGGAGGACCTGAACATATTCCGCGCCGGAACCTCAATGCGGATAATGCCATCATGGAGTAAGTGACCATGGAGACCCGGATTCGGGATAGCGTGATGTTGGCCATGAACTCCGCCATGGCCCAACAACAAGAGTTCTTCATGAAACTCTTAGAAGATCGAGACGCCAGTAATCGACAACCGGAAACAATGGCGGAAAACATTGTTATGGGGTCGGGTGGACCAGTTGTGGTATCTGTTGAAGAACCAACAGATAATGGGATCAAGACGAAGACTAAGGGGTGCACTTACAATTCGTTTCTAGGGTGCCACCCTAAGGAGTTTGCGGGTTCAGATAACCCGGTTGCTTGTATGTATTGGCTCAAGGAGATAGAGATGGCCTTTGAGTCCAGTGAGTGTGATCCCTCTCAACGGGTCAAGTTTGTTTCTCAACTACTTTGAGGAGAGGCTCCGATTTGGTGGAATCTCACTCGATCAGTCCTCACTCCTGAAGTTCTGTCTAAGTTAACTTGGCCGGTGTTCAAAGAGAAGATCATGGATAAATATTGTAGTGAGCGTTCGTTGGACAAGTTGGAATGGGAGTTCCGAGATCTGAAGAAGGGGACTCTGTCCATTGCCAGATACTTCAAACTCTTTTTGGAGAAACTGAACTTGGTGGGACATCTGGTTCCCGATGAAAAGTCTAAGATTAAGGCATATCAACAAGGTTTACCGGCCGAGATGCGAACGGCGGTAAGAAATGCTAGGGGCTCGACCTTGCAAGAGGTCATTGAAGAGTCTTTGCTTATTAAGGATGACATCAATGCGGAAAAGGAAGAAAGAAGACAGGTTGGAGAAAAACGGAAGTGGGAAGGGCCATCTGGGCCCGTTCGTCAATCAAGACCCTTTGTAAGTGGGAGAGTGGGTGATCAACGTCGTGAGGATTGGTGGTGCCACAAGTGCAAGTCAAAGCACTCGGAGCCATGCGCTACAAGAACTTACTCCGGTCCAGCGGGGTGTGTCAAGTGTGGTAAGATGATCCACACAACTCGAGAGTGCCCCATCCGGGGGTCGGTGTGCTATGAGTGCAGAGAACCGGGTCATATGAAGAGAGATTACCCGAAGCTAGTAGGAGGAAATGGTGGATATTCTGTGGGTTCGACGGCTAGAGTCGAGCAACTACCAAGGGCACCAAGTCGAGCTTTCCGGATGACTACCGAGGAGGCAAAGGAGACCGCTGACGTTGTTTCGGGTACGTTTCTAGTAAACTCCTTGCCAGCTCGTGTTTTGTTTGATTAGGGTGCTACGTGTTCCTTTGTGTCAGATGCTTTCTGTAAACAATTCACCACTCCCATTAGTGTCCTTCCTGATGCATTAGTAGTAGAAATAGCTAATGGGGATCAAGTGATCATTCGGAACCGTTTTTGTGATTGCACTCTAGAAATTGATGGAAATTCTTTCGGAGTAGATTTATTACCTATGGCTATAGGAGGGTTTGATGTAGTCATAGGTATGGATTGGTTAGTGAGGCATAAGGCGGACAACTTTTGCTCCAAAAAGATGATCCAAGTGCCATTGCCGGAAAATGGTGTGGCTACCATTTATAGGGAGAAAGGAAAGAGGAATAATCCCATTATTTCATCTCTTAAGGCTCGCAAGTTTCTAGCGAAGGGTTACCCTTCGTATTTGGCCTATGTGGTGGACGCGAAGAAAGAAAAAAAGTCCGTAGAAGATGTGGAGGTGGTGCAAGATTATTCGGACGTCTTTCCGGAAGACTTACCCGGATTACCGCCGGAGCTGCAAGTGGAGTTTCAGATTGACCTCACCCCAGGAGCGGCTCCGATAGCTCGTGCTCCATATCGTTTAGCACCGACATAAATGAAAGAGATGATGACGCAACTTCAAGAGTTTTTGGAGAAGGGCTTCATTCGACCTAGTTCGTCACCTTGGGGAGCACCGGTATTGTTCGTGAAGAAGAAGGATGGATCCATGCGGATGTGTATCGACTACCGAGAGATGAACAAAGTCACGGTAAAGAATAAGTATCCCTTACCTCGCATCGATGATCTTTTTGATCAACTTCAAGGCGCGGGATGCTTCTCAAAGATTGATCTTCGATCCGGATACCATCAAGTAAGAGTGAAGAAAGAAGATATCCCGAAGACGGATTTCCGAACGAGATACGGTCATTATGAGTTCTTGGTAATGCCTTTCGGCTTAACCAACGCTCCGACCGTATTTATGGATTTGATGAACCGTGTGTGTCACCCATTCTTAGATAAATCTGTGATCGTCTTCATCGACGATATTTTAATATATTCAAAGGATGAGTCCGAGCATGGGAAACACTTACGGGAAGTATTAGAAGTTCTACGAAGAGAGAAATTGTTTGCGAAATTCTCAAAGTGCGAATTCTGGCTCCAAGAGGTGCAATTATTGGGGCACGTGGTAGCAAAGGACGGAGTAAAGGTGGACCCGGCAAAGATCGAGGCAATGATGAGTTGGGAGCCTCCAACAAGTCTGACAGAGATCCGAAGCTTTTTGGGTTTGGCGGGTTACTACCGACGTTTCATTCAAGATTTTTCCAAGATAGCTACACCGCTCACTTCTCTTACAAGGAAGAACGTCAAGTTTCTTTGGACCAATGCACAAGAGCAAGCTTTTCAGACGCTCAATAGGAAGTTGTGCGAAGCTCCGATCTTGTACTTACCCGAGGGATCGGAAGACTTTGTTGTGTTTAGTGACGCCTCCAAGATGGGACTTGGGTGTGTCCTAATGCAAAGGGGGAAAGTAATAGCCTACGCGTCGCGGCAATCAAAGGATCACGAGAAGAATTATCCGACTCATGACTTGGAGTTGGCGGTGTTAGTCTTCGCGTTAAAGTTGTGGCGACACTACTTGTATGGGACGAAGTGCACTCTTTTCACGGATCACAAGAGTCTCAAGTACATCTTCGATCAGAAGGAACTCAGCATGCGACAAAGGAGATGGCTCGAGATTTTGAAGGATTACGATTGTGACCTACTCTACCATCCCGGTAAGGCCAATGTGGTGGCGGATGCCTTGAGACGAAGGAGCTATGATGGTGGTGTCAAAATGTCCCTTACATGGATCGATGTGGTATCGAGTTTGTTGGAAAGTATAAAGGCGAGTCAAGTGGAAGCACTCAAAGAAGAGAACCTCAAAGCCGAAGTCATGGTGAAGCAAAAGGAACTCTTGACGGAAGACGGTCGTGGACTCAAGCTCCTCCAAGGACGGATTTGGGTGCCGAAGTTGGGAGGAAATCGGGAGTTACTTCTTGAAGAAGCGCATAAATCGAAATATTCTATACATCCCGATAGCACCAAGATGTATAGAGATCTAAAGTTAAATTATTGGTGGCCGGTGATGAAGCTAGATGTGGCTAGCTATGTGGAGAAGTGTGTCACGTGCCTCCAAGTCAAGGCGGAACATCAAAGACCGTATGGAAGTCTACAACCATTGTCCATTCCCGAGTGGAAATGGGACAACATCACTATGGATTTCGTGACGAAGCTACCGAAGACCTTGCGTGGGCACGACACCATATGGGTAATTGTAGATCGGCTAACCAAGAGTGCGCATTTCCTTGCGATGCGGGAGACCTTGCCAATGGAGAAATTGGCCAAACTTTATATTGATGAGGTGGTATCGAGACACGGAGTTCCGCAATCTATCGTATCGGATCGAGACAGTCGGTTTACTTCGGACTTTTGGGCTAGCTTGCAAAAGGAGTTGGGTACTCGACTGAATTTGAGCACGACGTATCATCCTCAAACGGATGGTCAAAGCGAGAGGACGATCCAGACGCTAGAGGATATGTTGAGGTCGTGTGTAATAGATTTCGGGGGAAGCTGGGATTCACATCTACCGTTGGTAGAGTTCGCGTACAACAACAGTTACCATTCTAGTATCGGAATGGCGCCGTTCGAGGCATTGTATGGACGGAAGTGCAGAACCCCGGTTTGTTGGCTAGAAGCGGGCGAGAAGCAATTCGCCGGGCCGGAAATTGTTCAAGAGACGGCCGACAAGGTGAAAGAGATTCGTGAGAGACTAAAGGCGGCGCAAGACCGACAAAAGAGCTATGCGGACAAGAAGAGAAGACCGGTTGAGTTTCAAGTGGGTGACCGGGTCATGTTGAAAGTATCTCCGTGGAAGGGTATCATACGTTTCGGGAAGCGTGGGAAGCTTAGTCCTCGTTTCCTAGGCCCTTTCGTCATTTTGAAGAAGGTTGGTTTACAAGCCTACCGGTTGGATCTACCACCGGAGATGGACGGGATACATCCTACATTTCACGTGTGTTACCTTCGGAAGTGTCTAGCCGAGGAGGAAAGCGTGATTCCTTTGTCGGAAATTCGGGTAGACAATGGGAATCGTTGTGTGGAAGAACCGGAGGTGGTTTTAGAATCAAAGTGAAGAAGTTGAGGCATAAGGACGTGGTTATGATTAAAGTCCAATGGAAGCACCATCGGGGTGCTAACATTACTTGGGAGTCCGAAGATGACATGAAAAGGAGGTATCGTCATTTGTTTAGTCTAGAATGAGATTTCGGGGACGAAATCCCAATTAGGTGGGGAGGATTGTAACACCCGGAAATTTATAAGGTAAGTATTTATTTCTTCAATACGTTAACTTTGTTTATTTGAAAATATAAGTCTTTGTATGTGCTTATGCTCATTGTTATAATGCCATGATGTTACTTGGTTAGTATAAACTTTATACATGCTTAAACCTCGCGCTCGGTATCGTTTCTGGTTAAGTTTTCGGGCGGTCTGGTGTATGGCGCGACAGTGCCACGCGACAGTGACATTGTCAATGTCCCCGGTCACTGTCGCGGTAGATGTACCGTAGGTGGTTGGACTGGCGCGACCTTGACACGCAATTGTGACATGGTCACTGTCGCGGGTGATGTACCGTGAGTTGGGGGTTCCGCGCGACAGTGACAATGTCACTGTCTCCGGGCAATGTCGCGAGCGGGTGCTGAGTCTTAAATGAGATCCTTAGCCGATTTTCAATTCATTTCTCACTTCTCCTTCTTTCTCTTTGGTGATTTTGGAGCATTCAAAGCTAACCCTTTCCCCTCAAACACTAACCCTCATTTATTACAAACCATTTTGGTTGTTGGGATTGTTGATCTTGCATTTGCTACCTACCAAGAAGATTCCTAGGGTTCATAAAGCTCAACTTCTCATCTCCAAGTTCATCCTCCAACTTCTAGGGTTTCATCTATTTTCTAGGTTTTGGTTCAAAACCTAGATTGTGAGTTTACTAAACCTTTGTTAAAACTAGATACACATCATATTCTCCTATTTATTGTTATCTATCTCTATATGTTCAAGTGTTTGGGGTTTTCTTATGAAGAAATGTTGGAAATGTGGTAATATGTGAAATACCATGTTTTACTCTAAATGTGCAAGTATTGGGGCTTTTCTCTTGGATACATAATATGTGCATTTTGACATATTAAAGATATACATGTTTCAATATGAAGATGGTTTCTAGTCGGAATACCCTTTTGGTAATATATGTATATGCATGATGAGAATGATTGTCATTTGGGTCTCATGATGGACTTATGTGATAGGATGGTAACATAGTACCCATGGTTGGTATCGAAATGTATTGGTTGAAATATACTTCAAGACCTCCTATATAATATGTTGGACGAACCAAGTCAGTAGACACTAGGATGATGTAGTCTTGGGCGCCACTGTGATGGTATGTGCCTAGACCTCCGCCATTCGGGGAGTTTCCTTAGTTGTAGTCCTCGGGTGTGTCGGGCCTTTCGGGTGTCTCTTATTATAGGGCATCAAGGTATATCGACTCTTTCGGTGGAACTTGATTAGTGCTATGGGTCTCCCCTATTGACTCCACATTTGTTAAACTCTGGTTAACTGCTGATAAGAATTGTAACTGTTCATGCATGCTTCTTATTGTTCAACTCACTAGGCTTTTTGGTCTAACACTTGTTTGGTGTCGATGTGTATCTCAGGCTCTAGCGGCGCCGGTTCTAAACTGACATAGTTGCTTGGGTGAGAGCTTGGGGAACGCTTGCAAATTAGCATTCATTGGATAGAAGAACTTTTGAAACTATAGATGACAACCCTTTTGTAATCTCTTTTCTAGCTGTAGAAATTAGATTAGTTGGTTGTTATTTTATTGTCCGTTGAAATTACAATTGTGATTAAACAGGTTTGTGTTATTTTCCCCATTTTTGGGAGGCTCTTGCTTTGGCAATTTTTATACCACGTGTCCGTGTTTTCCGGATTTTTGTTATCCCTATTTTTAGGGTGTTACAGGCATACTGGATATGAGTATATACATTAAACAGATTTGTGTTCTTTATTAGCATGTTTAAGCATCCTTAAATAAATATGATGATCATATTATTTAAAATTATCCTTGATCAATTATTTGTAGGGGACCGGTAATAAATCAAGATCGTTGTGAAGTATGATCATTGTCCAAGTTGGAATGCGTTTGTCGATGCATAACAGCATAAGGCGTTGGACAATCGGGATCACCTCATAGATCGATGTCATAAAGTGAGTCCTGAAATAGCAAACACTCTTATCCTCAGAACTGAGATGTGCATTGGGATCTAATACACAATAAGTGCTATACTTTGATATAGTCTAACTTTACCCTTAACTTGGTAATCATACGGGTCCTATCTGGTATAACATGAATTATATAATTAGTCGTGTACATGCAATATGAGATTTTCTTATCTCAAGATGAGAAGAGATGTTTTTCGGGACCATGATGACATAGTTTGATTTTCATGGCCATGAACAAGTTGATAGTTGAACTAATAGCATATGTCTAATAAAAATATGTTGGGATCGAGAAATATAATTTATGAACTAAAAGGATGAGATAGATCTACGCCTTATGGTTCAAACAAAATATCGTGAAACAAAAGGATAATGAATGAATATACTATATGATTGATTGAATCAATCACAACACTTAAAAAAAGCACATTTGCATAACCTTTGGGGTGGTGACGTATTGTTAGACGCTTACTACCATATGTTTTGTTGTGTATCATGTGCAAGTGGAAACACTGCCAACGAGTACGTAAACCTATAGGGTCGTACACAAAAGAATATGTTTGCTTCCATTAAAAAGAAACCCAGAAAAGTAATGTTTGACAGTTAAATAATTATTCTTGAAGAATAATTATAAATATGTGTTAAAATTTATTATGATAATTACAGGGTGTTATTTGTAAATAAGCAAAATTATTAATGTTTTAGATAATCTATACTATATTATAAAGCAGACATAAAAAACTCTTAAAAACAAGTCTTAAAGCTTAATGTACAGCTATTTAATGTTAATTACTTAAAAAACAACCATTAAAGTTGTATGTACTATATTTAATGCTATTTATTAATTTTCAATCATTATCTCTAACCATTTTAAGTCCCCTTAATCTATATTATATTATAAAGCACGGATAAAAAACTCTTAAATACAAATTATTAGGCATAAGGTGTCATCATTTTATGCAAGATTTTAAAAATCTCTTAATTTACAAGTATCAAAACACAAGATACATATTACTATTGCAGGCTTCTAACACCCACTAATTTGGTATGTATAGGGTTTTCCTTTTATGCAGATTCTTCCATGTATCACTATCAATTAATATATTATATTACTATAAATTTGTTTTAATTATATTATTAAATATGTAATTGGTTATTTTTTCTAGATGTCATTAAAATATATAAGATAATTATTGAATTCTAACAAAATACTTAATTTTTTTTTATATAAACAACGTTATATTATTAAGCCTAAATTAAACAAATTTATATAAAAAAAAACAATATCACAAGCTTTCTCAAAACCATCCAAAATCGTACTGTAAATTGACAAAAAAACAAAAAATAAAATGAAACATTAAAATCGTGATGTATCTCGCTGCATTGCGCGAGTACGCTTCTAGTTATACAATAATTTAGAGATAAACATTAAACCTATCTGGAGTGATAGGCCAAACCAATTTTAAGGGATTCATAATATAGATTTAGCTATCAAATACACACACAAAAGAAATTAAACCTTATTCGAGTTATGGGCTATCTGAAATACCGTTCCATATAAACAGAGTGATAGGCCAAACCAATTTTAAGGGATTCATAATTTAGATTTGGATATCAAATACACACACAAAAGTGTTCTTTCAAGCTAGCACCGGGTGGGAGATCAACGTGTATCCGTGTGTGGATCTATAGAGGAAACCGTTGTTGATTTATTAGTGCCCTGTTAGATACCTCGCCAGATTTAAAAAGGTATAATTCTTAACACCCTATAGTTTGTGATTTTAATTAAATGCATCATTGTATCCGATTGGGTTTTATTTAGATTTAGAAAAAAAAAAGTTCTAATTTATTTTGTAACCGAATTTTTATTTCCGTTGCGTTTAAACGGTTACAATTATATTAATGAGATGTGTTGTCGAATGTTAAGTGGATTAGATTGGTTGACAAAATCCAGCATCCAATAGATGTCAACCGACAAAAAAACAGACCTAAATACAATCATAGGGCCATGATTTATTCGGTATATGAATGTTCATGTATAACAACAATAAGAGTAGGATGGAAATAATGTAAGTTGTTTTCTTTTTACTTTTTCCATTTGTTGCCCTAATCTATATATACATACATACACGTACAAGGATAAACATATATCAGTTTTGATTTCATGTTTCTAAGTAACCACCTCTCTACTTATGTGTCAGCAAAATCCCAAAAATACCCATACAAAAACATTCATGTTCGCCAAAATGCAACCACGTCATTACTATACAAGGACCGATCTTGAATCTCCAAATTCGCAACATGCCAATTCACGAGCAACGATTGGATGCATTTACACAAAACAAGTGCAACCGGGAAAATCCACCACTCGCTTTCCTCCCTGCGCAAAGCAAAGCAAAAACCACCATTAGAGTATTGATTCCTAGTATGAAATGTCAACAACGTTTGCTCACATGTTCCATGGTTGAAAGTCTGGGGGTTTATTATTGGGCTGACTGCAGTAGTGAACGTAACCACATATAAACGCAACCACCTGAAAGAAAACAAATCAGATATAAGTTTCCTTCCCTCTGAATACACATATACAAGGCTTCATGGTCCGTGTCTAGCCGAGTAGCTTTGAATTATATAGAGTTGGATCCACAGGAAAACATCAAAAAAATGAAAAACTGAGTAACACGGACACCTAAGTAACCATTCATCGGTATGCACATATGCATACAAGTAATTTGTCAGATAAACATAACATGCCCACATGCATAGAAATCAGGAAACATCTTCAATTATTTATATGCATATGTGCATACCGCACAGATGAATGGTAACCGGATGTTCTTAAGTTTTTCACTTTTTTGGGGGTTTCCCCTAAACCTCACTCTATTTATATAGGCGAAGGATCATGTGAGAAGTTGAGTTAACGGTGAGAAGTGGATCTAAACCATTGATCTCTTTTAATCTCAAACCCTCCCATGAATTGCAGCTTAGAAGGAAATTGATCTAATGCATCTCGATGCATCTTATATCACAGTGCATCTCATTCTGATGTGCGTCCATTTCTCATCCAACAGTCGATAACCACTTCTCAACATTAACTAACTTCTCACCAGAACCCAACCCTATATATATATATATATATAGAGAGAGAGAGAGGGAGGTTGAAGGGAAAACCTCAAAAAAAATGGAAAACTGAAGAACACCCCGGTAGCCCTTGATCTGGGACGGTATGCACTTGTGCATACAAATAAATTAAATAGTTTTTTAGTTTTTATGCACGTATGCATGATGCATTTGTGCATTGTACGTCTGCATGTTACAAATTACTTGGCATGCCGTCCAGATGAAGGACTGCCAGGGTGTTCCTCAGTTTTCCGTCTTCTTGAGGTTTTTCCTAGAACCCGACCCTATATATTATATATAGGGGCATGTTCAAACTAGAAGCTAAACATTTTGCGAGAAAGCGAGAATTGTGATATCATATATGATACACAAGCTTAATCATATATGATTAAACACATGTTATATTGGCAATACATATACGTTTAATCTTATATGATTAAACATGCCCACAAACCGTGTAATCATATATGATATCACACTTCTCTCAAAATGTTTAATTTTTCGCATGATCCTCTCTCTCTCTCTCTCTCTCTCTCTCTCTCTCTCTCTCTCTCTCTCTCTATATATATATATATATATATATATATATATATATATATATATACACACACACACACCTACAGGCGAATGATCGTGTGTGAGAAGTTGAGTTAACAGTGAGAAGTGGATCTGAACCATTGCTCTCTTTTAATGTCAAGCCCTCCCATGAATTGCGGCTTAGAAGGGAGTTGATCTGGTGCATCTTGGTGCATCTCAGTGCATCTCATCCTAATGAGCGTCCATTTCTCATCCAACGGTTGATAACCACTTCTCTCGCTTCTCCCGTTAACTCACCGGAACCCAACCCTATATATATTGGATGCACATTAGGATGAGATGCACCAAGATGCATCGGATCAATTCCCTTATGAAGAGCGATTCATGGGTGGATTTGAGATTATAAGTGATCAAGAATTCAGATCCACTTCTCACTTTAACTCAACTTCTCACATGATCCTTCGCCCATATACATACATATATATATATATATATATAAAGAGGGGGGGGGAGGTTCCTACATATAATATATACAAGTTTGAGTCCACGTAACAGATGCGTTTTTGTATCTGTGTCGATATGGAATAATTTTATACAAGTTTTGTGATTCAGGAAATGTCGACGTACCACATTAACAAAGGATGTTATGTTCCAGAGAGCGTACATACGAGCGAGACCTGCAGAACGCCTTGGTCCTTGACTAAAAAGAGCATTAATCCCAGCAGGAAATGGAAGCAATATTCCAAGTGGCAAAATGAAGAGAACAAGAAACACGCCCACAAAAGAAATCGAATATAATTGGAGTAGCGTAAGTAAAACTAAACTAAAATCTCCTAATAGTAGCATCGAGATGACCAGCCCAACAAGATCCTGCAACAAACATTATTAACTCATGTTCAGAAACCTCAAAACATTGTACACACACAAAGAGGTAGAGAGAGAGAGAGAGAGAGAGAGAGAGACCAACCTGGTGGCCAACAGGTTTTGTGTTGTGAATTATAAAAGAGAGGGGAAAGAATATATCTCTCTTTTCGTTGAAGGCTTGCAAAGTGTTAAGATCTAAAATCCTACCATAACTCCTCTTTCGCCTAATATTTTTTTCAGCCCTCCGGTGTTGGACTGAACTTGTAAATTCCCTTGAATCAAAGGCTGGACCGTCTCCCAAGCCATCATTATTACTGTCAAAAGGCATCAGCATGTTCATAAGGAATGAATCAAAGATGTCCTCTAATGCAGAAAACCATGAAAATATAGCCTTACATTCCCCAAGACAAAGAAACATGAAAATACGATATACTTGGAGGCACATAAAGGCTAGCAACGATAAGCATAGAGCTTATTTATGTAAAACTTTACAAATGACATCTACATGTATATGAAGCAATCGGCACAAAGCTTGATAACTAATACACTTTGTTACCTTGTGTGTTGGTCCTCTTGAGCAGTTGTGTCGGCATTCTCAAAGGAAATAAACTCAGGTTCGTCAACAGCAGATACAACAAGTCCGTATTGATAATAGTCACCCGTTGTCGCTTCAAAAAAAGCAAGATCGACACGTATACCATAAATCCTCAAAGTAGGATTGGCATAAGTATCCAGCCATATAACAACAGTACGAAACATTGCCCTGAGTCGACCCCGACTAACCAACCGCAATTGTGCATTCAATCCAGCCACAAATCGATACCAAGTGGTAGGAGGAACAGCCTGAAAAGACCAAGTGAAAACAAAAAGTCAGGTTAGACAAATGCCTCCGGAACTATGATTAAAAAGTATGTTGTTCAGGGTCAAATAACAAACCTGATTTATGAGACTAGTAATTATATTATCACTTTGAAGTGAGAAGGGTGCCATGTAACTTCCATCACCACCAAACAGTAGAGACAACGGGAATCTTTGGTGAAGCTGAGGAGGAAGATCACTTCGCTTTTCATCACCGCCAAGGAAAAAGTCCACATAAGCTAGCATTAAATCAGATGTCGCAACCACCTAGAACATTACAGAAAAGCATGATTTATATAACATCAAATTTACCAAAAAAGACTTGGAGGATGGAGACAACATGATGAGTAGTAAGACACTGAGAGAAATTCTTTCTTCTAGAATATATTCAATAAAGTAGTGCCCTTGGAACCAACTTGAATTGACAAAAACCTCCTTTTGAACACAATTAAAATATAGTTTGAGTTGATCCATCAACGTTTACCTGGCAATATATAATAGTTTGAGTTGTCAAACAAAATTAAAATATAGTAATGGATCTATTGATGTGTCCTTGCTTGTTATATACTAGTTTACTCGTTTCAACCAATTGTTTTTTCACAGAAACCACTAGAGTGGTAACTAGAGAAGTAACTCTACTTGTAAAGGATGTCAATTCTAAATAGCAAACGAATTACTTTTTGTCTTTGTGGACCCAGAAAGGAGGTTTGGCAGGGATCATACCGCTGGCTATTAGCTCAGTGGGTAGACCATGCGACCTTGACAATTGCAGTTAATCAAGCAAAGTAATATCCAAGATTTTAGACATAACAAACTAATACAATGTCAAGAGAGGACAAACCTTAATTCCTTCATAGAGAGCACGTGAACGACAAGAACGCAAGCAGGCATGGTCATACTCGGATCTAACGAATTCACGTAGTCTTTGTAAGTTCATTTTCCGCCTCCATTGTTGCCATGACCATGCAAGAGGATAAGCAAGGAAAAGAAGAATGCTGTAAATTGATCCCTCCCACCACTGATAAGTGGCTAAAGCATTAATCTCATCCACAAATCTATTAAATGCACCCTCGTATCTGCAGGTTCAATTTGAATATACTCTTAAAATAATTACCAGTGCAAAATACATATGGGGAATGGATCACCCCCATTTGAACACATTTTTGACTCTCAGTCTCGGTCAAAACACAACCTCTAACCACTAGCAGATGCTACTCAACATCTAAAACATATAAACCAAACAAACCCAGCTAGTCCCACAAGGAGTAGGGTCTAGGGAGAGTAAGATGTACACAAACCTTACTCTACCCTGAGGGGTAGAGAGGCTGTTTCCGTCTTGAAAAAAGTTTTTGAAAAGATGAATTCGCATGAAACATTTGTTTCAAAAAGTTAACATCTAAAACAGATAAACCAGACCAAACCAAACAACTCCAGTAAGTCTCACACAGAGTAGGGTCTAGGAGGGTAAGATGAACACAGATCTTACCTCTACCCCGAGGGGTAGAGGCTGTTCCCGAATATACCCCTGTCTTGAAAAAATTTCAGGAAGCATGATTTTGCGAGAAACATTTGGGTCCAGAAGTTTGACATAGATGAAAGAGCTAAAACATGAATGTTAGAATAGCAGGTAAGGGTAAAAGAATGAAAGGTGACAATATCTAAAACAGATGGAAGTAACAAAAACAAAAAAGCAAAGCAATGATGGCAGGGAATTTACACAATATCTCTCACTTGCTCTGGAGGTGTATGAGGAAGATGCCAAGGATTACTGAAAGTATTTAGACCCATAAAGTACATTCTATAAACATGACTTTGTGACTCCTCAACTCTGTTAGTTTCCAGAACCTGAAAGCCAGCAGGCATATCACAATCATTATCACGAATGCATAAAAAATTAGTATATTAAAAAAGTTCATGATTATTGAAAAAACCTCATTCAGTGATTCCAAGAAAGGGAAAGAGTGATCCATTTGAGATCCTTGTTGTGTAGGAGCAGGCCCCGGTGACTCATCAAACCCTACAAATTTCATTCTTGCAACACTAAGCACAAGGGCCAACAGGATAAGAAGGCCCAATAGAAGTAGACCAAATAACCAAGGCCCGCCAAATGTGTACATCAACTCTTCAAGAGCCGTATAACAATGTGGCATATGATATCTGTCTGAAACGCATCTGTAAGGGCATGGTGTTTCAGCAATACCCCCTGTGACAAATTGGCATTGATGAATCAATTAATTTAAACCAAGTAGGTGGTATAATGTAGAGTAACTGAATATCAATATGTATGAAGACACAAAGCATCGGACAAAAATACACATACTCTCGAGTTGCAATAAGAAAATACTACATTATCAGCAGTAACTCAATACCTCGGACGGGAAGATAGACAGAACGATGAGGAAGCTCATCGGGTGGGCACTGGAAACACAGAGACTTGTCGGATCCTGTAACGTTTTTGTAGGTACCAACAGGGCATTCCTGTACATATACATGAAAAACCAAAAATCAAAATTACTATAACCAAAAGGTCTCTCATTTTAAGAGTTAGAACTTCAAAAATTAGATATTTGACAGCCAATTCACAAATCTGATATCTGAGAATCAAGGTCAAAGGTGTTGCATGAATACTTAAAGGCAAATTATGGATCATTCGAATTGTTCTGCACAAGTAAGCTAGGGTATACCATATGACAAGAGTAAGAGATAGTGGATTCTACATAGCCTCAAAACAAACTACTAAAACTGAAAATGAAAATCAAAAAAAAAAAAAAAGGCCACATAACACTGCCAACTAAAAAGAATGGAAAAAGACCCACATGGGCGAGTGCAAATATACCTCACAAAATGTCCCATACAGCCCTCGAGGACAAGACTTGCCAGTGATGGTTCCATTTTCTCCAGCACCACGATCATTTCCACCGAGCCCTCCCCTGTAGCAATAGCAAACATCGATATTATATAGATGAAATTGACCAAATGCACCTCTGCAATAAGCATACGAGTCAGAGCAAAATATTTCAACTAACAGACATTGATCTTAGACATAAAGCTTTGCTTATTCCCTTAGGGTGCGTTTGGTACACTTGAAAGGACAAAACAGGGATCACTGGTCCATGTTTAGCATGACTTTTATGTGAAGGAATAGAATGGAACAGGCGTGTTCCACCTCCACCCCATGGTACAAGGTGGAACAAACTTATATTTTACCAATATACCCTCAAAATAAAACTTAATTCCCTTCTAAAACATCAAATATGCCTCCCTCTCTACATTTTATCCATTCTTTAAATTTTATTTATTGTATTTTATTCTCTTTAAACTTTCACTTTGTCCTCAAAATTCCATTCTTTTACATTTTTTGTATTTTGGTTAATTTATGTAATTTATTAAATATTTATAATAGAAAAATAAATTATTCAAAACATATAAAATGTATAATGGAAATTTGAGATAAGTAAAGCGGATGTTAAAGAGGATAAAATATTTATGAATGTGATTTTAGGTATTTTCTATTTTGTGAATAAGATATAAAAATAAGAAATGTTTAGTTCTTTTGATTTTATAAATGTTAGCTTTTTAATTAATATTTACGTCAGATGTTTTTGTATTTTTAAAATTACTTGTTTATTTTCATTTAGATTGATTATTTTGTAATTAAAAAAAACACTAAACAACTCATTAGGGGTAAATTGGTCATTTTAGTAGTCCGGTTCTGTCCCAGTTCTGTCCCAGTTCTGTCTTACCAAAAGTTGAGCACTTGTCCTGTCTGGTTACCAAACACACCCTTAATAAGAAACAGGTCAAATATATTAAAGCACTAAACAACTTATGTTCTTCATTCAGGATCTTTTCCAAGCCAATTTCCAGTTTATATGAGAATTCAAATGCATGCAAGTATGCAACACCTTTGACCTTGAAGTTTAAGTGATTGTGCCATTTGCTTCAACAGAAACTACTAATAACTTACATTTCAGTTAGTACATTTCCGACGTACAACAAATTACAGTTTCTAGGGAAGGTGAGGGTTTTGTCACCATTGATGCCTCAGGCAGTAGCAAAACAATTTGCACAACAGACAAATTCCCGTGCCCCATCTGGCATCCAGCTAAATGAAATACAGGAATTAACTCCATGCATTAATGGTGTAAAATGTGAGAACCAACACTTGTCGTGCTGGTGGCAGTCGTTGTGCAACATAGTATGGTAAATGTTCCAAAAATCAAAACCAAACTTCCTTTGATACATCACTGAAAGAACAACATATGTGAGCAGTGGGCCTTTTTGGCACAGCCTGTATCGACACAAACACCCAAGTAGCAGTGCATTTAAATAGGTTTTCCCAATAATAAGTTAAAACTAACATGAAGTGAACTGGCAGCGCATTTATTGGATACTATACTTTATCTTAAGCCAAAAGGCAGAGACATGTATGCTTTCCTTCTCTCCATGGTCTTTGGCTGTTAAAGCCACAAAACTTTCTTTTGCTTCATTCATCCAGTCAACTAATGCAACATCAATTTTCATCTCTTCATCATTTCTTCACTTGTTTGTAAGGTTCTAAATAAATCATTAGTTTGAAGCCTAAAGCTTAATAATCCTGCTCCATGTAGATAAATGTTCAGTGCTCGTGATTAATAAACAAAGCATCCAACCCCTCTAATGCATGAACTTCCACAAGCACCACACCAATTTCTCTTTGATCCTAAGGATATGGGAGGCATCAGAGCTATAGAAGAGCCTTTTACCTTTGTTCTTTCTTACCCGCTAAGCAATAAACATCTATCTTAAGATTGATCAAACAAAAGAGTGGCTTTGTTCATGTACAATACAGAAATGTTCATTTGACTTTCATGTGATAAGCATGGCAAAATATGAAGATATTTTCAGGTTGCTTTTACAGGTTCCCTTTGCGTGAGGATATTTTCCGCACCATGTGACAATGGATGGAGAATAAGGTAGCCAGCATACTAATAGAAGTTATATCAATCAAGTAGAACTAAGCAGTATTATATATACAAAGCTACAGGAGTCTGAAGCATCTGTAGCCAAAGTGATAATGAGATCAAGGATGAAGCTCCACAAATTGTTTGTATAGGCTTCTATAGATATAGCTCAAGTTTTTTAGGTTATTCAAGCTGCCAGACCTGAGCCTTAATAGGTCAAAGGTACAAATGCCTTCATGGATGGTTAGTTGAAGTTGATGGTCAAACTGCCAGACCTGTACATAGAAATGCCTTCATGGATGGTCAACTCTTTCTCTCGAGTTTTTTAACAGCAACTCAGCAAGCATATGGCAAGTACAAATGCCTTCATGGATGGTCAACTCTTTCTCTAGAGATGCAGCATTAGTATCATATGCTTTCCAAGTGATCCTTAACTCAAAAGAGATGATTATTTCAAATCTGGTGTACAATTTAATTTTAAGCTTATATTCTCAATGTTTGGGCAGATGGTGCAAGGACAGCTTGTTGTCCCTATCCCTGGCCCCTGGGATATAGATTTCTTAATGTGTGTGGTCATTTCTTTCTTGCATCCCTCTACACTCCTTAGGATGTTCTATCCAAGCATTTCATTTCCCAAACCATAAAGTTGATTAGATAGATATAAAGCAAGAAGAAAGAAGAGAGATACGAACCCAATCGAGATGTTCCCTTTGACACTTGCAATCGGTTGATATACATCCCCAGTT
The DNA here is from genome assembly GCA_954870635.1 of Arctium minus. Classification (NCBI taxonomy): domain Eukaryota; kingdom Viridiplantae; phylum Streptophyta; class Magnoliopsida; order Asterales; family Asteraceae; genus Arctium; species Arctium minus. Next base: position 44,645,079 of record OX941089.1, on the reverse strand, counting down.
GGAATATGTGACCAATGGAAATGGATTCTTCCACCGCCACCACCGCCACTCCCATTTGGATTACCATAACCTCCAGCACTTGAAAGAACTCCAGATTCACCAAGTGAGAGGGCATTTAAAAACAAAAGAATTGTCCCGCCAGATCCACCACCAGAACCTCCATCCAAATCATATACATCATACAGATTGCTGAAGGTCTTTTCTCCATAACTTCCTCCATCGGCAGTAAGTGATCCATCAACATACAAACTCGACAAAGGATGTTCCAATGAACCAATTACTGCATATGGAAGATATCAAGCAAAAATAAACAATGAGTTTATTCACATATGGTAGAACCAACAAACATTTTGCTGTTAAAAAAATAGACATTTGGTACAGGTATACCACTTGGCCAGAAGATCCTACAAAGTAACCAAAAGTGCAACTTATTTCAATATGAGTTCTCTCCCCCTTCCCGGCACATCAAAATAATTGACAAGTTAGCAAGACCTTAAAAGGATAAATTCATACTAACAAAGCAGTAAGAAAGACTCTCCCCATAACAAGTTATTTCTCACCTTTATAGAACTAATAAAAATTTGCCTTTCCAATTTCACGTTAAACTAATTAACCATTTATTTCTTAATTCTATAGAATTCATAAAAATTTCAAAGCAAATAGAATAAGCCAATAATAGCAGCATCCAATAATAACTCCAATAATGAACACTTTAAGTGAACTAAAATTAGCTCTCTTGACAGGGAACACAGCAAAAAGAGAGCATATAAGCAAGTTAAGAAGTTATATGCAAATAACATATAGATGAAACACTCTGTCAATTGATTAGCATTAGTCATTGATGATCTTCTCAGTTAAGAAGTCACATATATATCTAGCACTATTTCCATCCTCAACTTCTTCCAGGGTGCAAAAATAGAACAAAAGCAAAAGCCTATGATTCCAGGAAAGGTACATTTCAGGAGTGAAGACTAGAATCACGACTATTGTGGATTATGCGAAAAAGAAAATCGCAAGTTGAATCATTATTCATAACAGTCTGATTGAAACACTTTCACACACCTAAAACACCGCCACCAGCAGTTGAGCCAGCTATACTATCATTTCCACCTCCACTACCAAGTTCACAAGGCAAATCAGCATCGCCATATGGAACACCACCTTCAATGCAAGTCCCATTATAACAACCATATCCACCAGTACCACCATAACCACCCCCACTGCCAATGCCATCGCTTAATAGTTGCCCCCTACCAACACCTCCTGTGCAACCTGTCAAGACACCAAGACCATATTTAAACTTTAATGTCATTTTACCGAGGAGAAAAAGAAACACAATTGTGAATCATGGTATTCTATAACTACCAAATTCCGCTGCCAATAGAAAAAGGGGATGCTTCAGAGCTTTTAATGTCACCTCGAAATTTCCATCAAGATGTCTTCTTCCTTAAATTCATTATTATATTTCAGTCAGTGAACGTACCCATCCTAGATGTGCTGATTGTCCCCGTAGAGTGAACAGTAACTGTCCTCGCCCGATGGAAATGCACAACAGACCCTTCTATAAGGCCTTCAATCAGGATATCTTCAACACGACATATCTACAGAAACAAATATCTCAGAGCTGACAGAACTCAAGGAAATGCCCACCTCTCTCACAGTACGATTTATAAATTCAATCACCTGCAGAGTGAAGGACAATGAAGCATTCACATTGCAGTCCTCAGGTGGATGAAGCAATTCTTCCGGACATTGTTGAGAATCACAATTCAATTTTGGAGTCCTGGTAAATTCAGTATAATAGTATTGAGTAAACCAACAACGAAGCGTATTGAGTAAACCAACAATGAAGCGTATTGAGGTAAGGCTATGATGACAACAGAGCAATCAACTTACGCAGCATCAGTTGTAGCATTTTCTAAGGGACCGCGCAGAACAGATCCTGGACCGACCTTCAAATCAGAGGAGGCAAAGAGATAGGTTAATTGGATAAAATCACAGATAATGTTGATGATGAGAGATCACGTAGACTAACAGATCAGTTTCTCGCGAAGTGAGTAAGAGATGATAGGAGTTAGGAACAAGAAAACTTAGCAAATCAACATCTAAAACTGCGGACATAGGGGTTAAAGGGGACAACCTATTGACAGAAGCATGTTGGGTAGGAATCGTCCAACCTCTCATATGTTTCGTATTTTTCCGAGCATATTATCTGTTACAGCTTATTTATTTGTCCTAAATTGCCTTAATTTCATTATTGATTGCCTTATTTACCCTACATTCTAGGTTTGCTCTAACTTGATTTTATTTCATCATTGATTTGCCTCTGTCTAGTCATTTTTCATTTGCTCAAACCCTAGTGTTGATTTTAATTTGGTTAGTTAATAATAAATTGTAAAACGTCATATTTAATACTAGAAGTCCTATGCATAAGGAAACAAAATTAGAAACCTAGAAGAAGAAAAGGATAAAGGAAATCAAAATAAAAACCTAAAAATTAGAAAATTTTACAAAATCAACCAAAAGGCCAAAAAAGTCCCTTCTAACGATGGAATTAGGCTAAAAACACGTCGAGTGTAAGACATAGTCTTGCTCAAAAGGTCAAAGTCGATTTCCTCTGAAAAATGTATTTTATTCCCTAAATCGACATAATTACGTTGACTTCCCCCCATGTCAACAGTGATTTTACGACTTTTTGATCTACCTTATATGTGCACCAGCTCAGAAAAATTCCTGGGTCCACCACTGGTCATGTCGTTTTTCAACATTTTATTTTGGAACATTTAAATGTTCAATTTTTTCAGTTAACATGTATATCATTTTTGTTTTCTTATTAATTGCTTGTTATTTGTAAGTTATGTCAATTTGATGGACTTCTTTAATTTGTTTAAGGTTTATAAATTAGAATTTTCTGTTATTAAGATTTAGATTCAAAAATAGAGCTGATATTCTGACTGCTTTCTTTTCTATTGTTCTCAGATTCTCTTTGCCGAATCTAAACATATAACATTTGCATTTAATACATTCTTGAATTGCAGTATTGATCATAAATACCCCCCTATAATTTGATTTCATATATCGTTTTTTGATAAACGAATTCAAATTCAGGATTTTATATATCCGATATAATTAGCATCTGCTTACAGGCATAACTCTGTTTTTAGTTTCTCCTCCCTTTTCCTTTTTCCAACGAAGTATTTGATCCCAACTATTTTTTACCCGAGAGAGATAGTGACCAAAAGAAAACAGGTTTTGGACAGCACAAAGAATCTGCAAATCAACATAACACTACAAGATAGAAGAGAATCTTAGTTTCAGATAGGAACTTTGTGATTCATAGCCATCTGGTAGCATGTATGTCCAGAAAGTAGAATGATATTCAAATCTCTAAGTCAAACTTAGGATTTAATTTGTTCAAAACTAATTTCTGTTCATGTTACCCACCATTAATTTGTAATCAGAAGATCATCAATACTACGTGTCATACGTTGAAGTAAAAGGGAGTGTATCATTAATTGGTGAAGGATATATCTAGGCAGTTGAATAATCAATTTGGTAGGGGTAGGACAAGAGTAGGATGGGTCGAGGATAGAAAGTGGTGAAGGATGTTATTGATGACAACAATACTAAGCCCTAGTGCCCTACAACTAATTCACCCATCTTACCTCCTATAGTTCGCCTTTTTAGTCAACCCCATCTACTTTGGGATAAAAAGTTCACTGTTCTTACCCTGTAAGGTTATCAGCAACAAACCTATGGCTGATAAAAAGTTTACACTCGTTCACAGGAATAGTTTCGGAATTCGACAAGAACGTCGGTACCTTCCTTTTTTCCCTGTTCATTGTCTAGGGTCTACTAAGACCATAAAAATGTAATCCTCAACACTGCAATTAGAAAACATGAAACATGAAAATTTTACATGCAGGAAATATCACATGCTAGACAAGCATAATATTTGAAGTGAGAATAAGTCACGATACATATCAGATAGATAACATTATTAGATAAAAAATGAATATAAAGATGTAAAATGTTTACATTGACACCATAGAACAGTGAAAGAACTAGTCGTTGTGCTTCGATACAATTGCCTGGCCCTGACAAGTTTAATAAACCTTGCCCATGAACCCCAAGATTTGCATTAGAATGTATTCTAGAAGATTCCTGAGAAAGAAAAAAAGTGCCGTCAGTCTCAAGAACTCAGATCAAGCATCATACCTTAGAAAATAGCAAATCACATTGTCTTCTGAGTACCTTGAGAACAATAAGATTGCTAGCCTCAAGAAAGGAAGTCCCCACGTTCCTGTCACCTTCACCGTCAATAAGCAATTGCGAATTCCACATCAAAAACATTTTTACAGACATACGCAGAGCTCCATAAACCTGATCAAACCTCATTGTCAATAAACATATGTGTCAATTAGCCTTTAAAATATAAGCATTACACCAAAAGTAAAGCAACTTTATCCTCTAGGGATCATAGGCACATTTTTATAGTAATACAAATTTGTGCATGCTTCAAAGGACTGATGAAGTTTATCTACGTTGATTTTCATTTTCCCTAATCTGACTCTAGCTACCATATGGAAGCACTTCCTTTTCCAGTTAAGACAATCCTTTCATCCCAGGTTAATTGTCTCATTTCATGTCCCATACAATTTCACCTTAATGATGTTAAAATAATATTTTTTTTATCAACTTGTCCTACTATTAAATGTAAGAATGTTTGGGATATCTCCTTTTTTAGAAGCAATCATCACAGTTAAGGAACCAACTCCATTGTATCAGTGTTGTAAAGAGGCAAAGGTGTAATAGTAATACAGATTATTGCAACTTCACCCATCATTTGAATCAGACTGTATGATGGAAAAAAGTAATAACAATACCACTACAACAACTAGTATTACTAATCCCAAAATAATAATTTTTCAGTGAAATAGCATTTTACCTCACAAGAATTTCCGCAAGAAAACAGATACTCATAAAAGGGAGGACATTGGTAGTTCAGATAGAGAAGAAGCTTCTTACCAACTTTAATATCTAGTTACTTTATGCAAGCTTTTAAATTGAAGTCTTTGAATCTTTTAAGTTACTGTTTTGTTGCTACAGCAACCTTTAATGTTTTCACAACTTCACATTTTTGGCATCTTTACATTTCTAACGACTTACTTTCGTGTCGTTTACTTTAAGTCTTCTACAGTCGTGTCTTTACTCTTTGCAACTATGGGCTAAACACCCTAGCTTGGGTGTGAGTGAAGGTTGGACGAATAAGCCGTGAATTCGTGGACAATTGCTTTTGCCACAGTAATCTACTCCACTATTCACTTTCGGGCTTAAAATTTCATCTAATATTCTTTAACAAACTAATACATGTTATTTTACTTGGATGAATTGGACTTAAAATTTAAGACGATGCAAATATTTTGACCAGAAGCGTTATAAAAGCTACAAAGAGCTGCAGCAACCGGCATAGGTTGCAAAACTACTTGGAAAGAGAGGTAAGATCTACACTGACCTTAGATTGTACTCATCTTGAGTACCGCCAGTAAGAGGTCTAATCTGCACGAGAGAAGGTCATCAATCCTATAGTGGATGTTAAGAACTATTGTTGCAGCAACCCATGTTATGATGTAGCAGAGTTCTACCGCACTCTAACACTGAAAATCCAACCTAAACTTGCACCCATGTTTTCTTTTATTTATTGTTAATGTGTTATATCACAGTAGCTGGTAAACCCAAACTCAGAAATATTGCTTCGAATTCACCATCTAAGATCTCATTTTAAGATCGACTTTGTGACTCTTAACTTAAAAATCCATGTAGATCAATAACTTGGTAATTCTACCATATTACTTGCTTTAGATGATATTTGTTGGATGTGTATACTTGCATGACCTTCCAGTTCCTATAGCCTTCTGGGGTTATATTTTCTGACAAACACTGTCACTTCGGTAAATTACAAGTCAATGCTCGAAATATCACTCTTAAGGGTACAAAGATTCCCATGTGGTTACAGTTCCATGGAGGAAAGTGGTGAACAGACATTTGCATGCATGGGCGGCCCTAGGGGTGTTTCAATCGTGCATACGCACGAGGCCTCCAATAGTCGAGGGCCTCCGATCGTTGGGGGCCTCCGATAGTTTTTTTAATATATATTTTATAAAATATGTTATAAAATGAAAGATATATAACTTTAAACAAAATTGCATCTAGTCTAGTTGGGAAGGGTGCGTAGTAGGTTCGAATCTATGCTGGTATTTTTTTTATTCTTTTTCTAAATCTAATTTAAGATATTATATTTTATTATTTATAAATTAGTTTTGTTCTTCCACAGTTTAGGGCTTATGGCCAATTTATCTTAAATTCTTATTTAACCTTTTTTGTCTCTATATAACTCGAACTGACAAACAAATATTTAGTCTGAAAAACATATTTAATCATTAATCAACAAACTTATAATGATAGTTAGTTAAAATATTTCATTTAATTTATTTTCCAAAATATCATACTTTATTGTTTATAACTTAGATTTTTCACAATTTAAAGGTTTACAACCTTTTTCTCCCAAATCCCTATTAAAACATTTTTGTCTCTCTATAACTCCAACTCACAATCCTTCACAAAAATTCAATTGAACATATATATTCAATCATTCAACGACAATCTTAAAGAGTTGGTTTATTCAATCAAAAAAATTCATTTTCATTTGTTTTGATGAGTTTATTCTCATTTCGTTATTAATCATTTCTTTTATCAACACATTAATTATGACCGTTATCTTTAGGGTCTCATGTGATTAGTCGAAATGCACACAAGTTGGCATGGGCAGCCATGGTTAACAAAAAGAAGATTATAGAAGATATATGAGCATGAATTTAACGGTGTCACTGTCAGTTTGCACATTGCAATTTATTTGGAGTTTGTTTTATGATTATTCGAACAAAATAAAACTATTTATAGGGACGCATTTATTTTTTGGCACAACCGCACAAGGCCTCCGAAATATCAGGGCCGGCCCTATTTGCATGAGTGGAATATAGCAAGGGAGTGGACCTCAAATAGGAGTGCATGGAAGAGGACACGCACCATTCATTTCCTGAACCCTAGGGGGTTCACCTCTTCATATTTGTTTGTCCATTTAATTCCTTATACTGGCTTCACTTCACCCAACAAGTGTGGGATAATAAGCAAGTTGAAGTGACTACAGAAAATTAACAGCAGATGGAATTTCCTTAAATCTTAGCTTGCAACCACCCTAACGCCTAAACTCCTGAGTGATGCCTAAGGGCTTCACGATTGATTCCTGGTATCTTCTTTTTTATGTTTCTTCTGGATGATCTGTTTCCAGAAAATCTGATCAATGCACACAGATCTAGACTACATGTCTCTAGAGTTGAAAGACGATAAGTAACAGTTAACGCAGCCTAGTAATAGTTCTTGGCTAGAAGCCCAACATGCAAATGGACACCAAATTATAGTTCAATGTTGCTGCTGCAGAATTAAATTGTGTTTCACAATTTATTTGCATGCAATTTGTTGTCTTTCCTTATTTTCATCTTTCAGTGCTTGGCGAGGGGGTTGTTTGCCTAAATAAACATCTTCATGCTTTTTTATTCATGTATATTTACCATTAATTTTTTGGAAAATCACTACAATACCTAAATGGTTCTCTACTTTTGCCTCTTAAAATGGTAAAGCTTTGATGCACAAGATCACGTTATCGGTTTGTTTATCATACTCATGGACGAGCATAAATCTCCTGAACAGAGCTAGAACATAATGTTTCTGGGAAGTTACACAAACCCTAAAGCGACCATGCAGAAAGGATATATGCAGAATTTTCATTTACGGTTTACATATATTTAACGATGAAATGGGATAAAGTAGTTGCTTGCCTTGATTACAGAATTACTCATCAGTAGCTCTTCTGCCAGTACTTCAAATTCTGATAAAGCATAATGCGCCAACCCAAAGCTCAAGATACCTCCATCCAGAAGACTAATTTGGCCTTGTACCTAAATGAGCACATGATAAGAATCTGAAAATGATTTCATGGGCATGACGAGTGAACCTCCATATCATAGAAGTGAGTACCTTTTTGAACCATCATATTTGGAACTCATTTCTAAACAACCAGCATGCTTGTGAAAGGACAAAAAGAACAAACATATACTTTTAAAGAACTCCGGTTCACAGAAAGCCTACTCATACTTTAATAAAACAAGAAGGCGAAAACTAGATAAAGACAAATTACATCCATATCCCTCTATTATAGAAGAATGGCCTTGGAGACTTTCTCCTACCTCCAACCACTTCCTTCACATGTGGAAAAGATCATACATTAAGGAAGTATTCTATGTTGCAGAAGAATAGTACCCATTTGGCTTAGAGAAAATGAAGACAATGAGAAGAATAGTACCCATTTGGCTTAGAGAAAATGAAGCCAATGAGAAATTAAGAGTTCTACTTAATTTAAAATTTGAAAAAGAGATGATGCAGGTCTTTTTATTTACATTTTTTATATGTAGATAATGGTATCCAATTTTTATTCCTGTTATGTAACTCTGGTTTCCAGGTCCACTATTAGATATGAATGATGTTAATCTCAATACCCAACTGGAAGTGGAGAGTGCCTCTTATGGCAAATTGCACTGATGAGAAATGGAGAGAATTATTATTGAAGAATTGTGTCCCATTAATCAACCCCCTCACCACTTCTGGCACACACCATAGCTTTGTTGTTCTATTTTCTGTTTGTTAGTTTTAGGGGTTCATGTGCGTAGATTACTTCAACTTCTTTAGATCATCATAAAATTTGTACTAGTAGGATGTTTCCTTTGTTTTCTACATTTCAACCAAAACAATTTTGTATGATTGTCAATTTTGCATTTGGGCTGTGCAGTGTATATAAAATTTCTTGACCAGGTCAGTTTTTGACAGCCAACAATCAATAAAAGCAAAGGGTCTACATCCTTGAATTATAAAGCAAAGAGATCGATAGAAGAAATAAGGACCATATCAAGTTTCAACAGTTTGGGTGGTTGTGGAGTGACTATAGAAGGCAGAGATGGAGAATTTCACTTGATTAATAAAGGCCAATGGGAAGGATTGGGTCATCCATGTTTTGAAGTAAAAGACAACAAACAAGAAGGAATTACTTTAGTATTTTCTTTATCCAGAACTTTATGAGAACATTTCTCCCACAGGTGAAGGACAGAAGGAGTTGGATGGAGGTTAGATGTGGAGGCAGAAACGTATTAAATGGTTGTTTCATCATATAAAACAAGCTAGGTCCTAAATGGCGTGAGGAATGGCGTTGCGGCGAGGTCAAGCCTCACACGCCATGGCGAGGATACGTCGTTTTCAAGGCGTGACATGAGGCGCAAATTTGTATGCCATATATATATATATATATATATATATATATATATATATGTCTTCTATACATTATTCAATGAGATAATAATATTAAAAAATGTAAATTTATATTAGAAGAAGAATAATTATATATTGGTATTATATAAAGAGTCTGTGATCAAATATTCAAAATAAAACTTGAAAGGGATTTACAACTTCGTTTAAACTGTGAGTTTGTGACGTGTGTGATGTGATTAGATAAATCTGTAAAAGTGTAAAATCTAAAGTTAAAGTGTTAAAACACAAAAGCTAAAGAAATAAATCTTTAACAATAATTAAAAAAAATTTGAAAAAAGTCACGCCTTGTAACAAACGCACGCTGCGGCGCGCCTCAAGGCGCCATGGCGTGAGTCACGCCTTACACAAAAGCTATAGGCCTTATCGTAACGGTGGAAAGGCGTCTTACGCCATGGCGCGCCTTTTAGAACCCTGAAAACAGGTAAGATATCGTTGAACGAGTTGCCAAGCGGGCTGCAAATATTATGCAAAATTTGCATAATTGATGGGGCAAGGGGAGATGGACCTATATCTTACTGACCTGAACACGACTCCAAAGTAATGGAACTGCAGCCTTGGCAAAATTTCGAATAAAAATACTAGTCAAAAGAGGCTGATATGGAAACTCCATTAAAAGGGTGTCCGTGTCAGTTGTCATGTTCAAATTATCAACTATAAGGCTACGGGGCACAGTGTCATAAAAAGTTCCTGCAGCGCCCGCATTTGATGGACAGCCAAGACTACTACCACCTGCAGGGCAAAGAAAAAGAAAAAGGATGAAACTCAATGTAGCTAAAAAGCTGCATATGTCAACATTAGTTAAGATCACGCTAAGAGTTCAGAGGGTTCAAAAGACAAATGAGATGTTACTGGATGGTGGAATAACAGATCTAGAGCCAATACATGGACATAAGCAAGAAACGACTAAATGGACCATCCTGTAAGTGAATCTAAAGCTAATACATCTCATTATCTGTGCCCAAGCTCATTATGCTGTCAGTTAGTTTAAATCAGACATACAAAGTTTAATTTTCTAAATGTTAAAAAATATCAAATTGTGTTATTAATGCGTTTTGCAAATGGATAGCTAAATCCATATCATGGAGGCACTGTATTATCAGTGCATATTCAACATGCTACTTATAGAAGTAAGAGAATCCTTAACTGAACAAGTGAGATGTATGAGTAACTAGTACCGCATGCACAAGAATTGACATTTTTTCTAGCGAAACCAAATTATCTAAAACATCATAATTAAAGCACTACTAATATGTGTGCATGATCATGAGACCAACAAACCAGAGGCAATCCTACTCATGCTATGTTTGGTAAACTAGTTGATAAGCTAGTTGTTAGTTGAAAAGCTAGTTGTTGGGTGTTAAGCGAGTTGTTGGTTGATAAATTAATCACGTTTGGCAAAACCTAGTTGATAAGCTAGTTGACAAATATAGTATGACCAAAAAGGACATGTTAAAAAATTACTCCATTCTAACATTACATAATGTAATTAAAAAATAACTAATACATTTCATCTTATTAAAACAAGTAGTAACAAAAATAAAGAGTTTCTCAATTATGTAGGTTTATTGGACATTCCTTCCATTCGATTATTAATTTTTTATACATATTTTTTCTCAATGAAAAACTACGTTTCTTTTTTTAAAAATTATACCATTATAATCGTCTCGTCAATACCTTCAAAACGAGCCCAATATTGATTTTTTTTTAATTTAACCGTACTATTAAATATTATGAATATCTACGAATTAATTTGTTTTATATCCTTACGCATTTTTTTCCACCTAAACCATATTAAAAATACATAATCGTAGACCAACTAAAATATATTAAAAACACGTTTCATTTTTATTATAAATTACACCATTATTATTTTTTCGTCAATATTTTCAAAATAAGCTTAACATGAAACATGGTTGCCATTTTGATTTCGAGATGTTTCGCAAGAGGATACATACATTTGTCAATTGTTTTGTCGAATTCACGATGATTCGCGCCGCATCGCGTGCGAGTACGTAACTAGTATATATACATATATATATATATATATAGAGAGAGAGAGAGAGAGAAGCCTCTTCAAATACAAACCGCCTAAATCTTGCAAACTGTACAAACCAATCTCAACCGTCCGTACAGATTATCAAATCAAAATCAATGTCAACGATGTGGATTAAATAGGTTCCGAAATTTACTCTCAACCTTATCTGTAACTGATTTGGTAACTACCTAAAAATTTCAAAATACACAAAATCAAGAGCCGAGATTGGTTTGTACTGTGTGTAACATTTACATGGTTTGTATTTGATTTGTCCTACATATATATATATATATATATATATGTGTGTGTGTGTGTGTGGATTTCTATATATAAAGCTATTTTAGAGTAATTCTAGTGAAAAAGCACAACAAATTAGAGCATCAACAATGGTTATTTTTTGAGGTTCTTCCTAAGGTTATTATAAGATAACACCATAATGAGTGGTTTTTATAAGAATTTGGCTAAATTATCGTATTTTTGTTTTAGAAAGCTTATAAAAGATAATTTAATAATACATAAATTAAAATTAAATAGAAGTGTTAATTAATATATATATATATATATTAATTTTGTGTCACTTTTTTTGTCTTGTAATTTTCATATGAGTTTCTTGTATTTTGTTTTAATAAGTTTAATTAATAAACAAAATATATAAGCAAATAAATAAATAAAGTTATAGAATTAAGCTTAATATGATATGTTGATTAAACCTATTGGATGATAATAATAATAATAATAATATAAAAATAGTTAGTATGATTAATAATAATTCAAAATAATTTAACATAAAAAAGTAATTAGGAATTAATCGTAATTAATAATAATGGGGGGCATAATCGGGAAAAAGGTGGAAAAAAACTCTTGGAGCTTATTGAAATGCTAGTAATGTTTCAATAAGCTAGCTTATAGCAACCCAAACAAGGCTTTTTCTATAAGCTCAAAAATAAGCTACCTTATGGTTGACAGAGTGTTGTTCTAAAGTTTATGAAAAAAGTGTTTTGACTTCTGAAAGTAGATAAATAGTTGCAACCGATGACTAACGGTGGCAATCAAAAAGCTAGTTTATGATCAGTAGCCTTAGGATTTCTCCTGCGACAATTTTTATTATAGCAAAGTTGAACAGAAGAAGAAAAAGGAAACATATATACAATAAACATGTAGTTTATAAATTAACGGCACAATGACCAAGTAATAGAATAAATAGACAAAGGAGTTCAAAAGCCATATTTGGCACAGTAGTAATAATTTTAGTCAAAATAGCCAGTTGCCGTTTCTCTTCCTATACAACTATTTTTGGACAATCCCAATGGAAAGCATCTGATTCAGTTTTTTTATGGTGAAACGAGTATCATGGGTTAGATCTTCTATGATGAGAGAAAGAAAGCACCTACATGGTATGTCCTAGGCCACCACGTTGCTTTAACTCTCTTGTGATTGTTATGTCCTAGGTCGTCTACTTGGCATCTCGCTTGTAAAAAATACAAAATTAATTCACTGAGGTGATCAGATCAACCTATACTCCCAATCTCACCCACCAAAAACCGACATAAGACATACAAAAGGCAGGACAATATGATGGTAAGTTGCAATTTAAGGTCCATTGACTAGGATCTAAAGTTTTTTTGGCCCTAGAGATTCAAACTTGCAACTCGTTAGCAATGCGGGTTTAATCTTATTTTAGAAGGATTTTCACATCGACTTGCTTGCCTAATGGACTAAAGTAAAAATTCACAAATCATTGACTTTGGTTGTTTAACAGCAGTGGGTTTTTCATCTTTTTTTTCCTGTTTATAGTCACATTCACCCTAGTGTAGTAACAAACCTGTAGGCTGAGCTCCTGCCAGATGCCAACTCAATCATCAGAGAGCTTGAAACCTAAACCAGCTTGACCTCCTCTGACCCTATGCCACTACCACATGACTCCACAGTCCAGCATGAACAGATCACAGTAATTGGACAAGGCAGATCAGGCACAACATAGGAAAGAAGGAAGATGAAAGAAAATATAACTGCGTGGGCATAGTCATCGTGTTATCATCAGCACCTCTCTCTCTCTCCCACCCCTCTCCCTCTCTCTCTCTCTCTCTTACCAGCCCCTCTAATTATGGACATTGTAAGTTCTTCAATCAGTTGATAAACCATAATTCCATATAAAGGCATTATATACACGAAGCTCAGACAAATATTCACTTTCATTTACATAAGCATAGATACCAAGTCCAAACTGAGTTTTTGATAATTAGGGTTTCCTCTTTCCAAGCTTGTTATCTTTCCAGATAGGGGACGGTAATGGAAAATAGAGAGTAATTTATTACAACTTCTTAAAGATGAAGAACCAATGAGAGGGAAGAGAATATTTTATCAGCACCCTTAATAAAATAAATGGCAATGAAATAGCTCAATGTTTCTCATGCTTTCTAAAAATGAACAAAGATCCAAATTAGCGAACACCCTGCAGCTCTGGACTCCAAGTGAAAAAAGAATGAATGCTGTAATCTTAATAGCAGATATCCCAAACCCTTGACCATAAATCACAAATACCCCCCCCCCCCCCCCCTCCCCCAAACCCTGAAAAAGGTAAAACTAATTAAGGAAGATAAAAGCCTACTTACGTGCAGATTAAAGACACATGAACTCGAACTCATACATTATAAGACAGCAGAATAACATAACATTCCTACCATGGACGAAGATTTTGGGGTCTTCATGCCTGCTAAACACATCCGTAGAAATTCTTCCTCCACCCCCACCGCCAAAGCCACTACCTCCACAAGCACTTATTCTGCCACTTCCAGTCCTGCACTTCAAAACAAGAAGCTCAGTTTAAGTCAGATTGTACATCATACATTAGTCAAGTCAATCATTTACATAACTAAGAGAATATCACCTAGACCTTCTAAGACTAACTAATGTGCTCCCTTTCTCTGGAACTAATTGCAGCTTCGACTTTGCATGCTTACGAGAGAATTTAAACTGATGTATTACATATACCCTATCTTAGTGTTTACAAAAAATAAATGTGGGTCTTACTTCTGATGGACACCTTTGTGTATAGAGAAAAAGGGACATGTGGAGTCCACTATTAAACCAGTATCATACACTTGAAACAAAGAAAGGATAATGTGAAGAATAGAATGACAAACAACCATGTCTTACATATGCAAAGGTGTGTGCAGAAAAATAATACAAGCAACTTGTAAAACAAATAATCTGAGAAAATATTCTTCAAGTAACACAAGGAATATAGTATTTGAATGTTCAAGGCCCCAACATTTTCTTGACCTAAGGGCAAAGCATGGGCTACCCAAGGGTGACCATGCATACAGGTGCAAGTTGCGACCATGCATAAATATGTGTACAATTCCTTATAGTGGTTCCAGATTTTCAGACAGCTATATCACAAGCATGAGGTATTACCAAACAGGACTGCAAACGAATAGGATATCATGTATTCTAAAACTATGGATTACTAACACTTAACAGATTGTAACAGAAATATAAATAACTCACATGCATGGGGCACTACCAATCAAGACTGCAAACGAATAGGATATCATGTACACAGCACACTTGAACTACGGTTTATGTCTTGACACTTCACAAAATGCAACAGAAATATAAATGATTCCCAACTAGCACAGAAAAAGGGTCACGTACCATCCCAAGCTACCCCATACATCCAGGGGGGATCTACAGAGCAATGAGTGGTGACCCGAACTACCATTGATATTGTTAAGTCGTAGTGTGAAAAATTAAATTAAATTTTATTTGACGGTAATTATTTGGTGCCACCAGGGGAAAATTTCTGGATCCGCCCCTGTCTACATCATTATATACAGGTCCAAATCCCCACATACCAAACCAAGATAACCACCATAGATTAATAAATGCTTAAAACTATGCACTGGCATGGAAATTCCACTGGACCTAAAGACAAGCAATGAGAATATGTTATTTAAGAGAATCCATCAGTCCATGTCCACTTGAATCTAATGAGCGGGTACTAAAAGCATAAATAAATCGTGTGGAGAGACAACTACATTGAAAAGCAAGGAAACCCAGTGGACTATGGTACAAACAATTGAGGAAATAGTGTATTAGATACCACTGAACAGACAACTTTTCACCAATGATTGGGTACTAACAGGGAAGGCTACACCACTCAGCTGAATTTAAGAGCAATAAACAATAACAGAAAATGATTGTCAAACAAGACCCCTCTATTTAATACACAAAAGAACATCAATTGAGAGGAGTGTTTCCTAGAAAGATACCAAATGTGTGTTTCATTCCTTCATCCCATTTAAGTTGCTATTTGCTAATGTTATATATAAACTTAATACTCTAAACTCAGGATGATGCTGCCTAATTAAGAAGCAAAGATTGGTGTTTGTATACAATATATCCAAAAGTATTTGTGTTTGAAGATTCTAAATTTTTTAATCGTATGTATGTAAAACATCCGCAAAGGATCTTAGTTCGATTTGGCACGATTAAATTTTCACTTTGAGTTTGGCGGGTTGCCTTCCCCTTAAGGAGCCTTGCTTTTAGTTCAAGGATAACAGCAGCACCACTTGGTAGCATAGTGGTCTGATATTTCCTGAGTTGCTGTTTCTGAAAGTTTGTGAGTGAATATTATAATGATGATATGTTACGATCTGTCATACGCACTTACAAATTGTGACGGACGTTGCTCTAACTGGAATAACCGAACCAAGTGGGATTCTAACGAACCCTTCAATATAATTAATTTTTAAGAAACTTTTGGCTAGTGCAGACTGCAGAATGAATTGCAAAATGCAGTCCAATTCTTTCCTTTGTGGACGGTTTATCCACATATAATAGAAAACATTAAGAAACATTGAACACCACTTTGCGTCTTAGTTAATCTCCTCCATTTACCATACCTATGTTTAATTATATCACAACCACTGGGCACCGAAGTTCTTTTGGAAGTTAAAGCATCATAGTTTGCATTACCAGACATTTTAATATCATTAAAATTACTTAATCCCCAATATCGAACACTCATCCCTATCTATTGATAGAAAGATCTTCGTCAAATACCGGACTTTTCCTTTTTTTTTTTTTAGAATTCCTCATATCCAAGGCAGCTTATCACAAGCACCCCACCCCATACGACTTGTTGGGGGCCGTTTGCCTTTTGAATTTTTTGGACATTGATGCTTCATGGGAGAAGGTGTAGGGCATAACTTCATAATCACCATGCAAAAAGGTTACTATATAGAACCCAAATTCTAAGAAAATAGAAGAAAAGGCAAGACCATTCATACAAAAACATTTCCCAAGTGTCCTTAGGTCAGAATAAAACCTATTGATATGGTTTGGTCATCACCTACGTAGATCATTGAGTGGACCGGTTAGAAGAGGTGACATATACCAAGATTCACTTGGCACTATGGCAGAATTAGTAAAATGAGATTTAAGTAGACCATACCAAGAGTTGCCAGTAGATAGGAGTTCATCATTTGAAAATTTCTTTCGGATTCATTTTTAGCATCCTATGACCAGTTTGGAATAAAACTATTATTGGTGGTGCTGGTGGCAGTGGTGTTTCTTTCATTGGTTAAGAATCATAGATGTAGTCTTCAATATGTCATCAGAAGTCAATAAGAGGATATTAGATTATTGTAAATACTTTAATCTGGTTATTATTTATTATGAAAAGAGATTACAATATATATAAGATTAACAAGCCTAATAGGGAAAAGCTAAGACTAGTACAAGGAAAGTGAACACAAACTTTGCTATATCTAACACTCCTCCTCAGGTTGGAGCAAAAATGTTAATCATGCCCAACTTGTTACAAATAAAGTCTATTTGAGTTTTCCGCAATGGCTTCGTGAGAATGTCTGCAAGCTGGTGTTCAGTCTTAATGTGTACCGGTTAGATCAATGGAGGGTTTGTCCGTGTTCCCACAACACGGTCTCTAATGAGATGACAATCAACTTCGATGTGTTTGGTCCTTTCATGGAATACTTGATTCTGGGCTATGTGAATGGCTGATTGGTTATCACAATACAATCTCATCAAGCCGTCTGTAATTACTCCAAGCTCTCTTAGGAGTCTCCCTACCCACGTCATTTCACATGACACATCTGCCATGGCCTTGTATTCTGACTCGGCACTTGATCGGGAGACAATATGTTGTTTCTTGCTTTTCCAAGAAACTAGATTTCCTCCGACGAATACACAGTATCCTGTAGTTGATCTCCTAGAAATGGGACATCCAGTCCAATCTGCATCCGAGAAGCCGGATATTCTACCATCTCCTTTTTCAGTGAAAGCACCCACTCGACAATGGCCTTGATCTGAATAGAGTATCCCTAAGCCTGGTGTGGCCTTGAGATACCTCAAAACACGAAATGCGGCATCCTAATGACCCGTATAAGGAGCGGACATGAACTAACTCAAGACACTAACCGGGAATGAAATATCTGGTCGTGTAACTGTCAAATAGTTTAATTTTCCAACCAGTCTCCTATATCTCTCTGGATCCTTCATAGGACTTCCATCATTCGGAAGAAGTTTTCCTGTAGCGAGCATCGGATTGTCCACCGGTTTACATCCTAATAGACCACACTCAGTAAGCATATCAACAACATATTTCCGTTGAGATAGAAGAATCCCTTGTGGAGATCGAGATACTTCTATTCCAAGGAAGTAACGAAGCCATCCAAGATCAGTAACTTGAAATTGAGTCTGTAGAAATTTTTTTAGTTTTGAAATGTCGGTGCTATCATCCTCAGTGATGATAATATCATCTACATAGTCGATCATCATGGTGTCTAAAAAACACAGAATAATCCTAGGAACTGCGAGTCATACCGAACTCCTGAAGAACATCTGAAAAACGGCCAAACCATGCTCTAGGAGATTGTTTAAGACCATTTAATGAACGTCGCAATCGACATACCTTTGTAACCTCCTCCTCAATAACAAAACCAGGTGGTTGTTCCATATACACCTCCTCCTCAAGAATGCCATTAAGAAAGGCGTTCTTGACATCCAACTGATGAAGGGGCCAATGATGGATGACAGTCAAAGCGATACAAATGCGAACAGATGGCATTTTAGCCACTGGGGAAAATGTCTCGTCATAATCGACCCCATGGGCTTGAGAATAACCCTTGGCAACTAGTCGGGCGTTCAGAAGATGCAATGAACCATCAGGATTAACTTTCACCGTGAAAACCCACTTACAACCCACTTTACGCTTTCCATGAGGAAGTTGTTCCAAATCCTAAGTATGATTCTTCTGTAAGGCATCCATCTTGCATTGCCTTAAACCATCCTGGGTGATTAAGGGCCTTAGTCACATTTCTGGGACAATGTGGCTATCAAGGGATGTGGTGTAGGCACACGACTCTGAAGAAAGGTGAGAGTAGGCAAGGTAGTCATGAATGGGATATCGGGTGCGAGTCCGTGTGCCTTTTTGGAAGGCAATTGGAATATCCGGGAAAGGAGCACCAGGCGAGTCGTAAGGCTCAGTAGGTAGCGGTACGGGAATCTAAGCTGTTAATATCGCGATATATCGGCGATATATCGTGTATCGCACCTAAGGAAAATATCGATGCTAAAATATCGGCCATTATATCGACTTCCGATATATCGGCGATATTTGCCGATATATCGCGATATTTTAATCAAAATATCGGACGATATTATCGATATTTTGATAACATAAGTTTGGGCCTATTTTTTTTTTTAATACATTATACTGGTTGGGCTTTCATTCATACGGGCCTGTTTTTTTTTAAATTGATAGAAATCTACCGTAGGTCTTCATTTGTTAAACGACTTCTCTTCATCGACTTCTTCTTCAGTTCTTCTACTGCTGGTCTGCTGCTGGTTCTCGACATCTTCAGTTCTCTCCATTCGACAGTCTCTTCATCGACTTCTTCTTCAGTTCTCTCCAGTCTCCATTCGACATCTTCATTTCTGCTGCAGTGCTGCTTCTTTTGCTCATCGACTTCTTTTGCTCATCTGCTGCAGTGTTGCTTCTTCTCTTCCAAGTTCCAACACAGGGTAATTTATAAACTTATAATTTATAAATTGATAATCTTTTATTAAATTTATAGTTAGAGTTAGAGTTATAATTTATAATTTATAAACTTATAAATTGTTTAAGTTGATGTTGATTGTTGAAAATATTTTAAGTTGATGTTTTAATGCATATGATATGTTTATGGATTGCATACTGAATTACTGATATATATATATATATATAATTCTGAGAAATATTATATGAACCGATATTACCGATATATCACCGATATTTCCGATATATCGTGTATCGGTCCTTGACCGATACACCACCGATATCCGATATTAACAGCATAGACGGGAATATCAAGGACCAGGTCGGGGGAAATATCAGTAGGCGATGATGGGTGTGTATCAGGGGATGGAACGGGAGATGTACCAGAAATATCATGCACATATCATGCACAGGAAGGCACTCATGTGTCTCAGACACTTGTCGTTGGCGCTGTCGAGCATACACATTTGTGAAACGAGTATCAACCTGGACAGTTGGAATACCAAGATTTGGTGTCATTACTGGAGGCTGTAAGACTTGAAGATCAAAAGAATCAGAAGAATCAAAGATAAGAGGGGTTGACTCGGATGCGTTGGTAGGTGTACCATAGAAGGGGACTTGACTCATGGAATGTGACATCAGCAGAAGTAAAATACCATCAGCAGAAGTAAAATACCGACGCAGGTTGGGACTATAACAACGATAGCCTTTTTTAACACGAGAATACCCAAGGAACACGCACTTGATAGCACGAGCTGCAAGTTTATTATGTCCCGGACGATGATCATGAACATAAGAAACACAACCGAAGATTTTAGGAGCTAGAGGGAAAGAAGTGCCTTTTGGAAATAGGATAGAGAAAGGTGTCTTTCCTTTAAGGACGGAAGAGGGCATACGGTTAATTAGATAATTAGCTGTAAGAACCGCATCACCCCAGAAACTGTGTGGAACATTATAATGGATCATCATAGTACGAGCCACATCCAACAAATGGCGGTTCTTGCGTTCAGCAATGCCATTTTGTTGAGGTGTATAGGCACACGATGATTCATGTATAATACCATGCTCAGATAAGTAACTTGTAAAATCAAAGGAAAAGTATTCTTTTGCGTTATCAGACCTCAAAGTTTTAATGGATACATCAAATTGGGTTTTGACATATGCAGAAAATTCACAAAAAAACATAAAATATTTCATTACGTGACTTTAGCTAGTAAACCCATGTCGCGCGAGAAAAGTCATCAACGAACGTAACAAAATATTTAAATCCATTAGTAGAAGTTACGGGACAAGGTCCCATACATCCAAGTGAATTAACTAAAACAAAACGGTAACATTACTAGACTCTCTAGGGTGATAGGGACAACGGGTATGTTTACCCAATTGCCGTGACTCACAAACTAACTCTTGAACAGAAGACAAATTTGGTCTCAATTGTTTCAAAACATACAAAGAAGGGTAGCTTAGCCGATAATGAGCCTCCTTGATACTAGAATCACAAAGATGTGCTACTGCAGATCGCAAACCAGACAAACGATAGAGACCTTGAGATTCAAAACTTGTGCCAATCAACTGGTTCATCCCCAATTCGTGAAAGACACAATGTGTTGGAAAAAAGGTTACCGAACAATTATGCATTTTTGTAATTTGGCTAACAGATATTAAACTATCTGGAAAGGTGGGAACATAAAGAACAGATGATAGATTTAGTTTTGACAAATTGCTAGTGGATCCTATGCCCTTAATTTGACACGAGGATCCATTCGCAAGTCGAACCGAAGTCTGGGGTATATCAATATTGAGATTGGATATAAGGTCTTTGTTCCCAGTCATATGATCTGTGGCTCCTGAATCAATAATCCATGATGGTGAGCATGCTGAAAAACAGGCAGAAGACATACCTGATTGTGCTATACTAGCACGGGGAGTAGATGAAACCCGACTAGAAGACCCACGCTGGAATCGAGAGGCATCTTCATCATGGAAAGTGTGAGTGGGAGTGGTATTATCTGCAGATGCTACCTGGGCTCGGAAAGGACGAGGTGGCGGTTGAGATCCAGGACCAGAAGGAGGACGATTCGGGCAGTTATACTTGGTGTGCCCAAACTCCTTACAATAAAAGCATTGGATCTTCTTCTTGTAGCCTTCCTTTCCTATATTTCTGGTAATCGAAGAGGCAAAAGCTGATACATCAGTTCCTGGTGGTTGTGATGGAGTATGACTAGAGTACATTTCTCGAGCAATATGATACGTAGACGCCAATGACTGAGATGCTGAGTGACTTAGCAGTAGAAGACGGGCACTGGAATATTTAGCTGACAATCCTGAAATAAACGTCATCACGTCCATTTTCGCTAACCGCTCCTCCTGAACTTTAACATCAGGGATGACAGGGAAAAGAACTCGAAGCTCCTCTGACAACTTCGATAGTCTAATATAGTACTCGGTGAGATCAGAATCACCTTGTTCACATCTCAAATAGGAACCAAACACTGAATACGTATGAGACAAAGATTCTTTGGCTGAAAAGGAAGACTCCAAATGGATCCACATCTTCTTCGTGGTAGGATAATTCTGAGCAATGCTTAGGACTTGGGGTTCCATCGCATTCCATAGGGCCATTCGGATACCACTGTCGTTGAATTTCCATTCCCGAGTTTTTGGATTCGGAGGGTCATTGATTAAATGATCATCTTTGTCCAAACTTTCAAGACCGGTTTGGACAAACAAACTCCATTGAGCCCAATTTGTAGAATTAAGTTTAACTGGAATCTTTAACACGGCAGAAAAATTGATTATACCCGGAATGGAGAAGTCACTAGAGGTAGAATCTTGAGTTTTATCTGTAGATCCTTGAGTTTTATCTGTGGGTGACATTGTGAGCTTGAAATCAAGATCTGTGAGGTGAA
The DNA here is from genome assembly GCA_954870635.1 of Arctium minus. Classification (NCBI taxonomy): domain Eukaryota; kingdom Viridiplantae; phylum Streptophyta; class Magnoliopsida; order Asterales; family Asteraceae; genus Arctium; species Arctium minus. Next base: position 44,622,638 of record OX941089.1, on the reverse strand, counting down.
ATCTAGACCTTGAGTTTTATCTGTGGGTGTATAATGAAGAAAGGGTTCTGAAAAGTTCACCTTCTCGTAATGGGCACCTCCAAAATATGAGGTGAGGGATATATATCAGGTAACAACCAGAATACAATCAGGTCTGGAAACTCGGTGTGCGGCGACAGGTCCAACGATGGTAAGTTCGGACGTTGATGGCTCTGACAGCCACGAATCTGGACGAAAACGCCGGTGGAGGTAGTGGTTTCAGGCTGAGACGGCGGCGGCTAGGGTTTAGACGGGTCCAGACGGCGGCGGCTAGGGTTTAGACGGGTCCAGACGACGGCGGCTAGGGTTTAGACGGATTCCGGCAGCGGCGGCTAGGGTTTAGACGATTTCCGACGAGGGCGGCGAGGGTTCCGGCAACAGGTAATTTTCTAGCTCTAATACCATGTAAATACTTTAATCTGGTTATTATTTATTATGAAAAGAGATTACAATATATATAAGATTAACAAGCCTAATAGGGAAAAGCTAAGACTAGTACAAGGAAAGTGAACACAAACTTTGCTATATCTAACAATTATCAAGAACTAGAAATGATGTTGTGAGTAGGCCTAGGTGAGAAAATATTTCTCATTTTAGATAGAAAGAAGTGGACCAATTTCCAAGTACTAATCACAATTAGTAAGTCAGTGCCACCAAAAACTATCCAAAAACATTACACACTTTTGTTGTTTTAATTTATTATATTACTATTCAAAGTTCACATAATTGGCACATGCCATAATATAGGCCAACGACAATGCACATTCCCCAACTCAGAAACAATTTGCCAATAAATGAAGCCATGCTCACAAAATATTAAAGTGCTAGACCAAGATATCATTCATAATCAAAGCCAACATAGAAAGTAATTCCAAATATAATATGTATTTATCTGCAAAATTCATGAAACAAAAATGACAAGAATTCAATAGAACGTAAAATTAGTAATAATAAAAAGTCCTCTTCAGGACTGTTACAATAGCATCTGCTGTTACATGATCCTGAGAGTCTTGCCTGACAAAGTTCAAACAAAGAAACCAACCAACATACAGGCTATTTGATTTCCATAATTAATATGTTTCCAAAACATTTCACTAAGCTATCAAAATTTCATGTCTAAACAGTAAAACAGATCAATTGTTATCTATGCAATTTAGATAAGTTATCAAACTTGAACAGATCTAAAAAAAGGAAAAAAGAGATTACATCTTATAAGCCTTGATGTAGATGCTGCCCCCCGAACCACCTCCCCCCCTGGGACTCCCATCCCCACCTTCAGCCAATAAACTACCATTCATCTCAATATTACCCTTAACCACAACCATTATCTTCCCACCACCACCTCCTCCATAATCAGCCTCCTTACTTGTAGTCCCACCTTTACTTCCATAGCTCAATGGTTTTGCTAGGGTCGACCATGCATAAGCATCACCACCCCAAACATCATCTGGAAGCTTCTTGTCATCTACCAAACACGCAGCCCCTCTTCCCCCATGCCCTCCACCAGCTCCATCTACCCCATGAGGGGTCCCACTAGTTTGCTCCGGCGGATCACCCGCCAAAGCAGTGGTATTCACAAGAGATCCATCCGCAAAAGCCGCATTCATAGCCTCTAGCTCAAACGACCCAACCAACATCTGGGCATTTTCACCTAAAGTAAAGTTACCAGTAACATTTATGCCGATTTCACATCCAGGAACAACCGAACAATTGACGGTCACATTGGGAAGTACATAAAAATTTCCCTTCCCAGCTACATAAATATTCCGGGTTAACATCAAATTAGAAACAACCTTACAAGTAGTATCCAGAGAACCAATCCCAGCAAGGTCATCTTCACAAGAAGCCGACGGCGGATGCGGCGGTGGTGGCGGAGGGGCGGGCGGCGAGTAGTCTTGGCGAAACAGACTTCCAAACCCGTCGTTACTCCCTAACAAATCATCATCATCATCATCCCAAGCCAAAACCCCACTGATCGAGGCAGGTTTTGGTACAAACAGAGACAGTAGTAGTACGACTATCGAAAAGAGATGCCCCGCCATTACCAAATAATCGTTGAAGGAGATGAGTCATCACAACAATTGCATCGGAAAAGGGCACAGACCTCAAATTTCCAGTCCAGCAATACAGATTGTCATAAGCAAAGAAGCCACAAAAACATGCACGATTGTGGGTGGTATAATTAGTATTAGGTAAGGGAGATAGGAAGAGATTTTTGGAGGGCTTTGATTATGAAAAAGGGAAACCCTAGAGAGTGGTTTTTGTTCAAAAAAGGAAGTTGGTGTGCGTGTTTTTGGTGTTTATGTGTGAGTGAGAGAGAGAGAAGAAAAGCAGTTTAATACGAAGGTAAAGTTGTGAGATTAGAAGAGATTTTCGAATCTAATGATCAAAACTACTACGCTTCAACATATGCTGCGAATAATGGCACGTGTATTCACACGTGAGAGAGAGCCTCACTCCAACCCAAACAGGAGGAATGAAAAACAATAACCACATCACAACACAAAGCTATCAATTTGCAATGGGAAGTATAAAATATCTTTTAGGGAAATTGGCCGAAATAGCCATATTACAAAGGTAATTGCATCTCCTAGCCATTTCTTTTCTTGATTGACCAAAATAGACCTGGCGGACCTGCAGGACCTGCAGGTCCGCTACTATGCAGAAAAAGACAAAAAAAAATTGTCGGTTCAAGACAGGTCCGCAACGGGTCGACACGTGTCACGATCTCACTCGACGACAGCTCCGCCATTGCGGACCTGCTGTTTATTCAATTTATTAATTGTTTTATTTAAGATCCACCTACCTTTTTTTATATTTATTTCTGCATGGTAGCGGACATGTAGGTCCGCTAGGTCTATTTTGGTCAATCGGGAAGAGAAATGACTAGGAGATGCAATTGTCTTTGTAATATGGCTATTTTAGCCAATTTCCCAAAAATTGTTATCTTATCTCTAACATGATTTTGGACAAATTACATAGTTTGATTTGATTTCTATTGTAAGTAAGCGTATTTAAACAACTTTTAGATGTGATATTTTAAATATTAAGATATTGTTTTACCTAATCACCTGAAAATGCCGATTAGGATCATGACGTCACTAATTTTTTAATTTTTTTAAATACCAACTATGTAAAAGAAGTTCACATGTTGTCTTTTCATAAAGAAGTAATTGTTGTAATTTTCTTAATCAACCAAATATACTCCATATAATTGTTTTTCTTAAATCCAAAAATCTATATATGTATATCTAAAAGTAAAATGCAATTGCAATTATATGGCACCATTGTAGACTGGGGCGGACTTACATGTATGGGTAAGAATTTCTTTTCTTTTACGTTTACGTCCTTACATTCTCCCTTGTCATTTATGACGGTTCCCCAGTGGCATAGTCCGTTTTGACGAAATCCCCTCTTCCCTCTCTTATACAGTCGTTTCTCCCACACATTGATTGTTTTGTTTCTGCTAGTTCTTGCAATCATGGTACAATGATTACGTTGGTTGATGGTTTTGTTAAATATATCTAAATGTCTTGTTCTTGGTTTAAAGATAAGTCAATTCACCTTGTGTTAATTTTATATATGCTCAAACCAATTCATCTAGAAGGAAAATCGTACAAATAAAATAATAGTTTAATTTGCTATTCAGTTAACCGATATGGTAAACAAAATCAAAATTGGAACTTACCTTATTCAGTTAACTAAATCGTTTTGGTTTAGAGGAGTTATTCGGTTTCGGATTTTTTTAGACCCTTAAGACCCTAGTCATGTAAGTTTCTAAATCCGCTGCTGATTATAGAATATGAAACCATGAAAAGAAAGTTATGGATTTTTGAATATTTAAAATGTTTAAAACTTCAAAGACCTTTTTGTCCTTATTGAAGACATGTGTTTCTTTATGAGTTGCGTTTCTTTTGTAATTTTGCATTAATACGTTTAACCTCAAAAAACTATCCATCTTCCGAATACGAATTCCAATCTTTCGATCCAACTTCCTGATATGAATTTCTTTCCAATCTTTCCATCTCTCGGTCTTTTTCTCGATCTCCATCTGCTTCTGGTAACTCTTTGTTTGGATCTTATTTTATTCTTTGTCTCTATCTTCTCCTCGTATGCCTTCGTTTGGATGTGATTTCAAATATAAAGATTAGGTGTTTGATAAAATGTAATAAATAGTCTTCCATATTATATGTTGTCAGCTCCATTACCATTTGTTGCCAATGCAATTTGAGATGACTATAAGAATTATGCAATCAACTTTAATCAAGTTGAATTTGATTATATAAGTTTGTTACGTGTTTTTATTTATATTGGTTGCAAGAGATAAAATTAGTTAGATGCAGGATGAAGAATTTTGTCGACAATCCCTTGTTGTTTTAAACTCATGTGGCATTCAGTTTGTGAAGTTATGTGTTTCAACCTTTTATCTCACATGACGAAGTTGATTTATTACTTAATTAGTTTAATTCATTATTGTGTAGAAACACAATATTTTCTTGTGAAATTTAGTGATTATAATCATCACTTATAACTGTTTATGATATGGTGACGAGTAATGATAGATTTATTAATCAATTTTCAAAAAACCCTTTTACCATATACTAGTGTGGAAATCGCACGTTTTGCAGTAGCGTGAGTAATTTGGGTTCAGTAATATGTAATTTGTCAATATAAATAAATGTTAGTTGGTAACTACAATTATCTACATATTGTATTCATATGATATGTATGTATGTATGTATGTATGTATGTATGTATGTATGTATGTATGTATGTATGTATGTATGTATGTATGTATGTATGTATGTATGTATGTATGTATGTATGTATGGCGGAGGAATCATTTGGAAACCTATCTAAGGGGTTGTTTACCAAATTTTTCATTAAGTCCTGTAGGGATAAATGTGTCTGTCTGGATAAATTGATGTTGTTGTTTACTTTTTTATTTGAATTAACAGTCTGAATAACATAAATAGTCAATTTACACCTGAATATGAATTTTAAGTTGTTTTATAAATTGTTGTTTATTTTTTAAGCCATATATTCATAAATTCATTGGTATAATCTAAAAATCAAACAAAAATTCATTAAGTACTTAAACTTTCAAGTTCAAACACAATGTAGCCAAGTTCAAACAAAAAGTAGCAAGTATGAAACAAGTATGAAATCGACATTGTAGAAATCATGGTTACAAAAATTGATTGAAAAAACAAGTAAGGAACAACAATTGACTGAAGAAAACAAGTATGGAACAACAATCGACTTAAGAAATAAGTATGGAACAACAATTGACTGAAGAAACAAGTATGAAACAACAATCGAGTATGGAGAAGAAACAAGTATCGAACAATCAGTAAAATCATTACCTTTGGAGAAATCAACCAAAGGAAATTATTGTCTAGGGTTGAAATCGAACCAACAGTGAATTGAAATAGTGTAATCGAACCAACAATGAACTCGAAGCAGTAAAATCGAACGAGCGGTGAAGGTGAAATCGAAATCGAACAAGCAGTGAAGGTGAAATCGAGCAGCTAGGTTTTAATTGTGTGATTATTGAGTAGGAGGGTAGACATGTCTTTATTTTTAAAGGGTAGAAATGTCAAATATGTGTCTTAATGGGGACAACACATCTTTCCCCTACTTAGTGAATAAGCCGGAAATGTTTGCGCAAATAAGTTGGTCTTGTCATTAAGCCCTAAGTAAACACTCCAAACGTCTGGGCGAATAAGTCGATTTTGTCATTAAGCTCATTAAGCCCCAAGTAAACACCCCCTAAGAGTGAAAACTTTGGAAACCAACATTGACCAATCAATGAATTTCTTTTATTTCTTTTTATTTTTAATTAATAGGGGCGTAATAGTCTTTTATATAGTTCCGTAATATATATGGCAATTATTCATCTTATTTATTATAGTATTTATTCTTATCATAATATTCACCAATCAATGTTATCCGTGATATATATGGTAATAATGTGAAACAATTTTTTTATTAATTAAAATAAATATCTGTTTCTAAATCATTTGAATGAGAATTATTTTGACCATGTTTAATTTTATGCAAAATCAATATCCAATCTTTTAATGATTTGAATTAGTTTTAAGATAATATCCGTTAATTATTTGTTGGTGGTACATATTCACATGGTTTTTCCATTGGATGGTAAAATATTAACCAATCGGAGTAATGAAGGGTAACATGTTTCATGATTTCTATGATTTTGTTTCACATAACGAAACATTTGTTCTTGATGAAATCCGTTTCACCTATTTCATTTGGGAAAAAATTAAGAAAACGTAAAATCATTAACAAACTTGATAAAATCCTTTTCACCTGTTGTTTCATTTGGGAAACATTAATGAAACATGAAATCATAACAATGAAATCACAAGTTTTTTCATTCATAAAATTATGAAAGGTAAGTATGAAACATGAAATCATAACATGTTTCATGATTTCTATGATTTTGTTTCACATAACGAAACATTTGTTCTTGATGAAATCCATTTCACCTATTTCATTTGGGAAAAAATTAAGAAAACGTAAAATCATTAACAAACTTGATAAAATCCTTTTCACCTGTTTCATTTGGGAAACATTAATGAAACATGAAATCATAACAATGAAATCACAAGTTTTTTCATTCATGAAATTATGAAAGGTAAGTATGAAACATGAAATCATAACAATGAAATTACAAGTTCTTTCATTAATGAAACCATGAAACACTAGTATGAAACATGAAAAATGGAAGAAAAAAATTCTGGAAAAATATGAATAAAAAATAAATATTTAAATTGTTACCAAAAACATTACATACTGTTAGTGCATAAATATGTTGGATACAAGATCATAGAAGATTGAAAACAAGTCAAAGCTCAAGTCAAATTCTCAAGCATAGTCAAAGTTAATTGTAATAAAAGTCAAAGTCAAAGTGTATGTGTTGTAAGTGTTTCTATTATAAGTATTTTGTTTTTCAAATAAGGATATGACTAAGGGATTGTTCGTTTGTGGCTTAATGAGCTATATGGTGGATATGGCTGATTCGCTCAGCCATATCTGGGTGTTCGGTAGTGGCTGAATCGGTCAGCCCATGGCTGATTCGCTAAGCTGAGAAAACCATGTCCTTTACATTCAGCTGTTAATTTTCCAAAACTACCCTCAAAGTCCCACCTACTAACATTAAAAAAAATTAAAAACAAATTCTCCCAACTATTCACACCTGCTTTTTCCCCATGTGACCTCTCCTTTTATTTCAATAGTTTTCTTCCATCAACATCAACAAAAATTATGGTTTCTTTCCTCCATTGAAGGCTGCATCAAACTGGTATGCATTGATGTTTTTTTTTGTTTTCGGTTGCTGGTGTTTTTTTCTTGTGACCTGGTGGAGTTCATTGATGTTCCAACCTTCATCTCCATCTTTTTTTTGTTGTTTCTTCATCACGGGATCTGTAGAGATTTGTTGCAGATTTTGATTGAAATATATCTTTTGTTTATATCTTCAATGCCTCAATGGTGTAGATGTTGGAAGAGGTTGAAGAAGAAGAAAGGGGAAGGTGTAGATTTCTTCAATGGTGTAGATCTTTTGTTCATATCTTCATTTTCTCACTTTCTCACTAGTTTTTTTATGTGGTTTTTATGGGGGTTTTTATTGATGATTTTTATTTTATTCCAAACAACACTGATTTTCGTTTCTGTAATTTTTAGGGTTTCTTTTGGCAAGGGGAAGGGGATGATGGGTTTCTTTACATGTGAGGTGATTGGAAATTCAAGAACAAACAGAAATAAAAAGAAAAAAATAGATGCTGCAAATAGATAATATATTTACATATTTATCTATTAAATTTTAATCTTATAATATTATTTAAAATCAATGTTTAATTTTATGATATTATCTAAAGTAAAGGTTTAATCTTATAATATTTATTCAATATTTTTATTCAGACAAAAATAAATACTGAGGGTAAAATTGTAATTTCTGATATTCAGACTGTTAATTCAGCACAACAGCCGAACACCAACTTATCTGTTAATATTCAGACAACCATATCCACTCAGACAGCTATATCCATACAAGTCTTAACAGAAAATGAACCGAATAACCCCTAAGAAAGGCTAATTGTATCTAGAGAATTGAAAGTACGCGCATATCATTCTAGAGAGAGAAATATCTTGAGAGCTTATCTGTATCGAATCTGTGTTTGAAATGAAATGGAGATTGATTGAATTGCAATTGTCATCTTGATTCGCACTGATTGTGGGACACACACATACCATTAATTGTTATCGAAAATAAAAGGGAAAAATCTAAAAAAACCCAACAAACTATCTAATTTTGAATGGTTAAGTCATTAAACTATCTTTTTTTGAATGAAAAAAACCTTAAACTTTTTAAAACCGGTTAATTACATCCTTACAACCTGTAAAACACAGGTTAATGTGATCAAAAATTGGAGAAAAGTCTAAAATAAACCAACAAACTATTTGATTTTGAATAATTAAGTCCCTCAATTTTTTAACAGATAAATCTCTAATTTTTTCATAATTTTTTTTACCAAAACTCTTTTTCGAAACTCTTTGATTTTCCAAAACTATTTGATATTTTTTTACCAAAACTCTTTGATTTTCCAAAACTAATTGATTGTTTTTTTACCAAAACTCTAATTTTTTTTATAAATTTTTTTAACATTCTATTTCCGAAACTCTTTTTAAACAAAATAATGAACAATAAAATATATACAATTTTCGCACCGACAACAAAGTAAAATGAACAAATAAAACAGAAGAAATTATACCATTTCCATTTTTTAAAAGGAAAAATTTTATACCACCAAAACACAACCACTTACAACCAAAATACCAAGACCATTGTCTAAGGCCACCCTTACCCTTACAGCAGACCACAACCCTAACTAGCAGCTAAACAACCTTGATAGGATCATGGCAACAAACATAAAACATGAACAGAGATGATAACAAAACGCGACAACTAACGACGATAACTAACGACGACGACAAAACGAGACGATTCAAGTTTGCAAGAGGAAAACTTTCAGACCCCAACGGCAGAATACCACAACTCGTTACCACACTTCTTTCCAGCACATCTCCTGACGGATTAAGGTAGAGAATACGGAGCAGTGAACCACCTTGAACTATCGACGGAAATCTTATTGATGCGTCTTTTTATCCACTCCAAGATGATCAATTGGAACTCATGCAATTGGTCCACAATTTTCCTTTGATCGCCTCTAAATACTACCCTATTTCTGTGCTCCCAAATTAGATATCCACAATTGTTTTACCTCCAGGCAAGATACTAAAGCATGATCAACCATTTCAACCGATTCACCACATCTAGAACCGAACGACATGGTGTTAGTCCAAGATTTCAAGCAAACACAATTCAATTCATCAATTTCGCACAAAATCTAGAGAGAGAATGTGTCATATATCTTGTTAGAGCAGAAATATGTTGGATACAAGATCATAGAAGATAGAAGACTGAAGATCAAGAAAGTCAAAGTTGAAAGTCAACTATTAGTGAAAGTCAAAGTCTTTGTGTAAAAAAGTCAAAGTCAAAAGTGTATTAGTTTTGTTTCTTTATTTTAGTTGTTAGGTATAAATAGTTTGTTGTGTGTCTTGTAATTGTGTGGTTGTGAGATATATGACTGAAGAGGATTTTGTACGCTTTAAGAGAGAATTGTAGAGAGAGAGAGAAGTTTAGAGAGAGAAAGTGAAAAACAGATTGAATTTGATTGAATTTGAATTTGAATTGGAATTGAATCAGGTAGTTAATCAATCTTGTTTTGTTAATTGTTTTTGTAATTGAGAAACTTGAATTAGGGAAAAACAATTGGTATCAGAGCAAATCCAGTTGAAATCAAATCAAGAAAAACGAAGTCGACACTGTGTTCATAAAGATTAGATTAATTTTGAGTTCTTGTGCAATTTAGAGTCTGTAATTGATTGAAATAAGTTTGTATGATGTATTCGATCGAGTCTGTATATTTTGATTTGTGATTTGCACTGTATTCGATCTTTAATTTTGAAATTTGTTGAGTTTGAAGTTTCACGAGTTCACAAGCACTGTAATTTGAATCAAATTGTATTAGTTTGTGAATTAGATTAGAATTCATTGCTAGTTTTTGGTTCTAGGTGTGTTAGTGGTCTAGTTGTCGAAGTTTCAGATCAAAATTCGAAGTCTGGGTGTGTTTTTGAGTAAACCAGACACATTTCTTGAACGAGATCTGAAGAACTCGCAAGATTCTTCAAGAACTCGCTAGACTGATTTCAAGAACTCGCAAAGTGTCAGAGGATTCGTAGAAAGTTTCAAGAATTCGCAGAAGCCTCAAATTTCGCATTGTGTTTTTCTGAAAATTTCACAAGGACAGAATTCGCAGTACTCTGTATTGCGAAAAGTTGAGAATTCGTAATTGTGTCTGTTGCGAATTACGTAGGATTCGCAGAGGGATATTTTGGAAAAAATTTAAGTATAGAATTCGCTATTGTATCTGTTGCGAATTGCTTAGAATTCGTAGTTTTTCAAGAATTTTTCTTAAGTACAAAATTCGTAAATAGAATTCGCATTAGAATTGTCTACGAATTCTTTGGAATTCGCAGAAGAGTAGTCTACGAATTCTTGAGTTTTTACGAAAAGTTTTTGAAATCTTCTAAGTGTAGAATTCGTAAGCCTCTGACTTGCGAATTCTATTCAATTTTCTTGACTTGTGAATTCTGTTTGTTCTTTTAAGCTTGTGAATTCTAAATTCAACCTTGCGAATTCTTTGTGTTTCATGTGTTCATTGCGAATTCTTTGTACTTCTTATGTAGTCTGCGAATTCTAGACTTAGTGGATTTTAGAAATTCCTTTGTCTAGTTCATTTCAGTGTTAATCAATATTCTTGTGATTTCATTTGGACTAACGATCATTTCAAGTTCTTTTTGAAACAAGAATCATGGATGATGATTATTTTGAAAGGCCTAGAGAGAAAAGTCTGGCACATAAAATTTCAGAACTTCAAGAACAATATAAACTAGACTAGATGTCTATTTCCAAAGAAGTTTTATCAACTGAAACTGATGTGAAACCTCCTGTTTTAGTCAGAGAAGAATATGAGCAGTGGAAGGATCATTTCTTAGACTTCATTGACCAACATGAATTGAGTGATTATATGAGATTATCTTTGCAGGAAGGAATGATGAAAATTCCAACAAAGTTTTACTCTTATCCAGGAGCTTATGGAATTTTGCAAAGAAAAGAGGTTCCAATATATATTAACGAATACACAGATGAGCAGAGGAGGAGACATGAAGCTGATAAATTTGCCAAAGTTTTTATATTGAAAGGAATTTCAGATGAGATTTCTATTCAATTAGATAGCAAAAAGGCTATAGCAAAACAGTTGTGGGATCAGCTTGAAAATAAATCAAAGTTGTCTCCAAGAGAAAAAGTAAAGATTTTGGAATCTGAGAATTCTGAGCTGAAAAGAAAAATCTCTGACTTTGAAAATCAGATTGTGCAATTCCAGCAAGCACCATCTGTTGAAAGGTATGAGGAGAAGATTAAAAGTTTGGAAGATGCTAATTCTGAGTTTCAAAAGAATATATTTGATTTGGAGCAAAAGCTTGCCAAAGACAAATCTGTTTTTGAAAAAGAAAGATCAAAGTTTGCACAGAAATTCTCAGAACTTTCCAAGAAGAGTTGTGAAGAAAAGAAGATGTTTGAGCTTAAATGCATCAAGCTTTCTCAACAAGTGTATGACTTTGAGAAAGTAATCATTTTGGAAAGAGAAAAGTTTGCAAAAGAAAAGAAATCAATCGAACAAAAGAATGTTGGATTTTTCAAAGAAATATCTGATGGAAGAAAGAATGCCGAGAATGGATTTGAAGAAGAAAGAAGTATATTTGGGATAGAAATCAAGAAGCTTACTGAGAAGCTATCTGAGCTATCTACAAATGCACTGAAAGAGCAGAAAGTGAAGTATGAGTTAAAGAAAGAATTTGACTTACACATCAAAGAAAAGAACAGTTATTTTTCAAAGATAAAAGAGCTTGAAGAGATTGTTTCCAAGGTGGTGGCGACTGAGCAAACGACTATAGAGTCACAAATCCACACACCTAGAAATAATTTAGCTGACTTCAAAAAGACAGCCTCAAGCTCACACCAGAAAACTGTTTGTACAAGAAGGTCAGTTAATTCATTTGATCAGATTCGTACAACTAACATTTTCTTCGATAAATATGTAGATGGTTCAGGTGCACAAAGAAGAAGAAGAAGAAGATACAAAGAAGAAGAATTGGTATGGAAAGTGAAACCAGTTGAAGAAGAAAAGAAAGATGAGAAGAAAGCTGAGAAGAAAGGAAAGAAGATATGTGTACATGAGACTAAAGCCAAGAAGAACAATGTGCGAAAAGGTAAACCTGATCATGTCTACTCGAGAGATCAGTTAATCAGGTTGTCAAGTAAGAAATATTATTGTTCTTATTGTCGTATACATGACCATGTTCACAAAACTAGTGATCATTACTGGTATGGTTCTTACTCTATTACTCCTAATAGAACTGCAACTCACAAATATGGACCCAAATACCAGTGGGTACCAAAGCCAAAGACTGATTATGTGTTGCAGGTACCTAGAGTCAAGGGGGAGTAAGAGAACCAAGGCTTCTGAATATCACAGTTCAGGACCCGTACCTCAATGATAAAGAGTGTGACTTCTAAACACAACAATTTAGGACTCGCTCTTCAATGAACAAAAGAGATGATACTTCCGAGCTGATATGAGGATGTACTCCGATACTCAGATGAGGACATCAACCTTCAAGGGGGAGTACATATGTTTCTGGAAATATGTATTCGGAAGATATGACGAACTACACTTCAGGAGGAGTTGTAGATCTCTATCATGTGCCTTTTACTGACAAACTTCAGATGCATATTTTCATGGGGAGTAAAGAATGATGACTTCTGATTACTTCATATCAGAACTCGTACATTCAATGTTTTACTGCTTTCTGTTGTTTACTTTTCAATAAATTTGTGAATAAAGTTGCTTTGACATGACTTTGAGAATTTTGCAGATTGAGAGGATGCTTACAAGCTCATATCATTATGACTTTAAGTTTGACTTCATGAGATTTAAGACTGACCGATAAAGGTTAACTTTTTTATCTTAATCTCATATATGGTTGAAAGAAGGACAACTTTTAATCATAGAAAACATATTCTTAAATGTTCAAACCACTTCCCGATTCTTAAACAGATTTCATGAATTGGAAGTGTGATTTTAAATGTTTTCATTTTTCTTTGAGTTTGAATGTTTTACAAACCATGAGTTTCCAAAGATAAATACTTGTGTTAGAGCAGAAATATGTTGGATACAAGATCATGAAGACTGAAGATCAAAATACAAGAAGTCAAAGCTGAGAAAGTCAACTTTCATTAAAAGTCAAAGTCTAATTGTAATAAAGTCAAAGTTACTTGTATTTGTTTTGTTTCCTTGTATTTTAGTTGCTAGGTATAAATACTTTGATTTTCTTTTTAATAGATAGATGGTTAGAAGTTTTGTATACGATATCCAGAGAGAATTTGTAGAGAGAGAGTCATTTAGAGAGAGAGAGTCAAAAACAGAGTTGTAATTGTTTGAATTTGAATTAAATCAAACAGGTAATTGTAATCATCTTGTTTCACTAGTACAAAAATAATCTTTTGCCACGGTTTTGGAAATACATGTTAGCCATGGTTAGGTTTAAAACCGTGGCCAAAAGTCATAAATAAAATTTGAATGTTATTCTAGCCACGGTTTAACTCAATACTTGTGACCACTACCAAACACACCCAAACATAAAGTCATGGTTTTAACAAACTTGTGACTAAATGGTTCGCTATGGTGACGCCTCTTTGACCGTGACCAATAATGATCATAAACCGTGGCCAAATCATGACATATAGTTTCATTTTTTGTCCAAATCGTGACTTTATGGTGTGACGGTTATTATTTGTGGCCATAGACAAACATATGGTCACATGAAGCCAATTTTTTATGGCTAAAAGAAATATATATATAGCTACAAAAACTTGTTAAACGTGGCCAAAAGTTAAAGTGTTTATAGCCACGGTTGTAATTATTTTGTGTCACCAAAAGATAACAAATAGTCACATTATTACAAATTAAGCATAGCCATAGCTCATGAATTGGCAACGGTCTAGTATGAAATTTGTATAGCTAAAAGTATAGTTAAGATCACATTTAAAATAAATATGTGGTTAAAAGGTAACCAAATAGCCACACTTCTAATAATTCAATTCGTGTAACTAATAAGAAATTTGTGGTCACGGTTTTTTATTATTGTATGTGATCAAAAGTTAACTAATAGACATGGTTCTAAAATTTGTCACTATATGTCATGAAAATTAAGTGTTGTTATATTATTTGTGGCCAAAAATTAACTATTAGCTACAATTCTAAAAATTAAGTGCAACTATATCTTATGATTCGGTCACAAATAATATGAATTTGTGTGACTAAAAGTATAGCTAAGGCCACACTTAGAATAAATATATGTGGATAATAGGTAACCGGTAGTTGCATTTCTAACAATCTAGCTCGTGTGGCTAATAAGTAGTTTATGACCAAAATTGTTAATATTGTGTGTGATTAAAAGTTTACCAATAGCAACAGTTAAAAGAAATTTAGCGTACCTATACGCTATAAATTGGCCATGGTTTTTTCTTTATCATTTTGTGTGACAAAAAAAAGTAAATAGTAGTCACGATTCAAAAAATTAAGCATAACTATATGTCATTATTTGGCCATAGTTAATATAAAATTTATGTGATAATAAGTATAGTAAAATCATAGTTAAAATAAATTAACGTGACTTTAGGTAATCAGTGGTCATGCTAATTTTTTTTTCTTTTTTGGAAAAAAGGGTACGAACCCTAAAAAAACTTTATTGAACAAGAAAAGAAAATCATACAACTAACTAAGGGCATACCCTTTGGAAATAAAATGCCACCCTAAGAAGTTCTTCAAAAAAAACTATTAACAAATGCCTAATTCCATAACCACTAATAAAATTGAAGACCCCATAGCCCATCTATAAAAAAAAACTCAAAAAACAACTATAAATATTATTTTTGAGAAACCCAAACTTATAATCTTTAACACTATCCTTGAGTCCCATACAACACAACTTAGAGATTCCGTAGGAATCTTGCGAACCAAACGCCCCCTAAGATTACGTTGTAATTTAAAATAAATGAAGTGAGAAAAAATTGAAAATAATTTTTTATTGAAAAACTTTCCATTCCCCCTACCATCCCACCCTCAAAATACCAACTTGTAGGATTGTTTGGTTCATTTTTTTTTTATTAAGACATATAAATAAAGTTGTTTGTATTATCTAAAATAAATTGTTGTTCAATTTAGAGTAAATTATATTTTTGGTCTTTATAGTTGTTACTTAATATTAATTTTGGTCATTTTTAAAACTAATTACAATTTTAGTCAATGTGTTTGTCATTTTATTTCACTTTTAGTCCCTCTAACTAACTCTAGTTAAAAGATTAGTTAATTTTTTGTCTTTTAACTTTTTGATTAATTTGATCATAGAGTAAATTACGATTTTAGTCCCTGTGGTTTATCTTTTTTCATTTTTGTCTAGACCTGACAAACGTGCCGTGCCGTGTCGGGTTCAAAGTTAAACGAATTAAGGGTGTCTAACCCGAACATGACCCATTTAATAAACGGGTCAGAAAATTCTAACCGGAACACGACCTGATTTAACCCGCTTAACTCGACACGACCCAATTAACCCGTTTATCCTTTTAACCCGTTAACCCGTTTGACCCGCTAACTGCTAACCCATTTTATCCGTTTAACATTCATATAATTTTAAATTAAAAATCGGAAATTCACAACAATGTATTTTTCATTGTTAGCGTGTTGTGTCAGTTTTTGCCAGGTCTATTTTTGTTTTCCTATTATTTCATTTTTCATTGTTCATTTTTTCATTTTATACCCCTTATTAAACTAATTAATCAATGATAATTTAATTAAAAATACATTAAAAATATGTATTTTATTTTGTAGATTACACCTTTAAAAAGTTTTGTCGGTACCTTTAAAATTAGTTTAGTATTGAATATTTTTAAATTTTTATTGAATTTATCCAATATATATCTGTATATCCGTCTACACACTACAAGGCAAAGGACTTTTTTTGGCGTAAAAATCTGGTCCATTAAATCAAAAAATGGTCCATTAAAGCCCCAAATGGTTCATTAAACGCCTATGTAGATCCATTAAAGCCTAACTAGATCTATTACAACCCAAATAGGTCCATTAAATCTCAAGTGAATCCATTAAATCCCAAGTGGATCCATTAATGCCCAATTGGGTCCTTTAAATCCCAAGTGGATCTATTAAAGCCCAACCGATCTATTATAGCCTAAATGGATCCCTTAAAGCCCCCAAATGAATCCATTAAAGTTTGATTAGATCAATTAAGGTTCAATTGGATTCATTAAAGCCCAAGTAAATCCATTAAATCTCGATTGGATTCATTACAACCTAAATGGGTCCATTAAAGCCCAAATGGTTCCATTAAATCCCGATTGGATCCATTAAAGTCCAAAGCGATCCATTAAAGCCCAATTAGATTCATTACAACTCAAATAGGCCTATTAAATATCAAGTGAATCCATTAAATCCCATGTGGATCCATTAATGCCCAATTGGATCCATTAAAGTCCAAAACGATCCATAAAGCCCAAATGGATCCCTTAAAGCCCAAATGGATCCCTTAAAACCCAAATGAATCCCTTAAAGCCCAAATGGATCCCTTAAAACCCAAATGAATCCATTAAAGCCCGATTAGATTAATTAAAGTCCAATTAGATTCATTAAGGCCCAAGTAGATCCATTAAATCCCTATTGGGTCCATTAAAGCCCAAATGGATCCATTAAATCCTGATTGGATCCATTGAAGTCCAAAATGATCCATTAAAGCCCAATTGAATCCATTACAACCCAAATGGATCCATTAAAGCCCAAGTGAATCCATTAAAGCCCAATTGGATCCATTAATGCCCGATTAGATCCATTAAAGCCCAATTGAATCCATTACAACCCAAATGGATCCATTAAAACCCGAGTGGATCAATTAAAGCACAAGTAGATCCATTACAGCCAAAATGGGTCCATTAAAGCCCAAGTGGATCCATTAATTCCCGATTGTATCCATTAAAGTCTAAAACGATCCATTAAAGCCTAATTAGATCCATTACAACCCAAGTGGATCATTAAAGCCCAATTGATCCATTACAGCCCAAATGGATTCATTAAAGCCCAAGTGGATCCATTAAAGCCCAAATGGATCCCTTATAGCCCAAGTGGATCCCTTAAAGCCCAAATGGATCCATTAAAGTCCGATTGGATCCATTAAAGGGCAATCGAATCCATTACAGCCTAAGTGGATAAAGCCCAAGTGGATTCCTTATAGCTCAAGTGGATCTATTAAAGGCTAAATGGACCCCTTAAATCATCATTGGATCAATTAAAGTCCAAAACGGTCCATTAAAGCCCAAGCGGATCCATTAAAGCCCAAGTGGATCCATTAAAGCCCATTTAGATCCATTATTGCCTAAATGGGTCAATTAAAGCCTAAGTGGATCCATTATAGCCCAAATGGATACATTAAAGCCTAACTGATTCATTAAAGCCCAAATGGGTTACTTAAAGTCCAAATGGCTCCGTTAAAGCCTATTAAAGTCTAAAACGATCCATTAAAACCCAATGGCATCCATTATAGACCAAATGGGTCCATTAAAGGTCAAGTGGACCCATTAAAGCCCAAATGGATCCCTTATAGCCGAAATGGATCCATTAAAGTCCGATGGATCCATTAAAGGGCAATCAAATCCATTACAACCTAAGTGGATCCCTTAAAGCCCAATTGGATTCCTTACAACTCAAGTGGATCCATTAAAATTTTCTGGCGGATATAAAATTCGCCGGAAATATTCAATAGTTTTTCGGCGTTTTTAATTTTTTTTTTTAAATTATTTATTTCTTTTTCTAAGAAAAAAATCAATTTAAAATTTTATGGTTGGTTTAATTTCTAAATAGTAAAAATGAATATTGTCAAATCATTTTAAAACCCTAATCTTCCCACCTACATCTGCCCCCCAATTTTTACCCCTTTGCCATTAAGAGGTAGAAGTCTGATTTGGAATAAGGGGTTGTTTGGCAGTTGCTGAATGATTTAGTGCAGAATGATTAAGTGGTCTGAATGATTAAAAGGTTTTTATGATATAGTGTAAAATGAAATATGGTTGTTTGCTAATTATTCATAATGAAATCGTGGCTCTTAATGGTTAAGGGAGGGTCAGGATACAAAATCATTAAGATTTTGGAACTATTAAGAGACATCACCTTTTTTTTTGCCAAACAAGATTTACCTCTTAATGATTCAAAGGTTGCCTCTTAATGGAACCATTAAGAGGTAAACAAACAACCCCTATGGGCTGTTTGACAGTTGCTGAATGATTTAGTGCAGAATGATTAAGTGGTCTGAATGATTAAGAAGTTTTTATGATATAGTGTAAAATGAAATATGGTTGTTTGCTAATTATTCATAATGAAATCAAGGCTCTTAATGGTTAAGGGAGGGTCAGGATACAAAATCATTAAGAAGATTTTGGAATTATTAAAAGACATCACCTTTTTTTTTTGCCAAACAAGATTTACCTCTTAATGATTCAAAGGTTGTCTCTTAATGGAACCATTAAGAGGTAAACAAACAACCCCTCCGTCTAAAGGATTTGGTTCTTGTTTGGAGGGATTTTAAAATAAGTGTAAAGGGTTCCATTGAATCTGAATCGCTCATTCACTGTAATGTTCCTATACGATTCAGATATGCAGATTTCCCATGCTTTGCCCTCGCCTCTCCCAATCGTCCTTATGCTCTCCTTTCTCTCGATCTCCATTCGTATGTGTATTATTATCCAACGCCTCCATGCTTTCTTCTCGCTTCCATGAAGTTCTCCTCCCACGGCTGAAGCGGTCCGACGATCTCCTCTGCCCACGCCGTTCTCCGCCGTTCATCTCTGCTCTCCATCTCCTAGGTATCAATTTCTCCATGTCTGCTCCTCCTTCAAATCAATTCTGGTTTTTAGTGTCTGATTTGGTTAAACATCCATCAATTATGTGGTTAAACATCAAGGATGAGGAGTTAGATGATTGTGTTAATCGAAGGATACAAGTGATTAGAAGAATTTAGACCAAAATCCATTCTTTGAATTTTATTTGGTTTCTATTTAGGTGATTACCAATTCTTCGGCTTCTCATTAATCTGAACCAATTAGCCATCCATGGTTTCTGTATTAACACAGATTCATTAGTTGCTATTTAGGTGCACAGATTATTTGGTTGCTATTCAAGTATTGTATAAGACCATTGATTCTGGTTTCGATTGTGTGTATCGATTATAGTTCAACATTCATTGATTTTGGTTTCAGTTTCTGATTTGGTTTACGATTTGTTCAACATCGATTTGGTTTTGGTTTCTGATTTCGGTTTTCGGTTTTCGATTTGAACCAAAAAACCTTTATTTGAATCTTCTTTGCATATTCATACATGCCTAACATGCAAGGGTAATTACCATATACAAAGGTAAAATGATAATTTTTTTATCATTCAGACTATCCATACAGAGTAGTTACCAAACAAACATTTTTCATTCTGGACTAAATCATTAAGAGACTCTTAATCATTCTACACATATATTTCCTTTTAGATAAGTTTTCGATAATTTATTCTCCTCCGATATCTTGTACAACATGGAGTAGCTACACATGCTCCAGTAGAACATTGAGTATCCTGGGATCACATTTGTAGCAAAATTCCTTTTCCCTGTTTTTATCTGGGCCAAGGAATTCTTCCTATAAGTTGTAGCATGTGATAACACTAATCTTTTTGCTGCATTAGTGAACCCTATCATGTTATAGGATATATTTGTTTTTTCATAAGTTCAACTAATGTTTCAAAGAGTACAACTTATCTTGCAACATATGAAACAGTTCAATATGTCTTTGACATCAGTAGATTAAAGTGTGAATAGGTTGTGGGGTTTATACAAAATCCACTGGAAACAAATCTAAAAAAGTGTGAATTAGTAGTGGGGTTTATACTAAATCCATTGGCCACAATTCCAAAAAAGTGTGAGTTGGCCATGATTTTGATACGTATTGGTACTGCTGTTAACTTCCTAAAAAAAGTAGTAGTTTAATAATTTCACTAATGTTGTTAGTTACAACTGGGGTAAATTTGGGTGCTTTAAAATGTTGGAAATTTGTAAATTTGAGTTTTTTGTATTATCCTCTGCCCCCATCTGAATTGCACTGTATGTTAAGGATAATTTGATTAAGCACACACACATCATCTCTTTGTACATGGTCAATTTAATCACAAAAGTTTTGGGCAGGTTATATATATCAAAAAAGTTTCATTATATAGGATTTTTTTTACAAAGAGGATTTGCACACATTCCTTGGCTTTTGAAATAAGGTTGTTGATTTTTAATCCTGGTTTTACTACCCCAATCCTTTACAAATTCCATTTAATTCATATCAATCAAAAGCAACTATTCATAAAGTGTGTCATAGATTAGTCGCCGCCCCTAAACAATTTGTCTCCAAGTTCCAACTCAACATTCGCCACTCCCAACTAACTATTCTCTAGTGTCGCTGCCTTGCTGGTGCTTGTCACTTTTCTACTTCTGTTTCTCAACATTGACGCCCTTCTGCTTGACCAACAGGTATGCATATTTTGCATGGTTGTTTTTCTTCATTGATTGTTTTATATTTGATGGTTGTTCTTGTGCTTTTATTCCAATGTATTTTTATGTTTGATGCTATCTTCATAGATAACTATTTTATTTATCATGACTAAACACGGAAGGATCAATGTAATTTTGTTATGTTAGTATGTTAGAAGCTTTTGTTATGTTTCTTAATGTTAATTTCCACAAGGCAGAAAGAAAGTTATGCTAACTTTTATAGAAAGTCCTATGTACACACAGATGGATATACTCTTTGTGCGAGGATATTAGTTATCCACATGATATTATGTCTACATGTGTGTTAATATATCTATATTTGAATAAGTTAACTAACTAGATTTATGATTTTTGTAGAAAACAAGTTTCCAGACCTGTGCAAGTTCAAGGTCTTGAGAGGGTCAGATGATCGCAACCGTGGGATCGAGGCTTTCCGCATTTGGCTCTTCTTAAGGATGAAATCTATGGGTTTGGGTGAACAACGATTATGGACATCCAGGAACACATCCAACCAAAGGGGATACTCAACCAAAGATCACAACCATGCCCGTTCAAGGATTATTTGTCCCTACTTTGGTTAGTTTAACCTTGCCTATTGAATGTAGATGCAATGTAACACCCGCAAATTTCTATCGGTGTAAGCCAATCCTTTGAGGAATCCTTGAGTACCGATCTCAGAATTTCATCCCCTACGCCTTATCTTTTAGCCTTATCGCATCGTGAGCACTCCGGGTGAAAAATGGAGGAAATCGAGGCGCGGTACACTCTGGGCGATAGTGCCCTGGCGAGAGTGCCCTGGGCACAATCGCCGGGCATAATCGCCAGTGGAGTGGTGCCCGTGGTACAGATTGGGCGATAGTGCCCTGGGCACAATCGCCGGCGACCCCTGGTCGTTTTAAAATCGATTTTGAGCAGCCTTCCTCATTATTTCTTTCTACCCTTTCCCCCTTTTCTCTCTAGAAACCGAACCCCAAACCCTAAAATTGTTTTATGCATCCAAGACACCAAATTTGTGATGTTCCAAGTGTTCCTCCTTCCACCCACCAAAGATTGGAAGCCATGGTCAAGAAGCTTCATCTTCACCTTCAACCTCAAGTTCATTTTTGGGTTTTCTAGGTTTTCGTCAAAACCTAAGTGGTAAGTGTATCCTTCCCACTTTTAGCCTCGTGATAAGTTATAAATGCTCCATTGATGTTTCCCTAGTGTTTGGTTTCTCAAATCTCGGATTTGATGGTTTTGGAGAAAATAGGGTTTTAATCTCGTTGGGGATTTCAGTAAATAATGTTTGGGGAATGTTTCTAAATGGTTAAATATGGGTGTTTATGGTTTGGAATGTTTGGATTTAGGTTTTGGAAACTCGAGTTGAAGAGTTGGATTGGGTGCCCTCGGAAAGTCTCATTATCTAAAAGGGTTTTGGAAGCTCTCGGCTTGAGGATTCAAGTGGCCTTCAAAAGAGCTCGTTGGGTGAAACCTAAATTTAGCCTAAATCTAGCGAGGTGAGTTCAAGTTGATTTGTGAAAACGTTGTACATGCCAAAATGTCTATTTTAAAGTGTTTATGAGTTCTACATGAAATTATCAAATGTTGGGTTATTTGCTAATCTTCGATTATGGGAAGTATTTAACTTTACAACTTTGTGTCATACCCACATTTGGGATTTTTGGTCATCCTGATAAATGTGTTACAAATGAATGTGTTTTGAGGTCTTATTGCATAAATAGATCTTTGGTCAAAGAAATACATTTTAAATGGTTGTCGAGTCTTATGCATCGTTCATGAAATGGAATGTTTTATAAAGTATTACTTGCACTTTTATGCGAGGTACTTGAAAGAATGTCTATAGCCTCATTTTATGATTTTCATTCTGATCAGCAATTAAATTTTGGAAAATGCATATTTTGTGTTGTGAGGTATTTGGAAAGTATAAGAGTATAAGTTCATTTGGAAAATGGGTGCCTCAACTAATGTTGAGTTTTGAACTAATCTTACTTTTAGTCGTGGTGTTGCATATCCGTTGGTCGAGTGCGTTTTATTGTATTTTTATTTCATTTACCAATGAGTCAATGGGTTGTTAAGCCAGCAGCTTGGTATTTTCATTTTGATTGGGTTTTAGGACAATTGTCCAGTTTTGGTAGCTCAACTTCGAGCCTTGTTGGCGATTTTGGATGAGGCACGTTAGGTATCGGATGAGATGTAAGTCCTTCGTGCTGCACGTTAAGGTACCGTATGAGGTATAAGTCCTTCGTGCTCAAGTGTTACGATTTTGGATGAGGCACGTTAGGTATCGGATGAGATGTAAGTCCTTCGTGCTGCACGTTAAGGTACCGGATGAGGTATAAGTCCTTCGTGCTCAAGTATTACGATATTGGATGAGGAGCTCGACGTAGGAACCCGACGGGGTTTAACTCGAGTTTCTGTGGGTGTACGTTTAAAGCCACTGAGCCTGACATCCCTTGCGTGTACTTTTGTTTATATGACTAGTCATAACAACATAAAATGGGCTTACTTTGTGGACCATCACATTTTATGGAATCGGGAATCCCTCGTCACCGAAAGGTGTTGTTTTTGGGTATTGAGTTTTATTATCCAAGTTTTCGGTGACGTTTTGTATTATTGGGTTTTACCCTTGATTTACGGGTTGAGTATTATGCCCCACCCGTGTTTTGGGATATAAGGTTTAACCGTATCTTCATAAATGGAGAGTCTGATTTATATTTACGCTTTGAGTGAGTTTTGGGTTAAAGCTAATTTATGAATGGGCAGTTTACATTGATATCATCACCTTTGCAGTAGTTTGGTTTGGAAAATGTCCAAATTGGTGTCCTTTGCTTAAAATGCATATTATTGGAAAACGAGTCGTTTGAATATTCAAAGCATACCTTTTGAAAGATTATGAATTAAACTGCATTATCTATTTTCACATACATCTTCATTCATGTGGAAAACTCTTGAGCTCACTAGGCGTTTAGCCTAACCTTTTTATTTGTTGGCATGTGCATCAGGTTTCAAGGTTGGGAGTTGGTTCTAGCAGTCCTATGAAGAGTAGAGCCTTAGCTAGATCCGAAAGTAAGTATTCGACAAAGTCTTCCGCTTTATGGAGATAGTGACTATGCATGGGGATTAGTAACACCCGTACTTATCATGGACTTTTGTATAGAATGAATGTTTGTTTTGAGGTTAAATCTTAAATTGTGGTTGTAGATGATTCTTTTATTGGTGTATTTAGAAAATTTAAATTAGTTGCTATTTCCAGAATTCAGGGTGTTACAAGTTGGTATCAGAGCTTAAGTTTAAGAGATTTAGGTATTGATTTTTGGATGCCTAGACTCAAACTAGCGTACTTATAGGTGATTGAAAGTGAAGTTGCACATTAGGCGCCTTTAAGATAAGATATCTTGGAGTTGATCGGGTCGCTAGAAACGAGAAATTGTCAAGGGTCGCAAGGATGATCATGTATGGTACGTTCATAATGGCCCCTGGCCAGTGTTATGGTGAACCTACATATCACATGTGTATGCTTGAACTACCTTAGTATGATGACCGTTGGGGTAGTGAGAAAGTTTCTAAGCGAGTAATCTAAGGAAAAGCTGATGTCTATAGCGATGTGACGTTGAAGTGATAGTTAAATACGTTGAATGCATTAAGTTGATCATCATGAGTAAGAATTATTGGTTGGATTATAACTATAAGTTCGTTAGACCAATTTTATTTCGAGGAGAAATTGTAAGTTAACCCAATTAGTGGGTTCGTGACTCTAAGATGTTTGATGTATCCGGATGGCAATAGTATGTCGGGAAAATGGAGGAGTGTAGTCCTGAGATGCTGAGTGCCGACCAAGTTCATGCACGAAATTTATTTCTAAAATAAGTTGCATCAATTGTTTCTCATGTATTCGAAGCATAAAGTGTGTTATACTTTGAAGTCTTGGTAAAACATTTAGCACTCATCAGATTTTTAAACTGTGAGCTTAAGCATGCATGGAATTGTTTGTTCCAAGTTATTACAATTTATATGGAAAAATCTCCCCGTCCCTGTTTTGTGTTTAACGATATTTTTGGATATCTTAAGATCCGTGTTTTAATGCCACATGTGGTATTGGGTAAGTGACTGTAGAATTTTTAACCTTGACATTGGATCTCCTCCACGTATGTTAAGGTTTTGAAGGAAGAGTTAACCCACTGTTCTCGAGTCGGAATTTTCAGGAGAATTTTAGTCTGTACGAGTCGTGTTTAATTTTACGGGGTATGGTTATACAACCTTTTGAGTCCGTGAGTATATTTTGAGATGCGTGAGTTTTAAGTTTATGGTGTACAAATTACAAGCTTTTGGGTGACGTATCTAATGAGAATTTTGTGGAAAAGGGGTCACTTTATCTTACGTGGTGGTTTTAGAGTTTTGATATTTTTAGACTTATTGTCGTTTTACACTTTTTATGTTGAGAGACATAGATTTTGACACCGCTTGATTTTACCGTCAATGAGTTTATGAAAGTTTATTCGGGTTTATGGCGTTTTAATTTATGACCATTCGAACCGTGTAATAGAAAAGAAATTTTGGAACGTGTAGACATGCATTATTGTGTGTGTTAACTTAAGAGTTTTGTTTAATACTTTGTCTCATGCGAGTCTTACACCTACATTTTTGTAACCGTAAGAGACACCTTGGAAATCTTAATGTTGCATGATTGCATCTTGAGTTCACGCAAATATATGTGCATACTTTTGGGTTGAATATGATTTTCGCTCGCGTGAGTAAATATGTGAAATATTTATGTTATCTCATATTAAACTTTTAATCTAAACATGCGTCGATTGTAGACCTTGCTGTTATAAATTTTCTGCAATGCATGAAATGAATTTTCAGATTGCATATCATTGTAGTTACTATTTGGTCAAATGTGTTTATCTGTATGGCACAAAGCTTTAAACTCGATTTGAAACTTGTTTGTATCCCATCATTTTAACTGGCTTTGGAGAAATAGACTGTTGCATATGGGGTTGTTGATACTTTTATGCCACAAAGTCTTTTTTAGCTAAAGAGGAAAAATGTTAAAGTTAAAATTGTGATTCTCTCTTTTGGGAGTTGTACAAACAGTTATTGCACGCGTTGCAATATAGGAACCTCTTTTCACGCATAGTGTAAATTGTTGCACATGTTTTATTACAACCTTTATTAACGTAAGTATTGAACAAATGAATTTTGGAAATGATTTCATATGCGCAGTGTTATTGATCAATTTTGAAACCTATCGAATGAACGGTAGTATATTTTTGCCGCACGTTTAATCGTTAAGAAGCTTTTGTATTCGAAAGTTTTATAACCTCAAATTGGCATACTGGTTGAAAAAAAAAATTGAACTCATTAGGCCTATAGATTTAGACCCCCTAGCGTAAGAGCAGTTGTAATTAGGGACTAAGGGAGTCCTTGGAATTGGAAGCGTCGGATGATCCGACTTGTGGTCAATCTGGATCCTTGGGTTTTAGTTTTGAATCTGTGCGCGTTTGCATTATGGAAGTAGTAGATTTAAGCCTTCCCAGTTAATTAAGGGATGATTTTATACTTCGGTACTCATGCGGGGTAAGGTATTAGGTGATTACCTGCGGTTAGTTTGGGTTCGTGTGGGTGAATTGCTCGTCGGTGTGACATTATGGTTTATGTTGATGGTGTACCGTCTTAGTGGGTTCCGCGATTAAAGGAAATTTTGGTGATCTGTCTGTTAGAAATGTAAGAGTTGGAATCTTATCTCTCAGATAAGTGTCAACCTTAGTACGACAATACGTCTAGAATGGAATTTTGGACGGGATGTCCACATTTTCGAGGTCATCGTTTAGTCCTAGGTGTCGACTTGTTTTCGTGAAGTCGTTGGATATGGAAATGTTTGGATGCGACTCGGTTGGATTATTGGAAGATATTGAACTCCCAACGATAAAATTTGAAATAAGATTAGGCGTTGATGAGCAAGTACCGATGTATTTAAGCATTCCTGGGGTGGTAAAGATTTTATTATGGGAATGTTGTGAGGTTGGGTTTGGAAAGAAGTTGAGCATTAGCCGAATCTGGGCTAACCGGTTGCCTAAGGGACGCATCAGTGCATCTTGGAAGGACATCCATACCAATATTAGGAGTGAATTGGTAGGAACTTGATGGTTCAGGAGAGTTTGGGTACGACCTTTAACTTTGGATTGTGAATTATGTAGATTCGAAGGGAATTGGTTGGTGAGGAGTTGAAGTCATAAACTACCTGGAGGTAGTATTTGTCACCCAAGGTTGGGAGACGATCGTAACGTTGTGGGTAAAGGTTACTTTGGAGAGTAAGTGGTCGCTCGGTTATGAGTGTAAGATTCATGTTTGTGGTGCTGGCAGATGGGTTAAGGGCAGTACTTCTACGGGTAAGGATTATCGGGAAGCTAGATTTCGAGGACGAAATCATTCTAAGGTTGGGAGGATTGTAACACCCGCAAATTTCTATCTGTGTAAGCCAATCCTTTGAGGAATCCTTGAGTTCCGATCTCAGAATTTCATCCCCTACGCCTTATCTTTTAGCCTTATCGCATCGTGAGCACTCCGAGTGAAAAATGGAGGAAATCGGGGCACGGTACACTCTGGGCGATAGTGCCCTGGCGAGAGTGCTCTGGGCACAATCGCCGGGCATAATCGCCAGCGGAGTGGTGCCCGCGGTACAGATTGGGCGATAGTGCCCTGGCAAGAGTGCCCTAGGCACAATCGCCGGGCACAATCGCCGGCGACCCCTGGTCGTTTTAAAATCGATTTTGAGCAACCTTCCTCATTATTTCTTTCAACCCTTTTCCCATTTTCTCTCTAGAAACCGAACCCCAAACCCTAAAATCGGTTTTATGCATCCAAGACACCAAATTTGTGATGTTCCAAGTGTTCCTCCTTCCACCCACCAAAGATTGGAAGCCATGGTCAAGAAGCTTCATCTTCACCTTCAACCTCAAGTTTATTTTTGGGTTTTCTAGGTTTTCGTCAAAACCTAAGTGGTAAGTGTATCCTTCCCACTTTTAGCCTCGTGATAAGTTATAAATGCTCCATTGATGTTTCCCTAGTGTTTGGTTTCTCAAATCTCGGATTTGATGGTTTTGGAGAAAATAGGGTTTTAATCTCGTTGGGGATTTCAGTAAATAATGTTTGGGGAATGTTTCTAAATGGTTAAATATGGGTGTTTATGGTTTGGAATGTTTGGATTTAGGTTTTGGAAACTCGAGTTGAAGAGTTGGATTGGGTGCCCTCGGAAAGTCTCATTATCTAAAAGGGTTTTGGAAGCTCTCGGCTTGAGGATTCAAGTGACCTTCAAAAGAGCTCGTTGGGTGAAACCTAAATTTAGCCTAAATCTAGCGAGGTGAGTTCAAGTTGATTTGTGAAAACGTTGTACATGCCAAAATGTCTATTTTAAAGTGTTTATGAGTTCTACATGAAATTATCAAATGTTGGGTTATTTGCTAATCTTCGATTATGGGAAGTATTTAACTTTACAACTTTGTGTCATACCCACATTTGGGATTTTTGGTCATCCTGATAAATGTGTTACAAATGAATGTGTTTTGAGGTCTTATTGCATAAATAGATCTTTGGTCAAAGAAATACATTTTAAATGGTTGTCGAGTCTTATGCATCGTTCATGAAATGGAATGTTTTATAAAGTATTACTTGCACTTTTATGCGAGGTACTTGAAAGAATGTCTATAGCCTCATTTTATGATTTTCATTCTGATCAGCAATTAAATTTTGGAAAATGCATATTTTGTGTTGTGAGGTATTTGGAAAGTATAAGAGTATAAGTTCATTTGGAAAATGGGTGCCTCAACTAATGTTGAGTTTTGAACTAATCTTACTTTTAGTCGTGGTGTTGCATATCCGTTGGTCGAGTGCGTTTTATTGTATTTTTATTTCATTTACCAATGAGTCAATGGGTTGTTAAGCCAGCAGCTTGGTATTTTCATTTTGATTGGGTTTTAGGACAATTGTCCAGTTTTGGTAGCTCAACTTCGAGCCTTGTTGGCGATTTTGGATGAGGCACGTTAGGTATCGGATGAGATGTAAGTCCTTCGTGCTGCACGTTAAGGTACCATATGAGGTATAAGTCCTTCGTGCTCAAGTGTTACGATTTTGGATGAGGCACGTTAGGTATCGGATGAGATGTAAGTCCTTCGTGCTGCACGTTAAGGTACCGGATGAGGTATAAGTCCTTCGTGCTCAAGTATTACGATATTGGATGAGGAGCTCGACGTAGGAACCCGACGGGGTTTAACTCGAGTTTCCGTGGGTGTACGTTTAAAGCCACTGAGCCTGACATCCCTTGCGTGTACTTTTGTTTATATGACTAGTCATAACAACATAAAATGGGCTTACTTTGTGGACCGTCACATTTTATGGAATCGGGAATCCCCCGTCACCGAAAGGTGTTGTTTTTGGGTATTGAGTTTTATTATCCAAGTTTTCGGTGACGTTTTGTATTATTGGGTTTTACCCTTGATTTACGGGTTGAGTATTATGCCCCACCCGTGTTTTGGGATATAAGGTTTAACCGTATCTTCATAAATGGAGAGTCCAATTTATATTTAAGCTTTGAGTGAGTTTTGGGTTAAAGCTAATTTATGAATGGACAGTTTACATTGATATCATCACCTTTGCAGTAGTTTGGTTTGGAAAATGTCCAAATTGGTGTCCTTTGCTTAAAATGCATATTTTTGGAAAACGAGTCGTTTGCATATTCAAAGCATACCTTTTGAAAGATTATGAATTAAACTGCATTATCTATTTTCACAGACATCTTCATCCATATGGAAAACTCTTGAGCTCACTAGGCGTTTAGCCTAACCTTTTTATTTGTCGGCATGTGCATCAGGTTTCAAGGTTGGGAGTTGGTTCTAGCAGTCCTATGAAGAGTAGAGCCTTAGCTAGATCCGAAAGTAAGTATTCGGCAAAGTCTTCCGCTTTATGGAGATAGTGACTATGCATGGGGATTAGTAACACCCGTACTTATCATGGACTTTTGTATAGAATGAATGTTTGTTTTGAGGTTAAATCTTAAATTGTGGTTGCAGATGATTCTTTTATTGGTGTATTTAGAAATTTTAAATTAGTTGATATTTCCAGAATTCAGGGTGTTACATGCAATTTAAATGAATTATATGAATATAAATGCAACTAGCATCTACGTTGAAAGATATGGTTGAAAGCGTTTAAAAGAAAGAACTGAAATGCCATAAACTAAGGTTGTAATTCAAAATATAAATGTCAATCTTTTAAAGGAAGTTTGCAGTTTTTGTTACCTGATGATACTAGGTTGTGGTGGTTGGTCAAAGGAACAATGTACTTATAACATATGGATGGATTATTGTGAGGTAATTACCAATTAGTTGACACTTGACAAAATAAACAATGTGGATGAACGCAATTAGTAGGTAACGTTGGCTTGGAATTTTGTTAGAAGAATTTTGTTTTGATTTGAAAGGGAAATTGTTAAAGCATCACAATTGCGCTTCTTTATTAAATTCTTAAAAATTCTTGCCAATATCATCAAAATGATAGTTTGGCTTAAGACTAGTAACAAAATTTCACTATCGCTCTTAGTATTTATGTAATTTCATAGATTTCTTGGTAAGTGGAGCTTGGTCACCTAATTTTTTCTTTGTATGGTTTAATCAGATACTTTTATGTTAAGGATCATTGCTTTTGCCTATATTAATTGTTGTCTCCCTTATAGTTTAAAAAACTTGCCTAAGCATGGCGTTTTGAGTATGTTATGGATCGAACCCTTAATCAACCAACAAAATTGTAAAAGAAAACAAGTGGTTGAATGATTAGATAAATAGCAAACAAAATGGAGAGGATGTGCTAAAGGAAGGAATGGGCAATGGAGGTGGTGGACATGATCCATTTGGCATCTTACAATCATTCTTTGAGGTTAGTCCTTTCCATGGTTAGCACCCCTATAAATAAGCTATAATGCATCCTTGGACTTGTTATCCATTTTTACTTGGAATCTTGAGTAACCTGGTAGTGGTGGTAGCAGTAGGGGATGAAGGTAGAGAAGAGAAGATGTTATTCACTCTCTCAAAGTTTCTCCGGAGGATCTCTTTTGCACAATGTAATCTGCTCCATGTGCATGGGGTGAGTGTTCACCTTATTTTATCCACCTTTCTATTGAACACATCCACCATTCACTTCTAATGATGTCTTAAAGTTCTTCCATTTTCCTAAAACAATACCCATGTCTTGTCTTAATTGAGGTGATTTATTTGAGATCATAAAATGCAATTTTTTTAGTTCTTTAATATGGTTATATCAACCTTTTTGGTGCAGGATTTACTAGTTTGTTTGTTTGATTAATGTGTACCCAAAGTCTTTAGTTTTGCATTTTTGCTACTTGTCCTGTGTTAAATGTTTAGAGATCTGCATAAACATGTTGGTTATAATTGCTCATTGTCATGAAAAGTAACAAGAATTACTTTACTTGGAAGGAAATGTGATATAATCCTTTTATAGTTAAACCTGTTTGGTTTGATTTGCTTTTAATTGGATAAACTAATGCAAACTAGGTAAATAAAGCTAAATGATTAACTGAAATCAAATGCTTACAATAGGAATTACCAGCTTTCGAGAGGCTGGAGGCTCTCCCAAGTCTGAAGTATTACAAAACTCATACCCTTTACTCCAACCCTGCTACTTTATTTATAATAAAAAGAAAACCAAAATGGAAAATATTGTCCTATTCAATGGGGACAACTACATTCCTTTATTACATGATTAGATTAGCTAAAAATCTGTTGGATGACATCCTTCCCTTATTGCAAGATTACCCCCAATCAATTAGTGAACTTGCCTTTTCTTGCATAGGTGATTCTAATGGGTGGCTTATCATAAACACATAGGATTTTCAGATAAATTACTCTTCTGTTACCATTGACACCTTGTCGAATAACCCAAACTTTTCCATGAAGCCTTGAAATTGTTTACCTGATTTGCCTTAGTTATATTATAGACATTCTTGCCACCCTATTTATGAATGTTCTTGAATATAATCTATTTGGAGTTGCAACTAAATCTTACATAAGTCAGACTTCGACTAATTTTTTTTATTCAAATTCTAGTTAAGGCATGGTTCAAAGATTGTGTATCTTGGATGACATTCAAACGTAGTATTGATGGTTGCATTATGTAAAATAATAAGAAATCTTCGCGTGAGAAAATTCGTAGACAATTTCTATTAATAAGAATTTTAAATGTGACCCTAGTTTTTCTTAACAAGACTATTAGTATAAAAATTCTACAAGTGTAATAAAATGCAATTTTTTCTTGTTGCAGGTATACAACCAACTTCACATCAAGATGACGAGAAATAAAATCCTAGAAAGAGAAGGAATACAATCAGTGAGTTACAGAAGGCGAAGCATACGAGAATAACTTTAATTAGTATATCCGAGTATTAATAGTGATAAGTTTGTCATTTGTGTTCTTATATCTTATTCATATGTTTATGAATATAATTGTTTAATGTTTCTCAACTAATTACTATATTAATTTTTAATTTTGCCACACATTTTAAAACTGTTGCCAAAGCTTAACTATAATCATGGTCAAGTGCTATAATACCCTTTGAATATATTAAACTCAAATAGTGACTGTAAGTAGTTTGTGACTACGGTTTTAACAATTCATGGTAACTATGTAATGAATTAGTCACGGTTATTATAAATTTGTAGGGCTATAAGTAGTTTATAGCCATGGTTTTGTTATTTCGTGTGATCAAAAGGCAATCATGTGGCCCAAGATTTACTAGCTTAAAACACATACAGATTATCACAAACACTTTGTTTATTAATCACAAGAATTACATCAAGCCATAGATCTAAAAGTGATTAACCTTTCAAGATAGAATGTGTTTGTGTGTGTACTCAATGTGTGCAACTATGTGCGTTCTTACTCTCTCTCAATATCACCAAGATTACACCTTCACTTTCACACACTTACTATCACGTCTACTTAAAACAACACAAGGACTTGCTTATATATAGGTCAACATGACCAAGCAAGGTCAAACCAACTAGAAACAATTACAACTCACACACAAACACGAATTACAACAATGACCCTCATTTAATCTTGAATACAATTACAGTCTAACAATCTCCCCCTTTGGATTCAAGATTAAAATTTTTTTGGCAATAATCTTCAGGTCTTCATATCTTCAGAATTAACTTCAACTTCAAATCTTTTCTGGCTTTGACATCTCTAAAACTTTGACAATTCTTCAAACTTGTCTCTCCCTTTGAATTAACTTTTGCATAAAATCTGACTTTCTTTCACTTTCTCTTCGACAAGCTTTCTTTAATCTTTGACTTTGATCATCTGACAACTTTATCACCTCTGAAATCTTTAAAACTTCAATCTGATCTTGAACTTTGATTATTCTCCCCCTTTTTAATGATTTGTAAGAATCAACATCATTAAAATGCTTCAAGGTCAGATCCGTCATTGAATGAACTTCCCACCATCTGATAAGCACAATCTTCATGAACTGTTATCTCCCCCAGATAGGAAAATTATTAATCTCCCCAATACATGATGTGATAAAATCTGTCATTTGATCTGAAAGAACCGTTGAACCATGAATGTATTTATCTGAATCTTTTCAAATTCAAACAAAATAAGAGGTGTAACCCTGAATCAACATATGAATCAGTTAGAAATGCCTGTCAGTAACACGAATTTACTGTGTACAACGAATGTACAATATAAGGAGCTTGTTTGATATTGACTCCCCAGGACTTCCATTCAATCATTGAAAAACACAAGGTAATTCTATGAATGTTCTGACAGAAAAACGTATTCTCTGTGTGCTCGTGCTTGTGTTTTGAAAGAATTAGCACAATGATTGTGTTTCATAAGGCTCAAAGTATGTAAATCATTGAGACAACAATGATTATACATGGACTCAACGTGCATGAGAAAGGGTCGAAGGTGGGGCAATTTTCCTTCTTTTTCAATATCAGTATCTTCCAAATAAAGATCCGATAGATTATGTGCTGCTTCCCCAGAAAATGTGAAACATTCTCTTTTTAAGAAAAGAATGAGTAGCTAGTGGGATTGTATGCAAGAGATGGCATGGGCTATTTGCCTATTTCAATGATGGTCACCAAAGGAATGTGAACCAATCAGTAATGTGGCTGCCCGACTCAGAAAGATGTTTGGTGCAGAGTTCTAATATTCTTTTAACTCTGTTCTCACACCCTCTTTCTTTTAAACATTTAAGCTCACATCTAACCAATCTCTCATTTCCATTTTACCTCAGCTCACTCCCACACTCAATTCTTTTAGACCCCTCTCCCCTCAATCACTCAAAGGATTTCTTCCGAGGTAGGAAACACTGGTTATTGTGAATCCATGAAAGATCTAGTAAGCACTCACACTGAATCCCCTGTTCCTAAAAAATACATGCTGTTCAATGATTTTCTTGACATGTAAAGCACAAGAAATCATATATCAGTGTTTGTATGCTCATTCAAAAATCAGAAATGAAAATTGAGCATTTTAAACATTTAAGATATCTCAAAACTTTATATGAATGAAAAGAATAGAAATGTTTTGAGAATCTGACAATGATTAAGATCAGATCAAATTATCATGAAAATTTTTTTTTGGGAATTCAAAGACGTATGTTGTTTATATGAACAATATATAAACATATTATCAATGAAAGCACATTTAAAAATGAAATGACGTTTGATTCAAACAACAGTGAATACCAAACGACGGGAGTATTACCATAGAAAGATATATCATTTGATACATGGTAATAACAAAATCAATTTGAAAATACTGAACCAGTGTGTGTATGAATACTTGACAAAGTATATAGAAAAGAAAATACACAAGTATTATTCTTTAAAGAACACACGTCCAGATAAACAATGACGTATAAAAAAAAATCATTTAAAATTCAGACTTCTCAAATCATAAATACATGTTAAGATCGTGAAGTGGTTTGAACATTTTAAAACCATTTTTCACAAGTGAAAGTTGTTCTTCTTTCACAAGTGTTAGAGTATAAGAATTAGAATGTTATACCTGTGAATTAAAATCCTTAACTCCCCCTGTAATGAATATAGCAATTAAAATATCCTTGACTAGATATCCTCCCCCTTGATATCTGTAAAACGTCAATCTTTTTAGAAATATTATTATAAAAGATATAGCAATATAATATCTAAACTCCCTTTCAAACAAAAACTTCTTGAAAAGATGTAATCTTGAAAGCATCCTTCAGAAGAAAACATTTGAATACGGGTTTTGAACTGAATTGTCCAAAAGCCAATGTCACATAAAATATCCTGCAAGAAAAAGATTTTGGTAATCATTATAAAAATGATTCCGCTTTAGTCAGATAGCATATGATGAAATATCTAAAATATATGCAAATAAAGTACAAGATTAGAAAACTCCCCCTAGAATCATGAATTGGCGTTTAGCATACCAAGTTTACTAACTAAAAAGGTAAACCTCTTTTCATCCAACGACTTGGTGAAAAGGTCAGCCAACTGGTAGTCTGTAGTCACGAAGTTCATCTCGATATTTCCCTTCTCAACATGATCCTTTATAAAATGATAACGCACGTCGATGTGTTTCGTCTTGGAATGTTGTACTGGATTAGCTGTTATCGCAATCGCATTCTTAGAATCACAGTAGATAGGAACTCGTTGGTAAGTATATCCGAAATCTTTTAACTGTGTTCGCATCCAGAGGACTTGTGAACAGCAGCTTGTGGCAGCTACGTATTTAGCCTCAGCGGTGGATGTAGAAACACAATTTTGTTTCTTAGATGTCCAACTAAGCAACTTATCACCTAAGAACTGAAAAGAACCAGAGGTGCTCTTTCTATCCAGTTTGCATCCTAAAAATCCGTTTTACAGCGACCAGGTGTGATTCCTTCGGATTAGCTTGATATCTCGCACAGAAACATGTAGCAAACATAATATCCGGTCTACTGGCAGTTAAGTACAGCAGTGACCCAATCATGCTACGGTACACTTTTTGATCTACTGATTTGCCAGAAAGATCTACATCTAAAAGTGTGCCCGTTGCCATCGGTGTTTTCATCACTGAACTGTCAATCATGTTAAATTTCTTTAAAATATCTCGAATATATTTTGACTGATTAATGAAAATGCCTTCGGGTAACTGTTTTACTTGAAGACCAAGGAAAAAATTCAGTTCGCCCATCATTGACATTTCAAAATGAGATTCCATGATTCTTGAAATTTTTTTACAATACTTTGGATTTGTAGAACCAAAAATTATGTCATCTACATAAATCTGAATCAGAATCATATCATGACCTTGATTTTTCAGAAAAAGAGTAGTATCAATTGTACCTTTCTTGAATCCTGAAGCGAGTAAAAATTGAGTTAGAGTTTCGTACCAAGCTCTTGGTGCCTGTTTGAGTCCATACAAGGCTTTGTCTAAGACATAGACATGATCAGGGTTCTTTGGATCAACGAATCCTTCTGGTTGAGCAACATATACTTCTTCATGAAATATCCCATTTAAGAATGCTGATTTTACGTCCATTTGGAAGACCGTAAAATTTTTATGCGCTGCATAGGATAAGAAGATTCGTATCGCTTCCAGTCGTGCCACAGGAGCAAATGTTTCTTCATAATCAATCCCCTCCTGTTGACAATAACCCTTTGCAACAAGGCGAGCTTTATTTCGAACTACAACTCCAGATTCATCTCTCTTGTTTCTGAAAACCCACTTTGTTCCAATAACAGATTTTCCTTTTGAAAGTGGTATAAGTCGCCAAACTTTGTTCCTCTCAAATTGTAGAAGTTCATCTTGCATTGCCAGTATCCAATCTGGATCGCTCAAGGCTTCTGAAGCTTTCTTCGGCTCGAGAGAACTCAAAAAACTTGAATATAGACAAAAATTAGCCGACGCTGCACGCGTTTGTACACCAGACTGTGCATCACCAATGATATTATGAAGTGGGTGATTTCTTGTCCATTTCATTGTACTTGGAATCGGATGAATTTCAGCTTGAGTATTATCTTCCTCATATTCATCATATACTGCAGGTAAGTCTTTATCAACCCCAGATGTGCTCGGGACATCTTGTACAGCCTCTTCTGAAGTAAATATTTCCGGAGCAATAGAAGAATCACTCGGAACTTCTGTTGTAGAATTTGGATCTGCATGCACAGAATCAACATTAGTATCTTCAGAATGTATATGTGTAGATGTACCTGATGTGATTGATATTGTGACATTTTCAGAAGGTCCTGAAATATCTGCGACTATAATTGGAACCTCCGAAGTTGATGCGGATATGTTTGTTTTTTCAAAATCTGCACATATATCCAGAAAAGCATCAAAAAATAATAAGTCTAATTCAGCTGTAATTTTATTTGAATTAGAAGACTTATTCTGTTTGACTTCAGGTTCTATTCCATCTTGAATAGAAACTTTCTGTTTAAGATTGAGTTCTGAACTGTTGTGTTCAGAAGTCAACGTTGATGATTCGTCGAATGACACATTAATGCTCTCCATGATCATCTTGGTTCGTCTATTGTAGATCCGATAGGCTTTAGACGTTAACGAATAACCAATGAAATAGCCTTCGTCAGCCTTCTTGTCAAATTTACCAAGATTGTCTCGATCATTGAGAATATAACACCTGCAACCAAAAGTACGAAAAAATTTAATATTCGGTTTTCGACTATTAATAAGTTCATACGCTGTCTTTTTATGTCTTTTGATGACAATCGTGCGGTTTTGTGTGAAACACGCAGTGGCTACGGCTTCAGCCCACAGAAACATTGGCAATTCGGAATAGGCTAACATTGTCCTTGCAGCTTCCACCAGTGTTCGATTCTTCCTTTCAACTACTCCGTTTTGTTGAGGAGTGTAGGCAGCAGAAAAGTTGTGAGAGATCCTAACAGATATGAGATAACTCTGAAGCTTTTCATTCTTGAATTCCGTGCCATTGTCACTTCTCAAAGATATAACCGGCAATTGTAGTCGAACCTGGATCTTCTTTAAAAACTCAATGATCAGCTCTGTTGCATCTGATTTGTTCCTTAAAAATTCCAGCCAAGTATATCTGGAGTACTCATCTATCATGACCAAAATATATTTCTTACCATTGATAGACTGAGTCCTCATCGGGCCGCAAAGGTCCATATGTATCAATTCAAGAGGTGCTGAAGATGAGAATTCTGTCTTTGCTTTATGAGATGTTCGCTTCATCTTTCCCATTTCACAAGCGGGACAAAGAGAATTCTTCTCAAACCTTAGTTCTGGTAGACCTTTGACAATGCCTTGTCTCGCCAACTGATTAATCGCATCAAAGTTTTGATGAGACAGACGCCGATGCCATATCCAACTTTCAGCTCGTGAAGCTTTTGCAATCAGACAAACAGGTCTTGATGCAGAAAGTGTTGGAAAATTCACAGAATAAAGATTTGCATTCCACTTGGCTTTAAAAACTGCACGACCATCTTTATCTTCAATATAACAACATTTATCAGTAAACCGAACTTGAAATTGACTATCGCAGAATTGACTTGTACTGAAAAGATTATGATCAAGTCCTTCCACGTATAGTACTCTTTTGATTGTCACGGTGCCATTTGTTAACGATCCGTGTCCTCGAATGTATCCTGTAACCTCAGAATTAGCATAACTTACAGTACCGGCAGATTCCTCAACATAATTGTGAAGTAGATGCTTAAATCCTGTCATATGGCGCGAGCATCCTGAATCGATATACCATGTATGTGAGGCCTGCAAAAAGAACAAATTACTTCTGCTTAGGTACCCATATCCATATGGGTCCTTCCTTGTTAGCTTTTCACAATTCATCAACATCATTTACCTTAGCCTTGATTCGACATTCATAGCGAGGCTTAGGTACCCATTTCCATACCATTTTAACATTAAGCTCATGAAATGTTTTCTTTTTCGAAAAATTATCAATCTTAGCATGAAAATTTTTAGCCTGATGAGTTAAGGAATTTAAAGTTGATTTGACATGAGATGTTTTTCTGGCAACTTTAGATTTAGGATGAATGGAAGGAATGATAAAAGCATTATCATGACAGTGTTTGCAGATAAAATTCTTACGTGCAAATGTCAAAATCTTAGATTTATCCAATGAAGTACAATCATTCATACAACTTTGACATTTGGAAACGTTTGAATTTTTACACATCAAACTACCACTATCACTGATATTACATTTATTTTTAGCAACTTTATTTTCCTTCACATTCTTCATCCTTTCTCCTTTACCATTTTGCCTTTTTACATCTGAAACAGGAAACAGAATCTTGTTAGTTTTCTTTGAAGAAAATGATTTTGACTTTGAAGTACAAGAAGCTTCTCCTTTCTCAAAAATACTCGGAGGATATTCAGGAGTAGTAGTATAAACAACTGAAGTTTTAGAATTAACAGTATCAAACTCTGGATTAGAATGAACATTCCATTTTTTAGAGTCAAACATCTTTTTCTCCTTTAAATTTTGTTGAAACAAATCATTTTTTAAAATATTTAACTCTCTAGAGAGTTCTTTGTTTTCTTCAAAAGACTTGTCAAGTTTGAATTTGAGATCAACATTCTCATCTTCTAACTCTTCAATTGTCTTTTGAAGATCTGTGATTTGTTTCTCAAAATTAGATGCTTGATTCACCTCAGAGTTTGATTCCATCTTTTCTATAATAGGAACAGGATCTGAAGCATTCATCATTTCTATAAAGATCTCCTCAGTCATAATTTTTGAAAAATCAGAATTAAGGTTTTGATTCATGATATTTTCATCTTTTGATCCATTTGATGAATTAGACGTGAATAAATCAGATAATAACACTTGATTCTCAACATCAGTTTCTAAATCAGATTCATCAAACTGACACTGAGATTCAGTATTATTTTCATCAATCTTGGCTGATTCTGTTGGAGAAAATAGAGGCGTAAAATCACTAAATTCTATCTTTCTTGTTTTGTAACTTTCATTTAAATCTTTATAAGCAAAACCAACAGATTTTAAACTTGAAATGGAATCAACGCAAGATAAAGTGTCATCATCATTCACAACTTCACCTTTTACAAAAGTATCATGAATATCAGGTTTTGTAGAAGTAGAGCCCATTTTATCAAAATTATACAAATTTTCTGGTGCTCTTTTCAAAATAGTATTTGGTTCAAAACCTAAACCTTTTTTAACATTATAAAATCTGACATCTTGGAGTTTGTTTGTTAAAAGATTTAATGTTTGCTCAGTCTGTCCTCTTTTCAGATTTAAATCCTCCAGTTGCTTGATTTTACAATATGCCTCGTTTCTTTCTTGGAAACATGCTTCAAATTTTAGTTGAAAATCACCTTTTTCAGCATTTAAGTTTACAAGATCTCTTTCAAGCTCAGATATTTTTGAATTTAACACATCTTTGTCCTTTTTCAAACAATCTTTCTCAGATTCTTTTTCCTTAACAACATCTTTCAACATTAAATTTTCATCACGAAAATTCAACATTGTTTGTCTTTCATGACTAAGTTTTCCTTTTAAAGTTTTAAACTCTTCTTTCATGAATTTAACTTGAGCCTTTAAGGATTGAATACGTACCTCGGAACCACAGTTGGAATGATCAGAAGATGATCCAATGTCCTCATCTACTTTGGCCATCATACACACCTGAGTAAAGTGTGCAGATTCATCATCAGAACTCTTGTATAGCCAATTCTCTTCTTCCGCCATTAATTTCTGACCATCTTCCACCTTCTTTGGTAACAAAGTTTTCCGAGCATAATATTCCGAATTCTTTGTTCGCTTGAACTTGCAATCCTTGGAAAAATGACCTGGTTTTCCACAGTTATAGCATCTTCCATATTTCGGCTCAGTCTCTTCTTTCTTTCCTTCTCTCTTCTCTTCTCGTTTCTCTTCTCGCTTTTCATCTCTTTTCTCTCCTCTTTTCTCATACTTCTTTTCAGATCTCGGTTTGAACTTGTCTTTCTTGTAACTCTCATATTTTGGCTTGTACTTGTTCTTTCCAAAGCTTTTAAACTGCTTTGTGAGAAGAGCCAGATTTTCAGCGAATCGTTGCATATCCTCATCTGAATTTTCTTCACTTTCAGTAGAAGACTTATCAGTGCTTGAATCAGTAACCTCAGTGAGGAGAGCTCTGGATTTCCTTGACTTTGTCTTGTAAGAAGAACTGGACTTGAAACTTGACCCTTTCTTACGTTCAGATATTAAGGCCAGAGAATCTTTGACCATCTTCTTTTCAGCACCAAGCTGCTTTACTTCATCCTCATGCTGAGATAAAGTTGTGAAGATATCATTGACGTCTTCTTGTGCCA
The DNA here is from genome assembly GCA_954870635.1 of Arctium minus. NCBI lineage: Eukaryota > Viridiplantae > Streptophyta > Magnoliopsida > Asterales > Asteraceae > Arctium > Arctium minus. The sequence continues at coordinate 44,581,403 of OX941089.1, read as the reverse complement.
TGTCCTTAGTCATCTGAATGTTGATAGCATAGCTTTTCCATTCTTGGTTCAAGTTCTTGATGAACTTATAATTGATCTCTGATTCTGACTTGTTCATTCCATTTCTCTTTAGATCATTCAATATCACATTGAAGCGATTGTATGTTTCCAACAAAGTCTCTCCTTCTTTCGCCTGAAAGCCTTCATATGCATTTATACTATGATTCAACTTTGTCTGAATTGACTTCTTTGATCCTTGAAACTGTTTCTTCAATTCATCCCATAACTCTTTTGCAGATTCCCTACTATCTACGCGATTGTAGATGTCATTAGGTATTGCCATAGTAAGATAGATAAGTGCCTCTTCATCTATCTTGTGTCTTGCCTTTTCCACATTAGTAAAGAATTGATATGGTTTTGACACATATCGATCTGGGATAGCTGGAGATGTAGCTGTGGCTGCTTGTCCAGGTACAAACGATTGTGGATTTCCCGGACCATCTATGATAGATGTCATATAATCTCTGTTCTTTAGATTTAAGAACTGAATCATTCTTTTCTTCCATTGTGAATAATCTCCGGCAGACAAGACCGGAGGCTTCAGATGAGATCCCATAGAAAGAAATTCATTTGCCATGGTTGAGATCTGTATATACCTACACAAGATGAAAAAATATTAGCTAGTAAAGATCTTTAAATCCAATCAAATCAAGAAAACTTAAAAAAAAATTCAGAGATTTTGATTACTCAAAGAACTTTTGTCCCCCTGCGCAGACTTAGCACGGGGGTCCCGCTACCCGGTTAGCGGGTGGGGTCAAGGGGCAACGCCCCTAGAGAAAAAATTTTCACTATAAAAGGCCATATTACAGTTTTGAAAATTTCTCAGAATTTTTTTTTAAGTACAACTCAGTGTGAAACGCAAAAACGTGTGAATAGTGTGAAACGCAAACTACACTTCGCGTTTGTAGTAAGGAACGCAAACCTTAGCTTTGCGTTTGTAGTGAAGAGCGCAAACCAACACTTTGCGTTTGTGCTAAGGAACGCAAACCTTAGCTTTGCGCTTGCAGAGTGAAGCGCAAACGCCACTCTGCGTTTGTGCTGAGAAACGCAAACACTACTTTGCGTTTGTGGTGTGAACCACAAACCTTAGTTTGCGTGTGTACTGTGAAGCGCGAACTCTACTTTGCGTGTGTACTGAGAAGCGCAAACGCCACTTTGCGTGTGTAGTGTGGAACGCAAATGCCACTTTGCGTTTGTGCCGTGAATCGCAAATCTTGTGAAATATTCTCAGTGAGTGAAATGCAAACAACACTTTGCGTTTGTGGAATGATACGCAAAAGAAACTGAAACAATTGAAACCACACTTTGCGATTCAAGTAGAACACGCAAAGTTCAGATAAGCGCAAACCAGGATGAACATGCACAAATCTCAGATGAATGGAACGCAAACCTGGATGAATCAAACGCAAACCTTAATGAATGAAATGCAAACCTCTAAAACAAACAAATTTGCACCAAAAACTTATCTAGACCTCGAATTTCGATCTGAAAATTTGACAATTTACTTACCAACACATTTCGAACACAATTCTAACAAGTAATTTCGATTAAAAACACAAAACTCAACAAATTGATTCAAGAACAATGCGTGAAACTCGTGAACTTGAAAAAAACCAAATCTTCAAAATTAATGATCAAATCACATGCATTTCAAGAATTAAAAGATACTGACTCGATCGATTTCACAAAACGAACATAACCTAATCGATTTCAACTCAAAATTTCCACTGAAACTCAAAATCGATTTAGACTTCGTGAACAGTAACGTGAACAGTATCGACTCAAAACATTTTCTTGATTTTCAAACGGATTTGGCTCTGATACCAATTGTGGCCCAAGATTTACTAGCTTAAAACACATACAGATTATCACAAACACTTTGTTTATTAATCACAAGAATTACATCAAGCCATAGATCTAAAAGTGATTAACCTTTCAAGATAGAATGTGTTTGTGTGTGTACTCAATGTATGCAACTATGTGTGTTCTTACTCTCTCTCAATATCACCAATATTACACCTTCACTTTCACACACTTACTATCACGTCTACTTAAAACAACACAAGGACTTGCTTATATATAGGTCAACATGACCAAGCAAGGTCAAACCAACTAGAAACAATTACAACTCACACACAGACACGAATTACAACAATGGCCCTCATTTAATCTTGAATACAATTACAGTCTAACAAATCAATAGCCACAATTCTACAATTTAGCGTAACCATAAATTCCAAAAATTGGCCACAGTTAATATAAAATGTGTGGTTGTAAATGATTTATTGTCACAATTTTAGTTATTTGATGTGACTAAAAGATAACCAATAGCCACGGTTATAATAATTCAACGTAACCATAATTCATGAATTGACCACGCTTACTATCAAATTTGTGTGACTATAACTAGTTTATTGCCATGGGTTTGGTAATTTCATGTGACAAAAACATAACCAATTGCCACAGTTTTAATAATTCAACGTAACTGTATTTCACAAATTAGTCGTGGTTAATATGAGATTTTCGTGGCTATAAGTAGTTTAAGGCCATGATTTTAATTATTTCGTGTAACCAAAAGGTAACTAATAGCTACTGTTCTAACAATTTGGTGTCACCATATGTCATGGAATGCCAATGGTTAGTATAAAGTTTGTGTGGCTATAAGTAGTCTTTGGTCATGGTTTTAGTTATTTTGTGTACCCAAATAGATATAAATAGCCATGGTTTTAAAAATTCAACATAACCATATGTTATTAAATGACCACGGTTGATGTAAAATTTTTGTGACTACATGTAGTTTATGGTCACTGTTTTAGTTATTTCGTGTAACTAAAAGATTGACAATAGCCATGGTTTTAACAATTCAATGTAACCATATGTAATGAAATGACCATGGTTGATATAAAAGCATTTGTGTGGCTATAAATAGTCTACTGTCACGATTAAAATAAATACACGTGACTATAAGGTAACCAATGGCCACCTTAAAAGCAAATCGTGTGGCCATAAGTAGTTTATGGCCACGATTTAATTATTTTGTGTAACTGAAATGTAACCAATAGCCATGGTACTAAAATATTAGCGTAACTATATGTAATGAATTAGCCATAATTAATATGAATTTACGTGACTATAAGTTGTTTATGGCCACGGTTATATGAAAAAATCTTAACCACCAATATTTTTTATAACCTTATTGCCACATTTTTATGCTATGGCTACGGTTTTTCATGAGATATGGTGACACAATTTAAACGTGGCTAAAAGGGTATCAAAAGACACGCAAGAATAGGCTACAGGTTGATAGAGAAAAAAAACCGTGGCGAAAAGCCTATGGCCACGGTTAATAACCGTGGCTAATGTGACTTTTTGTACTAGTGTTTGTTTGATTTGTTTGCAATTAGAATCTTGATTTCAGGGACACACAACTTGTGTATTGTCTTTTCTATATACTTTCAAGTATTCACACACACCAGTTTGACTTATTGTTCAAAATGTTCTTACCATGTCTCAAATTTGAAACATATTTTTCGATGGTAAGACACCCCGCTTGTACTTCAATGAATTTTGAGCGTTATTTCATTTCTAAACGTTTCATTCAAGAATGTCTATATTTTGATTCATATGGACAATATCTATTATTCTTGACCATAAGCCTTAACTGATATATCATTTCTTATCTGATCATTTTTCATACAATGTGAGATTTTCAAACAAGTCTCTTGCATTCATATTCATTCATTCAATTTACTTGTTTGAAAATACTTCATTGTTTCAAATGCTCAAATTGTCATGATTACATCTATGAGCATACACATATCTGATTCATGTTTTCCATGTCTTAATTGTTCAAGTCAAACTATCTTGAGCAACATCGGCTTTATAGGACAATACGGGTTTCTTTGTGCTAGGATTTAACTGAACTTCTATGGATTCACGATTACCAGTGTCTCCTACCCAAGAAGTTAATCCTTAGTGATTGAGTGTGGGGAGTCGAAAAAAATGAGTGTGGGTTGTGCGTTGAGGTAAAATGGAAAAGAGAGTTTGGTTAGATGTGAGCTTAATGATTAAAAGAAAGAGGGTGTGAGAACAGAGTAAAAGAATATCAAACTCTGCACCAACTACTTTCTGAGCCGGGCAACCACATTACTAATGTTTCACAATTTTTTGGTGAACGTTATTGAAACAGGCAACTAGCCCATGCCAACTCTTGATAAAAACCCCACCAACCACTCATTTTCTTCTTAAAAAGAAAATGTTTCATATTTTTCTGGGGACGCAACATATAATCTATCTGATTTTCATTTGGAAAATCTGGATATTGAAAAAAAAGGAAGTCTGCCCCACCTTAGCACTTCAATCATGCACATTGAGTCTGTGTTTATCTACTGTTGTCTTAGTGGTTTACACAATGTTGAGCCTTATAAAAGCAATCATCATATGCTTAATTCTTTCTATCACTTGCACGCACACACAAGGAATTTGTTTTCTTGTCATAACATTCATAGAAATTGCTTTTGTGGTTTTTCTATGATTGGATGGAAGCCCTGGGGGAGTGAACATCAAAAAGCTCCTTTCCTATGTGTATTCGTTACACACAGTAACTTTGTGTTATTGACAGGCATATTAACTGATTCATTTGTTGATTCAGGTGTTACATTCTTAATTTGTCTGGATTTGAAAAGATTTGGATGAATACCTTATTTTGAATCAATGGTGAATCAGAGGCTCAGTTCAAACGATCAATGGTCAGCATTGTTACAGACAGTTCTTGGAGGAAGTTTTGATGATATCGATGCTCTATTCATAAAAAAGGGGGAGATGAATTAAAGAAATGTTCGTGTCAGAAATTTCAAAGTTAAAGACTTGTTCGAGATCAAAGGTTAATTGTGAAAGAAGGATGCAAAGTTGAAGTTTTCTGAAGTTGTGCTGAATTTTCAGAAATTTTCTTTGAAGATTTATTTGTTAAAGGAATCCGAGCTAAATCTGAAGATAATTTCTTTCCGTAGTCTAAAAGAGTTTTGTGAAAATTTTGGGGAGATTATTGAAGATCGTATCTACCATATTTGGGGAAGATTGTTAATTTTTTTCAAAGACAGACTTGGGAAGAATACAACAAAAGAAAGAGTTTGTCCAGATTAAACAAAAGGGGAGATTGTAAAACTGAAGCTTAAAGAGAAGACTGAATTGCTAAATCTTTTTGAAGATAATCTTGAATCCAAAGGGGGAGATTGTTAGAGCAGAAATATGTTGTATACAAGATCATAGAAGATAGAAGACTGAAGATCAAGAAAGTCAAGGCTGAAAGTCAACTCTTAGTGAAAGTCAAAGTCTTTGTGTAATAAAGTCAAAGTCAAAAGTGTATTAGTTTTGTTTCTTTATTTTAGTTGTTAGGTATAAATAGTTTGTTGTGTGTATTGTAATTGTGTGGTTGTGAGATATATGACTGAAGAGGATTTTGTACGCTTTCAGAGAGAATTGTAGAGAGAGAGAGAAGTTTAGAGAGAGAAAGTGAAAAACATATTGTATTTGATTGAATTTGAATTGGAATTGAATCAGGTAGTTAATCAATCTTGTTTTGTTAATTGTTTTTGTAATTGAGAAACTTGAATTAGGGAAAAACATATCTGATAGTCACAAGATTACATGAACTCTCACACTGAATGAATGACCACACACACTTCTCTCACAAGCTTACACTACATATTATAAGAGAAAACACTTACAAAGCTAAAACACTTACTAGCTTAGAAAGGAATAGAAAGTCAAGATTCTAAGTCAAAGACAATTGATCTAAACTAGTATATCAACAATCTCCCCCTTTTAGATCAATTGGTCAAGAGACTTTATCTACCCCATATTGAAAACCTTCCTTGTCTGATGCTAAGTAGAGATTCAAAATTTCTTATGCCTCTTCTGAAATTGATCCTGTCATCCAAAGCATCAAGAACTCTCTCTAGAGCTAGTCGGTCAAACTTTGGCATTGGCTTTTCTCCTCGCTGATCTTCTCTTTATTCTCCTTGAATCTCTGATTGAGATGAAGTCTGATCACCTTTAAAGTCCCATCAGAGAATTTTGCAATCTCTGAAACTCTGAAAAATCTCTTCTTGTTTTCAGCATTCTTGTAAATCACCCCAAGCTCAGGAACTTCAATGATGGTGAATAGATCATAACTATCAATCTCCTCCAAATTAAGATTAGGCTTAGTCATGTTGACTCTCTTTTGGTCCGTCTCAATCCCCAATTGAAAGTCATAACAATAAGTGTAGTTAACCTGTCTTCTCATAAACCTTTTCACAGCTTCCAAGGCAAAAATAATATTCTCCGGTCTGATCGTCATATTTCTGAACAAATGATAAAGATACTCAATATCGTCCATATTCAAGAACTGAAAGTCTGCTTCAGAAAATTTACATTCAGTAAGATCTTCTTTGAACTGTAAAGACCGGATACCAAATTCTTTGAAACTTTCTGAGTCTTACTTCTTTAACAGTCACAATCCTAGACTTGTTTTTCACATACTTTTCATCTTTTCTTTCCCAACTCATAAATCTAGAATATTCTGTCTGATACTCCATAGGCTGATTGGAAACTCCCAAAACTTTATAAATGTCCATCTTCCTGAGCCTGTGAACAAAGATCTTATTCATCTCCTCCTCAAGAAAGGGTGCTCTCAAAGTATTTCTCATCTGTCTAAGTTGAGCATCAGTAAGCACAAGAGGGGCTTCAGGTTCCTTTGAGGGACCGACTTGGTTTTTAACAGGGTTAGATGGAAAATGTAGTTCAATTTCAGCTTCAGTGTTGGGTTCAGGTTGGTTATGGGTTGTTCATCAAGGATTGGGCTTGGAATTCTGGTTGGCCTTGGTAGGTTTACTGGGCTAGGTTGGTTTAGTGGGCTAGGAATATTTTGAGGTATCTCTGTAGGTTCATATAGGTTAATTTCTTTGAAGGTTGGAATTTCAGGAAGATCTCTAGTTGTTTCAGGCAAATCATGATGCACAGGGCTCAGTTGGATGTCCTATGGAGTACAAGACAGAATATCCAGAATATTTTCATTCCCTTCATCATCCGATTCCATCAAATGTTCCCTTTCCTCTTCTTTTACTTTCCAGAAATTCTCATACTTTTCATTTGTTGATTCCTCTTCATCAAACGACAAATCAATTACATTCACATCTTCCATCCTATTAAGCAATAAGATTTCCTTCCTAGTAGCAACCTTAGGCTTTGCAACCCTTGGTTCTACCTCTTCATTCACATACAGAACCAACTCAGTACATTCATTCTAATAAGCTTGTCTATCACTAGTAATCTCAACCTCTTCCTCAACATCCACATTCACAGCTTAAGCAATGTCAGAATCTGTAGCAGTTTTCTGTCTTTTACTTATCTCCCCCTCATGATCTTGATCGAAATCAGGATCATGTCTTCTTTTGGAAACTACTTGAACTTTGCATGCATTATGAACTGCTTTTGTGTAACATCCTAGGCCAACTAATCTAATTCCTAAAAGTAGGGATAACACTAGCAAGAGCCTCCCAAGAATAGGGAAATATAAGAAAAAAAAGACGGTCGATTATTATGGTTTCTATTGGTGTAAATCCACTCACCTCAATTCAAGATGAGAAGCAATTCTCATCGGGACCAACAAGGGGTTGTACAGGCATATTCACCTGTTGTCCATCGACTACGCCTTGTAAGCATGTTTAATTACAGGTATAATTTAGCGGAAATAGTCAACAACCAACTAATCTAATTCCTAAAAAAGAAAAGAGATTACAAAAAGGGTGTCGTCTATAATTCCAAACAATGCCTTCTCCAAATAGTGCGCCCCAATGCACCTTCCCCAAGTTCTCACCAAGGACCGACTATGCCTGCTTAAAAGCGGCGCCACTAGAACCTGAGATACACATCGACACCAAACAAGTGTTAGGCCAAAAGAGCCTAGTGAGTTTGTACAAGATATAGCATATTAATTAAAGCACAATTCTTATCAGCAGTTAACCAAAGTTCATTATATGTGGAGTTAACGGGGGAGACGCATATCACCAATCAAGTTCCACCCAAAGAGTCAATATACCTTGATGCCAACTACCATGAGTGATATCTAAAAGGCCCGACACATCCAAGGACTACGACCATGGCATTACCCCGAATGGCGGAGGTCTAGGCACATACCATTATGGTGGCACCCAAGACTATATTCTCCTAGTGTCTACCGACTTGGTTCGTCCACATTGCTATTAGTAGGTCTCAAGGCTCATAAACCACAAGAATTAACGCAATACCAACCATGAGTATAAAATTAGACCATACCAATTATATGTTGCATATAGACCAATACAAGGCTATCATGAATGAGTTGTTTTAATGGAATCATGTTTCCATCTCTTGATGGCTCAAGTAACACATCATCTTGTTTTCCATAGAGCACACTATGTCATGTAATAAAATAATCATATTATCATGTAAACGTTAAATAACCCATCTTCCCAAAATTAGGTCAACCACCCAAGTTAAACCCTTAACCAAGTTTGTTCCATACAAGTACCCTTGACATTTATTTAAAATCAAAGAGCCCCAAAACCATCTTAGGGAAGTTTCACCATGTATTAGTGAAGACTTAGACTTACACATAATGGAATCCACAAGAACCCAAGTATTATGAATAAGTAGTTCAAATAAAGATGCATGACAAGAATAGATAGGGAGATATGATGTGTATCTAGTTTTAACAAAGTTTAGGAACTCACAATCTAGGTTTTAGGTCAAAAAACCTAGAAAAGTATTAAAACCTAGAGGTGTTGAGGAAGATGTAGATGATCTTTGACTTGAGATCCTCAATTGAAATATTTGATTGGGGAAGCTTGATTCTTGCAATAAATGTAATGGATGATGGTTGGAATGCCTCTAGAATCGATTTTGAGGAGTAATAAGGGAGGAGAGAGTTTTGAGAGAAAGTAGATGGAGGAGTTAATGAAAAATGGGGCTGAAATCCTCTTTTAATTCGTCAGAGCTCGCGCGCGGGTCGCGGCGCGGTTTGACCCGCGCGGTCATCCGCGCCAGCTGCTGGAATTTCTTGACGGACAGAGCCTTGCGCGGTTTATGGCACGGCTCCACCCCCGCGGCCATCCGTGTGGAGCACCGTTTTCACTGCTCTCTTCACTTCAATCTGAAATTAAGGTGTTACAATCCTCCCCACCTAATAAGAATTTCGTCCCCGAAATCACGACGATTCAAAATAGATGAGGGTATCGCCTCTTCATGTCCTCCTCCGACTCCCACGTGTTAGACTGTAATTGTATTCAAGATTAAATGAGGGTCATTGTTGTAATTAGTGTTTGTGTGTGAGTTGTAATGAGCTTAGAAGGTTTGATCTTGCTTGGTCATGTTGACCTATATATAAGCAAGTCCTTGTATTATTTCTAAGAGACTTGTAGAGAAGCAAGAGAGTTAGTGTGTGAAAGTGAATGTGTAATATTGGTGGTATTTGAGAGAAACACATAGTTGCACACATTGAGTACACACACAAACACATTCTATCTTGAAAGGTTAATCACTTTTAGATCTATGGATTGATGTAATTCTTGTGATTAATAAACAAAGTGTTTGTGATAATCTGTATGTGTTTAAAGCTAGTAAATCTTGGGCCACACCACGTCACGTTCGTACCCCGGTGGTGTTTCCATTGAACCTTTACCATTCTTACTTCCTTATGTCGCAATCGCTTCGTCTTCGACTCCAAAATGGCTTCTGGTTCCTCAATGCACTGGTTGCCGTTGTCCACCCGAATCTCTGTCAATAGTATAACGCTTTCTTCTTCGGCCAAGCACTTGCGAAGATAACATACGTGAAATGTTGGGTGAATCCCGTCCATTTCCGGCGGCAAGTCCAATCTGTATGCTTGAAGTCCAATCTTTTCTAATATCGTAAAGTGTCCAAGGAAACGGGGATTAAGCTTCCTGCGCTTTCCAAAACGAATAATTCCCTTCCACGACGATACTTTCAACATGACTCGCTCACCTACATGGAATTCGACTGGTCTTCGCTTCTTGTCCGCATAACTTTTCTGTCGGTCTTGAGCCGCCTTTAATCTTTCTCGAATTTCTTTTACTTTGTCCGCCGTCTCTTGAACTATTTCTGGTCCGGCGAATTGCTTCTCGCCCGCTTCAAGCCAACAATATTTTCTCTAGGGGCGCTGCCCCTCGACCCCGCAAGGGCGTTGCCCCTTGACCCCCGTGCTAAGTCTGCGCAGGGGGACAAAAGTTCTTTGAGTAATCAAAATCTCTGAATTTTTTTTAAGTTTTCTTGATTTGATTGGATTTAAAGATCTTTAGTAGCTAATATTTTTCATCTTGTGAAGGTACATACATTCTTCAACCATGGCAAATGAATTTCTTTCTATGGGATCTCATCTGAAGCCTCCGGTCTTGTCTGTCGGAGATTATTCACAATGGAAGAAAATAATGATTCAGTTCTTAAATCTAAAGAATAGAGATTATATGACATCTATCATAGATGGTCCGGGAAATCCACAATCGTTTGTACCTGGACAAGCAGCCACAACTACATCTCCAGCTATCCCAGATCGATATGTGTCAAAACCATATCAATTCTTTACTGATGTGGAAAAGGCAAGATACAAGCTAGATGATGAGGCACTTATCTATCTCACTATGGCAATCCCTAATGATATCTACAATAGAGTAGATAGTAGGGAATCTGCAAAAGAGTTATGGGATGAATTGGAGAAACAGTTTCAAGGATCAAAGAAGTCAATTCAGACAAAGCTGAATCAGAGTATAAATGCATATGAAGGCTTTCATGCGAAAGAAGGAGAGACTTTGTTGGAAACATACAATCGCTTTAATGTAATATTAAATGATCTAAGGAGAAATGGAATGAACAAGTCAGAATCAGAGATCAATTATAAGTTCATCAAGAACTTGAACCCAGAATGGAAAAGCTATGCTATCAACATTCAGATGACTAAGGACATGGCACAAGAAGACGTCAATGATATCTTCACAACTTTATCTCAGCATGAGGATGAAGTAAAGTAGCTTGGTGCTGAAAAGAAGATGGTCAAAGATTCTCTAGCCTTAATGTCTGAACGTAAGAAAGGGTCGAGTTTCAAGTCCAGTTCTTCTTACAAGACAAAGTCGAGGAAATCCAGAGCTCTCCTCACTGAGGTTACTGATTCAAGCACTGATAAGTCTTCTACTGAAAGTGAAGAAAATTCAGATGAGGATATGCAACGATTCACTGAAAATCTGGCTCTTCTCACAAAGCAGTTTAAAAGCTTTGGAAAGAACAAGTACAAGCCGAAATATGAGAGTTACAAGAAAGACAAGTTCAAACCGAGATCTGAAAAGAAGTATGAGAAAAGAGGAGAGAAAAGAGATGAAAAGCGAGAAGAGAAACGAGAAGAGAAGAGAGAAGGAAAGAAATAAGAGACTGAGCCGAAATATGGAAGATGTTATAACTGTGGAAAACCAGGTCATTTTTCCAAGGATTGCAAGTTCAAGCGAACAAAGAATTCGGAATATTATGCTCGGAAAACTTTGTTAGCAAAGAAGGTGGAAGATGGTCAGAACTTAATGGCGGAAGAAGAGAATTGGCTCTACAAGAGTTCTGATGATGAATCTGCACACTTTACTCAGGTGTGTATGATGGCCAAAGTAGATGAGGACATTGGATCATCTTCTGATCATTCCGACTGTGGTTCCGAGGTACGTATTCAATTCTTAAAGGCTCAAGTTAAATTCATGAAAGAAGAGTTTAAAACTTTAAAAGGCAAACTTAGTCATGAAAGACAAACAATGTTGAATTTTCGTGATGAAAATTCAATGTTGAAAGATGTTGTTAAGGAAAAAGAATATGAGAAAGATTGTTTGAAAAAGGACAAAGATGTTTTAAATTCAAAAATATCTGAGCTTGAAAGAGATCTTGTAAACTTAAATGCTGAAAAAGGTGATTTTCAACTAAAATTTGAAGCATGTTTTCAAGAAAGAAACGATGTAAAATCAAGCAACTGGAGGATTTAAATCTGAAAAGAGGACAGACTGAGCAAACATTAAATCTTTTAACAAACAAACTCCAAGATGTCAGATTTTATAATGTTAAAAAAGGTTTAGGTTTTGAACCAAATACTGTTTTGAAAAGAGCACCAGAAAATTTGTATAATTTTGATAAAATGGGCTCTACTTCTACAAAACCTGATATTCATGATACTTTTGTAAAAGGTAAAGCTGTGAATGACGATGACACTTTATCTTGCGCTGATTCCATTTCAAGTTTAAAATCTATTGGTTTTGCTTATAAAGATTTAAATGAAAGTTACAAAACAAGAAAGATAGAATTTAGTGATTTTACGTCTCTATTTTCTCCAACAGAATCAGCCAAGATTGATGAAAATAATACTGAATCTCAGTGTCAGTTTGATGAATCTGATTTAGAAACTGATGTTGAGAATCAAGTGTTATTATCTGATTTATTCACGTCTAATTCATCAAATGGATCAAAAGATGAAAATATCATGAATCAAAACCTTAATTCTGATTTTTCAAAAATTATGACTGAGGAGATCTTTATAGAAATGATGAATGCTTCAGATCCTGTTCCTATTATAGAAAAGATGGAATCAAACTCTAAGGTGAATCAAGCATCTAATTTTGAGAAACAAATCACAGATCTTCAAAAGACAATTGAAGAGTTAGAAGATGAGAATGTTGATCTCAAATTCAAACTTGACAAGTCTTTTGAAGAAAACAAAGAACTCTCTAGAGAGTTAAATATTTTAAAAAATGATTTGTTTCAACAAAATTTAAAGGAGAAAAAGATGTTTGACTCTAAAAACTGGAATGTTCATTCTAATCCAGAGTTTGATACTGTTAATTCTAAAACTTCAGTTGTTTATACTACTACTCCTGAATATCCTCCGAGTATTTTTGAGAAAGGAGAAGCTTCTTGTACTTCAAAGTCAAAATCATTTTCTTCAAAGAAAACTAACAAGATTTTGTTTCCTGTTTCAGATGTAAAAAGGCAAAATGGTAAAGGAGAAAGGATGAAGAATGTGAAGGAAAATAGAGTTGCTAAAAATAAATGTAATATCAGTGATAGTGGTAGTTTGATGTGTAAAAATTCAAACGTTTCCAAATGTCAAAGTTGTATGAATGATTGTACTTCATTGGATAAATCTAAGATTTTGACATTTGCACGTAAGAATTTTATCTGCAAACACTGTCATGATAATGCTTTTATCATTCCTTCCATTCATCCTAAATCTAAAGTTGCCAGAAAAACATCTCATGTCAAATCAACTTTAAATTCCTTAACTCATCAGGCTAAAATTTTTCATGCTAAGATTGATAATTTTTCGAAAAAGAAAACATTTCATGAGCTTAATGTTAAAATGGTATGGAAATGGGTACCTAAGCCTCGCTATGAATGTCGAATCAAGGCTAAGGTAAATGATGTTGATGAATTGTGAAAAGCTAACAAGGAAGGACCCATATGGATATGGGTACCTAAGCAGAAGTAATTTGTTCTTTTTGCAGGCCTCACATACATGGTATATCGATTCAGGATGTTCGCGCCATATGACAGGATTTAAGCATCTACTTCACAATTATGTTGAGGAATCTGCCGGTACTGTAAGTTATGCTAATTCTGAGGTTACAGGATACATTCGAGGACACGGATCGTTAACAAATGGCACCGTGACAATCAAAAGAGTACTATACGTGGAAGGACTTGATCATAATCTTTTTAGTACAAGTCAATTCTGCGATAGTCAATTTCAAGTTCGGTTTACTGATAAATGCTGTTATATTGAAGATAAAGATGGTCGTGCAGTTTTTAAAGCCAAGCGGAATGCAGATCTTTATTCTGTGAATTTTCCAACACTTTCTGCATCAAGACCTGTTTGTCTGATTGCAAAAGCTTCACGAGCTGAAAGTTGGATATGGCATCGGCATCTGTCTCATCAAAACTTTGATGCGATTAATCAGTTGGCGAGACAAGGCATTGTCAAAGGTCTACCAGAACTAAGGTTTGAGAAGAATTCTCTTTGTCCCGCTTGTGAAATGGGAAAGATGAAGCGAACATCTCATAAAGCAAAGACAAAATTCTCATCTTCAACACCTTTTTAATTGATACATATGGACCTTTGCGTCCCGATGAGGACTTAGTCTATCAATGGTAAGAAATATATTTTGGTCATGATAGATGAGTACTCCAGATATACTTGGTTGGAATTTTTAAGGAACAAATCAGATGCAACAGAGCTGATCATTGAGTTTTTAAAGAAGATCCAGGTTCGACTACAATTGCCGGTTATATCTTTGAGAAGTGACAATGGCACGGAATTCAAGAATGAAAAGCTTCAAAGTTATCTCATATCTGTTGGGATCTCTCACAACTTTTCTGCTGCCTACACTCCTCAACAAAACGGAGTAGTTGAAAGGAAGAATCGAACACTGGTGGAAGCTGCAAGGACAATGTTAGCCTATTCCGAATTGCCAATGTTTCTGTGGGCTGAAGCCGTAGCCACTGCGTGTTTCACACAAAACCGCACGATTGTCATCAAAAGACATAAAAAGACAGCATATGAACTTATTAATAGTCGAAAACCGAATATTAATTTTTTTCGTACTTTTGGTTGCAGGTGTTATATTCTCAATGATCGAGACAATCTTGGTAAATTTGACAAGAAGGCTGACGAAGGCTATTTCATTGGTTATTCGTTAACGTCTAAAGCCTATCGAATCTACAATAGATGAACCAAGACGATCATGGAGAGCATTAATGTGTCATTCGACGAATCATCAACGTTGAATTCTGAACACAACAGTTTAGAACTCAAGCTTAAACAGAAAGTTTCTATTCAAGATGGAATAGAACCTGAATTCAAACAGAATAAGTCTTCTAATTCAAATAAAATTACAACTGAATTAGACTTATTATTTTTTGATGCTTTTCTGGATATATGTGCAGATTTTGAAAAATCAAACATATCCGCATCAACTTCAGAGGTTCCAATTATAGTCGCAGATATTTCAGGACCTTCTGAAAATGTCACAATATCAACCACATCAGGTACATCTACACATATACATTATGAAGATACTAATGTTGATTCTGTGCATGCAGATCCAAATTCTGCAACAGAAGTTCCGAGTGATTCTTCTATTGCTCCGGAAATATTTAATTCAGAAGAGGCTGTACAAGATGTTCCGAGCACATCTGGGGTTGATAAAGACTTACCTGCAGTATATGATGAATATGAGGAAGATAATACTCAAGCTGAAATTCATCCGATTCCAAGTACAATGAAATGGACAAGAAATCACCCACTTCATAATATCATTGGTGATGCACAGTCTGGTGTACAAACGCGTGCAACATCGGCTAATTTTTGTCTGTATTCAAGTTTTTTAAGTTCTCTCGAGCCGAAGAAAGCTTCAGAAGCCTTGCGTGATCCAGATTGGATACTGGCGATGCAAGATGAACTTCTACAATTTGAGAGGAACAAAGTTTGGCGACTTATACCACTTCCAAAAGGAAAATCTGTTATTGGAACAAAGTGGGTTTTCAGAAATAAGAGAGATGAATCTGGAGTTGTAGTTCGAAACAAAGCTCGCCTTGTTGCAAAGGGTTATTGTCAACAGGAGGGGATTGATTATGAAGAAACATTTGCTCCTGTGGCACGACTGGAAGCGATACGAATCTTCTTATCCTATGCAGCGCATAAAAATTTTACGGTCTTCCAAATGGACGTAAAATCAGCATTCTTAAATGGGATATTGCATGAAGAAGTATATGTTGCTCAACCAGAAGGATTCGTTGATCCAAAGAACCCTGATCATGTCTATGTCTTAGACAAAGCCTTGTATGGACTCAAACAGGCACCAAGAGCTTGGTACGAAACTCTAACTCAATTTTTACTCGCTTCAGGATTCAAGAAAGGTACAATTGATACTACTCTCTTTCTGAAAAAGCAAGGTGATGATATGATTCTGATTCAGATTTATGTAGATGACATAATTTTCGGTTTTACAAATCCAAAGTTTTGTAAATTTTTTTCAAGAATCATGGAATCTCGTTTTGAAATGTCAATGATGGGTGAACTGAATTTTTTCCTTGGTCTTCAAGTAAAACAGTTACCCGAAGGCATTTTCATTAATCAGTCAAAAAATAATTGAGATATTTTAAAGAAATTTAACATGACTGACAGTTCAGTGATGAAAACACCGATGGCAACGGGCACACTTTTAGATGCAGATCTTTCTGGCAAATCAGTAGATCAAAAAGTGTACCGTAGCATGATTGGGTCACTGCTGTACTTAACTGCCAGTAGACCGGATATTATGTTTGCTACATGTTTCTGTGCGAGATATCAAGCTAATCCGAAGGAATCACACCTGGTCGCTGTAAAACGGATTTTTAGGTATCTTAAAGGTTCTACTGAGTTAGGCCTTTGGTATCCTAAGGGTTCGTCTTTTGATTTAACTGCCTATACTGATGCTGATCATGCAGGATGCAAACTGGATAGAAAGAGCACCTCTGGTTCTTGTCAGTTCCTAGGTGATAAGTTGGTTAGTTGGACATCTAAGAAACAAAATTGTGTTTCTACATCCACTGCTGAGGCTGAATATGTAGCTGCCAAAAGTTGCTGTTCACAAGTCCTCTGGATGCGAACACAGTTAAAAGATTTCGGATATACTTACCAACGAGTCCCTATCTACTGTGATACTAAGAGTGCGATTGCGATAACAGCTAATCCAGTACATCATTCCAAGACGAAACACATCGACGTGCGTTATCATTTTATAAAGGATCATGTTGAGAAGGGCGATATCGAGATGCACTTCGTGACTACAGACTACCAGTTGGCTGATCTTTTCACCAAGCCGTTGGATGAAAAGAGGTTTATCTTTTTAGTTAGTAAACTTGGTATGTTAAACGCCAATTCATGATTCTAGGGGGAGTTTTCTAATCTTGTACTTTATTTGCATATATTTTAGATATTTCATCATATGCTATCTGACTAAAGCGGAATCATTTTTATAATGATTACCAAAATCTTTTTCTTGCAAGATATTTTATGTGACAATGGCTTTTGGACAATTCAGTTCAAAACCCGTATTCAAATGTTTTCTTCTGAAGGATGCTTTCCAGATTACATCTTATCAGGAAGTTTTTCGTTTGAAAGAGATTTTAGATATTATATTGCTATATCTTTTATAATAATATTTCCTAAAAAGATTGACGTTTTACAGATATCAAGGGGGAGGATATCTAGTCAAGGATATTTTAATTGCTATATTCATTCCAGGGGGAGTTAAGGATTTTAATTCACAGGTATAACATTCTAATCCTTATACTCTAACACTTGTGAAAGAAGAACAACTTTCACTTGTGAAAAATGGTTTTAAAATGTTCAAACCACTTCACGATCTTAACATGTATTTATGATTTGAGAAGTGTGAATTTTAAATGTTTTTTTTGGATACTTCATTGTTTATCTGGCCGTGTGTTCTTTAAAGAAAAATACTTGTGTATTTTCTTTTCTATATACTTTGTCAAGTATTCATACACACACTGGTTCAGTATTTTCAAATTTGATTATGTTATTACCATATATCAAATGATATATCTTTCTATGGTAATACTCCCGCCGTTTGGTATTCACAGTTGTTTGAATCAAACGTCATTTCATTTTAATGTGCTTTTATTGATAATATGTTTATATATTGTTCATATAAACAACATACGTCTTTGAATTCCCAAATTTTTTTTTCTTCATGATAATTTGATCTGATCTTAATCATTGTCAGATTCTCAAAACATTTCTATTCTTTTCATTCATATAAAGTTTTGAGATATCTTAAATGTTTAAAATGCTCAAATTTCATTTCTGATTTTTGAATGAGCATACAAATACTGACATATGATTTCTTGTGCTTTACATGTCAAGAAAATCATTGAACAACATGTACTTTTAGGAACATGGGATTCAGTGTGAGTGCTTACTAGATCTTCCATGGATTCACGATAACCAGTGTTTCCTACCTCGGAAGAAATCATTTGAGTGATTAAGGGGAGAGGGGTCTAACAGAATTGAGTGTGGGAGTGAGCTGAGGTAAAATGGAAATGAGAGATTGGTTAGATGTGAGCTTAAATGTTTAAAAGAAAGAGGGTGTGAGAACAGAGTTAAAAGAATATTAGAACTCTGCACCAAACATCTTTCTGAGTCGGGCAGCCACATTACTGATTGGTTCACATTTCTTTGGTGACCATCATTGAAATAGGCAAATAGCCCATGCCATCTCTTACATACAACCCCACTAGCTACTCATTATTTTCTTAAAAAGAGAATGTTTCACATTTTCTGGGGAAGCAGCATATAATCTATCGGATCTTCAATTGGAAGATATTGATATTGAAAAAGAAGGAAAGTTTCCCCACCTTCGACCCTTTCTCATGCACATTGAGTCCATGTACAATCATTGCTGTCTCAGTGATTTACATACTTTGAGCCTTATGAAACATAATCATTGTGCTAATTCTTTCAAAACACAAGCACGAGCACACAGAGAATTTGTTTTTCTGTCAGAACATTCATAGAATTACCTTGTGTTTTTCAATGATTGAATGGAAGTCCTGGGGAGTCAATATCAAACAAGCTCCTTATATTGTACATTCGTTGTACACAGTAACTTCGTGTTACTGACAGGCATTTCTAACTGTTTCATATGTTGATTCAGGGTTACAACTCTTATTTTGTTTGAATTTGAAAAGATTCAGATGAATACATTCATGGTTCAACGGTTCTTTCAGATCGGATGACAGATTTTATCACATCATGTATTGGTGAGATTCATAATTTTTCCTATATGGGGGAGATTGTCTATTATTAAAAGGAGGAGATGAAAGTTCATGAAGAATGTGCTTATCAGATGGTGGGAAGTTCATTCAATGACGGATCTGACCTTGAAGTGTTTTAATGATGATTGATTCTTACAAATCATTAAAAAGGGGGAGAATAATCAAAGTTCAAGATCAGATTGAAGTTTTAAAGATTTCAGAGGAGATAGAGTTGTCAGATTATCAAAGAGAAAGTGAAAGAAAGTCAGAGTTTGAAAGAAAGTCAGAATTTATGCAAAAGTTAATTCAAAGGGAGAGACAAGTTTGAAGAATTGTCAAAGTTTTCGAGATGTCAAAGCCTGAAAAGATTTGAAGTTGAAGTTAACTCTGAAGATATGAAGACCTGAAGATTATTTCCAATTTTTTTTTATCTTGAATCCAAAGGGGGAGATTGTTAGACTGTAATTGTATTCAAGATTAAATGAGAGTCATTGTTGTAATTAGTGTTTGTGTGTGAGTTGTAATGAGCTTAGAAGGTTTGACCTTGCTTGGTCATGTTGACCTATATATAAGCAAGTCCTTGTATTATTTCTAAGAGACTTGTAGAGAAGCAAGAGAGTTAGTGTGTGAAAGTGAATGTGTAATATTGGTGGTAGTTGAGAGAAACACATAGTTGCACACATTGAGTACACACACAAACACATTCTATCTTGAAAGGTTAATCACTTTTAGATCTATGGCTTGATGTAATTCTTGTGATTAATAAACAAAGTGTTTGTGATAATCTGTATGTGTTTAAAGCTAGTAAATCTTGGGCCACACCACGTCACGTTCGTACCCCCGTGGTGTTTCCATTGAACCTTTACCATTGTTACTTCTTTATGTCGCAATCGCTTCGTCTTCGACTCCAAAATGGCTTCTGGTTCCTCAATGCACCAGTTGCCGTTGTCCACCCGAATCTCTGTCAACAGTATAACGCTTTCTTCTTCGGCCGAGCACTTGCGAAGATAGCATACGTGAAATGTTGGGTGAATCCCGTCCATTTCCGGCGGCAAGTCCAATCTGTATGCTTGAAGTCCAATCTTTTTCTAATATCGTAAAGTGTCCAAGGAAACGGGGACTAAGCTTCATGCGCTTTCCAAAACGAATAATTCCCTTCCACGACGATACTTTCAACATGACTCGCTCACCTACATGGAATTCGACTAGTCTTCGCTTCTTGTCCGCATAACTTTTCTGTCGGTCTTGAGCCGCCTTTAATCTTTCTCGAATTTCTTTTAATTTGTCTGCCGTCTTTTGAACTATTTCTGGTCCGGCGAATTGCTTCTCGCCCGCTTCAAGCCAACAAACTGGCGTTCTACACTTTCGTCCATACAACGTCTCGAATGGGGCCATCCCAATACTGGAGTAGTAATTGTTATTGTAAGCGAACTCTACTAAGGGTAGATGTGAGTCCCAACTTCCTCTAAAGTCGATAACACACGACCTCAACATATCTTCAAGAGTCTGAATTGTTCTCTCGCTTTGGCCATCCGTTTGAGGATGGTAAGCCGTGCTCAGATTCAGTCTCCGGCCCAACTCCTTTTGCAAACTAGCCCAAAAATTATATGTGAACCGACTGTCCCTATCCGACACAATGGATTGTGAAACTCCATGTCTCGACACCACCTCATCAATAAATAGTTTAGCCAATTTTTCCATTGGCAAGGTCTCCTGCATAGCAAGGAAGTGCGCGCTCTTGGTTAGAGGGTCCACGATCACCCAAATGGTATCATGACCTTGCAAGGTCTTTGGTAGCTTCGTCACGAAATCCATGGTGATGTTGTCCCATTTCCACTTGGGGATGGTCAACGGTTGCAAACTTCCGTAAGGCCGTTGATGTTCCGCCTTGACTTGGAGACATATAACACACCTTTCCACATAGTTGGCCACGTCAAGTTTCATCACCGACCACCAACAATTTAACCTTAGGTCTCTATACATCTTGGTGCTACCGGGATGTATAGAATATTTTGACTTATGCGCCTCTTCAAGAAGTAGATCCCGATTCCCACCAAGCTTCGGTACCCAGATGCGGTCCTGAAAGAGTTTAAGCCCACAACCATCTTCTATCAATAGTCCACTTTGCTTCACCATAACCTCAGATTTGAGATTTTCTCTATTTAGCGCCTCCGTTTGACATGACTTGATGCTATCCAACAAACTGGATACCACATCGATCCTAGCGAGGCATAAGTTAACACCACCTTCATAGCTCCTCCGGCTTAAAGCATCCGCCACAACGTTGGCCTTACCGGGATGATAAAGCAATTTACAATCGTAGTCCTTTAGTAGTTCAAGCCATCATATTTGCCACATATTGAGTTCTTTTTGGTCGAAGATGTACTTTAATCTTTTGTGATCGGTAAACAAAGTGCACTTCGTCCCGTACAAGTAATGTCGCCACAATTTCAATGCAAAGACCACCGCCGCCAATTCCAAGTCATGAGTCGGGTAATTCTTCTCATGGTCCTTTAGTTGCCGAAAAGAATAAGCTATCACTTTTCCTCGTTGCATTAACACACACCCGAGACCCATCTTGGAAGTATCGCTATATACCACGAAGTCATCCGAACCCTCGGGTAGGGATAGAATGGGAGCTTCGCACAACTTCTTCTTGAGCGTTTGAAAGGCTTGATCCTGCGCGTCGGTCCAAAGGAATTTGACATTCTTCCTCGTGAGGGAGGTGAGTGGCGAAGCTATTTTGGAGAAGTCTTGAATGAATCGCCTGTAGTAACCCGCCAATCCCAAGAAACTCCGGATTTCCGTCGGACTCGTCGGCGGTTCCCAACTCATCATCGCCTCGATCTTTGTAGGGTCTACCTTCACTCCGTCTGTAGACACCACATGGCCCAAGAATTACGCTTCTTGGAGCCAAAATTCACACTTCGAGAACTTTGCATACAACTTTTCTTTTTGGAGAACGTTCAACACCTCCCGCAAGTGTTTCTTATGCTTGGCCTCGTCCTTTTAGTAGATCAATATGTCGTCGATGAACACAATCACAGATTTGTCTAAGAAAGGGTGACACACGCGATTCATCAAATCCATGAATACGGCCGGAGCGTTGGTCAAGCCAAAGGGCATCACCAAAAACTCGTAGTGACCGTATCTCGTTCGGAATGTCCTCCTTCTTTACTCTAACTTGATGGTATCCGGACCGAAGGTCGATTTTCGAAAAACATCCCACGCCTTGGAGTTGATCAAAGAGGTCATCGATGCGAGGTAAGGGATACTTGTTCATTACCGTGACTTTATTCAACTTTCGGTAGTCGATGCACATCCGCATAGATTCGTCCTTCTTCTTTACAAATAAAACTGGAGCTCCCCAAGGCGACGAGCTTGGTCGAATGAATCCTTTCTCTAGGAGTTCTTAGAGTTGCGTCATCATCTCTTACATCTCAGTCGGAGCCAAACGGTAGGGTGCACGGGCTATCGGAGCCGCTCCCAGAGTAAGGTCAATTTGAAGCTCCACTTGACGTTCCGGTGGTAACCCGGGTAAATCTTCTGGAAAGACAAACGGGAAGTCTTGCACGATCTTCATGTCCTCTACCGACTTCTTTTCTTTTTTTGCATCCACCACATAAGTTAGATACTGTCAGGATCGAATTCACAACAAGAATTAATTATCAGAAACAATATCAAAGAAGTTTGCGGAATAACACTTTGATATTTAATCAAACAGGAAATCAAAACAAAATATGATTAACAAACTGTAAACTTGTATTGAATGCTTTGAAGATTACTCACTCAACCTCAATATTGATGAACAGGCTCACCAATACGAATTCTACTTCTCTAGAATTAGGATCTATGCCTTGAGGTTGATTTTCTCTCTAAAAGAATGAAAACTTAAAAAAAATTCATTCTAAACTATACAATATATATACTGAATACAAAGATAATTACAATAAATAAAATATCTTCAGTATATCTTCTATGTATATCTCTAAGCTTCCATGTATATCATTTCATACGAATCTTCATCAAATAAGCAGTATTAATCTTCAGCAGCATTAACTTCCTTCTAGCAGCATTAACTACTAAGCAGTACTAACCACTAGCAGTACTAACTAGCTAAGCAGTACTAACTTTGTTCAAGCAGCACTAACTTTGACTAGCAGTATTAATAATACTAGCAGTAGTAACACTCAGCAGTATTAACCTTTAAGTCTTCTAGCAGTAGTAATTTTGAACCAGCAGCATTAACCATACTTGATGAATTCTTCAGTTCCCAACAATCTCCCCCTAACTTGACTTTTAGGAAGAGAAGTCAAGTTCTTCAAATTTTCTTCAAGATGCTCCCAAAACTCTATCAATGCCTAAATCCCAGTGTTTGCATCCAATCCCAAACTCTGATTGATGGTTCTTTGAATCAAGTATTTAGCCATTTCTGAATCTGGAACACACCTTAACTTTTTCTTCAGCATGGCATGTAGCTTCAATCTGCTATGATTATACACTCTATCCACTAGGAAGTATTCAGTGTGATTTAAATCCAAAGTCACTGTATATACTCCACTAATTTCATATAAAGTCCAACTGTTTACTGATTTGAAGACATCCTTGATCAAGTGCTTTACTTCTTCAGGTTTGAACATCATACACAAATACTCCATTACCAGTTTTGTAATTGAAATCCCTGGAGCCTTTAGAATATCTGCATACAACTTCATTCCTATCTCAAACATCTCTTCAATATCTGATCTAGAGCATGGTCTGACAATTTTTGCCCAAGTGTTAAACACTTCATACTTTTCATCCTTTCTTTTCAGCCTTATGTATTCCTTTCCATCCACTGTCAATGTATCCCAGAGAATGACCTCAGGAGGCTTAACTCCTACAGGTTCTGCTGAAATTGGTTCAGGTACTTTGTCCATCACTACCATATACAAATTTACATCATCAGTGTTAGATGGCTCTGTCTGTTTAGATGACTCAGGTGCCCCTTCTTCTTCAGCAACCTTATCAGCCTCTTCTTCAGATACTCTAGGCTTTTTAATTGGCTTTCTCCTTGCCATCATTTTTGTTCTCTTTAAAGTCCTTAGACTTTCTCCCAGGGTGGACTCTTTCTTAGGAGGTGTTTCTTGCTCATCTGGGAATGGCTTTTGACAATCAAAGTCATTACTTTCTTTTATTCTCTTCTCCATCTCCACCCTAGCAGTTTCACTTCCCTGAAGCTTTAACATTTCTGAATCATAGAGCTCTTTGATCTTCTCAAAAGACATTTTGGAGAACATCTCCTTTTTGACTCCTACAACACCTTTGAGAAATATAATCATCTTGTTTCTCTCTTGGGTACCTAGAAATGTCTTTGAGGGTCTTCTCTTCTTTGCAACTG
Source organism: Arctium minus (assembly GCA_954870635.1). Lineage (NCBI taxonomy): Eukaryota > Viridiplantae > Streptophyta > Magnoliopsida > Asterales > Asteraceae > Arctium > Arctium minus. Next base: position 44,557,114 of record OX941089.1, on the reverse strand, counting down.
TTTTCACCACAGATTTCTTCATACTTGCAGCTTTCTTCTGTGCAATTTCAGTTGCCATACTCTGTTGATAAGCTTCATTCAATTCAGTAGCTAGAGCTTTTGCCATTTCCCTGTCCTTTTCCATCTGAACTCTTTCTTCTTTTTCAATATCCTCCTGCATCTTTTTAGCTAGGGCTTCATCTGATTCAACCAACCTTTGCTTTTTGATTGGTTGATCAGATTCTACCATCTTTGCTTTTCCTTTGTCTTTGCTCATTGCCTTTTTACTGTTATCTTTCTTGATCACTTCACCTTGTTCTTTTATGATTACACCTTTGGTCTTTGAAGTGACCTTGGGAGTATCATTCTTGGCTTTTAGTAAGGTCTCTGCAATCTCAAGATCTGTTAACACTTCTTTCACAGTTTCTGCTGCTTTATTAATGTCAGCAGTAGTAACTGTTTCTTCTTGCTTCTCCCCCTGAACATCAACTTTCTCTCCATCAAGCTCCCCCTTTCTTGTGGCTTCTTCCATGTTGATCTCCCCCTTTTTGGGAGCATCATCCTCAGTTGGCCTTCTCCTTAATTGGAATTGCTGTCTCTTCTTCCTTTGTACCATACTAATCACCATTCTCTTCAGCTTAGCAATCTGTTCTTGTTGTGACAGAATTACTAGCTTCATTTCTTCAATTTCTTTGCCTTGTTTGAGAACATCTTGATTGATGTTCCCCATTGTTTCCATCAATTCATCGTACGTATATCTGTCCTCACCCTCTCTAGAAGTGTTACCCTCCTTTGAAGGATCATTGGATCTTTTATTTGTGGAAGTCTTCTGCCTTGCAGAGGCACTATCCACCCCTGTGGTTTCTTGGCACCAGGGACCTTCAAATGATTGCTCATTCAAAGTTGCCATGGGGGAGGTCTTATTGATGTTACCACTTTCCTCCTCTGAACTAGCAGGAGTAGTGGCAGCCTCATCACCCATATGCTCTACCTCCTCCTCAGAGAGCACCTCCTTTGGGTGGGGAGACACCCGTGTGGTTTCCCTTTGGATATTCTCTAGGGGAGAATTCTCCCTTAGAGGGCTTATAGGCTTAGTGGGTAATGGTACAAGAAGGGAAGGAGCCTTCTTTACCTGTTTTCTCTTGTAAGTTTGGGTGATGGGAGAGGTTGGTTTTTCAAGAAGGGACTGGGGAATTGATTTTGAGAGGGAAGGTTGGGCTTGGCTAGCAGTGGGTTGGTCTAATGGGGGCCTTGACCCTGCTGCCATACCTTCATTGGTTTGGGACACCACCATCATTGTAGAGAACAATGGGGTGTCAACTCCTTCAGAGTCCCCAGCAGATCTTCTCATATTTGAGAAAACCTTGCCTTTGGGGGGTTTAGGTACATATACCCCAACAGGTTGAGGTATATCCGTTAATTCATGAGTAATAACTTCTTGAACAAACCTGGGATACATAAAAAAACTCTTTTTGTTTCCCATGTTTGAGACAAGATCACTGAAAATCATTTTAGAAAAATTATACTTTCTGGCAGTGGCCAAGCACACCAAAGCATAAGCAATAGTGCTGCTGAACTCACTCCATCCAGTAGTCTTTTTGGAGATACAATGCATAAGAGTATGGACAAAGAAATGCCATTGGGGTGAGAATTTTGCTTTAGAAAATTTGAAAACTCCCAATGGGCCTCCATACCCCATTCTTGTAAGGTTTGAAAACAGTTCATCATTTGGGATAGAGGTTATACCAGAGGCATCGTCTAGACGTAGACTGATGCGAATAACCTCTTCAGTAACCGTGAGTGATTGATCACAGATTCTTGTCTTGATCATCTGCACACCATTCTCAACACCAATGGTTGCATTAGCCCAGAACTGCCTTTGATGCTCAATATAGATTGTAGGGGATACAATAAGAGCATGAGCAATGTGGCTTGTCTTGAGGAAATCCACAATCTGATGAAATCCTGCAGCTTGCTTTGGCTTTTGTAGCATCGCAATCTCGTTGTGCTCGTCGATGAAAGTCATGGATGCCATTGATCTTAGTGAAAAGTTTGCCTAAAAACTTCGAACTTGAGAGAGAAAAGGTTTTGAGCGCAAGAGAACAGTATGCAAAGAGTCGTTATGAACTTTTAGGCGGGCTAAAAGTATTTATAGTATTCGGAATATAAGCAGTATTAACCTAGAGCAGTATTAACTACTAGCAGTATTAACTGAAAGCAGTATTAACCACTAGCAGTATTAACTGAAAGCAGTATTAACCACTAGCAGTATTAACTGAAAGCAGTAGTAACCACTAGCAGTATTAACTGAAAGCAGTATTAACCACTAGCAGTATTAACTGAAAGCAGTATTAACCACTAGCAGTATTAACTGAAAGCAGTATTAACCACTAGCAGTATTAACTGAAAGCAGTATTAACCACTAGCAGTATTAACTGAAAGCAGTATTAACCACTAGCAGTATTAACCTTTGAAGAGGTATTAACAGTATTAGCAGCATTAATATTTTCAGCAGTACTAACACTGTTAGCAGTAGTAACTGTGTTAGCAGTACTAATATTGTTAGCAGTACTAACACTGTTAGTACTTCTAGCTACCCACATTTTGACACTTTCTTTTAAAATCTTTTTCTTTAAAGTGCCTTTACTTTCAATAGATTTCTTTATCACATTTTTCTTTCCAGCCTTCCTATAACCAACAGATTTTTTTCACAAATCTTTGAAAGTTCATCTGTTGGTTAATAGGGTTAAAGTAACAATACTTAGCCAAATGATTCAACTTGCCACATATAAAACAAGGTTTTGGTCTATTGATTTTATTCAGATCAACTCCTTGTTTCTGAGCCCATTGATTATTCCAGTTTCTTTGATTTCCTCTTTTTAAACCAGAATTTAGGCTCTTGGCTTTATTGCAATCACACTGTTTACAAGATCCAGGATTCACAACTGTGGTTTGTTTGTAATGGACCTTGTTATCATTTCCTTTAGTCTTCTCTATCTCCTTGGACTTGACCCAGATTTTTTCACATCCCTCATTGGTGATAATATTGTTTTCTAATGGTATCTTTTTACTCACATTATTATCACTGTTCTCACTTGCTCCTTTCTCAGTCAAATCCTTAACTACTACCTCATCCAAAGGATCTATCTTAAATGCTTCTTCAGACAAGTCCTTTTTCTCCTTAGTTTCTAACAAGTCTGATGAAGGAGGAATATAGTTATTATTGTAAGGAGGGGGTGTATTGTTGTATCCAATGCCAGGCTTCATCTTATCATGTATCTGAGCCTTTAGAAGAGAGTCCATTGCTTTTGAAGCATAGGAAAACTTGTCTATGTCAAGCTTAACTTTTGACAGTTCCTCTTTCAGTCTATCATTCTCTTCTAAAGACTTAGACAGTTTGGTTTCTAACTCATTCTTTTCCCACTTCCAATAGTTTGTGTCATAAGAGTGTTGAAGTTCATTAGCTTGAAAGCCTTTGATTTGCTCTTCAAATCTCTCTACTATTAACACATAATCTCTTCTGTCTTTTTCTAATCTTTTGAGATCATCACACATACTTTGATTGTGATCCCTGTATCTTGTAACAGTGTCAATGCAAGATTTAGTACAAAGATTAGAACTTACCTCAGTAGGGAGATCAGACACTTCTGCCATAAGAGCTTGGTTCTGAATGGCTTCCTCAGCTTGATCACTCCAGTCAAATCCCATTCCTTGTTGAGAAACAAGGGCTTGAGCAGGATTCTTGTTCTGATTGTATCCTCCATTCTGAGCTTGTTGGTGGTTATTGTTTGGAACAGCACTCCTGCATTCTCTAGCAAAGTGTCCTTTCTTGTGACACTTATAACATTCCACCTTGGTTTTATCAAAACCAACTTCATCTTCTCTTCTTTGAGAGAAGTTATTTCTTCCAGTTCTTTTAATGAACTTTTTCACCCTCATGGATAACATGGCCATCTGCCATTTAATATCCATCTCCTCCAGATCATCAGGGTGAATTTGATCAAGATCATCATTAATCAGAGAATTGCTGCTATGACTGGACAAAAAGGCTTCAAAGATAGTTTCAGTTCCTTTTTCTGAACTTACTCCACTGGCAGTACTAATTGTTTCAGGGTTGGCAGTAGTATCAGTGGATGCTGAAAGAAGTGCAGCATTGTGAATATAACCAGAGGGCTTCTTCTTGGTTTCTACCTCAGTTTCAAAAACTCTTAAATCATTGTATAGATCATCAAGTTCTTTCTCTTCCAGATTGTCACTCTGTCTATATGAGACAGTGTAAATAGTCCATTCATCCCCAAGAGATATGAGGAACTTTCTGTTGATATCATCTTGTTCCATCTTCACTCCTACAGTAGCCAGTTCACCTATGAGTTTATTGAACCTGTCAAAAGTTTGAGTCATAGACTCATTCTTTGTGGAAGTGAAGTTCTCATACTGTTGCTTTAGAACATCTCTCTGATTTCTTTTGATGCTCTTAGTTCTAGCAAATCTTTTCTCTAGAGCATTCCAGAGAATCTGAGCATCAGTGCAGTTGCAAAATTGATGCTGATATTCATTGGGAATGGCCAAGAGCAGAGTGCTCAAAGCCTTCATCTCTGTCTGTCTGATCTTCCTCTCACCATCTGTCTTTGGTGGAGGTCTTTTCCCATCTGGTCCTATCCTTCCAGCTTCAGAAGGACCATTCTCAATGATATCCCACATTGAGTAGTCAGTGAGAAGAATATATTGTCTGATTCTGATCTTCCACATGTCAAACTCACTTGGTTTGAGCATTGGAACCTTAGAAACCAAAGTACTGCTTGATTCTGTAAGATTTTCCATGATGAATAACTGTTTCTGAGAGAGTTAGGCTTGGCTCTGATACCACTTGTCAGGATCGAATTCACAACAAGAATTAATTATCAGAAACAATATCAAAGAAGTTTGCGGAATAACACTTTGATATTTAATCAAACAGGAAATCAAAACAAAATATGATTAACAAACTATAAACTTGTATTGAATTCTTTGAAGATTACTCACTCAACCTCAATATTGATGAACAGGCTCACCAATACGAATTCTACTTCTCTAGAATTAGGATCTATGCCTTGAGGTTGATTTTCTCTCTAAAAGAATGAAAACTTAAAAAAAATTCATTCTAAACTATACAATATATATACTGAATACAAAGATAATTACAATAAATAAAATATCTTCAGTATATCTTCTATGTATATCTCTAAGCTTCCATGTATATCCTTTCATACGAATCTTCATCAAATAAGCAGTATTAATCTTCAGCAGCATTAACTTCCTTCTAGCAGCATTAACTACTAAGCAGTACTAACCACTAGCAGTACTAACTAGCTAAGCAGTACTAACTTTGTTCAAGCAGCACTAACTTTGACTAGCAGTATTAATAATACTAGCAGTAGTAACACTCAGCAGTATTAACCTTTAAGTCTTCTAGCAGTAGTAATTTTGAACCAGCAGCATTAACCATACTTGATGAATTCTTCAGTTCCCAACAGATACGAAGGGTAACCCTTCGTTGGGAATTTACGGGCTTTAAGAGAGGAGATGATGGGATTGCATCTCTTCCCTTTCTCTCCATAGATGGTGACCACGCCACCTTCCGGCGAAGGCACACAAATAATTTTCTTGGAACAAAGAATGTCGTCCTTATGCCTCGATAACCAATCCATGCCTATGACCACATCGAAACCGCCTATAGTCATAGGTAATAAGTCTATTCCAAAAGAGTTCCCATCGATCTCTAGAGCACAACCCATGAAGCACTTTCGAATAATCACTTGGTCTCCATTAGCTACCTCTACTATTAAAGCATCAGGGAGAATACTACTAGGGGTGACACATTGCTTATAGAAAGTATCCGACACAAAAGAACACGTAGCACCCGAATCAAATAACACACGAGCAGGCAAGGAGTTTACTAGGAACGTACCCGAAACAACATCGGTGGTCTCTTTTGCCTCCTCGGTAGTCATCCGGAATGCTCGACTCGACGCTCTCGATGGTTGGTCGACTCTTGCCATCGACCCAAAAGAACTCCCACAGTTGCCACCCACTAGCTTCGGACAATCCTTCTTCATGTGACCCGGTTCTTGACATTCAAAACATATCGGCCTCCGGATGGGGCATTCTCAGATAGTATGTCCTTTCTTCCCATACTTGGCACACTCGGAAAGCCCCGAGTGAGGTCTTGGATTGCATGGGCCGAAGTTCTTGGTCTTACACTTATGGCACCATCTCGTTTCGCAACGGTTGTCTCCAAATCTTCCACTTGCAAACGGTTTAGATTGACGAACGGGCCCAGATGGCCCTTCCCATTTCCGCTTTTCCCCAACTTGGCTTCTATCTTCCTTCTTCGCAAGCATGTCGTCCTCCATAAGCAAGGACTCTTCAATCACCTCTTGAAGTGTCGACCCTTTGGCATTCCTCACTGTCGTCCTCATCTCGGCTGGTAACCCATGTTGATAAGCTTTGATCTTTGATCGCTCATCGGGGACCAGATGTCCCACCAAATTTAGCTTCTCCAAGAAGAGATTGGAGTAGTCGGTAATAGACAAAGCCCCTTTCTTCAGATTCTTGAACTCCTCTTCAAGCTTGTCCAAAGATCTCTCACTACAATACCTGTCCATGATCTTCTGCTTGAAAACCAGCCAAGTTAACTTAGCCAAAACTTCGGGAGTGAGGGAAAATCAGGTGAGATTCCACCAAATCAAAGCCTCACCCCTAAGTAGTTGAGAAGTGAACTTAACCCGTTGTGAGACATCACATTCGCTAGATTCAAAGGCCATCTCCACTTCCTTAAGCCAATACATGCAAGCAACCAGACTGGCGAACCTGAAAACTCGTTCGAGTTGCACCCTAGAAAAGCCTTGTAAGTGCACCCCTTGGCTCTTACTTTACTTCCCTTCACTAGTTGCTTTTCAGTTACCACAACGGTCGGTCCACCACCCGACCCATTCACGATATTCTCCGCCATCGTCTCAGGTTGTCGGTGACTGACTTCTCGATCCTCCAGTAGTTTCATAAAGAATTCCTGTTGCTGGGTCATGGTCGAGTTCATGGCTTGCATCATGCTATCTCTTATCCTTGTTTCCATAGTCACTTCCTCCATGATTTGATTTTCATATTCGAGATTGTGTCATGGTACGTGTTCGGGTCCCCTGCCCAGAACATTGGCCGCGGGTGGCCCATCAGTAGCTACGACCAAAGCAGGTTGGTCGGCTGTAGATTCATCTTCAACATGACCAATCGACAGGTTTTGCAGTCTGTTCGTGTGTTTACCATGGTTATCTACCACACACGTACGAGAAAAGAGGATGAGAAAAGACTAAATGAGTTAAAATCATGGTACGTACTAATACACTTATCAATTATCATAACAATAGTAATTCAAGAATGCTCACGTAAGGCACATTCATAATAGCATTAGCTACGTGATATTATGATTGCGTTATACACAAGGATCCATCGTTACTGTCATCACAATCCTTAATCAATGTAATTCCGTAGATCCTAACTCTCTCGCCAACTATGACTTTTACCCCAAGGTGGACAACCTATGATCACACTAAAGCTTAAGTCTATATATGCTAAGTCAATACCTAGTTCACTAAAACTAAAGCTCTAATACCAACTTTAACATCCCAGGCCAACCGTGCCAGATATTGTCCGCTTTGTCCACACACCCGGACTCACGGTTTTAAAACGCTTCTGGTAGAGGAGGTATCCAGTCCCTTATAAGGAAACTTTTGTTCCCCTTCCCAACCAATGTGGGATATTACATTTTGTGAGCTCCTGAATATTCTTTAATACTTCAGACTTGAAAGAGTTGAATTGTGAGACAGTAACAACATCTGAAGGTGTTTGAGCTTGCTGTGACCTCAAAAGACTAACCAGATCCACTTCAGATTCATCAGTAGGGGCCTGTGATAGCAACCTTGCATATAATAGAGACTTCCACTGATATGTCAACGGACTGAACTGGAGGTGGTGGAGGTGGCTGAACAGGTTCCCCTACTGCTGGACCTTTCTCTTTCAATAAACTTTTAACTTTCCCCAACTCCTCCTCAAACTTCTGTGACATATGGTTTTCAATAGCCTTTAAAGGGTCGTCGAGATATTCCTTTGACACAAAGTCGGGCAATGTAACACCAGGGTCACTTAGACTCTTCGTTCACACAACAGTTGATGAATCAACCGCGTGGCCTGTGTTTATAGCTGGCTCAATGTTAACTATAACAGGACTTCCATCCCTTCCTCGTAGTCCGAATTGCGAATCTACTTGGGATGTTCCGATCGGGTCACTAAGACTTCCTATGGGAGCCGTGTGTATCAGTGTCCTAGGAATAAAGATTGGTATGTCAAAAGGCACTAGACTCGAAGGTGCAGTCAAAGAAGTCGAGAACGGGGGTTGTTGTTCTCTTTGTTCAATACCAATATTCTCCGAATGAGAAACCGCTAGATTGTGTGCAATATCCCCGTGTGAAGATGAAACTAACTCCTGTTGAGAGGAGGTAGAGTGGTTGGTTGAGGTGTGCACTTGCATAAGTGGGCTACTTATGTCTTGAATACTTGTACGCAACACATGCGACTAAGTATTTGACGTGGTTGCCCTTTTGGATCTGTAGGTTACAAGGCACTCACGCTCACCATGTTCTTTTCCTTCGATCACACTCGATCTCACATTTTCTATATTTTCAACTTGATCTCCTCATTTCTTCTTATATCTCCCAACATATTCTGTATAGCTGTATCAGCTGTGTCAATATCCATATTATCATGATGTAGAGAAACATCGTATAAGAAACCAAAACTGTGGCCCATGTTGTCATCATCATCATCATTTCCTCCGTGTGGACCAGAAGTGGCAGATGGAACTGTATCGCTTGAAGAACTTACTGCCTGATCCGACTCAGTTTCAGAATTCTGACCTTCATCGGGATTCTCTTTCTGAGGGCCCGATTGATGTACGATAGCCTGCTCAGGTTGAAATGTGGAAACTACTTGATATGTGGCAATTTCAGCCTAAGTTTCCACACCCTCTGGTCTTGAAGACTGACCCCTGATAGTTCCCCTCTCAGGATTTTCCCTCTGCTCTCCCCGTTCCTGAACTCCCATAGTTTCAAAAACCCTCACTGACTCCTCTCTTCTAAGGGCTGAGTCCTGGGTAGGGATAACGGGTTATGGTAATCCCATAGACTCTCTATAATCTCTAACCCACTCGGAGTTTGGATCAGCATAAGCTTGTAAAGCTTCGGGAATAGGTATTGAGTACCTGAAAGTCCATTTCTGTTTATGTAGGTACCTCATCTCAAACTCTGGTCCTACTTCATGATTTGTTCGCTTGGGAATGTCACGGTTTGAACGGATCATGCTTCTGATAATTAATTGAAGAAATCTTTGATATGGCATATACAGTGGCTTCTTGGATGTTCTTTTGCTGATGACTTTCTCATACAACTCAGTCCAAAATGCAACAGAGTAGTCCACATGCAGATCGTAGACTATGGCATGAAACAGTCTCAATGTATGCATATTGGTGTTGTCTAGGCCTGAATGTCTCGAAGTCAAACAACGATTGATGATGGAGAATAACTGGTAGTAGAATGGTGGAAGATTGGACTTTTTGAATTCACTGATCTTTGACAGTTGACCCACATACCCCAAGGCTCGGATGCCTTCAAATACATCAGAATCAACAGGATATAAGTCAAAGCTTGTTCTCCCTTCTCTTGAATCGACTTCCGAAGATCTAGAATGAGTCTGAGCCTTCGTTAGGTCAAAATAGAAGTGAAATTATCTATCCGGATGCTGAAATATTTGTTGTTGTTGTTCTCCACCACATACTCCATAGATTTCCAAGCTTGCTGCAGATAAATGAGTGGAACATTGGCTATAACTGTCAGTGCTTGGTTGATCGGATGGCCTTTCAGGATTTCCAGAACTAGTGGATTGACATTGAGATTGTCAAAGTCCACATGCTGGTTATTTGGAGACAACAACAAGTACTCTGTAGGGTTGATAATAGGAAGATCAGGATCACCACCAATTACAGATTCAACATGTGATCTGGATGAGGGCATCGATGTTTCTTTAGAAACATGTGGATCATTCTCATCCATTTGGACAGTTGGATCATGAGAATGTTCGCTCGCCATGATAATGCCTGAAAAAGATCAAAAGTATTGGATAGAATCTAATATGTCAGTTATAATCCAAAATCCTTGTTTTTCAAAAAAAAAATTGAAAATTTTCTAAGTCCTGAAGTATTAAACCAAAGGACTAGAAAATGGACAAATACAGAATGATGTACTTTCAGCTCACAAAGATAGCATAATTTGTTGCAAGAAACAAATGCAACAACCACTAAAAAAATTGACAATACAAAGATAACCAAGATACTTGAGAGTTTGATTTTGTTCTCAAAATGTAGATGTATATAGAACTCCCAGAACACAATGATTCCTTAATTCATGATAGAACTCGTAGAGTACTAATTCTATGTCAAGAACTCGTAGAACATAAATGTTCATATAGTGCCATGACAAGAACTCGCACAAAGTATAGTTCATATCAAGAACACTCAGAACACTGTTCTGTTCAAAATTTGAATTTTCAAACATCTTAAATCTAAATGGTAGCTTTTAACTTGAAAATTTTTCTTTAATGGAGTTTGACTTAAGTTTTATGAACTTTTTATCATTGAAATTTGAACAAAATATCATCTTTTAATTATCAATTTCAGTCCAATCAGTCCAATATGTTTGACAGTCCAAAAATTTCAAAATTCAAGCTTAGGAATCCTGCAAATGTAAGAACAAAAGTACCAAAGGATTTGTAGAAAATTGAGTTCATATCGATATACAATCTACATTTATGAGAACAATAAGTCAAAATCACAAGTATACGGGTCAATGGAGATGAACAGTCAATCGACGATGTTAGAGCAGAAATATGTTGGATACAAGATCATGAAGATTAGAGGTCAAAGTTCAAGAAGTCAAAAGCTGAAAAGTCATCTCTCAGTGAAAGTCAAAGTATAATAAAATGTCAAAGTCAATGTATTTTGTTTGTTTGTTTAGTTTTTGTCTTGTTTAGTCTTGTAGGTATAAATAGTTTTTGTTTTTGTTTTAATAGATATATGACTAGAGGATTTTGTACGCGTATTCAGAGAAAAGGTTTTAGAGAGAGAAAGAGATTGTAGAGAGAGAAAGTTGTAATCGTTTGAATTTGATAATTGAAATTGAAACAGGTAGTTAAACAACCTTGTTTGTTTTGATTAATGTGCAATTAGGAACTTGAATCAGGGACACACAATTGGTATCAGAGAAAATCCAATTGAAATCAAATCAAGAAAAATGAAGTCGACACTTTGTTCGTAAAGATTAGATCAATTTTGAGTTCTTGTGTGATTTAAAGTCTGTAATTGATTGAAATAAGTTGGTATGATGTATTCAATCGAGTTTGTATAGTTTGATTTGTGAGTTGCACTGTATTCGATCTTTACTTTTGAAATTTGTTGAGTTCAAGTTTCACGAGTTCTTCGCACTGTAACTGGAATCAAACTGTAATAGTTTGTGATTTAGATTGAAATTCACTGGTAGGAAATTGTTCTAGTTGTGTTTGTAATCTAATTGTCAGGATTTGAGATCAAAATTAGACGTCTAAGTGAGTTTTTGGGTGATTCAGAGTCGTTTTTAAAAGTAGATCTGAAGAACTCGCAAGACTTATGAAGAACTCGCAGATGTCTAAGATTTCGTAGAAATATTGAAAGAATTCGCAGAAGCTTCAGAATTCGCATTGTGAAATTTTCTGAAAATTCTTAAGGATAGAATTCGCAGTTCTCTGTATTACGAAAAGCACATAATTCGTTAATGTGTCTGTTGCGAATTTCATAGAATTCGTAAAGTATTAAAACCTAAAATTTATTAAGTACAGAATTCACAGATCTGTATATTACGAAAAGTTTAGAATTCGCAAAGGGTTTTATCTGAAAAGTCTAAGGACATAATTCGTAATTGTTTCTATTGAGAATTGCTTAGAATTCGCAGATCAATGTATTGAGAATTCCTAGAATTCGCATTACTCTATTTTGCGAATTGTTAAGAATTCGTAGGTGTGAAAATTTTATAAGTATAGGATTCGTAAACCTCTATCTTACGAATTCTATCGTTTTCTTGCTTGCGAATTCTGTTTGATTTTTTTTAAGCTTGCGAATTCTAAGTCTAATCTTACGAATTCTTTGTGTTTCAAGTATATTTTGCAAATTATGTGTATCTTCTAGTGTAGTCAGCAAATTCTAGACTTAGTGAATTTTAGAAATTCCTTTGTCTAGTTCATGTCAATATTAATCAATATTCTTGTGATTTCTATTGGAGTAACGGTCAATTTCAAGTTTCTTATTGCTTATATTTGAAACAGGATGACTTCCAGAGACGCTCTTTCATTTGGCACTGATGTCAAGCCCCCGGTTTTGTTTAAAGGGGAGTATGAACAATGGAAGGATCGATTTCTTGACTTTGTTGATCGGTAAACAAATGGAGAGAACATTCTATCATCAATCACAGATGGTCCAATGAAAAGACCTACTGAGGAGATTCCTGCTGAAGGTTATGTCTCAGATGGAGTTCAGAACACAAAGAGAGTTGAGAAATATTTTGCTCAATTCACTGATGAACAAAAGAGTCGGTTCAATGCTGATAAACAAGCCAAATCTTTACTTTTACAAAGCATGACCAATGAGATCTATGTGAAAATAGATAGCTACAATGCAACTGCCAAAAAATATATGGGATCAGCTACAGAAGATGATGTTGGGTTCAAAAGTAGGCAACCAGATGAAGGTAGCTAACTGTATAAACAACTACGAAGAGTTTAAAGCGAAGGAGAATGAGAGTTTGGAGGACACATATGAAAGGTTTGTTCTGCTTCTGAATGAGCTTTCAAAGAACAAGGTTAAGAAGCAGCAAATTGAAAACAACGTGAAGTTCCTCAACATCCTGCAACTAGAATGGAAGAAACATACACGCAGGATGAAACAGATGAAAGATTTGAGTGATATACCTCTCCATGAAGTCTACGAGACTTTACGACAGAATGAGGAAGAGGTGGAAGAGAAAAGAGCTGAGAAAAAGAAAGCTGAGAAGGTTGCCGATCCCATAGCACTTGTAGCTGGAGAAAAGGAGAAAGAAAAGAAAGAGAAGAAGAAAAAGAAGAAGATAGTCATTTCTAGCTCAGAGTCTGATTCTGAATCTGATGGTGATGATGGGGAGAACCTCAAGCAGGCAATGCTGTTACTGACCCGAGCTTTCCAGAAAAAGTTTTACAAGAAACCAGGGTCAAACTCACGGAGGTATTCTTCTACGAGATTAAAGAATCATGAGCATAGAGAAAGAGTTGAGGGTAGATTTGTTGAGAAGAAGCCAGATGAGAAAAAGAAGTATGTGAATGACTACAACAACACTGAAAAGAAAGCTGATGATCTGATCAAATGCTACAACTGTGGCAAGGTTGGACATTATGCAAAAGACTGTCGGAAGCCGAAGGTTCGGAATTCAGAATACTACAAGAACAAAATGCTCTTGGCCAAGCAACAGGAAGCTGGAAAGGCATTGATGGCTAAAGACGAATATTGGTTAGATCATTCCGATGTTGAGGAAGAGAAAGAAGAAGAAGCTCACATGTGTTTGATGGGCAACACGGTAAAAGATGATGATTTTGAAGATGAAACGTCTGATGAGGTAATGAACTTATCTAAATCTGATTTTATGGTCAAAATGGAAGCCATGATGGTCAAACTTCATGATCTTCAAAATAAACTGAAAAAGGAAAGAAGCAGAATTGAGAAGAAAAATCAAACGATCTTTGATCTTAACAAAGCAGTTATTGGAAACAAAGATCTGATTGATTCTCTTCGCAAATCTGTTTCTGATTTTAAAAATGAAAAGGTTCGTTTTGAAAATAAGATTTCTGATTTTGAAACTAAAATTTGCCTAAGTCTGATTCAGAAAAGCAAGAATGTGTTCTAAAAGCATTTAAACTGCAGGTTGAGAACAAGACTTTAGAGCAAAAGGCAAATGGTTTGGAAGCAAAATTATATGTTCGAGGCCAAACAGATCAAACTATTTTCTTGAATACACCTAATGAAGAAGCTACTTTTAAAGAAAAATGGGGACTAGGTTATGATAATCCTCATTACCTAGAAAAAGCCATCAGAAAACAACCAACTTTATATAATGCCAATTTTATGTATGCTGCTGCTAAATATCTTCATTTGAAACCCAAATTTGTCAACAAATCATCAAAAGAGGTTGAGGCAAAAGAAGATGAGAAAAGAATGAATTTGAAGAAAATGCAACTACCATTCTGTTATGAAAGACTGAATGATAGTTATCTTTCTGATACACCAAAATTTCTTTCAAATGATTACTTTGCTAGTTATTCTTCTACTGAGATGGAGGCAAAACCTGTTCAAGCTAAAATTTATGTTCCTCCACTCGTATTAGAAAGCAAAATAATTGAGTTAGAAAACATTTTATCTGATGAAAGAATTTTGGGTGATCTAACACAAGATGTATTTTCTACGATGTTAAAGAACACATATTTTCATTTTGAATCTAAAGTGTGTTCTCCATCTTCTAAACTACCTCAAACTTCTGAACCTGATATTGATGACTTATTTGCGTCTGCAAGTGATTTCTTAAATTCTGATGAAGGGTGTATTGATGAAATTGATATGTTTGACTTCAATGCTTCACTTCCAGATCATTCTACTTTTGTTATTAATGGAGAAGCTTTACCAAGTGTTTATGAAAAGGGTGAATCATCAACTAAGGTTGGTGAATCAGTTTCTGTGAATGCTGATTACTATGCTAAGGGTAAGAAACATAAGAAACAACGCTCACAGAAACGGAAGAACACTGGTAAACACAAGAAAAGTCAATCTTAGAAATCTGATTTTACTAATAAATCTAAATTCTTTGTTTCAGATATAAGAAAGAAAAGATCAGAAGAGAGAAGTGAATGGCGACCTAAAAGGAAGAGTGATGACAAGGCACAATCAATTCTTGATAATTTTTGTAATAGATCAAATAGTAGTGTGTCTGATGTAGTTGTTTCCGTTGCTTCTACTAATAAAAACCTTATAACTTCTTACAAGAGATATTCTATAAAGCAATTGTTCCAACTATCTCTTACTACTACTAAATCTTATTTTTATCGGTGGAATGATTTTGCTTATCATCATTATTCTAATGATTGGTTTGGATCTTATCACGTTTATTCTTCTAAATCAAATGTTTTAAGAGTTTTCAAAAGAAAAGAGGATCCATATTTAAATGGATACCAAAATCTTGCGCTAATCCTTTAGGAACCGTTTTTAAATGGGTACCTAAAATTGTTATTCCCTGATTTCTCTTGCAGACCCGTCATATGTGGTACTTGGATAGCGGCTGTTCCAAGCATATGACTGGGCAAAGGGATTTATTGTCTAATTATACAGAGAAATTCAGCGGAAATGTACGTTTTGGAAACGACCAGTTCTCACCAATTCTGGGATATGGTGATGTAGTACACGACAAAGTAACGATAACGAAGGTGAGCTATGTAGAAGGATTAGGGCACAACCTATTTAGTATTGGTCAGTTCTGCGACAAAGGGTTAGAGGTAAATTTCAAAGCTAAGAGTTGCTCGGTGTGTACTCAAGATGGAAAAGAACTCTTAGTCGGTACTCGAAAGTCCAATCTCTACACCATCAATCTTTCAAAGGTCCAGACTGACAATCAGGTTTGCTTACATTCAAAAGCCTCGATGCAACAAAGCTGGCTATGGCATCGACGACTTTCTCATTTGAATTTTCTCTACATAAACAAACTGGTCAAAGGCAGATTGGTGAAAGGTCTTCCTGAGCTGAGATACGAAAAGGAACATTTGTTTGTAACATGTGAAAAAGGGAAGATGAAGAGAGCTCCACATAAACCGAAGCCTGAACCTTGTACCAATTCTCCATTAGAGTTGTTGCATATGGATCTCTGTGGTCCGATGCAAACGCAAAGCTTAGGCAGAAAGAAATATGTTCTAGTTATCGTGGACGACTATTCGCGATACACGTGGGTCAAATTTCTACGATCAAAAGATGAGACGCCCGAAGTACTCATCACATTTCTGAAGACGACCCAGGTGAATCTGCAGAAACCAGTCAAGCTTCTCAGAACTGATAACGACACATAGTTCAAAAACGGAACTGTTGAAGAGTATCTGGAATCGGTCGGGATATTACATCAATGCTCTGCTGCTCGTACACCAGAACATAATGGAGTAGTCGAAAGGCAAAATCGAACGCTAGTCGAGGCCGCTCGCACTATGCTCAGCCAATCAGAAGCTGTTTCGACTGCGTGTTACACTCAAAACCGTTCCATGATACATCACAGATTTCAAAAGACTCCGTATACTTTGATCAACAACCGAACACCAACCATCAAATATTTTCATATTTTTGGTTGTAAGTGTTTTGTGCTAAACGACAGAGAGAGTCTGAACAAGTTCAGTGCTAAGGCAGACGAGGGCATCTTTATTGGATATTCTTCTACATCTATTGCATATCGAGTGTACTTGAAGAAGTCGAAGACTGTTATCGAGAGAGTAAACGTCATGTTTGATGAGGATATGGCTTCTAAACAAGTCAGTTCAGAACCCGTGATAACCGGAGTGCTAGCTTTTGGGCAAATCAGTCCAGAACCTGTATCTACAGTGCATAAATCAGATGTTGCATCATCATCTACTACTCATTTATCTGAGTTAGATATTTTATTTGAACTGTTTTATGATGAATTTCTTGGTTCTAATATGACTAAACCTGTTGTGGTTGACAGGATGGAAGATTCAACGACTAATCATCCAACCACTTCAGATGTTTCCACTGAATCAAATTCCCCGATTCAGCAAGAAATTCCAATTCAAATGCCTACTCCAATAGTAGAAGTTGTATCTACAAATGACGAGCTAGAAGTTACTGAGTCAATAGGATGTGCTGTAAGGACTGATCAAAAGACTGAACATGCTGTACCTACTGAAATTTCTGCACCAATCACTTCAACTGAATCACTCCCTCATCTTGTACAAACTAAAGAAGCTGATAGTGGATTCTTAGATGACAACCATGATCAATCTTCATCTAATCCACTCCCTCATGAACATCGCTGGACAAAAGAGCACCCTCTTCACCAAATCATTGGAGATCTAAACAAAACGGTGCAAACTAGGTCATCAATTTTGAATCAATGTTTGTGTGACTCATTCCTGAGTAAAATCGAGCCCACTAGAGTATCAGAGGCTCTAGCGGACTCAGATTGGGTGTCTGCTATGAAAGAAGAGTTAAATAAATTCGAAGCCCTAAAAGTTTGGAGACTAGTGCCAAAACCAGAAGGAAAAACCGTTATCGGCACTAAATGGGTTTTTAAGAATAAAAAGGACGAAGATGGTATTGTCATAAGGAACAAAGCACGAATTGTTGCCAAGGGATATAGGCAAGAGGAAGGCATCGACTATGATGAGACTTATGCTCCAGTAGCGCGTATAGAGGCAATCCGCATGTTTCTAGCCTATGCTTGTTGGATCCCAGATTTAATCTTATAACAATAATGATATAAACAACAAGAGTATAAACAGCGGAAGCAATATAGTTTAATATCAAAAGCAGATTCAAATATCACAGTTCATATATAAAGCAAGTAGAAAGAACAAGATCTTCGTGAGATATATTCAGTTGATTCTTCTTATACAAGATATCAAAAAGCACACTTTTGTCAAAGGAGTGATGGTCCTATTTATAGGACCATTAAGTAAACAGTGTACTATTCTGACAAATAGAAGCATGCTTGAACAGTGTCTTACCTAATAGGTAAGCTCAAGACATGTTTGAACAGTAACCTACTCTATAAAGTAAATCTTATCACTAAGTGATTGGTTATCTGTTCTGATACTTCAGGAAAGTCTTAAGAGAGAATGTATTCAGAGCTCTGACGTTGTCTTCAGAGCCTATGATGAAGCCATCTCTGATGTCTTTTGCTGAAAGTTGCAATCTCTGATAAGTACTTCAGAGGCAGGTTTGTCCTCTGAAGTCTTCGTCCTCTGAAGTCTATGTCCTCTGAAGTCTATCTTTGGAAGTCCTCTGAAATAGGACTTAGGTATTTTCAACACTTTAACAAACAGAAGATTTGGAGCTAACAATCTCCCCCTAAGTGTTGAAAATAAAAGATACAAAAATAGCAGAGAATAGAAGATTTAAACTAGAAAGCATAGAGGAGAAAATCATCCTCTTAAATATTACTTCTTAAACATTTGGAAGTTTAATACAAAGAAAGTAATATTAAAAAATAAAGAAACAAACTAAAATTTGTCACTTGAACAGATTCCATGGAACTTCATGATCAGAGCTCTGAAGTTGATCATCGAGTCAATCTCTAAGTCAAGCTTTGCAAGTAAATCTGCTCTGTGCCTTTCTTCCTTTACATGGATCATTTTCTTTATACCTCTCAAGGTTTCATCAGAGTATTTCGAAACTTCCGAAGCTAGAAAGATCTTCTTTACTTGGTTTACTCTGTAGACGAAACCCAGAGGTTCTGCAATGATTGATCCAGTCTTCTTTGCCTCAAGATTAACGATCGACTCCACAGGTTCAGTTACCTCCAGCTTTTCTTCCCCCAGGTTCAGAGCAATTTGGAAGTCACGTTTTGCTCTGTGTTTGACATAGGCCTCCATTGCCCGTCTGACTTCAACCATGCCCATCCTGATTTCCCTTCTTCCTTGATCACATCTGGCAGAGCAATAGGCATACAAATGAGGTAAATCATATGGATTTAGATTTACGAGATCATTATCATTGAACTCATAAATCTTCTGATCAGATCGAGTTACCACATAATGCCTATAGATGATCTTGTTGTAAGCAAAGGTCTTCTCTGAGATTTTGTTGATTTTGATGATTGGATCATCAAAGAGGACTTGTGCTCTAGGTGAGGTTTTATCTCTGACAAATCTTCGCTCATAGTCCGGCATGTTCTCTTTGATCCTTGGATTCAAAGGAATGACTAGAGTGTCTGCCATATTGAACTCACAGTAGATGTATCTGAAGTGGTCTTCTACGGAAGCTTCGGGATTGGATGCAAGAAATGTAGGAGGTTTAGTGAACACTTTGGCTGGTAGACCGATGCTTGCCTTCTGAACAAGATTCTTTGAAGGAGCCTGTTCATCAGCAACCGTGGTTTCTGGTTCCTTTGTCTATGGAGGATCTTCTGTTGTAGGTTCAGAGATGTAGCCATCTATCTCTGGTGATTCCCTCAGCTCTGTTGCTGTTGAAGTATGATGTGGTTGAGCATTCTTGAATACATACTCTTCAACATCAATTACTTTAATCTGTTCTTTAACAGCTTCTTTTCCAGAATCTGATTTTTCTTCTTTTTCATATTCTGGTTCTGCTCTTTCAGCCTCTGATTCGTAAGCATCTCTTATCACATAAGTTGGTCTTTCTGGTGATGAGAATGCATCTTCTGATGTAGAGAAGTCTACTAGTTGCTCGTCTTCATCTTCTTCCAGAGCTCCAATAGTTTCTGGAGTTGCAGCTATTATTGGAACTATTGGA
Organism: Arctium minus; assembly: GCA_954870635.1. NCBI lineage: Eukaryota > Viridiplantae > Streptophyta > Magnoliopsida > Asterales > Asteraceae > Arctium > Arctium minus. The sequence goes on along the minus strand of OX941089.1, from coordinate 44,537,484 downwards.
GCACTCAAAGTAGATGGTGCAAGAAAGATAACAGGTACTGGAGACTTTAGAGTGGCCTGGTTATCTTCAGCAGAGGTTGAGGTTGAACGTCTCTCTGTTCCTTTTTCCTTGCTTTGGTTTGTTTCAGAGGGAGTGGACTCCTTTTGTGTTTCAACAGTTTTTGGTGTTGGAGTCTTCTCCCCCTTATGAAGATCGGATGACCCCTGAGGTTGGTCATCATGGTCATCAGAGTCTTCATACCTGGACTTCTTCCGGGCCTCCTCAGAGCATGCGACCTCTGGTTCCTTCCTCTTCAATGCTCCCTCTGAAGATTTCACATCCTTCATAAGGTCTTCAATCCTTTTGTTTTGCTGATTGGCCTTGAAGACGAACTTGCTTGAGATGTTCATTATGTTGCTGGTGATCTTTTTGGAGAAGTTGTTGAGGTCAGCTTTTGTAGTGAATTCGGAGGTAGCAGGAGCAGCAACAGAGGAGGTAGGGATCTTTGCAATCACCTCTGCCAAAGACTGCAGGACTTCCTTTTGGAATTGAGAGAAGTCTGCTTGTGTTGGAGTTAGGGCAGAGGGAGTTGGAATCGCCTTGAGAATCGTTGTTGTGGAGTTCTGAATTTCTCTGGATAGAACTGAGTCATTTTTGATGACCAGGCTTTCCAGAGCATCCAATTTAGCATTCTGAGAAATAATGGTCGTGCGCAACTTAGAGACCTCTGAAGTGAGCTTTGAAACTTCAGCGTTAGAGGCAGAGGCCTCTGAGGTCTTCTCCATTTGAAGTTTAATCTCCTTCAGAGATTCTCTAACTTCATCACCAAAGATTTTGAACTCATCTTTGGTGATGTAGTCAGAGGGGGTGACCTTAGGATCAACACATGATTCTAAGTTGCCCTCGAGTTCAGAGGGGCCTTCTTTCGGAGTTGGCTTGATATTTTCTTCGGAAGGACTTCCCATTAATCCTCGGGGACCCTTTTGCAAGGATTTCCCCATAATGGTTCCGATTGGTCTCTGATCATCAGAGTCAGAGTCTGATGATGAAGAGAACCGAATGTGTGTGGAAACCTTGCTATCCAGGCTAAGGAGTCCATGTGCAAGAAGGTCGTGCCATTCTTTTTCTGACAGGCAATCCGTACGAGAGATCTTTGGTCTCTCCTGATCTAAGAGACGGTCCAAAATGTCATGAGCCACAAAGGCATCATGTGTGTATGGTGGTGATGTACTCTTGGGTGAATGAGTACGTAAATCTTGGTCTAAGTCCTTTTGAGAGGATTTAGCCGTATCAGAGGTATCCCCAGATGTGTTTGCATTAGGCTAAAGAATATGCCTCTGAGCGGCTTGTGTGGGTTGGGTTCGAGGTGTGCACCTCTGTTTCAATGTCCATTGATGTTGGACCACCATGGACAGTTAATTTGGTTGCACTGGGATCTTGGCTTGGAAATCGCTCAGATGTGCCATCAAAGGCATCTTTTCCTACCTCGCCGCTCTCGGATCCTAAGTTCAGAAACTCACCCTCTGAAATTCTCTCTTCCTTACCATCCTCTGCTCTGACAGAGCTAAGCTCTTCGTCAGAGGGAGGGGTCTCTTGTTTTCTCTCCCTTACTCTCTCAGAGCTACCCTCTGGTTGCGCTCTGTTAACGTTTTGAGCAGTATCAGAGATATCACTCTCTGATTCAGGCTCAGGCTCAGAACCTAAGTGTGTTGGGGATCCCATCATCGGTTCTGATGATTGGGCAACACGACTAAGTAGGAGGTGGGTAGTAGAGTCGGTAGGAATTACCTCAATCATGGTGTGTGGGAAACGTCGGTCATTTGGATAAGGAGGAACCTCTATAGCTTTGAACGAGTTCATGATAAACAGAGGTGTCCTTGGACCCTCCTCAGTGATGGAGAATTTCTCCATTGCTCGTTGAATGACCACAGAGATGAATCTGGGAAACAGTACCGAGATTGGTTCTTTTCCTTTGGCCAAGTCTTTGTTCTTCTTGTCCACCGCCATCAGCATCTCACATAAGAGAATGTGAGCCATATTTATGCTTCTGTTGAATAAGAAAGCATACATTATGGCTAGAATCGCTGGATGAGTCTGATCCTGGCTTCCAATCTTGCAGGTAATTGTTCGGTTGAGAACACTAAACATAAAGTTCCACTTGGGAGGCAGGTACTGACGTCTGAATTGACTTAGGCGTGCGATCTCCCTGTTGTAGCCTAAGTGGTGGAGGAACTGAAGAAGGACTTCTTGAGTTGGTTGTTTCTCAAAGGTTTCTATTTGAAGATCAATTTTCGTGAGCAGGTTGAATCGACGAGTTAGGGTTTGTGGGGTGATTCTTATGTTCATGCTTTGTTCACCTAGGTCAATGTACCCAACCAGTCCTTCCTTTTCAGCATCGTATTCACTTGAATACCACCATTGTTGGACAAAGCGTAGAGGAATATCTGAAGCATGTTTGGTGAGGACATCGTTGAGTTCGCAGTTGGTCAAAAAGTCTAGTATTGGGCGAAACTGCTCATCGTATTTGGTAGGGGTGACGTCCAGAAAGTAGTTGTTACCTTTCACTGGAACGTCAAACTGCGCCATATTCAAGCTTGGAACAAGTTTGCTGGAGTTATCTGAGGTTTGGGAATGAGTTGCCATTGTTGCAGGTTTTTGAGAAAGATGAGAGCTTAGAAAGAGAGATTAGGGATTTTGGATTCTGAGAGCGTAAAAAATAATGAGAAGAGAAAAAGGGTTTTTATGGACAGAAAAAGGTAGAGGGAGAGGTTATGGAAACGGCGATTGAGTGTTCCAATGTTAGAAAGGACGTTCCATCATCCCCTAATTAATAGGTGACACGTTGAGGGGTGTAGGGGAGAGCCGCTTGGTGTCAGAAAACCGCCAGTTGGGTTTTTGAAAAGAAACAAATAGTTATCCAAAATATTTATTATTAAAAGAATTACCTGGAATATTCGTTTAATGAGAAAAGATCAGAGTCTCTGATATGAGTATCAGAGACAAGATCAGAGGCTCTGATATGAGTATCAGAGAAGCTCACTTTCTCCCCCTTGAAATATGAAAGGTTCTTTGTCTCCCCCTTGACCAAAGAATAATGTCTTTATCTTCTCCCCCTTGACACATGCTTGGAGATACAAAAGAATGATTTTTACCATTTGTGAAAAAGTCCAGAGGCTCTGAAATTAGTTTCAGAAGCTCTGGTTGAACATGCTACGCATGTCAGAGACTTTGATGAATGGATCAGAGACTCTGATGTTTTCCTATGTTAGGCAGGCATGTTCAACATACCCAACTTGCTAATTAAGAAATTGAACCTTCGTTCATCTAAAGCTTTTGTGAAAATATCAGCAAGTTGAAGTTCAGTTGGTACAAAATACATCTCTATTGTTCCCTTTTCAACATGATCTTTCAGAAAGTGGTACCTTACATCAATGTGCTTTGTTTTGGAGTGTTGTACTGGATTGGCAGAGATGGCTATGGCACTTTTTGAATCACACAGAATTGGAATTCTGTCATATTGTAAGCCATAGTCTCAGAGCTGAGTTTTCATCCATATGACTTGAGAGCAACAACTAGCAGCAGCAACATATTCTGCCTCTGCTGTGGAAGTTGAAACAAAGTTTTGCTTCTTGGATGTCCAACTTACCAGCTTATTTCCCAGCAATTGACAGCATCCTGATGTACTCTTTCTGTCTAGCTTGCATCCTGCATGATCTGCATCAGTGTATGCTGTTAAATCAAAGCTAGACAGTTTTGGATACCAGAGGCCTAAATAAGGTGTGCCTCTGAGGTATCTAAAAATCCTTTTAACTTCTGACAAATGAGATTCTTTTGGATTAGCTTGATATCGAGCACAGAGACATGTTGCGAACATTATATCAGGCCTGCTTGCAGTTAAGTATAAAAGTGATCCTATCATGCCTCTGTAGGTTTTGACATCTACAGATTTTCCCGAAAGATCAGAGTCAAGCTTGACTCTTGTGGCAATAGGTGTTTTCATAGAGGTTGAATCATTGAGTCTGTATTTTTTTAAAATGTCAGAGACATACTTAGATTGAGTTATAAAAGTACCCTCTGATGTTTTCTTTACTTGTAAGCCTAGAAATAATGTTAAAGCTCCCATGAGACTCATCTTAAATTTACTCTTCATCAACTCTGAAAATTTATCACAATACTTTTGATTTGTAGAGCCAAATATAATGTCATCAACATATATCTGTACTAAAAGCATCTCATTTTTGTACCTCTTGATGAACAAGGTTGTATCTATTGTACCTTTTTCAAAACCATTATTTATCATAAATGTGGACAGAGTAGCATACCATGCTTTTGGAGCTTGTTTAAGTCCATATAGAGCTTTATCAAGATAATAAACATGGTTAGGAAACTCTGTATTTTCAAAACCAGGTGGTTGCTGGACATAAACCTCTTCATTTAATTTACCATTTAGAAAGGCAGATTTGACATCCATCTGATATACTTTGAACCATTTGTGTGCAACATAGGCTAAGAAGATTCTTATTGCTTCTAGCCTAGCTACTGGTGCAAAGGTTTCATCATAATCAATACCCTCTTCTTGGCAATATCCCTTAGCAACCAACCTTGCTTTGTTTCTGATTATAATGCCATCCTCATCCTTTTTATTTCTGAAGACCCATTTAGTTCCAATTGCAAATTTTCCTTTAGGAAGGGGAACTAAGGTCCAGACTTTGTTTCTTTCAAACTCTTGAAGCTCATTCTGCATTGCAGTGATCCAATGAGGATCTTCAAGAGCTTCATTTACCTTCTTTGGTTCAATGATGCTTAAAAAATTTACAAAAAAGCATTCATTGATTGTGGCTGATATGGTTTTGACACCCTCTGAAGGTGATCCAATGATCTGATCATGGGGATGATCCTTTGTCCATCTTGTGAGTGGAGCATGAACATGAGGTGGAGTTTGAGCTTCAGAGATGACAGTGGGAGACATCTCTGTTGTGCTGAGCAGAGGCTCTGAAGTTGATTCCAGAGGCGCAGGATTTGATTCCAGAGGCTCTGAATTTGATTCATTTCTTGAACCTGCATTCAAGGAAGCAAAAGTTGTGACTTCAGAGGGACCAGTGAGATTTGTACCTGACGTTTGTGGTTCCTTTGAAGTTGCTCCGTGAATATCTCTGAAAATAAACTCTGTATTTTCATCATCAAAGAAGTCTTCGAATATTTTGTTTAGTTCAGATTCTTTTGTCCTTGATGATTCAGAGATATTTTTGGCAATTTGATTGATATCTTTGTTGGCCAGACTTTTGTCATCATCAAAAGACACATTGATACTCTCTTGGATTGTTCTGGTTCTTTGATTGAACACTCTGAAAGCTTTTGAGGCTAATGAATAGCCAATGAATTTGCCTTCATATGCTTTCTTGTCAAATTTTCCAAGAGACTCTCTATCATTTAGAATAAAACATCTGCATCCAAAAACATGGAAATATTTAACATTAGGTTTCCTATTGTTAATGAGTTCATAAGATGTTTTCTTGAATCTTTTGACAATTGTAGCTCTGTTTTGCGTGAAACAGGCTGTTGCCACTGCCTCTGCCCAAAAGTTTGTGGGAAGATCTGATCCTGCAAGCATAGTTCTTGTAGCTTCAACCAGTGTTATGTTTTTCCTCTCAACAACACCATTTTGTTGCATTTCTGAACTCTGTTCCATTATCACTTCTCAGCTTCTGAACTTTGGTATCAAACAGAACCTGCAATCTTTTTAACAATCTTATTAAAATATCAGGGACATCAGACTTGGATCTGATGAATTCTATCCAAGTATATCTAGAGTATTCGTCAATCAAAACGAGAATATACTTTTTACCTGACAAGCTCTGTACAGAGATAAGACCACAGAGGTCCACATGAAGCATGTGCAGAGGTTTTGGACAATTATTATCACTTTTGGTCTTGTGGGAAGATCTTTTCATTTTTCCCATTTCACAAGCAGAACAAAGATGATATTTGTTAAACTTCAGAGATGGTACTCCCTTAACCAGATTTAGTTTGACCAATTTATCAAGTGAAGAAAAGTTCAGACGTGAGAACTTTTTATGCCAGAGAAAAACATCTTCACTGTTCAGAGATACTAGAAAGAGTTTCCTTGAGTCAGTTTTTATGTGTTTGGAAAAATTCATTCTGTATAAATTTCCCTTTCTGTCAGCTCTGAGCATTTCTTGACCTGTTTTTGAGTGAAGTAGTGAACAATGTTTTTCTTGAAATTTCACATCAAAACCATGGTCACAAAGTTGACTTATGCTGATCAAGTTATGCTTTAACCCATCAACATAAGCAACCTTTGATACTGAAACATTACCTCTTGTAAGCTCACCATAACCCTTAATCTGTCCTTGCATATTGTCTCCAAAAGTTACTGCTCCCCCAGATTTAGCTTTGAAAGAGGATAGTAACTTTTTATCTCCAGTCATATGCCTTGAACATCCATAATCTAAGTACCAGATCGGCATAGACTGTTTCTGCAAGACATATTAAATTTTCTTAGGTACCCATCTCATTATGGGTCCTATTTTGTTAGACTTCTGATTATCTCTTTGAAATTTTTCCTTCTTATCTTTTGATGTTTTGGCAGAATTGTCCTTTTTCTTTTAAGGCTTTGTCTCTGAATTTTTATTCAGAGATTGATTAAGAAAACAGTGAGAACCTTTGAAGTGATTTTTTAGTTTCATCAAGAGTTGGATGCAATTGCACTTTACAGAACAAGAAGAAGTAGAAGCAAAGGATTTCATTTCATTAAATGCATTCAATACATTATGATTCCTTTTTGAATTAGTACTAGGAATATTACAAGTATTCCTAACTACTTCTTTTCTTTTAGCTTGAGAGACAGCCTTCTTTTCAAGTTGCTTTTCTTGTTCAGAAACATCCTCTTCTCTTTGTTTCTCACTACACAAACAGGATCAGAATGGTTAATTTCTTGCCATTTTCCTTTTTTTCCAGGAGTAAACTTGATTGGTTTATAAGTGTAGAGTTGAGAAGTGATAGTTTTATTCTTTGCCTTTTCTTGTAATTCTTTTTCAAGTTCCAGAGAAGTTTTTGCTTTAAGACACATTTCTGCAAAGTTAGGACATATTGGTATTCTAGGTTTATTTTTCAAAACAGAAATAGGAATGTTCAAAATTCCAGAACCAACAGTATCTATCTTTTTATGAATTATTTTCTCTGGTCTGTAAAATATTTGTTCATCTACCTCTGAATCAGATTCAGAATCAGAGTCAAGAAAGTCTCGTTCAGTCTTACCAGAGATAACTACCTCTGATGGTTTCTCAATTTTCTTAGGTCTTGAGACTTTGATGATTCTTTTCATGCTTTCTTTCTTCTTTAAATCAACTATGATATTTTCTTGATTTATTCTCTTGATGTCATCCACAAATGTAGTTCTGATGCATTCATCAGAGATTGGTGAATACAGAGGGGCATCTGGATTAAGTGAACTCTGAGGTTCATCTTCAGAAGTACTTGTATCAGAGGTACTTTGTTCAGATGTCTCTGACTCATCTTTGATAAATGCATTAAACTTAAAAATCTCTTTAGGAGCATTTCTCTGAGGTTTTGTGAAAAATACCTCTGAAGTTTCCTTTTCTATTTTTAAGATGGAATTTGGAAAGCTTTGTACTTCAGAGTATGCTACATTTTTAAAATTCAGAGCCCTTATTTTTGATCTCTCTGAGGTTTTTATTCTCTTGAAATTGTTCAGTGATGGACAGTCAGAGCTCTGGACCTTTCCTTTAAAGAAAGTGGAAGAAAGTGAAGTTTTCTTCAATCCAGTGAATGGATCCAATTCATTGAATCCAAGCCCTTGAGTATCCATTTGAGAGTTTATCTTTATATGAACATCCTGAGCATCAAGATAGCTTTTGATTTGAAGTTCTTTCCTTTCCAGAGATTGATGTAATATTTCTCTTTCTTTTTGGAAAAAATTGGTTAAGGCAACAGAATTGAGTCTTTCATACTCAGATTTTTTTACTTCTTCTTCTTTAACTTTTAAAACTTTCTCAAGTTCTTTGAATTTTTCTGAAAATGATTTTACTTTTTGTTTCTGAGCTTTTTCAAGATCAGATTTTTCAACAAAAATATCTCTCTTTTCTGATTCAAGAAGATCTTTTTCCCTTTTGTAAAAATTGAGGTCTTTTGTCATTTGTTTTGCTTTTTCTTTTTCCTCAACAAGTTTTTGCTTTAGGATTTGAAATTCATCGTTAGTTTAATAACATCCAATTCAAGATCACTTTAGAGGTGGAAGGAAAGTTTACCTTTTTAGAGTAGTCCTCTGATGATCCGTCACTTTGATCATCTGTGAACGCCATACCACAGAGATTGGTAGGTTCTTCCTCTCCATCGCTTGTTGAGTCTGACAGCCAGTCTTCCATCTCTGCTACAAGTACTCTTTTTTTGACATTGTATTTGTACTTGTTTTTGTAGTAGTCTTCATCCTTGATGAGTCTACCTCTGCAGTTGGCGGAGTAATGGCTTGGCTTTCCACATCTTAAACATCTTCCATCGTTTTGGTTTGATGGAAGAGCAGTGTCTGATTCTGTCTTCTGTGCTTGTACTTGTGGTTGTGGCTTGAAGTACCTCTGAGGTTGAGGATACCTTGGCTGAAATGATTGTTGAGATCTTGATTGTTGAGTAGAATCATGATTGGTGAAATGAACGCCCTTTTGATCACTATGCAGAGTAGATCTGGGATCTTGTTGATATTCAGTTTTCTGAAATCTTCTTTCTGGATTTCCTCTTCTTTCTTCATCATCTCTTCTTCCTTCAAAGACTTTCTTGCCAAATTTCTTGTTAAATTGATGGGTGATTAATGCAAGAGATTTGGCAAAGGCATTGATGTCATCATCTGAGTCAGAATCTGAGTGTTCAACTTCTTCAGACATCAGAACCTTCTTGGATTTTCTTTTAGATTCCCTTTTTGAACAATTGTCTTTTTCTGCATTTCTGCATTCTTGTGATACACCCTTCTGTTTTGACATGAGTGCAAGTGGACCACCTAAAGAGGTTTTTGATTTTTGTTTAACAACTTCTTTTTCCTGTGCTACCAAGGTACCATAAATTTTAGTTAATGACCATGATTCAAGATTTTGATTGGCTTGTATCGACATTGACAGTTGTGACCATTCTTCATTTAGACTTTTAAGAAAGAGAACATTGTTTTCTTCTTTTGTTCTCAGGACCCCAAATTTTCTGCATTTGTTGATGAGGATGTTAAACCTTGAGTATGTTTGATGCAAGGTTTCTTCGGGTAATGCATGAAAATCATGATATTCATTGATACAAAGATTTCTCCTGTTCTTTTGAGTTTGTAGGCCTCCTTCAAGTTGATTTAACAACTGATCCCATATCTCTTTTGCAGTTACACAAGAATCAAGTTCTTGGAAGATATCATTGGGAATGGCCATTATAAGTAATCTAACAGCTTTTGAATCATTATCCATCATGTTAGTTTCTTCATCCGTAAAGTTTGAAGTTTTCTTTTCATAGTAAGCAGGGATTTCAGAAGTATCTGCTGTTGCTGGAACTCTTGGTACCAACACCATTGGTTGGTAAGGTCCATCGTTCACTGATCTTAACAGATCCCTGTCCATGCCTTCTAAGAAATTTACCATCCTTATCTTCCATTGAGGATATTCATCCCTTAGAAGTGTAGGAGGTTTGGTTAATGATCCGGCTGTATAAATGACACTTATGCTTGAGTTTGCCATTTTTGTGAAGAAAAGATGAAGATTTGAAGAACTGATGCTTTTCTATGAAGATCTTTCTATTAAATGATGTAACTGTGATTTACTTTTAAATCTGGAGCATATGAAGTTTAATAAACCTGGGTTTATATAAGCATGCACAGATGTTAAAGGCTTGAATCAATAAGAAATAAATCTATCCGAGTATACAGATATGATCTTTCTTTGTTTTAGAAAACAAAGGAGGCTCTGATACCAATTGTTGGATCCCAGATTTAATCTTATAACAATAATGATATAAACAACAAGAGTATAAACAGCGGAAGCAATATAGTTTAATATCAAAAGCAGATTCAAATATCACAGTTCATATATAAAGCAAGTAGAAAGAACAAGATCTTCGTGAGATATATTTAGTTGATTCTTCTTATACAAGATATCAAAAAGCACACTTTTGTCAAAGGAGTGATGGTCCTATTTATAGGACCATTAAGTAAACAGTGTACTATTCTGACAAATAGAAGCATGCTTGAACAGTGTCTTACCTAATAGGTAACCTCAAGACATGCTTGAACATTAACCTCCTCTATAAAGTAAATCTTATCACTAAGTGATTGGTTATCTGTTCTGATACTTCAGGAAAGTCTTCAGCGCCATCTTCAGAGAGAAAGTCTTTAGAGCTCTGACGTTGTCTTTAGAGCCTCTGATGAAGCCATCTATGATGTCTTCTGCTGAAAGTTGCAATCTCTGATAAGTACTTCAGAGGCAGGTTTGTCCTCTGAAGTCTTCGTCCTCTGAAGTCTATGTCCTCTGAAGTCTATCTTTGGAAGTCCTCTGAAATAGGACTTGGGTATTTTCAACACTTTAACAAACAGAAGATTTGGAGCTAACAACGCTGCTCACAAAAACTTCACAGTCTATCAAATGGACGTGAAGACTGCCTTTCTGAATGGCATTCTTAAGGAGGAAGTCTACGTATTGCAACCAGAAGGCTTTATGAATCCAGATAAACCAGATCATGTCTACATCTTGGATAAAGCACTTTATGGGTTAAAACTAACGCCTCGAGCCTGGTATGAGGTATTATCAAAATTCTTGGTCAAGTCAGGTTTTTCAAAAGGTAAAGTCGATACCACTTTGTTTATCAAAAAGGAAAAAAGTTGATATCATACTTATTCAGATATATGTGGATGATATTATATTTGGCTCAACTAATCCTAAGTACTGTAAGAATTTTTCAAACCTCATGGTGTCTAGATTTCAAATGAGTATGATGGGAGAGATGAATTTCTTTCTCGGATTACAAGTAAAACAATTTTCAACGGGGATTTTCATTAATCAATCTGAGTACATTTTTGATATTCTTCGAAAATTCAAAATGGAAAATTGCAAACCAATTGGAACCCCAATGGCACCAGGTACTAAGATTGGCACTGATCCTTCGGGAAAAGCTGTTGATGTTAGGACTTATAGAGGAATGATAGGTTCTTTAATGTATCTTACTTAAAGTAGGCCAGATATAATGTTTTCAACATGCTTGTGTGCAAGATATCAGGCTGATCCTAAAGAATCCCATTTGGCTACTGTCAAACGAATTTTTAGATATCTGAAGGGGACTGCAGATCTTGGTCTGTGGTATCCTAAGGATACAAGGTTTGAACTAACTGCTTATTCATAAGCAAATCATGCTGGATGTATGTTAGACAGGAGGAGCACATCGGGTCATATTCAATTTCTTGGAGACAAGCCCGTTAGCTGGGGGTCAAAGAAACAACTTTGTGTTTCTACCTCGACTGCTGATGCAGAGTATGCAGCTGCTGCCAGTTGCTACTCTCAGGTCTTGTGGATGAGGACACAACTTCGAGACTATGGATTCAAGTTTGACAAAATACCGATCTATTGTGACTCGAAGAGCGCTATCGCAATATCAGCTAATCCTGTGCAACATACTAAAACAAAGCACATTGATGTCAGGTATCATTTTATTAAAGATAATGTAGAAAAAGGTACAATAGAACTTTACTTTGTAAAAACTGATTATCAGCTTGCAGATTTGTTTACCAAACCTTTAGATGAAAATAGATTCAATTTTGTTGTATCTAAGCTTGGTATGCTAAATCTCAAGATCTAATCAGTAATTACCTATTAAAGTTTCTCTTATTGTAATTTTTCATCATTTCTTTATCATTAATTCTGAAAGGATATCTGCACTTTAATATTTTGTTCATGATCTCAGGGGGAGTGACACAAGATTCTAAGATGATCAACATTATTTTGAAGGGGAGTTTATAACATTTTTTTGCATTTACTTAACTGCTAAATTTTTGTGATGCATGACTTTAGGGGGAGTCTATGGGTACAACAAAAGGAGTAAGGATATGATTTCTGATTACTTCAAATCAGAACTCGTACATTCAATGTTTTACTGCTTTATGTCTTTTACTTTTCAATAAATTTGTGAATAAAGTTGCTTTGACATGACTTTGAGACTTTTGCAGATTGAGAGGATGCTATCAAGATCATATCATTATGACTTTAAGCTTGACTTCATGAGATTTAATATTGAACGATAAAGGTTAAATTTCTTATCTTAATCTCATATATGGTTGAAAGAAGGACAACTTTCAATCATAGAAAACATATTCTTAAATGTTCAAACCACTTCCCGATTCTTAAACAGATTTCATGAATTGGAAGTGTGATTTTAAATGTATTCATTTTATTTGTGCTTCAACAATTAACAAACCGTGTGTTTCCAAAGATAAATACTCGTGTATTGTCTTTTCTATATATTTTCAAGTATTCACACACACCGGTTTGACTTATTGTTCAAAATGTTCTTACCATTTCTCAAATTTGAAACATATTTTTTGATGGTAAAGACACCTTGCTTGTACTTCAATGAATTTTAAGCGTTATTTCATTTCTAAACGTTCATTTCAAGAATGTCTATATTTTGTTTCATATAGACAATATCCATTATTCTTGACAATAAGCTTTGATTGCTATATCATTTGATTCTGATCATTTTCTGTTAGGGTGATTTAAATGTTAAATAGAAGTTTAGGGTGAAAAGTGTAATTAGTTGAAAGTGTTATTAGCTTGTTGGGCCTAAAAGCCCATAATCCCATTCTTGTAAAGCCTAAGTATATAAAGGCTGGTTTAGTTTTCTTTATCATTTTAGACTCATAATTTCCAGATCTCTAGTCAATAGGTTTAGTTTTCTCTGATCAGAAATTCTTCCTGTAAACCTGTAACCCTTTGATTGAATATTAATCATATGACTAGAGGTTGTGGCTACATTACTGTTCATCTTTGATAATATTTGCTGTTGATTGCACTGTACTGGGATCTACAATTGGTATCACAGCGAAGAGACTGAAGGTTTGATCCAGAAAATGTTTGTCTAAAACCCTTAATCGATTATCTGTTTTAATTATTATCTGTGTTTCTGAAATCGATTTCCTGGGTTTGGATCTGCATGAGTTAAATTCTGTGTTCGTATTTTTTTTGTTTGTTGATTTCTGGGTTAAAAAATCTGTCTTTAACTGTGGTTTCGATCTGTTCAAAAATCTTCTGAAAAATCGATTTTTTTTTAGTCTGGATTGAGTATCGGTCGAACTAAAGTTTCTGAAATTCAATTTTTGCTTATCAATCGACCTGGTTCTTAAATCCAAAATTTTATCGGTCTGTGTTTTTCTTGAAAAAAAAAATCAAGGTTTGGCTTTATCGGTCTGTTTGTGTTGATCTGCTTATTTGTTTGAGTCTGTTTAATTGATCGTCGAATTCGATTTCTGGGTTTGATTACGATCGAATTCCAGAATTCATCGAGTTCATCGGTCGGTTCTTCGATATTATCGGTCATTAATCTTATCGCATATCGGTTCGGTGTTTATCTGCTTATCTGTTATCGACCGGTACCTTGTTTATCGGTCCACCCTATCGACCGGTATCTTGTTTATCGGTCCACCCTAACGACCAGGACATTCTTTACCGGTCCACTCTTGTCGACCGACACCTTCTGACCGACATAAGATCAACCGGGATTTTGCCTTGACCGGTACGCTTGTCGACCGGTACCCAGCTTGACTGATATTCCCTATCGACCGATACCTTGCTATAACGGTCCACCCTTTCGACCGGTACCCTGTTTACCGGTCCTTGATATATTCTGTTTATTTTTTTTATTGTGTTTGGATCATCCTGCTTGTCTCACGATCATTACAGTGCTTTTAAGTTAAGAGATTTAAGATGAATTCAAGAGACGCTTTAGCTATTGGTTCGGATCAAAAGCCCCCGGTGCTCTATCGGGGAGAATACCCTCAATGGCACGATCGCTTCATGAATTTTATTGAAGCGAAATCAAACTATGAAGATATATACAAGTGTCTGACAGAGGGGCCGCAAGAATGGCCGATGAAAGTCATACCTGGAAATCCAGATGAAGGTCGACCAGAACGTCGTGTTCGAAAAACTGTCGGTGATTTTCTCCCTCAAGAAAAGGCTATGTATGAGTCTGAAAAGAAAGCAAAGACGTATCTTCTACAAAGTCTACCCAACGACATCTATGCTTGCATCGATAGTTACAAGGAGTCTGCGAAGAAAATGTGGGACCAGATTGAGAAAATGATGATGGGAAGCAACATCAACAATTAGCTGAAGGTGACAAACTGCATCACCAGATATGATGGCTTCAAAGCCAGAAAAGGCGAGATGCTGACAGAAACCTATGAAAGGTTCAACATGCTTCTGAATGATCTCCAGAAAAACAAGATCACGAAGACGAACACCGAGAACAACATCAAGTTCATGAACAACCTCCAGCCTGAATGAAAGTCGTTCGTCTCTCATATCCGCCATACTCAGACCCTGGAGAAGCTTTATCTACATGAACTTTATGAAATGTTGCTCCAGGATGAAGAGGAAGTTATGGAGTTAATGGGGAATCAGAAAGCAGAGGAAAAGCCGGTAGTTGATCCGTTAGCACTCGTATATGAGAAAAGAGGTAAGTCTATCAGCCGCTCGTCTGAAAAGGAGCTAGTGCAAAGTGATTCTGAACCCGAAGACCCTGACAGTGACTCGGATGCAGAATACACCAAGATGAAAGAAGCAATGGTGTACCTGACTCAAGCATTCCAGAAGAGGAAGTTCTTCAACAAGTCTTCAAACAAGCAAAGATATTCCACTACTCCTCTCAATCGCCATGAGAATAAAGAGAAGTATGAAGGGAAGAGATGAGTTGAAGAAAGTAAGAATCCAGAGAAGAGACATGAAGAGAAGCCAAAGGAGGAGCCGATCAAATGCTACAACTGTGGTCGTTTGGGTCATTTTGCCAAGGATTGTCGCAAGCCTGTTGTGCGCAACTCAGATTATTATAGAGCCAAGCTGCTACTGGCCAAAGAAAAGGAAGCAGGTAAGGCTCTCATGGCTGAAGATGACTACTGGCTGCAAGTATCTGATGAAGAAACCGAGGATGCTGAAGCACACCTGTGTTTCATGGGCAAGCATTCAACACCGTCTGACACTGATGATGAAGATCGTAATTCTCCATGTCAGGTATGTGCTCCTTATCAAGAAGCTTTAATTGATCAGATGCAACTTGCTATGAATAAACTAGACTCTTACAAGCTACTCATAAAAGAAAAAGAACAACTCATCTCATCTCTAGAAAAACGAGTTTTTGCACAGTCTGAATGTATTGAAAATCAAAGCTTAGAAATTGCTAGCAACCTGTGCATAATTTCTAATCTAAAAGAAGAGTGTGAGAGTTGTTCAAAAGATTCAAAAGAGCTAAAGACCAAAGTAGATGATCTTACCTATGAGCTACGTATGTCCGAGAATGAGAAAATTGATATTGTGACTCAAAACGTGACTTTCAAAAATGAAAATCAAAGATTATCTAATCAATTAAAGGAGCTTGAACAGAAACTTTATAAACTTGGTCAATCTCATCAAACGCTGAATCTAATTGCACCAAAAGAACCCAAGTATGCGAATTCCGGTATTGGTTACGATAACCCCAATTATCTGAAAAAGGCCTTATCCAAAGTTCCTACGTTATATGCGTTCGAATTTTTTGGAATAGACAAGACCTATCCAGAATACAAAATCAATTGGACCAAACCAATTGAGGATGAGGAATGGGAAGAGGATAAGTTGAGAAGGGAGAACTCTACTAAAATGAAGCTTCCTTTTGTTTATGATTCTTTGAATGCTAATTACAATGATGATAAACCCTGTTTCCTGTCAAACGATTATTTTCGAAGTTACTCTCAAGCTGAACTAGATGCTAAAACTGTTAAAACTGAGGAGGAACCTCTAGATCATAAAGTTTATGTTCCACCTCTGATTTTAGAAAAGAAAATTGTTCAGTTAGAAGAGTCACTTGCACAGGAGAGGGATAGTTTTCAAAAGGAAAAACAAGAGCTTTTATCTCACATTGAGCGCCTCAATTCCAATAAAGAGGAAACTGTGTCAGTTAAGGAGAAAGAATACTTTCAGACAGAAATAAAGAAGTTAATTCACAACTGGCTGCTTTGGCAGCAGATCGTCTGAAAGAGCAACTTCCCAAGGCTAAGCCTCAAGCTAAGCCTACAATTCTCCAATGTGAGAAAACTCATCTGTCTGAAAATTCTTATCCTGCCTCCGACACATATTCCTTCAAAGCTTTCTTGGGTGACTCATCACCAATTCTTTCAAATAAAGGAAAAGAGCCTCAACTTTTCGAATCGGATCAGTGTTCTGATTTTAAAAATGCTTCCGCCTATGATCCGCTTCAAACAAATTCTTCCGATGTCCTGAATTCCTCAAGTGATAAGGTCCTTTCTGATGAGGAACTGGAATTTTCTGCATTCTTGAATTCTGAGGTGTGTCTAGATAGTGATTTGAACCAATTTGATTTTGATCCTCTACTTCCAAGTCACGTTGATTTTCTAAATAATTCTTGTGAGCCTCCAGTAAAACTTTATAAGGGTGAATGTTCCACATCTGCCCCACAAAAACCTTCTGTGAACAATTCTTCAAAGTCTAAATCTAAAAAGCGTTCACAAAAGAAGAAAAAGACCGGTCGCTCTAAAAATCAACAATCTTCAAGTTTCAAATCTTCTGACTATGGGTTTAACGGTATTTCAGATACTTTTGGTCGGCGCAAAGAAGTTAAATATGCTTAGGTAGCTAAGAAGTCTAAGAAGAGCACGACGACATCAGAATTAGTTGATCTAGTTTTAAAGTCTAAGAAAAACAATAACAATCATGATGTTTTTAATTCTAAACCTTTAGTTGAATGTAATGGAACCTTACCCTTAAAAGTTTATTCAATTCCGCAATTACTTCAACTGTCTCATGATTGTCTTTATTGCTCTTATTGTGGATCGAATGATTTTGTTGATCGTCGTTATGCATCTGATTGGTTTGGTTCTTACCATGTGTCTAATTCTCAATCTAAGTTTGATGTTCCCCGTCATAGACACAGACCCAAGTCTAATCGGGCATCCAAGTCGAGTGTTAAACCTAACCCCAAAGGACCCATTTACGAATGGGTACCTAAAAAGAAATAACTTGTTTTGCAGGACGGTCATGTGTGGTATCTAGATTCAGGATGCTCCAAGCACATGACCGGAAGAAAGGAGCTACTCACAAACTTCACCGAGAAGTTTTGTGGAAATGTAAGGTTTGGGAATGATCATTATTCTCCCATTAAGGGCTATGGTGATATCGTTAAGGATAATCTGACGACTAAGAAAGTGTCCTACGTCGAAGGTCTTGGTCACAATTTGTTCAACATAGGTCAATTCTGCGATAAGAATCTAGAGGTCACCTTCAAATCAACGAGGTGCAGCGTTCAGACTGAAGACGGAAAAGAAATTCTTGCTGGAACGCATCGCACAAATCTATACATGATTGACCTTTCGTCTCTGAAAGCAGATAAGGAAGTTTATTTGATGTCCAAAGCCTCAGCCGAACAAAGTTGGCTATGGCATCGTAGACTCTCGCACTTGAACTTCAAGACTATCAATAAGTTGGTGCTCGGTGGACACGTGAAGGGAATGCCAGATCTTAAGTTCGAAAAAGATCACCTGTGTGCCACCTATGAAATAGGCAAGATGAAGAAGGCTTCTCACAAGCCTAAATCCGTTCCAAGTACTTCTCAGTCCCTTGAACTCATTCATATGGATTTTTGTGGACCGATGCGCATTCAGAGTATCAATCATAAGAAGTATGTCCTAGTGATGGTTGATGACTTTTCTCGCTATACGTGGGTTAGATTCCTTCGTTCAAAGGATGAAACCCCCGAACTAATAATCACTCTCCTGAAGAGTGTTCAAGTCAGTCTCAATCAATCAGTTCAAACTATTCGGACGGATAACGACAATGAGTTCAAGAATCAAGTACTCACAGGTTACCTGACTTCAGTGGGCATCTCCCATACCTTCTCAGATGCTCGTACTCCTCAGCAAAACGGGGTGGTTGAGCGCCGGAATCGAACTCTAGTAGAATCCGCGTGCACAATGTTATCCCAGTCCAAGCTCCCGCTTTATCTATGGGCAGAAGCAGTTGCCACCGCATGCTACACTCAAAACCGTACTATCATCAACAAGCGGTTCAACAAAACTCCATACGAGATCATAAACAAACGCATCCCGAATATCAACTACTTTCATGCATTCGGATACACGTCCTTCGTACTGAACGACAAGGACGATCTCGGCAAGTTCAGCCCAAAAGCGGACGAAGGAGTGTTCATCAGATATTCTCAGCAAGCCAAAGCTTACCGAGTCTACAACAAACGGACAAAGACCGTCGTTGAGAGTGTAAACGTGACTTTTGACGAGGCCGCTGATATGGCTTCTGAACACCTCAGTTCAGAACCCGCTTTAACTGGTGTGTTAGCTTCTGGATATTACGTTCAGGAGCTACACAATTTCCAGTAGATCCAAATCAAGCGTCTACGTCAAGATCACATATTTCTGATTTGGATTTACTTTTTGAGTATTTCTATGATGACTTATTTAATATTAAGTCTAATGCTATGTCATGTAACAGGAATGCTGCTCAAGCACCAAAAGTGACACATGTCACTGGTCCAACCGACTCAGGTGGCCCATCCTCGCCTGGTGCTCCCTCATCTACTGTCAATGAATCAGCATCTCCGAGCTCGAGTGATCCCCCTACTATCTCTCAAGTTCCTACTGAAGATCAGGCAATGGTAATACCTCATGAACCGACCCCTGTTGAAGGTGCTCACGAAGTTACCTCTCCGGCAATCCCGGATACTGCTATAGTTTCATCACCAGCTGAGTTGTCCTTTGCTACTTGCTCGACTCCAGCTAAGGAGCTTCCACCTCACAGGCCGTCATCACTCGAGGCAGTTCAGGATCTACCCCCCGGTGGTCATGTGGATTTCGATACCTCACAACAGACATATCAACCTCTTCCGCACACCACCAAGTGGACTCGTGCTCATCCCCTGCATCAGATAGTCGGTGACCCCAATACACCCATACAGACTCGATCTACTACCGTAAATGACTGTTTATTCTCTTCGTTCCTCAGCCGTATCGAACCTTCCACCGTCTCCGAAGCGTTGAATGATCCAGACTGGGTGATCGCTATGCAAGAGGAACTCAATCAATTTGAGAGCCTCAAAGTGTGGCGCCTGGTTCCCCGGGCAAAGAATAAGACGGTGGTGATTGGGACGAAATGGATCTTCAAGAACAAGAAGGACGAGAATGGAATAATTGTCCAGAACAAAGCACGTGTGGTAGCTAAAGGATATCGCCAGCAAGAAGGAATAGACTACGAGGAGACGTTTGCACCGGTTACCCGCATTGAAGCGATCCGCATGTTCCTCGCCTACGCCGCTCACAAGAATTTCATCGTCTTTCAAATGGATGTGAAATCCGCGTTCCTAAACGGCGTTCTCAAGGAGGAAGTATATGTTTCTCAACCCGAAGGCTTCATGAGTTCAGAAAACCCTAATCACGTTTACTTTCTTGACAAGGCCATATACGGTCTTAAGCAAGCGCCACGAGCCTGGTATGATGCTCTCTCATCCTTCTTAGTCAAATCTGGTTTCTCTAAAGGTAAGATAGATACTACCCTTTTTATTGAAAGATAAAAGCGCGATATTATTCTTCTACAGATTTATGTTGATGACATAATCTTTGGCTCCATAAACCCCAAGTACTGTCAGAACTTTTCTGCCCTTATGAGTAAACATTTTCAAATGAGCATGATGGGGCAAATGAACTTTTTCTTGGGTCTTCAAGTAAAACAATTAGCAACAGGAATTTTCATTAATCAATCTAAGTACATCTCGGATATTCTTTGGAAATACCAGATGGAAAATTATTCACCTATGAAAACCCCCATGTCTACTAGTATAAAGCTACACTCCGATCCTGACGGAAAGGATGTGAATGCTACTACTTATAGAGGTATGAGAGGGTCTCTGATGTACTTGACGGCTAGCCGGCCAGATATTATGTTCTCGACTTTCTTGTGTGCAAGATTTCAGTCAAAACCAAAAGAGTCTCACTTAGCTGCGGTAAAGCGTATTTTTCGATATTTAAAAGGTACTGCTGATCTTGGTTTGTGGTACCCGAAAGAGACAGGTTTTGAATTGACAGCTTATTCAGACGCTGACCACGCCGGAAACATGCTGGATCAGAAGAGCACGACGGGGCATGTCCAGTTTTTGGGTGATCGTCTTGTCAGCTGGGCTTCAAAGAAGCAAAACTGCGTGTCCACTTCTACTGAAAGACTATGGTTTTACCTATTCCAAGATCGCAAGTCATTTGGATACGCACCCAATTGAAAGACTATGGTTTTACCTATTCCAAGATCCCCATCTACTGTGACTCGAAGAGCGCAATAGCAATATCTAGCAATCCAGTCCAGCACACGAAGATGAAGCACATTGATGTGCGTTACCATTTCATTAAAGACTACGTGGAAAGAGGTACCAATCAGTTGGCAGACCTTTTTACCAAAGCCTTGGACGAAAAACGCTTTAACTACCTTGTGTCCAAGCTAGGTATGCTAAATCTGAAAGTTTGACCCGTTCACAGAATTATACGAGTCTCATTCGATCACGAATGACTGTGACTTAGTGCCTCTGAATGCACATATTCACACTCATTGGTTATCTCATTTTAGTCGTTAAGTTCTATGCAGTTCCAAACTTCTGTATTAACAAATTAGATTTCGTTTGTTTCAATTTTTTCTCGTGTGTTCCTTTTTCTTCGTAGTGTTTCTATTCTTTTGCAGTTCATTAAGTTCCTATCCGGAAATGTATGTCGTTTGTGGTGGTTTTCGAAGATGTTCATGTGTTCAGAGGGAGCACTATCGTAAGTTGTTTGGTAAGGTTTTCTAGTCCTCCGTTCGAGGAGGAGCAGGTAAGTTATACTAATATTTCTTTCCAGCCTTCTATCGTCAAGGAGGAGCGGAATTCGACTCTGAGCGTCAGTAATTCCTATTTTGAGGGGGAGCCGGATCCTGTTTTTCCTTGGCCCTTTAGGTGTCGGTTAATTTTTTTTAGGTTTAAATTTTTTTCCCTAGGATTATTGTCTGTTATCTCTTTCTTTTGATCTTTCCTTTTTTTTTTCTTCAAAGTTTTTTTTAGTTAGGATTTTTTTACTCCAATCTTGCTTTAATTTGTTTTTTTTCCTTACTTTATAAAAATAAAATACAAAAATATTTTTCTTTGTTTTTCAATTTTTTTAGTCCGGCCCAAATCTTCTTGGCCCAAATCTGTATTCGGCCCGGCCTAATCCTCGACCCGACCGGGTGACCCACGCGCGCGACCCGGGGGTTTAAATCCCCGGGCTCTTCGTCTCTACCTCTATCACTCCCTCATATATCTATCTCTCAATCTCTCTCTCGATCTGACGCTCTCTCTCTCGCTCAATCACTCGCTCTCGTTCATCTCTCTCTCTCTCTCTCGATTCCTCGATTTCGATCACATCTCAGGTATGGCTACTAATCTTTCTCACGATTTCTAAGCCTCTCTGTCGCTCTCGATTGACATCGACTCCGGTCGATGTTCTTCCGGTCGTCGATGATACCTCCGGTAGCCGGATTAAATCGATCTCGGTCGATATAGGGGGTCATCTCGTGTACCCCGTCGACGTCGACAATAGCCCTGCCTTTATATATATATCCTCGTCGATTTAGAGGGTCGATTGGGTTTTGGTTGGACTCAATTTAATCTTCGTCTTGCTTTCGATTCTTTGACTCTGGGTTGTTGTTAATCTGCGATACCGGTCGACCTAGGTCGATACCGGTCATATCTTTATACCGGTCGCCCAGACCGATAGACCCCAGTCCATGAGTGAACCCGGTCGCTCGTTGTGGTTTTCGGTCGTTTAGTCATATACCGGTCGACCGAGGAAATATCGGTCTAATAGCTTTTTATCGGTCGACCGATGTTATACCGGGCCGTGCATCATACCGGTCGACCTCTATACCGGTCGATGCAACCTCCTGGTCCATGTGTTGGTACCTTGCAATCTGTTTGTTGGTGGCATTTCAGTTCTAATGTACTCAATAGTTTATCTTTGTGAGTGGTAAATCTTATGAAAGTGAGAGTTGGGTTTCCGGATATTAACTGTTTGAGTGACTAACCCTGGTTCACGGATTAGGATTCGATTTACTCTACTTTGGAGTTTGAATTGGTTATGGTTTACACCATTGACCAGTTAACTTCGAAGCTATCTTCTTTGCCATATATTTCAGTTATAACTGGTTTACTCTTAACAGGTAACATGGCTCAAAACCCGGCGATTGACCCTATAGCGGATGCAGAACTGATTCCTGAGGATCAGTTCCTTCCGCTCACACCCAACAACTACCATCTCGATGTAACCCAACCTGCCATCCAATATCAGGTGATCATCGAGATCCTTATGGGTCATCCTATCTCCTATGCACTCACGGAGACTACCGAAGTGCCCCATTTATATCTCCAATAGTTTTGGCGGTCTCTAACTGCTTTGGAGGCCGACAATGGTTTCCAGCTAGAGGGTCGGATTGATCGAACACCAGTACTCCTCACTCGTGATCTCTTCCGACAGTTTCTTCATCTGCCGACCGCTGCTTCAGTTCCGGGGTGAAATAGCTATGACCCGATCGTAGCGAATCTAACTCTCTGTGCTGACATCCTGTCTCTAGGCTACGACGCAGATCTACGCCTTCCATCTGGGTTCAACCGCAAGCACCTACCCACTATCTGGTACACACTGTTTACGTACCTCAATCGGTGCCTTTCGGCTATCACGAAAGGCATCGATCAGACGAGTATCCCCATCCTCCGCCTATTCCACTTTGTGGCATTGCATCGCCACGCAGACTACGCCGATTTACTCTGGTTCGAGCTTGTTCAGAAAGTACGAGCCAACGCTACAAAGAGACAAAACTTCATACCGTTTATGAGGTTTCTCCAGCTGATCATCCACAGCTACATGGATCTGTATCCCGATATTGCACGCCGTTCATCGCACCCAACGTGTCCACACAACAAGACTCACAAAATACCAGCTGGTATTGATCTAGAAGGTGTTGTCGCCCGACAAATCCCCCTCGGGTTGCTGGCCTATGCTCGTCCGACGGCACTGAGTGTTATAGTGTATAGACACACACACAATCTTCCAGCTCCTATGGTCCGACCAGAACCGGCAGGACCTGCCCAGGGAGCAATACCTGAGAGGCGTGAGGGTCCGCGTCCACGTACGAGAGGCGGTAGCGTCCGGATAGTTAGGGCTTCCGGACAGGGTGTGACGAGAGAAAATATTGTGAGGGGAACTGGAGTGGGAAGTGCCATTGGACCAAGCCAAGCCAGTACGCCTCGACGATCACCTACACCGCCTCGGACAACCTATCCGACGGTGGAAGAGGAAACAACTGCTGAAACCGCTAACGAATCTGAAGAAGAAACATCTGCTGAACCCGCCACCGACTTGGAGGAGGCAACAGGTACATCCGACAGTCAGTCGGAAGTTGCCACCGAGTCTGAGGAGGAAGCAGACCAATCCGGCAGTCAGTCGAAATCACCCACCCAAGCATCGGAATCAAATGACGAGTCTTTTGACTCTGATGGTGACGATGATGAGCCCTCACCTGGAGAGACAAGGAGAGCGGAGGGAGTTATAGTAAAAAATGTTCAAGTGAGCAGAGAGAGGGAAAGGAGGAGCAAGATTTTTCATGAGCGTACACGAGTGATATCGCAACCACCTCTGGTTGGCGATCCCCAAACTGCATCTAGCCAGGTAGCCACATCTACTATCCAGTCTCATGTGTTGAGACAGGGTATTGAAGAAGATGTCGTGGACCTAGCGACGCAAATGCACACCCCACCCAGCCACTCCGCCATCTCTCAACAGATGGTGGTTTCAACTTCACACGGGGATATAGCACAAAAGCTACCGGTCTCTCACTTGGAGAGTTCCGGTATTGAAACAAGAGAACAGCATCCCCCGTTCTCGACTTCTTTGGGCGCACAAAGTCTAGAGCCATTTGATATGATTTCTCCTACTCCTAGGACACGGGTCCCATTCTTGGCTACTGCTGGAGGCCTTAGTGGCCCAGTCGGAACACCTATAGTAATTCCCACTTCGGTTGGTTTACGAGGATTGGGTGGAAGTCCTACCACAACTATCATCACGCCAGCTGTGAACGTAGGTGGTTCGACTTTTACAGTCGTAACCAGAACTAGAAGTCTAAGTGACCCAGGTGTTACTGACCTAGAGTTTGTCTCTAGGGAATTCATAGACAGCGCCCTAAAGGCTGTCCACACCATGATGCGATCTGAGATGAGGGAGGAGGTAGACGCGCTGAAACGTCTAATCAAAGGCAAAGGTCCTACGACTGAGCCTGAACCTCTACCTCCTACACCACATCCCTCTATACCTGCCTCCGAGATGTCTATCGATGATCTCAAATCCATACTCCTTGCTAAACTCCTTGCCCAATCTCAAACAGAACCGACCCAAGATGCTGATCTACTTACTTTACTCCGTACCCAAGCATCTACACCAACACCACCCCAACCCATTATCTCTCCAGAAGCCTTCCAGCTACAACAAGCCATGCTTCAGTCTCTGCAGCAAATCGTCGCTGTATTGATTGAACGACTAGCATCAGTGGAAGACACCTGTCGAAGCCAGACACAAAGGCTCAAGCGCCGACATGATGATCAGGATGATCCTGATCACCATGAGGGGGAGAAGCGCCAACGTGTATCCGATCCGGAGACTCAGTTAGTGGGAACAGTTCAGGTGGAAACAGAAGGGGCTTCGAGTTCTGGTTCTCAACCAGAAGGGCAAGGGAAAGCACAGGGGAAATCGATGGAGTTAGTGCTTTATGATATTCCAATGGTCGAAAATCCGGAGGAACTAGATGGAGGTTCACCAATATACCCTGAAGATTGGGCGTTGATTGTTGATTCGTATGAGTGTTCTGACCCGACAGAAGAATATGCTAACACTGAAAGAGCGCTGGTAGTCATGCAAGCCGAAATTGATGAATTCTTCATCCAGATTATCAGCCAGATATTCAGCCTTCTGTTGCGGTTTCGCTTTTGACATATACAGTTGCTGAACACCCTGATCTTTCTCAGCAAGATATCCCTGTTAGATCTCCTCCAGCTTCACCAGTTATGGAAACATAAAGTACTCAGCCAGCCAGACCATCCAAGTGGGAAAGAGTCAGAATAAAAGTGCCATTCCTGGAAGAAAGCCAGAAGAAGATCTTTGCCCACTAGATTAGGAAATATAATGAAGTTGTGGTTAATGGTCTACAGTCGATGAAAAGCAAGGAAAAGCAGCGTGAAATAATTTTCGTGTATAAGAACTTTCAAGACAAGTACAACAAGACAAAGCTAAAGATTACATCAGTCGATCGGATTCAATCTGGTTTCTTCATGAATGTAAAGTATTTAGACTTCATGGTAACTAGAGAAGATGGTCAGAAATATTGTTTTTCTGAAGCTGATTTTCCACGTCTTGAACCAAGAGACCTGCTGTTCTTGCTTAGAGACTTAAAGACTAGAACGATCAGACTCGAGGAAGTCATTGATGCACTTGAGACTGTAAAGAGGTATATGAAGTGTGTGATGAAGCTTGCCTCGGTGGAAGACTTTCAGATCGGGTTAGAAAGCGACCAGCCGAAGATTAATTTGCTCAAGCCTGATTTGAAGATTCCTGTTGAAGCCCAGAGTGTACCTGCATTTACTGTGATAAAGATTCCAGAGTTCGGCATGACTTATGTGAACAACAAAGGTGTTATACGCTTTATCCGATTCAGTCAGATTGCCAGATTCTGTGATGGTACGTTGATGTTGCTGAAAAACAAGTTGAAGCATGAAATTGATCAAGATGAAAAAGGGGTTCTACCTTTGGATCCTAAATACAAGCCACTTGTTCTTGAAGCACTGGGTGTTATTGAAGACCGGCTGGAATACAAAATGCAAATGAGATACTTCAAGATCAGCTTTGTGTTTCGAAAGATTTATGTTCCAAACTGGCGCGATTATCAACTTCTATTTAAAGGGGGAGATTGTTAGGGTGATTTAAATGTTAAATAGAAGTTTAGGGTGAAAAGTGTAATTAGTTGAAAGTGTTATTAGCTTGTTGGGCCTAAAAGCCCATAAGCCCATTCTTGTAAAGCCTAAGTATATAAAGGCTGGTTTAGTTTTCTTTATCATTTTAGTCTCATAATTTCCAGATCTCTAGTCAATAAGTTTACTTTTTCTGATCATAAATTCTTTCTGTAAACCTGTAACCCTTTGATTGAATATTAATCATATGACTAGAGGTTGTGGATACATTACTGTTCATCATTGATAATATTTGTTGTTGATTGCACTGTACTGGGATCTACATTTTCATACAATGTCAGATTTTTCAAACAAGTCTCTTGCATTCATGTTTATTCTTTCAATATACTTGTTTGAAAATATATTCAATATTTAAAATGCTCATATATTCATGATTATATTCTGAGCATATACACATCTGACTTGTATTTGAGCTTTAGCTATTCAAGATAAATCATTTTGAGCAACATATATTTCATAGGAAAATATGGATTCCTTCTGCTAGGACTTAAATGAAAACTTCTATGGATTCACGATTACCAGTGTCTCCTACCCAAGAAGTTAGTCCATAGTGATTGAATGTGAGGAGTCAAAAAGATATGAGTGTGGGTTGTGTGATGAGGTAAAATGGAAAAGACAGTTTGGTTAGATGTGAGCTTAATGATTAAAAGAAAGAGGGTGTGAGATCAGAGTAAAAGAATATTACACTCTGCACCAACTACTTTCTGAGTCGGGCAGCCACATTACTAATGTTTCACAATTCTTTGGTGAATATTATTGAAATAGGCAACTAGCCTATGCCAACTCTTGATAAAAACCCCACCAGCCACTCATTTTCTTATTAACAAGAAAATGTTTCATATTTTTTTGGGGACGCAACATATAATCTATCTGGTTTTCATTTGGAAAATCTGGATATTGAAAAAGAAGGAAGTTTTCCCCACCTTCGCACTTCAATCATGCACATTGAGTCTGTGTTTATCTATTGTTGTCTAAGTGGTTTACACAATATTAAGCCTTTTATAAAAGCAATCATCATATGCTTAATTCTTTCTACACTTGCACGAACACACAAGGAATTCGTTTTTTTTTGTCAAAACATTCATAGAAATTGCCTTTGTGGTGTTTCGATGATTGGATGGAAGCCCTGGGGGAGTGAACATAACAAAAGCTCCTTTATAATGTGTATTCGTTACACACAGTGACTTCGTGTTACTGACAGACATTTTAACTGATTCATTTGTTGATTCAGGTGTTACACGAATATTTTGTTTGGATTTGAAAAGATCTAGATAAATACATGGTTACGGATCAATGAATCAGTGGATCTTGGACAGATCAGAATGGTCAAAGACATTTCTTGGGAAAAGTTTTTATGCTATAGATGCTCTATTCATCAAAAAGGGGGAGATGAATGAAATAAATGTCCGTGTCAGAAATTTGAAAGTTAAAGAATTGCTTGAAGATCAAAGGATAATTGTGAAAGAAGGATGCAAAGTTGAAGATTTCTGAAAGATGTGCTGGTTTCACTGAAATTTTCTTTGAAGATACTTTGCTAAAACAATCCGAGCTAATTCTGAAGATAAGTTCTTTCCATAGTCTGAAAGAGTTGTGTGATAGTTTTGGGGAGATTATTGAAGATCGTTTCTATCATAGATGGAGAAGATTGTTAATATATTTCAAAGAGACAAACTTGGGAAGAATACGGTCAAAGAAAGGGGAGATTACAATGTTTGTGCTTAAAGAAGATATTTGTTACAAAAGGAAGAGATTGTCCAGATTGATCAAAAAGGGGGAGATTGATTTGCTAAATCTTTTTGAAGATGATCTTGAATCTAAAGGGGGAGATTGTTAGAGAAGAAATATGTTGGATACAAGATCATGAAGATTAGAGGTCAAAGTTCAAGAAGTCAAAAGCTGAAAAGTCAACTCTCAGTGAAAGTCAAAGTCAAAGTCAAAGTATAATAAAATGTCAAAGTCAATGCATTTTGTTTGTTTGTTTAGTTTTTGTCTTGTAGGTATAAATAGTTTTTGTTTTTGTTTTAATAGATATGTGACTAGAGGATTTTGTACGCGTATTCAAAGAAAAGGTTTTAGAGAGAGAAAGAGATTGTAGAGAGAGAAAGTTGTAATCATTTGAATTTGATAATTGAAATTGAAACATGTTGTTAAACAATCTTGTTTGTTTTGATTAATGTGCAATTAGAACTTGAATCAGGGACACACAGATGAAAAACCCTAAAATAAAACAATGAAATCCTAGAAACAATCAATAATCTATGCATGAAATGAATACAAAGAACAGACAAACATCAAAAATTACGAACACCTACTCTGAATCGAAGATCTGAGGTTTGAAAACTGAAAATCGCAGATGATAAGTATGAGAGAAAATACACTAAGTGTAAGAACTCGCAAGGAAAAGTTTGAGAGAAGTGAGCACAATACGGGAAAACATTGAATATATACTTAAGAATGATTGGACACGTGGCACGATTTGAGTGGATAGCTCACTTCGCGCAAACCAAAGAAAAGAGACTTGTCTTAGAATGAATGACAAGTTGTGTGTGCACTTCACGCAAGACACTATTTACGCGAAGTGGTGAATTGGAAAGAACTCGCATGATGAGGCATGCATGAAGTTAAAACTTGCATAACACTAGTTGCGCGTTTCTTACTTTGCGCATCCTTTGCTATGCGCAAAGTGAGAACTCGCATACCAAAGGTTGCGTGTTCTTTACTTAGCGCACACAGAGATGTGCACGAAGTAGAAACTCTCATGACACTTCTTGCGCGTTTTGACACTTAGAAAAATTTTAAGATTTTTCCAAAAATGGAAACTTTCCAAAAATTGATTTTCCCACTTTCCAGAAATAGTAACTTCCCTTAAAAACCCTTTAAGCACAAAAAAACATATTTTTCTCTTGAAAAAACTTTTCAGATTTTAAAACCTTTTAGCGAACACACATACACACACACTTACAGACATTTTCATTAAGCTCCCCCTTGAAGTGTGCACTTATCTAATTACTCCCCTTTGATAATTGTATTCAACTCAACATACTGAATAATGAGTCCTGATCTGATTTGATCAGAAGTCAAACACCTTGACATTGAAGACCGGGTATTGAACTGCTTTGTTCAAAAACCATAATTCTTTAACATTGAAGAATGGGTCTTGAACTGAATTATTCAAGAACCATTACTTTTGTATTCATTTCATTCTTTCAATATACTTGTTTTGAGAATATCTTCCATGTTTAGAATGCTCAAATCTTCATGATTATCTTATTGAGCATACATACATCTGGCATATGTACTGTGATTTAACTGAAAAGTTAAACCAATTAAGCAACATTTTGCTTTTAGGACAATATATATGGGATCAGTGTGAGAACTTAAATGAACTTCTATAGATTTATGATAACTAGTGTTTCCTACCCATGAAGTTATCCTTGAGTGATCAATAGGCGAGGGGTCAATATCTGAATGTGGGTGTGTGTTGAGATAAAATGAAAAGAGAGATTGGTTAGAAGTGAGATCAATGTTCAAAAGAAAGAGGGTAAGAGATCAGAGTAAAAGAATATCAAACTCTGCACCAAATTTTTCTGAGCCGGGCAGCCACATTACTGTTGTTTCACAATTCTTTCGTGAACATTATTGAAACATGCAACTAACCCATGCCAACTCTTGCTTAAACCCCACCTGCTACTCATTTCTTTCTCAACAAAGAGATGTTTCAAATTTTCTTGGGGACGCAACACATAATCTATCTTGTCTTCATTAAGAAGATGTGGATATTGAAAAAGAAGGAAGTCTGCCCCACCTTCGCACTTCGATCATGCACAATTGAGTCCTTGTATTACTGTTGTTGTCTCAATGGTTTACACATGTTGAGCCTTATAAACATTCATGGTTAATTCTTTCATACACAAGCACTAACACACAGAAAATTTGTTTTTCTGTCGGAACGTTCATAGAATAATATTGTGTTATTCGATTATTGAATGGAAGACCTGGGAAGTGAACATCAATAAAACTCCTTGTACAGTACATTCGTTGTACTAAGTAACTTCGTGCTGCTTACATGCATCTTAATTGATTCATTTGTTAATTCAGGGTTACATTCTTATTTGTATGAATTTGAAAAGATTCAGATGAATACTTTATGAATTGACGGATGTTCAGTGGCACATTTTCAAAAGATCATTGGTCAGAAAAAGATTCATGACATTTCTTGGGGACAGTTTTGATGATTTCTATGTTTCATCATCAAAAAGGGTGAGATGATCAAGAAATGTTTGAATTTGAGGAAGTTACATGTTTGGAATATGGGAGAGAATTTTATTCAAGAAATGAGATAATCAAGAAATGACAAAGGTTGAAAGATTTATTGTCCGAGTTATGTGGAGAATGGTCAGAATAATAAAGAAAGTTCAAGGAATTCTAAAAGATTGATGAATATTTGCTAAAATTTTCTTTGAAGATTTTTTTTACTGAAGAAATTTCTTTTCTAAAGTCTGAAAAAGGTTTTATAATCTTGGGGGAGATTGTTAAAGAGTCTTGAAGACGACATGCATTAACAGACTTTGGGGGAGAATACTGTAATTCTGAAGATTGTTTGTCAAGATATAAAGAGGGAGATAAAGGAGAAAAGGGAAGATTGACTTGTTCAAAGATAGAAAGATTCTGAAGATGATCATTGTTAGATTCATAAAGGAGAAGATTGTTCGTGAATGCTGAAATTTGCTTTTGTTTATCCAAAGGGGGAAATCATTTGTTTCTAAATCAAAGGGGGAGCTTCAATTCTTATTTTTTTAAGATGATCTTGAATCCAAAGGGGGAAATTGTTAGTGGACATTTATGTTGGATCCAAGATCATGAAGATTGAGTGTCAAAGTCAAAAGCTCAAGTCAAAGCCTCTTATAACAAATGTCAATGTCAAAGTGTTAAAAGTCAAAGTCTTTGTAATAAACTAATGTTAGTTGGTTTTGTCTTTGTTTGTGTAGGTATAAATACCTTGTTTTTGTTAGTAGACTCATATGACTAAGAGAGAGCTTGATTGTAGAGAAAGAATTATTCATTGAGAGAGGATTGTAAATAGTGAAGTTTGGAGATTAATGAAATAGCATTTGGCATCAATTTCTTTGTTCATCTTGATCTTGATTGCACTTATTGGGACACACAAAAACTGCTTTTGAGAAGGCGTTTGATCAAAATCTGAAGGTTTTAGATTAGCAAATATATTACTCATGAAAAGTTTACACGATGATTCATCTGAATCATTAGAGTTGTTTTCACTAACTATTTCTAACTCTGAATTATCATTTGTAACTTTAGATTTTAAATCAGTGTTCAAAAGCACAGTGGAAAACACAATCTTCTCCAGATCAACCAAAATTCTCTCATCTACTAAGGTGTTTTCAAGCTCAGAAATTTTACTTTCCAAGATGAGTGAAGGAACATAAATTTAGCTTCAACCGGTTTTGCCTCCATTTCCTCAGTAGAGTAGCTTTGAAAATAGTCGTTAGAAAGAAATTTTGGCTGTTCAGATAGATAATTATCTTGCAACTTATCATAGCAGAATGGTAGTTGCATTTTTGTTGTGTTCTTCCTATTTTCATCTTCTTTAGCTTCCATCTCATCAGATGATTTTGTAACAAATTTGGGTTTTAAATAAAGGCATTTGTCAGCCACTTGCAAAAAGTCAAAATTATATAAAGCTGTCTGCTTCCGAATGGCTTTCTTTAAAAAATGTGGGTTGTCATACCCAATGCCCCAATTATCTTTAAAAGCTTAAATTTCCTTTGGCTTATTTAGATGAATGGTTTGATCTGTCTGGCTTCTAGTATAAAGCTTGGCTTCCAAACCATTTATCTTTTCAGCAAAGTTTTGTATTCAAACTGCAATTTAATATGTTTAATAATAAACTCTTGCTTCTCAAGTTCACATGCATTGAACTTAGAAACTGATTCAGAGATTTGATTTTCAAGACAAGCTTTCTGTTTTTCAAAATTATTAGCAACAATCAATCAAGTTTTTGTTCCCAACAATTTTTTTGTTGAGATCAAAAATTGTTTGACTCTTTTTAGTAACTCTGTCTTTTTTCCTTTTTCAGTTTAGCTTGTAAGTCTTGAAGCTCAACCATCATGGTTTCCATTTTCTTTAAAAGTTCACATTCAGAAAAATTATTTACCTCATCAGAAGTCTCATCATCAGATTCGTCATATTTCACTTCCTTTCCCATCCGGCATATGTGTGCAGTTTCATCTCTCTCACCTTCCGAGTCAGTAACATCTAGCCAGTGGTCATCCTCAGCCATCAGTGCTTTCCCTGCTTGTCCAAAAGCATTTTGTTCTTGTAATAATCAGAATTCCTGAGTTTTGGTTTCCGACAGTCCTTAGCAAAGCGACCGATCTTACCATAGTTGTAACATTTAACTGGCTCTTCTACTTTCTTTGACTCATAATTGTTGATATACTTCTTCTCTTCGGGCTTTCTCTCCTCATACCTCCTACCTTAAGACCTTTTTGCATCATATCTCTTTCCTTCTACCCGTTCTTTGTGTTCAAAGTTCCTCGACCCTGATGAATACCTCTAGTTGTTGGATCCCGGCTTCTTGTAAAATTTCTTCTGGAAAGCTCGGGTTAGCAATATCATTGCTTGCTTCAGATTCTCACCATCATCAGAATCAGAGTCATCACTATCAGACCCATCAGACTCAGAGATCACAACTTTCTTCTTCTTTTTCTTATCTTTCTCTTTCTTCTTGTCCACAACCAAAGCAACTGGATCAGCTGATTTATCACTTTTCTTCTTCTCTTCTCTTACCTCTTCTACTTTCTCCTCATTTAGTCTAATTGTCTCATACACTTAAATTCAGTGGAATCTCACTCAGATATTTCATTTGTTTCATCCTTCTTGTGTGCTTCTTCCATTCCGGCTGCAATACACTTAGAAACTTCACGTTGTTCTCTATTTGCTTCTTCTTCACTTTATTCTTGGCCAACTGATTCAACAGAGAAACAAATCTTTCATAAGTTTCCTCAAGGCTTTCTCCAGCTTTTGTTTTAAACTCCTCGTAGTTATTTATGCAGTTAGCCACTTTCATTTGATTTCCAACCTTAGACCCCATCATCATCTTCTCTAATTGATCCCACATCTTTTTAGCCGTTGCCTTGTAGCTATCAATTTTTTTGTAGATCTCATTCGGTAAGCTTTGT
This sequence comes from Arctium minus, assembly GCA_954870635.1. NCBI lineage: Eukaryota > Viridiplantae > Streptophyta > Magnoliopsida > Asterales > Asteraceae > Arctium > Arctium minus. The sequence continues at coordinate 44,503,975 of OX941089.1, read as the reverse complement.
AGAAGTAGGGATCTTGCCTGTTTATCTGCCTTAAATCTCTTCTTTTGCTCAACTGAATATTTAGAAATGTCCATAGGTACCACCTTGGTTTTAGGCTCTCGGGGCTCATTACCATCACCACTATCTGAACTTTCATTTTCATCACCATCAGGAACAATAGTATTAATCGTCTTCATTACCCCTTCCTCTATGGACTCTTTTATGTATTCTTGTCAGGATCGTAACTCAAACAAGAATTTAATTCACACACACTCAGAATCAATGCTAAAGAAGTTGCGAAAAAACACTTTAACACTAACAATCAATGGAACAGTATATAAAACTCAAATCACAAGTTTATATTGATTCAATTTGATGATTACATACAAAACCTCAATCTGTTGAACAGGCTCAACAGACGTTCTATACTTCTCTATAGAAAGGCTTCTATTTATCTTGAGGTTAATTCTCTCTAACAAAACATATTGAATTAATCTATCAAATACTTCTATACTATATATACAAGACTGATTACAAGATAATTATCAAAATAAAATTGATCTTCAATCCATAATTATCTCCTTTACTTTAGCTTCAATCTATACAGCTGACTTCATTCCCATACGGAGTCTTCATCTCATAAGCAGCACTATCTTCATGAGCAGTATTAATTATGAACTAGCAGTATTAATCTCAGCAAGCAGTATTAATTTTGTCTCAGCAGTATTAACTTCTTCAAACAGTAGTAATTGTGATCTGGCAGTACTAACTTCCTCAGGCAGTAGTAATAGTCATGTCTAGCAGTATTAACCATCCTTAGCATATTTCAGACCCAACAATCTCCCCCTAACTTAACTTTTCAAATTGAGAAGTTAAGTTCTTCAAAAACTGGTCTTCATGATGCTTTCAAAACCTAAGTTTACACCCCTAGATTAGGATCCAAACCCAAGCTTTGATTGATGATCCTGCTAACCACAATCCTTGCCATTTCTGAGCCTTGAGGACATATTAGTTTGGCTTTCAGCATCCCCTGTAGCTTGGCTAGGCTATGGTCATATATCTTATCCACCAGATAATATTCATGAAAGCTTTTATCTATGGTCAAGATATACACCCCACACCTTTCAATAAGCATCCAGTTGTCCACAGACTTGAAGACATCTTTGATGACATGCTTGACAAGATCTGGACTGAACATCATGCATAAATACTCCATTGCTAGTTTCTTGATGTTCATACCTGGAGTCTTCAGCACATCCCCATACAGATTCATTCCCACTTTAAACATTTCTTCCAAGTCTGACCTTGAATAATATCTGACTATCTTCCCCCAAGTAGAATATACTTCAAAATGATCACCCATTCTTTTGATTCTGAAATATTCTTTGCCTTGATCTTCAAGGATATCCCAGTGGATGATTTCAGGGACTTGGACTGAAATGGGATCTGCCTTCACTGGATCATTATCTGTTACAGTCATGTAAAATTCAAAAAGCACATTAGATTGACTTGGTTGCTGTGCACTTTGACTTGATTGCTCAGCTTGACCTGTAACAGCTGGTTCTGTATCTTTCTCAGCTTCTGCAACCCTTGATATCTTAAACAGTTTCTTGGAAGCTATAGTTTTCACTCTCTTAGCAGATTTGACTTCCACAGCAACATGTTCTTCCTTCTTTTCTTCAGCCTTTTCTTTTGAAGGAGTGGTTTCCACACTCTCAGGAAAGGGTTGTTGGATATTGAGATCATGTCTCTCTTTCATTTGTCTTTCAAACTCAACCCTTTGAGTGAAGTCCCCTTGAAGCTTTGCCATTTCCCTTTTATATAACTCTTCAACTCTGCTGTATGACATGTTAGCAAACATCTCTTCTTTTACACCAATTGATCCTTTCAGAAAGTTCATCATTTTTCTCCTTTCTTGATGGGCCAAATAGATCTTAGAAGGTTGTCTTTTCGGAATCTTTGCTGGCAGTCTGTGCTTGGATGCTTTCACTGTACTTTTCTTGGCCTCAGCTGCAACTTTCAAGCTCTTTTGATATTCCTCATTCAGCTTAGTGGACAGATCTAGAGCAATCTGCCTATCTTTGGCCTTCTGAGTTTCTTCTTCTTGTTTTAGCTCAGCTTGCAGCTTCTTAGCCAGTTCCTCATCTAGTTCAATCTGTTTTAGCTTCTTTGGTGGCTTTGCAGATTCATCCACCTTTGCCTTTCCTTTCCTCTTCAGTTCAGCCTCACTGATTTCTTTCCTTTTTAGCTCAGGGCCTCCCTCTTTGATTTCCACTCCCTTGGCCTTTTGAGTGGCTTTGGGAGTGTCTGTTTTGGCCTTTAGAAGGGTTTCTGCTATCTCTATTTCTTCAACAGAAAGCCCTGTTACTGCTGCTGCCTCTGTTACTGCTGCTAAGCCAATTGATGCTGCTTTCTTGAACGTTTCTACTGCTGGCTCTGTTTCTACTTCTTTACTAGTTTCTGCTTCTTTGCCCTTCTCCCCCTCAAAAGTAGACTTCATCTTATCAGGCCTTTGCTTGTCAGATCCAGTTCTTGACTACCCTTTATTCTCCCCTTTTTTGGAAGCATCATGAGGGATGCTCCTCTTCTTCAGTATAAACTTGGTTCTTTTCTTCTTTTGCACTTGCTTTAGAACCAATTTCTTGAGGTTGCAGATCTGTACCTGTTGGGAGAGGATTATCTGTTGCATCTCCTCTATGAGTTTGCCCTGAGATAGGACATCCTTATTTATATTTGCCAACGTTTCCATCAATTCATCATAGGTATATCTATCCTCACCATCTTTAGGTGTGTTTACCACCCTTGGAGGATCACTGGAACTTTTAGTAGGGGTCCTCTGCCTAGCAGAGGCACCTTCTAACCCCTTGGTTTCTTGGCACCGGGGACCTCTAGATGATTGCTCACCTAAAGTTGCCACGGGGAAGGTCTTAGATATGTTCACACTATCCTGCCCTGCACTTTGTGCAAAGTCAGTAGTGTGAGCCTTACATCCCATATGCTCAACCTTCTCCTTAGTGAGCACCTTCTTGGGGTTGGGAGACACCCCTGTGGTTTCCCTATCGATATTCTCTAATGGAGAATGCTCCATTAGAGGGCTTGAAGGTTGTGGGGGTGAAGGTACAAGAAGGGAAGGAACCTTCTTTACCTTTTTCCTTATATATATATTTTGGTGATGGGTGAAGTTGGCTTTTTAAGAAGGGACTGAGGGATGGTAATAGAAATGAGTGGTGTTGGTAGGTCATCAGTTTGGTTGTCAAATAAGGGCTTTGACACTGATGCCTCACCATGGGAAGGAGACACACCCATCATTGTAGAGAACAATGGTGTGTCAATACCTGAGGAGTCCTTACTAGTCCTCCTCATATTAGAAAACACCTTCCCTTTTGGAACCTTTGGTACATATACCTCATTAAAATGAGGTAAATCCGTCAATTCCTTATTCAGTATAGCTTACACAAACCTGGGATACATATAAAAAGATTTTGTTTTGGTATCCAGGTTTGACAGTAAGTCATTTAAGATCAGTTGCGAAAAATTGAACTTCCTGGAGGTTGCTAAGCAGACCATAGCATAAGCAATGGTACTGCTGAACTCACTCCAGCCAGTTGTTTTCTTTGAAATGCAGTGCTGGAGGGTATGAACAAAAAATCTCCACTGAGGAGAAAATTTGTTCTTGAAGAACTTATATACCTCAGTGGGACCTCCATATCCCATTCTGCTTACATTTTCAAAAAGATCTTCCTTGGGTAGAGATGTTATACCTGAGGCATCATCTAAAAGTAGATGAATGCGAATGGTCTCCTCCGAGATGGTAAGGGGTTTATCACAAACCCTTGACTTGATAACCTGAGTACCCTCTTCATTATGGATGGTGGCATTTGCCCAAAACTGTCTTTGATGCGCCACAAAGATTGTGGGATTGACCGTTAAAGCGTGGGCGATATGTATGGATTTTAGGAAGTCCACAATCTGATGAAATCCTTCGGCTTGGTTGGGATTATTCAGCATTGCCAACTCATTGTGGTCATCGACAAATACAAGACCTGCCATTTGAGAGAGATTCGACTGCGAACTAGGGTTAAGAGCTTGAAGATCAAGAACGTTAGCGAGAGCGAGAGAGAAAGAAGATAAATAAGTGCATGAAATTCAAAGAGCCGTTTTGATTTTTGGCGAACTAAGGGGGTATTTATACAACCAATAAAACAGTTAAGAGCAGTACTAATTTACATTAGCAGTAGTAACTGACCCCCGCAGTAGTAATTCTTTGAAGCAGTAGTAAGTACACTAGCAGTATTAACTAACTCGCAGTATTAACTCATATTAGCAGTAGTAACACATACTGGCAGTACTAACACAGACTAGCAGTATTAACACAGACTAGCAGTATTAACACAGACCAGCAATAGTAACCCTGATTAGCAGTATTAAATAAGTCAAGCAGTAGTAACTTTACACTGGCAGTATAAACCACCTAGCAGTCGTAACCATACTTAACCATTTTTGAAAAAAATTTCATGAGTAATATAGAGAGCAGTATTAACTGAACTAGAAGTACCAAGTATCCAATCAAAACAACCTGAAACACTTAAACACACGAGGGTTAATAGCACCAATTTAATGAAAGTAAATAAGGAGGAATCTATATAGGTACATAAAGAGAATGAGAATATACTTATTCATTGTTCATCATGCCCACACTTGTGACCAAGAATGTGAATCTACCCACATCAAAAGCTTTTGTGAATAGATCAGCAAACTGGTTACTTGTGTGTACTTTCTGAACCTGAATTAGCTTCTTCTCATTACAGTCTCTGATAAAATGGTTCCTTATTTCTATATGCTTTGTTTTTGAACGCTTGACAGGATTATTGACAATGCTAATAGCACTGCTGTTGTCTATGAAAATAGGAGTGTGAAGAAATGTCATACCATAGTCCATCATTTGATTCTGAATCCATAGCACTTGTGAGCAGCAGCTTGCAGCAGCTATGTATTCTGCTTCTGTTGTTGAAGTGGACACTGTGGTTTGCTTCTTACACTGCCATGATACTAGTCTTGCACCCAAAAACTGACATCCTCCAGTTGTAGACTTTCTGTCCTAGTTAGCTCCACCCAAATCACTATCTGAATATGCAAGTAGGTCAAATGGTGAGTCATGAGGATACCAAAGGCCTAATCTGGGTTGACCTTTGAGATATCTGAATATCCTCTTGACTGCTTGAAAATGTGATTGCTTTGGTCTAACTTGAAATCTTGCACACACACAAACAGGGAACATGATATCTGGTCTAGAAGTTGTGAGATACATGAGAGAGCCAATCATGGATCTGTAATAATGAACATCCACATCCTCCCCCTCAAGATCTGCAGTGATCTATTTGTGTGTCTCCATGGGTGTGCTTGCAGGCTTTGAGTCTGAGAATCCAAACTTATTAAGAATATCCTGCACATACTTGGATTGGCTTATGAAGATTCCATCTTGTTTCTGCTTAACCTGTAGCCCAAGGAAGAAAGTAAGTTCACCCATAGAACTCATCTTGAATCTCTTATGCATTAATCCTTCAAAATCTCTGCACATTTGATCTTTTGTGGATCCAAAGATGATGTCATCCACATAGATTTTCACTAACAGGATGTCCTTCTTCTTCCTTTGAATGAACAGAGTCTTGTCAATGATTCCTCTCTCAAAACCATTTTCCAAGAGATAGGTAGACAATGTGTCATACCAAGCTCTTGGTGCTTGATGTAGTCCATACAGTGCTTTCTTCAATTTGTATACTCTGTCAGGGTACTTAGGATTTTCAAACCCTGGAGGCTGACAGACATATACTTCTTCTTCAATTTTGCCATATAGAAAAGCACTTTTCAGATCCATTTGGTAGACTTTGAACTTCAGGAAAGAAGCATAGGCTAAAAACAGCCTAATTGCCTCAATCCTAGCCACTGGAGCAAAAACCTCTTCATAATCAATTCCTTCTTCTTGAGTGTACCCCTGTGCTACCAATCTAGCCTTGTTCTTGATCACTATCCCTCTCTCATCCTTCTTGTTTCTGAAAATCCATTTTGTCCCTATAGCTCTGTGTCCTTTAGACAGTTCTACCAAAGCCCATACATTTTGCAGTACAAACTGCAGCAGCTCCTCTTGCATTGCTTCTATCCAGCTTGGATCTTTCATTGCATCATGTGCCTTTTTGGGCTCAACCTGAGATAGAAAGCAAGATAGTAAGCCTGATTGTATGTCTTTTAATCCTCCCAACTTACTCTGATTCCTTGTGATGATTGGAGAATTGATGTCTCCAATCACCAACTGAGGAGGATGATCTTTATGCACTTTTGTTTGATGAATAGTCTCATCATTAATCTCTGCATCCAGATTAGAGTCATTCTTTTCAGGATATCTGCCACCAAACACTTAGGAGTTCTCATCATCAGTATCATCTTCTGCCAATGCAGGCATCTCAGGTTCTAGATGTTCTGAAGTCAAAAGCTGATCCTCCTTTTCACCTCTCTCCTCTTCATTCTGAGCAGTTTCAATATCCTTTGAATCTGAAGCATCTTTCTTCTCTTGAACACAGAGTTCAATAGGATCTGCTGTAGAGATTGGGAACAACACAAACTCTTGTCTTTTGTCTTGTACTGATTCTGTCCCTGTTCCTACATTATTCTCATAACTGAAACCCAAAGAATTAGTTAGTGAATCAATGTCAAAAAGCAAATCAGGGCCTGTACCAAGTTTATTTGGTGTGCTCTCATTACATTTGACATTGTCACTTTCCTCAATTATTCTAGAAGAGGTATTAAATACTCTGTAAGCCTTACTCTGGGATGAGTAACCAACCAGAAATCCATCATCTGCTTTGCTATCAAACTTGCCTAAGTGAGTTTTGGTATTAAGAATTGTGCAAGGACACCCAAATGGTTTGAAAAAATCCAATAAAAGGTTTCTTCTTGTTAAAAAGTCCATATGGTGTCTTGCCTTGAGATTGAACCATTAGAACCCTGTTTTGAACATAACAAGCAGTATTAACTGCTTCTTCCCAAAATGTAACTGGCAGTTTTGAATCTGCCAACAGGGATCTTGCAGCTTCAATCAGTGTTCTATTTCTCCTCTCAGCAACTCCATTCTGTTGAGGGGTCCTAGGAGCACTGTATTGTCTCTCAATACCTTTTTCCTCACAGAAGCTGTTTAGATCATGGTTTTTAAATTCAGTTCCATTATCAGACCTGATGATTTTAACTCTTTGATTTGTTTGGTTTTCAACTCTGAGAATAGAGGATTTGATCAGTCTCATCTTTTGTCTCATCTTTTGTCCTCAGAAAATAGACCCAAGTGAATCTAGAGAAATCATCAACAATAACTAAGCAGTAAGATTTCTTGCCAATACTCATAACATTAGTAGGACCAAACAGATCCATATGCAATAATTGGAGAGGTGTAGAGATTGTATTTATCTCTTTGGACTTATGAGAAGATTTGTGTTGTTCGCCTTTAAGACAAGCAATACAATGATCATCACATGAAAATACCTTTTATGGCAAACCTCTTACAAGGTTGTTTTTCACAAGTTTATTCATTGTTTTAAAGTTCATGTGACACATCCTTCTGTGCCAAATAGATGATTAATCAACAGAAGCTTTTGAAAATAGACAATTAAATGATGAATCATTAGATACATTCTCTAAATCCAAGCAATAAACATTGTCCTTTCTTGGTGTTCTCAGTAGTATCATACTTTCATCAACTACCTTGAACCCTTTAGCAAGGATAATACATTCAGTATCATTAAACAATATACTATGTTTCTTGTCACAAACCTGTGATACACTTAACAGGTTGTATCTCAATTGCTCAACATAGTAGACATCCTCAAATGTCATCTTACCCTTTGACACAATACCTTTTCCACTAATCTTTCCTGCAGATGGATTATCACCAAATGCAACATGTCCTTCATCAATTCTTTTGAAGTTTTGTAGGCAGGACTTGTTGCATGTCATGTGCCTAGAGCAACCACTATCAACATGCCAAATGCTCTTCCCTTTTAGCTGTTGGTTGCCCTCTGTTGTAATATCTGTGCTTGAAGATTCTGAGACTTCTGCCATCAGGGCTTGATTCTGAACAGCTTCTTCTGCTTGATCACTCCAATCAAATCCCATTTCTTCTTGAGAAACAAGAGCTTGAGTGGAGTTTTCGTTGTTTTGGAAGCTTGAGGAATGTGCTTGCTGATGGTTGCTGCCATGTTGTTGAGGAATTCCTCCTCTGCATTCTTTTGCAAAGTGTCCCATTTTGTGACAGTTGTAGCACTCCACCTTTAACTTGTCAAACCCAGCACCATCTTCTCTCCTCTGAGAAAAGTTGTTCCTTCCAGTCCTCTTTATGAATCTCTTGACCCTCATAGTTAGGATGGCCATCTGCCACTTTATATCCATCTCCTCAAGGTCATCTGCATTAATTTGTTCAATATCATCATTAAATAAACCATAATTAGCATGACTAGCAAGAAAAGCTTCTAATACAGAGTCATTAGATACATCCTGCTTAGATACATAAGCAGTACTAACTGATTCTGTATTAGTAGCAGAATCAGTAGAAGAAGAAGATGATAAAAGAGCAGCATTATGAGTGTATCCAGATGGTCTCTTCTTGGATTCAACTTCAGCCTCAAACACCTTTAAGTCATTATAAAGATCGTCTAGTTCTTTGTCTTCCAGCTTGTCATTCTGTCGAAGGAGACAGTATACATGGTCCATTCATCTCCAAGGGACTTTAAGAACTTTATGTTTACATCATCTTGATCAATCTGCACTCCAACAGTAGCTAGTTCACCAATCAGCTTGTTAAACCTGTCAAAAGTTTGAGTCATGGACTCATTCTTAGTTGACATGAAGTTTTCATACAGTTGCTTCAATATAGCCTTCTGATTTCTCTATGTACTTTTGGTACCAGAGAATCTCTTCTCTAGAGCACTCCAAAGCATCTGGGCATCAGTGCAGTTGCAGAATTGGTGTTGATACTCATTAGGAATAGCCAAGAGTAGTGTGCTCAAGGCTTTCATCTTTGTCTGCCTTATCTTCCTCTCTCCATCCGTCTTTGGTGGGATTCTTTTTCCATCTTCACCAATCTTTCCTTCATTAGATGGGCCATTCTCAATGATGTCCCACATGGAGTAATCTGTGAGAAGAATGTATTGCCTGATCCTAATCTTCCACATGTCAAACTCATTAGATCTGAGCATTGGAACCTTTGAGACCAGAACGCTATCACTTGAACCGTCCAAGATGATTGTTTTTTTCTGAGTTTAACAATGCTCTGATACCACTTGTCAGGATCGTAACTCAAACAAGAATTTAATTCACACACACTCAGAATCAATGCTAAAGAAGTTGCGGAAAAACACTTTAACACTAAAAATCAATGGAACAGTATATAAAACTCAAATCACAAGTTTATATTGATTCAACTTGATGATTACACACAAAACCTCAATCTGTTGAACAGGCTCAACAGACGTTCTATACTTCTCTATAGAAAGGATTCTATTTATCTTGAGGTTATTTCTCTCTAACAAAACATATTGAATTAATCTATCAAATACTTCTATACTATATATACAAGACTGATTACAAGATAATTATCAAAATAAAATTGATCTTCAATCTATAATTATCTCCTTTACTTTATCTTCAATCTATACAACTGTCTTCATTCCCATACGGAGTCTTCATCTCATAAGCAGCACTATCTTCATGAGCAGTATTAATTCTGAACTAGCAGTATTAATCTCAGCAAGCAATATTAATTTTGTCTCAGCAGTATTAACTTCTTCAAGCAGTAGTAATTGTGATCTGGCAGTACTAACTTCCTCAGGCAGTAGTAATAGTCATGTCTAGCAGTATTAACCATCCTTAGCACATTTCAGACCCAACAATTCTCCGTTCTCATGTCGGTCTATAAAATCCAGAAACCTGTCTTTCCATTGCTCATATTCTCCTTTGAATAAGACTGGTGGTTTTACATCGGTTCCAATGGATAAGGCATCTCTTGAAGTCATCTTGACACTTGCACAGATCTTTAAACAAAAATAAGAAAATTTCAAAATTCTGAAAATATCCAAAATTTGGCTAAGTATGGAACTCGTATGACCTTGAATGTCACTTCTCACAGATCACTTTGCACTGAACTTTTCGCAAAGGCTATCAACAAAGAAGTGAGGAATTCGCAGACTGAGGCTTGTGAATTCTCACTTGTTGCAAGTTGAAGCTTGCGAATTCCGAGCTTTTTGCAGGCTTAGGCTTGCGAATTCTTACTTGTCGCAAGCTGAGGCTTGCGAATTCTTGACTTAGAATAAATCCAACACTTCAGACAAAATTTTCGCAAAATGTTTTGCGAATTTTTTACTTAGAAAAATTCCCAAAAATCACTTCTCGCAGGGACTTCTCGTATGCTTTGGCTTGCGAGTTCTTGAGGAATTCGCAGACCAAAGAATTTGAACAGTAACAATTCGCATGTAAAGGCTTGCGAGTTCTCTACTTTGCGAACGATGTAGCCTACGAATTCTGGACTTGTCGTAAGGTATAGTTTGTGAATTCTTGCACTTTTCGCACGTAGCCTTCTGCGAGTTCTAGACTTAGAACTTTTTCACAACATCAAAAATACTCCAAGCTCTGCGAGTTCTTTAAGGATGAATCTTGTGAGTTCTACAAATCTTGCGAGTTCTTCAGTCCTTCGAGTCTGTGAATGATTTTTCAACTCCAAATCCTTCAAAACTCCAAATCTGATTCTGAAACTTTGAGAATTGATCCTCAAACACACTCTGAACAAAATTCTAACACATGATTTTTCTGAAAAACAACAAAATTACACGAATTAAGCAAGATACAGTGCATTTCAAAACTCGAACAAAAATACAATCAAATCCCAAATTCACACAAATCAGTTGTGAATTGGACAATCTAATCAACACAAAACCTTTTCTAGACACCAAATCGAGTACAAATCTAACAAAAACAATCCAAAAACACCACACAAACTCGTAATCGATTCTGGATCAGTTTTCTCTGCGAGTTCTTGAAAGTTCGATCAACAAAACAAATTCTTGAACAATTTCTGATTGATCGTGCTCTGATACCAATTGATAGTCCCACGATGTGAAAATTCAATCAAGATAACAACAAGATTAAACACCAAATGTCATAGTCATTGATTTCAATTTCAAATGATTACAAAATGCTCTCTGATGTATATTATTTCTCTTACTAAGAATATTATCACTTAAAGTGCTACTCTATTATGTGTCACCCGATTACAAGGAAAACAAAAGACTTATATACCCACAAGCTTTACAAGACAAAACACAAACTAACTATTGACTTTAGAAGACTTTGACTTTTGCTTTGAGAGTTGACTTGAGCTTTGACTTTGTATCCAAATGATCTAGGACCCAACTTTTATGTTCTAACAAGATCCTCGAAGTTGTCGCACAAAACTACGTGATAACAATGATTTTGTTGCACACGAGTTGTGCGATAAAATATCGTTCCTTCAGAGAGTCGTGTGATAACCTTGTGTTGTCGCACATGAATCGTGCGATAAAACTACTATTCACTGCCAAGTCAGGCAATAACTTTGACTTTGTCGCACAGAGGTGTGCGATAAGTATGAATGTTAGTGTCGTGGGATAGATATGAAGATCGAGAACCCTTCATCGTGTGATAAGTATGCAGATCTTTAGAATTTTTCACCAATTTTAGATTTTGAACCCAATTCTTCACCAACTGATCTGTAACTTTGAAAGAAGGTTCGAAATGCAAATCCTAACACTTTTTACTACTGAATTTTCACCAAATATGTTAGGATATTATTGTATTCAAGATTTGTTAGAGCTATATTGTATTCAAGATTAAAAGAGGGTTTAAAAGTGTAAATGTTGTAAAGTGTGGGGTGTTTACTTTGTAATTGTAATGTAATGTCAAAGTAGTTGACCTTTGACTTAGAGAGTCTAATAGGTCATGTTGACCATATAAATAGAAGGTCAAAGTGTTTGTGGTTAAGACAACACACGCACATTGTTAAACTCATATACTAGTTGATAACAATCACACAAAACAATAAAGATCAAGAGATAATAAATCAGAATAACATACCACGATCCCTTGATTAATCAATGAAAACCAGTTGTGTGTTCTTGGTACCTTGTGCGTAGGATTACAGATAATAACACGGCTACCTCAGTATTTGATAATTATGATTATGAGTTATTAGAGGATTAACCCTAAAACCTAATTAATTAAAACCTATTTATACTAAGACGTATAGGCCTAATGGGCTTGGGACCAATTACAACTTAACTAACAATAAGCTCAAATACCCCCTAGACTATTAAATACTCTTACAATTTAGACCCCCTAATTAACTTTAATCTTGAATACAATTTATGATCCAACAATCTCTCCTTTTGGATTCAAGATTAAAAAAAATTTGGCAATACTCTTCAGGTCTTCACTTTTCTTGAAAACTTCAGATACAATCTTCATCTTTCTCTTTCTTTAAAAGAAGTGTCCTTCTGACGATCATCTTCAGTCAGACTTTTGATAGATCAAATAAGCTCACTTTGAATTCTTTGAAAACTTCAGCAATCTTTACTTCAAAACTTCAAAAATTCTTGTATTCTCCCTTGTTGATTATTCTCCCCCCTTTTGATGATTGGTGAGAATCAACATCATAAAAACATAGCAAAACAATCTCCCCCTTTATGTATAGTCATCAATTAAGCACTGTCTTCATGTATAGATCCCTGTGTGGAAATAAGAGCAGTCTTTCCAGATGGAAAGAGTGATTATTTCAATCTTTTCAGATTCAAATAATTAAAATGTGGTAACCCTGAATCAACAAATGACTCAGTTAGAATGCCTGTCAGTAACACAAAGTTACTGAGTAACACAAAGTTACTATATAAATAGCTGGTTTTGATGTTGGCTCCCCAGGTCTTCCATTCAATCATCGAATAACACATGGTTATCTATGAACGTTCTGACAGAAAATGAATTTCTGTGTGCTTGTGCATGTGTGTGAAAGAAATAAGTATAGATGATTGCTTTTCAATATAGGCTCAAAGTATGTAAACTTGTTGAGACAACAACAAATTATACAAATACTCAATGTGCATGAGAAAGGGTTCGAAGGTGGGGCAACTTTCCTTCTTTTTCAATATTAGTATCTTCCAAATGAAGAACCAATAGCATATGTGCTGCTTCCCTAGAAAATGTGAAACATTCTCTTTTTGAGAAAAGAATGAGTAGCTAGTGGGGTTGTATGCAAGAGATGGCATGGGCTAGGTGCCTTTTTCAATGATGGCCACCAAAGAATGTGAACCAATCAGCTAATGTGGCTGCCCGACTCAGAAAGAAGTTTGGTGCAAACTTTGATATTCTTTTACTCTGTTCTCTCACCCTCTTTCTTTTAATTCTCACTTCTAACCAATCTCTCTTTTCCATTTTACCTCTTCACACACCATCACTCAATTCTTTTGACCCCTCTCCCCTCAATCACTCAGGGAATACTTCTTGGGTAGGAAACACTGGTTATCGTGAATCCATGGAAGTTCAATTAAACTCACACATCAAATCCCATATATTTTCCTAAAAGAACGTGCTTGTTCAACAGTCATGTATACATGTAAGCACAAAGGAATACAAACATGAAGAATAAAAATTTTGGAGAAGTCAAAACAAAAGATGTTTGACAATACGATTCTCCCCCTCAACTAAAAGAGTATGACAATTAAGCTTATAGACGATTAAGCTCTCCCTCAACTTAAGGATATATATATATATATATATATATATATATATATATATATATATATATATATATATTTAAAATGAAACAGAAAACAGAAAAATAAAGCACTGAAGTGCGGGTTCTAATCAGATGTGATTAGAAGCCATAGTCACTTGAACACACCTGCATATAAAAGAAATTATGGTAATCATTTGTGAAAAATGATTCCTCTCTCGTTAGCAACAGTTGGAAAGTAAAACACAAGATTAAGATTCAGAATACTCCCCCTAGAATCATGAGTAAGGTCTAAGATGACATGTTCAACATACCAAGTTTGCTGATGAGAAATTGTAACCTCTTTTCCTCCAACGGCTTGGTGAAAAGATCAGCTAACTGGAAGCCAGTTTGAACAAAGTTCATTTCGATATCACCTTTTTCTACATGATCTTTGATGAAGTGATAACGTACATCGATATGCTTGGTCTTTGAATGCTGAACCGGGTTAGCAGTTATGGCGATTGCGCTCTTGGAATCACAATAAATAGGGATGCGCTTGTAGTTGTACCCAAATTCCCTTAACTGTGTCTTCATCCAGAGGACTTGTGAACAACAACTAGCAGCAGCTACATATTCAGCCTCAGCAGTGGATGTTGAAACACAATTTTGTTTTATTGAGGTCCAACTCACAAGTTTGTCACCTATAAATTGACATGATCCAGAGGTGCTTTTTCGGTCTAGCTTACATCCTGCATGATCAGCATCTGTAAAGGCAGTTAGTTCAAAACGAGAATCCTTTGGATACCAAAGGCCTAAATTAGGAGTGCCTTTGAGATATCTAAGGATTCGCTTAACAACATTAAAGTGAGACTCTTTAGGATTAGACTGATATCTCGCACAAAAACATGTGGTGAACATTATATCTGGGCGACTGGCAGTCAGATAAAGTAAGGAACCAATCATGCTACGATACACATTTTGATCAACAGGTTTACCAGAGGGATCTGTATCTAAGAGTGTACCAGTAGCCATTGGTGTTTTCATAACTGAACTATCTGACATATTGAACTTTCTTAACATGTCATTTATATATTTAGCTTGATTAAGGAAAATGCCTTCGGGTAATTGATTTACATGTAAACCAAGAAAGAAATTTAATTCACCCATCATCGACATTTCAAACTTTGTTTCCATGATTTTAGAAAAGTTCTTGCAAAATTTCTGATTTGTTGACCCAAATATTATGTCATTAACATAAATCTGAATGAGAATCAAGTCCTTACCTTGCCTTTTAAGAAATAAGGTAGTATCAACCATACCTTTCTTGAAACCAGAAGCTAAGAGAAATTTAGTGAGAGTTTCAAACCAGGCTTGTGGTGCTTGTTTAAGACCATAAAGCGCTCTGTCTAGCACATAGACATGATCAGGGTGATGAGGATCAACGAAACCTTCAGGTTGTGCCACGTAGACTTCCTCATGCAGAACGCCATTCAGGAAAGCTGACTTTACGTCCATTTGATAGACTGTAATGTTTTTGTGCGCTGCATATGCCAAGAAGATTCTGATGGCTTCAATCCTTGCAACTGGGGCGAATGTTTCGTCGTAGTCAATGCCCTCCTGTTGACAGTACCCTTTTGCAACCAATCGAGCTTTGTTTCTCACAACTACTCCAGCCTCATCTTTCTTGTTTCTGAAAACCCACTTAGTTCCAATAACAGTTTTACCTTTAGGTAGTGGGATCAAGCGCCATACCTTGTTCCGTTCAAATTGCAGAAGCTCGTCTTGCATAGCAGAAATCCAAAAGGGATCACGTAGAGCTTCTGATGCTTTCTTTGGTTCTAGGGAACTAAGGAAGCTTGAAAACATGCAGAAATTAGCTGATGCGAACCTTGTCGTAACACAAGATTGTACGTCACCTATCATGTTATGCAGGGGATGATCCTTAGTCCAACGATGTGTTCTTGGTAAGGATTCAACTGTTTGTTGCGTGTTTGATGCATTGTATTCATCATGCACGGTAGGTAAATCCATAGATGTACTCGGGACATCTTGTACTGGTGTTTCTGATACTGAAGCTTCCGGAGTAGCAGCTGAAGTACTCGTGACTTCATTTCCAGAAGAATTATCTGCAGAGACAGATTCAACATTAGTAGAGTCAGAAACTAACGGTTTACTTGTACCTGATGGAGATGCAGTGACATCTTCGGATGGTCCAGACATGTCTTCAGAAATAGTAGGGACCTCCGAGCTTGTTGTTGAAGTTGATATGCCTTTGTCAAAATCTGCACAAATATCATCGAAGGCATCAATAAATAATAAATCTAACTCAGATAGAGTAGAGTTAGAGTTATAGGAAGTAGATTCTTTAGAAGCTGGTTCTATTCTGGAGTGAATAGAAGCTTTGTTCTTAAGTCCGAGTTCTGAACTGTTATGTCCAGAAGTCTGAGTTGAATTCTCATCAAAGGAGACATTCATGCTCTCAACAAGCTTCTTAGTTCGAATAATGTAGATTCGATAAGCTTTGGATGTCAGAGAGTATCCAACGAGATATCCTTCATCCGCCTTCTTATCAAATTTTGATAATCCTTGACGCTCTCTAAGAATGTAACACCTGCAACCAAAAACACGAAGGAATTTGATGTTAGGTTTACGATTGTTGATTAACTCATATGCTGTTTTGTTAAAACGTTTGACCATAATGGTACGATTCTGAGTAAAGCATGTTGTTGCGACTGCCTCAGCCCAAAGATACATGGGTAGATCAGAATATGCAAGCATAGTACGAGCAGCTTCAACAAGAGTGTTGTTCTTCCGTTCAACAATGCCATTTTGCTGTGGAGTGTAAGCTGCGGAGAAGTTATGTGAAATGCCCACAGAGATAAGATAACTCTGCAAGGTGTCATTCTTGAACTCCGTGCCGTTGTCACTGTGAAGAGTACGAACTGGCAATTGAAGACGTACTTGAATGCGCTTAATAAAAGCGATAATCAACTCTGGCGTATCTGACTTGTTGCGAAGAAACTCGAGCCATGTATACCTTGAATAGTCATCTATCATTACTAAAACGTATTTCTTTCCGTTGATAGACGCTGTTCGCATTGGGCCACAAAGGTCCATATGAAGAAGTTCCAGTGCAGATGAGGTTGATGATTCAGTTTTGGACTTGAATGAGCTTCGCTCCATTTTGCCCATCTCACATGCAGAACATAGTGAGTCTTTTTCGAACCTCATTTCTGGTAGACCTTTGACCAAACCTTGTCTCTGTAGCTTAGGTATGGATCAGAAATTCTGATGAGACAAGCGGCGATGCCACGTCCACGATTGTGCTTTAGAAGCTTTGGCTAGTAGACATACTGGACGTGTGGCAGACAGTGTAGGAAAATCTACATAATATAGATTTCCATGGCGCTCAGCTTTGAAGACTTTGTAACCATCGGGATCTTAAAGATAGCAATGAGTTGTTGTGAAGAGAACTTGATATTTCATGTCACAGAAGTGACTGGTGCTAAACAAATTATGATCAAGTCCTTCAACATATAACACCCTTTGAATCTTCACAACTCCATTATCAAGCATGCCATATCCTCTGACGTGTACTTCTACTTCAGAATTTGCAAAACGAACTGCTCCGGCAGGCTCCTCCACATAGTTATGCAAGATGTGCTTGAATCCTGTCATGTGGCGTGAACATCCGGAATCTATCACCCATAGTCGACAGGACTGCAAAAGAGACAATTAGTTTTGCTTAGGTACCCATATCAGGATGGGTCCTTCGCGGTTAGTACCAAGCAATTCAGGAATATCAGCAGGTTTAACTTTCACTCTCCATTCGTAACGGGGTTTTGGAACCCATTTCCAAACCATTTTAACATTTAATTCCTAAAAGTGCTTTTTAGAACTAGGATTGGCAATCTTAGCACGAAACACTTTCGGTTGTGTGGAAGAATTAGAATTAGAATTGGAATTAAGGTTCACTTTAGCTTTTCTTTTACTCTTCTTGGACTTAGGAGTGGAGTAGTATTTGAAAGAATTATCCCAGCAGTGTTTGCAATAAAGATTATTTCGAGCAAAATTCATAAACTTAGATTTATCGGAACAAATCTTACATTCATGTCCATCAAAAGAATTACTTTTCAAAATAATACTGTCTGAAATATAACTATTTGTAACAAAAGATTCACTAGAAGTCAAACTATCATTTTTATTCAAACTAGTAACTTTATTCTTCTTACTCCTCCCAACTCCAATTCCTTTTATAACTGAAACAGAAACAGGAACCTTGTTAGTCTCTATCTTAGAGGGTGGTTCTTTTCTAGAGTTACTTGAAGTCTCACCCTTCTAAAAAATACTAGGTGGATATTCAGGACAATCAGAGTAAACAACTGAAGGTTTTACAGGAGCATCAAATTCTGGATTAGTTCTTACCTTCCAGCTTGGATCATTGAACATCTGTTTATCATTTGAAGCATTCTTAAACAAAGTAATTTTCAAATCATTGATCTCTGTGCAAAGCTCTTGATTTTCTTTCAAAGATTTTTCAAGTTTAAATTTGAGATCAAAGTTTTCATCTTCAACCTCATCAAGAGACTGTTGCAACATATCAATTTGCTTCATCAATTCAGATGTATGATCACTCACAGAATTTGACTTCTTTGAAGTAGAAACAGGATCAGAATCTGAGGCAATCATCATTTCAGAAAACCTTTCCTCGGTCATGTTTTCAATAAACTCCATTTTGTCATTTTTAGAACAAGATCCATTCGTGATGATAGTTTCTTCTTCAACCTCTTCAACAAGTAAAGGTTTAGAAGCAATGGGATTTGAGACTGATGGTATAGTGAATGGATCAACATCTGATTCATACTCATCATATTTGCATGCAGTCTCAGGTGGAACAGTGTCATTGTTGACTGATTCTTTTGAAGATGTGGTAAACAGTGAATCAAACTCAGCCAATTAGATCTTTCTAGTCTCATAGCTTTTGTTCAAATCACTATATTTAAAACCAACGGATTTAAAAGAATTTTGAGAATCAGTGTACAAGACTTGTTTTCTCCCATTTCTTCTTTACCTTTGTTCTTTGTAAAAGGTTTAGAAGTACTTGCTTCAACGAAGGTTGCATGAATGTTAGGAATGGGTCTGATTGTGGAGCCTAGTTTATCAAAATTATACAAGTGCTCCGGTGCCTTTTTCAAAACATCGTTAATTGCCAGACCCAAACCAGGTTTAAGTTTATAAAACCTCTCATCTTGGAGTTTATTGGTCAACAGATTTAATGTCTGCTCAGTATGACCTCGTTTCATGTTAATATCCTCCAATTGCTTGATTTTGGTGAAAGCTTCATTTCTTTCTTTAAAACAAACTTGAAATCTAATTTTATACTCACCCTTTTCAGCATTGAGATTTACAAGATCCTTTTCTAAACCAGATATTTTTCGTTTTAAAGATTCTTTCTCAACTTTTAAACCATCCTTTTCTTTTTCTTTTTCTTCCACAACAACTTTTAGCAAAGCGTTTTCATCACGAAAACTCAAAACATTTTGATGTGCAGAGCTAAGTTTACCTTTCAGTAAAGCAAATTCATCTTTCATATTATGTATTTGGGCCATCAAATATTCAATAAGTTCAAAATTATCACTTACCTCAGAGTTCGCATCTTCGGAATGTGCCTCAGAAGCTTCATCGTCACCATCCAGTTTTGCCATGTAGGATACTTGGGTGAAGTGCGCCTGCTCCTTGTCATCAGAACTTTGGAACAACCAGTTTTCTTCTTCAGCCATAAGCACCTTTCCTTCTTCAGCTTTCTTGGCAATGAGTGACTTCCTTGCATAGTATTCTGAGTTCTTTACTTTCTTGAACTTGCAATCTCTGGAGAAGTGCCCAAATTTGCCACAATTGTAGCATCTTCCTGGTTTATCCTTTCTCTCTTCTTTCTTCTCCTCTCTCTTTTCTTCTCTTCCGTCATGCCTTGGCTTGTATCGCATTTCAGACTTCTCTTTCTTGTATCCATCATACTTTGGCTTTGAGTAGTATTTCTTCTTGCCAAAGCTCTTCTTGAATCGTCGAGTAATTAGAGCCAAGTTCTCAAGGAACTTTTGTATATCCAGATCAGAATCAATCTCCAGTTCTTCATCACTTGAATCAGATTCGGACTCAGTAACCTCAGTAACCAGAGCTTTAGACACCCTTTTCTTTGACCTTGCAGAGGATATAGGAACTGAACTATTTCCTTTGCCAGCTATGAGAGCCACAGATTCTTTCAGATTATTGGACTCATTATTAATAGATCTCACCTCATCCTCATGATGAGAAAGAGTAGAGAAGATATCAGTGACGTTTTCTTGAGCCATGTTCTTTGACATCTGGAGGTCGATGGCAAAGTTCTTCCACTCAGGATTCAGGTTCTTGATGAACTTGTAATTTATCTCAGAAGCGGATTTAGAGATGTTGTTCCTCCACAAGTCATTGAGAATAATGTTATATCTGTTGTAGGTATCTAGCAGTGACTCTCCTTCTCTTGCATGAAATCCCTCATAGGCATTAATGCACAAATTCTGCTTTGTCTGAATTGAAGCTTCACTTCCCTCAAATTGTCTTGCTAGTTCATCCCAGATTTCTTTAGCTGAATCTCGACTGTCTACCCGATTGTAGATGTCATTTGGGATGGCCATTGTCAGGTAAATGAGAGCTTCTTTATCTATCTTGTACATATATTTTTCTTTAATAGTGAAGAACTCATACGGTTTAGGAACAAATATGTCAGCGATTTCTGGAGAGGTGTTAGTTGCAGCTTGACCCTGTACTCTGATCATTGGATTTACTGGACCAGAGGTGATTGACTCCATGTATTCTCTGTTCTTGTGATTCAGAAACTGGATCATTCTCTTCTTCCATTGCTGATACTCATTAGCCATGAGGACAGGAGGTTGGGACTGAGAGCCCATTGAGAGAAGCTGGTTCGACATCTTAACTGTATGGTTAGAAATCAAATTATCTGTACCAAGAGAATCAACTAGATAAGATCATTAGAATCAAGAATTTGGATAAAGACTACACTAACAAATTTTCAGAAAAATAAATTTCCAAAAAAAAATATTCAAATGCAGAATTAGCACAGTATAAAACACAAATAAATTAACCACAGAAAAATTGGCGCAAAAGTCTTGAAACAGAGGAGCTTTGTGCGAATAGGCAGTGGCGTAAAAAATGAGGTTTGCGCTTGTAATGGGTCGCACGAAGAGTGTTTTGCGCGAACAGTTGATGGCGCAAGAAGGGATTTGCACGAGGTATGGGTCGCAAGAATCTGAGGTTTGCGCGAAGAGTTGATGGCGCAAACCGATGTCTTGACCGGATCCTTGCTCGACCGGTGTCTTGCTCGACCAGACTTGAGTGTCGACCGGACCCAAGTGTCGACCGGACCACTGTAGCGACCGGACCTAAGTGTCGACCGGATCAATGTATGCGACCAGATAAGTATCGACCGAATCAATGTATGCGACCGGATAAGTATCGACCGGATCAATGTCTGACCGGTGTCAGCGACCGGAGTGTGACCGGTGTTATCGACCGGAGTGTGACCGGTGTTATCGACCGGACTATAGCGACCGGTATGTCTCTGACCGGTGTTTCGACCGGGACCGGACACGATGAATAACGACCGATGTTCTTAGTTCGACCCAGAAACTCGATTATCAACCCAGAAGGCAACTTGGAACACTCTATCTAAATGAAAAAAAAACATACTTTTGCATCCATAGACATGTATTGAACAAAACCCAAACAAACTTAATGATTAATATCAACTTTTAAGCTTCAATTCGATAGATGCAGTACTTGACAATCCATGAACTTGTTAACCCAATATCCAAAAAATCATCAAAAATTCAATCGATTTATGAGTTTAAAGTGCAATTAATCTGTCAGATAACATTCAATAACATAAAACTCATCTAATCAGATCGATTTCAAGCATAAAAACACATTAATTCAAGAAATTGATTATCGCACAGTGAAAAGTCGATAAACAATAAAATCGATGAACAGATAACTGTTTGATCCAAAAACTTGATTCTTTAGGCTCTGATACCACTTGTTAAACCCAGATACTAGTTGATAACAATCACACAACACAATAAAGATCAAGAGATAATAAATCAGAATAACATACCACGATCCCTTGATTAATCAATGAAAACCAGTTGTGTGTTCTTGGTACCTTGTGCGTAGGATTATAGATAATAATACGGCTACCTCAATATTTGATAATTATGATTATGAGTTATTAGAGGATTAACCCTAAAACCTAATTAATTAAAACCTATTTATACTAAGCCGTATAGGCCTAATGGGCTTGGGTCCAATTACAACTTAACTAACAATAAGCTCAAATACCCCCTAGACTATTAAATACTCTTACAATTTAGATCCCCTAATTAACTTTAATCTTGAATACAATTTATGATCCAACACACATTCAGAGATAAAAAACACTGTCAAGAACACACAGAGAGCTTACAGAGAGATCGCAACAAATAGGTATATGAGTTTATGGAAGTGTTGTAATCTGTGATCAATCAATGAAAGAGCATTTCCTATATTGTTTGTGTGATTATCTTGAGTTAGAAACTGCAACAACAAGTGGTATCAGAGCTTAATTCGACAAAAAATCAACAACCATGACTTCACACTCTGCGTTTCTGATCTTCGATTGGTTCTTGAGTTTTAGACTATAATTGATTGAATTTTTGATTGTATTGTGTTCGATTAGTATCATAGAACTGATTTGTATAGGTTAAATACACAATTGCACTGTAATTTTCATTCAATTTGTGGTTTTTGTGATTTTTTGGTTTTACGAGTTCGAACACTGTTCAATCATGGAATTGTAATTCTGAGTTCATTTTACTGTAATTCTTTGTTTGTAATTGGTTCAAATAGTGATCGTAGACAAATTGATCAAGTTTCAAATCAAAATTCAAAGATTCAGTAAGGTTTCAATTGATTTGAAGGGATTTTTCATCGAAAACTTAAAGAACTCGCATAATCCAAGAAGAACTCGCAAGATCTACACTATTCGCATAAGGAATTCGCATAGCTTTGTTTTTCTGAGAATACAAGTATGGAATTCGCATAAGAGTGATATACGAAATGCACAGAATTCGCATATAGTCTCATACAAAAAGTCAAGGAATTCGCATCTTCTTGTATACGAAAAGTTGGTGGAAATAATTCTAAGGACAAAATTCGCATATAGTCTCATACGAAAAGTGTAGAATTCGTATAAGGAGGCATACGAATTTCTCAGAATTCGCATCGTGTTATATATGAAGTTCTCAGAATTCGCATAAGTATATCATACGAATTCTTGTACTTTTCACATAGAAAGCTGAAAATCAAGAATTTTTTCTAAGTGTAAAACTCGTATCTCCATGTCGTGCGAAAAGTTCATGTGAAGAGTTTGAAGTTCAAATTTTGTCTAAGTCAAGAATTCTCATATAGTCGTGTGCGAATTGTTCAGAATTCGCATACAGCGTCGTGCAAATTTCTCGGATTTTGCATATAACTACGTGCGAATTTCGTAGAATTCGTATATCAAGTTTTAGCTCCAACTCATTAGAATAGAAGTATTGAAAAATAGTCTAAGTATAGGAACTTCAGAAGACTACTCAAAACACCAAGTACACCATAGAAGTTACAATGCTCATAAAACTCTGTCGACCATCTACTCGAGAAGTTCTTAACCTGAAGATGAGTTTCAGATCACAGAGCCTCTATGATGGCTAACCTCTGGAGATGGAAGACTTGAAGATTACAAGACAATGGTTAAAGACAAGACCACGTGCAGAACATGTGCGGCCTGCTGTACGAAGATTATGAGGACCATTTCATGCGGCTCCACGATGTATTACTTTACAGGTGGCATTCCTTATACGGAATGCCAACCTTTGTCTTGTACTATTGTGTACTCCTTATTCTATATGAGTAGAGCACCTCCTACTTTGTAAATCACGCGAGCATACACACATTCGAGAGAACCTTGTATTCCTTGAGAGCATTTTCACACACAGTAGTGCATGTTCTTGGTGTATTAGCAGTATTAATGAAACAGTTTCTTCAATAACTAATTCCTATTTGTTTGTGATTCTGTTTTAATACTAGCTTGTGTGTTTACTACCATTCTAAAACTATTTTACTACATTGGAAACTGCTTCTGCACTCTAAATCATTTGTTTAGTGTAGTTTATAGTGAATCTTGTTTAGAACATTGTATTTGGGATCAACAATTGGTATCAGAGCAGACTTTGATCTTTAGTATCAAAGGATCCTGTTCTATACTTGATTCTAGTGTACTTGGTAGTTGTTTGAGTCTGTTCTTCATCTTGTTCATCATTCAAAAGAACATTCTCTGTTTTCTGGGTTTATTTCAACTAGTTTAATATAGATTCAAAAGTAGGTGTGTTCTAATTTCTAGAACAACTTCAAAGCTTGCTTGTTGGTTATTAACACTCTTTCAAACCATATACTCATCATTTTGAGTTCATCTTCATCCCTATCTACATTTCATCTCATACTCTATTTTTGCAAACATTTTTGTCACCTTAAAGATGGCAAATGCAATGAACTTTTTCAGCTCAGGTTCTCAATCAAAACCTCCTACTCTACTAAGGGATGAATATCCCCAGTGGAAAATCAGGATGATGCACTTTCTTGAAGGTGTAGATCCTGGATTAGTTGAGTTCCTCCATAATCCTCCATATATTCCTATGACTAATGTTCCTCATGTTCCTGCTACTGTAAACACACCTGAGATCCCTGAATATCAACATCCCAAACCCATGGCTGAATGGGCTGAACAAGAAAGTACTTTACATGAACTTACTAAGAAAGCCAATAGGCTACTCATCATGGCCATCCCAAATGACATCTTTCAGTATTTGGATTCTTTTGAAACTTCGAAGGATCTGTGGTTAGAACTTGAAAAACAGCTTGAGGGTGGTGCTAAAACCCTAAAGAACAACAGAGCCCTATGCATAAATGAATATTTTTCTTTCAAAGCTCTGCCGGGTGAATCCATTCAGAGCACTTATAACAGATACAACTCCCTAATCAACAAATGCAAAAGATATGGAATCAATAGAACATCTGAAGAAAACAATGTCAGGTTTCTTCAGAGCCTCAATGATGAATGGCTCCACTTGACCATGTCTATGCAAGCAACTCTGGATCTTGATGTTTGGTCCATATCTGATCTTTTTGGAACATTGATAAGCCAAGAGAATCGAATCTCGAAGTTGATGGTTCCAGTTGGTGGACCTCTGGCATTGGTTGGAAATGCCACAGAGGTCTAGGATAAAGGGTAGAAGGAAAAGATGACAGAGGATGTTCAGAAGAAGAAAAAAAGAAGAAGGTACTTGTAGCAGAGAGTGATAGCGAGGAAAGTTCTGAGGAGGAGATGGATATGACTTCGATGGCAAAAATTCTTGCCTTTATGACCCAAGAATACAACAGGGGTCTTAAGAAGAAGGCTGCATACAGAGGAAGAGATGAGAAAAATGACAGAGGAAGAGGATATGGTGAACAGAGACAAGATGAGAGAAGAGGTGGACAGAAGATGGACGGCAGAGGTGGAGACAAGGCTCCCCAACAAAACAAAGGTTGCTTCAAGTGTGGGAATCCAGGGCACTTCAAGGAAGAGTGCAGATCAAATGCCAACAAGGGTAAAACCTGTTCGAGATACTGCTTTCTTCAAGAAAAAGGCAAAGTACTACACTCAAAGGTCCTTGATGGTTGAACAAGAAAATCTTGTTACTGATGAGTCCTCTGATGAGGGGTACAACAATGCACTCTTATGTGGCATGGAAGAAGTCAACACCTCTGACAGTGACAGTGAGGTATCCACTTCTGAGTCATCTTCAAATGACTCTGAAAACAAATTCTTTAAACTTCAAAATGATTTTCTTGCTTGTAAAAACACGTGCTCAGAGCTTGAGAAAAAGATTGCCTTCTTTGAGCGAGAAGCCAAACTTCTTACTCAAGAAAAGGATAAGCTCTATCTTGAGAAGAAACTACTTGTTTCTGAGCATATTTCTGAAAAGAATGTGTTAAAAGAAAAGGTTTCTAAACTTGATCAAGCCTTAAAAGAAAGGATTAAAGAGCTAAGGAACAATGAGAGTGATAAATTAAATGCTATATCTTTAAAGAACTTTTTGCAAAGAGAGAGAGAAGTCCTTCACCAAGACCTGTTCGATAGAGATCTGATCATTAGAAAATATCAGGATGCACAGAAGGTGCATGAAAAGGTAAATACCCAAATTGGTAGAAGGGGTATAGGGTTCGATGATACTGACCCCTATACTGGGAATAAAAGAAACAAATCTTTTGCAAACATCTTCTGTCCTGGGCAATTTTTAAAACCAAGTCTTCCAAATTTGATGTCCACATTTAAGAGGCGCATAACCTCTGAAGGACCACATCTGAGGAAGCCTCTCCAGATGACAAATGTATGGTATGAAAACAATGATTTTTCATCATCACTCTCTGAAAAGAGAAAACCATTCTAAGGAAATATCTGTCTCAAAAACAGATAGGGCTCTTCAGATGTGGTCATCCAGAGACTCAAACTAAAATGGCCTTTGTGTGCATGATGATTCCTGAAAAAGAACTGTCCTCTGAGGCACCAAAGTTTGTGCCAGCCTCTGTGGAAGAAAAGATCTTCAAAAGATTTTTCGAAAATGACTTGAGAAAAACATATGAAAACCACTTTCTAAACCATCCTGATATACCCTCTGAAGTGAAAGAAATCTTTGAACAAGATTTATTGAAATGTCTATGTGTTCCTGAAGTGGTCCTTTACATACTAAAAAATCTAAACATTTCTAAGGACACTAATGATGGACAAGGCAACACATGTTTAGAAAATTACGCCTCCATCCACAGAGATTTTCTTGATTCAGATTCTGAGTCGGAGTCTGAACCACCCTCTGTCGATGAAGAGACTAGTTCTGTGGAACAAGATATAGTTCTCTGTACTATGGAGGAATATAAGTTACCCTCTGGCATTCCTAACAGAATGATTACTGTTGGTCCTGGAGGTGCTTAACAAGTTTGTAGAAGGGGGGGTTGAATATAAACACAGAATTTAAAGTTTAATAAATTGTTTATTGATAAATCAAACACAATTTACAAGTCTGTTGCGGAATAAGATTAAGTAAGACTCAATCTAAACAAACTTAAGAAAACACTAAGATGATTGCACAAGAATATAGAGAATGGGGGATTAGAGATAATAGAAAACAAGGGTTTCTATGAAGGTTCAAGAATAGATCACACTTTCAGATGGAGAGGTGATCTTTCTATTTATACCCTATGCATTAAATGCATGGCAGGGCACTTTAAACGTGTCCTTCATTGACTGGCTGAGAGAGTCTGACTTTGGGAGACATGCTTTCGGCCGTATCATGAACAGTGTAGTTGAAAGAGTTATTGTATGAATTGTGGCAGAGGTATGTCCGTTCTGACACATCGTACTGGTTGTTCAAGGTAAGACAAAAGGAGACTTGAGGCATAAGCTATGTGATCGTTTGATCGCTGAATATCTCTTCCTTCAGAGATACAAAGAAGTTCAGCTATCGCTGAAGCTTTTCCTCATGTTCCTTCGCGTATAAGTAGTCGTCTTTGCTTCACTGATATCCGCATCAGGTCACTAGTAGACTTGTCTTTGTTCAGTGGCTTCGTCTTCGATTTAGCTATGAACATCTGTTGACGCGAGACTTGTTATCAGGGATTACATTAACTGTTTACATCAGAAACTATCAACGATAACTGAACAGACTCAGTCTGATCGCTGATAGTGAAACACTAAAACATATGAAATGTTTACAAGAAAGGTCATCAGCGATAACTGAACAGACTCAGTCTGATCGCTGATGGTGAAACACTAATACATATTAATACGTAATCTTCACTAAGTATAGAAGAGGGTCGTTATCAAATCACTGAGAGAGTTTGGATCAACAATCTCACCCTATTTGATAATGACAAAGTAACTGAAGAAAATTACTTTATAGTTCAAAATAAAGGAATAATTAGGACTCATAACATACATGTCCCAATTACTATTTTGAGGGATCTTTTACAGTACTAATAGAGTTAAGTACATCACTGGAATTTTCATTAATTCAAAGATAGAATTACAAGATATGAAAATTACAAGTACAAGTGAGGAACTAAATACTGTAAGTTTTACTAATAGATTACAAGAAATAGGAAACTAATCTATCAGCTATCTAAAGAAGACTTAGGAGGATTGATCATATACTCAGGTATTTCTTCTCCTTTTTGCCTTCGCTCTAAAGATTCTTGGCTAATGATTGATTTGATTGGCTCAGCAGCAGAAGAGAAGTCACACCATAAGCACAAGAGATCCTTGAGATGACTGAGGGGACATATAGGAATTTCAGATACTCTTTGGAATCTGAGCTCTTCCTCATCATCTCTGAAGAAGATTCCAAAAGGTTCTTTAAGAACTTGTCCTGCAACATATGGTCCAACAGGGGGCAGAGATAGATCGAGAACTGAAAGATCAGGAGGAGGACCAAATAGAGCTTCTCTTGAGAATTTGATGGAGGTTTCATTTCTTATCACATCGACATTTTCAGACGAGGAGGAGACAGGATTTCTTTTGATTTGCTTTGGCTTAGTAGGAAGATCAGATGGCACCTTTAGGATTGCAGCGACTCTGTTGATGAGAGCATCATTTATCCCTTCAACATAGCCTCTGTAGATTGACTTCGATTTCTTCAGCGCATCTTTGAACTCAAGCCATTCCATGTAGCCGAAGCTTTCCAGCTTTGAAACGAACATAGCCTTGCAGCTTCCATCCTCTCTGGTAATCTCTATAGTGACAGAAACTTTATCCTTCTTCTTTCTCCCAGAGATAACGACTGCTGCGATCTTCATTGGGTCAGAGCGATAGTCGATTTTATGCTTGCACCAATCAACTGAGTTATCGCTGACCGCTAGTTCTTTTGAGAGCTCCTCTTCAATCTCTTTCAATAGAGCAGCCTGGACTTCCACTGGTTCGTTTTTCAACTTCTTGTCTTTGACTTGAGAGGACTGAATCTTGAGAGCAAGAGATGCATCTCTTTGACAATCAGCTATCGGCTTCTCAGCCCTGACAGATTCTTTGATTTCAGCTTCAGTCAGGAACTCTAGATCTGTCGATTGAGTAGGGACCTTCAGTCATTGTTTCTTTAGATGAGAGATCATCTCTGATCTTCTCTTCATCTCTTCCTCTGACCAGTGAGATGGTCTAGAGGGCCTTCCTGGATGTTGCAGGGACTGTTTTTCTTCTTCATCTTCTTCATCAATCTCATTTACAGATATTGGGATTATTTCTTCATCAGCTATGGGAGATGGGATTATTTGTAGTTTTTTACCCTTAAGCATGGGAGAGAACTGTCTGGTCAGAAAATAGAAAGAAACAAAGTTAGGTTTTATATTGGGAAGGAGGGAGATAAAGGCTAGAAGAGAACAGGGTTAGGGAATTTATAGAAGGATATAGGAACAAGTGAAAGGCATACCTGAGAAGGATTCTCCTCATATAGTGAAACTGTCTTCAGGTTTCCCTCAGCAACTGTACCCTTGGATTTGCTTTGGGAAGGGGTTCCTGAGGATGTTCCATGACTCCCCCTGCTGTGATAACTTCTTTCGAAGTTATCACTGAAGATGTGATGGTTGCAGAACACCATAAGAACTGATCTTCTTCATCATCATCATCATCATCTTGATGAGGTTGCTCTTCATCCTGATCTTGAAGATCAAGATCTTCTTCTTCATCTTCCTCCTCTTCTTCTTCATCGACTAAGTCTTTGAAAGAAAGAGGGGCATTGTCAGCAACCTTCTCCCCCTCAACATGAGAGGGATGATCCTGTTGAACCTCAGCAGC
Organism: Arctium minus; assembly: GCA_954870635.1. NCBI lineage: Eukaryota > Viridiplantae > Streptophyta > Magnoliopsida > Asterales > Asteraceae > Arctium > Arctium minus. The sequence goes on along the minus strand of OX941089.1, from coordinate 44,474,273 downwards.
AGCTTCCTCCTCCTCTATAATTTCTTCAGCATCCTCCTCCCCCTCTTTGTCATTATCATCTAGGGAGAGATCTTTGGTTGTAGAGGATGATTGTGCAGATGAAAACTTTCGGACTTCAGCCTCTAGACTATCCAGGCATCCTTCAATCACAGGGAGAACTAAAGTAGCCTGATGAATAAATTCAACAGCTATGTTCAGTTGGTTGCGGTCGTCCGATGTGAAAGAAGGAGAATGAGTCGGAGCTGGTGCATTCGGTTTGTCAAGGACTTGCTGATGAAGAGCTGTGCAGGAATCCACTTTTGTGGAGAGAGCATCAAACTGTCACTGAGTATCCTCCCTTACTTTGACAATCTCTTCTTGAAGAGTAGAGATTTGAGAGGCTTCAGCTTTTATGGAGCAGGTAGTTGTCAATGTCTTCAGCTCGTCACCAGCGATATTGACTACGTTGGTGGTTCCGTTGATGGAGGTGGTGAGAGAATCCACCTTGACCCCCAAACTGTTGACATTAGCGTCAACAGTGGCCATATTAGGACCTGAATGAAATGTTAGTTGTTTAGAGACAGGCTTATATGGAAATATGGGAGCAGTGTTTGGGATTATAGGAGTAACTGAGTTATCAAACAATTTGTAGAATTGCATAGATTCTTTAAACGTTTGATGATCAGGTCCTATGGGTCCAAGCTGTGGTTGTGTATAAATAGATGGAAGGGTAGAGAGCAATGAAATAGGAGGACTAGTAACAGGGATAGAAGAAGTTTGGTAGAAGGTACCTCAGTTGATTGAAGAACTGAGATTTCAGGTTGAGTCACTGTTGTTGTAACAGCGACCGAGATCGCTGGCACGGTTGATGTGATCACAGCTGCAGATGTGGAGGAGAGGACCACAAAATCATCCAAGGAAGTTTGTCGAGAAACTTCCTCAGACCTTGAACTAGTGGCGCTTGTCTCCCTTAGTCACTTTGGCCTTCTTCGAAGGACCAAATGAACTAGCTGATGGTCATTTGGAACCACTGGTAGCGGCAGGTCTAGTAGAAGAATGAACCTCATGTGTGGCCGCTGAAGTAGAAGAATGGAGAGAGAGGCGAGAGCGTAGGGTAGAAATACTTACCTCGTTGTCCAGCGGTTTGACCTCTAGGGAACGCTGACCCACCTTGGCGAAGGAGCTATCAGGAGTAGTGGGGTAAGAGTTGGCGTAGAGGAACTTCAGATATGCACAGATGAACCGTACATATGGGATCTTGGGATCCCTCTCCGTCTTCTCTATCTTTGACCTTAGATCGTCAAAGATAGCGGTGGCAAAGTCAAAGTTTTTGCCAGCAATCACTGAATAGGCCATCCGGAGTTGTACCTTGTTGGCCTGATCAAGGGAACCACTTTTCCCACTCATGCATTGAATGAAGTGAGAAAAGATAAAGTTCAACTGAGAAGGCATGTTCACCTTCTTGATGAGAGTCAACTTCTTGTTGGGGATTGTGGAGTGGGGCTTGTTGTCCCAGCAGTACTCCATATCATCCAGAAACTGGATTAGTTCAGCGTCAGTTGGCAGAGCTTCAAACCCACTCTTGGGTTTGTCAGGAAACCTGAGAGCCTTCCTAAAGCTGAAAGCCGTCATCATTCCTTTTTTTAGGTCAGTGCAGAAAGAAATGGCAGGAACCTTGTCACCTTTCTTGTTGGTGATGGTCGATTCTTCAACTGTGAACCAAAATTGTTGAAGTAGAGTTTTGGAGGGTTTTGGATCAACAGTGAGGGCATAAGCAATGTAGGATTGCTTCAGGAATTTAGCAGCATCCACCAGGTGTGGATATTTGATTCCATCAAAGTCTAATCGTCCAAGGTGGTTGTTCTTGGGGACTTCAGAGTCAGTGATGGCAAACTTGACGTTCTTGGAAGCAACAAGAGCGGATTGAGCCATTTCTGAATATGGAAATAGAAGATTAGAAGAAAAGTTTAGTCTAAAAATAAAGAAGGTTTTACCAATTTCTTTTTGAGGAAAGAAACAGAGAAAAACCCAACATATTTGAAGATTAAAAACAGTGTTCTTAATGAAAAATTTGATGAACAGTGAGAAAACCAAATATTTTGGAAGAATAAAATAAAAAAAAATGATTTTATATGATAAAAAATCTCATAGAAAACCCATAATGATGGAACATAAATGGAGTTTATTAACAAGATTGAAATAGGAATAAGATCAAAGTAACCTGTTGATCTTGAATGAGGATGATGCAGATGCTTGAAATTTCTTGAGAGAGAATGCTTGAGAGAGAATTTCTTGCTCAAAAAGGATTTTCAGAAAGCGTAAAATGATAAGAATGGAAAAACATTCTTTTTATACGTGTGAGAGTAGGAGAGAGAGAAAGGCGGGAAAACAAATGTTCATCATGACATGGACACATCCCACGAAGTTGATTGGATAGAAGTGCAACGGACGGACTTGTCAGAAAAAGTCATGTCGTGGATTGTCGGTTCAAATGACATCATAGGAGAGAGAAAAACATTTCATTTGTCATTTTTGAAATTATCTCTAAAGAAAAGTCAGAGATAGGTTTTCCTTTGAAAGAATCACTGATAAAAATTCAGAGATTGATTTTTATTTTAGAAGGATCACTGAAGAGAAAAATCAGTGATAGATTTTGTTTTTCAAAAAGCTTTTAATCATTTGAAGAAAACTTCAGTGATCAAAGTTTTATTTTTAAAACGTCTTATTGACTGAAGATTCAGTGATTTGGAGTAAAAAAACATACCTGCGAGTTAGAGTTTTAATCAGAGATTGAATGATAAAAGAAAACTTATAGTCACTGGCACAATGCATGAAGGCTGAAGATTTACTCTTCGAGATTCAACATTCCAAGCTTACTGATGAGAAAGTTGAACCTTGTCTCATCAAGAGGTTTGGTAAACAAATCATCTAGCTGATAGTTAGTGGGGATAAAGTGAAGTTTAATATCACCATTCATCACATGATACCTGATAAAATGATATTTGATCTCTATGTGTTTCGTCTTTAAATATAGTACTGGATTATTTGCTATGGAGAGAGCACTAGTGTTGTCGCAATAGATTGGGATCTTTGATAGCTGAAGGTCATAGTCTAATAGTTGATTTCTCATCCATAAGACCTGAGCACAACAACTTCCAGCGTCTACGTATTCAGCTTCAGCTGTGGAAGTGTGTAACACCCCGAATTTCCGTTATGTATTTTTGGTATTCTTGTGGTTAAGATTTTTTCGTTAGCACCGTGTTTGGTTTGAAGTTGAGTTGGATTTTATGAATTTTGGCGACAAGCAGTGAACTACGCGAGTTGCACCGCGACTAGAGGTCGCGGCATAACCCGCATAACCCTCTGTTTGATATGAGGTTTTTGGAACTATGCGAGTTGCACCGCGACTTAAGATCGCGGCACAACCCGCGAAACCCACTGGATGATTTTGGGTTTTGGACACGGGCGAGTTATGCCGCGAGTTGAAGTCGCGGCATAACCCGCGTAGTTGCCTGGCCGACTTAAGGGTTTTAACCCAAAATATCTTCATTTCTCTGAGAATCTCATTCTCTCAATCTCTAAATATCTCTCTCTCTCTCTCTAAGTATATTTCTCTCTCTAGAGTTTGGTGGTTAATATCTAGTGTTTGATCCGAGGTTTCGGTGTTTTAAGCTTCACCTCTACGTCGTGATCGTTATCTGGTTTTCCGGGTTTTATCCTAAAACCTACTGGTGAGTTCCTACTATCATTTTTAACTTTATACATATCAAAAGTTACCTTTTTGAACTCCTATATATCTCAATGGTTTCAGATCTAAGTTTTCTACATATTTGTTATAACTTGAGTTTTTGGGAGATTGTAGGGTTCCCGATCATTGTGTTTACTAAAATGATGGATCTTATCCTAATGTAGTAAAATGATGTTTTACTTGTACATTATGTGGATATATGAAAAGAATGTTTAAGAACTCATTTTAATGATTTTCCTTCTTACCAGAAGTTGAACTGGTAATGACATTTTGTTTATAAAATGTGTTTATACCATATGTTTATTTATGGTTGGTCACATATGTTGTTGTGACGAGTCTGTACCATTACTAGCGGATCCCTAGGTTTTGAGTCGACTGTATTGTTGGGATGTCATATTCCCCATTTTGTAGCTATGGATGCATATGATCCTCGGGGGCAATTTGGTACGGTTATGTGAGGCCGGATACTAGCCATGGTTCATAATGATCCTAGTGAAGGAGTATACATTGGTTTTGCTTGGGTCTAGATCTCACGTTGTAGCACGGACCTATGTGTTCGTATCCTCGGATTCCAATTGTTTAGCTCATAACTCGGATTTTGGTCTACTTTGTGTTACGCCACAATCCTTGGTAAAATGTTTTATCGTTGGTCATTTGATGACATGTTTATAACGGAAAAGCCCGGTTGTGGCAAAGGTTTCAATTGTAAGATTTAACCTCTTTGGAAATATTATCTTATGATACAAATGTTTATATCTTTTGAGCTTTATAAACTGTATGTTCTCACCAGGCTTTAAGTCTGACACTTTTTCTCAAATGATATGTATAACAGGTTTCCCTTAGCGGTGGGATGCACTGGGTTTTGAGAGGCGAGTTGGGTCTCAAGGCATTTTGAGATGACTAAAGTGTTGATAGTTGGGCATTGTTAATCCCCATTCTTTTGATGAAATTCGGATTGTCTACTGATGTAATCTAGATAGTTATGTTTAGATTAGTCTGTTGATGAATTCTAAATCCGTGTGGGTTTTTTGTAAAGTCTTAAAGACTGACACACGTTTTGAGAAGTTTATAGCAATACAGAAGTCATATTGCCTTATTTTTTTGAAGTTTAAATTTACTCTGAATTTTAGGATGTTACAAGTTGGTATCAGAGCTCTAGTTTAAGTGAACTAGGCATGAATGTAAGATGTCTAGACTTAGACCGAGTATGACAAGAATTGATCCGTGAGATCGGGTAAAGCTTCTAAGATGGGTTAGTCTTAGAGTCAACGGAAAGTACGTTTATCAGGCGTTGTGGCAATCGTGACGAGAACCTTTATGTGTTATAATTTCATAATCTCACTTAGCTAATGTTATTATGAGAATATCGTACGTAAGTGTGCTTGAATTTCTATTGCTATGACGATTGGTAATGTGGTAGTACGTTTCCTTTATGTTTATTACAACTCTCTCTTATCTCTTTTTCTGTCCTGTGAAGCAGTTTGGCATGGTGAATACGCGTGGTAGACCGCGTACGCGTGTGGATGGTTTGGAAGCGACAGCCTCCACCGCTGGTCAGCCAGAGGGAGTTGAGGTTGTTGTACGACCACCTGTTCAGCAAGGGCTAGGTGGGGGGCCAGAGGTCATTCCACGAGTAGACCTGGCTTCGTCCCACCCAGTCATCAGGGATTCTAGTTCCCCGTCTGAGTTAATGGCCAGCATGATGTTGGCAATGAGGGAAGAGATGGCAAAGCAGCAAGAGTTTCTGCTGAAAGTGATTGAGGACCGCGATGTGAACAATCGGAGGAGTGAGACGGTTGTGGAAAACATTGTAGCGGGTCCTGGAGGCGCTGGTGTAGGAGTCAGGGCTGAGGAGCACAGAATTGTTGGTGCTTCGGGAAATAGGAAAAGTTGTTCCTACAAGTCCTTTCTGGGTTGCGGACCGCCAGAGTTCTCTAGTTCCGATGACCCAATCTTGTGTGTAAAGTGGATTCGAGCGGTCGAGCAAGCTTTTGGCTCTTCCGAATGCGGAGATAATCAGAGAGTGCGGTTCGGTACCCAACTGCTGAGGGATACTGCGCTCATTTGGTGGAATGTCATTCAATCCACCCTATCTCCTACTGTGTTGGCTCAGTTATCTTGGACCAAATTCAAGAAAAAGTTATTAGAAGAGTTCTGCAATGAAAGAACAATGGACCGAACTGAGAAAGAATTCCGGTCTCTGGTAAAAGGAAGCTTGACGGTGAGGGAGTACACCCGTCAGTTCATGGAGAAGCTTGATCTGGTGGGGCACGCTGCCCCAACAGAGAAGGATAAGATGAAGGCCTATCTGAACGGCCTACCCGCGGACATGCAATCTATGGTCCACAATTCTAAAGCTTCTAACCTCCGCGAGATGGTTGAAGAATCTCAGTACATGGAATAGATGTTCGCAAGGAACAAAGCTGAGAAAGCTGTAGTGGTGGCTGATAAGAGAAAGTGGGAGAGCAATTCTGCTCATCCCAAGAGATCACGACCTTTTGGCGGAAACCGAAACTTCGGCAATCAGCAGGAAGCTAGGTGGTGCCACAAGTGTCGAACTAAACACCACGGTGACTGTAACACCACTTCTCAAACTTGTTATAAGTGTGGGAAGCCTGGTCACAGTATCAAAGATTTCCCGGTCAGAGGACTTGTTTGTTATGAGTGCAAGGCACCGGGGCACGTGAGAAGAGATTGCCCGAAGCTTGTGTCGGGTAGCACGCCAGCAAGGAAAGAGAACCCTCCTAGGGTTTCGGGACGAGCATTTCAGATGACGGCCGATGAGGCCAAGGCATCCGCTGATGTGGTATCGGGTACTTTTCTTATAAACTCTGTACCTGCTCGTATTTTATTCGATACAGGTGCTAGTTTCTCTTTCGTATCTGATTCGTTCTGTCAGAAGATTTCTATGCCTACTACTAGTCTTGAGGATGCATTAGTGGTAGAAATAGCAGATGGTAGTCAAGTTCTGATCCACGATGTTCTGAAGCAGTGTACTCTTAGTATCGAAGGGAGAGAATTCTCGATCAATCTACTGCCGATGTTAATCGGGGGTTTTGATGTTGTGGTCGGCATGGATTGGTTGTCAAACAATCACGCCGAGATCGCATGTTCAAAGAAGTTGATTCGACTTCCCAACCCCTCTGGAGAAGTCATTGTCATCTATGGTGAAAAGAGAAAAGGTGAAGTTGCAATAATCACAATGGCAAAGGCACGCAAGTGCTTAGTAAAAGGATGTTAGTGTTTCCTAGCCTATGTGATCGATGCCAAGTTAGAGAAATCAAAGCTAGAAGATGTGAAGATTGTGCGTGAGTTTCCAGATGTCTTTCCGGACGACTTGCCCGGTTTACCACCCGATCGTCAGTTAGAGTTTCGGATTGATCTTGTGCCTGGAGCAGCACCAATTGCTAAAGCTCCTTACCGTTTAGCGCCGTCAGAGATGCAAGAAATGATGGCACAACTCCAAGAGCTTTTAGAGAAGGGCTTTATAAGACCGAGTTCGTCACCCTGGGGAGCTCCGGTCTTGTTTGTAAAGAAGAAAGATGGCACGATGAGAATGTGCATTGACTATCGTGAGTTGAACAAAGCAACAGTGAAGAACAGATATCCGCTTCCGAGAATCGACGATTTGTTTGATCAACTTCAGGGGGCGGGTTGTTTTTCCAAAATCAACTTACGTTCGGGTTATCACCAAGTGAAGGTGAGTGAAGAAGATGTTCCGAAGACAACTTTCAGAACGCGTTACGGCCATTACGAGTTTCTTGTAATGCCTTTTAGTCTAACGAACGCACCGGCGATATTTATAGACTTGATGAATAGAGTGTGTCGACCATTCCTCGACCAGTCGATCATTGTATTCATTGATGACATACTCGTGTACTCCAAGAGCGAGTCAGAACACGAACAACATTTGCGGGAAGTGCTTGAAGTGTTGAGAAAGGAAAGATTGTACGCCAAGTTTTCCAAGTGTGACTTTTGGCTTAAGGAGGTACAATTTCTGGGTCACGTTGTCACTCGAGACGAAGTGAAAGTGGATCCCTCCAAGATTGAAGCTATGATGAATTGGGAATCTCCCAAGAGTCCGTCAGAGATCCAAAGTTTCTTGGGTCTGGCAGGGTACTGCCGGAGATTTATCCAAGACTTTTCGAAAATCGCTTCTTCCTTGACAGTTTTGACTCGGAAGAATGTGAAGTTTGAATGGAACGAAACACAAGAGAAGGCTTTCTGTATCCTTCAAAAGAATTTATGTGAAGCTCCGATCTTATCGTTACCTGAAAGGTCAGAAGACTTCGTGGTTTATAGCGACGCTTCGAAAATGGGTTTAGGTTGTGTGTTGATGCAACGGGGCAAGGTAATCGCTTACGCCTCGAGGCAGCTTAAAATACACGAGAAGAACTATCCTACCCACGATTTGGAGTTAGCAGCAGTAGTGTTCGCTTTGAAGCTTTGGCGACATTATCTCTATGGCATGAAGTGTACTCTCTACACAGATCATAAGAGCCTGAAGTATGTCTTCGATCAGAAAGAGTTGAATATGAGACAACGGTGGTGGCTCGAGTTGCTTAAAGATTACGACTGTGAGTTGCTTTACCATCCTGGTAAGGCAAACGTGGTAGTCGATGCGTTGAGTCGGAAGGAGTATAGCGGTTGTATTCGGTCTACCTATTCGAGAATCGAGTTGGCGTCTAGTCTTGTTGAAAAGATCAAAGCATCGCAAGTTGAAGCACTGCTAGAAGATAATCTCAAAGAAGAAGTTATGAAAAAGCAGCGTTTGCTCTTAACGGAAGATAGCCGTGGGGTAAAACTGTTCAACGGTCGCGTGTGGGTACCCAAGCTTGGGGGTAACCGGGATCTGTTGTTTGAAGATGCACACAAGTCCAAGTATTCCATTCATCCGAGGAGTACAAAGATGTACAGGGACTTGAAACTACACTATTGGTGGCCGGTAATGAAACTTGACGTGGCGCGTTACGTTGAGCATTGTGTGACGTGTTCGCAAGTTAAGGCCGAACATCAACGACCGTATGGGAGTCTTCAGTCTCTAGAGATTCCCGAGTGGAAGTGGGAGCATATCACTATGGACTTTGTGACAAAGTTACCTAAAACTCTTCGAGGTCACGATACCATTTGGGTGATAGTTGATAGATTAACAAAGAGCGCTCACTTCTTGGCCATGCGCGAGACATTACCGATGGACAAACTAGCGAAACTTTACATCGATGAGGTGGTCTCGAGGTACGGCATACCATTATCGATCGTGTCGGATCGCGATAGTCGGTTCACTTCGAACTTTTGGGATGGGTTTCAGAAAGAGCTTGGTACGCGAGTTAAGTTGAGTATGACTTACCATCCACAAACCGACGGGCAAAGCGAGAGAACAATCCAGACATTGGAAGACATGTTGAGGTCTTGTGTCATCGATTTCGGGGGTAGCTGGGACTCTCACTTACCTTTGGTGGAGTTCGCTTACATCAATAGCTACCACTTGAGTATTGGAATGTATTGGAATGGGACCTTTTGAAGCATTGTACGAGCGAAAGTGCCGAACTCCCGTGTGTTGGCTTGAAGCGGGAGAAAAGCAGTTCGCCGGACCTGAAATCGTGCAAGAGTTATGCCGATAAGAAGAAGCGGTCGATGGAATTCGAAGTAAGAGATCGTGTGTTGCTTAAGGTATCGCCGTGGAAAGGTATTATACGGTTCTGAAAGCGTGGGAAGCTGAGTCCCCGTTTCCTCGGACCTTTCAAAGTGCTCAAGCGAGTAGGGTTGTAAGCGTACCAATTGGAACTACCGCCAGAGTTGAGCAGAATCCACAACACGTTTCATATTTGTTACCTTCGGAAGTGTTTGGCGAAAGAGGAAAGCGTTATTCCTCTCTCCGAGTTGACAGTAGATGAAGGTAACCGTTGCATAGAAGATCCTGACGCGATCTTAGAAATAAAATCTAAGAAGTTGCGCCACAAAGAAGTCACATTGGTCAAGGTGCAGTGGAAGCATCACCGTGGAGCAAATGTGACGTGGGAATCCGAAGAGGATATGAAGCGAAGATATCCTCATCTTTTTGTATAGTTAGGATTTCGGGGACGAAATCATTCCCAAGTTGGGGAGGATTGTAACACCCCGAATTTCCGTTATGTATTTTTGGTATTCTTGTGGTTAAGCTTTTTTCGTTAGCACCGTGTTTGGTTTGAAGTTGAGTTGGATTTTATGAATTTTGGGGACAAGCAGTGAACTACGCGAGTTGGACTGCGACTAGAGGTCGCGGCACAACCCGCGTAACCCTCTGTTTGATATGAGATTTTTGGAACTATGCGAGTTGCACCACGACTTAAGGTCGCGACACAACCCGCGAAACCCACTGGATGATTTTGGGTTTTGGACACGGGCGAGTTATGCCGCGAGTTGAAGTCGCGGCATAACCCGCGTAGTTGCCTGGCCGACTTAAGGGTTTTACCCAAAATATATTCATTTCTCTGAGAATCTCATTCTCTCAATCTCTAAATATCTCTCTAAGTATATTTCTCTCTCTAGAGTTTGGTAGTTAATATCTAGTGTTTGATCCGAGGTTTCGGTGTTTTAAGCTTCACCTCTACGTCGTGATCGTTATCTGGTTTTCTGGGTTTTATCCTAAATCCTACTGGTGAGTTCCTACTATCATTTTTAACTTTATACATATCAAAAGTTACCTTTTTGAACACCTATATATCTCAATGGTTTCAGATCTAAGTTTTCTACATATTTGTTATAACTTGAGTTTTTGGGAGATTGTAGGGTTCCCGATCATTGTGTTTACTAAATTGATGGATCTTATCCTAATGTAGTAAAATGATGTTTTACTTGTACATTATGTGGATATATGAAAAGAATGTTTAAGAACTCATTTTAATGATTTTCCTTCTTACCAGAAGTTGAACTGGTAATGACATTTTGTTTATAAAATGTGTTTATACCATATGTTTATTTATGGTTGGTCACATATGTTGTTGTGACGAGTCTGTACCATTACTAGCGGATCCCTAGGTTTTGAGTCGACTGTATTGTTGGGATGTCATATTCCCCATTTTGTAGCTATGGATGCATATGATCCTCGGGGGCAATTTGGTATGGTTATGTGAGGCCGGATACTAGCCATGGTTCATAATGATCCTAGTGAAGGAGTATACATTGGTTTTGCTTGGGGCTAGATCTCACGTTGTAGCACGGACCTATGTGTTCATATCCTCGGATTCCAATTGTTTAGCTCATAACTCGGATTTTGGTCTACTTTGTGTTACGCCACAATCCTTGGTAAAATGTTTTATCGTTGGTCATTTGATGACATGTTTATAACGGAAAAGCCCGGTTGTGGCAAAGGTTTCAATTGTAAGATTTAACCTCTTTGGAAATATTATCTTATGATACAAATGTTTATATCTTTTGAGCTTTATAAACTGTATGTTCTCACCAGGCTTTAAGTCTGACACTTTTTCTCAAATGATATGTATAACAGGTTTCCCTTAGCGGTGGGATGCACTGGGTTTTGAGAGGCGAGTTGGGTCTCAAGGCATTTTGAGATGACTAAAGTGTTGATAGTTGGGCATTGTTAATCCCCATTCTTTTGATGAAATTCGGATTGTCTACTGATGTAATCTAGATAGTTATGTTTAGATTAGTCTGTTGATGAATTCTAAATTCGTGCGGGTTTTTTGTAAAGTCTTAAGGACTGACACACTTTTTGTGAAGTTTATAGAAATACAGAAGTCATATTGCCTTATTTTTTTGAAGTTTAAATTTACTCTGAATTTTAGGATGTTACAAAGTGGACACTAAATTTTGCTTTTTGCTCGTCCAGCTTACCAGCTTTCCACCTAGGAGTTGACATCCACCATTGGTGCTCTTTCTATCGAGTTTACAACCTGCAAAATCACTATCGGAATATATAGTTAGATCGAACCCTGAGTCTTTAGGACACCAAAGACCGAGGTTAGGAGTCCCTTTCAGATATCTGAAAATTCACTTAACAGCGATCAGATGGGATTCCTTGGGTTCAAATTGATAGCATGCACATAAACAAGTAGAGTACATGATGTTAGGTCGGCTCACTGTAAGATACAGCAGGGAGCCTATCATTCATCTATAGGCAGTGACATTAACAGGTTTTCCAGATGGATCTTTGTTAAGTGTCAGAGGAGGTGCCATAGGAGTCTTCATAGCTGAAGTTTGTGTCAGATCAAACTTCTTCAGCATATCTTTGACATACTTACCTTGGCTGATAAATGTATCTTTGTCAGATTGTTTGATCTGGAGGCCAAGAAAATATGTCAGCTCACCCATCATACTCATTTTGTATTCTTTCTTCATTCTTTCAGCGAAGCGAGTACACAGAGATGGGTTAGTAGAACCAAATATGATGTCATCGACATATATTTGTACAAGAATAATATGACCTTTTATCTTTCTGAAAAATATTGTATTATCAATTTTGCCACGTTCAAAATTTTCAAAGATAAGAAAAGATGAGAGAGTGTCATACCAAGCACGAGGGGCTTGTTTGAGACCATAGAGAGCCTTATCCAATTTATAAACATAATTTGGATACTTAGGGTCATAGAACCCTGGAGGTTGTTCTACATAGACTTCTTCATTCAGCTTTCCATTTAGAAACGCTGATTTTACATCCATTTGATACACAATGAAGTCTTTATAGAATGCATAGGCTAAGAATAGTCGAATTGCTTCGAGCCTAGCCACAGGGGCAAAGGTTTCATCATAGTCTATGACTTCCTCTTGTTTGTATCCCTGAGCAACAAGTCGAGCCTTGTTGCGGGTTACAGTTCCATGTTCATCCAACTTGTTTCTAAACAACCATTTGGTGCCTATAACAGTTTTGTCAGATGGTTTAGGAACGAAATTCCAAAATTTGTTGCGAGATAACTCAGTCAACTCTTTTTACATAGCGCTGACCCATTTTGGATCTCTGAGGGCATCATCAGCCTTCTTTGGCTCTATTAAGAAATAAAGTTAACAAAGAGACAGATATTACCTGAACTTCGTTGTGTCTGAATACCTGCATCGGGATCACCAAGAATTTTATCTATAGGGTGATCTCTAGTCCATCGCTGAGCAGGAGCATGATCGCTCATTTCAGAGGTTGGATCAACAATGGGAATGTTCACAGATGAAGAAGCTTGAGGTTCATCAGCGATTAGCTGTTGAGTGTCAGACATACCATTGTTTTCAGGAGGATGGGTCTGATGGAAGAAGTGTGTTTAGAGGCTCTGCTGAAACCCATGAGTTGGATTCAGCGTTAGGATGTATGATGTTTGGATCATCATCAGTAGTAGGATTATTTGTTTGCTGATGGTTTGAGAAGAAAGGTTTTGTTTCTTTGTAGTGAGAAAACATCCAAGCATTTAACTCTTCATTGTCAGCGATTGGTTTAGAGTTCGCTGAGCGAGTTTCATCAAAAGTGACATGAATTGTTTCTTCCACATATTGTCTTCTCTTGTTGAAAACTCTGTAGGCTTTGGAGATGGAGGAATATCCTAGAAATATTCCATCATCAGCTTTTGGGTCGAACTTTCCAAGCTGATCTTTGTTGTTTAAGATAAAGCACTCACAACCAAAGATATGAAGAAAGCTAATAGAAGGCTTTCTCCCATGAAAAAGTTCATAAGGTGTGTTTCCAAATCGCTTTACTATTAGCGATCTGTTTTGAGTAAAACATGCAGTGTTTACAGCTTCAGCCCAAAATTGAGTAGGGAGGTGAGAATCGTTGAGCATTGATCTAGCAGCTTCAATGATTGTTCTGTTTCTTCTTTCAGCAACTCCGTTTTGCTGAGGTGTTCTCACTGAAGAGAAGTTATGAGAGATTCCCTTGTTCTCAAAGAAAATTTTCAAAGAACTGTTTTTGAATTCAGTTCCATGATCACTTCTTATTGAACGAACAGTGAGATTATTCAGCACTTCCATCTTTTTAACAAAAGATATTAGTTCTTCTGGAGTATCACTCTTGCAGCGAAGAAAGATAACCCGGGTGTAACAAGAGTATTCATCTACAATATTTGTTTCCATCTATTGATTGGATGTTGACAGGGCCAAACAGATCCATATGTAAGAGCTGAAGAGGACTTGTCACTAAGGAAACTTGTTTAGACTTGAAACTAGCTTTTGTCTGTTTTCCTTTTTCACATGCTGAGCAAAGAGATTCTTTAGCATATGAGTGCTGAGGAAGACTAGAAACCAGTTCCTTAGAAGAGAGAGAATTCAGGGTTTTGAAATTTAGATGAGAGAGCCTTTTGTGCCATAGCCAGTTGACATCAGAAGAGGCTTTAGAGAGAAAACATACGTTTTCAGTGATAGTAGAGTCCATATCTATTACATAGACATTTTCTCTTCGATAACCACTGAGAGCAAGTTTTCCTTTCTCATTTACCACTGAACATGCTTTCTTGGAAAAGCGAACTTCATAGTCTTTATCACATAGCTGACTGATGCTCAGAAGATTGTGCTTCAGTCCATCTACATAAGCGACTCTTCTGAAGGTAGTTGTCCCATTTCTGAGAACACCAAACCCTCGGGTATATCCTTTTCCATTTCCACCGAAGGTCACAGAGGGACCTTTCTCTTCCTTGTATTCATTGAGCAGGTCTTTTTGTCCAGTCATATGACGAGAACATCCACTATCAAGATACCAGATGCCCTTTGATCCCTGTACACATAAGGAAGATTAAGCTTTGTTTGGTACCCACTTTTCAATGGGTCCTTTGGGGTTAGTGGAGATGGAAGGTTCAGCAATCTTCACAGCAGATGAAGATTCAGCTTCAGTGGTAATCTTCACTTTGGTTAATTTCTTAACCTTAGTGGTATTCTTCACCTTGGTCAATTTTTCTGCTTTGATGACCTTCTCAGCATTAGAGGCATTCATCTTCACTTTGGCTGATTTATCAGCTTTAGTGGCAGTTGGACATTTGCTTGCAGTATGGTCAGTAAATCCACAGTGATAGCATTTTCTATATTTGAAAGTGGTTTTAGGACCAGAAGAGAGAGGTTTTGAGAATTTAAGATGAGAGGGGCCAGGTCCAAGAATGCGTTTAGCATGAGATCTGGGAGGAATTTTGATTTCTTCAGATCTCTTAGGCTTGAGATCAATCTTTAGCTTTGGAGGATAGAGATCAAAGATTTCTATCACAGAGCTAGAGGATTGATTTGTTGAAGGTTTAGAGGGAACTTTCAGCTTTGCTTTCTTGGAAGCCTTCTGAGGACGAAGAATGGATTTTCTTTTATCCGCAGACTTAGAGCCTTGAGTGACAAATGTTCCAAACTTGAGCATGGAACAGTCTTCTTTAGGCTCATCCTGTGGTTTCCAAAAACCAAGACCGGTTTTATCACCGCCAGGAGTTTGAGCATTTATTATCTCAGTAATCTTTGTTGAAGAATTGCACCATTTTTTAACAGTAGCCTTTTCTGCTTTTAGAGCAGCGATGGATTGTTCGCGTTTTATGCTGATGATTTTATTTACAACAACTTGATCTTTCAAACTTTCCTCTAAAAGAGTCAGTTCTTTGATCTTTTCATGGCATTTTTCCAGTTGTTCAATTAAATCATTGTTTTTGCTTTCAGCTAGAGATTTGCCGTTTAGAGCATTGTAAAGATCAATCGTCAGCACATCAACTTCGCGACTTCTCTCTGATTCAGGTAGAGAGGGATTAGTAGAGATAGATACCTGAGATGATATATAGCTCATAGAAGTTTCAGTTGGTTCTTCGACTTCTTCTTTAATCTCAGCCATGAGGCAGAGATTAGCGACTTCTTCTTCATCAGAACTTGATTCTTCAGATTCAGCCAGTCGTGTTCTTCAGCAATGAGACCTTTACCTTTTCGCTTGTAGCTTTTCAGCTTTTGATATTTTTCTTTCAGCTTTAGGTACTTGTCATCGCTGGATCTTCTTGAGGTAGAAGGTTTGAAGACTTTCTTCGACCTGCACTCACTTGCAAAGTGTCCAATCTTTTCACAGTTAAAGCAAGTAGCAGTAGCCTTATCAACAGGGGTTGATTTTGGCTTGTCAGTGACAGAGAGAGGCTTATTTCTTCTGAAATTGCTCTTTCTTGCAAATCTCTTAAAAGAGTTTGTCAAGAGTGCTAAGGACTCATCAAACTCTGAAAGATCAGTGTCTGATAGATACTCAGATTCAGAATCTAACTCAGTGATGGTGAGAGTAGATCGCTGAGATGGAATTATCTCTGAAGAGACTAAAGCAACAGGAGTGCTTTTGGAGTCTTTAGAATCTTTTATAAGATTCTTCTTCAACAGGTTTGATTTCTCATAGTTAAGCAATATTCCATACAAGGTGCTGAGAGAAAGAGAATTTAAGTCTTTTGTCAGCTTGAGACAGATTGAGTAACTGTCCCAGCATTCAGGAAGACATTCCAAGAATTTTGTTAGGACCTCAGAATTAGAATAGGTCCTACCAACGGTTCTTAGATCAATGATTAAGCAGTTAAACCGCTGATGAACATCAGAGAGAGATTCACTCTTACCAGCGATAAAACTTTCATACTGTATTACCAAGTTAATCTTTCGAGTCTTTTGGATTTCAGTGGTGACTTCATATTGAACACATATGGTTTCCCACATTTCTTTAGAAGTTTTAAGATGCGTGATGGAATGGAAAACTTCATCAGTCAGAGCCATAGAGATAATGGTCTTTGCCCTTGCATCAATACCAACCTTCTTTTTTTCCTCATCACTCCATTGTCTGATTTCCTTAGCAATATAGCATTCAGGAATAAATGGAGTGGTGGCAGTAGCTGGAACGACAGCTATGATTTGAATAGGTTCATAGGGTCCGTTTGCTACGTACTCAGGTATAGTGGGATCTGCACCTTCAAGAAATAGCATCATTCGATTTTTCCAGAGAGAGAAGTTATCTCTGCTAAATCGAGGAGGTTTAGAAAGTGAACCATTATCATAGTAGTTTGTGTTTGTGTTAAGTGCCATTTTAGAATACCAAGGAAGAGAATAAAGCAAGATCTTGTTTATCAGATTAAACAGTCTGCTCTGATACCACTTGTTGGTCCCGGAGGTGCTTAACAAGTTTGTAGAAGGGGGGGGGGGGTTGAATACAAACACATAATTTAAAGTTTAATAAATTATTTATTGATAAATCAAACACAATTTATAAGTCTGTTGCAGAATAAGATTAAGTAAGAATCAATCTAAACAAACTTAAGAAAACACTAAGATGATTGCACAAGAATATAGAGAATGGGGGATTAGAGAATATAGAAAACAAGGGTTTCTATGAAGGTTCAAGAATAGAGCACACTTTCAGATGGAGAGGTGATCTTTCTATTTATACCCTATGCATTAAATGCATGGCAGGGCACTTTACACGTGTCCTTCATTGATTGGCTGAGAGAGTCTGACTTTGGGAGACATGCTTTCAGTCGTATCATGAACAGTGTAGTTGACAGAGTTGTTGTACGAATTGTGGCAGATGTATGTCCGTTCTGATACATCGTACTGGTTGTGCAAGGTAAGACAAAAGGAGACTTGAGGCATAAGCTACGTGATCGTTTGATCGCTGAATATCTCTTCCTTCAGAGATACAAAGAAGTTCAGCTATCGCTGAAGCTTTTCCTCATGTTCCTTCGCGTATAAGTAGCCGTCTTTGCTTCACTGATATCCGCATCAGGTCACTAATAGACTTGTTTTTTTTCAGTGGCTTTGTCTTCGATTCAGCTATGAACATCTGTTGACGCGAGACTTGTCTTCAGGGATTACGTTAACTGTTTACATCAGAACCTATCAGCGATAACTGAACAGACTCAGTCTGATCGCTGATAGTGAAACACTAATACATATGAAATGTTTACAAGAAAGGTCATCAGTGATAACTGAACAGACTCAGTCTGATTGCTGATGGTGAAACACTAAGACATATTAAAACGTAATTTTCACTAAGTATAGAAGAGGGTCGTTATCAAATCACTGAGATAGTTTGGATCGACAATTACTCCCAAAAGGAGAACTACAGGTGTAACTATTTGTCCTGATTTTCTGGATATGTGTTTGCAAGCTAAGACTTCTCTTGAGCTTGAAAAATTAAACAAGGAAAAGATCTTGATATCTCAAAATACCAAATCTCCAAAATCCATAAAACCATTTCAAGAAAAACTCATTTGGCAACAGAAGGGAAAATGGCCCAAATTTGACAAAATTTATGCTTCTGTGGCAGTGAGTGCAAGGAAGGAAAGTCACAAAGGGAGAGTACAACCAAAGAGCTATCCAACAGGAGATTTTGCTAAAACTCATCCTAGATTAGATAAAGATTTCTGTAAAAAGAAACCCAAGTCTAAAAAGGGTTGTTGTAAACAAATCTTTGTACCCTCCTTTGATCAATTTAATGAAAAGTTTAAGAAATTTGCTTCTGGAGTCTCTTATTGTAAATGCTTTGATCTCATGCATGCTCTTAACCAACACTTTTCAAGGCCAACCTGTCTTATTTCTCACCCCAAGCCCAAGAATTTCAAATTCAAAGGTGAGAAAGGACAATCTAGTACCTCTATGAAGGAGGATAAAACCAAAACCAAGGATGCTAAGGCATCTTTAAAGACTCCTAACAAAATTGGACCCATTTGAAAATGGGTACCTAAATCTTCCTGATCTGTCCGCAAAAGAAACAACATGTGCCTATTTGGTACCTCGGCTTCGGGTGTTCAAGGCACATGACTAGCGACAGAGGGTTGCTCACCTCATACAAAGAAAAACTTGGAGGTGGCTCTGTAACCTTTGGAGACAACAAGATAGGGCAGATTAAAGGCTATGGAGTCATTGCTAAAGGGTATATCGATGTCAACAGAGTGGCTTATGTGGATGGCCTTAAGCACAACCTACTAAGTGTTAGCTAACTCTGTGATAATGGACTCGATGTGATGTTTAAAAGACAATATTGTTCTCCGTTGAAGGAAGACACATGCATAGAGCATCTGCGAGCCAAACGAAGGGGTGATCTATATCTATTGGACTTCAAGTCAACCAACAAAGAAGAAAAGCATTGTTTGGTATCAAGTAAAAATGAGGAGTCTTGGCTCTCGCATAACAGGTTCTGTCACTTAAACTTTCACACACTTGAAAAACTTGTAAAGTTAGAATTGGTGAGTGGTCTACCAAGTATCAAGTTTGACAGAGATCATCTATGCTTTGCTTGTGAAATGGGCAAACTCATAAGACCTTCCCATAAGAGCAATTCAGACATCTCTTGCACTAAACCTCTGCAGATGCTTCATGTTGACCTCTGTGTTCCTATATCTGTGCAGAGCCTAGGTGGCAAGAAGTATATTCTTGTGATCATAGATGAACTCTCTAGATACACTTGGGTGGAATTTGTCGAAAGAAATCTGATGTTCCTGTGGTACTAATCAATCTCCTAAAGAGAATACAAGTTCTTTATGATTGCACGGTGCAAAGGATTCAAAGTGACAATGGAACTGAGTTTAAGAACTCAACCATTGAGGCCTATCTTACAACAGAGGGAATTTCATAGAACTTCTCAGCTGTGAGGACTCCACAACAAAATGGTGTTGTTGAACGCAAGAACAAAACACTAGTGGAAGCCGCAAGAACTATGCTCACTGCCTCAGGACTACCTATTTCTTTTTAGGCAGAAGCCATTTCAACTGCATGCTTCACTCAAAATAGATCACTAATAGTGAAGAGGCATGAAAAGACCCCATACCATTTGCTTAACCAGAGGAAGCCAAACACCATGTACTTTCATGTTTTTGGCTGCAGGTGTTTTGTGTTGAACGACAGAGAGCAACTTGGGAAGTTTAGTCCAAAAGACAATGAGGCTAAATTTGTTGGATACTCATCTACCTCTAATGCATATAGAGTCTTGGTGCTAAATTCCAAACATATACTGGATAGTGTTAATGTTTCTTTTGATGACTCCTTTCAGACGACTTTTGAGCAAATCATCTTAGGACTCAAGCTTCAGGATGAAGACTCTGGAGATTCATCAAGAACAAATGAACTTCATCATTTGTTTGAAGAGATGTTCAATGATGATGGACCCTCTGAAGGTGATCGCAGAGCCTTTGGAGCTGAGGCCTCTTAGGACCAAACAGGTACTTCTTTAAATGGTCCTAGCAATACTTCACCCTCTTCCACTACTTTTGTAGGTGCAAATGTCGAGGGGGAGCACACAGAGGCTAACACTGAACAAATATCTATGCTCAACCAAGAATAAGATCACTTTCCTACCATCTCTGAAGGATCAACACCAGAGGAATCACATAACTCTAAAGAAGGCACCACATAGCTCTCTATATCAACTCAAAGTGCTCAATAAAGTCCTGTGGCAAGTACAAATGATTAACCTATTTCAACATAGGTTGATCAACATCAAGAACAAGAACATGCTCCTAAAATACAACTAGAAGGTTCTAATGATCACCTACCACGCATGACCAAGTGGACCAAGAGCCACCCACAAAGCTAAATCATTGGTGACCCTTCTGACAAAGTGAAGACTCACTCTGCTACTGCAAATTTTTGTTTTTGTACAAACTTTGTAAGTATCATCGAGCCCAAGAAAATCTCTGAAGCTCTTGAAGACCCAAACTGGGTAGAAGGTATGCAGGAGGAGCTTCTGTAGTTTGAAAGAAATGAAGTATGGACCCTAGTGCCTCTGCTGAAAGGCAAAACTGCAATAGGGACCAAATGGGTCTTCAGGAACAAGAAGGATGAAGATGGTGTGGTGATCAGGAACAAGGCAAGATTGGTGGCCAAAGGATATTGTCAAGAAGAGGGCTTTGACTATGAAGAAACCTTTGCCCCTGTGGCAAGGCTCGAGGCAATAAGAATATTCCTTGCGTTTGCAGCCCACAGAGGTTTTAAGGTCTACCAAATGGATGTAAAGTCAACCTTCTTAAACGAACAAATTCAAGAAGAAGTATATGTCTAACAACCACCAGGATTGGAAAGCTCTAAGTACCCAAATCATGTATACTTCTTAGACAAGGCTCTGTATGGACTGAAGCAAGCCCCAGAGCCTGGTATGATAGACTTTCAAACTTCTTTCTTGCCAATGGTTTCGAAAGAGGTACAACTGATACTACACTATTTTATAAGAAGAGAAAAGATGAGATTCTACTTGTGCAGATTTATGTTGATTACATTATTTTTGGGTCTACCAATGATACTTATTGCAAAAAGTTTGAGAAATTGATGAAGAGTGAGTTTGAGATGAGCATGATGGGAGAACTCACATTCTTCCTAGGATTGCAAGTTAAACAAACCAAAGAGGGAGTTTTCTTAAATCAATAAAAATATGTCTCTGACATACTTGAAAAATACAAGTTCTCTGACTCTTAACCAATGAAGACCCCTATGGCCAGTGGATCTAAGCTCTATGTAGATCCAGAGGGCAAATTTGTGGAGTATAAGCTCTACAGAGGGATGATAGGGTCTCTGTTGTACTTAACTGCTAACAGACCTGACATAATGTTTGCTACATGCCTCTGTGCAAGATATCAAGCTAACCCCAAAGAATCTCATCTTTATGCTGTTAAGAGGATCTTTATATACCTAAAAGGCACCAAGAGTCTTGGCCTTTGGTATCCAAAGAACTCTGGATTTGATCTTGTGGCTTATACATATTCAGATTATGGAGGATGCAAACTTGACAGAAAGAGTACCTCTGGGAGTTGTCAATTTCTTGGAGGTAAATTAGTCAGTTGGACTTCTAAGAAACAGAATTGTGTATCAACTTCTACGGCAGGAGCATAATATGTTTCTGCTGCTATTTGTTGTTCACAAGTTCTGTGGATGAGAACCCAACTCAGAGACTATGGTTTTGATATTGACAAAATACCTATCCTCTGTGAATCCAAGAGTGCCATTGCGATCTCTGCCAATCCTGTACAACACTAAAAAACCAAACACATTGATATCAGGTATCACTTTTTGAATCATCATGTAGAGCATGACACCATAGATATGTACTTCGTATCCATAGATTACCAGCTTGCTGACCTCTTCACAAAGGCATTAGATGAGAAAAGATTCACCTTTCTTGTTGGCAAGCTTGGTATGCTTAACATGAGTTGATCCATAGAGCCTCTGTAGTACATATTTCAATCTCTGTATTCTTTTCTTTGATTCTGTATATATTGTTCAGTCTTTGTATAGTTGTTTTATAATTCATTCCCTCTAGTCGAATATTATGAGTTTCCTTGAATCTATGACTTGTACAAAGCTTATCTTTATGACCCAAACATAGATCAAGGGGGAGCAGAATGAGCCATACAGAGAAGACCTTGATGATTCAAGGGGGAGCAAAGAAGTTCTTCGCATCGAGAGATTTTGCAAGATAAGGTGAGTTCTTCACACACCTTCAAGGACAAAACACTTTTCTCAGACACAAATTTCCAGATATGTTTAAATTTTTTCTTCAAAACTTATCAAAACTTCCGGTGATTAAAACTTCCAAATGTCTTTCCTCAACTAGAAATTTTTGGTTTAAGAGCCTCTAAGGTCCTTCACAGAGCCTCTGTACCTCAAAAGGACATCTCTTGACCTTTGAGTTCTAATTTGAATGACTAATACGATCACCTCAATCTCTTTCAATGTTTTGTGACAAAACAAGAGCAACTTTGTACTTAGAAGAACCATGCACATAACCTCAGAAGTTCTTTACCCACAGAGCTTCTGTCACTTTCATCACTTACGAAATTTTTCAAAGGTTATGAGACGCGAGTTATTTTTGAAAGTAACAGTTAAGTGGGTATAACATATGCCATGCGCGTGAGATAAGTGGGAGGCGCATGCACTCGATCGTGCACCGCCTTTATCCACATGGCAAAATCTGATTGGGTCGTATCTATACCGTCGTTTTTTTCAAACGGCTCACTATGCGTAGGTACTAATTACGGATTTCAAAAAATTTTATTTACCACTTATAATTCTTACCCCCCCCCTCTCTCAGTATAAATACCCTTCTCTTTTATTTTACCCATTTTTTACCTGAAACTTTCGCTCTCAAGAATTCTAAAAGGCAAGAACTTAACTTTTCTAGTCCCCTCTTTCTGCAATGGCTTCACACTCTGCCTCTTCCAAGAACTCCCAAGGCTCTAATGCCTCAAACCACTCCCTGCACTCCATTGTACAAAAAGATGATTCTCAATCTGTTGGACAAGAACAACCTCTCACAAGGAGAATGCTTTCTTTTACTAGACATGACTATCACCTGAGCTCCCTGAACTTGAAACCAAACAACAACTGTGTGGTTTTGGACCCCAAAGGATTCCCTGAGGAAGCTGAACCGTTGATCCGAATCCTGCAAAATCATTTCCTTTTCAAAGCCCTAACTTTAAAAAGAACTGATATCCCTGAATCCTACATCCAACAATTTTGGATGAGTTCCGAACATGAAAAGATCCCGAACTACGGATACTATGCCATGGGATATGCTACTCATCCCTCGACTGAAAAGATATTGGATCTTGGAATCAACAGAAGAAGGATCTCTGAGGTGTTTGAGCTTCCGACTAAGGACCAATTGAACTTGGTAAAGTTCTCAGAGGAACCTTCAAAGGCTGAGATACTGGAATTCCTACGATTCATTGGGTACGCCATCCCAATTGTCAAGAGAACTGACTTTCGCCGACAGAACCTTCCACCTCTGTGGAACGTTCTGTTCTCAATCCTGAACCGAACTCTAACTTCAAAGGTGGGGAGTCCATACCAATCTAGCAATACCATTCTGACTATTATGTATGGTATGTACTATGATCTCCCACTGAACTATGCAAGCCTTATCTTCAGGTAGATCAGAAATGCAGTCATAACCAAGCAGGATGACCAAGCACGGGGCACAGAGCCAAAGAACCTCGTGTTCCATAGGTTCTTTGCGGTTCTTCTGGGAGATGACCTAATTAGAGAAGGCAAACTGCCTGCAGAGGGTAAGATCATCAAGTTATATGACATGAAGTCCCACAGGCCAACCACACTGTAGACAGGGTACCTAGGGGCAAGACCTCTGCCAGCTAAGTTGCTTACATAATTAGATAGTGAAGATGGGATTAGGACTTACATTCGTGGGCACAGGACTCCTGCATCGAGTCCTGTAACCCCCCCACGTGTGGGATTTCAAGTGGGTGAGATCGCAGTGTATCTTAGGGAAGAGAGCACAAAGGGAGTTAAGGAGAATGTGGCCGCAAAGGCACATCATGTGACAAGTGTGAGAGTAGAGCCCGAGAGTGGGGTGGGGAATGATTAGCTCAAGAAGAAAAAGAAAAAGAAAACCCAAAAGAGGGTCATATAGGAAGAGGCCCCAAAGACTGTGCCAGAGGTGACAGAGACCTCTAGGCTAAAGAAAAAGAAGGCCAAAATGGTCTCAGAGGCTGCAGTAGTGAAGGTCGCAGAAGTAGCCAAACCTCTGAAGGAGAAAAGGAAGAAAGCCAAGAAGACAAGTGTTGAGGCTATAATCATAAAAGAAAAGGCTACAGAGGTCACCACTACAGAGCCCCCAAAGAAGGAAAAGAAGAGGAGATTGGTCAAGTTGGCCGAAACAGAAAAACGAGAAGCCTTGACCAAGGCTCATGAAGGGGAGATGAGGGAAGAACCTGCAGAGGTAGAAGAGGAACCTCTACAGTGGAGAAGGAGGAAAGTATTAATTGTTGAAAGCCCTGAAAAAGAACCAAATAGTCCGCTGAAGGTGGCCACAAAGATAGCCAAAGAAGTGGCCAAACAATACTTTGTGGACCTTGGTGAAACTATAGAAATGGAATTGGAAGATGTCACAGAGCTTCCTAGCAGTGAAGAAAACGGAGAAGAGGTAAAAGAAAAATCGATGGAGGAGAAAGGAGAAAAATATTCCCTTGGCACACCACCTAGCCCACCTCCCAGTGCAACCCATGTTTCTACCTCTGCAGTTCTAGTGCAGCAAGGTATTGAAGAAGGAAAGCACAGTCCGATCCTCAACCAGCCTAGCCAGATAGAGGATATTCCTTCATTCTCTGTGCCAATGATAGTCGGGGAATCCAAATCCACTCCATCCTCTCAAAATGATGGTAGTGCAGATATAAGTGTCCAGTTGCCCTAGGACACGCTACTTATCCCCGTAGAGGCATTTGTTGCCTCTACTCCACATGAGAGCACTTCCAAAACCATTTTAGAGATGGTTGTGAGCATACACGACAACTCTGTGGATCTAGAACATCTATAGAGTTCACTCCTTAAGGATCTTGGGAGAGACTCTGAATCCTCCCCCAAGAGACTTATCGACAGAACCTTCATAGACGATTCCTCTAAGGAACGTCAAGGATTGAAGGGAAATCCTACAGAGCTCAACATCACCACAGGCTCTGAAGGTGCCAAATACTCATTGGCTCAATCTGGACCATGTGTTGGTCCAGAGGTTACCCCAGACACTTATGTTACAAAGGCCGAGTTTAAAGCCTTTGCTGACTCTGTGATCCAAAAACTGGATGAGTTGAAAAGCTCTATCCCTGCTGCTCCCCAACCACCAAATCCAAATGATGTCGCAGAGGCTCTGCGAGCTAACACTGAAGCTCTGCAAGTAGTTCAATGAATTTCAAAACAACACTCTGCGGATATCAAGAAGTTATTGGATGCCTCAGCCTCAAATGCAACAAAGGATGACTTCAATGCATGTGCCACATCCATAAACATCCAGAATGACGCCATTAAAGATCTTGGTCAGATTGATATGGAGGAAATGGGGAAGTTCGCCACAGAAGTTACAGCCTCTGGGGTGGACGATCTTGCCAAACTAAAATAAGAACTCAAGGACATGACTCGCAATGTCATGGTCCCAGTGCAAGCCCCGACTTCATCTTCTGCACCACAAGCACCATCCTCTACAACAAATCTCGACAATCTGGCCACCAAGACAGAGCTTGAGACCTTGGGCAGGATGCTTCTGAGAAACATGACCCTAATCGGCTTTGACATTGCCAAAGAGGGAAAATTAGTTGCAACAGAGCTAATGCATACCATAGCCTCCCTAAAGTTCAAATTTGATTACGAGGTTAACAAGCTCTCCTTAGCCGCAGAGGATGTAATGAAGAAGATTAATCATCATGCAGAGACCAGTCTCTACAAGAGAAAGAAAAGGAAGGAACCTGCTTTTTTCCAAACAGAGGCAGAGCAGAAGAGGGCCAAGCATGATGACCAGTACCCTGATGCCTCTGGCCCTGGACATCATGGGTGGAGAAGGCCACCACAACCACGACTTCTGCACCTATAGTCGCTACTCCTCTTCAAGACGTGCCCCTACAGACTGGTATCTCAGAGGGCACAAAACAAAGATACAAATCTTGTGCCTCTAAGGTAAAATCCAAAGAATGTGTTGTTGTATCAATATCTCCAATAACAACAACCTCTGCAGGGTCAGACCGAAGAAAGCAAAGGTCAGTGTTGGCACCAACTTATTGGCAGAAGAGCTTGAGAAGTTCGTAGAACCATCAAGTCCAAAACTAATGCCCATTGTATCCTTCCCAAAAGTACAGTTCTCAAGTCTTGATCCCGTAAACGCCAAAGAGAATGATTCAGAGGTTCCTCCACAGAGCACACCGAAGAAACCCTCTGAACCCAAAGAACAGATCAAGACACTCTTTGTGTCTGACATCTCTGAAGAAAAATCCAAAGTGGACCGAGTAAAGGAAATCGTTCAATCGATGGATGCCATGAGGATTCTAATCCCAAGGCCTCCACCGAGAGAACTAAAGTTCGATGAAAACATCCACACATACCTATACTCTGCCAAACCTGAATACGTGTTCATTGCACCCAATATGAACCCTCTAATAAGGGAGGACGTTAGAAGAAGGTTCGACGAAACAGCTCAATCCAGATCACAGGTGTTTTCCACAGAATACATTAAAACGGTTCTAAGCATGACTCTGCACTCCTTCTCTCACAAGACCATCATGTATGTCAAGTATAAGGTTGAAAGAAAGGATGGGAAACAGTATGAGTTCTCAGATGCTGACTTAAAGAAGCTCTACGCCTATGATCTACCACAACTACATGCCTACACAGAGCAACGCTTGGAGAAAAGAAAGGAGTATATGATCGCAAATGGAAAAATCAAAGAAGTCATGCGAGAATATGTCAAGTATCATAGCAAGATGGACTTCGAGATAACTCTGCAGCTTGGAGTAAAAAAACTATCGATTATAAGACCAGATGATCACTTCCCAGGCTTAAAAGATATACCTTCCAACTTTCGTGATCACAGAGCCTGTGTTTGGTTTATCTACAGAGATGATCATGACGTCAAAAAGATCTTCAATCCCGACCAATGAAACAAATACTCCAATAACACTCATAAGAGGATCAAATACACAATCTCAAAGAGAATTGGCAGAGAAACTGTATAGAGGGGACCCGCAGAGAGGTTAATCAGAGACATTGATGCACATATAAGATACAAAGAGCTCATTCTATCAATGCGAAAAACATATGCAGAGAGTTTCACCAATCCAATCAATGATTTTCCTCAGTGAACTTCTGTAATAGTTTAGACCTTTTCATTCATGTAATTTCCTTCTGGCATTTCCTTTTTGAATGAAAAATCAGTCTTTAGAGGATAAGCTCCTTTCACCACTTTTTGTTTCTAACTTAGCCAATCACTCACCTTTCCAATTTTTTATTTTTCAATACTTAGGGGAGATTGTTATCTCTAACTCATTAGAATAGAAGTATCGAAAAATAGGCTAAGTATAGGAACTTTAGAAGACTGCTCAAAACACCAAGTACACCACATAAGTTACAATGCTCAGAAGATTCTGTCGACCATCTACTTGAGAAGTTCTTAACCTGAAGATGAGTTTCAGATCACAGAGCCTCTGTGATGGCTAACCTCTGGAGATGGAATACTTGAAGATTACAAGACAATGGTTCAAGACAAGACCACGTGCAGAACACGTGGGGCCTGCTGTACGAAGATTCTGAGGATCATTTCATGCGGCTCCACGATGTATTACTTTCCAGGTGGCATTCCTTATATGGAATGTCATCCTTTGTCTTGTATTATTGTGTGCTTCTTATTCTATATGAGGGGAGCACCTCTTGCTTTGTAAATCACGCGAGCACACACACATTTGAGAGAACCTTGTATTCCTTGAGAGCTTTTTCACACACAGTAGTGCATGTTCTTGGTGTAATAGCAGTATTAATGAAACAGTTTCTTCAGTAACTAATTCCTATTTGTTTGTGATTATGTTTTAATACTAGCTTGTGTGTTTACTACCATTCTAAAACTATTTTACTATATTGTAAACCACTTTCACACTCTAAATCATTTGTTTAGTGTAGTTTATAGTGAATCTTGTTTAGAACACTGTATTTGGGATCAACATCAAGCCATGCGAATTGTTTGGTGTTTTTTCTTTGGTGTGCGAATTGTTTGAAACTTAGTGGTGTGAGGATTCTATCCTTAGAAATTTTTGGGAAATTTTTTTCCTGAAAATTTTTAAGTGTTTTAATTGTTGATTATTTTTTCGAACTAACGATCATTTATAGCTCATTTTCAACAAATTTCAAGATGCCTTACATTGACGAGAAGGGAAACACTATTTTGACAAAAAGATATTGTGTTATCGCTTATATGCCAGAGATTCAAGCTCTTGAAGCAGAAAATAAGAATCTGAAAATTCAAAATTCATCTCTTCTTGATCAGATCAATAAACTGAAAGAGAATTCCACATTTTCAGAGAAAAATTTTATTTGATCAGGTTACATTTCTAATTCTAAAATTAATTTTGCAGAAATCATTGAGTCAAAAGAAAAGGAGATATCAAATCTTCAAACCAAGCTGAAGAAGTTTGAAGGTCTTAATGCAAATTCTTCATGGTCCAAGAAAGAGTTAATGCAAAGAGAAATTGATGATCTTAGGAAAAGAGCAAACATTGCTGGAGAAACCTGTGATGGACTAAGAAAGATAAACTCACAAATCTTCTTTGAAAGAGACCAATTGAGAGACAAAGTGTTTAGTCTTGAGGTTGATATAAACAAGTAGAAAGAAAAAGCCACACAAGAGATAGACAACTCAAGAACTCAAGAGGAGATAAAGAAGATTGAAAAGAAAAGAAATGATTTGGAAAGAGCTAATGATGTGCTTCAAAAGAGGATTGTTGAAATGGAAGCACAAATTGTCAAAAACAGGAAAGAATTTGAGAAGGAAAGGACTGACTTTGAGAAAGAAAGAAAAGTATTTGCTCAAAAAATTTCTAATTTTTCAAGGAAGTCATTTGAAGAAAAGAAATCCATTGAACTGAAATGTGCTAAACTTTCTCAACAAGTGTCAGACTTCGAGAAAGTTATCATCATGGAGAGAGATAAATTTGAAAAAGAGAAGAAGAAAGTTGAACAGAAGAATGTTGGTGTGTTTAAGGAGATTCCTGAACATAGAAATAGTGTAGAGAAAGATTTTGAGGAAGAAAGAAAAGTTTTTGAGACTGAGATAAACAAGCTGACAAGAAAACTATCTGAGCTATCATCAACTGCTATGAAGGAGAAGAATGCAAAGTCTGAATTGCATAAAAAGTTTGATCTGTTCTCAAAGGAAAGAAACAGTTTGTCAATCAAGATCAAAGAACTTGAAGAGATTATGTCCAAGGTGAAGTTGACTGAGCAAAAGACGCCAGAATCAATTGTTCAATCATTAGGAGATGATCTAGTTGATTCAGAATGCTCATTCAAAACAACTTCAACTTCACATTTTGTGAATGTTTCTAATAATCCTTTGTTTAATTCAGATGATAATCATACTTCTAAACATAAAGATTAGATTCGTCCTTCTAACCTTTTCTATGATAAATTTGTTGATGGTTCAGGTAAACATAAAAGGACAAATGACAAAGAAAAGTGGATTTGGAGAGTGAAAGGATCCTCAGATGAGACGAAGGAACATAAATCATTTGTGTATGCATCTAATGCTAAAAGGAACAATGCTCCTAAAGGTAAAACTTTTGGCAAACCTGATCTTGTTTATACTATTAATCAATTGATCAGGTTAGCACAGAAGAAAATTAATTGTTCTTACTGTGGTACAAATGATTTTCTTTGCAAAAATTATGTGAATTACTGGTATGGTTCTTACTATATCTCTCCTAATAGAACTGCAACTAACAAACCAGGACCCAAATACCAGTGGGTACCAAAAGCTAAATCTGTGTTGCAGACACCTACAGACTAAGGGGAGAAAGATGAATGGCTTCTAAACACTATAGTTTAGAACCCGTATATAAAAGATCAAAGTAGACTTCTTAATACAACAGTTCAGAACTCGTACTTCAACGAACATTGGTTTCTGATTACACCAGATCAGAACCCGGTCTTCAATGTTTAAGAACAATGGCTTTTGAACAAAGCAGTTCAAGACCCAGTCTTCAATGATAAAGATGAACAATTACTATTCTCACCGGAGAATTTGTAACGATGGATTCTGAATACTTCTGTTCAGAACCCATACTTAAGTGTTTCTCTGCTTAAGGATGCTGATAAGATACATCATTTAGAAAGTTTTTATGGTCATTTTGAGGGGGAGTTTGCTTAAAATTTTCACTGTCATATTTTTTAAGAGGGAGACAGTAGAAAAGATAACTGTTGTTAATTGCTATATTCAAAATGTTCTCTGCTAATAATTTGACTTTTTATAGATACCGAGGGGGAGTATCTGAAGTTTTGTCAAAGGATGCTTAAATGATAATATTCATTTTAGGGGGAGTTAAGATTTCTACATTGAAGGTATATCATTCTGAATCTTAAACTATATCATATTTAAAAGATGAACGCCTTTCGGATGTGAAAAATGTTTTCCTAAATGTTCAAACCACTTTGTGTTCTAAATTTTTTTATGAATTTCGAAGTGAGATTTTAAATGTTTTTCATATCAAGTACTTTCATGATTATCTGACCGTGTGTTTCTCAAAGATCAATACTTGTGTATTATCTTTTCATATACTGTCAAGTATTCTTACACGCATTGGTTCAGTACATCGTATTGACTTTGTTATTACCATGTCTCATAAAGTTAAATCTTTCGATGGTAATACTCCCATTTGAAATTCAATGTTGAGTGAGTATCAGACGTCATTTCTTTATAATTGTGCTTTCAATGTTAATATGTTTATATTTATTCATATAAAATCTTTTCGTTCTTTGATATCCCAAAAGATTTTTCTTCATGATATTCGATCTGATCACATCATTGTCAGATTCTCAAAACACTTCGCTTGAATTCGTTTCATTCATTCAATTTCATTGTTTTGAGAGATCTTAAATGTTCAAAATGCTCGAACTCCATTCATATTTTTAATGAGCATACATTTTTTGATGATGATATCTTGTGCTTATCTGTCAAGATAATTGTTAAGCAACTCATTCTTTTTAGGAAAAAATACATGGGATTTAGTGTGAGTACTTAAAAGACTTCCATGGATTCACGTTAACCAGTGTTTCCTACCCCGGAAGTAATCCTATGAGTGATTGATGGGAGAGTGGTCACAAGAATTGAGAGTGGGAGTGTGTTGAGGTAAAATGTAAAAGAGAGTTTGGTTAGAAGTGAGCTCAAATGTTTAAAAGAAAGAGTTTGGTTACATACTTTGAGCCTTTTTAAGCTTTAAATGCTTCAATCATTGCTACACTTGCACGAGCACACAAGGAATATGTTTTCTTGTCTTAACATTCATAGAAAATTCCTTTGTGGTTTTTCAATGATTGAATGGAAGCCCTGGGGGAGTGAACATCATAAAATCTCATTTCCCATGTGCATTCGTTGTACACAGTGGCTTCGTGCTACTGACAGTAAGATTAACTGTTTCATATGTTGATTCAGTGTTACCACTCATAATTTGTCTGAATTTGAAAAGATTCGGATGAATACATCTTATGAATTGACGGCAGATTGTTTACATCAGATCAGATGGAGATCAAATTTCTTTGGGCGAGATTGTTCATATTTTTTTCAAAAGAGGGAGAATACCCTATTTTTCATGAAGACTATGCTTACATTGCTATTTCGGAGAGATATTTCATAGATAGAGTTGACGTTCAAATATTTTGATGATTTTGATTCTCATAATTCATCAGAAAGGGGGAGAAAATTCAAGATTTCAAAGTCAGATTGTTGATTATTAAAAAGGGAAAGAAGTTTGTCAAAGAGATGATGCAAAGAAGAGATCAAAGTCAAGAGAAAGTTGAAAAGCTAAAGATGTTTGTAATTCAAGTTAAACCAAATTCAGACTATTGTTGTGTTAAAAAGTTTTTCTGAGAGCTTGTTGCACGGTTGTAACAAGTGGGGGAGATTGTTGAAGATGATAAAGTTTTGAAGATTTCAAAGTTTGCTGAAGAAAGATAAAGTTGTTCAAGATTTAAAGCTGATAAAGATTAAAAAGTTGAAGATTTTTCAAGTGAAAGAAGACCTGAAGATTTTTGTAAAAAAAAATTAATCTTGAATCTAAATGGGGAGATTGTTAGAGTTATATTGTATTCAAGATTAAAAGAGGGTTTAAAAGTGTAAATGTTGTAAAGTATGGGGTGTTTACTTTGTAATTGTAATGTAATGTCAAAGTAGTTGACCTTTGACTTAGAGAGTCTAATGGGTCATGTTGACCATATAAATAGAAGGTCAAAGTGTTTGTGGTTAAGACAACACACGCACATACAGAGATAAAAAAACACTGTCAAGAACCCACACAAAGAGCTTACAGAAAGATCGCAACAAATAGGTATATGAGTTTATGGAAGTGTTGTAATTTGTGATCAATCAATAAAAGAGCATTTCCTATATTGTTTGTGTGATTATCTTGAGTTAGAAACTGGAACAACAAGATTTATTGTAAAAGTCTTTGTAATTGAAAAGTCAAAGAAAGTCAATTGCCAATTTGTTTAGTTAGAAGTCAAAATAGCTTACCTTGTTTGGTCAATGTCTTTGTAATTAGACTTAGGTATATTAGTGTTTGCTTAGAGATTAAGTGTTAAGGACTAAGAGAAATTACCATTTGTAGCAACTTTCGAGAGAGATAAAGTTGAGAGTTCTAGAGAGAGAAAGCTTATAAATCATATGTAATCTCTAAAATTGTTCTTGATAAATGAAATTATGTCAATTACCTAATAGATCTGGAGTTAACAATTGGTACCAGAGCTAGATTGAAGAAATTTTTCATCGATTCGATCAATTTTCAACAATTCATGTTCATCGGCCCAAGTTTTTGTATCTGTGTTGTTTAGATTTGATGTTGTGAGTTGGAGCTAAATTTGTGATTTCATTGCATAAATCGATTCTATGTTACTTGATACTCACATTTGAATCGATTACATTTTTTTAATTTCATCAATTTTGGAGGAATTTAACCACAGGGCTTGTGGCGTACTGGTTAAGACGTCTGGGGGGATGTGGTGGGATATCCCATCCACCCCGGGTTCTAATCCAAGCGTACGCAACCTGTGGCCACTGGGGTTTATCCAGGGATGTCGCTTTAACAGTCAAATATTGCCATGGATTAGTCTAGGTTGTGCCTAGGATACCCTTTCAAAAAAAATTGGAGGAATTTGGATCAGATCTGAGTTTTTTGAAAAGTTTCAATCGCGATTGTGTTCTTCATAATTTCTAGAAATTAGAGCAAATTAGAGTTGTTTGATCGGTTGTAATCGCAAAGGATTGGTTATTTTGTGTTTGTAAACATCTTTCGATCCCCAATCTACAAGTATTTGATCAATTTTATTGAGTTTGAGATTTCTGGATTGTGTTCTGATATGTCGCGTAGTGGGAAAGAATTTTACCGGATTTGATTTTGAAACAGTTTGGTATCCGGATCTCTATGTGAAAAAAAACATGGTCAACAGGGACTTTTATGTATTCATCGCTCAATCTAGGAGTTTGAGTGTGATCCGGGAGTTTGACTTGTGTCCCAGGTTTGATATACATGTCATCCGGATTTCTTTTTGTGTTGACCCGGGACCTAATATCCGTGTGTACCAGGATTAAGGTGGAACCGAGATTGACATCCCATGTTAACCGGGAATGCAACGACGTCCTTGTCATCCGGGAATTAAAGACATTGTGATCCGAGCTTGAGATTCCATGTTATCCGGGAGTTCCAATGTGATTGGTTGCTACAAGAAAATGGGTCAGTGGAGCCATATTTGTGACCGACGGCTGTGGGATTACAATGAGAATGGCGTCAATTTTGAAAGCTTACATGCGGGAGTTACAATCATTTGATCCGGGTTTCTATACCCTTTGCCATCCGGAAGTGCAACATCCTTATATCGGGTTTATATTAGTAAGATATGGGATCTGGGGTTAAACCTCAAGCAACTGTGACCATCCGGGCTTTGTTACAATCAGAGTTTTAAACCTCAAGAGCCCGTGTCCACTGGTTTTAAACCTTGATTATCGAATTTTTTATTCCCAGTATATGTAAGTAATCAAGATTAACAACCAAATTCAGCTCCAAATTCCATATGTATGGATGATCAAAGATTACAATGATGTTCTCTCTCAATACAAATATCTCTCTCTCTAAGATGTATATGAATTCAACTATTTAATGACATATTACAAGAAAAATCTATTTATACCTACATGCTATTACAAGGAAATCTAAACTAACAAAACTAACAAGGACTTTGACTTTGACTTTCATTAAAGCTTCTTTGACTTTCTCTTTAAGCTTGTTGACTTTGACTTTTGCTCTTGAGACTTTGACTTTAATCTTTAACCTTTCTCATAATGATCTTGAAGACAAAAAATGTGCATTAACAATCTCCCCATTTGGATTCAAGATCATCTACAAAAAAAAATCAGTATCAAAGAACAATCTCCTCTTTTTTAGCTTTGTCAAACGATCTCCCCTTACAGATAAACTTTGGCTTTTGAACTGAAATCAAATTTTAACAATCTCCTCTAAGGTCTGTAATAACCTCTTTCAGTCTTTAGAAACAATCTCTCCCTTTAGAATCATGAAATCTCTTCAGAAACGAAATTATCTCCAACTTTAATGAATTTTCCTCTTTCAAACAAACTTCAAAGAAAATTTTCGGTAATCTTCCATGAACTTTCTTGATTTCTTGAAATCTCTCTAAAAGTTGCTTTCTCATTCTTTATATTTCTCCCCATAACTATCACAATCCATTCTCCATTTATCATTTCTTGTACCAATTTCTCCTCCTTTTTCTTGAAAAAGAACTTTCTCAGACTTCACCATTTCTTGCTATCATCTCCCCCTTTTTGATGAATGTGAGCATTAACATCATCAAAACTTTGCAAGAAATGTATTGTTTCAATTTCTGACCCAATATCATTTGATCTTTCCCTTTGAAATTCTAAACCATCCATCAATTCATAAATGATTTCGAATCTTTTAAAATTCTGATATGAGTGGTAACCCTGAATCAACAAATGAATCAGTTGGCATGCCTGTAAGTAGCATGAAGCCACTTAGTACAACGAATGTACCGTACAAGGATTTTTATTGATGTTCACTCCCTAGGTCTTCCATTCAATCATCGAAAAACACAAGGTAATTCTATGAACATTCCGACAGAAAAACAAATTTTTTGTGTGTACGTGCTTGTGTTATGAAAGAATTAAAGCATTTTGTGCTATTCAGGCTCAAAATGTGTAAACTGTTGAGATGCAACAAATTTTCCATGAATCAATGTGCATGATCGAAGTGCGAAGGTGGGGCAGACTTCCTTCTGTTTCAATATCCAAATCTTCCAAATGAAGATCAGATAGATTATGTGTTGCGTCCCCATTAAGATATGAAACATTTCTTTATTGAGAAAAAAATGAGTGGCTGGTGGGGTTAAATCAAGAGTTGGCATTGGCTTACTGCCTGTTTCAATGATGTTCACGAAAGAATTGTGAGACAATCAGTAATTTGGTTGCCTGGCACAGAAAGTAGTTGGTGCAGAGTTCTCATATTCTTTTAACTATGTGATCACACTCTCTTTCTTTTTATAATTTAGCTCACTTCTAACCAAACTCTCTTTTCCATTTTACCTCAGCTCACTGAGAAAATCTCAACCCATTGAGTTATCTCCCCCACTGTTTGATGTATGACCCCTCGCCTCTCGATCACTCAGGATAACTTCTTGGGTAGGAAACACTGGTTAACGTGAATCCATATAAGTCTTTGAAGCTCGCACACTGATCCCATGAAAATATGTCCTAAAAGAGTGATGTTCAACAGTTTATCTTGAACATTTAAAGCTCGGTAATATAAAAGTACAATGTCAGATAAATGTATGTTCTTCAAAAATTTCATGAAGATTTGAGCATTTTGAACTTTGAAGATGTCTCACAACAAGTAGAATGAATGAATGAAATGAAAACAAAAGACTTGTTTGAGAATCTGACAATGTATCAAGGAGATCAAATATGAATGATAATCAATAAAATCTTAGGTCATGAATGAATTGGAATATGTCTATATGAACAAATATAGACAATTCTTGAAAGAATCGCTTAGTTTTGAATAAATGTAACGCTCAACAACCATTGAATTTCAAATGGAGTGTATTACCATCGACAATTGTTTCAATATGAGACATGGTAATAACAGATATCAACAAGAAATACTAAACCGATGTGTATGAATACTTGACAGTATATGAAAAAGATAATACACAAGTATTTATCTTTGGAAACACACGGTTAATTAATCATGAACGCTCATAAAAAGAAAACATTTAAAATCACACTTCTAGAACTCATAAAATCTTTTTAAGAATCGAGAAGTAGTTTGAACGTTTAAGAAAATATGTTTTCATATTCGAAAGTCGTCTATCTTTCAAACAGTATGAGATTAAGGTTAGAAAAATCCTTACACTCAGCTAAAATATCATAAAATCTCCTCAAAGCCAATATGAATTGAAACTTGTTAGCTCCCCCTCAAATTCTGTATAAAGTCAAAAATTCATCAAAATATCAAAGTCTTATTTAAAGAAAAAATTATTGAAACGAAAACATTGAAAATAAAACATTGAAAAACGAGTTCTGATCTGATTTAATCAGAAGTATTAAGAAAATTTGTATTAAGAAAATTTGTCAATACAAATCAAATGCAAAACATCTAACTCAAAATTTAACTACCCCTCGAATAATGATCATATTTCCTTATAAGTCACTCCCCCTGAAATCATAAACAACCTTCAGTGCATATATCATTTAGATTAAAAATAAAGACATGAAGAAAAATTATAAATCAAAGAGTCTAGGTAAAGACGGATTATGTAAACATTATGTGTTGAGATTCAGCATGCCAAGTTTTGAAATGAGAAAATTAAATCTCTTTTCGTCCAATGGCTTGGTGAATAGATTAGCAAGCTG
The DNA here is from genome assembly GCA_954870635.1 of Arctium minus. Classification (NCBI taxonomy): domain Eukaryota; kingdom Viridiplantae; phylum Streptophyta; class Magnoliopsida; order Asterales; family Asteraceae; genus Arctium; species Arctium minus. The sequence continues at coordinate 44,437,197 of OX941089.1, read as the reverse complement.
ATAATCCGTGTTTACAAAGTAAAGTTCAATCGTACCTTTTTCGACATTATCCTTAATAAAGTGATATCGCACGTCAATGTGCTTCATTTTTGTATATTGGACAGGGTTTGTATAAATAGCGATAGCGCTTTTTGAGTCGTAGTAAATCAGGATTTTGTTGTAATGGAAGCCATAATCTCGGATTTGCATTAGCATTCACAGTACCTGAGAACAGCAGCTAGCAGCAGCTACGTATTCTTCTTCGGCTGTTGAAGTAGATACACACAGTTGTTTCTTTGAAGCCCAACTCATGAGTTTATCTCCCAAAAATTGAATATGTCCCGAACTACTTTTTCTGTATAACATGCAACCTGCATGATCTACATCTGAACCAAAAACCAAGATCTATGGTTCCCTTCAGATATCTAAAAATTCTTTTGATAGCCGGAAGATGTGACTCTCTGGGTTTGCCTGATATCTCGCACACAAACATGTCGAGAACATAATATCAGGTCTACTGGTCGTCAAGTACATCAAAGAACCAATCATATCTCAATAGGTCTTTTGATCAACAACTTTCCCATTGAGGTCAGCTCCGATCTTAGTCCCTGGTGCCATCGGGGTACTAATAGATGTACAATTTTCCATTTTAAAATTCTTTAAAATGTCACAAATGTACTTAGCTTGATTTATAAAAATCCCCGTTGAAAATTGTCTGACTTGTAATCCGAGAAAGAAATTCATCTCTCCCATCATACTCATCCGAAAACGTAACACCACTAAGGCAGAAAAATTCTTACAGTACTTAGGGTTTGATGACCCAAAAATTATGCCATCAACATAAATTTGAATGAGAATGATCTCGCCTTTTTCTTTCTTGATAAAAAGAGTAGTATCGATTTTACCCTTTGAAAACCCGAACTTGAGTAAGAACTTTGAAAGTACTTCATACCATGCTCGAGGGGCTTGTTTTAGTCCATAAAGGGCCTTGTCAAGTATATAGACATGATATGGCTTTTCAGCGTTGACGAACCCTTCTGGTTGTGAAATGTACACTTCCTCTTTTAGAATGCCGTTCAGAAAGGTTGTTTTCACATCTATCTGATAGACTATGAGGTTCTTGTGTGTAGGATAGTCAAGAAACATTCTTATTGTCTCGATGCATGCAACTGGTGCATATGTTTCATCATAATCTATGCCTTCCTCTTGACAGTATCCTTTTGCCATAAGTCGAGCTTTATTGTGTATTACGATACCATCTTCATCTTTCTTGTTTTTGAACATCCATTTAGTGCCAATAATAGTCTTTCCTTCTGGACGTGGCACGAGTCTCCAAACTTTTAGTGCCTCGAACTAGTTAAGTTCTTCTTGCATGGTTGCGATCCAGCCAGAATCTTCAAGAGCATCAGATACACGTGTCGGCTCTATCTTGCTCAAGAAAGATTCATACAAGCACTCGTTGGCTGTTGCAGACCTAGTTTGCATCGGTTTCGAAATGTCTCCAATAATTTGATGTACCGGATGCGCTTTGGTCCACTTTGTTGTGTGAGGGAGTGGTACATAGTTAGACTGATCACTTTCATCATCTAAGTTGAGTGTGGAACTTCTGGCTGATCAACATTCTGTACATCTTCAACTAATTGAGTATATGTTTGAACTTGAGTTTCTGTCTGAACCGGGGAAACTGGTTCAATGGATACATCTGATGTGATTGGATGATGTTCGCTTGAATCTTCAGAACTGTCAATCACAACAGGTTTAGACACTTTAGTTCCAAAAAAATCATCATAAAAATGTTCAAACAATAAATCTAATTATGTTAAATGCGAAGTAGACGTTGAAGCTTTATCAGAATTAGAAACACTAGATCCAGGTTCTGGACTGATATGTCTAGAAGCTAATACTCCTGTAAGAACGGGTTCAAAACTGTGTTGTCTAGAAACCACTTCCATTGCTTCATCAAAGGTAACATTGACGCTCTCTGAAACAATCTTTGACTTCTTCAGATAGACTCTATATGCCGCAGATGATTGAGAATAGCCAATGAATATTCCTTCTTCAGCCTTCGGACTGAACTTTTGCAAGTTCTCCTTGTCGTTAAGTACAATTCACTTGCATCCAAATATATGAAAGTGTTTAATTCTTGGTATTCTATTATTTATAAGAGCATACGACATTTTACCAAACCGACGATGGATGATTGAACGGTTTTGCGTATAGCATGCAGTCGAGACAACTTCTGCCCACAAAAATAGAGGTAAATTGAATTGGCTAAGCATCGTGAGTGCAACCTCAACAAGAGTCCTATTTATGCGTTCAACTACCCCATTTTGTTCAGGCATTCTGGAAGCAGAAAACTGATGAGTAATCTTGAACGATTCGAGATAATCGTCAACTGTTTTGTTCTTAAATTCGGTGCCATTGTCTATTCGAATCAACTTCACTGTTCGTTGCATGTTCACTTAGGCACTCTTTAGAAATGATATGATGACACCAGGAGTCTCATCTGATAGCCCATGATGTGTGCAAATCAATCTATAACAACAAGAGATTCAATCACAATTGCCATATGTATTGATCTTTAATTCACATATTACAATCGTATGAAATGCTCTCTCTCTCAATATTTCTCTCACTGAAATCTTTTGCCATTGTGTCTAATGATTCTACAAAACAAAACAAGTATTTATACCTACAAAATATAAATACAAAACTAGCTAAACTAAACACTTTGACTTGTACTTTGACTTTCTTCTTTAACAGCTTGACTTTGACTTTTGCATTAGAGGTCTTTGACTTGGACTTTGACTTTAAATCCCATGATCTTGGATCTAACATATTTGTGCACTAACAATCTCCCTCTTTGGATTCAAGATCATCTTCAAAAAAAAATTAGCAAAAACGAGCAATCTCCCCCTTTGTATATCTTTAACAACTTCAATCTCCCCCTTTATCATGAACACAGGAAATCTTCTTCTTAGAGTCAATCTCTCCTCTTTTGGAAATAAAACTGATCATCTTCAAAATTTGTAACACTCTATTTCTTTCTTTTTTTGGAAACTCTTCAGATTTGCAGTATTCTCCCCAAAGTCTGTGAATGTCTTTTTCAAGAATTATAACCATCTCCCCCAAGGTAATGAAAACCTATTTCAGACTTCAGAAGCGAAATTATCTTCAGTTTTAACTCACTTTGCTTTAGCAAATGATCTTCAAAGAAACTTTCTCTAAACTTCATCAATATTTCTTCAAACTTTCAGAACTTTTTGAACTTTCTCTTACATTCTAAATATTCTCCCCATATTTCGGAAATATAACCTTCAAATCTATCATCTCTTTATCACTTTCTCCCCGGAATTTTCTCAATCTGTTCTTTAGACAACATTTCTTTAAATTAATTATCCCCCTTTTTGATGATATTGAGCATAGAAATCATCAAAACTATCTCCAAGAAATGTCATGAACCTTTTTCTGAACACTGATCTTTCCAAATGAGCATCTAAACCATCCGTCAATTCATAAAGTATTCATCCGAATCTTTTCAAATTCAGACAAATAAGAGTGAAAACCTGAATCAACAAATAAATCAGTTAAAATGCATGTAAGTAGCACAGAGCCACTTTGTACAACGAATGTACTTTGGAAAGGAGATTTTTTATGTTCACTCCCCCAGGGCTTCCATTCAATCATCAAAAAATCACAAAGAAATTTTCTATGAATGTTAAGACAAGAAAACATATTCCTTGTGTGTTCGTGCATAGTGTAGAATGATTGAAGCTACTTAGGCTTTTCAAATAGGCTCAAAGTGTGTAAACCATTGAGACAACAATAGTAATACACAGACTCAATTGTGCATGATTAAAGCTCGAAGGTGGGGAATACTTCCTTCTGTTTCAATATCCATCTTCTGAATGAAGATGAGATAGATTATGTGTTGCGTCCCCAAGAAAAATTGAAACATCTTTTTGTTGAGAAAGAAATTAGTAGATGGTGGGTTGAAAGCAAGAGTTGGCATAGGCTAATGCCTGTTTCAATGAAGTTCACGAAAGAATTGTGGAACAACAGTAATGTGGTTGCCCGGGCAGAATGGATTTTGTGCAAAACACCCTCTTTCTTTTTATCATTTAAGCTCACTTCTAACCAAACTATCTTTTCATTTTATCTCATCACACACCTACACTCTTTGATTTTGACACATCGCCTCTCGATCACTCGGGATAACTTCTTGGGTAGGAAACACTGGTTATCGTAAATCCATAGAAGTTCGTTTTAAGTCCTCACACTGACCCCATGTATATTGTCCTAGAAGCAAAAATATTGCTCAACGGTTTAACTTTAACAGTTAAATCACAATACATATGTCGGATGTATGTATGCTCAATAAGATAATCATGAAGATTTGAGCATTTTAAACATTGAATATTTTCTCAAAACAAGGAAATTGAATGAACAAAGTGAAATCAATAGATATGTTTTGAGAATCTGGCAATGTATGAAAAGATCAAATATGAATGAGATATCAATAAAGGTTTAGGTCATGAAAAATAGGATGTTGTCTATACGAATCAAATATAGACATTCTTGAAAGAAACACTTTGAATGAAATAACGCTCAACAAACTTTGAATGTACAAAAAAGGAGTGTCTTACCATCGAAAATTAGTTTCAATATGAGACATGGTAAGATCATAGTCAATAAAATACTAAACCGCTGTGTGTGAATACTTGACAGTATATGAAAAAGATAATACACGAGTATGTATCTTTGAAAACACACGGTTTGTTAAACATAAAAGCTCATAAAATGAAAACATTTAAAATCACACTTCTAAATGCATGAAAACATTTTGAGAATAAGAAGTGGTTTGAACATTTAAGAAACATGTTTTCATGTCTGAAAGTTGTCCTTCTTTCAAACATAATGAGATTAAGAGTAGAATAATCCTTACGCTCAGCTTAAATCTCATAAGATCAGCTCAAAATTCATGAGTGATATGATCATGTAAGCTCCTCTTCAAATTCAACAAATTGTCAAAAAGACGTCAAAGCAACAAAGTCTTATTGAAAGTAAAACATGGCAGCTAGTTTAATGGCACTGGCATCTCATCTAGTCTAGATCGATTCCCTAAAAGCTTCTTCTCTAGCAGGCGATTTGGCCCATTTTCTCTTTCCTGGTAATAAGGAAAGGCCTTTCCCTATCACGACCGCCTTCCTTTATTCGGAATTCATTCATCTCAAAAGAAAGATCTTTGGCTTTGTGCTTGGACACGGTACGAAAAGATGGCTCGATGATCCGTGACAGACGCGGATTGCTGGCGATGACTTGGTGAAGGGGATATATGAGAGAAGGTTCTCGACGAACCGGGAAGACATGAAAGCAGTAAAACAGTAAAGAACGAGTTCTGATCTGATGTAATCAGAAATCAAAGACCTTACTCCCCCTAAACTTATGCATGATAAAAAATTTGTCAGTATAAAACATAAGCAATTTCTCATACTCTCCCTCGAATTTAGATCATCTAATCTTTGTGTCACACTCCCCCATAAACCATGAGTAGAACCTTTCAGTGCATATATCGTTCAGATTAAAAATATAAAGAAATGAAGAAAAATAACAAAACAAAAATGTACTAGGTAACTACAGATTATGTCTTGAGGTTCAACATGCCAAGTTTCGAATGAGAAAATTAAATCTCTTTTCGTCCAACGGCTTCGTAAACAAATCAGCAAGTTGATAATTTGTGTTTACAAAGTAAAGTCCAATTGTACATTTTTCGACATTATCTTTGATAAAATGATAACGCACATCTATATGTTTGGTCTTTGTGTGCTGAACAGGATTAGCAGATATCGCTATGGCGCTCTTCGAATCACAATATATAGGAATTTTGTTAAAATGGAATCCATAGTCTCGAAGTTGTTTCCTCATCCACAAAACTTGAGAGCAGCAACTTGCAGAAGCTACATACTCTGATTCAGCGGTTGATGTGGAAAAACATAGTTGTTTCTTTGATGCCCAACTTACGAGCTTGTCTCCAAGAAATTGTATGTGACCCGATGTGCTTTTCCTGTCTAACACACAACCTACATGATCTGCGTCTGAATACGTTGTTATCTCAAAACCAATATCTTTAGGATACCACAAACCAAGGTCTGTAGTCCCCTTTAAATATCGGAATATTCGCTTTACAGCCGACAGATGGGATTCTTTGGGCAAAGCTTGATATCTAGCACATAAGCATGTAGAGAACATAATATCTGATCTACTTGCCGTTAAGTACATTAAAGAACCAATCATTCCTCTATTGGTTCTAAGATCAACATCTTTTACCGAAAGATCAGCTCCGATCTTAGTTCCCGGTGCCATCGGGGTACCAATTGGAGTACAATTTTCCATTTTAAATATTCATAAAATATCAGAAATGTACTTGGCTTGATTAATGAAAATCCCTGTTGAAAATTTTCTAACTTGTAATTCGAGAAAGAAATTCATCTCTCCCATCATACTCATTTGAAATCTGGACACCAATAGATTAGAAAAGTTCTTACAATACTTCGGGTTTGTTGAACCGAAAATTATGTCATCAACATATATTTGAATAAGAATGATATCAGCATTTTCCTTTTTGATAAAAAGAGTGGTATCGATTTTACCTTTCGAGAAGCCAAACTTGACTAAAAACTTGGATAGAATATCATACTAGGCTTGAGGAGCTTGCTTTAGGTCGTACAAAGCCTTGTTAAGAATGTAGACATGATGCGGTTTTTCAGCATTGACAAACCCTTCTGGATTTGAGACATATACCTCCATTTTCAGTATGTCATTTAGAAAGACAATCATCACGTCCATTTGATAGATAGTGAAGTTTTTATGTGCAGCGTAAGCTAGAAACATTTTGATTGCCTCTATACGCGCAACTGGAGCATATGTCTCATCATAGTCTATTCCTTCCTCTTGCCGGTATCCTTTAGCAACAATTCGATCTTTATTTATTACCACTATACCATCTTCATCTTTCTTGTTCTTGAATACCCATTTTGTTCCTATAATTGTTTTTCCTTCCGGATGAGGTACGAGTCTCCAGACTTTAAGCGATTCAAATCGATTGAGCTCTTCTTGCATAGCTGTTATCCAATCTGGATCTTTTAGAGCTTCAGATACTCGTGTAGGCTCTATCTTACTCAGAAAGGAATCAAACATGCACTCATTCATTGTTGCAGACCTAGTTTGCACCGGTTTTGACGGATCTCCAATAATTTGATGAACCGGGTGCTCTTTGGTCCACTTATGTACATGAGAGAGTGGAATAGATGTAGACTGGTCATGTTGATCATCTAGATATCCAGTATGTTCTTTTGGTTGGGGTTCTGTTGAAGTACTTGGTGCAAAAGTTTCAGCTGGTTGAACACTTGATGTCTGTTGAGTAGGCATTACAGTACATCCAACTGAATGAATAACTTCTGTTTCTGCATTATCACATGTAGCTTCAACTGACTGAGTAGGTGTTTGAACTTGAGTTTCATCTTGAATGGGGGGATCTGATTCAGTCGATACATATGATGCGATTGGATGATGATTACTTGAATCTTCAGATTTGTCAATCACAACAGGTTTAGTCACTTTTGAACCAAGAAACTCATCATTAAAATATTCACACAATAAATCTAATTTTGTTAAATGAGACGTAGATGTTTATTCTTTATCAGAATTAGAGATTTTAACACAGGTTCTAGACTGATTTGTCTAGAAGCTAATACTCCTGTTATCACGGGATCTGAACTGAGTTGCTCAGAAGCCATTTCTTCATCAAATGAAACATTAACGCTTTCCACCATAATCTTTTAGTTCTTCAAATAAACTTTGTATGCCGCAGATGTTTGAGAATAACCAATGAAAATGCCTTCTTCAGCCTTAAGACTGAACTTGTTCAAGTTTTCCTTATCGTTCAAGACAAAACACTTGCATCTAAATATATGAAAATGTTTAATGCTAGGTATTCTATTATTAATTAAAGCATACGGAGTTTTACTAAATCGGTGATGAATGATTGAACGCTTTTGAGTATAACATGCAGTTGAAACAGCTTTGGCCCACAAAAATAAAGGTAGATCGGATTGGCTCAACATCGTTCGTGCAACCTCAACAAGAGTCTGATTTCGGCGTTTAACTACCCCATTTTGTTACGGCGTTCTGGCAGCAAAGAACTGATGAGTTATCTCGACCGATTCGAGATAACCGTCAACTATTTTATTCTTGAATTGTGTGCCATTATTAGTTCTGAGTAGCTTAATTGTTTTCTGCAAGTTCACTTGAATGGTCTTTAAAAATGAAATAATGATCTCCGGAGTTTTGTCCTTTGATCTCAGAAACTTAACCCAAGTGTATCTTGAAAAATCATCCACGATCACAAGAACATATTTCTTGCCGTTTATGCTTTGCGTTCTCATAGAATCACAGAGATCCATATGAAACAACTCTAAAGGAGCACTTGTATTGGGTTCAGGCTTTGGCTTATGTGAAGCTCTCTTCATCTTGCCTTTCTCACACGCGACACACAGATGTTCTTTTTCGTATTTCAGTTCTGGAAGTCCTTTCACCAAATTCCCAGTCTCCAACTTGTTAATGTATCTAAAGTTAAGGTGAGATAGCCTTCTATTCCATAACCAACCTTGTTGCATAGAGGCCTTAGATAGCAAACACACAACATTATATGGCTTGACATTCAACAGATTAATCGTGTAGAGGTTTGACTTTTGCGTCCTGACCAAGATTTCTTTGTCGTCTTCAGTTCTAACACAACATCTCTTGGCCTTAAAGTTCACCTCTAAATCTTTGTCGCAAAACTGAACCAATGTTGAACAGATTGTGTCCTAATCCTTCAACATAGCTCACCTTCTTTATCGTTACGTTCTCTTGCACGACATCTCCATATCCAAGTATTGGTGCAAACTGGTCATTCCCGAAGCGCACATTTCCGCAAAATTTCTCTGTATAGTTAGATAAAATATCTTTCTGCCCTATCATATGCTTGGAACATGTTGAATCCAAGTACCACATATGACGGGTCTGCATAAAAGAAATCAAGCAACAATAGGTTTAGGTACCCATTTATAGATGGGTCCTTTCGTGTTAGCACAAGATTTTGGCACCCATTTGAATTTGGCTACTCTTTGTTTTTAAAAAACCATTAGAATGATGTATATAATAAGTACCAAACCAACAATCAAAATATTGTCGAGTCACAAAATCATTTTGACCGTATGTGGAACACTGACTAGGCAAATGAGAGAATTGGATCAATTGCTTTATTGTATAAGTCTTTTAAGAAGCTACAAGTTTTGTTTTATGAGAAGCAATATGACCAAGTACATCAGAATCACTAACAGTAGGGGTGAGCATGGGACCAGTACCGTACCAAACCGGTACCGTACCGAAAATTCCCGATACCGAAAATGTGGAAAACTCGATACCGAATACCGTACCGATTAGAATGGTACGGTACCGGTTCAGTACCGGTACCGGTAATACTAACGATATTTCGGTACTAGTACCCCATCAGTACCGAACCGAATACCGATTATAGGAAAAACATGGAACCGATTATCGTACCGAAATACATGGGATGATCCGGGATCGGTACGGTACCGGTTCGGTATCGGGATTTGGGACTCCTTGCTCACCCCTAACTAACAGTAGTCCTATTACAATCGGTATCAGAAAATGATTTTGTAGTCTCTTCAATCTTCCTTTTTGGTCTCCATTCCAGTCTTGCTTCAAACTTTTTCCATCTCAATTCTGAAACACAAGATTTAGACTTGTTAGAAACATGAGATGTAAGAGTTTGTATTTTCTTGTGCTTACCAGTGTTGGTCCATTTCTGTGAGCGCCTTTTCTTTTGCTTCTTGCCTTTAGCGTAATAGGTACTCACAGGAACTGATACATCAACCTTAGTTGATGTTTCACCTTTCTCAAAGACACTAGGTAAAGCATCATTATTAATCACAAAAGGAGAATGATCTGGAAGTTTAGCATTGAAATCAAACTTATCAACACTTTCATCAAAACATCCATCAGAATTTAAAAAATCATTTTCATCCGCAAATAAGTAATCAACATCATCATCATAGAATCATTAGACTTTTTAGAGCACTTCTTTTGATAAGACTTTTGATCACAATCCGAAGATTTTGGATTAGCAAAAGCATTACCCATAAAAACTTTACAAGATGATACATCTGAATCAGTAGAGTTGTTTTCACTAACTCATTCTGATTCAAACTTATCATCTGTAATTACAGATTTAAAATCAGTGTTCATCATAACCGTAGAAAACACAATTTTCTCAAGATCAACCAAAATTCTTTCTTCTACTAAAGTGTTCTCAAGCTCAGAAACTTTACTTTCCAAAATGAGTGGAGGAACATAAATCTTTGCCTTAACTGGTTTTGCCTCCATCTCCTTTGTAGAATAGCTTTGAAAATAATCGTTTGAAAGAAACTTTGGTTGCTTAGAAAGATAACTATCATTCAGCTTTTTATAGCAGAATGGTAGTTGCATATTGGTTGTGTTCTTCATGTTCTCATCTTTCTTACCCTCAACCTTATCAGATGATTTTGTAACGAATTTGGGTTTCAAATGAGGATTTTTGTCAACCACTTGTAAGAAATAAAAATTATATAAAGTTGGCTGCTTTCAAATAGCTTTCTTCAATAATGTGGGTTATCGTATCCAATACCCCAATTATCTTTAAAATATGTAACTTCCTTTGGTTTGCTTAGATAAATGGTTTGATCCGTTTGACCTCGAGCATAAAGATTGGCTTCCAAACCATTAATCTTTTTCTGCACATTTTTATTATCAATATGCAAATTGTGAACTTTTAAAATAAACTCTTGTTTCTCACGTTCACACATGTTAAACTTGGAAACTGCCTCAGAAACTTGAGTTTCAAAACAAGCTTTTTGTTTTTCAAAAATTTCAGCAGTTTTCTTCAAAGAATCAATCAAGTTTTTGTTCCCAACAATTTCAGTGTTGAGATCAAAAATTGTTTGACGCTTTTTAGCAACTCTGGCTTTTTCCTTTTTAAGCTTAGCTTGTAAGTCTTGAAGCTCGACCATCATGGTTTCCATTTTCTTTAAGAAATCAGATTCAGAAAAATTGTTTACCTCTTCGGAAGTCTCCTCATCTGATTCATCATATTTCACCTCTTTTCCCATCAGGCACATGTGTGTTGTCTCTTCTTTCTCATCTTTCGATTCGGTGAAATCCAGCCAATGATCATCTTCGACCATCAAAGCTTTGCCTGCTTCTTTCTATTTGTCCAGAAGCATCTTGTTTTTGTAATACTCAGAATTATAAACTTTGGGCTTCCGGCAGTCTTTAGCAAAGTGGCCGATCTTTTCACAGTTATAACATTTGACTGGTTCTTCCACTTTCTTCTCATAACTTTTAACATACTTCCTCTCTTCTGGCTTTCTCTCCTCATACCTCTTTCCTTTAGATCTTCTTCCTTCCACCTTTTTCTTGTGTTCATAATTTCTTGATCCCGATAAATACCTCTGACTATTGGAACACAACTTCTTATAAAAGTTCTTTTGAAAGGCTCGAGTCAGCAACAACATAGCTTGCTTGAGATTCTCACCTTCATCAGAATCAGAATTATCACTATCAGAACCATCCGAACTAAATACCACTATCTTCTTTTTCTTCTTTTTATTTGTCTTCTCTTTCTCTTTATTCTTGTTAACTACAAGAGCAACTGGGTCAGGCACATAATTCTCATTCTTCTTTTTCTCTTCTCTCTCTTCTTCAATTTCCTCCTCATTCTGATGGAGAGTTTCATATACCTCATGCAAAGGAATCTCACTTAGATCCTTCATCTATTTCATCCATCGAGTATGTTTCTTCCACTCTGGCTGTAAAACACTGAGAAACTTAACGTTATTCTCAATCTGCTTCTTTTTCACCTTGTTCTTAGCCAGCTCATTCAATAGAGAAACAAATCTTTCATATGTCTCCTCCAAGCTTTCACCAGTTTTGGCCTTGAATTCTTCATAGTTATTGATGCAATTAGCTACCTTCATCTGGTTTCCAATCTTAGATCCCATCATCAATTTCTCCAATTGATCCCACATTTTCTTTGCAGTCGCCTTGTAATTGTCAATCTTAATGTATATCTCATTTGGTATGCTCTGAAGAAGTAGAGATCTAGCTTGCTTATCAGCTTTATATCTGTTTTTCTATTCCTCTGAATACTTGACAAAATCAAGTGGAACTTCCTTAGTTTTCTGCTCTCTTGGCTCATCACCATCCTCACTATTAGAAGACTCATCATCTGGAATTCTTGTAGTAATAGGAATCATAGGACCTTCTTCAATTGAAATCTTTATGTTCTCTCCGTTTGCATGTCTATCAATGAAATCCAAAAATCTATCCTTCCACTGTTTGTACTCACCTTTGAAGAGAACAGGTGGTTTGACATCTGTTAGAACATAAAATGTTCTAAGTTTAGAAGTTTTGTAAAGTCATCATGTAATTGTAGTTTGGGCCTTGTATTTATCATTGGGTTTGGGTTTATTTGTTAACAAGGGTGATGAGGGTATAAATAGGAATTGTATTGTAGTTTTTTTGGTAATTCACTTTCAAAAATGTAGCCGTGTAAGAGTTTGAGAGTTTCTAGAGAGAGAAACATTTTGCTCTCTCTAGATTTGTGAATAATACAAAACAATTCCTCCCAAATTCATCTTTGTTTATCAATTTACATTGATTAGATTGTGATCATGGACCTCACAAGTGGTATCAGAGCCAAAATTGAAGAAATTATAATCGATACGATCGAGATCGCATTTCAATCAATGGAACAGTAGACTTACGCATGAACAGTGCTGAAGAATTTTTTATTTGCTCGATTTGATGCAAATTTGGATGAGATATTATGATTAATTGATTCAGAGATCAAAGTCGAATCACAAAGAATCAATTATAAGGTTCAATTTCAACAGACTTGGAAGAATCGATCGAATTTGGATATTTTTGGTTCGAAAAGTTGTTTCACTCTGTGATGATAGATGTGTGTCTTAAAGTTGTTTTTATCGAATATCATCAACAACAATTATGCTTAAATGATATTTTCGAACATGTGTATCAAGTTTACCTCTCAATTCGAAGATTTGATGAAGATTTGAAAATTTTCGATATTTAAAAATTCGCATGATCTACAAAATTCGCATGATTGATGAAGAACTCGCATGGCTCAGTATCGAGGAATTCACATGACACATCATCCTTGGACACAACAAATTTTTCTAAGTCAGGATTTCGTAAGTAGCAATGTCATCTAACATTTGATCGAGTTTTGATCTTTGGAGTGTAATTGTGGTTGTAATTGATTCAGTTGAGTTCGTATCATGTTTTAGACAAATATTGTATAGGTTTGAGAATCATTTGCACCATTATTGTACATCATTTTTGAGATTTTGTTCATTTGAGAGTTCACGAGTTCTAAAGCACTGTTCATATTCAATTTGTAAGTTTGACTGAATTTCTTTGAAATTCTTTGATTGTAATAGGCTCGAATAGTGTTAGTGATCAAATTGTCAAAGTTTTAGATCAAAATTTTGAAGATTTGATGGGTTTTTTAGTTGATCAGAGTGATTTTTAGCCGAGATTCGATGAACTCGCATAAGCCTCAAGAACTCGCATCAAGAACTCGCAGATCAAGATATTTCGCATATTTTTGTATGAAAGTTTCTCAAGTATAGAATTCGCATGATAGTGATATGAGAAATGTGCTGAATTCGCATATGTGTGTTATAAGAAATCCTCAGAATTCGTACAAGCTTGTGTACGAAAAGTCAGAATTCGCATAAGTTCTTTATACGAAAAGTTTGTTGAAAATTCTCTAAGGAAAGATTTCGCATAAGGGTGATTTACGAATTCCTCAGAATTCGCATAAGAAGTGTTAAAATAGATTTGATTTTTGAAAATCAACAGGTTGTTATTCGAAGTTACACGTAGGATGAAACATATGAAGGATCTCAATGACATTCCGTTACATGAAGTTTATGAGACTCTGAGGCAAAATGAAGAAGAAGTGGAAGAGAAAAGAGCTGAGAAAAGAAGGCAGAAAAAGTTCCCGATCCTATTGCATTGGTAGTCGGAGAGAAGAAGAAAGAAAAGAAAGAAAAGAAAGAGAAGAAGAAAAAGAAGAAAGTGCTTACAAGTTCTGAGTCAGAATCTGAATCAGATGGTGATGATGGAGAAAGTCTAAAACAAGCTATGCTTTTACTGACCCGAGCTTTCCAAAAGAAATTTTACAAGAAGCCGGGATCAAATTCACAAAGATATTCTTCCTCCAGCTCCAAGAACCATGAGCACAGGGAACGGGTAGAAGGTAAAACCAGTTGAAGATGAGAAGAATGATGAGAAGAAAGAAGAAAAGAAAGGAAAGAAGGAAGAGAAGAAAAGTAACAAATCATGTGTACATACACATAAATCCAAGAAGAACAATGCGCTGAAAGGTAAACCTGATCATATATACACGAGAGATCATTTAATCAGGCTGTCAGGTAAGAAATACTATTGTTCTTATTGTTGTACACATGATCCTATTCATAAAACAAGTGATCATTACTGGTATGGTTCTTATTCTGTTACTCCCATTCGAACTGCAACTAACACACATGGACCCAAATACCAGTGGGTACCAAAGCCAAAGACTGATTTTGTTTTGCAGGCACCTCAAGTCAAGGGGGAGTAAGAGAACCAAGGCTTCTGAATAAATAAGTTTAGGACCCGTACTTCAACGAAGTTTGACTTCTAAACACAACATTTTAGGACTCGTACTTCAATGTTGAAAAAGATGTTACTCCCGGACTGATAAGAGGATGTACTCCGATACTCAATGAGGAAATCAACCTTCAAGGGGGAGTACATATTTTTCTGAAATTTATGCATTGGATAGATATGACGAACTATAATTCAAAAGAGAATTGTAGATCTCTATCATGTGCTTTCTCACTGAAAAATTTTAAATGCATGATTTCAGGAGGAGTAAAATATTATGATTTCTGATTACTTCTGATCAGAACTCGTACTTTAATCGTTTTACTACTTTATGTCTTTTACATTTGAATAAATTTTGTGAATAAAAGTTGCTTTGACTAGACTTTGAGACTTGTGCATGATGAGAGATGCTTACAAGATCATATCTTTATGACTTACAGCGTGACTTCGTGAGATTTAAGACGAAGCGAAAAAGGTTCAATTCTTATTTTAATCTCATATATGGTTGAAAGAAGGACAACTTTCAATCATAGAAAACATGTTCTTAAATGTTCAAACCACTTCCCGATTCTTAAACAGTTTTCATGAATTGGAAGTGTGATTTTAAATGTTTTCATTTTAAATTTTGTGCTTCAATGATTAATAAACCATGTGTTTCCAAAGATAATTACTTGTGTTTTGTCTTTTCTATATATTTTCAAGTATTCACACACACCGGTTTGACTTTTTGTTCAAAATGTTCTTACCATGTCTCTAAATTGAAACAATTTTTCGATGGTAAGACACCCCGCTTGTACTTTAAAGAATTTTGAGCGATATTTCATTTCGAAACGTCATTTCAAGAATGTCTATATTTTTGTTTCGTATAGACAATATCCCTTATTCTTGACCTTAAGCTTTGATTGTTATATCATTCAATTCTAATCATTTTTAATACAATATCAGTTTTTCAAACAAGTTTCTTGTATTCATTTCATTTTTTCAATATACTTGTTTGAAAATACTTCAATGTTTCAAAATGCTCATATATTCATGATTATATTCTGAGCATATCAACATCTGACTTGTATTTTGAGCTTTAACTGATAAAGTTAAACCAGCTTGAGCAACACATGCTTATTAGGATATTATGGGTTCTTTGTGCTAGGACTTAAATGAACTTCTATGGATTCACGTTAACCAGTGTTTCCTACCCAAGAAGTTAATCCATAGAGATTAAGTGTGAGGAGTCTAAAAGAAATGAGTGTGGGAGAGTTTGGTTAGAAGTGAGCTTAATGATTAAAAGAAAGAGGGTGTGAGATCAGAGTAAAAGAATATTAAACTCTGCACCAACTACTTTCTGAACCGGGCAGCCACATTACTAGCGTTTCACATCTCTTTGGTGAACGTTATTGAAATAGGCAACTAGCCCATGCCAACTCTTGCTAAAACCCCACCAGCCACTCATTTTCTTCTCAAAAAGAAAATGTTTCACATTTTCAAGGGGACGCAGCACATATGCTATCTGGTTTTCATTTGGAAAATCTGGATATTGAAAAAGAAGGAAGTCTGCCCCACCTTCGCACTTCAATCATGCACATTGAGTCTGTGTTTATCTACTGTTGTCTCAGTGGTTTACACTATGTTGAGCCTTTATAAAAGCAATTATTTGTGCTTAATTCTTTCTACACTTGCACGAACACACAAGGAATTCTTTTCTTTGTCATAACATTCATAGAAATTGCCTTTGTGGTGTTTCGATGATTGGATGGAAGCCCTGGGGGAGTGAACATCAAAAAGCTCCTTTATATTGTGTATTCTTTACACACAGTAACTTAGTGTTGCTGACAGGCATTTTAACTGATTCATTTGTTGATTCAGGAGTTACATGTTCTTATTTTGTCTGGATTTGCAAAGATCTAGATGAATACTTGGTTATGGATCACAGAATCAGAGGCTCAGTTTGACAGATCAGAATGGTCAAAGACATTTCTTGGAAGAAAAATGTTTTGATGATATAGATGCTCAAATCATCAAAAAGGGGGAGATGGTATCAAGAAATGATAAAGTTTTGAGAGATGATTTTAAAGAAATGTCCAAGTCAGAAGATTCAAAGTAAAAATTTGAAGAAGATCAAAGAATTTCTGAAGATATGCTGATTTTTGAGGAAATTTTCTTTGAAGATTATTTTCTAAAGCAATCTGAGCTGATTCTGAAGATAATTTCTTTCCAAAGTCTGAAAGTATCTTGTGAAAGTTTTGGGGAGATTGTTAATCGTTTGAAGACAGTTTTGGAAAGAATACCATCAAAGGAAAAGGGGAGATTGTACTAACAGAGCTTAAAAGTGAAGACTGAATTGCTAAATATTTCAACAATGATCTTGAATCCAAAGGGGGAGATTGTTAGAGCATAAATCTGTTGGATACAAGATCAAGAAGACAAAAGTCAAAGTTCAAGAAGTCAAAGCTGAAGAAAGTCAACTCTCAAGTGAAAGTCAAAGTCTTTTGTAATAAAAGTCAAAAGTGTATTGTATTTGTATTTTATTTTTCTTTGTAACTTGTAGGTACAAATACCTTGTATTAATAGTTTTGTAGAAGAAGTCTAGTTGAGAATCTGAGAATACGTGTTAAGAGAGAGAAATCTGTAGAGAGAGAAAGAGAGTTATAGAGAGAGAGAGAAATTGTAATCGTTTGGATTGAATTTGAAAGATTAATCAAATAGGTAATTGATTCATAAATCTTGTCTTGATTAATTGTTTGTGATTAGGAACTAGAAACAGGGAATATCACATAATTCTGTCGTGCGAAAAGCTTATGTGAAAAGTATATGCGAAAAGTTGATTTTCAAATTTTTCTAAGTTCAGATTTCGCATAGTGTTGTGTGCGAATTCTTGGAACTCACATATAACTACGTGCGAATTCTATAGTGTGTGAATTCTGAATTTTGTGTGTGTGCGAATTCTGAAGTTTGTTGTTTGTGAGAATTGTGGCTTGCGAATTCTGTGTATGTGAATTGTTTTTGTCTAAGTGTGACGTGGGAATTCCATACTTAGAAGATTTTTGGAAATTTTATTTTCTGAAAATTCTTTCTAAGTTTTTTCTGTATTCTGATTTCATTTGAACTAACAATCATTTCAAGTTCTTATCTTTTCAGTGTAAATTAGATCAAGATGGGATATTTTGATGATGATGAAGAAGGTCAGATTTTTAAACTGAAAACTGAGAATAAAAATCTCACCTCATCTGTTGAATACTACTCAAAGAGGTCAAAGAAATATCATGATGAAAAAAGATTGCTAAGAGAAGAAGTCAATGCATTAAAGAACATTAATATGGATCTTCTGAAGCATATCTCTGATTCTCATCAATTAAAGGATGGTAAGAGCATTAAAGAGAAAGTAAAGAGTTTGGAAGCTGAGAATACTGAGTTGAAAAACAAAATCTCAGATCTGGAAGCTCAAATTGTCAAAATCCAACAAGAAGATTATGTCAGTAGAAATGAGGAGACAACTAAGGTTTTGAAAATTGCTAATGATAAGCTGAGAAATCAAATTTCAGAGTTGGAAGAGAAGATTTCCAAAGACAAAGATGAGTTTGAAAAAGAAAAGAAAGGGTTTGCACATAAATTTACTGAATTTTCAAGAAAGACTTTCGAAGAGAAGAAAGCTTTTGAGTTTAAATGTGCAAAGCTATCAAAACATATATTAGACTTTGAAAAGATAATTATTGTTGAAAGAGACAGACTTGAAAAAAAAAGCTGGATTTGGTTCTGAAGGAAAATCTCTCAAAGGAAAGATCTCTAAATTAGAAAGCCTATTGGAAAAGGAGAGAAAAGAGTTTGTAAAGGAAAAGAAGATGATTGAACAGAAAAATGTTGGAATCTTCAAAGAAATATCTGGTCATAGAAAGAATGTTGAGAAGGATTTTGAAGAAAAAAGACAGATTTTTGAGGCAGAAATAAAGAAGCTTACAAAGAAGTTATCTGAACTATCATCAAGTGCAATGAAAGAGCAGAACACGAAGTCTGAATTCCAGAAGAAGATTGACCTACTCACTGCAGAAAGGAACAGTTTATCTTCCAAGATAAAAGAGCTTGAAGAAGTTGTCTCTAAGGTGGTTGTGACTGAGCAGAAGACTCCAGATTTAATTCTTCAAACACCAAGAGATGATTCAGCTTACTCTGAATGCTCATTTAAGCCAGTATCAAGTTCATATCATACAACTCTTTCCACAAAAAGGTCAGTTAATTAAAAAGATCAGATTCGTACTACTAACATTTTATATGATAGGAATGTGGATGGTTCAGGTACATACAGAAGAAGAAGAAGAAGGTATGGAGAAGAGAAGTTGGTCTGGAAAGTGAAACCAGCTTCTGATGAGAAGAAGATGATAAGAATGGTAAGAAATCATTTATGCATACATCACATGCCAAGAAGAACAATGTGCAAAAAGGTAAACCTGATCATGTTTATTCGAGAAATCAATTACTCAGGTTAGCTCATAAGAAGAGTTATTGTTCTTACTGTCGTGCAAATGATTTTGTTCATAAAGCATCTGATCATTACTGGTATGGTTCTTACTCTATTACTCTTAACCTAACTACAACTAACAAACATGGACCCAAATACCAGTGGGTACCAAAGCTAAAAGATTCATTTGTGTTGCAGGAACCTCAAGTCAAGGGGGATTAAAAGAACCTAGGCTTCTGAATACATCAGTTCAGAACCCGTGCTTCAACGAATAATGGCTTTTGAATAACACAGTTCAAGACCCACACTTCAATGATAAGAAGTTTGACTTCTAAACACAACAATTTAGGACTCGTACTTCAACGATCAAAAGAGATGATACTCCTGTGCATGAATGAGATTGTACTCCGATACATAAATGAGATGATCAACCTTCAAGGGGAAGTACATATTTTTCCTGATGATTAAATATTGTGAATGCAATATTTCAGGGGGAGTATTTGATTTCTGATTACATCTGATCAGAACTCGTTCTTAAAAAGTTTTATTGCTTTATGTCATTTTATTTTCAATAACGTTTTGTGAATAAAACTTTGTGCTTTGACAATTTTGACTGTTTGCAGATTTGAGAGGAAGCTTAAACGATCATATTTTTTTGTGACCTGGAACTGACTTAATGAGATTTAAGCTGAACGAAAGGTTTAATTCTAATCTTAATCTCATACGCGTATGAAAGAAGGACAACTTTCATATATGAAAACATGTTCTTAAATGTTCAAACCACTTCTTATTCTTAAATCGATTTCATGAATTTAGAAGTGTGATTTTAAATGTTTTCATTTTTCATAAGCTTAATTGTTTAAACAAATCGTGTGTTTCCAAAGATAAATACTTATGTATTATCTGTTCTATATACTGTCAAGTATTCACACACACCGGTTTAATATTTTTCTTGATATGTTCTTACCATGTCTCATATTGAAACAAATTTTCGATGGTAAGACACCTCGCTTGATATTCAATGTTTGTTGAGCGTTGATTCATTTCAAAACGTTTCTTTCAAGAATGTCTATATTTTGTTTCGTATAGACAAATTCCAATTATTCATGACCTAAGCTTTTTATGATAATTCATTCATATTTGATCTTTTCATATGATGTCAGATTTTCAAACAAGTTTCTTGTATTCATTTCATTTATTCAATATACTTGTTTTGAAAATTCTTTCATGATTTAACATGCTCAAATCTTCATGATTATCATTATGAGCATACATTCATCTGACATGTATTTTGTGCTTTAACTGAAAAGTTAAATCATTTGAGCAACATTGTGCATATAGGAAAACATGGGTTCATTGTGTGAGGACTTAACAGAACTTCTATGGATTCACGATAACCAATGTTTCCTACCCAAGAAGTTATTCTTGAGTGATAGAGAGGCGAGAAGTCTAAATATATGAGTGTGGGTGTGTGATGAGGTAAAATGAAAAGAGAGTTTGGTTAGAAGCGAGCTCAATGATAAAAAGAAAGAGGGTGAGAGATCAGAGTAAAAGAATATCAAACTCTGCACCAACTTACTGATTGTTTCACATTTCTTTGGTGAACATCATTGAAAAAGGCAACTAGCCCATGCCAACTCTTGCTTTAAACCCCACCAGCCACTCATTTTTTTCTTAAAAGAAGATGTTTCATATTTTTCTGGGGATGCAACACATATGCTATCTTTTCTTCATTTGGAAGATGTGGATATTGAAAAAGAAGGAAATCTGCCTCACCTTCGCACTTCGATCATGCACAATTGAGTCTGTGTTATACTCTTGTTGTCTCAATGGTTTACATAATTTTGAGCCTGATAAAGCAATCATCATGTGCTTAATTCTATCATACACAAGCACGAACACACAAGAAATTTGTTTTTCTGTCTAAATGTTCATAGTTTAATCTTGTGTTATTCGATGATTGAATGGAAGACCTGGGGGAGTGAACATCAAAAAGCTCCTTTCCAATGTGTATTCGTTACACACAGTGACTTTGTGTTACTGACAGGCATCTTAACTGATTCATTTGTTGATTCAGGTGTTACACTCATAATTTGTCTGAATTTGCAAAGATTCGGATGAATATCTTTTGGATCGATAAATAGTCAGAGGCTCTTGTAAAAGATCAATGCTCAGATTGGTTCATGACATTTCTTGTGAAAGTTTTGATGATTTCAATATCACAATCATCAAAAAGGGGGGAGAGACTCAAGAAATGGAGAAGATTTGTTCTAGAAATGTTGGTTGAAAGAAAGTTTGTAAAAGTTTTGGAGAAATTTTGTTACGAAAGATGATTTGAAGAAAAGATTATGTCAAAGAATGTAGTTTGTGAGAAGATTGTACAAGTTTGAAAGAGCAAGTTCAAAGAATTCTGAAAGTGAGTTGGATTTTACTAAAAATTTTCTATAAAGATTGATTTGCTGAAGAAAAGCGAGCTTAATCTGAAGATAATTTCTTTTCGAAATCTGAAAGAGGTTCTTATTACCTTGGGAGAGAATGTTAAAGCTGATTGTAAAAGCTGCTATACAAAGACTTTGGAGAGATTACAGAATGGTTGAAGTTTGATTATGAAAAAGGGGAGATTGTGCTTCAATTCTTATCTTTCTGAAGATGATCTTTGCTGAAAGAAATCTACAAGGGAAAGATTAAAGTTGCTACAGATTAATCAAAGAGGGAGATTCTAATGCAAAATCTTTTTGAAGATGATCTTGATCCAAAGGGGGAGAATGTTAGAGCATAAATATGTTGGATACAAGATCATAAAGACTAAAAGTCAAGACAAGTCAAAGCTCAAGTCAAACTCTCAAGCAAGTCAAAGTCTTTTGTAATAAAAGTCAAAGTGTTTTAATTGTTTTGTTTTGTGTTGTAAGTGTGTGTGTGTCCTTGTATAAATAGGGATATGAATAGTGGTTTAGTAGTTGTAATCAAGAGAGCATTGTACATATATTGTAGAGAGAGAAATGTTTTTGAGAGAACTGTGTAATCGTTTTTGTGATTGAAATAAAATGGAACTTGATTGAATTGTGTCATCTAGATTGTTTTACACTGATTGTGGGACACACAAGAATTCGCATGCTACTGTGCTTAAAGTTGTGTGCGAAAAGATGAAATTCGCAAGCCACATGGTGTGAAAAGTTAGAAACTCGCATGACATTGTATGTGAAAAGTGGGTTCCAGGATGAAAATTTTTCTAAGTATAGAATTTGCATCGATACGAAAAACTTTGATGATGAAATTTTTCTAAGTACAGATTTCGTATGAAAGGGTATGCGAAAAGCTTAGAATTCGCATGATGTACCCTGCGAAAATCTAAAACTCGCATGTTGTTATATGCAAAAAGCAAGGAATTCGCATGAAGCCGTATGCGAAAAGTAGAAATTCGCACGCAAGCCTATGCGAAATGTTGAGGATTCGGCTCATGCCTCATGTGAATTGTGCTCTTAAATGTTTAATGGTCTGTGAATTGTTTTTTATGCAAAAAGTTTGTTCATGTAGGATACGAAAATTTGTTGTTCAGAACCTATTTTGCTATAAGTTTACCCTGTTCATGAGATTTTCCACGTAATGCATATGTGACATCATTCCTATCTTTTGTTGGTCACATATTTTTTAGCAACTGATCAGATTTTCACGAGTACTCATGCAAGTCAAGATTTTTAGATACTGGGTGTTTAGATTTAGTCTCTGATTGGATTGGATTAGCAGCTTGAGTATCTGCAATCATCAGTCTGGAGTTTTTCTCTATGATGTTAGACCTTTGAGTGCTCTTAATCATTCTTCTGGCCTGATCAATTAGAAGTATGAGTGACTGCAATCATTGTTCTGATGCTTTGGTTGTGATCCAGAATTTTGAGTGCTTATAATCATCCAGTTGATTCGTGAAGAAAGGAGTTTTGAGTTCATTCGTTCAGTGTTCTGGAAAGCAATTAGAAAATGAGCGTCTTTCATCAGTTATTGAACAAATATTTCTTCTAACCCTTGCCTAGTAGTGTTTGCTACCAGTTGCTTCCTCCTGCAAGTTGATCAGATTAAGTTCTTAAGCTTAATTCCTATTTAACTCGCGTTCAAAGACAGATTCGGCGTTATAAACTGAAGATGCACTTTGGTTGTCATGTCATAATTCACACATTTCTTTCTTGTGGGCATAACGAATGTGTTGAATTTACTAGAGATAAAAGTTGTCTTTTGTGCACTCAGTCGAGGTTATTTTCTACATCGGATCTGTATTAAAGTTGAAACTTCAAAGGATAAGAGCTATTTTCAAGGGGGGGGGGGGGGGCGGAGTTGTTTTGAAGTTTAAGAAATGCTAAGTTTTCTAAAGAAATCAAGGGGGAGAAGAGGATGATTCCTTTACAAAACTTAGGGGGAGAATGTTAGAACATAAAATATTCTAAGTTTATAAGTTTTGTAAAGTCATCATGTAATTGTGTTTTGGGCCTTGGATTTAGCATTGGGTTTGGACTTATTTGTTAACAAGGGTGATGAGGGTATAAATAGGAATTGTATTGTAGTTTGTTTATTAATTCACTTTCAAAAATGTAGCCGTGTAAGAGTTTGAGAGTTTCTAGAGAGACAAACATTTTGCTCTCTCTAGATTTGTGAATAATACAAAACAATTCCTCCCCAATTCATCTTTGTTTATCAGTTTACATTGATTAGATTGTGATCATGGACCTCACAACATCAGTACCAATGGAAAGAGCATCCCTTGAAGTCATCTTGACCAACAATACAGGTCTTTAAACACATAATCAAAAAATATCAAAATCTCTAAAAAAACTCAATCAGAAAAATGACTAAGTAAAGAATCCTCACGCCTCTATGAAAACTTTTTGCACAAAAGATGACATTCGCACACCAAAGGATGCGAATTCTTGCTTCACGCACGCTGAATGATGCGAATTTTAAGCTTTTCGCATAAGGAAGTATGTGAATTCCTGACTTGAACTTTTTCAGACTTTTGAGCTTTCGCACGTAGAAGATGTGAGAATTCTGGACTTAGAAAAATTCAACCCTCTGAACTTTCCGTATCGATGTGAATTCTGGACTTAGAAAAAATTTCAGACTTTGAGATGCGAATTCTTCAAATTTCGCATGTAACGGGATGCGAATTCTGAGCTTTTCGCATACTACTCTATGTGAATTTCACACTTTTCGTATACAGAACGATGCGAAAAGTTCCCTTAGAATATTGAAATATTCACTTTTTGTATCTCAAGCTATGCGAATTCTGAAATTCGTATGCTGCAATGTGCGAATTCCTTCCTTAGCTTTTTCCAAACACTCAATATTGTGCGAAAACCTAAAGAACATGCGAGTTCTTCATTTTTCATGCGAATTACTCAGATCTCGGCTTAAAAACTTCAAAATCACCCAAAATTCGATCCAAAACCTTGAATTAGGCCATGAAACTTTGTCAATTTGATCATGAACATTGTTAGAATAGTTTACAATAGATCAATTTCAAACAAAATGCCAAAAATTATAAGATTGATCAAAATACAACGTGTTTACAAACTTCGAACAAAAATATCATCAAATCCAAATTCCCCTAAATCTGTTGTGAATTACATGAAGTGATACAAATCAAAGTTGTTCTAGATCATGAACCGAGTACAGTGCAATCAAAATATAATAAAAAAAACAACACTAGAAAAAGAATTCAATTCTGGAACAGTAAGTCGTGCGAGTTCTTGAAGTCGATCACCAAATTTCAAACTCTTGATCCATTTTCTGATTCAATGTATACTCTGATACCAATTGATAGTCCCTGATGTGTGCAAATCAATCAAGAACAACAAGAGATTAAATCACAATTGCCATATATATTGATCTTGAATTCACAAATTACAATCGTATGAAATGCTCTCTCTCTCAATATTTCTCTCACTAAAGTCTTTCTGTCAGTGTGTTTAATGATTCTACAAAACAGAACAAGTATTTATACCTACAAAATTGTTAGGTCCATTGAGATCATGATTGGATTGATGATAAACAAAAACAAGAGATTGGAATAGAAATCTGTATATTATTGAATGCAGAAAATGTAAACTACACTACTAGAGAGCAAGGTAGCCGTATGTCTACTTTGTAAATGAAAATGCTTAACCTAAACTAAAGCTACATGATTCCTATATATACCCCCAAGCCCTTGTATACAATAAAGACCAAACCCATATACAAGGCCCAATACAATTAAGTAGATTACTTTATAAAACTTCTAAAGTGAACATAAAATAAGTTCTAACATTCTCCCCCTAAGTTTTGTAAAGTAATCATTCTCTGATTAGCTCCAGCTTCAGCTCCTCTCCCCCTTGATTTCTTTATAAAACTTAGCGTTGCTTAAACATCAAAGCATCCTTAAGCTCCCCCTAGAATGTAGCTCTTATCCTTGGAGTTTCAACTAAAATATCATATCTGATATAGACTATAACCTCGATTGAGTGCACATAAAGACAACTTCTGACTTTAGTAAACCCAACACATTCCTTAACGCCCACAAGAATGATATGTGTGGATTATGGAGTGACACCCAAGTGCATCTTCAGTGTATAACATCTTATCTGTCTTTGAACCATGAGTTGAAATAAGAATTCAGCTTAAGAACTTCATCTGATAAGCATACGGGCGGTAGCATCCGGTAGCAACACTACAAGGCAAGGGTTAGAAGGCAAGCAAATGTTCAACAACTGATAGAAGATACTCATTTTCTGACTTCTTTCCATAATACTGAATAATCAAACCCAGAACTCCTTTCTAGTTTCTTCACGAATCAGCTGGATGATTATAAGCGCTCAGGATTCTGAATTACAACTCAAGTATCAGAACAATGATTGTAGTCGCTCACACTACTGAGTGATCAAGTCAGAAGAATTGTTAGGGTGTTTTATATGTTAAATAGAAGTTCAGGGTGCAAAATGTAATTATTCTAAAGTTTTATTAGTTGGGCCTAAAGACCATTAGCCCATTAATCTTTGTACGCCTAAATATATAAAGGCATTTCTAGTTCTTTTATTAGGTTAATCTCTCATTCATAATTCTCTAGTCATTAGGTTTACTTTGCTTATCAGATATTCTCTCTGTAAACCTAAACCTTTCTTGAATATTAATCATATGACTAGAGGTTGTGGCATATTAACTGTTCTTCATTGATTATATTGTTCGTGATTGCACTGTACTGGGATCTACAATTGGTTTCAGAGCAAAGAGACTGAAGGTTTGATCCAAAAAGGTTTGTCTAAAACCCTTAATCGATTATTTGTTTTAATCATTATTATCTGTTTTATCTGCTAAGATTTGAGTGCTCTGTGTTATTGAAAATCGATTTTTTTCTGGGTAAAAGTTCGGTCGAATATTTTTCTGGAAATCGAGTGGTTCGATCGATCTGTGTTTTTTTTTAAAATCAATTTTTTTAAACTCGATCGATCTGTGTTTTCTGGGTTTAAATGGTAAAATTTTTTGGTTCGAGTCTGATCGATCTGTGTTTGGTTTGAGTTTTCTGCAAAACTGTTGCTTGATAGATTGATTTTCTGGGTTGATTGGTTGAATTCGATCGACTCAGATTCATCGAGTTTATCGGTCCTCAAGTTAATCTGTTATTCGATTAGTTCTATCTTCGACCGAACCTAAGTGACCGGTGCCTTAACCAGTACATTGTTCAACCGGAAATCAGAGGTCGACCGGTACATTGCTTGACCGGTGCCCTGTCTTGACCGGTACCTTGATTCGACCAGATCGCTTTGGCGACCGGTGATTTGTTGACCGGACTTGTGACTCGACCGGTACCCCGTTTCAACCGGTACCTTTTTCTTGCACCCGGCACCTTGAGCGACCGGAACCCCATGACCGGTACTCTGCGGTCGATCGGTACTCAGTGACCGGTACTTGACCGGTGCCCTTGTTGACCGAACCTCTGCTTCGACCGGGATCCTGATCGACCGGATCCCTGCTCCACCGGGTTCTTGCTCGACCGGGTCCTTGTCTTCCTCATTCTATATATATTGTTTTTGGATCATCCTGTTTGTCTCACGATTGCTACAGTGCAGTTAAGATTAAAGTTTAAACCCGTTCAAGTTTCATCTCTTGTCAATCCTTTCAAAACCGGATCGAATTAATTCTATTCGATACGATCAAAAAGGATGAACCCACCAAGGCTGCGGTCCAAAGGTGAATATGAAGAGTGGAAAGTTGATTTTTTGAATTTTGTAGATGAACATGAGGTGGGTAACTATATCAGATTATCATTGACTGAAGGAGAGATGCAATCCCAAATTCCAACTGAAGCTTCATCTGTGGAACAGGAGAAAAGACAGAGGGCTAATAATTTAGCTCGAAATTATATGACAAGTAGTATTTCTTGTGACCTCTTTCGTGACATTTTGAGTGAAATTTCTGGTCAAATATATTCTTACAAAATGACAGGAAAAGAGTTGTGGGATTGCACTGAATGGTTGATGTTAGGGCCAAGGGAATTGCTAAAAGGAAGAGAATTGGAATCTGAGAATTCTGAGATGAAAAGAAAGATCTCTGATTTTGAATATCAGATTGTCCAACTCCATAAAGCATCAGTTGAAAAGTATGATGAGAAGACTAAGAGTCTGGAGGATGCTAATGCTAAGCTTCAAAAGAAAATATCTGATTTGGAGCAAAAGATTGCAAAAGACAAATCCGAATTTGAGACTAAAAAGAAAGAAGTTGAGCTGAAAAGTATAAAGCTTTCTCAACAAGTTTCCGTTTGTGAGAAAGTAATCATTCTGGAAAGAAAAAAGTTTGCAAAAGAAAAGAAGGCCATTGAACGAAAGAATGTGGGATTCTTAAAAGAAATATTCGGCCAGAGAAACAATGTTGAGAAGGGATTTGAAGAAGAAAGAAGCATGTTTGAGGCCGAGATCAAAAAGCTTACTGTCAAGTTATCTGAACTATCTGAGAATGCACTGAAAGAGCAGAAAGCAAAGTCTGAATTAAAGAAGAAGATTGACCTGCTTGTTAAAGAAAGAGACAACTTTACTTCAAAGATTAAAGTGCATGAAAAGATTGTTTCCAAGGTAGTGGTGACTGAGCAAACGACTCCAGAGTCACAAATCCACACACCTAAAAATAATTCAGCTGACTTCAAAAAGACAGCCTCAAGCTCACATCTGAAAACTGTTTCATCAAAAAGGTCAGTTAAATCATATGATCAGATTCGTAGTACTAACATTTTCTTTGATAAAAATGTAGATGGTTCAGGTACACAAAGAAGGAGAAGAAGAAGATATAAAGAAGAGGAACTGGTCTGGAAGAAGAAACCAGTTGAAGATGAGAAGAAAATTGAACTGAAAGGAAAGAAATCATGTGTACATACACACAAAGCCAAGAAGAACAATGTGCATAAAGGTAAACCTGATCATATCTACTCCAAAGATCAATTAGTCAGGTTGTCAGGTAAGAAATACTATTGTTCTTATTGTCATACACATGATCCTATTCACAAGACCAGTGATCATTTCTGGTATGGTTCTTATTCTGTTACTCCCATTCGAACTGCAACTAACATTCATGGACCCAAATACCAGTGGGTACCAAAGCCTAAAATTGATTATGTGTTGCAGGCACCTACTGTCAAGGGGGAGTAGAAGAACTAAGGCTTCTAAGTAAATCAGCTTAGAACCCGTACTTCAACGGAGTTTGGCTTCTGATCACATGACAGATCAGGACCCGTGCTTCAATGCTTAAAGAAAAAATACTCCCAGGCTGAAATGAGAAGATCAACCTTCAAGGAGAAGTACTTATATATTCTGAAATATGCATTAGAGAGATATGACGGACTACATTCCAGAAGGAATTGTGGGTCTCTATCCTGTACCTTTTCATTGATAGATCTACTGATGCATAATTTCAGGGGGGTACATTTATTATGACTTCTGATTAATTCAAATCAGAACTTGAATTTTTAACTGTTTTTTCTGCAGCTGATTTTTTCAAAGTTAAAAAGTATGGATATTTTGCAAATATCCAGGGGGAGCACTATCGCAAGATGATTGGTAAGGTTCTCTAGTCCTCCATCCGAGGGGGAGCAGGTAAGTTTTTCTTGTGTTTCGATTTCCTCGCGGTAATCGTCAAGGGGGAGCGGAAATCCTTGAACTAAAAGTGGTTCCTAATCTGAGGGGGAGCCGTTTGCGGTTATTCCTTAGGTTCTCAGTAGGCCTAGTTCATAGTTTCATTCGTTCGGTTTGTTTTTCTTAATTAAATTTTTTAATGAAACCAATTTTTTTTAATTTACTTTTCCTTAGTTAAAAAAATCGTTTTTAATTGGACCGGCCCAAACTTTCTCGGCCCAACCTGACCCCCGGCCCACCTCTCGACCGACCTCATACGCACGACCTGGGTTTTAAACACCCCAGGCTCTCTCTTCCCTCACTCTCTCAATCTACCAATCGTTTTCTCTCTCTCTCTCAAACGCTCTAAGTCTCTCTCTCTCTCATCCCGATCGTCTTCTCGATCTCTCTCTCTGTCTCCTCTCGTCTTTCTCTCTCGCGATCGAACATCCCCAAGGTATGGATACTAACCTCTAAAATGTATTGTTTTCTCTTGATTTATGGATCTCTCTGTCGATCTAGATTTAATCGACCCCGGTCGATGTTCTTCACACAATCGACCTCCGGTCAATGATAATGAACCCCGGTCGACGAGTTGACTCTAATCGCCTATTCGTAGCTCCTGGGATCGAGTTGATTAAGGGGTCGAAATTATGCTTTAATTATTTGATTCTGAGATCGTTAGTTGAATTGGGTTTTGGTGTCGATTGGGTTGACACCGGTCGACATGGTTGACATCGGTCGACATGGTTCACACCGGTCGATTTGTGTTGCTACCGGTCGATGGCCTGCCCCGGTCATAAGACCCCGATATCAACCCCAGTCGGTTTGGTCCCCGGGGTTTGGTAAAATTTGATCTCGATCAATGTCAATCGAAAGTTGGGGTTTAGTGGTTTACCTGTAAATGGTTATCGATGGTATGGTTTTAATTATTGCTTTGTTTGGACGATTTGGTTAAAACCGGTCGACCCTGGTCGTTTAACCTCGGTCGATACCGGTCGCCGGGACCATCCAACACCGGTCGATTGGTTTGATACCGATCGATATACATACCGGTCAATAAATGACCCCGGTCGTGCCTTACCGGTCGATTTAACCTACCGGCCGATGCCTTGACCCGGGTCGATGCCTCATACCGGTTGGTTTGGTGTTCATATTTGTAATCTGTTGGTTGGTGGTTTTTAAGTTCCTTATGTGCTTGATAGTTTCTATATCTGATTATGAGTTGAATATGTGAGAGTTGGGTGTTCAAAAACTTCACTGGTTGAATTTTTTTTATGAGACACCTGGTTATTGACCCTGGTTCACGGATTAGGGTTGGTATTGTACAATGATTTGGAGTTTGAATCGGTCATGGCTTCTAAACCATTGACCATTTAACTCCAAAGATATCATGCTTTTAAATGTACCTAAGTTCTAACATGTTTACTCTTAACAGGTACAATGGCTCAAAATCCAAATCAGGAGATTGATCCCATAGCTGACAATGAACTGATTCATCCAGATCAGTTCCTTCCACTCATGCCCAAAAATTTCCATCTCGACGTCACTCAACCTGAGTGTCAATACCAAGTGATTGTCGAGATCCTACGAGGCAATCCACTCTCTTATGCTCTCACTGAGACCGCCGACGTTCCACACATCTACTTACAACAATTTTGGCGTTCACTTACTCCAGTTGAGGTCGACGATGGATTTCAGCTGGAGGGTCGGATTGACAACACGCCCGTACTACTCACCCGCGATCTTTTCCGACAGTTTCTCCATTTGCCGACCGCCACTTCAGTTCCGGGAAGAAATAGTTTTGACCCAATCGTATCGGATGCAACTCTCTGCTCTGACATCCAGTCCCTAGGTTACGGCTCGATGCTACACCTTCCCTCTGGATTCAACAGGAAAAACCTCACCACTATTTGGTACACGCTCTTCACGTACCTAAATCGGTGCCTATCGGCTATCACGAAAAGCATTGATCAAACGAGTATCAACATCCTCCGCTTATTCCATGATGTGGCATTCCATCGCCATGCCGACTACGCCGACATCCTCTGGTTCGAACTAGTTCAGAAAGTACGAGATAACGCGACAAAAAGACGGAACTTCATTCCGTTCATGCGGTTTCTCCAGCTTATCATCCGCAACTACATGGTTCTTTATCCTACCATTGTGCGCTGATCTTCGCACCCGACATGTCCACAAAACCAGACTCATAAAATCCCGACTCGTCCTGATCCAGAAGGTCTAGTCGCTAGACTCATTCCAGACGGGTTACTGGCCTATGCTAGTCCTACGGCGCTGAGTGTGATAGATTATAGGCGCACACACAACCTACCAGCTCCTATGGTCCATCCAGAACCGGAAGGACCTCCCCAGGGAGCGCGACCCGAGCGGCGTGAGGGTCCACGAACGAGAGGCGGTAGAGTCCGGAGGGCTGGAGCTCCCTGACAGGGCGTGCTGAGAGAAAATATTGTGAGGGGATCTGGAGTGGGCAGCGCCGTTCGACAAAGCCAGGCCAGTACTTCTAGATGATCGCCTTCACCGATAGTCTCTCAGATGGTGGAAGAGAACACAGCTACTGAAATCACTCATGTTCAGTCCTCTTCTGCCACCCAATCTGAGGAAACGACAGGTACATCCGGCACTCAGTCGGAACCAGCCACCGAAGCATCGGAATCAAGTGATGAGTCTTCTGACTCTGATGGTGACGATGACGATCCCTCAATTGGAGAGACAAGGAGAGCGGAGGGAGTTATAGTCGAACATGATAGTGTGAGAAGAAAGAGGGAAAGGAAGAGCAAATTTGATACTGAGCGTATACGAGTGATGAGGCAACCATCTATGGTTGACCTCACCCTGACCTCATATAGCCAGGTATTCACATCTGCTACCCAGTCTCATGTGTTGAGACAGGGTATTGAAGGAGCCGTTGTGGACCTAGCGATGCAAATGCACACCCCCTAGCCACTCCACCATCTCTGAACAGATGGTGGCTTCAATTGCTCACGGGGATTTAGCACAAACGCTACCGGTCTCTCACTTAGAGAGTTTTGGTATTGAAACAAGAGGACAGCAGCCCCCGTCCTCGACTTCTTTGGGTGCACAGCGTCTAGAGCCATTTGATGTTATATCTCCTATTCCTAGGACACAGGTACCCTTCTCGGCTACTGCTGGAGGCCTTAGTGGCCCGGCCGGAACACCTATAATAATTCCAACTTCGGTTGGTTTACGAGGATTGGGTGGAAGTCCTACCACAGCTATTATTACACCAGCTGTGAACGTAGGCGGTTCGACTTCTACAGTCGTAACCACAACTGGAACTCTAAGTGACCCAGAAGTTAGTAACCCCGAGTTCGTCTCAAGGGAATTTATGGACGGCGCCCTAAAGGCTGTCCACACCATCATGTGAGCTGAGATGAGGGAAGAGGTAGATGCGTTGAAACGTTTGATCAAAGGCAAAGCTCCAGCTATTGAGCCTAAAGCACTACCTCCTACACCATAACCCTCTACTATTGCTACCGATATGTCTATCGATGACCTCAAGTCCATCCTCCTTGCCAAATTACTTGCCCAATCTCAAATCGAACCTACCCATGATGTCGATCTACTTTCCTTACTCCGTTCCCAAGCATCTACACCTACTCCACCCCCCCCCCCCAACCCACTATATCTCCAGAAGCCTTACAGCAACAACAAGCCCTCCTTCAGTCTTTGCAGCAAACCGTAGTTGTATTGACTGAACGACTATCATCCGTGGAAGACACCTTCCGGATCCAGGCAGAGAGGCTCAAGCGCCGACATGATGACCAGGATGATCCTGATCACCATGAGGGGGAGAAGCGCCAAAGACTATCTGAGCCGGAGACACAGTCAGTGGGTACATTTCAGGTGGAAATGGAAAGGGGTTCGGGTTCTGGTACTCAACCCGAAGGACAAGGACAGGCACAAGAGCAGTCTATGGATTTGGTATTATACGACATTCCAATGGTTGAAAATCCTGAGGAACAAGATGGAGGTTCACCGATAGATCCTGAAAATTGGGCTATGATCGTCGATCCGTATTCAGTTTCAGACCTGACAGAAGAACAAGCCAATACTGAAAGAGCGCTAGTAGTCCTTCAAGCCAAGATTGATGAGATAATCAACTCCGAGTTTACGGCTCTAGATTATCATCCAGATGTACATATTTCTGTTGAGGTTCCGCTTTTGACCTATACTGTCGATCACCCTGATCTTCCTCAATCAGATATTCCTGTTAGATCTCCTCTTGCATCACCAGTTTTGAGAACAGATCGTACTCCGCCA
The DNA here is from genome assembly GCA_954870635.1 of Arctium minus. Classification (NCBI taxonomy): domain Eukaryota; kingdom Viridiplantae; phylum Streptophyta; class Magnoliopsida; order Asterales; family Asteraceae; genus Arctium; species Arctium minus. The sequence continues at coordinate 44,403,573 of OX941089.1, read as the reverse complement.
GCTAAGCCGTCCAAATGGGAAAGAGTCATAATTAAAGTTCCATTTCTGGAAGAAAGTCAGAAGAAAATCTTTGCCCATTGGATTCGTGAATATGATGAATTCGTGGTTCATGGTCTCCAGTCGATGAAAAGTAAGGAAAAACAGCGCAAAATTTTGTTTGTGTATAACTACTTCAAAGACAGGTACATAAAGACAAAGCTCTGAATTACATCTGTCGATTAGATTCACGCTTGCTTCTTCGTGGGCGTAAAGTACTCATACTTCGTGGTAACTCGAGAAGATGGTGAGAAGTGGAATTTTTCTGAAGCCGATTTTCCACGTCTTGAACCATAAGATCTGTTATTTCTGCTTAGAGACTTTAAGACTAGAACTATCAGACCAGGGGGAGTTAGAGATGCACTCGAGACTGTCAAGAGATACATGAAGTGTGCAATGAAGCTTGCCTCTATAGAAGATTTTTAGATCGGGTTAGAAAGCAACCAACCGAAGATCAATCTGCTTAAACCTGATTTGAGGATTCCTTCTGATGCCCAGAATGTACCAGCCTTCACAGTTCTAAAGTTACCAGAACTCGGCATGACATACGCGAACAACAAAGGTGATATGCGTTTTATCCGATTCAGTCAGATTGCTAGATTCTGCGATGGTACTTTGATGTTGCTTAAAGACAAGTTGAAGCGTGTTGTTGATCAAGATGAAAAAGGGGTTCATCCATTGGATCCGAAATACAAGGAACTTGTTCTTCAAGCACTAGGTGTTATCTTAGAGCGGCTGGAGTACAGAACGCAAATGCGCTATTTCGAGATCAGTTTTGGGTTTCGAAAGACATATGTTCCAAACTGGCGTGATTTCGAACTTCTATTTAAAGGGGGAGATTGTTAGGGGGTTTTATATGTTAAATAGAAGTTCAGGGTGCAAAATGTAATTATTCTAAAGTTTTATTAGTTGGGCCTAAAGCCCATTAGCCCATTAAGCTTTGTACGCCTAAATATATAAAGGCATTTCTAGTTCTTTTATTAGGTTAATCTCTCATTCATAATTCTCTAGTCATTAGGTTTACTTTGCTTATCAGATATTCTCTCTGTAAACCTAAACCTTTCTTGAATATTAATCATATGACTAGAGGTTGTGGCATATTAACCGTTCTTCATTGATTATATTGTTCGTGATTGCACTGTACTGGGATCTACAAGAATGATAAAGTGCTCTCAACGGTCTAACCACAAAAGAAGCTTTCCAGACTGATGATTGCAGATGCTCAAGCAGCTAACTCAATCCAAGCAGAGACGAAATCATCAAATCCAGAATCTGAAAATCTTGCAAAGCATGAGCACTCGTGGAAGAATAGATCAGTTGCTAATGATATGTGACCAACGTATGATAGGAGTGATGTCACATATGCATTATGCGTATAAATCTCAGGAACAGGGAAAACTTGTATTAAACTGGGTTCAGAACAGTCAGAATTCTCAAAAATACACAAACTTTTCGCAAAATACCAACAATTCGCAGATCACTGTAGCAATTGAGCACAATTCGCAAGATGGTCTAAGCCTAAAACACCAAAATTCGCAAAGGCTTTCCTACGAATCCCCAACTTTTCGCAAGCCTTACATATGCGAATCCTCGGAATTCGCATCACACTAACATACGAATTCTTAACTTTCGCAATACTCTAATCTGCGAATTCTCTACTTAGAACATTTTTCAAGTTGGAATCCACTTTTCGCATAAACAACATCTGCGAAAACTTGACATTTCGTATCAAGCAGCCTGCGAATCCCTAAGAATTCGCACACAACGTAATGCACAGTAGTCTGTGAATCCTTTAACTTTCGCACGTAACTACTTGCGAATTCCATACTTGTAAAAATTTGTTGTGTCCAAATGTTCTTTCTGCGAATTCTTTCAAACAACTCTTCTTTCTGTGAATCCTTCCAACATCTGCGAGTTCTTCCTTGAATCTTGCGAATTCTTGTAGATCTGGAACGATTTTTACATTTTCTTCAACAAAAACTTCAAAACATCGAATTTTGAGTTGAAACTTTGACATCAGGTTCGAAAACACCTTTTGAGCACATTTGTAGTTGATCACCAAGACTAATTTCGACTCTAAGCTCCAATTCGATCCAACCACAGTGAATAAAAACTTTCGAACAAAATACTCAAAAATCGATCAATCTGACTTTCTGGAATGAAATTGATACTTGTTATTGATTTAATAGTAATCGACAATAACCTCTGAATCAATTTGACAACAAATATCCATCAATTAAGCAACAACTCCAGAAATCAAAAAATTTCAACAGACTGTTCTATCCAAACCAATCAGATCTCGATCGTTTAGAAAAATATATCTCTGTTTAGCTCTGATACCACTTGTTAGGTCCATTGAGATCATGATTGGATTGATGATAAACAATAACAAGAGATTGGGATAGAAATCTGTATATTATTGAATGCAGAAAATGTAAACTACACTACTAGAGAGCAAGGTAGTCGTATGTCTACATTGTAAATGAAAATGCTTAACCTAAACTAAAGCTACATGATTTCTATATATACCCCCAAGCCCTTGTATACAATAAAGCCTAAACCCATATACAAGGCCTAATACAATTAAGTAGATTACTTTATAAAACTTCTAAAGTGAAGATAAAATATGTTCTAACATTTTTTTTTGGGATAAATCTTATATTTGCCTTTCATTTCTAATAAATGGCAAGAACATAACTATTGTTAAAACTATATTACATACTTCTAACTAAAATTGCAATACAAAATAAATAAATAAAAAACAACTTTAAATCCCATGATCTTGTACTAAACACTTTGACTTGTACTTTGACTTTCTTCTTTAACAACTTGACTTTGACTTTTGCATTAGTGGTCTTTGACTTGGACGTTGACTTTAAATCCCATGATCTTGGATCCAATATATTTGTTGTTGGGTCTGAAATGTGCTAAGGATGGTTACTACTGCTAGACATGACTATTACTACTGCCTGAGGAAGTTAGTACTGCTAGATCACCATTACTACTGCTTGAAGGAGTTAATGCTACTGAGACAGAATTAATACTGCTTGCTGAGAATTAATACTGCTAGTTCAGAATTAATACTGCTCATGAAGATAGTGCTGCTTATGAGATGAAGACAGTTGTATAGATTGAAGCTAAAGTAAAGGAGATAATTATGGACTAAAGATCAATTTTATTTTGATAATTATCTTGTAATCAGTCTTGTTTATATAGTATAGAAGTCTTTGATAGAATCAATAATTATCATTCATAAGTTTTGTTTTAGAGAGAATTAACCTCAAGACTAGTTTAGATCCTTTCTATAGAGAAGTATAGAACGTCTGTTGAGCTTGTTCAACAGATTGAGGTTTTATGTGTAATCATCAAGTTTAATCAATATAACTTGTGATTTAAGTGCATATACTGTTTCATTGATTGTTAGTGTTGAAGTGTTTTTTCCGCAACTTCTTTAGCATTGATTCTGAGTGTGTGTGAATTAAATTCTTGTTTGAATTTCGATCCTGACAAGTGGTATCAGAGCTTTGTTAAACTCAGAAAAACAACAATCATCATGGACGGTTCAAGTGATAGCGTTCTGGTCTCAAAGGTTCCAATGCTCAGATCTAATGAGTTTGACATGTGGAAGATTAGGATCAGGCAATACATTCTTCTCACAGATTACTCTATGTGGGACATCATTGAGAATGGCCCATCTAATGAAGGAAAGATTGGAGCAGATGGAAAAAGAATCCCACCAAAGACGGATGGAGAGAGGAAGATAAGGAAGACAGAGATGAAAGCCTTGAGCACACTGCTCTTGGCTATTCCTAATGAGTATCAACACCAATTCTGCAACTGCACTGATGCCCAGATGCTTTGGAATGCTCTAGAGAAGAGATTCTCTGGTACCAATAGTACCAAGAGAAATCAGAAGGCAATATTGAAGCAACTGTATGAAAACTTCATGTCAACTAAGAATGAGTCCATGACTCAAACTTTTGACAGGTTTAACAAGCTGATTGGTGAACTAGCTACTGTTGGAGTGCAGATTGATCAAGATGATGTAAACAGAAAGTTCTTAAGGTCCCTTGGAGATGAATGGACCATGTATACTGTCTCCTTCAGACAGAATGACAAGCGGGAGGACAAAGAACTAGACGATCTTTATAATGACTTAAGGGTGTTTGAGGCTGAAGTGGAAGCCAAGAAAAGACCATCTGGATACACTCATAATGCTGCTCTTTTTTCATCTTCTTCTTCTACTGATTATGCTGCTAATACAGAATCAGTTAGTACTGCTTATGTATCTAAGCAGGATGTATCTAATGACTCTGTATTAGAAGCTTTTCTTGCTAGTTATGCTAATTCTGGTTTAATTAATGATGATCTTGAACAAATTATTGCAGATGACCTTGAGGAGATGGATATAAAGTGGCAGATGGGCATGCTAACTATGAGGGTCAAGAGATTCATAAATAGAACTGGAAGGAACAACTTTTCTCAGAGGAGAGAAGATGGTGTTGGGTTTGACAAGTCAAAGGTGGAGTGCTACAAGTGTCACAAGATGGGACACTTTGCAAAAGAATGCAGAGGAGGAATTCCTCAACAATATGGCAGCAACCAACAGCAAGCACATTCCCCAAGCTTCCAAAACAACAGAAACTCCACTCAAGCTCTTGTTTCTCAAGAAGGAATGGGATTTGATTGGAGTGATCAAGCAGAAGAAGTTGTTCAGAATCAAGCCTTGATGGCAAAAGTCTCAGAATCTTCAAGCACAGATATTCCAACAGAGGTAAAAACTAAATTGTGCACTAAAGAGTGTCATCAGACTGTACAAAAGTACAGGGATCATAACCAAAGCATGTGTGACGACCTTAAAAGGTTAGAAAGAGATATAAGAGAGTATAAAGTGATTGTTGAGAAGTTTGAAGATCAAATCAAGGCTTACAAGGCCAATGAACTTCAGCATTACTATGACACAAATTACTGGAAATGGGAGAAAGATCAATTAGAGATTCAATTAGAAAAGTCTAAAGAGGAGTGTGAGAAGATAAAGAGTGAGTATGAGAAAGCTAAGCTTGACATTGAGAAGTTCTCTTATGCTTCCAAAGCAATGGACTCTTTGCTTAAAGCTCAATTTCATGATAAGATCAAGAGTGGTATAGGATACAATGCAACACCTCCACCTTACAACAATAATTATATCCCTCCCTCTTCAGATCTCTTAGAGAACCAAAATAAGGAGGACTTACCTATAGGAGCAACAAAAGTAGATCCTATAGATAGTGTGGTGGTTGAAGAAGAGAATGAGGAAGAGAATTCTAAGAGTAAGAATGCAGAAGAGATTCCTGTAGAAAATCATATCCTTACAAATGAAAGGGGGGGTAAACCATTCATCAAGAGTGAAAAGGTGGATAGCTCAAAGAGAGAAATGGGAAAGGTACAGGGAGTCCACTATATGCAGACCACAGTTATGAATCCCTGTACATGTAAACAACATCAGCCCCAAAAACATGATAAAACAAGGGGTAATCAAAGAAACTGGAATAATCAGTGGGCACAAAAACAAGGGGTTGATCTGAGTAGAATCAATAGACCAAAACCTTGTTTTATTTGTGGAAAGCGTAATCATATTGCCAAATACTGTTATTTCAATCCTATGAACCAAAGGATAAATTTTCAAAGACATATACAAAATCCTGTTGGTTATAGGAATCAAAGAAGGAATCATATGGCTGAAAATGTAAAAAGAGCACCTTTAAAAACTCATGTTCAAAACAAGTTTGCAAAATCAAAGAAAAATACTCCAAACAAGTCATGGAGTAACTTAATGAAGAAGAAAGAAAACAACTTTGTCCAGGTATGGGTTCCAAGAATAAAGAAAGATGTTAGTACTGCAACCTCAAATAGTACTGCTGACAGAAATAGTGATGCTACCAATGTTAGTGCTGCTAACAGAGTTAGTACTGCTAACCTAGTTAGTACTACTAATTTAGTTAGTATTTCTTCTAGTGTTAGTACTGCAAGACCTATTATCCTGACAAAGTACTCAAGCCATAAGATTCCCCAGTCTGAAAAGCTCATCAAAACTGATTATGAATATGTTGATGAGAATGGGAAACCCAAGACGACTTTGGCTTGGGTTCCTATTAAAAACTAACTGTTCTACTTTATGTGCAGGGCAACCAACAGCTAAAAGGGAAGAGTATTTGGCATGTTGATAGTGATTGCTCTAGGCATATGACAGGCAACAAGTCCTGCCTACAAAACTTCAAAAGAATTGATGGAGGACATGTTGCATTTGGTGATAATCCATCTGGAGGAAAGATTAGTGGAAAAGGTAATGTGTCAAAGGGTAAGATGACCTTTGAGGATGTCTATTATGTTGAGCAATTGAGATACAACCTGTTAAGTGTATCACAGGTTTGTGACAAGAAACATAGTATATTGTTTACTGATACTGAATGTATTATCCTTGCTAAAGGGTTCAAGGTAGTTGATGAAAGTATGATACTACTGAGAACACCAAGAAAGGACAATGTTTATTGCTTGGATTTAGAGAATGTATCTAATGATTCATCATTTAATTGTCTATTTTCAAAAGCTTCTGTTGATGAATCATCTCTTTCGCACAGAAGGATGTGTCACATGAACTTTAAAACAATGAATAAACTTGTGAAAAACAACCTTGTAAGAGATTTACCACAAAAGGTATTTTCATGTGATGATCATTGTGTTGCATGTCTTAAAGGCAAATAGCACAAAACTTCTCATAAGTCCAAAGAGATAAATACAATCTCCTCACCTCTTACTTTACTGCATATGGATCTGTTTGGCCCTACAAATGTGATGAGTATTGGTAAGAAATCCTACTGCTTGGTTATTGTTGATGATTTCTCTAGATTCACTTAGGTCTATTTTCTGAGGACTAAGGATGAGACAAGTGGACTGATCAAATCCTTTGTTCTTAGAATTGAAAACCAAACAAATCTAAGAGTTAAAGTCATTAGGTGTGATAATGGAACTGAATTTAAGAATAATGACCTAAACAGCTTTTGTGAGGAAAAAGGCATTGAGAAACAATACAGTGCTCCTAGGACTCCTCAACAGAATGGTGTTGTTGAAAGGAGAAATAGGACTCTGATAAAAGTTGCTAGATCTCTGTTGGCAGATTCAAAACTTCCAATTACTTTTTGGGCAGAAGCAGTGAATACTGCCTGCTATGTTCAAAACAGAGTTCTAGTAGTAAAATCCCAAGACAAGACACCCTATGAGCTTTTTAAAAAGAAGAAACCTTTTATTGGATTTTTCAAACCTTTTGGGTGTCCTTGCACAATTCTTAATACCAAAACTAACTTAGGCAAGTTTGATAGCAAAGCAGATGATGGATTTCTGGTTGGTTACTCATCCCAAAGTAAGGCTTACAGAGTATTTAATACCTCTTTTAGAATAATTGAGGAAAGTGACAATGTCAAATGCAATGAGAGCACACCAAATAAACTTGGTACAGGCCCTGATTGGCTTTTTAACATTGATTCACTAACTAATTCTTTGGGTTTCAGTTATGAGAATAATGCAGGAACAGGGACAGAATCAGTACAAGACAAAAGACAAGAGTTTGTGTTGTTCCCAATCTCTACAGCAGATCCTATTGAACTCTGTGTTCAAGAGAAGAAAGATGCTTCAGATTCAAAGGATACTGCAACTGCTCAGAATGAAGAGGAGAGAGATGAAAAGGAGGATCAATTTTTGACTTCAGAACATCTAGAACCTGAGATGCCTGCATTGGCAGAAGATGATACTGATGATGAGAACTCCTCAGTGTTTGGTGGCAGCTCTCCTGAAAAGAATGACTCTAATCTGGATGAAGAGACTATTCATCAAACAAAAGTGCATAAAGATCATCCTCCTCAGTTGGTGATTGGTGACATCAATTCTCCAATCATCACAAGGAATCAGAGTAAGTTGGGAGGATTAAAAGACATACAATCAGGCTTACTATCTTGCTTTCTATCTCAGGTTGTGCCCAAAAAGGCGCATGATGCAATGAAAGATCCAAGCTGGATAGAAGCAATGCAAGAGGAGCTGCTGTAGTTTGTACTGCAAAATGTATGGGATTTGGTAGAACTGCCTAAAGAACACAGAGCTATAGGGACAAAATGGATTTTCAGAAACAAGAAGGATGAGAGAGGGATAGTGATCAAGAACAAGGCTAGATTGGTAGCACAGGGGTACACTCAAGAAGAAGGAATTGATTATGAAGAGGTTTTTGCACCAGTGGCTAGGATTGAGGCAATTAGGCTGTTTTTAGCCTATGCTTCTTTCATGAAGTTCAAAGTCTACCAAATGGATGTGAAAAGTGCTTTTCTATATGGAAAAATTGAAGAAGAAGTATATGTCTGTCAGCCCCCAGGGTTTGAAAATCCCAAGTACCCTGACAGAGTATACAAATTGAAGAAAGCACTGTATGGACTACATCAAGCACCAAGAGCTTGGTATGACACTTTGTCTACCTATCTCTTGGAAAATGGTTTTGAGAGAGGAATCATTGACAAGACCCTGTTCATTCAAAGGAAGAAGAAGGACATCCTGTTAGTGCAAATCTATGTGGATGACATCATCTTTGGATCCACAAAAGATCAATTGTGCAGAGATTTTGAAGAATTAATGCATAAGAGATTCAAGATGAGTTCTATGGGTGAACTTACTTTCTTCCTTGGGCTACAGGTTAAGCAGAAACAAGATGGAATCTTCATAAGCCAAACCAAGTATGTGCAGGACATTTTAACCAAGTTTGGGTTTTCAGATTCCAAGCCTGCAAGCACACCCATGGAGACACACAAACAAATAACTGCAGATCTTGAGGGGGAGGATGTGGATGTTCATTATTACAGATCCATGATTGGCTCTCTCATGTATCTCACAGCTTCTAGACCATATATCATGTTCCCTGTTTGTGTGTGTGCAAGATTTCAAGTTAGGCCAAAGCAATCATATTTTCATACAGTCAAGAGGATATTCAGATATCTTAAAGGTCAACCCAGATTAGGACTTTGGTATCCTCATGACTCACCATTTGACCTACTGGCATATTCAGATAGTGATTTGGGTGGAGCTAACTTGGACAGAAAGTCTACAACTGGAGGATGTCAGTTTTTGGGTGCAAGACTAGTATCATGGCAGTGTAAGAAGCAAACCACAGTGTCCACTTCAACAACAGAAGCAGAATACATAGCTGCTGCTCACAAGTGCTATGGATTCAGAATCAAATGATGGACTATGGTGTGACATTTCTTCACACTCCTATTTTCATAGACAACAGCAGTGCTATTAGCATTGTTAATAATCCTGTCAAGCATTCAAAAACAAAGCATATAGAAATACGGTACCATTTTATCAGAGACTGTAATGAGAAAAAGCTAATTCAGGTTCAGAAAATACACACAAGTAACCAGTTTGCTGATATATTCACAAAAGCTTTTGATGTGGGTAGATTCACATTCTTGGTCACAAGTGTGGGCATGATGAACAATGAATAAGTATATTCTCATTCTCTCTATGTACCTATATAGATTCCTCCTTATTTACTTTCATTAAATTGGTGCTATTAACCCTTGTGTGCTTAAGTGTTTCAGGATGAAAGGCCAATCAAAAGTGAAGTATAGTAAATACTGCTAGTATGTATTACTACTGCTAGTCTGTATTACCACTGCTAGTTTGTGTTACTACTGCTGGTTCGTTTTTCTACTGCCAGACTGTGTTAATGCTGCCAGTCTGTGTTAATACTGCTAGTATGTATTACTACTGCTAGTCTATATTACTACTGCTAGTTAGTGTTACTACTGCTAGTAAGTATTACTACTGCTTCAAAGAGTTACTACTGCGGGGGTCAGTTACTACTGCTAATGTAAATTAGTACTGCTCTTAACTGTTTCTATGATTGTATAAATACCCCCTTAGTCCGCCAAAAATCAAAATGGCTCTTTGAATTTCTTGCGCTCATTTATCTTCTTTCTATGTCGTTCTCGCTAACGCTCTTGCTTTTCAAGCTCTTAACCCTAGTTCGCAGTCAAATCTCTCTCAAATGGCAGGTCTTGTATTTGTCGATGACCACAATGAGTTGGCAATGCTGAATAAGCCCAACCAAGCCGAAGGATTTCATCAGATTGTGGACTTCCTAAAATCCACACATATCGCCCATGCTTTAACGGTCAATCCCACAATCTATGTGGAGCATCAAAGACAGTTCTGGGCAAATGCCACCATCCATAATGAAGAGGGTACTCAGGTTATCAAGTCAAGGGTTTGTGATAAACCCCTGACCATCTCGGAGGAGACCATTCGCATTCATCTACTTCTAGATGATGCCGCAGGTATAACATCTCTACCCAAGGAAGATCTTTTTGAAACTATAAGAAGAATGGGATATGAAGGTCCCACTGAGATTTATAAGTTCTTTAAGAACAAATTCTCACCTCAGTGGAGATTCTTTGTTCATACTCTCCAGCATTGCATTTCAAAGAAAACAACTGGTTGGAGTGAGTTAGCAGTACCATTGCTTATGCTTTGGTCTGCTTAACAACCTCCAGAAAGTTCAATTTTTCGCAAATGGTCTTAAATGATTTTCTGTCAAACCTGGATACCAAGTCAAAATCCTTTTATATGTATCCCAGGTTTGTACAAGCTATATTGAATAAGGAATTGACGGAATTACCTCATTTTAATGAGGTATATGTACCTAAGGTTCCGAAAGGGAAGGTGTTTTCTAATATGAGGAGAACTTGTAAGGTCTTCTCAGGTATTGACACACCATTGTTCTCAACAATGATGGTTGTGTCCCAATCTACAGTGAGGCATCAGGGTCCCAAGCCTCATTAGACCAACCCACTGAGGACCTACCCACACATTCCACCATAAAAACAATTCCTTTGTCCCTTCTAAATAGACCAACCCCTCCCATCACCAAATTATACACTAAAAAGAAGGTGCAGAAGGATCCTTCCCTTCATGTACCAACACCCTCTAAGCCTACAAGCCCTCTAATGGAGCATTCTTCATTAGAGAATATCCAAAGGGAAACCAAAGGGGTGTCTTCCAACCCCAAGAAGGTGCTTACTAAGGAGAAGGTTAAGCATGTGGGCAGCAAGGCTCACACTACTGTTTCTGCACAAAGTGCAGGACAGGACAGTGTGAACATCTCTAAGACCTTCCCCACGGCAACTTTGGGTGAGCAATCATCCAAAGGTCCCTGGTGCCAAGAAACCATGGGGGTAGAAGGTGCCTCTGCTAGGCAGAGGACCCCTACTAAAAGTTCCAGTGATCCTCCAAGGGTGGTAAACACACCTAAAGGTGGTGAGGATAGATATACATACGATGAATTGATGGAAACTATTGCCAATATCAATAATGATGTCCTATCTCAGGGAAAACTTATTGAGAAGCTGCAACAAGTGATCTCATCCCAACAAGTCCAGATTTCCAACCTCAAGAAAATGGTCCTCAAGCATGTGCAAAAGAAGAGGAGGACCAAATTCATACTGAAGAAGAGAAGCATCCCTCATGATGCTTCCAAAGAGGGGGAGAATATAGTTGAATCTGAGAAACAGAGTCCTGTTGGAATGGACTCTACTTTTGAGGGGGAGAAGGGCAAAGAAGCAGAAACCAGTACAGCAGTAGAAACAGAGCCAGCAGTAGAAACGTTCAAGAAAGCAGCATCAATTGGCTTAGCAGCAGTAACAGAGGCAGCAGCAGTAACAGGGCTTTCTGTTGAAGAAATAGAGATAGCAGAAACCCTTCTAAAGGCCAAAACAGACACTCCCAAATCCACTCAAAAGGCCAAGGGAGTGGAAATCAAAGAGGGAGGCCCTGAGCTAAAAAGGAAAGAAATCAGTGAGGCTGAACTGAAGAGGAAAGGAAAGGCAAAGGTGGATGAATCTGCAAAGCCACCAAAGAAGCTAAAACAGATTGAACTAGATGAGGAACTGGCAAAGAAGCTGCAGGCTGAGCTACAATAAGAAGAAGAAACTCATAAGGCCAAAGATAGGCAGATTGCTCTAGATCTGTCCACTAGGCTGAATGAGGAATATCAAGAAAGCTTAAGGGCTGCAGCTGAGGCCAAGAAAAGCACTATGAAAGCTTCCATACAAAGACTGCCAGCAAAGAAGCAGAAAAGACAACCTTTTAAAACTTACCTGGCCAATCAAGAAAGGGGAAAGATGATTAACTTTCTGAAAGGCTCAGTGGGGGTTAAGGAAGAAATGTTTGCTGATATGTCCTACTCAAGAGTTGAAGATCTATACAAGAAGGAAATGGCAAAGCTTCAAGGGGACTTCACTCAAAGGATAGAATTTGAAATACAAATGAAAGAGAGACATGATCTCAATATTCAACAACCCTTCCCTGAGAGTGAGGAGACCACCCCTAAGGTTGAAGAAAAGAAAGAGGAAGCTACTACTAAAGAAGTCAAATTTGTTAAAAGGTTGAAGACAATAGCTTCCAAGAAACTGTCTAAGAATCCAAGGGTTGCAGAAGCTGAGAAAGAAACAGAATCATCTGTTACAGGTCAAGCTGAGCAATTAAGTCAAAGTGCACAGCAACCAAGTCAATCTGATGTGCATTTTGAACTTTACATGACTGTAACAGATAATGATCCAGTGAAGGCAGATCCCATTTCAGTCCAAGCCCCTGAAATCATCCACTGGGATATTCTTGAAGATCAAGGCAAAGAATATTTCAGAGTCAAAAGAATGGGTGATCACTTTGAAGTCTATTCTACTTGGGGGAAGATAGTCAGATGTTGTTCAAGGTCAGACTTGGAAGAAATGTTTAAAGTGGGAATGAATCTGTATGGGGATGTGCTGAAGACTCCAGGGATGAACATCAAGAAACTAGCAATGGAGTATTTATGCATGATGTTCAGTCCAGATCTTGTCAAGCATGTCATCAAAGATGTATTCAAGTCTGTGGACAACTGGATGCTTATAGAAAGGTGTGGGGTATATATCTTAACCATTGACAAAAGTTTCCATGAATATTACCTGGTGGATAAGATATATGACCATAGCCTAGCCAAGCTACATGGGATGCTGAAAGCCAAACTAATCTATCCTCAAGGCTCAGAAATGGTAAGGATTGTGGTTAGCAGGATCATCAATCAAAGCTTGGGTTTGGATCCTAATCTAGGGGTGTAAACTTAGGTTTTGAAAGCATCATGAAGACCAGTTTTTGAAGAACTTAACTTCTCAATTTGAAAAGTTAAGTTAGGGGGAGATTGTTGGGTCTGAAATGTGCTAAGGATGGTTACTACTGCTAGACATGACTATTACTACTGCCTGAGGAAGTTAGTACTGCTAGATCACCATTACTACTGCTTGAAGGAGTTAATGCTACTGAGACAGAATTAATACTGCTTGCTGAGAATTAATACTGCTAGTTCAGAATTAATACTGCTCATGAAGATAGTGCTGCTTATGAGATGAAGACAGCTGTATAGATTGAAGCTAAAGTAAAGGAGATAATTATGGACTAAAGATCAATTTTATTTTGATAATTATCTTGTAATCAGTCTTGTTTATATAGTATAGAAGTCTTTGATAGAATCAATAATTATCATTCATAAGTTTTGTTTTAGAGAGAATTAACCTCAAGACTAGTTTAGATCCTTTCTATAGAGAAGTATAGAACGTCTGTTGAGCATGTTCAATAGATTGAGGTTTTGTGTGTAATCATCAAGTTTAATCAATATGTGATTTAAGTGCATATACTGTTTCATTGATTGTTAGTATTGAAGTGTTTTTCCGCAACTTCTTTAGCATTGATTCTGAGTGTGTGTGAATTAAATTCTTGTTTGAATTTCGATCCTGACATTTGTGCACTAACATCATCTTTTGACCTTAGAAACTTGACCCAAGTGTATCGTGAATAGTCATCCACTATCACCAGTACATAATGCTTGTCGTTGATACTCTGAGTTCGCATTGGACCGCATTAGTCCATGTGTAATAACTCCAAAGGATCACTTGTATTCGGTGCAGGCTTCGGCTTATGTGAGACTCTTTTCATCTTTCCCTTTTCACATGCGTCACATAGATGTTCTTTTTCAAAACGAGGCTCAGGAAGTCTTTTGACTAAATTACCCTTCACCAACTTGTTGATATAGCGAAAGTTGAGGTGAGATAGCCGTCTATGCCATAACCAACTTTGTTGCATAGAGGCTTTCGAAAGTAGACACACAACATTATCAGGCTTAACACTGGACAGATTGATCGTGTAGAGGTTTGACTTCCGAGTCCCGACCAAAAGTTCTTTCCCGTCTTCAGTTCTGACACAACATCTTTTGGCCTTCAAATTCCCCTCTAAGTCTTTATCACAAAACTGTCCAGTGGTGAATAGATTGTGTCCGAGTCCTTCAACATAACTCACCTTCTTTATCATTATATTGTCTTGTACGACGTCTTTGTATCCTAGGATTGGCGAGAAATGATCATTCCTGAATCGTACATTTCCACATAATTTCTCTATATAATTAGATAAAATTTATTTTCTCACAGTCATATGCTTGGAACAGCCGGAGTCCAAGTACCACATATGACGGATCTACACAGAAGAAGTTAATCAACAATTGGTTTAGGTACCCATTTATAGATGGGTCCTTTCATTTTAGCGTCAGATTTTGGCACCCATCGAAATGTAGGTCCTCTTTTCGTTTGAAAAACTTTTAAATTAACAGAATGATGTTTATAATATGATCCAAACCAAATTTCAGAAAATTTGTCGAGCAACAAAATCACTTCGTCTATAAGTAGAACAACTAATATTAGCACGAGATAATTGAATCAATTGCTGAATTGTATAAACCTTGCAAGGGATTACAAGTTTTTTTTATTTAGAACAAATTGACCAACTACATCCGTACAAGTATCTGTTGTCCTATTACAATCAGAAGATGAACATGATTTTGTTGACTTCGCTTCTTTCTTAGGTCTCCACTCAAGCTTCATCTTAGATCTTTTAAATCTCATATATGAAACATAAGATTTGTGCTTGTTAGAACGATGAGAATTCAGAGTTTGCCTTGTCTTTGAATTACCAATGTTGGTCCGTTTCTGTGAGTGCTTTTTCTTCTTACCTTTAGCATAATAAGTACTCACAGGAATTGTGTCATCAACCTTGGTTGACGATTCACCAACTTCAAAAACACTTGGTAATTTATCAGATTTGATAACAAAGTTAGAATGATCAGGGAGTTTTGCATTAAAATAAAACTTATCCAAGCACTTATCTGAACAACCCTCAGAATTTAGAAAATCAACATCATCAGACATATCATCATCATCAAAAATTGGAGAAGCATTCGAAGATTTAGGATACATAAAATCATTGAATTATTTAGAACACTGTTTTTGGTAATGAGTTTGTTCAAAATCTACCGGTGAGACATCACCAAATAAGTTGCTCAATTTTCCAATAAAAGCCTTACAAGAAGATGCATCAGAATAAGTAGTGTTGTTTTCACAAACTCTAGACCAAAATAAAAGCCTTACAAGAAGATCCAGTTTTATCTTCTGCTTTCTCAACAGACTTTGATTCAGTGTTCAACAAAACTGTAGAAAACACAATTTGTTCTAAATAAACCAAAATTCTTTCATCTACTAGAGTATTCTCAAGCTCAGAAATTTTACTTTCTAAGATGAGTGGAGGAACATAAATTTTTCCTTGAACAGGTTTAGCCTCCATTTCCTTATTAGAATAGCTTTGAAAATAATCGTTTGAAAGAAACTTTGGTTGTTCAGTAAGATAACTATCATTCAGTTTGTCATAACAAAATGGT
This sequence comes from Arctium minus, assembly GCA_954870635.1. NCBI lineage: Eukaryota > Viridiplantae > Streptophyta > Magnoliopsida > Asterales > Asteraceae > Arctium > Arctium minus. The sequence continues at coordinate 44,387,726 of OX941089.1, read as the reverse complement.
AGTTGCATTTTGGTTGTGTCTTTTCTGTTTAAATCTTCCTTAGCTTCAACCTCTTCAGATGACTTGGTCCATATGGGTTTTAACTTGAGGTGTTTGTCAGCCACTTGTAGAAAATCAAAATTGTACAAAGCAAGTTGTTTTGAAATTTCTTTCTTCAAATAATGTGGATTGTCATACCCAAGACCCCAGTTATCTTTAAACAATTTAAATTCCTTGGGTTTGTTTAGATGATCATGGTTTGGTTAGTTTGGCCTCTTGCATAAAGCTTTTCTTCCAAACCATTAATCTTTTTCATCAAAGATTTGTTTTCAAATTTCAATTGTTTATATTTTACAACAAACTCTTGCTTCTCAAGTTCACACAAATTGAACTTGGAATTTGCTTCAGATATTTGATTTTCAAGAAAATCTTTTTGTTTTTCAAAATTGTTGGCGTCTTTGTTCAAAGAATCAATCAACATTTTATTCCCAACAATTTCTTTGTTGAGGTCAAAATTGTTTGACACTTTTTCGCAACGCATTTTTCCTTTTTAAGCTTTAATTGAAGATCTTGAAGCTCTACCTTCATAGATTACATTTTCTTAAGAAAATCAGATTCATAACGATTATTTACCTCTTCAGATGTGTCATCGTCTGATTCATCATAGGTAACTTTCTTGCCCATGAGACACATGTGACCAACTTCATCTCTTTCTCCTTCTGAATCTATGAGATCAAGCCAGTGATCATCCTCCGCCATAAGTTCTTTACCCGCCTCCTTCTATTTTTCCAGCAGTATCTTATTCTTGTAATAATCGGAGTTTCGCACTTTGGGATTTCGACAATCTTTGGCAAAGTGCCCAATCTTACCGCAGTTATAGCATTTCACCTCGTACTTGTTCACATACCTTTTATGTTCAAGTTTCCTCGCTTCATATCTCTTTTTCTCATACTTTCTATTCTCATACCTCTTGCCTTTAACTATTTCCTAGTGTTCATAGTTGTGAGATCCAGACGAGTACCTCTGACTGTTCGACCCTAGTTTCTTGTAGAACTTTTTCTGGAAAGCACGGGTCAAGAGGATCATAGCTTGTTTCAAGCTTTCACCATTATCAGAATCTGAATTTGCACTCTCACTGTCATTCGAATCTGAAACCACAATCTTCTTCTTCTTTTTCTATTTCTTCTTATCTTTCCTCTTAACCACCAAGGCTACCGGATCATCAACCGGTTTCTCAAGCTTTTTCTTTTCCTCTCTCATTTCCTCAACCTCCTCTTCATTCTGTCTTAAAGTTTCATAAACCTCGTGAAGAGGAATCTCATTTAGATCCTTCAACTGTTTCATTTGTCTAGTGTCCTTTTTCCATTCGGGTTGTAGAACACTCAGAAACTTGACATTGTTTTCTATCTGCTTCTTCTTGACCTTATTCTTTGCCAACTCATTTAATAGAGATATAAACTGGTCATAAGTAGCTTCCAAGCTCTCTCCTTCTTTTGCTTTAAATTCCTCGTAGTTGTTGATACAATTTGCTACCTTCATCTGATTCCCAATCTTTGATCCCATCATCATCTTTTCCAATTGATCCCACATCTTCTTTGTTGTAGCTTTATAGTTGTCTATCTTGATGTAGATCTCATTCGGGATGCTTTGTAGTAGGAGAGATCTTGCTTACTTGTCGGATTTATATTTATTCTTCTCTTCAGCGGAATATTTAGAAATGTCAAGAGCAACCCTCGTGGTCCTTTGCTCTCTTGGTTCATTTCCATCTTCACTGTCAGATGAATCCTCAACTGGAACTTCCACCATGATTGGCTTCATCAACCCTTATTCAATAGACTGTTTAATATATTCACTGTTGTCATGTCGGTCGATGAAATCCAGGAATCTATCTTTCCACTGCTTATACTCGCCTATAAACAGTGCAGGTGGATTTACATCAGTTCCAATAGCCAGAAAATCCTTTGAAGTCATCTTGAAATAGCTTGCAGTTGATCTTTTACAAAAAATCAGAAATTTTCCACAAATTGAAAACTTGTCAAAAAATTTACCAAGTATAGAAGTCGCAAGGCACAAAGTAACACTTGTCGCAAATCACTGAGAAACCAACTTGTCGCAGAAAACAGGTTGCGAGTTCTAGCTTGACGCAAAGAACTATTTGTGAGTTCTAGGTTGTCGCAAAGCAAAGCACCCGAGAATCGAGGATGTCGCAGATCGAAGCTTGCGAGAAGTAACAACTCGCAGAGCAAAGGATGCGATTTCTTGACTTAGAAAATTTCCAAAAACTTGTGAGTACCACACTTAGTCTCAAATCAAAGAAATTGAACTTGTCGCAAAAAATTGTCGTACGCTTTGGTGTGTGAGTTCTTCCACTTGTCGCAGATCAAAGCCAATGAATAGTAACTTGTCGCAGAACAAACCTTGCAACAAGTAGGTTGTCATAAGTAATAGCTTGAGAGTTTTGGACTTGTCGTACGTAGTATCTTGCGAGTTCTTGACTTGACGTATGCTGAACTTTGCGAGTTCTTTCCTTAGAAAAATTCACCAACAACAAAAACAACAACAAAAAAAATGAGGCCTACGAGTTCTTCAAAAGCTTGTGAGTTCTTCAATATGATGCTTTCGAGTTTCTTGGATCTTGCGAGTTCTTCAATATGTCGAACTCAAAAGCACTTTTTCGATCAAAAATCTTTCAAGGCTTCGAATTAGCTTCTGAAACTTTGCAAATTGATCCATGATATTAATCTGAACACACTTCTAGTACATCAACTCGACTAAAAATCACAAAATTACAAGATTCGATCACAACACAGACTTTGAAACTTTTCAAACAAAAGTTACATCAAAATCCAAAATTCACACAATTGATTGTGAATTGGACAAAATGAATCAAATAGATCTTATCCTAAACACAAAAACGAATACTATGGACCAAATTTTACAACAAAAACATCACTAAATCTCTAAAATCGATCCTTAGCAGTTGTGTCTGGGAGTTCTTCAAATTTTGACACAAATCTTCAAATCTTGATCAATTTATGATTTATGTTTGTTATGATACCAATTGTTATTCCCAGTATATGCATGTAATCAAGATTAACATCCAAATTCAACTCCAAATTCCATATGTATTGATGATCAAATATTACAATGATATTCTCTCTCAATACAAATATTTCACTCTCTAAGATGTATATGAATTCAACTCCTTAATGATATATTACAAGAAAAATCTATTTATACCTACATGCTATTGCAAGGAAATCTAAACTAACCAAACTAACAAGGACTTTGACTTTGACTTTCATTAAAGCTTCTTTGACATTCTCTTTAAGCTTGTTGACTTTGACTTTTGCTCTTGAGACCTTGACTTGAATCTTTGACCTTTCTCATAATGATCTTGAAGACAACAAATGTGCACTAACAGAATTTTTTGTTGAGTCGCGTACACCGAGATTGAGGCACAACTTACCGAGTTTTGGGCTTAAGAGACCAAATTTTTGACAAATCATTTTGGCATCCAGATTTTGATTTTGTGCTTTCACCATGTGATCCGTGAAACAGAAAACTTCAAGGAATATTTTTTTATATGTTCCGGAATTTTCTTGTTCGGTTTTTCTCGACAGTTGTTCGTCCGTGTGATCCGGTTTTCATTTCGACAATCTGTTCACGAGATTTCCGCTTAATGCATGTGCGGCATCATTCCAACTTTCAGACTGTCACATATTTCTATGCAACTGACCCAGATTCACAGAGCTCATGTTTGTCAAGATTTTCAAACATTGCGTGTTTAGATTCAGTCTCTGATTGGATCGGATTGGAGTAGCAGTTTGAGTATTTGCAATCATCATTCTGGAGTTTTCTTGATGATGCTAGACCTTTGAGTGCTCTTAATCATTTTTCTAACCTCATCAATCAGAATTATAAGTGCTTGCAATCATTATTCTGGTACTTTGGTTGTGATCTAGACTTTTGAGTATTTATAATCATTCAGCTGATTTGTTAAGATTGGATGTCTGCGTTTACTCATTCAGTGCTCTGGAAAATGTTATGAAAATGAGCACTCTTCTTCAGTTGTTAAACAATTATTGATTGTCTCTTCTAACCCTTGCCAAGTAGTGCTTGCTACAAGATGCTTCCTCCTACGAGATGATTAGAACAAGTTCTTAAGATGAACTCCTATTCAACTCGCGATTCAAAGACATATTCGTTGTTATAAACTGAAGATGCATTGTGGTTGTCACACAAACTCGCACATTTCTTTCTTGTGGGCGTAACGAATGTGTTGAGTTTCTAGAGATAAAGTTGTCTTTAGTGCACTCAGTCGAGGTTATTTCACATCGAATCTAGTATTAAAGTTGAAACTTTGAAGGATAAGAGTTTCATTCAAGGGGGAGCCCGAGCTGTCTTAAAGGTGCGCAACGCTGAAGTTTTTAAAAGAAATCAAGGGGGAGAAGAGTTGGCGCTTCAAAGACGATGATTCCTTTACAAAACTTTAGAGGGAGAATGTTAGGACACAAAATGTCCCAAGTTTAGAAAGTTTTGTAAAGGGTTCTACTTTTATTATTAGTGTTGGGCTTTGTATTGTATTTGAGCTTTAATTGTAAATTGGGCCTGGGCTTAATGTAGAAGAAGGAAAGATAGTTGGAGTATATATAGTTTGTGTGCTTGTAATGTTAGTAACAAGATAATTCATTTCAAAATGTAGTTTCATGAGAGTGCGTGTTCTTCTAGAGAGAGAGAAACATTCTCTCTCTAGGTTGTGTTCTTTGTAGTTTTACATTTGATGTGAATAAAACACAATATCTCCCAATCTCATCTTGTTTCTATCATTGATCGTTGAATTGTTGTTTAATTTTGGATCTACAGTAACTCAACCATCTGCTCAACTTGCTGCTCAAACTTCAGAAAATCAAGCTGGTCCCTCAACCTTAAGTAAACTAGAGTCAGAGCCAAACCCTGCTGAAATAAAACAGTAGAAGAATGAGATGGGAATACCCTTTCTTGAGGAAACAAAGAAGATTCTTATGCATCACATCAGAAAGTTGGATATTTTTGTTGTCTTGGGAGTGAAGAAGCAGTCTAAAGAGTATCAAGAAGAGTACTTATACATGATGAACTCTCTAGTCAAGCCTATAAGCCATTTGAATTCCAAGAAGTTGATAGTGACCATCAAGGAGGTTTATGCAAAGCAGTTCTTTAGAATTTGGTATCCAGTTTTTGTAGTCCAAAGACAGGATGGGGAGATCTATACTTTCACTGAAGCTGACTTTCACCATCTTCAGATTGAAGACTTTGAGACAATGTATCATCACTTCAGAGGTCTGACAAACAGAAAAGAGAATATCATTATTGCCTTGGAAGCCATCATAAGGTTCTTACACAAGCACATCATCTACTCTTACTGTTATGATTATCAGTTTGGATTGGAAAGTAGTCAGTCAAAGATCAACATGCTGAAGCCCAATTTGATGATCCTTGACTTAGAGAACTAACCTCTCTTCATGATCTTAGAAGACCCAGAGTTTTGAGTGGTGTATAAGAATGGAAAGAATGAGAAGAGATTTTTTAGATTCTCTGAGATTGCAAAGTTTTCTGATGGGACTCTGAAAGTGATCAGACTATAGCTTGACAGCAGATATCAACAGAATGAGGAAGAAGGTTAAGGGGAGAGAATGCCAAGAAGATAAAGGCTACTGTTACTTAGAGCTTTGGAGACTTTGAATGAAGAAATAGAGTTCAGGAAGGCCATGAGAAGAGTTGAAACATTTTTGGGATTAAGAAAGAGAATGAGACAATTCTTGCCTTGATTCCAAAGGGGGAGATTGTTAAAGTATTTGTTGGAAGTCATGGTCAATATTTTAGTCAACACTTTGTTATGTCATTCTATGCATTGTAAATGGTCCAAGGGTTTTGTTCTTGACCATATAAATAGTTTAGCCCTTTTCATTTTGTGTGTAACTTTGAAGCATTGTAAGCATTTGACTCTTGTGAGATATACGACACAATATTTCTCTCTCTAGATTCTCTCTCTGTATTTGTATGTGATCTTTGTGATTGTGCTTGAATCTGGGTTCTACAAATTTGATCTTTGGTTAACATTGTTTGTTCAAAATTCCATTTGAAAGTTCAGATTTGCTATCTTTCTATGCTACTATCTTTGGAAACGCTTGAATTGATTTTTCATCAGAATCAGAGTCAAGAAAATCTTTTTTCACCTTTCTAGAGGTAGTTCCATGCGCTAAATGCTTAGAGTTTTCTGAAATCATCTCATTTTCTTCATAAATCTCGTATTCCTAACTATCTCTCTGTAGTATCATTGGGATTGTTTCAACTTTCTCAACATGGATATCATAACTAAATTATGAAGGAATCTTTCTATCATAGTTGATAGTCTCTTATGTGAGTACATCTTTTAGATAATATGCATTTAAAGGCTTATGGATTCAGTTCTTTTACTTCTGATTTAGTAACTAGAATCAGATACTTTAATCTCATAGGTACTTTGGTTCAGAAGACATTGATTTTCCAATTCTTATTTAAAAAGATCATAATTGAAAATATAGGTTATGTCCTTGCTCTTTTTGATTCAAATTGGATTTGGAAGTTGAGATTTCAAAAGGAATTTTGATTTTCTATTAACAATTCTTCTTACCTATCCACTCTTGATAGTACTATAGAAGCAAGTTCATAAACTATATTCTTATATTTTAACCCTTCTGAAGACTCGGCTCTAGCCTTGGTTTTAAGCCTCTTGAAACCATAATGCTTTCTTAAAACATGAAATACCGACTTTTGAGTATATCCAATATTGAAAGTTGATGATATACTTGTTTTCTTTGTTGAGCCTAAACCTGATCTATCCATTTGAAAATTTATTTTGATATGCACATCTTGAGCATCCTAATATTTGGGTGCATTATCTCTCTTTCTTTTTGGAAATAGTTTTTTAGATATTCAGAATTGAGTCTAGCAGACTCAAACTTGTTTAATTCATTTTCCTTAAGTGTCAATTTTTCACTTTTCTCTTTCTTCATTATTTTCTAATTCCTTTTCTCTTTCTATCTTTTCTTTTACCTTTTGAATTCTCTCTCTTTCTTCTTCTTCTCTCTTCTTCTTCTCTCTTTTTCTTGTCTTATAATTTCCACTTCCTCTTATGCTCTCTCTCTCTCTCTCTCTCTTCCCTAATTTTAACTTTGTTTTTTACTTGAGAAAATCTTTTGAGGGTTTTTGAACAACCAATTCTAGATCAGATGTGGTATCAAAGATAGAACATACATTGCTTTCAAAATTAGAGGTAAAGGCTTCAGAGGTGATTAGGCTATATGATGTTTTGGCCATGGGGCAAAAATGAGTTTGGCCAAGTTCATCTTCAGAGGTGGAGTCAAAAGCTCAAATTTCTTTTTCAACCATCAGATTCCTTTCTCTGTTGTTGTACTTGTATTTGTTCTTGTAGTAGTTTGCATCCTTGACCAACTTTCCAGATTGCATACTTTCCACATCTATAGCATCTTGATCCTACAACTTTATTTACCTCTCTTTTCTCCTCCTTTCTTTCTTCCCTTTGATAAGCATTTTGCTTATAAGGCTTGTGATAAAAAATGATGTTCGCATGTCTTTCTTCTCTGAAATCTATCTTGTTGTAGTTCTTGTCATAAGATCTCTTGCTAAATTTTCTGGGGAACTCGGCTTTCCTTTGGGGGCTTGCTTGGCTAGAAAGAGACTCTTTTTTATTATCTATCGGGTGGGATGAAAATAGAACGTGCAAATGCACCTAAGTCATCATCAGATTGTGAATGTCGATGCTCACAAAGAGCCCAACTTCCAAAGAAATTGTAACTCCACACTACAATTGCCAAACTCAAACCCTCGTATTTTTGTTCAAGTATACCATCCCATAACCAACACTCTACACACGTACAACAAGTTCAATAGTTGAAAACACAAGAAATTGTAGGTTCTGGTATTTGCTTTTCATATTTTAATACATACCATGGTTGTTATTGCAATAAAATGACAAGTACAAGCTGCAATAAACATTAGACAAGCAATTACAATTTACAAATAGACCAATGTGGTGGTGTTACCGTAAAGAGAACAAAACAGTAGACTTGCATCAAAACTCAAAGTTTAATACTTGTTTTTTTGAGAGTGGTGTCTGGCTCTATCTTTTACTCATGTCATTAGAAAAATTAACATAAACTCGATGTGATGATAACACTAGAAATAAAAGGACGGTGCCAACTACATACTAAAAGCAACCGTTGCTAATCACGAGTACGAAAATACTGCTATAACTTTACAGACTGTACGGACTCTATGGTTTTGTAATGGGTGCACCACCCTCTGGAATGCTTAACCACACCGTGTTGAGAGGCAAAACACTGCAAGTCAGTGGTAAGGGCAGTGCCCAGGTTTGAACCCGGGACCTCCCTTATGGAAGCCCACCATCCTACAGCTGAGGCAACACACATGGACTACGATGTTAAGAAATGGTTAATTGTCCTTATTTCTTGAATAGGTGGAAGATTTGGGCTGAGACTGGAAGAAATCAAATGTAGCGCCTGGTCCAAAAGACCGCCTCACAGCATTTGGTGAATCGGAGAGAAGAGGCTCAAACACAGAGTTCCTACCGTTCTTGGATTGAGAAATAGACAAGGGAGCAAGATCATTGTCCAAGGATCTTGGCTGCGGTTCAATATTTCCCAATGATAGGATGGGCCCACCCAAGCGCTCAGCTTGCTGGAGAATATTGATTTTGCTTGACCTGTATGTGTATCTGAAGTACTTCAAAGCTAGCACCGGACCCATCCCAGCTGCTACTATTAGCTGAAAAGGCATAACAACTTCTGTTAACACAAATTATAACCAAACAGCAAAAAAGCATATGTTGTTGAAGTAAATCACACGCAAAGGTAGGGTTCCGCGGGCGCGGGGGGGGGGGGGGGGGGGGGGGGGGGTGTGGATGTATGCAGACCTCATCTCTACCCCAAGGAGTAGAGAGGGTGTTTCTATGAAGAACCCCATTTGCAAACAAATATTAGCAGATCCAAGCGAGCAAGCTACAGGTGATAGTTGTGCAGGCGAGCACAAGTAAAGTAAACAGGAGAGAATTGAATTTCTATGTCTTTACTAAACAATAATCTGGTATAGCCTCACAAGCCTTAGCAGGTTGGTAACAAATCAATCTTAGGGGCCGTTTACCAAACGCTTACCCGGTAAGCACTTATCGATAAGATTCAACACTTTAACTTAACTTACCACACAAGATTTTAGTTCATTAAAACGGCATCGTACTTAACAATTTATCCGGTAAGCACTTACCGGGTAAGAGTCGTTACACTCACTTACCGGGTAAGAATCTCGGTCTTTGTCATCACTCTTACCGGGTAAGATTCTAAATCAATTTTATGCTCATCCGATCAGATAAAGTGACTCGGTAAGCATTTAGTAAAAGGGCCCTCATTTAGTGGGTTTTGACAATGAAAAATGGTGCTTTTCCGCACTATCACATGGACCATATAAAACTATTTATCAACTGTTTTTAACTGACTTCCCATCAATATTTTTCCCACTTCCTTGGATATCACATATTATTATTCCCAACACAGTATACAGCAAATAGCTTTAGGTTAAATTTTCTTTTGATTATATACCCCCATTTGTAAAGTGTAACATGTAGTTAACATGTGATTGTGGGTTCCATTATAAAATATAAGAAATGAGTAACGGTATAAATGGATATGCGACCAACCAACTGTACCGGGTCCTTTGGATCCACATTTGCACAAAAATAATGAACAGAAAGGTGATCAAGTGCCCCCCTCCCCTTAAAAAAAAGCACCCACAAAACCAAATGCAACCAAAATTTTGACGACAAAAGAAATCCTGGAAAAAGATCAGTGGAGAGGATTACTTACAAACATGGTATTCCAGTAAGATGGCTCTCTACACAGGCGGTACATGATGGTGTACATCCCAGATCGTGGCAAAGCACTCACAATCCAATTGATCATGTAGAAAACAACTAAATTCCCCCATATGGCAAGATGTTGCAATATTGTAAAAGAGCTGCAGCATCAGATAAATAATCGTAAACAATGTGAATCAATTCCAGTTACAATATGACAGGACATCATGAATAATCTAAACACCACATGGCAAGTAAATCGTACAAATATAAGTTTCAAACCGTCCTCTGAAGCCCATTACTGGGAGTATATATTTGTGTGTTCCGGCTTTCCCATAGAAGTTTGTATGAGGTCAACATTAGTGAGCTAAAAATGCAAAAACAGAAAATATAACATCCATAGCACTTTTTTTCATTTATTTTCTGTCCTCACATCTCTTTTCCATGTATATAAATCCATCTGAATTTTAGTTTCATTTAAAAAGCATGGACACTCGCTTGAAAAAAACTACCTGACCTTGCCTTTTCAACATTATTTAGCACAAAACGAAGCAGAACGGAGTCTACATGTTTATAAAATAAAACATATAAAAACCGTCTTTGAATTGTTTATTTTAGAGAAGTGGCGATACTAGACATACGGTACCCAAAAAAAGGGAGTTGCTAGAAAGCTACATAAGAAATGAGCATTGGTTTGTCTCATAAAACAAAGAGAAACATTGGAAGATTTTCACAATAGAGATGCTCAAGATGAATTCTAGCAGCACAAATCAGAGTGGTGGTAACTTACTTGGTCTCTAATGTGACAACAAAAGCCTGCAACCAAACACACCCAGAGAGTGCCACCATTGAAACCTCCTCCAACTCGCTCTTCTCAAAGGCATATGAATGTATGGTTATCACAAACACAACAATTGCCTGACAAAACAACAATCACCACAATAAATACTCTTGCAAATATGGGGCATCCATGATTCATAAAAGTAAATATAGCAATGGCTAAGGCAGGAACGATGGCTATTTGCATAAGCTGCAGAAAACGAAATAAGGTCCTTCACGGTGATGATGAAAAGAACTTATCATCCGCACTGGAGATGCAAAAATCTTGTATTGTTCTGACTAATTTGTGCCATGAGACTAAAAGTATATATGATGTTGGTTTTATGTATGTCTTGACAGACATCAAAACAAGATGACAAGTCCAGAATGCTAAGCCCAATGCATTTTGTTATGATGCTTGCAATTTTACATGTGGTATGCTTTTCTCTCACACAATCAAATTACTAATATTCAAAATAGCAAGGCTGGATGCCTCAGATGTTTAGTCATGGACAAAGGTACTGAAAGTCATGACACTTCAAGCTTAAATCTCCGTCTATGATCGGCTTGCTTTCTCGATATCGTGAGTTTAAACTACATTCTGTGCTCCTACTTGATGGGTGTGAGTAATATTAAGCAATTCATTATATCCTGGCCATAAAGCCTGTAGTTAGAGGTTATAGGACATTCCCAAACTCTTTCTAATCAAATCCTTTCCCCTTGACCTCTAAGTAAGGACAGAAACTCCATGCCCACTTGACACCATAATCATAATAGATTTGCTTTTCTGGTAGGCTTCCCAAAAGTAAACTTGACTACCTTAACTTCACGGAATTTCTGAGTATACACTTTACTTTCATGTACTAGCCACAATGTTGCATATGTATATTATTTATGAATTTTTTGGTTTACTAGCTTTCCATGTCTAGGTTAGCTCGCTTCATCAATTTAAATGGAGGCCTTCCCTTTATTCTTGACTAGCTTATTGTCACATTTTTTGTAACATATTTTTAGGTCAGTAAGAGTAAATTGCCACTTCATTATGCTCCATTATCCTTTACTGAAATGGTTACAGCAGAAGCATCCAATCCTAAAAACAAAAATACTTTCCCTAGAACCGTTAAAAGTTATTACTAGGAAGGGGTCTCGCAAGGATTTAACTGAAGGGTAAAAAACCATATGAATTTACTAGTGATATAATAATATTAAAATCCAAGCCATCCCAACACACAGTGCACAAGAACAATCCGCAACATTCTCATGGAAGCGTTACATCCAACTACATCATCATGATGACATCTGGTTTAATTAACAAGGATAGGTACCAACATAAACAACTACTCGTCCGGAAGGAACAATTCACTTCAGTTATTTGGCTATTGATAATCTCAACAAGCCCTTTATGAGTGTCCTAAATTGCCATTTTTCTTTTATTATCATTTTAGGGTTTCTGGTCGTATGTGTAAGTGAGTCTTGGCCTTTCCTCTTATGTTCAAGGTATAAAGAATGCAAGGATGTTACCATGTATGATAGAATGAACGCAACAAGTACATTGTCAGAATGGTTGTCCTGTGAAAATTTGAAGGATAGTATTACTAGTTTATAGATCGATATAGGTCTTCAACTTTTTCTAAATAAAAAGATCGCTAGAAACTTGTAGTAATGAACTAGAATTTCCACAAGACAAAATTAGAATCAACTTATGTGAAAGTATTTACACCAAAATATTAATTAAGAAATATCACTCACATGAAAGAGAGCACGCCCAAACCATCCAGCAAATGTGGTAGGATTGAGAAGCCTGTTCCACAAAAATACTAATCCAGGTTAAACGAGAAGGACAAAACATGTTGTAAGTTATCATTCACGATTCCTTGTCAACTACGACCAGGCATTAGTCATAAGAATCCTAACCTCCCTGCTTGGCCGTAATATAATATTTGTGGATGCTGCATAACAGTTTTTTCACTGAGATCTTTGTCAAGGACACTGACTAAAACAGGAATACTGGTGTAGAAAACATTATAAGCCATGAGGCTGACAGAGTTGAAAAGGCTGGTACCAGAGACACCTGAGACGAAAGAGAAACTGAAGAGTCCTTAGGTCAGTGCTTTGCATTACAAAAAAATCCCAAGATGATAACAAAATAATTAGATTGATATATGAAATAAAAAGATTAAGCATAGGTCGTTCAAAGAAACTCACAAGATCTGGATGAAGCATATCAGTAAGGACTTATAGAATGAATACTGTGAAAGAAATGCGGTACGGTTATATGAATATCGTCCATGGACAAGTATCAATCTTTTAAGAAACCTGAATTCTGCAATGTAACAGAATAGGATATGTCAAATATAGAATGTCAAGATAAAGCCAGGAATAACTGAAACAAGACAAAAGCATTTATTTTTGTAGTTAAAAATATCAATCAACTAAAATTTACATTCTAAGTAATTCTGAGACATGAGAAAAAATCAAACCCCTAATCCCTAGAATACCATCATGAATTCCAAAAGCAATAAGAACCTACAAAAATAATACCAGCTGATGTTTCTTGGACGGAAGAATAAGTAAACAGAAAATTAATGAAACAGAACAGTATATATCTTTCCTATGCATCATGTTTATAATAAGCATCCAAATCCACATGAAGGCAAGTCTTGACCGAGTATAGGTTAAAATTAATATTTTCCCTCTAGTTCACATAAGAACATCTTACGTCTACAACTAATATTTCCCACTATGGGAAAAGATAAAAACACAACATTAAGGCCATTCAATAAATTGTGGTAAAGTCAAAGTACAATCATATTAGGCAAGGAAACTTACCTCACTTCATCCTAACTCCTAGTCATCAGTGGTACGCTTGTCCAAGCAGTGCAAGTTTCACACATATTCCCTAGATCAGCTTACAGTTCCCGAAAATATTCAGAGCAGACATAACTAGAAGCATCTCCTCTATATCTTGGTTAATAACTATGGAGAGGCTCAATCAAATCAATCCTAGCTCCTCATATTCAAGTGGATATAGTAGGTGACAAGGGTTTGTAAATTTTAGAAGTGCTGAGCAGAACTGACTTTGTCCAGGCCTAAGTTCAACACATTACTCTCAATTCAAAATTCCATAAACTAGCAGTCTAGCATGGCAAACATATTAAAGTTAATAAGATCACATTAGAAGGTTACAGGTCTCAACAAGTGAGAGGAAGATATGGGAACATGCTTAGGATGGATATATCATATACAATAGGAAGAACAAGTTATACTTGCTAGAATAATTGTCACTGAGATGTTGCCTTTTGTATCTTGCATAGAAGCCTTCGTAAAGGAGGGCTTGCCAGGATAGTGGGATTCTCAACCTCGCAGGGAGTTCAATTACTTGGAGGGCCACCGCTTATTGCATCTTAACTAGCAAAGCTACCTTGGTGGCTGGTACCAGATGAAACTCAAGGGTGGATGTGGAAGCTCAACGAGGAATAGAAGTGAGAAGAGGGGAGGGGAGTACCACAGCATAGGTCATCTCATGCATTTTGTGTTAAAGAGGATTCTTTTTCCAGGACAAAGAAGAATTGTGAAGCATACTAATTTTTTAAGATGAATACCGAATAATACCAGCAGTCCAGAACAGGTATAACATGGTAAGAGAAGTATAAATACTAGTTAAGTTTTAGATCTTACTCCCAATACTATAATCAGCTGCTCTTGCTGCCTGCAGTCCTTCTCTCCCACTTATGCCAACCCCAATATCAGCTTGTTGAATCATTCTCACATCATTCCCACCATCACCAATGGCCAGAGTTCTGTAGTCACAAGATTTAAGGAGATCTACAAGCTACAAAACATGGTAAATACAAAATTTAGTGGAGATAATTAAGCAGACAATAAAACTACACATAAAAGCTTGTAAAGCTTGCTTCCAATCTATGGTTACAAAAAAAGCAAATTATACAATGAATTACTGCTCATAGCAGAACATCCCACTTTAGTGATTAATATACAAATCACAACTTGAACACAATCAATGAAGGTTTAAGATAAAGCCTAGTAAATAAAAGGTGATAAAGCTTTAACGAATAAATCACAATCTCCAACACCCCCCACTCATATCAACTTTGCACCACAAGAAGCTTTCATGGGCTTAGCATTGACGATGGAAGGCAACAACATCACAACCAAATTAGAATCAAACGCATAACGAAGGTAACCTCTTTTCCTTGCAACATAATGCCACTTCACAATTTCTTGAGCATAAACCTCATAGTATTTGGGTACGCTCTTGCTATTCCAAGCCAAACATAGTATAGGTTGTCAAATATAATAGGACACTCTTGCCAACCACATAAATGACAAGTAGCCTTTTAATCCGCATCAAACAAAAGGGATCTGTCCTTTCCACAACCCTGATGACAAACCAACCTTGCGAAAAAAAATTGTAGAAATATAGGGACCAAATGTGTAAATATGTATTACCTTATTTAGATTAGGGCATCCCTTTACCTTTTTAGATATCTGCTCCTGTATAAATATATTGGTCTTAGGATGGGAATAAAACACACAAAAGTGAGAATTCTCATGCACACATGGCAGGCTATGCTCTAATCAACCCCTCTCTAATCGCCAACCTGTCTCAATCGACAGTCAGCCTTCAATCTACCCCTCTCTAGTCGGCAATCAGCCCTCTCCAATCAGCAGATTGACGATCAGCAATCAGCCTTCAATCACCCATTGATGTTATTCAACGCCTTAAACAGAGGCCCATCAACTGGCCCATCATAAGTCATCTCGTCTCTCAATCACGTAAGTCACAATAACAGACTCTACTCCATTATATCCGCAAAGCACGGTTGAGGATGTTCAGCCCAATAACGGTGGGAAAGCTCAGTCCATTAATGGTAAAAATATTCAACCCATGGTCCCAATAGGTAATGTTGTTTATCCAAGGTCGTGGAAAGGATGGTCACCTCACCGGTTATGTACCAACTCTCAACTCTCAAATCGGATGATCCCAAATTTAAAATCGGGTAGCAGAAGATAGTATGGTAATGTCATGGCTAATTAATTCCATGACTAAAGAAATTGGAGAAAACTTCCTTCTGTATTCAATTGCCAAGGAAATTTGGGAAGTTGCCTGAGATACCTATTCCAGCAGTGACAATACCGCTGAATTTTTCGCTGTGCAATGCCACATCCATGATCTCCGACATAGAGAACTGTCGGTCATTGCATACTTTAATCTGTTGACAAGGTACTGGCACGAGTTGGATCTGTATGAAAATCATACATGGAACTGTCCTAGGTAAAAATTCAAAAACTAATAGAGAGTCTTCAAGTTCCTCATGGGGCTTAATCAAGAAACTGGGTGAGGTTAGGGGATACATACTTGGAACCAAACCCCTTCCTTCGATTCGTGAAGTGTTTTCAGAAGTACAAAGGGAGGAAAGCCGAAAGAAGGTTATGATGGGTCCCAATCTACCCCTGGTGATAGCTCTGCACTTGTTGCCTATAGACACTCGTACCCAAACTCTCGCTAACGCCTAATTTTCCAGAACAAACAAACAGGGGAATGGGAGACCTTGGTCTATCACTGTAATAGACTCGGCCACACAAGAATAATTGTTGGAAGATCCATGGCAAGCTTTAAAATCTCAACGTTCAAGCAACGAGCATGAGAACAGTGGACACGTGACTGCCAAGGCCTCTCAACCCGAGTCTTTCCCATTCAGCAAAGAGCAAATGGATCTATTGCAAAACGTTCAACCCTGGGCAACATTCCATGAACCCTTCAAGCACCGGAAATATCGCTCAAACAGGTAGAAACACCTCTCTTTTGGACTGTACTTGGATTATTGATTCTGGTGCCGCCAATCATGTGACAGGAAACTCAGTTTGATGAACTAAATCCCTGTGTCACTAACCTGTTTGTTCGTATAGCTGATGGGAGCAGTTCAAAGGTGATGGGTATCGGGACGATCAAAGTTTCACCTACGATCACTCTCACTTTTGTTCTCTTTGTTCCTGACCTCACCTGCACTGCAATCTTGTATCCGTTAGTAAATTCGCCAACTGGTGCACTACTAACTTTTTGCTCACTCTTGTGTATTTCAGGATTTGGACTCGGGAAAGAAGATTGGCAATGTTGAGTATCGGGCCGGCCTATACCACCTCCAGATGCAAATCAATTCAGACAAATTCACCTCCTGCTGTCCTCAAACTCCAACAACCCTCACTTCGAGTCTGTCTTCAAATAAAAGTGTGCCTACTTCCAACGATAATGAGATTATGAATTTACATTGTCGCCTAGGGCATCTTAATTCTCTCTCTCTCTCTCGATTATATCTATCTTTATTCAGTTATAAGAATACCCGTATTCTTCGGTGTGATATATGTCAACTCTCTAAGCATACTCGTGTTTCATATTTACCTCAATCCCATACACCGTCCAAGCCATTCTCCCTCGTTCATAGTGATATTTGGGGGGAAAACTCATATAAATAACATCAAGCGCGATGGTTCTTACTGTTTGTTGATGATCACACACGACTCTCATGGGTGTTATTAATGAAAAACATATCTGAGACAAAACATTTGTTCATCAAATTCCATACCATGATTCGAACTCAGTTTCATACAAATATTCAAGTACTTAAAATTGATAATGCTCCTTAAATATTTCAATCATTTCTTAGGAGATTATCTCTCAAAAAATGGCATCGTTCAACAAAGTTCATGCGTCGACACTCCCCAACAAAATGGTATAGCTAAGAGGAAAAACAAACATCTACTTGAAACTACCCGCGCCCTCCTCTTCACATCCAATGTTCCCAAACAACATTGGGGTGAGGCAGTTCTCACAGCTACCTATCTCATCAACTGCATGCCCTCTCGAGTGTTGAACCATATATCGCCATGTCAAGTCCTCCTTGAGTCCTTTCCGCATACACACTTGCGTTCAAACATCCCTCCAAAAAAATTTGGTTGTACGGCATATGTACACATCTACTCTCGATCCCGCAACAAACTTGACCCAAAAGCAATAAAATGCATTTTAATTGGATATTCACCCAATCGTAAGGAATATAAGTGCTTTGACCCGATCACAAAGAAAATGTTCACTGACATTACCTTATTTGAAAATACACCTTTTTACTCGACTGTTCACGGGGGCAATGTGAACCAGCATCCGCTTCATAGTAAGGGAATTTCCACTGAAAGGCTCCACTTCGAACCACCATTTGAGCCTTAGTCTACTCCTACTGAACCGACTCCACCTGAAACCTCTTCTCCTCCTATATTGAACCCATCTGAACCTATTCCCTCTCCGATGCCAAACCCACTTGAGCCACAAAAAGACACCCTGGTTTATTCACGAAGAAACAAATAAGGTGGAGGCAGGTTGGCTCAATCTCAACAGGGTCATGAATCATAATCGGATCCTTAACCTGCCGAACCACAAGGCATGTCTCCTAGTGATACTAGTCGTAGTGATCCAGATCTACCTATTGCGAAAAGGAAAGGCGTTCAGTCTTGTACTTTGTAACCCCTTCAAAATTACATATCCTACAAAGCATTATCACCAAGTTACCGTGCCTTTGTATCCAAAATTGATGAAGAATAGCCCCATCATCTATTCATGAGGCACTTTAGGATCCAGCTTGGAAGACTGCAACCATTGAAGAGATCAAGGCTTTGGAGAAGAATCAAACGTGGGAAATTACAGATCTTCCTCCGGGAGAAAAGACTGTTGGATGCAAGTGGATTTTCTCAATAAAATTACAAGGCAAATGGCACAGTTGACAAGTATAAAACACGCCTGGTAGCTAAAGGGTTTACCCAATCATATAATCATATGGGATAGTTACGGGAAACATTTGCTACAGTTACAAAACTAAATAATATCGGAGTCTTACTGTCGATCACTACCAATCTTGATTGGATTTTGCATCAACTAGATGTCAAAAACGCTATCCTCAATGGGGAGCTAAAGGAAGAAGTCTTTATGGATATTCCGATGGGTTTCTCCACTAATAAAAAACAAGGAAAGGTGTGCAAACTCCGAAAGTCCCTCTATGGACTCAAGCAATCCCCACGTACATGGTTTGACCGATTTTCTAAAGTCCTAAAGGGTAATGGATATACACAGTGCCAATCCGATCACACTATGTTTGTCAAGCATACCTTAAATTAGAATGTAACCATCCTTATTGTCTATGTTGATAATATTGTTCTTACTGAAAATGACATGGGAAATTGTTGGTTTAAAAGATTTTGTCAAAAGAATTTGAAGTAAAAGGCCTTGGAAGTCTCAAGTATTTCTTGGGAACAGAAGTAGCTAGATCTCACAAAGGGAGACAGGCCTGCTGATACACCAATGGACCCTTACAACAGAATAACACCAAACAAGATTGTGCCTTGGTTGACAAGGGAAGATATCAGTTGGTGGGAAAACTTATCTACTTGTCCTACACTACACCAGATATATAGGATTCTCTGTAAGCGTGACAAGCCAATATATGAACAGTCCCACCGAAGAGCACATGGAGGCAGCATATCGGAGCATTCACTGAAGGACATGATCATGGAATCAAGGTATTCAATGATGCAAATTAGGGTGGTTTTGTTGATTGGAGATCTACATCTGGATATTGTTCATTTGTGTGGGGAAACCCTTGTCACATGGAGGATCAAGAAGCAATCAGCTGTAGCAAGAAGTAGTGCTGAAGCAGAATATAGAGTAATGTCACAAGGCATATGCGAAGGAATGTGGCTTATCAGATTACTAAAAGAAATAAAGATAGAGAACTATGGTCCAACCACACTCCTCTATGATAATAAAGATGCAATTAGCATTGCAAAGAATCGAGTCCAGGATAAAGCATGTGGAAATTGGCAGACACTTCATCAGTGAGAAAGTTGATGCTAAGATAATATGCCTGGAGCATACTTCTTCCCCCAAGCACATTGCAGACATGTTAACCAATTCACTTCAAAGACCTATATTTGAAGACTTATGCTCCAAGCTGGGAATGATAAACATATACTCCCCAGCTTGAGGGGGTGTAGAAATATAGGGACCAAATGTGTAAATATGTATTACCTTATTTAGATTAGAGAAATCCCTTTACTTTTTTAGATTTCTTATCCTGTATAAATATATTGGTCTGAGGTTCGGAATAAAACATAAAAAAGTGAAAATTCTCATGCACATAGAAATCCAAAAAATCCTAAAATCCATTATCCCTTATCCATGCCAATACGTCCACATTTTTAAATACAAAAATCAACAAGAGGTTGAATTAAAGCATGGAAACAATACGTGCTGAAAATTCCCAAAATGAGAAGTCATCAGAAAAGCAATGATTTTGGAATGATTTTGTAGGATCACACTGATTCAAGAAGATTTTGTAGGACCCTGTAATATTAGGAAGGGTGTGATCATTTACTAATATTTGTTGTATTTTCTTGTATATGAAGGATGTAATACTTCAGTAATGAATATACACAAAAAATCATCTTTGTCTTCTTAAAATAACTTCAATACCAAATCAACAAGGAAATAGACTTCAACCATAAGTATAAGATAATAGATTATTCTCTTTCATTGATCAAGTATGAAATATGATTGGCACCCTAATATGTGGAATAACAAGTCACCAAAATAAGATCAGCAAAAAGTGGCATTACATGAGTGCTAAGAAAAATATTTAAGGGCTCCCCACCTGAACTCCCTCCCCCCCCCCCCCCCCCAAACCTTTAAAAAATAGAGGAGTTTGCATCTACTCACCTTCTCAAGGAACTGCCCTATTATAAAGAAGCAGAAGTCTTTCAAACCCAAAATTGGGATGGAAACAACATCTATATTAGAGAGAGCAAAAATATTCTTTTGATTGGTGAGATTTTAATTAATAGCCACTGAAGCTTCCTAGCCCCATCCTCGGGAAAACTTTTGGGCCAACCAAGTTAGTTTTAAAGTCTGAAAAATAATAACCACTAAAAAAAATTCAATGATTATGCCTTCTTGCGGTAGAATTTTTGGATATTCTATTGTTGTAGTCATAAGCAAACCTAACTTGTGTTGCTATCAGGCACCACATTATTAGCAAATTACATGTCTAAAACGTCTCATCACCAAGCAAAATCTGATTTAGCAAAATATAATTTTGTCACATACACCATAGCTCGAATTTTAAACAGCAATACTGTCAACCATCATCGCATGCATGTTCCAAAGAAGTAACTAAATGGCAGAAGCGCCCAATTAATGTTTGGATAAAAATCGTGTCCGTCATCATCTTAAGGATAGAAGCATAACCAAACAAGAAAAGGTTGTCCAACCAAAAACGACCGCCTCAATATCCCACCCCATTTTCTTCAATAAGAAATGCAAACATAGAAATTGTGAGCGAACTAATCATGTCTGTAAGAATAAACAAACAGTACCTGTGCCTTTTGTGATGGTGTAACTCGACAACATATAGCTGTCCGTGACAATATTGCTAATTCTGTGAATGCTTTCCGGTAATACTTGAGTGCAATTTCAAGAGCCCAACCATCAATGACAAAAGCCACATCCTGCAAGAATGTAAGAAATTGTGGTACTTTCTAAGTAGACCAAACACATGCGGTACCATGTAAATTGCAAGACACAAATGATCAATGAAAGCGCAAGACTTCGTAGAGATAGCAAGCACAAATGTAACCAATAACTCATGGTATGAAGCTCCACGCATAAGAACTAGCATATGCATTGAATCAATTATACACGTTATGATGCACTAGGTTGAAAATTCATGCAAATTTATGTTGGTATTAGAATCTTGTATGCAACATATAGCAACCATGTTTTGAGTGGTATATAGACTACCTTAAATATCCCCATGTGCAGGATAAACATGTTATTGTGTTCGCCTCCAGAAGATAAGTCTTATGGATAATTTTGTAGAACCGAAAAAATGAAGAAAATTAACTTCTAAGCCAACACATTAGAATTCAATAAGAGAGCTCGGATAGCAATACCGATTCGATCTGAGCTCTCTCGGAATAAGTTCGGCAGCAGATGTTGAATGTTGCGTGATGGACATTGTAAAGCTACACAACTTGTATCAAGTAAAGTATAACATTAATGTTCCATTTCCATGTACTATAGGATCCTAGACCTATGTTACATTGCACAGGAGTAGCATAAATAACATTAAACCAATGATGTGCTACTGAAGGTAAAAAAAAAAAACAGCTAGGGACCACATCTTTAGCTGTTCATCAGAAGCTAATGATTCTTTCCCCTTCAGAGAAGTTTCGAATTGGATCCTAAATTTATTTCTAACAACCCTATACAATACATATCCTTACGTCAACAAGCACATGATGCTTCTTAACTAATGTGGGAGCATCCAAACATTTATCGAGTCTTTATCACAATCAATTCCATCAATGCTTCTTTAATGTATCTTTTAATTATTTTGCAACTTCTAATCTTTCTATGGCTTTTGATTTTTCAAGATTAATTGTTGCTTTAAGTTTCCATCCCTACATAATGGCTCCCAAGTTGTACTAGAAGGACACATCCTCATTTATGTATATACAGTAGCTTGTGGAGCTATTTTGAGTGTTCTATACACGAAAGAGGTCAATTCTTGTTTACTGTTAGTGTGGTGATGTTGCTTTATCACTCATAGTATTCAACTTTCGCGAATTTGATTGATCTTGGTGCTGTTCAATTACTTCATCCTCGATTCAATCAGATTGTTACGTATCACATGCATCAACTTGGTATTAGAGCGAACTCAAGTTGTCATTGGTTTGTGTTCTTGTCATTCTACCATCTCTTTTTCTTTCCAATCAAATCTTATGGCGATTCCTCACATGTAGTGGAACAAACTCAAGTACGGGGAAAATTGAAGAACTCCCAAAGACAGAATGATAGACAAATTGAAGAACTCCACAGACAGAATGAGCTCATTAGTCATTACTCAGCAACTTGCAAAGCTACGTCAACAACCACGAAGGTTCAATCAAAAACATCACTTTCATTCTTCGATTGACAGTGATTCTACCAACCAATATGATGTCAATTCAGATGTTTCTCGTTAGTCTTCATCACAGAGAAAGAGAAGGTTTATAGATGATCTTAGACATGTCAATGATGAACCAATGGGGTTCCATGGAGGGTCAAATCTGGATGACTTTATTGATTGGCTAAATGATATTGAGAACCTTTTCGATGTCAAGGGGGTACTCTGATGAGAAAAGCTACAAAGTTGTTTTGAAGCATAAGAAATATGCTTCGTTATGGTGGGAGAACATGAAATCCAAATGAGAACGAAATGGCAAGTTTAAAATCAGGTATGGGAGAAAACTAAAGAAGTTGCTCAAGGTGAGCTTCCTAACAGATTCATACAAGCAAGATCTCAGTCAAGATGACAAACTTCAAGCATGGTAATCTAACATTGATGATTATACCCATGAATTTGAGCAACTTATGTTATGAAGTGGAGTTCAAGAAAAAAGAGAACAAACCATAGCTCATATCAGTGGTGGATTAAACAATGATGTTGCCGAGAAGCGTAAATTGCAACCTTATTGTCCTTTGAAGAGGTGTGCAAGTTAGCTTCTAAGATCGAGAAACATGTGCAGAATAAGAAGACGGAAAGAGCAACATCCAATTTATTTACAAAGGACACTCTTTCAAAAATCCATTCTACAAGTCAAAAAGTCCTCTAAAAGGTGGAAACTCAATAAAGCAAGAGAAAGGTAAGGTTGTTCTTCAGATACATCAAAAAAGAAATGCTTCATATATCAAGTAGGACACTTTCAAGCGGAACGTCCGAACACGTGAGCGATGGCTTTCAAAGAGATTAATGTGGTTACTGTCGTAGAGAATCAAACCTTGGGTAAAGGGTTTTTGTTATTGATGCTAAAGAGAGAAAATACAAGCCCTATATATAGGGAAAATAATTACACTTAGATACCCTAAGTAATTACACATTAGCACCCTTAACAATGACTAGTCTAACATTCCCCCGCAAGTTGAGGGCGGGGAACGACCTGCAACTTGGACCGTAGAAACTCAAATCTTTGTGAGGACAAGGGCTTTGTGAACACATCAGCAATTTGGTCATCAGTGGAGATGAACTTGACATTCAGTTTTCCTTGAGAAACTTGTTCACGAACAAAGTGGTAATCAACTTCAACATGCTTTGTGCGGGCACGAAATACTGGATTTGCAGAAAGATAGGTTGCACCAAGGTTATCACACCAAAGTGTTGGTGCCGTGTTATTCAGGTCGAGCTCATGAAGAAGAGACTGTAACCAAATCAGTTCAGCGACAGTGTCAGCGATAGCCTTGTATTCAGACTCGGTTGAGGATCGAGAGACAGTTCGTTGTTTGCGAGCTGACCATGAAATAAGATTGGAGCCCAAATAGATAGCATATCCCCCGGTGGAGCGACGATCGATAGGGCAGCCAGCCCAGTCTGAATCTGAGAATGCTCTAAGATTAGTAGCCAAGTGAGAGTCAGAAAAGGCTTGAAGTTGAGACCCCGTGTTATGACGAAACAGTAAGCCGAGGTTGATCGTCCCTTTCAGATAACGTAGAATTCGTTTGACACCAGCCCAGTGATTTTCAGTAGGAGCGTGCATGAACTGACACACCTTATTGACCGCAAAGGCAATGTCAGGACGTGATAAAGTGGCATACTGAAGGGCACCGACTGTTTGCCGATATCGAGAGGGATCGTCAAGTAGGGGGCTGTCATCTGGTAAGAACACTTGAGAAGTGCTCATGGGAGATGAAACAGGCTTGCAATTCGTTGAAGAATATCAAGAACATATTTCCGTTGAGACAGAACCAGATCAGAGCCATGATGCACCACTTCAATGCCCAAAAAATAATGGAGTTGACCCAAATCTTTAAGGGCAAACAGAGAGTTGAGACGATCAATGATGGTATTTATAGCGCCTGGGTTATTACCGGTGATGATGATGTCGTCAACATACACAAGAAGATAGACAAGCGTGCCAGAGGAGTTGAGAATAAACAGTGATGGGTCAGTTTTGGACCCATAGAGACCCAGCTGATGAAGAGCAGTGGACAATTTGGTAAACCAGGCACGAGGAGCTTGTTTGAGCCCATATAAAGACTTATTCAGTAAACACACATGATCTGGTCTGTCAGGATCAGTAAAGCCAGGAGGTTGTCGCATGTAGACCGTCTCCTGAAGATCACCATGTAAAAAGGCAGTCTGGATATCTAAACTGACGCAAAGGCCATTTATTTGTGACGGCCAGTGAGAGAACAGTTCTGATGGTGGCAGGTTTGATTACTGGGCTGAAAGTCTCGTGATAGTCAACCCCATGCTGTTGATGAAAGCCCTTGGCAACGAGTCGGGCCTTGTACCTGCTAATCTTGCCATTCTGATCTGTTTTCAACCTGTAAACCCATTTACAATCAACAACGTTAGTATTGGGAACAGGAGGAACTAATGTCCACGTACCATTTCTATGAAGCGCAGTCAACTCGTCGGCCATAGCTTGGCGCCATTCTAGGTACTTGTTGGCAACGGAAAAAGAGGTAGGTTCAATAGGCGAGGTGGGGGTAGTGGTGGCAGTATAGGCAGCGGGATCATATCGGTTGGTTTGTTTAGGATTGGGGCGAAGATGAGGAGGCCGAGGTCGAGGGGTTGGAGGTGCTTGGGTGGGGGTGGAATCAGGATTAGGGGAGGGGCCGGGAGTGGGTGCAGGAGTGGGTGAGATGGTTGAGGTGGATATGGTAGGGGGTGAGGGTGGGGGTGTGGGTCCGGGTTGTGATGGTGGTGAGTTGGGTTCGGTTGGAAAACCGGGTGGTGGGTTAGGAAAAATAGAGGTGTATGGAGAATCAGATTGTGACGGGGATTGGGTAGGGGTGGAAGGAGAATAGGGAAAAACATGTTCATTGAAGCGAACATGACGGGCTATGTATATCCGTTCGGTGGAAGGATCAAAGCACCGGTAACCATGGTGAACAGGGCTGTAGCCAAGGAAGACACATGGAGTGGAGCGAAAATCAATCTTGTGACGGTTATACGGACGAAGATAGGGAAAACATTGACATCCAAAAACTCGAAGAAAGGAGTAATCAGGTTTGCGTTTAAAAACATGTTCATAGGGAGATTTATTTGAGGAGACACGAGAAGGTAGTCGATTTATCAAGTACACGGCTGTTTCAAAGGCAAATTGCCAGAAGCGTTGAGGAAGACTGGATTGGGCCAGGAGGGTAAGTCCAGTTTCCACAACATGACGGTGACGACGTTCGACAATCCCAATTTGTTCACTTGTATGAGGACAGGAACGACGATGAATAATGCCAAGGTTGCGACAAAAGGTAGTTAGAGGACGAAACTCTCCCCCCCCCCCAGTCAGATTGGATGCACTTTAACTTGGTGTTAAATTGGCGTTCAGCCATTTTAATGAAGTTTGTTAAGACTGTGTAAACATCGGATTTTTGGACTAAAGGATAAAACCACATGTAGCGAGAGTGGTGATCAACACACAACAAAAAAAAACGATAACCATCGAGGGATGGTGTATGCGAATGGCCCCAAACATCACAATAAACTAGATCTAAAAAATTATTGCTACGAAAATTAGAATCAGATAAAGATAATTTTGAAGATTTGCCTAGTTGACAAGAAGAACATAAATTATTTGATAATTTGTCCGAAACAGGTAAAGCACAATGAGAAATAATTGAACGAAAAACTTGAGCATGAGGGTGTCCCAAGCGTTGATGCCAAATGTTCGAGGAAGCTTTGACAGCAGTGAAAGCAACCTTGGGTAGAGACTTGAGCTTAGGAAGACGGATGGAGTACAATCCCTGTTCACTGGGGCCCGTTAGGAGGATAGTGCGTGTAGACTCGTCCTTCACAACAAAATAAGAAGAGTGAAATTCAAAGAAAACATCATTGTCTACACAAAATTTTTGAACGGATAAAAGGTTTTGTTTTAGTTCAGGGACATGAAGTATATGGGATAATTGAAAGGTTTTGTTAGGAGAGTAAAGTTTTGAGGAGCCAATATGAAAGATGGGTATAGAGTTACCATTACCAACAAGTAAAGAATCGTTACCGAAGTAGGCCTCGGAGTTGTCAAGGCTAGATAGATCTGGAGTGGCATGGTGATTAGCGCCAGTGTCGGGCTTCCAAGTGGATCCTGATTGTGAACCAGCATCGGAGTAGGTAGCATAGTTAGCTTGTGGCGCTGCACGAGATTGGTTAGGCTGGTTAGGACACTGAGAAGGTAGGTGACCAATCCCACATCGGTTACAATGACCATAGACCATGTTTTGGGTAGAAGCCCAAGAGAATTGACGTGTGCTATTACTGTCACGATTGCGAGAGTTGGAGGCAGTTCGTGAGTTGCCACGTGAAGATCCACGAGAGCCGCGACCACCACGGTTGTTATTGAATGACCGTGATCCAAAGTAAGCCTGTGGTCGTGGTGAAGATGTAGGATTTAGTTGATATCCCAATTGAGAGGCCATGAGTTGAAGATTATGAAGCTGCTGCTGAATGGAGTCGAGACTAGGCTGCGGTAGGGGTGTAGAGGCAGTCGGAAAGAGCTGCTGGGCAGGAGAGGCAGTCGCCAGAAAGGCTTGAGGAACTTGCGGATTGGTTGCCAAGATTCTTGTGATCATATAATCATGGTCACTTAATAAACCATGTAGTTCATTAAAGTTGACAGGAGGGGAACGAGCCAAGAGGTTTGCCTTGAGGCCATTGTATTCTTCACGAAGTCCTGCAAGAGTTAGCATAACCAGATCTTTGTCTTTCATTGGTTCGCCTATATTGGCGAGGGCAGTTGCATATTCCTGTGCTCGGCTGAGGTATTCAGCAGGTTTTTCATCACCCTTCATGGTGATTCGAAGCAACTGATTTTTAAGGGTAAATTCATGAGACGAAGTTACCGGGGCATACGCTTGTTCTAAAGACAGCCACACTTCGCGGGATCTTTTGCCCTGAATGTGTTGAAAGGACTCTTCTGACACAGTAGAGATGAGGAGCATACGAATGTGGGCATCATTGGAGACCCATGGTTGGTAGCTTGGATTGTCTGTAGTAGCAGTTCCATTTGTAACCTTCGGTTCTAGACACGGAATAGTGCCATCAATATAGCCAAAAAGATTGTGAGAGGTAAGGAAAGATTCGACCATTGTTCGCCAATAACCATAGTTCGTGGGTTTTAGGGTAAAGGCAAATTTATGAGAGTTGTGGGTCGTCTTTTCTTGATTGGTAAGAGTTAAGATTGCAGCCATGGTGGTAAGGAAGTGAGATTTGTTTGCCGGAGATTGCGTCGGCTCGTGAGGAAGGGCGCCGGACGTTACTGTTCACGCGGCACTGTTCACGCGCACTGTTCACGCTACTGTTCACGCGGCTGTGGGAAAGGGCGCCGGAGGTTGCGCGAGTTGGTGAGGAGATGGCCGGAAGATTAGGGAAGCGACGGCTGGATTAGGGTTGACGGCTGGATTAGGGTTTGACGGCTCTGATACCAAATCAAACCTTGGGTAAAGGGTTTTTGTTATTGATGCTAAAGAGAGAAAATACAAGCCCTATATTTAGGGAAAATAATTACACTTAGATACCCTAAGTAATTACACATTAGCACCCTTAACAATGACTAGTCTAACATAGAGGAAGAGGAAGACGAGACGCCCATCTATGATGAAGAAGACTATTTTGAAGAGAGAATCGAACTTGAAAAAGGAGAGCTTTTGGATATACGGAGAGTACTCCATGCAAAAGAATCGATTCCCAATAATGAGCAAAGGGAACACATATTCCATTCAAGGTGCATGATATCAAGGGGGAGGTGTGTAGCCGTTTATTAACAGTGGTTGTTGTACAGATGTTGCATCCACAACTCTAGTCAACAAACTCAACATTCCAACCTCATCTCACCCGAATCCATTCGAACTTCAGTGCCTAAATCAGGGAACTGGCGTAGATGTAACCAATCAGGCCCTACTCTCATTTTCTATTAGCAAGCCTTATCAAGATCAGTTATTTGTGATGTTATACATATGGTTTCATGCCATTTGTTACTCGGAAGAGCTTAGCAATATGATGGGCATGTTTTGCATGGTACTCACCAAAAACACCTACTCACTTATCATGAACAAGAAGAAGATAATCCTCGATCCATGACTGAAAAATGGGTGGAGAAAGAAATTGCAAAGGTAAACATGTTGATGTTTTGCTTCTAGTCGAAAACAGGCTAATACGGATTAGACCCCTTGGCATGATGTTCTTCCACTTTTAGAAGAGTTCAGAGATGTGTTTCCTTCTGACTTGCCTCCGCGTTTACCCGTATTAAGGGGTCTTGAACATCAAATTGATCTAATTCCTAGAGCATTGCTTCCTAATAAGCCAACCTATCATTGTGATCCACAGAAGACACGAGAGTTGCAACGTCAAGTCCAAGAGCTCATTGACCGTGACTACGTACGTGAAAGTATAAGCCCTTGTTCAATTCTAACTTTGTTGGTCCCTAAGAAAGATGGAATCATGCAAATGTGTTGACAGTTGTGCCATCAATAACATCACGGTCAAATATTGTTATCCGATTCCATGATTTGATAGTATGCTAGATAAGCTCCATGGTGCCAATTTGTTTACTAAAATTGATCTTAGATGTGGATACCACCAAATCAAAATGCGTGGAGGATATGAGTGGAAAACAGAGATCAAGACAAAAAGTGGTTGGTATGAATGGTTGGTAATGCCATTTGGACTTACCAATGCTCCTACTACTTTTATATGACAAATGAATGAGAATCTTAGGCCTATTATTAAGGCCAAAATAGTACGTGCTACATTCTAACCATCAAGCTTTGAGGCATATAAACGGCCAAAGAGAAATCAATCCAAGACATGCAAAATGGGTAGAATTTCCCCAATCCTTTACTTTTGCTTCAATGTATAAAGCAGGAAGTTCTAAACTTGTTGTTGATTCCCTCTCAAGGAGATATGCCGTGCCCACTATCTTGGATGCAAGACTGCTATGTTCTTCTTTCACCAAAAATTTGTACCTAGATGATCCAAACTTCTCAAAAGAGATTCAAGAATGCAAAGAACGAGCTTGTCGCCCTTATTCCATTCAAGATGGGGTCCTATTAAAAATAGCAAACTTTGTCTTCCTAAAGGAACCATAAGGGAGCTACTGGTTCGAGAAACCCATGGACAAGGATTAGCCAGTCACTTTGGCATCAACAAGACCTTTGGTGTTCTACAAGAGCTTTTCTATTGGGCAGACATGGAGTGACGTTAATGCCCTTGTTACAAGATGTGGAATGTGTCATCATGCCAAGAGCAAGTTCCATCAAGGCTTGTACAATCCATTAGTTGTGCCTTCTCAACCATGGGAGGGCATTTTGATTGATTCATTGCGCCCTTGCCAGAACCAGTGGGAAAAGATGCTATCATGGCTATGGTGGATCGCTTCCCCAAAATGGCACACTTTGTTCCCTATCACAAGACTAACAATGACATACACGTTATCGATTTGTTCATCAAGAAGTTGTACGCCTTCATGGTGTTCCTAAAACCATAGCTTCTGACAAGGACGCCAAATTCTTGAGCTACTTCTGGAAATATGTGGAAATTATTAGGCATAAAGTTATTTTTGAACACCTTAGTGCAAAAATGTCCGCTTTATGTGTCATGCTCACCTATATTCTAAAACAAAACTTGTGGGAAGAACATAATTTCAAGTTTCACTTATCAATGTGATCCTTGTCTGTCTTTTATGAATGATAAAAAAATTGAGCTCGAAGCTTTGTTTCGTTGTTTCCAATGCGGTTAATTGTTATTAGGCTTTTTAGGAAAGTTCCCCACGAAGTCAATGACCAAGAATCATCGATTTTGGAGTTATCGGCTCACGGGAAGCTAGTGAAAAAGAGAAGCTAACTAGCCTATAAGCTTCCGTCTCTAACTTTCTTATATTTGAACCCTCGGTGACTTATGTCCTTCTCGGCACACGTTGTTGTTGCAGGGAAGTGAAGGACAGTCGTCCTAGCAATGGTTCCGTCAGCTAGTGGGTCCAAGATGACTATATCATCACCTCTTTTCTGGAGGACCTTACTAGGCATGAGGTCAAGCGCTTGCTTTCAGTCTCCCTTTCTTGTCTATCGTGACTACACGAAGTGGGTAGTGATAGCCGATAAGCGATTACCCCCCGAAATCATGCGGGCTAGAAAGATGGAACTACTGAAGCAACTTTTTAGAGCTCCCTAAAACAAAGATTTTACGACTCTCATGTAGGAGAGCTCGACTTGTTAACTGAAAAAGAACTCAAAGTACATTTCTATCCCTTCAATAGGACCGACTTTTGTTTTGCACCACCAATATGAGTTCAAAGTTGGCATCAATGGAATTTGCCATGTAAATCCAAGTTGAAGCCCATGAAGAACCTTTTAGGTTGACACATTTATTGAGTCTATATTAAAATCATATCCGTTAATGCTTCTATCTTTTACTTATTGTGCAACTTTTGATCTTTCTTTAGGCTTTTGAGCATTCAAGATTTAATTGTTGCTTTAAGTTTACAGTCCTATATAATGGCTCCCAAATTGTACTAGCCACATCTTGGTTTTTGAATATATATATATATATATATTGGCTTGTGGAGCTATTTTGAGTGTTCAATACAGGAAAGGAGTCGATTGTTGTTTACTATTAGTGTGGTGTTATTGCTTTATCACTAAGTACTCAATTTTTTGCCAATTTGATTGATCTTAGTGGTGTTTAATAACTTTATCCTCGGATCAATGAACATGGGGAAGCAAGGTTTCTTGCATGTCTCATGGCATATCATTTTCTAAGTAGTGTCCTACTACGTGTAACAGCTCATTTTCGGACCTAGATGTTAGTAAGATAAGAAACCGTAAGTGCGTCACTGGAAAAAAAGTTGAATCAATAAGGTTTA
Source organism: Arctium minus (assembly GCA_954870635.1). NCBI lineage: Eukaryota > Viridiplantae > Streptophyta > Magnoliopsida > Asterales > Asteraceae > Arctium > Arctium minus. The sequence continues at coordinate 44,356,069 of OX941089.1, read as the reverse complement.
AGATAGGATCTCGGCAAAGATCGGGTCCGAGAAAATAATGTATAATACTAATCTATAACAAATCGATGTTAAATGGCACAACCGATTCACTAATCGATTAATAATTATATGCCGATAATTAAATTAAAATATTAGATCCAGTGATAAGTAATTGAGTACCTAAGAAATAAACCATTAAATGTTAAAAAGTTAAAAAGTTTATCCAACAAAAATAAACATTGTCGGTTTGGAACGAAAATATATCGCATTGCGTGAAAAAATACATATTCATATTGTTACACCAAAAATGTAACGACTTGTTAATTGACCCCGTAGAAAGTTAATTGTGTCGATTTGGGGAATAAAATACATTTTCCCAAAATTATGTCTTATGCTCGACGTTTTTGCAGCCGAATTCCATTATTACAAGCGCGACTTGTTTGGTCTTTAGTTGATTTCGTAAAATTTTCTAATTTTTAGGATTTTGCTGAGTTCCATTATTTTAATTGTCCTTTATATTTTTTTCATAGGTTTCCAATTTTGTTTCTTTAGGGCAAACCTAAAATTTGGAGTAAATAAGGTAAATCAATAATGAAGTTAAGAATAATTTATGACAAGTAAACTATAATAAATAATTTACTCAAAAAATACAAAATAAAGGAGAAGATAGACGACTCCTGATAGGTGGTGATTGAAGAACAAAAGTAAGAAGAAAAACACATTGGTTAGATAAGTTTAATTAACTTTTCGGTTTCGTCTCTTTAGTTTCAAAATATTGCAAAACACCTTCAAAGGGGTGCTTATATAAGAGTTGTAACAACCAACTCGCCAGCTTCAAACTCATGTTATTAAATTGGTTTAGAAATATTTAAGAGCACCCTTATAATTAAGTGGGTGCACTTACAAGCCACTTCATTTTTTTCCACTTGCGATAATCGAGTGAGCGGGTGCACGGGACCCCGCTCAACTCTTAGTAGGTCCGCCCATGGATAGGAATTGGAAATCTTTCCTTATAATTTAGCCACCTCATTTAGGATCATTTATTGCCACCGTTAGAGGCCTCAATATAAATAGAGGCACCTCCTTTCCTCCTCTTTTTGTCAACTCATAAATCAATAAGAAAAACCTATCATATACACACTTAAACCGTGGGATAAAGAAATCAGGAACAAGAAAAAATTCTACGGGGAAAGAGGGCTGTAGTAGAGTTGTTCAGTAGCAAAACAAGAATAAGGAAGGCAAAGGAAGTAGTAACAGCAGAAAATTTGGTCTCTAAATCTTCTTATAACTCAAGGTGATTACATGTTTTGCTTCCAATGTGATACACACTATGTATTTATATTACAAAGCATACGTTATGAATCATGCTTAAGTTTTATGTATTGATATTCAAGCATCATGGATTTATATGCAAGAAAGTAAGCATTGTGTTCTCGTCAAGTTAGCAACTACAACGGAAGCACATAACCTTTGAGCATGAAGAACATGATTTATGAGATACATATTCATGGTTGCATATACATCATCATGCTGCAATAAATTACTTCATTCTTAAAAGAATGTTGGTTATGGGATTGTTATAAACGACAGTAATGAATTTGACATGCCGGGATTACTTGGATTCTTGGAATCCTTGGCAGGGGTCATGCTTACGTTCCCAAACCTTGACGAGGGGCTTCAAACTACTTACCATAAAGTTCAACGTTTTGGCTGTTGGTTTGGTGCATACATAGCATTCATACTTTTCATCAAATGTGTAAACTAACCATGATCATAACATGAAAGTTTGGTTTATGATGCAAACATTAATCTTGTAACCCGGCAAATATATTTGTTTTAAAATGTATGAGTATCACAGGTAAGGATTGAGAGAGGGATTGAGAGAGGATACGGGATTAGAGCACTCAAGAGTGGTCACAAGATTTGTATAGTTTTGACAACGAAAGAAATCTTTGTATCATGTGCATTAGCTTTTATGTTTTAGTTTGTATTCATGATGTTGCATGTTGGTTCCATCTTTTGAAATAATGTTTTCAATATATGAAATTAAGTTCTACCACTTCCGCAAGTTTTTTTTTACAAAGTATTGATATATTACATATTATGATCATTTGAAAAGAAAGGGCTTAATACACATGCGAGTCTAGGTTTCGAGTCACGGAATGGGGTGTTACACCAAGCCTCAAGAAGATGAGCATATGAGTAAGATCTTGTATGGCTCAACAATAGGATCTATAATGTATGCCATGATTTGTACTCAAACCGATATATAGTATGCTTTAAGCATGAAAAACATATACCAATCTAATCCTAGTGATGGTCATTGATCAACGTCAAGAATATCTTAAAGTATTTGAGAAGAACAAATGATTCATTCTCGGTATACATCGGTGAGGAAGAGTTAAGTGTAAAAGGAGATATAGCACAGGCCAAGGAACTTGGATGATGGGTTACCATTTGGGTTTTAATATGCTCTACTTAGACTATTTTTGAAAATGATGATGCCTTACCATCTTTGACTCCATGGAGGTTGGTATGCATTTATAATTAGGTGATTTACTTTACTTCTTTATTGGAACATTAGTAATCCCGTTCTACAACAAAATCATTTATGCTCAAGTAAGTACTTACTATTTTCTGTTTGGCTATATTGTAATATCCCCAATTTCAATAGCGCAACACCGCAAGTGTAGAACCAACATCAATCAATAAACTAACGAGATATGTTTTATGATACATGAAAGTCGTTACCTTAGGTTCTGATTTCGTTATTCTCATAGTAAGTAGAACTCTTTCCAGATTTCTGCAAACATCATCCTCGGTTTTCCCATTAACCAACAAAAGTTGTCCTTTGGGTTCTACATTTCCAGAAAGTAAATTGTAAGATATGGCAAGGAATCTGGAAATCTATAAACAAATCAAAATTTTCAAATTTAAGCAAGAAGTTAAAAAATTTATAATCATATTGATTAAACATTCAAAATAATCCATATCATATTGCAATACTCAAAGTTTGTAATGACTAGATCTTACTTTTACACATTTAATGAAGATTTATGTTATTAGAAACTACAAGAAGCCGTATAGCATAAACTACTCTCAAGCATACCTTATTTTCAGTACTACATGACAATTTTTGGTACAGTATCTAGAATGTAATGGTATAACAGGGTGCAGCATAGGATTGAGAGCCTAGTAATGGAAATTGGAGACACTGGTGGCTTTGTTGCTCAAATACCATATCACCATCGTGGAACAAGGCACTTAATATGTGTATATATGCATAGGTATATGTCTGTACATATCTACATGCATATGTCTGCACATGTTGTGTGTATGTGTATCTATATTTATGTATATGTTTGATATGCATTCACTTCATTGATGCTATAGCACAATTTCTTTCCTTTATCTCTTCATTTTATTACCCAATTTCCTAAAATTACTTTGGGAGCTAATTGATGGATCAAAATCTGTTTATTTTACTTGATGTATTGATTTGTGGTTGTTTCCTTGTTAATAGACATATTGATGTAGAATGTTGCAGCATGGAGCTAAAAGGTGATTTGTGGAGATTTGTGTGATCTTTAGATTTGGTTGACAGCCTTTTTGATATCTTCTTCCATTGGATCCAGCTGTTTTAGGAGATTTGAAGTACAAGGTATATTTGAAGTTGGGTGGCAAGAGATTTGAAGTACCTTGATAGTACTTTTCTCTTAAATTTGTATCCTTAGTCTTCTCCTGTATAAAGGATGAATGAGAATTAGTTTAGAAATTTTTGGGGAATGTTTTTGGAAGGGAGAAACAAATACTCCTGGACTCGATCTTGCTACTTTTAGTTTCATATAATTTCCCTTCTCTATTGATGAAGCTTTAATTATCAAGTATTTAATTGGTGCATTTTAATTTTATGGTCTTCTTTAAATTTCCAACATTTAAATTCCCCGTAAATGTTCTTTATTTTTGTAACTTCAAGCATGTCCACTTTAATTTTTAAAGTATCTTAGTTTTCCATTAAAAGCTTCTTATATTCTCGTAGTCATTTATTTTTATTTTAGCATTTAATGTTGTTTTTTGTTAAGTTAAAAATGCAAGGAACCCAAGCAGTGATGGATTAAACCCTTAGCTTGGGTGTAACGGAATGTTGCTTTTCAATAACAACATTTCCAACCTTTCATTCAAGTTTATAAAGATCATAAAATACTTATTGACAAGTTGGCCACTTGCTAACAGTATTGAAGTGTTATGGACTTAGGTCTAAGCCATACTCCACAACCCAATTTAAATGACATGGAGGTAATCTTGGAAGAGATACTAAGAAACAATAGAAGTTGTGTTCGTCTATGTACTTAAAGAGGAATGTTTGTGCCTAAGACCAAACCATAAGTCTAGAAGACTTGAGCTATGGTTTGTGGATATTGTGCCTCTTAACCTCAGAAGAGTGCTCTTTAGGTAAGGGTTGGATAAAACTTGTTATTATTTTAGTAAGCAAATGCTATATTGTAGCATTCAACCATTGGTTATATGTTCACATCTCAACAAATCCTTACACCCTTGCCCCTTTTTAATATTTGTTCACATCTGCAGTTGTAATTAACCGCTCAAAAATATTTCAATTTCACCCTCTAAATTGTCTTTTTTTTTTATTTAAGAAAGTTCAGATTTTCCTTGTTCTTATGGATCGATACTTGGTATTTTACCATTTTACTATGTGTTCAAGACGATAATGGATTGATAAAGTGTATGCTTGCACGAGTCTCCATTTGCCAATAGTCTAAGAGAGTTATTTCATATAAATCACGCAACAATGTCATTGTGTTTGTGTCTGTGGATATATACACCCACACCCACACATATATGTATATGTATATGTAGAGGGAGGTTCAAGGGAAAACCCCAAAGAAATGGAAAACTGAAGAACACCCAGACAACCCTTGATCTGGACGGTATGTACTTGTGCATAAAAGTAAATTAAGTTGTTTTTTGGTTTTTATGCATGTATGCATTATGCACTTGTGCATATGCACGTGTGCATGTTACAAATTACTTGTATGTACAAGTGCATATCGTCCAAATGAAGGGCTACCAGGGTGTTAACTCAGTTTTCGTTTTTTTGAGGTTTTCCCTGAACCTGACCCTACATCCTACATATACATATACATATACATATACATATACATATACATATACATATACATATACATATACATATACATATACATATACATATACATATACAGAGGGAGGTTCAAGGAAAAACCTCAAAAAAATGGAAAATTGAAGAATACCCTGTAGCCCTTCATCTGGACGGTATGCACTTGTGCATACAAGTAAATTAAGTTGTTTTTTTTTGTTTTTATGCACGTGTGCATGATACAAATTACTTATATGCACAAGTGCATACCGTCCAGATAAAGGGCTACCAGAGTGTTCCTTAGTTTTCCATTTTTTTGAGGTTTTAACCTGACCATGTATATGTATATGTATATGTATATGTATATGTATATGTATATGTATATGTATATGTATATGTATATGTATATGTATATGTATATGTATATGTATATGTATATGTATATGTATATGTATATGTATATGTATTTGTGAGTGTACAATTGCACATTTATGTGTCCATACATATGCATGCACATGAATATGTATATGCATAAACATAGTGTGCCTACACATTTGTACATTTGGTTCTTTACCAAAATCTGATGTGACATTGTGTTGATGGACAGAAAATTAGTGCTGGACAGAATCAAGAATCTGTTGATCTGTGTTTGTAGAACAATAAATAATAAGTGAGCCAACAACTCTAATCTCTAATGCAAGATCAAGAGAAAGTGAACACTTCACACCATCAAGATGAAAATTTTCTCCAAAAGAATACGAGTAAAACATAATAGTAGAATAATATCATCCAGATTACAGCAACAGCATGAAATCTGCAAGAGATGCAATACTAACTATGGCTGTGAAATATAGTGTGCAGAGGCCACTTGCAACTATAAATCAACAGAGTTTACCTGCCTTGTTTCTTAAAGCAAGTGTATGGAAACTGATCTTGATATGATATTTTTTTATTAAAGACCTACCTGGAGAAACAAAATTGCATGACAGAGCAATCTGTATGGCAGTATTCTGCTTGTCTCCAGTCAGCATCCAGAAATTTATCCCAGCTTTTCTGAGGGTTTCAATTGTCTCTGGCACACCATCCTGGACAATATATAAAATAGAACTGGGTCTTAGCCATAGCCTCCATATACAACTGGCAATAGTAAATGTGGATGCTGGTTCTGTATATGTACTAAACTAATTAAATTTGTTTTGCAGAAAAAATAGAGTTACCTGTAAACGGTCTTCTATTGCAGCAACCCCAAGTATTTCAAGGTCATGTTCTAATCTTTGGCAAACCTCAGCTACTCTCCACTACAAGAATAGATACACAAAACAACCACATCCAAGCACATGAATTTTTTTATTCCAATAAATGATGTCATGAAGGAAATGAATTCTTAGGCAAGACACCTTTGGCAAGTGTCACAAGGTAAAGGACCAAACCAAGCTATTATATATATATATATATATGTAGGGGAGATTCATGTGAGAACCGCAAATAATTTAAGTCCCAGGGAACTAATTTTATAGTGGGTATTCATTGATAACTATATACATTATATAAATTTCATCAAAATATGTACACTATATATTCATTGATGAATGTATTCACATGTATTTGTATTATGTCAATGAGTATATTCAACAATGGATATACACTAAAAAATTAGTTCCCGGGTTCTAAAATAATTGTGGTTCTCATTTGAACTGGGCTATGTATATGTATATATAACGAGAAAAGGAACAAGTTGTGCAGGTGTTTCTTATACCTCTCTGTCAACTAACGTGCTATTAGCCTCTTTAAACATCAAAGACCAATCTTGATACTCAATCTCATTTAATTCACGCCAAGCCAAGCACAAAGTCCGTAGGCCCATTTGAGCATATTGATCTACAGCTTCAGAAAATGTCTTTGTTTGATGTCCTGCACAGTTTACAAGGTTCCATTGGTCACAAGATAAAAGTTATGACCAACAGCAACAATAATTTTATGCAAATCAACGAACAAAAATTTTTCTTTCATAGCACAAAAACATATGGATACAAGAATCCGAAGAATGGAGTGCCAAGTCCAGCCCATTAACTGTGAATCAGTAAATCCAAGGCATACAATATTTTTTTTTTAAATAGATCAGCAGAAACAAGAATAAACATTGATACAGACAAACATGGATATCCGATATTAATAAGGTAAAGTTTTCTTTTTCGAGAGTTTACAAATAAAAAAGCAAACAGAACAAAAAAAGCCCATTGGGGGGTTACCGAAGTCGCAAAAGTATAACTACTTTTCTATGCTAGTCTGCTGCTATATATTTTAAAATGAGTGTACCAACATGTTTATGGAGAGAAAGCATTTCATGGTCTACCAACGGCTATTGCTAGTTACCAAAGGTTCAATGAACTGATAATCATCTGATCGAACTAATGAATTGGAGAAGTAAATCACCAAAAGCTAGATCAAATTGTGGCTATTTTCATCATTTTAATGTATTCATTGCTCCACACCTAAATTCCTGTTATTTTCCTTGCCTAATACCTCCTATTATTTTAAAAAGACATACTGAAGGAAAGATAATAAATAAAACGTTCAATTATTTCATGTCTTTCATACATTCAAAATTTCAGTTTCGCATATTTAGAGCTAGACATCCCTTTGCAAGGGCTCTTAGGTAGTGTCTTGCTTCACAATAGTAACACAACAAGACAAACAAACGTTGATTTGTCACCCATCTTTCAGAACTGAAAGTCTCATTGTCAAACATTTGAAAGCTGGACTCATTAGTGATCCGTCTTTGGTTTTAATCAATTAAGTTAGAATCAATTATCTTACTTTCATTTCTTGAGCACAGCTCAGGTGGGTATTTGCAAGAACTATGCTGGTAGTTTTCTTGACTTCGGGACTGCATAACTAACAAAGTATGTATATAGAAAGGGGGGGAGGTTCAAACGAGAACAATAACTAAATAAGATAACACGAAAACGGTCAAATCACATGCGAAATCACATGACTTTACACTTAATGGTCGACACAAAGGTGTGTGGGCGACGTGGCCCGTGACTTCAGGTCACGGCCAAAGTCGCGTGAATCACATGTGATTTTACACGTGATTTTAGTGTAAAATCACGTGATTCGACCATTTTCTTATTCTCTTATTTGGTTATCGTTCTCGTATGAACGTGACTCTCTCTCTCTCTCTATATATATATATATATATATATATATATTTTAAGCATGCAAAGGTAGCTAGTCGCTAAGGGCCAAAAACAGAAGAAACCAAAAGATTTGTGAGGAACGTGACTTGCATTTGCTTGAAAGACCTTCTAGGATGTAACATCATGTTTTAACTATTAAATCAGAAAAAGAAAACTTACTTTCAGCCTAATAAAACAGAAAAAAAAAGTTGCTGGATATTTATAAATAGAAATAAATAAATAATTGTTAAGTATTAATAAATAAAGAAAAGGGGTTGTTAAATAAATATAAAAAAGGGGCTGTTAATTATTAGTAAAAAGAGCTAAAAAAAAGGGCTGGAAAAAGGGGCCGTTAATTATTAGTAAAAAGAGCTAAAAAAAGGGCTGGAAAAAGGGGTTGTTAGTGGCAGCATGAGGTGTTCTAAGGTGGCATATGGTGCATGGGAGGAGGCCACATCAACTAGTGACTAACCTAGTTCCAAGCTCCTTAATCTTTAGTATAAATAGGAGCCTCAATTGTCTCTTTTGATTTCTTTTCTCCAACAGAAAATTAGTCACACACACACACATTGGTGAGGAAAAGGAAGAGAACAAGAGTCAAGAAGAGAAGGTGAGAAGGTGAGAAAGTGGACAACATAAACTAAGTCTTTTGTAGTCAAAAGCAAGGTGATTACTTAATTTACTGTTTTGGTTTGTTTACAAACCTGTGATACATACTCAAATTACTAACTTTCACATATGGTTCTCTATTTTTATGCCTCATACATGCTATTATGATAACTATGTTCATGATTTCTACTTTACATGTGTATATTAATAAGAATAAAGATCACCAATGATTACACTACCAAGAAATGAATCTATAGGTTCTAACCATAAAAATATGGTTGGAATTGTGTATCATTGAGACGGTATAACCGCGGAAAGGGGTTGTAGAAATAATCTCGGACTTTTGACGAAGGGTTCCAAAACAATACCGGAAGGTGTGACATCCACCGGTGGGAATCGGATTTTAAAATGATGAACTTCATGAATACATTAGCATGTTTACTTTTCTTTATGAGGCTGTAAAAATTTGAGTACATGATATTTGATGTATAAACTTGTAATCACTAAGCAAATAATTGCTTAATAATTAAGTATGTATCGCAGATCAATGATTGAGGGCTTTCATGGCGATAAAGGTTAGATCAAGGGAGATGTCGCAACCTATGACACTTAGTCGCCTTTTTGTTCGGGTTGTTAAATAGTTAAATTATTAGATTATGTTTTGTACGATCCATCGAAATGGTTATATATTAAATAAACTTCTATTTTGGCTTTTTATTGCTTCCGCATTTTTGTAATATGTTTTATTTTAATTATATATGTAAATGGTTGAGACTCGGTTCATAATACCCTTCGTTGGGTCTCGGTTTAGAGGCGGAAACGAGGGGTGTTACATAGGATGATGTTTTAGATAATTGACAAACAAGGGAGCTTCCCCTTGTATAGGAGTCTCCACATTCTTAATTGAAAACTCTAGATCGAAGAACTTTTTAGGTTCTCTATGAATATGTATGACATTTCTACGTAGCAAGAGTTCTAAAAATAATACATGATAGAAGAGACTCACTGGATTTTATCAAATAAAGGTTTATTGGCAATCCTGTAAATGTTGATCACGCATCTGCGAGGCACTTGGGTAGCATAACTTAATTCAAAACAAGTGTACATCAGAAATATAGATGTGAAACCCTTAACCCTACTGATCAAAATCATGACATCCCTGCTTCCAACACCATCGTTTTCATTAAGCACCAACATACTATAGGAATTTATGATGAATAATTTTGATGATATTACATGCATTTGAGCATTGACGATCACAGATGATGCCTCGACTTGGACTACAACAATAAGATTCTTATATAGCTAGAGTTTATGTCAAAGTACTAAATCTTAAAACTTTTTATAGGCTTGCAAGTTGCTTGGTTTTGCAATGCTAACTTTCTATACAACATGAACTGTGTTCTTGATGTCTGCTTCTGGATAGACATATTGCAAATGCTTTCATGCGTTGGAATCTAAAGCTTGGTGTGGATAATGCAAATCTTCTTAAATATCTAAGGAGGTAAGAAAACAAGTTGGAAGTTATGCTATTAGTGTGGTAGTTTATGTCATGTTTTGCACTAGTTACTAGGACCATAGGACGATCTTTTGCATATTGTATGGTTATCCCAATAATGCTGCAAGGGCCAATGTCTTCTTTCAAGTAATCAGATCACAAGTTATTTTGATGGTAGTCATGCTGAATGGCTTTATAGACAGGTCGCTTACTTATTATTGTGTAGGTTGGATGGAATCTAGTGTCATGGAAGAGCAAGAAACAGAAATACAGGATTGTGTCTAGTGTTTTATCACAGTATAGGCTATATCACGTATACTTGTGAGTTGAATTCGGTTCATCTTCTGGTAGGCAAATTAATGATACCACCTGTCGCTTGATACCACTAGAATCATGTATTCCACAGCACAAAGAACACATTGAGAAAGAGTGTCACTTGTGTGTGAGAATTTGGTTCGTACTCAGAGAGAACCACCTGAATTAGTTTGTCATTTGTTCACTTGGCTTGAAGATACTGGGCAAAGCCTTTGTGGCATGCTCAAATTCTTTTGTGGCAAGCCTACCCAGATTGATATTTGTGCTTCAAATGGAGGAGGATTGGCTTCATTGTAGCAGTAGGTAAGCGTTTGACATCTGCTACTTAGGTTCATGTCTCAATGACAGGCCCATCTTGTAACCTATATATATTTGTTTTCTTGTCTATAATACATTATGCTTTCTGGAACACTTTGTCATACCATAAAAGGAGCGACTAAAAGACAGTAAAGAGTACCAGCATATGCACAAGGAAGAATAGCTTCATCTGCTCCTTTGCACAAAAGGATGATTTTCCCGCTATTACAATCTCTAACAACCACTGACATTCTTTTCCTATCAGAGGTAAACTCCAGGTAGTCCAGCACCTCATACTGAATTAATGAACCATTAAAGTTGATTTCTGCAAAGCAATCAACAAGTATTTTACAGTGCCATTATCAATCAGGTTAACCCATAGAGAAGAAGGATTTATACCAAGTATATTAGAATTCTTGTTAACAAAAATCATATGCAAGGAAGCAGCTGCACGCACTAGAGCTTCCTCATCCTGAGACTGTGCCTTATATGAGACTATGCCACTTGGACTGTAATTTGTAGAGGAAGATCATGCAGGTAAGACAAGCAAAATGATTTAGAATACTCATTTCTAATGTGTCCAACTTTGTTGGCGAAAGGAAAAGAAAACTTGACCAATAGCCAATGAGGAATAACCTTTTAATAGGAATGACAGTGTTACATATTGCCATAACTGTCAGAAATCTAATAGCATCTGGAGAACCAGTAGTGATGGCATTGAGCAGCTCCACATCTTTAACATGCAAGACATTGAAACAAAATCCAATGAGACAGGAAAAGTACGTATAACGCAATCCAATAGAATGGTGAGAATAAGTCACTAATAAACAAGGATTTGAGTAGTTAAAAACTCAATGTACTGTAAATGTCATAAGTAATAGATGATAGGAGCAGATCAGTTTATGTAGCATACCCAACTTCAGCCTAGACATATGCTAGCAGTCAAACTTGATGTATCTCAGGATTGAACCCAGTTCTAACTAATGATGGCAATAGATGCATACACAAACAATAGTACAAATAAAAATAGATCATAAAGGTATGATATTTTTATAGAATCACTGAAATACTGTATCACCCATAGAATATATGGCTCATTGGTAACATTATAACACTTCGCTTATATTAGTTATAAACAAATTGAGGTAAAGTTATAACGAAAGATGGCATTTTGTAAACCTTGTTCTAAGTATGAAACAAACTTTGACCACAGATTAAAAACAAAACCTGATTCTTAAACAATAACAACAAAAAGGTTTCTAAAACAATGGGCTTTTTCTACTGACAGTAACCACAATGCTTACAAGCTTCTTCTTTCTGTTTTTTGTCTTTTTAAGCAAAAGCACAAATATACCGGTTAAAAGGACCTTCTACAATAATAAACAACCTAAATTCTGAGTGTACTGAAGGAAGCACAGGTATAAAGAAGCACCTTGTTGGGCCTATATATTGGGACCTTGTTTTTGTGCATTGTGTGTCTCTCTGTCCTACCTCAAATATCATTCATAGCCACTCAAATACCACTTTCCTATAATAAAATAATACTGAAGGAAAAGGCCAAACCTTTTACAGCATCTCCATTCTCATTACCAAAGAATGTACCCGATATGCAACATCTTTTAAAAATCATCTTATTTTCTGTAAGTGTCCCTGTTTTATCTGTCAGTATGTACTCAACTTGCCCCAGGTCTTCACTAATTGCTGTGCTGCCATATAAAAAAACCAAATATATCAATAAACTGAATAATGCGAGGTAGACATGTCTAGACAAGGTGATAAACAAACTGCACTTTTCTTACTTTGTGGCATTTGCTGAAGTACCAGTCTCTAGGTCAACCATCTGATTATCCCAATCAATGAACTTCGCATACAAGCTTTTAACCAGATCTAATGATACCTGTTAAATATGAGTCAATATTAAGTTATCACTGTAAAGCATGACAGAGCGGTCAAAGCACAATTATAGGTATCCATGCTCTTCACATGGCTTCTAAAAACTGCTAACTATAGAAGGCCTCAATTATAACAACGCAGAGGATCTAAGAATAAAGACCCTCTCAGCTTAAGAAATTGATTGATGCAAAAAAGTATTTACCTTTATGGAAATGGGTATCATGATAGAACAAAGAAGTTCAAATCGCAAAGGAATGATCAGTAGTTCATACCAAGGACCCTCATCTGGATATAGAACATACCAATGCTGCATAAGGGATAGATGAATATGAGTTCAAGTTTGACATGATATGAGATAACAAGAAAGAGAGCATAAGGCACATGATGCTTAAAAGTAAAAGAAATTATATCAAGAACTCTTTCAATCTATATCACATGATATGATAATTGACCTACCAAGTAAAGCAAGATCCCATAATTTATTTTATAAAAAAGATGCCATGTCTATACAGATAGAAGGAATGAATCATGTTAAATCAGTTTGAAGTCTTAGGTTGTGATTTTATTTAACAATTCAATAAATTCGCATGAATGATAATGAAAAAAGTGAGCTAATATGATTTCAACTCTCTTTTATACATTACATCTGCATCTCAGTAGATATGTAAAGAGGACAACTTAGGAAATGTCACAATGGACCGAGAACCAAGGAACCAAAAACAGCTACATTCAGCTTGAGAATTGAAAACCTTAGACTTTACCACATAACAAAAATATAGCAAAGTTTATAAAATATGCAGGAAAAAAATCGGATGTGTGGCTTTTCCTCAACTTTCTTGTAACATTCCATGCAGATGGACAGCCAAATATTAAAGTTTACTAACATTTCATGCTAAAATAACATATTGGGCAAGTCAATATCTTCATTTTTCCATTTCTTATTTAGTTTTTATTGTAACGTTCCTGACAACTACACAAAGTTTTGAGGTAGCCATTAAGATAAGTGGTGGTTATTCTTTTTTCTGACAATAACTAGAATGGATAAAATTCAGAGGCAGAGAGAAGAGATTAAATTTGGATACTTCAACATAACACAATTATGCAAAACATCATCCCCTTTCCTAAACCAATATCTTGCATATTTGTAACAACCTAGTTTAATTAATAAAAAAAAAACAAATAAATAATAGTTGCTGAAATTTTAATTAAAAAAAAAAAAGCTGCTGGATTCTAATAACAAGGAAATAAATAAAAAGAGTTATCAAGTATTAATAAACTAAGAAAGGGGTTGTGGATAAAGTTGATTTATGTGCTAAAGACAAAAGAAAAAGGGGTTGGAAAAGGGGGCTGTTAGTGGCAGCTTGAGGTGTTATTTGGTGGCATATGGTGCATGGGAGGATGCCACATCAAGTAATGACTAACCTACTTCCAAACTCCTTAACCTTTACTATAAATATTAGCCTCTTTTGTCTCTTTTAAGTTCTTTTTCTCCAGCAGAAAACAATCAAGCACACACATATAATTCCATATTTTGTGAATAGAAAGAGGAGATTAGCAAGCAAAGGTAAAGGGCTGCAGAATTTAAGTGTCATTTAGCCAAAAACCAAGGTGATTACTTATCTTTTCTTTTGGTTTGATCTCCAAACCTGAGATACATATTTGTGTACATGTTTTCATGAAGTTTTGTTCATATTTGGTTATCATAAAGAATATGGACAGCCTTAAATTATATAGTTATGTATAACATGTTATATGTATTTTTAAAACGCATGATAAAGGAAAAAAATTTGATCACCGGTGGAATAAGAACCACCGAGACGGTATAACCGCGGTAAGGGGTCGTAGAAACGGTCCCGGATCCTTGACGAAGGGTTCCGAATAAAAGCCGGAAGGGGCGACACCCACCGGGAGAGATTAAATTCGGAAAGCATGAATGTTTAAATGTTTTACATGCATATACATGATACAATAGCTTATTTGAGGCTATAATTTGATTTTCTAAATGTTTTGTGCATTGAAATGAGATTTGTAATCACAAGTCAATCAATGGCTTAAAAATTATAAATATGTATCTCAGTTGAGGACAAGATTACTTGAGAGGTGAAAAGGAAGTCTCGAAGGGATTATCGAAAGCTTCATTTCGTGGTTTAATCGGGTGGTGTTTTGGTTTGTATAATTTGGTTTTTATAACTTAGCTTAGTATGTGTTTATTAGAAGATAAATATGTACTTTGTAACTATGATCCATCGTGGTATGTTTTATATAAATAAACTATGTTTTGCTTCCGCATTATTTATAATATGTTTTATTTTAATTATATATAAATGGTTGAGACTCGGTTCGTAACACCCTTCGTTGGGTCTCGGTTTAGAGGCGGAAACGAGGGTTGTTACAATATTTCCTAAAATTACTCTTACTATTATCAATAAGTACTCCAACGTCCCACTGTAATTGCAGATATCAAGACGACATCATTAGTTAAACATATACAGAAAGGAAAGACTCATTTGGAACCCTTAATCTGAAAAGTTGTGAAATCATATCACCATGCAATCTCTGATGGAAGACTTGTAGTCAGACAGAGAATTATCTTATTACATGACACAAATCTTCTGCATAAAGTCTCTAGAGCATCTAAAGATCTTAAAGCATTTGTCTTTCATTAGGATCTTCTGATATTACTCTTTTTCCATCTCAGAGATTAGTTAGCTGATGCACATAAAATGTTTCGCCCAATATAGAGGTGCTTGGGCATGACAGATATAGATCCATCAACTTGAGTAAACACTTTCCACACTGAGCATAAGCTTTAAGGCATATAACCATAGCTGTAAAAATTGGTCGAGGAGTACGCATCGAGGAGAGGCAGTCCAAAAACCCCCTTGATGTGTCGTCTCTTGCTGCTTACCTTGGGTGTTTGCTATGCAGGAGTGAGGCGGGCGCTGAGGCAGGTGAGAGGTATGCACCTCTTTGGAGATAAGGTTTATGTGTCTTTTGTAGGTGTTTTATTTGTTTTCTTTAACCTATTCTCTTTATGTGCCAGCTACCTGCTACTGGCTACCTGCTGTTTGCTGTCGACCCTTGTTAGTATATATTATATATAAAATATATATTGTCTTAGTATATTATATATATATACATACATACATACATACATACATACATACATATATAGGACGCTCAAATGAGAACCACGAAAAGGTTACAACCCCGTGAGAACCGATATAAAAGTATTTTTTTACATGATTTTTTTTCATCTAAGGCTATGATTTAAGGTATCTTTTCACATATGTTTGTGTTTAACTTATGAAAAAAATGCATGTGAAACTTTTTTTGTTTAGCAAATCAACAGATAGAGAACAGTGGCTGAAATTGTAATGACCAGGTGAGAGCAAAGGATTGAAGCATAATTTCCATATGTGAAAGAACTAGTCCAGCAGAATCTGCTACTTGCAAAGTAATTTCAAAATGAGACAAACCTTTCTTGCTTCTGTATCCTTCCAAATATTCCCAGCAATGCCTAGAACAATTACCACCACAATCTGAAAAATGAATATAGCTCCAGTCAACTTGTCAATCATCGCATCCATAGCAGTAAGCTTCGGTTCTGGTACACCTCTACTCATGCCTAACTTGGTCTCATTGCCTGGAAAACAAGCCATGGATCACATATAAGTTGAAGAGAGACTACTATCATTAATTCAGCTAAATGCCTGCTACACACCTCTGCTGTACAGTGAAGTCTAAATCTGTTGGTAAATAAGTACCACAACTATTGTACAATTCAGGAAACAAGATGGAGCAAAAATATATGGTTAGAAATAGAAGACCTCTTTGCATGTTAGTTAGCCCTTCTACTCCCATCTTTTGTGTGTGAATAGAGGAATAGGAGGTGCGCTATGGATAGAAGAACATGAAGAATGTATGATGATCAGGAAATTAGCAAAATTTTACAAAGCCAACTTCTGCATACGTTTGACACAGACAAAACAACCACAACCTAGGTTCACTAGTTCATGAATATACCAATTGAGTGGAGGAACAAATCATCATTAACAACTCATCTGATGATAGATGGTAATAACAACAATAATATTAACTCAAAGATTGCCAATATTATAAAATAATCACCGAGAACACGTTTTTTCTCAACGCACAACTATTTGTTGAAGTATCTGAATAGGAATTTGAATCATCCTGCCTTTGGCATATGATATATTAGATGCTTTCATTGCGGCACCATGGCTTCCATCAACTATTTGTCCATCATGATGGAGTACTGCTTGGTTCTCTATTCCACAATCTTTCCTTTGTGTTTTTAACAAGCCAGTGAAACAAAATTGTTTTGCCAACCAAGTGACAGCAAGTATATCCAACCTCGACCTAAAACTACTGAAATGATGATTAAGTTGGCACCATGCTGAAAAGGATCTGTCAATTTTTTAAGCATTTAAATACAAGCATCAATTGATAAGCAACAGACGCAAGCGTACAACCACACAATGTAAGGTGTTATCATAGGAAAGTTTCCATGTTACACCTCATCACAGACCGATGCACTTTGAACCATCTACAAACAGGATAATCTGTCTTCCCATCCTTCTTTGGCTTTCCCATCAACACCACTGGAGTTACATTTCATATTTTCTGTTTCAGGCCTGGCTAACCTAGAAGCTTAAGGTTCAAAGGTTTTTCTTTGTAACTCGAATTTCCATCAACATCTCGCCAGGTCTCATTCGTCAATAGAATATCATAGGCAATGATCATACCTCATGCCACATCATCTCGTATGTCCTTTATGAACTCAACCATAATAACTAAAGGAAAAAAAAAAGATAAGGGCTGGATGTTGATGTTGGTTTAACCCTATAGTACTAAGGAAAGTATTTGTCTCGTTCTCATGTTCTTTCACACTCTTTATTATATGCCATTTTACATATCTTTAATCACACTAGCATGCATTCTAGGACTTCCACACCACACCACTTCCCTTACTCGTATGCCTTGTCAAGATCAAGATACACTGTACGTAAATCACTATTATATGGGTGCAACAAGCTAATACCAAAAATCTCACACCAAAGCAAAATAACCCTCTTGGTTGAAGGGGAAGTACCCTTGGTCCTACAAATTTTAATTTATATATAGACACTTCTGCCTTTGGTGTGTTGCTACCAATGTGGGTAGTAAAAGCTCTAGCTCCGTATATATCAGAAATCCAGTATTGTATATCACTAGAACCTACGGTGAACTAGTATCTTGAGATAAAAGATTCCACCAGTGCTAGTGCTAGTGCTAGTGCTAGTGCTAGTGCTAGTGCTAGTGCTAGTGCTAGTGCTAGTGCTAGTGCTAGTGCTAGTGCTAGTGCTAGTGCTAGTGCTAGTGCTAGTGCTAGTGCTAGTGCTAGTGCTAGTGCTAGTGCTAGCAAAGGTAATCCCTTTCTTCTTTTACTCATCCTTGTTTTCTCCTTTTCTTTCGCTCACTTCATTTAGTTTATCATCTAATTTATTTGGTTTCATGTAACTGACCTTCATTGATTGTGAACAACCCCACCTAGAGAAACAATAACCCATCCACTCCTCTCTCTCTCTCTCTCTCTCTCTCTCTATATATATATATATATATATATGTTAGTCCCAAAGAAGTAAACAAGTATTGTAGAAGGGGGGGGGGGGGGGGGGGGGTTGAATACAATAACACAAAATTACTTAATTTTAATTCTTTTATTGATAATGAATATCAAGAATTACACAAAGAGAAATAAAGATTGTTGCGGAATAAGAATAGTTAAGAACTACTCTAAACAAACTAACACTTAGAAGATATTAAGAACACAAAGACTTAAACCTTAGAGAGACAAGAGAAAACTATCTACCTGCTTGAAATCTTGTGAATACCAAAACTTGAGCTAAAAGCGTAAGTAGCAAGGTGCTACTTCCATCCTTTAAATACTATCCAATGTAATGAGTGCAAAGGACAAGTAGGAGTTAAGGCAAGGGTGGTTGAGATATTGTCAATAAATTATAAGATATTTGATGTGACATGTCATAACACAAAAGGTAACTTTTGTGCTATGAAAGTACAATATCTATTATAAAATATTCAAGAGACAATCTCTTTGAGATCAAATAGAAAGTATACGTCTCAATCAAGTTAAGACTAATTGTATATTTTCTCAAGGAAGAAAGAAGCTTCCATTCCCATTGTCAGAAGATCATTGGGAATGAGGAAGTATGTCAAATCATGAGGATTTAACATAAATGCTCTTACAAGATAAAGAAGCAATCTGTAAGAGGAAGACTACCGAAAGAGGAATTCGGTAACTGAGATATGTGCCGAAAGAGGAGTTCGGCACAAAAGAGAAGGTATGTCGAGCAACAAATCGGCAAGGGTAAGAATTGCCTTTTAGAAATCGGCAAGGGTATGATCTGCCGAATAGGAATCGGCAGACTAGGCTTAGTTCACTTTTGAAGTCCATCTCAATCCGCAGTGTAGACTTCCTTCATGTTGAATTCGGTTTGTCTTCGACTCACCGATCTGTTTTACTAACTAAGCTATTACAAAGAACCATAAATCAAAATACAAGGTTCAATCATCAATAAAGACTAAGGAGAGGTTATCTTTAAATCTTAGATGACCCAACAATATATATATATATATATGTGTGTGTGTGTGTGTGTGTTAATCTCCTTTCCACTACACCTTCACCCTATTTTTAGACAAAATAACATCTTTGCAAAATCAGAAGCAACAAAGAAAAGGTAATAAATGAAGTAGAGCATTTCAATGCACATCTAAGGTATATCATAGTGACAAGATAAGACATGCCTGTATATACAGCAACACCACAAGCCCAGTCTGTATTCCGTAAATAGCACGATTGTAGGATTGTATTTTTAATGGTTAAAGGGCAGACATCGTTATCTATGAATGGAGGGAACAGCCGCACATTTGCATCAAACCTTCTAATGTCCTTATCCGGGTTTGGGCACTCAATCACACCCTGCCAAAAAGAAGACACAACGAAGAACAATCATAAAAAAAATGTCAAAGAATGATCAGAATGTGTCCTCAATTTATAGAGTATATGCAAATCTTGCCTTGATTTTGTGCAACAGGTCAGAGTCAATACCCATGCAAGCAGGAGGTATACTCCTTGTCTTAAGATCAGTTTCACCATCTAGGGCAGCTGTCTGCAAAGTATGTTGTACAGTTAGAAGCTAGGATGTGACATACAGTAGAAGGAAACAATGAAAAACAATAACTACTTATTTCTTCAATTTGATCAGCACAAGGGGGAAAAGACTCGGAACCTCTTTCATTGGTGAAAGGAGTAAGACATAAATCTGCTACCTTACACTGGAAAAGAAGAGGCCTTTTTCACTAGTCTATCACCCAACCACTAAATTATGGGACCGTGCATGTGCAAGGTCTAGGTCTCATATAGTGTTTAAACACTTACACTTGCAAGCAAAGGATGCTGTCTCCAAATTGATAAATGTTTAATGTGAGATTGTGAAGATAAAATGTTTAAACCCTTGCGTACCCCGATATGAATTTCCGGTATAACCCTGTCAGCCCTAAAAACCCATGCAGATCCCTCAAGCTAGTAGGTAGTGACTAGTCCGTGGTGGTTTTGATCTTTTCAGAATCAACCGCTACTCCCAAGCGACCTAAAGTAAGCCACTTTTGTGCCAATCTCACATTTGCCGGGATTGGCATACAAGTGATGTAGAGTCGATAGTTCCAAAACAGTGGCCAAGTGTTCTGTATGTAGTTTATTAGCGCTCTAAATTAGGATATCGTCAAAAAACACGAGTACAAATTTGCGGAGATAGGGCCTAAACACATTCATTGATGATTGGAAAGTAGTTGGGGCTTTGGTGAACCCAAACGGCATAACTAGAAACTCATAGTGGCCCTCATGAGTTCTATAGGCAATCTTGGCAACGTCTTCCTCCTTGACTTGAATCCGGTGATATCCCGACTTAAGTCGAGTTTAGAGTTGGGCAGTTAATATCGCGATATATCGGCGATATATCGCCGAAATATCGTGTATCGTCCCTATAAAATAATATCGGTGTAAAATATCGCTCATTATATCGGCCACCGATATATCGGCGATATTGACCAATATATCGGCGATATTGACCGATATTTGACCAAAATATCGGCCTATAATATCGATATTTTTGTGATTTTTTTTGGGCCTTTTTTTGGTAATTCTATTAACGGTGTGGGCTGGGTTTTTCTTTGTATGGGCCTTTGTTTTTTTAAATTTGTAAGAGATCTAATCTAAGTTAGGTTTTTCTTTGTTTTTTTACCATATACGATCAGTTCTTCTTCTTAGTTCTTTCATCTCAGACTGTCAGACAAAGTGGTCGACTTCTCTTCTTAGTTCTTTCATCTCAGACAAAGTGGTTGACTTCTTCAGTTCTTCTTCAACAATCAACTGTTCGACTTCTTCTCTCCTTCTCTGTTCGACTTCTTCTCTCCTTCTCTATTATGAACACTTTTCCTATATTTTGTTTTGTGAAACTTGTTTAATTGATGTTGAAACTATTTTAAGTTGATGTTTTAATGCATATGATATGTTTATGGATTGCATACTGAATTACTGATATAAATAAATATATACATATATATATATATATATATTATATAGTTCTGAGAAATATTACATGAACCGATATTTTTGACCGATATATCACCGATATTTCCGATATATCGTGTATCGGTCCCTGACCGATACACCACCGATATACGATATTAACAGCATAGGTTTAGAGAACACGAACGCACCATGTAATACATCGAGCAATTCATCAATAACGGGAATGAAAAACTTGTCGAGAATCGTGACCTTGTTTAAGGCTCAGTAATCCACACAAAATCTCCATGACCCATCTTATTTTTTATTACAAGAACCAGGCTGGAGAAAGGACTCATGGAATGTTGGATTAGGTCGTCATGCATCATGTCCTGTTCCAACTTTTAGATCTCGGTTTTCGGGGTGTGAGGGTATCGATAGGGCCGCACCTTGACTGGTTCTGGCCCTTCTTTCAAGTTGATTGCATGCTCCCTACCCTGCAAGGAGACAACCCGTAGGGCAATTCGAAGACTTGTCGGTAGGATTAGATTAGAGGTGTACGTATGGTGGGGCTGTCGGTAGAGTTATTGTGGATGGTTGCCTTTCAGCCTAGTTTAACTGGACTAAGAACCCCTCTCCTCCGTTAACGATCGACCGAATCATATTTTTCAAGTCAATCATGATTTGCCCAATGAGGGATCCCCCCGCAACGTAACGGTCACACCAGCAATGGCAAATCTCATCATTTGCGTCCTGTCGTCCTCCAATCTATGGTCAGAGCACCCAGCTTTTCTAGACATTGTACGCCCAATATAACATCAAAATTCCCTAATGTAAAAGGATGTAAGTTCTCCACTATTTCTACCCCTTGAACACATAAGAGTACCCCCAACATCCACCATGGGCCTCCATCGAATCTCCATTGCCCAACGAAACCCCAAATCCTCCCATATTAGTCACTGGGATTCCCATACTACGCACCACCGGTAATGAAATGAAATTATGGGTTGCCCCGGGATCTATCATAACTCTACTTCAGATCCAGAGATGTATCCATGTAACCATGGTTTAAAAAAGCGCTCGAGGCGCGCCTCGAGGCGAGGCGGTGAAAAAACGCCCCCGAGGCGCCGCCTCTCTGCCCAGATGGAAATCGTAAGCCTCATTACCATGAGGCGGTAGTGAGGCGGTGAGGCCTCAATGAGGCATACGCCTCTCTTCTCTGTTTAATACTTTTTCCTGAATTTAGTTTAGTTTACAGCTGTAAAGTTTTACAGCCTGTTTCTTGACTTATACAACCTGAAAAAGCATAACACAACCTGGAAAAGCCTGTTCACAAGCCACTTTTACAGCCACACCACACTTATTAATAAGAAGACCAAATTTTCTCTACGTTTCCAACAAGTAGAATACCAACAACTTCTCTTTGCTATTTCCCACTGGTCCACTCACAGAGTCACAGGTACTGTTTTTATTTAAAGTTTTTTTTTACTGTTTTCCTTTAAAGTTTTTCTTTACTGTTTTTCTTTAAAGTTTTATCATTTAAAGTTTTTCTTGACTGTTTGTATGTGTTTTTCTTTACTGTTTGTATGTTTTTTTTCTACCATAATGTGTTAATTTCACATACAAAGGTATTAATATTTTTTTTCTACCATAATATTGAATTATGGATTCTATGGTTTGGATATTTTGGTGTGGATATATAAAATTATGTCTTTTTCTTAAGTGTTGTGAATTTATGATTTTTTTTGTTTTATTTTTTTGAGGCTTACGCCTCGAGTACCAATTCAAAAAACGCCTCGAGGCTAGATTCCGTTTTTTTAAACCTTGCATGTAACTAAAAAGTTTTTGGGCTAGTCATTCCTAACACATAATTCAGACATACCTTAGGTAGGCCTTCATCCTTGGGTACGTCAATAGTCGGTTCCTCCAATTCCTCAGTCTCATCTTCTTCATGAGGAGCAACACACTCAATTCCTTGTATCGACATCGGTGCCCCACATTCCATTTTTCGTCACAAAGAAAATAGAGACCTCTCTCTTATGTTGGAGTTCCTTACAAGAGAGGCGTCGCACCTCCCCGAATGGACTGATATTCATCTTCTGCGAAACCCCCAAAGGAGTCACTATGGTCGATCGTGGGCGTGCCACGGCCCACGGGGGTGTTAATGGAGACTCGGAGTTCAGATTTGAGGAAGCAAGGGAACTAGTCGAATATCGCCCCTGGTTTGACGGAAACGCGGGTGACGACGGGGATCAATTAGCCGAATTACCGATTCCAAAGTTTATAAAGTGAGTATGTACCTCCATTTTCCGGATGATGCCCGATGTCTATTTTTCCTCCACCCATATAGCGAGATTCATAGCCTTGTCCAAGTTTCTATCCCTCGTATTTCATTTTTCAATCTATCAATAAAGTGGCCCAGTGCTATTTTGTCACGTAAGTTCGTCCATGGGGCTGAGAGTTCCATAAAACTCCTTTGATAATCGAGAACCGTACCTTCCTGGGTCAAGTTCAACCATTGTTCATAGAGAGATCTTGATTGTGATGAATGAAATTGACAAAGGAGCAATGACTTCATCTCTTCCCATCTTAGCACCGAACACCTACAGTGTTCCCATAGGAACCACAGAAGAGCATCACCTTCTAGGGCCACCACCGTCGCCTCCAGTTTATCCGACTCACTGAGTCGATAGAAATTGGAATACCTTTCTGGCTTCACGATCCAACCATCTGGATTAACTCTGTCAAACAGCGGCATGTCGAGTTTAGGAAATCGCCAATTGGTGAATCCCCTGTGTTCTCGATCCTCCTCCTAACATGTCCCGCACTTTTTCTCTAAAAGTCGAATGCAATTTCACCATCTCCTCTGCCAACTCCAAGAATCTCTCATAAATCAGTGTGATATGATATGATAACTTTTGCTACAAGGCATGTTGCAGATCGGTAAGAAGCCTTCACTGTTGCTAGCTCCTCTTCTACAGTTTCGACCCTCTGGTTAAATGGATCCACTCATGGGGGAGCCACAGTCACTTAGGAAGGGTGGCTTTGATACTAATGTGTTATGAATCAGAAAAACAAAGAGGTAAACAAGGGGAAATTAATATTGACAAAGGTGCTGGAGGATTGAATTAACAAAAGGTAAATTGTGGCTATCTAGCAGTTCGAGATGCTAGGGCCTCCCAAAAGAGCCATCAATTTTTGCATGTCAATCACCCCAAACTCCCCACTATTTATACTCTTCCCAACGACTTATTAAAGATCATTCCCAAGCTACCCTCAAGCCCAAACTGCCCAATTATCCTTTTCTGGCTTTCTGCTACTAGTGTCTAGATTTATTTTTTCTTTCTTCTAGCATACGCATACTGAATGGGTGGGTTCGTAACACACAAATCTTTGTAGAAGTTCCCTAAGGGGTATATTTTACATGATGAAAATTGAGTTTTCAACTTCTCTGAAGAAGATAAGAAGGTAACTTCTTCAATCTAGAGTTTCACACACAGGTAAGATGTGTGAGAAACATGTGTCTCACCCAAGCTAATCAGGGTAGGCTAGAAATACAACTCGGGACATAATAAATCATAAAAGATATCAGCAAAGAATATAGAGCAGGAAATATACCTCCACATAGCAGACTCCTTGTGGCTCTGAGGTACCAAGTAAAATGAGATCACATGGAACTTCATCATTTTCACGGAGCCACACTAGGTTACCAACGTGAATTTCTTGAGCTTGAATCTTCAATTGAAAGTTTATGATGTTAATGCGAATGACTGATAATAAGTAAAAGAGTTAATGGCCTAGGAAAAAGAATTAGACCAAATGTAAACAATTGTAAGGAACTAAAATGGATGGTACAAATTTATTAATTTTATAAAAAATCAATTTCAAGCAATGCAATGGAAGCTCTCTTCACAAAAGTTTTATGTTGGTTGTCGAAATTGTCTAGGCCTTTAAATCAGCTACAAAGTCAAGGATGGTGCATCAAACTAACTCAAAGTGGTTAAAGAAACACTTTCTACTAAGATGTTTGTGTGTTCCAGACACCCGCAAACCGAGTGCATTATATCTTCCTACAACCAATATGAATAGCTCATTCAATACGTTGAAGAATATATTTGACAAATGGCAAAATTTCAAGTAGGTTGTTTGACCTCCAAACACATATACTTACCACAACTTAAGCAAAGAGGTCACCACGTAAGTAAAGTTTACTATGATTCACCATATCCCCTCTATCTTTGACAATCATGGCGAAAAGCCACATCTCTCTACTAAAAGTAACTAGATTATTTATATTCTTTTTCCAAAAAAAAAAAGAAGTAACTTGATTATTAGCTTCATTTTTCTATAATTCTTGATATACTCATCAAACATTTGGCTTCTATAGGGATTATCAACTCTAGGTCAGGAAAAGTTGATCATCAAATAATTAACTAATGATCTATCAGGATTCAATTACAACACTGTGTGTGACATTAAACATACAGGACAAATAGTATACTATTATGTGGCTAAGGTGTCCTCTAACAAGGGAAGCTAAAACAATTATTAACCGTTAATGTAAAGCTAGCAAATAGAAAAATAAATGAAAAAGAATATGAATATATTATAGAGCTAGAATTGCATCTTCTTAACAGAAATGCAGCTTCATAGTAAAAGCACTAGCTTTAAAAGTGCTTGCTTCCACAGACATTGCATTAATGCTTATGGGTAAATATTCTTTAGGTAGAATCTATTTGCTTAGCACCAAGGACATGGTTGCCTCTTGAAACCAGTCTTATGTAGGTTATACACCTTAATCAATTCTTATTCTTTGTCTAGTAGGCACCATCACCAGTCGTGCTTCATGCTAGGCATAAAAAATCTTGCAATATAGTTATCTTGTCCAGAGGGTGAACTTTGGAACGCACAAGATATCACAAGACGGATTGCATAAACACAATATGCACTTTATCTTTAAAACAATCCACATCAACATGATATTGAAGAAACTAGTGTAAGTACGGAAACCAATTTCATTAACAAATCAACCAAAAATATGAAAGATTTTTTATTGAGCTTGTATAGAAAGATACTAAGATGACAATGAGATATATTCGCTTACTAGTTTCTTAGATCCCTGCCTTACAACCCATACTTCTTTCTCATTTGCTTTCTTGTCAGAGAGATATCTATTGTAGTCGTCCCATGCCTCTTTCGTAGCAGAGACTGCGAAAATAAATATGAGCGGCCCCCATGTACTAGCAGGATTTACCGGCGTTATAAGCGGCCATAGTTGAAGACAAGCAATCAACAAAAAGTATTGGTTCATAAAACGGCTGAAAACAAATATTAGAGAAATGGGTTATACTGTGGTAGAAAGAAGTAAAAGATAAGTAACTAATAAAAGAAAACAAAGGTGATATCACTTGCAAAATCACATCAAATATTCAAGAAGATTGTCTTCATTCATCCCATAAAGAAGATAATACTTACCAAAGGGTCATTGGCCTAGTGATACATGGGTTACCAATGGAGCCCGACCTCCTAGGAGGTCAAGGGTTCAAACCTCACCAAAATTGAGGAGGGTGTGTGAGTATTTTCCATATATAAATATAATATACTTCAAATAAAAGAGGTAATACTTAGCAAATTTCAAAGTATTAATTCCTTTTTCTACATTGTTACTTATTTCCAGTATCATGTTGAAAATTCTCATTATCTTTTAGTTATATATAGAAGCAGCTCATTCGACTCATCATCAAAAAATTAGTTCTGCATTCAAGGTTTTGCTCCTGTTCTCTGGGATACCAGGTTCTTTCATTCAAACAAATAAAGCACAATTGTTTTAAACTCATCTCCATCACAATATGTACCACCATGTATATATGAAACTTTCAGTTGGGACATATACACAAATCATTATATCAGGATGTAAAATCTTAAAGTCATCTCAGATATTACCTGAACTGTTCCCATAAATTTTTGGGAAGAAAATTTAACAGTGTGTACTTTCTGTTAGATATACGGTTATCACAGTAAAGCTCATGGGATAAATCATCGTCATTGATGTACACAAAACGCTTCATGGTTGACTTAGTACATGCAATCATGCTCCTAATACGTTCATCCCAGATAATATGAATACCCCACAGCAATCTGGCAGTTACGGATCATCTTCAACGAAACCCATGTCCTGCAACGTGGTACAGAATATGGATATATGTTACACACATTCTCATGGAATAGATAGATACAGTACACAGGCTTGTATGACCTGAAGAATGCCCTCCTCAGCCTTTATACCAATTTGGGATAGGCTACGTAAGAATACATGGTTAGGCACCAAAAAAAAAAAAGAACTCTACAACAATGCCATGTGAAAGCCATGCTTTCGAATAGGTGCTACTAACATTCACAGAATCATAGTTCAATGGACTTCTTATCTTATATTGTAAATTCCAAATCAATGGTAGTTTTGTTAGAACATTTCTCCGCATCCCACTCTCCTATTTCTTTTTCTTTTTGTCAGGTTAAGGTGGATTGCTTCAACTACTCAGATGTCATGCCATTGAAAGATTTGAGATTAGTATTACACAGTTTAAACACAGTCAATTGACTGGTGCACAATCACGTAAGGCTTCTAGAAAAATTAAATTGTTTCTTAAATTAAGCATTAGTGCATCACAATATAGCTCGTAAGGAATTTATCTTACTTCAATTACTTGATTCAGAGCACATAAGGATTAAAACACATCCTAAAATTCTATCAGAAAAGATGATCTGTTAGAGAAAAGTTACGTCCTATGGGAATTTCATCAATCAGTTGGAGTACATACGGATCAGATATTGAATTTGACAAATAAAAAGCTGAAACCCGAAAATCACAAGAGCACGTATGAAAGAAAGCAAATGAGATTTCTGTCACCTGATGAGAATTGGCGTGGGTGGGATCGGGTCTAAGCTTCTTTCCAATAGAATATGCTTGTTATGGAGAGGAGGGAATAGTCAGATGTGCTTTCCTCGAAGCTTCAATTAGGGGTCGGAGTCAGCTATTTCGTTTTCTGTTGAGAATTTGTATCTCCTCTCGGTGAGTGTTTGTTTGGTTAAAGTGCAAATCGTGCCCCACAAGCCTAAGGTAACTCATTCGAGGCAAATCTGGACGTGTGCAAAACATCTATTCATGGTAATTGGTTTCTTTTTTTTTTTCTGTTGAATTTAAAGTCGGGAACTCAAAAAAATAATCTTATTTTATATTCAGTTTTATTTCTATCACACGATGTTAATTTTATGATTTTATGTGGTTTTAAATCATTTATTGGTATAAAAAATTTAGGGAAAAATCTAAAAAAACTCAATGGACTTTAGTGTTTGAAATGATTAAGTCCTTGGACAAATTTTTGGAACAAATAAGTACTTAGACAATTCAAAACACACTAAATAAATCATTGGACTTTTGGAAGAATGTTAAATACATTCTTATTACTTAAAAATATAACTTGCAACCTATATAACAGGTAAAACTACAAATTGAAAAAAAAACAAAAAAAAAACGTCACTACTTTATCACCTTACAAATAAAAAAATAGGAAAATTAATTAAAATAGTCAATCTCATCAATCAAATTCATTTGTAAGCACTCTTCAAAGTGTCTTTTTAAAATAGCCAAAGTTTTGGCATAAATTTTTTTTCCCTTAAGAATTTTTTCTGGCAAAAAAAAGAAAAAAAATAGAAAACATCTTTATAATTTGTTATTTACTTTACTTTATATCTTCTACCTTTTTTTTCTTCATTTTAACCCTTTATTATATTAACACACATAATCGTATATCAACTTAAATACATAAAAAATACATTTTTTTTACAAATTACACCATTATAAGTTTCTCATCAATACGTTTAAAATGAGCCTAATATTGAATTTTTTTTATTTAATCTCATATTATTAAATATCATTAATACGTACGAATTATATTTAATACTTACACTTTATATCCTTTAGGGTGCGTTTGGTTTGCAGACTGGGTGGGACAGGACGGGACAAAAATTCACTATCTCATGTTTGGCGTGACATGGGACAGGACAAAAGTTAACTGTCCCATGTTTGGCGCGACATAGGACAGGGACAAAGACTGGACAGGGTGGGACAAGATGGGACAAAAAAGGGTATTTTCTTGTTCCACCAAAATAGGTGGAACAACATGGGACAGAAATGAGACAGAAACTAAAAATCACTGATTTACCGTCATTTGATATATAATCCTAATATGGTATTAGTCTTAAGGGTCACCACTACCCATCGTCGCTACTACCACCATCGGCGGCCACTAGTAGCCACCGCCAACCACCGTCGGCCACCTCTATCTATTTCTCCACCATAACAACCTCCTCCACCACCTCCACAACCATCGGTCATCGCCACCACCACTACCATCGTCGACCACCTTCACTAACACCGATCACCACCACCTATTGTCGCCACCACCATCGACGACCACCGGTAGCTACCACCAACCATCGTCGACCACTTCCACCTCTTCTTTAACTACTACAACAACTTCCTCCACCACCTCCACAACCACCGCCCATCGCCACCTCCACCAATCACCACCACCCATTGTCGCCGTCGTCACCGACGCTCACCGCCAACCATCGTTGGTAACCTTCGTCTCTTCCTCCACTACAATAACCTCTATTACCACTGTGCACCGCCACCACCACTACCTCTATTACTATCTTTCACATTCTTCACAACTATCATCTTTCACCGGTCACCCATTGTCTTTTATCTTTACTCGTCGCTGCAACTATGCATCCACCAATTCATTAAGATCTTCCAAATTGAATCAACTATTATGTTTTTTATATGAATCGGATTTTTTCGAACTACCATCAATTATTTCAGATTATTCATTCAAATTTCCTACTATTGTTTTTGTATGTATTTATATGTATGAAAATTGTGTAAAAAAATTTATAATGTTTTTTAATTAAATTATTTAAAGATATACTTTATTTGTGTTATTTATAACTATTATATGACATATAAAATTATCAAACAACTTTTAGGGAAATTTGTCCAGTCCTGTCCTATCCGGTCCTAGTCGTACCAAACACAAGACAACCATTTGTCTTGTCCAGTCCTGTCCTGTCAAGTTCTGTCCTGTCCAGTCCTGTCAAGTTCTGTCCTGTCCAGTCCCGTCCAATCTTGTCTGCGTACCAAACGCTACCTTAGAGTTATTTATTTAATAGTATAAGATTAATATGTAACCTTAAAGGTATAAATTGTAAGTATTAAAAATAATTCGTATATATTTATGATATTGAATAATATAAGATTAAATTCAAAAACAATCTTAAATTCATTTTGAACGTATTGACGAAACGATTATAATGGTGTAATTTGTAATTTTTTTTTATATATGTTAGTTAATATATGCTTATGTGTGTTAATATAATAAAATGAAAAATGAAAAAGTAATGGATATAAAATAAATTAAATAACTAATTGTAATTTTATAAGGATGCAAAGTATAAATTTTTTCCAAAACTACAAGCAGAAAGTGAATCTTAACACATAAATTTTTTACGTAAAGATGTTTTTTTTATCTTTTTGGGAAAAAAACACCTTACGCAGGAAAAAAAATATTTTGCGCAAACTTTGGCTATTTTAGGAAAAAGCTTTGAAAAGTGGTTAAAATTAAATTGGGTGATGAGATTGACTATTATAGTTAATTTTCCCATTTTTAATTTGTACAAAGATAAAGTAGGTGACCTTTTTTTTAATTTGTAGTTTTACCTCATATGTAGGTTGCAAGTTATATTTTCAAGTAATAAGGATGTATTCAACAGGCTACCTAAAATCTAAGGATTTATTTAACAGGTTTCGAAATGTCTAAGGACTTATTTGTTCAAAAAAATTGTCCAGTGACTTAATCACTCCAAACAATAAAGTCCATTGGGTTTTTTTTGAACTTTTCCCTAAAATTTAAGGTTAATATGGTCGAGTGATCAAAAACTTTTAAAAAATATTCGCTCGATAATGGGTGTTCAAACCATAAAATTTCTTGTTCTAGCAGACCAACCTACGCATTAGCAATTTGTATTTTTTGTAACTTGTTAAAAAAATAAAATCCAAAATTTATATTTAACAAACTCAAAAGACAAATCCTATGTAAGAAAAATGGTAATAATATCCATAAACTATATGTAATATGATGAAAATATTGAGTAACACAAAAAAAAACAATAAATGAGCAACTAATTTATGGAGTTGTTTCTTGAACAAAGAAAAACTACAATTCTTCTTTCTCAATTAATGAGAAACTATGTATATAAGACCAATCCAATACTTTTCTTTCATTTTATTTAGAACACAAGATAAATGTCTCTCAATCGATGAAACATTTTGTTAATAAATCCATCTTTGTTAACTATAAGAGATTTTTATAACACCCTCAAATCTGGAAATAACAACTAATTTAAAATTTTCTAAAAATACATCGATAATTGATTCACATACAATAACAATTTAAGGTTTAACTTCTATAAACATCATTCAAACCTTATACAAGGTCTATAATAGGGACGGTTGTTACTAAAAACCCAATAACAGTCACTATCTCCAAAATACGGAAGACTTCACCAAGCTACTCACCATCGGGCATATAACTAATACTCGTCTCTTCACAGTATCGCTAGAACCATTCCCCAACCGAACCTGATGCACATTCCGACAAATAAAAAGGTTAGGCTAACGCCTACTGAGCTCAAGAGTTTTCATCATAAATATGTAAAACAATAAACTTTAAGAATGATTTTAAAACGTGATTTCCCAAAATAAAATACATTAAGTTTGAAAGCAATCTCTTTTCCAACATTCACCATCTTCGTGATTAAAACCACGATACAAAACGTTCCTTCGAATATAAATCCAAAACCCAAAACTCACGCAAAACATAACTTATACTTTTAAGTTTGCTCTATGAAGAGTTTGGGAAGAAAGGGAAATGATAAATGAAGAAATTGACAGGCTACAATGCCCTGGTCAATGTCGTTGGTCATTGTCGCTGGGGTGTACAAGCCTTCGGTACAATCTCAGCAATTGTGACAGTATGACTATGACACTGTCATAGTCGTCGGGCATTGTCGCAGGACCCTTCCCTAGCCCCGAAACTCAACGTTTTCAATGCCAACAATCCCGATACTCTAAGGGACTTTAAATAATGTTTTCCCAACAAAATCCCACCATTTACAAGTTCCAAAAACGTTCGGGTGACCTTTACTTACAGAAAATCACGGGTGTTACAATTCTCCCAACCTTAGAACGATTTTGTCCCCAAAATCTATTTCTCACCCAAGGCATTTCATTACCACCCTTAGCACTTATTGGGTTTCCTTGGTCCCCAAGAGGGTAATGAACTAATCGTATACCTCAAATATGTCATTCTCCCAAATCGACCGTCTCCCTTCCAAAGGGGTTGTCTCTAATTCACTTCATCCTTTTGCCAAAACCTGATAACTTCCTGACGCAACTGTCATACTGATTTTCGTGAAGACTCCCATATCCAGTATCCGCCTTGATACGCTACACTCATACTAGTGTGAACGCCACACTTTACTGGAGCAATTTCTAACCATGCGACCTCGGTTGCCTCCCAACCTTAGGTGACACCTACTACCTCCAGGGTAGCTTGTGACCTCAACCTCTCTTTGACAAATTCGTTTTAGTTCAACACGATTATGGATCCGAATCGCAATGGTCAACACCAAAATCAAAGAATCCCCAAAAATTCCTTAGTAGTTCTCCCTTGCTATTGGCAGAGCCTTCCTTCAAGGGACGTGTCAATACGATCTACAGGGAGTCAGTTTATTCAAATTCGATTGTTGCGCAACTCCAAATTATGCTCAACATCCAATATTCAGTCGCTATAAACCTTTACCTTAACAAGACAGTCTTAATCATCGATACTTAATTGCTAACGTCTAACACCATTAAAGTTTCCCTATAGTGCCAACACACAGGATTCCTCGGAAGTGCATTGAAGCACTCCAACGTCATTGTCCTCAAAATCGGATGTCGACACCTATCCTCAAATGACTATACCGCAAACGTGGGTGTACCGTCAAAATTTTCATTCCGGATTGGCATTGCCGAATTAAAGTTGACACCTAATGTGACACTAAAATCCCAATCTTACATCTCTAACGACGAACCACGCTACTACCTTTATTCGCGAAGGTTCTCCAAGATGGTACGCCACCATCACATAACATGTCGTCGAACGAATAACCCATCAGATCAAATCCAACCATACGCAAGCAGCCACACCAGCCTTTAACCCCAAGATTCGCCGAAACAGAATGATCACCACTTAATTAGTTGGGAGAAAGCATGAATCTAATACCTCAATTATTCATACGTGAACCTACTCATAAGTTTGAAATCCACAGTTCAAAACTGGCCACAAGTCGGATCATCCGACACTTCAATTCCCGAGGACTCCTCTAGTCCCAAATCATAATTCTTTTCATAAGAGGGTTTAAATTTATAGACCTAATGAGTTCAAGGTTTTTCAACTGTAGGATTCAACAAATATACTAATTGAAAATTCCGTAAGATTTTTCAAACGCAAAAAGCTCCATAACCATTAATCGTACATGTAAAATCAGCTACCGCTTATTTGGCGGTTGTGCAAAGTGGTCACAAACGCCACACATATAAAAACAATTTCGAAAGTCATTCGAATATTACCCAAGCTAATAATGACAGCAATAAAAAATGTGCAACAACCTTTTCAAATGGACCGCTATGGTCCGAACATGCATCACTTTATGCCATGTATGTAAAATAATTTCCCGCACTAAAGTGGTGTGCAACAATTGTTTGTATAAACTCTAGAAGGAGAACTTTACGTAATCAAGTTACAAAAATTCCCATTTAACCATAAAATGATGTGGAATAAAATTTCAACAAGGCCCACATACATCAATTTATTTCCCAAATTTAGTAAAACGATAAGTGTTTGCGATTTGGTCAAATGTAAAATAATTTATATCGACTTCAAACTTTAGCGCAAATGTTTTGTCCAAACTAGTGGCTGCAAAATCAAGTATACCAACGAGTCTATATCATGCATTGCATGAAACAATAACGGTAAAATCAACAACCGAAGAATGCATACAATAACAATCCAACACGAACCATCAGAGGTCCTTTATATGTTTACTCACCCCAAAAGTATAAATCAATTCAAATACTGAATAGCATACAACGAAATACTCTTGTATAAAACCCAAAGAGAAATCACACAACATTGAAACTTCCCAAAATAACATATGAGATAACATTCACCAACAAAACTCTCAAGACGTCACTTACAGTTGCGAAAAGAAATGTGCAAAACTCGCAGGAGACAAAATGTTAAACAAAACCCGTAAGTTAACGCACACAACAATTCAAGTATACACGTTTCAAAGTTTATCTACGCGACGCAAAATGTCGTAAAATGGAACTCCATAAGACCCAACAAAATCTCCATAAAACTCAATGACACCCAAAAATCAAATGGTGCCAAGACTTTCGTCCCCATATTCAAATAGCATAAGACAAAGTGATGACTAAAATGTCATAATTCCAAAATTTCTTTTTTATTGCAGTGTGATATAAAGTGAAACTTTTCAACAAAATTCGCATGAAATAAAAATCCCCACAAAAATCAAACACCAAAATAGTGGAAGATAACTCTTCGTCAAAATCTTAACACATGTGGAAGAGATCCAATGTTAAAGTCATAAGTCGCAGTTACTTATCCAAGACCTTAAACAACATCAAAATATGGACATCACAATATCCGAAAATAGCGTTGGACAACAATAAGAATAAAGAAGGTCTCAACAAAGATTGCAACCACATGCAATAAAATAATTTTATGCATGTTTAAATTCATGGTTTAAAATCTTGTGTGTGCTAAACATTTTTTTCCAAGATTTCATAGTATAATCCCCATGATGATTTGGAAACATGAGAAATAATTTATGCAATTTTATTTTAGAATTAAATTTCATGTATGAATTTGATCGGCACTCAACGTCTCGAAATCACGCTTCCTAATTTCCAGTCAAACTATCGTCATCCGGATGTTTAAACATCTTAAGGCAATAATAGAAGATTTCTTTGGTTTACCTTACAGTTCCTCCTCGAATAATGTCGATTCCATAAGTCTATGGTTCTAGTCCAACCAATCATTCCGACCCGAAACGGTCCACTTAATGCAATCATCGTGCTTACTGTCACCCCAAGTGATGAATATTAAAATCATCAACCTCTTCTAACGGCTACCCACTTAGAAACTTCTTCACTACCCCAACGATCGTCACATCAAAGTAGTCCAAGTATACTGATAATCCAAGAATCCTCTAAATCTAGAGAGAGAAAGTAGAGAGAGAGAGACAATGTAAAGCGCAAAGAGTAAATTCTATAGAATGAGCGTGAATCCTTACAAAAACCAAACCCCAAAGGGACTTAAATACCCTGGTCAATATAACACAGATAAGCAACCTAAACACAGTATAAGACTAAGCCTATAAATACAATGATTACTATAAAATCAGACTTAACAATCTCCCCCTTAGTAATCATTGGCGCTGTGGTCTTCAAAATCAATCTTCTAAATCAGCACTGACCATCTAAGCGACTTTGGAAAGCTTTCTGACTTTTAAAAAAAATTCTTCTCAGCATCTTTCAGTTTGAGTTATCTTTGCTGCCTTGACAAGACTGGACCAGTTTGGAATAAACTTGAAAGAATAGTTGATTCATCAGCTTGTGCTCTAGACGACACACCTCTTTTAAATGACCTTGAATAACAATGGTAGTCGGAGCAGGAACAGCAAAAGAACTTGTAAGCTGAGAGAATAGAACTTTGAGCGAATCTTGATCAGCAGATAAACGTTTGAGTTATTTGTCTCTTTAACTTCTCCTTAACTTCTCCCCCTCATGACCTTGATGATTTGGATCAACTTGGTCATGCAAATGTTGGAGACGAGACAACTTAAGATCTGCAAAATCAGAGAAAAAGGAGGAAGAGGGAAGATTTGCGCGACACTTTGGTGGCGCAAAGTAAAGTTTGCGCTAGACGAAGATGGCGCAAAGTGAGGTTTGCGCTACCAACTGTTGGCGCAAAGCTGACTTAAACTCAGAAAAGTTTTACCTGATTAGCTCTTTGACTCCCCCTACACAAATGCACTAAATTTGACAATTCAAGTTAGCATTCATGTAAAAAATCAGATACCCCCCCCTCGAAAACAGATATTATCTTTTCAAAAATTTCTCCTTATTCACTCCCCCTTGAATAATGAACAAACCCATTTAAAAAAGATATGAGAACACAAGAATTGTAACATTAAAGTAGAAAGAAAAATATACTGAATATGTATTTTGAAACGACTAAATATATAAAAATTTAAACATAAACAAATAGAATTCTACTTAGTAAAATATCACAATAAAATCCATCAGATGAAATTAAATGTATGTGTTTGGATACAGAAACAAGTTTATTGCATATCAAGTTAAGACATGTTCGGTTTCAAAAACTTTCATCAATCTATTCAGTGTGCTCGCATGTGAACTCCGATTAGATTCAAGAAAATGCAATTCTAAAAATATAATAGAGAACTTTGCATGTAATCACACTAATCCATCAAGAATTCAGACTTTCACAAATTTACAGGTTTATTGCAACTCAAACATATCACCAAGTATCATGAGATGTGTGCTCATTGGCATCTTTTAGCATTGTGCATTATGGCATCTTCACATGAGTGTGCTCTTTGGCATCTTTTAAGCTCGTGCACTTTGGCATCTTTTTAATCAACAAGTTTATTAAGTAAAGAACATGCCGTAAACGTAACTTTCTATCTGACCCTATTGCAGGATTTGGGTCAGCCGCTCCCAGACCAGTTGGCCTTAGGGGACTAGGTGACAAGCACCCCTTGGAACTTACTCTCCCAGATCAGAAAGGCTACATCGACACATCCTAAACCCATTCATACCAGTAGAACATGACTTTCGATCTGATTCTATTGAAGAATTTGGGTTTGATCACTCCTAGATCAATTGACCTTAGGGGACCAGATGACAAGTATCCCACAGAACTTACTTTCCCAAACCAGAAAGGTCACAGATACAAACTTTTAAACTTAGAGATTTCTGATTTATAAGAATTTAATAATCATCTCAAACACAAGGTTTTACTTCTAAGTGCTTAGCCCATATTTTCATTACGATCCGAAATTTCGACTTTTTAGGTTTTATAAGCATTGTAAACTATAAATATTCCGAATCACACAACTTTAAAGCAGTATCAAAAGCTACAAACATGATGCTGACTTTTCGACTTTTGTTAGACTTGAAAAATGAACTTATAAAAACTTTAATATAAACAAAGCAACTTGAAAATTTATCCTAGACACACATTTTATTCAAAAGAAAGAAAATTGTAAAACTTTTACTTTATAGAATAAAATTTGTGAAGGTTCAAACTTTTAAATTCAACATGCC
Source organism: Arctium minus (assembly GCA_954870635.1). Classification (NCBI taxonomy): domain Eukaryota; kingdom Viridiplantae; phylum Streptophyta; class Magnoliopsida; order Asterales; family Asteraceae; genus Arctium; species Arctium minus. The sequence goes on along the minus strand of OX941089.1, from coordinate 44,318,035 downwards.
AAGATTTGAAAATAGAAACATTTGATCGGCAAGTTTAATATTCAGTTGAAACAAAATAGAATTCAATAATACCATCTTCCACATAAAGTATAAAGAAATTGTGACTCATTTGAAAATTTTGGGTTGAACAAATTCAGGAGTTTGAATAAAATAGCTCAGATTCTTTAAAAAAATATGAGAAAACTGGAACAAAATCATTATCAGATATAAATGCAGCGGAATAAAGTAGATGTACTCACAGTTTCTCATTAGTCAGAAGCTTAATGCGATGAAGAACGAGTTCTAAACTGATATGTTTAGAAGTCGAAGTCTTTGAAGCACGGGTTCTGAGCTGAAATACTCAGAAGCCATATTTCTCTTACTCCCCCTTGACATTAGATGCCTGCAACTTAGAAGCAATTTGAGATTTTGGTACCCACTTGAATTTGGGCCCATGTTTGTTAGTTGCAGTTCTTATGGGGATAAACTTGTTAGATTTAACATATAAAGCACTAGAGAGATAATCACAAGAATGAACAGAAGAATCAGAAGAAGAGAAAGCATAATCATCTAAACTAGAATCAGAAAAAGAATATGAGACATTTTTGGAAATTTGAATCATTTGCTTTATAGAGTATTTTGAAACTTTATTACAAACAACAACTGAATCACTTTTATATTGTTTGTCTACATATCTATCCTCATAAGTCTGAGAATCATCTGATGTCCGCTTGGCTCTCCATATCTGCGTGGAATGAGTGCTCAAAGTCCTATCTGAAATCATTGAAGTACAAGAATTAGAATTATCAGAAATGACTTTATCTTGTTTCTTTGACTTCTTTGACCTTCTTATTTTACGCTTTGGTTTATAATAATCGTCATTGAGCGTAAAAGATTCATCAAGAATTTTCGTTTTAATATTTGAAACTGAAGAAGCAATTTTACCTAAGACACCCATCTGATCAAGCAATACATCTGAACTAACCTCAGAGTCAGAAAAATTTTGAGAAAGGTTTTCAGATTTTAGAAATTCCTTTTTATTTTCTTGAAAATCAGAAGAAAGGCCTGAAACTGAATCTTGTTTTTGAGAAAATAAATTTTCTTCAAGACTTGACGTCATGAAAGAAAGAATAACACCAGATTCAATTTCTTTTAAAATATTTTGATCGTCCATTTTATCTTCAAGATCAATGATTTTACCTTCTAATACTAATGGATGAGTATATCTCTTAGAATCATAAATGATTGGAGAGATATTTTCCTTATCAGATTTTGTAGCATAAACATCAACAAAATCATCAGACACCAAAGACTTGACGGGAGATATATCATTTAAACCTTTTCTGCCTCTCTTTGATTTGTCAGGAAAATATTTTGCATTTTCATGCGTATAAACAAAAGAAATTTCCTTTTTCTTATTATTCATCCTTTTCTCATTTTCAATTTCTAACACATGTTTTTCATTCATCCAATCAATTTTAAATTAAGGAGCATATTGAGCAAGAGTTAGATAATCGTATTTATATAAAGTTGGGGATTTTTCAATTGCATTGTTTAAACAATGAGGATTTTCAAAACCAAGTCCCCATTTTTCTTTTATAGACTCATAACTCCTCGGTTTGTTCAAATAAATAGTTTGCTCAGATTGGTTCCTTCGATATAACTTTTTTTCTAACTTATTTATTTTATCCGAAAAACTGTCTTTTAAAGAGGTCATTTCAGTCAAAGACTCAAGATAAGTCTTATTTGAATTTTCCAAATCATCCAATTTCTTTTGAAAGATTTCTTTAGTATAAATCAAAATAGATTTTTCATCTTTCAAAGAAATTTTCAATTTGTCAATCAAATCTGACTTTTCTGCATTTAAGTTCTTTTTAGATAATAACTTTAAGCGAAGATCATGTAAAGCAGATATGATGATATTCATTTGTGAGGCAATGAATGTGAAATCAAATTCAGAAATTACCTCATCTTCATCAGTATCAGAATCAGAATCATCATCATTCAGATAATCTCCGACGAAACACATGTGAGCAGTTTCCACATTTGCAGCTTCATCATCGGAGTGATCTAGCCAATACTCCTCTTCCACAAGTAAAGCAGTTCCGTTCTCTCTTTTCTCGGAAAGTTCCATTTTCTTTCTATAATAAGCAGAATCCCGAACAACCTTCACTCGACAATCCTTTGAAAAATGACCCGACTTTCCACAGTTAAAGTAGGCAGCATCTTTCTTAGCCTCGGGCACTTTGACATTCTTTGACCCGGAATTAAAGCGAAGATTGTTGGATCCCGACCGAGTTTGGAACTTTTTCTGATAATGTTGTGAGAGAAGGATCATTGCTTTCTCGAGCGCCTCACCATCATTATCAGTAGCCCCGTTATAAGCATTTTCAGACAATGTTTGTTCTGCCAGTTGTTTCGTGAGAAGAGCAACCAGGTCTACTGACTTCTTGTTCTTTTTGTCCAGTTTGGCCTTTTTCTCAGTTACAATGCACTCATCTGTCAGTAGAATCTCGTACATCTCTTGGATTTGCATTGTAGATATTCTGACATCGTTCCTCAATCTATGGCAAGATTTGTTCCACTCTGGTTGAAGTGCATTGAGGAATTTCAGATTTGTCTCAAGCTCGGTCTTTTCAACTTTTATCTTTCTCAGATCATTAATCACGGCACAGAATCTGTCATACACAGTTTTAAATGACTCCCCATCCTTGGCTTTGAATTCTTCAAAGTTGTTCATGTATCGAGTATGTCGGAGTTGAGTAGCAACTGAAGAACCAAGCATAATCTTTTCTAGCTGTTGCCACATAAGATTAGGATGATTTTTGAAACAATCAATCCTGTTGTAGATAGAGTTTGGCAAGGCTATCAGATTTGCCTTTATATCACGATCAGCTTGATACTGAGATAACTCATCAAGTGTATATTCTTTGGTAGGCTTATATAATCCAAAAGCCAACTTGGGTTTTTCAAAAGGTCCTTCAGATAGAATGTTCATCATGTCATTTCCATTCTTTTAACGCTCTATAAAATTCAGAAACCTATCTTGCCACTGAGTAAACTCGTTTTCATCAATCAGAACCGGAGGACGATTTTCTGTACCCAATGACATCATGAGATCATTTTTGTAAAACTGAGCTTGATACGCAAACTTTACAGAATCCATATCATCAGAAAAATTCTAAGTCTGGAACACGGAAGAAATGGCGCAAACTGGAAGTTTGCGTGAGCAGTTGGAGACGCAAACTGAGATTTGCGTGAATAATTGAAGGCGCAAACAAACTTTGCGTGAGGCGACAATGACGCAAACTTGAGTTTACGTGAAGAGAAGCTAACGCAAACTTGTGTTTGCGTGATACTGAGTTGGCGAGAACTATACTTCACGCGACGAACTGATGACGAAAACCTGACTTAGTGTGAGACTTAGGTGGTGAGAACTTGATTTTTTGTGAATCACTGAAAACGCAACCTTAGCTTTGCGTGATGCAAGAGTGACGCAAACTTTTCGTGAAGATGAACTATTTTCTTTTCTTGATTTGCGTGATACTTAGAAGACGCAAACTTTGCTTTGCGTTAGATTAAGGAGACGCAAACCTAGACTTTACTCGATGAACTCTAAACTCAGCAAGACGAACTAGCGCAAAGTCCCTGAAGAACTCGCGCAAACTTTGAATCTGGCGCAAACCGCTGAAAAAAACACGAAAAATCAACAAATTTGATTACAGATACAAAATTAATGAGATTTCCAAACACATATATGATCGATACATGATCATCCTTGCTACCCTCGACGTGATTCTCGTTCCTAGTGACTCCATCAACCTCAAAATATCCTATCTTAAAGTGTCTAATGGTGCAATTTCACTTTCATTCACTTAAAATAACGTTATTTTGAGTCTAGGTATCCAAAATTCACACATAAATCTCTCAAACTTAAGCTCTGATACTAACTTGTAACACCCTCAAATCTGGAAATAACAACTAATTTAAAATTTTCTAAATACATCGATAACTGATTCACCTACAATAACAATTTAAGGTTTAACTTCTATAAACACCATTCAAACCTTATACAAGGTCTATAATAGGGACGGGTGTTACTAAAAACCCAATAACAGTCACTATCTCCAAAATACGGAAGACTTCACCAAGCTACTCACCATCGGGCATATAACTAATACTCGTCTCTTCACATTATCGCTAGAACCATTCCCCAACCGGAACCTGATGCACATGCCGGCAAATAAAAAGGTTAGACTAACGCCTAGTGAGCTCAAGAGTTTTCATCATAAATATGTAAAACAATAAACTTTAAGAATGGTTTTAAAACGTGATTTCCTAAAAATAAATACATTAAGTTTGAAGGCATTCTCTTTTCCAACATTCACCATCTTCGTGATTAAAGCCACGATACAAAACGTTCCTTCGAATATAAATCCAAAACCCAAAACTCACGTAAAACATAACTTATACTTTAATAACCAAATACCGAAAACGTGGATAAACTCTATCGTCCAAAACATCCAAGAACATGAATAATATTCAATATTCAAAACATTAGAACATGGATAACAACCCATAGTCAAAATGTCATCGAAAACATGGGTTATAAAACTCCATATCCAAAACAACACCTTTCGGTGACGGGGGAGACCCGATTACATTGCACATGTGACATAACACAAAAGTAGGTCACATAACATTGTAGAAAACCAAAACGTATGGATTATACTCATAAGACATATCGAGCTCAACCCCTCTAGATCTTTTGCCCGTGGAGACTCAAATTCAACCCCTCTGGATATATACTTTGAGATATCCAAATCCACACAAAACATACAAACACAATTGGAATTACACCTTACTACCCATGGGACACTGCCCGACCATATAGGTCCACACCTTACTTACCATGGTGACCCGATGCCTATTCCGTGCCAAAGTGGTGAACTTGTCCAAAACGGGACATTAAGAATACCGTGCCTATGGATCCATAACAATAAGGTCTAAAACATTATATGACTCCAAACGAATGAAATAACACATTTGAAATGTGTAAATCCCATATAAATATAAATCATGACCAAAGCTCTACGTTGAGTTATCAAAACTGGACAAATGTCCCCAAAACCCGACCGAGTCAAAACCCGAGCCATATAGCTCAACCAAATCCACTGACCATTTGTAAAAGAAACATAAAATACAATAAAACGTAAACAACCCGTATTTATGCAAACCTATGTTCCAAACTACATAAATAAACTCCAACATGGTTTTAGATTGGGACAAATCATTTTCCAAGTGAGTTTATACCATTTATTCTTTCAAAAATGTCCCATAACACGAAATCAAGCATTTCTCCTAAACACACACTAAAAGTGCATTTATACTCAAAAGATCTCAGACTCTAAAACAAATCATTAAAAATACCAATACTCAAGATTTATTTATCAAAATGTCCAAAATCCCAAATGTGGGTGTTTTACAAACTTTATAAAGTTAAACACTTCAAATAATCAAAACCCACCAATTAGTTCAACAGTTGATAAATTCATGTAAAACATGTAAACATTTAAAAATGGATATTTTGACATGTACACCGTTTTCACAAATCAACTTGAACTCACCTTGCTAGATTTTGACTAAATCTAGATTTTACCCCAACTTGAGCTTCCTTCAAGGAACTTGAATCCATAAGTAAATCCTTCCAAAACCTAGATCCACAAGTTTCCAGGCATAAATAATCATATTCAACCATTTAGGATCATTACCCAAACATTTTGTATCAAAATCCCCATTTTAGCCAAAACCCAAATTTTGACCTAATTTCTCCAAAATCATCAAATCCGAAATTCGAGAAACACCATCACTAGGGAATCATCAATGGAGTATTTATATCTTATAATAAGGTTTAGAAATGGAAAGAATGAACTTACCACTTAGGTTTTGGTGAAAACCTAGAAAACCCTAAAATGAAGCCTGAGGTTGAAGATGAAGATGGAGGCTCTTGATCCTAGCTTCCAATCCTTAACTTGTTGATGGTTCACCTCCATAATACCCAAACATTTGAGCCAAAGATGACCCAAAATCACCAAATACGTTTTAGGTTTTCTCTAGGGATAGTTTGGGAAGAAAGGGAAATGAGAAATGAAGAAATGAGCTGAAAATCGGATTTATCAGCCAACAACCCCCTTTTGTGCGACATTGCCAGGCTACAATGCCCTGGTCAATGTCGTTGGTCATTGTCGTTGGGGTGTACCAGCCTTCGGTACAATCTCAACGATTGTGACAGTGCGACTATGACACTGTCATAGTCGCCGGGCATTGTCGCATGGCCCTTCCCAAGCCCCGAAACTCAACTTTTTCAACGCCAACACTCACGATACTCTAAGGGGCTTTAAATAATGTTTTCCCAACAAAATCCCACCATTTACAAGTTCCAAAAAACGTCCGTGTGACCTTTACTTACCGAAAATCACGGGTGTTACAATCCTCCCAACCTTAGAATGATTTCGTCCCCAAAATCTATTTCTCACCCAAGGCATTTCATTACCACCCTTAGCACTTATTGGGTTTCCTTAGTGCCCAAGAGGGTAATGAACTAATCGTATACCTCAAAGATGTCATTCTCCCAAATCGACCGTCTCCCTTCCCAAGGGGTTGTCTCTAATTCACTTCATCCTTTTGCCAAAACCTGATAACTTCCTGACGCAATTGTCATACTGATTTTCGTGAAGACTCCCATATCCAGTATCCGCCTTGATATGCTACACTCATACTTGTGTGAACGTCGCACTTTACTGGAGTAATTTCTAACCATGCGACCTCAGTTGCCTCCCAACCTTAAGTGACACCTACTACCTTCAGGGTAGCTTGTGACCTCAACCTTTCTTTGACAAATTCGTTTTAGTTCAACACGATTCTGGATCCGAATCGCAATGGTCAACACCAAACTCAAAGAATCCCCAAAATTCCTTAGTAATTCGCCCTTGCTATTGGCAAAGCCTTCCTTCAAGGGACGTGCCAATACGATCTACATGGAGTCGGTTTATTCAAATTCGATTGTTGCGCAACTCTAAACTATGCTCAACATCCAATATTCAGTCGCTATAAACCTTTACCTTAACAAGATAATCTTAATCATCGATACTTAATTGCTAACGTCTAACACCATTAAATTGCCCCATCAGCACACAGGATTCCTCGAAAGTGCACCGAAGCACTCCAACGGTCATTGTCCTCAAAACCGGATGTCGAAACCTATCCTCAAATGACTATACTGCAAACGTGGGTGTACCGTCAAAGTTTTCATTCCGGATTGGCATTGCCGAATTAAAGTTGACACCTAATGTGACACTAACATCCCAATCTTACATCTCTAACGACGAACCACGCTACTACCTTTATTCGCGAAGGTTCTCCAAGATGGTACGCCACCATCACATAACATGCCGTCGAACGAATAACCCATCAGATCAAATCCAACCATACGCAAGCAGACCAGGCTTTAACCCCAAGATTCGCCGAAACAGAATGATCACCACTTAATTAGTTGGGAGAAAGCATGAATCTAATACCTCAAATATTCATACGTGAACCTACTCATAAGGTTGAAATCCACAATTCAAAACTGGACACAAGTCAGACCATCGTGAACTTATGCTGAAAACTAACCTCTATCTACATCTTGACATTCCAACACCATGTTGCAATGTCCGTCGACTGCTCTAAAATGTTGTAGATGTTTTTTGTTCTTTTGCGGTTAATGAGTACCTAGATGTGCAATAATAGTGTATGTGTCTGTCCTGGTGGCGAGTCTGAACAATTTACTCTTCTAGAAGTCATGGACAAAGAGACTACCAACTGTGTGTCATACATGATGAATTTTTCTTTGGGAAGAAAGGAAAAAACCCTCGGGAAAAATTTATTCAATATAAAAGGAAAAATTACGAAATACGGAAGGGCATACCCTTTAGATACAAAATGTCTACCCCAAAAATTGCTTAGGAAAAACAAAAAGAAAACCATGAAATCAATAATCAATCTATCTATTATATATATTAAAGTAAGAAACAAGAGGTGGCTCAATGAGAAGCTTTCTATAGCGACCCCAGATCCAACTCTAGCTGAGAAGCATCCTCCATCCACTTCCCCTTTTTCGTGTGCCCAAAAGCCCACATCATATGGCTCCGTCCTGAGCTTCCATCATCGGCCTTGTCATTAGACCACTATCTATGCATGTATTTTCATCCTGGACTCTATAGACAGACATGGAAATTAAATGTCTATTTATCTTTTTTCTTCTTATTTTGATTTATTTTTAATATAGATTAAATTACGGATTTGGTCCTTGTGGTTTTTAGAAATTTTGGATAGGGCCCCTCAAAAGAATTAATTACAGTCATGGTCATCGTGGTTTCACTTTTGTTTCATATTGGGTCCCTCCATCCATTACCGTTTAAGATGGATCGTTAAACCCCTCACATGCCTCCCACGTGAGGGGTATTTCCGTCATTTTACAAAACCCTGTTTTATTTCTAATAAAAAATTTTGAAAGCCTTGTTGATTTTAGTTCTAGACTCAGAGACGATCGATCCTCTATTCTTCTCCTCATACGATTTGAAGACTTCGTTTGCTTTGTAGGTGGAAGGAATCCGATTCTTCTTCTTATATGCTTGATTAATCTCATACTGATAAGCATGTTTGATTTCAAGTTTGATTTCGATGTGAGAGGCGATATCGATTTCGATTTTGATTTTGATTTCGATTTCTCTCCCCTTTGTTAGTTTAGTTCGATTTTGATTTTGATTTCTATTTTGATTTTGATTTCGATTTCTATTTTGATTTTGATTTCGATTTCGATTTCTCTCCCCTTTGTTAGTTTAGTTCGATTTTGATTTTGATTTCAAGTTTGATTTCGATTTTGTTTTTGATTTTGATTTGATCTTTGTAGAATAGCATTTAGCACGTATAATTCCCAACCTGAGTAGACTAATCTAGTAGAAGTTTGATGGCGATGCCTATTATTTGATTCATTATGGTGTCACCAGTGAGTATGCTTCACTTCATTCTACATATATTCCAAACTTGTTATGAAAGTATTGCTTATGTAGGATTGTTGTATACTTTTTCTTATTCTAATCATTGTCGCTGCTTTAAATGTTATATTACACTCATTAAAGCATTTTTTTGAATTTGGAACTTTTCTCAACATTATCAGAATTCCACAGTTGTCAAGTTGTGCTTATATGGACCTAAAGTTGATCTTGATTTAAAAATCATAGCCACTTAAGAAATGAGTTGATGGTAACACTTCAGTAGTTCACTTAATTGTTTGAGGATTAACTTTGGTGATCAATTTATGATTTTAATAAAATACCCATATCATAAAGTCAATATATAAATCGATGATCTTTCGTTGAATGAATAATATGCATATTAGTTATCCTCTATATTTTTGTTCTAAGGTCTTTTGGATGAGCGTTAGACATCCTTGAATCTTGATTGCCATCACTAAGTAAATAGCATGACAACTGGAAGGTTGATGTTTACCACTTATAATTTGCACATGTTATGCTCAACCATTATGTGATTCTGTTTTAATGTATTCTGTTTGTTTCAGCAAATGGACAAAGACAAAGGAAAGACAAAGGATCGACATAAATGTTGTTAGCATAAAGTTAAAGTTGTAGGCTACCATATATTGGATTCATACTTGGCTGCATAACAGAGTCTGATCTACTGTAGTCTTCCATGTAATATAAGTGTTATCTGTTGGTTTATCTAACAAAAAAAGTAAATCGAAAAGATAATGCGACTTACATTTTTGTAATAATTTGTTTAACATAATGACGTAATCCAGCTTTTGTGAGCCAAAAATGGGAAGTGGCGAGATGATGGATATGAATGAGAAATTCGAACTATCCTCAACATGTGACTTTCCATATACCCATGTTGATATACATATTACGGAATCAAAATATCAAATCAAGAAATCCAACTTCACTGCACATGTTCAACCAACAACTTCAAGAGAGTGATCTTTTGGTTAATTATTTCCCATGGACATTAATTTTTTGATTTTATGCTTTTAATTTAGTTGGGACACTTTTATGCAGGAAGGTTAAAGAATGTTGTTGGATGGTACCATTCTCATTCTGGTTATGGATGTTGGTTGTGCAGGATTGATGTTTCTTCACAAATGCTCAACCAACAACTTCATAGGCAATTTCTTCACAATGAAATGCTTAGCCAACAGATTCAAGAGCAACTTATACACAAATGCTCAAACTCAACCAATAGCTTCAAGAGCAATTTCTACACAAATGCTCAACCAGTAGCTTCAAGAATACTCAACCAGTAGCTTCAAATGCTTATACGATTTCAAGTCATCTCTTGATTGTCAAAACTTTGGAACAAGTATTTTATGAAGCTACCCCTCTATCTTCTACAGACAACGCAAGGAATTATCCAGTGCTTCACGGTCAAAGCAACAAATGTTGACTAGATGAATAGCTAGGATCATTTCTCTATTTCTCACACACTTAACATTTCTCATTTAAACCTCTCCCTATATATATATATATATTAACACAATAGTTATAGGTGATTAGTAAGACTTTTAGAATATGAGAGATTGATATGAGTAAGGTATAAGAAACGGATAGGTTGGTCTTATTTTATATGACCCTAAAAATTCCCACTGTTATGGAAAATCTTATTATATAAAACAAATTAAAAAAAGTAAATCATACAAAATCAATCAATGTATATCAGAAACTCTCGATATATATTTATAAAACAACCATAGGTAATGAGATGTGATTTGTGATTGATCAGAAAGAGATGTTGTATATGAAGAAGTATATATAAAAGGCTAGAACATTCCATGAAGTAAGAGTTATATTATACAATTTACATGATAAAATAATTCATTATTAATAAAGCTTTATTTTAATAATGTAATATACCTATATCTATTATATCAATTAAAGAAGAAGAATTATTCAAAGTTAAATGTGCTTATTTTGATTATCTCACATTGGTGGAAAAATGAAAGATTATAAGGAAAAATTTGGTATATCAAAGGATGAGATGGTTCCTTTGTGTGAACTCATATGGTTGAAGGAATTAGGTATATCAAAGGAGGAAATGATTCCTTCGTGTGAAGTCAAAGGGCTCGCTTATTTTAGTTGTCCCTCTTTTTGTAAAAACACTATTTATATAACGGTTGGTTCATTCTAGCCATCACTTCTTTTATCAAAATTTATTCTCTATTCTTTATTATTAAATATATTAGAGTAAAACTTATGATAATGAGTTGTCACCATGAAATTTGAGTACTACTCAAATCTTGAAAACTGGTTGTTTTTTTATTATTTCACATTGGTTGAAATATGAATAGATTAGAATAATAAAGTAGGTATACCAAAGGAGAAGTGGATGGATTATTTGTGTGAACTCATAAGGTCGACTCATTTTAGTTGTCCCTCTTTTTATAAAAAGTCTCTATTGTTTAATATACATTGAAATAAAACCAAGGATGATGAGTTGACACCATGAGATTTGAGTATTATACTCAAATCCTGAAAATTGGTTGTTTTTTATTATCCCACATTGATTGAAATATGAAAGATTAGAAGAATAAAATAAGTATATTAAGGAGGAGGGGAATTCTTTGTGTAAACTCATAGGATTGGCTCATTTTAGTTGTCCCTCTTTTTACAAAAAGTCTATTTCTATAAGGGTTAGCTTATTTTAGTTGTCCCTGTTTTTGCAAAAAAAATCTACTAACTTATATATATATATATATATATATATATATGTAAGTAAAACCACAAGAATGATGTGTCATCATAAGAATCGAGTATCCAAAAGCATTGAAATGTGGTGTTCGGTTTGGTTATCCCACTTTGGTAAGAAGATGTTAAACTAAAAAATAGATGTGAGTACATATTGGCAAAAGGAGGGATGCATTTATGACAAGAGTTGATATTAATCTTAATTTTTTTAGGGAAATAGTTGATATAATATTTATTATAGGTTTGGGATCAAGTGAGACCAACCTGTTTTCGTGAGACCCGTGAGACCATGTTTTTACACTTGAAATTTCACAGCAAAACACTGTGAAGGTAAAAACATTCACAACAACACTGTGAATGTTTGGACTTTTTTTTACCTTCACAACGTTTTGCGGTGAAGTTTCAGGTGTAAGATCGTGGCCTCACGGTTCTCACGAAAACATGTTAATCTCACGTGAACCCAACCCTTTATCAATATATATATATATATAGGGGTGGGTTCAAACGAGAACATAGAGTGTTTAAAGGAATAAAGGGATACATCTTAACCCTTGATTAGATTCAATCAATGGTTGATAAAATTAATGCCATTTTATCTAATAAATTAAAACAAAAATAAATTCAATTACGTGTAAATAGTAATTGCAGGGGTAAAAGTGGAATTTTCCTTTTTTTTAATAATGGAAATCAAAAAAGAAATCCCTTCCTAATTTATCTCAACACATCTCAATCTTTCCCCATTTTTCTGAAAATAAATTCAAAATTCGTTTATCATGGTAATCACAAATGATTCGCTACTATAATGAATTCAAAATTGGTTTATCATGTTAATCACAAGTGATTTGCTGGTATAATGAATTCAAAGTTCGTTTGACATGGTAATCACAAGTGATTCGTTACTATAATTAATTCAAATTTGGTTTATCATGTTAATCACAAGTGATTTGCTGCTATAAAATTCAAAATTCGTTTATCATGGTAATCATAAGTGATTCGCTGCTATAATGAATTCAAAATTGGTTTATCATGTTAATCATAAGTGATTCGCTGCTATAATGAATTCAAAGTTGGTTTATCATGTTAATCACAAGTGATCTGCTGGTATAATGAATTCAAAATTCGTTTATCATGGTGTAATCACAAGTGATCCCTGGTATAATGAATTCAAGATTGGTTTATCAAGGTAATCACAAGTGACCTGCTGGTATTATCATTGTAAATTTAATGCATCTGAAAGAAGACAAAGTAAAATAAGTAATTACCATCAATGTACAATACAACATCATAGGTGATCTTATTAGTAATAACCATATGAAATGAAATATCCATGAACTTCAATTTTCAGATTTGAAGAAAAAACAATCTAGACTCGCACTGTATATGGAACTTCAATTTTCAGATTTGAAGAAAAAACAATCTAGACTCGCACTTATATGGTTACATATATATAAATATATATTTCTCTCGTGAATATGAACGTCTAATGTATGGTAGGTTCTGCTACCCCTACTAATACCACTACCACTAACTCACCCTGTCTCCGACGATGGAGGTTTACCACTAGACGCGGCATCACCGGAAGCTGCAGAAGTCTCCGGTCGATCCTCAAACGAACTGGATGAAACCAAAGGATTTGACACCGATACATCCCCTTTGTTTTCAACAGATCCGGCCTGAGACTGAACCACAACCACACTAGTAGTAGGATTAGTCTCCTCCAGTACACCACAACAACCTCCATAATCGATCCGATCGAATTCCGGCGGTGGTTGCTGGAAGTTCCATCCGAACTCGCTCAATATGCTATTGCCTCTAGTGTCGTTGATCCCAAATAAGCCGTAATCGTCGTGGATCGTCCAGGTAGAGTCCGATGAGAATCCTCCAGTGAATCGATCCATATCAATTTTGCAACAGAATCGGGATTGGTTTGAATACTGTAATTGATCCATATCAATTTGGATTTGGTTTGATTGGATAATGGCTTGGAATTAGGAAAATTATAAACTATCCAAAATTAAGCAGTAAAAAGAATGACAATTATACCCTTCTGAAAATAATTTTCTATTAAAATAATAAATTAATATTTTATTAATTATGATTGGTCCAGGATTGTCCCTTTATTCCTTTAAATCGTTACCATTCTCGTATGAACCTACCTCTCTCTCTATATATATAAGGGGTCTTGAGGCGGCACTATGATAATTGAGTATTCTCAAATGATGAATTGTGGTTGAGTTTTAGTTATCCCACATTGGTGAGAAGTTGAAATATTGGAATAAAAAAGTGTGTATAAAATAGGTGGATTTGATGTGGCATCATAAGAATTGAGTATTCTTAAATATTGAAATGTGGCGTCAGTTTTGATTATCCTATGTTGGTAAGATGTTAAATGGAAAGAATGATGTATGTATATCTCAATAAGATACGTGATAACTTATAAAGTTGATAGTAATCGTATTGTTTATGGAGTAAGAGCTACTATAATAGCTAAAGAAGAGATGATGCATTTGTGCCAAATTATAGAGTTGATGATAATACTATTTTTATGAGGAAAGAGTTACTATAATAACTTGGTATTATGATACTTAATGTGATCCAACCTTGCATATTGATTAATTAAATTGCCTATCCTATTATATATTCGATAATAGTGATGTGGTTGTAAGACATGTTGTTTGAGTTCTAAATAACATATTATCGATGTATCACAAACTCATTGTAGCAACAAACAATGATGAATATATGCAAGTTAACCACTTATGAAAATACGTTTATGTTTTATATTGTATATCAATAATTGTTCACAGAATATATATGTTTTATCTTAACTCAGTTCAATGCTCCCTTAAAAATATTATCGTCACCATGCAATGCATGGGCCAAAACACAAGTATATATATATATAAATATAAAGGAGAAACCAAAGCTAATGATGTGGCATCTCCTAAGCACCATAAACTTACCTTTCTTTTTTCTTAGTTTTTTGATTTTTTAAAATATTTGATATGTTAAAGACTTTTTCATCCTTATACTAAAAACATAAAATTCATTGGGATAGGGTTATTTTGGTAATTTTAAAAAGTTTAACCTCCAAACGTTTTCATATTCATCCTTAAAGATGAAACCTCCAATTCTTGAAACCTTCAAACCCTTTCATGTGCTCATACATCATGACTTGTCCATCAAATGCCTTCTTCTTTCTCTCCATCACTTGATGTATTATTCATTTTACAAACCATTATTCTTCAATAAAATCGTTTTTCAGGTAAACTCTCTTTCTCCCTCTCCGTCACTTGATTTATTCTTTCATTTCACAAACTGTTATTATTCAACAAAATCGTTTTTCAGGTTTGCTTTGAGGATAATAACCGGGTATTTTCCTTATTGACTTTTATTGGGATATTAGAGTTTTTTTTTTACTTTTGTCTTATATATTTTTCTTATGTTTTTTTTTCAATGGAACCGGGGGTTTGTTCTAACTCTTACTAAAATTAATATTTATTTACATGACACTTGAATATAATAATATATATTTTTTTATTTACATGACACTTGAATATAATGATATAATATTGTTTCGTCTTCTATATTTTTCTTATGTTTTTCCCAATGGAACCCAGGGTTTGTTCGGTAGTGGTTTTTAAGTTTTGATGACAATGACGATGCGATAATCGAATTTTGCAAGTACGTAATACAATCTATGATATATATACATATATATAGGGGCCTAATCAAATGAGAACTAGATAGTATGTGGTAACCGTGAGATCCAATATGAGCCACTCATTTCATATAATTAATGTTATTTTTAAAATAAAGTAAAAGGATAATTTGGTAATTTAACAATTTGTATTTATTTATTATAAATAAAATCATTAATTACTCAATCCATAATTACCTAATTGATTACAATTTACCCTACTTATCATTTTGAAACGGATGATAACCCACGTCTCTCCATAGTGGTATCACAATCTATTACAGTAGGTATCACAGTGCATCTTATATGTATTTTGAGTATCATGCTCATGATCGTTTGAATGTATATTCTTTTTTTAACATTGTCGATGTTTTTAGGTATCACATTGTGTATTATAGTTGTATCACAGTGGCACTATAGTTGTATCACAGTGCGTCTTATATTTACTTTGGGCATCACACTGATGAATGTTTGTATGTGGGTCTCGGAGGTCAAATTTTAGAGAGAGAGAGGGAGAGGAGAGGAGAGCGAAAAATCATAATACCTAAAATGCAATTTAGTTAAAATTTAAAGTCAAATTACCAAATATATTAATTTCCTAATTTATTCTTTGATGTGTGGATGAGATTGAATCTCACAGTTATCACAAAATACACAGTTCTCCCTTGAATGCCCCCTATATATATATATATATATATATATATATATATATATAACCTCAACAAACTTTGAATGTCCTTTTGAATGTCCTTTCTCAATCAAGTATTCACTTAGGCATGTATACCACATTCGTATAGATTGCTTTAATTTGTAAAGTGAGTGTTTTAATATTATTGCAAACGTATTTCATGGTTTAAAGTTACTTGATTTTGGTAATGTAATATCATCAAACACTTTATATATCTCTGAATCTAGATCCCCGTATAGATATGTGGTAACCACATTCATGAGTTGCATTTCTAGTCCTTTAGAAATTACTAGGCTAATTAATTAGCAGAACATTATAATGTCCTCACGGGAGAGTAAGCCTTCTCGTGGTCAATCCAGGGGGTTGTAAGAAACCTTGCGCCAAAGGAGAGCCTCATACATTATAAATTAATTATTCTCATTATGCTTTTATGACAAATGATTTATCTATGTCTTACAGGCTTTACACTTGATGGGTTAGCACTACCAAACTAAATACCTGTTCATTTGTCAAAGAATATGATTCTCCTGGATTGCTTCTTTTCATTTAGGCCAATTTTCTCTTTGTTGATATTATTCAACTGAGCATGGTTCGATGTCAATGTGCTATATCATCTCATAAGCAAAAATATATGCGGAATATATCATAAATGAGTATGTATGATCTGTCCATTGACTCATATGCACTCTCATAATTCATTTGAGATTTCTTTGATCTCTGGAATCAATATTAACTTTGGAGCGTCCTCCAGTGATGATTCATAGACATAGTTATAATCAGAGACAATCTCATGAGAGGTTTATGTATTGATGATAAATAGTTGTGCGTTACTCTTCTCTTCTTTTAGATGAGTATCTATCGAACCAAATAGCTTCCCCCATTTCCTTTTGGGAGTTAAGACCTCAACCACACCTCCACCATGTGTGATTGCAACACACTTTCCAGCGACATTGTACACTTATTTGGAGACTTTTGACCTTGTGAGTATATTTTCAGCTCATATATGTGATCTTGTCACTTTTGGAATAACATTAAACGTATCAGGTATCGAATCTGATTCGTTTGACTTCAACATTACGTTGTGAAGTTTTGGGGATCAAAGTGAGACAAAGTGGAAATATTCAATGACACTTCATGCCGTTCCCATGGAAAATCCTTTTTCCTATCTCCCCCTAACGACGGGAAGACTGTCTCATCAAAGTGACAACCCGCAAATCTAGCAGTAAAGAGATCACTAGTCAAGGATTCTAATTAGCGAATAATTGTTGGGGATTCATATCCAACATATATCGATTCGTCTGTAAGGACCCATTTTGATGCGTTGTGGGGGCGCAATTGGCACATATACTACACAAGCAAGCATGCGTAAATATAAAATATCAGGCTTATATCCAGTTACCAACTGGTATGCATGAGGCTGGTTAGCTAGTAGTGGGTCTAAAAACGAAAAAATTGCATATAATAATTGCATAACCCCAGGTAGATATGGGTTAATTGGTGAACATTACCAATACCTTAGATACCATTAATATTCTTCTGATAATAACTTCTATGAGACAATTTTATATATACACATGGGGTATAGGAAACACTACATCGATCCCAATACATATACAATAATCAACAAATCCTTATGATATAAATTTTCCAGCATTCCAAGTCATATAGACTTGATGAGATAATCAGGGTGGTGAGCCCTTGAACGTATAACTAGTGCCAGGAGTGCAACATTTCATGTGGAGAGTAATACGACATGCGTTCATCGTGTCGAAACCAGAACCATAAAGTACTTTAATGACCCACATTCTATATGTTTATGTCCATTAATATCATCTTGTATTTAGGATGGTCTCATTCCTATCTTGGCTAAGGATTAGCGCTAATACTGGTTGATTCCGTCTTGGCCGCCATGGTATTTGCGCTAAAAATTTGGAGACACTACCTTTATGGAACGCAGTGTCAGATCTTCACGGATCACAAAAGCCTATGCCATTTGTTTGACCAGAAGGAGCTGAATATGCGTGAGCGAAGATGGATGGAGTTATTAACTGATTATGACTGTAAGATCGAATATCACCCCGGAAAGGCTAACGTGGTAGCCGATGCCCTAAGTCGAAAGGGAAGAAGTGAAAACCTAATGATGATAGCTTCGAGGGTTAAGGTGACACCAACATTATTGTAAGAGATTAAATGGTTCCAAGTGGAAGCCCTGAGGCCTGAGAACCTTAAGGCTGAGAGGGTAGTAGGCCTTACAAGTTTGTTAGTGGAGGACAATCGGGGACTGAAATGCTACAACGGGAGGATTTGAGGATGATCATTCTAGCGGAAGCTCATAAGTCGAAGTATTCGATCCACCCGGGAACGAACAAGATGTACGGAGATCTGAGGCTAGACTATTGGTGGGAGGAATTGAAGAAAGACATAACTCATTACGTGGAAAGATGCCTGACATGTCTGCAAGTAAAGGTGGAGCACCAGCGACCATACGGAAAACTCCAACTGTTAGACATCCCTGTCTGGAAATGGGAACAGATTACGATGGACTTTGTGACTAAGTTACCGAAAACCCCGAAGGGTTACAATGCGATTTGGGTCATCGTGTACCGACTTACCAAAACGGCGCATTTCTTGCTTATCAAGGAGACCTACTCTATGGAAAGACTCGCGAAGTTGTATATCGACGAGATTGTCGTCCACCATGGTGTGCCTCTGTCGATTGTGTCTGACCGGGATAGTCAGTTCTCTTCAAATTTTTGGAGGAGCTTCCAACGGGAGATGGGATCAAAAATCAAGATGAGTACAGCGTATCACCCTCAAACCGATGGTCAGAGTGAGCGAACTATTCAAACCTTGGAGGATATGCTGAGAGCGTGCGTTTTGGATTTCCAAGGCTCACGGGAAAACCATTTACCATTAATTGAGTTTTCATACAATAATAACTATCATGCAAGCATCAAAGCTGCCCCATATGTGTGATGCCCCGTTTTTTTTCCTTCCATAACATCATTAACTTTACATATGCGGAAGCGTTCCAACAACAACTCAATAGCCTAACATTTATAACGGCTATTTTAAGAACTAGAACTCGTTGTGCGATCCCTTCATGTCTTATCATGATCTTACCTGAGATACATATATGGAATACGTAAGCTTTAAGCTTAGTGAGCAGTTATGGTTTCATGAAGAAATCATCTTTCATAAAATATATCATTTTAGTGCATGAATGTTAATTCCATACACTTCTCATAATTATGCATAATAACATTGATGCATAAACCATTTCAATAAAAACATCATTTTCTTTTAGTGCGAGATCTCATATGTGTAAGTATGTCAAACATTCTCAACAGGATCCTAGATCCCTGGGGTTCCGCGCAGGATCTTCCCCCTGAGGTACGTTTGCAAGACGTCCTCATTTCTTATACCCCGTCGGGTATTTAACATGGCCATACTTTCACATGCACAAAACATTTCATATGCCATATCTAAAATACATGTCTTTCTCATAAATGCATTATAAGCATAACCTTATCTCATGCAAGGCTAACATTCCAAAACATCATTTCAAATATTAATTATGCATAAAAACATTTATATAGCATATATGTATCCCAGTAAATCTCATAACGTATTCACCTTAATTGCTTAACCGCAATGCTTGATTACCACCCTAAACTAGATGTAACTCTTTAATTTACTATTGGTGTTTTTGAATGTGTATTATGAAGTAAAATGTATGTGTGTATTTATAGTTGAATTGACAACATATGAAATGAATTAGAATTGAGGCGGCAGATTCAAAATTCATAAAATTCTCAAAGCTTTACTTTTTCTTCGTCCCTACGTTGCTTATATTTACACAATATATAATAATAAAAAAATAAATTTTATTTATTAACTATACTATTATCTTTATCTTGTATAACTTTGTATATGTGATCCCAAACGTTAATATAGACATATATTTGGGACCTATGCGATAGTACCTACCCATAGGCATGTCATTGCTATACCTTTTTCTGAATTGTATAAATTTCCGTAATCGTATTTTGATCTTTTTGACATTTTCGGAATCTAGATTTTTCAACGTATTTAAATATAAAATTTGGTATTAATCCGATATTTCTATAATCCATAAATGACACATTTCTATCGTCCTGTTCAAATGACCCTAAAATAAAAACGTTATTCTTTTTCAAATCTGAAAGCGTCGGTATGATCTATGTAAATCACCGAGTCCAAAAGTATATGCATTATATAACTTATAAATCTTTTTGGGCTATAAAATTAATAAAAACGATATATTTAATATTGAATCAGTCCTATAAATAAAACTTTGTCGATTTTCAAATCTGAAAGTTTCATCGTGATCGTCATAAATCGCTGGTCACAAAAACATATTAGTCGCATTTCATAAAAATCCATACGACTAGCTATTTTGAGTAAAACGACAAAACCTTTTAAAAAGAAATAATATTTAAATATTTATTATTAATAATATATATATATATATATTTCATATTTAATTGTTTAAATGTTTAAATATGTATATATATTTTGATTTATATTATATATTTTCATCTCCGTAATTATTAATCAGATATATTTTTCTCTTATTTATTTCCATCAAAAATATTTTCTAAATCTTCAAATTACCATCTTTTCAATGATATCAATATTTTGATATTTAAAAGCTTAACTTTTGTATCCGATGTATATATATCTCCTTATCGAATATATTTCTCAAATTATCGATCATGTATCAACATGTTTTACCTTTATCTTAAAGATTTAAGATAGTTAAATGGACATAATTTTGTTATTATTATAATAGTGAAAACGGGGTGTTACAATATGAGATGTTTTATGGTAGGAAATGGCGAACTCCTTTGTGTTGGAATGAGGTTGGAGAAAGGCAGATGGTTGTACCAGAGTTAGTACAGCTGATTGCGGATAAAATTGTTCAAGTGCGAGAAAGATTGAAGTTTAGCGCGAGACCGTCAAAAGAGCTATGCGGATAAACGACGAAAAGATATCGATTTCTCAATAGGGGATAAAGTGATGTTGAAAATATCACCATGGAAAGGGGTGGTTCGCTTTGGAAAGAAAGGGAAGTTAAGTCCACGATATATTGGTCCTTTTGAAATCATTGAGCGAGTTGGAGAAGTGGCATACAAATTGGAATTACCCGGGGAATTGAAGGGCATTCACAACACCTTTCACGTCTCAAATTTGAGAAAGTGTCTTGCAGATGTCGATATGGCGGTGCCCTTACAGGATGTACGAGTGGATGAGAAATTGAACTTCGTCGAGGAACCGGAGGCAATTGTGGATCATAAGGTCAAACGCTTAAGGACAAAGGATATCAACTTAGTAAAGGTCCAATGGAAGTTCCACAAGGGGCGAGAAGCCACGTGGGAACTAGAAACGAACATGATCACCAAATACCCGTACCTTTTCAACAAGAAGATTCCGAGGACGGAATCCCTTTAATGGGGGGAGTGTTGTAACGATCGTAAATCCTTGGTGTCAAAGTTTTAAGTTAATAAATGGTGTAAAAATTTGAAAATAATGAAGTTGGGGGACTTATGTGCAAATGTAGTCACAAAAGGGCAAAAACCCTAATCATTTCCTCATTTTGGGATTTTCACTGTGAGTGTGTGTGTGTGTGTGCGTCGACAGAAAAGAGAAGAAGAAGGGAAAGAGAAAGACTGATCGATTCTTGGGAGAAACTAAGGTCAAATTGGGGAAATCATTCTTCAAAGGTAAATCTCCAATCTCCTTTAGAATTAGGAATTCATTTATAATTTTCTTCAAGGTTTTCTGGTTGGGTAAGATTTATGGAAGCTTAATAATATCCCTGTTGAATCGATTTTGGGCCCGGTCAGTTTGGAAAAAAGAAATAGTGATATGGGACTTGAGTTATGATTATGAGTCAAATCATATGTGTTAGTCAAGTTGGGTAGCAATCGATGGTTACCCGACACTGTGTGTTGTCGCCTTGAATCTGAGGATGTTCCTCACCCTCGAACTGGACTTTTTTCCATCGACCGGACCGTTCGGACCAGGGTCGCCCGGTGTGGGATTGACCGAGGTCGCCCGGTGTGGGAATGACCGAGGCCGCCCGGTGTGAGAGCGACCGGGGCCGCCCGGTATGAGAGCGATTGGGGCCGCCCTGACCGGGACCTCCCGGTGTGAGATCATGCGGGGCGTGGTCTCCCGGTATGCGCCCAGGTCTTCCTTCTTTAGAAATTTCCAACTACCTTTTTATCAATCGGTCTGTGAACACAGTAAATATTAGAGCAATGGTAGAAATTATAATCGTCTTATTAATGTGGAATGTAGGAGTTCGTTTTATCCGAGGATAGTTCTTCGGGTGTGTCGACCTTCATCCAACCAGGTGAGTTCCCTTATTAAAAGATTTTTAAACTGAATGGGGTATCCATTTGCAAACACTTTATTGGTTTTATATATGTGCGTTGCGTTGAAGCTTTATGATCATTAGAGCTATCGTCGATTATTTTGTGCATATGAGTACATATATCGCCTTTATGACAAGAATGTGTTGTAACTATTGTTTGCGAGCCATGGATATATTTTAACCATCGGGGATGGTTGGTTCGTATACTTGGAATTTGTTTCCTTTGTATACGGACGACGACATCTACGAGGGGGCCGTATGGGGATCTACTGGGGGCCCCCGAGAACACAAGTGTGAGAATGTTGGAACTGTGTTTCAAGTGATTGATAAACATTAATCAATCATAATATAAATATAATGTGATTGACTTAAATAAGTGAATGCCATTAAAAAGATTAAATTAATCACTTAATCACTTAAACAACTAAATATATACCTAATATGATAAATTAATAACAATAGCATGTCTAAAAGTTATATTATCTCAATTTTAAAATTAAATTATGCCGAACCAAAATTAAATTGATTTACACTATAATATCTCAATACATAAACTAAAAAAACTTGTTATAAAATCATACAAAATAAAATTGTATATTTGATAAATTAATAAACAAATATATTTGTCTTTTTTGCTTGATTATTATAAAAAACGAATTGATTTTAAGTCTTTTTTTTTTCTTTTGAACCTTATCCATCCCACAAAATAAAAAAAAGTTTCATCATTTTTTCTTTTACAATTCGTTTGTGAGGTGTTTATCATAAAATAAACAAATAGTTTTTTTTTTTCAAACAAAATTAACAAATATGACACAATATTCATATGTTCTAAATCTGATACCATAGTATGCAACAACACAATTTTAATCAATTTATCAATGTATCAACGTTCATTAGGATACCAAAGGTAGAAGAATCGAAATCGTACCTGATTTAATTAACTAAGTAGTAGCGTGAACGACCAATATGCTTGAATATCTCATATTCATAACAAAATCAATGATTTATGTTGGTGTCTGTAACACTCTAAAAACATGCGGAAAATAAAATTCGAAAATTCGACAATATAATGTTTGAAAATAGAATAATTCCATCACCCTAATATAGGGGATAATTTAAACCTGTGGAATGAGGGAAGACATTTCAGAAAACCCAAGTGTGCCATCCCAAACAGGGTATAATGTATGGTAATTTACAACCCAATAAATTAAGCATAAGACGACAACCTACTAATCTACAATGAGCAACTAGATTATGGTCGGGTATCGCTATACTTCCAAAATATGTATCTACAAAATCCATCTGTATTGGTCACTATGTATCCTCAAAAAGACCACACACGACCCCAAGGTCGTTCTCTCAATCCCGACGTGCCCCATCGCTATGAAAGCCTGCCAAACATGACAACAAGAACAAGTGTTAGGCTAAAGCCTAGTGAGAACAAATCAAATAGGAATTTAATACTAAACCCATTCGGAGTCTCGCGGAGTGTATAGCCATGAGCTAAAAACCATCAACCAAATAAACCATTAGTGATTAGATACAGTACAAATAACACCAATCACATATTGAGCTCAACTTCTCTGAGTCTATTGCTCGAAAACATCAAGTCAACCCCTCTAGGTCTATTCTTGAGAGTTCAAAAGCGGGGAACTCTAGCACAAGGGAATTACACCTTACTGCCCATGAGACGCTTCCCGACCGTATAGGTCCACACCTTACTTATCATGGTGACCCGATGTCTATTCCGTGCTAAGTGGTGAATCCCAATGTCCAAAGCGGGGACATAGGAACACCGTGCCTATGGATCCATTGCACTAATACTAAACACCAACAACTAGCATGTACAATGCTCATATAAAACATAGGTATAGATAAATCGTATGCAAGAGATTACCAACATATAAAACTTAACACTAAAATAGATGAACTTTCAATAAAACAATCCATCCTTAAAACATTATACTTATATTCGACATATAAATCAACATTATGGTTATTTCACCCAAATACTTGTTTTTCCCAAATAGAACCCAACACTTCCATTGTATGCACCACAACCCAAGAAATCAAAGATGTTTGTCAAAGGTATGGATATTAAAACACCATCTCTTTTAAACTTATAATACTCTCACCACATTTTCACTTAGGTTTGCAAACCCTAATATTTCCAAAACAGGTCTTAAAATTATGAAAGATCAAAATACAAGAGATATACACATATATTAAGGTTAGAAGAAGAGAAATGAACTCACCTTGTAAGGATTATATAAAACCCTAGAAATAGAGGAACAATGGAGATGATG
This sequence comes from Arctium minus, assembly GCA_954870635.1. Taxonomy (NCBI): domain Eukaryota; kingdom Viridiplantae; phylum Streptophyta; class Magnoliopsida; order Asterales; family Asteraceae; genus Arctium; species Arctium minus. The sequence continues at coordinate 44,293,140 of OX941089.1, read as the reverse complement.
AGAACCACTTGAAGCTTTAACTCCTAAATCACTTGAGGTCAAAGCTTACCCCAAACCTATATTGAGTCACCAATAAGCATTTAATGCTCAAACCCCAAAGGTATTCAATGAGAAAAGACCCTACCTTTTACCAAGAAATCTCCCCAAACTAGCTCCCAAGTCAAAACAATGAGGTTTAGGTCGTGAAAATGAGTTTTAAAGGGTCTGCACCCCGACCGCGACCTTGACTCGCGAGAGTGACAGTGTCACTCTCGCATGGCACTCTCGCCCGAGAATCACCACCTACGGTACAATATTGGCGATTGTGCCCCGCGAGAGTGACATTGTCACAATCGCACGGGCACTCTCGCGCCCCTACCCCCAACTCTCAGTACATTCTCCGCGGTTGTGCCCCGCGAGAGTGACATCCGTCACAATCGCGGGCACAATCGCATGACCCGTATCGAAGCCCAAAAGTGACCGTTTCCAGCCCGAACGTTCCCACTCTCAATATTAAACTATATTTTAGGGTAAAATACCAAATTAGAGACGTACCGAAAACACGGGTGTTACAATCCTCCCCAACTTGGAGAAGATTTCGTCCTCGAAATCTCGGCTAGGAAAATAGGTGAGGGTGCCTCCGCTTCAAATCCTTCTCCGCCTCCCAAGTCACGTTAGCACCTCGGTGGTGCTTCCATTGAACTTTCACCATCGTGACTTCCTTGTGACGAAGCTTCTTCGTCTTTCTTTCTAAAATCGCCTCGGGTTCCTCAACGCACCGATTCCCTTCGTCAACTCTGATTTTGGAGAGTGGGATAACACTCTCCTCCTCCGCTAGACACTTACGAAGATAACACATGTGAAATGTGCTATGGATTCCATCCATTTCCAGAGGAAGTTCCAACTGATAAGCCTGAAGTCCTACTCGTTTAAGTACTTTGAAAGGTCCAAGGAAAATGGGACTTAACTTTGCACGCTTCCCGAATCGGATGATCCCTTTCCAAGGGGATACTTTCAGCATAACACGGTCACCCACTTGGAACTCTATCGGTCACCTCTTTTTGTCGGCATAACTTTTCTGTCGGTCTTGAGCCGCCTTTAAGCGTTCACGTATGCCCTTCACTTTATCCGCCGTCTCTTGAACAATTTCGGGTCCGGCAAATTGTTTCTCCCCCGCCTCAAGCCAACATACGGGGGTTCGGCACTTGCGACCGTATAAAGCTTCAAACGGTGCCATCCCTATACTTGAGTGGTAGCTATTGTTGTACGCGAACTCCACCAAAGGTAGGTGCGAGTCCCAACTTCCCCCAAAGTCGATTACACAAGATCTCAGCATGTCTTCTAACGTCTGGATTGTTCTCTCGCTTTGACCGTCGGTTTGAGGATGGTAGGTCGTGCTCAACTTCACACACGTGCCCAATTCCTTTTGCAATCCATCCCAAAAATGCGACGTGAATCGACTGTCACGATCAGAGACAATAGATAACGGTACACCATGTCGAGATATCACTTCGTCGATGTACAACTTCGCCAACTTGTCCATAGATAGAGTCTCCCGCATGGCCAAGAAATGAGCGCTCTTGGTCAGGCGGTATACTATTACCCAAATAGTGTCATGACCTCGCAAAGTCTTCGGCAATTTTGTCACGAAGTCCATCGTGATGTGCTCCCACTTCCATTCTGGAATTTCCAAGGATTGTAAACTCCCATACGGTCGTTGGTGCTCGGCCTTTACTTGTAAACAAGTCACGCATCGCTCCACATAGCGCGCCACATCAAGCTTCATGACCGGCCACCAATAATGCAATTTTAAGTCCCGGTACATCTTCGTGCTCCCCGGATGAATAGAATACTTCGATTTATGGGCATCCTCGAGGAGAAGTTCTCGATTGCCCCCAATCTTAGGCACCCAAATTCGCCCATTGAAGAGTTTCACCTCTCGACTATCTTCTGTCAGAAGTAGGTGTTGCTTTGACATAATCTCTCCCCTGAGATTTTCCACAAGCAAGGCTTTGGCTTGCGACACCTTAATTCGGTCAATGAGTGTGGAGGCTAACTCAATTTGTGCAAAAATGGCCTTGGAACTCTCTCCATAGTCCTTTCGGCTAAGGGCGTCGGCGACTACGTTTGCCTTCCCGGGGTGATAAAGTAATTCACAATCGTAATCTTTCAACAGTTCTAACCACCTTCGTTGCCTCATATTTAGTTCCTTTTGGTCAAAGATATGCCGCAAGCTCTTGTGGTCCGTGTAAAGAGTACACTTTGTACCGTAGAGGTAGTGTCGCCATAATTTCAATGCAAACACCACCGCGGCTAACTCCAGATCATGGGTGGGGTAATTGACTTCATGAACTTTGAGTTGCTTTGACGCATAAGCAATCACCTTACCCATTTGCATAAGAACGCAACCCAAACCCATCTTGGACGCGTCACTATAAACTACAAAGTCTTCCGTCCCATCGGGCAAGGACAAGACTGGAGCTTCGCAAAGTTTCCTTTGTAGAGTTCGAAACTATCTTTCTTGATTCTCGGTCCAAACAAACTTAACATTCTTTCGCGTTAGGACCGTCAATGATGAAGCTATCTTTGAAAAGTCTTGAATGAATCTTCGGTAGTATCCCGCTAGTCCTAGAAAGCTCCGAATTTCAGACGGACTCTTGGGAGGTTCCTAATTCATCATCGCCTCTATCTTTGCGGGGTCCACCTTCACTCCATCCCTCATGACCACATGACCCAGAAAATGAACTTCTCGGAGCCAAAAGTCGCACTTTGAAAACTTTGCATAGAGCTTCTCCCGCTTCAACACTTCCAAAACCTCACGAAGGTGACACTCATGATCCGTTTCATTCCTAGAGTACACGAGGATGTTGTCGATGAACACTATTACCGACTTGTCAAGAAACGGGCGGCACAATATGTTCATCAAGTCCATAAAGATCGCTGGTGCATTGGTTAGGCCGAACGGCATTACTAAAAATTCGTAATGACCGTATCGCGTCCTAAATGCTGTCTTTGGAATATCGTCCTTCGCCACTTTCACTTGATAATAACCCGACCATAGATCAATTTTGGAGAAGTAGCTCGCGCCTTGCAATTGATCAAACAAATATCGTCGATCCTCGGGAGCGGATACTTGTTCTTCACCGTCACCTTGTTCAATTCTCTGTAGTCGATGCACATCCTCATTGAGCCGTCTTTCTTCTTAACGAACAGGATCGGAGCTCCCCAAGGCGACGAGCTCGGTCGAATGAAACCCTTTTCAAGAAGGTCTTGAAGTTGCGTCATCATCTCTTGCATCTCTGTAGGGGCCAACCGATAAGGAGCTCGAGCAATCGGAGTTGCCCCCGGAATAAGATCATTACAGAATTCTACCAAGCGATCGGGTGGTAAACCGGGAAAATCTTCCGGAAATACCTCGGGAAATTCGCACACCACCCTAACATCTTCTAATTTTTTCTTCTCGAGTTTGGTGTCGATTGTGTATGCCAGGAAGGATGAGCATCCCTTTGACAAACATTTTCGCGCCTTAAGCAAAGAGATGATCGCCACTTCGCCTTTCCCTTTCTCACCATAAATCACCGTCGGCTCTCCATTCACAACGGGTAATCGGATCATTTTCTTGGAGCATAAAATATCCGCTTGGTTCTTAGACAACCAGTCCATTCCCACAACTACATTGAATCCACCGATTTGCATAGGCATCAAGTCTATAGGAAATTCCTTCCCTTCAAAGAGAAAAGCGCAACCTGTTACAATATCCCGGATCACTACTTGACTGCCATCAGCTATTTCTACCACTAAAGCATCCTCTAGACTACTCTTAGACATGGCAAGCTTAGGATAAAATACATTTGATACGAAAGAGTAGCTAGCACCCGAGTCAAATAACACACGCGTAGGTACGGAGTTTAGAAGAAACGTACCCGACACAACATCGGTTGATGCTTTGGCTTCTTCTGTTGTCATTTGGAAAGCTCTTACGGTTGCCCTCGGAGGCTCCACTTTCTTCCCACCGACCCCGACGGCCTTCAACTTTGGGCACTCCGCCCTGATGTGCCCTTGCTCATTGCACTCGAAACATATTTTCCCCTTGACGGGACAATCTTTAAATGTGTGCCCGGGTTTCCCGCACTTGTAGCAGTCCCCGGGGACGAAGTTACAAGGACCGAAGTGTTTGCTCCGGCATTTGGAGCACCACTTGGCATCGCGCCTAGGGTCGGTGCCACGGGGATTGGTACCTGCAAATCTAGGATTCTTTGAGAGTGTTGAGCCGCTCTCCCATCTTCTCTTCTCGCCTTGACGGCTACCTTCCTACTTCCCGAGATTGTAAGCGTCTTCCATAAGTTGTGCTTCTTCGATTGCCTCCCGAAGAGTGGAGGCCTTTGATATCCGCACCATCGACATCATATCCGATGGAAGACCCTTGATGTAAGACTTGATTTTATTTTTCTCTATCGGGACTAGATGTCCCACCAACCCCAGCTTGTCCATGAACAGACGGTTGTACTCTTTCATCGACAAGTTACCCTTCTTCAAGTTTCTGAACCCATCCACTATTCGGTCCATCGACCTCTTGTTGCAATATTCCTCTAGCAGTTTCTCTTTGAACGTTGCCCAAGACAGTTTGGCCAAGACAGTCGTTTCGATGGAAGTGGAATACACGTTCCACCAAGCGAGGGTCACGCCTCTCAACATTTGTGAACCAAAGACTGCTTTTTGTTCCTCCCCGCATTCACTCGATCGGAAGGCTTGCTCCATCTCACGTAACCAAGTCACACAAGCTATCGGATCATCTAAGCCTTTACACTCTGGTGGTCGACCACCCAGAAAGGCCTTGAAAGTGCAACCCCGCGTTGCTTGCTTGACTCCCGGATCTGCGGTCTCGTTGGAGGGGATTACCGGTCCGGAACCCCCAGATCCTGCCACAACCACGTTCTCCTCCAGCATTTCGGGTCTACGGTTGTTGTTGACATGGTCCTCTAGGAGTTTGAGGAACATCTCTTGTTGCTGGGCCATCGTCCGGTTCATAGCCAACATCATACGGTCCATCATTCTCGTCTCTGCCGTCACTTCCTCTATTATGGGATCAGCTGCTTCTATGTTGCGACGGGGAATAGGCTCAGGTCCCCCGCCCAGTGCATTTACTACGAGAGGAGGTTCTTCCAGAACAGTCACCCTCGGCTGGTCGGCCGTGGATATTGTGGCCTCTTGACCTTCCGGTCGGTTTCGGGTATTAACCATGAGTCTGTCACACACGAATACACCGCAAGGTAAGAAACGAGTTCACATAATTAACACAACGAGACGTACTATTGTGCTTATCAATTATCATAATAATATCAAATCAAACATACTCACGTAAAATATCTTCATAATAACGCTAGCTAAGTGAAATTTATGAACACATAATACGTAAGAGTTCTCGTTACCATCACTACAACTTTCAACTTGTGCAAGTTCCGTTGACTCTAAGACCAACCTATCTTAAGAGTTCTACCCCATCTCATGGTTCATAGCTTAACAGTCACAACTTAAGTCTATGCATCGTACGTTCATACCTAGTTCACTTAAACTAATGCTCTGATACCAACTTGTAACACTCTAAAAACATGCGGAAAATAAAATTCGAAAATTCGACAATATAACGTTTGAAAATAGGATAATTCCATCACCCTAATATAAGGGATAATTTAAACCTGTGGAATGAGGGAAGACATTTCAGAAAATCCAAGTGTGCCATCCCAAACGGGGTATAATGTATGGTAATTTACAACCCAATAAATGAAGCATAAGACGACAACCTACTAATCTACAATGAGCAACTAGATTATGGTCGGGTGTCGCTATACTTCCAAAATATGTATCTTCAAAATCCATCTGTATTGATTACTATGTATCCTCAAAAAGACCACACACGACCCCAAGGTCGTTCTTTCAATCCCGACGTGCCCCATCGCTTTGAAAGTCTGCCAAACATGACAACAAGAACAAGTGTTAGGCTAAAGCCTAGTGAGAACAAATCAAATAGGAATTTAATACTAAACCCATTCGGAGTCTCGCGGAGTGTATATCCATGAGCTAAAAACCATCAACCAAATAAACCATTAGTGATTAGATACAGTACAAATAACACCAATCACATATTGAGCTCAACTCCTCTGAGTCTATTGCTCGAAAACATCAAGTCAACCCCTCTAGGTCTATTCTTGAGAGTTCCAAAGCGGGGAACTCTAGCACAAGGGAATTACACCTTACTGCCCATGGGACGTTGTCCGACCGTATAGGTCCACACCTTACTTATCATGGTGACCCGATGTCTATTCCGTGCTAAGTGGTGAATCCCAATGTCCAAAGCGGGGACATAGGAACACCGTGCCTATGGATCCATTGCACTAATACTAAACACCAACAACTAGCATGTACAATTCTCATATAAAACATAGGTATAGACAAATCGTATGCAAGAGATTACCAACATATAAAACTTAACACTCAAATAGATGAACTTTCAATAAAACAATCCATCCTTAAAACATTATACTTATATTCGACATATAAATCAACATTATGGTTATTTCACCCAAATACTTGTTTTTTCCAAATAGAACCCAACACTTCCATTGTATGCACCACAACCCAAGAAATCAAAGATGTTTGTCAAAGGTGTGGATATTAAAACACCATCTCTTTTAAACTTGTAATACTCTCACCACATTTTCACTTAGGTTTGCAAACCCTAATATTTCCAAAACAGGTCTTAAAATTATGAAAGATCAAAATACAAGAGATATACACATATATTAAGGTTAGAAGAAGAGAAATGAACTCACCTTGTAAGGATTATATAAAACCCTAGAAATAGAGGAACAATGGAGATGATGAGAACCACTTGAAGCTTTAACTCCTAAATCACTTGAGGTCAAAGCTTACCCCAAACCTATATTGAGTCACCAATAAGCATTTAATGCTCAAACCCCAAAGGTATTCAATGAGGAAAGACCCTACCTTTTACCAAGAAATCTCCCCAAACTAGCTCCCAAGTCAAAACAATGAGGTTTAGGTCGTGAAAATGAGTTTTAAAGGGTCTGCACCCCGACCGCGACCTTGACTCGCGAGAGTGACAGTGTCACTCTCGCATGGCACTCTCGCCCGAGAATCACCACCTACGGTACAATATTGGCGATTGTGCCCCGCGAGAGTGACATTGTCACAATCGCGCGGGCACTCTCGCGCCCCTACCCCCAACTCTCGGTACGTTCTCCGCAGTTGTGCCTCGCGAGAGTGACATCCGTCACAATCGCAGGCACAATCGCATGACCCGTACCGAAGCCCAAAAGTGACCGTTTCCAGCCCAAACGTTCCCACTCTCAATATTAAACTATATTTTAGGGTAAAATACCAAATTAGAGACGTACCGAAAACACGGGTGTTACAGTGCCGAATTTGATAATCTTCATAGAACGTACGTGCTGATAACGTGTTATAGGAAAAACATAATAGAACAACAGTAAATAGAGAGAATGAAATATGTAATTTTCATTAATCATAAGCCCTTTAAATAGGGAGAAGTTTACAAAGAAAATGAAACATTTATTATGGTAAATTCTAATACTAGGAAAATATTTTGTCAATCACTTCATTTTGATGATGGCATATAATCCTTCAACATGATTAAGTATTATTTACATAATACTCTTATCTATATCTATATAGATATAAAAAGAAAACCCGATATTTATTAGATGACATCTTCTAACATCAAGATTCTTATTTTTCTAGATTGGTTGATTTCTTTAAAATGTCTAATATTGTAAAAAATTTTCTACCCTTATATATAGATGTTTGTTTTATTACCCACATGATTTTTTTTGGTATTTTTACATATTTGCAATTTAAAATAACCTCCAAATAACCATAAACTCCTTCTCCTTGCACGACCTCTACCTCTTCCCCCCCCCCCCCTCTCTCTAACAATCAATTATTAATTATTTTTCAATAAATTCATTCGGTTATATGCAACCTCCATCATAAATCGATAATATTCTTCTACCCTAGAAATATAACTTATTAATTGATTCAACTTTTCATATTCTTCTTCTTTTAATTACTATAAGTCAATGTATATAAATGAAATGCTTGTGAGAATTTTAATATATTTTAGTATACATGATAAAATAAATCAGTTAAAACCTATTACAATTAATATATAATCAATGTATATAAATGAAATAGTTATGGCAATTAAAAAAACTTATTATAATCAATATACTTTTATCTAAATTTCTTGCTAAAAGATTAATCTAAGTAGTGAACTTTTGTTTATAGTTAAAATATTTAGTGTTGTGTCGACTTTTTACACTTGTTTTTGTAGATAATTACACCATTAAAATAAAAAAAAACAACTTACTGTCTAAACAAACCATTTAGATCTTGAAATATGTCCAAGAACATGAAAATTCATCGTTAAGGTACATATATAATACTAGGGGTGTGCAGAAAGTCAACTGATCCAATAAGAACCGACTGATCAAATTAGAACCGACCAACAATGATTGGATATCCAATTGTAGTTGGATCGGATTGGATTGAAAATTTCAACATCCAATTTGGATAGGTCGGTTCTTGGATGACAGTCCAGAACCGACCAAAGTCGACCGAACCGAACCGACCAACATCCAATTACCCATCCAACTATCATCCAATTAATTTGTTTGCAATTTGCTTAAATTTGAATCTGTTTTGTGTTGGTTTTTGAATTTTTAGTCTCATTTGTGTTGGTTTTAACACATATTAAAAGTGATTAATCAATTTATTTCATTGTTAAAAAACTGGATTAAATTAACACATTAAGTGGATCTGATCTGATCCGATCATCCATTGAATGTTGGATGGATCTAATCCGATCCAATGGATATCCAATAAGAATATTCGATAGATATCCAATCCGATCCAATGGATATCCAATAAGAATATCTAATTTATGGAACCAAACTGATCCAATCATCCATTGGTTTGGAAAAATCCAACAAAATCCAACATCCAATGGATGATCGGATCGGTTCAGTTGGAAAAATCCAACATCCAAAGGATGATTGGATCGGTTCAGTTCCCCTCACATCCATTTGATGTCAACTGATGAACAACCCTATATAATACTACGTATAAGTCATTCTATACAATTCTCCAATCTCAATTAATTTTTAGTTTGACTTTTTTGCAAGCATTATATTTCACACAAGTCATCCACAACACTAAAAAAACTTTGGGTATTATTAATTATAATATAACATTGGTACTCACAGAAGGGGTGGTAAAATCCACATTAAGAACGACCCATTATAAGCCTAATTCATATAATAATCACAAGCCCAAATATCACAACAAATAAAAATCAGCCAAACTAAAAGACGTAGGCAATTCTGGTGGATTAAACTGTAAGGTGATTGATAAAAGATCAACAAAGATAACAGTAGTTTTATGTGTACTTACTATAAATGCAATAATCTTTTTAATGCCTTCAACATCCTTGGCTTGCCTGAATAATAATCACGTCAATATTAATACCAAATGCATGAATACACAAGCGAGCAAGAAAGGAGTAGATTGTATTGCAACTAACAAATAAAAATACACACAAATATTTTATCTTTAATTGCCAACATGCTATCACATAAGGTACCTGAACCCACATCAGGTTTTATCTATCTTTTAGTAGATGCAACAGTTGTACTATCCAATGATGTTTCGTATTCACATTTAATAGAGACGACCTTGACCAAAAAAGGAACTATTGTAAAAATTCCTTGTCAAGAGAGATATATAAACATGAAAACCAAAAATAATGGCAAATGTTTGCATATAAATCATCGTCAGAAGAGTAAATTACAAGAATGGTATGTCGAGTGAAAATTAACCATCACTTTTAGTCCCATGCCATTATCTACAATACTTCAACTTCCTTTTGGGTAGCAAAGCCAATAGGTCCTTCCATGAATGGTTGCCTAGCATATAAGCTTCATTCTTCCTAAAAGGGTGTTCATGCCCTTTTGACATGTACCTCTACACACCTACGACTGACAATTACCTCTTTTGGAGGCCTGTCTTGCTGATAATCATACTGAATATCATGTGGACCTGAACCTTTCACAGATACAACATACTCTATCCCAGGTATCTGACATTTTTATAAAAAAAACAGAAGCGAGCAAAAAAAGGAGTACATTGTATTACAACTAACAAATAAAAATACACATTAGTACTTTATCTGTAATTGCCAACATGCTATCACATAAGAAATAGAAGAAATTTTATTTCAAAGAGCTGGCCCAATCAAGCTGATAGTCCTTAGTCAATTAATTACATTCCTACCTTTATGCAGCCTATAGAAAAACTTAGAAAGCAAAAGGCATTCTAGGTACAAATGTTGAGAGCATTGTTGATCATTGACAAACCACCTTTTCATTAATCTTAGGATCTCATCTGAAAAAAAAATCAACCATATTCCTGCATAATATTTCTCGAAGAAGTCATGTATACAATAGACATGGATATCTATATCGTCCTTTTCGCAATAGGAATGATCAACCAAAACAAGCTTGATCGTGGAAACAATCACTCGAACCCGATTCAAATCATCATGCTCGATAAAAGAAAAAGGGAAGCTCAAATAAATATAGCACTACTTCTAGTAAAATAGCGCTCCAAGCAAGCACAAATAAAGAAGGAATTTGTGATACAAAAACCAAAATAACACATATCGCAATTCTGACCCCCCAGCATACTCCCCAAGAGAAAGACAAGTAGATATGTAAAAAAGAGTAAATACACATGCATTAATTATACAGTTTGTATCTGTATTGCACAATTTTTATCACTTTTCAACCGAGAGATTATACATTCATCCATTATTGTGAGTGTTCAACAACAAATCATACCAAAACTATAAAAAGGTATAAATAAATAAAACGACAACTAAATTACAACAAGGTTTAAAGCAACCGCCAAAGCATCCAACATGAGCCTAACTTCTAGTCTATTAGTGCACAAATATGTTGGATCCAAGATCATGGGAATTAAAAGTCAAAGCTCAAGTCAAAGCCTCTTAAAGCAAAGTCAAAGTCAAAGCTTCTTAAAGGGGAAAGTCTACAAAGTCAAGGGTGTTAGTTTAGCTTGTTGTTTTTGTCTTTGTAATGTTCATAGGTATAAATAGCTTTGTGTGTCCCACAATACAAGTTCTAATCAAGATTATCAACCACAAACTCAATTCAAATTGTCATTTGTCATTGATCTCCAATTCAAAGATTACAAAACGATTACACATGATGCTTTCTCTCTCTACTTTCTCTCTCTAAGACTCTCTCTAGATGTATACGGCTAAGTTCTCCTTACTTGCACACACATTTTAATTACCCGCTTACAAGAAAGAAAAACAAAAACTATTTAACTAAGGTATAATTACAAAGACAAAAACTAAAACAAATTGACTTTGACTTATTACAAAGAACTTTGACTTTTGCTTGAAGGTTTGACTTGAGCGTTGACTTTGACTTTCATGATCTTGTATCCAACATATTTGTGCACTAACAATCTCCCCCTTTTGATTCAAGATCATCTTCAAAAAGATATGCATTGAAGTTCCCCCTTTGGATTCAAAATAAATTTCAGCATCAAATGACAATCACCCTCTTTCGGATAAACTTGTACTTCTCTTCAAATGAATTTCATCTTTAAAGCACATTCTCCCATTTTCAAGAACATTCTCTTTCTTTAAGTTTCTGACAAACAATTTTGCTTTGAAAGTCAATCTCCCCCTTTGGGTAAATCTGTTAAAAAACAATCTGTCTTTTCTTTGAACTACCTTTAGATCTTATGTAATCTCCTCCAAAGTCTGTAATTATCTTTTGCAAGAATCTTTAATAGTCTCCCCAAGGTAATAAAAATCTCTTCCAGACTTCAGAAAATAAATTATCTTCAGATTTAGCTCACTTTTCTTCAGCAATTCATCTTCAAAGAAACTTTCAGCAAATCTTCAACAAACTTTCCGAATCTTTGAACTTTTTCTTTCAAATCATGAACAATCTCCCCATAACAAATAATAATTGTTCTTCAAATCATATTTCTTGAAATTACTTCTCCCAAATATAAACATGTAACATCCTCAGATTCAAACATTTCTTGACCATGTCTCTCCCTTTTTGATGATGTAGAGCATAGAAATCATCAAAACTTCTTCAAGAAATGTCATAATTTTCTGACCATTATCTTTCAAAAATGAGCCACTGAACATCCATCAATTCATAATGTATTCATCCGAATCTTTGCAAATTCAGACAAATAAGAATGTAACCCCTAATCAACAAATGAATCAGTTAATATGCCTGTAAGTAACACGAAGTCACTTAGTACAACGAATGTACTCTACAAGGAGTTTTATTGATGTTCACTTCCCAGGTCTTCCATTCAATCATCGAATAACACAAGGTTAAACTATGAACGTTCCGACAGAAAAACAAATTTTTTGTGTGTTCGTGCTTGTGTATGAAAGAATTTAAACATGAATGTTTATAAAGCTCAAAATGTGTAAACCATTGAGACAACAACAGTAATACACAGACTCAATTGTGTATGATCGAAGTGCGAAGGTGGGGCAGACTTCCTTCTGTTTCAATATCCACATCTTCCGAATGAAGACGAGATAGATTATGTGTTGCGTCCCCAAGAAAAATTGAAACATCTCTTTGTTGAGAAAGAAATGAGTAGTTGGTGGGGTTTAAGCAAGACTTGGCATGGGCTAGTTTCTTGTTTCAATGATGTTCACGAAAGAATTGTGAAACAACAGTAATATGGTTGTCCGACTTAGAAAAAGTTGGTGCAGAATTTGATATTCTTTTACTCTGATCTCTGACCCTCTTTCTTTTTAACATTTAAGCTCACTTCTAATCAAATTATCTTTTCATTTTATCTCATCACACATCCACACTCAGATATTGACCCCTCGCCTCTCGATGACTCTAGAATAACTTCTTGGGTAGGAAACACTGGTTATCATGAATCCATAGAAGTTCAATTAAGCTCACACAATTCCCATGTATTTGTCCTAGAAGCAAAATGTTGCTCAATTGGTTTAACTTTTTCAGTTAAAGCGCAATATGAAATACATGTCAGATATTTGTATGCTCAGTAAGATAATCATGAAGATTTAAGCATTTTAAATATGAAAGATTTTCTCATAACAAGTATATTTGAAAGAATGAAATGAATACAAATTGCTTGTTTGAGAATCTGACAATGTATGGAAAAGATCAAATATGAATGATTCATCATGAAAAGCTTAGGTCATGAAAAATTGGATATTGTCTATAAGAACAAGTATAGACATTCTTGAAAGAAACATTTTGAATGAATTAACGCTCAAACATCAATGAAGTTCAAACGGAGTGTCTTACCATCGAAAATTATGTTCAAATTTTGAGACATGGTAAGAACTTAGTCAATAAAAGTACTAAACCGGTGTGTATGAATACTTGACAGTATATGGAAAAGATAATACACAAGTATATATCTTTGGAAACACACGGTTTATTAAACATGAAAGTACAAAATAACGAAAACATTTAAAATCACACTTATGTATTCATGAAATCTGTTTAATAATCGAGAAGTGGGTTGAACGTTTAAGAATATGTTTTCATGTTTGAAAGTCGTCCATCTTTCAAACATATATAAGATTAAGAATAGAATAATCCTTACGCTAATCTTAAATCTCATGAAGTCAGCTCCAAAGTCATGATAGATATGATCACGTAAGCCCCCCCTCAAAATCTTCATTTAGTCAAAAAGTCGTCAAATACAAAGTCTTATTCACAAACTTTATTGAAAAATAAGGACATGAAAGCAATAAAACTTTTAAGAACGAGTTCTGATCAAATGTAATCAAAAGTCAATATCCTTACTCCCCCTGAACATATGCATTCGCAAAATATGTCAGTGAAAAATATATGCAACAAAATTTATAACTCCCCCTAGAAAGTAGATCATCTAAGAAATATCTCACTCTCCCTGAAAACATGAACAAAACCTTTCAGTGTAGATATCGTTCAGATTAAAAATAAAGAAATGAAGAAAAATAACAAAAATAAACTGTACTAGGTAACTACAGATTATGTCTTAAGGTTTTAACATGCCCAGTTTTGAAATGAAAAAATTAAATCTCTTTTCGTCTAACGGATTGGTAAACAAATATGCAAGTTGATAATCTGTGTTTACAAAGTAAAGTTCAGTTGTACCTTTTTCGACATTATCTTTGATAAAATGATATCTCATATCAATATGTTTAGTCTTTGTGTGCTGAACAGGATTAGCTAATATTGCAATGGCGCTTTTCGAATCACAATATATTGGAATCTTGTTGAACTGAAAACCATAGTCTCGAAGTTGTGTCCTCATCCACAAAACTTGAGAGCAGCAACTGACAGCAGCAACATACTCTGCTTCAGCAGTCGAAGTGGAAACACAAAGTTGTTTCTTTGATGCCCAGCTTACGAGATTGTCTCCAAGAAATTGAATGTGACCCGACGTGTTTTTCCTGTCTAGCATACAACCTGCATGATCTGTGTTTGAATACGTTGTTAGCTCAAAACCTGTATCTTTATGATACCACAAACCAAGATCTGCAGTTCCCTTCAGATATCTAAATATCTGCTTTACAACCGACATATGGGATTCTTTAGGCGAAGCTTCATATCTAGCACATAAGCATGTAGAAAACATAATATCTGGCCGACTAGCCGTCAAATACATTAAAGAACCAATCATTCCTCTATAGGTTCTAACATCAACAACTTTTCCCGAAAGATCAGCTCCAATTTTAGTTCCTGATGCCATCGGGGTTAAAATTGGAGTACAATTTGACATATTAAATTTCTTTAAAATGTCAGCAATATACTTCGCTTGATTTATAAAAATCCCCGTAGAAAATTGTCTAACTTGTAATCCGAGAAAGAAGTCCATCTCTCCCATCATACTCATCTGAAAACGTGACACCATGAGGTTAGAAAAATTCTTACAATACTTTGGATTAGTTGAACCAAATATGATATCGTCCACATATATTTGAATTAAAATGATATCAGCTTTCTCCCATTTAAATAAAGTGGTGTCAATTTTACCTTTTGAAAATCCAGACTTGACAAGGAATTTGGATAATACGTCATACCAGGCTCAAGGGGCTTGTTTGAGTTTGTAAAGTGCTTTGTCTAGTATATAGACATGATCAGGTTTGTCCGCAGTTACGAATCCTTCAGGTTGAGAAACGTGCACCTCTTCTTTTAATAATCCATTCAGAAAGGTTGTCTTGACATCCATCTGATAGATCGTAAAGTTCTTATGTACAGCGTAGGCTAGGAACATTCTAATCGCCTCAATATGCACAATTGGTGCATACGTCTCATCATAATCTATGTCTTCCTCTTGTCTGTGTCCCTTGGCTACAAGTCTTGCTTTATTTCGAATAACAACACCATCTTCATCCTTTTTATTTTTGGATATCCACTTGGTGCCAATGATTGTCTTTCCTTCAGGACGGGGCACCAATCGCCAGACTTTAAGCGCTTCAAATTGGTTGAGCTCTTCTTGCATGGTTGTAACCTAATCAGGATCACAAAGAGCTTCTGAAACTTTTGTTGGTTCTATTTTGCTCAGGAATGAATCAAATAAGCATTTATTTGTTGTTGCAGACCTAGTTTGCACTGGATTTGACGGATCTCCAATAATTTGATGAACCGGGTGCTCTTTGGTCCACTTGTATACATGAGGAAGTGGATTAGATGCAGATTGATCATGTTGAACATCCATATATCCACTTTCTTCTTCTTGTTCAGTATGGGGTTCAGTTGAAGTAATCGGTGCAGAAGTTTCAGTGGATTGGACATTTGATGTCTATTGAGTAGGCATTACCGTACATCCAACTGAATGTGTAACTTCTGGATCGGTAGTTTCATTAGTAACTTCAACTAAGTGAGTAGGTGTTTGAATTTGAGTTTCTTCATGAATCGGGGAATCAGATTTAGGGGCTGTTTACCAACTCTTTCTGGGTAAGTGCTGTATGGGTAAGAGCGTTGTCCTAGGTAAGAGTTGTCTAAGATAAGAGCTGTCCGGATAAGAATGCTTACCAAATATTTTGTGGTAAGTGCTTACCAAAAGAAAATGACCATTTTAACCTTTTTATATTGATATGCTTAATAAAGTGAAATTATTTCTATTACTAATAATTTAATGGAAGAAAAAAAGAAATTTTCATACTTCAAAAGATTTTTCAACCAATGGCAGAAAAACAACACATTTTTTCACTTTCTCCCATTGTTTCCACTTTCCATTACCAGATATTGTTTTTCCAATGGGATTTTCTTCCTTTATCCCCCATCTTCTTCTTCTAAGCCATCCACCATAATAAATAGTTAAATACATAATAATAGTAATAAATTAATTAATTAATTAAAAATCATCAAACATCACAACAACTTCTTCTTCTCACCCTATATATAACCACCACATACAAAATCATCTGCAAAACCCCAAAATCAACCAACTTCGATCCGAGTTTCAGGTTTTTTCAGATGAGTTTCATCGTCGGAAGATTAGTAGCAGGTAAAGAAGGTGCTTACTTCTTACAAGAATCCAAGCACGCCGTCAGTCGTCTCGTTGAACGAACCAATAATCCCACCGTCGTCGCCTCTAATCGTCCTCCAATTCACCAAACCCTTGACAACGAAGCCGATATCCTCCCGGAGATTTTGAAGCACAGTTTACCGTCCAGAATTTTTCGGCCACCTTCCGATTCGACTCTAACAACTGGATGAAAGGAAGGGCGTCTTGTGGAAATAAAGAATCTGACTGGGGTAAGCATGATTTTGATACTAGACGGGTAAGTTTTCGGTCAGCACTTCGGTTAGAATTCAGTCCGATCAGATATTTGGTAAACACGTTGACCGCTGACCGAGTCAGATCTGCTGACCGATTCAGTCCGGTCAGCAGCTAGTAAGCAGGGCCTTAGTTAAGACATCTGATGTGATTGGATGATTACTACTTGAATCTTCAGATCTGTCAATCACAACAGGTTTAGTCAATTTAGTACCAAGAAACTCATCATAGAAAAATTCAAACAATAAATCTAATTATGTTAAATGAGATGTTGATGTTGACGCTTTATCAGAATTAGAAACATTAACGCAGGTTCTGGCCTGATTTGTCCAGAAGCTAAAACTCTTGTTATAACGGGTTCTAAACTGCTTTGATCAGAAGCCATTTCTTCATCAAATGTAACGTTTACGCTCTCCACAACTATTTTGGATTTCTTCATGTAAACTCTGTATGCAGCAGATGTCTGAGAATATCTAATGAAAATGCCTTCATCAGCCTTAGGACTAAACTTGTTCAAATTCTCCTTGTCATTCTGCACAAAACACCTGCATCCAAAGATGTGAAAATGTTTAATGCTAGGTATTCTATTATTAATCAAAGCATATGGTGTTTTACCAAACCGACGATGAATGATTGAGCGATTTTGCGTATAACATGCAGTAAAGACAACTTCGGCCCACAAAAATAAAGGTAGATCGGACTGGCTCAGCATCGTTCGTGAAGCCTCAACAAGAGTCCGATTTCGTCGTTCAACTACCCCATTTTGTTCCGGAGTCCTGGCAGCAGAAGTTGATGTGTTATCCCGACCGAGTCGAGATAATCGTCAACAATTATGTTCTTGAATTATGTGCCATTATCAGTTCGAAGAAGCTTAACTGTTTTCTGCAAGTTCACTTGAACGGTATTTAGGAATGAGATGATGACATCGGGTGTCTCATCTTTCGATCTTAGAAATTTGACCCAATGTATCTTGAATAATCATCCACAATCACCAAGACGTATTTCTTTCCGTTGATGCTTTGAGTTTGAATTGGACCACAGAGATCCATATGCAGCAGTTCTAAAGGAGTACTTGTGCTCGATTCAGGCTTAGGCTTATGAGAAGCTCTTTTCATCTTACCTTTCTCACACGCAACACACAAATGTTCTTTGACATATTTCAGCTCAGGTAAACCCTTAACCAAATTACCAGTCACCAACTTGTTGATGTATCGGAAGTTGAGATGAGATATCTTCTATGCCATAACAAGCTTTGTTGCATAGAGGCTCTAGAAAGTAGACACACCGCATTATCAGTCTTGACTTTTGACAGATTGATCGTGTAAAGATTTGACTTTCGCGTCCCGACCAAGAGTTCTTTACCATCTTCAGTTCTAACGCAACATCGCTTGGCCTTAAAATTCACCTCTAAATCCTTGTCACAGAACTGACCAATGTTGAATAGGTTGTGTCCTAATCCTTCAACATAGCTCACATTCTTAATCGTTACATTTTCTTGCACTACGTCTCCATATCCCAAGATTGGTGAAAAATGGTCATTCCCAAATCTGACGTTGCCGTAGAATTTCTCTATATAATTAGATAAAATATCGTTCTGCTCGGTCATATGCTTGGAGCAACCAGAATCCCAGTACCACATATGACGGGTCTGCATAGGAGAAATCATACAACAACAGATTTAGGTACCCATTTATATATGGGTCCTTTCAAGTTAGCACAAGATTTTGGCACCCATATGAATTTGAGTCCCATTTTATTTTGAAAAACATGAGAATGATGTATATAATAAGTACCAAACCAACAATCAGAATATTGTCAAGTCACAAAATCATTTCGACGATATGTGGAAGACTTATTAGGAGACGGATAAATTGGAGCAATTGCTTTATTGAACAAGTCTTGTAAGAAGATACAAGTTTTGTTTTATGAGAAACAATATTACCAACTACATTAGTAACACTAACCGTAAACCTATTACATTCAGTATCAGAAAATGATTTTGTACTCTCTCCAACTTTCTGCTTTGGTTTCCATTCTGATTTCACTTCAGGCTTTTTCTTTTTCACGTCTGAAACATATGAACTTTGAAAGTTAGAACTGTGAGATTTAAAAGATTGTCTTTTCCTAGATTTACCAGTGTTAATCTGTTTCTGGGAATGCATATTATTTTTCTTCTTACCTTTGGCATGTTTGGTACTCACAGAAACCAGTTTATCAACTTTCGTTGATGATTCACCCTTTTCAAATACACTTGGTAAACCTTTGGAATTTAAAATAAACTGAGAATGATCTGGAAGTTTTGCATTAAAATCAAATTGATCAACACATTCATCAAAACAATCATCAAAGTTTAGAAAATTAAACTCTTCATCAAACAGAACATTAACATCATTTGACTTAGAATCTTTGGAAGACTTTGAGAAATCAGTATTTACAAAAACAGTTGAAAATACCATTTATTCTAGTCTAGTCAAAATTATGTCTTCTGCAAGAGTGTTTTCAAGTTCAGAAATTTTACTTTCTAAAATGAGTGGAGGAACATAAATTTTGCCTTCAATCGATTTTGCCTCCATTTCCTCTGTAGAATAGCTTTGAAAATAATCATTAAAAGAAATTTTGACTGTTTGGAAATGTAACTAGAGTTCAACTTCTCATAACGAAATGGAAGTTGCATTTTAGTTTTATTTTTCATTTTCTCATTTTCCTTAGCTTCTTCCTCATCTGATGATTTTGTCCATTTAACTCTGAGTTCAGGATATTTAGGTGCCAATTTTAGAAAACCAAAATCATATAAAGCAGACACTTTAGAAATACCCTTTTTCAAATAATGTAGGTTATCGTAACCAATACCCCAACATTCACTACTCTCTTTTGGTTTATTAAGATGAATGGTTTGTTCAGTTTGACCTCTAGTATAAAGTTTTTCTTCCAAAACATTCACTTTATCAACCAAAGACTTGTTTTCTTTCTTTAAAGATACACACTTTTTAGCAACCTCTTTAATCTCAAGTTCACACAGTTTGAATTTTGAAGATGTTTCAGATAATTGATTATGGATTACAGTCTTTTCTCTAGCACTGGTATCAATATTTTTGTGTAAAGTTTCAATCAATACATTCTTCTCAACAATATCATTGTTGAGTTTCAGTGTTGCTTGGTTTTTCTTTTCAATGATACCTTTTTCGCGTTTAAGTTTAGACTGCAAATCCTGAAGTTCAACCATCATGGATTGCATTTGAGTTAAGAAATCAGATTCAGACATATCACATACCTCTTCAGAATCCTCCTCATCAGAATCTTCTTCAGCTACTTTCTGACCCATGAAGCACATATGGGCAGTTTCTTCCTTGTCACTCTCAGGCTCAGAGTGATCCAACCAGTAATCATCTCCAGTCATTAATGTTTTGCCAACTTTTTTCTACTTGGCCAGAAGCATCTTGTTCTTGTAGTATTCAGAATTACGAACTTTTGGCTTTCGACAGTCTTTGGCAAAATGGCCTACTTTGCTACAATTGTAGCACTTGACTGGTTCAGCCTCTTTCTTCTCATCATACCTATTCCCATACTTCTTTGCTTCAAGCATCTTCTCTTCAAATCTTTTACTTTCTACTCTCTCTTTGTGCTAAAAATTCTTTGACCCTGACGAATACCGGTGATTGTTTGACCCTGACTTTTTGTAAAATTTCTTCTGGAAATCCTTAGTCAATAGGAGCATTGCTTGCTTTAGGTTCTCACCGTCATCAGAATCAGAATCATCACTAATCTCTTCATCAGATTCAAACACCATCACCTTCTTCTTCTTCTTCTTCTTCAGACTCACTGGTCTTTTCTCCTTTCTCTTAATCACCAAGGCAACAGGATCAACTATAGGTTTCTCAACTTTATTCTTTTCATCTCTTATCTCCTCTACTTCTTCCTCATTCTGTCGTAGAGTCTCATAAACTTCATATAAAGTAATCTCATTGAGATCTTTCATCTGCTTCATTTGACGAGTAAATCTTTTCCACTCAGGTTGTAAGATACTCAGAAACTTTACATTCAGTTCAATCTGAGATTTCTTTACTCTGTTTTTGCTCAGCTCATTCAGAAGTGTAACAAATCTGTCAAACGTAGCCTCTAGACTTTCACCTTCCTTCGCTTTAAACTCTTCATAGTTATTGAGACAGTTTGAAACTTTCAGCTGATTGCCAATCTTTGATCCTAACATCATTTTCTCTAGTTTGATCCCACATTTGTTTACCAGTTGCGTTGTAGTTGTCTATCTTCACATAGATCTCATTGAGAATACCTTGGAGTAGAAAAGATCTAGCTAGCATGTCAGCTTTGAGTCTCTTTTTCTGTTCTTCAGAATATTCCGCTACATCCATCGGATATTCGTTGTTCACTACCTCTACTCCATCAGCTTCAGTAGAATGAATCTTTGTTGGAGGCTTCATCACTAGTTCTTTCAAAGATAGTCTGATGTAATCACCAAGTTCATTTCTGTCAATGAAGTCCAGAAATCTGTCTTTCCACTGTTCGTATTCACCTTTGAACAACACTGGTGGTTTGACATCGGTTCCGATAGAGAGTGCATCCCTTGAAGTCATCCTGACAAATAAATTGTAGAATAAGAACTTAAAATGATCGTTAGTTCAAAAGAAATCAGTATTCAGAAAAACTTAGAAAGATTTTTCAGAAATATAAATTTCCAAAAATTTTCTAAGTCAAGAATTCTGACACCACTGAGCAATTCGTAGAAAATGAACACCAGAATTCGCAGAAACTGAACAATTCGCATAACACTTAGATCACAATTCGTATACAAGGAACAATTTTCACGATTTGATATACGAATTCTACGCAATTCGCACGTCGCTATAAGCGAAATATGAGAAATTTGCACGACGTTATATGCGAATTCTGAGCAATTCGCATATGACTTTATGCGAATTCTTGACTTGAACAAAATTTTGAAATTTAAGCTCTTCGCATGAACTTTTCGTATAACAGGGATATACGAATTCAACACTTAGAAAAATTTTCTTGATTTTCAATGCGAAAAGTTCAAGAATTCGTATGAAACACTTATGTGAATTCTACGAAATTCGTATGCCTCCTTATGCGAATTCTCCACTTTTCATATAAAGGCCTATGCGAATTTTGTCCTTAGAAAAATTTTCCACCAACTTTTCGTATAAAGGAGTTATGCGAATTCTTCACCTCTCGCATAAAGCAGTACGCGAATTATGTGCTTTTCGTACACCACTCTTATGCGAATTCCATACTTGTCTTTTTTAAAAACAAAAGCTAAGTGAAATCCTTCACTATGTGAGTTCTTCGTGCGAGTTCTTCAAGGATTATGTGAATTCTTTAGATCTCGATCATTTTTTACTCTGAATTCACAGATTTCAACTCAAATCTTGGAATTTGATCACAAAATTTGACACTTTGCTCACAATACGATCGAGAACAACCCTTGGGCATCAATTCCTCCAAGAACAAACATGATCAAAGAATTTGATCAATTCACAGTACGATAACAGTGTTCGACTGAAAAATCACAAAAATTCAAATTGAATCCAAAATTACAGTGCAATAGTGATTATTATCTATAAAAATTGATTATATGATGCTAATCGAACACAAATCGATCACTAATTCACTCAATTACACATTGAAATTCACAAATCGATCGAAACTCAAAAACTCAGGGTGCGAAGCATTTTTCTTGAAAATTCAATCGAACTTCTGCTCTGATACCAATTGTGTGTCCCACAATACAAGTTCTAATCAAGATTATCAACCACAAACTCAATTCAAATTGTCATTTGTCATTGATCTCCAATTCAAAGATTACAAAACGATTACACAGGATGCTTTCTCTCTCTACTTTCTCTCTCTAAGACTCTCTCTAGATGTATACGGCTAAGTTCTCCTTACTTGCACACACATTCTACTTACCCGCTTACAAGAAAGAAAAACAAAAACTATTTATACTAAGGTACAATTACAAAGACAAAAACTAAAACAAGTTGACTTTGACTTATTACAAAGAACTTTGGCTTTTGCTTGAAGGCTTGACTTGAGCTTTGACTTTGACTTTCATGATCTTGTATCCAACATATTTGTGCACTAACAAGCTTTTGTTCCTTTCTTAATAGTGTAGCACTTTGAAAGATCATATTTCTAGAGAGAAATATTGAGAGAGAAAGCATTGTACAATGTTTAATTCAAGATCAATAATATGGCATTTTATTTGGATTTCTTGTTGTTATCATCTTGATTTGCACATTTAGTGGGACACACAATTGGTATCATAGCAAGCACGAAATTAGAGAACTTCAATAAAAGATATGTGAATTTTTTGGTCGAACTCAAGAACTCGCACATCTGTCTGACTAAGAATCAATTTCTTGATTCTATGTGTTTTTTATCGTAATTCCTGTTGATTTCTATGCGTATATAGTTTTAGTACACATTTCCTTCAAGTTGTAATCACAAATTCACATAATTTCAATGTCGATTTCTTGAATTTGTATCTGTTTGTGTTTTCGACTTCAACGCACTGTATTCTTGATTGAGTTGTAATTGTTGTTGTTTTTGGTAAAATCAATTGCTTGTAATCTGTTCTAGTTGAATTCGTGGACAAATTGGTGCAATTTCAGAAGCCAATTTGAAGATTTGAATGGATTATTGATTGATTGAAGCGTTTTTCAGCCGAAAACCCAAGAACACGCAAGATCTGTACTTTTCGCATGTTTTTTAGTATATTTCACATGGCTTGTGAAACTTGAGAAAGCTAAGGATAGAACTCGCATAACACAGTGTACGAGAAGTTAAGAATTCACACGTGTCAGCATACGAAAAGTGAAGTTTAAAAGTCTAAGAGATAATTTCGCATAATACCGGATACGAAAAGTGGGAATCCACATCCCATTGTGTGCGAATTTAGAGGAATTCGCATCTAGAGGCCTAAAAATTTTCTAAGTCCACAACACACATCGATACGTGAAGTTGAAAGTGGTGAATTTGGCTAAGTGTAGAATTCGCATAAGCTTAGTGTGCGAAAAGTTCAAGGTCTAAAAGATTCTAGGTCAAAAATTTGCAGCCTTAGTTGTGCGAAAAGCCAGGATCCGTATCTCACGTCGTGCGAAAAGTGAGAAATTTGCATAGTTCGGCGTGCGAAAAGCAAGATTTCGCATACAACAACGTGCGAATTGTAACTTCTCGCATCCCTTTACGTGTGAAAAGTGAGAGTGTTTGTTCTTTCGTGTGCTAATTTTAGCTTGTGTGCGAAAAGCTTTCATAGTTGCATGAGGATGCTATACTTGTCATTTTTCTGACTGAGTTTTCAGTAAATTTTCATTTTTTCTGATTTTGTGTATAAATATATGTGCATTTGATCAAGATGACTTCTAGGGATGCTCTTGCTATCGGAACGGATGTCAAACCACCGTTTTTATTCAAATGAGAGTATGAGCAATGGAAAGACCGGTTTCTGGACTTCGTTGACCGACATGATCTTGGTGAGTATATTAGAATGTCTCTGAAAGAAGGTCTCATGAAACCTCCAAGGAAACCTCATACTACGGAAGAAAATGGAGAAGAGGTTGTCACGGCAGTATATGAACTAGATCCATATCAGTATACAGACGAAGAGAAAAAGAGGTACAAAGGTGATAAATTGGCCAAATCTTTTCTACTCCAAGGAATACCGAATGAAATCTATGTGAAAATAGACAGCTACAAAGCAACCGGTAAACAGATGTGGGATCAATTGGAAAAGATGATGTTAGGTTCTAAGGTGGGTAATCAGATGAAAGTTTCAAACTGCCTCAACAATTATGAAGAGTTTAAAGCTAAAGATGGTGAGAGTCTAGAGGCTACATATGACAGATTTGTCACTCTTCTGAATGAGCTAAGCAAGAACAGAGTGAATAAATCTCAAATAGAGTTCAATGTGAAGTTTCTGAGCATCTTGAAGCCAGAATGGAAAAGATTTACTCGACAAATGAAACAGATGAAAGATCTCAATGAGATTCCATTACATGAGGTGTATGAGACTTTACACCAGAAAAAGGAGGAGGTAGAGGAGATAAGAGCGAAATAGAAGAAAGTTGAGAAACCAGTGGATGATCCAGTAGCATTAGTGGTAAAGAGAAAAGAAAAGAATTCTGTTAGTTTGAAAAAGAAGAAGAAAGTGGTGATTTCTGAGTCTGAACAAGAGGAAATTGATAGCTATGAGTCTGATGATGGAGAAAACCTGAAGCAAGCACTGTTACTTCTGACTAGGGCTTTTCAGAAGAAATTTTTCAAGAAGCCTGGATCAAACAACTAACGGTATTCTTCAGGTTCAAAGAATTATGAGCACAAAGAAAGAGTAGAGGGTAAAAGGTTTGAGGAGAAGAAACCTGAAACAAAGAAGTATCTGGAAGAAAGAGGTTGAACCAGTCAAGTGCTACAACTATGGCAAGATCGGACACTTTGCCAAAGATTGTAGGAAGCCAAAGGTAAAGAATTCTGATTACTATAAAAAATGCTCTTGGCAAAGCAAAAAGAGGCGGGCAAAGCTCTTATGGCTGAAGACGATCATTGGTTGGATGTTATCGGCTCCGAGAGCGAAAGAGTAGAGATTGCTCATATGTGCTTGATGGGACAGAAGGTTTCTGAGGAGGATTCGGACGAGGAAAATTCTGATGAGGTAAATGATATGACTGAATCTGATTTTCTTTCACAAATGCAATCCATGATGGTTGAACTTCAGGATCTGCAGTCCAAACTTAAACATGATAAAGGTGTCATTGAAAAGAAAAATCAAGAAATACTGAAACTCAACAAATACGTTGTTGAGAAGACTGTATTGATTGAGTCTTTAAAAAAAACATTGATACATTTGGTAAAGAAAAGACTGCAATTCAAAATCAATTATCTGAAACATCTTCTAAATTTAAAATGTGAGAATTCGAGATAAAAGAGGTTGCTAAAAAGTGTTTATCTTTAAAGAAAGAAAATAAAACTTTGATTGAAAAGATCAGTGGTTTGGAAGAAAAACTTTATACTAGATGTCAGATTGATCAAACCATTCATCTCAATAAACCAAAAGAGTTTACATTTTTCAATGAATATTGGGGTATTGGTTACAATAACCCACATTATTTGAAAAAGGGTATTTCTAAAACGCCTGCTTTATATGATTTTGATTTTCTACACCTGACAAAGAAACACCCTAAACTCAAAGTCAAATGGACAAAGTCATCTGATGAGGTAGAGGCTAAAGAAGATGAAAACCGGAAAAATAAATATAAAATGCAACTACCATTCCGTTATGAAAAACTACAATTCTAAACCTTCAAAGTTTCTCTCAAATGATTATTTTCAAAGTTACTCTACTGAGGAGATGGAGGCGAAACCCATTGAAGGTAAACTTTACGTTCCTCCACTCATCTTGGAAAGTAAAATTTCTGAGCTTGAGAATACTTTAGTAGAAGAGAGAATTTTGATTGATTTAGAATAAATGATATTTTTCACTGTTTTCTTAAATATTGACTTCAAATATGATGTTTCAAAGGATAAGAAGTTATTTTCAAATGCTTCCAAAGCTCATATATCTAATGATGATGATGTTTTGTTTGATAAAGAGATTGATTTTCAGAACTCTGATGATTGTTTTGATGAATGTGTTGAACAATTTGATTTTAATGCAAAACTTCCAGATCATTCTCAATTTGTTATTTCTTCTAATGGTTTACCAACTGTTTATGAAAAAGGTGAATCATCAACGAAAGTTGATGAACCAGTTTCTGTGAGCACCTATTATGCCAAAGGTAAGAAACAAAAGAAAAGTCACTCACCGAAACGGATCAACATTGGTAAGTCAAGAAAGAAACAATCTCAGAAATCTCACAGTTCTAACACTCAAAATTCATATGTTTCAGATATGAGAAAGAAAAGGTCTGAAGGAAAACTTGAGTGGAGACCAAGGAAGAAGATTAACGAGTCTACAAAATCATGTTCTGTATCGAATAGTAGTAGGATTAGTGTTAGTGATTGTGATAAAATTGATCAGTTTGCTTCTCATAAACAAAAACTTGTACACCCTTACAAGTTTTATACAATAAAGCAATTGATCCAATTACATCCGTCTACTACTCAATCATCCACATCTCGTAAAAATGATTTTGTTACTCGACAATATTCTGATCATTGTTTTGGTTCATATCATATATGTCGGTCCAACAACGTTTATCAAGTTTATAGAATACGACAACACAATAACGATTACCAACCTGTATTGATATATAACAAAGGTTACAAGGTTGATCGATTCAAGCTCTAGATTGTGTTCTCTGTTTTTCTCTCTTTTACACCTTTTTGTGTGTGTTTTTGTGTTTGTCTTAATCTGATCTGATTGAGAGATTGAGATACACTTGCTTAAAAGATCTAGTGTGTCTAACACACTACCTAACATAATATCTAGATTTAATATCTAGATATTATTTCTAAATAATATCTATTACAAAGATATTAAATAACAAACTATAATAAACTAACTAAACTAATAACTAACTAACTAGATTAATTACTTAAACAATACAATAACAAACAATTACTTTGACATTTATTACAAATAAACATTAGACTTTAATATCGAGAGTCGACATTTCGGCTTTAGCTTCAGATTGCGATCTTCAGTTTGGATGATCTTGAATCCAATAGATATGTGATCTAACAATCTCCCCCTTTGGATCAAGATCATTACTAAAAAGATTTTAGCAATTCAGTCTTCTTGTTCAGCTCAGAAGATGCAATCTCTTTCTCTACCTCTGAAATCAGCATGTCTTCAGGATACTTGCTTTTGAAGATTTCAATCTTAGACGTGATTCTTGAAACATGTGATCTTTGCCATTTCTTGTGTAGTCATTCTCCCCCTTTTTGATGTTAAGTGCAACGACTTCATCAAAACTATTTGTAAGAAATGTCTATCTTTCGGAGCCTCTGATTTGTCAATTCATAAGATATTCATCCAGATCTTTGCAAATCTAGACAAAGTAGTCGTGTAACACCTGAATCAACTAATGAATCAGTTAACTTGCCTGTCAGTAACACTAAGTTACTGTGTGTAACAAATACACAATGGAAAGGAGCTGTTTGATGTTGACTCCCCCAGGGCTTCCATTTAATCATCGAAACACCACAAATGTTATTTCTATAAACGTTATGACAAAGAAACAAATTCCTTGTGTGTTCGTGCTTGTGATAGAAAGAATTAAGCACTTGATGATTGCTTATAGGGCTCAAATTTGTGTAAACCACTGAGACAACAGTAAGTTAAACACAGACTCAATGTGCATGATTGAAGTGGGAAGGTGGGGCAGACTTCCTTCTTTTCAATATCCAGATTTTCCAAATGAAAATCAGATAGCATATGTGCTGCTTCCCCTTAGAAAAAGTGAAACACTTTGTATTTGAGTAGAAAATGAGTAGTTGGTGAGGTTTGATCAAGAGTTGGCATGGGCTAGTTGCCTATTTCAATAATGATCACAAAAGAATTGTGAAACACTAGAAATGTGGCTGCCCGACTCAGAAAAAGTTGGTGCAGAGTTGTGATATTCTTTTAACTCTGTTCTCACACGCTCTTTCTTTTAAACTTTTTGCTTACTCTAATCACACTCATTTCTTTTGACTTCTCACACTCAATCACTAAGGATTAACTTCTTGGGTAGAAATCACTGGTTAAGGTGATTCCATTGAAGTTGTGTTAATTCCTAGCACAATGAAATTCTTGTTTTTCTATGATGCACGTGAAGCTCAGATTGGTTTAAATATTTCAGTTAAAGCACAATTTAGATCATGAAAACATTTAAAATACACTCCCAAAATATAAAATCTGATGAAAAATCGGGAATTGAACATTAAAAACAATGTTTTCCAATGATTGAAAGTTGTCCTTCTTTCAACCATATATGAGATTTAAGATAAAGGATTATACCTTAACGTGTGATCTTTCATCTCATGAAGATAAGCATAAAGTCATAAACATATGAACTTGTAAGCTTCTCTCAAAAATTCTGCAAAAGTCTTATGTCAAGTCAAAGTAAAATTTATTCACTTAAATTGAAAAGACAAAAAGCAGTAAAACTTTTTAAAGTACGAGTTCTGATCAGAAATAATCAGAAGTCATATCCGTACTCCCCTTTTGTCTTGAAGAGCTCCCCCTAAATTCTTGCATTACAAAAAAAAATTGGCATTTAAAGGTACATGCAAAATTTTATGAGCTCCCCCTCGAAGTAATATTGACCAATTGTCAATTTCATCTCATACTCCCCCTTGGTTCATGAACATAATAGAGAAGTGCAGATATCAATCAGAGTTAAGAATGAAGAAATCATGAAAAAGTATAAAATTTAGAAAACTTTGATAGGTAACTACTGATTAAATCTTTAGATTTAACATACCAAGCTTAGAGACAAGAAAGGTAAACCTCTTTTCGTCTAAAGGTTTGGTAAACAAATCGGCAAGTTGATAATCAGTTTTTACAAAGAAAAGTTCAATTGTTCCTTTTTCAACATGATCTTTAATAAAATGATACCTGACGTCTATGTGCTTAGTCTTGGTGTGTTGAACAAGATTCACTGATATTGCGATGGCGCTCTTGGAGTCACAGTATATCGGGATTTTGTTGAAGTGGAAACCGTAGTCGCGCAATTGAGTTCTCATCCATAAGACCTGAGAACAGCAGCTAGCAGCAGCTACATATTCTGCTTCGGCCGTGGAGGTTGAAACACAAAGTTGCTTCTTCGATGCCCAACTTACGATCTTGTCACCGAGGAACTGTACATGTCCCGACGTGCTCTTCCTGTCTAACATACAACCTGCATTATCTGCATCTGTGTAGGCTGTTAGTTCAAAACTAGTATCTTTAGGATACCACAGACCAAGATCTGCAGTGCTCTTTAGATACCTAAATATGCGCTTCACAGCAGACATATGGATTTCTTTAGGATTGGCCTGATATCTTGCACATAAGCATGTTGAGAACATTATATCTGGCCTACTAGAAGTAAGATACATTAAAGAACCTATCATCCCTCGATAAGTCCTAACATCAACAGCCTTTCCCGAAGGATCGGTGCCAATCTTAGTACCTGGTGCCATTGGGGTACCAATCGGTTTTGAATTTTCCATTTGGAACTTCCGAAGAATATCCATAATGTATTTTGATTGATTGATAAAAATACCCGATGAAAATTGTTTTACTTGTAAACCGAGAAAGAAATTCATCTCTCCCATCATGTTCATCTAAAATCTAGACACCATAAGGTTTGCAAAATTCTTACAGTACTTAGATTTGTAGACCCAAAGATAATATCATCTACATAGATTTGAATTAAAATGATATCGGCTTTTTCCTTTTTGATAAACAAAGTGGTATCCACCGTTCCTTTTGAAAAACCAGACTTGACTAGAAAACTGGAAAGGACATCATACCAGGCTCGAGGAGCTTGTTTCAGACCGTAGAGTGCTTTGTCGAGAATGTAGACGTGATTCGGCTTCTCTTGATTGACAAAACCCTCTGGCTGAGAGACGTAGACTTCTTCCTTTATAATTCCATTCACGAATGTTGTCTTCACGTCCATTTGAAAGACCGTGAAGTTCTTGTGTGCTGCGTAGGCTAGAAACATTCTAATTGCCTCTAATCGTGCCACAGGAGCATATGTCTCGTCATAGTAGATTCCTTCCTCTTGTATGTATCCTTTGGCTACTAGTCTTGCCTTGTTTCGGATAACGGTACCCTCTTCGTCTTTCTTTATCTTGAAAACCCACTTCGTACCTATTATGGTTTTACCTTGAGGCTTTGGTACGAGTCTCCAGACTTGAAGTGCATCAAACTGATTCAGCTCTTCTTGCATTGAGATCACCCATTCTGGATCAGCAAGTTCCTCTGATACGCGTGTTGTCTCGAACTTGCTCAGAAAGGAGTCATGCATGCACATATTCATTGATGCTGACCTAGTTTGCACCGGTTTTGATGGATCGCCAATGATCTGGCTTAGCGGGTGTTCTTTGGTCCATTTATGTTCATGAGGCAGTGGATTATATGAATGTATGTCAGTTGTATCATCTATAAATCCACTTGTACCTTCTTCAGGTTGTTCAGGAGGAATTATGATTGCAGTTGAAGTGGTAGGTTCAGAAGGCTCAGCAGGTACAGTTTGTTCTGGCTGTGGATGGATCTGTACAGAACATTCTACTGGTTCAGCTACTTCTGTTTCTTCATCACATGGAACTTATTCAACTGTTGGAGTCGGCATTTGAATTGGAACTTCTTGTTGAATCGGGGCGTTGGATTCAATAGGAACATCTGAACTGGTTAGATGAGTAGTCGTTAAGTCTTCCATCCTGTCAACCATAACGGATTTCTTTACAATAGATCCAAGAAATTCATCATAAAACAATTCAAATAATAAGTCTAAATCAGATATATTATTAGTTGATGTTGATGCTTCATCTGATTTATTCTGTTGAGACGCAGGTTCTGGACTGAGTTGCCCAGAAGCTAGTACGCCGGTTATAACGGGTTCTGAACTGTGTTGTTCGGAAGCCATCTATTCATCAAACGTGACGTTGATGCTTTCAATCACCATCTTTGACTTCTTCAGATAAAAACGGAGTGCAGTTGATGTCGAGGAATAACCAATGAAGATCCCTTCGTCCGCCTTGGCACTGAACTTGTTGAGACTCTCCCTATCGTTTAACACGAAACACTTACACCCAAATATATGGAAATATTTGATTGTCGGTGTTCGGTTGTTGATTAAAGCATAAGGAGTCTTCTTGAATCTGTGATGTATCATGGAGCGATTCTGTGTATAGCACGCGGTCGATACAGCTTCAACCCACAAGAATAGAGGTAAGTCTGATTGACTTAGCATAGTACGAGCAGCCTCAACTAGCGTACGATTTCTTCTTTCGACCACTCCATTTTGTTGAGGCGTACGAGCAGCAGAGTATTGATGTGAAATCCTGACAGATTCGAGATATTCTTCAACCTTTTGGTTCTTGAACTCTGTGTCGTTGTCTGTTCTTAGAAAGTTGACCGATTTCTGCAGATTCACCTGGGTCGTCTTTAGGAATGTGATGAGAACATCTGGCGTCTCATCCTTTGAACGTAGAAACTTGACCCATGTGTATCGCGAGTAATCGTCCACGATCACGAGTATGTACTTCTTTCCGCCTAGACTCTGAGTTCGCATCGGACCACATAAGTCTATATGCAATAACTCTAACGGAGCGCTTGTACTTGGTTCAGACTTTGGTTTATGAGGTGCCCTCTTCATCTTTCCCTTTTCACATGCTGCACAAAGATGTTCTCTTTCATATTTGAGCGCTGGAAGTCCTTTGACGAGCTTTCCTCTGACCAGATTGTTGATGTACCTGAAGTTAAGGTGAGAGAGCCTTTGATGCCATAGCCAACTTTGTTGCTTCGAGGCTTTCGTCAATAGACAAACCTGCTTGTCGTTCTAGATTTTTGACAAGTTAATTGTGTAGAGGCCTGACTTTCTTGTGCCGACCAAGAGTTCCTCGCCTTCTTCAGTGCGAACTGAACACGTCTTGGCTTTGAAATTGACCTCTAAGCTTTTGTCACAGAACTGACCAATACTGAACAGGTTGTGCCGTAAGCCTTCAACATAGCTCACCTTCTTGATCGTGACATTTTCATGTTGTACATCACCATATCCCATTATTGGAGAAAATTGGTCGTTGCCGAATCTGACTGATCCGCAATACTTCTCTTTAAAATTGGACAACATATCTTTTTGTCCAGTCATATGCTTGGAGCATCCGCTATCCAAGTACCACATATGACGGATCTGCACAAGAGAAATAACAAAACAAGAGATTTAGATAGTCATAAATCAAAATTTAAGACTTTTGAGCATGGAAGAGTGGGTCTTGAACTGATGTGTTCAAAATCCATTATTTCTCTTAAGCACGGGTTCTGAACAGACGTGTTCAGAAACCATCGTTTTATCTTTGCAGTGCGGGTCTTGAACTGTTGTATTCAAGAACCTAGTTTCTTTGAGGAACGAGTCCTAGACTGATTTGTCTATAAGTCATATCTGTAAGCTCCCTTTTTAAACTTGGTGTGCCTGCAACACAGATTTAGCCTTAGGTACCCACTGGAATTTGGGTCCTACAGTGTTAGCACAAGATTTTGGTACCCATTTCAAATTGGGTCCTCTTTTCTTTTGAAATGCATTTGAAGAATTAGAATGAGATGAATGCACATGATAATTGCCAAACCAATCTTCAGAATCTTGACAAGAAGTAGAAATATGTTTATCATAAATAGAAGACTTTCTAGCAGATAAAGATAACTGAAATAATTGCTTCATTGTATATTGTTTACGAGAAACAGCAAGTTTTGAGTTCAAAATATCAATATCAGCAATTAAGACATCTTTACTAGGCGAAGTCTCACTACAATTAACACTAGAAAACAATTTAACAGTATTGTCAAGCTTCTGTTTCGGTTGCCACAAAGATTTAACTTCTGGCCTTTGCTTGCTCAGATCTGAAACATGTGAAACTGGTGAGTTAGACTTTTGAGCAACAAACGAATGCTTCTTCTTCGGATTACCAGTAGTGTTTGGTTTCTCTGAATGCCTAGATGTAATCTTACCTTTAGCATTTTTAGCTTTCACAGAGACTGAGTTATCAACTTTCGTTGATTTTGCACTGTTAACAGGCATACTGGTTTTTCCTAAAGATTTCTTAACAAAAGATGAATGGTTAGGAAGTTTTGCATTAAAGTCAAATTGATTAGAACAATCATCTAAACCACCGTCAGCGTTCATAAAATCAAACCCTTTATTTGCTAAACCAAACATATCCTCAGAGTTTGAAGCCTTAGAAATAATAACATTTTTTAACACAGTTGTAAAAACTTTTTGTTCAATATTTATCAAAAGTCTTTCATCTGATAAAGAATTCTCGAGTTCAGAAATTTTACTTTCTAAAACAAGAGGAGGGACATATAGTTTACCTTGAATAGGCTTCGCCTCCATTTCTTTTTCAGAATAACTTTGAAAGAAATCACTTGAAAGAGTTTTCTTCTTTTGATAGATCGGATTTTCATTATAACTATTATTCATCTTCGCATAATAAAATGGAAGGTGAACTTTAGATGATTTCAAACGTTTTTCAGTTTTGTTGGCTTCATCCTCTTCTGATAGTTTAGTCCAGAAAGTTTTAAACTCAGGGATTCGACGAGCCAATTTCATAGAAAGATGATCATAAAGTGCTGGCACTTCAGACATCCCTTTTTGAAGATAGTGAGGATTCTTATAACCGATTCCCCATCTCTCTATTTCCTCTTTGGGTTTGTTCAGATGAATAGTTTGTTCAGTTTGACCCATTTTGTACAACTTCTCTTCCAAACTTTTTAATTTACCAAGTAAAGAAAAGTTTTCTTTGGTACATGAAAAATGCAATTTTGTAAGCTCATATATATCAATCTCACTTTTTGTCAGTTTAGACTTGAGTTCAGAATTCTCTTTAAGAATTGTTGTCTTTTTCTTTGCGTTGGTGTCATTATCTCTATGTAAAACTTCAACCAATACTTTATTCTCAGCAATTTCATTGCTAAGTTTTTGTATCAGTTGGTTTTTGTCAGTTATAACACCATTTTCTCGCTCAAGATTCGACTCTAACTCTTGTTGTTTTAAAATCATGGCATGCATTTTATTCATGAAATCTGAATACGATAAATCGCATACCTCCTCTTCTTCATCATCTGAATCAGCTTCATCATCTGATTCTTGTTTTCCCATCAAGCACATGTTGACGGCTTCATCTCTTTCTTCTTCCTCTTCTTCCTCGTCTGAATGATCAAGCCAGTATTCATCTTCAGCCATCAGTGCCTTACCAGCCTCCTGTTGCTTTGCAAGAAGCATCTTGTTCTTGTAATAATCGGAGTTTCTGACTTTTGGTCTTCGGCAGTCTCTGGTATAGTGACCTGTTTTGCCACAGTTGTAGCACGTTGGTGGTTCTGACTGACTGGATCCTTCAGCTTTAAACTTTTTCTCTTCCGGTTTCCTCTCCTCTATTCTTTTTCCTTCAGACTGATATCTTATCTCTTCAGGTTTCCTCTCCTCTGTTCTTTTCCCTTCAAATCTCTTTCCTTCATATCTACTTCCTTCAACCCTTTCCTTGTGGATGTAGTTGTTCGGACCAGAAGAATATCTCTGACTGTTTGAACTCGGCTTCGTGTAGAACTTTTTCTGAAAAGCATTTGTCAGCAGAATCATTGCTTGCTTCAGTTGTTCATTTTCATCCATGTCAGAGTTTTCATAAGCTTCATCTTCTTCTGATTCATACACAATTGTCTTGTTTTTCTTCTTCCTGACAACAAGAGCAACTGTGTCTTCAAATGTCTTTCCTTTCTGCCTCTTTTCATCTAGAATTTCATCCACCTCTTCTTTATTTTGTCTGAGGGTTTCATACACCTCATGAAGTGGAATCTCATTCAGATCCTTGATCTGCTTCATCTGCCTGGCAAATCTTTTCCATTCCGGTTGTAGAATACTCAGGAATTTGACGTTCAGCTCGATTTGAGATTTGTGGACCTTGTTCTTGCTTAGTTCGTTCAGCAAGGTCACAAACCTGTCATAGGTTTCTTGTAAAGATTCTCCCACTCTGCCTCTAAATTCTTCATAATTGTTCAGGCAGTTGGAGATTTTAAGCTGATTCCCAACCTTCGAGCCCAGCATCATCTTCTCAAGCTGATCCCACATTTCTTTGTCGGAGGCCTTGTAGCTGTCAATCTTTACATAGATTTTGTTTGGAATTTCTTGTAGAATGTATGACTTAGCTAATATGTCGCCTTTAGCTCTTCTGAGGTTATCATCTTCTAGCTCATGATACTTAAGTTCAACCTGAGTCGGCACGGTTCCAGCCAAACGAGTCGTCATGATTGGTTTCATAACCCCTTCTTCTATCGACTGTCTGATGAAATCACCCAGCTCATGTCTGTCAACAAAGTTTAAGAACCTATCTTTCCACTGTTCGTATTCTCCTTTAAAGAGAACTAATGGCTTGGTGTCAGTTCCGATTGCAAGGGCTTCTCTGGATGTCATTTTGAAGAAAAATTCTAAGTCTGGAAAAAAAAACTTTGCGTTTTGAGAAGGTTTGCGCGAGAGGTTGATTGCGCAAAGTGAGGTTTGCGTGTCAAGTGGGTTGCGCAAACTTAGGTTTGCATATCACGTGGGTTGCGCAAAGTGAGTTTTGCGTTTCAAGAGGGTTGCGCAAAGTGAACTTTGCGTTTCGAGAGGGTTGCGCAAACTTGACTTGAGCTTATCGTGAAGAGAAGATCACTTGAACTGAGGTTTGTGTTTCCTTCTTATTGCGAGAAGTAGTGTTCGAGGTTTACGTTTCAAGAGTGTTGCGAAAAGTGGTGTTTGCGTAAGCCGTTGGATGCGAGAAGTGGACTTTGCGTGTTGCTTGAGTTGCGCAAAGTAAGCTTTGCGTATGCAGTTGGTTGCGCAAAGTAAGCTTTGCGTGTCCTGTTGGTTGTGCAAAGTGGACTTTGCGTATTGAGTTGGTTGCGCAAAGTGAGTTACGCAAAATGAGCTTTGCGTGAGTTCGTGTTCTGGTTTGCGTAAGTTCGTCTGTACTTCGATAAATTCGACTTTTCAACCTGTTTTTCCAAGATTAACAGACCCAAACTCTACCAATATGACTACAAACACTTCTAGAACTGATTGTGACCACTCGATCTCGATAAAAATCACTTTTTAAAAAGTAAATCGATGGCACAGTAACTTTATAAACTCGACTTTCAGACCACAAAAATCACAAAATGGAACTCGATTTAAGCTTTAAACTGAAATCAAACACTCACAACTCTATCTAGCAACCTAATCGATCACAACCTGATCGATTTTAACACCTAAAACACCTTAAATCTTCGAAATCGATTTTCCAATAAGAACACAGAGTCATTTTCTTTAAAAACATGATTTTGATCTTAATCAGGCTCTGATACCAATTGTCGGTCCAACAATACTTATCAAGTTTTATAGATTAACAACACAATATCGATTACCAACCTATATTGATTAATAACAACGATTAATAACTAACTATAATAAACTAACTAAACTAATAACTAACTAACTAGATTAATTAAACAATACAATAACAAACAATTACTTTGACATTTATTACAAACAAACATAGACTTTAATATCGAGAGTTGACGTTCCGGCTTTAGCTTCAGATTGCGATCTTCAGATTGGATGATCTTGAATCCAATAGATATGTGATCTAACAATATATTTCATTCTTATGTTTCAAAAGTTTTTCAAATGATAAGAGGACCCAAAATCAAATGGGTGCCAAAATCTTGTGCTAACATGACTGGACCCATCTATAAATGGGTACCTAAACCTGTTGTTCCTTGATTTCTCATGTGCAGACCCGTCATATGTGGTACTTGGATTCAGGTTGTTCCAAGCATATGATAGGGCAGAAAGATATTTTATCTAATTATACAGAGAAATTTTGTGGCAACGTGAGGTTTGGAAATGACCAGTTTTCACCAATCTTGCGATACGGCGAAGTTGTGCAAGAGAACATAACGATCAAGAACGCGAGCTATGTTGAAGGATTAGGACACAATCTGTTTAGCATTGGTCAGTTTTGCGATAAGGATTTAGAGGTAAATTTTAAAGCCAAGAGATGTTGTGTAAGAACTGAAGACGGGAAATAACTCTTGGTCGGTAAGCGAAAGTCAAACCTCTACACTATCAATTTGTCCAATGTAAAGCCAGATAATGTTGTGTGTCTACTGTCGAAAGCCTCTATGCAACAGAGTTGGTTATGGCATAGAAGGTTATCTCACCTCAACTTTCGCTACATCAATAAGTTGGTGACTGGGAATTTGGTGAAAGGATTACCTGAACTTAAGTATGAAAAAGAACATATGTGTGATGCATGTGAGAAAGGCAAGATGAAGAGAGCTTCACATAAGCCAAAGTCTGAACCCAGTACAAATGCTCCTTTAGAATTATTACATATGGATCTTTGTGGTCCGATGAGAACTCAAACCATCAACGGTAAAAAAAGTACGTTCTAGTGATTGTGGATGACTATTCCAGATACACTTAGGTTAAATTTCTGAGATCAAAGTACGAGACACCGCAAATCATTATATCGTTTCTAAAAAGTGTCCAATTGAACTTGTAGAAGACAGTAAAGCTGATCAGAACTGATAATGGCACGGAATTTAAGAACAAAAAGTTGACGATTATCTCAAATCAGTCGGGATAACTCAACAATTTTCTGCTGCCAGAACTCCAGAACAGAATGGGGTGGTTGAAAGAAGAAACAGAACGTTAGTTGAGGTTGCACGTACGATGCTAAACCAGTCAGACTTACCCTTATTCTTGTGGGCTAAAGTTGTATCTACTTCTTGTTATACACATAATAGATCTATCATCCATCGTCGTTTCGGTAAAACGCCTTATGCTTTGATTAACAACATAACACCAAGCATTAAACATTTTCACATTTTTGGATGCAGGTGTTATGTGTTGAACGATAAGGAGAGCTTGAACATGTTCAGTCCTAAGGATGACGAAGGAATCTTCATTGGCTATTCTCAATCATCTGCGGCTTAAAGAGTTTACTTGAAGAAAACAAGGATTGTTGTTGAAAGCGTTAATGTTACATTTGATGAAGAAATTGCTTCTGAACACAGCATTTCAGAACCCATTATTACAGGAGTATTAGCCTCTGGACAAATCAGTCCAGAACCTGTGGTTAACGTTTCTAATTCTGATAAAGCATCTTCGTCTATATCTCATTTAACATAATTAGATTTATTATTTGAACATTTTTATGATGAGTTTCTTGGTTCTAAAGTGACTAAACCTGTTGTGATTGATAGATCTGAAGATTCGAGTAGTCATCAACCAATCACTTCAAATGTCTCAACTAAATCAAATTCCCCGATTCAGACTGAAACTCAAGTTCAAACAACTACTCAATCAGTTGTAGTTGCACATGACAATGTTGCGACAGAAGTCACAAATTCAGTTGGATGCACAATAATGCCTATTCTGCAGACATCAAATGGTCAACCAACTGAGACTTCTACACCAGTTACTTCAACTGTAACTCAAACTGAACAAGAAGAAGAAAGTGGATATTTAGATGATCAACATGATCAATCAAAATCTAATTCACTCCCTTTCTGGTCCTCCCTCTAGCACACGGGGACCGGCCCTACGCACCAGGGACGAAGCGTAGAGGTCACTTTAGCTTGTTGTACCGGAGTGGTTCATCGTCAAAAGAACAACAATGGCTTGTAGCATTTACTATTGATTTGTCTAGGGGATGGGATGTAAAAGAAGGCTTTATTGTCTAAAGGCAGGGGTGAGCTTTCTCACTATACCTCGCTCTTCTTTTATCCCGCCTGGCATGTATACAAGTGGACCAAAGAGCATCTGGTACATCAAATTATTGGAGATATGTCAAAACCGGTGCAAAGTAGGTCTGCAACAATGAATGAATGCATGTTTGATTCATTTCTTAGTAAGATTGAACCTTCAAAAGTTTCAAAAGCTCTTTGTGATCCAGATTGGATTACAGCCATGTAAGAAGAGCTCAACCAATTTGAAGCACTTAAAGTCTGGAGACTCGTGCCCCGACCGGAAGGAAAAACTATCATTGGCACGAAATGGATTTTCAAGAACAAGAAGGATGAGGATGGTATCGTTGTAAGAAACAAAGCAAGACTTGTTGCTAACGGATATCGTCCATAGGAAGGCATAGATTATGACGAGACATATGCTCCAGTTGCGCGTATTGAGGCAATCAAGATGTTTCTAGCCTACGCTGCACACAAGAACTTTGTCGTCTACTAAATGGACGTGAAAACGGCTTTCTTGAATGGCATTCTTAAGGAGGAGGTCTACGTCTCGCAACCTGAAGCTTTTGTTGATGCGGATAAACAAGATCATGTATATATCCTTGACAAGGCTCTTTACGGCTTAAAGCAAGCTCCTTGAGCCTGGTACGTTGTTTTATCCAAGTTTTTAGTCAAGTCAGGCTTCTCGAAAGGTAAAATCGATACCACTCTCTTTATTAAAAAGGAAAAGCTGATATCATTCTTATTCAAATATATGTCGATGACATAATTTTTGGTTCAACAAACCCTAAGTATTGTAAGAACTTTTCTGTTCTAATGGTGTCCAGATTTCAAATGAGTATGATGGGAGAGATGAAATTCTTTCTAGGATTACAAGTTAGACAATTTTCAATGGAGATTTTCATTAATCAAGCGAAGTACATTTATGATACGAAAATTTAAAATGGAAAATTGTACTCCAATTGGTACCCTGATGGCACCGGGAACTAAGATCGGATCTGATCTTTCGGGAAAAGTTGTTGATGTTAGAACCTATAGAGGAATGATCGGTTCATTAATGTACTTAATGGCAAGTAGATCGGATATTATGTTCTCTACTTATTAATGCGCTAGATATCAAGCTAAGCCTAAAGAATCCCATCTCTCGGCTGTAAAGCGTATCTTTAGATATCTGAAGGGAACTGCAGACCTTGGTTTGTGGTATCCTAAAGATACTGGTTTTGAGCTCACAGCATATTCAAATGCAGATCATGCAGGTTGTATGCTAGAAAGGAAGAGCACTTCGGGTCACACATAATTTCTGGGAGACAAGCTCGTTAGTTGGGCGTCCAAGAAACAGTTATGTGTTTCCGCATCAACCGCTGAAGCAGAATATGTAGTTGCTGCAAGTTGCTGCTCTCAAGTTCTGTGGATGAGGACACATCTACGAGATTATGGTTTTCAATTCAACAAAATCCCAATCTATTGTGATTCGAAGAGTGCGATAGTCATATATGCTAATCCTGTACAGCACACAAAGACCAAACATATTGACGTGTGGTATCACTTTATAAAAGATAATGTCGAAAAAGGTACAATTGAATTTTACTTTGTAAACACGGATTACCAATTAGCTGATTTATTCACTAAACCTTTGGACTTCTCATTTCGAAATTAGGTATGTTGAATCTTAAAACATAATTCATTTTACCTAGTACAGTTTAATTTTTAATTTTTCCTCATTTCTTTATTTTTAATCTGAATGATATCTACACTGAAAGGTTATGTTCATGATTTCAGGGGGAATGTGACACAAAGATCAGACGATCATACTTTTAGCGGGAGTTAGAGAAATTTCTGCATATATTTTGTACTCACAAATTTCATGATGCATATTATCAGGGGGAGTAAGGACATTGACTTCTAAACACTCAATTTATAACTCGTACTGTCAACGTTTTACTTCACTTTTCATGTCTTTATTTTTCAATAAATGTTTTTCTTTCAATAAGACTTTATTGCTTTGACGACTTTTTGACTGATTGCAGATTTTGAGGGGGAGCTTACATGATAATATCAATCATGACTTTGGAGATGACTTTATGAGATTAATGTTGAGCATAAGGATTATTCTACTCTTAATCCCATTGTGTTTAAAAGATGGACAACTTTCAGACATGACAACATGTTTCTAAATGTTCAAACCACTTCTCGATTCTTAAACAGATTTCATGAATTTAGAAGTGTGATTTTAAATGTTTTCATTATTATGAGCTTTCATGTTTAACAAACCGTGTGTTTCCAAAGATAAATACTTGTGTATTATCTTT
Organism: Arctium minus; assembly: GCA_954870635.1. Classification (NCBI taxonomy): domain Eukaryota; kingdom Viridiplantae; phylum Streptophyta; class Magnoliopsida; order Asterales; family Asteraceae; genus Arctium; species Arctium minus. Next base: position 44,251,518 of record OX941089.1, on the reverse strand, counting down.
TCTATATAATGTCAAGTATTCACACACACCGGTTTCGTACTTTTATTGACTTTCTTATTACCCTGTCTCAAAATGAAACAATGTTTCGATGGTAATAAACCCCGTTTTGTACTTCATTGATATTTGAGCGCTAGTTCTTTCATTCAAAGCGTTTCTTTCAAGAATGTATATATTTGATTCGAATAGACAACATCCAATTTTTCATGACCTAAGCTTTTATTGATATATCATTCATATTTGAACTTTTCAATACACTGTCAAATTCTCAAGCAAATCTTTTGTATTCATTTCATTCTTTCAATATATTTGTTTTGAGAAAATCTTTCATGGTTTTAAAATGCTCAAATCTTCATGATTATCTAATTGAGCATACATCTATCTGACATGTATTTCGTACTATTGTGCTTTAACTGCAAAATTAAACTATTGAGCAACATTTTGCTAATTAAAACAAAATATATGGGAATTGTGTGAGCTTTAAAGAACTTCTACGGATTCACGATAACCAGTGTTTCCTACCCAAGAAGTTATCCCGAATGATCGAGAGGCGAGGTGTCAATATAAAAGTGTGGGGTGTGATGAGGTAAAATGTAAAAGAGAGTTTGCTTAGAAGTGAGATTAAAAGATTAAAAGGAAGAGGGTGTGAGAACAGGGTTAAAAGAATATTAGAACTCTGCACCAACCACTTTCTGAGCCAGGCAACCACATGTACTGTTGGTTCACATTTTTTGGTGACCATCATTGAAACAGGCACTAGCACATGCCAACTCTTGAATTAAACCCCACCAACTACTCATCTTTTTTCTCAACAAGAAGATGTTTCAAATTTTATTGGGGAAGCAACACATAATATATCTCGTCTTCATTTAGAAGATGTGGATATTGAAAAAGAAGGAAAGTTGCCCCACCTTCGCACTTCGTTCATGCACATCGAGTCCGTGTAATATTGTTGTTGTCTCAATGGTTTACACACTTTACGCCTATTTGAAAAGCCTAAGTAGCTTCAATAATTCTACACTATGCACAAGCACACAAGGAATACGTTTTCTTGTCATAACGTTCATAGAAAATTCCTTTGTGCTTTTCGATGATTGAATGGAAGCCCTGGGGGAGTGAACATCAAGAAGCTCTTTCCAATGTGCATCCGTTGCACAAAGTGGCTCTGTGCTACTTACAGGCAAATTAACTGATTCATTTGTTGATTCAGGGTTACATTCTTATTTGTCTGAATTTAAAAAGATTCAGATGAATATATTATGAATTGACGGATGGTTCAAATGTTCGTTTGGAAAGATCACTGGTCAGAGTATTATGATATTTCTTGAAGAGAGTTTTGATGATTTCTATGCTCTACATCATCAAAAAGGGGAGATTTAATTTCAAGAAATGTTGTTGAGAAAAATAATTTAAAGAAATGTTGATTGCTGAAAGATTTGTGATAGTTCATGGTGAAGATATTTCAAGAAATCAAGAAAAGTTGATGAAAGTTTGCTGAAATTTTCTTTGAAGATTATTAGCTAAAACAAAGTGAGTTGAATCTGAAGATAATTTCTTTTCTGAAGTCTGAATGAGTTTTTTATAACCTTGGGGAGATTGTTATAGTTCTTAAACACAAAATTTGGGGGAGATTACAGAAAAGCTGAAGACATTTCAAAGAAAGAGAAGTTTGTCAATGTGTTGAAGAGTTTTATCAAAGTATTCATGCTAAATGGGAAGATTGATTTTGCTAAGGATCAGACAGAAAGGAAGAGATTGTTCATTATCGTCAAATTTATTTTTGAAGATGATCTTGAACCCAAAGGGGGAGATTGTTAGTGCACAAATATGTTGGATCCAAGATCATGGGAATTAAAAGTCAAAGCTCAAGTCAAAGCCTCTTAAAGCAAAGTCAAAGTCAAAGCTTCTCAAAGGGGAAAGTCTACAAAGTCAAGGGTGTTAGTTTAGCTTGTTGTTTTTGTCTTTGTAATGTTCATAGGTATAAATAACTTCCATTCCTTTGTTGATAGCGTAGCACTTTGAAAGATCATATTTCTAGAGAGAGAAATATTGAGAGAGAAAGCATTGTACACTGTTTAATTCAAGATCAATAATATGGCATTTTATTTGGATTTCTTGTTGTTATCTTCTTGATTTGCACATTTAGTGGGACACACAATTACCCGAAATCTAACCCATCACTATTTCTTCTTCTCCGGCTGAAAAGTCATCGGCAAAACTTACCAACCTTTCATTTCACCTACATCACCTACATATACTCAAACACATTAACCCCCATCCCACATTCATCGAGACCCATCCGACATCTTACCTCGCCCCCAATCCACACCTACCGTATCACTATTTCTTCTTCCCCGACTTAAAAATCGTCGGTATTGTACCAGACCTCAAACCTACCGACTTTCCATTTTCACCTACATTACACACATTAACCCCCACCTTACCCCCACCGAGACTCATCTTACCATCAGTAGCCCTCAAAATACATCTCCCCTATCCCCCCCCCCTTCTCTCTCTCTCTCACCATATAAATATGTACACAAACAAAGGTTGATATGGGAGGTCACACAACATGAAAACACCACCCACAACTTCTCTGATGAACACCTACCTGCAACCGACCTTCCTTTAACCTTCACGAGGTGGTTTGGGTGGTTTTTCTGTGTGGTATTTATGATGGAGGAAGACCGAAGGATGGGGCGGTGGTGTTTGGGTGAGCTAAGGAGATGGTCATAATGGAGACGAATCTGAGGGAGGAAGGTGACATTGAAGAGGATATGATGATGATGGATATGGAAGGTCAGTGTGGGTTTCAAATGGATGAGGACGAAGGGGGTGGAGGTGGTTCACCAAAGTAGAGAGAAGTGGCTGGAGGTGGTGCCGGAAGTTAGCCGACGATAGTATTAATAAAGTGAAGGAACAAGTTGTGGTATATATATATATATAAGGAAAAGTAATATAATAATAATCATATTTTTTTTTAATTTTTTATCAGGAAAAGGACAAAGAGAGGGTAAAAAGACAAAAATATTCTCATACTTAACAGGGTTAACAAGATTTGTTAGTGTGAGGGACCTAGAGCGTGCGTTTTTGCATACCACAGTACCCGAAGTGTAATAAATGTGTTTTAAGGACCATATCCAAAATATTAGCAAACCACAGGAAGTGGGAATGTAATTTACTCTCATCATTATATATGTAAATGAACACACAGAGGGGTCTTCACCACGACCTAGAAAACTTTTTGGCGCCTCTCCCATTGCCATTGACTCCCACTGCCATGGTCTCAGAGATTTGAGGAAATCGATTTCCCACTTTTCTTCTCACTTTTTGTTGTGTTCTCGAATTTGGGGAGAAAAGAAAAGAAACGTAATAAAAAGAAAGGAAATGAAACAAATTTTTTATTTGTGTTCTCGAAAGAGAATGAAAAGGAAGGAAAGGAAAAAAATAAAATAAATTTTCATGTTCTTGAACATGAGAGAAAGTGAAGAAAAAGTATGTCATTTTTACTAATATACCCTTTAAAATAAATCCCCTTAAAATGAAAGATTGGATAGTTTTTATGTTAAAGGGAAAATCAAATGGAATAACAATATAATAGAAAGCAGAAATATGTAATTCTCATTAATCAAAAGCCCTTTAAATAGGGATGAGTTACAAGTAGATAGTTATGAGATATTTCAGTTCTAATCTAACTCTGATATACTTATCTCTATCTCTATCTTTATCTCTATCGTCATATCCTTTAGACGATGGCACACTTATCCTACAACATTCCCCCTTGTGTCGAGTCAAAGGAGTGATGGTGCACAATTGTTGCCTCGTTAAAACCTTACGCCAAAATGAAAACCCAGTGGGGAAAAAAATAAAAGTCTGACGAAGGAAAGAGTACAACGCACCAGCTTCTTTGCAATACATAGACTTTTCTTTGAATCTAGTTTCCTCTTAGATTCGTACATTAATCATAAGAGTTAGGAAAACATGGTGGTATATAAATTGTTGCCTCACTAAAACCTTACACCAAGGAACAAAACCCAATGGGAAAAATAAAACCTTGGTTGAAGGAAAGAGCACAACATACCAATGTCACATGTATAGTAGACTCCCCCTTTTGTCTACTACTCCCCCTGATCTGTGCATTAATCAAGGGGGTTTAAAAACATTTGCATTTACTTTCTACATGTTTCCCAATATATGGTTTTAGGTAATGATTTGGTAAAATGTGTCATGTTCTCCTGACATCTTACTTGATTCACTTGGATCTAGAGGAGAGTTTTCTTATTGCTGATTGTATAAGACTTAAGCAGAATATGCTTTGTGTTATCATCCTTGATGTATCTTATGTTCATTTCTTCGATACATGATGCATTATTTCTATCTATGCAAGTAGGATACTGGTTGAACTTAACATTACTAACTCATCTAATATGTGTAATGATAATCCTTAATCATATACATTCTTTAATTATCTTATGGATAGTAATATTCTTGGATTAGTTCAAGGAGGTAGTTACAAGGGTTTGCTTAGCTTACTTCCAAGCAATCGACGTGTTCCCAGTGGTAATTCCTTATCCAGTTTGGGAACAACCTTTATATGGGCCAGACATATGCCTAATATAAGCAAAGACATACCAAAACATTGTTTGGTGTTTTTCTATAAGAGCTAGTACTTTGATGCTTACATTTTAAGTAGGTATTGAAGTTCCATTATCAATCTCATTTTTCTTTCTATAAGGAAAGTATAAGCCCATGTCAATGGTTCCAAAATATTAACTTGATTTCATTCCAATGACGTTGCATTGGCGCTGAGCTAAATCTAGCTAACCAGTTCACTAAGAAATACAATATACAGTCAAGTGTATTGTGCTAAGTACGATAATACGCATATTGTACTTAGATAGAGAATCTCAACTCCCAACGTTTTTTTGTCACCATCCTTTAGACGAAATGGATCTTTCCTTATATCCAACACTTTGACTGATCATAGGAGTGCTAACCGGGTGCGCTTTGTCCATATTAAATTGCCTGATTATTTTAGACATATGTGATCATGTTAGTTCAAGATCCAAGCTATCAAACACTCATATAATATGTAGGAATCATTCTTTTATTGATTGAACAACTATTACAACAATTCCATAAACTCATATACCTATTTCTCAATCAAAGCTATATGTGTGTTCTTCACACACACTCTCTCTCTCTCTAATCTGTATTCTCTCAAGCGTACATTCTAATAATATTAACTAAAGAACACTATTTATATGGTCAACAACATTGACCTTACAACACAATCTAAATGTCAAAGTCAAATACTTTGACTTACAAGCACTTAACAATTAAACCCTTACATTTTTACAATTTTGACCCATCATTTAATCTTGAATACAATTCTGACTTAACAATCTACCCCTTTGGATTCAAGATTAAAAAAAATTGACAATAATCTTCAGGTCATCTTTCAGTTGCAAAAACTTTAACACAAAATCTTTAACAGCTTCAAATCTTTGATAATCTCTCTCTTTGGAATTCTTTTCAACATGAATACTCTGTCTTTCTTCACAAACTTTAAATCTTTAGAACTACAAAACTTTCTTCAATCTCTCTTTTTGATCACAAAAATGCAACAATCTTTTAGATAATCTCTTCAGCTTGAAAAATCATCAGACTTTGCTTTGACTTGAAATATGAATTCTCTCCACTTTATGACTTTCACTTTACTTTGCTTTCTCTTTGAAATTGAAATTTGAATCATCTCCCCTTTTCGATAAGATCAACATAAATCTGACTTTGAAATTCTTGAAATATCTCCCTCTTTTTAATGAATGATGAGAAATTAGAATCATCAAAACATTTCAACGTCAGCTTCATCTTTGAAATATATCCCCCAAATATCAAAATAAACACAGTCTTCATGAGATAGACAATCTCCCCCAAAGAGAATATGATCTCCGTCTGATTTGATATAAATATTCTGCTGTCAATTCATAAAAGTATTCATCTGAATCTTTTCAAATTCAGACAAATTAGGATTAGTAACCCTGAATCAACATATGAATCAGTTATCATGCCTGTCAGTAGCACAAAGCCACTGTGTACAACAAATGTACATTAGAAAAGCTTTTTGATGTTCACTCCCCTAAGGCTTCCATTCAATCATTGAAAAACCACAACGGAATTTTCTATGAATGTTAAGACAAGAAAACATATTCCTTGTGTGCTCGTGCAAGTGTAGCAATGATTGAAGCATTTAAAGCTTGAACAGGCTCAAATAGTGTAAATTATTGAGACAGCAACAAGTATTACACGGACTCAATGTGCATGAAAAAGGGTCGAAGGTGGGGAAACTTTCCTTCTTTTTCAATATCAACATCTTCCAAGTAAAGATTTGATAGTAGATGTGTTGCTTCCCCTGAAAATATGAAACATCCTTTTGTTGAGAAAAAGATGAGTAGCTGGCGGGGTTTTATGCAAGAGTTGGCATGGGCTAGTTGCCTGTTTCAATGAAGTTCACGAAAGAATTATGAAACAACAGATTATGTGGTTGCCCGGCTCAGAAAAGATTTGGTGCAGAGTTTTATATTCTTTTACTATGATCTCACACCCTCTTTCTTTTTAACATATGAGCTCACATCTAACCAAACTCTCTTTTACATTTTATCTCAGCACACACCCACTCTCTATTCTTTTGACCCCTCTCCCCTCAATCACTCGGGATAACTTCTTGGATAGGAAATACAGGTTAACGTAAATCCATAGTGTTAGGTCCGATTTTATAGTAATCATTGTATTTATAAGGCTTGGTCAAATACTGTGTTTAGTGCTTATCTGTCTTGTATCTGACCAAGGGTATTTAAGTCCCTTTGGTCTTGGTTTGTTGTAAGAAACACACGCATATTGAATACATTTTACTACTTTGCGCTTCCAAGTCTCTCTCTCTCTACTTTCTCTCTCTAAATAATCAGTGTTCTTGGATTAACAATTGGTATCAGAGCCAACTGAATCTTGAGAGAATTGAGAGATTGATTTTCTAATCTGAATTTGTGATTGAAATCGAAAATTTGATCGATTTTCTTGAATTTTTCAAGAAAATCTCGTTTTCTTGATTTCTCATAAAATTTGGATCTATTTGTGATCGAATTTGGTTGTTTTTGGTCTCATTAGATTCGTTTTTTATAATCGATCACTTTTGTTTCAGGTTGTTTTTCAATAAAAACAGTGTTAGATCATCGATTTTGAATTTTAAAAGTTTTCTGGAAAAACGAGTTTGGTTACTGTTCTATCATCGAAATCTCGTTCTTATGGTTTTTAATTGAAATTTTTGGTTGATTTGAGTTGAAAAAGTGTTTTCGATCTTATTTGTAAAAGGAAATTTCATAAAAATCAGTGTTGAAATCGATTCTTTAGAAGTTTTTGTGTTTTGCGTTCGGTTTGTTCAAGATCTAAACTTTGCGTTTCATTCATAGTCTTTGCGTGTCATTCATAATACTTTGCGTATCAAGTTCAACCCGCAAAGTGAAGTTTGCGTTTCCCTCTACAAACGCAAAGTTTGATTTGCGTTTCTGCCTTCGATCGAAAAAGGACAAGTTCGCGTTTCAAGTCAAACCCGCAAAGTTTACTTTGCGTTTCAGTCTTCACCCACAAATCACAGTTTGCGCTTCTGCCTACACCCGCAAAGTCTACTTTGCGCATCTCTACTTTGCGTTTCCCTCCTTCACCCGCAAAGTCTCAGTTTTCGTTTCTCTTCACAAACGCAAAGTGTCATCTTGCGTTTCCCAAAGCAAACGCAAAACTCAGTTTGCGTTCCTCTCTGCAAACGCAAACCTCTAGTTTGCGCGTCTCACTTCAATCGAAAAGCTTCTATTTGCGCGTCTCCCTGACTTAGTTTAAAAATAAAAATAAAAAAAAAAGAGTCTGGAAATTTTTTTTTAGTGTGTCATCTTTATTTTTTTTAAACTTTGTGTCATAACAAGTGTTTTTCAAATTTTCAATTTTTAATATTTTTCGAATTTTTTTTAATTCAATCTGATTTTTGATTTTCTGGTACATCAGCAATGGATTCTGCCAAGTTTGTTCTTCAAGCAAGATTCTACTCAAATGATCTGATGATGCAATTGGGAACTGATACTCGTCCACCAGTCTTAATCAACGAAGATGAGTTTACACAGTGGCAAGATAGGTTCATAAATTTCATTGAGCGTCAGACAAATGGAGAAAATATGATGAAGTCGTTTACTGAAGGACCATTCATCAAACCGAAAAATGACATTCCTTTGACTGATGATGAAATCAAACATGAAAAAGCCTATAGAGAAACAAAGTCCAATTTGATGCTAGCACTGCCTAACTCAATCTACAATAGAATTGATTGTTTCAAGCATAATCCAAACATGATGTGGACTCAGTTAGAAAAGATCATGCTTGGATCATCAGTTGCTACTCAAATACGCCAGACACGCTTCATGAATAACTTTGAGGAATTTAAGGCAAAGTACAATGAATCTCTGAAGGTGACTTTTGACCGGTTTTGCACTGTGATTAATGATCTCAGAAAGATTAGAGTGGAAAAGACTGCTCTTGAGACGAATCTGAAATTCCTTAATGCTCTTCAGTCTGAGTGGAATAAATCATGCCACAGATTAAGGAATGATGTCAGAATCTCCACAATGCAGATTCAAGAACTTTACGAGATTATGATGACTGATGAAAGCTTGGTGTTAGATAAAAAGGCCAAGATGGATAAAAAGAAGAAAACAGTAGATCCGATTGCTCTTCTCACGAAGCAAATATCTGAACAAGCATTGTCTGAAAATGCTTACACCGAATCAACTGAAGATGATGGCGAGGCTTTACAGAAAACAATGATCCTTCTTTCTCAGCACTACCAGAAGAAATTCCAACCAAAGTCGGGTTCCAACTCTTATCGCTTCACTTCCGGTCCTAAAGTGAAAGTACCCGAGCTAAAGAATGTTGCTTGCTACAACTGCGGAAAGCCAGGTCACATGTCAAAGGAGTGTAGAGCAAAGGTGGTTAGGGATTCGGCATACTACAGAAAGAAAGTGGAATTGGCTGAAAAGAGAGAGAACGGAACTGTTTTGCTGCCCGAGGAAGAATTCTGGCTGGATTATTCCGATGATGAAGCTTCAAATGTCGAGATCGCTCAGATGTGCTTGATCGGAGATGACTAGTCACACGACTCTAAAACAGATGAGGATGAGGTATACTCTGAATTTGATTACAAATTTATTACCTCTCAGTTTGATATCATGATAACTGCTTTATCTGATTTGCGTTCAAAGATTTTATCTGAAAATAATCTAAATTCTGAAAAGTCAGATTTGATTGACAAACTGAAAATTTCGTTGAAAGATGAAAAATCCATTTTACAAAATACAAAAGACATCTTTCAAAAGAAATTGGAGGATTTGGAAAATTCAAATAAGACTTATCTTGAATCTTTGACAGCTATGACTAATTTAAAAGATGAATTTTCAGATAAAATAAATAAGTTAGAAGAAAAGCTTTATCGAAAAGACCAATCTGAACAAACAATTTATATGAACAAACCGAGGAGTGAAGAGGCTTTAAAACAAAGATGGGGTCTTGGTTTTGAAAATCCTCATTGTTTAAACAATGCGATTGAAAAATCCCCAACATTATATAAATACGATTATCTGACTCTTGCTCATTATGCTCCTCAATTTAAAATTGATTGGATGAATGAGAAGCAAGTGTTAGAAATCGAACATGAGAAAAGGACAAATAACAAGAAAAATGAAATTCCTTTTGTTTATACAAGTGAAAATGCAAAATATTTTCCTGAAAAATCAAGAAGAGGAAGAAGAGTTTTAAATGATATATCTTCTATCAAATCTTCAATGTCTGGTGATTTTATTTCTCCTTATGCACCTGATTCTGATAAAGGAAATATTTCTCCAATCATTTATGATTCGAAGAAATATACTCCTCCATTAGTATTAGAAGGAAAAATCATAGATCTTGAAGATCAGATAGAAGATCAAAATATTTTGAAGAAAATTGAATATGATATTATTCTTTCTTTCATGACGTATAGTCTTGAAGAAAATTTATTTTCTCAAAAATCGGATTCTATTTCTAGCCTATCTTCTGATTCTAAGGAAAATAAAAAGGAAATTTCTGACTGTTCTAATTCTTCTGATTCTATTCTTTCAGATAGGACTGTGAGCAAGTCAAAGAAGCAAATCTGGAGAGCGAGGCGGACATCTGATGAATCTATTGTTGATGAGGATAAATGTGTAGACAAACTTTATAACAGTGATTCATTTGCTAAATGTAATAAAATTTCAAAATATTCTAGAAAGCAAATGTTTCGAATTTCAAAACATGTCTCTTGTTCTTCCTCAGATTCTAGTTCTGATGATTATGCTTTCTCTTCTGATAGTTGTGATTATTTCTCTGATAATATTCCTCGTGCTTTAAATGTCAATTCTGTTTATTCTTTCCCCATACGAACTGCAACTAACAAAAACGGGCCCAAGTTTAAGTGGGTACCCAAATCTCAATCTGATTTAAAGTTGCAGGCATCACATGTTAAGGGGAGTAAGGGAAATTGGCTTCTGAGTATTTCAGCTCAGGACCCGTACTTCATAGACTACGACTTCTAAACAAATCAGTTTAGAACTCGTTCTTCAAAGCTTTTAAGCTTCTGACTATATGAGATATTGTGAGTACATCAATTTTATTTCCGCTGCATATATCTCTGTATATGATGTTATTCCAGTTTTTCTCAATGTTTTAAGAATCTGAGCTTGTTTGTCTATCTCGTGAACTTGTATAACCCAAATTTTTTTATATGAGTCACAAATTTATTTTATAAAATGTAAAAGATGAAATAGATGAATGTTATTTTGTTCTGACTAAATATCAATTAAAAGTTTAAATCTTTACAAATTTTAGTCTATAAAGTAAAAGTTTTACATTTTTTTCTTTCTTTTGAATAAAATATGTGTCTAGGATAAATTTTCAAGTTCTTTTGTTTATATTAAAGTTTTTATATGATCAAATTTCAAGTCTTACAAAAGTCGAAAAGTCAGCAACATGTTTGAAACTTTTATTATTGCTTTAAAGTTGTGCGATTCGGAACTTTTATAGTTTACTTTGCTTAGACTACCTAATTAATCAGAATTATAGATCGGAATGAAAATATGGGCTAAGCACTTAGATGTTGAACTGAGTGATTGAGATGAATTATAATTTCATAAAATACAGAAATCTCTAAGTTTAAAAGTTTGTACCTGTGGTCTTTCTGGTTTGGGAAAGTAAGTTCCTTGGGATGCTTGTCATCTGGTCCCCTAAGGTCAATTGGTCTGGGAGTGATCGAACAGAAATCCTTCAATAGAACCAGATCGAAAGTCATGTTCTACTGGTATGAATGGGTTTAGGATATGTCGATGTAGCCTTTCTGATCTGGGAGAGTAAGTTCCAAGGGGTGCTTGACACCTAGTCCCCTAAGGCCAACTGGTCTGGGAGCGGCCGACCCAAATCCTGAAATAGGGTCAGATAGAAAGTTACGTTTACGGCATGTTCTTTACTTAATAAACTTTTTGATCAAAAGATGCCAAAGTGCACAAGCTTAAAAGATGCCAAAGAGCACACTCATGTTAAGATGCCAATGAGCACATTGCTAAAAGATGCCAATGAGCACACATCTCATGATACTTGGTGATATGTTTCAGTTGCGATAAACCTATAATTTGTGAAAATCTTAATTTTTGATGGATTAGTGTGAGTATATGCAAAGTTCTCTATAATATTTTTAGAATTGCATTTTCTTGAAGATAATCGAAGATTCGCATGTGAGCACACTGAATAGATTGCTGGAAGTTTTTGAAACTGAACATGTTTTAACTTGATATGCAATGAAACTTGTTCTTGTATCCAACAACATATGTTTGATTTCAAATGATTGATAAATCTGTGATATTTTACTAAGTAGACTTTTATTTGTTTAGTGTTTAAAATTTTATATGTTTAGTTGTTTCAAAATTTATATTCAGTATATTTTTCTTTTACATTGATATTAGATCATTGTGTTCTCATAAATATATTTTAATAGGTTAATGCATTATTCAAGGGGGAGTGAACAAAGAGAATATTTTTCAAAGATTACATCTGTTTTTGAGGTAACAACCCGCAAACTTTGTTTTGCGCTTCCTTCGTGAAACGCAAACCTTGCTTTGCGTTTCCTTCTTGAACCGTAAACTTTGCTTTGCGCTCCCTTCATGAAACGCAAACCTTGGTTTGCGCATCCAACATGAAGCGCAAACCTCCCTGTTTTCTCTATTGTTTTGATTTTGCAGATTTTACACTTTCTCGTCTCCAACATTTGCATGACCAAATTGATCAAGATCATCAAGGTCATGAGGGGGAGAAGTCAAGGAGAAGTTAAAGAGACAAAGAGCTCAAAAGTTTATCTGCTGATCAAGATTCGCTCAAAGATTCTATTCTCTCAGCTACAACAAATTCTTTTGTTGTTCCTGCTCCGAACATCACAGTTCATTCAAGATCATTCAAAAGAGGTGTATCGTCTAGAGCTTAAGCAGCAAAGAAATTTTTTATCTGAAAGATGATGAGAAGAAAATTTTCCTTTAAAAGTCAGAAAGTTTCTCGAAGTCGCTTTGTTGGTCCATGCTGTTATAGAAGATGATTTTTGAAGACCAAAGCGCCAATGATTACTAAGGGGGAGATTGTTAGGTCTGATTTTATAGTAATCATTGTATTTTTAGGGCTTGGTCAAATACTGTGTTTAGTGCTTATCTGTCTTGTATCTGACCAAGGGTATTTAAGTCCCTTTGGTCTTGGTTTGTTGTAAGAAACACACGCATATTGAATACATTTTACTACTTTGCGCTTCCAAGTCTCTCTCTCTTTACTTTCTCTCTCTAAAGAATCAGTGTTCTTGGATTAACACATAGAAGTTCTTTGAAGTTCTCACACTGATCCCATGTATTTTATCCTAAAAGTGATGTTGCTCAACAGTTTATCTTGACAGATAAGCACAAGATATCATTATCAGAAAATGCATGCTCATGAAAATAAGAATGAAATTTGAGCATTTTGAACATTGAAGATCTCTCAAAACAGTTAGAATGAATGAATATCATGAAATGAATAGAAATGTTTTGAGAATTTGACAATGATTCGATCAGATCAAATATCATGAAGAAAAATATTATGGGATACCAAATAATCGAAAGTTGTTTATATGAACAAATATAAACAAATTTGACAATGAAAGCACAATTATTAAGAAATGACGTTTGATACTCAATCAACTTTGAATTTCAAACGAGAGTATTACCATCGAAAGATGTATCTTTTTGAGACATGGTAATAACAAAGTCAATAAGAATACTTGACAGTTTAAAGACAAGACAATACACAAGCATTTGTCTTTGAGAAACACACGGTTAGTTAAGCATGAAAGTATCGATATGAAAAACAGTTAAAAGCACACTTCAAAATTCATAAAACGTTTGAGAACACGAAGTGGTTTGAACATTTAAGAAAATATTTTTCACACCTGAAAGTCGTTCTTTTTTTCAAAGTATGTAAGATAAAGAATCAGAAATACTTACATTCGGCATAGGATTCTCAACTCCTTTTGAAATGAATATTTTATCCAATATGCTCCCTTTGACAAAAACATCAGATATTCTCCTTCTTAATATATGTAAAAATTCAAATCATTAGACAAGAACAATATGAATATGACAGTGAAAATTAATTTTTCAGTTCTTTTCTATTCTCCTTTTTAAAGATATGACAGTGAAAATTTTAACTCACTCCCCCTCAAACAAACAATAAAACTTCCTGAATAAGATTTATCTTTTCAGCTCCCTTAAGAATGAAAACTCTCAAGTACGGGTTCTGAACAGAATTATCCAAAAGCCATCGTTACAAATTCTTCGATCAGAATAGTAACTCCCCCTAAAAGTAACAATCAATTTATCTTTTAATCTCCTCCTGAAAAATCAGAAAATATATCAGTAAAAATATAAAACATATAAGCTCCCCCTTAATATTTGCATAATCCTTAATCAATAAATCGAGTCCTGAATTATTAGGATTGAAGTAAATTCAGAAATCAAACTCCCCCTGAAAATTTGTATTCACAAATTTATCAGAAGAAATAATAAGTACTCCCCTTTGAAGATTGATCTTCTTTTATGTGTCGGAGTATAATTCTTTGGCATTGAAGTCCGAGTCCTAAACAGATGTGTTTAGAAGTCTATATTCTTTATTATTGAAGATCGGGTCTTGAATGGCTTTGTTCAAAAGCCAATGCTCTTACTCTCCCTTTATTTGGTGTACCTGTAAAACAGATTTGACAAGTTTTGGTACCCACTTGTATTTGGGTCCAGACTGGTTAGAAATTTTGGAATCCACTTCTCATTAGATTCAAATCTTTTAAGTTCATTTTGTTGAGAAGTGATTTTGTAAGTTCCAAACCAATTATGAGCATAATACTTATTAACAAAATCATCAGTTCCACAGTAAGAACAACAAAGTTTCTTTTGTGCTTGCCTGATTAAATGATTTACAGAGTATGAAGAATCAGGCTTACCAAAAGATTTACCTTTATGAACATTGTTCTTTTTATTCAGTTGAGGTGTAGGAACAAATGACTTTGAAGCATCCTTCACATCTTTTCTTCTCCAAATCATCTTTTATGGAGACTTGTTCTTTCTAATGGTACCTGAACCATCAATGGATTTGACATAGAAAAGATTAGTAAGACGAATCTGATCTTTGTGCTTAGACACAATATCATCTGAATCAACAAATAAAGGATTATTAGAAACATTTGCAAAATGTGAACTTGAAGTTGTTTTGAATGAACATTCTGAAGTAGCTGAATCATTCATAGGTGATTGAGCAATTTTATATGAACTTCGTTATGCCCTCAATTCAACCTTGAAAATGATTCCTTCAAGTTATGTGATTTTTTTTTGACAAAATGTTTCTTTCTTCAAACAATATATCAATCTTTTGTTGTAATTCAGACTTCGTCTTCTGTTCTTTCAATGCAGTTGATGATAGTTCAGATAGCTTCTTTGAAAGCTTTTTAATCTCTGTCTCAAATATCTTTCTTTCAGATTCAAACTCCTTCTCAACATTCTTCCGTTTGTCTGAAATTTCTTTAAACAAACCAATATTCTTCAGTTCAGACAATTTCTTCTCTTTTTCAACTTTATCTCTTTCCATGATAATAACTTTCTCAAAATCAGATACTTGCTTAGAAAGTTTTGTACATTTGAGCTCCACTGCTTTCTTCTCGTCAAATGATTTTCTTGAAAAATCAGAAAATTTATGTGCAAATCCTTTTCTTTCACTCTCAAAGTCAGTCTTTTCCTTCTCAAATTCTTTCCTGTCTTTGACAATTTGTGCTTCCAAATCAGAAATCTTCTTCTGAAGCTTAGCATTTTCCATTTCAAAATCATTTCTTTTTCTTTCAACTTTCTTCATCTCCTCTTGAGCTCTTGAATTTTCTTTTTCTTGTGAGGCTTTCTCTCTTAACATATTTATCTCAACCTCAAGACTAAACACTTTGTCTCTCAATTTGTCTCTTTCAGAGAAAATTTGTGAGTTTATCTTTTCCAGTCCATCACATGTTTCTCCAGCAATGTTTGCTCTGGTTCTGAGATCATCAATCTCTCTTTGCATTAATTCTTTTTTGGACCATGTAGAATTTGCATTACTTGCTTTCAAAATTTTGGATTCCTCTTCAGATTTCTTCAATTTGATTTGAAGATTAGAAATCTCTTTCTCTTTTGATGCAATTATCCCTACAAAATTAATTTTAGAGTTAGAAATACAATCTGAGCAAATAAAATTTTTCTATGAAACTTTAGAATTTTCTTTCAGTTTAATAATTTGATCCTGAAGAGATGAATTCTGAATCTTCAGATTCTCATTTTCAGCTTCAAGGGCTGGAATCTCTATCATATAAGCGATAGCGCAATCTCTCTTGGTTAGAACAGTATTTCCCTTTTCGTCAATGTAAGGCATCTTGAAAACTGTAAAATATAAGCTTGAAATGATCATTAGTTTGGAAAATCAACAAAATACAGCTCAGAAATTTTTTCATAAAAACTTCCAAAAAACTTCTAAGTCTGGAATCCACACACCACTGTAGTTCTCACAAAATTCGCACACCAAGCAAGTTCTTTTCGCACGCCAAATAACCAAGAATTCGTACAGGAACAGAATTCGCACGTCTCTTTATAAGGATTCCTTCTTTTCGCACACTGTGAGATACGAGTTTCTCACTTTTCGCACGACTTGAGATGCGAGTTCCTGACTTAGAAAGTTTTCAAATTTTAAACTTTTCGCAAGCAAATCTTATGTGAATTCCATACTTAGTCAAATTCACAATCTCAAGCTTTCTGTATCGATTCTTTTTGCATAACAAGATATGCGAGTTCTATATTTAGTAAAATTTCATCTTCCCTATGCGAAAATCTCAGAATTCGTATACAATGCGATGCGAATTCTCAAAATTTGTATCCTTTATGATGCGAAATCCAAACTTTCCTTATCCTTCAGTATGCGAAATATGTCCTTAGAATTTCAAAACTTCACTTTTCGTATAGCTCACTATGTGAATTTCTCCTTTCTGTATGTAGATTGATGCAAAAACTGATCTTCTCGTACACAACACCGTGAGAATTTCTCACTTGTCTTTTTCAAACACCACGTTTCATGTGAATTCCATCATGTGAAAACTTTAGATCATGCGAGTTCTTCATGTTTCGGCTCAAAAATGTTTAATTCGATCCAAAATCCACTCAATTCTTCGAATTTGCTTCTGTAAATGCACCAATTTGATCAAGATCACTGCTAGAACCGATTACAAACAAAGAATTACAACAAAATCGACTCAAATATACATCATGATCAAGAATTCAAGATACAGTGCGCTGAACTCAAAAACTTCGAAAAACACAAAATCAATAAATTGAATCACAATTACAGTGCAATAGTGTAATCAAACCAAATAGGATTTGTCTAAAACATATATCGATCATTAAACAAGCAAGAATTTGCCCAAAACAACAACAAATATACAGATTCGATCCAAACACAGTGACATGGTGCGAGTTATTCGTTTTTCAATTTATTAGATCCAATGATACCAAATGTTAGTTCCAGATCCAAGCTATCAAACACTCATATAATATGTAGGAATCATTCTTTTATTGACTGAACAACTATTACAACAATTCCATAAACTCGTATACCTATTTCTCAATCAAAGCTCTCTGTGTGTTCTTCACACACACTCTCTCTAATATGTAATCTCTCAAGCGTACATTCTAATGAATATTAACTAAAGAATACTATTTATATGGTCAACAACATTGACCTTACAACACAATCTAAATGTCAAAGTCAAATACTTTGACTTATAAGCACTTAACAACTAAACCCTTACATTTTTACAACTTTACAACTTTGACCCCCTCATTTAATCTTGAATGCGATTCTGACTTAACATATCGGTGAATTAATATTTCACAAACTCGGTGTCCTAGCTCAATAGCTAGAAAAAACCAAGTTTTCCCAAGATTTTCCATCTCAAATTTAGATTTCAAGTAGTTTGTGGTTTCTCTTATTTCATCAAGAGTTCCTATTATGTTCATAGCATCGACATATAAAACTACTATGAAAATCTGGAACTTGTTTTCCTAAATAAATACGCAAAGGCACAATTTATCGTTCTTATATATATATCCTTTCCCAATCAAATATTCACTTAGGCGGGTATATTACATCTGCATAGATTGTTTTAATCTATAAAGTGAGTGTTTCAATTTTATTGCAAACGCATTCGTGGTTTAGATTTACTTGAATTTGGTAATGTAATGCCATCAAGCACTTTTATATATCTCTGAATCTAGATCCCTATAGAGATATGTAGTAACCACATCCATGAGCTGCATTTCCAGTCCTTTGGAAACTACTAGGCTAATAAATTATTTGGATGTCATAACATCCATCATGAGAGAGTAAGTCTCCTTGTGGTCAATCCATGGCGTTGTGAGAAACCTTGCCAAAGGAGAGCCTTATAGATTATGACTTCATTATTCTCGTTACGCTTTCTAACAAAGACTCAGTTATGTCCTACGGGCTTTACACTTGGTAGGTTAGCACTACTGGACCAAATACCCGATCCTTTTGTCAAAGAATATAATTCTTTATGGATTGTTTCTTTACATTTAGGCCAATATGCTATTTGTTGATATTATTCAACTGAGTCTGGTTCGATGTCGTCGTGTTCGATCATCTTATGAGCCATCGTATATGCTAATAAATCATCAATGATTATATATGATCTGTCCATTGACTCATATGTACTCTCATAATTCATTTGAGATTAATATTCATCTCTAGAATCAATATTAACTTCAAAGCGTCCTCCAGTGATGATTCATGGACATAATTATAATTAGAGACAATCTCATGAGAGTTTTGTGTATTGATGATAAATGGATGTGCCTCACAATTCTCTTCCTTTAGAATAGTATCCATCGAACCAAGTAGCTTCCACCACTTCCATTTGGTAGCTACGACCTCAACCACACCTCCACTATGCGTTGTGCCCCTATTGGGGACTTTTTAACCTTGCGAGTATATTTGCAGCTCGTATATGTGATCTTGTCACTTGTGGAATAACATTAAACGTATTAGGTATCGAGTCTGATTCGTTTGACTTCAACATTACGTTGTGAAGTTTTGGGGAGCAAAATGAGACAGAGTGGGAATATTCAATGACACTTCCTGTTGTTCCCATGGAAAATCCTTTTTCCTATATCCCCCTAACGACGGGAAGACTGTCTCATGAAAGTGACAAACTCAAATGTAACGGTAAAGAGATCACTAGTCAAATATTTAAATTAGCGGATAATTGTTGGGGATTCATATCCAACATATACCAAATCGTCTTTAAGACCCATTTCGATGCGCTGTGGGGCGTAATTGGCACATATACTACAGAACCAAACATGTGTAAATGTGAGACATCAGGCTTATATCCAGTTACCAACTGGTACGCATGAGGCTGGTTAGCTAGTAATGGGTCTAAAAACGAAAAAAAAAACTACATATAATAATTGCATAACCCCAGGTCAATGTGGGTAAATTGGTGCGCATTTAGCAATACCCTAGATATCATCATATTCTTTTGATAACAACTTCTATGAGACCATTTTATATATACACATGGGGTATAGGAAACTCTACATTGATCCCAATACATATGCAATAAACATCAAATCCTTATTATGTAAATTCTTCAGCATTCCAAGTCATGTAGACTTGATGAAATAATCAGGTGGTGAGCCTTAAACGTATAGCTAGTGCTAGGAGTGCAGTATTTCATTTGGACAATAATACGACATGCGTTCATCGTGTCGAAACCAGAGCCATAAAGTACTTTAATGTCCCACATTCTGGTTGCTTATGTCCATAAGTATCACCTTGTATTCGTTGTAACAATGGAATATTTTTGTATTATGTCCTTAGCTTTTGGATGGTCTCATTCCTATCTTGTCTAAGGATTAGGGTATACAAAACTTTTAGGTATTCGAGATGGCATATTATGATGGCGGTGTTGCTTCTTATGCTGTAGAAGTCAACAGTTGCAATTTGCCTCATTTTGTCTTTCACTCGAAAGAGAATGTGTCTATGTGTATTTTGCAATATACGGATCACTATGTCATAACCATGGTGTCCCACATGGTCATGTCGAAACATATATGTGTCATTGCCCTAAAGTTCTTTATTGGTGACAAAAAAAATGTTTCGATGACCTAATAATCTACTAGTTTGACATACTAGTTTCCATGATATATGTTTACTTTCATATTCATTAAAACTTATGTATATATGCTCATTTCCATTATAATTTCCATTTGATACGAATATCTTTACAAGGTTCCTATTAATCTTGTACCAATAAGAAAATGACAGTCCATCGTCTAAGTATTTTGGCTGGATGAATTATAAAATAAGTATTTATCTATCATTTTAGATTGTGTGGAATATTCTACAAAAACTCAAGTTATCCTCGATACATTCCTACATGGAACGAAGAATATTGATAGTTTTGTTATTTATTTAAATGTATTTCTTTACATCTATAATGGTTACATATTCGATTTTATTTAAAAAATTAAATTTAATACTTAAAATAAATGTCCAAGAAACCTATGCTTAATCAATCTTAAATTAATATGATATAATTCATTTTCAATTTGTTCCCTTTTCGAAATGATTGGTAATTAATGTATTTCTTCTTTGACTATCCAATATCAACTGGGCAGTAGTTGCATCTCTGCTCCAAGGATTGAAAAATCCTTCCAACTATTGTCATGACTCTGACCCTTTCCACGGTCTTGTCCACGTGGTACATAGATGCCACGTGTGAGAAATTGTCTTTCACTTACTATTTTTTAGAGTTGTTTCCACCTCTAATACTTTCATTATTGATCTCGGAAATTTTCTTTGTCCCGACAAATCTGGTGTTGTTATTTGAAAGAACCTTGTTGTGTCTCTCAACCACTTGCAGTAGGTTGATGAGTTTGTCTAAAGGTTACATTCCAACTTATATTAGTTCATTAATATTTACTGATATATGAAAGGTAGAAATAATGTTAGGAATCATGTCACCTTCTTTGAGTTCCTTGCCATAGAGATTGAGACTCATTTTAGATATAACATTTCTTTGTTGAAATCAATTACCTTTTTGTAATCGAGTAAGTGGGTTTCATTCCACTGTACGACTAGATCGGGAATTACATATTCATGAATACTTCCGATTCTTTCTTCCGGGACATCCCACAGTTCTTTGGGGTTTTTAGTAAAGGTATTCCAATGAAAGTTAGGATGTATATATCGTCTCAAAACATGAGGGTATTTGCTTGTACATTTTTAAGAGGTTGGTTTTAGGGTCAATAGGGAGTTGATGGACTTTAAGTATTTTCTTGTACCTTTCAAAAGGATATTTATATACTCATTTATGGTACTCGGGTTCTTTTAAGTTTACGACGTTGATTTCAGGGTGAGTTGTTTCAACCATTTACATATATAAGGTATAATATATGATTTTATGTTTGATATGACAATGGATTGTGATTATAATTAATATTTTATGTATGAAATTTCATTATCATAACAATATTGGATTTTTGTATGCTTACATTTTGTTGATAATACTTCATCAATATTTCAATTTGAGAAGAAAAAAATCACTCAATCTATTGGATTTCCAGATAGTAGGGGAATCACATGGATTTCTTAAGTCCCTACAAACCTTAGGGTTGTTTACACCCGTTTGACAAAATCCAGTTGATATATTGTGATTTATTTAAATTAAATATAACATTGTTAATTATAGAGCATTTGGCATGAGGCCAAAATGACTATGAGTTTGTCATATGAAGCCAATTTTATTTTACTTTTAATATCTTAATAGTATTTTAAGAGATTTTGTCATTAGACAAATAAATATTGGTTTTGACATTAAGTCAAATTCAAACTTTTAACATCTTAATAGTATATTTAGAGTTTTTGGTAAAGACCAAAATATATGGGGTTGGAAGTGTAACTTCCAGAAATTATATATAGAGTTTAAAATTATGAGTAGGAACTCACAATCAAGATAAACATTTGAATTTACCATTTTCATGCTATTTTTGGAGCTTTTGGCAAAATAACAAAAGTTATAGGGATTGGAAGTGTAAATTCCAAAGATAATTTATAAGATTAAGGTTAATGAGTAGAAACTAATAACCAAGATAAGCATTTGAATTATAACAATTATTAATTAAGATAAACATTTGAGTAAGATAACAATTTATATAAGACAAACATTTAAATGATTATATGATCCTAATCACGCATGTAAAGGTTGGAAGTGTAACTTCCAATATAAATTTAATTATAAAGAGTATGATTTATGTTGAACATGTAGATATATATGAATTGGTAATAATAGTCATAAGGAAATTAACATGGTTTAATAAATTTAATCAACAAACCTACCTACATAAATAACAATAATATGCTAAAAATAATTAAAATTGAACAATTTTAGAAGAGAAAAAGGGCATAAACGTAAGAAATCAAAGTCTGCGAGTTAAAGTTGCCAACTTTACATTCTTTCTAAAAACACACACGGATCCTTACACGTTGATCCGACCCAAGTATGTAAATTTGGATGTCCGCCTACTTCCTAGGTGCATTATTTCTCTCTTTTTTTCTTGCAAAACCCTAGCAGCCCGTCTCTCCTATCGACCCATCCATCCAATATTCGAGAGTAGAAAAACGAGGTCGACTTCTTGACCAATAATTCATCAAAACAACATGTCGAGATCAAGGTTTGAAGAAATTGAAAAAAATAGGTTTTAAGGATTTGAATTCGATTTGAGCATACGGTTTCGATTATGTTTCAATTGGTTTTTTGACCCTTTTTTTTAGTTAGTGTAACATCAGATCTAAAAACGATTTTTAAGAATTAAAATTAACAATTTATCATCTACGTTAAGCATATAGTGTGCGTATTAGATAACAAGAAAAACTTTCATGAATCATGGCAGTAAAAGAAAATAAATTCAAACATACAATTAGCTACATATAGAGAATGAAGATACATACTTGTACGGAAGTAACCGGATGTTGATTGGCATCGGCAATGACTAGAACAACTATCTAGTTTATCGTTGTCAAATAATGACAAATTGAGACTAATTTTTGAATTTACGTGCTGATAACGTGTTAAAGGGAAAATCAAATGGAACAACAATATAATAGAAAGCGGAAATCTGTAATTCTCATTAATCAAAAGCCCTTTAATAGGGATGAGTTACAAGTAGATAGTTATGAGATATTTCAGTTCTAATCTAACTTTTATATACTTATCTCTATCTCTATCTCTATCTTTATCTCGATCGTCATATCCTTTAGACGATGACGCACTTATCCTACAACAGTTTTGTAATAATAATAATTTTTAAAAGGGTTTTAATTTCTTTCCTTCCCTTTCCTCCCACATTTGGGAGGAAAGTTTTGGGAGAAAACTTATCATTATTTTACTTATGTTTTTTTTTTCTCTTCTAAAAAAGTTTAAAAAACACGAGTTCTTTTTTATGTTCCTCCCCTTTCCCTCCCTCCCTTTTTTCCTTCGTAAAAAAGGTTTCAAGAACACAACGTTAGTTCTCGACGTTTCCTCAGCTACCGAGCCAAACAACTGATTTGACACAGACTCGAGAACAAGAATCGACTGGCCAGGAACAAGATTTGACTAGCGACCTCTCTAAACTTCTCTCCATACCGCTGACCTCCATCGATAGCTAGTACCATTGTTGTTAACAAAAGGATAGCCTTTTGCAAATAGGAGAAAAAATAGATTCATCATCCATATCAAATGGAAGAATATGCAAGTATATATACTCATCCCATATCGTCTGAAAACAAGTAATAACGGTAAGAATACCAAGTTATCGATCCTCAAAGACAAATGAAAGTGAGAGTTTCCAACAAGTCAATCCTAGAATGAAATTTCAGATGGTGAATTCGAAGGAATGATCATTAATTTTTCTTATTTAAAAAATGATTGAAATTTTTGAAAGAAAATCAAAGAAATAAGTAAAGAGACCAAAATGCCCCTGAGTTTGACGGACATTACTAACGAAGTTAATAACCAAGGACCATTTTCAGAGCAAAATGAAAAACAAAAAGATGCTTTCTAGACTTATCAAAGTTTAGGTCCCACTTTAAGACTTTTCACTAAACGACAAAAGACTAAAATCAACGTTTACTCCTCTTTTTTATTTGGCAAAGTCCGAGTCATTTAGGGTGCGTTTGGTATCCAGACAGGCAAGACATAACATAACAAAATAAGACATGACAGAACAACTGTTCAACGTTTGGTAAGACAGAACTAGACAGTACAAAACAAATAAAAATGATCAATTTACCCGTAATAAATTATTCATATCTTTTATATATTTTGATTATTTATATAATTTATTAAATTATAAAATAAAATAAATACTTTTATAACAAAATATATAATTAGAAAGTTTTCTTCAAGACGATTAAAATGACACCAAATAAAAAGTTTATATAGTTTCCAAATTTTATTTTATACATTCTCTATATTATTATTTTATTATTAATATTTAATAAATTACGTAAATTAACTAAAACATAAAAACCGTATTATAATAATATTTTATAGATAATAAAGTGAAAGTTAACATACAAATATAAGTAAACAAAATTCAAAGAATAAATAAAATATAGAGTGAATTACATAAATGGTCCCTCGTGAATACCTGCTTTCACTTTTCGTCCCTCGAAACCTGAAACTACATTGGTGGTCCAAAAATCGAGTTTTTTTAGCCTAAATTGGTCCCTCCCACTAACACGGTTAAGGCATGCTTCGTTAAGTGGGTCATGTGTCCCTCATGTGAGGAACATTTTGGTCTTTTTACCTATCTTCTCCAATCTCACATCCATCCCCAAGAACATTCATTCTTAAGTCAAGAACATCCATACTCCAGAACATTCATACCCAAGTCAAAACATAATTTCAAGAAATCAAAGCCTAAATTATATTCAAACGTAAAACAAGTTATATAAACAAGTTTACATGAATTTTAAGAGCAAGAAAAATGAATTTCTCAAGAATATAAACAACTCTAAACGAATTCATTAATAAGATATGTGATATATAAAAGATCCAAACCCTAAAAATCTCTAAAATCAAAACCCTAAATCAAATATCTAAAATGAAAACCCTAAATCAAGTCTCTAAAATCAAAAAGTCAAAACCCCAAACCACCAAGAACAACAGAAGAAAGTGGAACTCATTTCTGAAACAAATAAGAAAACCCACTTGTAATTTCAAATATCCATTTGCCCCTTTTACGTAAATCCCACAGTTTATCTCTTGAATCCAACGATTTCTGAAGAAAAAAGCTTAGAGCTTTTAGCTTTCATGGAGTTTTCAGACGGGAGGGATTTCAGGGCGAGAGTGAAGGAGTTTTCCGGCGGTGGTTTTCTTTATTCATGAATCTGGATATGCATCTGCATCAATCTTTCGTTCCATTCGAATTCTGAATATTGTGATTTTTGCATCAATATTTCGTTTCCTTCGAGTTCCATTCATGAATCTGGAGGTGGTGGTGATTTGGTGGGGGTCATCGAAAAAAGACGGGAGGAAGGGTTGAAGGTGGCGAGTCGTTGAAAACGGGACGGGGAGGAAGGTGAAGGTATTGGTGGTGATGTTTCACGCTGGAAATGGAATCAATCTGGTGGTGGTGTTGATTTGGTGATGAAGAATGACATTTGTGGTTTTGATTTGGTGATGAAGAAGAAGATCCACTGTAAAAAAGAAATAAGATTTATAAAGGAGAGTTTTTGTTTTAATATTTTTTTTTATTTTATAATATAAAACATTAAAACTTTTTATTTTTTAAAAGAAAAAATGTAAGAGGAGGAAAAAAAGACCAAATTGCCCCTCACATGAGGGGCACATGATAGGCTTAACGGAGTTCCATGTTAGTGAGAGGGACGATTTTGGGCTTAAAAACTCGATTTTTGAACCACCAATGTACTTTTAGCTTTCGAGGGACGAAACGTGAAAAACAACTATTCACGAGGGACCATTTATGTAATTCACTCAAAAATATAAAAAGAAAGACATTAAAAAAACTAAATTACAAATTTCGTCCCTGTGGTTATTAAAATTTTTGGTTTAGGTCCCTCAAACGAAATAATTACAATGATGGTCACTGTGCTTTCACTTTTATTTTGGATTGGGTCCCTTATCCTAACTCCATTAAACATTGTTCCATTAAGTCAGGGGTAATATTGTCATTTTACTTTTCTACTAAAAACATAAAAACAACAAATGAATATATAAGCCCCTTCAAATAGAAAATGTGCATATGTTGCACCTCTTACAAACCAATCCTATCCATCCATTTTGTCATCCAATGGTCTAGAGATTTAAAAGGGTGTGAATTGTAAATTTGGAAAACTAACTTACCAAATGTGCAAAATAGAAATGCACGTAAAGGGCAAAATAGGGAGAATGCATCGTGTTTTAAAAATGGTAATCCGATTCTCCCTAGATTCTTCGCTTCCCTTCCCCACAACAGCTATGCAATCTAATTTTTCTGCAATTATAAGAAATCGCTTACTCTAGTTGATGCAATCGTGACCTCCGTTTAAGAAAACATAACTGATTCTTCGAAAAAAATGGCAGAAAATGCAGAAAATCAAAGAATTCGAGGTGCATATGTGCTTGTATACAAATATGTGAAGTAATGCATATATGAAACCTAAACCAAATATGTGAGTAATGTATATATGAAACTTGGTAATATTAATGTGTATTGGATAAGTCTGTGAGTAAAGGCATATATGCATCTGAGATATGTTGTGGATATGGGAGAATGCATAAATGAAGTAGGTTACAATATATGACATTGATATTACGAGTTTCTAAAGTAAATGCATATATGCATTATGAGAAGTCCAGGGCCGGTCCTATGGTTTTAGATGCCCTGGGCGGAGAGTCAACAATATGCCCTTATTCGAAGAAACAAAGAACACACATATTTTAAAGGGTTTGGAACCTAGTCAATCCAGGTTGTTCATCCCGGGGTTTAGAACCTAGTCAAGCTAGGCGGTTCATCCCCCACCTCGGTTTTTATTGAAAAAATAATGCCAGGCAGACAATTTTTTGGTCCTTGCGGACACATATGATATAAACCATAAATTTTCCATGGGTGTTCTTTTTCTCATTTGATATCATTGTTACATATTTATTTGTTTAGTTTTTGCACAATATTTGAAATACTTGCTTTCACAAGTTATTTCCTGGCTTTCTTCGAATGTATCTTGGAAGCATGTAATTTCAAGTAAATGTTTTGCCTTTAAGCCCTGAGCAATTGCTTCTCATAATGAGCTTGAAGTTACACATTTCTTCTATGACTACCAATTGTACTAATTAGTTGATTTTGTGCTTCCTTTTCTCCCCATGTTCGGATGATATAATTAACATCGGTCATAGTATTGGTCTTGGGGTTCCATATAATTAGGTGATGAAGAGTGGTGTTCCAAAAATTTGTGTTGTTTCTCTAACACTAAATGACATGGATATGATTTTAACAAGTTAATATGCATAATTGCCAAATTCCTTCATGTAAGTGCTTGCATTTTGATGAATGCTCATAGCTATAATTTAACCCTTAACATTGTGGTGAAGTTAAATCAATATGCAACTGTTTCACTATCCCTTTTAAGACCTGTAAGTCAAGATATCATGATTTATAATTAATAAGTTGAGTTGAAACTATGGATTAATTTGTGGTTTTATATGTGCTCAAATCGGAAAATACACAAATAAGCAAATACTCAAATACCTAATATTCAGTAAAGAAAAAATCAAATACTCAGATAGGTAATTAACCTAATATTCTAATAAGCAATAACCTACTAACCTTATTAACCTAATCAGTAATCAACTAATTAGAAAAGAAAATACCTTGTCGAATAAGTGGATTAGGGCATATTGTGAGAGGCTGAAAGGCTTAAGGTTAGAGGCGCATCAGAGCGGCGTGAACCCGTGAGGGGCTAAGGGACAGAGGAACAAAGCGATAGGCCGAGAGGAGAGTAGACAATGGAGTGGATTCGAGAGCGTAGGTTGAACTGAGAGCGAGAGCCAGAGCTTCCGTCGAATCTAGTGTATAGTCGAGAGGTAGATGGAGAACGTATCGGGTAAAGTCTATTTGAAAAGGATGAATAATGAGCCTAATATAACTGACTTAAGGGTTGGGCCTTGATGCCCCTTAGGCCTTTGCTGCCTTGGGCGACCGCCCATCTGACCCAGCCACAAGGGCCAACCCTGGAGAAGTCTAAACCAAATATGTGAGTATTGCATATATGAAATTTGTTCATGTCAAAATGATTATGTGCATATACGAATGTTCATATATGCAACCATATAATTTTCCAAATATCATATTTGCTGCGATATCCACCGATCTATAAAAATTGCAAATTATAGATCGCCTAGATTTTGATTAGTCAACAATTAATCATTACGATATCTAATAACTTTGGTCTCGATATCTTCTTCTTCAACATTTGCACATATGAAATACACAACAAGCATTAAAAAAATACATTCTTTTACAATTGTCATTATCCATGTTGATCTCATCAACAACATCAATGTGGAAATCTTCGTTTACAATATCATTCACACTAAGTTGATTGTTGCATTCTCCAGCATCATCATCTTCATCTGGTATCTGGGTGATTTCTTTATCGTGCGTCTCATCGAAAATCAAATCTGGAGTATTATATTCGAGTGTGATATCTTCATCGAACAACCTATCTTCATCCACTATGTATTTTCCTCTATTATGTTCATCGCTTTCATTATTTCCACGTACCATGATTTCACAACCTATGAAGAATGGTTGCTCGAAGATACAAACATTGTTGAAACCTGCAAATCATTGCATCGTCAAACGCGGGAAAAAATAAGCCTAAAGAAACAATATGTTATATTTTAGGAATAGATCTTTAGTTTCCTTATTAGTCAATATTATTAATATATTACTTAAATAAATTAATATTTGTTAATTACATTTGTAACCCCAATTATTAAATATTAAATAATTATAAAAAAGGAAAATAAATATATCGAGATCAACGGTGGAGATCAATTTGTAGGAGGTGCAACAATTGGAAGGTGTGTATTTGATTTGCTCTCTCTCTCTCTATATATATATATATGTGTGTGTGTGTGTGTCCTAGTCCTACCCACCATCGACGTTGATGATGGCAGTATGAAGAAGATGAGGCCATCAAAAGCAGACCTGCCTCCGATGACGGAGGCAGGGACCAAGGAGAGGGCGGTGGATGGTTGTTGGACGAAATCTTGTTGTTCGAGGACCCAAAGCACGTTGACGCACAAACTATAGGTGTGGTGAGTTACATGAGCATGTAGTGGCATCCGGGAAAACACTAAAATCCATGTCTTCTCAAATCGAAACCAGATTTCTCAATCGTAGAGCTTCTGTTTCTCAGTTTATCCTAAAACTCAGTTTTTTTTCTTTTTGGGTTTTTGAGGAAAATGAATCTGCAAAAGGGTTCGATAGAAGGGGGCAGATGAATAAATCGAACCTAAATGTATGTGTGTGACGAAATCGTCGGAGTTGCGGGTATGGAGGGAAGGGGAATTGCCGAAGTTGCAGTGTGAGGGGCGATTTTGCTGGAAAACGGATGTGGGGGAAGGGGAAGGGACAAAAAAACTGAGCACATTCAATCGAAGTTGTTTTACCTGCATCACGGTTTTCCCATGAATTTGAATCAATAAGATGGATCATTGATGTTAATTGTATCACATTCAATCAAGATATCATGAATTTGACCTATCCCACAAAACTGAGGAGTCGAGGCATACGATTTCTTCCCAAACTTGTGTTCTTTCTTCAAAATAAAAATGATATTTGGGGAAGAACTGAACCTATTGTTCATCTTTTTGTACACTTTTTTCTCTATATCACCCAACAACAAGATCAGTTCTTGGTTTTAAGTAATGGCGATATAGAAACCCTCAATTGGTTCAGGGGAAGAACCGAATTGGCTGAGGAAAGATCCCAGAAAAGTCGATAGAATTGGAACTCACCTCGAGGTCTCGATACCCTCTCCTTTTGGAGAACAACCATGGCTTGATTTCGAGTTTATAGAGAGTTTGGTTTGTGAGATTGTCGATTTCAACAGAAAGAACTTGATACGTCAAGGTTTTGACTTAAGTTACAGTGATAACTGATAAGGAGAGAGATGATCTCTTTGGGAGATGACGCTCTGTGCATAACTGCATATATATATATATAGGGTCTCCTTCATTTGCTAACCACGACATTGGTGCTAACCGTGCTAACCAATTTTTAACAATCAGAATCATCCTAGAGTTTATGTCCTGCGTTCAATCCTATTAATTCTCAAAGGGTAATATGGGCATTTCATAATTCACGCCTATTTAATGTATTTCCATATTTCAAGGAGTTATTAATATGGTAGTTATCTAAATACTAAATATAATATTTAATATTTAATGTATTTTCATATTTCAAAGAGTTATTAATATGGTAGTTATCTAAATATTAAATATAATATTTAATGTATTTCCATATTTCGAGTGTGCATATATGCATGTCTAGATGTCAGTGTGTATCTCAACCAATGCAGAATAGATCAACTGATATGCACATATACACATATACAACATGTACATATTTACAATACTTAATGTACACATATGCATATACTCAATATGAACATATGCATATCAGATACCAGTGTGCACATATGCATATAATATTTCAGCAAACATATGCATATATGCATTGTATGCAAGTGTGCACATATGCACTATCAAAGAGATCATTAGGTGAGTAGAACAATTTCTTGAAATCGATTTCTTTAGATCGAAAACAACAGATTTCTTGAAATCGTTTTCTCCAAATCGATTATTCAGATCGAAATCCTGAAAATTGATTTCTTCAAATCCTGAAAATCGTTTTCTTGAAATCCTGAAAATCGATTTCTCCAAATCGATTTCTCCAAATCGATTTCTTGATCCCCAGTTTGACGATGATCGTGAATATCGAAAAGATTTTACTCGGATCCTCCTGATTCGTCGTGATAGAGAGGATTGTTGGAGTCGATTTCAACAACAGGGTGTTCGTGCGTGTTTTGTTGGATAAAACGATTTTGGGGGATCAAATCCCTAATTATTTGGGTTTTTTATTTAGTAGGCGCATGTTTCCCAAATTAAAGGTATTGTATTTTTACCAAAGTACTCCTGTGCATAATGCAATGTATTTTTTATAACCGTTTTGAATATTTTAATTTAATTAAAATCAATTAATTGTGGACCATTGATCTCATCAATCTACGGTTGAGATTGGTTAGCACAGTTAACACCAATGCCGTGGTTAGCAAATGAATGAGTCTCTCTCTCTATATATAATATGTTTTTAAAGGAAAATGATAAAATGACCATATTACCCTTGAATTAATTTGCATTGGTTAGTGGAGTTAGGTTAAGGAACTAAAATTCATAACAGAATTGAAACCATGTTAACTATAAATATAATTATTTTGTTTAGGGAATCCAATCCATAATTCCCTTGAATTAATCTGCATTCGTGTTCTCGAAACTTTTTTAGGAGAGAAAGGAAAAGAAAGGAAATGGAAGGAAAAAATTGATCTTTCTTCCCAAACATTTCCTCCCAAATGTTGGAGGAAAGGGAAGAAAATGAAAGGAAATAAATTAAAACCATTTAAAAAAATTACTGAAATTATTAAAATTACAAAACTACCCAATCTTTCATTATAAATAATATATTTTTATAAAGGTATATTTGTAAAATTGACATTAATCTTTCCTTTCTTTACTGTTCAAGAACATGAAAAACTATTTCCTTTCTTTAATGTTCAAGAACATGAAAACCATTTTGAGAATACAAATGAAAAAATTATTTTTCTTTCCTTTGTTTTCCATCCATTTAGATAGAGAACACAGCGTTAAGGCTGGACCGGATGGATTGGACAGAACAAACATTGCGGAGCACGGCAGCAGTGGTGAGCCCCTAGCTACAAAGCTTGACGATGATGGCGACCATGAGGATAACGATGAATATTCCTCCAACGTTTTTCCAATTAAAAGACTGCAATGTAACTTTCTGCAATCCCTACATATTTTCTTCTTCCATTTACTACATGGTCTTGCTAGTACTATGCATTGCAATGCAGTGAATCCTTGTTTGATTGTATGGAGTTACATGGCTTTCAGAGAACATGTTAATTCTTGCTGTTTGAAACTCAAAATTAATCGGCAATTATTAGGATAATACATACTGCGTGATTAATTGAAATTGGCCCGGTGCGTGACTAACACTTCATGCTGAACATTTGGCCTGCTTTGAGCCCTTGGGTGGTAAATAGGTTCTCCAGCTCTAATACCATGTTAACATTGGGGTTCCAAATCAAGGAAAATTGGTAAAAGATTGGAGTAATCCAGTTACCCAGACAATATGCATTAAAGACCTAAATGGTAATTTGAAAGCAATTACTTAGAAACCAAGTTAGTGGTTTTGTTTTCTATTGTCATTCTAATTAATTTGGATTTTAGGTGTTGGTGATGATTCTACTCTACTTATGCCAAGCTATAGTGATGATTTTCAGAAGGAATGGTACACAAGGGGTTTGGCAGTTGAATCTACTTCTGGTGAGAGAATTAGAGAGGAGCACCTAGCACCAAATTAGCTCTTTCAATAGTGTAGAGAGAATGAGGTGTTTGTTACTTTGGTTTCCTCTAGTTCATATAGACATTAGGAGGGTACATGGCTTAAGATGCCCAATCATTTCACGGTCTTGTACCTGATGACTGTTAAACGGTTTAAATATTCAGGTGCAGATCCCTATTCAGGCTAGAGGGGTAGCTTCAGAGAAGGCTCTCTTATCAAATAGAGGTGGTCCTATTCCATAGGGTATAGGTGATATTTAGATTTTTATCGGACGTGGATGTGTAGTTTCATATAGCAGTGAAAGGATGATGTGGGATAGTCTTCATGGACCTTGGTGGTGGAATTAATGAGAAAGTCAGTTTCAACTTTCAATGCCACCTCAAAACCGTTGCTCCATGCCTCCATCAACTGTTTTATTAGGAAATGCTTTACTTATTTGTCATATTGGTTAGATTGTTTCGAGCCCCCCCTCTTATTGTAGATAAAATGGATTTTTTGTGTCCATGTCTTGGTGCCATTGGTTAATTATGGAATCTTGAGGAAGTTAAAACTTGTTTAAAGATGAGTAATCGATTGCTGTTTCTTTGTGGGAATGCAGTGCTAGTGTCTAGTGTCTTAATGGTTCAAAAACAGAAATTTATTCTTTATTCCACCTTGATGTTGAAAAAGAAGGGACTTTTTTGGTGCTGCCGTTGTTGAGTTATGTTTTGCTTATTGTTACATATGATCTCCACATCAAGTGCTATTGTTCTCTTTGAAACTCCTTCCCACTCTCTCTCTCTGCCAATTAGGAAAAAGAGAGGTGTAGGTTGATTATTAAGGTCAAGTCAAACTACTTTTCAAGCTCAAATTCGATATTTATTCTTTAAAAGTTAGAAAATTTCATCAATTAACTGAATTCCATGCAATATTAGTAATTGAAATATCATATTACATTTTGGGATAAAATGCATATCAATTATCAATTTAAATAATATGGATGGCCTCCAAATGACAAAGTCATCCTCTTGTCTTTAAGGACAAATCGAGAAAATATAAATTTAATATATTAGTGTACATGTACATTAACTGTTATACTGCATCCGATTCTACAGAATCCTACTGTTAAGAGCAACCATGTGCATGTTCCAACTTGGCCTATCTTAGCAACTGTCAATTCTTTCTCTACAAAACGAAGTCTAGATGGGAGGTAACTTGCTATTATTTGGTAAACACATGATAGTTCTTTGCACTGAGAACCAAGTTATTTAGTTGTCATACCATAGCCTATGCTAGAATATGAATTCCATGTTTCATCTGTTCTACCTTTTGCTTTATGCAGAACATTGGACTCCCGCAACTCTCGTAAGAGTGGCAGCTCCTTTGTTAGACCACTACCTGCCGTTGAACCAGGTGATTGTGACCTTCGACCAAACCTTCCTATACATTCAAAACTTCTCACCCCATTTAATTCAAATCACAGTTCAGAAGTTAGTTTTAATACATTGCAGGTGTAGAAGCTTCAATATCAGATGAGAATTTGGTAACAGTAAAAAATGCCAGTATACTTGTGGAGTTGCAAGATGATGATAAGATGCAAGTGAGCCCGAAAGCATGAACTATACAGCAAATTCCTTCTGACTCTTTCTGGAATTTTATATGTTGTGCCACCTCAATTATAAGAAAATATATACTTATTGTTTTTACTTTTCCAAAATCTATACGACTTCTTATTACAACTGTAAATAAAACACTTCCTTTTGTATTTGTTGTAACATTTGAGCAAATTTTATAGAAACCATAAGGAATACATATTAAGTTGAAAGGTAGATCCTAAATGCAGCCAGTCTCCCCAACAAACGGATGGCAATCCTTCCCAAGTAATGCATAACTGAGATAGGATTAGATGGGTGCCTATTACGGAACCTGTGGCTTCCTGTGTACCTCAAAAGGGTACCTCATTTATCGCTGGTCATGATTTTGTTTTCTCTTGCTATCTGGCATAAGGATTAAGTAGAATTTCTATACCATGTGCGAACTTTTCTATTATGTGTGTGCATATAACTTAATACAACAACAAGAAGCCTTATATCTTAAACAAATTGGGGTAGGGTAACAGTGAAACAGAATTATAAATCGGGTAACCGAAAAGCAAACTAAAGAATTGAACCCCCTAGATTGCTGCCACACGAGTGGTGTCTGCCACTCGCTACCATCTAAGGATAATTCCTTGGTACTCCACTCGTCCAAATCTCTTTTCACAGCTTCCTCATGTCGATCTTGACCGATCTTTACCTCTTCTAACCAACTCTTCTTGCTATAGATGTCCTATTCTTACTATTGTATTGGAAGGTCTACATCAGAGATGATTAAAACCACCTCAGAAGATGTTTTCAGCTTCTCCTCAATCAGAGGAACCCCAGCCTTCTCCTGTATATCCTCATCTCTAACATATCCCTTGCTGTGTGACCACACATCCACCTCAACATTAACGTTTCTGCAATTGTCTTCTGTACACATCTTTCCTCTTTTGGTGGCCTAATATCGTGCTTCTTAAACATAGATGATTGCATACTGTCCTATAGAACTTGCCTTTTAGCTTTAATAGGACTTTTCAATCACATGACTCCACCAAAGCTTGTTGTCAATACGATCATCCTTTTACCTAGCATCACCATCAATCTATCCATCTTTATATAAAACTGATCTGAATAACAGAAGACATCCTCCCTAAAGAAACACTTAACATACTTCATTTCATTCTGGTCTTATAATCTTTATATTACAAAGTGTTTCTCCAAGCCTCCGACTTTGTATTAAGACACTGGTTCAACACTATATCATAGGCGAACTACATACACACTATATATCACCTTGTATGTCTTCCCTACACTCATAAAAGCAAAATGACAAGGACTTCAATATGGTATGTGTGTGCATGCCAGACTGAGACCCTGTGGCTAAGGCATCATTTATGATGAAAGCCACCCAACATAAGTATGCTTATGTTGTGTTCGACCACGATAATTTTAGATACATGAGTACTATCAGAAGTAGAAGAGTCGGAATATGACGTACCATGTGATGGAACGTTGGAGCTCGCCACAGCCAGGAACAAAGTGTGTGTGTGTGTGAGTGTGTACTCATAGTAGGAATATATAGGATATACTATGAGTCAACTGATTGAAATATAAAACCCTAAGAAAACCCTTTAACAATTATACGGAAAAGATATATACTTCTAAAAGCACTATATCTCTAGAGAAAAGTAATTTGAGTTGTTACTGCACGATTAAGACTACTACTGAAGTATAACAAGCGATAGGAATTTAGTTCCTTCTCAAGAAAACACAAAATGATCACATTCTTAACAACAACGAAAAATCAAGACTGCTCTCCGCTTGCCCCAACCAACCAATAGAAACTTAGCTCCTCCTCTAGGAAAAACACAAAACAATTTCCTCTAAACAAATGAAGACTGCTGTTAGCCTGCTCCATCCAAATGTTTGCCAGTGATATTAATAATATCAGAGCATTGTAGTGGCTTACTTTGCATAACCACCAAGGCACCAACAACAAGAAGCAAAGCAGAATTTCCAGAAAGACATTCTATACTTCCTGCAAAGTGATAAGGTAGATCTTCCTTTATATAGGCTAATTACAAGCCCCCCTCCATTTCAACTAATATAAGAAAAAAGCTTGAACTTTGGGACAATTTCCAAGAATCCTTGATAAAGTCCCTTTGGGCTTTAACTGAATAGTAGACTGCAGAAATTGCTTCCTGGCATTCTAGACTGCATGATGTCATATTGTCATGTAGTGATAGAGAAAACATGTGAAGCTAAATCTGGCTAGGGCACTTTAGCAAGTTACAGCACCTTAGCCTGGGGAGCTTGATGCAGTTACCCCATCTTGGTCAATGCAAGTGTCTAGTAATGTCAAGTATGATAACAACAGCTTCACTTTTACCTGGAAATCTTATTTATAAGGTTTGCAGTTCTATAATTTTACATAGTAGCAACTTTAATACTAATAGATCAAAGTTCCTATAGCTAAGCCATGGTTGAGAAATACATGCATTCTATAACACTTGGCCTACGTGATCTTCTTGACCATTCAAGATAAATTGTTTTCTCATGAACTACTAGATTAAGATGATGGTAATCATGTTTGAACTCAAATCAATGATATGAACTCCTTAAGCATTAACTAGAATTGAAAAATTCATGCTCAACCGAAAACTAGAATAAGAGAAAGTTGCGAGTCCTGATTACTTGTAACTCACCATTGTAGCTTCGTTCAGGCTATTGAGTTGTTTTGTGGGAGTTAAGCTTAGTGAGATAATTAATTATCCTTTTTCATATATAATCGAATTAATGTCAATGCTGTGGGCTTTATTGTTTGCATTTGGATCATGTTCCAATTTATTCTTACTGATGATATTATGCTGCCAGGTTAAAGTGGAATTATCAGGGAAGGAAACACAAATCGTATTTGACAAGGTTTTGACAAATTTGGCTCGTACAGCACCACCAGTTCCAGGCTTCCGCAGACAAAAAGGAGGTAATGTCTAAATTGGCAGAAAGATGTCAAAATTGCTTTTATGGTTGATTTATATTTCAAAAAAAAAAAATTATGTTTCTCTCTCAGGATGTAATGTTAATAATAAATTAAACACCATATTCATCTTTTTGATGTATCGGTCTATTTGATGGTCAGGTTTTCAATTATTTTAGCTCACTAAGCGAACTTCTCTAACTTCTATTGTTTTTTTCTTTTCTGATCATTCTGTGGTACTTTGAAGATCAGTCCAATAATAGTAAATAAGCACTTTGAAATGCTTCCTATATACTTGCATGAATTTTAATTATCCTTAAATTATGTGTTGATGTAATAGTGACAACACCCGAACTATTTGATGAGAATTGAGACTTGGGAGTATGTCATGTGTTTAGTATTATGTGTTTTGAATTTATTATTTGACTCGTTGGTGAACCTTATACTTATTTCTACCTTGATTAATGTTAAGAATACACATTTCGGGACTCTTTCTTTAATGATCTCAGAGTTGAACTCCAAATACAAAGCTCATCCCACACCGCAAGCATTGCAACCCCTTGTGTAACACCCTAAAAACAGGGGGAAATTTAAACCTGGGAAATGTCGTAACCTAGACATTTCTATAAATAGCAATACCCAAAATAGGGAAAAGTAAATAGCGTTTACAATTCTATACTTCAAAATTAATAAAGACACTACATTAATCTAAACCATTTAAGTCTAGATTAATACAATTGTCATCCAATTTCCCAAAAAGACACCTATTCAAATCTGTACGCCAAAAGTTCCCAATCAACATGATCTCCAAAAGATGCCGCTAACGGCCAACACGCTCACTCTCAACCTTTGCGAACCCCGTCGCTAAGAGAACCTGGTTACATGACATTTCAAGAAAGAATGTTAGGACATTGCCTAGTGTGATCGTCAGACAAATAATAGTAATTTAAGTTCTTGAAAGGCAGCATGTAACTTGGTGATATTCCACATATACGTAATACACAATTACATGGTCCCCATTGGGACCTACTCCAACATGAGATAATAACATAATTGGAGCCATTAGCCATATGGGACATCAACCCAAACTGGGTCTTTAGTCAAAAGGGACGTCAACTCAAACCGAGTCTTTAGTCTATATGGACGTCAACCCTCACCGAGTCTTTAGTCTTTACGGACGTCAACCCAAACCGGGTCTTTAGTCTCAACGGACATCAACCCAAACCGGGTCTTTAGTCCTCACAGGCATCAACCCAAACCGAGTCTTTAGCCAAATAAACGTCAACCCAAATCGGGTCTTTAGTCTTTCTCTCCGACCACAAATCGGGGATAGTTCCCCTCAATATTTCCCAAGTGCTCATTCAAGAGAGCTAGTCTCATGCCAACCATAGAGTTATGGTGTACATTTATTTCCTTTGAGACGACTACAAACATTAGGAATTGATAATCATAAATAAATGACCAAATACTTCCATGTGTATTTCATAAATAAGCAAGAATTCCCAATACCTCATCTCGACCTAAAATGTCAAGTCCATAACCATGAAAAGAACAACAAACATCATATAGCCATAAGTATATGAAATCATTTCTCTACCTTCATTCCTTGCTCATGTTCACCCAAAAATGGTGAAAACCCTAACATCTCTTCCAAATCAACTTTGAACCATAATGTGAGTAAAGGGTGAAATAGAAGTATATATGTTCTAAACATAGTGATAATATCAAATAAGTACTCAAGAAAGTGAGAATGGCTCATCCAATAGAGTTGTTAGTGAAACCCTAAAACCCTTGTGAAGAAGAGATGAAAAGTTGAGCTCCTAACACTTTGGAATCTTGTAATAAATGGTGGTGGAGCCCTAGAGATGCAATAACTTCCTTGACTCAGTTGATTTAGCAATCAATGAAGAGAGATGGTGAAGAGGGGCTGAAAATCGCCTTTAAGATGGAGAGAAAACGTATTTGGTGTATTTCTTAAATGACCCTCCAAAGCCCCTTTTATCAGATCTAAGTTTTTAGGCCAAAACGCTCGACGACGATAGTGACACGCGAGTATGCCCTTGGCATACTCGCCGGGCATACTCGCCCAAAACGTACCGAGACTCCCTTGGTCTCACCGATAGTGACACTGTTAGAATGCCCTTGGCACTCTCGCCGGGCATTCTCGCCCAGAACGTATCGAGGCATTCTCGCCCAGTAGTTTCCCCTAGCCTATTTTTTTCTATTTCAACTCGGTTCAACTCCAAAAGATTTAACTCAAGGTAAAACGTTCCCCACGTGACATCGAGCAAACGAACAATAGGGATAACGATCAAATTGAATCCTTATCGTAAGAGATAACGTTGAAAACAATGGAAGATCAAGGTAGGTTACTTACTTGAAATTTTGGGTGTTACAATCCTCCCCAACTTGAGAATGGTTTCGTCCTCGAAATCCCAAGCTATTCAAACAAATGAGGGTATCGACGTTTCATGTCCTCCTCCGCCTCCCAAGTCACATTTGCACCCCGATTGCACCCCGATGGTGCTTCCATTCAACTTTGACCATCGTGACCTCCTTGTGTCGAAGTCTCTTGGTCTCTCTTTCTAAAATGGCTTCGGACTCTTCGATACATCGGTTGTCGTCCACTCTTATCTCCGATAACGGTATGATACTTTCCTCCTCCGCCAAACACTTCCGTAGGTAGCACACATGGAACGTAGGGTGAATACCATCCATTTCCGGTGGTAAGTCTAGCTTATAGGCTTGCAACCCAATGCGTTCAATGATAGTGAATGGTCCAAGAAAACGGGGCTCAACCCGTGCTTTCCAAAACGAATCAATCCTTTCCAAGGGGATACCTTTAGCATAACTCGATCTCCCACTTGAAACTCTACCGGTCGTCTCTTCTTATCGGCATAACTCTTTTGCTGGTCTTGCGCCGCTTTCAACCGTTCTCATATTGCCTTCACTTTATCGGCTGTATCTTGCACGATTTCAGGCCCCGCAAACTGCTTCTCTTCCGCTTCTAACCAACACACGGGTGTCCTACATTTCCTCCCATACAAGGCTTCGAACGGTGCCGGGCCCATACTAGAATGGTAGCTATTGTTGTAAGCGAATCCCACCAAGGGTAAGTGGGTGTCCCAATTGCCACCAAAATCGATCACACAAGATCTTAGCATGTCTTCCAAGGTTTGAATCGTCCTTTCACTTTGGCCGTCCGTTTGTGGGTGGTATGCCGTACTCAGATTTACTCGCGTACCCAATTCTTCATGAAGCGCTTGCCAAAATCTCAACGTAAACCGACTGTCACGATCCGACACTATGGATAGAGGTATTCCATGCTTAGAAACAACCTCATCGATGTATAATTTCGCTAACTTATCCATTGGCAAGGTTTCCCGCATAGCTAGGAAATGAACGCTTTTAGTCAGATGATCCACTATCACCCAAATAGTGTCATTACCTCTCAAAGTCTTCGGTAGTTTGGTCACAAAATTCATGGTGATCTTATCCCATTCCATTTGGGTACTGTTATGGAAATAGCAAGAAGAAAAAGGAAACTAAATCCTTTGGATTAGGAAATTATTCAGATTTGATTTCCCTAAGCCTTGTATAAATATAGGTCTTGTATATGTAATTAGCATTAAGAAGAAATACAATTTCCTACATGGTATCAGAACCGCCGCTCCTAAAACCCTAATAGCCGCCGTCCCACTTTCTGCCGGCGTGAACAGTGACTCCGGCGTGAACAGTGACTGCCTTCACAGCCATCGTTCTGCCATCCCCGATCTGTTTCCACTATTGGTTCTTCGTTTCTGTAAGTTTTTTAGTGGTTTTGGTGTTTAGCAACAAGTTTTTTTTGGAGATTCTGTTTGGTTCTTGCTGGGTATCAGCAACAAGCAGGTTTGTGTTTGTTTCCTTCTGTTTGGTTTGGTTTGGTTTGGTTCTATTCAAGTTCTGTTATTTGGGTTTCAATTCACGAGTTATTTTTTGTTCGTATCACCTCGTCTTGTGATTAATGGGTGAAAAAGCAAAACAAGTAATGACGGACGTGATTCCGATTGTAACTCGGATTACCGATAACAAACTCAACGACTCCAACTTCTTTGAGTGGAGTAAGATGGTACGTGTATATTTACGAAGTATCGGTAAGGCATCTCACCTTACATCTGATCCCCTGACGATGGTAAGGAGCAATGGTTCCACGATGATGCCAAACTGTTCCTACAAATTAGGAACTCAATCGAGAGTTCCGTCACTCCTTTGATTAATCACTGTGAGTATGTTAAAGAATTAATGGATTATCTGACCTTCTTGTATTCTGGACAAAATAATATCTCCCGTATTTACAATGTATGTAAATCTTTTCATCGGGGGGAGCAACAAGATCGGTCATTAACGACCTATGTTATGGAGTTCAAGAAAATCTATGAGGATCTTAATACTCTTCTCCCACTCAGTGCTGATATAAAGGTTATGCAAACTCAACGGGAGCAGATTGCTGTGATGAGTTTTTTGACTGGCCTGAGACCAGAATTTGAGGCTCTCAAATCCCAATTTCTTAATGAATCCACCATTCCCTCCCTTCAGGAAACCTTTGCTAGAGTCCTCCGTAATGAGGACCTTCAGTCTCCTCCACCCCAATCTCATAATAGCGCACTCGCTAGTCGTGGGGCATCTCGTGGTAACTTCTGTGGTGGATATCGTGGTGGCCATCGAAGTAGTCCTCGTGAACGAGTTATTGATTCTCGCGTCCAGACTACCGATAATGTTGTTGAGTGTTATTACTGCCATGAACAGGGGCACACTAAACGTACTTGCAAGAAACTCTTGGCCAAAACTTAACAGGGTCACTTTGCACATGTTGCTTCCTCTTCGGAGAATTCTGTCACCATCTCGGCTGATGAATATGCTTGACTTACAGCATCCGTAAACCTCGCTACTGCCGCCTTTGTTGAGACAGGTAAATCTGCCCAGTGTCTTTTATCATCTTCTTCCAAATGGGTCATTGATTCCGGTGCTTCAGACCACATGTCAGGTAATCGTAATCTCTTTTCTGAATTCCATGCCTATGCTCCCTCATCCGATGTCACCATTGCTGATGGAACCACTCCACGTGTTCTGGGATCTGGCACCATTAACCTCACACCTTCTATTTCCTTACCATCAGTCTTAAGCCTACCTAATTTCTCATTTAATTTACTGTCTGTCAGTAAGCTTACCCGTAGTCTAAATTGCAGCGTCTCATTCTTTCCTACTTATTGTGTCTTTCAGGATCTTACGACGAAGCGGATCCTTGGTAAAGGACGGGAATCTGATGGCCTCTATATATTTGAACCTCAAGCACCTAGCTCCTTCGTATGCTCCAAGACATCCTTGCCTCCATTCGAAATGCACTGTCGATTAGGTCATCCATCACTCCAGAATTTGAAGAAACTATGTCCCCAATTTTCTCATTTGTCGTCTTTACAGTGTGATGCTTGTTAATTTGCAAAACTTCATCGTACTCACCTAAGTCCTAGAGTCAATAAGCGGGCTACGTCCCATTTTGAGTTAGTTCACTCCGATGTTTGGGGTCCGTGTCCTGTTGCTTCTAAAACTGGTTTTAAGTATTTTGTTACCTTTGTTGATGATTACTCTCGTGTTACTTGGCTTTATTTAATGAAAAACCGATCTGAAGTATTTACGCACTTTCAGTCTTTTTGTGCTGAAATACGTACTCAATTTGGTGTTTCAATTAAAACGTTGCGGAGTGATAATGCCAAAGAATATCTTTCTGAGTCTTTATTAGTCTTACATGTTTCAGAATGGCATTCTTCATGAGTCATCCTGCGTTGACACCTCAGCACAAAATGAGGTTGCCGAACGTAAAAATCGTCACCTTCTTGAGGTTGCTCGTGCACTTTTATTTCAAATGGGTGTTCCAAAGCCTTTTTGGACAGATGGGGTTTCAACTGCTTGCTTTCTCATAAATCGGATGCCCTCGGTCGTTCTTGGTGGTGATGTTCCATTTTCAGTCCTTTTTCCAAACAAGCCGGTGTTTCCTGTTGAACCAAAGACCTTTGGTAGTACTTGTTTTGTGCGAGATACTAGACCTCATATCACCAAGTTAGACCCCAAGTCTCTCAAGTGTGTGTTCCTTGGCTACTCTCGTCTTCAAAAGGGGTACCAATGTTTCTCTCCTACACTTAACCGT
Organism: Arctium minus; assembly: GCA_954870635.1. Lineage (NCBI taxonomy): Eukaryota > Viridiplantae > Streptophyta > Magnoliopsida > Asterales > Asteraceae > Arctium > Arctium minus. The sequence continues at coordinate 44,208,420 of OX941089.1, read as the reverse complement.
TATGTTGTTTCCCAAGATGTCTCGTTCCATGAAAATATTTCTTTTTTTTCTGTGTCCACCACCACCAACAGTACTCATCAGAGAGAGGATGATGATTTGTTAATCTATTACATTGCACCTACTCAAGAACATTCTGTAACGTCTCCTAGCTCACCTCCTACCGAGCATACTTCAGAGCATGACCGCCCACCTATTGTTCAAGTATATCAGAGGCGACATCGTCCTACGACATATTCTAATCCTTTACCTCCGTCTTCGTCGGCAGATCCACCTAATGCTCCTACTCCTTCTCCATCACCTAACATACCTATTGCTCTTCGGAAAGGAAAACGTAAATGTACGTATCCTATTGCTTCTTTTGTTTCTTATAATAAATTGTCTGCCCCTTCGCGCTCCTTTATTGCTCAAATAGACCCCACTTCGATTCCTAAAACTATTGGTGAAGCATTGGCTCATTCTGGATGGCGTACGACTATGATTGAGGAAATGAATGCCCTTGATCATAATGGTACATGGACATTGGTAGATTTGCCTGCTGACAAAAAGGCAATCGGGTGTAAATGGGTGTTCACTATTAAGTATCAGCCGGATGGCTCTATGGCTAGACTTAAAGCTCGCCTCGTTGCTAAGGGTTATGCTCAACAATATATGACTGATTACTCCGATACTTTTCTCCGGTTGCTAAACTCACTTCTGTTCTACTGATTGTTTCTTTGGCAGCTAGCTTTGATTGGCCCTTGCATCAGCTGGATATCAAGAATGTTTTTCTTCACGGTTCTCTCCAGGAAGAAGTATATATGGAGTAACCACCCGGATTTGTTGCTCAGGGGGAGTCTGGGAAAGTATGTCGACTTCTGAAATCATTGTATGGGTTGAAGCAGAGTCCTCGAGCATGGTTTGGAAAATTCAGCCAGGTTATTCTGAAATATGGAATGCAAAAGTGTAAGTCCGATCATACAGTATTCTACAAGCGATCGGAAAGTGGAGTTATCCTACTTGTAGTATATGTTGATGATATTGTGATTACGGGAAGTGATAGTCGAGGCATATCAGAACTTAAGATGTTCCTTCAGTCTCACTTCCAGACAAAGGATTTGGGACCATTGAAATATTTTCTTGGAATAGAGATCATGAGGAACAGAAGGGGAATCTTCTTATCACAGAGAAAATATGTTCTTGACCTCCTAAAAGAAACAGGGAAATTGGGAGCTAGACCATGTAGTACCCCAATAACTCCTAATATATACCCAAGAAAGAATGATGGAGAACCATTTCATGACCCTGAGAGGTACAGACGACTTGTTGGAAAATTAAATTACCTTACGGTAACTCGTCCCGGCATTGCATTTGCAGTAAGTGTCGTCAGTCGATTCATGTTTGCTCCAACGATTAATCATTGGGCCCTCCTAGAACAAATTCTTTGTTATCTTAAAGGAGCTCCAGGACGAGGATTGTTTTATGGACGTCATAGGCATGCAAAGAAAGAATGCTTCACCATCCTAATTGAAGCTTTTTCAGATGCAGACTATGGTGGATGCAAAGATGACAGCAGATCTACCTCAGGGTATTGTATGTTTGTTTATGGAAATTTGGTTTCATGCAGGAGTAAGAAACAAAATGTGGTATCTCGGTCCACAGCTGAATCAGAATATAGGGCAATGGCCGAAACGCTTTGTGAGATAGTATGGATACATCAGCTACTAAAGGAAATTGGTTATGCGCTTGCACTTCCGGCAAAGCTTTGGTGTGATAACGAGGCATCCCTTCATATTGCTTCAAATCCTGTTTTTCACGAACGGACTAAACATATCGAAATTGATTGTCATTTCATTCGAGACAAAATTGAGGATGGGTTCATTGCAACAGGACATGTTCCGTCAAAAGATCAATTAGGAGACCTTTTTACGAAAGCCGTGAATGGGAATCGTATTGACTACATTTGTAACAAGTTGAGCATAGATCTCCAGCTTGAGGGGGAGTGTTATGGAAATAGCAAGAAGAAAAAGGAAACTAAATCCTTTGGATTAGGAAATTATTTAGATTTGATTTCCCTAAGCCTTGTATAAATATAGGTCTTGTATATGTAATTAGCATTAAGAAGAAATACAATTTCCTATAGGTACCTCCAAAGATTGCAAGCTACCATAAGGTCGTTGATGCTCGACTTTTACTTGGGAACAAGTTATGCACCTCTCCACATAGTGTGCCACATCCAACTTCATGACTAGCCACCAATAGTGTAACTTTAGATCTCGGTACATCTTGGTGCTTCCCGGGTGGATGGAGTACTTGGACTTGTGCGCATCTTCCAAGAGTAGCTCCCGATTCCTTCCAAGTTTAGGGATCCACACACGTCCATTGAGACAATTAATGCCACGACTATCCTCAGTCAAGAGTAGTCTTTGTTTGGTCATCACTTATTCCTTGAGGTTTTCTTCCAATAAGGCTTCGGCCTGAGTCCCTTTAATGCGGTCCATAAGGCTTGACACCAACTCAATTCGCGAGAGCTTGGCTCAGATTTTCACACTATATTCCTTCCGGCTCAAGGCATCGGCCACATCGTTTGCCTTACCCGGATGGTAGAACAACTCACAATCATAGTCCTTAAGTAGTTCTAACCACCTTCGTTGCCTCATGTTTAACTCTTTCTGATCAAACACATACTTCAAGCTCTTATGGTCCGTATAGAGCGTATATTTTCTGCCGTAGAGGTAGTGTCGCCGTAACTTCAACGCAAACACCACCGCCACTAACTCTAAGTCGTGGGTAGGGTAGTTCTTTTCGTGTACCTTGAGTTGCCTCGACGCGTAGGCGGTCACCTTGCCCCTTTGCATTAAAACGCACCCCAAACCCATCCTCGAAGCATCACTATACACCACAAAATCTTCCGATCCTTCGGGCAAGGATAAGATTGGAGCTTTGCAAAGCTTTCTTTGTAGGGTTCGAAACGCCTTCTCTTGACTCTCGGTCCATACGAACTTCACGTTCTTTCGGGTTAGGGCCGTCAACGAAGAAGCTATCTTGGAAAAGTCTTGGATAAACCTTCGATAGTATCCCACTAATCCTAGGAAACTTCGGATTTCCGACGGACTCTTGGGAGGCTCCCAGTTCGTCATGGCCTCGATCTTCGCGGGATCCACTTTAACCCCTTCCTTGGTGACTACATGACCCAAAAATTGCACTTCCCGAAGCCAAAAGTCACACTTCGAAAATTTCGCGTAGAGCTTTTCTCGTCTGAGCACTTCCAAAACTTCTCGGAGATGTTGCTCATGGTCCGCCTCGTCCTTGGAGTATACAAGAATGTCATCGATGAACACTATTACCGACTTGTCGAGAAAAGGTCGGCACACCCGGTTCATCAAGTCCATAAATACTGCCGGAGCATTGGTTAGGCCGAACGACATTACTAGGAACTCGTAATGATCGTATCGCATCCTAAATGCAGTCTTCGTTATGTCGTCCTCTTTCACTCTCATCTGATGATAGCCCGAACGTGGGTCGATCTTTGAGAAGCAATCCGTTCCTTGTAGTTGGTCGAACAAATCGTCAATCCTTGGAAGCAGATACTTATTTTCCACCGTCACCTTATTCAACTCCCTATAGTCGATACACATCCGCATCGTGCCGTCTTTCTTCTTAACGAACAAGAACGAAGCTCCCCAAGGCGACGAGCTCGGTCTTACGAAACCTTTCTCAAGAAGGTCTTGAAGTTGAGTCATCATTTCTTGCATCTCGGAGGGAGCTAACCGATAGGGAGCTCTAGCGATCGGAGCCGCTCCCGGTACCAAATAAATCCGAAATTTCACTTGGCGAACCCGGGTAGATCATCAGAAAACACATCTGGGAATTCACGCACCACTTCTACGTCCTCGAGTCTTCTCTTCTCGAGCTTAGCATCAATCACATATGCCAAGAAGGACGAGCATCCTTCTACTAGGCATCTTCGTGCCTTGGCCATGGTGATGATCGCGACATCACCTTTCCTCCTATCGCCATAAGCGATCACCATACTACTTAGGGGTGTTCATATAAACTACCAAACCGCACAAACCGCCCACACCGCACCGCAAAACGCGGTTTATAACTTCCACAGTGCGGTTTGCATTTTTTCCAAACCGCACTATGCGGTGCGGTTTGCGGTTTTGAGTTATCAAACCGCACCGCACCGCACCGCACCGCACATTATATATATGTATATTTTTTTAATTTTATATATTACACACACATATATGTATATATAGAATAATTGCAATATTTATGTAATATTAATTTATGAATCAGAGGTGTTGAATATTTTTATTTTTTGGACTACGATCAAGTTATTGCCGACGTCAAAATGAAGTTTTAATTTTATAATTATTGAATTGTAGGTGTAAAGTGCGTTAGGTACAAACCGCATAAACCGCACCGCACCACATTTCGCGGTGCGGTTTGAGATATATGCGGTGCGGTTTGCGGTTTGGGAAAATGCTCAAACCGCATATGCGGTGCGGTTTGTGGTTTTGCCCTAAACCGCACCGTGAACACCTCTAATACTACCGTCCGAAGTTGGGATTCAGATTAACTTCTTTGAGCACACGATCTCGGCTTGATTTACTGAGAGCCAATCCATTCCGATTACCACGTCAAAAGCTTCCAATTTCCATTGGCATCAAATCAATTGAAAATTCCTTCCCTTCGATCACGAGGGTGCAACCCTTCAACACCTCACGCACTAGCACTTGGCCACTATTAGCAATTTCTACTACTAATGCGTCATTTAAGCTACTAGTGGTCATGGAAAGTTTTTGACGAAAAAGACTCGACACGAAGGAGAAACTGGCACCTGAATCAGACAACACATGTGTAACACCCTCAAATTTTGAAAGAGCAACTAATTAAAAATTTCGATATTACATCAAGTAAGGGATAGATCTTCTTCCTATAAATCAAAACTGGATATACCTCCAAAATAAAAGTTCGTGTTTAACCTCATTAATTATAAACTCCAGACTCATACAAGGACTAAACCAAAGTTGGGTGTTACTTAACCCAAAACAAGTTACTAATCCCAAAATAATGTGGAAGACTTCACCAAGCTATTCACTTCTCGAGCACACAACTAGCACTCATCTCTTCATAGGGTCGCTAGTACTAATCCCCTGCTAGAACCTGATGCACATGCCTACAAATAAAAAGGTTAGGCTAACGCCTAGTGAGTTCAAGAGTTTCCATCATAAGCATATAAATCATTAAACTGAATTTAAATCATGATTTCTAAAGTGGTATGTATAAAAGTATAAAATCAACGTCTTTCTCAAAGCCCACCATTTTCGTGATGAAAATACCAATACCAAACATTCATTCAAAGAGGACTTCGAAAACCCAATACTCACCCAAAACACAAATAAGTATTTATATTTAAATACTGAAATCTGGACAAACTCTATTATCCAAAATATCCAAAAACATGAATAAGGTTTAACAATTAAAACCACAGAACATGGATAACAATCCATATACGAAATGTCGCCGAAACATGATAATGCTCAATACCCAAAACAATCACCCGTCTCCATTGAACGTGGCGGGCACACCAAGCTAAGCCACGTATCTATGTTATGAACATGTCTCGAGGATGGAAAAGCCTATGACATCAACTCAATCTAGATCTTTAGTCATTATAAACATCGACTCAATTCGAGTATTTAATCATATCGGACATCAACTTAAACGGAGTCTTTAGTCATATCGGATATCAACTCAAACCGAGTCTTTAGTCATATCGGACATCAACTCAAACCGAGTCTTTAGTCATTGCGGACATCAGCCCTATCCAGATCTTTAGTCATTACGGACATCAACTCAAACTGAGTCTTTAGTCATTGCGGACGTCAACCCTATCCAGGTCTTTAGTCATTACGAACATCAACTCAAACCGAGTCTTTAGTCATTGCGGACACCAACCCTATCCAGGTCTTTAGTCATTACGGACATCAACTCAAACCGAGTCTTTAGTCATTGCGGACATCAACCCTATCCAGGTCTTTAGTCATTACAGACATCAACTCAAACCGAGTCTTTAGTCATTGCGATCTCACCATCCACGATAAGTTTGTTCATTTAGAAATTACCTCATGTAACCAATGCCTATTCCAAATTACAACTTGGGAATCCTATTCCACATTTACCCAATAAGGCTGACTTCTATGCCTATGGATCCATTGCATTATAGTCTAAATCACATGACTCCAAATTGAATGACCTACACATTCAAAACATATAATTCTCAAATAGAAAGCAATAAATGCAAATCATACCCTAAGCTCCACATCGAGCTATCGGAACTGGACAGATGTCCCCAAGACACAACATGGTTGAAACCGAGCCAAAGAACTCACCAACTCAAGGACTATTCAATAAAAGTCATCATAAGCGTTAAAACTGATTCAACCAACGTTCATACAAAACACATGCTCTAAAACATGATCAACTCAAAAACCATCATTGGTTGGGACAAACCATTTTCCAATAGAAATCGTATCATTTACATTTCCAAAATGTCTCAATCGTAACAATATGCATTTTCAAAACCCAAATACACCAAAATGCATTACCACCAAAATAATCCCCATTTATAGGATAAATCATCCAAAGAATCCGTAAATATGATTTAGTTATCAAAATGTCTAAAACTCCAAGCATGGGCATTTCTCAAGATTGATAAACCCACGGTACCAAATGTAACCCTCAACAAATAATAATCACATTTTGATAAATGTTAAGAAAACATTTCAATGCATCAAAATAAACGTTTTTGGCATGTATATAGTTTTCACAAAGCAACTTGAACTCACCTTGCTAGATTTAGGTTAAATCTATGTTTTACCCACAAACTTGAGTTCCTTAGGTGAGATCTTGAATCCTTCCACTAGCTCCAAGGATTCCACAAGGTTTCCTTACCACAACATTCACAAAGATTTACCAAACCTTAAGAATACAAAAGAAGATGAACACCAAACCCTAACTTTTTAGATGAAAAGATGAGTAGGTTACGTTGATAAAAAACCCTTGGATCCACCCAATATCTTCAATCCCTTTCTATCTCTACTTGGAAGGTTTCAAAAGATGAGACTCTAGGTTTAAGAATCACCAAAATCGGATTTAGGAGGAGAAAGTTATGAGAGAATGAAGTTAGATCCCCAAAAATCGAGTTTAAAACCCTCAGGTCGGTCCCTGTGGTTTAGTCCGTGGCTTGGAAGTCACGGGGTAAACCGCGCGCTTCCTCAGCATCACTCCAGCGAGTTATGCGCCCTAGGGTCGCCTACCAACCCGCGGGACCTTCGAAATCCCTCGTTTCTCGCGTTTTTCGCGCCCGATTCAATTCCCGATGGTTTTATTACAAAACTTACTTGATTTCTCAATATCTTTACATTTCAAGAGTCAAACGACTCCCGTGTTACCATCAAGGGAATTTCCAAAATTACGGGTGTTACAACATGCACAGGTACGGAGTCTAGGAGAAACGTACCCGATACCACGTACGATGATGCTCTAGCCTCCTCAGTCGACATCTGAAAAGCTCGACCCGTTGCCCTCGGGGGATCCACCTTCTTCCTCCAGCTTTCAGCTTGGGGCACTCGCTATGGATATGGCCCGACTCCTTGCACTCGAAGCATGTGATTCCCTTTACCGGGCAGTCGCTACGCAAGTGACCCGACTTCTCGCATTTGAAACAATTCGTCCCAATGGAGTTACACGGGCCGTGATGCTTGCTACGACATTTGGGGCACCACCTAGCTTCGCGTCTAGGATCGGCTTCCCGATAGTTGTTGAAAGGCCTTGGCTTCTTCGAGGGTGTAGAGCTTCCCTCCCACTTTCTCTTTTCAAAAATCCCTCATTTCTCCTCCTTGCCTTGCTTGTAGGTATCCTCTATCAACTGAGCTTCTTCTATTGCTTCACGGAGATTGATGGCCTTAGATACACGGACCATGTTTCTCATATCTGACGGTAGACCCTTGATTTAAGCTTTGATCTTCTCTCGTTCGGTTGGGACCAGATGTCCCACCAACCCTAGCTTGTCCATAAACCGTCGGTTGTATTCTTTTACCGACGTATCCCCCTTCTTCAAATTTCGGAATTCTTCCTCAATACGATCCATTGCCCTTTCATTACAGTACTCCTCCATCAGTTTCTTCTTGAAGGTTGACCAACTCAACTTGGCCAACACCGAGGCCTCAAGAGAGGTAGAGTAGACGTTCCACCAAGTGACCCCCCCCCCCCCCCCCCCCTCTTAACATTTGAGAGACGAAGGTTGCTTTTTGGCTCTCCCCACAATTGCTAGATCTGAAGGCCTGCTCCATCTCTTGAATCCAGTTCATGCAAATAACCGGGTCGTCCGTCCCTGTTAGACAATTAAGTGTGATATATGTACATATTTATATTAGAGGGTTTAGAGTGTAAATGTTTCTCTTATATATACCCTTGATTGTAATCGTGTTTCACAATAATACAATACACAATTACCAAGTTTATCTTGGTATTAGAGTCGCCGCTCCTAAAACCCTAATAGCCGTCGCTCCCAAAACCCTAATAGCAGCCGTCCCACTTTCTGCCATCACAAGGCAACCATACAACCACCGTCGTGAACAGTAACTCCGGCGTGAACAGTAACTCCCGACTCTAAACACCGATGACAACCTTGGCAACCTTCACCCCAACCGAGAAAACCACCCACAACTCCCACAAGTTTGGCTTCACTTTATTGCCAAACAACTATGGCTATTGGAAGGCAATGGTTCAACCATTCCTTGTCACAAACAATTTGTTCGGCTACGTTGATGGCACCATTCCCTGTCCACCAATGATTATCCCAGCATCGTCATCATCTGGAAAAGAATCCGTAGCCACCACAACCAAACCCTAACTACACAACATGGGTTTCCAATGATGCACGCGTACGGATGCTGATTACTTCTACATTCTCCGAGGCGTCATTCCAACACGTTCAAGGACTTACCTCTCGTGATCTTTGGTTGTCCCTCGAACGTGCCTACGCTCCTCACACGTCATCCAGGGAATACACTCTAAAAACTCAGCATATTAAACTAGAGATGAAGCCTGATGAAACCTCCTCCGCATACTTGACTAGGGCTCAGGAATATGCTGATGCTCTCGCCAATATAGGCGAATCGATGAAAGAAAAAGATCTGGTGATGCTAGTTATCTCAGGCCTTAGAGAAGAATACAACAGGTTGAAGTCAACACTCCTTGGTCGCCAGTTTCCAACTGCCTTTGTAGAACTCCATGGCTTGCTTTCCGACCATGACTACATGATCAAGAAGTTTCCGACTGACCTCTCTCCGCCTCAAGCATTCACGACTGTCACGAACAACCGCAACTCAACGGTTCCTGGTGCCATCTCGTCTACTCCTCAACCGGATCAGCTTCAAGCGATTCAACAACTTCTGTCACAACTTGGTCTTCAAGTTCAGCCTGTTAATGCACAACCTACACAGGCCTTTTACACCAACAGATATGGGAATAACCGTGGTCGTGGACGTGATTCTAGACGTGGACGCGGAAACTACAACAACAGAAGTCAAGGAGGAGGTAACCGTAATCAATTTAGTTGGGCTTCTAATCAAAACACTGTTTTTGGCACATGCAACAGGTGTGGGATTGGTCATATCCCGTCTCTTTGCCCTAATCGCGACCCTGCCACTATGAGGACGAGACAACCACCTTCTGCCAACTTTACAGAGTACCGGTCACAAGCTTGGCTTCCGGACACTGGCTCTAGCCATCATGTTGCACCAGACCTATCTAGCTTCGATAACTCTGAGACCTACTACGGTGAGGACAACCTTCACGTTGGCAATGGTAAGGGTTTACCCATCCTACACATTTGTAACACCCTCAAATTTGGTAAGAGCAACTAATTTAAAATTTCAATATAATATCAAGTGAGGGACAAAACTTCCTCTTACTATTCAAAACTCGATACACCTCAATATAGAATTCTATAGTTAACCTCGACAAATATAAACTCGAACAAGATATAAGGACTAAACCGAAGTCGGGTGCTACATAACCCCAATACAAGTTGCTCTTCACAAAACTAACGCGGAAGACTTCACCAAGCTACTCACTTCACGAGCACACAACTAGCACTTCTCTCTTCATAGTGTCACTAGAACTATTCCCCAACGAAGCCTGTTGCACATGCCGACAAATAAAAAGGTTAGGCTAACGCCTAGTGAGTTCAAGAGTTTTATATGAACAAATATATCTTTAAAGGAATGAACCCCAACTAAAAATCATAATCTTTCAAATGATTTACTTTAAACTCGAAGATGACTCTTTTCCAATTTCATGCATTTTTCAAAGGTGGACATCCCACTACAAAACATTCTTTATAAATTGATGCAACCCAAAACTCACTCGAAAAGAGAACGGGGATTGACTCCCAATTTAAGAAACGTGGATAAAACGTTGCATCCCAAAACACCCAAACGCGGGTGGAGTAAAATACTCAACCCACACAACATGGTTAAAACCCGCATGTACAATATGTTACCAAAAACATGGACGCTAGGACCAATACTCACGCGACCATAAATTGAAGGGAAACCAATTATCAAAACATGAGGAGGACGTACTTCATTCAAACCTTAATATACGTGGAGGGAGGTCCAATATTAAGGTCCTCATTTACGGTCAACCACATAAGCCCAATGACAATCAAGTAAAACGTCATTATATTTAAAATGCTGTTAGCCGACAACGGGGGAGACCCGTATCCGTTGAGAGTGGAGGAATACAAAAGTATGTCACCCATGCAACGTTAATCGCACGACACCTCACGACATAACAACCCAAGTGTCCCTACGATTTCTTTAACAAGTTTCTCCTCAAGTCAGTTGACCTTGATGAACATTCCGAAGAACTCCATCCCGAAGGCCCGACACACTTAAAGACTATCTCCGGGTCATTACTTCAAGTGGCGGAGGTCCTAGTGCCTACCTCCTCGGTAGCACCACCAGACTCAACCCTCCTAGTGGCTACTTGTAAAGTTTCTGGTCGTAAAACATGGATACCGGAGTTCAACCCCGCAATACCCAATTGACCACCCAAAACAGACTGACTTACGTGCTTATGGATCCAATGCAACACAGTCTAACATTACATGACTTCACAGGAATGATCAACACACTCCTGCATGTAACAACCATCAATATGCAACACGGTGCATTAGCATGTAAACCATAACCGGGCTCTACACTGAGCCACTAAAACCGGACAATTGTCCCCAAGACTCTTTTAAGTCAACACCGAGCCATAATGCTCAAAACTCTTTTTGACCAACGATTAACAATCCCCAAATAAATAACGCAATCGACTCACGTCATGCAAACACACTCCAAAATATATGTGCAGACTCCAATACAGTTTAGATTGGGACAAATGGTTTTCCAAATGGATTAATACTCTTTATTCTTTCAAAACGTCCCATAACACAAAATCAAGCCTTTCTCCCAAACAAACACTAAAAATACGCTTTTAACCAAATAATATCTTTTTACGCAATAAATCATAAAACACCTTCATATATGACTCATTTATCAAAATGCCCAAAAATCCCAAATGTGGGAGCTTTCACAAGGTTTTTAAGGCCAGTCACTTCAAATGATCAAAACCCATCAAATGACTCAACAAATGATAATTTCATGTTAAACACATAAACACTTTAAAAATGAACATTTTGGCATGTACAACGTTTTCACAAATCAACTTGAACTCACCTTGCTAGATTTAGGCTAAATCTAGATTTTTCCCCAACTTGAGCTCCTTTTGAAGAAACTTGAATCCTCAAGCCAAATCTTCCAAAAACCTAGATCCACAAGTTTCCAACCATAAATACACGTATTCAAGCACTTAGAATCATTTCCCCAGACATTATACGTGAAGATCTCAACTTAAGCCAAAACCCTAATTTCCATAGATAAAGAAAAGAGGAGATTACCTTATCCATAACTTCAATCCACCAACCAAAATACTTCTAGGTCACCAACATGAGCCATAAACTCTCAAACTTCCAAATGATAAAAAGGGCTAGGTGAAAACCCTAGAAAATTGATGAAGATGATGAAGGAGATGGAGAGGATGAGGATAGCTTAACTCTAGCTTCCACATCTTGCTAGATGAGGAAGAATCACTTGAAACACTCTAGGTTTGGTGTTTCAAATGCCCAAAATCAACAATGGGGATAAGGGTTCGGTTTAGAGAGAAGAGGAGAGGGTATGGTTGAAGTGGATAATGAAAAGAGGGTGAAATTCACGTTTTTAACCTGCTGGACCCCGAATGCGATTGTGCCAAGCGATACTATCGCGAGGCACTCTCGCCGATAATGTACCAAGAGCTCCCAACATGGTCACAATCGCGAGGCACTCTCGCCGACGATGTACCGAGAGGCTTTGGCTCTCGGCGATTATGACACGGCGATAGTGACCTTGTCACTATCGCGGGGCACCATCGCCCAACCCAAACCGAAGCCCAAAAGTTCACCTTTCTCGCCTGAAATGTTTCCGATGCTTTTAGAGATCCAAGGCAATTCCTCCCGTTCGCAAGGTTTGTCCTTATAAAGCCCAAGACCACTTTTACTGACTGAAGAAAATTACGGGTGTTACAACATTGCTAACAGGTATCCTCAGTGGCGTAGTGCCATGGCTGACGAGTATTCGGTACTGATGCGGAATGGTACATGGACACTAGTGCCACGTGTTTCGAATTCCAACGTCGTTGATTGCAAGTGGGTATACAAATTGAAAAGGGACCAAACAGGGGCAATAAAACGTTACAAGGCACGACTAGTCGCCAAAGGGTTTCGACAACAACCAGACATTGATTATCAGGATTCAGTCCCAAGGTCAAATCGACCACCATCCGTGGTGTTCTATCCCTGGCCGTAACACAAAAATAGTCCCTAAGGCAACTTGATGTGCAAAATGCCTTCCTACATGGTGATCTCAACGAGACAGTTTATCTGCAACAACCACCAGGGTTCGTTGACCCGGCCAAACCCGATCATGTTTGCCTACTTCACAAATCCTTATATGGATTAAAGCAGGCCCCTAGAGCGTGGTTTCATCGCCTTTCTACGGTCCTTCATTCTCTTGGCTTTCAAGGCTCCAAGTCGGACCCTTCCTTGTTTATTTACTCCCACAGGGGCACCATTTTGTACATGCTAGTCTATGTTGATGACATTCTTTTGATAGGAAACAATCCGGAGGCTATTGACAAAGTGGTACAACGTCTTAGCCAATCCTTTGCTGTTCAGGATATGGGTCGCTTGTCTTATTTTCTCGGTATTGAAGTAACCAGTCAGGGTCATGATATGCTTCTATCACAAAGGAAATACATCCTTGAACTCTTGCAACGCGTAGGCCTGTCTAATGCTAAACCGGTTTCATCTCCTATGACCACTCCTGCTAATCTTGCTCTTGGTGATAGTGCTACGTTTGCTGATCCGGTCAAATACCGCCAAATTGTGGGTGCCCTTCAGTATGTCACATTGTCTCGTCCGGATATCACTTTCGCGGTCGACAAAGTCTGCCAATTTATGCATTCCCCCACTGAAAATCATTGGACTGCAGTCAAACGAATTCTTCATTACTTGCAGGGCACTGCTGACTATGGTTTACGAATCATGCATGATTCCGGCACAATCCTTCATGCCTACACTGATTCTGCTTACAACTCCTTGACTGGCTTCTCAGATGCTGACTGGGCTGGTTGCCCCGACGACCGTCGATCCACCGAGGGATATGCTATCTATCTTGGTTCAAACCTAGTATCATGGTCCGCATGAAAACAACGGACTGTCTCTCGGTCATCAACATAGTCTGAATACAAGGCTCTAGCCGATACTGTTGCTGAGCTCACGTGGCTCCAAACACTGCTGCCCGAACTTCGGGTTCCTGTGAAGTCGGTTCCTACCTTATGGCGTGATAATCTTGGAGCTACGTATCTTTCAGCTAACCCTGTATTACATGCCCCCCCCCCCCCCCCCCCCCCCCCCCCCCCCCCCCCGCCTATTTTTTTCTATTTCAACTCGGTTCAACTCCGAAAGATTTAACTCAAGGTAAAACCTTCCCCACGTGACATCGAGCAAGCGAACAATAGGGATAACGATCAAATTGAATCCTTATCGTAAGAGATAACGTTGAAAACAACGGAAGATCAAGGTAGGTTACTTACTTGAAATTTTGGGTGTTACACCTTGCTACCATGTATGTCTAAGTAACACCTGTGCAACTTCATTATTACTTCACTAGTGAAATCAGTGTAAAAGTTGCTCAAAACGATTGCAAAGCTAATTACACTACGAACCAGCCAAAAGATAGGTGATCACAAAAAGATATACAAATAGCCTAACCAATCCCCCCCCCCCCCCCCCCCCCCCCCCCCTCTCTCTCTCTAAGCCCCAGGCCTCTGCAATCAGCATTAAACCTCAATATTTTTCTTCTTTTGGGTTGCCACAAATTCAAGTTTGGTGCTTATAAGTTGGGCCCTGTAACTTGAACCTAGAGGTCTCTACCTTGGCTTAATTTCGCTCTCGAAGATGAAAATCTAGTATAGCAAACATGAATTAAATTTAAGCCCGTGCTTGCAGGATATAACACAAGTATCTGCTTCATTCCCATCCAAAGGTTAACCTGGGTTTTTTATTTGTTAAGGATCAATGGCTTAATACTCTGGATTATAGTACAACATTAACAATTAGGCACTTTGCTGTCTTTTTATCTAAGCTCTAAACCAGGTTGTGAAGCACACCACATAGTCACATACCCACAACAGGACAGAGGATAAACAGAAAGGAAACAAAGCAAAACCTATAAAGGATAACGTAATTGTAGCATTAAGATTCTGGAAGCCCATTGCCTCCAGCCCCATCTCCACAAACACATGAGAAGGTAAAGTATCTAATGTGTTCAATTTTTTAGCACAGTTGCTATTGTTGTGTAATATTGTCTGCATGGCATAAGATTCATGATGTACACACACTCCTGCATCGTTGGTGAGTTCATGAAAAGTTAATAAATAAAATGGGACTAATGGTGGTTTATGTAAATGGTGTGTCTCTGACTCTTTACCAGTCCCTTGCTAATATGGATAACTCTCTTTTACAATCATTCCTCCATAAGGATCCTAGGGTTTTGGCTATCTAAGCATCCTCATCATCTTAGCATCCATATATTTGCTTTATACATTCCTTCAGTCCTCTGTTGACCCAAGCTAATAGACTTGAAACATGTGTTTGTGTGACGGTGTATTTTATTTATTTTTTCATCGGGTTCACCAAGTATCTTAATAGTTCATGATGTTAATATTCAAGAATATGATTATAGGTACTAATTGCAATATAATTATAATTTCTATGGCTGGTTCTAAGTTATAAAAATTCCAAAATCATGTTTTAAATCCTTCAGACCATTGTTTGGATTCTGTAACTAGCCTTACTTGTATACTCTTCACCATGTTACTTGTTTCCTAACAGAACATGTACATTTTCTTTTTATTTTATAGAGGGGTGATGTTCAAGCATGCTATCATGTCATATATGAAACTAAGAGGGCGTTTGGTTCACAGAATGGAATTTGATGGAACTGGAATCCATCGAAGGAATTTGACTTTGAAGGAATTGGAATGGAATTTGATGGAATTTGATCACGCATTTGGTTGGTAGGAATTCAATTCCTTCACTTAAGCCATAGGAATGATGAATTCCTTAAATTGTGAAAATAATTCAATGGAATTGGAAGGATTCCATCGGTTTCATTCCGTAAACCAAACATGAGCTTGGAATTTGGTCAATGGAATTTCCCATTCCAATTCCTTCAAATTCCTTCCAATTACATGAACTAAACAGCCCCTAATGTTTTGGTTGATGTGGCTTTATGATTTTTTTTTGGAAGGTTGTCTTAGGCTATGCCTAGACTAATCCCTTGGCACATTATGATTGTATGACATCAGCCCTGATTAAACCTCAGTGGCCACGATTGTTTTGTACGCCTGGATTTGAACCCGGGGCAGATGGGATATTCCACCACATCTCCCAGGGCCTTAACCAGTATGCCACAACCCTTGTGGTTGTGGCTTTATGATTTTAACTTGTTGGTTACTGGCTTTATGCTTAACTGTTGAGTTACTGGGTCTAACTATTTTAACAATGTACCTGTTGCCATTAGACATCCTTTTTACATATTGACCTGGTGATGTTGACATGATGTGTGCAAATACACAACTATTTAGCCATCCCAACGTCCGAAAAAATATTGAAGTTCAGGTTAATTTCGACAATTTTGTCTAGATTGTGGCAATTCTGAAGTTCTAGTTTGTAAATATATCAGACCACTGGGAGACTGGGAACAGATGATAACAACTCAAACCTCTGACATCAACCTCCAGCCTAGTTCTATTGTATTGGCTGTTGTTTGTGACCTGAGTGGAAAGATAGTGATTAAACTATGATGGCAGAATCATGCCCATTGCAGCAAATGTCAGAATTTGATCTACAATATCAACTCATGTCCCGTTTAGCTACTCATTCAGGGTCTTATGGGCATGTCTTCTTAGCCGGTGTCATTTAAACTGTAGGAATATTTTCCATTTCTGCATATAGGATGGCTAAAACGTATTTGCACACATCATGTCAATGTAGGCAGGTCCATCAGTAAAATGCATATCAACTAATAACAAAGGCTACAATGTTAAAAATAGTCATGCTTGACAAGTCAGCTGATTAGAAACAAAATGACAGTGACCAATTTGACTGTTTCTTTACACATTCTTACACTCATAGTAAATATTACCTATTATCCCGCTCCATTCTTGCAAGTTTGGTAATCCTAACCCCTTTTCTTTTTTGCATGTGGATGATGGCTTTCAGGAAAAACGTCCAAGGTAACATCACATGATCTATCTATTTTATTAATTTATTGAGACAAAATTAGATGTTTACAGTCTGATTTCCTTCTATTCCAGTTTATCATTCACTTTCTAGAAAATTGCTTATTCCCAAGTTTGCCACTATGCAACCATTGAAACTTCTACTACTTATATCATTCTTGTTGTAATCATGGTAGAACATTAATTTGTATTTTGGAACTTCACACTCCATTGATGTGAAATTTTCATTTCCATAAAGCCAGCGATTACTATTTTGGTGGATGGTAATGTTTCATCAATCACACAGTTTTTCAGAATTGTTTGATTATTTGTTAAAGGGAAAACATAGCTGCATTAAAAAGCAGCTAACTTGACTGCATTTTCATGAAAACAAAAAGTCTACCAACATTGGTAGTCTTTGTACAAGTAACAAAAGGTTGAAGACAAATAGTGATGGACTATTTGTAAAGAATAGAAGTTGATTACTGCCAATGTTTGTAGTCTTTATATTTTAATGAAAATGCCTCCTAATTGGCTGCTCTCAATCAACTATGTTTTCCCTTTTGTTATATGCCTCAAATGCCCTCTAATAATGAGAGAGAAAATAAGAAAACATTGTGGACCAATACCAATAGCATTGTTTAGTACGAGTGTATGACAATGGCCATATAGTTAATCGTAACTTTGAAATTTGCCCAATAAAGGAAAGGTTGCAATTTTAATGGGGACTACCCAAAATGGAAAGTTTATCAATTTCTCCGGAATGAAGGGAGTAATTCCTTTGATGAACAAAAACTATGGTTCTGTCTGTATTAGTTGGCAAGTAAATAAAGTTGTTTTGAGTAGTCTGTTATCATGCATTTTCTGCAAGAAGGCTAATGCTGAAACTTTTGCAGGTCCCCAAAAGCTTTCTATTGTCAATTATTGGTGAAGACCGCGTTACGAAATTTGTTATTCAGGAAATAGTTAGCTCCACCATGGCCGATTATGTGAAGAAGGCAAGTTAATGCTAGCTTCGTTATCGTAAGAGCAACTCTAACAACAATACTATAATTTTCTAAAATAGAGTATCGAAAATCAAAATCTCTAAAAAAATTTACATCAAACTCCAATAGTTACTCTATTTTAGCATTAATTATATTATTAAAATATTCAATACATTTTAATAAAATATTTTTCACCTTCTCCTCTTATTTTCTCTATTTTAGCATACGTTTTAGAATAACTGTAGGAGCAAAAAAGTTCCTAAATATCTGAAATATCTATTTTAGCATAGCTGTTGGAGATAATCTAAGGTGCTATGGAAAACCTAAAGTTTGGTCTTTTTGCATGAACCCAGTGGATTAATTAGGCTAAAAGACCATGGTTACAAAGAAAAGAATAAAATTCTTTCCCTTTTCCATGATTGATCTGGAAGAAAATTTCTAAACTCTGAACACATTTTGCAGAACAATATTTGTGTAAAGGATAACAAGATCAACACCATTCAGAGTGCAGAAGAACTAGAGTCATCATTTAACCCTGGGAGTGATTTTGGATTCAATGCAACACTAGAGCTTGAAAAACCAGATACTGAAACCAGTATTAGCTTAGAGTCATCTGAAGCATGAAAGTGGCAAATACTCTCACATCGTTTATAGCTTTGATTTGAGTCATGCTATCACTCTTAAACTAAATACTTCTCTTGAAGATTGTCTTTTGTTTTGTCCATGATATACAATTACGTAAATTACTTGCAAAATATAATCTGTCTTGTAGAAAATGTGTTATGTTGAAGGGTTATTAGCCCAGTAGTATCGGGTTACTGATAGAGCTGAGCCTCCAAGAAGGTCAATGGTTTAAACCTCACCAAATATAAGAAAAGTGTGAATATTTGCCTTGTTATTAAATATTACAGTAATTTACATGTTTCATCCTTGTGGTTGTTTGTTTTTAAGGATCCTTGTCTCTTTTTTCAAAATTCAACAGTGGTTACTTTCTTACATGTAGTTGATTTATTCAGTGACCGAACTCATTGAAAAACTCCAACCACAAGACCCAACACATAAAAAGAATGAACCACAGGGATGTAATTTGATAAAAGAACTCAAATACAAGGAATGGTTTGTTGAATTTTAAAATAGGGACAAGTACTGTTAAAAACACCTAACCATAGGGATGAAATATGTAATTTACTCTAAAAATTATATACTTAAAAAAATTGACTTTGTTCCTTTGAGATTTTCGATGGCGCGACCTACCCGGTAACTTTAGGTCGCACACAAGTATAAGATTAAGGAACATACATAACAAATGGTGTTTCGTGTTGCTGGGTAAAGAGATCGGACAACCTTAGATCGAATAGCCAGGTTGCATACAACCAAATTTAGGACCAAGCGACGTCAAGTGGCGGCCTAACATGGTGTGCACAGGTAGCATGACGCAATAAAATGTGATTAATTTCGGAGCAGGAGTCATTTGATGTTGGAGATCATTTCAACCAAACACTTTGATGATCTCCCATCTCCAAATTCGAAATAGTATGGTACTTTAGCTTGAATTTGGATTCTCGTAATCATTTGTTGTAATCTTTAGCTATTAAATATAACTTGAAGTGTACATGTACAATACAACGCAATCCAATATCGATTCTTAACGTGGGAGCTCGAACTCTTAATCTTGCTTCATCACATTTGAATAAAAGTGAAATTAGAAATGGTCATTAAACACCTGTTTTCAACCCGGTAAAAAATTAAAAAAAAAACCTCAAAAAATATATCGATATTGATGTCAAATTTATAAAATCCTCGTTTTCTAAGTTTAATTTGTTTAATGATATTATAGATTTAAAATAAAGATATATTATTAGTTTTGATGATAGCAGTTCTTTTTGCAAATCAAGATAAGGATGGAATATTGAGTCGTATTAATATGATTTAATGATTATCCAGTATTTGAATGCGTTTATCAGTTAGTTATTAGTTTATTTATGAAGTTCAAAAAGTTTTAAAAAATTGTACGTGTGCAGTAATTACTTGTAAACATAAAATTCTAGGAATCATGCATTACTAAGCAATACCTATTGCTTAATAATCAATCAATATGTATATTAAAGAAGAAACCACGGGTGTTTGACGTGGTTTCTCATAAAGCCTAGAACCTCATTTTTTTCTCTTGTTCATTCTCTCAATATCCACTACTATCTTTTTTTGTCAATTTATGTTTTTTTTTTGTTATATATTTGCATTCACTCCAAATCATTCATCTCCTTCTATATTAATTCAAGTGAAATAACTCCAAACTATTCATCTCCTCCAACTATTGATCTTCTCTTATATATTAAAGCTACATAACTCCAAACGTTTATATTTTAACAATTTATTGTTTTATATTGCATTTGTTTTGTTAACAATTACCAAATTATATTTTATATCAACTTACATATATATATTTTCTAATAACAATTTTTAGTCGCCGAAACCAAGAATGAATGAGACTTTATGAGATTTAAGTATTCTCAAATGTTGAAATGTGGTATGTTTCCGTTATCGCTCATTAGTGATATATAAATGAATTATCTTCCATCTTAACTTTGATACATATTTTCTATTAAATGTATCGCCGCCGCGCAATGCGCTATATTAAAGGAAAACCCAATTGTTCCTACGTGGCATCTCCTAACATCCATCTTTTCGTATTCCTTTTTTTCTAGATTTTTTTTATTTTTTTTAAATGTCTAATATTGTAAGGACTTTTCTAACCTCATATATAGATGTATGTTTCGTTATCCACAAGGTTTTTGTAACACCCCGAATTTTGGGTGAGTAAATATTCCTTTAATCTGTACACGCTCGTAGTGTAGTTTTAGCCTTTGGTTTTTATCTAGACTTTCAGTCTAAATCATTGTTGAGCGATGTAGCAAAAAAAAACATTTTGTCTCCGGTGCTTCGCACGACCCTCCGCACGGGTTGCACTGCGCTAGAATCCGTGCGAGGCTCTGCCTTGCACGACTCTAGTGCTTCGTGCAACCCTCCACGCGGGTCGAACCGTGCGACCACTCGTGCGCGACCTCTGCAAGCATTTAAAAGGGGAAAAACCGGCCCCAACCTCATTTATTTCATTCTCTCTTGCTTTTGGACGAATTTCTCTCCCAAGGCTAGGTAAGCTTCTTCTTCCTTCATTAAATTCTCTTAGATGAAGGCATTAAATGAAGCTATATGGTTGATTTAGGTTGATTTTGGTTTAAGGAACTCAAGTGATTAAGGGTCCAAGTTCATCTCTTCTCTTTCTCAAGTTCTCTCATCATCTAGGGTTTGTATACAAACTTTACAAGGTGAGTTCATTTACATATTTGAACTTTATACATGTTGATTTTCTTGCATTTAAGTTATCACATACTCCTAAACTATGAGATTTTGGATTTGGTAAGCTTTTACCTAAAATCTATTTTGAGAGATTTTAGGGCTTTGAGTATGAATGAAATGGTATGGGAACTTATATGGACTAGGAATAAAGGATGATTATGGTTTCTACATATTCCATTGTCATCATTTCGCTCTTATTGTATTTTTGGAAATCCAAGTAAAACTAGGGTTTTGAGAAGGTTGGACTTTGTTCAGAGATATATGTTGTGGCCTTATTATTGAGACAAGCATTGTCAATAGCATATGGTATTTTAGTTTATATGTGTTATTAGTCCATTAACTTGGTTAGTTGCCAATGTATGTTCATTGGTATGAAATTGTTATGCTTAGACAAATAATGCAATAATGGAAGGTGTTTTGGTTTGGTTTTTCGTTTTGGTTTAGTGCAATGGATCCATAGGCACGGTGTTCTCAATATCCCGTTTTGGACATTAGGTTCACCACTTTGGCACGAAATAGGTATTGGGTCACCATGGTAAGTAAGGTGTGGGCCTATATGGTCGGACAACGTCCCATGGGCAGTAAGATGTAATTCCATTGTGCATGAGTTCCTGTTTTGGAACTCTCAAGAATAGACCTAGAGGGGTTGACTTAATGTTTTCGAGCAACAGACTTAGAGGAGTTGAGCTCACTAAGTGATTGTGTTTATTTGTACCATGTTATGATCACTAATGGTTTACTTGTTCGCTTTGATTTAGCTCACGACCATATCCAACCGTACAACTACAAACGGGTTTATAATTTCCATTTCTAAATTATTTGTTCTCACTAGGCTTTAGCCTAACACTTGCTTCTCTGGTTGTCATGTATGACAGATCATCTTAACAGCGGGGCTCGTCGAGATTTAGTGAACGACCAAGTTGTCGAGAGTGGTCCTCTTGAAGATTCATTGAACGACGCATATGCTTTTGAGGATATACCATTTTGGGAGAATAGCGACACCCGACTATAATCTATTTTTGACAAACTTAGATTATTAGGTTGTTGAATTGTATTCTCCAATTCTATTTGGGTTTGTATACACCATACATTATTTCCTTGTTCTAGGGTGATACACTTTGGTTTTAAAATGACATTACCGTATTATTCAGGTTTTAATTGACCCCTATTTTAGGGTGTTACAGGTTACCTCCATTTATAGACGTCATATTACCGTATTATTCAGGTTTTAATTGACCCCTATTTTAATTTTACTCTACATTTAGGATGTTATATCTTGGTATTAGAGCTATAGTTTAAGTGAACTAGATATGAATGTAAGATGCCTAGACTTAAGCTGAGATTATTAAGCTATGACTTGTGAGATTGGGTAGAACTCTTAAGATATGATGGTCTTAGAGTCGACGAAAATTACGCTAATTAAGAGTTGTAGTGATGGTAACGAGAATTCTTACGTATCATATGTTCATAATTTCACTTAGCTAACGTTATTATGAAGATGTTTTACGTGAGTATGCTTGATCTACTGTTGTTATAACGATTGATGAATGTAGTAGTACGTTTCCTTATGTTAAAATTCTTATAGCCTATTTCTCACCCCTATTCTCGCATGTGTATGGCAGACTGAGATGGTTAATACCCGGAATAGACCGGAGGGCCCTGAATCGACGGCATCCACGACCGACCAACCGCGGGTGACTGTGGCGGAAGGGCCTCCCCATCTAAATGAAGTGTTGGGTGGAAGAACCGAGCGCATTCCCCAACGCAATCTAGAGATGTCGAAACCTATCATGGAAGAGGTGACGACGGAAACTCGAATGATGGACCGAATGATGTTGGCCATGAATAAGGCCATGGCACAACAACAAGAGTTATTCTTGAAGCTTCTAGAAGATAGAAACACCAACAACCGTAGGCATGAGACGGTTGCCGAAAATGTTGTGGTGGCAGGATCTGGGGGTACCGGAAATGAAATCCGCACCGAAGGTCCCGTGACCTTGGATACAAGATCAGAAGGGAAGACTTGTTCCTTCAAGGCTTTTCTAAGTTGCCGACCGCCTGAATTCAAAGGTGCAGATGATCCGATTTTGTGCATGAACTGGATCCAGGAAATAGAACAAGCCTTCCGGACTAGCGAATGCGGTGAGGGGCAGAAAACCAAGTTTGGATCCCAGAGGTTGAGAGGGGCGGCCCTCACTTGGTGGAATGTGTACTCCACTTCTGTAGAGGCCGCTACTTTGGACAAGTTGAGTTGGTCAACTTTCAAGGAGAAATTGTTGGAAGAATATTGCAATGAGAGATCGATGGACATGATAGAATAAGAGTTCCGAAACTTGAAAAAAGGTAATTAGTCTATGAAGGAGTACAACCGTCTATTCATGGACAAGTTGGGGTTGGTGGGACATCTAGTCCCAACCGAGAAGGAAAAGATCAAAGCTTACATCAAGGGCATTCCATCAGATATGATGTCAATGGTCCGAGTGTCAAAGGCCTCCACTCTTCGTGAGACGATTGAAGAAGCACAATTGATGGAAGACTCCTACAACCGACGTAAGGAAGAGGGTAGCTACTTAGTGGAGAAGAGAAAGTGGGAGGAAAATTCTACGACCTCCAAGAAATCAAGACCTTTCAACAACAACAACCACCTAGGAGCCGATCCTAGGCGTGATGCTAGGTGGTGTTCCAAGTGCCGAAGCAAACACTTCGGCCCATGCAATTTTGTTCCCAGAACTTGCTATGAGGGTGGAAAGTCGGGACATGATTTTAGTGATTGTCCCGTCAAAGGACAAATATGCTTCAAATGCAAAGATCCGGGGCATGTTAGGGCGGAATTCCCGAAGTTAAAGACCGGGGAGCCGGTAGGAAGAAAGTGGATCCTCCGAGAGCACTCGGAAGAACCTTTCAGATGATAGCGGATGAAGCCAAGGTATCCACCGATGTGGTATTGGGTACGTTTCTCCTAAGCTTCGTACCTTTGCGTGTATTATTTGACTTGGGTGCCAATTTCTCTTTCATATCCGATGCATTTTGTCAAAAGCTTGTCACGCCTATGAGTAGTTTAGATGATGCTATAGGGGTAGAAATAGCGAATGGCAGTCAGGTAGTAATTCAAGATGTTTTGACGAATTGCACCCTTGAGATTGAAGGGAAGAAGTTTCCCATCAACTTGATGCCTATGCAAATTGGCGGATTCGATGTAGTGGTGGGAATGGACTGGCTAGCGGAGAACCAATCCGAGATTGTGTGCTCTAAGAAGTTGATCCGACTGCCCGTGTCAGATGACGAGGCGGTAGTAATCAATGGTGAAAGAAGGAAGGGAGAAGTGGCGGTTATCTCTATGGCTAAGGCGCGGAAGTGTTTAGCGAAAGGATGTTCATCATTCTTGGCGTACGCGATAGATACCAAACTCGAGAAGAGGAAGTTTGAAGATGTTAGGGTGATGCGCGAGTTCTCCGATGTTTTCCTGGACGACTTGTCGGGCTTGCCACCCAATCGCCAAGTGGAGTTTCGGATTGACCTTGTTCCGGGGGTGGCTCCGATTGCTCGAGCTCCTTATCGGTTATCTCCCTTCGAGATGCAAGAGATGATGACTCAACTCCAAGACCTTCTTGAGAAGGGTTTTATAAGACCGAGCTCGTCGCCTTGGGGAGCTCCGGTCTTGTTCGTTAAGAAGAAAGACGGTACGATGCGGATGTATATCGACTATAGAGAATTGAACAAGGTGACGGTGAAGAACAAGTATCCACTTCCAAGGATCAACGACTTGTTTGACCAACTTCAAGGCGCGAGTTGTTTCTCAAAGATCAACCTTCGTTCCGGATACCATCAAGTGAAGGTGAAAAAGGACGACATCCCGAAGACGGCATTTAGGACGCGATACGGCCATTACGAGTTCCTAGTAATGCCGTTCGACCTAACCAACGCACCGACAATATTTATAGACTTGATGAACCGAGTGTACCGACCATTCCTTGACAAGTTGGTAATTGTGTTAATTGACGACATTCTATTGTACTCCAAAGATGAGGCGGATCACGAACAACATCTCCGAGAAGTTCTAGAAGTGCTAAGGCGGGAAAATCTCTACGCAAAGTTTTCAAAGTGCGACTTTTGGCTTCGGGAAGTGCGGTTTTTGGGTCATGTAGTCACCAAGGAATGGGTTAAAGTGGATCCCACAAAGATCGAGGCCATGATGAACTGGGAACCTCCCAAGAGTCCGTCGGAAATCCGAAGTTTCCTAGGTTTGACGGGATACTACCAGAGATTCATCCAAGATTTTCCCAAGATAGCTTCACCATTGACGGCCCTAACCCGAAAGAACGTGCAGTTCGTGTGGACTGAGAGTCAAGAGAAGGCGTTTCGGACTCTACAAAGAAAGCTTTGCGAAGCCCCAATCTTATCTCTACCCGAAGGGTCGGAGGATTTTGTAGTATAAAGTGATGCGTCGAAGATGGGTTTGGGTTGTGTTCTAATGCAAAGGGGCAAGGTGATCACTTACGCATCAAGACAACTCAAGGTGCACGAAATTAACTACCCCACTCATGATTTGGAATTAGCGGCGGTGGTGTTTGCCTTGAAATTGTGGCGACATTATCTCTACGGTACGAAGTGCACTCTCTACATGGACCACAAGAGTTTGAAGCACATATTCGATCAAAAGGAACTGAATATGAGGCAAATGAGGTGGTTGGAGTTACTAAAGGATTACGACTGTGATTTGCTTTACCACCTGAGTAAGGCAAACGTCGTCACCGATGCTTTGAGTAGGAAAGACTATGGAGGAAGTTCTTGAGCCACCTTTTCACGAATCTAGTTAATGTCAACACTCATTGATCGCATAAAATCGTACCAAACAGAAGCCTTGCTAGAAGAGAACCTCAAGGAAGAAGTTATGTCAAAGCAACATTTGCTTTTGACGGAAGACAGTCGGGGAGTAAAGCTATTCAACGGGCGTGTTTGGGTGATCAAGATCGGGGTAAATCGATAACTACTTCTCGAGGATGCCCACAAGTCAAAGTATTCTATCCATCTAGGAAACACAAAGATGTACCGAGATTTGAAATTACACTATTGGTGTCCAATCATGAAGCTTGATGTGGCGCGCTACGTGGAGCGATGTTTGACTTGTTTGCAAGTGAAGGCCAAACACCAACGACCTTATAGGAGTTTGAAATCTTTGGAGATTCCGGAATGGAAATGGGAGCATATCACTACAGATTTCGTGACAAAATTGCCAAAGATCTTTAGGGATCATGACACCATTTGGGTGATAGTGGACCACTTGACCAAAAGCGCCCATTTCTTGGACATGCATGAAACTTTACCTATGGACAAGCTAGCTAAGTTGTACATTGATGAAGTGATATCCCGCCATGGCTTGCCGTTATCTATTGTCTCGGATCACGATAGTCGATTCACGTCGTATTTTTGGGATGGTTTGCAAAAAGGGTTGGGTACGCGTGTGAAGTTGAGTATGACCTATCATGCCCAAACCGATGGCCAAAGCGAGAGGACAATTCAGATGCTAGAGGACATGTTAAGATCTTGTGTGATCGATTTCGGGGATAGTTGGGACTCGCACCTACCTTTGCTGGAGTTCGCGTACAACAATAACTACCACTCGAGTATTGAAATGGCACCGTTTGAAGCATTATATGGACGGAAGTGCCGAACTCCCGTATGTTGGCTTGAGGCGGGGGAGAAATAGTTTGTCGGGCCCGAGATTGTTCAAGAGACGACAGACAAAGTTAAAGGTATTCGCGAGCGTTTAAAGGCGACTCAGGGTCGACAGAAAAGCTATGCCGACAAGAAGAGACGACTGATAGAGTTCCAAGTGGGGGACCGTGTTATGTTAAAAGTTTCCCCCTGGAAAGGAATATTAGGGTGGGAAAGCGCGGGAAGTTGAGTCCCCGTTTCCTTTGACTATTCACCGTGATTAAACGAGTAGGAATTCAGGCCTACCAATTGGAACTCCCTCCGGAAATGAGTGGAATCCATAACACATTCCACGTTTGTTACCTCCGAAAATATCTAGTAGAGGAAGAGAGCGTCATCCCTCTCTCAGAAATTTGGGTTGACGAGAGAAACCGTTGTGTCGAAGAACCCGACACAATTTTGGAAAAGAAGACGAAGAAGCTTCGTCACAAAGAAGTCACTATGGTAAAGGTCCAATGGAAACACCATCGTGGTGCCAATGTGACTTGAGAGGCGGAGGAAGATATGAAGCGAAGGTATCCGTATCTTTTCACCTAGCCTAGATTTCGAGGACGAAATCGTCTCCAAGTTGGGGAGGATTGTAACACCCCGAATTTTGGGTGAGTAAATATTCCTTTAATCTGTACACGCTCGTAGTGTAGTTTTAGCCTTTGGTTTCGGTCTAAATCAATGTTGAGTGATGTAGCAAAAAAAAAAAGAAACATTTTGTCTCCGGTGCATTGCGCGACCTTTCGCGCGGGTTGCACCGCGCCAGAATCCACGCGAGGCTCTGTCTTGCACGACTCCAGTGCTTCACGTGACCCTCTACGTGGGTCGAACCGCACGACTACTCGCGCGCGGCCTCTGCACGCATTTAAAAGGGGAAAAACCGGCCCCAACCTAATTTATCTCATTCTCTCTTGCTTTTGGACGAATTTCTCTCCCAAGGCTAGGTAAGCTTCTTCTTCCTTCATTAAATTCTCTTAGATGAAGGCATTAAATGAAGCTATATGGTTGATTTAGGTTGATTTTGGTTTAAGGAACTCAAGTGATTAAGGGTCCAAGTTCATCTCTTCTCTTTCTTAAGTTCTCTCATCACCTAGGGTTTGTATACAACTTTACAAGGTGAGTTCATTTACATATTTGAACTTTATACATGTTGATTTTCTTGCATTTAACTTATCACATACTCCTAAACTATGAGATTTTGGATTTGGTAATCTTTTACCTAAAATCTATTTTGAGAGATTTTAGGGCTTTGAGTAGGAATGAAATGGTATGGGAACTTATATGGACTAGGAATAAAGGATGATTATGGTTTCTACATATTCCATTGTCATCATTTCGCTCTTATTGTATTTTTGGAAATCCAAGTAAAACTAGGGTTTTGAGAAGGTTGGACTTTGTTCAGAGATATATGTTGTGGCCTTATTATTGAGACAAGCATTGTCAATAGCATATGGTATTTTAGTTTATGTGTCTTATTAGTCCATTAACTTGGTTAGTTGCCAATGTATGTTCATTGGTATGAAATTGTTATGCTTAGACAAATAATGCAATAATGGAAGGTGTTTTAGTTTGGTTTTTGGTTTTGGTTTAGTGCAATGGATCCATAGGCACGGTGTTCTCAATATCCCGTTTTGGACATTAGGTTCACCACTTTGGCACGAAATAGGTATTGGGTCACCATGGTAAGTAAGGTGTGGGCCTATATGGTCGGACAACGTCCCATGGGCAGTAAGATGTAATTCCATTGTGCATGAGTTCCTGTTTTGGAACTCTCAAGAATAGACCTAGAGGGGTTGACTTGATGTTTTCGAGCAACAGACTTAGAGGAGTTGAGCTCACTAAGTGATTGTGTTTATTTGTACCATGTTATGATCACTAATGGTTTACTTGTTCGCTTTGATTTAGCTCACGACCATATCCAACCGTACAACTACAAACGGGTTTATAATTTCCATTTCTAAATTATTTGTTCTCACTAGGCTTTAGCCTAACACTTGCTTCTCTGGTTGTCATGTATGACAGGTCATCTTAGTGGCGAGGCTCGTCGGTATTGAGTGAACGACCAAGTTGTCGAGAGTGGTCCTCTTGAAGATTCATTGACCGACACATATGCTTTTGAGGATATACCATTTTGGGAGAATAACGACACTCAACTATAATCTATTTTTGACAAACTTAGATTATTAGGTTGTTGATTTGTATTCTCCAATTCTATTTGGGTTTGTATACACCATACATTATTTCCCTGTTCTAGGGTGATACACTTTGGTTTTAAAATGCCATTACCGTATTATTCAGGTTTTAATTGACCCCTATTTTAGGGTGTTACAGGTTACCTCCATTTATAAACGTCATTTTGCCAAATTTTCGAATTTTAATTTTATTCCTCAGTTTAGGATGTTATAGTTTTTTTTTTGGTAATTTTAGATATTTGCAATTAGAATAACCTTCAAAATAGGTATGACTTCTCGCTTTCTCTTCCCTACACGACTGGAATGGGAGAGTTGCCGTAGTGCGAAATTTTGTTCGACATAATCTCCATCAAATTCTTCGTTTAATTTGATATGTTTTCTCATCCTTACTCCTATAGGGAATTTTGTCAATCTCACAAAGCATTTGGTCATGTTTATGATTTTTGGTTTAGTTTTCAATCTTTACATGTGTTGCACAATGCATTTGGTCATGTTCTTGGTTTTTGGTTAGTTTTCAATTTTGCCACTTCAACATTTTCTATTGAAGATAAGAACTCACTTTGTATTTTTATTTTGTTTTTGGGTTTTTAATTTTACTGTTGTAGGGGGGCGTGGAGGTCGATGTGGCCGCGACTGAAGTGCCCATGAAGAGGACCTTTATCTGTTCTTCACTCCTTAAATCTTGAATGTTCCTTTGTACTTCTATTTTGAATTTTAGGGGATTTTTTAATTCTGTTTTCTATTGTTTTTTTTAGGTTTTTGTAGACCTATTCTTCATCCATCCCCATCTTTTTATATATTCTTCTTAGGTTTATAGAGGTCTTATAGTTTGTTTTATGATTGATTTGAATCCATGATGTTACAATCTTCTAAGGTAGATAATAGTTGCCTTCTCAACTTTCTATTGTATCAGTATTTTTAACTGTAAATATTGTATCCGTATTTCTATCCCAAGGTAGACTTGGTTGGAACTTCTTTAAGAAGTTTTTATTAAGTGATTCAGAGATGGAAGTATATATCTCATTTGGGAGCTTTACATCTCATTGCTCTTATATGTAAGATATAAGATAATTGTAGTAATAAGTTTTCTTGATCTTCATAAGTAATGATTGATGCTGTAAATCTTTCTTTTTTTTCTTTATATTTAGTTTTTTTTTAATTTGGTAGCTTGAAGTATGTATGAGATTATATATTCATTGTTCTCAGAGTTTAAATGGTTATTGGCATATGGGGCTTGAAAAGATATTGGAAAGTATCTCC
The DNA here is from genome assembly GCA_954870635.1 of Arctium minus. NCBI lineage: Eukaryota > Viridiplantae > Streptophyta > Magnoliopsida > Asterales > Asteraceae > Arctium > Arctium minus. The sequence continues at coordinate 44,177,993 of OX941089.1, read as the reverse complement.
TTCTTGAGTTATTTAAAGTTTGGTCGAGGATTACAAGGACCCTTCTTTGAGCAATGGAAATTTGTTTTGCTCATTGTAACATAACATGTTTTGATCATCATTATTACGTGCATTAGATGATGTGGTAACGAGATGATAATTTTGCATGTTGTTAGGAAGTTTGAAGCTTAAGTGTGGAGCCATGTGAGGTTGAATCACTTATATTACTACTTAATTTCCAGATAAAAAAAGGTCTGAGGTATGTATTGAAATTTGGTAGAATAGAGAATGTTGTACCTACAATGAAACATAAATGAATAGAATAACTCCAAAAATAAAAATTAATGATAAAAAATTGATCTTAAAGAAGGAATATGTCATCCCTAGGAATTAATAAAAAGAAAAAGAACATGTATAAATAGCTAATGTAACTATTATGAGTATTTCATGAATAAAAATACCAAAAGTAAAAGGAGAAGAAAAGAGACACCTAAGTTGGTCAACTAATATGCATCAAGAACCATAAAGAGATAGAATCATCGTAAGTTGGTTTAATAGTGGTTGAGCATCCTTAAGCAAAATATCCATCATAAATCGATATTCTTCTACATGGTTGGTATAGGAAAGCCCCGCAGGAGGTAGTCGTGGGGAGGGAGAGCCACATCAGAGACGGGTTCAATTGAGAGGCAGAAACTCAAAAGCATGGCAGAAACATTGACATGCATTTTTTCCATTTGATAGCCTTGGCTTTTTTACCTATGTATTATTTGTTTTTTTCCTTTTGTGTTCCTTTTTTACATCTTAAATCGTTTATTTCCTTCTGTCAGTTTTTTTTTGTTAACCATGGGTGGGTGTCTGGTCCAACTTGTGCGCACCTTGACTAATCACAGAGACATGGAGAACAGTTACGAAAATCCCAGCCTGGCAGGACTTGAACTAATGACCTCTAGGGAGGATCCCCAAAGGCCCAAGTCTTATCACCAGTTGTGCTAACTCTGCGAGATTAATGGAAATTATTTTGAAGTCACTCCCAAAAAAGAGAAATCTCTTTGCAAGCGATTGTTGGACCAAACACAACCGATTTCAGAACGTTCAAATTTCTTTTCTCTTTGGAAACTTTAATGTCCTACCCCTCGCATATTGCATGTACCCTTTATATATGAATGTGTGTGATATATGTTCATAGATTGGATATATTATGGATCGATAAGGGAGCCGTTATGGGGGGGGGGAAGGTACCTCCCAATCCTTTGACGAAAAAATCAAATAAGATGTTGTTGGGGAGGGGACAGAAAACGATGGAGAGGAGAAGTAGAGAGTGATCGGATCTTGGATAAGAATGTGAGATCGTGTGAGAGCTCGCTTTCCTTAAGTGACATTTCGACCCTATTCTACCCGGGTACCACGAAATTCACTCGAGGATAATCTCAAATTCACCGGTATCGATTTAGGCAGAAATCGATCCTATTTAAACACAATGAGAATCGTAACTCATCCTATATTATTAATGATAATAATTTCCCATTTAATGGTATTGATTTTTGGACATAATGGTGGCGGTTACAAAGAGATTTGGGGGTTACAGAATCGAAATCTGCAACAGTGCACTGTGCGAGTAGCTGCGCGGGTTAACCCGCGGCACAACCCGCCCGGGCCTCTGTTTCAACCCCACAAACTAGTGTACGGCGCGGGTAGCCGCGCAGGTTAACTCGCGACACAACCCGCCTGGTGCACTGTTTCAACCTACAATCCAGTGCACGGCGCGGGTAGCCGCACGGGTTAACCCGCGACATAACCCGCCCGATGCACTGTCTCAGTTACAAACTGATAAACCACCAAACGACCGTCTAACTATCCCGGGTCATAGTTAGCCTACACGAGTGTGCACTCCACACCTCCTAACTCGCATTATAACTTAGCTACAAACCCCATTATTATCATGTGTGATAGGTCCATATAAACATGATTGAATCACAAATCTAACGTTTATTTCATGATCTTGAAAGTTTCTCTCTCTACAATACGTTTATCCCTCTACAATTTCTCTCTCAAGAATATGACAATATCAAAGTGTCTCTAACCTAATATTACAAAGACAAAACCTATTTATACTCTAAGAATTACAAGCTAACTAAACTAAACTCACTTTGACTTTCTAACTAAAACAACTTTGACTATTGTTGACTTTTGCTATTTTGACTTTACAACTTTGACTTTGACAAACTTTGACAATTACAAACAATTACAACAATGACCTTTTAATCTTGAATACAATTTTGACTCAGCATTCTCCCCCTTTGGATTCAAGATTAAAAAAAATTGACAATAATCTTCGGGTCATCTTCTTGTTGTAAAATCTTCAGCTTTCAAATCTCTTTCAGCTTTGAATCTTGAACAACTTTAACTTTCTTTACAAAACATTGAAATCTTTAACATCTTCAAAAACTTTGACACTTTCTTCAATCTCCCCCTTTGATTTCAAATATGCAATTTCAGATAATCTCGTCATCAGACTTTACTTTGACTTTATCTTCTTGACAACTTTCTCTTCCTTTTTGATAATTATGAACCTGACTTTGAAATCTTGAACTATCTCCCCCCTTTTTGATGAATTGTGAGAATCAGAATCATCAAAACATTTCAATGTCAGCTCTGTCTTTGAAATATTTTCCCCAAATAGCAATATAAGCACAATCTTCATGAGAAAAAAAGCATTTCCCCCTTTGGAAAAATATGAACAATCTCTGCCAAAGAAAATATGAACTTCGTCTGATCTGATAGGAAAATTATGTTGTCAATTCATAAATGTATTCATCCGAATCTTTTCAAATTCAGACAAATTAGGATTGGTAACCCTGAATCAACAAATGAATCAGTTATAATGTCTGTAAGTAACACAAAGTTACTTAGTACAACAGATGTACTATATAAGGAGCTTTTGTGATGTTCACTCCCCAGGACTTCCATTCAATCATTGAATAACACAAGGTAATTCTATGAATGTTCGGAAAGAAAAACGAGTTTTCTGTGTGTATGTGCTTGTGTATGAAAGAATTAAGCATAATGATTGCTTTAAAAGGCTCAAACATGTAATTCATTGAGACAACAACAAATATTACTTAGACTCAATGTGCATGAGAAAAGGGTCGAAGGTGGGGCAACTTTCCTTCTTTTTCAATATCCGAATCATCTGAATGAAGATAAGATAGATTATGTGTTGCTTCCCCTTTAAAAATATGAAACATTCTTTTGTTGAGAAAAGAATGAGTAGCTGGTGGGGTTATATGCAAGAGTTGGCATGGGCTACTTGCCTATTTCAATGAAGTTCACGAAAAATTGTGAAACAACAGATAATGTGGCTGCCCGACTTAGAAAAAGTTTGGTGCAGAGTTTGATATTCTTTTACTCTGATCTCTCACCCTCTTTCTTTTAAACATTTGAGCTCGCTTTTAACCAATCTCTCTTTTTCATTTTATCTCAGCACACACCCACTCTCTATTCTTTAGACCCCTCTCCCCTCAATCACTCGTAGGATTACTTCCGGGGTAGGAAATACTGGTTAACGTGAATCCATGGAAGTCTTTTAAGCACTCACACTGAATCCCATGTATTTTGTCCTAAAAAGAATATGTTGCTCAACAGTTATCTTGACATTTAAGCACAAGATATCATTATCTGAAAATGTATGCTTATTAAAGATAAGAACGAAATTTGAGCATTTTGAACATTTAAGATCTCTCAAAACAATGAAAATGAATGAATGAAACGAATTCAAGCGAAGTGTTTTGATCTGACAATGATTTGATCAGATCAAATATCATGAAGAAAAATATATATTGGGATATCAAAGACCGAATATTTGTTTATATGAACAAAATATAAACAATTTGACAATGAAAGCACATTGAATGTAGAAATGACGTCTGATTTCAAACAATTGAGAATTCAAACGAGAGTATTACCATCGAAAGATTTATCTTTTGAGACATGGTAATAATAAAGTCAATAAGAATGTACTGAACCGACGTGTGTAAGAATACTTGATAAGTATAAAGACAAGACAATACACAAGTATTAATCTTTGAGAAACACATGGTCAGTTAGTCATCAAAGTATTGATATGAAAAACATTTAAAATCTCACTTCGAAATTCATAAAACATTTGAGAACACAAAGTGGTTTGAACATTTAAGAAAAAATTTTGCACATTCGAAAGTCGTTCATCTTTCAAAATGTGTAAGAGATTAAGATTTAGAAATATATACCTTCAAAATAGAAATCTTAACTCCCCCTAAAATGAATATTACCATTTAAGCATCCTTTGACAAAACTTAAGATACCCCCTCGGTATCTGTAAAAAGTCTAATTATTAGTAGAGAACAATATGAATATAACAATTAATAGCAGTTCTCTTTTCTTCTATCTCCCCCATAAAAAATATAACAGTGAAAATTTAACTAACTCCCCCTCAAACAAACAGTAAAAACTTCCTAAAAAGATGTATCCATTCAGCATCCTTAAGAAGAAAAACACTTAAGAGCGGGTTCTTAACAGAAGTATTCAGAAGCCATCGTTACGTATTCTCCGGTGAGAATGGTAACTTTCCATCTTTATCATTGACGACCGGGTCTTGAACTGCTTTGTTCAAAAGCCAAACATCTTAAACATTGAAGACTGGGTTCTGATCTGGTGTAATTAGAAACCAATGCTCTTACTCCCCCTAAACCTGTGGTACATGTAAAACAGATTTGACAGTTTTTGGTACCCACGTGTATTTGGGTCAAGACTGGTTAGATTTTGGAATCCACTTCTCATTAGATTCAAATCTTTTAAGGTCATTTTGCTGAGAAGTGATTCTGTAAGTTCCATACCAATAATGAGCATAATACTTATTAACAAAATCATCAGTTCCACATTAAGAACAACAAAGTTTCTTTTGTGCTTGCCTGATTAAATGATTTACAGAGTAAACAAAAGCAGGTTTAGCAAAAGATTTACCTTGCAGAGCATTGTTCTTTTTGTGCACTTGAGGTGTAGGAACAAATGACTTTGAATTATCTTTCTCATCTTTCCTTCTCCAAACCATTTTCTGTTGAGACTTTTTCTTGTTACCTGAACCATCAATAGATTTGACATAAAAAAGGTTAGTAGGACGAATCTGGTCTTCATGATTTGATATAATATCATCTGAATCAACAAATAAAGGATTGTTAGAAACATTTGCAAAAATTGAACTTGCAGCTGATTTGAATGAACATTCTGATGTGGCTGAATCATTCATGGGTGATTGAGCAATTGTATCTGGACTTCTTTATGCTCTCAATTCATCCTTGAAAATGATTCCTTCAAGTTCTGAGATCTTGTTTGACAAACTGTTTCTTTCTTCAGATAACATGTCAATCTTCTTCTGTAACTCAGACTTCGTCTTTTGTTCTTTCAATGCAGTTGCAGATAGTTCAGATAGCTTCTTTGAAAGCTTGGTAATCTTTGTCTCAAATATCTTCCTTTCTTCTTCAAAATCTTTTTCAACACTTTTTCTTTTATCAGATATCTCTATGAATAATCCGACATTCTTTTGTTCTGTTAACTTCTTTTCTTTTTCAAACTTATCTCTTTCCATAATGACGACTTTCTCAAAATCTGACACTTGTTGAGAAAGTTTTGTACATTTGAGCTCCACGACTTTCTTTTCTTCAAACGATTTCCTTGAAAAATCAGAAAATTTATGTGAAAGAACTTTTCTTTCTTTTTCAAATACTTCTCTTTCTTTCTTCTCTTTATCAACTTGAACTTCAAATTCAGAGATTTTATTTCTCAACTCAGCATTCTCTTTTTCTAAACCATTTCTTTGCTTATCAATCTTCGTCAAATCAGCTTCAATACATGAGTTGTTCTTCTCTTCAACTTCTTCTTTCAGAACATTTATTGCTACTTCAAGACTGAATACTTTTTCTTTCGACTTGTCTCTTTCAGTGAAAAGATCAGTATTCATCTTTCTAAGTGCATCACGTGTTTCACTAGCAATGTCTGCTCTTTTCCTAAGATCATCAATCTCTCTTTGCATTAACTCTTTCTTTGACCATGTAGTGTTTGAACTATTTGCTTTCCATCTTGCTGATTCCTCTTCAGATTTCTTCAATTTGATTTGAAGATTAGAAATCTCTTTCTCTTTTGAAGCAATTATTCCTGCAAAATTAATTTTAGAATTAGAAATACAATATGAGCAAATAATTTTTTTCTCTAAAGAAATAGATTTCTTTTTTAGCTTCTCAATCTGATCTTGAAGAGATATATTTTGACTTTCAGCTTCTCATTTTCAACTTCAAGAGCTGGTATCTCAGGCATATACGTAATAGCACAATCTCTTTTTGTTAAGACAATATTTCCCTTCTCATCAGTGTAAGGCATCTTGATATCTGTAAAATATAAGCTTGAAATGATCGTTAACAAAAATCAGAAACTTTGATCACACTCAGTGTCCCCCTTCGTAGACTTAGCATGGGGGTCCCGCTAAAAATTTGAATACTCTTTAGAATAAGTATGGAATTCTCAGGCTGAAGAACTTTTCGCACACACACACTAGAATACTCTTTAGAATTTGCACACCACTCTAGCCAAAATTCGCACAACTCAAGAAATCTGCACGTAATGAGATGTGAGTTTAAGAAATTCGCACGCTTCGGTATGCGAGTTCTTAGAAATTCGCACGCTTCGGTATGCGAGTTCTTAGAAATTCGCACGCTTCGATATGCGAATTCTTGCCTTAGAATATTCTCGAACTCCAAACTTTTCGCACAACGCTTTTCGCACAACAAAGGGATGCGAATTCTATACTTAGAAAATTCTTCGATCCTCAACTTTCCGTATCAATATGGATTCTACACTTAGAAAAAATTTCGAAATTCTATGCGAAAAGTCCAAGAATCCGTATGATGCTTGATGTGAAACCAAGAAATCCGTATCCTTCACGATGCGAAATCCATAAAATCCGTATATAGTTCGATGCAAATTTCGTACTTAGTGAAATTTCAATCAACTTCTCGTATGATGAGCTATGCGAATTCCATCTTTTCGCATATAAGCCGATGCAAATTCTGAACTTTTCGTATGAAGGTTGATGCGAATTCTACACTTAACTTTTCAAAATCCATTCATCATGCGAGTTCTTGATACGAATTCCATAGATCTTGCGAGTTATTCACTTTTCAACCCAAAACACTTCAAATCGTCAAAATTTGATCCAAATCTTTGAATTCAACCTTGAAACTTTGTCAAATCACTCTCGAACATAGTCTGAACATAAACTCAATACATGAATTTGTCTAAAAACAACAAAATTACAAATTGAACTCAAGATACAGTGTGAAGTTGTGTTCAACCAAACATTTTCAAATTCGTGAAATTGAATGTGAAATACAAGAAATTTGCAGTTACAATATGAATGAAAGATGTTCTGATACATCAAACGATTACAGTACTATCAAGAATTTGACGATTACAACACAAAATCACCAAATCGATCTAATCACATATTACGTGTGTGTTCTTGAGTATACGACCGAATCTTCAAAAATTGTGATCTTGATTTCTGATTTATGTCTGCTATGATACCAATTGATAGGTCCATATAATAATGATTGAATCACAAATCTAACGTTTATTTCATGATCTTGAAAGTTTCTCTCTCTACAATATGTTTCTCTCTCTACAATATGTTTCCCTCTCTACAATTTCTCTCTCAAGAATATGACAATATCAAAGTGTCTCTAACCTAATATTACAAAGACAAAACCTATTTATACTCTAAGAACTACAAGCTAACTAAACTAAACACACTTCAACTTTCTAACTAAACAACTTTGACTATTGTTGACTTTTGCTATTTTGACTTTACAACTTTGACTTTGACAAACTTTGACAATTACAAACAATTACAACAATGACCTTTTAATCTTGAATACAATTCAGACTCAACAATGTGAATCCAATTACACAAAATGAACCGATGATTTCACTAAAATCACCAACATTCCTCCCCCATTTTAGTGCAATCCTTGATTCACAAATAAAAATTTAATATAGGAAACAAACTCATGCATAAATGAAAATATCTAAAAGATTGAATTTCCATCTTAGTACATTACACATTTCAAATACTTGAGAATTCGGATGTCCTACGGATTGAACCCTTCAACCCATTTGAGTACCATAAAATAACATACACATGAATTTAAAAGATTCTCTAAAGTTTAAACTTGACACTATACAGGCCATGTGTCCTTATCCATTCGTGAGTGCATCAAAGCCAAGTCCAAGCTTCTTGAAGCGACCACACTTCGCACTCATATAGGTAGTTCCTTTCATCATGCACCTGCACATGCACTTTTACAAAAGAACAATTACCTCCTTCACTTGCAGTACCGAGCACATACCTTGGACTGATTATCTTGTGCTCCAATCCTTTAGAGTGAGCTTTCCCATTGAATTCAACTTCTAATGTTGTATTAGAAGGGGATTGGGTGTCTCACCGTTAGAGATTTAGATGGACTTTAATCCCATCCCTATTACCGACTTGTGAACCGACTTGTCCAACTCTTAATTCGTTTGAATTTGCAAAGATTCAGATGAATACATTCATGATTCAACGGCTCTTTCAGATCAGACGACAGATTCTCTCACATCATGTATTGGGGAGATTAATAATTTTCCTATCTGGGGGAGATTGTCTATTTCTTCACAAAGGGAGAGATTGCTTACATTGTATCAAATGAAGACTGTGCTTATCAGACGGTGGGAAGATCATTCAAAGCCAGATCTAACCTTGAAGTGTTTTAATGATTTTGATTCTTACAAATCATTAAAAAGGGGGAGATATATCAAAGTTCAAGTTCATATGAGAAGTTTTGAACAGAAAGGGAGATAAGTTCAGATACGTTCAAAGTCAGATTTCAGAATATGTAATGAAAAAGGGGAGATGAATCAAAGCTTAATGTCAAATGCTATATGGTTGATTAAGAAGGTGAAAGTAAAGATGGAAAATGTCAAAGTTTTGAAGATTTTTGAAGACAAAGCTGTTTGGAAAGTTAAAATGGAAGATACCTAAAGGGGAGATACATCACAAGTGTTATTGAAGGTTTCTGAAAATGTGCTCATTTTGAGGAAATTTTATTTGAAGATTATTTGCTAAAGCAATCCAAGCTGAATCTGAAGATAATTTCTTTCTGAAGCCTGAAAGAGTATTGTGATAGTTCTGAAGAGATTGTCGAAGACCTTGTTTATCATATTTTGGGGAGATTGTTATATTCTTCGAAGACAGACATGGAAAGTTTACAATGTTAAAGGGAGAGATTGCATCTGACAGAGTTTAAAAGAGAAGACTGTATTGCAAGACCTTTCAACAGTGATCTTGAATCCAAAGGGGGAGATTGTTAGAGCATGACTTATGTTGGATACAAGATCAAGAAGACTAAAGTCAAAGTTCAAGAAAGTCAAAGCTGAGAAAGTCAACTCTTATTAAAAGTCAAAGTCTTGTTGTAATAAAAAGTCAAAGTATTTGTATTTCTTTGTATTTTAGTTGTAGGTATAAATACTTTGTTTTTCTTGTTAATAGAGGTGTGACTAGAGTTTGTATATGGATCAGAGAGAGAGAGAGTTGTAGAGAGAGAAAGTCGTCTAGAGAGAGAAAGTCAAGAACTGAGTTTTTGTAATCATTTGCATTTTGAATTGAAATCAAAACAGGTAGAATTGTTATCTTGTTTGTTGATTAATTGTGATAAGAAATTAGAAACAGGGACACACAGATAACTTATCACATTTTCCGTCACTTTTTAGTAGGCTTTTCTAGCATTTTAATTTCCCAAATCACAATATTTGAGTCCTTTATTCTTATTTTTATCATTTGTTGAGCTGGGAGCTAAGTAGTGGAAATTGACCTTACTTATGTGCTTTTATGTTAACTTACTGATGAATGATGTTGCAGCAGGAGTCACAACATGAGGACTGCAGTCATGGACTAAAATTCATAATCTTTTTGGTTGGTGCAACTAGCTCTTTGAAAGATAACTTGAAGATATTCGGTGGAGGAAGAACAATGGCAGAGCATATATGCTCTCTTGACATATTCTTGTTACCGTAAAAGATGCTAATTGTACTCTAATTGATATTTGATTCCTTGTTAGTGGTAGGGACCATGTCCTTTGTACTTTTGATGCTTTCTTAAGATGCTAGGTTAAGAGCTCTTCTATGTATAAATAGAGCTCACTTCAGTAGTTAGTATCTCATTGTGTTTAGGTTCTCTCGGTTGGATAACTCACATAGCTATCTCAACTTGTTACTTTAAGCATTTTAATTTGAAGTCTTTAATTCCAGTACGCTACTATTCAGTGTCACAACTCCGTTCACATCACCTTTACATTTCCTTGTCATTTCCAATTCGGCTTTACATTTCTGCTTTACATTTATGTTATTTACATTTATGTTGTCCAATTCCAGTCATTTACTTTTCATGCATTTGCTTATTATCTTTCCAATAATGTCGCACACCATGTGTCAAGCGATGATGGGGTAAGTCCCTAGCTTGGGTGTAAGTGATGGTTGGGAGATAAAAGCCTATGTAACTATGGATTAATGTTTTGCTACTAGCTATCAATTTCACTATTCACTCCTTGTTTCTGACTTTCGACCAAGTGCTTCTTGATGAGGTGACGTACATTGTTTCACTTGGGTGAGCGGCTTGTTTGCAAGCTAGCACAAACTTCAGAACACTGAAGTGTTATAGGGGTTGTAACAAACCCTCTCAATCTTTATTGATTGTAAACTATACGGGGATCATAATAATATCTGTGCGGAACCGGTTGGGTCGCCTAATTAGTCGCTGCCGGTAAACCTATTCTAATATGAACCTTGCAAAAGGGTTTTGTGAATCGATAGTGAAGTTGAGAACCTAGTGCTGCAACATCCGTCCTATTATTTAGTTGCTTACAACTCCAGTCGGATCTTGCACCCTTGCTTTATTTTAATTTGTTCAAGCACTTTAATTTACTGTTACCAACTTTCAAAGGTCATTCCTTCCAAATCTCTTTCTAAAATCACCTTTTAAGACTGACTTAAGAAACACGACTTGTTTTATTGTCTCTGTGGGATCGATACTTGGTACTTAGTACCACTTTATTACTTGTTCAAACGATAGTGGTTTTGCATGTATACTTGCATGGGATTCCATTTGTGATTTTCGGGTATATAATCTGTCGACCACTAACCCCTTCGTCAAGTGGTCCGCTAGATTTTGTTGCGACCGAACAAATTCAACCGAAATCACCCCATTCGTGATTAGCTCATGAATCATGCTATGTCTAACACCTATGTGTCTAGACTTGCCATTATATACTTGACTATAAGCTTTAGCCAAAGTAGTCGCACTATCACAACGCATAGAAATGGGTGATATTGGTTTCGGTCATAACGGAATTTCATGGACTAAATTCCTTAGCCACTCCGCCTCTTTACCGGCAGCGGCTAATGCCACAAATTCCGACTCCATAGTCGTACTCGTGATGCAAGTTTGCTTCTTGAAAGCCCATGAGATGGCACCTCCCCCAAGCAAGTATACCCAACCACTCGTAGAGGAGTGATCTTCTAAGTTGGTGATCCAACTTACATCCGAATATCCCTCTAATATCGAAGGAAACCCGACATATGACAAACCATAATCAATGGTTTTCTTCAAATATTTAAATACTCGTCTTATCGCTTGCCAATGATGTATGCTAGGATTACTAGTATACCTACTCAACTTGCCTACGGCAAAAGCGATATCCGGCCTAGTGCTTGTCATGGCATACATCAAACGTCCAATAGCCTTTGAGTACTCGAGTTGTGACACCGCTTCACCCGAATTGGGCATAAGCTTCACACTTGGATCAAATGGAGTACTCACCGGAGAACAATCAAAGCAATTAAATTTCTTTAATACTTTCTCAATGTAATGAGATTGCGTAATTGCAATCCCTTTGTTCTCACGCTTGATCCTTATTCCAAGGATCGCCTCCGCCTCTCCCATATCTTTCATGGGGAAACTTGATGACAAAAACTCATTGGTTTTATCAACTTGATTTTGGTCGGTGCCAAAGATCAACATGTCATCAACGTATAAACAAATGATTACTCCGTTACCGGATGTGTCAAATTTGCTATATACACACTTGTCTGCTTGGTTTAACATAAAACCGTTGGACAAGATAACCTCATCAAATTTTTGATGCCATTGTTTGGGTGCTTGTTTAAGTCCATACAATGATTTTACAAGTTTACATACCTTATGCTCCATCCCGGGCATAACAAAACCTTCCGATTGTTTCATGTAAACTTCTTCCTCCAAGTCACCATTCAAGAATGTCGTTTTGGCATCCATTTGGTGAGTCACTAAATTGTGGATAACTCCTAAGGCCATCAACAATCTAATCGTGGAGATTCTTGCAACCGGGGCATATGTATCAAGATAATCGATGTTTCCCCGTTGCCTAAAGCCTTGGATTACTAATCGAGCTTTGAACTTATCGATTGATCCATCGGCTTTCATCGTCCTTTTGAAGATCCACTTGCATCCCAACGGTTTACAACCCGGTGGCAAGTCCTATAATACCCAAGTATTATTCCCCATGATGGAATCCATCTCATCATTTATTGCTTCTTTCCAGAAAGCAATATCTTGAGACTTCATAGCCTCATCAAATGATTTTGGATCTTCCTCAATACTATAACAGTAAGAGAATTGTGTCTCAATCTCATCTTTTGATCCCTCTACCAAGTATACTTGGAAATCGGGACCAAAGGATTTTTCGATCCTTCCCCCTTTGCTCCTTCGAAGCATCGGAGATTCGGTTGGAACAATTGCTTGTTCTTCAACCTCACTAGTTACACTAGTACTTGGAACAAGGTCCTTCGGCCTAGGTATTGAAGAGAATATAGTCTCATCATATAATGCATCTATCGATTCTATAACGGTGTGAATCGTTATAAAATCATTAGGTTCAATAACATAGAACCTATAGGCCTTGGAATGCTCGGCATATCCAACAAAGATGCAATCAATACCTTTCTCACCCAAAGTTTTCCTTTTGGGTTCGGATAGTCGAACAACCACCCGACAACCCCAAACTCGAATATAACTCAAGTTAGGCCTTTTCTTGAACCAAAGTTCATATGGGATAATTTTGTTCCTTTTATTGGGAACTCGATTCAACAAGTAACAAGTCGTCAACATGGCTTCACTCCAAAATCCATCACTCAATCCCGAGTAGGATAACATAGAGTTCACCATTTCTTTGAGAACTCTATTTTTCCGTTCCGCCACACCATTTTGTTGTGATGTATAGGGCGTCGTGGTCTCATGAATGATTCCTACGGATTGGAAAAACATGGGGTCGTAATATTCCCCACCACGATCGGTGCGTAAACATTTAATAAAACCGTTCATTTGCAATTCAACCTCCGTTTTATAAATTTTAAAAATTTCTAACGCTTCATCTTTTGAATGCAATAAAAATACATAGCAAAACCGAGAAGCGTCGTCAATAAAAGTAACGACATACTTTTTATTACCAAAAGACGGAGTTGAATGCAAATCACAAAGATCACTACGAATTAATTCAAGCACCGACGAATCCCTTTTCACATTAGGAAAATGTTGTCTAGTGATCTTTGTCAACATGCAAGTATTACATTTTTCGGTTTTAATGTCAAAAGCCGGAATAAGACCGTCCTTTGACATTTCAACCATTCTTTTAAAATTAACATGACCAAGCCTTGCATGCCATAAAATAGAATCAACACAATTCTCATTTGCAACATAAACAGAATTTGAAACAAAATTATTTTTATTCAAACTCAACATAAACATGTCATTTAACAAATAGCCAAATCCTACAAAAGAGCCACCTTTTGACAAGATAAACTTGTCGGACTCAAAAACTTGCCTATATCCTAACTTTTTCAAGACACTACCGGAAACCAAATTCTTTCGAATTTGTGGTACAAACAAAACGTCAATAAGTTCAATTATTTTGCTATAACTAAACTCTAGCCTAACTAAGCCGCGTCCAAGAATGGGAGCATTTGACTTGTTCCCCATGTGTAGCACGGATCCGTCTTCAACCGGTTCCAAAGAGGTGAACCAACGTCTATCCTTGCACACATGACTCGAGGCACCCGTGTCAATCCACCAAGCATCATCATCATACTGCACATAAAATGATTCGAATATTAGTGGTACATAATTCAAATTTGAATTAAAACCAAAGTCAATAAACTGACCTTGTCGTGGGTGTTGATCCTTGGATCCTTGCCCACGACCACTTGTGCTTACTCCATTCTTATTCTTGACAACCCGACAATCCCGCTTGAGATGGCCGGTCATGCCATAAGTCCAACAGGTTAATTTAACCTTTTTGTTGGGCCCTTTCTTGGCTTCATTGAACTTGCGTTTTTCCTTGAAGTTGTTGGATTTTCCCTCTTCCACCATGTTCACCGAAGGGGCAGAAACCTCTTTTATCTTAGGTTTCTCAGTCTCTTCCGCACGAAGAGATTCCTCTATGCGCAAGTGACTACCGAGTTGTACAAGAGACAACTCTTCCTTCTTGTGTTTCAACATGTGTTTTAAATCTTTCCAAGAGGGGGCAATTTATCAATTATGCTCGATACGGAGATGGATTCGTCCATCTTCATATTGTGTTGAGCATATTGGCCTAAAATGCGTAGGAGCTCATTATATTACTCCATCACAGGCCTCGAGTCCACCATTTTGTAATTATTAAAATTACTAACGAGAAACTTCTTACTAGAAGCATCCTCCGCCATGTATTTGGACTCAAGAGAGTCCTATAGCTCTTTGGCAGATTCGACATTTTGATAAATGTCAAAGAGGGAGTCACACATACCGTTTAAAATGTGGATGTAATTGTCGTTCTCCCATTTGTCGCGACGTCGGGTCATCTCCAACGTCTCGTTTTCCATCACCTCCGGCATCGGAGTGCTCAGCACGTAAACGACCTTCAATGTTGTCAGCAAGAAGTGCATCTTCTTCTGCCATCGTCGAAAATCGACGCCTTCAAACTTCTCCAGTTTGATGAACTTGGTCGTCATATCTCTCACGGATTGATCACTTGCCATCTCTCTCACGATGAGAAAATATCACTTAAGATTGTTGGGGAGGGGACATAAAACGATGGAGAGGAGAAGAAGAGAGTGATCGGATCTTGGATAAGAATGTAAAATTGCGTGAGAGCTCGCTTTCCTTAAGTGATATTTCGACCCTATTCTGCCAGGGTATCACGAAATTCACTCGAGGATAATCTCAAATTCACCGGTATCGATTTAGGCAGAAATCGATTCTATTTAAACACAATGAGAATCGTAACTGATCCTATATTATTAATGATAATAATTTCCCATTTAATGGTATTGATTTTTGGACATAATGGTGGTGGTTACAAAGAGATTTGGGGGTTACAGAATCGAAATCTGCAACAGTGCACCGCACGGGTAGCCGTGCGGGTTAACCCGCGGCACAACCCGCTCGGACCTCTGTTTCAACCCTACAAACCAGTGCACAGCACGAGTAGCCACGCGAGTTATCCCACGGCATAACCCGCCTGGTGCACAGTTTCAACCCACAATCCAGTGCACGGCGCGGGTAGCCGCGCGGGTTAACCCGCAACACAACCCACCCGATGCATTGTCTCAATTACAAACTGATAAACCACCAAACGACCGTCCAACTATCCCGGGTCATAGTTAGCCTACACCAGTGTGCACTCTACACCTCCTAACTCGCGTTATAGCTTAGCTACAAACCCCATTATTATCATGTGAATCCAATTACACAAAATGAACCGATGATTTCACTAAAATCACCAACAGATGTCTCGCATAACATGTGCACATACCCAATATATTTCATAATGATATTAATTAAATAGTTTTGAAACTAATATTTACAAGCTAAATTGAAAATAATAATTTTTTACACCCAATTTCATCATTGTCATTATTACATTGTAAGGTAATTCCGATCACTGTACAATGCGCGGTGAAAAACACTGGTTTGTTTTTAAGACTTACCCAAATGCACTTATAATATAGTATAGATACATTATCTCAGGTTCGTTGGGAGGATGTATATGGTTGTAACACAGTGCAATCTCGTTATATGTTTGTGTCATTACATTGTTGCTTTATTGGTTTGGCATTATTATCATGACATGTATATCGTTTGTGATCCGTTTTGTTTCTGCATCTTAGTTGTTGGTCGTTTACAGAAATTTGATCATTTGGGACATTTGTGTGCCGGTTTTGGAAAAAATCTCAACAATGTGTGTAAGAACGTATTATCATTGGTAAGGCATTTGCAGTCAAAGGTTTTAAAACCAACATTATAGAGAACGACTCTGACAATCAATAACAAATTAATCTTTAGGGCAAGTTGCCAAGCCATGGTAACCAACAATGGTAAACGTGGACAAATTGGCCTGGTTAAAGGGACTGATCCTAGACCAAGTCCGATTACAAAAGATTGGTTAAGATATGACTAATTAGAATTAGTTATAACATATCTCTAAAATCAGAATAAATACATTAGTAAAGAACAATGTTTCTAATTTACAACATTGCATTGAGTGGTATAAAAGCAATCTAAATTTAAACTAAGGAACTTATTCCAATTAAGAAACCTATTTGCCAAAATCTAGGGTCAAATCTTATGTATTTGCTGAAGGAAACTAGCCTATGCCAAACGGTAATAAACTGTCCAAAATTTCTAAAATTAGGGGGAAGGATTTAGCTGAGGAAATTGATTACAAGTCTTATACACAATTAATAAAAAGGTCTAATGTATGCACGTGTATGCATCTAATCTGACTTGGCTTATGCTGTAAGAATTTCGTCCAGATTTCAGTAAAACCCACCTAAAGATAACTAGATTGTACTATAACACCCATATTTTAAATACCCTCCTTTTGTATTTAAATGTTCAGTTTTGGCCTTAGAAACATTTATTTATTGAAGATTTTTGTGGTTTAATGTGTTCAGGAGAAACCATGCAAGAAAACCAAAGAAAAAGAGCAAAATTGAAGTCACGGCGACCTAGCCCGTGACCCAAGGTCACAGCTAGGCTCGCATAACTCACTTGTGATCAGGCCGAGAAACAGGCGACCCGCCGACTAGGCACGCGACCTAGCCCACGAGGGAAGTTGCACAACTTCATATAAAACTATAAACAAATTAATCCATACATCTCTAATCTAAAATTCTAATATCACATGCAAAAGACATTAGATTATATTGGATTAGATTCGATGTATATCATAAAAAACTATCTTTCCATATAACCTTCATCTTTAATTTTCTTCATGGGAACTGAATTCAAAATCTTCCTCGCCCCTTCAACTTGCGGTTAATGAATTCCCGCTTTCAATGAATGATTAGAATATTAATATTTAATTTAATAAGCCATAAATTATATTAAAAAAAAACCATCACACATTAACACGCCTAGAGTATAACCCGCCATAACGCAAGCCACACATCAGAGTCATACCACGGGCTTTAATGTGACGACAAGGCCTCGCCTCGACGTTATGGGGTGCCATAACGCGTTTTTTAGAATCTTGATCGTCATAAAAGGAAAAAAAAACTCTGTAATGCAAATAGTTAGCAGTTTAAAATCAGAAATAAGATCATTTCCCATGATCAAAATTGTAAGACAACCATCAATTTTCCATCCCAACTCTCTACATTGAAACAGAGCTATAGACATACTGATGCATCCATCACACACAAACGACAAACATAATCGTCGACAGTTTGTGTATCTACGTATATATTTAGATAGCAACAGTAAATGAGTCAGTGCATGGTAGGGCGAGGTGTGCGTGGACGAACAGGGGTCTTTGAAGGGCTTACCCTGCATCAACATATTAAAAATATATTTCAGTGTTAGATAATCAAATAAAACAAACCCAGTGGGACCCGCACAGGTCCTTAAAATAAATGAACTTCTGTCAAGGTTTCTTTAAAACTGTGACGTTCTGACAGGTTTGAGAAAAATGTCATTTCCATACACAAGAATGCCTAGAAATTTGTCCTCGATGTCATGGATTTAAAGAGCTTTTGTCACTAGAGAGTACGGTCTGTGAAGGGTAGAGAAGTTTCAGTAAAGACACCAAGCTTGAAAAAGTTTTAGAGATACCTTATTGGCAATGATCCCAATACTGCACCACTACAGTTCAGAGCTGCGATTGCACTCTCGGCCTGTAAAATCCAACACGTGATCACTACAATGTCTAAATAAGCAATGGAAACGAAATTTCCATAGATAAAAAATAAACGCAAGAAAGATGTTCGCATATGCATGTTCTATGATATGTTGAATTCCTCACTCGTTGCTCTACTTTTACATAAAACAGTCATTTGATGAGTAATTTCTTGGAGGCCTTTCGTTGAAATAAGGAAAAAGAAGATGATGTTTAGTTGTCAACATCCAGAAACCAGATTAAACAAGACCCTTGTTAGACCCTTGTTAACAAAACAGAAGAGAAAAATAAGCAATAAATAAATAACACGCAGTAAGATAAAAGTAGAAATTAAATAGCCTGTCAAAGCGGTTTTTGAAGCTATTATACGTCCAATCAGGTTAAAAGAAAAAACAAACATAATCTATATTCCAAAGCGGTAGAATGAAATTGCAGCAAAAGTAAAACCACATATAATATAAGGTAATGGTATATGTCATAGTGGGTTGGGTTGCGGTGAGAAAAACTCATTGTGAGAAGAGAAAAAGGGTGAAGGTACCTTCATATCGTGTGAAGGTTTGTCGTAAGACCTGTGATAATAACTGTATATTGTGTGAAGGTCATGTGACCAGATATACAGAGTTTTAGGTCATGTGAAAGTTACAACCTTCTTGACACAATATAAAGGTTAGGCAACTTCACATTTTCTCACCTTCTCACGAAAAATGGAAATTTCTTACACAATCATGATTCATTTCATAATGGCATTCATTATAATTAGGGGTGCTTGTGTGATTCCATCTTACCACCGACTAGAGAAATCAAGCTGGATAATCAATGTCGGTTTGGCAATGTTTTCAATTGAGTTTATAACACACACACACACAACCCCCCATAAGACTAATACCACTACTTGGGCTTCTTGGCTTCTTCATAAACTGATCAATGTCATGCATCGACATATAGAGGCTCGAGATATAGAGGCTGTTAGAGCACAAATTGTTGTCTTCAAGATCATCTAGATTGCAAGTCAAAGTCAAAGTTGTTTAAAGTGGAAAGTCAAAGTCAACCTTTGTCAAAGCATGTTAGTTTGTTTAGTTTGTTGTGTGTTCCTTGTTTGTAAGAGGTATAAATAGCATTTGTCTTTGTATTTGTAAGTAGAGTAAGAGAGCCTAATTGTGTACGTATCTTGGAGAATTTTGTTTGTACATTTTAGAGAGAGAAAGTAGAGAGAGAGAAAGATTGTAATATGTGAAGTTTAGATCAATGACATATGAGATTTAATTGAGAAATCTATTGTTAATCTTGATTCTTGCACATATTCTGGGAATAACAATTGATATCAGAGCAGAGTTCGATTGAAATCATCAAGAATGTCCTACGCACCCTGTATCACTGAGTTTTGTTTGTTTTTCAATTTGTGTACTGTAATCATGTGTTTTTGGTTGTAATTTCGTTGCATTGTAATCGATTTGAGTTTTAGAACAAGTTTGATTTGTATGTCTGTGTCCAATTCACAAGATATCTGTGTGAATTTTGGATTTAGAAGAGTTTTTGTTCGAACATTGTAAAAAGTACTGTTCTTGAATTGAAAGTGTAATTTGGTTGTTTTTGATCGAAATGGAGTCATAGAAGTTTGTTCAGATCGAGTACGTGAGCAAATTGACAAAGTTTCAGACTTGAATTCGAATGATTAATGGGTTTTTAGATCGTTTGAAGTGTTTTTAGATCGAAAACTGAAGAACTCGCATAGATCACTCAAGAACTCGCAAGATCCAAGGATTTCGCATAGAGAATTCGCATAGTGCTTGATTCCTGAATTTGACAAGTGTAGAATTCGCATAGACTTATATAAGAATTGTACAGAATTCGTATCAGCCAATGTACGAAAAGATCAGAATTCGCATATAGCAGCGTGCAAATTCCTTGAATTCGCATCTCTTTATGTGCGAATTCCTTCAGCGTGCGAATTGTGGAAGTTCTGCGAATTTTGTGGTGGTGTGCGAATTTCTAGTGACTGTGGTATGAGGATTCTTGCCTTAGGAATTATTTTGGAAATTTATTTTCTGAAAAATTTTCTAAGATTTTTTGGTTACTGATTTCTTTCGAACTAACGATCATTTTAAGTTCTTATTTTTACAGCTTATTTGTCAGGATGACTTCTAGGGATGCTCTTACAATTGGAATCGATGTCAAACCACCAGTTCTATTCAAAGGAGAATACGAACAGTGGAAAGACAGATTTTTGGACTTCATTGACAGAAATGAACTTGATGATTATATCAGACTTTCTTTGAAGTTTGATTGCTGAGGAAAAATGAGCTACAACCGAAGATAATTTCTTTGTTAGAGATGATGATGTTTATCAAAGTCTTCGGGGGAGAATATTAAAGATCACAAGAAGGGGAGATCAATATTCATGTGGAGATTATCAATTTTCATCTCAATAGGGGAGAATGTTGATTACCTGAGAAAATCAGTTTTTGTCCCAAAATGGGAGAATGTTCTGAAAGGGGGAGAACATGTTTTAAAGATGAAATTCGTTTGAAGATTAGTGCAAATTTAATCCAAAGAGAGATTACTAGTTCTTGCATCAAAGGGGGAGAATTTGTTTTTGAAGATGATCTTGAATCCAAAAGGGGAGAATGTTAGAGCACACAGATTGTTGTCTTCAAGATCATCTAGATTGAAAGTCTAAAGCTCAAGTCAAATCCTCAAGATTGCAAGTCAAAGTCAAAGTTGTTTAAAGTGGAAAGTCAAAGTCAACCTTTGTCAAAGCATGTTAGTTTGTTTAGTTTGTTGTGTGTTCCTTGTTTGTAAGAGGTATAAATAGCATTTTTCTTTGTATTTGTAAGTAGAGTAAGAGAGCCTAATTATGTACGTATCTGGGATAATTTTGTTTGTACATTTTAGAGAGAGAAAGTAGAGAGAGAGAGAAAGATTGTAATCTGTGAAGTTTAGATCAATGACATATGAGATTTAATTGAGAAATCTATTGTTAATCTTGATTCTTGCACATAGAGGCCCAAGCCCATGCCCAAGCCCAATATTATATTCTAGAATAAATTGTTAGTATAAATAAGGGTATGGGGGAAGAGTAGAGGTATCGAGTAAATTGTCCAGTGTTTTGTTTAGGAGAGACTAGCTTCTTGAATGCTAGATATTTCCATTTTGCCTTCCAGTTAATCATACAATTTGATGACTTCTTTCCTTTGATTCTTTGTGAGCTTGGTTCATAACAAATTGGTATCAAAGCAGTTCCGATCCATGGCTCTGGATGTGAGTTCCTAGGGGCTTGACTCTACAATGAAGAAGAAGGTGATTCCGCTAAAATCCATAGTTTCTGATTTTCAACATCAGATGGCAATATTCAACCAATTCCTCAATCAGAAACTGACCGAGATGGTGATTGAGAATGCCAGAACTGCTCCATCATTCGAGAAGAGATCCGTATTCTTCGTGAAGAGGTACGTAACACTGGATCCCAAACAATCCTCTACACCACCCCACCAAAATCAAGGGGTTCTCCACTATCTGAGATCGAATCTAGAGGATTCACACCTATTGATGAGGAGGTTGTCCATGGAAAAATTCAGAATATCAGCCATTCAGAAGGAGAAGAAAGGGAGGATGCGTCTACGAAGAGAGGTGTGGGGATTCAGACGGTTTCCTCGATCCACTATTCATCCATCACAAACGTGGAGAAAGGGGATCAGTTTCGGCCCAATCAACACAAGGCCCGTGCAACGGCCCAAAATTGTCTAAGCCCGATTGTGTCGCATAAAGGGATGAATCAAACGAGTCGTGTTGTGAAAATTGTTCGATCAATGATGAAGGAGCAATCTCAATCAACTAATAAACAGGAAATTGGGAATCTCGTGGGTTGGAAATCAAAAACCCTAAGTTCCAGAACTTCAATATTCCTACTCTCCAATAAAATCGATGATGATACAAGTCAAATTCTGTCCAAACACGAGTTCAAAATCAAACCAAATCCAAATTCAAAATCAACATCGAAGTTTGTTCTTAAACCAAACCCGAATTCAGTTCCTAGACCAGACCCAAAACCACCAGATCAATTACTCCAACCTTCTGATACATCTACCTTGCTATCTTCATTTCCTTTACTGAGTTTGAATGATATTGAATTGTTCATGACTCATTTCTCACCATTTTGTTTCTCAAGTCATCAAGGAACCGGGGTCAATCGATTTGAGTGGTCCGGGTGTCTATTGTCTAAATTTTTGTTCAATTGGCAAGACCAAAAGGGATAGTTGGGGAGAAGAAATCGTACTTAATTGTTGTTGGAAAGATTGAGGGTTTAGAGGTATTACAATTAATTCGAGATTCAAACAACTCCTTAGGTGATGCCATGAAGTTGGTAGAGTTTTTGGCTTGGGATAATAACCCTGCTCATATGAAGGTCCTTGAGCTAATTAGTTCACCCCTTAGGGTCAAGTTCAGTTCCTTAATCGAAGAGAAGGAAGTTAATATTAACACTATTAATCCAGTTTCTAAGGAAATTGACATCCAAGAAAAGGAATGTACAATAGTCATGGGGACCACGGTTGTTAAAGGAAGCAGTATTGGATGGATAACTGATACGAGGATGAATACCGAGGCAAGGAAAGTTCATTTTCCAATGCATGAGTCAGCACAGGCTAAAGAAGACAGGGACTTGAACAAGGTTGGCAAACTATTGGCAACGCTAATTGGGTTGATCCTTGATCTGGGCTGCCTAGAGTCCCTTGTGTGGGAGTATATTGATGTTTGGCCGAGACTGATCGAGTACAACAGGACGAAGGTTAATGTGAGGTTGGTGGCCGAGTTTTATTATAATAAGATCATTCAAGAGGACGAACAAGACACCATGGTGCATAACTTAGAAGGCATGAGTGCGAGAGATATAGTAACCGGGCAACAATTTCTTTATTTTTTCTATCCACCTTGAGGACAAGGTGGTTCTTTGGGGGTGGGGTAATGCCATGCATTGAGATATAGAGGCCCAAGCCCAAGCCCAATATTATATTCTAGAATAAATTGTTAGTATAAATAAGGGTGTGGGGGAAGAGTAGAGGTATCGAGTAAATTGTCCAGTGTTTTGTTTAGGAGAGACTAGCCTCTCGAATGCTAGATATTTCCATTTTGCCTTCCAGTTAATCATACAATTTGATGACTTCTTTCCTTTGATTCTTTGTGAGCTTGGTTCATAACAATCAAACAATCTCCTAGCCCTGAAAGAATGGCCAAAAAGTGTTGGCGGGTCAACCCACCCTGACCCAAACAAAAATAAGCACTTTGACCTGTTTCCTGACCCTTCCATTTTGCCACCTCTACAAACAATTGAAATTTCCAAGTATAATTCTTTGAAATATAGTTACCAAAATTCAACCAGCCATTTCAATGTACAGAAAATGATTCACAGATGAAAAAAAAAATTCTCCTTTAACACAAGCATATAGAACTGATTTTTTACCAAATCTGGAAGCTCTCTCTGCACCTAAAAGCCAGAAATCTGCTTAGAAAATGCTTGTAAAACACCAATATAGCAACTAGAAGCAGAGAACAGAGAACAATCAAGAATGAAACAAAAACTCCAATGATTGTACAGACCCACTATTTGTGATTGAACAAAATTAAGGCACTAATCAATGCCAATACCAATATATAATTTTTCAGTGAATGGTGAAATACTTTTGGTCATATTTTCCTTTTGAAAAATAAATGAATATACAGAAATTCTAGGCTTATTTCACTCCCCTACAGCTGTACAGCCTATGCACATTTATTTCCTCGTATAACCCAACAATGGAAATAGAATATTTATAGAAACCAAAGAATGGAAATAGAATATTTATAGAAACCAATCAATGAAAAATATATGTAAGCAAAGATAGTATATTAGTTGCAAGAGTCTAATTGTTTGTAGTTGCCCATCTTTATCTTTATCTAGTTGTTTAGCCTTTTATTTACCCTTTTACCTATTTAAAAAATGTTCTTCCTCGTTAACAAGCACAATAGCCTATTTTGCATCATGGTTTGTATGATGCTTATGTTTTCCACATTTTACAGGATGGGTGAAAATATTCATCACAACTCCTCGATCTAGCTAGGGTCAGGGAAGGAAATCCTTGTAAATTACAGCCAGGAGTTTCCATACAATTCATATGAAAATTTTACTTAAAAGCATTTTTAGCATTATGATTCTTATATTTGTTTTTTAAACTAGAAATTGGTATGTAACTAATCAATTGTTCTTGCATCATTATGCATGTCTCAAAGTATGAACAAGCATTTGGTATTCTCCTTGCTAAAAGTACCCTATACCAGAAGCTATAAGTTCGGACGTTTTTTGCTGAAATAACTAGTTTTATATATGATGAGCAAATGTTAAAGAAAAAACAAACCTCGTTATTGATTAGGCCATGATTACTTTATTTTCTCTTACTTCCTCTCCTCTTATCATGACCAATTTGTTTTGTTTACTTTAGCAAAAGAGAGTGAACAGAGGTAATCGAACATTGGTATGAGCATTGATGTTTTCTCAAATTTTCTCAAATTCATTATAAATGGGTCGAGGTCTTTGTGAAAGGAGATCCACACTACATATCATTAATCATCATATAGGAAAGAAAAAATTTGTAGGTAGACATACCTCCTCATCTCATAATGATTAATAGCGCTAAACAAATTATGGTTTTGGTTTTAGCAATGACATAATTTAAAATAAATAAAGCTCAATTATTCTTATCTTATACACTTTCATTAGGCCAGTTGTGAAAGTAAAAAAAGCAAACGTGAAATGCTCATCTAACTTATAACAAGATCAAGTAACTAAAGTCTAGTGGACCCTAAGAACTAGACTATAACATTGTCACCTTTAGAATAATCGAGTTGGGGAAGACTAAAATTGAAAATAAAAGAACTATAAAATGTATCCAAAAAACTAGCAAGGGTTCTTAGCTATAATCCTACATATTCCCATCCAAGGCCAACTCCTTTCATATGCTCCACTTATGTAAATCTCAGTTATCAAGTCAGAGTTAAAGAACAAACAATCCACCCAAAGACCATAGGTTGAAGTATTCAAGTCCGGAAAAAGCAAGTCTAAAGATTGTATGCATATGTACAAATTGTTTAGAATCTACACGCACAGGTTTAGATCTTCCCAAGATCATGCAATCTGGCCATTCCATAGATCATCATGCATTCAACATCATTCACAGAATAAGGATAGAAGAAAGAACAAGAAACGTGGGTTGAACCCTTTAATAATCTGGAAATATATTTAGAATTCCACACCAGGAAACTATACAAATCGATACATATTTATAGACACCGAAAGGGTGCCATCGAACCATCACAATGGTTCGGTAATGAACAATCACACCCCTTCATTAATAACTACCTATAACTACCATAACTACCAAATTAGTTAGATAACTACCATGCCAATTGATGATGTGTCACTTGACACATTTTATTTACACAATAATTCTATAATAATAATTTATGTCTAATAAATGACTAATGATATTTAATATTTCCAACAATGCCCCCCCTTAAATATCACGTCATTTATTCTTCACGAGTGTTCTTCGAACTTCAAACGATGATGACAAAGTCATCAGTTCCCTCGCTGCTATTTCCATTGTCTCTGTCTAAATAGTACTCCTCAATGCTAGGATCCACATCCTCTGTTTCTTCAACATCTGATTCCTTGCAGCTTCTGGCTTGAACTGGTGTCGTAATAGCGTTCCGGTCTTCCTGACCATTCCCTCCGGTGCATCTACCGTTTGAGGTACCTACGCCATCTTCCGCCTTGCAACCTTTTGTAACTTGAGTCTTAACGGTCACACTTCCGTACTTCCGACTCTCAATGCTCGTGTACCTTCCGTACCACTTTTGAGCGAAAATAAAATATTCGTGTGGGTGTAGCAAGTATTGTTCAAGTACTGTTCAATGCAACTGTTCGGTCATAGGTTGTTAAATGGTGACGGCTGGATGGTGGTTTCGGTTAAACCGACACACCTTTTTATTACATCAATAACCGCCCCTATAACCAACTTCTAACTAAACTGGTTACTGAATTACTGATTTGTCATTAAGTTTCAATAATGACAAAACAGGAAATTCATTGTTCTTCGTTTCTTGGTCCTCCTTGTTCATGCTTTCTTCAAAAATTTCGATCCTTGGTGTTGATTTCATCATGGCCTTTCGGTTGCTATTTGAACCAAATTCCCGCAGGGTTAGTGCCGCCATCTTGGTTTCAATTTTCGCCTTAACTTCTCCTGATTTTCTCAATTGATCAAGATTTAAGCGGGTTAGCGCCGTTATGGTGGGGTTAGCACAATGAA
Organism: Arctium minus; assembly: GCA_954870635.1. Classification (NCBI taxonomy): domain Eukaryota; kingdom Viridiplantae; phylum Streptophyta; class Magnoliopsida; order Asterales; family Asteraceae; genus Arctium; species Arctium minus. Next base: position 44,151,373 of record OX941089.1, on the reverse strand, counting down.
AAATGAAACTGTTTGGAAATCCTCAACCAATCTTCTAGTCATAATCAAACATGAAAAATGTTTCTTGTCTTGTGTTGCCATTCGAATCTTCCTGCAATTTCAAACGGCGGTTGCCTCTACCGTCGCCTCTCCGGTCTTGATCCGGTTGATTTTTGAACAATGATTCTCCTAATCGTTGTTCTTTGTGACGCGATGCTTACTGCCCTCGTGCCTTCGATGGTCTCTCTGACCGTTCGTCTTTCTTCAATTGTCTTCTTTTATATATGATTTTCTTCAACACAAAACGGTTTCTTGAATGATAATTGAAACATGATTGATCTTTGATTCTCGTTTGAACCCTTGGCTTTGATACCATGTTTAGAATCTGCACAAGTTTAGATCTTCCCAAGATCATGCAATCTGGCCATTCCATAGATCATCATGCATTCAACATCATTCACAGAATAAGGATAGAAGAAAGAACAAGAAACGTGGGTTGAACCCTTTAATAATCTGGAAATATATTTAGAATTCCACACCAGGAAACTATGCAAATCGATACATATTTATAGACACCGAAAGGGTGCCATCGAACCATCACAATGGTTCGGTAATGAACAATCACACCCCTTCACTAATAACTACCTATAACTACCATATATATATTATTTACATATTAATATCTATTCTTCCGAGGCATGCACGAGATTAACCCAACATTCACCCCCTTAATCTCGATCATGCTGAAGAAGATCTGTTTGTATCAAGCAGTTTCCTTCCATGTAGCTTGAGTCTTCATTCTTGTGCAGTCTTCTCACATGACTCCACTTGGTCTTTGTTCTTGTGTAGTCGTCTCACATGACTCCACTTGGAAATCACCAATCTTCAGGTAAGAAATTTGCTAATCACCAATCTTCAGGTAAGATTAACAAAATCATTGACTTCGTTCGATCCACTTGAACTTCCCTTATCACGAGCATTGCTGTTCTTTGACACCTCACGTGCAACATCCTCTTTTGCTTCTTGAACACCATTCTTACTTGACACCTCACGTGCAATCGTTTTGCTTTGAATCATTTTTCTTCATTCTCAGTAATAGTCGCCATAAGCAATGTTGGCTCCAAGTCTTCTTCAATAAGATTGGACTGTTCTCTGTCTTGATTCTTGCATTTGTTTGGACAATCATAGGCATAGTGACCAAGTTTGTGACATCGGTAGCACGTGATTTGAGATTTGTCTTTTGTATCTTCTTCAAAAGATGCATGTTCTTCCTTTTTATATTGATAGTTGTTCCTGTCTTGGCCTCGGCCTCGTGATTGGTTAAATCTGCCACGGCCATGTCCTCTGTAAGATTGGCCTCGATGTTCATGTCGTGTGAACATCAATCTTTCTTGAGTGTCCACGACTCTTTCTTTCTTGTGTTTGAGTCTTTCTTCAAAAGTCTTCAGTCTCCCGATTGCTTCGTCTAGAGACATAGTATCTAGGTCCGAGTATTGTTCAATGGACGCAACAATTTGAAGAAACCGGTCGGGTACTGCATTTAGTAATTTCCGAACGAGAGTGGAATCTTCATATGTTAGTCCCAAGCTTGTTGCTTTGTTTATAATACCCGTTAAATTTGTTGTGAATGAATCGATTGATTCATTTTCTTTCATCTGTAACATCTCAAATTCCGTCTTGAGTGTTTGTAATCTTGCCTTTTGGACACTGGTTACTCCAACATGTCTGATTTTCAGTGCATCCCAAACTGCCTTTGCAGTTTTGTATTTTGAGATGAGAAGTAGTTGATCCTCTGGTAGTGCTTGATAGAGATAGGCGATAGCAGTTTTATCTCTTTTCACATCGGGTTTTGTTGATGATTGCGGTTCAATTGCTTCCTAGAGACTATTCGCTTCCAATATGATTTGCATCCGGATTGCCTATGTTGTATAGTTTGTACATTTCAAAGGGTGAATTTTCTCAGAATTATCTATAAACTTTGGTTATTGTCATTGTTTTGATCCAACAATTGGTATCAGAGCACCAGGGGGTGCCGAGGGCCTGTAATCTCATAAGTCGAAGAATCAAGAAGCAATTTCACAGAGACTATCATCCCTATGATAGCGATTTTTGGAATCAACGACGAAGGGAAGTTTTGCAAGGATTAGACGATATGAGCATAGACGATCAGATGGGTACTCGAGAATCCAGACAGATTACCCTTCAAGATTCGAGAAGAATGAGACGTTCAAGATGCTATATATGTTGTATTCGTGGACACGCTTATTGGAACTGTCCGAACAAGAACCAACGAAATGAATTCAAGAAGGGAAAACAAGTGATCGATGGGATTCAAGAGACCACAAAAAACAACCAAAGTGACATCATTGTCCCATCTTCAACATGGCACGTGAACGGTTCCGATGGAAAAGGGTGGAACGAAATATGGTACGTTTCTGATGAACACCCGAGACATATGACCCCGAACATGGAAGTTTTTAATAAATTCAAGCGCGATTCTGCATGTTCAAGCGCTGCCACTCAAAGTGGGTTAAATGTTCAAGGCATCGGTGAAATTATTGTTCAAACGGAGTCCCATAGGTTTGTGATACCGGGAGCCTTTTATGTTACGAACATAGGTTTAAACATCCTAAGCCTAAGTCAATTAATCCAACAAGGATTTGAAGTCACTGTCAAAGATTCTAAGTGCATCTTAAAGATTATATTTGATACAACTAGTAGTGAAGAAATCAACAATTCGGACAGCGACAGAGAGTAAATCAAGCAGCGAAAAGAGTGGGAAAGATGGTAGTAACATATACGTTGAGGAACAACAAAGATTAGATCTTGATAAAGAAAAGGCCATACGAGCCATAATGCGATATTATGACTCATTGTACTTTAAAGACACCATTATTGAAGAAGGAAAGGAGAATGATCAAGCACCATCAAAGAATGATTTTGAAAGTTTGATAGGTTTTCTTTACATGATCAACGAACAAGAAATTGTCCCGGAGTGCAAAAGATTGGTCGCGGAACACTTTGAGAAATTGGTGAAATGGTTCTACAAAGAGTTCATGCATTGTGAAGAAAGACCAATACCTGTGAAAATAAATAACACTGAAGTATGCCTATTAGACCTCTACCTTACGGTGAAAGGCATGGGAGGACATGCCCGCATGACAATCAAGAACAAATGGTTTCAAGTAGCCTATGCAATGGGATTTCCAAAGGAGTATGTGGATGGTTTGAAGGAGTGTTATGGAACACACTTGAGTCTCTTAACGGCTTACTACGAGGTGGCCAAGGATTATTCCAGTGATGAAGCAGCACAAGCAGCGGAATGCGTGGGTACAAGTGGGATAAAGGCAGAGGGTTTGCCGAAGGAAGAGACTACACCAGATTGCAAGGAAACGAAAACGAAGGCAAGGTACTTGGAGAACGATGAAGAAGAAGGCTTGACAGGAAAGATAGAATATGATGACGGAGAAAACTTGATCATTTCATTTGAAGACAACAATGAGGAAGGTGATACTGACAGGGATGCGGATCGAGGCTCTGATGATGAAGACGACATCATAGTGATCGATTGAAGACAAAGGCTGTGATTTTATCATTAAGGGGGAGTGTTGGAATTAATGATAAAAACACATGAAGATTGTTAGTTTAGTTAATATTTAAGCCGTTTATGTATATATCTAAAGTAGGAGGGCTATCTTGTAAATAGGAATAAAAGATAGTTAATGAAACTGTCATGGCAGCCCTAAGATGAATCGATGTGTCTCTCTACATAGCACCGATTCATGTTTATAAATACCCATGTATGGTTATCTCTAATTTCAAATGAATCGAACATATCAGATTGTTGTTATCCATTGTTCCTTGATTTTCTCTTCTAAACACACGCACACAAACACAGTTTATGTTCGATCATGTTGGCTGTGAACAGAAGCCTACATCGATCTCCAAGGCTATCCAATCTGAAGGAATTCGATTCCAACACAAATGTAGCCTCTCACATACACGCATAAAGATCATAAACAAATATTGACACATATGTAACACTCAAAAAGAAATTGAATTCAATTTGAAAAAATGTGATCTTTCAAAAGGATACTTAGACCACATTGGGATAATGAGTATTAAAGAAATTAAAAAATCCACAAAAACTTTGAATAATATTATCCATTATTATTATGTTATAACCACAATGAGATACTTCTATGTTGAAAAATAGACTACAACTCAAGAAGATAGAACAAGCTATTGAGCTTTGTTCTAAAGAGATGGTATTGATATCTTACATACTCTTAAGCCTTAGATATCTTAAGAGCTTCAATTTGTATGATCAGGGGAGGCTTGTGTTTATTGACACTTCATATGTGGCAATCACTCTTAGAGTCGGTTTGTTAACAGCTTAATGAGCTTAATGAGACTCACAACTTATTCGGTCGGCTATGCATGACTGTTTGCTAGTGGCTTAATGATATAGAAAGTGGCTTATTCAGTAAGCTTCTAAGGAGTAGCTTCATGCAGAAAGCCAAGTTTTTTACGAACCTGCCCCTCCCCAATCCCAATTAAAAAACAAGCTCCTTCCATCTATGAAAAACCCTCTCAATCTATACAGATAGGTTAAAAACAAGCTCCTTCCATCTATGAAAAACCCTCTCAATCCACACACACAACTTTATCCATACAGGACATAATATAAAACCAACCAAACAACCCCTTAGTTCATTTATGTTATGTTTGCTTGTGTGGTTGTGTTGTGCTTACCGTATTAAGCTACGAGAACCAAATACTTCATTTCAATTAACATTACAAGCACAAATGATTTTTTTAGCACAATTCAAAAATATTTTAACACAATAACGAATTCTTTTATGAGTATATATACTAGAACTAAAATGTAATACACAATTCATTACTCGTATACAAGAAACTCAACCAAGACTTGTTCACGAATAATTATTATTTAACATCGTTCACACTCTTGAAAGCAAGTTGGTTTAGATCTTCAACTTGCATCATCATTATCTTTCCAATAAGCATTCTTGTAATATTTTGTAGTACTATAACACTCACCGGAAGCATGCAATAAAGTTGTCATGCAATAAAGCTTTGGTCGTTCTCATGTCTTGAAACCACCAAGTGTTACGTAGTTATACTTGGTAAGTGTGCTTTAGTAATTCACACGGTCGCCCTCTAATGCATCAAGATTGTTTAAGCAAGCGACAAAGGAGCTCATTTACTAGTGATTGAAATCTCAGGAAGGGCTCAAAGCACGATAGTAAGGGAAAGCCTAACCATATCAATCAACATGTTTGAAGTTTGAACTATGCATTCCTAGTGATGAGAAGATCACACGACAAAACACCAAGATGCTCTTACAATAACATCTCTTCCATTTTCCAATATGTAATTGCTACTAAACTTTGAATATCACATTGAAGCCTAACTACATACTGATTTCAATTTTTTAAACCTACGGGAAAGTTTGAGTTTGATCACCCGAACAAAATTGAATGTGCATTCTTGCTATTAAATTGGGATGATTAATACATATTAAATTTGACTAAATGGCGTGTAACTAGCAATATATTACCAAAAAGGAACCACAAACATGAGAAGCAACTTTGCATTGTTATTTAGCTTGTTTAGATACATAATCTAGTCTAACAAATGTATTGCATATTAAAGCAATCAAGAAAAAAAGCTAAAGAGATTAGAAAAATAACCATCACAAACTCCACAAACGCAATACGAGATGAATGATGATAGTCTCCAAGCAACCTCAAACGGTAAACCTATAAAATGCAAATTTATATAATATATGGTTAACAATTCAAATGCAACAAAGTTGTCAAAATTTTGTATATGGATAGCTGTAAACCTCTCCACAAAGTGATTCGAAGAAGAGCTTGACATCTGCCTGAGTAACCTGTTTCAAACAGAACATAGATCACATAAACACTCCCATACCAAGGTTTGTCAAATGCATGCACAAGGAAGATAAAACTTGTACTACCTTCTTGTCAATGTTAGTACAGTAAATAGTTCTTGCACACATTTCTCTTTCATCCTCAGACTAAACACAAACAACAGAAGCATAATAGAGTTAGCACAACTGTACATACATAGTTTATTCCAGTTTCATAAGTCACAGTAAAAGAATCTCACTCGTGGCAGAAAAGTTGGATTTACTGGTGCAATTGCAGTTTTTGAAGGCAGCACCCTAACTGGGTAAAACCCTAGCATTGTTCCAGCAAGACTCAATGCATTCTTTGCACCTTCTGCAAGCAAAGTAGAGAAAATGGAATGTTATACCAAGCACAGATAAAAAAATACTTGCTAGAGGTATCAAAGGTTATATTTACATACCCTCATCAGTGAACTCAATAAAGGCAAACCGTAGAACAGAATTAGGGTCACCACATACACGGCAATCAACAACCTATTGGGGCAATAAGAAAGACAATGGTTGGACAACCACGATATATACAAGCAAACACCAAGGCTTCCCATTATGATAGAGCAGACATATTTACCTGTCCACAATTAATAAAAAGTGCTGCAAGTTGTTCTTCAGTTACCTATACTCAACCCAGTGCAAAAGAGCAAACAAAGATTCAAACTTCGTTAGGAACTGATAACCAGCATACTCCAAGTAAAATTTGATATATCACCCTTTACCTGCTGATCAATGTCGGACACATGAACTGTTCTCTTAATGGCATCTTCTCGTTGTGCCATGTTGGTTCGGCTATTCATCCTCCGTTTTCCACTACTAAAATTACCCTTCTTCTATTCATAAACAATAAAGAAAAACTCAGAACAATCAACAACAGCAGCACAACATAACTAAAAGAAAACCTCAATTCATGTATGTGTCCTTTTTGCTAAACCTAAGATTTAAACTTGCCTATGGAAAATATAGGAATATATAAGAGTCAGCTTAAACCCTGAAAATGAAACAAACAAGCAAACAGAAAGGGACTAAAGATGTTGATAGAGTATACCCGTCCAGTGGAAATGCCATTGACGTTGGCAAAAGCTGTGTGGTTTGTTTGGAGTAGGAAATCATTAACAGCAGCATATCCAAAGTGACCAGCAAAAGATGGTGATTGTACTAGAGTCCTATTATAACTATTGTTGGAGAGTGAAGGGGGCACAAATTCTTCTGCCATAGGATTCAATTTCGACAGCATCTCCTCCAAATCTCTCATTTCTTTCTTAAAATCCTCCTCCTCATGATCATGACGATCAGCACCATTCACCACCATCTGGTGCTGGTGATGATTCGCGACACCATTTCCATTTATTAAAGTCCCGTTTACATTAGGCATTATATTCTTCTCCTTATGGAAACTCTGATGGTTATCATTTGACCTCGAAATCAAAATCGAAGATTCTGACTGATCAACATCGTTTGATTCGATTGACCCACCATTCTCAACAACAGCCATGATATCGATCGACCACCGACTGACACTAGTCTCGAGGAGTTTTTTTTTTTTCCTTCTGCAAATTTCAGTTGATTCTACCGATCAAAATTCAAAGATAAACGTTTCCGATTGAAAAACTTGTTTGAATACAAAGAAGGAAGCTGAAAACATTCATTCAATTACCTTTTCGAAGAGTCTAAAACGGACTGCTCATTGATTGATCGAATTGAACTACAAGATCGTCAATTGAGAAATGATATAACTTATATAAATCCGATGAAACTACAAGAAAGTCAAGAGGTGAAAGGAACCTTTTTCTTCAATAATGCATCACTGTTTCCTTGTTTGAAGAGAGGCGAGGCGAGGCGAGAGGTGTGTTCTTGGTATGGTCCGTTTTGGTAGTCTACATTTTCAATGATATGGCACATGTTCCAAGAATGTGTATTTTTTTCTTTTTTGTTAAAATGCATTTAGGGGCTGTTTGTTTTTTACTTTTCAGCACTTAATTACCTATTATCACTTTTTCGGTCAGACGTTTTTAAAATAAGAGCGTTTATTTTTTCTTTCAATTCAGACCCACTTATCACTTAAACTTGTCTGTAACATAAAGCAGTAACCTAATCACTTTTTTTCCACTTCTTTTTCTTATCCGAGCACGCCTTCATCAACCCCACACCTTCATCTTCAACCAAAGTGGACTTTAGCCAAATCGATCTTGAAGCCTTCAAATTCAGACCTAAATCGATCTTCAAGCAGATCGCTCGACTCCAAAATCGATCTCCAAGCCGTCGATTTCCAAATCCCTGTCCTATGTTGTCGAAAAATTTTCTATTTCGATCCCTGTGTTTGACTTTTCTACTATCTTCGATCTTCAAGCCGCTCGACTACAAAATCGATCTCCAAGCCCGTCGATCTCCAAGGTATGTCACTCCAGATTACGATCCATATGTTCTCGACTTTTTTCTGTTTCTATCGACTTTTTTCTGTTTCTATCGACTCCTCTGTTGCATCACACTCATCGATTTATGTTTGTTGGACTCCAAATTTTCGATCTTGTTTATTGTTGTTGTTGTTTGATTTTTTTCCTTGCTGCTGCTGCTGTTCGATTTGTGGATGGTTTTTTGTGTTTTTAATTTTGAAGTGGGTAGATTCATATGATCTTGTTTTTTGGTTTTTAATAATTTTATTGATATGGGTTTCTTGAAAAAATGGATATTTATTTATGCTTCTTCATCCTCAATATCTCCATCTGAATCACTTGTAAAAATGGCATTGATCTGCATCATATTTGAGTTGTATGATGCTGTTTGATTTAGAATGAATTTGGCAGCTGCAGGAATAGCATAAATGTATGTATTGCGTGCAGGTTTAAATTGTAAAAATGGCATTAATCACTTGTAAATTGTTTTGAATCTTGTTATCAAACATTGAGCTTGATTATGCTTTTGTATTACCTGCAGGTTTAAATTGTTGTTCTCTATCACATAGTTGCTCAACAACCGGACTTTCCCTCCTCGGTCACTTGAATGTCGAATCGAGAGATCGATGAGTGTGAAATAAACTGACAGCTTGCTGTTGTCCGGCATGCGGGCAACCTTTGGGTCGCTGTGCAGGGCGGGTTTGGAAGTGGTATCGAGTGCAAAGTGGTAGCGAGTGATGTTGGCGGAGTCTAAAGTCCTCTGTCCAGGCAATTTGGCAACTGCGTTTCGGTGATTCGTTGGAGTTCGGCGTCATTAGGCTGCCTCGGGTCAGTCCTGATTGTTTTCGGGTTGGTTTTGTTGGTTGTTTTATCGGGCAACCTTTCGTTCTGTTTCGTTTGTTTGGTCCGTTGTAACCTTCTGGTAAACTTTCTTGGGTTGTTGTGGTAATATATGTGGTTTTGTTGCCGTTAAAAAAAATACAATCAAGGAGTTTGCTAAACTGTTTTGAGAGTTTGTTTCTGTTTTTGTGGTTCAAAATATTGATTTTAGTAGTATAATTTAGTTAAATTCAAGAGTATCATAGTTTCAGGGATAAAATAAACAATAATACATATTCAGATGATTTCAGATTTCAGACAGTAATAAAAACAAACCGTCTTTTTTATTCAGATTTCAGACTTCATCACCACCACTTAAAAATCAGAAGTGAAATCAGACTTCAGACTTCAGCACCACTTAAAAAACAAACGCCACCTTAATGTAATAAAGAAGGAAAAGTTCAAAAAAAAAAACAATAGACTTTAGTGTTTGGAGTGATTAAGTTCTTAGACAATTTTTTGGAACAAATAAGTCCTTAAACATTTCAAAACACACTAAATAAATCATTGGACCTTTTGAAACCTGTTAAATACATCTTATTACTTAAAAATGTAATTTGCAACCTACATAATAGATAAACTACAAATAAAAAAAAACAAAAAAATGTCACCTACTTTATCCCCTACTGATTAAAAAATGAAAAAAAATAATTAAAATAGTCAATTTCATCAACAAAATTAATTTTTTAAACCATTTTCAAAATCTCTTTTTAAAATAGTCTAAGTTTATGTAATTTTTTTTACCTTAAGAATTGTTTTTGGTAAAAAAAATAATAATAAAAAAATAGAAAACATATTTATAATTTGTTATTTAAGTTGCTTTATATTTTCTGCTTTTTTAATTTTAGTTAACATTTTATTATATTAACACACATAATCGTATATTAACTAAAATACATAAAAAAATATGTTCTTTTTTCATATTACACCACTATAATTGTCTCGTCAATACGTTTAAAATGAGTCTAATATTGAATTTTTTGGATTTAATCTCATATTATTAAATATCATAAATACGTACGAATTATATTTAATATTTACTATCCTTTTAGGGTTATTTATTTAATAATATAAGATTAATCTGTAACTATAATTATTAAAAATAGTTCGTACGTATTTATGATATTGAATAATATAAGATTAAATTCAAAAATAATATTGAGTCCATTTTGAACATATTGACCAAACGATTATAATGAAATATAATTTGTAAAAAAAAATACCAATTTTTTTTATATATTTTAGTTAATATACGATTATATGTGTTAACATAATAAAAATGTAAAATGAAAAGTAATGCATGTAAAACAAATCAAATAACTAATTATAGCTTTATAAGGATGGAAAGTGTATTTTTTTCTAAAACTATAAGCAAAGTGAATATTTATACATTAAATTTCTATGTTAGGATGTTTTTTATTTAATTTTTTTGGAAAAAAACAATCTTTACGTAGAAAAAAAACATTATGTGCAAACTTTAATTATTTTAGAATTTTTTTTTGAAAAGTGGTTAAAAATGAACTTGGTTGATGAGATTGACTTATTTCAGTTAATTTCCCCATTCTTAGTTTGTAGGTGGATAAAGTAGGTGACATTTCTTTTTTAATTTGTAGTTTTACCTGTTATGTTATGTAGGTTACAGTTTACATTTTTTAAGTAATAAGGATGTATTCAACAGGTTATCAAAAGTCCAATGATTTATTTAACAGGTTTTGAAATGTTCAAGGACTTATTTGTTCGAAAAAATTGTCCAGGGACTTAATCACTCCAAACCCTAAAATCCATTGGGTTTTTTTAAACTTTTCCCAATAAAGAATTGTTTTTCTGATTTTTTTTTTATTTTGAACTAATTTTCATTAACAACTTATTGATCTTATAATCTATATCTATACTATATTATAAATCATTTATAAAACTCTTAAAAACAATTGTAAAAACTTAATGTATCGCTATTTAATGTTAATTACTTAAAATTTAAATAAAGAATGAAAACTTAAAATCTCTTCTTATTTAATCCTTATCTCTAACAACTTTAACTCCCCTAAAATCACTCCCTGCATAATTAAATACATGATAAAAATCAAATTTTAAATATAAAAAATCTAAAATATAATTAAGAAAATCTAACAAAATATTTAATGTTTATTTTATAAAAAAACATTATTTTATTAAACCTAAAATAAATTACATTTTTATTAAACTATCGAAAAAACTCTTAAAACAAAATTTTTATGTATTAAGTACTGTTTATTGATACACATTACTTAAACATCTTGATTTAAGTATAAAGAATTTAAAATATATAAGATAAAAATAAAAAACAAAACAAAACAAAAAATAAAAGAAAAAATTAAAATTGTGATGTATCTCGCTGCATTGCGCGAGTACGCTTCTAGTATTAAATTATATGGATATATATGTTTGCAAAATGTTTAGGAAACCATAATACATGTATCCATAGACATGAGGTTGTTTAACAAACAGTTCATTGATCATTCTTTACTGTTCTTCGATCGTTTTGTGATTCAATGGCTTGGGCGACTTTTGTCGTGGTTTAGGTCGCCCGGACCCCGAAGGGTCCCCATTTCACCCGAATTCGATTCGACTTCAACCCGGAAACATTCTAAGACTGAATATTCGCAACCAAACATTAGTTTTCCCAAAATAAATATAGAAACTAATTGTTACATCCCCTAATTATATTCAATAATAATACAGGTGTTACATAACCCTTTCTCACTTTGTTGTTTGGTGTGTATGTCATATATATACACATTCATGCCTTAAACATTAGTTGGTTGAACCTTTTGTAAGTTCTCTTTCTAAACACTTCCATATACAAGAGCTTTGTGAAGTTTCTGTTAGTTAGTTTTCTAGATATGGAAAAACCTTGTTGGTGTTGGAATGTTACTTAGGTGTGGACATTTCGGTAGAGGGAGGCTACGTTACCTTCTCATCATCGAAAGGATCCATCCTTTCTTTGGTTCACTATTCAAAGGTCGATTTCTAAACCCTCTATGGTTGTGTTTTTGTTTCTTAAATTTCATGCATGTGGATCCTTGGTAGGAATTTTAAGTAGTTAAAATCGTTGTATGCTTATGTTTCTGTTGCCATGATATAGAATGTTTAAATACTCACAACAACCCCGACACGCTCAAATCAAGATTCAAGTGTTCAACTTTTTCTCTTGCCATTAATGGCTATTGATCCATTCCCTCTCACCGATTTGATGATGACCCTATCACTGAGTCTGTTCAGTGATTTCTATATAAGTTCTATATCTTTCTTTCATGCAGCTAATTGAGTATGTTCAGTGATAGCTAAGTATGAAATATACTTTATGTATTTAGAACTAAATTTTCCTCATAAGACAAACTCACATCAAAGGAACTTCAGTGATGTCAAAGAAGTAGCTGAAAACAAAGATGGTATAGTCATGATCTGAAGTAGATTTAGTGATACAACACCATCTAAAAGAAATGTGAACTTGAAGAGAAGATTATCAAAACCTGAAGAAAGCCCTCAACGACTATCTCAACATTGGATCAATATCTTGTTCATCAAGATTAGTTTTGTCTAATCCTCTTGCATAAAAATATACACGTCGTGATCTAACAGAAGGTACAGCATGAAGATACTTTATTGTTTCCTCTATGCCTATAACTATCTGATACATTGTTCATATGCGGCCAAACTCTGCTTTATCTCAAGGACAAGAAGAACATGTGTTAGGTCTGATTTTATAGTAATCATTGTATTTATAGGGCTTGGTCAAATACTGTGTTTAGTGCTTTTCTGTTTTGTATCTGATCAAGGGTATTTAAGTCCCTTTGGTCTTGGTTTGTTGTAAGAATAACACGCACATTAATCTGATATTCTGTTTTTGCGCTCCATTGTTTTCTCTCTCTACTTTCTCTCTCTAAAGAATCAGTGATCTAGGACTCACAATTGGTATCAGAACAATCTGAATCTTGAGAGGATTGAGAGATTGCATTTTCTAATCTGAATTTGTGATTGAAATCAAAAATTTGATCGATTTTCTTGAATTTTTCAAGAAAATCTCGTTTTCTTGATTTCTCATAAAATTTGGATCTGTTTGTGATCTAATTGTGTTGATTTTGGGCTCATTAGACTCGTTTTTGATATTCAATCACTTTTGTTTCATATAGTTTTGCATAAAATTCAGTTTTTAATCTCCGATTCTTCAATTTTGTGTTTTCTGGAAAACACGAGTTTATGTACTGTTACATACATGTTTTTCAGCTTTAGTGAATTTTAATCGAAATCTTTGTTTGAAATGTGTTGAAAATCTGTTTTCGATCAAGTTTGTAAAAGGAAATTTCATCAAATTTTGTGTTATAATCGAGTTTTTTGAAGATTTTGAGTTCTTTAATCAGTTTGCGCTTCATTCATATGCTTTGCGCGTCATTCATATTACTTTGCGCGTCATCATGTTGTTTTGCGTATCATTCATTTAGTTGATTTGCGTGTTCTACTAATCTTGATCTTGTTTTTTTTAGGTTTTCGCTTCTAGCTTCAAACGCAAAGTCTGCTTTGCGTTTCACTCTACAAACGCAAAGTGAAGTTTGCACTTCCTCCTTCATACGTAAAGTTTGATTTGCGTTTATGCCTTCGACCGAAAAAGCCAAGTTCGCGTTTCAAGTTAAACCCGCAAAGTTTACTTTGCGTTAGTGTCATCTTGCGTTTCTCTAAGCAAACGCAAAGTTTAGTTCACGGTTCTCTCTTGACACGTAAACCTCTAGTTTGCGCTTCTGTCTTCACACGCAAACCTCTTGTTTGCGTTTCCTTCCTGACACGCAAAGATCTACTTTGCGCAAGTTCAAGACTTAGTTAAAAAAAAAAAAAAAGAGTCTGGAATTTTTTTTTTGTGTTACCTATGGATTCTTCAAAGTTTGCTTTTCAAGCTAAGTTCTACACGAGTGACCTCATGATGTCTCTGGGTTCAGAAAATCGACCTCCAGTGCTAATAGACGAAAATGAATTTACACAGTGGCAAGATCGGTTCCTAAACTTCATTGAACGACAAAAGAATGGAAATGACATGATGACAATTTTATCTGAAGGACCGTTTGATAGACCCAAATTGGCTTCTGGAATGTATAAGCCTACTAAAGAGTATTCACAAGATGAGTTGACTGCATATCAAGCTGATCGGGATATTAAAGCAAATCTAATGCTGGCCTTGCCAAACTCTGTATACAACAGGATTGACTGTTTCAAAACTCATCCTAATCTGATGTGGCAACAGCTTGAGAAGATTATGCTTGGTTCTTCAGTAGCTACTCAACTCAGGCATACGCGATACATGAATAATTTTGAAGAATTCAAAGCCAAGGATGGGGAGTCACTGAAAGTTGTGTTTGATCGATTTTTTGCCATCATCAATGATCTTCAGAAGATTAAGGTTGAAAAGACTGAGCTTGAGACAAATCTGAAGTTTCTCAACATATTGCAACCAGAATGGAATAAATCATGCCACAGATTGAGGAACGATGTCAGAATCTCTTCTATGCAGATCCAAGAGATGTTTGAGATTCTGATGAATGATGAAAGCTAGGTAATAGAGAAAAAGGCCAAGTTGGATAAAAAGAAGAAAACAGTTGATCCGGTCACAAAGCAACTGGCTGAACAAACGTTGTCTGATAACGCTTACACTGGGTCAACTGAAGATGATGGCGAGGCATTACAGAAAGCGATGATCCTTCTCTCTCAGCATTACCAGAAGAAGTTCCAACCAAGATCGAATTCTAACTCTTCTCGCTTCACTTCCGGTCCTAAAGTAAAAGTACCTGAGCCAAAGACTACTGCTTGCTACAACTGTGGAAATCCGGGTCACATCTCAAAGGAGTGTAGAGCAAAGAAAGTTAAGGATTCAACTTATTACAGAAGGAAATTGGAGCTGGCTGAGAAAAGAGAGAATGGAACTGCTTTGCTGGCCGAGGAAGAATTATGGCTGGATTATTCCGATGATGAAGCATCAAACGTCGAGATCGCTCAGATGTGCTTGATCGGAGATGATCAGTCAGATGATTCTGATACTGATGCTGATGAGGTATACTCTAAATTTGATTTTAACTTCATTACCTCTCAGATGAATATCATAATTTCTGCTTTGTCTGATTTGCGTTCTAAGTTATTATCTGAAAAGAATCTAAATTCTGAAAAGTCAGATTTGATTGACAAACTGAAAATTTCTTTGAAAGATGAAAAATCCATTTTAGAAAATACAAAATACATCTTTCAAAAGAAATTGGATGATTTGAAAAATTCAAATAAGACTTATCTTGAGTCTTTGACTAACATGACCATATTAAAAGATGAATTTTCAGATAAAATAAATAAGTTAGAAGAAAAGCTTTATCGAAGAAACCAATCTGAACAAACAATTTTTATGAACAAGCCAAGGAGTGAAGAATCTTTAAAACAAAGGTGGGGACTTGGTTTTGAAAATCCTCATTGTTTAAACAATGCGATTGAAAATACCCAACTTTATATAAATACAATTATATGACTCTTGCTCATTATGCTTCTCAATTTAAAATTGATTGGATGAATGAGAAGCATGTGTTAGAAATCGAACATGAGAAAAGGACAAATAACAAGAAAAATGAAATTCCTTTTGTTTATACAAGTGAAAATGCAAAATATTTTCCTGAAAAATCAAGAAGAGGAAGAAGAGTTTTAAATGATATATCTCCTATCAAATCTTCAATGTCTGGTGATTTTATTGCTCCTTATGCACCTGATTCTGATAAAGGAAATATTTCTCCAATCATATATGATTCGAAGAAATATACTCCTCCGTTAGTATTAGAAGGAAAAATCTTAGATCTTAAAGATCAGATAGAAGATCAAAATATTTTGAAGAAAATTGAATCTGATATTATTCTTTCTTTTATGACTTATAGTCTTGAAGAAAATTTATTTTCTCAAAAATCAGATTCTATTTCTAGCCTTTCTTCT
Organism: Arctium minus; assembly: GCA_954870635.1. Classification (NCBI taxonomy): domain Eukaryota; kingdom Viridiplantae; phylum Streptophyta; class Magnoliopsida; order Asterales; family Asteraceae; genus Arctium; species Arctium minus. The sequence continues at coordinate 44,135,188 of OX941089.1, read as the reverse complement.
GATTCTAAGGAAAACAAAAAGGAAATTTCTAATTTTAAAATCTTTTCTCAAAATAATTCAGACTCCGAGGCTTATTCAGAATTATTAGTTGATCAGATTGGTTGCTTAGATAAATTTATTTCTTCTGATTTAAATATTTCGTCTAAAATTCTTGATGATTCTTTTACGCTCAATGATCAATATTATAAACCTAAGCGTAAAAGAAGACGGTCAAAGAAGTCGAAGAAACAAGATAAAGTTATTTCTGACTGTTCTAATTCTTCCGATTCTATTCTTACAGATAGGACTTTGAGCACTCAATTCAAGAAGCAGATCTGGAGAGTGAAGCTGAAATCTACTGATTCTGTGTTTGAGGAAGATCAATATGTAGACAAACTTTATCATAGTGATTCATTTGCTGTGTGTAATAAAATTTCCAAATATTCTATAAAGCAAATGATCCAAATTTCCAAAAATGTCTCATATTCGTCTTCTGATTCTAGCTCAGATGATTATGCTTTCTCTTCTGATGATTGTGCTTATTATTCTGATGATATTCCTCATGCTTCTCATATAAAATCTGCTTATTGTTTCCCCATAAGAACTGCAACTAACAAACACGAGCCCAAATTCAAGTGGGTTCCCAAATCTCAATCTGATTTAAAGTTGCAGGCATCACATGTTAAGGGGGAGTAAGAGAAAGTTGGCTTCTGAGTACTTCAACTCAGGACCCGTACTTCATAGACTACGACTTCTAAACAAATCAGTTTAGAACTCGTTCTTCAAAGCTTTTAAGCTTCTGACTATATGAGATACTGTGAGCACATCAATTTTTATTCCGCTGCATTTTATCTCTGATAATGATGTGTTCCAGTTTTTCTCTTTATTTTTCAAGAATCTGAGCTTGTTTATCTTTCTTTTGAATTTGTATAACCCAATTTTTTTTTAATTTGAGACACAAATTATTTTTATAATGTGAAAGATGAAATAATTGAATTTTATTTTGTTCCAACTAAATATCAATTTGCTGAATTCTTTACATTTTGTCTTTAATGAAAATTTTTAATATCGGCATATTGAGTTTAAAAGTTTAAATCTTTACAAATTTTATTCTATAAAGTAAAGTTTTACATTTTTTCTTTCTTTTGAATAAAATATGTGTCTAGGATAAATTTTCAAGTTCTTTTGTTTATATTAAAGTTTTTATATGATCAAATTTCAAGTCTTACAAAAGTCGAAAAGTCAGCAACATGTTTGAAACTTTTATTACTGCTTACAAGTTGTGTGATTCGGAATTTTTATAGTTCACTTTGCTTAGACTTCCTAATTAATCAGAATTATAGATTGGAATGAAAATATGGGCTAAGCACTTAGATGTAGATCCTTGTGTTTGAGATGAATATTAATTTCATAAAATACAGAAATCTCTAAGTTTAAAAGTTTGTACCTGTGACCTTTCTGGTTTGGGAAAGTAAGTTCCATGGGATGCTCGTCATCTGGTCCCCTAAGGTCATTTGGTCTGGGAGTGATCGAACAGAAATCCTTCTATAGAACCAGATCGAAAGTCATGTTTTACTGGTATGAATGGGTTTAGGATGTGTCGATGTAGCCTTTCTGATCCGGGAAAGTAAGTTCCAAGGGGTGCTTGACACCTAGTCCCCTAAGGCCAACTGGTCTGGGAGTGGCTGACCCAAATCCTGCAAAAGGGTCAGATAGAAAGTTACGTTTACGGCATGTTCTTTACTTAATTAACTCTCTGATTAAAAGATGCCAAAGTGCACAACGCTTAAAAGATGCCAAAGAGCACACTCATGTGAAGATGCCAATGTGCACACTGCTAAAAAGATGCCAATGAGCACACATCTCATGATACTTGGTGAAATGTTTGAGTTGTGATAAACCTGTAAATTTGTGAAAGTCTTAATTTTTGATGAATTAGTGTGAGTACATGCAAAGTTTGCTATAATAATTTTAGAACTGCATTTTTCTTGAAGCTAATTGAAGTTCACATACGAGCACACTGAATAGACAAATGGAAGTTTTTGAAACTGAACATGTCTTAACTTGATATGCAATTATACTTGGTCTTGCATCCAACAACATATGCTTGATTTCAACTGATTGATAAATTTGTAATATTTTACTCTGTAGAATTTAATTTGTTTAGTGTTTAAAATTTTATATGTTTAGTTGTTTCAAAATTTACATTCAGTATATTTTTCTTTCTACATTAATATTTGATCATTGTGTTCTCATAAATATATTTTAATGGGTTTATGCATTATTCAAGGGGGAGTGAACGAAGATATTATTTTTCAAAGATTATATCTGGTTTTGAGGGGGAGTATCTGATTTTCTTTATATGAATGCTAATTTGAATTGTCATATCTAGTGCATTTGTGTAGGGGGGGTCAAAGGGTTTCAGAAGGTAAACTTTTTCTAAGTCAGATTTGCGCATCCAGCATGACACGCACACTTTGATTTGCACTCCCTTCATGAAACGCAAACCTTGGTTTGCACGTTCAACATGAAACGCAAATCTTGGTTTGCGCATCCAACATGAAGCGCAAACCTCCTCTATTTTCTCTGTTTCTTTGTTTTTGCAGATCTTACGCTGTCTCGTCTCCAACATTTGCATGACCAAGTTGATCAAGATCATCAAGGTCATGAGGGGGAGAAGTCAAGGAGATGTTAAAGAGACAAAGAGCTCAAATGTTTATCTGCTGATCAAGATTCGCTCAAAGATTCTATTCTCTCAGCTACAATAAATTCTTTTGCTGTTTCTGCTCCGAACACCACAGTTCATTCAAGATCATTCAAAAGAGGTGTATCGTCTAGAGCTCAAGACAGTAAAGACAACTTAATCTGAAAGATGTTGAGAAGAAATTTTTCTAAAAAGGTCAGAAAGCTTCACAAAGTCGCTTTGTTGGTCCGTGCTGTTATAGAAGATAATTTTTGAAGACCAAAGCGCCAATGATTACTAAGGGGAGATTGTTAGGTCTGATTTTATAGTAATCATTGTATTTATAGGGCTTGGTCAAATACTGTGTTTAGTGCTTTTCTGTCTTGTATCTGATCAAGGGTATTTAAGTCCCTTTGGTCTTGGTTTGTTGTAAGAATAACACGCACATTAATCTGATATTCTGTTTTTGCGCTCCATTGTTTTCTCTCTCTAAAGAATCAGTGATCTAGGACTCACAACATGCATTTCACTCTTCTTTTGACACGTGAACTGTACCTACTGGTCTTTAGGAAATGTATCCCTAAAATTCTAAACCAGTATCATTTCGAAAACAAGTAATAAAGTGGTACTAAGTACCGAATATCAATCCCACAGAGACAATTAAAGCAAACAGTTAATCCAAGTCAGCTTAAAAAATGTTTTCAATGAGAGAATTCGAAGGAATGATCTTTGAGTGAGTTAACAACTTTGAAATTGATTTATAACAGTAAAATAAATGCATGAGTGTAAGTTCAGGCTGGAGTTTAGCAACAGTGTGTTTAGGTAGATTGCTACAGCATGAAACTGCAATATTGGTTCTCGACCTTACTACCGAATCGATCAGTCCTTTTTCAAGGTTCAAATGAGACTATGTACCGGTAGTACCACACATTTGGGTAACCCAACCAATGTCGTACAAATCTTACTGCTCTTTTCATGTAGTTCACAATCTATTAAGATTGATACGGTCCATCATAACCACTACAACACTTCAGTGTTCTAAAATTTACGTTGGCTTGCACTCATGTCCAACTCATCTAAGTAGAACAACATTCGTCACTTTGTCAAGAAATACTTAGATGAAACTTAGAAACAAGGGGTGAATAATAAGGTGAATAGCCAATAGCGAAAGCAATCTTCCACTACCACAAAGGCCTTTATATCCTAACCTTTACTTACACCTAAGTTAGGGGTATTAGCCCATCATCGCTTTAAAATAAATACAAGACATAATATTAAACTTGAAATATAAAAGCATGAACAATAAAGTACCAAAAACTTTTAGATTAAAACTAATAAATATGACAATAGTTACTAAATAGCTAGATGAACTATTTAGTTGTTTCCCTTGTCAAAGAAACCACAAGTACAACAAGAAATTAAAGATTTAAAGCTAAAAGTAACTTGCAAGAGCAAGTAAAAATATGTCTAAGACCTAGAGTTAATGCCCCTATTTATACAAAGGGAAAAACATCTAATGTCAATAATCAAGGTACAAAGATTCTTTTGTCCAAAGGTTAATACCCAAAATACAATAGCTTTGCAAGATGCTTTTCTTAACAAGACCTCTATGATGATATTCTTCTAAAGATGCCCTTCAGCTCCAGCTTGCAAAAAGGGTTGAGGTGGTTGCCAAAAGATTCCCCAACACAAAGTTTATGAAGTGACGTCTTGTACTTGCTGAAACTGCGAACATGATGTAGCCTCCTGTTGCAGCAAACCAAATTGTTACAATTTTCTTAAAAATCAGCACAAACAGAACACATTCTTCCTACTTAGCTCCAAACTATAATAAATGGTAAAAACAAACTAAAAGACTCAATTATGGTTTTTGAGAGACTAAAATAAGAGTAAATAAAAAAATAATATTTTCTTAGAACGTGATAAGATATGCATTTATCACCTACCATGGTGCATTAAATGCGTAAGGTATAAATAGCTGAGAAGACTCTCTCATATCACACACATCTTCGAACTTATCTCTCTTATCTCTATTCTTCTGTGCAAGAACGTTGTTCTACTTTAATCTTCAGAGATTTCTAAGTGTGCTAAAATCAAAAGTAAGATTGTTTAGATTAAGATCCTTCCTCATCTTATTCCACAACAATCTGTAAATTTTCATGTATTGATTTTTCCTTGATCAATAAAAGAATTTAGAAAGTAAAATTTGTGTTTGTATCCATCCTCCCCATTTTACAAACTGTTAGACATACTGACCTTCTTGGGACCAACTAGTGGTACTGGAGCAATATTTCTCTCTTTCTTTCTAATCCTAACATGGTTATAAATAACTATCATGACAATGGTTCTCTTGCAAAACCCCCTAGATTTAACAGAGATAACTTTCTTCTCTGGAAAAATCGTATGTCTCTTTTTCTTGAAGGTGTGGACCCTAAGATCCCAAACTATGTTCAAAATAGACTTTTTTTCCATCTGTGACTGCAGCTGTTATACCAGCCACAACTACTCATGCTGCAGTCCCTAAACGACAAGTAGCTAAACAAGTCCATTAGTGGACTGACAAAGACAAAAAGGAGTTAGCCCTGGATGTCAAAGCTAAAACAGTCATTGTCATGGCTCTTCCATATAAAGTCAACCATTCTGTCATGAACCTCAAAACCTCCAAAGAAATGTGGGACATTCTTTGTATTCAATATGAATGTACAACTGTTGTACAAGAAACAAGAAGGATACATCTGGTAAGACAATGAGATGATCATTTGTGGAAAAAATGAATTTCTATCAGAGGTACATCAATGCTTGAATTTCTTATTAGTTGATCTTAGAACTGTTGGAAGAAAATATTCAAATTTTGAGATTCTGACAAATTTTCTAGAATATTTGCATAAGTCTTGGGACAATTATTCCATGTGTCTCAAAATCTCAAAAGACTTCAAGAACCTTTATCTCAGTACCTTATTCGGTTGATGAGTCATGAGCAAACTAGGCAACTAAGAAAAATATCTTAAGAGATAATAAAAGCTCTCATGTAGCTTTACTTTCCTCGGAAACTTCTCCCTCTGAACCTTCTTCTTCTTCATCTTCTATCACTTATATTAGTTACCTCTTCAGATATCTGCTTCTAATGATTTCACAGACTTTGATCTTACAGAGTTTGATGAATCACTGGCCCTTCTAACCAACTCTTTCAGAAGGTTTGCCAGAAAAAATAACTTTCATCCTAGCAAAAGTTACACCATCGTTGACAAGCCAAAATCAACTTTGGTTGATAAGGCTGCTGCCATTTGCTTTAACTGTGAAAAGAAATGACATTTTGCTAGTGAGTGCAGGTCAAATAAGGCCAGCAAACCTTTTTCTCAGCCCTCAAAAGACGATAAATATCAAAAGTTGAAAGAAAAGTATAAAAAGATTAAGCACACTCACAAGAAAGGCAAAGTTCTGATAGCTAAAGAACATGACTGTGTAGATTCATTTTCTATCTCCTATATATCTCATGAAGAAGATGTTGCTCATCTATGTTTAATGGCAAAGATCCACGAAGTTAAGGATGATACATATGAAGCTTCAACTTCCTCTCCTCCAGTTGAATATTCAAATACCTAACTTCGATGATCCATCTCTATCTGATCTAATACATGTAAAGCACTTGACTATTTGACAAATGATCTATATAATAATACAAACGGAAAAACTAAAGCTAAATAGATAAATCTTGATCTATCTGAACAACTTAAAAATGTCAGATAAAAGAGTTAACTAAAATTAAGAATGATCTTTGCGATCAAGTAATAGTTAACCAAATAGTCAGTGAAGAATGTGAACAGGCTATCACTGAACTCAAAGCAGAAAAAGCCATCGTTGAAGGATGGCGCAAGGCTTCAACGGAAGTGACTGAAATCATTGGATGTCAGACACCCTTACAAGTTAAAAGTTGCTTAGGCTATAACTCTAAAAAATACAGACCAAACCATGACCGATCTAAGTTAAAGTTTGGAATGTTTATGTTTTCAAACACTAAAAGTTCCTCTAATCAGTGTTCTTATTCGTCTAAACCTGTTAGCTCCTCTACAGCTGAAAAGACTAGTCAAAAGGTTAAGGGAAAATATAAGATGTTCCCTTAACCTATTCATCCCAATCCCTCGACCAACAAGAATACCATGTTAAAGAATCCTTCTAAATCATCAGCTAAAGGTGTTCCCTTAGTCTCTGGTAAAAAGATCATTAGTCCTTCTTCTAATCCATGATCTGTACGACGACTAAAGGTTCATTTGAAAACCCTAAAGTCCGAGGAACAAAAAGTTCCTCAAAGAACTATGGATAAAGGTATTCTTGGAGTTGGTCCCTATCATCTTCTCTTAAAACCCAAGACATGCAGTCATCTCTCTTCCATCATTGTCAAAATATCTTGTTAGCTCCAACTGCCATGTATAGAAGTATTGAAAAATAGGCTAAGTATAGGAACCTCAGAAGACTTGTGCCAACACCAAGACTTCATAGAAGTGCAATGGTCAGAACCTCTGTCGACCATCATCCACTAAGAACATAACCAAAAGATGATCTTCAGACCGTATAGCCTCTGTGACCCTTCATAGAGCCTCTGTGGTGGCTACCTCTGGAAGATGGAAGACTTGTGCAATTCATGAAGAAACAAGGCCATGCGCATGTCACGTGCTTCCCTACTGTACGAAGATTCTCCATATCAATAGTACATACACGTTGTTTCTACTTTCCAGGTGGCATTATGTTTATGGAATGCCACCCTTTGTCTTATACGATTGTGTGCTCCACTTTCTGTATATGTAGGGAGCACCTCCTAATTTCATAATGCGCGCACACAATTCACATCCACGATTGTCTGGAATAGAGAAATCTGTTGGGAGCAAATATTGCACACACAACTGCGTGTTCTTGGTGTATTTAGCAAGATCAATGAAGATGAAATTTCAGTGAATCATTCTTATTGTTTATAGTCATATTTGTTGCTTGTTTGTGCGTGCTTACTACCAAACAAACCATTCACTTGCATTAAATCTCTTCCGCATATCATTCAGTTTGCATTGTTTGGTTTATATCATTGATAGACCCAAACTGGGATCCAATATATCTGAGGGTAAAAACAAAAAGACCAAGAAGTCTATAAAAACAATGGAAGTCGAATCTTCTAAGTCCACTAATATAACACCCAATTTTTTTGAGATGAGCCCAATAACAACTTTCTGCACTTCCCGACCGCTACCCAGTCGGGAAAGAATGGCTCCAGTCGAGCAAGACAACCATATGTTGATCCGTAGAAACAATAACCCAATCGAGATAGAATGGACCTTATCAGGTTCGCACCTGATTAACATAAAACCCGATTTTCAGCTTCTAAATTAATTTGTTCTATTCACCAACTTTTATATTTCACCAAATCTAAATCTTCAAATGCATTAAGAAGATTGGGAGCTAGATATTTAAGCCTAGTGGGTGGAAACTCACATCTTCATCTTCTTCCTCATTTCCTCACCATTGTTGACCACATTTTGGGGTTTTCTTAAAACCCCATCTGTATGTCATTCTAACCATTTCTAAACACTTTTTATTGTTAAAACCTTTCATATTAACCTATTAGAATATCTATTTTGATGTATCATTGATAGCGGAAAATCGTATAGGTCCACAAAGTGACCACTTGTGTTGCCACAGTGGCGGTGCAAGTGCACACCAGACACTATGATCGCTATTAAGTAATAAAGTGGTGAAGTACCAAGATCGTGTCCACATGGACTAGTCAACTAAGAATCAGAGACATTCATGAACTTCTAGTGCTTTTTTGAGTTTTAAGAACAATATCAATATTTGTGAGTTTTGATTATGCTAAATAACGATTAAAGTAATCAAATATTTAAAAGAGAGGATGTGGGTACAAGCATTAACTAAGACAAATGTAGTAACATTATGGTCAGAAACAAGTGACACAAAACATCTATAAAAAACCCATTTCTCTCGAAAGTGAATTTCCACAGAGAGTGGCCACTTGCACCCACAAAGTTGCCACTATTGTTGACTCAAGACTTGCCGATTTAACTAAGTAAACCTCTAAGGATTTCAGTTCCACCACTATGGATGTAGATGCCCAAATATCTATGTGACACCTCTATCGACCAACATTTTGAACCTTAGTTAGAATCATGCAAAAACTCGTATCTCTACGTGGTTATAAAAGACTCTCTCAAATCTTCTTGCATCACTCAAGCCGTATTTCCGGATCCGCCCATCTCTAGTCTAAGATCTAATATTAACACTTACAAGTGATCAGCTTGTCCGTGTTGAGTTGAAGTCCCAACTCAAGTGACCAAGTCTAAGAGTTAGGAACGATGGCAACACCCAAGTGTTGCCTACTAGTCTTAGCCTTGGCTCATACCCACACCTAAAGGGGTGTTTAGTTCATGATAAAAGTAAAAGGCATGGAAGAAGAAGAAAGATACATAAACATACCTTGCATAAACTAAAGTAGAAAGTTGTCACCACTTATGTCTCCACAGTGGTGATGTTGTTACAAGAAATTAAAATTACAAGAAAATTAAATGCAACTACAACTAAGAACTTAATGGGAGAATATGAAGTAAATGCTAAGATCAAGATATGAGAGATTTCTCCTGGAATTGATGATCTCCAATGGTACCCCAAAACCTCCTTATATAGTGCTTTTGAAGAGAAAAGGTTGATGTGACAAATCCTAAAAAGCTACTATAAGGAAGAGTGTTGAAGCTTCATTTGACTTTCAAAATTTGTCTTTTTCCTTGATTATTCCTGTGAAAGCTCAGGTTCTACTTTCTTCTATTTCAAAAAGCACATTACCATAAATGCCTAAGGCTTATCTAAACTTCCAGCCCACTGTCGCTACTGTGGTGACCAAAGTGGCCACTTTGCTGCACAAAAAGTTAAAAAAATCTAATTTTTTGCATCCTTGAAACTTCATCACTATGTTGGAACATATTAGACCAAATGAAGGAGGAAGAGGGAAAAATGGGCAAGAAAGTGGTAAAAATAAAAGAGAAAAGAGAGGCAATAACTCTCAAGAATCGAGAGTTATCACACCCCCAAACTTGAACAATTACTTGTCCTTAAGTAAAAGAAAGTAAAACAAAATGAACTCGAAAGATGATACAAATGGTTTACTCATCAGAGTTTTGCTTGAATTGAAAGACTTACATCGAATGTAACACCCTCAGATTTGGTAAGAGCAACTAATTTAAAATCTCAATTTAATAACAAATAAAGGACAAAACTTCCACTTTACATAATAAAGCTCAATATGCCTCGAATATAAAGTTATATAATTAACCTCAACAATAACAAACTTCAGTATTAAACAAGGACCTAATTGAAGTCGGGTGCTACTTAACCCCAGTACAAGTTGCTCTTCACAATACTAATGCGGAAGACTTCACTAAGTTAATCACTTCTTCGGGCATACCACTAGCACTCATCTCTTCATAGTGTCACTAGGACTATTCCCAACCGGAACCTGTTGCACATGCCGACAAATAAAAAGGTTAGGCTAACGCCTAGTGAGTTCAAGAGTTTTCAACATGGATAGAGATATCGTTGAAAAGAAGTAATGCAATTTAAATCATAATCGTTCAATTTGATATGTCTCAAGTATGAAAACGACTCGCTTTCCAATAATATACATTTTAGCAAAGAAACACCAATATAAACGTTTTCCAATCCAAACTACTTCAAGGGAAAAGATCCCAATATAAAACGCTCATTCGTATAATAAATTTAACCCAAAACTCACTCAAAACGTGAATAGAAATTGAACCCTCCATTTATGAAGATGCAGTTAAAACTTTACATCCCGAAACACCCAAAACACGGGTGGGGCAAACTACTCAACCCATGAAACATGGATAAAGACCCATTTATACAAAACGTCACCGAAAACTTGGATAATAAAACTCAATACCCAAAACAACACCTTTCGGTGACGGGGGAGACCCGAATTCCATCGAATGTGGCGGGCACACAAAGTTAGGCCACTTATCAATGTTCTCGAGCTTCACATAGAGCCATGGATCCCTGTATACAGCTCCCAACCGAGCTACCACCACAAGATACACAAATGACCCTAGTGTCTACCCGATCTCTAGATGAGTGTCACCACAAAGCCACAAGTCCCCGTATCCGGCTCACAATGGGCACCACCGTAAGACATAGCTCCGTATACGACTCCCAACCGAGCAACCACCGCAAGATTCCATAAAAACATGACTTGGGGACCACACACTAGACTTCAAATGCGGACACTAAGTTCCACGATGATTAACCAGACTGGATTACAAACGGGCATCGAGTTTAACCACCCACGATCTATACCTCGAGCCCTTCAATAAAGGTTACGTGGTTATCGAGTTCAACCACCCATGATCTATACCTCGAGCTCCCGCTAGCCATAAACAATATCCAATCCCAAAACGGGGATAAAGTCCCCACTAAACCAACTGACTGACTCATATGCCTATGGATCCAATGCATTACAGTCTAAAACGTTACATGACTCAAACGAATGAACTAACACATTCAAAACATGTAACTCTCAATTAAGATGAAACTAATTACACCGTACGTCCAAGGCTCCTTAACGTGCTACCAAAACTTAACAAATGTTCCAGAGACTCAACTGAGTACAAATCAAGCCCTAAAAGGCTTAATAGACGTTTGGCTAAAACACGAGAGCCAATATGGTTACATAAACCAAATTACATCTTTCCCCAAAACTTTGTTTCTCAAATCACAATTGGCCTTCAGCCCAAACCAAAAGGTTTACCATTTCTAAATTGTTTCCCCAAAGTCGGGAATGACCCAAAACCAAAGGACTCACACATTTGTACTTTTCAAAACATCCCATTTCATGAATGATGCATAAAACCCGACAAACACTTAAAAGTGCATTTTTGACTAAATATATATTTATGCAATAAATCATCAAAACACATTCATTTATGACACATTTATCAAGATGCCCAAAAATCCCAAACATGGGTGTTCTACAATGTTTATAAAGTTAAACACTTCAAATAGTCAAAAGTTACCAAATAACCCAATAGTTTACAATTTCATGTAAAACACATAAATACTTTAAAATGGACATTGTGGCATGTATAACGTTTTCACAAATCAACTTGAACTCACCTTGCTAGATTTAGGCTAAATTTAGATTTTACCCCAACTTGAGCTCCTTTGAAGAACACTTCGATCCTAAAGCCAAAAACTTCTGAAAACCTAGATCCATACATTTCCAACCATAAATACCCATATTCAACCATATAGAGTCATTCCCTAAACATTATACATGAAGATCTCAATTTATACCAAAACCCTAATTTCCATAGTTGAAGAGAAGAGAAAATTACCTTTACCAAAGCTTGAACCCATCAACAATACTCTTCTAGATCTCCAAAATAAACCTCAAACTTCTAATCTTAAAGATGGTGAAAACAGTTGGATGAAACCCTAGAAGCATTGGTGAAGAAGATGAAGATGGAAGGTTTATAGCTCTAGCTTCCAAAACTTGCTAGGTGAAGAAGAATCATTGGTTTTAGAAGGAAGACTCCCAAAAATGAGTTAGGGTTCGATTTTGGGGTTTAGGGGTCGGTTTGGGAGAGAAAGGGGAAGAGATTTGGGTTTGGGGTGAGAAAATGGGGTTCTAGGCCGATTTTCCCCCTTTTTGTGCATCCAGTGGCTCCGCGCGGGTGGCAACACGGGTTCATCCACGCGGAACACTGCCGCCCAATTTCTTCATTTTCTGCCCGATCGCTGATTTGGTCATAAATTTTTCGTTTTAACTCCGATTTTATTCCGGAAGGAACCGTGGGACTCGTAATTAAATCTTTCATCTACCAAGACTATAAAATCTAGGATTCAAGTCCAAAATCCTATATTTTATTTTTCCCTAAAATACCGATTTATGTATTAACTTGAAATGATACATTTCGAAAATCGGGGTGTTACAATCCTCCCAACCTTAAAAGAGATTTCGTCCTCGAAATCTGGTACCGATCAAACACCCAACGTCGCCTTTAGCGAGGTCAATCGGTTCTCTACCCAAAAGGAATGCCTCCATGATACCTTGCGTCATGTACGAAACCGAGTACATCCCATTTAAGGTTGTCACTGTATTTCTCATAACAAAGCGTCACAACTCGATTTCAAGGTTCGATATATCTTACCGATGATGGGATGAACCTCGAGTCCTTACCAACCACTTTCCTATCCTTAAAATCTCGATTGTCTCCCAACCTTAGGTTGCGCATATCACCTCAAAAATAGTTCCACCAATAATACTCCAAAGTGAACTTATCCCTTAGATACTTCTAATTTCGACACCTCAAGGTCTCCTCAATAATTTATCTCTACTTAAGGTTTACCTCGACATTCTAAACAATTCCCCAATAATCCATACTATAAAAGATTAATCGTCCTTTCCTTGACGACATTTCCTAACACCAGTTATGGTCGATCCAATCACAACATTCGATCTGTTCCTCAACTGACACGACACAACGTCGGTAGACAACAGATTACCCCAACTCCACGGTTACTCAACTCCTAGAGTGTAGTTAAGCATCGGTTGACAGATCAGTGAAACCTTGTTGATTACAGAATTACCAATGATCGATCTCTAAGTATCAATATCTACTTCCCTTAATGTTACCACTCAACTTGCAAACACTCCAGATTCAACGGAATTGCACTGAAGCACACTAACGGTCATTGTCCTCAAAATCGAGTGTCGACACTTATACTCAAATGTCTATACTGCAATCGTGGATATACCACCACATATTTCATTCCAGACTTGCATTGAAGAATTAATGTTGACACCTATCATGACACTAAAACTCAAACAAACGAATCACCACATTTCCTTATTCCCGAAGACTTACCCGGATGGTACCCATCTAGCCCATACATGATGTCGAAATTCAAGCCATTAAATCATCTCTAGTCATAAGCAATTAACCATCCAAATCTTTAACCCACAGTTTTACCGAATAGAATGATCACCACTTAAATAATGGAAGAATGCATAAATCTAATACATCAATTACCTCTGTATGAACCAGTCAATAAAACTAAAATCCCAAATTCAAAACTACTCATAGGTCAAGTCCTCCGACACTTCCAACCTCCGAGGACTCCTTTAGTCCTTAAACATGACCTCTATCACAAGAGGATTTGCACCTATAGCTCTAATGAGTTCATGTTTTTTTTTCAAACTACTATGCCGATTTGGAATTCATAAAACCTCTAAATGCAAAAAGTTTTATAACAAGTAATCATACGAATAAAAATCCACTACCGTTTACTCGGCGGGTGTACAAAGTGGTCTCATTCGACACACATATAAAACCATTTCGAAAACCGATTGGTTATTACTCAAGCTGATAATGACGATAAACAAGATACACAACAAACCTTTCGAATGGACTACTAATGTCCTAACATGCATCAATTTGCGCTATTAATGAGGAATAATAATTTTTTTACGTGCTAAAATAGTGTATAACAAGGCGTTTGTACAAAACTCCCAAAAGGAAGATTCACGTATCAAGTTCCAAAAATTTCTCATTTAACCATATAATTACATGAAATAAAGTTTCCAACAAAGCCCACATACGTCAGTTTATTTTTAAAATTTTGTGAAATAGTAGGTACATGCGATTTATCAAACGTGGATAAAATTTCAATCGATTTCAAACTCTAGGTCGTGCGAATAAAATGTTCTTGACTAAAGATGGTGGCTACAAAGCCATGCATATTAACAAATCAACATAATGCAATGCCTGAAACAATAACGATAAAGCCGAGAATCAAAGAATACCCAATGCATTAGTAAAACACGAACCATCCTAGGGTTTTCATAAGTTTACTCACACTAAAAGTTTAAATCAACTCACCCACTTAGTTGTATACAACGAAATAAACTTGCATAAAACTCAAAAGTGAACCCACACGACATTGAAACTCCTAAAATAGCACATGGGGTGACATCCACCAACAAAACCCTCATGAAATAAATTTCTCAACAACCCATAAAACAACGCACGCAAAGAACTTAGACTATACATTTCAAGGTTCACCCATGCGTCGCGAACGTCGCAAAACTATATTCCATAAAACTTAACAAACTCACACGGAATATAATTCCCAAGAAAACTCAAACACTAAAATAGTGGAAGACAACTCTTCATCTAAGGCCTTAACATATGTGGAGGAGATCCAATGTTAAGGTCATAAGCCATAGTTACTTGTCCAAGACTCTACGCAACGTCAAAATACGAATATCACAATATTCAAAAATAGCGTTAGGTAGCAATGAGAATAAACAAAGTCTCAACAAAGCTTGCAACCACATGCAATAAAATAATTTTATGCATGTTTAAGATCATGGTCTAAAAACTTGTGTGTGCTAAACATTTCAAGATTTCGTAATATAATCCAATGGTGATTTGGAAACATGAGAAATAATCGATGCAATTTATTTCAGAAATACATTTCGTGCATGAATTTGATCGGCACTCAACAACTCGAAACCACGCTCCTCGATTTCTTAGTTACACTATCGTCATCCAGATGCTCAACATCTTAAGGCAAAGGTCAGGGATTTCATAGGTTCACCTCACCAATTCTTCTTGAAATAACATCGGTTCCAAAAGTCTATGGTTCTAATCCAACTAACCAATCCGACCCGAAACGGTCCACTTAGTGCAATCACCATACTTACCGTCACTCCAAGCGACGAATATTAAAATCATCAACTCTTTCTAATGGCTACCCATTTAGAAACTTCTTCACTACCCCAACGGTCATCATACCAAGGCAGTTCAAACAAACACATGTAACTCGTAGGTTCACCATAACACTGGCCAAGTGCTATTATGAACGTACTGTACATGATCATCATTGCCACCTTCGGCGTGTTTCCCATTCCTAGTGACTACAACCACCTCGAATCACCCAATCTTAAAGTGCCTATTAGTGCAACTTCACTCTCAATCACTTAAAATATTTCTAGTTTGAGTCTAGGCATCTAAAATCAACACCTAATTCTCTCGAACTTAAGCTCTGATACCAACTTGTAACACCCTCAAATTTGGTAAGAGCAACTAATTAAAAATCTCAATTTAATAACAAATAAAGGACAAAAATTCCACTTTACATAATAAAGCTCAATATGCCTCGAATATAAAGTTCTATAATTAACCTCAACAATAACAAACTTCAGTATTAAACAAGGACCTAATTGAAGTCGGATGCTACTTAACCCCAGTACAAGTTGCTCTTCACAATACTAATGCGGAAGACTTCACTAAGTTAATCACTTCTTCGAGCACACCACTATCACTCATCTCTTCATAGTGTCACTAGGACTATTCCCAACCGGAACCTGTTGCACATGCCGACAAATAAAAAGGTTAGGCTAACGCCTAGTGAGTTCAAGAGTTTTCAACATGGATAAAGATATCGTTGAAAAGAAGTAATGCAATTTAAATCATAATCGTTCAATTTGATATGTCTCAAGTATGAAAACGACTCGCTTTCCAATAATATTCATTTTAGCAAAGAAACATCAATATAAACGTTTTCCAATCCAAACTACTTCAAGGGCAAAGATCCCAATATAAAACGCTCATTCGTAAAATAAATTTAACCCAAAACTCACTCAAAACGTGAATAGAAATTGAATACTCCATTTATGAAGATGCGGTTAAAACTTTACATCCTGAAACACCCAAAACACGGGTGGCGTAAACTACTCAACCCATGAAACATGAATAAAGACTCATTTATACAAAACGTCACCGAAAAATTGGATAATAAAACTCAATACCCAAAACAACACCTTTCGGTGACGGGGGAGACCCGAATTCCATCGAATATGGCGGGCACACAAAGTTAGGCCACTTATCAATGTTCTCGAGCTTCCCATAGAGCCATGGATCCCCGTATACGGCTCCCAACCGAGCTACCACCACCAGATACCCAAATGACCCTAGTGTCTACTCGACCTCTAGATGAATGCCACCACAAATCCACAAGTCCCCGTTTCCGGCTCATAATGGGCACCACCGCAAGACTTAGCTCCGTATACGGCTCCCAACCGAGCAACCACCGTAAGCTTCCATAAAAACATGACTTGGGAACCACTCACTAGACTTCAAACGCAGACAATAAATTCCACGATGAGTAACTAGACTGGATTACAAACGGGCATCGAGTTCAATCACCCACGATCTATACCTTGAGCCCTTCAATAAAGGTTACGCGGTTATAGAGTTCAACCACCCATGATCTATACCTCGAGCTCCAACTAGCCATAAACAATATCCAGTCCCAAAACGGGGATAAATTGTTAGACTGATATTGTATTCAAGATTAAAAGTGAGGGTCAAGTTTGTAATTGTTGTTTAGTTTGAAGGTTTAATTGTAAAGTCAACAAAAGTTGACTTAGTATAAATAGTGTAGGTTTCCTTGTAATCTTGTAGACATGCATACTTGATGTGAACTCAAAGATTGGTAAGCACATAGAGAATACTCACAGTTGACAAGTGAGATCAGTGACACCTAGTTAGATCTGTGATTAAATTGTAACAAGATGATATGATCTAATACAAATATGTTGTTAAACTATGTTGTGATTATATGCTAGTATTTCTGGGTCACAATTGGTATCAGAGCAGATCCAATTTGAAATTATTCAAGAAAATTCAACGACTCTATGTCCGAAAAGTTCAGAAATCAATTCTGGTTTTGAGTGTGTTTTTCGAGTTGTAATCGATTGATTAGTGATCGAAAAGTGTTGTAGGTCGAATGTCTATAGTTTAATTCGAGTATTGCACTGTAATCGATTGAAAACTTTGAGATTTTAGAAGTTTGAGTTCACGAGTTTTTATCGCACTGTATTTGAATCGAATTGTAATTGTTTGTGATTAAGATAGAAATTTATTGCTAGAATTAGGTTCTAGATGTCTAGGTGATTGAATTATCAAAGTTTCGAAGTGAAATTCGAAGTCTTGATTGGTTTTTGAGTCGATCGAAGGATATTTTCATCGAGATCTGGAGAATTCGCTAAAATCACGAAGAACTCGCAAGATTCCTCAAGAACTCGCAAGATCCATGAGGAATTCACAAAGTGTCAAGAATTCGTAAAGATCTTAAAGGATTCGCAGATTCATTAGAATTCGCAGAGGGTTAATCTGAAAAAGTTTAAGGAAAGGATTCGCAGATGGCTATCTTACGAATTCCTTAGAATTTGTATCTGTGAGTGTTGCGAAAAGCAAAGGTTTCGCAAGTCTGAGTGTTGAGAATTCTCAGAATTCGCAGAAGGCTTTCTTACGAAAAGTTGGTTATCGAATTATTTCTAAGGAAAGAATTCGTAATAGTGTTCTTTGCGAAATTTTTTTTGTCTAAAGTTTTCTAAGGACAAAATTCGCTATTGTGTATCTTGCGAATTCCTAAGGATTCGCAGGTGTGTGAGTTGCGAATTCTGAACCAAGCTTGCGAATTCTGTGTATCTTTGTGTAGCTTG
The DNA here is from genome assembly GCA_954870635.1 of Arctium minus. Classification (NCBI taxonomy): domain Eukaryota; kingdom Viridiplantae; phylum Streptophyta; class Magnoliopsida; order Asterales; family Asteraceae; genus Arctium; species Arctium minus. The sequence continues at coordinate 44,116,946 of OX941089.1, read as the reverse complement.
TGAATTCTTTGTGTCTTTGGTTATATTGCGAATTCCAGACTTGTTAAATTTTGAAAATTTCATTTTTTAATTTTATTTCAAGTTTTCTATATTTGCGTGATTTCATTTGGACTAACGATCATTTCTAGCATATTTTTTTAGATTTCAAGATGCCTTACACTGACAAGAAGGGAAATTTGGTTCTTACTAACAGAGATTGTGCTTTAGCGTACATGCCATATATTCCAAAAATGGAAGCTGAACTCAAGAGTTTAAAGATTCAAAACTCATCTCTTCTCAATGAAATTAATATGTTGAAAGAAAATTCAAAAGATTCAAAGAAAGATTTTATCTGTTCAAACTGTATCTCTAACTCCAAAACTAATTTTGCAGGTATTATTGAAGCAAAAGAGAAAGAGATTTCAATTCTTCAAGCAAATCTGAAGAAGTCTGAAAATCTTACTTCAAGCTTTACATGGTCAAAGAAGGAGTTGATGCAAAAAGAGCTTGATGACCTTAGAAGAAAAGCAAATGTTGCAAGTGATACTTGTAATGGGCTGAGACAGATAAATTCTCAAGTCTTTGCGGAAAGAGATAAACTGAAAGATCAAGTCTTCAATCTTGAGGTTGAGATAAATATGATGAAGGAAAAAGCAACCCAAGTCAAAGACAACACAAAAGCTCAAGATGAAATGAAGAAGATTGAGAAGAAGAGAAAGGAATTAGAGAAAGATAATGCTGAGCTGAGAAAGAAAGTTTCTGAACTAGAAGATCAAATGAAGAATGAGAAGAAAGAAAAAGTTGATTTTGAGAAAGAAAGAAAAGCTTTTGCATAAAAGTTCTCTGAATTTTCCAGAAAAACTTTTGAAGAAAAGAAATCAGTGGAGCTGAAATGCTTTAAACTTTCTCAACAAGTGTCAGATTTTGAGAAAGTTATTATCTTGGAAAGAGAAAAGTTTGCTATAGAGAAGAAGAAGATAGTTGAGCAAAAGTGTTTAGAAAAAGATTTTACAGAAGAAAGGAAAGTATTTGAGTCTGAGATTGCAAAGCTTAACAAGAAGCTATCCGAGCTGTCAACAAACATTCAGAAGGAAAAGAATGCAAAATCTGAATTGCATAAGAAGTTTGACATACTGTCAAAGGAAAGAAACTGTTTGTCTACAAAGATCAAAGAACTTGAGGAGATCATGTTCAAGGTGAAGCTGATTGAGCACAAGATGCCAGAATCAATTGCTCAATCACCAAGAGATGATCCAGCTGCATCCGAATGCTCATTCAAATCAGCAGCAAGTTCAATTTTCACACATGTTTCTATTAATCCTTTATTTGATTCAACTGACAGTCATACTTCTAAATCTAATGATCAGATTCATCCTTCTAACCTCTTTTATGATAAAAATGTTGATGGTTCAGGTAATATCAAACAGAACAAGTCTCAGAAGAAAATGACTTGGAGAAAGAAAGATGAGAAAGATAAAGAGAATTGGTTTTGGAGAGTGAAAGGATCTTCGGAGGAGAAGAAGAAAGACGAAAAATCATTTGGGCATGAATTAAAAGGTAAAAAGAACAATACTCCTAAAGGTAAAACTTTTGGCAAACCTGATCTTGTTTACACTGTCAATCAATTGATCAGGTTAGCACAAAAGAAAATTAATTGTTCTTACTGCGGTGCAAATGATTTTGTAAGTAAAATTTTTGTGAATTACTGGTATGGTTCTTATTATATCTCTCCTAATAGAACTACAACTAACAAATCAGGACCCAAATACCAGTGGGTACCAAAAGCTAAACCTGTGTTGCAGGCATCCAAAGTTTAAGGGGGAGTAAGAACATTGACTTCTAGACAATACAGTCTAGGATTCAGACTTCAATGTCAAAGAGTTTGACTTCTGAACTTACTTTAATCATAGTAATTCAGAACTCGGTTTCATGATGAAGGATTTTGCATATGTTAAGGGGGAGCTTACATGTTTTATATTTTTACTGATATTTTCTGATTTTTTTTCAGGGGAGATTAAATGATTTACATTTTTAGATGGAATTACTATTCTCACCGGAGAATATGTAATATTGGCTTCTGATTACATCAGATTAGAACCCGTACTTCATTGGTAAAACTGATTATTACTATTCTCACCGGAGAATAAGTAATCATGGCTTTTGAATACTTAAGTTCAAAACACGTACTCAAATGTTTTCTTCTAAAGGATGCTAATTAGATAATTTTATTTCTAGAAGTTTTTAATTTGAGGGGGAGTTAGAAAACGTAATTGATATATCTTTTAGGGGGAGGAGATATAACTGTTTTATACTCTCATTGTTATATTTTTCTGATTAAATTGACTTTTTATAGGTATCGAGGGGGAGGATATATGAGGTTTTTGTCTAAGTGAGCTTCAAGGTATATTTTTCTTTACCTTACACTTCATCACTTGTTGAAAGATGAACAACTTTCACTTGTGAAAAATGGTTTCTTAAATGTTCAAACCACTTCCTATTCTAAAAATGTTTCATGAATTGCGAAGTGTGATTTTAAATGGTTTTGATTTTGGATACTTAATTGCTTATATGACCGTGTGTTCATAAAGATAAATACTTGTGTATTTTATTTTCATATACTTTGTCAAGTATTCATACACACATCGGTACAATATATTTCTTGACTTTGTTATTACCATGTATCAAATGTTTAATCTTTCTATGGTAATACTCCCGTTTGCTATTCACTGTTGTTTGAATCAAACGTCATTTCTTTTATACATGTACTTTCATTGAACATATGTTTATATTTTGTTCATATAAACATCTTACGTCTTTGATTTTCCAAAATTTTATTCTTCATGATAATTTGATCTGATCTTAATCATTGTCAGATTCTCAAAACATTTTTATTCTTTCATGAATATTCATTCATACGAAGTTTTGAGAAATCTTAAATGCTTAAAGTGCTCAAATTTCATTCTTATTCTTATGAGCATACTTTCACTGACAAATGATTTCTTGTGCTTAAATTGTCAAAGTAATCATTGTACAACACGTTCTTTTAGGACAATACATGGGATTCAATGTGTGAGCTTAAACGAACTTCCATGGATTCACGATAACAAGTGTTTCCTACCCAGGAAGTATTCCCTGAGTGATTGATGGGAGAGGGGTAAAAAGATTGAGTGTTGGTGTGTGAAGAGGTAAAATAGAAATGAGAGATTGGTTAGAAGTGAGCTTAAAAGATTAAAAGAAAGAGGGTGAGAGATCAGAGTAAAAGAATATTAGACTCTGCACCAAACTTCTTTCTGAGTCGGGCAGTCACATTACTAGTGTTTCACATTTCTTCGTGAATGACATTGAAAAAGGCACCTAGCCCATGCCATCTCTTGCATACAACCCCACTAGCTACTCATTCTTTTCTCAAAAAGAGAATGTTTCACATTTTCTGGGGAAGCAACACATAAGCTACCGGTTCTTCACTCGGAAGATACTAATACTGAAAAAGAAGGAAAGTTGCCCCACCTTCGACCCTTCATCATGCACATTGAGTCTGTGTATACCATTGCTGTCTCAGTGGTTTACATACTTTAAGCCTTATGAAACACAATCATTGTGATAATTCTTTCATAACACAAGCACGAGCACACAGAAAATTCGTTTTTCTGTCAGAACATTCATAGAATTACCTTGTGTTTTTCAATGATTGAATGGAAGTCCTGGGGAGTCATCATCAAACCAGCTCCTTATATTTTACATTTGTTGTATACAGTAACTTTGTGTTACTGACAGGCATTCCTAACTGTTTCATGTGTTGATTCAGAGTTACAATTCTTAATTTGTCTGAATTTGAAAAAATTCAGATGAATACATTCTTGAATCGACGGCTCATTCAGATCAGATGAACGATACTCTCATATCATTCATTGGGAGAGATTGTTATTGTTAAGTCTGATTTTATAGTAATCATTGTATTTATAGGCTTGGTCTTATACGGTGCTTAGATAGTTTTATCTGTTGTATAAGTCAAGGGTATTTAAGTCCCTTTGGTCTTGGTGTCTTGTAAGAAGTGAACGCATTCTATTCAAGATCATTCTACTTTGAACTACAAACTCTCTCTCTACTTTCTCTCTCTAAGATTTAGAGGATTCTTGGATTATCAATTGGTATCAGAGCAGGTCACGGGTTCGAATCCCATGGAGTGCATTTAAATGCCAAAGGCATGTTGTGCAACCATTGACTTCTAGCGAAGATCTTGTTAGTGCTGGCAGATGCTGGGGGGGGGGATTGTTGGGTCATTGACCAGCATCTTCCTAAATCGAAACGTGGCACTGGCTGCTACGCTATAAGGAAATAAAGTTGTGCCTTCTCCATCAGCAATTGCTTTTGGCGTAGTGGTAAGCGCTTGATCCTAACATGTGGTATCAGAGCCAATCTAAATCTGAGAGAATTGAGAGATTTGTTTTTCATAATATGAATTTGTGATTTAATCTGAAAATTTGATCGATTTTCTTGAATTTTTCAAGAAAATCTCGTTTTTGGATTTTTCATCAAATTCGGACTTGTTTGTGATCAAATTTCTTTGCAAATTGGTTTGTTGAATCCGTTTTTGGTTGTAAAATCTTTTGATTCACATCGATTTGGAAGAAAAACAAGTTTTAATTGTCGATTTTGAGGTTTTTGAATTTTCTGGAAAACGTATTTCATGATTCTGTTGACATCTCGATTTTTTGATTTTATGGTTTTTAATCGAAGTTGTTTGTCACAAAGTGTTAAAAAGGTGTTTCAAACATTTTTGTGCAAGAAATTTTCATTAAAAATCAGTTTTGTAATCGATTCTTGGAAGAAATCTGAGTTTCTTATCGCTTTGCGCCAGATCTCATCTTTGCGCGAGTTCGTCCGTGGTTTGCACGAGTTCATTTTATTTGCGCCAGTTCGTTTTGCTAAGTTCAGAGTTAATCGATCAAAGTCAAGGATTGAGTCTCCTTAGTCTAACGCAAAGAAAGCTTTGCGTCACCAAAGCTTCACGCAAAGCAAGTCTTGCGTCTTCTAAGTATCGCGCAAATAAAGTTCTCGCCACCCAAGTCTCACGCTAAGTCAGGTTTTCGTCATCAGTTCGAAGTGTGAAGTATAGTTCTCTCCAGATTCTTCTCACGCAAACTCAAGTTTGCGCCATCAGTGTTTCAAGCAAACTTAGTTTACGCCATTGGCTTCTCACGCAAAACCTAGTTTGCGTCACCCACAGTTCACGCAAATCTTCATTTGCGCCAGCTTACTCTCACGCAAACCTCTAGTTTGCGCCAGTTCAGTCCAACTTAGAAATTTTTTCTGTCTCCATGGATTCTGCCAAGTTTGCTTTTCAAGCTCAGTTTTACAAGAGTGATCTCATGATGCAATTGGGAACATATACTCGTCCACCAGTTTTAATCAATGAAGATGAGTTCACTCAGTGGCAAGATCGGTTCATTAATTTCATTGAGCGTCAGGCTAACAGAGAAAATATGATGAAGTCATTTTCTGAAGGACCGTTCATCAGACCTAAAAATGACACTCCTTTGACTGCTGAAGAAATTACATGCGAAAAAGCCGATCGAGAAGCAAAGTCCAATTTGATGCTAGCACTGCCTAACTCTATTTACAATCGAATTGATTGTTTCAAGCATGATCCAAATATGATGTGGACTCAATTAGAAAAGATCATGCTTGGGTCATCAGTTGCTACTCAAATACGCCAGACACGTTTCATGAATAATTTTGAGGAATTTAAGGCAAAGGACAATGAATCTCTGAAGGTTATCTTTGACAGATTTTGCACTGTGATTAATGATCTGAGAAAAATTAAAGTGGAAAAGACTGAGCTGGAAACAAATTTGAAGTTCCTCAATGCACTTCAACCGGAATGGAACAAATCTTGTCATCGCTTGAGGAATGATGTCAGGATATCTTCAATGCAAATCCAAGAGCTGTACCAGATCCTGATGATTGATGAATGCATAGTCACTGAGAAGAAGGCCAAAATTGAAAAGAAGAACAAGAAGACAGTGGACCCGATTGCACTTCTAACGAGACAACTGGCTGATCAAGCATTGTCTGATAATGCTTACAACGGGGCTACTGATGATGATGGCGAGGCTCTTCAGAAAGCAATGATCCTTCTCTCACAACATTATCAGAAAAAGTTCCAACCTCGGTCGGGTTCCAACAATTTTCGCTTCACTTCTGAGTCTAAAGTCAAAGTGCCCGAGCCAAAGACAGCTGCTGCCTGTTACAACTGTGGTAAGCCAGGTCACATAGCTAAGGAGTGTAGAGTGAAGAAGGTTCGGGATTCGGCATACTATCGGAAGAAAATGGAACTTGCCGAGAAAAGAGAAAACGGAACAACTTTGCTCGTAGAAGAGGAGTACTGGCTTGATCACTCCGATGATGAAGCTGACAATGTGGAGATTGCTCAAATGTGTTTAATCGGAGATGATCAGTCAAATGATGATGATGATACTGATGAAGATGAGGTAATTTCTGAGTTTAATTACAACTTCATTTTTTCTCAGATGACCATTATTATAACTGCTTTATCTGATCTTCGCTCGAAGTTTATATCTAAAAAGAATTTAAATTCAGAAAAGTCAGATTTGATTGACAAATTGAAATTTTTTTTGAAAGATGAAAAATCTATTTTGGTTCATACTAAAGAAATCTTTCAAAAGAAATTAGATGATTTGGAAAAATCAAATAAGTCTTATCTTGAATCTTTGACCGAAATGACCAGTTTAAAAGATAATTTTTCGTCTAAAATAAATGAGTTGGAAGAAAAATTATATCGTAGGAATCAATCTAAACAAAGTATTTATTTGAATAAACCGAGGAGTTATGAGTCTATAAAAGAAAAACGAGGACTTGGTTTTGAAAATGCTCATTGTTTAAATAATGCTATTGAAAAATCTCCTACTTTATATAAATACGATTATCTAACTCTTGCTCAATATGCTCCTCAATTTAAAATTGATTGGATGAATGAGAAGCAAGTGTTAGAAATCGAAAATGAGAAAAGGATGAATAATAAGAAAAAGAAAGTTTCTTTTGTTTATATGAGAGAAAATGCTAAATATTTTCCTGAAAAATTAAAGAAAAGGACGAAAAAGTTTAAATGAAATATCTTCTATTAAGTCTTCAGTATCTGATGATTATTTTGATATTTGTCATACTAACCCTAATAAAGAAAATATATCTCCATTTTCGTATGATTCTAAGAGCTATATTCCTCCGTTAGTGCTAGAAAGCAAAATCATTGATCTTGAAGATAAAATAGAAAATCATATTTTTCAAAGAAAAATTGAAACAGATGTAATTTTTTCGTTTTTCACTTCAAGTTTTGAAGAAAAAATTATTTTCTCAAAAACAAGATTATGTTTCAGGAATTTCTTCTGATTTTCAAGAAAATAAAAAGGAATTTCTAAAATCTGAAAACCTTTCTCAAAACTTTTCTGACTCCGAGGTTAGTTCAGATGTATTGATTGATCAGATGGGTGCCTTAGGTAAAATTGCTTCTTCGGATTCACTTATTAAAACGAATATTCTTGATGATTCTTTTACGCTCAATGATGATTATTATAAACCAAAGCGTAAAAGAAGAAGGTCAAAGAAGTCAAAGAAGAAAGATACTGATATTTCTGAAAATTCTAATTCTTCCGATTCAAATTTTACATATAGGACTTTGAGTACATCTTCAAGACAGATCTGGAGGGTGAAGCGGAAATCGGATGAATCTCAGAATGATGAGGATAGATGTGTAGACAAATTCTATAAAAGTGATTCATTTGCTTCTTGTAATAAAATTTCAAAATACTCTATAAAGCAAATGATTCGAATTTCAAAACATGTCTCATGTTCTTCCTCTGATTCTAGTTCTGATGATTATGCTTTCTCTTTTACTAATTCTTATGTTCGTCATTCTGATAATTTCTCTCGTGCTTATCGTGTCAAATCTAACAAATATTCCCCATCGAACTACAACTAACTTTCATGGACCTAATTATAAGTGGGTACCAAAATCTCAGATTAATTCTAAGTTGCAGGCATCTACTGTTAAGGGGGAGTAAGAGAAAGATGTCTTCTAAGTACTTCAGCTCAGAACCCATGCTTCAAAGACATCGACTTCTAGACATGTCAGTCTAGGACTCGTTATTCAATTTTTTCAATTTCTGACTAATGAGAAACTGTGAGTGCATCTACTTTATTCTGCTGCATTTATCTCTGATAATGATGTTGTCCCTGTTTTCTCATCTTTTAGAATCTGAGCAAAGTTTATTTCAACTCCTGAATTTGTCCAACCCACTTCTTTCATTTGAATTTGAGACACAATTTCATTATTCATTATGTGGAAGAAGGTATTATTGAATTATATTTTGTTTCAACTAAATATAAATTTGCCGATTTTATTTTATCAAATGTTTCTATTTTTCAAAATTCGGCATGTTGAATTTAAAAGTTTAAACTTTCACAAATTTTATTTTTTAAAGTAAAAGTTTTACAATTTTTCTTTCTTTTGAACAAAATGTGTGTCAAGGATAAATTTTCAAGTTGCTTTGTTTATATTGAAGTTGTTATATGTTCATCTTTCAAGTCTAACAAAATTCGAAAAGTCAGCAACATGTTTGTAACTTTTGATTCTGCTTTAAAGATATGTGATTCGGAATATTTATAGTTTACAATGCTTAGAAAACCTAAAAAGTCAGAATTCTAGATTGTAATGAAAATATGGGCTAAGCACTTAGATGTAAAACTGAGTGATTGAGATGAAAATTAAATATATAAAATACAGAAATCTCTAAGTTTAAAAATTTGTACCTGTGACCTTTCTGGTTTGGGAAAGTAAGTTCTGTGGGATGCTTGTCATCTGGTCCCCTAAGGTCATTTGATCTGGGAGTGATCGAACCCAAATCCTTTTATAGAATCAGATCAAAAGTCATGTTCTACTGGTATGAATGGGTTTAGGATATGTCGATGTAGCCTTTCTGATCTGGGAGAGTAAGTTCCAAGGGGTGCTTGACACCTAGTCCCCTAAGGCCAACTGGTCTGGGAGCGGCTGACCCAAGTCCTGCAATAGGGTCAGATAGAAAGTTACGTTTACGGCATGTTCTTTAGTTACCGAACTTTTTGATTAAAAGATGCCAAAGTGCATAAGCTTAAAAGATGCCAAAGATCACACTCATGTGAAGATGCCAATGTGCACAATACTAAAAGATGTCAATGAGCACACATCTCATGATACTTGGTGATATGTTTGTGTTGCGATAAACCTGTAAATTTGTGAAAGTCTTAATTTTTGATGGCTTAGTGTGAGTACATGCAAAGTTCTCTATTATATTTTTAGAATTGCATTTTTCTTGAAGCTAATCAAAGTTCGCATGCAAGCACACTGAATAGATAGCTGGAAAATTTTGAAACTGAACATGTCTTAACTTGATTTGCAATGAAACTTGTTTCTGTATCCAAATACATTCATTTGATTTCATTTGATGGATTTTATTGTGATATTTTACTAAGTAGAATTTAATTTGTATAGTGTTTAAATTTTTATATATTTAGTCGTTTCAAAATATATATTTAGTATATTTTTCTTTCTACATTAATGTTTCCTTTCTTGTGTTCTCATATCTTTTTAAGTGGGTATGTGCATTATTCAAGGAGGAGTGAATAAGGAGAATTTTCTGAAAGATAATATCTGATTCTCTATATGAATGCTAACTTGAATTGTCAAATTTAGTGCATTTGTGTAGGGGGAGTCAAAGAGCTTATCAGGTAAAATTTTCTGAGTTTAAGTCAGTTTTGCGCCAACAGTTGGTAGCGCAAACCTCACTTTGCGCCACCTTCGTCTAGCGCAAACTTCACTTTGCGCCACCAACGTGTCGCGCAAATCTTCCCTCTTCCTCCTTTACTCTGATTTTGCAGATCTTAAGCTGTCTCGTTTCCAACATTTGCATGACCAAGTTGATCCAGATCATCAAGGTCATGAGGGGGAGAAGTTAAGGAGATGATAAAGAGACAAAGAGTTCAAACATTTATCTGCTGATCAAGATTTGCTCACGATTCTATTTTTCTCATCCATACTAGTCTTTTGTTGTTCCAGCTCCGATCATCACAGTTCATTCAAGTTTATTTGAAAGACGTGAATCGTCTAGAGCACAAGCTGATGAACCGATTGTGCTTTCAAGCTAATTACAAACAGGTCCAGTCTTGTCAAGACAGCAAAAGCAATTGAGCCTGAAAAATGCTGAGAAGAAATTTTTTTTTAAGTCAAGAAGCTTCTTCACAAAGTCGCTTAGATGGTCCGTGCTGATTCAGAAGATTGATTTTGAAGACCACAGCGCCAATGATTACTAAGGGGGAGATTGTTAAGTCTGATTTTATAGTAATCATTGTATTTATAGGCTTGGTCTTATACTGTGCTTAGATAGTTTTATCTATTGTATAAGTCAAGGGTATTTAAGTCCCTTTGGTCTTGGTGTCTTGTAAGAAGTGAACGCATTCTATTCAAGATCATTCTACTTTGAACTACAAACTCTCTCTCTACTTTCTCTCTCTAAGATTTAGAGGATTCTTGGATTATCAGTTATTATTCATCAATGGGGAGATTGTTCATATTTCACCAAAGGGAGAGATCATGAAGACTGTGCTTACTTGTTCATTTGGGGGAGATGTTCTAAAGACCGATCTAAACTTGAAGAGTTTTGATGATTTTGATTCTCACAATTCATCAAAAAGGGGGAGATGTATCAAAGTTCAAGTTCAGATGAAAGGTTTACATCAGAATTGGGGAGATAAATCAGTGTTCAAGATCAGATGATTTTTTAAAGTCAGGTTGAAAGTTGAAGAAATGATTGTTGTAAAGGAGGAGATTGAAGATGTTTGAAAAGACAAAGAAAGAGATTTACTTTAAAGTTGAAGAATGTCAAAGTTTCGAAGTTTGTTGAAAGTTTCAAAGTTTTGAAGAAAGTCAAAGATTGAAGAAAAAGTTGACTATTCAGAACGCTTAAAAGTTAATCCAAAGGGGGAGACAAGTATAAAGAGTTGTCAAAGATCATACAAAGTGTAAAAAGACTTGAAGATGTCAAAGCTATGAAAGAGCTAAATCTGAAAAAGAATTCAAAGTTGAAGATTTTTCTGAAGATAAGAAGACCTGAAGATTATTGTCAAATTTTTTTTAATCTTGAATCCAAAGGGGGAGATTGTTAGACTGATATTGTATTCAAGATTAAAAGTGAGGGTCAAGTTTGTAATTGTTGTTTAGTTTGAAGGTTTAATTGTAAAGTCAACAAAAGTTGACTTAGTATAAATAGTTTAGGTTTCCTTGTAATCTTGTAGACACGCATACTTGATACGAACTCAAAGATTGGTAATCACACAGAGAACACACACAGTTGACAAGTGAGATATGTGACACCTAGTTAGATCTGTGATTAAATTGTAATAAGATGATATGATCTAATACAAATATGTTGTTAAACTGTGTTGTGATTATATGCTAGTATTTCTGGGTCACATAAAGTCCCCACTAAACCAACTGACTGACTCATATGCCTATAGATCCAATGCATTACAGTCTAAAACGTTACATGACTTAAATGAATGAACTAATGCATTCAAAACATGTAACTGTCAATTAAGATGCAACTAAGTACACCGTACGTCCAAGGCCCCTTAACGAGCTACCAAAACTGAACAAATGTTCCAAAGACTCAACCGAGTACAAATCAAGCCCCAAAAGGCTTAATAGACGTTTGGCTAAAACACGAGAGCTGATATGGTTACATAAACCAAATTACATCTTTCCCCAAAACTTTGTTTCTCAAATCATAATTGGCCTTCGACCCAAACCAAAAGATTTTCCATTTCTAAAATGTTTCCCCAAAGTCGGGAATGACCCAAAACCAAAGGACTCACACATTCGTACTTTTCAAAACATCCCATTTCATGAATGATGCATAAAACCCGACAAACACTTAAAAGTGCATTTTTGACCAAATATTTATTTATGCAATAAATCATCAAAACACATTCATTTATGACACATTAATCAAGATGCCCAAAAATCCCAAACATGGGTGTTCTACAATGTTTATAAAGTTAAACACTTCAAATAGTCAAAAGTTACCAAATAACCCAACAGTTGACAATGTTGACAATTTCATGTAAAACACATAAATACTTTAAAATGGACATTTTGGCATGTGTTAGAGCATAAATCTGTTGGATACAAGATCAAGAAGACCGAAGGTCAAAGTTCAAGAAAGTCAAAGCTGAGAAAGTCAACTTTCATTAAAGTCAAAGTCTATTTGTAATAAAAGTCAAAGTTTATTGTATTTGTATTTGTTTTTCCTTTTAATTCTTGTAGGTATAAATAGCTTTGTATTTTCTGTTTTTAATAGATGTAACGAACTGAGTATCTTGTAGAGAGAGAGAATACGTTTGAGAGAGAATTGTAGAGAAAGGGAGAGAGAGTTCTAGAGAGAAAAGATTGTAATTGTTGAATTGAGATTGAATCAAAACAGGTAATTGTTTGAAACTTGTTTGTTGATTAATTTTTTGTGATTAGAAACTAGAATCTAGGGAATATCAATTGGTATCAGAGCAGATCCAAATCGAAATCAAATCAAGAAATCAAGAAAAGTTTGTTGTTACTGTTCATCGTCACTGTTCATCGAAGTTCAAATCGAATTTCGAGTTTTAGTGCAAATTAGGTGTTGAAATCGATCAGAGTTTGTTCATATAGTATAATCGATCATGTTTGTATGATTTGATTTGTAAATTGCACTGTAATTTTCTTGTAATTTTGTATTTTGTTGAAGTTTTTGTTCACGAGTTCTAAACACTGTAATCGAGTCGATTTGTATAGATTTGTGTTTTAGATCGAAATTAGTTGATTGTATTGTGTTCTCGATGAATATGTGAGTAAATTCTCAAAGTTTGGTGCGGAAATTCAAAGTTTAGATTGAATTTTTGGTGAATCAGATGAAGAACACGCAAGGAATCTGAAGAACGCGCAAGATCTACAAAACGCGCAAGTTCATTCGTTAGAACGCGCAAGCTGAAGAATCTCAGTTTTGGTCAAAAACGCGCAAGGCATTGTTAGCGAGTTCTAGAAACTCGCTAATCGAAGTCTGCGAGTTTTGAAAGTTGGGAAATTTTTTCTAAGGACCAGAACACGCACGTAGTGGTTAGCGAGTTCTACAAACGCGCTAATCGAAGGTTGCGAGTTTGAGCAGGAACAGTGATCTGCGAGTTTGGTTGATCTGCGAGTTTTATCAAAACGCGCTAGTAGTGACTAGCGAGTTTCTCAAACGCACACGTCTCTATCTGCGTGTTTATCAGTGAATAGTATCTTACGAGTTTCAGCGACTTGCGAGTTTTAGCGACTTGCGAGTTTCAACAATCTGCGAGTTTCAGTGTTCTGCGAGTTTTGAGCTTCTGCGAGTTCCACAGTGATTTGCGAGTTTTCATACTTAGAATTTTTTTTTCTGAGAAGTTTTTAAAACTGTAATATGCCCCCGTGCTAAGTCTGCGGAGGGGGACATATTTTTTTTGTGATCAAAATTTCTGATTTTATATTTCAAGTTTTCTGTATTTTCTTGATTGTTTCATTTGGACTAACGATTAGTTTCTAGTTTCTTATTGCATATATCTTTTCAAAACAGGTACATTCAAGATGACTTCCAAAGACGCTCTTTCCATTGGCACTGATGTCAAGCCTCCTGTTCTGTTCAAAGGAGAATACGAACAGTGGAAAGATAGATTTCTGGATTTTGTAGACAGACATGCAAATGGGGAAAGCATTCTGCTGTCAATTACAAAAGGTCCTATGGTACCAAGCACAGTTCAAATACCTGATGATGATTCATCTGATAGTGAAGATGGTACTGAGGAAAGAGATCAGAAAATGAAAACAGTTCCAGTTGAATATGCTCAGTATTCTGAAGAACAGAAAAGCCGATATAAAGCTGATAAGCAAGCAAGATCTCTTCTTCTTCAAAGTATCCCGAATGACATCTATGTTAAAATAGACAGCTATAAGGCAAATGCTAAGAAGATGTGGGATCAATTGCAGAAAATGATGATGGGATCCAAAGTAGGGAATCAGATGAAAGTAGCTAACTGCATCAATAGCTACGAGGAATTCAAAGCAAAAGAAAATGAGAGCCTAGAGGAAACCTATGAGAGGTTTGTGCTTCTTCTGAACGAACTCTCAAAGAACAAAGTGAAGAAGAAGCAAATTGAAAACAACGTCAAGTTTTTAAGCATTCTGCAATCGGAATGGAAGAAACATACCCGTCGGATGAAGCAGATGAAAGACTTGAGCGACATACCTCTTCACGAAGTCTATGAGACTTTGCGTCAGAATAAAGAAGAAGTTGAAGAGAAAAGAAGTGAAAAGAAGAAGAAAGATGAGAAAGTTTCTGATCCTATTGCTCTAGTGGCCGGAGAGAAGAAGAAAGAAAAGAAAGAGAAGAAGAAAAAGAAGAAAGTGCTTACAAGTTCTGAATCTGAATCTGAATCAGATGGTGATGATGGAGAAAGTCTCAAACAAGCCATGCTTTTACTGACCCGAGCTTTCCAAAAGAAATTCTACAAGAAGTCGTGATCCAATTCTCAAATATATTCTTCATCAAGCTCCAAGAACCATGAGCACCGAGAAAGAGTTGAAGGAAAGCGACATGAAGAGAACATATATGTTGAGAAGAAACCCGATGAAAGGAAGAAGTTTGTGAATGATTACACAGTTGCTGAGAAGCCAACAAATGATCCAATTAAATGCTACAACTGTGGCAAGATTGGACATTTTGCTAAAGATTGTAGAAAGCCAAAGGTTCGAAACTCTCAGTATTATCAGAACAAACTGCTATTGGCCAAACAACAAGAAGCGGGCATAGCATTAATGGCTGAAGACGAATTTTGGTTGGATCATTCTGATCAAGAGGATGACAAAAAGAAAGAAGAAACTGCTCATCTCTGTCTAATGGGAAAAGAGGTCAAGTATGATGAGTCAGATGATGAGACAGCTGATGAGGTATTAAACTTAACTGTAAAAGATTTCATAACCAAAATGGAAGCTATGATGGTGGAGCTTAATGATCTTCAAGTAAAACTGAAGAAAGAAAAAGACAGAGTTGCTAAAAGAAACAACAAGATCTTTGAGCTTAATAAGTCTGTTATTGGGAACAAAGATCTAATTGATTCTTTACGCAAGTCTGCTTCTGATTCTAAACTTCAAGTAGATTGTTTTGAAAAGAAGATTTCTGATTTTGAAGTTAAAATTTCTAAATATGAGTTTGAGAAGAAAGAATCTGCATTAACTGTTCATAAATTGCAGGTTGAGAACAAGCTTTTGAATAAGAAGGTAAATGGTCTGGAAGCCAAACTCTATGCAAGAGGCTAAACAGATCAAACCATTTTTCTCAATGAACCTAACGAAGAGGCTGATGTTAAGGAAAAATGGGGACTTGGTTTTGAAAACCCCCATTACTTAAAGAAAGCCATCAGAAAACAACCAGCACTTTATAATTTTGATTTTCTTGCTTGTGCTGGTAAACATACTCATTTAAAACCCAAATTTGTTACCAAATTACCAGAAGAAGTTGAGGCCAAAGAAACTGTAAATAGAAACAATGTAAAGAAAATGCAACTACCATTTAACTATGCAAAGTTAAATGATAGTTATCTTTCAGAAACACCAAAAGTTCTTTCAAACGACTATTTTGCTAGTTATTCTGTTTCTGAGATGGAGGAAAAACCTTCTATTGCAAAAGTCTATGTTCCTCCACTTGTTCTGGAAAGCAAAATATTTGAGCTGGAAAATGTTTTATGTGATGAAAAACTTTTGGTTGATATTCAACAAAGTGTGTTTTCTACAGTTTTAAAGAACACCGTTTTTCAATTTAAATCTACAAAGTGTTCTACAGTTTCAAAGAAACCTCAAACTTCGTCTGATAATTTTGATGACTTATTTGTGTCTGCAAATGATTTTTTAAACTCTGATGATGGGTGCATAGAAGAAATTGATATGTTTGACTTCAATGCTCCTCTTCCTGATCATTCTACTTGTCTTATAGATGATAAAGTGTTACCAAGTGTTATTAATATTGGTGAATCATTAACTAAGGTTGATGAACCAATTTCTGTAACTGCTGATTACTATGCTCGAGGTAAGAAACATAAGAAACAGCGATTACAGAAACAGAAATACATTGGTAAACAAAAGAAAACTCAGTTTCAGAAATATGCTTTTCCTAATAAATCTAAATCTTTTGTTTCAGATATAAGCAAGAAAAGGTTGAAAGCTCGAACTAAATGGCGACCAAAAAGGAAGGATGATGAGATAGCTGAATCAGTTTCTAATAACTCTTGTAATAGATCAGTTAGTAGTGATAATGATGTAACTGATCAATTTGCTTCACATAAACAAAACCTTGTAACTTCTTACAAGCGGTATTCAATAAAGCAACTGATTAAATTATCTCCTATTACCACTAAATCTTATCATTATCGGAGAAATGATTTTGCTTATTCTCATAATTCTTCTGATTGGTTTGGAATTTATCATGTGTATTCTTCAAGATCAAATATTTTTAACGTTTTTCAAAAGAACAGAGGGTCCATTTTCAAATGGATACCAAAATCTTGTGCTAATCTGTTAGGACCCGTTTTTAAATGGGTACCTAAAGTTATTGTTTCCTGATTTCTCTTGCAGACCCGGCATATGTGGTACTTGGATAGTGGATGTTCCAAGCATATTACTGGGCAAAAAGCTTTATTGTCTAATTATACAGAGAAATTCAGTGGAGATGTCAGATTTGGAAACGATCAACTTTCACCAATCTTAGGATATGGTGACATCATTCAAGACAACATAACGATTAAGAAGGTGAGTTATGTCGAAGGTTTAGGGCACAACTTGTTTATCATCGGTCAATTATGTGATAAAGGGTTAGAGGTCAATTTCAAAGCTAAGAGATGTTCGGTTCGTACTGAAGACGACAATGAACTCTTAGTCGGAAATCGAAAGACAAACCTCTATACCATCAATCTTTCAAAGGTACATAATGACAGTCATGTTTGCTTATTGTCAAAAGCTTCGATGCAGCAAAGTTGGCTCTGGCACCGAAGACTATCACATCTGAATTTTCGTTATATCAACAAGCTGGTTAGTAGAAAATTGGTAAAAGGACTTCCTGAGCTCAAATACGAGAAAGAACACTTATGTGCTGCATGTGAGAAGGGTAAGATGAAGAGAGCCGCACATAAACCGAAGCCTGAACCAAACACCAGTTCTCCACTAGAGTTATTGCATATGGATTTGTGTGGTCCGATGAGAACACAAAGCTTAGGTAGAAAGAAATACGTGTTGGTTATTGGGGACGATTACTCAAGATACACGTGGGTCAAATTTCTTCGATCAAAAGATGAGACGCCTGAAGTTCTCATTACTGTCTTAAAGACGACCCAGGTGAAAATGCAGCGACAAGTCAAGTTTCTTCGAACGGACAACGACACAGAGTTCAAAAACAAGATAATTGAAGAATATCTCGAATCGGTCGGGATATCACATCAGTACTCTGCTGCTCGTACGCCTGAACAAAATGGAGTAGTCGAAAGGCGAAATCAGACGCTAGTCGAGGCCCTCGTACTATGCTCAGCCAATCCGATCTACCTCTATTCTTGTGGGCAGAAACTGTGTCAACTGCATGTCATACTCAAAATCGGTCCATAATACACCGCCGTTTTCAAAAGACTCCATATGAGCTGATCAACAACAGAACACCAACAATCAAGTATTTTCACATATTTGGGTGTAAATGTTTTGTGCTTAACGACAGAGAGAGTCTGAATAATTTCAGTGCTAAGGCGGACGAAGGCATCTTTATTGGCTATTCTTCAACATCTGCAACATATCGTGTTTATCTGAAGAAGTCAAAGACAGTCGTCGAGAGCGTTAATGTAACATTTGATGAAGATATGGCTTCTGAACAACTCAGTTCAGAACCCGTTATCACTGGAGTATTAGCTTCTGGGCAGATCAGTCCAGAACCTGTTTCTACAGAGAAAAATTCGGATAACGCTTCTACTTCAGTTTCACATTTATCTGATTTAGATTAGTTATTTGAATTATTTTATGATGAGTTTCTAGGATCTAATTTGCCTAAATCTGCTGTGACTGACAGGTCTGAAGACACAAGCTGCAATCATCCAGTCACTTCAGAAGTTTTAATTGAACTTGTATCCCCCGTTCAGTCAGAAACTCATATTCCATCAGCTACTCCTATAGTTGAAGATATACAAGTAATTGCTAAGCCAAAAGTATCTATATCAGTTAGGTGTGATACAATGTCTACTCAACAACCAGAGTCTGCTGTTCCATCTGATGCTTCTGCACCTGAAACTTCAACTACAAACCTCCCTCCTATTATTCAATCTGAAGAGTCTGATAGTGGATTTTTAGATGATGATCATGTTCAAACTTCATATACTCCACTACCTCATGAGCATCGCTGGACCAAAGAGCATTCATTACATCAAGTAATTGGAGATCTCAACAACCCTGTACAAACTAGGTCAGCGACTCTTAATCAATGTATGCATGACTCATTCCTCAGCAAGATAGAGCCCACGCGAGTATCAGAGGCTTTAGCTGATTCGGATTGGGTATCTGCTATGCAAGAAGAATTAAATCAGTTTGAAGCCCTGAAGGTCTGGAGATTAGTTCCAAAACCGGAAGGTAAATTCGTGATTGGCACTAAATGGGTATTCAAAAACAAGAAGGATGAAGATGGTATCGTTAAAAGGAGCAAAGCTAGACTTGTTGCCAAAGGTTACCGGCAAAAGGAAGGCATAGACTACGATGAGACGTATGCTCCAGTAGCGCGTATAGAAGCAATCCGCATGTTTCTAGCCTACGCAGCTCATAAGAATTTCACAGTCTATCAGATGGATGTGAAAACAGCCTTTCTGAATGGCATTCTTAAGGAGGAAGTATACGTGTCTCAACCAGAAGGGTTCGTCAATCCAGATAAGCCAGATCATGTCTACATCTTGGACAAAGACCTGTATGGTTTAAAACAAGCCCCTCGAGCATGGTATGATGTTCTATCTAAATTCTTGGTCAAGTCCGGTTTTTCCAAAGGTAAGGTTGATACCACTTTGTTCATCAAAAAGGAAAAAACCGATATCATCCTTATTCAAATATATGTTGATGATATAATATTTGGCTCTACAAATCCTAAATATTGCAAAAACTTTTCTAACCTCATGGTGTCACGTTTTCAAATGAGTATGATGGGAGAGATGAATTTCTTTCTCGGATTACAAGTTAAACAGTTTTCAACAGGGATTTTCATTAACCAATCTAAGTACATTTTGGATATTCTTTGGAAGTTCAATATGGAAAATTGTAAACCAATTGGAACCCCAATGGCACCAGGTACTGAAATTAGCACTGATCCTTCGGGTAAAAGTGTTGATGTTAGGACTTATAGAGGTATGATAGGATCGTTAATGTATCTTACTTCAAGTAGGCCAGATGTTATGTTTTCAACATGCTTATGTTCTAGATATCAGGCTACTCCAAAAGAATCCCATTTGGCTGCTGTCAAAAGGATTTTTAGGTATCTTAAGGGGACTGCAGATCTTGGTCTGTGGTATCCTAAGGATACTGGTTTTCAACTGACTGCCTATTCAGATGCAGATCATGCAGGTTGCATGTTGGACAGAAAGAGTACTTCAGGTCACATTCAATTTCTTGGAGACAAGCTCGTTAGCTGGGCATCAAAGAAACAATTATGCGTTTCCACATCCACTGCTGAAGCAGAGTATGTAGCTGCTGCCAGTTGCTGCTCTCAAGTTCTGTGGATGAGAACACAGCTGCGAGACTATGGATTCAAGTTTGATAAAATTCCAATATATTGTGACTCGAAGAGTGCAATCGCGATATCTGCTAATCCTGTCCAGCATACGAAAACTAAACACATTGACGTCAGGTATCATTTTATAAAAGATAATGTAGAAAAAGGAACAATTGAACTTTATTTTGTAAAGACAGATTATTAACTTGCAGATTTATTTACCAAACCCTTAGATGAAAAGAGATTTAATTTTCTTGTCTCTAAGCTTGGTATGTTAAATCTTAAGACATAATCGGTTGTTACCTCATAAAGTTACGTATTGTTATTTTTCATCATTTTCTTTATCATTATGTGTGAAAGATATCTGCACTTTAATTGTTTGCTCATGATCTCAGGGGGAGTAAGAGAATATTTTAGATGATCTACATTATTTTGAGGGGGAGCATAACTAATTTCTGCATTTTACTTAAATGACAAAATTTTTGTAATGCATGATTTCAAATCAGAACTCGTACTTTAATCGTTTTACTGCTTTATATATTTTATATTTGAATAATTTTGTGAATAAATTTTCTTTGACTAGACTTTGAGACTTATGTAGATTGAGAGAAGATGACACGATCATATCTTAATGACTACAACTGACTTTATGAGAATTTAGATTGCGCGAAAAGGTAAATTTCTTATCTTAATCTCATATATGATTGAAAGAAGGACAACTTTCAATCATAGAAAACATGTTCTTAAAATGTTCAAACCACTTTCCGATTCTTAAACAGATTTCATAAATTGGAAGTGTGATTTTTAAATGTTTTCATTTTAATTTGTGCTTCAAAGTTTATAAACCGTGTGTTTCCAAAGATAAATACTTGTGTATTGTCTTTTCTATATACTTTCAAGTATGCACACACACCGGTTTATTTTTTGGTCAATTTGTTCTTACCATGTCTCATATTGAAACATAATTTCGATGGTAAGACACCCCACTTGTACTTTAAAGAATTTTGAGCGATATTTCATTTCGAAACATCATTTCAAGAATGTCTATATTTTTGTTTCGTATAGACAATATCCATTATTCTTGACCATAAGCCTTAATTGATATATAATTCATTTCTGATCATTTTCATACAATGTCAGATTTTCAAACAAGCCTTTTGCATTCATATTCATTTATTTCATATACTTGTTTGAAAATGCTTCAATGTCTAAAAATGCCCAAATCTTCATGATTATATTTTATGAGCATACATTCATCTGACATTTGTATATGAGCTTTAACTGCTAAAGTTAAACCATTTGAGCAACATTATGCTTTCATAGGATTATATGGGTTCTTTGTGCTAGGAATTAACTGAACTTCTATGAAATCACGTTAACCAGTGATTTCTACCCAAGAAGTTAATCCATAGAGATTGAGTGTGAGGAGTCTAAAAGAAATGAGAGTGGGTTGTGTGTTGAGGGAAAATGGAAATGAGAGTTTGGTTAGTAGTGAGCTTAATGACTAAAAAGAAAGAGGGTGTGAGATCAGAGTAAAAGAATATCAAACTCTGCACCAACTACTTTCTGAGCCGGGCAGCCACATTACTAATGTTTCACAATTCTTCATGAACGTTATTGAAACAGGCAACTAGCCCATGCCTACTCTTGATATAACCCCACCAACCACTCATTTTCTTCTTAAAAAGAAAGTGTTTCATATTTTTTGGGGACGTAGCATATAATCTATCTGGTTTTCATTTGGAAGATCTGGATATTGAAAAAGAAGGAAGTCTGCCCCACCTTCGCACTTCAATCATGCACATTGAGTCTGTGTTTATCTACTGTTGTCTCAGTGGTTTACACTATGTTGAGCCTTAAAAAGCAATCTTTCGTGCTTAATTCTTTCTACACTTGCACGAACACACAAAGAATTTGTTTCTTTGTCATAACATTCATAGAAATTGCCTTTGTGGTGTTTCGATGATTGGATGGAAGCCCTGGGGGAGTGAACATCAAAAAGCTCCTTTATATTGTGTATTCGTTACACACAGTGACTTCGTGTTACTGACAGACATTTTAACTGATTCATTTGTTGATTCATGGGTTACATATTCTTATTTTGTCTAGATTTGCAAAGATCTAGATGAATACTTGGTTATGGATCACAGAATCAGAGGCTTAGTTTGACAAATCAGAATGGTCAAAGACATTTCTTGGAAGAAAAGTTTTGATGATATAGATGCTCAAATTATCAAAAAGGGGGAGATGGTATCAAGAAATGATAAAGTTTTGAGAGATGATTTTCAGAAATGTCCAAGTCAGAAAAGTTCAAAGTAAAGATTTGAAGATTTGAAGAAGATCAAAGAATTTATGAAGATTTGAGGAAATTTTCTTTGAAGATTATTTGCTAAAGCAATCCGCGCTGATTCTGAAGATAATTTCTTTCCAAAGTCTGAAAGTATTATATGAAAGTTTTGGGGAAATTGTTAATCGTTTGAAGACAGTTTTGGAAAGAATGTCATTAAAGAAAAAGGGGAGATTGTACTGACAGAGCTTAAAGTGAAGACTGAATTGCTAGATCTTTCAACAATGATCTTGAATCCAAAGGGGGAGATTGTTAGATCATAAATCTGTTGGATAAAAGATCAAGAAGACTGAAGGTCAAAGTTCAAGAAAGTCAAAGCTAAGAAAGTCAACTTTCATTAAAGTCAAAGTCTATTTGTAATAAAAGTCAAGTTTATTGTATTTGTATTTGTTTTTCCTTTTAATTCTTGTAGGTATAAATAGCTTTGTATTTTCTGTTTTTAATAGATGTAACGAACTGAGTATCTTGTAGAGAGAGAGAGAGAATACGTTTGAGAGAGAATTGTAGAGAAAGAGAGAGAGAGTTCTAGAGAGAAAAGATTGTAATTGTTGAATTGAGATTGAATCAAAACAGGTAATTGTTTGAAACTTGTTTGTTGATTAATTGTTTGTGATTAGAAACTAGAATCTAGGGAATATCAGCATGTACAACGTTTTCACAAATCAACTTGAACTCACCTTGCTAGATTTAGGCTAAATCTAGATTTTACCCCAACTTGAGCTCCTTTGAAGAACACTTTGATCCTCAAGCCAAAAACTTCTGAAAACCTAGATCCATACATTTCCAACCATAAAAACCCATATTCAACCATATAGAGTCATTCCCTAAACATTATACATGAAAATCTCAATTTATACCAAAACCCTAATTTCCATAGTTGAAGAGAAGAGAAGATTACCTTTACCAAAGCTTGAACCCATCAACAATACTCTTCTAGATCTCCAAAATAAACCTCAAACTTCTAATCTTCAAGATGGTGAAAAGAGGTGGATGAAACCCTAGAAGCATTGGTGAAGAAGATGAAGATGGAAGGTTTATAGCTCTAGCTTCCAAAACTTGCTAGGTGAAGAAGAATCATTGGTTTTAGAAGGAAGACTCCCAAAAATGAGTTAGGGTTCGATTTTGGGGTTTAGGGTTCGGTTTGGGAAGGAAAGGGGAAGAGGTTTGGGTTTGGGGTGAGAAAATGGGGTTCTAGGCCGATTTTACCCCTTTTGGTGCATCCAGTGGCTCTACGCGGGTAGCGGCGCGGGTCCATCCGCGCGGCCCAATGCCGCCCAATCTCTTCCTGCCCGCTGGCTGATTTGGTCATAACTTCTTCGTTTTAACTCCGATTTAACTCCGGAAGGAACCGTGGGACTTGTAATTGAATCCTTCATCTACCAAGACTATAAAATATAGGATTCAAATCCAAAATCCTATATCTTATTTTTCCCTAAAATACCGATTTCTGTATTAACTTGAAATGATACCTTCCGAAAATCGGGGTGTTACATCGAACAATTCCATGAATTTTGATTTGAATGAAGCACTCTCGTTTGAAAATGTACCACCTCCATTCATGCAATCCATAATTTTGATTTTAATCAATAGAGCTTGTTTTTGGCTTGTGTATTTGGGTTTTTATTTTCTAATTACTTAATACGACCCCCGAACTTGGCTTTTTGCATGGCTCCAAATCATTTTTGGTTTTGTGGCATATTTTTCTTTGCTTTTGCCCTCACCATTTGAATTTCGACCTAACCCATTTTTGGAATTCTCGAGTTGCTTCTGTCGCCACTGTGGTGACAGAAGTGGCCACTTAGGCTTTGGGGTGTATGGATAAAAAAAATATGTATTTTTCTCAAGTTTCCCCACCCCCCAAACTGAAACTCACAATGTCCTAATTGTAAAAATGCAGACAATTATGGTTTGTGCATTTTAGGCTTGGTGTCAATTGGGAAAGTGTATGGGCTAATTTTGCGAATAACGACCTACATCATTTTAAACTTAATGATTATGGACACAATCTAGAGTGTGTACCTGAAAGAGATGTTAACATAAACGAGAAATAGATACAAGCAGTCATGAGAATATCAAATAGAAGCAAACCACAAAGTAATACACCATAAAGTTTAACAACCCATCGATCCACGAGTTAGAACAAAAGAAACACCACAAAAGCCTAAAAGCAATAACCAACGAAATGTTCAACAACACATGTGATGATGATCCAAGGATGCTCACGGTTCACTAACCTGAGCAGGTTGACCGACTTCGGACACCGAAGTGGCGGGTGTCTCGAAACTGGCAGCGGTACATCGAGTAGTACGGCGAGTGGGGTCGTTCAGAAGCCGAACCTGAGGAGGGCAGAGACCAACGGGGAAGGGCGAGAGCGTAGCAACACGGACATGATCGTTCTTGAAGTAGAATCCTTTAATCACCCGATTCCAATCACGGTGGTACTGCCAAAAGCATACGGACCGTGCCTCTAAACCTGCGAGACAATCCTTATGCTCCTGAAATTGTTCTTAGAGAGTCTTTAAAATCAAAGTCTGTTCCTCTCGTTGCGCAGCAAGAACTGACAACCACGTGTCTGATCCATAACCTGCACTGCTGTCCACAGATTTGTGTGCGTGCGACGAACCTTCTCCCATGGTCAATTTTGAAGCTGGTGGAAGCATAGGTTGACCGGAGGCTGTTGTCGTGACAGGAGCTTCGCCAGAAAATCAAGCCGAACACATAATGCGCTGAACTATACCCTGATCAATGTGGGAAGAGCTAGTAAAAATTTCATCGCTTGGATGCGATGGAACACGGGTTGCACTCATCAATTTTGTCAGTAAAGGGAAAATAATCCATGATCCGGACCGTGATGCAATAAGCTTTAGAGCATCAAGCACGATGGGGCCAAAATCGAATGGTAACTCCTTCAAGATACAATACAGAAGGACGCACTTTTCCTTCGAGAGGGTGCAATAATGGGCCATAGGCAACAAATTGTGCTGAAGAAACGGAAACCACAAACTTCCTTCCATATTTAGTGTCCCCGATTGGATGCTCAATTTGTTCGGGTCAAAAAGGGGCATAAACTAGGACATCATAAGCGTGGCCACGATATCCATATTGGTCTCAAGACTGGTGCTCTCTACTATTTTGGCAAAATTACAAGTTGTCAGGGCCGTCATCCCAAAAGCTTTAGACAAAGTGCGGGGGCCCCAAAATTTACAGTCTTCCTTCGAATGGAAACTGTAATGCCTTCAGCCGCTGCCATTGCGACGTAAAATTTGCGAAGCCAAGAGGCATTCGCCTTTCCAGGGTGTGAAATAATACCTTCCCATTTGAACGTCATAAGATGGTGCTTGATGTGCTGAATGGAGATGACCAACTGGGGATCGAACCCTCGCTCCATCAACAGTTTGGAGGCAGGAAAAGGATTGTACTTGTCATCGGGGGAGGGGGGTTGAATGACATAAATCGTACGCGGTTTGGATGAAGTTGAGGATGGGCCCCGCGTCTGTTGACGCTTAGGCTTGCGAGATGAAGTCGTATGTCCGCGCTTGTGCTTTGGTGTAGATTGAGGATCGGGTGTGTATTCCTGATCAGAAGCCGAAGAGGAGACTGGCTTTTTACCACTGGCTTTTGAAGTATCGATAGGGGAGGGTGTGGCTTCAGAGGAATCGGACGAGGTGCCATCAACAAAATTTATAGTGGAAGAGGAGCTGGAAGTGGCCACCTTGTCGGCACCGTGGCAAGGGGTTTTTTCAGGCCAAGGGTTAGTGGGTGATGGTGGTTGCTCAACACTCGGGGTACCTATGTCATCCCCAAGTTGATTTAGGTCAAACTCGGGTATGGTCACCGATGGACCAAAAAGGGGGTTGAGGAAGTCGCCGACATCATTTAATCGGGTTTGAGGGTTAAAAAGGGTTGTGGTAGAATGGGTGGTGCGTACGGTGGTGAGTATAGCAGGGATGGTGGTTATCGGCGGTTGAGTGGTGGTTGGTGGCAGTTTATCGACGGTTGGGGTGGTTATGGTGGCATCAGTGGTGGTTTCAGTAGGGATAGGAGTAGTTAGGGTTTGGGAGGGGGTATAGTGGTGGGTAACGATTCAGAGACGAGAGGGAGTGAGCGGGGGATGGTTCTTACCGACGATAATGGTGGAGATGTCGCGCCGACGACTTCTGCTGTAAGCCGAGGAGTTACCACCGCGTGGGATTCCTCGTAGTGAATGACGAAATTCGGGGGGGGGGGCAGTAGCCGAGAGGACCGCCGTAGATGATGGGTCAGTAGTGTTGTCGGTGGGGTCATCTGTGGTGGTGGTGGTGGAAGCTTCTACGACGGCCAACCGACGACTTCGTTTGCTGTTAGGGAAAGGGCTCGACACTTGTTTCTTGCTTCGAGCCATGAATGAAAATCGATCGGCGGTGGCCAGGTGGCAGGCCATGAGAAGGAATATGAAAAGGTGAGTTCAAAAGTTTGATGTGATGGGAGGGAAAAGATGAAGTGACAAAAAGGTTGATGGGAAGTTTACTTTTTCTAGGAGAACCATTTTTCCATAAAACCCCCTCCAATAACCGGTTCTTCACTTAAAATCTGAAAAAGGTAACTTGCTGCAAAAGAGATAAACATAAAATAATATAAAAAGGACAAAGATAAAAAAAACAAAGGACAAAAGGGAGGGAATGGACAAAGCTGTGAGTTTGGTAGATGCATGGTATGACTAATGGACAAAATAGTGTTTCTGCAAACATGCATAAAAAAAATTCAAACTAGATTTTATCCGAAAATTAAATCACAATGGTTCCTTCCAACAGCTCAGTTCCCAAGTGGAGACCAAAGTGGCCATTGTTGTCCAAATAAAATAAAAATAAAAATAAAAATTATGTACACTATTTACACGAGTATTTCTGATTTGTCTTACGAGGACATTTCTGAGGGTTTGGGCACTCCTTCAGGAAGATAGTGCTTGACCCGATGTCCATTTACCTTGAAGGTACTTCTGTCTTGTGGATTTAATAACTCAACGGTCCTATATTGACTGACTCTGACAATGGTGAATGGGCTGGACCATCTTGACTTGAGTTTTCCGGGAAATAATTTTAGTCTTGAATTGAAGAGGAAGACTTCTTGACCAACGTCAAAATTTCTTTGATTAATCCTACGATCGTGCCACATTTTTGTTTTGTCTTTGTATATTTTGGCATTCTCGTAGGCATGAAATCTTAACTTTTCTAACTCGGCTAATTGGAGCTTCCTTTTATTTCCTGCGAAATCCTCATTTAAGTTTAATTCTTTTATTGCCCAAAAAGCTTTATATTCCAATTCTAATGGTAAGTGGCATGCTTTTCCGAAAACTAGTCGATAAGGAGACATCCCCAAAAGAGTTTTGAAAGTCGTTCGGTATGCCCATAAAGCATCTCCAACTTGAGAGACCAATATTTCCTATTAGGTTTAACAACTTTTTCCAAAATATTTTTAATTTCCCTATTAGAAAGTTTGGCAAGACCATTAGTTTGCAGATGGTATGTCGTGGCCACTCGATGTTGGATGTTGTATTTATTAAGAACGATGCTCAACATTTTATTCAAAAAATGAGTCCCTTCATCGCTTATCAATGCTCAGGGTGTTCCAAAATGAACAAAAATGTTTTTGTGCATAAATTTTATCACTGTTTTTGCATCATTCTTTGGACATGCCTTGGCTTCGACCCACTTTGAAACGTAATCGACTGCGACCAAAATGTATTGATTATTGAACGACATAGGAAATGGTCCGATGAAATCGAGGCCCCAAACATCAAAGAGTTCAACTTTCAAAATATTGTTTAAGGGAATTTCATTATGATGAGACAAATTTCCCATTCGTTGACATTGGTAGCACTTTTTCACAAATTCAAAAGCGTCCTTCAAAAGAGTTGGCTAAAAGAAGCCACTTTGCAGAATTTTGGCCGCCGTACGTTGGCCACCATACGGAGAGGCTTGACACTCTTTTAAAACTCCTAGCATCTCAGAATTTGTAATACATCTTCTGAGAACTTGGTCCGCCCCCATTTTAAAGAGAAATGGGTCGTCCAAAAAATATTGCTTATAATCATGAAGAAATTTTTTGCATTGTTGCCCTTGAATGTGATATCGTTTAAGCCCACTTACGAGATAGTTGGCTATATCAGCATACCATGGGTGTTTTTCTTCATGATGATGTATTGCCAAAATGTGCTCATCCGGAAAAAAAATTCTTTTATGACATGGTCATCCCCACTAGACATAAGTCCTTCTATTCGAGAAAGATGATCGGTCACTTGGTTATCGGTTCCTTTTCTATCTACAATTTCGACATTAAATTCTTGTAAAAGAAGGACCCATATAATAAGCCTTGGTTTAGCATCGACTTTATTAAATAGATATTTGATGGCAGAATAATCAGTATGAATAATAACCTTAGTGCCAATCAAATATGAACGAAAGCGATCGAAAGCAAATACTACCGTAAGCAATTCTTTTTCGGTTGTTGTGTAATTAATTTGGCATTCAACAAGAGTTTTTCTTGCATAGTATATGGGGTAAAAAATTTGTTTTTTCTTTGACCTAAAACCGCACCCATGGCCCAATCGCTTGTGTCACACATTACTTCAAATGGTAAAGACCAATCGGGGGCAACCACAATGGGTACCGAGACAAGAGCACTTTTGATGGTTTCGAAAGCCTTTTTACATTCGGAGGTAAACTCAAAAGGTTGGTCAATTTGTAATAAATTACAAAGAGGTTTTGCGATTTTTGAAAAATCTCGAATAAATCTTCTATAAAAACCGGCATGACCCAAAAAACTCCTAATGCTTTTAACCGAGGTTGGCTCGGGTAATTGCATTATTACCTCAAGTTTGGCCTTATCAACTTCCAATCCTTTTTTTGAAATCATGTGGCCCCAAACAATTCCTTCTTACACCATAAAATGGCATTTTTCCCAACTTAAAATTAAATCATGGGCTTCACATCTTTCCAAACTTTTTATCTAAGTTCACTAAACAATTTTCAAACGAAGTGCCAATAACCGAAAAATCGTCCATAAATACTTCTATGGTGTCCTCAATCATATCCGAAAAAATTGACATCATACATCGTTGAAAAGTTGCGGGTGCATTACACAAACCAAATGGCATACGCCGAAAAGCAAAAGTTCTGAAGGGACAAGTGAAAGTGGTTTTCTCTTGATCTTCGGGTGCTATATGAATTTGGTTGTATCCCGAAAATTCGTCCAAGAAACAATAAAATTCCTTCCCGGCCAACCTATCAAGCATTTGATCTATGAAGGGTAGGGGGAAATGGTCTTTCTTTGTGACGAGGTTCAATTGTCTATAATCCATACAAATCCTCCATCCCGTCAAGATTCTGGTTGGTATGAGGTCATTTTTTTTCATTTGTGATCACCGTGGTGCCACCTTTCTTTGGTAAGCATTGTACCGGGGTTACCCAACTACTACTAGATAAGGGATAAATAATCCCCGCATCCAACCATTTCAACACTTTTTATTACGACCTCTTTCATAATGGGATTAAGTCTCCTTTGTGGTTGTACTTTGCCAACGCTACCGTCTTCCAAAATTATCTTATGTTGACAAACCATTGGACTTATCCCCTTAATGTCGGCTATGGTCCATCCTACGGTTTTCTTGTATTTCTTCAATAACTTAATCAAACTTAATTCTTGCTCTTGGGTCAACTTAGAAGAGATAATTACGGTAATTTTTCTTCCTCGATGAGATAAGCATACTTAAGATGATCGGGTAATGGCTTTAGATCTAGCTTGGGAGGCTCAATGATTGATGGTTGCTGGATTGTTCTATCCTTGAAGTCAAGCTGTTCGAAGGCTGCTATGGTTTCCTCACTGTCTTCCACACACACAAATTCTATTTCCTCCAATTGGTCTTAACTGGTGTGGCCACTATGGTGACATAAGTGGCCACTTTCATCAATATTGATGCCTAGGTCATTTTCTACGGAGTTTAAGGTCGAACAATCCTCTATCTCCTCATAAAACTTGAGTGACTTGAAAACATTAAAAGTTACATGTTGGTCATTAACTCTCATGATGAGCTCGCCTTTGTGGACATCAATTAACGTTCTACCCGCTAAAAATGGTCGCCCTAAGATGATTGAGACGTTTCTATCGACTTCATAATCCAAAACTAGAAAGTCGGCTGGGAAGATGAATTTGTCAACTTGAACTAAAAATGTCCTCTATCTTTCCTTTAGGATAAGCCAACGATCGATCCGCTAATTGTAAAGTAACGGTCGTGGGTTGGACTTCTCCAATTCCTAGCTTGTTAAAAATCGATAAAGGCATGAGATTTATGCTTGCTTCTAGATCACAAAGAGCATGTCCCACTTCTTTTCCCCCTATTGAACACTGGATGGTGAAACTTCCCGGGTCTTTAAGTTTGGGGGGAATTTTACAAGTAAGGCGCTACATTCTTTTGTCAATGCCACAGTTTCGAATTCACTCAACCTCCTTTTCTTGTTGAGAATGTCTTTTAAAAATTTAACATAATTTGGCATTTGCTCAAGAGCTTCTACCAAAGGTATGTTGATGTGAAATTGTTTGAAAATGTCAATAAACGTTTTGAATTGCACATCTGCATTTTTGTTTTTCATTCTATTGGGAAAAGGAATGTCTCATAAGTCTAACTTTGGTTGGTTCAAATCTGCCCTTATGGTCTTGGGGAGTGGGCACTGTATCACCACTGTGTTGAGGTTGTTAGATCAAGTTTAATCAAGTTGTAATAGTTAGTCCCTTGTTATCTTTTGTTATGTATTTTTGTTAAGTTTGACTTGTGTAGGTGTCAAGTTAATTGACCCTATATATAGTCCCTTGTTATTTCCCTTTTAGGTTAAGAAGCTTTTCTTGTCATCTCATTCATAGCAGGGACGGACCCATGAATTTTTTCATACGGTGGCACCATATAATATAAACAAAAAAATAATTACAAAAAACACGTTTTTTATCGACATGCCTTCATCTTTTTAACGTTTAATATTTCCTGATGTGATTTTAGCCTCATTCCACCATTTCGATGGATTTCTTAAAGCTTTTTTGCTTGATTTCGATGGTTTTTTAAGTTTTTTTTTATCGATTTCGAGGGGGGTTTTCGATTTTTTTGGTTGATTTCAAAAGTTTTTTCAGTTTTTTGGTTGATTTTGGAAGGTTTTTTTTTTGTTTTTTGGTTGATTATAAGGTATGGTTGCACCTTCTTGAAGTTTACGAAATAATACGGTAGCACCTTCCAAAACGATATGGTTGCACCTTTCACGAACCTTAAATTTTTTACCCTTCCCCGGAGAAATTATATGGTGGCACCTGCCACCGTTACCACCTTTGTAAGTCCGTCCCTGATTCATAGTATTGTAGCCAACCTCCTCTATGAGACATATGAATATAGTATTTTTCCAATCAATGATTCCTTTCCTTTGATTTTTATCTGATTATACTCTGATTATTATTGTGTGTGCTTGAATCTGGAACAACAATTGGTATCAGAGCTACCTCAGAAACTCAGATTCAACCAATTTGTGCAGAAATTAGTTCCAGTTTTCCATTTTCGGAAACTTCACTGTTTCATTAGTGATTTTGTGATTTAGTGGTTATTTTGATGTGTTTTTAAGCTCATTAGATGTGTATGATGAAGATGAACATGTTTCATATTGATTAGAAACAGATTTGATCAAGTTTGATTAGTCTATTTGATCAATATTTGGATTTTTAGATATATTCATCTGCGGACTGTCATGAATCACAGAGTCAGATCTGTTGAAGTTTTTGGAAATTAAGTGATTAGGGTTTGCTCACGATCAAACTTTGAGCATATTGTCAAATTTTAGTATTGATTGAACAAGTTTTGCTATGGATCTGGTGAAAAACTGAAGAAAAGGCTCGAAGTATAAAGACTTCGCAAGACATAGTGAAGAACTCGCAAGACTCCTAGAACTCGCAGGATTAAGGATTCTCAAGATTAAAGTTGAAAATATTCCAAGTACAGGATTCGCAGACTGCTTGCTTACGAATTCTCAAGAATTCGCAGAGTATAGCCTACGAAAGTTTCACGATTCGCCGACAACTATCTTGCGAATTTCACAAATTTCTCAACCCAAGTTCTTGCGAATCTTGGTTCAAATCCTTTGATTTGCGAAATTTATATCCTTTGAGTATCCTTTGCTTATTGTTTACGAATTCTTGCCTTATTATTCACATTTTTGCATACTTGTTGATTTTCTGTACTTCAATATCTGATTTTCTGACTAAAGATCACTTCAAGCACACAGTTCAGATACACAGGAAAGATGCCATACACAGATGATATGGGAAATACTGTACTCACTCCAAGAGACTGTGCATTATCCTACATGCTAGAGATACCCAAATTAGAAGCTGAACTTGAAACTCTCAGATGTCAAAACAAGAAATTGAGAGATGATATGGATGCTTTAAATGTCGAACTGACAAAGGCTGAAGTTCAAGTGAAGCTGTATCAAGACAAAGGCCATGATTGGCTTAAGAGAGTGGATGAGAGAAAAATCAAAGAAATAGTTGACTTGGAAAAGACTTTCAACCAGAGACTGTCTGATATTTCCAAAAAGTCTGAGTCTGAGAAGAAACAATTAGAGATTAAAGTCTCAAATCTTTTAAAACAAGTTTCTGGCTTTGAACAACTCATTATATCTGAAAGGAAATCCTTTGAGGATGAGAGAAAAGATTTTAAAATCAAAAATGTAAATTTGTTCAAAGAAATCTCAGATAAAAATCAGATTTTAGAAAAAGATTTTGAGGAAGAGAGAAAGATTTTTGAAAAGGAAATCTCAAAGCTAACCAGTAAATTGGCAAACTTATCTACTGAGATTATGAAGGAGAAAAGGAGTAAATCTGGAATTCAGAGCAAATTTGATAAACTTTGCAATGAGAAATCCAAGTTGTGTGATAAAATTCAACAACTTGAGATTGATAATACTGACTTGTCTAACAAGTTAACCACTGATGCATCTATTTCATCTTCCTATGATGATGATTCTGCTGAATCAGTCTGTTCTTTTCAGTCAGTATCAAGCATGTTTCAGAAGATGGTTTTTAGAAAACAAACTGTAAAATCTCAAGCTTCTAAACTAGATCAGATTAACACTCCAAAGTCCTTTTATGTAAAATCAGTTGATAAGAGTGCTAATCATTTTCAAAAATCTCCAACTCAGTCTCCAAGGAAAGATCAAATGGTCTGGGTTGTAAAGGGTTCTCCAAAAGCAGCAAAGCTTCACAGAGCTAACAAGAAGAAGAACAAAGCTTCAAGAGGTAAGTCTTTTGCACCTGACTTTGTCAAAGCAACAAATCATTTGATCAGGATAGCAAAAAGAAAATTATGTTGCTGTTATTGTTACTCTGACAAGTTCACTCACAAAGCATAAGCTTATAATAGATCTTATCATCACAATGCTTATCATAGGTATGAGAATCACTCAAAGAGATTCTCAAATACTGACCAAATTGGACCCAAGTTTATCTGGGTACCAAAACCTAAACCTGTGTTGCAGGCAGAAGAAAAAGGAAAAGAGAAGATAGATGATGTCCCAGTCAAGAAGGACTGAAGGAACAATGACTTCTGATTACTACAGATCAGGACTCATTCCTCAATGTCAAAACAATGACTTCTAAGTACAACAACTTAGGACTCATACTCAACTGTCAAAAGTTGGTGATCTTTTGGATTGCAGGGAGTTTCTCTTACTCTCAATCTCTATCTCTCAATGTTTTGTATTTTCAACAATTGATATTTTCAATGTCATATCTTTATGTTGAAGGAGTAGAAGGAAAATGAGCTTAATTACTAAAGTTTACATGAAGATATGAAGGGGGAGCATGTCTGTACAAACCTTATTAAAGATCCACAATATGTTAAGTGGGAGCTGCAAGAAGCAATCACAAACAACAATTATAAGCAAGATCAACCAGATATCAGATCAAGGGGGAGTATCTGATGAACTCAAGGGAGTACTATACTGCAACATCAAGGGGGAGTAAAGATGTGTTGTAAGTGGTGTGTGTGCAAAATCTTTTCTGAATTAAAACTGGTCAAAATGCCATTTTTAGAAAGTTTCTTTAAATAGAAAGTTTCTATTTTTGGCAAATTCTTTGAAAAGTTTCTTAAAATAGCAAATTTCCCAATTTAGAATGTTTTTGAAAAATGGAAATTATGCTAAGTCTAGAATTCGTAGACTATTAGTTTGAGAAAGCTTCATGTTTCGCAAAGTAAACACTTGCGAAACTTGAAGAATTCGCAGACTAAAGGTATACGAATTTTGGACATTCGTAGAAGTACCATGTATGAATTCTTAAGAATTCACAACCTTCATGCTTGTGAAAGCTTTAGAATTCGCAGATCACTTGCCTGTGAAAGTTGCATTTCTTGCACAGGATTCGTAAGCTTGTTCTTGCGAATTCTCACACACGTTGCTTACGGATTCTTCAATAAGCAACACCACTTTACTTCATCTTGCGAAAATTGAGGACCAATCCTCATTTGCCACGTGTCCAAGTCCTCTCTGAGTATAAATACAACACCTAGTGTTTTTCATCCTCATTTCTCAGTATACACTTCGCAAAAGGCTTAAACCCCAAAAACCCTTGTTCACGAGTTCTCTCATTCAAACCCTCTGACTTCATACTCGTTTTCTCAAAAGGTTGATTATCTGCTAAAAGTTTATTTGTGTTATGTTGTTAATGTGTTTATCGATTGCAGGGTACCTTTTCTGGATTAGTTTTAAGGATATATTTTGGATAATTGTGTTTTTGGACTCTTGGACTTTCGAACGAACTCTTGAAAATTTCTTAAAATCTTGGAACTAAATGCTTAAATCTTGATGTTATTGTGATGTCAAGACACTCGATATACTGATCTGAAACCCGTTGAATGACTTAATCAACCTAAAATTTAACCTTTAATCTCACTAAGTTGATTTTGTCGATTAATATTGAAATTGTATTCCCAATCAAATCAAGCAATCTCTATTCAATATATGACAATATCAAAGTATATTTCTAAAGAGAGAGTGTAGAGAGAGAAAGTGTTCATATCATTTATCTCACTATGATATTACAATATATCTAGCTACATGATTTACAAGGCAACATGGTATTTATACCACAAGTCTAAAACCACAAGCTTAATAACAAAGTAACCTCATATTGACTAAGCTAAACTTTGACTTTGTTGACTTATCTTGACTTGACTTTTCCTATTAAATCTTGGATACAATAATACACTAACAATCTCCCCCTTTGTATTCAAGATTTAAAAAAAAATTGACACTAGTCTTCAGCGCTTGATTCTTCAATTTTTATTTCTGACATCTTTAAAACTTTGAAGCTTTTAACAAACTTCAGTCTTTCAGTCTATGAAGAATCTTGAAAAGTCTTTTGCACATTGCATCTTTATAGAGTCAACAAGTCTTGAACAAATCTTTGAAACTTCTGAAACTTCTTTGAAACTTTTATCTTTGAACTTTGAAATCTTCATCTTTGAATTTGAGGAATCTTTCAAAAACTATATCTTCATCTCTTCTGATCTCTTGATCATCTTCAGAAAAACAAACTTTCTCGAATCATCTTTATTTGACTTTGAATCATCAAGTCTTTTGAACTTGTCTTCAGAATCTTTTAAGAAAAGAATGATTTCTTTTCATCTGATATCAACTTTTAGAAAATTTTCACAAGTCTTGACTTTGAACATTCTTTGAAATTTATCTCTGTAGATTTTCTCCCCCTTTTTGATGATTGTGAACATCATAATCTTCAAAACTTTTCAATTTCAGCACTTTCTTTGAATCTACCCCTTTTACAAATATTCTCCCCTTTTGAGATACATTTAACATTCTCTGCACTTTGATCTGAATAGCTGAATCATGAACTTTATATACCCGAATCTTTTCAAATCCAGATATAATGAACGTTGTAACCCTGATTCAACAAATGAAACAGTTAGGAGTGCCTGTCAGTAACACGAAGTTACTGTGTACAACGAATGTACAATTTAAGGAGCTGGTTTGATGATGATTCCCCAGGACTTCCATTCAATCATTGAAAAACACAAGGTTTATCTATGAATGTTTTGACAGAAAAACAAAATTTCTGTGTGCTCGTGCTTGTGTATGAAAGAATTTAGCACAATGATTGTGTTTCATAAGGCTCAAACTTTGTAAACTGTTGAGACAACAACAGATATTACACGGACTCAATGTGCATGAAAGAGGTGCGAAGGTGGGGCAACTTTCCTTCTTTTTCAATATCTAAATCTTCCGAGTGAAGACTAGATAGCAGATATGTTGCGTCCCCAAAGAAAATGAAACATTTCTTTGTTAAGAAAGAAATGAGTGGCTGGTGGGGTAATTGCAAGAGTTGGCATGGGCTCACTGCCTTTTTCAATGATGGTCACCAAAGAATGTGAACCAATCAGTAGATGTGGATGCCTGGCTCAGAAACTGGTTGGTGCAGAGTTCTGATATTCTTTTAACTCTGATATCACACCCTCTTTCTTTTTATCATTATGCTCACTTCTAACCAAACTCTCATTTCCATTTTTCCGCTCCACACAATGAGAAAAACTCAACCGGATGAGTTATCTCCCCCACTCTTTGATTTTTGACCCCTCACCCCTCAATTACTCGAGGATTACTTCCTGGGTAGGAAACACTAGTTTGCGTGAATCCATGGAAGTTCTATTTAAGCTCACACACGAATCCCATGTAAGTCCTATAAAGAATGGTTGCTCAACAATTTAACTTGAACAGTTAAGCACAAAATGATAACAGTGTCAGAATGTATGCTCATGAAATTTGAGCAATTGAACTTTGAAGATTTCTCAAAACAAAGATATTGAATGAATGAAATGAAATCAAGAGAATTGTTTTGAGAATCTGACAATGTATCAATTAGATCAAATGAAAAGGTTAGGGTATCAAAGAATTGGATATTTTGTTTATATGAACGAATATAAACAATTTTGCAATGAACGCACAAATATTGAAATGATGAATGATGCTCAACAACATTTGAAAGCAAACGGGAGTATTACCATTGAAAAATTGTTTCTTTATGAGACATGGTAATAACAATTTCAAATGAAGTACTAAACCTATGTGTGTGAATACTTTACAGTATATGGAAAAGATAATACACAAGTATTGATCTTTGGAAACACACGGTCAGTTAAACATTAAAGTTCAACAATGAAAAACATTTAAAGTCACACTTCTTAATTCATGAAATCTTTTGAGAATAGAGAAGTGGTTTGAACATTTAAGAAACTGTTTTTCATGCTTGAAAGTTGTTCTTCTTTCAAACAATCAGAGATCTAGGATTAGAAGATACTTACATTTAAGCTCCCCCTCAAATCATTATAGAATGATTTAGGTCTATTAAGCTCCCCCTGGATATTTGCAAAATATCCATGTCTAAACATTGAAGAACATATCCTGATCTGTCATGTGATCAGAAGCCACAATCTTGACACTTAAATTCGGGGTTTGAACTGTTTTGTTCAAAATCCATAAGACTTGACATTGAAGTCTGAGTTCTAAGTTGTAGTACTTAGAAGTCAAACATCTTGCTCCCCCTATACCTGTGGTACCTGCGAAACAGATTTAACAGGCTTTGGTACCCACTGGTATTTGGGTCCTGGTATGTTAGATTTAGGAAACCACTTCTCATTAGATGTATATATTTTAAAATCCGAAATCTGAGAAGTAATTCTGTAAGATCCGTACCAGTTATGAGCAGATTCTTGTTGGACGAAATCATTCTCTCCACAGTAAGAACAACAGATTTTCCTTTGAGCAATCCTGATGAAATGATTATTCGAGTAATATATATCAGAATTATCAAAAGATTTACCTTTATGCATACTGTTCTTCTTGGCATTGGTTGTGGATTTGAATGCTTTGTCCTTCTTTTTCTCTTCAGAATAATCTTTAACTCTCCAGACCATCTGACTTTTCTTTGATTGCTTTCCAAGAGATTTTACATAATAGCTCGCTGAACCATCAACAGATTTGTCATAAAATAGATTTGATGGTCTGATCTGATTTGATTTGACAGTTTGTGATTTGACACTTTTGTTTTTGAAAACATTTTTGTCATGGATAGAACTAGAAGCAGTTTTAAAAGAGCAAACTGATTCAGTTGAATTGTCAACTGGTGATTGATTGATCACATTAGCACAAACTTTTTCTGACAAATCAACATTTGCAGCTTCTATATTCTTTATCTTTTCAGATAAAATGTTTCTTTCAGAAGTAAGTGTGTCAAATTTCTGTTTCAAATCAGATTTAGCCTTCAGTTCTTTTTGATAATCTGATGACAGAGCAGAGATCTTGGACATGAGCTTGGATATTTCAGTTTCAAAATATGAACGTTCTTGCTCAAAATCTTTTTGTAAGTTCTTGGATTTATCAGAAATTTCATTGAAGATCCCAACATTTCTCTTTTCAGAATTTTTCTTTTCAGATTCAAAAGACTTTTTCTTTTCTTTAAAAATTTGTCTTTCTTTTTCTAATAAGTCTTGTAAAACTGAGATCTGTTTGGGAAATTCAGTGTTTTTATCTTCAAGAACTTTTCTTTCCTTAGCAAATGTGTCTCTTTCAGTAATTAGAATCTTTTCAAAATCAGACACTTGCTTGGAAAGTTTTATGCATCTAAGCTCAAGATCCTTCTTCTCTTGGTTAGTTTACTTAGAAAAATCAGACAACTTTTGAGCATAAGATTTCTCAGAATCAGATTTAACTTTATCTGCTTGGAGACTTTTCTTAAGTTCAGCATTCTGTATCTCCAAGGAAGATATTTTCTCTTCAAAAGCCTTAAACTTGTTTTGAAGTTTGACTGATTCATCTTGAAAATTTGATGATTTCTGTTCAGTCGTCTTCAGTTGGCTTTGAAGATTCGCTTGAACTTTATCTTCTTTAATGCTTTTTATCAAATCAACATTTTTTACTTTCAATGTATATTCATTTTCTTCAGAAGCCATATACTTTTGTTGAAGCTTAACTGACTCATCTTGTAGGCTTTCAACATAAGATTCCTTCAGCTTGATTACTTCTTCAAGAGACTGAATGGTATTATCTTTTATTCCCATCATTTTCTCTCTATCTTTAATCTCTTTCTCTTTCTCACTGATTGTAGATCCCAGTGCAGTGCAATCACAAGTAATATGAACAAGGATGAACAGATTATAGGCCACAACAACTAGTCATATGATTGATATAACTTCAAAGGGTTAAGGTTTACAGAGAGAATTTCTGATAAGGATATGTAAACCTAATGACTAGAAAATTGAATAATGAATTTCTCCTTTCTAAACTGTTCAACCCTAATTATGAACTAAATAAGCCTTTATATACTTAGGCTTTACAATCAATTGGGCTTATGGGCTTGGGCCCATCTAATTAAAACAACTATCAAATAATTACAAATCAAACCCTTATAAATACTTTATTCCACTTTCAACGCACAGGACTTTTAGTCCTAACAATCTCCCCCTAAAGTTGAATAAAGCATTTATCTTCTTGAAAAACTTCAGGCCTTGATCTTCTTTCCCTCTTGAATCTTTGAAGAACTTTGATGTTGCTTGACTTCATGTCTTTCCACGCTCCCCCTTGAATAAAGCTCTTGGTCTTCATAGTATCAACTTTGTAACCAGATTCAATGTACAGTAGCCTCGACTGAATGCACTATCACGCAACTTTTAACTGTAGAAACTCAATCACATCGGATCAGCACACAAGAAAGATAATGTGAGAGTTACTTGACATTCCACGGTGCTTCTTCAGTTTAAAACAAAGAATCTGTCTTTGAACCGCGAGTTGAATATGCTTTCAGCTTAAGAACTTGTTTCAATCAGCTCGTAGGAGGAATAATGAAGAAACTTGTAGCAGACATCACATGATACGGGAAATAATCAATATAATCTTTGAAATCTTCAATCTTTGAAATCTTCACTATCTTCAGACAAACAAATTTAGCATTAAAATCATATATTCATCTCCTTGATCTCTAGACTGTCTTCAGAACTGACTTTCTTTCTTTAAAACTTTGAAATTGAACATTGTAAACATTTCTCCCCCTTTTTGATGATTTTGAACATCATGATCATCAAAACTTATTCAATTTCAGCACTTTCTTTGATCTCCCCTCTATGAAAATTTGGCATTCTCCGCCCGTTGATCTGATTATCCGTCAATTCATGAAATGTATATATCCGAATCTTTTCAAATTCAGACATAATGAACAATGTAACCCTGATTCAACAGATGAAACAATTAGTATGCCTGTAAGTAGCACGGAACCACTTTGTACAACGGATGTACTTTGGAAAGGAGCTTTTGTGATGTTCACTCCCCCAGGGCTTCCATTCAATCATCGAAAAACCACAAAGTAATTTTCTATGAATGTTATGACAAGAAAACTCATTCCTTGTGTGCTCGTGCAAGTGTATGAATGATTGAAGCTACTTAGCTTGATCAGGCTCAAAAATGTGTAAACTGTTGAGACAGCAACAGATATTACACGGACTCAATGTGCATGAAAGAGGTGCGAAGGTGGGGCAACTTTCCTTCTTTTTCAATATCTAAATCTTCCAAATGAAGACTAGATAGCAGATATGCTACGTCCCCAAAGAAAATAAAACATTTCTTTGTTAAGAAAGAAACGAGTGGCTGGTGGGGTTATAGCAAGAGTTGGCATGGGCTAGGTGCCTTTTTCAATGATGGTCACCAAAGAATGTGAACCAATCAGAATATGTGGCTGCCCGGCTCAGAAAGTGTTTGGTGCAGAGTTCTGATATTCTTTTTAACTCTGTGCTCACACCCTCTTTCTTTTTAGCATTATGCTCACTTCTAACCAAACTCTCATTTTCCATTTTACCGCTCCACACAATGAGAAAACTCAACCCGGCGAGTTATCTCCCCCACTCTTTGATTTATGACCCCTCACCCCTCAAATCACTCTAGGATAACTTCCGGGGTAGGAAACACTGGTTTACGTGAATCCATGGAAATTCTGTTTAAGCTCTCACACAAATCCCATGTAATTCCTATAAAGAATGATAGCTCAACAGTTTATCTTGAACATTTTAGCTCAAAAAGTATTATAACATTGTCAAAATGTATGCTCATGATATTTAAGCAATTGAACTTTGAAGATTTCTCAAAACAAAAATATTGAATGAATGAAAGGAAATCAAAAGAGTTGTTTTAAGAGTCTGACAATGTATCAATCAGATCAAATAAACTGGTTAGGGTATCAAAGAATTGGATATTTTGTTTATATGAACAAATATAAACAATTTAGCAATGAAAGCATAATATTAAAAATAATGATTTATGCTCAACGATATTGAATATCAAACGGGGGTATTACCATCGAAATATTGTTTCGTTATGAGACATGGTAATAACAAATACAAATGAAGTACTGAACCTGTGTGTGTGAATACGTGACAGTATAAAGACAAGATAATACGCAAGTATTGATCTTTAGAAACACACAGTCAGTTAAACATTAATCTAAAAAAATGAAAAACATTTAAAATCACACTTCTAGATTCATGAAACCTTTTGAAAATCAGAAGTGGTTTGAACATTTCAGAAACTGTTTTTCATGCCGGAAAGTTGTTCTTCTTCCAAACAATCAGAGATCTAGAGTTAGAAGATACTTACTTTTAAGCTCCCCCTTAGATCATGATATAATGATTTAGGTCTTTTAAGCTTCCCCTGGATAGTTGCAAAATAGCCAGGTCTGAACGTTGAAGAACGGGTCCTGATCTGTCATGTGATCAGAAGCCAAAATTCGTTGAAGTTCGGGTTCTAAGCTGATTTACTTAGAAGCCATTGTTTTTCTACTCCCCCTTGACAGTAGGTGCCTGCAACACAGAATCAGTTTTCGGTTTTGGTACCCACTGGTATTTGGATCCTCGAATGTTAGTTGCAGTTCTTGTAGGGGAAATAGAATAAGAACCATACCAGAAATGATCACTGGTTTTGTGAATGTGATCATGTGTATGACAATAAGAACAGTGGTATTTTGTTGGGAACTGAAGAAAAACTCAAGTATGGTTAATGCTGCTGGTTCAGAGTTAATACTGCTAGAAGACTTAAAGGTTAATACTGCTGAGTGTTACTACTGCTAGTAGTTAATACTGCTAGTCAAAGTTAGTACTGCTTAGCTAGTTAGTACTGCTAGTGGTTAGTACTGCTTAGTAGTTAATGCTGCTAGAAGAAAGTTAATGCTGCTGAAGATTAATACTGCTTATATGATGAAGATTCGTATGAAAGGATATACATGGAAGCTTAAAGATATACATAGAAGATATACTGAAGATATTTTATTTATTGTAATTATTTTTGTATTCAGTATATATATTGTATTGTTTAGAATAGTTAGATAACTTGAGTTTTCATTCTTTTAGAGAAAAACAACCTCAAGACATAGATCCTAATTCTAGAGAAGTAGAATTCGTATTGGTGAGCCTGTTCATCAATATTGAGGTTGAGTGAGTAATATTGTAACTTCAAAGCATTCAATAAAAGCTTACAGTTTGTTATTCATATTTTCTGTGTTGATTTACTGTTTCATTGAATATCAAAGTGTTATTCCGCAAACTTCTTTGATATTGTTTCTGAGAATTAATTCTTGTTGAGAATTCGATCCTGACAAGTGGTATCAGAGCTTGATTTCTCAGAAACAACTATTCATCATGGAAAATCTTGCAGAATCAAGCAGTACTTTGGTCTCAAAGGTTCCAATGCTTAGACCCAATGAATTTGATATGTGGAAGATCAGAATCAAGCAGTACATACTCCTCACTGACTATTCTATGTGGGACATCATAGAGAATGGTCCTTCTGAAGCAGGAAAGATTGGTGCAGATGGAAAGAGAACTCCACCAAAAACTGATGCAGAAAGAAAGATCAGACAGACAGAGATGAAAGCCTTGAGCACCTTGCTCTTGGCTATTCCCAATGAATATCAACATCAGTTCTGTAACTGCACTGATGCAGAGATGCTCTGGAATGCTCTGGAGAAGAGATTCTCTGGTACCAAAAGTACTAAGAGAAATCAGAAAGCCATTCTGAAGCAACAGTATGAGAACTTTATGTCAACCAAGAATGAGTCCATGACTCAAACTTTTGACAGGTTCAACAAACTTATTGGTGAACTAGCTACAGTGGGAGTACAAATTGATCAAGATGATCTGAACAGAAAGTTTCTAAGGTCCTTAAGTGATGAATGGACTATGTATACTGTGTCTTTCAGACAGAATGATCAACTGGAAGAAAAGGAACTTGATGATCTTTATAATGATCTAAGAGTTTTTGAATCTGAGATAGAGGCTAAAAAGAGGCCTTCTGGGTATGTTCACAATGCTGCACTCCTTTCAGCATCAACTGATTCTACTTCCAACCTTGAATCAGTTAGTCCTGCCAATGGAACAAACCAAGAGAAAGGCACTGAAACTGTGTTTGAGGCCTTTCTGGCAAGTCATGGAAACTCTTCTCTCATTAATGATGACTTGGAACAACTCAATCCAGATGATCTTGAAGAGATGGATATTAAATGGCAGATGGCCATGCTCTCCATGAGAGTTAAAAAGTTCATCAAAAGAACTGGGAGGAACAACTTCTCCCAAAGAAGAGAAGATGGAGCAGGATTTGACAAGTCCAAGGTGGAATGTTACAAATGCCATCAAAAGGGACACTTTGCTAGAGAATGCAGAAGTGGAATGTCTCAGAATAACAACCACCAACAAGCTCAATCTGGAAGCTTCAACAGAAACTCTGCACAAGCCCTTGTCTCTCAACAAGGTATGGGGTTTGATTGGAGTGATCAAGCTGAAGAGGCTATTCAGAATCAAGCTCTAATGGCAGAGGTGTCTGGTATTCCTACAGAGGTAACTTCAAATCTTTGCTCTCAAAATTGCATTAACACTGTTAAAAGGTATAGGGATCACAACCAGAACATGAGTGATGACCTTAAGAGATTGGAAAAAGACATAAAAGATTATGTGAGGATTGTTGAGAGATTTGAAGAACAGATTAAGGGTTTTCAAGCTAATGAGCTTCAACACTCTTATGACACAAATTACTGGAAGTGGGAGAAGAATGACTTAGAGCTTCAACTGACCAGATCTAAAGAAGAAAGTGAAAAGCTAAGAGGAGAGCTAGCTAAAGTCAAACTTGATGTAGAAAAGTTTTCTAATGCTTCCAAAGCAATGGATTCCTTGTTACAAACTCAGATTCATGATAAACTGAGAAGAGGTATAGGGTACAATACCTCACCACCACCCTATAACAACAACTACATCCCTCCTAGTTCAGAGTTGTTAGAAACAAAGGATAGGAAGGATCTACCTAAGGGAGCCACTGAAATAGATCCCTTAGATGAAGTGGTTGTTAAGGATAAAACTGAGAAAGAAGTTGTCAAGGATAAGGACAATACTGTGAGTGGTGAGATTCCTAAAGAAAATCACATTATCACCAATGAGGGATGTGGAAAGCACTGGATCAAGTCCAAAGAGATAGAAAAGACTAATGGAAATGATAACAAGGTCCATTACAAACAAACCACAGTT
Source organism: Arctium minus (assembly GCA_954870635.1). Classification (NCBI taxonomy): domain Eukaryota; kingdom Viridiplantae; phylum Streptophyta; class Magnoliopsida; order Asterales; family Asteraceae; genus Arctium; species Arctium minus. Next base: position 44,072,122 of record OX941089.1, on the reverse strand, counting down.
GTGAATCCTGGATCTTGTGAACAGTGTGATTGCAATAAAGCCAAGAGCCTAAATTCTGGTTTAAAAAGAGGAAATCAAAGAAACTGGAATAATAAATGGGCTCAGAAACAAGGAGTTGATCTGAATAAAATCAATAGACCAAAACCTTGTTTTATATGTGGCAAGTTGAATCATTTGGCTAAATATTGTTACTTTAACCCTATTAACCAACAGATGAACTTTCAAAGATTTGTGCAAAAATCTGTGGGTTATAGGAAGGCTGGAAAGAAACATGTGATAAAGAAATATGTTGAAAGTAAAGGCACTTTAAAGAAAAAGATTTTAAAAGAAAGTATCAAAATGTGGGTGCCTAGAAGTACTAACAGTATTAGTACTGCTAACAATATTAGTACTGCTAACACAGTTACTACTGCTAACAGTGTTAGTACTGCTGAAAATATTAATGCTGCTAATACTGTTAATACCTCTTCAAAAGTTAATACTGCCAACACAGTTACTGCTGCTAACACAGTTACTACTTATAACAAAGTTAGTGCTGCTAAGCATGCAAGTGCTGCCAAGGTAGTTAGTACTTCTAAAACTAGTACTGATTCTAGCAAACATAGTTCCAAGCCTATTATTGTAACAAAGTACTCCAAGAATGAGGAGTTAAAGTTCAAAAATCTTGTCAAGAAAGAATGCAAATATTTTGATGAGAAAGGGGTACCCAAGACCACTTTGGCTTGGGTTCCTAAATCATACTAATTGATTTATCTAATGTGCAGGGCAACCAACAGCTCAAGGGAAAGAGCATTTGGCATGTTGATAGTGGTTGCTCTAGGCACATGACAGGAAACATGTCATGTCTTCAGGATTTCAAGCATATCAATGGAGGACATGTTGCATTTGGAGACAATCTTACTGGTGGTAAGATAAGTGGAAAAGGTAATGTCACCAAAGGTAAGATGACATTTGAGGATGTCTACTATGTTGATCAATTAAAGTACAACCTGTTAAGTGTATCACAGGTTTGTGACAAACAACATAGTATATTATTTACAAATACTGAGTGTATGATCCTTGCTCCAGGGTTCAAGGTAGTTGATGAAAGCATGATACTACTTAGAACTCCAAGGAAAGACAATGTTTACTGTCTTGATATGGACAATGTTGATAGATATTCATTTCTAAATTGTCTTGTTTCAAAAGCTTCTGTAGATGAATCCTCTCTCTGGCACAGAAGGATGTGTCACATGAATTTCAAGACTATGAACAATCTTGTTAAAAATAACCTTGTAAGAGGGTTACCTTCAAAAGTCTTTTCATGTGATGATCATTGTGTTGCTTGTCTTAAAGGCAAACAACACAAAACTTCTCATAAGACCAAAGAGTTAAATTCTGTTTCTTCTTGTCTCCAGTTATTGCATATGGATCTGTTTGGTCCTACAAATGTTATGAGTATAGGCAAGAAATCTTACTGCTTAGTTATTGTTGATGATTACTCCAGATTTACTTGGGTATATTTTCTAAGGACTAAGGATGAAACAAGTGGTCTTATCAAATCCTTTATTCTAAGAATTGAAAACCAAACTAATCAAAGAGTAAAAGTCATTAGATCAGATAATGGAACTGAGTTTAAAAATCATGATCTAAACACCTTTTGTGAAGAAAAAGGTATTGAGAGGCAATATAGTGCTCCTAGGACTCCTCAACAGAATGGTATTGCTGAAAGGAGGAATAGAACACTAATAGAGGCTGCTAGATCTCTGTTGGCTGATTCAAAATTGCCAATTACCTTCTGGGCTGAAGCAGTTAATACTGCTTGTTATGTCCAAAACAGAGTTCTAGTGGTCAAGCAAAAGAACAAGACCCCATATGAGCTTTTAAATAAAAGAAAACCTTTTATTGGTTTCTTCAAACCTTTTGGGTGTCCTTGTACAATTCTAAATACCAAATCTCACTTAGGTAAGTTTGATAGCAAAGCAGATGATGGATTTCTTGTTGGATATTCATCTCAGAGTAAGGCCTACAGAATATTTAACTCTTCTTCTAGAATAATTGAAGAAAGTGACAATGTCAAATGCAATGAGAGCACACCAAATCCTGTTGGATCTGGACCTCAGTGGCTATTTGACATTGATTCACTAACTAATTCTTTTGGTTTCAGTAGTGATGATTCTACAGGAACAGAATGTGGAGGATCAGGGATCACACAAGTCTCAGAAAGCATATCTAAATCTGTGATATTTCCCATACCCACAGTGCATTCTGGTGAAGACTGTGAAAAGGAATCATTTACTGGACCAAATCAGAGTGAAGAAGAAACTAGAGATGAGGAGACTCAAGAAAATAAAGAATCAGAAGTGGCTTCTGAAAACACTTCAGTTGAGTTGCATGACTCTAATCTAGAGGCTGGACTGAATGAAGAACCTAGTCATAACACCAGAGTTCAAAAGAATCATCCTCCACAGCTGGTAATAGGAGATATCTCTTCTCCTATGATGACTAGACATCAAAGCAGGCTTCAAGAAATACAAGATCAACAGCATACAGTCCTTTCTTGTTTTCTATCCCAGCTTGAGCCTAAAAAGGCACATGATGCTATGAAAGAATCTAGCTGGATAGAAGCAATGCAAGAAGAACTGTTACAGTTCAAGCTACAAGATGTATGGGATCTAGTAGACCTTCCTAAAGGTCACAGAGCAATTGGCACAAAGTGGATTTTCAGAAACAAGAGAGATGAAAGAGGTATTGTCATAAGGAACAAAGCAAGGCTGGTGGCTCAAGGCTATAATCAAGAAGAGGGTATTGATTATGAAGAAGTTTTTGCACCTGTGGCTAGGATAGAAGCAATCAGACTATTCCTAGCCTATGCTTCTTACATGAACTTCAAAGTCTATCAAATGGATGTAAAAAGTGCTTTTCTTTATGGATCAATTGAAGAAGAAGTATATGTCTGTCAACCACCAGGGTTTGAAAACCCAAGCTATCCAGACAGGGTATACAAATTAAAGAAAGCACTTTATGGACTACATCAAGCCCCAAGAGCATGGTATGACACTATGTCATCCTATCTCTTGGAAAATGACTTTGAAAGAGGAGTCATTGATAAGACTCTATTTATCAAAAGAAAGAAGAAGGATATCTTGTTGGTCCAAATCTATGTTGATGACATTATCTTTGGATCTACAAGAAACAACATGTGCAAGGAGTTTGAGGATTTAATGCATCAAAGGTTCAAAATGAGTTCCATGGGGGAACTTACTTTCTTCCTTTGACTCCAAGTTCAACAGAAGTCAGATGGCATTTTCATATGTCAATCCAAGTATGTGCAGGATATTCTAACCAAGTTTGGTTTCTCAGAATCAAAACCTGCCAGCACACCTATGGAAACACACAAGCAGATCACAGCAGATCTTGAGGGGGAGGATATGGATGTGCATCATTATAGATCCATAATTGGCTCTCTCATGTATCTCACAGCATCAAGGCCAGATATAATGTTTCCAGTCTGTGTATGTGCAAGATTTCAAGTTAGGCCAAAGCAATCTCACTTTCAAGCTGTTAAGAGGATATTCAGATATCTCAAAGGGCAACCCAGATTGGGACTTTGGTATCCTCATAACTCACCTTTTGACTTAATAGCATACTCAGACAGTGATCTAGGTGGGGCAAACTTGGACAGAAAATCTACTTCTGGAGGATGTCAGTTTTTGGGTGCTAGACTAGTCTCATGGCAGTGCAAGAAACAAACCACAGTATCCACATCTACAACAGAGGCAGAGTACATAGCAGCTGCAAGTTGCTGTTCTCAAGTCTTATGGATTCATAATCAAATGTTGGATTATGGGGATATGCATAGCAGTACTCAGTGTTGAGCAAGTTTAAAAGGAGTAAGTAGTGGTTAATACTGCTTTCAGTTAATACTGCTAGTGGTTAATACTGCTTTCAGTTAATACTGCTAGTGGTTAATACTGCTTTCAGTTAATACTGCTAGTGGTTAATACTGCTTTCAGTTAATACTGCTAGTGGTTAATACTGCTTTCAGTTAATACTGCTAGTAGTTAATACTGCTAGTGATTAATACTGCTAGTAGTTAATACTGCTAGTAGTTAATACTGCTTTCAGTTAATACTGCTAGTAGTTAATACTGCTTTCAGTTAATACTGCTAGTAGTTAATACTGCTCTAGGTTAATACTGCTTATATTCCGAATACTATAAATACTCTTTGCCCGCCTAAAAGTTCATAACGACTCTTTGCATACTGTTCTCTTGCGCTCAAAACCTTTTCTCTCTCAAGTTCGAAGTTTTCAGGCAAGCTTTTTACTAAGATCAATGGCATCCATGACTTTCATTGACGAGCACAACGAGATTGCGATGCTACAAAAGCCAAAGCAAGCTTCAGGATTTCATCAGATTGTGGATTTCCTCAAGACAAGCCACATTGCTCATGCTCTTATTGTATCACCTACAATCTACATTGAGCATCAAAGGCAGTTCTGGGCTAATGCAACCATTGTTGTGGAAAATGGTGTGCAAATGATCAAGACAAGAATCTGTGATCAATCACTAACAGTTACTGAAGAGGTTATTCGCATCAGTCTACGTCTAGACGATGCCTCTGGTATAACTTCTATCCCAAATGATGAACTGTTTACAACTCTTACAAGAATGGGGTATGGAGGCCCATTGGGTGTTTTCAAATTTTCTAAAGCAAAATTCTCACCCCAATGGCGTTTCTTTGTCCATACTCTTATGCATTGTATATCCAAAAAGACTACTGGATGGAGTGAGTTCAGCAACACTATTGCTTATGCTTTGGTGTGCTTGGCCACTGCCAGAAAGTACAATTTTTCTAAAATGATTTTCAATGATCTTGTCTCAAACATGGGAAACAAAAAGAGCTTCTTTATGTATCCCAGGTTTGTTCAAGAAGTTATTACTAATCAATTGACGGATATACCTCAACCTGTTGGGGTATATGTACCTAAACCCCCCAAAGGCAAGGTTTTCTCAAATATGAGAAGATCTGCTGGGGACTCTGAAGGAGTTGACACCCCATTGTTCTCTACAATGATGGTGGTGTCCCAAACCAATGAAGGTATGGCAGCAGGGTCAAGGCCCCCATTAGACCAACCCACTGCTAGCCAAGCCCAACCTTCCCTCTCAAAATCAATTCCCCAGTCCCTTCTTGAAAAACCAACCTCTCCCATCACCCAAACCTACAAGAGAAAACAGGTAAAGAAGGCTCCTTCCCTTCTTGTACCATTACCCACTAAGCCTATAAGCCCTCTAAGGGAGAATTCTCCCCTAGAGAATATCCAAAGGGAAACCACAAGGGTGTCTCCCAACCCAAAGGAGGTGCTCTCTGAGGAGGAGGTAGAGCATATGGGTGATGAGGCTGCCACTACTCCTGCTAGTACAGAGGAGGAAAGTGGTAACATCAATAAGACCTCCCCCATGGAAACTTTGAATGAGCAATCATTTGAAGGTCCCTGGTGCCAAGAAACCACAAGGGTGGATAGTGCCTCTGCAAGGCAGAAGACTTCCACAAATAAAAGATCCAATGATCCTTCAAAGGAGGGTAACACTTCTGGAGAAGGTGAGGACAGATATAACTATGATGAATTGATGGAGGCAATGGGTAACATCAACCTAGATGTTCTGAAACAAGGAAAAGAAATAGAGGAGATGAAGCTGGTAATCCTGTCACAACAAGTTCAGATTGCCAAATTAAAGAAGATGGTGACAAAGCTTGTACAGAAGAAGAGAAGAAAACAGTTTGTTTAAAGAAGACGTCAACTAATAAAGATGCTTCCAACAAGGGGGAGAAAGAGGCTGAAAAAGAGAAAGCAAATCCAGCTGAGAGGGCATTTGAGGTTGAGGGGGAGAAAGAGGCAGAAAAAGAATCAGAATTTACTGAAGCAGCAGAAACTGTTAATACTGCTGAAGCAGCAGTAACAGGGCTTTCTGTAGAAGAAATGGAAATTGTAGAAACACTAGTCAAAGCAAAGAATGACACTCCTGAGGCTACTCAAAAGGCCAAGGGAGTAGTCATCAATGAAGGAAAAGTTCAACAAAAGGCAACAGAAAAGGCAAAGGAGACAAAAGGAAAAGGAAAGGAGAAAATGGTTGAAGCTGAACTGCCTGCCAAGAAAAAGAGTCAGATTGAGTTGGATGAAGAAATGGCAAAGCTACTTCAGGCTGAAATGGAAAAAGAAGAACAACTTCAATCAGAGAATGATAGAGAGCTTGCAAAGATCATGGCTAGAAAGTTGAATGTAGAATATCAGAAAAGCATCAAAGAAGCAGCTCAAGCCAAGAAAAGCTCTGTGAAAGTTTTTAAGCAAAGAATGCCATTCAAAAAGCAAAAGAGACAACCCTCCAAAACATTTTTGGCCAATCAGGAAAGAAGAAAGATGATAAATTTCCTGAAAGGTGCAATTGGTGTTAAGGGGGAGATATTCACCAACATGGCATACACTCAGGTTAAGGAGTTGTATCAGAAAGAGATGCTTAAGCTTCAAGGTGATTCAGTCCAAAGGGAAGAGGCTGAGAGAAGAATGAAGGAAAGGCATGACCTGAATATTCAAAAGCCATTCCCTGAGGACACCACACCTTCAAAAGATAAAACTGAAGAGATGAAGGAAGAACATGAAGGTGTTGGTATAGAAGCTACATCTGTGAAGAGGGTGAAGTCAATTGCCTCCAAGAAGCAGAACAAAAGGCCAAGAGTTGAAGAAACAGCAGAAACAGCAGAACCTTCAGTTACTTCTACAACTGAATCTGTAAAGAACCCAGAACAATCCAATAAGCAATATAATCTTGATTTTTATATGACTACAACAGCTGATGAACCAGTTTCAGTTGATCCCATCTCTATGAAATCTCCAGAAGTTATCTTTTGGGATATTTTGGAAGATCAAAGGAAGAAATACTTCAGGCTTAAGAGAATGGGAGATCTATATGAAGTGTACTCTACTTGGGGTAGACTCATAAGAAGTTGTTCAAGATCAGATTTAGAAGAGATGTTTAAAGTTGGGTTGGAGATATATGAAAAGGAACTGAAAGGAGAAGGAATGAGCTTAATCAGATTAGCTATGGAGTACTTATGCATGATGTTTGATCCTAGCAAAGTTCAACATGTGATCAGAGATTTGCAACTACAGAATAAATTCCAAAGAATAGAAAACTGGATGATATTTGAAAGGTGTGGAGTCTATGTCATCACTGTGGACAGAGCTTATCATGAGTACTACTTAGTTGATAAAATCTATGATCACAGCAAGGCCAAATTACAAGCAATGTTGAATGCAAAGCTTACATGTTCAAAAGATTCAGAAATGGCAAAGATTGTGGTTAGCAGAATCATTAATCAAAGTTTGGGTTTGGATCCTAATCTAGGAGTATGAATTGAGGTGTTGAAAGCATCTTGAAGAAGATTTGAAGAACTTGACTTCTCTTCCTAAAAGTCAAGTTAGGGGGAGATTGTTGGGAACTGAAGAAAAACTCAAGTATGGTTAATGCTGCTGGTTCAGAGTTAATACTGCTAGAAGACTTAAAGGTTAATACTGCTGAGTGTTACTACTGCTAGTAGTTAATACTGCTAGTCAAAGTTAGTACTGCTTAGCTAGTTAGTACTGCTAGTGGTTAGTACTGCTTAGTAGTTAATGCTGCTAGAAGAAAGTTAATGCTGCTGAAGATTAATACTGCTTATATGATGAAGATTCGTATGAAAGGATATACATGGAAGCTTAAAGATATACATAGAAGATATACTGAAGATATTTTATTTATTGTAATTATTTTTGTATTCAGTATATATATTGTATTGTTTAGAATAGTTAGATAACTTGAGTTTTCATTCTTTTAGAGAAAAACAACCTCAAGACATAGATCCTAATTCTAGAGAAGTAGAATTCGTATTGGTGAGCCTGTTCATCAATATTGAGGTTGAGTGAGTAATATTGTAACTTCAAAGCATTCAATAAAAGCTTACAGTTTGTTATTCATATTTTCTGTGTTGATTTACTGTTTCATTGAATATCAAAGTGTTATTCCGCAAACTTCTTTGATATTGTTTCTGAGAATTAATTCTTGTTGAGAATTCGATCCTGACATACTTCTTACCTGATAACCTGAGTAATTGATCTCTCGAGTAGATATGATCAGGTTTACTTTTAGTCGCTTTGTTCTTCTTGGCATTTACCGCATGTACACATGATTCTTTTTCTTTCAGCTCATCTTCAACTGGTTTCTTCTTCCAGACCAGTTCCTCATCTTTGTATCTCCTTCTTCTTTGATGTGTACCTGAACCATCTATATTGCTATCATAGAAAAGGTTAGTTTTACGAATCCGGTCAAAAGATTTAACTGACCTTTGTGTAGAGACAGATTTCTGATTTGAGCTTGATACAGACTTTTCAAGCACTTTAATCGTCGAAGCAAAGTTGTCTCTTTCTTTAACAAGCAGGTCAATCTTCTTCGTGAATTCAGACTTCGTTTTCTGCTCTTTTAGTGCCTTCTCAGATAGTTCAGACAACTTGGCAGTAAGCCTTTTGATCTCAGTCTCAAACAAGCTTCTTTCTTCTTCAAATCCCTTCTCAGCATTGTTTCTTTGGCCAGATATTTCTTTGAAGACACCGACATTCTTTTGTTCAATGGCCTTCTTCTCTTTGGCAAACTTCTCTCTTTCTAGAATGATCACTTTCTGAAAATCAGAAACTTGCTGAGAATGTTTTATGCATTTCAGCTCAACTTCTTTCTTCTCATCAGCACATTTTCTCGAGAATTCTGAGCACTTCTTTGCAAAAGATTTCTCAAACTCGGATTTATCTTGAGCATGTTTTTGCTCCAAATCATATATTTTCTTTTGAAGATCTGCATTTGCATCTTTCAGTTCAGAAATCTTTTCCTCAGAACTTTCAACAGAGACTGTTTGCTGAGTTTTAGCTTCCAAAATAGAGATCTTTCCTTTTAGCTCAGAGTTCTCAGCTTCCAAAAACTTTACTCTTGAAGACATCTTTGGTCCTGTCATTATCTTTTCAAGATGTTCCTACAGCTGTTTTCCTGTAGCCTTTTTACTGTCTAAACTTACAGAAATCTCTTTTGAAATCTCCTCGGAAATTCCTTGCAAGATAAAAGCTTTAGATAATTTATCAGCTTCAAATCTCTTTCTTTGCTCATCTGTGTAATCCTTAAATGGTATTGTGTACACTAAGTGTTCCGTTCTTCCATTTTCTCCCATATAATAACAAATATCTGTCGGAGTTTCCATTTTTCCTTCCCTCAGAGATAATATGATATAATCACCCAAGTCATGTTTATCAATGAAGTCTAAGAACTGAATCCTCCATTTGTCATATTCTCCTCTGTAAAGAACCGGTGGCTTCTCATCCATACTTATTGAAAGAGCTTCGCTTGAAGGCATTCCTTTTGATATACAGGGACTGAACTTTTCAAAGAGATGGTACGCTAAAGTGCAAGGACCAAAAGTGACAACTTGTGAAACTTGAAAGTTTATGGTCACAAATGACACGCTGAATCCTTGAAGTACGGGGGCTAAAATAAATGCACTGCAAAATGATCGTGAGACAAAAAATTTGACATTTTTTACTCTTTTTTTTATTTTTTTATTATTATTATTTTTTTATTTTTTATTTTTTTAAACCCGGTCGAAGGAAAGACCGGAGTAAGCAAGTACCCGGTCGAATGGCAAGACCAGAGTAGCAAGTACCCGGTCGAAGGGCAAGACCGGAGTAGCAAGTACCCGGTCGAAGGACGAAGACCGAAATAGCCGAGTATCGGTCGAATGCTAGACCGGAAACCACTAAGGTCCGGTCGATGCACCTACCCGGTCGAAGGGAAAGACCGGGGAATGCTAAGGTCCGGTCGAAGGGAATGACCGGAGATCACAACTACCCGGTCGAAGTAAGGACCGGTGTTTACAAACACTCGGTCGAAGGCTCAGGTCGAATAACAATCGGTCAAAACACTAAAGACGATAAACACAAGTAACAGATAGGATCGATTAACATAAAGGACCGATAAACACGAAGAATCGACCGAAGAACCCGATGAATTTCTGGGATTCGACCAAGATCAAACCCAGAAACTTCAATCGACCGAATCTAACCAGAAACTTCAATCGACCGAATAACACTTCAAACACAACCCAGATAAAAAAATATTGAAACTTCGACCGATAAGAAATTTAACCCAGAAGAACCGATAAACTCAATTAAACAAGATATTAGACCGATAAACAATCAACCCAAATCGACAAAAATCACACAGATCGATAAAACACATAAACAGATAATCAATTAAGGCACATATTAGCGATTAACACATAAAAATTGATTATAGGGTTTTAGACAAACCTTTTTCTGGATCAAACCTTTTGTCTATTTGCTTTGATACCAATTGTAGATCCCAGTGCAGTGCAATCACAAGTAATATGAACAAGGATGAACAGATTATAGGCCACAACAACTAGTCATATGATTGATATAACTTCAAAGGGTTAAGGTTTACAGAGAGAATTTCTGATAAGGATATGTAAACCTAATGACTAGAAAACTGAATAATGAATTTCTCCTTTCTAAACTGTTCAACCCTAATTATGAACTAAATAAGCCTTTATATACTTAGGCTTTACAATCAATTGGGCTTATGGGCTTGGGCCCATCTAATTAAAACAACTATCAAATAATTACAAATCAAACCCTTATAAATACTTTATTCCACTTTCAACGCATAGGACTTTTAGTCCTAACACTGATGATACATGCAAAATGAGATTTATCCATATTAGCACACTTTTTACAGTCAGGAGTTTTATCAGAATTTGATAAATTTAATTTCAACTCCTGAATCTGCTTTAGAAGCACTGAATTTTGATTTTTCAGTTGATTTCGTTCAGCTTCTATTTTTGGAATCTCAGGCATGTACAATACAGCCATGTCTCTTGGTGACAATACTGTATTCCCTCTCTCATCTGTCTTTGGCATCTTGAAAGAAAAGGTTAGCTTGAAAAAATGATCGTCAAAAATCAGAAAATTATGACCACTATCAAAATATGTCCCCCTCCGCAGACTTAGCACGGGGGTTCCGCTACCCGGTTAGCGGATGGGGTCAAGGGGCAACGCCCTTGCCAGGGTATGGGGGCAGCGCCCCTAGAGAAAATTTTTCTGACTTATTGAATGTGTGCTTGAAAAATGATCGTTCCCAAACCAATTCAGAAAAGTTGACTGAAAGTCAAACTTGGATCACCACTTAAAAAAATTTCAGAAATTTTCTATCTCTTGAAACTCGCAGATCACTGTATGCGCTGAACACTATTCACTGAAAAACTCGCTAGACGTTATGTGCCCGTTTGAAAAACTTGCAGGCCACTGTGTGCGCGTTTCGAGAACTCGCAAGCCTCTTCTAGCGTGTTTCGCTCAAACTCGCAAGATCTTCTAGCGCGTTTCGCTCAAACTCGCAAGCTTTGCCTTGCGCGTTTATGAAACTCGCTTGCCTCTGTTAGCGCGTTTTACCCAAACTCGCACGTTTTTCTTGCGCGTTTTTCGCTTGAACCTTGCACGTTCTATGATTGAACTTGCGCGTTTGATGATGAAGTTGCGCGTTTTACAAATCTTGCGCGTTTTTAACACTTGTTCACGAAATCAATTCAAATCGATTTTCACCTGCAATTTACTCTCAAGATTTGTATCACAATGATCTAATATGATATCAAATACTTTTCTAAACACTAAACATGATTAAAAACAACAAAGTACAGTGCGTTTGATCAAAATACAGGTTCTGAGTTCGTGTTCTTAAAAAAAAACCGATGAAATCCAAAATTACAACACAATTTGTGATCAATTGTGTTTGTGTGTGAATACAAAATGTAATCTATCACAAATCGAACACAATGATTACAATAAAACACATCAATTTCAACAAATCACAAAAAAAATAGATTGAACAGTCAAATTTTCAAGAAACGACTATTCTTGACAAAATTTCTAGAAAATTGATCCATTTTTACGTGAAATTCTTTCTGAATTTGTTTGGTTTGCTCTGATACCAATTGAAATTGTAATTCCCAGATTACAATCAAGCAATTCAAACACTCTCAATCAAGATTTGAGAGTATTAAGATCTTAGAGAGAGAGTAGAGTGAGAAAGTAAATCTTATTATGACATTAATCTCTTACAAAAATTACAAGGAACAAAACCTATTTATACCAACTATGAAACTCTCAAGTAATCCAACTAAACTCTCAAGTAACTTGAATAGGTATCCAAACAAACTCTCAAGTACTTAAACTCTTAGGTACTTAAGCACCTCTAAAACTAATGTTGACTTTCTCACTATATGACTTTCATTGACTTCCTTTGACTATTCAATTACAAGGCTTTTTACAAGACTTTCCTAATTAAATCTTGTATACAATTAATGCACTAACAAATATGCTTCAACGACTCATCGTCTATTCTTGGTCGATTTTCAAAAAGTGGTGTTTAATCCGAGATTAAAAACCAAATTAAAGGTTACAAACACATTCACAACACTAAATCGATTCCATTGATGCAAATTTCTTGGCTTAAACATCGATTTTAGTAAGTTTTGGAATCTGGGTTCAAGTCAGTGTTCATGGTGTTCTTGAGAACACTTTGATTATTCAAGCAAAATGCTAGGTTTCTCAAGATTCTTGAAAGTTTTAAGTGTTTTACGAATTTTGTTGTCTACGAATTCTTTGTTTGAGTCTCTCTTAGAAAAACTCTAAGGCCAGGATTCGCTGACCCTAAGCTTGCGAATCCTGCTTGTTCCTTAATTGTTAAATTTTGTTCTAAGTCAAGAATTCGCAGTTCAATGACTTGCGAATTCTGAGTCATGTCTCAAATTTTCTAAGTGTAGGATTCGCAGAATGCTTCCTTGCGAATCCTGAACACTTTCCTTCATTCTCCATTCCCAAGTCTAGGGATTCGCAACTCCTTATCCTGCGAATCCTATACTTAGTGAATTTCAGAAAGTGATTTTTCAACTATCAAAATTTTCAAATATTGATTCTGACTTTTTGGACCTTGTCCAAACCTTTTTGTCTCATATTTCAGGTCAAATGGCAGCCAACAATTCACCAAATGTGTAGATGGATGAAAACTCTATCCATGAAGCTCATCAGGAGCACTCCATCCCATCAAGTAGAACAGCTGCCCATCCACCATCAAATGTCAATCCTGACATGTTGCTCATACTACCATCTGAAATGGTGCCTCAGACTGCCAACAATCACAAGTTTGAATTCAAGCTGGACATTAATCAACTTGTGAACCACATTCTCTAGAATCACCCACTGAACAAAGCACTGTCTGATAGTGCTGATGTGCCAGAGATCTATGTTCAACAAGCCTGGAATACCATTCATCTCACTCACATCACCGTTGGGAAAATCAAATGTCCAGTTCTCATAGTTAACATTGACTTCTACTCAGCTGACATCCCTCTTGAACTGTTCAGAATATCACTTCAACTGCCAGAAGCTGATTCAAGGGAAGGAAAATAGAGTTTGATGATCTACCTACTGAAGAAACTACTCTTGTTGGAATAAGAGAAATGGGATATGTTGGTGAACTCAACAAAGTTAGCCAATTCAAGAAGAACAACCTGCCACCTTTCTATTATGCATTGTTTTCAGTTATCAACCGATGCTTAACAACAAAGACTTATGGAACTGACAATGCTAGCAGCAACTTCTTGAAGCTATTCTACTCTGTAGTGCATGACTTGCACATAGACTATGCCATAGTTTTCTGGACTAAGCTGCTTGAGAAGATATCTACCAAGAGCAATACCGTCAAAGTCCTCAACTATCTGCCATATCAGAGGTTCATGACACTCTTGGTCAGAAGTGTATTAAGGGGGAACAGGCAGATCCCAAGAAGAAGTTCTCATGAAGTGGCTGTAGTAAATGAGATGAAGTTCTTAGTCAAACAGAAGAAACAGTTTGATTATTCCTTGCCTATTCCAGAAGCTTTATTAAGTTATGTTGATCCAGAGGCTGAGTGTATTTTAGAATATAGAGGATCTATGGAACATATAGAACCGGATGTACCTACCCTAGGTCCAACCCCTAGGAGAGAGGAGTCTGTAAGGGTACCTGTGACTCAGGGAGTTCAGGTACGGGGAGTGAAGAGGAAAAATGCTGAGAGGGGAACCGGAGGGGGTCGGAGACTACGACTTGAGACTTCAGGGTCACGGGTTCTTACCCCACCTCATGTGACACCTGTGGTCAGTGAAGGTCTAGACTCTGAAGATGCCTTGGATCAACCACAACAACACTCTGTAGAGGAGCAAGAGAGAGAAGGACAAGCTGATGAAGAAGTGCATTCTGTTGCAAGTACACCAGACATAGTCACAAAAAAATGTTGATCTGGGAAGTGATTGAACAGATTCTTAAAAAGATAATCACTTATAGAAGAGATGACGATGATGGAAATGATGCAGGTGACTCAGATGATGATGATGACTTCTATGATATGGATGTGGATACCCGTGCTGTAGAACTTACTGCTGCAACTGTTGCTGCAGTCACTTATAGTGACATTGGAGACATAAGGGGAATCTAGGGAGAATTAGTTGAAGATGCCAGTGAGGTTGTGAGAGAAAGGAAAAGAAAAGAAACAGAAGAGAGAGAGAGACCAACATCCCACTATACTAGATGATCAACCAAATCACTCACTTCAGTGCATTCGTTGCCTGAAGATGTAGACATGAGCCGATCACTCATGCATTTACACACCCAAGCCAACCACTCTGATTCCTCTCAACAGGAATTAGTTTTATTTTCACATGGGGATTCAACACATAATCTATCAATGTCTCATTAGGAGACATCTGATATTGAAACTAGAGATCAGTCGCCCCAGATCTCCATTCCTTTCAATGCACAAGTCCTAGAGCCAATTGCAAGAAATATCATTTTTGTAAATAGGACACTTTTTGCAGGTCTTGATCTCAGTCGTCTTCGTGACCTGAGCGAAACATCTTGAGTAGATCCGTAATCTGGACTACGAGGACCGTATGGAAATCCTGTCATAGCTACATCCATGCCAGCTATGAGCACAAGTCACACAGTAGATTCATCTGCTGTTGTGCAAACGGGAAATCTGCATGATCCCGGTGTTAGTTCACCCGACTTAGTGTCACGGGAATATCTCGACGGCGCCCTAAAGTCTGTTGAAAATAGGTGGTCTAAGAAATTTGATCGTATTGAGACGGAACTGGGAGATATTAAAAGAATGTTAAAGGGGAAGCAAGTTGCTGAACCTGAGCCCGAAAGGAGAGCACCAATACTACCAAATCCACCACCAATCACTCAAAATCCTACTGATCTATCCATTGACGAGCTCAAGTCTTTGCTTCTAGCAAAACTTCTATCTCAAGCTCCTGACAACCAACAGGATGCAGATCTCTTTACACTTCTTCATTCTCATCACCACCACCACCACCAACAACAACCAAGAGCTACAGAGTCAACCTTCACCGATGCAAATGTACTGAAGGCTTTTAATCTGCTAAATCAAGCTTTCCAGTTATCTTACCAGACCCAAGGAGCTGTTCAATTCATAAAGCATGATCATGATCATTATCATGATCATGAGGGGGAGACAAGCGGAGAACAGTCTGCCGCTGGAAAACAGTTAGTTGTGGTAGAAAGTGTTGTACCCATAAGTACTGTAACCGGAAGAAAAAGTTCTAGAAATCAAGGTACTAGTGATGATGCAGAAATATCCAAACAGGGTATGGTACAGAACATCAATGATGATGAAGAAGAGTTGGAACAAGGAGAGTCACGGAGCTTAGTTGTCTATACTGTTGATGATGAGTCAAGGGTTGAAAAGCCTAAGACTGCTACTTGTGAAGAAGTAATGGAAGTAATGGGAATCTCAGCTTGCAACATTATTGATGTTGATGAACTAGACACTGATGAACAAGTTGTAGCCAAATATGAAATGTTTTGGAAGATGAAAGAAGAAGGAAAAAGAGAAATATATTTTGGTCTACAAAGTGCAACACATCCAGAGAACTCTGTAAATGTTGAAGAATTTGTCAAGAATGCATCAGAAGCAGAAGTTCCTGGTAGTGTTCAAAATGAGAGTATACTTGAAGACATTTTTGGTGATGACTATGGAAGAGATGATCAGGAAGAGGATCAAGAAGATAAACCGGTACAGTTTATTGAGGAAGTACAAGTGAATGTAGCAGCTCAAGAAGATGAGCCCTACATTCCAACTGCTATTCCAATAGTTTCTCAAGACAGATACTATGTTTTTCCGTCTGCTAGTGAAGCCTCTATGCCCTCTGCTTAAAATATTTCTTTGCCTTTACACAAGTTTGTGGAAAGAGTTTTAAGAACAAATGTCTCAGATCCTACTGCTCCTATTGTGATTGACATGGAAAAGTTAAGAAAATATCTAAGCAAAGAAAGGAGGAGGATGGAAAAAGAAGAGAGAAGAAGAAAAAGGGAAGCCAAAGAAAGAGAAGAAAAAGAGAAAGCTGAAAAAGAAAGAGATGAAGCTGAAGCCCTACCCTATATCAGAAACCCTGATAGTCCAAGAATTATGAGTGGAGCTGAAAGACCAAAGCCTGTATTTGTAACTCTCATGGAAGCAGAATCTCTTACGAAGAAACATCAGGATACTAAAGATGGCCCCTCTGTTCCAGTCAGAGTTGTATCTACTCCTTTCACAGGGTATGATGAACAGGGCACTTCTCTCGAGCTTATCCGGCTGATCAGAAAGTCTCTCAGAGTTCCATTTCTTGAGGAATCCATCAAAATTTTTGTGAAAGAACAAGTAGAGATTGATCCTTGCAAGTTGTATGGAGTGATTGACCGATCTCTTGACTACTAGAGAAACTATGTGAAGTTTATTGAGAACTTCTTCAGAAAAAAGGATACATTCACAAAGCTGAAATCCTTCAGATCAAGGAAGTTAAAATGAAGAGCTACTTTGCTGTCTGGTATCTAGAGTTTGATGTTCAAAGGAGAGACCTACAGGAATCAACCTTCAGGGAAGATGATTTTGAAAATTTGAACATAACAGACCTGGAGTTAATCTATCATGAATTCAGAAGCAGAGCAGTCAGACCTAGAGCTATAGTCTTTGCACTTGAAGCTGTAAAGAGGTTTATGAGGTGTCAGGTCAACAATGCATATAATCTTGATTTCTAGTTGGGAGCAGAGACAAATCAAAACAACATAAACCTGACTGCCCCCAACTTCAGTCACTACCTGATGAGAGACTTGGATATCTTCAAACCTGTTGTAACTCCTGAACTTGGAGTTATATATGTTAATACTGAAACTCACAAGAAGCAGTTCATGCGAGCTAGTGAAGTTGCCAAGTTCTCTGATGGAACCTTGAAGATGGTATTGAGAGAGCTTGAAGAGAGGCACAACCATTCTGAGATGAAAAGACTTGAAATGGGAGATCACATGCCTAAATCTGACAGACTTGCTATGGAAAAGATGATTCATGCAATCAGAGAAAGGATTGAATTCAGAGATGGCATCAGAAGGTTTGAAAGCTTCTTAGCTATGAGGAAAACTAGTTTCAGCAGGTGGAACCGTTGATGATTACAACCTTGATTACAAGGGGGAGATTGTTAGATCAAGTTTAATCAAGTTGTAATAGTTAGTCCCTTGTTATCTTTTGTTATGTATTTTTGTTAAGTTTGACTTGTGTAGGTGTCACGTTAATTGACCCTATATATAGTCCCTTGTTATTTCCCTTTTAGGTTAAGAAGCTTTTCTTGTCATCTCATTCATAGTATTGTAGCCAGCCTCCTTTGTGAGACATATGAATATAGTATTTTCCCAATCAATGATTCCTTTCCTTTGATTCTTATCTGATTATACTCTGATTATTATTATGTGTGCTTGAATCTGGAACAACAGAGGTTATGCTACTGGCAGAACAGGAAGTGATGGACCTGCTGCATTCTAGTTTGAAAGTGGGAACCTTTCTGCCACAGTAGGGGGAAAATAGTGCTGGAAAATTTGACTTGTCGAATGGGTGAGTTGTTTCCTCTTGCACAATTGTTAGCCCAATTCTGAATTGTAAAAGTATTGAAAATAATCTATCCTATTTCAAAGGACTTCCAGAGATAGTCTTTAGAGAGCAAGCATGCGTCTGAAGATCATTCCAGATAGAGAAATGCAGCAGAAGAACTTCAGAGATAACTTCATCAGAGGTCCCTACATCAGAGCTCTGAAGACATTGTCTCTGAAGATGAAGATGAAGAATTCTACAAGTATTGATACAAGAACAGAAGACACGTCACTTGGTGATAAGATTTACTTTTCTAGATAGGTTACTGTTCAAGCATGTCTTGAGCTTACCTTTTAGGTAAGACACTGTTCAAGCATGCTTCTTATGTCAGGAAAGTACACTATTCATTTTATGGTCCTATAAATAGGACGTGCATCCATTGCTCAAAGTGTGCTTTTCTTTACTAACTTGTAAAATAATTATTTATATATACCGAAAAGTATTCAAGAAGATCTTGTAAGATTAAACCACCTTTTTAGGTGTTATTGATAATATACTTTCATTGTCCAGTGAATATTAGTTTGTTCTTATATTTACTTTAGTGGATATATCTTCTTATTACTATGTGTGAATCTTGCTTTGATTTAAACATTATTTGCTTCCACTGTTCTTATTGTTATTTTATGTTTATATCATTGTCAAAAGACTAAATCTGGGATCAAACAATTGGTATCAGAGCCTTCTTTATTTTTCTTAAAACAAACAAGATCAAATATGTGTATTCGGATAGATTCATGTCTTTTTTATTCAAGTTTTCATAATCTGTGCATGTTAATATAAACTTCTGTTTATACAAGAACCTTATATGCTTCAGGTTTGAAAACCACTCACAGTACTTCATTTTAGTAAAAGATCATCTCTCAAGAACCATGTTTTCAAAACTTCATCTTCTTCATTATAAAAATGGCAAATTCTAGTATAAGTTCCATATATACAGTTGGATCTTTGACAAAACCTCCTACTCTTCTGAGGGATGAATATCCCCAATGGAAGATCAGGATGGTCAACTTTTTGGAAGGAATGGACAAAGATCTTATGATATCAGTCACGAATGGACCTCACTAACCAATGGTTTTGGTACCAAGAGTTCCTGCAACAGCAAATACTGCAGAAATACATGCATTTTATGAAAAGAAAACATCAAATTTCACTGCTGAAGAATTAACCATGATGAAAAATGATTCCAAAGCTATTAAATTATTGATAATGGCCATTCCCAATGATATCTTTCAAGAACTTGATTCTTGTGTGTTAGAGCACATATTTGTTGGATGCAAGATCATTAATACTGAAGGTCAAAGTTCAAGAAATTCAAAGCTCAAAGTCAACTCTCAAGTATAGAATGTCAAAGTATTTGTAATAAGTCAAAGGTAAAGTATTATGTTCTGTATCTTGTGTTGAAATGTTGCTCGTATAAATAGTTCTAGACTTTTCTTTGTAAGGGTGTAGAATTCAGATTGTAAGCATACGAATCAGAGAGGAGGTTCATTGAATATCATTCTAGAGAGAGAGTGAGTGTAGAGAGAGAAAGTGAGATTGTAATCTTTGTTCTTGTAATCAATGACATGTGATTTCGTTTAATTCTCATTTTGATTGTTTGATTTAGATTAGAACTTGAATTCTGGGTTTAACAATTGGTATCAGAGCAAGCGAAATTAAGAGAAAAACAAGGATCAATTCGATATTTTTTGTTGAACTTTCACGAACTCGCATACGGACTAGAGAAGGTCGATTTTTGATTTTGAGTGATGTTTGTGATTTGAGTCTTGTATCTTTAAATTCGATTTTACATCTAGATTGAGTTTTGTTTAGATCGTTTTGTCCAATTTACAAAAGATCATGGTGAATCTTTGAAATTTCTTGAATTTTTGTTCGAAATAATTTAGCGGACTGTAATAGATTCAAAGTATATTGTTTTGTGTATTTGATTGTAATTGATCGATAGAAATCTGCTCGAAATTAGGTTCTAAGCATCTCTACAAAATCTCAGATCAATTGAAGATGGTTTGATCGAAATTTGTACAAAATTCAAGTTTTTGGAACTGTGCAAGTGAAGAACTCGCTAGATCTGAGAAACTCGCTAGTGAAGAACTCGCAGGCTCAAGAACTCGCAGAGACCTTGATTTGCTATTTGAAGTGAAGAACTTGCAAACAGTTGTGTGCGTGAAGAAGAAACTCTCACATCACTAGGTGCGAGTTTGTACTGTTCATTATCTTCTTTGTGCGTGAAGTAGGATTTGCAAGAATCAAGTTGTCTGCGTGTTTGCATTTAGCGAGAAGTATAATGTTCAAAATTTTTCTAAGTCCATAACTCGCAAGAGGTCTACGAGAAGTGTTTTGCGCGTTTGCATTTTGTGAGAAGTGAAGAGAACTCGCATAGTGTATCGTGCGTGAAAGAAGAATTCGCACGAAGTTTCTGCGTGAAGTCAAGAACTCGCAACATTCATTGTGCGCGAGCATAGAACTCGCACGTCCTTGTGTGCGCGAACCTCTTGTTAGGACTGAAAGTCCTGTGCGTTGAAAGTTGTATAAAGCATTTATAAGGGTTCAAATTGTATTTATTTGATAGTTAGTTTGTTAATGGGCCTAAAGCCCATAAGGCCTTATCGCCACATATATAAGGCGTTTGATATTAAGAATTAGGTTTAGTTGAGTTAAGTCTCATTCATAATTATTCTAGTCAATAGGTTTACATTTGCTGATCAGATATTCTCTCTGTAAACCTAATCCTTTATTGAATATTAATCATATGACTAAAGATTGTGATACATTAATTGTTCGTCATTGATTACTGTTCGTGATTGCACTGTAACTGGGATCTACAATTGGTATCAGAGCAGAATCGAATTAATTTTATTCGATACGATCAAAAAGGTGTGTCTCGTTGGAGAAGATGATGAATAGTAACTAATGGATTCCGTTAGTTTGCCGTTAAATTCTTTACATTTTGGTCCTTTTTCCGTTAGTCCACCCCCGTACTTCAAGGTTTCAGTCGTTTGTCATTTGTGACCCTAAACTTTCAAGTTTCATCTCTTGTCAAGTTCAGTCCCTGGATATCAAGCTTTTCAAAGCCGGATCGAATTAATTCTATTCGATACGATCAAAAAGGAGAATCAGGGAAAGACATAAACCAAGTGCAGAATCCAGAGAAGACAAGTCCTCTCGGTGTTCTTTTTGTATCAGATAATTCAAGATGGGATATTTTTCTGAACTTCAAGCGAAGATTGAAAAGCTCAAATTAGAGAACATAAATCTTGCTTTATCTGTTGATTTCTACTTGAAGAAATCAAAACAATATAATGATGAAAGCAACATACTGAAAGAAGAAGTTAGTGCATTAAAGACAATTAATGAAGATCTTCTGAAAAAGACTTCTGGGCAGAATAATGAGAAAATAATGAGTTTGGAAGCTGAGAACACAAAGCTGACAAGAAAAATCTTTAACTTGGAAGATCAGATTATCCAAATCCAGAAAGCATCCGTTGAAAGTTATGAGGAGAAGATTAAGAGTCTGAAGGATGCTAATTCTGAGTTTCAAAAGAAAATATCTGATTTGGAGCAAAAGCTTGCTAAAGATAAATCCGAATTTGAGAAA
This sequence comes from Arctium minus, assembly GCA_954870635.1. Taxonomy (NCBI): domain Eukaryota; kingdom Viridiplantae; phylum Streptophyta; class Magnoliopsida; order Asterales; family Asteraceae; genus Arctium; species Arctium minus. Next base: position 44,050,442 of record OX941089.1, on the reverse strand, counting down.
TCATTTGCAAAGAAGTTCTCAGATTTTTCAAGAAAATGTGCTGATGGGAAGAAAGCAGTTGAGCTGAAATGTATCAAGCTTTCTCAGAAAGTTTCTGATTTTGAGAAAGTAATAATCTTGGAAAGAGAAAAGTTTGTCAAAGAGAAGAAGGAGATTAAACAGAAGAACGTTGGATTCTTTAAAGAAATATCCGGCCAAAGAAAGGATGATGAGGAGGGATTTGAAGAAGAAAGAAGCATATTTGAGGCTGAGATCAAAAAGCTTACTGAGAAGCTATCTGAACTATCTAAAAGTGTGCTGAAAGAGAAGAAAACGAAGTTTGAATGCGAGACGAAGATTGACCTTCTTGTCAAAGAGAGAGACAGATTTGCTTCAAAGATTAAAGAGCTTGAAAAGACAGCATCAAGTTCAAATCAGAAAACTGTTTCTTCACAAAGGTCAGTTAAATCAGTTAATCAGATTCGTAGTACTAACATTTTATATGATAGAAATATAGATGGTTCAGGTACATATCAAAGAATAAGAAGATATAAAGAAGAGGAACTGGTCTGGAAGAAGAAATCAGTTGAAGATGAGAAGATGGGAAGAAAGATGAGCTGAAAGGAAAGAAATCATGTGTACATACACACAAAGCGAAAGAGCACAATGTGCGTAAAGGTAAACCTGATCATATCTACTCGAGAGATCAATTAATCAGGTTGTCAGGTAAGAAATACTTTTGTTCTTATTGCCGTACACATGATCCTATTCACAAGACTAGTGATCATTACTGGTATGGTTCTTATTCCATTACTCCCATTCGAACTGCAACTAACATTCATGGACCCAAATACCAGTGGGTACCAAAGCCTAAAATTGATTCTGTGTTGCAGGCACCTACTGTCAAGGGGGATTAGAAGAACTAAGGCTTCTAAGTAAATCAGCTTAGAACCCGTACTTTAACGGAGGTTGACTTCTAGACAAAACAGTCTAGGACTCGTACCTCAAAAAACTATGGCTTTTGAACAAAATAGTTCAAAACCCGGACTTAAGTGTCAAGATTATGGTTTATGATTATAACAGATCAGGACCCGTTCTTCAATGTTTAGATAAGGATATTTTGTAGATATCCAGGGGGAGCTTAATAGATTTAAATCATTCTATCATGATTTGAGGGAGAGCTTAAAGGTAAATATCTTCTAATCCTAGATCTCTGATTGTTTGAAAGAAGAACAACTTTCAAGCATGAAAAACGTTTTCATAAATGTTCAAACCACTTCTCTATTCTCAAAAGATTTTATGAATTTAGAAGTGTGATTTTAAATGTTTTTCAATTTTTTGCTTTAATGTTTAACTGACCATGTGTTTCCAAAGATCAATACTTGTGTATTATCTTGTCTTTATACTGTAAAGTATTCACACACATCGGTTCAGTACTTCATTTGAATTTGTTATTACCATGTCTCATAACGAACAAATTTTTCGATGGTAATACTCCCGTTTGCTTTCAAATATTGTTGAGCATCAATCATCATTTCCAAATTTGTGCTTTCATTGCTAAATTGTTTATATTTGTTCATATAACAAAATATCCAGTTCTTTGATACCCTAACCATTTTATTTGATCTGATTGATACATTGTCAGATTCTCAAAACAATTCTCTTGATTTGATTTCATTCATTCAATATCTTTGTTTTGAGAAATCTTCAAAGTTCAATTGCTCAAATCTCATGAGCATACATTTTGACAATGTTATCGTACATTTTGTACTTAACTGTTCAGTTAAACTGTTGAGCAACTATACTTTTTAGGACTTACATGGGATTTGTGTGAGAACTTAAACAGAACTTCCATGGATTCACGTTAACCAGTGTTTCCTACACCAGAAGTTATCCTTGAGTGATTGAGAGTTTAGGGGTCTTAAATCAAAGAGTGGGGGAGATAATTCATCCGGTTGAGTTTTTCTCATTGTGCTGAGCGGTAAAATGTAAATGAGAGTTTGGTTAGAAGTGAGCTTTAATGACAAAAAGAAAGAGGGTGTGAGAACAGAGTTAAAAGAATATGAAAACTCTGCACCAAACACTTTCTGAGCCGGGAAACCACATCTACTGATTGGTTCACATTCTTTGGTGACCATCATTGAAACAGGCAGTGAGCCCATGCCAACTCTTGTTTTTACCCCACCAACCACTAGTTTCTTTCTTAACAAAGAAATGTTTCATTTTCTTTGGGGACGCAACATATCTACTATCTAGTATTCAATCGGAAGATTTAGATATTGAAAAAGAAGGAAAGTTGCCCCACCTTCGCACCTCTTTCATGCACATTGAGTCCGTGTAATATCTGTTGCTGTCTCAACAGTTTACACATTTTTGAGCCTGAGAAAGCTAAGTTGCTTCAATCATTCTACACTTGCACGTAGACACAAGGAATGAGTTTTCTTATCATAACATTCATAGAAAATTCCTTTGTGGTTTTTCGATGATTGAATGGAATCCCTGGGAGAGTGAATATCACAAAATCTCATTTCCAAAGTACATCCGTTGTACAAAGTGGCTCCGTGCTACTTACAGGCATACTAACTGTATCATTTGTTGATTCAGGTTTAAATTCCTATTATATCTGAATTTGAAAAGATTCGGATATATACATTTCATGAATTGACGGATACTCAGATCAAAGGACAGAGAATGTCAAATTATCATAACGGGGAGATTGTTAGTTCATCACAAAGGAGGAGATCAAAGAATGTGTTGAAATTGAAGAGTTTTGATGATCATGATGTTCACAATCATCAAAAAGGGGGAGAGATTTACAAAGTTCAATTTCAAAGTCAAATCTTTAATCTGAGGATGAAAATCCTTTGGATTCAAAGATTGCCGCAGGAAATATTTTATTGGGTCTTCTATCCCGTATCATGTGGTGTCTGCTACAAGTTTGTTCCTCCTATGCGCTGATTTAAACAAGTTCTTGAGATGAAAGTATATTCAACTCGCGGTTCAAAGACAGATTCTTTGTTTTTAAACTGAAGATGCACTGTGGAATGTCACGTAACTCGCACATTATCTTTCTTGTGTGCTGATCCGATGTGTTGAGTTTCTACAGTTGAAAGCTGCTTGATAGTGCGTCAAGTCGAGGCTATTGTACATTGAATCTGGTTACAAAGTTGAAATTATGAAGACCAAGAGCTTTATTCAAAGGGGAGCTTGGAAAGACATGAAGATAAGCAACACCAAAGTTCTTCAAAGATTCAAGAGGGAAAGAAGATCAAACCTGAATATTTAAAGAAGATCAATGCCTAAAGATTTCAAGAAGATAAATGCCTTATTCAACTTTAGGGGGAGATTGTTAGGACTGAAAGTCCTGTGTGTTGAAAGTTGTATAAAGCATTTATAAGGGTTCAAATTGTATTTATTTGATAGTTAGTTTGTTAATGGGCCTAAAGCCCATAAGGCCTTATCGCCACATATATAAGGCGTTTGATATTAAGAATTAGGTTTAGTTGAGTTAAGTCTCATTCATAATTATTCTAGTCAATAGGTTTACATTTGCTGATCAAATATTCTCTCTGTAAACCTAATCCTTTATTGAATATTAATCATATGACTAGAGATTGAGATACATTAATTGTTCTTCATTGATTACTGTTCGTGATTGCACTGTAACTGGGATCTACACCTCTGAACTCGCACACTGTGTTCTGCGCGAAGTTCAAACGTGCATAGTACTTTTTGCGCGAAGCTTATTCTCGTATCCTTTAGTGTGCGCGAAGTTTCAAAACTCGCATGTTACTGTTCTTGCGCAAAGTAGAGTTTATATTGTTATGCGAGTTTCATACTTAGAATATTTTCTGACTTTTTCAATATTTGGCCAAATTTGACTTTTTGTGGTTCAACTTATTTCTAAATTTCTAACGATAAAAAACAAGTTCTTTTTGTAACAGACAATTCAAGATGGGATATTTTTCTGATGATGATGAAACTAAGATTGCCAAGCTCAAATTAGAGAACAAAAATCTTACTTCCTCAGTTGACTACTACTCAAAGAGATCAAAAAGCTATTCTGATGAAAGGAAAATACTGAAAGAAGAAGTCAGTGCTTTAAAGATGATTAATGAAGATCTTCTGAAACATACTTCTAGGCTTTGTAAAGATAAGGTAATAAGTTTGGAAACTGAGAACACTGTGCTGAAAAATAAAATCTTTGACTTGGAATATCAGATGATCCAAATCCAACAAGCATCTGTTGAAAGTTATGAGGAGAAGATTAAGAGTCTGGAAGATGCTAATACTGAGATTCGAAAGAAAATATCTGATTTGGAACAAAAGATGGTTAAAGAAAAAGATGATTTTGAGAGTGAGAAGAAAGGATTTTCAAAGAAATTTTCTGAGTTTTCAAGGAAGAACTTTGAAGAGAAGAAGACAGTTGAGCTGAAATGTATAAAGCTTTCTCAACATATTTCAGATTTTGAGAAAGTCATTATTTTGGAAAGAGAAAAGTTTGACAAAGAGAAGAAGACTATAGAACAGAGGAATGTTGGAATCTTCAAAGAAATATCCGGTCAAAGAACAAATGCTGAGAAGGGGTTTGAAGAAGAAAGGAATATGTTTGAGGAAAAGATTAAGAAACTAACTGAGAAGTTATTTGAACTTGTCAAGATCGAAAAATTCTAATAAAGAATTTAATTAACACACTCAGAAACAATGTTAAAGAAGTTGCGGAAAAACACTTTAACACTCAATCAATGAAACAGTACTTGAATGCAAATCACAAGTTATATTGATTAACTTAATGATTACGAACTCAACCTCAATCTGTTGAACAGGCTCAACAGAAGTTCTGAACTTCTCTAAAGAAAGGATTACAATGAATCTTGAGGTTAATTCTCACTAAAACGTATATCAAAAACTATCAATGTATATTCTAAACTATGCCTTCTATACAGTATATATACAAGACAGATTACAAGATAATTATAAAAGAAAAATTAATCTTCATGATCCAGTCCATAATTATCTTCAAATCTCCTTGACTTTCGCATTAATCAAATCATTCCATCATTATCTTCTCAGTAGCTTTAATCTTCATAAGCAATATTAATTCTCCCAACAACATTAACCATCTTGCAGTACTAACATGCTAGAAGTACTAACCATGTTAGCAGTATTAATCTCACCAGCAGTTGTAATATTGAACTAGCAATATTAATTACACAAGAAGTAGTATCTGGCAGTATTAATCATCCTTAGCTCATTTCAGACCCAACAATCTCCCCCTAACTTAACTTTTCAGATTGAGAAGTTAAATTATTCAAAATTTGGTCTTCATGATACTTTCAAAACTTAAGCTCAATTTCCAAGATTAGGATCCAAACCTAAGCTTTGATTGATGATTCTTCTGACTACTATCTCGGCCATTTCAGAATGCTTTGAACATACCAGCTTAGCATTCAACATACCTTGCAATTTGGCTTTGCTGTGATCATAAATTTTATCCACCAGGTAGTACTCATGATATGATCTGTCAATAGTGATGACATAGACTCCACACATTTGAAATAGCATCCAATTGTCTATTCTTTGGAATTTATTCTCTAGATGCAGATCTCTGACAACATGTTGAACTTTCTAGGATCAAACATCATGCATAAGTACTCCATGGCTAATCTTATTAAACTCATTCCTTCTCCTGTCAAATCCTTTTCATACAAGCTCATTCCAACCTTGAACATTTCTTCTAGGTCAGATCTGAAACAACTTCTGATGATTTTACCCCAAGTAGAGTAAACCTCATACTTGTATCCCATCCTTTTAATCCTGAAGTATTTCTTCCTTTGATCTTCCAGGATATCCCAATGGATAATTTCAGGGGCTTAGACTGATATTGGGTCAGCTTTTACAGGTTCACTATCAGTCACTGTCATATACAAACCAACATGTACCTCAGATTGTTCAGATTGTTCTGCACCTTGTTGACTTGATTGCTCTGCAGGGGTTGGAACAACAGGTTCAACTTCTTTTTGAACTTCTTCAATCCTTGGCCTTTTGGTCTGTTTCTTTGAAGCTATGGTTTTCATTCTTTTGACAACTTTGACTGTTTGAGCAAGAGTTTCTTCTTTCTATTCTTCTTCCACTTCTTTTGTAGAAGTGGTTTCTTCACTCTCAGGAAAAGGTTGTTGGATATGCAGATCATGCCTTTCTTTCATTTTCCTTTCAACCACAACCCTTTGAGAAAAGTCTCCTTGTAGCTTGGTCATTTCTTTCTTGTATAACTCTTCAATTCTGCCATAAGACATACCAATGAACATGCCTTCTTTAACACCAACTGATCCTTTTCCTCCTTTCTTGGTTGGCAACAAAATTCTTTGAAGGTTGTCTTTTCTTTGTCTGTGCTGGCTGCCTTGGCATAGATGCTTTTGCTTGGACTTTCTTGGCTTCAGCTGCAACCCTCAAACTGTTTTGATACTCTTCATTGAGCTTTGTAGACAGATCTAGAGCAATCTGTCTATCTTTTGCAGTTTGAGACTCTTCCTCTTGTGTTAATTCAGCTTGCAGCTTCTTGGCTAGCTCCTCATCCAGCTCTATCTGTTTCTGCTTCTTTTGAGGTTTCACTGATTCACCCATCTTTTCTTTGCCTTGCCTTTTGAGTTCAACTTCACTTACTTCTTTTCTCTTCTTCTCTTGGCCACCTTCTTTGATTTCCACTCCCTTGGCCTTTTGAGTGGCCTTAGGAGTGTCATTTTTAGCTTTGACCAAGGTTTCTGCTATTTCTAATTCTTCCATGGTTAGCCCTGTTTCTGTTGCTACCTTTTTTGTTACTGCTGCTGATTCTACCATTTCTGCTTCAGATTCTTTTACTGATGCTAAGCCTATTTCTGCTGCTACCTTAAAGGTTTCTGCTGCTACCCTTGTTTCTGCTTCTCTGCTAATTTCTGCTTCTGCACCCATCCCCCCCTTAAAGTTAGATTCCACCCCATCATTACTTTGTTTTGCAGCTTTAGCTTCAGTCTCCCCCTTTTTGGAAGTATCATGATCGATGCTCCTCTTCTTCAGCACAAATTTGGTTTTTGCAAATCCTGTTGAGGTTGCGAATTTACACTAACTTTAGAACCATTTTCTTGAGGTTGCGAATTTACACTTGTTGTGACAACCTGTTGCAGATCCTCTATTTCCTTGCCCTGAGACATGACATCCACATTGATGTTTGCTATGGTTTCCATCAATTCATTATACGTATATCTATCCTCACCTCCTTTAGGTGTGTTGACCACCCTGGAAGGATCCTTGGAAGTTTTAGTAGGAGTCTTCTGCCTAGCAGAAGCACCCTCTACCCCCTTGGTTTCTTGGCACCTGGGACCTTTGGATGATTGCTCACCCAAAGTTTCCGTGGGGAAGGTCTTAAAGATGTTCACACTGTGCTGCCCTGCACTTTGTGCAAAGTCAGTAGTGTGAGCCTTACTGCCCACATGCTCTTCCTCCTCCTTATTGAGCACCTTCTTGGGGTTGGGAGACACCCCTGTTGTTTCCCTTTGGATATTCTCTGATGGAAAATGATCCATCAGAGGGCTTTTAGGCTGTGGGGGTGAAGATACTAGAAGGGAAGGAACCTTCTGTACCTTTTTCCTTGTATATGTATGAGTAATGGGTGATGTTGGCTTCTTTAGAAAGGACTGAGGGATATGCTTTGTAGTGGAAGGTGTGGGTAGGTCATCAGTGGGTTGGTCTAATGTGGGCTTTGACCCTGATGCCTCAACTTGAGAGTGGGACACAACCATCATTGTAGAGAACAATGGTGTGTCTAGACCTGAGAAGTCCTTACTGGGCCTCTTCATATTTGAGAACACTTTCCCCTTTGGGAGTTTTGGTACATATACCTTCTTGAAGGTAGGTAAATCCGTCAATTCCTTATTAAGTACTTCTTGTAAAAACCTTGGATACATATAAAAGATTTTTGATTTGGTATCCAGGTTTGACATTAAATCGTTTAAGATCATTTGAGAGAAATTAAACTTTCTAGAGGTCGCTAAGCAGACTAAAGCATAGGCTATGGTGCTGCTGAACTCACTCCAGCCAGTTGTTTTTCTTGAAATGCAGTGTTGTAGGGTATGAACAAAGAATCGCCACTGAGGTGAAAATATGTTCTTGAAGAACTTGAATACCTCTGTGGGACCTTCATACCCCATTCGATTTAGAACTTGGAAGAGATCTTCCTTAGGAAGAGAGGTAATACCTGAGGCATCATCTAAGCGTAGATGGATGCAAATACACTCTTCTGAGATGGTCAGGGGTTTATCACACACCCTTGTTTTGATGACCTGAGTGCCCTCTTCAGTATGGATGGTAGCATTTGCCCAAAATTGTCGTAGATGTTCCACACAGATTGTGGGATTGACAGTGAGGGCATAGGCAATGTGTGACGATTTGAGGAAATCCACAATCTGATGAAAACCTTCAGTCTGTTTGGGTTTTTGTAGCATAGCAACCTCATTGTGTTCATCAAAGAATTCTAGTCCTGCCATCGTTCTGATTGATTCTAGGGTACGAATCGCAACTAGGGTTTACACTGGTGAGCAAGAAATCGAGAGAGAGAGAGAGAAAGAGAAGCAATGGAAGTTCAAAGAGCCGTTTGTATTTTGGCGGTCACAAAGGGGTATTTATAGGTGGAGGGTTTCAGTTAAAAGCAGTACTAAGTACCCTAGCAGTATTAACCAGTCCACAGTATTAACTAAGAGTAGCAGTAGTAACACATACTGGCAGTACTAACACAGACTAGCAATATTAACACATACTAGCAGTATTAACACCTATCAACAGTAGTAACACTGATTAGCAGTATAAATAAAGCAAGCAGTAGTAACTTTGCACTGGTAGTATAAACCACCTAGCAGTAGTAACCATACTTAACCCTTTTTGAACTGTTATCATGAGTAATATAGAGCAATATTAACTGAACTAGAAGTACCAAGTATTCAATTGAAGCAATCTGAAACACTTAAACACACAAGGTTAGCAGCACCATGCACAATACAATATGAGAAAGTAGACAGGAAGGGATCTATACAGAAATGGTACATAAAGAATATCAAAGGAGGCTTATTCAGTGTTTATCATGCCCACACTTGTGACCAAGAATGTGAATCTACCCACATCAAAAGCTTTGGTGAATAGATCAGCAAACTGGTTACTTGTATGGACTTTCACAACCTGAATTAGCTATTTTTCATTACAGTCTCTAATAAAATGGTACCTGATTTCTATAGAACTGTTATTGTCTATGAAGATTGGAGTGTGAAGAAAAGTTATACCATAGTCCAGCATTTGATTCTGAATCTAGAGTACTTCTGAACAGCAGCTTGCAGCAGCTATATACTCTGCTTCTGTTATAGAGGTGGACACTGTGGTTTGTTTCTTGCACTGCCATGACACTAGTCTTGCACCCAAAAACTGACATCCCCCTGAAGTTGACTTTCTATCCAAATTTGCACCACCCAAGTCACTGTCTGAATAAGTAAGTAGGTCAAATGGTGAGTCATGAGGATACCAAAGACCTAATATAGGTTGGCCTTTGAGATATCTGAATATCCTCTTGACTGCTTGAAAGTGTGACTGCTTAGGCCTTACAAGAAATCTTGCACACACATAAACAGGAAACATGATATCTGGTCTTGAAGTAGTGAGATACATGAGGGAGCCAATCATGGATCTATAGTGATGAACATCCACATCCTCCCCCTCAAGATCTGCAGTGATCTATTTGTGTGTCTCCATGGGTGTGCTTCCAGGCTTTGAATCTGAGAATCCAAACTTAGTAAGAATTTCCTGCAAATACTTGGATTGGCTTATAAATATCCCATCTTTCTTCTGCTTAACTTGTAGCCCAAGGAAGAAAGTAAGTTCACCCATAGAACTCATCTTGAATATCTTGTGCATCAATTCTTCAAAGTCTTTGCACATTTGATCTTTTGTGGATCCAAAGATAATATCATCCACATAGATTTTCACTATAAGGATGTCCTTCTTCTTCCTCTGAATGAACAAAGTCTTGTCTATGATTCCTCTTTGAAAACCATTTTCTAAGAGATAGGTAGACAAAGTGTCATACCATGCCCTTGGTGCTTGATGTAGCCCATAGAGTGCCTTCTTCAAATTGTATAATCTGTCAGGATAATTTGGATTCTCAAACCCTGGAGGCTGACAGACATACACTTCTTCTTCAATTCTCCCATACAGAAAATCACTCTTTACATCCATCTGGTAGACCTTGAACTTCATGAAAGAAGCATAGGCTAAAAATAGCCTGATTGCCTCAATCCTGGCCACTGGTGCAAATACCTCTTCATAATCAATTCCCTCTTCTTGAGTATACCCTTGTGCTACTAATCTGGCCTTGTTCTTTATTACTATTCCTCTCTCATCTTTCTTGTTCTTGAAGATCCATTTAGTGCCTATAGCTCTGTGTCCTTTTGGAAGGTCAACCAAATCCCATACATCCTGCAGCACAAACTGCAGTAGCTTCTCTTGCATTGCTTCTATCCAGCTTGGATCCTTAATTGCATCATATGCCTTTTTGGGTTCAACCTGTGATAGAAAGCAAGATAGTAATCCTGATTGTATGTTCTTTAATCCTCCCAACTTGCTTTGATTCCTTGTGATTATAGAAGAATTGATGTCACCAATCACCAATTGAGGAGGATGATTTTTCTGAACTCTTGTTTGATGAACAACCTCTTCATTAATATCTGTTTCCAGATTAGAGTCATTCTTTTCAGGAGTGCTACCACCAAAAACTGAAGAGTTATCATCATCTGTGTCATCTTCTTCCAAACATGGCATCTCAGGACCTTTGATTCCTGAATCTGAGGGTTGATCTTCTTTTTCACCTCTGTCCTCTTCATTCTGAGCTGGGTTAGTGTCCTTTGAATCTGAAGTATCTTTCTTATCTTGGTCACAGAATTCAACAGGATCAGCAGTAGGTGTTGGGAACAACACAAACTCTTGTCTTTGTACTTGTACCTTTTCTTTCCCTGTTCCTGCATTATGCTCATTACTGAAACCCAAAGAATTAGACAGTGAATCAATGTCAAATAGCCAATCAGGACCTGAACCAAGTTGATTTGGTGTGTTCTCATTTCATTTGACATTGTCACTTCCCTCAATAATCCTAGAAGAGGTGTTGAAAACTCTGTAGGCCTTACCTTGAGATGAATATCCAACAAGAAACCCATCCTCAGCTTTGCTATCAAACTTGCCTAGGTGTGTTTTGGTATTGAGAATTGTGCAAGGACACTCAAATGGTTTGAAAAATCCAATAAAAGGTTTCTTCTTTTTAAAAAGCTCATAAGGTGTCTTGTCTTGGGATTTCACTACTAGAACTCTGTTTTGAACATAGCAGGCAGTATTAACTGCTTCTGCCCAAAAAGTAATTGGAAGTTTTGAATCTGTCAACAGAGATCTAGTAGCTTCTATCAGAGTCCTATTTCTCCTTTCAGCAACACCATTCTGTTGAGGAGTCCTAGGAGCACTGTATTGTCTCTCAATGCCTTTTTCCTCACAGAAGCTGTTTAGGTCATTGTTTTTAAATTCAGTTCCATTATCAGACCTGATGAATTTAACTCTTAGATTTGTTTGGTTTTCAACTCTAAGAACAAAGGATTTGATTAGTCCACTTGTCTCATCCTTAGTCCTCAGAAAATAGACCCAAGTGAATCTAGAGAAATCATCAACAATAACCAAGCAGTAGGATTTCTTACCAATACTCATCACATTTGTAGGACCAAACAGATTCATATGCAGTAAATTAAGAGGTGAAGAGATTGTATTTATCTCTTTGGACTTATGAGAAGTTTTGTGCTGTTTGCCTTTAAGACATGCAACACAATGATCATCACATGAAAATACCTTTTGTGGCAAACCTCTTACAAGGTTGTTTTTCACAAGTTTGTTCATTGTTTTAAAGTTCATGTGACACATCCTTCTTTGCCAAAGAGATGATTCATCCAATGAAGCTTTTGAAAATAAACAATTTAAAGATGAATCAGAAGCTACACTCTCCAAGTCTAAGGAATAAACATTGTCCTTTCTAGGAGTTCTAAGTAGTATCATACTTTCATCAACTACCTTGAACCCTGGAGCAAGGATAATACATCCAGTATCATTGAATAATATGCTATGTTTCTTGTCACAGACCTGTGATACACTTAACAGGTTATATCTCAATTGCTCAACATAGTATACATCCTCAAAGGTCATCTTACCTTTTGACACATTACCTTTTCCACTTATCTTTCCATCTGCTGGATTATCACCAAAAGCAACATGTCCTCCATCAATTCTTTTGAAGTTTTGAAGGCAGGCCATGTTACCTGTCATGTGCCTGGAACAACCACTATCAACATGCCAAATGCTCCTTCCCTTGAGCTGTTGGTTGTCCTGCACATATAATAAAGCAGTTAGTTTTTAATAGGAACCCAAGTGAAAGTGGTCTTGGGTTTCCCATTCTCATCAACATATTCATATTCAGACTTGATGAGATTATCAAACTGAGGAATCTTATTGCTTGAATACTTTGTCAGAAGAATGGGCCTGTCACTGGAAGCAGTACTAACTTGATTAGCAGTACTAACTTTGTTAGCAATACTAACATCATTAGCAGTACTAATTGGGTTAGCAGTACTAATTTTGTTAGCAGTACTAACTGGGTTAACAGTAGTATTGCTTGCAGCAGTACTATTTCTGTCAGCAGTACTATTTGAAGTAGCAGTACTAACAGATTTCTTTACTTTTGGAACACAAACCTGGACAAAGTTGTTTTCTTTCTTTTTGTTTAAGTTACTCCTTGGATTATTTGGAGTATTTTTCTTTGAATTAGCAAACTTATTCTGAGCATGAGATTTTATAGGTGCCCTTCTCACATTCTCAGCCATATGATTCCTTATTTGCTTCCTATAACCAACAGGATTTTGTATATTTCTTTGAAAAGTGATCCTTTGGTTAATAGGATTGAAATAACAGTGTTTGGCTAGATGATTTAACTTGCCATAGATAAAACAAGGCTTTGGTCTGTTAATTTTTCTCAGATCAATTCCTTGTTTTAAAGCCCACTGATTATTTCTGTTTCTTTGATTTCCCCTTGTTTTATCATGTTGTTGGGGCTGAGTCTGTTTACAAGTACAGGGATTAACAACAGTGGTTTGCATGTAATGGACTCCCTGTACCTTTCCCTTCCCTCTCTTAGAACTTTTAGCCTTCTCACTCTTTACAAAAGGTTTACCCCCCTTCATTAGTAAGGATATGATTTTCTAAAGGGATTTCTTTAAGGTCATCCTATTTCTTACCCTTAGTGGTCTCTTCTTCAGCCTCTTCCTCAATCACTACACTGTCAAGAGGATCTACATCTGTGGCTTCTGCAGGTAAGTCTATTTTCTCTTGTCTTTCTAAGAGGTCTGAAGTAGGAGGGATATAGTTATTGTTATAGGGTGGAGGGGTACTATTGTATCCTAAACCTCTTTTCAGGTTGTCATGGACTTGAGATTTTAGAAGAGAGTCCATTGCTTTAGAGGCATTGGAAAACTTCTCAATGTCCAGCTTGGCTTTCTCAAAATCACTCCTTATCTTCTCACATTCCTCTTCAGACTTTTTAAGCTTAATCTCTAACTGATTCTTTTCCCACTTCCAGTAGTTAGTATCATATGTGTGTTGAAGTTCATTGGCTTTGTATGCCTTAATCTGTTCTTCTAGATTCTCAACAATCACAACATACTCTCTTCTATCTTTCTCTAACCTTTTTAGGTCATCACACATGCTTTGATTGTGATCCCTGTACTTTTTAACAGTTTATATGCAAGATTTTGAGCAAAGGTTAGATTTTACCTCTGTGGGAATATCACTGCTTGCTGACTCTGAAACTTTAGCCATTAAAGCTTGATTCTGAACTGCTTCTTCTGCTTGGTCACTCCAATCAAATCCCATTCCTTCTTGGGAAACAAGAGCTTGAGAAGAGTTCCTGTTGTTGAAGCTAGTGGACTGTGATGGTTGATGGTTGCTAGTATGCTATTGAGGCATTGCACTTCTGCATTCTCTTGCAAAGTGCCCCAGCTTGTGACACTTGTAACATTTGTCAGGATCGAATTCTCAACAAGAATTAATTCTCAGAAACAATATCAAAGAAGTTTGCGGAATAACACTTTGATATTCAATGAAATAGTAAATCAATACAGTAAATATGAAGAACAAACTGTAAACTTGTATTGAGTGCTTTGAAGTTACAAGATTACTCACTCAACCTCAATATTGATGAACAGGCTCACCAATACGAATTCTACTTCTCTAGAATTAGGATCTATGCCTTGAGGTTGATTTTCTCTCTAAAAGAATGAAAACAAAACTAAAAATTAACTCATTATTCTAAGCTATACAATATATATACTGAATACAAAGATAATTACAATAAAAAAATATCTTCAGTATATCTTCCATGTATATCTATAAACTTCCATAATCTTCAGATTATCCAGCTGTCATTCTTTCCATCCGAATCTCTTTAGCAGCACTAACCATGATCAACAACATTAACTTCTTCTAGCAGCATTAACTACTAAGCAACACTAACTACTAGCAGTACTAACTAGCTAAGCAGTACTAACTTTGTTCAAGCAACACTAACTTTGACTAGCAGTATTAATAGTACTAGCAGTAGTAACACTCAGCAGTACTAACCTTTAAGTCTTCTAGCAGTAGTAACTTTGAACCAGCAGCATTAACCATACTTGATGAATTCTTCAGTTCCCAACAATCTCCCCCTAACTTGACTTTTAAGAAGAGAAGTCAAGTTCTTCAGAATTAATCTTCAAGATGCTCCCAAAACTCTATCATGGCCTAAATTCCAGTGTTTGCATCCAATCCCAAACTTTGATTGATGGTTCTTTGAATCAAGTATTTAGCCATTTCTGAATCTGGAACACACCTTAACTTTTTCTTCAGCATGGCATGTAGCTTCAATCTGCTATGATTATACACTCTATCCACTAGGAAGTATTCAGTGTGATTTAAATCCAAAGTCACTGTATATACTCCACTAATTTCATATAGAGTCCAACTGTTTACTGATTTGAAGACATCCTTGATCAAGTGCTCTACTTCTTCAGGTTTGAACATCATACACAGATACTCCATTACCAGTTTTGTAATTGGAATTCCTGGAGCCTTTAGAATATCTGCATACAACTTCATTCCTATCTCAAACATCTCTTCAAGGTCTGATCTAGAGCATGTTCTGACAATTTTTACCCATGAGTTGAACACTTCATGCTTTTCATCCTTTCTTTTCAGCCTTATGTATTCCTTTCCATCCACTGTCAATGTATCCCAGAGAATGACCTCAGGAGGCTTCACTCCTACAGGTTCTGCTGAAATTGGTTCAGGCACTTTGTCCATCACTACCATATACAAATTTACATCATCAGTGTTAGCTGGCTCTGTCTGTTTAGATGACTCAGGTGCCCCTTCTTCTTCAGCTACCTTCTCAGCCTCTTCTTCAGATACTTTAGGCTTCTTGATTGGCTTTCTTCTTGCCATCATTTTTGTTCTCTTTAAAGTCCTTAGACTTTCTCCCAGAGTGGACTCTTTCTTAGGAGGTGTTTCTTGCTCATCTGGAAATGGCTTTTGACAATCAAAGTCATTACTTTCTTTTATCCTCTTCTCCATCTCCACCCTAGCAGTTTCATTTCCCTGAAGCTTCAACATCTCTGAATCATAGAGCTCTTTTATCTTCTCAAAAGACATTTTGGAGAACATCTCCTTTTTGACTCCTACAGCACCTTTAAGAAATATAATCATCTTGTTTCTCTCTTGGGTACCTAGGAATGTCTTTGAGGGTTTTCTCTTCTTTGCAACTGTTTTCACCACTGATTTCTTCATACTTGCAGCTTTCTTCTGTGCAATTTCAGTTGCCATACTCTGTTGATAAGCTTCATTCAGTTCAGCAGCTAGAGCTTTTGCCATTTCCCTGTCCTTTTCCATCTGAACTCTTTCTTCTTTTTCAAAATCCTCCTGCATCTTTTTAGCTAGGGCTTCATCTGATTCAACCAACCTTTGCTTTTTGATTGGTTGATCAGATTCCACCATTTTTGCTTTTCCTTTGTCTTTGTTGATTGCCTTCTTGCTATTATCTTTCTTGATCACTTCACCTTGTTCTTTGATGATTATTCCTTTGGTCTTTGAAGTGACCTTGGGAGTATCATTCTTGGCTTTTAGTAAGGTTTCTGCAATCTCAAGATCTGTTAGAACTTCTTTCACAGTTTCTGCTGCTTTATTAATGTCAGCAGTAGTAACTGTTTCTGCTGCTTCTTTTGTTTCTTTTGGTATTGAAACTCTTTCTGTTTCTACTTCCTGCTCCCCCTCAACATTAAGCTTCCCCTCTCTTGTGGCTTCTTCCATGTTGATCTCCCCCTTTTTGGGAGCATCATTCTCAACTTTCCTTCTCCTAAGTTGGAATTGCTTTCTCTTCTTCCTTTGTACCAGACTGACCACCATCCTCTTCAGCTTAGCAATCTGTTCTTGTTGTGACAGAATGACTAGCTTCATTTCTTCAATATCTTTTCCTTGTTTGAGAACATCTTGATTGATGTTCCCCATTGTTTCCATCAATTCATAGTACGTATATCTGTCCTCACCCTTTCCAGAAGTATTACCCTCCTTTGAAGGATCATTGGATCTTTTATTAATGGAAGTCTTCTGCCTTGCAGAATCACTATCCACCCCTGTGGTTTCTTGGCACCAGGGACCTTCAAATGATTGCTCATTTAAAGTTGCCATGGGGGAGGTCTTATTGATGTTACCACTTTCCTCCTCTGTACTAGCAGGAGTAGTGGCAGCCTCATCACCCATATGCTCTACCTCCTCCTCAGAGAGCACCTCCTTTGGGTTGGGAGACACCCTTGTGGTTTCCCTTTGGATATTCTCTAGGGGAGAATTCTCCCTTAGAGGGCTTATAGGCTTAGTGGGTAATGGTACAAGAAGGGAAGGAGCCTTCTTTACCTGTTTCCTCTTGTAAGTTTGTGTGATTGGAGAGGTGGGTTTTTCAAGAAGGGACTGGGGAATAGATTTTGAGAGGGAAGGTTGGGCTTGGCTAGCAGTGGGTTGGTCTAATGGGGGCCTTGACCCTGCTGCCATACCTTCATTGGTTTGGGACACCACCATCATTGTAGAGAACAATGGGGTGTCAACTCCTTCAGAGTCCCCAGCAGATCTTCTCATATTTGAGAAAACCTTGCCTTTGGGGGGTTTAGGTACATATACCCCAACAGGTTGAGGTATATCCGTCAATTCATGAGTAATGACTTCTTGAACAAACCTGGGATACATAAAGAAGCTCTTTTTGTTTCCCATGTTTGAGACAAGATCACTGAAAATCATTTTAGAAAAATTATACTTTCTGGCAGTGGCCAAGCACACCAAAGCATAAGCAATAGTGCTGCTGAACTCACTCCATCCAGTAGTCTTTTTGGAGATACAGTGCATAAGAGTATGGACAAAGAAACGCCATTGGGGTGAAAATTTTGCTTTAGAGAATTTGAAAACTCCCAATGGGCCTCCATACCCCATTCTTGTAAGATTTGAAAACAGTTCATCATTTGGGATAGAGGTTATACCAGAGGCATCGTCTAGACGTAGACTGATGCGAATAACCTCTTCAGTAACCGTGAGTGATTGATCACAGATTCTTGTCTTGATCATCTGCACACCATTCTCAACAACAATGGTTGCATTAGCCCAGAACTGCCTTTGATGCTCAATATAGATTGTAGGGGATACAATAAGGGCATGAGCAATGTGGCTTGACTTGAGGAAATCCACAATCTGATGAAATCCTGCAGCTTGCTTTGGCTTTTGTAGCATTGCAATCTCGTTGTGCTCGTCGATAAAAGTCATGGATGCCATTGATCTTAGTGAGAAGCTTGTCTGAAAACTTTGAACTTGAGAGAGAAAAGGTTTTGAGCGCAAGAGAACAGTATGCAAAGAGTCGTTATGAACTTTTAGGCGGGCAAAGAGTATTTATAGTATTCGGAACATAAGCAGTATTAACCTAGAGCAGTATTAACTACTAGCAGTATTAACTAACTAGCAGTATTAACTACGAGCAGTATTAACTAACTAGCAGTATTAACTGAAAGCAGTATTAACCACTAGCAGTATTAACTGAAAGCAGTATTAACCACTAGCAGTATTAACTGAAAGTAGTATTAACCACTAGCAGTATGAACTGAAAGTAGTATTAACCACTAGCAGTATTAACTGAAAGCAGTATTAACCACTAGCAGTATTAACCACTAGCAGTATTAACTGAAAGCAGTATTAACCACTAGCAGTATTAACTGAAAGCAGTATTAACCACTAGCAGTATTAACTGAAAGCAGTATTAACCACTAGCAGTATTAACTGAAAGCAGTATTAACCACTAGCAGTATTAACTGAAATACTCCTTTTAAACTTGCTAAACACTGAGTACTGCTATGCATATCCTGAAAAAGAAGATTAGTAACTCCAAGAATAATATACAGGTATAAAGCCACTTTTTGAGAAGGGGTTTATTCAGTGTTGATCATTCCCACACTTGTTACCAAGAAAGTGAATCTACCCACATCAAAAGCTTTAGTGAATAAATCAGCAAACTGATTATCAGTGTGAACTTTGACAACTTGAATAAGTTTCTTTTCATTACAATCTCTTATAAAGTGATACCTGATCTCAATGTGCTTTGTTTTTGAGTGCTTGACTGGATTATTCACAATGCTAATAGCACTGCTGTTGTCAATAAAGATTGGAGTGTGTAGAAAGGTTACCCCATAATCCAACATTTGATTCTGAATCCATAAGACTTGAGAACAGCAACTTGCAGCTGCTATGTACTCTGCCTCTGTTGTAGATGTGGATACTGTGGTTTGTTTCTTGCACTGCCATGAGACTAGTCTAGCACCCAAAAACTGACATCCTCCAGAAGTAGATTTTCTGTCCAAGTTTGCCCCACCTAGATCACTGTCTGAGTATGCTATTAGGTCAAAAGGTGAGTTATGAGGATACCAAAGTCCCAATTTGGGTTGCCCTTTGAGATATCTGAATATCCTCTTAACAGCTTGAAAGTGAGATTGCTTTGGCCTAACTTGAAATCTTGCACATACACAGACTGGAAACATTATATCTGGCCTTGATGCTGTGAGATACATGAGAGAGCCAATCATGGATCTATAATGATGCACATCCATATCCTCCCCCTCAAGATCTGCTGTGATCTGCTTGTGTGTTTCCATAGGTGTGCTGGCAGGTTTTGATTCTGAGAAACCAAACTTGGTTAGAATATCCTGCACATACTTGGATTGGCATATGAAAATGCCATCTGACTTCTGTTGAACTTGGAGTCCAAGGAAGAAAGTAAGTTCCCCCATGGAACTCATTTTGAACCTTTGATGCATTAAATCTTCAAACTCCTTGCACATGTTGTTTCTTGTAGATCCAAAGATAATGTCATCAACATAGATTTGCACCAGCAAAATATCCTTCTTCTTTCTTTTAATAAATAGAGTCTTATCAATGACTCCTCTTTCAAAGTCATTTTCCAAGAGATAGGATGACAGAGTGTCATACCATGCTCTTGGGGCTTGATGTAGTCCATAAAGTGCTTTCTTTAATTTGTATACCCTGTCTGGATAGCTTGGGTTTTCAAACCCTGGTGGTTGACAGACATATACTTCTTCTTCAATTGACCCATAGAGAAAGGCACTTTTTACATCCATTTGATAGACTTTGAAGTTCATGTAAGAAGCATAGGCTAGGAATAGTCTGATTGCTTCTATTCTAGCCACAGGTGCAAACACTTCTTCATAATCTATACCCTCTTCTTGAGTATATCCCTGAGCCTTCAACCTTGCTTTGTTCCTTATGACAATACCTCTTTCATCTCTCTTGTTTCTGAAAATCCACTTTGTGCCAATTGCTCTGTGACCTTTAGGAAGGTCTACCAGATCCCATACATCTTGTAGCTTGAACTGTAGCAGTTTCTCTTGCATTGCTTCTATCCAGCTAGATTCTTTCATAGCATCATGTGCCTTTTTAGGCTCAAGCTGTGATAGAAAACAAGAAAGCACTGTATGCTGTTGATCTTGCATTTCCTGAAGCCTGCTTTGATGTCTAGTCATCATAGGAGAAGAGATATCTCCTATTACCAGCTGTGGAGGATGATTCTTTTGAACTCTGGTGTTATGACTAGGTTCTTCATTCAGTCCAGCCTCAAGATTAGATTCATATAACTCAACTGAAGTGTTTTCAGATGCCACTTCATTATTTTCTTGAGTCTCCTTATCTCTAGTGTCTTCTTCACTCTAGCTTGGTCCAGTAAATGATTCCTTTTCACAGTCTTCAACAGAATTTACTGTGGGTATGGGAAAAATCACAGATTTAGATAGACTTTCTTGAACTTGTGTGATTCCTGATCCTCCACTTCCTGTTCCTGTATACTCATTACTGAAACCAAAGGAGTTAGTTAGTGAATCAATGTCAAATAGCCACTGAGGTCCAGACCCAACAGGATTTGGTGTGTTCTCATTGCATTTGACATTGTCACTTTCTTCAATTATTCTAGAAGAAGAGTTAAAAACTCTGTAAGCCTTACTCTGAGATGAATATCCAACAAGAAATCCATCATCTGCTTTGTTATCAAACTTACCTAAGTGAGATTTGGTATTTAGAATTGTACAAGGACACCCAAAAGGTTTGAAGAAACCAATAAAAGGTTTTCTTTTATTTAAAAGCTCATATGGGGTCTTGTTCTTTTGCTTGACTACTAGAACTCTGTTTTGGACATAACAAGCAGTATTAACTGCTTCAGCCCAGAAGGTAATTGGCAATTTGGAATCAGCCAACAGAGATCTAGCAGCCTCTATTAGTGTTCTATTCCTCCTTTCAGCAACACCATTCTGTTGAGGAGTCCTAGGAGCACTGTATTGCCTCTCAATACCTTTTTCTTCACAAAAGGTGTTTAGATCATGATTTTTAAACTCAGTTCCATTATCTGATCTAATGACTTTTACTCTTTGATTAGTTTGGTTTTCAATTCTTAGAATAAAGGATTTGATAAGACCACTTGTTTCATCCTTAGTCCTTAGAAAATATACCCAAGTAAATCTGGAGTAATCATCAACAATAACCAAGCAGTAAGATTTCTTGCCTATACTCATAACATTTGTAGGACCAAACAGATCCATATGCAGTAATTGGAGACAAGAAGAAACAGAATTTAAATCTTTGGTTTTATGAGAAGTTTTGTGTTGTTTGCCTTTAAGACAAGCAACACAATGATCATCACATGAAAAGACTTTTGAAGGTAAACCTCTTACAAGGTTATTTTTAACAAGATTGTTCATAGTCTTGAAATTCATGTGACACATCCTTCTGTGCCATAGAGAGGATTCATCTACAGAAGCTTTTGAAACAAGACAATTTAGAGATGAATCACTATCAACAATGTCCAAATCAAGGCAGTAAACATTGTCCTTTCTTGGAGTTCTAAGTAGTATCATGCTTTCATCAACTACCTTGAACCCTGGAGCAAGGATCATACACTTAGTATTAGTAAATAATATACTATGTTGTTTGTCACAAACCTGTGATACACTTAACAGGTTGTACTTTAATTGATCAACATAGTAGACATCCTCAAATGTCATCTTACCTTTGGTGACATTACCTTTTCCGCTTATCTTACCACCAGTAAGATTATCTCCAAATGCAACATGTCCTCCATTGATATGCTTGAAGTCTTGATGGCATGACATGTTGCCTGTCATGTGCCTAGAGCAACCACTATCAACATGCCAAATGCTCTTTCCCTTGAGCTGTTGGTTGCCCTGCACATTAGATAAATCAATTAGTATGAATTAGGAACCCAAGCCAAAGTGGTCTTGGGTACCCCTTTCTCATCAAAATACTTGCATTCTTTCTTGACAAGTTTTTTAAACTTTAATTCCTCATTCTTGGAGTACTTTGTTACAATAATAGGCTTGGAAATGTTTTTGCTAGATTCAGTACTTGTTTTAGAAGTACTAACTGCCTTGGCTGCACTTGCATGCTTAGCATTACTAACCTTTGAAGAGGTATTAACAGTATTAGCAGCATTAATATTTTCAGCAGTACTAACACTGTTAGCAGTAGTAACTGTGTTAGCAGTACTAATATTGTTAGCAGTAGTAACACTGTTAGCAGTAGTAACTGTGTTAGCAGTACTAATATTGTTAGCAGTACTAACACTGTTAGTACTTCTAGGCACCCACATTTTGACACTTTATTTTAAAATCTTTTTCTTTAAAGTGCCTTTACTTTCAACATATTTCTTTATCACATGTTTCTTTCCAGCCTTCCTATAACCCACAGATTTTTGCACAAATCTTTGAAAGTTCATCTGTTGGTTAATAGGGTTAAAGTAACAATACTTAGCCAAATGATTCAACTTGCCACATATAAAACAAGGTTTCGGTCTATTGATTTTATTCAGATCAACTCCTTGTTTCTGAGCCCATTGATTATTCCAGTTTCTTTGATTTCCTCTTTTTAGACCATAATTTAGGCTCTTGGCTTTATTGCAATCACACTGTTTACAAGATCCAGGATTCACAACTGTGGTTTGTTTGTAATGGACCTTGTTATCATTTCCTTTAGTCTTCTCTATCTCCTTGGACTTGACCCAGATTTTCCCACATCCCTCATTGGTGATAATATTGTTTTCTAATGGTATCTTTTTACTCACATTATTATCCCTGTTCTTACTGGCTCCTTTTTCAGTCAAATCCTTAACTACTACCTCATCCAAAGGATCTATCTTAAAAGCTTCTTCAGACAAGTCCTTTTTCTCCTTAGTTTCTAACAAGTCTGATGTAGGAGAAATATAGTTGTTATTGTAAGGAGGGGGTGTAGTGTTGTATCCAATACCAGGATTCATCTTATCATGTATCTGAGCCTTTAGAAGAGAGTCCATTGCTTTTGAAGCATAAGAAAACTTGTCTATGTCAAGTTTAACTTTTGACAGTTCCTCTTTCAGTCTATCATTCTCTTCTAAGGACTTAGACAGTTTGGTTTCTAACTCATTCTTTTCCCACTTCCAATAGTTTGTGTCATAAGGGTGTTGAAGTTCATTAGCTTGGAAGCCTTTGATTTGCTCTTCAAATCTCTCTACTATCAACACATAATCTCTTCTGTCCTTTTCTAATCTTTTGAGGTCATCACACATACTTTGATTGTGATCCCTGTACCTTGTAACAGTGTCAATGCAAGATTTAGTGCAAAGATTAGAACTTACCTCAGTGGGGAGATCAGACACTTCTGCCATAAGAGCTTGGTTCTGAATGGCTTCCTCAGCTTGATCACTCCAGTCAAATCCCATTCCTTGTTGAGAAACAAGGGCTTGAGCAGGATTCTTGTTCAGATTGTATCCTCCATTCTGAGCTTGTTGAAGGTTGTTGTTGTTTGGAACAGCACTCCTGCATTCTCTAGCAAAGTGTCCTTTCTTGTGACACTTATAGCATTCCACCTTGGTTTTGTCAAAACCAGCTCCATCTTCTCTTCTTTGAGAGAAGTTATTTCTTCCAGTTCTTTTAATGAACTTCTTCACCCTCATGGATAACATGGCCATCTGCCATTTAATATCCATCTCCTCCAGATCATCAGGGTAAATTTGATCCAGATCATCATTAATCAAAGAATTGCTGCTATGACTGGACAAAAAGGCTTCAAAGATAGTTTCAGTGCCCTTTTCTGAACTTACTCCACTGGCAGTACTAACTGCTTCAGGGTTGGCAGTAGTATCAGTGGATGCTGAAAGAAGTGCAGCATTGTGAATATAACCAGAGGGCTTCTTCTTGGTTTCTACCTCAGTTTCAAAAACTCTTAGATCATTGTATAGATCATCAAGTTCTTTCTCTTCCAGATTGTCACTCTGTTTATATGAGACAGTGTACATAGTCCATTCATCCCCAAGAGATCTGAGGAACTTTCTGTTGATATCATCTTGTTCCATCTTCACCCCTACAGTAGCCAGTTCACCTATGAGTTTATTGAACCTATCAAAGGTTTGAGTCATAGACTCATTCTTTGTGGAAGTGAAGTTCTCATACTGCTGCTTTAGAACATCTCTTTGATTTCTTTTGATGCTCGTAGTTCCAGCAAATCTTTTCTCTAGAGCATTCCAGAGAATCTGAGCATCAGTGCTGTTGCAAAATTGATGCTGATATTCATTGGGAATGGCCAAGAGCAGAGTACTCAAGGCCTTCATCTCTGTTTGTCTGATCTTCCTCTCACCATCTGTCTTTGGTGGAGGTCTTTTCCCATCTGGTCCTATCCTACCAGCTTCAGAAGGACCATTCTCAATGATATCCCACATTGAGTAGTCAGTGAGAAGAATATATTGTCTGATTCTGATCTTCCACATGTCAAACTCACTTGGTTTGAGCATTGGAACCTTAGAAACCAAAGTACTGCTTGATTCAGTAAGATTTTCCATGATGAATAACTGTTTCTGAGAGAGTTTGGCTCTGATACCACTTGTCAGGATCGAATTCTCAACAAGAATTAATTCTCAGAAACAATATCAAAGAAGTTTGCGGAATAACACTTTGATATTCAATGAAATAGTAAATCAATACAGTAAATATGAAGAACAAACTGTAAACTTGTATTGAGTGCTTTGAAGTTACAAGATTACTCACTCAACCTCAATATTGATGAACAGGCTCACCAATACGAATTCTACTTCTCTAGAATTAGGATCTATGCCTTGAGGTTGATTTTCTCTCTAAAAGAATGAAAACAAAACTAAAAATTAACTCATTATTCTAAGCTATACAATATATATACTGAATACAAAGATAATTACAATAAAAAAATATCTTCAGTAGATCTTCCATGTATATCTATAAACTTCCATAATCTTCAGATTATCCAGCTGTCATTCTTTCCATCCGAATCTCTTTAGCAGCACTAACCATGATCAACAACATTAACTTCTTCTAGCAGCATTAACTACTAAGCAGCACTAACTACTAGCAGTACTAACTAGCTAAGCAGTACTAACTTTGTTCAAGCAGCACTAACTTTGACTAGCAGTATTAATAGTACTAGCAGTAGTAACACTCAGCAGTACTAACCTTTAAGTCTTCTAGCAGTAGTAACTTTGAACCAGCAGCATTAACCATACTTGATGAATTCTTCAGTTCCCAACAACATTCAACCTTGGATTTATCAAATCCAACCCCATTTTCTCTTTTCTGAGCAAAGTTGTTCCTTCCAGTCCTTTTGATGAATCTTTTTACCCTCATTGTGAGCATAGCCATCTGCCACTTGATATCCATCTCTTCCAGATCATCAGAATTTATCTGTTCTAAGTCATCATTAATTAGAGTGGAGTTAGCATGACTGACTAGAAAAGCTTCTAAAACTGAGTCATTAGATCCATCTTGCTTTGATCCATAGGTAGCACTAACTGATTTCGTATTAGCAGCAGAATCAGTAGAAGATGATAAAAGAGCAGCATTGTATGAGTATCCACAGGGCCTCTTTTTTGCTTCTACCTCTGCTTCAAACACCCTAAGGTCATTATAGAGGTTATCCAGTTCCTTGTCCTCTAGTTGGTCATTCTGTCTGAAGGAGACAGTGTACAAAGTCCATTCATCACCAAGAGATCTTAGAAATTTTCTGTTGACATCATCTTGATCTATCTGAACACCAACAGTAGCCAATTCACCAATTAACTTATTAAATCTATCAAAAGTTTGAGTCATGGACTCATTCTTTGTAGACATGAAGTTTTCATATTGCTGCTTCAGGATGGCCTTCTGATTTCTCTTGGTACTTTTGGAACCAGAAAATATTTTCTCCAGTGCATTCCATAGAATTTGTGCATCCGTGCAGTTGCAGAACTGGTGTTGGTACTCATTAGGTATAGCTAAGAGCAGAGTGCTCAAGGCTTTCATCTCTTTCTGCCTCATCTTTCTTTCTCCATCAGTCTTTGGTGGAGGTCTCTTGCCATCTGCATCCATCTTTCCTCCATCAGAGGGACCATTCTCAATGATATCCCACATTGAGAAGTCTGTGAGAAGAATATATTGCTTGATTCTGATCTTCCACATGTCAAACTCATTGGGTTTGAGCATGGGAACCTTTGATACCAAAACGCTGTCGCTTGAACTGTCCATGATTATAGGTTTCTGAGTTTTCTGGCTCTGATACCACTTGTCAAGATCGAAAAATTCTAATGAAGAATTTAATTAACACACTCAGAAACAATGTTAAAGAAGTTGCGGAAAAACACTTTAACACTCAATCAATGAAACAATACTTGAATGCAAATCACAAGTTATATTGATTAACTTAATGATTACAAACTCAACCTCAATCTGTTGAACAGGCTCAACAAACATTCTGAACTTCTCTAAAGAAAGGATTACAATGAATCTTGAGGTTAATTATCACTAAAGCGTATATCGAAAACTATCAATGTATATTCTAAACTATGCCTTCTATACATTATATATACAAGACAGATTACAAGATAATTATAAAAGAAAAATTAATCTTCATGATCCAGTCCATAACTATCTTCAAATCTCCTTGACTTTCGCATTAATCAAATCATTCCATCATTATCTTCTCAGCAGCTTTAATCTTCATAAGCAGTATTAATTCTCCCAGCAGCATTAACCATCTTGCATTACTAACATGCTAGAAGTACTAACCATGTTAGCAGTATTAATATCACCAGTAGTAGTAATATTGAACTAGCAGTATTAATTACACAAGAAGTAGTATCTGGCAGTATTAATCATCCTTAGCTCATTTCAGACCCAACAGAACTATCTGAAAGTGCACTGAAAGAGCAAAAAGCGAAGTCTGAATTCACGAAATAGATTGACCTGCTTGTCCAAGAAAGAGACAGTTTATCTTCAAAGATAAAAGAGCTTGAAGATATTGTTTCAAAAGTGGTGGTGATTGAGCAAACGACTCCAGAGTCACAAATCCACACACCTTGAGATGATTCAGCTGATTCTGAATGTTTGTTCAAGACAGCTGCAAGCTCACATAAGAAAACTGTTTCTTCAAAAAGGTCAGTTAATTCATTTGATCAGATTCGTACTACTAACATTTTCTATGATTGGAAAATAGATGGTTCAGGTACACATATAAGAAGAAGAAGAAGATATGAAGAAGAAAAGATGGTTTGGAAGGGAAAACCAGTTGAAGATGAGAAGAATGATGAGAAGAAGGAAGAAAAGAAAGGAAAGAAGGAAGAGAAGAAATGAAACAAGTCATGTGTACATGCATCAAAAGCCAAGAAGAACAATGTGCTGAAAGGTAAACTTGATCTTGCTTACTCGAGAGATCAACTGATCAGGTTGTCTAGAAAAAAGGTATTGTTCTTACTATCATACATATGATTTTGTTCATAAAGCTAGTGATCATTACTGGTATGGTTCTTACTCAATTACTCCTAATAGAACTGCAACTCACAACCATGGACCCAAATACCAGTGGGTACCAAAGTCGAAAGATGATTCTGTGTTGCAGGCACCTCAAGTCAAGGGGGAGTAAGAGAACTGAGGCTTCTGAATAAATCAGTTCAGAACCCGTACTTCAACGGAGTTTGGACTTCTAAACACAACAGTTTAGGACTCGTTCTTCAATGATTAAAAAGAGATGCTCCCGTTCTGATAATAGATTGTACTCCGATACTCAAATGAGGAAATCAACCTTCAAGGGGGAGTACATATTTTTTTTCTAGAAATATGCATTCGGAAGATATGATGAACTACACTTTAGGGGGAGTCGTAGATCTCTATTTTCAGGCAGAGTAAGAATTATGATTTCTGATTACTTCAGATCAGAACTTGTACATTCAAAGTTTTACTGCTTTATGTCATTTTATTTTTCAATAAAGTTGTGAATAAATTTTGTACTTTGACGGACTTTTTGACTGATGCAGATTGCGAGGATCCTTACAAGATCATATCATTATGACTTTAAGCTGACTTCATGAGATTTAAGACAGATCGAAAAGGTTTATTTCTATTCTTAATCTCATATATGGTTGAAAGAAGGACAAATTTCAATCATAGAAAACATGTTCATAAATGTTCAAACCACTTCTGATTCTTAAACGATTTCATGAATATAGAAGTGTGATTTTAAATGTTTTCATTATTACTTGTGCTTCAATGATCAACAAACCGTGTGTTTCCAAAGATTAATACTTGTGTATTATCTTGTTTATATACTGCCAAGTATTCACACACACCGGTTTAATTTTTGTTGAATTCGTTCTTACCATGTCTCTAAATTGAAACAATATTTTTCGATGGTAAGACACCCCAATTGTTATTCAAAGTTTGAGCGTGGTTTCATTTCTAAACGTTCTTTCAAGAATGTCTATATTTTGATTCGTACAAACAATATCAATTTTTCCTGACCAAAGCCTTAATTACTATATCATTCTATTTGATCTTTTTCATACAATGTCTGATTTTCAAACAAGTTGCTTGTGTTCATTTCATTTATTCAATTATCTTGATTGAAAAGTCTTCAATGTTTAAAAATGCTCAAATCTTTATGATTATGTCTATGAGCATACATATATCTGACTTGTATTTCATATTGTTTGTGCTTTAACTGATATAGTTAAACCAGTTGTGCAACATATTCTTTTAGGACAATACATGGGTTCTTTGTGTGAGCTTTAATTGAAACTTCTATGGATTCACGTTAACCAGGGTTTCCTACCCAAGAAGTTAATCCTTAGTGATCGAGTGTGAGGAGTCAAAAAGAAATGAGTGTGGGTTGTGTGAAGAGGTAAAATGAAAAAGAGAGTTTGGTTAGAAGCGAGTTTAATGTTTTAAAAGAAAGAGGGTGTGAGAACAGAGTAAAAGAATATCACACTCTGCACCAACTTTTTATGAGCCCGGCAACTACATTGCTAGTGTTTCACAATTCTTCGTGAACATTATTGAAACAGGAAACTAGCCCATGCCAATCCTTAATTAAAAACACTACCACCTACTAATTTTCTTCTTATAAAGAAAATGTTTCATATTTTCAAGGGGACGCAACACATATGCTATCTGATTTTCATTTGGAAAATCTGGATATTGAAAAAGAAGGAAGTTTGCCCCACCTTCGCACTTCGATCATGCATAATTGAGTTTGTGTTTAATTATTGTTGTCTTAGTGGTTAACACAAATTTTGAGCCTTATATAAGCAATCATCATGTGCTTAATTCTTTCTAACACGTGCACGAACACACAAGGAATATGTTTTCTTGTCATAACGTTCATAGAAATATCTTTGTGGTGTTTCGATGATTGAATGGAAGCTCTGGGGAAGTGAACATCAAAAAGCTCCTTCCCAATGTGTATTCGTTACACACATCAACTTTGTGTTACTGACAAGCATATTAACTGATTCATTTGTTGATTCAGGTGTTACATTCATAATTTGTCTAAATCTGTAAAGATTCAAATGAATATATTTTGGATCGACGGTGAATCAGAGGCTCAGTTTGAAAGATCAATGGTCAGATTATATCAAAGACATTTCTTGTTGAAAGTTTTGATTATCTCGATGCCGCAATCATCAAAAAGGGGGAGAGATAATAAAGAAATGTTAGAAGAAGTTAAAGAAGTTTTCAAGAATTGTTGGTTCGAAGAAAGATTGTTGAAGTTTGTTCAAAGAATTATGAAGATGAGCTGATTTTAGAGAAATTTTATTTGGAGATAATTTGCTGAAGCAATCAGAGTTGTGTCTGAAAGAAGTTTTACAACCTTGGGGGAGAATGATACTATTCTTAAAGAACAAGCTTTGGGAAGAATGCTGAAAGCTTAAAGACAAAATTTATCAAATAAAGGGGAGAATGTTTTAAGCCGAAAAGAGGAGATTGTTTCTCATTGA
The DNA here is from genome assembly GCA_954870635.1 of Arctium minus. Taxonomy (NCBI): domain Eukaryota; kingdom Viridiplantae; phylum Streptophyta; class Magnoliopsida; order Asterales; family Asteraceae; genus Arctium; species Arctium minus. The sequence goes on along the minus strand of OX941089.1, from coordinate 44,020,489 downwards.
TTATGTTTATTTCTAAAGATGATTTGATTTGACAAGAAGTCTACAAGGGGCAGATAAAGTTGATCAAAGGGAAAGATTGTATAAACTGAGCTTAAAGAGAGAAGATTGATTTGCAAAATCTTTTTCAAGATGATCTTGATCCAAAGGGGGAGAATGTTAGAGCACAGATTTGTTGGATGCAAGATCATTAATACTGAAGGTCAAAGTTCAAGAAAGTCAAAGCTCAAAGTCAACTCTCAAGTATAGAATGTCAAAGTCTTTGTAATAAGGCAAAGTCAAAGTCTTTGTAATAAGGCAAAGTCAAAGTATTGTGTTTTGTATCTTGTGTTGTAATGTTTCTAGTATAAATAGTTCTAGCCTTGTCTTTGTAAGGGTGTATAATTCAGATTGTAAGCATACAAATAAGAGAGGAGGTTCATTGAATATCATTCTAGAGAGAGAGTGTGAGTGTAGAGAGAGAAAGTGAGATTGTAATCTTTGTTCTTGTAATCAATGACATGTGATTTCGTTTAATTCTCATTTTCATTGTTTGAATTAGATTAGAAGTTGAATTCTGGGTTTAACATTGTGTAACAACAAAAGAGATATGGGATCAGTTGTTAAATCAACTTGAAGGTGGCCTACTAACTCAGAAAAACAGAAGAACTCAATGCATAAATGAATATCATGACTTTAATGCACTACCTGAAGAAACACTACACCAAACTTATTCTAGATTTAACATCTTGATCAATAAATGCAAAAAGTTGGGGTCACAAGAACTAAAGAGGAGAATAATGTCCTTTTTCTGAAAAGTTTAAATGAAGAATGGTCATAACTGTCCATGTCAATTCAAGCAAATCAAAACCTTGAATCATGGTCATTAACTGACATTTATGGAACCCTTGTTGCCCAAGAAAAAGAAGTTGTCAAACAAAAGACCAAAACCTCTTTAGGTGGACCTCTTGCACTTATGACGAAAGAGAAAGGTGTTGTAAAAGAAAGTCATGATGAATGCAGATCTAAAAGATCAAAAGCTTCAAGAGAAAAGTCTTCTGAAAAGGAATCCAAAAGAAAATTCAAAAAGGCCATGATAGCTGAAGATGACAAGCTCTTAGACTCAAACTCAGATGAAGACATAAATGCTTTTGCTAAATCTCTTGCCTTGATAACTCATTAATTCAACAAGAAATTTGGCAAGAAAGTGTTTGAAGGAAGAAGAGATGATGAAGAAATAAGAGGAAATCAAGAAAGGAGATTTCATAAAGCTGAATATCATCAAGAACCTAAATCCACTCTGCATAGTGATCAAAAGGGTATCCAGTACAATCACCATGAAGCTGTTCAACAATCAAGACCTCATCAACCATTTCAAAAGAAGTATCCCCAACCTCAGAGTTACTTCCAACCTCAACCTCAAAAGACAGAAGCAGTTGCTGCTCTTCCAGCAAATCAAAATGATGGAAGATGCTTTAGATGTGGAAAACTAGGCCACTTTTCTGCAAACTGCAGAGGCAGACTGATCAAGGATCAGGACTACTACAAAAACAAATACAAGTACAATTTCAGAGAGAGGGTACTTGTAGCAGAAATGGAAGATTGGCTTTCAGATTCAACAAGTGATGGAGAGGAAGAGCCAACCAACCTCTGTGGTATGGCTTTTGCAGATGGTGATCAATCAGATGGATCATCACAGAATTACTCTGAAAAGGTAAATTCTCCATCCACCTCTAAAAGTGAACTTGAATTAGATGTTCTTAAACTAACAGATGATTTTCAAAGCTTAAAGCAGAAACGCTTTGAGGAAAAAGAAAAGAGAAAACAAGTCACAAAATACTTGAATTTTTATAAAAGAGAAAAGGATCTTCTAGAATCAGAAAAGAAAGAAAATTTTAATGAAATATCTGAGCTTGAAAAATCTTAGAGATTAAAAGAAAAGTCTTTTTCTGAAAAATATAAAGAGCTTGAGAAGGTTTTAAAAGCTAAAGAAGAAGTTAAAAAATTAGAGTATGAAAGACTCAACTCTGTTGCTTTGACCAACTTTTTTCAAAAGGAAAGGGAAGTTTTACATCAATCTCTGGAGAAAAAAGAACTTCAAATAAAAAGTTATCAAGATACACAAGATGTGCACATTAAGATCAATTCACGGATGGATACTCAGGGCCTAGGATTCAATGATTTAAATCCTTTAACTGGAAAGAAGAAAACTTCGTTATCATCCACTTTCTGTATAGGAAATGTCCAGAGGCCTGATTTTCCATCTCTGGAAAATTCTAATATCTTCAAAAGAGTTAAAACCTCAGAAGGATCAAAATTCAGAGCTCTTAATTTCAAAAACATTTCCTACTCTGAAACTAAGAAAGATTCAAAACCTATCTTGGAATAAAAGAAGGAAACCTCAGAAAATCATTTCACAAAACCTAAGAGCAATAAACCCAAAGAAATTTTTAGATTTGATTCATTCATCACTCAAAAACTAGGGGTCTCTAAAGTAAGTACTTCTGAAGTCAAAACTCAGAGCTCACTTGATCCAGAAGCACATATGTACTCTCCAAATACAGATGAAATAATCAGAACTACCTTTGAGGAGGATATTAGAAGGATCTACAAAGAAAATGTCATATCTGATTTTATGAAGAAATCATGCATGAAGATGATAATTAAAGTTTCAAAACCTAGAGAGATTGTTAGAACTCCAGAGGCTGTCACCTCTGACAAAGATAAAAGAGACTTTCTCTCAGAGGTTGATGAGCAAATCTTTTTCACACCAGAGAAGGTACTTCATAAGCGGACATAGACTATAGGTTCTGGAATCTTAAATAAACCAATTTCCATTTCAAAAGAAAAACCCAGAGTACCAATATGTCCTGATTTTCTTGACATGTGTCTAAAAGCAAAAACTTCTCTGGAGCTGGAAAAGGAGTTAAAAGAAAAAGCTTAGAGTAAAACTAAAACTTCACAATTCTATGCTTATAAACCAATCAAATTCTCTCTTGAACAAAAAGGAAAATGACAAGAAATTAACCATTCTGTTCCTATTTGTGTAGTGAGCCAGAAGGAGAAGAAGATGTTTTGGGCCAAGAAAAAGCAACTTGAAAAGAAGGCCAATAAGTCTGAAGTAGTTAGGAAAAATTGTAATATTCCTAGTGCTAGTTCAGGCAAATTTCAAAAGAAGCATGTACCCACTGTTTTTAATTCAATCAAAAGCTTTGCTCCAACTTCATCTTGTTCAGTTAACTGTAATTGCATTAATCTCATGATAAAGTTGAAGAATCACTTCAGTGGTTCCCACTGCTTTCTAAATCAATCTCTGAACAAGTCTTCAGAGACTAAACCTTAGAAGAAACAGAAAGAACAATCTAGAAAAAACATCAAAAGATGGAATGCCATTCACTGAAAATAAAACTCCTAAACCTAACAAAAATGGACCCATTATGAAATGGGTACCTAAAACTCCTTAATCTATCTTGCAGAAACAACACATGCTCATCTGATATTTAGATTCTGGATGCTCAAGGCATATGATTGGAGATAAGAAGTTGCTATCCTCTTTCAAAGAAAAATCTGGAGGAGCAGTAACTTTTGGGGACAATATGCAAGGTCAGCTTAGAGGATATGGGGAGTTATCTAGAGGTAATGTATCTGTTTCCAAAGTTTCTTATGTTGATGGACTCAAGCACAACTTAATAAACATAAGTCAACTCTGTGACCATGGTTTTGATGTGAAATTTCAAGAAAAATATTGTTCATTACTTCACTAAAAAATAGGTCAAGAAATGCTAAGAGCAGATTGAAAAGGTAACTTGTATAGAATGGACTTTACCAAACATGTAGATACTGGTTCACAGAAGCTCTGTTTAGTATCTCTAAACAGTGAGGACGTCTGGCTCTGGCATAAGAAGTTCTCACTTGATAAGTTAGTTAAACTTAATTTGGTTAAGGGACTACCATCTATAAAGTTTAACAAAGACCATCTTTGTTCTGCATGTGAGATGGGAAGATTGGAAAGATCTTCCCACAAAACCAAAAGTGATAATAACTGCCCAAGACCTCTGCATATGCTTTAAGTGGACCTCTGTGGTCCTATCTATGTGCAAAGTCTGTCAGGCAAAAAGTATATTTTTGTACTAATTGATGAATACTCAAGATATACTTGGATTGAATTCAACAGAGTAAAATCTGATGTACCTAATATTCTGATAAGTTTGTTAAGAAGATTACAGGTTATGTTCAACAGCAAAGTTCAAAAGCTGAGAAGTGAAAATGGAAGAAAGTTCAAAAATGCCAAGATTAACTCTTATCTTTCAGAAGAAGGCATAACTCCTAACTTCTTTGCAGTAAGGACACCTTAACAAAACGGTGTTGTTGAGAGGAAAAACAGAACATTTGTCAAGCTGCAAGAACAATGCTTGCAGGATCTGATTTTCCAACCAACTTTTGGGCAGAAGCAGTATCGACTGCATGCTTTACCCAAAACAAATCCATAATTGTCAAAAGATTCAAGAAAACAACATATGAACTCATTAACTACAGAAAACCAAATGTCAAATATTTTCATGTTTTTGGGTGCAGGTGTTACATCTTGAATGAAATAGATCATCTTGGTAAGTTTGATAAGAAGGAAAATGAAGGTAAATTCATTGGTTATTCTTTAACTTCAAAAGCCTTCAAAGTGTTCAACCTCAGAACTAGAACTATCCAAGAGAGTATCAATGTCTCTTTTGATGAAGCCAGAAGCTCTGACATTCAGAAAGATCAATCCACAACAAAGAATGTCTCCGAATCATCATAACTCAGAGAGTCTGAAATCAACAAAATCTTTGAAGACTTCTTTAATGATGATGATAACTCTGAATTCATATTCAGATACATTAACAGAGAATCATCAGAGGAACCACAAACTTCAGGTATAATTATTACTGGTCCCTTTGACAACACACCTTCTACTTCACTTAATAAAAGTCCAAGTGAAACATCAAGACCAAATGATGAAGAACAAAAGTTTTCAGAAGAAGAAGGTGAACCAAAGACTTCTGAAGAAACTCCAGAGCCACAATCACCATCTCTGGAGATATCCTCAGAGCCTCTGAACAACACTACAGAGATGCATCCACCTGCAATCTCTGAAGCTCAAACACCAATCCACATTCAAGCTCCTATTATAAGATGGACCAAAGATCACCCCCATGATCAGATCATAGGATCACCTTCAGATGGTGTCAAAACCAGATCTGCCATAATCAATGAATGCTATTTTGTAAACTTCTTGAGCATTATTGAACCAAAGAAGGTAAATGAAGTTCTTGAAGATCCTAATTGGATCAATGCCATACAGGATGAGCTTCAAGAGTTTGAAAGAAATAAAGTCTGGACCCTGGTTCCGTTTCCCAAAGGCAAATTTGCAATTGGAACCAAATGGGTTTTCAGAAACAAAAAGGATGAAGATGGCATAATTATCAGAAACAAAGCTAGACTGGTTGCTAAGGGATATTGCCAAGAAGAAGGCATTGATTATGATGAAACCTTTGCACTTGTGGCTCGACTAGAAGCAATCATAATCTTCTTAGCCTATGTTGCACATAAAAGGTTCAGAGTGTATCAAATGGATGTTAAATATGCTTTTCTTAATGGTAAACTTAATGAAGAAGTATATGTCCAACAACCACCTGGATTTGAAAGTGCAGAGTTTCCAGACCATGTTTATCATCTTGATAAAGCTCTGTATGGCATTAAACAAGCTCCCAAAGAATGGTATGCAACTTTGTCCACTTTTCTGATTGAAAATGGATTTGAAAAAGGAACAATTGATACCACACTGTTCATCAAGAGATATAAAAATGAGCTACTTCATGTACATATATATGTTGATGATATTATCTTTGGTTCTACAAACCAAAAGTACTGTGATAAGTTTTCAGAGTTGATGAAGAGTGAATTTGAAATGAGTCTAATGGGAGAATTAACTTTCCTTCTAGGACTTCAAGTAAAACAAACATCAGAGGGAACTTTTATAAATCAAGCCTAATATGCCTCTGATATTTTGAAAAAGTACAAACTCAATGATTCAACTCCTATGAGAACTCCTATTGCCACTGGAGTCAAACTTGACTCTGATCCTTAAGGGAAATCTGTGGATGTTAAAACCTACAGAGGCATGATAGGTTCACTTTTGTACTTAACTTCCAGTAGACCTGGTATAATGTTTGCAACATGTCTCTATGCTAAATATCAAGCCAATCCAAAGGAATCTCATTTATCTACAGTAAATAGAGTGTTTAGATACCTCAGAGGCACACCATCTCTTGGTCTCTGGTATCCAAAACTCTCTGGTTTTGAACTAACAACTTACACAGATGCAGATCATGCAGAATACAAGTTAGATAGGAAAAGTACCTTTGGATGCTGTCAACTTTTGGGAAATAAGCTAGTGAGTTGGTCATCAAAGAAGAAAAATTGTGTATCAACTTCTACAGCAGAAGCAGAATATGTAGTTGCAGCTAGCTGTTGTTCACAAGTCATTTGAACGAGGACTCAACTCAGAGACTATGGTCTTCAATTTGATAGAATTCCCATTCTCTGTGACTCCAGAAGTGCTATTGCCATATCTACAAATCCAGTGCATCATTCCAAGACAAAGCATATTGATGTCAGATATCATTTCCTTAAAGATCTTGTTGAAAAAGGCACAATTGAAATGTATTTTGTACCAACTGATCTCCAACTTACTGATATTTTCACCAAAGCTTTAGATGAACGAAGGTTCAATTTCTTAATCAGTAAGTGTTAATGCCAAAAATTGTCCTTCGGAGGATTTAAGGTCCGTGTGGAGCTTTATCTAACTAAAGAAAGTAACTAGATGACAAGTCGTGCGATAATAATAGAAATAAAGAGACAAGAGATTTGGTGATACGGAAAAACCTCAACGAGGAAAAAACCGCGGACGACAAATGGAAGTCGTCGAACACTATGATGGCTAAACAGAAGCGATGTCCTTATGTATTACAATGTTGCACACGGTAAATACGAAATATTAGTATAGAAACTAATAACAAGTGTAAATCATGTATAAAATGCTTTGATCGGGGGTACAAAACTTCAGTCGTGTAATGCGAGAGAGAATTTTCGATTGTTCTTTGTCTAACTTGTAAACTCGTAGTAGCAGATGTCCAAATGGAATGTATGTATTCGGTATTTATAGTCTTTGATCTTCATAAATGTGTCATTGATTCTTGGTGTAACGGTCGAAGTTGTTTAAATGATTTTGATGTCTGATGTCAGTTATATTCGTTGGCTTTTATGAGCATTAAACCTGCGTTTAAGGAATCAAGAAAAGAAAGTTGGGTCGTACGTTAGTATAGTTGTGGACGAGAGTATTCTTGCGATAGTCGTGGGATGCTCGACCGACTTCTACAGAAGTGTCGATAGGTGTTGCATATGTGTTTGGTCGACAGGACCTTATCTTAATATAAGACCAGTCGTGTGAAATGTGCATTAAATGTTATTCGTCATGGTCGTGGATTTTTGACCCAAACAGTTTGCCCCCCGAAATTTAAAATTTAAGCGGCAATTTTGAATTTTAAATTTTAAGTTTATCGAAAATTTTGGCAGTCGCTACGTGTCACTCGGGGAGAGGCTCTCGTCGCGGTGAAACCGAAGCGGTTCATTTCCAACTAGACCCATGATGGTCTAACTGACACGCGTGATGTCATGGAGGCGTGGGGAACACGCATGACAATTAAGCGTGACAGGTGTTGAAGATCTGGCGATGCTTATGAAGAGTCGATTGACACGTGTCGACCATCGAGCGATTTACTCGACTTGACACTCGCGTATAAATTGGGATAATCAGGGAAGGTTTCCTTTTACGCTTTCGTTGTTTTTAGAGAGATATTTCTAGACGATCTTTGCCAAAACCCACAAAATCCCTGCATGTTTTAGTTTCGATCAAGGTTTAGCGTGACTATTTATGGTACGATCCTCCCCTATTCTTTTTACATGCGGTTTAAGACTCAAGCTAGAAAACGTAGAAGGAAATAGGGTATCTTAGGTTTGAGTGAGCTAAAAATCAACTTGAAAGATCTAGCTATGTCGAGCAAACCAGGGAGCTCAATCCAAAGTCAGGACGATCTCGATGATCTTAGGCGCTTAGCGCATATCCCTGCTAGTGTCGCCATAAATTATCTGGGTCAGGTTCGTCCAGACATGTGCCCAGAGGGATATTTCTTTATATACGAATATCCCTTTAAGATAGGGTTCAAGTGGCCTTATTTTCCACTATCGAGGCTGTTTATGCACACATTCAGCATTGCACCGGGGCAGCTAATGCCCCAATTTTGGAGAGTCGTCTCAGTTATTTAGCGACTAACAACAGATTGGGGGTCACCGTTCGACGTGAACGACCTCCTCACATCGTATCAGGTGAAGGTGAACGACTTCCACCGTTATAACTTGTTTTCCATGTATCGAGGTGATCATACCTTGGTACTTAACACTGCGGTCAACGACCGTGGGTGGAAATCTAGATATGCTTTCGTGCGTACGATGTCTCTGGGTTCAGACAGCGATGTGCCAGAGACGTTCTGGGATACGTCGAGTGAGTTTTCCTTAGTTTCGTTTTTCGTCGTATGTTTTTTGTATTCGATAATGTCTAATGTTCTTCCTTTGTTTTCTAATTTCAACCATCAAGTTTGACAAAGTATGTCCGAATAATGATTCAGTGTACAAGATCACCTGTTTCGTTGGGTATAGCCTAGTCGAGCGGTCGTATACCCCTCTTCAACAGGCAGACGAAGGCGACGAGGGAGTGACCATCGTTGAGCCTTTAGAGGTCGATGCCGAGGAGTTCGAGGAGGAAGAGAAAGAAGAGGAAGAAAATAAAGATAAGGAGGGAGAGTAGATGGCAGGTAGTGTAGTCTTCCTTTAATTTCCATTATTCTTTCCTCTTTTTCTTTGTAGTGTACATTGCGGCCGACCGGAGGAAGGCCCAACTGGATTTGGCTTGGAAGAGCAAGGATAAGATAAAGGGAGTATCGACTACTAGGTCGAGTATGCCCAACAGAACCAGGATGACGGTTTTATGGGAACCGTCATCGAAGGGTGGTGACGCGTCGAGCGTCGCTACACCCGAGAAGGCGAAGATGGGTGACCCAATTCCTGTGGTTCCCATTAGCGTTACACCTTTGATGGTGAATCCTCTGGGGGTGTCGAACGTCGAACAACCACCTCCGGAGGAGCAGGCGACTCAGGCCTCTAGTTCTGTCCCTACGTTCAACAAGGGGAAGGGACCTGCCGACGTCCGGACGGTCAACTTTACGTTGTCGTCGGACTTTCTAGCGGATGACGTACTCGAAAGGTCGAGGATATTTCTCCATCTAGGGAAATACCAGCTCCCGGCCTTCAAGGAGAAGTTCAAGGTGATGACGATCGATGTCGTAGGGTCCAACGTCTCCGGTCTCGCCTTTATGGTAAGGGTCGATACTTACCTATATTGTATATTTTCTTGTTTAACTGTTGTATTTAACATAGCATACTAACGTCATGTATTTTGTTTGGTAGACGTTCCAAGCCTCTCTCGGTCTCTACGGGGAGATGGAGAGGATTCGTCGAGCTGTGCTGCTTGCTCTTGACAGAGAGAAAGTGGCGTTGGAGAGGGAGCGAGCCGCTCTGTCTTGATAGAGAGATGCCAAATCCCAGGTCGAGTCTCTGAATGCGAGGCTTCAAGAAGACCACAACGTCTTGGAGGTCTCCGGTCACCAGACGACCGATCTACAGACACGTCTTCACGTGTCATGCGAGATCTTGAAGGGGACCCGGGAGGAGATGGAGCAGGCCAAAGTGTCCCTGGTCGCGGATGAAAAAGAGACCAGGGGCATGAGGGAGAAGGAGGCCGAGCAGAAGGCTAAGATCGAGGAGTTAGAGGAGGAGTTGAAGGCCGTCGAGTCTTTCAATCGTTGGATGACGAAGGCGTCCATCATGAGGCGTCATTTGGCTGTGAAAAATCCCCTTGCCAACACCGAGGAGGACCTCAAACTCTACTTGGCGGAGATCGGGAACGAAATAGACCTGGACTCCGAAGATGAGAGGATGTCGAGGTGGTCGAGGTCGAAGAGGAGGCCAAGGTCGATGAAGCTCAGGCGGGTGATGTCTCTACGTCGTAGCCAACAGAAGACACTCCTCCGTCTTGAGTCTTTTGTTTTTATGTCTTTGTCTTTTTTTTATTTTCTATGGTCGACCGTTGGTGGTCGAGCCTACCTCGTGTAACCATTAATTTTGGTTTATAATAGAAATGGGTTTTTACTTTATCTGTCGAGTATTTTTTATATTAAACAATAACATACATAACAACACACGATAACAACATAAGTCAAAAAGTACTTAGAACTTTTTAAAATCAAAAGTTGTGCGATCAAGCAATCAGGACGTAAGACATTCAATCCACAAATATTCGCGACTTAACACGACACAAATAAACTAAGGGTACTTGCGATGGAGGCAAACAATTTTACCCAAAGAGACTTATGATTTAGGCAATCCAAACAGTTCAAAGATTTTTGCGACCAAGGCATTTATATATATAGTAAAATTTTTCTAAGTTAAAAAACTTAGAATCAAATTCTACAAGACCAAGTTGTGTAAAAGACTTGCATTCTTGTGTCGTGTGATCCTGCAAGGAAACAATGCAAGAGGTTGGTTGTTGGCTAACCAATGACCCTCCGATGTTTAAGTTAATACTGGCCGTGAAAAATAATTATAAGAAAAAGTATGATGAACTTAGAAAAAATACCTTCTGAGATGTGTTGCATTCCAACTATGCGGGATTTCTTGGTCGTCGAGAGTTTGGAGCCTGTAGGCACCCTTTCCTAAGACCTCAGATATACGATATTGCTCTTCCCACTTGATGGAAAGCTTACCTGCGTTCGGCTCTTGAGTGTTCTGAAATACTCGACGTAAGACGTGGTCGCCTTCTTGGAAGACTTTGGTCTTTACGTGTTTGTTGAAATAACGTTCGACTAATTGCTTTTGAGATGCCATTCCAATCAAAGTTGTTTCTCTCATTTCTTCAAGGGCGTCGAGATCATATCTTAGGTCGACTAGGTTATGGTCGGTTGAGGTATGCCTCGATGTGGGTAGTTGGACTTCGATGGGTAAGACCGCCTCACATCCATAGACCAGGGAAAAAGGAGTTTGTCCCGTAGACTTACGAGGAGTCGTACGATTTGCCCATAGGAACGAAGGAAGTTCTTCGACCCATTTTCCTTTTGCTGCCCTCAATCTCTTTTTGATCGAGTTTATAATGATCTTATTTCTTGATTCTGCAAGTCCATTCGACTGAGGGTATCGTGGTGTCGATGTCGTGACTTTTATATTGTGATCCTCACAAAATTGCTGAGTTCTTTCGCTTATGAACTGGGATCCATTGTCGCAGACAATCTCGGATGGTATCCCGAACCTGCATATAATGTTAGTCTAGATAAAAGATATCACCTCTTTGTCCTGGATTTGGGAGAAAGCGGCTGCCTCTATCCATTTAGAGAAATAATCTGTAAGAACAAGTAAAAATACCTTTTGCCCGGGGGCAGGTGGTAACTTATGGACGATATCCATTCCCCATCTCATGAAAGGCCAGGGAATCAACGTCGAGTGTAAAAGTTCAGAGGGTTTATGCGTCGTACCTAAATGTCGTTGACAAGCATCACAACTTTGCACATACCTGATGGCATCTTGTGGTAGTGTCGGCCAATAGTAGCCTTGTCGTGATATTCGGGTGGCCAGACTACGACCGCCTGAATGGTTGCCACATTCACCGTCGTGCATTTCTTGTAGGATGTTCTAGACTTGCGTTCTGCTTGTGATACATTGTAGGTTAAGTCCAGTAGACGATCGTCGATAGATCCTGCCTTGTATCATGACATATCTAGATGCCTTGAATCTGATCTTTCGAGCTTCCATTTTGTTCTCAGGAAGTTGGTCGTGCGTTAAATAATTTATTATGTCTCTCGACCAATCTTCTTCTTTGTTGTCGATCTGGACAACGTCGTCGTGGTCGATAGATGATGTCGTGAGATGTATCATGGGTATCTTGTCGAACAGTGATTTGGTAAGTGCCGAACAAAGATTGGCTAATGCATCAACTTGAGAATTCTGATCTGTCGGGATTTGTTCGATTGAGAATGGCGTAAAATTTTCTGATTTTGCTTTGGATATATTGAGATATGACGTCATCTTTGAGACCTTTGCCATAAACTGGCCATTCATTTGGTTCACAATGAGGAGGGAGTCGCTTTTGATGTGCAACCCCTTTTCCCCCAAACCGAGCGCCATGCTCATGCCTACGATTAGGGTTTCATATTCTGCTTCATTGTTGGTTGCTTTGAATTCGCATCATATGGAGTACACCATCTTGCTCCCATGTGGCGACTTTAAGACGATGCCAAGTCCTATGCCTCTAGCGTTGGACGATCCGTCGACATGTAGAGTCCAGGGTTTGTCATCGTGAGTCGCCACAGAAAAAGCTTCGTCTTACGCTTCTTTCTCTAGTTCAGGACTAAAGTCGGCGACGAAGTCTGTTATGACTTGCGATTTGATCGCGGTCCTTGGTTTGAAATTAATGTTGTAACAACTGAGATATATACTCCATTTTGCCAATCGACCTGTCAATTCTGGTTTTCTCAAGACAAACTTAAGTGGAAAGTTAGTAACAACAGTTATAGGGTGCGACTTGAAGTAATGTCGCAGTTTTTCAGCAGCTGTAACTAACGATAGTAATAGCTTTTCCATCGATGAGTACCTGGTTTCAGCATCGATTAGAGACTTACTTACATATTAGATAGGAAGTTGATGTTCGTCGTCTCCCCTTACCAAGATTGCACTTACTGCGTTAGTGCCGACGGCTAAGTAAAGTTGCAGGACCTCATTGTCTTGGGGTTTCGACAGTAGTGGAGGTGACGCCATGTATTCTTTTAGTTTCTGCAATGCACGCTTGTGATTGTCTGTCCACTAGAATCCTTTGTTTTTTCGAAGAAAATTGTAAAATAGGTGGCATTTGTCTGACGATCGTGAGATAATTCTATTCAGGGCTGCCACATGACCAGTCAGGCGTTGAACTTCTTTGAAATATCTCGGTGACTTAATCTCGATTATGGCCTTGATTTGGTTAGGGTTAGCCTCGATCCCTCGTCTTGTCACCATGTACCCTAGAAACTTCCCGACGCTCACCCCGAAGGAACATTTCGTAGGGTTAAGTTTCATATGGTATTTCCTGAGGATGTCGAATGATTGTCGCAGATGTTTGATGTGGTTGATAGCTTTCCTCGACTTGACGAGCATGTCGTCGATGTACACTTCCATGGAATCGCCAAGTCGATCTTTGAACATTTTGTTGACCAGTCGCTGGTACATGGAACCTGCATTTTTAAAACCAAAAGTCATCACCTTGTAACAATAAATACCTCTGTCTTTCATAAAGGTTGTCTTTTCTTGATCATCGACGTGCATAAGTATCTGATTGTAGCCTGAATATGCGTCCATGAATGTCAAGAGTTCATGTCCAACAGTCGCATCGACTAGGGCGTCGATATGTGGTAAAGGAAATGGATCCTTCGGACACGCCTTGTTCAAATATGTAATGTCTATGCACACCCTCCACTTGCCGTTTTTCTTTTATACGACCACTGTTATCCCAGTTTAATCTAGTTGATGATTAACACACAAACACAATAATATAAAGATATATAAAGATTAATAATAATATACCAATCCCTTGAATAAACAGTTAAACCTTGTGTGTTCTTGATATCCTTGAATACAGAGAATACGACTACCTCTCTTTCTAAACAAAATATGATTATGATAATAATGAGAGTTCTAACCCTAAAACTAAACTAATTAACACATTAAATACGTAGGATTTTAAGGCCTAATGGGCTTGGACCCAGTAACTAATAACTATTAACTTATTACAACTTAAACCCTCTAATTAACTTTAATACAATTGCAGTTTAAACCCTTAACTTTAACTTTAATCTTGAATACAGTTTATGATCCAACAATCTCCCCCTTTGGATTCAAGATTAAAAAAATTTGCAATTGTCTTCGCGTCTTCACTTGTCTTCACTTTTCTTGAAAACTTCAAATATCTTCAGATATGACATTTGAAAACTGTATCTGAACTTGTAGCTTTCAGTCTTAATCTTTCTCTTCCTTGAAGTGTCCTTCTGACGATCATCTTCAGTCAGGCTTTTAATAGATCAAAATAAGTTTCGACACTTTGACATCTTTGAAATCCTTGAAATCTTCAGCAGTCTTTACTTCAAAACTGATTATTCTCTCCCTATGTATAATCTCCCCCTTTTTGATGAGTGGTGAGAATCATCATCATCAAAACTTTGTAAAACAATCTCCCTTTTTGAATATGGTCATCAATTTAGCACTGTCTTCATGTAACGAGCCCTGTGTGAAATAAGAGCAGTCTCTCCAAATGGAGAAAGTGATTATTTCAATCTTTTCAGATTCAAATAGTCAGTAGTAACCGTTTAAATCTTTGCAAATTCAAACAGTTTAAGAGTTGTAACCCTGAATCAACAAATGACTCAGTTGGAATGCTTGTCAATGAAACAAAGTCACTGAGTAACACAAAGTTACTATATAAAGATCTGGTTTTGATGTTGGCTCCCCAGGTCTTCCATTCAATCATCGAATAACACATGGTTATCTATGAACGTTCTGACAGAAAACAAATTTCTGTGTGCTAGTGCATGTGTATGAAAGAATTAAGCATAGATGATTGCTTTTCAATATAGGCTCAAAGTATGTAAACTTGTTGAGACAACAACAAATTATACAAAGACTCAATGTGCATGAGAAAGGGTTCGAAGGTGGGGCAACTTTCCTTCTTTTTCAATATTAGTATCTTCCAAATGAAGAACCAATAGCGTATGTGTTGCGTCCCCAGAAAATGTGAAACATTCTCTTTTTGAGAAAAGAATGAGTAGCTGGTGGGGTTGTATGCAAGAGATGGCATGGGATAGTTGCCTATTTCAATGATGGTCACCAAAGAATGTGAACCAATCAGATAATGTGGCTGCCCGGCTCAGAAAGTGGTTTGGTGCAGAGTCTAATATTATTTTACTCTATTCACCCACCCTCTTTCTTTTAATGCTCACTTCTAACCAATCTCACTTTTCCGTTTTACCTCTTCACACACCATCACTCAATTCTTTTGACCCCTCTCCCCTCAATCACTCAGGGAATACTTCCTGGGTAGGAAACACTGTTTATCGTGAATCCATGGAAGTTCTGTTAAGTTCTCACACTAAATCCCATGTATTTTCCTAAAAGAACATGTTGTTCAACAGGCTTTTGTACATGAAAGCACAAAGGAACACAGAGTTACACGGAGAATAAAAATTTGGAGAAGTCAAAACATAAGATGTTTGACAATGCAATTTTCTCCCTCAAACTAAAAAGAGTTTGACAATTTAAGCTCTTAAGGAGTTTTTCAATTAAGCTTATAGACGATTAAGCTCTTTTTTTATGAAGCTCCCCCTCAACTGAAGATTTTTTTTTTAACATAAAGCAAAAAGATAAATCCCTGAAGTGCGGGTCCTAATCCTATGTGATTACAAGCCATGGTCACTTGAACAAACCTGAACATAAAAAAAATTATGGTAATCATTTGTGAAAATGATTCCTCTCTCGTTAGCAACAGTTGAAAAAATGAACACAAAAGTAAAACTTAGAATACTACCCCTAGAATCATGAATAAGGTCTAAGACATGTTCAAGATACCAAGTTTGCTGATTAGAAATTGGAACCTCTTTTCATCCAACGACTTGGTGAAAAGATCAGCTAACTGGAAGTCAGTTTGAACAAAGTGCATTTCAATGTCACCTTTTTCGACATGATCCTTGATGAAATGATAGCGTACATCTATATGCTTGGTCTTCGAATGCTGTACCGGGTTAGCAGTTATGGCGATTGCGCTCTTGGAATCACAATAAATAGGAACACGCTTGTAGTTGTATCCAAAGTCCCTTAACTGTGTCTTCATCCAGAGGACTTGAGAACAGCAGCTAGCAGCAGCTACATATTCAGCCTCGGCAGTAGATGTTGAAACAAAGTTTTGTTTCTTTGAGGTCCAACTCACAAGTTTGTCACCTATAAATTGGCATGATCTAGAGGTGCTTTTCCGGTCTAGCTTACATCCTGCATGATCAGCATCTGTAAAGGCGATTAGATCAAAACAAGAATCCTTTGGATACCAAAGGCCTAGATTAGGAGAACCTTTTAGATATCTAAGGATTCGCTTAACATCAGTTAAGTGCGACTCTTTAGGATTAGACTGATATCTCGCACAAAAGCATGTGGCAAACATTATATCTGGACGACTTGCAGTCAGATAAAGTAAAGAATATCGATTTTAAGTCAGATAAACATTAAAGAGAGGTAGTCGTATTCTCTGTATTCAAGGATATCAAGAACACACAAGGTTTAACTGTTTATTCAAGTTATTGGTATGTTATTCTGAATCTTTATATCTCTTGTTATTATTGTGTTTGTGTGTTAATCATCAACTAGATTAAACTGGGATAACAACCACGACATTGGCTAACCAATCGGGGTACTTTACTTCGCGAATCTTCTCGATTTTAAGGAGGTTCTAGACTTCATCATTGATCACCTTGTTTCGTTCGGGAGAGAACAT
Source organism: Arctium minus (assembly GCA_954870635.1). Classification (NCBI taxonomy): domain Eukaryota; kingdom Viridiplantae; phylum Streptophyta; class Magnoliopsida; order Asterales; family Asteraceae; genus Arctium; species Arctium minus. The sequence goes on along the minus strand of OX941089.1, from coordinate 44,003,808 downwards.
TCGATGTTTCTGCTTAATTGGTTTAAATGACGGATCCACATTTAACTTGTGAGAAATGACTTCGGGGTCAATACCGACCATGTCTTCGTGCGTCCAAGCGAAACAATCAACATGATCCTGCGAAAAAGAGATTAGTTCTTTTTTAATGGAAGGATCGAGTGTCGAACCTACGAAGACGATTTGATTTGGTTTGCTTTGGTCCAGGATAACTTCCTCCAGACGATAGTCATCGACAATGTTTGGAATATCCTGGTTCTGTAATTGCTAGATGGATTGTTTTCTGGGTTTCATCGTTGTCTTGTAGCAATCTCGAGCAACTTTCGGTTCGTTCTTGATTTTCTGGACTCCCCATGGCGTGCGAAACTTCATTGTCTGGTGGTACGTCGAGGGGACTGCTTTCATGTCATGGATCCAGGGTCGACCGAGAATGATATTGTATTCTGACGGACAATCGATGACGCTGAATCTGGTTTGCTTGTTGATTCCCTTAGCATAGACCGGTAAAGTGATATTTCCAAAGGTGCTTGTCGCATATCCATTGAAACTAACCAAGGTCATCGAACATCGAACGATCTCTGACTTGTCGAGTCCCATGGTTGTGACGGTGTCGAGAAAGATTATGTTTGCTGAACTTCCTCCATTGACCAACACCCTCCGGGTCAAACAATTGCCGACCTTAAGTTGTACAATTAACCCGTCGTGATGTTTTTGATGTAAGTCGCCCAAGTCATCTTGGTCGAATCTTAACTTCATCGATTCTAGCTCCAATTATTCTTTAGGTCGTGAGGATTGAGGAATTGGTTGATTGTTTGCCCCCTGACTAGCATGCCTTTTTTCCACGGAGTAAGTCAGGCCACAGATGTCGGATCCTCCCGTAACACAATTCACGACTTTCTCATGAAGAGGAGACGGTGGTCGAACGTTGTTGTCTAGCGCTGTTGGTTCGTGGAATAGTTCTTTGAGGTTTCCTTTCAAGACATGCCAAATGAGTTCTTTTTTTAGGGCAATGCAATCATCTATCGTATGACCATGGTTGCCTTGAAAGTCTCCACCATTTAGTCTTATCTTTCTTGTCATCGTCTTTGTCGCTTTTCTTCGGCCAACGGATGGTTGCTTGTATGTTTCTTAAGCCCTCTACCAAGTCCTTGGAAATCCCTTTGAATCCATAAGAGGAGATCTTGGGGTATTGAGGGAACTTGGTCATGGTCGTGGTCTTCTTTCTATCAAAGATGACGTTCGATATTTGTCGCGACCGTTCTGTTTTGATTGGCGTCTTGGCCTTGAAATCTGGCTTCATCACACTTAGCGATTTTTTTTCACTAGAGTGTTTACGACGAAAAGAAGCGTCGTCTTCGACCCTCAGATAGGCCAAAGTTCTCGCTCGTACGTCTTCAAAGTTTTCTGGGGGGGGGGGGTATTTTGTCAAGTTAGTGTAGAGACCTGAACCTTCATCTAGACCACGTTTGTAAGCTTCGATCGCGGTCTTATTTTCGCAATTACGGACACTGATCATTTCTGCATTGAAGCGATTGAAGTAACTTCGGATGGACTCTCTAGCCTTTTGCTTGATGTAGTATAAATCACTAGTCTACTTCTCCATCTTGCGACTACTGGAGAATTTCTGCGAGAATTGATTCACCAGTTCAGTGAACGAACAAATGGATTTTGGTTTGAGGCCAATCAACCATTGGAGGGATGCACCCGTGAGGGTTTCCCCAAAGCTCTTACACATGCACACCTCTTGATACTGGTGTGGGATCGACATTGTCCACATCAATTGTTTGTACTGAGCGACATGTTCGGTTGGATCCGTGATGCTAGAATACTTTGGTGTGAATGTTGGGATATTGTATTTCTTAGGGATGTCGACCATAGCTATCTCGTCGATAAAGGGCGAAGCTTGAAATCCAGTGCGAGGCTCGACGTCAACTTGCACTGCTGCTCCTGGTAGTTTGGCAAGTAGCGACAACACACGTTAGTTCTGCTCTTCCAGCATCTTCAGTCGTTGAGTGACTGGATCATCCTAGTTATTCCCTTGAGCTACTGTCAGGACGTTCCCAGAATTTTGGAAACCATTCTGCTGCGTCGAGTTGGAAGCATATACATTATAATGGAAGGTTGGCATCGGCATCGTGGGAATTGACGCTGTTGGAGGCATCATAGGGATTGGTGCTGTTGAGTGAATGAATGGTGGAAGAGGCGGTGGCATCTTTGGCGTAGGTTGAGTAGGTAAGCCAGGGAAATGAGGTCTTGGATAGTTTGGGAATGGAGGTCCCGACCAAGGCATGTTGAAGCCTCCAAGGCCGTTCGAGGGTCCCGTTGCGTTGCTAGCATTTGATTTCTTAATGACGCGATTTCTTCAGCAACTTGTCTGTTTTGATTTTACAAGGCATCAATGCGAGCACGTGCAGCCGTCAACTCCATGTTCATCTAGGCTATTATTTGTCCTTGGGTTCCTTGAGGAGTTTCCATTATACTGTAGAAAAAAGACACTCGTGGAAATTGTTAGTTCGGCGCACGGTTGTCGAGGATTTTCTTTAGATGGGGCCCCACGATGGGCGCCAAACTGTTAATGCCAAAAATCTTCCTTTGGAGGATTTAAGGTCGGTGTGGAGCTTTATCCAACTAGACGACAAGTCATGCGATAATAATAGAAATAAGGAGACATGAGATTTGGTGACGCGGAAAAACATCAACGAGGAAAAAACCGTGGACGACAGATGGAAGTCGTCGAGCACTATGATCGCCAAATAGGGGCGATGTACCTATGTATTATCCTTGGTTATATTTCATCTCTTCAACAAGTTTAGTAATGAGCATAACGTTGCACACGATAAATACGAAACATTAGTATAGAAACTAATAACACGTGTAAATCATGTATAAAATGCTTCGATCGGGTGTACAAAACTTCAGTCGTGTAATGCGAGAGAGAATTTTCGATTGTTCTTTGTCTAACTTGTAAACTTGTAGTAGCAGATGTCCAAATGGAATGCATGTCTTCGGTATTTATAGTCTTTGATCTTCATAAATGTGTCAGTGATTCTTAGTGTAACGGTCGAAGCTGTTTAAATGATTTTGATGTCTGATGTCAGTTATATTCGTTGGTTTTTATGAGCATTGAACCTGCATTTAAAGGAACAAGAAAAGAAAGTTGGGTCATACGTTAGTATAGTCGTGGTCAAGAGTATTCTTGCGATGGTCGTGCGACGCTCGAACGACTTCTACGGAAGTGTCGATAGGTGTTGCATATGTGTCTGGTCGACAGGACCTTACCTTAATACAAGACCAGTCGTGTGAAATGTGCATTAAATGTTATTCGTCATGGTCGTGGATTTTTGACCCAAACAGCAAGTTGGGCATGCTAAATATATCTACTTAAATCTAAAAAGTTGTATCAGAAGTAACATATTTTAGACTTTAGAGTCTCTAATTACTTTCTTCAGAGCCTCTATGTTAGTGTATTTTATTGTATCCAAGATTTAATAAGAAAAGTCAAGTCAAGATAAGTCAACTAAGTCAAAGTCTGTAAAGTCAATATGTTGTTTAGCATTGAAAGTGTTTGTATCTTGTGTTAGTATCCTTGGTATAAATACCTTGGTTTGTAATAGTTGTAGGATGTTAGTTTATTGTACGAATATTGTTAGATATATGACTATTGAATGCTTTCTCTCACTACTCTCACTCTAGACTTTATATTGTCAAATCTTGATCTTGAGATATTGCTTGATTGTGATTGGGAATACAATTTCAATTGGTATCAGAGCAAGCCAAACAATTTTAGAAAGATTTTATCACCAAATCTGATTCAAATTCTTGAAAAATCAAGAAAATAGTCGTTTCTTGAAAATTTCACTGTTTCATCAAAATTTTCATTGAGTTGTTGAAATTTGTGTGTAAGAATGGATTAGTTGTGGTCGATTTGTAATAGAAATCATCTTGTAATCACACACAAACACAAATTAATCAGTTGATTGATGAAAATTCGATTTTCTTGGTTTTTCAGTTTCACGATCACAGGTTCTGTTTTGAATCAAATTATTATGATTTGTAGTTTCTAATCTGAAATTGAGATTGGAAATATATTCTACATGTTTAATCGATCAAATCTGTGCATTATCAAGTTTCTATTTGTAGGTTTTAATCGATTTGGATCGATTTCATGAACAAGTGTCAAGAACGCGCAAGATCCGTAGAATGCGCAAGAGTATTGGTGAAGAACGCGCAAGTGACTGAAGAACATGAAACGACTTAAAATGCTCATAACTCGCTCAATTTTCGATGAAATTCAGATCCGAAACTTGTAGATCGCTCGAAATTCAATAAATAATAGATCTTGACAATTCAAATCGATTCATGCAACGAATTTTCGGATCGATAGATTTGACGCGAAAAAAACGATACCGAAAATATTGAAAAATCTCAAAAATTATCGAAATGTGATTCTACGAATTGAGATAGATCTGGAATACGATTAAGAACAATACTTCAAGAGGATTTTAGAATTCGATGAACTTACGATTAGATCGGGCTCAAAATGCTTGAAAATGTCGAGATCCGATCGTTACGAGAAAAATTTCTTCGTGAGGCTCTGATACCAAATGTAGGTCCATGATCACTCACATCTCAAGTGTTTGTAATTGATTAAGTAGGATGAGATAGGATTAGGATTTATTGAACATTTATTAGAAATGAGAGAGAGAGAATTCTTAAAAGGCTACATTTTGTAAATTACAATTATCAAATGATTACAAGGCCTTAACCATCTATTTATAGAGTCACTAATCCTACCTACCACCTTTTCTACAACATGTAAGCACAAACAACATGTAAGCACAAGCCCTTGAACTTTAAGCTCTATACAATTACAATTTATAATAAATTTACTTTCCAAACTTTCAATGCACTAACACTCTGACACTCTAAAGCATGTTCAAATTCATCTCATTTTGTACACCAAAGCTCAATTCTAGGGGGAGAATAAATAAGAAACCATCATCTGTAAAGGGGGAGCAAGAAATGATGAAGGTAATACAACCAAAACTTCAGAGCCTCTGATGCTTATATCAGAGCCTTTGATCCTATCTCTGATACACATATCAGAGCCTCTGATTTTTTATTAGAAGATTATTTCAGAAGGAAAGGTATGTTCTTCATTCTTATACTTTATCTTACTCTTTTCTGCAAATCAAATTTGATTCTTTCAGAGAAACATATCTAAGAGACTATTAATTGGTCTCTGATAATATTCTCAGAGCCTCTAACAAAATATGCTCTAAAGATATATCAGAGTACTAAATCCTTAGTGTTATTGGATATTTATCAAGTTTTGAATTTTGTTTTTGACAATATTTCTTTTAATTTTTTTTAAGTTTTGAGAAAGAATTTAAACTAATTCTGTCAAAAAGGAAAATTGATTTGTGTGGGTTATTTACTTGGATAACTATCATAATTTTTTCTTAAGATAAATTATCCAAAATGATAGCTATCTGACGTAAGCGTCCTTTCACTCTCACTTACCACGTGTCAATATATGAGTTGATGGACGATGGAATGTTTCTAACATGGGGACTCACAATCGCCGTTTCCGTTGCCTCCTATCCCACGTCTCACGTCCATAAAAACCCACTCCACACCTCATTTTTCTTTTACTCTCTCAAGATTTCTTTCCAAACTTCATCTTTCTCTCTCTAGCAATTCATCTTCTTTTTCCAAAGCTTCAAGAACTCCCCAACCTGCAACAATGTCGAACCAACAAACTGGCTCCGCAGAGTCTAGCAGAATTGTTCCAAGCATGAATCTTGCTTAGTTCGATGTTCTAGTCAATAGAAACAACTACCATCTCGATCTTACGCCTTCCAAATTCGATGAATAATTTCGCCCTGTCCTGGAGTTTTTCCGCTCATGTGAACTCAAAGATGCCCTAACCGCATATGACGCAAATGTTCCTCTCACATTTTGTACAACAATGGTGGTACTCAATTGAGTACAATGAACAAGCTGAAGGAATCCTTGGCTATGTTGATCTTGGAGAAAGAGGAGTCAACATACGCATTCATCCTAATACCTTAAGACAACGACTATTTCTACTTGACACCCCTAATCTACAAATACCAAGGTTTGAAAACCCCCGACTCAGGACGTTCTTCTCCAGTTTCTTTATCATCTTGGTTACAACAAGGAGATCACTAGAATGAGTGAATTCAGACGATAACACCTCCCTCCCATTTGGAACTTTATGTTCAGTGTGATAAACCACACACTGACATGTAAGATTGGGAGTTAAGATCAAGCAAACCCCACTCTATTGGCGATAATGTATGCCCTGTACTTCAATCGAAGCATAGACATGGCGGGACTACTCTACTCTGAAATCCTCACCGCAGTCGATCGCAAGAACAAGGCTCTGGAGAAAGGAAAACAACCAATCTCAGTGTTGTTTCCAAGGTTCATCTCCCTAGTGATAAGATGAGCAATGACCAAATTTTCCATATCTGAGGAAGGACCAAAAACACCTCTCTATGTGATGATCTCTTTCAAGGCAACCACAATGCCTCCATATCCCAAAGAGAGGAGGTTTCTTCAAAGCATGCTCCAATATATTCCTGAAGACCACCCCACCTGTCTCCTTCTTAGCAATGTTGCCCAACCATCAGAGCTGATCGTGGGATCCCCAACACACTTAGGCTCTGAACCTAAGTTAGAATAAGAGAATGAATACTCTAAGGATACTCAACATGAAAACATAGGACAACCTAAGGGTGCCTTTGAAGAGAGAAGAAAAAAGGGTGCCTCTGATGCTGAGGAAGAGATTAGCTCTCTCAGAGCAGAGGAAGGTGAGAATGAGAGTCCCAGAGAGGGTGTGATTCTTAAACCCATAGGAGCCGAGGGAAGTGAGGTAGAAAAAGATGCCTCTGACATCATAAGTGAGAGAACACCAAGCCCAACTCCTCATGAAAACATATATGCTATGCTAGGTGGTCCAGCACCAAAGGATATTGAAAAAGAGGTGAATACCTCGAACCCTGGCCAAACTAACCGCTCAGAGGCACATCCTTCTGCCTCTGAAGCACGCACCCTTGGGGAAACCTCTAAACCAATTAAGTCCTCCTAAAAGGACTTAGTTGCTGAAACAAGTACTCACTTGCCCTAGAGTATGCCACTATCCCACAAACATGATGCCTCCGTGGCTCATGATATAGGTGCCCGTCCCATAGTACCTGAGATCTTTAGGATCTCACGTAGAGATTACCTCACTGAAGGGCAATGGAATGACTTAGTCGCAAAAGGACTAACTTGCCTGGACAGCAAGGTGTCCAAACACATTAGGTTCTCATCCTCTAAATCTGACTCTGAGGATGATCAACTAATCAGAACCATCATAGAGAAATCCACAAAAAAGGATTCTCCAGGATTGATGAGAAGTCCTTCCAGAGCCAACATCTAGCAAGCTCTGAACGAAGGCCCCTCTGGACTCGAGGGAAAATTGGATCCATATATTGGATCCAAGGTTACCAACTCTGATTATGTCACCAAATAAGAGTTCAAAATATTTGCTGATGAAATCATAGGATCCCTGAACGATCTGAAACTTCATTTGGAGAAGACCTGGGAGGCCTCTGCCTCGAACTCTAAAGTTGCTAAATTAACTTCAGAGGTCTCTGAGTTGCATGTTGCACTTACCTCCAACAACAAATGCCTTGATTCTCTGGAAAAGATGGTCCTCAACAACTCAACTACCATATCGACGGAGATCTCAGAGGCAAAAGCAGAGACTATCAGAGCCATTCCAGCTCCCTCTGCTCCGACTCCCTCTGTCACCTCTAACGATTTTTCGAACTTCAAGACTGAGCTGCTCAAAAAGGTCACAGAGACAATCGCAAAGCTGCCAGTTCCTGCTACTCAATCTTCAGAGACAACCAACTTGGTCACCAAAGCTGACCTTCACGACTTTTCCAAGTTGGTTACCGACAAAATGTTGACTGTCTCAAGCAAATTTGTTGCTAAAGCAAGCCAACAAACACAGACTGTGCAAAAGCTACTTCAGAGCGTACTCACTCCATAGGCAGCGTTGAAGTTAAAATGAAAGGTTCATCAGAACATCAAAAGGGGGAAAAACGAGGTTCTCTCAGAGCTGAAGCAAGTAGCTTTGCTCATCCCTCCTCTGCAAACAAAGGAAAAGGAGTACAAGAGATGAGTGAACCATAGAGGCACTCCACCTCTGCTAAAGACAACGAAACAAGACTCTTAAAATCTCCAGTGCCAGTAATATTTTTGGTACCTTCCACCAATTCTGAAGCAACATCACTACTTCCAGTAATAGACGCCACTCTAGAGACAATTGGTTCTCTGGATGAAGATGAGGAAATGGTGGATTACTCAAGTAGTCCTTCTTCATATGATGGTTTCTCCTCCCCTGAATGTCCAACGGTAATCATGCGAGATGGATTAGGGACCGAATCTGAAGAAGAAAACATTGCTGAAAAAGAGGAGTATACTTATCAAAATGCTCTACCTGACAGATTGATACATCAGAGGTAGAGCTCCATAACAAAGAAGAGACGCAGATTGAAGTGCTACTCTCTTCTGCAATAAATGAAACACCTCCATCATCCCCACAAGTACAACAAAAGGAACCAGAGACAGATCAACAGTTGTCTGCTGATGAATCAACAATGGTTGTTGATGAATAAGTACCTCCAGAGGAACTTGTTCAGAAGACAAGCATTGGGATCCATGCATTCTCAAGATCCAGAGTTCCCAACCACAGAAGAAAAGGCATCAGTAGAAGATTTCAGATACCTATATTATGAATTCAATATAGAGGACACACTTTCCTTTCCTCTAAACCCAAGAATCAGAGAAGGCATGGACGAGATTGAGCAGAGGTTCATCAGGGAAAAGACAAGCCGAAGAGTAGATGTTCTCTCAGAGTCACCCATTAAAGAGATAAACAAGATCTCTGAAAAGAAGTTTGCCTACAACAAGATCATATACTTGCACTACGAGGTCATCCGCTCTGATGGAAAGGTCTATCAATTTAATGATAATGACCTCGTGAACCTGAACCCATACGATCTGCCTTTACTCCACGCCCACTACTCTGTAAAATACGAAAAAGGAAGAGTGTTTAGAATGGGTCAATACGAAGTCCGACGTGCTATGGAAGCTCATATCAAACTTAGAGCTAAATTAGACTTCCAGATTGCTCTAAACCTCAGAGAAGAAAGGCTAGGTGTTGATCCAAACTCTCTCAGTGATTTGATAACGACCCTCTTTTATACTTAGTGAAAATTACGTTTATTAATATGTATTAGTGTTTCATCATCAGCGATCAGACTGAGTCTGTTCAGTTATCCCTAATGATCTTTCTTTAAACATTCATATATATTAGTGTTTCACTATCAACGGTTAAATACTGAGTATGTTCAGTATCGCTGATAGTTTCTGATGTAAACCGTTAACGTAATCCCTGAAGACAAGTTTCGCGTCAAAAAGATGTTCATAGCTGAATCGAATACGAAGCTGCTGAACAAAGACAAGTCTACTAGTGACTTGATGTGGATATCAGTGAAGCAAAGACGACTCTACTCATACGCGAAGAAACCTGAGGAAAAGCTTCAACGATAGCTGAACTTCTTTATATCTCTAAAGGAAGAGATATTCAGCGATCGATGATCACTTAACTTATGCCTCAAGTATCTTTTGTCTTTCCCTGCATACCCAGTACGATATGTCAGAACGGATATACCTCTGCCAAAATTCGTACAACAACTCTGTCAACTACACTGTTCATGATGTTGCTGAAAGCATGTCTCCCAAAGTCAGACTCTCTCTGCCAATCAAAGAAAGACACGTGTAAAGTGCCCTGCCATGCATTTAATGAATAGGGTATAAATAGAAAGATTACCTCTCCATCTGGATACTGTGCTCCCCTCAAGCCTTCATCTTTCTCAAATATAGAAACCCTTGCTTTCTATACTTCTCAAATCTCCCATTCTCTATAATCTTGTGCAACCATCTTAGTGTTTTCTTAAGTTTGTTTAGATTGAGTTTTACTTAATCTTATTCTGCAACAGACTTGTAAATTGTGTTTGATTTATCAATAAATAATTTATTAAACTTTAAATTCTGTGTTTGTATTCAACCTCCTCCTTCTACAAACTTGTTAAGCACCTTCAGGACCAACAAGTGGTATCAGAGCTGACTATTTAATCTAATAAACAAGATCTTGCTTTATTCTCTTCCTTGCTATTCTAAAATGGCTCTTAACACAAACACAAACTACTATGATAATGATTCACTTTCTAAACCTCCTCGATTTAGTAGAGATAACTTTTCTCTCTGGAAGAATCGAATAATGCTATTTCTTGAAGGTTCAGATCCCACTTTACCTGAGTATGTAGCAAATGAACCCTATGAACCTGTCTAAATCAATGTTGTTGTTCCAGCTACTACCACCACTCGTGCTATTCCTGAACGCTATGTTGTTAAGTAAATGAGACAATGGAGTGATGAAGACAAAAAGAAGGTTAGTATAGATGCAAGGGCAAAGACCATTATCTCTATGGCTCTGCCTGATGAAGTTTTCCATTCCATCATGCATATTAAAACTTCTAAAGAAATGTGGGAAACAACATGCGTTCAATATGAAGGCACCACTGAAATCCAAGAGACTCGAAAGATTAACTTGGTAAGACAGTGTGAAAGTTTTATCGCTGGTAAGAATGAATCTCTCTCTGATGTTCATCAGCGGTTTAACTGCTTAATCATTTATTTGAGAACTGTTGGTAGGACCTATTCTAATTCTGAGATCCTAACAAAATTCTTATAATGTCTTCCTGAATGCTGGGACAGTTATTCAATATGTCTCAAGCTGACAAAAGACTTAAATTCTCTTTCTCTCAGCACCTTGTATGGAATATTGCTCAACTATGAGCAATCAAATCTCTTGAAGAAGAATCTTATAAAAGATTCTAAAGACTCCAAAAGCACTCCTGTTGCTTTAGTCTCTTCAGAGATACTTCCATCTCAGCGATCTACTCTCACTATCACTGAGTTAGATTCTGATTCTGAGGATCTATCAAACACTGATATTTAAGAGTTTGATGAGTCCTTAGCACTCTTGACAAACTCTTTTAAGAGATTTGCAAGAAAGAGCAATTTCAATAGAAATAAGCCTCTCTCTCTCTTACTGACAAGCCAAAATCAACCCCTATTGATAAGGCTACTACTACTTGCTTTAACTGTGAAAAGATTGGACACTTTGCAAGTGAATGTAGGTCGAAGAAAGTCTTCAAACCTTCAACCTCAAGAAGATCCAACGATGACAAATACCTAAAGCTGAAAGAAAAATATCAAAAGTTGAAAAACTACAAGCGAAAAGGTAAAGGTCTCATTGCTGAAGAACATGACTGGCTGAATCAGAAGAATCAAGTTCTGATGAAGAAGAAGTCGCTAATCTCTGCCTCATGGCTGAGATTAAAGAAGAAGTGGAAGAACCAACTGAAACTTCCATGAGCTATATATCATCTCAGGTATCTATCTCTACTAATCCCTCTCTACCTGAAGCTGAGAGAAGTCGCGCTGTAGATGTGTTGACGATTGATCTTTACAATGATCTAAACGGCAAAACTCTAGCTGAGAACAAATATATCGATTTAACTGAACAGCTAGAAAAATGTCATGAAAAGATCAGAGAACTGACTCTTTTAGAGGAAAATTTGAAAGATTAAGTCATTGTTAATGAAATCATCAGCATTGAACGCGAACAAGCCAACACTGCTCTTAAAACAGAGAAGGCTACTGTTGAAGGATGGTATAAATCCTCAATAAAGATCACTTAGATTATAAATGCTCAAGTTCCTGGGAGTGATAAAATTGGTCTTGGTTTTTGGAAACCACAGGATGAGCCTAAAGAAGACAGTTACATGCTTAAGTTTGGAATGTTTGTCTCTTCTATTTCTGACACTTCTTATAATCAGTTTTATCCTTTATCATCTTCTAATCCCATCCCTGAGGAAATATCCAAAGTCTCTAAGCCTGCAGATAAAGGAAAATATATTCTTTATCCTCTGAAGGCTACCAAGAAAGCATAGCTGAAAGTTCCTTCTAAACCTTCAGTTAAACAATCTTCTAGCTCTGTGATAGAAATCTTTGATCTCTGTCCTCCAAAGCTGAAGATTGATCTTAAGCCTAAGAGATCTGAAGAAATGAAAATACGTCCCAGATCTCATGCTAAAAGCATTCTTGGAGCTGGACCTGCTCATCTTAAATTCTCAAAATATTCTACTTCTAGTCCTAAAACCACATTCAAATATAGAAAATGCTATCACTGTGGATTTACTGACCATATTGCAAGCAAATGTCCAACTACCACTAAAGCTGATAAATCAGCTAAAGTGAAGATGAATGCCTCCAAGGCTGAGAAGGTCACCAAAGCTGAAAAATCTACCAAGGTGAAAAATACCACTAAGGTTAAGAAATTAACCAAGGTGAAGGTTACCCCTGAAGCTGAATCTTCATCTGATGTGAAGATTGTTGAACCTTCCATCTCCACTAACCCTAAAGGACCCATTGAAAAGTGGGTACCAAACAAAGCTTAATCTTCTGTTAGGACACAGTCTCATTGGATTCAAGATCATACAATATGAAGATCGCAATCTGAAGCTAAAGCAGAAAAGTCGTCTCATTAATATTAGTCCAAGTCGTTTGTAATAAAATAGTCAAAGTTAGTTGTTATTGTATTTTATTGTTATTAAGTAATTAGTTAGTTTAGTTATAATATCTAGATATTATATTCTAGATATTATATTGTTAGTTGTTAGATAATATCTTTGTTAAGATATTATGTTGGTTGAAGCAAGTGTGCAAGTCACACTAAGATATCAGATCACAAAATACACACACACAAAAGGTGAAAACTAGAGAGAACACACAGAAAAGCTTCAATCGATCAACCTTGTAACCATTGTTATTAATCAAACAGGTTGGTAATCATTTATGTGTATGAGTCGGTAAGAACTTGATAGTATTGTGGACCCACAATTAGTATCAGAGCTTGATTTTATATTCAAATCAAGTTTTAAAAACTCGACTCTGTGTTCTTAAGTTGAAAATCATTTTTGTGATTTAAGAGTGTTTTTGGGTTAGAAATCGATCAGGTTGTGATCGATAGGTGTGCTACATCGAGTTGTTGTAGTTTGATTTCAGTATAGAGCTTAAATCGAGTTCCTATTTAGTGATTTTGTGATATGAAAGTCGTTTAAAAATGAGCACTGTTCCATCGTATCAATTTTTTCAAAAAAAGTGATGTTTATTGCGATCAAGTGTTTGTAATCTGTTCTAGAACTGTTAGTGGTTGATTCGTCAAAGTTGGGATTGCTAATTCGAAGTTTAGAAAGGTTTTTAGTTGAAATTTGAAGTTGCAGGGATGAACTCACGCAAAGTTGAACTTTGCGCGACCCACTTTGCGCCACCAACTGCTCACGTAAAGTCTTACTTTGCGCCATTAACTGATCACGCAAACTTCAGTTTGCGCGACCCCCTTGTGGCGCAAACCTCAATTCACGCGACGCACTACTCACGCAAACCTCAGTTCGCGCCATCAACTCTTCATGCAAAGTTCCTAAGTCACATTTGCGCCAATCTCTTCTAGCGCAAATCATCACTTCGCGCCATATACATCTTGCGCAAATCCCTTTTGCGCCAACCTCTTAGCGGGACCCCCGTGCTAAGTCTGCCTAGGGGGATAAAATTTCTTGTGTGATCAAATTTTACCTGGACTAACGGTCAAATCCAAGTTCTTATTGCATATTTATATCCAAACAGGATGACTTCAAAAGACGCTCTTTCCATTGGCACGGATGTCGAACCCCCAGTTCTGTTTAAAGGGGATTACGAACAATGGAAAGACAAATTTCTTGACTTTGTGGACCGACACTTAAACGGAGATAACATTCTTTTATCAATAAAAGAAGGTCCCATGACACCACTTTCTGTCCAAATACCTGATGATGATGCTGAAGATGATTCTTCTGACAGTGAGGATGGTAACGTGGAAAGAGAACAGAAGATGAAAACTGTTACAGTAGAGTATGCCCAATTTTCTGAAGAACAAAAGAACCGTTTCAAAGCTGATAAGCAAGCAAGATCTTTACTTCTTCAAAGTATCCCGAATGATATTTACATCAAAATAGACAACTACAAAGCTACTGCTAAGAAGATGTGGGATCAACTTCAAAAGATGATGATGGGATCTAAGGTTGGGAACCAGATGAAAGTCGCAAACTGTATAAACAGTTATGAAGAATTCAAAGCCTTTGAGGATGAAAGCCTAGCAGACACTTATGAACGATATGTTCTGCTTCTGAACGAACTGTCAAAGAATAAAGTTAAAAAGAAACAAATTGAGAACAACGTCAAGTTTCTCAGTGTTCTTCAACCAGAATGGAAAAAGCATACACGAAGAATGAAACAGATGAAAGATCTGAGTGACATTCCACTCCACGAGGTGTATGTGACACTAAGGCAGAACGAAGAAGAAGTAGAAGAGAAAAGGAGTGTAAAGAAAAAGGAAGTTGAGAAATTTCTTGATTCCATTGCACTTGTTGTCAAAGATAAGAAGAAAAAGAAGAAAGTAATTACAAGTTTTGAATCATAAACTGAATCTGATGGAGATGATGGAGAAAGTCTCAAGCAAGCACTGCAATTACTGACCCGTGCATTCCAGAAGAAATTCTACAAGAAACCGGGATCAAGTTCACAGAGATATTCTTCCTCAAGCTCCAAGAACCGTGAGCATAGAGAAAGAGTAGAAGGAAGTAGATTTCTTGAGAAGAAACCAAAAGAAAGGAAGCAATTTGTGAATGACTACACCAGTACAGACAAGAAAGCTAATGTCCCAAACAAATGCTACAACTGTGGCATGATTGGACATTACGCCTCAAACTGTCAAAATCCAAAGGTTCGCAATTCGGAGTATTACCAGAACAAACTAATGTTAGCCAAGCAACAGGAAGCTGGCAAAGCGTTAATGGCTGAAGACGAATTCTGGTTAGATCATTCTGATTCGGAAGAAGAAGAGAATGAAGAAGCTGCTAATATGTTCTTGATGGGAAATCATGCAAAGTATGATGATTCAAATGATGAAGCAGCTGAAGAGGTAATGAACTTAACCGAAAATAATTTTATGATCAAAATGGATGCGATGATGGTCGAACTTCAAGACCTTCAGTCAAAACTGAAAAGGGAAAAAGGCAGAGTTGCTAAGCGTAATCTAAAGATCTTAAAACTAAATAAGTCAGTTATTGGGAACAAAGATCTCATGGATTCCCTATGCAAATCTTCTTCTGATTTTAATCATAAAAACGATTGTTTAGAAAAGAGGATTTCTGATTTTGTTTCTCAAATTTCTAAGTCTGATTTAGAAAAGAAAGAAACTGCCTTAATTGTTTATAAACTGCAGTTTGAGAACAAGAATCTAAATAAGAAGGTAAATGGTCTGGAAACCAAACTTTACTCAATAGGCTAAACAGATCAAACTATTTTTTTGAATACACCTAATGAAGAGGCTGATTTTAAAGCAAAATGGGGATTAGGTTGTAATAATACTCATTACCTGAAATATGTTATCAGAAAACAACCTGGTTTATATAATGCAGATTATATGTATGCTGCTGGTAAACATTCACATTTTAAACCCAAATTTGTTAACAAAGCATCAGAAGAAGTTCAGGCAAGAGAATATACAAATAAAAATAATTTGAAGAAAATGCAACTACCATTCTGTTATGCAAGACTGAATGATAGTTATCTTTCGGAAAAACCAAAAGTTCTTTCAAAAGAATATTTTGCTACATATTCTTCTACTGAAATGGAGGCAAAATCTGTTCGAGCTAAAACTTATCTACCTCCACTCGTATTAGAATGCAAAATAATTGAGTTAGAAAATGTCTTATCTGACGAAAGAATTTTGGTGAAAATAGAACAAGATGTGTTTTCTACTGTTATAAAGAACACTGTTTTTCATTCTAAATCTACAAAGTGTTCTACAGTTTCAAGGGCACCTCACACTTCTACTGATTTCTTTGATGACTTATTTAAGTCTGCAAATGATTTTTTAAATTCAAAAGAAGGGTGTATAAAAGGAGTAGATATGGTTATTTCAATGCTTCACTACCAGATCATTCTATTTTTCTTGTAAAAAGAAAAGCTTTACCAAGTGTTTCTAAAAATCAGCGTTCACCGAAACAGAACACCTCTGGTAAACGCAAGAAAAGCCAATCTCAGAAATCTGATTTTCCTAATAAATCTAAATCTTCAAATCAGATTCGTACTACTCACCTTCCTTGTGACAGAAAGTTAGATGGTTCAGGTTCACTTCAGAGAAGAGGGAGCTACAAGGAAGAATATCTTTTTTGGAAGAAGAAACTAGTTAAAGATGAAAGCTCATGTGTACATGCGCATAATGAAACGAAGAATAATGCGCTGAAAAGTAAACCTGCTCATGTTTACACGAGAGATCAAATGATAAGGTTATCAGGTAAGGAAAATTCTTGTTCTTACTGTCGTACACAGGTTCCTGTTCACAGAACCAAATATCATTATTGGTATGGTTCTTATTCCATAAACCCCATACGAACTGCAACTAACACATATGGACCCAAATACAAGTGGGTACCAAAGAAGAATAATGATTCTGTGTTGCAGACACCTACTGTCAAGGGGGAGTACAAGAACAATGGTTCTTGAGTAAATCAGCTCAAGACCTGGACATCAATGTCAACAATGGCTTTTGAACACAGCAGTTCAAGACCCGTACTTCAACGAAGTAATGACTTCTAAACACAACAGTTTAGGACTCGCACTTCAATGATCAAAAGACCTTACTCCAATGCTGATATGAAAGATTGTACTCCGATACTCCAACGAGGAAATCAACCTTCAAGGGGGAGTACATATTTATTTCTGAAATTATTTGTATTCGATAAATATGACGATTTACAATTCACAAGTGAATTATAGATCTCTATCATGTGATTTATAACTGACATATGTTAGATGCATAATTTCAGGGGGAGTAAGATAATTTCTTTGTTTTATTGCTTTTTGTCTTTTCAATATTAGTGAATAAAGTTTCTTTGACTTGACTTAAGACTTTTGCAGAATGTTTGAGAAGAGCTTATACGATCATATGTTTATGACTTTAAGCTAAGCTTCATGAGATGTAAGATCGCACTTAAAGGTATATTCCTTTATCTTAATCTCATATGTGATTGAAAGAAGGACAACTTTCAATCATTGAAAACATATTCTTAAACGTTCAAACCACTTCCCGATTTTTCATAAGATTTTATATTTTGGGAGTGTACTTTAAATGTTCTACATGAGCTTACATCATTATAAATCCTTTTGAGCAACATATTCTTTATAGGATATACGGGATCAGTGTGCTAGGAATTCACACAACTTCTATGGAATCACGTTAACCAGTGATTTCTACCCATGAAGTTAATCCATAGTGATTGGGTGTGAGGAGTAAAAAGAAATGCGTGTGGAAGAGTGATGAGGTATCATGAAAAAGAGAGTTCGGTTAGCAGTGAGCTAAATGTTTAAAAGAAAGAGGGTGTGAGAACAGAGTTAAAAGAATATCAGAACTTTGCACCAACTTTTTCTGAGCCGGGCAACCACATTTCTAGTGTTTCAAAACTCTTTTGTGATCATTATTGAAACATGCAACTAGCCCATGCCAACTCTTGAAATTACCCCACCAACTACTCATTTACTTCTTAACAGGAAAATGTTTCATTTTTCAAAGGGGAAGCAACACATATGCTATCTTATTTTCATTTGGAAAATCTGGATATTGAAAAGAAGGAAGTCTGCCCCACCTTCACACTTCACTCATGCACATTGAGTCTGTGTTTAACTTACTGTTGTCTCAGTGGTTTACACAATTTCGAGCCCTATAAGCAATCATCAAGTGCTTAATTCTTTCTACCACAAGGACGAACACACAAGGAATTTGTTTCTTTGTCATAACGTTTATAGAAATAACCTTTGTGGTGTTTCGATGATTAAATGGAAGCCCTGGGGGAGTCAACATCAAACAACTCCTTTCCATTGTGTATTCGTTACACACAGTGACTTAGTGTTACTGACAGGCGTTTCTAACTGATTTGTTTATTGCTACAGGTGTTACATAACTATTTTGTCTAGATTTGCAAAGATCTGGATAAATATCTATTGCATTGACGAATCAGAGGCTCCTTATGAACAACATTTCTTGTCATCAAGTTTTGATGAAATCGTTACACTTCTCATCAAAAAGGGGGAGAAGATCTACCCAAGAAATGGAGAAGAGCTAACCAAGAAATCACATGTTTCAAGAATCACGTCCAAGATTGGATTCTTCAAAGAGCAAGTATTCTGAAGATATGCTGATTCGAGAGAAATTTTCTTTGAAGATACTTTGCTGAAGAATTTCGAGATGAAACAAGAGATAATTTCTTCCCATGAACTGAAAGATAGAAAAGCTACATCTTTTGGGGAGTTTACTATATCTTGAAGACTAAGAGAGAGATTGCATCTTCTGTGCTGAAAGAGAAGATCGTATTGCTAAATCATTTTCGTAATGATCTTGATCCAAAGGGGGAGATTGTTAGGACACAGTCTCATTGGATTCAAGATCATACAATACGAAGATCGCAATCTGAAGATAAAGCAGAAAAGTCGTCTCATTAATATTAGTCCAAGTCGTTTGTAATAAAATAGTCAAAGTTAGTTGTTATTGTATTTTATTGTTATTAAGTAATTAGTTAGTTTAGTTATAATATCTAGATATTATATTCTAGATATTATATTGTTAGTTGTTAGATAATATCTTTGTTAAGATATTATGTTGGTTGAAGCAAGTGTGCAAGACACACTAAGATATCAGATCACAAAATACACACACACAAAAGGTGAAAATTAGAGAGAACACACAGAAAAGCTTCAATAGATCAACCTTGTAACCATTGTTATTAATCAAACAGGTTGGTAATCGTTTATGTGTATGAGTCGGTAAGAACTTGATAGTATTGTGGACCCACATCTTCCTTATGGTTGCAGGGATCAAAGAGCATCTGGTATCTTGATAGTGGATGCTCTCATCATATGATAGGACAAAAAGACCTGCTCTCTGAATACAAGGAAGAGAAAGGTCCCTCTATGACCTTTGGTGGAAATGGAAATGGATATACCCGAGGGTTTGGTGTCCTCAGCAATGGGATAACTACCTTCAGACGAGTCGCTTATGTAGATGGACTGAAGCACAATCTTTTGAGCACCAGTCAGCTATGTGACAAAGACTATGAAGTTCTCTTTTCCAAGAAAGCATTTTTAGTGGTAAATGAGGAAGTAAAACTTGCTCTCAGTGGTTATCGTAAAGAAAATGTCTATGTAATAGATATGGACTCTACTACCACTGAAAACGTATGTTTTTCTCTCTAAAGCCTCTTCTGATGTCAACTGGCTATGGCACAAAAGGCTCTCTCATCTAAACTTCAAAACCCATTCTCTCTCATCTAAGGAACTGGTTTCTGGTCTTCCTCAGCACTCATATGCTAAAGAATCTCTCTGCTCAGCATGTGAAAAAGGAAAACAGACAAAAGCTAGTTTCAAGTCTAAACAAGTTTCCTTAGTAACAAGTCCTCTTAAACTCTTGCACATGGATCTGTTTGGCCCTGTCAACATCCAATCAATAGCTGGAAAGAAATACACACTTGTCATTGTAGTTGAATACTCTCGCTACACCTGGGTTATCTTTCTTCAGTGTAAGAGTGACACTCCAGAAGAACTGATATCTTTTGTTAAAAAGATGGAAGTGCTGAATAATCTCACTGTTCGTTCAATAAGAAGTGATCATGGAACTGAATTCAAAAAAAACTATTTGAACAATTTCTTTGAAAACAAGGGAATTTCACTCAATTTCTCTTCAGTAAGAACGCCTCAGCAAAACGGAGTCGCTGAAAGAAGAAACATAATGATCATTGAAGCTGCTAGATCAATGCTCAGCGATTCTCACCTCCCGACTCAATTTTGGTCTGAAACTGTAAACACTACATGTTTTACTCAAAACAGATCGTTGATAGTAAAGCGATTTGGAAAGACAACTTATGAACTTTTTCATGGAAGAAAACCATATATCAGTTTTCTTCATATCTTAGGTTTTCAGTGCTTTATCTTAAACAACAAAGATCAACTTGGAAAGTTCGATCCAAAAGCTGATGACGGAATATTTATTGGATATTCCTCTATCTCCAAAGCCTACAGAGTTTTCAACAAAAGAATACAATCTGTGGAAGAAACAATTCATGTCACCTTTGATGAAACTCGCTCAGCGAACTCTAAACCAATCGCTGACAATGAAGAGTTAAATGCTTGGATGTTTTCTTACTACATAGAAACAAAACCTTTCTTCTCAAACCATCAGCATTCAGATCCTCCAGCTACTGATGATGATCCAAACATCATACCTCTGAACGCTGAATCCATCTCATGGGTTTTACCTGAGCCTCTAAACACACTTCTTCCATCAGATTCATCTTCGTCTGAACACCTCTTAGAAAACAATGGTTTGTCTGACTCTCAACAATTAATAGCTGATGAACCTCAGGCCTCTTGTTAAGTCTATTTTTAGTAGTAATCAATGTATTTAATACCTTGTTGCTAATGTGCTTTGTTTTCTCTACCTTGTTTGTTTAGCCAAGGGGTATTTAAGGCCCTTTTTACTTTGTTTTGTGTAAGAACTCTTAATTGCATAATTGAATAAAAATACTTTTGGCGCTTCACTCTTTCTCTCTCTAAGATTTAGTTTGATCTTGGATTATCAATTGGTATCAGAGCCTAATCTGAATCTGAGAGATTTGAGAGAATCATATTTCAATCTGAAATCGTTATCAATTCAGAGAATTTGATCGATTTTCTTGATTTCGATCAAGAAAATCTCATTTTCTGAAATTTTCACAAATTCTTGCTGAAATCTGAATGTTTTTTTTCTTAAAAATTGATTTGTTGGATTCGAAATCAGTACTAGATCATTTGTGTTTCACATCAATTTGCAAGAATTTCAGTTTTTAAAGTTCAATTTGAGAATTTTCGAGTTTTTGGTCTGTTCGATAAAAGCGTACTGTTCGATTTTTCAATTTTTATTTCTGTGAAAATTGTTCGAATTGATTGTTTCAAAGTTGTTAGAATTCAGTTTTCGAACATATCTGTGTGAAAAAATTTCATCAGATTCTGTTTGTCCCAATTCTATCAAGTTCTCAATGTAAACAGATATCAAAATGAGAAATCAGTCATATGTCATTGATTAATCCAAAGATTACAATCTCTCTCACTCTACATATTACACTTTCTCCCTCTAAGAATGATATGCTATGAACATCTTCTCTAATCTGCTCTCACACGCTTGAATGACTTACTTCCACTTACTTGTTACAACTGAATTCTTAGAAAGACTTCAAAGGTATTTATACCTCCATACAAATACAAAGAAACAAACAAATACAATATGTTGACTTTGACTTTTATTACAAAATGACTTTGACTTTCCATGAGAGTTGACTTTCCATCTTTGACTTCTTGAACTTTCATCTTCAATCTTTATGATCTTGAATCCAACAAATCTGTGCTCTAACATTCTCCTTCTTTGGATCAAGATCATTACTAAAAGATTTAGCAATGCGATATTCTCTCTTTAAGCTCAATTTGAAATAACTCCCCCTTTGATACAAAAATGATTTTCTCAATCAACTCACATGCTCCCCCTATTAGTATGAAATATTTACATTCTCCCCTTCTCTGATAAGCTTTGTCTCTTCAAAACCTTTCAACAATCTTTTCTTAAAATATGATTCTCTCACAAGGTTATAAAACCTCTTTCACAAACCAAATGTCAGCAAAATCTTCAATGTCTTTCAGCTTTCAATCAATCTTGAAAAATTCATCTTGAATATTTTCTCCCAGCTTTAACATTGCTGACTCAAAACATTTCTTTCTTAAATTGTTTGTCCCAATTCTATCAAGTTCTCAATGTAAACAGAAATCAAAATGAGAAATCAGTCATATGTCATTGATTAATCCAAAGATTACAATCTCTCACTCTACATATTACACTTTCTCTCTCTAAGAATGATATGCTATGAACCTCTTCTCTAATCTGCTCTCACACGCTTGAATGACTTACTTCCACTTACTTGTTACAACTGAATTCTTACAAAGACTTCAAAGGTATTTATACCTCCATACAAATACAAAGAAACAAACAAATACAATATGTTGACTTTGACTTTTATTACAAAATGACTTTGACTTTCCATGAGAGTTGACTTTCCAGCTTTGATTTCTTGAACTTTCATCTTCAATCTTTATGATCTTGAATCCAACAAATCTATGCTCTAACATTCTCCCCCTTTGGATCAAGATCATTACTAAAAGATTTAGCAATGTGATCTTCTCTCTTTAAGCTCAATTTGAAATAACGCCCCCTTTGATACAAAAATGATTTTCTCAATCAACTCACATGCTCCCCCTATTAGTATGAAATATTTACATTCTCCCCTTCTTTGATAAGCTCTGTCTCTTCAAAAACTTTCAACAATCTTTTCTCAAAATCTGATTCTCTCACAAGGTTATAAAACCTCTTTCACAAACCAAATGTCAGCAAAATCTTCAAAGTCTTTCAGCTTTCAATTAGTCTTGAAAAATTCATCTTGAATATTTTCTCCTAGCTTTAACATTGCTGACTCAAAACATTTCTTTCTTATCCCCCTTTTTGATGATTAGAGCATCGATATCATCAAAACTTCTTCAAAAAATGTCGTTGACCATTCCGATCTGTCCAAGAGCCTCTAATTCGTTGATCCGTAACCATATTTATCCAGATCTTTGCAAATGTACACAGAATATTCGTGTAACACCTGAATCAACAAATGAATAAGTTAATACGCCTGTCAGTAACACAAAGTCACTGTGTGTAACGGATATACATAGGAAAGGAGCTTTTATTATGTTCACTCCACCAGGGCTTCCATCCAATCTTCGAAACACCACAAAGGAAATTTCTATGAATGTTATGACAAGAAAACAAATTCCTTGTGTGTTCGTGCTAGAGTAAAAAGAATTAAGCACATGATGATTGCTTTTAGAAAGGCTCGACGTTGTGTAAACCACTTAGACAACAGAAGATAAACACAGACTCAAAGTGCATGATTGAAGTGCGAAGGTGGGGCAAACTTCCTTCTTTTTCAATATCCAGATTTTCCAAATGAAAACCAGATAGATTATATGCTGCGTCCCCTAAAAAATATGAAAGATTTTCTTTTTAAGAAGAAAATGAGTGGCTGGTGGGGTTTTTATAAAGAGTTGGCATGGGCTATTTGCCTGTTTCAATAACGTTCACGAAGAAGTGTGAAACATTAGTAATGTGGCCGCCCGACTCAGAAAGTAGTTGGTGCAGAGATTGATATTCTTTTACTCTTATCTCTGACCCTCTTTCTTTTAATTATTGAGCTCACATCTAACCAAACTCTCTTTTCCATTTTACCTCAACGCACAACCCACACTCATTTGTTTTTGACTCCTCACACTCAATCACTATGGATTAACTTCTTAGGTAGGAAACACTGGTTAACGTTAATCCATAGAAGTTTCATTTAAGTCCTAGCACAAAGAACCCATAATTTCCTATAAAGTATAATGTTGCTCAAAATGGTTTAACTTTATCAGTTAAAGCTCAAATACAAGTCAGATATGTATATGCTCAGAATATAATCATGAAGATTTGAGCATTTTTAAACATTGAAGTATTTTCAAACAAGTATATTAAATGAATGAATATGAATGCAAGAAACTTGTTTGAAAATATGACATTGTATGAAAATGATCAGAAATGAATGATATAATAATCAAAGCTTATGGTCAAGAATAATGGATATTGTCTATATGAATCAAAAGATAGACATTCTTGAAATAAACGTTTCGAAATGAAATGACGCTCAAAACATTGAATAACAAACGGAGTGTCTTACCATCGAAAAATATGTTTCAAAATTTGAGACATGGTAAGAACTTTTTGAACAATAAGTCAAACCGGTGTGTGTGAATACTTGAAAGTATATAGAAAAGACAATACACACGTATTTATCTTTAGAAACACACAGTTTGTAATCATGTAATCACAAAATAAAATGAAAACATTAAAAATCACACTTCCAAATTAAAAAAAAATTGTTTAAGAATCGGGAAGTGGTTTGAACATTTCAGAACATGTTTTCTATATCTGGAAGTTGTCCTTCCTTCAGATACATTTGAGATTAAGATAAGAAATTTACCTTTTCGCTCAATCTTAATTCTCATAAAGTCAGCTGTAGTCATTAAGATATGATCGTGTCAGCTTCTCTCGTTCTGCAAAATTCTCAAAGTCATGTCAAAGCAACTTTATTCACAAATTTATTGAAAAATAAAAGACATAAAGTAGTAAAACAATTATAGTACGAGTTCTGATCTGAAATAATCAGAAATCATGATTCTTTACTCCCCCTGAAAATATGCATCTGAAATTTGTCAGTAAAAGGCACATGATAGAGATCTATAACTTCCCTTGAAGTGTAGTTCGTCATATCTTCCGAATACATATTTCCAGAAAAATTTATGTACTCCCCCTTGAAGGTTGATATCCTCATTCAAGTATTTGAGTACATCTTCATATCAGCCCGGGAGTATCATTGCTTTTGATCTTTGAAGTACGAGTCCTAAACTGATGAGCCAAGATCACAAGATCGTAGAGAGAGAAAGTGTGCTCTTGAAAGAAAGAGTATATTCAGATCAAACAGTGTACGTTTCTCACAAAACTAACAAGCCAAGGGGACTTAAATAACCCAAGGCACTAACAAAACAGATAATACTAAGAAAGCAGTAAAATAAATACAATGATTACTATAAAAAACTGATCTAACAATCTCCCCCTTAGTAATCATTGGCGCCAAGGTCTTCAAAAACAATTTTCAAAAACAGCATTGACCATCTAGACGACTTTGAAGGATCATTGACGTTCTTCTCGTTGACGTAGTCTGTTCAGACCAACTAACACTTCCAATCATCGCAGAGTTGAACGGAGATTCAGTCTGTCTTGAATAGAGTTCAAAGATCTACGGATCAGACGAATTTCATCATTTTCAAACATATATGACTCTCTTCTTGTTTCCAAAAACTTTCTTCTAGCCTCTTGCAAACGATGCTCCAACTGAAGTTTGATCACCTTTAGAGTTCTATCAGAGTAATATCCAACTTCATCAAATCGTAGAAAGCATTTTTCACTTGAGTTGTTCTTGTAAACTACTCCGAATGGATCTTCGATAATGGTGAATAATGGATATGATTCTAGATTCTGCAAACTCTGGTTGGGCCTTTCAAGATTAACCACAGACTGAAAACTTTCAACGGCCATCTGGAAGTCAAAAACACGAAAAAATCGGATCTGCCGTCGAATAAATCGTTTAAGAACAAAAAGAGTTTGAGAAACATCCTGAGTCCGGTGATAAAGATTCCTGAAGTGATCATATAGGAAATCAATATCATCAATTGAAAGATCAACGAAATCAGCCTCTGAAAAAATGTACCGCTTGCAGTTTCTTCTTTCCACTTCAAGATTTGGATACCAAATGTTCATGAACTTACAAATTGTAACACTGAGAACTCGAACTATTAGATGAGGAGAATTAACAGTGTTATTTCTTCTGTGCTGGCACTTGATAAATGCTAAGTACTCATGCTGATAAGCTTCTGATTCTTTCTCAACTCCAAGAATGGCATATATATTGAGTGTCCTTCTTCTAGAAACAAAGATATTGCTTTGGATATCTTCAAGAAAAGCAGTTCTGAGTCTAGAAGCCATATATCTTTGTTGTAGATTTCTCTGCCTTTGCTGCCTAGTTAAATCTTCTCCTTCTTCTAGAAGAGATGGAGAAATTACTGATTCGGAAGAAGGAATAACTACTTGAGTTCTAGATGACTCACCAACTTCAAATGCACTTGATGGAATATTGGTTGTCGGAGAAGAAGTAGTTATTGGAGTAGACGAAGGTTGATCAACTTCTGGAATCTCACCTTGACTCGGAAGATCAGCATATAACAATTCAGCCTCTTTTGTATCTGATTCATCCATGAAAACAATATCATCCTCTGTATCAGATAAGATAATGATATTGTTGCAATCTTCTTCTTTAACTTGAGCAACTTTCTCAAATCTAACTTCTTCATCATCATCTGAATTTATCTCAATGAAGTTTGCGAAGAAAGATCTCATATCATTTGCTGCTTCTGATTCTTCAACTTCATTAGCTCTACCTGACACATCTGGATCCACATAAACTACAACTTGCATATTATTAAAATTTGCTTCAGACAAATTAAATTCATTATGCAAAGCAGTTACATCAGCATTGTCAATCATGACATCCATTAAGTCTTGGATACTGCAATCTCGAACTGTATCAGCAGTCTTTTCTCTATCTTCAGCTACTTCTTCTTGAATAACTTCTCGTGCTTCAGAAGAACCTTCTGTTCTTTGTCTCTTTGACATCTCCCCCTCATGGCCTTGATTATCGGGATCATCTTGGTCATGTCGGCGTTTAAGAGACGGGCCAGCCTCAGTCCTGCATGATTGATCTAGATGATCAATCTTGTTAGATAGATCTGAAAAAGCTTGTGTCATGAAAGAACGAAGATCAGATAAACTGGATCTAACTTCTGATTTGAATTCCTGAAATTCTTGAGATAAAGCAGTAATGCGATCAGAATCAGAAGATGAAGAAACTGGAGGCGGGGTTGGTTGAAAGTTCTTCAGCAGAGTGATCAAATCTCGATCTTGATGTTGTGGCGGAGACATAGATAGAAGACGCGCATAAAGAAGATCAGATAACTCAGAAATCGGAGTATCATGAAGAGAAGATCTGGAAGAAGTATCAGTTGAAGCAGACATAGAAATACCAGCAGATTGAGTGAACAATGGAGGTAGAGGAATAGACATAATTGCTGGAGCAGATGATTGAACCGCAGACGACGGCTCTCTTAGAACAACCCCAGATGGTCGTCTGAACGGAATCTCTGTAGGAATAACTGAAGTATCAATCTCTGGCATCTTTCCTTTGAACAAATCTTTTAACTTCAGAATCTGTGTTTCCTTTTCAGCATCCATTCTCTCCGATAATTGCCGAATTACATCATTCAAAGTTGAGAATTTGTCAGTGGAAACCCGAGCTTGATCAGAAGTAAGCTCTACAGCTGATGAGGTAGACTGAATATCTGCAAGTGTAGTTGCTGGAGCTTGACTTTGAACCAATGCAGTGGCTTGATCAAAAGTTGTATCCAATTCATCAACTTGAAGATGTGCAATTGAAGGATTAACTGGAACATAATCATCATCAGATAGAACTTCTGTTGAAACAAGTACTTCTGGTGTCTTGGACTTCCTTTCATACACTTTCATACGTGAAAGATCAGCATCATCATCACCAGCATCTAAATCACTTGTTGTATTGTCACCATTATCAGAAAAATCAGCATTTGTTGCATCATCATCAGCAAGATCAACATCAATCATATCATCATCAACAACAACCGTTTCATCAAGATTAGCATCCTCTCTAACATTGGCATTAACTTCAGATTCAATAGCAACAATGACAGATTCTATGTGAAGAGTAGCAACATCTTGTAGAACTGCAGAAGGATCAACATCTGTCGCTATGGTAGTTACAACAGTAGTAACTATTTCCTGAGTGGATGAGTCAACTTGCTCTTCATGAGTAGTACCAGCTGGAGTACCATGAGAAGATTCTTCCTATTCAGCCTCTTCAAAGTCATTTTCTAAACAATAATCAATGACACTGGGATCGGTCATGTCAGCATAATTGGCAATAAGGCCATAAGGAATGATCATAGAAAATGTGAAGGACTTCTTCTGTTTCTTAAGAAAAAGCATCTCAGTATCCTGAACTTGCGGCCAAGATAATCGTCGAGGAATTGACGGATTGCTTCGAAACATGCTTCTAATAATCAACTTTAGAAATCTGATAAAAGGAATGAACTTCCGTCGCTTGTTGGTTAACTTGTGTTGCACTATTTCAGACAGCTCGTTCCAGAAAATAATCGTATAGTCGACATGCAGGTCATAGACTACTGCATGGAACAGTCAAAGATAGTGAAGACTAGAACTATCTGTGCATGTATGTTTAGACGTTAAGCACCTGTTGATGACCGAAAATAAAGAATACCAAATAGGAGGAAGATTAGACTTGTCAAAGTCTACAACCCTGTTCAGTTGACCAACATAGCCTAGTCGTTTGATGCCTTCATACACTTCTTCTTCATATGGAAACTGATCATAAGTTGTCCTTCCAGGTCTAGAATCAGGCTCAGGAAGCTCAAGAATCAACCTTAACCGCTTGTAAGACAGATATGAATCAAATTGATCTATTTGGAGATCAAATCGATGAGGACGTGCCAGTTCATTCTTAGTGATGGTGTGCCATACTTGCTGAACATAGACTTCCGGAACATCGGCAACTGAACATAGAGCTTGAGAGAGCGGATGTCCACGAAGAATAGTGCGTATGACAGGATGAATCTTGATGCGATCAAAATCAACAAAGTAGTTGTTATGCTTATAAGGCATGTACATGACGTTCGGGAACACATCATTTGAATTTCGCCTTGATATAGACAGATCAGCCCCAACAGACGGAACAGACGGCATAGGTGTATCATGAGATGCCTGATCAGTCGGATCCTGAAGAACGACATTCTCATCTTGAATCATTGGATCAGTATTTGTTTGAGAAGTCATGAGAACCTGAAACAAAACACATTTCAACTTTTAACAGAAAATACGAAAAAGAAAAATACTAAGTATGGAATGCAGGTCCTTAAGGAGACACGAAGTAAGAAATGCGGGTCCTTCAGGAAACGCATATGAGGAATGCGTGTGAAGAAAGAAACGCATTATGAGGAATGCGGGTCCTTCATGAAACGCATTATGAGGAATGCGGGTGAAGAAGGAAACGCATTTATGAGGAAACGTATTTATGCGGGTTCTCAAGGAATGCGTGTCCAGAAAAATACTCGAAGCTTTCCTTAGAGATATGCGTGTCCAAGAGATATGCGCGTCCAAGAGAAATGCGTGTCTAGAGTGATTTGTAGAAACGCGTTTTGAGGCTGACACGCACTTGTAGAAAAGCGTGTTAAGGCTGACACGCACTTGTAGAAACGCGTGTTAAGGCTGACACGCACTTGTAGAAATGCGTGTTAAGGCTGATACGCACTTGTAGAAACGCATGTTAAGGCTGACACGCACTTGTAGAAACGCGTGTTAAGGCTGACACGCACTTGTAGAAACGCGTTTCCAAAGAATCAACAACCTGAGAAAAACACTATCACTCAAAAGTTAGTTTCACACGATTTTAAAGAACAACACGCATACTAATAAGATGAATGACCCGCATAATTCTTGAATAACCCGCATATTTCAAAAACTTATAATATGCAAACTAGTATGAATAACATGCATATCAGGATGAATGACCCGCATTTCATGATGAATGACCCGCATTTCCTGATGAATGACCCGCATTTCAGCAAACAACTATAAATTTGCTAATTTGATCATAACACTGAAATTAAGTACAAACAAATTGCACAGAATTGAACGAAAACAAGATTTTAATACAATTCAATTAACAATTTCGATCAAAACACTCAAAAACTCAAAAACTCACATAGAACAGACAACAGAACACGTCCTTTTCAGATTATATTCAAACTCAAAATTGAAGTACCAAATCACGTTTTTATGCAAATCAATAAGAAACAAACTAGATCGACTATATAAAACGCATCTAAAAACATCAAATTCAGAGCAATTCGATCACAAATCAGACTAAAATTGGTGAAAATCCAGAAAACGAGATTTTTCTTGAAAAAAACAACAAAAATCAATCAAATTTTCGAATTAAACACACAAATCAATAACAAATACACTTAATCTCAATCCTCTCAAGATCTTGATGGATCTGATACCAATTGATGAGCCAAGATCACAAGATCGTAGAGAGAGAATCTAGAGAGAGAAAGTGTGCTCTTAAAAGAAACAGTATATTCAGATCAAACAGTGTACGTTTCTCACAAAACTAACAAGCCAAGGGGACTTAAATAACCCAAGGCACTAACAAAACAGATAATACTAAGAAAGCAGTAAAATAAATACAATGATTACTATAAAAAACTGATCTAACATAAACTGTTGTGTTTAGAAGTCAAACTTCGTTGAAATACGGGTCCTGAACAGATTTATTCAGAAGCCTTGGTTCTCTTACTCCCCCTTGACTGTAGGTGCCTGCAACACAGAATCAACCTTAGGCTTTGGTACCCACTAGTATTTGGGTCCATGTGTGTTAGTTGCAGTTCGAATGGGAGTAACGGAATAAGAACCATACCAGAAAT
Source organism: Arctium minus (assembly GCA_954870635.1). Classification (NCBI taxonomy): domain Eukaryota; kingdom Viridiplantae; phylum Streptophyta; class Magnoliopsida; order Asterales; family Asteraceae; genus Arctium; species Arctium minus. The sequence goes on along the minus strand of OX941089.1, from coordinate 43,973,265 downwards.
GATCACTTGATTTATGAACAAAATCATATGTATTACAGTAAGAACAATACCTTTTTGTAGATAACCTGATCATTTGATCTCTCGAGTAAGCGAGATCAGGTTTACCTTTTAACACTTTGTTTTTCTTGGCTGTTGATGAATGTACACATGATTTATTACTTGTCTTCTCTTCCTTCTTTCCTTTCTTTTATTTCTATTTCTCATCATTCTTCTCATCTTCAACTCTTTTTACTCTCCATACCAACTTTTCTTCAATATATTCCATTCTTCTCCTTCTTCTGTATGTATCTGAACCATCTACATTTTCATCAAAGAAAATATTAGTTCTACGAATTTGATTATATGATTTAACTGACCTTTTTGTTGAAACAGTTTTCTGATGTGAGCTTGCAGCTGTCTTGAATGAGCATTCAGAATCAGCTGGATCATCTCTAGGTATGTAGATTTGTGACTCTGGAGTCGTGTGCTCAGTCACCACCACCTTGGAAATGATATCTTCAATCTTTTTTATCTTTGAAGAGTAACTGTCTCTTTCCTTGACAAGTAGGTCAATCTCTCTCTTGAACTAAGACTTCGCTTTCTTCTCTTTTAGTGCACTCTCAGATAGTTCAGATAACTTTGCAGTCAGCTTCTTTATCTCTTCCTCAAATATAATTCTTTCTTCTTCAAAGTCTTTTTCCACATTATTTCGTCCATCAGATATTTCTTTAAATTTATTTTTTATTATTTGCAAACTTTTCTCTTTCAATAATGATCACTTTCTCAAAATCAGAAACTTGTTGAGAAAGCTTAATGCATTTAAGCTCAACCATTTTCTTCTCATCAGCACATTTTCTTGAAAAATTTGAAAATTTCTTTGCAAATGATTTCTTTTCAATTTCAAACTGATCTTTGTCTTTGACTACCTTTTGTTCCAATTCAGATATTTTCTTTTGAAGCTCAGCATTAGCATCCTCCAGATTCTTAATCTTCATCTCATAAATGTCAACAGAATCTGCTTGCTGGACCTGGATTATCTGAATTTCCAAATCAGAGATCTTTTGCAGTCATTCAGAATTCTCAGTCTTTAATTTCTCAGCTTCCAACCATTTATCAACTTTCAAGACTTGAATAACTTCCTTTTCAAATTGTTGAATATGTTCCTTGTATGTGGCAAAAAATTCTGAATATTGACCTGAACCTGTTGTCTTCTTTAGAAAAGCTATATGGGCATGCATCCACTCATTAAGAGTATTATAAATATTAACTTGATCATCATGTTTCTTCTTATAAAATTCCATATGACATTTATATGTAGCAACGTCCATATGTAACTCTTCCAACTTTTTACATCTTCGTGCAAATCGTCCTTCAAGATGAAGAAGCTCTGCTTTAAGTTTAGAAATCTCTTCTTTTGATGTCATTTTTTCTTGAGAAGACATCCTGTTACAACAAAAAGAACTTGAAATTTGATCGTTAGTCTAATTATGAAATCACAAGAATATAGAAATGATACTGAAAATAAAAATTTGAAATTTTTTTTGACTAAGTCCTGAAACTCGCAGATCACAGAAGCTTAAAACTCGCAAAAGCCTGAAACTCGCAAAAGACTATTCAAGGAGAAACTCGCAGGCTTAAGCTTGCACGTTTATGAAACTCGCAAGCAAAGGGTTGCGTGTTTTGACAAACTCACAGACCGAAATAATATCTGAAACTCGCAGATGGTAGCGTGTGCGTTTCCTGAACATGCAAATGGTTAGTTGCACGTTTGAACAAACTTGCAGATTGAATGAACTTCGTAGATCACTGTTCCAAAGAAACTCACAAACTTAGACTTGCGCGTTTGTAGAACTCGCTAAGGTCTATGAGCGCATTTCAATACTTAGAAAAATTTCCTCAAATTTCAAACTCGCAGGCTGAAGAGCTAAACTCGCAGACTTCGATCTGCGCGTTTCAAGAACTCGCAGACTTCGATCTGCGCGTTTCAAGAACTCGCAGATAACCGTCTGCGCGTTTCTGGCCAAAAATCATAATTCTTCAACTTGCGTGTTCTTCCAGATGAATCTTGCGCGTTTGATGGATCTTGCGTGTTCTTCAGTATATCGACCAAAAAATCTATCTTTTCTCACAGATTTTGATCCAAACCTTGTCCAATTGACTTGAAACTTTGTAGGGATGCTCGATTTCAATATTAGAACATATTACAATGCAAGAATTTCAAAGACAAACGTTCAAAATACAAATAGTTCGATGATACAATGCTTTTGAACTCGTGACTCAAAACTTGACAAAAACTCAGAAATTCGTGAATATTACAGTGTTATTCTTGAAAATACCTATACAGACTCATTCTAATACACTCATCGATCACTAACAAATCAATTACAAGTCAAAAAAAAAAATTGAAAATCAAAAATCAATCTCCAAACTCGATGAACAGTGCCGAACTCATTTTCTTGAATTGATTTTAGTTTGGATCTGCTCTGATACCAATTGTTTGTCCCAATTGTATCAAGTTCTCAGTGTAAATAGAAATCAAAATGAGAAATCAGTCATATGTCATTGATTAATCCAAAGATTACAATCTCTCTTACTCTACATATTACACTTTCTCTCTCTAAGAATGATATGCTATGAACCTCTTCTCTAATCTGCTCTCACACGCTTGAATGACTTACTTCCACTTACTTGTTACAACTGAATTCTTACAAAGACTTTAAAGGTATTTATACCTCCATACAAATACAAAGAAACAAACAAATACAATATGTTGACTTTGATTTTTATTACAAAATGACTTTGACTTTCCATGAGAGTTGACTTTCCAGCTTTGACTTCTTGAACTTTCATCTTCAATCTTTATGATCTTGAATCCAACAAATCTGTGCTCTAACATATTCGATTTAAGAATCAAATTTAGAAGTTTTTCTTGATTTTTCTTGGTTTTGCGCCAGATCCAGATTTTGCGCGAGTTCATCATAAGTTTGCGCGAGTTCATCTGAAGTTTGCGCTAGTACATATGAATTTTGCGCGAGTTCTTCTTAAGTTTGCGCGAGTTCATATGAATTTTGCGCGAGTTCTTCTTCAGTTTGCGCTAGATTCTTCTGTTTGTCGCCAAGGTCAGGACTCGTCGTTTCGCCATCAGTTCATCGCGCAAAGAGTTATTTGCACCACCTACGTCTCACGCAAAGTAGATTTTGCGACATCTTCGTCTCGCGCAATACATTATTTGTGCCACCTTCTACTCGCGCAAATCTCCAGTTTGCGCTAGACTCACTACTTCCAGACTTGGATTTTTTCTGGACTTTATGACTTTGTGAATTCTTTAAAGATGTCTCTTCAAGCACAACTTTATAAGAATGACATATGATGTCCTTGGGAACGGACACTCGTCCTCCGGTTCTGATCAATGATAATGAGTTTGCACAATGGCAAGATCGTTTCATCAATTTTATAGAGTGACAAACCAATGGTGAATATATGATGAAGTCACTCACTGAAGGACCAATGGTAAAGCCTATGAAATATATTCCCGCCATTGGAAACATACCAGCTACAAGGGTTGAGAAGAATATAGGTGATTACACAACCGAAGAGCTTTTGCGACACCAAGCTGATAACCAAGCAAAATCTAACCTGATTCTACCACTACCAAATCCTATCTACAATCGAATTGATTGTTTCAAGCATAATCCGAGGATGATGTGGACCCAGTTAGAAAAGATCATGCTTGGGTCAGCAGTTGCAACACAACTCTGACAGACACGCTACATGAACAATTTCGAGGAGTTCAAGGCAAAGGATGGTGAGAATCTGAAAAGTGTCTTTGACAGATTTTGGGCTGTGATAAATGATTTGCATAAGATAAAGGTGAAAGAGACTGATTTGGAAGCTAATCTCAAGTTCCTTAATGCTCTTCAACCTGAATGGAGCAAATCTTGTCACAGATTGAGAAACGATGTCCGGATATCCACTATGCAGATACATGAATTATATGAGATTTTGATGACTGATGAGAACTTAGTGCAAGAAAAGAAAGCTAAGCTTGACAAGAAGAACAAGTCAAAAACAGTGGACCCAATTGCTCTTCTAGCAAGTAAGTTGGCTGAACAAGCATTGTCTGAGAATGCTTATGATGGGGCAACTGATGATGATGGTGAAGCACTGGAAAAGGCAATGATCCTTCTCTCTCAGCATTATCACAAGAAGTTCCAGCACCGATCAGGTTCCAACAACCTTCGCTTTACTTCAGGTTCAAATAAAGTGGATACTGGTGCTCCTTTAAAAGTCGTATATTCCGAAATACGAGTCTCCCAAAGTGTTTCAGCCAAAGAAGGAAGAAAAAAAGGTTACTACGTGTTTCAACTGCGGGAAAGCGGGACATTTTGCAAAGGAGTGTCGGGTAAAGGTTGTCCGGGATTTTGCATTTTACCTGAATAAGTTGGAACTTGCTGAAAAGAGAGAGAACAAAACCATATTGCTACCTGAGGAAGAATATTGGCTAGATCATTCTGATAATGAAGCTGAAAATGAGGAAACTGCAGCAATGTGCTTTATCAGAGATGATATCAGTGACAACGAGGATGAGGATACTTCCACTGACGAATCTGAGGTACCTTCTGAGTTTGATTACAAATTTATTTCATCTTAAATGAACGTCATTATAACTGCTTTACATGACTTACGTTCAAAGTTTTTATCTGTAAAGCAAATTAATCAAGAAAAGTCTGTCATGATTAAAAAATTGCAAATTTCATTGAAAGATGAAAAAATTATTTTGACAGATAGAAAAGAGAAATTTCAAAAGAAATTGGATGAATTAGAAAATTTAAACAAGACTTATCTTGATTATTTGACTGAAATGACAAACATAAAAGATAATTTTTCTGATAAAATAAAGAAGTTGGAAGAAAAATTATATCTGCGAGAGCAAACTGATCAAACCATTTATATAAATAAACCGAGGAGTTATACTTCTATAAAAGAAAGATGGGGACCTGGTTTTGAAAATCCACATTGTTTAAACAATGTTATAACAAAAAACCCCACATTATATGATTTTGATTATCTAAATCTTGCAACATATGATCCTCAATTCAAAATTGAGTGGATGAATGAAAACAAGAATTAGAAATCGAAAATGAGAAAAGAATGAACAACAAGAGAATGGAGATTCCGTTTGTTTATACTCTTGAAAATGCAAAATATTTTCCTGAAAAATCAAAGAAGTCCAGAAGTTCTAAAAATGTTTTAAATGTCAAATCTTCCATTAAAACTTCATTACCAAACGATTATTTCGATATATATGCCACTAACACTAATAAGGAAAATATATCTCCGGTTTCTTATGATACTAAGAGATATATTTCCCCATTAGTGTTAGAGGGAAAATCGTTGATCTTGAAGTTAAAATGGAAGAACAAAGTCTTCAAAACGAACTTGAAAATGATTTACTTCTTTTTATTATGAAATCAAGTTTTGAAGAAAATTTAATTTCTCAAAAACAAGACTTTGATGACAAAATTAATTCTTGATTTTCTACTGATTCTAAGGAAAATACGCAAGAAGTTCCATTCAGTGCTAGTTTGCTCCACCCACTGGTAGAGCAAACTGACAGTTTGCGCCAGCAGTTGGTAGCGCAAAGTACAGATTGCGCCACTAGTGGGTCGCGCAAATGTTGTTCAGACTTGTGTTTTTCCGAAAAATATAACTCCGAGGCTAGTTCAAAATCGATGAATGACCAGTTTGGTTTCTTAGATAATATCTCTTATTCAAATTCAAAACTTAAATCAGAATTTCTTGATGACTCTTTTACGCTAAATGATCAGTATTATAACCAAAGCGTAAAAAAAGAAGGTCAAAGAAGTCAAAGAAGCAAGATAATGTCATTTCTGAAAATTCTAATTCTTTCGATTCAAATGTTTCAGATCGGACTTTGAAGAAGTCAACAAGGCAGATATGGAGGGTCAAGCAAAGATCAAATGAATCTGCAAATTTAGAGGATCAATGTGTAGATAATCTTTGTAATAAGGATACATTTGCACATTGTAATAAAATCACAAAATATTCAATAAAGCAAATGATTCAAATTGCAAAGGATGTCTCATATTCTTCTTCTGATTGTGATTCAGATGATTATGTTTCTTCCTCCATTGATGATTGTGTTCATATTTTCTTAGATCATTCATGTATTTTTTCTAAAAATATTTTTTTGAAAAATAAAAAGAAATTGACTAACAAGAAGGGACCCATAAACATATGGGTACCTAAATCTGTGTAGTTTCTGAATGTGCAACTTAGTCAATTATGGTATCTGGATTCGGGGTGTTCCAAACACATGACGGGCAACAAATCGCTTCTTTCAAATTTTAAAGAAAAATGTTACGGTCGTGTTAAATTTGGAAACTGCGAGACTGCTCCTATTCTAGGATATGGTGATCTTGTGCAAGGGAATATCACTATTAAGCGAGTTATCTATGTCGAAGGTCTTAGCTATAATCTATTCAGCATTGGGCAATTTTGTGACAAAGATCTTGAAGTAAGCTTTAAATCCAAACGAGTTGCTGTAAAGAATGACAGTGGCAGGGATTTACTTGTTGGAAAGAGAAGATCAAATTTATATACTATTGATCTTTCCAAAGCTAAAATTCCATCAGATATATGCTTATTATCTAAAGCCTCTGTACATGAAAGATGGATATGGCACTGAAGACTAGCTCATCTCAACTTCAAATACATGGATCGACTTGCCAAGAATGATTCAGTACGAGGTCTCCCAACACTCAGATTTCAGAAAGACCACCTCTGTCAAGACTGTGAGAAAGGAAAGATGAAGAAAGCTCCGCATAAGCCAAAGCCTGCACTAATGATATTCTTGATATCTTACACGTTGACTTATGTGGACCAATGAAGACAACGAGAATCGGAAAGAAAAGATACGTTTTGGTGGTTGTTGATGATTATTCACGTTACACATGGGTCAAGTGTTAGAGCATAAATCTGTTGGATACAAGATCAAGAAGATTGAAGGTCAAAATTCAAGAAAGTCAAAGCTAAGAAAGTCAACTCTTAAGTGAAAGTCAAAGTCTTTGTAATAAAAGTCAAAGTCAACATTTGTATTAGTTTTTAGTTTCTTTGTATTTTAGTTGTAGGTATAAATACTTTGTATTTCTGTTTTTAGTAGTAAGAGTTGGAATTAACAGAAAGTTTTACAGAGAGATTTGTAGAGAGAGAAAGAGAGTTAGAGAGAGAAAGAAAGTGTAATCGTTTGGATTGAAAATTGAAATCAAAACAGGTAATTGAATTCTTGTTTGTGTTTTGATTGATTAATTGTGATTAGAAACTAGAATCTGGGAATAACAATTGGTATCAGAGTAGATCCAAATCGAAATCAAATCAAGAAATTAAGAAAAGTTTGTTGTTACTGTTCGTCGGCACTGTTCATCGAAGTTCAAATCGAATTTCGAGTTTTAGTGCAAATTAGGTGTTGAAATCGATCAGAGTTTGTTCATATAGTATAATCGATCATGTTTGTATGATTTGATTTGTCAATTGCACTGTAATGTTCTTGTAATTTTGGATTTTGTTGAAGTTTTTGTTCACGAGTTCATACGCACTGGATCATCGATCAATTTGTATTTTGAGTGTTTCTAATAGAAATTTAGTACGCGTTTTTTGTTCTAGATGATCATGTGATCGATCTCTCAAAGTTTCGTGCTGAAATTCGAAGTTTAGATTGATTATTGGTGAAACAGATGAAGAACACGCTAGGAAACTGAAGAACGCGCAAGATCTACAAAACGCGCAAGTTCTTCGTTAGAACGCGCAAGCTGAAGAACATCAGTATTGGTCAAAACGCGCAAGGCATTGTTAGCGAGTTCTAGAAACTCACTGATCGAAGTCTACGAGTTTGGAAAAGTTGGAAAATTTTCTAAGGACCAGAACGCGCACATAGTGATTAGCGAGTTTTACAAACGCGCTAATCGAAGGGTGCGAGTTTGAGCCGGAATAGTGATCTGCGAGTTTGGTTGATCTGCGAGTTTTATCAAAACGCGCTAGTAGCGACTAGCGAGTTTTTCAAACACGCACGCATTTATCTGCGAGTTCACCAGTGAATAGTCTCTAGCGAGTTTCATTGACTAGCGAGTTTATCAGAACACGCAAGCTTTAGCGTACGAGTTTCACAAACGCGTAAGCCTTAGCCTGCAAGTTTCTCAGTAAACAGTTGTTTGCGAGTTTCAGCATCTGCGAGTTTCATATTTTAATAGTGACTTGCGAGTTTCTATACTTAGAATATTTTCTGAGAAATTTTCAAAACAGTAATATGGTTTTTAATAGTGAAGGAAATTGTGACCTTCAGTCTGCGGAGGGGGACAAAATTGTGATAGTGATCAAAATTCCTGAATTTCTATTTCAAGATTTCTTGTATTTTTTTTTATTTCATATTTTGGAATAACGATCAGTTCTAGTTTCTTATTGCATATATTTTTCAAAACAGGTTTAATCAAGATGACTTCTAAAGATGCACTTTCCATTGGCACTGATGTCAAGCCTCCTGTACTGTTTAAAGGAGAGTATGAACAATGGAAGGACAGATTCCTTGATTTCGTAGACCGACAAACAAATGGAGAGAATATTCTTTTGTCAATTACAGAAGGTCCTATGGAACCAATCATAGTTCAATTACCTGCTGATGATGATTCATCTGATAGTGGACATGGTGATGAAGAAAGAGAACAAAAGACAAAACCAGTTAAAGTGGATTTATCTCAGTACTCTGAAGAACAGAAAAGTCGATATAAAGCAGACAAGCAAGCAAGATCTCTTCTACTTCAAAGCATTCCTAATGAGATTTACATCAAGATTGATAGCTACAAGGATGATGCTAAGAAGATGTGGGATCAATTGCAAAAGATGATGATGGGATCCAAAGTCGGGAATCAGATGAAAGTGGCTAACTGCATCAATAGCTACGAGGAATTCAAAGCTAAAGAAAATGAGAGTTTGGAAGATACTTGTGAACGGTTTACTTTGATTCTGAATGAACTGACGAAGAACAAAGTGACAAAGAAGCGGCTGGAAAACAATGTCAAATTCCTGAGTATCCTACGACCTGAATGGAAGAAACATACACGTAGGATGAAGCAGATGAAAGACTTGAATGACATACCTCTTCACGAAGTCTATGAGACTTTACGATAGAATGAAGAAGAGGTTGAGGAGAAAAGAGCTGAAAAGAAGAAGGCTGAAAAGGTTCCTGATCCGATTGCTTTGGTTGTTGGAGAGAAGAAGAAGGAAAAGAAAGAAAAGGTAGAGAAGAAGAAAAAGAAGAAAGTGCTTACGAGTTCTGAGTCCGAATCTGAATTAGATGGTGATGATGGAGAAAGTCTGAAACAAGCCATGATGTTATTGACCCGTGCCTTTCAAAAGAAATTCTACAAGAATCTAGGATCAAATTCTCAAAGGTATTCTTCATCAAGTTCAAAGGATCATGAGCACCGAGAGAGGGTGGAAGGAAAGAGATATGAAGAAAACAGATATGTTGAGAAGAAACCTAATGAAAGGAAGAAGTTCATGAATGATTACACTGTTGCCGAAAAGCCAGCAAGTGATCCAGTCAAATGCTACAACTGTGGAAAGATTGGACATTTTGCAAAAGATTGTAGAAAGCCAAAAGTTCGTAATTCTCAGTACTATAAGAACAAACTGCTACTGGCCAAACAACAAGAAGCTGTCATAGCTTTAATGGCTGAGGACGAATTTTGGCTAGATCATTTAGAAGGTGAAGAGGAAGAGAAGGAAGAAACTGCTCATCTCTGTCTTATGGGAAAAGAGGTTAAGTATGATGAATCAGATGACGAGACAACTGATGAGGTATTAAACTTAACCTAAAAAGATTTCATTACCAAAATGGAAGCTATGATGGTTGAGCTTCAAGACTTACAAAATAAATTGAAAAAGGAAAAAGAAAGAGTTGCTAAAAGAAACAATAAGATATTTGAACTCAATAAGTCGGTTATTGGGAACAAAGATCTAATTGATTCTTTACACAAGTCTGCTTCTGATTCTAAACTTCAAGTAGATTGTTTTGAAAAGAAGATTTCTGATTTTGAAGTTAAAATTTATAAGTATGAGTTTGAGAAGAAACAATCTGCACTAATTGTTCATAAACTGCAGGTTGAGAACAAGTTTTTGAATAAGAAGGTAAATGGTCTGGAAGCCAAACTTTACGCTAGAGGCCAAATAGATCAAACAGTCTTTCTTAATGCACCTAACGAAGAGGCTGATGTTAAGGAAAAATGGGGACTTGGTTTTCAAAACCCCCATTACTTAAAGAAAGCTATCAGAAAACAACCAGCATTATATAATTTTGATTTTCTTGCTTGTGTTGGTAAACATACTCATTTAAAACCCAAATTTGTTACCAAATTACCAGAAGAAGTTGAGGCCAAAGAAACTGAAAATAGAAAGAATGTAAAGAAAATGCAACTACCATTTAACTATGCAAAGGTAAATGATAGTAATCTTTCTGAGATACCAAAAGTTATTTCAAACGATTATTTTGCTAGTTATTCTGTTTCTGAGATGAAGGCAAAACCTGCAGTTGTAAAGGTTTATGTTCCTCCACTCATTCTGGAAAGCAAAATAGCTGATCTTGAAAATGTTTTATCTGATGAAAAACTTTTGGTTGACATTGAACAAAGTGTATTTTCTACTGTTTTAAAGAACACTGTTTTTCAAACTAAATCTACAAAGTGTTCTACAGTTTCAAAGACATCTCAAACTTCCTCTGATAATTTTGATGACTTATTTGAGTCTGCAAATGACTTTCTTAATTCTGATGATGGGTGCATAGAAGAAATTGATATGTTTGACTTCAATGCTCCTCTTCCTGATCATTCTACTTGTCTTACAAATGAAAAGGTGTTACCAAGTGTTCTTAAAATTGCTAAATCATCAACTAAGGTTGGTGAATCGGTTTTTGAAACTGCTGATTATTATTCTCAAGGTAAGAAACATAAGAAACAGCGATTACAGAAACAGAAACACACTGGTACACAAAAGAAAACTTAGTCTCAGAAATCTACTTTTCCTAATAGATCTAAATCTTTTGTTTCAAATATAAGTAAGAAAAGGTCGAAAGCTCGAACTGAATGGCGACCAAAAAGGAAGGATGATGAGATAGCTGGATCAGTTTCTGATAATTCTTGTACTAGATCAGTTAGTAGTGATAATGATGTAATTGATCAACTTGCTTCACATAAACAAAACCTTGTAACTTCTTACAAGTGATACTCAATAAAGCAATTGATTCAATTATCTCCTATTTCTACTACATCTTATCATTATCGGAAAAATGATTTTGCTTACTCCCATAATTCTTCAAGATCAAATATTTTTAAAGGTTTTCAAAAGGACAGAGGGTCCATTTTCAAATGGATACCAAAATCTTGTGCTAATCTGTTAGGACCCGTTTTTAAATGGGTACCTAAAGTTATTGTTTCCTGATTTCTCTTGCAGACCCGACATATGTGGTACTTGGACAGTGGATATTCCAAGCATATGACTGGGCAAAAATCTTTATTGTCTAATTATACAAAGAAATTCAGTGGAAATGTCAGATTTGGAAACGATCAGCTTTCACCAATCTTAGGATATGGTGACATCTTTCAAGACAATATAACGATCAGTAAGGTGAGTTATGTCGAAGGCTTAGGGCACAATCTGTTTAGCATTGGTCAATTCTGTGATAAAGGGTTAGAGGTCAACTTCAAATCTAAGAGTTGCTCGGTTCGTACTGAAGACGACACATAACTCTTAGGTGGACATCGCAAGACAAACCTCTATACCATCAACCTGTCCAAAGTTCAGATTGACAATCAAGTTTGCTTAATGACAAAAGCTTCAATGCAGCAAAGTTGGCTCTAGCACAGACGACTATCACACCTGAACTTTCGTTATATCAACAAGCTGGTTAGTGGAAAATTGGTAAAAGGACTTCCTGAGCTGAAATATGAGAAAGAACACTTATTTGCTGCATGTGAGAAGGGTAAGATGAAGAAAGCTCCGCATAAACTGAAACCTGAACCAAGCACTAGTTCTCCATTAGAATTGTTACATATGGATTTGTGTGGTCCAATGACAACTCAGAGTTTGGGTGGAAAGAAATACGTGTTGGTTATTGTGGACGATTACTCAAGATACACATGGGTCAAATTTCTTCGATCTAAAGATGAGACACCCGAAGTTCTCATTACTTTCTTAAAGATGACCCAAGTGAATATGCAAAGACATGTCAAGTTTCTTCGAACGGACAACGGCACAGAGTTCAAAAACAAGATAGTTGAAGAATATCTCGAATCGGTCAGGATATCACATCAGTACTCTCCTGCTCGTACGCCTGAACAAAATGGAGTAGTCGAAAGGCGAAATCGGACGCTAGTCGAGGCCGCTCGTACTATGCTCAGCCAATCCGATCTACCTCTATTTTTATGGGCAGAAGCTGTGTCGACTGCATGTCATACTCAAAATCGGTCCATGATACACCGTCGTTTTCAAAAGACTCCATATGAGTTGATCAACAACAGAACACCAACAATCAAGTATTTTCACATATTTGGGTGTAAATGTTTTGTGCTTAACGACAGAGACAGTCTGAATAAATTCAGTGCTAAGGCGGACGAGGGTATGTTCATTGGTTATTCTTCAACATCGGCATCATATCGTGTTTATCTAAAAAAGTCAAAGACAGTTGTCGAGAGCGTCAATGTTACATTTGATGAAGAAATGGCTTCCGAACAATTCAATTCAGAACCTGTGATAACTGGCGTATTAGCTTCTGGGAAGATCAGTCCAGAACCTGTTTCTACAAAGAAAAATTCGGATAACGCTTCTACTTCCGTTTCACATTTATCTGATTTAAATTTTTTATTTGAATTCTTTTATGATGAGTTTCTAGGATATAATTTGCCTAAATCTGCTGTGACTGACAGGTATGATGACACAAGTTGCTGTAACTTCAGAAGTAACTGTTTCAGTTGGGTGTGATATATTGTCTACTCAACAGCCAGAGTCTGCTGTTCCAACTGATGCTTCTGCACCTGAAACTTCAACTGTAAACCCCCTTCTATTATTCAAACTGAAGAGTCTGATAGTGGATTTCTAGATGATGATCATGTTCAATTAGTATCTAATCCACTTCCTCATGAGCATCGCTGGACCAAAGAACATCCTTTACATCAAGTAATTGGAGATCTTAACAAGCCTGTACAAACGAGGTCAGCGACTCTTAATCAATGTATGCATGACTCATTCCTTAGTAAGATAGAGCCCACGCGAGTATCAGAGGCTCTTGCTGATTCGGATTGGGTATCTGCTATGCAAGAAGAGATCAATCAGTTTGAAGCTCTAAAGGTTTGGAGATTAGTTCCAAAACCAGAAGGTAAAACCGTGATAGGAACTAAATGGGTATTCAAAAATAAAAAGGATGAAGATGGTATCGTCATAAGGAACAAAGCTAGACTTGTTGCCAAAGGTTACCGACAAGAGGAAGGCATAGACTACGATGAGACGTATACTCCAGTAGCGCGTATAGAAGCAATCCGCATGTTTCTAACCTACGCAGCTCATAAGAATTTCACAGTCTTTCAGATGGATGTGAAAACAGCCTTTTTGAATGGCATTCTTAAAGAGGAAGTGTACGTGTCTCAACCAGAAGGGTTCGTCAATCCAGAGAAGCCAGATCATGTCTACATCTTGGACAAAGCCCTGTATGGTTTAAAACAAGCCCCTCGAGCATGGTATGATGTTCTATCTAAATTCTTGGTCAAGTCCGGTTTTTCCAAAGGTAAGGTTGATACCACTTTGTTCATCAAAAAGGAAAAAGCCGATATCATCCTTCTTCAAATATATGTTGATGATATAATATTTGGCTCTACAAATCCTAAATATTGCAAAAACTTTTCTAACCTCATGGTGTCACGTTTTCAAATGAGTATGATAGGAGAGATGAATTTCTTTCTCGGATTACAAGTTAAACAATTTTCTACGTGGATTTTCATTAACCGATCTAAGTACATTTTGGACATTCTTCGGAAGTACAAAATGGAAAATTGTAAACTAATTGGAACCGCGATGGCACCAGGTACTTAGATCAGCACTGATCCTTCGGGTAAAAGTGTTGATGTTAGGACTTATAGAGGTATGATAGGATCGTTAATGTATCTTACATCAAGTAGGCCAGATATTATGTTTTCAACATGCTTATGTTCTAGATATCAGGCTGCTCCTAAAGAATCCCATTTGCCTGTTGTCAAACGGATTTTTAGATATCTGAAGGGACTGCAGACCTTGGTCTGTGGTATCCTAAGGATACTGGGTTTCAACTGACTGCCTATTCAGATGCAGATCATGCAGGTTGCATGTTGGACAGAAAGAGTACTTCAGGTCACATTCAATTCCTTGGAGACAAGGTCGTTAGCTGGGCATCAAAGAAACAATTATGCGTTTCTACATCGACTGTTGAAGTAGAGTACGTAGCTGCTGCCAGTTGCTGCTCTCAAGTATTGTGGATGCGAACACAGCTGCGAGACTATGGATTCAAGTTTGATAAAATTCCAATATATTGTGACTCGAAGAGTGCAATCGCGATATCTGCTAATCCTGTCCAGCATACGAAAACCAAACACATTGACGTCAGGTATCATTTTATTAAAGATAATGTAGAAAAAGGAACAATTGAACTTTATTTTGTAAAAACATATTATCAAATTGCAGATTTATTTACCAAACCCTTAGATGAAAAGAGATTTAATTTTCTTGTCTCTAAGCTTGGTATGTTAAATCTTAAGACATAATCGGTTGTTACCTAATAAAGTTAAGTATTGTTATTTTTCATCATTTTCTTTATCATTATTTCTGAAGGATATCTGCACTTTAAACATGTCTGTTCATGATCTCAGGGGGAGTAAGAGAAGATTTTAGATGATCTACATTCATTTGAGGGGGAGTTTATCTAATTTCTGCATTTTATAACTAACATATTTTAGATGCATAATTTCAGGGGGAGTAAAAGGATTATGATTTCTAATTATTTCATATCAGAACTCGTACTTTAATCGTTTTACTGCTTTATGTCTTTTAATTTTGAATAAATTTTTGTGAATAAAAGTTGTTTTGACTAGACTTTGAGACTTATGCAGGATGAGAGAGGATGACACGATCATATCTTATTAACTACAACTGACTTTATGAGAATTAAGGTTGAGCGACAAGGTAAAATTCTTATATTAATATCAAATGTATTTGAATGAAGGACAACTTTCAGATATGAAAACATGATTTTCTTAAATGTTCAAACCACTTCCCGATTCTTAAACAAATTTCATGAATTGGAAGTGTGATTTTAAATGTTTTCATTTTTCATTTTTGAGCTTCAAAGATTAATAAACCGTGTGTTTCCAAAGAAATATACTTGTGTATTGTCTTTTCTATATACTTTCAAGTATTCACACACACCGGTTTGACTTTTTGTTCACATTGTTCTTACCATGTCTCATATTGAAACATATTTTCGATGGTAAGACACCCCACTTGTAATTCAATGAATTTTGAGCGTCATTTCATTTCGAAACGGTTTTTCAAGAATGTCTATATTTTTGTTTCGTATAGACAATATCTATTATTCTTGACCTTAAGCTTTGATTGTTATATCATTCATTTCTGATCATTTTCATACAATGTCAGATTTTCAAACAAGTCTTTTGCTTTCATGTTCATTCATTCCATATACTTGTTTGAAAATACTTTATTGTTTAAAAAAATGCTCATATTTTCATGATTATATCAATTGAGCATACATTCATCTGACATTTGTATGTGAGCTTTAACTGATAAAGTTAAATCATCTGAGAAACATATGCTTTCTAGGATAATATGGGTTCTTTGTGCTAGGAATTAACTAAACTTCTATGGAATCACGTTAACCAGTGATTTCTACCCAAGAAGTTAATCCTTTAGTGATTGAGTGTGAGGAGTCTAAAAGAAATGAGTGTGGGTTGTGTGTTGAGGTAAAATGGAAAAGAGAGTTTGGTTTGTAGTGAGCTTAATGATTAAAAGAAAGAGGGTGTGAGATCAGAGTAAAAGAATATCAAACTCTGCACCAAATACTTTCTGAGCCGGGAAACCACATTACTAATGCTTCAAGATTCTTTCGTGAACATTATTGAAATAGGCAACTAGCCCATGCCAACTCTTGGCTAAACCCCACCAGCTAGTCATTTTTTTCTCAAAAAGAAAATGTTTCATATTTTTCTGGGGACGCAACATATAATCTATCTGATTTTCATTTGGAAAATCTGGATATTAAATAAGAAGGAAATTTGCCCCACCTTTGCACTTCAATCATGCACATTGAGTCTGTGTTTATCTACTGTTGTCTCAGTGGTTTACACTATGTTGAGCCTTTATAAAAGCAATTATTCGTGCTTAATTCTTTCAACACATGCATGAACACACAAAGAATTTGTTTCTTTGTCATAACATTCATAGAAATTGCCTTTGTGGCTTTTCGATGATTGGATGGAAGCCCTGGGGGAGTGAACATCAAAAACTTTGTGTTACTGACAGGCATTTTAACTGATTAATCTGTTGATTTAGGAGTTACATGTTCTTATTTTGTCTGGATTTGCAAAGATCTAGATGAATACTTGGTTATGGATCACATAATCAGAGGCTCAATTTGACAAATCAGAATGGTTAAAGACATTTCTTGGGAGAAAAGTTTTGATGATATAGATGCTCAAATTATCAAAAAGGGGGAGATGGTATTAAGAAATGATAAAGTTTGAGAGATGATTTTCAGAAATGTCCAAGTCAGAAGATTCAAAGTAAAGATTTGAAGAAGATCAAAGAATTTCTGAAGATATGCTGATTTTTGAGCAAATTTGCTTTGAAGTTTATTTGCTAAAGCAATCCGAGCTGATTCTAAAGATAATTTCTTTCCAAAGTCTGAAAGTGTTTTGTGAAAGTTTTGTGGAGACTGTTAATTATTTGAAGGCTGTTTTGGAAAGAATACCGTTAAAAGAAAAGGGAAGATTGTACTGACAGAGCTTAAAGTGAAGACTGAATTGCTAGATCTTTAAACAGTGATCTTGAATCCAAAGGGGGAGATTATTAGAGCATAAATCTGTTGGATACAAGATCAAGAATACTGAAGGTCAAAATTCAAGAAAGTCAAAGCTAAGAAAGTCAACTCTTAAGTGAAAGTCAAAGTCTTTGTAATAAAAGTCAAAGTCAACATTTGTATTAGTTTTTAGTTTCTTTGTATTTTAGTTGTAGGTATAAATACTTTGTATTTCTGTTTTTAGTAGTAAGAGTTGGAATTAACAGAAAGTTTTAGAGAGAGATTTGTAGAGAGAGAAAGAAAGTGTAATCGTTTGGATTGAGAATTGAAATCAAAACAGGTAATTGAATTCTTGTTTGTGTTTTGATTGATTAATTGTGATTAGAAACTAGAATCTGGGAATAACATCAAGTTTCTCAAGTCCAAAGATGAAACTCCCGACATTCTCATCAACCTAATCAAAACGATTCAGAATAACAAGCAAAAAGCAGTCAAAGTTGTCAGATCAGACAATGGTACATAATTCAAGAATAGCACTCTTCAAGCATTCTACGAATATCAAGGCATTCAACAACAGTTTTCTGCTGCTCGAACACCGCAATAAAATGGTGTTGTTGAACGAAAAACAGAACACTTGTCGAGGCTACCAGATCGATGCTTGCATATTCAGGTCTACCTCTGTCTCATTGGGCTGAAGCAGTATCTACTGCATGTCATACTCAGAACAGATCTTGTCAGGATCGAATTCTCAACAAGAATTAATTCTCAGAAACAATATCAAAGAAGTTGCGGAAAAACACTTTGATATTTTAATAAAACAGTAATCAAACACAGTATATAATGATCAAACAGTAAACTTGTATTGAATTCTTAAAGTTACAAGATTACACTCTCAACCTCAATATTGATGAACAGACTCACCAATACGAATTCTACTTCTCTAGAATTAGGATCTATGCCTTGAGGTCGATTTTTCTCTTGAAAAACAATTATCAAAAGTTATCTCTATCTATTCTACACATTCTATACATATACTGATAAAAAGATAATTACAAAGAATAAACAAATCTTCAGTATATCTTCCATGTATATCTTCTAAGTATATCTTCAGTATATCCAGCTGTAGTAATTTCCATCCGTATCTCTTTAGCAGCACTAATAATGCTCAGCAGCATTAACTTCAACTAGCAGCATTAACTGCAAGCAGTATTAACTACTAGCAGTACTAACTAGCTAAGCAGTACTAACTTTGTTCAAGCAGTACTAACTTTGACTAGCAGTAGTAATTCTACTAGCAGTAGTAACACTTAGCAGTATTAATCTTCAACTTGTTCTGGCAGTAGTAACTACACTTGTACTAGCAGTAGTAACTACACTTAGTAGAATCTTCAGTTCCCAACAATCTCCCCCTAACTTGACTTTTAGAAGAGAAGTCAAGTTCTTCAGATATTCTTCCAGATGCTCTTTTTAATGCTCCCAAAACTTCCAAGATCACGCTGCTAAGTCTGGATTCAGTCCCAAACTCTGATTGATTATCCTCTGAATGAGATACTTGGCCATTTCTGAATTTGGTGCACAACCCAACTTTTTCTTTAACATAGCATGGACCTTTAGTCTGGTGTGATTATATACTCTATCCACTAGGAAGTATTCTGTGTGATTTCTATCCAAAGTCACTGCATATACTCCACTAGTTTCATATAGAGTCCAACTTGTAACTTCTTTAAACACACTCTTGATGACCTGGTTCACTTCTTCAGGTTTGAACATCATGCATAGATACTCCATCACCAGTTTTGTAAGAGAAATTTCTGGAGTATTCATATGGTCTGCATACAGCTTAATTCCTATGTCAAACATCTCTTCTATATCAGATCTAGAGCATGTTTTGACAATTTTGATCCAAGTATTGAATATTTCATACTTATCACCCTTCCTCTTTAGTCTGATGTAATCTTTTCCATCCATTTTCAGAACATCCCAGTGAATGATCTCTGGTGGCTTAACTCCAACAGGTTCTGCAGAAATTGGTTCAGGCACTTTGTCCATCACTACCATATATAAGCTTACATCATCTTTGATTGATGACCCTTGTTGACTTGATGACTCAGGTGCCCCTTCTTCTTCAGCAACATTTTGTTCTTCTTCTATTCTGGGCTTCTTATCTTTCTTTCTTTTGGCCATCATCTTGGTTCTTTTCAAAGTCTTTTGAACCTGTACTAGAGTAGCTTCCTTCTTCTTTTCTTCCTTTTCCCTTTCCATTTCTTTCATAGGAGTTCCCTCTTCACTTTCAGGGAATGGTTGATTCATGTCTATATCATGTCTCTCCTTTGCCTTCTTTTCAAACTCCACTCTATCCTTTTCATTGCTCTTCAGCTTCTCCATTTCTTTCTCATATAGATCCTTGATTTGATCAAAATTCATCTTCACAAACATTTCTTTCTTTACCCCAATTGCACTTTTCAAGAAAGTTATCATTTTGTTTCTTTCCTGAGTGGCAAGGTAAGTTTGTGAAGGTCTTCTCTTCTTTGCACTTGATCTGGCCATCATAGCCTTTCTCAAGGTTATTGCTCTTTGCTTGGCTTTCTCTGTTTCCAACCCTTTCTGGAATGCTTCATTTAACTCATTTGCTAGTGCTCTGGCCATTTCTCTGTCTTTTTCTACCTGTTCCTTTTCTGCTAGATCTAACTCTTCTTGCACTTTCTTTGCTAATGCTTCATCTGACTCAATCATCTTTTGCTTTTTAGATGGTTGATCAGATTCTATCATCTTTTCTTTCCCTTTTCTTTTTATATCTGCAGCCATGTCTTTCTTTTCTGATTTCTTGTCTCTCCCTTCATTTATGACCACTCCCTTTGCTTTGGGAGTGTCATTCTTAGCTTTGATTAGCACTTCAGCTACTTCAATTTCTGTTGGTGTTAACTCTGTTACTGCTGCTTGTGTGGTTTCAGCAGCATTAACAGTTTCTGCTTCCTTCTCCCCCTCAACTTCTATTCTTTCTTTATCAATCTCCCCTTCCCTTGATGCTTCTTCCATGTTGATCTCCCCCTTTTTGGGAGCATCAGTCTCTGGTTTCCTCCTTCTGAGCACAAATTGTTTCTTCTTCTTTTGCAAAATCAGTTTCCTTACCATGTGCTTCAACTTGATGATTTGTTCTTGTTGTGACAGTACTATGAGTTTTAGCTCTTCTATGTCTTTGCCCTGTTTGAGTACATCCATGTTGATGTTGCCCATTGTCTCCATCAATTCATCATAGTTATATCTGTCCTCACCTTCTCCAGGAGTGTTACCCCCTATTGAAGGATCATTGGATCTTTTAGTAGTGGAAGTCTTCTGCCTAGCAGAAGCACTATCCACCCCTGTGGTTTCTTGGCACCAGGGACCTTCAAATGATTGCTCATTCAAAGTTGCCATGGGGGAGGTCTTATTGATATTACCACTTTCCTCCTCTGTGTTAGCAGGAGTAGTGGCAGCCTCATCGCCCATATGCTCTACCTCCTCCTCAGAGAGCACCTCCTTTGGGTTGGGAGACACCCTTGTGGTTTCCCTTTGGATATTCTCTAGGGGAGAATTCTCCCTTAGAGGGCTTAAAGGTTGTGTGGGTGATGGTACAAGAAGGGAAGGAGCCTTCTTTACCTGTTTTCTTTGATAAGTTTGGGTAATTGGAGAGGTTGGTTTTGTAAGAATGGACTGGGGAATTGTTTTTGAGTGAGAAGGTTGGGCTTGGCTAGCAGTGGGATGGTCTAATGAGGGCCTTGACCCTGCTGCCATACCTTCAGTGGTTTGGGACACCACCATCATTGTAGAGAACAATGGGGTGTCAACTCCTTCCGAGTCCCCAGCAGATCTTCTCATATTTGAGAAAACCTTGCCTTTGGGGGGTTTAGGTACATATACCCCAACAGGTTGAGGTATATCCGTCAATTCATGGTTGATAACTGCTTGAACAAACCTGGGATACATATAAAAGCTCTTTTTGTTTCCCATGTTTGAGACAAGATCATTGAAAATCATTTGTGAAAAATTGTACCTTCTGGTAGTGGCCAAACAGACCAAAGCATAAGCAATGGGACTGCTGAACTCACTCCATCCAGTGGTCTTTTTAGAAATGCAGTGCATCAAGGTATGAACAAGAAAACGCCATTGAGGTGAGAATTTAGCTTTTGAGAACTTAAAAACACCCAATGGGCCTCCATACCCCATTTTTGTCAGAGAAGAAAACAGTTCATCATTAGGGATAGAAGTTATACCCGAGGCATCGTCTAGACGTAGACTGATGCGAACTATCTCTTCAGTAACTGTCAATGGATTGCCACATACTGTCGTCTTGATCATTCGCACACCATTCTCAGTAACAATGGTGGCATGAGCCCAGAATTGCCTTTGGTGCTCAATGTAGATAGTTGGAGACATAGTGAGAGCATGGGCAATGTGGCTCGACTTCAGAAAGTCGACTATCTGATGAAATCCTTCAGATTGTTTTGGCTTTTGGAGCATCGCAATTTCATTGTGCTCATCAATGAACGCCATGGATGCCATAGACCTTGAAGATTCTTGCCTGAAAACTTTGAACTTTGAGAGAGAAAGGGTTTAGAGCGCAAGTGAACAGTATGCAAAGAGTCGTTATGAACTTTTAGGCGGGCAAAGAGTATTTATAGTATTCGGAATATAAGCAGTATTAACCTAGAGCAGTATTAACTGAACTAGCAGTATTAACCGCGAGCAGTATTAACTGAACTAGCAGTATTAACCGCGAGCAGTATTAACCACGAGCAGTATTAACTGAACTAGCAGTATTAACCGCGAGCAGTATTAACCACGAGCAGTATTAACTGAACTAGCAGTATTAACCGCGAGCAGTATTAACTGAACTAGCAGTATTAACCAAACTTACTCCTTTTAAACTTGCTAAATACTGAGTACTGCTATGCATATCCTGAAAAGAAGATTAGTAACACCAAGAATAACAATATACAGGTATAAACTCACTTTTTGAGAAGAAGATTATTCAAAGTTTATCATTCCCACACTTGTTACCAAGAAAGTGAATCTACCCACATCAAAAGCTTTAGTGAATAGATCAGCAAACTGATTATCAGTGTGAACTTTGACAACTTGAATAAGTTTCTTTTCATTACAATCTCTTATAAAGTGATACCTGATTTCAATGTGCTTTGTCTTTGAGTGCTTGACTGGATTATTTACAATGCTAATAGCACTGCTGTTGTCAATAAAGATTGGAGTGTGTAGAAAGGTTACCCCATAATCCAGCATTTGATTCTGAATCCATAAGACTTGAGAACAGCAACTTGCAGCTGCTATGTACTCTGCCTCTGTTGTAGATGTGGATACTGTGGTTTGTTTCTTGCACTGCCATGAGACTAGTCTAGCACCCAAAAACTGACATCCTCCAGAAGTAGATTTTCTGTCCAAGTTTGCCCCTCCTAGATCACTGTCTGAGTATGCTATTAGGTCAAAAGGTGAGTTATGAGGATACCAAAGTCCCAATCTAGGTTGCCCTTTGAGATATCTGAATATCCTCTTAACAGCTTGAAAGTGAGATTGCTTTGGCCTAACTTGAAATCTTGCACATACACAGACTGGAAACATAATATCTGGCCTTGATGCTGTGAGATACATGAGAGAGCCAATCATGGATCTATAAAGATGTACATCCATATCCTCCCCCTCAAGATCTGCTGTGATCTGCTTGTGTGTTTCCATAGGTGTGCTGGCAGGTTTTGATTCTGAGAAGCCAAACTTGGTTAGAATATCCTGCACATACTTGGATTGACATATAAAAATGCCATCTGACTTCTGTTGAACTTGGAGTCCAAGGAAGAAAGTAAGTTCCCCCATGGAACTCATTTTGAACCTTTGATGCATTAAATCCTCAAACTCCTTGCACATATTGTTTCTTGTAGAACCAAAAATAATGTCATCAACATATATTTGGACCAGCAAGATATCCTTCTTCTTTCTTTTGATAAATAGAGTCTTATCAATGACTCCTCTTTCAAAGTCATTTTCCAAGAGATAGGATGACAGAGTGTCATACCATGCTCTTGGGGCTTGATGTAGTCCATAAAGTGCTTTCTTTAATTTGTATACTCTGTCTGGATAGCTTGGGTTTTCAAACCCTGGTGGTTGACAGACATATACTTCTTCTTCAATTGACCCATAGAGAAAAGCACTTTTTACATCCATTTGGTAGACTTTGAAGTTCATGTAAGAAGCATAGGCTAGGAATAGTCTGATTGCTTCTATCCTAGCTACAGGTGCAAAAACTTCTTCATAATCTATGCCCTCTTCTTGAGTGTAGCCTTGAGCTACCAGCCTTGCTTTGTTTCTTATAACAATACCTCTTTCATCTCTTTTGTTTCTGAAAATCCACTTTGTGCCAATTGCTCTGTGACCTTTAGGAAGGTCTACTAGATCCCACACATCTTGTAGCTTGAACTGTAACAATTCTTCTTGCATTGCTTCTATCCAGCTAGATTCTTTCATAGCATCATGTGCCTTTTTCGGCTCAAGCTGGGATAGAAAACATGAGAGCACTGTATGCTGTTGATCTTGCATTTCCTGGAGCCTGCTTTGATGTCTAGTCATCATGGGAGAAGAGACATCACCTATTATCAACTGTGGAGGATGATTCTTTTGAACTCTTGTGTTATGACTAGGTTCTACATTTAGTCCAGCCTCTAGATTAGAGTCATGCAATTCAACTGAAGTGTCTTCAGATGTCACTTCTGATTCTTGAGTCTCCTCATCTCTAGTGTCATCTTCACTCTGACTTGGTTCAGTAAATGATTCCTTTTCACAGTCTTCATTTACTGTGGGTATGGGAAAAATCACAGATTTAGATATACTTTCTTGAACTTGTGGTATCTCTGATTCTCCACCATCTGTTCCTGTATACTCATTACTGAAACCAAAAGAGTTAGTTAGTGAATCAATGTCAAATAGCCATTGAGGTCCAGACCCAACAGGATTTGGTGTGTTCTCATTGCATTTGACATTGTCACTTTCTTCAATTATTCTAGAAGAAGAGTTAAACACTCTGTAGGCCTTACTCTGAGATGAGTATCCAACAAGAAATCCATCATCTGCTTTGCTATCAAACTTACCTAAGTGAGATTTGGTATTTAGAATTGTACAAGGACACCCAAAAGATTTGAAGAAACCAATAAAAGGTTTTCTTTGATTTAAAAGCTCATATGGGGTCTTGTTCTTTTGCTTGACCACTAGAACTCTGTTTTGGACATAACAAGCAGTATTAACTGCTTCAGCCCAGAATGTAATTGGCAATTTTGAATCAGCCAACAGAGATCTAGCAGCCTCTATTAGTGTCCTATTTCTCCTTTCAGCAACACCATTCTGTTGAGGAGTTCTAGGAGCACTATATTGTCTCTCAATACCTTTTCCTTCACAAAAAGTGTTTAAATCATGATTTTTAAATTCAGTTCCATTATCTGATCTAATGACTTTTACTCTTTGATTAGTTTGGTTTTCAATTCTTAGAATAAAGGATTTGATAAGATCACTTGTTTCATCCTTAGTCCTTAGAAAATATACCCAAGTAAACCTGGAGTAATCATCAACAATAACCAAGCAGTAAGATTTCTTGCCTATACTCATAACATTTGTAGGACCAAACAGATCCATATGCAATAACTGGAGACAAGAAGAAACAGAATTTAACTCTTTGGTCTTATGAGAAGTTTTGTGTTGTTTGCCTTTAAGACAAGCAACACAATGATCATCACATGAAAAGACTTTTGAAGGTAAACCTCTTACAAGGTTATTTTTAACAAGATTGTTCATAGTCTTGAAATTCATGTGACACATCCTTCTGTGCCAAAGGGAGGATTCATCTATAGAAGCTTTTGAAACAAGACAATTTAAAGATGAATCACTATCAACATTGTCCAAATCAAGACAGTAAACATTGTCCTTCCTTGGAGTTCTAAGTAGTATCATGCTTTCATCAACTACCTTGAACCCTGGAGCAAGAATCATACACTCAGTATTAGTAAATAATATACTATGTTGTTTGTCACAAACCTGTGATACACTTAACAGGTTGTACTTTAATTGATCAACATAGTAGACATCCTCAAATGTCATCTTACCTTTGGTGACATTACCTTTTCCACTTATCTTACCACCAGTAAGATTGTCTCCAAATGCAACATGTCCTCCATTAATTTGCTTGAAATCCTGAAGGCAAGACATGTTACCAGTCATGTGCCTAGAGCAACCACTATCAACGTGCCATATGCTCTTTCCCTTGAGCTGTTGGTTGCCCTGCACATTAAATAAATCAATTAGTATGATTGGGGACCCAAGCCAAAGTGATCTTGGGTCTGCCATTCTCATCAAAGTATTTACATTCCTTTTTAATGAGGTTTTTAAACTCAGAGCACTCTTTATTAGAGTACTTTGTCAATATGATTGGCTTAGCAGAATCAATACTGGAAGCAGTACTAACCTTAGAAGTACTAACAGAGTTAGCAGTACTAACAGGTGTAGCAGTACTAACAGGTGTAGCAGTACTAACCTTGTTAGCAGCATTAACATTGTTAGCAGTAGTATTACTTCTAGCAGCACTATCATTGTCAGCAGCACTATTTGTGGTAGCAGTACTAACAGTTTTAGTGCTTTTAGGAATCCACATATTGACACTTTCTTTAACAGAATACTTTTTCTTCATGTGGCTTTTAGTTTTAACATTTTTCTTAGCCAAATGGTTTTTTTCAATTTTCTTATAACCAAAGGGTTTTTGCATGGATCTTTGGAAATTCATTCTTTGGTTCATAGGATTGAAATAACAGAATTTTGCAAGATGATTCAATTTGCCACAGATAAAGCAAGGTTTTGGTCTATTGATTTTACTCAGATCAACCCCTTGTTTATGTGCCCATTGATTATTCCAATTTCTTTGATTTCCCCTCTTTTTGTCCTGTTTTTGGGGTTTATTCTTCTTACAAGTACACTGTTTGCAAGGACCTGGATTCACAACTGTGGTCTGTTTATAATGGACCTTACCAGACTTTTCCTCTGTCTTCTCTATGTTCTTGGATTTGATCCAAGCCCTTCCACAATCCTCATTGGTGATAATGTTGTTTTCTATAGAAGTCTCACCACTCACCTTGTTCTTCTTACTCTTGCCAACCTCTTTCTCAGTCTTATCCTTAACAATTACCTCATCTAAGGGATCTATTTCAGTGGCTCCCTCAGGCAAGTCCTTCCTATCTTTGGTGTCTAACAGGTCTGAAGTAGGAGGAATGTAATTGTTGTTATATGGTGGAGGTGTGGCATTATACCCAATTCCTCTTCTTAATTTATCATGAATCTGATTTTGCAGTAAGGAGTCCATTGCTTTAGAAGCATTGGAAAACTTTTCTACATCAAGCTTAACCTTGGTTAACTCCTCTTTCAGTTTTTCACTCTCCTCTTTAGATTTGGTCAGTTTAAGTTCTAAATCCTTTTTCTCCCACTTCCAGTAATTAGTGTCATATGAGTGTTGTAGTTCATTGGCTTGAAAACCTTTGATTTGATCTTCAAATCTCTCTACTATCCTCACATAGTCTTTTATATCCTTTTCTAGTCTCTTCAGGTCATCACTCATCTTCTGATTGTGATCCCTGTACCTTTTAACAGTGTCTATGCAAGTTTTAGAGCAGAGATTAGAACTTACCTCAGATGGGAGATCAGATACTTTAGCCATAAGAGCTTGATTCTGAATAGCTTCTTCTGCATGATCACTCCAGTCAAACCCCATTCCTTGTTGAGAAACAAGGGCTTGAGCAGAGTTTCTATTGTTATTGAAGCTTCCAGATTGAGCTTGTTGATGGTTGTTGTTGTGAGACATTCCACTTTTGCACTCTCTAGCAAAATGTCCCTTAAGATGACATTTGTAGCATTCTACCTTTGATTTATCAAACCCTGCTCCATCTTCTCTTCTTTGTGAGAAGTTGTTTCTTCCAGTCCTCTTTATAAACTTCTTAACCCTCATGGAGAGCATGGCCATTTGCCATTTAATATCCATCTCTTCCAGATCATCAGGATGAAGTTGTTCTAAGTCATCATTGATCAAAGAAGAATTTCCATGATTAGAAAGAAGAGCTTCAAATGCATAATCAGTGCCTTTATCTAGATTTGATCCATTAGT
This sequence comes from Arctium minus, assembly GCA_954870635.1. Classification (NCBI taxonomy): domain Eukaryota; kingdom Viridiplantae; phylum Streptophyta; class Magnoliopsida; order Asterales; family Asteraceae; genus Arctium; species Arctium minus. The sequence goes on along the minus strand of OX941089.1, from coordinate 43,945,990 downwards.
AGCATTAACTGATTCAGAGTTAGCAGTAGAATCAATTGATGCTGATAGGAGTGCAGCATTATGAACATATCCAGAAGGCTTCTTCTTTGCCTCCACCTCAGCTTCAAAAACTCTAAGATCATTGTACAGATCATCAAGTTCTTTGTCTTCCAACTGATCATTCTGTCTGAATGACACAGTGTACATGGTCCATTCATCTCCAAGGGACCTTAAGAACTTTCTGTTCACATCATCTTGATCAATCTGTACTCCCATAGTAGCTAGTTCACCAATTAGTTTATTAAACCTGTCAAAAGTTTGAGTCATGGACTCATTCTTAGTGGAGATGAAGTTTTCATACTGTTGTTTTAAGATTGCCTTTTGATTTCTCTTGGTACTTTTAGTACCTGAGAATCTCTTCTCTAGAGCATTCCAGAGCATCTGTGCATCAGTACAATTGCAGAATTGGTGTTGATACTCATTTGGAATGGCCAAGAGCAGTGTGCTCAAGGCTTTCATCTCTGTCTGTCTTGATTTCCTATCTGTATCTGTCTTTGGAGGAGTTCTTTTGCCATCTTCACCAATCTTTCCTCCTTCAGATGGGCCATTCTCAATGATGTCCCACATAGAGTAATCTGTGAGGAGAATATATTGCTTGATTCTGATTTTCCACATGTCAAATTCATTGGATCTGAGCATTGGAACTTTTGAGACCAAAGTACTGCTTGATTCTGTAAGATTTTCCATGATGAATAACTGTTTCTGAGAGAATAAGCTCTGATACCACTTGTCAGGATCGAATTCTCAACAAGAATTAATTCTCAGAAACAATATCAAAGAAGTTGCGGAAAAACACTTTGATATTTTAATAAAACAGTAATCAAACACAGTATATAATGATCAAACAGTAAACTTGTATTGAATTCTTAAAGTTACAAGATTACACTCTCAACCTCAATATTGATGAACAGACTCACCAATACGAATTCTACTTCTCTAGAATTAGGATCTATGCCTTGAGGTCGATTTTTCTCTTGAAAAACAATTATCAAAAGTTATCTCTATCTATTCTACACATTCTATACATATACTGATAAAAAGATAATTACAAAGAATAAACAAATCTTCAGTATATCTTCCATGTATATCTTCTAAGTATATCTTCAGTATATCCAGCTGTAGTAATTTCCATCCGTATCTCTTTAGCAGCACTAATAATGCTCAGCAACATTAACTTCAACTAGCAGCATTAACTGCAAGCAGTATTAACTACTAGCAGTACTAACTAGCTAAGCAGTACTAACTTTGTTCAAGCAGTACTAACTTTGACTAGCAGTAGTAATTCTACTAGCAGTAGTAACACTTAGCAGTATTAATCTTCAACTTGTTCTGGCAGTAGTAACTACACTTGTACTAGCAGTAGTAACTACACTTAGTAGAATCTTCAGTTCCCAACAGATCTATTCTACATCAAAGATTCAACAAAACACCTTATGAGCTTATGAATGGCATCAAACCAAATGTCAAATACTTCAAATCATTTGGGTGTAAGTGTTATGTTTTGAATGACCGAGACAACCTAAACAAGTTCAGTCCAAAGGCAGATGAGGGAATTTTTCTTGGCTATTCTTCTACTTCTGCGGCTTACCGAGTCTTTCTCACTTCAGTCAGGAAAGTGATAGAAAGCGTCAATGTCAAATTTGACGAAGCTGCAGATTTGGTTTCTGGCAAAACAGGTCCAGAACCCGCATTATCAGGGATTTTAGCTTCTGGACAAGTCAGTTCAGAACCTGCAATACAACAGACAAATCATGATCCACATTCTTCTTTGCTTAATCTTACTGATCTTGATTTTCTATTTGAGCATTTTTATGATGATTTGCCTAAATCTAACACTAAAAATGCTTCAACTGTTTTGAATAAGGAAACTGTGAGCGTATCTACTTCAAATTCCGCTGCATCTATCTCTGAAAGTGATGATGTTCCAGTAAATTCTGTATCTCAAAATATTATTTCTGAACCTCATCAAGAGCAATTAGAACCTGAGCAAGTTCACACTAAATCCGTTCAAGAAGAATCAGTTCAAGAAGAAGAACAAAATGTTGATATTCAACCGACAATTCAAGAGTCTGATTCAGATGTTGTTGAATTACCTCCTCCTTCTGTTGAAACTGTTGATGTCTCCTCATCTGACATAGAAGTACCTGAAACTCTCTCTCAACATTTAGAAGTTGTTCAAGAGGTTATATATCCTCTCCCTCACACCACCAAATGGACAAGATCTCATCCTATACATCAGATTATTGGTGATCCTCAAGCAAGCGTCTCTACTCGTTCAAAGACGGCAACTCCGAATGAATGTCTATTCACTTGCTTTCTAAGTAAGATTGAACCGTCAATAGTATCTGAAGCGTTAGAGGATCCGGATTGGATTATTGCGATGCAAGAGGGACTCAATCAATTTGAATTGTTAAAAGTTTAGAGACTTGTTCCAAGGCCAAAAGGAAAAAGTATTATTGGCACAAAGTGGATTTTCAAGAACAATAAAGATAAAGATGGTATCGTCATTCATAACAAAGCACATTTGGTAGCTAAGGGTTATAGAAAAGAAGAAGGAATCGACTACGATGAAACTTTCGTGCCAGTCGCACGATTAGAAGCCGTTCGAACGTTTCTTGCTTTTGCTGTTTATCGCAATTTTACCGTGTATCAGATAAATGTAAAGACAGCTTTTCTCAACGGGAAACTGAAAGAAGAAGTTTATGTTTCTCAACCAGAGGGGTTTGTTGACAAAGACCATCCTGATCACGTATACTTTCTTGATAAAGCATTATATCGCTTGAAACAAGCACCGCGGGAGTGATATGATGAGTTGTCGGCCTTCTTGCTAAAATCCGGGTTTACCAAAGGATCAATCGATACTACTCTCTTTATTTATCGTTATAACTTGGATATCTGCTTAGTTCAAATATATGTAGATGATATTATATTTGGTGCTACTAATCAATCTTTACGTACTTGGTTTTCTGATCTCATGACCTCCAGGTTTCAAATGAGCATGATGGAAGAAATTAATTTCTTCCTCGGACTTCAAGTAAAACAACTTCTAGAAGGTATCTTTATTAATCAGTCAAAGTATTTTTTCAACATTTTGAAGAAATTCAAGATGGACAAATCCACTTCAATTGGCACGCCAATGGCTCATGGTGCTAAAATTGGACTAGATCCGGATGGAAAAGCTGTGGACGTCAAGAACTATCGAGGGATGATCAGATCACTTATGTACTTAACTGCAGGTCGGTCGGATATCATGTTCTCTACTTGCTTATGTGCCAGATTTCAAGCAAAGTCGAAGGAATCGCATCTGTTTGCAGTCAAGAGAATTTTTCGTTATATCAAAGGAACTCCGTACTTAGGTTTGTGGTATCCTAAAAGTTCTTATTATAAATTAACTGCTTACTCTGATGCAGATTTCGGTGGAAATCAATTGGACCGAAAAAGCACCTCAGGACACATTCAATTTCTTGGTGATAGACTGATAAGTTGGGCGTCAAAGAAACAGAACTGCGTATCTATTTCAACTGCAGAAGCAGAATACGTCGCCGCAGCTAGTTGTTGTGCCCAAGTATTATGAATGAAGACACAACTTCGTGACTACGGGTTGTTGTACAAAACTGTTCCAATATATTGTGACAGCAAATCCGCGATCGCGATATCAGTCAATCCGGTTCAGCACACAAAGACCAAACACATTGATATGAGGTACCACTTCATAAAGCATCATGTGGAAGAAGGTACTATTGAATTATATATTGTTCCAACTAAATATCAACTTGCTGATATCTTTACAAAATCCTTTGATGAAAAACGTTTTAATTTTTTGCTTACAAAACTCGGCATGTTGAATTTAAAAGTTTAAACCTACACAAATTTTATTCTATAAAGTAAAAGTTTTACAGTTTTTCTTTCTTTTGAATAAAATGTGTGTCTAGGATAAATTTTCATGTTGCTTTGTTTATATCTAAGTTTTATTTGTTCAAATTTCAAGTCTTACAAAAATCGAAACGTCAGCAACAGGTTTGGGAAAGTAAGTTACGTGGGATGCTTGTCATCTGGTCCCCTAAGGTCAATTGGTCTGGGAGTGATCGAACCCAAATCCTTCTATAGAATCAGATCGAAAGTCATGGTCTACTAGTATGAATGGGTTTAGGATGTGTAGATGTAGCCTTTCTGGTCTGGGAGAGTAAATTCCAAGAGGTGCTTGACACCTAGTCCCCTAAGGCCAACTGGTCTGGGAGTGGCTGACCCAAATCCTGCAATAGGATCAGATAGAAAGTTACGTTTACGACATGTTCTTTACTTACAAGGCTTATTGATTAAAAGATGCCAAAGTGCACAAGCTTAAAAGATGCCAAAGAGCACAATCATGTGATGATGCCAATGTGCACAATGCTAAAAGATGCCAATGAGCACACATCTCATGATACTTGGTGATATGTTTGAGTTGCGATAAACCTATAAATTTGTGAAAGTCTTAATTATTGACGACTTAGTGTGAGTAAATGCAAAGTATTATATTATATTTTTAGAATTTCATTTTCTTGAAGCTAATCAAAGTTCGCATGCTAGCACACTGAATAGATTGATGAAATTTTTTGAAACTGAACATATCTTAACTTGATATGCAATGAAACTTGTTTCTGTATCCAAAAACATACATTTGATTTCATCTGATGGATTAATATGTGATATTTTATTGAGTATAATTTAATTTGTATGGTGTTTAAAATTTTATATATTTAGTTATTTCAAAATATATTTTCAGTATATTTTTCTTTCTATATTGATGTTTCTTGTATGTGTTCCCATATCTTTGTAAATTGGTATGTGCATATTTCGAGGGGGAGAAAATTTGAATGATATTTTGACAAATTTCTAATTTTGAGGGGGAGTAAATAAAGTGGACAGGTATGTTTCTGATGGAGTGATTAAAGTCCAGATCAGAGGTTCATCAGGTAAGTATTTCTGAATTTTCTATACAAATGCTAATTTCATTTGTTATATCTAATGCATTTGTGTAGGGGGAGTAAAAGTGTTTAAAAGGTTAAAAATGACATTTTCTTTGTTTTTATAAAAAGCAAAGTTGATGTCATTTACAATCACAAGTTCATTTTTCCCTCTCTTTGAAACTCTATTGTTTGGCTATATCTCTCTCTGGTTCGATTCACATTATCAGATTCTTTGATCATTTCATTGATTCAGGTATGTTTTTCTAACTACATTTAGTATTTGATTCAAGATTGTATTCACTGTTGCTTAATCGATTCTCTTTTTTTTGAAATAACACAGTGTGCGTTTTCTGTCATTTTTGTTCAAATCATCTCTTGGGTTGTTATTAGTTAGTGATTTCGACCTCAAGGTATGTGTTTTCTTCTATTATCTTGTAGTATATTTCTTTGATTTTGAAATTTTAGTTGGCGACTGTTCATCTCCGACTTTCAAATTTTTCAAGTTTTTGGGTTGTAAAATGATTCTAATCACTAATAGATTGTTTGAAATATGTTTTGAATCTTTCCTTTATGTGTTTAACACAATTAGTATGAATTAAAATCGATTTATTTGAGATTTTTGAAATCAGAGATGAACTCGAGCAAAGTTAAGTTTTTCTATGGTTTTGCGTTTTTAGTTGTTAGCGCAAAGTTGGTTTTCGTGCAACCTTCGTGTAACGCAAACATTATTTGTCTAAGTTTTTCTCTAAGTAACAATTGCGTTACATGTTGGTAACACAAAGTCACTTTTGCGCTACCTTAGTTTCGCGCAAATCTCTGTTATGTCTTTCGTAATTGAAATTTTTTCTAAGTCACAGGTTCCGTCACGAGTGCATCGCGCAAACATAGTTTTGCGCCACTCACAGGAAACACAAACTTAGTTTTGCGCCACCTGTATGTAGCGCAAAACACATTTCGCACCACTCTCTTCTCGCGCAAACCAGACTTTGCGCCACTCACTTGTCGCGCAAACCTGACTTAGCATTTTTTTTCATGTTCTTTTGTTTTTCACTTTTACATTCCATGGCTAATTTTCATTTTCATTTCTGATTGCTAGGTACTATAATGGCTTCTGAAAATATCTCTGTTCAGCAAGATGAGAATGATGTTCCACATGAATTCTATGATCCATCTGATCGTGCATCCCGAGAGACTCCTATGCCTTCTGTTCCTTCTATCGGGGCGGACTTCTCGGCTCCAAGGCGAACACCGAATGATGTTTTTCCCACTGCTTTGTATGTTTTGCCGTACAAGCCAAATAATTATTATGTGGATTTTGACAAAATCAAGATTCATCCAGTTATTCTAGCAATTCTTAAAAGACATCCTCTTGCTCCGACTCTCACTTTCTGTGTCGATGTTCCTGAAGTCTATCTTCAACAAGCTTGGCATACAATATCTAAGAATGAGAGAGTTCATCCTCATCGTTTCGAGCTGCAAGTGGATCAATTTTATTCCTATCTCTCTTACAAACGTCTTCGTCTGATTCTGGATCTACCTACAACGTCTTCTCGACCGGGTAGAAATACGTTTGATAACTTTGCACCTGAGTCAAAAGTTCTTGCTGGAATTAGCGCTCTTGGATATGTCGGTGAGCTAACAAAGGTCATCCAGTTTGACAAGTCAAATCTTTCACCGGTGTGGTATGCTCTGTTTTCTATTCTTAACAGATGTCTTACTTCTAAGCACTCGGGAACCGACAAAGCCATCCTGCACTATCTTCGATTATTCCATGCAATTGTTTATGATTTGCATGTCGACTATACGCTGATCTTCTGGACCGAGTTGTCATAGAGAGTTCATGACAAAGAGACGCACAAAAAGCGCAAATTCATTCCATTTGCTCGTTTCATGAAACTTATCGTCCGAAGCATGCTGCGAAGCAACCGAGACAGTCCAAGGCGTAATTCTTGGAATCAAGTAAGCGACAACGAGATGACCTATATTCAAATTCAAAGGAAGAATTTTGAGTACTCGATGCCTATTCCTTCTGCACTAATTGCAAATTATGTTGATCCGTCTGATGACAACATTATTCAATACTGCATTGATCATGATTTTTCTTTGGAAGCTGAAGAAGCCGAACCTTCTCATGATGATCAAGCTGAACAAGTAGTTGCAGCAGGTGATGCGGCTCAACAAATTGATGATGCACTTGCTGAACGTGACAATGAGCCATCTGGATGGTGATGATGATGCCAATGATGATGATGCCAATGATGGAGATGGTGATCAACATGCTATTCATGCTTTTGAAAGGGACATCAGAGAAACCGAAATAACTAATAAGGTTGATGTTTTGTCTGACGAAGAATCTGTACCAATTAATCCTGCAGTTGCTGATATACAGGTTGATGAATTAGACTTAGCTTTTGCTAATGCTACGGCTCAACAACAGGGTCAAGGTACAAAAACTTCTTTCTCTGATATTCATTCTTCGGCTACACCAACATCTGTTGTCGAGACTTCTTCAGTTCAAGTTCGAGATCCAACTGAGAAGTTTATAACTCTGAATGAGGTTATACGTCAAATGAGTGACCGATTTGATGCACAAAAGACTGAAGAAATTCAAAAGATGAAATCATTATTCAAGGGAAATATGGTGGAAATAGTTCATTCTGAGATTCCTCAAGTGATACCGTTCAGACGACCATCTGGGGTTGTAATTCGTGAACCGTCCAGCATCACTACTACTGCTCCAGCTTCTGTCTCAATTCCAGTTCCTCCATTCTTTACACAGTCTGCTGGATTATCTACATCAACTTCTGTTCCTCCAGTATCTTCAAGCACTCCAATTCAGGATATTCCAATTTATGAATTAACTGATATGTTATATGCTCGTCTCATCTCTATGTCTCCGCCAGATCAACAGAATCAAGATTTGTTATCTCTGTTAAAGAACTTCCAACCGACTCCGACTCCAGCTCCTGCTTTTGAAACAGACAGGATATCTGCTTCATATGAGGAGTTCACTTCTTTTATGTCTGAAGCAAGGACAAAGTTCTCTGATATCAAGGAAGGTCTCTCTCTAATGACTCAAGCCTTAACTTCCTTATCTGACATGTTTGATCGTCATGAGCAGAATTGCAGAGCTGAAGCTGGTCCATCTCATAAAAGAAGACATGACTAAGATGATCCAGATCATCAAGGTCATGAGGGGGAAATGACAAAGAGACAGAGGATTGAAAGTTCATCTGCTCATGAAGGCCAAAAAAATGAAACTGAATCAGCATCTCAAGGAAATCAATCTGCTGATAAAGCTCAAGTTTGTGATGTAGAAGATCTTGTGAATGTCATGATAGATAACGTTGATCTTTCATCATTGCCGAATGAGTTGAATATCTCTGAGCCGAACATTGAGAATAACATGCAAATTGTGGTATATGTAGATCCAGAGTTTGCACCTTTATCGTCAAAAATTCCTGAAGCTTCAAATGTACAAGATTCTGAGGCATATGAAGACATGAGGAATTATTTTGCAAAATTCATTGAAATAGATTCTGAGGATGACAATGATGCAAAATATGAGAAGTTGTGCAAAGTAAGAGAAGAAGACTGTGATGATATTGTTGTTATTTCTGATACGGAATAGAATGCATTTTATCTTGATTTGAAGGATGAAGAGATAACTAATACTTTGTATGGAGGTTTACTTTCACAAGAAGACATTCCTGAAGATCCTCCAGTCTCTTCTAGTCCTATTGCTGATCCAACTCCAACTACCTCTGCTCCTTCAAGTACTTTTGACATAGGTCAGTCGTCTAGAGCTCAAGCTGATGCACCTGATTCTGAACCAGTGATTCCTCCGAGTATCTTAGAAGAAGGTCCAGCTTTGACCAGTCAGCAAAGGCAACAAAGTCTAGAAGAAAGACACATGGCTTCGAGACTTATATCTACTTTTATCGAGGAATCTCAAAGGAACATTTTTGTTTCTAGGAAAAGAGAGATAAACATTTATGCCATACTTGGAGTTGAGAAACAGACAACAGATTTTCAATACGAATACTTGATGTTCATCAAATGCCAACGTCGCGGAAAGCTTCTGGTTTCTTCTTCTCATCTGATAGTAAGGGTTATCATCATTTCTATAAAAAAGTTTGTTCACATCTGGTATCTAGTGTTTAAGGTTGAAAGAAGAGACTGCAGAAGATATACTTTCTCTGAGGCTGATTTTAATGATCTATCTATTGATGACATTGAGTTTTTGTACAATCACTTCAGGAATCTCTATTACAGGTCTGAAGATGTCTCACAAGCTTTGATTGCTATAAAAAGATTCATTCGGCGCCAAATCAGATTCTATCGAGTATTTGACTTTCAGATGGCCGCTGAAAGCTTTCTACCGATAGTGAATCTTCAAACACCTGATCGTAGCTTGTCAAATATTGATTCATTCTCTCTATTCACCATTCTTCAGAATCCTTATGGAGTCATATACAGAAATGGTTCAGGTCAGAATTGCTTTTTAAGATTTGAAGAAATCAATCACTATTCTGACGGGACTTTAAAGGTGATCAAGCTACAACTGGAGCATCGACTGAAAAGTGCTGAAAGAAGATTTTTAGAGACAAGAAGAGGTGTTTTTGTGATTGAGAATGATGAGATTCAACGTCTGAAGAAAGTTTTGAATACTATTGATGAGAGGTTGATTTTCCGTTCTACCTTAAGATGCTTGGAAGTTTTGCTTGGACTTAATCGACTTCGTCAAAGACCTGAGCGCCATTGATTATTAAGGGGGAGATTGTTAAGTCTATTTTTAGCAGTAATCAATGTATTTATTACCTTGTTGCTAATGTGCTTTGTTTGCTCTACCTTGTTTGTTTAGCCAAGGGATATTTAAGGCCCTTTTTACTTTGTTTTGTGTAAGAACTCTTAATTGCATAATTGAATAGAAATACTTTTGGCGCTTCACTCTTTCTCTCTCTACTTTCTCTCTCTAAGATTTAGTTTGATCTTGGATTATCACCTCTTCATCAGTAAACATTCCTATTGTAGATCCAATCTCTGAAATGAGCGATCATGCTCCTTCTCAGCGATTGACCAGAGATCACCCCATAGATCAAATTCTTGGTGATCCCGATGCAGGTATTCAGACACGACGAAGTTCAGGTAATATCTGCCTCTTTGTCAATTTTATTTTCTTAATAGAGCCAAAGAAGGCTGATGATGCCCTCAGAGATCCAAACTGGGTCAGCGCTGTGCAAGAAGAGCTGAATGAGTTCTCTCACAACAAAGTTTGGAATCTCGTTCCTAGACCATCTGATAAAACTATTATAGGCACCAAATGTGTGTTTAGATACAAGTTAGATGAACATGGAATTGTAACCCGCAACAAGGCTCGACTTGTTGCTCAGAGATACAGACAAGAGGAAGGCATAGACTATGTTGAAACCTTTGCCCCCGTGGCTAGGCTCGAAGCAATTCGACTCTTCTTAGCTTATGCAGTTTACAAAGACTTCATTGTATATCAAATGGATGTAAAATCAGCGTTCCTAAATGGAAAGCTGAATGAAGAAGTCTATGTACAACAACCTCCAGGGTTCTATGACCTAAAGTATCCAAATTACGTTTATAAATTGGATAAGGCTCTATACGGTCTAAAACAAGCCCCTCGTGCTTGATATGACACTCTCTCATCCTTTCTTATCTCTGAAAATTTTGAACATGGCAAAATTTATAATACATTATTTTTCAGAAAGATAAAAGGTCATATTATTCTTGTACAAATATATGTCGATGACATCATATTTGGTTCTACTAACCTATCTCTATGTACTCGCTTCGCTGAAAGAATGAAGAAAGAATACAAAATGAGTATGATGGGTGAGCTGACATATTTTCTTGGTCTTCAGATTAAACAATTTGACAAAGGTACTTTTATCAGCCAAGGTAAGTATGTTGGATCCCAGATTTAATCTCACAACAATGATATAAACAATTAGAGTAATAACAACGGAAGCAGTATAGTTTAATATCAAAGGAGATTCAAATATCACAGTTCATAAAGCAAATAATAGATAAACAAGATATTCTTTGAATAAAATATTCAACTTATATTATCAGTTATAAGACTTCTTAAGCACACTTTGAACAATAAGGTGATGGTCCTATTTATAGGACCATAAAGTAAACAATGTACTTATCTGACAAATAGAAGCATGGCTTGAACAGTATCTTACCTAAGAGGTAAGATCAAGATATTGAACAATGTCTTACCTAAGAGGTAAGATCAAGACATGCTTGAACAGTGACCTACTCTAGAAAGTAAAAATTATCACAAGGTGATGTGTCATCTGTTCTTCTTTGTCAAGAAATTCAGAGTGAACATCTTCAGAGCTCTGAAGTAGGATCTCTGATGAGGGGCTCTCTGATGTCTTTCTGAGACTGTCTCTGAACTGACTTCAGAGATAGACATACATTCTTCAGACTGACTCTGAACTGACTTTAGAGACAAACTTGCTTTATTCAGACTGACTCTGAACTGACTTCAGAGACAGACTTGTTGATGTCCCTTGAAAGTCTTTAGATGAAGACTTAGTTATTTTCAATACTTTCATTGGTTCAGATTTGTGGCTAACAATCTCCCCCTAAGTACTGAAAATAAATAAAGAACACATAGAACATTTAACTAGAAAGCGAAGAGGAGAAAGTCATCCTCTTTAAATATTACTTCTCATAAGAATTTGGAATTACAAGAGAATAATATTCAAAAAAAAATTCAGAACCTATCACTAGAACATATCCTATGAAACTTCATGATTAGCTTTCTGAAGTTAATCATTGAGCCAATTTCCAATTCTAGTTTCACCAGTAGGTCTACTCTATGCCGTTCTTGCTTTACATGAATCATATTTTGTACGCCTTTCAAGGTTTCATCAGAATACTTCGCTACTTGCGAAGCTAGAAAGATTTTCTTCTCTTGGTTCACTCTGTAGATAAAACCCAGAGGTTCTTCAATGATTGATCCAGTCTTCTGTTTGTCCAGGTTTTCGATGGTTTCCTCTGGTTCAGTTAGGGCTTGAGTCAGTTCACAGTTGGAGAAGAAATCACAGATTATTCCGTATTGTTCTTCAAATTTGGGAGAATCAAGCTGAATCATGTGATTGTTGTCTTTGATTGGAAAACGATACAGTCTTGAAGGTTCGCCAGATTTGGGAAAAAGCTTGCACCATTCATTTGAAGACGCCATTTTTGAGTTCAAGTGAAGAAGATGAAGTTCAAATTTTTTTTGGAGAGAAAGAGAGATTGTGCTCGAGAGTAATTTGTAAAAATGAATATCCGGATTTTAAATTGGTTTTGTATCCAAATTTAGAAAAAGATACACTCGAGTACATAAGGTGAAACGGCAGTGATTTGACCCTTTGGATAAAGCCGTTTGGCCTTTCACTCATCCCTTCTTATGACACGTGGCCTTGAAAATTGTTCTACCTACGAATGTAGGTTCCAAGAAAATAGGAAAGGGGCGCCATTTTTTTAATAAAAAATTAAATAACTTCTTTGTGCTGACTAGACAAACCTTTCTCCTTAAGAAGTAATTTAAGATATCACTTGTAATAAAAAGGTTCAGTTAAACTGAAATTTTAATTTCAAATGATATCAAAAATTGCTTATTAATTAAAAAGTTCTTGTTTGAGAAATGACTTGGTCATAAAGTTGTTGACTCCCCCTTGACAGATGATTTAAAAAAAATCCTCAATTTCAGAGACTCTGAGATTAATTTCAGAGACTCTGAGTAGACTTCAGAGACCATTTTCAGAAACTCTGAGATAAATTTAATTTGATTCAGAGACAAAATTCAGAGATTCTGAGTTGACACTTGAAAAATTCTTTTTCTCAATTTCAGAGACTTTGAGTTGTCTTCTAAAAAGTTCTTTTTCTCAATTTCAGAGACTCTGAGATGAAATTCAGAGACTCTGAGTTGTCTTCTGAAAAGTTCTTTTTCTCCCCCTTGACAAGAGAACAACTTTTTATTTTTCTCCCCTTATCATGTGTTTGGAGAACATTCAGAGACTTATATTGATATATGCTACTTGGTTCAGAGGCTCTGATTATTTGATCAAGAGACTCTGAATTTCTTCCTTGTTAGGTAGAAATATTCAACATTCCTAACTTGCTAATTAAAAAATTGAACCTTCGTTCATCTAAAGCTTTTGTGAAAATATCAGCAAGTTAGAGATCAGTTGGTACAAAATACATTTCTATTGTTCCCCTTTCAACATGATCTTTTAAGAAATGATACCTTACATCAATGTGCTTTGTCTTTGAATGTTGTACTGGATTGGCAGAGATGGCTATGACACTTTTTGAATCACATAGTATGGGTATTCTTTCATATTGTTGGACATAATCTCTGAGCTGAGTTTTCATCCATATTACTTGAGAGCAACAACTAGCAGCAGCAACATATTCTGCCTCTGCAGTTGAAGTTGAAACACGGTTTTGTTTCTTGGATGACCAACTTACCAGCTTATTGCCCAGTAACTGACAGCACCCAGAGGTACTTTTTCTGTCAAGCTTACATCCTGCATGATCTGCATCAATGTAAGCTATTAGATCAAAACTAGAAAGTTTTGGATACCTGAGGCCTAATGATGGTGACCCTCTTAGGTATCTGAAAATTCTTTTGACAACAGATAAATGAGATTCTTTTGGATTTGCTTGATATCTAGCACAAAGACATGTTGCAAACATTATGTCAGTCCTACTTGCAGTTAAGTATAATAGTGAACCTATCATGCCTTGTAGGTTTTTATATCCACAGATTGTCCTAAAGGATCAGAGTCAAGTTTGACTCCGGTGGCAAGAGGCATTTTCATAGAAGTTGAATCATTGAGTTTGTACTTTTTCAAAATTTCAGAGACATATTTAGTTTGACTTATGAAAGTACCTTCTGAAGTTTGTTTTACTTGTAAGCCCAGAAGGAAAGTTAATTCTCCCATGAGACTCATCTCAAATTCACTCTTCATCAACTCTGAAAACTTGTCACAATACGTTTGATTTGTAGAGCCAAATATAATGTCATCAACATAAATTTGTACTAATAGCATCTCATTTTTGTACCTTTTGATGAATAATGTTGTATCAATTGTGCCTTTGTCAAATCCATTTTTAGTCAGAAAAGTGGACAGAGTTGCATACCAAGCTCTTGGAGCTTGTTTAAGTCCATACAGAGCCTTATCCAAATAATAAACATGATTAGGAAACTCTGTACTTTCAAATCCAGGTGGTTGCTGGACATAAACTTCTTCATTTAGTTTACCATGTAGAAAGGCATATTTAACATCCATTTGATAAACTTTGAATCCTTTGTGTGCAACATAGGCTAAGAAGATTCTGATTGCTTCTAGCCTAGCTACAGGTGCAAAGGTTTCATCATAATCAATACCTTCTTCTTGGCAATATCCTTTAGCAACCAACTTGGCTTTGTTCCTGATTATTATTCCATCCTCATCCTGTTTGTTTCTGAAAACCCATTTTGTTCCAATTGCAAGTTTTCCCTTGGGAAGGGGAATTAGGGTCCAGACTTTGTTTCTTACAAACTCTTGAAGTTCATCCTGCATTGCAAAAATCCAATGAGGATCTTTAAGAGCTTCTTTTACCTTCTTTGGTTCAATAATGCTCAAAAAGTTTACGTAGAAGCATTCATTGATTGTTGCAGATCTTGTTTTAACTCCTTCTGATGAGGATCCAATGATTTGATCAATTGGATGATCTTTTGTCCATCTTGAGATTGGAGCAAAGATTTGGGTGGAGTTTGAGCTTCAGAGATGACAGTTGGTGACATCTCTGTTGTGCTGTTCAGAGGCTCTGAAGTTGTTTCCCGAGATGGTGAAGCAGATTCTTGAATTTCTTCACTATTTGTTTCTGGAGTTACTTCAGACACTCCTTGATCATCCTCTTTTTGATCTTCAGCTTCTTCTGATTCACTTTGTTGATCTGAATTTGGTGAAACAGAAGGTGTTAATTCAGAGGGTCCAGAAAGGTTTGTACCTGTTTCTTGGGGTCCTTCTGAATTCTCTCTTTGTCTATCTCTGAAGATAACTTCTGGGTTATCTTCATCAAAGAAATCTTCAAATATTCTGTTTAATTCAGATTCTCTTGATGATTCAGAGATAGGTGTTGAGAGACTTTCTTGTTGTTCATAGCCTTTATTGTCATCAAAAGTGATATTGATGCTCTCTTGGATGGTCCTTGTTCTAAGATTGAACACTCTGAAAGCTTTTGAGGCTAATGAATATCCAATGAATTTGCCCTCATCAGCTTTCTTGTCAAACTTTCCAAGAGATTCTCTATCGTTCAGAATGTAACATCTGCATCCAAAAACATGAAAATATTTAACATTAGGTTTCCTATTGTTAATGAGTTCATAGGATGTTTTCTGAAATCTTTTGACAATTGTAACTCTGTTCTGAGTAAAGCAGGCTGTTGCCACTGCTTCTGCCCAAAAATTTGTTGAAAGATCAGATCCAGCAAGCATTGTTCTTGCTGCTTCAACAAGTGTTCTGTTCTTCCTTTCAACTACTCCATTTTGCTGAGGGGTTCTTGCTGTAGAAAAGTTAGGAGTAATGCCTTCTTCTGATAAATATGAATTGATTTTGGCATTTTTGAACTCTGTTCCATTATCACTTTATAGTTTCTGAACTTTGCTGCTAAATAGAACCTGTAATCTTTTCAATAATCTTATCAAAATATCAGGTACATCAGATTTGGCTCTGATGAATTCTATCCATGTGAATCTGGAAAATTCATCAATCAGAACCAGAATGTATTTCTTACCTGCTAGACTTTGTACAAAGATAGGACCACAGAGGTCCACATGAAGCATGTGCAGAGGTCTAGGACAGTTGTTTTCACTTTCGGTTTTATGGGAAGATCTTTTCATTTTTCCCATCTCACAAGCAGAACAAAGATGATCTTTGTTAAACTTCAGAGATGGTAATCCCTTAACCAAATTAAGTTTAACTAATTTATCAAGTGAGGAAAAGTTTAGATGTGAAAACGTTTTATGCCAGAGTCAGACTTCCTCACTATTCAGAGATACAAGACAAAGTTTCTCTGAATCAGTGTCGTTTATTTTGGTAAAATTCATTCTGTAGAGGTTACCTTTTCTGTCTGCTCTGAGTAATTTTTGACCTGATTCTGAGTGGAGAAGTGAACAATATTTTATTTGAAATTTCACAACAAAACCATGATCACAAAGTTGACTTATGCTGATTAGATTGTGTTTTAATCCATCCACATAAGCAACCTTTGATACTAAAACATTTCCTCTTGACAACTCACCATATCCTTTAATCTGTCCTTGCACATTGTCTCCAAAAGTAACTGCTCCTCCAGATTTTGCTTTGAATGAGGATATCAGTTCCTTATTTCCAGTCATATGCCTTGAACATCCAGAATCTAGGTACCAGATTGGCATTGACTGATTCTGCAAGACATATTATTGTTTCTTAGGTACCCATCTCATTATGGGTCCTTTTATGTTAGACTTTTGTGGATTTATATGACTTTTTGGCATCTCATCTTTTGATGTCTTGCCTTTACTTGTCTTCTGTTGAAATTTTGTCTCTGAGATATTTTTCAGAGATTGATTCAGAAGACAATGTGATCCTCTGAAATGATTTTTCAGTTTGATCAAGAGATGAATGCAGTTGCAATTAATAGAACAAGAAGAAGTAGGAGCAAAGTTTTTCTTTTTATTAAAAGCATTTGTTACATTTTGACTTCTTTTGAAACTAGCATTAGGAATATTACATGTATCCCTAACCACTTCTTTCCTTTTTGCTTGAAAGATGGTCTTCTTTTCAAGTTGCTTTTTCTTGATCAAAAACATCTTCTTTTCTTTGCTGCTTACTGCACAAACAGGATCAATATGGTTAATTTTTGTCCATTTGCCTTTTTGTTCAGGAGAGAATTTTATTGTTTTATAGGTGTAAGAATTAGAAGTGTTTGTTTTATTCCTTGCCTTTTCTTGTAGTTCATTTTCAAGTTCCAGAGACGTTTTTGCTTGTAAACACATATTTGCAAAATCAGGACTTATTGGAATTCTGGTTTTGGTTTTCAAAATTGAAATTGGAACATTCAAAATACCAGACCCAACAGTTTCTATCTTTTTGTGAATTACATTCTCTGGTTTACAAAAAATCTGTTCATCAATCTCTTGATCAGATTCTGAATCAGAATCAAGAAAGTCTCTCTTAGTTTTAATAGAGATAGCTACCTCTATTGGTTTTTCAATTTCTTTTGTTCTAGAGACTTTAATGATCCATTTCATGCTTTCTTTTCTTTTTAAGTCCTTTATGACATTTTCTTTCCATATCTTTTTAACATCATCTTCAAATGTAGTTCTGATGTTTTCATTTGACTTTGGTGAATAAAGAGGGGCATTCAGATTTAGTGAACTCTGAGATTCATTTTCAGAAGTACTTGTATCAGAGGTACTTGGTTCGGATGTCTCTGATTCATTTGAGATGAAAGCATTAAATCTGAAAATTTCTTTGGGATCATAGCTCTGAGGTTTTGTGAAGTGTACCTCTGAAGTTTCTTCTTTTATCTATAACACAGATTCTTGAAAGTTTTTTACTTTAGAGTATGTAGTATTTTTGAAATTTAGAGCTCTTGCTTTTGATCCCTCTGATGTTTTCATTCTTTTGAAATTATTCAGAGATGGACCTTCAGAGCTTTGGACCTTTCCCATACGGAAAGTGGAAGAAAGTGAAGTTTTCTCCAATCCAGTGAATGAATTCAACTCATTGAATCCCAGCCCTTGAGAGTCCATTTGAGTTTTTATTTTGTCGAAAACACCTTGTGCATTAATATAGCTTTTGATTTGAAGATTTTTTCTATCTAGAGATTGATGTAGGATTTCTCTTTCCTTTTGAAAAAATTTGGTTAAGGCAATAGAATTGAGCCTTTCATACTCAGATTTCTTTACTTCTTCTTCTTTTCCTTTTAAAACTTTCTCAAATTTTCTTATTTCTTCTGAAAATGATTTTTCTTTTTGCTTGTGAATGTCTTCAAGTTTGGTTTTTTCAAGAAAAATTTCTTTCTTTTCTGATTCCAGAAGATTCTTTTCTCTTTTGAAAAAAATGAGTTCTTTTGTCACTTGCTCTCTTTTCTTTTTCTCTACAAGAAACTTTTGCTCTAGATCCTGAAGTTCATTAATTAGTTTAAAAGCATCTATTTCAGGATCACTGTCAGAGGTGTAAAGAGAGTTTACCTTTTCAGAGTTGTCTTCTGATGCTCCATCAGTTTGATTTCCATCTGAAAAATCCATACCACAGAGATTGGTAGGTTCTTCCTCGCCGTCACTTGTTGAGTCTGATAGCCAGTCTTCCATTTATGCTACAAGAACTCTTTCTTTTACGTTGTACTTGTATTTGTTCTTGTAGTAATCTTGATCTTTGATAAGTTTTCCTCTGCAGTTTGCAGAGAAATGGCCTATTTTTCCACATCTGAAACATCTTCCATCATTTTGATTTGTTGGAAGAGTGGCAGTACTTGTCTCTGGATTCTATTCTTGAGGTTTGAAATATCTCTGTGGTTGTGGATACCTTGGTTGAAATGATTGTTGAGGTCTTGATTGTTGAGTTGCATCATTGTTGTTGAAGTTTGTACCCTTTTGATCACTATATGGAGTGAATCTGGGTTCTTGTTGAAATCTGACACCATCTTGTTGAAATCTTCTTTCAGGATTTCTTCTTTCTTCATTCTCTCTCCTTCCTTCAAATACTTTCTTGCCAAATTTCTTGTTAAATTGATGAGTTATTAATGCAAGAGATTTGGCGAAGGCATTGATATCATCTTCTGAGTCTGAATCTGAATGATTTTCTTCTGCCATTAGGACCTTTTTGGATCTTCTTTTTGTTTCCAAACTTTTTTGTGACCCTTCACAGTTGTTTTCTTTCGAAATTTGTTTTGAAACAAGTGCAAGGGGTCCACCTAAAGACAATTTTGATTTTTGCTTCATAACTTCCTTTTCATGTGCAACAAGAGTGCCATAAATGTCAGTTAATGACCATGACTGAAGATCTTGATTGGCTTGTATAGACATGGACAGTTGTGACCAATCTTCATTTAAGCTTTTCAAGAAAAGAACGTTGTTTTCCTCTTTTGTTCTTATCACTCCAAACTTTCTGCATTTGTTGATAAGAATCTTGAATCTTGAGTAAGTTTGGTGTAATATTTCTTCTGGTAGAGCATGAAAATCATGATATTCATTGATGCATAGATTTCTTCTATTTTTCTGGGTTTGTAGGCCTCCTTCAAGTTGATTTAACAACTGATCCCATATCTCTTTTGCAGTTTTACAAGAATCAAGTTCTTGAAAGATATCATTGGGAATGGCCATTATTAGTAATCTAACAACTTTTGAGTCATTATCCATCATATTAGTTTCTTCATCAGTGAAGTTTGTGGTTTTCTTTTCATAATATGCAGGGATTTCAGCAGTACCTGCTGTTGTAGGAACTCTTGGTACCAACACCATTGGAATGTGAGGTCCAACGTTCACTGATCTAAAAAGATCCTTGTCCATACCTTCTAAGAAATTTACCATCCTTATCTTCCATTGGGGATATTCATCCCTTAAAAGTGTAGGAGGTTTTGTTAATGACCCAGCTGTATAAATGGCACTTATGCTTGAGTTTGCCATTTTTGAAGAAAAAGATGAAGATTTGAAGAACAGATGCTTTTTGTATTGAACAGTGATTTACTATCAAATCTTGAGCATATGGTGTTCTTTAATAAACCAGGTTTATTTGAACATGCAAAGATATTGAAAGTTAGAATCAATGAGATGTAAATCTATCCGAGTATGTAGATGCGATCTTACTTTGTTTAGAAAACAAAGCAGGCTCTGATACCAATTTTTGGATCCCAGATTTAATCTCACAACAATGATATAAACAATAAGAGTAATAACAGCGGAAGCAGTATAGTTTAATATCAAAGGAGATTCAAATATCACAGTTCATAAAGCAAATAATAGATAAACAAGATATTCTTTGAATAAAATATTCAACTTATATTATCAGTTATAAGACTTCTTAAGCACACTTTGAACAATAAGGTGATGGTCCTATTTATAGGACCATAAAGTAAACAGTGTACTTATCTGACAAATAGAAGCATGGCTTGAACAGTATCTTACCTAAGAGGTAAGATCAAGATATTGAACAGTGTCTTACCTAAGAGGTAAGATCAAGACATGCTTGAACAATGACCTACTCTAGAAAGTAAATCTTATCACAAGGTGACGTGTCATCTGTTCTTCTTTGTCAAGAAATTCAGAGTGGACATCTTCAGAGCTCTGAAGTAGGATCTCTGATGAGGGGCTCTCTGATGTCTTTCTGAGACTGTCTCTGAACTGACTTCAGAGACAGACATACTTTCTTCAGACTGACTCTGAACTGACTTCAGAGATAGACTTGCTTTATTCAGACTGACTCTGAACTGACTTCAGAGACAGACATGTTGATGTCCCTTGAAAGTCTTTATATGAAGACTTAGTTATTTTCAATACTTTCATTGGTTCAGATTTGGGGCTAACAAATTATGTTAAAGATATGCTGAAGAAGTTTGATCTAACACAAACTTCAGCGATGAAAACTCCTATGGCACCTCTTCTGACACTTAATAAAGATCCATCTAGAAAACCTGTTAATATCACTACCTATAGAGGAATGATAGGCTCCCTGCTTTATCTTACAACGAGCCGACCTGACATCATATACTCTACTTGTTTATGTGCACGTTATCAATCTGAACCCAAGGAATCCCATCTGATCACTGTTAAGCGAATTTTCAGATATCTGAAAGGGACTCCTAACCTCGGTCTTTGGTATCCTAAAGACTCAGGGTTCGATCTAAATGGATATTCCGATAGTGATTTTGCAGGTTGTAAACTTGATAGAAAGAGCACTACTGGTGGATGTCAACTCCCAGGAGGAAAGCTGGTAAGTTGGACAAGTAAAAAGAAAAATTTGGTGTCCACTTCTACAGCAGAAGCTGAATATGTAGCCGCTGGAAGTTGTTGTGCTCATGTCTTATAGATGAGAAATCAACTATTAGACTATGACCTTCAGCTATCAAAGATTCCAATCTATTGCGACAGTACTAGTGCTATCGCTATAGCAAATAATCGAGTGCTACATTCAAAGACGAAACACATAGAGATCAGATATCATTTTATCAGAGATCATGTGATGAATGGTGATATTGAACTTCACTTTATCCCCACTGACTATCAGCTTGCTGATTTATTCACCAAACCTCTTGATGAGACAAGGTTCAACTTTCTCATCAGTGAGCTTGGAATGCTGAATCTTGATGAGTAACTCCTCATTGTTCAGGCAATATGTCAGTGATTATAAGTTCCCCTTTATCACTCAATCTCTGAATAAATTTCTAACTCTTAGGTATGTTCTCTTACTCTTAATCACTGAATCTTCATTCAGTAAAACGTTGTTTTAAAATAAAACTTTAATCATTTTCTTTCTTCAAATGATTAAAAGCTTTTTGATTAACATAATCTATACTGATATTTCTCGTCAGTGATTCTTTTGAAAAGAAAATCAATCTCTGACTTTTATCAGGGATTCTTTCAAAACGAAAAACCTATCTCTGACTTTCCTTCAGAGATAATTTCGAAAAAGACAAATGAAATGTTTTTATCTCTCCTATGACGTCATTTGAACCGACAATCCACGACATGCCTTTTTCTGACACGTTCGTCCATTGCCCTTCCATCCAATCAACTTCGTAAAACGTGTCCATGTCATGATGAACATTTGTTTTCCTGCCTCTCTCTCTCTTTACGTATAAAAGGAAGGTTTCTTTTCATTCTTATCTTTTACGCTTTCTGGAAATCTTTTTGAGCAAGAATTCTCCAGCAAACACCTCCTTCAAGCTTTTGCATCTTCTTCTTTCAAGATCAACAGGTTACTTTGTTATTCTTTTCTTCTTAAATTTTGTTACAAAATACTATATATTTTATATTATTATGGGTTTTTCACAAGATTTCTTACACATTAAATCATTTTTTTTGATTTTCTTGATTCAAACCTTTGATTTTCTTCATGTTCTTTCTTCTTCAAGAACAATGTTATTCTCAAAATCATTAAAAATTTTCCTATGTTTCTTTCTGAAAACAGAAACCGGTAAAATTTGTTTTGACTCTAAACCTTTCTATCTATATTTTTTCCTTCTTTCCATATTCAGAAATGGCACAATCAGCTCTCATTGCTTCCAAGAACGTCAAGTTTTCTATCTCTGAATCTGAAATACCTAAGAACAATCACCTTGCACATTTGGACTTCGATGGTGTCAAATACCCACATCTGAAGGAAGCAACTCAGTTCCTGAAGAAGTCGTGTCTTGCTTACGCCATCACTGTGGATCCTAAACCATCCAAAACTCTTCAACAACAATTTTGGTTCACTGCTGATGAAACCACCATCACCAACAAGAAAGGTGACAAGGTTCCTGCTATCTTCTTCAGAACTGATTTAGGACTAGGCATGATGACTGCATACAGCCTAAGGAAGTCACTCCGATTCCCTGACAAACCCAAGGGTGGATTCAGTGCCCTTCCCACTGATGCTGAACTCATCCAGTTTCTGGATGATATGGAATACTATTGGGACAACAGGCCACGTTCAACCATCCCCAACAAGCGCCTGACCATCATTAAGAAGGCAAACATGCCTTCCCAACTGAACTACATATTCTCACACATCATTCAATGCATGAGTGGGAAGAGTGACTCACTGGATCAGACAAGCAAAGTTCAGCTCCAAATAGCTTATTTTGTGATCGCTAGAAAGAACTTCGATTATGCTACTGCAATCTTTGACGATCTCAAGTCAAAGATAGAAAAGACGGAGAGGGATATCAAGATCCCATATGTACAGTTCATCTGTGCATATCTGAAGTTTCTCTACCCCAACACTTACCCCACTAATCACGATGGCTCTTTTGCCAAAGTCGGTCAGCGATCGTTGGAGGTCAAGCCGGTCGACAACGAGGTAAGTATCTCAACTCTTCGCTCTCGTCTCTCTCTCCACACTTCTTCTACTTCAGCGGCCACGCAGGAGGTTGTTTCTTCTACTAGCCCTGCCTCTACCACCGCTTCAAAAAGACCATCAGCTAGTCTTTCTGGTCCTTCGAAGAAGGCCAAATTGACTAAGGAGATCATCACCCCTAGCTCAAGGCCTGAGGTAGTTTCTCAACAATCTACCTTAGATGGTTTTGTGGGACTCTCCTCCACATCTTCAGCTGTTATCACATCAATCGTGTCAGCGATCACGGTCGCTGCCGCAATATCAGTAACGCCACCAACCATTCCAGTTCAACAACAAACTAAGGTAACAACCCAAATCCCAACTTCTGCTATCCCCATTACTCTTCCTCCCATTTCTTTGGTCTCTAACCCTCCATCTCTCATGCAACAACCTCAAGTTGCATTTATAGGACCTGATGCTCAAACCTTTGAAAGAGACATGCTATTTTTCAATATGTTTGAACCATCAGGTATACCTACACCCACAACTACCACTCCCATCTCTCCATATAAGCCTGTTTCTCAGAAGCTAACTTTTCTTTCAGGTCCTAATATAGCGACTGTTGACTCTCATGTCAACAGTTTGGGTATCAAGGTGGATTGTTAGTGTATAAAATTGTATCCAAGATTTATTGAGAAAAGTCAAGGTTGTATAGTCAACATAAGTCAATATAGTCTTTAATAGTTTCTATACTTTGAGAGTTTAGTGTTGTGAGAGTTTTATATCCTTGTATAAATAGGGATATGAGTTGTAAGAGTTTGGAAGAACTACACATTTGTAACATCTATGACATATATGCTTTCTCTCTCTACACTCTCTCTCTAGATCATCAATGTCAAATCTTGAATTGATTGTTTGTGCTTGAATTGGGAAATTACATTTTCAATTGGTATCAGAGCTAGACCAAATCACATTCAGAAGGATTAGATCATTAGATTGAATTGCATTCTTGAAAAATCAAGAACACGTAGAGACTTTTTCAGAAAATCACTGTTCAATCGAATTTTCATTGGAAAATCATTTTTAATGCATGATAATGGATTCATTGTATGCGATTTGTGTTTTAAATTTTTTCTTGTATTGATTGTATCACGGAATTCGAACTAAATTGAATTCAATTTTGAATTTTTGTGAGATTATGTTTTGAAATGTTCGATACTTTTTAGAATCGATTCTATGTGATTTGTTGTTTTTAATCAGAAATTGATACTACAAAAGTGTTCTATATCTTAAATCGACAAACCATGTACATTATCAAGTTCTAATTGCAGGTATTAAACATTTTGGATCGATTTCTAAAACAGAGTCAAGAATGCGCTGAATCTGTAAGACGCGCAACGTTCATCTGAAGAATACGCACCCTGAAGAACGCGCAAGAGAAGGCAGAACGCGCAACATGAAGATGTTTATGTTTTGTGCGAGTTTCACATAGTTCGCGCATAAGGTTCTTGTAAGAAGTGGACAAAACGCGCATAAACCTTCTGCGAGAAGTTCGTTCGCGCACAAAGCTACTTGCGAGAAATCCAATAAACAGTGACTTGCGAGTTTCTTCAATCTGCGAGTTTGCATTTAGCGAGTTCTAAAGTTGTCAAAATTTTTCTAAGGACAGAACGCGCAAAGGCATAGAAACGCACAAAGGAACCAAAACGCAAGTCTAACCTTGCGAGAAGTCAAAACGCGCATATCGTTGTTTGCGCGAACTTCAAAACGCGTACATAGTGTTATGCGCGAACCATAAACGCGCACATGCTTGTTATCGCGAAGTAATATGAACAGTGACTTGAGAGTTTAGTGCTTTGCGAGTTTGTATGGTCTGCGAGTTCTATACTTGTAAATTTTTCTGAGATTATTTTTTAGTGGTGATATGATTTTGACTTTCTGTCAAATTTTCTGAGTTAATTTGGGAACGATCATTCATTCAAGCTCATCTATCTGTCAAAATGCCAACTACAGATGAGAAAGAAAATATTGTACTTTCAGCCAGAGATTGTGTTGTATTGTACATGCCTGAGATACCGACAATTGAAGCTGAAAGGGACAATCTGAAAAATCAACATTCAGTTCTTCTAAAACATATTCAGGAGTTGAAGTTTAATTTGTCAAATTCTGATAAAACTTCTGATTGTCAAAATGTGCTAATATCCTAAATCTGTTGCAGGTATCATCAGTGAAAAAGAGAAAGAGAAAATTGTTGCTTTAAAAGAGAATATTATTCAAACATGTGAGAAACAGTTAAAACTCAAAGAGAGAAAGATTATGAATCTTCAAAGCCAACTGAAGACAACTGAACAAAAAGCATCAGAATTGCAAGATGAATCAGTTAAGCTTCAACACAAGTTTAAGGCTTTTGAGGATCAGATATCTGTTTTGGAATTAAAGAATGCAGAAATGAAGAAAAGCATCCAAGCAGATAAAGTTAAAGCTGATTCAGAGAAATCTTATGATCAAAAGCTATCTGATATTTCTAAGAAAGCTAACAAGAGAAGAAGGATCTTGAGCTAAGATGTTTAAAACTCTCAAAGCAAGTGTCAGAATTTGAAAAGATTCTAATTACTGAAAGAGACACTTTTGCCAAAGAGAGAAAAGTTCTTGAAGATAAAATTTCTGAATTTCCCAAACAGATCTCCATTTTACAAGACTTACTTGAGAAAGAAAGAAAAGCTTTTCAAGAAAAGAAGAAGTCTTTTGAGATTGAAAAGAAGAAATCTGAAAAGAGAAATGTTGGGATCTTCAATGAAATTTCTGATAAAACCAAGAACTTGGAAAAGGATTTTTAGCTTGAACGTCAAAATTTTGAATCTGAAATATCTAAGCTCATGTCCAAGATCTCTGTTCTATCCTCAGATATTCTTAAAGAAAAGATGGCTAGAACTAATTTGAAACAAAAGTTTGACACACTTAATGCTGAAAGAAACATTTTATCCAAAAAGATAAATGACTTGGAAGCTGCAAACGTTAATTTGTCATAAAAGATTTCAGTTGATGTGATTAATCAATCACCTGTTGATAATTCAACAGAATCAGTCTGTTCTTTCAAAACAACTTCAAGTTCCATTCATGACATAAATGTTTTCAAAAAGAAAAGTGTCAAACCACAAATTGTCAAATCAAATCAGATTCGACCAACTAATCTATTTTATGACAAATCTGTTGATGGTTCAACGAGATTTTATGTTAAATCTCTTGGGAAGCAATCTAAGAAAGAGCAGATGGTCTGGAGGGTTAAAGATTCTTCTGATGAGAAGAAAAAGGACAAAGCATCTGCTTCCACATCCAAAGCTAAAAATAACAGTGCTCATAAAGGTAAATCTTTTGGTAATTCTGATATGTTTTATTCTACAAATCATTTGATCAGAATTGCTCAGAAGAAGATTTGTTGTTCTTACTGTGGTCAAATGACTTTGTAAGTAATAATTTTGTCAATTACTGGTATGGTTCTTACTATGTAACCCCCATAAGAACTGCAACTAACATGTCAGGACCCAAATACTAGTGGGTACCAAAAGCTAAATCTGTGTTGCAGACACCCAAAGTTTAAGGGGGAGAAAAGAACAGTGGTTTTTGAACAAAGCAGTTCAAAACCCGGACCTCAAATTCAAAGAACAGTGGTTCTTGAATAACACAGTTCAAGACCCGCACTTAAATGTTAAAGGACTATGACTTCTAAGTAACACAACTTAGGACTCGTTCTTTAATGTTAAAGATAAGGATATTTTGAAAATATCCAGGGGGAGCTTCAATGAATAAAATCATTCTATCATGATTTGAGGGTGAGCTTAAATGTAAGTATCTTCTGATCTTATTCTTTGATTGTTTGAAAGAAGGACAAATTTCAAGCATGAAAAACGTGTTCTTAAATGTTCAAGCCACTTCTCCATTCTCAAAAGATTTCATGAATCTAGAAGTGTGATTTTAAATCTTTTTCATAATTGAGTGTTAGTCCTAGATTCAAGTTCTATTCAATTACAAACACAATCAAGATGAGAAATCATATGTCATTGATATTCAAATCTCATATATTACAAACTCTCTCTCTACTCTCTCTCTCTCTAGAATGATGTAACAATGATCTCTTCTCTAATAAGCTCTTTCATGTGAATGTTACTTACAACATGAAAAAAAAAGATAAGCTATTTATACCAACTACATTACACAATACAAAGAAATAAAACAAAATACAATTACAAAACAACATTGACTTTGACTTTTATTACAAAATGACTTTGACTTTCACTGAGAGTTGACTTTCAGCCTTTGACCTCTTGAACTTTCACCCTCAATCTTTATGATCTTGAATCCAATAAATCTGTGCTCTAACAATCTCCCCCTTTGGATCAAAATCATTATTAAAAGATTTAGCAATGCGATCTTCTCTCCTTAAGATCATTTTGAATAAACTCCCTTTTTGATCAACCTTTATCTTCTCTTGTAATCTCCCCTTTGATACAAAAATGATTTTCTCAAACAATCCACATTCTCCCCCTATTCATATGAAAAATTCTGACATTCTCCTCTTTATTTGATAAGCACAATCTTCAATACTCTGTTCTTCAAGAATAATTGACTTTCTCTCCCAAATTTTGATGATTTGAGCATCGATATCATCAAAACTTTCTCCAAGAAATGTCATTGACCATTATGATCTGTCCAAGAGACTCTGATTCACCGTTAATCCTCCATGATATTCATCTAGATCTTTTCAAATTCAGACAAATTAGGAATGTAACACCTGAATCAACAAATGAATCAGTTAATATGCCTATCAGTAACACAAAGTCACTGTGTGTAACAAATACACATTGGAAAGGAGCTTTTGTTATGTTCATTCCCCCAGGGCTTCCATCCAATCATCGAAACACCACAAAGGCAATTTCTATGAATGTTATGACAACAAAACAAATTCCTTGTGTGTTCGTGCAAGTGTTGAAAAAATTAAGCATATGATGATTGCTTTTATAAAAGGCTCAACATTGTGTAAACCACTTAGACAACAGTAGATAAACACATATTCAATGTGCATGATTGAAGTACGAAGGTGGGGCATCCTTCTTTATTTTTCAATATCCAGATTTTCCAAATGAAAACCAGATAGTATATGTGCTGTGTCCCCAGACAATATGAAACATTTTCTTTTTAAGAAGAAAATGAGTGGCTGGTGGGGTTTTTAACAAGAGTTGGCATGGGCTATTTGCCTGTTTCAATAATGCTCACCAAGAATTGTGAAACATTAGTAATGTGGCTGCCCGACTCAGAAAGTAGTTGGTGCAGAGTTTGATATTTTTTTACTCTGATCTCACACCCTCTTTCTTTTAATCATGTAAGCTCACATCTAACCAAACTCTCATTTCCATTTTACCTCAACACACAACCCACACTCATTTATTTTTGACACCTCACACTCAATTTCTAAGGATTAACTTCTTGGGTAGGAAACACTGGTTAGCGTGAATCCATAGAAGTTCATTTAAGTCCTAGCACAAAGAACCCATATTTGCCTATAAAGCATATGTTGCTCAATATGGTTTAACTTTATCAGTTAAAGCTAAAATACAAGTCAGATGTCTGTATGCTCAGAATATAACCATGAATATATGAGCATGTTGAAACATTGAAGATATTTCAAACAAGTAAATTGAATGAATAGATATGAATGCAAGAGACTTGTTTGAAAATCTGACATTGTATGAAAATGAACAGAATCAAATGATATAGCAATCAAGGCTCATGGTCAAGAATAATGGATATTGTCTATACGAACCAAGATATAGTCATTCTTGAAATGACGTTCAGAAATGAAATATCGCTCAAAATTCTTTAAAGTACAAGCGGGGTGTCTTACCATCGAAAAAGAGGAGGTCGGTGCACACAGAGAATAGGAGGGAAGATTATGAACACTTCCAAAGTTCAAAAGATAAAGGAAGCAATAAAAGAGAATATTCATATACTAACCTCTATTTATACTAAACTTTAAAAAAAATAACACTAAAAAAATACACTTAAAAAAATAAAATTTCTAAAAAAAAATATTCCTAAAAAAATACAGCTTAAAAGAAAAAATTTTACCGGACAGGTTCCTTTACTCCCCCTACACAAATACATAAAAATTTAACTGTTAGTATAGCAAATGTGTAGAAAAATCTGAGAAATATACCTGTTTAACTTCTGATCAGCGCAGATAATATTCTTCCTTACTCCCCCTCAACCACAAAAAAATTCATATAACTTTTTCAGATAAGCTCTCCCCTTTGAAATATGCACATACCATATACAAAAAATACAGATACTCAAACATAAAGACATCAGTATAAAAGATGATCATATTGAATATAAATTTTGTAACAACTGAATATAAACTTTTAAACACTAAACAAATTAAAGTCTACTTAGTAAAATTTCACAGATTTATCAATCAGTTAAAATCAAGCATATGTTGTTGGATGCAAGATCAAGTATAATTGCATATCAAGTTAAGACATATTGAGTTTCAAAAACTTCCATTTGTCTATTCAGTGTGCTCGCATGTGAACTTCAATTAGTTTCAAGAAAAATGTAGTTCTAAAATTATTATAGAAAACTTTGCATTTACTGACAGTAAGTCATCAAGAATTAAGAATTTCACAAATTTACAGGTTTATCACAACTCAAACATATCACCAAGTATCATGAGATGTGTGCTCATTGGCATATTTTTAGCAATGTGCACATTGGCATCTTCACATGAGTGTGCTCTTTGGCATCTTTTAAGCAATGTGCACTTTGGCATCTTTTAAACAATGTGCACTTTGGCATCTTTTAATCAGAGAGTTCATTAAGTAAAAAACATGCCGTAAACGTAACTTTCTATCTGACCATATTGCAGGATTTGGATCAGCCACTCCCAGACCAGTTGGCCTTAGGGGACTAGGTGTCAAGCACCCCTTGGAACTTACTTTCCCGGATCAGAAAGGCTACATCGACATATTCTAAACCCATTCATACCAGTAAAACATGACTTTCGATCTGATTCTATAGAAGGATTTCTGTTCGATCACTCCCAGACCAAATGACCTTAGGGGACCAGATGTCAAGCATCCCACGGAACTTACTTTCCCAAACCAGAAAGGTCACAGGTACAAACTTTTAAACCCAGAGATTTCTGTATTTTAAGAATTTAATATTCATCTCAATCACTCAGATCAACGTCTAAATGCTTAGCCCATATTTTCATTCTGATCTATAATTCTGATCATTTAGGTAGTCTAAGCAAAGTAAACTATAAAAATTCAGACTCACATATCTTTAAAGCAGTATTAAAAGCTACAAACATGTTGCTGACTTTTCGACTTTTGTAAGACTTGAAAGTTGAACATATGAAACTTTAATATAAACAAATAACTTGTAAAAGATCCTAGACATACGTTTTATTCAAAAGAAAGAAAATCTATAAAATTTTATTTTATAGAGTAAAATTTGTAAAGATTTAAATTTTTAAATTCAACATGCCTAATTTTGAAAGCAAAAAATTGAAACGTTTTTCATCTAAGGCTTTTGTAAAGATATCAGCAAGTTGATATTCAGTTGGTACAAAATATAATTCAATAGTACCTTCTTCCACGTGATGCTTTATAAAATGGTATCTCATATCTATGTGCTTGGTCTTGGTGTGCTGGACTGGATTGACCGATATCGCAATTGCGGACTTGTTGTCACAACAAATTGGCACTGTCTTGTACAACATCCCGTAATCACGAAGTTGCGTTTTCATCCAGAATACTTGAGCACAACAACTAGCTGCAACGACGTATTCAGCTTCGACTGTTGATATTGAAACGCAGTTTTGCTTTTTCGACGCCCAGCTTATCAGTCTGTCATCTAAAAACTGAAGATGACCAGAAGTACTCTTCCTGTCCAATTGATTACCACCAAAATCTGCATCTGAATAAGCAATCAAATTATAGTCAGAACTTTTAGGATACCATAATCCTAAATAAGGAGTTCCTTTAATATATCTAAAAATGCGTTTGACTGCTAAAATATGAGATTCTTTTGGTTTAGCTTGGAATCGGGCACACAAGCACGTGGAGAACATTATGTCCGGGCGACTGGTAGTTAGATACATCAGTGAGCCGATCATCCCTATGTATGTCTTTTTATCCACAACTTTTCCATCTGGATCGAGTCCGAGTTTGGCACCGTGAGCCATCGGCGTTCCGATTGAAGTAGATTTGTCCATCTTGAATTTCGTCAAGATGTCAAATATATACTTTGACTGGTTGATGAAGATACCATCAGGAAGCTGTTTCACTTGTAATCCGAGGAAGAAATTGATTTCTCCCATCATGCTCATCTGAAATCTAGAGGTCATAAGATCATAAAACCATGTACACAAAGATTTGTTAGTCGCACCGAAAATAATATCATCTACGTATATTTGTACTAAGCAGATATCAAGATTAGTTCTATAAATGAAAAGAGTAGTATCGATAGATCCTTTGGTGAAGCCGAATTTGACCAAGAAAGCTGAAAACTCATCATACCACGCCTGTGGAGCTTGTTTCAAACCATACAATGCTTTATCGAGAAAATATACATAATCTGGACGATCTTTGTCAACAAATCCCTCTGGCTGAGATACATATACTTCTTCTTTCAGCTTGCCATTGAGAAATGTCGTCTTGACGTCCATTTGATATACTGTGAAGTTGCGATAAGCAGCGAAGGCAAGAAACATTCGGATAGCTTCCAATCTGGCAACGGGTGCAAACGTTTCATCGTAGTCAATACCTTCTTCTTGTCGATATCCTTTGGGTACCAATCTTGCTTTATTACGCATAACGATACCATCTTTATCCTTTTTATTCTTGAATATCCACTTTGTACCAATTATGCTTTTTCCTTTCGGCCTCGGTACAAGTCTCCATACTTTGAGCGCATCAAATTGATTGATCTCCTCTTGCATAGCAATAATCCAATCCGGATCTTCCAATGCTTTAGAAACTTTTGTAGGTTCAATCTTGCTTAGGAAGCAAGTGAATAGACATTCGTTGGAAGTAGCCGATTTGGAGCGTGTAGAAACACTGGCTTGAGGATCTCCAATAATTTGATGAATTGGATGAGATCTTGTCCATTTTGTTGTATGAGGGAGAGGATCAATTACATCTTGAACAACTTCTAATTGAAGAGAGGGAGGTTCAGAAACTTCAACATCAGATGAAGAGATAGAAATAGTTTCAACTTCAGGAGGAGGTATCTCAACAATCTCTGAATCAGATTCGGGAACACTTTGTTGAATAACATCATTTTGTACTTCTTCCTAAAGTGATTCCTCTTGAACAGGTTGGTCTTGAATAGACTCTTCTTGAGTATGGTCTTCATGAATAGGCTCAGTTTCTGATTGAACATAAACTTGTTGTGCTGGTTCTTGTTGAACAGGAGAGACTGGAGCAGCATCATTGTCAGAGATAGATGTAGCGGAATTTGGAATAGATGAGCTCTCAGTTTCCTGATTCAAAACATTAGAAACATTTTTAGAATTAGATCTAGGCACATCATCATAAAAATTTTCAAACATAAAATCAAGATCAGAAAGATTAGTAGAGGGAGTAGAAGAATCCTGGTTATCCGGTGAAAGAGCAGGTTCTGAACTGATATGTTCAGAAACTGAATTGCCAGTAAAAGCGGGTTCTGCGCCTGAGTGACTAGAAACCATATCAGCAGCTTCGTCAAATTTTACATTGACACTCTCTATAACCTTTCTTGTAGAGAACAGAAAAACTCTATAAGCAGCAGAGTTTGAAGAATAACCCACGAATACACCCTCGTCTGCTTTCGGACTAAACTTGTTGAGATTCTCCCTGTCATTCAGAACGTAGCATTTACACCCGAATGACTTGAAATACTTTATGTTCGGTTTGATCCCGTTCATAAGTTCATACGGTGTTTTGTTAAAACGACGATGCTGAATTGATCTGTTATGTGTATGACAGGCAGTTGACACTGCTTCAGCCCTGTTAGACAAAGATAGACCTGAATAAACGAGCATTGATCTGGCAGACTCAACAAGCGTTCTGTTTCTTCTTTCAACAACACCGTTCTGTTGCGGAGTACGTGCAACAGAAAATTGTTATTGTATTCCTTGAGATTCATAGAATGCCTGAAAAGTATTGTTTTTGAATTCAGTACCATTGTCAGATCTTACCACTTTCACTTGCTTCTGCTTATTTGTCTGAGTTGTCTTGATGAGGTTGATGAGTACTTCAGGAGTCTCGTCTTTTGACTTCAGAAATTTTACCCAAGTATATCTGGAGTAGTCATCAACAACCATCAAAACATATTTCTTATGTCCTAAACTCTTCGTCTTCATCGGACCACACAAATCAACATGCAAAAGATCAAGAATAGCCGAAGTGCAGTGTTCAGGCTTAGGCTTGTGAGGAGCTTTCTTCATTTTTCCTTTCTCACAATCCTGGCATAGATGGTCTTTCTGGAAACGGAGAACTGGAAGACCTCTCACTGAATCATTCTTGACCAGGCGATCCATATACTTGAAGTTGAGATGAGCTAAACGTCTGTGCCAAATCCAACTTTCTTGAATTGAAGCTTTAGAAAGCAAGCAGATATCTGAAGGAATTTTGATCTTAGAAAGATCAATGGTATACAAATTTTATTGCCTTTTTCCTACCAGAAGATCCTTGCCATTATCATTCTTCACTGCAACTCTTTTGGATTTGAAGCTGACTTCAAGGTCTTTATCGCAGAACTGTCCTATGCTGAAAAGGTTGTGACTTAGACCCTCAACGTAGATTACTCTTTTGACAGTTATGTTACCCTGAACTAGGTCACCATAACCAAGAATCGGAGCTGTCTCACAGTTACCAAATTTCACACGACCGCAACATTTATCTTTAAAATTAGACAGAAGAGATTTGTTTCCAGTCATATGTTTTGAACATCCCGAGTCCAGATACCATAAATGACTAAGATGCACACACAGAAACTACACATTTTTAGGTACCCATATGCTTATGGGTCCCTTGTTAGATTTAAGCTTTTTATTTTTCACAGATTTATTTTTCATGCAAGAATGAAAGCAATTATCAAAAGAAGATAAAACACAATTATCAGAATCAGAACTAGAAGAAGCATATGAGATATTCTTTGATATATCAAACATTTGCTGAAAAGAATATTTTGTGTTTTTATTACATGAAGCAAATGTATCAGTATCACAAAGAGTGTCTACACAGTTAACTCCTAACAGTTCATATTCTAAAATTTGCTGTTTCATCCTCCAAATCTGCCTTGGTAACTTCCTCATAGTCCGATCTGAAGAAGAAAAATCAGAAATATTAGAATTTTCAAATAAGACAGTATCATGTTTCTTTGACTTCTTTGATCTTCTTCTTTTACGTTTCTTTTTATAAAATTGAGCATTTAGCAGTAAAGAATTATCAATAATTGAATCAGAAGAAGAAAATTTATCAAAGAAATCAGTCTTAGCATTTGTCATTAAAGAACTAGCCTTGGAGTGAAAATTTTCAAAATTTTGCAAGTCTGGAGGAGGTTTGCGCTTCCCATTGGAGGCGCAAACTGAGCTTTGCGCGTCCGACTGCATGCGCAAATTTTCAGTTTGCGTTTCCAACGTGGAACGCAAATGGCCATTGTTTTTCAAAATTTTAGCATTCTCCTTAGAATCTTTTGACAATCCAGAAGAAATTTTATCTTCAAAACTTGTTTTCATTATAAAAAGAAATAAATTGTTTTCTAAACAAGTTTGAAGATTTTGTTCTTCCAATCTATCTTCAAGATCAACAATCTTACCTTCTAATACTAATGGGGGAATGTATTTCTTAGTATCATAAGACACCGGAGATACATTTTCCTTATCAGTGTTAGCAAAAATATCCACAAAATCTGTTGATAATGAAGATTTATTGGAAGATTTGATATTTAAAAGATTTTGAAATTTTCTGAATTTCTTAGATTGATCAGGAAAATACTTTGCATTTTCAGAGGTGTAAACAAATGGCATTTCCATCCTCTTGTTTTTCATTCTTTTCACATTTTCTTCTTCCAAAATTTGTTTCTCAGTTGTCCAAAAGAATTTAAACTGAGGAGCATATCTTGCAAGAGTAAAGTAATCATATTCATATAAAGTAGGAACTTCATTTTTAGCATGATTTAAAAAATGCGGGTTTTCAAAACCAAGTCCCCACTTTTCTTTTATAGCTTCTTCACTCCTTGGTTTATTCATGTAAATGGGTTGCTCAGACTGTTCTCTTTTATACAATTTCCTTTCTAAAACAATTATCTTGTCAGAAAGATTTTTATTTGAAGAAGTCAGTTCATTCAAAGAATCATGATAAGTCTGATTTGAATTTTCTAACTAGACCAACTGCTTATTAAATTTCTCTTTTGTGTCAATTAAAATTGACTTTTCATCATTTAAATAAATTTGCAGTTTTTCGATGAAATCAGACTTTACTTGATTTTTAAACTTTTCAGAAACGAACTTTGAGCGCAATTCATGCAAAGCAGTGATAAAAACATTCATTTGAGATAAAAAGAAATTATAGTTAAACTCAGATATTACCTCAGAACCATCAGATGAGGTATCCTCTTCCTCATCATCAGATTTATCATCACCTATAAAGCACATAGCCGCAGTTTCCTCATTTTCAGCCTCGTTGTCCGAATGATCCAACCAGTATTCTTCTTCGGCCAACAGGATGGTTCCACTTTCCTTCTTTTCAGCTAGAGCCAACTTCTTTCAGTAAAAAGCATCATCCTTTATCACTTTGACTCTACAGTCCTTAACCATATATCCAGGCTTCCCACAGTTAAAATAGTTAACCACCTTTTTCTCAACCTTCTTCTGTTCAACCACCTTAGCTGGTTCATACTTTGGAGTGTATGTCTTTGAAGGAGCACCAGGTTCTATCTTTTTAGAACCAGAAGTAAACCGCAATTTGTTTCAACCAGATCTGTGCTTGAATCTCTTCTGATAGTGTTGAGTCAAAAGTATCATGGCTTTTTCCAGTGCTTCGCCATCATCATCTGTAGATCCATCATAAGCTGATTCGGTCAAAGCTTGCTCAGCCAGTTGGCTAGCTATAAGAGCAATGGGATCTACTGACAGAGGTTTATTCTTCTTATCCATTTTTGCCTTCTTCTCCATTACCATTGATTCTTCTGTCATCAAGATTTCGTATAACTCCTGAATTGGCATGGTTGAGATTCTGACATCATTTCTCATTCTGTGGCATGACTTGTTCCACTCAGGTTGTAAAGCGTTCAGAAACTTCAAATTAGCCTCCAATTCAGTCTTTTTAACTTTAATCTTGTAGAGATCATTGATGACAGCCCAGAATCGATCAAAAACATTTTTCAAACTTTCACCATCCTTGGCCTTGAACTTTTCAAAGTTGTTCATGTACCTAGTCTGTCGTAACTGAGTAGACATAGCAGTACCGAGCATAATCTTCTCAAGTTGTGTCCACATCATCATTGGGTTATGTTTGAAGCAATCGATTCTGTTATAGATGGAGTTGGGAAGAGCAAGGATCAGATTTGATTTGGCCTGGCTATCAGCTTGATGTCGTAACATTTCATCAGCATCATATTCCCTTAAAGCTTTCTCAACAGAGGTAGCAACAGAAGTTGTTGTAGCTGGAACAACTTTCCTTGGTATTTCCATAGGACCCTGAGTCAGTGATTTCATCATGTTCTCCCCATTTGGTTGCCTTTCAATAAAGTTGATAAATCGATCCTGCCACTGTTCGAGTTCGTTCTCATTGATCAGTACTGGTGGACGAGTATCAGACCCCAAAGACATCATGAGGTCATTTTTGTAGATTTGTGCTTGTAGAGACATCTTTGTGAAAAAAAACAGAAAATTTAGAAAATTTTCTAAGTATGAGAGACGCGCAAACAAGAGGTTTGCGTATGTAATGAGGAGCGCAAAGAAGGTTTTGCGCTTGCAGAAGGGAACGCAAACTGAGTTTTGCGTTTGCTTAGTGAAACGCAAAATGAAGCTTTGCGGGTTTAGACTTTGCGTTGCAGGTATGAAACGCAAACTGTTACTTTGCGGGTGAAAGACTTTGCGGGTGATGCACGAAGACTTGAAGAGAGAAACGCAAACTGATGGTTTGCGTATTAGACTAGAACCGAAAACTTGAAACTTTGCGTTTCCAAAGTGAATCGCAAACCTGAAAAATTCACTAACACACGAGTTAGATCACAAAATCTATGAATGAATGAATGCGGCGCAAAGCATATGAATCATACGCAAACTCATATGAATGAAACGCAAGATATATGAATGAGGCGCAAAGCTTATATGAATGAAGCGCAAACTTTACCAACTCACAAATTTTTGCAAGAACAAATCAAACTAAGAAATTTATGCAAAGAGAACACACTCTTAATATCGAAAACACCTTTCTAACACCTTTTAATCAATAATATCGATTAAAATCAACAAAATTACAAATTTTGACAAAGAACAGAACGAGAACGACGTTTTTCCAGAAAATACAAGATCTGCAAATTGATTATCTAAACAAGATTTTTATGCGAAACACAAAGAAGTAATTATGATCGATTAGCAAAAACGAATCAATTAAGTCCAATTTCAATACAAATTGTTCAAAATCCTGTCCAAATTTGATGAAAAAGCAAAAAACGAGATTTTCTTGAAAAATCAAGAAAATCGATCGAGTTTTCTGCTTCAATTCACAAATCCAGAAACTAAATCACTAATCTCTCAATACTCTCAAGATTCAGTATGCTCTGATACCAATTGAGAGTCCAAGAATCTCTAAATCTTTAGAGAGAGAAAGTAGAGAGAGAAAGTAGAGAAGCGGAAAGTGATCTGATGTATTGAAAATGTAAGTCCAAAGTTACAAAACAAAGGCTCTAAGGGGACTTAAATACCCCTAGCCTTTACAATACAGATAAGAACATTAAGCACAGTAAAAGCTAGAAAATAAATACAATGATTACTATAAAATAGATCTAACAAGAACAATTTGAACTAAAATTTAAACCGGTGTGTGTGAATACTTGAAAGTATATAGAAAAGAGAATACACAAGTATTTATCTTTGAAAACACACGGTTTGTAATCATGTAAGCACAAATAAATCTTGAAAAACATTTTAAAATCACACTTCCAATTCATGAAATCTTTTGAAGAATCGAGAAGTTGTTTGAACGTTTAAGAATATGTTTTTATATGATTGAAAGTTGTCCTTATTTCAACCATATATGAGATTAAGATAAGAAATTTAACCTTTTAGCTTCGTCTTAAATCTCATGAAGTCAACTGAAGCCATAAAGATATGATATTGATAGCTTCTCTCATTCTGCACAAGTCTCAAAGTCATGTCAAAGAACCTTTATTCACAAATTTATTGAAAATTAAAAGACATAAAGCAGTAAAACAATGAGAGTACGAGTTCTGATCTGAAATAATCAGAAATCATCACCTTTACTCCCCCTGAAATTATGCATCTAAAATATGTTAGTGAAAAAGCACATGATAGAGATCTACAATTCTATTTTGAAATGTAGTTCATCATATCTATCGGATGTAAAGTATTTCAGAAAAGTATGTACTCCCCCTTGATGGTTGATTTCCTCATTCGAGTATTGGAGTACAATCTCTTATCAGCACAGGAGTAAGGTCTTTTGATTACTGAAGTACGAGTCCTAAACTGTTGTGTTTAGAAGTCAAACTTCGTTGAAGTACGGGTCCTAAGCTGATTTACTTAGAAGCCTTGGTTCTCTTAGTCCCCCTTAACAGTAGGTGCCTGCAACACAGATTCACTTTTCGGCTTTGGTACCCACTAGTATTTGGGTCCATGAATGTTAGTTGTAGTTCTTATGGGAGTAACTGAATAAGAACCATACCAGAAATGATCACTTGTTTTATGAACATGATCATGTGTACGGAAATAAGAATAATAGTATTTCTTACCTGATAAACTGATTAATTGATCTCTCGTGTAGATATGATCAGATTTACCTTTACGCGCTTTGTTCTTCTTTGCTTTTGTCTCATGTACACATGATTTCTTTCCTTTTAGCTCTTCTTTCTTTCCATCTTTCTTTTCATCTTCAATTGGTTTCTTTCTCCAGACTAGTTTTTCTTCCTTGTATCTCCTTCTTCTTCGATGTGTACCTGAACCATCTATATTTCTAACATAGAAAATGTTAGTACTACGAATCTGATTAGAATATTTAACTGACCTCTTTGAAGAAACAGGTTTCTGATGTGAGCTTGCAACTGTCTTGAATGAACATTCATAATCAGCTGAATCATATCTAGATGTGTGGATTTGTGACTCTGGAGTCGTGTGCTCAGTCACCACCACCTTGGAAATGATATCTTCAAGCTTTTTTACCTTTGAAGAGTAACTGTCTCTTTCTTTAACGAGAAGGTCAATCTTCGTCTTGAATTCAGACTTCATTTTCTTCTCTTTCAGTACACTCTCAGATAGTTCAGATAGCTTGTCAGTAAGCTTCTTGATTTCTTCCTCAAAGAGATTTCTTTCTTCTTCAAATCCATTCTCAGCATTCTTTCTTCCATCTGATATCTCTTTAAAGAATCCAACATTCTTTTGCTCTATTAACCTCTTCTCTTTGGCAAAATTTTCCCTTTCCAGAATGATTACTTTCTCAAAATCAGAAATTTGTTGAGAAAGCTTAATGCATTTAAGCTCAATCTTCTTCTTCTCTTCAACACATTTTCTGGAAAAGTCTGAGAATTTCTTTGCAAATTCTTTCTTGTCACTCTAAAAAACATCTTTATCTTTGACCATCTTTTCTTCCAAATCAGATATTTTCTTTCGAAGTTCAGCATTAGCATCCTCTAGACTCTTAATCTTCTCCTCATAACTTTCAACAGATGCTTGCTGCTGGATTTGGATAATCTGATATTCCAAGTCAAAGATTTTATTTTTCAGCTCAGTGTTCTCAGTTTCCAAACTTATTACATTATCTTCACTAAGCCCAGAAGTCTGTTTCAGCAGATCTTCATTTATTTTCTTTAACGCACTGAATTCTTCTCTCAGTATCTTCCTTTCATCATTATATCGTTTTGACGTCTTTGAGTAATAATCAACTGAAGAAGCAAGATTTTTGTTCTCTAATTCGAGCTTGTGAATCTTTTGTTCATCATCATCAGAAAAATATCCCATCTTGAATTATCTGTTATAAAATAGAACTTGAAAACGATCGTTAGAAATTCAGAAACAGTAGATCACAAACAGAACTTTGTTCCCCCTCCGCAGACTTAGCACGGGAGTCCCTCTACCCGGTTAGCAGGTAGGGTCAAGGGGCAACGCCCCTACGGGGGTATGTGGGCAGCGCCCCTAGAGATATTTTTTTTGAAATTTAGAGGCCATGTTACAGTTTTGAAAATTTTCAGAAAAATATTCTAAGTACAAAACTCACAGAACAAAGAAAATTGAACTTCGCGCATAAACAGTATCTTGCGCGTTTTGTGTTTCGCGGAGATCAAAGGATATAAAAATACACTTCGCGAAAATAGAGTCGTGCGAGTTCCAGGTTCACGCACACCAAAGCTTGCGCGTTTCTCACTTCGCGCACGAGGTAGCTTCCGAGTTCTTGACCCTTTGCGCATTCGAGACTTAGAATAATATTGACAATCTTCACTTCGCGCTAAATGTAAACTCGCAGATTGTCACTTCTCGCAAGACTCAACTTCTCTCAAATCACTTTTCGCGCACAACAAGTAGAGTGAACAGTAAGAACGCGCACCAAGAGGCTTGCGAGTTTCTACTTCTCGCACAGTACAACTTGCGAGTTCTTCATGTTTTATGAAAACTAAGCCTGTGCGAGTTCTTTGATTTGCGTGTTCTTCATTAGCGTGTTTTCCAGATCTAGTGAGTTCTTCTACTATCGAACAAAAACTAAGTCTTTTTCACTAATTTTGATCCAAAACTCGTCCAATCCCTTTGAAAACTTGCAGATTGTGTCTATTCCATTCCTCGAACAAATTACAAATCAAGAATTTCAGATTAAAACAACAAAATTCGATCTTGACCAGTTCGTTTTTCAGACTTCGAATATGGATTTAAGAAAAATCCAAAATTCGGACAATCTGTTGTGAATTAAGAAGAGCAAATCAAATCAAAAACATTATAAACAACAAATCGATTCTAATACAACCAATTTCAGCTTCAAAACAACACAAGATTTCAAAAATTGAATCTGAACAGAAGCTTTTTCCCGTTCTTGAATTGTCGATCAAAAAATTCTTTAAAATCAATCCAATTTCTGAATTTCTTCTGCTCTGATACCAATTGTTAGTCCTAGATTCAAGTTCTATTCAATCACAAACACAATCAAGATGATAAATCATATGTCATTGATATTAAAATCTCACATATTACAAACTCTCTCTCTAGAATGATGTAACAGTGATCTCTTCTCTAATAAGCTCTTTCATGTGAATGTTACTTACAACATGAAAACAAAGACAAGCTATTTATACCAACTACATTACACAATACAAAGAAAGAAAACAAAATACAATTACAAAACAACATTGACTTTGACTTTTATTACAAAATGACTTTGACTTTCACTGAGAGTTGACTTTCAGCCTTTGACCTCTTGAACTTTCACCTTCAATCTTTATGATCTTGAATCCAATAAATATGTGCTCTAACATTGAGCATTAATGTTTAACTGACCCTGTGTTTCCAAAGCTCAATACTTGTGTATTATCTTGTCCATATACTGTCAAGTATTCATACACACCGGTTCAGTACTTCATTTGAATTTGTTATTACCATGTCTCATAACGAGACAATTTTTCGATGATAATACCCTCGTTTGTAATTCACTGTTATTGAGCATCATTCATCATTTCAACTTGAGCGTTCATTGCTTAACTGTTTATATTCGTTCATATAAACAAACTATCAAGTTCTTTGATACCCTAACCTTTCAAGTTCATATTTCGTAATATTTGATCTGATTGATAAATTGTCAGATTCTCAAAACAATTCTCTTGATTTCATTTCATTCATTCAATATCCTTGTTTTGAGAGATCTTCATTGTTCAAATGCTCAAATCTCATTCATATTTTTAATGAGCATACATTTTGACAATGTTATCATATTTGTGCTTCATTGTTCAAGTTAAATTGTTGAGCAACTATTCTTTTTAGGATAATTACATGGGATTAGTGTGAAAACTTAAAAAGAACTTCCATGGATTCACGTTAACCAGTGTTTCCTACCCAGGAAGTCATCCTATAGTGATTGAGGGGTGAAGGGTCAAAATCAAAGAGTGGGGGAGATAACTCACCCGGTTGAGTTTTTCTCATTGTGTTGAGCGGTAAAATGGAAAAGGGAGTTTGGTTAGAAGTAAGCATAATGATAAAAAGAAAAAAGGTGTGAGGACAGAGTTAAAAGAATATCAAAACTATGCACCAACCACTTTCTGAGCCGAACAGCCACATAATTTGATTGGTTCACATTCTTCGATGACCATCATTGAAACAGGCAGTGAGCCCATGCCAACTCTTGCAATTATCCCACCAGCCACTCGTTTCTTTCCCGAAAAAGAAATGTTTCATTTTCTTGGGGATGCAACATATCTGCTATTTGGTCTTCACTCGGAAGATTTAGATATTGAAAAAGAAGGAAATTTGCCCCACCTTCGCATCTCTTTCATGCACATTGAGTCCGTGTAATACTTGTTGCTGTCTCAACAGTTTACACACTTTAATCCTGTTGAAAGCTTAAGTAGCTTTAATCATTTTACACTATCACGTACACACAAGGAATAAGTTTTCTTGTTATAACATTCATAGAAAATTCCTTAGTGGTTTTTCGATGATTGAATGGAAGCCTTGGGGAGTGAACATTACAAAAACTCCTTTCCATTGTACATCTGTGGTACAAAGTGGCTCCGTGCTACTTAAAAGCATAATAACTATATCATTTGTTGATTCAGGATTAACACGCTTATTATATCTGGATTTGAAAAGATTCGGGTATATACATTTCTTATGAATTGACGTATACTCAGATCAAAGAGCGGAGATTGATAGTTTTTCATAAAGGAGGAGAATGTTAGTTTATCATAAAGGGGGAGAATCAAAGACAATGATGAAATTGAGGAAGTTTTGATGATCATGATGCTCACAATCATCAAAA
Organism: Arctium minus; assembly: GCA_954870635.1. Classification (NCBI taxonomy): domain Eukaryota; kingdom Viridiplantae; phylum Streptophyta; class Magnoliopsida; order Asterales; family Asteraceae; genus Arctium; species Arctium minus. The sequence continues at coordinate 43,902,727 of OX941089.1, read as the reverse complement.
AGGGGGAGAAATTTTCAAAAGTAAAAAGACAATTTTAAAGTCATGAAGAAATATCAAAGTGAAAAGACTTGTGGAAAAATTCAGAAAGTTCAATTTATTCAAGACTGATGAAAAGAAATCATTCTCAAAGACAAGTAAAGATGATTCGAGAAAGTTGGTTTTCTAAAGACGATCCAGAGATCGAAGAGATGAAGATATGAGATCAAATATTCCTCAAGGTTTTGAAAGATTCTTTTGATAGAAGTTCAAAGATGAAGAGTTTAATGAAGTTTCAAGAATTTCAAAGTTTTGTTCAAGAGTTGATGGATGATTAAAGATTTGTGAAAGACTTTTCAAGATTCTTCAAAAGATGAAAGATTGAAGATCGTTAAATCTTCAAAGTTCAAAGTTGTCAGAGTTACAGATTGAAGAATCAAGCGCTGAAGATGATTGTCAAATTTTTATTAAATCTTGAATACAAAGGAGGAGAATGTTAGTGTATAAAATTGTATCCAAGATTTATTGAGAAAAGTCAAGGTTGTATAGTCAACATAAGTCAATATAGTCTTTAAGAGTTTCTATACTTTGAGAGTTTTGTGTTGTGAGAGTTTTATATCCTTGTATAAATAGGGATATGAGTTGTAAGAGTTTGGAAGAACTACACATTTCTAAGATCTATGACATATATGCTTTCTCTTTCTACACTCTCTCTCTAGATCATCAATGTCAAATCTTGAAATGATTGTTTGTGCTTGAATTGGGAAATTACATTTTCATGGATTCTCTGACCACCTCCATCGACGAAACCACCAGCGCTGTCACTAACGCTGGTGAAGAGCTAAAGAAACTGATGACTGCTTGTACACTCTCTCTCTAGATCATCAATGTCAAATCTTGAATTGATTGTTTGTGCTTGAATTGGGAAATTACATTTTCATGGATTCTCTCACCACCTCCATCGATGAAACCACCAGCGCTGTCACTAACGCTGGTGAAGAGCTAAAGAAACTGATGACTGCTTGTACACTCTCTCTCTAGATCATCAATGTCAAATCTTGAATTGATTGTTTGTGCTTGAATTGGGAAATTACATTTTCATGGATTCTCTCACCACCTCCATCGACGAAACCACCAGCGCTGTCACTAACTCTAGTGAAGAGCTAAAGAAACCGATGACTGCTTGCTCCTCAAAAGCTGAAGCCTCCCAAGTCTCAACTCTTCAAGGAGAGCTTCTCAAAGTCAAGGAGGACTTGGTCGTCAATCGCCAAGAAACTCAACTCCTTAGGAAGGACGTCCAAGACTTATCTACCAAGATCGATTCCTGCACATCTATCCTACAGCAGGTCCTGGAAAAGTTGAATGCACCAGCTCCGACGCTCACTCCTTCTTTCACAGAAGATGACCGCACCTTCTGAATGTAGCTGTTGAATTTATTCATCACGCAACTTCATACATCCCTATGATTGAAGGCCGTCTCGACCGTCTGGAGGCTGAAGTCCGATCATTGGCCACTGCAAAAACTACCTATCGCACTGATGACCTCTTCCTCAATGATAATGACAAAGAGGGAGAGAAAGATGATGAAGAAAATGTAGAGGAAGCAGCTGCTGAGGTTCACTCGGAAGAACCTCCCTCTCATGTTGAGGGGGAGAAGGTTACTGACAAAGCCCTTCCATCTTTTTTGTTCAATCAAGTTTTAGTAGAAGAAGAAGAAGAGGTGGAGGAGGAAGAAGATGAAGATCTTGATCTTCAGGATCAAGATGAAGAGCAACATCAAGATGATGATGACGACGATGAAGAAGATCAGTTTCTATGGTGTTCTTCAGCAAACAAATCATCAGTGATAGCTTCGAAAGAAGTTGTCACAGTAGGGGGGAGAAATGAAACTTCTTCAAGAACCCCTTCCCAAAGCAAACCAAAGGGTTCAGCTGCTGAGGGAAGCCTGAAAAATGTTTCACTATCTGAGGTGGAGAATCCTTCTCAGGTATGCCTCTCACTTATCCCTATATCTTTCTATAAATCCCCAACCCCTGTTTCTTGCTAGCCTTTATCTTTTTTCTTCCCAATAAATACTAACTCTTTTTATCTCTTTCTGACCAGACAGTTCTCTCTCCTACTTAAGGAAAAGGAACTTCAAATAATCCCAACTTCTATAGCTGATGAATCAATAATCCCAAGAAGAAGAGGAAGAAGCCCTGCACCATCCAAGAAGGCCCTCTAGACCATCTCACTGGTCAGAGGAAGAGCTGAATAGAAGAACAGAGATGATCTCTCATCTAGAGAGTCAATGGCTGAAGGTCCCTCTTCAAATAACTTCTACAGAGCTTGATTTCCTGACTAAAGCTGAAATTGAAGAATCAGTCAGAGCCGAGAAACTGATCGCCGATTGTCAAAGAGATGCTTCTCTAGCTCTCAAGGTTCAGTCCTCTCAAGTCAAAGACAAGAAGCTGAAAAAGAATCAAGTGGAAGTCCAGGTTGCTCTACTGAAATAAATTGAAGATGAGCGCTGAAAAGAACAAGCGGTCAGCGATAACACTGTCGAATGGTGCAAACATAAAGTCGACTATCGCTCCGACCCATTAAAGATATCAACTGTTGTCATATCTGGGAGAAAGAAGAAGGATCGAACTTCTGTAACAATGGAGATAACCAGAGAGGATGGAAGCTCGAAGGCTATGTTTGTTTCAAAATTTGAAAGCTTCGGCTACATGGAATGGCTAGAATTCAAAGATGCGTTGAAGAAATCCAAATCAACCTACAGAGGCTATGTCGAAGGCATCCTAGAAGCCCTCATCAACAGAGTCACTGTTGTGTTAAAGGTACCATCTGCTCTTCATTCTAAGCCAAGGCAACTCAAAAGAAAGCCTGTCTCCTCCTCATCTGAGAATGTTGCTACCATCAGAAATGACACCTCCATCAAGTTTTCAAAAGAAGCTCTGTTTGGTCCTCCTCCTGATCTCTTAGTTATAGATCTATCCCAGCCTCCTGGTGGTCCATATCTACCTGGGCAAGTACTAAACAATCCTCATGGAATATTTTTCAGAGATGATGAAGGGGTTCTCAGATTTCAAAGAGTCTCTGAGATTCCCATCTGCCCCCTTAACCATCTCAAAGATCTTTTTTGTCTATGGTGCGACTTCTCTCCATTAGCTGAATCTATCAAGACAATCATCCGTCAAGAAGCATCAGAAAGAAAGCAAAAAAGAGAAGAAGTACCTGACTATATGATCAAGGTTCTACAGTCTTATCAACATAGATGATAGATTATTTTCTTAATTTCTTGTAATCTATTAGTTAGACTTACAGTAGTTAGTTCCTCACTTGTACTTATAATTTTCACATCTTGTAATTCTATCTTTGAATTAATGAAAATTTCAATGAAGTACTTAACCCTATCAGTACTGTAAAAGATCCCTCAAAATAGTAATTGGGACATGTATGTTATGAGTCCTAATTATTCCTTATTTTGAATTATAAAGTAATTTTCTCCAGTTACTTTGTCATTATCAAATAGGGGGAGATTGTTGATCCAAACTCTCTCAGTGATTTGATAACGGCCCTCTTTTATACTTATTGAAAATTACTTTTGTTAATATGTATTAGTGTTTCATCATCAACGATCAGACTGAGTTTGTTCAGTTATTCCTGATGATCTTTCTTTAAACATTCATATGTATTAGTGTTTCACTATCAGCGGTTAAATACTGAGTATGTTCAGTATCGCTGATAGTTTCTGATGTAAACAGTTAACGTAATCCTTGAAGACAAGTTTCGCGTCAACAAGATGTTCATAGCTGAATCGAAGACGAAGCTGCTGAACAAAGACAAGTCTACTAGTGACCTGATGCGAATATCAGTGAAGCAAAGACGACTCTACTCATACGCGAAGAAACCTGAGGAAAAGCTTCAGCGATAGCTGAACTTCTTTGTATCTCTGAAGGAAGAGATATTCAGCGATCGATGATCACTAAGCTTATGCCTCAAGTCTCTTTTGTCTTTCCCTGCACACCCAGTACGATATGTCAGAACGGACATACCTCTGTCAAAATTCGTACAACAACTCTGTCAACTACATTGTTCATAATGCGGCCGAAAGCATGTCTCCCAAAGTCAGACTCTCTCTGCCAATCAAAGAAAGACACGTGTAAAGTGCCCTGCCATGCATTTAATGCATAGGGTATAAATAGAAAGATTACCTCTCCATCTGGAGAGTGTGCTCCCCTCAAGCCTTCGGGACCAACACTAGGGGTCACTGCTCCAGTTGAGACCTGTAAAGACTTGGAGAAATGTAAAACTGTCTCAATCATAGAAGAGCCTCTGGGATTAGTCTTTAGAGTCAACAACGTCAAGAATATCTTCCTTGCATCAGAGGTGGCTAAATACTCTGATAAAACCTTAAGAGGAGTGTTAAGGATGATAGGTGTGAAGAAGAAAAGACACAGAGCCGACCTATTTGAGAGACTACATTTAGAGATTAGCTCTATGATTGAATTCAGAGAGTTGATCATGAAATTTCATAGGATCTGCTCTGGTGTTAGAATTTAGTTTCTTTCCTTGTAATTTTTGTTTGTTATCTTCTCTCAGTTTGTAACTTAAAATGTTTAGTGAGAAGTAACAATTAAAAGAGGATGATTTTCTCCTCTTCTCTTTTTATTTAATTTATCTCTACTATTTTGCAATTTTTTATTTTCAATACTTATGGGGAGATTGTTAGCACTAATTCTGAATTGTAAAAGTATCGAAAATAATCTGTCCTATTTTCAGAGGATTTCCAGATATAGTCTTCAGAGAGCAAGCCTGCCTCTGAATATCATTCCAGAGATAAAGAATTGCAGCAGAAGAACTTCAGAGATAACTTCATCAGAGGTACCTACATCAAAGCTCTGAAGACATTATCTCTGAAGATCAAGCTAAAGATTTCTACAAGTATTAATACAAGAACGGAAGACACGACACTTGGTGATAAGATTTACCTTTCTAGATAGGTTACTGTTCAAGCATGTCTTTAGCTTACCTTTTAGGTAAGACACTGTTTAAGCATTCTTCTTATGTCAGGAAAATACACTATTCAATTTATGCTCCTATAAATAGGACGTGCATCCATTGCTTAAAGTGTGCTTTTCTTTACTAGCTTGTAAAGGAATTATTTATATATACTGAAAAGTATTCAAGAATATCTTGTAAGATTAAACCACCTTTTTAGGTGTTCTTGATAATCTACCTACATTATCCAGGGAATATTAGTTTGTTCTTATATTTACTTTGTACTTTATTAGATATATCTTCTTATTACTGTGTGTAAATCTTGCTTTGATTTAAACATTACTTGCTTCCGCTGTTCTTATTGTAATTATATGTTTATATCATTGTCAAAAGACTAAATCTGGGATCAAACAACAATGGTTTCAATCAAAACTTCATCATCAGGTTTGGACGTGCTTGCATCGCTTCTTAAGGTCATGGCTTTAATGTGTTCCTTGTGAGTACCCTTAGGGGTTTCGGTGTCACTAGGCAAGGTGCCCATTTTTCTACCTTTCAAATCGGCGACAAATTGCCCTAATTGAGTCTCAAAACCTCTCAAGGTTGCATTGGTTTGGTTTATAAAACCCTTGAGTAAAGTGTTGTTCCCAAAGGTACTTAACAAGTTTGTAGAAGGGGGGGTTGAATACAAACACAAATTTTCAGTTTAATAAATTGTTTATTGATGAATCAAATCACAATTTACAGTTTGTTGCGGAACAAGATTAAGTAGAACTTAATCTAAACAAACTTAAGAATCAAACAGATGTTTGCAATAAGAACTAGAGATAAAAGGTTGGGAGAATATATAAATCAAGGGTTTCTATATATTTGGTTCACTAAGATAAAGGATAGAAGGCTCGCTTATAGAGAGAGTCGCAACCTTTCTATTTATACCCTATGCATTAAATGCATGGCAGGGTACTTTACACGTGTCACACTTTGGTTGGTTGCATGTCTCGGACTTTTTGAGACATGCTTTTGGCCGCATGATGAACAATGTAGTTCTTCAGAGTTGTTGTACAATTAGTAGCAGAGGTATGTCTCTTCTGACAAATGTACTTTTTGTGCAAGGATAATACAAAAGAAACTTGGAGAGGAAGCTTTATGATCATCAATCGCTAAAAAGTTCTTTCTATAGTGAATCTGAATTTGGTTCAGCGATCGCAGGCTCTTCTTCAAAGTTCTTCGCGTGTTGTGGACTTGTCTTGGTTTCATTGATGTTCGCATCAGATCATGAGTAGACTTGTCATTTGTTCAGCATCTTAGTTTTCGATGTCAGCGGTGAACGTCTTTGTCAGGAAACTTGTCTTTAGGGATTACATTTAACTAAATACATTAAAAACTATCAGCGATACTGAACACACTTAGTATTTGATTGCTGATGGTGAAACACTAATACATATAGATGTTAAACATAATTTTCACTAAGTATTTCAAAGGGTCATCATCAAATCACTGAGAGAGTTTAGATCAACAATCTTGTTAGTGCACAACTATGTTGGTCCAAGATCATGAAGTTTGAAAGTCAAAGTTCAAGTCAAAGCCTCTTAAAACAAAGTCAAAGTCAAATGCTCAAAGGAAATGTCAAAGTGTTTTAGTTAGTGTTAGTTTAGTTTTGTCTTTGTAATCTTGTAGGTATAAATAGGTTTTCTTTCTTTGTTGTAAGAGAGTGACAAAAGAGGCACTTTGAGTGAGTTCATATTTGTAATGAGAGAAATATTGAGAGTTTAAGAGCATCTTTGTAATTGGTTGATTCGAGAAATACATATGACATCTTGAATCGATTTGTTTTGTTCATCTTGATTAATTGCACATAGTTTGGACACACACAATTGGTATCAGAGCAAACCAATCAATTCAGATTTTCATTCTGGAAGAACACGCATGACCGTTTTCAGAAAGTTACTATTTGATTTGAAATTTTCTTGAAAAATTAATTTTGTTGCAAGAAAATAGCACCACAGTGATCGATTAGTGTTATAGAACAATTCTTGTTTAGATTTCAACATCTAATTCACATGAAATCACTTTCAATCTTTGAATTTTTGTGTCTTTTTGGTTGAAATACTTCGAACACTGTAATCTCATTGAATCACTGTAATTTTGTTGTTTTTACAATTGTTGTATTCGAAAAGTGTTCTAATCTTTGTAGCGACCAATCATGTGAATTATCAAGATTTTATTGCAGGAACTAAAGAAAATTGTCAAATTTCTTGTGAGTTTCTGAAGAACACGCAAGATCTGAATTTCGCGCAAGCATCATCATGAAGAACACGCAAAGTTTGAAGAACGCACAGACTGTATATGTTTTGTGTTTTTGTGCCTTCTGCGAGTTCTTGACAAGAACGCGCAAGTTTATTGATTTGTTCTCGAATTTTTTCTAAGGACAAAACGCACAGGGTTCTGGTTGCGAGAAGTAAGAACGCGCAAAGGCCTATCTGCGAGTTCTTGTTTTCTGGTTTCTTTGATCTACGAGTTCTTGATCTGCATGAAGTGATTTTGCGAAAAGTGAAGTTGTGAAAAATATTCTAAGTGTAGAAAGCGCAGAGTGATTGCGCGAAGTACTTCTTCGGAACACGCATGCCTCTTTCTGCGCGAAGTGGACTTCTTTGTTCTGCGAGTTCTGACACTTAGAACTTTTTTTTGAGTTTTTCAAGTGTTGACCATGTTTGAATTTTCAAGTCAAGTTTATTTCTGATTTTTTTGGATGATCACTTCAAATCAGTGCAAAGTTCAGGATGACTTCTAGAGATGCTCTTGCTATCGGAACATATGTCAAACCACTTGTCTTATTCAAAGGGGAATACGAGCAATGGAAACATAGATTTCTGGATTTCATAGATAGACACGACAATGGATAATTCATCAAACAGTCTATTGATGAAGGTCTCATGAAACCTGTCATACCTATTGTACCAGATGAGGAACATGATACTTCTGACAGTGAAGATGGTACGGAGCCACGAGTGCCCAAGACCAAAGAGATTGTTGTTGATGTTACAAGTTATACACCTGAGCAAAAGAAGAGGTATAAGGCTGATAAACAAGAAAGGTCATTACTTCTTCAAACCATACCTAATGAAATCTACATCAAGATAGATAGGTACAAGGCCACAACCAAGAAAATGTGGGATCAGTTAGAGAAGATGATGATGGGTTCTAAAATTGGAAACCAAATGAAAGTGGCTAATTGCATCAATAATTATGAGGAATTCAAAGCTAAAGATGGGGAAAGCTTAGAGGAAACTTATGAGAGATTTGTGTCTTTGCTAAATGAGTTGGCTAAGAATAAAGTCAAGAAGAACCAGATTGAAAACAACGTCAAGTTCTTAAGCATTCTTCAGCCGTAATGGAAGAAACACACAAGGAGGATGAAACGGATGAAAGATCTTAGTGACATTCCTTTACATGAAGTATATGAGACACTAAGACAGAATGAGGAGGAAGTTGAAGAGAAAAGTGGAGAAAATAAAAAGAGTGCAAAGCCGGTAGTTGATCCTGTTGCTCTTGTGGTAGATAAGAAGAAAGAGAAAGAAGAAGAAGAAGAAGAAGAAGAAGAAGAAAAAGAAGAAGAAGAAGAAAGTTGTGATTTTTGAATCTGTTGATTCTGATAGTGATGACTATGACTCTGATGATAGAGAAAACCTGAAGCAAGCTATACTTTTTCTGACTAGAGCTTTCCGGAAGAAATTTTAGTAGAAGCGGAGATCTAATAGTCAGAGGTATTCTTCAGGGTCGAGAAATTTTGAACATAAGGAAAGGATGGAAGGCAGAAGGTATGAGGAAAAGAAATTTGATGATAGGAGGTCTAATGAGAAGAATTTTGGTGAGAAGAAGCCAAAGAATAGATATTTGAATGATTATGGAGAAAAGAAAATTGATCAGCCAGTCAAGTGCTACAATTGTGGCAAGTTAGGTCATTTTGCCAAAGACTGTCGGATGCCAATTGTAAGGAACTCGGATTACTACAAGACAAGATGTTTCTGGCTAAGCAAAAAGAAGCAGGCAAAGCACTGATGGCTGAGGCTGATTACTGGCTGGACCATTTAGATGATGAGGATAAAGAAGAGACTACTCATATGTGCTTAATGGGCAAGGAAGTCAAGTATGATGAATCTGATGAGGAGACTTCTAAGGAGGTAAATAATTTTTCTGAATCTGATTTTTTAAGGAAAATGGAAACCATGATGGTTGAGCTTCAAAACCTATAAGCTAAGCTTAAAAAGGAGAAAAGTAAAGCTGAGAAAAATTGTCAAACAATTTTTGATCTCAACAAGGAAATTGCTGGGAAAGAAAACTTGATTGACTCTTCGAACAAAGCTGCTACTGTTTTTGAAAAACAAAAAGCTTGTTTAGAAAATCAAGTTTTTAAGGCAGTATCCAAGTTCAAAAAGTGTGAACTTGTGAAACAAGAGTTTGTTGTGCAATATAATAATTTGAAATTTGAAAACAAATCATTGCTTAAAAATATTAATGGTTTGGAAGCGAAGCTTTATACTCGAGGTCAAACGGATCACACCATTTTTCTAAACATACCAAAGGAAGAAACATATTTTAAAGATAAGTGGGGTCTTGGTTATGATAACCCTCATTATCTGAAGAAAGCATCCCGCTTTATATAATTTTGATTTCTTACAAGTGGCTGACAAATGTCCTCATATGAAACCCAAATTTGTTACAAAATCATCTGATGAGGTTGAGGCTAAGGAAAATGAAAATAGGAAAAACATAACGAGAATGCAACTACCATTTTGCTATGACAAGCTGAATGATAGTTATCTCTTTGAACAACCTAAATTTCTTTCAAATGATTATTTTCACAGTTATTCTACTGAGGAATTGGAGGCTAAACCTGTTGAAGCTAAAATTTATGTACCTTCACTCATCTTGGAAAGTAAAATTTCTGAGCTTGAGAATACCTTAGTGGATGAAAGGATTTTGGCTGATTTAGAAAAGATTGTATTTTCCACTGTGTTTTTTTAATTCAGATTTAAAATCTTCTAAGGATTCTAAATTTGATGATGATGGTGTAAACTTATTTGAGGATGAAACTGATTTTTTAAATTATGATATAAAGATTCAACAGATCTGATTTTTTGGTGATTGACAGATTTGAAGATTCAAGTAGTAATCATCCAATCACATCAGATGTCTCAACTGAATCCGATCCCTCGATTCAGGAAGAAACTCAAGTTCAAACACCTACTCAATCAATTTAAGTTGCAAATGATAATGCCGATCCAGAAGTTACACATTCAGTTGGATGTACGGTAATGCCTACTCAACAGACATCAAATGTCCAATCCACTGAAACTTTTGCACCGATTACTTCAACTGAACCCCATACTGAAGAAGAAGAAGAAAGTGGATATCTGGATGTTCAACATGATCAATCTGCGTCTAATACACTTCCTCATGTATACAAGTGGACCAAAGAGCACCCAGTTCATCAAATTATTGGAGATTCGTCAAAGCCGGTGCAAACTAGGTCTATAACAGCAAATGAATGCTTATTTGATTCATTCCTGAGCAAAATAGAGCCAATAAAAGTTTTAGAAGCTCTTCGTGATCCAGTTTGGGTTACAACCATGCAAGAAGAGCTCAACCAATTTGAAGCGCTAAAAGTCTGGTGATTAGTGCCCCGACCTGAAGGAAAAACAATTATTGGCACCAAGTGGGTATTCAAAAATAAAAAGGATGAAGATGGTGTTGTTATTCGAAACAAAGCAAGACTTGTAGCCAAGGGATGATTATGATGAGACGTATGCATCAGTTGCGCGTATTGAGGCAATTAGAATGTTTCTAGCCTACGCTGCATATAAGAACTTTACGGTCTATCAGATGGATGTCAAGACAACCTTTCTGAATGGATTATTAAAAGAAGAGGTTTACGTTTCTCAACCTGAAGGATTTGTAAGTGTCGACAAACCTGATCGTGTCTATATTCTAGACAAAGCACTTTACGGACTCAAACAAGCCCCTCGAGCCTGGTATGACATATTATCCAAATTCCTTGTCAAGTATGGTTTCTCAAAAGGTAAAATTGACAACACTTTATTCATTAGAAAGGAGAAAGCTGCTATCATTTTAATTCAAATATATGTGGACGATATCATATTTGGTTCAACTAATCCAAAGTACTATATGAATTTTTCTAACCTCATGGTGTCATGTTTTCAATTGAGTATGATGGGAGAGATGAACTTCTTTCTAGGGGGAGTTATAAATTTTGTTGCATATTATTTTTCAATTACATATCTTGTGATGCATATGTTTAGGGGGAGTAAGGAAATTGACTTCTGATTACATCTGATCATAACTCGTTCTTAAAAGTTTTATTGCTTTCATGTCTTTACTTTTCAATAAAGTTTGTGAATAATACTTTGTACTTTGACGACTTTTTGAATAAATGCAGGTTTTGAGAGGGAGCTTACATGATCATATCAATCATGAATTTCGAACTGACATTATGAGATTAATGATGAGCGTAAGGCATATTCTAATCTTAATCTCATACATATTTGAAAGATGGACAACTTTCAACTATGAAAACATGTTCTTAAACGTTCAAACCAATTCTCGATTCTTAAAAAGATTTCATGAATTTAGAAGTGTGATTTTAAATGTTTATCTTTATGAACTTTAATGTTTAACTAACCTTGTATTTCCAAAGATATATACTTGTGTATTATCTTTTCCATATACTGTCAAGTATTAACACACACCGGTTTAGTATTTTTGTTGACTTTATTATTACCATGTCTCAAAATGAAACAATTTTTCGATGGTAATAAACCCCGTTTGAAATTCAAACTTTGTTGAGCGTTATTTCATTCAAAACGTTTCTTTCAAGAATGTCTATATTTGATTCTTAGAGAAAACATCCAATTTTTCATTACCTAAGCTTTAATGATAAATCATTCATATTTAATCTTTTCATACATAATCATATTCTCAAACAAGCAGTTTGTATTCATTTCTTTCATTCAATATACTTGTTTTGAGAGAATCTTTCATGCTTAAAATGCTCAAATTTTCATGATTATCTTACTGAGCATGCATCTATCTGACATGTATTTCATATTGTTGTGCTTTAACAAAAAAGTTAAATCAATTGAGCAACATTGTTCTTTTAGGACAATTACATGGGAATTATGTGAGCTTAATTGAACTTCTATGGATTCACGATAACTAGTGTTTCCTACCCAAGCAGTTATTCTTGAGTGATCGAGAGGCGAGGGGTCAATATCTGAGTATGGGTGTGTGTTGAGATAAAATGAAAAGAGAGTTTGGTTAGAAGTGAGCTTAAATGTTAAAAAGAAAGAGGGTGAAAGATCAGAGTAAAAGAATATCAAACTCTGCACCAACTTTTTCTGAGCCAGGCAACCATATTACTATTATTTCACAATTTTTTCGTGAACTTCATTGAAAAAGGCAACTAACCCATGCCAACTCTTGTTTAAACCCCACCAACTAATCATTTCTTTCTCAACAAAGAGATGTTTCAATTTTTTGTGGGAACGCAACACATAATCTATCTCGTCTTCATTCGGAAGATGTGGATATTGAAAAAGAAGGAAGTCTTCCCCACCTTCGCACTTTGATCATGCACAATTGAGTCCGTGTAATATTGTTGCTGTCTCAATGGTTTACACATGTTGAGCCTTATTAACATTCATGTTTTAAATTCTTTCTACACAAGCACATTCACACAGAAAATTTGTTTTTCTATCAGAACGTTCATAGAATAATCTTGTTTTATTCGATGATTGAATGGAAGACCTGGGGAGTGAACATCAATAAAACTCATTGTACAATACATTCGTTGTACTAAGTGACTTTGTGTTACTTACAGGCATATTAACTGATTAATTTGTTGATTCAGGGTTACATTCATATTTGTCTGAATTTGAAAAGATTCGGATTAATACTTTATGAATTGACAGATGTTCATAGGCTCATTTGGAAAGATCAGTGGTCAGAAAAAGATTTGTGACATTTCTTGAAGAAGTTTTGATGATTTCCATGCTTTAAGTCATCAAAAAGGGGGAGATGATCAAGTGTTAACCCAGTTAATCTAGTTGATAATTAAACACACACACAATAAAGATCAAGAGATATAAAGATCAGAATAACATACCACAATCCCTTGAATAATCAATGAAAACCTTGTGTGTTCTTGATACCTTGAATGTAGGATTACAGAGAGAAACAACTACCTCACTAATATGATAATTATTGTAATATGAGGATTTTCCCTAAAAACCTAATAAACAAATCTACTTATACTTAGGCGTATAAGGCCTAATGGGCTTGGGCCCAATTACAAGATAACTTTCAACCTATTACAATTTAGACCCTCTAATTAACATTAATACAATTACAATTTAAACCCTTAACTTTAACTTTAATCTTGAATACAATTTATGATCCAACAATCTCCCTCTTTGGATTCAAGATTAAAAAAATTTGCAATTGTCTTCGGGTCTTCACTTGTCTTGAAAACTATAGTAGATATGACTTTGACAACTTCAAATCTTGTAGCTTTACACAGTCTTCAACTTTCTCTTACTTGAAGTGTCCTTCTGACGATCATCTTCAGTCAGACTTTTAATAGATCAAATAAGTTCCGACACTTTGACATCTTTGAAAACTTCAGCAATCTTTACTTCAAGACTTCAAAAGTTCTTATATTCTCCCTTGTTGATTATTCTCCCCCTTTGTATATTCTCCCCCTTTTTGATGAGTGGTGAGAATCATCACCATCAAAACATATCAGAACAATCTCTCCCTTTGTGTATGATCATCACGTAAGCACAATCTTCATGTAACGAGCCCTGTGTGAAATAAGAGCAGCTCCCCAAATGGAGAAAGTGATTATTTCAATCTTTTGAAATTCAAATAATTAAAAATGGTAACCCTGAATCAACAAATGACTCAGTTTGGAATGTCTGTCAGTGACACAAAGTTACTGAGTAACACAAAGTTACTTTATAAGGAGCTGGTTTTGATGTTGGCTCCCCAGGACTTCCATTCAATCATCGAATAACACATGGTTATCTATGAACGTTCTGACAGAAAACAAATTTCTGTGTGCTAGTGCATGTGTATGAAAGAATTAAGCATAGATGATTGCTTTTTAATTATAGGCTCAAAGTATGTAAACTTGTTGAGACAACAACAAATTATACAAAGACTCAATGTGCATGAGAAAGGGTCGAAGGTGGGCAACTTTCCTTCTTTTTCAATATTAGTATCTTCCAAATGAAGAACCAATAGCGTATGTGTTGCGTCCCCAGAAAATGTTAAACATTATCTTTTTGAGAAAAGAATGAGTAGCTTGTGGGGTTGTATGCAAGAGATGGCATGGGCTAGTTGCCTATTTCAATGATGGTCACCAAAGAATGTGAACCAATCAGATTATGTGGCTGCCCGACTCAGAAAGAAGTTTGGTGCAGAGTTTAATATTCTTTTACTCTGTTCTCTCACCCTCTTTCTTTTTAATGCTCACTTCACCAATCTCTCTTTTCCATCTTACCTCTTCACACACCAACACTCAATTCTTTTGACCCCTCTCCCCTCAATCACTCAGGGAATACTTCTGGGGTAGGAAACACTGGTTATCGTGAATCAATGGAAGTTCTGTTAAGCTCTCACACTGAATCCCATGTATTTTTCTAAAAGAACGTGTTGTTCAACAGCCTTTTGTACATGAAAGCACAAAGGAATACAGTTACACATGAAGAATGAAAACCTTGGAGAAGTCAAAAACATGTTGTGTTTTAACAATACAATTCTCCCCCTCAAAATAAAAGAGGTTGACAATTAAGCTCCCCCTCAACTTGATTTTTTTTAACATAAAATAAAACAAAACAAAGGAAAATAAAGTACTGAAGTGCGGGTTCTAATCCGATGTGATTAGAAGCCATAGTCACTTGAACAATCCAGCACGTAAAAGAAATGATGGTAATCATTTGTGAAAATGATTCCTCTATTGTTAGCAGCAGTTGGAAGATGTAGAAAACACAAGATTGAAACTTGGAATACTCCCCCTTGAATCATGAGTAAGGTCTAAAACATGTTCAACATACCAAGTTTGTTGATGAGAAATTGGAAGCTCTTTTCATCCAACGGCGTGGTGAAAAGATCAGCTAACTGGAAGTCAGTTTGAATAAAGTGCATTTCAATATCACCTTTTTCTACATGATCTTTGATGAAGTGATAGCGTACATCGATATGCTTGGTCTTCGAATGTTGTACCGGGTTAGCAGTTATGGCGATTGTGCTCTTGGAATCACAATAAATAGGAACACGCTTGTAGTTGTAGCCAAAGTTCCTTAACTGTGTCTTCATCCAGAGGTCTTGAGGACAGCAGCTTGCAGCAGCTACATATTCAGCCTCAGCAGTGGATGTTGAAACACAGTTTTGTTTCTTTGAAGTCCAACTTACAAGTTTCTCACCTATAAATTGACATGATCCAGAGGTGCTTTTCCGGTCTAGCTTACATCCTGCATGATCAGCATCTGTAAAGGCAATTAGTTCAAAACGAGAATCCTTTGGATACCAAAGGCCTAAATTAGGAGTGCCTTTGAGATATCTAAGAATTCGCGTAAAAGCATTATAGTGAGACTCTTTAGGATTAGACTGATACCTCGCACAAAAACATGTGGCAAACATTATATTTGGGCGACTGGCAGTCAGATAAAGTAAAGAACCAATCATGCTACGATACACCTTTTGATCAACAGGTTTCCCGGAGGGATCTGCGTCTGAGAGTGTACCATTAGCCATTGGTGTTTTCATGACTGAACTATCTGACATATTCAACTTTTTCAAAATATCTTTTATGTATTTAGCTTGATTAATGAAAATGCCGTTGGGAAGTTGCTTTGCTTGTAAACCAAGAAAGAAATTCAATTCACCCATCATCGACATTTCAAACTTTGTTTCCATTATCTTTGAAAAGTTCTTGCAAAATTTCTGATTTGTCGACCCAAATATTATGTCGTCAACATAAATCTGAATGAGAATCAAGTCCTCACCTTGCCTTTTAAGGAATAAGGTAGTATCAACCGTACCTTTCTTGAAACCAGAAGGTAAGAAAAATTTAGGGAGAGTTTCATACCAGGCTCGTGGTGCTTGTTTAAGACCATAAAGTGGTTTGTCTAACACATAGACATGATCAGGGTGATGAGGATCAACGAAACCTTTAGGTTATGCCACGTAGACCTCCTCATGCAGAACGCCGTTTAGGAAAGCTGACTTTACGTCAATTTGATAGAATGTAAAGTTCTTGTGCGCTGCATATTCCAAGAAGATTCTGATGGCTTCGATCCTTGCAACAGGGGCGAATGTTTCATCCTAGTCAATGCCCTCCTGTTGACAGTACCCTTTTGCGACCAATCGAGCTTTGTTCGTTACAACTACTCCCACTTCGTCTTTCTTGTTTCTGAAAACCCACTTAGTTCCAATAACATATTTACCTTTAGGTAGTGGGATCAAGCGCCATACCTTGTTTCGTTCGAATTGCAGAAGCTCGTCTTGCATAGCAGAAATCCATAAGGGATCACGTAGAGCTTCAGACGCTTTCTTTGGCTCTAAGGAACAAAGGAAGCTTGAAAACATACAGAAATTAGCTGATGCGGACCTTGTCGTGATACCAGATTGTACATCACCTATCACGTTATGCAGGGGATGAACCTTAGTCCAACGATGTGTGCTTGGTAAGTATTCAACTGTTTGTTGCATATTTGATGCATCGTTTTCATCTTGCACGGCAGGTAGATCCACAGATGTACTTGGGACATCTTGTACAGGAGTTCCTGATACTGAAGCTTCTGGACTAGCAGTTGAAGTACTCGTGACTTTGTTTCCAGAAGAACTATCTGCAGATACAGATTCAACATTAGTAGATTCAGAAACTAACGGTTTAGTTGTACCTGATGGAGATGAAGTTTCAGTGACTTCTTCGGAAGGTCCGGACATGTCTTCAGAAATAGCAGGGACCTCCGAGCTTGTTGTTGATGTAGATATGCCTTTGTCAAAATCTGCACAAATATCATCGAAGGCATCAATAAACAATAAATCTAACTCAGATGAATTGGAGTTAGAGTTAGAAGAAGATTCTTTAGATGTTGGTTCTATTCTGGAGTGAATAGAAGCTTTGTCCTTAAGACCGAGTTCTGAACTGTTGTGTCCAGAAGTCCTTGTAGAATTCTCATCAAAGGAGACATTCATGCTCTCAACAACCGTCTTGGTTCGAATAATGTAGATTCGATAATCTTTGGATGTCAGAGAGTATCCAACGAGATATCCTTCATCTGCTTTCTTATCAAATTTCAATAATCCTTGACGCTCTTTTAGGATGTAACACCTGCAACCAAAAACACGAAGGAATTTGATGTTAGGTTTACGATTGTTGATTAACTCATATGCTGTTTTATAAAAGCGCTTGACCACAATGGTACGATTCTGAGTAAAACATGTTGTAGCGACTGCCTCGGCCCAAAGGTACATGGGTAGATCAGAATATGATAACATAGTACGAGCAACTTCAACAAGAGTGCGGTTCTTCCGTTCAACAATGCCGTTTTGCTGTGGAGTGTAGGCTGCGGAGAAGTTATGTGAAATTCCTACAGAGAATGAGATAACTCTGCAATGTGTCATTCTTGAACTCCGTGCCATTATCGCTGTGAATCGTTCGAACTGGAAATTGAAGACGTACTTGGATGCGCTTGATAAAAGTGATAATCAACTCTGGCGCATCTGACTTGTTGCGAAGAAAGTCGAGCCATGTATACCTTGAATAGTCATCTATCATTACTAATACGTATTTCTTGCCATTGATAGATGATGTTCGCATTGGGCCACATAGGTCCATATAAAGAAGTTCTAGTGCAGATGAGGTCGATGATTCAGATTTGGACTTGAATGAGCTTCGCTTCATTTTGCCCATCTCACATGCAGAACATAGTGAGTCCTTTTCGAACCTCATTTCTGGTAGACCTTTGACCAGACCTTGTCTCTGTAGCTTAGCTATGGATCTGAAATTCTGATGAGACAAGCAGCGATGCCACGTCTACGATTGTGCTCTAGAAGCTTTGGCTAGTAGGCATACTGGACGTGTGGCAGATAGTGTAGGAAAATCTACATTGTTAGAGGACATATTTATTGGATTCAAGATCATAAAGATTGAAGACCAAAGTTCAAGAAGTCAAAGATGAGAAAGTCAACTTTCAAGTGAAAGTCAAAGTTTTTTGTTAATAAAGTCAAAGTTTATTGTTTTGTATTTTTAGTTTCCTTGTAAGTGTTGTGGCTACAAATAGCATTTGTCCTTGTAATCTGTAAGTAGAATTCAGATGTGGAGTAAGTCATGAGCGTATTAGAGAAGAGCTGATTTAGAACATCATTCTAGAGTGAGAAAGTAGAGAGAGAAAGTTGAGTTTGTAATTGTTTGAGATTTAATCAAAGACCTGTGATTACGATTTTAATCTTGAATTATGTTTTTACATTGAGAACTTGATAGAACTTGGACTATCAATTGGTATCAGAGCAGAAGAGATTCAGAAATGGATTGAATTGAAGTTTTTTTATCGACTTTCGGAAGAACACACTAGTTACTGTTCAGATTCAAATTTGTTGCTACAGTGTTGTTTTAGATCAGATTTTGGTGTCATCGTGGTCGATTTTACATCTACATAGAGTCTTGTTTGAAATATTTTGTTTAATTCAGGATCATTCTTGTAAATTTTGGATTTTTAGTAACTTTGAGATCGAAGTCTGAAAACCAACTGTTCTAGATCGAAATCTAAGTTTTGTTGGTTTAATCTGAAATTAATCGATTGGAATTGGTTCTAATTATGTTCGAGATGAGATCTGCAGAGTTTCAAAGCAATTGGTGAAGAATTGGATCGAAATCAGATGGAAAAATCAATTTTTTGTTCGAAGAGCCCAAGAACATGCAAGATCTGTGAAACGCGCAAGCTTCATCTGCAAGAATGCGCATGATCTGTGAAACGCGCAAGTTTTTCGCAAGAACGCGCAAGTTGAAGAATTTGGTCTCAAACACGCAAGGTCTTATTAGAGAGTTCATAAAACGCGCAAGGCGTTATCTGCGAGTTCTAGAAACGCGCAGATTGAAGCCTGCGAGTTTGAAGATTGGGAAAAATTTTATATGTATTGAAACGCGCAAGTAGGCATTTGCGAGTTCAGGAAACGTGCACGACTTTATCTGCGAGTTCCAGCGGAACAATAGTCTGCGAGTTTATTCGATCTGCGAGTTCTCAAAACACGCAATCCTTTGTTTGCGAGTTTCCCAAACGCGCATGTCTCAGCCAGCGTGTTTCTCAGTGAATATTGATCTGCGAGTTTAGGCTTCTGCGAGTTTCAAGTCTTCTTTAGCGGGACCCCCGTGCTAAGTCTGCGGAGGGGGAACAAAGTTCTTATTGTGATCAAATTTTTTGAATTTCTAACGATCATTTCAAGTTTCTTTTTGTAACAGATATTCAAGATGGGATATTTTGCTGATGATGATGAAAAGAAGATTGCCAAGCTCAAATTAGAAAATAAAAATCGTGCTTCCTCAGTTGACTACTACTCAAAGAGATAAAAGAAATACAATGATGAAAGGAAGATACTGAGAGAAGAAGTTAGTGCTTTAAAGACTATTAATGAAGATCTTCTGAAACAGACTTCTGGGCTTAATGAAGAAAAGGTCTTGTTTTTGGAAGCTGAAAACACTGAGTTAAAGAACAAGATCTCAGAATTAGAAGATCACATTGTCAAGTTTCAGCAAACAGAGGGTGCTAAAGAAAAGAAGATCTTTGAATTACAATTGAAAATTGTTGAAGAGAGATCAACTTTTGATAAAGAAAAGAAAGAGTTTGCTAAGAAATTCTCAGAGTTTTCCAGAAAATTTGCTGACGAAAAGAAGACAGTTTAGCTGAAATGTTTAAAGCTTTCTCAACAGATTTCTGAGTTTGAGAAAGTAATTATTCTGTAAAGAGAAAAGTTTGCAAAGGAAAGAAAGACCATAGAACAGAAGAATGTTGGAATCTTCAAAGAGATATCTGGTTAGAGAACAACTGCTGAAAAGGGCTTTGATGAAGAAAGAAGTTTGTTTGAAGCAGAAATAACGAAGCTGACTGACAAGCTATCTGAACTATCTGAGAGTGTACTGAAAGAGCAGAAAACGAAGTCTGAATTCTAGATGAAGATTGACCTGCTTGTTAAAGAAAGAGACAGTTATTCGTCAAAGGTTAAAGAGCTTGAAAAGATTGTTTCCAAGGTGGTGGTGACTGAGCAAACGACTCCAGAGTCAAAAATACACACACCTAGAAATAGTTCAGTTGGTTCTAACAAGCCAGCCTCAAGCTCACATTTGAAAACTTTTTCTTCAAGAAGGTCAGTTAAATCATTTGATTAGATTCGTACAACTAACATTTTCTATGATCGGAAAATAGATGGTTCAGGTACACACAGGAGAAGAAGGAGATATAATGAAGAGAAGCTGTTATGGAAAGTAAAACCAGTAGATGAAGAAAAGCATGATGAGAAGAAGGAAGATAAGAAAGGAAAGAATACATGTGTACATGAGACTAAAGCCAAGAAGAACAATATGCGAAAAGGTAAACTTGATCATGTCTACTCGAGAGATCAGTTAATCAGGTTGTCAAGTAAGAAATATTATTGTTCTTATTGTCGTACACATGATCATGTTCACAAAACTAGTGATCATTTCTGGTATGGTTCTTATTCAGTTACTCCCATAAGAACTGCAACTAACAATTATGGACCCAAATACTAGTGGGTACCAAAGCCAAAGACTGTTTCTGTGTTGCAGGCATCTATTCTTAAGGGGGAGTAAGAGAACCAAGGCTTCTGAACAAATCAGTTCAGGACCCGTACTTCAATGGAGTTTGACTTCTAAACAAAATAGTTTAGGACTCGTACTTCAACGTTGAAAGAAATGATACTCCCAGGCGGATATGAAGATGTACTCCGATACTCAGAAGTGGAAATCAACCTTCAAGGGGGAGTACATAAATTTTTCTGGAAATATGTATTCGGAAGATATGACGAACTACACTTCAAAGGGAGTTGTAGATCTCTATCATGTGCCTTTTACTGCCACATTTCAGATGCATATTTTCAGGGAGAGTAAAAACTTATGATTTCTGATTATTTCAGATCAGAACTCGTACTTTAATCGTTTTACTGCTTTATGTCATTTACTTTTCAATAAATTTTTGTGAATAAAATTTGCTTTGACATGACTTTGAGACTTTTTCAGAATGAGTGAAGCTTACAAGATCATATTTTTAAGACTTCAGCTGATCTTATGAGAATTAAGAATGAGCAAAAAGGTAAATTTCTTATCTTAATCTCAAATGTATCTGAAAGAAGGACAACTTTCAGTTATAGAAAACATGTTCTGAAATGTTCAAACCAGTTCCCGATTCTTAAACAGATTTCATGAATTGAAAGTGTGATTTTAAATGTTTTCATTTTTATTTTGTGCTTAAACGTTTCTACAAACCGTGTGTTTCTAAAGATAATCACTTGTGAATTGTCTTTTCTATATACTTTTCAAGTATTCACACACACCGGTTTGACATTTTATTCAAATTGTTCTTACCATGTCTCATAATAGAAACATATTTTTCGATGGTAAGACACCCCTTTTATAATTCAATATTTTTGAGCATCATTTCATTTCTAAACGTTCATTTCAATAATGTCTATATTTTGAGTCGTATAGACAATTTCTGTTATTCTTGACCATAAGTCTGAATTGCAATATCATTTCTATTTGATCATTTTCATACAATGTCAGATTTTCAAACAAGTCTCTTGCATTCATGATCATTCTTTCAATTTACTTGTTTGTAAATACTTCATTGTTTCAAATGCTGAAATTTTCATGATTATCTTATGAGCATACATTTATCTGACTTGTATTCGAGCTTTAACTGTTCTAGTTAAACCATTTTTGAGCAACATTGATTTTCATAGGAAATTACGGGTTCTTTGTGCTAGGACTTAAATGAAACTTCTATGGATTCACGATAACCAGTGTTTCCTACCCAAGAAGTTATTCCATAGTGATTGAGTGTGAGGAGTCAAAAAGAAATGAGTGTGGGTTGTACGTTGAGGTAAAATGCAAAAGGGAGTTTGGTTAGATGTGAGCTTAATGATTAAAAGAAAGAGGGTGTGAGATCAGAGTAAAAGAATATCAAGCTCTGCACCAATTACTTTCTGAGTCGGGCAGCCACATTACTAGCGTTTCACAATTCTTTGGTGATCGTTATTAAAACAGGCAACTCGCCCATGACAATTCTTGTTATAACCCCACCAACCACTCATTTTCTTCTTAACAAGAATATTTTATGGGGATGCAACACATAATCTATCTGATTTTCATTTGGAAAATCTGGATATTGAAAAAGAAGGAAGTCTGCCCCACCTTCGCACTTCAATCATGCACTTAGAGTCTGTATTTATCTACTGTTGTCTCAGTGGTTTACACAATTTTGAGCCTTTATAGAATCAATCATCAAGTGCTTAATTATTTCAACACTTGCACGAACACACAAAGAATTTGTTTTTTTGTTATAACATTCATAGAAATTTCCTTTGTGGTGTTTCGATGATTGGATGGAAGCCCTGGGAGAGTGAACATCATAAAAGCTCCTTTACAATGTGTATTTGTTACACACAGTGACTTCGTGTTACTGACAGGCATGTTAACTGATTCAATTGTTGATTCAGGTGTTACACATTTCTAACTTGTTTGGATTTGAAAAGATCTAGATAAATACATGATTACGGATCATTGAATCAGAGGCTTAGTTTGACAGATCAGATTGGTCAATGACATTTCTTGGAGAAAGTTTTGATGATATTGATGCTCTAATCATCAAAAAGGGGGAGAGATAAAGTTTGAAGAAATTTCCATTACAAGTATTTGTTTCAAGAGATGTTTGAAAAGGAAAGTTTAATTCAGAAATGGGAAGATTAAGAAAACAAATGTCCGAAATTCAAGATATGGGAGAGATATTCAAGATTTGATTGAACTGAAAGACTTTGAAGATTGTTTGCTGAAGCAAGTCGTGCTAAATCTGAAGATAATTTCTTTCTAAAGTTTGAAAGAGTATTGTGATAGTTCTGAAGAGATTATTGAAGATTGTTTCTACCATCTTTGGGAGAGAATTTTTCTGAGCTTATCAAAGAGGAATTTCATAGTGTTAAGGGGGAGATTGTAAATCATGTTTGTATCAAAGGGGAGATTACAAGAGAAGATAAAGGTTGATCAAAGGGGGAGTTATTTCAATCGAGCTTAAAAAGAGAAGATCGAATTGCTAAATCTTTTAGTAATGATCTTGATCCAAAGGGGGATATTGTTAGAGCACAAATTTATTGGTTTCAAGATCATAAAGATTGAAGACCAAAGTTCAAGAATTCAAAGATGAGAAAGTCAACTCTCAAGTGAAAGTCAAAGTCTTTTGTTAATAAAGTCAAAGTTTATTGTTTTGTATTTTTAGTTTCCTTGTAAGTGTTGTGGCTATAAATAGCATTTGTCCTTGTAATCTGTAAGTAGAATTCAGATGTGGAGTAAGTCATGAGCGTATTAGAGAAGAGCTGATTTAGAACATCATTCTAGAGTGATAAAGTAGAGAGAGAAAGTTGAGTTTGTAATTGTTTGAGATTTAATCAAAGACCTGTTATTACGATTTTAATCTTGAATTATGTTTTTACATTGAGAACTTGATAGAATTGGGACTATCATACATAATATAGATTTCCATGACGTTCAGCTTTGAAGACTTCGTAACCATCGGGATCCTCTAGGTAGCAATGAGTTGTTGTGAAGCGGACTTGATATTTCATGTCACAAAAGTGAGTGGTGCTAAACAGATTGTGATCAAGTCCTTCAACATATAACACTTTTTGAATCTTCACAACTCCATTATCGAGCATTCCATATCCTTTGATGTGTCCTTCTACTTCTGAATTTGCAAACCTAACTGCTCCGGCAGGCTTCTTCACATAGTTATGCAAGAGGTGCTTGAATCCTGTCATGTGGCGTGAACATCCGGAATCTATCACCCACAATCGACAGGCCTGCAAAAGAGACAATTAGTTTTGCTTAGGTACCCACATCAAAATGGGTCCTTTGCGGTTAGCTTCAAGCAATTCAGGAATATCAGCAG
The DNA here is from genome assembly GCA_954870635.1 of Arctium minus. Classification (NCBI taxonomy): domain Eukaryota; kingdom Viridiplantae; phylum Streptophyta; class Magnoliopsida; order Asterales; family Asteraceae; genus Arctium; species Arctium minus. The sequence goes on along the minus strand of OX941089.1, from coordinate 43,878,515 downwards.
GTTTAATTTTGACTCTCCATTCATAACGGGGTTTTGGAACCCATTTCCAATCCATCTTAACATTTAATTCCTGAAAATGCTTCTTAGATGTAGGATTGGCAACCTTAGCTCGAAAAACTTTGGGTTGTGTGGAAGAATTAGAATTAGAATTGCACTTAAGGTTCACTTTAGCTTTTCTTTTACTGCTTTTGGACTTAGGAGTGGAGTAGTATTTGAATGAGTTATCCCAGCAGTGTTTGCAATATAGATTCTTTCGAGCAAAATTCATAAACTTAGATTTATCGGAACAAATCTTACATTCATGTTTATCAAAAGAATTACTTTTCAAAATAACACTATCTGTAGTACAACTGTTTTGAACAAAAGTTTCACTAGATAACCTATCATTCTTATTCAAACTATTATCTTTATTCTTCTTACTCCTCCCAACTCCATTTTCTTTTATATCTCAAACAGAAACAGGAACATTGTTAGTCTCTATCTTAGAGGGTGGTTCTTTTCTAGAGCTACTTGAAGTCTCACCCTTCTCAAAAATACTAGGTGGATATTCAGGACAATCAGAGTAAACAACTTAAGGTTTTGCAGGAACATCAAATTCTGGATTAGTTCTTACCTTCCATCTTGGATCATTGAACATCTGTTTATCATTTGAAGCATTTTTAAACAAAGTAATTTTCAAACCATTGATCTCTGTGCAAAGCTCTTGATATTCTTTCAAAAAAAATTCAAGTTTAAACTTAAGATCAAAGTTTTCATCTTCAACCCCATCAAGAGACTGTTGCAACATATCAATTTGCTTCATCAATTCAGATGTATGATCACTCACAGAATTTGACACTTTTGTAGTAGAAACAGGATCAGAATCTAAGGCATTCATCATTTCAGAAAACCTTTCCTCGGTCATGTTTTCAATAAACTCCATTTTATCATTTTTAGAACAAGATCCATTCGTGATGACAGTTTCTTCTTCAACCTCTTCAACAAATAAAGGTTTAGAAGCAATGGGATTTGAGACTGATGGTATAGTAGATGGATCAACATCCGATTCATACTCATCATATTTACATGTAGTCTCAGGTGGAACTATGTCATTGTTGACTGATTCTTTTGAAGATGTGGTAAACAGTGAATCAAACTCAGCTAATTCGATCTTTCGAGTGTCATAGCTTTTGTTCAAATCACTGTATTTAAAACCAACTGTTTTAAAAGAATTTTGAGAATCAGTTTCACAAGACTTGTCCTTCCCTATTTCTTCTCGACCTTTGGTCTCTGTAAAAGGTTTAGAAGTACTTGATTCAACAAAGGTTGCACGAATGTTAGGAATAGGTCTGATTGCGAAGCCAAATTTATCAAAGTTATATAAATGCTCCGGTGTCTTTTTCAAAATTTCGTTAGTTGGCACACCCAAACCTGGTTTCAGTTTATAAAACCTTTCATCCTAGAGTTTATTGGTCAACAGATTTAATGTCTGCTCAGTCTGACCTCGTTTCATATTAATATCCTCTACTTGCTTGATTTTGGTGAAAGCTTCATTTCTTTCTTGATAACAAACTTCAAATTTGATTTTAAACACACCCTTTTCAGCATTAAGATTCACAAGATCCTTTTCTAAACTAGATATTTTTCTTTTTAAAGAATCTTTTTCATCTTTTAAACCCTCCTTTTCCTTTTCTTTTTCTTCCACAACAACTTTTAGCAAAGCATTTTCATCACGAAAAATCAAAACATCTTGATGTGCAGAGCTAAGTTTACCTTTCAATAAAGCAAATTCATCTTTCATACTATGTATTTGGGTCATCAAAGATTCAATAAGTTCAGAATTATCACTTACCTCAGAGTTTGCATCTTCGGATTGTGCCTCAGAATCTTCATCGTCACCATCCAGTTTTGCCATATAGGAAACTTGGGTGAAGTGTGCCTGCTCCTAGTCATCAGAACTTTGGAACAACCAGTTTTCTTCTTCAGCCATCAACACTGTTAGTCCAAGATCACTAAATCTCTAAAAATAGAAAGTAGAGAGAGAGCAATCAAAGCGTAAAGTATCTGTATTGAATGTATGCGTGAATAGTGTTACAAGGAACAAGACCAAATGGACTTAAATACCCTGGTCCAATACAACACAGTGTAAGACACTGTACACTATATAAGACCAAGCCTATAAATACAATGATTACTATAAAATCAGACTTAAGAATCTCCCCCTTAGTAATCATTGGCGCTTTGGTCTTCAAAAAATATCTTCTAAATCAGCACGGACCAACTAAGCGACTTTGCAAAGCATTCTGACTTTTAAAGAAAATTTCTTCTCATCATCTTTGAAGATCTGTTGTCTTTACTGTCTTGACAAGACTGGACCGGTTTGAAATAAACTTGAAAGAACAGTCGGTTCATCATCTTGTGCTCTAGACGATACACCTCTTTTAAATGATCTTGAATAAGTTGTGGTGATCGGAGCATAAACAGCAAAAGACAATTAAAGTTGAAGAAATTTGAATCTTTTGAGCGAATCTTGATCAGCAGATAAACATTTGAGTTCTTTGTCTCTTTATCATCTCCTTAACTTTTCTTATCTTCTCCCCCTCATGAGCTTGATGATCTTGATCATCTTGGTCATGCAAATGTTAGAGACGAGACAACTTAAGATCTGCAAAATCAAAGAAACAGAGAAAACAGGGAAGGTTTGCGCTACACGCTGGTGGAAGAAAGTAAGGTTTGCGTTACACGCCGGTTGCACAAAGCGAGGTTTGCGCGACCAACTGATGGCGCAAATCTGACTTAAACTCAAATAATTGAACCTTTTTAAGCTCTTTGACTCCCCCTACACAAATGCACTAGATATGACAATTCAAGTTAGCATCCATAGATGGAAAATCAGATACTCCCCCTCGAAAATAGATATGAACATTTAAGAAAATTCCTCCTTTTTCACTCCCCCTTGAATAATTCATAAACCCTTTTATAAAGATATGAGAACACTTGTAATATAAACATCAATGTAGAAAGAAAAATATACTGAATATGAAATTTGAAACAATGAAACAAGTAAAAATTTAAACACTAAACAAATAAAATTCTAATCAGTAAAATACCACAGATTTATCAATCAGTTGAAATCAAATATATGTTGTTGGATACATAAACCAGTTTCATTGCATATCAAGTTAAAACATTTTCAATTTCAAAATCTTACATCAATCTATTCAGTGTGCAATCATGCGAACTTTGATTAGCTTCAAGAAAATGCAATTCTAAAAATATAATAGATAATTTTGCATGTAATCACACTAAGCCATCAAGAATTAAAGATTTTCACAAATTTACAGGTTTATCGCAACTCAGAAATATCACCAAGTATCATGAGATGTGTGCTCATTGGCATCTTTTAGCAGTGTGCTCATTGGTATCTTGACATGAGTGTGCTCTTTGGCATCTTTTAAGCATGTGCACTTTAACATCTTTTGAATCAAAAAGTTTATTATGTAAAGAACATGCCGTAAACATTACTTTCTATTTGACCCTATTGCAGGATTTAGGTCAGCCGCTCCCAGACCAGTTGGCCTTAGGGACTAGGTGTCAAGCACCCCTTGGAACTTACTCTCCCGGATCAGAAAGGCTACATCGACACATCCAAAATCCATTCATACCAGTAGAACATGACTTTCGATCTGATTCTATAGAAGGATTTGGGTTCGATCTGTAACATCCCGCCTGCCTCGACAACAATATTGTCCGCTTTGCCCCTGGATTTAACCAACGTGTAGCGCACGGATTTGTTTCTGGCGACCTGGTGAGAAACTTCCCAGGGGGTCACCCATCCTGGGACTACTCCCACCCAAGCACGCTTAACCTCAGAGTTCCCAGAACCTGACGTGCTTGTGGCCCCAAAACGCGTTGTTGTTAGGAAGGCCAAGATATTACTTATAACACCCAGCATCACTCCTGTCCACGGCCGATATGGGATATGCCTAAGGTGTTACAAACACCCCCCTTGGGATATCACCTTGGAAGGGAATAATACGTTTTGGAAAACAAGGCAAACTGAGTCCAAGGTATATTGGTCCATTTGAAGTGTTGGAAAGAATTGGATCAGTCGCATATAAACTCAAGTTACCTCAGGAGTTGAGTGCTATCCACGACACTTTCCATGTGTCGAATTTGAAGAAGTGTCTGACCGATGAATCACTAGTCGTATCACCGGAAGAAGTCAAAGTTGATGAACGTTTGTGTTTCTGGGAAGAACCGATCGAAATACTCGACCGAGATGTCAAACAATTAAGACGATGCAAAATTCCAATTGTGAAAGTCCGATGGAACTCGAGGCACGGTCCGAAATACACTTGGGAGCGAGAGGATTATATGAGAAATAAGTATCCTCAGCTGCTTGTAAAGAATTCATCTGAGGAAAGCAAAATGTGAATTTCGGGACGAAATTCCTTAAACGGGGGGAAACTGTGACATCCGTCAGAAATTAAAATCTTCAAGGTTAGAATCCTTTAAGATATTAGAATAGTTCATAGAATTTACTTTTCTAGAATCTAATTAGATTGGTTAGATTATAATTTTTTTTTCCGAAATATTTCAGTAGTCTTTTAGAAAGCCCGGTTCGGATCAGTAACTGACTAAAACGTCCCATAAAATGCCAAATATTTTGTCACATGTCTAAAATACATAAAATAATGAGGTTTATATTATTTAGGTAAAAATATATTTATTTGTTAAAATTTACTCAATTTAGAGAGAATTGAGAATTTATAAATTGTCGGTTCTCAATTTATCTGTTTTAATTGAGAATTTATGTTGTAATTCATTTTTAAAAAAATATATATATTTGAAATGGGCTTGGAAGAGGCCAAGGCCGGCCTTCCTCCCTCCCCCTCTCTTTTTAATTTTTTTTTTTCCATTTGAAAGTTCATTTTCATTTGGTTATCAACTTTTCATCTCCTCATTCTCTCTCTCTCTCTCTCATTTTCGATTTCTTCATCAAACACCTCCAAGAACACAAAATTTCCAGCAAAATAAGGATTTGTTTAAGATCAAAACATCAAGATTATTGAAGATTTCAAGTTTATTTCATCATCCACACAAGGTACAAACCCTATTTCTTCATTTCTTCAAGTTTTATTCAATCTTGTTGTTTTGAACTTTATAAAATCTTCATGCATGTGTAGAAATATTTTATTTATGGTTTAGAAGTGAAATGGACATCATTTATGAATAAAACATTCATAAAATGATGCCATAAGATGATCTTCCATGAAAAACCAAGTTAAAAAGTGAAATATTTGAGTCTCTTGTTGATTATGTCAATTTTATCATGGGTACAACTTTGTGTACGAAAATTTTGATATTTTAGTTGGTTTATAATCAACATTTTAGTAGTAATTTCAAGTTTAAACAAACTCTTATGATAAGATTATTCAATCTTGTGTGATTAAGAGTCTTGAAAATTGATAAGTGATGAAAAATCACTTATTTGGTGTTCTTTGTCTCATGCAACTCACTTTGGATGAAATTTTGTAGTTATAAATGTGTCCAAGGTGTATGTTTTCATTCATAGATCATTATTTAGTGAAAAATGGTTTAAATCCAATTGGTTTCACAAGAAACTATGGAAAATGGACCCCTTATTGCTTAATACAAAAACCTTGGTCTACACAGCTTGCTGTCAAGAATGGAATTTCCACTTCCAAGATGTGTATCTCAATATTTCCTCCATGAAATTTGGGATTTTTGCTTTCATACACTAATTTGATGAGTTAGTTTTCAAATGAATCAAGAATCACTAAAAATTATGAGGTTTTGGTCATTCAAATGTATTTTAGAAGAAAATTGTGCAATCTGTCCCGAGCTGACAGATTAGTACACCCTACTTCTAACGACCATAACTCCCTCATAAATCATCTAAATGAGGTGAATTCTTTTTCATATAGTATATTTTTGAGTTAGCTTTGCATCCATATATGTATCACTGAATTATGTTGAGTTTTGATCCTCCAAAAGCATGCCACAACAGAAGTGCGCAACTGATTCAAAAATCAGTAACCTACTGTTTTGTAGAAATTATTTGGGGCATCAAAACACTTACAAAATTCATGAAATTTTACCTTAGAGTTCTTAATTCAGTATTTTAGCTCTTATAAAAAAATGGTTAGGATTGTCATTTGGGAGGTTGTATTTTGAAAGCCATTATGTGGTTACAATTTCTGGACAACAAATGCTGAAATCCAGAAAGATGGTTCTAAAAACCTCAAATTTATGTATTTTGGTATAAGAATGTTATAATGATCATCAATTCTTATTTTGACAATAAAAATACATACATTGGCATTTTATAAGACGTGGGATTGGTTAGTTAGGCTTAAGGGCTGGATTTGACATTTAGCACTCTTTGTGCATAATTTCTCTATAGGAATTTAGAAGCTCTGGGCTAGGGGAAATTGTATTGCGTATCTTGCGTCATTAATCGAGGTGAGTATTCACAGCCCCACTTTCATTGTTTTGATTGAACTTGGGGTGAAAAACATGTTAAAATTGAATATTTAAAGATTCATGAGGCTTTGTTGTAAAGCGGTTGGTGTAGAAGTTATATGACATGTATGCCAATGATATGTTGAGTTTTAAAAATAGTTAAGTCCCCGGGTACACTACTAGTTAACCCAGAAATGGGCCTATAGTATTAGTGGATAGCGCTATTTGGTCTGACAAGCCCACCTTATACTGACGAGTAGGGGTGCACTGTACTAGAGAAATATGACTACACATGTGGTTAAAGCCCACCTCTGAGGTAGATCATGGGGCGTTGATTTGGTCCGGAAAGGTTTAGTAGTGGCTCAACGTGGTTATATCAATGCATACCATTTTTCATATAAGCTAAATTATGATACTCATGAATCAATGGGTTGAAGTTTGAATTATGCGTATGATTTTCAAAGACAGCTTGTATATAAACTTGACTTGTGCATATTTAAAAACCTGTGAACTCACCAACTCTCGTAGTTGACCATATTTTGAACATGCTTTTCAGGGAACAAGAAGGTACATGGAAACGATTAAAGTTTATCTCTTGTGTAAACCGCATGCAATACTTTTATAATAGAGATTTTTGTACTTCAACTTTTGATGATGTAATAGGATTGTAATCTTTTGGAACATATTGTAAACAATGGTTGAATGTATGGTGGTATTTCTTTCTGTATCCTAAAGCTATGTCTATCGAACTGTCATGTTCCGTGTTTCCGCTTTAGCGAGGTGTGACACGATCACTCCCAGATCAAATGACCTCAGGGGACCAGATGACAAGCATCCCACAGAACTTACTTTCCCAAACCAGAAAGGTCACAGGTATAAACTTTTAAACTTAAAGATTTCTGATTTATAAGAATTTAATCATCTCAATTACTCGGATCTATATCTAAATACTTAGCCCGTATTTTCATTACAATCTAAAATTCTGACTTTTTAGGTTTTCTAAGCATTGTAAACTATAAATATTCCGAATCACACAACTTTAAAGCAGTAACAAAAGCTACAAACATGTTGCTGACTTTTCAAAATCTATTAGAATTGAAATTTGAACATATAAAACCTTCAATATAAACAAACAACTTGAAAATTTATCTTAAACACACATTTTATTCAAAAGAAAGAAAACTTGTAAACTTTTACTTTATAGAATAAAATTTGTAAAGATTTTTTTAAGCGTGTCTCAAATGTAATATTGGGTTGAACAAAATTCGGGAAAGATTGAAAACGCTCAGATTCATGAAAATGATTTGAGAATACTGGAAGACATCATTATCAGAAATAAATGCAGCGGAAATTAGGTAGATGTACTCACAGTATCTCGTTAGTCAGAAGCTATAAAGCTTTGAAGAATGAGTCCTAGACTCATTTGTCTAGAAGTCATAGTCGCTGAAGTACAGGTTCTGAGTTGAAGTACTCAGAAGCCAAGTTTCTCTTACTCCCCCTTAACATGAGGGGCCTGCAACTTTGAATCAGATTTAGATTTGGGTACCCACTTGAATTTGGGCCCATGAAAGTTAGTTGCAGTTCTTATGGGGAAATACTTGTTAGTTTTGACATTATAAGCATAAGAGAGATGATCATAAGAATGGTAATCACAATCATCAGAAGAATACAAAGCATAATCATCTGAACTAGAATCAGAAGAAGAATATGAGTCATTTTGGGAAATTTGAAACATTTGCTTTATAGAATATTTTGAAACTTTATTACAATAAGCAAATGAATCACTTTTATAATGTTTGTCTACATATCGAACTTCATCAGTCTCAGAATCAGTAGATGTCTGCTTTGCTTTCCAGATTTGCCTTGAACGAGCTCTCAAAGTCCTATATGTAAAAATTGAATTGGAAGAATTAGAACTGTCAGAAAGAACTTTATCTTGTTTCTTTGACTTCTTTGACTGTCTTCTTTTACGCTTAGGTTTATAATATTGATCATTTAGCGTAAAAGAATCATCAAGAATTTTATACTTAATATCAGAATCATAAGAAGCAATTTTACCCAAGCAACCAATCTGATCAACTAATAAATCTGAATTTTCCTTGGAGTCTGAAGAATTTTGAGAAAAGATTTTAAAATTAGAAACTTCACTTTTGTTTACTTGAAAATCAGAAGAAAGGCTAGAAATAGAATCTGGTTTTGGAGAAAATAATTTTTCTTCAAGACTAGATGTCATGAAAGAAAGAAAAATATCAGATTCAATTTTCTTTAAAATATTTTGATCTTCTATCTTATCTTCAAGATTGATGATTTTACTTTCTAATATTAATGGAGGAGTATATTTCTTAGAATCATAAATGATGGGAGAAATATTTTCCTTATCAGAATTAGAAGCATAAACATCAACAAAGTCATCAGACATTGAAGATTTGATAGGAGATATATCATTTAAAACTCTTCTTCCTCTCCTTGATTTTTCAGGAGAGTATTTTGCATTTTCGCTCGTATAAACAAAAGGAATTTCCTTTTTCTTGTTATTTGTTCTTTTCTTATTTTAGATTTCTAACACTTGCTTCTCATTCATCCAATCAATTTTAAACTGAGGAGCATAATGAGCAAGAGTCAGATAATCATATTTATATAAAGTTGGGGATTTTTCAATTGCATTGTTTAAACAATGAGGATTTTCAAAACCAAGTCCCCATCTTTGTTTTAAAGCTCCTTCACTCCTTGGTTTATTCATAAAAATTGTTTGTTCAGATTGGTTCCTTCGATAAAGATTTTCTTCTAATTTATTTATTTTGTCCGAAAATTCATCTTTTAAAGTAGTCATAACAGTCAAAGATTCAAGATAAGTCTTATTTGAATTTTCCAAATCATCCAATTTCTTTTGAAAGATGTCTTTAGTATTTTCTAAAATAGATTTTTCATCTTTCAAAGAAATTTTCAGTTTGTCAATCAAATCTGACTTTTCTGAATTTAAAATCTTTTTAGATATAAACTTAGAACGCAAATAAGATAAAGCAGTTATTATGATATTCATTTGAGAAGATATGAAATTGTAATCAAACTCTGAATATACCTCATCTTCATCAGTTTCAGAATCATCTGACTGATCATCTCCAACCAAGCACATATGAGCGATCTCTACATTTGAAGCTTCATCGTCAGAGTGATCCAGCCAGAATTCTTCTTCAGCAAGGAGAGCAGTTTCGTTCTCTCTCTTTTCAGCCAGTTCCAGTTTCTTCCTGTAATAAGCTGAGTCCCTAACCTTCTTCACTCAACACTCTTTTGAAATGTGACCCGACTTTCCACAATTATAGCAGGAAGTAGTCTTTGGCTCGGGCACTTTGACTCTTGAACCAGAAGTGAAGCAAGAAGTGTTTGAACCAGATCTTGGTTGGAACTTTTTCTGATAATGCTGAGAGAGAAGGATCATAGCTTTCTGCAATGCCTGGCCATCATCATCAGTTGACCCGTCATAAGCATTATCAGACAATGCTTGTTCTGTCAGTTGTTTTGTGATAAGAGTAACCGAGTCCACTGACTTCTTGTTCTTTTTGTCCAGTTTGGCTTTCTTCTCTAGCACGAAGCGCTTATCAGTCATCAGAATCTCACATAATTCATGAATCTGCATAGTTGAGACCTGAACATCGTTCCTCAATCTGTGACAAGTTTTGTTCCATTCAGGCTGAAAAGCATTGAGGAATTTGATATTCGTCTCAAGCTCAGTCTTTTCTACTTTAATCTTCCTCAGATCATTAATAATAGCACAAAATCTGTCGAAAACACTCTTTATAGACTCACTGTCTTTAGCCTTGACCTCCTCAAAGTTATTCATGAAGCGTGTATGACGGAGTTGAGTTGCAACGGATGAACCAAGCATGATCTTTTCCAATTGTGCCCATAACAGATTTGGATAATCTTTGCAATGATCAACCCGGTTATAGACAGAGGTTAGTAAGGCAAGCATCAGGTTATCTCTTAACTCTCGATCAGCTTTCAATCGGGAAGCCTCTTCATTTGTTGGAGGAGTCTCTTTATTAGGCTTGACGAAAGGTCCTTCAGTTAGAGACTTCAGCATATTATCTCCATTAGCTTGACGTTCTATGAAGTTCAGGAACCGATCTTGCCATTAAGTGAATTGGTTTTCGTCTACTAGAACTGGAGGACTAGTTTCAGTGCCTGAAGACATCATGAGGTCACTCGAGTAGAACTTATCTTGAAAAGCAAACTTGGTAGAATCCATAATTCAGAAATCTAGAAAAAATTCTAAGTCTGAGACTGGCGCAAACTTGAGCTTTGCGTGAGAAGCAGAAGACGCAAACAAGGCTTTGCGTGATAAGGCTGTGACGCAAAGTAGCTTTGCGTTATGCGAAGGAGACGCAAATTTATGTCCTCACGAGCAAGGGAAGAAGCAAACTTAGGTTTGCGTGAGGCACTTAAGACGCAAACTATTCTTTGCGTGATGAATAGAAGACGCAAAATGACTTTGCATGAGCAGACCGAGGCGAGAACTTGACTTCTCGTGAGCTGTTGGAAACGCAAACCAACTTTGCGTGAGTAGCGGGAGACGCAAACTAGGGGTTTGCATGATAAAGTAGTGGCGCAAATTAGCCTTTTCGTGATTCACGGGATACGCAAAGATAGCTTTGCGTGAACAACAGATAACGCAAAGTGTACTTTGCGTGAAGAACTAATTCTTTCTGTAAACAAATGAAGAACTCGCGCAAAGCTAGATGATCTCGCGCAAACCACTATGAACTCGCGTAAAGTTGAGATCTAGCGCAAACCTGCTGAAACCCATGAAAAAACAACACAATCGATTATAGATTAGCAAAATCAGACAATTTCTTGAACATATAAGATCGAAAAACACTTTCTAACACATTTTAAACAAACTTTTCGATCAACAACCACATTTTCGAAAATTCGTAAACTTAACAGAATGTTTAAAACCGTTTTTCCAGAATTTTCAAAAATCTCAAAATCAAACCTCAAAAACTGAATTTCTTGAAAAACAATGTGAATCAAAAAATTTCTTCTATCAAAATCGAATCCAACAAACTGATTTTCACAAAAATTCGTTCAAAAACACATTCGAATTTGATGAAAAATCAAGAAAACGAGCTTTTCTTGAAAAAATTCAAGAAAATGGATCAAATTTTCGATTTAATCCACAAATTCAGAAACGAAATTGATTTCTCTCAATCCTCTCAAGATCTAGAACAACTCTGATACCAATTGTTAGTCCAAGATCACTAAATCTCTAAAGAGAGAAAGTAGAGAGAGAGCATTCAAAGCGTAAGGTATCTGTATTGAATATATGCGTGAATAGTGTTACAAAGAACAAGACCAAAGGGACTTAAATACCCTGGTCCAATACAACACAGTGTAAGACACTGTACACTATATAAGACCAAGCCTATAAATACAATGATTACTATAAAATCAGACTTAACAAACACTTTTCTTTCTTCAGCTTTCTTGGCAATGAGTGACTTTCTTGCATAATACTCTGAGTTCTTTACCTTCTTGAACTTGCAGTCTCTTGAGAAATGCCCAAATTTTCCACAGTTGTAGCATCTTCCTGGTTCATCCTTTCTTTCTTCACACTTTTTCTCTCTCTTTCCTTCTCTTCTATCTTCCTTCCTATCTTCTCGGCCTTCCTCTCTCCTTCCATGCCTTGGTTTGTATCGCATCTCAGACTTCTCTTTCTTGTATCCATCATACTTTGGCTTTGAGTATAATTTCTTCTTACCAAAGCTCTTCTTGAATCGTCGAGTAATTAGAGCCAAGTCCTCAGAGAACTTCTGAATATCTGGATCAGAATCAACCTCCAGTTCTTCAACCCTTGAATCAGATTCGGACTCAGTAACCTCAGTAACCAGAGCTTTAGACATCTTTTTCTTTGACCTTGCAGAGGATATCGGAACTGAACTCTTTCCTTTTCCAGCAATGAGAGTCACGGACTCCTTCAGATTATTGGACTCATTATTAATCGTTCTCACCTCATCCTCATGCTGAGAAAGAGTAGAGAAGATATCAGTGACGTTTTCCTGAGCCATGTTCTTTGACATCTGAAGGTTGATGGAAACGTTCTTCCATTCAGGATTCAGGTTCTTGATGAACTTGTAATTTATCTCTGAAGCTAATTTAGAGATATTGTTCCTCCGCAAGTCATTGAGAATGATGTTGTATTTGTTGTAGGTCTCTAGCAACGTCTCTCCTTCTTTTGCGTGAAATCCCTCGTATGCATTTATGCATAGATTCTGCTTAGCTTGGATGGAGGCTTCACTTCCTTCAAACTGTCTTGATAGTTCATCCCAGACTTCTTTTGCAGAGTTCCGACTGTCTACACGGTTGTAGATGTCATTCGGAATTGCCATGGTCAGATAAATAAGAGCCTCTTCATCTGTCTTGTACTATTCTTTCTGCTTTTCAGTAAAGAACTGATAAGGTTTAGGAACATATCTATCAGGGATTTCTGGAGAGGTTTCAGTTTCTGCTTGTCCTGGTACTCTGATCATTGGATTTACCGGACCATTGATGATTGATTCCATATAGTCTCTGTTTTTGTGATTCAGAAACTGGATCATTCTCTTCTTCCATTGCTGATATTCATCAGCCATGAGGACAGGAGGTTTGGACTGAGAGCCCATTGAGAGAAGCTGATTCGACATCTTAGCTATATGGTTAGAAATCAAACTAATCTGTATCAAGAGAATCAACTAGATGAGATCGTTAGAATTAAGAGTAGGATAAAGACTACACTTAAAAAATTTCAGAATTTTTTTTTCCAAAAATAATTAAATGCAGTACTGCACAGTATAATTTTCAGATAAAATAATCAAAGAATCTCGCGCAAAAAAATACGCTAAGGCAGTGGCGCAAAAGGACAGTTCGCGCGAGAGACAGGTCGCGCAAAGTGTTGATTTGCGCGAGAAGGCGATGGCGCAAAGTGAGAATTGTGTGTGATGTGGGTCGTGCAAAGTAGAGGTTCGCGCGAGCCGCGGGTGGCACAATGAAAGGTTTGCACGACTAAGCACTGGCGCAAAGATGAGGTCGACCGGGAACATATCGACCGGTATGTTGCATGACCGGTAGGGTCGACCGGTAAGGGTCTTCGACCGGTGATATGCTATGACCGGTATTGGTCTTCGATCGGTAAAGTGATGTGGACCAGTAAGGTGTATGTGACCGGTAAAGTGATGTGACCGGTATTATGACCGGACAGGTCTTAAGACCGGTATAGTGTGTGGCGATAGGGGTGACCAGTAAGTATATTGACCGGTAAGTGACTGAGATTGGAACCGATATGGACCGATATTGGATATTTGACCGGTAATGAGTTTTGACCGATATTCCTTGCGATCGATATGAAATGTGTGTTAACCAGGCGAACGGAGTGTCCCCTACCGATACGATATATTCAGGTCGACCAATGTTTCGACCGGAACCGGGGTTTATGAATATCGACCGGTGTTCTTGAAGGTCGACCCAGAACGATGAATTTCAACCCAGAAAACACTTTAAGCACACAAATTGAAAGTAAAAATCAGACTTTTGTACCCAAAATCATGTATCGATCACAATGCAATCAACATTAATGATTAAAAATCAACTTTTAATACTCAATTTGAAGAACACAGAAGTCGATAGATATGAGAACTCAGAGTCCAAAAATCATCAAAAATTCAATTAATTGATGAATTTAAATGCAATTAAACAATGAGATAACATTTAGAAGCATGAAACGCATATAATCATATCAATTTTGTGCATAAAAACTCATAGATTCGAGGAATCGATTATCGCACAGTAGATGTCGATGAACAGTGAAATCAGTAAATCGATGAACACAATATAATCCAATAAACTTAATTCTTTAGGCTCTGATACCACTTGTTAACCCAGTTAATCTAGTTGATAATTAAACACACACACAATAAAGATCAAGAGATATAAAGATCAGAATAACATACCACAATCCCTTGAATAATCAATGAAAACCTTGTGTGTTCTTGATACCTTGAATGTAGGATTACAGAGAAAAAGAGCTACCTCACTAATATGATAATTATTGTAATATGAGGATTTTCCCTAAAAACCTAAAAAACAAATCTACTTATACTTAGGCGTATAAGGCCTAATGGGCTTGGGCCCAATTACAAGATAACTTTCAACCTATTAAAATATAGACCCTCTAATTAACATTAACACATTTACAATTTAAACCCTTAACTTTAACTTTAATCTTGAATACAATTTATGATCCAACATCAAGAAATGTTTGAATCTGAGGATGTTTCATGTTTGGTTTCAGGAGAGACATTCAAGAAATGACAAAGATGTGTTGGAGAACCTAATTTCAAGAAATGTTGTCTGAATAACAGTTTGTAATAGTTTTGGAGAAAGTTCAAGAATTCAAGAAATTTTGTTGAAGATTTGCTGATATTTTCTTTGAAGATGATTTTCTCAAGCAAAATAAGCTAAATCTGAAGATAATTTCTTTTGCAAAGTCTGAAAGAGATGATTGTAAACATTGGGGAATATTGCTAAAGTTGTTGTTTTTCAGATAAAGAAGAAAGGGGGAGATTGTTAAAATTATTGAAGAGCATAATTTCATACTAAGGAGAAGATTGTTCGTGAATGCTGAAATTTAATTTGAATCCAAAGGGGAAGCTTCAATGCCTATTCTTTTGAAGATCGTCTTGAATCCAAAGAGGGAGATTGTTAGTGCACAAATATGTTGGATCCAAGATCATGAAGTTTGAAAGTCAAAGTTCAAGTCAAAGCCTTTTAAAGCAAAGTCAAAGTCAAAAGCTCAAAGGAAATGTCAAAGTGTTTTAGTTAGTGTTAGTTTAGTTTTGTCTTTGTAATCTTGTAGGTATAAATAGGTTTTCTTTCTTTGCTGTAAGAGAGTGACAAAAGAGGCACTTTGAGAGAGTTCATATTTGTAGTGAGAGAAATATTGAGAGTTTGAGAGCATCTTTGTAATTGGTTGATTCGAGAAATACATATGACAACTTGAATTGATTTGTTTTGTTCATCTTGATTAATTACACATAGTTTGGACACACACAAATCTCCCCCTATTTGATGATGACAAAGCAATAAGAGAAAATTACTTTTAATTCAAAATATAAGGATAGTTTGGACTCATAACATACTTGTCCCAATTACTATTTTGAGGGATATTTTACAGTAATGATGGAGTAAATTACTTCATTGAAATTTTCATTGATTCGTAAATAATGATTACAAAGAGAATGTGAAAATTACAACTAGAAGTGAAGTTCTATACTACTGTAAGCCTAACTAATAGATTACAAGAGAAAGGGGTACCATATCAGCTAAGTTGGTTCTTCCTTAACAGGGAACTCTTCTACTACAATCATATGATCAGGTATCTCTTCTTCTCTCTGTCTTCGATCAGATGCTTCCTTTCGAATAAGAGTCTTGATGAGAGTCCATGATGTTGAATTGTCGCACCATATGTAGAGAAGATCTTTCAGGTGTGCAAGAGGGCAGATAGGGATTTCTGAGGCCCTTTGAAACCTGATGTTTTCCTCGTTATCATGGAAGAATATCTCCAAGGGTTCATTTATCACTTTCCCAGGTTTGAGAGCTTTACCATGGGGTAGTGATAAGTCAAGAGCTGAGAGATCAGGAGGAGGTCTAACTGCTATTTCCCTGGAGAATTTAATGATGGTCTCATTCCTGATTACAACATCATTATCAGAGAGAGAGAGATAGACATTTTTCTTTCTGGAAGATCTTGGCTTCTATGGAAGAGCTGAGGGCACGTTCATTCTTGCAGTGACTTTGTTGATAAGAGCATTGAGTAGTTCTTCAACATTGCCTCTGAATTTGGACTTTGATTTCTTCAGTGCTTCCTTAAACTCCAACCATTCATAGAATCCAAAGGCCTCCATTTTTGAAAGGAACATGGCTTTTGTAGTACCATCTCTTCTGAATATCTCCATGGTGATAGTCTGTTGGTTGTTCTTCCTTATCCCTGAGATGGTCACGACAGAGATCTTTGAAGGGTCAGACCTGGGAAGATGCTTATTTCTGCACCAAGAAAGTTCACTATCGCTGATTTCCTTTGCTTTTCTGTTCATCTCCTCTATCTCCTTAAGAACTGCTCCTTGCACTTTCACCGGGTTCTTTTTCAGCTTCTTGTCTTTAACCAAGGTTGATTGTACCTTAAGGGCTAATGAAGATTCCTCTTGGCATTCAGCTATTAATCGTTCAACCTTGATTGACTCTCCTATTTCTTCCAGTTTCAGGAAAGTCAGTTCTTCAGCAGAGGATTGCGGAGGGATCTTCAGTCGTTGACTCTCGACATGAAGAATCATCTCCACCGCCTTTGGATATCATCCTCTGACCTTGTGATAAGTCGATAGGGTCTTCTTGGGTGGTTCAAGGATTCTTCTTCTTCTTCTTCATCATCAACCTCTCGGATAGAGACTGGATTATTTGATCATCAGCTGGGGTAGCTGGGATTATTTGCAAAGAGGTTTCCTTAAGCAGGGGAGAGAACTGTCTAAGCAAAAATAAAGGTAGGTTAGTGTATGTATTTAGAAATCTAGAGATAAATGCTTAGAAATGAGAGATGGGCTTTAGGTGAGAAAAGAAGGAGAGGGGAATAATAGAAAGACATACCTAAGAAGGTAACTCCCCCTCAGATGTTGACAGTAATTTCAGATTTCCTTTGGTAGCAATCCCCTTTTTCTTGCCGTGGGTGGAGGAATCTGAAGGCTTATCTTGTCTCGCCCCTGCTTATTTTATTACGACGCCCTTCATCGCTGGAACTGGAGCACTGAGTGACGCAAGGGTGAACCATTGAGAATGATCGTCCTCGTCATCATCATCGTCAACGATGTTGTCCTTGGATCCTTGATCCTCTATATCAAGTTCTTCTTCATATTCTTCTTCTTCCTCTTCGTGTACTTCTTCAATGAGCAGTGGAGAGGAGGAGGGAGGTGCTTGATCTTCAGCTGATTTCTTAGTTGTCATCTCTCCCTCAACATGAGAAGGAGGTTCTTCCATATTCATCTCTGTGTCGATCGCTACATCTTTGACGATCGCGACATTTTCTTCATTAGTATCCTTTCCCCTTCTTTGTCATAATCAAGGGAGGCATCTTTATCAGCAGCAACATCGGCATCAGCAGGATCAGTAACATGGGATCTGTGGGCATCAGCCTGCAGTCCTTTCAATCGTTCTTCAAGATCCAGAATGAGAGACGTTGTCCCGAAGATAAAATCGGCAACTAATGTCAGGGATAACCTATTGTGATTCTAGATTCAAGCATTTAACATCGATAGATCAATGATTATGAACAAGAATCTAGAGAGAGAAAGTAGTCACAAGTGTTTAGTCATATATCTCACAAAGGAAAATTACAAGACTTGGAATACGTACATACTTGCTTACAAGACCAAAGACAAATGTATTTATATGGGTCAAACATAAGCCTTAACCACATACAATACACAGGACAAAGTGAAACAAACTTACAAGACAAAAGTCAAACTTACAAGACAAATTGATTCAATCATTGTTGGATCCCAGATTTAATCTCACAACAATGATATAAACAATAAGAGTAATAACAGCGGAAGCAATATAGTTTAATATCAAAGGAGATTGAAATATCACAGTTCATAAAGAAGATAATAGATAAACAAGATATTCTTGGAATAAAATATTCAATTTATATTATCATATATAAGACTTCTTAAGCACACTTTGAACAATAAGGTGATGGTCCTATTTATAGGACCATAAAGTAAGCAGTGTACTTATCTGACAAATAGAAGCATGCTTGAACAGTGTCTTACCTAAAAGCTAAGATCAAGACATGCTTGAACAGTGACCTACTCAAGAAAGTAAATCTTATCACTAGGTGCCATGTCATATGTTCTTCTTTGTCATGAAATTCAGAGTGAACATCTTCAGAGCTCTGAAATAGGATCTCTGATGAGGAGCTCTTTGATGTCTTTCCGTGAGACTGTCTCTGAACTGACTTCAGAGACAGACTTCCTTTCTCCGAGACTGACTCTGAACTGACTTCAGAGACAGACTTGCTTTCTCCACTGATGTTCCTTGAAAGTCTTTAGATGAAGACTGTTATTTTCAATACTTTCATTGGTTCAGATTTGGGGCTAACAATCTCCCCCTAAGTACTGAAAATAAATATAGGACACAGAGATTATTTAAACTAGAAAGCGAAGAGGAGAAAGTTATCCTCTGTAAATATTACTTTTAAAAATAATTTGGAATTACAAAAGAGAATAATATTCAAAAATTAATCAGAACCTATCACTAGAACATATCCTATGAAACTTCATGATGAGCTCTCTGAAGTTAATCATTGAGCCAATTTCCAAGTCTAGTTTTGCCAGTAGGTCTGCTCTGTGTTGTTCTTTCTTTACTTGAATCAACTTTTGTATGCCTTTCAAGGTTTGATCAGAATACTTTTCTACTTGCGAAGCTAGAAAGATTTTCTTCTCTTGGTTCACTCTGTAGATGAAACCAAGAGGTTCTTCAATGATTGATCCAGTCTTCTGTTTGTCCAGGTTTTCGATGGTTTCCACTGGTTTAGTCACTCCTAGCTTTTCTTCACCCAAGTTCAGAGCAATCTGAAAGTCACGTTTGGCTTTGTGTTTGATATAAGCTTCCATTGCTCGTCTTACTTCAACCATGCTCATTCTTATCTCCCTTCTTCCTGAATCGTATCTCGCAGAGCAATAGGCATATAGATGAGTGAGATCATATGGATTTAGATTTACGAGATCATTATCATTGAACTCGTAAATCTTCTGATCAGATCGAGTCACCACATAATGCCTATATATGATTTTGTTGAAGGCGAATGTCTTTTCAGTGATTTTCTCAACTTTTATTATGGGAGCATCGTTGAGAACCGCCATTCTTGGTGATGTCTTTGCTTGTATGAATCTTCGTTCGTAATCTGGCATATCTTCTCTGATTCTTGGATTCAGAGGGATTACATGAGTGTCTTGCATATTGAACTCGCAGTAGATATGCCGAAATTGATCTTCTATCGATGCTTCAGGAGTGGATTGTAAGAATGTGGGAGGTTGAGTGAATACCTTGGATGGTAAACCGATGCTTGTCTTCTGAATAAGATTCTCTTGAGGAGCCTGTTCATCAACAACCATGGTTTCTTCGTCCTTGTGCTGTGACTGAGTTATCTCTGAAGGCTGTTCAGAGATATATCCATCTATCTCTGGTGATTCTCTTAATTCTGAAGCTGTTGAGGTATGATGAGGTTGAGCGTGTTTGAAAACATACTCTTCGACATCAATTACTTCGATCTAATCTCCAGCAGCTTCTTCTGCTCTGTCAGAATCTGAGTTCTGTTCTTTCTCAGACTCTGAGTTGAAGGCATCTCTCATCACCATTGGTGGTCTTTCGGGTGATGAGAATGCATCTTTAGAGGACGTACAGAAGTCTACAAGTTGTTCGTTTTCTTCCTCTTCCAGAGCTCCAATTTTCTCTGGAGTTGCATTGGTTACTGGAGTGATTGGAACACCTGGTGTTGATGATGCAAAAAGTATTACCGGTGTTGGGAATGTTTGCAAAGTTTGGTTGTCATAAGAAGAGGTGGTGTTCCTCTCTGGTTCCTTCTCTTGAACTCCTTTGGTTGGTGGAGTAGAGGCACTTTCATTTACTGGTGTAGAGGGAGCAGCTTTAGAGGTGTGTTCGGTTGTATCTCTGATCTCCCTATCGTGTGATTCAGAGGCCTCATCATCATCTGATTCCTCAGAATCATTAAATCTGGCTTTCTTCGCTGCTTTGCTACAAATCCCACCAGAAAACTTGCGTTTGTATTTGGAAGAGTCTGGTTCAGCGATTCCTTTTCCTTTGGGGTCAAGAAGAGCCTTCTGAATGGATTCAATTGCTTCTGAAGCCGTAGTTCTGATTTCAGCAACCTGGTCCTCTGATTTATAGTGATGAAGTTCAAGAGTAGCTTTGACCTGCTTCTGAGCAATAGTAGAGATCTTGGAAGAACATGTTAGCATTCTGCTCATGATTGCGGATTTGAATGAGGCCAGATCACTTTTGGTGTTGAGGTCTTCAGTAGTCCAGGGTGGTGGTTGTGGTGTTACTGATGGTGCGCTGACTGCTGGAATAGAGGCTTGAATTGTTTCTTTGATGAGGTCAGAGATAGAGACCATTTGGTCTGTTGAGAGTGAAGATGATCTGGTGGCTACTACCGCGTCCCTTGGTTCTTGCAGAGCCTTCTAAACATCAATGGTTGTAGTTGCTTGATTTTTAAGAGCAGCATTCTGAGCTTTGAGAGCGGCTACTTCCAGGGATGATTCAGCCTTCTGTTTGAACAGTTCTTGTTCCAACTCTTGGATTCTGTTTGAGGAGTCCAAAAGTTGGGTCTTCAGAGTGGAAACCTCTGCTCTGAGGTTGGTGTTTTTCAGAGCGAAGATCAGAGGTCTCTGAACCGTTAATTCGCTGAAAGTTATGCTCTTTCATGGAGCCTCTGACTTCCTCACAGAATCTCTGGAACTCAGATTTTATGAGAAGTTCAGAGAGGGATACATTGGTTACAACACATGTAGCCAATTTTTCCTCGAGTTCAGAGGAGCCTTCGTTTAGAGCTGTTTTTATGTTGTCTCTGGAAGGACTTCCACTCAATCCTTGATGTTCTGGAGAATCATCTATGAGTGTTCTGTTCTCAACCAAGTCCTCCTCCTCAGATTCAGAGGACTGGAAGTGAATGTGGGAGTTGAGCTTGCGATCTAGGCAACTCAATCCTTGTTCTTGTAGGTCAAGCCATTGTCCCTGAGTTGGACAACTACTTCGGGATATCCTGAAGGGTGAGTGATGAGCCACATAGGCATCATTATGTGTAGGAATTGCTGATGTACTATGAGGCAACTGAGTACTGAATGTATTGGCTAAGTCCTGTGAAGAGGACTTATCCAGAAATTGAGTTTCCTCAGTTATGTGAACTTCAGAGGTGGAAAAAGGTACCTCTGAAGTGGATGGCTGGTTTGGGTTCGAGGTGTGCACCTCTGATTCAATAACCGTTACCTCTGGATCAGGTAGGTTAGATTGTGTGTTTGGACTGGGAGATGGGGTTGGTGTCCTAAAATATATGTGCCTTGGGGCATCTTTTTGTGTGGAAGGGGAAGAACTCTCAGGTTTCTCTAAGTCCTCAAAAGACTTGCTCTCTTCTCTCTGAGAATCTTCAGAGCTAGTCTCTGAAGATTCATTCTCACTTTCCTCAGAGCTAGTAGAGCTTTCCTCTTCACTAGCAGAAGAGGTTTCTTCCATAACTCCCTCATTGTCAGCCCCTTCAAGTGCTCTGTCATCTCTCTCAACTTCGGTTTCTCTAGCAAGAGTACCCTCTAGTTCACTCTTGTGAGAGCTCTGAACACCAGGGTACTCAGATCCCTCTTAAGCCGAGTTGCTCTTACTCTCCATTCCAGGTTCAGGACCTAAGTGTGTTGGGGTTCCCAGAACTAGTTCTAGTCCTTGGGCAACACTGAGATAAGAAGCTAAGGCTAAAGATTGAGGATTTACCTGATTCAGCATGTGGTGAGGGATCCGCCTTGCTTCTGGATAGCCTTCAGAGAGAATCGTCGGTTTGAAGCTGTTCATTATGTAGAAAGGAGTTTTGGGTTGTTCAGTGGCGATCAAAATATGAAGCTTCTCGATCGCCGCATGGATGATTAGAGACAGAAATCTAGGGAATGTTATTGAAGAAACTTTGGATGATTGGGTCATTGTTCTGGGTCCTTTGACAAGCATTTGTTCTTCTTCTCTATGGATGTCAGTATCATATCAAAAATTATGCCGGCCATGTCGAAGTTGGGATTGAAGAATAGGGCATACATGATTGACATAATTCCAGGTGTTACTTGATCCATGCTCCCCAGTTTGCAGGTGAGAGTGCGGTTTAGTACCGAGAACATGAAGTTCCAGATTGGTGGTAGATGTTGTCGTCGGAAGTTACTCCATCTGGTGATTTCAGTGTTGTAACCTAGCATTCGGATGAACTGGAGAAGGGTTTCGGAAGTTGGGCGTTTTTCAAAACGCGTGACTTGAAGTTCCTCAGTTGTTAGGAGAGGGATAACTTCTCGTAAAACAGTTGGAGTGATGACTATTCGACATTTTACGACTTGAGATATGTCGAACTCACCGATTATTCCGTTATGTTCATCGCTGTAGTGACTGGAAGAATATCATTCTTGAACAAACGAGAGTGGACATTCATTGGTAAAGGCAGTTATGGTTTGAGTCAGTTCACAGTTGGAAAAGAACTCGCAGATTATTCCATATTGTTCCTCAAACATGGGAGAATCAAGTTGAATCATGTGATTGTCGTCTTTGATTGGAAAACGATACAGTCTTGAAGATTCGCCAGATTTGGGAAAAATCTTGCACCATTCATTTGAAGACGCCATTTTTGAGTTGAAGTGAAGAAGATGAAGTTCAAATTCTATTTGGAGAGAGAGAGAGAGAGAGTGCTCGAGAGTAATTTGTAAAAATGAATATCCGGATGTAAAATTGATTTTGTATCCAAATTTAGAAAAAGATACACTTGAGTGCATAAGGTGAAACGGCAGTGATTTGACCCTTTTGATAAAGCCGTTTGACCTTTCACTCATTCCTCTTGTGACACGTGGCCTTGAAAATTGTTGTACCTACGCGTGTAGGTTCCAAGAAAATAGGAATGGTGCACCATTTTTCAATATTAAATTGAATAACTTCTTTTTGCTGACTAGACAAACCTTTCACCTTGAGAAGTAATTTAAGATATCACTTGTAATAAAAAGGTTCCGATAAACTGAAATTTTAATTTCAAATGATATAAAAATTGCTAATTAATTAAAAGGTTCTTGTTTGAGGAATGACTGGTCTGAAAGTTGTTGACTCCCCTTTGACAGATGATTAGTGAGACCAAAAAAAGGAGAATCCTCAATTTTAGAGACTCTGTGATGAAATTCAGAGACTCTGAGATGAATTTCAGATATTCTGAGATAAAATTCAGAGACTCTGATATTATAGTTAAAAAAATTCTTTTTCTCCCCCTTGACAAAAGAACAACTTTTTATTTTTCTCCCCTTGTCATGTGTTTAGAGAACATTCAGAGACTGATATTGAAATATGCTACTTGGTCTAGAGGCTCCGATAATTTGATCAGAGACTCTGAGTTTCTTCCTTGTTAGGTAGACATATTCAACATTCCTAACATGCTAATTAAAAAATTGAACCTCCGTTCATCTAAAGCTTTTGTGAAAATATCAGCAAGTTGGAGATCAGTTGGTACAAAATACATTTCTATTGTTCCCCTTTCAACATGATCTTTTAAGAAATGATACCTTACATCAATGTGCTTTGTCTTTGAATGTTGTACTGGATTGGCATAGATGGCTATGGCACTTTTTGAATCACAGAGAATTGGTATTCTTTCATATTGTTGGCCATAATCTCTGAGCTGAGTTTTCATCCAGATTACTTGAGAGCAACAACTAGAAGCAACAACATATTCTGCCTCTGTAGTTGAAGTTCAAACACAGTTTTGTTTTCTGGATGACCAACTTACCAGCTTATTGGCCAATAACTGACAGCACCCAGAGGTACTTTTTCTGTCAAGCTTACATCCTGCATGATCTGCATCAGTATAAGCTGTTAGATCAAAACTAGAAAGTTTTGGATACCAAAGGCCTAATGAGGGTGACCCTCTCAGGTATCTGAAAATTCTTTTGACAGCAGATAAATGAGATTCTTTTGGATTTTCTTGATATCTAGCACAAAGACATGTTGCAAACATTATGTCAGTCCTACTTGCAGTTAAGTATAATAGTGAACCTATCATGCCTCTGTAGGTTTTTATTTCCACAGATTGTCCTGAAGGATCAGAGTCATGTTTGACTCCGGTGGCTAGAGGCGTTTTCATAGAAGTTGAATCATTGAGTTTGTATTTTTTCAAAATTTC
Source organism: Arctium minus (assembly GCA_954870635.1). Taxonomy (NCBI): domain Eukaryota; kingdom Viridiplantae; phylum Streptophyta; class Magnoliopsida; order Asterales; family Asteraceae; genus Arctium; species Arctium minus. Next base: position 43,854,052 of record OX941089.1, on the reverse strand, counting down.
AGAGACATATTTAGTTTGACTTATGAAAGTACCTTCTGAAGTTTGTTTTACTTGTAATCCCAGAAAGAAAGTTAATTCTCCCATGAGGCTCATCTCAAATTCACTCTTCATCAACTCTGAAAACTTGTCACAATACTTTTGATTTGTAGATCCAAATATAATGTCATCAACATAAATTTGTACTAATATCATCTCATTTTTGTACCGTTTGATGAATAATGTTGTATCAATTGTGCCTTTGTCAAATCCATTTTTAATCAGAAAAGTGGACAGAGTTGCATACCAAGCTCTTGGAGCTTGTTTAAGTCTATATAGAGCCTTATCTAAATAATAAACATGATTAAGAAACTCTGTACTTTCAAATCCAGGTGGTTGCTGGACATAAACTTCTTCATTTAATTTACCATGTAGAAAGGCAGATTTAACATCCATTTGATAAACATTGAATCCTTTGTGTGCAGCATAGGCTAAGAAGATTCTGATTGCTTCTAGCCTAGCTACAGGTGCAAAGGTTTCATCATAATCAATACCTTCTTCTTGGAAATATCCTTTAGCAACAAACCTGGCTTTGTTCCTGATTATTATTCCATCGTCATCCTTTTTGTTTCTGAAAACCCATTTTGTTCCAATTGCAAATTTTCCTTTGGGAAGGGGAACTAGGGTCCAGACTTTGTTTCTTACAAACTCTTGAAGTTCATCCTGCATTGCAAAAATCCAATGAGGATCTTCAAGAGCATCTTTACCTTCTTTGGTTCAATAATGCTAAAAAAGTTTACGTAGAAGCATTCATTGATTGTGGCAGATCTTGTTTTAACTCCTTCTGATGAGGATCCAATGATTTGATCAATTGGATGATCTTTTGTCCATCTTGAGATTGGAGCAAAAATTTAGGGTAGAGTTTGAGCTTCAGAGATGACAGTTGGTGTCATCTCTGTTGTGCTGTTCAGAGGCTCTGAAGTTGGTTCCCGAGATGGTGAAGCAGATTCTTGAATTTCTTCACTATTTGTTTCTGGAGTTACTTCAGACACTCCATGATCATCTTCTCTTTGATCTTCAGCTTCTTCTGATTCACTTTGCTGATCTGCATTTGGTGAAGCAGAAGGTGTTAATGCAGAAGGTCCAGAAAGGGTTGTACCTGTTTCTTGAGGTCCTTCTGAATTCTCTCGTGGTCTATCTCTGAAGATAACTTTTGGGTTATCTTCATCAAAGAAATCTTCAAATATTCTGTTTAATTCAGATTCCCTTGATGATTCAGAGATAGGTGTTGAGAAACTTTCTTGTTGTTCAGAGCTTTTATTGTCATCAAAAGTGATATTGATACTCTCTTGGATGGTCCTTGTTCTAAGATTGAACACTCTGAAAGCTTTTGAGGCTAATGAATATCCAATGAATTTGCCCTCATCAGCTTTCTTGTCAAACATTCCAAGAGATTCTCTATCGTTCAGAATGTAACATCTGCATCCAAAAACATGAAAATATTTAACATTAGGTTTCCTATTGTTAATGAGTTCATATGATGTTTTCTGAAATCTTTTGACAATAGTAGCTCTATTCTGAGTAAAGCAGGCTGTTGCCACTGCTTCTGCCCAAAAATTTGTTGAAAGATCAGATCCAACAAGCATTGTTCTTGCAGCTTCAACAAGTGTTCTGTTCTTCCTTTCAACTACTACATTTTGCCGAGGGGTTCGTGTTGCAGAAAAGTTAGGAGTAATGCCTTCTTCTGATAGATATGAATTGATTTTGGCAGTTTTGAACTCTGTTCCATTATCACTTCCTAGTTTCTGAACTTTGCTGCTAAATAGAACCTGTAATCTTTCCAGCAATCTTATCAATATTTCAGGTACATCAGATTTGACTCTGATGAATTCTATCCATGTGAATCTGGAAAATTCATCAATCAGAACCAGAATGTATTTCTTACCTACTAGACTCTGTACAGAGATAGGACCACAGAGGTCCACCGGTAGCATGTGCAGAGGTCTAGGACAGTTGTTTGCACTTTTGGTTTTATGGGAAGATCTTTTCATTTTTCCCATTTCACAAGCAGAACAAAGATGATCTTTGTTAAACTTCAGAGATGGTAATCCCTTAACCAAATTAAGTTTAACTAACTTATCAAGTGAGGAAAAGTTTAGATGTGAAAACCTTTTATGCCAGAGCCAGACTTCCTCACTATTCAGAGATACAAGACAAAGTTTCTCTGAATCGGTGTCTTTGATTTTGGTAAAATTCATCCTGTAGAGGTTACCTTTTCTGTCTGCTCTGAGTAATTCTTGACCTGATTCTGAGTGAAGAAGGGAACAATATTATCTTTGAGATTTCACTTCAAAACGATGATGACAAAGTTGACTTATGTTGATCAGATTGTGTTTTAATCCATCCACATAAGCAACCTTTGATACTGAAACATTTCCTCTTAATAACTCACCATATCCTTTAATCTGTCCTTGCATATTGTCTCCAAAAGTAACTGCTCCTCCAGATTTTGCTTTGAATGAGGATAGCAGTTCCTTATCTCCAGTCATATGCCTTGAACATCCAGAATCTAAGTACCAGATTGGCATTGACTGATTCTGCAAGACAAATTATTGTTTCTTAGGTACCCATCTCATTATGGGTCCTTTTATGTTAGACTTTAGTGGATTTGTATGACTTTTTGGCATCTCATCTTTTGATGTCTTGCCTTTACTTGTATTCTTTTGAAATTTTGTCTCTGAGATATTTTTCAGAGATTGATTCAAAAGACAATGCGATCCTTTGAAATGATTTTTCAGTTTTATCAAGAGATGAATGCAGTTGCAATTAATAGAACAAAAAGAAGTAGGAGCAAATTTTTCTCTTTATTAAAAGCATTTGTTACATTTTGACATCTTTTGAAACTAGGACTAGGAATATTACATGTATCCCTAACTACTTCTTTCCTTTTTGCTTGATAGAATGTCTTCTTTTCGAGTAGCTTTTTCTTGTTCAAAAACATCTTCTTTTCTTTGCTGCTTACTGCACAAACAGGATTAATATGGTTAATTTTTGTCCATTTGCCTTTTTGTTCAGGAGAGAATTTTATTCTTTTAGAGGTATAAGTTCCAGAAGTGTTTGTTTTATTCTTTTCCTTTTCTTGTAACTCTTTTTCAAGTTCCAGAGACGTTTTTGCTTGCAAACACATATTTGCAAAATCAGGACTTATTGGTATTCTGGTTTTGGTTTTCAAAATTGAAATTGGAACATTCAAAATACCAGATCCAACAGTTTCTATCTTTTTGTGAATTACATTCCCTGGTTTACAAAAAACCTGTTCATCAATCTCTTGATCAGATTCTGAATCAGAGTCAAGAAAATATCTCTTAGTTTTAATAGAGATAGCTACCTCTATTGGTTTTTTAATTTCTTTTCTTCTAGAGACTTTAATGATCCGTTTCATGCTTTCTTTTTGTTTTTAAGTCCTTCATGAATTTTTCTTTCCATATCTTTTTAACATCATCTTCAAATGTAGTTCTGATGTTTTCAACTGAACTTGGAGAATACAGAGGAGCATCCGGATTAAGTGAACTCTGAGATTCATTTTCAGAAGTACTTGTATCAGAGGTACTTGGTTCGTATGTCTCTAATTCATTTGAGATGAAAGCATTAAATCTGAAAATTTCTTTGGGATCATAGCTCTGAGGTTTTGTGAAGTGTACCTCTAAAGTTTCTTCTTTTATCTATAACACAGATTCTTGAAAGTTTTTTACTTTAGAGTATGTAGTATTTTTGAAATTTAGAGCTCTTGCTTTTGATCCCTCTGATGTTTTCATTCTTTTGAAATTATTCAGAGATGGACCTTCAGAGCTTTGGACCTTTCCCATACGGAAAGTGGAAGAAAGTGAAGTTTTCTCCAATCCAGTGAATGAATTCAACTCATTGAATCCCAGCCCTTGAGAGTCCATTTGAGTTTTTATTTTGTCGAAAACACCTTGTGCATTAACATAACTTTTGATTTGAAGATTTTTTCTATCTAGAGATTGATGTAGGTTTTCTCTTTCCTTCTGAAAAAATTTGGTTAAGGCAATAGAATCGAGCCTTTCATACTCAGATTTCTTTACTTCTTCCTCTTTTCCTTTTAAAACTTTCTCAATTTGTCTTATTTCTTCTGAAAATAATTTTTCTTTTTGCTTGTGAGTTTCTTCAAGTTTGGTTTTTTCAAGAAAAATTTCTTTCTTTTCTGATTCCAGAAGATTCTTTTCTCTTTTGAAAAAAATGAGCTCTTTTGTCACTTGCTCTCTTTTCTTTTTTTCTTCAAGAAACTTTTGCTCTAGATCCTGAAGTTTATTAATTAGTTTAAAAGCATCTATTTCAGGATCACTGTCAGAGGTGTAAAGAGAGTTTACCTTTTCATAGTTGTCTTCTGATGCTCCATCAGTTTTATTTTCATCTGAAAAAGCCATACCACAGAGATTGGTAGGCTCTTCCTCGTTGTCGCTTGTTGAGTCTGATAGCCAGTCTTCCATTTCTGCTACAAGAACTCTTTCTTTTACATTGTACTTGTATTTGTTCTTGTAGTAATCTTGATCTTTGACAAGTTTTCCTCTGCAGTTTGCAGAGAAATGACCTAGTTTTCCACATCTGAAACATCTTCCATCATTTTGATTTGTTGGAAGAGTGGCAGTACTTGTCTCTGGCTTCTGTTCTTGAGATTTGAAGTATCTCTGTGGCTGTGGATACCTTGGTTGAAATGGTTGTTGAGGTCTTGATTGTTGTGTTGCATCATTATTGTTGAAGTTTGTACCCTTTTGATCACTATATGGAGTGAATCTGGGTTCTTGTTGAAATCTTCTTTCAGGATTTCTTCTTTCTTCATTCTCTCTCCTTCCTTCAAATACTTTCTTGCCAAATTTCTTGTTAAATTGATGAGTGATTAATGCAAGAGATTTGGCGAAGGCATTGATATCATCTTCTGAGTCTGAATCTGTATGATTTTCTTCTGCCATTAAGACCTTTTTGGATCTTCTTTTTGTTTCCAAACCTTTTTGTGACTCTTCACAGTTGTTTTCTTTCGATATTTGTTTTGAAACAAGTGCAAGGGGTCCACCTAAAGAGGTTTTTGATTTTTGCTTCATAACTTCCTTTTCATGTGCAACAAGAGTACCATAAATGTCAGTTAATGACCATGACTCAAGATCTTGATTGGCTTGTATAGACATGGACAGTTGTGACCATTCTTCATTTAAGCTTTTCAAGAAAAGAACGTTGTTTTCCTCTTTTGTTTTTATCACTCCAAACTTTCTGCATTTTTTGATAAGAATGTTGAATCTTGAGTAAGTTTGGTGTAATATTTCTTCTGGTAGAGCATGAAAATCATGATATTCATTGATGCATAGATTTCTTCTATTTTTCTGGGTTTGTAGGCCTCCTTCAAGTTGATTTAACAACTGATCCCATATCTCTTTTGTAGTTTTACAAGAATCAAGTTCTTGAAAGATATCATTGGGAATGTCCATTATAATTAATCTAAGAGCTTTTGAGTTATTATCCATCATATTTGTTTCTTCATCAGTGAAGTTTGTGGTTTTCTTTTCATAATATGCAGGTATTTCAGCAGTATCTGCTGTTGCAGGAACTCTTGGTAGCAACACCATTGGAATGTGAGGTCCAACGTTCACTGATCTAAAAAGATCCCTGTCCATACCTTCTAAGAAATTTACCATCCTTATTTTCCATTGGGGATATTCATCCCTTAAAAGTGTAGGAGGTTTTTTTAATGACCCAGCTGTATAAATGGCACTTATGCTTGAGTTTGCCATTTTTTAAGAAAAAGATGAAGATTTGAAGAACTGATGCTTTTTGTATTGAACAGTGATTTACTATCAAGTCTTGAGCATATGGTATTCTTTAATAAACCAGGTTTATATGAACATGCACAGATACTGAAAGTTAGAATCAATGAGATGTAAATCTATCCGAGTATGCAGATGCGATCTTTCTTTGTTTAGAAAACAAAGGAGGCTCTGATACCAATTGTTGGATCCCAGATTTAATCTCACATCAATGATATAAACAATAAGAGTAATAACAGCAGAAACAATATAGTTTAATATCAAAGGAGATTCAAATATCACAGTTCATAAAGCAGATAATAGATAAACAATATATTCTTGGAATAAAATATTCAACTTATATTATCAGATATAAGACTTCTTAAGCACACTTTGAACAATAAGGTGATGGTCCTATTTATAGGACCATAAAGTAAGCAGTGTACTTATCTGACAAATAGAAGCATGCTTGAACAGTGTCTTACCTAAAAGTTAAGATCAACACATGCTTGAACAGTGACCTACTCTAGAAAGTAAATCTTATCACTAGGTGCGATGTCATCTGCTCTTCTTTGTCATGAAATTCAGAGTGAACATCTTCAGAGATCTGAAATAGGATCTCTGATGAGGAGATCTCTGATGTCTTTCCGTGAGACTGTCTCTGAACTGACCTCAGAGACAGACTTGCTTTCTCCGAGACTGACTCTGAACTGACTTCAGAGACAAACTTGCTTTCTCCGCTGATGTTCCTTGAAAGTCTTTAGATGAAGACTGTTATTTTCAATACTTTCATTGGTTCAGATTTGGGGCTAACAATCATGATCTAACAATCTCCCTCTTTTGGATCAATTTGTAAATCTTCACCTTCCCCATCTTCCTATATTGGTTCTCCTTATGCCCAAGAAAGATTCAAACCTTATGATGCCTTTTCCGAAATCAATTATGTCATTAAGAGCTTCAAGTATTCTTTGCATCACAAACTTTACCATTCCTGGTAAGTGCTCACCGCCTTGCATTCTCTACCTTTCACTTTCTTTATACCTTTCATTGAGTTGTAGTCTGCTCACCTTAAGTGTTCCATTAGAGAACTTTGTTATCTCAAAAACTCTAAAGAACTTCTTCTCATTTTCTCCATTCCTATAGACTACACCCAATTCTGGTTCTTCTAGCACAGTGAACACATCATAGTTATCAATGTCAGAAAGAGTCAAATTTGGCTTTGTCATGATGATTTTCTTCTGATTGGTCTCTATGCCCAACTGGAAATCATAGCAATAAGTGTGAAAGATGTGTCTTCTCATGAACCTTTTGATCGCTTCCTAGGCAAAGACAATGTTCTCCCTTCTGATAATCATATTTCTGAAAATATGGTAAATATACTCAAGATCGTCAACATTCAGAAAACTAAAACCAGCTTCAGTAAATCTGCATTCACTCATATCTATTCTTTGCACATAGAATTAAAGATACCAAATATACATGAACTTCTTCAGCATGACTTCCTTGACCGTGACAATTCCAGACTTGTTTTTCACAGAATGCTCAGTTTGTCTTAACCAGTTTATCATGTTGGCATACTCTTCCTGATATTCTTTCGGCTGGATAGAAACACCCAAAAATTTGTATTTATCCATTAGTTTGATTCTGTGAACAAACACCTTCTTCATTTGTTCTTCTAGAAAAGGAACTTTGAGCGCATGTCTCATGGGCCTTAATTTAGCTTTAGAAGGCACAAGAGGTGCTTCAGGTTCATTAGAAGGGCCTGCTTCACCTTGATCTGGCATGATAGGAATGTGAACACTTTCATTTTAAGCGTGCTCAGTTTCATTCTTTATATCTTGAAGAGATTGAACATTTTGAACAAGACTTTGAACAATTTCAACAAGACTTTGAACATTTTGAACATGACTTTGAACAGGACTTGATTGACTTGGTGGCATATCAGAGACTTCAGGAAACTTAAACTCTTTAAACACTGAAATTATAGGAATTTCATTTGTTGCTTCAGGCATTTCATTGTGTACAGGACTAAAAAGAATATCTCCTGGAGTACCCTGCTCATAAATTGCATGCAAAGCATCAGAATAGCTGAATTCACACAGTCGGATTCCGGATCAACATAATCAGGTAAATATTCAGGAATTGGCATAGAATAGCTGAATTCCTTCTTTTTCTTCATCAAGAATCTCATGACATTCACTGGTGCAACAGGATGGTTTGGTCTCTTTAGAATATCTTTGTTGCTTCGGAGCATGCTTCTGACAATGATATTAAAGAATCTCTGATAGGGCACATAGTTTGGCGCTTTAGAGGTCTTCTTCGAAAGCACTCTCTTATACAATTTAGTCCAGAAGATCACAACATAATCAACATGAAGATCATATACCACTACATGAAACAGCTTCAGGATGTGAATGCTGTCATTATCAGATCCATGAACTTTTGCAGTAAGGCACCGGTTGATCATTGAGAAAAGAGTGTAGTAGAACGGTGGCAGATTATTTTTCTTGAAGTGGTTAACTTGGGTAAGTTGAGCAACATAGCCCATGTTCCTAATCCCTTGAAAGACTTCAGTATCAGTAGGAAAATCATCAAAGGAGACACTTCCCTCTCTGGAATTTACTTCAGGTAAGTTTAGCATAAATCTAAATCGTTGATAATCCATGATTGATGTAAAGTGATCATTCTGAATTTCAAATTGAGGAACTCTTTCATTGCCAACTTTCTTTGTTGTGACCTTGATAGTTTTCCATCCTTGTTGTACATAGAGTTCTGGAACAGTGCCAAAAATTGTCAGTGCATATCTCAAAGGATGATTCTGAAGTATGCCCAAAACAAGTGGATCTATCTTTAACAGCTTGAATTCCACATAATGATTGTTTGGCGATTGAGGTTTCATATCAGATGGAGTGATCAGAATCAGGTCAGGATTGACAACAGGTTCAGGCTGGTAGTCAGACCTTGAAGAAGGCATGGGATGTTCCATGGACGCCTCAGGTGGTGAGTTCTCATCCATCTATACTTGCTGATCAACAGATTGTTTCTCAGCCATTTAGTACCTGAAAAAGATGAAAGATATGAATAGATGTCCAATATGTCAGTTAAAAACCAAACTTTTTATGTTTTGAAAACTTTTCCAAAAATCCACTAAGTATGGAATTCGCATGAAAGTGGATACGAATTCCTCACTTGGAATGAATAAAGTTGACTCAGAATTCGCATGAAAGCTTACGAGAATTCCTAACTTGAAAAAAATATGACATATACAAACAATTCGCATGGAACATGAAAATTTCAAAAATTTCAAATCTTGAAATTTTCTAAGTGTTGAACTTTGAAACACCAAGAACACTCATGGTGTTCATCAAACCTTTATGAACATTCATGGTTCTAAACTGCTTTGAACATAAGTCATTTCTTCATCAAATGTGACGTTTACGCTCTCCACCACAATCTTCGACTTCTTCAAATAAACTCTGTATACGGCAGATGTCTGAGAATATCCGATGAAAATCCCTTCATCAGCCTTAGGACTGAACTTGTTCAAGTTCTCCTTGTCATTTAGCACAAAAAACCTGCATCCAAATATATGAAAATGTTTAATGCTAGGTATTCTATTATTAATCAACGCATATGGTGTTTTATCAAACCGACGATGAATGATGGAACGATTTTGAGTATAGCATGCAGTTGACACAACTTCAGCCCACCGAAATAGAGGTAGATCAGATTGACTCAGCATAGTGCGAGCAGCCTCGACTAGAGTTCTGTTTCGCCTTTCTACTACTCCATTCTGTTCTGGTGTTCTGGCAGCAGAAAATTGGTGTGTTATCCCGAGCGATTCGAGATAATCGTCAACAATTTTGTTCTTGAATTCTGTGCCATTATCAGTTCACTTGAATGGTCTTTAAAAATGAGATGATGACATCGGGTATCTCATCTTTCGATTTTAGAAATATGACCCAAGTGTATCTTGAATAATCGTCCATAATGACCAACACATATTTCTTGCCGTTGATGCTTTGAGTTCGCATTAGACCACAGAGATCCATTTGCAGCAGTTCCAAGGAAGTACTTGTACTTGGTTCAGGCTTAGGATTATGAGAAACTCTTTTCATCTTACCCTTCTCATACGCAACACACAGATGCTCTTTGACATATTTCAGCTCAGGTAAACCCTTAACTAGATTACCAGTCACCAACTTGTTGATGTATCAGAAGTTGAGATGAGATAGTCGTCTATGCCATAACCAACTCTGTTGCATAGAGGCTTTTGAAAGTAGATACACCACATTATCAGTCTTGAATTTAAACAGATTAATCGTGTAGAGGTTTGACTTCCGCATCCCGACTAAGAGTTCTTTTACGCTTTTAGTTCTAACACAACATCTTTTGGCTTTGAAATTAACCTCTAAATCCTTGTCACATAACTGACCAATGCTGAAAAGATTTTGTCCTAATCCTTCAACGTAGCTCACCTTCTTAATCGTTACATTTTCTTGCACAACATCACCATATCCAAGTATCGGTGAAAACTAGTCATTCCCAAATCGCACGTTGTCGCAAAATTTCTCTGTATAATTAGATAAAATATCTTTCTATGCAATCATATGCTTGGAGCAACCAGAATCCAAGTACCACATATAACGGGTCCGCACAAGAGAAATTAGACAACAACCGGTTTAGGTACCCATTTATATCTGGGTCCCTTCATGTTAGCACAAGATTTTGGCACCCATTTGAATTTGGGTCCTCTTTTCCTTTTAAAAACACTTGAAGAATAAACATGATAAGTACCAAACCAACAATCAGAATATTGTCGAGTAACAATATCATTTCGATCACATATAAACAACTGAATAGTAACTGGTGATAATTGGAGCAATTGCTTTATTGAGTAAGTCTTGTAAGAAGTTACAAGTTTTGATTTATGAAAAGCAATATTACCAACTACATCAGTAAAACTATCATTAGTCCTATTACATTGAAAATCAGACAATGATTTTGTCAACTCTTCAACATCCTTCTTAGGTCGCCATTGAAGCTTTACTTCAGACTTTTTCAATCTCAATTTTGAAACAAAAGATTTAGACTTGTTAGAAACATGAGAAGTCTGAGTTTGTGTTTTCTTTTGCTTACCCGTGTTAGTCCGTTTATATGAGTGCCTTTTCTTTTGCTTTTTATCTTTAGAATAATAAGTACTCACATGAACTGGTTCATCAACCTTAGTTGACGATTCACCTTTCTCAAACACACTAGGTAAAGTATCAAAATTGATAATAAAATCAGAATGATCTGGAAGTTTTGCATTGAAATCAAACATATCAACACTTTTATCAACACAACCATCAGAATTTAAAAAAATCATTTGCATCCGCAAATAAGTCATCAACATCATCATCAGAAACTTGAGATGCCTTGGAAGAATTTGAAGTTTTAGGATTTGTGAACACATTTCCCATTAAAACTTTACACGATGACGCATCTGAATCAATACAATTGTTTACGCAAGCTCTTTCTGAGTCAGAGATGTCATATGTAGCTCCAGATTTAACATCAATGTTCTTTATAACAGTAGAAAACACAACTTTCTCAAGATCTACCAAAATTCTTTCATCCATTAAAATGTTTTCAAGCTCAAAAATTTTGCTTTCTAAAACGAGTGGAGGAACATAAATTTTGGCTTTAACAGGTTTTGCATCCAACCCTTAGTAGAATAGCTTTCAAAATAATCATTTGACAAAAACTTTGGTTGTTTAGAAAGATAACTATCATTCAACTTTTTATAGCAGAATGGTAGTTGTATTTTGGTTGTGTTCTTTCTGTTCTCGTCTTCCTTCGCCTCAACCTCATCAGAAGATTTAGTAACAATTTTGGGTTTCAAATGAGTATGTTTGTCAGCCACTTGTAAGAAATCAAAATTATATAAAGATGGTTGTTTTCTAATTGCTTTCTTCAAATAGTGTGGGTTATCGTAATCGAGACGCCACTTTTCTTTAAAACCATAATCTTCATTTGGTGTGTTTAGAAAGATGGTTTGATCCGTTTGACCTCCAGAATAATGTTTTGTTTCCAAACCATTAATCTTTTTCTGCAAGTTTGTATTATCAACCTGCAAGCTGTGAACTTTTAGAACAAACTCTTGTTTCTCACGTACAGATGTATTCAATTTGGAAACTGTTTCAGAAATTTGAGTTTCAAGAAAAGCTTTTTGTTTTTCAAAAACAACAGTAGATTTGTTTAAAGAATCAAGCAAGTTTTTGTTCCCAACAATTTCCTTGTTAAGATCAAAAAAAATTTGACGCTTCTTTGCAACTCTACTTTTCTTTTTTTTAAGCTTAGCTTGTAAGACTTGAAGCTCGACCATCATGGTTTCCATCTGTTCTAGAAAATCAGATTCAAAATAATGTTGTACCTCTTTGGAAATTTCTTCATCAGATTCATCATATTTCACTTACTTCCCCATTAGGCATATGTGAGCAGTCTCTTCATTATCTGCCTCATAATCTGAATGATCCAACCAATAGTCTTCTTCAGCCATCAATGCCTTTCCTACCTCTTTTTGCTTTGCCAGAAGCATCTTATTATTGTAATATTCCGAATTCCTCACAATTGGCTTCCGACAGTCCTTGGCAAAGCGACCAATCTTGCCACAATTATAGCACTTGACTGGCTTCTTAGTTTTCTTTTCTGCATAATCATTCAAATACTTTTCTTCTCTTCCCGCTTCCTTTCCTGAATTTTTTTTTCCTCATAACTTGTGCCTTCCACCTTTTCCTTATGATCAAAATTTCTCGACCCTGAAGAATACCTCTGACTATTAGATCTGTTAGGACTGAAAGTCCTGTGTGTTGAAAGTTGCATAAAACATTTATAAGGGTGCATAATGTAATTAATCTATAGTTCATTTAATAGATGGGCCCAAGCCCATAAAGCCCATAAAGCCCATTAGGCCTTGTATGCCTAAGTATATAAAAGCAGTTCTAGTTCATTTATTCAGTTCGGAAGGTTAGACGTTTTGATTATTCAGTTTAGTTTAGTCTCATAATTTCCAGATTACTAGTCAATAGGTTTACTTTCTCTGATCAGAAAGTCATTCTGTAAACCTGTAACCCTTTGATTTCATATTAATCATATGACTAGAGGTTGTGGCTATTCTATTGTTCTACATTGATTATTATCTGATTGCACTGTACTGGGATCTACAATTCGTATCAGAGCAAAGAGACTATAGGTTTGATCCAGAAAAGGTTTGTCTAAAACCCTTAATCGATTATCTGTTTTAATTATTGTTATCTGTATTTCTGAGATCGATTTTCTGGGTTCGTATATGCATGAGTTAAAATCTGGGTTAATATTTGTTTGTTCTGGATTGATTATCGATTCTGTTTTCTGGAAAAATTAGTTTATCGGTCGTTTAATTCTCTGGAAAAAAAATTCGGTCGATTGATTTACTGGTTTCTGAGTTAGTTATCGGTCTATCAGTGGTCTGTGAAATTGATTCTTGGTTATCGGTCTATCTGTGGTCTTTGAAAATCGATCAGATTGTTATTGAACTGTTTATCGGTCAAATTGTTTGTGACTAAATCTGCTATTTGATATGTTTCGTGAATAATCGATTGATTTTTTGGGTAAAGTGATCAGTTTCTGGGTTGATTGTTCTTGAATTTCATCGAGTTCATCGATCTGTTCTTCGATTGTATCGGGCGATTAACCTTATTTGTTCGATTGTATCGGTCCTTATCTGTTTGTGGTTATCGACTGGTACCTTGTTTTACCGGTCCAACCTATCAAATGGTACCTTGTTTTATCGGTCCTCTCTTGTCGACCGATACCTAATGACCGATATAAGTTCAACCGGGACACTGCTTTGACCGATACTTAAGGTCGACCGATAATCTTTGTTAGACCGGTACATTTCTTTGACCGGTATTAGACTCGACCGATATCCCTGATTGACCGGTACCCAGCTCGACCGATATCCCTGAATGACCGGTACCCAGCTCGACCGGTACCCTGATTGACTGGTACCCAGCTCGACGGGTACTCAGTTCGACCGGTACCCTGTTTGACATGTACTCAGTTCGACCGGTACCCAGTTTGACCGGTATCCTGTTCGACCGGGTCCCTGTCCTATTCTGTTTATTTTTTATATATTGTGTTTGGATCATCCTTCTTATCTCACGATCATTACAGTGCAGTTGAGATTAAATTTAATCTCGTTCAAGTTTCATCTCTCCTCAAAGCCGGAGAGAATACATTCTATTCGAATCGATCAAAATGGTGTGCCCAACAAGTCTGCGGTCCAAAAGAGAATATGAACGGTGGAAAGTTGGTTTTTTGTATTTTGTAGATGAACATGAGGTGGGTCCTTATATCAGATTATCTTTGACTGAAGGAGAGATGCAATCTCAAATTCTCGCAGAAGCTTCGCCCGTGGAACAGGAGAAAAGAGAGTGGGCTAATAATTTAGCTCGAAATTATATGACTAGTAGTATCTCTAATGAGTTTTTTTGTGACATTTTGAGTGAACTCTCTAGTCAAATATATTCTAACAAAATGACAAGAAAAGGGTTGTGGGATTTCATTGAATGGTTGATGCTAGGGCCAAAGGGTTTAATAACAGGAAGAGAATTGGAAGCTGAGAACTCTTAGCTAAAAGGAAAGATTTATAACTTGGAAGCTAAAACTCAGCAAACAGTCTCTGTTGAAAGTTATGAGGAAAAGATCTCTGAACTGAAAGCTGCAAATGCCGATATTCAAAAGAAAATATCTGATTTGGAGCAAAAGCATGCGAAAGATAAATCCGAATTTGATAATTCATTCGCAAAGAAGTTCTCAGACTTTTCGAGAAAATGTGCTGATGAGAAGAAAGAAGTTGAGCTAAAATGCATAAAACTTTCTCAGCAAGTCTCTGATTTTCAGAAAGTAATCATTCTTGAAAGAGAAAAGTTTGCCAACGAAAAGAAGGCCATTGAACAAAAGAATGTGGGATTCTTCAACGAAATATTCGGCCAAAGAAAGGATGCTGAGAAGGGATTTGAAGAACAAAGATGAACATTTGAGGTTGAGATCAAAAATCTTACTGAGAAGCTATCTGAACTATCTGCAAATGCACTAAAAGAGCAGAAAACGAAGTCTGAGTTCACGAAGAAGATTGACCTGCTTGTTAAAGAAAGAGACAACTTTGCTTCGACGATTAAAGTGCTTGAAAAGAATGTATCAAGTTCAAATCAGAAACCTGTCTCTTCACAAAGGTCAGTTAAATCTTTTGATCAAATTCGTAAAACTAACCTTTTCTATGATAGCAATATAGATGGTTCAGGTACACATCAAAGAAGAAGGAGATACAAAGAAGAGGAACTGGTCTGGAAGAAGAAACCAGTTGAAGATGAGTTGAAAGAAAGAGAATCATGTGTTCATGCGTCTAATGCCAAGAGGAACAATGTGCGTAAAGGTAAACCTGATCACATCTACTCGAGAGATCAATTACTTAGGTTGTCAGGTAAGAAATACCACTGTTCTTATTGTCGTACACATGATCACATTCACAAAACCAGTGATCATTTCTGCTATGGTTCTTATTCTATAACCCCCACAAGAACTGCAACTAACATTCATAGACCCAAATACCAGTGGGTACCAAAGCCGAAAACTGATTGTTAGTTGCAGGCACCTACTGTCAAGGGGGAGTAGAAGAACAATGGCTTCTAAGTAGATCAGCTTAGAACCTGGACTTTAACGAAGTTAGGCTTCTGATAACATGACATATCAGGACCCGTTCTTCAACGTTCAGACTTGGATATTTTGCAAATATCCAGGGGGAGCTTAATAGATCTATATCATTCTATCATGATTTGAGGGGGAGCTTAAAAGATAAATATCTTCTAATCCTAGATCTCTGATTGTTTGAAAGAAGAACAACTTTCAAGCATGAAAAACAGTTTCTGATATGTTCAAACCACTTCTGATTTTCAAAAGGTTTTAGGAATCTAGAAGTGTGAATTTAAATGTTTTTCATTTTTTTTAGCTTTAATGTTTAACTGACTGTGTCTTTCTAAAGATCAATACTTGCGTATTATCTTATCTTTATACTGTAACATATTCACACACACAAGTTCAGTACTTCATTTGTATTTGTTATTACCATGTCTCATAACGAATCAATTTTTCGATGGTAATACCCCCGTTTGAAATTCAATGTTGTTGAGCATCAATCATAATCTTATGCATTCCTTGTAAAATTGTTTATATTTGTTCATATAAACAAAATATCCAATTCTTTGATACCCTAACCAGTTTAGTTGATCTGATTGATACAATTGGTATCTTCAAAGTTCAATTGCTCAAATCTTATGAGGATACATTTTGACAGTGTTATCATACATTTTGTGCTTAACTGTTCAAGTTAAACTATTGAGCAACCATACTTTTTAGGACTTACATGGGATTTGTGTGAGAACTTAAACATAACTTCCATGGATTCACGTTAACCAGTGTTTCCTACCCCAGAAGTTATCCTTGAGTGATTGAGGGGTGAGGGGTCATAAATCAAAGAGTGTGGGAGATAACTCATTCGGTTGAGCTTTAATGTTAAAAAGAAAGAGGGTGTGAGAACAGAGTTAAAAGAATATCAGAACTCTGCACCAACCACTTTCTGAGTCGGGCATCCACATATTCTGATTGGTTCACATTCTTTGGAGACCATCATTGAAACAGGCAGTGAGCCCATGCCAACTCTTGCTATAACCCCACCAGCCACTCGTTTCTTTCTTAACAAAGAAATGTTTCATTTTCTTTGGCGACGCAACATATATGCTATCTGATCTTCACTCGGAAGATTTAGATATTGAAAAAGAAGGAAAGTTGCCCCACCTTCGCACCTTTTTCATGCACATTGAGTCCGTGTTATATCTGTTGTTGTCTCAACAGTTTACACAATTTGAGCCTGATCAAGCTAAGTAGATTCAATCATTCATACACTTGCACGAGCACACAAGGAATAAGTTTTCTTGTCATAACATTCATAGAAAATTCCTTTGTGGTTTTTCGATTATTGAATGGAAGCCCTGGGGAGTGAATATCACAAAAGCTCCTTTCCAATGTACATCTGTTGTACAAAGTGGCTTTGTGATACTTACAGGCATACTAACTGTTTCATCTGTTGAATCAGGGTTACATTGTTCATTATGTCTGAATTTGAAAAGATTCGGATATATACATTTCATGAATTGACGGATAATCAGATCAACTAGCGGAGAATGTCAAATTATTATGAAGGGAAGATTGTTCGTCTTTACAAAGGGGGAAATCAAAGAGAGTGCTGAAATTGAAGAAGTTTTGATGATCATGATGCTCACAATCATCAAAAAGGGGGAGAAATTTTACTAAGTTCAATTTCAAAGTTTTAAAGAAAGAAAGTAGTTCAAGTTTTCATAGTTCAAATTTTCATTCCATATTATGTGAAAAGTTTTGAAGATGATTCGTGAAAGTTTGCTTAAGTTTGCTTTTCTGAAGACAGTCGAGAGATCAAAGAGATGAAGATATGAGTTTAATGTTGTTTCAATATTCAAAGATGAAGATTTCAAAGATTGTATTTCTTCTATCCCGTATCATATGGTGTTTGCTATAAGAAATGACTCCTCCTACGAGCTGATTGAAACAAGTTCTTAAGCTGAAAGTCTATTCAACTTATGGTTCAAAGACAGATTCTTTGTTTTAAACTGAAGATGCACCGTGGAAAGTCACGTAACTCTCACATTATCTTTCTTGTGAGCTGATCCGATGTGATTGAGTTTTTATAGTTGAAAGTTGCGTGATAGTGCATTTAGTCGAGGCTAATGTACATTGAATCTGGTTACAAAGTTGATACTATGAAGACCAAGAGCTTTATACAAGGGGGAGCGTGGAAAGACATGAAGACATGCAACACCAAAGTTCTTCAAAGAGTCAAGAGGGAAAGAAGATCTAATTTGAAGTTTTAAAGAAAATCAAACCTGAAGATTTAAAGCAGATCAATGCTTGAAGATTTCAAGAAGATAAATGCTTTATTCAACTTTAGGGGGAGATTGTTAGGACTGAAAGTCCTGTGTGTTGAAAGTTGCATAAAATATTTATAAGGGTGCATAATGTAATTAATCTATAGTTCATTTAATAGATGGGCCCAAGCCCATAAAGCCCATTAGGCCTTGTATGCCTAAGTATATAAAGGCAGTTCTAGTTCATTTATTCAGTTCGGAAGGTTAGACGTTTTGATTATTCAGTTTAGTTTAGTCTCATAACTTCCAGATTACTAGTCAATAGGTTTACTTTCCCTGATCAGAAATTCTTTCTGTAAACCTGTAACCCTTTGATTTCATATTAATCATATGACTAGAGGTTGTGGCTATTATATTGTTCTACATTGATTATTATCTGATTGCACTGTACTGGGATCTACATCGGCTTCTTGTAGAACTTCTTCTGGAACGCTCTGGTTAGCAGTAGCATAGATTGCTTTAAATTTTCACCATCGTCAGAATCAGAATCATCAAAAATTGATATGACAACTTTATTTTTCTTTTTCTTGTCCCTCTTCTCTTTTTCTTTCTTTGCAACAACCAAGGCAATAGGATCCGGTATTCGCTTGTAATTTTTCTTCTTCTCTTCTCTATCCTCTACAACTTCTTCTTCATTTTGCCTAAGTGTTTCATACACTTCATGTAGAGGAATTTCACTTAGATCTTTCATTTATTTCATCCTCCGTGTGTGCTTTTTCCACTCAAGTTGCAGAACACTTAGAAACTTTACATTTTTCTCTATTTGTTTCTTCTTGACCTTGTTCTTTGTCAGCTCATTTATCAAAGAAACAAACCTATCATATGTGTCTAAAAGACTTTCTCTATCTTTGGCTTTAAACTACTCATAACTGTTTATGTTGTTTGCAACTTTCATCTGGTTGCTAACTTTGGCACCCAACATCATTTTCTTTAATTGATCCCACATCTTCTTAGCCATTGCCTTGTAGCTGTCTATTTTGATTTAGATCTCATTTGGTATGCTTTGAAGGAGTAAAGATCTAGCTTGCTTGTCAGCCTTGTATCTGTTTTTCTATTCTTCAGTATATTGAGAAATATCCTTAGGTACTGTCTTTGTGTTTTGTTCTCTTTCCACATTTCCATCTTCACTATCAGAGGATCCATCATCTGGAATTTCGATAGTAATTGGAATAATCGGACCTTCTTCAATAGACATCTCGATGTTATCACCATTTGCATGTCTATCTATGATGTCTAAAAATATGTCTTTCCACTGTTCGTATTCTCCTTTGAAAAGAACTGGTGGTTTGACATTTGTACCGATAGCAAGTGCATTTCTTGAAGTCATCTTGAACTATGCACTGATTTGAAATGATCGTAAAAAATTCAGAAATAAACTTGACCTGTAAAGTCAAACTTGGTAAACGCTGAAAAAAACAAAAAAACTCAAGTGTTAGAACTCGCATAACAAAGAAAACACTTCGCGCAAATAGAGGTCTGCGCGTTTTAAGTTCGCACAGAGAGTGCTTTGCTCGTTCTAAGTTCACGCAGAACAAAGCTTGCGCGTTCTTAAAGTTCACTTCGCGCAATCACGCTGCGCGTTCCTATACTTAGAAAAATTTCAGAAAAATAACTTCTCACAAAATATAAACTCACAAACTACTTCATGCAGAACAAGGAACTCGCAGATCAAAAATTAGACAAGAAATCACAGACAATTTTGTGCGCGTTCTTGCTTCGCACAGACCGTACTCTACGCGTTCTTACTTCGCGCAGACAGAACCTTGCGCGTTCTGTCCTTAGAAAAAAATTTGAGATTAGAAATACAAAGAGCTTGCGTGTTCTGTGAAGAACTCACAGAGAACATAGAATCACATGATACTCCAGTCTACGTGTTCTTCAAACTTTTGCGTGTTTCTTCGACATGCGTGTTCTTAAGTATGAGCCTTGCGCGAAATATCGATCTTGCGTGTTCTTCAATCATCGAACAAAAACTGACTTTATCGGCCTAAAATCTATCCATTCCTTAGAATTAGACTTTGAAACTTTGCAGACTTGTCCTTGATCACAATTTGAACAAATTACAAGTAGACAATTTCACTAAAATCAAAAACCACGAACAAAAACTCAACAAAAAGCCAAAAATTACACTTAATTGGTGTGAATTTGGCTATGCAACCAATACAAAATTTGTTCTTGAATAAAAAACGAGTACAAGGATATTAATTTCTAAACCAAAACACCACGAAAACTCAGAATTCGATTCTTGACAGAAAGCTTTGCGAGTTCTTGAATAAAACAACCAAAAATCAAATTATGATCTTGATTCTGAATTCTTGTTCACTCTGATACCAATTGTTTGTCCCACAATACGTGCAAACAATCAAGATGAACAACAAGATTTTCCAATCAATTTCTACTTCAATTCAATTCGAATACAACAGTACTCTCAATATTTCTCTCTCTAAAACTCAAAGAACATTTAGCCTAATAACTCTCTCTGAGTCTCATGAGTTTACTAACAAAAACAAAACTATTTATACCCTCTATCAAATTACAAGGAAACTAAAATACATTGACTTTGACTTTTGCTTAAGAGGCTTGACTTGAGCTTTGACTTTTGTTAGCTCCAATCACATCGTATAGAAGTATTGAAAAATAGGCTAAGCATAGGAACTGCAGAAGTCTGTCGCAGAACATCCAAGTTCTCCGCAGAAGTTAAATTCTCAGAAGACATATGTCGACACTCTACCAGAGGAAAGAACACCTGATAATGATCATCAAGTCACAGAGCCTCTGTGATCACTCACAAAGCCTCTGTGATGGCTAACCTCTGGAGACAGTCCGAAGATGTGCAAACTCAGTTCAAGAGAAGGTCACATGCAAATCACGTGATGCCTGTTGTACGAAGATTTGCAGATCACCATGGAGCGGTGCACGATGGTTTTACTTTCCAGGTGGCACTCCGTTTATGGAATGTCAGCCTTTGTCTTATACTAAGGGGAGCATCCTTCTTGTATATTATGGGAGCACCACCTTAGAGTTTTATGCATGTGAGCACCACCTTTGTCTTGTACTAAGGGGTGCATCCTTCTTGTATATTGTGTGTGTACTACTTTTGCATGTTCTACCTTTCATACACTATATAAACGCTTCCGCACTCTATTTAATTAATCTATGTGTAGTGAAATGTCAAATCAAGTTAAGAACATCATTATTGGGATCAACAATTGGTATCAGAGCAGACTTTGATTCTCAATATCAAAGGATCATGTTCTATACTTGATTCCCATGCTCCAGGTAATAGTTTGAAGTTTGTTTCTTCATCTTGATCTCCACTCATAAACATACTATTTTTTCTGGAGTTACTTCAACTAGTTTGACGTAGATTCAAAGGCAAGTGTGTTTAACTCTTTGAAGACAGATTCAAAGCTTAGTTTATTAGTTGTCACCTTTCTCATACCAGAAAATCATCCCTGCTAGGACACATTCCCTATCTTTCTCTAAAGAACTCCTCATACTCTGTTTTTCTCTTCATTTAAAAAATGGCAAACCCTGTTAACTATTTCAGTGCAGGATCTCAATCAAAACCTCCCACTCTACTGAGGGATGAATATCCTCAGTGGAAGATCAGGATGGTGCACTTTATCGAAGGTGTGGATCCTGGTCTGGTTGAGTTTCTTCACAATCCTCCTTTCATCCCATGACAACCGTTCCTCGTGTTCCTGCCACTGCAAAACACCCCTGAAGTACCTGAATACCAGCATCCCAAACCCGTCATTGAATGGACTAAAGAAGAGAAGGCACAACATGAACTTGTAAAGAAAGCCAAAAGATTAATCATTATGGCTATCCCAAACGATATCTTCCAGTCCCTTGATTCCTGTGAAACATCGAAAGACTTATGGTTGGAGTTGGAAAAACAGCTTGAGGGTGGTGCTAAAACCCTCAAGAACAACAGGGCTCTATGCATCAATGAATATTTTGCATTCAAGGCTCTACCAAGTGAATCCATACAGAGCACATACAATAGGTACAATTCCTTGTTAAACAAGTGCAAAAGGTATGGCATCCACAAAACTTCTGAAGAAAACAATGTCAGATTCCTTCAAAGCTTGAATGATGAATGGCTTCATCTAACCATGTCCATGCAAGCTACACTTGATCTCGATGTTTGGTCTATCTCAGACCTCTTCGGGACTTTGATAAGTCAAGAAAACAAGATATCGAAACTGATGACCCCTGTCGGTGGTCCTCTAGCATTGGTAGGAAGCACCACAGAGGGTCAGGACAGAAGAAAAGAAAAAGCGACAGAGGATGCTCAAAGGAAGAATAAGAAGAAAAAGGTCCTAGTGGCAGAAAGCGAAAGTGAGGAAGGATCGGAGGAAGAAAATGATATGGCTGCTTTGGCCAAGACTCTTGCATTAATGACCGGACAATTCAATCGTGGTCTCAAGAAAAAGCCAGAGTACAGAGGAAGAGAGAATAAAGATGAAAGAAGCAGAGGATTTGGTGAGGTGAGAAAGTATGGAAGAGAGGAGTTCGAGGAGAAGAGACAAGTAGAAAAGAGGAGCGGACAGAGGACAGAAGACAGAAGTGGTGATAGAGCCCTAAAGCAAACTGAAGGTTGCTTTAAATGTGGAAAACCAGGCCACTTTGTTGCAGAGTGCATGTCCTCTGCCAACAAAGGCAAGCCTGTTGGATCCCAGATTTAATCTCACAACAATGATATAAACAATAAGAGTAATAACAGCGGAAGCAGTATAGTTTAATATCAAAGGAGATTCAAATATCACAGTTCATAAAGCAGATAATAGATAAACAAGATATTCTTGGAATAAAATATTCAACTTATATTATCAGTTATAAGACTTCTTAAGCACACTTTGAACAATAAGGTGATGGTCCTTTTTATAGGACCATAAAGTAAATAGTGTACTTATCTGACAAATAGAAGCATGACTTGAACAATATCTTACATAAGAGGTAAGATCAAGATATTGAACAGTGTCTTACCTAAGAGGTAAGATCAAGACATGCTTGAACAGTGACCTACTCTAGAAAGTAAATCTTATCACAAGGTGACATGTCATCTGTTCTTCTTTGTCATCAATTCAGAGTGAACATATTCAGAGCTCTGAAGTAGGATCTCTGATGAGGGGCTCTCTGATGTCTTTCTGAGAGACTGTCTCTGAACTGACTTCAGAGACACACATACTTTCTTCAGACTGACTCTGAACTGACTTCAGAGACAAACTTGCTTTCTTCAGACTGATTCTGGACTGACTTCAGAGACAGACTTGCTTTCTTCAGACTGACTCTGAACTGACTTCAGAGACAGACTTGTTGATGTCCCTTGAAAGCTTTAGATGAAGACTTAGTTATTTTCAATACTTTCATTGGTTCAGATTTGGGGCTAACAAAGCCGACTAGAGATGCTGCTTTCTACAAAAAGAAGGAAGAATATTACACACAAAGGTCCCTGATGGCAGAGCAACAAGACCTTGAGACTGATGAGTCCTCTGATGAAGAAGACAACAAAGCACTCTTCTGTGGAATGGCAGAAGTCCACTCTTCTGACAACAAGAGTGAGGTATCCACTTCTAACTCCTATGACTCTGACTCTGAAAACAAACTTCTTACAATACAAAATGAGTTTCTTGCTTACAAAACCATGTGTTCAGAACTAGAAAAGAAATTGGACTTATTTGAGAGAGAAACAAAACTTCTCACTCAAGAAAAGGACAAGCTTTATCAATTCAGAGTGAACATCTTCAGAGCTCTGAAGTAGGATCTTGATGAGGGGCTCTCTGATGTCTTTCTGAGAGACTGTCTCTGAACTGACTTTAGAGACAGACATACTTTCTTCAGACTGACTCTGAACTGACTTCAGAGACAGACTTGTTGATGTCCCTTGAAAGTCTTTAGATGAAGACTTAGTTATTTTCAATACTTTCATTGGTTCAGATTTGGGGCTAACAATCTCCCCCTAAGTACTGAAAATAAATAAAGAACACATAGAACATTTAACTAGAAAGCGAAGAGGAGAAAGTCATCCTCTTTATATATTACTTCTCATAGGAATTTGGAATTACAAGAGAATAATATTCAAAAAAAAATTCAGAACCTATCACTAGAACATATCCTATGAAACTTCATGATTAGCTCTCTAAAGTTAATCATTGAGCCAATTTCCAAATCTAGTTTCGCCAGTAGGTCTGCTCTGTGTCGTTCTTGCTTTACATGGATCATCTTCTGTATTCCTTTCAAGGTTTCATCAGAATACTTTTCTACTTGCGAAGCTAGAAAGATTTTCTTCTCTTGGTTTACTCTGTAGATGAAACCCAGAGGTTCTTCAATGATTGATCCAGTCTTCTGTTTGTCCAGGTTTTCAATGGTTTCCTCTGGTTCAGTCACTTGGAGCTTTTCTTCACCCATGTTCAGAGCTATCTGAAAGTCTCGTATTGTTCTGTGTTTGATGTAAGCTTCCATTGCCCGTCTTACTTCAACCATGCCCATTCTTATCTCCCTTCTTCCTGAATCGTATCTTGCAGAGCAGTAGGCATAGAGATAAGTGAGATCATAAGGATTTAGATTTACGAGATCATTATCATTGAACTCGTAAATCTTCTGATCAGATAGAGTCACCACATAATGCCTATATATGATTTTGTTGAAGGCGAATGTCTTTTCAGTGATTTTCTCAACTTTTATTATTGGAGCATCGTTGAGAACCGCCTTTCTTGGTGATGTCTTTGACTATATGAATCTTCGTTAGTAGTCTGGCATATCCTCTCTGATTCTTGGATTTAGAGGGATTACTTGAGTGTCTTCCAAATTGAACTCACATTATATATGCCGAAAGTGATCTTCTATCGATGCTTCAGGAGTGGATTCTAAGAATGTGTGAGGATGAGTGAAGACCTTGGTTGGTAAACCGATGCTTGTTTGCTGAACAAGATTCTCTTGAGGAGCCTGTTCATCAACAACCATGGTTTCTTTGTCCTAGATCTGTGACTGAGTTATCTCTGAAGGTTGTTCAGAGATATATCCATCTATCTTTGGAGATTCTCTTAATTCTGAAGCTGTTGAGGTATGATGAAGTTGAGCGTTTTTGAAAACATACTCTTCGACATCAATTACTTCGATCTGATCTCCAGCAATTTCTTCCTCTCTTTTAGAATCTTTCTGTTCTTTCTCAGACTCTGACTCAAAGGCATCTCTCATCACCATTGGTTGTCTTTCGGGTGATGAGAATGCATCTTCAGAGGACGTAGAGAAGTCTACAAGTTGTTCTTCTTCCTCTTCCAGAGCTCCAATTTTCTCTTGAGTCGCATCGGTAACTGGAGTGATTGGAACACCTGGTGTTGATGAGGCGTAAAGTATGACTGGTGCTGTGAATGATTGTAAAGTACGGTTTTCATCAGAAGAGGTGGTGTTCCTCTCTGGTTCCTTCTCTTGAACTTGTGCAGAGGGAGCAGCTTTAAAGGTGTGCGCGGTTTTATCTCTCATCATCATCTGAATCCTCTGAATCATCAAATCTGGCTTTCTTCACTGCATCGCTACAAGTCCCACCAGAAAACTTGCGTTTGTATTTGGGAGAGCTTGGTTCAACGATTCCTTTTCCTTTGAGATCCTGAAGTGTCTTCTGAATGGTTTCGATTGCTTCTGAAGCAGCAGTTCTGATTTCAGCAATCTGGTCCTCTGATTTATAGTTATGAAGTTCCAGAGTTGCTTTGACCTGCTTCTGAGCAATAGTAGAGATTTTGGAAGAACAAGTCAGCATTCTGCTCATTATTGCTGATTTGAAAGAGGCCAGATCACTTTTGGTGATGAGATCTTCAGAAGTACGGGGGTGGTGGCTGTGGTGTTGCTGATGGTGCGCTGACAGTTGGTACAGAAGCTTGAATTGTTGCTTTGATGAGATCAGAGATAGAGGCCATTTGATCTTTTGAGAGTGATGATGATATGGTGGCTACTACCTCTTCCCTTAGTTCTTGTAGAGCTTTCTGAACATCGATGGTTGTAGATGCTTGATTTTGAAGAGCAGCATTCTGAACTTTAAGAGCGGCTACCCCAGGGATGATTCAGCCTTCTGTTTGAACAGTTCTTGTTCCAACTCTTGGATTCTGTTTGAGGAGTCTAAAAGTTGGGTCTTCAGAGTGGAAACCTCTGCTCTGAGGTTTGTGTTTTTAGAGCGAAGAGCAGAGGTCTCTAAACCGTCAATTCTCTGAAAGTTATGCTCATTCATGGAGCCTCTGACTTCCTTACAGAATCTCTGGAACTCAGATTTAGTGAGAAGTTCAGAGAGGGGTACATTGGTTACAACACATGTAGCCAATTTTTCCTCGAGTTCAGAGGAGCCTTCGTTCAGAGCTGTTTTGATGTTGTCTCTGGAAGGACTTCCACTCAATCCTTGATATTCCGGAGAATCATCTCTGAGTATTCTGTTCTCATCCAAGTCCTCCTCCTCAGATTCAGAGGACTGGAAGTGAATGTAGGAGTTGATCTTGCGATCCAGGCAAGTCAATCCTTGGTTTTGTAGGTCAAGCCATTGTCCGTGAGTTGGACAGCTACTTCTTGATATCCTAAAGGGTGAGAGATGAGCGACAGATGCAGCATCATGTGTAGGATTTTCTGATGTACTCTGAGGCAACTGAGTACTTAAAGTATTGGCTAAGTCCTGTGAAGAGGGCTTATCTAGAAATTGAGTTTCCTCAGTTATGTGAACTTCAGAGGTGGAAAAAGGTACCTCTGAAGTGGCTTGTTGGTTTGGGTTCGAGGTGTGCACCTCTGATTAAATAACCATTACCTCTGGATTAGGTAGGTTAGATTGTGTGGTTGCACTGGGAGATGGGGTTGGTGTCCTAAAATATATGTGCCTTGAGGCATCTTTTTGCTTGGAAGGGGAAGAACTCTCAGGTTTCTCTAAGTCAGAAGACTTGCTCTCTTCCCTCTGAGAATCTTCAGAGCTAGTCTCTGAAGATGCATCCTCACTTTCCTCAGAGCTAGTCGAGCTATCCTCTACACTAGCAAATGAGGTTTCTTCCATTACTTCCTCATTGACAGCCCCTTCCGGTGCTCTGTCATCTCTCTCAACTTCGGTTTCTCTACCAAGAGTATGCTCTGGTTCACTCTTGTGAGAGCTCTGTACTTCAGGGTCCTCAGATCCCTCTGAAACCGAGATGCTCTTACTCTTCATTCCAGGTTCAGGACGTAAGTGTGTTGGGGTTCCCAGAACTGGTTCTAGTCGTTGGGCAACACTGAGATAAGAAGCTAAGGCTACAGATTGAGGATTTACCTGATTCAGCATGTGGTGAGGGATCCTCCTTGCTTCTAGATAGCCTTCAGATAGAATCATCGGTTTGAAGCTGTTCATTATGTAGAATGGAGTTTTGGGTTGTTCAGGGGCAATCAAAATATGAAGCTTCTCGATCGCAGCATGGATGATTAGAGACAAAAATCTTGGGAAAGTTATTGAAGGAACTTTGGATGATTGGGTCGTTTGTTCAGGGTCCTTTGCCAAGCATTTGTTCTTCTTCTCTATTGATGTCAGAATCATATCAAAGATTATGCCGGCCATGTACAAGTTGTGATTGAAGAATAGGGCATACATGATTGACAGTATTTCTGGTGTTGCTTGATCCATGCTTCCCAGTTTGCAGGTTAGAGTGCGATTTAGGACAGAGAACATGAAATTCCAGATTGGTGGTAGGTGTTGTCGTCGGAAGTTGCTCAATCTGGTGATTTCAGTGTTGTAACCTAGCATTCGAATGAACTGGAGTAGGGTTTCAGAAGTTGGGCGTTTTTCAAAATGCGTGATTTGAAGTTCCTCAGCTGTTAGGAGTGGGAGAACTTCTCTTAGAACAGTAGGATTGATGAGTATCCTATATTTTACAACTTGAGATATGTCGAACTCCCCGATTATTCCGTTATGTGCATCGCTGTAGTGACTTGATGAATACCATTCTTGAACAAACGAAAGTGGACATTCATTTGTAAAAGCAGTTAG
The DNA here is from genome assembly GCA_954870635.1 of Arctium minus. Taxonomy (NCBI): domain Eukaryota; kingdom Viridiplantae; phylum Streptophyta; class Magnoliopsida; order Asterales; family Asteraceae; genus Arctium; species Arctium minus. Next base: position 43,826,234 of record OX941089.1, on the reverse strand, counting down.
GGCTTGAGTCAGTTCACAGTTGGAGAAGAACTCGCAGATTACTCCGTATTGTTCCTCAAATTTGGGAGAATCAAGTTGAATCATGTGATTGTTGTCTTTGATTGGAAAACGATACAGTCTTGAAGGTTCGCCAGATTTGGGAAAAAGTTTGCACCATTCATTTGAAGACGCCATTGTTGAGGTTGAAGTGAAGAAGATGAAGTTCAAGTTTTTTTGGAGAGAGAGAGATTGCTCGAGAGTAATTTGTAAAAATGAATATTCGGATGTTAAATTGGTTTTGTATCCAAATTTAGAAAAAGATACACTCGAGTACATAAGGTGAAACGGCAGTGATTTGACCCTTTGGATAAAGCCGTTTGGCCTTTCACTCATCCCTTTTTGTGACACGTGGCCTTGAAAATTGTTGTACCTACGAATGTAGGTTCCAAGAAAATAGGAAAGGGGCGCCATTTTTCAAAAAAAAATTAAATAACTTCTTTTAGCTGAATAGACAAACCTTTCGCCTTAAGAAGTAATTTAAGATATCACTTGTAATAAAAAAGTTCAGTTAAATTGAAATTTTAATTTCAAATGATATCAAAAATTGCTTTTTAATTAAAAATTCTTGTTTGAGGAATGACTGGTCTGAAAGTTGTTGACTCCCCCTTCATAGATGATTTGAAAAAAAATCCAAAATTTCAAGACTCTGAGATTAAATTTCAGAGACCCTTTGATGAAATTCAGAGACTCAATTTCAGAGACTCTGAGATGAAATTTAGAGATTCTGATTTGACATTTGAAAATTTCTTTTTCTCAATTTCAGAGACTCTGAGATGAAATTCAGAGACTCTGAGATGTCTTCTGAAAAGTTCTTTTTCTCCCCCTTGACAAAAGAACAACTTTTTATTTTTCTCCCCTTGTCATATATTTGGAGAACATTCACAAACTGATATTGACATATGCTACTTGTTTCAGAGGCTCTGATATTTTGATCAGAGACTCTGAGTTTCTCCCTTGTTAGGTAGACCGTTAGCTTAAATTAGTCCCCAATTTAATTGAATGTTTTATAAAGAAATTGTATTTAGGCTTTTTAATTAGTTGTATGGGCTTGAGCCTTTTTATTGTAAATGGGCCTTATATAAAGTTGTCCATGGATCATTTGTTCATTAGGTTTTTGGAGAGGAATACACCTTTTTACACACACAAACTAATTCTCATGAGAGTCATTTAATGTTGAGTGTGGTGTTCTTCCCAATTCCCCTCCATTTATGAAATCAAAGCATATGAGATGAGTTCTTGATTATTATGTTCTTAATTTTCTTCTTATCTCTACTTTGCTATGGAGTATCTTCTTTTGTTGTCTGTATTGGGATCTAACAATTGGTATCAGAGCCAAATGAAGAAGCTCTTCTTCATTTCGGTCATCTATGGCAACAATTGAAGATTGAATGATTATTTTGTAGTTTTGGTGCTTTGATTGGTTAAATCACATGAGTCTTGACACAAATATCATTTTATGATTTATTCTCTGTTTTTGTCTTTATTGGAAATTCATTCTTTAATATAGATGAGATTTGGATGATCTTTGATCTAGATTTTATTGATTTCTCACAAAATCTAAATTCTGCACACCACATGTTTGATGAAATGCCTATGAGAAGATTTAATTTCATTTCAGTTAAATCTGATCAGTTTTTTTATTACATGTGTGTGTTCTTGATCTTTCTCACTTATTGGTATAATATTTGATAGCACTAAGTAGATGGTTGATCTATGATCCCATCCTTGTGTGTGCTTTTGTCCTTAGTTATTTTAGCAACTTGGTTTTACGGTTGTCGATCTTTGATCTGGCTGTTATTTTTATCAAGTTAGGACATCCTTTCTGGTTTGCTAATTTTTTCTCTACCTGGTTGATTTGTTTTTGAGCCTGAATGTCCAATGGTCGTAGGCCATATTGCCATTAGTATTATGGGTATGGTTGTTATAATCCTGACCAAAATGCTCATTTGTTGGCCTCCTCATGTGCTCGGACTCAGAAAATAATTAAACAGGTCCTGTTGTGTTGTGCAAATCTATTTTGTGCGAAAAGTCAGATTTATGCTCATGTAAATCCAAAATAAGCTTGATCAAGGCATACAAAGTTAGTCCTCTGCAGCCAGAGTTAATCCAGAATTCTGATTTTAAGGTGGTTCAACATCATTCACTTGTTGTTTCAGAAAATCAAGTCAAAAATGTGTTGACAATGGGTGATGATAAAAATGTTATTTCAGAGGCCGGAATTAGTACTCAATTAATACAAAGAAATGACATTCTAAAGATATTTCCTGGCTCAAAATTTCCAGTTGCTAAAAAATCTTGGTTATTATTGATGGTCATGGTTATGTGAATGAAAGTATGATCACGGGAGAAGCAATTCCAGTTGCTAAAAATCCTGGTGATAAGGTTATTGGTGGGACTGTGAATGAGAATGGATGATTGTTGATCAAGGCCACTCATATTGGGTCAGGGATTGCACTTTCACAAACTGTTCAAATAATAGATTTGTTAATGCTTCCATGGACAATTTGTGCAAGAACAAGAAAATTCATGTGTTCGAAAAGTGCAGATCTGTAATAGACTGTCAATTTGATTTACAACAAGTTCTACAATTGGTTCGTGTGCAAAAGTCGAAATCTGCAACAGAATAGTTGCCGTTGGTTATGATCGAATTCGAGCAAAACATAAAGTATTTACTACTGTGTTTGAGATAAGATCAGAGGTACCTTCAAATTTCAAAGTGCGGTTACTGTTTGCAAGGCCATCGAACAGACCTGTAACGCTAAGATATTTTGTTGTTAAGATGTTAAGATGCAGCAAGCTGCTGTTAAGCTGCAGAAAGTTGCATATTTTTTTGATCAAGTAACAGATTCGATGTGCAACATACAGATTTCATTTTTGTGTTGTTAATCAAAAAATGTGCAGATCTTGTTGATCATCGAAAGATGTATCTAAAACAGATTCATAAGCATACAGGTGGTTGTAAAGTGCAGAAACTGAAAAGGGACAGCGTGCGCATAAACAAACTCGTACCTAGATTTCGAAGACTGATGTGGATTTAGCATGGGACAGGTTATTTAAGCTGAGCCTGAAAAAAAATGTGCAGATCAAGACAAGTAGATGATATAAAAGAGATTGTACAAAAACTGTTGAAACCTTGAAGATTGCAGTAGGTTACTGACAGATTTGGATCTGACAAGGGTAGCAGATGCTGAAACAAAGGACAACAAGAAGATTTGATGCAGAAGCTATGCATCTATTAATCAGAGAGTTTGTTGTTGCTCTTAATGCTCATCGCAGAGGCTGACATGAAGAAGTTTATGAAGAGCCTCTTAGGCTGTCCAGAACCCTTCAGAGGTTGTGAAGTGAAGGAGACCTCTGTGAATGAGCAGACGTTTGTCCAGAGGTGATGATAAAGTTCTGCATATTTCAGTATATGTGCAAAAGTAGATCAAATAAGCCACTGTCTACAGCCTCTGAAGACTGATCAGAGCTCTCTGAAGACTGATCATCGACATGTTCTTAGACTATCAAGAGGGTTGTTGTGGTGCTCACTTCCACACTACAGAGCCTGCTCCATCTTGAATGCATTAAAAAATTCTCTTGAGGTATAGAATCGTGCAGAGATGCTCTGTAAAATGTACAGAGTTGTGATCTCAGAAGTGTATGCAGAGCTTGATCAAAGAAGCAGAGGTGCTCTAAGGCGTTCCACAGAGGCTCTAGCCAAGAAAAGCGCAGAGGTTCTGTGGACCAAAACCTCAGAAGAGCAGTGAACAGAGGGCAGGACCAAAGGTAGACCTGAACACACTCATCAGAGGTCGATGATCCATAGGTCAAGATGAGCCAATTGCCCGAAGCCCGAATTTTTCAAAATTTCTAACAGCATTGCGCTGTTTCAGAAACACGTGCACAACTTTTTACTCGAAGCTCCAAATGACATGAGTCTAGTTGCCTTAGATTGCTAAAACATAGGTATATGACTTTGATGTTTTGAGTTTTCTCAAATTCCGTGATCTGATATGCCAGATTCGGTGTCAAAGTCTGCGTTATGGTGCTGGACCGAAAGCATTGCATTTCACTCGTGCTCTTTCCGCTTTCAAGAACGGTGTTCTATCGTCAATTCTTCATGGATTCAAGCTACGTTTGTGACATATTTCATGTCACTCCATCCTATGATTTTCAAGACTAAATCTCGGATCTTAACGTTTACTCAACGGGGTTTGAAGAGTCAAATTTTCTGTTTTGACGATCATTTTGCGCAGCTGAGGGAAAACTTGCACAACTCACTCAATTTTCATCCAAAATGGATGAATCAGAGCTTGTTGAAAAGCTAAGAGGTTGTAGTTAAATGTGCATGCCTTATGTTTTCTCTCAATCAGACTCCTTGATGGTCAAAAATAGCGGTGAAGTTGAGACATGAAATGTGGACAAATTGGGGTAATTCGTCTAAGTCTTTCAAGAATATGAGCCTACATTTGAGGGGGATCTTATGATGATTTAAAGACTCGAAGAACGGCACACCAAAGATTATAAAGAAATCAAGGGGGAGACTATATGATGATGCTTTCTTTATAAAACATTAGGGGAAGATTGTTAGCTTAAATTAGTCCCCAATTTAATTGAATGTTTAATAAAGAAATTGTATTTAGGCTTTTTAATTAGTTGTATGGGATTCAACCTTTTTATTGTAAATGGGCCTTATATAAAGGTGCTCATGGATCATTTGTTCATTAGGTTTTTGGAGAGGAATACACCTTTTTACACACACAAACTAATTCTCATGAGCGTCGTTTAATGTTTAGTGTGGTGTTCTTCCCAATTCCCCTCCATTTATGAAATCAAAGCATATGAGATGAGTTCTTGATTATTATGTTCTTAATTTTCATCTTATCTCTACTTTTCTATGGAGTATCTTCTTTTGTTGACTGTATTGGGATCTAACATAGACATATTCAACATTCCTAACAGGTTGATTAAAAAATTGAACCTCCGTTCATCTAAAGCTTTTGTGAAAATATCAGCAAGTTGGAGATCAGTTGGTAAAAAATACATTTCTATTGTTCCCCTTTCAACATGATCTTTTAAGAAATGATACCTTACATCAATGTGCTTTGTCTTTGAATGTTGTACTAGGTTGGCAGAGATGGCTATGGCACTTTTTGAATCACACAGAATGGGTATTCTTTCATATTGTTGGCCATAATCTCTGAGCTGAGTTTTCATCCATATTACTTGAGAGCAACAACTAGCAGCAGCAACATATTCTGCCTCTGCAGTTGAAGTTGAAACACAGTTTTGTTTCTTGGATGACCAACTTACCAGCTTATTGCCCAGTAACTGACAGCATCCAGAGGTACTTTTTCTGTCAAGCTTACATCCTGCATGATCTGCATCAGTGTAGGCTGTTAGATCAAAACTTGAAAGTTTTGGATACCAGAGGCCTAATGATGGTGACCCTCTTAGGTATCTAAAAATTCTTTTGACAGCAGATAAATGAGATTCTTTTGGATTTGCTTGATATCTAGCACAAAGACATGTTGCAAACATTATGTCAGACCTACTTGCAGTTAAGTATAATAGTGAACCTATCATGCCTCTGTAGGTTTTTATATCCAAAGATTGTCCTAAAGGATCAGAGTCATGTTTGACTCCGGTGGCAAGAGGCGTTTTCATAGAAGTTGAATCATTGAGTTTGTATTTTTGTAAAATTTCAGAGACATATTTAGTTTGACTTATGAAAGTGCCTTCTGAAGTTTGTTTTACTTGTAAGCCCAGAAAGAAGGTTAATTCTCCCATGAGGCTCATCTCAAATTCACTCTTCATCAACTCTGAAAATTTGTCACAATACTTTTTATTTGTAGAGCCAAATATAATGTCATCAACATAAATTTGTACTAATAGCATTTCATTTTTGTATCTTTTAATGAATAAAGTTGTATCAATTGTGCCTTTGTCAAATCCATTTTTAATCAGAAAAGTGGACAGTGTTGCATACCAAGCTCTTGGAGCTTGTTTAAGTCCATACAGAGCCTTATCCAAATAATAAACATGATTAGGAAACTCTGTACTTTCAAATCCAGGTGGTTGCTGGACATAAACTTCTTCATTTAATTTAACATGTAGAAAGGCAGATTTGACATCCATTTGATAAACTTTGAATCCTTTGTGTGCAGCATAGGCTAAGAAGATTCTGATTGCTTCTAGCCTATCTACAGGTGCAAAGGTTTCATCATAATCAATACCTTCTTCTGGCAATATCTTTTAGCAACCAACCTGGCTTTGTTTCTGATTATTACTCCATCCTCATCCTTTTTGTTTCTGAAAACCCATTTTGTTCCAATTGCAAATTTTCCTTTGGGAAGGGGAACAAGGGTCCAGACTTTGTTTCTTACAAACTCTTGAAGTTCATCCTGCATTGCAAAAATCCAATGAGGATCTTCAAGAGCTTCTTTTACCTTTTTTGGTTCAATAATGCTCAAAAAGTTTACGTAGAAGCATTTATTGATTGTGGCAGATCTTGTTTTAACTCCTTCTGATGAGGATCCAATGATTTGATCAATTGGATGATCTTTTGTCCATCTAGAGATTAGAGCAAATATTTGGGGTGGAGTTTGAGTTTCAGAGATGACAGTTGGTGACATCTCTGATGTGCTGTTCAGAGTCTCTGAAGTTGTTTCCCGAGATGGTGAAGCAGATTTTTGAATTTCTTCACTATTTGTTTCTGGATTTACTTTAGACACTCCTTGATCATCCTCTTTTTGATCTTCATCTTCTTCTGATTCACTTTGGTGATCTGAATTTGGTGAAACAGAAGGTGTTAATTCAGAAGGACCAGAAAGAGTTGTACCTGTTTCTTGGGGTCCTTCTGAATTTTCTCTTGGTCTATCTCTGAAGACTATTTCTGGGTTATCTTCATCAAAGAAATCTTCAAATATTCTGTTTAATTCAAATTCTCTTGATGATTCAGAGATAGGTGTTGAGAGACTTTCTTGTTGTTCAGAGCTTTTATTGTGATCAAAAGTGATATTGATGCTCTCTTGGATGGTCCTTGTTCTAAGATTGAACACTCTGAAAGCTTTTGAGGCTAAAGAATATCCAATGAATTTGCCCTCATCAGCTTTCTTGTCAAACTTTCCAAGAGATTCTCTATTGTTCAGAATGTAACACCTGCATCCAAAAACATGAAAATATTTAACATTAGGTTTCCTATTGTTAATGAGTTCATAGGATGTTTTCTGAAATCTTTTGACAATTGTAGCTCTGTTCTGAGTAAAACAGGTTGTTGCCACTGCTTCTGCCCAAAAATTTGTTGAAAGGTCAGATCCAGCAAGCATTGTTCTTGCAGCTTCAACAAGTGTTCTGTTCTTCCTTCCAACTACTCCATTTTGCTGAGGAGTTCTTGCTGCAGAAAAGTTAGGAGTAATGCCTTCTTCTGATTGATATGAATTGATTTTGGCATTTTTGAACTCTGTTCCATTATCACTTCTTAGTTTCTAAACTTTCCTGCTGAATAGAACCTGTAATCTTTTCAACAATAGTATCAAAATATCAGGTACATCTTATTTTGCTGTGATGAATTCTATCCATGTGAATCTGGAAAATTCATCAATCAGAACAAGAATGTATTTCTAACCTGCTAGACTCTGTACAGAGATAGGACCACAGAGGTCCACATGTAGCTTGTGCAGAGGTCTAGGACAGTTGTTTTCACTTTTTGTTTTATGGGAATATCTTTTCATTTTTCCCATCTCACAAGCAGAACAAAGATGATCTTTGTTAAACTTCAGAGATGGTAATCCCTTAACCAAATTAAGTTTAACTAATTTATCAAGTGAGGAAAAGTTTAGATGTGAAAACTTTTTATGCCAGAGCCAGACTTCCTCACTACTCAGAGATATAAGACAAAGTTTTTCTGAATCATTGTCGTTGATTTTGGTAAAATTCATTCTGTAGAGGTTACCTTTTCTGTCTGCTCTGAGTAATTCTTGACCTGATTCTGAGTGGAGAAGTGAACAATATCTTCTTTGAAATTTCACATCAAAACCATGATCACAAAGTTGACTTATGCTGATCAGATTATGTTTTAATCCATCCACATAAGCAACCTTTGAAACTAAAACATTTCCTCTTGATAATTCACCATATCCTTTAATCTGTCCTTGCACATTGTCTCCAAAAGTAACTGCTCCTCCAGATTTTGCTTTGAATGAGGATAGCAGTTCCTTATTTCCAGTCATATGCCTTGAGCATCCAGAATCTAGGTACCAGATTGGCATTGACTGATTCTGCAAGACAGATTATTGTTTCTTAGGTACCCATCTCATTATGGGTCCTTTTATGTTAGACTTTGGTGGATTTGTATGAGTTTTTGGCATCTCATATTTTGATGTCTTGCCGTTATTTGTCTTCTGTTGAAATTTTGTCTCTGAGATATTTTTCAGAGATTGATTCAGAAGACAATGTGATCCTTTGAAATGATTTTTCAGTTTGATCAAGAGATGAATGCAGTTGCAATTAATAGAACAAGAAGAAGTAGGAGCAAAGTTTTTCTTTTTATTAAAAGCAGTTGTTACATTTTGACTTCTTTTTAAATTAGCATTAGGAATATTACATGTATCCCTAACTACTTCTTTCCTTTTTTCTTGAAAGACAGTCTTCTTTTCAAGTTGCTTTTTCTTGATCAAAAACATCTTCTTTTCTTTGCTGCTTACTGCACAGACAGGATCAATATGGTTAATTTTTTTCCATTTGCCTTTTTGTTCAGGAGAGAATTTTATTGTTTTATAGGTATAAGAATTAGAAGTGTTTGTTTTATTCTTGACCTTTTCTTCTAATTCTTTTTCAAGTTCCAGAGATGTTTTTGCTTGTAAACACATATTTGCAAAATCAGGACTTATTGGAATTCTGGTTTTGGTTTTCAAAAATGAAATTGGAACATTCAAAATACCAGACCCAATAGTTTCTATCATTTTGTGAATTACATTATCTGGTTTACAAAAAATCTGTTCATCAATCTCTTGTTCAGATTCTGAATCAGAATCAAGAAAGTCTCTCTTAGTTTTAATAGAGATAGCTACCTCTATTGGTTTTTCAATTTGTTTTGTTCTAGAGACTTTAATGATCCGTTTCATGCTTTCTTTTCTTTTTAAATCCTCCAAGACATTTTCTTTCCATATCTTTTTAACATCATCTTCAAATGTAGTTCTGATGTTTTCATCTGACTTTGGTGAATACAGAGGGGCATTCGGATTTAGTGAACTCTGAGATTCATTTTCAGAAGTACTTGTATCAGAGGTACTTGGTTCGTATGTCTCTAATTCATTTGAGATGAAAGCATCAAATCTGAAAATTTCTTTGGGATCATAGCTCTGAGGTTTTGTGAAGTGTACCTCTGAAGTTTCTTCTTTTATCTGTAACACAGATTCTTGAAAGTTTTTTCTTTCAGAGTATGTAGTATTTTTGAAATTCAGAGCTCTTGCTTTTGATCCCTCTGATGTTTTCATTCTTTTGAAATTATTCAGAGATGGACCTTCAAAGCTTTGGACCTTTCCCATACGGAAAGTGGAAGAAAGTGATGTTTTCTCCAATCCAGAGAATGAATTCAACTCATTGAATACCAGCCCTTGAGAGTCCATTTGAGTTTTTATTTTATCGAAAACACCTTGTGCATTAACATAGCTTTTGATTCGAAGATTTTTTCTATCTATAGATTGATGTACGATTTCTCTTTCCTTTTGAAAAAATTTGGTTAAGGCAATAGAATTGAGCCTTTCATACTCAGATTTCTTTACTTCTTCTTCTTTTCCTTTTAAAACTTTATCAATTTTTCTTATTTCTTCTGAAAATGATTTTTCTTTTTGTTTGTGAGATTCTTCAAGTTTGTTCTTTTTAAGAAAAAATTCTTTCTTTTCTGATTCCAGAAGATTCTTTTCTCTTTTGAAAAAGATGAGCTCTTTTGACATTTGCTCTCTTTTCTTTTTCTCTTCAAGAAACTTTTGCTCTAGATCTTGAAGTTCATTAATTAGTTTAAAAGCATCTATTTCAGGATCACTATCAGAGGTGTAAAGAGAGTTTACCTTTTCAGAGATGTCTTCTAATGCTTCAACAGTTTGATTTCCATCTGAAAAAGCCATACCACAGAGATTGGTAGGCTCTTCCTCGCCGTCGCTTGTTGAGTCAGATAGCCAGTCTTCCATTTCTGCTACAAGAACTCTTTCTTTTACGTTGTACTTGTATTTGTTCTTGTAGTAATCTTGATCTTTGACAAATTTTCCTCTGCAGTTTGCAGAGAAATGGCCTAGTTTTCCGCATCTGAAACATCTTCCATCATTTTGATTTGTTGGAAGAGTGACAGTACTTGTCTCTGGCTTCTGTTTTTGAGGTTTGAAGTACCTCTGTGGCTGTGGATACTTTGGTTGAAATGATTGTTGAGGTCTTGATTGTTGAGTTGTATCGTTGTTGTTGAAGTTTGTACCCTTTTGATCACTATATGGAGTGAATCTGGGTTCGTGTTGAAATTTGACACCATCTTGTTGAAATCTTCTTTCAGGATTTCTTCTTTCTTCATTCTCTCTCCTTCCTTCAAGTACTTTCTTGCCAAATTTCTTGTTAAATTGATGAGTGATTAATGCAAGAGATTTGGCGAAGGCATTAATATCATCTTCTGAGTCTGAATCTGAATGATTTTCTTCTGCCATTAGGACCTTTTTGGATATTCTTTTTGTTTCCAAACTTTTTTGTGACTTTTCACAGTTGTTTTCTTTCGAAATTTGTTTTGAAACAAGTGCAAGGGGTCCACCTAAAGACAGTTTTGATTTTTGCTTCATAACTTCCTTTTCTTGTGCAATAAGAGTGCCATAAATGTCAGTTAATGACCATGACTCAAGATCTTGATTGGCTTGTATGGACATGGACAGTGGTGACTATTCTTCATTTAAGCTTTTCAAGAAAAGAACGTTGTTTTCCTCTTTTGTTCTTGTCACTCCAAACTTTCTGCATTTGTTGATAAGAATATAGAATCTTGAGTAAGTTTGGTGTAATATTTCTTCTGCTAGAGCATGAAAATCATGATATTCATTGATGCATAGATTTCTTTTATTTTTCTGGGTTTGTAGGCCTCCTTCAAGTTGATTTAACAACTGATCCCATATCTCTTTTGCAGTTTTACAAGAATCAAGTTTTTGAAAGATATCATTGGGAATGGCCATTATCAGTAATCTAACAGCTTTTGAGTCATTATCCATCATATTAGTTTCTTCATCAGTGAAGTTTGTGGTTTTCTTTTCATAATATGTAGGGATTTCAGCAGTATCTGTTGTTGCAGGAACTCTTGGAACCAACACCATTGGAATGTGAGGTCCAACGTTTACTGATCTAAAGTGATCCTTGTCTATTCCTTCTAAGAAATTTACCATCCTTATCTTCCATTGGGGATATTCATCCCTTAAAAGTGTAGGAGGTTTTGTTAAAGACCCAGCTGTATAAATGGCACTTATGCTTGAGTTTGCCAGTTTTGAAGAAAAAGATAAAGATTTGAAGAACAGATGCTTTTTGTATTGAACAGTGATTTACTATCAAATCTTGAGCATATGGTGTTCTTTAATAAACCAGGTTTATTTGAACATGCAAAGATATTGAAAGTTAGAATCAATGAGATGTAAATCTATCCGAGTATGCAAATGCGATCTTACTTTGTTTAGGAAACAAAGAAGGCTCTGATACCAATTGTTGGATCCCAGATTTAATCTCACAACAATGATATAAACAATAAGAGTAATAACAGCGGAAGCAGTATAGTTTAATATCAAAGGAGATTCAAATGTCACAGTTCATAAAGCAGATAATAGATAAACAAGATATTCTTGGAATAAAATATTCAACTTATATTATCAGTTATAAGACTTCTTAAGCACACTTTGAACAATAAGGTGATGGTCCTTTTTATAGGACCATAAAGTAAATAGTGTACTTATCTGACAAATATAAGCATGGCTTGAACAGTATCTTACATAAGAGGTAAGATCAAGATATTGAACAGTGTCTTACCTAAGAGGTAAGATCAAGACATGCTTGAACAGTGACCTACTCTAGAAAGTAAATCTTGTCACAAGGTGACGTGTCATCTGTTCTTCTTTGTCATCAATTCAGAGTGAACATCTTCAGAGCTCTGAAGTAGGATCTCTGATGAGGGGCTCTCTGATGTCTTTCTGAGAGACTGTCTCTGAACTGTCTTCAGAGACACACATACTTTCTTCAGACTGACTCTGAACTAACTTCAGAGACATATTTGCTTTCTTCAGACTGACTCTGGACTGACTTCAGAGACAGACTTGCTTTCTTCAGACGGACTCTGAACTGACTTCAGAGACAGACTTGTTGATGACCCTTGAAAGCTTTAGATGAAGACTTAGTTATTTTCAATACTTTCATTGGTTCAGATTTGGGGATAACAAAGCCGACTAGAGATGCTGCTTTCTACAAAGAGAAGGAAGAATATTACACCCAAAGGTCCCTGATGGCAGAGCAACTAGACCTTGAGACTGATGAGTCCTCTGATGAAGAAAACAACAACGCACTCTTCTGTGGAATGGCAGAAGTCCACTCTTCTGACAACAAGAGTGAGGTATCCACTTCTAACTCCTATGACTCTGACTCTGAAAACAAACTTCTTACAATACAAAATGAGTTTCTTGCTTACAAAACCATGTGTTCAGAACTAGAAAAGAAATTGGCCTTCTTTGAGAGAGAAACAAAACTTCTCACTCAAGAAAAGGACAAGCTTTATCAAGAAAGAAAAACTCTTGTTTCTGAACATATTGGTGAAAAGAATGGGTTAAAGGAAAATATTTCAAAACTTGACAAAACCCTGAAAGACAAGGTGAAAGAACTAAAGAACAGTGAAAGTGATCGATTAAATGCCATTTCCTTGAAAAACATTTTTCAAAAAAAAAAGCGTAGTCCTTCATCAAGATCTGTTTGACAGAGATCGCCAAATTAAGAGGTATCAGGATGCTCAAAAGGTTCATGAAAAGGTAACCACCCAGATCGGCAGAAGAGGATTAGGCTTCGAGGATATTGATCCTTACACAGGAAATAAAAGAAACAAATCCTTATCAAGCATCTTCTGCCCTGGACAATTTTTAAAATCAAGTCTTCCAAACCTATTATCCACATTCAAGAGACGCAAAACCTCTGAAGGACCACATCTGAGGAAACCTCTGCAGATGGAAAATGTATGGTATGAAAACAATGATTTACCATTTGCGCTCTCATCAAAGAGAAAATCTATTCCAAAGAAATATATCTGTCCCAAAAACAGATAGGGGTCTTCAGATTTGGTCACCCAAAAACCCAAACTCAAATGGCTTTTATGTGCATGATGGTCCTTGAAAAGGAACTATCCTCTGATGCACCAGAATTTGTTCCCGCCTCTGTGGAAGAAAAACTTTTTAAAAGGTTTTTGGAAAGTGACTTGAGAAGAACCTATGAAAATCACTTTATCAACCATCCTGATCTAACCTCTGAAATAAGAGAAATCTTTGAGCAAGATATTCAAAGTTGTCTTAGTGTTCCTATGGTTATTCCATGCATTTCAAAAGACTTAAACACTTCAAAGGACATTACATATGGACAAAGCAACGCATATCCAGAAAGTCACGATCTCATTCACAAGGACTTTCTTGATACAGATTCTGAATCAGAATCTGAGGCCTCTGTCGAAACAGAGACAAGTTCTGTAGAACTTGAAGTGGTCATCTGGGGTGCAAAGGAAAATAAGTTACCCTCTGGCATCCTTAATAGGATAATCGCTCCCAAAAGGAGAACCACAAGAATACCAATCTGCCCTGACTTTCTGGATATGTGTCTCCAAGCAAAGACTTCTCTTGAACTTGAAAAATTGAGAAATGAAAAGATCAAGATCACTCAAACTCCCGTAGTTCGAAAACCTGTCTTTGCATCAAAACCTTTTCAAGAAAAACTCACCTGGAAACAAAAGGCAAATTGGCCCAAAATTGACAAAAATAATGCTTCTGTGGCAGTGAATGCTCAAAGGGAAGGTCGTCGAGGGAGAGTACACAAAGAGAGACATTTAAGTAGAGTTTTTGACAATAGACAACCTAGATTAGACAAAGTTTTCTGTAAAAAGAAACCCAAATCTAAAATGGGTTGTTGTAAAAATTTCTCTGTACACTCCTTTGGCAATTTCAATGAAATATTTAAGAAGTTTGCTTCCAAGGTTCCTCATTGCAAATGTTTTGATCTTGTGCATGCATTAAATCAAAACTTCTCTAGGCCTTCCTATCTTATATCTCACCCAAAGCAAATGAATGCCAAATTCAAGGGTGAAAAAGGACAAAATGGTACCTCCATTAAAGAGGATAAAACCAAAATCAAAGATGTTAAGGCATCTTTAAAGACTCCTTACAAGACTGGACCAATTTGGAAATGGGTACTTAAATCTTCTTCATCTGTCCGGAGAAGAAACAACATGTGCCCATTTGGTACCTAGACTCCCGGTGTTCAAGGCACATGACTGGTGACAGAGGGTTTCTCTCCGCCTACAAAGAAAAATCTGGAGGTGGTTCTGTAACCTTCGGAGACAATAAGAAGGGACAAATCAAAGGCTATGGAGTCATTGCCAACGGAGACATCGACGTCAACAATGTTGCATATGTGGATGGCCTTAAGCACAACCTGCTAAGTATTAGCCAACTCTGTGATAATGGACTCGATGTGATGTTTAAACAGAAATACTGCTCTCTATTAAAGGAAGACACAACCACAGAGCTTCTGCGGGCCAAGAGACGAGGTGATCTATATCTCATGGACTTCAAGTCCATCAACAGAGAAGAAAAGCTCTGTCTGCTCTCAAGCAAGAACGAATAAGCTTGGCTTTGGCACAACAGGTTCTGTCACTTAAACATTCATTCTTTAGACAAACTTGTGAAATTAGACCTGGTAAAGAGGCTACCAAGTATAAAATTCGACAAAGATCATCTATGCTCTGCATGTGAAATGGGCAAACTCAAAAGAGCTGCCCATAAGACCAAAACAGACATGTCTAGACCTCTACAGATGCTTCATGTAGACCTCTGCGGTCCTATATTTGTACAGAGTATAGGTGGCAAGAAGTACATCCTTGTACTCATAGATGAATTCTCTAGATATACTTGGGTGCAATTCGTTCGAAAGAAATCAGATGTTCCTGAGGTACTAATCAATCTTCATAAGAGGATACAAGTTCTTCATGATTGCAGGGTTCAGAGAGTTCGAAGTGACAATGGGACAGAGTTCAGGAACTCAACAATTGAAGCCTATCTCACAACATAAGGCATCTCACAGAACTTCTCCGCTGCAAGGACTCCACAACAAAACGGGGTTGTTGAACGCAAAAACCGAACCCTTGTGGAAGCCGCAAGAACCATGCTCACTGCCTCAGGACTTCCAATTTCCTTTTGGGCAGAAGCCATATCCACGGCATGTTTTACCCAAAATCGATCTTTGGTAGTAAAAAGACATGAAAAGACCCCTTACCACCTACTCAATCAAAAAAAGCCAAACATCAAGTACTTCCATGTCTTCGGCTGCAGATGCTTTGTGTTGTACGACAGAGAGCAAATAGGGAAATTCAGTCCCAAAGCTGATGAGGCCAAATTTGTTGGCTACTCATCAAACTCCAAGGCTTATCGAGTCTATGTGCTCAAATAAAAACATATACTTGAAAGTATTAATGTTTCATTTGATGACTCGTTTCAGGTGACTTCTGAGAAAATCAGCTCAGGACTCAAGCTCCAAGATAAGGAAACTGGTGAATCATCAAGAACAAATGAACTTCATCATCTATTTGAAGAGATGTTCAACGATGATGGACCCTCAAAAGATGACCACAGAGCCTCTGGAGCTGAAGCCTCTGCAGAACAATTAGGTACCTCTCTGTCAGGTCCTAGCAATACTTCACCTTCTTCCAACACTTTTGCAGATGCAAATGTCGAGGGGGAGCACTCAGAGAGAAATCTTGACCAAGGCTCCTCGCTTAATCAAGAACATGGTCAACTTCATCATATCTCTGAAGGGTCAGCACTAGAGCAATCAGAGAACTCTGAACAAGGCACCACGGAGCTCGAGACATCAACTCACAATGACCAAAGTCCTGTGACAAGTACAAATGATCACCCTTCCACAGAGGGTGATCAGGTTTAAGAAACTGAACATGCTCCAGAAGTGTTCTAAGAAAATTCAAATGATGACCTACCACGGATGACTAAGTGGACCAGAAGTCACCCACAGAGCCAAATCATAGGTGACCCCTCTGGGTAGAGGCTATACAAATTTTGTTACTATACAAATTTTTGTTACTATATAGATTTTGTGAGTATCATCGAGCCCAAGAAGATCTCTGAAGCTCTTGAAGACCCAAACTGGTAGAGGCTATGCAAGAAGAGCTTCTCCAGTTTGAAAGAAATGAAGTATGAACCCTGGTGTCTCTGCCAAAAGGTAAAACCGCTATAGGGACCAAATGGGTCTTTAGAAACAAAAAGGACGAGGATGGTGTGGTGATCAGGAACAAAGCAAGAATGGTGGCCAAGGGATACTGCCAAGAAGAAGGGATTGACTATGAAGAAACTTTTGCCCCTGTGGTTAGGCTTGAAGCAATAAGAATATTTCTTGCCTTCGCAGCCCACAGAGGTTTCAAGGTATTTCAAATGGATGTCAAGTCAGCCTTTCTGAATGGTAAAATTCAAGAAGAAGTATGCGTTCAACAACCACCAGGGTTTGAAAGCTATAAGTACCCAAATCATGTGTACTTCTTGGACAAGGCTCTGTACGGATTGAAGCAAGCCCCCAGAGCCTGGTATGACAGACTTTCAAACTTTCTCCTTGCAAATGGTTTCGAAAGAGGTACAACCGATACAACTTTATTTTATAAGAAGAGAAAAGGTGAGATTCTGCTTGTACAGATTTATGTTGATGACATTATCTTCAGGTCTACAAATGAATCTTATTGCAAAAAGTTTGAGTCTTTGATGAAGAGTGAGTTTGAGATGAGCATGATGGGAGAACTTACCTTCTTCTTAGGATTGCAAGTCAAACAAACCAAAGAGGGCATTTTTATAAATCAATCTAAATATGTCTCTGACATACTTGAAAAATACAAGCTCTTTGACTCTTCATCAATGAAAACCCCTATGGCCACTGGATCAAAGCTTCATGCAGACCCAGAGGGCAAGTCTGTGGAGTGTAAACTCTATAGAGGCATGATAGGGTCTCTATTGTACTTAACCGCGAGTCGACCCGATATAATGTTTGCCACATGCCTCTGTGCAAGATTTCAAGCTAACCCCAAAGAATCTCATATTCATGCTGTCAAGAGGATCTTCAGATACCTAAAAGGGACCAAGTTTCTTGGCCTCTGGTATCTAGAGAACTCTGGCTTTGATTTAGTGGCGTACACAGATTCAGATTACGGAGGATGAAAGCTAGACAGAAAAAGTACCTCTGGGAGTTGTCAAATCCTTTCATGGAAACTAGTAAGTTGGACTTCGAAGAAGAAGAATTATGTCTCGACCTCCATGGCAGAAGCAGAATACGTTGCTGGTGCTAGTTGTTGTTCACAAGTTCTATGGATGAGAACCCAACTCAGAGACTATGGATTTGACATCGAGAAAATCCCCATCCTCTGTGACTCCAAAAGCGACATTATGATCTCTTCCAATCCTGTTCAGCACTCTAAGACGAAGCATATCGATATCAGGTACACTTTATGAAACATCATGTGGAGCATGGGACGATAGAGATGTACTTCGTTCCCACAGATTACCAGCTTGTCGACTTCTTCACGAAGGTATTAGATGAGAAAAGGTTTACTTTTCTTGTTGGCAAGATTGTCATGCTGAACATGAGTTGATACACAGAGCCTCTGTACCCTTGCACAGAGCCTCTGTAAGTATATAATGTATATTCATTTATACTCCCTCTTGCTCTGTGTCTTGCTCAAATCATCTATTTTTAAACCCAAGCACAGATCAAGGGGGAGCTGAGATAAAGGACCTTGACACTTCAAGGAGGAGCTCGACATATTTTGTCAAACATGTCGCTCTGCCCCTCAAAAATGTTTTTCACAGCTATCGAGTGATCACCAACTCAGATCATTTCCTAAATTAGAAGTTTTGGATCTTAGAGCCTCTGTGACCCTTCACAGAGCCTCTGTACCTCAAAGAGGTCTCATCCATTACTTAACTGGATCTGTGGTCGATCAACTCGTATGCTCTCTTGAAAGTCTTGGTCATCTTAAGTATCCTAAAACCTCATAATGACCTCAGAAGCTCTTGCCCCACAGAGCTTCTACCAATTGTGACTTCAACATTTTTTTTACCATGGTTATTATGTGCGGGTTATTTATCAAAATCACCGTCATGTGGGAATAGTAACTGTCACGCGCGTGAGAATTGAGGGAGGCACACGTTCTCAATCGTGCACCGCCTATACTGACGTGGCACATTCTTATTGGTTCGTATATATACCGTCGCTTTTTGAAAACGGCTACTTATCCGTTAGCACTCATTATGGATTTCAAATTTTTATCTTTTACCGCTAATTCTTTCTACCCCCCAAGTATATAAAAACCTCTACACCTTCTTTTTCTTTTTTACCTGCAATTTTGCTCTCAAGAATCCCTTCGCAAATAACTCTTCATTTTCTCTGCAATGGCCTCCCACTCAAGCTCTTCAAAGAACTCTAATGGCTCCAAGAACTCCAACAAGTCCCACCACTCCACAGCTCACAAAGCTCATTCGACTTCCATTGGACAAGAACAGGTTCTTACGAGCAGAATGCTCTCTTTCACTCGACATGACTATCACTTAACTAAAATGAACAACAAGCCGAACAACCATTTCGTCACCTTGAACCCTTCTGGATTCCCTGCTGAAGCTACTCCCCTGATCAATATCCTTACGAACCACTTTCTGGTCAAAGCCCTAACCCTAAAACGAAACGACATCCCTGAATCTTATATTCAGCAGTTCTAGTTGAGTGTTCGTCATGCCAAGATGGAGAAATATGGTCATTGTATCATTGGCTATGCCACCAATCCATCGACAACAAAGATCCTGGACTTAGGTATCAACCAAAAAAAATTATCTGAAGTTTTTGAACACCCCACTGAGGCAGACCTCAATCTACGGAAATTCTCAGAGGAGCCCACAGAGGAAGAAATATTGAAGTTTCTGAAGTTCATTGGGTATGCAGTTCCAATCACCAAACGTACAAACTTCAGAAGACAAAACCTACCCCCTCTGTGAAACGTGATCTTCTCAATCCTGAACCGATGCCTAACGTCAAAGGTAGGAAGCCCAGACCCGTCTAGCCACACGATTTTGGCCATCATGTATGGGATCTACTATGATCTCCCACTGGACTATGCAGGACTCATATTAAAGGAGATCAAGAATGCCGTCATAACCAAACAGGAAGACCAAGATAGGGGCACGGAGCCCAAAAACATTATTTTTGGACGTTTCCTAGGCTTGCCTCTGGGTGATGATTTGATAGGGGAGGACAAGCTGCCTGCAGAGGGAAAGACAATCAAACTGCATGAGATGAAGTCCCACAAACCCACTACTCTCCAAATCGGTTACCCATCTGCCAGACCTCTGTCAACAAAGATGTTAACCTATCTAGGTAGTGAAGAGGGTACTAGGGATTACATACGAGGTCATAGGACTCCTGAACCGAGTCCTGCAACCCCCCCTCACATAGGTTTCCAGGTAGGTGATATAGTTATTCACTTGAGAGAAGAGGGAGAAAAAGAGATAGAGGTTGTGGCCGCAGAGGCACAAGAGAGTGTAAAAGAAGAAGGGATAGTTAGAGGGGAAGGGAGTGAGAAAAAGGATAAAAAGAAAAGTAAAAAAAAGAGAACCGAAGACGTAGAGGTTCCAAAGTCCTCTGAGAAAAAGAAATCAAAGAAAAAGCGGACCGCAGAAGCAGTTCCAAAAGAAAAAACCGCAGAAGAGACTACAGAGGTCAAAACCTCTGAGAAAAAGAAAAAGCGAAGACTGAGAACGCTTGCAGAGAAGGAACGATCTGCTGAAGCCAAGATAGAGGCTCTCAGTGCTAGAACTTAACCTTCAGAGGGGAGCGAAAAACCTCTGCAGAAGACAAAAAGAGCCCTAATCTTTGAAGAATCCCCTGAGGATAGACCTCAGAGCCTACTAAAAATAGCCTCTGACATAGCAAGAGTGGTCATTCTTAGGTACTCGGGGGACCTAGGTGAAACCGTGAACATAGAGATGGAGGATACGACAGGAAAGTCACAAAGTGAAGAAGAGGAAGGAGAGGATAAAAAATCGAAGGAGGAGAGAAGTATAGAAGATGCCTTGAGCACACAACCAAAACCAACTCCCCGTGCAACCCACATCACTACCTCTGCAGTTCTAGTGCAGAAAGGTATTGAAGAAGGACCGCACAGTCCGATCCCTACCCATGCCATCCGGACAGAGGATATCCCTTCATCCTCTGTACCACCATCCGGAGAAGCCAAATCTACCTCACCTTCTCAAAAGGGTGAAGGTGTTGTTTCTCGTGTATTTGCCCCAGGACACAACTCCATCACACACAGAGGCATTTGTTGCCTTTGTCACGCACACGAGTGACCACCAAACTGCTTCAGAGATGGCAGTGCGAGATAAAATTGGTTATGTGGTTCTAGAACAACCACAAAACTTATTCACTAGGACCATTGAGGAAGCCTCTGAACTCTTCCTCAAGAAGCCTACGGACAGAACTTTCATAGATGCTTCCTCTGTGGAACATCGAGAATTGGAAGGAAATCCTCCAGAGCTCAACCTAATCACAGGCTCTGAAGGTGCCAAAGACTCGTTGGCTAAATCTGGAACATGTGTTGTTCTAAAGGTCACCTCGGACACCTTCATCACAAAGGGAGAGTTTAAAGCCTTTGTTGACATGGTGCTCCAAAAATTTGACGAGCTGAAAAGCTCTGTCACAAGGGAGTCCCAAGCCAACTCCAAAATCCTTGCAGAGGCTCTCCAAGCAAACACAGAGCCTCTTAAAGCTCTTCATCAGTCTTCAGTGCAACATACTACAGAGATCAAGAAGCTGGCAGAGAACTCTGTGACTCGAGCTTATCTTCAAGCCTGTGGAAAAACAATCATCGCCTATTCAGATCAAATTCAGATCCTAGGGGATATCGGCATGGAGGAGATGGGAAAAGTTTCCACCAAAGTTGTTCAGCCAGGGGTGGATGACCTGACCAAGCTTCGAGACGAAATAAAGGACATAACTCGTGGTGTTATTGTGCCTATCCAACCACAGGCGTCCACTTCTGCACCCCCACCATCAACCTCTGCCACTGACATCTCTGCCTTAGCAACCAAGAAGGAATTAGAAACAATAGGGATAATGGTTGTAAGTAACCTCAACCTCATTGGATCTGACATTTCTCAACAAGGCATGAAAATAGCAGAAGATCTGAAGAAGACTGTAGCTACGATTAGGTTCAATTCCGATCTAGAGGTCAACAGGCTATCGTTGGCTACAGAGGATATTCTGAAGAAGATCGCTAGGCATGTTGACGAGCATCTCTGCAAGAGAAGAAAGAGGAAGGCACATGCGACTTGCCAAGCGGAGGCATCGCAGAAGAGGGCTAGGCATGAGGACCAGGATCCTGATGCCTCTGGTCCTCATTAGGGGGAGATCATGCCATCAAAAGTGACTATCTCAGCTGAAACCCTAAACCAAGTCCTTACAAGCTCAGGCCTGTACCACAGAAGCCGGATCAAAAACAGGCCTCTACAGCTTTATCAACTCCCACAGTCCAAATCCTAAAAATCCAAATGAAAGCACCACCCACCCTGAAAGACAAAGGCAACGCTATTGCCACAGAACCTCTGAAGAAGGCACCTCCTAGCACAGAGAAGCTATTCCAAAGCTCCATGGATGACATCAGAAGTGAGGCTCTGAGAGGTATAAAACCTGAAGAAGAAGACTGGGCATTTGACTTGCAGCCCCTCTCTGAACTCCCCATCCTTGACCCTATTGAAAAATCATCAAAGGACAGAGTTGCAGAGGTAATACAAGGCTTCGAGAGCTTGAGCAGACCCTTCCCCATTCCTCAAAACAAGAGCATAGAAGA
Organism: Arctium minus; assembly: GCA_954870635.1. NCBI lineage: Eukaryota > Viridiplantae > Streptophyta > Magnoliopsida > Asterales > Asteraceae > Arctium > Arctium minus. The sequence goes on along the minus strand of OX941089.1, from coordinate 43,804,069 downwards.
AGATGTCTACAAGTATCTCTACAGCCACGGGGTCCATGATCAGCCTTCTGTCAAACTCTCAGAGGAAATCATCTCAGAGAAGAGGAGGAGATTCTACAAAGATAAATCCAAACCAAGGGACCAAGTCTTCTCTATGTTCAAAATCACAGAGGTTCTGTCAATAAAACTTAGCCACACAAAATGCAAAAACTTCTGGTTTTGCACGTATGTCGTGAAGAGAGAGGATGGACAGATATGGACATTCACAGATGCAGATCTGACAACTCTCCATCCCCACGATCTCCCAGAGCTTCTCAAATGGACAGAAGACAAGTTCGGGTGGAAGAGGGAGTACCAAGAAGCCCATCTCATGATTAAAAGAACTATGAGGGAAAAGTTACTCTTCTACAGCGTGGTGGACTTTCAGGTGGCACTTGACCTCTGGGTTAAAAAGGTGAACTTTCCTGCACCAGAGGACAGTTTACCACCCTCTGCCACAATACTTCCAAACTCAATAATCAACTCACCTTTCTTTGTCTTTTTGTACATAAATCCCAAGGGCGAAAAGAAGATATTCATGGGGATTGAAAGCCACAAGTACTCAACTCAGTCTCTACTGCTCATCCAAGAACTCATCATCAAACACAGAGGAACACCACTCGTCCCCACAGAACCTGCAAACGTTCTCCTGGAAAATATTCGTGCGACTCGTAACTTCAGGGACTTGTGTGTATTCTATTACAGAGAGCTGAAGAAGAAAGGAGGGTTTGGAAGAAAAATAGATGACTTTCCAGACGCCAAAGTATAGGCTTTGAAGAAATGTATTTTCACTTCTTTTACTTTCATGTTTTGTAATCAAAGGTAATTGCCTTCTGGAACTTCTTTTAAATGAAAGTAACTAGACAGAGGTTGAGTTCCTTTCACCTCTTTGTGTTTCTAACTTAGCCAAACTCATATTTCCATTTATTTATTTCTCAATACTTAGGGGGAGATTGTTATCTCCAATCACATTATATAGAAGTATTGAAAAATAGGCTAAGTATAGGAACTGCAGAAGTCTGTCGCAGAACATCCAAGTTCTCCGCAGAAGTTAAATTCTCAGAAGACATCTGTCGACACTCTACCAGAGGACACAACACCTGATAATGATCATCAGATCACAAAGCCTCTGTAATCACTCACAGAGCCTCTGTGATGGCTAACCTCTGGAGACAGTCCGAAGATGTGCAAACTCAGTTCAAGACAAGGTCACATGCAAATGACGTGATGCCTGCTGTACGAAGATTTCCAGATCACCATGGAACGGCGCACGATGGTTTTACTTTCCAGGTGGCACTCCGTTTATGGAATGTCAGCCTTTGTCTTGTACTAAGGGTGCATCCTTCTTGTATATTATGGGAGAACCACCTTAGAGTTTTATGCATGCGAGCACACACGGTCTGAATTAGAGATTTGTATTTTCCTTGAGCATTTTGCACACACTTGTGCGTGTTCTTGGTGTTCTTCAGTAATCAATGAAACAGTTCTTTGAGTAATTTCTTGCAATACTTTACTATTCTGTTTATTGATTACATTGTGTGTCTACTACTTTTGCATGTTCTACCTTTCATACACTATATAAACGCTTCCGCACTCTATTTAATTAATTTGTGTGTAGTGAAAGGTCAAATAAAGTTAAGAACATCATTATTGGGATCAACAACTTTTGACTTTCAACTTCATGATCTTTGATCCAACATATTTGTGCACTAACTTACACATCTGATTTCTAAATCTTTCTTGTCTTTTTCAACTTTCTTTAAAAGATCAGCTAATCTTAGATTTAAAGTTTTCTCTAGATCAACTTTTCATTCTTGCTTTTCTCTTTAACTTTCTTAATCCACTCAGATCCTTTAGCCTGGTATATAGATACTAGCTTTTCAGCTTTCTTCAGTTTAACATTCAGGTTAGCAGTTTCATCTTTCAACCCTGTATTATGAAGTTAAGCTTCTCATTTTCAACTACAATCTTTGGTATCTCAGGCATGTATGCCACAACACAGTCTCTGTTTGTGAGAACATTGTTTCCCTTTTCAGCTATGTAAGGCATTTTGAAAAATTTATCTGAAATAATGCTTGAAATGATCGTTAGTCAGATAACTAGAAAGATCAACTTTGAAAAAACTCAGAAGAATACACAAAAATATTCTAAGTGTATAAAATTCGCACACCACAGGGAACAAGGAATTCAAACACAGAAACAATTTGCACACCAAGAGATGAGAAATCTTCACTTTTCGCACGAAGTTAGATGCGAGTTCTAACTTTTCGCACGTAGTAGGATGCGAGTTCCTACTTTTCGCACATAGTAGGATGCGAGTTTTGGACTTAGTTGAATTTTCAACTTCCAAAAATTTGAACTTTTCGCACAACTCTCAGTGTGATGCGAATTCCTCCCTTAGATTATTTTTCCACTTCCAACTTTCCAACTTTTCGTATCGATGCGAATTTTTGACTTAGAAAATTTTTCACTTCTTCAGCTTTTCGCATATAAAAAGATGCGAGTTTTAGTTTCTCGTACAAAATACTATGTGAATTCCATCTTTTTGCATATAGTGTGATATGAATTTCTGACTTAGCAAATTTCACAATTCAGTGAGATGCGAGTTCTTCTTCAACCATGCGAGTTCTTCATCAATCATGCGAGTTCTTCAGATCTTAAACTTTTTGACCTGAATTTCCCCTGATTTCCACCAAATCCTTTGTATTGGCTCAAGAAACTTTGTGAATATGTTCAAAATATGATCGTGAACAACCTTTGACAATCAAATTCACCAAGAATCGACATGATCATCATAATTTGACAAATTATAGTGCGTAGAACATGAACTCAAAAAGTTTACAAAAATTGAACAATTGACACTGAAATTATGTGAATTAGTGATTACAATATGAATGACAATTGGTCAAAATCACTAATCGAATACAGTGCAATAAATCTAATATAAAAAATAACACAAAATCTCAAAAATGATCAATGTAACAGTAACATGCGAGTTCTTGACATGAACAGTGAACATTCTTGATTTTTGGATCAAATTCCTCAAGATTGTTGATTGTAGATCTTTTCAATTAATCTGATTAGGCTCTGATACCAATTGTGATTCCAAATTCAAGCATTTAACATTCAAATATCAATGATTATGAACAAGAATCTAGAGAGAGAAAGTAGACACAAGTCTTTAGTTATATATCTAACAAAGGAAAATTACAAGACTTAGAATAGGTACATACTTGCTTACAAGACCAAAGACAAAGATATTTATATGTGTCAAACATAAGCCTTGACCTCATACAATACACAGGACAAAGTCAAACAAACTTACATGAAAAAAGTCAAACTTACAAGAAAAATTGATTCAAACATGATCTAACACCTATCATTCTCGGTGAAAGACGACTCTGGAACGGGAGCTGGTTCACTCACTTTTGCCAAAATATCAGTGAACAGTTGATTGGAGGTTTCGATCTTCCCATTGAGAGTTTTTACCTTTCCAGTAAGTCTGTCGACATGGTCATTGAGAATGTGTTGTATTGGTAGCCACGTCGGTCTTCAGCGATTTCACCTCTTCCTCTAATGCTGACAGCTGAGAAGCTTCAGCTTTTGTGGCAATGGTGGAGGAGAAGGTCTTCAATGCCTCACCAGTAGTGTTAACTGCTGATGTGTTTGTGTCGATGGTGGTAGACAGTACTTCCACATTTTTGATGACCTCGCTGAGAGAGGCATCAACGGTCGCCAAACTAGGACCTATAAAACAAGTTAGTTTTTGAGCAAGGGAAATCAGGCTTATCTAGTAGGCTGGGAAAAGTGTATAAGGTTTGAGGAATACCTGATGTTTCAAATAATTTTTAGAAATCCATGTCCCGTTCTAGAGAGGATTGGGACACGTTTATTTGATTAAAATCTCCGAGAGGGAGGTCATCAAGTCCTAGTGATGCATTGAGAAAGATAGGATGCTGTACAGTAGAAGTGTTAGAGACCAAAGAAGTAGAAGAAGGAAGGGATGAGAGTGAAGGAAGAGTACTGGTGATTTTGGAAATTACTTCAGCAGTGCTTGAAGGCATTGAGAGAATGAGGGTTGAAACCAGAAGTGATTCAGTGGTCAGAGCCACTGAAACGGTTAAGGCAACAGTTATGATAGAGCGGCCCACAAAATCATTCAGAGTGGTATGTTGAGAGACCAACACTGATGACGTTTGTTGAGAGGAGAGCTTTGCAGCTTTCTTAGCCTTCTTAGAGGAGCCATGAATAGTTGTTGATTTGCCTTTTAAGGGGGTGGTTGTAGCAGTGGGGATAACGGAGGAGGGAGCCATCGACGTAGCTGCTGAAGTCGAAGAAGTGGGTGAGAGGGGCGGAGGGAAGAGTAACAAGACTTACCTCGCTTTCTGCTGGCACCACTTCAAAAATTCGTGTTCCAATCTTGGAGAGCTGACAATCACCCTCTGTTGGGTAGAGGTTCTTTAGGAAGAAATGGAGAATCGCTGAAATAAAACGGACATAGGGAGTTTTGATATCCTTGTCGGTCTTCTCAATCTTTGACAATAAATCATCAAAGATGATTCCAGCATAGTCTATATGGCGTCCAACAATCACTGAGAACCCCATCTGGAGTTGAACTTGGCTTTCCTTGCTTGTTCAATACTTGACCCTTCTCAGCAATAAACTAGAACTGCTGAAGAAGATTTTTGGAGGGTCGAGGAGCTACCTTGAGTACGTAGATGAGGGTAGATACCTTGAGGAAGTCAGCGGCATACTGAAGATGAGGACATGGTTTCTTCTTAGGGAATTCCAGAAGTCCCAAGTGATTGTTGCTCGAGAGTTGTGAAGCTAAAAGTTCGAACTTCACATTCTTGGATTGAATAAGAGCAGTTTGAGTGGCCATTTCTGAAAAATAGAGAAGGGAATGACACAAACTGGCTTAGAAGAAAAAATAGTGGAAAAAAATACCAGTTTCCTTTTTAAGAAGGAACCTTGTAAAAATGGATTTTCCAGTATTTTAGAAGTTGAAAGGAGATAAAAAGAAGTATTGTCAGTTTCCTTATTAAGAAGGAAATAAGAACAATATTTAAACAAAAGTTTAAAGTCATAAAAACCAAAAGGTTTTTGCACAAAAATCATGAAGGAAATGATTTTAAGAAAAAAAAAACAGTTTTTGATCCTAAAAAAAGAGTTTTAAGGATCAAACAAAGGTTTTTGAGATAAGGAAAGAAGAACAATAACTTGTAATGCTTGAAGTTTTGAAGATTAAAACGTGAGTTCTTGAGTTATTAGATTGTTTGATTGTCGAGAGTAATTCCTTGCCTTTTAGATAATATGAGAGCAAAAAAGGTAAAATTATGAATGGAAAGGTTTTATATATGAGAGTGAGAGAGAGAGAGAGAGAGAGAGGAGTGAGAAAGAATTTGAAGTGGGAAAAGTATCTCATCATGACACGGACACGTCCCTTGAATTAATTGGACAATAAGTGCAACAGACGAACGTGTAAGAAGGAAATGTGTGCCATGGATTGTTGTACAAATGACGTCACACTGAAAAGTGTCTTTTCAATTTTAAGGGTATCTCTGATAGAAAATTAGGGATAATCTTTTATTTTTTTGAAGAATCACTGATAGGAAATGTCAGTGATGACTATTATTTTCAAAAAGCTTTTAATCACTTGAAGAAAGTCAGTGATTTAATTTTGAGTTTTGAAAAACTTCTCGTTGAATTAGATCCAGTGAGGATAGATAACAATACATACCTGAAAGTCAGAGATATTTTTGTCAGGGATTATGAGATGAATAGGACAAAAGTGTATTATTGACTTGATGCATGAACGTTGAAGAATTTAATCTTAAAGGTTCAATATTCCAAGCTCACTGATGAGAAAGTTGAACCTTGTCTCATCAAGAGGTTTGGTAAAGAGATCAGCTAACTGATAGTCAGTTGGAATAAAATGAAGTTCTATGTCACCATTCATAACATGATCTCTGATAAAATGATATCTAATCTCGATGTGTTTTGTCTTTGAATGTAGCACTTGATTATTTGGTATAGCGATGGCACTCGTGCTATCATAATAGATAGGAATTTTGGATAACTGAAGGTTATAGTCTAATAGTTGATTTCTCATCCATAAGACCTGAGAACAACAGCTCCCAGCGGCTACATATTCAGCTTCTGTTGTGGAAGTGGACACTGAATTTTGCTTTTTGCTTGTCCAACTTACCAACTTTCCACCAAGGAGTTGACATCCTCAAGTGGTGCTTTTTCTATCCATTTTGCAACCTAAAAATCACCATCTGAATAGGTAGTTAGATTGAACCCTGAGTCTTTGGGGTACCAAAGACCTAAGTGAGGAGTTCCCTTTAGGTATCTAAAAATTCGCTTGACAGCGATCGGACGGGATTCCTTGTGTTTTGATTGATATCATACACAAAGATAAGTAGAATACATGATATCAGGTCGGCTCACTATAAGATACAGTAGGGATCCTATCATTCCTCTATAGGCAGTGACATTAACAGGCTTTCCAGAGGGATCATTTTTTAATGTCAGCGGATGTGCCATAGGAGTTTTCATTGCCGAAGTTTGAGTAAGATCAATCTTTTTCAGCATATCTTTAACGTACTTACCTTGGTGAATAAATGTGCCTTTATCATATTGTTTGATCTGAAGTCCAAGGAAGTAAGTTAGTTCACCCATCATATTCATTTTATATTCTTTCTTCATTCTCTCAATGAATCGAGTACACAAAGATGAGTTAGTAGAACCAAATATAATTTCATCAACATATATTTAAACAAGGATAATATGACCTTTTATCTTCTTGAAAAATAGAGTGTTATCAATTTTGCCACGCTCAAAATTTTCAATGATAAGGAAGGAGAAGAGAGTGTCATAACAAGCATGAGGGGCTTGTTTTAACCCATAGAGAGCCTTATCCAACTTATAGACAAACTGTGGATGCTTAGGGTCCGAAAACCCTGGGGGTTGCTCAACATAGACTTCCTCAGTCAACTTTCCATTTAGGAATGTTGATTTAACATCCCTTTCGTATACAAAGAATTCTTTATGAACTGCATAGGCTAAAAATTATCGAATTACTTCAAGCCTAGACACAGGGGCAAAGGTTTCATCATAGTCTATGTCTTCCTCTTGTATGTATCCCTGAGCAACTAGTCTAGCTTTGTTGAGGGTTACAACCCCATTTTAATCTAACTTGTTTCGGTACACCCATTTGGTGCCTATAACAGTTTTGTCAGATGGTCGGGGAACAAGATTCTAAACTTTGTTTCTTTCGAACTCAATTAGCTCTTCTTGCATAGTGTTGACCCAATTTGGATAACTGAGGGCATCAATAATCTTCTTAGGATCAAGAAGAAAGAGAAAATTAACAAACATGCAAATATTACCTGAGCTTCATCGAGTTTGAATACTTGAATCTGGATCATCAAGAATTTAATCAACAGGGTGATTTCTGGTCCATCTCTGAGCGGGGTGGGGGGGGGGAGGGTAAGTATCCATTTCCATGATTGGATCAGCAATGGGAATATTCACTGATGAAGATGCTTCACCTTGAGGTTCATCAGTTATCAGCTGTTGTGGTTTAGGTTGAATGTCGTTCACTAAAAGATCTTCAGAGATGATTGGTGATTCAGAGGTTGGAAGATCAGATGGTGGTAAAATGTTTACTAGAACAGCTGAAACCCATGAGGTCGATTCAGTGTTAGGAGGTATGATGTCTGCATCATCATGAGCGTTAGAAGGGTGTGCTTGATGTGAGTTGAAGATAGGTTTAGTTTCCCCATAATGAAAAAACATCCAGACATTGAGTTCTTCATTTTCAGCGATATGTTTAAAATTCGCTAATGTAGATTCATCAAAGGTGACATGAATTATTTCTTTTACAATTTGCCTTCTCTTGTTGAAGACCTAGTAGGCTTTGGAGATTGAGGAGTATCCAAGAAACATTCCTTCGTTAGCCTTTGTATCAAATTTTCTAAGGGTATCTCTGTTGTTTAAAATAAAGCACTGACAACCAAAGATATGAAGAAAGTTGATAGAAGTCTTTCTCCCATGGAAAAGTTCATAGGCAGTCTTGTTAAACCGTTTGATGATCAGTGACCTGTTTTGAGTTAAACAAGCAGTATTGACGGCTTCTGCCCAAAATTGAGTTGGAAAATGAGAATCGTTGAGCATTGATCTAGTTGCTTCAATAATTGTTCTATTTCTTCTTTTAGCGACTCCATTTTGCTGAGGAGTTCTCACAGCAGATAAGTTGTGAGAGATTCCCTTGTTCTCAAATAAATTATACAGGGAACTGTTTTTTAATTCAGTTCCATGATCGCTTCTTATTGAACGAACATTTAAGTTATTCATCACTTCCATCATCTTAACAAAAGATATAAGTTCTTCTGGAGTATCACTCTTAGAATGGAGGAATATCACCCAGGTGTAGCGAGAGTATTCGTCTATTATGACAAGAGTGTATTTATTTCCAACTATGGATTGAATGTTGACAGGGCCAAACAAATCCATATGCAGGAGTTGAAGAGGGCTTGTCATTGATGAAACTTGCTTAGACTTGAAACTAGCTTTGGTCTGCTTTCCCTTTTCACAAGCTAAGCAAAGATATTCCTTAGGATATGAATGTTGAGGTAGACCGGAGACTAATTCGTTTGAAGATAAAGTGTTCAGTATTTTGAAGTTGAGATGAGAGAGCCTCTTATGCCATAGCCAGTTGACATCTGATGAGGCTTTGGATAGAAAACAGATGTTCTCAGTGGTTGTAGAGTCTATGTTTATTACATAAACATTTTCCATATGATAACCGCGGATAGAAATTTTTCCATTTTTGTCCATCACTGAACATGCTTTCTTAGAAAAGCATACTTCGAAGTCTTTATCACATAGCTGACTAATGCTAAGAAGATTGTGCTTCAGTACATCTACGTAAGCGACTCTTCGAAAGGTAGTTGTACCATTACTGAGTACACCAAACCCTCTAGTATAACCTTTTTCCATTTCCGCCAAAGTTCATTGAGGGACCTTTCTCTTCCTTGTATTCATTGAGCAGGTTCTTTTGGCATGTCATGTGTCGAGAGCATCCACTATCAAGATACCAGATACCCTTCGAGACCTGCAAACATAAGGAAGATCAAGTTTTTATTGGTACCCACTTTTCAATGGGTCTAGTGGGATTAGTGGAAATGGAAGGTTCAACAATTTTCACGACGTCTGTAGATTCAGCGTTAGTGGTAACCTTCACTTCAGTTAATTTCTTAACTTCTGTGGTATTTTTCACCTTGGCAGATTTCTCATCTTTGGTGACCTTCTTTGCCTTGGAGGCATTCATCTTCACTTTGGCTATGTTTTCAGCTTAGTGGCAATGGGACATTTACTGGCAATATGGTCAGTAAGTCTACAGTGATAGCACTTTCTATAGCTGAAAATGGTTTTAACACCAGTAGCATTAGAAAGCTTAAGATGAGTCGGGCCAACTCCAAGAATTCCCTTAGCATTAGATCTCAGAGTTCTTCTGATTTCTTAGGCTTGATGTCAATTTTTAGCTTTGGAGCAGGTCTCTGAAAATTACCAGAGATCTTAGATCCAGAGCCAGAAGATTGACTCGCTGATGGTTTAAAAGTGACCTTATTCAGCTTTGCTACTTTTGTAGCCTTCTGAGGAAAATGGGCAATAGATTTCCTTTTATCAGTGAGTTTATAACTGTTTGATAAGTCCTCAGGGATATAATTTGAAGATGTGGAGCACTGAGATGAACAAGTGTCAGTAATAGAAGAGACAAACAATCCAAACTTAAGCATGAAACAGTCTCTGCTAGATTCATCCTTATCAGATTTATAACCAAGGCCGATTTTATCATGAGCAGGGATCTGAGAACTCAAGATCTCAGTGACCTTATTTGAGGATTTACACCATCCTTCAACCGTGGGTTTTTCAGCTTTGAGAGCAGCGATAGCTTGTTCGCATTTAATGTTGATGATTTCATTAACGATGACTTGATCCTTTAAACTTTCCTCTAAAAGAGTTAGTTCCTTGATCCTTAAATGGCATTTCTCAATCTGTTCAGTTAGATTGATATTTTTGTTTTCAGCTAAAGTTTTGCCATTAAGTGCATTATATATGTCTGTTGTTCCTGTTTCAAGCTCTAATCAAACACAGATTGCACACACAATTAATCCACAAGTCATATTCATTGATTTCTCTAATGCTTACAATGAATTCTCTCTAAAAAGTATAATGACTTTCTCTCTCTAGAACAATGATCTATAAATCAGTATGTGTGTATCTAATGGTTACAAGGACCAAGGCTTTTATACCTAGTGAACATAGGTTGAGTTTACAACTCAAACACTTAAAGCTAAGTCAAATACATTGACTTTACAACACTTAACCAACCAAACTTTACTACAAATACAATATTGACCCTTTTAATCTTGAATACAATATTTGACTCAACAATCTCCCCCTTTAGATTCATGATTAAAAAAAAATTGACACTAATCTTCAGGTCTTCTTTCTCTTGAAAAATCTTCAACTTTTTAGCTTTCACAACTTCAAACTTTAAGTAAATCTTCCCCTTTGGAATTCTTCTCAATAAAGTTACTCCATCTTTCTTTACAAACTTTGTCATTTCAATCTCCCACTTTGATATTATTCTTCAAAAATAATCTTCAAAAACATCTTTGAAATCTTTAGACTTGTTTCAAACTTTGAAATTTATTCATCAAAACACTTTCTTTGAAGATTTTCCCCCTTTCGGACAAGAACAACATAACTCTGACATTGAAATACTTGAAACTTTCACTCTAACTTGAACTTTCTTTGAATTTGAATTTCAAACTTTTCTGATTTGAATTTGATATTATCTAATTTGAATTTGAATTAATAATCTCCCCAAAATAGTCAGAAAATCTCAATCTTCATGATTAACAATCTCCTCCTTTGGTAGGATATGAACACTCTCCTCCAACTGATCTGATAAGATAAGTTTACGTCAATTCCTGAATGTATTCATCCGAATCTTTTCAAATTCAGACAAATTATGAGTGGTAACCCTGAATCAACGAATGAAACAATTAAAGTGATTGTAAGTAACACGAAGTTACTTAGTACAACAAACGTACTTTATAAGAAGCTTGGGTGATGTTCATTCCCCAGGACTTCCATTCAATCATTGAAAAAATACAAGGTAATTCTATTAATGTTCTGTCAGAAAAACAGATTTTCTGTGTGCTCGTGCTTGTGTTATGAAATAATTAGCTTAATGATTTCTATTAAAGGCTCAAAACTATGCAAACCATTAAGACAACAATAGTTATACATAGACTCAATGTGCATGAGAAAGGGTCGAAGGTGGGGCAACTTTCCTTCTTTTTCAATATCCGAATCTTCCAAATGAAGATCAGATAGAGTATGTGTTGCTTCCCCAGAAAATATGAAACATTCTCTTTTTGAGAAAAGAATGAGTAGCTGGTGGGGTTTTATGCAAGAGTTGGCTTGGGCTCACTACCTTTTTCAATGATGGTCACCAAAGAATGTGAACCAATCAGATTATGTGGTAGCCCGACTTAGAAAGAATTTGGTGCAGAGTCTGATATTCTTTTACTCTGTTCTCACACGCCCTTTCTTTTAATATTTTAAGCTCGCTTCTAACCAAACTCTCATTTCCATTTTACCTCATCACACACCAACACTCAATTGTTTTGACCCCTCTCCCCTCAATCACTCAAAGGATTACTTCCGGGGTAGGAAACACTCGTTATCGTGAATCCATGGAAGTCATTTAAGCGCACACACTAAATCCCATGTATTTTGTCCTAAAAAGATGTGTTGCTCAATGATTATCTTGACAATTAAGCACAAGAAATCATAGTTAGTATATGTATGCTCATAAAAGATAAGAATGAAGTTTAAGCATTTTAAACATTTAAGATTTCTCTAAACAGTAAAGTGAAAGAATGAAATGAAATGAAATTAATGTAAGTGCTTTGAGAATCTGACAATAATAAAATTAGATCAAATGCTTCATGAAGAATTATAATAAGGGATAACAAAGACGTAAGATGTTTATATGAACAAAATATAAACATGTTAACAATGAAAGCACATATAATGAGAAATGACGTCTGATCTCAATCAATTAAGAGTTCAAACAACGGGAGTATTACCATAGAAAGATTTATCTTTTTGATACATGGTAATAACAAAATCAAGAAATGTATTGAACCGATGTGTGTAAGAATACTTGACAGTATATAGACAAGATAATACACAAGTATTAATCTTTTAGAAACACACGGTCAGTTAGTCATCAAAGTATCCAACAAAAATCATTTAAAATCACACATCGAAATTTATTAAAATGATTTTCACAAGCGAAAGTTGTTCATCTTTCAACAAGTGATAAAGATTAAGATATAGAAAAATATACATGTAGTCTCCCCCTAAAATGAATATTCTCATTTAAGCACACTTGAAAAAACTTCAGATATTCTTCCATTCAATATTTGTAAAAATTTAAGTTATCGGTATAATATGACAGTTAAAGTATAACTAACTTCTTATATCTTCTCCCCCTAAAAGATATGACAGTGTAATACTCAGTAACTCCCCCTCAAATAAAAAAAACTTCAGGAAAAGATGTTATCTTGTAGGCATCCATCAGAAGAAAAACTTTTGAGATCGGGTTCTAAACTGAAATATTCAGAAACCATTTACATATTCTCCGGTGAGAATAGTAATTTTCAGCTTTACCATTGAAGAATGGGTCCTGATCTGATATAATCAGAAACCATAGTCACTCGAAGTGAACCTGGAAAATAAAAGATTTTGGTAATCATTTTTAAAATGATTCCGCCTTAGTCAGTAACAGATGAATAGTAGGTATTATTCATGAGTTCCAAAACACACAATTCAGATAAGACAAAGTAAGAATCACTCCCCCTCGGATCATGGACTGGCATTCAACATACCTAATTTGCTGACTAAAAATTTGAAACGCTTTTCTTCTAATGGTTTAGTGAAAAGGTCAGCCAACTGGTAGTCGGTTTGCACGAAATACATTTCTTTGTCGCTCTTTTCCACATGATCCTTGATGAAATGGTATCGTACGTCATTGTGTTTTGTTTTTTAGTGTTGTACCGGATTAGCAGTTATTGTTATTGCGCTCTTGGAATCACAGTAGATAGGGACTCTTTGGTAGGAATAGCCGAAATCTTTCAACTGTGTCTTCATCTAGAGGACATGGGAACAACAGCTAGTGGCAGCTACATATTCAGCCTCAGCGGTGGATGTAGAAACACAATTTTGTTTTTTTGAAGTCCAACTAACCAATTTGTCTCCTAAACACTGACAAAATCCAGATGTGCTCTTGCGATCCAGTTTACAACCTACATGGTCAGCATCTGTATAGGCTGTTAAATCAAAGCTTGAATCCTTAGGATACCAAAGACCTAGCTCGGGAGTGCCTTTAAGGTATCTAAGTATTATTTTTACAGCGACGAGGTGAGATTCCTTCGGATTCGCTTGATATCTCGCACAGAAATATGTAGCAAAGATTATATCGGTTCTGCTTGCAGTTAGATACAGTAACGATCCTATCATGCTTCGGTACACTTTTTGATCAACAGATTCGCCAGACAAATCAGCATCTAAAAGTGTCCCGGTTGCCATCAGCGTTTTCATTACTGAAATATCAAGCATATTAAACTTTTTTAGGATATCTCTAATGTATTTTGATTGATTTATTAAAATGCCTTCAGGTGACTGTTTTACTGGAAGACCAAGGAAAAATGTCAGTTCACCCATCATCGACATTTCAAAACGAGATTCCATGACTTTAGAAATTTTTTTACAAAATTTAGGATTAGTAGACCCGAATATAATATCATCCACATAAATCTATATAAGAATCATATCATCACCTTGTTTTTTCAAGAACAGGGTGGTATCGATTGTACCTTTTTTAAATCCAGAGGCAATTAGGAACTGAGTTAAAGTTTTGTACCATGCTATCGGTGCCTATTTTAGTCCATATAGTGCCTTGTCTAGAACATAGACATGATTTGGGTGTTTCGGATCAACGAAGCCTTCAGGTTGTGCAACATAAACCTCTTCATGCAGTATGCCATTTAAGAATGCATATTTTACGTCCATTTGATAGACTGTAAAACTCTTATGAGCTGTATATAACAAGAAGATCCTGATTGCCTCGATTCGTGCTACAGGGGCAAATGTCTCATCGTAGTCGATTCCCTCCTATTGGCAATAACCCTTAGCAACTAGGCGAGCTTTGTTCCTAACCACTACTCTAGTTTCATCCCTTTTGTTCCAAAATACCCACTTGGTACCTATCACAGATTTGCCTTATGGTAGTGGGATTAGTCGCCAAACCTTGTTCCTTTCGAATTGCAGAAGCTCATCTTGCATAGCTAAAATTCAGTTGGGATCGCGCAAGGATTCTGAGACTTTCTTAGGTTCTAAGGAACTAAGGAAGCTAGAATATAAGCAGAAGTTTGCAGATGATGCCCACGTTTTAACTCTACTGTGTACGTCACCGATGGTGTTGTGTAGAGGATGATCTCTTGTCCAACGTGTAGTTCTTGGAATCGGTTGAACATTTTCTTGTGTATTTTCATCATCATATTCATCATAAACTACAGGCACAACCTCGGATGTACTCGGGACATCTGGTACATTTGTTTCTGAAGAAGGTAATTCTGGGGCAACTGAAGAAGTACTCGTGACTTCTCTTCCAGAATCTGTATCTGCAGAAGCAGAATTTGAATTAGTATTTTCAGAAATAATGGGTGTAGATGTACCTGACGAGGTTGTTGTGGTGACATGTTCAGAAGGTCCAGAGATAACTTCAGTAATAGCTGGGACCTCTGATGTTGAAGCGGACACACTTGATTTATCAAAATCTGCACAAATTTCCATGAAAGCATCAAGAAACAATAAATCTAACTCAGATGTAACATTAGTTGAGTCAGAAAGATTAGACTGTGAAGATTCGGGTTATATTCTGTCTTGAATAGAAGCCTTTTCTTTAAGTTTGAATCCTGAACTGTTGTGTTCAGAAGTCAGTGTAGAAGATTCATCAAACGACACGTTCACGCTCTCTATGATAGTCTTGGTTCGTTGGTTATATACACGATAGGCTTTAAACATCAAAGAATATCCTACAAAGTAGCCTTCGTCCGCATTCTTATCGAACTTTCAAAGATTATCACGATCGTTGAGTATATAGCACCTACAACCAAAAACGCGAAGAAATTTAATATTCGTATTTCTTTTGTTAATAAGCTCATATGCTGTTTTCTTATGTCGGTTAATCACAATGGTATGGTTCTGAGTAAAGCATGCAGTCTCAACGGCTTCAGCCCAGAGATACATCGGTAGACCAGAATTCGCCAACATAGTTCTTGCAGCTTCCACCAAGGTTCGATTTTTCCTTTCGACCACGCCGTTCTGTTGTGGAGTGTAGTCAGCAGAAAAGTTATGTGAAATCCCAACAGATATGAGATAACTTTGAAGCGTATCATTCTTCAATTATGTGCCGTTATCACTTCTCAACGTCTTAACCGATAATTGAAGTCGAACTTGGATCTTTTTTATGAAGGCAATGATTAATTCTGGCGCATTAGATTTACTTTTTAGAAACTCCAACCAAGTGTATCTTAAGTACTCATCAATCATAACAAGTATGTACTTTTTGCCGTTGATCGATTGAGTACGTATTGGGCCGCAAAGGTCCATGTGAATGAGTTCCAGAGGTATTGAGCAGGAAAATTTTGTTTTTGCTCTATGTGAATTCCTTTTAATCTTTCCCATCTCACAAGCGGGGCAAAGAGAATCTTTCTCAAACCTCAATTCTGGTAGACCTTTTACTATACTATCTCTCGCCAACTGATCTATCGCTTTAAAGTTCTGGTGAGATAGGCGTCGATGCCATGTCCAACTTTCATCTTTTGATGCTTTGGCAAGTAGACACACAGATCTAGTTGCAGACAGTATTGGAAAGTTCACCGCATATAGATTACCATGACGTTCTGCTCTAAAAATCTCATCACCGTTCACATCTTCAATGAAACAGCTATCAATAGTAAACCGAACTTGATATTGATCGTCGCATAATTGACTTGTACTGAATAGATTGTGATCAAGTTTTTCTACATACAAAACTTTCTTGATTTTCACAGTGCCATTCTTTAATGATCCGTGTCCTCTGATGATTTCGTTAAGCTCAGAGTTGGCAAAGCTGACCATTCCTGCAGGTTCCTCAACATAATTATGTAATAGATGCTTAAATCCTGTCATGTGTCTCGAGCATCCTGAGTCAATATACCACAGATGTGAGGCCTGCAAAAAGAACAGATCACTTCTTTTTAGGTACCCATATCGAAATGGGTCCTTCTTGGTTAGCCTTATGCAATTTCTTAATATCATCTACCTTAGCCTTAATTCTCCATTCATAACGAGGCTTTGGTATCCATTTCTAGATCATTTTAACATTAAGTTCATGAAATTGATTTTTGTTTGAAAAATGAGCATTCTTAGCATGAAACACTTTAGGGTGTTGTGTTGAGGATTTGGATACAGGTTTAGCTCGAGATGACTTTTTAGCAAATTTAGGTTTAGGAGGAATGGAGTGAGATGTAAAAGCATTATCGCCATAGTGTTTGCAAAGCAAGTTCTTGCGAGCAAACGTCAACATTTTTTATTTATCAAAATGATTACATTTATTCATACAATTTTGACATTTATTTTCGTTCGAACTTGTACATGACATATCATCACTAGTGGTAACAGTACATTCAGTTTTAACATCTTTCTTTTCATTCTCTTTATTCACCCATTCTCCTTTATCATTTCTCCTTTTTAAATCTGAAACATGAAATGAAACCTTGTTAGTTTTCTTCTTAAAAGATGAATTTTTCTTTAAAATACCCGAAGACTCGCCTTTTTCAAATATGCTCGGAAGATATTCAGGACTTTCGGAATAAACAACAGAGGTTTTGGAAGTAGTAGTCTCAAACTCTAGATTTGAATGAATATTCCATTTTTTAGATTCAAACATATTTTTCTCATTTAAATTTTGCTTAAACAAATCAGCTTTCAAATCATTTAACTCTTTGGAAAGCTCTTTATTTTCCTCAAAAGACTTGTCAAATTTGAATTTGAGATCACATTTCTCATCTTCTAACTCTTCAAGTGTCTTTTGTAGTTCACTGATTTGTTTTTTAAAAGCAGAAGTTTGATCCATCACAGAGTTTGATTCTAACTTCTCAATAATAGGAACAGGATCTGAAGCATTCATCATATTTTCAAAAATCTCCTTAGTCATTTTCTTTGCAAAATCAGTTTTAATGCTAGGATTAATGACATTTGAGCACTCATCAATATTAATCTCTTTTGGAGATTCAGAAGTGACTGATTCAGATATTGGAGTCTGAGTCTCAATATCAGTGTCTGATTCATATTCATCATACTGACATTGAGTTTCAGGTATATCTTTGTCACTACTGGCTGATTCTGTTGGTGATGGTGTAGAAAATAATGATTGAAACTCAACAAATTCAAGTTTCCTGTTTTTATAGCTTTTGTTCAAATCATTGTATGAAAATCCAACAGATTTGAAGCTTGAATGTGAATTAGCACAACTCGACGTATCGTCATCTATCACCTCTTTACCTTTTGAAGAAATATCAGACTTAGGAGTTTCGGCTTTAACAAATGTGTCATGAATGTCTGGGATTTTCTTTCGTTTTGACCCTAATTTCTCAAAATTATACAAATTTTCTGGGGCTCTCTTTAAAACATCATTTTCTTCAAAAACCAAACCCGTCTTAGCATTATAAAATCGGACATCTTAGAGTTTGTTTGTTAGCAAATTCAATGTTTGCTCAATTTGTCCTCTTTTTAGGTTCGAATCCTCTAGTTGTTTGATTTTGCAATAAGCGTCATTCCGTTCCTGAAAGCGAGCTTCAAACTTGATCTTAAATTCACCTTTTTCAGAACTCAAATTAACTAAGTTTCTTTCAAGCTCAGTAATTTTATCTTTCAAAATTTCTCTTTCTTTCTTCAAGGCATCTTTTTCTGATTCCTTATCCTCAACAACAACCTTCAACAATGCGTTTTCATCACGAAAACTCATCATTTATTGTCGTTCAAAGCTAAATTTTAATTGTTTCAGTCCTAAAACAACAATTGTTTCAAACACTTTTCTGTTTTGGAATCAGTTAACTAAACATATGAACAAAGTTCAAATGTTGTCTGTAGGAAGAAACATCAATTGTTGTAAAATATTTTCATTTAGTCTTCATCTTTCTTTCTTACGGCTAACAGTTGAAAACAAAACCCTAAAAACAAGGTTCTCTATAAGAACCAATTCGCCACCTATAAAAGAAATGACATACATGTTGATTTGTTGGCAACCCAATTCGCGTCATCTTTCTTGGTTTGTTGCCAACCCACTTTTCTTTTAGTATATAGCAAATAAAGAAAACAAAAAAACATAACCTATTCTTCTCAATGGAGAATGTATTCAAGATTAATTAAGAAATCAATAGAACCTTACCAGGAAAGATGATCACAAAATCAAGAAAAAAGATGAACAAAATCGAAGTTGTAGATTCTCGGGCAAATCCTGTAAACCTCAAATCTCGGTGGAAGATGACTTGGTTTTCGATGACTGTAAAAGAAATGACATACTTGTTGTAGTATAAATCGTAGAAGACAAAAGGGATTTGGTTTTCGAAGATAAAACTTCGGCCCTGCAAATGAAAACCATATTGATGAAGGTGAATTTCTTTACCTGGATGTTTGATTTTGTCATGTAGAAGCAGAAAACAATGGAGATTTAACCGTTATTGCCATCTATTTCCGTTGGTGTCCGTCGAGGATGGTGAAGATAGGAGGCGATGATTCCACGGTGGGATAGAGATGTAGAAGATAGATTTAGAAAAGTAAAATTGCCACAAATATTATGTATTAGATTTGGAGTGTTGAACAAAAATTTCAAATTTGAAATTTGAATATTAGACTTGCAGGGTCGTGCGCAAAGTGTTATTAGGAAGTCACACTTTCAGAGGAAAGAAAGGGAAAAAGTCTTGATCACAAAAGAGGAATGGTTGCAAGGGTTTGCCTTGATATGTAGTAACTTATGTGTCGCTCCACAATACTATCAAGTTCTTAGCAACTCATACACATAAACGATTACCAACTTGTTTTGATTAATAACAAACGATTACAGGATTGATCGATTTCAGCTCTCGATGTGTTCTCTCTGTTTTACACCTTTATGTGTGTGTGAATGTGTGATCTGATTTCTTAGTTGTTACTTCTCTAACACACTTAGATAATATCTAGAATTGATATTATCTAAACTAACACAAATAATATCTAACATAGATTTTAAACTAAACTAATATCTAGATATTTAACTTTTAATATCAAGAACTAATATCTAATACTTAGATATTAAAACTAATTAAACTAAAATACTAACTTACAATAAACATTAATTAACTTTGACATTTTATTACAAACGACATTAGACTTAATATCGAGAGTCAACTTTCCGGCATTAGCTTCAGATTGGATCTTCAGATTGGATGATCCTGAATCCAATAGATATGTGATCTAACAATCTCCCCCTTTGGATCAAGATCAATACTAAAAAGATTTTAGCAATTCATTCTTCCTTTTCAGCTCAGAAGATGCAATCTCTTTCTCTAGCTCAAAATGCTTTAGCAAAGTATCTTCAAAGAAAATTTATCTGTAATCAGCATGTCTTTAGAATACTTTGATCTCGCATTTCTTGGTCAGCTTTTCTCTTCTCCAATGTCTTGTAATGTAATGGACTGAACATTTCTTCAAGCTTTAGATTCTCCCTCTTTTTGAGGAAAAGAGCAACGCTTTCATCAAAACTGGTAGTAAGAAATGTATGTCTTGTGGAGCCTCTGATCCGTCAATTCAAAAGATATTTATCCAGATCTTTTCAAATCCAGACAAAATAGTCGTGTAACACCTGAATCAAGTAATGAATCAGTTAACATGCCTGTCAGTAACACTAAGTCACTGTGTGTAACGAATACATATTGGAAAGGAGTTGTTTGATGTTGATTCCCCCAGGGCTTCCATTTAATCATCGAAACACCACAAAGGTAATTTCTATAAACGTTATGACAAAGAAACTAATTCCTTGTGTGTTCGTGCTTGTGACAGAAAGAATTAAACACTTGCTGATTGCTTATAGGCTCAAAATTGTGTAAACCACTGAGACAACAGTAAGTTAAACACAGACTCAATTGTGCATGATTGAAGTGTGAAGGTGGGGCAGACTTCCTTCTGTTCAATATCTAGATTTTCCAAATGAAAATCAGATAGCAAATGTGTTGCTTCCCCTTAGAAAATGTGAAACACTTTCCTTTTGAGAAGAAAATTAGTAGATAGTGAGGTTAATCAAGAGTTGGCATGGGCTAGTTGTCTGTTTCAATAATGATCACCAAAGAGTTGTGAAACATTAGAAATGTGGCTTCCCGACTCAGAAAAAGTTGGTGCAAAGTTGTGATATTCTTTTAACTCTGTTCTCACACGCTCTTTCTTTTAAACATTTAGCTCACTCTAACCAAACTTTCTTTTTCAGTTATATCTCATCACTCAATTCTTTTCGACTTCTCACACTCAATCACTATGGATTAACTTCGTGGGTAGAAATCACAGGTTAATGTGATTTCATAGAAGTTGTGTTAAATCTTAGCACAATGAAATTCTTGTTCTCCTATTATGCATATGATGCTCAGATTGGTTTAACTATTTCAGTTAAAGCACAAATTATAGAACTTGAAAACATTTAAAGTCACACTTCCAATTCATGAATTCGTTTTAGAATCGGGAAGTGGTTTGAACTTTTAAGAACAATGTTTTCTATGATTTAAAGTTGTCCACTTATCAACCATATATGAGATTAATATAAAGGATTATACCTTAACGTTCGATCTTACATCTCATGAAGCTAATCTTAAAGTCATAAACATATGAACTTGTAAGCATCTTCAAAAATTCTGCAAAAGTCTTATGTCAAGTCAAAGCAAATTTATTCACTTAAATTGAAAAGACAAAAAGCAGTAAAACTTTTAAAGTACGAGTTCTGATCAGAAATAATCAGAAGTCATATCCATACTCCTTGACTTGAAGAGCTCCCCTTAAAATCTTGCATTACAAAAATTTGACATAAAAGGTAAATGCATAAATCTTATGAGCTCCCCCTCAAAATAAGATTCACCACTTGTCAATTTCTTCTCATACTCCCCCTTGGATCATGAACAGAATATAGAAGTGCAGATATCAATTAGAATTAAGAATGAAGAAATGATGAAAAAGTATGCAATTGAAAACTTTGATAGGTAACTACTGATTATATCTTAAGATTTAGCATACCAAGCTTAGAGACAAGAAAGGTAAACCACTTTTCGTCTAAAGGTTTGGTAAACAAATCGGCAAGCTGATAATCAGTTTTTACAAAGAAAAGTTCAAATGTTCCTTTTTCGACATGATCTTTAATAAAATGATACCTGACGTCTATGTGTTTCGTTTTGGTGTGCTGAATAGGATTCGTTGTTATTGCGATGGCGCTCTTTGAGTCATAGTATATCGGGATTTTGGTGAAGTGGCAGTCTTCACGTCCAATTAAAAGACCGTGAAGTTCTTGTGGGTTGCGTAGGCTAGAAACATTCTAATTGCCTCTAAACGGGCCACAGGAGCATAAGTCTCGTCATAGTCTATTCCTTCCTCTTGTCTGTATCCTTTTGCTACAAGTCTCGCCTTGTTTCGGATAACGGTACCATCTTCGTCTTTCTTTATCTTGAAAACCCATTTCGTACCTATTATTGTTTTACCTTGAGGTTTTGGTACGAGTCTCTAGACTTGAAGTGCGTCGAACTGATTCAGCTCTTCTTGCATTGAGATCACCCATTTTGTATCCGCAAGTGCCTCTAATACGCGAGTTGGCTCAAACTTGCTCAGAAAGGAGTCATGCATACACATGTTCATTGACGCTGACCTAGTTTGCACCGGTTTCGTTGGATCGCCAATGATCTGGATTGTCGGGTGCTCTTTGGTCCATTTGTGTTCATGAGGTAGTGGATTATGTGAATGTATGTCAATTGTATCATCTATAAATCCACTTGTACCTTATTCAGTTTGTTCAGGAGGAATTATGATGGCAGTTGAAGTGATAGGTTCAGAAGGCTCAGCAGGTACAGCTTGGTCCGGCTGTAGATGGATCTGTATAGAACATCCTACTGTTTCAGCTACTTCTGTCTCTTCATTACATGTCACTTCTTCAACTGTTGGAGTCGGCATTTGAACTGGAATTTCTTGTTGAATCGGGGTGTTGGATTCAATAGGAATATCTGAACTGGTTAGATGAGTAGTCGTTAAGTCTTCCATTCTGTCAACCACAATAGATTTCTTTACATTAGATCGAAGAAATTCATCATAAAACAATTCAAATAATAAGTCTAAATCAGATATATGATTAGTTGACGTTGATGCTTCATCTGATTTGTTCTGTTGAGACGCAGGTTCTGGACTGATCTGCCCAGAAGCTAGTACTCCGGTTATAACGGGTTCTGAACTGTGTTGTTCGGAAGTCATAACTTCATCAAACGAGACGTTGACGCTTTAAATAACCATCTTTGACTTCTTCAGATATATACGGTATGCAGTTGATGTAGAGGAATATCCAATGAAGATGCCTTCGTCCGCCTTGACGCTGAACTTGTTCAGACTCTCTCTATCGTTTAGCACGAAACACTTACACCCAAATATATGGAAATATTTGATTGTCGATGTTCAGTTGTTGATCAACGCATAAGGAGTCTTCTTGAATCTTCGGTGTATCATGGATCGATTTTGTGTGTAGCACGCAGTCGATACAGCTTCAGCCCACTGAAATAGAGGTAAGTCTGATTGACTTAGCATAGTACGAGCAGCCTCGACTAGCGTATGATTTCTTCTTTCGACCAATCCATTTTGTTGAGGCGTACGAGCAACAGAGTATTGATGTGATATCCCGATAGATTCGAGATATTCTTCAACCTTTTTGTTCTTGAACTCTGTGTCGTTGTCTGTTCTTAGAAGCTTGACCGATTTCTGCAGATTCACCTGGGTCATCTTCAGGAATGTAATGAGAACACCTGGTGTCTCATCCTTTGAACGTAGAAACTTGACCCATGTATATCGCGAGTAATCGTCCATGATAACGAGTATGTACTTCTTTCCGCCTAGACTTTGAGTTCTCATTGGACCGCATAAGTCCATATGTAATAACTCTAACGGAGCGCTTGTACTCGGTTCAGGCTTTGGTTTATGTGGAGCTCTCTTCATCTTTCCCTTTTCACATGCTGCACAAAGATGTTCTCTTTCATACTTCAGCTCTGGAAGTCCTTTGACTAGTTTTCCACTGACCAGCTTGTTGATGTACCTGAAGTTGAGGTGAGAGAGTCGTCGATGCCATAGCCAACTTTGTTGCATCGAGGCTTTCGTCAGTAGACAAATCTGCTTGTCAGTCTGGACGTTTGACAAATTAATTGTGTAGAGGTCTGACTTTCTCGTGCCGACCAAGAGTTCTTCGTCTTCTTCAGTGCGAACTGAACACGTCTTGGCTTTGAAGTTGACCTCTAAGCCTTTGTCACAGAACTGGACGATAATGAACAGGTTTTGTCGTAAGCCTTCAACATAGCTCACCTTCTTTATCATGACTTGGTCATGTTGTACATCACCATATCCCATTATTGGTGAAAACTGGTCGTTGCCGAATCTAACTGTTCTGCAATACTTCTCTGTAAAGTTGGTTAGCATTCATTTTTGTCCAGTCATATGCTTGGAGCATCCGCTATCCAAGTACCATAAATGACGGATATGCACAGGAGAAATACCAAAACAAGTTTTTAGATAATCTTAAAACAAAGATGAAGTTAAGACTTTTGAGCATTGAAGAGCGAGTCTTGAACTGAAGTGTTCAAAAGCCTAATTGACATTGATGTCCGGGTCTTGAGCTAATTTACTCAAGAACCATTTGTCTTTGATGTTCGGGTTTTGAACTTCATTATCCAAAAACCTAATTTCTATGAAGTCTGGGTTCTGAACAGACGTGTTCAGAAACCATTTCAGATTTCTTCTTCTTAAACGTTGGGTGCCTGCAACACAGATTTAGCTTTCGGTACCCACTGGAATTTGGGTCCTGCTGTGTTAGCACGTGATTTTGGTACCCATTTGAAATTGGGTCCTCTTTTCATTTGAAATTCATTTGAAGCATTATAACTAGATGAATGCACATGGTAATTTCTAAACCAAATCTCAGAATCTTGACAAGAATTAGAAACATGTTTATCATAAATGGAAGACTTTCTAGCAGATTTAGATAACTG
The DNA here is from genome assembly GCA_954870635.1 of Arctium minus. NCBI lineage: Eukaryota > Viridiplantae > Streptophyta > Magnoliopsida > Asterales > Asteraceae > Arctium > Arctium minus. Next base: position 43,779,611 of record OX941089.1, on the reverse strand, counting down.
GAATAGTTGCGTAAAAGAGTATTTCAAAATAGTAGCAACATTCGCTTTCAAAACATCTTTACTAGGTAAAGTCTTATTACAATTAACACTACAAAATGATTTATCAGCCTTGTCAAGCTTCTGTTTCGGTTGCCATTGAGATTTAACTTCAGGCTTTCGCTTGCTCAGATCTGAAACATTTGAAACTCGTGAGTTAGACTTTTGAGCAACAAACGAATGCTTCTTCTTAGAATTACCAGTAGTGTTCGGTTTCTGTGAATGATGAGATATTATCTTACATTTAGCATTTTTAGCTTTCACAGAGACTGATTTATCAACTTTCGTTGATTTTGCACTGTTAACAGGCATACTGGTTTTTCCCAAAGATTTCACAATAAAAGATGAATGGTTAGGAAGTTTCGCATTAAAATCAAATTGTTCAAAACAATCATCTAAACCACCGTCAGAGTTAAGAAAATCAAACCCTCCGTTTGATAAACCAAACATGTCATCAGATTTAGAAGCCTTTGAAATAATAACATTTTTCAGCACGGTTGAAAAAACTTTTTGTTCAATCTCAATCAAAAGTCATTCATCTGATAAAGAGTTCTTGAGTTCAGAAATTTGACTTTCCAAAACAAGAGGAGGGACGTAAATTTTACCATTAATAGGCTTCGCCTCCATCTCTTTTACAGAATAACTTTGAAAGAAGTCATTTGAAAGAGATTTATTTTGAGATTTTTGATCATAACTATTATTCAGCTTCGCATAATAAAATGGAAAGTGAACTTTAGATGATTTCAATCGTTTTTCAGTTTCCTTGGCTTCATCCTCTTCAGACAGTCGAGTCCAGAAAACTTGAAGCTCAGGGATTCTTCGAGCTATTTTCAAAGAAGTAAGATCATAAAGTGCAGGCACTTCATATATACCTTTTGAAGACAGTGAGGATTCCCATAACCGATTCCCCAATTTTCTTTATTCTCTTTTGGTTTATTTAGATGAATGGTTTGCTCACTTTGACCTAATGAGTATATCTTCTTTTCCAAAGCATCTAATTTTGCAATTAAAGTTTTGTTTTCTTCAGTACATGAAGAATGCATTTTAGTAAGCTCTCTGAGATCAGACTCACTCTTTCTCAGTTTAGACTTGACTTCAGAATTCTCTTTAAGAATTATAGTCTGTTCTTTCGCGCTGGTGTCATTGTTTCTATGTAAAACCTCAACCAATACTTTCTTCTCAGCAATTTCATCGCTAAGTTTCTGTATTGATAGGTTTTTGTCTTTAGTGACACCCTTTTTCCCGCTTAAGATTAGACTTTTACTCTTGGAGTTTTAACTTCATTATATGCATTTGAGTTAATAGATCTGAATAAGATAAAACACATACCTCATCTTTCTCATCCTCTTCTGAATCTGCTTCAGCTTCTGATTCCTTCTTTCCCGTCAGGCACATGTTGACTGCTTCATCTTTCTCTTCATCCTCTTCTTCCTCGTCTGAATGATCAAGCCAGTATTCATCCTCTGCCATCAGTGCCTTACCTGCCTCATGTTGCTTTGCAAGAAGCATCTTGTTCTTGTAGTAGTCGAAGTTTCTGACTTTGGGTCTTCCGCGGTCTCTGGCAAAGTGACCTGTTTTGCCACAGTTGTATCACGTTGGAGGTTCTGACTGACTGGATCCTTCAGCTTGAAACCTTTTCTCTTCTGGTTTCCTTTCCTCTATTCTCTTTCCTTCAGGATGATAGCTTCTCTCTTCAGGCTTCTTCTCCTCTAATCTCTTCCCTTCAAACTTCTTTCCTTCAAATCTATTTCCTTCAAACTTCTACACTTCAAATCTATTTCCTTCAACCCTTTCTTTATGAGTATAGTTGCTCGAACCAGAAGAATACCTCTGACTGTTTGAACTTGGCTTTTTGTAGGACTTCTTCTGAAATGCCTTTGTCAGCATGAGCATTGCTTGCTTCAGTTGTTCACATTCATCCGAGTCAGAGTTTGCATCAGCTTCAACTTCTTTTGATTCATACATAATCGTCTTGTTCTTCTTCTTTTTGACAACAAGAGCAATTGTGTCTTCAACTGTCTTCACTGTCTGCCTCTTCTCATCTAGAATATCATCCACCTCTTCTTTATTTTGTTTGAGGGTTTCATACACCTCATGAAGTGGAATCTCATTCAGATCCTTGATCTGCTTCATTTGCCTGGCAAATCTCTTCCATTCAGGCTGTAGAATGATGAGGAATTTGACGTTCAGCTCTATTTGAGATTTGTTGACCTTGTTCTTGCTTAGTTCATTCAGCAAGGTCACGAATCTATCATTAGTTCCTTCTAGAGACTCTCCACTTCTGCCTTTAAATTCTTCATAACTGTTTAGGCAGTTGAAAAGTTTGAGCTATTCTCAACCATTGAACCCATCATCATCTTCTCTAGCTGATCCCACATCTCCTTGCCCGAGGCTTTATAGCTGTCAATCTAATCTTTACATAGATTTCGTTTGGAATTCCTTGTAGAATGTATGACTTAGCTAATCCATCTCCGTTTGCTCTGTCTTTGTCTTTACCTCCGAGCTCTTCATATTTAATTTCAACTCTTTGCTCATTAGTTCCCGCTGTAGGTTCCCTATAAGTTGTTTCCATAAGTCCTTCTTCTAAGGATAGCCTGATGTAATGACCCAGATCTTATCTTTCAATAAAGTTTAGGAACCGATCTTTCCACTGTTCATATTCTCCTCTAAGGAGTACTGGTGGCTTGGTGTCAGTTCCGATTGCAAGGGCTTCTCTGGAAGTCATTTTCAAAAAGACTTAAGTTTGGAATTGACGCGAACTGAGATTTGCGCTAGAAGAGGTTGGCGCAAGCTGAGGTTTGCGCGAGAGGCAGGTAGCGCGAACTGGAGGTTTGCGCGAGACTTGAGTGGCGTAAACTTGAGGTTTGCGCGATTCGTTGGTCGCGTGAGTTGAGGTTTGCGCTACAAGAGGGTCGTGCGATTTGAACTTTGCGCGAGAAGTTGATGGCGCAAAGTGAAGATGTTCGAGGTTTTGCGTTATACGTTAGTCGCGCGAAGCAGAAGTTTGCGTGAGCTTTGTGTGGCACGAGTTGGAGTTTGCGCGATGAATTGATGGCGCAAACGAGACTTATGAACTGGCGCAAACTAGACTTTGCGTCAGTTCATCTTGTTCTTCGATAAATCGATTTGATTTCATATATAATCCTGTTTTTCCAAGATTAGCAGTCCCAAATGGTAACAAATTGACCACTAACAGATATAGATCAGATTTCTAGCCTTAGATCTTGAAAACAAACACTTTTAGAAATATTGATCGATGGAACAATGTTTTTTTTGAAACGACTTTCAGACACAAAAATCCCAAATTTGAACTCGATTTAAGCTCTATAATGAAATTAAACCACTACCACTCGATCTAGCACACTTATCGATCACAACTTGATCGATTTCAACACCTAAAACACACTAGAACTCGAAATCGATTTTGAAATGAAGAACACAGAGTCGATCTTTTAAAAACTTGATTGAATCTATTTATCAGGCTCTGATACCAATTGTCGGTCCACAATACTATCAAGTTCTTAGCAACTCATACACATAAACGATTACCAACCTGTTTTGATTAATAACAAACGATTACAGGATTGATCGATTTCAACTCTCGACGTGTTCTCTCTGTTTTACACCTTTATGTGTGTGTGAATGTGAGATCTGATTTCTTAGTTGTTGCTTCTCTAACACACATAGATAATATCGAGAATTGATATTATCTAAACTAACACAAATAATATCTAACATAGATATTAAAGTAAACTAATATCTAGATATTTAACTTTTAATATCTAGAACTAATATCTGTTAGGACTGAAATTCCTATGTGTTGAAAGTGGAATAAAACATTTATAAGGGTGCATAATGTAATTAATTAATAGTTGATATTCCCTAGATTCTAGTTTCTAAACACAAACAATTAATTAACAAACAAGTTTCAAACAATTTCCTGTTTTGATTCAATCTCAATTCAACAATTACAATCTTTTCTCTCTAGAACTCTCTCTCTCTCTTTCTCTACAATTCTCTCTCAAACGTATTCTCTCAATTTACAACTGAATACTACTCTATTTTTAACTACTACTGAAATACAAGGAACAAGGTATTTATACTCACAACTAAAATACAAGGAAACTAAAATACAAATACAATATATTGACTTTGACTTTCACTTGAGAGTTAACTTTTTCAACTTTGACTTCTTGAACTTTGACCTTCAGTCTTCTTGATGTTGTATCCAACAGATTTATGCACTAACAATCTCCCCCTTTGGATTCAAGATCACTGTTGAAATATCTAGCAATTCAGTCTTCACTTTTAAGCTCTGTCAGTACAATCTCCCCTTTTCCTTTGATGGTATTCTTTCCAAAACACTCTTCAAACGATTTACAATCTCCCCAAAACTTTCACAAGATACTTTCAGGCTTTGGAAAGAAATTATCTTCAGAATCAGCTCGGATTGCTTTAGCAAATAATCTTCAAAGAAAATTTCCTCAAAAATCAGCACATCTTCATAAATTCTTTGATCTTCTTCAAATCTTAACTTTAAATCTTCTGACTTGGACATCTCTATAAAAATCATCTTTCAAAACTTTATCATTTCTAGATATCATCTCCCCCTTTTTGATGATTTGAGCATTGATATCATCAAAACTTTTCTCCAAGAAATGTCTTCGACATCTTTCTGACCACTGATCTTTCAAGCTGAGCCTCTGATGCATTGCCAATTCGAACAAAGTATTCAACAAGATCTTTTTAAATCTAGATAAAATAAGAACATGTAACTCCTGAATCAACAAATGAATCAGTTAAAATGTCTGTCAGTAACACGAAGTCACTGTATGTAACGAATACACAATATAAAGGAGCTTTTTGATGTTCACTCCCCCAGGGCTTCCATCCAATCATCGAATCACCACAAAGGCAATTTCTATGAATGTTATGACAAAGAAACAAATTCTTTGTGTGTTCGTGCAAGTGTAGAAAGAATTAAGCACGAAAGATTGCTTTTTAAGGCTCAACATAGTGTAAACCACCGAGACAACAGTAGATAAACACAGAATCAATGTGCATGATTGAAGTGCGAAGGTGGGGCAGACTTCCTTCTTTTTCAATATCCAGATTTTCCAAATGAAAACTAGATAGATAATATGCTACGTCCCCAAAAAATATTAAACACTTTGTTTTTAAGAAGAAAATGAGTGGTTGGTGGGGTTATATCAAGAGTAGGCATGGGCTAGTTGCGTGTTTCAATAACGTTCACGAAGAATTGTGAAACATTAGTAATGTGGCTACCCGGCTCAGAAAGTAGTTGGTGCAGAGTTTGATATTCTTTTGCTTTGATCTCACACCCTCTTTCTTTTAATCATTAAACTAACATCTAACCAAACTCTCTTTTACATTTTACCTCGTCACACATCCCACAGTCATTTCTTTTAGACTCCTCACACTCAATCACTATTGGATAACTTCTTGGGTAGGAAACACTGGCTAATGTGATTCCATAGAAGTTTCATTTAAGTCCTAGCACAAAGAACCCATATTCCTATGAAGCAAATGTTGCTCAAAATGGTTTAACTTGATGAGTTAAAGCTCATATACAAATGTCAGATGTATGCTCATAAAATATAATCATGAAGATTTGAACATTTGAAACATTGAAGTGTTTTCAAACAAGTATATTGAATGAATGAATATGAATGCAAGAAACTTGTTTGAAAATCTGACATTGTATGAAAAATGATCAAAAATGAATGATATAACAATCAAAGCTTAAGGTCAAGAATAATGGATATTGTCTATACGAAACAAAAATATAGACATTCTTGAAATGACGTTTCGAAATGAAATATCGCTCAAAATTCTTTGAATACAAGCGGGGTGTCTTACCATCGAAAATATGGGTGAATACTTGAAAGTATCTAGAAAATACAATACGCAAGTATTTATCTTTGGAAACACACGGTTTATAAATCATTTAAGCACTTTTAACAATGAAAACATTTAAAATCACACTTCCAATTCATGAAAACTTGTTTAAGAATCAGGAAGTGGTCTGAACATTTCAGAACATATTTTCTATATCTGAAAGTTGTCCTTCTTTCAGATACATTTGAGATTAAGATAAGAAATTTAACCTTTCTATGCAATCTTAATTCTCATAAAGTCAGCTGTAGTCATTAAGATATGATCGTGTCAGCTTCTCTCAATCTGCATAAGTCTCAAAGTCTAGTCAAAGCAAATTTATTCACAAAATTATTCAAATATAAAAGATATAAAGCAGTAAAACGATTAAAGTACGAGTTCTGATTTGAAATAATCAGAAATCATAGTCTTACTCCTTTTGGTATGACATATAAGCTCCCCCTAAAATCATTCATTACAAAAAATTTGTCATTTAAGTAAAATGCAGAAATTAGTTATGCTCCCCCTCAAAATAATGTAGATCATCTAAAATCTTCTCTTACTCCCCCTGAGATCATGAGCAAACAATTAAAGTGCAGATATCCTTCACACATAATGATAAAGAAAAAGATGAAAAATAACAATACGTAACTTTATGAGGTAACAACCGATTATGTATTAAGATTTAACATACTAAGCTTAGAGACAAGAAAATTAAATCTCTTTTCATCTAAGGGTTTGGTAAATAAATTTACAAGTTGATAATCTGTTTTTACAAAATAAAGTTCAATTGTTCCTTTTTCTACATCATCTTTTATAAAATGATACCTGACGTCAATGTGTTTGGTTTTCGTATGCTGGACAGGATTAGCAGATATCGCGATTGCACTCTTCGAGTCACAATATATTGGAATTTTATCAAACTTGAAACCATAGTCTCGCAGCTGTGTTCGCATCCACAGAACTTGAGAGCAGCAACTGGCAGCAGCTACATACTCTGCTTCAGCAGTGGATGTGGAAACGCATAATTGTTTCTTTGATGCCCAACTACCGAGCTTGTCTCCAAGAAATTGAATGTGACCTGAAGTACTCTTTCTGTCCAACATGCAACCTGCATGATCTGCATCTGAATAGGCAGTCAGTTGAAAACCAGTATCCTTAGGATACCACAGACCAAGATTTGCAATCCCCTTAAGATACCTAAAAATCCTTTTGACAGCAGCCAAATGGGATTCTTTAGGAGCAACCTGATATCTAGAACATAAGCATGTTGAAAACATAATATCTGGCCTACTTGAAGTAAGATACATTAACGATCCTATCATACCTCTATAAGTCCTAACATCAACACTTTTACCCGAAGGATCAGTGCTAATTTTAGTACCTGGTGCCATCGGGGTTGCAATTGGTTTACAATTTTCCATACTCATTTGAAAACGTGACACCATGAGGTTAGAAAAGTTTTTGCAATATTTAGGATTAGTAGAACCAAATATTATATCATCAACATATATTTGTATAAGAATAATATCAGCTTTTTCCTTTTTGATGAACAAAGTGGTATCAACCTTACCTTTGGAAAAACCGGACTTGACCAAGAATTTAGATAGAACATCATACCATGTTCGAGGGGCTTGTTTTAAACCATACAGGGTTTTGTCCAAGATGTAGACATGATCTGGCTTATCTGGATTGACGAACCCTTCTGGTTGAGACACGTATACTTCCTTCTTAAGAATGCCATTCAGAAAGGTTGTTTTCACATCCATCTGATTTAAACTGATTTAATTCTTCTTGCATTGCAGATACCCAATACGAATCAGCTAAAGCCTCTGATACTCGCGTGGGCTCTATCTTGCTGAGGAATGAGTCATGCATACATTGATTAAGAGTCGCTGACCTAGTTTGTACAGGTTTGTTGAGATCTCCAATTACTTGATGTAATGGATGCTCTTTGGTCCAGCAATGCTCATGAGGGAGTGGAGTAGATGAAGTTTGAACATGATCATCATCTAAAAATCCACTATCAGGCTCTTCAGTTTGAATAATAGGAGGGAGGTTTGCAGTTGAAGTTCCAGGTGCAGAAGCATCAGTTGGAACAACAGACTCTGGCTGTTGAGTAGACAATATATCACACCCAACTGAAACAGTTACTTCTGGCTCATCAGTTACTTGTGTATCTTCAACTGTAGGAGTAATTATTGGAATATGAGTTTCTGACTGAACGGGGGATACAAGTTCAGTTATAACTTCTGAAGTGACTGGATGATTGCAGCTTGTGTATTCAGACCTGTCAGTCACAGCAGATTTAGGTAAATTAGATCCTAGAAACTCATCTGTTAGACTGAAATTGTATTCAAGATTAAATGAGGGTCATTGATGTAATTAGTGTTTGGGTGTGTGTTGTAATGAGCTTAGAAGGTTTGACCTTGCTTGGTCATGTTGACCTATATATAAGCAAGTCTTTGTTTTGTTTCTAGAAGACGTGCAAGAGAGTAAGTGTGTGAAAGTGAAGGTGTAATCTTGGTGGTAGTTGAGAGAGAGAGTAAGAACACATAGTTGCACATATTGAGTACACACACAAACACATTCTATCTTGAAATGTTAATCACTTATATATCTATGGCTTGATGTAATTCATGTGATTAATAAACAAAGTGTTTTGTGATAATCTGTATGTGTTTATGCTAGTAAATCTTGGGCCACAATTGGTATCAGAGCCAAATCCGTTTGAAAATCAAGAAAATGTTTTGAGTCGACACTGTTCACGCTACTGTTCACAAAGTCAAAATCAATTTTGATTTTTACTGGAATTTTTGAGTTGAATCTGATTAGGTTATGTTCGTATTGTATAATCGATCGAGTATGTTTGGATAGATTTGTTAATTGCACTGTAATTGAGTATGAATTTGTGATTTTTGTTGAGTTCGAGTTTAGGAGTTTCACGTACTGTTCTTGAATCAATTTGGTGATTTGAGTGTTTTTAATCGAAATTACTTGTTAGAATTGTGTTCGAAATGTGTTGTTGAGTAAATTGTCAAATTTTCAGATCGAAATTCGAAGTCTAGATGAGTTTTTGGTGTGATTTTGATCGAGTTTAGAGGTTTGCGGGTGTTCATCTTGGTTTGCGGGTGTTCATCTTGGTTTGCGTGTGTTCATCCTGGTTTGCGTAAATATTCTTCGAGAGTTTCTTTGTTTGATTTGTACCTTGAGTATCACTCTACAAACGCAAAGTGTTATTTGCGTATCAACACACATACGCAAAATGGTGTTTGCTTATGCCAACATAAACGCAAAGTGTTGTTTGCGTTTCACACTCTGAACACGCAAAGTCGTCTGTGACACTGATTAATATCAGTTTGCGTTCCACAAACACAAACACAAAGTAGAGTTTGCGTTCCTCAGCACACATGCAAAGTAAGGTTTGCGCTCCACAGCACAAACGCAAAGTAAGGTTTGCGCTCCACAGCACAAACGCAAAGTAAGTTTTGCGCTTCACACTACAAACGCAAAGTAGCGTTTCGTTCCACACTACATACGCAAAGAAGTCTGGTTTGCGTTTCACACTATTCACACGTTTTGCGTTTCACCTGTGTTGTACTTAAAAATTTTTTCGAAAGTTTTCTTGATTTGTTGGATTTAAAGATCTTTACTAGCTAATATTTTTCATCTTGTGTAGGTATACATCTTTCAATCATGGCAAATGAATTACTCTCTATGGGATCTCATCTGAAGCCTCCAGTCTTATCTGTCAGAGATTATTCACAATGGAAGAAAAGGATGACTCAGTTCTTGAATCTAAAGAACAGAGATTATATGGAGTCTATCATACATGGTCCAATTTAGCCACAAACTTTTGTACCTGGACAAGCAGCCACAGCTACATCTCCAGAAATTCCAGATCGATATGTTTTAAAACCATATCAATTTTTCAGTGAAGCAGAATAAGCTAGATATAAGATAGATGAAGAAACACTTATCTATCTCACAATGGCAATTCCCAATAATATCTACAATCGCGTAGATAGTAGGGAATCTGCAAAAGCTTTATGGGATGAATTGGAGAAACAGTTTCAAGGATCAAAGAAGTCAATTCAGACAAAGTTGAATCAGAGTATAAATGCATATGAAGGTTTCCATGAAAAAGAAGGAGAAACTTCGTTGGAGACATACAATCGCTTTAATGTGATTCTGAATGATCTAAGGAGAAATGGAATGAACAAGTCAGAATCAGAGATCAATTATAAGTTTATCAAGAACTTGAACCCAGAATGGAAAAGCTATGCTATCAACATTCAGATGACTAAGGACATGGCACAAGAAGACGTCAATGATACCTTCACAACTTTATCTCAACATGAGGATGAAGTAAAGCAGTTGGGTGCTGAAAACAAGATGGTCAAAGATTCTCTAGCCTTAATGTCTGAATGTAAGATCCGGACAAGTTTCAAGTCCAGTTCTTCTTACAAGTCAAAGTCCAGGAAATACAGAGCTCTTCTAACTGAAACCACTGATTCAAGCACTGATAAATCTTCCACTGAAAGTGAAGAAAATTCAGATGAGCATATGCAACGATTTGCTGAAAATCTGGCTCTTCTCACAAAGCAGTTTAAAAGCTTTGGAAAGAACAAGTACAAGCCGAAATATGAGAGTTACAAGAAAGACAAGTACAAACCGAGATCTGAAAATAAGTATGAGAAAAGAGGAGAGAAAAGAGATGAAAAGCGAGAAGAAAAACGAGAAGAGAAGAGAGAAGGAAAGAAAGAAGAGACTGAGCCAAAATATGGAAGATGCTATGACTGTGGAAAACCAGGTCATTTTTCCAAGGATTGCAAATTCAAGCGTACAAAGAATTCGGAATATTATGCTCGGAAAACACTGTTAGCAAAGAAGGTGGAAGATGGTCAGAACTTAATGGTGGAAAAAGAAAATTGGTTCTACAAGAGTTCTGATGATGAATCTGCACACTTTACTCAAGTGTGTTTGATGGCCAAAGTGAATGAGGACATTGGATCATCTTCTGATCATTCTGACTGTGGTTCCGAGGTACGTATTCAATCCTTAAAGGCTCAAGTTAAATTCATGAAAGATGAGTTTAAATCTTTGAAAGTCAAACTTAGTAATGAAAGACAAACAATGTTGAATTTTCGTGATGAAAATGCAATGTTGAAAGATGTTGTTAAGGAAAAAGAGTCTGAGAAAGATTGTTTGAAAAAGGACAAAGATGTTTTAAATTCAGAAATATCTGAGCTTGAAAGAGATCTTGTAAACTTAAATGTTGAAAAAGGTTATTTTCAACTAAAATTTGAAGCGTGTTTTCAAGAAAGAAACGAGGCATATTGTAAAAATAAGCAACTGGAGGATTTAAATCTGAAAAGAGGACAGACTGAGCAAACATTAAATCTTTTAACAAACAAACTCCAAGATGTCAGATTTTATAATGTTAAAAAAGGTTTAGGTTTTGAACAAGAAAATTTGTATAATTTTGATAAACTGGGCTCTACTTCTACAAAACCTGATATTCATGATACTTTTGTAAAAGGTAAAGTTGTGAATGATGATGACACTTTATCTTGTGCTGATTCAACTTCAAGTTTAAAATATGTTGGTTTTGCTTATAAAGATTTAAATGAAACTTACAAAACAAGAAAAATAGAATTTACTGAATTTACGTCACTATTTTCTCCTTGTTTACCAACAGAGTCAGCCAAGGTTGAAGCAAGTAGTACTGAATCTCAGTGTCAGTATGATGAATCTCATTCAGAAACTGTTGTTGAGAATCAAAATTCTTTATCTGACTCATTCACTTCTAATTCATCAAAAGATTCAAAAGATGAAAATATCATGAATCAAAACCTTAATTCTGATTTTTCAAAAATTATGACTGAGGAGATCTTTACAGAAATGATGAATGCTTTAGATCCTGTTCCTATAATCAAAAAGATGGAATCAAACTCTGAGGTGCATCAAACATCTAATTTTGAGAAACAAATCACAGATCTTCAAAAGACAATTGAAGAGTTAGAAGATGAGAACATTGATCTTAGATTCAAACTTGACAAATCTTCTGAAGAAAACAAAGAACTTTCTAAAGAATTAAATGCTTTGAAAGATGATTTGTTTAAACATAATCTGAAAGAGAAAAAGATGTTTGAATCTCCAAACTGGAATGTTCATTCTAATCCAGAGTTTGATACTATCAAATCCAATTCTTCAGTTGTTTATACTCCTACTCCTAAATATCCTCCAAGTATTTTTGAAAAAGGAGAAACTTCTTGCATTTCAAAGTTAAAATCATCTTCTACAAAGAAATCTAACAAGATTCTGTTTCCTGTTTCAGATGTAAAAAGGCAGAATGAAAAAGGAAAATGGATGAAGAATGAGAAAGGAAATAAAGTTGCTGAAAATAAATGTAGTATCAGTGATAGTGATAGTTTGACGTGTAAAAATTCAAACGTTTCCAAATGTCAAAGCTGTATGAATGTTTGTACTTCATTAGATAAATATAAGCTTTTGACATTTGAGGGTAAGAATTTTATCTGCAAACACTGTTAGGATAATGCATTTACTATTCCTTCCATTTATCTTAATTCTAAAGTTGCCAAAAAAATATCTCATGTCAAATCAGTTTCAAAATCCTTAACACATTAGGCTAAAATTTTTCATGCTAAGTTTGATCATTTTTGGAAAAAGAAAACATTTCATGAGCTTAATGTTAAAATGATATGGAAATGGGTACCTAAGCCTCGCTATGAGTGGCGAATTAAAGCTAAGGTAAATGATGTTAATGAATTGCAAAAAGCTAACAAGAAAGGACCCATATGGATATGGGTACCTAAGCAGAAGTAATTTGTTCTTTTTGCAGGCCTCACATACATGGTATATAGATTCAGGATGCTTGCGTCACATGACAGGATTTAAGCATCTACTTCACAATTATGTTGAGGAACCTGCCGGTACTGTAAGCTATGCAAATTCTGAGGTTACTGGATACATTCGAGGACACGGATCGTTAACAAATGGCATCGTGACAATCAAAAGAGTACTATACGTAGAAGGACTTGATCATAATCTTTTCAGTACAAGTCAATTCTGCGATAGTCAATTTCAAGTTCGGTTTACTTATAAATGCTGTTATATTAAAGATAAAGATGGTTGTGCAGTTTTTAAAGCTAAGCGGAATGCAAATCTTTATTCTGTGAATTTTCCAACACTTTCTGCATCAAGACCTGTTTGTCTAATTGCAAAAGCTTCACGTGCTGAAAGTTGGATGTGGCATCGGCGTCTGTCTCATCAAAACTTTGATGCGATTAATCAGTTGGTAAGACAAGGTATTGTCAAAGGTCTACCAGAAGTAAGGTTTGAGAAGAATTCCCTTTGTCCTGCTTGTGAAATGGGAAAAATGAAGCGAACATCTCATAAAGCAAAGACAGAATTCTCATCTTCAACACCTCTAGAATTGATACATATGGACCTTTGTGGCCCGATGATGACTCAATCTATCAATGGTAAGAAATATATTTTGGTCATGATAGATGAGTACTCCATATATACTTGGCTGGAATTTTTAAGAAACAAATCAGATGCAGCAGAGCTGATCATTGAGTTCATAAAGAAAATCCAGGGTCGACTACAATTGCCGATTATATCTTTGAGAAGTGACAATGGCACAGAATTCAAGAATGAAAAGCTTCAGAGTTATCTCATATCTGTTGGGATCTCTCACAACTTTTCTGCTGCTTATACTCCTCAACAAAACGGCGTAGTTGAAAGGAAGAATCGAACACTGGTGGAAGCTGCAAGGACAATGTTAGCCTATTCTGAATTGCCAATGTTTCTGTGGGCTGAAGCCGTCGCCACTGCGTGCTTCACACAAAACCGCACGATTGTTATCAAAAGACATAAAAAGACAGCGTATGAACTTATTAATCGTCGAAAACCGAATATTAAATTTTTTCGCACTTTTGGTTGCAGGTGTTATATTCTCAATGATCGAGATAATCTTGGTAAATTTGACAAGAAGGATGACGAAGGCTATTTAATTGGTTATTCGTTAACGTCTAAAGCCTATCGGATCTACAATAGACGAACCAAGACGATCATGGAGTGCATTAATGTGTCATTCGACGAATCATCAATGTTGACTTCTGAACGAAACAGTTCAGAACTCAAGCTTAAACAGAAAGTTTCTATTCAAGACGGAATAGAACCTGAAGTCAAACAGAATAAGTCTTCTAATTCAAATAAAATTACAGTTGAATTAGATTTATTATTTTTTGATGCTTTTCTGGATATCTGTGCAGATTTTGAAAAATCAAGCATATCCGCATCAACTTCAGAGGTTCCAATTATAATAGCAGATATTTCAGGACCTTCTGAAAATGTCACAATATCAACCACATCAGGTACATCTACACATATACATTCTGAAGGTACTAATGTTGATTCTGTGAATGTAGATCCAAATTCTGCAACAGAAGTTCCGAGTGATTCTTCTATTGCTCCGGAAATTTTTACTTCAGAAGAGGTTGTACAAGATGTCCCGAGCACATCTGGGGTTGATCTAGACTTACCTGTCGTATATGATGAATATGACGAAGAAAATACTAAAGCTGACATTCATCCAATTCCAAGTACAATGAAATGGACACGAGCTCACCCACTTCATAATATCATTGGTGATGTACAGTCGGGTGTACAAACGCGTGCAGCATCGGCTAATTTTTGTCTATAATAAATTTTTTTAAGTACTCTCGAGCCAAAGAAAGCTTAAGAAGCCTTGCGCGATCCAGATTGGATACTGGCGATGCAAGATGAACTTCTGCAATTTGAGAGGAACAAAGTTTGGCGACTTATACCACTTCTAGAAGAAAATCCGTTATTGGAACAAAGTGGGTTTTCAGAAATAAGATAGATGAATCTCGAGTTGTAGTTCGAAACAAAGATCGCCTTGTTGCAAAGGGTTATTGTCAACAGGAGGGGATTGATTATGAAGAAACGTTTTCTCCTGTGGCACAACTGGAAGCGCATAAAAGTTTTACTGTCTTTCAAATGGACGTAAAATCTGCATTTTTAAATGGGATATTGCATGAAGAAGTATACGTTGCTCAACCAGAAGGATTCAATGATCCGAAGAACCCTGATCATGTCTATGTTTTATACAAAGATTTGTATGGACTCAAACAGGCACCAAGAGCTTGGTACGATACTTTAACACAATTCTTACTTGCTTCAGGATTCAAGAAAGGATGCAAACTGGATAGAAAGAGCACCTCTGGTTCTTGTCAGTTCTTAGGTGATAAGTTGGTTAGTTGGACATCTAAGAAACAAAATTGTGTTTCTACATCCACCGCTGAGGCCGAATATGTAGCTGCCGCAAGCTGTTGTTCACAAGATCTCTGGATGCGAACACAGTTAAAATATTTCGGTTATACTTACCAACGAGTCCCTATTTAATGTGATTCTAAGAGTGCGATTGCGATAACAGCTAATCCAGTGCAGCATTCCAAGACGAAACACATCGACGTGCGTTATCATTTTATAAAGGATCATGTCGAGAAGGGCGATATTGAGATGCACTTTGTGACTACAGACTACTAGTTGGCTGACCTTTTCACCAAGCCATTGGATGAAAAGAGGTTTAACTTTTTAGTTAGCAAACTTGGTATGTTAAATGCCACTTCATGATTCTAGGGGGAGTTTTCTAACTTTGTACTTTATTTGAATATATTTTGGATATTTCATCATATGTTGTCTGACTAAAGCGGAATCATTTGTATAATGATTACCAAAATCTTTTTTCTTGCAGGATATTTTATGTGACAATGGTTTTTGGACAATTCAGTTCAAAACCCGTATTCAAATGTTTTCTTTTGAAGGATGCTTTCATGATTATATCTTTTCAGGAAGTTTTTCGTTTGAAAGGGAGTTTAGATATAATATTGCTATATCTTTTATAATAATATTTCTAAAAAGATTGACGTTTTACAGATATCAAGGGGGAGGATATCTAGTCAAGGATACTTTAATTGTTATATTCATTCCAGGGGGAGTTAAGGATTCTGATTTACAGGTATAACATTCTAATCCTTATACTCTAACACTTGTGAAAGAAGAACAACTTTCACTTGTGAAAAATGTTTTTAATATGTTCAAACCACTTCACGATCTTAAAATGTTTTTCTGATTTGAGAAGTGTGACTTTTAAATGATTTTTGGATACTTGTGAATTTTATTGTTTATCTGGCCGTGTGTTTTTTTTAAAGAATAATACTTGTGTATTTTCTTTTCTATATACTTTGTCAAGTATTCATACACACACTGGTTCAGTATTTTCAAATTGATTATGTTATTACCATGTATCAAATGATATATCTTTCTATGGTAATACTCCCGTTTGGTATTCACATTTGTTTGAATCAAACGTCATTTCATTTTTTTTAATATGCTTTCATTGATAATATGTTTATATATTGTTCATATAAACAACATACATCTTTGAATTCCCAAATATTTTTCTTCATGTTAATTTGATCTGATCCTAATTATTTTCAGATTCTCAAAACATTTCTATTCTTTCTTGATTATTCATTCATATAAAGTTTTGAGATATCTTAAATGTTTAAAATGCACAAATTTCATTTCTGATCTTTGATGAGCATATATACACTGACATATGATTTCTTGTGTTTTACATGTCAAGAAAATCATTGAACAGCATGTACTTTTTGGAACATGGGATTCAGTGTGAGTGCTTAATAGATCTTCCATGGATTCACGATAACCATTGTTTCCTACCCTGGAAGAAATCCTTTGAGTGATTGAGGGGAGAGGGGTCTAAAGGAATTAAGTGTGGGAGTGATCTGAGGTAAAATGGAAATGAGAGATTGGTTAGTTATGAGCTTAAATGTTTAAAAGAAAGAGGGTGTGAGAACAGAGTTAAAAAGAATATCAGAACTCTGCACCAAACATCTTTCTGAGCCGGGTAGCCACATTACTTCTTTCTTAAAAACATTACTTCTCTTGCATTACTGATTGGTTCACAATTCTTTCGTGACCATCATTGAAATAGGCAACTAGCCCATGCCATCTCTTGCATACAACCCCACAAGCTACTCATTCTTTTCTTAAAAATAGAATGTTTCATATTTTTTTTGGGGAAGCAACACATAATCTATCGGATCTTCACTTGGAATATACTGATATTGAAAAAGAAGGAAAGTTGCCCCACCTTCGACCATTTCTCATGCACGTTGAGTCCTTGTATAATCATTGTTGTCTCAGTGATTTACATATTTTGATCCTTATGAAAAACAATCATTTGTGCTAATTCTTTCAAAACACAAGCACGAGCACACAGAGAATATGTTTTTCTGATAGAACATTCATAGAATTACCTTGTGTTCTTCAATGATTGAATGGAAGTCCTGGGGAGTCAACATTAAACAAGCTCCTTATTTTGTACATCTGTTGTACACAGTAACTCCGTGTTACTGACAGGCATTTCTAACTGTTTCATATGTTGATTCAGGGTTACAACTCTTATTTCGTTTGAATTTGAAAAGATTCAGATGCACACATTCATGGTTCATGGGCTCTTTTAGATCAGATGACAGATTTT
The DNA here is from genome assembly GCA_954870635.1 of Arctium minus. Classification (NCBI taxonomy): domain Eukaryota; kingdom Viridiplantae; phylum Streptophyta; class Magnoliopsida; order Asterales; family Asteraceae; genus Arctium; species Arctium minus. The sequence goes on along the minus strand of OX941089.1, from coordinate 43,762,060 downwards.
ATCACATCATGTTTTGGGGGAGATTGTCTATTATCATAAGGAGGAGATGAAAGTTCATGAAGATTGTGCTTATGAGATGGTGGGAAGTTCATTCAATGACAAATCTGACCTTGAAGTGTTTTAATGATGTTGATTTTTACAAATCATTAAAAAAGGGGAGAATAATCAAAGTTCAAGATCAGATTGAAGTTTTAAAGATTTCAGAGGAGATAAAGTTGTTAGATGATCAAAGTCAAAGGTTAAAGAAAGCTTATCAAAGAGAAAGTGAAAGAAAATCAGAGTTTATGCAAAAGTTAATTCAAAGGGAGAGACAAGTTTGAAGAATTGTCAAAGTTTTAGAGATGTCAAAGCCAGAAAAGATTTGAAGTTGAAGTTAATTCTGAAGATATGAAGACCTGAAGATTATTGCCAAAAAAAAATTTAATCTTGAATCCAAAGGGGGAGATTGTTAGACTAAAATTGTATTCAAGATTAAATGAGGGTCATTTTTGTAATTAGTGTTTGGGTGTGTGTTGTAATGAGCTTAGAAGGTTTGACCTTGCTTGGTCATGTTGACCTATATATAAGCAAGTCTTTGTTTTGTTTCTAGAAGACGTGCAAGAGAGTAAGTGTATGAAAGTGAAGGTGTAATATTGGTGGTAGTTGAGAGAGAGAGTAAGAACACATAGTTGCACACATTGAGTACACACGCAAACACATTCTATCTTGAAAGGTTAATCACTTATAGATCTATGGCTTGATCTAATTCATGTGATTAATAAACACAGTATTTTGTGATAATCTGTATGTGTTTATGCTAGTAAATCTTGGGCCACATCATCATAAAAGAATTCAAATAACAAATCTAAATCAGATAAATGTGAAACTGAAGTAGAAGCGTTATTTGAATTATTTGCTGTAGAAGCAGGTTCTGGACTGATCTGCCCAGAAGCTAATACTCCAGTGATCACGGGTTCTGAACTGAGTTGTTCAGAAGCCATTTCTTCATCAAATGTTACATTGACACTCTCGACAACTGTCTTTGACTTTTTCAGATAAACATGATATGTTGCCGATGTTGAAGAATAACCAATGAAGATACCCTCGTCCGCCTTAGCACTGAATTTATTCAGACTCTCTCTGTTGTTAAGCACAAAACATTTACACCCAAATATGTGAAAATACTTGATTGTTGGAGTTCTGTTGTTGATCAGCTCATATGGAGTCTTCTGAAAACGGCGGTGTATCATGGACTGATTTTGAGTATGACATGCAGTTGACACAGCTTCTGCCCACAAGAATAGAGGTAGATCGGATTGGTTGAGCATAGTACGAGCGGCCTCGACTAGCGTCCGATTTCGCCTTTCGACTACTCCATTTTGTTCAGGCGTACGAGCAGCAGAGTACTGATGTGATATCTCGACCGATTCGAGATATTCTTCAACTGTTTTGTTTTTGAACTCTGTGTCGTTGTCAGTCGAAAGAAGCTTGACTTGTCTCTGCATATTCACCTGAGTCATCTTTAAGAAGGTAATGAGAACTTCGGGCGTCTCATCTTTTGATCGTAGACATTTGACCCACGTGTATCTTGAGTAATCGTCCACAATAACCAACACGTATTTCTTTCCTTCTAAGCTTTGTGTTCTCATCGGACCGCAGAGATCCATATGTAACAACTCTAGTGGAGAACTGGTGCTTTGTTCAGGCTTCGGTTTATGTGCGGCTCTCTTCATCTTACCCTTCTCACATGCAGCACGTAAGTGTTCTTTCTCGTATTTGAGCTCAGGAAGTCCTTTTACCAATTTTCCACTAACCAGCTTGTTGATATAACGAAAATTCAGATGTGACAGTCTTCGGTGCCAGAGCCAACTTTGCTGCATTGAAGCTTTTGACAATAAGCAAACATGATTGTCATTCTGTACCTTTGAAAGATTGATGGTATAGAGGTTTGTCTTTCGATTTCCGACTAAGAGTTCATTGCCGTCTTCAGTTCGAACCGAACATCTCTTAGCTTTGAAATTGACCTCTAACCCTTTATCACAGAATTGACCGATGCTAAACAAGTTGTGCCCTAAACCTTCGACATAACTCACCTTCTTAATCGTTATGTTGTCTTGAATGATGTCACCATATCCTAAGATTGCTGAAAGCTGATCGTTTCCAAATCTGACATCTCCACTGAATTTCTCTGTATAATTAGACAATAAAGCTTTTTGCCCAGTCATATGCTTGGAACATCCCCTATCCAAGTACCACATATGCTGCTCTGCAAGAGAAATCAGGAAACAATAACTTTAGGTACCCATTTAAAAACGGGTCCTAACAGATTAGCACAAGATTTTGGTATCCATTTGAAAATGGACCCTCTGTTTTTTTGAAAAACGTTAAAAATATTTGATCTTGAAGAATACACATGATAAGATCCAAACCAATCAGAAGAATTATGAGAATAAGCAAAATCATTTTTCCGATAATGATAAGATTTAGTGGTAATAGGAGATAATTGAATCAATTGCTTTATTGAATATCGCTTGTAAGAAGTTACAAGGTTTTGTTTATGTGAAGCAAATTGATCAATTACATCATTATCACTACTAACTAATCTATTACAAGAGTTATCAGAAACTGATTCAGCTATCTCATCATCCTTCCTTTTTGGTCGCCATTCAGTTCGAGCTTTCAACCTTTTCTTGCTTATATCTGAAACAAAAGATTTAGATTTATTAGGAAAAGCAGATTTCTGAAACTGAGTTTTCTTTTGTTTACCAATGTATTTTTGTTTCTGTTATCGTTGTTTCTTATGTTTCTTACCTCGAGCATTATAATCAGCAGTTACTGAAACTGGTTCATCAACCTTTGTTAATGATTCACCAATATTAATAACACTTGGTAACACTTTATCATCTATAAGACAAGTAGAATGATCAGGAAGAGGAGCATTGAAGTCAAACATATCAATTTCTTCTATGCACCCATCATCAGAGTTTAAAAAATCATTTGCAGACACAAATAAGTCATCAAAATTATCAGACGAAGTTTGAGGTGTCTTTGAAACTGTAGAACACTTTGTAGATTTAAATTGAAAAACAGTGTTCTTTAAAACTGTAGAAAACACACTTTGTTGAATATCAACCAAAAGTTTTTCATCACATAAAACATTTTCCAGCTCAAATATTTTGTTTTCCAGAACAAGTGGAGGAACATAGACTTTTGCAATAGAAGGTTTTGCCTCCATCTCATAAACAGAATAACTAGAAAAATAGTCGTTTGAAAGAACTTTTGGTGTTTCTGAAAGATAACTATCATTTAACTTTGCATAGTTAAATGGTAGTTGCATTTTCTTTACATTGTTTCTATTTTCAGTTTCTTTGGCCTCAACTTCTTCCGGTAATTTGGTAACAAACTTGGGTTTTAAATGAGTATGTTTACCAGCACAAGCAAGAAAATAAAAATTATATAATGCTCGTTGTTTTCTGAGGCTTTCTTTAAGTAATGGGGGTTTTGAAAACCAAGACCCCATTTTTCTTTAACATCAGCCTCTTCGTTAGGTGCATTGAGAAAAATGGTTTGATCTGTTTGGCCTCTTGCATAGAGTTTGACTTCCAGACCATTTACCTTCTTATTCAAAAGCTTGTTCTCAACCTGCAATTTATGAACAGTTAATGCAAATTCTTTCTTCTCAAACTCATATTTAAAAATTTTAACTTCAAAATCAGAAATCTTCTTTTCAAAACAATCTACTTGAAGTTTAGAATCAGAATCAGACTTGCGTAAAGAATCAATTAGATATTTGTTCCCAATAACAGACTTATTAAGCTCAAAGATCTTGTTGTTTCTTTTAGCAAATCTGTCTTTTTCTTTCTTCAGTTTTACTTGAAGATCATTAAGCTCAACCATCATAGCTTCCATTTTGGTTATGAAATCTTTTTCAGTTAAGTTTAATACCTCATCAGATGTCTCATCATCTGACTCATCATACTTGACCTATTTTCCCATTAGAGAGAGATGAGCAGTTTCTTCTTTCTCTTCCCCTTCACCATCTGAATGATCCAGCCAAAATTCGTCTTCAGCCATTAATGCTATGCCCGCCTCTTGCTGTTTGGCCAATAGCAGTTTGTTCTGATAATACTGGGAGTTTCGAACCTTTGGCTTTCGACATTCTTTAGCAAAATGTCCAATCTTGCCACAGTTGTAGCATTTAATTGGATCATTTGTTGGCTTTTCAGCAAAGGTGTAATCATTCACGAACTTCTTCTTTTCTTCCGGCTTCCTTTCCAAATACCGGTTCTCTTCATATGGCTTTCCTTCCACTCTTTCTCGGTGCTCATGATTCTTAGAATTGGATGAAGAATATCTCTAAGAATTTGATCCCGGCTTCTTGTAGAATTTCTTTTGGAAAGCTCGGGTCAATAATATCATAGCCTGTTTGAGGCTTTCTCCATCATCTCCATCTGATTCAGATTCAGATTCAGAACTTGTAATCACTTTCTTCTTTTTCTTCTTCTCTTTCTATTCTTTCTTCTTCTCTCCATCTACCAATGCAATAGGTTCAGGAACTGTCTCTGCCTTCTTTTTCTCTGTTCTTTTCTCTTCCACTTCTTCTTCATTTTGCCTCAGAGTCTCATATACCTCATGTAATGGAATGTCATTGAGATCCTTCATTTGCTTCATCCTACGAGTATGCTTTTTCCACTCTGGTTGTAGGATGCTCAAGAATTTGACATTGTTCTCAAGTTGCTTCTTTTTCACCTTATTCTTGGACAACTCATTCAGAAGCAAGACAAACCATTCATAAGTATCTTCTAAGCTTTCATTCTCTTTGGCTTTGAATTCCTCGTAGCTGTTGATGCAGTTAGCCACTTTCATCTGATTCCCTACCTTGGATCCCATCATCATTTTCTGCAATTGATCCCACATCTTCTTAGCATTTCCCTTGTAGCTGTCTATCTTGACATAGATGTCATTCGGGATACTTTGAAGAAGAAGAGATCTTGCTTGCTTATCTGCTTTATATCGGCTTTTCTATTCCTCTGAATATTGACTATACTCTACTGGAACTGTTTTCATCTTCTGTTCTCTTTCCTCAGTACCATCTTCACTATCAGATGAATCATCATCAGGGATTTGTACTGTGATTGGTACCATAGGACCTTCCATGATAGACAGAAGAATATTTTCCCCGTTTGCATGTTTGTCTACAAAATCCAGAAATCTGTCTTTCCACTGTTCGTATTCTCCTTTGAACAGAACAGGAGTCTTGACATCAGTGCCAATGGAAAGAGCATCTTTAGAAGTCATCTTGAATGAATTTGTTTTAAAAATATATATGTAATAAGAAACTAGAAACTGTTTGTTAGTCTAAAATATGAAATCACAAAAATACAAGAAATCTTAAAATAGAAAATCAGGAATTTTGATCACAATCAGAATTTTGTCCCCCTCAACAGACTTAGCACGGGGGAAAACTCGCAAATCACTGTGGAACTCGCAGAAGCTCAAAAATCGCAGAACACTGAAACTCGCAGATTGTTGAAACTCGCAAGTCGCTGAAAATCGCAAAACTATTCACTGATAAACACGCAGATAGAGACGTGCGCGTTTGAGAAACTCGCTAGTCACTACTAGCGCGTTTTGATAAAACTCGCAGATCAACCAAACTCGCAGATCACTGTTCCTGCTCAAACTCGCACCCTTCGATTAGCGTGTTTGTAGAACTCACTAACCACTACATGCGTGTTCTGGTCCTCAGAAAAAATTTCCCAACTTTCAAAACTCGCAGACTTTGATCAGCGAGTTTCTAGAACTCGCTAACAATGCCTTGCGCGTTTTTGACCAAAACTGAGATTCTTCAGCTTGCGCGTTCTAACGAATGAACTTGCGCGTTTTGTAGATCTTGCGCGCTCTTCAGATTCCTTGCGTGTTCTTCATCTGATTCACCAAAAATTCAATCTAAACTTTGAATTTCCGCACCAAACTTTGAGAATTTACTCACATATTCATCGAGAACACAATACAATCAACTAATTTCGATCTAGAACACAAATCTATACAAATCGACTCGATTACAGTGTTTAGAACTCGTGAACAAAAACTTCAAAAAAATCCAAAATTACAAGAAAATTACAGTGCAATTGACAAATCAAATCATACAAACATGATCGATTATACTAAATGAACAAACTCTGATCGATTTCAACACCTAATTTGAACTTCGATGAACAATGACGATGAACAGTAACAACAAACTTTTCTTGATTTCTTGATTTGATTTCTTGATTTGATTTCGATTTGGATCTGCTCTGATACCAATTGATATTCCCTAGATTCTAGTTTCTAAACACAAACAATTAATTAACAAACAAGTTTCAAACAATTACCTGTTTTGATTCAATCTCAATTCAACAATTACAATCTTTTCTCTCTAGAACTCTCTCTCTCTTTCTCTACAATTCTCTCTCAAACGTATTCTATCAATTTACAACTGAATACTACTCTCTTTTCAACTACTACTGAAATACAAGGAACAAGGTATTTATACTCACAACTAAAATACAAGGAAACTAAAATACAAATACAATATATTGACTTTGACTTTATTACAAAATTGACTTTGACTTTCACTTGAGAGTTGACTTTTCCAGCTTTGACTTCTTGAACTTTGACCTTCAGTCTTCTTGATCTTGTATCCAACAGATTTATGCACTAACAATAGTTGTTTAATTATATGGGCCCAAGCCCATAAGCCCATTAGGCCTTGTAAGCCTAAGTATATAAAGGCGTTTCTAGTTCATTAATTCAGTTCGGATGGTTAGACGTTTTCATTAGTGAGATTATTAGAAGTCTCATAATTCAGATTACTAGTCAATAGGTTTACATACCCTTATAAGAAATTCTCTCTGTAAACCTAAACCCTTTGATTGCATATTAATCATATGACTAGTAGTTCTGGTTTAAATACTGTTCATCTTTGATAATATTTGTTGTTGATTGCACAGTACTGGGATCCACAATTGGTATCAGAGCAAAGAGACTAAAGGTTTGATCCAGAAAAAGGTTTGTCTAAAATCCCTAATCGATTAGCTGTTTAATCTGCTATATTTTTGTTCGATCTAGGTTAGGTATTTTTTTTCGATCACTGTTTCTGCTTGATATCGATCAATTTTTGTTTTCTGAAAAAGTGGTTATCGATCGAAGGTTTCTGCAGTTCAAAAGAGTTTTGTTTTATCGGTCAAAATTTTCTAAGGTTTTCAATCTGATTGTCTTCTGAAAGAGTTGGTTATCGGTCGATTGAAGTTCTAATAACTGGGTTGTTTATCGGTCCTTTTGTGTTATGTGAAAATTATTTTCTGGTTTATCGGTCTGTTTGGGTTCATATGCATAATTGGTTTCTGCTTATTTGCTCATCGAAGTCAATTTCTGGGTTCGATTACGATTGAATTCCAGAATTCATCGTGTTCTTCGGTGTTCTTCGCGTTTATCGGTCGATTTATTTGTTCGTTTTTATCGGTTTTTACATGATTTTATCGATCTTTATTTGTTAATTTGTTATTCGACCGATAGATATTTGGACCGATATCCTTCGACCGGGACATTGTTGTTACCGATCCTATTGTTCGACCGAGACATTGTCCCTACCGGTCTTTTGTTCGACCGATGCATTGCCATTATCGGTCTTTTGTTCGACGGGTACTTCGACATCACCGGTCCTTTGGTTCGACCGGTATATTGCTTCGATCGGTACCCTGTTTACCGGTCCTTGGCTTTGAACGATACTTTGTCCTTACCGGTCTTATGATTCGACCTACATTACTTTGACCGATACGTTGTCTATACCGGTCCTTTGCTTGACCGGTACATTGTCTTTACCGGTCTTTTGCTTGACCGGTACCCTGCTCGACCGGACCCTTGCTCGACCGGGTTGGCTTAAAAAAAAAAAAAGGTTTCAGTAGTTTGTCATTAGTGACCCTAAACTTTCAAGTTTCACATTTTGTCACTTTTGGTCCTTGCACTTTCAAGTTTCATCTATTGTCAAGTCTTTTCAAAAGCTTGAATTAGATAAGTCGAAATGGGATTTTTTTCTGAAGTTCAAGACCTCAAATTGGAGAACACAAATCTCCAATCATCTTTAACTTTTTACGTAAAGAGGGCAAACCAATATGTTGATGAGAACAACACACTGAAAGAGGAAGTTAGTGCATTAAAGACAATTAATGAAGATCTTCTGACAAAGACTTCTGGGCGAAATGATGAGAAAATACTGAGACTGGAATCTGAGAACTCTGAGCTAAAAATAAAAATCTCTGATTTGGAGCAAAAGATTGCAAAAGACAAATCCGATTTTGAGAATAAAGAGAAATCTTTTGCAAATAAGTTCTCAGATTTTTCCAGAAAATGTGCTGATGAGAAGAAAGAAGTTGAGCTGAAATGCAGAAAACTTTCTCAGCAAGTTTCTGCTTTCGAGAAAGTAATCATCCTTGAAAGAGAAAAGTTTGAAAAAGAAAAGAAGGCCATTGAACAAAAGAATGTGGGATTCTTCAAAGAAATATCCGGCCAGAGAAACAATGCTGAAAAGGGATTTGAAGAAGAAAGAATCTTGTTTGAGGCTGTGATCAAAAAGTTGATTGAGAAGCTATATGAACTATCTGCAAATGCACTAAAAGAGCAGAAAACGAAGTCTGAGTTCACGAAGAAGTTTGACCTGCTTGTTAAAGAAAGAGACAACTTTGCTTCGACGATTAAAGTGCTTGAAAAGTCTGTATCAAGTTCAAATCAAAAATCTGTCTCTTCACAAAGGTCAGTTAAATCTTTTGATCGGATTCATAAGACTAACCTTTTCTATGATAGAAATATAGATGGTTCAGGTACACGTCATAGAAGAAGGAGATACAAAGAAGAGAAACTGGTCTGGAAGAAGAAACCAGTTGAAGATGAGCTTAAAGAAAGAGGATCATGTGTACATGCGTTTAATGCCAAAAGGAACAATGTGCGTAAAGGGAAACCTGATCATATCTATACGAGAGATCAATTAATCAGGTTATCAGGTAAGAAAAATTATTGTTCTTATTGTCGTACACATGATCATATTCACAAAACCAATTATCACTTCTGGTATGGTTCTTATTCTATTTCCCCCACAAGAACTGCAACTAACATTCATGGACCCAAATACTAGTGGGTACCAAAACCGAAAACGGATTCTTTGTTGCACGCACCTACTGTCAAGGGGGAGTAGAAGAACTATGGCTTCTAAGTAAATCAGCTTAGAACCCGGACTTCAACGAAGTTCGGCTTCTGATCACATGATAGATCAGGACCCGCTCTTTAACGTTCAGACTTGGATATTTTGCTAATTTCCAGCGGGAGCTTAATAGATCTATATCCTTATATCATGATTTGAGGGGGAGCTTAAAGGTAAATATCTTCTAATCCTAGATCTCTGAGTGTTTGGAAGAAGAACAACTTTCAAGCATGAAAAACAGTTTCTGAAATGTTCAAACCACTTCTGATTCTCTAAAGGTTTCATGAATCTAGAAGTGTGAATTTAAATGTTTTTCATTTTTTTGAGCTTTAATGTTTAACTGACTGTGTGTTTCTAAATATCAGTACTTGCGTATTATCTTATCTTTATACTGTAACGTATTCACACACACAGGTTCAGTACTTCATTTGTACTTGTTATTACCATGTCTCATAATGAAACAATTTTTCGATGGTAATACCCCCGTTTGAAATTCAATGTTGTTGAGCATCAATCATAAGTTCTAATCTTGTGCTTTCATTGCAAAATTGTTTATATTCGTTCATATAAACAAAATATCCAAATCTTTGTTACCCTACCCAATTTATTTGATCTGATTGATACATTGTCAGTTTTTCAAAGACCAATTGCTCAAATCTCCTGAGCATACTTTTTGACAGTGTTGTCTTATTTGAGCTTAAATGTTCAAGTTAAATTGTGAGCTGCTATTCTTTTAGGACTTACATGGGATTTGTGTGAGAACTTAAACAGAACTTCCATGGATTCACGTTAACCAGTGTTTCCTACCCCGGAAGTTATCCTTGAGTGATTGAGGGGTGAGGGGTCATAAATCAAAGAGTGGGGGAGATAACTCATACGGTTGAGTTTTTCTCATTGTGCTGAGCGGTAAAATGTAAATTGGAGTTTGGTTAGAAGTGAGCTTCAATGATAAAAAGAAAGAGGGTGTGAGAACAGAGTTAAAAGAATATGAAAACTCTGCACCAAACACTTTCTGAGCCGGGCAGCCACATCTACTGATTGGTTCACATTCTTTGGTGACCATCATTGAAACAGGCAGTAAGCCCATGCCAACTCTTGCTATAACCCCACCAACCACTCGTTTCTTTATTAACAAAGAAATGTTTCATTTTCTTTGGGGACGTAGCATATCTGCTATCTAGTCTTCACTCGGAAGATTTAGATATTGAAAAAGAAGGAAAGTTGCCCCACCTTCGGAACTTTTTCATGCACATTGAGTCCGTGTAATATATGTTGTTGTCTCAACAGTTTACACAATTTGAGCCTGATCAAGCTAAGTAGCTTTAATCATTCATACACTTGCACGAGCACACAAGGAATGAGTTTTATTGTCATAACATTCATAGAAAATTCCTTTGTTGTTTTTCGATGATTGAATGGAAGCCCTGGGGGAGTGAACATAACAAAAACTCCTTTCTAAAGTACATCTGTTGTACAAAGTGGCTCTGTGCTACTTATAGGCATACTAACTGTTTCATCTGTTGAATCAGGGTCACATTGTTCATTATGTCTGAATTTGAAAAGATTTGGATATATACATTTAATGAATTGACGGATACTCAGATCAAAGGGCGGAGAATGTCACTATCATCAAAAAGGGGGAGAAAAAGTTCAATTTCAATGTTTTAAAGAAAGAAAGTTATTTCTGAAGACAGTCTAGAGATCAAAGAGATGAAGATGTTGTTTCAATATTCAAAGATGAGGATTTCAAAAGGTTTTATTGTATTTCTTCTATCCCGTCTCATATGATGTTTGCTTCAAGTCATTTCCTCCTACAAGCTGATTGAAACAAGTTCTTACGCTGAAAGTTTATTCAACTCGTGGTTCAAAGACAGATTCTTTGTTTTAAACTGAAGATGCACCGTGGAATGTCAAGTAACTCTCACATTATCTTTCTTGTGTGCTAATCTGATGTGTTGAGTTTCTACAGTTGAAACCTGCTTGATAGTGCATTCAGTCGAGGCTACTGTACATTGAATCTGGTTACAAAGTTGAAACTATGAAGACCAAGAGCTTTATTCAAGGGGGAGCGTGGAAAGACATGAAGACATGCAACACCAAAGTTCTTCAAAGATTCAAGAGGGAAAGAAGATCAAGGCCTGAAGTTTTCAAGAAGATAAATGCTTTATTCAACTTTAGGGGGGAGATTGTTAGGACTGAAAGTCCTATGTGTTGAAAGTGGAATAAAACATTTATAAGGGTGCATAATGTAATTAATTAATAGTTGTTTAATTAGATGGGCCCAAGCCCATAAGCCCATTAGGCCTTGTAAGCCTAAGTATATAAAGGCGTTTCCAGTTCATTAATTCAGTTCGGAAGGTTAGACGTTTTCATTAGTCATATTATTAGAAGTCTCATAATTCATATTACTAGTCAATAGGTTTACATACCCTTATAAGAAATTCTCTCTGTAAACCTAAACCCTTTGATTGCTTATTAATCATATGACTAGTAGTTATGGTTTAAATACTGTTCATCTTTGATAATATTTGTTGTTGATTGCACTGTACTGGGATCCACAATATCTAATACTTAGATATTAAAACTAATTACACTAAAATACTAACTTACAATAAACATTAATTAACTTTGACATTTTATTACAAACGACATTAGACTTAATATCGAGAGTCGACTTTCCGGCATTAGCTTCAGATTGGATCTTCAGATTGATGATCTTGAATCCAATAGATATGTGATCTAACATTATGCTTTAAAGGTGGTACTCTATGCATAAGGAGTTGTCTTTAAGACTTTTGGTCTAAATCAATATTAATGTAGTATAGATATATACTACGAGTCCACTTATTTTGTAAACCCACTACATCTTGTGAACTTGTAAATCAAGGGTATTTAGGTCTTTTTTCCCAAATTCATAATTTTAGGAATAATTCGTATTTTTAGGAACAACCACCTTCCTTAATTTTCTCAATTATCTCCATCTCTCTCATGATCCACCATCACCATCTAGTTCCCGGTGACGTCCTCCGACTTCGGTAACCTTCCTCCAATTCCAGCGAATTTCATAAAGGGTTAGAGTTACATAAACTGCTTTTTCATAAGCTATATTTTCGAAATTTTCAAGTTTTTTAACTTTCACAAACTCTTTTTTTCGAAATTTTCACGTTTCATAATCTGATTATTCATATGAGAAAAATATATGAAACTTAAAAATGTGATTATTCATATGATATAAAATAAATGAAATTTCGAAAATACATTATTATTTCGAAAATTTCTAATTATTCATATGAGAGAAAATATATGAAACATAAAATCCAACAAACATATTATGAAACCGTTTATGAAATTTGAAAATTTCGAAAAGACAGTTTATAAAACTTAAACAACTTGAAATTTCGAAAAAAACGGTTTATAAAACTTAAAAAACTTGAAAATGTTGATCCCAAAAATTGATGTTCTTAACTTGATAGACCTTTTACTACACACAGATTGAATGAAGTGAGTGCGGAAGCGTTTATGATATGTAGAAAAGGTAGAACATGCAAGGTAGTAAACACACAAGTAATCAATAAACATAATAGTAAAGTATTGCAAGGAATTTACTCAAAACACTGTTTCATTGATTACTAAAGAACATCAAGAACATGCACTAGTATGTGCAAAAATATTCTCTCGGAAAATACAATCTCTATTCAAAACTATTGTGTTTGCTCATATTTGGAACTCTAAGGTGGTGCTCCCATAATATACAAGGAGGATGCACCCCGTAGTACAAGACAAAGGCTGACATTCCATTAACGGAATGCCACTTGGATAGTAAAAGCATCGTGCACCGCTCCAAGGTGATCTGGAAATCTTCGTACAGCAGGCATCACGTGATCTGCATGTGACCTTGTCTTGAACTGAGTTTGCTAAACGTCGAAGTCTCCATAGGATAGCCATCACAGAGGCTCTGTGAGTGATCACAAAGGCTCTGTGATCTGAAGAGCATTATCAGGTTTCGTGTCCTCTGGCAGAGTGTCGACGGATGTCTTTTATGATTGTATCTTCTGTGGTGCACTTGGATGCTCTGGGACAGACTTCTGTGATTCCTATACTTAGCCAATTTTTCAATACTTCTATACAGTGTGATTGGGGCTAACAATCTCCCCTTAAGTATTGAAAAATAAAGAAATGGAAAAATGAGAGCTTGGCTAAGTTAGAAACACAAAGAGGTGAAAGGAACTCAACCTTTGTCTACTTACTTTCATTTAAGAGAAATGCCATAAGGCAATTACATTTCATTACAATAAAAGTGAAAGGAAAAATTACATTTCTTCAGAGCCTATACTTTGGCATCTGGGAAATCGTTTATTTTTCTTCCAAACCCTCCTTCCTTCTTCAGCTCTCTGTAATAGAACACGCATAAATCTCTGAAGTTGATGGTTGCACTTATATTCTCCAGAAGAACGTTTGCAGGTTCTGTGAGTACAAGTGGTATGCCTCTGTGTTTGATGATTAGTTCTTGGATGAATAGCAGAGACTGAGTCGAGTACTTGTGACTTTCAATCCCCATAAATATCTTCTTTTCGCCCATGGGATTTATGTACACGAAGCCAAAGGAAGGTGAGTTGACTATGGAATTTAGAAGAATCGTGGCAGAGGTTGGTAGACTATCCTCTGGTGGAGGAAAGTTTACCTTCTTGACCCCTTGGTCAGGTGCCACCTGAAAGTCCACCACGCTGTAGAAGAGCAACTTTTCCCTCATAGTTCTTTTAATCGTGAGGTGGGCTTATTGGTACTCCTTCCACCCGAACTTGTCTTTTGTCCATTTGAGTAGCTCTGGGAAATTGTGGGGATGGAGAGTTGTTAGATCAGCATTGGTGAACGTCCATATCTCCCCATCCTCTCTCTTCACGGCATACTAACTAAACCAGAAGTTCTTGCATTTTGTATGGCTTAGATTGTTGACAGAACCTCTGTGATTTTGGCCATGGAGAAGACTTGATCTCTTGGCTTGGATTTGTTCTTGTAGAATCTTCTCCTCTCCTCTGAAATGATTCCCTCTTACAGCTTTATAGAAGGCTGATCGTGGACCCCTCGGCTGTAGAGGTACTTGTAGATATCTTCTTCTAGATTCTTCTTCTGAGGAACGGGGAAGGGTCTTCTCAAGCTCTCGAAGCCTTGTATTACCTCTGCAACTCTGTCCTTTGATGATTTTTCAATAGGGTCAAGGACGGGGAGTTTAGAGTGGGACTGCAGATCAATTGCCCAGTCTTCTTCTTCAGGTTTTATGCCTCTCAGAGCCTCACTTCTGATGGCATCCATGGAGCTTTGGAGGAGATTCTCTGTGTTAGGAGGTGCCTTCTTCCTCAGAGGTTCTGTGGCAATAGCCTTGCCTTTATCTTTCGCGGTGGGTGGTGCTTTCATTTCGATTTTGGGGATTTAGACTGTGGGAGATGATAAAGCTGCAGAGGCCTGTTTTTAATCTGGCTTCTGAGGTCCAGGCTCTAAGCTTGTAGGGACTTGTTGGTTTAGGGGTTCTGCCGAAATGTGGCTTGTAATTTGCAAGATCTCCCCCTCATGAGGACCAGAGGCATCAGGATCCTGGTCCTCATGCCATGCCCTCTTCTGCGATGCCTCTGCTTGGCAGGTCGCAGGTGCCTTCCTCTTACGTTTCTTGCAGAGATGATCGTCGACGTGCTTGGAGATCTTCTTCAGAACATCCTCTGTAGCCAACGATAGTTTGTTTACTTCCAGATCAAACTTGAACCTAATCGTGGCTACAGTCTTCTTCAGATCCTCTGCTACTTTCTTGGCTTATTGAGAGATGTTAGATCCAATAAGGTTGAGATTGCTTAGAACCATTCTCCCCATTGTTTCTAATTCCTTCTTTGTAGCTAAGGCAGAGATGTCAGTGGCAGAGGTTGAGGGTGTGGGTGCAGAAGCGGACGCCTGTGGTTGAAAAGGGACTATAACACAGCGAGTTATATCCTTGATTTCATCTCGAAGCTTGGTCAGGTCATCCACCCCTGACTGAACAACCTTTGCTGCGAATACACCCATTTCCTCCATGCAGATATCCCCCAGGGTCATAACTGCATCGGTCTGAATGTTGATCGATCGTCTGCATTCTTAAATGTCAGCTCTAGTTACAGAGTTCTCTGTCAGCTTCTTGATCTCTGTAGTATGTTCCACTGAAGACTGATGAAGAGCTTTCAGAGCCTCTGCGTTTGCTTGGAGATCCTCTACCAGGATTTTGGATTTGGCTTGGGATTCCTGTGTGATAGAGCTTTTCAACTCATCAAATTTTTGGAACACCATGTCAACAAAGGCTTTAAACTCGCCCTTTGTGAAAAAGGTGTCCGAGGTGACCTCTGGAACAACACATGTTCCAGATTTAGCCAACGAGTGTTTGGCACCTACAGAGCCTGTGAAGAGGTTGAGCTCTGGAGGATTTCTTTCCAATCCTCGATGTTCCACAGAGGAATCATCTATGGAAGTTCTGTCAGTAGGCTTCTTGAGGAAGGGTTCGGAGGCTTCCCCAAGGGTCCTAGTGATTAAGTTTTCTGGTTGTTCTAGAACCACAGAACTGGTGTGATCTCTCACTGCCATCTCTGAAGCAGTTGGGTGTTCACTCACGAGCGTGACAGAGGCAACAAATGCCTCTGTGTGTGGGGGTGATGTATCATGGGGCAAATGGACACGATAAACAACACTTTCACCCTTTTGAGAGGGTGAGGTGGATTTGGCTTCCCCGGATGGTGGCACAGAGGATGAAGGGATATCCTCTGTCCAGATGGTTTGGGTTGGGATCGGACTGTGCGGTCCTTTTTCAATACCTTTCTGCACTAGAACTGCAGAGGTAGTGGTGTGGGTTGCACGAGTTGGTTTAGGTTGTGTGCTAAAGGCATCTTTTATCCCACTCTCCTCCATCGATTTTTTGTCCTCTCCTTCCTCCTCTTCACTCTGTGACTTTTCGGTCACATCCTCCATCTCCAAATCCACGGTTTCACCTAAGTCACCTGAGTACCTAAGAATGACCTCTCTTGATATGTCAGAGGACAATTTTATCTGGCTCTGAGGTCTATCCTCAGGGGTTGCTTTAAAGACTAGTGCTCTTTTTATCTTTTCCAGAGGTTTTTCGCCCCCCTCTGCAGGTTCAGTTCTAGCACTTAGAGCCTCTACCTTGGTTTCTGCAGATCCTTCCTTCTCTGCAAGCGTTCGCATTATTCTCCTTTTCTTTTTCCCAGAGGATTTGAACTCTGTAGTCTCCTCTGCAGTTTTCTCCTTTGGCTTTGGAACTTCTTCTTCTGCAGTTCTCTTTTTCTTTGGTTTCTTCTTCTCAGAGGATTTTGGAACCTCTACTTCTTCGGTTCTCTTTTTCTTACTTTTCTTTTTCTCCTTTTTCTCACTCCCCTCCCCTCTAACTAACTCTCCCTCTCTCTCACTCGCTTGTGCCTCTGTGGCCACAACCTCTGTCTCCCTTTCTCCCTCATCTCTCAAATAAATAGCTACATCTCCTACTTGGAATCCTACGCGAGGGGGGGTTGTAGGACTCGGTTCAGGAGTTCTGTGCCCTCGAGTGTAATCCCTAGTACCCTCTTCACTACCCAGATAGGTCAACATCCTTGTTGACAGAGATCTTGTAGTTGGGTAACCGGTTTGGAGAGTAGTCGGTTTGTGAGACTTCATCTCATGCAGCTTGATTATCTTCCCTTCTGCAGGCAACTTGCCCTCCCCGAACAAGTCATCACCCAGAAGTAAGCCTAGGAAACGTCCAAAGGCTATGTTTTTGGTCTCTGTGCCCCTATCTTGATCTTGATGCTTGGTGATCACAGCATTTTTGAGTTCCCTGAATATGAGTCCCGCATAGTCTAGTGGGAGATCATAGTAGATCCCATACATGATGGCCAGAATGGTGTGGCTAGACTGGTCTGGGCTCCCTACTTTCGACGTTAGGCATCTGTTCAGGATTGAGAAGAGCACGTTCCACAGAGGAGGCAGGTTATGTCTTCTGAAGTTTGTGCGTTTGGATATTGAAACTGCGTATCCAATGAACTTCAGAAACTCCAGTATTTCTTCCTCTGTGGGCTCCTCTGAGAAGTTGCGCAGAATGAGATCTGCCTTAGTGGGGAGTTCAAAAACTTCAGACAGTTTTCTTCGGTTGATGCCTAAGTCCAGAATTTTTGTTGTCGGTGGATGGGTTGCATAACCAATGATACAATGACCATATTTCTCCATATTGGCATGACGAGCGCTTAGCCAAAACTGTTGAATGTAGGATTCAGGGATGTCATTTCGTTTCAGAGTTAGGGCTTTGACCAGAAAATGGTTCTTGAGGATGTTTATCAGGGATGTTGCTTTAGCACGGAATCCAGAAGGAGTAAGAGTGACAAAGTGGTTGTTTGGCTTGTTGTTCATCTGAGTCATGTGATAGTCATGCCTCATAAAAAAGAGCATCTGAGGTCATTATGAGGTTTCAGAATACTGAGAAGACCAAGACTTTCGAAAGAGCGTACGAGTTGATCGAACACAGATCCAATTGAGTGAGTAATGGACGAGAGACCCCTTTGTGAGGTATAGAGGCTCTGTGAAGGGTCACAGAGGCTCTGTGGAGGACCTCAGAGGCTCTGAGATCCAAAACTTCTAATTTAGGAAATGATCTGAGTTGGTGATCACTTGATAGCTTGTGAAAGCATTTGTAAGGGGTAGCGCGACATGTTTGACAAAAGATGTCGAGCTCCCCCTTGAAATGTCAAGGTCTTTTATCTCCGCTCCCCCTTGATCTGTGCTTGGGTATTTGAAATAGACGTTTGAGCAAGACACAAAGCAAGAAGGCTATCTAACAAAAGATTAAAAAAAACAAAGGAAAATATAATATTTACAGTTATACAGTATGTACTGCAGAGGCTCTGTGCAAGGGTACAGAGGCTCTGTAAATCAACTCATGTTAAGAATGCCAATCTTGCCAACAAGAAAAGTAAACCTTTTCTCATCTAATGCCTTTGTGAAAAGGTCGGCAAGCTGGTAATCTGTGGGGACAAAGTACATTTCTATCGACCCATGCTCCACATATCTTGAGAATTCATATATGAGTACAAGAATGTACTTCTTGCCACCTAGACTTTGCACGGATATGGGACCGCAAAGGTCTACGTGAAGCATCTGCAGAGGTCTGGTGCAAGACATGTCTGTTTTAGTCTTATGGGCAGCTCTTTTGAGTTTGCCCATTTCACATGCAGAGCATAGATGATCTCTGTTGAATTTGACATTTGGTAGCCCCTTTACTAGCTCTAATTTCACAAGTTTGTCTAAAGAATGAAAGTTTAAGTGATAGAACCTGTTGTGCCAAAGCCAAGCTTCTTCATTCTTACTTGAGACCAGACAGAGATTTTTATCTATGTTGATGGACTTGAAGTCCATGAGGTATAGATCACCTCGTCTCTTGGCCCGCAGAAGCTCTGTGGTTGTGTCTTCTCTGAACAATGAGCAGTATTTTTTTTTGAACATTACATCGAGTCCATTATCACAGAGTTGGCTAACACTTAGCAGGTTGTGCTTAAGGCCATCCACATATGAAACTCTGTTGACATCGATGTCTCCGTTGGATATGACTTCATAGCCTTTGATTTGTCCCTTCTTGTTGTCTCCGTTACAGAACCACCTCCAAATTTTTCTCTGTAGGCGGACAGCAACCCTCTGTCGCCAGTCATGTGCCTTGAACACCCGGAGTCTAGGTACCAAATGGGCACATGCTGTTTGTTCTGTGGACAGATCAAGAAGATTTAGGTACCCATTTCCAAATGGGTCCAGTCTTGTTAGGAGTCTTTAAAGATGCCTTAACGTCTTTAAGTTTGGTTTTATCCTCTTTAATGGAGGTACCATTTTGTCCTTTCTCACCCTTGAATTTGGCATTCATTGGCTTTGGGTGAGATATAAGACAGGATGGCCTAGAGAAGTGTTGATTTAATGCATGCACAAGATCAAAACATTTGCAATGAGGAACCTTGGAAGCAAACTTCTTAAATATTTCATTGAAATTGTCAAAGGAGTGTACAAAACAACTTTTACAGCAACCCATTTTAGATTCGGGTTTCCTTTTACAGAAAGCTTTGTCTAATCTAGGTTGTCTTTTGTCAAAAACACCACTTGGATGGCTCTCTTTGTGTACTCTCCCTTGACGACCTTCCCTTTTAGCATTCACTGCCACAGAAGCGTTATTTTTGTCAATTTTGGGCCATTTTGCCTTCTGTTGCCAGGTGAGCTTTTCTTGAAAAGGTTTTGATGCAAAGACAGGTTTTGGAACATTGGGAGTTAGAGTGATCTTTCTCCTTTCATTTTTCAATTTTTCAAGCTCAAGAGAGGTCTTTGCTTGAAGACACATGTCCAAGAAGTCAGGGCAGATTGGTATTCCTATGGTTCTCTTCTTGGGAGCAATTGTCCTGTTAAGGATGCCAGAGGGTAATTTATTATCCTCTGGACCACAGATGACCATATCAAGTTCCACATAACTTGTCTCCATTTCGACATAGGACTCAGATTTTGTTTCATAATCTGTATCAAGAAAGTCCCTGTGAATGAGATCGTGACTTTCTGGAGATGCGTTTCTTTGTCCATACACAGTGTCCTTGGGAGTGTTTAAAGCTTTTGAAATACAAGGAATAACCATAGGAACACTAAGACAACTTAGAAGATCTTGCTCAAAGATTTCTCTTATTTCAGAGATTAGATCAAGATGGTTGAGAAAGTGATTTTCATAGGTTCTTCTCAAGTTATTTTCCAAAAACCTTTTAAATAATTTTTCTTCCACAGAGGTTGGAACAAACTCTGGTGCATCATAGGACAGTTCCTTTTCAGGCATCATCATGCACATAAAGGCCATTTGAGTTTGTGTTTCTAAGTGACCAAATCTGATGACCCCTATCTGTTTTTTAGACAAATATTTCATTGGAATAGATTTTCTCTTTGATGAAAGTATAGATGGTAAATCATTGTTTTCATACCATACATTCGCCATCTGCAGAGGTTTCCTCAAATGTGGTCCTTCAGAGGTTCTGCGCCTCTTGAACGTGGATAAAAGGTTTGGAAGACTTGGTTTTAAAAATTGTCCAGGGCAGAAGATGTTTTCTAAAGATTTGTTTCTTTTATTTCCTGTGTATGGGTCAATATCCTCGAACCCTATTCCTCTTCTGCCGATCTGGGTGTTGACTTTTTCATAGACCTTTTGAGCATCCTGATACCTCTTAATTAAGAGAACTCTGTCGAACAGATCTTGAAAAGGACTTCTCTTTCTTTTTGGAAATTTTTTTTCAAGGAAATGGCATTTAATCGATCACTCTCACTGTTCTTTAGCTCTTTTACCTTGTCTTTCAGGGATTTATCGAGTTTAGAAATTTTCCCTTTCAACCCTTTCTTTTCAACAATATGCTCAGAAACAAGAGATTTTCTTTCAAGATAGAGCTTGTCCTTTTCTTAAGTGAGAAGCCTTGTTTCTCTCTCAAAGAAGGCCAATTTCTTTTCCAGTTATGAGCACATGTTTTTATAAGCAAGAAACTCATTTTGTATTGTAAGAAGTTTGTTTTCAAAGTCAGAACTATAAAAGACAGAAGTAGATACCTCACTCTTGTTGTCTAAAGAGTGGACTTCTACGATTCCACAGAAGAGTGCATTGTTGTCCCCTTCATCAGAAGACTCATCGATCTCAAGGTCTTGTTGATCTGCCATTAGGGACCTCTGTGTGTAATACTCTGCCTTCTTTTTGTAGAAAGCAACATCTCTTGTGGGTTTCCCTTTAGTGGCAGAGGACCTGCACTCTGCGGCAAAGTGGCCTGGTTTTCCACATTTGAAGCATCCTTCAGTTTGCTTCGGGACTCTGTCACCACTTCTGTCGTCTGGCCTCTGTCTGCTCTTATTCTCTTCTTGTCTCTGTTCCTCGAATTCTTCTCTTCCATACTTTCTCACCTCACCAAATCCTCTTCTTCTTTCATCTCTATTCTCCCTTCCTCTGTACTCTGGCTTTTTCTTGAGACCACGATTGAATTGTCGGGTCATTAGTGCAAGAGTCTTGGCCAAAGCAGCCACATCAATCTCATCCTCCGATCCTTCCTCACTTTCGCTCTCTACCATGAGAACCTTTTTCTTCTTCTTCTTCTTTTGAGCATCCTCTGTCGCCTTTTCCTTTCCTCTGTCCTGACCCTCTGTGGTGCTTCCTACCAATGCCAAAGGACCAGCGACAAGGGTTATCAACTTTGATATCCTACTTTCCTGACTTATCAAGGTCCCAAATAGGTCTGAGATAGACCAAGCATCGAGATCCAGGGTTGCTTGCATGGACATGGTTAGATGAAGCCATTCATCATTCAGGCTCTGAAGGAATCTGACATTGTTTTCTTCAGAGGTTCTGTGGATGCCATACCTCTTGCACTTGTTTAATAAGGAGTTGTACCTGTTGTATGTGCTTTGGATGGATTCACTCGGCAGAGCCTTGAATGCAAAATACTCGTTAATGCATAGAGTTATATTGTTCTTAAGGGTTTTGGCTCCACCTTCAAGTTGTTTTTCTAGCTCTAACCATAAGTCCTTCGATGTTTCACAGGAATCAAGGGATTGGAAGATGTCGTTTGGGATAGCTATAATGATTAGTCTTTTGGCTTTCTTTGCAAGTTCATGTAATGCCTTTTCTTCTTCAGTCCACTCGATGATTGGTTTGGGATGTTGATACTCAGGAACTTCAGGGGTGTTTGCAGTGGCAGGAACACGAGGAACGGTTGTCATTAGGATGAAAGGAGGATTGTGAAGAAACTCAACCAGACCAGGATCCACACCTTCGAGAAAGTGCACCATCCTGATCTTCCACTAAGGATATTCATCCCTCAGTAGGGTGGGAGGTTTAGACTGAGATCCTGCACTGAAGTAGTTAACAGGGTTTGCCATTTTTAAGTAAAGAGTAAAACAGAGTATGAGGAGTTCTTTTGAGAAAGATAGGGAATGTGTCTAACAGGGATGAATTTCTGTTATGAGAAAGGTGACAACTAACTAACTGAGCTTTGAATCTATCTTCAAAGATTTAAACACACTTGCTTTTGAATCTAAGTCAAACTAGTTGAAATAGCTCCAGAAAACAGAGTATGTTTATGAGTGGGGATCAAGATGAAGAAACAGACTTCAAACTACTACCTGGAGCGTGGGAATCAAGTATAGAACATGATCCTCTGATATTAAGAATCAAAGTCTGCTCTGATACCAATTGTTGATCCCGAAAATTGATGTTCTTAACTTGATAGACCTTTTACTACACACAGATTGAACGAAGTGAGTGCGGAAGCGTTTATGATATGTAGAAAAGGTAGAACATGCAAGGTAGTAAACACAAAAGTAATCAATAAACAGAATAGTAAAGTATTGCAAGGAATTTACTCAAAACACTGTTTCATTGATTACTGAAGAACACCAAGAACACGCACTAGTATGTGCAAAAATATTCTCTCGGAAAATACAATCTTTATTCAAAACTATTGTGTGTGCTCGCATTTGGAACTCTAAGGTGGTGCTCCCATAATATACAAGGAGGATGCACCCCGTAGTACAAGACAAAAGCTGACATTCCATTAACAGAATGCCACCTGGAAAGTAAAACCATTGTGCGCCGCTCCAAGGTGATCTGGAAATCTTCGTAGAGCAGGCATCACGTGATCTGCATGTGACCTTGTCTTGAACTGAGTTTGCTAAACGTAGAAGTCTCCAGAGGATAGCCATCACAGAGGCTCTGTGATCTGAAGAACATTATCAGGTTTCGTGTCCTCTGGCGGAGTGTCGACAGATGTCTTCTGTGATTGTATCTTCTGTGGTGCAGTTGGATGCTCTGGGACAGAGTTCTGTGATTCCTATACTTAGCCTATTTTTCAATACTTCTATACAGTGTGATTGGGGCTAACAGAAAACTTCGAAAAAACGGTTTATAAAATTAAAAAAACTTGAAAATTTCGAAAACACGGTTTATTAAACTTAAAAAACTTGAAAATTTCGAAAAAAACGGTTTATAAAACTCGCCGGAATTGGGGGAGGTTGTCGGAGTGGGAGGAGGTCGCCGCCGGTGGGAGGAGGTCGCCGTCGGTGGGAGGAGGTCATAGCCAGTGGGAGGAGGTCGTCGCCATTGGGAAAGGACGTCGGAATTGGATGGAGATGATGAATCGTGAGAGGAAATCGTCGGAATTCGGGGGTAGGAGGTCGCCGGAATTTTATGAGAGAGAGGGAGAGAGAGGGAAGGATATATGAAGATAATTGAGAAAATTAAGGAGATGATATAACTAAAATTAGATAAATTCAAATTAGTTATTAAATTTAAAATTTAAATTATTTAAAACTTAATCCCAAACTACCCTTTCCCTATTTTTTTAAATAAATTTAAATTTGAAAATTTCTCAACCGTCAATCTAACTAATGAATGGCCTAGATTGGTTTACATAGTTCACAAAATTAAATGGGTTTACAAAAGAAGCTCCCTCTATATACTATAATATGTATGTATATATACATGTGTGTGTCGTAAAATATAATAAAGAAAGAAAACGTTGTAAATGAAATTTAAGTGTTAGGACTGAAAGTCCTATGTGTTGAAAGTGGAATAAAGTATTTATAAGGGTTTATAATGTAATTAATTAATAGTTAATTAGATAGATGGTCCCAAGCCCATAAGCCCATTAGGCCTGCGCGCCTAAGTATTTAAAGTTATTATTTAGTTCATTTGTTAAGGTTAGAAAGTGGAGTCTCATTATTTGAAAAACAACTAGTTGATAGGTTTACTCTCTCTGATCAGAAATTCTTTCTGTAAACCTGTAACCCTTTGATTTCATATCAATCATATGACTAGTTGTTGTGATTCATATTCTGTTCATCTTTGATATAACTTGCTGCTGATTGCACTGTACTGAGATCTACAATTGGTATCAGAGCAAAGAGACTAAAGGTTTGATCCAGAAAAATGTTTTTCTAAAACCCTATATTCAATAATCTGTGTTAATTGCTTTTATCTGTTTTTAAGTGATTATCTGCTTCTGTCGATCGATTAGATTTTTGTCAATCTGGGTTGATTTGTTTTATCGGTCCTATTGAAATTCGTTCTGTGTTGGGTTTAAGGTTACAGTGAAAAAGGTTATCGATCGAATTTTTTTTGCAACTCAGATCCGGTCTTATGTGTTTACTGCATATCTGTGGATTTAAGTTTTATCGGTCGATTGGTTGTGTTGAAATCTAATTATCGGTCGATTGGTTGTGTTGAAATCTAATTATCGGTCGATTGGTTGTGTTGAAATCTGATTATCGGCGCTGTTTACTGCTATTCGACCTGATTATTTGTTGATTAATCGATTTAATTTTCTGGGTTTGATCTCGATCGAATTCCAGATTCATCGTGTTCTTCGGTCGATTTATCTTTTCGTTTTTATCGGTCTTTATCTGATTTTATCGGGCTTATCTGTTTATCGGTTTTTGATTTTATCGGTCTATTTCTTAAGTTGTTATTTATCAGGTTCGATCGATAGGTTGTTCGACCGGGAAGTTGTAATTCCCGGTCATTGTGTTCGACCGGTACCCTGCTTTACCGGTCCTTCTGTTTGACCGATATAAGAATTGTCCTTTGACCGGTACATTGTGTTTATCGGTCATTTGGATTCGACCGATAGTCTGTCTATACCGGTCCTTTGGTTCGACCGGTACGTTGTTTATACCGGTCCTTTGGTTCGACCGGTACGTTTTCTTCCGGTCCTTTGATTCGACCGGATTCGTCTTGACCGATAATAAGATTCGACCGGTACATTGTTGTTACCGGTCCTTTGGTTCGACCGATACTTTGCATATACCGGTCCTTTGCTTGACCGATACGTTGTCAATATCGGTCCTTTGCTCGACCGGTACTTTGTCTATATCGGTCATTCGCTTCAACCGGACCCTTGCTCGACCGGTTTTTTTTTGTAAAAAAAAAGGTCAAATTTTTTTGTCTCACAATTTGTCATTTGTGTGTCATTTGTGACCCGAAACTTGTCAACTATATCCCCATACTTCAAGGTTTCAGTAGTGTGTCATTTGTGACCCGAAACTTTCAAGTTTCACAATTTGTCACTTTTGGTCCCTGCACTTTCAAGTTTCATCTCTTGTCAAGTTCAGTCTCTGTATATCAAAAGGAATGCCTTCAAGCGAAGCTCTTTCAATCGGTACGAATGAGAATCCACCAGTACTTTTCAGAGGAGAGTACGAGCAATGGAAGGACAGATTCTTGGACTTCATCGACAGAAATGACTTGGCTGATTATATCAGATTATCTCTGAGGGAAGGAAGAATGAAAACTCCGACATATATTTGTTATTATATGGGAGAAAATGGAAGAACGGAACACGAAGTGTACACAATACCATTTAAGGATTACACAGATGAGCAAAGAAAGAGATTTGAAGCTGATAAATTATCTAAAGCTTTTATCTTGCAAGGAATTTCCAAGGAGATTTCAAAAGAGATTTCTGTAAGTTTAGACAGTAAAAAGGCTACAGGAAAACAATTGTGGGAATATATTGAGAAGATAATGATAGGACCAAAGATGTCTTCAAGAGTAAAGTTTTTGGAAACTGTGAACTCTGAACTAAAAAGACGGATTTCTGATCTGGAAGTTCAAATTGTCCAAATCCAACAAGCAACATCTGTTGAAAGTTCTGAGGAGCAGATTAAGCATCTGAAAGATACAAATGCTGAGCTTCAAAAGCAAATATCTGATTTGGAGCAAAAGCATGCTCAAGATAAATCCGAGTTTGAGAAATCGTTCGCAAAGAAGTTCTCAGATTTTTCGAGAAAATGTGCCGACGAGAAGAAAGAAGTTGAGTTGAAATGCATAAAACTTTCTCAGCAAGTTTCTGATTTTCAGAAAGTAATCATTCTTGAAAGAGAAAAGTTTGAAAAAGAAAAGAAGGCCATTGAACAAAAGAATATGGGATTCTTCAAAGAAATATCCGGCCAAAGAAATGATGCTGAGAAGGGATTTGAAGAAGAGAGAAGCATGTTTGAGACTGAGAATCAAAAAGCTAACTACCAAGTTATCTGAACTATCTGAGAAGGTACTAAAAGAGCAGAAAACGAAGTCTGAGTTCACGAAGAAGATTGACCTGCTTGTTAAAGAAAGAGACAACTTTGCTTCAACGATTAAAGTGCTTGAACAGACTGCATCAAGTTCAAATCAGAAATCGGTCTCTTCACAAAGTTCAGCTAAATTGTTTGATCAGATTCGTAAAACTAACCTTTTCTATGATAGCAATATAGATGGTTCAGGTACACGTCATAGAAGAAGAAGATACAAAGATGAGGAACTGGTCTGGAAGAAGAAACCAGTTGAAGATGAGCTGAAAGAAAGAGAATCATGTGTACATGCGTCTAATGCCAAGAAGAACAAAGCGAGTAAAGGTAAACCTGATCATATCTACTCGAGAGATCAATTACTCAGGTTGTCAGGTAAGAAATGTAACACCCGCATTTTTTATCTTCGGGTAAAAAGTTTTACATTTCCCAAAGTTCGGGGGGTTAAATGTAACTTGGATTTATTTATATACTAAATTTTGAGATATTTTGCTAAATATCTCATAAAGCATATTTTGGATCCAGTGGTTTGTTTTCTTTGAAGAAAGCTTGAGAAAAGCTTTGAAGTGGGTTTATTTCTTTTGCTCTTTAAGGTATGTTGCCTTGTTTAATCTTAATTTTCTTTGTGTTTTGACCGTATAGTTTTGCATAAGGAAGCTTTTCATCCGATTAGAATTTCTGTTTTTCCATTTTGAGTTTGGCCGGAATCCGGACTGGTGCTCCGGCGGGTTCTGGTTGAACAGTTCGATCGGAAAAAGAGAAGGCTGGAGGGTACTATGCGTTCCCTTTGGGAAGCGCATAGTAGACTATGCGTTCCCTTTGGGACACGCATAGTGAGCTATGCGTTCCCTGTGGGACACGCATAGTGTGCCATGCGTTCCCTGTGTGACACGCATAGTGTGCCATGCGTTCCCTGTGGGACACGCATAGTGTGCCTTGCGTTCCCTGTGGGACACGCATAGTGTGGTCTGCGTACCCTTCTGTTCGCGCTCAAGTCTTCTTTGCTCCGTCGGTTAGTTTCTGTTGTCGGTGTTTTAGTCAGGTAGCGGGAGAGTTATCTGTGCTTCGACTTACCGATTCTTTCGGTGTTGTCATAGGTAGCATTATTTAAGAAGAAGGAAACAGAGGTGAGTTCCTACCATCATTTTAAACTTTACACATATCAAAAGTTACCTTTTCGATCTTATCCTGTTAAAGTAACATGATGTTTTACTTAAACGTTATGCGATTATGCGAAAAGAATATTTAAGAGCTTCTTATAATGATTTTCATTCTTACCAGAAGTTGAACTGGAAATAACATTTTGTTTATAAAATGTATTTATACCATATGTTATTTATGGTTGGTCACATATGTTGTTGTGACGAGTCTGTACCATTACTAGCGGATCCTTAGGTTTTGAGTCGACTGTATTATTGGGATGTTGCATTCCCCAAATTTGTAGCTATGAATCACATGTTCCTCGTGGGCAACTTGGTACAGTTATGTGAGGTCGGATACTAGCCATGGTTCATAGTGATCCTAGCGAAGGAGTATACATTGGTTTTGCGCTTGGGACTTGATCTCACGTTGAAGCACGGACTTTTGTGTTCGTATCCGCGGATTCCAATTGTTTAGCTCGTAACTCGGATTTTGGCCTACTTTGTGTTACGCCATAATCCTTGGTAAAATGTTTTATTGACGATCCTTTTATGACAGGTTTATAACGAAAAAGCCCGGTTGTGGCAAGGACTTAAAATTGAAATTTTAACCTCTTTGGAAATTTTACCTCATGATACAAATGTTTATATCTTTTGAGCTTTATAAACTGTATGTTCTCACCAGGCTTTAAGTCTGACACTTTTTCTCAAATGGTATGTGTAACAGGTTTCCATTAGCGGTGGGTTGCCGGGGTTTTTGGAGAGACGAGTTTTGAGTCTCGAGGTTTTTGGAGATATTTAGTATTGTATCCGGGCATTTGTTAAGTCCCATTCTTTTGATGAATTGTGGTCTGTCTACTGATGAAATCTTGATATAGGGTTCTAGATTAGTTTGTTGATGAACCCTTTATCTGTTCAGGTTTTGTAAAGTCTTAAGGACTGATCCCATTTATGGGAAGTTAATTTCAATACTTCCGTCTTGTTGCCAGGATTCCAAGTTTTATTTTACTCTGATTTTTTGAGGTGTTTCAAGTTGGTATCAGAGCTCTAGTTTAAGCGAACTAGGCATGATTGTAAGATGTCTAGACTTAGACTGAGTATATTAAGAATTGATCCGCGAGAATTGGGTAGTGCTTCTAAGTTGGGTTAGTCTTAGAGTCAACGGAAAGTACGTTTATCAAGCGTTGTAGTGGTGGTGACAAGAACCAATATGTGTTATATGTTCATAATTTCACTTAGCTAATGTTATTATGAGGATATTGTACGTAAGAGTGCTTGATTTGTTGTTAATATGACAATTGATAATGTGGTAGTACGTTTTCCTTTCGTGTTTTTTCTATCTCTCTCTTATCTCTTCCTCTGCTCTGTGTAGCAGTTCAGTATGGTATGTACGCGCGGAAGACCACGTACTCGTGTTGATGGTCTTGAAGCGACAACCTCTACAGCGTGTCAGCCGGAAGGAGTTGAGGTTGTTGTACGACCACCCGTTCAGCAAAGGCTAGGTGGGGGGCCAGAGGTCATTCCGCGAGTAGACCTGGCTTCGTCTCAGCCAGTCATCGGGGATGCTTATCCCCAGTCCGAGTTGTTGGCCAGCGTGATCTTGGCAATGAGGGAAGAGATGGCAAAGCAGCAAGAGTTTCTGCTGAAATCGATGGAGGACCGCGATGTAAACAATCGGAGAAGTTAGACGGTTGTGGAGAACGTCGTAGCTGGTTCTGGAGGCGATGGTATAAGGGTCACGGCGGAAGAGCGCAGGATTCCTGGTGCTCCAGGGAATAGGAAGAGTTGTTCCTATAAGTCCTTTCTGGGTTGCGGACCGCCAGAATTCTTCGGTTCTGATGACCCGGAAATATGCGTAAAGTGGATCCGAGCGGTTGAGCAAGATTTTGGCTCTTCCGAATGCGGGGATGATCAGAGGGTGCGGTTCGGTACCCAACTGCTGATGGACACTGCACTCATCTGGTGGAATATCATCCAATCCACTCTTTCTCCTGAGGTGTTGGCTCAGTTGTCTTGGGCCGAGTTCAATAAGAAGTTGCTAGAAGAATTCTGCAACGAGAGAACAATGGACCGAATTGAGAAAGAATTCCGGTCTCTGGTGAAGGGAAACATGACGGTGAGAGAGTACACCCGTCAGTTTATGGAGAAGCTTGGTCTGGTGGGGCACGCTGTCCCAACAGAGAAAGACAAGATGAAAGCATATCTCAACGGCTTGCCAGCGGACATGCAATCTATGGTCCACAATTTCAAAGCTTCTAACCTCCGAGAGATGGTTGAGGAAGCTCAGTTCATGGAGGAGATGTTCGCAAAAAGCAAATCTGAGAAATCGGTGGTAGTATCTGATAAGAGAAAGTGGGAGAGCAGTTCAATACCTCCCAAGCGGGCCCGACCTTTTGTTGGAAACCGCAACTTCAGCAGTTATCAGGAAGCAAAGTGGTGCCCGAAGTGTCGAACCAAGCATCATGGTAACTGTTACACCAATTCTCAAATTTGTTATAAGTGTGGGAAGCCTGGTCACACTGTCAGAGATTTCCCGGTCAGAGGACTCGTCTGTTATGAGTGCAAGGCACCGGGGCACGTGAGAAGAGATTGCCCGAAGCTTGTGTCGAGTAGCACGCCAACAAAGAAGGAGAACCCTCCTAAGGTTCAGGGTCGAGCTTTTCAGATGACGGCCGAAGAGGCCAGGGCATCCACTGATGTGGTATCGGGTACTTTTCTTATAAACTCTGTACCTGCTCGTATTTTATTCAATACGGGTGCTAGTTTCTCTTTCGTATCTGAGTTGTTCCGTCAGAAAATTGCTATGCCCCCTACTAGTCTTGAGTATGCGTTAGTAGTAGAAATAGCAGATGGTAGACAAGTTCTAATCCGCGAAATTCTGAAGCAATGTACTCTTAGTATCGAAGGGAGAGAATTCCCGATCGATCTACTGCCGATGTTAATCGGGGGTTTTGATGTTGTGATCGGTATGGATTGGTTGTCAAACAATCAGGCCGAGTTCGTGTATTCCAAGAAGTTGATTCGACTTCCCAACCCCTCTGGAGAGGTCGTTTTCATTTATGGTGAAAAGAGAAAGGGTGAAGTGGCAATAATCACAATGGCAAGAGCACGAAGGTGTTTAGTAAAAGGATGTTCGTCTTTCCTAGCCTATGTGATCGATGCCAAGTTAGAGAAGTCAAAGCTGGAAGATGTGAAGATCGTGCGTGAGTATCCAGATGTCTTTCCGGACGACTTGCCCGGGTTGCCGCCGGATCGTCAGGTAGAGTTTCGGATTGATCTTGTACCTGGCGCTGCACCGATCGCTAAAGCACCTTATCGTTTAGCGCCATCGGAGATGCAAGAGATGGTAGCACAACTCCAAGAGCTATTGGAGAAAGGTTTTATAAGACCGAGTTCGTCACCTTGGGGAGCTCCAGTCTTATTTGTCAAGAAGAAGGATGGCACAATGAGAATGTGCATTGACTATCGTGAGTTGAACAAAGCTACAGTGAAGAACAGGTATCCGCTTCCGAGAATAGACGACTTGTTCGATCAACTTCAAGGAGCGGGTTGTTTTTCCAAAATCGACTTACGTTCAGGTTATCACCAAGTGAAGGTAAGAGAAGAAGATGTTCCGAAGACGGCTTTCAGAATGCGTTACGGCCATTATGAGTTTCTCGTAATGCCATTTGGCCTGACGAACGCACCAGCAGTGTTTATGGACTTGATGAATAGAGTGTGCCGACCATTCCTCGACAAGTCGGTCATTGTATTCATTGATGACATACTCGTGTACTCCAGGAGTGAGTCAGAGCACGAGCGACATCTACGTGAAGTTCTGGAAGTGTTGACAAAAGAGAGGTTGTACGCCAAGTTTTCCAAGTGCGACTTCTGGCTTAAAGAAGTACAATTTCTGGGGCACGTAGTCACTCGGGACGGAGTGAAAGTAGACCCCTCCAAGGTTGAAGCAATGATGAATTGGGAGCCTCCTAAGAGTCCGTCAGAGATCCGAAGTTTCTTGGGTCTGGCAGGATACTACCGGAGATTTATTCAAGACTTTTCGAAGATCGCTTCTTCCTTGACAGTTCTGACTCGGAAGAATGTGGAGTTTGAATGGACCGAAACCCAAGAGAAGGTGTTCCGGATTCTTCAAAAGAAGTTGTGTGAAGCTCCGATCTTGACTTTACCTGAAGGGTCGAAAGATTTCGTGGTTTACAGCGACGCTTCAAAAATGGGACTGGGTTGTGTGTTGATGCAACGAGGCAAGGTTATCGCTTATGCCTTGAGGCAGCTCAAAATACACGAGCAGAACTATCCAACTCATGATTTGGAGTTAGCGGCGATGGTGTTCGCTTTGAAGCTTTGGCGACATTACCTATACGGCACGAAATGTACTCTTTACACGGATCACAAGAGCCTGAAGTATGTCTTTGATCAGAAAGAGCTGAATATGAGGCAAAGGCGGTGGCTCGAGTTGCTTAAAGATTATGACTGTGAATTGCTTTACCATCCCGGTAAAGCGAACGTGGTGGCCGACGTGCTAAGTCGGAAGGACTATAGCGGGAGTATTCAGGCTACCCATTCGAGAATCGAGCTAGTGTCTAGCCTTGTTGAGAAGATCAAGACATCACAGATGGAAGCATTGTTGGAAGAGAATCTCAAAGAGGAAGTCATGACAAAACAGCGATTGCTCTTGACGAAAGATAGCCGTGGAGTGAAACTGTTTAACGGTCGTGTGTGGGTGCCCAAGATTGGGGGAAACCGTGAGCTATTGCTAGAAGATGCACACAAGTCCAAGTATTCCATTCATCCGGGAAGTACAAAGATGTACAGGGACTTGAAGTTGCACTATTGGTGGCCGGTAATGAAGCTTGATGTGGCGCGTTACGTTGAGCGTTGTGTGACGTGTTCGCAAGTTAAAGCCGAACATTAGCGACCGTATGGGAGTCTTCAGTCCTTAGAGATTCCCGAGTGGAAGTGGGAGCATATCACCATGGACTTCGTGACGAAGTTGCCTAAAACTCTTCGGGGTCACGATACCATTTGGGTGATAGTCGATAGATTGACAAAGAGCGCTCACTTTTTGCCTATGCGCGAGACTTTACCGATGGATAAGTTGGCGAAGATTTATATCGATGAGGTGGTCTCGAGGGATGGGATACCTTTGTCGATCGTGTCGGATCGTGACAGTCGGTTCACTTCGAACTTCTGGGATGGGTTTCAGAAAGAGCTTGGTATGCGAGTAAAGTTGAGTACGACTTACCATCCACAGACCGACGGGCAGAGCGAACGAACGATCCAAACCTTGGAAGACATGTTGAGGTCTTGTGTCATCGATTTCGGGGGTAGTTGGGACTCTCACCTGCCTTTGGTGGAGTTTGCTTACAACAATATCTACCACTCGAGTATAGGGATGGCACCTTTTGAGGCATTGTATGGGCGAAAATGTCGGATTCCCGTGTGTTGGCTTGAAGCGGGAGAGAAGCAGTTCGCCGGGCCTGAAATCGTACAAGAGACTGCCGATAAGGTCAAGTGCATTCGTGAAAGAATGAAGAAGGCTCAGGATCGTCAGAAAAGCTACGCCGATAAGAAGAGACGACCGATGGAATTCCAAGTAGGCGACCGCGTTATGCTTAAGGTATCGCCATGGAAGGGTATTATACGGTTCGGAAAACGTGGGAAGCTGAGTCCCCGTTTCCTCGGACCTTTCAAAGTACTTAAGCGAGTGGATTTGCAAGCGTACCAGTTGGAACTGCCACCGGAGTTGAGCAGAATACACAACACGTTTCTTGTTTGCTACCTCCGGAAATGTTTAGCGGTAGAAGACAACGTCATTCCCCTTTCAGAGTTAATGGTTAACGAGGGAAACCGTTGTGTCGAAGAACCCGACGCCATCTTAGAGAGAAAGTCTAAGAAGTTGCGTCACAAAGAAGTCACTTTGGTCAAGGTGCAGTGGAAGCATCACCATGGAGCTAATGTGACTTGGGTAGCTGAGGAGGATATGAAGCGAAGATATCCTCATCTCTTTGTGTAGTTGGATTTCGGGGACGAAATCATTTCCAAGTTGGGGAGGTTTGTAACACCCGCATTTTTTATCTTCGGGTAAAATGTTTTACATTTCCCAAAGTTCGGGGGGTTAAATGTAACTTGGATTTATTTATATACTAAATTTTGAGATATTTTGCTAAATATCTCATAAAGCATATTTTGGATACAGTGGTTTGTTTTCTTTGAAGAAAGCTTGAGAAAAGCTTTGAAATGGGTTTATTTCTTTTGCTCTTTAAGGTATGTTGCCTTGTTTAATCTTAAGTTTCTTTGTGTTTTGACCGTATAGAATTTCTGTTTTTCCATTTTGAGTTTGGCCGGAATCCGGACTGGTGCTCCGGCGGGTTCTGGTTGAACAGTTCGACCGGAAAAAGAGAAGGCTGGAGGGTACTATGCGTTCCCTTTGGGAGACGCATAGTGAGCCATGCGTTCCCTGTGGGACACGCATAGTGTGCCATGTGTTCCCTGTGGGACACGCATAGTGTGCCATGCGTTCCCTGTGGGACACGCATAGTGTGCCATGCGTTCCATGTGGGACACGCATAGTGTGCCTTGCGTTCCCTGTGGGACACGCATAGTGTGGTCTGCGTACCCTTCTGTTCGCGCTCAAGTCTTCTTTGCTCCGTCGGTTAGTTTCTGTTGTCGGTGTTTTAGTCAGGTAGCGGGAGAGTTATCTGTGCTTCGACTTACCGATTCTTTCGGTGTTGTCATAGGTAGCATTATTTAAGAAGAAGGAAACAGAGGTGAGTTCCTACCATCATTTTAAACTTTACACATATCAAAAGTTACCTTTTCGATCTTATCCTATTAAAGTAACATGATGTTTTACTTACACGTTATGCGATTATGCGAAAAGAATATTTAGGAGCTTCTTATAATGATTTTCATTCTTACCAGAAGTTGAACTGGAAATAACATTTTGTTTATAAAATGTATTTATACCATATGTTATTTATGGTTGGTCACATATGTTGTTGTGACGAGTCTGTACCATTACTAGCGGATCCCTAGGTTTTGAGTCGACTGTATTATTGGGATGTTGCATTCCCCAAATTTATAGCTATGGATCACATGTTCCTCGGGGGCAACTTGGTACGGTTATGTGAGGCCGGATACTAGCCATGGTTCATAGTGATCCTAGGGAAGGAGTATACATTGGTTTTGCGCTTGGGGCTTGATCTCACGTTGAAGAACGGACTTTTGTGTTCGTATCCGCGGATTCCAATTGTTTAGCTCGTAACTCGGATTTTGGCCTACTTTGTGTTACGCCATAATCCTTGGTAAAATGTTTTATTGACGATCCTTTTATGACAGGTTTATAACGAAAAAGCTCGGTTGTGGCAAGGACTTAAAATTGAAATTTTAACCTCTTTGGAAATTTTACCTCATGATACAAATGTTTATATCTTTTGAGCTTTATAAACTGTATGTTCTCACCAGGCTTTAAGTCTGACACTTTTTCTCAAATGGTATGTGTAACAGGTTTCCATTAGCGGTGGGTTGCCGGGGTTTTTGGAGAGACGAGTTTTGAGTCTCGAGGTTTTTGGAGATATTTAGTATTGTATCCGGGCATTTGTTAAGTCCCATTCTTTTGATGAATTGTGGTCTGTCTACTGATGAAATCTTGATATAGGGATCTAGATTAGTTTGTTGATGAACCATTTATCTGTTCAGGTTTTGTAAAGTCTTAAGGACTGATCCCATTTATGGGAAGTTAATTTCAATACTTCCGTCTTGTAGCCAGGATTCCAAGTTTTATTTTACTCTGATTTTTTGAGGTGTTTCAAGATATACCATTGTTCTTATTGTCGTACACATGATCACATTCACAAAACCAGTGATCATTTCTGGTATGGTTCTTATTCTATTACCCCCACAAGAACTGCAACTGACATTCGAGGACCCAAATACCAGTGGGTACCAAAGTCAAAAACTGATTCTTTGTTGCAGGCACCTACTGTCAAGGGGGAGTAGAAGAACTATGGCTTCTAAGTAAATCAGCTTAGAACCCGGACTTCAACGAAGTTTGGCTTCTGATCACAAGACAGATCAGGATCCGTTCTTGAACGTTTAGACCTGGATATTTTGCAACTATCCAGGGGGAGCTTAAAAGACCTAAATCATTATATCATGATTTGAGGGGGAGCTTAAGTGGTAAATATCTTCTAACTCTAGATCTCTGATTGTTTGGAAGACGAACAACTTTCCAGCATGAAAAACAGTTTCTGAAATGTTCAAACCACTTCTGATTTTCAAAAGGTTTCATGAATCTAGAAGTGTGAATTTAAATATTTTTCACTTTTTGCGCATTAATGTTTAACTGACTGTGTGTTTCTAAAGATCAATACTTGCGTATTATCTTATTCTTATACTGTAACGTATTCACAAACACAGGTTCAATACTTCATTTGTATTTGTTATTACCATGTCTCATAGCAAAACAATTTTTCGATGGTAATACCCCCGTTTGATATTCAATGTTGTTGAGAATCTATCATTATTCGAAATTTGTGCTTTCATTGCTAAATTGTTTATATTTGTTCATATAAACATAATATCCAATTCTTTGATACCCTAACCAGTTTAGTTGATCTGATTGATACATTGTCAGATTCTCAAAACAAATCTCATGATTTCATTTCATTCATTCAATATTCTTGTTTTGAGAAATCTTCAAAGTTTAATTGCTCAAATCTAAGGAGTATACATTTTGACAGTGTTATCTTATTTGAGCTTAAATGTTGAAGATAAACTGTTGAGCTACTATTTTTTTGTTTAGGACTTACATGGGATTTGTGTGACCACTTAAACAGAACTTCCATGGATTCACGTAAACCAGTGTTTCCTACCCCGGAAGTTATCCTAGAGTGATTGAGGGGTGAGGGGTCTTAAATCAAAGAGTGGGGGAGATAACTCATCAGATTGAGTTTTTCTCATTGTGTGGAGTGGAAAAATGGAAAAGAGAGTTTGGTGAGAAGTGAGCTTTAATGTTAAAAAGAAAGAGGGTGTGAGAACAGAGTTAAAAGAATATCAGAACTCTGCACCAACCACTTTCTGAGCCGGGCAGCCACATATTCTGATTGGTTCACATTCTTTGGTGACCATCATTGAAACAGGCAGTGAGCCCATGCCAACTCTTGCTATAACCCCACCAGTCACTCGTTTCTTTCTTAACAAAGAAATGTTTCATTTTCTTTGGGGATGCAGCATATCTGCTATCTAGTCTTCACTCGGAAGATTTAGATATTGAAAAAGAAGGAAAGTTGCCCCACCTTCGCACCTCTTTCATGCACATTGAGTCCGTGTAATATCTGTTGCTGTCTCAACAGTTTACACAATTTGAGCCTGATAAAGCTAAGTAGCTTCAATCATTTCTACACTTGCACGAGCACACAAGGAATGAGTTTTCTTGTCATAACATTCATAGAATATTCCTTTGTGGTTTTTCAATGATTGAATGGAAGCCCTGGGGGAGTGATCATCACAAAAGCTCCTTTACAATGTACATCTGTTGTACAAAGTGGCTCTGTGCTACTTACAGGCATACTAACTGTTTCATCTGTTGAATCAGGGTTACCTTGCTCATTATGTCTGAATTTGAAAAGATTCGGATATATACATTTCATGAATTGACGGATACTCAGATCACAACTAGGAGAATGTCATATTATCATAAAGGGGAGATCAAAGAAAGTGCTGAAATTGAAGAAGTTTTGATGATCATGATGTTCATAATCATCAAAAAGGGGGAGAAAAAGTTCAATTTCAAAGTTTTAAAGAAAGAAAGAAAGTTATTTCTGAACACAGTCTAGAGATCAAAGAGATGAAGATGCTATTTCATTTATCAAAGAGATGAAGATATGAGTTTAATGCAACTCAATTTTCAAAGATGAAGATTTTTTTAAAAGATTTTATTTTTTTCTTTCCCGTATCATGTGGTGTCTGCTAAAAGTTTGTTTATCATTCCTCCTACGAGCTGATTGAAACAAGTTCTTGAGATGAAAGCTTATTCAACTCGCGATTCAAAGACAGATTCTTTGTTTTAAACTGAAGATGCATCATGGAATGTCAAGTAACTCTCACATTATCTTTCTTGTGTGTTGATCCGATGTGATTGAGTTTTTACAGCTGAAAGCTGCTTGATAGTGCGTTTAGTCGAGGCTACTGTACATTGAATCTGGTTACAAAGTTGAAACTATGAAGACAAAGAGCTTTATTCAAGGGGGAGCGTGGAAAGACATGAAGTCAAGCAACACCAAAGTTCTTCAAAGATTCAAGAGGGAAAGAAGATCAAGGCCTGAAGTTTTTCATGTTGATAAATGCTTTATTCAACTTTAGGGGGAGATTGTTAGGACTGAAAGTCCTATGTGTTGAAAGTGGAATAAAGTATTTATAAGGGTTTATAATGTAATTAATTAATAGTTAATTAGATAGATGGACCCAAGCCCATAAGCCCATTAGGCCTGCACGCCTAAGTATTTAAAGTTATTATTTAGTTCATTTGTTAAGGTTAGAAAGTGGAGTCTCATTATTTGAAAAACAACTAGTTGATAGGTTTACTCTCTCTGATCAGAAATTCTTTCTGTAAACCTGTAACCCTTTGATTTCATATCAATCATATGACTAGTTGCTGTGATTCATATTCTGTTCATCTTTGATATAACTTGCTGCTGATTGCACTGTACTGGGATCTACATTAAGGATAAATATTTAATACTCCATATAACATATGGAATAAATATATAATTTCTCAGATCAATTTTTGGATTTTTAACGCCTTTTTTTAACAGAATAGGATGGAGGAATGAGAATGAGAGCAAAATGGAAATTAAAAACAAAAATCATTATAAACATCAAGGCATTTCAAAGTAGAGGGACGAAAAATAGTTTTTAAAGACCATAAACAAAAATTATAATAAATATCAAAGTAGAGGGACGAAAATCGTAGTTTACTCTTATGTTGTTGGGTTATAACCGCGCGGGTACATGTACAAGAATTTATTTGATAGCATAGCATAGCATAGCATGAAATACCCGTTTCTTTCAAACCCCAACAACCCCTTCTCTCCACATCATTTTGCCACCTTATTGCAAAAATGCTTGCAATCAAAATCTTTAAGACCATGCAAGCAAATTCATGCCGTCATCTTAACTTCAGCCGTCGACATCAACTCCTTCTCTCTACATTCAAAGTTGGTGGGTGTTTATGCAAGTTGTGGTTGTTTCACTTCTGCTCATTCAATGTTTCAAATCACCCAAAACTTGAATGCTTTTGCTTACAATTGGATGATTTCTGCTTTGACATTCAATGGACATTTCGAAGAAGCTATAAGTTACTTCTCTTTACTTCAAGAATCAAGAAATCTTGTTCCTAATAATTTTACCTTTTCTTTTCTACTCAAGTGTTGTGTCGGTTTGAGGGATTCAAACAAGGGTAAAGAGGTTCATTGTGTGATAAATAAGTTTGGGTTCCAGGTTGATTCATATGTGGTTAATGCCTTGATCGAGATGTATTGTAAATGTGGTTGTCTACATTATGCCCGCCAACTGTTCGATGAAATGTCAAAACCAGATGTTGTTTCTTGGACTAACATCATTTCTGCGTATTCTAGTGCTGGAAAGCTCCAAGAATCACAATTTCTGTTTGAGAGGATGAAATTAGGAGGACTGAAACCTAATGAGTTCACCTGGAATGCATTGATAGCTGGGTATGCTAGAATCGGAGATTGTGATGGAGCATTTACTTCATTTTCAAGAATGAGCGAAACTGGTTTGGTTCCTGATGTTGTTACTTGGAACGCTATGATTTCCGGCTTCGTACAAAGCCAACAGACCGTCAAAGCGGTGGAACTCTTCAGGTCCATGTTGGTAGCCGGGGTCAAGCCCAACTCCGTTACCATCACCTCTTTACTCCCAGCATTCGGATCCACGGGCTCAGTTGATCACGGGAAAGAAATCCACGGGCTAATCTATAGAACAAATACGTATATCAATATCTTTGTTTCTAGTGCACTTATCGACATGTACTCTAAATGCGGGTGTGTCAAAAACGCAAGAAACGTGTTCGACACGATACCCTCCAAGAACGTTGCTTCATGGAATGCAATGATCGGATGCTATGGGAAACACGGGATGGTTGATTCCGCTATCCATCTCTTAAATAGGATGCAAGAAGAAGGGGTGCAGCCAAATGAAGTGACTTTAACATGTGTTCTTGCTTCTTGTAGCCATAGTGGGTTGGTGAAGAAAGGTTTGGCGATCTTTAGGTCGATTAGGGAGCGTTATGGGATCGAGATTAGGGACGAGCATTATGGTTGTGTTATTGATATTCTTTGTCGTTCTGGGAAAATGGAAATGGCGTATGAGTTGGTGCGGGAAATGGGTACGGATTCGATGGTTGGAGCTTTTTTCAATGGGTGTGTGGTGTATAATAGACCAGATTTGGCTAAACAGATGGGTGAGGATGTACTTAAGATGGAGTTAAAAAGACCAGGAGGGTTTGTTGCTATGGCAAATATTTATGCCAAGGAAGGAGAGTGGGCAAAAGTTGAGAAGGTAAGACAAGTGATGAAACTGCAGGGTGTCCAAAAGCAACCTGGGGTTAGTTCTATATCCAACAATATGTAGTACTCTGGTTTGTTGATTAAAAGACACTTCTTCCTCGTTTCAAAATAAGTGTTCACATTTTTTTTATATTTGTCTCAAAATAAGTGTCTATTTTCAAAAGTAGATGTCTAAATTCTCAAATTTACCTTTAATTAATGCACAAATATTTAAGAATTGTGAAGAGAGAGAATTAAATAAGAGTAAAGATGTTATTTGGTTAACAAAAAAGTGTAACAATTATGCATATCTAAAATTGTGTGTCATTTCAATCATG
Source organism: Arctium minus (assembly GCA_954870635.1). Taxonomy (NCBI): domain Eukaryota; kingdom Viridiplantae; phylum Streptophyta; class Magnoliopsida; order Asterales; family Asteraceae; genus Arctium; species Arctium minus. The sequence goes on along the minus strand of OX941089.1, from coordinate 43,721,700 downwards.
GACACTTATTTTGGGATGGGTGAACAAGTATTTTTGTTCGGTTGTGATTTTGAGGAACATATATGTAAACATATATTTAAGGGTTTATAGTTTAAAAATTGTTTATTGATGGATCTATAGTTTGAAAATAGCAATTATGGGAATATATTGTCAAAAGTCATGTCAAAGTGTAGTAGGACTTCTCTTCGATGTTCGAACTATAGATATTTGTTAAACTATTGATTCTTAAACGTGTCTTTTAAAAGTATCTTACTTCAAGTGATATTGAATGAAAGTATTTATATTTTAGACATAAGTTATCATTTTTATATGTGAAATAAACAAATTCGATTAGAAAACCGTCGAATACCCAAAAATACAATATATATATATATATATATATGTATATATATATATATATATCGGTGCGTTATTATACAACCTTTTACATGGTGGAACCCTTGCAACCCACCTATCTACAACTCATTTTATTTTCACCTTTTTTAATTAAAAAGGTGAAAACAAAATGAGTGGTAGATAAGTGGGTTGCATGGGGTTGTACCATTAAAAAGGGTTGCGTTTGAACACCCCTCTATATATATATATATATATATATATATATAGCATTGTTGTTTAAGTCCGTAATACAAATTGTTGGCGTTGATTTAGGTCAACCAGTTTTTTAAAATGTTTTTATTAAAAATACATTGTAGCACATTTTAAGATGTTTCATCATATCATTACATATCACATATACACCTAGCTAGTAGCTCCTTATGTTATCTTTGGTGATCGTTAACTATAGTAATGAACATAGTCCATTAAACCTCATTGGCATCACGAGCACACTCCAATAAGCTTTTATTTCACTTATCGAAGAGTCATGAATTTGGCTTTTTAATAACATAATCATTTTCTCATGTCTGAGGACAATCCTCAAATTATGATACAACCCGACAACTATATGCTTCGATCCGCATTAAATGTCGGGTCATTCGTTGAAGAAAAACTTATGAAAGTATATCGAAATTGATCCAAGAAAGTTATCTTTTTTAAAGGAATAATAGACCTAAATTAATGAGCTCCCAACGAGCAAATATCGTTCAAACAATAAGATATTGCAGCAGGTAAATAAGAATACGTAACAAGACAAGGATTTAGACGGGACAACTGAGCAAGAGCATGAGCCACCCCATTCGCTTGTCGCCTAATAGCCTTAACCGAGAAGAAGGCATGATGGCAAAGAATGACACGAATACGACCAATGATATCCCCAAATTCCGAGTCGTCATCTTCCATGGAGGTAACCGCATCAACAACAACTTTAGCATCGGTTTCAATGATAACCCGTCGCAAACCCAACTCGACAGCCCACAACATGGCATCAAGAAGAGCCAAAGCTTCACACTCGCTATCAGACGGTAAACCGCAGATAGACCTCGTCCTAGCAGCAAAGATCATGATCCAAGAAAGTTATCCCGTCTAATATTTCCTTCTCGAGTACATACAAAGTGAATATACACAATATTTTTTTGCCATATAATCTAAAAATGTAACACCCCAAATTTCACCGGTAAGTAACTCAAACATTGTCTTGTCACTCACACTCTAAGGGGGCGTTTGGTTCGCAAAACTATTTCAGAAGAAATGGAATCTGTCAAAGGAATTGGAATGCAAGTGTTTGGTTGGCAGGAATGAAATGTAATCAGTCAAGTGAATTGGAATCTGTCTGTTTGGTTTGCAAAGGAATTGGAATGAAATTCTGAAAAATGACAAAAATACCCTTTCCTTGATTTTTATTTTAATTTTTTTAATTATAAGTAATTATAAAATTAACATTTAATGAGGAAAAAAATATGTAATTTACCATTTATAAAAACATATATAAAATACCCTTTCATGGTGGTCTTTTAAACCATTTATCTTTTATATTTATTCACTTTCTCTTATTAAGAAATGATCAAAAAATTTTATATATATATATATATATATATAATCTTTTATTACATTTATTAAAATACATCATCATCATTACATAGTCGTCATCTTCATACCACTTGCTCCACAACCATCAACACAGATGACAGAACACATAAAACACACAGACACATACGAAACACACACAAACACGAAGCAAAATGCAATCGGTGATCAGTTGAACAAAAACCAAAAAAAAAAGACATGTAGACGACAACCCATAAAAAGAAGAACACAACAGGTTCGAGCTCCAGCTACGATGGTGATGATGAAGTTTCAACAAACCAGGTTCGAAATTTGCAACAAACCTAGACACCGTTGAGTGATTTCAAGCTGTGAGGTTTCTCAGGTTCGATGGTGATGATGAAGTAGACGAGAGGAGCTCCAGATGAGAGGCAGAAGCAGGTTCGATCTTTTGGAGAAGAGGAGCAGGTTCGATGGTGATGATGAAGCAGATGAGAGGCAAGAGACGATGTTGCTAGGTGAAGAAGACATCGATGTGAGAAATGTTGGGTGCTTCTAGGGTTTTTAATTTTATTGAGGGTGTTTTTGTCATTTCCAAAATATTGGTAGGAATGGATTTCAATTCCATGTCTTTTCTGAAGGAATGACCAAATCCATATTTGAAGGAATTCATGGAATTCAATTCCATTCCATGTGAAATCAAACATGAGAATGGAATTTGGTCAACGGAATTGACCATTCCAATTCCATCAGATTCTGTCGGAATCCGACGAACCAAACGCCCCCTAAGTGTTTAGAATTTAGACATTTTTTCATGAAAGGACTTTTTACAAGCTAAGTCTAGTTTGGTAATGATAGAATTTATTATTTGATCTAATTGAAAAATCAATATATTATGCATCCACGTATCTGATTTTTTTAATATATAACATATGGGATTTTGTGCATGTGGACGTCCGCATGTGGCCAAGGTCGGACGTCCGTGTCCAACCGAAAGTCCGCATGTTTATGCGGTAACAACAGAGGTTTTGTGGATTCTGGTCGAGATAAGGTCAAACGTCCGCCTTGTCTTCCAACCGGACGTCTGCATTGACTCTGATGACTTTTTGTACTTTTTACCTTTAAGACTGACCTCTTCTCTCTCTCTCTCTTACTTTAACAAAACAAATTAGATCTCCCTCTCCCCCCTCACCTACGATTTTTCCACAAAAACTCTCAAACCCCTATCTCTTCCACCTCTCTTTCTTCATTTATTTTCATTTTGAGGCATTAAAGGCTCAAATCCTTGAGCATTTAAGTGGTAAATCATCCTCAAGCTAAGGTGTGGAAGCTAGGATCAAGGGCTCTTCCTCTCTACCCATTTCTTCAAGACTTTGCTAAGAGTCTTCTAGGTTTTTTCTAATAAAACCTAATTAGTGAGTTCAACCTATCTTTTCTAAACTTTGTACATGTCAAAACATATATTTTGAACCCTTGATCTCCTCCTTGCTACATTTTCTTGGTTTGAATCATTTTGACGTAACCGGGTATTTTGGAGATTTTTAGGGTTTTTACTATTTTGAGGTATGACAAAGAGTTCTATGATTTGTGATATAAGCGGTGATTAAACTTACATATTTATGGTTAAAACACTTGAAAATGGAGTCATCTTGGTTATATGAAGAGTGTTCACTATTTTGAAGGTTTATTTGATGAAAGTGGATTTTGGAGGATGACACAAACGGATTAATGCTTTTATTAATAATACATTGGGAAAATTATATATTTGTGAATGATTTATATTTGGATATGAAAATGGTCTATGCTTGACCTTCCTATGGACTTGGTTCCACATGGTAATGTTTATTCAAAGATTTGCATTTTATGGAAATGTGTTATGAAAACTATATGTGTGATTATAGTTTTGTCAATAACGTAATTGTGACAAGCCTTAGACTATTACTAATGGATCCATAGGTATATAGTCAGCTTAATTGTGGGAAAATTCTCGTTTGTAACTAGTTGAGACATTGGGTCCTCGGAAGGCAACTTAGTACGGTTATATGCGACCGGATACTAGCCATGGATCGTAAATGTAATCATAATGAATGAGTATGATTAGGATCATTGGGTGCCCTCCCCCACATCTGAGTACGAGTCGACGAGATTGTGACCTTGATCCTAGTATTGAGCTCGTAACTTGGAAAGTAGCCTACTTTTGTGTTCCGCTACAATCCTTGGAAACTGGGTCTCCCCCATTATCGAAATATGCCTTTGGACCTCATGGTCCGTATGTGATACATTTACAAAGAAAAACTTCTTCACTCGTTTAAAAGTCATTTATTGTTGATTTCATGCTTGATTCCATTATATAAAATGTTTGTTCTCACTAGGTGTAAAGCCTAACACTTTTCTTTTAAATGACATGTATAACATGTTTCGTTAGCGTTGGGGTTCCCAAGAATTGGGGGACCAGTGTTGGCCGGTGGAGGCATCTTTTGGAGACATACTTTTAGATTATTGGCGTATAGAAAGAATATATATTTTGGAAGATTGAGTTGACAACCGATATAATCTATATATAAATTGTTTAGATTAGTATGTTGTAAACTCTATTCTACATTCCCTTTTTTTGGTGATTTATCATTTTTTTGGATGTCGTATTCGTAAGTTTTTAAGGTTTAAATTTACCCCTACTTTTAGGGTGTTACAAGTTGGTATCAGAGCACCTGTTTAAGCGAACTAGGTATGAATGTAAGATGTTTAGACTTAATCTGAGATGTTAAGTTATGATTTGTGAGATTTGGGTAGAACTCCTAAGGTAGGATGGTTATAGAGTCGACGGAAGTACACTAATTGAGAGTTGCGATAATGGTAACGAGAATTCTTGTGTATAACATGTTTTATAATTTCACCTAGCCAATGCTATTATGAATATGTTGTTACGTGAGCATGCTTGATCTACTATTGTTATAATGATTAATGAATGTAATAGTGCGTTTCTTCGTGTCTAATTCTTATAATCTATTTCTTACCTTCATCCTTGTATGTGTGGCAGACTAAGATGGTTAGCATGCAAGGAAGACCGTGTAACCGTGTTGATGGACACGAAGCAACCACTTCAACGGCCGACCAACCGAAGAGGGTTGAGGCCGCAGTGATTCTGCCCGTGCTGCCATTGTTGGGTGGTGGGATCGAGGTTATCCCAAGGGTTGACTTGGCTTCATCCAACCCGGTCATATGTGAAGTGACACCTTAGTCAGAAATGATGGCCGACATGATGTTGTTGATGAACGAAGCGATTGCTAAACAACAATAATTCCTATTGAAAGTGATAGAGGACCGAGATGTCAGCAACCGTAGGAAAGAGACGGTTGTTGAAAACATAGTTGTGGGAGGATCCGGGGGCACCAGAAATGTGATCCCTACCGAGGAGCCTATACCGGTGGATGTGAGGCAAGGTAGGAGGGCTTGCTCCTACAAATCCCTTTATTGTAGCAAGCCACCGGAGTTTGTCGAGTCGGACGATCTAGTTGCCTGAATGAACTAGATCCGAGAAGTTGAACAAGGCTTCGACGCAAACGAGTATGAAGATGGTTAGAAAGTTCGGTTTGGTTCCCAGATGCTTCGGGGACCCACTCTCATTTGGTGGAATGTCACCAAGTCCACCCTCTCGACTACCGTTTTGGTTCAATTGACTTGGTCCACCTTCAAGGAAAAGATTATGAAGGAATACTGCAATTAGAGGGCTATGTACCACATCGAAGAAGAGTTTCGAGCTCTTAGAAAGGGGAACATCTTAGTGAGAGATTACACCCGGAGATTCATGGAGAAGTTGGGCTTAGTGGGGCATGTGGCCCCGACCGAGAAAATAAAAAATCAAGTCCTATCTCAAGGGCCTCCCAACCGACATGATGGCCATGGTTAGAAACTCCAAAGCCTCTACCCCTCGTGAGACAATTGAAGAGGAAAGGAAGAGAGAGCGGTGGTATGGGAGAAGAGAAGATGGGAGAGTCACCCCGGGCCTCTGAAGAGGTCAATACCGTTTAATGGGGGAAGGAATTTTAACAACCGCCGAGAGGTGAGGTGGTGCCCAAAATGCCGAAGTAAGCACCACGACAATTGTAACTCCAACCCAACCTCTTATGCCAAATGTGGGAAGACCGATCATGCCACGAGAGATTGCCCGGTGAAGGGACTCGTTTGCTTTGAATGCAAAATGTCGGGACACTTCCGGAAGGATTTCCCGAAGTGGAAGACGGGCAGTGCCTCGAAGAATAAGGAGAACCCTCCGAGGGTTCAGGGTCAAGTCTTGTATATGACAACCGAAGAGGCCAAGGTATCCACCGACCTGTTATCGGGTACGTTTCTCCTAAACTCCGTACATGTGTGTGTGTTATTTGACTCGGGTGCCAGTTTCTCTTTCATATGTGATTCATTTTGCCAAAATCTTGTTATGCCTACTATTAGTCTAGAGGATGCCATAGTGGTAGAAATAGTGAATGGTGGTCAAGTGGTGATTCGTGATGTCTTGAAGGGTTGCACTCTTAATATTGAAGGGAAAGATTTTTCAATTAATTTGATGCCTATGCTGATCGGCGGATTCGACGTGGTGGTCGGGATGGATTGGCTAGGGGAGAATCAAGTCGAGATCGTGTACTCCAAGAAATTGATCCGACTAGCCATTTCGGGTAGTGAGATGGTGTTGGTGTATGGTGAAAGAAAGAAGGGTGATGTAGCGATTATCACCATGGCTAAGGCACAATGCTTAGTGAAGGGATGTTCATCCTTTCTAGCATACGTGATAGATGCCAAGCTTTAGAAGAAGAAACTTGAAGACGTGAAGATGGTAAGAGAGTTTCCCGATGTTTTCCCAGACGACTTGCCTGGTGTGCCTCCCGATCATCAAGTAGGGTTCCGGATTGACCTTATTCCGGTCGCGGCTCCGATTGCTCAAGCCCCTTACCGCTTAGCTCTATCCGAGATGCAAGAGATGATGGCTCAACTTCAAGACCTTCTTGAGAAGGGTTTTGTAAGACCGAGTTCATCACCTTGGGGTGCTACAGTCTTATTTGTTAAGAAGAAGGATGGCGCAATGCGGATGTGCATCAACTATAGAGAGTTGAACAAGGCGACAGTGAAGAACAAGTATCCACTTCCGAGAATCGTTCACTTGTTCGACCAACTTCAGGAATCGAGTTCCTTATCAAAGATCGATCTACGTTCGAGATATCACCAAGTGAGGGTGAAGGAAAACAACATCCTGAAGACGACTTGTAGGTTGCGTTACGGCCATTACGACTTCCTAGTAATGTCGTTTGGCCTGACTAACGCACCAACAATGTTCATGGATTTGATGAATACGGTGTGTCGACCTTTTCTTAATAAGTTTGTCATTGTGTTCATCAATGACATACTCGTGTATTCCAAGAACGAGACTGAGCACGAGAAACACCTTCAGGAAGTCCTAGAAGTATTGAGAAGATAGAGACTTTATGCCAAATTCTCCAAGTGCAACTTTTGGTTAGAGGAGGTTTAATTCTTGGGCTACGTGGTCACTCGAGATGGAGTGAAAACGGACCCCTCTAAGATTAAAGCAATGATGAATTGGGAACATCCCAAGAGTCCGCCTGAGATATGAAGCTTCTTGGATTTGGCGGGCTATTACTAGAGATTTCTCCAAGATCTCTTCTTCTTTGATGGCCCTAACTCAGAAGAATGTAAAGTTTATTTGGATTGAAGCGCAAGAAAAGGTGTTCCATAATTTACAAAAGAAGTTTTGTGAAGCTCCCATTATACCTCTACCCAAAGGATCAGAAGACTTTGTGGTTTATAGCAACACATCAAAAATGGGTTAGGGTTGCATGTTGATGCAAAGAGATAAGGTGATCGCCTACGCATCGAGTCAACTCAAATTTCATGAGAAGAATTACCCTACCCATTATTTGGAGTTAACAGCGGTAGTGTTCGCCTTGAAGCTATGGCGACATTACCTCTATGGCACGAAATGTATATGCTACACGGATCATAAAAGTTTAAAACGCGGCTTTGATAAAAAAAGAGTTGAACATGAGGCAAAGGCGGTGGCTCGAATTACTCAAGGACTACGATTGTCAATTGATTTACCATCCCGGTAAGGCAAACGTGGTAAAGGATGTGTTGATTCGGAAAGACGACAGTGGGAGCTTGCGGGCCACCCTTTCGAGAATCAAGTTGGTGTCAAGCCTCATCGATCAGATTAAGATGTTCCAAGCGGATTTGTTCGAAGAGAACCTCAAGGAAGTGTAATGATGAAACAACGTTCACTCCTGACAGAGGATAGTCGTGGAGTGAAGTTTTTCAACGAGTGTGTGTGGGTGCCCAAGGTCGGGGGCAATTGGGAACTTCTCCTTGAAGACGCCCACAAATCAAAATATTCAATCCATCCGAGAAGCACAAAAATGTATAGGGACTTGAAACTCCATTATTGGTGTCCAGTTATGAAATTAGATGTGTCACTCTATATAGAACGATGCATGACTTTCCTATAAGTGAAAGTCGAGAATCAACAACCTTATGGAAGTCTTCAATCCCTAGAGATTCCCAAATGGATGTGGGAGAATATTACCATGGACTTCCTGACCAAATTGCCAAAAACCTTAAGGGGTCACGATACCATTTGGGTAATAGTTGATTGGATGACCAAGAGCGCTCACTTTTTAGCCATGCGCGGGACCCTACCAATGGACAAGTTGGAGAAGCTTTACATTGATGAAGTGATTTCAAGACATGGAGTGCCTTTGTCCATTGTATCGGATCGCGATAGTCAGTTCAGATCATACTTTTGGGACGACTTATAGAAAGAATTGGGTACTAGAGTAAAATTGAGTACAACCTACCATCCCTAAACAGATGGCCAAAGTGAAAGAACGATTCAGATGCTTGAAGACATAATAAGGTCTTGCGTGATCGACTTTGGGGGTAGTCAGGACTCTCACCTACCGTTGGTGGAGTTCGCACACCATAATAGCTGCAACTCGAGTATTCAGATGGCACTGTTTGAAGCCTTATACGGGGGAAAGTGCAGAACTCCTGTGTGTTGGCTTGAAGCGGACAATAAGCAGTTCGTCGGTCCCGAAATAGTGCAAGAGACGGCCGATAAGGTTAAGGGTATTCGGGAACGGTTGAAGGCAGCTCAAGATCGGCAAAAGAGCTACGCCGACAAGAAGAGACGGTTGATGGAGTTTCAAGTGGGATACCGTGTGATGCTTAAAATGTCCCCTTGGAAGGGGATAATCCGGTTTGGAAAGCGTGGGAAGTTGAGTCCCCGTTTCCTTGGGCTATTCATGGTACTCAAGCGTGTGGGATTACAAGCGTACCAATTAGAAATCCCACCAGAAATGAGTGGAATCCACAACACCTTCCACAATTGCTATATTCGTAAGTGTTTAGTGGAGGAGGATAACATCCTTCCTCTCTCGGAGATAAGAGTGGACGAAGGTAACCGTTATGTGGAGGAACTCGACGTTATCCTAGATAGGAAGTCCAAGAAACTTCGCCACAAAGAGGTAAATATGGTCAAAGTACAATGGAAGCATCATTGTGGGGCTAATGTGACTTGGGAAGCCGAAGAAGATTTGAAGCGGAGATATCTCCATCTATTCGTATAGCTTAGAATTTGAGGACGAAATCAGTTCCAGGTTGGGAGGATTGTAACACCCCGAATTTCACCAGTAAAAACTCAAACATTGTCTTGTCACTCACACTCTAATTGTTTAGAATTTAGACATATTTTCATGAAAGGAATTTCCGCAAGCTAAGTCTAGTTTGGTCATGACAGAATTCATTATTTGATCTAATTGAAAAATCAATATATTATGCATCCACGTATCTGATTTTTTTAATATATAATATATGGGATTTTGTGCATGCGGACGTCCGCATGTGGCCAAAGTCGGACGTCCGTGTCCAACTGGAAGTCCGCATGTTTCCGTGGAAGCAACTGAGGTTTTGGGGATTCTGGTTGAGATAAGGCCGGACGTCTGCGTTGTCTTCCAACCGGACGTTCGCATTGACTCTGACGACTTTTGTACTTTTTACCTTTAAGACTTACCTCTTCTATCTCTCTCTCTCTCTCTTACTTTAACAAAACAAATCAGATCTCCCTCTCCGCCCTCACCTTCGATTTTCCCCCAAAAACTCTCAAACCCATTTCTCTTCCACCTCTGTTTCTTCATTTATTGACATTCAGAGGCATTAAAAGCTCAAATTCTTGAGCATTTAAGTGGTAAATCATCATCAAGCTAAGGTGTGGAAGCTAGGATCAAGGGCTCTTCCTTTCCACCCATTTCTTCAAGACTTTGCTAAGAGTTTTCTAGGTTTTTCTAATAAAACCTAATTAGTGAGTTCAACCTATCCCCAGTTAGTGACAACCGCTAGTACTCAACCAGATCTGCCACTCAAATGGGAAAGGGTAAGGATTCTCACTCATTTTCTGGAAGAATCTCATAAAAAGATCTTTGTCCACTGGAATTCGTGAGCACGATCAGATTGCACTGTATGTTATTGGGTCGATGAAGAACATGCTGAAACAAATAGAGTACATTTACATGCGAAATAATAAAGGTAAACTGTAACACCTTGAATTTTCAATCTTATGAAAAACCCCTCGTATATCTCTATATTCTTATATTAGAGTTCCTTTGAGAGAAGTCGATGAAGAAGAAGAAAGGAAGAAAAGGGCTTTTATTCGATGATCTGCAGGGCGCACGGCGCGTGCGCCGTTCTTTAGTATAATGGCACGGGCCGTGCCTAGGCACATAAGCATTGGCACGAGTCGTGCTCTTTTCTTCACAAAAGTAGCATGGGTCGTGCTTGGCAGTAGAAGACGCATCTCGGGTTAAATGAGATTTTCCCCAAATTTTATTTACTTCTCATTTCTATCTCCCAAGTCTTTTCTCTCAAAATCCTCCCTCTTCATTTACTCCATCTAGGGTTTGGTCCAACCATCTTCCTCACCATTTATTGCTAGTGCAAGTGCACCATCCAAGGATTCGGTATTTAAAGCTTCATCTCCATCTTCATCTTCTCCAAGAGTGAAAACCTAGGGTTTTGGGTTTTCTTCAAAACCCACTTGGTGAGTTCATACTTCTCTTTTACTAAACCTTATACACATCAAAATGCATCTTTTAACTTCTAAACATCTCCTTGCTTAACATTTTCATTGTTGATGAGTTTTGACCTAACTTGGTATTTTGGGAGATTTTTAGGGTTTCTTACCATTTTGTAAAATAAAGGTATAACCCATGACTTGGAACCCCATACATGAATGTTTTCTCATTTTGTTGAGTATATGTTAAATACATGACATCTTAACCAAGTTTATGTTTTAAACATATTATGGGTATTTTGGTTGAAAGTGTTATCTTGGAAAAAGGAAATAAATGGTTTGGTCTTGAGGAAATTCATGTTACCTTTAAATGGTTTTTACACTTGTAGTGTTTAATTGGTAAGGAAATACATTTGAAAATGAAAAGATAGCCTTATGATTTATGTTTGGGCTTTGTATTTCTTATCAACAGTTAACCACAAAAATGTGATTTGGGAACTAAGTGGTACTATGAACTATATGTTTGATTATAGTTGGTCACAAGTGTATTGTGACGAGTCTAGACTATTACTATTGGATCCATAGGTATTTAGTTGACTTATTATTTGGGGGTAATTCCCGTATGTAGCTAGTTGAGACATTGGACCCTAGAGGGTAACTTGGTACGGTTATGTGGGACCGGTTACTAGCCGTGGGTCGTAAATGTAAATCCTAGCGAAAGAGTATGACTGGGATCATTGGGTGCCATCCCCCCACATCTTTATTTGAGCCGGCGTGCTCACGACCTTGATCCTAGTATGGTGAGCTCAAAACTCGGAAAATGGCTTACTTTGTGTTTCTCCACAATCCTTGGAATTCGGGCTTACACCCGTCATCGCAAGATGAAGTCTGGACCGGAAGGTCACTATGTGTTTACCAAACCTTTTGCAAGGATGTTGATGAAAACAGTTTATTTATATTGTAGCTAATTCTTTTACTGTCTTTCATATAAAATGTATGTTCTCACTAGGCTTTAAGCCTAACACTTTTTATCAAATGATGTGTATAACAGGTTTCCTTAGCGGCGGGTCGTCAATTGGTTGAGAGAAGAGCGTGGTCTTTTGAGGGCATTTTTTGAATGATAGAACTTTTGGAAGCTTTAGCATTGAAACAATTATTCATTTTTAGTATTGGGTTGACAACCAATGTAATCTAGCTAGATGTAGTTTAGATTAGTTTGTTTTCATTTCCCCATACATTATTACAAGTTTTTGTAAATGCTTACGCTTTACCCTTTAGGGGTGGTTTGCCATATTTTATAAGCGTTTTATTGCCGAATATTCAATTTTTAAAATTACCAGAAATTTTAGGGTGTTACAAGTTGGTATCAGAGCTTTAGTTTAAGTGAACTAGGCATGAATGTAAGATGTCTAGACTTAGACTGAGTATGTTAGGCAATGATTTTTGAGTTGGGTAGAACTTCTAAGATGGGTTAATCTTAGAGTCGACGGAGGTTATGTTCATCAAGCGTTGTGATGATGGTAACAAGAACCCTTATGTGTTATATGTTCATAATCTCACTTAGCTAATGTTATTATGAGGATATTTTACGTAAGTGTACCTGGTTTGCTAATGTTATGACAATTGGTATATGTAGTAGTACGTTTCTTTCGTGTTTGTTTCGGTTAACCTCCTTCTTACTATTTCTCGTGCTTGTGTGGCAGCCATTATTCTTGTAACATCCGTAAATTCAGGTAAGTTTGTGGCCTTGTTAATCTTATGTTTATGTGCTTACCAAAGTAGAAGTTATATGCTTAATTGCCATTTCCGTCTATGCTAGTTGCTTGGTGTCGGATTGGAAGTTTTAGACTAGCAATTGTTGAGCAGGGAGTTTCGCGAATTAGGCGCGAGTTCAAGTCGCGGCATAAGCCGCGTAGTCCACTGGAGTGGTTTGGGTTTGAGGAACCTCGCGACTTATGCCGCGGGTGGAAGTCGTGGCACAAGCCGCGTAACCCACTGGATCCCTCACCTTTGAGCACACGGTCGACTTATGCCGCATGTGCAAGTCGCGGCACAAGTCGCGATCGTCCTGCAGCTTCCTAAAACCCTTCATTTCTCGGTTCAAAATCACAACACACACACACACTGATTTGGGGAACAATTTCTAGGGTTTTAGGAGCCATTTCTTCCTCTTGCTAGATAGAGCATTTATTGCAAGCCTTTGGGGAGGTAAAGCTTCATTTATTGAGCCTCCTTCTACTTCATGATTAAGATCTAAAGAGTCCAAGTCTCCATCTTCTCCATCCAACTTCTAGGGTTTTCCCATTTTCTAGGTTTTGGTATAAAACCTAGATTGTGAGTTTACTAATCTTTTGTTAAAACTAGATAAACATCATTATCTACTACTTGTTAATATTCATGTATTCTCAAATGCTCATGTTTATTGTCCAAGTATTTGGGGGTTTTTCCCACGGGTTTATGTATATGAAAGTTACCATGATTTATATGTGTATATCTTGGTATGTTGATGATTCCTACTTGGAATGCCGTTTGGCGACTTTACCTTCTCGTGATGGATTTGGTTGATATTTGGGTTAAGTGTTAAAATTGCATGATTAGGATGGTGATGTTGTGTTCATGGTTGATATCCGAATATGTTGGGTTAACACACATCTTGAGACCTCCTATTTGCATAATGTGGACGAACCAAGTCTGTGATTCACTATAGGAATGTAGGTGGGTGACATTTGGGGAATTTCCAGAGTGGTAGTCCCCTATGTGCCTAGACCTCCGCCGTCGGGGAATTTCCTAAGCGGTAGTCCTCGATGCGTGTCGGGCCTTTGGGTTGCCACTGTAATTGGCTTCAAGGTGCATTGCCTCTTTGGGTGAACCGGATTTGAGATATGGGTCGCTCCCGTTGACTCCACATCTACGTGATCAAATGATTAACTGCTGATAAGGACTGTAACTGTTTCTGGCATGTTTCTACTTGTGCAACTCACTAGGCTTTTTGGCCTAACACTTGTTTGGTGTCGATGTGTATCTCAGGTGTTAGCGGCACTGCTCCTAGGCAAGTTTAGATGCTTTGGGCGAGAGCTTGGGGATTTTGGCGCTTGAACTATTTCTAGAAGATTTGGGTTTATAGATGACACCCCTTTTGTAATCTCTTTTCTAGATTTAGAAATTAGATTAGTTGGTTGTTATTTATTTACCCGTTAAATTACAAATTGTGATTAAGCAGGTAATTTGTATATTTCCCCATTTTTGGGAGGCTCTTGCTATGGAAATTTTTATACCACTTCTCCTCTTTTGGAAAGTATTTGTTATCCCTATTTTTAGGGTGTTACAATTCTAGTATGGTGAACACTCGCAGTCGACCGTTAGTCGATGGGAATGTACGTGAAGATAGCTCGCCCGAGCAGAACCCTGTGGTTAGGGCGGCGATCGTCATCCATCCGGGTATGCCACCTATATTCACGGGAGAGGTGGAGCAAGTGCCAAGAGTGGAGTTGGCATCCACAAACCCGGTGGTTCAGGAGGCAAACCCTCAAACTAACATGATGGCCAACATCATGCAAATGGTATCGACGGCGATGGAAAAGCAACAAGAGGCGTTCATGAAGATGTTGGAGGATCGCGATGCTAGCCTCAAGAGAAATGAGGCGGTCGCTGAGAACGTTGTTGTCGGTTCAGGCGGCACTGGCAATGGGATCAGAACGGAAGAACACAGAATTGTGGGTGCTTAGAAAAGTGGAAGGAGCTGTTCATACAAATCCTTTCTGGGATGCGGGCCGCCAAAATTCTCTGGTTCTGACGACCCTGTTTTGTGTGTGAAGTGGATTAGAGCTGTTGAGCAAGCTTTTGGCTCCTCTGAATGTGGGGTCGATCATAGAGTGCGGTATGGTACCCAACTATTGAGAGATTCGGCGCTCACTTGGTGGAATGTTACCCAATCTACTCTCTCTCCTACCATGTTGGCTCAGTTGTCTTGGGCGGAATTCAAGAAGAAGTTAATGGAAGAGTTCTGTAGCGAAAGATCTATGGACCTTATCGAAAAGGAGTTTCGGTCTCTAGTAAAGGGGAACTTAACGGTGAGGGAGTACACCCATCAAGTTATGGAGAAACTTGATTTGGTGGGGCATGTTGCCCCAACGGAGAAAGAGAAGATAAAGGTCTACCTCAATGGCCTACCGGCGGACATTTTGTCCATGGTCCACAACTCCAAGGCTTCCAATCTTCGTGAGACGATTGAGGAAGCTCAATTCATGGAAGAAACCTTTGCGAGAAGCAAGGTGGAGAAACCAGTAGTGGTTGGGGACAAGAGAAAATGGGAGAGCAACTCTGCACCTCCTAGGAGGAATCAACCTTTTGTTGGGAATAGGAGTTTCAACAACCGGAAGGAGGCACGATGGTGCCAAAGATGTAAGAGCAAGCATTACGGCAACTGTAATTCTAGTTCCATTTCTTGTGCCAAATGTGGTAAGACCGGTCATCCGGTTAAAGATTGCCCGATCAAGGGAATTGTTTGTTTCGAGTGCAAGATGCCGGGGCATTTTCGAAAGGATTGCCCAAAGTGGAAGACGGGGAGCGCCTCGGAGAAGAAAGAGAACCCTCCCAGAGTTCCTGGCCGAGCTTTCCAGATGATGGCTGATGAGGCCAAGGCATCCGCTGATGTGGTATCGGGTACGTTTCTTCTAAACTCCGTACCTGCTCGTGTAGTATTTGATTCGGGTGCCAGCTTCTCTTTCATATCTGTTGCGTTTCGTGAAAAACTTGCCATGACCACTAATAGTCTAGAGAATGCTTTAGTGGTAGAGATAGCTAATGGTGATCAAGTGTTAATCCATGACGTCTTGAAGGATTGTACCCTTAGCATTGAAGGAAAGAAGTTCCTAATCAACTTGATGCCAATGGTCATTGGTGGATTCGACATGGTGGTCGGTATGGATTGGTTGGAAGATAATCATGCCGAAATCTTATGCTCCAAGAAACTAATCCGACTCCCTATATCAGATGGTGACATGGTGGTAGTTTATGGTGAGAGAAGGAAAGGTGATGTGGCAGTTATCACCATGGCTAAGGCGCGAAAGTGTTTGGTGAAGGGATGTTCGTCATTTCTAGCTTACGTGATAGATGCGAAACTCGAGAAGAAGAAGCTCGAGGACATGAGGGTGGCGAGCGAATTTTCTGATGTCTTTCCGGATGATTTGCCCAGTTTGCCACCCGATCATCAAGTGGAGTTCCGGATTGATCTTATACCGGGTGCGGCTCCAATTGCGCGAGCTCCTTACCGATTGGCGCCATCGGAGATGCAAGAAATGATGACTCAACTTCAAGAACTCCTAGAGAAAGGATTTATAAGACCGAGCTCGTCGCCTTGGGGAGCTCCGGTCTTGTTCGCCAAGAAGAAGGATGGCACAATGAGAATGTGCATCGATTATCGCGAACTGAATAAGACTACGGTGAAGAATAAGTATCCACTCCCGAGGATCGATGACTTATTCGACCAACTCCAAGGAGCAGGTTGTTTCTCGAAGATCGATTTGTGCTCGGGATATCACCAAGTGAAGGTGAGAGAGGAAGACGTTCCGAAGACGGCTTTTAGAACGCGTTACGGCCATTACGAGTTCCTTGTGATGCCGTTTGGTCTAACTAACGCACCGACGGTGTTTATGGATTTGATGAATAGAGTGTGCCGACCGTTCCTCGAGAAATCGGTCATTGTATTTATTAATGACATACTCGTGTATTCCAAGAGCAAGTCAGAACACGAGCAACACCAACGCGAAGTCCTAGAAGTGTTGAGAAAAGATAGATTGTTTGCCAAGTTTTCCAAGTGCGACTTTTGGCTTGAAGAGGTTCAATTCTTGGGGCACGTTGTCACTCGAGACGGAGTGAAGGTGGACCCCTCCAAGATTGAAGCAATGATGAATTGGGAACCTCCAAAGAGTCCATCCGAAATCCGAAGCTTCTTGGGTTTGGCGGGATACTATCGTAGGTTCATCCAAGACTTCTCTAAGATTGCTTCTTCCTTGATGGCCTTGACCAGGAATAATGTGTAGTTTGTTTGGACCGAAACGCAAGAGAAGGCATTCCGGACTTTGCAAAAGAAGTTGTATGAAGCTCCAATCTTGTCGCTACCCGAAGGGTCGGAAGACTTCGTGGTTTATAGCGACGCTTCGAAGATGGGTTTAGGTTATATGTTGATGCAAAGAGGCAAGGTAATCGCTTACGCATCACGACAACTGAAGATTCACGAAAAGAATTATCCTACCCATGATCTAGAGTTGGCGGCGGTGGTGTTCGCTTTGAAGCTTTGTCGACATTACCTCTATGACACAAAATGTACTCTCTACACGGATCATAAGAGTTTGAAGTACGTCTTTGATCAAAAAGAGTTGAAAATGAGGCAAAGGTGGTGGCTCGATTTACTCAAAGACTATGATTGTGAGTTGCTTTACCATCCCGGTAAGGCGAACGTGGTGGCCGATGCTTTGAGTCAGAAGGAATATAGCAGGGGTATTCGGGATACCCTTTCAAGAATTGAGATAGTGTCAAGTCTTATTGAGAAGATCAAGACATCTCAAGAGGAAGCATTGTTGGAAGAGAATCTCAAGGATGAAGTCATGACAAAACAACGTTTGCTCTTAACGAAAGATAGCCGTGGGGTGAAGTTGTTCAATGTTCGTGTGTGGTTGCCCAAGGTTGGGGGCAATCAGGAACTTCTCCTTGAGGATGCGCACAAGTCCAAATATTCCATTCATCCAGGTAGTACAAAGATGTACCAGGACTTGAAGCTACACTATTGGTGGTCGGTGATGAAGCTTGATGTGGCGCGTTATGTAGAGCGTTGTGTGACATGCTTGCAAGTAAAGGTCGAACACCAGCGGCCGTATGGGAGTCTTCAGTCCTTGGAGATACTCGAGTTGAAATGGGAGCATATTACCATGGACTTCATGACTAAGTTGCCCAAGACTCTTCGAGGTCACGATACTATTTGGGTGATAGTTGACCGGTTGACCAAGAGCACTCATTTCTTGGCTATGCGGGAAACACTACCAATGGACAAGTTAGTGAAGCTTTACATCGATGAGGTGGTTTTGAGGCATGGAGTGCCCTTGTCTATTGTTTCCGATCATGACAGTCGGTTCACTTCCAATTTTTGGGATGGCTTGCAGAAAGAGCTTGGTACGCGCGTGAAGTTGAGTACGACTTACCACCCTCAAACCGACGGTCAGAGCGAAAGAACGATCCAAATGCTTGAAGACATGCTAAGGTCTTGCGTTATCGACTTTGGGGGTAGTTGGGACTCTCACTTGCCTTTGGTGGAGTTCACTTACAATAATAGCTACCACTCGAGTATTGGGATGGCTCTGTTTGAGGCCTTGTATGGACGGAAGTGCAGAACCCCCGTGTGTTGGCTTGAGGCGGGGGAGAAGCAGTTTGCCGGGCCTGAAATCATGGAAGAGACGACCGACAAGGTCAAAGGCATTCGGGAAAGATTGAAAGCGGCTCAAGATTGGCAAAAGAGCTATGCCGATAAGAAGAGACGACCGATGGAATTCCAAGTGGGCGATCGTGTGATGCTTGGAAGGGCATTATTCGGTTCGGAAAGCGCGGGAAGTTGAGTTCCCGTTTCCTTGGACCATTTAAAGTGCTTAAGCGTGTGGGCTTATAGGCTTATCAGTTGGAACTTCCTCCAGAAATGAACGGGATCCACAACACTTTTGTTGGTCCCTAAGGTGCTTAACAAGTTTGTAGAAAGGGGGGGGGGGGTTGAATACAAACACATAATTTAAAATTTAATAAATTGTTTATTGATAAATCAAACACAATTTACAAGTCTGTTGCGGAATAAGATTAAGTAAGACTCAATCTAAACAAACTTAAGAAAAAACTAAGATGGTTGCACAAGAATTTCAGAGAATGGGGGATTTATAATATAGAAAACAAAGGTTTCTATTTGGGGTTCAAGGATTGAGCACACCCTCAGATGGAGGGGTGAACTTCTTATTTATACCCTATGCATTAAATGCATGGCAGGGCACTTTACACGCGGCGTTCACTGATTGGCTTTGGAAGTCTGACTTTGGGAGACATGCTTTCGGCCGGATCATGAACAGTGTAGTTGACAGAGTTGTTGTACGAATTATGGCAGAGGCATGTCCTGTCTGACACATCGTACTGAGTTGTGCAAGGTAAGACAAATAGAAACTTGAGGTATAAGCTTTGTGATCATTCAATCGCTGAATATCTCTTTCTTCAGAGATATCAAGAGTTCAGCGATCGCTGAAGCTTTACTCCTGTTCCTTCGTGTATAAGTAGAGTTGTCTTTGCTTCACTGATATCCGCATCAGGTCAATAGTAGACTTCTCTTTGTTCAGCAGCTCCATCTTCGATTCAGCTATGAACATCTGTTGACGCGAGACTTGTCTTCAGGGATTACATTACTGTTTACATCAGAACTATTAGTGATACTGAACAGAATCAGTTTGATCACTGATAGTGAAACACTAATACATACTAAATGTTTATAAGAAGACTATCAGCGATAACTGAACAGACTCAGTTTGATCGTTGATGGTGAAACACTAATACATATTAAACGTAATTTTAACTAAGTACAGAAAAGGGTCGTTATCAAATCACTGAGAGAGTTTGGATCAACAACTTTCCATATTTGTTATCTTTGGAAATGTTTGGCGGAAGAGGAAAGTGTTATCCCTCTTTCCGAGATTACAGTGGACGAGAGTAACGGTTGTGTGGAAGAACCCGAAGCTATTCTGGAGAAAAAGCCAAAGAAGCTTCGCCACAAGGAAGTCACTATGGTTAAAGTGCAATGGAAGCACCACCGTGGCGCCAACGTGACGTGGGAAGCCGAGGAGGATATGAAGCGGAGATATCCTCATCCGTTCGTGTAGTTGAGATTTCGAGGACAAAATTATTTCTAAGAAGGGGAGGATTGTAACACCTTGAATTTTCAATCTTATGAAAAACCCCTCGTATATCTCTATATTCTTATATTAGAGTTTCTTTGAGAGAAGTCGATGAAGAAGAAGAAAGGAAGAAAAGGGCTTTTATTCGATGATCTGCAGGGTGCACGGCCCGTGCGCCGTTCTTCAGTATAATGGCACGGGTCGTGCCTAGGCACAGAAGCATTGGCACGGGTCGTGCTCTTTTCTTCACAAAAGTAGCATGGGTCGTGCTTGGCAACAGAAGACGCAGCTCGGGATAAATGAGATTTTTCCCCAAATTTCATTTACTTCTCATTTCTATCTTCCAAGTCTTTTCTCTCAAAACCCTCCCTCTTCATTTACTCCATCTAGGGTTTGGTCCAACCATATTCCTCACCATTTATTGCTAGTGCAAGTGTACCATCCAAGGATTCGATATTTGAAGCCTCATCTCCATCTTCATCTTCTCCAAGAGTCAAAACCTAGGGTTTTGGGTTTTCTTCAAAACCTACTTGGTGAGTTCATACTTCTCTTTTACTAAACCTTATACACATCAAAATGCATCTTTTAACTTCTAAACATCTCCTTGCTTAAGATTTTCATTGTTGATGAGTTTTGACCTAACTTGGTATTTTGGGAGATTTTTAGGGTTTCTTACCATTTTGTAAAATAAAGGTATAACCCATGACTTGGAACCCCTTACATGAATGTTTTCTCATTTTGTTGAGTATATGTTAAATACATGACATCTTAACCAAGTTTATGTTTTAAACATATTATGGGTATTTTGGTTGAAAGTGTTATCTTGGAAAAAGGAAATAAATGGTTTGGTCTTGAGGAAATTCATGTTACCTTTAAATGGTTTTTACACTTGTAGTGTTTACTTGGTAAGGAAATACATTTGAAAATGAGAAGATAACCTTATTATTTATGTTTGGGCTTTGTATTTCTTATCAGCAGTTAACCACAAAAATGTGATTTGGGAACTAAGTGGTACTATGAACTATATGTTTGATTATAGTTGGTCACAAGTGTATTGTGACGAGTCTAGACTATTACTATTGGGTCCATAGGTATTTAGTTGACTTATTATTTGGGGGTAATTCCCGTATGTAGCTAGTTGAGACATTGGACCCTAGAGGGCAACTTGGTACGGTTATGTGGGACCGGTTACTAGCCGTGGGTCGTAAATGTAAATCCTAGCGAATGAGTATGACTGGGATCATTAGGTGCCATCCCCCCACATCTTTATTTGAGCCGGCGTGCTCACGACCTTGATCCTAGTATGGTGAACTCAAAACTCGGAAAATGGCTTACTTTGTGTTTCGCCACAATCCTTGGAATTCGGGCTTACACCCGTCATCGCAAGATGAAGTCTGGACCGGAAGGTCACTATGTGTTTACCAAACCTTTTGCAAGGATGTTGATGAAAACAATTTATTTATATTGCAGCTAATTATTTTACTGTCTTTCATATAAAATGTAAGTTCTCACCAGGATTTAAGCCTAACACTTTTTCTCAAATGATGTGTATAACAGGTTTCCTTAGCGGCGGGTCGTCAAGGGGTTGAGAGAAGAACGTGGTCTTTTGAGGACATTTTTGAATGATAGAACTTTTGGAAGCTTTAGCATTGAAACAATTATTCATTTTTGGTATTGGGTTGACAACCAATGTAATCTAGCTAGATGTAGTTTAGATTAGTTTGTTGTCGTTTCCTCATACATTATTACAGGTTTTTTTATTGCTTACGCTTTACCCTTTATGGGTGGTTTGCCCTATTTTATAAGCGTTTTATTTCTGAATATTCAATTTTTAAAATTACCCGAAATTTTAGGTTGTTACATAAACCGATCAATTATGTAAGGACAAAATACAGAATGAAGTCTGTCGATCAGATCTCATCCCCCCCCGTCTTCTCAGAGTTTGGTATCCGGACTTCACTGTGACTAAAGATGATGACAACGAATAGGAGTTCTCCGAAGTTGATTTTGATAATCTAGAACTGTCAGATCTCCTGTTTTTGCTGCGTGACATGAAGACCAGAACCATCCACCCACGTGAAATTATTGATGCTTTAGAGGTCATGAAACGTTACATGAAGAGTGCCTTGAAACTATCCTTCATTGAAGACTTTCAAATGGGTTTGGAAAGCAATTAGCCTAAGATCAATCTTCTCAAGCCAGATCAGAGTGTGCCCAAAATTCATAATGTACCTGCCGACAAATTGTTTGAACGTCCTGAATTCGACATGACATACAAGAATAGTAACAATGATTTGTGCTTCATGAGATTCAGTCAGATTGCCCGATACTGTGATGGTACATTGAATTTTCTTCGAGACTTGCGTGTTATCATTGCTCGAGACGACAAAGGGGTCAAGACTTTGCAACCGACTTACAGAAGATTTGTTCTTGAATCATTGGATCTGATAGCTGAAAGGCTCGAGTACGGAACATTGTTGAGACATTTCGAGATCATTTTTAGGCTCAGGAGAAGATAAGTTCCTAATTGGCGGCAATTCGAACTTCTATTCAAAGGGGGAGATTGTTAGGGTTATTTTATATTGAATAGAAGTTGGGGGTGTATTTTGTAAATACCCTTGTGGGTATAAATAGTTTTGATAATCCTAGAGTTTAACCTAATGGTCATTAGAGTTGCATTACACGCCTCATTGAAATCGTATCTGTATTGCAACCAAAAGCTTTATCGATTAAATCAATCATATGACCAGGTTTTATGATGAAATTCATTTTTCTTAACTGATTATTATTGTTTATTGCACTATACTGGGACCCACGGAGTTTTACATTATTCCAATATGCATAACATTTTGAATTAATGACAAACTTACACATGATGAAAAAATTTCTTTATGTAATTTTTGAGTCTTTTATTTATCATTTTGGTGGCTTGTTCCCGGTTTAAGTTTCAGGGTGTGATGAGGTTAATTTATTAACCTCATTTACATAACTTTTGTTATATTTTAATGACAAGTTATATTAATAAATCAAGTTTTTTATTCATTTCTTTATAGTTTAAATAGATTTCTAGGATTTAGAATAAGAGGTGAATGAAATGGAAATTTATGCTTATTGTCATGAAAAATCTCTCATTATGATATCTTGCTCATGTAGGATTTTTGTGACGATCAAGATGGAGGATTATTGTGAAGATTTTTGTAGAAGATGACGGATTTTTGTGAACACTATGGAAGAAATTGGACCGAGACTTTTTGTGAATTTCATTGGGTCGAGATGTGGGCTGAAACTCTTGGACAAATTTTATTTACATTTCGGATGGGCCTTGGGACGAATCTCATAGGCCATGGGCCGATTTCTATGTTGGATGGTAAAACAATTAATTTTATGTTTTTAGTTTTAGTTGTAATCTCCCAAACCCCTTTAAGGGTATTTTGGTCATCTTACCCATTTACTTTTAGTATAAATAGATGGATAAGGATAATGTTTTTGATATAGTGGAGTTTTGGGAGGAAGCTTTAGTTAATTTCTCTCTTTTCTCTTATTTCTCCATTTTCACAATGGAGAAATAGGTATTTGAAGAATCGGAGAAACGTCAGATTTTTAATAGTTGTGTATGATCGGTTGTTGTTTTCCATCAACAATTGATTAGAAGTATGTTGTGTAGTCATTAAATCTAATTTCAAGCTTTGGAGTATTCCTGAAGTTTTCTTTCTTTCATCATATTTACTTATTGCATTTCTTTCGTCTTTCAAGTTTTATAAGTCGTTTTCATAAGTTTTGCGTTTTCACTGCATACTCTACTTAGGATCGATCCTTACTTTATTTTGGGAAAATTTCCTTGTGAGTTTTGTGTGAATACGATTACCTGTTTTTTTAACTCTCATTTCAACTTGGAATTTTATAATTCGGTTCTCACTTTTTGAGGAACGTTTGATTATAGTTTTACATTGGATTTTTATAAATCTAATTGTAACCCATCACTATTACTCAAAAGTCCGAAACATGATTTTCCCTAAAGAGACGAGCATATCATTAATTTCCGAATCTATCCTTAGTGTGCAAGTTACTGATTTTCCTCTCGTATTTACTTTTTAGTCTTTTAAACTATGTAATTTATTTTCTCGCACTTTACATTATGCAATTTAATTTCTCGTTATTTACTTTCTTGTACTTAATTCCCGTCATTTGATTATTGTCCTTTATAATTCATACCTTTTAGTTTTTATAGCTTCTTGAAATCGTTACTTGCACAACAAGTTTCCTTTCCTAAATTCTAGTTCTCGCTCTTTAGTTCATGCATTTTCAATCTCCGTCATCTACATTTCAAGTCTTTACATTGTCCCAAGTTATGTCGGGCTAATCCCCTTAGCTTGTAGTATTAAGTGAAATTAAGATTAACCTATGAAAAGGTAAAAAGGTGTTCTGAATGTAGCATGATTGTCCGAGTTATTTAAATCATGATTATATTTTATGTAAAGATTACATTTAAACAATTGACAACTGTTTACATGTATGAAAATCTTTTAAGTGACATAAAATATCGATCTTGAGACGACGAAGGAATGCTACTATATTTTTTTACCGGATTATTTGTCTCGTATTAATCGATCTTTGTACCCTTTGCTACTTTTTAATTGATTTCTGTAGTGTTAACCAACCAACCAACCAAAAGATTTTCTTCGAATTCGCCATATGAAACTAGCTTTTATAGACTAGACTTTAAGAGAAACTTTAACATGCGTCCTTGTGGATCGATATCTATTACTTGTATCGTTATTACTTGTTAAAAAGACGACAGTAGATCAAAATCTATACTTGCATAGAGATCTATTTGCACATATTTTGAGGTTGCGTAAAAACCAACGAACAACTTGCGACATAGTTCGGATGTCATTGTTTTAATGACGTCTTTAGTCATTAGGTCTTGTAGATGACCATTTGGAATCAACCAAGCAACTTCCTTGCGTAGGGCCAAACAATCGTCAGTTCGATGGCCATAATCTTCATGACTAGTCACACCATTTCGATTTATCTTTCTTGTCGTCGGGTTTATCATTCTTCTTTGGCCACCTGATCGTCGACTGAAAGTTTTTAAGAACATTAATTAAATCTTTCTACATTTCTTGAACCCGTAAGCCAAGATTTTCAGATGTTGGGGAACTTAGAGGATGTCGTAACATCCTTCCTTTTGTCAAATTGGAAATTTGATATCTATCGACACTGCTCATGGTTCAGAATAGTTTTAACTTTGAATTTTGGCTTCTTCACATTGAGTGATCGCTTGTCGTGAAGATGCTTGCGTCTAAAAGTGGCATCGTCTTCGACAAACATGTGCTCTAACGTCTTGGATCTTACATCTTTGAAGTTTTTGGCTGGATATTTGGTTAAATCCAAATATAATTCTGAATTGTCGTCCAAACCCCGATTATAAACCTCGATTACCATCTGAGTCACAGTTTCTGATGCTAATCATTTCGGAATTGAATCGATTGAAATGATTTCTAACCGACTCAACACTTTTCTGGGTAATATAGTATGGGTTGCTAGTTTGCTTTTCCATCTTGCAACGCGTGGCAAGTTGTTGAAAAAAGTGATTAACAAGCTCAGCAAATGAATTGATCGACTTAGGTTTTAAATTGATCAACCATAGGAGAGTTGCCTCTGTAAGTGTTGCTCCAAAACTCTTGTAAATACAAACTTCTTGATAAGGTTGTGGGATCGACACAGTCCACATGATATGCTTATATTGGGCAAACATGTTCATTTGGATCTATTACTCCCGAATACTTAGGGGTGAAGGTGGGGATATTATATTTCTTTAGACGTCAACGAGGGGGATGGCATCGGCAAAGGGTGATGCTTGAAAACCTGTCGGAGGCTCCACATCGACAAGGACGACAACTCCTAGTAATTTAGATAGTAGTGACAATATCTTTTCATTTTTTTCTTCAAATAGTTTGAGGCATCATGCGACAGGATCATCACCATTAGGCATTACTGGAATTAACATTATGGGAGGAATAACACCAAAACCCTAAGTCGTAAGACCACTCGTCACATAACGATTTGGTCGTAAAGACAACTCGGTGTCATCGCTAGAAATGGGGATATTCATGCCAGGAAATGTTGTATGCTTGGGAAATGAAGGAATGGGCAAAGGTGGAATCGGTAATGATGGTATTGATAGCGATGGTATTGGTAGCAGTGTTATGGAAAAAGAAGTGGTGAATGTCGAAGGTCCAGGTTTTAAGGGATCACCTTGCGAGGGACGAGGGAAAAATGTCATGTTTTTGGTGAAAGGTGGCAGAGGAGGCAAACGAATATTGCTCATCATCGGTTGGCTTGAAGTATTCATTGGATGGAATTGCGGTCTGACTGATGACCCAAGATTCTCATTCAATGTCCCTGAATTATGATTCCTCAAACGAGAAATTTCTTGATTTGCTTTTCGATTTTGTTCGTTCAACATGTTAATATGTTGGTGAGCAACTTCCAATTCTGCATGCATTTAAGCCATTGCATTGTGATTAGCTCCTTGTCCATCTATATCCCTGAATGGAAAAAAAAACTTTGCAAAGATTGTTAGTAGGATGTGTGTTTTTTGAAGAATTTCTCTAGTTGGGGCCCCACGGTGGGAGCCAAACTGTTAATGCGAAAAAATACCTTTGAGAATAAATAAAGGTCGGTGTGGAGTTTTAACAACTAAAGAGAGTATCCTATGATAAACACATGAAAAGTACAAGAAATAAAAGAGACACAGAGGTTTGATGACGCGGAAAACCCCTGTCGAGGGTAAAAACCGCAGACGACAGTGAAGGTCGTCGGTGCACTAGTGACGACAAGCAAGGACGTCGTCCTTTCGTAACAAGGTGGACGAGAGTTCAGCTGATTACAATATGTACAAAGAGTAATAAAATTGTGAGTTAAACTGTTGCCCTCGAGAGTATCATGAGTTTTTTCGAGAGAGATTATAAAGGTCTATTTTGTAATTATCTTAAAGTTGGTGGGATTTCTTGTAACTACCCTTGGAGTATAATAGCTTTTGTCCTTTACTAGATTTGTAGTTCTAATTCACTTCGTACTTTCAAGTTCATGTACTGTATTTTTCTTTCTCAATCAATACATATGATATGTGAGATTTTCTCATTCTAGATTGTGATCTTGATTGTGATTGTTTAATTCACTTGAACTGGAATTAAAATTGGTATCAGAGCTAAAGATATGTGAATTTTGCAGTAGTTCATCAATCTTTTTCAAAGTTCTTCAAGAAAGTTAGTTGTGAATTTCGAATTCTGAGTTTTTGGATGAATTGGATCAAATTTCTTGGTTCAACTGATTCATTTTTGATAGATATACAAATCTGAATAGTTATATTCCACATCAAAACATGTTTGGATCAATAATTTTTGGATTCTTAGGGTTTTGAGTTCGAACATCCTTTTACTGTCGTGGATCAAAAGTACCTGATTTTGACTGTTCTTGGATAGAAGTGCAATATCGAAAGTGTTAGGATTTTTGATTCGATCATCCTTGTAAAGTTTCAGATCGATTGGAGAAGTTTTGGTTCAAAATCGAAAGTTGGTGAAATGTCTCAAGAACATTCATAGTTATCACACAATATTGTGTTCTTGAGTTTCTTAGTTATCACACAAAAAAGATCTTCATAGTTATCGTAAGCTTCTTGGGCGATAAGTCAAGGTTATCGCACAAAACGTGTGTGACAACTAAGGTTATCGCACGACTCATCAAGGGAACAAGATATTATCACACGACATTTGTGCGAACAAATAAGGTCCTCCCATAGGTTTGTGCGATAAAATTTCTCATATTGGGTATTTTTCAGGATTGTACGACAAAGTCTCTAGTTTGACTTTTGGTTGACTGAGTTTGACCTTTTGGGTAGACTTTCCGAGTTCGGTTTACTTTTGAACTAGTTAAAATTATGTATCTACTATTAATAAACTGAATTTCAATATGTCTTCAAAGGAAGCTATGGCTACTGGCTCCGGCAGAAACCTCCGGTTCTATTCAGGGGTGACTTTCCTCAATGGAAAGATAGGTTTTTGAACTTTATAGAAAGAAATGATCATAGTGAAGAAATTGTGGCTTCTTTGACTAAGGGTCTAATGAGATGACCAGATATGGAAGTTCCTCCTGTACCTCCTGATGGAAGACCTTCTCGAATTATTCCAAAACCCATGTCTAAGTTTACACCGGAAGAGTTAAGAAGGCTGAAAGGTGATTAGTTGGCTAAGTCATTCCTACTTTAGGATATGACAAATGAAATCTATACAAGCATTGATAGCTATAAACAAACAACCTGGGGTATGTGGGAACAAGTTCAGAAGTTAATGATGGATACAAAGGTTGGAACATAGCTTAAGAAGACTAATTGCATCACAAGTTATGAAGATTTTAAAGTTAAAAAGGGAGAAACATTAGAAGAAATATATGACAGTTCTCTGCATTATTGAATGAACTGAGTAAAAATGGTATTAAGGAGACTACTATTGAGAATAATGTAATTTTTTTGAGTAATCTTCTACCATAGTGGAAGAGATTTGCTTCTTACATTAAGCACAATAGGGATTTGGATCTGATTGGACTTCATGAAGTGTATGAAACACTTAAACAATATGAAGATGAAGTTTTGGAGATGCTTGATATGAAGAACAAATATGAGGAAGTAAAGGAAGATACTTTAGCTTTGGTGGTTGAGAAGAAAGAAAGACATTCAACAAGAGGATATAGAAGGGAGAAAAAGAGAAGTGATTCAGATGTTGATGAAAATAATGGTAGTGATTCTGATGATGGAGAAGAGCTGAAGCAGGCCATGATTTTGTTGACCAGGGCATTTCAAAAGAAATTCTATAAGAAGCCTGGGTCAAATAGTCAGAGGTATTCATCTGGGTCTAAGAACAATGAACATAAGAATAGATATGAGGGAAAGAAGAGATTTGAGGAAAAGAGGTTTGATGACAAGAAATATGTGGCAAAGAAATGTGAAGATAAGAAAAGTGATGAGGTGGTCAAGTGCTACAACTGCGGTAAGTCGGGTCATTATGCAAGAGATTGTTGAAAGCCAGTTGTTCAAAATTCAGATTATTATAAGAACAAGATGCTTCTGAAAAAAAAGGAGGCTGGCAAAGCTTTAATGGCAGAAGATGATCATTGGATGGACTTAACTGATGATGAGGCAGATCATGAAGCACTAGCCCACATGTGTCTCATGGATAAAGAGTATGATGAGAACTCCGACAACGATGATCATAATTATTGTTACTCAGAATCTGGATCAGAGGTAAATATTCTTTCATATGCTGACTTTATTACTCAGATGCAAACCATGATGCTTCAACTCCAAGATTTGCAAAATAAACTTAAAAAGGAGAAAAATATTGTCTCTACTTTAGAAGCAAGATTGGAAAACAAAGAAAAAGTGATCACAAGGATAAGTGAAGAAAATGCTAGAAATATTTGTTGGGTAAACAATTTAAAAGATGAAAAGGAAAAAAACTTGCTTAAGACAAAGAATTTTTAGAAAGTCAATTATTTGAAATTTCGGATAAATTTGATAAATCAGAGAATGAAAAGGATGAATATGTTTGCAAATTTAATTCAAGTCTTTTTGAGAAAAATAAGCTAATTGAGAAATTAAAAGACTTGGAAGAAAAACTTTACAAGCGAGATCAAACAGATCAAACTATTCATCTGAATAAACCAAAGGAATTCACATATTTTAATCCAAAGTGGGGTTTAGGATATGATAATCCTCAATACCTCAAGAAAGTGCTTTCAAAAGTTCCAACATTGTTTGAATTTAATTTTACAGATCTTGTTTCAATTTATCCCGAATACAAGATCTGATAGACAAAATCATCTGAGGAAGTTGAAAAATAGGAAGACTTAAATAGGAAAAATGCAGTGAAAATGCAACTTCCTTTATCATATGAAAAGTTAAATGATAGTTATCATTTGAAAGAGTCAGATTTTCTTTCGAATGATTACTTTCGTAGTTATTCAAGCGATGAGCTTGAAGCAAAACCAGCTGAATGTAAGATTTATGTTCCACCATTAGTGTTGGAAAGTAAAATTGTTCACCTTGAAAATGCATTTGAAAAGGAAAGAACTATTTTTGAAGAGGATAAAGTTGCATTGTTATCTAAATTCAAAGACCTTGAATCTAAAATAAGTATAGCTTAAGGACATTCCTGAATCAGATGAAACTTTAAGTGAAAATAATTTTACTGATTCAGACGATTCTTCTTGCAAGGCTTTCATGGGAAGTTTTCTTTTCAAAGGAAAGTCAGAAGATTTTGATAAATCTGACTATGAAAAAGAATGCGATAAAAAGTTCAATGATTTTATATATCCAAAATATTCCTATAAATCAACTTAATTAGATGAGGATGATTTGTTTGCGCTTGATTTTTCTGCACTAATGAATTCTAGTGAATGTTTGGATGAAGAAATGGATAAGTTTCATTTTTCACCAAAACTTCTAAGTCTTGAAAAAGGCAAAGAAAAGGAGACACTAGTTAGATTTGAGAAGGGTGAATCTTCAAAATCTAAAACCGAGAAAGTTCTTGTGAATACCTATTATTCGAAAAGCAAATCAAAAAAGTATTCACAGAAACGCAAAAAGACTGGTAAGTCTCAAAAGCGACATACTCGTCATTCTAATTCTTCTTACTATCATTTGTCTAAATTTTTAGATAATTCACTTAAAAGAGTAGGAGTTAAGCAGATATGGAATGTAAAGAAGTTTACGACAGATGTAGACACAACAAAGTCATTTGCATCTGATAATGGTGTTACAAAAAACACTTTTACTCATCTTGTAATTGATGACATTGCTTCTGTTGGACAAAAATGTTGTTTTTTCATGCAAAATGTACTCAATAAAGCACTTGATTCATATTGCTCGTGATAAAATTTGCTTCAACTTGTCATGTGAATGATTTTGTTGAGAAAAATGTCGTATGTGATTATTTTGGTTCTTATCATGTTCCTAATCTATACTATCTTATAAACCAGATATGTCAAAAGTCTTAAAGTCTTAAATACAACTTTTCTAGCATAGAGTACAACATTGATATGCATAAAAGTCTTAAAAAGAACCCTTTTAAGCATGGTGTACAACTCTTAAATGCACAACCCTTTCCCGTGCTCATCAGTCATTCCTCTCAGCTCCTCCCCCAAAGTGACAATTTGGTTACCAAGACGCCACTTCAAGCTCCGGGTGATTTCTCCAAACCGACGCTTCAAGCTCCAAATGATTCAAGAAAAAAGCTTCAAACGATCCCAATATATATCAATCATTCAATCTCTAAGTCATACTTTATTGTTCCTGGTTGAAGACATCGGAGCTCGAGCTCTCGAACCCTTCCTCCATTATCATACCTGGTTATCGATTCGTCACTGGAGATCTCAATTCATCTCTCTGTAAGTTCAACTTTCTGTTCTTGTTTGTGAATCTAGGGCTTTTTGTTATAAATCAATTTAGAAATTCATGAGTTCGTTGATCTGCTCTGTTGAAGTGAAACTCATGGTTTCATATTGCTTAATCGAAACTATTTCACCTATCATACTTTTGTGCCTTTCATCTGTTGTATACTCAAAATGCTCCATCGAGACAGCAAGACCTTAAGATGGAGTGAGGTTGCATCAGAATTTGGTTCCTGTTTTTTCAGTTTCCTTTCAAGTTTTTCAATCTGAACCAGCAAAAAAGAGAGAAAAAAAGCAATCTTTATTTCCAAATTCTGCACAATCTTTGTTTCTGTTCTTTCATTTTCCTTTCAAGTTCAAATCTTTACTACCTTATCTCTAAGGGTCGAGGAGTAGGATGTTGACTCTTTGAAGTTGGAACCAGATATACCATTCGGTAAAGTTGGAACCAGATCACCATGCCAAGTAGAGTCAACCCCATCCTAATATGTTTTTAGTGTTTAAAACACCATATAATGATAAATAAAGTTGGAACCAGATCATCATAATGACTTCTGTGTGCCTGAGTATAGTAATAAAATCCCAGAATGATGAATAAATAACATAAAAATGTATCAACATATGGTTAGTGACAAGATTTATTTTCAGTTTCAAAAATACATCCAGGTAACAACTAAAGTAATTAAACTATATGTTCTCTTAAATATCAAGTAATACACAACAATTGTTGTTAACACCCAAGGAAAATAACAATTGGTGTTAACACCCCAAGGAAACCTCAACCAAGGAACCAAAAGAAGTAGGGGAATGGTTGCCTCAACTGCCAAGACAACAATTTCTAATGTTGGTGCACTATTGATTTTTTTCTCTTTTTTGGTTGAACTATTAAACAATCAAATTTAGTTGTAGATTTCATCTTTAAATGTTTGTTTTTTGATTTTATTTTTAACTCTGAAATCATAACTATATGATTGTTTAACGTTGTTTTCAGGTGAATGGTTATAGAGGAGTTAAAGAGCTTGTTGAAGATGGTTGAAGGTCCCAAGATACAGATTCTTGATACCCTCTTCTATGACCTCTCTGAACTTGAGAAAACACATCTTTTATTTTATAAACGGAGGTAAAACCCTTTAAGCTGTTCTTCCCTACTTTTCCTTGAACTACATTGTTTAAGAAGCAAGTAATATAACTATTGCATATCTTTTATTAACTACCACTATCCTTGCATCAATAGGAAAATGGGGCATTTATCTTGTTTCTCTGTTACAGATGCACTAGATGAAAGTTCAATGTGATGGAAAAGGTATATTTTATTTTTCACCCCATTCGAATTATTGTCATTGAAGTGAAACTTTGTTGACTGCATACATTAATTTTTGAGAGGTGTACGAATACATGATTTCACAACAATAAGATTAGGGGAAGTTTAAAAGTGGAAAGGGTGAGATGTCGTAGTTACATTACTATGTGCATTCCGGGAAAATCACTCAAGGAGGGATTGTGTCGTAGCCTTTTGACACAGGCTACTCGCCATCATGTTGCATAGGTGCCACCTTTTTATTTATTAATATGATCAGTTTATACGTAATTATCTTTGATCCTTCTTGTGAGGTGGACATGAATTCTATTTTGGTTTTCTTCTCTACTCTGTAGAGCAGTTGGATTTCTTTCGCAGGGGATTTAAAGTTCTTGAAGCAGTTGACCCTGTCATAAGAATTGTTGCAGAGAAGCACCAAATTGATTACCAACTCAGTAAACTTGATAATGGGAATGTTGGGCAGGGTGAAGGAATAAATAGCTATGAGAGCATCGATGATGTGGAATTGATTTTTTATTGTTCTTGAGCTACACCATGGTATGGTCGGTTATAATTCTTAAATGTAGTAATGACCTTCAGTTTAATTGTGATTATCTAAATTTATTTTGTTGAGTTTTAATATTATTAAATACTTACCTTGCATTGGAAACCATCACAAATTCCAATTTGACATTGAAACTTATCTTACGAAGTTGAGACATATAAGAACTGTCTAGCCATTTTGGCCATTGTTAAGAAACTACTACTGTCGTCCATACTTTAAATCCATTTTTAACTCTAAAAAAGTGAGTACCAGAAGCAAGGCATTGTGAGTGGCATATTTTGTAGAAACATTACAAAATGTGGTAGTCAAACCTATGATCTTTTAAGTTTGATGTTTGGAAAGCCATCATGAGTGCCACACTATCATCTGTAAATGGTACAGAAACCCAATGATATCTCAAAGACATTTTTGTGATATTTGTTCTTGCTATTTCTAGCTCCTATATGTGAAACTTCGTATTAAAACAAATTATAACATAAATATTGCAATATAATTGGATAAAAAGGGTTGTTTCTCTCATCGGGAGAAGAAGATGATGGTGTTGATGCAACCAAGAACTGTTGATAAGTGTTTCAATATTATCTTTCTACGTCTGTTTTAACTTTTCTGAAACACATGGATTTATTGTGTTTTCTAAATCACATGGATTTTGATTGATGTTTATTTGGTGATTTATTTTGATTGTTCGTTGTTTGATGTATGCATTAGGTTTTAGCGCAATTGATGGATATTGCAACAAGAGTTAACGAGGCGCTGGTTCAATCAATGAAAAATTTAACGAGGTGTTGGTTCGATAAATGGATGGAAACTAAAGAATGCTGGTTTGATCAATCGACGGAAGTTAACGAGGTGCTGGTCCAAGTTATTACAATGGCTGCCTCCATTCTCGAGTTCGGTCTGGTACAACTCACTTGGTCTTCAAGAAATGTGGAGTTTGATCATCTCCATTGTGGACTTTTCCCTATTTTAAATGTATCTCAACGATCTATGTTTTTTATTTTACAATATGATTTTACACCCGCCGCATTGCGCGGGTACACAACTAGTCCTAATGAAAATGTCTCTATACAACAAAAGAAAAGAGGACCCATTTTCAAGTGGGTGCCAAAATCAAAAGTTACACCTAGGTGTAGAAGACCTAATTTCAAATGGATACCTAAATCTGCCTAGTATGTCTTTTGCAGATCTGTCATGTGTGGTACCTTGATTCTGGATGCTCCAAACACATGATTGGAAGGAAGAAGATTCTTACTAACTACACTGACAAATATGGTGGGACGGTCAGATTCGGAAATGATCAGTTTTATCCTATCCTATCCTAAGGTATGGTGATGTTGTATAGGACAATATGGATAAAGAAGGTTTCGTGTGTTGAAGGTCTCGGTCATAATTTGTTTAGCATTGGACAATTTTGCGACAAAAACCTAGAGGAAAATTTCAAAGCTAAGAGATGTGTTGTTCGGACCTAGAAGGTACATAACTTTAAGATGGGACTCGCTGATCAAACCTATACACTGTTGATTTGTCCAACCTAAAGATCGAAAAAGTTGTATGTCTGCTATCTAAAGCCTCTATGTAACAGAATTGGTTGTGGCATAGACGACTCTCTCATTTGAACTTCAAGAACATCAATAACCTTATGAAGGAAGGCTTGGTCAAAAGCTTACCAGATTTAAAGTTTGGGAAAGAGCATATTTGTGATGCATGTGAAAAAGGTACAATGAAGAGAGCTTCACACAAGCCAAAGGTTGAATTTAGCACAAAGAGTCCTCTATAGTTAATTCACATGGATTTATGAGGACCGATGCACGTATGTAGCATAAATGGTAAGAAGTATGTACTAATGATGATTGACGATTTTTCTCGGTACATGTGGGTTAAGTTTCTGAGAACAAAAGATGAAGCCCCAGAGCCGATCATATCATTTATCAAGAGTGTACAAGTCAACATGCAGAAGTCAGTTCAAGCAATCCGCACTAACAACGGCACGGAATTCAAGAACAAGGTATTAGGCTCATACATGGTTTCAGTTGGAATCAAGCATACATTCTCTACAGCTTAGACTCCACAAAAAAATAGGGTGGTATAAAGACGCAACAGAACGTTAGTTGAAGCTGCTCGCATGATGCTGAGTCAATTCAATCTGCCTCTCTTTATGTGGTCTGAAGTCGTTGCCATTGCAGGTTAAATAAATAATAGATCAATCATATACAAGCGGTTCGGTAAAACACCTTATGAGATTATTAACAATAGAATACCTAGCATCAAATATATTCATGCTTTTGGATGCATGTGTTCTATTCTTAATGATAAAGAGGATCTCGGCAAGTTCAGTCCAAAAGTAGATGAAGAAATCTTCATTGGTTATTCTTCAGAATCAACAACATATAGAGTCTACAATCAAAGTACTAAATCTGTGTCTGAGAGCGTAAATGTTATATATGATGAGTTAGAAGATTTCGCTTCTGAACAAATCAAGTTCAGAACCTATATTAACTGGTGTATTAGCTTCTGAACAACTCTATTCAGAACTTGTATAAAACCAAGTAATCCAAATCATGCTTCTACATCGAAGACTAATATTTCTCATTTTGATTTATTATTTGAGAATTTATATGATGAATACTTTGGGGCTTACAGTTCTATATCTAATGTTCCAAACAACGAAGAAGTCGCAAAAGCCGAAGAACCAGATTCCTTATCTGGTCCGTCTCAATCACATGTTACTATAGAATCAAGTGCAACTACTTCTGTTGCATTGACTCCCCATATCATAGAAGAAAGTTCTATTTCAGGTGAAGACACTTCAATTCTCATTCAGAAGTTCCTGTGACTGAGTCAAGTCCTGAATCATCACAAGTTCAGTCATCGATTGTTCTTGATCCTGAGATTGTATCTAGAACAACAAATTAGTCAGCTGAGACTTCTGGAATAGTGTCTCCATCTGAAGATATTCAAAACAACTCCCAAGATGATTATATTGATCCTCAAGATGATCAATCGACCTAATATTCTACCCGACACACTCAGGGGTGGACAAAGGGTCACCTGGTACACTAAATCATTGGAGATCCTTCATTACCAGTTCGAACCAGATCTGCTTCAGCTAATGAGTGTTTGTATGCTACCTTCCTAAGCAAAATTCAGCCAACAAAGATCTTAGAAGCTTTAGAAGATCTGGACTGGATTGCTGCAATTGAAGAAGAGCTGAATCAGTTTGAGCTCTGAAGGTATGGTGGCTCGTTGCTTATCCTAAGGACAAGACCATCATCGATACCAAATGGGTGTTTAAGAATAAGAAAGATGAAGACCAAGTTGTAGTGTGAAACAAAGCAAAACTTGTTGCCAAGGGATACAGACAGCAAGAAGGTATTAACTATGATGAGACATTTGCTCCTGTCGCAAGAATTGCTCCCAGTTTTGTTGATGAATCCAAACAGAACCATGAATATATTCTCGACAAAGATCTTTATGGTCTTAAGCAATCCCTCGAGTTGGTGACGTTCGTTCAAAATTCCTTGTAAAGTTTGGCTTCTCTTACAACTGTGTTTATAAAGAAACAGAAAGGTGACGTAATTCTTATACAACTTTATGTTGACAATATCATATTCAGTTTAACAAACCCAAAATACTGTAAGAATTTTACAGCCGTAATGGTGTCACGATTTCAGATGAGTATGATGGGGGTAATGAACTTTTTCCTTGGATTACAAGTCAAATGACTTTCCACGGGGATTTTATTAACCAATCTACTTTTATTTGATATTTTGAAGAAGTTCAAAATGGAGAATTGTACTCCTCTTAAAACCCCGATGGCACCCGGTTCTAAGATTGGAGTTAATCATGATGGAAAAGTTGTTGATCTTAAAACCTACAGAGATATGATAGGTTATTTAATGTATTTAACAGCGAGTAGAACTGATATAATGTTTTCAAAATGTCTTTGTCTTATATATCAGGTGAAGCCAAAAGAGTCACATCTTTCTACAGTAAAACGTATTTGTAGATATCTGAAAGGTACTGTAAATCATGGTATGTGGTACGCAAAGGATACAGGTATGAGTTAACGGCCTATTCAGATTCATACCATGGAGGTTGCATGTTTGATAGAAAGATCACGTCTGGACACGTTCAGTTTTTGGGTGATAAGTTGGTGAGTTTGGCATCAAGAAGCAAAATTGTGTTTCAACTTCAACTGCTGAAGCTGAGTATATGGCTGCTGCTCACAAGTCTTATGGATGCGCACTCAACTGAAATACTATGGATTTAACTACAACAAGATCCCCATCTACTGTGATTCCAAGAGTGCCATTGCAATCTTAACCAATCCGGTCCAACACACAAAAACAAAGCACATTGACATCTGGTACCATTTTATAAAAGATCATGTAGAAAAAGGTACCATTGAATTATATTTTGTTAACATAGAATATCAACTTGCCGATTTGTTTACAAAAGCATTGGATGAAAAATGGTATAATTTTCTAATATCCAAGCTTGACAGGTTGAATTTGAAAACTTAAAGTATATGAATTTTATGTAAAGTTCATTCAATACACTGAAAATTTTAATTTTCATTCAAGGATTTCATTCTTGATTGATAAAATCTAATTTTCATCATATTTAAATTTTCTTTGTATTCAATTCATTTTTTTTAATTTGTATTTTCAAAGTGTAATTCAGTGTATTTGCTTCTTCATGTGAATATTTTTTTTCTCTGAATGATATTGCTTGTTAGTGGTTGCTCATGATTTCAGGGGGAATGTGGAATTTTTTTCCTGATCATTAGTCAAGGGGGAGTGCTCACATATTTTTGAATGTAATATTTTTGTGTGAGACATGTAAAATCTATACATGTTTAGGGGAGTTGATGGTAAGTATTCTGATCATGAAAAGATTTTTATGCTAACCCTGAGTGATGGAAATTATTTTTCAATTCTATGCATCATTTTAGGGGGAGTAAATGAATTTTTGAAACATATTTAGCTTCAACCAGTTAAAAGTTGGACATCTTTTAATGTGGTAAATTTATGGATTTCTTGAACTTTTTTGAAAAATGTCTAAGTCTTGAATTTATCGCACTAGTATTGTGCGACTAACTTAAGTTATCGCACAAGCTTTGTGCGACAAACCATGGTTATCACACATGTGTTGTGCGACAACCTTCATGTACAGTGGTTATCGCACATGTGTTCCATGACAACCCATGGTGAACAGTGGTTATCGCACATGTCTTGTGCGACAACCTTTACCCTTGTTTGTCGCACATGTGTTGTGAGACAAACACTGTGTCCTTATCGCATCTTGAAAGTCCAATCCAACCTCTATGAACACATATTGATTAAGTAGAAATCATCTTGTATTGATTTAAAACTATTATTACCATGATTTCGTAGTGCCACAAATCTCACAGTGCCATATACCTATTTCTTACAATTCGTATGTGTGTGTGTGTTCTCTAAACTCTCTCTGGATTCTACTCTGACAAATACAAAGACATTTACTATTTATACGTGGTCAACATGACCTTACAAGCTAACTAAGGTCAAAGTCAATCTCTTTGACTTACAAGGAATATTAACAAACAAAACCTTATATTTTTACAACATTACCACTTTGACCCCTCATTTAATCTTGAATACAATCTTGACTTAACAATCTCCCTCTTTGGATTCAAGATTAAAAATAATTGACGATAATCTTCAGGTCATCTTCTAGTTGCAAAATCTTCAAAATGAAATCTTTAACAACTTGAAAACTTGAACAACTTTGTCTTTCTACACGGACTTTGAAAACTTCAAAACCTTAATATCTTCTCCATTCTCCCTCTTTGAACAAAGATGTGTATCTATCTTCTCAGAAATTATCTTCACATTTGCTTTGAACTTGAACTTTCTTCATCTGATATCTTGCTTTGACACTTTGACTTTGACTTTGACTTTGAAATCTCTCCCTTTTACTTGAAATTGATCAGTGTAATTCTGACTTTGAAACTCTTGAAATTTCTCCCCCTTTTTGATGAATTATGAGAAATCAGAATCATCAAAACATTTCAACGTCTGCTTTGTCTTTGAAAATAACTCCCCCAAATATCAAGATAAGTACAGTCTTCATGAGAAACAATCTCCCCCAAAGAGAATATGATCTCCGTTTGATCTGTTATGAACATTCTGCTGTCAATTCATAAATGTATTCATCCGAATCTTTTCAAATTCAGAAAAATTAAGATTGGTCAGCTGGCTGTTCTGTAGCTGTGGGTCCTATTTGTTTACTTCCCATGTGTCTTGGGTGGCAATGGTTCCAGCCCAAGCCCCATCCCATCTTAACAACTGTCTGAATCAACAGATAAATCAGTTATCATGCATGTTAGTAGCACAGAGCCACTGTGTACAATGAATATACATTGGAAATGAGCTTTTTGATGTTCACTCCCCCAGGACTTCCATTCAATCATTAAAAAACCACAAAAGAATTTTCTATGAATTTTAAGACAAGAAAACTTATTCCTTGTATGCTCGTGAAAGTGTAGCAATGATTGAAGCATTTAAAGATTGAACATGCTCAAATTATGTAAACCACTTAGACAACAATAGAATTACATAGACTCAATGTGCATGAATGAGGTTCGAAGGTGGGGCAACTTTCCTTCTTTTTTCAATATCAACATCTTCCAAATGAAAGATCTGATAGATTATGTGATGCTTCCCCTTTAAAATATGAAACATCTTTTTGTTGAGAAAAAGATGACTAGCTAGTGGGTTTAATGCAAGAGTTGACATGGGCTAGTTGCCTATTTCAATGAATTTCACGAAAGAATTGTGAAACAACAGTAATGTGGTTGTCCGACTCAGAAAAAGTTTGGTGCAAAGTGTGATATTCTTTTTCTCTGATCTCTCACCCTCTTTCTTTTAAACATTTGAGTTCGCTTCTAACCAACCTCTCTTTCACATTTTATCTCAGCGCACACCCACTTTCTATTCTTTTGACTCCTTGATACCAATTGATAGGTCCAATTTAAGATCAGTGATTGGTTTGATTGAGAAGATAAACAAGAGATTAAGGGTAGAAATCAATATCTTATTGAAAGCAATAAAACTACAACTACTAGAGAGCAATTGCAGTATACAACTACATTGTTCCTGATTTCAGAATTACAAATGAAAAGGTTAAACCTAAAATCTAATACATGATTCCTATTTATACCCTCATAACCCTTGTACACATTAAAGCCCAAACCCAATACAAGGTCCATTACAATTGTTAAGTCTAAATATTGTATCCAAGATTTAATAGGAAAGTCAACAATGTAAAAGTCAACTTTGTCATTGTCAAAGCATGTTTAGTTTATTTAGCCATTAAGGCTTTGTTTTAGTTAGATAGTATATATAGGTTTGTCTTTGTAAACTTGTGATAACGAACTAGTCTAAGCATTCATTGTAATATTCTAGAGTGTGTAATTCAAGATCTACTTTCTCTCTCTAGACTTTCTCTCTCTAGTTCTTGTGCATAATGTTCATATTTTGAGTAATTAGCTTGATTGAATTGGGATTTATGATTAACAATTGGTATCAGAGTTGAACCAAACTTTTCAGAAAATATTTTATCATGATTTGAATTGAAATTTGAAGTTTTAAAATCGAAAATTTGAATTTTCGAAAATATTTTCAAGAAATGAGTTTGTTACTGTTTCATCGAATTTCATGTGAAAAATCGTTTTTAATGCAAGAAATTGGATTCATTGTGTTCGATTTGGTGTAGTGATTGATTGTTGTTTTGATTCCATCTTGAAATTCGAACAAAATCAGTTTCAATTTTTCATTTTTGAGATTTTCGTGAAAACATGGTTTGTCACTGTTCTTGAATCAAATTTGTTGATTTATGTGTTTTTAATCGAAATTGCTTGCTAGAATTGTGTTCGAATTGTGTAGGTGAGTGATTTGTCAAATTTTCAGATTGAAATTCGAAGTCTAGATGTGTTTTGGTGTGATTTTGATTGATTTTAGTGGTGTGCGTGTGTTCATCAAAGTATGCGGGTGATTCATATAGAATGCGGGTCATTCATCCTATTGTGCGTGTGATTCATAAGTTTGAATCTCTCTTGGAAACGCATATCTCTTGTGCGTATCTGTCAACACACACAGATCATCAAGTGCGTGTCTTACTAGACCCGCATATCAGAGTGTGCGTTTCACACTAGACCCGCATAGTAGAGTGTGCGTTTCACACTAGACCCGCATAGCTGAGATGTGCGTTTCACATTACACACGCATAACTGAGATGTGCGTTTCACACTACACACGCATATCTTTCTGGACACGCATATCTCTTTGAGGAAAGCATCGAAGTGCATATTTCTCTGGTCACGCATATCTTTGTGACCCGAATACCTCTGTGACCCGAATACCTCAAGTTTGCGGGTCTCCCTGTTAAAAAAAAAAAAAAAAAAACAAATCTCTCTCTGATGTTCACTAGAGGTTTAACTGCTTAATCATTGATCTAAGAACTGTGGGTAGGACCTATTCTAATTCTGAGGTCTTAACCAAATTCTTAGAATGTCTTCCTGAAAGTTGGGACAGTTATTCAATATGTCTCAAGTTGACAAAAGACTTAAATTCTCTTTCTCTCAGCACCTTGTATGGAATATTGCTCAACTATGAGCAATCAAATCTCCTGAAGAAGAATCTTGTAAAAGATTCTAAAGACTCCAAAAGCACTCCTGTTGCTTTAGTCTCTTCAGAGATAATTCCCTCTCAACGATCTACTCTCGCTATCACAGAGTTAGATTCTGAATCTGAGGAACTATCAGACACTGATCTTTCGGAGTTTGATGAGTCCTTAGCACTCTTGACAAAATCATTTAAGAGATTTGCAAGAAAGAGAAATTTCCGAAGAAATAAGCCTCTCTCTCTCTCACTGACAAGCCAAAATCAACCCCTGTTGATATGGCTACTGCTATTTGCTATAATTGCGAAAAGATTGGACACTTTGCAAGTGAGTACAGGTCAAATAAAGTCTTCAAACCTTCTACCTCCAGAAGATCCAGCGATGACAAATACCTAAAACTGAAAGAAAAATATCAAAAGTTAAAAAACTATAAAAGAAAAGGTAATGGACTCGTCGCTGAAGAACATGACTGGGCTGAATCAGAAAAATCAAGTTATGATGAAGAAAAAGTCGCTAATCTCTGTCTTATGGAGGAAATTAAAGAAGAAGTGGAAGAACCAACCAGTACTTCCATGAGCTATATCTCATGTCAGGTATCTATCTCTACTAATCCCTCTCTATCTGAAGCAGAGAGAAGTCGCGTTGTTGATGTACTGACGATTGATCTATACAATGCTCTAAACGTCAAAACTCTAGCTGAAAAACAAAAACATTGATTTAACTGAACAGCTAGAAAAATGTCATGAAAAGATCAGAGAACTGACTCTTTTAGAAGAAAGTTTGAAAGATCAAGTCATTGTTAATGAAATCATTATCATAGAACACGAACAAGCCATCACTGCTTTAAAAGCAGAAAAGGCTACTGTTGAAGGATGGTGCAAATCCTCAACAAAGATTACTGAGATTCTAAGTGCTCAGATCCCTGCCAGTGATAGAACTGGTCTTGGATTTTGGAAACCACAGGATGAACCTAAAGAAGACAGTTCCATTCTTAAGTTTGGAATGTTTGTCTCCTCTATCCCTGACACCTCTTATACTTAGTGCTCTTTTTCTTCAACTTCTAATCCCATCCCTGAGGAAATATCTAAAGGCTCTAACGCTGGAAATAAAGGAAAATCCATTTCCCATCCTCATAAGGCTACCAAGAAAGGAAAGCTAAAAGTTCCTTTTAAACCTTCAGTAAATCGATCTTCTAGCGCTGTGACAGAAATCTTTAATATTTATCCTCCAAAGCTGAAGATTGATCTTTAGCCTAAGAGATCTGAAGAAATGAAAGTTCCTCCCAGATCTCATACTAAAGGCATTCTTGGAGCTGGCCCTGCTCATCTCAAATTCTCAAATCCTACTATTCTTGGTCCTAAAACCACCTTCGAATATAGAAAATGCTATCACTGTGGATTTACTGACCATATCGCTAGTAAATATCCAACTGCCACTAAAGCTGATAAAACAACTAAAGTGAAGATGAATGCCTCAAAGGCTGAGAAGGTCACCAAAGCTGATAAATCGACCAAGGTGAAATATACCACTAAGGATAAGAAATTAACCAAAGTAAAGGTTACCACTGAAGCTGAATCTTCATATGCTGTG
Source organism: Arctium minus (assembly GCA_954870635.1). Taxonomy (NCBI): domain Eukaryota; kingdom Viridiplantae; phylum Streptophyta; class Magnoliopsida; order Asterales; family Asteraceae; genus Arctium; species Arctium minus. The sequence goes on along the minus strand of OX941089.1, from coordinate 43,678,234 downwards.
AAGATTGCTAAACCTTCCATCTCCACTAACCCTAAAGGACCCATTGAAAAGTGGGTACCAAACAAAGATTAATCTTCCTTATGTTTGCAGGGATCAAAGGGATTTGTTTGGCCCTGTCAATAATCAATCCATTGCTGGAAAGAAATATACACTTGTTATTGTAGATGAATACTCTCTCTACACCTGGGTTATCTTTCTTCACTGCAAGAGTGATACTCCAGAAGAACTAATAACTTTTGTTAAAAAGATGGAAGTGCTAAATAATCTTACTGTTCGTTCAATAAGAAGTGATCATGGAACTGAATTCAAAAACAGTTCTCTGAACAATTTCTTTGAGAACAAGGGAATTTCTCACAACTTTTCCTCAGTCAAAACGCCTCAGCAAAACGGAGCCGCTGAAAGAAGAAATAGAACGATCATTGAAGCTGCTAGATCAATGCTCAGCGATTCTCATCTTCCTACTCAATTTTGGGCTGAAGTTGTTAACACTTCATGCTTTACTCAAAACAGATCGCTGATAGTAAAGCGATTTGGAAAGACAATTTATTAACTATTTCATGGAAGAAAACCCTCCATCAATTTTCTTCATATCTTTGGTTGTCAGTGCTTCATTCTAAACAACAAAGATCTACTTGGAAAGTTCGATCCAAAAGCTGATGACGACATATTTCTTGAATATTCCTCTATCTCCAATGCCTACAGAGTTTTCAACAAGAGAAGACAAACTGTGGAAGAAACAATTTATGTCACCTTTGATGAAACTCGCTCAGTGAACTCTAAACCAATCGCTGACAATGAAGAGCTAAATGCTTAGATGTTTTCTTATTACAGAGAAACAGAACCCTCCTTCTCAAACCATCAACACACAGATCATCCAGATGCTGATGATGATCTAAACATCATCCCACCTAATGCTGATTCCACCTCATGGGTTTCAACTGAGCCTCTAAATACACTCCCTCCATCAGATCTTTCCTCATCTGAAAACCTCTCAGAAAACAATGGACTGTTTGAATCTCAACAGTTAATTACTGATGAACCTCAAGCTTCTTCATCAGTGAACATTCCTATTGTTGATCCAACTCCTGAAGTGAGCGATCATGCTCCTGCTCAGCGATGGACAAAAGATCACCCCATAGATCAAATTCTTGGTGATCTTGATGCAGGTATTCAGGTAATATATGTCTCTTTGTCAACTTTATTTCTTTAATAGAGCCAAAGAAGACTGATGATGCCCTCAAGGATCCAAACTGGGTCAGCGCTATGCAAGAAGAGATGACTGAGTTTACTCGTAACAAAGTTTGGAATCTCGTTCCTAGACCATCTGATAAAACTGTTATAGGCACCAAATGGGTGTTTAATTAGAAACAAATTAGATGAACATGGAACTGTAACCCGGAACAAGGCTAGACATGTTGCTCAGGGATACAAACAAGAGGAAGGCATAGACTATGATGAAATCTTTGCCCCTATGGCTAGGCTTGAAGCAATTCGACTCTTCTTAACTTATGCAGTTTACAAAGACTTCATTGTATATCAAATGAATGTAAAATCAGCATTCCTAAATGGAAAGCTAAATGAAGAAGTCTATGTAGAACAACCCCCAGGGTTCTCTGACCCTAAGCATCCAAATTATGTTTATAAATTGGATAAGTCTCTCTATGGTCTAAAACAAGCCCCTCGTGCTTGGTATGACACTCTCTCATCTTTTATTATCTCTGAAAAATTTGAACGCGGTAAAATTGATAATACCTTGTTTTTCAGAAAGATAAAAGGTCATATTATTCATGTGCAAAAATATGTCGATGACATAATATTTGGTTCTACTAACCCATCTCTGTGTACTCGTTTCGCTGAAAGAATGAAGAAAGAATACAAAGTGAGTATGATGGGTGAGCTAACGTACTTTCTTGGTCTTTAGATTAAACAAACTGAAAAAGATACTTTTATCAACCAAGGTAAGTATGTTAAAAATATGCTGAAAAAGTTTGATCTAACTCAAACGTCAACGATGAAAACTCCTATCGCACCTCCTCTGACATTTAACAAGAATCCAGCTGGAAAAACCTGTTAATGTCACTGCCTATAGGGGAATGATAGGCTCCCTGCTGTATCTTACAGCGAGCCGACCTGACATCATGTACTCTACATGTCTGTGTGCACGCTATCAATCTTAACCCAAGGAATCCCATCTGATCGCTGTCAAGCGAATCTTTAGATATCTTAAAGGAACTCGTAACCTCGGTCTTTGGTATCCCAAAGACTCAAGGTTCGATCTAATTGGATATTCATATAGTTATTTTGCAGGTTGTAAACTTGATAGAAAGAGCACCACTGGTGGATGTCAACTTCTGGGAGGAAAGCTGGTAAGTTGGACGAGTAAAAAGCAAAATTCAGTGTCCACTTCCACAGCTGAAGCTGAATATGTAGCTGCTGGAAGTTGTTGCGCTCAAGTCTTATGGATGAGAAATCAACTATTAGACTATGACCTTCAGCTATCAAAAATTCCAATCTATTGCGACAGCAGTAGTGCTATTGCTATAGCCAATAATCTAGTGCTACATTCAAAGACAAAACACATAGAGATCAGATATCATTTTATCAGATATCATGTGATGAATGGTGATATTGAACTTCACTTTATCCCTACTGACTATCAGCTCCCTGATTTATTCACCAAACGTTTTGATGAGACAAGATTCAACTTTCTCATCAGTGAGCTTGGAATGTTGAATCTTGTAAGAGTGACTCTTCATCTTTCACGCATTATGTCAGTGATACTAAGTTCCCCTTTATCACTTACTCTCTGAACAAATATCTTTGATTCTCAGGTATGTTCTCTCACTCTCAATCACTGAATATTCATTCAGTAAGATGTTTTTCAAAATCAAAACTTTAATCACTGATTTTTCTTCAAATGATTAAAAGCATTTTGATAAACAAAATCTATCACTGATATTTCTCATCAATGATCCTTTGAAAAGAAAACTAATCTCTGACTTTTTATCAAAGATTCTTTCAAAAAGAAAAACCTATCTCTGACTTTTCTTCAGAGATAACTTCAAAAAGGACAAATGAAACGTTTTTTTTTCTCTCTTTCCTATGACGTCATTTGAACCGACAAACCACGACATGCCTTTTTTTCTCTGACACGTTCGTCCGTTGCCCTTCTATCCAATCAACTTCGTAGGACGTGTCCATGTCATGATGAGCATTTGTTTTCCTGCCTTACTCATTCTCTCTCCCTCTCTCTCTCTCTTCTCATATAAAAAGAATGCCTTTTTCAGTCTTATCTTTTTACGCTTTCATAAAACTTTCAAAGCAAGAAAAACTCTCTCAAGGCATTCAAGCAGACAAAAACCATTTAAGTCTTTGAATCTTCATCTCTTCAAGATCAACAGGTTTTTGTTCATCTCATCCTCAACTTATTCTTAACATCCTACATATTTTCATTATCATGGATTTTAAAAGATTTATCAACACTAAAATCATTTCTTTTGATTTTATCTACTCTAAAAACTCTTGGTTTTTTTACATGTTCTTTCTTCTTCACAAAGAACATTGTTTTACTCTAAAAATAACTTTGTTTTTTCTATGTTTCTTTCTAAATACAGAAACTGGTAAAAATTTAATTATTTTTGGACTCTAAAACTTTCCCTCTATTCTACTTCTTTCTATATTCAGAAAATAGCTAAAGCAACTCTCATTGCTTCAATGAATGTCAAATTCACCATCACTGAATCAGAGGTACCAAAAAACAACCATCTTGCCAGGTTGGAGTTCGACACTAAGAAATACCCACACTTGGTGGATGCAGCTGCCTTTCTGAAGCAGTCTTGCTTTGCTTACACTCTCACAGTGGACCCAAAACCATCCAAAACACTTCTGCAACAGTTTTGGTTCACCGCTGAAGAGACCACCGTCATCAACAAAAAGGGTGAAGTGGTCCCTGCCATTTCTTTCACCACTAAATTGGGTTCAAGCCTCCTAACTGCTTTTGGTCTTCGCAAAGCTTTGCGTTTCCCTGAAAATAACAAAGTTGGTTTTGACGCACTCCCCACCGACGCTGAGCTCATCCAATTCTTGGATGACATGGAATATTGTTGGGACAACAAGCCTCGCTCCATGATTTCGAACAAACGGCTGACAAAGATTCAAAAGGCGGACAGTCCTTCCAAACTCAACTACATCTTCTCCCACATAATTCAAAGTATGAGTGGGAGGATCGGCTCCCTGGATTAGGCAAGCAAGGTTCATCTCCAGATGGGCTACTCGGTCATCGCTGGTAAACACTTTGACTACGCTAGTGCCATGTTTGATGATCTAAAGTCAATGATAGAGAAGACGAAGAGGGATCCCAAGATCCCATACGTGCGCTTTATCTGCACCTACCTCCACTTCCTCTACGCTAAAAAGTACCCAACTTCTTCTGATGGTACTTTTTCAAAAGTGGGTCAGTGATCGCTCGAGATCAAGCCGGTCGCAAACGAGGTAAGTCTTTCAACTCTCCGCACCCGTCTCTCTCTACATTCTTCATCTTCAGCGACCACGCAGGGGGTTCCTTCTCCTGCTATCCCTGCCATTACTATCGCTCTCAAACGACCATCAACTTCTCTTCCTGGTCCCTCTAAGAAGGCCAGAAAGACCAAGGAGATCGCCCCTTCGGGTTTTGTTCCTGAAGTAGTTTCTCAACAAACTACTTTGGATGCATTCGTGGGTATCTCCTCCACATCATCTGTAGTTACTTCAACAACTGTGTTAGTGATGACAATCGCTGACACTGTCCCAGTGACGACCCCCATCTCCTCAATTCCTCCCCACCAAACTAAGGTAATTCCCATTACTCATCCTACTATTTCTTTGGTCTCTAATCCTCCATCTCTTTCACAACACCCTCAAGTTGCACCCATAGGACCTGATAATCAAAATTTTGAAGGAGATTTGCACTTCTTCAACATGTTTGATAATTTAGGTACTCCTAAAATCCTATACACACCTCCCGTCTCTCCATATAAGCCTGAGAAACATTGTGGTCATCCACTAACTTTACTTGTAGGTCCTAATTTGGCAACTGTTGACACTCACGTCAACAACCTTGCTGACAAGGTGGAGTCTCTCACCACCTCTGTAAATGAATCCACCAGAGCTGTGAATAAAGCTGGGGAAGAGATGACAAGGTTGACCGTTGCCTCCTCCTCAAAGGTTGATTCTTCTCAATTCATAGCCGTTCAGGAAGACATTGTCAAGATTAAGGAAGACCTTGTTCTAACTCATAAACAGGTCCAACTCCTTCAGGGACGTTTCAGCACCCTCAGCAATGATGTTCGAGACCTTTCCAGTAAGGTTGACTCCTGCACCACGGTCCTTCAGCAAGTACTCACCAAGCTGAATGATCTAGCTCCAGTGCCCACACCTTTCCTTTACTAAGAATGACCGTACATCTATGAATGTAGCAGTTGAATTCATTCATCAGGATACTTCAGACATTCATATCATGAAGGCCTTCTGGAGTGTTTGGAGGCTGAAGTACGGTCTCTGGCTACTGCAAAAGTTGCACCTCAAACTGCTGAACTCTTCCTCGCTGATAATGACAAAGAAGGGGAGAAAGACCTTATAGAAGAAAATGTTGAAGAAGCTACTGCTGAAGTCCAGGCGGAAGAACCTCCCTGTCATGTTGAGGGGGAGAAGGTTGCTGATCAAGCTCCTCCCTCTTCTGCACTCGCTCAAATTCTAAATGAAGAAGAAGAGGAGGACGAAGAAGATGATGAATATCTTGATCTTCATGATCAAGAAAAGGATCAACCAGCTGATGATGACGATGACGACGATGAGGAGAACCAATCTGTCTGGTTCTCAACTGTTAACATCACTTCAGCGACAACTTCGAAGGGAGTTGTCACAAAAGAAGCAGGGGGGAGAGGTGAAACGTCTTCAGGTACTCCTTCCCAAGGGTATAACTGACGAGGGAAACTTGAACATTGTCTCACAATCTGAGGGGGAGAATCCTTCTCAGGTATGCCTTTCCATCGTACCTATCTCTTTTTATACTACCACACCCCTGTCTCTTTCTAAACCTATATCTTTCTTTTTCCTAAAAATATACACTAACTCCTTTTCACTTCTTGTCCAGACAGTTCTCTCCCCTGCTTAAGGGATCCGAACTACAAATAATCCCAACACCTACAGCTGAAGACCAAATAATCCCAATATCATTGTTAGACTAGAATTGTATTCAAGATTAAATAGAGGGTCTAAAATGTAATTGTTAGAAAGTGTTTGATGTGTTTTGTATTTGGGTTAATTGGGTTGACTTTCTATAAGTCATGTTGACCAGGTATAAATAGCAAGGTTCTCTATTAGATTTGTCGATACGAATGCAGCAGTGGTAAGATTCACACATATTGAACACACATACAAAAACGTCAGATCTGTGACTAAGTGTTAGATCTATGACCTATTGTAAATCTTGTGATTAATCAATAAACATGTTTTTGTGTCAATCTCAGATGAATATATACTAGTAATTGGGATCACATTTGGTATCAGAGCTTAGGATTCATCAAATTTGAGAAAAAACGAGTTTGTATCTGTTTCTTGGTTTCTTGAGTGAATTTTTGCGATAAAATGTGTTTTTGTTAAATCTCTTGGTAGATTTCTGGTCGAAAAGTGTTAGAAAACAACTTTCTTTGATTGAATTGAATCTAAAAATCGATTTTGATCTTTAATTTTGTGATTTTTGGCTATTTTTGTTCGAAAGATGTCGAGTCCCTGTTTGATCGAGATTGATATGATTGAGTGTGAATTTGATTGTTATATTGTATTGGATTGATCTACTAACTAATATGTTTATTATTGTGAAGTTACAACATCTGAATCGAAGGAATCGATAGATTTTTGGACTAGATTTCATTTTTTCGAACTGTGAACTCAAGAACTCGCAAGATTTATTAGTTTCGTACGAAGAACTCGCAGGACTTTCATTTCGTATAAAGAATTCACTTAAAAGTTCATCTAAAATCTCTAAGTAGAGAATTCGTATTACAGTAATATACAAAATGTTGTAGAATTCGCATAGAATTTTCTTGAAAATATCTAAGTGTTGGAATTCATATATCTCGTTATCCGAAAAGCAAGGATTCGCAGAAGTGTGTTTCGCGAAAAGTTGATTTGTGAAATATTAAGGCAAGAATTCGCAGGGGACTTTATACGAATTGCACAGAATTCGCATACCTGTGTGATGCGAATTGTGTAGATTTCGCAAGTTAGTGGTGCGAATTGCAAAGTTTTCGCATAGTTTTCAACAATTATTTCTAAGTTCAGAATTCGTACGTGATACGAAAAGTTGGTGATTTTTAAAAAATTTGTTCAAGTAAAGAATTTGTATCCTCTTGTTATACGAATTTTGCTTGCGAAAATCTTTTTGTGCGAAAAGTATAGCTTTCAAATTTTTCTAAGGTTGGAATTCGCATAATAGAGATGTGCGAATTGTGAAAGAATTCGCATAAGGCTTTTTACGAATTGTTTGTTTCTGATTCTCTCTTGTCTGCAAATTCTCTACTTGTGCGAATTGGGAAACTTGCTTATACAGATTCCAAGTGTTGTACGAATTCTAATACAATTTTCATGCGAATTGCTACTTGTTCTTAGTGTATGCGAATTCTATACTTAAGGTTTTTAGAAATTTTAGTTTCTGGAAAATTTTCAAGTCTTGCTCAAATTGTTGAATTAAAAGATCGTTACTAGCTTATTTCTTTGTGTACAGATATTCTCATCATGCCTAAAGAATTACTTTCCATGGATTCTCAATCAAAACCTCCAGTACTGTCTATCGGAGAGTACTCACAATGGAAGAGGATGATGATTCAGTTCTTGAATCATAAGAACCGAGACTATATGAAATCCATCACTGACGGACCAGTTCAACCAATTGTCACTGTACCAGGCCAAGAGGCTACAGATACCTCACCCAAAATTTCCGTTCGATATGTGCCAAAGCCATATCTGTACTACAGTGAGAGGGAGAAGGAACTGCACAAAATTGATGAAGAGGCTCTCATCTATCTCACTATGGCCATTCCAAATGATATCTACAACAGAGTAGATAGTCTAGAATCAGCAAAGGCTATGTGGGATGAGCTGGAAAGGCAGTTTCAAGGTACAGAGAAATCAATTCAGGCAAAGTTGAACCAAAGCATCAATGCTTATGAAGGATTTCATGCCAAGGAAGGGGAAGCTCTGTTGGATACCTATACAAGGTTTAATGTGATATTAAACGACTTAAGGAGAAATGGGATGAACTAATCCGTGTCTGAGATCAACTACAAGTTCATCAAGAACTTGAATCCAGAGTGGAAGAGTTATGCCATAAACATACAGATGACCAAAGACGTAGAGGACGTGAATGACATCTTCACTACACTTGCTCAGCATGAGGATGAAGTCAAACTGTTGAACAAAGAAAATAAGATTGTCAAGGACTCTCTAGCTCTTCTTGTTGATAGGAAAAAGGGTTCATGCTCAAAGACCATTTCCTCATCAAAGTACAAGTCCAAGAGACCCAAAGCCTTCCTCACAAAGATTAGTCAGTCGAGTTCTGAAGAATCCTCTGATGATACTGAAGTACATTCTGATGACAATATATAGAAGTTTGCTGATAACCTGGCCCTCATCGCCATGCAATTTCAGAAAAGCTTTAGGAAGAAAAGGTTTTCAAAGACAAAGTATGAAGGGTACAGGAAGGACAGATCAGAAAAGTACAAGCCGAGGTATGAGAAGAAGGAAAGAAAGAGACAAGAGAAAAGAGATGAGAAAAGAGAAGAGAAAAGAGAAGAGAAGAAAGAAGAGAAAGTTGAGCCCAAGTATGGCAGGTGTTACAACTGTGGTAAGCCTGGCCACTTTTCTAAAGATTGCAAGTTCAAAAGGGTGAAAAATTCAGAGTATTATTCCAAGAAGTCTTTACTTGCAAAGAAGGCAAAAGAAGGAAAAGTGTTGATGGCTAAGGAAGAGAATTGGTTCTTTCAAAGCTCAGGCGAAGAATCAACACACTTCACACAAGTGTGTTTGATGGCAAAGATTGATGATGAAGCTGAAACCTCTTCTGACCGATGTGATTGTGAATCTGAGGTTAGTACTTTTTATAACTCTGAACTTGTTGAATCTCTCATGGCTCAGATTCAAAATATGGAAAAAGAGTTTAAGAATTTAAAAGGTAAACTTAGTAATGGAAGAAAATCAATGATGAGTTTTCGTGATGAAAACGCATTATTGAAGGTTGTCGTTGAGGATAAAGAATCAGAGAAAGATGATTTGAAGCAAGAAAAAAAGATTTTAAAATCTAAAATTTTGGAGCTTGAAAGAAATCTTATTACTTTAAATTCTGAAAAAGGAGAATTTAAATTAAGTTTGAAGCTTGTTTTCAGGAGCGAAATGAGGCATATTGTAAAATCAAGCAACTAGAGGATTTGAACTTAAAGAGAGAACAGACTGAGCAAACATTGAATTTATTAATGAATAAACTCCAAGATATCCGTTTTTATAATGCTAAAACGGGTTTAGGTTTTGAAGAAAATAATGTTTTAAAGAATGCCCCCGAAAAATTGTATAATTTTGACAAATTGGGGTCAAAACCTAAGAAAATCCCAGACATTAATGACACATTCGTTAAAGTCGAAACTCTCAAGTCTGATATCTCTTGTAAAGGTAAAGAAGCGATTGATGATGATACATCGAGTTGTGCTGATTCACTTTGAAGTTTTAAATCTGTTGGTTTTTCTTATAATGAATTAAACAAAAGCTATAAAAACAGGACACCTAAATTTGTTGAGTTTCAATCATTATTTTCTACATCATCACCAACAGAATCAGCCAATAATGACACAGAGATACCTGAAACTGAATGTCAGCATGATGATTATGAATCAGACACTAATGTTGAGAATCAGACTCCAATATCTGAATCAGTCGCTTCAGAATCTCCAAAAGAGGTTAAGATGGATGAGTGCCTAAATGTCATGAATGCTAGCATTAAAACTGATTTTACAAAGAAAATGACTGAGATTTTTGAAAATATGATGAATGCTTCAGATCGTGTTCCTATTCTTGAGAAGTTAGAATCAAACACTGTGATGAATCAAACATCTGATTTTGAGAAACAAATAAGTGTTCTACAAAAGACCATTGAAGAGTTGGAAGATGAGAACTGTGATCTCAAATTCAAACTTAAGTCTTTTGAGGAAAACAAAGAACTCTCCAAAGAGTTAAATATTTTGAAAGATGATTTGTTTAAGCAAAATTTAGATGAGAAAATGATGTTTGAATCTTAAAAATGGAATGTTCATTCAAATCCAGAGTTTGAGACTATTACTTCCAAAACCTTTGTTGTTTATATTGAAACTCCTGAATATCCTCCAAGCATATTTGAAAAAGGAGAGTCTTCTGGTACTTTAAAGAAAAATTCATCTTTTCAGAAGAAAACTAACAAGGTTTCATTTCTTGTTTCAGATTTAAGAAAGCAAAATGATAAAGGAGAATGGAGGAAGAAAGAGTGTGAAAAGAAAGTTGCTAAAAGTGATTGTAATGTTACCATTAGTGCTGATCTGACATATACTAGTTCAAACGATTCTAAATGTCAATTTTGTATGAGTAATTGTACTCAATTTGATAAATCAAAATTGTTGACATTTGATCGCAGGAACTTTATATGTAAACACTGTGGTAACAATGCCTTTACATTTCACTCCATTCCTCCTAAGTCTAAATTTGTTAAAAAGGCATCTCGAGCTAAACATGTCTCTAAATCCTCAACACAACACGCTAAAGTCTTTCATCCTAAGAATGCTTATTATTCTAGGAAATAGAAATTTCATGAGCTTAATATAAAAATGATCTGGAAATTGGTACCGAAGCCTCGTTATGAATGACGAATCAAGGCAAAGGTAGATGATATTAATAAATTGCATAAGGCTAACCAAGAAGGACCCATTTAGATAGGGGTACCTATGAAGAAGTGATTTGTTCTTTTTGCAGGCCTCACATATGTGGTACATTGATTCAGGATGCTCGAGACACATGACTGGATTTAAGCATCTTTTACATAACTATGTTGAGGAATCTGCAGGAACTGTCAACTTTGCAAATTCTGAGCTTAACGGAATCATTAGAGGACACGGTTCATTGAAAAACGGCACCGTGACAATCAAGAAAGTACTATTTGTAGAAGGGCTTGATCATAACCTATTCAACACAAGTCAATTATGTGACAGTAAATTTCAAGTTCGGTTTACTGTTGATAGTTGTTTCATTGCAAACAAGGACAGTTGTGAGATTTTTAGAGCAGAGAGACATGGAAATCTATATGCAGTGAACTTTCCAACACTTTCTGTAACTAGATATGTGTGTCTAATTGCCAAAGCATCAAAAGCTAAAAGTTGGACTTGGCATCGGCGCCTGTCTCACCAGAATTTTTAAGCAATAGATTAGTTGGCGAGACATGGTATAGTCAAAGGTCTACTAGAACTGAGGTTTGAGAACGATTCTTTTTGCCCCACTTGCGAAATGGGAAAGATGAAATGTAGTTCACATAAAGCAAAGACAAAATTCTCTTGTTCAACACCTCTGGAGCTTATTCACATGGACCTTTGCGGCCCAATGAGAACTCAGTCTATTAATGGGAAGAAGTATATACTTGTTATGATAGACGAGTACTCTAGATACTCTTGGTTGGAGTTGTTGGGAACTGAATATTTGTTTAAGTATGATTACTGCTGATAGTACAACAAGGTTACTACTGTTGAGCCAAATTAATATTGCTTGAAGAAATTAATACTGCTAAACATAGTTAGTACTGCTGAAGATTAATATTGCTCAGAGTATTAATGCTGCTATGACTTAATACTGCTTATGTGATAGTCAAGATATGCGCAGATCAAGGTTTGAAGATAATTATGGAAGAATATACTGAAGATCTTTTATGTTTTGTAATTATCTTTTATTTTAGTATATGTATAGAATAATATAGAATTTTTCATAAAGTTTTTAGTTAATAGAGAGAATTAACCTCAAGGTTTACAACCCTAGTTCTAGAGAAGTAGAATTCGTCTTGGTGAGCCTGTAAAGTTTACAAGTTGTGTGTGAAAGCTTGTAACTTTAATCATTCAATAAAGTTTACAAGTTGTGATTTATACTCTACTGTTACATTGATATTTGAATATTAAAGTGTTTTTCCGTAACTTCTTTAATATTGTTTCTGAGTTTCATTATTCTTGTTAAGAATCAGATCCTGACAAGTGGTATCAAAGCCTAGTATTCTCAGAAACCTTCATTCATCATGGACAACACAGTTGAATCAAACAGTACTCTTGTATCAAAGGTTCCCATGCTCAAACCTAATGAGTTTGACATGTGGAAAATTAGGATCAAGCAGTACATCCTCCTTACAGACTTTTCTATGTGGGACATTGTTGAGAATGGTCCCTCTGCTGATGGTAAAATTGGACAAGATGGAAGAAGACCACCTCCAAAAACTGATGCTGAGAAGAAAGTGAGACAATTGGAGATGAAAGCCTTAAGCACCCTGCTTTTGGCCATTCCTAATGAGTATCAACATCAGTTTCACCACTGCACTGATGCTCAGATTCTATGGAATGCTTTAGAGAAGAGTTTGCGGGTACCAAGAGCACTAAGAGGAATCTGAGAGATATTCTCAAGCAGCAATATGAGAATTTTACATCTTCAAAGAATGAGTCTATGACTCAAACTTTTGATAGATTCAATAAGTTAATTGGTGAGTTGGCTACTATTGGAGTCCAGATGGAACAAGATGATGTCAACCGAAAGTTCCTCAGATCTCTTGGAGATGAATGGACCATGTACACTGTTTCATTCAGACAGAATGACAAATTGGAAGAAAAGGAACTGGATGATTTGTACAATGATCTGAGAGTGTTTGAATCTGAGGTGGAAGCAAAGAAGAAGCCTACTGGATATGTTCATAATGCTGCACTCCTAACAGCATCAATTGATTCTACTGCTAACCCTGAATCAGTTAATACTTCTAATGGAGTAAATCAAGAAAAAGGCAATGAATCTGTTTTTGAAGCCTTTCTTTCCATCCATGGTAACTCTTCTTTAATCAATGATGACTTGGAACAGCTTCATCCTGATGATCTTGAAGAGATGGATATTAAATGGCAGATGGCCATGCTTTCTATGAGGGTTAAGAAGTTTATCAAGAGGACTGGGAGGAACAAATTCTCCAAAAGAAGAGAAGATGGAGCAGGCTTTGATAAGTCAAAGGTGGAGTGCTATAAGTGTCATATGAAGGGACAATTTGCCAGGGAATGCAGAAGTGGAGTGTCTCATAACAATCACCAACAAGCTCAGACTGGAAGCTTAAACCAGAACAGAAACTCTGCTCAAGCTCTTGTTTCTCAACAAGGAATAGGGTTTGACTGGAGTGATCAAGCAGAAGAGGCCATTCAAAATCAATCTCTCATGGCAGAGGTATCATATCTCGCAACTGAGGTACTTTCTAATCTCTATTCTCAAACTTGCATAGACACTGTTAAAAGGTACAAGGATCACAATCAGAGTATGAGTGATGACCTTAAGAGGTTAGAAAAGGATAGAAAAGACTATGTGAAAATTGTTGAGAGGTTTGAGGAACAAATTAAAGGTTTCCAAGCCAATGAACTTCAACACACATATGATACAAATTACTGGAAGTGGGAGAAAAATTATCTAGAAATCCAACTGACAAAGTCTAGGGAGGAGAATGAAAAGTTGAGAGGAGAGCTAGCCAAGGTTAAGCTGGATGTGGAAAAGTTTTCATATGCTTCTAAAGCCATGGATTCAATTCTAAAGGTCCAAATACATGATAAGCTTAAACCAGGAATTGGGTACAATACCATACAACAACAACTACATCCATCCTAAATCAGACTTGCTAGAGACCAAGGATAGGAAGGACTTGCATGAGGGAGCCACTAAGATAGATCCTTTAGATGAAGTAGTTGTTGAGGACAAGACTGAGAAAGAAGCGATGGGATTGGGTCAAATCTTACCAATGAGTGGTGGAAGGGATTGGGTCAAATCTGATGGCGTAGAGAAGACTGAGGGAAAGTCTAAAAAGGTCCATTACAAGCAGACTACAGTTGTGAATCCTGTTCTTTGCAAACAGTGTGCAGGTAATAAGTCTGAGCCCTAACTCATGGTAAAAGAAGGGGAAATAGTGTTGTTTTAATCCTATTAACCAAAGGATAAATTTTCAAAGATCTGTGCAAAAACCCTTTGGTTATAGGAAGGTTGAAAGGAACCATGTGGCTAAGAAACCTGTTAAATCTAAAAGCCACATGAAGAAAAAGACTGTAAAAGAGAGTGTTAAGATGTGGGTTCCCAAAAGCACTAAAACTGTTAGTACTGTTAGTTCTTCTAAAATTAGTACTGCTTGTAGTGTTTGTGCTTCTAGACCAATCATCTTAACAAAGTACTCCAGTCAAGAGTATTCTAATTTTAAAAATCTCATCAAAAAGGAGTGTAAGTACTTTGATGAGAAAGGGAGGCCCAAGACCACTTTGGCTTGGGTTCCCAGTCAATACTAATTGATTTATCTTATGTGCAGGGCAACCAGCAGCTAAAGGGAAAGAGCATTTGGCATGTTGATAGTTGTTGCTCTAGGCACATGACAGGGAACATGGCTTGCCTCAAGAATTTCAAGAAAATTGATGGAGGACATGTTGCCTTTGGTAATACTCCAGATGGAGGTAAGATTAGTGGTAAGGGAGATGTAACAAAAGGTAAGATGACCTTTGAAGATGTTTTCTATGTTGAGCAGTTAAGGTACAACCTGTTAAGTGTATCACAGGTTTGTGACAAAAAGCATAGCATATTATTCACTGATTCAGAATGCATTAACTTGCTCCTGGATTCAAGGTAGTTGATGAAAAGATGATACTACTAAGAACTCCTAGAAAGGATAATGTCTATTGTTTGGATATGGAAAATGTTTCAAATGATTCATCCCTAAACTGTCTTGTTTCAAAAGCCTCTTTAGATGAATCATCACTTTGGCACAGAAGGATGTGTCACATGAACTTTAAAACAATGAATAAACTTGTTAAAAACAACCTTGTAAGAGGTCTGCCTTCAAAAGCCTTTTCATGTGATGATCATTGTGTTGCTTGTCTCAAAGGCAAACAACACAAAACTTCTCATAAGTCCAAAGAGTTGAACACAATTTCTTCTTCTCTTCAGTTGTTGCATATGGATCTGTTTGGTCCTACAAATGTCATGAGTATAGGTAAGAAATCATACTGCTTGGTTATTGTTGATGATTACTCTAGATTTACTTGGGTGTATTTTCTAAGGACTAAGGATGAGACAAGTGGACTGATCAAATCCTTTATTCTAAGAATTGAAAACCAAACAAATCAAAAGGTAAAAGTCATTAGGTCAGATAATGGTACTGAATTTAAAAATCTTGACCTAAACACCTTTTGTGAGGAAAAAGGAATTGAGAGGCAATACAGTGCTCCTAGAACTCCACAACAAAATGGGGTTGCTGAGAGAAGGAATAGGACACTGATTGAGGCTGCTAGATCTCTGTTAGCTGATTCAAAACTTCCAATTACTTTCTGGGCTGAAGCAGTTAATACTGCTTGCTATGTCCAAAACAGAGTTCTAGTAGTCAAGCCTAAAAACAAGACACCATATGAGCTTTTAAATAAAAGAAAACCATTTATTGGTTTTTTCAAACCTTTTGGATGTCCTTGTACCATTCTCAATACCAAAACTCACTTAGGAAAGTTTGATAGCAAAGCAGATGATGGTTTTCTTGTTGGTTACTCATCTCAGAGTAAGGCCTACAGAGTGTTTAATTCTTCTTCTAGAATTATTGAGGAAAGTGACAATGTCAAATGCAATGAGAACTCACCAAATCCTATTGGTTCAGGTCCTCAGTGGTTTTTTGACATTGATTCACTAACTAACTCTTTGGGTTTCAGTAGTGATGATCATGCAGGATCAGAAAGTAGAGGATCAGGGAATGAACAAGTACAAGATATTATTTCTCAGTCTGTGATCTTTCCCATACCTACAATGACCCCTGTTGAAATCTGTGAAAGGAAGACTGTTACTGAACCAAGTCAGAGTGAAGAAGAAAGAAGAGATGAGGAGAATTTAGAGCATGAAGAGCCAGAAGTAGCTGATGAGATCCCCTCAGCTGACTTAAATGATTCCAATTTAAATGAGGGAATTAATGAAGAACCTAGTCATCAGACAAGAACTCAGAAGAATCATCCTTCTGAGCTGGTAATTGGAGACATCACTTCTCCTATGATGACTAGGAATCAAAGCAGACTTCAAGATTTGCAGGATCAATAACATACAGTACTCTCTTGCTTTCTATCTCAGATTGAGCCTAAGAAGGCTTATGATGCAATGAAAGATTCAAGTTGGATAGAAGCCATGCAAGAATAGTTTCTACAGTTTAAATTGCTAGATGTGTGGGACTTGGTGGACCTTCCAAAAGGTCATAGAGCAATTGGCACCAATTGGATTTTCAGAAATAAAAAGGATGAGAGAGGAATAGTAATCAGGAACAAAGCAAGGCTAGTGGAACAAGGGTACACTCAGGAAGAAGGCATAGACTATGAGGAAGTCTTTGCTCCAGTTGCAAGGGTAGAGGCAATTAGGCTGTTTCTAGCCTATGCCTCATATATGCAGTTCAAGGTATATGGGATGGATGTGAAGAGTGCCTTTCTATATGGAACAATTGATGAAGAAGTATACGTCTGTCAGCCCCCTGGATTTGAAAATCCATCATATCCTGACAGAGTATACAAACTTAAGAAAGCACTCTATGGCCTACATCAAGCCCCAAGAGCATGGTATGACACTCTGTCTACCTATCTCTTGGAAAATGGGTTTGAAAAGGGAATCATTGATAAGACCCTTTTCATTAAAAGAAGTAAGAAAAACACCCTACTTGTTCAGATCTATGTGGATGAAATCATATTTGGATCCACAAAAGATCAGATGTGTAGAGACTTTGAAGAGTTGATGCACAAAAGCTTCAAAATGAGTTCAATGGGTGAACTCACCTTCTTCCTTGGGCTTCAAGTGAAACAGCAGAAAGATGGGATTTTCATAAGTCAATCAAAGTATGTGAAAGACATCCTAGATAAGTATGGTTTATCAGACTCAAAGCCAACAAGCACACCAATGGAAACACACAAACAAATCACTGCTGATCTTGTGGGGGAGGATGTTGATGTCCATATTTATAGATCAATGATTGGATCTCTCATGTATCTCACCGCCTCAAGACTATATATCATGTTTCAAGTGTGTGTGTGTGCCAGATTCCAAGTCAAGCCAAAGCAGTCACATCTTCAAGCTGTTAAGAGGATTTTCAGATACTTAAGAGGGCAACCTAGATTAGGTCTTTGGTATCCTTATGAATCTACTTTTGACTTGATTGCATATTCAGACAGTGACTTGGGTGGTGCTAATATGGATAGAAAGTCTACTTCAGGAGGATGTCAGCTTTTGGGTGCAAGACTAGTATCTTGGCAGTTTAAGAAGCAAACCATAGTGTCCTTATCCACAACAGAAGCTGAGTACATTGATGCTGCAAGTTGCTGCTCTCAGGTTCTATGGATTCAGAATCAAATGCTGGACTATGGGGTAACCTTTCTTCACACTCCAATCTTCATTGACAATAGCAGTGCTATTAGCATTGTTAACAATCCAGTCAAGCACTCCAAAACAAAGCACATTGAAATCAGGTATCACTTTATTAGAGACTGCAATGAAAAGAAGCTTATTCAAGTTGCTAAAGTGCATACTGATAACCAGTTTGCTGATCTATTCACTAAAGTTTTTGATGTGGGTAGATTCACTTTCTTGGTCACAAGTGTGGGCATGATCAACTCTGAATGAGCTCATGTTTAAAAAGTGGTTGTATACCTGTTATTTGTTTATTCTTTTGGTCCTACTAATCATCTTTCTCAGGAAGTTTATTGCCTTACTCAGACTAACACAAGCTTCAACAGTGTAAGTATAGTTAATGCTGCCAGTGCAGTTTTAATGTTGCCAGTGCAAAATTACTACTGCAGGTGCATTATTAATACTGCTAGTTAGTTAATACTGCTAGCCAGTTAATACTGCTAGCCAGTTAATACTGCTAGCCAGTTAATACTGCTAGCCAGTTAATACTGCTAGCCAGTTAATACTGCTAGCCAGTTAATACTGCTAGCCAGTTAATATTGCTAGTTAATTAATACTGCTAGTTAGTTACAACTGCTCTCAGTTAATACTGCGAGTGAGTTAGTACTTCTTTAACTGAAATTAGGGTTAATACTGCTTCTTTCCTGAATTATATAAATACCCTCTTTGCCCGCCAAAAAGCTCACAACGACTCTTTGAATACTGTTTGTCTTCTCTCTAACTCTTTTCTCTCAAGCAACCAGAGTGTTTTAGTCAAGAATCCTCAAGTCAGATGGCATCCATGGCATTTATTGATGTACACAATGAGATCGCAATGCTTCAAAAGCCTAAGCAGGCTGATGGATTCCATCAAATTGTTGATTTTCTCAAGACCAGTCATATAGCTTATGCTCTTACAGTGTCACCACCAATTTACATCGAGCACCAGAAGCAATTTTGGGACAATGCCACCGCTGTTACTGAAAACGGTGTACAGTTTATCAAGACAAGGGTGTGTGAAAAAACCTTGATAGTCTCTGAAGAGGTCATTCGAATCAGTCTACGACTAGACGATGCCTCAGGTATTACCTCTATCCCTAATGAGGATTTGTTTTCCAATCTCACAAGAATGGGGTATGAAGGCCAAATGGGTGTTTTCAAATTTTACAAAGCTAACTTTTCTTCCCAATGGCGTTTCTTTGTTCATACTCTTATGCACTGTATTTCTCGAAAAACTACTGGATGGAGTCAGTTCAGTGGTACCATTGCTTATGCTTTGGTCTGCTTGTCTACTGCCAGAAAGTATAATTTCTCAAAAATGATTTTCAGTGACCTTGTGTCAAACTTGGATAATAAAAAGAGTTTCTTCATGTATCCAAGATTTGTCCAGGCAGTTATCACCTCTGAATTGACGGATATACCTCAGTTTAATGAGGTATATGTACCTAAAATCCCTAAGGGCAAGGTCTTTTCAAATATGAAAAGATCTGCCAAGGACTCGGAAGGAGTTGACACCCCATTGTTCTCTACAATGATGGTGGTCTCCCACAACCAAGAAGGTATGGCATCAGGGTCAAGGCCCTCACTAGACCATCCCACTGATAGCCAAACCCAACCTTCAATCACTATATCACTTCATCATTCCCTTGTTCATAAGCCAAATCCAGTTATATCCAAAACTTATACAAAGAGAAAGGTACACAAGGCTCCTTCCCTTGTTGTACCTCCTACAAACCCAGAACCTCAAAGCCCTCTAATGGAGCATTCTCCATTAGAGAATATCTATAGGAAAACCATTGGGGTGTCTCCCAACCCCAAGGAGGTGCTCACTAAGGAGATGCCTGAGCATGTGGGTGAGAAGGCTGCCACTACTCCTGCTAGGAAAGAGGAGGTCAGTGGTAACACCACTAAGACCTTCCCCATGGCAACTTTGAATGAGCAATCATCCAAAGGTCCCAGGTGCCAAGAAACCAAGGGGGTGGAGGGTGCTTCTGCTAGGTAGAAGACCTCTACTACTAAAAGATCCAATGATCCCTCAAAAGGGGGTAACACTGCTGGAGAAGGTGAGGACAGATATAACTACAATGAATTGATGGAAACTATGGGAAACATTAATCTAGATGTCATCAAGCAAGGCTCAGATATAGAAGAAATGAAATTGGTAATTCTGTCTCAACAAGTGCAGATTACCAAATTGAAGAAGCTGGTGATGAAGTTGGTGCAGAAAAAGAAACGAAAGCAGTTTGTTTTGAAGAAAAGGCAAGATGCTTTCAACAAGGGGGAGAATAACGATGAAGGGGAGAAACATAGTCCCATTGGCATGGAAACTCAGTTTGAGGGGGAGCAGAATACAAAAAAAGAAAGTACAGAAGCAGAAAGTTCAAAAGCAGCAGAAAAGGCACAAGTAGCAGTAACAGAGTTAGCAGCAGTAACAGGGCTATCTGTTGAAGAGATAGAAATTGCAGAAATCTTGGTCAAAGCAAAGAATGATACTCCCGAAGCCACTCAAAAGGCTAAGGGAGTAATAATCAAAGAAGGAGGTTCAGAAAAGAAAGAAAAAGAGGTCAGTATGGAGGATGCAAAGAAGAAGGGAAAGGAGAAGATGGTTGAATATGAGCAACCTTTAAAGAAAAAGAATCAGATAGAGTTAGATGAAGAAGTGGCTAAACAACTTCAAGCAGAGTTGGCAAAGGAAGAAGAAATACAATCTGCCAAAGACAGAGAGCTTGCACTAGATATGGCCAAAAAGCTAAATGAAGAATATCAAAAGAATTTGAAGGATGCAGCTGCTGCCAAGATAATTACAAAGAAGGCTTCAAGGCAAAGGCTGGCATTAAAGCAAAGACAAAGACAACCCTCAAAGACCTTCCTGGCCAATCAAGAAAGGAGAAAGATGATAAAATTCCTGAAAGGAGCTCTTGGATTTCCTGAAGGAATGTTTACTAACATGGCCTATGGTAGGATAGAGGAGTTGTATTCAAAGGAGATGGCAAAGCTTCAAGGGGATTTCACTCAAAGGGAAGAAGCTGAAAGGAGGATTAAAGAGAGGCATGATCTCAATATCCAACAACCCTTCCCTGAGAGTGAGGAAACCACTCCTTCAAAAGAAAAGGCTGAAGAAAAGAAGGAAGAACCTGTTGCTGTGGAAGTCAAATCTGCAAAGAGAGTGAAAACTCTAGCTTCCAAGAAACAGTTCAAAAAGCCAAGGGTTGAAGAAGCAGAAATCGAGGCAGAACCATCTGTTGCAAGTCAAAGTGCACAACAATCAAGTAAGTCTAATGTGGATTATGAACTTTACATGACTATAACAGATAGTGAGCCAGTGAAGGCAGATCACATTTCAGTCGAAGCCCCTGAAATCATCCACTGGGATATTCTTAAAGATCAAGGCAAAGAATATTTCAGAATCAAAAGAATGGGTGATCACTTTGAAATCTATTCTACTAAGGAGAAGATAGTCAGATGTTGTTCCAGGTCAGACTTGGAAGAAATGTTTAAAGTGGGAATGAATCTGTATGAGGATGTGCTGAAGACTCTAGGGATGAACATCAAGAAACTAGCAATGGAGTCTCTATGCATGATGTTCAGTCCAGATCTTGTCAAGCATGTCATCAAAGATGTATTCAAGTATGTGGACAACTGGATGCTCATAGAAAGGTGTGGGGTGTATATCTTGAACATAGATAAAAGCTTTCATGAATATTATCTGGTGGATAAGATATATGATCATAGCCTAGCTAAGCTTCATGGGATGCTGAAAGCCAAATTAATTTGTCCTCAAGGCTCAGAAATGGCATAGATTGTGGTTAGCAGGATAATCAATCAAAGTCTGGGACTGGATCCAAATTTGGGAAATTGAGCTGAAGTGTTGAAAGCATCATGAAGACCACATCTGAAGAACTTGACTTCTTTTCTCTAAAAGTCAAGTTAGGGGGAGATTGTTGGGAACTGAAGATTTGTTTAAGTATGATTACTGCTGCCAGTACAACAAGGTTACTACTACTGAGCCAAATTAATACTGCTAAGCATAGTTAGTACTGCTGAAGATTAATACTGCTCAGAGTGTTAATGCTGCTATGACTTAATACTGCTTATGTGATAGTCAAGATACGCGCAGATCAAGGTTTGAAGAAAATAATGGAAGGTTGAAGATAATTATGGAAGAATATACTGAAGATATTTTATGTTTTGTAATTATCTTTTATTTCAGTATATGTATATAATAATATAGAATTTTTCATAAAGTTTTTAGTTAATAGAGAGAATTAACCTCAAGGTTTACAACCCTTGTTCTAAGGAAGTAGAATTCGTCTTGGTGAGCCTGTTCATCAAGATTGAGGTTTTGTGTGAAAGCTTGTAACTTTAATCATTCAATAAAGTTTACAAGTTGTGATTTATACTCTACTGTTACATTGATATTTGAATATTAAAGTGTTTTTCCGCAACTTCTTTAATATTGTTTCTGAGTTTCATTATTCTTGTTAAGAATCAAATCCTGACAGGAGTTTTTATGGAATAAATTTGATGCACTAGAATTAATCATTTCCTTCATCAAAAAGATCCAGGTTCGACTTCAATTGTCGGTTAAGACTTTGAGAAGTGATAACAACACAGAGTTTAAGAATGATATCCTTCAAAGTTATCTCACATCAGTTGGGATTTCATACAACTTCTCTGCTGCCTATACTCCTCAACAGAATGGCATGGTTGAAAGGAAGAATAAAACCCTGGTTGAAGCAGCGAGAATGATGCTGGCTTATTCTAGTCTTCCAATGTATCTGTGGACTGAAGCCGTTGCGACTGCATGCTTTAATCAGAATCGTACCATTGTGGTTAAGCGACATAAGAAAACAACATATGAGCTTATAAATAATAGAAAGTTGAATATTAAATTTCTTCGTGTTTTTGGTTGAAGGTGTTACATCTTAAACGACCGTGATAATCTTGGCAAGTTCGACAAGAAAGCGGATGAAGGCTACTTTGTAGGATACTCTTTGATGTCTAAAGCCAATTGGATCTACAACAGACAAACCAAGACTATCATTGAGAGCATGAATGTATCGTTTGATGAATCATCTACACTGACTTCTGAACACACACCAGTTCAGAACTCAAGCTTAAACAGAAGGCTTCTATTCAAGACAGAATAGAACCCGAACCTTCACAAACTAATTCTTCTGACTCACTTAATGTAACATCTGAGTTAGATTTACTGTTTCTTGAAGCATTTATGGATATCTGTGCAGATTTCGACAAATCAAACATATCTGCATCAACCTCAAAGGTCCCGGTTACAACTGAAGATATCTCTGGACCTTCTGAAATTGTCACTACAACAACCTCGTCAAATACATCTACACCTGTTATTTCTGACAATACTAATTATGATTCTGCTTCTGCAGATACAAATTCGGAAAAGAAGTCCCAAGTACTTCTTCTGTAGCTCCAGAATTACCTAAGCCAGAAACAAATGTACAAGATGTCCCGAGTACATCTGAGGTTGCTCCTGCAATATATGATGAATACAATGATGATAACACGCGGATCTCTGTTCAACCACTTCCGATCACTACAAGATGGACAAGAGATCATCCCCTACATAATATTATCGGTGACGTACATAGTGGAGTTAAAACGCGGGCGACATCTGCAAATTTCTGTCTATATTCTAGTTTCCTTTGTTCCCTAGAGTCTAAGAAAGCATCAGAAGCCTTGCGCGATCCAGATTGGATTTTAGCTATGCAAGACGAGCTTCTACAATTTGAGAGGAACAAGGTCTGGCGACTTATCCCACTACCTGAAGAAAAATCGGTGATTGGTACGAAGTGGGTTTTCAGAAATAAGATAGATGAAGCTGGAGTTGTGGTTAGAAATAAAGTTCGCCTCATTGCAAAGGGTTATTGCTAACAGGAGGGAATTGATTATGACGAGACATTTTCCCCTATCGCACGGATTGAAGCTATTCGGATCTTTCTATCTTACGCAACCCACAACAACTTTACAGTCTATCAGATGGACGTAAAGTCTGCATTCTTGAATGGGATTCTGCATGAAGAAGTTTATGTTTCTCAACCCGAAGTATTCGTCGATCCAAAACACCCAGATTATGTCTACGTACTAGAAAAGGCACTATAAGGATTAAAACAGGCACCGAGAGCTTGGTATGAAACGTTAACCCAATTTCTACTTGCTTCAGAGTTTAAGAAAGGTACAATCGATACAACTCTCTTTCTGAAAAAGCAAGGTGAAGATATGATTCTAATACAGATCTATGTGGATGACATTATTTTCGGTTCTACAAATCTTAAATTTTGTAAAAACTTTTCTAAAATCATGGAATCTCGCTTTGAAATATCAATGATGGGTGAACTGACATTTTTCCTTGGTCTTCAAGTAAAACAGTTACCCGAAGGCATTTTCATAAATCAGTCAAAATATATTAGAGATAACCTGAAAAAGTTTAACATGTTTGAAAGTTCAGTGATGAAAACACCAATGGCAACGGGAACACTTTTAGATGCTGATTTGTCTAGTAAATTTGTAGATAAAAAAGTGTACCGCAACATGATTGGTTCATTATTGTACTTTACAACATGTGGACCGGATATTATGTTTGCCACATGTTTTTGTGCTAGGTATCAAGCGAACCCGAAGGAATCTCACCTAGTCGTTGTAAAAAGAATTCTTAGGTACCTCAAAGGCATTCCCGAGTTAGGCCTTTGGTATCCTAAAGGTTCTAGTTTTGATCTAACTGCCTACACAAATGCTGACCACGCAGGATGCAAACTGGATCGTAAGAGCACGTCTGGATCATGTCAATTTTTAGGAGACAAGTTGGTAAGCTAGACGTCAAAGAAACATAATTGTGTATCTACATCCACCGCTGAGGTTGAATATGTAGTTGCCGCAAGCTGCTGTTCTCAAGTCCTCTGGATGAAGACACAATTGAAGGATTTTGGCTATTCATACCAGCGAGTTCCTATCTACTGTGATTCCAAGAGCGAAATAGCAATAACAGCTAATCCAGTGCAACACTCAAAGACTAAACACATTGATGTACGGTACCATTTCATTAAGGATCGTGTAGAAAAGGGCGACGTTAAGATGCATGTCGTGCAAACAGACTACCAATTGGCTGACCTTTTCACTAAACCGTTAGATGAAAGGAGGTTCATCTTTCTAGTCAACAAATTAGGTATATTGAATGCCATTCCATGATTCGAGGGGGTGTGTATCTTACTTTACGCTTATATTGATTATGTTTTGGAAATTATGAACAATTATTACTATTCATCATTTACCGATGAAGGCAGAATCATTTTTACAATGATTACCAAAATCTTTTATCTTGCAGGTTATTTTTTTCAAGTGACAATGGTTTCTGGTTACATCAGATCAGGACCCGTTCTTAATTGGTAAAATTGAATATTACTATTCTCACCGGAGAATATGTAATCATGGCTTCTGAATACTACTGATCAGAACCCGATCTCAAAAGTTTTTCTTATGACGGATGCTTAAAAGATAACATATTTTCAAGAAGTTTTTTCATTTGAGGGGGAGCTAGTATGCATTACATTGTTATATCTTTTAGGGGGAGGAGATATAAGAACTTCATTAGATATTCATTGTTATATTTTTCTAATAATTTGAATTGTTACAGATTTCAAGGAAGCTTAAAAGAAAACATTCAATTTATGGGGAGCTTGCAGGTATATCTTTCTATACCTTAATCCTTAACACTTGTTGAAAGATGAACAACTTTCATTTGTGAAAATCAGATTTTTTAAAATGTTCAAATCACTTCGCGTTCTCAAATGTTTTATGAATTTCGAAGTGTGATTTTTCAATGATTTTCATATAAATACCTTCATGATTATCTGACCATGTATTCTTAAAGAAAAATAATTGTGTATTTTCTTTTCATATACTTTTTCAAGTATTCATACACACATCGGTTCAATATAATATTTTTGACTTTGTTATTACCATGTATCAAATGTTAAATATTTCTATGGTAATACTCCCGTTTGTACTCTACATTGTTTGAGATCAGACGTCATTTCATCATTACATGTGCTTTCATTGTTAACATGTTTTTATTTTGTTCATATAAACATCTTACGTCTTTGATATCCTTTATTATTTTTCTTCATGATAATTTGATTTTATTTAAATCATTGTCAGATTCTCAAAACATTTCAATTCTTTCATGGTTATTCATTCATACAAAGTTTTGCGAAATCTTAAATGCTTAAAATGCTCAAATTTCATTCTGGTTTTTGATGAGCATACATACACTGACAACTGATTTCTTGCACTTTAATGTCAAGAAGATTATTGAGTAACACATGCTTTTAGGACAAATACATGGGATTCATTGTGTGAACTTAACTGACTTCCATGGATTCACTATAACTAGTGTTTTCTACCCCAGAAGTAATCCTTTGACTGATTGAGGGGAGAGGGGTCAAAAGATTTGAGTATTGGTGTGTGATGAGGTAAAATGGAAAAGAGAGATTGATTAGAAGTGAGATTAAATGATTAAAAGAAAGAGGGTGTGATATCAGAGTAAAAGATTATTAAACTCTGCACCAAATTATTACTGAGCCAGGCAGCCACATCTACTGATTGTTTCACTTTTTTTTTGGTGACCATCATTGAAAAAGGCAGTGAGCCCATGCCATCTCTTGCATAACACCCCACCAACTACTCATTCTTTTCTTAAAAAGAGAATGATTAACATTTTATGGGGAAGCAGCACATACTCTATTGGTTCTTCACTTGGAAGATACTGATATTGAAAAAAAAGGAAAGTTGCCCCACCTTCGACCCTTTCTCAAGCACATTGAGTCTATGTACAACTGTTGTTGTCTCAATGGTTTGCATAGTTTTTTAGCCTTAACAGCAATCTTTGTGCTAATTCTTTCATAACACAAGCACGAGCACACAGAAAATTCGTTTTTTGTCAGAACATTCATAGAAAATATCTTGTGTTTTTCAATGATTGAATTGAAGTCCTGGGCAGTGATCATCATCTCAAGCCCCTTAAATTGTACATTCGTTGTACACATTAACTTTATGTTACTTCCAGACATTTCTAACTATTTTATATGTTGATTCAGTTACCTTTCCTAATTTGTCTGAATTTGACAAGATTCGGATAAATACATTCATGAATTGATGACTCATTATCAGATCAATTGGGGGAGAATGTTCATATTCTATAAAAAAAGGGAGATTATTCATACTCATGAAGACTGTGCTTATCAGATGATTTGGGAGAGATCATTCAAAGACTGTGCTGACATTGAAAAAGTTTTGATGATTTTGATTCTCAAATTCATCAAAAAGGGGGAGAATTTCAGGATTTCAAAGTCAGAGTTTTGAAGACTTCAATGATTGTGAATAAAGTGTTAAATGAAGAAAGTGTTAAAGTTGATTGAAAAGGTCAAACAAAAGATTTACTTCAAAGTTCATACAGATGTCAAAGTTCATACAAAATTTCAAAACGGAATCAAAGTCTGAGTTTGAAGAATAGTTTTCTGAAGAATATGAAATTTTGGTGAAGACAAAGGAGAGATTGAAGTTTGATCAATGTTACAAAGTTTGCTAAAAATGTCAAAGTTTTCAAGGTTTAAAGTTGAAAAAGATTTTTTTCCTAAAGATAAGAAGACCTGAAGATAATTGTCAATTTTTTTAAATCATGAATCCAAAGGGGGAGATTGATAGACTAGAATTGTATTCAAGATTAAATGGAGGGTCTAAAATGTAATTGTTAGAAAGTGTTTGATGTGTTTTGTATTTGGGTTAATTGGGTTGATGTTAGTGTATTATTGTATCCAAGATTTAATAGGAAAAGTCAAGTCAAGATAAGTCAACAAAGCCAATGTTTAGTTTAGTCAATATGAGTTTACTTAGGTGTTAAGCTTGTGTTTTTAGACATGTTGTATAAATACCTTTAATCCTTTGTAATTGGTAGGAGACTTCATTGAAAATCATTCAGACTTGTGATAAATACAATTGTTACTTTCTCTCTCTACTCTCTCTCTAAGATCTTGATATTGTCAAATATTGAATAGAGATTGCTTGATTTGATTGGGTAGTTACAAACATGAAATGGTCCAGATCTCGGACCTAACAGTTGACTTGCTATAGGTCATGTTAACCAGGTATAAATAGCAAGGTTCTCTATTAGATTTGTAGATACGAATGCAACAGTGGTAAGATTCGCACATATTGATCGCATACACAAAAACGTGAGATCTATGACTAAGTGTTAGATCGGTGACTATTGTAAATCTTGTGATTAATCAATAAACATGTTTTTGTGTCAATCTCTGATGAATATATACTAGTAATTTGGATCACACTCATTCAGTGAGATTGATGAACAAGAAGAAGAATAATAATAATAAGAAGAAGCCCTGATCCACCCAGGAAGGCCCTCTAGACCATCTCATTGGTAAGAGGAAGAACCGAACAAAAGAACAGAGCCGATATCTCATCTGGAGAGTCAACGGCTAAAAATCCCTCTTCAATCCTCGTTCAAAGAAATTGACTTCCTTACTGAAGCTGAGATAGAAGAATCTATCAGAGCTGAGAAGTTGATTGCTGAATGCCAAGAAGATGCAACTCTTTCTCTTAAGGTTCAAACTTCTCAGGTCAATGATAAAAGATTAAATAAAAATCCAGTGGAAGTTCAAGCTACACTACTAAAGGAAATTGAAGAGGTGCACTCTAGATAACAAGAGGTCAGCGATAACTCAGTCGAATGATGTAAGAAAAAAAGTCGACTATCGCTCCGACCCACTGAAAATAACAACCGTTGTCATCTCTGGAATAAAGAAGAAGGACCGAACTTTTGTAACCATGGAGATAACCAGAGAGGATGCAAGCTCAAAGGCAATGTTCGTTTCAAAGCTCGAGAGTTTTGGCTACATGGAATGGCTAGAGTTCAAAGATGCGCTGAAGAAATCAAAATCAACCTACAGAGGCTATGTCGAAGGCATCCTAGACGCCCTCATCAACAGAGTCACTGCAATCTTAAAAGTCCCTTCTACTCTTCCTTCTAAGTCAAGGCAATTGAAAAGAAAGCCTGCTTCTTCCTCCTCTAAAAATGTCGCTGGAATCAGAAATGACACCTCCATCTAATTTTCAAAGGAAGCATTGTTCGGACCTCCTCCTGATCTCTCAGTTCTAGATCTATCCCTACCTCCTGGTGGACCATATATTTTCGTGCAAGTACTTAATGATACTCATGGAATCTTCTTCAGAGATGATGAAGGGGTACTCCGATTTCAAAGAGTCTCTGAGATTCCCATTTGTCCTCTGAATCATCTCAAAGATCTTTTGTGTCTATGGTGTGACTTCTCTTCATCAGCTGAACCGATCAAGACAATCATTCGTCAAGAATCATCAGATCGAAGGCAAAGAGGAGAATAAGTACCTGACTATATTATCAAGTTTCTAAAGTATTATCTAGATAGCTAAAAGATCCCTCAAAATAGTAATTGGGACATGTATGTTATGAGTCCTGATTATTCCTCATTTTGAATTAAAAAGTAATTTTCTTCAGTTACTTTGTCATTATCAAATAGGGGAAGATTGTTGATCCATACTCTCTCAGTGATTTGATAAAGACCCTCTTCTACTTAGTGAAAATTACGTTTAATAAATATGTATTTGTGTTTCATCATTAGCCATCAGACTGAGTCTGTTCAGTTATCACTAATGATCTTTCTTGTAAACATTCATATGTATTAGTGTTTCACTATCAGCGGTTAAATACTGAGTATGTTCAGTATCGCAGATAGTTTCTGGTGTAAATAGTTAAATGTAATCCCTGAAGACAAGTTTCGCGTCAAAAGATGTTCATAGCTGAAGCGAAGACGAAGCTGCTGAACAAAGAATAGTCTACTAGTGACCTGATGTGGATATCAGTGAAACAAAGACAAATCAACACACGCGAAGAAACCTGAGGAAAAGCTTCAACGATAGTTGAACTTCTTTGTATCTCTGAAGGAAGAGATATTCAGTGATCGATGATCACTTAGCTTATGCCTCAAGTCTCTTTTTTCTTTTCCCTGCACACTTGTACGATCTGTCAGAACGGACATACCTCTGCAACAATTTGTACAACCACTCTGCCAACTACACTGTTCATGATACGGCCGAAAGCATGTCTCCCAAAGTCAGACTCTCTTAGCTAATTAAAGAAGGACACATGTAAAGTGCTATGCCATGCATTTAATGCATAGGGTATAAATAGAAAGATCAACTCTCCATCTGAGAATAGTCTTCATCTTCCTAAAAATATAGAAACCTGTGTGTCCCAATACGTAATCATTCAAACAAGTAAACAATAAGCAATAACGATAATACAAACCTGATATGATTAATCAAACAATTCAACAGGTTACAAGCTTGAAATCAATATCTCTCTTTCTCTCTGTCTTGTTCACGGCGCACCTCGACCAAGCAGGCCTTTCTCTCTAATTGATATTTTCTAATTAAGCTCCTTAACCCTAATTACAACTAACCTAATCATATTTATACATAGGCTAACTAAGCCTAATGGGCTTTGCAAGGCTTTGCCCAACAACCTAAAACAAACTAATTTAACTAAAAAATTAAAACTAACTAATAAATAAAATACGTAAACAGACTTTGACTATTTTTTACAAAAGGACCCTAGACTATTTGTTGAGACGACTTTATCAGCTTTGACTTCAAATTTCCATCTTCAGATAATTATGATCTTGAATCCAATAAATATGTGCTTTAACAATCTCCCCCTTTGGATCAAGATCATTCTTTAAGCTCAGAAAAAAAATAATCTTCCTCTTTGTCTTCAGAATGTAGCAATCTCCCCAATCGATGAGAATATCTTTTGGAAAGAAATTATCTCCAGTTTCAGCTCGGAATGCTTCAGCAAATCATCTTCAAAGAAAATTTCTTCATTTCGGCATATCTTCAGAATATCTTCCATTTCTTGATTAACGCTTCTCCCCCTTTTTGATGAAAAGAGCAAAGAGTTCATCAAAACATGTCTCCAAGAAATTTATTCCACCATTTATCTTGCAAACAGAACCACTGAGTATCCGTCAATTCATTAAGATGTTCATCCAGATCTTTGCAAATCTAGACAAATTAGAAAATGAAGTGTAACACCTGAATCAACAAATGAATCAGTTAAAACTGCCTGTCAGTAACACAAAGTCGCCGTATGTAACAAATACACAATATAAAGGAGCTTTTATGATGTTCACTCCCCCAGGGCTTCCATTCAATCATCGAAAAACCACAAAGGTAATTTCTATGAACGTTATGACAAAGAAACAAATTCTTTGTGTGTTCGTGCAAGTGATAGAATAAATGAAGCATATAATGATTGCTTATAAGGCTCAAAATGTGTAAACCACTGAGACAACAGTTAGTTAAACACAGACTCAATGTGCATGATTGAAGTGTGAATGTGGGGCAGACTTCCTTCTTTTCTATATCCAGATTTTCCAAATGAAAATTAGATAGCATATGTGCTGCGTCCCCTTTGAAAATGAAACATTTTCTTGTTGAGAAGAAAATGAGTGGTTGGTGGGGTAATGTCAAGAGTTGGCATGGGCTAGTTGCCTGTTTCAATAATGTTCACCAAGAATTGTGAAGCATTAGAAATGTGGTTGCCCGGCTCAGAAAGTAGTTGGTGCAGAGTTTAAAAATTCTTTTACTCTGATCTCTCACCCTCTTTCTTTTAATCTTTAAGCTCACAGCTAACCGAACTCTCTTTTGACATATTCTCTCATCACACATCCCACACTCATTTCTTTTGACTCCTCACATTCAATCACTAAAGGATTAACTTCTTGGGTAGGAAACACTGGTTAACGTGAATCCATAGAAGTTTCTTTTAAGTTCTATCACACTGATCCCATATTTTCCTATATAGCATATGATGCTCAGATGGTTTAACTTTATCAGTTAAAACTCAATGAAGAATCAGAAAACATTTAAAATCACACTTCCAATTCAAGAAATCTGTTTGAGAATCGGGAAGTGGTTTGAACATTTAAAAACATGTTTTCTTATGATTGAAAGTTGTCCTTCTTTCAACCATGAATGAGATGAAGATAAGGAATTATACCTTTTGAGTGCAGTCTTACATCCCACGAAGTCAAGCTTAAAGTCATAAAGATATGATCTTTGAAGCATCTCTCAACCTACAAAAGTCTTAAGGTCTAGTCAAAGTAACTTTATTCACAAAAATTGAAATGACATAAAGCAGTAAAACACTTAGTGTACGAGTTCTGATCATAAGTAATCAGAAGTCATAGCCATAGTCTTTACTTGTATGCTCCCCCGAGAATCATGCATCACTAACAATTATCAGTAAGCACAATGCATTTAAATATGCTCCCCCTCAAACTAACATTGACCATCAATGAAATACTTCTCACACTCCCCCTGAGATCATGAACAAAATGTTAAAGAGCATGTATCATGCGGAAATAATATTAAAGAAATGATAAAGAGATACAATAAGAAACATTAATAGGTAACTACTGATTAGGTCTTAAGATTTAGCATACCAAGTCTTGAGACAAGAAAATTAAATCTCTTTTCGTCTAAAGGTTTGGTAAACAAATCTGCAAGCTGATAATCGGTTTTTACAAAGTAAAGTTCAATTGTCCCCTTTTCTTCATTATCTTTTATAAAATGATAGCGGACATCTATGTGTTTGGTCTTAGTATGCTGAACAGGGTTAGCGGTAATCGCAATAGCGCTCTTCGAATCACAATAGATCGGAATTCTATTGAAATGAAATCCATAGTCTTGCAGTTGTGTT
This sequence comes from Arctium minus, assembly GCA_954870635.1. Classification (NCBI taxonomy): domain Eukaryota; kingdom Viridiplantae; phylum Streptophyta; class Magnoliopsida; order Asterales; family Asteraceae; genus Arctium; species Arctium minus. Next base: position 43,645,689 of record OX941089.1, on the reverse strand, counting down.
CTCATCCACAACACTTGAGAACAGCAGCTAGCAACAGCTACATATTCCGCTTCGGCCGTTGATGTGGAGACACATAATTGCTTCTTTGAAGCCCAACTGACGAGTTTATCTCCAAGGAATTGTATATGACCCGAGGTGCTTTTCCTGTCTAACATGCAACCAGCATGATCTGCGTCTGAATAAGATGTTAGTTCAAAGCTTGTATCCTTAGGATACCACAGACCAAGATCTGCAGTCCCCTTCAGATACCTGAAGATCCGCTTTACAGCAGACAAATGGGATTCTTTAGGATTGGCCTGATATCTAGCAATTAAGCATGTAGAAAACATTATATCCGGCCTACTAGAAGTAAGATACATTAAAGAACCTATCATCCCTCTATAAGTCCTAACATCAACAGCCTTTCCCGAAAGATCAGTGCCAATCTTAGTACCAGGTGCCATTGGTGTACCAATCGGTTTACAATTTTCCATTCTGAACTTCCGAAGAATATCCAGAATGTATTTAGATTGATTGATAAAAACCCCCATTGAAAATTGTTTGACTTGCAATCCGAGAAAGAAATTCATCTCTCCCATCATGCTCATTTGAAAACGTGACACCATGAGGTTTGCAAAGTTCTTACAGTACTTAGGATTTGTAGAACCAAAAATAATATCATCCACATATATTTGAATAAGAATGATATCGCCTTTATCCTTTTTAATGAAAAGAGTGGTATCAACAGTACCTTTTGTGAAACCCGACTTGACTAAGAAATGAGATAGAATATCATACCAGGCGCGAGGAGCTTGTTTCAGTCCATACAGAGCTTTATCCAAGATGTAGACATGGTTCGACTTATCTGGATTTACAAACCCTTCTTGCTGTGAGACGTAGACTTCTTCCTTGAGTACTCCATTCAGAAAAGCTGTCTTCACATCCATTTGATAGACGGTGAAGTTCTTGTGGGCTGTGTAGGCTAAGAACATCCGAATCGCCTCTATACGCGCCACTGGAGCATAAGTCTCATCGTAGTCTATCCCTTCCTCTTGCCTATATCCCTTGGCGACAAGTCGTGCTTTGTTTCTGATAACGGTACCATCTTCATCTTTCTTGTTTTTGAACACCCATTTCGTACCAATGATGGTTTTACCTTGCGGTTTGGGTACGAGTCTCCAGACTTTCAGTGCTTTAAACTGATTCAGGTCATCTTGCATCGCAGTTACCTAATCTGAATCGGCAAGGGCCTCAGATACGCGTGTAGGCTCGATCTTGCTCAGAAAGGATTCATACATACATAGATTTGATGTTGCCGACCTAGTTTGCACCAGTGCAGAAGGATCTCCAATAATTTGATGTACCAGATGCTCTTTGGTCCACTTATGTTCATGAGGGAGTGGATTAGATGCATGTTGATCATTGTCCGCATCTAGGAATCCACTGGTATCTCCTTCAGATGGTTCAGAATTAACGGGGGCTTCAGTTGAAGTAGTCGTTGCAGAAGTTGCAGTAGGTACAGCTTGGTTAATCTGATGATCAGTCCTTACAGTACATCCTACTGAGTCAACTACTTCTGTCTCGGCGGTGTTGGTCACAACTTCAACTGTCGGAGTAGGCTTTTGAACTGGAACTTCTTGCTGAATAGGGGAACCGAATTCAGTAGAGATATCGGAAGTGGTCGGATGAGTAGTCATCGAGTCTTCTATCCTGTCAACCACAACAGAGTTAGGCAATTTAGAACCAAGAAATTCTTCATAGAACATTTCAAATAATAAATCCAAATCAGATAATTTAAAAGTAGACGAAGAAGTGTCATCTGATTTGTTCTCTTGAGGTGCAGGTCCTGGACTGGTTGGCCCAGAAGCTTGAACTCCGGTAATTACGGGTTCTGAATTGACGTGCCCAGAAGCCATTTCCTCATCGAATGTAACATTGACGCTTTCGATCACTGTCTTCGACTTCTTCAAATAAACACGATATGTAGACGATGTAGAGGAATAACCAACAAAGATGCCTTCATCCGCCTTAGCACTGAACTTGTTCAGATTCTCTCGGTCGTTTAGAACATAACACGTACAACCAAAAACATGAAAATATTTAATGGTTGGTGTGCGGTTGTTGATCAATGCATACGGAGTCTTCTGAAATCGGCGGTGTATCATGGAGCGATTCTGAGTGTGACATGCAGTCGATACAGCTTCAGCCCACAAAAATAAAGGTAATTTAGATTGGCTGAGCATTGTTCAAGCGGTCTCAACAAGTGTACGATTTCGCCTTTCGACGACTCCGTTCTGTTGAGGCGTGCGAGAAGCAGAGTATTGATGTGATATCCCGACCGATTCGAGATATTCTTCAACTATCTTCTTCTTGAACTCTGTGCCGTTGTCAGTCCTGAGAATCTTTACTTGTTTTTGCAGATTGACTTGGGTCGTCTTCAGAAATGTAATGAGAACATAGGGAGTCTCATCTTTAGACCGTAGAAACTTAAACCTAGTGTATCGCGTATAGTCGTCCACGATAACTAGCACATACTTCTTTCCTCCTAAGCTTTGCGTTCGCATAGGACCGCATAAGTCCATATGCAACAACTCTAAAGGAGAGCTGGTACTAGGTTCAGGCTTTGGTTTGTGTGGGGCTCTCTTCATCTATCCCTTTTCACATGCTGCACATAGATGTTTTCTTTCATACTTCAGTTCTGGAAGTCCTTTCACTAGCTTTTCACTGACCAGCTTGTTGATGTACCGAAAGTTGAGGTGAGAAATCCGTCGATGCCATAACCAGCTTTGTTGCATCGAGGCCTTTGATAGTAGACAGACCTGATTGTCAGCCTGGACCTTTGACAAGTTGATGGTGTAGAGGTTTAACTTGCGAGTGCCGACCAAGAGTTCTTTCCCGTCTTCAGTGCATACCGAACATGTCTTGGCCTTGAAATTAACCTCTAAGTCTTTGTCGTAGAACTGGCCAATGCTGAACAGATTGTACCCTAACCCTTCAACGTAACTCACCTTCTTGATCATAAGATTTTCATGTACAACATCACCATATCCCAGAATAGGTGAAAACTGATCATTCCCAAAACGAACTGTGCCGCAGTATTTGTCCGTATAATTAGACAACATACTCTTCTGCCCGGTCATATGCTTGGAACACCCGCTATCCAAGTACCACATATGATGGGTCTGCACAACACAAATCAAGAAAGAAGAGGTTTAGGAACCCATTTAAAAATGGGACCTCCACTGTTAGTACTTGATTTTGGCACCCATTTAAATTTGGGTCCACTTTTTCTTTGAAAACCAGAAGCATGATAAGACGAATGAGAATGATAAGATGAAACATTATATGAACCATACCAAACATCAGAATATTTACGAGAATCATAATCACATTCACCATAATTTAAAAACTTTTTATTTGATGGTGCTAACTGGATTAATTGCTTTATAGAGTACTTATTGCGAGAATCAACAAGATTAGAGTTAAAAGTAGCAACATTCACAATCACATCATCTTTACTAGAAGTATTTTTATTCAAAATAAAACTAGAACTAGATTTAGCTCTCTCGTCAATCTTCTGTTTCGGTATCCATGTAGTCTTAACTCCAACCCTTTTCTTTCTCAAATCTGAAACATGTGAAACTTTAGAGTTAGAATGATGAGAATTAAGAGAGTGCTTCTTCTTTGGCTTACCAGTGTGGATCGGTTTCTGTGAAAGCTGAGATTTTTGTTTCTTACCTTTTGCTTTCTTCAATTTCAAAGAAACTGATTTATCAACTTTCGTTGATGTTTCACCTTTTTCAAAAACACTGGGTAATCAAAAGGAATTAACAACACACGATGAATGATCAGGAAGTTTAGAAGTAAAATCAAATTGAGCAACACTATCATTCAAAACACCTTCAGAGTTTAAGAAATTAAGCTCAGTCTCAAGTGAACCAGATCTGTCATCAGAATTTAAAACCTTGAAGAATTTAGGAAAATTAGTAGTTTTGAACACTGTCGAAAATACAGTTTGTTCTAAATCCATCAAAATTCTTTCTTCTGTAAGAGTATTCTCGAGTTCAGAAATTTTACTTTCCAAAACTAGAGGAGGGACGTAAAGCTTACCTTTGATGAGTTTAGCCTCCAACTCTTGTACAGAATAACTCTCAAAGTAATCATTTGAAGGAAATTTTGATTTATTAGAACTATAACTGTTATTCAACTTCTCATAGCGAAATGGAAGTTGAACATTAGATGTGTTCTTTCTTTTATCATATTCCATGGCTTTATCTTTTTCAGACATACTAGTCCAAAAGGGTTTGAGTTCAGGATGTTGAGGAGCCAACAACATAAACCCAAAGTCATAAAGTGCAGGCACTTCAGATATAACCTTTTTGAGATGATGTGGGTTCTTGTAACCAAGTCCCCAAGTATCAGGTTTCTCTTTAGGTTTGTTCAAATGAATAGTGTGTTCAGTTTGACCTAAAGAATGTAATTTCTCTTCCAACGCATTTACCTTGTCTATTAAAGAATTCTTTTCTTTTGAAGTAGAAAAATACCTTTTAAAAATCTCTATAGACTTAAACTCACATTCTTTATATTTAGAAACAGTTTCAGATAACTCTTTATGAATTATAGTCTTTTCTTTAGCGCAGGTGTCTATATTTTTATGCAAAGTTTCAATTAATACATTTTTCTCAGCAATATCATTACTAAGTTTGTGTATAGATTGATTTTTCTCATTTATGACACCTTTCTCTCGCTTCAGTTTAGACTCTAATTCTTGGAGTTTAGACATCATGGTATGTATTTGGTTCAGAAAATCAGATTCAGTGAAGTTACATACCTCATCATTGTCTCCATCATCAGAATCAGCTTCAACTTCTGACTGGTTCTTCCCCTTCAAGCACAGATGTGTTGTCTCGTCCTTCTCTCCTTCTTCAGATTTGTCGTCCGAATGGTGAGAGACAGTATTCATCCTCGGCCATTAATGCTTTTCCAGCCTCTTGTTGCTTGGCTAGAAGCATCTTATTCTTGTAATAGTCGGAGTTTCGCACTTTTGATTTTCGACAGTCCTTGGCAAACTGACCGAGTCTCCCACAATTGTAGCACTTAATCGGTTCTTCCTTCTTGGTCTCTTCAGCTTCATCCTTCTTCTTGTTTTCTGGTCTCCTTTCTTCAACTTTCTCCTTATGCTTGTAGTTATTAGGACCAGACGAGTATCTCTGACTATTGGAGTTTGGCTTTTTATAGAACTTCTTTTGGAGATCCTTGGTTATCAACAGCATGGCTTCCTTCAGTTCATTACAATCGTCAGAGTCAGACTTTGCCTCGCAATCAGCTTCTTCCGATTCAGATTCTATCACCTTCTTCTTCTTAGACTTCTTAACCACAAAAGCAACTGGATCAGCAACTGCTTTGTCAGCCTTTTTCATCTCAGCCTTGATCTCTTCTACTTCTTCCTCATTCTGTCTAAGGATTTCATAAACTTCATGAAGAGGAATGTCATGCAGATCCTTCAACTGCCTCATTTGTCGGGTGAACCTCTTCCACTCAGGCTGAAGATTGCTGAGAAATTTCACATTTAGCTCCACGTGAGATTTGTTGATCTTGTTCTTGCTGAGCTCTGTAACACCTCAAAAATCAGAGTAAAATAAAACCTGGAATCCTGGCAACATGACGAAAATATTGCAATTAACTTCCCATAAATGGGATCAGTTCTTAAGACTTTACAAAACCAGTACAGATAAAGGGTTCATCAACAAACTAATCTAGATCCCTATATCGAGATTTCATCAGTTGACAGACCACAATTCATCAAAAGAATGGGACTTAACAAATGCCCAGATACAACACTAGATAACTCAAAAAAAAAACTCGAGACTCAAAACTCGTCTCTCCAAAAACCTGGCAACCCACCGCTAATGGAAACCTGTTACACATACCGTTTGAGAAAATGTGTCAGACTTAAAGTCTGGTGAGAGCATACAGTTTATAAAACTCAAATGATAAAAACTTTTGTATCAAGATAATATTTCCAAAGAGGTTAAATCTACAATTTAAGTCCTTGCCACAACCGGGCTTTTCCGTTATAAACATTTATAAAAGGACCGTCAATAAAACATTTTACCAAGGATTGTGGCGTAACACAAATTTAGGCCAAAATCCGAGTTACGAGATAAACAATTGGAATCCGAAGATACGAACACAGAAGTCCGTGCTTCAACGTGAGATCAAGCCCCAAGCAAAACCAATGTATACTCCTTCGCTAGGATCACTATGAACCATGGCTAGTATCCGGCCTCACATAACCGTACCAAGTTTCCCCCGAGGAACATGTGACCCATAGCTACAAATTTGGGGAATATGACATCCCAACAATACAGTCGACTCAAAACCTAGGGATCCGCTATTAATGGTACAGACTCGTCACAACAACATATGTGACCAACCATAAATAAACATATGGTATAAATACATTTTATAAACAAAATGTTATTTCCAGATCAACTTCTGGTAAGAATGAAAATCATTAAAAAGGAGCTCTTAAATATTCTTTTCGCATAATCGCATAACGTGTAAGTAAAACATCATTTTACTTTAACAGGATAAGATCCAAAAGGTAACTTTTGATATGTGTAAAGTTTAAAATGATAGTAGGAACTCACCTCTGTTTCCTTCTTCTTAACGAGCGCTACCTATGACAACACCGAAAGAATCGGTAAGCCGAAACACAGATAACTCTTCCGCTACCTGACTTAGAACTCAAAATAACAGAAGCTAACAACTAACAGAACCTAATCCGGTCGAACACGAAATCTGGTCGAAGGCATACCGGTCGAATACATTCTACCGGTCGAAGCATCTTCCGGTCGAAGCATCTCCCGGTCGAACACACACCGGTCGAGTACATCCTACCGGTCGAACACACACCGGTCGAATGCATCTTCCCGGTCGAACACAAACCGGTCGAATGCATTTTCCCGGTCCTTAGCATATCCGGTCGTCTTGTTCACCAAGAACATGCCGGAGATGCTGAACCCAGATCCAAATCGAACATACTCAGATCTCAAAATGGAACGGTTAAAAACCTTCACAACGAGATTCTACACGGCTAAAAACATTTGGATCAAAGCATTAAGCTAGATTCGTACCTGGATTTGTCCGAATCGATCGAACTCTTTTTCCACCTGCTTCTCTCTTTCTCTCTGGCTTCTCAAACACGATTCAGATCAAAATGAGATATTAGAAAATATCTCAGATTTGATTTCTATTTATATAGACCAAGTTACAAATTACCCCGTTGAACTTTGGGTAAAGGTCAATTTCTACCCAACCCCAAAATTCAGGGTGTTACAATCCTCCCCAACTTGGGAATGATTTCGTCCCCGAAATCCAACTATACAAAGTGATGAGGATATCTACGCTTCATATCCTCCTCAGCTTCCCAAGTCACATTAGCTCCCCGGTGATGCTTCCACTTCACCTTGACCAAAGTGACTTCTTTGTGACGCAACTTCTTAGACTTTCTCTCTAAGATGGCGTCGGGTTCTTCCACACAACGATTTCCTTCGTCTACCCTTAGCTCTGAAAGGGGAATGACGCTGTCTTCTACCGCCAAACATTTCTGGAGGTAGCAAACATGAAACGTGTTGTGTATTCTGCTCAACTCCGGTGGCAGTTCCAACTGGTAGCCTTGCAAACCCACTCGCTTAAGTACTTTGAAAGGTCCGAGGAAACGGGGACTCAACTTCCCACCTTTTCCGAACCGTATAATGCCCTTCCATGGCGATACCTTAAGCATAACGCGGTCGCCTACTTGGAATTCCATCGGTCGCCTCTTCTTATCGGCATAGCTTTTCTGACGATCCTGAGCCGCTTTCATTCTTTCACGAATGCACTTTACCTTATCGGCAGTCTCTTGCACGATTTCAGGCCCGGCGAACTGCTTTTCTCCCGGTTCAAGCCAACACACTGGAGTCCGACACTTTCTCCCATACAATGCTTCGAAAGGTGCCATCCCAATACTCGAGTGGTAGCTATTGTTGTAAGCAAACTCCACCAAAGGCAGGTGAGAGTCCCAACTACCCCCGAAATCGATGACACAAGACCTCAACATGTCTTCCAAGGTTTGGATCGTTCGCTCGCTCTGCCCGTCGGTCTGTGGATGGTAAGTCGTACTTAACTTTACTCGAGTACCAAGCTCTTTCTGAAACCCATCCCAAAAGTTTGAAGTGAACCGACTGTCACAATCTGACACGATCGACAATGGTATTCCATGCCTCGAGACCACCTCATCGATATAAAGCTTCGCCAACTTATCCATCGGTAAAGTCTTGCGCATAGGCAAAAAGTGAGATCTCTTGGTCAATCTATCCACTATCACCCAGATGGTATCGTGTCCCCGAAGAGTTCTAGGCAACTTCGTCACGAAGTCCATGGTGATATGCTCCCACTTCCACTCGGGAATCTCTAAAGACTGAAGACTCCCATACGACCGCTGATGTTCGGCCTTAACTTGTGAACACGTCACACAACGCTCAATGTAACGCGCGACGTCAAGTTTCATTACCGGCCACCAATAGTGCAGCTTCAAGTCCCTGTACATCTTTGTACTTCTCGGATGAATGGAATACTTGGACTTGTGTGCATCTTCTAGCAACAGCTCACGGTTACCCCCAATCTTGGGCACCCACACACGACCGTTGAACAGTTTCACTCCACGGCTATCTTCCGTCAAGAGCAGACGCTGTTTTGTCATGACTTCCTCTTTGAGATTCTCTTCCAACAATGCTTCCATCTATGATGTCTTGATCTTCTCAACAAGACTAGACACTAGCTCGATTCTTGAATGGGTAGCCCGAATACTCCCACTATAGTCATTCCGACTTAGCGCATCGGCCACCACGTTCGCCTTACCAGGATGGTAAAGCAATTCACAGTCGAAATCTTTAAGCAACTCGAGCCACCGTCTTTGCCTCATATTCAGCTCTTTCTGATCAAAGACATACTTCAGGCTCTTGTGATTCGTGTAAAGAGTGCATTTCGTGCATTTCAAAGCGAATACCACCGCCGCTAACTCCAAATCATGAGTTGGATAATTCTGCTCATGTATTTTAAGCTGCCTCGAGGCATAAGCGATTACCTTGCCTCGTTGCATCAACACACAACCCAGCCCCATTTTTGAAGCGTCGCTGTAAACCACGAAATCTTCCGACCCTTCAGGCAAAGTCAAGATCGGAGCTTCAGACAACTTCTTTTGAAGAATCCGGAGCGCCTTCTCTTGGGTTTCAGTCCATTCAAACTTCACATTCTTCCGAGTCAGAACTGTCAAGGAAGAAGCGATCTTCGAAAAGTCTTGGATAAATCTCCTGTAGTATCCCGCCAGACCCAAGAAACTTCGGATCTCGGACGGACTCTTAGGAGGCTCCCAATTCATCATAGCTTCAATCTTGGAGGGGTCTACTTTCACTCCGTCCCGGGTGACTACGTGACCCAGAAAATGTACTTCTTTAAGCCAAAAGTCGCACTTGGAAAACTTGGCATACAACCTTTCTTTTCTCAACACTTCCAGAACTTCACGTAGATGTTGCTCGTGCTCTGTCTCACTCTTGGAGTACACGAGTATGTCATCAATGAATACTATGACCGACTTGTCGAGGAATGGTCGGCACACTCTATTCATCAAGTCCATAAACACTGCTGGTGCGTTTGTCAGGCTAAAAGGCATTACAAGAAACTCGTAATGGCCGTAACGCGTTCTGAAAGCTGTCTTCGGAACATCTTCTTCTCTTATCTTCACTTGGTGATAACCCGATCGTAAGTCAATTTTAGAAAAACATCCCGCTCCTTGAAGTTGATCGAATAAGTCGTCTATTCTCGGAAGCGGATATCTGTTCTTTACTGTAGCTTTGTTCAACTCACGATAGTCAATGCACATTCTCATTGTGCCATCCTTCTTTTTGACAAATAAGACCGGAGCTCCCCAAGGTGACGAACTCGGTCATATAAAGCCTTTCTCCAATAGCTCTTGGAGTTGTGCCACCATCTATTGCATCTCCGATGGCGCTAAACGGTAAGGTGCTTTAGCAATCGGTGTTGCGCCAGGCACAAGATCAATCCGAAACTCTACCTGACGATCGGGTGGTAACCCGGGCAAGTCGTCCGGAAAGACATCTGGAAACTCACGCACGATCTTCACATCTCCCAGCTTTGACTTCTCTAACTTGGCATCGATCACATAGGCTAGGAAAGACAAACACCCTTTTACTAAACACTTGCGTGCTTTTGCCATTGTGATTATTGCCACTTCACCCTTTCTCTTTTCACCATAGATGACAAAGACCTCTCCAGAAGGGTTGGGAATTCGAATCAACTTCTTGGAACATACGATCTCGGCCTGATTGTTTGACAACCAATCCATACCGACCACAACATCAAAACCCCCGACTAACATCGGCAGCAAATCGATCGGGAATTCTCTCCCTTCGATTCCAAGAGTACACTTCTTCAGAACTTCGTGGATCAGAACTTGTCTACCATCAGCTATTTCTACTACTAACGCATCCTCAAGACTAGTAGTGGGCATAGCAATTTTCTGACGGAACAATTCAGATACGAAAGAGAAACTAGCACCCGTATCGAATAAAATACGAGCAGGTACGGAGTTTAAAAGAAAAGTACTCGATACCACATCAGCGGATGCCCTGGCCTCTTCGGCCGTCATTTGAAACACTCGACCCTGAACCCTAGGAGGGTTCTCCTTCTTTGCTGGCGTGCTACCCGACACAAGCTTCGGGCAATCTCTTCTCACGTGCCCCGGTGCCTTGTACTCATAACAGACGAGTCCTCTGACCGGGCAATCTCTGACAGTGTGACCAGGCTTCCCACACTTATAACAAGTTTGAGAATTGGTGCTACAGTTATCGTGATGCTTGGTTTGACACTTCGGACACCACTTTGCTTCCTGGTAACTGTTGAAGTTGCGGTTTCCAACAAAAGGTCGAGCCCGCTTGGGAGGTATTGAACTGCTCTCCCACTTTCTCTTATCAGATACTACCACCGATTTCTCAGATTTTCTTCTTGCGAACATATCCTCCATGAACTGAGCTTCCTCCACCATCTCTCGGTGGTTAGAAGCTTTGAAGTTGTGGACCATAGATTGCATGTCCGCTGGCAAGCCGTTGAGATACGCTTTCATCTTGTCTTTCTCTGTTGGGGCAGCGTGCCCCACCAGACCAAGCTTCTCCATAAACTGACGGGTGTACTCTCTCACCGTCAGGTTTCCCTTCACCAGAGACCGGAATTCTTTCTCAATTCGGTCCATTGTTCTCTCGTTGCATAATTCTTCTAGCAACTTCTTCTTGAACTCGGCCCAAGACAACTGGGCCAACACTTCAGAAGAAAGAGTGGATTGGACGATATTCCACCAGATGAGTGCAGTGTCCCTCAGCAGCTGGGTACCGAACCGCACCCTCTGATCATCTCCGCATTCGGAAGAGCCAAAAGCTTGCTCAACCGCTCGGATCCACTTTACACACATCGCCGGGTCACCAGAACCGAAGAATTCTGGCGGTCCGCAACCCAGAAAGGACTTATAGGAACAACTCTTCCTATTCCCCGGAGCACCAGGAATCCTGTGCTCTTCCGTCGTGACCCTAATACCATCGCCTCCAGAACCTGCTACGACGTTCTCCACAACCGTCTCACTTCTCCGATTGTTTACATCGCGGTCCTCCATCGCTTTCAGCAGAAACTCTTGTTGCTTTGCCATCTCTTCTCTCATTACCAACATCACGCTGGCCAACAACTCGGACTGGGGATTAGCATCCCCGATGACTGGGTGAGACAAAGCCAGGTCTACTTGCGGAATGACCTCTGGCCCCCCACCTAGCTTTTGCTGAACGGGTGGTCGTACAACAACCTCAACTCCTTCCGGCTGACCCGCTGTAGAGGCTGTCGCTTCAAGACCATCAACACGAGTACGCGGTCTTCCGCGCGTACCTACCATACTGAACTGCTACACAGAGCAGAGGAAGAGATAAGAGAGAGATAGGAAAACACGAAAGGAAAACGTACTACCAGATTACCAATTGTCATATTAACAGCAATTCAAGCACTCTTACGTACAATATCCTCATAATAACATTAGCTAAGTGAAATTATGAACATACAACACATAATGGTTCTTGTCACCACCACTACAACGCCTGATAAACGTACTTTCCGTTGACTCTAAGACTAACCCAACTTAGAAGCTCTACCCAAATCTCGCGGATCAATTCTTAGTATACTCAGTCTAAGTCTATGTTAGATCTGATTTTATAGTAATCATTGTATTTATTTTACTGCTTTCAGTAGTGTTATCTGTTTTGTTAGTGCCTTGGGGTATTTAAGTCCCCTTGGCTTGTTTGTTTTGTAAGGAACCGTACACTGTTTGAATACAATTTCACTGTTGCATTGAAGCGTACTTTCTCTCTCTAGATTCTCTCTCTACGATCTTGTGATCTTGGTTCATCAATTGGTATCAGAGCCTCCAAGATATTGAGAGGATTGAGATTAGTGTATAATTGTTTCTGATTTGGTTGGTTAATTCGAGAATTTGATTGATTTTTGTTGTTTTTTCAAGAAAAATCTCGTTTTCTGGATTTTCACCAATTCCAGTCTGTTTTGTGATCGAATTGCATTGATTTTGATGATTTTAGATGCGTTTTAGTTAGTCGATCTATTCTGTTTCTTGTTGATTTGCTTAAAAACGTGATTTGGTGTTTCAATTTTGAGTTTGAATACATTCTGAAAAAGACGAGTTCTGTTGTTCTGTTCGTTTTGAATTTTGAGTTTCAGAGTGTTTTGATCGAAATTATCAGTTGAAATGTATTAAAAACATGTTTTCGATCAATTTTGTGCAAGTTGTTTGGGTTTAATTTCATTATTATGATCGAATTAGCAGAGTTATAGTCGAGTGTTAGAATGTGTGTCATTCATCCAGATGTGCGGGTCATTCATCCTGATATGCGTGTCATTCATATATGTTGTGTCATTCATACTAGTTTGCATATTACAAGTTTTTGAAGTATGCGGGTTATTCAAGATTTATGCGGGTTATTCATCTTATTAGTATGCGTGTTGTTCATAAAATCGTGTGCAACTAACTTTTGAGTGTTAGTGTTTTTTCTCAGGTTATTGATTCTCTTTTGGAAACGCATTTCTTCAAGTGCGTGTCTGCCTTAACACGCATTTCTTCAAGTGCGTGTCTGCCTTAACACGCATTTCTTCAAAGTGCGGGTCACTCTAAACACGCACAACTTCAAGTGCGTGCCCCTCAGGATACGCATTTCTCTTGGACGCGCATTTCTCTTAGACACACATCTCTAAGGAAAGCATCGAGTGACTTTCTAGACACGCATTTCTATCAACACGCATTTCTCTTGGAAGCGCATTTCTTTCAACACGCATTTCTTGGGTGTGCGTATCATCAAGGACCCGAACAGTTTTTATCTCTGAACACGTATTTCTTAGTTGTGCGGGTCTTCAAGACTTGGTCATTTTTCTGAATTCCAAATTTCTTCAAAATGTCTCTTCAAGCTCAACTGTACAAGAACGACCTCATGATGTCATTGGGGTCTGATACTCGCCCACCTGTGCTAATAAATGAGAACGAATTTGAACAATGGCAGGACAGGTTTATTAATTTCATCGAAAGGCAATCTAATGGAGAAAATATGATGAAAGCTTTGACTGAAGGTCCCATGGTCAAACCAAGGAAAGAATGAGCTGGAGACAAACCTGAAGTTTCTTAATACACTCAAACCTGAATGGGAAAAATCCTGTCATCGAATGAGGAATGATCCCATAATTTCCAAAATGCCCATTCAGGAAATGTTTGAAATTCTGATGTCTGATGAAGCCATGGTAATGAAGAAGAAATCTAAGTTGGATAAGCAGAAGCCAAAGACTATGGATCCAATCACTCTTTTAGCTAGCCAAATGGCTGAGCAAGCCTTGACTGAGTCTGCTTACGATGGGTCAACAGATGACGATGGCGAAGCATTGGAAAAAGCCATGATTCTTCTAAGTCAGAACTATCAAAAGAAATATCAGAAACGGTCAGGCTCAAACAATCTTCGTTTCTCTTATGGTTCAAAGAAGGTAGAACCTGGTTCTACATCAAAGCCTTTCTTTCCCAAATATGAGCCTGGTACAGCAGCTGAACCAAAGAAAGAAGAGAAAAAGGCTGTGACTTGCTACAACTGTGGCAAACCCGGGCATATTTCAAAGGAATGCAGAACGAAGATTGTGAAAGATGTGGATTTCTATAAGAAGAAATTATCTTTGACTGAGAAGAAAGCAAGTGGAACAATTTTGTTGGCTGAGGAGGAATATTGGTTGGACCACTCAGATAACGAAGCTGACAATATTGAGACTGTTGCTATGTGTTTTATTGGAGACGACAACAGTGATGATGAGGATGAGGAGACTTCAACCGATGAATCTGAGGTACCATCTGAGTTTGATTTTAATTTTATTTCTTCGCAAATGAATGTCATCACAAATTCTTTACATGACTTTCGTTCAAAGCTTATATCCGAAAAACGCGAAAATCAAGAAAAGTCTGTTCAAATTGAAAAGTTGAAGATTTCTCTGAGAGATGAAAAAGCTATTTTAAAATTTACAAAAGAGAAATTTCAAGAAAGAATAGAAGAGTTAGAAATTGAAAAACAGACTTCTCATGATTCTTTGTCTGTTTTGTCAATTTTAAATCAAGATTTTTCGGATAAAATATTTGAATTAGAAGAAAAGTTATATAAACAAAATCAAACTGAACAAACAATTCATATGCATAAACCAAGGGGCTATGAGTCGTTAAAAGAAAATTGGAGTCTTGGATTTAAAAATCCTCAGTTTTTAAAGAAAGTTAATATTGAGATTCCCAATTTTTATGATTACGATTGTCTTGGTCTTTCAAAATATGGTTCTCAATACAAACCTTTTTGGACAAGTGCTAAAGAGACTACTATTGAGGAAGATAAGAAACGGATAAACAACAAGAGAATGGAAGTCCCTTTCGTTTACACTCAAGAAAATGCAAAATATTTCCCTGAAAAAATAAAGAAGAAAAGACAAAAGTTAAACATTGTTTCTTCTACTAAATATTCTAGATCGAATGACTTCTTTGATTTAAATAAAGTTAATCCTAATAAGGACAAAATATCTCCAGTATCTTATGATACTAAGAGATATATACCTCCTTTAGTATTAGAATGTCAAATCTTTGATCTAGAAGAACAATTGGAAGAACAAGAGATTATGAGAAAAATTGAAAACGATGTCATTTTTTCTTTTATGACATCGAATTTTAAAGAAAATAATTATGGTATTATCAAATCTTCCATCAACTTGTGTTCATCTGATGTTTCTTGCTCTGAGGTTTATTCAAATAATCTAACTGATCAGTTTGATTTTATTGATAAAACTTCCTCTTCTAAATCAAATATTTTATCTAAAATTGTTGATGACACTTTTACGCTAAATGATCATTTCTATAAAACAAAGCGTAAAAGAAGAAGGTCAAAGAAGAAAAAGAAGAAAGAGTTTGATATTTCTGAAAATTCTAATTTTTCTGATTCATCTATTTCAGATAGGCCTTTGAAGAAGTCTGTGAAGTCTGTTTGGCAAAAGAAACAGAGATTTGAAGAAATTGTTTCTGTAGAGAATAAATGTGTAGATTTTCTTTGTAAACAAGACTCATTTGCCTTTTGTAATAAATCTACAAAATATTTTGTTGAGCAAATGTTTCAAATTTCAAAGAATATCTCATATTGTCTCTCTAGTTCTGATTCTGATTCTGATGATTGTGTTTCTTCTTTAATATGTGATGATGTTCATGCTTTATTTGATGAATCTCAGATGTTTTGGAAAAATAAATTTTTGAAAAAGAAAAAGGAAAGGACTAACAAGAAGGGACCCATATTTATATGGGTACCTAAATCTCAGTAATTGTTGATTGTGCAGCTAAATCAATTATGGTATCTGGATTTGGGGTGTTCCAAACACATGACTGGCAACAAATCTCTTCTTACAAATTTTAAAGAAAAATGTTGCGGTCGTGTCAAATTTGGAAACTGCGAGACGACTCCCATTCTTGGTTATGGTGATCTTGTTCAAGGTAACATAACTGTCAAAAGAGTAAGCTATGTTGAAGGTTTAAGTCACAATTTATTCAGCATCGGAAAGTTTTGTGATAAAGATCTTGAAGTCAGTTTCAAGTCTAAAAGAGTTGCTGTAAAGAATAATAGTGGCATGGATTTACTTGTTGGAAAGAGAAGATCAAATCTTTATACCATTAATCTTTCCGAAGTAAAGGTTCCATCAGATATTTGTCTTCTATCAAAAGCCTCTATTCATGAAAGCTGGGTGTGGCACCGTCGACTAGCTCATCTCAATTTCAAATATATGGATCGCTTGGTCAAGAATGATTCCGTGAGAGGTCTTCCAATCCTCCGTTTCCAGAAAGACCATATCTGTCAGGACTACGAGAAAGGAAAGATGAAGAAAGCTTCTCATAAGCCAAAGCCTGAACATTGCACTGCGGACGTTCTAGATCTAATTCATGTTGATTTGTGCGGTCCAATGAAGAAAAAGAGTATAGGGAAGAAGAAGTATGTTTTGGTTGTTGTTGATGATTACTCCATATATACATGGGTGAAATTTCTCAAATCTAAAGACGAGACACCCGAAATTCTCATCAACCTCATCAAAACTATTCAGACAAATAAGCAAAAGCACGTCAAAGTTGTAAGATCAGATAATGGCACAGAATTCAAGAATTCAACTCTTCAAGCATTTTATGACGATCAAGTTATACAACAACAGTTTTCTGCTGCAAGAACACCGCAACAGAATGGATTTGTTGAAAGAAGAAACAGAACGCTTGTGGAAGCTGCTAGATCTATGCTTGCTTATTCAGGTCTTCCTTTGTCTCACTGGGCTGAAGCCATATCAACTGCATGTCATACTCAAAACAGATCAATTCTACACCGCCGGTTCAATAAGACTCCATATGAATTGATGAATGGTATTAAACCCAACATCAAATATTTCAAGTCTTTTGGGTGTAAATGCTATGTTTTGAATGACAGAGATAATCTGAACAAATTTAGTCCAAAGGCAGATGAAGGTGTTTTTCTGGTCTATTCTTCTAACTCTGCGGCTTACAGAGTTTTTCTCCTCTCTACAAGAAAAGTGATAGAGTCAGTGAATGTCAAATTTGATGAAGCTGCAGATTTGGATTCTGGAAACTCGATATTACTGGAAACTCAATTTCTGAACAAATTAGTTCAGAACCTGCACTTCAGTCGACAAATCAGGGTCCTTCTACTTCTCTGTCTAATCTTTCTGATCCTGATTTTTTGTTTGAAAATTTTTATGATGATGTTCCTAAACCAAACACTGATAATGTGTCAAATGTCTTGAATCAGGAATCTGTAAGTGCATCTAATCCTAATTCCGCTGCATCAACCTCTGAACCTGATGTTGCTTCAGTATCTCCTGAAATTCAAGCCATACCTTCTTAACATCATCTTGATCAAGTCATCTCTGAACCACAAACTGCTGAAACTGTCCATGAGGAATCTGTAGAAGATGAAGTTTTTCCAGAAGAAAATGTTCAACAAGAAGTACAAGCTACGTCTGGCCAACAAGAGCTTGAATCTGATGTCATGGAAATACCTCCTACTCCAGTTGAAACCTTATCTGTATCATCTTCTGACATTATTCCATTAGAAGATCCTCCTCAACAAATAGAAGTGGTTCAAGAAGTTATTGATTCTCTCCCTCATACAACAAAATGGACAAGATCTCATCCAATCCATCAAATTATTGGGAATCCTCAAGCAAGTGTTTCTACTCGCTCCAGAACAGCTTCTTCCAATGAATGTTTGTACACTTGCTTCCTAAGAAAGATTGAACCTACCAAAGTTTTTGAAGCGTTGGAAGATCCAGACTGGATTTTAGCAATGCAAGAGGAGCTCAATCAGTTTGACGCACTCAAAGTATGGAAACTTGTACCACGACCAAAGGGTAAAAGTATCATTGGTATAAAGTGGATATTCAAGAATAAAAAGGACAAAGATGGTATCGTCGTTCGGAAAAAAGCAAGGTTAGTAGCCAAAGGATATCGACAAGAAGAAGGTATTGACTATGACGAAACATTTGCACCTGTCGCCAGATTGGAAGCTATTCGGATGTTGTTGGCCTTCGCTGCTTATCGCAACTTCACTGTATATCAAATGGATGTCAAGACAACATTTCTCAATGGCAAATTGAAAGAAGAAGTATATGTATCTTAGCCAGAGGGATTTGTTGACAAAGATCGTCCTGATTATGTTTATTTTCTTGATAAAGCTTTGTATGGTCTGAAACAAGCTCCACGGGCATGGTATGACGAGTTGTCAGCTTTCTTGGTCAAATCCAGCTTCACCAAAGGCTCGATCGATACTACTCTTTTCATTTATAGAACTAATCTTGATATATGCGTAGTACAAATATACGTAGATGATATTATTTTCGGTGCGACTAACAAATCTCTGTGTAATTGGTTTTCTGATTTAATGACCTCTAGATTTCAGATGAGCATGATGGGAGAAATCAATTTCTTTCTCGGCTTACAAGTGAAGCAGCTTCCAGATGGAATATTCATCAATCAGTCAAAGTACGTCTTTCACATTTTGAAGAAATTTAAAATGGACAAGTCTACCTCAATCGGTACGCCTATGGCTCACGGTGCCAAACTCGGACTGGATCCAGATGGAAAAGTTGTGGATCAAAAGACATACAGAGGGATGATCAGATCACTGATGTATCTTACTGCCAGTCGCCCGAACATAATGTTTTCAACGTGCCTGTGTGCTTGTTTTCAAGCAAAACCAAAATAATCTCATCTTTTAGCAGTCAAACGCATTTTTAGATATATTAAAGGAACTCCTTATTTAGGATTATGGTATCCTAAAAGTTCTGACTATAGTTTAATTGCTTATTCTGATGCAGATTATGCTGGTAATCAATTGGACAGGAAAAGCACTTCTGGTCATCTCCAGTTTTTGGGTGACAGACTGATAAGTTGGGCGTCGAAAAAGCAAAATTGCGTTTCAATATCAACAGCCGAAGCTGAATACGTCGCTGCAGCTAGTTGCTGTGCTCAAGTGCTTTGGATGAAAACGCAACTTCGCGATTACGGGATGCTATACAAGACTGTGCCAATATATTGTGAAAGCAAGTCCGCAATTGCGATATCAGTCAACCCTGTCCAGCACACCAAGACCAAGCACATAGACATGAGATATCATTTTATAAAGCATCACGTGGAAGAAGGTACTATTGAATTATATTTTGTACCAACTGAATATCAACTTGCTGATATATTTACAAAAGCTTTAGATGAAAAACGCTTTAACCTTTTGCTTTCAAAACTAGGCATGTTGAATTTAAAAGTTTAAATCTTTACAAATTTTATTCTATAAAGTTTAATATTTCAGATTTTCTTTCAGTTGAATAAAATGTGTGTCTAGGATCTTTTACAAGTCGCCTTGTTAATATTTTAAGTTTTATATGTTCAACGTTCAAATCTTTCAAACATCGAAAAGTCAGCAACATGTTTGACGCTTTAGATTCTGCTTTAAAGATATGTGAGTCGGCATATTTATGGTTTACTTTGCTTGAACAACCTAAGTGATCAAAATTGTAGATCGTAATGAAAATATGGGCTAAGCTATTCGATATAGATCTGAGTTATTGAGATGATTTTATTTTTAAGTTTTTAAAATACAGAAATCCTTGACTTTAAAAGTTTGTACCTGTGACCTTTCTGGTTTGGGAAAGTAAGTTCCGAGGGATGCTTGACATCTGGTTCCCTAAGGTCAATTGATCTGGGAGTGATCGAACAGAAATCCTGCAATAGAATCAGATCGAAAGTCATGTTCTACTGGTATGAATGGGTTTAGGATATGTCTATGTAGCCTTTCTGATCCGGGAAAGTAAGTTCAAAGGGGTGCTTGATACCTAGTCCCCTAAGGCCAACTGGTCTGGGAGCGGCTGACCCAAATCCTGCAATAGGGTCAGATAGAAAGTTACGTTTACGGTATGTTCTTTACTTAATGAACTCTTTGATTAAAAGATGCCAAAGAGCACAAAGCTTAAAAGATGCCAAAGAGCACACTCATGTGAAGATGCCAATGTGCACACAGCTAAAAGATGCCAATGAGCACACATCTCTTGATACTTGGTGATATATTTTGACCTGCGATAAACCTGTAATTTGTGAAAATCTTAATTCTTGATGACTTAGTGTCTGTACATGCAAAGTTCTTCATTTTATGTTTAGGATTACATTTTTCTTGAAGCTAATCAGAGATCGCATGCAAGCACACTGAATAGATACCTGTAAGTGTTTGAATCTGAACATGTCTTAACTTGATATATAATGAAACATGTTTCTGTATCCAACAAACTCCCGTTTGATTTCAACTGATTGATAAATCTGGGATATTCTACTGAGTAGAGTTTAATTTGTTTAGTGTTTAAAAGTTTATATATTCAGTTGTTACAAAATTTATATTCAATATGATCATCTTTAATATTGATGTCTTTATGTTTGCTGTCTGTGCTTTTGTCATATGGTCTGTGCATTTTTCAAGGGGGAGTGTATATCTGGTTTCTATTTCTGAGAATATTCTGTTTTTGAGGGGGAGTGAATATTACTGATTAATTCTTCCTGTGCTGATCAGAAATTCATAAGGTAAGTTTTTCTGAAATTACTATGCAAATGCTAAACTAATTTGTTAAATTTTGTGCATTTGTGTAGGGGGAGTAATGGGGGCTTTTCAGGTATTTTTTTTTTAGTAGTTATTTTTTTTTAAGTATTTTGCTTTTAGAATATATATAGAAGTAATAGTGTCTTTTCTTTTCTTTATTCCTTTTGAACTTGTTTTGACTATTCTTCTTCCCTCCATTATCTCTGAGTATTGTTCTTCCTGCGATCTTTACTGTACATTTCAGATTGTGATTTTGGAAAGATCAGGTATGTTTTTGCTTTCATTCTATGTTTGTAGTTCTATTATTGTTTTATTACTTTGTTTTGATTTCTTTCTAGGTTTCGTATTATGCGTTTTAACTGATATGCGATTATTTCATTGTTCATCAATTTCTAAAACTCAGATTCAAGTTGATTTAGATCGATTTGCGTATTGGGTTGTGTTTAGACCTTAAAATCGACTATCAGGTATGTTTTCTTTTACTTTAATTTCGTGTTTTGTGCTTTTAATTTTAGTTTTTGTGAATTTCAGGTTCGATCAGCCGTATTCTAGGGTTTTGGTTAAAAATAAGTGAACTATGCGTTTCACCTGTGACCCGCATAGTCTAGTATGCATTTCACTTGTGATCCGCATAGTCTAGTATGCGTTTCACTTGTGACCCGCATAGTCTAGTATGCGTTTCACTTGTGACCCGCATAAATAACTATGCGTTTCACCCGAGACCCGCATTCTTCTAGTATGTTTTGTTTTACTGTGTAGTTTACGCATCACTAAGAACACGCATAGTCTATTGTGCGTATCCTTAGTGACTCGCATAGTTGTGTTTTTCGTTGTTTCAGTATCATATGCATTTCCTTCATGACACGCATTCTTTCTTATGCGTTTCCTTCATGACACACATTCCCTCATATGCGTTCCCTTCAGGACATGCATACCTCATATGCGTTTCCTTCAGGACCCGCATTTCATACTTGGAATATTTTTCGTGTTTCCTGTTAAATGTTTATCTGTGTTTTGTTTCAGGTCATCATGACTTCTCAAACAAATACTGATCCAATGATTCAAGATGAGAATGTCATTCTTCAGGATCCGGTTGATCAGGCATCTCATGATACACCTATGCCGTCTGTTCCATCTGTTGGGGCTGATTTTTCCATATCAAGGCGAAATCCAAATGATGTGTTCCCGAACGTCATGTACATGCCTTATAAGCATAACAACTACTTTGTTGACTTTGATCGCATCAAGATTCATCCTGTCAAACGCACTATTCTTCGTGGACATCCGCTCTCTCAAGCTCTATGTTCAGTTGCCGATGTTCCGGAAGTCTACGTTCAGCAAGTCTGGCACACCATCACAAAGAACGAACTGGCACGTCCTCATCGATTTGATCTTCAAATTGATCAATTTGATTCATATCTGTCTTACAAGCGGTTAAGGTTGATTCTTGAGCTTCCTGAGCCTAATTCTAGACATGGACGGACAACATATGATCAGTTTCCATCTGAAGAAGAAGTGTTTGAAGGCATCAAACGACTAGGCTATGTTGGTCCACTGAACAGGGTTGTAGACTTTGACAAGTCTAATCTTCCTCCTGTCTGGTATTCTTTATTTTCTGTCATCAACAGGTGCTTAACGTCCAAACATACCGGCATGGATAGTTCTAGTCTTCACTATCTTCGACTGTTCCATGCAGTAGTCTATGACCTGCATGTCGACTACACGATTATTTTCTGGACCGAGCTATCTGAAATAGTGCAAGACAAGTTAACCAACAAGCGACGAAAGTTCATTCCTTTTATCAGGTTTCTCAAGCTGATTGTTAGAAGCATGTTTCAAAGTAATCCGGCAATTCCACGAAGATTATCTTGGCCGCAAGTTCCGGATACTGAGATGCTTTTCATTCAGAAACAGAAGAAGTCCTTCACATTTTCTATGACCATTCCTTATGGTCTTATTGCCAATTATGCTGACATGACCGATCCCAGTGTCATTGATTATTGTTTAGAAAATGACTTTGAAGAGGCTGAACAGGAAGAACCTTCTCATGGCACTCCAGCTGGTACTACTCATGAAGAGCAAGTTGAAGCAAATACTCAGGTAATAGAGACATATGTTGATTTTTCTTCAACACCACAAGATGTTACTACTCAAGCTGAAGCAACTACTGATGTTAGAAAAGATGTTAATCCTGATGAAACTGGAGTTGCTGATGATGATGAGACAAATGCTGAGTTTTCTGATGATGGTGAAAATACGACAAGTGATTCAGATGATGGTGATGATGATGCTGATCAATCGAACATGAAAGTGTATGAACGGAAAGTAAGAACTCCGGAAGTGGTTATCTCAACAGAAGTTATCTCTGATGATGATTCAGTTCCAGTTAATCCTTCAGTTGCACATCTTCAAGTAGATGAATTGGATACAACTTTTGATCAAGCCACAGCTTCGGTTCAAAGTCAAGCTCCATCAACTACACTTGAAGTTATTCAGTCTACTTCATCAGCTGTAGAGCTTACCTCTGATCAAGCTCGGGTTTGCACTGACAAATTCTCTACTTTGAATAATGTAATTCGACAGTTATCGGAGAGAATGGATGCTGAAAAGGAAGCACAGATTCTGAAGTTCAAAGCTATATTCAAAGGGAAGATGCCTGAAATTGATACTTTAGTGATTCCTACAGAAATTCCATTCAGACGTCCATCTGGGGTTGTTCTAAGAGAGCCGTCTTCTGCTGTTCAATCTTCTGCTCCAGCGATCATGTCTATTCCTCTACCTCCGTTGATTACACAGTCAGCTGGAATTTCTTCATCTACTCATATACTTGTGTCTTCTTCTATCACTCCAGTATCAGATCTTCCTACTACAGAGTTGACAGATTTGCTCTATGCTCGACTTCTTTCTATGTCGCCACCAGAACATCAGGATCAAGATCTTCTTTCTCTGCTTCGGAACTTTCAACCTACGCAACCTCCAGTTTCTTCATCTGAATCTGACAGAATCTATGTTTCATCTACTGAGTTTCAAGCATTCAGATCGGAAGTTCAATCAAGTTTTGCTGATCTTAAATCGTTTATATCTCAAACTTTCTCTGATTTATCTTCCAGTCTTGATATTCATGAACAAAGCTGCAGAACTGAGGCCGGTCCGTCTCTTAAACGAAGACATGACCAAGATGATCCCGATCATCAAGGTCATGAGGGGGAGATGGCAAAGAGACAAAGAACAGAAGGGTCTTCTCAAGCACGAGAAGTTGTTCAAGAAGATGTGGCTGAAGATAGAGAAAAGCCTGCTGATACAGTTCAAGATTGCAGTATCCAAGACTTAATGGATGCTATGATTGACAATGCTGATGTAACTGCTTTGCATAATGAATTTAATTTGTCTGAAGCAAATTTTAATAATATGCAAATTGTAGTTTATGTGGATCCAGATGTCTCAGGTAGAGCTCATGAAGTTGAAGAATCAGAAGCAACAAATGACATGAGATCTTTCTTCGCGAACTTCATTGAGATGAATTCAGATGATGATGAAGAAGTTAGATTTGAGAAAGTTGCTCAAGTTAAAGAAGAAGATTGCAACAATATCATCATATTATCTGATACAGAGGATGATTCTGTTTTCATGGATGCAACAGATACAAAAGAGGCTGAATTATTATATGTTGATCTTCCGAGTCAAGGTGAGATTCCAGAAGTTGATCAACCTTCGTCTACTCCAGTAACTAGTTCTGCTCTGACAACCAATATTCCATAAAGTGCATTTGAAGTTGGTGAGTCGTCTAGAGCTCAAGTAGTTATTCCTTCTTCTGAACCAGTAATTCCTCCATCTCTTCTAGAAGAAGGAGAAGCTTTAACTAGACAGCAAAGGCAGCGAAATCTACAGCAAAGATATATGGCTTCTATACTCAGAACTGCTTTTCTGGAAGATATCCAAAGCAACATCTTTGTTTCTAGAAGAAGGACACTCAATTTATATGCCATTCTTGGAGTAGAGAAAGAATCAGAAGCTTATCAGCATGAATACTTAACTTTTATCAAATGCCAGCGCAGAAGGAATAACACTGTTACTTCTCCTCATCTAATAGTTCGAGTTCTCAGTGTCACTATTTGTAAGTTTATGAATATTTGGTATCCAAATCTTGAAGTGGAAAGAAGAGACTGCAAGCGGTACATCTTTTCAGAGGCAGATTTCGTTGATCTTTCAATAGATGATGGTGAATTCCTATTTGATCACTTCAGGAATCTTTATCACCGAACTCAGGATGTTTCTCAAACTCTTTATGTTCTTAAACGATTCATTCGACGACAGATCCGATTTTATCGTGTTTTTGACTTTCAGATGGCCGTCGAAAGTTTTCAGCCTGTGGTTAATCTGGAAAGACCCAACCGGAGTTTGCAGAATCTAGAATCTTATCCGTTATTCACCATTATCGAAGATCCATACGGAATAGTATACAAGAACAACTCAAGTGAAAAATGCTTTCTACGATTTGATGAAGTTGGATATTACTCTGATGGAACTCTAAAGGTGATCAAACTTTAGTTGGAGCATCGTTTGCAAGAGGCTAGAAGAAAGTTTTTGGAAACAAGAAGAGAGTCATATATGTTTGAAAACGATGAAATTCGTCTGATCCATAGATCTTTGGACACTATTCAAGACAGACTGAATCTCCGTTCAACTCTGCGACGATTTGAAGTGTTAGTTGTGCTGAACAGACTACGTCAACGAGAAGAACGTCAATGATCTTTCAAAGTCGTCTAGATGGTCAATGTTGTTTTTGAAGATTGTTTTTGAAGACCTCGGCGCCAATGATTACTAAGGGGGAGATTGTTAGATCTGATTTTATAGTAATCATTGTATTTATTTTACTGCTTTCAGTAGTGTTATCTGTTTTGTTAGTGCCTTGGGGTATTTAAGTCCCCTTGGCTTGTTTGTTTTGTAAGGAACCGTACACTGTTTGAATACAATTTCACTGTTGCATTGAAGCATACTTTCTCTCTCTAGATTCTCTCTCTACGATCTTGTGATCTTGGTTCATCAGTCTAGACATCTTATATTCATGCCTAGTTCGCTTAAACCTGGCTCTGATACCAACTTGTAACACCTCAAAAATCAGAGTAAAATAAAACCTGGAATCCTGGCAACATGACGAAAATATTGCAATTAACTTCCCATAAATGGGATCAGTCCTTAAGACTTTACAAAACCAGTACAGATAAAGGGTTCATCAACAAACTAATCTAGATCCCTATATCGAGATTTCATCAGTTGACAGACCACAATTCATCAAAAGAATGGGACTTAACAAATGCCCAAATACAACACTAGATAACTCAAAAAAAAAACTCGAGACTCAAAACTCGTCTCTCCAAAAACCTGGCAACCCACCGCTAATGGAAACCTGTTACACATACCGTTTGAGAAAAAGTGTCAGACTTAAAGCCTGGTGAGAACATACAGTTTATAAAACTCAAATGATAAAAACTTTTGTATCAAGATAATATTTCCAAAGAGGTTAAATCTACAATTTAAGTCCTTGCCACAACCGGGCTTTTCCGTTATAAACATTTATAAAAGGACCGTCAATAAAACATTTTACCAAGGATTGTGGTGTAACACAAAGTTAGGCCAAAATCCGAGTTACGAGCTAAACAATTGGAATCCGAGGATACGAACACAGAAGTCCGTGCTTCAACGTGAGATCAAGCCCCAAGCAAAACCAATGTATACTCCTTCGCTAGGATCACTATGAACCATGGCTAGTATCCGGCCTCACATAACCGTACCAAGTTTCCCCCGAGGAACATGTGACCCATAGCTACAAATTTGGGGAATATGACATCCCAACAATACAGTCGACTCAAAACCTAGGGATCCGCTAGTAATGGTACAGACTCGTCACAACAACATATGTGACCAACCATAAATAAACATATGGTATAAATACATTTTATAAACAAAATGTTATTTCCAGATCAACTTCTGGTAAGAATGAAAATCATTAAAAAGGAGCTCTTAAATATTCTTTTCGCATAATCGCATAACGTGTAAGTAAAACATCATTTTACTTTAACAGGATAAGATCCAAAAGGTAACTTTTGATATGTGTAAAGTTTAAAATGATAGTAGGAACTCACCTCTGTTTCCTTCTTCTTAACGAGCGCTACCTATGACAACACCGAAAGAATCGGTAAGTCGAAACACAGATAACTCTTCCGCTACCTGACTTAGAACTCAAAATAACAGAAGCTAACAACTAACAGAACCTAATCCGGTCGAACACGAAATCCGGTCGAAGGCATACCGGTCGAATACACTCTACCGGTCGAAGCATCTTCCGGTCGAAGCATCTTCCGGTCGAAAGGCACTACCGGTCGAAGCATCTCCCGGTCGAACACACACCGGTCGAGTACATCCTACCGTTCGAACACTCACCGGTCGAATGCATCTTCCCGGTCGAACACAAACCGGTCGAATGCATTTTCCCGGTCCTTAGCATATCCGGTCGTCTTATTCACCAAGAACATGCCGGAGATGCTGAACCCAGATCCAAATCGAAAATACTCAGATCTCGAAATGGAACGGTTAAAAACCTTCACAACGAGATTCTACACGGCTAAAAACATTCGGATCAAAGCATTAAGCTAGATTCGTACCTGGATTTGTCCGAATCGATCGAACTCTTTTTCCACCTGTTTCTCTCTTTCTCTCTGGCTTCTCAAACACGATTCAGATCAAAATGAGATATTAGAAAATATCTCAGATTTGATTTCTATTTATATAGACCAAGTTACAAATTACCCCCTTGAACTTTGGGTAAAGGTCAACTTTCTACCCAACCCCAAAATTCAGGGTGTTACAAGCTCGTTCAGCAATGTGACAAATCTGTCATAAGTGGCTTCGAGTGACTCTCTAGCTTTGGCTTTGAACTCTTCATAATTATTCAAGCAGGTGGATACTTTGAGCTGGTTGCCGACTTTAGATCCGATCATCATCTTCTCCAATTGATCCCACATTTGCTTACCGGTAGCGTTGTAGCTGTCAATCTTGACATATATTTCATTCGGTATGCCTTGGAGAATAAATGATCTTGCCAGCTTGTCACCCTTGTGTCTGTTCAACTGATCTTCTGAATATTCACCAATCGGTAATTTATACACTGTCTCTTCTTCTTGACCATTTTCTCCAGCTACAGTGAGAACCTTGGTCGGAGGTGTCATGATCCCGTCTTTCAGAGATTTTCTGATTTCATCTCCCAAATCATGTCGATTAATGAAGTCCAAAAATCTATCCTTCCATTGCTCGTACTCCCCCTTGAAGAGTACTGGTGGCTTCACATCTGTTCCAATAGCAAGAGCTTCCCGAGACATCTTTACTTATACGATTAGTATCAAACTTATCTGATATGAGACAATCAACTGGATGAGATCGTTAGAAATCAAGATAAAATCACACAATACTGAAAATCGTAGAATGAAATTTAGAAAAATCTGATCATGAACAGAACTTTATCCCCCTTCGCAGACTTAGCACGGTTAGCGGGTGGGGTCAAGGGGCAACGTCCTTGCGGGGGTATGGGGGCAGCGCCCTAGAGAAATTTTTTTGACATTTAGAAGCCCTATAACAGTTTTCAAAAACCGACCGATATACTGACCGGGGATATGATTCGACCGGTAGAGAGTTCGACCGGGACCTTGTAAAGACCGGTAGAGAGAAGACCGATAATGTGCAAGACTGGATGGTTGTTCGACCGACACTAATCAAAGATCGATATGTTCGACCGATATACTTCGACCGGAAAGGGATAAGACCGATAGAATGCAAAAGCTTCGACCGGTATTGTCTTTGACCGGAACACGGTCTTAGACCGGAATAGGATATGACCGGGATTGTGTGTGTACCGGTCGAATGCTATAGACCGATAAAAGGTATTCGACCGGAAGTGTAAGGCCCGATATAGTTTGACCGATAATGTGCTTAGACCGGGGTAACCTGTGAGTGTACCGATCGAATGCTATAGACCGATAAAAAAGGTATTCGACCAGAAAAACACAAAGACCGATATTAACAAAGACCGATATGTTCTTGAAACAATATCGACCCAGAAACCAGAAATCAGCCCAGAAAACACTCGAAACCTCGAATTAAACAACCAAACTTTGCTAAAACGTTCAAATAACCAACAAGAACAGATTCCAATCAATTAATTTCAATAAAAACCATCTATGAAGGATTCGATTGAAGACACAGTGTTAACTCCGTGAACGAACCCAGAACAGCAAATTCAACAAATTGATAATCAAAATCGATGCAATAATCAAATCAAACAATACCCAATCACTATAATAGATAAAACAAACACAATCCAACCAATAATAACTTGAATGAACAATCACACAATAAAAATTATGAATCTTTGACAGAAAACAGAACCAAACAAAAAATTATTCAATTCAATATGTACTTGCTCTGATACCAATTGTGTGTCCCAATACGTAATCATTCAAACAAGTAAACAATAAGCAATAACGATAATGCAAACCTGATATGATTAATCAAACGATTCAACAGGTTACAAGCTTGAAATCAATATCTCTCTTTCTCTCTGTCTTGTTCACGGCGCACCTCCACCAAGCAGACCTTTCTCTCTAATTGATATTTTCTAATTAAGCTCCTTAACCCTAATTACAACTAACCTAATCATATTTATACATAGGCTAACTAAGCCTAATGGTCTTTGCAAGGCTTTGCCCAACAACCTAAAACAAACTAATTTAACTAAAAAATTAAAACTAACTAATAAATAAAATACGTAAACAAACTTTGACTATTTATTACAAAAGGACCCTAGACTATTTGTTGAGACGACTTTATCGGCTTTGACTTCAGATTTCCATCTTCAGATAATTATGATCTTGAATCCAATAAATATGTGCTTTAACAAAACCCTTGTTTTCTATACTCTCCAAGCTCCCATTCTCTATCTTCTTGTGCAACCATCTTAGTGTTTCTTAAGTTTGTTTAGATTAGGTTCTACTTAATCTTATTCCGCAACAGACTTGTAAATTGTGTTTGATTTATCAATAAACAATTTATTAAACTTAAAAATTATGTGTTTGTATTCAAACCCCCCCCCCCTTCTACAAACTTGTTAAGCATCTTCGAGACCAACAAGCCTTTCATCTGTACGGTATGCAATTGTGCATACAAATAATTTGTAACATGCACACGTGTATAAAAACTAAAAAATAACTTAATTTACTTGTATGGATAAATGCATACCGTCCAGATCAAGGGCTACCAAGATGTTCCCCAATTTTTCATTTTTTTGAGGTTTTCTCTTGAACATCCATATATATATATATATATATATATATTTAGAGAGATAGAGAGAGGTGGGTTCATACGAGAACGATATTTATTTAAGAAAACAAGAAAAAGGTCGAGTACATACAAAATCACATGTGACAAAGTCACGGGAAAAGTCGCTCGTGTCCCATTTTCCGGGTTAATGCCGAATCACATATGACTTTGTACATGATTTGTTGTTTTTCTTGTTTTTTTAAATAGTTAGCGTTCTCGTTTGAACTTTTATCTCTCTCTCTCTCTCTCTCTATATATATATATATATATATTGAAGTATATATTTAATAATAATTAACTAATTATATAATAGGTTTAAATTTTTATTCTTACCAGAACCCAACCCTCTCTCTCTCTATATATATATATTATACTTTAAATAAGAACTGGATATTAATTAAAATTTTAATAAAAGTAAATATGAGAATGTATTAACTAATAAATTTTTTTACGTAAAATAAAATATTTACGATGTAAACGTTATTATTATAAATTGAAGATTAATAAAAATTAAATATTAAGCTAAAATCGTATTGTAAATCAACAAAAAACAAAAAATAAAATGAAACATTAAAATCATGATGTATCTCGCTGCATTATACGAGTACGATTATAGTAAATTATAATATCTAAAAATTTGAAACTCAGAGAATAAAAAAAAGGTACGAAACTGAAATTTTTTGAAAATTTTCAGAATTTTTTAAAAATTGAAGGGATTTACCATCCACAAACGTGCCCTAACCAATTCTTCCCGGTTTCTTTCCCTATTTGCCTCCCATCAACCACAACATCCACATCGCTCCTCCTCACCGTGCTGGAGAAAAGAAATGGACCATAATGTTTTTTCACGGCGCCTTTTGGCCATGCCATTTAAGTTCCGTTGCCGACATATAACAAATCACCCCTTGATTTACAGTGTAGTGGCAGAAATAGTAGTCGTGCCGATCACTCTAACCACAATAAAAGGCATGTTGTTTAAGGTTAGTTACATGGGTTTCTTCCTTCATTTGTTTAATTCAATTCATGAACTAATTACCGTGTTTGTCTATAAATCCAAGCATGCAAAAGATGAATTAAAGGAATTGACTATTGGAGGATGAGAGAAAGCAGTTTGTAGGAAAAGGACAATAAGAACATGGTGTTTGTAGTCATATGAATAATGATCGGAATAGCAATATATATTAATTTCATTTTCTCTTTCGTGTTCAATTAATGTTATGTGGATGAGAAATTGAACACATGACTTGATTTACCGTTACCAAATGCTGAAGAGAATTAACACAAATAGCAAAAAGGTGCAGAATAATGCTCTCTAATAGATGGGTAACAGAAGTTGGGTAGATAAAATATTCATGTACAATAAAGGTAGTTTGATTGTTTCTATATACATCTTGGTTTTTATTTTGATCACTTCTTTTTGAATTTTTAAATACCTGTGTGTGAGTTTTTTTTACTAGAGGACCTATAGAGGATGAATGACATAGTTCAGGGGATGGTAATATGAGTTTGGTTTGCTGGTTCAGTAAGAATTCATTACCAATGGAGGTGTTATCAACAGTTTGGTAATCACACCAAATTTTCCAGCCCTTGCTACATTACATGTTAATAAGCACATGTTAAATCGGTTTGTATCAACTATGCTATTAAAAAAATGTATGCAAAAGGGACAATCCTATTTTTGCAGATTATAATAATTTGTGCCGCTTAATTTATGTGATTAGACTCGAATGAAGAAAGCATCGATCGACATGACCTCTCTTAGTGGTCGTTTACTAAACACTTGTCAGGTAAGCCCTTACCTATGTCATTTATCTTATTGATTGAGTATGGCAAACACCCAAAAGTTTACCCAATTTAAGCAAGGACCAAGAGTCTTACTCGATAACAGTCAAGACAAGGACCGAGAGTCTTATGTCTGATCAAGAAGTTAGAGAGGTTTATGAAAGTTTTGAAGTCTTTGTTGTCTCTTGTTTGGGATTTAAAATGAAATTGAATTTCATTCTATATAATTTATAAATAATTATAAATAATTTCGTTCTTATCCCTGTGATCTGGACAAGAGAGTTCCACATGGAAAGAAGGAGATTGGTCTTGATGTGGTGGTATGGTGGGACAAGAGCGATTATGCCTGAGATAGAGCCTACTCGCGTATTCGAAGCTCTTGAAGATCCTGATTGGATTGTGGCCATGCAAGAAGAACTCAACCAGTTCGAGACACTGAAAGTTTGGAGACTCGTGCCACCTCCAGAAGGAAAGACAATTATTGGTACTAAATAAGTGTTTAAAAACAAGAAAGATGAAGATGGTATCGTAATTCGCAATAAAGCCCGACTTTTGGCAAAAGGATACCGGCAAGAAGAAGGCATAGATTATGATGAAACATATGCACCAGTTGCACGCATCGAGGCAATCAGAATGTTTCCCGCCTATGTTGGACCAAGAACTTCACAGTCTATTAGATGGATGTGAAAACACCCTTTCTGAATGGCATTCTAATAGAAGAAGTGTACATTTCACAACCAGAAGGGTTCATCAACGCTGAAAAGCCAGATCATGCCTATATACTTGACAAGGCCCTTTATGGACTAAAACAAGTCCCTAGAGCATGGTATGAAGTACTTTCAGAGTTTCTAGTCAAGTCTAGATCTTCGAAAGGTAAAATCGATACTACTCTTTTCATCAAGAAAGAAAAAGGCGATATTATTCTGATACAGATTTCTGTTGATGACATGATTTTTGGTTCAACAAAACCTGAGTACTGTAAAAAAATTTCTACCCTAATGGTGTAATGTTTTCAAATGAGTATGATGGGATAAATGAATTTCTTTCTCGGATTACAAGTTCGACAATTTTCAACGGGGATTTTTATTAATCAAGCAAAGTACATTTATGATATTTTAAAGAAATTTAAAATGGAAAATGTTACTCCTATAAGTACCCCTGATGGCACCTGGAACAAAGATCGAGGTTGATGTAAATGGAAAAGTTGTTGATCTTAGAACCTATAGAGGCATGATTGGTTCTTTGATGTACTTGACGTACAGTCGTCCTGATATTATGTTCTCGACATGTTTATGTGCGAGATATCAGGCCAAGCCTAGAGAGTCACATCTTTCGGTTGTCAAAAGAATTTTTAAATATCTAAAGGGAACCGCAGATCTTGGTTTGTGGTATCCTAAAGATAAAGGAATCGAACTTACAACATATTCAGATGCAGATCATGCAGGTTGCATGTTAGACAGGAAAAGTACTTCGAGACATATACAATTCTTGGGAGATAAGCTCGTGAGTTGGGCTTCAAAGAAACAACTCTGTATCTACTTCAACAACTGAAGCACAATACGTAGTTGCGGCTAGCTGCTGTTCTCAGGTGTCATTATTATGGCTTCCATTACATCAAAATCCCGATTTACTGCGATTCAAAGAGCGATATCGCTATTCCTACAAACCCTGTCCAACATACAAAAACGAAGCACAATGACGTGCGATATCATTTTATCAAAGATAATGTAGAAAAAGGTACGGTTGAATTTTACTTTGTAAACACGGATTATCAGCTTGCTGATAATTTCACCAAGTCATAGGACGAAAAGAGATTTAATTTTCTCATATTGAAATTAGGCATGTTGAATCTCAAAACATAATCCGTTTTTACCTCGTACAGTTTGTCTTATGATTTTTCTTCATGTATTTATTTTTACTCTAAATGATATCTGCACTGAAGGTTGTTCATGATTTCAGAGGGAGTGACTCATAAGAAAAGATGATCATTATTCAAGGGGGGTTAGAATTAGAATTAGAGTTTTTGCATTTGATTTGTACTGACAAATTTTATTAATGCATAATTTCAGGGGGAGTAAGAACAATGA
This sequence comes from Arctium minus, assembly GCA_954870635.1. NCBI lineage: Eukaryota > Viridiplantae > Streptophyta > Magnoliopsida > Asterales > Asteraceae > Arctium > Arctium minus. Next base: position 43,611,680 of record OX941089.1, on the reverse strand, counting down.
TTTATGATTAAATCAGATCAAAACTCATTCTTAAATGTTTTACTTTTACTGTTTTACTTTCAATAAGTTCTGAATAAGACTTTGTTACTTTGATGATTTTTTTTTTACTTTATGTAGATTTTGAGGGGGAGCTTACAAGATTATATTCACATAATAATGACTTAAGAGGAAATCTAAGGTTTGTATATTTTTTGACCTTAATCTCAAAATGTTTGAAAGAAGGACGATTTTCAGACATGAAAACATATTTTCTTAAATGTTCAAACCACTTCTCGATTCTCAAAAAAATTTCATGAATTTAGAAGTGTGATTTTTAAATGTTTTCATACATGAGCATTATTGATTTATTATCCATGTGTTTCCAAATATTAATACTTGTGTATTCTCTTTTCCATATACTCTCAAGTATTCATACACACCAGTTCAGTTTTTCTTATTGATATTTGTTATTACCATGTCTCAAAATGACACAATTTTTCGATGGTAGTACACCCCATTTGAATCTCATTGTTGTTAAGCGTATATTCATTCAAACATAAGTGATTCTTTCATGATTGTTTATATTTGTTCATATAGACAAATTCCAATTCTTATCATTCATATTTGATCTTTTTGACACATTGTCAGATTCTCAAACAAGTCTTTTGTATTCATTTTATACATTCAAATATACTTAATATGAGAAAATCTTCAAAGTTTAAAATGCTCAAATAATCATGAAAAATTTTTGAGCATACATTTATCTGACATTGTGACTTATATTTATGAGCTTTAAATGTTCATGTTAAACTGTTGAACATTATTCTTTTTATGACAAAATTTTCATGGGATCAGTGTGTGAGCTTAAAGAGCTTCTATGGATACACGTTCACCAGTGTTTCCTACCCAAGAAGTTATCCTTGAGTGATTGAGGGGCGAGGGGTCATACATCAAAGAATGGGGGAGGAAGTTCATCCGGTTGAACAACGACAATGTTCTGAGCGAAAAAATGGAATAGAGAGTTTGGTTAGAAGTGAGCATAATGATAAAAAGAAAGAGGGTGTGAGAAATGATTTAAAAGAATATGAGAACTCTGCACCAACTACTTTCTGAGTCGGGCAGCCACATTACTGATTGTTTCACAATTTTTTCGGAAAGATCATTGAAATAGGCAGTGAGCCCATGCCAACTCTTGACTTAACCCCACCAACCAATCATTTCTTTTTCAACAAAGAAATATTTCATATTTTCATGGGGACGCAACATATATGCTATTTGATCTTCACTCGGAAGATTTGGATATTGAAACAGAAGGAAAATTTGCCCCACCTTCGCACTTCTATCATGAACATTGAGTCGTGGAAAACTAGTTGTGTCTTAACAGTTTACTCATTTTGGAGCCTAATAAAGCACAAAATGTTTAAATTCTTTCATACACAAGCACATACACATAGAGAATATGTTTTTCTGTCTGAACGTTCATAGAAATTCCTTGTGTTTTCGATGATTGAATAGAAGCCCTGGGGAGTGATCATCAATAAAGCTCCTTGTACATTATTCATTTGTTGATTCAGGATTTACCACTCTATTCTAAATTTGAAAAGATTCAGAATCATTATGAATTGATGGGTGTTACTTTATCAGTTGGAAAGATCAGAAGGTAATTGGGTCAGAGATTGAACGAAACATTTCTTGATGTTTTGACGATGTTAATGCTCACATTCATCAAAAAGGGGGAGATAGTATCAAGAAACGACATATTGTGAAAGTTCAATTTCAGAGATATGGGGTGAAATATACAGAATGAAAGAGAAAGTTCTAGATTTCAAGAATGTTCAGTGAAGATTATAGAAATTTTCTTTGAAGATTACTTGAAAAATGAAAGTGAGTTAAAGTTGGAGATAATTTCTTTTCTGAAGTCAATATCAATTAAGAAATGGGGAGATTTTGTTTTTGCTGAAGATGATCTGAAAGAAAAGTTTATTACAGACTTTGGGGGAGATTGTATTTGTTAAAATTTGAACATATTCCAACAAGAGGGGAGATTTATATTCAAGGGAGATTGTTGTTATCATTATTCATCCCAAAGGGGGAGATTGTTCTTTAAAGCTAAATTTTATTGCAAGTGTAATATCAACTTTCTGAGAAGAGAAAATTTATACAAAGAGGAAGATTATCAATCTTTCTTAAGAAAGGGGGAGATTGTTTGACAAATCTATAAAGGGAAAGATTGTTCGTTGTAGCTGAAATTCTTTTTGAAAATGATCTTGAATCCAAAGGGGATATTGTTAGTGCATATTTTTTTATCTTCAAGATCATTAGTCAAAGCCTTATTGTAAAACTCAAAGTCAACAATTTCAAAGACAAAGTCAAAGGAGCTTGAATGAAAAGTCAACAAGCTACTTAAAGTGAAAGTGAAAGTCAAGTTAGTTAGTTTGTTTAGTTACTTTTGTCTTTGTAAAGTAGTTAGGCATAAATAGTTTTCTTGTTTCAATATGTCATAAGGAGATTCATTGTAAACATTTTAGAGTGAGAAATATTGAGAGAGAGAGAGAGAGAGTGTGTGTGTGTGTGTGTGTCAGTGATTTGTAATTCACATCTTGAGATCAATACATATGGCACTTGGAGCATCATTGTGTTCATCTTGATTACTTGCATAAATCTGGGAATAACATAAATGAAAACGATAGACTTGTTTGAGAATCTGACAATGTATCAATTAGATCAAATATCATGAATATGAACATGAAAAGGTTAGGGTATCAAAGAAATTGACAGTGTTTATATGAACAAATATAAACGATATTGAAATGAACGCACAAATTTTGAAATGATGTTCAATGCTCAACAATATTAAAAGCAAACGAGGGTATTGCCATCGAAATATGTTTATTTTTGAGACGTGATAATAACAAAGTCAATAAGAAAGACTGAACCGATGTGTATGAATACTTGACAGTATATGAAAAGATAATACACAAGAATTTATCTTTACAAACACACAGTCAGTTAAACAGTAGCACTCCAATATGAAAAATATTTAAAATCACACTTCTAAATTCATGAAATCTTTTTAAGAATAAGAAGTGGTTTGAACATTTAGAAAAAAAATCCATCCTTGAAAGTTGTTCTTCTTTCAAACAATTAGAGATTAAGAATTAGAAATACTTACATTCATTATAGAATTCTTAATTCCCCCTTAAAAATTGCATAAAGAAATATGAAAATCATTGCTCTCCCCCTTGAATTATCATCCAAATAAAATATTAACTCCCCTTAAATCAATATTGAACAGATAAGCTCCCCTGAAATTTTGCATCTGAAAAAAAAATAAAAAAAAATGTCAGTAGGAAATATAAGCAGTAATACTCCCTTTGAAAACTGGTCCTCTTAGACATAAATTGAATTATTCAGAAGCCATTGTTCTTTGAGGTACGAATTCTAAACTGTTGTGTTTAGAAGTCTTTCTTGATCTTAGAAGATCGAGTCTTGAGTTGAGTTACTCAAAAGTCATTGTTCTTACACCCCCTATACATGAGATGACTGCAAAACAAATGGAGTAGCTTTTGGTGTCCACTGAAACGTGGGTCCATATCTGTTATTTGCAGTTATTTGGGAAGTAATACTATATGTTCCATACCAATGATGAACATAATCTTTATGAACAAAATCATTAGTTCTACAGTAAGAAGAACAAATTTTCTTTTGAGCTAATCTCATTAATTGATTTATAGAATAAACAAGATCAAGTTTAGCAAAAGATTTACCTTTGGAAGCATTGTTCTTCTTGTTCACTTGAAGCATAAGAATAGCTGACTTTGAAGTATCTTTCTCAGAAGATAAGTCTTTTATTTTCCAAACCATCTTTCCTTTCTTGAAAACATTTTTATCTTTAGGCTTAGAAACATAATTACCTGAACTATGAAATAGAGGATTATTAAAGAGATTAGAAGGAGAAAGTTGATCTGTCAAAAAGCTTTTCGTTTTTGAAGAAATGTTTGCATAAAGTGAACTTGAAGCAGTTTTAAAAGAGTGTACAGAACCAGTTAAGTCATCATATGGAGACTGAACAATAGTATCTCGACTAGCTTGTTCAGATAACTCAACCTTAAAATTTATGTACTTAAGTTCTTTTATTCTGTTAAGCAAATCATCATTTTCTTCAAATATCAAATCATATTTATTTTGTAAACCAGACTTTACTTTCTGCTCCTTCAGAATTTCTATAGATAGCCCAGATAATTTCTTTGTAAGCTTAAAAATTTTAGCCTCAAAGAGTTTTCTTTCATCCTCAAAATCTTTTTCCAAAATCTTTCTTTTCTCAAATATTTCGTTGAAAATCCCAACATTTTTCTTCTCAAAACCTTTCTTTTCCTTCTCAAGAACAACTTTCTTCTCTTGAAAATCTTTTCTTTCTTTCTTCAATAGAATCTCTAAATCAGAAATTTTTTCTTGAATAATCAACAATCTTTGCATCAAAAGATTTTCGTTTAATTTCAAATACCTTTCTTTCTTTCTCAAAATTGTCTCTATCAATAATCAAAACTTTCTCAAAGTCTGATATCTTATTAGAAAGTTTTGCACACTTAAGCTCAACTGCTTTCTTCTCTTCAACTGATTTTGTTGAAAAATCAGAAAACTTCTGTGCGAAAGCTTTTCTTCTCGAACACCCTGGGCTGCTTTTCAAAACAAGACGAATAAATAACTGTAGGTTTTGCAAGTGTCACGAACTTCGGGTTTGATCTTACATTCCATTTTTTATTATCAAACTCTTTTTGTTCAGATAAATTCTTTTTGAACAAATTATTTTTCATATCATTAACCTGTTTACAAAGCTCTTTGTTTTCTTCCAAAGATTTATCAAGTTTGAAACGAAGATCACAATTATCATCTTCAACTTCTTCAAGAGTCTTTTGTAAATCAGATATTTCCTTTTTAAAATTGGATGTTTGACGAACCACGGAGTCAGACTCTATCTTGTTCAAAATAGGGACAGATTCTGATGAATTCATCATTTCTTCAAAAATTTCTTCAAAAATTTCTTCAGACATATTCTCAACAAACTCAGATTTTTCATCAGAATTCATGACATGTGGAGACTCTTCTACCTTGGAGATTCAGAAGCAATAGATTTAGAAATGATGGTCTGATCACAAATATTAGTATCAGATTCATATTCACCATACTGACATAGGTCTAAGGTAAGATCTTATCAGTATCAGATTCATATTCATCATACTAATTCAGTATTTGTAGAAGATGTGGAAAATAATGGTTCGAATTCTACAAATTCTAACTTTCTAGTTTTGTAGCTTGAGTTCAAATCATTATATTTAAATTCCACAGATTTAAAACTAGATTGTGAATCAGTACAACTCGATTGATCGTCATCTATCACTTCCTTACCTTTTCGTGGAGTGTCTGATACAATAGTCTCAGCTTTTACGAACGAGTCACGAATATTTGGAATCTTCTTAACAGTTGAACCCAATTTATCAAAATTATATAAACTTTTAGGGCACTTTTTAAAACATCGTTTTCAGACAAACCTAACCCCAATTTTGGATTATAAAAACGAACATCTTGGAGTTTGTTTATGAGAAGATTCATAGTTTGTTCAGTCTGTGCTCTTTTTAAGTTTAAATCCTCCAGTTGCTTAATCTTACAATACGCCTCATTGCGTTCCTGAAAGCAAACTTCAAATTTAATTTTAAATTCACCCTTTTCAGAATTCAAATTCACCAAGTCCTTTTCAAACTCGGTGATTTTGGATGTCAATTCAACTTTTTCCTTTTTCAATTTATCTTTTTCGTTTTCTTTGTCCTCGATTACAACTTTCAACAATGCATTTTCATCACAAAATTTCATCATTGACTGTCGTTCAAGACTAAGTTCACTTTTAAGCACTTCAAATTCAGTTTCCATATGTTGAATTTGAGCAAGTAAAGAATGAACTATATCAGGATTATCAGATTGTTCACTTACCTCAGAGTCACCGTTAGAATTTTCAGAAGCAGGTTGTTCACAATCTTCAACCTTGGCCATCATGCAGACTTGAGTAAAATGAGCCTCTTCATCATCAGAAGTCTGACACAACCAGTTTTCTTCTTCGGCCATAAGAACTTTTCCTTCTTCTTGCATCTTGACCAAAAGAGACTTTTTGGCATAATACTCTGAGTTCTTAATCCTCTTTAACTTGCAATTTTTAGAAAAGTGCCCAAACTTTCCACAATTAAAACATCTTCCGCTTTGCGGATCAATCTTGTCATCCTTCTTCTCTTCCTTCCTCTCTTCTTTCTTTCCATATCCTTTCTCATGTCGGGGCTTATACTTCTCAGACTTATCCTTCTTGTGACCTTCATACTTTGACATTGAAAAGTATTTCTTTTTACCAAATCTTATGTTGAACTGTTTGGTTATGAAAGTCGGATTCTCCGCGAACCTTTGAACATCATCATCAGAATGAACCACTACTTCTTCCACCGACAACTCAGAACTTGAGTTTGGTAGCTCAGATAAACAAACTTTAGGCAGCTTTGGCTTTGATTTTGGTCCAGAACCAGAACATGAACTTGACTTACCCACTTTCTTCTCAGCTAGCAATGCTAATGACTCTTTCACCATTTTCTTCTCTTCACATAGCATCTTTACTTCATCTTCGTGTTGAGACAAAGTGGTAAAGATATCATTCACATCTTTTAAGTCGATATCTTTCAACATCTGGAGATTAATGGCATAGCTCCTCCACTCCGGATTGAGATTCTTGATAAACTTGTAGTTAATCTCTAACACAAACTTGTTCATGCCGTTCCGTCTCAAATCATTCAAAATCACATTAAATCTGTTGTAGGTGTCAACCAATGCTTCACCCTCCTTTGCTCTAAATCCTTCATAAGCGTTGATACTCTGATTCAGCTTTGCTTTTATGGATCGGTCAGTGCCTTGGAATTGTCTCTCAAGCTTATCCCACATAGATTTTGCTGAGTCACGACTGTCTACACGGTTGTAGATGCCATTGGGGATAGACATAGTCAAATAAATGAGAGATTCTTCATCGATCTTTGCTTGTGCCTTCTCCCGTTCAATATAATACTGGTAAGGCTTTGGCACATATCTGACTAATATCTAAGGAGAAGTTTCCGTAGCTGGTTGACCAGGAACCGTAACAACAGGGCAAATTGGGCCTTCAATGATTGATTTCATATAATCCCTGTTCTTATGTTTTAGGAATTGAGTCATCCGGCGTTTCCATTGAGGGTATTCTCCAATTGACAGAACTGGCGGTTTGGACTAAGACCCCATGGAAAGCAAATCTTTAGACATCTTAGAATCTGTGGAATAAGAACTTGGAATGACTTTAGTTCGAATAATCAACAAGGAACAACTCAGAAAAATTTCCAGAAAAAATTTTCAAAAATATTCTAAGTCAGAAATCCTCACACCACTGTTCTTCACAAAATTCGCACACCAAATAGCTCAAAGTTCGCACAAGGAATGAAATCTACACGCCTCTCTATGCGAAGAGTTACTTTTCGCACGACTGTGTATGTGAATTCTACCTTCTCATACTTTGAGATGCGAATTCTAACTATTCGCACACAACTGTGTGCGAATTCTTGACTTGTGAATTTTCAAACTTCAAGCTTTTTGCACAATGATCTTATGCGAATTCTATACTTAGAAAATTTCACATACTCAAACTTTTCGTATCGATATGGATTCTATACTTGGAAAATTTTCAACTCTTCTATGCGAAAACCCCAAAATACATATGATATGCTATACGAAATCCTGAAATTCGTATGATGTATGATGCTAATTCCTCACTTCTCGCATCCTTCTTGATGCGAATTCCTCACTTCTCGTATATTACAGGATGCGAATACCTCCTTTTCGCATATAGGAAAATGTGAATTTTGATCTTCTCGTACATTGCACTGTGCGAGTTTCTTCCTTAGACTTTTTCAATCACCAAGAAACATGCGAATTTCTTCATTATCATACGAAAACTTTAGATCTTGCGAGTTCTTCGTGATCTATGAGAGTTCTTCGATTTTTTGGCCAAAAATGCTTAAATCGATCCAAAACCCAATCAAATCTTCGAGTTCTGTAATTCCACCAATTTGACCACGAACACTACTAGAATCGATTAAAATCAAAGAATTACAAACAAATTGACTCAAATACACATTTCGATCTAGATACAAAAACAGTCGACAGGGTGCGACTTCATCTTTTTGAATGATTTCTTCGAATTAGGCTCTGATACCAATTGAAAGTCCAATCCAAGCTCTATGAACACATATTGATTAAGTAGAAATCATCTTGTATTGATTTAGAACTATTATTACAATGATTTCTTAGTGCCACAAATCTCACAGTGCCATATACCTATTTCTTACAACTCGTATGCGTGTGTGTGTGTTCTCTAAACTCTCTCTGAATTCTACTCTGACAAATACAAAGACATTTACTATTTATACGTGGTCAACATGACCTTACAAGCTAACTAAGGTCAAAGTCAATCTCTTTGACTTACAAGGAATATTAACAAACAAAACCTTATGTTTTTACAATGTTATAACTTTGACCCCTCATTTAATCTAGAATACAATCTTGACTTAACACATCTCATTCATACGACAAGTTGACTTTTATTGGTCAAACTTCTTATTGACTAATCAGATCTTGACATGTGCCCAAACTTTCAAAATTTGTATAAATACTTCATGATTTTGAACAATTATCTTTTTCAACTGTTCACATACTTGAGAGAGTTTTTCGAAAGTTCATCAATTTTCATCGATTCTTGGCTTCCTTGTTACTAAGTACTTCTGTTTTCTACTCAAATAATTATCTTTGATGTATTATTTTTGTTCCTATATCGATTATATTGATTCTTGTTCATACGATTCAATATGTTCATGGGTTAATATTTTTGTTCGAGTGAGTATTCATATTCATTCATAAAAATCTTACTTTGAAGGGTTTTTGGGCATGTTTATTTGTTAGATTGTCCGTTGTTAGTGATTACGAGCATTAGGGTAACCAAAGTTTAAGCCTTTAAGCATTTCTTTGAAAATCTGGGTAGAATGTTCATCTTAGGTTCGAACATTCAAACTTATCACACAACACTATGTTCATCACATTCATAGTTATTGCAGATGTCTGTCATTCAATGTTATCGCACAAGATTTGTGCGACAACTTCATGTTATCGCATAAGCTTTGTGCAACAACCTCCATTCCAAGTGTCATGCGATAACACCTTGATGTGTTGTGCGACAAAATCCCCGACTTAGGAAAAAATTTCAAATTTTTTCAAAGATACTCAAAACTGTTTTTTCAAAGGTTTATGCTAACAAGTGTTCTTTCGGGGATAAGATGGCACACCAACGTCAACATGAAGGAAATGCATCTAATGAGGATAATCCCATGCTCTCATACAGATCCTCCCTGCCATCAGTGAATGAAGTGAACCCCGATGACCTACTCATACCTGATCAATTCCTGAAAATCCAGCCCAATAATCACATCGTGGATCCCTATATGAAGACATATTACCAGTAATCATGGAGATACTCAAGGGTCATCCTTTATGCACTGCGTTGACCAAGACTGCTAGGATGCCAATGATCTATTTGCAACAGTTCTGGAGGACTATCACATACCACCCAATTCCAGATGACTATCACTTCTTTACACAAATATACCATTAAGAGACTAGGCTTACTTTGAACAAACTAAAATTAAGAGGTTCTTGGCTTACCTAGACAAGATTCTTTTCCTGGCCGACAAGATTTTGAAGATGTAGCATCCGAAGAAGAATTGTGCGGATATATTATTTATTTGGGTTATAGAGATGTGTTGACCAAGGCATCATCTTTCAATAGGAAGTTTTTACCACCTATGTGGTACACTTTATTTTTTCAGTCATCAACAGGTGCTTCACATCGAAGCACACAGGACTGGATAAATGCAACATCTCAGTCCTCCACATATTTCATGATGTTGTCTTAAATAGACACTATGACTATGCGGTGCTCATATGGAATGAGCTTATTAAGGTGGTCTCCGACAAAACCAAAACAACCAAAGCCAAGACATTTGTTCCCTTTCAGAGATTTTTACAGTTGTTTATTTAAAGTATGCTGAATAGAAATAAAGATATTCCAAGGAAACAAGGTGCAACCTTGGGCCACAGAACACTATGAAATTCCTGAAGTAGCCAGAGCTTCACTTTCCATATGTCAGGCCTATCTCAGCAAAACTTATTGCTTATGCATATCAGAAAGTGAGAGAATATATGAGAGAAAACGCATTGATGGTCCAGCCAGAACTGGAAGGATCTACCCCCAATGCATCCCATCCCTCAGCTGAGAGAGACGGTCTAGGTCTAGGACTAGAGCAGGGTCATGAACAAGGGTTTTCTGATTGAGGAGTATAGAGGGAAAATGTAAATGAAAGGGGTTCTGGACATTTCCTTCGACAAAGAAGTAAATCTTGACGATTCCTCCGACAATGATAATGATGGAGATGGTGATGACTTTGATGAGTCACATGATTCTAAGATTCACGGGATTCCACAACATGTTGGTCCCAGACCAAGTGTTCATGATGAAGACAATTCTAAAGATACTTCAGTCCATGATACTGATGTCATAGAGATTGACACTGTGGTGACAAACACGGGTGGAGAGATAAGGATGGATGAGAGATCTCAAGCAAAAACAGAAATAAATGTCCGCCAGAGGAAGAGGGAGAAAAAAAACATGGTGAGAATGAGATAAGGCTAAAAGAAAATGAAACATTCACCAAACCACTTCTAGTCGGGTAGCCACATCTACTACCGAGTTGCATATGTTGCAATCGGGTATTGAAGAAGCTGTTATAGACCCATCAACACAAATGCACACCCCACTCAGCCACTCAACAGTCTCCCAACAGACTGTTGTTTCATAAACTCATGGGGAATTAGCTCATGATTTATCAGCTTCTCACATGGAGAATGTCGGTATTGAAAAAGATAGGAAGCAGCCCTTGGCATCGACTTCTATTCCGTGCATATTGAGTCTAGAGCTCTAACAGATTAGGACACATGTTGCTACTACCGTTGTTAATCTTAGCGACTCAGCCGGAACATATGTAGTGATACCTTTTATAGGTATTTCACGAGGATTAGATGGAAATCTTGTTAATGTCAACACTGTACCAACATTGAACACATGTAAACATTGAACACATGTACAACAGTTGATTCAACCGTTGTTACAAGTGGTATCCTACGTGGACCAGGTCTGTTACCAGTTACTTACCCACATTTTATCACCCCACATTTTATCACCAAGGATTTGTTCAAGAAGGGATTGAAGGCCATCAATACTTTTTTCAAGACCATTTCATGGAGAAAGATGCCACGATAAGAAAGTTGTAAGTAGATGTTCAGAGATTGATAAAACGGAAAAATGTTGTTGAAGAGATTCCAATGCATACTCCACCTCCACCACCACCAAGTCAGCAAGATTTATCTAGGGACATCCAAGAGGAAGCATGGTGATCAGGATTTCTAATCACCATGAGGGGGAGATCAAGAAGCAAAGGGTGTTTAAGGCTATGTCTACTATAGCTAAATCTACTAGTGAGGGTGCAAATGTTCAAAGAATTGAGGATAGACAAGATGAAGGAGGTAGAGAGGATGGTATCCCAGTTCTTGTTGATGTGGAACCGAGGGTTGAAAAGTGTGAGGTTGCTTACAAAAGAACTAATGAAGAGTTGATGGTTGACAATTTATTTGTTGAGATTATTGATATAAATTCAGATAATGAGAATGGAGAGAGATCCAAGACAACAAAGAAAAGTATTAAGGAAGAGATGGATTAGTTATTTGAATTCTATGATAAGGAAGTGGAAGAAGGAGACTTTGACATGATACATCAGATGAATGAAGAAGTTCCAGTATCACCAAAAAGAGAACCACAATCTGAACTTGCAATACAACAAGTAGAAAGTTCAAACATAACTGAAAGTGCAACGACACGGACAAAAACAACTGTAAAGTGGGAGAGAACAAGGATCGGGGTTCTTTTTCTAAAGAACTCAGAGAAGAAGATCTTTGTACACAAAATTGGAGAACTGGATGTAGAAAAGTTATATGACATCACAAAGCTCAGTGAAAGAGATCAAACTGAGTATATTTATATGATGAAGTCAAAAGAGCAGGCTGTGAGATTGGTAAAGACAAAGAAGAGGATTGTGTTCATCAAGAATATTGTATCCAAGCAACTTGTAAATGTATGGTATCTTGAGTTTACTGTGATTAGACAAGATGCAAAGGAATGGGTATTCTCGAAAGCTTACTTCAAGAATTTGGAGTTATAAGATTTCGATGACATCGTTTTTGAGCTCAAAAGAATAGTGATCAAACCATTTGATGTAACAAGTGCATTGTTTGATATCAAAAGATTTATGAAGAATTTAGTGAAGTTTTTGTTACATATCAGATCTGCAGATAGGTTTGCGGAGCAATCAACCCAAGGTGAATTTGTTGAAGCCAGATCAGAGTTTGTCGGATATTAGAACTTCCCAATGTACATGATTTTGGAGCAACCTGAGTATGGTTTGATTAACAAGAATGATATTGGGGATAAATGCTTTCTAAGATTCGGTGAGATAGCTTGTTACTCTGATGGAACTTTGAAGTTGATCAAACTTCAGTTGAACAACAAGTTAGCTTTGGATGATAAAGAATTAAAGAAGATGGATCCCAGGGATAGGCAGTTGATTGAAAGATCCTTGGAGATCATTGAAGACAGGTTCAGCTTAGAAATGCAATAAGAAGGTTTGATATGCTTTTTGGTTTGAGAAATAGGTTCATTAGTGTTGTTTAAATGTTTTTACAACTTTATTACAAAGGGGGAGATTGTAAGGGTCTATTTTGTAATTGTATTAAAGTTGGTGGGTAATTGTAAATACCCTTAGGGTATATAAGCTTTTGTCTTTTACTAGATTTATAGTTCTAATTCACCTTCTACTTTCAAGTTTATTAATCCCAGTTTTTATCAAGTTCTCATTACAATTACGATCACAACATGATAATCACAAGTATTCAATCTACCTGTTTCAATTGATTCACAAGATTCGAATACAACAGTTCTCAGATCACTTTCTCTCTCTAGACTTCACACGTACTCTCTCTCTCTCTCTCTCTAAATTACAATTGCTAATCTAACTCCTAACTTCTAGTCATATATCTATAAAAGAGAAAAACAAAACAACACGCTTACAAACTTACAAAACACAAAGACACTTTGACTTTGACTTTTATTACAAAGACTTTGACTTTGCTTGAGAGTTGACTTTTGATCTTTGACTTGCTTGAACTTTGTGTAGATCCCAGTACAGTGTAATCACCAGCAAGTAATATCAAAGATGAATAATAAATGAGTCACAGAAACTAGTCATATGATTGATATGAACTCAAAGGGTTACAGGTTTACAGAAAGGATTTCTGATCAGAGAGAGTAAACCTATAAACTAGTTGTTTGTAAAATAATGAGACTCCACTGTAAATGAAAGAAAATTAGCCTTTATATAATCAGGCCTTACACAGATGGGCTTATGGGCTTTTAGGCCCAACAAGCTAATAACACTTTCAAACTATTACAATTTACACCCTGAACTTCTATTTAACATTAAACTCACCCTAACAATCTCCCCCTTTAAATAGAAGTTGATAGTCGCGCCAGTTAGGAACATAAATCTTTCGAAAACCAAAGATGATCTCGAAATATCTCATTTGAGTTTTGTACTCCAGTCGCTCTTCAATAACTCCCAGTGCTTCAATAACAAGTGGCTTGTAATTAGGATCCAAAAGCTGAACCCTTTTTTCATCTTTATCAAGTACACGCTTCAACTTGTCTTTCAGCAACATTAATGTACCGTCACAGAATCTGGCAATCTGATTAAACCGAATGAACCGCATAATACCTTTGTCTTTCAAGTAGGTCATGCCGAATTCTGGAAGCTTTATCACAGTGAATGCAGGTACACTCTGGGCATCAGATGGAATCTTCAAATCAGGCTTCAGCAGATTAATCTTTGGCTGGTTGCTTTCTAACCCAATCTGAAAATCTTCCACCGAGGCAAGCTTCATTGCACACTTCATATATCTCTTTACTGTCTCGAGTGCATCAATGACTTCCCCGGGTCTATTAGTTCTAGTCTTTAAGTCTCGAAGAATGAACAACAGATCTTGTGGTTCAAGATATGGAAAGTCAGCTTCAGAAAAACAATACTTCTGACCATCTTCTCTAGTCACCATGAAATCTGAATACTTTACTTTCATGAAGAAACTAGATAAAATCTGATCAACCGATGTAATCTTCAGCTTTGTCTTGTTGTTTTTGACTTGAAACTTCTTGTACACGAATATGAGCTCACGCTGCTGTTCCTTGCTTTTCATTGACTGTAGACCATGCAGTACAACTTCATCATACTTACGTATCCAGTGGGCAAAGATCTTCTTTTGGCTTTCTTCAAGGAAAGGAACTTTGATTCTGACTCTTTCCCACATGGATGGACGAACCGGTGGAGTACTTTCTGTTCCCTTAACTGGTGACGCTGGAGGAGATCTGAAGGGAAAATCTGTATCAGGAAGATCAGGGTTAACAACATAATAAGTCAAGAGTGGAACCGCAACAGAAGTCTGATCGTCTGGCTGATAGTCTAGATGAAGAATCTCATCTATTTCGGCTTGCATGACTACCAGCGCTCGTTCAGTATTGGCACATTCTTCTGTCGGTTCATAGACTTCATAAGGATCAAGAATTAATGCCCAGTCTTCAGGGACTATCGGAGAACCTTCATCAAATTCCTCAGGCTTTTCAACCCTTGGAATATCAATCAGCGCTAAATCCATACATTGTTCCCGTTCCTGTACCTGCCCTTCTGATCGAGTACCAGAACCCGAACCCTGTTCTGTTCCCACTTGAGCTGTTTCCCCAACCTGTGTCTCCGGCTCTGTTAGGCGTTGGCGCTTCTCCCCCTCATGGTGATCAGGATCATCCTGATCATCATGTCGGCGCTTGAGCCTGTCTTCCTGGCTTCGGCAGGTGTCCTCCACGGCTGATAGGCGTTCAGTCAATACAGCTACGGTTTGCTGCAGAGACTGAAGCATGTCTTGTTGAAGCTGGAAGGAATCGGGAGATATAATGGGTTGGGGGTTGGTGGGGTAGGTGTGGATGCTTGAGTACGAAGTAGTGACAGAAGATCGGCATCCCGGTAGGGTTCTGTTTGAGATTGGGCAAGAAGCTTTGCAAGGAGAATGGATTTTAGGTCTTCGATAGACATTTCGGTAGCAGGAATGATAGGTGGTGGTGTAGGAGGTAGAGGTTCAGGATCAGTCGCTGGACCTTTGCCTTTGATCATTCGCTTCAGTGAGTCTACCTCCTCTCTGATCATGGTTTGGACAACCTTTAGGGTGCCGTCCATATATTCCCTTGAGACTTCCCGTTGTAGCTTAGACTGTAGAAGTTGAGCCGCCTACGTTCACAGCTGGCGTGATGATAGCTGTGGTAGAACTTCCACCGAATCCTCGTAAACTACCCGAAGGCGGATTTACTATAGGTGTTCCGGCCGGGCCACTAAGGCGACCGGCAGTAGCCAAATAAGGTACTTGTGTCCTAGGAATAGGAGATATTACATCAAATGGCTCTAGACACTTTGCACCGAAAGAAGGCGAGAACAGGGGCGGCTGTTCTCTTGTTTCAATACCCGAACTCTCCAAGTGAGAGACGGGTAGAGTATGTGCTATGTCCCGGTGAGAACTTGAAACCACCATCTTTTGAGAGATGGCGGAGTGGCTGGGTGGGGTATGCATTTGCGCCGCTAGGTCCACGGCGTCTTCTTCAATACCCTATCTCAACACATGAGACTGGGTAGCAGATGTGGCTACCTGGGTGGATGTGTCTAGGGGGGGAACAACTGTTGATGGTTGCCCCGTCACTTGTGCACGGTCATGATGAAGTTTTGTTATCCTTTCCTTCTCTCTACTCACCTGTATGTTTTCAACTGAAACTCCCTCCGCTCTCCTTATCTCTCCAGGCGAGGGCTGATTATCGTCACCATCGGAGTCAGAAGACTCTTCATTTGATGCCGATACGTTGGTGGTTGGGTCCGACTCACTGCCGGATTGATCGGCTGCCTCCTCAGAGTCGGTTGCAGCTTCCGACTGAGAGTCATATGAACCTGATTCCACCGTAGACTCGGATGCGGATTCAGCAGCTGTGGCCTCTTCTACCACCGGAGATGGTGCCCGTGATGGAGTGGGTGATCGTCGTGAAGTACTAGCTTGTCTCGATCCAACGGCACTGCCCTCTACAGTTCCCATCACAACGATTTCTCTCGACACACCCTTTCCGGAAGCCCCAGCTATCCGGACGCTACCGCCTCTCGTGCGGGGACGCGGACCCTCACGCCTCTCAGGTCGTACTCCCGGGGCAGGTCCTACCGGTTCTGGTTGGACCATAGGAGCTGGAAGATTGTGTGTGTGCCTATAATCTATAACACTCAGTACCGAAGGACGAGCATAGGCCAGCAACCCGATGGGGATTTGTCGGGCGACGAAACCTTCTGGATCTAGGCGTGCTGGTATTTTGCGGGTCGGATGATGCGGACAGGTAGGGTACGAGGACCGGCGTGGTATCTTTGGATACAGATTCATGTAACTTCGAATGATGAACTGGAGAAACTGCATATAAGGAATGAATGTCTGTCTTTTATTCGCGTTCGATCGGACTTTCTGAACAAGGTCATTCCACAGGAAGTCGGCGAAATCCGCGTGGCGATGGAGTGCCACCGAGTGGAATAGGCGGAGAACATTAATGCTCGTCTGGTCGATGCCTTTCGTGATAGCCGAAAGACATCGATTGAGATACGTGAACATGGTGTACCATAAAGTGGACAGGTACTTGCGGTTGAAATGGGATGGAAGGCGAAGTGGCGCACCGTATCCTAGAGACAAGAGTTCAGCGCATAGAGTAGCGTCTGATACGAGTAGGTCGAAGTTGTTTCGCCCCTGGACTGAACCAGCGGTCGGTAGATTAAGAAATTGTCAGAAAATATCACAGGTGAGGAGCACTGGTGTGTGATCTATCCGACCTTCCAGTTGGAATCCACCGTCGGCGTCCACGGCACGTAGAGATCTCCAGAATTGCTGTAAGTATAGTAGTGGCACTTCCGCTATTTCCGTTAGAGCATATGATAGAGGATGTCCACCGAGGATCTCGATGATGACCTGATATTGAATGGCAGGTTGGGTTACATCGAGATGATAGTTGTTGGCTGTTAGCTGGATGAACTGATCCTCGGGAATCAGTTCGGCATCGGCGATTGGATAAATCGCTGGAGGTTGATTTTCCGCCGTAGTACCTGGTAAGAGTGAATCGGTGAGTACGTAGGTACATTTGAAAACAAGAGGCCGGTGGAGTTACATTGTCATGGTGTCAACCACAACCTATACTAACTCCAGTTTATTGGAAAAACAAACCCCAATTCGTAAACTAGGGTCTGTAACCAATTTGCGCACCACCACTGAAAAAAGATACCACCACAATGCACTAACTCCACATGTACAAACATGTATAATTTAAGACACAAACTCAGTAAACCAAGAATACACAGGAGTTCCAAAAGACCGGATAAAGGAAAGGACCTGTACTGACTTCGACCGATAAAAGACAATCGACCGGTAAAACATTCGACCGGTAAGAAATTCGACCGGGGAACTCATTCGACCGGTGAAATCATTCGACCGGTAAACCAATCGACCGGTAAAATCTAGGTCGAAGAAATGACCGGAGAACACGAATCGACAGACACAGATTGAAATCAAATCCCAAAATCGATGACACCTAACACCTATCAATCGACCAACCGCTTTAAAACATAGAGAGATAAAAGTATTAGGATCGAACCTGTGATCGAGAAACGACTGTGAGAGAAATCGATGAGATAGAGTAAGAACTGCAGAGTTCCGGTTGAAGGATTAGAGAGAGATTAGAGAAAACGAGAGAAGATCGATAGAGTATGGTGGGTGAAGAAGACGAAGACCGGGGTTTTAATTACCCCGGTCGAAGCGATTTGGGCACAGGGATTTGGGCCGAGAACAAACATGGGCCGGTTCCTGAAATGGGCCGGTCCAACCCAAACATTTTAGAAAAAAAATATTTTTGGCTTTTTCAAACAAATAAAACCATAACTGAAAATATTTTTGTGTTTTTCTTATTATTAAAAAAAACACGATAACTCCTAAGGGAAAAAAAATAAAAAAATAAAAACTAAGGAAAAGAGACAAGAATGCTCCCCCTCGGACATTGCGTGGAGTACAAGAAACTGCTCCCCCTCGACGAGAAACTTACCTGCTTCCCCTGGAACGGAGGACTAAAGAACCTTACCGAACATTGTACGATCATGCTCCCCCTGAACACATGAACATCTTCTAACGACCACTACAAACGACTTACGATTTCTGATATCAACCGGAGAAACTGCATAAATAAACACAAAAGCACCACGAAGAAAAGAAAGGAACACACGATAGAAAAAAATAGAAATAAACGAAATCTACTTTATTGATACAGAAGTTTGAGAAAGACACAGAACTTAGCGAGTAAAATGCAATAACCAAGGAGTGTGGATCGGAGCAACCAGAGACAAGTCACTGGGGCATTAGACACAGTCATTCGTTATTGAATGAAACTCAGTGAGGGCTGTGAGAGGATCAAACTTTCAGATTTAGCATACCTAGCTTAGACACAAGATAATTAAAACGTTTTTCGTCCAATGCTTTGGTGAATAGATTTGCTAACTGATGCTCTGTATTAACAAAATAGAGTTCGATGGTACCTCTTTCCACGTGGTCTTTTATGAAGTGATATCGCACATCGATGTGCTTCGTCTTTGTGTGCTAAACTGGATTGCTAGATATGGCAATGAAGCTCTTGGAGTCATAGTAGATGGGGATCCTCGAGTAGTTGAAACCATAGTCTTTCAGCTGGGTGCGCATCCAGATGACTTGCGAGCAGCAACTGGTGGCTGATACATACTCCGCCTCGGCGGTAGAGGTGGACACGCAATTTTGTTTCTTCGAAGCCCAGCTGACGAGACGATCTCCCAGGAACTGGACATGGTCGGATGTGCTTTTCCGGTCCAGCATGGTCAGCATCCGAGTAGGCTGTCAATTCAAAACCTGTCTCTTTTGGGTACCACAAACCAAGATCAGCAGTACCTTTTAAATATCGGATAATACGCTTAACCGCAGCTAAGTGAGACTCTTTAGGTTTCGATTGAAATCTTGCACATAAAAATGTCGAGAACATAATGTCAGGCCGGCTAGCCGTCAAGTACATCAGAGAGCCTATCATACCTCTATAAGTGGTAGCATTCACATCCTTTCCATCAGGATCGGAGTGTAGCTTTAAGCTAGTAGACATGGGGGTTTTCATAGGTGAAGAGCTTTCCATCTGGTATTTCCGAAGAATATCCGAGATGTACTTAGATTGATTAATGAAAATTCCTGTTACTAATTGTTTGACTTGAAGACCCAGGAAAAAATTCATTTGCCCCATCATGCTCATTTGAAAATGTTTACTCATTAAGGCTGAAAAGTTCTGACAGTACTTGGGGTTTGTGGAGGCAAAGATTATGTCATCAACATAAATTTGTACAAGAATGATATCGTTCTTTTCTCTTTTAAGAAACAGAGTAGTGTCAATTTTACCTTTAGAGAAACCAACTTTGATTAAGAAGGATAAGAGAGCATCAAACCAGGCTCGTGGCGCTTGCTTAAGACCGTATAAGTCCTTGTCAAGTGAGTAGACATAATTTGGGTGTTCTAAACTCACGAAGCCTTCGGGTTGCGAAACATATACTTCCTCCTTGAGAACGCCGTTCAAGAACGCAGATTTCACATCCATCTGAAAGACGATGAATTTCTTGTGGGCGGCGTAGGCGAGGAACATGCGTATCGCTTCAATACGAGTAACCGGTGCAAACGTCTCCTCATAATCTATTCCTTCTTGCTGACGATATCCTTTAGCCACTAGACGCGCTTTATTCCGAACAATTGTTCCATTTTCGTCCTTCTTGTTCTTAAAAATCCATTTCGTCCCAATCACCGTCTTGTTCTTTGGCCGGGGAACAAGGCGCCACACTTTGAGGCTCTCAAATTGGTTGAGTTCCTCTTGCATAGAGATCACCCAGTCTGGATCATTCAACGCTTCGGAAACGGTAGACGGTTCGATACGGCTGAGGAACGAAGAGAACAAACAGTCATTCGCGGTGGTGGATCGAGTTTGAACGGGTGTATTGGGGTCACCGACTATTTGATGAAGGGGATGGGCTCGAGTCCACCTGGTGGTGTGTGGAAGAGGTTGATATGTCTGATGGGAGGTATCCGAATCCACATGACCACCGGGGGGTAAATCCTGAACTGCCTCGAGGGATGACGGCCTGTGCGGTGGAAGCTCCTTAGTGGGAGTCGAGCAAGGAGTAGAAGACGACTCAGCTGGTGATGAAACGATAGAAGGATCCGGGATTGCCGGAGAGGTAGCTTCGGGAGCACCTTCAACAGGAGTCGGTTCAGGGGGTAAAACTGAAGGTTGCACTTCATCTGGAACTTGAGCGAGAGGATGTAGATCACTTGAGCTCGGGGAAGCTTGATCATTGGCACTAGATGATGGAGCACCAGGCGAGGATGGGCCACCTGAGTCGGTTGGACCAGTGACTTGTGTCACTTCTGGTGCTTGAGCAGTATTCTGGAGATTGTGTAGCTCCTGAACGAAATTGTCCAGCAGCTAACACACCAGTTACAGCGGGTTCTGAACTGAGGTGTTCAGAAGCCATATCAGCGGCCTCGTCAAAAGTCACGTTCACACTCTCAACGACGGTCTTCGTTCGTTTGATGTAGACACGGTAAGCTTTGGCGTGCTGGGAATATCCAATGAACACTCCTTCATCCGCTTTGGGGCTGAATTTGCCGAGATCATCCCTGTCATTCAATACGAAGCATGTGCATCCGAATGCATGAAAATAGTTGATATTGGGGATGCGCTTGTTGATGATCTCGTACGGTGTCTTGTTGAACCGCTTGTTGATGATAGTGCGATTTTGAGTGTAACAAGCGGTAGCAACTGCTTCGGCCCATAAAAATAGCGGTAGCTTTGACTGAGATAACATCGTGCGGGCTGCTTCGACAAGAGTTCGGTTCCAGCGCTCTACTACCCCGTTTTGTTGGGGAGTACGAGCAGCTAAGAAGGTATGCGATATGCCCACTGAAGTCAAGTAACCGGTGAGCACTTGATTCTTGAACTCGGTGCCATTATCCGTCCTTATGGTCTGGACTAATAGGTTGAGACTTACTTGAATACTCTTTAGGAGAGAGATGATTAATTCGGGAGTTTCATCCTTTGAACGGAGGAATCTGATCGACGTGTAGCGAGAAAAGTCGTCAACCATCACCAGAACATACTTCTTGTGATTAATGCTTTGAATGCGCATCGGTCCACATAAATCCATGTGAATGAGTTCGAGGGACCGTGAAGTACTAGGAGTGATTTTAGGCTTGTGTGAAACCTTCTTCATCTTGTCCATTTCGCAGGCAGCACATAAATGATCTTTTTCAAACTTAAGATCAGGCATTCCCTTGACGTGTCCACAGAGCACCAACTTGTTGATAGTCTTGAAGTTCAGATGCGAGAGTCGACGATGCCAAAACCAGCTTTGTTCGGATGACGCTTTAGACATCAAACAAACTTCCTTGTCTGCTTTCAGGGACGAGAGGTCAATCGTATAAAGGTTTGTACGACGCGTTCCAGCTAATATTTCTTTACCGTCTTCAGTCCGAACGCTGCACCTTTTTGCTTTGAAGGTGACCTCTAGATCCTTGTCGCATAATTGACCGATGCTGAAGAGATTGTGACCAAGTCCTTCGACGTAGGACACTTTCTTAATCGTGATATTATCCTTGACGATATCTCCGTAACCCCTGATGGGAGAGTAGTGATCGTTCCCAAACCTGACATTACCACAAAACTTCTCGGTGAAGTTTGTGAGAAGCTCCTTTCTTCCGGTCATGTGCTTGGAGCAACCTGAATCTAAATACCACACATGACCGTCCTGCAAAACAAGTTATTTCTTTTTAGGTACCCATTCGTAAATGGGTCCTTTGGGGTTAGAGTTAACACCCGATTTGGATGCCCGTTTAAACTTTCGTCTTTTTCTGTTACTAGGAACATCAAACTGAGAATGATTATTGGCAACATGATATGAGCCAAACCAATCAGATGCATAATGATGATCTACAAAATCATTCGATCCACAATAAGAGCAACAAAGACAATCATGAGACAGTTGAAGTAAATACAGAATAGAATAAACTTTTAATGGCAAAGTGCCATTACATTCAACTAAAGGTTTAGAATTAAAAATATCATGATTGTTCTTGTTCTTCCTAGACTTTAAAACTGGATCAACTAAATCTGGTGTCGTCGAGCTTTACTTTGACTTCTTAGCTACCCAAGCATATTTAACCTCTTTGCGCCGACCGAAAGTATCTGAAAGACCGTTAAACTGATAGTCAGAAGATATGAAACTTGAAGATTGTTGTCTTTTGGAACGACCGGTCTTTTTCTTCTTTTGTGAATGCTCTTTAGATTTGCACTTTGAAGAATTGTTCACAGAAGATTTTTGTGGGGCGAATGTGGAACATTCACCCTTAAAAAATTGTACCGGAGGCTAACAAGAATTATCTAGAAAATCAATGTGACTTGGTAGAGATGGATTAAAATCAAATTGGTTCAAATCACTATCTAGACACACCTCAGAATTCAAGAATGCAGAAAATTCCATTTCCTCATCAGAAAGGACCTTATCGCTTGAGGAATTGAGGACATCGGAAGAATTAGTTTGAAGTGGATCATAGGCGGAAGCATTTTGAAAATCAGAACACTGATCCGTTTCTAAAACTTGAGGCTCTTTTCCTTTGTTTGGAAGAATTGGTGACGAGTCACCCAAAAATGCTTTGCAGGAAGATGTATCGGAGGCAGGATAAGAATTTTCAAACAAATGAATATTCTCACTTTGGAGATTTGAAGGCTTAGCTTGAGGTTCAGCCTTGTGAAGTTGCTCTTTCAGGCGATCTGCTGCCAAAGCAGCCAGTTGTGAATTTAACTTCTTTATTTCTGTCTGAAAGTATTCTTTCTCCTTAACTGACACATTTTCCTCTTTAGTGGAATGGAGGCACTCAATTTGGGATAAAAGCTCTTGTTTTTCCTTTTGAAATCTGTCTCTTTCTTGTTCAAACGACTCTTCTAGCTGAACAATTTTCTTTTCTAAAATCAGAGGTGGAACATAGACTTTATGATCTGGTTGTTCCTCCTCAGTTTGAACGGTTTTAGCATCTAGTTCAGCTTGAGTGTAGCTTCTAAAATAGTCATTTGATAGAAAACAAGGTTTTTCGTCGTTGTAAGAGGCATTTAAAGAGTCATAAACAAAAGGAAGTTTCATTTTGGTAGAGGTCTCCCTTCTTAACTTATCCTCTTCCCATTCCTCATTCTCAATTGGTTTGGTCCAATTGATTTTGTATTCTGGATAGGTTTTGTCTAATACAAGAAATTCGGACGCGTACATCGTAGGAACTTTGGATAAGGCCTTTTTCAGATAATATGGGTTATCGTAACCGATACCCCTATTAGCATACTTGGGTTCTTTTGGTGCAATTAGATTTAACGTTTGTTGAGATTGCCCAAGTCTATAAAGCTTCTTTTCCATCTCCTTTAACTGATTAGATAATCTTTGTTTTTCATTTGAATAAGCCACGTTTTGAGACACAATATCAATTTTCTCATTTTCGGACATGCGCAGCTCATTGGTCAGATCATCTACTTTGGTCTTAAGCTCTTTTGTATCTTTTGAACAACTCTCACACTCGTCTTTTAAATTAGAAATAGTGCACAAGTTGCTTGAGATTTCTAAACTTTGATTTTCAATGCATTCAGACTATGTAGTAACTCGTTTTTCTAGAGATGAGATGAGTTGTTCTTTTTCTTTTAAGAGTAGCTTGAGGTAGTCTAGTTTATTCATAGCAAGTTGCATCTGATCGATTAGAGCTTCGTGAAAAGGAGCACATACCTGACATGAAGAATTGCGGTCTTCATTATCACTGTCAGACGATGATGAATGCTTCCCCATGAAACACAAGTGTGCTTCGGCATCTTCAGGTTCTTCATCCGATACTTGTAGCCAGTAGTCATCTTCAGCCATGAGAGCCTTACCAGCTTCCTTTTCTTTGGCCAGTAGCAGCTTGGCTCTATAATAATCAGCGTTGCGCACAACAGGCTTGCGACAATCCTTGGCAAAATGACCCAACCGACCACAGTTATAGCATTTGATCGGCTCCTCTTTTGGCTTTTCTTCATGTCGCTTGTCAGACTTCTTCCCATCTTCTACACGTCTCTTACCTTCAAACTTCTCTCGAGGATCTCGGCGAGTGGAGAATCTTTGCTTGTTAGATGACTTGTTAAAAAACCTTTTCTTTTGAAAAGCTTGAGTCAGGTACAACATAGCTTCTTTCATCTTAGTGTATTCTGGATCCGAATCACTGTCAGGATCTTCGGGTTTAGAATCACTTTGCACTGGCCTTTTTTCAGACGAACGACTGACAGACTTACCTCTTTTCTCAGACACGAGTGTAAGCAGATCAACTACTGGCTTTTCTTCAGCTTTCTGATTCCCCATTAGTTCCATAACTTCTTCTTCATCTTGGAGCAGCATTTCATCAAGCTCGTGCAGATACAGCTTCTCCAGGGTTTGAGTATGACGAATATGAGAGACGAACGGATTCCATTCAGGTTGGAGATTGTTCATGAACTTGATGTTGTTATCGGTATTCGTCTTTGTGATCTTATTCTTCTGGAGATCATTCAGAAGCAAGTTGAACCTTTCATAGGTTTCTGTCAGTGTCTCGCCTTTTCTTGCTTTGAAGCCATCATATCTGGTGATGCAGTTTGTTACCTTCAGCTGATTGTTGATGTGGCTCCCCATCATCATTTTCTCAATTTGGTCCCACATTTTCTTTGCAGACTCTTTATAACTGTCGATGCAGGCATATATGTCATTTGGTAGACTTTGGAGAAGATATGACTTAGCTTGCTTTTCAGCTTCATACAAAGCCTTTTCTGGATTTGTAAGTTCTCCGATAGTTTTTGGAACTTTACGCTCTGGTCGACCTTCGGCTGGGTCTCCCGGTATGACCTTCATTGGCCAGTCTTGTGGCCCCTCTGTCAGACACTTGTAAATTGTTTCATAGTTTGATTTTGCTTCAATGAAGTTCATGAAGCGATCGTGCCACTGAGGATATTCTCCCCGGTAGAGCACTGGGGGCTTATGATCCGAACCAATAGCTAAAGCATCTCTTGAATTCATCTTAAATCTCTTAACTTAACAAACACTGTAACGATCGTGAGACAAGTAGGATGATCCAAACACAATAATACAAAAAGAATAAGCAGAATAGGACAAGGGTCCGGTCGAACTAAGTATCGGTCAAGTAAAAGACCGATATAGACAACGTACCGGTCGAGCAAAGGACCAGTATTGACAACGTATCGGTCGAACCAAAGGACCGGTATAAACAACGTACCGGTCAAGCAAAGGACCGGTATAAGCAAAGGACCGGTAAAACCAAAGGACCAGAATAGACAAACTATCGGTCGAACTCAAATGACCGATAAACACAAAGTACCAGTCAAAAGACAATACTTATATCGGTCAAACAGAAAGGACCGGTAAAACAGGGTACCGGTCGAACACAATGACCGGGAATTACAACTCCCCGGTCGAAGTATGTCTATCGGTCAAATAACAGATTAGTAGATTAGAGCGATAAAATCGACCAGATAGACCCAACGAAAAATACGAAGAACACCGAAGAACACGATGAATTCTGGGATTTAATCGTAATCAAACCCAGAAATCAAATTCGATGAGCAACAGATTCAATCAATTATGCATATAAACCAAAACAGATCGATAATCAACAAAAACGATTTTCAAAGACTTATAAAGACAGATACATAATCCAGATAACAAATATTCAATCGACCGATAAAAACTTTACTGAATTTCCCAAAAAAAATCGATCGAATAAATCAGATGAATAGTAAAAGATTAAAGCAGATTAAACAGATAATCGATTAGGGATTTTAGACAAACCTTTTTCTGGATCAAACCTTTTGTCTCTTTGCTCTGTTACTAATTGTAGATCCCAGTACAGTGTAATCAGCAGCAAGTAATATCAAAGATGAATAATAAATGAGTCACAGCAACTAGTCATATGATTGATATGAACTCAAAGGGTTACAGGTTTACAGAAAGGATTTCTGATCAGAGAGAGTAAACCTATAAACTAGTTGTTTGTAAAATAATGAGACTCCACTGTAATGAAAGAAAATTAGCCTTTATATACTCAGGCTTTACACAGATGGGCTTATGGGCTTTTAGGCCCAACAAGCTAATAACACTTTCAAACTATTACAATTTACACCCTGAACTTCTATTTAACATTAAACTCACCCTAACACTTTGACCTTCAGTAAACATGATCTTTTATCCAACACGAAGTCACTGTGTGTAACGAATACACAATGTAAAGGAGCTTTTGTGATGTTCACTCCCCCAGGTCTTCCATTCAATCATCGAAACACCACAAAGGAATTTCTATGAACGTTATGACAAGAAAACATAGTCCTTTTGTGTAAACCATTGAGACAACAACAGTTAAACACAGACTCGATTGTGCATGATCAAAATGCGAAGGTAGGGCAGACTTCCTTCTTTTTCAATATCCAGATTTTCCAAATGAAAACCAGATAGATTATGTGTTGCGTCCCCTTGAAATATGAAACATCTTCTATTTGAGTAAAAGATGAGTAGTTGGTGGGGTTTTTATCAAGAGTTGGCATGGGCTAGTTGCCTATTTTAATAATGTTCACTAAGAATTGTGAAACACTAGTAATGTGGCTGCCCGACTCAGAAAAAGTTGGTGCAGAGTTGGATATTCTTTTACTCTGTTCTCTCACCCTCATTCTTTTTAAACATTGAGCTCACTTCTAACCAAACTCTATTTTCCATTTTACCTCATCACTCAACTCACACTCAGTATTTTGACTCCTCACACATTAGATCACTCAAGGATTAATTTCTTGGGTAGGAAACACTGGTTAATGTGAATCCATAGAAGTTTCAATTAACCTCACACAATGAACCCATGTAGTCCTATAAGAACATGTTGCTCAACTGGTTGTTTGGAAATTAAGCACAAAACATATATACAAGTCAGATGTTTGTATGCTCAACAAGATAATCAAGAAGATTTGAGCATTTTATACATTGAAGATATTTCAAACAAGTATATTGAAAGAATGAAATGAATACAAGAAACTTGTTTGAAAATCTGACAATGTATGATAAAGATCAAGATCGAAATGATATATCGATTAAGGCTTAGGTCAGCAAAAATTGGATATTGTCCATACGAAACAAGATATAGACATTCTTTAAAGAAACGTTTAGAAAAGAAATCACGCTCAAAATTCGTTGAAGTTCAATCGGGGTGTATCACCATATAAAAAATTGTTCAATTTGAGACATGGTGATAACATTTACAACAAAAATTAAACCGGTGTGTGTGAATAATTGAAAGTATATGAAAAAGACAATACGCAAGTATTAATCTTTAGAAACACACGGTTTATAAATCATTGAAGCACAAGTAACATGAAAACATTTAAAATCACACTTCTAAATTCATGAAATCGTTTTAAGAACAAGAAGTGGTTTGAAAATTTAAGAACATGTTTTCATATCTGAAAGTTGTCCTTCTTTCAAATACTTATGAGATTAAGATTATAAATAAACCTTTTGCTCAGTCTTAAATCTCATCAAGTCAGCTCTAAGTCATATATGATATGATCGTTTAAGCTTCCTCTTAATTATGAAAAAATCACAAAGTCTGTCAAAGTGCAAAACTTTATTCACAAAATTTTACTGAAAAGTAAATGACAGAAAGTAGTGAAACTTTGAATGTATGAGTTCTGATCAGATATAATCAGAAGTCATAATCCATACTCCTTGTCTTTTAACTCCCCCTGCAAATATGCATAAAAAATTTAACAGTGATAAACATATGCAAATTCTATAAACTCCCCCTCAAATGAATGTAGATCATCTTTTCATCTTCTCTGACTCCCCCTGAGATCATGAACAGATATTACGTGCAGATATCTTTTAGACTAAAAATAAAGAAATGAAGAAAAATAACAATAACAAAAACTTTAGTAGGTAAACACAAATTATGTCTTGAGATTTAACATACCAAGTTTAGAAACGAGAAAGTTAAATCTCTTTTCGTCAAGAGGCTTGGTAAATAAATCTGCAAGTTGGTAATCAGTGATTACAAAATAAAGTTCAATTGTACCTTTTTCGACATTATCTTAAATAAAATGATATCGGACATCTATGTGTTTGGTTTTTGTATGTTGAACAGGATTCGCAGATATAGCAATGGCACTCTTAGAATCACAGTATATCGGGATCTTGTCAAATTTGAAGCCATAATCTCGTAGTTGTGTTCTCATCCACAACACTTGAGAACAGCAACTCGCCGCAGCGACGTACTCTGCCTCAGCAGTTGATGTGGATACACGTAGTTGTTTCTTTGATGCCCAACTCACGAGTTTATCGCCCAGAAATTGTATGTGCCCTGACGTACTTTTCCTGTCAAGCATACAACCTGCATGATCTGCATCTGAGTAGGTTGTCAATTCAAAACTAGTATCCTTAGGATACCACAGACCAAGATCTGCAGTGCCCTTCAGATATCTAAAGATTCTTCTTACAGCAGACATATGGGATTTTTTAGGATTAGCCTGATATATAGCACATAGACATGTAGAGAACATAATATCTGGCCTACAAGACGTTAAATACATCAAAGAACCAATCATACCTCGATAAGTTCGAACATCGACAGCTTTTCTCGAAGGATCAGTGCCAATCTTAGATCCTGGTGCCATCGGGGTCCCAATAGGTGTACATTTTTCCATTTTAAATTTTCTAAGAATATCAAAAATGTACTTTGATTAATTAATGAAAATCCCCGTTGAAAATTGTTTGACTTGTAATCCAAGAAAAAATACATCTCTCCCGTCATACTAATCTGAAATCTGGACACCATGAGGTTAGAAAAATTCTTACAGTATTTTGGATTTGTTGAGCCAAATATGATGTCATCCACATATATCTGAATTAATATGATATCGGATTTTTCCTTTTTAATAAACAAAGTAGTATCTATTTTACCTTTCGTGAAGCCCGACTTGACTAGGAATTTAGATAAAACTTCGTACCAGGCTCGAGGGGCTTGTTTCAGACCGTAAAGTGCTTTGTCCAGGATGTATACTCGATGTCGTTTGTATGGATTAACAAAGACTTCAGGTTGTGAGACATAGACTTCCTCCTTTAGTATGCCATTAAGAAAGGCAGTCTTCACGTCCATCTGGTAGACAGTGAAGTTCTTGTGGGCAGCATATGCAAGAAACATTCTGATCGCTTCGATGCGTGCCACTGGAGCGTAAGTCTCGTCGTAGTTAATACCTTCCTCTTGCCGATACCATCCACTGTCAGCTTCATCAGTTTGCTCAAAAATTGATGGGGGTACAGTTGAAGTATCTTCTTCAGAAGCTTCAGGTTGTACATCAGTATCTGGCTGTTGATTAGTCGTTACAGTGTAGCCAACTGATTCAGCAACTTCTGTCTCTTCATTAACATTCACAACTTCAACTGTTGGAGTAGGCGTTTGAATTGGAATCTCTCGTTGAATCGAGGAATTTGATTCAGTAGATATGTCTGAAGTGGTTGGTTTATTTCTTCATGAATCTTCTGATCTGTCAACCACAACAGCTTTAGACACTTTAGTTCCAAGAATTCATCATAAAATAATTCAAACAAAAGATCTAAATCAGATAAATGAGATGTCGACGATGACGCTTCATCTGATTTAGTCGTGTAGACACAGGTTCTAGACTGATATGTCCAGAAGCTAGAACTCCTGTAATTATGGGTTCTGAACTGCTTTATTCAGAAGCCAACTCCTCATCGAATGTGACATTGACACTCTCCACTACTATCTTTGACTTCTTCAGGTACACTCTGTATGCTGCAGACGTTTGAGAGTATCCAATGAAGATGACTTCATCAGCCTTTGGTCCGAACTTGTTCAAGCTCTCTCTGTCGTTTAGAACAAAACACCTGCATCCAAAAATATAGAAGTATTTAGTACTAGGTGTACGATTATTAATCAAAGCATAAGGTTTTATACCAAACCGACGGTGTATTATGGAACGATTCTACGTATAACAAGCAGTCGATACAGCTTCAGCCCAAAGAAACAGAGGTAGATCTGATTAACTCAGACTAGTGCGAGCGGCCTCGACTAGCGTTCGGTTCCGTCTTTCTACGACTCCGTTCTGTTCTGGCGTTCTGGCAGCAGAGAATTGATGTGTTATCCCGACCGATTCGAGATAATCTTCTGACAGTTTTATTCTTAAACTCTGTGTCGTTATCCGTTCGTAGAAGCTTGACTTTCTTTTGTAGATTCACTTGGGTAGTCTTTAAGAATGTGATGATGACTTCGGGCGTCTCATGTTTTGACCTCAGATATTTCACCCATGAGTACCGCGAATAATCGTCCACAATAACTAACACGTATTTCTTGCCGTTAATGCTTTGCGTACGCATAGGACCACATAGATCCATATGCAACAGCTCAAGTGAAAAACTTGTACTAGGTTCAGGCTTTGGCTTGTGAGGAACTCTCTTCATCTTACCCTTCTCGCATGTTGCGCATAGATGTTCTTTGTCGTATTTAAGCTCAGGAAGTCCTTTTACCAATTTGCCCATGACTAGTTTGTTGATGCAACGAAAATTCAGGTGAGAAAGCCTTCGGTGCCATAACCAACTTTGTTGTAGCGAGGCTTTTGATAATAGACATACCTCATTGTCAGTCTGAACTTTTGACAGATTAATCGTGTAGAGGTTAGACTTTCTCGTGCCGACCAAAAGTTCTTTACCGTCTTCAGTACACACAGAACATCTTTTGGCCTTAAAATTAACCTCTCGATCTTTGTCACAGAACAGGCCAATGCTAAACAGGTTATGCCTTAATCCTTCAACATAGCTCACCTTTGTAATCATCACGTTGTCTTGAATTACATCACCATAGCCTAGAATAGGTGAAAACTGGTCATTTCCAAAACGCATTGTTCCGCAATATTTCTCTGTATAATTTGATAATAAATCTTTCCACCCGGTCATATGCTTGGAGCAACCAGAATCCAAGTACCACATATGACGGGTCTGCACATGAGAAATTAGGGAACAACAACTTTAGGTACCCATTTAAATCTAGGTTCTACAGAGTTAGCACAAGATTTTGGCATCCATTTATATATGGACCCTTTGACCTTTTGAAAAACATTTGAATCAACAGAATGATAAGAATATACATGATATGTGCCAAACCAAGCATCATAATATTTACGAGAAGCATAATTATTTCTTTTATAATTAGAAGACTTTCTAGCAGACGAAGATAATTGGAACAATTGCTTATTGAATAACGCTTGTAAGAAGTTACAAGTTTTAGTTTTGAAAAAGCAACATTCTCAACTACGTCAGTTATACTAGTAGGTCCTCTATTACAATCCAAATCAGAACATAATTTAGCATTCTCGTCAATCTTCTGTTTCGGTCGCCATTCTGATTTAACTCCAGTCCTTTTCTTTCTCACATCTGAAACATTTGAAACTTTAGAATTAGAACTGTGATATCTAGAAGCTTGCTTTTTCTTTGGCTTACTAGTGGTTTTCTGTTTATGTGAATGCCTAGATTTCTTCTTCTTTCCTCTAGCATTCTTGGGATTCACATAAACTGATTCATCAACTTTCGTTGACGTTTCACCCTTCTCATACACACTGGGTAATCCAAAAGAATTTATGATAAACTGTGAATGATCAGGAAGTTTAGCATTAAAATCAAATTGACCAACACAGTCATCTAATTCACCTTCAAGGTTTAACAAGTCAAACTCTTCATTAAGCATATCAGAAATATCATCAGATTTTGAAGCTTTGGAAGTTTTTGAAAAATTTGAATTTAGAAGCACAGTGGAAAACACAGTTTGTTCTAAGTCCATCAAAATTTTTTCTTCGGCTAGAGTATTCTCGAGTTCAGAAATTTTACTTTCTAACACGAGAGGAGGTACATAAATCTTACCTTCCATAGGTTTAGCCTCCAACTCTTTTGAAGAATAACTCTCAAAATAGTCATTAGAAAGAATTTTGATTTATCAGAACTGTAACTATAATTCAACTTCTCATAAAGGAATCGAAGTTGCATTTTAGTTGTGTTCTTCCGTTTCTCTTTTTCCTTAGCTTCATCCTCGTCAGACAGTTTGGTCCACTTAACTTTGAGTTCGGGGTATTGTGGTGCCAATTTTAAAAATCCAAAGTCATAAAGCGTATGCACTTTAGAAATACCCTTTTTGAGGTAGTGTGGGTTCTCGTAACCAAGTCCCCAACACTCACTACTCTCTTTAGGATTGTTCAAATGAATGGTGTGTTCAGTTTGACCTAAACTGTAAAGTTTTTCCTGCAAAACATTCACTTTGTCAGATAAAGATTTGTTTTCTTTTGAAAGAAATGAACACTTTTTAGCAATCTCTTTAGAATCAAATTGACACAATTTATATTTAGAAGTAGTTTCAGCTAATTCATTGTGAATTATCGTCTTCTCTTTCGCGCTGGTATCAATATTTTTATGTAAGGCTTCAATCAATACGTTCTTCTCAGCAATATCCTTGCTAAGTTTCAATATCGACTGATTGTTTTCTTTTTTGATACCTCTTTCACGCTTAAGTTTAGACTCTAATTCTTGGAGTTGAATCATCATGATATGCACTTCATTTAAAAATTCGGATTCAGTCATATCACATACCTCTTCCGTTTCTTCTCCATCCGAATCAGCCTCATCTTCAGTCACCTGTTTACCCATAAAACATAAATAGGCTTTCTCTTCTTTCTCTTCCTCATCTTCTGAATGATCAAGCCAGAATTCATCCTCTGCCACAAGTGCCTTTCCAGCCTCCTGCTACTTGGCCAAGAGCATCTTATTTTTATAGTACTCGGAGTTTCGGACTTTGGGATTTTGGTAGTCCTTCGCAAAGTGTCTGAGTTTGCCACAGTTGTAGCACTTTGTAGGTTCTGGATGTTTCTTCTCTTCAACTCTGTATATCTTTTTTTCAGGTATCTTCTCTTTTATTCTCTTTCCCTCTATTCTCTCTTTGTGTTCATAGTTACGTGAGCCCGAAGAATATCTCTGACTTTTGTAGAATTTCTTCTGAAAGGCTTTAGTCAACATCGACACTGCCTGCTTCAAATTCTCACAATCATCAGAGTCATAATTTTCTTCAATATCAGCCTCCTCGGACTCAGAAACTATGACCTTCTTCTTCTTTTTCAAACTTACAGACTTTTTCTTCACCACCAGGACAATAGGATCAGAAACCACTCTTTTAGCCTTTTTCTTTTCCTCTTTTATCTCCTCCACCTCTTCCTCGTTTTGCCTTAGAGTTTCATATACCTCGTGGAGTGGAATCTCGTTCAGATCTTTCATCTGCTTCATTTGTCTAGTGAACCTTTTCCACTCAGGCTGGAGGATGCTGAGAAACTTCACATTAAGCTCAATCTGTGACTTCTTTACTTTGTTCTTACTGAGCTCGTTCAGTACAGTCACAAATCTAGCGTATGTAGCCTCCAGAGTTTCACCCTCCTTGGCCTTGAACTCTTCATAGTTGTTAAGACAATTGAAGACTTTGAGTTAGTTTGCGATCTTTGATCCAAGCATCATCTTCTCTAACTGATCCCACATTTGCTTGCCCGTGACGTTGTAGCTATCAATCTTTACATAGATATCATTGGGTATGCCTTAGAGAATGAAAGATCTATCCAGTCTATCAGCTATTCTCCTATTTCTCTGTTCTTCTGTGTACTCCTCTATTGGTAGTAAGTACTCTCTCTGTTCCTCTTCTTCTCCTTCATGAACCTTCAAAGGAGGTTTCATGATTCCTTCTTTAAGAGATATTATGATATACTCACCCAAGTCATGTCGGTCAATGAAGTCTAGGAAGTGATCTTTCCACTGTTCGTACTCTCCTTTGAAGAGTACTGGTGGTTTTACAGCAGTTCCAATCGCAAGTGCTTCCCTTGATGCCATCCTGTTTCCAAAATATTCAATAAGAACTTGACAAATGATTGTTAGTCCAATAGAAATCAAGCAATTCAAAAAAACTTAGAAAGAAAATCAGAAATGAAATTTCCAAAATTCTTTAAGTATGGAATTCTCAAGACCGAGTGAAGTACAAGGAATTCGCACACAACAAATCGCACAACAATAGAATTCGCACACTACACACACTTCAGAATTCACACACTAAAAAAATCAGAATTCGCAAGCAATCAGAATTCGCATGAAGTGTTATGCGAGTTCTAAGAATTCACATACAACCTTTATGCGAGTTCTAGACTTGTAAAAAGTTTGAAAAAAAACTAACTTTTCGCAAACAACTTTTCGCACAACTCCTTAACACGAATTCTAAACTTGAAAATTTTTAAAAATAATAATTCGTATAAAACCCTTATGCGAATTCTTATCAATTCGCACAAGACACGATGCGAATTCTAGGAATTCGTACGTAACAATCTGCGAGTTCTTTCACTTTTCGCACAAAGGCACCTGCGAATTCTTTCCTTAGAAATTTTCACAAAACTTTTCGTACAAAACTCTTATACGAATTCTGGCAATTCGCACGAAAACTTATACGAATTATGAGAAAACTCAACACATACACATGTGAATTCTACAAATTTCGCACAAGACCCATATGCGAATTCTACACTTAATATTTTCAGAATAAAAAATTATGCGAAAACAATAGATCTGCGAATTCCATATGCGATATCTTGGAATTCTATGCGAAATCCAATGAATCTACAAGTTCTTCTTGCGATTTCTTAAAATATCTACGAGTTCTAGAGATCTTCAGCCAAAAACCCTCTGATTCACTCAAAATCCTATCAAACCTTCGATTTACAAACTGAAACATTGACAATTAAATCACTAATCCATCTAGAATCAAATTCGACCAAAGAATTTCAACAAAATACAATCAAACTTAGACAATCGATTCAATACAGTGCACATAACTCGTGAACTCAAAACTCGACAAAATCATCAAAATGATGAAAATTACAGTGCTATTCTATATCAAACCTATACAAGAATTATCTATTAACTTATACGCACACAATCAAATAGATTACAAACTCAAATTCGCACAAAAATTTAAAGTTGGATCCGAACTCAACGAACACAGTACGACTCCATTTTTTTTTCTTGATTTCAATCTTGGAATTGCTCTGATACCAATTATTAATCCCAGATTTTATCAAGTTCTCATTTCAATTACGATCACAACATGACAATCACAAGTATTCAATCTACCTGCTTCAATTGATTCACAAGATTCGAATACAACAGTTCTCAGATCACTTTCTCTCTCTAGACTTCACACATACTCTCTCACTCTCTCTAAATTGCAACTGCTAATCTAACTCCTAACTTCTAGTCATATATCTATAAAATAGAAAAACAAAACAACACGCTTACAAACTTACAAAACGCAAAGACACTTTGACTTTGACTTTTATTACAAAAACTTTGACTTTTCTTGAGAGTTGATTTTTGAGCTTTCACTTGCTTGAACTTTGACCTTCAGTAAACATGATCTTGTATTCAACAAATATGCTCTAACAAAGTTCATGTACTGTACTTTTCTCTCTCAATCAATACATATGATTTGTGAGATTTTCTCATTCTAGATTGTGATTTTTTAATTCACTTGAACTGGAATTAACAGAGTATATCTTGTTGCTCTGATCGTTTTCTTGTTCTTTGTGACACCAGAAAATGGGGAAAATAAATAAAACTGAAAAGAAAACGAAAATGAAAATAAAATGGGTTTTATTTTATTGGATAAAAAATGTGAAGAAAAACGTGATAAGGGGCTAATCATGCCACTTAACGAAAGTGAGAAGTGAATAAAAGAGTTTATTTGCAACTGTTGTCAAAATAGGGGTGAAAAGTGTAAGATTGGGCAAAACATTGAAGCTAGGGGCCGAATGTAATTACCTGATAGTTAGGGGGTTATGTTAGGCGTCAATTCCCTCATACCAGAGAGAGGGACCTGTTATGTAAATATGGCAGGTTTGAAAATTTCCCGATTTGAAAACGATGGGAGATCTTTGAGGCTTGTTATTGGCTTGTTTAGTCAACTAATATGCCAAAAGTTTTGAAGATATATCCAAAGGGACATCCTATGTACATTTTGGTTCAAGAAACTTAGAATATTACTAGGTTTTGAAGGAGAAATCGGAGCTCAAAAGTCCCTACCCGAAATCTTTGTTTATCGTCGTTTTGAGGTAAAATACTCCACCAAACTTCGAGTTCTTTATATGGTTAGCTTCGTTTTTAAGTCATGTATAGAACCTTACTAGCCTTATGTCTAAGATTTTAGTTTACAAGGTCCAATTTCGAGTTTTTGTACTGATTTTCGAGTTAATTAAAAACTCAAACTTTAAATGAGAAAATGGGACTCGATACTTGATGGTTTTCGTTGATTCGTGTTCCTATGGTTGAGGAAAATGATTTTTTAGAGTTTTGCAAAAAGAATTAATAAAGACGGTTAGAAAATGAGTCCAAATGGTTGTTTTGCGAGTTGCTGACGAGTTATCGTTGAAATGAAGTTGCAGGAAACTATGGGTCTCCTATCGTGGGGTTGTAATGTTAGTTTCGAGTTTAGACAGTTTCAACCCCTATACTTTGTAATATTATGCTTAGAAAGTTTAACTACAAATCAGTCCCTCGACTTTAGATTGTTATTAGGATTTGTCTCAAAGTTTTGGTTTTAAAGAAACCACTAATGTTTTGAAATTATCAGCTTTTGAAATTATGTTGGAAATAAATTGGGCTTAGATATTTTTTGTTTTAAGCTTTTAGTTTATTTAAGAAGTCCAACTAAAAAAAAGGGATTATCGTAATCTATTTAATATATTAATTCAAATTGTAAATGAATTAATATTGAACTATTTTACAAATCTATAATTTAATTTATTAAATTGTTTATTCTTAAATAATTTAATATTCATTTAAAACGTCATTTGGGTAAATATGTATATATTTACATATATATATATATATATATGTGTATATGTATATATATTATGGGGAGAGATCAAATGGAAACCACTCTAATTTTGCAAACCGTGGAAACTGTCGATTTCATTGGTTAAGTTAATGAAATTGGTTCATGAAATTGTGTCATATAATTCTTTTTTTTGATGAAATTGTTCATATATTTGTGTTTTTTTATGTAAAAATGAAATTGTTTCATGTATTTTCTCATTCTTATTAAATTGTTTCATGCATTTTCTCATTCTGATGAGACTTTTTCATTTTTACATAAAAAACACAAATACATGATACAATTTCATCAAAAAAAATAATTATATAAAACAATTTCATTAAATTAACCAATGAAATCGACGATTTCTATGGTTTTCTAAATTAAAGTGGTTTCCAAATGAAACTACCCCTATATATTATTAGGACAATTTAATTGTTGGTATTTTCTCTATATGTATTTTAATAATACATATAATAATATAAAATTAATCAACGAATGATTATAAAGAAATCGATTAAGATTTCGATGTATTTTAAGCATACAAATTAAAGTACAAAATAAGTCAAATAATGATTTAAGACAACGATAAAGAAAAATAGGAGGATATAGAACAAACGATGAGGCTCGTGTTTAACACGATTCCCGTAAACAGATTCGCCGTCTGTTCCCAGGGTACAACAGCAAAAACAGTATGTTGGGAACTGAAGAATTTATCAAGTATGGTTAATGCTGCTGGTTCAAAGTTACTACTGCTAGAAGACTTAAAAGTTAATACTGCTGAGTGTTACTACTGCTAGTACTATTAATACTGCTAGTCAAAGTTAGTGCTGCTTGAACAAAGTTAGTACTGCTTAGCTAGTTAGTACTGCTAGTGGTTAGTGCTGCTTAGTAGTTAATGCTGCTAGAAGGAATTTAATGCTGCTGAAGATTAATACTGCTTAAGAGATTTGGATGAAAAGAATGACAGCTGGATAATCTGAAGTTTATGGAAGCTTTGAGATATACATGGAAGATATATTGAAGATTTGTTTAATTATTGTAATTATCTTTTGACTAGTATATGTATAGAATAGATTAATTCATTCATTCTAAGTTTTCTTTATTCTTTGAGAGAGAAAATCAACCTCAAGACATAGATCCTAATTCTAGAGAAGTAGAATTCGTATTGGTGAGCCTGTTCATCAATATTGAGGTTGAGTGTGTAATCTTGTAACTTCAAAGCATTCAATACAAGTTTACAATTTGTTGATTATATTCTGTTTTGATTTTCTGTTTGATTAAATATCAAAGTGTTATTCCGCAAACTTCTTTGATATTGTTTCTGAGAATTAATTCTTGTTGAGAATTCGATCCTGACAAGTGGTATCAGAGCCTTACTCTCTCAGAAACAGTTATTCATCATGGAAAATTTTACAGAATCAAGCAGTACTTTGGTTTCTAAGGTTCCAATGCTCAAACCAAGTGAGTTTGACATGTGGAAGATCAGAATCAGACAATATATTCTTCTCACTGACTACTCAATGTGGGATATCATTGAGAATGGTCCTTCTGAAGCTGGAAGGATAGGACCAGATGGGAAAAGACCTCCACCAAAGACAGATGGTGAGAGGAAGATCAGACAGACAGAGATGAAGGCCTTGAGCACTCTGCTCTTGGCTATTCCCAATGAATATCAGCATCAATTTTGCAACTGCACTGATGCTCAGATTCTCTGGAATGCTCTAGAGAAAATATTTGCTGGAACTAAGAGCATCAAAAGAAATCAAAGAGATGTTCTAAAGCAGCAGTATGAGAACTTCACTTCCACAAAGAATGAGTCTATGACTCAAACTTTTGATAGGTTCAATAAACTCATAGGTGAACTGGCTACTGTAGGGGTGAAGATGGAACAAGATGATATCAACAGAAAGTTCCTCAGATCTCTTGGGGATGAATGGACTATGTACACTGTCTCATATAGACAGAGTGACAATCTGGAAGAGAAAGAACTTGATGATCTATTCAATGATCTAAGAGTTTTTGAAACTGAGGTAGAAACCAAGAAGAAGCCCTCTGGTTATATTCACAATGCTGCACTTCTTTCAGCATCCACTGATACTACTGCCAACCCTGAAGCAGTTAGTACTGCTAGTGGAGTAAGTTCAGAAAAAGGCACTGAAACTATCTTTGAAGCCTTTTTGTCCAGTCATAGCAGCAATTCTCTGATTAATGATGATCTTGATCAAATTCACCCTGATGATCTGGAGGAGATGGATATTAAATGGCAGATGGCCATGCTATCCATAAGGGTGAAAAAGTTCATTAAAAGAATTGGAAGAAATAACTTCTCTCAAAGAAGAGAAGATGGAGCTGGTTTTGACAAAACCAAGGTGGAATGTTATAAGTGTCACAAGAAAGGACACTTTGCTAGAGAATGCAGGAGTGCTGTTCCAAACAACAACCATCAACAAGCTCAGAATGGAGGATACAATCTGAACAAGAATCCTGCTCAAGCCCTTGTTTCTCAACAAGGAATGGGATTTGACTGGAGTGATCAAGCTGAGGAAGCCATTCAGAACCAAGCTCTTATGGCAGAAGTGTCTGATCTCCCCACTGAGGTAAGTTCTAATCTTTGCACTAAATCTTGCATTGACACTGTTACAAGATACAGGGATCACAATCAAAGTATGTGTGATGACCTCAAAAGATTAGAAAAGGACAGAAGAGATTATGTGTTGATAGTAGAGAGATTTGAAGAGCAAATCAAAGGCTTTCAAGCTAATGAACTTCAACACTCTTATGACACAAACTATTGGAAGTGGGAAAAGAATGAGTTAGAAACCAAACTGTCTAAGTCCTTAGAAGAGAATGATAGACTGAAAGAGGAACTGTCAAAAGTTAAGCTTGACATAGACAAGTTTTCTTATGCTTCAAAAGCAATGGACTCTCTTCTAAAGGCTCAGATACATGATAAGATGAAGCCTGGTATTGGATACAACAATACACCCCCTCCTTACAATAACAACTATATTTCTCCTACATCAGACTTGTTGGAAACTAAGGAGAAAAAGGACTTGTCTGAAGAAGATTTTAAGATAGACCCTTTGGATGAGGTAGTAGTTAAGGATTTGACTGAGAAAGGAGCCAGTGAGAACAGGGATAATAATGTAAGTAAAAAGATACCATTAGAAAACAATATTATCACCAATGAGGGATGTGGGAAAATCTGGGTTAAGTCCAAGGAGAAAGAGAAGACTAAAGGAAATGATAACAAGGTCCATTACAAACAAACCACAGTTGTGAATCCTGGATCTTGTAAACAGTGTGTTTGCAATAAAGCTAAGAGCCTAAATTCTGGTTTAAAAAGAGGAAATCAAAAAAACTGGAATAATCAATGGGTTCAGAAACAAGGAGTTGATCTGAATAAAATCAATAGACCAAAACCTTGTTTTATATGTGGCAAGCTGACTCATTTGGCTAAGTATTGTTACTTTAACCCTATTAACCAACAAATGAACTTTCAAAGATTTGTGCAAAAACCTGTTGGTTATAGGAAGGCTGGAAAGAAACATGTGATAAAGAAATCTATTGAAAGTAAAGGCACTTTAAAGAAAAAGATTTTAAAAGAAAGTGTCAAAATGTGGGTACCTAGAAGTACTAACAGTGTTAGTACTGCTAACAATATTAGTACTGCTAACACAGTTACTACTGCTAACAGTGTTAGTACTGCTGACAATATTAATGATGCTAATACTGTTAATACCTCTTCAAAGGTTAATACTGCCAACACAGTTTCTGCTGCTAACACAGTTACTACTGCTAACAAGGTTAGTACTGCTAAGTATGCAAGTGCTGCCAAGGCAGTTAGTAATTCTAAAACTAGTACTGATTCTAGCAAGCATATTTCCAAGCCTATTATTGTAACAAAGTACTCCAAGAATGAGGAGTTAAAGTTCAAAAATCTTGTCAAGAAAGAATGCAAGTATTTTGATGAGAAAGGGGTACCCAAGACCACTCTGGCTTGGGTTCCTAAATCATACTAATTGATTTATCTAATGTGCAGGGCAACCAACAGCTCAAGGGAAAGAGCATTTGGCATGTTGATAGTGGTTGCTCTAGGCACATGACAGGCAACATGTCATGCCTTCAGGATTTCAAGCATATCAATGGAGGACATGTTGCATTTGGAGATAATCTTACTGGTGGTAAGATAAGTGGAAAAGGTAATGTCACCAAAGGTAAGATGACATTTGAGGATGTCTACTATGTTGATCAATTAAAGTACAACCTGTTAAGTGTATCACAGGTTTGTGACAAACAACATAGTATATTATTTACTAATACTGAGTGTATGATCCTTGCTCCAGGGTTCAAGGTAGTTGATGAAAGCATGATACTACTTAGAACTCCAAGAAAGGACAATGTTTACTGTCTGGATATGGACAATGTTGATAGTGATTCATCTCTAAATTGTCTTGTTTCAAAAGCTTCTGTAGATGAATCCTCTCTATGGCACAGAAGGATGTGTCACATGAATTTCAAGACTATGAACAATCTTGTTAAAAACAACCTTGTAAGAGGTTTACCTTCAAAAGTCTTTTCATGTGATGATCATTGTGTTGCTTGTCTTAAAGGCAAACAGCACAAAACTTCTCATAAGACCAAAGAGTTAAATTCTGTTTCTTCTTGTCTCCATTTACTGCATATGGATCTGTTTGGTCCTACAAATGTTATGTGTATAGGCAAGAAATCTTACTGCTTGGTTATTGTTGATGATTACTCCAGATTTACTTGGGTATATTTTCTAAGGACTAAGGATGAAACAAGTGGTCTTATCAAATCCTTTATTCTAAGAATTGAAAACCAAACTAATCAAAGAGTAAAAATCATTAGATCAGATAATGGAACTGAGTTTAAAAATCATGATCTAAACACCTTTTGTGAAGAAAAAGGTATTGAGAAGCAATATAGTGCTCCTAGGACTCCTCAACAGAATGGTGTTGCTGAAAGGAGAAATAGAACACTAATAGAGGCTGCTAGATCTCTGTTGGCTGATTCAAAATTGCCAATTACCTTCTGGGCTGAAGCAGTTAATACTGCTTGTTATGTCCAAAACAGAGTTCTAGTGGTCAAGCAAAAGAACAAGACCCCATATGAGCTTTTAAATCAAAGAAAACCTTTCATTGGTTTCTTCAAACCTTTTGGGTGTCCTTGTACAATTCTCAATACCAAATCTCACTTAGGTAAATTTGATAGCAAAGCAGATGATGGATTTCTTGTTGGATATTCATCTCAGAGTAAGGCATACAGAGTATTTAACTCTTCTTCTAGAATAATTGAAGAAAGTGACAATGTCAAATGCAATGAGAACACACCAAATCCTGTTGGGTCTGGACCTCAGTGGATATTTGACATTGATTCACTAACTAACTCTTTTGGTTTCAGTAATGAGTATACAGGAACAGGAAGTGGCGGATCAGGGATCACACAAGTTCAAGAAAGTATATCTAAATCTGTGATTTTTCCCATACCCACAGTAAATTTTGTTGAAGACTGTGAAAAGAAATCATTTACTAGACCAAGTCAGAGTGAAGAAGAAACTAGAGATGAGAAGACTCAAGAAAATAATGAAGTGGCATCTGAAAACACTTCAGTTGAGTTGCATGA
Source organism: Arctium minus (assembly GCA_954870635.1). Classification (NCBI taxonomy): domain Eukaryota; kingdom Viridiplantae; phylum Streptophyta; class Magnoliopsida; order Asterales; family Asteraceae; genus Arctium; species Arctium minus. The sequence goes on along the minus strand of OX941089.1, from coordinate 43,568,642 downwards.
ATCTAATCTTGAGGCTGGACTGAATGAAGAACCTAGTCATAACACTAGAGTTCAAAAGAATCATCCTCCACAGCTGGTAATAGGAGATATCTCTTCTCCTATGATGACTAGACATCAAAGCAGGCTTCAGGAAATGCAAGATCAACAGCATACAGTGCTTTCTTGTTTTCTATCACAGCTTGAGCCTAAAAAGGCACATGATGCTATGAAAGAATCTAGCTGGATAGAAGCAATGCAGGAGGAACTGTTACAGTTCAAGCTACAAGATGTATGGGATCTAGTAGACCTTCCTAAAGGTCACAGAGCAATTGGCACAAAGTGGATTTTCAGAAACAAGAGAGATGAAAGAGGTATTGTCATAAGGAACAAAGCAAGGCTGGTGGCTCAAGGCTATACTCAAGAAGAGGGTATAGATTATGAAGAAGTGTTTGCACCTGTGGCTAGAATAGAAGCAATCAGACTATTCCTAGCCTATGCTTCTTACATGAACTTCAAAGTCTATCAAATGGATGTAAAAAGTGCCTTTCTCTATGGGTCAATTGAAGAAGAAGTATATGTCTGTCAACCACCAGGGTTTGAAAACCCAAGCTATCCGGACAGGGTATACAAATTAAAGAAAGCACTTTATGGACTACATCAAACCCCAAGAGCATGGTATGACACTCTGTCATCCTATCTCTTGGAAAATGACTTTGAAAGAGGAGTCCTTGATAAGACTCTATTTATCAAGAGAAAGAAAAAGGATATCTTGCTGGTCCAAATCTATGTTGATGACATTATCTTTGGATCTACAAGAAACAACATGTGCAAGGAGTTTGAAGATTTAATGCATCAAAGGTTCAAAATGAGTTCCATGGGGGAACTTACTTTCTTCCTTGGACTCCAAGTTCAACAGAAGTCAGATGGCATTTTCATGTGTCAATCCAAGTATGTGCAGGATATTCTAACCAAGTTTGGTTTCTCAGAATCAAAACCTGCCAGCACACCTATGGAAACACACAAGCAGATCACAGCAGATCTTGAGGGGGAGGATATGGATGTGCATCATTATAGATCCATGATTGGCTCTCTCATGTATCTCACAGCATCAAGGCCAGATATAATGTTTCCAGTCTGTGTATGTGCAAGATTCCAAGTTAGGCCAAAGCAATCTCACTTTCAAGCTGTTAAGAGGATATTCAGATATCTCAACGGGCAACCCAGATTGGGACTTTGGTATCCTCATGACTCACCCTTTGACCTAATAGCATACTCAGACAGTGATCTAGGTGGGGCAAACTTGGACAGAAAATCTACTTCTGGAGGATGTCAATTTTTGGGTACTAGACTAGTCTCATGGCAGTGCAAGAAACAAACCACAGTATCCACATCTACAACAGAGGCAGAGTACATAGCAGCCGCAAGTTGCTGTTCTCAAGTCTTATGGATTCAGAATCAAATGTTGGATTATGGGGTAACCTTTCTACACACTCCAATCTTTATTGACAACAGCAGTGCTATTAGCATTGTGAATAATCCAGTCAAGCACTAAAAAACAAAGCACATTGAGATCAGGTATCACTTTACAAGAGATTATAATGAAAAGAAACTTATTCAAGTTGTCAAAGTTCACACTGATAATCAGTTTGCTGATCTATTCACCAAAGCTTTCGATGTGGGTAGATTCACTTTCTTGGTAACAAGTGTGGGAATGATCAACTCTGAATAATCCCCTTCTCAAAAAGTGGTTTTATATCTGTATATTATTCTTGGAGTTACTAATCTTCTGTTTCAGGATATGCATAGCAGTACTCAGTGTTTAGCAAGTTTAAAAGGAGTAAGTTAGTTAATACTGCTTTTAGTGGTTAATACTGCTTTTAGTGGTTAATACTGCTTTTAGTGGTTAATACTGCTTTTAGTGGTTAATACTGCTTTTAGTGGTTAATACTGCTAGTAGTTAATACTGCTTTCAGTTAATACTGTTAGTGGTTAATACTGCTTTCAGTTAATACTGCTAGTGGTTAATACTGCTTTCAGTTAATACTGCTAGTGGTTAATACTGCTTTCAGTTAATACTGCTAGTGGTTAATACTGCTTTCAGTTAATACTGCTAGTGGTTAATACTGCTTTCAGTTAATACTGCTAGTGGTTAATACTGCTTTCAGTTAATACTGCTAGTAGTTAATACTGCTCTAGGTTAATCCTGCTTATGTTCCGAATACTATAAATACTCTTTGCCCGCCTAAAAGTTCATAACGACTCTTTGCATACTGTTCTCTTGTGCTCTAAACCTTTTCTCTCAAGTTCGAAGTCTTCAGGCAAGCTTTTCACTAAGATCAATGGCATCAATGACTTTCATTGACGAGCACAATGAGATTGCGATGCTACAAAAACCAAAGCAAGCTGCAGGATTTCATCAGATTGTGGATTTCCTCAAGTCAAGCCACATTGCTCATGCTCTTATTGTATCTCCTACAATATATATCGAGCATCAAAGGCAGTTCTGGGCTAATGCAACCATTGTTGTTGAGAATGGTGTGCAGATGATCAAGACAAGAATCTGTGATCACTCACTCACGGTTACTGAAGAGGTTATTCGCATCAGTCTACGTCTAGATGATGCCTCTGGTATAACCTCTATCCCAAATGATGAACTGTTCTCAAATCTTACAAGAATGGGGTATGGAGGCCCATTGGGAGTTTTCAAATTCTCTAAAGCAAAATTTTCACCCCAATGGCGTTTCTTTGTCCATACTCTTATGCATTGTATCTCCAAAAAGACTACTGGATGGAGTGAGTTCAGCAACACTATTGCTTATGCTTTGGTGTGCTTGGCCACTGCCAGAAAGTATAATTTTTCTAAAATGATTTTCAGTGATCTTGTCTCAAACATGGGAAACAAAAAGAGCTTCTTTATGTATCCCAGGTTTGTTCAAGAAGTCATTACTCATGAATTGACGGATATACCTCAACCTGTTGGGGTATATGTATCTAAACCCCCCAAAGGCAAGGTTTTCTCAAATATGAGAAGATCTGCTGGGGACTCTGAAGGAGTTGACACCCCATTGTTCTCTACAATGATGGTGGTGTCCCAAACCAATGAAGGTATGGCAGCAGGGTCAAGGCCCTCATTAGACCAACCCACTGCTAGCCAAGCCCAACCTTCCCTCTCAAAATCAATTCCCCAGTCCCTTCTTGAAAAACCAACCTCTCCTATCACCCAAACTTACAAGAGAAAACAGGTAAAGAAGGCTCCTTCCCTTCTTGTACCATTACCCTCTCAGCCTTTAAGCCCTCTAAGGGAAAATTCTCCCCTAGGGAATATCCAAAGGGAAACCACAAGGGTGTCTCCCAACCCAAAGGAGGTGCTCTCTGAGGAGGAGGTAGAGCATATGGATGATGAGGCTGCCACTACTCCTGCTAGCACAGAGGAGGAAAGTGGTAACATCAATAAGACCTCCCCCATGGAAACTTTGAATGAGCAATCATTTGAAGGTCCCTGGTGCCAAGAAACCACAGGGGTGGACAGGGCCTCTGCTAGGCAGAAGACTTCCACTAATAAAAGATCCCATGATCCTTCAATAGGGGGTAACACTCCTGGAGAAGGTGAGGACAGATATAACTATGATGAATTGATGGAGGCAATGGGTAACATCAACCTAGATGTTCTGAAACAAGGCAAAGAAATAGAGGAGATGAAGCTGGTGATCCTGTCACAACAAGTCCAGATTGAAAAATTGAAGAAGATGGTGACCAGGCTAGTTCAAAAGAAAAGAAGGAAACAGTTTGTACTCAAAAAGAGGGACAAAGTTCAAGATTCTTTCAACAAGGGGGAGAAGCATGAAGGGGAAACTGTTGAAAAGAAAGCTGAAGTTGAGGGGGAGACAGAGGAAGAGATGGAAACAGAAACAGTTACTGCTGCTGAAGTAAAAGTAGCAGCAGAAACTGAAGCAGCAGAAATAGGGCTCTCTGTGGAAGAAATGGAGATAGCAGAGACTTTAGTAAAAGCAAAGGATGACACTCCTAAGGCTACTCAAAAGGCCAAAGGAGTGGTCATCAATGAAGGAGAACCTCAAAAGAAGAACATGAAGGAGGATATAAAAGGAAAAGGAAAGATGATTGAACCTGAACAACCTTCAAAGAAGAGGAGTCAGATTGAAATGGATGAGGAGATGGCAAAGCAGCTTCAAGAGCAAATGGAAAAAGAGGAGCAATTTCAAACAGAAACTGATAGAGAGCTTGCAAGGATAATGGCCAAGAAGTTAAATGCAGAATACCAAAAGAGTTTGAAAGAAGCAGCTCAGACAGCAACTCAGGCCAAGAAACTCCAAGTTAAGAAGATGCCAATTCAGAAACAAAAGCAGAAAAGACAACCCTCCAAGACATTTTTGGCCAATCAGGAAAGAAGAAAAATGATAAACTTTCTGAAAGGTGCAATTGGTGTTAAGGGGGAGATGTTTACCCACATGGCATTCTCTCAGATTGAAGAGTTGTATAACAAGGAAATGGCCAAGCTTCAAGGGGATTCCGCACAAAGGGAGGAGGCTGAGAGAAGGATGAAAGAGAGACATGATCTCAACATCCAACAACCATTCCCTGAGGAAACCACACCTTCCAAAGAAGAAGCAGAAGAGAAGAAGGAAGAACCTGGAAATGTTGGTATAAAAGCCAAGTCTGGAAAAAGAGTGAAATCAATTGCTCCAAAAAGGCAGTTGAAAAGGCCTAGAGTGGAAGAAACTGAAAAGGAAGCAGAACCTTCAGTCACATACCCAACAGAGCCAGTACAGAGTCCAGAGCAGGTCACTAAGCAAACTGATGAAAGTATGGATCTGTACATGACAATAGTGGAACCTTTGAAAGCTGTTCCAATCTCTATGCAAGCTCCAGAGATCATCTTCTGGGATATTTTGAGAGACAATGGAAAGAATTTCTTCAGAATCAAGAGAGCTGATGGTTCATTTGAAGCTTATTCAACATGGGGGAAAGTCATCAGAAGTTGTTCAAGAGCTGATATGGAAGAACTATATAAAGTTGGGATGAAACTTTATGAACCTGTGTTGAAAGGTACTGAAGAGAATCTTCTCAAAGTGACATTGGAATACCTGTGCATGATGTTTGAGCCTGAAAAAGTGCACCATAGGATTAAAGATCATATGCATGAGTTCATATTCAAGAAGATTGACAAATGGATACTGTTTGAAAACTGTGGAGTATACATGATTACTATTGACAATTGTTATCATGAATACTACCTGGTGGACAAAATCTATGAGCATAGCAAGGAGAAGTTAGAAGGGATGCTTAAAGCTACACTGGTTTGTACAAAGGATTCAGAGATGGCCAAGATTGTGGTAAGAAGAACTGTAAATCAAAGTTTGGGCCTAGATCCAAATTTGGGAAATTGAATCAGAGGTGTTGAAAGCATCTTGAAGATTAATTCTGAAGAACTTGACTTCTTTTCCTAAAAGTCAAGTTAGGGGGAGATTGTTGGGAACTGAAGAATTTATCAAGTATGGTTAATGCTGCTGGTTCAAAGTTACTACTGCTAGAAGACTTAAAAGTTAATACTGCTGAGTGTTACTACTGCTAGTACTATTAATACTGCTAGTCAAAGTTAGTGTTGCTTGAACAACGTTAGTACTGCTTAGCTAGTTAGTACTGCTAGTGGTTAGTGCTGCTTAGTAGTTAATGCTGCTAGAAGGAATTTAATGCTGCTGAAGATTAATACTGCTTAAGAGATTCGGATGAAAAGAATGACATCTGGATAATCTGAAGTTTATGGAAGCTTTGAGATATACATGGAAGATATACTGAAGATTTGTTTAATTATTGTAATTATCTTTTGACTAGTATATGTATAGAATAGATTAATTCATTCATTCTAAGTTTTCTTTATTCTTTGAGAGAGAAAATCAACCTCAAGACATAGATCCTAATTCTAGAGAAGTAGAATTCGTATTGGTGAGCCTGTTCATCAATATTGAGGTTGAGTGTGTAATCTTGTAACTTCAAAGCATTCAATACAAGTTTACAATTTGTTGATTATATTCTGTTTTGATTTTCTGTTTGATTAAATATCAAAGTGTTATTCCGCAAACTTCTTTGATATTGTTTCTGAGAATTAATTCTTGTTGAGAATTCGATCCTGACACAGTAGTATTGTCAGAGATGACCACTTGCCTTGAAACTCCACCAGAGTTATCATACGCACTATGAATTTCAGAGAGAGATATGTGAGAGTGTTTCGTTGTGATTGTCGTACTATGGAATGTGAACCGACCCCTCAATTTATATTGACGATTCGAAACCGAAATGATTAATTGTCATTAACTGATAATGAAACAACATAACCATTATAATTAATTCGTAATTAAATGAATTAATCGTTATAACCGAAATACTTAATTCGATAATTAACTAATAATTAAACGAATTAACCATTATAACCGAAATACTTAATTCGATAATTAACTAATAATTAAACGAATTAACTGTGCATCATCAATGGTTTCGATCATTGTTATCCCAAATAACAATGTAATACTCAAGATGACAATCAATTTCCAATCAAATCATCTTTGTATTAATCTCTGAAATCAATTACAAATTTTCTCTCTCTAACTCTGAAACTCATATGACACTCTCTGCTATGCTACATGTCTATTACACGCACAACACCTATTTATACAAACACAACAAACACGCACACCATAAGAAACTCGCAAACAACTAAAACACACAACACTATTACAACTTTGACTTTGACTTTTATTACAATAGACTTTGACTTTGATGCTTGAGAGTTGACTTTGAGCTTTGACTTTCTTGAACTTTGACCCTCAACTTTTATGATCTTGTATCTAACAAATATGTTCTAACAATCTCCCCTTTGGATTCAAGATCATCTGTAAAAGATTTTAGCAATTCAATCTCCCTCTTTAAGCTCAGTAAATGTAATCTCCCCCTTTGATCAACTTTAACAACAATAGACATCTAAGCCCAGTATCCCCTTTGTACTCAAAACAGTCTTCACATTTTTCAGTATTCTCTCCAAAATCATTCTTTAAACAAAGTAACAATATCCCCCAAGGTTAAAAAAACCTCTTTCAGATTTGGGAAGAAATTATCTTCAGGTTTCGCTCAATCTGCTTCAGCAAAATTATCTTCAAAAAAGATTTTCTCTAAAATCAGTTTTCTTTCAGAATTCTTTGAACTTTTGCTTGATCAAACTTGTACAATCTTAGTCAAAACTTTGTAACCATTCTTTGAACTTTTCTTTCACCTTCAACAATTCTTGAAATTTCTCACATATGTCTTGATCATCTCCCATAACAAACACAAACTTTTGTTTTCAAACATTTCTTTAACTTTGTCTTCTCCCCCTTTATGATGATTGCAGCATCGAGATCATCAAAACTGTTTCACCAAGAAATGTCACTTTATCTGATCTGACCATTAATCTTTTGTACTGAGCTACTAAACATCTATCGATCCAAAGAAAATATTCATCCGAATCTTTTCAAATTCAGACAAATTATGAGTGAAACACCTGAATCAGTTAAGATGCATGTCAGTAACACGAAGTTACTGTGTGTAACAAATACTATTATTCCCAGATTTGATCAAGTTCTTATCTAAACCAATCACACAAACAAGATTAAACAATCTACCTGATTTGATTAATCACAAGATTTGATTACAAACGATTTGAATCACTTTCTCTCTCTAACCACAATTTTTCTCTCTCTTACTCTGCGAATACAATCTCTGTTCTGAATATTACAAGTGATTCTCTTTCTACACAACTATTAACCATCTATCTATTAAAAGAAAACAAACACACATTTACAAACAAGAACAAACACAATACTTTGGCTTTGAGATTATTACAATTGACTTTGACTTTGCTTGAAAGTTGACTTTTGAGCTTTTACTTTCTTTGACTTTCAGCTTCAAATATTATGATCTTGCATCCAATAAATATGTGCACTAACAATCTCCCCCTATAGATCAAGATCATCTCTAAAAAGATTTTGCAATTCAATCTTCTCGCGTTAAGCTCAATTTGAACAATCTCCTCTTTTATCAACTGTATCTTATCCAAAGTATGTCTTCAAAAGTAATAGCATTCTCCCCCAAGGTTGATATTAACCTCTTTCAGACATTTGGAAAGAAATTATCTTCAGGTTCAGCTCGGTTTGCTTTGACAAAATTATGTTCAAAGAAATTTTTTGGAAAAACAACTTTCTTTTAGACTTTGAACTTTCACTTTCAGCTTTGAATGATCTTCAACAATTCTTTCTTCAAAGCAACTGTCTTGACAAAAAATTTCTCGTTTAAGCTCCAACTTTTCTTTATCAAAACATATTTCTTGATACTGTCTCCCCCTTTTTGATGAAGAAAGCATGAAATCATCAAAACTTTGCAAGAATTGTCTTTGATAATCTGAACTGACCATTGATCTTTGAACATAAGAGCTTCTGATTCTCTGTTGATCCAAAAAGATATTCATCCGAATCTTTTCAAATTCAGACAAAATAGGAAAGTAACACCTGAATCAACAAATGAATCAGTTATAATGCTTGTTAGTAACACAAACTCACTGTGTGTAACGAATACACATCGGAAAGGAACTTTAGTGATGTTCACTCCCCCATGGCTTCCATTCAATCATCAAAACACCACAAAGGAATTTCTATGAACGTTATGACAAGAAAAACAAATTTCCTTGTGTGTTCGTGCAAGTGTTAGAAAAAATTAAAGCATAGATGATTGCTTTTTATATAAGGCTCAAAATTGTGTAAACCATTGAGACAACAATAGTTAAACATAGACTCGATTGTGCATGATTGAAGTGTGAAGGTGGGGCAGACTTCCTTCTTTTTCAATATCCAGATTTTCCAAATGAAAATCGGACAGATAATATGTTGCGTCCCCTTGAAATATGAAACATTTTCTTGTTGAGAAGAAAATGAGTGGCTAGTGGGGTTTTTAGCAAGAGGTGGCATGGGCTAGTTGCCTGGTTCAATAATGCTCACGAAGAAATGTGAAACACTAGAAATGTCGTTGCCCGGCTCAGAAAAAGTTGGTGCAGAGTTTGATATTCTTTTACTCTGTTCTCACACCCTCTTTCTTTTTAATAATTGAGCTCACGTCTAACCAAACTCTCTTTTTCATTTTACTTCTTCACACAACCCACACTCATATTTGTTTGACTCCTCACACTCGATCACTAAGGACTAACTTCTTGGGTAGGAAACACTGGTTAACGTGAATCTATAGAAGTTTCATTTAAAGCTCACACAAAGAACCCATGTTTTCCTAAAAATAGATGTTGCTCAATTGGTTTAACTTGTCAGTTAAAGCACAAAATATGAAATACATGTCAGATATTGTAAGTCCAAGATCAATGAATCATAGAGAGAGAAAGTAGAGAGAGAGACTTGGAAGCGCAAAGTAATGTATTGAATGAATGTGCGTGAATATCATACAAAGGAACAGGATCAAAGGGACTTAAATACCCTTGGTCAATACTACACAGTATACGACATTAGACACAGTATTTGACCAAGCCCTATAAATACAATGATTACTATAAAATCAGACTTAACAATCTCCCCCTTAGTAATCATTGGCGCTTTGGTCTTCAAAATTCATCTTCTAAACCAGCACGGACCATTAAAGCGACTTTATGAAGCTTTCTGACTTTTAAAGAAAAAATTATTCTCAGCATCTTTCAGATTGATTTGTCTTTGCTGCCTTTGACAAGTCTAGACCAGATTGGAATAAACTTGAATGAACAGTTGATTCATCAGCTTGTGCTCTAGACGACACACCTCTTATGAAAGACCTTGAATGAACAGTGGTGGTCGGAGCAGGAACAGCAAAAGAAAAAATTTAAGCTGAGAGAATAGAATCTTTGAGCAAATCTTGATCAGTAGATAAACATTTGAGCTCTTTGTCGCTTAATCATCTCCTTTAACTTCTCTTAATTCTCCCCCTCATGACCTTGATGAGCGGGATCAACTTGGTCATGCAAATGTTGGAGACGAGACAGCTTAAGATCTGCAATATCAAACAAACGGAGAAAAACAGGAGAGGTTTGCGTGTCACGCTGGTGGCGCAAAGTGAGGTTTGCGTTACACCAAGGTGGCGCAAAGCAAAGTTTGCGCGAAGCGAAGGTAGCGCAAATCAAGGTTTGCGCGAAGCGAAGGTGGCGGAAAGCAAGGTTTGCGCGACCAACTGATGGCGCAAAGCTGACTTAATACTCAGAATTTTTTTTTACCTTTTTAAGCTCTTTGACTCCCCCTACACAAATGCACTAGATATGACAATTCAAGTTAGCATTCATATAAAAAAAATCAGATACTCCCCCTCAAAAACATATATGATCATTAAGAAAAATTCTCCTTTTTCACTCCCCCTTGAATAATGCTCAAACCCTTTTGAAATATATTTATGAGAACACAATGAATGTAAACATCAATGTAGAAAGAAAAATATACTGAATATGTATTTTGAAACGACTAAATATATAAAAATTTAAACAGAAACAAATAAAATTCTACTTAGTAAAATATCACAATAAAATCCATCAAATGAAATCAAATGTATGTGTTTGGATATAGAAACAAGTTTTATTGCATATTAAGTTAAGACATGTTCATTTTCAAAAACTTTCATCATTCTATTCAGTGTGCTCGCATGTGAACTTCGATTAACTTCAAGAAAATGCAATTCTAAAAATATAATAGAGAACTTTGCATATAATCACACTAAGCCATCAAAAATTCAGACTTTCACAAATTTACAGGTTTATTGCAACTCAGAAATTTTAACCAAGTATCATGAGATGTGTGCTCATTGGCATCTTTTATTATTGTGCACTATGGAATCTTTACATGAGTGTGCTCTTTGGCATCTTTTAAGCGATGTGCACTTTGACATCTTTTAATCAAAAAGTTTATTAAGTAAAGAACATGCCGTAAACGTAACTTTCTATCTGACCCTATTGCAGGATTTGGGTCAGCCACTCCCAGACCAGTTGGCCTTAGGGGACTAGGTGTCAAGCACCCCTTGGAACTTACTTTCCCAGATCAGAAAGGCTACATCGACACATCCTTAACCCATTCATACCAGTAGAACATGACTTTCAATCTGATTCTATAGAAGGATTTGGGTTCGATCACTCCCAGATCAAATGACCTTAGGGGACCAGATGACAAGCATCCCACAGAACTTACTTTCCCAAACCAGAAAGGTCACAGGTACAAACTTTTAAATTTAGAGATTTCTGATTTATAAGAATTTAATAATCATCTTAACTACAAGGTTTTACGTCTAAGTGCTTAGCCCATATTTTCATTACAATCCGAAATTCTGACTTTTTAGGTTTTCTAAGCATTGTAAACTATAAATATTCCGAATCACACAATTTTAAAGCAAAAACAAAAGTTACAAACATGTTGCTGACTTTTCGACTTTTGTTAGAACTGAAATTTGAACATATAAGAACTTTAATATAGACAAAGCAACTTGAAAATTTATCCTAGACACACATTTTATTCAAAAGAAAGAAAATTGTAAAACTTTTACTTTATAGAATAAAATTTGTAAAGGTTTAAACTTTTAAAACAACATGCCGAAATTTTAAAAATAGAAATATTTGATCGGCAAGTTTATATTCAGTTGAAACAAAATTTTGTTCAATAATATTATCATTCACACAATATAAAAGTAAAATTTTGTGTCTCATTTGTAAAAATTGGGTTGAATCAAAATTCAGGAAAAATTGAAAATGCTCAGATTCTTTAAAAGCATTTGAGAAAACTGGAACAACATCATCAGATATAAATGCAGCTGAATAGAATAGATGCACTCACAGTTTCTCATTAGTCAGAAGCTTAATGCTATGAAGAGCGAGTCCTAGACTGACATATCTAGAAGTCATTGTCTTTGAAGCACGGGTTATGAGCTGAATTCCTCATAAGCCAAAATGTTGACTTTTAAGACCGGGTTTTGAACTGCTATGTTCAAAAGCCATTCTTTCTCTTACTCCCCCTTAACATGTGATGCCTGCAACTTTGAATCAGATTGAGACTTGGGTACCCACTTGAATTTGGGCCCGTGTTTGTTAGTTGCAGTTCGTATGGGGAAATATTTATAATATTTGACAGTTAAAGCATGAGAAAGATGATCAGAATGATAGGCACAATCATCAGAAGATAAAGCATAATCATTAGAACTAGAATCTGAGGAAGAACATGAGACATGTTTTGAAATTCGAATCATTTGTTTTATAGAGTACTTTGAAATTTTATTACGAGAAACAAATGAATCACTTTAATAAAGTTCGTCTACACATTTATCCCCATCAAAAGTAGGTTCATCAGATGTCTGCTTCGCTTGCCAGATCTGCTTCGATCGAGCGCTCAAAGTCCTATCTGAAAGAATTGAATCAGAAGAATTAGAAATGTCAGAACCAACTTTATCTTGTTTCTTGGACTTCTTTGACCGTCTTCTTTTACGCTTAGGTTTATAATATTGATCATTGAGCGTAAAAGAATCATCAAGAATTTTAGATGAAATATTTAAATCAGAAGAAATAATTTTATCCAAGCAATCAATCTGATCAACTAATAAATCTGAATTTGCCTCGGAGTCTGAATTATTTTGAGAAAAGATTTTAAAATTTGAAACTTCCTTTTTATTTTCCTTAGAATCAGAAGAAAGGTTAGAAATAGAATCTGATTTTTGAGAAAATAATTTTTCTTCAAGACTAGACGTCATGAAAGAAAGAATAATACCAGATTCAATTTTCTTTAAAATATTTTGATCTTCTATCTTATCTTCAAGATCGATGATTTTGCTTTCTAATACTAACGGAGGAGTATATTTCTTAGAATCATAAATGATTGGAGAAATATTTTCCTTATCAGAATTGGAAACATAAGGATCAATAAAATCATCAGACATGGAAGATTTGATAGGAGATATATCATTTAAAATTCTTCTTCCTCTCCTTGATTTTTCAAGAAAATACTTTGCATTTTCACTAGTGTAAACAAAAGGAATTTCATTTTTCTTGTTATTTGTCCTTTTCTCATTTTCGATTTCTAACACTTGCTTCTCATTCATCCAATCAATTTTAAACTGAGGAGCATAATGAGCAAGAGTCAGATAATCGTATTTATATAAAGTTGGGTATTTTTCAATCGCATTGTTTAAACAATGAGGATTTTCAAAACCAAGTCCCCACCTTTTTTTAAAGCTTCTTCACTCCTCGGTTTGTTCATAAAAATTGTTTGTTCAGATTGATTTCTCCGATATAATTTGTCAGGATCTGATTCTTAACAAGAATAATAAAACTCAGAAACAATATTAAAGAAGTTGCGGAAAAACACATTAATATTCAAACTATCAATGTAACAGTAAAATATAAATCACAACTTGTAAAATGTATTGAATGATTAAAGTTACAAGCTTTCACACAAAAACCTCAATCTTGATGAACAGACTCACCAAGACGAAATCTACTTCTCTAGAACTAGGGTTGTAAACCTTGAGGTTAATTCTCTCTCTAAACAAAAACTCAGAAATCTCTTATATCAAAACTATTCTGAATACATCTATACATATACTGAAAAATAAAAGATAATTACAAAACTTAAAAGATCTTCAGTATATTCTTCCATAATTATCTTCAAACCTTCCATGATTATCTTCAATCCTTGATCTGCGCATATCTTGTTTATCACATAAGTAGAATTAAATCATAGCAGCATTAACATTCTGAGCAGTATTAATCTTCAGCAGTACTAACTATGCTTAGCAGTATTAATTTCTTCAAGCAGTATTAATCTGGCTCAGCAGTAGTATCTTGTCTCAGCAGTAGTAACCATGTTGTACTGGCAGCAGTAATCATACTTGATTAAATCTTCAGTTCCCAACAATCTCCCCTAACTTGACTTTTAGAACAGAGAAGTCAAGTTCTTCAGATGCTCCCAAAACTCTATTGCTCATAAACCTATATCAGGATTCAGCCCCAAACTTTGATTAATAATTATCTGGATCAAGTATCTAGCCATTGCAGAATCTGGTGCACAACCTAGCTTTTTCTTCAACAAAGCATGCAGCTTTAACCTGCTATGGTTGTAAACTCTATCCACTAGGAAGTATTCAAAGTGACTTGTATCCATAGCCAGTGCATATACTCCACTTCTTTCATACATAGTCCAGTTGTTGATGGTTTTGAAAACATTTCTGATAACATGCTGAACTTCCTCTGGCTTGAACAACATGCATAGATATTCCATCACAATTTTTGTAACTAGTATCCCTGGAGCTTTCAATTTATCAGCATATAATTTCATCCATACCTCAAACATTTCCTCTAAATCAGATCTGGAGCATACTCTTACAATCTTGGCCCAAGTAGGATACACTTCAAATTTGTCATCTTTCCTCTTCAGCCTGATATACTCCTTTCCATCTACTTCCATAGTATCCCAGTAAATAATCTCAGGAGGCTTGATACCAACTGGCTCAGCTGTTATAGGCTCAGGCACTTTCTCCATCACCACCATGTACATATTTACCTCATAAGTACTGGATGGTTCTTCCTGAGATTGAGCTTTCTTTTCATCAGACTTAGGTGCCTCTTCTTCTTCAGCTACCTTCAGTTCTTTCTCAACTTCTTCCTCAACCACTCTAGGTTTCTTAGCTGATTTTCTTCTTGCCATCATTTTTGTTCTTTTCAAGGTCCTCAAACTTTCACCTAGAGTAGCCTCCTTCCTTGGAGTTTCTTGATCATCAGGAAAGGGTTTTTCTATTAGAAGGCCATGCCTCTCTTTCATCCTCTTTTCCACTTCAACTTTTGCTTGGTCATTCCCTTGTAGCTTAGTCATCTCTGCATCATACAACCCTTTGATTTGATCAAATGACATTTTTGTGAACATCTCCTTTTTGACTCCCATAACACCTTTGAGGAAATTGATCATCTTCTTTCTCTCTTGAGTTCCAAGGTAGGTCTTTGAAGGTTGTCTCTTCCTTGCACCCAATTTGATCATTGCAATCTTCTTTGGAATTGCAGATCTCTTCTGTGCCATCTCTGTTGCCAAACTCTTTTGATAAACTTCATTCAGTTCTGCAGTTAGAACTTTTGCCATCTTCCTATCTTTCTTCACTTGAACTGTTTGTGCTTGCTCAAGTTCTGCTTGAATCTTCTTAGCCAAAGCTTCATCTGACTCAATCATCTTTTGCTTTTTAATTGGTTGGTCAGATTCCACTATCTTGGTTTTGCCTTTGTCCTTGTTTGCTATCTTATCAACACTAGCTTTCTTGATAACCTCGGCATTGTCTTTGATGACAATTCCTTTGGCCTTTGAAGTGACCTTAGGAGTATCATGTTTAGCTTTGATTAGTGCTTCAGCTATCTCAATTTCTTCCAAATTGCTTCTAATAAGGTCAGTTAATACCTCTTGAACAATTTCTGCTGCTTCATTTATTTCAGCAGTATTAACTATTTCTGCTGCTATGTTTGCTTCAGCAGCATTAACTGTTTCTGTTTCTACTTCTTTCTCTGTAACTGCTGCTTTTTCAAACCCTGTTTCTATTCCAGCAAACTCCCCCTGATCTCCATGTTTCTCCCCCTTATTTTTAGCATTTTCCATGTTAAGCTCAGCTTCTTCTGACTCCCCCTTTTTGGGAGCATCATCTACTGGGTTTCTTCTTCTGAGCACAAACCTTTGCTTCTTCTTCTTTTGAACCACCTTCTGAACCAACTTCTTTAAGCTGCTGATCTCTTCTTGTTGGTTGATGATGACTTTCTTGAGTTCATTGACAACCTTCTTTTGAGCGTCCAGTTCAGTTGCCATTTTGGACATGGTAGAAATCAATTCATGGTAGTCATATCTATCCTCACCTTCTCTAGGAGTGTTACCCCCTTTTGAGGGATCATTGGAATGTTTAATAGGGATCTCCAGCCATGCTGAAGTACCACCTACTCCCTTGGTTTCTTGGCACCCGGGACCTTTTGATGATTGCTCACCCAAAGTTGCCATGGGGAAGGTCTTAGTGATGTTACCACTGGCCTCCTCTGTGCTAGCAGAAGTAGTGGCAGCCTTCTCACCCACATGCTCAGGCATCTCCTCAGTGAGCACCTTCTTGGGGTTGGGAGACACCCCAGTGGTTTCCCTATTGATATTCTCTAATGGAGAATGCTCCATTAGAGGGCTTTGAGGTTCTGGGTTTGTAGGAGGTAAAACAAGGGAAGGAGCCTTGTGTACCTTTCTCTTAGTATACGTTTTGGTTAAAACTGGTGTTGGCTTAAGAACAGGGGACTAAGGAAGTGATATAGTGGTTGAAGGTTGGGTTTGGTTATCAGTGGGATGGTCTAGTGAGGGCCTTGACCCTGATGCCATACCTTCTTGGTTGTGGGACACCACCATCATTGTAGAGAACAATGGGGTGTCAACTCCTTCCGAGTCCTTGGCAGATCTTTTCATATTTGAAAAGACCTTGCCCTTAGGGATTTTAGGTACATATACCTCATTAAATTGCGGTATATCCGTCAATTCAGTGGTGATAACTGCCTGGACAAATCTTGGATACATATAGAAACTCTTTTTATTTTCCAAGTTTGACACAAGGTCATTGAAAATCATTTTGGAGAAATTATACTTTCTGGCAGTGGACAAGCAGACCAAAGCATAAGCAATGGTACTGCTGAACTAACTCCATCCAGTAGTTTTTGTAGAAATACAGTGCATAAGAGTATGAACTGTTGGGTCTGAAATATGCCAAGGATGGTTACTACTTCTAGTTCAACATGGTTACTACTTCTGAAGTTAATGCTGCTAGAAGAACTTGGTTAATACTTCTGAGGTTACTACTTCTGTGGTTAATGTTGCTAGTTGTAGTTAATGCTGCTGGAACAAAGTTAATGTTGCTAGAAGAAAACAGTTAATACTTCTAGTTAATACTTCTAGTTAATGCTGCTAGAAGAAAACAGTTAATACTTCTAGTTAGTACTTCTGTTATTAATGCTGCTAGTTGATGGTTAATGTTGCTCAACAAGATTAGTACTGCTAGTTCAAAGTTAGTACTGCTTGAAGAGATTAATGCTGCTGAGCATGGTTAGTACTGCTAGAGTTAATACTGCTCAGAGTATTAATGCTGCTTATGATTAATACTGCTTATAAGATGGAGATCTGCATGAAAGGATAACAGCTGGATAATCTGAAGATATACATGGAAGCTTAGAGATATACATGGAAGCTTGCTTAGAGATATACATGGAAGCTTAGAGATATACATGGAAGCTTGAAGATAATGATGGAAGATATACTGAAGATATTTTATTTATTGTAATTATCTTTTTATTCAGTATATGTATAGATTTGATAGAATAGTTTAGATAGAGATTAATTTATTCATTCTAAGTTTTGGTTTAGAGAGAATCAACCTCAAGACATAGATCCTAATTCTAGAGAAGTAGAATTCGTATTGGTGAGCCTGTTCATCAATATTGAGGTTGTGTGTTTAATCTTGTAACTTCAAGCATTCAATACAAGTTTACAAGTTGTTAATCATATACTGTTTTTGTTTACTGTTACATTGAATATCAAAGTGTTATTCCGCAACTTCTTTGATATTGTTTCTGAGTATTCATAATTCTTGTTGAGAATTCGATCCTGACAAGTGGTATCAGAGCTAGTATTCTCAGAAACCTGCAATCATCATTCTTCCTTGAAATCAGAAATCATCAATGGCTAAAGTTTCAGATTCTTCAAGCACAGAAATCCCCACAGAGGTAATGTCTAATCTTTGCTCTAAAACTTGTATGGAAACTGTTAAAAGGTACAGGGATCACAACCAGACAATGAGTGATGACCTTAAAAGATTAGAGAGAGATATAAAAGACTATGTAAGAATTGTTGAGAGTTTTGAGGAACAGATCAAAGTTTTCCAAGCCAATGAACTTCAACATTCTTATGATACAAATTACTGGAAGTGGGAGAAGAATGACCTAGAACTTCAGCTGAAAAATTCTAAAGAGGAGAATGAGAAGATAAAGAGTGAGTTTGAGAAAGCAAAGCTGGATATTGAGAAATTTTCCAATGCTTCTAAAGCAATGGACTCTTTTCTCCAAACTCAAATCCATGACAAACTTAGAAGAGGAATAGGCTATAACACCACACCACCACCATACAACAACAATTACATCCCTCCTATATCAGACTTGCTAGAGACCAAGAATAGGAAGGAATTGCCTGTTGGAGCCACTAAGGTAGATCCTGTAGACAAAGTGGTGGTTGAAACAGACTCTGAAGAAGAGAACTCTAGTGAAAAGAGTAAGGAGAACACTGGGAGTGGTGAGATTCCTCTAGAAAACAACATTATCACCAATGAGGGATGTGGAAAGGCTTGGATCAAATCTAAGGACATAGAAAAGACTGAGGGAAAGTCTGAGAAGGTCCATTATAAGCAAACCACAGTTGTGAATCCTGTCCCTTGTAAACAGTGTTCTTGTAATAAATCTGAGCCCCAAAAACATGATAAACCAAGGGGAAATCAAAGAAATTGGAATAATCAGTGGGCACAAAAACAAGGGGTTGATCTGAGTAAAATTAATAGACCAAAACCTTGTTTTATCTGTGGAAAGCTTAATCATGTTGCCAAATACTGTTATTTCAATCCTATCAACCAAAGAGTTAATTTTCAAAGACAAACTCAAAACTCCTTTGGTTACAGGAATCAAAGAAGGAATCAAATGGCTGAGAAAAGAGCACCTAAAAAGTATCATGCTCAGAACAAGTTTGCTAATACAAAGAAAAATGCTCCAAATAAGCCAAGGAGTAATTTAAAGACAAAGAAAGCAAACAACTTTATTCAAGTTTGGGTTCCAATTGTAAAGAAACCTGTTAGTACTGCTATCCCAGATAGTACTGCTAACAGAAATAGTGCTGCTGCAACCAATACTACTGCTAACAAGGATAGTGCTTCTACTAGTATTAATGTTGCAAAGACTATAATCTTGACAAAGTATTCCAGCCATGAGATTCCTAAACAACTCATCCAGACCAAACTGACAGATTATATAAATGAGAAAGGACAACCCAAGACCACTTTGGCTTGGGTTCCCTCAAAGACTAACTGATTTATCAAGTGTGCAGGGCAATCAAAAGCTCAAGAGGAAGAGCATTTGGAATGAAGATAATGATTGCTCTTGGCACATAACAAGGAACATGGATTGCCTTCAAATTCTTTAAAAGATTTGATGGAGGACATGTTACTTTTGATCCAGCAGAAGGTTGCTAATACTGAAAGGTAGTTAGTACTTCTAGTTCAGTGAATACTGTCAGACTGTGTTAATGCTGCTGGTATGTGTTACTACTGCCAGTCTGTGTTAATGCTGCTGATAAGTGCTACTACTGCTAATCTAAGTTTTCTATACCTAAAAATGATCTTCATTGATTTTATGTCAAACCTGGATATCAATCAAAAAGCTTTTATCTGTATCCAAAGTTTGTACAAGAAGTACTTAATAATGAATTGACGGACATACTTCACTTTGATGAGGTATATGTACCTAAACCCCCTAAAGGCAAGGTTTTCTCAAACATGAGAAGATCTGCTAGGGACTCTGAAGGAGTTGACACCCCATTGTTCTCTACAATGATGGTGGTGTCCCACACTGAAGAAGGTATGGCAGCAGGGTCAAGGCCCTCATTAGACATTCCCACTGCTAGCCAATCCCAACCTTCCCACTCTATATCTATCCCACAGTCTCTACTTCATAAGCCAAGTTCACCAATAAAACAGATAAAGAAAACAGGTAAAGAAGGCTCCTTCCCTTCTTGTACCTTCACCCACTAAGACTTTAAGCCCTCTAAGGGAGGATTCTCCTTTAGAGAATATCCAAAGGGAAACCATAGAGGTGTCTCCCAACCTCAAGAAGGTGCTCAATAAGGAGATGCAAGAGCATATGGGTTGTAAGGCTCACACTACTGACTTTGCACAAAGTGCATGACAGGACAGTGTGAACATATCTAAGACCTTCCCCATGGCAACTTTAGATGAGTAATTATCTAAAGGTCCCAGGTGCCAAGAAACCAAGGGAGTAGAAGGTGCTTTTGCTAGGCAGAAGATCTCTACTAAAAGATCCAAGGATCCTTCAAGGGTGGTAAACACACCTAAAGGAGGTGAGGACAGTTTAACTGCAAAGAATTGATGGATACACTTGGTACAATTAGTCTGAAAGTTCACAATCAAATTATGAAGATAAAAGAGATGAAAAGGTAATCACTTCTTATCACTAGCAGATAGATCATTTCAAGAAGTTGGTACTGAAAAAGAAGAAAATTAAAGTTTGTATTGATATGAAATCTTATTTTGAGGGGGAGATAAGTGAAGAAGCTGAAACAAAGCAGCAACTACAGCAGAAACAGAAAAGAAGATAACAGCAGAAACTGAATCAAGAAGAACTAGTAATTGCAGAAAGTTTTGAAATTATCATAAAGACCTTATGTTGAAGAACTTAACTTCTCAGTTTTGAAAAGTTAAGTTAGGGGGAGATTGTTGGGTCTGAAATATGCCAAGGATGGTTACTACTTCTAGTTCAACATGGTTACTACTTCTGAAGTTAATGCTGCTAGAAGAACTTGGTTAATACTTCTGAGGTTACTACTTCTGTGGTTAATGTTGCTAGTTGTAGTTAATGCTGCTGGAACAAAGTTAATGTTGCTAGAAGAAAACAGTTAATACTTCTAGTTAATACTTCTAGTTAATGCTGCTAGAAGAAAACAGTTAATACTTCTAGTTAGTACTTCTGTTATTAATGCTGCTAGTTGATGGTTAATGTTGCTCAACAAGATTAGTACTGCTAGTTCAAAGTTAGTACTGCTTGAAGAGATTAATGCTGCTGAGCATGGTTAGTACTGCTAGAGTTAATACTGCTCAGAGTATTAATGCTGCTTATGATTAATACTGCTTATAAGATGGAGATCTGCATGAAAGGATAACAGCTGGATAATCTGAAGATATACATGGAAGCTTAGAGATATACATGGAAGCTTGCTTAGAGATATACATGGAAGCTTAGAGATATACATGGAAGCTTGAAGATAATGATGGAAGATATACTGAAGATATTTTATTTATTGTAATTATCTTTTTATTCAGTATATGTATAGATTTGATAGAATAGTTTAGATAGAGATTAATTTATTCATTCTAAGTTTTGGTTTAGAGAGAATCAACCTCAAGACATAGATCCTAATTCTAGAGAAGTAGAATTCGTATTGGTGAGCCTGTTCATCAATATTGAGGTTGTGTGTTTAATCTTGTAACTTCAAGCATTCAATACAAGTTTACAAGTTGTTAATCATATACTGTTTTTGTTTACTGTTACATTGAATATCAAAGTGTTATTCCGCAACTTCTTTGATATTGTTTCTGAGTATTCATAATTCTTGTTGAGAATTCGATCCTGACATGAACAAAGAACCGCCATTGGGAAGAAAAGTTTGCTTTGTAAAATTTGAAAACACCCTGTTGGCCTTCATACCCCATTCTTGTGAGATTGGAAAACAAATCCTCATTAGGGATAGAGGTAATACCTGAGGCATCGTCTAGACGTAGACTGATGCGAATGACCTCTTTAGTGACTATCAAGGGTTTGTCACAGACCTTTGTCTTGATAAACTGCACACCGTTTTCAGTAACAGCGGTGGCATTGGTCCAAAATTGCTTCTGGTGCTCGATGAAGATTGGTGGTGATACAGTAAGAGCATACGCTATATGACTGGTCTTGAGAAAATCAACTATTTTCGGCTTTTGAAGCATTGCGATCTCATTGTGTTCATCAATAAACGCCATGGATGCCATCGGTCTTGAGGATTCTTGACTGAAACATACTGGTTACTTGAGAGAAAAGAGAGTTAGAGAGAAGATGAACAATATTCAAAGAGTCGTTGTGAGCTTTTAGACGGGCAAAGAGGGTATTTATATGATTCGGGAAAAAAGCAATATTAACCCTATTTTCAATTAAAGCAGTACTAACCCACTGGCAGTATTAACTAAGAGCAGTATTAACTGAGAGCAGTATTAACTGAGAGCAGTATTAACTGAGAGCAGTATTAACTGAAAGCTGTATTAACTAACTAGCAATATTAACACATACCTGAAGTAGTAACTCATACTAGCAGTAGTAATAATGAACCTGCAGTAGTAACTTTGCACTGGCAGCATTAACTATACTTACACTGTTGAAGCTTGTGTTAGTCTGAGTAGGGCAATAAACTTCCTGAGAAAGATGATTAGTAGCACCAAACAAATAAACAAATAACAGATATACAAACACTTATTAAACATGAGCTCATTCAGAGTTGATCATGCCCACACTTGTGACCAAGAAAGTGAATCTACCCACATCAAAAGCTTTAGTGAATAGATGAGTAAACTGATTGTCAGTATGAACTTTAGCAACTTGAATAAGATTCTTTTCATTGCAGTCTCTAATAAAGTGATGTCTGATTTCAATGTGCTTTGTTTTGGAGTGCTTGACTGAATTGTTAACAATGCTAATAGCACTGCTATTGTCAATGAAGATTGGAGTGTAAAGAAAGGTTACCCCATAATCCAGCATTTGATTCTGAATCCATAGAACCTGAGAACAGCAACTTGCAGCAACAATATACTCAGCTTCTGTTGTAGATAAGGACACTGTGGTTTGCTTCTTACACTGCCAAGATACTAGTTTTGCACCCAAAAGTTGACATCCCCCTGAAGTAGACTTTCTATCCATATTAGCACCACCCAAGTCACTGTCTGAATATGCAATCAAATCAAAAGTAGATTCATAAGGATACCAAAGACCTAATCTAGGTTGCCCTCTTAAGTATCTGAAAATCCTCTTAACAGCTTGAAGATGTGACTGCTTTGGCTTGACTTGGAATCTGGCACACACACACACTTGAAACATGATATCTGGTCTTGAGGCTGTGAGATACATGAGAGATCCAATCATTGATCTATAAAGATGGACATCAACATCCTCCCCCTCAAGATCAACAGTGATCTGTTTGTGTGTTTCCATTGGTGTGCTTGCTGGCTTTGAGTCTGATAGACCATACTTATCTAGGATGTCTTTAACATACTTTGATTGACTTATGAAAATCCCATCTTTCTGCTGTTTCAATTGAAGCCCAAGGAAGAAAGTGAGTTCACCCATTGAACTCATTTTGAAGCTCTTGTGCATCAACTCTTCAAAGTCTCTACACATCTTATCTTTTGTGGATCCAAATATGATGTCATCCACATATATCTGAACAAGTAGGATGTCCTTCTTACTTCTTTTAATGAAAAGGGTCTTGTCAATGATTCCCCTTTCAAACCCATTTTCCAAGAGATAGGTAGACAGAGTATCATACCATGCTCTTGGGGCTTGATGTAGACTATAGAGTGCTTTCTTAAGTTTGTATACTCTGTCAGGATATGATGGATTCTCAAATCCAGGGGGCTGACAGACATATACTTCCTCATCAATTGTTCCATATAGAAAGGCACTCTTCACATCCATCTGATATACCTTGAACTTCATATATGAGACATAGGCTAGAAACAGCCTAATTACCTCTACCCGTGCCACTGGAGTAAAAACTTCCTCATAGTCTATGTCTTCTTCCTGAGTGTACCCTTGTGCCACTAGCCTTGCTTTGTTCCTGATTACTATTCCTCTCTTATCCTTTTTATTTCTAAAAATCCACTTGGTGCCAATTGCTCTATGACCTTTTGGAAGTTCCACCAAGTCCCAAACATCTTGCAATTTAAACTGTAGCAACTCTTTTTGCATGGCTTCTATCCAACTTGAATATTTCATTGCATCATAAGCTTTCTTAGGCTCAATCTGAGATAGAAAGCAAGAGAGTACTGAATGCTGCTGATCCTGCATATCTTGAAGTCTGCTTTGATTCCTAGTCATCATAAGAGAAGATATGTCTCCTATTACCGGCTCAGGAGGATGATTCTTCTGAGTTCTTGTCTGCAGACTAGGTTCTTCATTAATTCCCACATCTAAATTGGAATCATTTAAGTCAGCTGAGGGAATCTCATCAGCTGCTTCTGGCTCTTCATGCTCTGGATTCTCCTCATCTCTTCTTTCTTCTTCACTCTGAATTGGTTCAGTAACAGTCTCCTTTTCACAGATTTCAACAATGTCCATTGTAGGTATGGGAAAGATCACAGACTGAGGAATAATATCTTGTACTTGTTCATCCCCTGATTCTCTACTTCCTGATCCTGCATGATCATCACTACTGAAACCCAAAGAGTTAGTTAGTGAATCAATGTCAAATAACCACTGAGGACCTGAACCAATAGGAGTTGGTGTGTTCTCATTGCATTTGACATTGTCACTTTCCTCAAATATTCTAGAAGAAGAATTAAACACTCTGTATGCCTTACTCTGAGATGAGTAACCAACAAGAAAACCATCATCTGCTTTGCTATCAAACTTTCCTAAGTGAGTTTTGGTATCGAGAATGGTACAAGGACACCCAAAAGGTTTGAAAAATCCAATAAATGGTTTTCTTTTATTTAAAAGCTCATATGGTGTCTTGTTTTTAGGCTTGACTACTAGAACTCTGTTTTGGACATAGCAAGCAGTATTCACTACTTCAGCCCAGAAAGTAATTGGAAGTTTTGAATCAGCTAACAGAGATCTAGCAGCTTCAATTAGTGTCCTATTCCTTCTCTCAGCAACACCATTTTGTTGTGGAGTCCTAGGAGCACTGTATTGCCTCTCAATTCCTTTTTCCTCACAAAAGGTGTTTAGGTCAAGATTTTTAAATTCAGTACCATTATCTCACCTAATGACTTTTACCTTTTGATTTGTTTGGTTTTCAATTCTTAGAATAAAGGATTTGATCAGTCCACTTGTCTCATCCTTAGTCCTTAGAAAATATACCCAAGTAAATCTAGAGTAATAATCAACAATAACTAAGCAGTATGATTTCTTACCTATACTCATGACATTTGTAGGACCAAACAGATCCATATGCAACAACTGAAGAGAAGAGGAAATTGTGTTCAACTCTTTGGACTTATGAGAAGTTTTGTGTTGTTTGTCTTTGAGACAAGCAACACAATGATCATCACATGAAAAGACTTTTGAAGGCAGACCTCTTACAAGGTTGTTTTTAACAAGTTTATTCATTGTTTTAAAGTTCATGTGACACATCCTTCTGTGCCAAAGTGATGATTCATCCAAAGAGGCTTTTGAAACAAGACAGTTTAGGGATTAATCATTTGAAACATTTTCCATATCCAAACAATAGACATTATCCTTTCTAGGAGTTCTTAGTAGTATCATCTTTTCATCAACTACCTTGAATCCAAGAGCAAGGATAATGCATTCTGAATCAGTGAATAATATGCTATGATTTTTGTCACAAACCTGTGATACACTTAACAGGTTGTATCTTAACTGTTCAAGATAGAAAACATCTTCAAAGGTCATCTTACCTTTTGTTACATCTCCCTTACCACTAATCTTACCTCCATCTGGAGTATTACCAAAGGCAACATGCCCTCCATCAATTTTCTTGAGATTCTTGAGGCAAGCCATGTTCCCTGTCATGTGCCTAGAGCAACCACTGTCAACATGCCAAATGCTCTTTCCCTTGAGCTGCTGGTTGACCTGCACATAAGATAAATCAATTAGTATTGACTGGGAACCCAAGCCAAAGTGGTCTTGGGCCTCCCTTTCTCATCAAAGTACTTACACTCCTTTTTGATGAGATTTTTAAATTTAGAATTCTCTTGACTAGAGTACTTTGTCAAGATGACTGGTCTAGAAGCACAAGCACTAGAAGCAGTACTAATTTTAGAAGTACTAATAGAGTTAGCAGCACTAATAGGTTTAGCAGTACTAACCTTGTTAGAAGCACTAACAGAGTTAGCAGTATTAATATTTGATGAAGTACTAACAATGTTAGTTTTAGAAGTACTAATACTATCAGCAGCACTAACATTGATAGCAGTAGTATTGCTTCTGGCAGCACTATCTTTGTTAGCAGCACTATTTATGGTAGCAGTACTAACAGTTTTAGTGCTTTTGGGTACCCATATCTTGACACTTTCGTTTACAGTCTTTTTCTTTATGTGGCTTTTAGATTTAACATGTTCCTTAGCCACATGGTTCCTTTCATTCTTTCTATAACCAAAGGGTTTTGCACAGATCTTTGAAAATTTATCCTTTGGTTCATAGGATTAAAATAACAGTGCTTGGCAAGATGGTTCAATTTGCCACATATAAAACAAGGTTTTGGTCTGATGATTCTACTCAGATCAACTCCTTGTTTCTGAGCCCACTGATTATTCCAATTTCTTTGATTTCCCCTCCTTTTATCATGTTTTAGGGGCTCATATTTATTACCTGCACACTATTTGCAAGGAACAGGATTCACAACTGTAGTCTGCTTGTAATGGACCTTTTTAGACTTTCCCTCAGTCTTCTCTACACCATCAGATTTGACCCAATCCCTTCCACCACCCTCATTGGTAAGAATGTTATTTTCTAAGGGAATCTCACCACTCACAGTATTATCCTTACTCTTACCAGTTTCTTTCTCAGTCTTGTCCTCAACAACTACTTCATCTAAAGGGTCTATCTTAGTGGCTCCCTCATGCAAGTCCTTCCTATCCTTGGTCTCTAGCAAGTCTGATTTAGGAGGGATGTAGTTGTTGTTGTATGGTGGTGGTGTGGTATTGTATCCAATTCCTGGTTTAAGCTTGTCATGGATTTGGACCTTTAGAATTGTATCCATGGATTTAGAAGCATATGAAAACTTTTCCACATCCAGCTTAACCTTGGCTAGTTCTCCTCTCAACTTTTCATTCTCCTCTCTAGACTTTGTCAGTTGGATTTCAAAATCATTTTTCTCCCACTTCCAGTAATTTGTATCATATGTGTGTTGAAGTTCATTGGCTTGGAAACCTTTAATTTGTTCCTCAAACCTCTCAAAAATTTTCACATAGTCTTTTCTATCCTTTTCTAACCTCTTAAGGTCATCACTCATACTCTGGTTGTGATCCCTGTACCTTTTAACAGTGTCTATGCAAGTTTGAGTACAGAGATTAGAAAGTACCTAAGTTGGGAGATCAGATACCTCTGCCATGAGAGCTTGATTTTGAATGGCCTCTTCTGCTTGATCACTCCAGTCAAACCCCATTCCTTGTTGAGAAACAAGAGCTTGAGCAAAGTTTCTGTTCTGGTTGAAGCTTCTAGTCTGAGCTTGTTGGTGGTTGTTTTGAGACATTCCACTTCTGCATTCCCTGGCAAAGTGTCCCTTCATATGACACTTGTAGCACTCCACCTTTGACTTATCAAAGCCTGGTCCATCTTCTCTTCTTTGAGAGAAGTTGTTCCTCCCAGTCCTCTTGATGAACTTTTTCACCCTCATAGAAAGCATGGTCATCTGCCATTTAATATCCATCTCTTCAAGATCATCAGGATGAAGCTGTTCCAAGTCATCATTGATTAAAGAAGAGTTACCAAGGCTGGAAAGAAAGGCTTCAAAAACAGATTCATTGCCTTTTTCTTGATTTACTCCACTGGCAGCATTAACTGATTCAGGGTTAGCAGTAGAATCAATTGATGCTGATAGGAGTGCAGCATTATGAACATATCCAGTAGGCTTGTTCTTTGCTTCCACTTCAGATTCAAACACTCTCAGATCATTGTACAGATCATCCAGTTCCTTTTCTTCCAGCATGTCATTCTGTCTGAATGAGACAGTGTACATGGTCCATTCATCTCCAAGAGATCTGAAGAACTTTCGGTTGACATCATCTTGTTCCATCTGAACTCCAACAGTAGCCAACTCACCAATAAACTTATTGAATCTATCAAAAGTTTGAGTCATAGACTCATTCTTTGAAGATGTAAAATTCTCATATTGCTGCTTGAGAATATCCCTTTGATTCCTCTTAGTGCTCTTGGTTCCAGCAAATCTCTTCTCTAAAGCATTCCATAGAATCTGAGCATCAGTGCAGTGATGAAATTGATGTTGATACTCATTATGGGATGGCCAAAAGCAGGGTGCTTAAGGCTTTCATCTCCAATTGTCTCACTTTCTTCTCAGCATCAGTTTTTGGACGTGGTCTTCTTCCATCTTGTCCAATTTTACCTTCAGCAGAGGGACCATTCTGAACAATGTCCCACATAGAAAAGTCTGTAAGGAGGATGTACTACTTGATCCTAATTTTCCACATGTCAAACTCATTAGGTTTGACAATGGGAACCTTTGAAACAAGAGTACTGGTTGATTGAACTGTGTTGTCCATGATGAAGGAAGGTTTCTGAGAATACTAGGCTCTGATACCACTTGTCAGGATCTGATTCTTAACAAGAATAATAAAACTCAGAAACAATATTAAAGAAGTTGCGGAAAAACACTTTAATATTAAAACTATCAATGTAACAGTAAAATATAAATCACAACTTGTAAACTGTATTGAATGATTAAAGTTACAAGCTTTCACACAAAAACCTCAATCTTGATGAACATGCTCACCAAGACGAATTCTACTTCTCTAGAACTAGGGTTGTAAACCTTGAGCTTAATTCTCTCTCTAAACAAAAACTTAGAAATCTCGTATATCAAAACTATTCTGAATACATCTATACATATACTGAAAAATAAAAGATAATTACAAAACTTAAAAGATCTTCAGTATATTCTTCCATAATTATCTTCAAACCTTCCATGATTATCTTCAATCCTTGATCTGCGCATATCTTCTTTATCACATAAGCAGTATTAAATCATAGCAGCATTAACACTCTGAGCAGTACTAACTATGCTTAGCAGTATTAATTTCTTCAAGCAGTATTAATCTGGCTTAGCAGTAGTATCTTGTCTCAGCAGTAGTAACCATGTTGTACTGGCAGCAGTAATCATACTTGATTAAATCTTCAGTTCCCAACATAATTTTTCTTCTAATTTATTTATTTTATCTAAAAATTCATCTTTTAAAGTAGTCATAGTCGTCAAAGATTCAAGATAAGTCTTATTTGAATTTTCCAAAACATCCAATTTCTTTTGAAAGATGTCTTTAGTATTTTCTAAAATAGATTTTTCATCTTTCAAAGAAATTTTCAGTTTGGCAATCAAATCTGACTTTTCAGAATTTAAATTTTTTTTAGATATTAACTTAGAACGCAAATCAGACAAAGCAGTAATTATGATTTTCATCTGAGAGGTAATAAAATTGTAATCAAAATCAGTATATACCTCATCTTCATCCGTATCAGAATCGTCTGACTGATCATCTCCGACTAAGCACATCTGAGCGATCTTTACATTTGTAGCTTCATTGTCAGAGTGATCCAGCCAGAATTCTTCTTCTGCTAGCAAAACAGTTCCTTTCTCTCTTTTCTCGGCCAGTTCCAATTTCTTTCTGTAATAAGTTGAGTCCTTGACCTTCTTTGCTCGACACTCCTTTGAAATGTGTCCTGGCTTTCCACAGTTGTAGCAGGTAGCAGTCTTTGGTTCGGGCACTTTGGCTCTAGTCACAGAAGTGAAGTGAGAAGATTTGGAACCGGTTCTTGGTTGGAACTTTTTCTGGTAATGTTGAGAGAGAAGGATCATCGCTTTCTGCAGAGCCTCTCCATCATCATCAGTTGACCCATTGTAAGCGTTATCAGACAACGCTTGTTCATCCAGTTGGCTCGTGAGGAGTGCAACCGGGTCTACTGATTTCTTGTTCTTCTTATCCAGTTTGGCCTTTTTCTCTAGCACCAAGCTCTCATCAGTCATAAGAATCTCATATAATTCTTGTATTTGCATAGTGGAGATCCGAACATCGTTCCTCAGTCCATGACAAGTTTTGTTCCATTCAGGCTGAAGAGCATTAAGGAATTTCATATTCGTCTCAAGCTCTGACTTGATCACATTTATCTTTCGCAGATCATTCAGCACTGCACAGAATCTGTCGAAAACATTCTTTATATATTCACTATCTTTGGCCTTGAACTCCTCAAAGTTGTTCATAAACCGAGTATGTCTGAGTTGAGTTGCAACGGATGAACCAAGCATGATCTTTTCCAATTGTGCCCATAACAGATTTGGATAATCTTTGCAATGATCAACTCGGTTATAGACAGAGTTAGGTAAGGCAAGCATCAAATTAGCTTTCAGCTCTTGATCAACTTTCATTCGAGAAGCCTCTTCAGATGTTGGAGGAGTCTCTTTATTAGGCTTTACGAAAGGTCCTTCAGTTAGAGACTTCATCATGTTCTCTCCATTAGCTTGACGCTCGATGAAGTTCAGAAATCGATCTTGCCATTATGTGAATTCGTTTTCATCGACAAGAACTGGAGGACGAGTTTCAGATCCCAAAGACATCATCAGATCACTTGTGTAGAACTTAGCTTGAAAGGCAAACTTTGTAGGATCCATAGATGACAAACTAAAAAAAAAATCCAGACGCAAACTAGATGTTTGCGTGAGCAGTTGGTGACGCAAAGGGAGCTTTGCGTGAGCCGAGAGAGACGCAAACTGAAGTTTGCGTGATCCGAGGGTCGCGCAAACAGAACTTTGCGTGAGACGTTAGAAGCGCAAACCAAGCTTTGCGTGACCAGTTGAATGCGCAGACTGGACTTTGCGTGAGAAGGTAATGGCGAGAACCTCTCTCTGCGTGAGAAGTTAGTGGTGCAAACTAGGTTTGTGTGAGGCACTGAAGACGCAAACTTGAGTTTCCGTGAACTTAGAACTCCTCGATGAACTAGCGCAAAGTCCTTGATGAACTCGCGCAAACTGTGAAGAACTCGCGCAAAGTGTAGATCTCGCGCAAACAGCTGAAAAACATAAAAAAAAAATCAAGAAACTCGTTTACAGATTAGAAAATAATGTTGATTTCTTTCTCAGATAAGATCGAAAACTGATTTGTAACAACTTGCAAACAACAAATTCGATCAAAAACAACAAATTCAAGATTTCTAAAATCAAACAGTACGTGAAAAAATTGCTTTCCAGAAATCGAAAAATCACAAAATCGAACAATCAAACTTGATTTTCTTGAAAAATGATGTGAATCAAAAATGTTTTGTAAACAAAAACGGATCCAACAAATCAAATTTCAGTGAAATTCATTCACAAAACAATCCAAAATTGATGAAAAATCCAAAAACGATATTTTCTTGAAAAATTCAAAAAAATCAATCAAATTTTCAGATTAATTCACAAATTCAGAAACTAAAAAGATATCTCTCAGTCCTCTCAAGATTCAGATAGCTCTGATACCAATTGTAAGTCCAAGATCAATGAATCCTAGAGAGAGAAAGTAGAGAGAGAGAGACTTGGAAGCGCAAAGTAATGTATTGAATGAATGTGCGTGAAGATCTTACAAAGGAACAAGACCAAAGGGACTTAAATACCCTTGGTCAATACTACACAATATACGGCATTAGACACAGTATTTGACCAATCCCTATAAATACAATGATTACTATAAAATCAGACTTACAGATATATGTATGCTCGATGATATAATCATGAAGATTTGATCATTTTTAAAACATTAAATATTTTTCAAACAAGATAATTGAATAAATGAATTGAATACAAGAAACTTGTTTGAAAATCTGACATTGTATCAAAAAGATCAATATCAAATAATTTATCGATTAAAGCTTAGGTCAGCAAAAATTGATATTGTCTTTACGAATCAAAATATAGACATTCTTGAAAGAACGTTTCGAAATGAAATCACGCTCAAACTTTGAATAACAATCGAGGTGTCTTACCATCGAAAAATAATGTTTCAATTTAGAGACATGGTAAGAACGAATTCAACAAAAATTAAACAAGTGTGTGTGAATAGTTGAAAGTATATGGAAAAGACAATACGCAAGTATTTATCTTTGGAAACACACGGTTTGTTGATCATTGAAGCACAAATAAAATGAAAACATTTAAAAATCACACTTCTATATTCATGAAATCGTTTAAGAATCAGAAGTGGTTTAAACATTTAAGAACATGTTTTCATATCTGAAAGTTGTCCATATTTCAGACACGTATGAGATTAAGATGAGAAATAAACCTTTCGTTCCATCTTAAATCTCATGAAGTCCGCTTAAAGTCATAATGATATGATCTTGTAAGCATCCTCTCAATCTACATCACTCATAAAGTCCGTCAAAGTACAAAATTTATTAACAAACTTTATTGAAATGTAAATGACATAAAGTGGTAAAACTTTGAATGTACGAGTTCTGATTTGAAGTAATCAGAAATCATAATTCTTACTCCCCCTGAAAATATGCATCTAAAATATGTCAGTGAAAAAGCACATGATAGAGATCTACAACTCCCCCTGAAGTGTAGTTCATCATATCTTTCGAATGCATATTTCCAGAAAAAAATATATACTTCCCCTTGAATGTTGATTTCCTCATTTGAGTATAGGAGTACAATCTCTTATCAGCCTGGGAGTATCATTACTTTTGATCATTGAAGAACGAGTCCTAAACTGTTGTGTTTAGAAGTCAAACTCCGTTGTAGTATGGCTCCTGAACTGTAGTATTCAAAAGCCACAGTTCTCTTACTCTCCCTTGACATTAGGTGCCTGCAACATAGAATCATCCTTTGGCTTTGGTAGCCACTGGTATTTGGGTCCATGGTTGTGAGTTGCAGTTCTATTGGGAGTAATTGAGTAAGAACCGTACAAGTAATGATCACTAGCTTTATGAACAAAATCATAAGTATGACAACAAGAACAATACCTCTTTTTAGATAGCATGATCATTTGATCTCTCGAGTAAGCAAGATAAGGTTTACCTTTCAGCACTTTGTTCTTCTTTGCATTTAATGCAAGTACAAATGATTTGTTTCGCTTCTTTTCTTCTTTTCTTCTTTCTTTCCTTTCTTTTCTTCCTTCTTCTCATCATTCTTCTCTTCATCTACTGGTTTCACTTTCCAGACTAGTTTCTCTTCGTTATATTTCCTTTTTCTCCTTCTTCGGTATGTATCTGAACCATCTACATTTCGATCATAGAAGATGTTTGTAGTACGAATCTGATCATATGATTTAACTGACCTTTTTGAAGAAACAGTTTTCTGATGTGAGCTTGCAGTTGTCATGAAAGAACATTCAGAATCAGCTGGACCATTTCTAGGTGTGTGGATTTGTGACTCTAGAGTCGTTTGCTCAGTCACCACAACCTTTGAAATAATTTCTTCAAGCTCTTTTATCTTTGAAGAATAACTGTCTCTTTCTTGAACAAGCAGGTCAATCTCTTTCTTGAATTCAGACTTCGCTTTTTGCTCTTTCTGTGCACTCTCAGATAGTTCGGATAACTTGTCAGTAAGCGTCTTAATCTCTGTTTCAAACATATTCCTTTCTTCTTCAAAGCCTTTTTCAGCATTTGTTCTCTGACCGGATATCTCTTTGAAGATTCCAACATTCCTCTGTTCTATGGTCTTCTTCTCCTTGTCAAACTTTTCTCTTTCCAAAATCATCACTTTCTCAAAATATGAAATCTGTTGAAAAAGTTTTATACATTTCAGCTCAACTGTCTTTTTCTCTTCACAACATTTTCTTGAAAAGTATGAGAACTTCTTTGAAAATCCTTTCTTTTCACTCTCAAAATCATCTTTATCTTTGACCATCTTTTGTTCCAAATCAGATATTTTCTTTTGAAGCTCAGCATTAGCATCTTCTAGACTCTTAATCTTCTCCTCATAACTTTCAACAGATGCTTGCTGGATTTGGATCATCTGATATTCCAAGTCAAAGATTTTATTTTTCAGCTCAGTGTTCTTAGCCTCCAAAACCTTTACTCTTGATGACATCTTTGGTCTTACCATCATCTTCTCAATTTGTTCCCACAACTGTTTTCCTGTAGCCTTTTTACTCTCTAATTTGATAGAAATCTCTTTTGAAATCTCATCTGAAAAACTTTGCAATATAAAAGATTTGGCTAATTTGTCAGCTTCATATCTCTTTTTCTGCTCATTTGTGTACTTATCGAGTAATAATGGAAACTCTCCACTTTCCATTGATCCATTTTATCCATAATAAGAATAAATCCTTGTAGGAGAATTCATTTTTCCTTCCCTCAGAGGTATTCTGATATAATCGCCCAAGTCATGTTGGTCTATGAAGTCCAAGAAATGATTTTCCATTGCTCATACTCTCCTCTAAAAAGCATTGGTGGTTTCACATCCGTACCTATTGCAAGAGCTTCTCTGGAAGTCATCCTGTTATCACAAAAAGAACTTGAATTTGATCGTTAGTCCTGTTAGAGCATAATTGTGTTGGATGCAAGATCATAGAAGACTGGAAGTCAAAAATCAAGAAGGTCAAAGCTGAAAGTCAACTCTCATGCAAAGTCAATGTCAAATTCAATAAAGTCAAAGTCAATGTATTTTTTTTCTTTAAAGCATGTAGTTTTGTTTTGTTGTTAGATATATGACTAGTTTGTGTTAATAGTTAAGTAGTTCCTCATAACAGAAGAGATACGCAGAAACTGTAGAGAGAGAAAGCTAGAGAGAGAAAGTGTTTGTAAGAATGAGATTTGTGAATTGAAATCAACAGGTTGAGTTTTAATCTTGTCTCATCTTGTTTGTTTGATTGTTGTTGAATCAATAAGAAATTGAAATCAAGGACTATCAATTGGTATCAGAGCAGATTCAATTTGAAATCGAGGGAAATTTTTCTTCGACACTGTTCCATTGAGTAGCAGATTCAATTTTGAAATTTTAAGTGTAAATTTTGATTGAAATTGATTAGATTGTGTTCATAGAATGTATTAGAATGATCTTGTAATAGTTTGACATAGAATTGCACTGTAATTCTTAGTTAATTTTGAGATTCTATCATTCAAAAGTCCACGAGTTCAGTCGTACTGTATTGAATCGATTTTATGTTCTTGAGTGCATTTTGTTGAAATTCTTTGATTGTAATCTGTTCTAGATGTGTTAGGGATCATATTGTCAAAGTTTCAGTTTGTAATTTGAAGTCTTGATAGGATTTTGAGTCAATCAGAGGTTGTTTTTTAACGAGATCTCAAGAACTCGCAGATATCATCAAGAACTCGCAACCCTACTCAAGAACTCGCAGAGTGTTTGAATTTTGCAGGATTTATTGTGGATTTCGTATAGCTTTGATTTCTGAAAATTTTATAAGTATAGATTTTGCAAGTGTGTCTCTTGCGAACTATACATATTTCGCATATCAGTGTCTTGATAATTCTACAAAATTCCCATTGTTCTATTTGCGAATTGTTCAGAATTCATAGATTGTGTGAAATTTTTCTAAGGATAAAATTCGTAGGAAAGAATTCGCAGATCTTAGTCTTGCGAAAAGTTTTTGAGAATATCAGAATTCGTTGAAGACTAATCTACGAATTCATTGGATTTCGTAGAAGGGTGGTTAACCAATTCTTGTGTTTCTTACGAAAAAGTGATTAAATTTTTTTAAGTGTAGGATTCGCATGTATCTATCATGCGAATTCTGCTTTAAACTTGATTGCGAATTTTGAGAAGCTTGCGAATTCTAAGAAGTTTACGAATTCTTGTTGCCTACGAATTCTGTGTATACTAATTCTTGGGTACGAATTCTGAAGATTTAGTGCATGCGAATTCTGTTACTTTGATCTTGTATGCGAATTCCTACTTGTTCACTCTATCTTGCGAATTCTGTACTTGTAGAATTCTTAGAAATTTCATTTCTGTTGATGTTATGTACTTTTGTGATTTCAAATTGGACTAACGATCAGTTTCAAGTTTCTTATTGAATATAATTGAAAAACACGATGACTTCAAAGGACGCTCTCTCAATTGGCACTGATGTCAAACCCCCTGTTCTTTTCAAAGGGGAGTACGAGCAATGGAAAGACAGATTCTTAGATTTTATTGACCGGCATGTAAACGGAGAAAACATTTTGCCGTCAATAACTGAAGGTCCAATGGTACCGCCAACTGTGGAGATACCAGATGATGAATCCTCTGATAGTGAGGATGGAGACGAAGACAGAATAAGAAAGATGAAAACAGTTCCTAAAGAATTTGCCTAGTACTCAGATGAGTAGAAGAGTCATTTCAAAGCTGATAAACAAGCTAGATCTCTTTTAGTTCAAAGTATTCCTAATGAGATCTACATAAAGATCGAGAGCTACAAAGCTAACGCGAAGAAGATGTAGGATCAGCTACAAAAGATGATGATGGGCTCTAAGGTGGGAAATCAGATGAAGATGGTCAATTGTATCAATAGCTATGAAGAGTTTAAGGCCAAAGAAAGTGAGAGTCTGGAAAAAACATATGAGCGATTCGTGTTTCTTCTGAACGAACTATCCAAGAAGAAGCGGATCGAGAACAATGTTAAGTTTCTCAACATCCTACAGCCGGAATGGAAAAAGCATACCCGCTGGATGAAACAAATGAAAGATTTGAGCGACATACCCCTCCACGAAGTTTACGAGACTTTGAGACAGAATGAGGAGGAAGTTGAAGAGAAAAGAACTGAGAAAGTATCTGGTATTGCTTTAGTTGCTGGTGAGAAAGAGAAGCAGAAAAAGAAGAAAGAGAAGAAAAAGATAGTTATTCCCGGTTCTGATTCTGAGTCTGATTCGGATAGTGATGATGGAGAAAACCTTAACCAAGCTATGCTTTTACTAACCCGAGCATTCCAGAAGAAATTCTATAAGAAATCGGGTTCAAACACACAGAGGTACTCTTCGTCTGGTTCAAAGAATCATGAACACCAGGAAAGAGTTGAAGGAAAAAGATATGAAGAGAACCGGTATGTGGAAAGAAAGTCGGATGAGAAGAAGAAGTATCTGAATGACTATGCTGGTGCTGAAACAAAAGACAGACGATCTGATCAAGTGTTATAATTGTGGTAAGGTCGGTCATTATGCAAAGGACTTTCGGAAGACAAAAGTCAGAAACTCGAAATATTACAAGAACAAGATGCTCTTAGCCAAACAACAAGAAGCTGGCAAGGCATTGATGGCTGAAGACGAGTTTTGTCTAGATCATTCAGATGAGGAGGAAGGAGAAGAAACAACTCACATGTGTTTGATGGGTAACACTGTGAAGTATGATGATAGTGATGAAGAAACAGCTGATGAGGTACTTAATCTTTCTAAATCTGATTTTATGGTTAAAATGGAAGCTATGATGGTCGAACTTCAAGATCTTCAAAACAAACTTAAAAAGGAAAATAGCAGAGTTGAAAAGAAAAATCAAAAGATCTTTGAACTTAACAAGCAAGTTGTTGGGAACAAAGATTTGATTGATTCTCTATGCAAATCTGTTTCTGATTTTAAACAAGAAAAAGATTGTTTTGAAAGTAAGATTTCTGATTTTGAATCTAAAATTTCTAAGTCTGTTTCAGAAAAGCAAGAAAGTGTTCTAAAAGTTTTTAAACTGCAGGTTGAGAACAAGACTTTAGAGAAAAAGGTAAATGGTTTGGAAGCAAAATTATATGCTAGAGGCCAAACAGATCAAACCATTATCTTAAACACACCTAATGAGGAAGATGATGTTAGAGAGAAGTGGGGTCTCGGTTACGAAAACCCACACTATCTAAAGAAAGCTATCAGAAAACAGCCAGCTTTGTATAATTTTGATTTTCTTTTTGTGGTTGGTAAATATCCTCATTTGAAACCCAAATTTGTTACCCAGTCACCTGAAGAGGTAGAGGCTAAAGAGGATTAGAAAAGAAAGAACTTAAAGAAAATGCAACTACTATTCTGCTATCAAAAGCTGAATGATAGTTATATTTCAGATCAGCCAAAATGTCTTTCAAATGATTATTTTGAAAGCTATTCGACAAAAGAGTTTGAGGCAAAACCTTTAAAAGCTAAAATTTATGTACCTCCACTCATTTTAGAAAGCAAAATAATCGAGCTTGAAAATATTTTATTTGATGAAAGAATATTGGCTGACATTGAACAAAATGCATTTTCTACTGTTTTAAAGAACACAATTTTAAATGTTGAATCTCAAACGTGTTCTAAGTCCTCTAAAACACCTCACACCTCTGAAGTTGATGTTGATGACTTATTTGCGTCTGTAAATGATTTTTTTAAATTCTGATGAAGGTTGTGTAGATGAAATTGATATGTTTGACATCCATGCTAAACTTCCAGATCATTCTACTTTTGTCATAAATGGTAAAGCTTTACCAAGTGTAGATGAAGTTGGTGAATCATCAACTAAGGTTGGTGAAATGGTTGCTGTGAATGCTGATTATTATGCTAAAGGAAAGAAGCAAAAGAAACGACACTCACAGAAACAGACTAACACTGGTAAGCTTCCAAAAAGACAATCTCAGAATTCTGATTTTCCTAACAGATCTAAATCTTATGTTTCAGTAAAAAGGGAAAGATCTGAAGAACGAAAGGAATGGCGACCAAAAAGGAATGTTGATGAGAATTCTGAATCAATTCCTGATATAGAATGTAATAGATTTACTAGTGGTATTTCTGATGTAATTGGTTCTATTGCTTCTAATAAACAAAATCTTGTATCTACTTACAAGAAATATACAATAAAGCAATTATTTCAATTATCTCAGTTTGCTACTAAGACATCTACTTATAGACGGAATGATTTTATCTCTCACCGATATTCTAATAATTGGTTTGGAGATTATCATGTTTGTTCTTATAAGTCTTTTACGTCAAAAGTTTTTCAAAAGTTCAGAGGATCCATATATAAATGGATACCAAAATCTTGTGCTAAACCATTAGGACCCACTTTTAAATGGGTACCTAAATCTGTTATTCCCTGATTTCTCTTATGCAGACCCGTCATATGTGGTACTTGGATAGCGGGTGTTCAAAGCATATGACTAGGCATAAGGATTTATTGTCTAATTATACAGAGAAATTATGCGGAAATGTTAGATTCGGCAATGACCAATTTTCACCGATTCTCGGCTACGGTGACGTGATACAAGAGAATGTAATGATTACGAAGGTGAGTTATGTAGAAGGATTAGGGCATAACCTATTCAATATTGGTCAGTTCTGCGACAAAGGTTTAGAGGTAAATTTCAAGGCTAAGAGTTACTCGGTGCGTACTGAAAACGACAAAGAACTCTTGGTCGGCACTCGAAAGTCCAACCTCTATACGATAAATCTGTCAAAGGTCTAGACTGACAAACAGGTTTGTTTATTGACAAAAGCCTAATGAGCAAAGTTGGCTTTGGCACCGAAGGTTGTCGCACCTGAATTTTCGGTACACAAAAAATTGGTTAAAGGCAGATTGGTGAAAGGTCTTTCTGAGCCGAGATATGAAAAAGAACATCTATGTGCAGCATGTGAAAAGGGTAAAATGAAGAGGGCAGCTCATAAGCCAAAACCCAAACCGAGTACAAGTTCTACACTTGAGTTGTTACACATGGATCTTTGTGGTCCTATGAGAACTCAAAGCATAGGATGAAAGAAGTATGTGTTGGATCATAAATTGTATTCAAGATTAAAGTTAAAGTTAAGGGTTTAAACTGCAATTGTGCTAAAGTTAATTAGAGGGTTTATTATGTAATAATCTAATAGTTGTTAACTATTGGGCCTCAAGCCCGTTAAGCTTTTAGCTAAGCCCGTTAGGCCTAAAGCCTGGGTATTTAAAGTTTTGATTAGTTTAGTTTTACGAAAACCTTGAAAGAACTCTGATAATTTTCTAAATAGTCGCTGTAAGTTTTCTCTCTATTCAAAGGGTATCAAGAACACTCAAGGGTTTCATTGTTTATTCAAGGGATTGGTACGTTATTATTAATCTTTATATCTCTTGATTATTATTGTGTTGCTTGATTACTTGATTGATTGTTAACCAACTAATTAAATCTGGGATAACAATTGGTATCAGAGCTAAAAGAATCAAAATTTTTTACTATTCATCGAAAATCACTGTTCATCGAAGTTACTATTCATGTGAATACTGTTCATCCGTCTTCATGAATCTGTGTTTATCAATCAGTATGATCTTATCGCTTTCTGTCAATTTTTTGAAAAAGGTGTTTCCGGTCAATTAGTGGTTGATTATATGTGTTTTATTCGATCGAATTGCTTTCTGTTGCATTTATTGTGTTCATCGGTCGATTAAAGTTTCTGGGTTCGGTTTCGGTCGAATCCTAGAAACTCATCGTGTTCTTCGGTCGTTTAATAGTGTTCATCGGTCTTATGAGTTAATAGAACATATCTGTTACTGTGGTTATCAATATTATTGTTCGACCGATAGTTATTCGACCTTATCCTTCGACCGAATAGTTGTGATCTCCGGTCTTTCCTTCGACCGGATAGGAGTATCGACCGGACCTTAGTGGTTTCCGGTCTAGTATTCGACCGATACTTTGTTACATCGGTCTTCCCATTCGACCGGGTAATTGTTTCTCCGGTCTTCCCATTCGACCGGGTAATTATTTCTCCGGTCTTCCCATTCGACCGGGTAATTGTTTCTCCGGTCTTCCCATTCGACCGGGTAATTGTTTCTCCGGTCTTCCCATTCGACCGGGTAATTGTTTCTCCGGTCTTCCCATTCGACCGGATACTTGTTACTCCGGTCTTGCCATTCGACCGGGTACTTGCATACTCCGGTCTTTCCTTCGACCGGTACAGTTCATTCTTCGAAGCACATTTTCCAGTCCTAGACAAATTTTTGCAAGCTGCAACAGGGCCTCTAAAAGCCTAATTTTTTTTGTCTAGGGGCGCTGCCCCCATACCCCCGCAAGGGCGTTGCCCCTTGTCTAGGGACCCCCGTGCTAAGTCTGCGAAGGGGGACAAAGTTCTGTTCGAGATCAACTTTTTCTTTTTCTTCAGTATTATTGTTTGTGGTTTATACTGATTAAAAGGACTGCATTTAATTATTTTTGGAAATTTATTTTTCTGAAAATTTTTTAGTGTGATTTTTATTTTGATTCTAACGATCTCATCTAGTTGGGTATTTTGGTACATATTAGCTTTATTTCTAACCTTACAGCTAGGATGTCGTATCAGCTAAATATGTCTGCAGGTTACAGCCTTGATTTTAACAACATGACTCTATCTGAAGTAAGAGAAAAGGCTAAACAACTTGCTGGACGGTTATCAACATCATCTCGCATGATTGATGAGTATGACAAAGAAGAAAAAATGCTCAAAGCTGAAAACAAGGATTTACAGATTCAGAACTCATCTCTTCTTATTCAGATCAATGCTTTAAAAGAAAATTTAAAAGATTCTGATTCCTTAATTGACTTTGCAGGAATAATTGAGTCTAAAGAAAAAGAGATCTTTGACCTTCAAGCAAAGCTGAAAATATCTGAATCTAGCTCAACATGGTCAAAGAAGGAACTAATGCAAAAAGAGCTAGATCAATTGAGAAGAAGAGCAAACATTGCGAGTGAGACATCTGAAGGACTTAGAACGATAAATTCTCAACTATGTGCGGACAGAGATAAGTTTAAAGATAAAGTTCTCAGTCTTGAGGTTGAGATCGATAAGCTAAAAGAAAAGGCAACCCAAGACAGAGACAATTCAAAAGCTCAAGATGAATTGTTAAAGATTGAGAAAGAGAGAAAAGAATTTGCCAAGAAATTCTCTGACTTCTCCAGAAAAGCCTTTGAAGAGAAGAAAGCATTAGAACTTAGATGTGTTAAACTTTCTCAACAAGTTTCAGACTTTGAGAAGGTTATCATTATTGAAAGAGAAAAGGCTGAGAATGAGAAGAAGAAAGATGAGCTGAAGAAAGCAAATACAGACTTTTTGGAAGAAAAGAAGATATTCGAGACGGAGATAGCCAAGCTGACAGGAAAGCTAGCTGAATTGTCAACAAACATCATGAAGGAGAAGAATGCAAAATCTGAGTTGCATAAGAAGTTTGATCTGATTGAAAAGGAAAGAAACAGTTTGTCTTCAAAGATAAAGGAACTTGAAGAGATCGTATTCAAGGTGAAGCTGACTGAGCACAAGACGCCAGAGTCCATAGCTCAATCACCAAGAGACGATCTAGCTGACTCAAATAGTTCATTAAAAACAGCTTCAAGTTCACATTTTTCAAATGTTTTCTATAATCCTTTCTATGATTTAGATGATAGTCTTACATCTAAATCTACTGATCAGATTCGTCCTTCTAACCTTTTCTATGACAAAAATGTTGATGGTTCAGGTAACTTCAAGAAGACTAAGTCTCAAAAGAAAAGCTTCTGGAGAAGGGATGATGAGAAAGAAAGAGGAAACTGGATTTGGAGAGTTAAAGGATCTCCAGAGAAGAAGAAAGAAGAATCATT
Source organism: Arctium minus (assembly GCA_954870635.1). Classification (NCBI taxonomy): domain Eukaryota; kingdom Viridiplantae; phylum Streptophyta; class Magnoliopsida; order Asterales; family Asteraceae; genus Arctium; species Arctium minus. Next base: position 43,526,381 of record OX941089.1, on the reverse strand, counting down.
TGTGCATACATCAAATGCTAAATGGAACTATGCTTCAAAAGGTAAAACTTTTGGCAAACCTGATCTGGTTTACTCTATCAATCAACTGATCAGGTTAGCACAAAAGAAAATCAGTTGTTCCTACTGTGGCTCAAATGATTTTGTAAGAAAAGATTATGTGAATAACTGGTATGGTTCTTATTTCATATCTCCCACTAGAACTGCAACTAACCCATTAGGACCCAAATACCAGTGGGTACCAAAAGCTAAATCTGTGTTGCAGGCACCCAAAGTTTAAAGGGGGAGAAAGAACAATGGCTTTTGAACAACACAGTTCAAAACCCGGACTTAATTGTCAAAAATATGGCTTCTAAGTAAATCAGCTTAGAACCCGTACCTCAACGGAATATGGCTTCTAATCACATCGGATTAGAACCCGCACTTCATGGCTCTATCTATTTTTTTTATATATATGCTTTATTTCCTTATTAATTTATAAATAAATAAATAAAAAAAAAAAAAAAAAAAAACCCTATAGTGATTTAAGGGGGAGAATATCTGTGATATTAACAGATTTTTGGATACTTAAATGCTTATCTGACCGTGTGTTCTTAAAGATAAATACTTGTGTTTTATCTTGTCAATATACTTTGTCAAGTATTCATACACATAACGGTTCAGCACATTCTATTTAACTTTGTTATTACCATGTATCAAAAGTTAAATCTTTCTATGGTAATACTCACGTTAGTTGTATTCACTGTTGATTGAATCAAACGTCATTTCATGTGCTTTCATTGAACATATGTTTATATATTGTTCATATAAACAACATTCGTTTTTGATTCTCCAAAATCTTATTCTTCATGACAAAATGATATGAGCTTAATTGTCAAACTCTTTTAGTTTGAGGGGGAGAATTGCATCGTCAAACATCTTCTGTTTTGACATCTCCGAATATTTTATTCTTCATGTAACAAGTGGTATTTGTGCTTACAAAACTCTTGTTGAACAACATGTATTTTTAGGATAATACATGGGATTCAGTGTGTGAGCTTAACAGAGCTTCCATGGATTCACGATAACCAGTGTTTGCTACCCAGGAAGTATTCCCTGAGTGATTGAGGGGAGAAGGGTCAAAAGATTTGAGTGTTGGTGTGTGAAAAGAGGTAAAATGAAAAAGAGAGATTGGTTAGACGTGAGCATTAAAAGAAAGAGGGTGAGAGAACAGAGTAAAAGAATATTAAACTTTGCACCAAACTTCTTTCTGAGCCGGGCAGCCACATAATCTGATTGGTTCACATTCTTTGGTGACCATCATTGAAATAGGCACCTAGCCCATGCCATCTCTTGCATACAACCTCACCAGCTACTCATTCTTTTCTCAAAAAGAGAATGTTTCACATTTTCTGGGGACGCATCACATACGCTATTGGTTCTTCATTTGGAAGATACTAATATTGAAAAAGAAGGAAAGTTGCCCCACCTTCGAACCTTTCTCATGCACATTGAGTCTTTGTATAATTTGTTGTTGTCTCAACAAGTTTACATACTTTAAGCCTATATTGAAAAGCAATCATCTATGCTTAATTCTTTCATACACATGCACGAGCACACATAAATTTGTTTTCTGTCAGAACGTTCATAGATAACCATGTGTTATTCGATGATTGAATGGAAGACCTGGGGAGTATACATCAAACCAGCTCCTTATATAGTAACTTTGTGTTACTCAGTGACTTTGTGTCATTGACAGGCATTCTAACTGAGTCATTTGTTGATTCAGGGTTACACTTATTAACTGTTTGAATTTGAAAAAATTTGAATGGTTCCTACTTTTTATTTGAATCTGAAAAGATTGAGATAATCACTCTTTCCATTTGGAGAGACTGCTCTTATTTCATACAGGGCTCGTTACATGATGAAGACTATGCTTACATGATGATCATACACAAAGGGGGAGATTGTCTTAAAAAGGGGGAGATTGTTTTGCCAAGTTTTGATGATGTTGATTCTCACCACTCATCAAAAAGGGGGAGAAGATATAAAAAGGGGGAGAAGATACAAAAAGGGAGAATATAATCTGAAGATCTGAAGATTTTAAAGCTACAAGTTCTGAAGCTATCAATGACATATCTGAAGATAAGAGAATACAAGTGAAGACTTGAAGACAATTGCAAATTTTTTTTAATCTTGAATCCAAAGGGGGAGATTGTTGGATCATAAATTGTATTCAAGATTAAAGTTAAAGTTAAGGGTTTAAACTGCAATTGTGCTAAAGTTAATTAGAGGGTTTATTATGTAATAATCTAATAGTTGTTAACTATTGGGCCTCAAGCCCGTTAAGCTTTTAGCTAAGCCCGTTAGGCCTAAAGCCTGGGTATTTAAAGTTTTGATTAGTTTAGTTTTACGAAAACCTTGAAAGAACTCTGATAATTTTCTAAATAGTCGCTGTAAGTTTTCTCTGTATTCAAAGGGTATCAAGAACACTCAAGGGTTTCATTGTTTATTCAAGGGATTGGTACGTTATTATTAATCTTTATATCTCTTGATTATTATTGTGTTGCTTGATTACTTGATTGATTGTTAACCAACTAATTAAATCTGGGATAACAGTATGTTTTGGTAATAGTGGACGATTATTCACGTTACACATGGGTAAGTTGCTAAGGACAAAAGATGAGACGCCCGAAGTACTCATCAACTTTTTGAAGACTACCCAGGTGAACTTGAAGTTAAGTTTCTAAGGACGGATAACGGCACATTGTTTAAGAACAGAACTGTTGAAGATTATCTCGAATCTGTCGGGATAACACATCAATTCTCTGCTGCTCGAACGCCAGAACAGAATGGAGTAGTCGAACGATGCAATCGAACGCTAGTTGAGGCCGCTTGTACTATGCTTAGTCAGTTCGATCTACCTCTATTTCTGTGGACAGAAGTTGTCTCTACTTCATGTTATACGCAGAACCGCTCCATTATTCATAGACGGTTTGGTAAAACTCCTTATGCATTGATTAACAATCGTAGACCTAGCATTAAACACTTTCATGTTTTTGGATGCAGGTGCTTTGCATTGAATGATAGAGAGAACTTGAACAAGTTCGGACCTAAGGCTGAAAAAGGAATCTTCATTGGATACTCACAGACATCTGCTACATATAGGATATACATGAAGAGCTCAAAGACTATTATCGAAAGCGTTAATGTCACAGTTGATGAGGAAGTGGCTTCTGAACAACACAGCTCAGAACCCGTACTTACAGGAGTTTTAACTTCTGGACAACTCAGTCCAAAACCTGTATCTCAAGAGACTAATTCGGATAAAGCATCAACTTCTACATCTCATTTATCTGAATTAGATTTATTGTTTGAATTTTTTTATAATGAGTTTCTATGATCTAAATTGCCTAAATCTGTTGTGGTGGACAGGTCAGATGATTCAACGACTACTCATCCAACTATTTCAGATATATCAACTGAACTTGTTCCCCCAGTTCAGGAAGAAACTCCAATTCAAACAAATACTCCTTCAGTTGAAGTTGCACCTGATCATGTTGAACCAGAAGTTACTACTTTAGTTGGTTGCACTATGATGGATAATCAACAGACTGCACAAGTTGTCCCAACTGAACCTTTTGTACAAGAAACTTCAACTGCACCCCCAAACAATGCTGAACAAGAAGAAACTAATAGTGGATATTTAGATGAACTATGATCAATCTACGTCGAATCCACTCCCTCACGAACACAAGTGGACCAAAGAGCACCCTATAATCCAGATTATTGGAGATATATCTTTACCGGTGCAAACTAGTTCTGCAACTTTAAACATGTGTATGCATGATTCCTTTTTGAGCAAGATAGAGCCTACTCGCGTATCTGAAGCTCTAGCTGACTCGGATTGGATTACTGCAATGCAAGAGGAGTTGAACCAGTTTGAAGCTTTAAAAGTCTGGAGACTTGTACCAAGACCTGAAGGAAAATCTATCATTGGTACAAAATGGGTATTCAAAAGCAAGAAGGATGAAGACGGTATCGTAATTCGAAACAAAGCATGACTTGTCGCAAAAGGCTATAGGCAAGAGGAAGGCATTGATTATGATGAGACTTACGCTCTAGTGGCACGTATAGAAGCAATCCACATGTTTCTAGCGTACGTTGCTCATAAAAACTTCACTGTCTACCAGGTGGACGTGAAGACTGCCTTTCTGAACGACATTCTTAAGGAGGAAGTCTATGTCTCACAACCTGAAGGCTTTGTGAATCCAGATAAACCAGATCATGTCTACATCTTGGATAAAGCAATTTATGGTCTTAAACAAGCGCCTCAAGCCTGGTATGAGGTACTATCAAAGTTTTTGGACAAGTCGGGCTTCACAAAAGGTAAAATCGATACTACTTTATTCATTAAAAAGGAAAAGGTTGATATTATTCTTATTCAAATATATGTAGATGACATCATATTTGGTTCTACAAATCCTAAATATTTTAAGAACTTTTCTAATCTAATGGTGTGAAGATTTGAAATGAGTATGATGGGAGAGATGAATTTCTTTCTCGGATTACAAGTAAAGCAATTTTCAACGGGGATTTTTATAAACCAAGCTAAGTACATTTTTGATATTATTCGGAAATTCAAAATGGAAACTTGTAAACCAATTAGAACCCTGATGGCACCAGGAACTAAGATCGGCATGGATCCCTCGGGAAAATATACCGATGTTCTCTACATGTTTATGTGCAATATATCAAGCCCATCCAAAAGAATCCCATATGTCTACAGTAAAGCGCATATTCAGATATTTGAAAGGGACTGCAGATCTTGGTCTGTGGTATTCTAAAGATACTGGTTTTGAACTGATGGCTTAATCAGATGCAGATCATTCTGGCTGTATGTTAGACAAGAAGAGCACATCGGGTCATATACAATTTCTTGGAGATAAACTCGTTAGTTGGGCATCAAAGAAACAACTTTGTGTTTCCACATCAATGGCTGAGGCGGAGTATGTTGTTGCTGCTCTCAGATGTTATGGATGAGGACGCAACTACGATATTATGGCTTCAACTTTGACAAGATTCCGATTTATTGTGACTCTAAAAGCACCATTGCAATATCCGCAAATCCTGTTCAACATACAAAGACAAAACACATAGAAGTTAAACCATTTGAGCAACATTATTTTTTTTAGGAAAACATGGGTTCATTTTGTGAGGACTTAAATGAAACTTCTATGAATTCACGATAACCATTGTTTCCTACCCAAGAAGTTAATCCTTAGTGATCGAGTGTGAGGAGTCAAAAATAAATGAGTGTGGGTTGTGTGAAGAGGTAAAATGTAAATGAGAGTTTGGTTAGATGCGAGCTCAATGTTTTAAAAAGAAAGAAGGTGTGAGATCAGAGTAAAAGAATATCAAACTCTTTACCAACTTTTTCTTAGCCGGACAACCACATTACTAGTGTTTCACAATTCTTCGTGAACATTATTGAAACAGGCAACTAGCCCACGCCAACTCTTGATAAAAACCCCACCAGCCACTCATTTTCTTCTTAAAAAGAAAGTGTTTCATATTTTCAAGGGGACGCAACACATAATCTATCTGATTTTCATTTGGAAAATCTAGATATTAAAAAAGAAGGAAGTCTGTCCCACTTTCGTACTTCGATCATGCACAATAGAGTCTGTGTTATACTACTATTGTCTCAGTGGTTTATACAATTTTGAGCCTTATATAAGCAATCATCATGTGCTTAATTATTTCTAACACTTGCACAAACACACAAGGAATTTGTTTTCTTGTCATAACGTTCATAGCAATATCTTTATGGTGTTTCGATGATTGAATGGAAGCCCTGGGGGAGTGAACATCAAAAAGCAACTTTCCTATGTGTAATTGTTACACACAATAACTTTGTGTTCCTGACAGGCATCTTAACTGATTCATTTGTTGATTCAGATGTTACACTCTAATTTGTGTGGATTTGAAAAGATCTATATGAATATCTTTATGGGTTGATGGTGAATCAGAGGCTCAATTCAAAAGATCAGTGGTCAGAATAGATAATGACATTTCTTGTTGAAAGTTTTGATGATCACTATGCTCTAATCATCAAAAAGGGGGAGAAGAAATCAAGAAATGTTGGTTGAAAAATGTTATAGATGGGGAGATGACAAAGTTTAATGAAATGTATGACAACAAAAGTTTGTGCTTGTTATGAGAGATGATCAAGACATATGTGAGAAATTTCAAGAATTGTTAAAGACGAAAGAGAAAGTTCAAAGATTTCTGAAGATGTGCTGAATTTATAGAAAATTTCTTTGAAGATTATTTGCTAACTTTGAAGATTATTTGCTAAAGCAGTCTAAGAAAATTCTGAAGATTATTTCTTTCTGAAGTCTGAAAGAGGTTTGAGATAACCTTGGGAAGATTGGTGAAGAGCATATCTACCATCTTTGGAGGAGATTGCTATTTTGGTTGAAGAAATATTTTGGAAACAATACTGAAATTGTGAAGACATCTATTTTGATAAAGTTGATCAAAGGGGGAGATTATTTCTACTGAGCTTAAAGAGAGAAGATTATACTATAAAATCTTTTTGAGATGATCTTGATCCAAAGGGGGAGATTATTAGAGCATAATTGTGTTGGATGCAAGATCATAGAAGACTGGAAGTCAAAGATCAAGAAGGTCAAAGCTGAAAGTCAACTCTCATGCAAAGTCAATGTCAAATTCAATAAAGTAAAAGTCAATGTATTTTGTTTTTCTTTAAAGCGTGTAGTTTTGTTTTGTTGTTAGATATATGACTAGTTTGTGTTAATAGTTAAGTAGTTGCTCATAACAAAAGAGATACGCAGAAACTGTAGAGAGAGAAAGCTATAGAGAGAAAGTGTTTGTAAGAATTGAGATTTGTGAATTGAAATGAACAGGTTGAGTTTTAATCTTGTTTAATCTTGTTTGATTGATTGTTTTTGAATCAATAAGAACTTCAAATCAGGGACAATCAAGTCCAAAATTAAATCAAGTAAACCAGAAAATCTTAGAAAAAAATACAGAAATAATTTTCAAAAAAAATTTCTAAGTCTGGAATTCGCAAATTAACAAGAAGTACTAAGAATTCGCAGATAGAACAAAATCAGAATTCGCAACCAAAAATAAGTCAAGAATTCGCAGGCTACAAGGTTTTAGAATTCACAGACTAAAATTTGCACATAAGAAACTCACGAATTTTGTACTTAGAAATTTATTTGATATCTCAAAGAATTCGTAACAAACACTCTTGCGAATTCTGAGTTTTCGTGAACAATACTTCTGCGAAATCTGAAAATTCGCAAGAATCAACTCTGCGAATTCTATGCAATTCGCAGATCGTACAGATGCGAATCCTACACTTAGGAAATTTTCAGTATCAAATAAGCGAAATCTGCGAAATCCAACAATTCTACGAATTCTTTCTGCAAGTTCTCCAGTTCTGTTTGCGACTTCTTCGAATCTTGAATGAAAAACCACTCTGAATCACTCAAAATCCTATCAATTCTTTGAAATACACACTGAAACTTTGACAATTTGTTCCTTAATACATCTAGAAACAAATTTGATCAACGAATTTCAACAAAATATACTCAAAGGTACATATCGATCTATGACACAGTGTTCGAACTCGTGAACGATAAAACCAACAATTTCATCAAATTGATGAAAGATTACAGTGCAATTCACTATTAAACCTATACATACTCGATCAAAAACACTAAACGAACACACTAGACCAATTACAACTTGAAAAAACTCACAAAAATAGGAAATTCGATCTAATCCTCAAAAACACAGTACCGAACTCTGATTTTCTTGATTTCAAAATTGGATCTGCTCTGATACCAATTATTAATCCCATATTTGATCAAGTTCTTATCTAAATCAATCTCACAAACAAGATTAAACAATCTACCTGATTTGATTAATCATAAGATTTGATTACAAATGATTTGAATCACTTTCTTTCTCTAACCACAGTTTTTCTCTCTCTTACTCTGCGAATACAATCTCTGTTCTGAATATTACAAGTGATTCTCTTTTTACACAACTATTATCCATCTATCTATTAAAAGAAAACAAACGCACACTTACAAACAAGAACAAACACAATACTTTGACTTTGAGATTATTACAATTGACTTTGACTTTGCTTGAAAGTTGACTTTTGAACTTTTACTTTCTTTGACTTTCAGCTTCAAATATTATGATCTTGCATCCAACAAATATGTGCACTAACAAATACACATTGGAAAGAAGCTTTTGTGATGTTCACTCCCCCAGGTCTTCCATTCAATCATCGAAACACCACAAAGGTATTTCTATGTACGTTATGACAAGAAAACATATTCCTTGTGTGTTTGTGCAAGGGTTTGAAAGAATTAAGCACATGATGATTGCTTTGAATAAGGCTCAAAATTGTGTAAACCATTGAGACAACAATAGTTAAACACAGACTCAATTGTGCATGATCAAAGTGAGAAGGTGGGGCAGACTTCCTTCTTTTTCAATATCCAGATTTTTCAAATGAAAACTAGATAGCATATGTGTTGCGTCCCCTTGAAATATTGAAACATTTTCTTGTTAAGAAGAAAACGAGTAGTTGGTGGGGTTTTGATCAAGAGTTGGCATGGGCTAGGTGCCTGTTTCAATAATGTTCATGAAGAATTGTGAAACACTAGTAATGTGGTTGTCCGACTCAGAAAAGGTTGGTGCAGAGTTTGATATTCTTTTACTATGTTCTCTCACCCTCCTTCTTTTTCAACATTGAGCTCACATCTAACCAATCTCTCATTTTCATTTTACCTCATTACTCAACCTACACTCAGTATTTGACTCCTCACACATTCAATCACTCAAGGATTAACTTCTTGGGTAGGAAACACTGGTTAACGTGAATCCATAAAAGTTTCATTTATACTCACACAATGAACCCATGTATTGTCCTAAAAGAACATATTGCTCAACTGGTTTAACTTGTCAGTTAAAGCACAAAATAAGAAATACATGTCAGATATATGTATGCTCATAGATATAATCATGAAGATATGAGCATTTGTAAACATTGAAGACTTTTCAAACAAGATAATTGAATGAATGAAATGAATACAATAAACTTGTTTGAAAATCTGATATTGTATAATAAAGATCAATATCGAAATGATTTATCGATTAAAGCTTAGGTCAGCAAAAATTGGATTTTGTTTATACGAAACAAGATATAGACATTCTTGAAAGAACGTTTCGAAATGAAATCACGTTCGAACTTTGAATAACAATCGGGGTGTTTTACCATCGAAAATTTGTTGCAAAATAGAGACATGGTAAGAACATATCCAACAAAAATTAAACCGGTGTGTGTGAATACTTGAAAGTATATGGAAAAGACAATACGCAAGTATTAATCTTTGGAAACACACGGTTTATTAATCATTTAAGCACAAATACAAATGAAAACATTTAAAATCACACTTCTATATTCATGAAATCATTTAAGAATTAGAAGTGAATTGAACATTTAAGAACATGTTTTCATATCTGAAAGTTGTCCATCTTTCAGACATGTATAAAGATTAAGATTAGAAATAAACCTGTTGTTCCGTCTTAAATCTCATGAAGTCAGCTCTAAGTCATATATGATATAATCATCTAAGCTTCCTCTCAATTCTGCAAAAAGTCACAAAATCGTCAAAGTGCAAAGTTTTATTCACAAAAAGATTATTGAAAATTAAATGACATAAAGTAGTAAAACATTGAATGTACGAGTTCTAATAAGATGTAATCAAAAATCATAATCCATACTCCTTGTGTTTTACTCCCCCTGTATTTATGCATCAGAAAAATTTATCAATTAAAAACATTCAAACTCCCTCTCAATTGAATGTAAATCATTTTTTCATCTTCTCTGACTCCCCTTGAAATCATGAACAGACTTAAAGTCCAGATATCTTTCAGATTAAAAATAAAGAAATGAAGAAAAATAACAATAATGAAAACTTTAGTAGGCAATCACCAATTACGTCTTGAGATTTAACATACCGAGTTTAGAAACGAGAAAATTAAATCTCTTTTCGTCAAGAGGCTTGGTAAATAAGTCTACAAGCTGATAATCAGTGTTTACAAAATAAAGTTCTATTGTATCTTTTTCCACATTATCTTTGATAAAGTGATATCGTACGTCTATGTGTTTGGTCTTTGTATGATGCACAGGATTTGCGGATATTTCAATTGTGCTCTTAAAGTCACAGTATATCGGGATCATGTCGAATTTGAAGCCATAATCTCGCAGTTGTGTTCTCATCCCCAAGACTTGAGAGCAGCAACTTGCAGCAGCAACATACTCTGCCTCAGCCGTTGATGTGGAAACACACAGTTGTTTCTTTGATGCCCAACTTACAAGTTTATCACCTAGAAACTGTATATGTCCCGACGTACTTTTCCTGTCTAACATACAGCCTGCATGATCTGCATCTGAGTAAGTTGTCAGTTCAAAACTAGTATCTTTAGGATACCACATACCAAGATCTACAGTACCCTTCAAATATCTAAATATGCGCTTAACTGCAGACATATGGGATTCTTTGAGATTAGCCTGATATCTAGCACAAAAACATGTAGAAAACATAATATCTGGCCTACTTGAAGTTAAATACATCAAAGAACCAATCATTCATCTATATGTTCTAACATCGACAACTTTTCCTGAAGGATCCATGCCAATCTTAGTTCCAGGTTCCATCGGGGTTCCAATTGTTGTACAATTTTCCATTTTAAATTTTCTAAGAATATCGAAAATGTACTTGGATTGATTAATAAAAATCCCCATAGAAATTTTCTTGACTTGTAATCCGAGAAAGAAATTCATCTCTCCCATCATACTCATCTGAAAACGTGACACCATGAGGTTTGAAAAATTCTTACAGTATTAAGGATTTGTTGAGCCAAATATGATATCATCCACATATATCTGAATAAGAATGATATCGGTTTTTTCCTTTTTAATAAACAAAGTAGTATCGATTGTACCTTTCGTGAAGCCCGACTTGACCAAAAACTTTGATAATACCTCATACCAGGCTCGAGGCGCTTGTTTAAGACCGTAAAGTGCTTTATCCAAGATGTAGACGTGATCTGGTTTCTCTAAATTGATAAAGACTTCAGGCTGTGAAATGTAGACTTCCTCCTTAAGAATTCCGTTTAGAAAGGTAGTCTTCACGTTCATCTGATAGACTATGAAGTTTTTGTGAGCAGCATACGCAAGAAACATTCTGATCGCTTCAATGCGTGCCACTGGAGCGTAAGTCTCGTCATAATCAATGTCTTCCTCTTGCCGGTAACCTTTTGCGACAAGTCGTGCTTTGTTTCTAATTACGATACCATCTTCGTCTTTTTTATTTTTGAATACCCATTTTGTACCAATTACAGATTTACCTTCAGGTCTTGGCACATGTCTCCAGACTTTTAAATCTTCGAACTGGTTCAGCTCCTCTTGCATTGCAGTCACCCATTCCGAGTCAGCTAGAGCTTCTGATACGCGAGTGGGCTCTATCTTGCTCAGGAATGAGTCATGCATACACATGTTCAAAGTAGCAGACCTAGTTTGCACCGGTAAAGATGGATCTCCAATAATCTGGCTTATCGGGTGCTCTTTGGTCCACTTATGTTCGTGAGGGAGTGGATTCGAGATAGATTGATCATGGTTATCATCTAAATATCCACTATCTTCTTCTTGTTGTTCAACATTTGTTGGGGGTGCAGTTGAAGTTACTTATACAGAAGTTTATGTTGGAACAACTTGTTTAGTCTGTTAATTATCCATCACAGTGCATCCAACTAAAGTAGAAACGTCTGGTTCAACATTTTCTTGTACATCTTCAACCGTAGGAGTATTTGTTTGAATCTGAGTTTATGTCTGAACTAGGGGAACAAGTTCAGTTAATACTTCTGAAGTGATTGGATGTTGACAACTTGATTCTTCAGACCTGTCAATCACAACAGATTTAGGCAGTTTAGTTCCAAGAAACTCATCGTAAAAGAATTCAAACAACAAATCTAATTCAGATAAGTGAGATGTAGAAGTAGATGCTTTATCCGAATTAGTGTCTTCAACCGTAGGTTCGGGACTGATTTGTCCAAAAGCTAAAACTCCTGTAAGCACGGGTTCTGAACTGCTTTGTTCAAAAGACACTTCCTCGTCAAATGTAACATTAACGCTTTCTATCACTGTCTTGGACTTCTTCAAGTACACCTGGTATGCAACAGATGTTTGAGAGTAACCAATGAAGATGCCTTCATCAGCCTTTGGTCCAAAATTGTTCAAGTTCTCTCGATCATTAAGTACGAAGCATCTGCATCCAAAAACATGAAAGTGTTTAATGCTCGGTGTACGATTATTTATCAATGCATAAGGTGTTTTACCAAACCGGCGATGTATTATGGATCGATTTTGTGTATAGCACGCAGTCGAAACAACTTCTGCCTACAGAAACAGAGGTAGATCGGATTGATTTAGCATAGTACGAGCGGCCTCGACTAGCGTTCAGTTTCGTCTTTCCACTACTCCGTTCTGTTCTGGCGTTCTAGCAACAGAGAATTGATGTGTTATCCCGACCGATTCGAGATAATCTTCCACATTTTTGTTCTTAAACTCTGTGTCGTTGTCTGTTCTCAGAAGCTTGACTGGCTTTTGAAGATTTACTCGGGTAGTCTTTAAGAAACTGATGATGACTTCAGGCGTCTCATCCTTAGATCTCATAAATTTGACCCAAGTATATCGTGAATAATCGTCCACAATAACTAAGACATATTTCTTTCCGCTTATGCTTTGCGTTCTCATTGGACCACAGAGATCCATGTGTAACAATTCTAGTGAAGAACTAGTACTTTGTTCAGGCTTTGGCTTGTGAGCAGCTCTCTTCATCTTTCCTTCCTCACATGTTGCACAAAGATGTTCTTTCTCGTATTTCAGCTTAGGAAGTCCTTTGACAAGTTTTCCCGTTACCAGTTTATTGATATAACGAAAATTCAGGTGAGAAAGCCTTCGGTGCCATAACCAACTCTGTTGCAGAGAGGCTTTTGACAGAAGAAAACCTGATTATCAATCTGGACTTTTGACAAGTTGATCCTGTAGAGGTTAGACTTTCGAGTGCCGACCAAGAGTTCTTTACCATCTTCATTGCGTACAGAACATCTCTTGGACTTGAAATTTACCTCTAAATCTTTGTCATAGAACTGGTCAATACTGAATAGGTTGTGTCCTAATCCTTCCACGTAACTCACCTTTGTAATCTTCACATTATCATGAATCACGTCACCGTAGCCTAGAATCGGTGAAAACTGGTCGTTGTCAAATCGTACATTCCCGCAGAATTTCTCTATATAATTAGACAATAAATCCTTTTGCCCGGTCATATGCTTGGAACACCCTCTATCCAAGTACCACATATGACAGGCCTGCATAAGAGAAATCAGGGAATAACAACTTTAGTTACCCATTTGAAAGTGGGTCCTATCGGATTAGCACAAGATTTTGGCATTCATTTATATATGGATCCTCTTTGATTTTGAAAAACATTAGAGGCTTTAGAATTATATACATGATAAGATCAAAACCAATCATCAGAAAATTGGCGATAAGCAAAATTATTCCATCGATAAGTATAAGACTTAGTAGTAAGTTGAGATAATTGGAGTAATTGCTTTATTGAATATCGCTTGTAAGGAATTACAAGGTTTTGTTTATTGGAAGCAACACTACCAACTACATCAGAAGAACTACCAATAGATATATTACAAAAAGTATCAGGAAATCATTTGGCTTTCTCATCAATCTTCCGTTTAGGTTGCCACTCTTTTCGTTCTTCAGAACTTATATTTTTCAAATCAGAATTAAAAGATTTAGACTTGTTAGGAAAATCAGATTTCTGAGAATGTCTTTTCTTTAGCTTACCAGTGTTAGTCCATTTCCGTGTGCGCCGTGTATTTTGCTTCTTACATTTAGCATAGTAATCAGTACTCACAGAAACTGTTTCACCAACTTAGTTGATGATTCACTAGGTAAAACTTCATTATTGATAACAAAAGTAGAATGATCTGGAAGTTTAGCATTAAGGTCAAACATATCAATCTCATCTACACGCCCTTCATCAGAATTTAAAAAATCATTTGCATACCCAAATAAATCATCAAAATCAGTTTCAGAGGTTTGAGGTGCTTTAGAAGATTTAGAAAACTTTTGAAATTCAACATTTAAAATTGTGTTCTTTATAACAGTTGAAAATACAACTCGTTCGATGTCAGCCAATATTCTTTCATCAAATAAAACATTTTCAAGCTCGATTATTTTGCTTTCTAAAATAAGTGGAAGAAGATAAATTTTAGCTTTTAAAGGTTTTGCCTCCAACTCTTTTGTCGAATAGCTTTCAAAATAATCATTTGAAAGAGATTTTGGTTGTTCAGAAAGATAACTATCATTCAGCTTTTGATAGTAGAATGGTAGTTGCATTTTAGTTTTTAATTTTCTGTTCTCACCTTCTTTTGCCTCTACCTCATCTGGTGACTTGGTAATAAACTTAGGTTTCAAATGCGTATGTTTTGAAGCAACCTATGAAAAATCAAAGTTATATAAAGCAGGAAATTTTCCGATGGCTTTCTTAAGATAGTGTGGGTTTTCGTAACCGAGACCCCACTTCTCTTTAACATCAGTTTCCTCATTAGGAGTATTTAGGAAAATGGTTTGATCTGTTTGGCCTTGTGCATATAATTTTGCTTCCAAACCATTTACCTTTTTCTCTAATTTCTTGTTTTCTACCTGCAAAATATGAGCTTTTAGAACACATTCATGCTTTTCTAAATCAGATTTAGAAACAAAATCAGAAATCTTACTTTCAAAACAATCTTTTTCTTGTTTAAGATTAGAGACAGATTTGTTTAGAGAATCAATTAGATCTTTGTTCCCAACAACTGCTTTGTTAAAGTCAAAGATCTTTTGATTTTTCTTTGCAACGCTGCTCTTTTCCTTTTTCAGCTTATTTTGAAGATCTTGAAGTTCGACCATCATGGCTTCCATTTTGGTCATAAAATCAAATTCAGATAAGTTCAATACCTCATCAGATGTCTCTTCATTAGATTCATCGTACTTGACCTCTTTTCCTATCAAACACATATGGGTTGTTTCTTCTCTTTCTTCTTCATCTGAATAATCCAGCCAGAACTCGTCTTCAACCATCAATGCCTGGCCAGCCTCTTGCTGCTTACCCAAGAGCATCTTGTTCTTATAATATTCAAAGTTTCGAACTTTCTGCTTTCGACAATCCTTGGCATAGTGAGCGACCTTTCCACAATTGTAACATTTGATTAGGTTATCGTTCTTCTTTTCAGCACCACTATAATCGTTCACATACTTCTTTTTCTCTTCTGGCTTTCTTTCCAAATACTTTTTCTCCTCAGATCTGTGTCCTTCAACTCTTTCCCGATGCTCATAATTGTTTGAACCAGACGAAGAGTACCTCTGAGAATTTGATCTCGGTTTCTTGTAGAACTTCTTTTGAAAAGCACGGGTCAATAGCAACATGGCTTGCTTGAGGTTCTCCCCGTCGTCACTGTCAGAACCAGAACTAGAGTCATCTGAGCTTGAGAGAACAATCTTCTTCTTCTTTTTCTTCTCTATCTTCTCTTTTTCCTTCTGACCAGCTACCAAAGCTATTGGGTCAGCTGGTTTCACAGTCTTTTCCTTCTTAGCTCTTTTCTCTTCGACCTCCTCTTCATTCTGCCTTAGAGTTTCATAAACCTCATGAAGTGTGATATCGCTAAGGTCTTTCATCTGCTTCATTCTCCGTGTATGCTTTTTCCATTCAGGCTGGAGAATGCTGAGGAATTTTACATTGTTCTCGATTTGCTTCTTCTTTATTTAGTTCTTTGACAACTCGTTTAGAAGAAGAACAAATCTCTCATATGTTTCCTCAATGCTTTCATTTCCTTTTGCCATGAATTCCTCGTAGCAGTTGATGTAGTTAGCCACTTTCATTTGGTTTCCTACATTAGAACCCATCATCATCTTTTGTAATTGATCCCACATCTTTTTGGCGTTCTATTTGTAGCTGTCGATCTTGATGTATATTTCATATGGGATACTCTGAAGTAAAAGAGATCTCGCTTGTTTATCAGCTTTAAATCTCCTTTTCTGCTCATCAGAATACTGTGCAAACTCTTTCGGAGCAGTCTTCATTTTTCTCACTCTGTCTTCGTCTCCATCCTCACTATCAGACGATTCTTCATCAGCTATCTCCACAGTTGGTGGTATCATGGGACCTTCCATGATGGACAGCAAAATGTTTTTTCCATTTGCATCACGGTCACAAAGTCGAGAAAACGGTCCTTCCACTATTCATATTCGCCCTTGAATAGAACAGGAGGCTTTACGTCTGTATCGATTGAGAGAGCATCTTTGGAAGTCATCTTTGAGTTGCACTGCTTTGTAATGATCGTCAAAATTCAGAAAACAAACTGGATCTACAAAAATAAACTCAGTTAAATTTCAGAAAAATCAGAAAAAAATTTCTAAGTACAAATTGCGCATAACAAGGAAAATGGACACTTCGTGCAATAGCCTATTTGCGAGTTTTGAACTTTACGCATACAACAGGCTGAATGAACTTACTTCTCGCACACAAGGTTGTGCAAGTTTCAGCTTCGCGCACGACAAAGGTTGCGTGAACAAAGGTTCGCGCATGTGCTTTATGCGAGTTTTAGGATCTCGCACACTACTATGTGCGAGTTCTGAAACTTCGCGCAAAAGCTTGCGAGTTTCAAACTTAGAATATTTTTCAAAACTTGAAACGCGCTAAATGTAAATGCACAAGAACAGGGCTTGCGACTTTTGGACTTAGAAATATTTTGAACAAGAAACTTCTCGCTAAACCGAAGCACGCAAACTTGCACTTCTCGCAGAGATCGCTTCACGCACACCACTGAGAATGAACAGTAACAACTCGCACCTAATGTTGTGCGAGTTTATGCTTCTTGCACGACACCCTTTGCGAGTTCTTCACTTCAAGTAAATTCCTAAGTCTTTGCGAGTTCTTCCAACCTTGCGTGTTCTTGGTCTGCGAGTTTTCTAAATCTAGCGAGTTCTTGAGTTCATCGTTCAAAAATTCGATCTTTGCACAGATTTCGACTCAAATCTTTTCCGATTAGCTTGAAACTTTGTTGAGTTGCTCAAAAATCGATCTTGAACAGTTTACAACAATTGAATTTCAAATTAAAATAACAAAATTGAGACTTCGATCTAGAACAGTACGTTTACAGACATCGAACTCAAATTCTCCAAAAATCCAAAGTTTGTGTCTAAACAGTTTGAATTAAAGAAAGTGAATTGAATACAATTTGATCTAGATACTAAATCGAACCTAAAACAAACAAATACATGTCCAAAACAACACAAAATCGAAGAAATCAATCCCAACAGTCTCCTTGCGAGTTCGTCCAAAAAATTTTAAAAAAATCTCAAATTGATCCTTGATTCTCTGAATTTTGTATGTTGTGATACCAATTGTTATCCCAGATAACAATGTAATGCTCAAGATGACAATAAATTTCCAATCAAATCATCTTTGTATTAATCTCTGAAATCAATTACAAATTTTCTCTCTCTAACTCTGAAACTCGTATGACACTCTCTGCTATGATACATGCCTATTACACGCACAACACCTATTTATACAAACACAACAAACACGCACACCATAAGAAACGAGCAAACAACTAAAACACACAACACTATTACAACTTTGACTTTGAGTTTTATTACAATCGACTTTGACTTTGATGCTTGAGAGTTGACCTTGAGCTTTGACTTTCTTGAACTTTGACCTTCAGCTTCTATGATCTTGTATCCAACAAATATGTTCTAACAATGGGGTTACAAAACGTGAACAGTGTTTGGCGCGATAGGCCGCGCGGGTGCATCTGCGCCACAACCTGCGTGGGCCACTATTCGTGTTTACATTCCAGTGCTCGGCGCGGTTGGCCGCGCGGGTTCACCCGCGCCACAACCTTCATGGGCCACTATAATAGAGACACACTCAACTTTGAGCATCGATATCTTATTCACACATATTCCGTTTTGGACGCATAATATATCGTTTCGAAGCTCTCATATAGGAGAACACAAACCCACTAAGAGTTAGATATATACACTACATATACACGTATTTATATGTGTCCAAAGTTAGTAAAAAACATATTTTTACTAAAATTTTCCAACAATCCCCCACATGAATGGAGATGGATCTTTGCAAACGAAAATTTCCTACGAAATTTCAAATGGTTGAATCCTGCATAGGATAGGTAGGTGTTACCCTTTGAACCTTCCCTTGTGAAACACACTTAGTCTCCTAGCTGTTAGAAGACTTGATATCTTTGAACTGAACTACCATTTATGTAGACGACAATACATTTCACACATAACTCTTCCTAACAAGGTAATATCCTCATAGTCGTGTTCGTTATGGTCATGAACACTTTCCTGGTTCAGCGAGAGTTGTTAGGAATTGCTCCCCCCACAATTCCCTTCGAAGCGACCCCACTTCTCTATCACATAGGTGATTTTCAATAATCATTAAAAGCCATACACCTAGCCTCACTTGTCACTGAATTTAGAAATGGACTAGGAAGTTTATTAACTCCCCCACAGTGACCTCCCTTATTCATAAAACTAGGTTGTCCTTTTGAACCAGATCTTGGGATCTCCAGTCTTCTGGGTAAGGTTTCCTTTCCATTATTACTCATTCAGGGCTTTTATTCCTAATCCTTTCGACGACTTATATATCAAATCTCTACTTAGGCCTTTCGTAAGAGGATCCACAATGTTATCCTTTGACTTCACATAGTCAATCAAGATAACTCCAGTAGAGAGTAATTGTCGAATCGCATTATGTCTACGTCTAATGTGCCTCGAGTTCCCATTATACAATGTACATTGAGCTCTACCAATTGTCGATTGGCTATCACAAGGTATACATATGGTCGTTACCGGCTTAGGCCATCTGGGAATATCTTCCATGAACTGACGTAGCCATTCTGCCTCTTCAACACATTTATCCATGGCAATAAATTCAGATTCCATCATGGATCTGGCTATAAGAGTTTGCTTGGATGATTTCCAAGATATAGCCACACCTCCAACTGTAAACACATATCCACTTGTAGATCTGGAATCCTTTATATCAGATATCCAATTTGCATCGTTGTATCCTTCGATCACAACTGGATATCTTCCATAATGCAGTCCATACTCACGTGTGTATCTCAAATATCTTAACAATCTAGTAATACTCTTCAAGTGTTCAAAACTCGGAATACTAGTATACCTACTTAGCCTGCTCACTGCATATGCTAAGTCACGTCTAGTACAACTCATAAGATACATCAGACTGTCAATTATTCTTGAGTATAACACTTGTGCAACACTATCCTCTCTATTTTTAGATAGATGTTGACAAGTATCAATCGGAGTTCTAGCTATACTAGTATCTCCTTCATTAAATTTCTCAAGAATCTTGTCCATGTAATGTGTCTGATTTAACACTAGACCATTTTGGGTTCTTGTGATCTTGACCCCAAGAATCACATCTGCTAAACCCATATCTTTCATGTCAAACTTAGATTTCAACATATCCTTCGTGGACCTTATCATTTTGTCATCACTGCCAATTATAAGCATATCATCAACATATAAACACAAGATGACATAACCATGAGTGGTATCTTTAATATAAACATATTTATCACACTCATTTATCTTAAAACCGCTTTCTAACATGGCTTGATCAAACTTTTGATACCATTGCTTTGGAGCTTGCTTTAGGCCATACAAGGACTTAATAAGTTTACAAACCTTGTTTTCTTGTCCCGGGGCAACGAATCCCTCAGGCTGCTCCATATAGATTTCTTCTTCTAAATCTCCGTTTAGAAAAGCAGTTTTCACATCCATTTGGTGAATTGGCAGATTTCTAATGGTTGCAACAGCTAACACGAATCTAATGGATGTTATTCTTGTCACCGGCGAATAAGTATCAAAATAATCTAGACCTTCCTTTTGTCTATATCCTTTGATTACTAATCTCGCCTTGTATTTGTTAATACTGCCATCGGCTTTCATCTTTCTTTTAAAGATCCAACGGTAACCTAGTGGTTTACATCCCAGAGGTAGGTCCACTAGTTCCCATGTATGGTTCTGTCAGATAGATTCTATCTCACTCTTGATGGCTTCTTTCCATTGAGGTCCTTCCGAAGACGTAACCGCCTCACGATAGGTTTTGAGTTCACTTTCTACCACGTAGGTGAGAAAATCGAGACCAAACAATTTTTCAACCCTAGCCCGTTTACTTCTTCTAGGTTCCACTTGTTCTTCCTCAGATAGAACTTGTTCATCCTCTCGAACAATTTCTTTATCTTTAGAAGATGAGCTTTGTTTTTCCTTGTTCAAACAAGGAAATACGTCTTCAAAGAATCAAGCATTTCTTGAATCCATAATTGTATTCTTGTGTATTTCAGGATTTTTAGATTCATACACAAGAAACCGATATGCACTACTATTTTGTGTGTATCCAATGAATACACAATCCACTGTTTTAGGTCCTAACTTTTGTACCTTAGGCAGAGGTACAACCACTTTAGCTAGGCACCCCCACACTCGTAAGTACTTGTAAGATGGTTTCTTACCCATCCAAAGTTCGTACGGTGTTTCATTTTGTTTCTTGCGGGGTATCTTATTCAAAAGATAATTAGCCGACAAAATAGCTTCCCCCCACATGTTCTGACTTAAACCAGAACTAATCAACATGGCATTCACCATCTCTTTCAAGGTACGGTTCTTTCTCTCAGCAATACCGTTTTGTTGAGGTGAATAGGGTGCTGTGAATTCATGTCGAATTCCATTGTTAGAACAAAACTCAGCAAACGGTGAAACATATTCACGTCCCCTATCACTTCTAACGACCTTTATTTTCTTGTTAAGTTGATTTTCAACTTCATTTTTATACAAGACAAACTTGTCTATTGCTTCATCTTTACTCTTAAGTAAATATACGTAACAATATTTCGTGCTATCAGCGATAAACGTGATAAAATATTTGTTCCCACCTCTAGTAGGAACCGATTTTAAATCACACACGTCGGTGTGAATTAAATCAAGTGGTTCAGTTTTCCTTTCAACCGATTTGAAAGATGTTCTAGTAAGTTTGGCTTCTACACATGTGGGGCACTTGTGATTTGAGTCAATATCAAATTTAGGTATGTAGTTTAGCTTAATTAAACGTTGAATGAAATTAAAGTTTATATGTCCTAAACGGCCATGCCAAAGATTTGAAAACTCAAGCATATAAGCAGAACTAGTACTTGCTTTATTCATTTCATTAACAACCATTACAATCAACTTGAACATGCCATTCAAGGCATATCCCTTTCCCACATACATACCATTTTTTGGACGAAACAAATTCTTCCGACTCAAACACTAATTTAAAGCCAAACTTGTTTAACAACCACCCACAAACGAGGTTTTTTCGAAGCTCTGGGACGTACAAAACATCCTTAAGCTTGAGATCTTTCCCAGAAGTCATCCTCAAAATGACATCTCTAACACCTTTGACATCGGTGGTGGTTGCATTCCCCATGAAGAGCTTTTGCCCATCATCAACATACTTGTAGGTGTTGAAGTTGCTCTTGTCATGACACACATGACGGGTTGCTCCGGTATCAATCCACCATTCCCTAGAGTTTGTACCAATCACATTCACCTCCGAGACCATGGCCGTGAGATCTGCGATCATTGCCACCAAGTACTCATTCAGCATCGTGGAAAACAAATTTCACGTGAACGTTTTAGTACCGCAATATCAATCTGTTTACACAAAACAGAAAAGAATTCAATCAAATACAAACTTGATTGAGAATCCTTTTATACAAATAGAAAAGGGATTAAATCGAAACAAACTTGATTTATAATCTTTTTCCACAAATCGAAGCAAACTCAATTTATATTTTATTTCCACAAAATCGAAACAAAATCGATTTGTAATCTTTCTCCACAAAATCGAAACAAACTCGATTTTAGATTCTTTTCAACAAAATCGAAACAATATCGATTTAGAATATTTCTCCACAAAAATCGAAACAAACTCGATTTTAGATTCTATTCCACATAATCGAAACAATATCGATTTAGAATCTTTCTCCACAAAAATCGAAACAAGATCGATTTTAGAAAATGTTTACAAACAGTAATTATTTAAATCGACAAATACGATTTAGAATATGTTTACACAAAACATAGAAAGAATTAAATCGAACCAAAGTCGATTAAAATTCTTTTAAACAGAAAACAAATTAAATCGAAACAAATTCGATTATCGATTTGTTTATACAAACATAGCCTCATATCCTTAAATCGAAACACAACTCGATTCGAAACAAATCGAGATAAACTCGATAAAATATGTTTAAGATTGTTGGTGTTTTCTCTATATGTATTTTAATAATACATATAGTAATATAAAATTAATCAACGAATGATTAACAACTCATAAAATTAAGCAACTATGATTATAAAGAAATCGATTAAGATTCCGATGTATTTTAAGCATACAAATTAAAATACAAAATAAATCAACTAATGATTTAAGACAATGATAAAGAAAAAGAGGAGGATATAGAACAAACGCTGAGGCTCGTGTTTAACACGATTCCCTTAAATAGATTCGCCGTTTGTTCCCAGGGTACAACAGCAAAAACAGTAGTACTGCCGGAGATGACCACTTGCCTTGAAACTCTAGCAGAGTTATCGTATGCACTATGAATTTCAGAGAGAGATATGTGAGTGTTTCATTGTGATTGTCGTACTATGGAATGTGAACTGGCCCCTCAATTTATATTGACGATCCGAAACCGAAATGATTAATTGTCATTAACCGATAATGAAAAAAATTAATCATTATAATTAATTCGTAATTAAACGAATTAACCGTTATAACCGAAATACTTAATTCGATAATTAACTAATAATTAAACAAATTAATCGTTATAACTGAAATACTTAATTCGATAATTAACTAATAATTAAACGAATTAACTTTGCATCATCAATGGTTTCGATGAGGTTACAAAACATGAACAGTGTTTGGCACGGTAGGCCGCGCGGGTTCATCTGCGCCTCAACCCGCGCGGGCCACTGTTCGTGTTTACATTCCAGTGCTCGACGCGGTTGGCCGCGCAGGTTCACCCGCGCCACAACCTTCATGGGCCACTATAATAGAGACATACTCAACTTTGAGGATCGATATCTTATTCACACATATTCCGTTTTGGACGCATAATATATCGTTTCGAAGCTCTCATATAAGAGAACACAAACCCACTAAGAGTTAGATATATACACTACATATACACGTATTTATATGTGTCCAAAGTTAGTAAAAAACATATTTTTACTACATTTTTCCAACATTAATTTGGAGAGATGTATTTATTAAATTATTTATTATGTAAAGGATAATTTAATAATCATGTTTCAAGTGTCGTTTTAATATTTTAAGACTATGAGAGACTTCAAGTCGGAATGGAGGATTCCTTTAGTTATGAAAAGGATAAACCGACGTTAAAAGTCGTTATCAAAAGTAATACTTGGAGGTTTATTAAATTATTTTTGATGAGTTAATAATGGGATTAAAGCATCGTAATTGAGTTAAATATGTTAACGTTTAAGGACGTCGTTGAGTTTTAGACTTAGGGTTTGACTAAGGTTAGTCGAGGTTAGCCGAGTTGACAGAGAGTTGACTTTTACCTCGTTTGACCCACAAAGTATTTTGACGATGAGACAATGGAGATATTTGAGTCATTAAGAGACCCGGTTTTGAAGTTTGACTTTAGGTCGAGTAGGGTTGACCATAGTTGACTTTTGTTGACTTTTGGAGAAAATAAATTACTAATTGGATATGGTGGTATGAAATGTGTAGGTTTTCAGTCAAGATCTAGAAGTAGCCAATCTACACGCAATTAGGTGAGTCTTCATGAGACTTTGTTAGGGTGTTTTATATGTTAAATAGAAGTTCAAGGTGAATATTGTAATTCTTTAATAGTTATTTGTTAGTTGGGCCCAAAGCCCATTAAGCCCATTAAGTTTTGTACGCCTAAATATATAAAGGCTTTTCTAGTTTCATTATTCAGTGTAGATCTCATTCATAATTCTCTAGTCAATAGGTTTACATTTACTGATCAGATATTCTCTCTGTAAACCTAAACCCTTTGTTGAATATTAATCATATGACTAGAGGTTGTGGCAATATTAACTGTTCTTAATTAATAGTATTGTTCGTGATTGCACTGTACTGGGATCTACAATTGGTATCAGAGCAAAGAGACTGAAGTTTTGATCCAAAAAGGTTTGTCTAAAACTCTTAATCATTATTCTGATATCTTAGTGTTTGATTTCTGTCGCTTAATTGTTTTCTAGATTGATATTTGTTTATCGATTTGATCTGAGAATTTGACTTACTGTTTTCTTCCATATCAAGTAATCGATTTCTGGTTTAGTGAATCTGAGTTAAGATTTTTGCAAAATCGACTACATAACTGTATCTGTGTTTTCGATCTGCTTAAGATCAGCTTCATATCTGTAAATCGATTTTATTGGAGACAAGTATGCATATTTTTTCTTTGAAATCGATTTCTGGGTTTAAAATTGGTTGTTTTGTGTTCTGGTTCATCGTCTTCCTTGGTTAAGTTGATTTCCCTCGACTTTAAAAATCATGTTTTTTAAAAATATCGGTCGACAGCCTCAAAATTAAATCTATTATGAGTTCAAAACTGCATAAGTTCTTGAGGTTTTCGCAAAAAAATTCTGGGTCGATCGATTTCAGATTCATCGATTTTATCGGTAGTTTAGCTGTTAATCGAATTGTCTGTTATCGTTTGTGTTTATCTGTTTTTGGATATCGACCGGACCCTATCGACCGGGTCCTCTTGACCGGACTGGTTTCCATACGACCGGATCCTTGTTGTGGACCGGTGTCTTGTGTTGACCGGTACCTGTCTTGACCGGTACCTTAACTCGACCGGATCGCTTTGGCGACCGGTGGTTTGTTGACCGGTACTTTGTGACTCGACCGGTACGCGACCGGTACTCAGTTGACCGGTACTTTGCGCCCGGTGCCTTGTCGACCGGATCTTCTCTCGACCGGATCCTTGCTCGACCGGGTCCCTGCTCGACCGGGTCCTTGCTCGACCGGGTCCTTGTCCTGCTTATTATATATATACTTTTTGGATCATCTTGTTTGTCTCACGATCGCTACAGTGCATTTTAAGTTTAAAGAGATAAGATGAATTCGAGAGACGCCTTAACCATCGGTTCAGATAAAAAACCCCCGGTGCTCTATCGGGGAGAATACCCACAATGGCATGATCGCTTCATGAACTTTATCAAAGCGAAATCCAACTACGAGGAAATATTCAAATGTCTGAAAGAGAGGCCGCAACCCTGGCCAATGAAAGTCCTGCCTGGAAACCCAGTCGAAGGTCGACCAGACCGTTCGGTTCAAAAAAATACTCAGTGAGTTTACCCCTCCAGAAAAGAGCATGTTTGAGGCTGAAAAGCATGCAAAGTCCTATCTTCTACAAAGTCTACCCAACGACATATATGCCTGCATCGATAGTTACAAGGAGACTGGAAAAGGAATGTGGGACCAGATTGAGAAGATGATGATGGGTAGCAGAATAAACACTCAGCTGAAGGTGACAAATTGCATCACCCGATATGATGGCTTCAAAGCTAGAAAAGGCGAGACGCTCACAAAAACCTATGACCGGTTCAACCTACT
Source organism: Arctium minus (assembly GCA_954870635.1). Lineage (NCBI taxonomy): Eukaryota > Viridiplantae > Streptophyta > Magnoliopsida > Asterales > Asteraceae > Arctium > Arctium minus. The sequence continues at coordinate 43,500,498 of OX941089.1, read as the reverse complement.
TCTGAACGATCTGCAGAAAAACAAGATCACGAAGATGACCACCGAGAACAACATCAAGTTCTTAAACAATCTCCAGCCTTAATGGAAGTTGTTCGTCTCTCATATCCGTCATACTCAAACCCTGGAGACGATTCCTCTACACGAATTATATGAAATGCTTCTCTAGGATGAAGAGGAAGTTCTTGAGTTGATGGGAAATCACAAGGCAGATGAAAAGCCAGTGGTTGATCCATTACCACTTGTATCAGATAAGAGAGGTAAATCTGTCAGTCGCGCGCCTGAAAAGGAGCCAGTAAAAAATGATTCTGAACCCGAAGATCCTGACAGTGACTCGGATCCAGAATACACTCAGATTAAAGAAGTTGTGTTGTTCTTAAGGCAAGCGTTCCAGAAGAGGAAATTCTTCAACAAGTCTTCATCAAACAACCAAAGATACTCCACTACTCCTCTCAATCGACGTGATCATAAAGAGAAGTATGAAGGGAAGAGACTCATTGATGAAGGAAAGAAGACTGAGAAAAGGCCTGATGAGAAAGCGAAAGAGGAGTCGATCAAATGCTATAATTGTGGTCGGTTGGGTCACTTTGCCAAAGATTGTCGCAAGCCTGTCGTACGCAACTCAGATTAATATAAAGCCAAGATGCTGCTGGCCAAAGAAAAGGAAGCAGGTAAGGCTCTCATTGCAGAAGATGACTACTGGCTGAACGTATCTGATGAGGAAGATGATGATGCTGAAGCATATCTGTGTCTAATGGGCAAGCACTCAACACAGTCCGATACTGATAATGATGATTGTGATTCACCATGTTAGGTATGTGCTCCTTACCTAGAAGCCTTAACTGAATAGATGCAAATCACTGTGCACAAATTAGACTCCTGCAAGCTAACCATAAAAGAAAATGAACAACTCATCTCATCTCTGGAAAAACGTGTGCCTGCACAGTCTGAATATATTGAACAACAAAGCATAGATATTGCTGGCAACCTGTGCATAATTTCAAATTTAAAAGAAGAGTGTGAGAGTTGTTCAAAAGAATTAAAGACCAAAGTAGATGATCTTACCTATGAGCTACGTATGTCAGAAAATGAGAAAATTGATATTGTGACTCAAAGCGGGCTTACAAAAATGAAAATCAAAGGTTATCTAATCAATTAAAGGATCTTGAACGGAAACTTTATAAAATTGGTCAATCTCATCAAACGCTGAATCTAATTGCACCAAAATAACTCAAGTATGCGGATACAGGTATCGGTTACGATAATCCACGTTATCTGAAAAAGGCATTATCCAAAGTTCTTACGTTATATGCATTCGAATTTTTTGGAATAGATAAAACCTACCCATAGTACAAAATCAATTAGACCAAGCCACTTGATGATGAGGACACGGAACAGGACGATTTGCGAAGGAAGAACTCTTCCAAAATGCAACTTCCTTTTGTTTATGATTCTTTGAATGCATCTTACAACGCTGAAAAATCCTGTTTCCTATCAAATGACTATTTTTGAAGCTACACTCAAGCTGAACTAGATGCTAAAACCATTGAAAGTGAGGAGGAACTAATAGACCATAAAGTTTATGTTCCACCTCTGATTCTAGAAAAGAAAATTGTTCAGCTAGAAGAGTCATTTGAACAGGAGAGGAACATTTTTCAAAAGGAAAAACAAGAGATTTTATCCCAAATTGAGTGTCTCAATTCTGCTAAAAAGAAAACTGTGTCGAAGGAGGAAAAGGAATTCTTTCAGACAGAAATAAAGAAGCTTAATTCACAACTGGCTGTTGTGGCAGCAGATCTGAAGCGACTTCTCAAAGCTCAGCCTCAAGCTAAGCCTGAAATTCTCCAAGTTGAGAAAATTCATTTGTCTGAAAATTCCTATCCATCCTCGGATACATCTTCCTGTAAAGCCTTTATGGGTGACTCGTCACCAAAATTTTCAAACAAAGGAAAAGAGCCTCAGTCTTTAGAAACAGATCAATGTTCTGATTTTCAAAATGTTTCCGCCTATGATCCGCTTAAAGAAACAAATCCCTCCGATGTCCTGAAATCGTCAAGTGATAAGGCCTCTTCTGATGAGGAAATGGAATTTTCAGCATTCTTGAATTCTGAGGTGTGTCTAGATAGTCAATTGGACCAATTTGATTTTAATCCTTCTCTAACAAGTCACGTTGATTTTCTAACTTCTACTTGTGAGCCTCCGGTAAAATTTTACAAGGGTGAATGTTCCACATCTGCCCCCCAAAACTCTTCTGTGAATAATTCTTCAAATTCTAAATCCAAAAGACGTTCACGGAAGAAGAAAAAGACCGGTCGCTCTAAAAAGCAACAATCATCAAAATTTAAATATTCTGACTATGGGTTTAACGGTCTTTCAGATACTTTTGGTCGACGCAAAGCAGTCAAGTACGAGTGGGTAGCTAAGAAGTCTAAGGAGAGCACGGCGACGACAGAATTACTTAATACCATTTTAAACTCTAGGAAAAACAATAACAGTCATGATGTTTTTAATTCTAAACCTGTGGTTGAATGTAATGGATTTTTTCCTTTAAAAGTTTATTCCATTAAGTAATTACTTCAACTGTCTCATGATTGTATTTGTTGCTCCTACTGTGGATTGAATGATTTTGTTGATCGTAGATTTACATCTGATTGGTTTGGGTCGTATCATGTTTCTAATTATCATTCCAAATTTGATGCTCCCCGCCATAGAAACAGACCCAAGTCCAAACGGGTCTCCCAGTCGGGTGCTAAGTCTAATCCAAAAGGACCCATTTACGAATGGGTACCTAAAAAGCATTAACTTGTTTTGCAGGACGGTCATGTGTGGTATTTAGATTCAGGCTGCTCCAAGCACATGACCGGAAGAAAGGAGCTTCTCACAAACTTCACCGAGAAGTTTTGTGGAAACTTGCAATTTGGGAATGATCATTATTCTCCCATTATGGGTTATGGCGATATCGTTAAGGACAATCTCACAATCAAGAAAGTGTCCTACGTCGAAGGTGTTGGTCACAACTTGTTCAGCATCGATCAATTCTGCGATAAGAATCTAGAGGTCACCTTCAAAGCCAAAAGGTGCAGCGTTCAGACTGAAGATGGAAAAGAAATTCTTGCTGGAACGCGTCACACAAGTCTATACACGATTGACCTCTCGTCCCTGAAAGCAGATAAGAAAGTTTGTTTGATGTCCAAGGCCTCAGCCAAACAAAACTGGTTATGGCATCGTAGACTCTTGCACCTGAACTTCAAGACTATCAATAAGTTGGTGCTCGGTGGACACGTGAGGGGAATGCCATATCTTAAGTTTGAAAAAGATCATTTGTGGGCCGCCTGTGAAATGGGCAAGATGAAGAAGGCTTCTCACAAGCCTAAAGCCACTCCTATTACTTCTCGGTCCCTCGAACTCATTCATATGGATTTGTGTGGACCGATGCGCATTCAGAGTATCAATCACAATAAGTATGTCCTCGTGATGGTTGATGACTTTTCTCGCTACACGTAGGTTAGATTTCTTCGTTCAAAGGATGAAACCCCCGAGCTGATCATTTCTCTTCTGAAGAGCATTCAAGTCAGTCTCAACCAATCAGTTCAGACCATTCGGACGGATAACGGCACAGAGTTCAAGAATCAAGTGCTCACTAGTTACCTGACGTCAGTGGGTATTACCCACACATTCTCAGTTGCTCGTACTCCTCAACAAAACAGGGTAGTAGAGCTCCGTAATTGAACTCTTGTTGAAGCCGCACGTACGATGTTATCTCAGTCCAAGCTCCCGCTATATCTATGGGCAGAAGCAGTTGCTACCGCATGCTACACACAAAACCGTACTATCATCAACAAGCGGTTCAACAAGACCCCATACGAGATCATCAACAAACGCATCCCGAACATCAACTACTTCCATGCATTCGGATGCACGTGCTTCGTACTGAATGACAAGGACGATCTCGGCAAATTCAGCCCAAAAGTGGACGAAGGAGTGATCATCGGCTATTCACAGCAAGCCAAAGCTTACAGAGTCTACAACAAACGGACAAAGACCGTCGTTGAGAGTGTAAACGTGACTTTTGACGAGGCCGCTGATATGTCTTCTGAATACCTCACTTCAGAACATGCTTTAACTGGTGTGTTAGCTTCTGGACAATTACGTTCAGGATCTACACAATCTCCAGTAGATCTAAATCATGCGTCTACGTTAAGAGCACATCTTTCAGATTTGGATTTACTTTTTGAGCATTTTTATGATGATTACTTTCCTTATACAACTAATGATATATCATGTAACAGGAATGATGCTCAAGCACAAGAAGTGACATAGGTCACTGGTCCAACAAACTCAGGTGATTCAACCTTGCCTGACCCCCCCTCCTACTGTCGCACCGGCAACAGTTGGAACTCCTGAACCGACCCCTGCTGAAGGTTCTACCGAAGTTCCCTCTCCGGAAATCCCAGATATTGTCATCGCTTCTTTACCCGCTGAGTCGTCCTCGGCTTCATGCCCGACTCCAGCCCCGGAGCTTCCACCTCACAGGCCGTCATCCCTTGAAGCAGTTCAGGATCTTACCCCCGGTGGTTATGTGGATTCCGATACCTCACAACAGACATATCAACCTCTTCCACATGCCACCAAGTGGACATGAGCTCATCCCCTACATCAGATCATCGGTGATCCCAATACACCTGTACAGACTCGATCCACTACCGCGAATGACTGCCTATTCTCTTCGTTCCTTAGCCGTATCGAACCTTCAACCGTCTCCGAAGCATTGAATGATCCGGACTGGGTAATAGCTATCCAAGAGGAACTCAACCAATTTGAGAGCTTCAAAGTATGGCGCCTTGTTCCTCGGCCAAAGAATAAGACGGTGATTGGGACGAAATGGATCTTCAAGAACAAGAAGGATGAAAATGGAATCATAGCCCAGAACAAAGCGTGTCTGGTAGCTAAAGGATATCGCCAGCAGGAAGGAATAGATTACAATGAGACGTTTACACCGGTTGCACGAATTGAAGCGATTCGCATGTTCCTTGCCTACGTCGCTCACAAGAACTTCATTGTCTTTCAAATGGATGTGAAATACGTGTTTCTGAATGGCGTTCTCAAGGAGGAGGTTTATGTTTCCCAACCCGAAGGCTTCGTGAGTTCTGAAAACCCTAATCACGTCTACTTTCTTCACAAGGCCTTATACGGTCTTAAGCAAGCGCCACGAGCCTGGTATGATGCACTCTCATCCTTCTTAGTCAAATATGGATTTTCCAAAGGTAAGATCGACACAACCCTTTTTATTAAAAGAGAAAAGCGGGATATTATTTTTGTACAGATCTATGTCGATGACATAATCTTTGGCTCCACAAACCCCAAGTACTGTCAGAACTTCTCAGCCTTCATGAGTAAACATTTTCAAATGAGCATGATGGGGCAAATGAATTTTTTCCTAGGTCTTCAAGTTAAACAATTAGCAACAGGAATTTTCATTAATCAATCTAAGTACATCTCGGATATTCTTCGGAAATACCAGATGGAAAAATCTTCACCTATGAAAACCCCCATGTCCACCAGTATAAAGCTACACTCCGATCCTGACGGAAAGGATGTGGATGCTACAACTTATAGAGGTATGATAGGCTCTCTGATGTACTTGACGGCTAGCCGGCCAGATATTATGTTCTCGACTTTCTTGTGTGCAAGATTTCAGTCAAAACCTAAAGAGTCTCACTTAGCTGCAGTTAAGCGTATTTTTCGTTATTTAAAAGGTACTGTTGATCTTGGTTTGTGGTACCCAAAAGAGACAGGTTTTGAACTGACAACTTACTCAGATGCTGACCATGCTGGAAATATGCTGGACCGGAAAAGCACGTCGGGACATGTCCAATTCTTGGGTGATCGTCTTGTCAGTTGGGCTTCGAAGAAGCAAAATTGCGTGTCAACCTCTACCGCCGAGGTAGAATATGTAGCAGCCACCAGTTGCTGCTCGCAAATCATTTGGATGTGCACCCAGTTGAAAGACTATGGCTTCCACTACTCGAAGATCCCCATATACTATGACTCGAAGATCGCTATAGCAATATCCAGCAATCCCGTCCAACACACGAAAACGAAGCACACTGATATGCGCTATCATTTCATAAAAGACCATGTGGAAAGAGGTACCATCAAACTCTACTTTGTTAATATAGAACATCAGATAGCAGACCTGTTTACCAAAGCCTTGGACGAAAAACGTTTTAATTATCTCGTGTCCAAGCTTTGTATGCTAAATCTGAAAGTTTGACCCTCTCACAGACCTGTCCGAGTTTCATACAATAATGAATGACTATGACTTAATGCCCTAGTGACGTGTCTCTGGATTCTCATATCCATACTCATTGGTTTTTGCATCTTACTCGTTAAGTTCTGTGCAAATTTCCAAACTCTGTTTTAATAAATTAGATTTCGTTTTTTTCCATATTTCGCATGTGTTTTCCTTGTTCTTAGTGGTGTTTTGCTTTCTTTTGCAGTCCATTAGGTTGATAACTAAAAGAGTATGTCGTCTGTGGTGAATTTTTCGAAGTTGTTCATGTATTAAGGGGGAGCACTATCGCAGGTTGATTGGTAAGGTTCTCTAGTCCTCCGTTCGAGGGGGAGCAGGTAAGTTATTCCTCTATCTCGTTTCGTGCCTGCCATCGTCAAGGGGAAGCGAGAATCTTTTCCCATAAGTGATTCCCAATTTGAGGGGGAGCCGGATCAAGTTTTTCCTTGATCCTTAGGTGTATTTTTTTTTACTGTCTTAGTTTTATTTATTTCCTTAGGTTTAGTTTTAATTTAAAAAAAAAAACTTATTTAGATTGTGGATCGGCCCATCTAGGTACCGGACCACCCGAACCAGACCCGACCCGGCCCGGGGCAACCCTAAAGACGCGACCGGGGTATTTAAAACCCCGGTCTCTCTTTTTTTCCCTCATTCTCAGTATCTCTCAATCGCTCTATCTCTCTAACTCGAAACCTCTCATCCCGGTCTTCACCCTCATCTCTCGCTCAATCTCTCGACCTCGATCAACACAGGTATGAATCTACCTCTCTTATCTCTCTTTATCTCTAATCCCTCTCGCCGGTGAATCGACTTTTGGGTCAATGTTCCTCGTTCAATCCGGTCGGCGATCAATCGACCCCCGGTCGATGTTCTTCGCTCTTTCTTCCCCGATCGACCGTTGTTGCCGCCTTTATGGCCGCCGAAAACCTCCCAGTTTAGGGTCTCGATCGATATTCTTCGTCGCCGCCTTCGTTTGCGTTCGACGATAATGGTTATTGATTATTCTAGGGTTACACTTTGCATTCGATAATTAAACTTGGGTTTGTTGAGCGACTCAGATCGAATAGATGAGACCCCGACCACCGGGGCGACACCGGTCGTCTTTGACACCGGCGGATTGGGTGACCCCGGTCAACTTGGTCCCCAAGGTGTGTTTCGTGTTTGCAATTAACTCTTACTCGATATTGGGGTTTTATTGATGAGATTTTTCGATGCTTTCTTGTTAATATTGGTTTCATCCTAGTTTTGACATCGATTATCTTAGTTAGTGGTTCATTACTTGTGTTTGGACTCAATTGTAATGTTTTTGATTGATCTGGGTTTGTGATAAGTGTAACTACCGGTCGACCGGGGTGACACCGGTCACTTAGTTTAATACCGGTCGATTGGTTTGATACCGGTCGATTATTTACCCCGGTCGTATACCATACCGGTCGATTGCCATACCGGTCGTTCTCATTTCCCGGTCGTGGATACCGGTCGTTTGTCGACACCGGTCGTATAGACCCCGTTCGTATTTCTGTTTACTCGACCCCGGTCATGCTCGACCCCGGTCGATGATGACACCGGTCGGTTTAAGTGTTAATCCTTGCAATCTGTGTGTTGGTCAACTTTGAGTTTCTTATGTGCTTCATGGTAATTATATGGTTGTTGGTTAAATAAGTTATGAGAGTGCCAGCACAGTTGGGATTCAGAGACCTTAAATGGTTAACTTTACTTTGTGGTGATGAGAATTTTGGTTGTTGACCCTGGTTCACGGATTAGGGATTGAATTGATCAACGACTTGGAGTCTGCTTTGGTCATGGTTTTTGAACTAGTGGCCGACTAACTCCAAATAACTCATGTTTTTGAAAGTACCTACGTCCTAATATGTTTATTCTTACCAGGTACAATGGCACAAAATCCGAATCAGGTGATTGACCCCATAGCTAATACTGAACTGATCCCTGAGAATCAGTTCCTACCACTCACGCCCAACAATTTCCATCTCGACGTCACTCAACCTGAGTGCCAATACCAAGTGATGGTCGAGATCCTCCGTGGCCACCCACTCTCTTATGATCTCACGGCGACCGCAGATGTGCCACAAATCTACCTGCAACAATTCTGGCGCTCACTCACTCCAGTTAAGGCCGACGATGGCTTTCTTCTGGAAGGCCGAATTGACTATACACTAGTCCTGCTCACGCGAGAACTCTTTCGCCAGTTTCTCCATTTACCGAACGCCGATTCATTTCTTGGGAGAAACAGCTTCGATCCAATAGTCAACGATGCAACACTCTGCTCAAACATACAGTCTCTAGGCTACAGCTCGATTCTACGCCTTCCATCCGCATTCAACAGAAAGAATCTCACCACCATATGGTACACGCTCTTCATGTACCTCAATCGGTGCCTCTCGGATATCACGAAAGGCATCGATCAGACTAGCATCAACATACTACGATTGTTCCATTCTGTGGCATTCCACCGCCATGCCGACTATGCCGACATTCTCTGGTTCGAGTTAGTTCAGAAAGTCCGAGATAACGCGACAAGACGACGGAACTTCATTCCGTTTATGCGCTTTCTCCAGATACTCATCCCCAATTACATGGATCTTCATCCAACCATTGCGTGCCAATCTTCGCACCCGACTCGTCCTGATCCAGAAGGTCTAGTCGCCAGACTTATTCCAGACGGGTTACTGGCTTATGCTAGTCCGACGGCGCTGAGTGTGATAGATTATAGGCGCACACACAACCTACCAGCTCCTATGGTCCATCCAGAACCGGAAGGACCTCCCCAGGGAGCGCGACCTGAGCGACGTGAGGGTCCACGTATGACAGGCGGTAGCGTCCGGAGGGCTGGGGCTCTCGAACAGGGTGTGCAGAGAGAAAATATTATGAGGGGTTCTGGAGCGGGCATCGCCATCAGACAAAGCCAGGCCAGAACTTTTCGCAGACCGTCTACACCAACATCGACAGCATCTCCGACGGTGGAAGAGGACAGAACTATAGGCACCGCTCACGTTCAGTCCTCTTCCGCCACCGAATCTGAGGAGACAACAGGTACATCCGGCACTCAGTCGAAATCAGCCACCTAAGCATCGGAATCAAGTGATGAGTCTTCTGACTCTGAAGGTGACGATGACGAGCCCTCACCTGGAGAGACAAGGAGAGTGGAGGGAGTTATAGTCGAACATGATAGTGTGAGCAGAGAGAGGGAAAGGAAGAGTAAATTCGATACTGAGTGTACACGAGTGATGAGGCAACCATCTATGGTTGACCTCCCCCTAACCCTATCCAGCCAGGTAGCCACATCTGCTACCCAGTCTCATGTGTTGAGATAGGGTATTGAAGGGGTCGTCGTGGACCTAGCGACGCAAGTGCACGCCCCCCCTAGCCACTCCACCATCTCTCAACAGATGGTGGTTTCAATTGCTCATGGGGATTTAGCACAAATGCTACCGGTCTCTCGCTTCTTTGGTATTGAAACAAGAGGACAGCTGCCCCCGTCCTCGACTTCTTTGGGTGCACAGCATATAGAGACATTTGATGTTATATCTCCTTTGCCTAGGACACAGGTACCTTTCTCGGCCACTGCTGGAGGCCTTAGTGGCCTGGACGGAACACCCATAGTAATTCCAACTTTGGTTGGTTTACGAGGAATGGGTGGAAGTCCTACCACGGCTATCATCTCGCCAGCTGTGAACGTAGGCGGTTCGACTTCTACAGTCGTAACCACAACTGGAAGTCTAAGTGACCCAGGAGTTAGTAACCCCGAGTTTGTCTCAAGGGAATTCCTGGACGACGCCCTAAAGGTTGTCCATTCTATTATGCGTTCCGAAATGAGGGAGGAGGTAGACGTGCTGAAACGACTGATCAAAGGCAAAGGTCCAGCGACTGAGCCTGAACCACTACCTCCTACACCACAACCCTCTACTAATGCTGTCGATATGTCTATCGATGACCTCAAGTCTATCCTCCTCGCCAAATTACTTGCTCAATCTCAAGTTGAACCCACCTAAGATGTTGATCTACTCTCTTTATTACGTGCCCAAGCATCTACACCTACTCCACCCCCCCAACCCACTATATCTCCAGAAGCCTTCCAGCAACAACAAGCCCTCCTTAAGTCTTTGCAGCAAACCGTAGCTGTATTGACTGAACGACTATCATCCGTGGAAGACACCTGCTGTAGAGAGGCTCAAGCGCCGACATGATGACCAGGATGATCCTGATCACCATGAGGGGGAGAAGCGCCAAAGATTATCCGAGCCGGAGACACAGTCAGTGGGCACAGTCCAGGTGGAAACGGAAAGGGGTTCGGGTTCTGGTACTCGACGAGAAGGGCAGGAACAGACACAAGAGAAGTCGATGGATTTGGTTTTATATGATATTCCAACGGTTGAAAATCCTGAGGAACAAGATGGAGGTTCACCGATAGATCCAGAAAACTGGGGTATGATCGTCGATCCGTATTCAGTTTCAGACCTAACAGAAGAATAGGCCAATACTGAAAGAGCGCTGGTAGTCATTCAGGCCGAGATTGATGAGATTATCAATTCTGAATTTATGGCTCAAGATTATCAGCCAGATGTACAGACTTCTGTTGGGGTACCACTTTTGACCTATACTGCAGATCACCTGATCTTCCTCCGTCAGATATTCCTGTTCGATCTCCTCCAGCATCACTAGTTTTGGGAACAGATCGTACTCCGCCAGTTCAGCCGTCCAAGTGGGAAAGAGTCAGAATTAAAGTTCCATTTCTAGAACAAAGTCAGAAGAAAATCTTTACCCATTGGATTCGTGAATATGATGAAGTTGTGGTTCATGGTCTCCAGTCGATGAAAAGTAAGGAAAAGTAGCGCCAAATTCTGTTTGTGTATAACTACTTCAAAGACAGGTACAACAACACAAAGCTCAGAATTACATCCGTTGATCATATTCACTCTTGCTTCTTCATGGGCGTAAAGTATTCATACTTCATGGTAACTAGAGAAAATGGTGAGAAGTGGAACTTTTCTTAAGCCGAATTTCCACGTCTTCAACCTAGAGATCTGCTATTCCTGCTTAGAGACTTAAAGACCAGAACTATCAGACCAGGGGAAGTTACAGATGCACTCGAAACTGTCAAGAGATATATGAAGTGTGCAATGAAGCTTTCCTCGGTAGAAGACTTTCAGATCGGTTTAGAAAGCAACCAACCGAAGATCAACCTGCTGAAAGCTGATTTGAGTGTTCCTTCTGAAGCCCAGAATGTACCAGCCGTCACAGTTATTAAGTTTCTAGAATTCGGCATGACATACGTGAACAATAAAGGTAATATGCGTTTTATTCGATTCAGTCAGATTGCCAAATTCTGTGATGGTACTTTGATGTTGGTTAGAGACAAGATGAAGCTTGCAGTTGATCAAGATGAAAAAGGGGTTCAGCTATTGGATCCTAAATACAAGAGTCTTGCTCTCGAAGCACTGGGTGTTATTTTAGAGCGGCTGGAGTACAGAACTACAATGCGATATTTCGAGATCAGTTTTGGGTTTCGAAAAACATATGTTCTAAACTGGCGTGATTTCGAACTTCTATTTAAAGGGGGATATTGTTAGGGTGTTTTATATGTTAAATAGAAATTGAGGGTGAATATTGTAATTCTTTAATAGTTATTTGTTAGTTGGGCCCAAAGCCCATTAAGTTTTGTACGCCTAAATATATAAAGGCTTTTCTAGTTTCATTATTCAGTTTAGATCTCATTCATAATTCTCTAGTCAATAGGTTTACATTTACTGATCAAATATTCTCTCTCTAAACCTAAACCCTTTGTTGAATATTAATCATATGACTAGAGGTTATGGCAATATTAACTGTTCTTAATTGATAGTATTGTTTGTGATTGCACTGTACTGGGATCTACAGACTTGCAATGGGATGCATACCTACGTACAAATTTATTTTGAGCATTATATGATTTGTATGGTGGCGTGTACGTATGCATGATATTTCAGTTTTCATACACAATACATTATATTTTACATATATCTTATTTATGATCAGTTGCATGCTTTGTGTTTATTTTGTTTTCAATATAACTCTAGCATGCTATTTCAATCGCAAGTTTTATGATTTGTAATAATGGGTGGGCATTTGATCAGTAAGTCACACAACAAGTGGCACGACCCCGTAATGGGTGTCAAGACGGGTGCAGGTCGGACAACCCAGGGAATGCCAATGACAAAATGACCCATACCCGATGAGACAGTTTATGAGATTTCTTTTCTTTCAGTGTTGCATGTTTTCAGAAAACGCTTACTATTTGGTACAGAGTTTACAAGTTGATATGTGTTATGAGAAACGATTTTATTCATGCAAACCATGAACCCACTGAGCTTTATAAGTTGACTATAGTATGCATCTCAAGGACAAAAGGCTTCAAGTTGGATAAAGGAAATGACACGCATAGAGACTTGCCATGTCTATTAAGTTTAATATCTATGTGCAGACATGTTTGATAGATAAATTCTGTAACGCAATCCGGTATGGGACGGGTTAGCATTTAAGTTACATATTTATTGTTTTAAAGTCTTCCGCTGTGAATAGTGTAAATGGTTTTAAGTTAGCCTTCAATTTAGAGTACTTTTTAAGAATTACTTCAGATTACGTAACACTTCTCAAGGCAAAAATATTCCTTGGAACCTTGTTTATATAAGTGTCTTCGTCATAAATTTTTCTTTTATGATCATTTATTGTTAACGGTATGTTTTTCTTGTTCTTAATGGTGGTCTTCGGTTATGTCCATTGAGTATTAATGAGAGAAGATCTGCAATAAAAGAAATATAGAACACGGTTTCGTCGAGAGTCAGAAATGATAAACATATGTCATTAGATATTGGTGACTATGGTTACTTACGATTGTCATCGAAAATGACGATTGTTGGTCTTTCGTCGTCAAGACTTGTTCTAAAGGTAGATTCAGTCGTAAAAATGTTACATCGGTCAGGACTTTGATATTTTTTTTACCCAAACAGCAATCCCTTGAAGAGGATGAAGAGGAGAGTAACGACTGATCTCAATGACTTTCTGAAGGAGGAAGACGTGATTAGATGCTTGCTTGAAGGAAGTGTGCCATGGCGGAGAGCAAACTAGGAAAACATCTTCTTCGGTTGCGGTTGATTTAGGGTTTTTTGTTTTCCAAAATTGTGTTTGATTTCACGAGGTGAAATAACATATAGACGAAAATTGTGTTTGATTTCATGAGATGGAATAACATATAGGCGGAAATTATGTTTGATTTTATGAGTTGAAATAGTTTAGAGATGAAAATTGTATTTTATTTCATGTGGTGAAATAACATATATATATAGGTGATTTATTTTGCAATCCAGTAAAAGTTACAACCTTGTGCAACCCTCATCTAAACCATTCATTTAGCACATTCATTATTGGTTGCATCAGTGGTTACTAGTTTCATGCAATAATCTTACTTGCAATGCATAGTATTTCATTAAAAGCATACACTAACATGGAATGCATATTGTTTCATGAAAATACCATCTTCATTTGATACATACATCAACCGTTATGTGTATGGACATCTGCTACATAAATTCGACGAAATCTTGTAAATTCATTTAGAGAATCAATGAAAATCCAAATGTAATGGGCTAACTGGTTTAGATAAGGGTTGCACGAGATTGTAACCTTTTACTTGGTTGCAAAATAACTGTGGCCTATATATATAAATATATATAGGGTCCCATTCTTGTGTTAACTAGGTAATTAGTGTTAACTTTGTTAACCGATCTAAACCGTTCATCTAATAAATCAATGGATGTAAATTAATCACATTTATTAAATTTTTAATTAATAATAAACACATAATAGAGACACGTGTGCAATTAGTCATAAGTGAGCAGGGGCAAAATTGTCAACCACATTTTCTATCTAATAAGGAAACGATTCCACATTCCCCAAACTATCGCCTCTTAGAACGGAAAGAGATTGAAACAAATTTCCATCGCCACTTGAATCCTACTCTAATTGGACAAGATAATCATCAAAGTCGGTTTCTTCGCTCATGATTTACAAAAACAGAGAAGATAATGGCGTACATTCAAGGCGGGAATGAATTCGTAAGAGGTAATTTTCGAAAATTTTAGGGTTTATAAATTGCATGATGAAGAGTGTTGGTTTGGGGTCGAACGTCAAGAAACAAAAGCACACAAATGTTGCTGATGAAGGTAATACTTTAAACCTGTGTCGATTCTCCAATTTTTAGGGTTTTATTTTTACCAATTTCTTGATTATTGAAGGTTCTAAATCTGTTCATTTTGTCGATATGTATGTTTTTTTCTTGTGGATAAAACATGTTTAATGAACAAACATGTTGTAGATATGGGTTTTTTTTGGGTTTCTGTATGAAAATGTAGGCATGTGAACATATATGCACAATTGAATATACATGAACATAATGTGTTTTGATGTACACTCTATACAAGAAATATTGATAATGTATATATGTGACTACATATGTGAACAACCATGTTGTTGTGTATAATTTTGCATTGAATTATGTTCATATGTGTGCATATATGGGAAATCCCTGATAAAGGTAAACTATTTGAGAAGGTAGTGATTGTGCATATAATACCATATGTGAACCTAACACAGTGTTGATAGTGATGATACCTTAGTTGTCATAACATATGTGAAGTCTATTCATATGTGTGCATATAAGGGAAATCCCTGATAGAAAGTAACGAAGAAAGGAAAATTGATTGTTCACATATGTGAACAACCATGGTCTTGTGTGTATTTTTTCAGTAATATATGTTTATATGTGTGCATATATGGGAAAATCCTTGATACAAAGTAATTATAAAAGAAATAGTGATTGTTCAATGTGACAACATATGTGAACAACCATGGTGTTGTGTTTATTTTTGCATTGAAGTATGTTAATATGTGTGCATATATGGGAAATCCATGGTAAAGGTAAACTGTTTGAAAAAGGTAGTGATTGTGCATATAATACCATATGTGAACCTAACACAGTGTTGATAGTAATGATACATTAGTTGTCATAACATATGTGAAGTTTATTCATATTGTGAATATATGGGAAATCCCTGATAGAAAGTAAGGGAAAAAGAAAAATTGATTGTTCACATATGTGAACAACCATGATCTGGTGTGTATTTTTTTCATTGAAATATGTTCATAAGTGTGCATATATGGGAAATCCCTGATAGAAAGTAATTATAAAAGAAATAGTGATTGTTCAAATATGTGACAACATATGTGAACAACCATGGTATTGTGTTTATTTTTGCATTGAAGTATGTTCATATGTGTGGATATATGGGAAATCCGTGATAAAGGTTGTTAATGCTTTGTTTAGATCAAAGAGTTTCATTAATTGTATTGACTTTTCTATTGTACCTTGTATAGAGGTAAAGGCTTGTTTGACCCTATATAAAGGTTTGCTCCTTTGTATTTGTTAAGAGTTTTGATGTCTTATAACCATTAGACTTTTGTGAGATATATGACAAACTCTCTCTCTACATTCTCTCTCTGGATTTGATCTTAATCGTGTGCTTAATTGATTATGTTGCTTGAATCTAGAACTCACGTTTGGTATCAGAGCAAACCAATATATTCAGATTATGGATTAAACATTTTTTGGTCGATTGAATTTCACTGATTAGTACGAAAATTGAAGAACACGCAGGACGTATATAGAAAGTCACTGTTTGATTTGAATTTCACTTGAAAAATATTTTTTAAAGCAAGAAAATGGAACCATAGTGATCGATTAGTGTTAGTGATTGATTCTTGTTTAGATCGCATTGTTAAAAACACACTGATTAGCACTCAATTTTGGATTTTTGTGTTTTTCGGTTTCACATTAGTTCGAACACTTTTTAGATCGATTCACTGTAATTTTGTTGTTTTTAGACAAAATCATGTACTAGAAAAGTGTTTTAATTGACATTGCGATCAACCCTGTAGAATTTCAAGCCTTGATTGCAGGTATTGAAGATCTTGATCAAATTCCTTGTGTGTTTTTTAAGAACACGCAAGATCCAATTTTCGCGCAAAGAAGAACACGCAACGGGTGAAGAACATGCAAGCTTGAGAATTTTGGTGTTTCTATGTTCTCTGCGAGTTCTTGTCAAGAACGCGCAAAGTGAAATTCTTGTTCTCAAATTTTTTCTAAGGACAGAACACGCAAGGTTCTGTTTGCAAGAAGTTAAAACTCGCATAAGCTTCTCTGCGAGTTCTTGGATCTTAGTCTCAGTGTTCTGCGAGTTCATATTCTGCGAGAAGTGATTTTTGCGAGAAGTAATCTTGATCATATTTTACTAAGTATAGAACGCGCAACGTGATTGCGCGAAGTGACCTTTCAGAACGCGCAAAGCACTTTCTGCGCACAGTTTCTGTTTCTCTGTTCTGCGAGTTCTGACTCTTAGAAAAAAAAATATGAGTTTTATCTGTGTTGACCAAGTTTGAGTCTTCAAGTCAAGTGTGTTTTTGAATTTTTTGGAACGATCATTTCAAGCAAGCATTCTCTTCAGTATTTCTTCTCATTTTGTAAAGATGTGTAGAGATTTGCTCAGTATGGGTTCTAAGTCTAAGCCTCCAGTGCTTCAGGCTGACGTGTATCCTTAATGGAGGAAGAGAATGATAAACTTCTTGAACACCCAAGACAAGAAGCTTATGAACTCTATAACTGATGGACCTCATTTTCCTCATGTCACTGTAGCTAGAATCCCTGCAACTGATACAAACCCAGAAATTCCAGAAAGAATTGTTGCAAGAGACCCGATACAGTACAGTGAGCTTGATAAAGAACTGGTTGAAAGAGATGCTCAGGCTTTGACATTTCTGATTATGGCAATTCCGAACGACATTTTCAACAGAGTTGACAGTAGAGACTCTGCCAAAGATATTTGGGATGAACTTGAAAAGCAGTTTCAGGGATCTGCCAAGTCCATTAAGACTAAGAGAAACCAGAGCATCAATGCGTACGAGGGTTTCAAGGCAAAGGAAGGGGAATCATTAAGGGAAGCTTATGACAGATATAACATCATTCTTAATGACTTGAGGAGGAATGGAGTTCAGAAATCCGAATCCGAGATCAACTTCAAATTTATAAAGAATCTCCAACCAGAATGGGATGTCTATACCATTCAGATGCAGATAAATAAAGATATGGACGAGGAGAAATTGAATGATTTGTTTTGTGCACTGAATCAACACGAGGATAAAGTTAAGGAACAAGCAACTGTAAACAAGAAGTTTGCTTCAACTTAAGGATAAACAAAAGAAAGTTGAAGATTCCTTAGCTCTTCTGGCACAAGGAAAAGGAAAGTTGATCAAGGGGAGTTCAATTTCTACTAAATCTGCCAAACAGAAAGCTTTTGTATCAAGTCTGGTTGATTTGTCTGATAGCTCTGAGGAGGAAGTGGAAGTGGAATCCGAGGATGAACTGACCGAATTTGCTGAGAAACTTGCCCTGCTTACTTCAAACTTTCATAAGAAGTTTGGGAGGAAGAAGTACTATAACAAGCCGAAATATGATTCCTATCGTTCTAGCAAGTACAGAGGGAAGTTTGATAAGGACAAAGAAAGGAAAGATGAGAAGAAAGTGGAGAAGAGAGATGAGAGAGAGAAAGAGAAATCTGACAAGTGCTTTAACTGCGGGAAATCAGGTCATTTTGTCAGAGAATGTCCGGAGAAGAGAGTGAAGAACTACGAATATTATGCTAAGAAGGCACAGTTGGCTAAAGCCTTGGAGAAGGGAAAGGCTTTGAAAGCTGAAGAGGAAATCTGGTATGAATACTCAGATGAAGATGAGGAGGAAGTAAATGTAAATCTGACTCAGGTTCATTATAACCTGATGGCTCATCTTCAAGAAGAATCTGACTCTAAGGTACACACACTCTCTCTCTCTCTGGCAATTTTGAAACTTTCTCTGAAAATGAAGAAGTAATGAACTTGATGTCCCAATTAACTTTAATAAACTCTGAATTTCAAAAGCTGAAAGAAAATTTTAAACAACAAAAGAGCACTATTCAGGGACATCAAGATCAAGCTTTGATCTACAAAACGTTAGCAGCAGAAAGGGAAGAAGAGAAAAATGTTTTGAAACTAGACAAGATAAATCTTCAAACCAAAATATTTGATCTACAAAAAGAATTGGTTTCATTGAAAGATAAAAATGTTGAGCTAACTCTACAGTATGATATTGTTTTGAAGGACAGGACTGCAGCTTATGCAAAAATTAAGGAGTTGGAGGATTTAAATTTCGAACGAGGTCAAACAGAACAGACATTAAATCTTTTAACTAATAATCAAAAAGATACTCGGTTTTATAAAGCTAAACCTGGATTAGGTCTTCAAGATGTTGAGGTTTTAAAGAAAGCACCCGAAAATCTTTATTATTTTATATCAAAGGGTGTAAGTGATAACATTGTTTTAATACCTCACATTCTTGATACTTTTGTTAAGTCTGAGACTTCTTCGCCTGAAACTCCTAAAATTAAACAAGAAGAATCAGTTGAAGTGAAATTAGACATTAAGACTGATTCGGAATCTCTTGATTTTAAATCTGTAAATTTCAAATACAGCGACTTAAATACATCTTATAAAAATAAAAATAAAAGTTTCGTCGAATTTGATAATCTTTTTCCGAAATCAAATGAGACTTCCAAATCCAGTTCTATTCTAAGCCAACTGAAACTGTTCTAACTTGTTCTATTTTAGAAGATAAAGATGAGAAATCTCATTCTACAACAAAGTCTGTTCCTGTTAAGACTTCAAATTTTACTGATCTTGAATATCAAACAGCCATAAAAACCATTTCAGACTTAGAAAGGCAAATTTCAGCTCTCAATATTCTTATTGCTGAACTGGAAGATGAAAATGAAAATTTTGGGATGGAATTAGACTCAAGTCTAATTCAAAATGAGGTTTTACAAAAAGAAATCCGGAATTTGGAATCCCAAATTTTCAAAATTTCAAAAGGCAAAGAGGCTTGTTCTGATAAAGATTCTCCTTCTTCTGAAAATCTATGTGCTGATATAGAATCTGATTCTTCAACAATTAATATTGAAACTCCACAAATGAAAACATCTTTAAAGATTTTAAAATCTTCAGAAAAGGAGTTTAGTGTTAGTGAAAAAGGAGAATGTTCTGAAACTAAAGTCAATTCAGTTTCTAACATTTCTTTTGATTCTTCTTTTGAGAAATTTACTTTCAATGATTCTAAAGACTTCTTTCAGCCTTTGGGGATTCAAATTAATTTTTGGCTTAAATTTTAATGATACAAAGCTCCTATCCGCTCTAGAATCAAATAGTACTGATGCATAGTGACTATTACTAAGGGTGTTATGGGAAAAAGGAAGGTCTATGATATGTAATGTTTATGCATGCACACACAAAATTCATGCTCGACGCTTTTAAATATAAAAATCCTTTTTTACTCCTAATACAACCAGTTCAAGTCCCCCATTATGCATACCTAAATTAGACAGAGGTGATCAGGCTTTGTCTAAGTTATGGTATAATAATACGACACTCAGCCTAGTTATACTAGTGATACACTTCAGCCTTTGAGAATCATTTTGAAAACCGTTTTGAAATTATGTTTATATTTTGTTATAGTTTGAGGTTTCCATAAGGAAACAGGCATTCTCTATAACCTTAGGCTCTGATACCAAATCTGTCACACCCCGCCAAAGCGGAAACACAAGATATGACAGCACACGGTTTCATAACATAAAGTAATAAACAACACCAACCATAACATTCAACAAAATAGTGAATATTGTTATACAACCCAAAAAAAATTCTCAAAATAACGGCTGTTACAAAAGTTGACCAAATATTTTAATGTTCTTGCAGTTGATGATGTCACACAGATGCACCCTATATGCCACCACTTACTTATCAGTACCTGAAAAGCATATAAAAGAAAAGGTCAACTACATTGAGTTGGTGAGTACACAGGTTTTATATGCATAAAAGTAGTTGTATGCAAAGTTTAGAAACTTTGGTGAAACATTTGTCCTCGTAATATTTAGGTAATGATTGTTTTATTATATGCACGGGTTATCATGTATACGGCAATGCTGTAGCATTGAGCCACTACCAAACCTTTCGACAATTCAACGCCCCTTAAAGAGAACCGCGTCATACCACAGTGGTGGACTGACTCCACATGGGTAAGGCAAAATGTCACCGACACCTTTTGAGTCAAGTAACGTTAATGGCAAAATGCACCTCTAGCTTAACAGCTAAAAGTGAGGTTGTCAACCCTAATAGCGCTATCCACTAATACCACCGGCCCAAGTTCGGGCTAATAGGTAGTATCCAACAGTGGGGACTTATTCATTTAATACTCAATTGCATCGTCAAGTATACATACCATAGTGCATAAATATTTAAATTCAAGATTCAACAAATTGTAATGAACAATCATTTGAGAGTAGAAATAAGTTGCAATTGTAACATGCTTTTCACCCTAAAATACGCAAAACGATAAAAGAGGGGTTGTGAATACTCACCGATTTTAGCAGTTACTCGGGAATATCTTCTAGGTTGCTTTAATCTTGGTACTACGCCTTTCCTATGAAAGTGGAGCACATTATCAGTTCGAACCTATTTTTACGGTTTCGGACGTTACTTAGGTCACTATGTCTTACAGAATGTTTTACATGCCTTTTTATTAAATTTGGGTAACACATTAGCGCGTATTATAGATATTCATAAGGTTGAATGATTCTTGAAATCACATATTTTGGGCATACTATTTTTAAGGGAAAAGGCCTTTAGATTTATTTTACGTAAGATTAGCGAGTACTAATACTACTTAACTTATCGACATAATTTCGGTTCTTCGGATCAAATTTTTAAGGCTTATGGGTTGATAAATTTTATTTTAAGTTTGATCATATTATAATATTTATATTCAAATTAAAATCTTCATTTTTAATTATTAAATGTCCAAAAGTCCAAAATGATCATTTTAAGAAAGTTCATTAGCTACTGTTTGCTGTCAAAATTTTAAGTCATAAGATCTTTGTATTTTGAGTATTTTCCCAAACTTATTATTTTACCAAATTTTTATATGACTTATTTTAATGTATTAGGGAACTTTTGGCACAATTTACAACATTTTTGGATAAGTCTAGATAGGGTAATAATTTCCTTAAAGTTTATTGGTCACAGAGGACCATGCAGATTACACCTTCTGTTGTCTCGGCCATTTGAAGGGTCAAAACTTAGTCTTTTCTGGTGATTCAAATTGGGTTTTGATCCTATATCAAAAATGAAATTTCCAGAAAAAGATTCATCTCATTTGGATCAATATTGAGTGAGTTATGCCCGTTTTAAGTCAAGTGTTCCAATCTGGCAGAAAGTTACTTTTTGTACACTCAACTTGTTAATGATGGTTGAGTACCCAAATCATCATATTTTCGAGTAAATCCAATTTTATTTGATTCCCAACTCATTAAAGTTACTTACAGAAAAGTAATCATTAGTTTTTATGGATTTAAATGATGGTTATGGCAGATTGATTGAAAGTTTTTGTCCAGCCGGATTCTGTTTGCACCACAAACTTTAGAAGTGAGGTTGAAAGGTTAAAACTCAATATTTTTGAGTGATTCCAGTGGGGTTTGATTGATATTTCATTATATTAAATTCCAGAAGAAGATTCATAGCATTTGAGTCCATATGTTTCAAGTTATACCCAAAATACTAACATGCAATAAATCTGACAGAAACTAAAAATGAAATAACTTAATTTTAGGAACTTTTTATCACTTTTTGACCCATAAATTGGGGTTTCTTGATTAAAAACGTTTTTATCCTCCATTTTAACATAAGTTTTAGTAAAAATCATCCTTTAACTTTTCTAAACACATGAATGGACTCTAATATCTTAGATTGTAAGAAAAATGGACATACATGTCATCCAAACTTCATTTTCTTGAGTTTTAGAGGTATGGATCATGGGTTATCACCATTGTTTGACCTTTAACATGTCATTGGTGTATAACTTACCATTTAGGGACTTTATAAAGCCCTAAATTCTAGAAAACCTTCAAGAAGATGAAGAAAAATGAAGGAAAAATGATGAAAACTTGATTTTTATGAAGATTTAAAGGTAAGAATAATGAAATACAAGAGTAGAATGTTTCCTTGATGATGAGGAGTTGTTTTGATCTTCAAAAATCAGATTTGGAGGAGGTTTAGGGCTGAAATTCGGTCAAGAAAAGGGAAGGAGAGAAGAAAATTTGAATAAGAGAGAGAGAGAGAGAGCTCTAACAAGAGAAAGAGAGATGTAGGGAAATGAGAAAGTTACTTGAGAATTGGGGTTTTGAGGGAAAAGAGATTTTAAAAGGAGTTTGGGAGGGGGAGAGAGAGGTGACGGTTCTCTCTCTCTCTAATCTTTTTTTTTTGATATATATATATATACATAATATGTAATTTTTATAAAAAGAGAGATTAAAGGTAGGTAAATTCTGAATTATCTACTTAAATTTTTGGTTTGATTACTTAAAGTTTAGAATTTATATTTGATTAATTAAGTTTTATATTTAACCCACTTATTATTGTTATTAATATAATAAAATGTTAATTTTATCGGATAGGCATTTTATAAGACAACATATACCATTACGTGCAGTAACCGGATATTCTAAGCGCACTGCCGGGAATCTTAGGAAACTAAAACCCTTGCCTACATAATTAGGTCATATTAGGGTGTTCCTACATGTTAAGACATGTATTATACTGTTTGGTGCTAACCTGCAAGTTCTGGTTGCCGGATGTCACAGTCTCCCCTTCTTAGAAGAATTTCGTCCCGAACTTAAATAATTGACACTCCCGGACTGATTCTTCGCAAAAAGGTGAGGGTACTTAAGTTTCATGTGATCTTCTCTCTCCCAAGTATACTCAGGTCCATGCCTCGAATTCCAATGAACTTTTAGGATTGGGATCTTACTACACCTTAAACGCTTGACTTCTCAGTCAAGGATCTCAATTGGTTCTTCTACAAAGTTCAATCGATCATTGATCTGAACGTCTTCCAGAGGTAGAACCAATGATTCATCATTTAGACATTTCTTTTTGACACGTGGAATGTGTCATGGATGACGTTCAATTCTTGCGGTAACTTGAGTTTATACGATACTGGACCAACCCTTTCAACTATTTGAAATGGCCCAATGTATCTTGGACTCAGCTTTCCTCTTTTCCCAAAGCGTACTCAGGAGCACCTTATCACCTACTTGAAACTCCAATGGCTTTCGGCGGTTATCAACATAACTCTTCTGACGATCTCTTGCGACCTTAAGTCTATCCTTGTTGATTGAGATCTTGTCCGTTGTCTCTTACACGATGTCGGGCCTAGTCAATTGTCTGTCGCTAATATCCAACCAACTGAGTGGGGATCTACACTTGTGTCCATATAAGGCCTCATACGGTGCACACTGAATGCTAGTGTGATAGTTGTTGTTATAGGAAAATTCAGCTAATGGTAGGTGAGTATCCCAACTTCCACCAAAATCTATCGTACAAGAACGCAGCATATCCTCTGGCGTCTGAATAGTTCTTTCTGTCTGTCCGTCCGTCTGTGGATGGTAGGACGTGCTCAAGTTCAAACGCGTACCCAACGCTTTCTGGAGTGATTTCCAAAATCGTGACGTAAAACAACTATCCTTATCCAAGATAATGGATATAGGCACTCCTTGACGTGTAACAATTTCATTGATGTAAATTTGTGCAAGCTTTTCCATCTTGAAGTCTTCTCGAATAGGGAGGAAGTGTGCAGATTTCGTAAGCCGATCCACTATGACCCAGATCGAGTCGTGTCCTTTCCCGGTTCTGGGTAACTTGGTTACGAAATCCATAGTTATTTGCTCCCATTTCCATTGGGGAATTTCGGGTTGTTGCAACAGACCAGAGGGTTTCTGAAGTTCATCCTTAACCTTTGCGCAGGTTAAGCACTTGCTTACATACAAAGCTATGTCTCTCTTCATCCCTGGCCACCAATAGAATTCCTTTAGATCTCTGTACATTTTGTGTGCTCCCGGGTGAATCAAATACCTTGATCGATGGGCTTCATCCAGAATTATATATCGTAAATCCTTAACCTTTGGTATCCAGACTCTGTCCTCAAAGTAGCGTATCCCATTTGACTTTGTGTTAAAGCTACGTTCGCATTGATGTAGGGCCTCGTCCTTCAAATTCTCTACTTTCAATGCCTCTTCTTGAGCTTCGAGGATTTGTGCCTTTAGACTCGTCTGCACGATCGCACCCAAAGCTCGCACCCTTGACGGTTTCACTCTTTTCTTTCGGCTTAGTGCATCGGCTACCACATTAGCATTGCTTGGGTGGTACTTTATTTCACAATCATAATCGCTGAGCAGTTCAACCCACCTTCTTTGCCTCATATTCAGCATCTTCTGATCGAGGATGCGTTGAAGGCTTTTGTGATCGGTGTAGACGGTGCATCTCGTGCCGTAAAGATAATGTCTCCAAATCTTGAGTGCGAACACTACGGCTCCTAACTCTATATCGTGAATGGTATAGCTCTTCTCATGAATTTTAAGTTTCCTTGAAGCATATGCAATGACCTTGTCCTTTTGCATCAACACACACCCCAAACCTTGGTGTGATGCATCGCAGTAGACTACGAAATTCTCTGTGCCTTCTGGCAATGCCAGAATTGGTGCATTCCATAAGTATCCTTAAGTGTTTCGAATGCTTCTTCTTGGTTTTCTCCCCAAATATACTTCTTATCCTTTTAGGTTAATGTCGTTAGTGGTTGCGCAATCTTTGATAAATTCGCAATGAATCATCGGTAATACCCTGCTAAACCGAGAAACTGGCGAATTTCTGTTGGGGTCTTCGGAGTTTCCCACTTCTTGATGGCCTCAACTTTTGCAGGATCCATATGTATTCCTTTCTCATTAATGATATGACCAAGAAAATGTACTTCACGAATCCAGAATTCGCATTTGGAGAGCTTTGTATACAATATCTGGTCTTTGAGTAGTTCCAGAATCAACTTTAGATGTCGTTCATGATCCTCATTGCTTCGCGAATAAATTAGTATATCATCTATGAACACGATCATGAACTTATCCAAGTACGGTCTACAGACCCTGTTCATTATGTCCATGAAGACAGCTGATGCGTTTGTTAGCCCGAAAGGCATAACCAGGAACTCGTAATGGCCGTAACGAGTCCTAAACGCCGTCTTGGAAACATCCTCCTCACGGACCCTCATTTGATGATATCCAGATCAAAGATCAATCTTTGAAAAGTAAGTAGCACCTTGGAGCTGATCGAACAGGTCGTCGATTCGAGGAAGAGGGTAACGGTTTTTGATGGTTAGCTTATTTGGGAACACCTCAGGAAAATCCCGTACTATAGGAAAATCTTGAATGCGTTGTAACATGCTTTTCACCCCAAAATACGCAAAACGATAAAAGAGGGGCTGTGAATACTCACCGATTTTAGCAGTTGCTCGGGAATATCTTCTAGGTTGCTTTAATCTTGGTACTACGCCTTTCCTATGAAAGTGGAGCACATTATCAGTTCGAACCTATTTTTACGGTTTCGGACGTTACTTAGGTCACTATGTCTTATAGAATGCTTTACATGCCTTTTTATTAAATTTGGGTAACACATTAGCGCGTATTATAGATATTCATAAGGTTGAATGATTCTTGAAATCACATATTTTGGGCATACTATGTTTAAGGGAAAAGGCCTTTAGATTTATTTTACGTAAGATTAGCGAGTACTAATACTACTTAACTTATCGACATAATTTCGGTTCTTCGGATCAAATTTTTAAGGATTATGGGTTGACAAATTTTATTTTAAGTTTGATCATATTATAATATTTATATTCAAATTAAAATCTTCATTTTTAATTATTAAATGTCCAAAAGTCCAAAATGATCATTTTAAGAAAGTTCATTAGCTACTGTTTGCTGTCAAAATTTTAAGTCATAAAATCTTTGTATTTTGAGTATTTTCCCAAACTTATTATTTTACCAAATTTTTATGACTTATTTTAATGTATTAGGGAACTTTTGGCACAATTTACAACATTTTTGGATAAGTCTAGATAGGGTAGTAATTTCCTTGAAGGGTCAAAACTTAGTCTTTTCTGGTGATTCAAATTGGGTTTTGATCCTATATCAAATATGAAATATCCAGAAAAAGATTCATCTCATTTGGATCAATATTGAGTGAGTTATGCCCATTTTAAATCAAGTGTTCCAATCTGGCAGAAAGTTACTTTTTGCACACTCAACTTGTTAATGATGGTTGAGTACCCAAATCATCTTATTTTCGAGTAAATCCAATTTTATTTGATTCCCAACTCATTAAAGTTACTTCCAGAAAAGGAATCATTAGTTTTTATGGACTTAAATGATGGTTATGGTTGATTGATTGAAAGTTTTTGTCCAGTCGGATTCTGTTTGCACCACAAACTTTAGAAGTGAGGTTGAGAGGTCAAAACTAAATATTTTTGAGTGATTCCAATGGGGTTTGATTGGTATTTCATTATATTAAATTCCAGAAGAAGATTCATAGCATTTGAGTCCATATGATTCAAGTTATACCCAAAATACTAACATGCAATAAATCTGACAAAAACTAAAAATGAAATAACTTAATTTTATGAACTTTTTATCACTTTTTGACCCATAAATTGGGGTTTCTTGATTAAAAACGTTTTTATCTTCCATTTTAACATAAGTTTTAGTAAAAATCATCCTTTAACTTGTGGCCCAAGATTTACTAGCATAAACACATAAAGATCTACACAAAACACTTTGTTTATTAATCACAAAGATTACATCAATCCATATATCTATTTGTGATAGACGAATTAAGATTGAGTGTTTGTGTGTGTACTCAATGTGTGCAACTATGTGTTCTTACTCTCTCTCAATTACCACCAAGATTACACCTTCACTTTCATACACTTACTTACAAATCTACTTAGAAACAACACAAAGACTTGCTTATATATAGGTCAACATGACCAAGCAAGGTCAAACCTTCTAAGCTCATTTACAACACACACACAAACACTAATTACAACAATGACCCTCATTTAATCTTGAATACAATTTCAGTCTAACAATCTCCCCCTTTGGATTCAATATTAAAAAAATTTTGACAATAATCTTCAGGTCTTCATATCTTCAGAATTGTCTTCAGCTTTCAGCTTTTGCATTTTCATAACTCTGATATCTTTAAGTCTTTTTACACTTTGTATGATCTTTGACAATTCTTCAAACTTGTCTCTTCCTTTGAATTAGCTCTTGACTAGACAACCTTTCTTTCAAACTCTGACTTTCTTTCACTTTCTCTTTGACAAGCTTTCTTTAACCTTTGACTTTAATCATCTGAAAACTTTATCACCTCTGAAATCTTTAAAACTTCAATCTGATCTTGAACTTTTGATTATTCTCCCCCTTTTTAATGATTTGTAAGAATCAAAATCATTAAAATATTTCAAGGTCAGATCTATCATTGAATGAACTTCCCAACGTCTGATAAGCACATTCTTCATGAACTTCCATCTCTCCCTTATGATAATAGACAATCTCCCCCAGATAGGAAAATTATTAATCTCCCCAATACATGATGTGATAAAATCTGTCGTCTGATCTGAAAGAGTCGTTGAACCATGAATGTATTCATCTGAATCTTTTCAAATTCAAACGAAATAAGAGTTGTAACCCTGAATCAACATATGAAACAGTTAGAAATGTCTGTCAGTAACACGAAGTTACTGTGTACAACTAATGTACAATTTAAGAAGCTTGTTTGATGTTGACTCCCCATGACTTCCATTCAATCATTGAAAAACACAAGGTAATTCTATGAATGTTCTGATAGAAAAACAAATTCTATGTGTGCTCGTGCTTGTGTTTGAAAGAATTAGCACAATGATTGTGTTTCATAAGGCTCAAAGTATGTAAATCACTGAGACAGCAATGATTGTACATGAACTCAATGTGCATGAGAAAGGGTCGAAGGTGGGGCAACTTTCCTTCTTTTTCAATATCAGTATCTTCCAAGTGAAGATCCGATAGATTATGTGTTGCTTCCCCAGAAAATGTACAACATTCTATTTGTAAGAAAAGAATGAGTAGCGAGTGGGGTTGTATGCAAGAGATGGCATGGGCTATTTGCCTATTTCAATGATGGTCACGAAAGAAATGTGAACCAATCAGTAATGTGGCTGCCCGACTCAGAAAGATGTTTGGTGCAGAGTTCTGATATTCTTTTAACTCTGATCTCACACCCTCTTTCTTTTAAATATATAAGCTCACATCTAACCAATCTCTCGTTTCCATTTTACCTCTCCTCACTCCCACACTCAATTCTTTTAGACCCCTCTCACCTCAATCACTCAAAGGATTTCTTCCGGGGTAGGAAACACTGGTTATCGTGAATCCATGGAAGATCTATTAAGCATTCACACTGAATCCCATGTTCCTAAAAGTACATGTTGTTCAATGATTTTCTTGACATGTAAAGCACAAGAAATAATTTGTCAGTGTATATATGCTCATCAAAGATCAGAAATGAAATTTGAGCATTTTAAACATTTAAGATATCTCAAAACTTTATATGAATGAAAAGAATAGAAATGTTTTAAGAATCTGACAATGATTAAGATCAGATCAAATTATCATGAAGAAAAATATTTGTGAATTCAAAGACGTATGTTGTTTATATGAACAATATATAAACATATTATCAATGAAAGCACATTAAAAATGAAATGACGCTTGATTCAAACAACAGTGAATATCAAACAACGGGAGTATTACCATAGAAAGATATATCATTTGATACATGGTAATAACATAATCAATTTGAAAATACTGAACCAGTGTGTATGAATACTTGATAAAGTATATAGAAAAGAAAATACACAAGTATTATTCTTTAAAGAACACACGGCCAGATAAGCATATAAGTATCCAAAAATCACTTAAAATTCACACTTCTCAAATCATAAAAACATGTTAAGATCGTGAAGTGGTTTGAACATTTGAAAAACCATTTTTCACAAGTAAAATTTATTCTTCTTTCACAAGTGTTTGAGTATAAGGATTAGAATAATATACCTGTAGATCAGAATCCTTAACTCCCCATGGAATGAATATAGCAATTAAAGTATCCTTGAATAGATATCCTCCCCATTGATATATGTAAAACATCAATCTTTTTAGAAATATTATTATAAAAGATATAGCAATAGAATAGGTAAACTCCCTTTCAAACGAAAAAAGTTCCTGAAAAGATATAACCATGAAAGCATC
Source organism: Arctium minus (assembly GCA_954870635.1). NCBI lineage: Eukaryota > Viridiplantae > Streptophyta > Magnoliopsida > Asterales > Asteraceae > Arctium > Arctium minus. The sequence goes on along the minus strand of OX941089.1, from coordinate 43,470,855 downwards.
CTTCAGAATAAAACATTTGAATACGGGTTTCGAACTAAATTGTCATCAAAAGCCATAGTCACATAAAATATCCTGCAAGAAAAAGATTTTGGTAATCATTATAAAAATGATTCCGCTTTAGTCAGTCAACATATGATGAAATATCCAAAATATATGCAAATAACGCACAAGATTAGAAAACTCCCCCTAGAATCATGAAGTGGCGTTTAACATACCAAGTTTTCTAACTAAAAAGGTAAACCTCTTTTCATCCAACGGCTTGGTGAAAAGGTCAGCCAACTGTTAGTCTGTAGTCACGAAGTGCATCTCGATATCGCCCTTCTCGACATGATCCTTTATAAAATGATAACGCAGGTCGATGTGTTTCGTCTTGGAATGTTTCACTGGATTGGTTGTTATCTCAATCACACTCTTAGAATCACAGTAGATAGGGACTCGTTGGTAAGTATAACCGAAATCTTTTAACTGTGTTTTCATTCAGAGGACTTGTGAACAGCAGCTTGCGGCAGCTACGTATTCAGCCTCGGCGGTGGATGTAGAAACACAATTTTGTTTCTTAGATGTCCAACTAACCAACTTATCACCTAAGAACTGAAAAGAACCAGAGGTGCTCTTTCTATCCAGTTTGCATCTTGCATGATCAGCATCAGTATAGGCAGTTAAATCAAAAGACGAATCCTTAGGGTACCAAAGGCCTAACTCAGTAGTACCTTTAAGATACCTAAGAATCCTTTTTACAGCGACCAAATGTGATTCCTTCGGGTTATCCTGATATCTAGCATAGAAACTTGTAGCAAACATAATATTCGGTCTACTTGCAGTTAAATACAGCAGTGAACCAATCATGCTACGGTACACTTTTTGATCTACTGATTTGCCAGAAAGATCTGCATCTAAAAGTGTGCCCGTTGCCATCGGTGTTTTCATCACTGAACTGTCACTCATGTTAAATTTCTTTAAAATATCTCAAATATATTTTGACTGATTAATGAAAATGCCTTTGGGTAACTGTTTCACTTGAAGTACAAGGAAAAAATTCAGTTCGCCCATCATTGACATTTCAAAACGAGATTCCATGATTCTTGAAAAGTTTTTACAAAACTTTGGATTTGTAGAACCGAAAATTATGTCATCTACATAAATCTGTATTAGAATCATATCATCACCTTGCTTTTTCAGAAAGAGAGTAGTATCAATTGTACCTTTCTTGAATCCTGAAGCAAGTAAGAATTGAGTTAAAGTTTCATACCAAGCTCTTGGTGCCTGTTTGAGTCCATACAAAGCTTTGTCTAAGACATAGACATGATCAGGGTTCTTCGGATCAATGAATCCTTCTGGTTGAGCAACATATACTTCTTCATGCAATATCCCATTTAAAAATGCAGATTTTACGTTCATTTGGAAGACAGTAAAACTTTTATGCGTTGCATAAGATAAAAAGATTTGTATTGCTTCCAGTCGGGCCACAGGAGCAAACGTTTCTTCATAATCAATCCGCTCCTGTTGACAATAACCCTTTGCAACAAGGCGATCTTTGTTTCGAACTACATCTCCAGATTCATCTCTCTTATTTCTGAAAACCCACTTTGTTCCAATAACGGATTTTCCTTCTGGAAGTGGTATAAGTCGCCAAACTTTGTTTCTCTCAAATTGCAGAAGTTCATCTTGCATTGCCAGTATCCAATCTGGATCACGCAAGGCTTCTGAAACTTTCTTCGGTTCGAGAGAACTTAAAAAACTTGAATATAGACAAAAATTAGCCGATGTTGCACGCGTTTGTACACCAGACTGTGCATCACCAATAATATTATGAAGTGGGTGAGCTCGTGTTCATTTCATGGTACTTGGAATCGGATGAATGTCAGCTTGAGTATTATCTTCCTCATATTCATCATATACTGCATGTAAGTCTTGATCAACCCTAGATGTGCTCGGGACATCTTGTACAACCTCTTCTGAAGTAAAAATTTCCGGAGCAATAGAAGAATCACTCGAAACTTCTGTTGCAGAATTTGGATCTGCATTCACATAATCAACATTAGTACCTTCAGAATTTATATGTGTAGATGTACCTGATGTGGTTGATATTGTGACATTTTCAAAAGGCCCTGAAATATCTGCTATTATAATTGGAACCTCTGAAGTTGATGCAGATATGCTTGATTTTTCAAAATCTGCACAGATATCCATAAAAGCATCAAAAAATAATAAGTCTAATTCAACTATAATTTTGTTTGAATTAGAAAACTTAGTCTGTTTGACTTCGGGTTCTATTCTGTCTTGAATAGAAACTTTCTGCTTAAGCTTGAGTTCTGAACTGTTGTGATCAGAAGTCAACGTTGATGATTCGTCAAATGACACATTAATGCTCTCCATGATCATCTTGGTTCGTCTATTGTAGATTCGATAGGCTTTAGACATTAACGAATAACCAATGAAAAAGCCTTCATCAGCCTTCTTGTCAAATTTACCAAGATTGTCTCGATCATTGAGAATATAACACCTGCAACCAAAAGTACGAAAAATATTAATATTCGGTTTTCGACGATTAATAAGTTCCTACGCTGTCTTTTTATATCTTTTGATGACAATCGTGCGGTTTTGTGTGAAACACGCAGTGGCTACGGCTTCAGCCCATAGAAACATTGGCAACTCAGAATAGGCTAACATTGTCCTTGCAGCTTCCACAAGTGTTCGATTTTTCCTTTCAACTACACCGTTTTGCTGAGGAGTGTAGGCAGCAGAAAAGTTATGAGAGATCCCAACAGATATGAGATAACTCTGAAGCTTTTCATTCTTAAACTCCATGCCATTGTCACTTCTCAAAGATATAACCGGCAATTGTAGTCGAACTTGGATTTTCTTTATAAACTCAATGATCAGCTCTGCTGCATCTGATTTGTTCCTTAAAAATTCCAGCCAAGTATATCTGGAGTACTCATCTATCATGACCAAAATATATTTCTTACCGTTGATAGACTGAGTCCTCATCGGGCCGCAAAGGTCCATATGTATCAATTCAAGAGGTGTTGAGGATGAGAATTCTGTCTTTGCTTTATGAGATGTTCGCTTCATCTTTCCCATTTCACAAGCGGGACAAAGAGAATTCTTCTCAAACCTTAGTTCTGGTAGACCTTTGACAATACCTTGTCTCGCCAACTGATTAATCGCATCAAAGTTTTAATGAGACAGACGCCGATGCCATATCCAACTTTCAGCTCATGAAGCTTTTGCAATCAGACAAACAGGTCTTGATGCAGAAAGTGTTGGAAAATTCACAGAATAAATATTTACATTCCGCTTAGCTTTAAAAACTGCACGACCATCTTTATCTTCAATATAACAGCATTTATCAGTAAACCAAACTTGAAATTGACTATCGCAGAATTGACTTGTACTGAAAAGATTATGATCAAGTCCTTCTACGTATAGTACTCTTTTGATCGTCACGATGCCATTTGTTAAAGATCCGTGTCCTTGAATGTATCCAGTAACCTCAGAATTCGCATAGCTTACAGTACCGGCAGGTTCCTCAACATAATTGTGAAGTAGATCCTTAAATCCTGTCATATGGCGCGAGCATCTTGAATCTATATACCATGTATGTGAGGCCTACAAAAAGAACAAATTACTTCTGCTTAGGTACCCATATCCATATGGGTCCTTTCTTGTTAGTTTTTGCAATTCATCAACATTATTTACCTTAGCCTTAATTCGCCACTCATAGCGAGGCTTAGGTACCCATTTCCATATCATTTTAACATTAAGCTCATGAGATGTTTTCTTTTTCGAAAAATAATCAATCTTAGCATGAAAAACTTTAGCCTGATGTTTTAAGGGTTTGAAAACAGATTTGACACGAGATGTTTTTCTGGCATCTTTAGATTTTGAATAAATGGAAGGAATGATAAATGCATTATCATGACAGTGTTTGCAGATAAAATTCTTACGTACAAATGTCAAAAGCTTAGATTTATCCAATGAAGTACAAGCATTCATACAACTTTGACATTTGGAAACGTTTGAATTTTTACACATCAAACTACCACTATCACTGATATTACAGTTATTTTTAGCAACTTTATTTTCCTTCACATTCTTCATCCATTCTCCTTTACCATTCTGCCTTTTTATATCTGAAACAGGAAATAGAATCTTGTTAGCTTTCTTTGAAGAAGATGATTTTGGCTTTGAATAAGAAGCTTCTCCTTTTTCAAAAATACTCGGAGGATATTCAGGAGTATTAGTATAAACAACTGAAGTTTTAGAATTAATAGTCTCAAACTCTGGATTAGAATGAACATTCCAGTTTAGAGACTCAAACATCTTTTTCTCATTTAGATTTTGTTTAAACAAATCATCTTTCAAAACATTTAACTCTCTAGAGAGTTCTTTGTTTTCTTCAAAAGACTTGTCAAGTTTGAATTTGAGATCAACGTTCTCATCTTCTAACTCTTCAATTGTCTTTTGAAGATTTATGATTTGTTTTTCAAAATTAGATGTTTGATTCACCTCAGAGTTTGATTCCATCTTTTCTATTATAGGAACAGGATCTGGAGCATTCATCATTTCTGTAAAGATCTCCTCAGTCATAATTTTTGAAAAATCAGAATTAAGGTTTTTATTCATGATATTTTCATCTTTTGATTCTTTTGAGGAATTAGAAGTGAATGAATCAGATAAAGAAATTTGATTCTCAACATCAGTTTCTGAATCAGATTCATCATACTGACACTGAGATTCAATACTATTTGCTTCAACCTTGGCTGACTCTGTTGGTAAACATGGAGAAAAGAGTGACGTAAATTAACTAAATTCTATCTTTCTTGTTTTGTAACTATCATTCAAATCTTTATAAGCAAAACCAACAGACTTTAAACTTGAAATTGAATCAGCACAAGATGAAGTGTCATCATCATTCACGACTTTACCTTTTACAAAAGTATCATGAATATCAGGTTTTGTAGGAGTAGAGACCATTTTATCAAAATTATACAAATTTTCTAGTGCTCTTTTCAAAACATTATTTGGTTCAAAACCTAAACCTTTTTTAATATTATAAAATCGGACATCTTGGAGTTTGTTTGTTAAAAGATTTAATGTTTGCTCAGTCTGTCCTCTTTTCAGATTTAAATCCTCTAGTTGCTTGATTTTACAATATGCCTCGTTTCTTTCTTGAAAACACGCTTCAAATTTTATTTTAAAATCACCTTTTTCAGCATTTAAATTTACAAGATCTCTTTCAAGCTCAGATATCTTTGAATTTAAAACATCTTTGTCCTTTTTAAAAAATCTTTTTCAGATTCTTTTTTCTTAACAACATCTTTCAACATTGCTTTTTCATCACGAAAATTCAACATTGTTTGTCTTTCATGACTAAGTTTGACTTTCAAAGTTTTAAACTCTTCTTTCATGAATTTAACTTGAGCCTTTAAAGATTGAATACGTACCTCAGAACCACAGTCGGAATGATCAGAAGATGATCTAATGTCCTCATTCATTTTGGCCATCATACACACCTGAGTAAAGTGTGCAGATTCATCATCAGAACTCTTGTAGAACCAATTTTCTTCTTCCGCCATTAAGTTCTGACCATCTTCCACCTTCTTTGCTATCAGTGATTTCCGAGTATAATATTCTGAATTCTTTATTCGCTTCTGCTTGCAGTCTTTGGAAAAATGACCTAGTTTTCCACAATTATAGCATCTTCCATATTTCGGCTCAGTCTCTTCTTTCTTTCCTTCTCTCTTCTCTTCTCTTTTCTCTTCTCGCTTCTCATATCTTTTCTCTCCTGAATTCTCATACTTCTTTTTAGATCTTGGTTTGTACTTGTCTTTCTTGTAACTCTCATATTTCGGCTTGGAGTATCTGTTCTTACCGAAGCTTTTCTTAAACTGCTTTGTGAGGAGAGCCAGATTTTCAGCAAATCGTTGAATATCCTCATCTGAATTTTCTTCACTCTCAGTAAAAGATGCATCAGTACTTGAATCAGTGATTTCAGTGAGGAGAGCTCTGGATTTCCTTGACTTTGTCTTGTAAGAATAACTGGACTTGAAACTTGACCCTTTCTTACGTTCAGACATTAAGGCTAGAGAATCTTTGACCATCTTCTTTTCAGCACTTAGCTGCTTTACTTCATTTTCATGCCGAGATAAATTTGTGAAGATATCATTGACGTCTTCTTGTGCCATGTCCTTAGTCATCTGAATGTTGATAGCATAGCTTTTCCATTCTGGGTTCAAGTTATTAATGAACTTATAATTGATCTCTGATTCTGACTTGTTCATTCCATTTCTCTTTAGATCATTTAATATCACATTAAAACGATTGTATGTCTCCAACAAAGTCTCTCCTTCTTTCGCATGGAAACCTTCATACGCATTTATACTTTGATTCAGCTTTGACTGAATTGACTTCTTTGTTCCCTGAAACTGTCTTTCCAGTTCATCCCATAAAGCTTTTGCAGATTCCCTACTATCTACGCGATTGTAGATATCATTAGGGATTGCCATAGTAAGATAGATAAGTGCCTCTTCATCTATCTTGTGTTTTGCCTTTTCTACATCATTGAAGAATTGATAAGGTTTCGGCACATATCGATCTGGGATTTCTGGAGATGTAGCTGTAGCTGCTTGTCCAGGTACAAATGTTTGTGTCTCATTTGGACCATGGAGGATGGAATCCATATAATCTCTGTTCTTTAGATTCAAGAACTGAGTCATCCTTTTCTTCCATTGTGAATAATCTCCTATAGATAAGACCGGAGGCTTCAGATGAGATCCCATAGAGAGTAATTCATTTGCCATGATCAAACGATGTATAAACCTACACAAGATGAAAAAAAAATATTAGCTAGTAAAGATCTTTAAATACAACCAATCAAGAAAACTTTCGAAAAAAAATTAAGTACAACACAGTGTGAAACGCAAGATAGAATTGTGCATGCGCAAACCACACTTCTCGTGTCAAGTGCGGTACGCAAACCGAACTTTGCGTAACTCGTGTGATACGCAAACCTTGCTTTGCGTATGTGTGATAAGCAAATCTTACTTTGCGTATGTGTTACAAGTGTGATAAGCAAAGTGTGACAAGGATGATACGCAAAGTGTGACAAGAGTGATACGCAAATCTAACTTTGCGTATGTGCCGTGATAAGCAAACACTACTTTGCGTATGTGTCGTGATACGCAAACACTACTTTGCGTATGTGTCGCAAACACTACTTTGCGTATGTGTTGTGATACGCAAACACTAGTTTGCGTATGTGTCATGATACGCAAACACTATGCAACTAATGAATCCACACTTAATATACGATACACTATTTACGCAAAATACACTTTTCATTTCGATACGCAAAGATCAACTTGCGTTTGTCGTTGAATACGCAAAGTTCAGATCAATCACTTGAAGAAATTTTCGATGAATGTTGCGCAAACCAGGATGAACTTACGCACACCTATGAAGAACTTGCGCAAACTTTAGATCTTACGCAAACCGACTAAAAACAACTAAATCTTCACCAAAAACTCATCTAGACCTCGAATTTCGATCTGAAAATTTGACAATTTACTCACCTACACATTTAGAACACAATCTTAACAAGGAATTTCGATTAAAAACACACAAATCAACAATTTGATTCAAGAACAGTGCATGAAAACTCGTGAACACAAACTTCTTTAAAATCAAAATTACCAATCAAATACAGTGCAATTCTTGAAACAAACTATACTGACTCGATCGATTTCACACTACGAACATAACCTAATCGATTTCAACTCGAAATTTTCATTAAAACTCAAAATCGATTTGGACTTCGTTAACAGTAACAGTGAACAGTGTCGACTCAAAAACTTTCTTGATTTTGAAATGGATTTGGCTCTGATACGAATTGTGGCCCAAGATTTACTAGCATAAACACATAAAGATCTACACAAAACACTTTGTTTATTAATCACAAAGATTACATCAATCCATATATCTATTTGTGATAGACGAATTAAGATTGAGTGTTTGTGTGTGTACTCAATGTGTGCAACTATGTGTTCTTACTCTCTCTCAATTACCACTAAGATTACACCTTCACTTTCACACACTTACTTACACGTCTACTTAGAAACAACACAAAGACTTGCTTATATATAGGTCAACATGACCAAGCAAGGTCAAACCTTCTAAGCTCATTTACAACACACACACAAACACTAATTACAACAATGACCCTCATTTAATCTTGAATACAATTTCAGTCTAACATAACTTTTCGAAACACATGAATGGACTCTAATATCCTAGATTGTAAGAAAAATGGACATGCATGTCATCCAAACTTCATTTTCTTGAGTTTTAGAGGTATGGATCATGGGTTATCACCATTGCTTGACATTTAACATGTCATTGGTGTATAACCTACCATTTAGGGACTTTACAAAGCCCTAAATTCCAGAAAACCTTCAAGAAGATGAAGAAAAATGAAGGAAAAATGATGAAAACTTGATTTTTATGAAGATTTAAAGGTAAGATTCATGAAATACAAAGGTAGAATGTTACCTTGATGATGAGGAGTTGTTTTGATCTTCAAAAATCTGATTTGGAGGAGGTTTCAGGCTGAAATTCGGTCAAGAAAAGAGAAGGAGAGAAGAAATTTTGAATAAGAGAGAGAGAGAGAGCTCTAACAAGAGAAAGAGAGATGTAGGGAAATGAGAAAGTTACTTGAGAATTGGGGTTTTGAGGGAAAAGAGATTTTAAAAGAAGGAGTTTGGGAGGGGGAGAGAGAGGTGACGGTTCTCTCTCTCTCTAATCTTTTTTTTTTTTTGATATATATATATACATAATATGTAATTTTTATAAAAAGTGAGATTAAAGGTAGGTAAATTCTCAATTATCTACTTAAATTTTTGGTTTGATTACTTAAAGTTTAGAATTTATATTTGATTAATTAAGTTTTATATTTAACCCACTTATTATTGTTATTAATATAATAAAATGTTAATTTTATCGGATTGGCATTTTATAAGACAACATATACCATTACGTGCAGTAACCGGATATTCTAAGCGCACTGCCGGGAATCTTCGGAAACTAAAACCCTTGCCTACATAATTAGGTCATATTAGGGTGTTCCTACATGTTAAGACATGTATTATACTGTTTGGGTGCTAACCTGCAAGTTCTGGTTGCCGGATGTCACACAAAGTCTGAACTTAACGCACAAACTTTATCGAAAGAGCCCAAGTTTGAATGGCGTATCAAAGGGTCGTCAACTAATTTGAAGAAATTAAAGGATACTAACAAGAGAGGACCCAATCAGAAGAAAGATCTATAACATCATCAACATTAAGACCTGTAATCTACAAAATTTCATCCCTTGTAGCAACCTTAGGCTTTTCAACCCTTGGTTCTACATCTTGATTCACATACAATATTAACTCCCTTACTTCACTAACATCAACTTGCTCATTCTGTCTGTCAACATTTTCTTCTTCCACAGTCACAACTTGAGCAACATCATAATCTCCAGCAGTTTTCTGTCTCTTGTTCATCTCCCCCTCATGATCCTGATCAGAATCATGATCATGTCTTTTTCTCAAAACTACTTGAGACTTGCAAGATTGTTGAACTGCCTTGGTTAACTCCTAAATATTCTTGATTACATCTTCTTTGAAAGCTTGAAATTCAGAAGCAGTGACAAGATCTTGTGAAACAACAGGAACAGCTGGAGCTGGAGTTTGTTGAGACCTCAATAACATAACTAACTCAGCTTCAGTCTGATCATCAGGTGCTTGAGATAACAGTTTGGCATATAGTAATGATTTTAGCTCTTCCACAAAAAGATCTACAGGTTGAACAGGTGGAGGTGGTGGTTGTCGAACTGGCTCCTCAGTCACTAGATTTTTCCCTTTCAGGATTATCTTTACATCACCAATCTCTTGCTGAACTCTCTCAAACAACCGATCCTCAACAGTCTTTAAGGCACCGTCTAAATGCTCCTTAGATACAAAGTCTGGGAAACTAACATCGGGGCTACTTAAGCTCACCGTTGGCACAACAGTTGAAGATTCAATAATGTGGCATGTGTTCACAACTAGCATGGTGTTAACTGTGACAGGACTTCCATCTAATCCTCGTAGAACAGATTGTGGTGCTACTATAGATGTTCCGATCGGAGCACACATACTTCCGATGGTAGCAGACTGTATTAATGTCCTAGGAATAAGTGCTGGAAAAACAATTGGCGCTAGACTCGATTGTGCATTCAAAGGAAGTGAGATTTGGGCCTGATGATCTCTATTTTCAATATCTAAACTTTCTGAATGAAAGCTAGATAGATTATGAGATAAATACCCGTGCTTATCTGAGACTAAAGCCTGTTGTGAGGCAATAGAATGGGTGGCTTGGGTGTGCAAATGCGTTAGTGGGCTACTAACGTCCTTTTCAACACCTGCTCGCAACACATGCGGCGAGGTGGCAGATGTGGCTGCCCTTCTGGATACGTAGGTTCTGTTACACACACGCCCCTCATATTATTTTTCTTCATTCACTCCCAGCCTCACATTTTCATTATTTTCAACTAGATCTCCCTCAGTCCGCCTTATATCACCAATCACATTTTCAACAGTGGTATCAACAACTATCATATCAACTTCCATAGCATCATCACGTAAAGAAATATCATATAAGAATCCAAAGTTGTGGCCCATATCATCATCATCATTATTATCATCATCTGGACCAGGTGTAGCAGATGGAACTATGTCACTTGAAGAACTTGCTGCCCGATCCGACTTAGTTTCAGAATTATGACCGTCATCGGCATTCTCTCCCTAAGGACACAATTAATGAATGATAGTCCTCTAAGGTTGAGATACGGAAACTACTTGATGTGTAGCATCATGTGCCTGAGTTTCCACAGCCTCTTGTCTAGAAAACTTACCCCCTTCATTTCCCCTCTCAAGATTTTCCCTCTGCTCTCCTCGTTCAATTACCACCCTTGTAGATTGAACCCTCACTGACTTCGCTCTTCTAAGGGTTGAGTTCTAGGTAGGTTTTACTGGTTCAGGTAATCCCATAGACACTCTATACTCCCTAACACTCTTGGAGTTCAGATCAGCATAAGCAAGTAGGGCCTTGGGTACTGGCATTGAGAATGTGAAGGACTGCTTTTGTCTTTGCAAGTACCTCATACAGAATTAAGGGGCAACTTCATGATTGAGTCTCTTAGGAATGTCTCGATTGGATTTGATCATGCTTCTAATGATTAACTGAAAGAATCTTTGATAGGGCACAAAACTTGTCTTCTTGGATGTTCTCTTGAGAAACACTGTTAGCTCCAACTTTCATGTATAGAAGTATTGAAAAATAGGCTAAGTACAGAAACTGCAGAAGACTGCTCAAAACAACCAAGCGCACCACAGAAGCCACAAGCTCAGAAGGATCATTCGACTTCCAGCCGGAGGACTCGTAACCTGATAATAACTTTCAGATCACAGAGCCTCTGTGATCACTCACAGAGCCTCTGTGATGGAAAACCTCTGGAGATTCAAGTTCGAAGATTTCATGGCTAGTCCAAGACAAGGTCACGTGCAGAACACGTGAAGGCTGCTGTATGAAGATTTTCCAAATCATTTCCGCGGCGCATGATACCTTTCCAGGTGGCATTCTGCTTATGGAATGTCAGGCTTTGTCTTGTACTACAGGGTGCATCCTCCTTGTATATTATAGGAGCACCACCTTTGGTTTATGCATGCGAGCACACACACTATTATGATTAAGAGACTGTATATCCTTGAGAATATTTGCACACGCCAGTGTATGTTCTTGGTGTTCTTAGAGCAAATCAATGAAACAGTGTCTTGAGTAAAATTATTGTTATATCTTACGATTCTGTTTATTGTTTGTTTGTGTGTCTACTACCTAGCAAGTTCTACTTACTCTACATACTAGAAACACTTCTGCACTCTTATTTTTAATCTGTGTGTAGTAAAAAGTCTATCAAGTAAAAGAACATCGTTATTAGGATCAACAATTGGTATCAGAGCAGAATTTGATTCTTAATATCAAAGGATCATGTTCTATACTTGATTCCCATGTTCTAGGTAGTAGTTTGAGTCTATTCTTTGCCTTGATCCCCACTCATAAACATACTCTATTTTCTGGAGCTACTTCAACCTGTTTGACATAGATTCAAAAGCAAGTGTGTTTGAACCGCTAAAGACAGATTCAAAGCTAATTTGTTGGGTGTTACCTTTCTCATAGCGAATACTCATCCCTGCTGAGCACATTCTTGATCTTTTGTAAAGAACATTTCACACTCTATTTTTTTTTCTTTCTCTATCTGAAAATGGCGAACCCAGTCAACTATTTCAGTGCAGGATCTCAATCAAAACCTCCTACTCTACTGAGGGATGAATATCCTTAGTGGAAAATCAGGATGGTGCACTTTCTCGAAGGTGTGGATCCTGGTTTGGTAGAGTTTCTTCACAACCCTCCTTACATTCCAATGACCACAGTTCCTCGTGTTCCTGCCACCGCAAATACCCCTGAAGTTCCTGAATATCAGCATCCCAAGCCCTTAAATGAATGGACTGAACAAGAAAGTTCCCTGCATGAACTTGCAAAGAAAGCCAAAAGACTACTCATCATGGATATCCCAAACGACATCTTTCAGTCCCTTGATTCCTGTGAAACATCAAAGGACCAATGGTTGGATCTAGAGAAACAGCTTGAGGGTGGTACTAAAACCCTCAAGAACAACAGAGCTCTGTGCATTAATGAATAATTTGCATTTAAGGCTCTGTCGGGTGAATCCATCCAAAGCACATACAACAGATACAATTCCTTGATAAACAAGTGCAAGAGATATGGAATCCACAGAACCTCTGAGGAAAACAATGTCAAATTCCTTCAGATCCTGAATGATGAATGGCTTCATCTAACCATATCCATGCAAGCTACACTAGATCTTGATGTCCGGTCCATCTCAGACCTCTTTGGGACATTGATCAGTCAAGAGAACAGGATATCGAAGTTGATGACCCCTGTCGGTGGTCCTCTGGCACTGGTGGGTAATGTCACAGAAGCACAAGACAAGGGTAAGAAGGAAAAGACTGCTGAGGATGCACAGAGGAAAAATAAGAAAAAGGTTCTAGTGGTAGAGTGTGAAAGTGAGGAAGGATCTAAAGAGGCAATCGATATGGCTACCCTGGCCAACACACTTACACTTATGACCCGACAATTCAACAGGGATCTTAAGAAAAGGCTAGAGTATAGAGGACGAGTGGAAAGAGACGACAGAAGTAGAGGGTATAGTGAAGTGAGAAAGTATGGGAGAGAAGAATTCGAGGATCAAAGGCAAGATGAAAGAAGGAGTGGACAGAGGACAGACGGCAGAGGTGGTGATAAAGCCCCTAAACAAACTGAAGGTTGCTTCAAATGTGGGAAGTCGGGCCACTTCACAGCAGAGTGCAGGTCCTCTGCCATTAAAGGGAAACCCACAAGAGACGTTGCTTTCTACAAAAAGAAAGAAGAGTACTACACTAAGAGATCCCTAATGGCAGAACAAGAGAATCTTGTGACCGATGAATCATCTGATGAAGGGGACAACAATGCACTCTTCTGTGGAATGGCAGAAGTCCACTCTTCTGACGACAAGAGTGAGGTATCTACTTCTGACTCATATAATTCTGACTCTGAAAACAAACTTCTTGAATTACAAAACGAATTTCTTGCTTATAAAAACATGTGCTCATATCTATAAAATAAATTGGCCTTCTTTGAGAGAGAAACAAGGCTTCTCACTCAAGAAAAGGATAAGCTCTATCTTGAAAGAAAATCTCTTGTCTCTGAGCATATTGTTGAAAAGAAAGGGTTAAAGGAAAAGGTTTTCAAACTTGATCAAGCTCTAAAAGACAAGATTAAAGAGCTAAAGAATAGTGAGAGTGATCGCTTAAACACCATTTCTTTGAAAAAAAAATCCAAAAAGAAAGAGAAGTTCTTCATCAAGATCTGCTCGACAGAGATCTCCTAATTAAGAGATATCAGGATGCTCAAAAGGTCCATGAAAAAGTCAATACCCAGATTGGCAGAAGAGGTATAGGGTTCGATGATATTGACCCCTACACTGTAAATAAAAGGAACAAATCTTTAGCAAAAATCTTCTGCCCTGGACAATTTCTAAAACCAAGTCTTCCAAAACCTATTATCCACATTCAAGAGGCGCAGAACCTCTGAAGGACCACATCTCAGGAAACCTCTGCAAATGGTGAATGTATGGTATGAAAACAATGATTTACCATTTGCACTCTCATCAAAGAGAAAATCTATTCCAAAGAAATATCTGTCTCAAAAGCAGATAGGGGTCTTCAGATTTGGTCATCCAGAAACACAAACTCAAATGGCTTTTATGTGAATGATGATTCCTGAAAAGTAACTGTCCTCTGATGCACCAGAGTTTGTTTCGGCCTCTGTGGAAGAAAAACTCTTCAAAAGGGTTTTGGAAAGTGACTTGAGAAATACCTATGAAAATCACTTTCTCAATCATCCTGATCTAATCTCCGAAGTAGAAGAAATTTTTGAGCATGATCTCCTAAAATGTCTTAGTGTTCCTATGGTTATCCCATGCATTTCGAAAGATCTAAATGTTCCCAAGGACACTACAAATGGACAAAGTAGTGCACTTCCAGAAGGTCATACTCTCTCCTACAAAGACTTTCTCGACTCAAATTCTGAATCAGAGTTTGGGTCCTCCTCTGTCAGTGATGAGATAAGTTATGTGGAACTTGAGATGGTCACCTTTGGTCCAGAGGAAAATAGGCTATCCTCTGGTATTCTTAACAGAACAGTTGCTCCCAAAAGGAGAACTATAGGAATAACCATCTGCCCTGATTTTTTGGACATGTGTCTGCAAGCGAAGACTTCTCTTGAGCTTGAAAAATCAAAAAATGAAAAGATCAAGATCAATAAAACTTCCAAAGCTCCAAAACCTATCAAACTTATAAAACCTTTTCAAGAAAAGCTCACCTGGCAACAGAAGGCAAAATGGCCCAAATTTGACAAAACTAATGCTTCTGTAGAAGTGAATGCTCGAAAGGAAGGTCAACAAGGGAGAGTACAATTAGAGAGCCATCTAAGAAGAGTTTTTGACAAAACTCAACCTAGATTAGACAATTTTCTGTAAAAAGAAACCCAAATCTAAAATGGGTTGTTGTAAAAGTTGCTCTATACCCTCCTTTGACAATTTTAATGAAATATTTAAGAAGTTTTCTTCTGAAGTTCCTCATTGAAAATGTTTTGATCTTGTGCATACTCTAAATCAACACTTCTCAAGGCCCTCCTATCTTTTATCTCACCCGAAGTCCAAGAATGCCAAATTCAAGGGTGAGATAGGACAAAATGGTACCTCTGTCAAGGAGGATAAAGCCAAACTCAAGGATTTTAAGGCATCTTTAAAGACTCCTAACAAGCCTGGACCCATTTAGAAATGGGTACCTAAATCTTCTAAACCTGTCCACAGAAGAAACAGCATGTGCCCATTTGGTACCTAGACTCCGGGTGTTCAAGGCACATGACTGGTGACAGAGGGTTGCTCTCCGCCTTCAAAGAAAAACAAGGAGGTGGATCTGTGACCTTCGGAGACAACAAGAAAGGTCAAATCAAAGGCTATGGAGTCATTGCCAATGGAGACATCGATGTCAACAGAGTGGCATATGTAGATGGCCTTAAGCACAACATGTTAAGTGTTAGTCAACTCTGTGATAATGGACTAGATATAATGTTTAAGAAGCAATATTGCTCTCTGTTTAAGGAAGACACAACTACAGAGCTTCTGTGTGCCAAGAGACTAGGTGATCTATACCTCATGGACTTCAAGTCGATCAACAAAGACGAAAAGCTTTGTTTGGTCTCAAGTAAGAACAAAGAAGCTTGGCTCTGGTACAACAGGTTCTATCACTTAAACTTTCACTCTCTAGACAAACTTGTGAAACTGGACCTGGTAAAAGGGTTACCAAGTATTAGATTCGACAGAGATCATCTATGCTCTGCATGTGAAATGGGTAAACTTAAAAGGGTTGCCCATAAGACCAAAATAGACATATCTTGCACTAGACCTCTGCAGATGCTTCACGTAGACCTCTATGGTCCTATATCTGTGCAGAGTCTAGGTGGCAAGAAGTATATTCGTGTACTCATAGATGAATTCTCTAGATATAGTTGGGTGGAGTTTGTTCGAAAGAAATCAGATATTCCTGAAGTACTAATCAATCTCCTTAAGAGGATACAAGTTCTTCATGATTGCAGGGTTTAGAAAGTTCGAAGTGAGAACAGGACAGAGTTCAAAAACTCAACAATCGAAGCCTATCTTACGACATAGGGCATCTTACAGAACTTCTCTGTTGCAAGGACTCCACAACAAAACGGTGTTGTTGAATGCAAAAACCGAACACTAGTGGAAGTCGCAAGAACTATGCTCACTACCTTAGGACTTCCAATTTCCTTTTGGGCAGAAGCCATCTCCACGGCATGTTTTACCCAAAATCGATCTTTGGTAGTAAAAAGACATGCAAAGACCCCTTACCACCTGCTCAATCAAAGAAAGCCAAATATCAAGTACTTCCATGTCTTCGGCTGCAGATGCTTTGTTTTGAACGACAGAGAGCAAATTGGGAAATTCAGTCCCAAAGCTGATGAGGCCAAATTTATTGGATAATCATCAAACTCCAAGGCATACCGAGTCTACATGCTCAAATCAAAACATACACTTGAAAGTATTAATGTTTCTTTTGATGACTCATTTCAGGTGACTGAGAAAATCAGCTCAGGACTCAAACTTCAGGATAAAGAATCTGGTGACTCATCTAGAGCAAATGAACTTCATCATCTGTTTGAAGAGATGTTCAACGATGATGGACACTCAGAGGATGATCACAGATCCTCTGGAGCTGAAGCCTCTATAGACCAAACAGGTACGTCTCTGTAGGTGCAAATCTCGAGGGGGAGCACTCAGAGGCTAACACTGAACAAGGTTCCAAGCTTAATCAAGATCATGGTCATCTTCAAGATATCTCTGAAGGGTCAACACCAGAACAATCAGAGTCTGTACAAGGCACCACAGAGCTCATAACATCAACTCAGAATGATCAATCAAGTCCCGTGACAAGTACAAATGATCTCCCTTCTACAGAGGGTGATCAACATCAAGAGACAGAACATGCTCCAGAAGTTATCTCAGAAGGTTCCAATGATCACCTACCTCGAATGATAAAGTGGACCAGAAGTCACCCACAGATCCAAATTATAGGTGATCCCTCTGACAGAGTCCAGACTCGGTCCAGTACTGCAAACTTTTGTTACTATACAGGTTTTGTGAGTATTATCGAGCCCAAAAAGGTCTCTGAAGCCCTTGAAGACCCAAACTGGGTAGAAGCCATGCAAGAGGAGCTTCTGCAGTTTGAAAGAAACAAAGTATGGACCCTAGTGCCTCTGTCGAAAGGCAAAACTGCAATAGGGACCAAATGGGTCTTTAGGAACAAAAAGGACGAGGATGGTGTAGTGATAAGGAACAAAGCAAGACTGGTGGCTAAGGGATATTGCCAAGAAGAAGGGATTGACTATGAAGAAACTTTTTCCCCTGTGGCAAGGCTCGAGGCGATAAGAATATTTCTTGCCTTCGCAACCCACAAAGGTTTTAAAATATTTAAAATGGATGTGAAGTTAGCCTTTCTAAATGGGCAAATTCAAGAAGAAGTATACGTCCAACAGCCACCAGGGTTTGAAAGGTCCAAGTACCCTAATCACGTGTACTTCTTGGACAAGGCTCTGTACGGACTCAAGAAAGCCCCCAGAGCCTGGTACGACAGACTTTCAAACTTTCTTCTTGCCAATGGTTTCGAAAGAGGTACAACTGATACAACATTATTTTATAAAAATAGAAAAGGTGAGATTCTGCTTGTGCAGATTTATGTTGACGGCATTATTTTTTGGTCCACAAATGAATCATATTGTAAAAAGTTTGAGTCATTGATGAAGAGTGAGTTTGAGATGAGCATGATGGTAGAACTTAACTTCTTCCTAGGATTGAAAGTCAAACAAGCCAAAGAGGGCATTTTCCTAAACCAATCTAAATATGTCTCTGACATACTTGAAAAATACAAGCTCTCTGACTCTTCACCGATGAAAACCCCTATGGCCACTGGATCTAAGCTTCATACAGACCCAGAGGGCAAATCTGTGGAGTGTAAACTCTACAGAGGTATGATAGGGTCTCTGTTGTACTTAACCGCAAGTCGACCCGATATAATGTTCGCCACATGCCTTTGTGCAAGATTTCAATCTAACCGGCTAACCCCAAAGAATCTCATCTTTATGTTGTCAAGAGGATCTTCAGATACCTAAAAGGGACCAAGAATCTTGGCCTCTGGTATCCGGAGAACTCTGTCTTTGATCTTGTGGGTTATACATATTCAGATTACGGAGGATGCAAGCTAGACAGAAAGAGTACCTCTGGGAGTTGTCAATTCCTTAGAGGGAAACTAGTAAGTTGGACTTCTAAAAAGCAGAATTGTGTCTCGACCTCTACGGCAGAAGCAGAATACGTTGCTGTCGCTAGTTGTTGCTCACAGGTTCTGTGGATGAGAACCCAACTCAGAGACTATAGATTTGACATCGAGAAAATCCCCATCCTCTGTGACTCCAAAAGCGCCATTGCGATCTCTGCCAATCCTGTTCAGCACTCTAAGACAAAACACATTGATATCAGGTACCACTTTCTGAAACATCATGTGGAGCATGGGACCATAGAAATGTACTTTGTCCCCACAGATTACCAGCTTGCCGACCTTTTCACAAAGGTATTAGATGAGAAAAGATTCACTTTTCATGTTGGCAAGATTGGTATGCTCAACATGAGTTGATTCACAGAGTCGCTGTACCCTTGCATAGAGCCTCTGCAGTACATATTTTATAACCGTTTACATATTTTCCTCTCTATTGTTTGTATAGTCTCTTTCTCGTAACCTTTTTGATAAAATGGCTCTCTTGCTCTGTGTCTTGTTCAACGTCTATTTCTAAAAGGATCCAAGCACAGATCAAGGAGCTAAAATAGGAGACCTTGACAATTCAAGGGGGAGCTCGACATCATTCTTCAAATATGTCTCTCTGCCCTTTTTGAGTGATCACCACCCCAACTTATTTCCTAAAATTAAAAATTTTGGATCTCAGAGCCTCTGTACCTCATGAAAGGGGTTTCTTGTCCATTAAGCTTATGATTGGGTTTGTGTTCGATCATCTCATAAGTTCTTTCGAATGTCTAGGTCTTCTGTGTTCTGAACCCCCCTTAATGACCTCAGAAGCTCCAGACCCACAGAGCTTCTGCCATTTTTCACTTATAAATCTTTTACCTCTTGGTCATTTAATGCGGGTCATTTTTTAAAAATCACTAACATGTGGGAATAGTGAATGCCACGCATGTGAGAATACAGGGAGGCACATATACTCGATTGTGCACCGCCCATCCTGACGTGGCACATTCCTATTGGTTCGTATCTGTACCGTCGTTTTTGAAAAACGGCTACTTTTACGCTTGTACTAATTACGGATTTCAAATATTCATTTTTTACCGCTAATTCTTTTTACCTCTCACAGTATATAAACCATTTATGTATCTCCTTATCCTTTTTACCTGCAACTTTTACTCTCAAGAATTCCTTTACAAGAAACCTTCGCTGCTTCAACAATGGCTTCTCATTCCAGTTCATCCAAAAACTCCCACGACTCTAAGAACTCTAATTCCTCTCAACACTCAGCAGCACAAAAGGCTGATTCACACTCTGTTAGTCAAGAACAAGTCCTAACGAGCAGAATTCTATCCTTCACAATGCACAATTATCATCTGACCCAGATGAACAACAAACCCAACAACCACTTTGTCACCTTGAATCCCTCTAGATTCCCTGCTGAAGCTGAACCCCTCATCAAAATCCTACAAAACCACATCCTCGTCAAGTCCTTAACTATGAAAAGGAATGATGTCCCTGAGTCATATATCCAGCAGTTCTGGTTAAGCGCTCGACACGCCAAAATGGATGGTTATGGACACTGCATCATTGGGTATGCAACTCATCCTTCGACTGCAAAGATACTGGACTTGGGCATCAATCGAAGGAAACAATCAAACATCTTTGAGCTCCCCACCAAGGAGGATCTCAACCTTCGAAAATTCTCAGAGGAGCCTACAAAAGACGAACTCTTGGAGTTCCTAAGGTTTATTGGATACGCCGTACCAATCACCAAGAGAACTAATTTCAGAAGGCAAAATCTGCCCTCTTTGTGGAATGTACTCTTCTCCATTCTGAACAGATGTCTAACTTCCAAGGTTGGGAGCCCTAACTAGTCAATCCATACAATTCTGGCAATCATGTATGGGATTTACTATGACCGTCCACTTGATTACGTTGGACTCATCTTCAGAGAGATTCGAAATGCTGTCATAGCCAAGCAACAAGACTAAGACATGGGCACAGAGCCCAAGAACATTGCATTTGGAAGATTCTTAGGACTGCTTCTGGGAGATGATCTGCTTGGGGAAAGGAAAATACCAACAGAAGGAAAGGTTATTAAGTTGCATGAGATGAAATCACACAAACCAACGACCCTCAAAACTGGATATCCGAACGCAAGACCTATGTCAACGAGCCTTCTGACATATCTGGGTAGTGCAGAGGGATACGAGGGCACAGGACTCCTGCACTGAGTCCTGCAACCCCCCCTCGTGTAGGTTTCCAGGTAGGAGAGGTAGTCGTGTATTTGAGAGATGAGGGTGTAAGGGAAACTGAAGTCGTAGTCACAGAAGAACATATAGTGAGTGAGATGAGAGGTGAGATAGAAGGGGTGAGGGTTGAGAGAAAGGAGAAAAAGAAACAAAGCAAGAAGAGAACCGAAGAGGTAGAGGTTCCAAAAACAAAGAAACCTAGGAAGGAAAAGTCTGAAGCAGAAGAAACCACAGAGGTGGTCAAATCCTCTAAAAAGAAGAAGAAGAAGAAGAAGAAGAGACTGCGTAAGCTTGCGGAGAAGGAAAGGTCTGATGAAGCCACGACTGAGGCCCTAGTTGCTAGGACTGAACCTGCAGAGGGTAGCGCAAAGCCTCTGCAGAAGACGAGAAGAAGAGCCCTTATCTTTGAAGAAACCCCTGAGGATAGACCTAAGAGTCCTCTGAAGCTGGCCACATAAATAGCTAAAGAGGTCATCCTTAGGTACTCAGGGGACTTGGACGAAACTGTGGAAATGGAAATAGAGGATGTGACCGGCAAGTCACAGAGTGATAAGGAAGGAGAAGAGGATAAAAAATCGAAGGAGGAGAGTCATGAAAAAGATGCCTTAGGCACACAACTCGGACCAACTCCCAGTGCAACCCACACAACTACCTCTGCAGTTCTAGTGCAGAAAGGTATTGAAGAAGGACGACACGGTCCGAACCCTACCTCACCAAACCGGACAGAGGATATTCCTTCATCCTATGTACCACCAAAAACCGGGGAAACCAAATCCACCCCACCCTCTCAACAGGGTGAAGGTGTTGCTATAAGTGTCCAATCTCCCCAGGACACGACACTCCCTTACATAGAGGCATTTGTTGCCTCTGTCACACACGAGTGACCACCAAACTGCTTCAGAGTTGGCAATGAGAGATCACGACAGCTCTGTGGTTCTAGAACAACCACAGAACTTAATCACTAGGAATCTTAAGGGAGCCTCTGAACCCTCCCCCAAGAGACCTACTGACATAACTTCCATATATGATTCCTTTGTGGAACATCGAGTATTGGAAGGAAATCCTCTAGAGCTCAACATCGTCACAGGCTCTGAGGGTGCCAAACACTCGTTGGCTCAATCTGGAACATGTGATGTTCCAGAGGTTACCTCGGACACCTACGTCACAAAGGGAGAGTTTAAAGCCTTTGCTGGCATGGGGCTCCAAAAACTTGAAGAGCTGAAAAGCTCTATCTCAACCGAATCCCAACAGAACTCCAACGTCCTTGCAGAGGCTCTGAAAGCCAACACAGAGGCTCTAAAATCTCTCCACCGAACTTCGGAGCAACATTCGGCCGAGATCAGAAAGATGACAGAGACCTCTGTGACCAGAAAAGATATTCAGAGTTGTGGTGAATCAGTCAACATTCAAACAGATGCAATTAAAAGCCTTGGGGATATATGAATGGAGGAGATGGGTATATTTGCAGTAGAGGTAACTCGATCAGGGGTGGATGATCTGACTAAACTCAAAGAAGAAATCAAGGACCTAACTCGCAGTGTTATGGTTCCCTTTTTAACCACAGGCGTCCACCTCTACACCTCAAACTTCCACATCTGCCGCTGACATATCTGGCCTAGCAACTAAAGAAGAATTAGAGACCATGGGGAGAATGCTTCTGCAGACCCTAAACCTCATGGGCTCTGATATTTCCGAAGATGGCAAGAAGGTGGCAGAGCATCTGAAGAAAACCATAGCCACCATCAAGTTCAAATCTGACCTTGAAGTAAACAGTCTGTCGTTGGCTACAGAGGATGTACTGAAGAAGATCACCAAACACACTGAGGATCACCTCTGCAAGCGATGAAAGAGGAAGGAATCTATCACCTGCCAAAATAAAGCAGGACAGAAGAGGGCAAGGCCTTGGTCACACTGAGGACCAAGATCCTGATGCCTCTGGCCCTGGTCCTCATGAGGGGGAGACTCTGCCAACGTCCACACAAGTAACAACTCAAGCAGAGCCCCTGAATAAGGCACCAATAAGCTCAGAGCCTGGTTCTCAGAAATTAAATCAACAACAGGTCTCTGCAGCTTCACCTCCCACTTCCACAGTCCAAATCAACAAACCTCCAACCACCACAGACAAGGGAAAGGCTATTGCCATAGAGCCTCTGAAGAAAAAGTCACCTCCTCCAAGAACCGAGAAGCTTCTAAAGAGCTCCTTTGATGCCCTCAAAAGTGATGCCCTGAAAGGTATAAAACGCGAAGAGGAAGACTGGGCGTCTGACCTACATCCCTTCTCTGAACTCCCTATCCTGGACCGAATTGAAAAACCTTCTAAGGATAGAGTTGCAGAGGTTATCCAAGGCCTCGAGAGCTTGGGAAGACCCTTCCCTGTTCCTCCAAAGAAGAACATAGAAGAAGATGTCTACAAGTACCTCTATAGCCGAGGAGTCTACGATCAGCCCTCTATCAAACTCTCAGAGCACATCATTTCAGAGGAAAGGAGAAGATTTTACAGAGACAAAGCCAATCCAAAACTCAGTGTCTTCTCCATGGCCAAAATCTCAGAGGTTCTGACAATCAAGCTGGGCCACACGAAATGCAAAAACTTCTGGTTCAGTGAGTATGCGGTGAAGAGAGAAGATGGGGAAATATGGACGTTCACTGATGCCGATCTACCAAATCTCCATCCTTACGATCTGCCAGAGCTATTCAAGTGGACAGAAGACAAGTTTGGTTGAAAGAAAGAGTATCAAGAAGCCTACCTAACCATCAAGAGAACTATGAGGGAAAAGCTGTTATACTACAGTATTGTAGACTTTCAAGTGGCACTTGATCTAGGAGTCAAGAAAGTAAACTTTCCTCCACCAGAGGATAATCTACCACCCTCTGCCACAATCCTTCCGAACTCCATCATCAATACACCTTCATTTGGCTTCGTGTACATCAATCCCAAAGGCGAAAAGAAAATTTTTATGGGGATAGAGAGCCAAAAGTACTCAACTCAGTCTCTGCTGCTCATTCAAGATTTGATCATCAAACACAGAGGCACACCACTTGTACCCATAAAAGTCGCAGATGTTCTTCTAGAGAATATAGGTGCAACTCTGAACTTCAGAGACTTGTGTGTTGTCTACTACAGAGAGCTGAAAAAGGAAGGTGGCTTTGGAAGAAAAGTCAATGATTTCCCAGATGCCAAGATATAGGCTCTGATGTAATGTAATATTTTTTTTTTGCTTTCATCTCTTGTACTAAAATGTAATTGCCTTCTGGCATTTTTGTTATGAATGAATGACAACATTGAGAGGTTGAGTTCCTTTCACCTCTTTTAGTTTCTAACTTAGCCAAACACTCAACATTCCAAACTTATATTTTTCAATACTTAGGGGGAGATTGTTAGCTCCAACTTTCATGTATAGAAGTATTGAAAAATAGGCTAAGTACAGGAACTACAGAAGACTGCTCAGAACAACCAAGCGCACCACAGAAGCCACAAGCTCAGAAGGCTCAGTCGACTTCCTGCCGGAGGACTCGTAACCTGATAATAACTTTCAGATCACATAGCCTCTGTGATCACTCACAGGGCCTCTGTGATCACTCACAGGGCCTCTGTGATGGCAAACCTCTGGACATTCAAGTTCGAAGATTTCATGGCTAGTCCAAGACAAGGTCACGTGTAGAACACGTGAAGGCTACTGTACGAAGATTTTCCAGATCATTTCCATGGCGCACGATCATCTACCTTTCCAGGTGGCATTCCGCTTATGGAATGCCAGCCTTTGTCTTGTACTACGGGGTGCATCCTCCTTGTATATTATAGGAGCACCACCTTTGGTTCATGCATGCGAGCACACACACTATTCTGATTAAGAGATTGTATATCCCTGAGAATATTTGCACACACCAGTGCGTATTCTTGGTGTTCTTAGAGCAAATCAATGAAACAGTGTCTTGAGTAAAATTATTGTTATATCTTACGATTCTTTTTATTGTTTGTTTGTGTGTCTACTACCTAGTAAGTTCTACTTACTCTACATACTAGAAACACTTCCGCACTCTTACTTTTAATCTGTGTGTAGTAAAAAGTCTATCAAGTGAAAGAACATCGTTATTGGGATCAACAAACACTTTGTCATATAATTCAGTCCAAAAAGCAACTGAGTAGTCCACATGCAAATTGTAGACTATAGCATGAAAAAGTCTTAATGTATGCATGTTGGTGTTGTCTAATCCCGAATGCCTTGAAGTTAAACAACGGTTGATGATTGAGAACATCTGATAATAGAATGGTGGTAGATTGTTCTTCTTGAAGTCACTGATCTTTGTGAGTTGACCCACATATCCTAAGGCTCGGATGCCTTCAAAATTTCTGAATCAACAGGATATGGGTCAAAAGTAGTTCTGCCTTCTCATGAGTTGGCTTCCGATATATAAAAAATAAGTCTGAGCCTTCGGTAGGTCAGTTTTGAAGTGAAGTTATCTATCTGGATGTCAAAATATTTGTTGTTGTTGTTGTCCACCACATAGTCAATGGTTTTCCATGCTTGTTGCAAATAGATCAGTGGCACATTTGCAGTGGTCATCAGAGCATAGAAAAGTGGATGGCCTTTCAGGATATCTAAGACCAAGGGATTGATATTGAGATTATCAAGATCCACATGATGGTTGTTCTGAGATAGCAGGAAGAATTCTGAAGGATTGATCAGTGCAAGGTCAGGATCACTACCAATTGTTGATTGATAGTGTGATCTGGATGAGGGCATTGGAGTTTCTTTTGATACATTGGGATCATTCTCATCCATCTGAACAATCGGGTCAATAGAATTTTCACTTGTCATTGATAAGACCTGAAAAGAATAAAAGTATTGGATTGGAATCCAACATGTTAGTTAAAATCCAAAAATCTTGTTTTTCAGAAAAACTTTTGAAAATTTTCTATGTCTAGAAGTCTTGGACTAAAAGACTAGAAAATTGACTAAGTACAGAATGATGTACTTTAATCACAAGAAAGAAAAGCACAATTTATTGCAGAAGACAAATGCAACAAAACACTTGAAAAAAATTGACATAGCAAAGAATAGGAAAAACCCTTGTGAGTTTTAATTGGACCTCAAAATGATAAAAATATCTCAAGAACTCTCAAAACACATGAACACTTAGAATCCATTGTCAAGAACTCGCAGAGTATGATGTTCTTGGCAAGAACTCGCAGAGTTCAAAAACTTTTAGAATTCAAGTCAAGATACCACACAACCTACTGTTCATGCCAAAAACTCTAAAAAAACATTGTTCATGTGAAGAACACTCAGAGTTCACAATGTTCAAAATTTGAAATTTCAAACATCAAATCCACTTATTTACTTGTAAGATTAAAATTTTTAGATTGAAATGGGTTCAATTTAGTGTATTAGACTGATTTAAGATATTAATTTGAACTTTTTAATATGATTTCAGTTCCAAAATTAATCCAACAGTCCAAGAAATATACGAAGTCCAACAGTCCAAAAAATCAAAATTCCAAGTCAACGTAACCTGCAAACAAGTTAGAAATCGCACCGATGGATTCGATTTTGAAAACCCAAACACAAAATCAAGTATTAATCGAGATATTATCAACATTTATCAGTCCTAAATTCAAAAACACAAAAGGTTCAGTTCAACAGGGGTTTAGAATATGAACATGATAATCCCAAATTTGATCAAGTTCTTATCTAAATCAATCAGACAAACAAGATTAAACAATCTATCTGATTTGATTAATCACAAGATTTGATTACAAACAATTTGAATCACTTTCTCTCTCTAACCACAAGTTTTCTCTCTCTAACTCTCTCTCTCTCTGCGAATGCTCTGATGTTACAAGTGATTCTTCTAGTTACAAGATTCTAAACTACAAGACTATTAAAAGCAAAACTAATACACGCGCTTACATACTAAAACAAACAAAGATACTTTGACTTCGACATTTATTACATTTGACTTTGACTTTGCTTGAGAATTGACTTTTGAGCTTTGACTTTCAGCTTCAGATGTTATGATCTTGCATTAAACAAATATGTGCACTAACAATCTCCCCCTTTGGATCAAGATCATCTCTAAAAAGATTTTGGAATACAAGCTTCTTGCTTTAAGCTCAAATTGAACAATCTCCCCTTTGATCAACTTTATCTTATCCAAAGTCTGTCTTCACAAATAATAACAATCTCCCCCAAAGATGGTATAAACCTCTTTCAGACACTTAGAAAGAATTATCTTCAGAATTTGACCTAGATTGCTTAGGCAAAGTATCTTCAAAGAAAATTTCTTAAAAATCAGCTCGTCTTTTAAAAACTTTGAACTTTCTACTTCAGCTTTCGATAACTTTTATTTCCTTCAACTTTCGATAACTTTTGTTTCCATACATTTCGTAAACTTTAGTTTCTCCCCCTTTTTGATGATTAGAGCACTGAAATCATCAAAACTTTGCAAGAAATGTCTTTGATAATCTGTACTGACCATTGAACTTTGATACTGAGCCTCTGACTATCTGTCGATCCAACGAAATATTCATCCGAATCTTTTCAAATTTAGACAAAATAAGAGTGTAACCCCTGAATCAACAAATGAATCAGTTAAGATGCCGTCAGTAACACGAAGTCTCTAAAAAAAGTGTGTAACGAATACACATTGGAAAGG
The DNA here is from genome assembly GCA_954870635.1 of Arctium minus. NCBI lineage: Eukaryota > Viridiplantae > Streptophyta > Magnoliopsida > Asterales > Asteraceae > Arctium > Arctium minus. The sequence goes on along the minus strand of OX941089.1, from coordinate 43,443,431 downwards.
AGCTTTTTGATGTTCACTCTTCCACGGCTTCCATGCAATCATCGAAACACCACAAAGATATTTCTATGAACGTTATGACAAGAAAACAAATTCCTTGTGTGTCCGTGCATGTGTTAGAAAGAATTAAGCACATGATGATTGCTTTTTATAAGGCTCAGCATTGTGTAAACCACTAAGACAACAGTAATTAAACACAAACTCAATTGTGCATGATCGAAGTGCAAAGGTGGGGCAGACTTCCTTCTTTTTCAATATCCAGATTTTCCAAATGAAAATCAGATAGATTATATGTTGCGTCCCCAGAAAATATGAAACATTTTCTTGTTAAGAAGAAAATGAGTGGCTGGTGGGGTTTTTATCAAGAGTTGGCATGGGCTAGTTTCCTGTTTCAATAACGTTCACAAAGAATTGTGAAACACTAGCAATGTAGTTGCCCGGCTCAGAAAAAGTTGGTGCAGAGTTTGATATTCTTTTACTCTGATCTCACACCCTCTTTATTTTAAAACATTGAGCTCGCATCTAACCAAACTCTCATTTACATTTTACCTCATCACTCAATTTCACACTCATTTCTTTTTGACTCCTCACACTCGATCACTAAGGATTAACTTCTTGGGTAGGAAACACTGGTTAACGTGAATCCATAGAAGTTTCGTTTAAGTCCTACACAATGAACCCATAATTTCCTATTAAAGCACAAAGTTGCTCAAAAATGGTTTAACTTTAACATGTAAAGCACAATGTAAAATACAAGTCAGATATCTGTATGCTCATTAAGATATAATCATGAAGACTTGAGCATTTTTAAACATTGAAGACTTTTCAAACAAGAAAAAAAATTGAATGAATGAATGAAATGAATACAAGAAACTTGTTTGAAAATCTGACATTGTATGAAAAAGATCAAATACAAATGATATAACAATCATGGCTTTGGTCATCAAAAATTGATATTGTCTATACGAAACAAGAATATAGACATTCTTGAAAGAACGTTTAGAAATGAAATCACGCTCAAACTTTGAATAACAATCGGGGTGTCTTACCATCGAAAAATATTGTGTCAATTTAGAGACATGGTAAGAACGAATTCAACAAAAATTAAAACCGATGTGTGTGAATACTTGACAGTATATAGACAAGATAATACACAAGTATTAATCTTTAGAAACACACGGTTTGTTGATCATTAAAGCACAAATAAAATGAAAACATTTAAAATCACACTTCTATATTTATGAAATCGTTTAAGATTCAGAAGTGGTTTGAACATTTAAGAATATGTTTTCTATGATTGAAAGTCGTCCTTCCTTCAACCATATATGAGATTAAAAATAGAAATAAACCTTGTCAATCCGTCTTAAATCTCATGAAATCAGCTCGAAAAGTCATATATGATATGATCGTTTAAACTTCCTCTCAAATCTGCAAACAGTCACAAGTCATCAAAGTGCAAAGTTTATTCACAACTTTATTGAAAAATTAAATGACATAAAGCAGTAAAACATTGAATGTACGAGTTCTGATCTGAAATAATCAGAAATCATATTCCTTACTCCTCATTCATACTCCCCCTGCATTTATGCATCAGAAAAATTGAACAATGATAAACATATGCAGAAATATGAACTCCCCCTCAAATGATTGTAGATCAACTCTTCATCTTCTCTCACTCCCCTTGAGATCATGAACATACCTTAGAGTGCAAATATCTTTCAGATTAAAAATAAAGAAATGAAGAAAAAACAACAATAAAGAAAACTTTAATAGGTAATCACAGATTATGTCTTGAGATTTAGCATACCAAGTTTCGAGACAAGAAAATTAAATCTCTTTTCGTCGAGAGGCTTGGTAAATAAATCAGCAAGCTGATAATCAGTGTTTACAAAATAAAGTTCTATTGTACCTTTTTCAACATTGTCTTTGATAAAATGATATCTTACGTCTATATGTTTTGTCTTTGTATGTTGTACAGGATTAGCTGATATGGCAATGGCGCTCTTAGAGTCACAGTAAATCAGGATTTTTGTCGAATTTGAAGCCATAATCTCGCAGTTGTGTTCTCATCCACAAGACTTGAGAGCAGCAGCTTGTAGCAGCAACATACTCCGCCTCAGTCGTTGATGTGGAAACACATAATTGTTTCTTTGAGGCACAACTTACGAGTTTATCCAAGAAACTGAATATGACCCGATGTGCTCTTCCTGTCTAACATACAGCCTGCATGATCTGCATCTGAGTAAGCTATCAGTTCAAAACTTGTATCCTTAGGATACCACAGACCAAGATCTGCAGTCCCCTTCAGATATCTAAATATGCGCTTAACTGCAGACATATAGGATTCTTTAGGATTAGCCTGATATCTTGCACATAGACATGTAGAGAACATTATATCCGGCCTAATAGAAGTTAAATACATCAAAGAACCTATCATCCCTCTATAGGTTCTAATATCGACAGGTTTTCCGAAGGATCCATGCCAATCTTAGTTCCCGGTGCCATTGGAGTTCCAATTGTTGTACAATTTTCCATTTTGAATTTACGAAGAATATCGAAAATGTACTTTGATTGATTTATAAAAATCCCCGTTGAAAATTTCTTGACTTGTAATCCGAGAAGGAAGTTCATCTCTCCCATCATACTCATCTGAAAACGTGACACCATAAGGTTTGAAAAATTCTTACAGTATTTAGGATTAGTTGAGCCAAATATAATATCATCCACATATATCTGAATAAGAATGATATCGGATTTTTCCTTTTTAATGAACAAAGTGGTATCGATTTTACCTTTCGTGAAACCCGACTTGACTAAAAACTTTGATAAAACTTCATACCAGGCTCGAGGCGCTTGTTTCAGACCATAAAGTGCTTTGTCGAGAATGTAGACGTGATTTGGTTTCTCTTGATTGACAAAGCCTTCAGGTTGTGAGACGTAGACTTCCTCCTTTAAAATGCTAATTAGAAAGGCAGTCTTCACGTCCATCTGGTAGACGGTGAAGTTCTTGTAAGCAGCATAAGCAAGGAACATCCTTCTTGCTTCAATGCACGCTACTGGAGCGTAAGTCTTGTCATAATCGATTCCTTCCTCTTGCCGGTAGCCTTTTGCAACAAGTCGTTCTTTGTTTCTGATTACAATACCATCTTCGTCTTTCTTGTTTTTGAATACCCACTTGGTACCGATTATAGTTTTTCCTTCCGGTTTTGCACAAGTCTCCAGACCTTTAACGCTTCGAACTAGTTCAGCTCCTCTTGCATTTCAGTAACCTAATCTGAATCAGCTAGAGCTTCAGATACTCGAGTAGACTCTATCTTGCTCAAAAATGAGTCATGCATACACATGTTTAATGTAACAGACCTAGTTTGCACCGACTTTGATGGATCTCCAATGATCTGGCTTATAAGGTGCTCTTTGGTCCACTTATGCTCGTGAGGGAGTAGATTCGATGTAGATTAATCATGGTTATCATCTAAATATCCACTATCAGCTTCACCATTTTGCTCAGGAATTGATGGGGGTACAGTTGAAGTTTCTTGTGCAGAATTTTCAGTTGGAACATCAGCTTCTGACTGTTGATTTGTTGTTACAGTACACCCAACTGATGCAGACATCGTTAATGTTCACATCTTCAGCTGTTGGAGTAGGTGTTTGAACTGGAATTTCTTGTTGAACCGGGGAATTTGGTTCAGTAGATAACTATGAAATGGTTGGATGATCATGCCTTGAATCTTCCATCCTGTCAACCATAACAGGTTTAGTTACTTTAGATCCAAGAAAGTCATCATAAAACAGATCAAATAACAAATCTAAATCAGATAAATGATAATTTGACGATGATGCTTCATCTGATTTCTTCTTAGTAGATACAGGTTCTGGATTGATCTGCCTAGAAGCTAATATTCCGGTAAGTACGGGTTCTGAACTGCTTTGTTCAGAAGCCATCACCTCATCAAATGTTACATTAATGCTCTCAATTACTATCTTTGACTTCTTCAGATAAATTTTGTATGCAGCAAATGTTTGGGAGTAACCAATGAAGACTCCCTCATCAGCCTTCGGTTCAAATTTATTCAAGCTCTCTCTATCGTTTAGCACAAAACACCTGCAACCAAAAATATGAAAATGCTTAATGCTAGGTGTACGATTATTAATTAATGCATAAGGAGTTTTTCCAAACCGTCTGTGAACAATAGAGAGATTTTGCGTATAACATGCAGTTGAGACAGCTTCTGCCCATAGAAACAGAGGTAGATCCGACTGGCTGAGCATAGTGCGAGCGTCCTCGACTAGCGTTCGGTTACGTCTTTCTACTACTCCATTCTGATATGGTGTCCTAGCAGCAGAATATTGGTGAGTTATCCCGATCAATTCGAGATATCCTTCTACAGTCTTGTTTTTAAATTATGTGCCATTATCCATCCTAAGAAGCTTAACTGTCTTCTGCAAGTTTACTTGGGTAGTCTTCAAAAAGTTGATGAGTATCTCAGGCGTCTCATCTTTTGTCCTTAGAAACTTTACCCATGTGTAACGCGAAAAATTGTCCACTATTACTAACACATATTTCTTCCCTCCCATGCTTTGCGTTCTCATCGGACCACAAAGATCCATGTGAAGCAATTCCAGTGGAGAGCTTGTACTCGGTTCGGGTTTCAACTTATGTGCGGCCCTCTTCATTTTACCCTTTTCACAAGATGCACACAGATGTTCTTTGACAAATTTTAGCTCAGGAAGTCCTTTTCCCAATTTGTCCGTTACCAGTTTGTTGATGTAGCGAAAATTCAGGTGAGAAAGCCTTCGGTGCCATAACCAACATTGTTGCAGCAAGGCTTTTGATAGTAGACAAACCTCATTGTCAGTCTGGACTTTTGACAGATTTATTGTTTAGAGGTTGGACTTTCTGGTACCGACCAAGAGTTCCTTACCATCTTCAGTACGCACAGAACATCTCTTGGCCTTGAAATTTACCTCTAAATCTTTGTCGCAGAACTGGTCAATGCTGAACAGGTTGTGCCCAAATCCTTCAACATATCTCACCTTCGTAATCGTCACAATGTCATGAATTACATCACCATAACCCAGAATTGGTGAGAATTGGTTCTTGCCAAATCTAATTGTACCACAATATTTCTCTGTATAATTAGATAAAATATCTTTCTGCCCGGTCATATGCTTGGAACACCCGCTATCCAAGTACCACATATGACGGGTCTGCACATCAGAAATCAGGGAACAATAGATTTAGGTATCCATTTAAATTTGAGTCCTACAGTGTCAGCACAAGATTTTGGCATCCATTTATATATGGACCCTTTGACCTTTTGAAAAACATTTGAAGCAACAAAATGATAAGAATATACACGATATGTGCCAAACCAAACATCAGAATATTTACGAGAAGCAGAATCATTTCTTTTATAATTAGAAGACTTTCTAGCAGACGGAGATAATTGGAACAATTGCTTTATTGAATCTCTTGTACGAAGATACAAGTTTTGGTTTTGAAAAAGCAATATTCTCAACTACATTTGTTTTACTAGTCAATCCTTTATTACAATTCAAATCCGAACATGATTTAGCATTCTCGTCAATCTTCTGTTTCGGTCGCCATTCTGATTTCACTCCAGTCCGTTTCTTTTTCACATCTGAAACAGTTGAAACTATAGAATTAGTACTGTGAGTTTTAAAATATTTCCTTTTCTTTGGCTTACCAGTGGTTCCCGGTTTCTGTGAATGCCTAGATTTATTTTTCTTACCTTTGGCACTCTTGGAATTCACAGAAATTGGTTCATCAACTTTCGTTGATGTTTCACCTTTCTCATACACACTTGGTAATCCAAAAGAATTTATAACAAATTGTGAATGATCAGGAAGTTTAGCATTAAAATCAAATTGACCAACACAATCATCTAACGCATTTTCAGGGGGCGTTTGGTTCGCAGAATGATTTCTGAAGGAATGAAATTTGTTTAAGGAATTGAAATCTGGAAGGAATTGGAATGGAATGTTATTAGGTTTGAACAAGTGTTTGGTTGGCAGGAATGGAATGTAATCAATCAAATGAATTGGAATCTGTCTGTTTGGTTTGCAAAGGAATTGGAATGGAATTCTGAAAAATGACAAAAATACCCTTTCTTTTATTTTTCTTTTTTTAAATATCGAGGGAGATAGAGAAGAGAGAGGGGGAGAGAGGAGAGAGAGAGAGGAGAGAGAGAAGAGAGAGAAAAGAGAGAGGAGAGAGAGAGGGTCTTTAGAAGCGGCTAGGGTTTTTAGAAAATGTAAGGAGGGTATTTGTGTCATTTTGAAAAAATCTGATGGAATGGAATTCAATTCCATCCATTTTAAGAAGGAATGACCAAATCCATGATTAAAGGAATTCATGGAATTCAATTCCATTCCATTGGTAACCAAACAACAGGATGGAATTTGGTCAATGGAATTGACCATTCCAATTCCATTAGATTCCGGCGGAATCTAGCGAACCAAACGCCCCCTCAGAGTTTAAAAAATCAAACTCTTCATCAAACAGTTCATAAATATCATCAAATTTTGAAGCTTTAACAGATTTAGAAAAATCAGAAGTTTTAAACACAGTAAAGAACACAGTTTGTTCAAAACCCATCAAAATTCTTTCTTCTGCCAGAGTATTCTCGAGTTCAGAAATTTTACTTTCCAACATGAGAGGAGGTACGTAAATCTTACCTTCGATATGCTTAGCCTCCAACTCTTTTGAAGAATAACTCTCAAAATAGTCATTTGAAAGAAATTTCGATTTATTAGAACTATAACTGTTATTCAACCTCTCATAACGAAATGGAAGTTGCATTTTAATTTGTGTTCTTCCGTTTCTCCTTTTCTTTAGCTTCATCCTCATCAGACAGTTTGGTCCATTTAACTTTGAGTTCATGGTATTGTGGTGCCAGTTTTAAAAATCAGAAATCGTAAAGCGCGGGTACTTTTGAAATACCCTTTTTGAGGTAGTGTGGGTTCTCGTAACCAAGTCCCCAACACTCACTACTCTCTTTAGGTTTGTTCAGATGAATAATGTGTTCAGTTTGACCTAAGCTGTAGAGCTTTTCCTGCAAAACATTTACCTTGTCAGTTAAAGATTTATTATCTTTTGGAATTGATGAACACTTTTTAGCAATCTCTTTAGCTTCAAATTGAAACAGTTTACACTTTGAAGTAGTTTCAGCTAATTCAGTGTGAATAATAGTCTTCTCTTTAGCGTTGGTATCAATATTTTTATGTAAAGCTTCAATTAATACGTTCTTCTTAGCAAGATCCCTGCTAAGTTTCTGTATTAATTGATTGTTTTCTTTCATGATACCTTTTTCGCGTTCATGTTTAGACTTTACTTCCTGGAGTTCAACCATCATATCTTGCATAGTATTTAAAAATTCTGACTCAGTCATATCACATACCTCTTCGTTATCCTCTTCATCATATTCAGTTTCAACTTCAATCTCTGTCTTACCCATGAAACATAGATGAGCTTTCTCTTCTTTCTCTTCCTCCTCGTCTGAATGATCAAGCCAGAACTCATCCTCCTCCATGAGTGCCTTGCCAGCCTCTTGTTGCTTGGCTAAGAGCATCTTGTTCTTGTAATACTCGGAGTTTCGGACTTTTGGCTTTCTACAATCTTTTGCAAAGTGTCCGAGCTTACCACAGTTGTAGCACTTTATAGGTTTTGGTTGTTTCTTTTCTTCAGCTCTGTATTGCTTGTCATCAGACCTCTTTTCCTCTATTCTCTTTCCTTCAATTCTCTCCTTATGTTAATAATTTCTAGACCCAGAAGAGTATCTCTGACTGTTTGAACTTGGCTTTTTGTAGAACTTTTTCTGAAATGCTTTCGTCAGCATAAGCATAGCCTGCTTTAAGTTCTCACAATCGTCAGAATCAGAATTATCTTCACTCTCCACCTCTTCGGACTCAGAAACTATGACTTTCTTCTTTTTCTTCAAACTTACAGACTTTTTCTTCACTACAAGAGCAATCGAATCAGCAACTGCCTTTTCAGTGTTTTTCTTTTCCTCTTTAATCTTATCAACCTCTTCTTCATTCTATCTGAGAGTTTCATAGACCTCATGAAGTGGAATTTCATTCAGATCTTTCACCTGCTTCATTTGTCTAGTGAATCTTTTCCACTCTGGCTGAAGTATGCTGAGGAACCTGACATTAAGCTCAATCTATGACTTCTTTACTTTGTTCTTGCTAAGCTCATTCAGTAAAGTCACAAATCTGTCATAAGTTGCCTCAAGCGATTCTCCTTCTTTGGCCTTGAACTCTTCATAATTGTTGAGGCAGTTGGAGACTTTAAGTTGATTTCCAATCTTTGACCATAGCGTTGTAGCTATCAATCTTGACATGTATCTCGTTGGGTATGCCTTGGAGAATGAAAGATCTTGCTAGTCTATCAGCCTTATGTCTTCTTCTTTGCTCATCTGAGTACTCCTCCAGAGGTAGAGGATACTCTCTCTGTTCATCTTCTCCATTCTCTCCTGCAACATTGAGTGTCTTTGTCGGAGGTTTCATGATGCCTTCCTTCAAAGATAATCTGATATAGTCTCCCAGATCGTTGCGGTCTATGAAGTCCAGAAACCGGTCTTTCCATTGCTCGTACTCTCCCTTGAAGAGTACTGGTGGCTTTACATCGGTTCCAATAGCAAGAGCTTCCCTTGATGTCATCTTGTTTGAAAAATTACAATAAGAACTTGACAAACTGACCGTTAGTCCAAAAGAAATCAAGTAAATCAGAGAAACTTAGACAGAAAATCAGAAATGAAATTTCTAAAATTCTTCAAGTATAGAATTCGCAGCTTACACTGAATATGCAAAGAATTCGCAAAACACAATAATACTCACAAAATTCGCATACAATATGAAATAACCTTCAGAATTCACAAGTAAGGAAAAACAACAAGAATTCGTAGGTAAGAGCAAATCAAAAATTCGTAGATACCAAATAATTCAGAATTCGCAGACTAGAATTCTCAAACTAGAATTCGCAAACAAAAAAACTCACGAATTCTCCTCTTTTCGCAGACAAGAGATCTGCGAATCCTTAGCTTTTCGCACTCTAGCACCCTACGAATTTTATAACAAAATTTTTCGCATATCACATATATACGAAATCGGAAAGTTTCTCAGTACTCTCTCATGCGAATCTTAAACAATTCGCAAGAGATCAATACGAATTCTGAAAGATTCGTAGCACACAGACTTGCGAATTCTGTACAATTTGCAACACAAACACCTGCGAATTTTACACTTGTAAAAATTTTCAGAAACAACAAACTACGAAATCTGAATATCTGCGAAATCTATCGAATCTAAGAGTTCTTCAGATCTGTTGGCGAGTTCTTGAGACAACATGCGAGTTCTTCAAATATCGAATGAAAAACACCTCTGAAATCCACAAAAACCTATCTATACTTCAAATTTTTAACCTGAAACTTTGACAAATCAAACACCTATACCTCTAGATCCTATTTCTATCAAAGAATTTCAACAAGAAACACCAACAATTACAAATTTGATCCAATATAGTGCGACACAAACTCGTGAACTTTCAACTCTAAAATTCAACAATTTGATTCCAAATACAGTGCAAGATTCTAATTATCCTATACAAGATCAGTCTAAAACATAATTCGAACAAATAGAACCGATTACAACTCGAAATTAGACTCAAAATCTCAAAATCAAATCTGGACACGATGGAACAGTGTCGAACTCAAAAATTTCTTGATTTCGATCTTGGATTTGCTCTGATACCAATTGATAATCCCATATTTGATCAAGTTCTTATCTAAATCAATCACACAAACAAGATTAAACAATCTACCAGATTTGATTAATCACAAGATTTGATTACAAACGATTTGAATCATTTTCTCTCTCTAACCACAAGTTTTCTCTCTCTAACTCTCTCTCTGCGAATGCTCTGATGTTACAAGTGATTCTTCTAGTTACAACATTCTAAACTACAAGACTATTAAAAGCAAAACTAATACACGCGCTTACATACTAAAACAAACAAAGATACTTTGACTTTGACATTTATTACATTTGACTTTGACTTTGCTTGAGAATTGAATTTTGAGCTTTGACTTTCTTTGACTTTCAGCTTCAAATATTATGATCTTGCATTCAACAAATATGTGAACTAACAGAACAGACAAAAGATCAAAACCCTAAAATTGAATGAAATAAACCTGCAAACATGAATACAAACATAAACGATATACAAAGAAACAAAGATTTAATCTTGAAACCTACACTGAATCGATGATTCAAATAATCGAAGTCTGAAAGTCGCAAAGTAAAAATCGAGAGAAATTTTCTAAGTGTGAGAAAGCTCAAAGGGTATTCTGAGACAAGTGAATGAGAAAAGTGAGAAAAGCACGAATTTATACTCAGGATAGGGTTGGACACGTGGCACGATTTGATTGGGCATCATCACTTGTCGCAGAGCAAAAAGAAAGAAACTTGTCGCAAAACTGACAAGTTGTGTATGTACTTCGCGCAAGAAGCCATTTGCACGAAGTGGTGATGATGGAAAGAACTCGGAGAGAGAGGCCTGCGTGAAGTCAGAACACGCAGAGCATTGTGTGCGCGTTCTTTACTTCGCGCAGCCTTTGGTGTGCGCGAAGTAAGAACTCGCAGAGCACATGCTGCGCGTTCTGTACTTAGCAAAATTTTGACATTTTTCAAAAAATTGAAAACTTTCCAAAAATAACTTCCTTTCTTTCTAAAAATAGCAACTTTCCACAAAACCTTTTTAAGCACAAAACTTGATATATTCTCTTGAAAAAACTTTTAGGTTTCAAAATTTTAACACAAACACACACACTTACAGACTTTTACAGTAAGCTCCCCCTTGAAGTGTGAACATATCTGAAAACTCCCCCTTGAATTTTGCATTCAGCTCAACATACTGAAGAATGAGTCCTGATCTGATGTGATTAGAAGTCAATGTCCACAATATTTACTTGACAACATTGCAAGAAACTGTCAGACCTACAAAACAGATTAAAATTTGGTCCTTATAGAACATGAGTCCTCATTTGTTAGCTGTATCAGACTTAACAAACAAAAAAAAACTATGGAGCAACACACTTAGAACAAACTCCCCCACAACATCAGATAGGATAATATAGTTATGCATTTAGGTTCAACATTCCAAGTTTACTGACCAAGAAATTAAATCTCTTTTCATCAAGAGGTTTTTTGAATAAGCCAACAACCTCAAAATCTGTTGATACAAAATGCATTTCTATATTCCCTTTTTCCACATGATCCTTAATGAAATGATACCTAATGTCTATGTGTTTAGTTTTTGAATGTTGTACCGGATTTGATGTGATAGCAATTGCGCTCTTTGAGTCACAGTAGATGGGAACCTTGTTAAGTGTATATCCATAATCTTTTAGCTGAGTCTTAATCCACAGAAGTTGTGAACAACAACTAGCAGTTGCAACATATTATGCCTCAGTTGTAGATGTGGAAACACAGTTCTTCTTCTTGGAAGACCAACTCACCAACTTGTCTCCCAAAAACTTGTATGCTCCGGAGGTGCTCTTTCTATCCAATTTATTTCCTGCATGATCTGCATCTGTATATGCAATTAGTTCAAAACGAGAATCCTTCGGATACCAAAGGCCCAGATTTGGTGTGCCTTTGAGATATCTGAAGATTGTTTTCACAGTAGCCAAATGAGATTCCTTAGGATTGCTTTGATACCGTGCACAAAAACAAGTACCGAACATTATATACGGTCTACTTGATGTCAGATATAGAAGAGATCCAATCATGCTTCTGTAAGTCCTTTGGTCAACTGATTTTCCAGAGATATCAGCATCTAACAGACTTCCAAATTGCATAGGAGTCTTCATGGGTGTTGAAGAATTCATGTCATATTTCTTTAACATGTCTTTAATGTATTTAGCTTGATTAATAAAAATCCCTTTCGGGGTTTGTTTGACTTGCAAGCCTAAGAAAAAATTTAATTCACCCATCATCAACATCTGAAACCTGCTCTTCATGATGTCTTGAAATTCATTACAGAGTGCAGGATTCGTAGATCCAAAAATAATGTTGTCTACATAGATTTGTACAAGTATCAAATCCTCATCTTTCTTCTTTAAAAATAAAGTTGTGTCGATTATACCTTTCCGAAAGCCAGACTTAGTAAGGTATATTGTTAGAGTCTCATACCATGCTCGTGGTGCTTGTTTTAAACCGTAGAGAGCCTTATCTAGCACGTATACATGGTCTGGAAACTTTGGATCAACAAAGCCTTCAGGTTGACTCACATAAACTTTTTCATGAAGAATGTCGTTCAGAAAGGCAGACTTCACATCCATTTGATAAACTTTGATGTTTTTGTGTGCAGCATATGCGAGAAAGATCCTGATTGCTTCTATCCTTGCTACGGGTGCGTAGGTTTCATCGTAATCAATTCTCTCTTGTTGATTATAACCTTTCGCAAATAACCGAGCTTTATTTCTAACAATAATCCCTGCTTCGTCCTTTTTGTTCTGAAATACCCATTTTGTACCAACAATTGACTTATCTTTTGGTCTCGGTACTAATCTCCACACTTCATTTCTTTTAAACTAATTGAGCTCATCTTGCATAGCGTTAATCCAATCTGAATCCTTTAGAGCTTCAGATGGATTCTTTGGTTCCATGCTACTAGAAAGTTTACAAACATACAGTAGTTTGCAGATGCAGTGGCAGATCAAGTTGACACCTTCGTATTCGGATCGCCAATTATGTTTTCCGGAGGATGGCTCTTTGTCCATCTGTGAGTGCTTGGCAATACATCAATCTCAGCCTGATTATTTGATTCATCAAATTCATCTTGAACAGCAGGCATATCAGATTCTATTGCAGTTGGATATTGTATAATGGAGTAGCTTCCTCAGATGGAGTTTCTGACTGAATTTCTCCAGATACAACAGATGTTGAAGCTAGTTCAACTAAAGGTGAAAGTAGATCACAAGAGCTGTCTGGTGTAGCATTTTCAGAAACTGCTTGAACTTGACTTGTTGAAGCTTCACCATTAACTTCATATGGTCCAGATATATCTACACTAGTGGTAGGAGTGTTAGTGTTTAATAAACTTTCTTGTTTGTTATCTTCAGCAATTATGTCATTAAAAGCATCGAAAAATAACAAATCAAGATCAGATTCAGATAGGGTTTGAGAAATCTTAGTCTGATGTATCTCAACTTCTACACTTGTTGATGTAGAAGCTTTATCATTAGGTACGAGTCCTGAACTGGAATGTTCAGAAGTCCTTGTCTTTGATTCGTCAAAGGAGACATTGATGCTTTCAAGAACAGTCTTTGTTCGAGTATTGTATACTCTGTATGCCTTGGATTGAAGCGAATATCCAATGAATATTCCTTCATCAGCTTTAGGTTGAAACTTTGACAGAGTTTCTCTATCGTTGAGCACATAGCATCTGAAGCCAAAAACACAGAAAAATTTAACAGTTGGTTTACGACCATTAATAATCTCATAAGAAGTTTTATTTAAGCGTTTATTAATAATGGTCCTGTTTTGTGTAAAGCATGCAATTGCTACTACATGGGCCCAAAGGAACGGAGGTAGATCAGAATATGCTAGCATTGTTCGAGCTGCCTCTACCAAAGTTTTGTTCTTCCTTTCAACAACACCATTTTGCTGAGATGTCATTGCAGCCAAGAAATTATGAGAGATTCCAACAGATTCAAGATAATTTTGAAGCGTTGCATTCTTGAACTCAGTTCCGTTGTCACTCTGAAATTGTTGAACATGGCTTTGTAAAAGAACTTGAATCTTCTTGATTAATTTGATTATCAGATCTGGAGCTTCCAATTTCTGCCTCAAGAACTTTAGCCAAGTATATCTCGAATATTCGTCGATCATAACCAGGATATACTTTTTGACATTTATGGATTGTGTTATCATAGGCCTGCAGAGATCCATATGAATAAGCTCAAGGAATTTTGTGCCCTTGATAACATCTTCAGTTTATGAGAATTTCTCTTCATCTTTCCTTTTTCACTAACAGAACAAAATGAGTCTTGTTCTATCTTTAGTTCTGGTAGACCAGTGACAAGATTCTGAGTTCTCAACTTATTCAAATCTCTGAAATGTTGATGAGATAACCGTCGATGCCATAACCAACTTTCATTAGAAGAAGTCTTAGAGATATGATAGACAGGCTTTGAAGCTTTCAGTGTTGGAAAATGAACATCCTACAATAATCCCATTCTTCCAGCTTTGATTAATTATGCTCCACTCTGATCTTTGATGTAACAGTAATCCTCATCAAATTCAACTTTACACTTCTTTTCTGTGAACTAGATGATAGAGAATAGATTGTATGCTAAACCCTCCACATACAGAACTTTAGATATTGATATCATACTATTTTTTATCACACCATATCCCTTAACGTAACCTTTCATCTCATTACCAAAATTGACTGAACCTGCATAATGATCTATATAGTCGAATAGGTGCTTATGTGCTATCATGTGTCTTGATGCACCGGAATCTATAATCCACACATGACAAGCCTGCAAGCAACAGTCACTTCAATTTAGGTACCCATATGAATATGTGTTACTGTAATAGTTTATATCATCATTTATCTTTTGTATCTTTGACTTTTAAGTCTTTGAGAGTTTCTATGTTGTGAGAGTTTAAGCATGTGAGTGTTTTGTAGCATCATATAAATAGCTTTTGTCTTGAGAGAAGCAAGTAACAGTGACTTGAGCGTATTGTAATCATTCAGCACTAAGAGATATATGACTTTCACATTCTCTCTCTAGATTCTCTCTCTACAATTTTATATTGAATTATTTGATTTGATCATCATGGCTTGAATTGGGAATTCACATTTGGTATCAGAGCCTACCTAAAATCATTCAGAAGGATTATATCACTTGGATTGGATCGGATTTCTTGATTTTGGAAAAACACACAAAACGTTTCTGATAAAACACTGTTGAATCAAATTTTTTCATGTAAAATTGTTCTTGATGCAAGATAATGGGTTCATAGTGTTCGATTTCTATTTTAGAACCTTTCTTGTTTAGATTTCATCTAGAAATTCGAACCGAATCACATCCAATTTTGAATTTTTGTAATTTTCAGTTTTTGAAAATGTCAAACTGTGCTTGATCGATCTACTCATTTCTTGTTGTTTTTAATCAAAATCTTTCATTAGAAATGTGTTCTAGTTGTTATTTCGATCATAACTGTGTATTTTCAAGTTTTAATTGCAAATATTAAAGATTTTGGATCAGATCCATGAACACAGATGAAGAACACGCTAGATTTGAAAAACACGCAAGATTCAAAGTGAAGAACACGCACATCACTAAACGCGCAAGCAATGAAGAACACGCACGAAGAAGAATTTTGATGTTTTCTTGTTTTCTGCGAGTTCTTGACAAAAACATGCACATAGTTGTCTGCGCGAAGTGGAAACACGCACAAGCCTTCTTGCGAGTTTATATGTGATCCTTTGGTCTGCGAGTTTAGATTCATTTGCGTGAACTTAAAGTGCCAAAAAGTTTCTAAGTACAGAACACGCACGTCATGACTTGCGAGAACACAAAACGTGCACGCTTTGTTTAGCGAGAAGCCTAAACGCGCACACATTTATTTGCGCGAACCAAGAAACTCGCACGTAGCGTTCTACGTGAACCTGAAACTCGCACATCCTTGTTTGCGTGAAGTGAAGTTTATTTCTTAGTGTTCTGCGAGTTTTAGTATTTTGCGAGCTTGTGCCTTAGAAAATTTTTCAAATTTTTTAGTGTTGTTCAAGTTTGTTTTTCAAGTCAAACTTTTTATCTGAATATTTTGGGACCCCCGTGCTAAGTCTGCGGAGGGGGACATATTTCTGATAGTGATCATAATTTTTCTGATTTTTTGACGATCATTTTGAAGTAAATTTTTTCAGATATCAAGATGTCTAAAGATTTTTTAGCAGGGAGAGATGTTGCAATCATATACATGCCTGAAATACTTGTTATAGAAGTTGAACGGGATAAACTGAAGATTCAAAATTCAGATCTTCTAAATTAGATTCAGAAGTTTAAAGCTAAATTGTTAAATTTTGATAAAACTTCTGAATGTGCAAAATGTATTGATCATTCTAAATCTGATTTTTCAGGTATTATCAAGGCAAGAGAGAAAGAGATTAAAGAGAAAGAGAAAGAAATTGAAATAAAAGAGAACATTATTGAGGCAAGAGAGAAAATAATCAAATTGAAAGAAAGAAAAATATCAAATCTTCAAAGCAAGCTGAAGACAACTGAACAACAGACATCAAAACTTAAAGCTGAATTAGTTGATCTGCACATCAAGTTTAAAACTTTTGAAGATAAAATATTTGCGTTGGAAGCAAAGAATACTGATTTGATGATGTTAGGTCCAATTGAGATAATGATTGGTATTGATTGAATGATGAACAAGAGATTAGGGATAGAAATCAGTATATTATTCAAAGGAAAATGCAAACTACACTACTAGAGAGAAAACTCTAGTATGCGGCTACATTGTGGCTGATTTGAATTACACAAAATGAAAGGTTAACCTAAAAACTATTACATGATTTCTATTTATACCCCAAATCCCTTGTAAACACTATAAGCCCAAACCCAATACAAGGCCCATTACAATATATGTTGATTACTTTATAAAACTTCTAAATAGAACATAAAATATGTTCTAACATTCTCCCCCTAAGTTTTGTAAAGTAATCATTTTTCTGAGCAGCTCCAGCTTCAGCTCTTCTCCCCCTTGATTTCTTTATAAAACTTAGCGTTGCATAAACTTCAAAGGATCCTCAAGCTCCCCCTAGAATGTAGCTCTTATCCTCAAAGTATCAACTGAAATATCAGATCTGATGTAGACAATAACCTCGACTGAGTGCATATAAAGACAACTTTTTCCTCTAGTAAATCCAACACATTCCTTAACGCCCACAAGAATGATATGTGTGGATTATGGAGTGACACCCAAGTGCATCTTCAGTATATAACATTTGATCTGTCTGTGAACCATCAGTTGAATTTAGAATTCAGCTTAAGAACTTCATCTGATAAGCATACGGGCGGTAGCATTCGGTAGCAACACTACAAGGCAAGGGTTAGAAGGCAAGCAATGTTCAACAACTGATAGAATATACTCATACTGACTTCTCTCTAGAAAACTGAATAATCAAACCCATAACTCCTTTCTTCACGAATCAGCTGGATGATTATAAGCGCTCAGGATTCTGAATTGCAACTCAAATAGCAGAACAATGATTGCAGTCGCTCACACTACTGAGTGATCAAGTCAGAAGAATGATAAAGTGCTCTCAACGGTCTAACCACAAAAGAAGCTTTCCAGACTGATGATTGCAGATGCTCAGGCAGCTAACTCAATCCAAGTAGAGACCAAATCATCAAATCCATAATCTGAAAATCTTGACAGGCATGAGCACTCGTGTAAGAATAGATCAGTTGCTAATGATATGTGACCAACATATGATAGGAGTGATGTCACATATGCATTACGTGTATAAAGCTCAGGAACAGGGCAAACTTGTATGAAATAGGGTTCAGAACAGTCAGAATTCTCAAAAAACACATCAACTTTCGCAACCCATCAACATTCGCAGATCACTGTAGCAATTAGAGCACAATTCGCAAGATGGCATAATGTTGGGAACTAAAGATTTGTCTAAATGATTACTACTGCCAGAACAACATGGTTACTACTTCTGAGACAAGTTACTACTGCTGAGCCAGATTAATACTGCTTGAAGAAGTTATTACTGCTATGCAGAGTTAGTGTTGCTGGTGAAGATTAGTACTGCTTAGAGTGATTAATACTGCTACAACTTAATACTGCTTATGTGATAATCAAGATACGCACAGAACAAGGCTGAAGATAATTGTGGAAGGTTGAAGATAATTATGGAAGAATATTATGAAGATATTTTATGTTTTGTAATTATCTTGTATTCAATCTTTGTTTATATAGTATAGAATAGTTTGATAGATGAGTAATTCATTCTGAGTTTTTGTTTTAGAGAGAGAATTAACCTCAAGGTTTACAATCCTAATTCTAGAGAAGTAGAATTCGTCTTGGTGAGCCTGTTCATCAAGATTGAGGTTTTGTTTGAAAGCTTGTAACTTTAATCATTCAATAAAGTTTACAAGTTGTGATTCATTCTTTACTGTTACATTGATATTTTGAATATTAAAGTGTTATTCCGCAACTTCTTTAATATTATTTCTGAGTTTTATTATTCTTGTTAAGAATCAGATCCTGACAAGTGGTATCAGAGCCTAGTATTCTCAGAAACCTTCATTCATCATGGACAACACAGTTGAATCAACCAGTACTCTTGTTTCAAAGGTTCCCATGCTCAAACCAAATGAGTTTGACATGTGGAAAATTAGGATCAAGCAGTACATCCTCCTTACTGACTTTTCTATGTGGGACATTGTTGAGAATGGTCCCTCTGCTGAAGGTAAAATTGGACAAGATGGAAGAAGACCACCTTCAAAAACCGATGCTGAGAAGAAAGTGAGACAATTGGAGATGAAAGCCTTAAGCACCCTGCTTTTGGCCATCCCTAATGAATATCAACATCAGTTTCACCACTGCACTGATGCTCAGATTCTATGGAATGCTTTAGAGAGGAGATTTGCTGGCACCAAAAGCACTAAGAGGAATCAAAGGGATATTCTCAAGAAGCAATATGAGAATTTTACATCTTCAAAGAATGAGTCTATGACTCAAACTTTTGATAGATTCAATAAATTAATTGGTGAGTTGGCTACTGTTGGAGTTCAGATGGAACAATATGATGTCAACCGAAAGTTCCTCAGATATCTTGGAGATGAGTGGACCATGTACACTGTCTCATTCAGACAGAATGACATGTTGGAAGAAAAGGAACTGGATGATCTGTACAATGATCTGAGAGTGTTTGAATCTGAAGTGGAAGCAAAGAAGAAGCCTATTGGATATGTTCATAATGTTGCACTCCTATCAGCATCAACTGATTCTACTGCTAACCCAGAATCAGTTAATGCTGCCAGTGGAGTAAATCAAGAAAAAGGCAATGAATCTGTCTTTGAAGCCTTTCTTTCCAGTCATGGTAACTCCTCTTTAATCAATGATAACATGGAACAGCTTCATCCTGATGATCTTGAAGAGATGGATATTAAATGGTAGATGGCCATGCTTTCCATGAGGGTGAAGAAGTTCATGAAGAGGACTGGGAGGATCAACTTCTCCCAAAGAAGAGAAAATGGAGCAGGCTTTGATAAGTCAAAGGTGAAGTGCTATAAGTGTCACATGAAGGGACACTTTTCCAGGGAATGCAGAAGTGGAATGTCTCAAAACAACCACCAACAAGCTCAGACTGGAAGCTTCAACCAAAACAGAAACTCTGCTCAAGCTCTTGTTTCTCAACAAGGAATGGGGTTTGACTGGAGTGATCAAGCAGAAGATGCCATTCAAAATCAAGCTCTCATGGAAGAAGTATCTGATCTCCCAACTGAGGTACTTTCTAATCTCTGTTCTCAAACTTGCATAGACACTGTGAAAAGGTACAGGGATCACAACCAGAGTATGAGTGATGACCTTAAGAGGTTAGAAAAGGATAGAAAAGACTATGTGAAAATTGTTGAAAGGTTTGAGGAACAAATTAAAGGTTTCCAAGCCAATGAACTTCAACACACATATGATACAAATTACTGGAAGTGGGAGAAAAATGATCTAGAAATCCAACTAACAAAGTCTAAAGAGGAGAATGAAAAGTTGAGAGGAGAGCTAGCCAAGGTTAAGCTGGATGTGGAAAAGTTTTCATATGCTTCTAAAGCCATGGATTCTATGCTAAAGGTCCAAATCCACGATAAGCTTAAACCAGGAATTGGGTACAATACCACACCACCACCATACAATAACAAATACACCCCTCCTAAATCAGACTTGCTGGAGACTAAGGATAGGAAGGATTTGCATGAGGGAGCCACTAAGGTAGATCCTTTAGATGAAGTAGTTGTTAAGGACAAGACTGAGAAAGAAGCTGGTAAGAGTAAGGATAACACTGTGAGTGGTGAGATTCCCTTAGAAAATAACATTCTTACCAATGAGGGTGGTGGAAGGGATTTGGTCAAATCTAATGGTGTTGAGAAGACTGAGGGAAAGTCTAAAAAGGTACATTACAAACAGACCACAGTTGTGAATCCTGTTCCTTGCAAACAGTGTGCAGGTAATAAATATGAGCCCCTAAAACATGATAAAAGGAGGGGAAATCAAAGAAATTGGAATAATCAGTGGGCTCAGAAACAAGGAGTTGATCTGAGTAGAATCATCAGACCAAAACCTTGTTTCATATGTGGCAAATTGAATCATCTTGCCAAGCACTGTTATTTTAATCCAAGTAACCAAAGGATAAATTTTCAAAGATCTATGCAAAAACCCTTTGGTTATAGGAAGAATGAGAGGAACCATGTGGCTAAGAAACATGTTAAACCTAAAAGTCATATGAAGAAAAAGACTGTAAAAGAAAGTATCAAGATGTGGGTTCCCAAAAGCACTAAAACTGTTAGTACTGCTACCACAAATAGTGCTGCTGACAAAGATAGTGTTGCCGGAAGCAATACTACTGCTATCAATGTTAGTGCTGCTGAGAGTATTAGTACTTCTAAAACTAACATTGTTAGTACTTCTTCAAATGTTAATACTGCTAACTCTGTTAGTGCTTGTAACAAGGTTAGTACTGCTAAACCTGTTAGTGTTGCTAACTCTGTTAGTACTTCTAAAATTAGTATTGCTTCTAGTGTTTGTGCTTCTAGACCAATCATCTTGACAAAGTACTCCAGTAAAGAGTTTTCTGAATTTAAAAATCTCATCAAAAAGGAGTGCAAGTACTTTGATGAGAAAGGGAGGTTCCCAGTCAATACTAATTGATTTATCTTATGTGCAGGGCAACCAGCAGCTCAAGGGAAAGAGCATTTGGCATGTTGATAGTTGTTGCTCTAGGCACATGACAGGGAACATGGCTTGCCTCAAGAATTTCAAGAAAATTAATGGAGGACATGTTGCCTTTGGTAATACTCCAGATGGAGGTAAGATCAGTGGTAAAGGAGATGTAACAAAAGGTAAAATGACATTTGAGGATGTTTTCTATGTTGAACAGTTAAGATACAACCTATTAAGTGTATCACAGGTTTGTGACAAAAATCATAGTATATTATTCACTGATTCAAAATGCATTATCCTTGTTCCTAAATTCAAGGTAGCTGATGAAAAAATGATACTACTAAGAACTCCCAGAAAGGATAATGTCTATTGTTTGGATATGGAAACTGTTTCAAATGATTCATCCCTAAATTGTCTTGTTTCAAAAGCCTCTTTGAATGAATCATCACTTTGGCACAGAAGGATGTGTCACATGAACTTTAAAACAATGAATAAACTTGTTAAAAACAACCTTGTAAGAGGTCTGCCTTCAAAAGTCTTTTCATGTGATGATCATTGTGTTGCTTGTCTCAAAGGCAAACAACACAAAACTTCTCATAAGTCCAAAGAGTTGAACACAATTTCTTCTTCTCTTCAGTTGTTGCATATGGATCTGTTTGGTCCTATAAATGTTATGAGTATAGGTAAGAACTCATACTGCTTAGTTATTGTTGATGATTACTCTAGATTTACTTGGGTATATTTTCTAAGGACTAAGGATGAGACAAGTGGACTGATCAAATCCTTTATTCTAAGAATTGAAATCCAAACAAATCAAAAGGTAAAAGTCATTAGGTCAGATAATGGTACTGAATTTAAAAATCTGGATCTAAACACCTTTTGTGAGGAAAAAGGAATTGAGAGGCAATACAGTGCTCCTAGGACTCCACAACAAAATGGTGTTGCTGAGAGAAGGAATAGGACACTGATTGAAGCTGCTAGATCTCTGTTAGCTGATTCAAAACTTCCAATTACTTTCTGGGCTGAAGCAGTTAATACTGCTTGCTATGTCCAAAACAGAGTTCTAGTAGTCAAGCCTAAAAACAAGACACCATATGAGATTTTAAATTAAAGAAAACCATTTATTGGATTTTTCAAACCTTTTGGGTGTCCTTGTACCATTCTCAATACCAAAACTCACTTAGGAAAGTTTGATAGCAAAGCAGATGATGGTTTTCTTGTTGGTTACTCATCTCAGAGTAAGGCCTACAGAGTATTTAATTCTTCTTCTAGAATAATTGAGGAAAGTGACAATGTCAAATGCAATGAGAACACACCAAATCCTATTGGTTCAGGTCCTCAGTGGTTATTTGACATTGATTCACTAACTAACTCTTTGGGTTTCAGTAGTGATGATCATGCAGGATCAGGAAGTAGAGGATCAGGGGATGAAAAAGTACAAGATATTATTCCTCAGTCTGTGATCTTTCCCATACCTACAATGGACCCTGTTGAAATCTATGAAAAGGAGACTATTACTGAACCAATTCAGAGTGAAGAAGAAAGAAGAGATGAGGAGAATCCAGAGCATGAAGAGCCAGAAGCAGCTGATGAGATTCCCTCAACTGACTTAAATGATTCCAATTTAGATGTGGGAATGAATGAAGAACCTAGTCTTCAGACAAGAACTCGGAAAAATCATCCTCCTGAGCTTGTAATAGGAGACATCACTTCTCCTATGAGGACTAGGAATCAAAGCAGACTTCAAGATTTGCATGATCAGCAGCATACAGTACTCTCTTGCTTTCTATCCCAGATTGAGCCTAAGAAGGCTTATGAGGCAATGAAAGATTCAAGTTGGATAGAATCCATGCAAGAAGAGTTGCTACAGTTCAAATTGCAAGATGTTTGGGACTTGGTGGACCTTCCAAAAGGTCATAGAGCAATTGGCACCAAGTGGATTTTCAGAAATAAAAAGGATGAGAGAGGAATAGTAATAAGGAACAAAGCAAGGCTAGTGGCACAAGGATACACTCAGGAAGAAGGCATAGACTATGAGGAAGTTTTTGCTCCAGTTGCAAGGGTAGAGGCAATTAGTTTGTTTCTAGCCTATGCTTCATTTATGAAGTTCAAGGTATACCAGATGGATGTGAAGAGTGCCTTTCTGTATGGAACAATTGATGAGGAAGTATATGTCTGTCAGCCCCCTGGATTTGAGAATCCATCATAAGTATACAAACTGAAGAAAGCTCTCTATGGTCTACATCAAGCCCCAAGAGCATGGTATGATACTCTGTCTATCTATCTCTTGGAAAATGGGTTTGAAAGAGGAATTATTGACAAAACCCTTTTCATTAGAAGAAGTAAGAAGGACATCCTACTTGTTCAGATCTATGTGGATGACATCATCTTTGGATCCACAAAAGATCAGATGTGTAGAGACTTTGAAGAGTTGATGCACAAGAGCATCAAAATGAGTTCAATGGGTGAACTTACTTTCTTCCTTGGGCTTCAAGTGAAACAACAGAAAGATGGGATTTTCATAAGTCAATCAAAGTATGTGAAAGACATCCTAGATAAGTATGGTCTATCAGACTCAAAGCCAGCAAGCACACCAATGGAAACACACAAACAGATCACTGCTGATCTTGAGGGGGAGGATGTTGATGTCCATCTTTATAGATCAATGATTGGATCTCTCATGTACCTCACAGCCTCAAGACCAGATATCATGTTTCCAGTGTGTGTGTGTGTGCCAGATTCCAAGTCAAGCCAAAGCAGTCACATCTTCAAGCTGTTAAGAGGATTTTCAGATACTTAAGAGGGCAACCTAGATTAGGTCTTTGGTATCCTTATGAATCTTCTTTTGACTTGATTGCATATTCAAACAGTGACTTAGGTGGTGCTAATATGGATAGAAAGTCTACTTCAGAAGGTTGTCAACTTTTGGGTGCAAGACTAGTATCTTGGCAATGTAAGAGGCAAACCACAGTGTCCTTATCCACAACAGAAGCTGAGTATATTGTTGTTGCAAGTTGCTGTTCACAGGTTCTATGGATTCAGAATCAAATGCTGGACTATGGGGTAACCTTTCTTCACACTCCAATCTTCATTGACAATAGCAGTGCTATAAGCATTGTTAACAATCCAGTCAAGCACTCCAAAACAAAGCATATTGAAATCAGGTATCACTTTATTAGAGACTGCAATGAAAAGAAACTTATTCAAGTTGCTAAAGTTCATACTGATAACCAGTTTGCTGATCTATTCACTAAAGCTTTTGATGTGGGTAGATTCACTTTCTTGTTCTCAAGTGTGGGCATGATCAACTCTGAATGAGCTCTTGTTTAAAAAGTGTTTGTATACCTGTTATTTGTTTCTTTTGTTTGGTGCTACTAATCATCTTTCTCAGGGATTTTATTGCCCTGCTCAGACTAACACAAGCTTCAACAGTGTAAGTATAGTTAATGCTTCCAGTGCAGTTTTAATGCTGCTAGTGCAAAGTTACTACTACAGGATTCACTATTACTACTGCTAGTCTAAGTTACTTCTTCAGGTATGTGTTAATACTGCTAGTTGTTAATACTGCTACTCGTTAATACTGCTAGTTCGTTAATACTGCTCGTAGTTAATACTGCTAGTTCGTTAATACTGCTAGTAGTTAATACTGCTAGTTGTTAATACTGCTAGTCGTTAATACTGCTAGTTTGTTAATACTGCTAGTTAGTTAATACTGCTCGTAGTTAATACTGCTAGTTCGTTAATACTGCTAGTTCGTTAATACTGCTTCTTTCCCGAATCATATAAATACCCTCTTTGCCCACCTAAAAGCTCACAACGACTCTTTTAATACTGTTCATCTTCTCTCTCACTCTTTTCTCTCAAGCAACAAGTGTGTTTCAGTCCAGTATCCTCAAGACTAATGGCATCCATGGCGTTTATTGATGAACACAATGAGATCGCAATGCTTCAAAAGCCGAAGCAGGCTGATGGATTCCATCAAATAGTCGATTTTCTCAAGACCAGACATATCGCGTATGCTCTTACTGTGTCACCACCAATTTTCATCGAGCACCAGAAGCAATTTTGGGCCAATGCCACCGTTGTTACTGAAAACGGTGTGCAGATCATCAAGACAAGGGTGTGTGACAAACCTTTGATAGTCACTGAAGAGGTCATTCGCATCAGTCTACGACTAGACGATGCCTCAGGTATTACTTCTATCCCTAATGAGGACTTGTTTTTCAATCTAACAAGAATGGGGTATGAAGGCCAACAGGGTGTTTTCAAGTTTTACAAAGCAAACATTTCTTCCCAATGGCGGTTCTTTGTTCATACCCTTATGCACTGTATCTCTAGAAAAACTACTGGATGGAGTCAGTTCAGCAGTACCATTGCTTATGCTTTGGTCTGCTTGTCTACTGCCAGAAAGTATAATTTCTCAAAAATGATTTTCAATGACCTTGTGTCAAACTTGGGAAATAAAAAGAGTTTCTATATGTACCCAAGATTTGTCCAGGCAGTTATAACCTCTGAATTGACGGATATACCTTAGTTTAATGAGGTATATGTACCTAAAATCCCTAAGGGCAAGGTCTTTTCAAATATGAAAAGATCTGCCAAGGACTCGGAAGGAGTTGACACCCCATTGTTCTCTACAATGATGGTGGTGTCCCACAACCAAGAAGGTATGGCATCAGGGTCAAGGCCCTCACTAGACCATCCCACTGAAAGCCAAACCCAACCTTCAACCACTATATCACTTCCTAAGTCTCTTGTTCATAAGCCAACTCCTGTGTTAACCAAAACTTATGCTAAGAGAAAGATACACAAGGCTCCTTCCCTTGTTGTACCTCCTACCATCCCAGAACCTCAAAGCCCTCTAATGGAGCATTCTCCATTAGAGAATATCTATAGGGAAACCACTGGGGTGTCTCCCAACCCCAAGGAGGTGCTCACTGAGGAGATGTATGAGCATATGGGTGAGAAGGCTGCCACTACTCCTGCTAGCATAGAGGAGGCCAGTGGTAACATCACTAAGACCTTCCCCATGGCAACTTTGGGTAAGCAATCATCCAAAGGTCCCAGGTGCCAAGAAACCAAGGGGGTGGATGGTGTCTCTGCTAGGCAGAAGACCTCCACTACTAAATGTTCCAATGATCCATCAAAAGGTGTTAACACTCCTGGAGAAGGTGAGGATAGATATGACTATCATGAATTGATTTCTGCCATGTCCAAAATGGCAACTGAACTAGATTCTCAGAAGAAGGTTGTAAATGAGCTCACGAAAGTCATCATCAACCAACAAGCAGAGATCAGCAGCTTAAAGAAGTTGGTTCAGAAGGTTGTTCAAAAGAAGAAGAAGCAAAGGTTTGTGCTTAGAAGAAGGAACCCAGTGGATGATGCTCCCAAAAAGGGGGAGTCAGAAGCTGAGATCAACTTGGAGAGGGAGATACATGGAGTTGAGGGGGAGTTCAATGTACAAACAGAAACAGGGATTGTGTTTGAAGAAGCAGTAGTAACAGATAGAGCAGCAGAAACAGTTAATGTTGCTGAAACAAATGAGGCTGCAAAAATTGTTAAAGAGATACTAACTGATCTCATTAGCAGAAATTTGGAAGAATTTGAGATAGCTGAAGCTCTTATCAAAGCTAAACATGATACTCCCAAGGTCACTTCGAAGGCCAAAGGAGTTGTCATCAAAGAAAAGGGTGAGGTTATCAAGAAAGCAAGTGTTGAGAAGGTAGCAAGCAAGGGTAAAGGCAAAGCCAAGATAGTGGAATCTGACCAACCACTTAAAAAGCAAAAGTTGATTGAGTCAGATGAAGCTTTAGCTAAGAAGATTCAAGCAGAACTTGAGCAAGCAGAATCAGTTCAAGTGGAGAAAGATAGAGAGATGGCAAGAGCTCTAGCTGCAGAACTTAATGAAGTATATCAACAGAGCTTGGCAACAGAGATAGCACAGAAGAAAGCTGCAACTCTAAAGAAGCCTGTGATGATCAAAATGGCTGCAAAGAAGGGGCAACCTTCAAAGACCTACCTTGGTACTCAAGAGAGAAAGAAGAT
Organism: Arctium minus; assembly: GCA_954870635.1. NCBI lineage: Eukaryota > Viridiplantae > Streptophyta > Magnoliopsida > Asterales > Asteraceae > Arctium > Arctium minus. The sequence goes on along the minus strand of OX941089.1, from coordinate 43,416,392 downwards.
GATCACTTTCCTCAAAGGTGCTGTGGGAGTCAAAAAGGAGATGTTCTCAAAGATGTCATTTGAACAGATCAAAGGATTGTATGATGCTGAGATGGCTAAGCTTCAAGGGAATGACAAAGCCAGAGTTGAAATGGAAAAAAGGATGAAAGAGAGTAATGACTTTCTAATAGAAAAACCTTTTCTTGATGATCAAGAAACTCCAAAGAAAGAAGCTACTCTAGGTGAAAGTTTGAAGACTCTGAAAATAACTAAAATGATGGCAAGAAGAAAACTTGTTAAGAAACCTAGAGTGGTTGAGGAAGTAGCTGAACAAAAGGTAGCTGAAGAAGAAGGGGCACCTAAGTCTGAAGAAAAGAAAGCTCAATCTCAGGAAGAACCATCAAGTACTTATGATGTAAATATGTACATGGTGGTGATGGAGAAAGTGCCTGAGCCTATAACTGCTGAACCAGTTGGTGTCAAGCCTCCTGAGATTATTCACTGGGATACCATGGAAGTAGATGGTAAGGAATATATCAGGCTGAAAAGGAAGGATGAAAATTTTGAAGTGTATCCTACTTGGGCTAAGATAGTAAGAGTATGCTCCAGATCTGACTTAGAGGAAATGTTTAAAGTGGGGATGAAACTATATGCTGACAAGCTGAAAGCTCCAGGGATACCAGTTACAAAACTTGTGATGGAATATCTGTGTATGTTATTCAAGCCAGAGGAAGTTCAGCATGTCATCAGAAATGTTTCTCTGGTTTCCCCTTGGTTTATCATGTTTTTGGGGCTTAAATTTATTGCATGCACACTGTTTGCAAGGGATAGGGTTCACAACAGTGGTCTGCTTATAGTGAACCTTCTTGTTCTCTTCCTCAGTCTTCTCTATTTCTTTGGACTTGATCCAATGCTTTCCACATCCCTTATTGGTGATTATGTGGTTTTCTATAGGAATCTCACCACTCACAGTGTTGTCTTTTTCCTTGACACCTTCTTTCTCAGTTTTATCCTTAACAACTACTTCATCTAAGGGATCTATCTCAGTGGCTCCCTTAGGTAGGTCCTTCCTATCCTTTGTTTCTAACAAATCTGAACTAGGAGGGATGTAGTTATTGTTATAGGGTGGTGGAGTGGTATTGTACCCTATTCCTCTTCTAAGTTTGTCATGGATTTGAGTTTGGAGCAAAGAGTCCATTGCTTTAGAAGCATTGGAAAATTTCTCAATATCCAGCTTGGCTTTCTCAAACTCTCTTTTTATCTTCTCATTCTCCTCTTTGGATCTGGTCAATTGGAGTTCTAAGTCATTCTTCTCCCACTTCCAGTAGTTTGTGTCATAAGAGTGTTGAAGCTCATTGGCTTGAAAACCCTTAATCTGCTCTTCAAATCTCTCAACTATCCTGACATAATCTTTTATGTCCTTTTCCAATCTCTTAAGGTTATCACTCATGTTCTGATTGTGATCCCTATACCTCTTAACAGTGTTAATGCAATTTTGAGAACAAAGATTGCAAGTTACCTCTGTTGGGAGATCAGACACCTCTGCCATTAGAGCTTGGTTCTGAATGGCCTCTTCAGCTTGATCACTCCAATCAAACCCCATGCCTTGTTGAGAGACAAGGGCTTGTGCAGAGTTTCTGTTATTATTGAAGCTTCCAGATTGAGCTTGTTGGTGGTTATTATTTTGAGGCATTCCACTTCTGCATTCTCTAGCAAAGTGTCCCTTCTGATGGCATTTATAGCATTCCACCTTTGACTTGTCAAAACCTGCTCCATCTTCTCTTCTTTGTGAGAAGTTGTTCCTTCTAGTTCTTTTGATGAACTTCTTAACTCTCATAGAGAGCATGGCCATCTGCCATTTAATGTCCATCTCTTCAAGATCATCTGGATAGAGTTGTTCCAAGTCATCATTAATGAGGGAAGAGTTTCCATGACTTGCTAGAAAGGCTTCAAATACAGTTTCAGTGCCTTTCTCTTGAGGTGCTCCATTGGCAGCACTAACTGATTCAGGGATGAAAGTAGAATCTGTTGATGCTGAAAGGAGTGCAGCATTGTGAACATACCCAGAAGGCCTCTTCTTAGCCTCTACCTCAGTTTCAAAAACTCTTAGATCATTATACAGATCATCAAGTTCCTTTTCTTCCAGTTGATCATTCTGTCTGAAAGACACAGTATACATAGTCCATTCATCACTCAGGGACCTTAGAAACTTTCTGTTCAGATCATCTTGATCAATTTGTACTCCCACTGTAGCAAGTTCACCAATGAGTTTATTGAACCTGTCAAAAGTTTGAGTCATGGACTCATTCTTGGTTGACATAAAGTTCTCATATTGTTGCTTCAGAATGGCTTTTTGATTTCTCTTGGTACTTTTGGTACCTGAGAATCTTTTCTCTAGAGCATTCCAAAGCATCTCTGCATCAGTGCAGTTGCAGAACTGATGTTGGTATTCATTGGGAATAGCCAAGAGCAAAGTGCTCAAGGCTTTCATCTCTGTCTGTCTAGTCTTTCTTTCAGCATCAGTTTTTGGTGGAGTTCTCTTTCCATCTGCACCAATTTTTCCTGCTTCAGAAGGGCCATTCTCAATGATGTCCCACATCGAATAGTCAGTAAGGAGTATGTACTGCTTAATTCTGATCTTCCACATATCGAATTCATTGGGTCTGAGCATTGGAACCTTTGAGACTAGAGTACTGTTTGATTCTGCAAAGTTTTCCATGATGAATGAATAGATGTTTCTGAGAGAACAGGCTCTGATACCACTTGTCAGGATCGAATTCTCAACAAAAATTATGAATACTCAGAAACAATATCAAAGAAGTTGCGGAATAACACTTTGATATTCAATAAAACAGTAAACAAACAGTATATGATAAACACTTTGCAAACTTGTATTAAAATCACAAGATTTCACACTCAACCTCAATCTTGAAGAACAAGCTCTTTCAAGACGAATTCTACTTCTCTAGAATTAGGAACTATGCCTTGAGGTTGATTCTCAAAAAAACTTTAGAATTAAATCTGTAAATCTATTTTTAAACTATTCTGTCAAATCTATACATATACTGAACAAAAAGATAATTACAAATAAATAAAATATCTTCAGTATATCTTCCATGAATATCTTCAGAATATCCTTGTTTATCTTTAATCACGATCTCTTCATCATTATCTTCACATTACCTTATAAGCAGCATTAAGTCTTGACAGCATTGACTACTAAGCAGCACTAACCACTAGCAGTACTAACTAGCTAAGCAGTACTAACTTTGTTCAAGCAGCACTAACTTTGACTAGCAGTATTAATTCTACTAGCAGTAGTAATACTCAGCAGTATTAACTTTGAAATCTTCTAGCAGTAGTAAATCTCAACCAGCAGCATTAATCACTTGAGTTATTCTTCAGTTTCCAACAATCAACAACTGGACTCTGTATGAAAGAAGTGGAGTATATGCACTGGCTGTGGATACAAGTCATTTTGAATACTTCTTGGTGGATAAAGTTTACAACCATAGCAGATTAAAGCTGCATGCTATGTTAAAGAAGAAGCTTGGTTGTGCACCAAATTCTGAAATGGCAAGGTACTAGATCCAGAGAATTATCAATCAAAGTTTGGGGCTAAATCTTGATATAGGTGTATGAAAATGGAGTTTTGGGAGCATCTGAAGAACTTGACTTCTCTTCTCTAAAAGTCAAGTTAGGGGGAGATTGTTGGGAACTGAAGATTTGTCTAAGTGATTACTACTGCCAGAACAACATGGTTACTACTTCTGAGACAAGTTACTACTGCTGAGCCAGATTAATACTGCTTGAAGAAGATACTACTGCTAAGCAGAGTTAGTGCTGCTGGTGAAGATTAGTACTGCTTAGAGTGATTAATACTGCTACAACTTAATACTGCTTATGTGATAATCAAGATACGCGCAGAACAAGGCTGAAGATAATTGTGGAAGGTTGAAGATAATTATGGAAGAATATTATGAAGATATTTTATGTTTTGTAATTATCTTGTATTCAATCTTTGTTTATATCGTATAGAATAGTTTGATAGATGAGTAATTCATTCTGAGTTTTTGTTTTAGAGAGAGAATTAACCTCAAGGTTTACAATCCTAATTCTAGAGAAGTAGAATTCGTCTTGGTGAGCCTGTTCATCAAGATTGAGGTTTTGTTTGAAAGCTTGTAACTTTAATCATTCAATAAAGTTTACAAGTTGTGATTCATTCTTTACTGTTACATTGATATTTTGAATATTAAAGTGTTATTCCGCAACTTCTTTAATATTGTTTCTGAGTTCTATTATTCTTATTAAGAATCAGATCCTGACACATAAGCCTGAACCACAATTCGCAGAGGCTTGTATTGCGAATTCATCAACTTTCGCAAGCCTCATGGTTACGATTTCTCGCATTTCGCATACGTCATCTTCACGAATCCTCAGAATTCGCAACTCCCTTACCTACGAATTCTGGACTTGGAACATTTTCAAAATTTTGTAAGCCACTTTTCGCAAACATACAACCCGCGAAACTTAGACATTAAGAATCAAGTGGCCTGCGAATTCCTTTAGAATTCGCACACAACATGTAGCACAGTGGCCTGCGAATCCTTTAACTTTCGTAATATGCCACTTGCGAATTCCTCCCTTGTAGAAATTGTTGTGTTCAATGTTCTGCGAAATCTTCCAAATAACTTCTTCTTTCTACGAATCTTCACACATTAGCGAGTTCTTCATCTGGATCTTGCGAAACTTATGGATCTGGAACGATTTTCTGAAAAACTTCAAATCAAACCTTCAAAACTTCGATTTCTGAGTTGAAAATTTATCCACAGGTTCGAAAAATACTATTAAGCACATTTGTAGTTGAACATATAGTCTGATTTTGACTCTAAGCACCAAATCGATTTCAACCACAGTAAACAAATTTTTCAAACAAAATAAACTCAAAAAATCGATCAAACTAATTTCTGGAATGAAATTGACACTAGTAATTGTTTCGATAATGGTCTACAATATACTCTGAATCAATTTTAACAATAAAGAACACCTAATCAATATAAAACCAGAAATCGATTGTTCTATTCAAAAACACAATCAGATCTCATGATCGTTCAGAAAGATGTTTTTTGTTTAGCTCTGATACCACTTGTTAGGTCCAATTGAGATCATGATTGGTATTGATTGAATGATGAACAAGAGATTAGGGATAGAAATCAGTATATTATTTAAAGGAAAATGCAAACTACACTACTAGAGAGCAAACTCTAGTATGCGGCTACATTGTGGCTGATTTGAATTACACAAAATGAAAGGTTAACCTAAAAACTATTACATGATTTCTATTTATACCCCAAGTCCCTTGTAAACACTATAAGCCCAAACCCAATACAAGGCCCATTACAATATATGTTGATTACTTTATAAAACTTCTAAATAGAACATAAAATATGTTCTAACAGATGAAAAATCTCCAAGAAGATAAAGACAAATCAAATCTGGAGAAAACTTCTACTCAAAAGCTATCTGATCATTCTAAGAAAGTTATCCAAGAGAAAAAGGATTTGGATCTAAGATGCATTAAACTCTCCAATTAAGTATCAGAGTTTGAAAAGATTGTTATTACTGAAAGAGATACTTTTGCAAAGAAAAGAAAAGTTCTTGAAAATAAAGTAATTGAACTTCCCAAACAGATTTCTACATTGCAAGACTTACTTGAAAAAGAAAGAAAATCTTTTCAAGAGAAGAAAAAGTCTTATGATGTTGAAAAGAAAAATGCCGAAAAGAGAAATGTTGGGATTTTCAAAGGAATTTATGAGAAAACCAAGAACTTAGAAAAGGAATTTGAGCAACAACGTCAAATCTTTGAAAACGAAATATCTAAGATCACATCTAAGATAACTGTTCTATCATCAGATGTTCAAAAAGAACAGATGGTAAAATCTGATTTGAAAAAGAAGTTTGACACACTTATTGCTGAAAGAAACATTTTGACTAAAAAGATAAAACAACTTGAAGTTGTAAATGTTGAATTGTCAGAGAAGATTTCAGCAGACGTAATCAGTCAATCACCTTATGACAATTCAACTGAATCAGTTTGTTCTTTTAAAACAGCTTCAAGTTCTATTCATGAAAATGTTTTCAAAAAGAACAGTGTCAAACCAAACATTGTCAAATCAAATCAGATTCGTCCATCTAATTTGTTCTATGACAAAAATGTTGATAGTCCAGCAAGCTTTTACGTCAAATCTCTTGGAAAGAATTCAAAGAAAGGACAAATGGTCTGGAGAGTGAAAGGTTCTCCTGATAAAAAGAAGAAGAATGACTAATCATTCACATCCACATCAAACGCCAAAAAGAATAGAGCTCATAAAGGTAATTCTTTTGGTAAACCTGATATGTATTATTCTACTAATCATTTGATCAGGATTGCTCAGAAGAAAATCTGTTGTTCTTACAGTGGAGAGAATGATTTTGTTCAAAGAGAGTCTGCTCATCACTGGTATGGATCTTACAGAATAACTTCTCAGAAATATGATTTTAAAAGATTTAAATCTATTGAGAAGTGGATTCCTAAATCTAACCAACCGGGACCCAAATACCAGTGGGTACCAAAACCTGTTAAATCTGTTTTCCAGGTACCACCGGTGTAGGGGGAGCAAGATTGTTGACTTCTAGACAAAATAGTCTAGGACTCGTACCTTAAAGAATTGTGGCTCTTGAATAACACAGTTCAAGATCCGCACCTCAATGTCAAGAGTATGGTTTCTGATTACAACAGATCAGGACCCGTTCTTAAATGTTAAAGAACTTAGACTTCTAAACACATCAGTTTAGGACTCGGTCTTCAATGTTTACAGACAAGGATATTTTGCAAATATCCAGGGGGAGCTTAACTGAATCTAAATCATTTTATCATGATTTGAGGGGGGGCTTAATTGTAAGTATCTTCTGATCTAGATCTCTGATTGTTTGAAAGAAGAACAACTTTCGAGCATGAAAAATGTTTTCTTAAATGTTCAAACCACTTCTGATCCTCAAAAGATTTCATGAATTTAGAAATATGATTTTTAAATGTTTTTCATACTAGAGCGTTAATGTTTAACTGACCGTGTGTTTTCAAAGATCAATACTTGTGTATTATCTTTTCTATATACTGTCAAGTATTCATACACACCGGTTCAATACTTCATTTGAAATTGTTATTACCATGTCTCATAACGAAACAATTTTCGATGGTAATACCCTCGTTTGTAATTCAATGTTGTTGAGCAACAATCTTCATTTCAACTTGTGCTTTCATTGCTAAATTGTTTATATTTGTTCATATAAAAAAACTATCAAGTTCTTTGATACCCCAACCATTTCACGTTTATATCTCATGATATTTGATCTGATAGATACATTGTCAAATTCTCAAAATAATTCTCTTGATTTCATTTCATTTATTCAATATCCTTGTTTTGAGAAATCTTCAAAGTTCAAATGCTCACATTTCATTCATATTCTTGATAAGCATACATTTATATGACAATGATATCATGTGCTTAAATGTTCAAGTTAAATTGTTGAGCAACCATTCTTTTTAGGAAAATTACATGGGATTCGTGTGAGAGCTTAAATAGAACTTCCATGAATTCAAGTTAACCAGTGTTTCCTACCCCAGAAGTAATCCTAGAGTGATTGAGGGGTGAGGGGTTTTAAATCAAAGAGTGGGGGAGATAACTCATCCGGTTGAGTTTTTCACAGTGTGTGGAGTGGTAAAATGTAAAAGAGATTTTGGTTAGAAGTGAGCTTAAATGTTAAAAAGAAATAGGGTGTGAGAACAGAGTTAAAAGAATACCAGAACTCTGCACCAACCACTTTCTGAGTCGGGCAGCCACATCTACTGATTGGTTCACATTCGTTGGTGACCATCATTGAAAAAGGCAGTAAGCCCATGCCAACTCTTGCAATTACCCTACCAACCACTCGTTTCTTTCTCGACAAAGAAATATTTCATATTTTCTTGGGGACACAACACATCTGCTATCTGGTCTTCACTCGGAAGATTTAGATATTGAAATAGAAGGAAAGTTGCCCCACCTTCGCACCTCTTTCATGCACATTGAGTCCGTGTAATACTTGTTGTTGTCTCAACAGTTTACACAATTTGAGCCTTAAAAGTTAAGTAGCTTCAATCATTTCTACACTTGCACGTACACACAAGGAATATGTTTTCTTGTCATAACGTTTATAAGAAAATTCCTTCGTGGTTTTTCGATGATTGAGTGGAAGCCCTGGGGAGTGAACATCACAAAAACTCCTTTCCAATGTACATCCCGTTGTACATAGTGGCTTTGTGCTACTTACAGGCATACTAACTGTATCATTTGTTGATACTGCTAGTTACTTACTACTGCTCGTAGTTAATACTGCTAGTTCGTTAATACTGCTAGTAGTTAATACTGCTAGTCGTTAATACTTCTAGTTAGTTAATACTGCTCGTAGTTAATACTGCTAGTTCGTTAATACTGCTAGTAGTTAATACTGCTAGTTCGTTAATACTGCTTCTTTCCCGAATCATATAAATACCCTCTTTGCCCGCCTAAAAGCTCACAACGACTCTTTGAATACTGTTCATCTTCTCTCTCACTCTTTTCTCTCAAGCAACAAGTGTGTTTCAGTCCAGTATCCTCAAGACTAATGGCATCCATGGCATTTATTGATGAACACAATGAGATCAAAATGCTTCAAAAGCCGAAGCAAGCTGATGGATTCCATCAAATAGTCGATTTTCTCAAGACTAGTCATATCGCGTATGCTCTTACTGTGTCACCACCAATTTTCATCGAGCACCAGATGCAATTTTGGGCCAATGCCACCGTTGTTACTGAAAACGGTGTGCAGATCATCAAGACAAGGGTGTGTGACAAACCCTTGATAGTCACTGAAGAGGTCATTTGCATCAGTCTACGACTAGACGATGCCTCAGGTATTACTTCTATCCCTAATGAGGACTTGTTTTTCAATCTAACAAGAATGGGGTATGAAGGCCAACAGGGTGTTTTCAAATTTTACAAAGCAAACTTTTCTTCCCAATGGTGGTTCTTTGTTCATACCCTTATGCACTGTATCTCTAGAAAAACTACTGGATGGAGTCAGTTCAGCAGTACCATTGCTTATGCTTTGGTCTGCTTGTCTACTGCCAGAAAGTATAATTTCTCAAAAATGATTTTCAATGACCTTGTGTCAAACTTGGGAAATAAAAAGAGTTTCTATATATACCCAAGATTTGTCCAGGCAGTTATAACCTCTGAATTGACGGATATACCTCAGTTTAATGAGGTATATGTACCTAAAATCCCTAAGGGCAAGGTCTTTTCAAATATGAAAAGATCTGCCAAGGACTCGGAAGGAGTTGACACCCCATTGTTCTCTACAATGATGGTGGTGTCCCACAACCAAGAAGGTATGGCATCAGGGTCAAGGCCCTCACTAGACCATCCCACTAAAAGCCAAACCCAACCTTCAACCACTATATCACTTCCTCAGTCTCTTGTTCATAAGCCAACTCCTGTGTTAACCAAAACTTATGCTAAGAGAAAGGTACACAAGGCTCCTTCCCTTGTTGTACCTCCTACCATCCCAGAACCTCAAAGCCCTCTAATGGAGCATTCTCCATTAGAGAATATCTATAGGGAAACCACTGGGGTGTCTCCCAACCCCAAGGAGGTGCTCACTGAGGAGATGTATGAGCATATGGGTGAGAAGGTTGCCACTACTCCTGCTAGCATAGAGGAGGCCAGTGGTAACATCACTAAGACCTTCCCCATGGCAACTTTGGGTAAGCAATCATCCAAAGGTCCCAGGTGCCAAGAAACCAAGGGGGTGGATGGTGTCTCTGCTAGGCAGAAGACCTCCACTACTAAATGTTCCAATGATCCATCAAAAGGTGTTAACACTCCTGGAGAAGGTGAGGATAGATATGACTATCATGAATTGATTTCTGCCATGTCCAAAATGGCAACTGAACTAGATTCTCAGAAGAAGGTTGTAAATGAGCTCAAGAAAGTCATCATCAACCAACAAGCAGAGATCAGCAGCTTAAAGAAGTTGGTTCAGAAGGTTGTTCAAAAGAAGAAGAAGCAAAGGTTTGTGCTTAGAAGAAGGAACCCAGTGGATGATGCTCCCAAAAAGGGGGAGTCAGAAGCTGAGATCAACTTGGAGAGGGAGATACATGGAGTTGAGGGGGAGTTCAATGTACAAACAGAAACAGGGATTGTGTTTGAAGAAGCAGCAGTAACAGATAGAGCAGCAGAAACAGTTAATGTTGCTGAAACAAATGAGGCTGCAAAAATTGTTAAAGAGATACTAACTGATCTCATTAGCAGAAATTTGGAAGAATTTGAGATAGCTGAAGCTCTTATCAAAGCTAAACATGATACTCCCAAGGTCACTTCGAAGGCCAAAGGAGTTGTCATCAAAGAAAAGGGTGAGGTTATCAAGAAAGCAAGTGTTGAGAAGGTAGCAAGCAAGGGTAAAGGCAAAGCCAAGATAGTGGAATCTGACCAACCACTTAAAAAGCAAAAGCTGATTGAGTCAGATGAAGCTTTAGCTAAGAAGATTCAAGCAGAACTTGAGCAAGCAGAATCAGTTCAAGTGGAGAAAGATAGAGAGATGGCAAGAGCTCTAGCTGCAGAACTTAATGAAGTATATCAACAGAGCTTGGCAACAGAGATAGCACAGAAGAAAGCTGCAACTCTAAAGAAGCCTGTGATGATCAAAATGGCTGCAAAGAAGGGGCAACCTTCAAAGACCTACCTTGGTACTCAAGAGAGAAAGAAGATGATCACTTTCCTCAAAGGTGCTGTGGGAGTCAAAAAGGAGATGTTCTCAAAGATGTCATTTGAACAGATCAAAGGATTGTATGATGCTGAGATGGCTAAGCTTCAAGGGAATGACAAAGCCAGAGTTGAAATGGAAAAAAGGATGAAAGAGAGTAATGACTTTCTAATAGAAAAACCTTTTCTTGATGATCAAGAAACTCCAAAGAAAGAAGCTACTCTAGGTGAAAGTTTGAAGACTCTGAAAATAACTAAAATGATGGCAAGAATAAAACTTGTTAAGAAACCTAGAGTGGTTGAGGAAGTAGCTGAACAAAAGGTAGCTGAAGAAGAAGGGGCACCTAAGTCTGAAGAAAAGAAAGCTCAATCTCAGGAAGAACCATCAAGTACTTATGATGTAAATATGTACATGGTGGTGATGGAGAAAGTGCCTGAGCCTATAACTGCTGAACCAGTTGGTGTCAAGCCTCCTGAGATTATTCACTGGGATACCATGGAAGTAGATGGTAAGGAATATATCAGGCTGAAAAGGAAGGATGAAAATTTTGAAGTGTATCCTACTTGGGCTAAGATAGTAAGAGTATGCTCCAGATCTGACTTAGAGGAAATGTTTAAAGTGGGGATGAAACTATATGCTGACAAGCAGAAAGCTCCAGGGATACCAGTTACAAAACTTGTGATGGAATATCTGTGTATGTTATTCAAGCCAGAGGAAGTTCAGCATGTCATCAGAAATGTGTTTAAAACCATCAACAACTGGACTCTGTATGAAAGAAGTGGAGTATATGCACTGGCTGTGGATACAAGTCATTTTGAATACTTCTTGGTGGATAAAGTTTACAACCATAGCAGATTAAAGTTGCATGCTATGTTAAAGAAGAAGCTTGGTTGTGCACCAAATTCTGAAATGGCAAGGTACTTGATCCAGAGAATTATCAATCAAAGTTTGGGGCTAAATCCTGATATAGGTGTATGAAAATGGAGTTTTGGGAGCATCTGAAGAACTTGACTTCTCTTCTCTAAAAGTCAAGTTAGGGGGAGATTGTTGGGAACTGAAGATTTGTCTAAGTGATTACTACTGCCAGAACAACATGGTTACTACTTCTGAGACAAGTTACTACTGCTGAGCCAGATTAATACTGCTTGAAGAAGATACTACTGCTAAGCAGAGTTAGTGTTGCTGGTGAAGATTAGTACTGCTTAGAATGATTAATACTGCTACAACTTAATACTGCTTATGTGATAATCAAGATACGCGCAGAACAAGACTGAAGATAATTGTGGAAGGTTGAAGATAATTATGGAAGAATATTATGAAGATATTTTATGTTTTGTAATTATCTTGTATTCAATCTTTGTTTATATCGTATAAAATAGTTTGATAGATAAGTAATTCATTCTGAGTTTTTGTTTTAGAGAGAGAATTAACCTCAAGGTTTACAATCCTAATTCTAGAGAAGTAGAATTCGTCTTGGTGAGCCTGTTCATCAAGATTGAGGTTTTGTTTGAAAGCTTGTAACTTTAATCATTCAATAAAGTTTACAAGTTGTGATTCATTCTTTACTGTTACATTGATATTTTGAATATTAAAGTGTTATTCCGCAACTTCTTTAATATTGTTTCTGAGTTCTATTATTCTTGTTAAGAATCAGATCCTGACACATAAGCCTGAACCACAATTCGCAGAGGCTTGTATTGCGAATTCATCAACTTTCGCAAGCCTCATGGTTACGAATTCTCGCATTTCGTATACGTCATCTTCACGAATCCTCAGAATTCGCAACTCCCTTACCTACGAATTCTGGACTTGGAACATTTTCAAAATTTTGTAAGCCACTTTTCGCAAACATACAACCCGCGAAACTTAGACATTAAGAATCAAGTGGCCTGCGAATTCCTTTAGAATTCGCACACAACATGTAGCACAGTGGCCTGCGAATCCTTTAACTTTCGTAATATGCCACTTGCGAATTCCTCCCTTGTAGAAATTGTTGTGTTCAATGTTCTGCGAAATCTTCCAAATAACTTCTTCTTTCTACGAATCTTCACACATTAGCGAGTTCTTCATCTGGATCTTGCGAAACTTATGGATCTGGAACGATTTTCTGAAAAACTTCAAATCAAACCTTCAAAACTTCGATTTCTGAGTTGAAAATTTATCCACAGGTTCGAAAAATACTATTAAGCACATTTGTAGTTGAACATATAGTCTGATTTTGACTCTAAGCACCAAATCGATTTCAACCACAGTAAACAAATTTTTCAAACAAAATAAACTCAAAAAATCGATCAAACTAATTTCTGGAATGAAATTGACACTAGTAATTGTTTCGATAATGGTCTACAATATACTCTGAATCAATTTTAACAATAAAGAACACCTAATCAATATAAAACCAGAAATCGATTGTTCTATTCAAAAACACAATCAGATCTCATGATCGTTCAGAAAGATGTTTTTTGTTTAGCTCTGATACCACTTGTTAGGTCCAATTGAGATCATGATAGGTATTGATTGAATGATGAACAAGAGATTAGGGATAGAAATCAGTATATTATTTAAAGGAAAATGCAAAATACACTACTAGAGAGCAAACTCTAGTATGCGGCTACATTGTGGCTGATTTGAATTACACAAAATGAAAGGTTAACCTAAAAACTATTACATGATTTCTATTTATACCCCAAGTCCCTTGTAAACACTATAAGCCCAAACCCAATACAAGGCCCATTACAATATATGTTGATTACTTTATAAAACTTCTAAATAGAACATAAAATATGTTCTAACAGATGAAAAATCTCCAAGAAGATAAAGACAAATCAAATCTGGAGAAAACTTCTACTCAAAAGCTATCTGATCATTCTAAGAAAGTTATCCAAGAGAAAAAGGATTTGGAGCTAAGATGCATTAAACTCTCCAATTAAGTATCAGAGTTTGAAAAGATTGTTATTACTGAAAGAGATATTTTTGCAAAGAAAAGAAAAGTTCTTGAAAATAAAGTAATTGAACTTCCCAAACAGATTTCTACATTGCAAGACTTACTTGAAAAAGAAAGAAAATCTTTTCAAGAGAAGAAAAAGTCTTATGATGTTGAAAAGAAAAATGCCGAAAAGAGAAATGTTGGGATTTTCAAAGGAATTTATGAGAAAACCAAGAACTTAGAAAAGGAATTTGAGCAACAACGTCAAATCTTTGAAAACGAAATATCTAAGATCACATCTAAGATAACTGTTCTATCATCAGATGTTCAAAAAGAACAGATGGTAAAATCTGATTTGAAAAAGAAGTTTGACACACTTATTGCTGAAAGAAACATTTTGACTAAAAAGATAAAACAACTTGAAGTTGTAAATGTTGAATTGTCAGAGAAGATTTCAGCAGACGTAATCAGTCAATCACCTTATGACAATTCAACTGAATCAGTTTGTTCTTTTAAAACAGCTTCAAGTTCTATTCATGAAAATGTTTTCAAAAAGAACAGTGTCAAACCAAACATTGTCAAATCAAATCAGATTCGTCCATCTAATTTGTTCTATGACAAAAATGTTGATAGTCCAGCAAGCTTTTACGTCAAATCTCTTGGAAAGAATTCAAAGAAAGGACAAATGGTCTGGAGAGTGAAAGGTTCTCCTGATAAAAAGAAGAAGAATGACTAATCATTCACATCCACATCAAACGCCAAAAAGAACAGAGCTCATAAAGGTAATTCTTTTGGTAAACCTGATATGTATTATTCTACCAATCATTTGATCAGGATTGCTCAGAAGAAAATTTGTTGTTCTTACTGAGGAGAGAATGATTTTGTTCAGAGAGAGTCTACTCATCACTGGTACGGATCTTACAGAATAACTTCTCAAAAATATGATTTTAAAATATTTAAATCTATTGAGAAGTGGATTCCTAAATCTAACCAACCGGGACCCAAATACCAGTGGGTACCAAAACCTGTTAAATCTGTTTTCCAGGTACCACCGGTGTAGGGGGAGCAAGATTGTTGACTTCTAGACAAAATAGTCTAGGACTCGTACCTTAAAGAATTGTGGCTCTTGAATAACACAGTTCAAGATCCGCACCTCAATGTCAAGAGTATGGTTTCTGATTACAACAGATCAGGACCCGTTCTTAAATGTTAAAGGACTTAGACTTCTAAACAAATCAGTTTAGGACTCGGTCTTCAATGTTTACAGACAAGGATATTTTGCAAATATCCAGGGGGAGCTTAACTGAATCTAAATCATTTTATCATGATTTGAGGGGGCGCTTAATTGTAAGTATCTTCTGATCTAGATCTCTGATTGTTTGAAAGAAGAACAAATTTCGAGCATGAAAAATGTTTTCTTAAATGTTCAAACCACTTCTGATCCTCAAAAGATTTCATGAATTTAGAAATATGATTTTTAAATGTTTTTCATACTAGAGCGTTAATGTTTAACTGACCGTGTGTTTTCAAAGATCAATACTTGTGTATTATCTTTTCTATATACTGTCAAGTATTCATACACACTGGTTCAGTACTTCATTTGAAATTGTTATTACCATGTCTCATAACGAAACAATTTTCGATGGTAATACCCTCGTTTGTAATTCAATGTTGTTGAGCAACAATCTTCATTTCAACTTGTGCTTTCATTGCTAAATTGTTTATATTTGTTCATATAAACAAACTATCAAGTTCTTTGATACCCCAACCATTTCACGTTCATATCTCATGATATTTGATCTGATAGATACATTGTCAAATTCTCAAAATAATTCTCTTGATTTCATTTCATTTATTCAATATCCTTGTTTTGAGAAATCTTCAAAGTTCAAATGCTCACATTTCATTCATATTCTTGATAAGCATACATTTATATGACAATGATATCATGTGCTTAAATGTTCAAGTTAAATTGTTGATCAACCATTCCTTTTAGGAAAATTACATGGGATTCGTGTGAGAGCTTAAATAGAACTTCCATGAATTCAAGTTAACCAGTGTTTCCTACCCCAGAAGTAATCCTAGAGTGATTGAGGGGTGAGGGGTTTTAAATCAAAGAGTGGGGGAGATAACTCACCCGGTTGAGTTTTTCTCAGTGTGTGGAGTGGTAAAATGTAAAAGAGAGTTTGGTTAGAAGTGAGGTTAAATGTTAAAAAGAAATAGGGTGTGAGAACAGAGTTAAAAGAATACCAGAACTCTGCACCAACCACTTTCTGAGTCGGGCAGCCACATCTACTGATTGGTTCACATTCGTTGGTGACCATCATTGAAAAAGGCAGTAAGCCCATGCCAACTCTTGCAATTACCCTACCAACCACTCGTTTCTTTCTCGACAAAGAAATGTTTCATATTTTCTTGGGCACGCAACACATCTGCTATCTGGTCTTCACTCGGAAGATTTAGATATTGAAATAGAAGGAAAGTTGCCCCACCTTCGCACCTCTTTCATGCACATTGAGTCCGTGTAATACTTGTTGTTGTCTCAACAGTTTACACAATTTGAGCCTTAAAAGTTAAGTAGCTTCAATCATTTCTACACTTGCACGTACACACAAGGAATATGTTTTCTTGTCATAACGTTTATAAGAAAATTCCTTCGTGGTTTTTCGATGATTGAATGGAAGCCCTGGGGGAGTAAACATCACAAAAACTCATTTCCAATGTACATCCCGTTGTACATAGTGGCTTTGTGCTACTTACAGGCATACTAACTGTATCATTTGTTGATTCAGGGTTACAACGTTTATTATATCTGAATTTGAAGTGATTCGGGTATATACATTTTATGAATTGACGGATACTCAGATCAAAGGGCGGAGATTGTCAAATTACCATAAAGGGGGATATGGTTAATTTATCACAAAAGGGGAGATTGATATTCAAAGACAGTGATAACCTGAAAAGGTTTTGATGATTTTGCTGCTCACAATTCATCAAAAAGGGGGAGAGATTCTGAGTTTTCAAGTCATATGAAAGATTTGAAGTTGATATAATCAAATCTGATGAAAGTTCATCAATAAGGGGAAGATAATTCTGAAATTTTCAAAGAATTTCATCTCATCAAAAGGGAGAAGATATTTCAACGTTGATTCAAGAAAGTTTGTTGTCTAAAGATAGTTCAGAGATCACAAAGATGAAGATACGAGCATTGAAATATTCCTCAGAGTTGAAAGATGTTTCAAGTTTCAAAAGTTTCAAAGTTTTTTTTGTTCAAGACTTGATGACTTTACAAAGCAAAGTGAAAGACTCTTCAAGATTCTTCAAAAGCATCAGAGTTTAAAGATTGTTAGAGCTTCAACGTTTAAAGTTGTCAAAGATAAAGTTTGAAGAATCAAGAGCTGAAGACTAGTGTCAAAAAAAATTTAAATCTTGAATACAAAGGGGGAGATTGTTAGTGTATTGTTGTATCCAAGATTTATTGTAGAAAAGTCAAAGTCATGTAAAGTCAAATGGTGTCAAAGTCTTGTAAGTCAACCTTGTGTAAATACCTTTAGTGTGAGTGATGTAGTGTGATTGATATATGAGAGTTTCTATGTCATGAGAGTTCTTTATAAGCTTGTAACATTCATCATTGTGAAAAATACGACTTGTGATTTTCTCTCTCTACTCTCTACTCTCTCTCTAGAACATGATCTTAAATGTCAAATCTTGATTGATTGCTTGAATTTAGTGGACTTACAGAGGATGAGGATTCTAATGAAAAGTATGAACAATTCTGGAAGATTAAGGAAGAAGAACAAGAGAATTTGATGAATGATGATGATGATATTCCAGCCGACGAAGCTAATGTCCTAGATACGTTACTAGAATCTCCTGAGGACATTCAGCTAACTCCCATTCACAATGACTTTCCTGAAGCTACATGTGAAGCTCCTGTTATCCCGTCCTTCAAAGAAATCAATTTTCCTGATTCTTCTGAATTCATGTTAGTCAGAGTATGCCCAGTTCAGCAAGGACTCCTAGCCCAATACAAGATGTGCATAATGTTCAAAGCCCAGAGCAAAATGTCTAATCATTTCAAGGTGGCCAGAATCAGGTGAAAAGCAAGATGATGAAGCAGTTCATGTTCCAATCATGCCTGAAGAAGCAGGTCCTTTAAATGTTCCTAAAGCACCTCTTGTGCCCTCTAAAGCTGACATAAGGCACATGAGGCAGGCTCTCAGAGTTCCATTTCTAGAGGAACAAATGAAGAAAAATTTTGTTCACAGAGTGAGGGAAATGGACAAGTACAAGGTTTTGGGTGTT
Organism: Arctium minus; assembly: GCA_954870635.1. NCBI lineage: Eukaryota > Viridiplantae > Streptophyta > Magnoliopsida > Asterales > Asteraceae > Arctium > Arctium minus. The sequence goes on along the minus strand of OX941089.1, from coordinate 43,398,361 downwards.
TAGAATCAGCCTATAGAATATCAGGAAGAGTATGCAAATATGATGAATTGGCTAAAGACAGGTAGAGCATGTTGTAAAGAACAAATCTGGAATAGTCACAGTCAGGGAGGTTAGACTGAAGAAGTTCATGCGTATCTGGTATCCTGAATTCTTTGTCCAAAGAAGAGATTTGACTGAGTGCAGATTTACTGAGGTTGATTTCTGCTTTCTGAATATTGATGACCTTGAGTTTCTTTATCATCACTTCAGAAATTTGGTCATAAGAAGGGACAACATCATCTTTACACTGGAATCCATCAAAAGATTTATGAGGAGGCATATCTTCTATACCTACTGTTATGATTTTCAGCTGGAAATTGAAATGAATCAGAAGAAGGTCAACATGATCAAGCCAAATTTGGCCTTATCGGACATTGACAGTTATGATCTTTTCACTATGCTTGAAGAACCTGAGTTGGCGGTAGTCTATAAGAATGGTAAAAATGAGAATAGGTTCTTCAGAGTTTCTGAAATTGTTAAGTTCTCTGATGGAACTCTCAAAGTGATTAGACTACAACTTGACTCCAGGTACAAAAAAAGTGAAAGGAGAAGACAGTTAGCTGAAGATCATTTGCCAAGAAGGGTAAAGCTGGTTATGTTGAGGATACTTGAAGCTATTGATGACAGAACCTACTTCAGAAGAGGAATCAGAAATTTTGAATCACTTCTGGGAGTTAGGCAAGCAAGAGTTACAAGATGGAGCAATGTTTTTTATTATTTGATCTAAAAGGGGGAGATTATTAATGCTTTGTTTAGATCAAAGAGTTTCATTAATTGTGTTGACTTTTCTATTGTACCTTGTATAGCGGTCAAGGCTTGTTTGACCCTATATAAAGGTTTGTTCCTTTGTATTTGTTAAGAGTTTTGATGTCTTGTAACCATTAGACTTTTGTGAGATATATGACAAACTCTCTCTCTCTACATTCTCTCTCTAGATTTGATCTTAATTGTGTGCTTAATTGATTGTGTTGCTTGAATCTGGAACTCACAAAGGTAAACTGTTTAAAAAAGGTAGTAATTGTGGATAGTTGTGACAAAATTGTATCCCAACACACGTGTTTGTCTTTGCCTTGAAAACGTTCATATGTGTGCATATAATAACATATGTGAACATAATGATGAGTAGCATATGTGAAGCTAATACGGTGTGTTAGAGCACAGTTTTATTGGATTCAAGATCATCAATATCTGAAGATGGAAATCTGAAGTCAAAGCTGGAAAAGTTGACTCTCAATAAATAGTCTAGGGTCCTTTGTAATAAATTGTCAAAGTTTGTTTTTGTATTTTCGTTTTTAATCCTTTTCCTTAAAATAGGTTTAGATATTTATTTGTTTATTAGGTTTTGTATAGGGGTTGATAATAGAGTAGCCGCCGTACACAATTGAGAGAGAATAGAGAGAGAGCTGCGGCAGAGAGAAAAGAGAGAGCTTGATCGTGTTTCAAACCGTGTAACCATTCAATTCGATTGAATAATCATATCAGGTTTGCGTAATCTTATTGCTTAATTGTTTTGCTTGATTGAATCGTGAATCACAGGGACACACAATTGGTATCAAAGCCTAACAAATTGAAATCAAAAAGAAATTTTTTTCTTTTCGGTACTTTTCATATATGTCAAGATTCATTTTTTTATTGTGTGATTGTTCTTTCAAGCTGTTATTAATTGGGTTGTAGTCGATTTGCATATTCTATTGAATTGGTATTGGGTTTATGTGAGTATAACATTGCTTTCGATTGTCAATTTTATGATTTTGGTATTGTTCGGTTTTTCACGAGCACAGCACTGTTTAATCAATCGATTCTTTTAATTGTGTTGTTTATTGAAATTATTTGATTGTAATCAGTCCTAGATGTGTGTGTGAGCCTATGTTCAAAGTTTGGGACTGATTATCGAAGCCTAGATTGGTTATTAGGATTTCCAGAGCCGTATTTCGAAGTAGAGGGAAGAACAGCGTTTTTGCGCTAGTTCACCGTCTTTGCGCCAGTTCTTAAGGTCCTTTGCGCAACCAGCTCTTAGCGCAAAGTTTCCTTTTGCGCCATTAGTTTCTAGCGCAAAACAACTTTTGCGCCATTCAAGACTCCGGTCGACTCCGGTCAAAGTTCCACACCGGTCGATACCGGTCACAGACCCCGGTCAAAGGTAATACCGGTCGAAGGTACACCCCGGTCGCACAACAGTCCGGTCGATCCCGGTCGTAAGCTCATACCGATCGCACAAGACACCGGTCAAGAACTCTATTTTGCGCCATCAACGTGTCACGCAAACCTCATCTCGCGCGACCTGCTTCTTGCGCAATCTGACTTTTGCGTCAGCTTCGTCTCACGCAAACTGACTTTTCCGCCACCATCCTCTCACGCAAAACTCAAGGGTGTCAAGTTCACGTGAAGTTCATTTTGCGCCAGCTTCTTTTAGCGCAAACCTGAACTTTACGCCAGACACTATTAGCGCAAAATCTTTTTTGCGCCACTGCCTTTTGGCGCATTTCTGCCTTTTGCTCCAGATTCTAATTTTTCATTATTAATCTGTATTTACTTGTTTCTATCTGGACTAACGATCATTTCAAGTTTCTTATCAGTTCTTTGCTATAATCATATCAGTAAGGATGTCATTTCAGGAAGCTCTTGCTATCGGAACCGATGTGAAGCCACCAGTACTCTTCAAAGGGGAGTACGAGCAATGGAAGGACAAATTCTTGGATTTCATTGATCGAAATGATTTGGGAGATTACATCAAAAAATCCCTAAAAGAAGGAATCATGACACCTCCAACCAAGGTACTCATTGTCGCTGGAGAGAATGGTGAAGAAACAAAGAGAGAGTATCCATTACCGCTTGGTGAATACTCTGATGAGCAGAAGAAAAGACACAAGGGTGACAAATTGGCAAGATCATTTATTCTCCAAGGCATACCGAATGAAATTTATGTCAATATTGATAGCTACAACGCTACCGGTAAGCAAATGTGGGATCAATTGGAGAAGATGATGATCGGATCTAGAGTCGGCAACCAACTCAAAGTCTCCAACTGCTTGAACAATTATGAAGAATTCAAAGCTAAAAGTGGAGAATCACTAGAAGCCACCTATGACAGATTTGTGACATTGTTGAACGAACTAAGCAAGAACAAGATCAACAAATCTCAAGTTGAGTTGAACGTGAAATTTCTCAGCAATCTCCAGCCTGAGTGGAAAAGATTCACCAGAAAGATGAGGCAATTGAAAGATCTTAATGACATTCCACTTCATGAAGTTTATGAAATCCTCAGACAGAATGAGGAAGAGGTGGATGAGATCAAGGATGAGATGAAGAAGGCTGACAAAGCGGTTGCAAATCCAGTTGCACTTGTGGTCAAGAAGAAGTCTAAGAAGAAGAAGATGATAGCATCTGAATTAGAAGAGGATGAGAATGAGGCGAATTCTGACTCTGACGATTGTGAGAATCTGAAGGAAGCTATGCTAATGCTAACCAATGCCTTCCAAAAGAAGTTCTATAAAAAGCCTAGCTCCAACAGTCAGAGGTACTCGTCTGGTTCGAATAACTACAAACACAAGGAGAAAGTTGAAGAAAAGAGACCAGAAGAGAAGAAGAAGGATAGAGCCGAAGAGCCCAAGCAAGAAGAACCTTTAAAGTGCTATAACTATGGCAGACTCGGTCACTTTGCCAAGGACTGCCGAAAACCTAAAGTCTGAAACTCCGACTATTACAAGAATAAGATGCTTCTAGCCAAGCAACAAGAGGCTGGAAAAGCATTAATGGCCGAGGATGAATACTAGCTCGACCATTCGGACCAAGAATCTGAAGAAGGAGAGAAGGACGAGACAGCACACCTGTGCTTGATGGGTAAGCAGCAGTCAGAAGCTGAAGCTGATTCTGATGAAGGAGATCATGAAGAGGTATGTGACTTAACTGAATCTGATTTTATGAATCAAATGCATGCCATGATGTCTAAACTCCAAGAATTAGAGTCTAAACTTAAGCGTGAAAAAGGTGTCATCAATGAGAAAAATCAATCTATACATAAACTTAGTAATTATATTGCTGAGAAAAATGTATTAATTGAAATTTTGCACAAAAACATAGACATCAGCGCGAAAGAGAAGACTATAATTCATAAGGAGTTATCTAAAACTATCTCCAAATATAAAATGTGTGAGTTTGAGTCAAAAGAGATTTCTAAAATAAATTCTTCACTTTCAAAGCAAAAGAAATCTTTAATTGACAAGGTGAATGCTTTGGAAGAGAAATTATATACTTTAGGTCAAACTAAACACACTATTCATTTGAACAAACCTAAAGAGAAACTTGATTGTTGGGGACTTGGTTACAAGAACCCACATCACCTCAAAAAGGGTATATATGAAGTTCCTGCACTTTATGACTGTGGATTTATGATATTGGCTCCTCAATATCCGGAACTCAAACCCTTTTGGACTAGTCTGTCTGAAGAGGATAAAGCCAAGGAATATGCTAAAAGAAAGAACGCATCTAAAGTTCAACTTCCATTTCGCTATGAGAGGTAGAATAACAGTTATAATTCTGATAAATCAAAATTTCTTTCAAATGATTATTTTGAGAGTTATTCTGCAAAAGAATTGGAGGCTAAGCCCTTCGAAGGTAAGCTTTACGTCCCTCTTCTAGTTTTGGAAAGTAAAATTTCTGAACTCGAGAATACTCTTACAGAAGAAAGAATTTTGATGGACTTAGAACAAACTCTATTTTCTACAGTATTCAAAAATACTGAGTTTTCTAAACTATCCAAGGCTTTAAAATCTGATGATAGATCTGGTTCTCTTGAGAATGAGGTTGATTTCTTAAACTCTGAAGGTGTTTTAGATGATAGTGTTGCTCAATTTGACTTTACTACCAAACTTCCTGATCATTCATCTTATGTTGTGAATTCTTTCGGTTTACCCAGTGTGTTTGAAAGGGGTGAAACGTCAACGAAAGTTGATAAATCAGTTTCTGTGAAATCGAAGAATGCAAAAGGTAAGAAAAGAAAATCTCAGCATTCACAGAAACAGATCAACACTGGTAAGCCAAAGAAGATGCATTCTTTTGATTCTCACCATTCTAACTCTAAAGTTTCAAATGTTTCAGATGTGAGAAAGCAAAGGCTTGGAGTTAAGTCAGCATGGATACCGAAACAGAAGATAGACGAGAAAGCTAAATCTAGTTCTAGTTTTAATTTGAATAAAAAGACTTTTAGTAAAGATGAATTGATTGTGAATGTTGCTACTTCTAAATCTAATCTTGTTGACTCTCGCAAGAAATATTCCATAAAGCAATTATTCCAGTTAGCTCCATCTAATAAAAAGTTTTCAAATTTTGGTGGATTTGATTATGCTTCTCGTAAATATTCTGATGTTTGGTATGGCTCATATAATGTTTCATCTTATCGTTATCATTCTTCTTATCATGCATATGGTTTTCAAAGACAAAGCGGGCCCAAATTTAAATGGGTGCCAAAATCATACCGACACTGTAGGACCCAGTTATAAATGGGTACCTAAACCTCTTATTTCCTGATTTGTTTTATGCAAACCCGTCATATGTGGTACTTGGATAGCGGGTGTTCCAAGCATATGACCGGGCAGAAGAGTATGTTGTCTAATTATACAGACAAATACTGTGGCACAGTTCGTTTTGGAAATGATCAGTTTTCACCAATTTTGGGATATGGTGATGTTGTACATGAAAATGTTACGATAAAGAAGGTGAGCTACGTTGAAGGCTTAGGACACAACCTATTCAGTATTGGCCAGTTCTGCGACAAAGAATTAGAGGTGAATTTCAAGGCCAAGACATGTTCGGTACGCACTGAAGACGGGAAAGAACTCTTGGTCGGTTCTCGCAAGTCAAACCTCTACACCATCAATTTTTCAAAGGTCCAGGCTGACAATCAGGTATGTCTACTCTCAAGAGCCTCGATGCAACAAAGCTAGTTATGGCATCGACGGCTCTCTCACCTCAACTTTCGGTACATCAACATACTGGTCAGTGGAAAGCTAGTGAAAGGACTTCCTGAGCTGAAGTATGAAAAAGAACACTTGTGTGCAGCGTGTGAAAAGGGAAAGATGAAGAGAACTCCACACAAACCAAATCCTGAACCAAGTACCAATTCTCCATTAGAGTTGTTGCACATGGATTTATGCGGTCCTATGCGAACACAAAGCTTAGGCGGAAAGAAGTACGTGTTAGTTATCGTGGACGACTATACGCGATACACTTGGGTCAAGTTTCTAAGGTCTAAAGATGAGACGCCCGAAGTTCTCATTACATTTCTGAAGACGACCCAAGTCAATTTGCAGAAACAAGTCAAGATTCTAAGAACTGACAACGGCACAGAGTTCAAGAACAAAATAGTTGAAGAATATCTCGAATCGGTCAGGATATCACATCAATACTCTGTTGCACGTACGCCTCAACAGAATGGAGTCGTCGAAAGACGAAATCGTACACTATTCGAGGCCGCTCGAACTATGCTCAGTCAATCTGACTTACCTCTATTTATGTGGGCTGAAGCTGTATCGACTGCATGTCACACTCAGAATCGCTCCATGATACACCGCAGATTTCAGAAGACTCCGTATGCATTAATCAACAACCGGACACCTACAATCAAATATTTTCATATATTTGGGTGTAAGTGTTATGTTCTAAACGACAGAGAGAATCTGAACAAGTTCAGTGCTAAGGCGGATGAGGGCACCTTTGTTGGTTATTCCTCTACATCTACTGCATACCGTGTTTACTTGAAGAAGTCGAAGACTGTGATCGAGAGCGTCAACGTTACATTCGATGAGGAAATGGTTTCTGAGCACGCTAGTTCAGAACCCGTACTAACCGGAGTACTAGCTTCTGGGCCAACCAGTCCAGGACCTGCACCTCAAGAGAACAAACCAGATGGCGCTTCATCGTCTACTTCTAAATTATCTGATTTAGATTTATTATTTGAACTGTTTTATGATGAATTTCTTGGATCTAATGTGCCCAAATCTATTGTGGTTGACAGGATGGAAGACTCAATGACTACTCATCCAACCACTTCTGATATCTCTACTGAATCCAACTCCCCGATTCGACAAGAAGTTCCAGTTCAAATGCCTACTCTGACAGTTGAAGTTGTAACCAACACTGAAGAGACAGAAGTAGCTGACTCAGTAGGAAGTACGGTACGGACTGATCAACAGACTGCCCAAGTTGTACCTACTGCATCTTCTGCAGCTACTACTTCACCTGAAACCCCCATTCATTCTGAACCATCTGAAGGAGAGAACAGTGGATTCCTAGATGCTGAACATGATCAATATACATTTAATCCACTCCCTCATGAACACAAGTGGACCAAAGAGCACCCGATAAGCCAAGTTATTGGAGATCCATCCAAACCGGTGCAAACTAGGTCTGCCACTTTGAATCTGCGTATGCATGACTCCTTTCTGAGCAAGATCGAGCCTACTCACGTATCTGAGGCCCTTGCCGATTCAGATTGGGTAACTGCGATGCAAGATGAGCTGAATCAGTTTGAAGCACTTAAAGTCTGGAGACTCGTACCCAAACCTGAAGGTAAGACCATCATTGGTACAAAATGGGTGTTCAAAAACAAAAAAGATGAAGATGGTATCGTTATCAAAAATAAAGCACGACTTATTGCCAAGGGATATAGGCAAGAGGAAGGGATAGACTATGACGAGACTTACGCTCCAGTGGCGCGTATAGAGGCAATTCGGATGTTCTTAGCCTACGCAGCCCACAAGAACTTCACCGTCTATCAAATGGATGTGAAGACAACTTTTCTAAATGGAGTACTCAAGGAGGAAGTCTACGTCTCGCAGCCAGAAGGGTTTGTGAATCCAGATAAGCCTAATCACATTTACATCTTGGATAAAGCTCTTTATGGACTGAAACAAGCTCCTCGCGCCTGGTATGATATCTTATCTCAGTTCTTGGTCAAGTCAGGTTTTACAAAAGGTACGGTCGATACCACTTTATTTATTAAAAAGGACAAAGGTGATATCATTCTTATTCAAATATATGTGGATGATATTATTTTTGGCTCTACGAATCCTAAGTACTGTAAGAATTTTGCAAACCTCATGGTGTCCGGTTTTCAGATGAGTATGATGGTAGATGAATTTCTTTCTCGGATTGCAAGTCAAACAATTTTCAACGGGGATTTTTATCAATCAATCTAAATACATTCTTGATATTCTTCGGAAGTTCAAAATGGAAAATTGTAAACCGATTGGTACCCCGATGGCACCTGGTACTAATATTGGCACCGATCTTTTGGGAAAGGCTGTTGATGTTAGGACTTATAGAGGGATGATAGGTTCTTTAATGTATCTTACTTCCAGTAGGCCAGATATAATGTTTTCTACATGCTTATGTGCTAGATATCAGGCCAATCCTAAAGAATCCCATTTGTCTGCTGTTAAGCGGATTTTCAGGTATCTGAAGGGGACTGCAGATCTTGGTCTGTGGTATCCTAAAGATACTAGCTTTGAACTAACAGCTTATTCAGACGCAGATCATGCTGGTTGCATGTTAGACAGGAAGAGCACCTCGGGTCATATACAATTCCTCGGTGATAAACTCGTCAGTTGGGCATCGAAGAAGCAATTATGTGTCTCCACTTCAACGGCCGAAGCAGAATATGTAGCTGCTGCGAGCTGCTGTTCTCAGGTCTTGTGGATGAGAACACAACTGCGAGACTATGGGTTTCATTTCAATAGAATCCCGATCTATTGTGATTCGAAGAGCGTTATCGAGATTTCAGCTAATCCTGTTCAGCATACTAAGACCAAACACATAGATGTCAGGTATCACTTTATAAAAGATAATGTAGAAAAAGGAACAATTGAACTTTATTTTGTAAAAACTGATTATCAGCTTGCAGATTTGTTTACCAAACCCTTAGACGAAAAGAGATTCAATTTTCTTGTCTCTAGGCTTGGTATGCTAAATCTTAAGACCTAATCGGTGGTTACCTCTTAAAGTTTCTTATTGTGTCTTTTCATCATTTCTTTATCATTATTTCCGCAAGATATCTGCTCTTTAATAGTTTGTTCATGATCTCAGGGGGAGTGTGAGAAGTACCTCATAGGTGGTCAATGTTATTTTGAGGGGGAGCATATCTAATGTATGCATTGTACTTATTGATAACTTGTTATTGATGCATGATTTTAGGGGGATCGTACAAGTCAAAGGAGTATGGCTATGACTTCTGATTATCTCAGATCAGAACTCATACTTTAATTGTTTTACTGCTTTATGTCATTTTAATTTTTCTTGAATAAAGTTGCTTTGACTAGACCTTAAGACTTTTGCAGTTTGAGAGATGCTTACAAGATCATATCTTTATGACTTTAAGCTTGACTTCGTGAGATGTAAGACTGCACTCAAAAGGTATAATTCTTTATCTTTATCTCATCTATGGTTGAAAGAAGGACAACTTTCAATCATAAGAAAAACATGTTCTTAAATGTTCAAACCACTTCCCGATTCTCAAACAGATTTCTTGAATTGGAAGTGTGATTTTCAATGTTTTCAGCTTCATCTTTGAGCTTTAACTGATCAAGTCAATTCATTTGAGTGACATATGCTTTATAGGATAACATGGGATCAGTGTGCTAGGAATTCAATGAACTTCTATGGATTCACGTTAACCAGTGTCTCCTACCCAAGAAGTTAATCCTTTAGTGATTAAGTGTAAGGAGTCCAACAGAAATGAGTGTGGGATGTGTGATGAGAGAAAATTGACAAGAGATTTTGGTTAGCTATGAGCTTAATGCTTAAAAGAAAGAGGGTGTGAGAACAGAGTTAAAAGAATATCAGAACTCTGCACCAAATTTTTTTCTGATTCGGGCAGCCACATTTCTAATGTTTCACAACTCTTTGGTGAACATTATTGAAACAGGCAACTAGCCCATGCCAACTCTTGATTATAACCCCACCAGCCACTCATTTTCTTCTTAACAAGAAAATGTTTCATTTTCAAAGGGGACGCAGCACATTTACTATATGGTTTTCATTTGGAAAATCTGGATATTGAAAAGAAGGAAATCTGCCCCACCTTCACACTTCACTAATGCACATTGAGTCTATGTTTAACTAACTGTTGTTTCAGTGGTTTACACATTTTGAGCCTTATAAGCAATCATCGCGTGCTTAATTTTTGTTTCTATCACTTGCACGAACACACAAAGAATTTGTTTCTTTGTCATAACGTTCATAGAAATTGCCTTTGTGGTGTTTCGATGATTGAATGGAAGCCCTGGGGGAGTGAACATCATAAAAGCTCCTTTATAATGTGTATTCGTTACACACAGTGACTTCGTGTTACTGACAGACAATTTTAACTGATTCATTTGTTGATTCAGGTGTTACATTTCATTTTCTAATTTGTCTAGATTTGCAAAGATCTGGATGCACATATTTATGAATTGACGGATAATTAGATGTTCTGTATGCAAGATCAGTGGTCAGACATTTCTTGAAGAAGAGTTTTGATGAACTTGTTGCTCTTTTCATCAAAAAGGGGGAGAAGCATCAACCAAGAAATGGGGAGAACAAAAGTTTTTGAAAGAATTTCTGAAGATATGCTGAATTGAAGAAATTTTTCTTGAAGATAATTTGCTAAAGCATTCTGAGCTGAAACTGGAGATAATTTCTTTCCAAGAGATTTTATTCTCATATTGCTACCTTCTGAAGACAAAGAGGGAGATTGCATCTTCTGAGCTTAAAAGAGAAGATTGTATTGCTAAATCTTTTTAGTAATGATGTTGATCCAAAGGGGGAGATTGTTAGAGCACAGTTTTATTGGATTCAAGATCATCAATATCTGAAGATGGAAATCTGAAGTCAAAGCTGGAAAAGTCGACTATCAACAAATAGTCTAGGGTCCTTTCTAATAAATTGTCAAAGTTTGTTTTTGTATTTTCGTTTTTAATCCTTTTCCTTAAAATAGGTTTTAGGTATTTATTTGTTTATTAGGTTTTGTATAGGGGTTGATAATAGAGTAGCCGCCGTACACAATTGAGAGAGAATAGAGAGAGAGTTGCGGCAGAGAGAAAAGAGAGAGCTTGATCGTGTTTCAAACCGTGTAACCATTCGATTTGATTGAATAATCATATCAGGTTTGCGTAATCTTATTGCTTAATTGTTTTGCTTGATTGAATCGTGAATCACAGGGACACACATGGTGTTTATACTAATGATGAGTAGCATATGTGAAGGTATTTTGATGAATAAAGAATGACATATGTGAGCATGAATTGACATATGTGAATGGCATGGGTTGACAAACGTTAACATAGATTTGTTATTTTGTTATATGACCAAGTTTTTATAAATGGAAAACCATTCTTCTAAATTTACGACTGCCATATGGGGGTGTAGATCTGAATTCTATAGAGTCAGCGAAAGGACAAGATGACATAACTATGTTGTGGAAGAAACAATTCAATAAAGAACGAATGAGACCGAAGGATGTTCTTGTTGTCATTAAAAGATCAAATGACGCAGGAATTAAGTTCAAATTGAACTTCCTGGTCATTATGATGAGCACATTAGTTGAATGTAGTCGTGTCGGATGTTGCAACATAGGCTTTCTCTCACGCCTGGATAGTGTTGACATGATATCAGAGATAGACTGGTGCAAATATGTATATGACTGCCTAGCAGTTAGTAAGAGGAATTGGAGAAGGGACAACTACCTGTCTTGTCTTTCTACGCTGGACCGTTGACCTATCTTGCGGTAACCAAAAAAATTTGTTTATATTCATTCATCAACTACATGTATTTAACACATCTGATTATTTATTTATAATTATTTATGTAGTTGCTATATGTTGAATCAACAAGATGTGATGGAATACGAACGGACAATAATTGTTATGCTTTGAGCAAATGGACTCGAGATCGGCTTAGAGAAAGGCAGGATTTAGAGTTGGCAAAAGGAGAACTTGGATACGCACCATTGCGAATTTTAACAAGCAAAGATGATCGTAGAGAAGATCCAGTTGGTGAGATAAGCACGAGGCAGGTTTCAGACGAGGAACAAAATGAGATAGACAAACAGGTAAAATATATCTGAACAAAATTTATATTTATTTATCAAAATGATAAATGTGATTCAGTTGCATTTATTAAAAAATGGATATGTAATATAATAAATGCAACTAGCTTATTGAACATGTTCTTACATCTGATGGAACCATATTAAATAATGTTAATGTATCTTTTACTGGATTGTGTACTATTTTATTGTAGGAGTGCATGAGAATGCTAGACGACCGAATTATAGTTCTAGCGACATCAAGATGGGAAACTGACATGGATAGAGTCAAGGCAATGAAACGATTCCCAGGAAACAAAGACTTCGATAGGTTCAAATTGGAGATGGAAAACATGTTCAAAAACAACCGATGGGAGATGCCAGATGAACAGTTGGAAGCAAATACCCCACGTGTACGAGATTTTGACGGATCGAAAGATCCATCAACCATGGCACATTCATCGGTGGAACCAGAAGGTAGTGTTCAAAGAAAAATTTGTAGTTTTACCATCCTCGAAACCAAAACCGGTGTACTTTGCAGGCATCGCGGCACCACTTTCTCAAGACTGGAATAGTCCCACAGTAGGGAAAGAAGTGGACATGGCATCCACCAAGAAATCTGAGGCTGATCACAACGACATGGAAATGGATGGAAGCTTTAAAGAAAATGATGAAACTTTTTATGCACGACCAGTGGATAAAGGAAAACAAGTTCTAGCTCATATGCCGGAAGAAGTTAGAAGAGATGATGCGCATAAATCAAACAAGGATCATAGTTCAAACAAACTAGCTGATAATGCGACATGTATGACCACCTTTGCATACTTTACCGCACCTAGATACAACCTGGGGATAACCCTATAGAAGATCCAATCTGATCTAAGACAATATTCAAAATAGGAAGAAGATAAAGGAAAGTGCATTGAGAAAGGCAGGAGGAAAAGGTTGGGGGAGAAGCTACGTTCACCGTATGTGCAACGGTGTGTATCGTTTGATGTAACACATGACGAAAGAGTTGTACAGGACTGGGTTTTGAAGGGAATCGGTGGGATCCTGTAAGTATGCTTTATTATACACTTTTAATTTAAAATAATGTTAATTGTTATATAATTCTATACATATGACACATCTTCATTCCAAACAGTGAAATATTGTTCATGTCAAATATGTCGAAAAGTATATGTCGCAAGGCAATGCAGAGCCTCATCGGGGATTCAGTTGTTTGCAGCAATGTGATTGATGGATGGATGGATGTACTTAATGATGACGAAAAACGCCCTAGCACTGATTCGCCTTGTAGACACTTTTTAAGTACTAAAGTTTTGGTAAGTGTATTTAGTTTTTGGAAATGTAATGTAAGCTTTTATGTTGCCATTCATATATGAACTATCTTCTTTGAAGGATTATATATGTGGTTGTTCTTTTATGGAGAAACATATATGTATCTACACACTACATGTTAATTCATATATGAAATACATATATAGGACCTACAATATACTTAGTACTACACATATTGTTGTCTACTATATTACCCCACATATTACTAGTAGTTCACATATTACTAGTAGTTCACATTTTGTTCTGGGTTTTTTATAATTGAGTTACATATGTGAAAGTTCATAGAGTAACATATGTGAACTATCTACCATACACAACCAAAACACCAAGGTAATACTATTAGGGTACACCAAAATAGTTTAGTCTTCCTACTGATTGTTATGATCAAATTATTGAATGTGTGTTTTTGATCATATACATTCAGATAGACCCCCTCATTACTAATCCTGAAGTGAGTGAAGAATAGAAGTATGAAAGTTTCCAAAAACACATCGAGCGATCATCAAAGTACAACAAAGAAATCATAAGCATGCGTAATATAGATTTGGTAAGTATAACTTCGCCAACTGTCGTAAAAATTATTGTCATTAGAATAACATTACATTAACAACACATATTCATCAATTGTAGGTGTTTTTTCCACATGTTGAACCATCGTACTTCTATGTTTTGGTAGTCAATCTAAAGTACCCACAAATCGTACTCATTGACAGTCATAACAGAGAGGGATTGGTTGACAAGTTGTACGAATTAAACTCATATGTCTTGGTAAGTTTTACAGTCCTCGACAAGTGCATATGGTTTCGTGATATATGATTTTAAAATGACATATTATAAATTTAATTTTTCCACAGTAAACAATGACGATACGACATCTAAAAACGGAGGGGCATGTCGGCTGGAGCGCTTTCCGATTACTTGACCATGAACACATGAGCATGAGATGGCAAAGGAAGGAAAATGATGTAGACTAAGGTGTTATACTGATGTGTAACTTAGAAACATATATGGGAGAGGACACAAAAAGGTGGGAGAGCGGATTGTACAAGGAAAGCACAAAACAGAAGAAGCAGTTAAAAGAACTCTAGACAAAATATGTTTCGAATATTCTTACAAGCGAGGTGAACATTCGCAAATTCTCAATCATTTCAGACCTTGAACGATTTATCACCATGGAGACAACAAAGAAGCACCTGAAGATTCGTGGCTGACATGAACGGATAGATGGTTAGAAAGAAATAGTCACGAGTTGACATTAGTAGTCGGTTATTAATGTTCCAAGTTTAGTCTCTCAGTCTGCTTTTGATACAATTTCTTTTGGTGTGTTGGAATTCCTATTATGACTTTTGCTATGTTTTAAGTTTCTTAATATAGTACTTTATTTTGATATGTCATATTTCCAAATCTTAATTTTGATGTTATAAATGTTGAATATGGTGATACTAAAAAAGTGTGGACTAACCATTGGCATTTTCGTGTGCCAATATGTTGAGTCAATTGTTATTAGTACAAAATACAGTTGTTATTGTGTTTTTTTACAATTGAGATACATATGTAAACATTCACAGTCTAACGTACATGATCTAGCTTCTATATTCAACCGAAAATCAAAGGTAATATGTAAAGTTCACTTGGTTAAATGTAATAATGCCAACTTTTATATTGGCATTCATATATTAACTGGCTTCTATGAAGGATTGTATTTGTGGTTGTTCATTTATGGACAAACATATATGAATTTACCCCACTATATGTAAATTCATATATGAATCAAATACATAGGAACTAACGTATGCTTAGTACACCACATATTGTTGTCCACCATACATCAATTGTCGTTAATTACCCCCACATATTACTATCAGTTCACATATTGATAGCTACTTCCTATATGAACTACCATGAATGAACGAAGGTAATACTGTTAGTTCCAGTATTAATTGTGTTAACATATAATAACATTTTTTTAACACAATGTGGGTAACATTTGGAAATTTTTTAGTTTGACCATTCAATGTTTGACAAATATGTTAACATATGTGTAGGTTGCTTAGAAGATAAAAGAACACATATTCAAAGACAAGTGAAAAAGAAAACACATGGACCCAACTGTTTAAAGAAAATAAAGCAGTAACAAAATATTCCACATAACCATAAATCACGTAAATTATAAAAAAAATGTTAATGTTACGCTTTCCACAAAAAATAACATCTCTGGATATCCTTACTACAACTGAATAAGCACTTAAAATTCACTTAAACGAGACATAATTCATTGAACTCGAAGGGACGGGCAGTTTCTTGAGTCATGTCCAGTACACTGACCGCATCTCTTACATTTACGTTTCGTCTTTTTGCTCTTCAACTGAATCTTCTCAGACACACTTACCAATCTCTTACCGGTACCACAACCCTTGTTCCTAAGGCTAGTCGGAGGTAATATGTCCACTTCACTTGGAACCGAAACACCAAGGTACTCTTTAATTGCATCCATCTTCTGCTGTGATGGATCTTCATACGGTAACTACTTTCTAGTTCTGTTTTAACTTCATCAAGCATATCGGACAAGTTGCTTAATTGAGGTTTATCATTACGAACACGGCTAACAATATCATCAATCCTGGAATAAATACCATTTATCAAACTCTCCTTCTCAGAATCGACCTTGCCGTATCTTACCTTCGCAGACTGAATCTGCACAGGTACCAATTCTCGAGTCCATCGTCTAACAATATATTTATCCATAATGTAGTCCACCTCACCATTAATCATGACCTTCAATGCATGACGACATAAAAAACCGTTGCGAACAAAGAAGTTGCATTCACATTCAAAAGTATTATTAACAAAACTATGGATCACCTGCAGTCAAGAATAAAATAATAAGATACTTGAATGAAAAAAAAAATGATACAGTTGATACCATACTGTAGGATAAAATATTACCTTATAGTTCACCTTTGAAACATTCAACTTGTTCTTGCATCTAATTATATAACTTTTCCTATCAACCAAATCTTCGACACCGTCGATAATGCAAAAAATAGAGGGCTTTCTTTAACTCTTTCTGAAATTCATTAAATATTGTACGTGTATATAACTTCGCAGCATGCACTTCAATTTGAAACAGACTAACCAAATGCGGATACGTGGTCCTCGTAACATTTTCATTGATGGATTGATTATCACGTTGGGTCTCGATGGCAAAATCATAATTGTTAAGAAACGCGACAAGATCAAACGAGAATTCCACGTATATATCAAAAAATGCATTCGCACTTTCTGATCTTGATGTCGTCTTCAAAAGACCAGACATCGGGGTATCTTTATAAAATGCAGGTATCCATGAATGTCGAATATCATACATCTCAGAAAACCATGGATCACCAACCAGATTGTATTCCTCAATCATGTTGTGCCACTGACTCTCAAATTCTTTTGGACTTATATGCACATTCCACACCAATTTGTTTATAACACGATTAAAGTCAGGGTCCTGGTTTAATGCAACACTAAAAAAAAAGACACATAAACTATAAAACTTTAGTATAAAAGCTTAACACTCAAAACAACTAAATGTTACGACATAATTATAATACAATAAAAATTACCTTGGAAGGAACTTTCTTCATTATATGCCACATACATAAATGATGTCTTGATTCAGTTAACACGAATGGAACAACTTGCTTCATAGCAGAACATTGTTTAGTGATCACAACCATAGGTTGTTTCTCGTAACAACGCAAAAAAGCCCTCAACACCCACTTAAAATTCTCAATCGTCTTGCCACCAATCAGAGCAGATCCCACAACCACCGAACATTTATGATTGTCAACGGCCAAAAACGGAACAAATACCAATGCATGCCTAGAAACATTATTTTACATCAGAAAATTACAAAATATAATCAATATCACAGTTTATAAAAAGTACTCACTCATTGGTCCTGTACGTAGCATCAAACGATATAACATCTCCAAATTCCTGATAATTACGTCGAGAAACTTCGCCAGCCCAGGAAATTGCATGTAACTCGTGTTCGTTGCACTTACACTAAATTTTTTTTTGATGTTAGTATCTCTTCTACTTGTCAATTTATTAATCAACATCTTCGCATCCTTGTTACCAACAACCAAACCAACATCTCTCTTAAAATTTTGGTAATCAACTACGGTGCACCGATTATTTTCTACTCCACCCTTCAGAGCAGATTGAATTCGATGTGCTCTTGTTGGTCCAACTTTATAAGTAGAGTTGTTCAGAACATTCATAAAATCGGTATACTGCATCTGTCTATTTTTGCGGGAGAAACGCCGATCATTACTATTAAACATAACATGGTTATGAGCTTCAACAAATTCATACAACTCATATCGAGACTTGTCCTTCATCAAATGAAACTTAACACAAGCATTACAACCTGATCGTTTTACATTGGAGTTTCTATAACGCCTGTCAGCGGGATAAATGTCAAGCGAATCAAAGTTCTTCTACTTCAGAATACCCTTTTTACTACAAACAAACCACATTGTCTGAATTGAACCGTTTTTGTTTGTCTTCTTCGCATCCAACCTAACGTCGAAACCAGCCTTATCCGTATAATACCGATACATTGCCTCAACCTCCAAAATAGACGCAAACTGTTGATTCAACCTCGGTTTGATCTCATCAGGAACCTTTGGTATGAAATACTTTGTTCCATCAGACGACTCAACAATGTCTTCCTGCACATCATTAACTGACAACAACCACTAAATTAGCAAACAAAACGCAAATACTGATATCCTACAAAAACAAAATAAATGGTGATTATTGATGAACGAAAATCCATGTTCCACAATCTCATTCTGAAAGCAAAACATTAATGATGCATTCTATTACCATATAAAAATGTACATATGTTTTTCATCTATGAACAACAATATGATTAACTTGAATTTCCCACTCTATATTAGAATGCCTATGCATTTCATACATGAACATCTACGTCTCTGTACACACATCACTACGAACAACGAAAAAACAAAAAACCAAACGACAAACATTCCTCCACAAATCATTCAATCGATACAGTACTATGGAATAATATAGAAAAAGAAAATAAAAAACTTACTACTCAATTGTTCGATGACAGAACAAGAAGATCGAGGTTTAGTTAAATTAAAATGTTGTAAAGATGTATCTTCACGAACATGATCAAGACTCGATTCATCAATCAATGTATGATCAAGGCTCGATTCATCAATCAATGTATGATTCTCGTTTCTGACGTTCATGTGATCAATCCCATGGGAATCAATATGTTCTTCAATCTTTGATGTGTTTATCAGTTTGCAGAAATCTCCTCCATGTTGCTTGCTTCCATAAGACTGAAATTATTTTTCTCCATGTCTGTTATGTAAGCCGATAAAAGTTGCGTTGTAATTATCATCAAATCGAAACCATTTTTTTTTTATCAAAAATTATTATAAAATATTCAATTCCATAATTATCGAGATATTTAAGGACCATAAATATATGGAATCTCTTTCTCTCTCTACGCCCATTGAAATAAATTACCCTCAATTAATAAATCAGGAATGTATCTAAACCAATTAAGAGGATTGAATATGATTGGTTGAAATTGGTTAATAAAGTTAATACTCTTTTGTTGGTTAACAAAAGAAGGTCTCTCTCTCTCTCTCTCTCTCTATATATATATATATATATATATATGAACATTATGTTTGGATTTCATAAGGTGAAATAATGTATTTATGAAAATTGTGTTTTATTTTATGAGGTGAAATAACATGGTGAATATGTGTTTCATCTAGTAAAATAACATGGTGAGTATGTGTTTTATTTGGCGATTCTCCTTTACCAAAATGATGATTATGCCTATTTTCTAACTAAAAACAACTGTAAATTAAAACCATCAGATCAAAACCAAATTATGGCTTAAATCAGTTCTCACGACTCTCAACCTTTTTTAGTTCTTACATGATTTAACCCATATATATATATATATATATATTTAGAATATTTTAATTACAATAAAACTTTGATCAAACACCATATAAGAAACAAAATAAGAACTGTATTATTTTTAATTTGATACACATATCGATATATTTATTTCGAGCTTTTGTTTATTGAATCTTTAAAATAGTAAAATATGTTCAACCAATTGTATTTTTTTAAACTTAAATTTGAAGTTAATTTTTTAAAACGAACGATTTTATAATACTTTATAAAAGTATAATTCACTTTGAAATTGATTATGGTTTGCATTTTTTTTAAAAAATCTTTATATATTCAATTACAAATTAAATTTATTAATTAAAGTACATATTAAATAATAATCTTTACATTTATTTAAAAAAATAATTAATTGACAAAATGACTATTATGCTATAAAGTATAAACTCATAAGTTTAGGAAAAAAAGTAGATCAATAGTAGTTGTTCACGTATATTTTGAATTAGACATTTAACTATGCAACAAAATATTGAAAGTTATATAAGATTAACTTCTCTTTATTTCTTTTGTTTTTTTAAATTTGATTCTTTTGTTTATTTTGTCAATTTAATAATTTTTAAAATAATTATAAAGGTTTTTATTTAATATGTCAAGTAATTTAAAAAATTTAATTTGTGATTAATTATATAAATATTTTAAATAAAGATGTTTTTTAAACAAAAAATGTGAATAAGAGTTAATTTTAAAGTGAATTACACTTTTGGTGCTAGTAGTTTGTTCAAAGAAAGATTTGTCCATCACAATGGTTACTAACTGATGATGTCCACTTTAGGACGTGTTATAAATTTGGAAAGTTATGAACCATCAACGTAGATATTTTGTTTTAAACATTAATCGAGTAAGTGCTAATTGGGTAAAAATCGTCATTCTCACTTACCGGGTAAGACTCTCGGTCTTTGTCATGAAACTTACCGGGTAAGATTCTAAGTCCTTACCATGTACATCCGACAAGGTAATTGATCCGATAAACACTTACCGGGTAAACGTTTGGTAAACAACCCCTAAATCAAACTTTTAAGCAAACCAGATCAATAAGGGGCTGTTTGCTTGGTTTTTCATTAAGTTCTGTATAGATAAAGTTGTCTGTATGAATTATTCTGTCTGTATAGATTGAGAAAGTTTTTGTTTGGGAGAGTTTTTTCATAGATAGAAGGAGTGTGTTTTTTAATTGGAAGCGTCAAGTTTGGAAAAAACTTGGCTTTCTGCATAAAGCTTCCCCATAGAAACTTAATGAATAAGCCACTTTCTATATCATTAAGCCAATACCAAACAGTCATGTATAGCTGACCGAATAAGCTGTGAGTCCCATTAAGCTGCTAACAAACAGAATTTACTCTATAAATAAATAAAGAAATATTAAAAAATAAAGATTTCTAAAAAAAGTTACACAAAACAAACCAAAATATATTTTTTAAACCTAGAAGAAAACTTTTTTATATCTTCGTATTCATGTATCAAATTCAAAGTGGTACAGAAACCATGGGCGAGAATATAAATGCGTTTTGAATTGGTAATCAGTGGTCGACTCAATTAGTAAAACGAGAGCCAGAGGAGAGAGTGCTGGACTTCAACACGTTACACCCCGTCGGACCGCCAAGTCCTTCGGATCCGCCATGGCTTCCGCGATGAGAATCGTTCTCGGATTACTTACACTTGTTACTATCGGAATGATTGTCGGTAATTTTCCCATCAATTCCTTTAAAAGTTGCTTAATATGTTTTGTGATCAAAATATTTCTCTATATTTTATACAATGCTTTTGCTAATTAATTGGTATTATGCTTAGAAATGTGGCTCAAGCATCTTCGTGATTATGTTTATATAGTGAAATTTTACGAGGTTGCTTCAATTTTATTTTGTTGTGATTAAGGGCTAAGACACCGAGGAATTAACTTTTAATTTTCAGATCAACTTACTTTTTTTAACCAAATGGTTTTATAAATGTTCTTTTGTTGGTACAATGACTGTGTGTGTCATAGTTGATGATTGGCGATTACGTTCCTACAAGTTACAACTCCTCCAGCCTAGGAGATACTCATTCTGTTGCAATTAAAATTGCAAAAGCTAGCAATCTTACATTTGGGCGTATTTCTTTTAACTCCATAATGTTTCTATCAAATTCCTTTGCACACAAAAGTAGTTGAATTACAAAATAACTCATTATAATTCAAAAGAGCTACCTCTACCAGGGGCGGAACACAAACCTTTTGACCCAGGCTGGGGACGGACCTAATTTTTTTTTATACAAATATCACATAAATGTACTTCAATGTAGTACACACACACACAGATATATATATATATATATATTTATAAATAAATAATGGCAAAATGTGTATAAAATGTAACAAAGTTTGGTTTAGTTTCTATTTAATAGTGTAACGAAGAATTTTTTTTCCCAATTGATGTAACAAAGTTTCAATTTTCTTATTTTCCACCTATTTGATTTTGTAGCATTCTGTTGTGGATACCCATTTACTAAAGGGGTATGACGAAATTGACGATAACATGACATCCACATCATCAAAGTTACAAAATCAACAAGGTTACCGTCAATAATGGGTAAAAAGTAGGGAATTTTAAACTTTATTACCTTGATTGAAAAACTAAATTACTTGTTACACTAAATAGGAACTAAGGCAAACTTTGGTACATTTTGATACAGTTTGCCCGTTTTAAAAAGCACAAGATATATGGTATCCAAAAATATAACATATCAAAACTCAAAAACAAGACAAGAAAATATAAAAACTTCAAACCTCGTTCATCACAGTGAAACTTGTTGATCTTTTGAGCCTTTGAAGTTTTGCACAGCAAAACAAGTTTTTTAAGAAAAAGTTGTATTTGTAGGGAAAATTTGTAACTTTTTTTAAATAGACATACAAAATTTTAGAAACTAATAGGAAATTTTATAATTTTTTAAGTCCATACCCTTAACCGATTACATATATTTCGCCATAGGACTGGATGTGTCGGACACTTGAGAGTCTTTGGACTGTTAGCTACTTGATTTGGACTATGGAATGATGACCTTTAATTAATGGAGTAGTGGATGGCTAAAAAGGAAAGGAGTTTAGGAGGGGCCAAGTCTAATTCAAAACAAAAATTGCATTGGCTAAATAATTAGGGGCTGTTCGGAAAGAGCTTATTGGGCTGTATAAGCCTTATAACTTATTCGGTCAGCCATAGAAAGTTGTTCGGTTGTGGCTTATTGCTTCAGCCGAGTGCTTATTCGCTCAGCGAAAATACTTATGTCATATGTACTCAGCCATTAACATTCCACACTTACCCCTTTACATTAACCAAGAGGCTCACAGTCAAAAACCCTTGCAAAACTCAAACCTGCAATTTGTGGCTCTATGCTTCTCGAAGCTCGCTTCTTCCTTCCGTCGCCGTTCATCTCCACATCGCTGGTCGTCTCAACATATTGATTTATCCTTATCTTCCTGATGTACGATGGGAGGATGCAATGATGCTCGTTTACAGAAAAATGATGTGAGATTGAAGATGTTGTTTATAGAGGTAAACGATGTTGGAAGAAGTGAGCTTCAAAATTAAGATTTCAGAGGCATAGATTGGTGGCAGACATAGATGGGAGGATTAGGGTTTTGAAATTATTTAATAATATTCTTGTTTACTATTTAGATCCAAGGCAGATGCAAATAAAAGAAATTAAAACCAAATTTATATATTGTACAAGTTTTAAGCAAAAAAATATTACAATTTAAAAAAAAAACAAAAAAAAAGTGCTCGTTTACCAACGTGACTTTTTTTTAGAAGATTATAATTCTCATGCAATTTGTTTTTTGATCATGACAAAAATATAGATTTTGGGGTAAAATGGTCACCTCTGACATTCAAACCGTTTATTCAGCACACAACCAAACAAAAATTTATCATATATCATATAGTCAACTTTATCAATACAAACAACTTTATTCATGCAGGTCTTAATAAAAAACGAACCGAACATCTCCTTAGTGCTGTTAAGCTGGGAGACAAACAGAGGGGGGGGGGGGGGGTAAGTCCCCAATTGAGTTCTGCCAATGACATCTACCATCCATAATAGAGATCATAAGGATAGTAATAATTGGGTTTCCATACTGTTGATGTATGTGTCTCGTGGTAGATAGCAAAAAGATTCCCTTGATGTTCCTAAAGATACAGTTGTTAGGGTAGTGTAGGGGTTGACATGGTAAAGGAGTAAAAAAACTCACATTTATAAAATTCGAGATAAACTGAATTGAAGTATCCCATATAGCCTGCTTATACTAGAATGCCATAACCTACACTCAATCAACCAACAAAAACATGCATTTGATCTTTCTTTGGATACTACAGAAGATCATTGATGGCAGAATAAGAAGTTTCAAAAGCAAAACTGTCCTTGTCAGTTGTAACAGCTATCATCTCAGATTAGAACATTTTCATAGGAGGTGATTAGTAGACGGTGAAGCTTTAGCCGGAAGAGGGAGACCTCAAAACTGATGAAAAATACAAAATCCTATTGAGAAACCACACATACTAATACTAATCTAGTATTGATTAAATATTTGGTGAATATCTGAAATGCAATGTTTTCTTGAAGTTCCTTGTGCTTATATCACTACCAGCATTCAGGCCTTCAGGGTGCTTGTCATATGACTTCTTGGGCCCCTCTTGATTATTATCAAGTAGCATTATGATAGAGAGCATTGCAATAAGTTAAGAACTCCCAAAATACACATAGATAGAAAAGTAAACCACATCTGAGAAAAGGCTTGGCTGTCAAGTTAGAAGATCATATAACGCTTCAACAATGGCTGATGGTAGCTTTATTATATGCAAAAAGCAAAAAACCTAGAGTTGAACCGGAAGAAGGTGACCCCTAGACAACTTTGCTAGGGGTGCCTCTAGGCCAGCTGAAGCGTGGAGAACTCTCAACATGCGTAACCGTAATCCATGAAGGTAACAGAAAGCAGCAGTGTGGCCTGTGCATGGTTTAGGTGGTAGTGGCACCGCTCTAGGATGGATCCATTCAGTTAGCTTGAATAACAGAAGGCTGCAACACCTAGAAGGTTAGAGTTTTGTGATTAGTCTTAGAGACATAAGTTTTTGGGGTCTCTTAATTTGTGACACCCCTCCGTTATGACACCTGTGACTTGAATCATTACAGGGCATGTGAAATGTCGCAAAGTCTCAATTATAACTTAATTTCATGACTAATGAAATAAAATGGAAAACATAATCGCATTAAGCTTGATATTCTGTATAATTACCCCAAAAATCTTCCCTTTTCTTTGTCACTTTATGTTCCGGCCTCAAAACCTGGGTGGGGAAAAAGGAAAGGGATGAGCAACAACACTCGTCAAGCAACCATGCACTAGGGTAAAAATATTTATGCAAGAGTGGTTAGGAAGTATTAATATCAAAACAACAGTTATTAATGCAATAGAATAACGAATGAAGTGAGAAAGTGTCTGGAAGCCATATTATGGACACATATTTTGGTCAGAAATAAGCATGAATATCAAATAATATTGTTGTAATATTTATCAAAGTTTTTCCCTCATATGTTATCATGCTTGTCGTTCCAGACCCGACTCACTGGTATCTAGTTTTACCTGCTCACAATAACTATACAGACCATTTGATGCTGTCTCAAAAGGTTTCACCCTACCATGTAGGAGTGTCGTGTTAATTTGCCCTCTCAAAAGGCTCAAGACTATATTTATGTAGGCGCATTATGTCTCATAGTAGGCCAACAATTCTCAGTTTGTGCCTGGGTCAACCAATCATACAACTTTGATGCCACTTCTGCGGCCAATCATATTTTTTATCATTTTCTCTCGTCATGCATGAATCAAAGATAGGTAACCATAACAAATATTTATCATGCACTAAGGAGTTCATAGCTCAATATTATCATGAACACTACTAGATCACAATGATTTTCATTCAAGAATTGAAGAATAATCAAGAATGAAATGGCTTCTATTCATATCGTTCAGCAAATGAAAAAAAAGTTGGGCTCAAAGTTCAAGTTAATAGAAAGTTATTAGAAACTTAGCATATATAAGTCTGGTGTGATAAAAACTTTTTAACTCAACTTCTTTGCTTAGATCGTGATTTGATTTTGTAATTGTTTGAGGGTGTAAATAGCTAGAGTTCTACAAAATCATTTATATAAGCTATCTACTAATGTTTTCAAAACCAATATGTTCACCCTGAGGTGGGTGCATATAAATCAAGTGTTTATTGGACTTGTTTTTAAGTATTTAACTAATGGTAAATGAGGTGAATTGAGTACTTTGATTAGGAGCTTGGAAAACAAAGATCGTTAAACTCCTGGCAATATGTGAGCTCTATCTCCTTCTGATTTCTCTCTTATATTCCTGGTGAGAACCCAAGCGAAAGACTCGCTTAAATTTATGGTATTTTATCAAAATGGGAGGAAGGGAGCTGGCCACCCCATTTATATAATCCTATACACACCTTACTATGGTTGCACCTGCTGAAATGCCTCCCTTTTGATCACCTTTTCTCTATATCAGCTTGGTTTCCTTCCCCTTTTATGTCATTTTTGTTCGACCAAAAGGAACTTTGTTTTCAAGTACATAGGTCTGATCATTGTTGATAGACTACTGATTCATCGCTAATTTACTATTGATGCACTGCCGGACCTGCAGCCATGACATATAAGCCTTCCATTAGACTTCCATTTTTCCTTGCTACCTGCCTCAACTATGACATATAAGCTTTCTGTTAGGTTTTTCATTTTGCTTGCTAACTACATCAGCTCTGACATATAAGCTTTCCATTAGACCTTCATTTTTACTTGCTAACTACTCTCTTCTTTTATCTTCTGTCTTTTCAGCCCTTTTCCTTTTTTTTATGTTATTTGACTTTGAGCAATGGATTCCACATATCTCAGCTTTTGACTGCTGTCCAAAAAGCAGTCCGACATTTGTCAGGACAGTAACCTTGCTTACACACCTTTGTTCAGAAAATCTGATTTCAGCAGCTGTTCTGATTGTTTTTCATTCTTTTATGCTAAAGCAGCACTGAGCATGTGCCTCTTATTTCTTCAGGTTTCTTCACATGGTTGCCTGACTTTTAGTCTTAAATACACATATATACTCTAACAAATATATATATATATATATATATATATTAATATATCTGTCTCAGTTTAGTACCCCTAAAACCTACTAATTTCACCATAAAAACACTACTTACATTAGCCCAACTCTAAGCATTCTTACCACATCAATATCTCAGGGTTTTTATTATATATAAAACACGTTCAAAAGCTCCACATAAAATATTTATATGGGAGATTACATAATTGAAGTTTATTATGTATGGGGACTCCCCGTATGAATAATATATACATGATAGGCTAATGGGCCGAGAATTAAATAGATATAAAAGGGAAATTAAACCCTAGTGTAGACAATGCATATGTTTTTATGCTTAACACTTCAAAAAAGAAGTGTAGAGTACCACAAACAAGAAATAAGATAAATATTCTTAGTTGAGATAAAAGCATAATGACTTGAAGATGGATGGACATAGGGTACATGATTAGAGATGAGATACAAGATGATGCTGCGGCTTGCATTTGCTATACTGCTTGTGAAAGGAGTCTTCACTCCACGAAAGTAACATTAGGAGAAGCAAAATATTTCCTATGTTAGGATATAACATCTATACGTTTTTTTGTGGCTTACAATGCCTAACAAAGCGCCACGATTTCTATTAGTTCTAGGTAAAAACAAGATGAGAATTATGTGCTTAGTAGACCATACATCTTTTCTTACGATGAAGATGAAATAAATAAGATAGCTAATCCATTTCCCTTTTACGACAATAGATTGCGTTTAATTAGTTAGAGAATGAACGATTATTCTTCAATCAATGATGGGAACATGATATTGACCACAAGAACATATGGATTTTCTTGTGTGGAACAGTACCATTTTGTTCACGATGCAACACATGATGATTCATGTAATACTCCAATCATATTCATATTTTAAAAAGTACATCTTCATAAGTACAAATGTTTTAAATAGCAACCATATTGGTAGGATAATGTCTATTTATCCAATGTATTCATGTCTTATTCCATTTGTTCTAGAAACTTGATTTCTTGATAATGCATTGTGTAGGAAATAAGGTAAATGAACAATTAATTATTTTAGTAACCTTACTAATAGTAGAAGTTTGTTAGAATTGTTGGCATATATAAGAAATTACAAAGATTTGAGTTTGAGTTTATGTCTGCTAGTTTTAAAATAATTGATAATTTGGAGTGGTGGTTGTGCATAAGAAGAGTCCTATATCCTTTTTGTTCCTTGTATTGTTATGTCATCTTAGGCAATTAGGTCCATGTGCCATTCGAGGTTGACATGCAACTTAGATGGTTATTGCATATGCATCAATACATGAAGAACAACATACTCATGAGAAGAAGGTGTGTATCCAATTGAGCTCGCTAATCGGGTTAAACTTTTGAAGCATTAAGCAATGTGTAATCTAGTAATTGGACCCTAAGGTGGCGTTTGGTTAGCAAAATATTTTTGGATGGAATGGAATCTGTCTAAGGAATTTGACTTCGAAGGAATTGGAATGGAATGTTGTCAGGTTTGACCATTGTTTGGTTGGCAGAATAGGAATGGGATCTGTTAAAGGAATTGGAATCTGTCTAAGGAATTTCACAGAACGTAGCTTTGGAATTAGAATGAAATGTTGGTAAATGACCAAAATATCCTTTTTTGATAATTTTAATTTTTTAAAGATGAAAATACTTTAATAAAACAATCGTTTAATGTGTAAACAATATAAATCGATTTCGATTCTATTTTGTTCGTGCAAAAAAGAAATATCGAGCAACATAAAAAGAAGTATCGAGTAAACAAAAACATAAAAATAGACCAAACAAATATTGAGCAAATAGAAACATAAGTCGACCTTACAAGAATGAGAAATTAAGTAAGCAAAATGAGAAAATTGAGCAAATAGAATTAGAAATCGAGCAAGCAGAGAGAGATCGTGCAAGGATAAATCAAGAGATCAGAGAGAAATCAAATCTGTTGCGTGTAGGTGTTGCGATGGAGAAGCAAGAGATCGAGATGTTGGAGAAACGATGATGTCGGCTTCTTGGTTTATCATATTAGGGTATGCTGGGTTTTATGAGATAGGACTTATAGCCTATCCAATGCCTATCCGTGCCTCGATGTGGAAAACTAGCTTTCCATCATCGGACGTAATGATTCTATTAGCACGGGAGACTTACACCATACCGTCGATGCCGATCCATGCCTCAATGGGGAAAACTAGCGTTCCACCATTGGACGTAATGATTCCAAATGAATGACATACGTACACGTGAATCTCAAATAGATATAAATCATGACCTAAGCTCTACGTTGAGCTATCAAAACTGGACAATTGTCCCAAAAACCCAACGAAATCAAATGCCGAGCCACAAGCTCAATTAACCAAAAGACTATTTGTCAAAAGAAATAAAGTACAATAAAACGCAATCGACCAATGTTTATGCAAACACATGCTCCAAAATGCATGAATAAATTATAACACAACTTAGATTTAGATCGATCATTTTCCAAACAAGTTTATACCATTGACTCTTTAAAAAACGTCTCATAAGGTTAAACATTTCTCCAAAACACATGCTAAAAGTGCATTTACACCAAAGGATTTACACTCGTAAAATAAATCGTTAAAATGTCAATACCTAATATTTACTCATCGAAATACTTGAAATACACCTTTTCCCCCATAAACAAAAGGTTTACAATTTCCGAAATGTTCACAAGGCCGGGAATGACCAAAACCCAATGACCCACACGTTGGTATTTTCAAAACATTCCATAACAAACACTAAAATGCACTTTTACCAAATAACCCCCCATTTACACGATAAATCACCAAAAGACTTCATTTCATGATTTATTTATCAAATCATCAAAAAATCCCAAATATAGGTGTTTTACAAGATTTATAAAGTTAAACACCTCAAATAATCAATACCCACCAAATAATCCAACAAATGATAATTTCATGTAAAACACATAAACGCTTTAAAATGGACATTTTGGCATGTACAACGTTTTCACAAATCAACTTGAACTCACCTTGCTAGATTTAGGCTAAATCTTGATTTTTCCCCAACTTGAGCTCCTTTGAAGAAACTTGAATCCACAAGCAAATCCTTCCAAAACCTAGATCCACAAACTTTCAACCATAAATACACATATCCAAGCACTTAGAATCATTCCCCAAAGCACCTTATATCAAAACTCCCATTTTGGCCAAAACCTTAATGTTGACCTAAATTCTCCAAAATCATCCAAATCAAAATTGGGGAAATATAGCACTAGGAAATCATCAATGGAGTATTTATAACTCATAAGGAAGCTTGGAAATGGAGGGGATGAACTTACCACTTAGGTTTTGGGCGAAATCTAATAAACCCCAAAAATCTCAAGTGTTGGAGATGAGAACTTGATCTTGCATCAAGAGATGAAGCCAATAGCATAATATGAAGAGGGAACACTTTGATCTTCATGGAAAAGCCCCAAAATCAATTAAGGTTCATAATAGAAGGTGGAGGAACGTTTTGGGAGAGAAAGGAAAGAGAGTGGAAATGAGAAATGAGGGAAATGGCTGAAAATTGCACTTTTAACACACTGGTACCTCTCGGCGAGAGTGCCAAGCGATTGTGCCAGTGGAACT
This sequence comes from Arctium minus, assembly GCA_954870635.1. Classification (NCBI taxonomy): domain Eukaryota; kingdom Viridiplantae; phylum Streptophyta; class Magnoliopsida; order Asterales; family Asteraceae; genus Arctium; species Arctium minus. The sequence goes on along the minus strand of OX941089.1, from coordinate 43,368,157 downwards.
CTCGTTGGCACAATCGCCCAGATTGTACCGCCAGCCTAAATGGCTCGGCGAGAGTGCCAAGCGATTGTGCCCTCTGGCACTCTCGCTGGCATAATCGCCAAGGTGCCCCCAAACCCCAAAAATCCGATTTTTCCCTCACTCGAATGGCTTGGCATCCGAAACAACTAATCACACTAACATTAGGGCGCAACTAAAGCTTGATCGGGGAAAGAAAGCTGGCCAATACGTACCGAATTTCCGGGTGTTACACAGTTGCTACCTTTTCTTCGCAAGGGTTTTCCCCACTTTTTCTTGAATGATCCCGGTGCCTTATACCACCGAATTTTGTTCATCGTCTTGTTCCGTTCTTCCACTATTGACGCAATCTCCATTGCTTTGTTGAGCCCTGTTGGTGCCAACAAGGTGCCAACAATCTGACTTCGGCCTTGATCTCTGGCGTTGATGAATTGACTTATGTACATCTCCTCTGCGATTCCATCAAGCGGCGCCGTCATCTCTACGAATTTCATTTTGTAATCCTTGACTGTTGTTTCTTGTTTAACAACCAAGAATTGTTCACATAAACTTCCTTCTCCTACCAATCGAAATAGAATTAAAAGCAACCTCTTGAATTCCTCCCAAGTCACAATAGGTCTTCTTTTATTTTCCCACTCAAACCACTTTAATGCATCGCCTTCCAAAGCAATCACCGCCACTTCCAATTTCTCCTCTCCATTCAATCGGTTTAGGTTACAATAACGATCGGCTCTCAAGATCCATCCGTCTGGATCCGTTCCATTGAACAACGGCAATTCCAAACGACGACCTTTGATTGCAAAAAACGAACCGCTTCTCCCTGTCGTTCTACATTATGCGGCCTCCTCTCACTATCCACCGACAATTCTTCTCCACCAGTTCCTCGATTCGCTGCCTCTTCTTGTAACCTAATCACCGTCGCCAATTGCTGTGAAATCGCCTGAATTGCTCCCTCTAACAATGTCACCCTTGCTTGTATATTCTCCTATGCCTTTGATCGCAGAGCGTTCAAACGCGTTATTTTGCTCTGATACCAATTGATGCAATTCAACTGGATATTGCAATCAAGAATATGTTTCCAACTTTGTTATTGCATTTCACTCCAACACTTCGGGAGGTTGGTTCTCCCTACAATAGAAACAATGAAAATATCCTCTTCTTATCACTCCACTTCTTTTTTATACTCCAACAAGACGCATTGAACTGCTATCACTTAGTTACAACAAATTACAAACATAATCTACTCCTCTATTACAAAAAGACTCTTTTACCCTTTATTAGCTTTCCCCCAGGAATAAGTGATACCAAATATCTTCTCATCATAACACTATTCAAGCATATCTACCAACTTCTTCAAGTATGTAGTACCAGAAGAATTAACCCAATTTGCATGTGCTAAAACAGAATAATAGCGATATGACATGCCATCGTGGTAGCATGGATGTCAAGCTTTATCCTTTGTTGTGTGGATGGTACATTGCAACAGTGTGCTGCTGTGGAGTAGAACGTATTTAGGATGGATGGTCAGTCAAATAACTAAACCTGATTTCCTTTGTAAGAGGTGACACAAAAGTCGACTAATGAATCCAACTCTTGTCATTCAACCAATTGAAAATATTATCCTCACTAATTGTACATTGGAACCTGACATATCACTACCACTAGCACCTTTCTTTGCTTTATGCTCCACAACAATTGAAAAATACTTGGAATACCAAAGAAAAAAGATACCAGAAAGTGAAACTGGTAAAGGAAAAGAAAGCTTGTGATGTATGGAATATATGACAAAAGGAGTGCTGGAGTATTTCTATTGATTGGTCATGTCATATTGGGCCGAATTGGACAATCTGTCAATCATCAAAACTTTTATGAACTAGTCTAACCAGCAGAAGGAAAACACAAGTGATTAGTGGAGCCCTTGCAACCTGGTTTGTAATGTATGATGAGGTTGTTAATCGGTACACTTATAGGTCCTTACATAGTAGTGTGACAATCGAAGACAATGATTGGGCTCATAATAGCGTAACTTCCTACGTAATGCTACAAGAGATAACCTCATACACTTCACACTCTCAAGTTATAACATTGTACATTTCAAGGTGACACCTACTACAACAGTCAAGATCTTCATTTGATGCCCTTGGACAAGTCGAAAATTTGGGCGACACCCTCTACCACAATCATGATCTTCACTCAACACTGTGATGCCAATCTTTTATACATCTTCGGCTTCTCATTGATGTAATTTTCCGATCTCTCTTTTGTATGAATGGAAGAATCATGTAGTCACTGGTTGCCCCTATTGATGTATGCGACAACAACCTATTGAGTCATGCTGGCAATTGGATGCCACAAAGGGCTGTTGTTAGTAGGTGCATGTGGTGGGGCTAGGATTTTCCATTTTTGAGAGCCCTGGGAATTGGTAGTGGTATCTTAAAGTGTATTTATATCATTTCTCAAAGCTAAAATATGTGGACTACTGAGTACAAGTCGGCCAATGGGCCAAAACATACAATCCTAAAAAGATATGTAACATATGTGTCTTACAGAAGTTACAGTCACCATGTCATTAATTTCATTTTAGATACACTTATGCTAACTGTTTAGTAATTGTTTTATTACTTTCATTACAATGCAGGAGCTTTGCTTCAATTGGCATTTATTCGTAATTTGGAAGATTCATATGGTAAAATATTCTCAACCATATCAGATTTCAGAATTGGCATTTATCTTTCTTATTATGATATTTTTTTGTGTATCTTACATGTATGCATGCATTTACCTGGTGTTATAGTGCTAACAAAACTCTTGCTTAGAGCCTTAGACTTCAGTTTCCTTTCTTCTTCTATCAGTTATCTTTCCCGTACTGCTTTTAAACATCCATTACTAGACCAACTGGATGAACCTTGTAGATTTCAATAGATATTCCAAAACATGCACTACTACTTTGGATATGATATTAATAAGTGTATGTAACTTGTCGATGTGTTAAAGTTAGTTGCGCACAATGTGCTGAAAGGAGGTGGGGTGGGGCAATATGGTGCTATAAGCCAAATGGTTTCTCAACTTTTTACCTGCTGATATCTAGAAGATGCATCTATCAATATCTATAATATGGAGCTCCTGGTTAATGTTGTTATATGCCAATTTGTGAGTGTTTGAGCTAGGCTTTATGTTGATTATACAAATATCCAAGATTTTATTTGGTGATGTTTAGCCTGATAGTGAATAAAAAAGAAACCTATTAGATAGAAAATATATAATGTAAATGGTGGTGGCACTGTGGTTCTTTTTTTGAAGTATATAATATGTATATACAGCAAATGAAACACACACATATGCCTCACCTTTGGTACTATGTTAGCTTTTTGATGTCAAATCGGAAGGTCAAACATCTCATGTTTTTGGATCTACTACTAGATTTACCATTCCACTTCAATGATTCTGAGTTGGATCATAATGCTGAAGAGGAAATTGATTCATGAATTGTGTATCTTTTACCTCTATATATATTATCGCTCGGTAAGGTGTTTCGCTTATATATAATTTAAAATAAGCATTCTTGAATCTGCAATTTAGTGACATATGCAAAAGTTGCTTTCGTATTAGCCTAAAAGCTTCCAGCTCGGGGTTATGACTAATTGACTACACTTTACCCTGCTTTTGCCAATATGTTAGCTACAGGAAAAAATATTTGGGATGAGCTGTAATGTGCTATACATTATATTGGGTAATAAAAAACTAATTAGTAACAAGTAACAACAAGAAGCTTTCATATATTGATATTCTCTTATTTGTGTGGACCTCATCTTTCAGGGTTAGATAAAAGCTATTGATTGATTCACTTTCCTGGACTTCTGACAAATATATTATATGTAGGCACTGGGCTTTCTTCATTTAGAAGAACACTTGGGAGTCAAAATGTTGGTGGGAGTCAGTTGTCTACAGGTCAGTATGTTACGTTTATTCTTCATGATTATAAACTTTCACTAGAGATGATAATATCACGAGTGAGAGAGATTTCAACTTATAATTTTAGAAAATTTGCAGCTAGCAACAATGTTGACAACATTGCTTGTTCTTAGCATACTCCATAATTTCTACCGACATCTCTGTGGCTTTTGGCCCAATGCCGCTAGTCCTACCAAATTTTGGGTGGGATAGGGGATAAGGTTCAAGCCTCATAAAAACTTTTCTTTGTGTGTATTTACTGTTTAGCTGGCCAGGAAAAGAATGAAGCAAACTTGTATGCATATATGTTTTGTTTCTAACTTCATCATTTACCCTCATCTGGTTTCAGTCGTATCAGGTTGGGCGAATGACAAAGACGCTGCACTTTTACGCATTGGATATGTATGTCCTCGACCTTCATCCAGACCCATATGGTTTTTCTTAATTGCTAGTTGTCTACTGAAATCTTATGCCAATCCAGAGGTTATAGAATATTTGGATGCTAGAATAAAAATCATGGAAAATCATATGCCTCATGTGAAGCTTGATCGTGCTTTTACAAAGTAAAGAGAAAAATGCGTTACTTGAATCTATGTCTTGATCTGTTGCCTCTATACACACTAGGTATATATGAATTCCTCACATCATTGTCATTCTATCATATCAACATTACTCATCACTTCCAGCTGTCTCCTCTTTGTACATTCGTTATTGTGTTCATCAACTTGGCATTTTTATCTGGTCGGTTTTAGCTAATTAGTATGCATACCTGCCCATCCAAAACATGTATTTATGTTTATGCCAAAGCATATAAACACAGTGTAACAACCCTCGTTTCCGCCTCTAAACCGAGACCTAACGAAGGGTGTTACGAACCGAGTCTCAACCATTTATATAGAAGTGAAAGAAGACATTAGAAAAATTGCGGAAACAAAACATAGTTTATTTTATTCAAAACATTCCACGATGGATCATAGTTACAAAGTACATATTTATCTTCTAATAACACATACTAAGCTAAGTTATAAAAACCAAATTATACAAACCAAAACAACACCCAATTAAACCACGAAATGAAGCTTTCGATAATCCCTTCGAGACTTCCTTTTCACCTCTCAAGTAATCTTGTTTACAACTGAGATACATATTTATAATTTTGAGCCATTGAATGACTTGTGATTACAAATCTCATTTCAATGCATAAAATATTTAGAAAATCAATTCATAGCCTCAAATAAGCTATTGTATCATGTATATGCATGTAAACCATTTAAACATTTAAGATTTCTAGATTTAATCTCTCCCGGTGGGTGTCGTCCCTTTCCGGCTTGTATTCGGAACCCCTCGTCAAGGATCCGGGACCGTTTCTACGACCCCTTACCTTGGTTATACTATCTCGGTGGTTCTTATTCCACCGGTGATCAAATTTGTTCCTTTATCATGCGTTTTAAAAATACATATAACATGTTATAATAACCAAATATGAATAAAATTTCATGAAAACATGTACACAAATATGTATCTCAGGTTTGAGGATCAAACCAAAAGAAAAGATAAGTAATCACCTTGGTTTTTGGCTAAATGACTCTTAAAATTTTTGCAGCCCTCTACCCATGCATGCTAATCTTCTCTTTCTTTTCATAAAATATGGAATTATATGTGTGTGTGATTATTTTCTGCAGGAGAAAGAACTTAAAAGAGACAAAAGAGGCTCGTATTTATACTAAGGGTTAAGGAGCTTAGAACTAGGTTAGTCACTAGTTGATGTGGCCTCCTCCCATGCACCATATGCCACCAAAGAACACCTCAAGCTGCCACTAACAACCCCTTTTTTTCAGCCCCTTTCTTTCTTTTGTCTGGAGTGCATACAACACCTTTATTTACAGCCCCTTTTTTTGTTTATTAATACATAATAACTCTTTTATTTATTTCTTTTTATTAATATCCAACAACTTTTTTTTATCTATTTTATTAGAATTTCAGCAGCTATATTACTTTTTTTTATTAGTTTAAAATAGGCTGTTACAAATCTCCCCTCCTTACAAAAGATTTCGTCCTCGGAATCTACTTTCTTTAGAATAAATAGGGATGCTTCGTCTTTATTTCGTTCTCATTTTCTGTTACAAACCGAAAGGAATATGATGGAATTGCAAAGGAAATCAAATGGTTACAATCTGGTTTCTGGCTTTCGAGAGGCCAAGAACTCTCCCTAGGGTACACCCAATTGAATACAAAACTCATTCCTAATCGGTTCCACCCTCCTCCTATTTATACTTCTCCTAACATCCGACTAATCTCACTTATTGACTATTTGACGAGCCCCACAATTGACTAATTGACCACCGGCCCCACTCTTATCTAATCTATATGTGTAACAATACCCGCCCCCAAAACATCTACATTGTCCTCAAGGTGGAAACAAAAAAATAAAGAAATTGATTCGTTCCTCTTTTATCCAACTCCTTTATGGCTCGATGATCTTTACACCCAAATGCAACAAACTTCTCTTGGATTGTATCTTGCAAGAGATCTTTGGCCTTTTCTTCTAAAACTTCAACAGATCTCGATGCGTGGACACTTTCAGCCTTTATGATCCACCTGTTCGGATTTGTTCCATTGAACATGAATGCCCCAAGCCTTCTACCTTGAAATTCTGAAACTTTTTCCATGTTCATCCTCTTTTGAGCTCATAGTTGTTTTTAGCATCTCTTCTTGCAAGTTGATCAACACTTCTATTGGTTTCTTTAAGATGTGAACCTTTTCTTTTATTGACTTGGTCACCACCTGCACCATCACCATTCTGATGCTCCCCTCCAAAACATTCCTGAACTCTCTTTTTTTATTAAGTGCATGTCCATTGGCTAAATCCAACTGGGTTCCCACCCACTTTATATTCCTAGATCCACTTGTTACTCTTCTAAACAATGACCTTGCCTTCTGGAAATTTACACTTGTCAGCTCCTTACCTTTTTCTCTCCTAGCAAGTGCCACTTGGATGTTGAAAACCGCCATCATAATTGAATGGTATTTCTCTCTCTTGTTGTAAATAGACAACAAGTACACTATCTTCAGCAGGTTTTCATCAGCGACCTCGTCCTTTTCCATTCCCGTATCCCACTCTTCGTTTGACCCAAGCATCAACAATGAAAATCTGTTCTTCGAAAACTGATAAAGATTACTAACCTGATTAATCGTCCATTGCTTCCGTTTTCTACGTCTGGTTGATTTGGTGAGTCTCAATTTCTTTGCATGGCCCACACTAGATCGATATTGTCGGCCCAAACTTGAAACCCTAAAAACCAAGGCCTCTGCTCCGAATCCAGCAACCACAGCCTCACCAAAAAATTTATACTCGTGATTTACGACCTTCTTTTTCTTCTGCGCACTCCTTGGACTTCCTTAAGACGACAGTCCGGTCACAAGAGATTGAACGTCTCCGCAGCAAAAATCTCGTGACCGGAGCGGTTCTCTTCAACGTCTTCATTCCACAACGCTTGTCTCGAATTCCCCGCTTGATCGGCTTCTTTTCTGCTAGAGCTTTCTTTGTTGTTGACTCACTCCTCATCTTTGATTTCATCTTTGTCTTCCCTTTCCTTTCATAACAAAATCTGGAAACTTGAAAACGAAGCGTTGAGATGGGGGTAGGGGTTCAAATCTTGACGGGTTCATCGACCTCACGCGAATTGTTGACTTCTGGATCACATCATCTTGTACTTCTTGTTCTTCGATCATTTGCTTCACAGTCTGAAAATTTTCTTTCATGAAATTTTACTATGTTTTCAACAACGTTAGATCTCCCACCATCTTGTTGAAATTGGCGAGCAAACTCCTGGTCATCTCCAAGATCGACTGCTCTGATACCATTTGTTACAAATCGAAAGGAATATGATGGAATTGCAAAGGAAATCGAATGGATTAATGGGGAAATCAAATGGTTACAATCTGGTTTTTGGCTTTCGAGAGGCCAAGAACTCTACCTTGGGTACACCCAATTGAATACAAAACTCATTCCTAATCGGTTCCACCCTCCTCCTATTTATACTTCTCCTAACAACCGACTAATCTCACTTATTGACTATTTGACCAGCCCCACAATTGACTAATTGACCACCGGCCCCACTCTTATCTAATCTATATGTGTAACATTTTCCCAGGTTGCATTGCGTCCTTTATGATATTTCCTTTGTACTTTAACCAACAAAACCTCTTTATTTCTCAATCTTATAATTGCTCGATCAATTATCCTTTCTGGTTGTTCCACATATGTCAGTTTTTCATTCACTCGAATCTCTTCGAATAGGACTTCCAACACTTCCTCAAGTTGGATACGTGGAATATATATGTATCTTTGTAGCTTAGCTGGGATTTCTAACCAATAAGCCACTTCTCCGACCCTTTGAATTATTTGAAAGGGTCTATATAACGAGGACTCAACTCTCCTTGCTTTCGGAATCTAATCATTACGAAGACAAGTAGGAGTATCTTTCTCTTATATCTTCATTTTCCAAGTTGTTACTTGCTTTTAGTAGTAATTTCATTGCATCTTAACTCAATGAACTTCCTTACTTCATAGCTATTAAGTTACCTTGTAATTGGTTTTTTTCTTTTTCTTTAATATAACTCAACCTTTCATCGAGCTTTGATTATTTACTTTTTTTTTCATTTCTTCCTAGGCCAAACATTTTCTCATGTTTGATAAATGATATACATGAAATGCATTAGGTATTCTTTGTAGGCATTGATGGGAACTCCATATATTTGGGTCTCTTTTGTTTGCATATCTTTTCTATCGTTCTGAGTAACCTTCTACTTTTAATGAATTTGTTTGAATTGAACTATACAAACCATGTATGTTTGACACCCCTTTTATTTATCATTTTGCTTTAATGAGATTTACCAATAGTATTTACGTTGTCATTCGATTACCATAATCGTGATCTTTTGTCCTTATCGAGGTCATGATCACAAGCACATTTTTTTATCACATGCTTTAGTAGCCCACAACTAGTCCATACCCGCTATGATAACTCTACAAACACCATAAGCATCTAATCGAGTTCTATCTTATTTATCATATATCATATATTTATCTTCTCAACTCTTGCTCTTTATAAATGTAGTCACAACAATTTTCTTATATGTTTTCGCTGCGCTACTATGATATTGTGTAGATCATGACTTTTCCATAATTATTGTCGAGGTTTTTTTTTCTCTGCAATTTCTTATAATTGCTATAAATACCTTGAGCATACGAAGTACCAACTTTCTTGTAATTTATTATACCAACTTTCTTATAATTGCTATATATATCTATACCAAGTACTCACCAGATACTTGTCACCCTTGATGCATTATATGCCTTATATAAAATCTTATACATGAAACTAGGTTTATATAGTAGTTACCATTGCTTTACCATTCAACTTCGTGTACCATCTATAGGACAAAATAAGAGTTCGTTGTGCTTATGAATCTACTTTGGGCGAGTCTTAAGATCATATCTTTTCTAGTAATTGAACATTGTCTTTTTTGTTCTCGTTCGACATTATTCTTTTGTTTTACCATTCAATGCTTCAACCTCAAATTATATTTATAACCTCAATCATAATCTGAGTCATCTTATATGATCAGACTAATTCACATAAATTGTCGATCAATTTACTGCATACCACATGTATGCTCTGAATTCCAAGAACACAATGTTGTGCTTATGTGCTTACTCACATATTCTATGTGTATATATCGGAACGTCCACACATTTCTTAACATCTCGTACCTCGAAAAGGTAACTTTAATCCATGGCATATTTAATTTCCGTCTCCTCCTTTGTCAATCAGACTTAATTGATTAAACTCGGTTGCAATAACTCTGATCCCATCTCGACTTGTCGTCAAATGTGTCCTATATCTTTTCGTATATACGTTCTTACCCACTGTGACATAGCCATACCTTAGGTTAATCCTTACACATTCGGAAGTAGACGTTTTTTTTACTTCCTACATCTTGTCGATGCTACCACGCCCTAGGTCTTTATGTATTTGACAACATACATATTTGAGTAAACTACGATTTTCGTCCTTGTGGTTTGTTATTTATAACTATTTTCGTCCTCGGTCTTTAAAATTTGCTTTTATCATCATTATGGTTTACATTTTGTTTCTTTTTTCGTCCCTCCAACAAAATCTATTAAAAAAGAAAAATAAATCAAGGGTATTATTGTCTTTTTACTTATCATGTGATTTTCTATTATAAAAATAAACCCACCCAATAAAATCACTCCAAGTGTTTTGTCCTTTTTGAAAAACCAAACCACCTACCCCTCTTATGTAAGAATTAAAGGTAAAACCCATCCCCACTTTGTTGTTTACTTGTATATAGTTCATCTTCTCCGGTGATTAACTAAAACCAAATAAACCACAAAACTAAGAACATTAACTTGGAAATTAAGAAACATTCAATCTAAAATTAGATATTTTGATTTCTTAAAAAGCAATTAAAAATTTTATACGAACTTGGATCTTGATGCCCACATTATCACCAGGTAATTGCTTTTGGTTTGTTCTCAATTCCTATTTCTAAGTTACCTGCTTTTTAACCTTTTTATTCTAAATCACAAATATTTGCTCCTCACCAACATCATCTTTCCTATATCTTTGTTCTCCCATGGATCCAACTATACCACCACCATCTCTGCCAAAAAAACCCAGGAGATTTTCATTGTGTAAAACCAAAAGCAAAATCAATGGAAAGATTGAGCATCGATAACCAAAAACAAATAGATAGCCAAAACCAAATCAAAATCAAGATGAGGTTGAAGATCGAGATTGGAGTGGTGTAGTTTGGGATCGGAGCGGTCGTGAGGGCAGGGGGAAGAAGACATGTTGAGGAGAGAGAAGAAAGTGTGGGAAGAGATCAAAGGGAGGACACGACGGTTCGTGGTGGTGGTGGCCGTTGACATGGTGGTGGTATCACCGGAGATGTAGGGGAGAAGAGAGGAGAAGGTCAGCGCTGAAGGTGATGCTTGAGATCCTGAGAAGTTCTCTTGAGTCTTGAGAATACATATGTATGTATAATAATCATGAGTAAATATAAATATAATATATTATGGAATATATATAATATAATATAATAATATTATTGTTTAATAAAAAATTAATTAAAATAGTATAAGACTAAAATGCCCTTAACTTAACATCTGAAATCTAACAGAGTTGGTCTCAGGGATGAAAAACGAAATGAAATAAAAACCATAAGGACAAAAAAAGCAAATTATAAAGACCGAGGACGAAAATAGTTATAAACAACAAACCACAGGGACGAAAATCGTAGTTTACTCTACATATTTTCTAACATAAGATTGTCGATGTGCCAAACTCGAAGCTTGGTCCTTGCATATTCGACCACAAACCACCATCTTTGGTGTTGCTTGCAATCCCATCCTTGAAACTCACGGATTTCATCCTAATAACTTAGGCAAACTTTTGAGAGTTCCTATACACTTACCTTGCCAAGATCTACCAGAGCTTGCTTCTACCCCATATATTTTATTTTATTTTATTCGAGTTGTTTCTTCTCTATTCTCTTTTAGTATGGCTGGTAAAACATTACTTAAAAGTGTTTCCATATCATGGTGTCTATTTATGTTTTTAACCCTTTCGTTCTTCTACCAAATATGGTTCATTTGACTTGTTTAAGCTTGATTTGTGCATTTACCCTTTGATTAATCTGATGGATTTAAGAGGTCGTTTTTTTAGAAAGTAATATGCTTTTTAGAATCTTTAAAGCATAATTTGATGTTTTAGGCTCTATGTAAACTTCTATTATATTTCTTAATAAGTTCTCGACACTTTACAATAGTTCACTATTCAACACTTAAGTACACAAATTAATTATGCATCTTAGCATGCTTTACATACTTCATTACATTACTTTTGATGGCTATCAATCATAATACGGAAGTTTTTTTTTTTCACAGTTGCCACGCCATAGCTTCTACAATATTCATCTTCAACTACCCTCTCTTTTCTTCTTTCCAAATTATATGCTTAAATTTATTGGGTTTTCTACTTAGTCTCGATGAATTTGGTACTTATGCAAGCTTTAATAATCATCTAACATACTTACAAGGTTGTAGAATAGGTTTAGAATATTTTTTTTTTCACAAAATAGCCCCTGCTGGATCATACCCTTCTGGCTCATGGCATTCTGATTCAGGCCTTTTTTGCCCACAACCTCCTTACCAACAACTTTTTTTTTTCCTTTTTAGTTTTTCCTCATTTTTCTATATAGGTTCAAGTCTTTTTAATACCTTAACGTAAGTCTTTTGATACTCATTCATACAACATGCTTCCAAAGATTTTATACTAGGTTAGAACTTGAAATAGGGGTGTGGAGTGCACACAAATATTGCCTCTGGTCCTTAACTTCAAAAGCCTCTGGTCCTTAAGTTCAGGAGTGACACCAATCTTGGTAATATCCCACTATACACATCATACTTAACTAGACTTCCCCTTTTTTACGATACATTCATCATTTCAGTAACCCTCAACTTGTTTATTTGGTCCCTCATCCGTCCTAATAGTTAACTTGATCCATCGGTTTTCAATTTCCGCGTAGACTTTGAGTTAGAAAATTTTCAAATCCCTCAAAAAAAAGTTGGCTCTGATACCAAGCTTGTAACATCCCTCGTTTCCGCCTCTAAAACGAGACCTAACGAAGGGTGTTACGAACTGAGTCTCAACCATTTATATAGAAGTGAGAGAAGACATTAGAAAATTTGCGGAAACAAAACATAGTTTATTTTATTCAAAACATTCCACGATGGATCATAGTTACAGAGTACATATTTTTCTTCTAATAACACATACTAAGCTAAGTTATAAAAACCAAAATATACAAACCAAAACAACACCCGATTAAATCACGAAATGAAACTTTCGATAATCCCATCGAGACTTCCTTTTCACCTCTCAAGTAATCTTGTTTACAACTGAGATACATATTTATAATTTTAAGCCATTGAATGACTTGTGATTATAAATCTCATTTAAATGCATAAAATATTTAGAAAATCAATTCATAGCCTCAAATAAGCTATTATATCATGTATATGCATGTAAACCATTTAAACATTTAAGATTTCCAGATTTAATCTCTCCCGGTGGGTGTCGTCCCTTTCCGGCTTGTATTCGGAACCCTTCGTCAAGGATCCGGGACCGTTTCTTCGACCCGTTACCGCGGTTATACCATCTCGGTGGTTCTTATTCCACCAGTGATCAAATTTGTTTCTTTATCATGCGTTTTAAAAATACATATAACATGTTATACACAACTATGTCATTAAAGGCTGTCCATATTGTTTATAATAACCAAATATGAATAAAATTTCATGAAAACATGTACACAAATATGTATCTCAGGTTTGAGGATCAAACCAAAAGAAAAGATGTAATCACCTTGGTTTTTGGCTAAATGACTCTAATTCTGTAGCCCTCTATCCATGCTTGCTAATCTTCTCTTTCTTTTCATAAAATATGGAATTATATGTGTGTGTGATTATTTTCTGTTGGAGAAAGAACTTAAAAGAGACAAAAGAGGCTCATATTTATATTAAAGGTTAAGGAGCTTGGAACTAGGTTAGTCACTAGTTGATGTGGCCTCCTCCCATGCACCATATGCCACCAAAGAACACCTCAAACTGCCACTAACGGCCCCTTTTTTCCAGCCCCTTTTCTTTTGTCTTGAGTGCATACAACACCTTTATTTACATCCCCTTTTTTTGTTTATTAATACATAATAATTCTTTTATTTATTTATTTTTATTAATATCTAACAACTTTTTTTTTCCTGTTTTATTAGAATTTCAACAGCTATGTTACTTTTTTTTTATTAGTTTAAAATAGGCTGTTACACAGAGTGCGAGAGGGAATTACGGAAATAAGTAGCATGAATTATGCAAAGCTTAATGTGAAGCTTAGGGAAAGGAAGCGGTAGATGCAAAGGCTAAAATATATGTTGGAAAGGATGACTAGGAAGATGATCAAGAGTTCTTTTTTTTTTGTCAAGTGAATTATGCGAAGCTCAAAACATCGAATGAAATAATCCAATAAATCCAGGTAGTGTTTTCTTATTATTCATATATTTAATTGGTGAGTTGTAAGAAAAATTCATAGTTCAAATGCTTGAAGAATGAGAAGGAACAATTTAGTGGTGTTCATTCTTTTATGTCATGGTTAGTTTATGGTTGTCAGTGGAACTAACGTGTCTAAAATCATGCTAATGTATATCTTACGTACAATTTGATCTTTGACATCATACCTGTTACATTGAGCATCTTTCACTCAAATAAATGTAACTGTTTCCCCTCTAAGTCTAAATAATTTATGTCCTGGAAGACTTTTCTATTAGTTAATCTACATGTTCCTCATAAATTTCTACATTTCCATCAATCGGGAATGGCTCAGACTAACAAAAGTCTACTGTTGTTTTTGCCTGATTTCTGGTTGTTGGATTATGAAACCTGAAAATCACAAATGGAATAACACGCAAGTATACATGCTAAACCACTATCGTTTGAAACAAGTAATAAAGTGGTACAAAGTACCGGATATCGATCCACAGGGACAGGAAAGTAAGGATTTCTAACAAGTCAAAGTTAAAGTAAGATTTCAGATGGTGACTTCGAAGGAATGATCTTTGAGTGAGTTAACAACTTTGAAATTGGTTTATAACAGTAAAAGAAATGCATGGGTGTAAGTTAAGGCCGGAGTTTAGCAACAATGTGTTTAGGTAGATTGCTACAGCATGATGCTGCAGCATTGGTTCTCGACCTCACTACTAAATCGATCAGTCATTTTTCAAGGTTCAGACGAGACTATGTACCGCCAGTACCATGCATTCGAGTAACCCAACCTATGTCGTACAAATCTTACTGTTCTTTTCATATAGTTTACAATCTGTTAAGATTGATACGGTCATCATAACCACTACAACACTTCAGTGTTCTAAAATTTACGTTGGCTTGCATTCAAGTGCAACTCATCTAAGTAGAACAACATACGTCACCTTGTCAAGAAATACTTAGTTGAAACTTAGAAACAAGGGGTGAATAATAAGGTTGACAACCAATAGCGACATCAATCTTCCACTACCACAAAGGCATTTATCTCCCAACCTTTACTTACACCCAAGCTAGGGATATTAGCCCATCATCGCTTGAAAATAAATACAAGACATAATATTAAACTTGAAATACAAATGCATGAACAATAAATACGAAAAGCTTTTAGATTAAAACTAATAAAGATGACAATAATTACTAAATAGCTAGATGAACTATTTAGTTGGTTCTCTTGTCAAAGAAACCAAAAGTACAATAAAGTAAAGAGTTTAAAAACTAAATATTACTTGCAAGAGCAAGCAAATGGATGATAAAAGCTGGAGTTTATGCTCCTATTTATACAAAGGGAGAGAGCATCTAATGTCACTTATCAAAGTACAAAGATTCCTTTGTCCAATGGTTAATACCCAACATACAAAAGCTTTGCAAGATGCTCTCCTAACATGACCACCTCCATGATGATATTCCTCTGAAGATGCCCTCCAACCTGAGCCGGAAAGGATGGACTTGTGGTTGGAATCTGATTCCCTTGCAAAAAGTTTATGAAGTGACGTCTTTGTTTTGTAGTGACTGTGAACATGCTGTAGCATCCATGCTGCAACAACCCAAAATGTTACAAAATCTCCTAAATTAGCACAAAACAGAATCTATTCCTCCAACTTAGCTCCAACCAAATTAAAGAAATGGTAAAAACAAACTAAAAGACTCAGTTATGGTGGTTGGGAGACTAAAATAAGAGAAAATACAAAGATAATAAGTGCTTAGAATGTGATAAATTATCCATTTATCAATTTCCTGAAGGGACTTCCTCTTAATTTAACACCAATTTTGTATTCTGTCAACAGTATCATCACCAAACAGTGGATTCTAAATTTCTAGCGCATATGCACATGTCCTATTATTTAACACCAAGTTAAATATTAAGGTATAATTCAGTACTATCTTCAATCACTGAAGCCTACTAAAGATTTCTTCCATTTTCTAATTGCCCACTTACGCACACACATATATTTGTTATTAAGAGCATTATTCTTTTGCAAGTAGATGGAAGCTTTTGGATATATTTTCTTAGTGTTGGGTTTTTCCTTCGTTGTATATTATGCATGCAAAATACATTTCTCTATCACATTTTGCTTATATTATAAGTTAATTGTTTTATTCCTTATTTCTGCAGGTCAAACCTGAAATAATTAGCTGGTCTCCACGAATCATTGTTTTCCATAACTTTTTAAGCGCTGAGGTAAAATAGTTTAGACTGTTCACCATGTTTCTATGGGTTAACCTTTGCTGAACAAAGTCTTTCAAATCTACATCAACCTTAGAGTAGCCTTTTTATATTTATGGTCAAAGCCGAGCATGCAATCAAATTAATTTAACTTTGGTAAATGACCTAAATTTTACCTTGTAGATTTTCCTTCAAAATATTTAAATCTAAAGTTGAATAAGGTAAATATTTATCCTATGAAATTGGGAATAAACATGACAGAATTTGGCAAGCCTTACTTTGCATGATGAGTATCATCTTCCAATGTGTAGCCTCAATTTTGGGATAGGAAACAAGTATAGGAGTCTAGCTTCAGCAGGTTTTTGTGAATTTTATGGTGAAAGAACTCCAGAGTTAGAGACCCTGAATGATCCATTTCCTAGCGGTTGGAGCAACATTATATATACGTGCCTATGTTTTCTATTATCCTTTTACACTTACTTTAGTGCTCTATAACTTGTCCTGGTGGCTCGTCTCATACTCTATGTTTGCGCTGTGGTCAATACTATTATTGTCACACTATTCCAGAAGCACTCTTCCCTAATATAATAGGACGATTCTAGATTTGAACCCTAGCCCTTCAAAATGGTCGCCTTGATGTCTTGCCATCAGTGAATGCTATATCTTGTGCACCACCTCTTTCAACCTCGACAGGATGTTGATACATGTGTAATATCCCTTTCTGTCATCACCGGTACTTTGTTGAGTTTGACAAAGAATGACGTGGTTGTTTAAGCTTTGCATGGTTGCTGTGCTGTCAAGTGATTGTCACACAGGTGTCAAGGTCATATGATAGATTGATGACAGTTGTCTGAATTTCTATGTTGAGTATTTGGTCTCACCAAACTGTTTATTATTCTGATTAAGTTGTGACTTGCAATCTCTTTGACATCATGCTTTGATGTCCTTTGGAGTTGCAAGTCATCTGGGTCATTGCTGGTCAGAAGGTAGATATTTGAAAATACATCTCCGTCCGATACCCAATTGGGTTGGTCTTTGTTTTCATTTACTTTTAAATGGTGTTTTTTTTTCAGGAAGTATTTGAGTGGTTGGAGCGTTGTATCAAAATTGTATTTGTTTAATAATCAATTTCAAAGGTTATTAGGAGTCCTACAGTTCCATTTTGTGATTTGTTGGACCTTTTTTAGTTTCAGTTTTCTTAAACTAAATAGTTATTAGTGCTTGGATGTTTCAAGGAGGTATAACGCTAGCTGCTTGTGAACTCTTGAATATTTATGACCATTGTAGGAATGCGATTATCTTCGAGCAATAGCCAAGCCCCGTCTTCAGATCTCAACAGTCGTGGATGCCAAAACAGGAAAGGTATGTTAGAAGTTGGGATATGGTTTGTTTATGTTGAGAATCAATTATCGCTTCCCTTTAAGTGAATTGGTTGCTGATTTGAATTTGATAGTTTGTGGAGAGTTTGCAATTATTATCAGGTTGTAACTATCTACCAATGAAGTTTGCTTAATTCAGATTCCAGAGCATTGTTGCTAACATGCTATAATACTATAGTCATTTTTGACTAATTTCAGTGTTAATGCTTCGATGGTTAATATTAATGCATCATGTACGTGGCTTCTTTCAAGCATGATCTAAATACTGAAACTGCAGCCAAGTTGCCATAATAGTCGAGTGTGCATTTTCTCTCCCTGTCAGACTCAACTATGAACACTTGATCACTTACATGAGCTTTCACATGTCTAGGTGAATCTTAAGTGCTCAGTCAACTAAAATAACATATAGAGTTGGAATGGCTTCTAACTAACTTCTATGGACACTATGAAATTGTTCGTTTATCACAAACTTTGCCCTATATGCCAATCACTCCTAAGATTTTGCTAAAAAAACAAATGAAATGGATGATTGCCCAGTATTATTCCTTCAGCAAGGGCAGGGCATGCAGAACAAGAAGACAATAACTGTAGTTAGATCAAATTATTGTTTAATTTGATCGTTATTTGAAGACAAAGATAAGTGTAAAGAAACCCAAATCTTGTTGTCAAATATGTAATTTAGCATAAAAAAATTTGACACATAATTGCACTGTTCAATTGTAAGGCAATTTTGTGATATGCAAAATGGAGCGTAGGTGTTTTTGTGCTAAAGTACTACTACAGGTGTACCTTTTGATTTGGAACAATGAGGTACTTTTGACAATTAATAAAGTTGATTATATTTATATATATTAGGGTTCTAAATAAGGTTTAAAATGTGTTAATGCCATTGATGAGTAAGTGAATATATAAAGTATGCATGGGCTTTTGGGCCAACTTGGAGAACAAGAAAGATAAAGCCTAACGTTAACTTCATTTGTCCACCAAGGATATAGTCACCTTATTTGTAGCGCTTAAGTAGACACAAGGAATAGATGGACCGGAGGGGATATGGATTCTCAAATCGACGACTAATCATGTGCCTCAAGGTTAGGATCCTTTCCTCCCCATGATTGCTCTTCCTCCATTTTTCTCCAACTTCAAAGATGGCATTAACACCTATCATCTATGTCCATCCTATCATCAAATGGTAATCAACCCCATAGGCTTCATATATATCTGTACCAATCAAAGATTGTCCCTTCTACTTTGAAGTTAATTTAAACTCCAAACTATTATGGACTTCCATTATTGTACCTTAAATTTACGGATACAGCCACAAATGTTCTATTTCATCTTGTCTATGTGTACCCGTTGCTCAAAGTTCAAAGAAAGTTTATGTCAAAACGGTTTCTGGTGTGCACTAGACTACTAGTGTTTTAATTAAAATAAAGTTTCAAATTATTGCACTAAAATCATGTCCAGGCATAGTTTGACACATCCATTTCTTTTGTCTTAAACACCAACGGTGTTGTTCGTTAACTCAAAATCTTGGAACCTATTTGAGATTTTCTTAATTGACTTTTACTTGGTCCTTTTCATTCCTAAATCTAAGCAGTACCGGTACACAACATGAATTAATCGTATTTGAATGTACTTAAATATTTATGCTAAAAAATTGAGTGGTCTCAAAATCCCACTTTGCTTTTTGGCTTATATTCATGTGCACATGATCCTATTCCAAAAATGTAAAATCAATGTTGTTCCCGATGTCGAAATCAATTCCAAAGAGAGAGCAAGTCACTTAAGGAATGGTATAAAATCAACATTGTTCTCGATGTCAATGTCCATTCGAAAGAGAGACCAAGTCACTTAAGGAATGGTATAAAATCAACATTGTTCTCAATGTCAAAGTCCATTCGAAAGAGAGACCAAGTCACTTAAGGGATGACAATTGAGAACTATGTAATAGTAAGCATCTTTCTCTAGCATAGGCTAAAAGAAACCACAATTGAGAACTTTGATTGATCAAAACCCCTCCGGCTTCCTTGTTATAATAAATTTGAAGATATAATAGGTTTCTTCTTTTGTTATACAATTGTATCACTTGATCCGTACGTTCTTTGTATACATACAACTCTAATATTCAACTTATGTGGAAATGCGGCAAATGCCTTCTTTTGTTAGTATATAAGATTGCGTCGGGTGCAAGTTCCTCCAAATAGTTGGCATAATTTTCAAACCATGGCTTGTGGATAGTGATGTAATGATGGCGTAGTTTTCCATTTGGAAATTCCTCATAATTTCCTCTTCTACGTAATGCCATTTTCTAACACTACTCGATGGTTGGCGACTAGGTTTCTCGTTCCCTTGTTATCTTTGATGTTGTAATTTTGGTTGGTTAATTGGATCAATTCATACATGGTTGGCAAATGGCAAGTGATGATTCTACATTTATTTGTTATTGTAGAAAGTCTGAACTTGCAACAATACTTGAATATCTCGAGACCTCAGAAGGTCCTTAAAACTATTCTAGGATTTTTAACATTTCTAGATCAATTTGTGAAAAGGATGTAATATCGTTATAGAGGTAGACTAATTTGTTCATTGAGAAGTATTTTGCAAGCAACTTTATGCCATATTTTCCCAAGTAGCAGTTGAACATGTAGGTAAGGTACTCAACCAACTGTTTGCCTTGTTACAACATGAGTCGGAGCAATCATAGACAAACTGCATCCTTAAACACTCCACATATTTTAAAAATCTCATCAAATTTCCAAACGAAATGTTATTATGAGCATTTGGGTCCTCAGTTGCTTCACGCTACTACTAAATTGGTTGAATTTTGTCTATATGAAAACCAACTCAATTTCATATTTTTTTTCCGATATAGTAGTCCTTCAGATGCTTCTTGCAGTCCCATCAATAGTGGGTCTCATAGAGTCCCTTGGTACTTGATAAGTGTGTTGTTTGCCGGTTATCTCTTCTTAAAGTCTTTCCTCTAGGATCATTATAGAGTTCTCTCAATTTTTGCTGCTATGCAGCTAGTTCCTTTGATCATCATGAAGTACGATTTCTGGATTGAACTTCTTAGCATATGTGTACCTAAAATCCAAAAATGACAAACATTAATAGTATGCAACAATTTTAAAACATACAACTCGAAGTAATTATTTTTGGACTACAGTCAAAATATGTATTTGGGAATCGGATGTATTTAAACTTGTTAGAATGTAAAATATGTAATTACTTTACTTAGGCCCAATTAACTCGTGGGCCCTTAGGGTTTTCTCTTTTAGGGTTTCCTTTTTTCCTAGCTTTCTTGCCTATATATATATCACTGTACTCTATCATTGTATTTACAAGTTAAGCAATAATATAATCACTGATTACATGGTATTAGAGCTCGGTTTCGTGACAAACACTGTTTTCGCGGATCGAACTTTCTGCATCGTTTTATTTTTCTCTGGTACGTTTTTGGATCTTTTTTTCTCGCCGAAGTTTTGTTCGTTTTTTTGGATCGAAAATTTCTATTCGTTTTTCATCTCTGTTCGTCGGGTTTTCTGGCACTGTGAGTGCATTGTTCGTTTTCATCTTTGTTCGGCGGTTTTCTTACACCCTGTGAGTGCATTCTTTTCCAACTTCGACGTTTTCTAGTTCGTGATTTATTGGAAGATGACGGGAGAAGACAAACCATCTGGCTGCAATAGTGGTCCACGGGTACCCGAGATTCTTCCAGTAAATGTGAGACTCACCGACAACAAGCTTAATGGCTCCAACTTCTTTGAGTGGAGCAAGACCATTCGTATCTATCTCCGGAGTATGGGAATGGGCTCTCATCTCACATTTGATCCTCCCGATTCATGGTTACAAAGTGATGCTCGTTTGTACTTGCAGATTATCAATACTATTGAGCCTTCTGTTTCGTCTCTGGTTAGTCACTGTGAATATGTGAAGGAACTTATGGATTATCTTGATTTCTTATATTCTGGACAAAGTAACATCTCTCGAATCTATAGTGTGTGCAAGTCCTTTCATCGTGGAGAACAACAGGACCGATCACTCACTACTTATGTCATCGAGTTCAAGAAAGTTTATGATGAGCTTAACTCTCTTCTTCCATTAAGTGTTGATGTCAAAGCCATGCAGACTCAGAGGGAACAAGTGGCTGTTATAAGTTTCTTGACCGGCTTACGACCAGAATTCGACTCTATCAGATCTCAGTTCTTGAATGAATCTGCTATTCCTTCTCTTCAGGAAACATTTGCCCGTGTTCTTCGGAATGAGAATCTTCAGTCTTCTCAAACTTTGGATCACAACAGTGCTTTTGTTAGTCGAGGGGATTCCGTGGGGGCTTTCGAGGAGGATCTCGTGGGGGTCATAGAGGGGGTTCTAGAGGTGGCCACAGTGACCGACCAACTGACTCACGGGCTACTATTCCAGATTCTGATGATGTTGAGTGTTATTACTGTCATGAGTTCGGTCACACCAAGCATACGTGTAAGAAGCTTTTAGCCGAGGATCTCATCAGCACATGTGGCATCTGCCTCAGATAGTACTGTTACTATACCCGTGGAAGAATATGCTCGACTTTTAGGGACTGAGAATTCCACTGCTCCGACTGCTGCATTTGCTGAGACAGGTAACTCTAGTACATGCCTATTATCTTCTGCCTCCAAATGGGTCATTGATTCATGTGCACATGACAGGTAATCTCACTCTCTTCTCTAATTTCAATAAACACACGTCTCTATCACATGTCACAATTGCTGATGGGTCTACCCCACCTGTCCTTGGTTCTGACACCATCGATCTTACCCCGTCTGTTTCGTTATCTTCCGTTATGAGCCTACCCTAATTCTCGTTCAATTTGTTATCAGTCAGCAAAATTACCTGTGCTTTAAATTGTTGTGTCTCATTCTTTCGTGATTTTTGTGTCTTTCAGGATCTGTCGACGAAGAGGATTATTGGTAGGGGCGGGAAACCGACGGCCAATACATATTTGAACATCAAATACCTTACTCTTTGACTTGTTCCAACTCATCGTCTCCGCTTGAAGTTCATTGTCGATTAGGTCATCCTTCTTTACAGAATTTGAAGAACTTGTGTCCTGAGTTTTCTTATTTAGCTTCTCTACAGTGTGAGTCTTGTCAGTTTGTCAAACATCAACGTATTCATTTAAGTCCTAGAGTCTGTAATAAGCGGGCCTCTTCCCCATTTGAGTTTCCATTCTGATGTTTGGGGACCATGTCCGCTCACTTCAAAACTTGGATTTAAGTATTTCGTTACTTTTGTTGATGATTACTCTCGTACTACTTGGCTTTACTTTATGAAAAATCGATCTGAGGTGTTCACCCATTTTTGTTCATTTTATACTGATATTAAAACACAATTTAAAGTCTCCATTTAAACTCTTCGTAGTGATAATGCTAAAGAATATTTGTCTCAAAACATTTTAGTCATATATGCTTCAAAATAGTATTCTTCATGAGTCTTCCTGTGTTGACACACCAGCCCAAAATGGGGTTGCTGAACGAAAGAATCGTCATCTCTTAGAGGTGGCTCGGGCTCTATTATTTCACATGACTGTTCCAAAACTTTTCTAGGCTGATGCTGTTGCTACTGCTTGTTTTCTCATCAACCGAATGCCATCTGTTGTTTTGGATGGAAGAAGTCCTTTCTCAGTTCTGTTTCCTACAAAGTCATTGTTTCCTGTCGACCCAAAGATCTTTGGTAGTACCTGTTTTGTCCGTGATACCCGACCACACATAACTAAGTTGGATCCAAAATCTCTGAAATGTGTCTTTCTTGGTTACTCTTGACTTCAAATATGGTATAAGTGCTTTTCTCCCACGCTTAATCGATACATTGTATCTCGAGATGTTACATTCCATGAGAATATACCTTTCTTTCCTGTGTCCACTCCTTGCAATCCAAGAGATAGCGATGATTTGTTGGTATATACCGTACCAGTTCCCGAATCTCCTATACTATCCGACTCGACACAGCATCAAGAGTCTACCTAACCACCGATAGTTCATGTGTATAATAGGCGGCAATGACCTATGTCAGATCCCGACCCTATACCATCTTCGTCATCGTCTGCAGATCCTTCTAATGATGATCCTTCTGCTTCAAGTGATCCACCACTTTCCGATACACAGGATCTTGATCTTGATGTTCCCATTGCCCTTCGGAAAGGTAAGCGCTCATGTACTTACCCTATTTCTTCTGATGTTTCCTATGATAAACTTTCTTCTCGTTCTCGCTTTTTGATCTCTACACTTGATTCCTTTTCTGTTGCTAAAACGGTCGGTGAAGCTTTGGCTCATTCTGGATGGCGGGATGCTATAATTGAATAGATTAATGCTCTAGATCATAATAATACATGGGATTTGGTGGAGTTACCTGCAGGTAAAAAGGCAATTGGATGCAAATGGGTATTCACTGTGAAAGTTAATCCTGATGGATCAGTGGCTCGTCTGAAAGTCCTGCCGGTAGCCAAAGGATATGCTCAGACTTATGGGGTCGACTACTACGAGACATTTTCTCCTGTGGCTAAGGTACCCATCCGCTTGTTTATTTCATTAGCCGCTACTTATGACTGGGTCCTACACCAACCGGATGCTGCATGGTGATTTACATGAGGAAGTTTATATGGAGCAACCACTTGGTTTTGTTGCTCAGGGGGAGTCTGGCAGAGTCTGTAAGTTGCGTAAATCTTTTTATGGTTTAAAGTAATCCCCTCGTGTTTGGTTTGGATGGTTCAATGCTGTAGTGACTGAGTTTGGCTTACGGAGGAGCTCTTATGATCATTCTGTGTTCTTTACTTCATCCCCTTCTGGATGCATTCTACTTGTGGTGTACGTTGATGACATTGTGATTACTGGGAGTGATGAGATTGGGATCAAGAAGCTGAAAGATTTCCTTGCGTCTCGGTTTCAATCAAAGGACCTAGGTCCTTTAAAATAGTTCTTGGGAATTGAAGTATCTCGTAATCGGAAAGGGATCTGTTTATCTCAACGGAAATATTGTTTGGATGTATTGAATGACTCTAGGATGATTGAAACAAAACCGTGCGAGGCCCTAATGATTCTGAACATGAAATTGAAAGCAGACGATGGAGATCTACTTGAGGATCCAGAAAAGTACAGAAGAATTGTGGGAAAGCTAAACTACCTGACCATTACACGTCCTGACATCGCTTTTCCAGTGAGTGTTGTAAGTCAGTTTATGTCATATCCAAGAACTCCTCATTTGGGAGGCCGTTAGACATATACTGAAGTACCTAAAGGGTGCCCCTGGTCTTGGCATTCTTTATCAAAATCACGGTCATCATGTCATAGAAGGGTTAACAGATGCCGACTATAATGGAGATCCTACGAATAGGCGATCTACGATAGGCTATTGTGTGTTAGTTGGAGGAAATCTAGTCTCGTGGAAAAGCAAGAAACAAAATGTTGTTTCCCGGTCAAGCGCTGAGTCTGAATATAGGGCTATGGCCCAAACCACTTGTGAGTTGATATGGTTGTGTAATCTGCTAAGTGAATTTGGGTTTGCTCAATCTAAACCAATGAATCTGTATTGTGATAATGAGGTGGCTATCCACATAGCAAATAATCCTGTGTTTCATGAGAGAACAAAACATATTGAAGTGGACTGCCATTTCACTCGTGAAAAGCTAGAAGATGGAACCATCTCAACTCCCTTTGTTCGAACAGGAAGTCAACTTGCCGATATCTTTACCAAAGCCTTACCTGGTTCGCGGATATCTTCTATCTGTAACAAGTTGGGCATGATTAATATCTATGCTCCAGCTTGAGGGGAGTGTTAGAATGTAAAATATGTAATTACTTTACTTGGGCCCAATTAGCTCGTGGGCCCTTAGGGTTTCCTTTTTTCCTAGCTTTCTTGCCTATATATATCACTGTACTCTTTCATTGTATTCACAAGTTAAGCAATAATATAATCACTGATTACTAAACTCTTTATTTTTTTTGGACTACGGTCATTTAATCGTTGATTTTATAATGTATGTTTAAACTTATAATTTTTGGACTGTAGGCATAAAGTGCGATAGGGACAAACCACATAAACCTATGCGGTGCGGTTTGACCCTAAACCACACCGTGAACACCCCTAATTAGAGTTTCTCTGATTCCATACTCGTGCCACTCTACTGTTGCTCCGTTTCAATCACACCGGCAATCAAGCTCTTCCAAAACCAAAGAAGATCAAACTCTCTTCCCACATGTGCCAGAAACTAAACCATTAGAATGTGTCCCAACTAACCTCACTCAGTCTCCAATCGATCCTTCAACCTAACCATATGATACTAACAGAAAATACACACCTCAACCCTCAAAAGGAAACCCTTGTCTATACCATGAAAAGGAAGCAGGACAAGGAAGTACAAGCCATACAATTTCTAACAGTGCCATGAGTTTCAATCCACTCGAACTTCTGAATCTCAAGGTATGCTTCCTAGTGAGTCTACCAATGCTAATAATCTAGATCTTCCGGTTGCTTTAAAAGGGGGTTTTGGATCCGTACTTCACATCCATTAAAGAATTTTGTATCTTGCAAGGGATTATCACCCAATTATCGTGCTTGTCTCTAGATTGGAAGAAACTCAGGTTCCACCTCTATTCACGATGCCTTAGATTTCCTAGCATGGAAGGCTGCAACATTTGAATAAATCAAGGCGTTGGAGAAGCACCAAGCAATGGATCTTCTTGGTGAAGTACAAATTTGATGGAACAATTGAGAGATACAAGGCGTGGTTGGCACTTGGCAGCTAAAGGATTCCCTCAATCATATGAGATAGACTACCAAGAAACATTTGCACCGGTTGCCAAGTTGAACACCATCAAAGTCTTGTTATCTATCGCTGCAAACCTAGATTGCCCATTGCACTAACTTGACGTGAAAAATGGCTTCCTCAATGACGATTTTGAAGAGGTTCATGGACATGCCACAAAGATTCGACTCACAGGCAAATCAAGGCAAGGTATGCAAACTCAAAAAAGTCACTCTACGGCCTAAAATAGTCCCTGCGGGATTGGTTCTTCGTCAAGCACACTTCTGACCTAAAGGTAACTGCCCTCATTGTCTATGTTGATGATATAGTCTTGAACGACAATGATCACGTAAAAGTTGGTCGTTTAAAACCCTATTGTCAAAGGAATTTGGGATTAAAGATCTTGGAAGTTTAAATTGTTTCCTTGGAATGGAAGTTGCTAGAACAAGAAAAGGAATCTTCATCTCAAAACGAAAGTATGTCGTTGATCTTTTGAAAGAAACAAACATGCTTGGTTCAGCTGCAATGCCAATGGATCCATACAACAAGGTAGGATCCAAACAAGACATGACTCCAGTAGACAAAGGAAGGTACCAAAGGCTTGTGGGAAAACTAATCTACCTTTCACATCAAGAGAACAAGAGAACACTCCAGTAAGTGTTGTAAGCTGTTGTAAGCCAGTTATGAACAATCCCACAAAGCAACACATGGAGGCAACATATTGACTTCTGAGGTATCTCAAAGGGACACATGGCAGGCAAAGGAATAACATTTATCAAAGGTGCAAATAGAGGTATAAAAGTATCCACTGATGTAGACTAGGGTGGGTTTCTCTTTGACTAGAGGTCTACTTCACGCTATTGTACTTTTGTATGGGGCAATCTAGTCACATGGAGAAGTAAGAAACAATCTATTGTTGCAAGAAGTAGTGCAGAAGCCAAATATTGGGCAATGACACACATAATTTGCAAAGGGATGTGGCTTAAGAGAGTTCTCAATGAACTCAAAGTTGAGACTTCAGAGTCAATAAACTCATGTGACAATGAGACAACTAATCGGACAAAGCATATCGAGATTGATCGACATTTCATAAACGAGAAGATTGAAGCCAAAGTTATTAGTATGGGATACATGCTGTCACAACAACAAATTGTAGATATCCTTACTAAAGCTCTTCAAAGATTGATATATGAAAATTATGCTCCAAGATGGTTTGATATATATTCCCCAGCGTGAGAGGGGGGTGTAGAGATGTTCAGTATTCTTAAAGATACTTGGTCTCCCTGTAAAATAGGGATTATTATGATTTTGGAGATTAGGATAATATCTCCTAGTAAATTAGCTGTCATGCTTATCTCCTTCCTAGGTTAGGAATCATGCCTCCTTTCATGGATTCTTTATATAGCCTTTGTACCTCCCTCCTTTGATACAAGTGAAATAAAAGAATTCCACATATTGAAAAACGGATCCCTGACAGAAGAGCTACATACTTGACAAGCAGTTTTACAACTAATTGCTCCAATGAGTATACCTGTTAAAGCATTGTAGGATTTTAAAGACCGGGCCCATTCACCAAGAGTCATATGATTGGTTAGTTACCAACTAACTTGGATGTTATTTGAGAAATAAATCAGAAGCAATTAAAACTATTCAGAATGCATAAATTAAACTAAATTATCTGCAATGCATATATGAAACAAATGCATGTGGTTGGGGATTGCATAGAGACAAAAAATATATGCTAGTAAACATCTGCTTAATAAAATACCATGATGGCACCTACGAATTAACCGGTTTTAATAGATCAATTAAATTTCTGAAAATTGACATTGTGCACCTGAGGGTTTTTTTTTTTTTGGAAAGGGTGTCCTAAGCTATGCCTAGACTAATCCCTTGACAAATTATGACTGTAAGACATCCGTCCTGATTAAACCTCAGTGGCCACAATTGTTGTGTACGCATGGATTCGAACGTTGGACAAATGGGATATTCCACCACATCCCCAGGGTCTTAACCAGTACGCCACAACCCTTGTGGTTTTGTGCACCTGAGTTGCATACGGTAAGAATCAGTTATTCAGTTTGCATCCTACCTGATTGTTTGCTTCAATAGGGAATCAAGAGTAATGTTCGGACTAGCTCAGGCATGTTTTTGAACCATGCAGAGAGGAAATATCCAATGATACAGGTTAGTATGCTCCATTTGGATTTCAGCTTGTAAGTGGTATGGCTAATTTTATTGTGTTGGCATTCCTATCTTTCCCCACCCAAGGTGAAGGATACACGTGTTTGTGTGTAGGTGGGAAAAGGAGGATATGAATCACCTGTCATATACTTGTGTGCCACATATAGTCCATTTTAGCATTTAGCAATTTTAGTACAATGTAACATTACCGTACCTTGTTTATTTGCAAAACAGGCAATTGAAAAACGAATTTCTACATATTCTCAAGTCCCAGTTGAAAATGGAGAGCTCATCCAAGTGTTAAGGTGGGTGCTTTGTTTGTTGAGTTTTCAAAACGCATATTATTCACAGGAATACTAATACATGTTCAGTATTAAGGCTAACATCTACAGAAGCACAGGTACGAACCAAATCAGTTTTACAGACCCCATCATGACTACTTCTCTGATACCGTAAGTAAATTACTATAACTATGCGTTCTATGCATGATATCTGTTATTTAGTCTACTTTCTACCCAAGTTGTCCTTCCATCCTTTCACATGCTCTATAAGGAGAGAATATTTTTCCTTGCAGTTCAACTTAAAGCGTGGTGGTCAAAGAGTAGCGACCATGTTGATGTATTTAACTGATAATGTTGAAGGGGGAGAAACTTTTTTCCCTATGGTAAGAGTTGCATTCCTGCCGTTGCTTACATGTGTTCTATCTTATAAAGTAGATACAAAGTGTGTGGTTCTCCTAGATATTGGACATCATGGAGCTCACATATAATTTAACACAAAAATATTGGGATATGCTGAAAGCAGCCTCTATTTAATATTTGTGCAAATAAAAAGTTAATCGAAGAATCATACCTGCTTTGCTAGTATAATTAATAGATAATGTTACAGAAGATAAATATATTAGTAGCTATGTTATTATATTGGTACAAATGTAGTCTACATCATATTTTAGATACATGGTCTTATTGCATTCCTTTTTAGTTACTACTGAATCTAGAGAATACCATTTAAAGTTTAAAACGTCTTGAAAATTAAACATACTGGAGGCTAAATAATCATTACAGTCGTGTCCTATATTTCCATAATCTTCCAGGGGTCTTGGTAGCTGGCCAACATTTGTTTTCTCCCAATATTATGTACTAGATGACTTGCTATGACTAGTATGGACAAGAAAGTAAAGTCCAGACTCTAAAAACATCACATCAATCGATACAAAATATTGTTTAAGAAAAAGGTTGCAACAACGAGACCCCTTTTGAGATTTAGAATACCCTACAATGATACATATAGTTGCTGTAGCATAAAGTTTAGTAGTATTTGTTATCAAATTGTGCACATGCAAATACAACAAACAATCTTAGGTCATATTAAACTAAGGTGTGTTACGAAGAACAGTTGATATGGTATTTGGCCTTCTAAAATGGTTGAGGGCCCATGGTTTATAAGATAAGAAGTGCATCCCCCCAAAAAATTACGATGAATTAACATAGTGCATGTTGTATTTAACAGATGCCTATTTTTTACATTGAACAACTCTGTTTTGTTTCCGAGTATATGCTCGTGATGTCTCATGTAATAACTCCAAAAAATTCATATATATTGTAAATTCCCTTGATAAATACTTATTCACATTATCACTACGATGGTTTTAGTTTAGTTCCAAATATACTTTCGACTATAACACCAAAAAAAAGTAGAGAATATTTCAGTGTAAAATTTGAGTAGATAAAGGCTGGTAATTATAGAATAACATCAGCATAACTTAAAATATATCTAAAACCCTCTGAATGAAGAATTTTAAAAGTGTTAGAATGTAAAATATGTAATTATTTTACTTAGGCCCAATTAGCCCGTGGGCCTTAGGGTTTCTTTCTTCCTAGCTTTCTTGCCTATATATATATCCTTATACTCTTTCATTGTATGTAATAAGTTAAGCATTAATATAATCCCTGATTACATCAAAGCTCGTTTTTGTGACAAACTCTGTAACAAGTCGATTTTTTTTCTGGATCAAAAAAAAAATATTCGGTTTGTTTTTTCATCTCTGTTCGTCGCACCCTGTGAGTGCGCTGTTCTCTTTCGTCTTTGTGTTCGTTTTTGTCTTTGTTCGTCGTTTTTCTGGCACCTGTGAGTGCATTCTTTGTCCAAATTCGATGTTTTCTGGTTCGTGACTTATTGGAAGATGACTGGAGAAGACAAACCATCTGGCAACAATAGTGGTCCACGAGTACCCGAGATGCTTCCGGTAAGCTTAATGGCTCCAAAATTTTTGAGTGGAGCAAGACCATTCGTATCTATCTTCGAAGTATGGGAATGGGCTCTCATCTCACATCTAATCCTCCTAAAGGTAATGATTCCGATTCCGATTCCGATTCATGGTTACAAAGTGATGCTCGTTTGTACTTGTAGATTATCAATACTATTGAGCCTTCTGTTTCGTTTATGGTTATGTGAATATGTGAGGGAACTTATGGATTATCTTGATTTCTTATATTCTGGACAAAGTAACATCTCTCGAATCTATAGTGTGTGTAAGTCCTTTCATCGTAGAGAACAACAGGACCGATCACTCACTACTTATGTCATGGAGTTCAAGAAAGTATATGAGGAGCTTAACTCTCTTCTTCCATTAAGTGCTGATGTCAAAGCCATGCAGACTTAGAGGGAACAAGTAGTTGTTATCAGTTATGACTGGTTTACGCCAGAATTCGACTCTATCAGATCTCAGTTCTTGAATGAATCTGCTATTCCTTCTCTTCAGGAAACATTTGCCTCGTGTTCTTCAGAATGAGAATCTTCAGTCTTCTCAAACTTTGGATCACAACAGTGCTTTGGTTAGTTGAGGGGGATTTTGTGGGGGTCATAGAGGGGGCTCTAGAGGTGGCCATAGTGACTAACCAACCGACTCATGGGCAAGTATTCCAGATTCTGATGATGTTGAGTGTTACTACTGTCATGAGTTCGGTCACACCAAACGTACGTGTAAGAAGCTTTACCCAGACATCCAAGGAGCTCATCAGCACATGTTGCGTCAGCCTCAGATAGTACTGTTACTTTACCCACGGAAGAATATGTTCGACTTTTAGGAACTGAGAATCTCACTGCTCCGACTGCTGCATTTGCTGAGACAGATAACTCTAGTACATGCTTATTATCTTCTGCCTCCAAATGGGTCATTGATTAAGGTGTTTCAGATCACATGACAGGTAATCCCACTCTCTTATCAAATTTCAATAAACACACGTCTCCATCACATGTCACAATTGCTGATGGGTCTACCCCACCTATCCTTGGTTCTTACACCATCGATCTTACCCCATCTGTTTCGTTATCTTCCGTATTGAGTCTACCCAAATTCTCGTTCAATTTGTTATCTGTCAGCAAAATTACCCGTACTTTAAATTGTTTTGTCTCATTCTTTCCTGATTTCTGTGTATTTCAGGATCTGTTGATGAAGAGGATTATTGGTAGAGGACGGGAAATCGGCGACCTATACATATTTGAAAATCAAATACCTTACTCGTTGACTTGTTCCAACTCATCGTCTCCGCTTGAATCATTGTCGATTAGGTCATCCCTCTTTGCAGAATTTGAAAAAGTTGTGTCCTGAGTTTTTTGATTTACCTTCTCTACAGTGTGAGTCTTGTCAATTTGCGAAACATATTCATTTAAGTCCTAGAGTCTGTAATAAGCGGGCCTCGTCCACATTTGAGTTAGTCCATTCTGATGTTTGGGGACCATGTCCGATTACTTCAAAACTTGGATTTAAGTATTTCGTTACATTTGTTGATGAGTACTCTCGCACTACTTGGCTTTACTTTATGAAAAATCGATCTGAGGTGTTTACACATTTTTGTTCACTTTATGCTGAGATTAAAACACAATTTAATGTCTCATTCAAACTCTTCGTAGTGATAATGCTAAAGAATATTTGTCTCGAACATTTTAGTCATATATGCTTCAAAATGGTATTATTCATGAGTCTCCTGTGTTGACACACCAGCCTAAAATGGGGTTGCTGAACGAAAAAATCGTCATCTCTTAGAGGTGGCTCGGGTTCTATTATTTCAAATGACTGTTCCAAAACTCTTCTGGGCTGATGCTATTGCTACTGCTTGTTTTCTCATCAACCGAATGCCCTCTGTTGTTTTGGATGTGTTAGAATAACTAGTACTCTTTTTATATGTATAAAACAGGAGGGTGAACCCTCTATATATACAAGACAGAAACCCTAAAGGACACTTAGACAAGGCCTATGGGCCGTAGACCAATATACACTAAATATACAATTAACACTCCTCAAGTTGGAGCATAAATGTTAATCATGCCCAACTTGTTACAAATAAAATCTATTTGAGTTTTCAGGAGAGGTTTAAGTGAGGATGTCCGCAAGCTGAAAGTCTGTCTTAATGTGAATTGGTTGAATGGATGGAGGGTCTGCTTGTGTGCCTACAACTCGATCTTTGATAAGATGACAGTCAACCTCAATATGCTTCGTCCGCTCATGAAATACTTGATTTTTTGCTATATGAATAGCTGATTGACTATCGCAGTATAACCGCATCAAGTTATTAGAAACTACATCGAGCTCTATGAGAAGACGACGAACCCATATCATTTCTGATGTAACATCTGCTATGGCTCTATATTCTGATTCAGCACTAGATCTAGATACTGTGTGTTGCTTCTTACTCTTCCACGATACAAGATTTTCTCCAACAAATACACAATACCCGGTAGTAGATCGTCGAGAGATTGGGCAACCTGTCCAATCAGCATCAGAAAAACCAGATATCCGACCATCTCCTTCTGTAAAAGCACCCACACGACAATGCCCCTGATCAGAATATAAGATGCCAAGACCTGGTGTGGTCTTGAGATATCTCAAGACATGAAGAGCAGCATCCGAGTGTCCAGTGTATGGAGCAGCTATGAATTGGCTCAGAACACTGATGGTAAAGGAAATATCTGGTCGTGTGACTGTTAAATAATTAAGCTTCCCGACCAATCGTCTGTAGCGCTCAGGATCTTTCATCGGATTTCCGTCCTCTGGAAGGAGCTTCCTTGTAGGAAGCATTGGAGTATCAACGGGCTTGCAACCCAGTAAGCCACATTCGGTCAACAAATCAAGGACATACTTCCGTTGAGAGAGAAGTATTCCTTGTGGAGAACGAGATACCTCCATGCCAAGGAAGTACCGAAGTCGACCTAAGTCGCTTATCTGAAACTGCGACTGAGGAAACTGTTTGAGTTTGGCAATCCCGACCTCATCATCCCCTGTAATTATGATGTCATCAACATAAACCATTACAATAATCCTTTTGCCCTGCTGGTGTCTAAAGAACACAGAATGATCAGATGCGCTGCGGACCATCCCAAATTCTCCGATAACACTAGAAAATTGACCAAACCATGCCCTGGGAGACTGCTTAAGACCATATAAAGAACGGCTTAATCTGCAAACTTTCGAAGCCTCCTCCTCGACAATGAACCCAGGTGGCTGCTCCATATATACCTCCTCCTCAAGAACACCATTAAGAAAGGCATTCTTGACATCAAGCTGATGGAGCGGCCAATGATGAATGGCAGCAAGGGCAATACAAATACGGACAGACGGCATTTTAGCAACCGGTGAGAAAGTTTCATCATAATCAATGTCGTATGCCTGAGAATACCCTTTAGCAACTAACCGAGCCTTCAGGCGATGTAGGGAGCCATCCGGGTGTAGTTTAACTGTAAACACCCAACGACAACCAACAATACGTTTTCCCAGAGGGAGTGTTTCAAGATCCCAGGTATGATTAGCCCGGAGAGCCCATAACTCGTCTTCTATAGCCTGTCGCCATCCTGGGTGAGCTAGAGCAGTCGTCACATCTCTGGGAATTGGGTAGGAATCCAGGGTGCTGGTATAAGCTTTAGACTCGGGGGATAGGTGAGAGTAGGCAACACAATCCTGGATAGGATAACGGGTGTAGTGTTGAGGTTCTTTGCGAAAGGCAATAGGTATATCGGGAAATGGTGCTCCAGGAGGATCATAGATAGGAACATTAGGTGTAGGAGAGGTGGTATTAGGTATGGTTGTTGCTCGTAAGGGTGTTTCTGGTAACGGTGTGTCAGACTCATTTGTGGGAAGTGGAACTGAGGATGAACCAGAGGCATGGTTCGGTTGCGAATTAAGAGGCTCTGTTGTTTGATCCTTATGTCGTCGAGCATATGTGAAAAGTAACGGCGGAGGTGCTGCCGGTAGGTCCGTGGTAGCAGGTGTCGAAGCGTCTGAGACCGGAGGAACATAGGGTATAGCGGACACAGGAAAAGTGGGAATAAGGTGAGAGTCGGGTATGTCAAGATCAGGGAATGGATCGGAAATGGGATGGGAATGTTCGAGGAAGTAAGGGCAGGACTCATGGAATGTGACATCGGCACTAGTAAAGTAGCGGTGAAGAGAGGGACTATAACACCGATACCCTTTCTGGACTCGTGAGTAACCAAGAAAGACACAACGAATGGCTCGTGGATCAAGTTTAGTGAGTTGTGGACGATGATCATGAACATAGGCTACGCATCCAAAAAATTTGGGTGCAAGAGGAAAGGAAGTTCCGTTAGGAAAGAGTACAGAAAAGGGGGATTTACCATGAAGGACAGGTGTAGGCATGCGGTTAATCAGATACGCGGCAGTAAGAATCGCGTCCCCCCAGAATCGTTTAGGGACACGGGATTGAAACATGATTGTTCGAGCAACATCCAACAAATGGCGATTCTTGCGTTCAGCAACACCATTTTGTTGGGATGTATATATGCACGAAGATTCATGAACAATGCCGTGTGTTTTCAAATACAAAGAGAAGTCAGTAGAAAAATATTCCTTTGCATTATCGGATCGTAAAGTTTTGATTGATGAGTTAAATTGAGTTTGAATATATGAATGAAATTCGCGAAAAATGGTAAATACTTCACGACGAGATTTTAATAAATAAACCCAAGTAGCACGATAATAATCATCAATAAAAGTAATAAAGTATTGAAAACCCAAAGTGGACGTTGTAGGGCAAGGACCCCATACATCGGAATGCACGAGTTCAAAAAAAAACCCGACTCTACTAGATACTCTAGGGGGTAGGGACGTTTGGTGTGTTTACCAAGCTGACATGACTCACAATGAAAATTAATAGACGAAAGTGGAAAGTCCGGTCTCAGTTGTCTCAGAACTGCTGCAGAGGGATGGCCTAGCCGGCAGTGAGCCTCCCTTATACTAGAATCACATATGTTTGTTGTAGGACGTGGAGGTAAGGATAAACGGTATAGACCTCTTGATTCAAAGCTTGTGCCAATCAGTCGGTTCATCCCTAATTCCTGAAAAATACCGTGAATAGGAAAAAAAGGTTACAGAGCAGTTATTTTGTTTTGTAATTTGACTTACTGAACAAAGATTATCAGGAAAGTTAGGAACGTACCTGAATTGGCCGAGTTGGCGTGCGGAGTAGGGGAGATCGACTGGGAGACTAGGAGTTGCTGAAGTCGGTGATAGTCCTCATTAAGAGTGTAGGCTGGAGTTTGATCAGCAAGCTCACCAGTAGTGGCAATTCGAGCTTTGGGACGAGGAGGTGGTTGAGATCCAGGAGGACGATTCGAACAATTCCACTTCGTGTGTCCGAATTCCTTGCAATAGTCACTGAATACCACTTTCACGTCCAATACCCTTTTTTGGAAACACATGAGAACCTTGGCCAGTACCCCTACCAATAGAAGTATGCATGACAAGTGTGTCAGTAGTGATTGCATCCGGACCATACATTTCCCGTAACAGATGATACGTGGATGCAACAGAGGATGTAGCGGTAGGGTTGCTCAACAATAAGGGGCGAGCATTAGAGTATTTAGGTGACAGACCAACAATAAACATCATTACATCCATCTTGTCGTTCCGCTCCTCCTGAATCTTCAAATCAGTAGTGGGTGGAAACATGGTCCGTAGTTCATCCCGAAGTTTTGAGAATCGGGTAAAATAGTCGGTGAATGAAGAGTCACCTTGCTCGACTCTGCTATAGACTTGGACCACAGAATATGCATGAGATAGAGATTCCTTTGTTGAGAAGGATGAGGAAAGATGATCCCACATTTCTATCATAGTGGGAAAGTTTTGAGCAATGGTAAGTATTTGTGGTTCCATAACATTCCACAAGGCCATCTGAATTCCACTGTTATCAATATACCATTTCCGGAGAATCGGATCAGGAGGATGTTTAGTCAGATGATCTGATTTGTCTACGCTTACAAGACCTTTCTGAACAAATAAACTCCAAGAACTCCAATTACTAGAGTCGAGTTTCACAGGAATGCGTAAAACCGAAGCAAAGTTGATTGTACCAGGAGCAATTTGACTCCCTGGAGCAGATTCAGTCTTCTTTTCGTCTCCCATTGGACAATTACAGGTTTAAAACAAACTGAGGATTAAAGTGGGGCAGCCTGGCAGAAGAGTATGATAAAAGAATACCTCAGATGGTTCGGGACTGAAAAATACAACAGATGGTGGCCGGAGACAAATTCCGGCGACGAAGATCAGATCTGGACGACGGTGGCTAATCTGGACGGTGGCGGCAGCGGCAGATGTGGAAGGCAAAGGCAGCGGCAGATCTGGAAGACAAAGGCAGCGACAGTTCTGGACAAGGATGAGGTTCTGGACAGCAGATCTGGACCGGGACAGCGGCGGCAGGACAACGGCGGCAGATCTGGACGGGGAAAGCTGGACAGAGGCAAGTAGGGTTTCGGCGATGACGGTTAGGGTTCCGATGGCGGCAGCGATTAGGGTTCCATTAGGGCTCTGATACCATGTTAGAATAACTAGTACTCTTTTTATATGTATAAAACAGGAGGGTGGACCCTCTATATATACAAGACAGAAATCCTAAAGGACACCTAGACAAGGCCCATGGGCCGTAGACCAATATACACTAAATATACAATTAACAGGATGGAAGAAGTCCTTTCTCAGTTCTATTTCCTACAAAGTCATTGTTTCCTGTTGACCCAAAGATCTTTGTAGTACCTGTTTTGTCCGTGATGCCCGACCATACATAACTAAGTTGGATCTAAAGTCTCTGAAATGTGTCTTTCTTGGTTACTCTCGACTTCAAAAAGGGTATAAGTGCTTTTCTCCCACGCTTAATCGATACATTGTATCTTGAGATGTTACATTCCATGAGAATATACCTTTCTTTCTGGTGTCTACTCTTTTCAACCCAAGAGATAGCGATGATTTGTTGGTATATAACGTACCTGTTCCCGAGTCTCCTATCCTATTCGACTCGACACCGCATTAAGAGCCTACTAAACCACCGATAGTTCATGTGTATAGTAGGCGGCAACGACCTACGTCAGATTCCAATCCTATACCGTCTTCGTCATCGTCCGCATATCCTCCTAATGATGATCCTCCTGCTTCCTTCGAGTGATCCACCACCTTCCGATACACAAGATCCTGATATTGATGTTCCCATTGCCCTCCGAAAAGGTAAGCGTTCATGAACTTACCCTATTTCTTCTGTTGTTTCCTATGATAAACTTTCTTCTCGTTCTCGCTCTTTGATCTTTACACTTGATTCCTTTTCTGTTCCTAATCCTTTTCTGTTCCTAACACGGTTGGTGAAGCTTTAACCCATTATGGATGGCAGGATGCTATGATTGAAGAGATTTATGCTCTAGATCATAATAATACATGGGATTTGGTAGAGTTAACTGCAGGTACAAAGGCAATTGGATGCAAATGGGTATTCACTGTGAAAGTTAATCCTGATGGATCAGTGGCTCGTCTGAAAGTCCTGCTTAACCAAAGGATATGCTCAGACTTATGGGGTCGACTACTACGAGACATTTTCTCCTGTGGCTAAGGTACCCTCCATCCGCTTGTTTATTTCATTAGCCGCTACTTATGACTGTGTACTACACTAACTGGATGTGAAAAATGCATTCCTGCATGGTGATTTACATGAGGAAGTTTATATGGAGCAATCAACGGGTTTGTTGCTCAGGGGGAGTCTGACAGAGTCTGTATTGTATGGTTTAAAGTAATCCCCACATGCTTGGTTTGGACGGTTCAATGATGTAGTGACTGAGTTTGGCTTATGGATGACCTCTTATGATCATTTTGTGTTCTTAACTTCATCCTCTTCTGAATGCATTCTACTAGTGCTGTACGTTGATGACATTGTGATTACTGGGAGTGATGAGATTAGGATCAAGAAGCTGAAAGATTTCCTTGCGTCTCGGTTTCAAACAAAGGACCTAGGTCCTTTAATTCTTGGGAATTGAAGTATCTCGTAATCGGAAAGGGATCTGTTTGTCTCAACGGAAATATTGTTTGGATGTATTGAATGACTTTGGGATGATTGAAATGAAACCGTGTGAGGTCCCAATGATTCTGAACATGAAATTGAAAGCAGATGATGGAGATCTACTTGAGGATCTAGAAAAGTACAGAAGAATTGTGGGAAAACTGAACTACCTGACACTTACACGTCCTCACATCGACATCTCTTTTCTAGTGAGTGTTGTAAGTCAGTTTATGTCATCTCCAAGAACTCCACATTGGGGAAGTACCTAAAGGGTGGCATTCTTTATCAAAATCACGGTCATCATGTCATAGAAGGGTTTACAGATGTCGACTATAATGGAGATCCTACGAACAGGCGGTCTACGACAGGCTATTGTGTGTTGGTCGGAGGAAAACTAGTCTCGTGGAAAAGCAAGAAACAAAATGTCGTTTCCCGGTCAAGCGTTGAATCTGAATATAGGGCTATGGCCCAAACCACTTATGAGCTGATATGGTTGCGTAATCTGCTAGGTGAACTTGGGTTTGCTCAGTCTAAACCGATGAATCTATATTATGATAATGAGGTAGCTATCTGATACGACCCAAGCCAAAATCAGCTAAGGTCTGGACGAATCCAAACGTTTAGCCGAACTCTACCGATCTAGAGAATCGAGTGAAGAACAATTCTCGAAATTAACAGAGATGATTAAAAGAAAGTGAATAAGAGAATTGTAGAGGAAGAATGCAAAAAACGTTTATCGATGTCCAAAGAATTAAAAGAGAGGTATTTAAACTACTGAAAAGAAGACTTCTAAAATAAGGAAACTAAAATAAATGGAATGCATAATTAAATAAGGAAACTTTGCCTAATTAAAATAAGGAAACTCTCCATAATTAAAATAAGGAAACTCAAAGACTCCTAATTCGTATCATTGCCCTCCCCATGAGATGATCCTTGCCCCAAGGATCAAATGTAGGATACAACTTTCCATTTCCACATCCTCTCCCAAGTCGCATCTTCAGCTGCCTGATTCCTCCATTTGACAAGCCTTCCTTTAATGGTATTGTATGGTCGAATCCCGACCTAAAAGGGGGGTAACCCAACTGGTTCTATGAGAACATCACAGTAGGAGTTGATGAGGGTTTTTAATTCTGGATAAAGTGGGTTTAGGTGTTTGTTAGCCTGTATTTGGAAGTTGGGTAGAGGATTATTAGGGTGGATAGCTAGTAGTTGCATCATGGAAAGCTGCCCTTTTTGTTGTAACATCTTTCCCATCCTTGAATTACTCACCGTTTTAACTGTCCGACAGGTGGCACCCCGTAAGGTCACCTTCGATACATTGACTAGGAATTCAATTGTATGGTTCAAAAAGTCAAAATGAACCTTACCGAGCGAAGTAAACCATTGAACTCCCAAGACCACGTCACATCTTCCCAGGGGGTATTAAATACAGATCTGCCGTGAATGTAATAGACTGCATCTTCCACTGAACCTTCAATCATCGTATCGCACACTACCTTTCTCCCATCTCCCACTCTAACCATCATAGAAGGTTTTCGTACCAGCTTGTAATCAAGTTTTTTAGCTAATGCAACATCAATAAAATTACGAGTACTTCCCGTATCCAACAACATTTGTAATTTTTTTTACCATAATGACCGGTTACTCTCATCGTTTGGTAATCCGTGATACCTGCTAATGCATTGACAGATATTTGTGAGAATTCTTTGTCTTCTTCGTTTCCATCCTCCTCATCGTACTCTTCCTCCAAATCTTCCCATTCCGGATGATACAACTGAGGTTGTTTACCCTTACACTTGTGCCTGAATTCGTATTTCTCATCACAGGAAAAACACAAACCCTTCGATCTCCTTTCTTCAAACTCTGTTGGTGATAAGGTTTTTCGAGCTGGATTTGGTTTGAAGGGAGCTATAACTGGCTTTTGCAAATTATTCATAGTTCTGTAAGCAAAATTTTGGCTCCTTGTAGGGTTGGGTAACAAACCAGGCTTGTGAAGTGGGTTGGAAGGTGGTGTGGTCATGAGTGGTGGTTTGGTGGTCGGTCTAACCCAGGTTTTACTCAAGTTAGCCTCTTGAATTTTTGCTAGAGCATAGGCTTGTGAAATGGTTGTCGGGTTAAACATTCTTACCAAGCTTCTGATTTCTTTACTCAAGCTTGTTATAAAACAACTCAATGTATTAGCGGATGATAGTTGTAGCCTACTAATGATGCTGTCAAATTCGTCATGATATTCCTTCACAGTGGCAATTTGTTTTAACTCCATCAGTTCAGCCATCGGATCATCAAATGGTTCCTCGAATCGTTCGGTGATGTCCGTAACATACTGTCCCAGGAAGGATTGACTTGATTTGTACCCCTCATATAACCTTGATGCCATTGTAGGGTTCTTCCTACTAAATGAATTGAAGCCAAAGGGACCTTCGTGTTCTCATTCACCTGATCTAGTTGGAAGAACTGCTCTACTTTGTACAACCATGCTTTCAATTCCTCCCCAGCAAAACGAGGAAATTCGATCTTTGTCAATCTAGAGGAGGATTGATGCGGATTGCCTATCAACTCTCCTAATTTTGGTATCGGTGGGGTTTTTGGGTTTTCTTCAACGGGTATGTTAAGGACATTATTCCCGTTCTTAACTCGGTCAACCATCAATTGATTGAGTTGTATCGAAACACCTGATAAGAGATCACTCTGAAATTGCTCTAGAATTTTCAGCCACCCTCATGCTTTGTTGTTGGTTGTTATTCTCAATACGAGCCCCAAAGTCTTCTAAAACGGTTTTGAACATAACTTCGAGTCCCGCGTTGGGCCGTGATTCTGGTTGGTCGGGTTGGTTGTTGATTGATGAAGCATCTCCGGAATTGGTCGTCTCTCCCCCCTTGTTTGTCTCTTTCGCCATACTCCTTGTGATTGCAATGATCGCCTACCGAGAATCGAATGGCTCTGATACCAATGATACGACCCAAGCCAAAATCAGCTAAGGTCTGGACGAATCCAAACGTTTAGCCGAACTCTACCAATCTAGAGAATCGAGTGAAGAACGATTCTCGAAATTAACAGAGATGATTAAAAAAGAGTGAATAAGAGAATTGTAGAGGAATAATGCAAAAACGTTTATTGATGTCCAAAGAATTAAAAGAGACAGATATTTAAACTACTAAAAAGAAGACTCCTAAAATACGGAAACTAAAATAAAAGGAATGCATAATTAAATAAGGAAACTCTGCCTAATTAAAATAAGGAAACTCTCCATAATTAAAATAAGGAAACTCAAAAACTCCTAATTCGTACCATTATCCACATTGCAAATAATCCCGTATTTCATGAGAGAACAAAACATATTGAAGTGGACTGCTATTTCACTCGTGAAAAGCTAGAAGATGGAACCATCTTAACTCCCTTTGTTCGAATAGGAAGTCAACTTGCTGATGTCTTTACCAAAACTTTACCTGGTTCGCGGATCTCTTCTATTTGTAACAAGCTGGGGCATGATTAAAGCTTGAGGGGGAGTGTTGGAATGTAAAATATGTAATTATTTTACTTAGTCCCAATTAGCCCGTGGGCCTTAGGGTTTTCTCTTTTAGGGTTTCCTTTTTTTCCTAGCTTTCTTGCCTAAATATATATATATATATATATATATATATATATATATATATATATATCGTTGTACTCTTTCATTGTATGTAATAAGTTAAGCAATAATATGATCCCTGATTACAAAAAGGAAAACAAGACGTAGGCATACTTGATGACGAGGTGCACAAATGTGCTTTGACCTGACTCACAATTGACATGAGACAAAAATTTATTCCTGGCTGTAGGTTCTTCTTATGCTCCAGGGACGGATGACCATGTTGACTATGAATGTTCTACAAAGTTCTTTCACTTACATGTGTTGTGGAGGACAAACGATATAAACCTTGACTCGCAGCCTGTCTCAATTTTCTAGAAGTCCCAAGTTCCTAAAATGATCAATTCAAAGAAGTAGATTATCAGGAACACTCGTTCTCGGATGAATCCCAAGTCCAGTCATGTTAGTAATTCTCAGACTGGAACCTCTACCAAACTGCCCACCTTTTCTTGAACCTCGTCTAGTGCCTCTATTTGTGATTGTAATGGCAATGGGTAGGGTTTCGTCACTGATACCAGCAACTAGGGTTTAGGTGGTGATGATAGCTCGTGTTTCAGAACGAAGGGTGGGGGTTAGTTATAAGTTAACCAACTCTGATACCATGTTATATTCAGGGAACCATCTTCTGTTATTGTGCTGAAATCCAGTAAATATACATCAGGAACATCCATACCAGTTGATAAGGATCAGCTAGAAGGAAAATATTCAACACCAAGTAGGATAAGGACTTTAAACAAACTAGTATTAGGACTCCTTTAACAGATGCAAATATCTTCTGTACCTATTATTCCATCTTATATGCTAGATATATGAATTCTGATATCAACATGATACTGGAGATGGGTTAGGCTTTCAGGCCCACATAATTTCAATGAGGTTTCTATGACCCATCGGTTCAAAATTTTGCAGGAAACATGTTGCTTAATTTGATTATTTGCTTTGCTATACTTTTGATTCTAATTGTGAACATCTGCTTAACTTGTATGAATGAAATGTCAGGCTGGTTCAGACGAATGCAGCTGTGGTGGAAAAATGGTCAAGGGACTTTGTGTTAAACCGAATAAAGGAGATGCCGTGCTTTTCTGGAGCATGGTTTGTTTCTCTTAAGTAGCAACTTCTGATACTTTTGCCA
Organism: Arctium minus; assembly: GCA_954870635.1. Classification (NCBI taxonomy): domain Eukaryota; kingdom Viridiplantae; phylum Streptophyta; class Magnoliopsida; order Asterales; family Asteraceae; genus Arctium; species Arctium minus. The sequence goes on along the minus strand of OX941089.1, from coordinate 43,324,417 downwards.
TGTTTGGTTTGTTCTGTGATAGTTTCTTAATGATTCATGATATACATCATAGAAAATACCAAAGAAATACTTGTCCATCTACGCCGTCGATTGAAATATGTTCTGGCCACCATACCATATGTTCTCTATTTAAATTCTCTAAGTGGGCAAATTGGATGAAAATGCAACACACTTTCGTTCGATTCATAGTTTATGTAACATACTTTTAAATTCATTTTAGTACCCTAGATGTGACATTTCCAACATTTAGGTACCTAGTTTATATATGAGAATACATGAAAATGAAACGTACTTTGGTTTGATTTACTATTTTGTGTAACGTATGTTGGCGTAAATGTTTGAGATATCCTATTTGAGGTGCCAAAATGAAGGTTTTGATAGTACGCTACACAAATTAAGAATCAAACCAAAGTACGTTGTATTTTCTAATCTAGTGGTTGGCGGCCGAATATATAATTGACATATGTGTTATGAAAACTCGTAGGGACTTGACGGAAAATCAGACCCTGATAGCATTCATGGTGGTTGCGAGGTTCTTTCCGGAGAGAAGTGGTCTGCAACAAAATGGATGAGACAGAAACCTACTTCCTGAAGGTTTATTGCAAATTTATTAAAGGTATGCACTAGTATAGTGACAAATTTCTAACTTATGAAACCCATACACACAAGTATTGGAAACCTTGTATCGATTTTAGTCTCAAAATTAGATGATATGATTAAGCCAAGTTCTATGTCTCTACTTTTGTAACCGTGGCTCTCCGAACCAGCTTGTGCATTAACACCTCGAATAATCCGTGGTTCTGACGGGATTTGAACCGGTAACTAGGGAGCAAACACCAGGTTTTTTTTGTGATTATGCAAGAATAATTGCTCTAGGCAATTATGAAAAGACAAATTTTTGAGCAAATTGAATGAAAAGACAATGACGATTATGAGTTGTAAACATATTGGTCTTTAAGGGTGCGTTTGGTATCCGTACATGATAGGAGTGATCCATACTTTGTTCTGTTCTGTCATGTCTAGTGTATCAAATGCACCCTAAAGGCTAACACAAAATCAGAAAGCTAGTTGGTTAACAGGGCAAAGCCCAACGAAAATGGTTCGATCTTTTTTTTTATTTACTTTAGAGGAACTCCAACCCTAGCACAAAAAGATCTGCAAATCTGTGAGATCATGGACGGCAAAAAGTGTTTCAAATCCAAGTGCGCGGCATTTATGCGGTTTGAATAAGAGGCCAACATATTCGCCGTTTCTCTACCGTCTGCGGCAAAAAGCAGTTCTCTTTGTCGATCGATTGGAGTTTAGAGAACAACAAAAACGCTATGTTGATGTACGATTGGAATTGCTCTTAGTGGTGATTTAATGCAACCAGATCATTAATAGAAGAATCAAAGAAAATATAATGTCGCAATCCTCTCTGTTACAATCATCCAGTGAACAAGAGACTGCTCATTTCTTTTATGATGTCATGCCATATGATAAAACTTCATTGGTTAGTTTTAGATTTGTTAGTGTATATTAGAAAAATGTCTAACAAATTCATTTATTTAAAAAAAAAAATACTAAAATTCGTATTTTTTTAATTACCTACAAATAAAGATTTATATTAACATATTTTATATCAATCTTTTTCTTTATTTCAATACTTCCGTTACCTTGAAAATTAGGCTGATTTAAGAAAATGACCTTAAATGAGTTTTTAATTAAATGCATGACCTCCTGACCTATTCAAGAAAAAATGGGTTTATACTCATGAGAAGATCTTGGATTTAATTAAAATCTCATTTAAGGTTATTAACCTAAAAATGTCTAAAAAGTACAATTTTTTTTCGTTTTGTTTTCTTTTCTTTTCAACTCTCTCCAAAATTGGCACTAATAATTATTATGTCCAACTTGCATCCTTCCATGTTTAGCCAAGTCAGCTATTTTATCACATTCCTCGGTATTATCTTTAGTGCCTTTTGACGCAAATCGATCAAATTGATTTTGGGCCATTACCAATCGCTTATACGAGTAAGCGTTTATGAAGTCATATTATCTTATGAGATGAATACGGCAAGGACCAAGAATCTTACCCGGTAAGAGCTAAGACAAGGATCAAGATTCATACCTGGTAAGTGAGAGCAAAAACTCTTACCATAGTTAGCGCTTATAGGAAAATTCTTGCATATGAAACTGATTTCGTGGACTAAAATCTTACCCGTTAAGTAAGTGATATTGTTGTATTTTACCTGTAAGCGTTTACCCGGGTAAGTGTTTGGTAGCCTTTTGTTCCTCATTTTTCTTTCTTTTCTGGAAAAAGGAAACGGAACGCCTTTTGTTCCTTAGAATAAGAACCTGAGTGGAGATTTGTCCCGTCGCTTGAAAATATCGGAAGAAGAAAATAAAAAAGTTTTAGCTATCCTGTCCAAGTTACCTTGTGCACCCGTTCTTGTCAATGTAAAACCTCGATATTATTTCAAGCCTCACCTTTCATTGACCATATTGTCTTGGACGACATTGACAAAAAAATATAGTTAATATTCTCACCTTTTCTCCTAAATATTCTAGGAGGTCTGACAGTTGCGCAACACCCCCTAACTGTTCTACCTGGCACAAATAGCCTAACTATCCCTAACGTTGCACCTCCTAGCCATTTCTCCCCGGGTTTTGCAGTTTTAGCCATAGGTTTGCAATTGTGGAGGTGTAGGTCCATAATTGCGGACCTACCGGATTGCGGACCTGCCAAAAAGATGTTAGGGTTTCATCTGCATTTGACACGTGACTTAGAATGCGGATTGCGGAGGTGGGTCACCTGACCCATTGCGGACCTGTCGCAATCCATAAATTTTGTCTTTTTATGATGCAATTGCAGACCTATAGGTCCGCTATTGCGGACCTAGGGCCAAAAATGCAAAAAATGGGGAGAAATGGCTAAGAGGTGCAACGGGCCATGTACTTTGGCCATCATGGTCGGTCCTAGACAATGTTTTAAACCCGGTTTTTTGGTTGACCCGGTGTGGTGACCGGGTTTACCAAATACATTAAAAAAATACACATAAGTATAAGTTTTTCATAAATACATTAAAAAAACCGGTTCAACCACCCGGTTCAACCGGTTTTTTGATAAAACCGACGGTTCATTCTGGGTCATAAATTGTCGTAAATTCGGTCGCAATTGATCCGCCCTCTTCCCTGGGTCTCCCGTTCAACCGGCCGGGTTGACCCGGTTTTTAAAACATTAGTCCTAGGGTTTTTGATGCCCTGTGCGAAAATGCTAAAAAAAAAATGCCCCAGTGCCTGTTTTTTTAAACAAATGAAACGACGAAACATGCAATTTTTTAAAGTGCTTCGAGCCTTGTCAAGCTAGGTGGCTCATCCTCATATTGATTTTTATTAATTATAATTAAAAAAACGAAGTGGGGACATAAACACCATAACCCCGAATTACAAAATATAGAATGATAAAATGATAAAACCTGAATTAAGATCGTGCTTCCTTCTTTTTCGGTTTTCCCTTATCCAAATTAAAATTTTCACAATAGAATATTACTTCAAGATATGGAACTTAAAACTAAAAGATAAGGAAAACTATCAATGGTTTTAACTAAAATAGTAAATTTGCAATATCACAATATGTTGTTACTGTTGTGGAGCGTGCTCCATCGGTGCAGATACAGTGATGTGCTCATGTGCATTACAAATTTCAATATGCAAACAAACCAAACGAACATGAAGGAAGACTTGTTTGTGTTCGTTTATTAGCTCCAATCATCATGTATAGAAGTATTGAAAAATAGGCTAAGTGTAGGAATCTCAGAAGACTTCTGCCATACACCAAGATTCTATAGAAGTGCAATGCTTAGAACCTCTGTCAACCATCATTCGCAAAGAACTTAACCAGAAGATGATCTTCAGACCGCAGAGCCTATGTGATCCTTCACAGAGCCTCTGTGGTGGCTACCTCTGGAAAATGGAAGACTTGTGAAATTCATGGAGAAACAAGACCACACGCAGATCACGTGCCTTCCTACTGTACGAAGATTCACCATATCAATAGTACACACACGTTGTCTCTACTTTCCAGATGGCATTCTGTTTATGGAATGTCAACCTTTGTCTTGTATGTTTGTGTACTTCACTTTCTGTATATGTAGGGAGCACCTCCTGAATTCACAATGCACGCACACAAATCACCCACGCTTATCTATTGAGAGCAAATATTACACACACAACTATGTGTTCTTGGTATATTTGGCAAGTCAATGAAGATGAACTTTCTGTGATTAATTCCTATTGTTTATTGTTATATTTATTGCTTGTTTGTGCATGTTTACTACCAAACCAAACCATTCTTATGCATTGAATCGCTTCCGCATATCTTTCTGTTTGCATTTGTGTTGGTTGAATCATTGTTAGACCCAAACTGGGAACGTACAATTGGTATCAGTGCAGACTTTTATGTTCAATATCAAAGGATCATGTTCTGCAATGATTCAAAATCGTTTTGGGAGTATTTTGAACTGATTTTAGCCTTGCATCTCATTCTAAAGTAACAGTCCCTGTTTTCTGTGTTTTCATCAACAAGTTTGATTTGAACATAAATACAGGAAAGTTTCTTATCTCAAATCATTCAAGAGTTTATCACAAGTGTTATAATACTCTTTTCTTTCTTATTTGAACCAAATCTCTTCTTATTTAATCCAAAGTTCATCAAAATCTTTTGTTACAGTTTGTGCTATGTTTTTCACTTCAAAACACTTCGTCTACTTCAAAATGGCAAATACTGCTAATTTCTTCATAGCTGGGTCTCAAACAAAACCCTCCACTCTACTGAGGGATGAATATCCTCAGTGGAAGATTCGTATGGTCCATTTCCTGAAGGGGGTTGACCAAAAGCCTGTGGAGTACCTTCACAACCCACCGTATGTGCCTATGGTCACTGTTCCCAGGTTCAGCAACTGCTACTACCCCTGAAGTTCCTGAATATCAAAAACCCAAACCAATCGCTGAATGGGGAGAACAAGACTGGGAAAAACATGAAATGGTCAAGAAAACCAAAAGACTACTCATTATGGCCATTCCCAATGACATTTTCCAATCTCTTGACTCATGTGAAACTTCCAAGGACTTATGGGTGGAACTGGAGAAACAGTTGGAAGGGGGAGTTAAAACTCAAAAGAACAATCGAGCTCAATGCATCAATGAATACTATGCATTCAAAGCTCTGCCATGGAACCCCTACAAAGCACCTATGACATATTCAACTCTCTTATCAACAAGTGTAGAAAGTTTGGGATCCAAAGAACTTCTGAGGAAAAAAATGTCATTTTCCTTAAGAGATTGAATGATGAGTGGCTCCAATTTTCTTTGTCTCTCCAAACAACACAAGATCTACATACTTGGACCTGTCAGACCTCTTTGGCACTCTAGTTGGCCAAGAACATTGCATAGTCTAGGACAAAACCCAAGTGGGTGGGCCTTTGGCACTGGTAGGCAAGGCCACTAAGGTTCATGACAAGCCTCAGAAGAACAAGGTTGTGGAAGAAGGAGTGAAGAAGAAAAAGATGAAAAAAGTTCTGGTAGCAGAAAGTGAAGAAGAGGAAGGTTCTGATGAAGAGGAGTTGAACATGGCTTCTTTTGCCAAGACTCTGGCACTGATAACAAAGGAGTTCAACAGAGGATTCAAAAGGAAGCCCATGTTTAACAGAGGACAAGATGAAAGAGAAGAGAGAAGTGGTCGGTTCCAGGGTCATGGACCACATAATGATAGATCTGTCCGTGACCAGAGGGGATATGGACCGCCATAAAGTTTTGAGCAAAGAGGATATGGAAGGCAAGAGTTTGTGGATCAACACAGGATGCATGAGCAGAGAGAAGACAAGAGAAGGATGGTGGATCATCAACAGAGGGCCATTGAGTACCCATAGAAAGGTACTCAAAAAGATGATGGCTGAGGAGGAGAGAAGACAACGACAAACATCCCACAGAACAATGGATGCTTTAAGTGTGGAAAGCTCGGACACTACGATGCAGAGTGTCGAAGTCAAGCCCCAGAGGCTACCCTATCAGAGATGCTGCATTTTATAAAAAGAAGGCAGTGTACTACGCTCAGAAGTCCTTGATGGCTGAGCTGAGCAACTGGGTCTCTGACGAATCCTCTGATGAAGGGGACAGGAATTCCTTGTTTTGTGGAATGGCAGAACTCAATTCCTCTGATGCTGATAGTGAGGTATCCACATCTAACTCAGACTCTCATGACACAGAATATAAATTCTTTTAACTAATAGAGGAATTCTAAGCCTTCAAAATTACATGCTTAGATCTTGAAAAGAAGCTTGCCTTTTATGAGCGAGAAGTTAGACTTCTCACTCAAGAAAAGGAGAAGTTGTTCCTTGAAAAGAAAATCTTGAGGCTGAGCACATTAAAGAAAAGAAATATTTAAAAGAAAAGGTCGTTTCTATTAATCAAGCTTTAAAAAATAAGATCAAGGAGCTAAAGGACAATGAATGTGACAGATTAAATACACTTGCTCTGAAAAACTTTTTCCAAAAGGAAAGAGAAGTCCTCCATCAGGACTTGCTCGACAGAGATCTGTTGATTAAGAGATATCGGGATGCACAGAAGGTGCATGAAAAGATCAACACCCAAGTCGGCAGAAGGGGTATAGGGTTCTGTGACATTGATCCTTATACCGGAAGCAAACGAAATCAATCCTTATCTAACATCTTCTGCCTTGGGAAAGTTCAGAAAACAAGATTTCCCAACTTAATTTCTACCTTTAAGAAGCGTAGAACCTCTGGAGAACCACAAGAGAGGAAACTATTGATTATGACAAATGTTTGGTGTGAAAACAAGGATTTGTCATTTTCAACCTCTGTCAAGAGGAAATCTATTCCAAAGAAGTATCTGTCCCAAAAACAGATAGGATTCTTCACATTTGGTCATCTAGAAACACAAACTCAATTGGCCTTTGTATGCATGATAACTCATGAAAAGGAACTGTCCTCTAAGGCATCTGAGTTTGTTCCTGCCTCTACAGAAGGGAAGTTGGTTGAATTTTTTGAGAACGATTTAAAAGAAACCTATAAAAATCACCTTTTCAATAGTCCTAATATGACCTCTGTTGTACATGGAATCTTCGAGCAAGAATTGATGGAGAGTTTAAAAGTTCCTAAAGTTCTCCCATGCATTCTAAAAGATTTAAATATCTCAAGGGACAATGATGATGGAAATTGTAGTACATATCCAGAAGATCATGCCTCCAGTCACAGAGATTTTCTTGATTCAGACTTTGAATTTGAGAATGAATCATCCTCTGTCGATATGGAGATTGACTCTGTCGAGTTGGAAGTAGTTCCTTGCAAAGTAGAGGGTTTTATACTATGCTCTGGAATTCCTAACAGAATGGTCTCTCCTAAAGTGAGCTCTGCAAGGATTCCTATTTGCCCTGATTTTATAGATATGTGTCTACAAGCTAAGAGTTCTCTTGAGCTTGAAAAGATAAATAAACAAAAAGAGTTGTCACCTCAGAAGCCTAAAGCTCAAAGACCTCCAAAGCCTATTCAATAAAAACTCACTTGGCAACAAAAGCAGAAATGGGTTAATAATGATAAATCTTTTGCTTCTGTGGTAGTGAATCCAAAGGAAGGATCCCACAGAGGAAGGATACAGCCTAAGAGCCATCCGAAGAGAATTTTTGATAAACATCAGTCTATCCTAGATAGGAATTTTTGTAAATAGGAGTCCAATGCTAGGAGAGATTGTAATAAATTGCTTTGTACCCAACTTTAAGGATTTTAATGAAAAGTTTAAACAACTTGCTTCTGGTGTCTCAAACTTCAAATGTTTCTATCTCATGCATGATGTAAGCCAACATTTCTCAAGCCCTCACTGCTTCCTCTCTCAACCCAAAGCCAAGAATGCAAAATTCAAGGGTGAGAAGAAGCAAAATGGTTCTTCTACTTCAGAAGGTAAAACCAAACCTAAGGATGCTAAGGCAACCTTAAAGACCCCTAACAAGAATGGACCTATTTGGAAATGGGTACCTAAATCTCCTTAATCTGTGCAGCAGAAGAAGCGTGTGCCTATTTGATACCTAGACTCCGGGTGCTCAAGGCACATGACTGGCGACAGAAAGTTACTCTCCTCGTACAAAGAAAAATCAGGAGGAGGCTCTATAACTTTTGGAGATAAAAATAAGGGGCAAATCAAAGGCTATGGAGTCATAGCCAAAGAGGACATCGATGTCTGCAGAGTTGCATATGTGGATGGCCTTAAGAACAACCTACTTAGTGTTGGCCAACTCTACGACAATGGCTTCGATGTTATGTTCAAGCGGAAATACTGCTCTCTGCTGAGTGAAGGAACGTGCACATAGCTTCTTCGTGCAAACAAAAGAGGTGACTTGTACCTTATGAACTTTAAAGCCACCAACAAAGAAGAAAAGCTTTGTTTGGTCTCAAGTAAGAATGAAGAATCTTGGCTCTGGCATAATAGGTTCTATCATCTAAACTTTCATGTTCTTGACAAGCTTGTTAAATTGAATTTAGTAAGTAGTCTACCCAACATAAAATTTGACAGAGATCATCTATGCTCTGCTTGTGAAATGGGAAACCTCAAAAGAGCCGCCTATAAATCCAAGACAGACGTATCGTGCACTAAACCTCTGTACATGCTTCATGTCAACCTCGGTCCTATTTCAGTACGGAGCCTAGGTGGCAAAAAGTACATTCTTGTACTCATAGATGAATTCTCTCGATATACATGGGTTGAATTTCTCTGAAAGAAGTCTGATGTTCCTTTAGTACTAATCAATATTATGATGAGAATATAAGTTCTTTATGACAGCAAGGTTCAGAAGCTAAGAAGTGACAATGGCACATAGTTCAATAACTCAACCATTGAACCTATCTTTCCGAAGAGGGCTTATCACATAATTTCTCTGCCGCAAGGACTCCACAACAAAATGGTGTTGTTGAACGCAAGAATCGAACACTTGTGGAGGTTGCTAGAACTATGCTTACTGCTTATGGAATACCTACTTCTTTTTAGGCAGAAGCCATATCAAAAGCATGTTTCACTCAGAATAGGTCTCTGATAGTGAAGAGGCATTCAACGACCCCCTACCATCTAATCAACCAGAGGAAGCCGAATATCAAGTTCTTTCATGTATTCGGATGCATACGTTTTGTCCTAAACGATAGAGAGCACGTTGGGAAGTTTGATTGTAAGGCTGATGAAGCCAAGTTCATTGGCTACTCCACAACCTCTAAGGCTTACAGAGTCTATGTTCTGAAATCAAAACATATACTTGAAAGTATTAATGTTTCATTTGATGACTCTTTTTAGGTGACTTCTGAGCAAATTAGCTTAGGACTCGGTCAACAACTGAAAGCCTCTGGTGAAACATCTACTCGAGCCAATGAGTTAAATAACTTGTTCGAGGAAATGTTCAATGACGATGACCCCTCTGAATATGATTACAGAGCCTATGGAGTCGAGGCCTCTATGGACCAAACAGGTACATCCTTAACCAGTCCTAATGTTACCTCACCCTCTTCCACTTCTTGTGTAGAAGAACATGTTGAGAGGGAGCAAGAAAAACACGCAGATAATTAAGACTCTATGCCAACTCAAGAAAATGATCATACTCCATCAACATCAGAGGAGTCAACAACAGAGAAAGCCGAGAACTCCAACCAAGGCACCACAGAGGCTTCTACATCAACTCAAGAAGCAAACTCTACACCTGTGATGAGCACGAACGACCAGTCCTCTATCTCAGAAGCTGTCCAATAATCCGAAGATCTATCTACAGGAGTTCAATATGATGCTTGCAATGACCATCTCCCAAGAATGACAAGATGGACCAAAAGTCACCCACAAAGCCAAATCAATGGTGACCCATCTGACAAAGTCAAGACTCGCTCTGCTACTGCAAATTTTTGTTTCTTTACAAACTTTGTTAGTATTATCGAGCCCAAGAAGGTTTATGAGGCCCTTGATGATCCAAACTGGATAGAGGCTATGCAAGAGGAGTTTCTGCAGTTAGAGCACAACAAGGTATGGACCCTAGTGCCTCTACCGAAAGACAAAACCACAATAGGGACCAAATGGGTCTTCAAGAACAAAAAGGATGAAGATGAGACGGTCATTCGGAACAAAGCACGACTGGTGGCCAAGGGATATTTCCAAGAAGAGGGGATTGACTACGAATAAACTTTTGCCCCTGTTGCACGACAAGAAGCAATTAGGATCTTCCTAGCCTTCGCAACCCACAGAGGTTTTAAAGTATATCAAATGGATGTCAAGTCAGCCTTTCTGAATGGAAAAATACAAGAAGAAGTTTATGTCCAACAACCACCAGGGTTTGAAAGCTCGAAGTATCCAAACCATGTCTATTTCCTAGAAAAGGCTCTGTATGAACTCAAACAGGCCCCTAGAGCATGGTATGATAGGCTCTCCAACTTTCTACTTGCTAACAATTTCGAAAGAGGTACAACTGATACAACTTTATACTTCAAGAAGAGAAAAGGTGAGATTCTGCTTGTGCAAATATATGTGGATGATATTATCTTTGTTTCTACTAATGAATCTTACTGCTAAAAGTTCGTAACATTGATGAAGAGTGAGTTTGAAATGAGCATGATGGGAGAACTAACATTCTCCCTTGGGCTTCAAGTCAAAAAAACCATAGTGGGTATTTTCATAAACCAATCCAAATATGTCTCTGACATACTTTCAAAATACAAACGCTCTGACTCTTCTGCAATGAAAACCCCCATGGCCACTTGATCTAAGCTCTATACAGATCCAGAGGGTAAATCTGTAGAGTGCAAACTCTACAGAGGCATGATTGGGTCTATTCTGTACTTAACTGCTAGTAAACCAGATATAAAGTTTGCCACATGTCTGTGCAAGATTTCAAGCTAACCCAAAGGAATCCCGTCTTTATGTTGTGAAGAGGATCTTTAGATACCTTAAAGGAACCAAGAATCTTGGCCTCTGGTATCCAAAGAACTCTAGCTTTGATCTTATGGATTATATGGATTCATATTATGGAGGATGTAAGCTAGACTGAAAGAGCACCTCTGGGAGTTGCCAATTCCTAGGAGGAAAACTCGTAAGTTGGACTTCTAAGATGCAGAACTGCGTGTCTACTTCTACGGCAGAAGTCGAATACATAGTTGCCGCTAGTTGTTGTTCACAAGTTCTGTGGATGAGAACCCAACTAAGGGACTACGGTCTGGATATCGAGAAGATTCCCATCCTCTGGACTCAAAGAGTGCCATTGCGATCTCTGCCAATCCTGTTCAACACTCAAAGACAAAACACATCGATATCAGGTACCACTTTCTTAAGAATCATGTAGAACAGAGCACCATAGAGATGTACTTCGTGTCCATAGATTATCAGCTTGCCGACTTGTTCACTAAAGCGTTAGACGAGAAGAGATTCTCATTTCTAGTTGGCAAGTTGGTCATGCTTAACTTGAGTTGATCAACAGAACCTCTGCACCTTGTCTCAGAGCTTCTGTTGTACATATATTTGCTTCAGTATGTATAGATCCATAATTGTTTCTTGTACAGTGTTACTTCTGCCTGTATAGTTGTCTCTTTTACTTTGGTCTTGTCATTCTTTATATATCGTGGTTCTTTGATCTATGTCTTGTGCAAAACTTATCACACATGATCCAAGCATAGGTCAAGGGGGAGCAGAAGGTTACCTTGAATCTGATCACAGAAGTTGATCATTCAAGGAGGATCCAAAGAAGCCATCTCTATCGAGAAGATTGCATGATAAGGTAAGCTCTTCGCACAACCATTTGTCAAACACACTTTTCTCAGACACCCATTTTTAAATATGTCCAAAATTACCAGAATAAACAAATCAATCCTTGATTGGTCAAAATCTCTCATAATCCTTCTTTTATTAGAAATTTTTGGTATTAGAGCCTCTGCGAGATGTAACAAAGTCTCTATGCCCAAAAGAGACTTCTTTGATCACATGATTGTCTTTCAACCATTCTGGTAATGAAAAGCTGTTACTATGTCAAAGTTCTTTACCACCCCCAGATAGTAGAAACTCTTGAACCCATAGAGTCTCTGCAATACTCAACACTTATTGAAAATTTTCAAATGCTTTATGGGGTGCGGGTTATTTTGAAAGTCACAGGCATTTGGTTATAGCAAATGCCATGCGCGTGAGAATAGTGGGAGGAGCACGTACTCGATCGTGCACCGTCCTAAATGACGTGGCAACATACCATTAGGTCGTAAACTGTACCTCCGTTCTTAACGGCTATGTACTCATCACAGACCCCAAATATTTATATTTTACCGCCTAATTTTTTACCCCTCTCACCATAAATACCCAAACCCCTTCACTTTTTCATTTTTTACCTGCAACCTTTCTCTCGCAAGAACCTCAAGCAAGAACATGCAACTCTTTTCTTCTACTCTCTTCTTCAATGGCATCCCACTCCATCTCTGCACAAAAACTCCAACAACTCCGAACAACGAAGACACGACAATAACTTTGTTTCAGTCAAACAAGAACCAATGACTAGCAGAATGGTTTCCTTCGCAAGACATGAATACCACCTGCACAATCTGCCATTGAAGGCTAACAACCACTATGTTGTTCTTGACCCTAAGGCTTTTGCCAAGGACCTCGAACCCCTCATTCTTTTACTACGAAACCATTTCCTCACTAAAGACCTAACGATGAACAAAACGGATGTCCCTGAAACTTATGTCCAACAGTTTTAGCAAAGCTATCGTTATGAAAAACATGAAAAATTTGGACCTGTAATCATGGGATATGCCACTACACCCTCTTCACCTGATGTACTCGAACTGGGAATCAATAAAAATCTTATATCCATTGTATTTGAACTCCCCGTAAAGACCCAATTGAACCTACTCCGATATTATGACGAACCCTCTGATGAGGAACTTGTGCAATTTTTGATCTTTATTGGATATGGAAAACCAATAACCAAGAGGACTGATTTCAGAAGACAATTCCTTCCACCTCTGTGGAAAGTTTTGTTCTCCATCATCACAACATCTTGGCAATCATCTACGGGGTATACTTCGACTTACCACTGAACTATAACAAGCTTATTCTGAGGGAGACGATCAACACCGTACAGAAAAAGCGTGAAGATTAGAGCAAAGAGAAGGCTATGCCCTCCTTGGTCTACCAGATGTTCATTGTTGTTCTTCTCAGAGATGCCATTATTGGCAAAGATAAGCTACCCGCATAGGGTAAAACCATCATGTTGCACTCAATGAAAACTCACAAACCCACCATACTTCCCTCTGGATATCCGAATGCCAGACCTCTACCAGCCAAACTCCTAACCTACTTAGGTACAGAAGAAGAAAGGATATACATATGTGGAAACAAAACTCCAAAACCGAGTCCTGCAACCCCTCCACGAATAGGAGCCAGAGAAGGTGAGGTTGTTATATTTCATAGGCCTAGTATAGAAGAGGGAGAACAGGGAGGAGGTCCTAGTGAGGTAAGAGTAGAACGTGTGGAAAAACCAGAGTGTGGGGAAGGGAGTGAGAAACCCAAGAAGCAAAAGAAAAAGAAACGCAAAAAGAGGACTATAGAATAAGTCCCAATCCCAACAGAGGTTCAACTACCAGAAGTTCAAGAGACTCAGAAGAAGAAAAGAAAGAAATCACATAAGTGTGAAGAACCACATGTTGATACAACCTTTGTACCATCTCCTAAGGTACAAGCTATTGAAGGACCCTCCAAGAAGAGGAAGAAGAGGAAGCTGGTGACATTGGCCGATAAGGCCCAAGCTAAACTTGCCTATGTGCCCTCTGAAAACGCACAAGCAAAATTTGATGTTGGGGAACCTGCAGAGGTTGAGAAAGCACCTCTACAGAGGAGAAGAAGAAAAAGGGTTAGTCTTGAGGAGTCCCAGCATATAGAGGCTGAGGCTACAATAGAAGAAAGGCCTCAGAGCCCCTTGGCAATGGCAGTTGATATTTCCAAAGAAGTGGTGGAGAGATTAAGTCCTCCCGCCACAGAGGCCACTCAGCATCACACTCCAGAGGACCTACCTGCAATGGCCTCAATGTTCGATCACTTTCCCTCACCACTGAGGACCGAGACCACAGAAGTCGAAGAGGTTCTGGTGGAAGATGTGAACGAGAATGAGAAGAGTGATGGTGAGGAAAGAGAAAAAGAGGAGACGGAGAAAGGAGAAAAAGATGCCTATGGCACACCAACCAACCCCCCTCCCTGTGCGAACCACCCATCTACCTCTACAGATCTAATGCAACAAGGTATTGAAGAAAGAGTGCACACTCCGAACCCAACCCCATCCAGCTGGGCAGAGGAACCTTTTTCCTCCTCTGTACCACTTATATCCGGGGACAACCAAACATCTACATCCTCTCAAAAGGATGTTGGTGGTGATATAAATGCTCACTCACCCCAGAGCATGCAAGTTCAAAACACAAAGCCATTTGTTGCCTCTGTTACACACGAGGGAACAACCCAAGGTCATTCAGAGTGAATTCTTTGTTATTTTTACTTGTGTGCGAATTCTAAGAGATAGTGTTGTTGCGAATTCTGCATACGAATTCTTTGTGATTCATAGTATTCTGCGAATTGTATACTTAGGATATTTTTGGATATATAATTTTTGAATCTTGATTTCATTTGGACTAACGATCATTTCAAGTTCTAATTGAAACAGTGTAAAGCTCAAGATGTCATCAAAAGAAGAAATTGCTAAACTTAAGGCCAAGATTGTTTCTCTCGAAGAAAAGATTGTTCAAAAGCATGATAGTTATTACCAATCTTTGGCTAGAAAGATGAATCAAATTGAATACTATCAGAAGAAAGAAAATGACCGAGTTGCTACTTTCAATAATCTTAAAGAATGGATGCATGCTCATATGGCTTCACTGAAAAAGGCAACTGATTCGGGAAAACATTCAGAATTCTTTGATGGATATAAACAACATCTAAAACAACTTGAAAGAGAAATTCTTCAAGCTTTGAAAGAAGATAAATGGTTGGAGGTTGATAAGTTGAAGACTGAGAATTCTGAGTTAATGCAAAAGATGTCAGAGATGGAGAAAGTTTTAGATTGCAATGAGAATCAGAAGAAGGTAAAGAGTTTGGAAGCTGCTAATGAAGAGCTGAATAAGAAGATTTCTGATCTGGAGCTTAAGATGGTCCAAGACAGAGATGATTTTGAGAAAGAAAAGAAAGAGTTTGCAAAGAAGTTCTCAGAGTTTTCAAGAAAGAGTTTTGAAGAGAAGAAAACTGTTGAGCTTAAATGTTCCAAGTTTTCTCAACAAGTTACTGACTTTGAGAAAGTAATCATAATGGAAAGAGATAAGTTTGCAAAGGAGAAAAAGACCATAGAACAGAAGAATGTTGGAATCTTCAAAGAAATATCAGGTCAGAGAAAGAATGCTGAGAATGATTTTGAAGAAGAAAGACAGATTTTTGAATCAGAGATAAGGAAGCTTACTGACAAGCTATCTGAATTGTCTACAAGTGCACTAAAAGAGAAGAAAGCGAAGTCTGAATTTCAAGAAAGGATTGACCTACTCATCAAAGAAAGAGACAACTTCTCTTCAAAGATAAAAGAGCTTGAAGATATTGTTTCTAAGGTGGTGGTGACTGAACAAACGTCTCTAGAGTCAATTATCCACATACCTAGAAATGATTCAGCTAATTCTGAATGTTCATTCAAGAAAGCTGCAAGTTCACATCAAAGAACTATTTCTTCAAAAAGGATAGTTAACTCATTTGATCATATTCGTTCTACTAACATTTTCTTTGATAGAAATATAGATGGTTCAGATACATTTAGAAGAAGAAGAAGGAGATATAGAAAAAGAAAAGTTGGTTTGGAAAGTGAAACCAACTGATGATGAAAAGAATGATGAGAAGAGGGATGAGAAGAAAGGAAACAAATCATTTGTACATACATTAAAAACCAAGAAGAACAATGTGCTAAAAGGTAAACCTGTTCTTGTTTACTCGAGAGATCAATTAATCAGGTTGTCTAAAATGAAAAATTATTGTTCTTACTGTCATACATATGATTTTGTTCATAGAACGAGTGATCATTACTGGTATGGTTCTTACTCAATTACTCCTAATAGAACTGCAACTCACAAACATGGACCCAAATACCAGTGGGTACCAAAGCCGAAAGATGAATCTGTGTTGCAGGCACCTCACGTTAAGGGGGAGTAAGAGAACCAAGGTTTCTGAATACTACTGTTTAGGACCCATACCTCAATGATAAGAGTTTGACTTCTAAACACAACAGTTTAGGACTCGTACTTCAACGATCAAAAGAGATGATACTCCTGTGCTGAATGAGATTGTACTCCAATACTCAACTGAGAAGATCAACCTTCGAGGGGGAGTACATAATTTTTACTAAAAAAATATGCATTTGCAATATTATCTGAAAGATATTTGCACTCAACATTGTTCATAATTTCAGGGGGAGTTTATGACTTTTGATTACATCTGATCAGAACTCGTATTTGAAACGTTTTATTGCTTTCTGTCATTTTATTTTTCAATAAATTTTGTGAATAAAGCTTTGTACTTTGACGAACTTTATGAGTTTTTGCAGAATTGAGAGAGAGCTTAAACGATCATATCTAATATGATTTTGAGCTGACTTGATGAGATTTAAGACTGAGCAAAAGGTTTATTTCTAATCTTAATCTCATACGTGTCTGAAAGAAGGACAACTTTCAGATATGAAAACATGTTCTTAAATGTTCAAACCACTTCTGATTCTTAAAAAGATTTCATGAATAAAGAAGTGTGATTTTAAATGTTTTCATGTTATATGTGCTTCAATGATTACTAAACCTTGTGTTTCCAAAGATAAATACTTGTGTATTATCTTTTCCATATACTTTTAAGTATGCACACACACCAGTTTAACTTTCTGTTGTAAATGTTATCACCATGTCTAAAATTGAACAAATTTTTCGATGGTGATACACCCCTATTGAACTTCAAAGAATTTTGAGCGTTGATTTCTTTTCGAAACGTTCTTTCAAGAGTGTCTATATTTTTTATTCGTATAGACAATATACAATTTTTGCTAACCTAAGCCTTAATCGATAAATCATTTCGAATTTGATATTTTTCATATAATGTCAGATTTTCAAACAAGTTTCTTGTATTCATTTCATTTATTCAATATACTTGTTTGAAATATTTTCAATGTTTAAAATGCTCAAATCTTCATGATTACATCTATGAGCATACAGACATCTGACATGTATTTTGTGCTTTAACTGCAAAGTTAAACTTGAGCAACATTGTATTTTTAGGATTACATGGGTTCATTGTGTGAGCTTAACTGAAACTTCTGTGGATTCACGTTAACCAGTGTTTCCTACCCAAGAAGTTAATCCTTGAGTTCTCGAATGTGTGAGGAGTCAAAATAACTGAGTGTGGGTTGTGTGATGGGGTAAAATGGAAATGAGAGTTTGGTTAGAAGTGAGCTCAAAGATTAAAAGAAATAGGGTGAGAGATCAGAGTAAAAGAATATCAAACTCTGCACCAACTTTTTCTGAGCCGGACAGCCACGTTGCTGGTGTTTCACAATTCTTCGTGGACATCATTGAAACAGGCAACTAGCCCATGCCAACTCTTGATAAAAAGCCCACCAGCTACTCATTTTCTTCTCAAAAAGCAGATGTTTCATTTTTCAAAGGGGACGCCACACATATACTATCTGGTTTTCATTTGGAAAATCTGGATATTGAAAAGAAAGGAAGTCTGCCCCACCTTCACACTTCGATCATGCACAATAGAGTCTGTGTTTAACTGTTGTTGTCTCAATGATTTACATAATTTTGAGCCTTATAAAAGCAATCATCTATGCTTAATTCTTTCAAACACATGCACGTACACACAGAAAATTTGTTTTTTTGTCAAAACGTTCATAGAATAAACTTGTGTTATTCAATGGTTGAATGGAAGACCTGGGGGAGTGAACATCACAAAAGATCCTTTCCAATGTGAATTTATTACACACAGTAACTCCGTGTTACTGACAGGCATTTTAACTGATTCATTTGTTGATTCAGGTGTTACACTCATATTTTGTCTGAATTTGCAAAGATTCGGATGAATATCTTTTTGGATCGATAGATGGTCAGAGGCTCGTTGGAAAGATCAGTGGTCAGAACACATAAGACATTTCTTGTGAATGTTTTGATGATCTCATGTTCTAATCATCAAAAAGGGGGAGAAGTGTTCAAGAAATGTTTGAATCAGAAAGGACTATGGGAGATTATTCAAGAAATGTTGTAGAAGTATTCAAGAAATGGTTGTGAAAGAAAGCTGTTAAAGAAGATTATTGAGAAAGTTTATGTCAAAACAGCGGATTTGTTGAAGATTGTTGAAAGCTGAAAGAGCAAGTTTAAAGATTTCTAAAAGCAAGATAGAGTTTACTGAAATTTTCTTTGAAGGCAATGTGCTGAAGTGAACCGAGCTAAACCTGAAGATAATTTCTTTCTAGTGTCTGAAAGAGATTTTACAACCTTGGGGAGATTGTTAATATTCTTAAAGACAGACATTGGGAAGAATACAGATGTCTTTTTGATTTGAGTTGACAAGAAGTCTACAAGAGGAAGTAAAGTTGTTAAAGCTTGATCAAAAGGGGAGATGGTTTGTGTTGTACAGAAAGAGGGAGATTGCACAAATTGAGCTTAAAGAGGGAGATTGAATTGCAAAATCTTTTTAGAGATGATCTTGAATCCAAAGGGGGAGATTGTTAGTGCACATATTTGTTGGATACAAGATCATGAATACTGAAGCTGAAAGTCAAGCTAAATCAAAGCTCAAAGTCAACTCTCAAAGCAAAGTCAAAGTCAAATTATAATAAAAGTCAAAAGTCAAAGTCTTTGTTGTTGTTTTTGTAAGAGCGTGTGTCTTTTCTTTTAAGAGACATATGACTAGAGTAGCGGTTGTAACAAGCGGTTAACAGTTGTAAGTAACAGTTAGAGAGAGAGTATGTGCATCCTGTTGTAGAGAGAGAAAGTGACACAGAGAGAAGTTTGTACGAAATCTGTGAATTGAATTGAAGAAACAGGTTGAGTAATTGTTTGATTCTCTTGTTATTGTGTTTGTGATTAGAACTTGATAAAATTGGGACATAACAAGAACGTTCGCAGACAACTATCCTTCTAGAAGCTTGGCTGCATCAGACGGAAAACCTAAAGAGCCCAATCTCAAAACAAGCTCTTTAGGTGCCAAAGTTGATTTGGCCCATTCTGGACCATGTGTTGGTCTAGAGGATGACCCCTCTGCACATGTCACAAGGGCTGAATTTAAAGCCTTTGCTGACATTTGTGTATTCTGCACTTGGCGAGTTGAAAAGGTTTGCCGCAGACACAGAAGACAAGGTAAAGCACTCAGAGATCCTATCCACTAGGATCACTAACGTATACTCTAAGATCTACTCCCTACACAAGATCAAATTCAAGACCACCACAGAGAACATTGAGAACCTCACGAAGACTACTACTCAGAACTCTGGTGGATATTCATAAGCTTGTCAATGCCTCTATCGATAATGTCACCAAGGCAGAATTCAATCAACTGGTGGAGGTGGTCAAAGCCAACACTGAGGCTCTGAAGTGCTTGGTTGAGATAGTGAATCAACAAAGACAAGCCCCTCCTACTCTAGCCAACACTTCATCCTCTGCAGAAGAAGCACTCGTGGCTTTGAGAAACAAAATAAAGGACATGGTTCGTAGTTTCATGGTCCCTCTGCCATCTACATCTCAACCACATAATATGACCGAAGTGAGCCTCCCATCCACCCTAGCCACCAAAGTTGACCTGCATAAAATGGGTGAGGCTCTGATGAATCAAGTCCACCAAATCGGTGATGATTTCACAGCCAAAGCAAACAAGGTTGTAGAGGATGTAAAGAACAATATTGCTTTAATGAAGTTCATCACTGATTACGAGGTCAACAAAGCCACCATGACTGCTCATGATATCGTTGCACTCATCGAATACCATGCCAAGAGGATCTTGATGTCAAAGAAAAGAAGGGGTGCACCCTCTTCGTGCCAAACATAGGCCGACGAAAAGAAGAGGAAGCACGATGACCAAGGGCCAGATGGGTCTGGTCCTTCTGGCCATCATGAGGGGGAGACTCTGCCTGCATTACCTGCAATTCCAGCATCTGTAGCTTCCCTAAACCAAGTTCCAGTAAGCTCAGAGGCAAATACTCAATAGAATACACAAGGTACCTCTGCAGCTTACTCTCCCATAAATGTCCAAGTACCAGAGTCTGCAGAAGTTCAGGAAGCAAAAGCCACTGAAGCCCCCAAGAACAAGCCTTCTGCCAAAGACAAGGGCAAAGCCATAGCTATAGAGGTCTCAAAGTCAGAGTCCACGCTTCAACCCAACAATGATAATCTAATGAAGAGTGCCTTCGACTCTTTCGTAATGCCTAAACCCGAAGAAGATGATTGGGCTTTTGATCTAGAGCCTCTGTTAAAGTTACCAATCCTAGACCCTCTGGTGAAACCCTCTCAGGATCGGGTAGCTCAAATAATCCAAGGCATGGAAGCTCTGAGAAAACCAATTCCACCATCCCTTCCAAACATCAAGTGTAAGAACTTCTGGTACAATCAATACTTTGTTCAGAGGGAAGATGGGAAGAAGATGAAGTTTACAGACGCAGACTTAAGAAACCTTCACCCTTTCGACCTCCCTGAGCTTTACAAATGGACAGAGGAAAGATTTCCCTGGAGATAAGAGAATCAAAATGCACATTTGACAATAAGAAACGTTATGCAGGAGAAGCTGCTCTACTACAGCCTAGTCGACTTTCAGGTCGCTCTGGACTTGGGAGTAAAGAAGATAAATCTGACAGCCCTTGATGACGACTGTCCTACCTCTGCCAACATCTTAACAAACTCCATCATCACCCATAAAAAATTTGGCTATGTGTACCTAAACTCTCAAGGCGAAAAAAAGATCTTCATGGTCACGAAAGCCAGAAGTACGCCACTCAGTCTCTGTTATTCTTTCAACATGAAATTAGAAGTCATAGAGGCACACAACTTGTTAACCCTGAAGCCGTAGATCAACTTCTTGTGAATATAGAGGCGTCCATCAGATTTTGAGACATGTGTGCTTTCTTCTACAGAGAGCTGAAGAAGGATGGAAGCTATGGAAAGAAGATAAATGATTTCCCAGATGCCAAGATATAGGTTCTTATGATATGTAATTTTTGTTTTTCATTCATATCTTGTCCTTTAAGCTTATGCTCTGTAAATGCCTTCTGGCATCTTTTATTATGAATGAAATCAATTCTTCAGAAGATGAGTTCCTTTCACTTCTTTTTGTTTCATACTTAGCCACACACTCCAAATTTCATATTTTTTATTTTTCAATACTTAGGGGGAGATTGTTAGCTCTAATCATCATGTATAGAAGTATTGAAAAAAAGGCTAAGTGTAGGAACCTCAGAAGACTTCAGCCATACACCAAGATTCTATAGAAGTGCAATGCTCAGAACCTCTGTCAACCATCATTCGTAAAGAACTTAACCAGAAGACGATCTTCAGACCGCAGAGCCTCGGTGATCCTTCACAGAGCCTCTGTGGTGGCTACCACTGGAAGATGGAAGACTTGTGAAATTCATGGAGAAACAAAACCACACGTAGATCATGTGCCTTGTTGCTATATGAAGATTCACCATATCAATAGTACACACATGTTGTCTCTACTTTCCAGGTGGCATTCTGGTTATGCAATGTCAGTTTTTGTCTTGTACGTTTGTGTGCTCCACTTTCTGTATATGTAGGGAGCACCTCCTGAATTCACAATGCACGCACACAAATCACTCACGCTTATCTATTGAGAGCAAATATTACACACACAACTACGTGTTCTTGGTGTATTTGGAAAGTCAATGAAGATGAACTTTATGTGATTCATTCCTATTGTTTATTGTTATCTTTATTGCTTGTTTGTGCATGTTTACTACCAAAGCAAACCATTCTTATGTGTGAGTACAAGATCAATGAATCTAGAGAGAGAAAGTAGAGAGAGAGACATATAGGCGCGAAGTATGTGAATTGAATGTATGCG
The DNA here is from genome assembly GCA_954870635.1 of Arctium minus. NCBI lineage: Eukaryota > Viridiplantae > Streptophyta > Magnoliopsida > Asterales > Asteraceae > Arctium > Arctium minus. The sequence continues at coordinate 43,302,292 of OX941089.1, read as the reverse complement.
TGAAAGTGTTCTTACAAAGACAAAGACCAAAGGGACTTAAATACCCTTGGTCAATACTACACAATATACGACTATAGACACACTATTTGACCAAGCCAATAAATACAATGATTACTATAAAATTAGACCTAACAATCTCCCCCTTAGTAATCATTGGCGCTTTGGTCTTCAAAAAACATCTTCTAAATCAGCACGGACCATAAAAGCGAATTTATGAAGCAATCTGACTTTTAAAAGAAAAATTCTTCTCAACATCTTTCAGTTTGAATTGTCTTTGCTACCTTTGACAAGTCTAGACCAGTAGCTTGTGCTCTAAACGACACATCTCTTTTGAAAGATCTTGAATGAACTGTGGTGGTCGGAGCAGGAACAACAAAAGAATTAGTTGAAGCTGATAGAATAGAATCTTTGAGCGAATCTTGATCAGCAGATAAACATTTGAGCTCTTTGTCTCTTAATCATCTCCTTTAACTTCTCTTAATTCTCCCCCTCATGACTTTGATGATCTGGATCAACTTGGTCATGCAAATATTGGAGACGATACAACTTAAGATCTGCAAAATCAAAGAAACGGAGAAATAGGGAAGGTTTGCGCGACACGCAGGTGGCGCAAAGTGAGGTTTGCGTTACACCAAGGTTGCGCAAAGTGAGGTTTGCGTTACACCAAGGTGGCGTAAAGTGAGGTTTGCGTTACACCAAGGTGGCGCAAAGTGAGGTTTGCGTTACACCAAGGTGGCACAAATCTGACTTAAACTTAGAAAATTTTACCTTTTTAAGATCTTTGACTCCCCCTACACAAATGCACTACATATGACAATTCAAGTTTAGCATTCATATAAAGAAAATCAGATACTCCACCTCGAAAACAGAAATGATCATTAAGAAAAATTCTCCTTTTTCACTCCCCATTGAATAATACTTAAACCCATTTGTAAGGACAAATGAGAACACAATGAATGTAAACATCAATGTAGAAAGAAAAATATACTGAATATGTATTTTGAAACGACTAAATATATAAAAATTTAAACAGAAACAAATAAAATTCTACTTAGTAAAATATGACAATAAAATCCATCAGATGAAATCAAATGTATGTGTTTGGATATAGAAACAAGTTTTATTGCATATCAAGTTAAGACATGTTCAGTTTCAGAAACTTTCATCAATCTATTCAGTGTGCTCGCATGTGAACTTCAATTAGCTTCAAGAAAATGCAATTCTAAAAATATAATAGAGAACTTTGCAAGTAATCACACTAAGCCATCAAAAATTCAGACTTTCACAAATTTACAGGTTTATTGCAGCTCAGAAATATATAACCAAGTATCATGAGATGTGTGCTCATTGGCATCTTTTAGCGTTGTGCACTATGGCATCTTTACATGAGTGTGCTCTTTGGCATCTTTTAAGCATGTGCACTTTGGCATCTTTTGAATTCAAAAACTTTATTAAGTAAAGAACATGCCGTAAACGTAACTTTCTATCTGACCCTATTGCAGGATTTGGGTCAGCCGCTCCCAGACCAGTTGGCCTTAGGGGACTAGGTGTCAAGCACCCCTTGGAACTTACTTTCCCGGATCAGAAAGGCTACATCGACACATCCTAAACCCATTCATACCAATAGAACATGACTTTCGATCTGATTCTATAGAAGGATTTAGGTTCGATCACTCCCATATCAATTGACCTTAGGGGACCAGATGACAAGCATCCCACAGAACTTACTTTCCCAAACCAGAAAGGTCACAGGTACAAACTTTTAAACTTAGAGATTTCTGATTTATAAGAATTTAATAATCATCTCAAACACAAGGTTTTACGTCTAAGTGCTTAGCCCATATTTTCATTACAATCCAAAATTCCGATTTTTTAGGTTTTCTAAGCATTGTAAACTATAAATATTCCGAATCAAACAACTTTAAAGCAAAAACAAAAGTTACAAACATGTTGCTGACTTTTCGACTTTTGTTAGAACTGAAATTTGAACATATAAGAACTTTAATATGAACAAAGCAACTTGAAAATTTATCCTAGACACACATTTTATTCAAAAGAAAGAAAATTGTAAAACTTTTACTTTATAGAATAAAATTTGTAAAGGTTTAAACTTTTAAAACAACATACCGAGAATTTTAAAAATAGAAATATTTGATCGGCAAGTTTATATTCAGTTGAAACAAAATATAATTCATTAATAGTATCTTTTCACACAATGTATAAAGAATATGTGTCTCATTTGAGAGAAAAAAAATTGGGTTGAACAAATTCAGGAGTTTGAATAAGATTGCTCAGATTCTTTTAAAAGCATTTGAGAAAACTGGAACAACATCATAATCAGAGTTAAATGCAGCGGAATAAAAGTAGATGCACTCACAGTTTCTTATCAGTCAGAAGCTTAGAACTATGAAGAACGAGTTCTCAACTGATATGTTTAGAAGTCTAAGTCTTTTGAAGAATGGGTTCTGAGTTGAATTACTCAGAAGCCAAAGCTTCTCTTACTCCCCCTTAACATGAGATGCCTGCAACTTTAAATCAGATTGAGACTTGGGTACCCACTTGAATTTGGGCCCGTGTTTGTTAGTTGCAGTTCTTATGGGGAAATATTTATAATATTTGACATTAGAAGTATGAGAAAGGTCATCAGAATAATAAGCACAATCATCAGATGAATACAAAGCATAATCATCTGAACTAGAATCAGAAGAAGAATATGAGACATTTTTGGAAATTTGAAACATTTGCTTTATAGAATATTTTGAAAATTTATTACAATAAGCAAATGAATCACTTTTATAATATTTGTCTACATATCGAACTTCATCAGTTTGAGAATCAGTAGATGTCCGCTTTGCTTTCCAGATTTGCCTTGATCGAGCTCTCAAAGTCCTATCTGTAAGAATTGGATCGGAAGAATTAGAACTGTCAGAACGAACTTTATCTTGTTTCTTCGACTTCTTTGACCGTCTTCTTTTACGCTTAGGTTTATAATATTGATCATTGAGCGTAAAAGAATCATCAAGAATTTTAGATGAAATATTTAAATTAGAAGAAATAATTTTATCCAAGCAACCAATCTGATCAACTAATAAATCTGAATTTACTTCGGAGTTTGAAGAATTTTGAGAAAAGATTTTAAAAATTGAAACTTCCTTTTTATTTTCCTTAGAATCAGAAGAAAGGTCAGAAATAGAAACTGAATCTTGTTTTTGAGAAAATAAATTTTCTTCAAGACTAGAAGTCATGAAAGAAAGAATAATATCAGATTCAATTTCCTTTAAAATATTTTGATCTTCTATCTTATCTTCAAGATCGATGATTGTGCTCTCTAATACTAATGGAGGAGTATATTTCTTAGAATCGTAAATGACTGGAGACATATTTTCCTTATCGGAATTAGAAGCATAAGGATCAATAAAATCATCAGATATTGAAGATTTGACAGGAGATATATCATTTAAAACTCTTCTTCCTCTCCTTGATTTTTCAGGAAAATATTTTGCATTTTCGCTTGTGTAAACAAAAGGAATTTCCTTTTTCTTGTTATTTGTCCTTTTCTCATTTTCGAGTTCTAACACTTGCTTTTCGCTAGTCCAATGAAATTTGAACTGAGGAGCATAGTGTGCAAGAGTTAGATAATCATGTTTATATAAAGTAGGAACTTCGTTTATCACTTTGTTTAAACAATGAGGATTGTCAAAACCAAGTCCCCACCTTTGTTTTAAAGCTTCTTCACTCCTCGGTTTGTTCATAAAAATTGTTTGTTCAGATTGGTTCCTTCGATAAAGCTTTTCTTCTAATTTATTTATTTTATCCGAAAATTCATCTTTTAAAGTAGTCATTTTAGTCAAAGACTCAAGATAAGTCTTATTTGAATTTTCCAAATCATCCAATTTCTTTTGAAAGATGTCTTTTGTGTTTTCCAAAATAGATTTTTCATCTTTCAAGGAAATTTTCAGTTTGTCAATCAAATCTGATTTTTCAGAATTTAAGTTCTTTTCAGATATAAACTTAGAACGAAAATCAGATAAAGCAGTTATTATGATATTCATCTGAGAAGATATGAAATTAAAATCAAATTCTGAATATACCTCATCTTCATCTGTTTCAGAATCATCTGACTGATCAACTCCAATCAAGCACATCTGAGCGATCTCGACATTTGCAGCTTCATCGTCAGAGTGATCCAGCCAGAATTATTCTTCTGCTAGCAAAGCAGTTTCGTTCTCTCTTTTCTCAGCCAACTCCAATTTCTTTCTGTAATAAGCTGAGTCCTTAACCTTCTTTGCTCGACACTCCTTTGAAATGTGCCTCGGCTTTCCACAATTGTAGCAGGCAACAGTCTTTGGCTCGGGCACTTTGACTTTAGAACCGGAAGTGAAGCGAGAAGAGTTGGAACTCGATCTTGGTTGGAACTTTTTCTGGTAATGCTGAGAGAGAAGGATCATCGCTTTCTGCAGAGCCTCACCATCATCATCAGTTGACCCGTTGTAAGAGTTTTCAGATAACGCTTGTTCATCCAGTTGGCTTGTGAGGAGTGCAACTGGGTCCACTGACTTCTTGTTCTTTTTCTCCAGTTTGGCTCTTTTCTCAAGCACAATACACTCATCAGTTAGCATAATCTCGAACATCTCTTGGATCTGCATTGTAGAGATTCTGACATCATTCCTCAATCTGTGGCATGTTTTATTCCATTCAGGTTGCAATGTGTTGAGGAACTTCAGATTTGTCTCAAGCTCAGTCTTTTCAACTTTAATCTTCCTAATATCATTGATCACGGCACAAAATCGGTCATACACAGCTTTCAGTGGCTCCCCATCCTTGGCTTTGAATTCTTCAAAGTTATTCATGTAGCGCGTATGCCTGAGTTGAGTTGCGACCGAAGAACCAAGCATAATCTTCTCAAGCTGTTGCCACATGAGATTAGGATGAGTTTGAAACAATCAATCCTGTTGTATATAGAGTTTGGCAAGGCTAGCATCAGATTTGCTTTAATATCACGATCAGCTTGATATGCAGACAACTCATCATGTGAATACTCTTTAGTAGGCTTATATAATCCAGAAGCCAATTTGGGTTTTTCAAACGGTCCTTCAGATAAAATGATCATCATGTCATTTCCATTCTTTTGTCGTTCAATGAAGTTCAGGAACCGATCTTGCCACTGTGTAAACTCATTTTCATCTATCAGCACTGGTGGACGATTTTCTGTACCCAAAGACATCATAAGATCATTTTTGTAGAACTGAGCTTGATAAGTAAATTTCTCAGAATCCATGTTTCAGATAATCCAAAAAAATGCTAAGTGTTGAGATGGCGCAAATGTAACACCCCGGATTTCCGTTGTGTAATCTTGTTATTCTTGTGTTAAGCTATTGTCGTCAGCTCCGTGTTTGGTTTGATGTTGTTTTGAAGTTTTTAGAATTTTGGGGGAGAAACAGTGAATTACGCGAGTTACACCGCGACTAGAGGTCGCGGCATAACCCGCGTAACCCTCTGTTGGATATGGGATTTTGGAACTACGCGAGTTGCACCGCGACTAGAGGTCGCGGCACAACCCGCGAAACCCACTGGATGATTAGGGTTTTTGGGACACGGGCGAGTTATGCCGCGAGTTGAAGTCGCGGCATAACCCGCGTAGTTACTTTGACCGCCTTAAGAGGTTCAGTTCCCAAAATCACTTTGTCACAAATCTCAAATATATCTTTCTCTCTCTAATTCTCTCTCTCTCTCTCTTTTCATCTTTCGATCTTCGAAGTCTCGTTTGGTTGCTAGTTTTCGGTGTTTCTAGCAAGGGGTCGGTGTTTTAAGCTTCACCTCTTCGTCGTGATCGTTATCTGGTTTTCTGGGTTTTATTCCAAAAACCTATCGGTGAGTTCCTATTACCATTTTACAAACTTTATACATGTCAAAACTCTTATTTGCGAAATCTGAAGTATTTCTACGGTATGATTTTATGTTCTCTACATTTTGTCATAAATGAAGTTTTGGTGATTTTCGGGGTTCCCGGTCAGATTTGACCAAAATGACGGGTTCCGCCTTATTGAAGTAAAAATGATGTTTTACTTGCACATTATGTGGTCATTTGAAAAGAATGTTTATGAACTCATATTAATGATTTTCATTCTTACCAGAAGTTGAACTGGAAATAGCATTTTGTTTATAAAATGTACATATACCATATATTTATTTATGGTTGGTCACATACGTTGTTGTGACGAGTCCTTACCATTACCAGTGGATCCCTAGGTTTTGGAGTAGACTGTTTTGTTGGGAGGTTATATTCCCCAAATTTGTAGCTATGGATCACATGTTCCTCGGGGGCAACTTGGTACGGTTATGTGAGGCCGGATACTAGCCATGGTTCATGATGATCCTAGTGAAGGAGTATACATTGGTTTCCCTTGGGAGCGCGATCTCACCTCGTAGCACGGACTCTGGGTTCATTGCTGAGGACTCCAAGTGTTTAGCTCATAACTCGGATTTGTGGTCTACTTTGTGTTACACCACTATCCTTGGTAAAATGGTTCTTTTGTCATCGTATGATGAGTTTTGGACCGAAAAAGGGCCGGTTGTGGCGAAATGTTATCTTTTATAAATTAAACCTTTATGAAAAGATTTCCTTATGTTACTGACGTCTATATCTCTGATTTTGCGCTTTATAAACTGTATGTTCTCACCAGGCTTTAAGTCTGACACTTTTTCTCAAATGATATGTATAACAGGTTTCCATTAGCGGTGGGTGCCGGGGTTTTTGGAGAGACGAGTTTTGAGTCTCGGGGTTTTTGGAGATGTTTTAGTATTGTTGCTGGGCATTGTTAAGTCCCATTCTTTTGATGAAAACCTTGTATAGGTTTGTATAGTTTAAAGGACTGATCCCATTTATAGGAAGTTAATGGATTTACTTTCGTCATATTGTCAGGTTTTCCAGGTTTTATTTTACTATGATTTTTGAGGTGTTTCAGCAAAGTTGATCTTTGCGTGAGAAGCAGAAGACGCAAACTGAGCTTTTCGCAAGCAGTGAGAAACACAAACGAGGCTTTGGCGTGAGCAGGCTGTGGTGCAAAGTAGCTTTGCGTTATGCAAAGGAGACGCAAACCAACTTTGCGTGAGTAGCGAGAGACGCAAGCTGAGCTTTGCGTGAGTAGCGGGAGACGCAAAACTGCACTTTGCGTGATGCACGAGAGACGCAAAGTTCTCTTTGTGTGATACACGAGAAACGCAAATGTTACTTTGCGTGAGACTAGAACACTTTGCGTTATTTAGAGGAAACGCAAATCACTCTTTGCGTGAGTGAAGAGAAACGCAAAGTTTGAACTTTGCGTGCTATTGATAACCTGAAACACAAACAAGATTAGTAAGATCTAGCGCAAACTAAGGTGAACTCGCGCAAACTAAAGATCTGGCGCAAACCGAAGGAAAAACTCAAAATCTTCTAAAAAACTCGATTTCAAAACTGATTTTGACGAAATTCACTTACACCAACACGTTCGAAAACAACTTTTCAACACTTTTCAATCAAACTTTTCGATTAAAATCCACAAATTCAAAATTTCACGAATGAAACAATACGAGAACACGAGTTTTTCAAAAAAACTCTAACACTCAAAATTGATGATCAAAACTTGAATTTCTTGAAATTTGATGTGAATTAAAAGTGTTCTACTTGTAAAATCGAATCCAAAAAACCAAAATTCAACGAAAATCAACAACAAACAGAGCCGAATTTGATGAAAAATCTAAAAACGAGATTTTATTGAAAAAATCAAGAAAATCGATCAAATTTTCAGATTTAAACTACAAATTCAGAAACGAAATTAGATCTCTTAATTCTCTCAAGATTCAGATTGGCTCTGATACTAATTGTGAGTACAAGATCAATGAATCTAGAGAGAGAAAGTAGAGAGAGAGAGAGACATATAGGCGCGAAGTATGTGAATTGAATGTATGCGTGAAAGTGTTCTTACAAAGACAAAGACCAAAGGGACTTAAATACCCTTGGTCAATACTACACAGTATACGACTATAGACACAGTATTTGACCAAGCCAATAAATACAATGATTACTATAAAATCAGACCTAACATTATGCATTAAAATCGCTTCCGTATATCTTTCTGTTTGCATTTGTTTTGGTTGAATCATTGTTAGACCCAAACTAGGAACCTACATCGTTTTTAACCAAACAAACAAACGAACACGAACGGTAAATGAACAAAAGTTTTTGTGTTCTTGTTTGTTTGTTTTACTTAACCGAACAAACGAACGAACAAGAACAATAAACAACGAAATTTTGTTCATTCGTAAGGAAAATGTGTAAGTTAATGTTCTTTTGTTAAGATGCTAAACGAATGAAATAAACGAATGGAACTTTTTTTGATCATATTCGTTCATTAAGAAAATAGGTTTGTTCATGCTTGTTCGTTAAGATGCAAAATAGAAACCGGCTTGAGTTGTTGAATTTTGGGCGCTTATTGATTCATGATGCGGATTCCATATCCATCACTACCAGGCCTTGGTCTGTTTTTATAATTAAAGCACAGTTGTCAATTTTCCAAATTATTAAACCCAAAACTAGCAATAAATGACAACTTGATGCTCCTTGAGCTTTTGATGCCCTGTACGATCACACATACGATCACACAGGTTGCACGTGACCAGGGCCAACCCTGTTGGCCATTTGTGCCAATTTCTCTATATTATATTATATTATAGAAAACATATCCTACATAACCTTGTAGTTTAAGTGGTTTGGTATGTAGTCCCTTCATTGTATGTGGAAATCTAGGGTTCGAATCTATTGTCTTTTTTTTTTCTTTTTTTTATGATTATTTTTTTCGGTTCATATTCATTTATTTTGCTTTTCTTATATTCATTTCTTTTTATTTTAAAATTCTAATTAACTGTCATTTTTTTAATTTCTAGTTTTCATTAATTAAATTCTTTTTGATTTTTAAATACTAATATTCATGTAGTTTTTAATATTTATGTTTATATTATCAATGGCAATTTTTTTATTGTTTTTCATTTTATTAAAATTTTACAAAAACATATTATTACATGTAAAACTGAAAGAAACTATATTCAATATTGATATCAACATACACATTTTAAAAAATATATAAATTAAGGTTCTAAAAGTTATATATTGATTGGACAATAGATTTTTTATACTGTTATTTTTTGTCACCATAGTTGAATTCTACTTTTCACACACGTGCACACACACACATATATATATATATATATATATATATATATATATATATATAGGCAAAGAATCGTGTGAGAAGTGGATCTGAATCGTTGATCTCTTTTAATCTCAAGCCCTCTCATGAATTGCGGCTTAGAAGGGAGTTGATCTGGTGCATCTGGGTGCATCTCATTCTAATGTGCATCCATTTCTCCTTCAACAGTTGATAACCACTTCTCACACTTCTCACCATTAACTCAACTTCTCACCGGAAATCAACCCATATACAGGCGAATGATCATGTGAGAAATTGAGTTAACAGTGAGAAGCATGAGAAGTGGATTTGAACCGTTGATCTCTTTTAATCTCAAGCTCTCCCACGAATTGCAGCTTAGAAGAGAATTGATCTGGTGCATCTCGGTGCATTTCATTCTAATATGCGTCAATTTCGCATCCAACGGTTGATAACCACTTCTCACACTTCTCACCGTTAACTCAACTTCTCACCGGAACCCAACCATATATATATATATATAAAGAGAGAGAGAGAGAGAGAGAGAGAGAGAGAGAAAGAGAAAGAGAGAGAGAAAACCTCGAAAATGGAAAACTAAGGAACACCCTGGTAGTGCTTCATCTAGACGGTATGCACTTGTGCATACAAGTAAATTAAGTTATTTTTTAATTTTTATGGACGTGTGCATTATGAATTTATGCATATGCAACGTGGGCATGTTACAAATTATTTGTATGCACAAGTGCATACCGTGCTGATGAAGAGCCACCAGGGTGTTCCTCAGTTACGTTTTTTTGAGATTTTTGCCTGAATCTGACACTATATATATATATATATATATATATATATATGGAGGTTCAGGAAAAACCTCAAAAAAAAAACGGAAAACTATGGAACACCCTGATAGCCCTTCATCTGAACAGTATGCATTTGTGCATACAAGTAAGTTAAGTTGTTGTTTTTTTGTTTTTCTGCATTTGTGCATTATGCATTTGTGCATATGCACGTGTTCATGTTACAAATTAATTGTATGTACAATTGCATACTGTGCTGTTGAAGGGCCATCAGGGTGTTCTTCAGTTTTTCGTTTTTTTGAGGTTTTCGTTTGACACTGACCCTGACGCTGACCCTGACACTGACCCTATATATATATAATAAGATAAGATAAATATTTATGTTGACGTCATTTATTTATGGTATATTAATAAATTAGTGTAAGTTATGGCTCACTTAATGATGAGAAAAATATATGTTCTTAGACTAACATAAAATATTTATCTCTCATTTAATATTTCACAAACAAAAATCACGATATCCATGGTATTTTTTTTATCTACAAACATCACACATCAAATTTCCTGTCAAAATCTCAGAAGACCTAAACCAACATTAATCGCATTTCTCATATTAACCTCTTGTTTAAATAACTTCGATCGATGAGCTAAATTTGAGAACTTCCAACCCTCTCAGTTAAATTTATGGCTACGCTCCTGATGACCGATCCTTATGAACGTGTCGCTTAATATAAGTAGCTTATGTGGACAATCTCTATTCTTCAAAATTATCAGGAAGTGTGTATGTGCAAAAACTTTGGAGCGACCTTAACTGGAGCAGCTCTCTTGTGGTTAATCAATTTAAAACCCCAAGGCCATCAATTCCTTTGTTGATCTGGTCAATCATTTCTTCCAACAATTTACTAGCAGTCACAAGATGGAGAAGCAAAACAACGGCTTATATCATGTTACTCAACGTCTAGGAGAATTAGTACATAATTATTTTAATCATTTCAATTCGAAATGATTAGTATTCACGACTACGACATGTGGACAAATATTCAAACTTATAAAAGAGGACTAGAAGACGAAACTCAGTTATAATTAGAACTGACTAAGTATTTAGCAGGTTTAAGAAAACTAAAAACTCATATTACTATTCCAAGAAGGCTCAGATGGTAAAAAGAAGGAAAGTGAAAAAATGTTGATGGTTGAAGAAGAAAATTGGTTAGATGATAATTCTGATGAAGAAACAACACATTTCACTCAAATCAACCATGGCTTCTCTGGACAAACAGGCAGGCATATGACTCTGAAGCCTCTAATTCTAACAATGAATCTGAGGTAACTAACTCTCTTGAAGCTGATTTATTAAGTAAAATGAAATCAATGAATTCTGAATTTGATGACTTGAAGAAATGAATTAAGGGTGAAAGAATTCTAGTCAACAAATTCAAAGAAGAAAAAGAACTTTATAAAGTTATTTGAAGATTCAGAGAAAGAAAAGGACAATTTTAAAAATGTCAAATCTGAATTGATTGCTAAAATTTTTGTTTTACAAAAGAGTTTTGAGAAGATAGAAGATGAAAATAGAAATATTCATTTTAAATATGATATGCTTTTAGAGGAGAGAAAAGAACTTTACAAGAAGATAAAACTGTTGAAGGATTTGAATTTTAAAAGAGGACAGACTGAACAAACTCTAAATCTGTTGACAAGCAATCCCAAAGTCACAAGGTTTTACAATTCAAAAATGGGTCTGAGATTGTCTGAGAATTATGTTTTGAAAAGTGCTCCAAGTAATCTTTACAAATTTTCTGAATGGGTGCTTATCAAGAAAATATTCCACTGATTTATGAAATATTTGTTAATTCTGAAGCCTCATCATCAAACTCTGTATGTGAAGGAAAGGAGAAAACTGATGAAGGATGTAAATCTGGAGAGGATGAAAATTCTCTTACTAGTGGAAAAGTTTATAAAAATATGGGCTTTGATTATTTTGATTTAAACCAAAGTTACAAAAATAGAAAGACTCAATTTTCTTATAAGGAATATGATTCATTTTATCCAAATGATTTAAAAGAAAACAAGTTTGAAGAAACTAACTCTGATGATAAAATGAAATTTAAGACTAAGTATTCAAACACTGAACATAATGCTTAGAGTTCTGAAGCTTGCTCTCAGAATTCTCCAGAAATTGTCCAGATTTCTGAACCTGAATCAGTTATCTCTGATACAACTTATCAGAGTAAAGATAAAAAAGAAAGTTCAAATACTTCTGAAGCTAGGAGTGTAGAATTTGTAAAGTTATCAGAATTCATCAACAATATGTCAGAAAATATGTTTGAAGATTTGATGAATGCTTATGATTCTAACTCTAACATTAAAGTGATTGACTCAAACTCTGAAAAAAGTCTTTTAATCAAAAAGATTGGAATATCCATTCAAATACAGAGTTTGTTTCACAAGAAAAATCCAAGACCTTGTTTTCTAACTCTAAAAATGAAATCAAACCAATGTCTTTAAGATAGGTGAATCTTCTAGAACTAAATATGATATTGTCATGATCGAAATTCTAAACAAGAATTTAAACTAAACACTCAGAAACTATGTTAAAGAAGTCGCGGAAAAATACTTTAACAATAAATCAATCAATCAGTGTATGAACTCAAATCACAAGTTATATTGAATTAACTTAATGATTACAAACAAAACCTCAATCTGTTGAACAAACTCAACAGACGTTCTATACTTCTCTAAAGAAAGGATTTCTAAGAATCTTGAGGTTAATTCTCTCTAAACGTATATTCGTATGAATAAGACTATGTTGAACTGTATAAAACTTCTAGACTATATATACAGAACATATGACAAGATAATTACTAAAGAAACATTGATCTTCAACATCCATTCCATAATTATCTTCATCATTATCTTCAACTCCTAGTCTTTCGCTATAATCCATCTTTATCTTCATAAGCAGTATTAACTTCATCCTCAGCAGTACTAACCATGCTTGCAGTAGTAATTCTTTAAGCAGTACTAACTACTAGCAATATTAACTTTCAAGCAGTATTAATACCTCTAGCAATAGTAATCCTACAAGCAGTAGTAAATTCCTCAGTATTATTACTCTTTAAGTCTAGCAGTACTAAATCTTCAACAGTAGTAACCAACAAGACTTAGCAGTAGTATCCATCCTTAGCACATATCAGCCCCAACAGATATATCTTTTAGAAGTTCTCCTAAATCTGAAAATAAATATGTTAAATCTTCTGTCGACTCAAACCTTTTGTTTTATATAGAAAGAAAAGGGAAACAAAGTTTAATGTGGATGAAAAAGGGTTCAAAGGAGAAGGAAAATGTTGTTTCATCAAATAGTCATTCTTCTATGAAGAAAATTGTTGTTGACAATGTTACTAGACATAAAAAGTCTACTTTTGTAACAACTCAATTTAATTTGAATTATGAAGTAAGTAAATGCAAACTTTGTTTGTGTTCATATTTGTTTACTTTAGCTCAAAAGTATATATATTCATTGTAATCATTGTGGATAACACAACTTTACTTTAAACTCTGATGTCTCAAATAAAATAAAAATAAATTGAAGTCTATTTCCTTCTCTGAGAAATCTATACATAACCTTGTAAATGTTTTTAAAGCTAATAAGATCAAGTTTGAAAAGAAAAGGGTTATTTCTTCTATTGATGTTCAGTTTGTATTGAAATGGATGCCTAAGGATAGACCCAATAAACAACTTCAAAGAAAAAGCCTAAATTTAAATGGAGAATCAAAGGCACATCAACATATTTTAAAGCTTGGCAACATGCTAACAAGAAAGGACCCATTCTGATATGCGTACCTAAAACAAAGTAAATGTTTTTGTAGGTTAGTCATGTGTGGTACATAGATTCTAGATTTTCTAGACACATGACTGGATTCAAGTACTTATTGACAAATTTTAAAGGAAGACCTAGAGGAATAGTTAATTTTGGAAATAATGGCACTGGATATGTAAGAGGTTATGGAGTTCTTTCAAATGGAAATGTCACAATTCAAAAAGTTCTTTATGTTGAAGGATTAGACCATAATCTTTTCGGTATAAGTCAAATTTTTGACATTGTTATCATGTTACATTCTTCATCTTGATGTGCAATAGATGATAAAGATTACATTGAAGTTATAAGAGCTAAAAGATCAGATGACTTGTATGTTTTAAATTTTCCAACTCTGACTACATCAAGACGTGTATGTTTGATCACAAAAGCATCTAAAGAGGATGATTGGATACGACACAGAGGGTTGTCTCCTTAAAATTTCAATGACATCAATAAACTTGTAACCAGAGATCTTGTTAACGGTATTCCAAAGTTGTGATTTGAAAAGGATTCTCAATGTAACACCCAAAATTTCAAGTAAGTAACCTACCTTGATCTTCCGTTGATTTCAACGTTGTCTCTTACGGTAAGGATTTAATTTGATCGTTATTCCTATTGTTTCACTTGCTCGATGTCACGTGGGGAACGTTTTACCTTGACTTAAATCTTTTGGAGTTGAACCGAGTTGAAATAGAAAAAGATAGGCGACTGGGGTCTCTGGGCGAGAATGCCCGGCGGCGAGAGTGCCAAGGGCATTCTCACGGTGTCACTATCGTCGAAACCAAGTGAGTCTCGGTACAATTTGGGCGAGTATGCGCGGAGAGTATGCGAAGGGCATACTCACGTGTCACTATCGTCGTTGGGCGTTTTGGCCTAAAAACTCAGATCTGATAATAGGGGCTTTGGAGGGTCATTTAAGAAGAAAACCAAATACGTTTTTTCTCCATCTTAAAGGCGATTTTCAGGCTCTCTTCACCATCTCTCTTCATTGATTGCTAAATCAAGTGAGTCAAGGAAGTTATTGCATCTCTAGGGTTCCACCACCATTTATTGCAAGGTTCTAGTGTACTAGGAGCTTAACTCTTCTAGTTTTCTTCACTAAGAAATCTAGGGTTTCACTAACAACCCTATTGTGTGAGTCATCCCCATCTTTTCTTGATTTCCTTGACTTATTGGATGTATTATACTTATTTAATATCACCTATATGTTTTATTTTGTTCTATGATGGTACATTATCAAACCTATGTTTAAGGTGGTTTTACGGTTTCTGTTCTTGATGGTAAAATAGGCAAAGGTAAGTGCCTATAAGGGAGTATTATGCATTTGACATGTATCTATGATAATATTCTCCTTCTATGTTTATGGACATGGAAATCTAGGTCAAGTATGAATCTTAGAAGTTGTTGTTGATTAATGAAGTATGATGGGAGTTTATTTGTTGGATTATCGGTTATTTGAAACAAATACTCATGAATGTGTATTAAGGGAAATAATGTTCTTTATGACTTTGTTGTTGACCATACGAATCCCATGTATAGAGACCTATCGATGTGTGTACTTGAACAACCCACTCTCTAACTTAAGGGAAGATGGGAGACTAAAGACCTGGTTTGGGTTAACGTCCAACTAGGCTAAAGATCTGGTTTGGGTTGATGTCCAACTAGGCTAAAGACGCGGTTTGGGTTGATGTCCAACTAGGCTAAAGATTCGGTTTGGGTTGATGTCCAACTAGGCTAAAGACTCGGTTTGGGGTTGATGCTCCTTTAGAGTAAAGACTCGGTTTGAGTTGAAGTTAAATTGTAGACTAAAGATCATGTTTGGGTTGAAGTCCAGCAAGACTAAAGACCCGGTTTGGTTTGATGTTCAAAGGGGTTAAATGTTGAATATAATTGATGCATTGTATAAAGAAAGCCCCTCCACGGACTCACACGTTCTTGTGATGTATCGGTATTGGAAGTCATGAAGTTACATGTTTACATTCAAGATGTTCTTTCCTATTATTTATATTGATGAACTCACATGGCGATAAGCCTAACACTTATCTTGAATTTATTGTGTAAACAGGTTCTCTTAGTGACGGGGTTCGCAAAGGTTGAGCGTTGAGCGTGTTGGCCGTTAGCGGCATCTTTTGGAGATAATGTTGAGTGGGGACTTTTGGCGTACAGATTTGAATAGAAATCTTTTTGGGAAATTGATGACAATTGTATTAATCTAGAGTTAGGTGGTTTAGATTAGTGTATTGTCTTTATTAATTTCCAAATATAGATTTGTAAACGCTCTTTACTTTTCCCTATTTTTTGGTATTGGTATTTATAGAAATGTCATGTTTACGACATTTCCCAAGTTTAAATTTAACCCTATTTTTAGGGTGTTACACTCTATGTCCAACATGTGAGATGGGTAAGATGACAAGAAGTTCACACAAAGTAAAGATGGAATCTTTATGCAAATATCCTCTTGAGATGATTTATATGGATTTATTTGGGCCAATGAGAGTACAATATATAAATGGGAAGAAGTACATATTAGTGATGGTTGATGAATACCCAAGATATACATGGGTGAAATTTCTAAGAGCCAAGTCTGAAGCCCTAGAGATAATCATGGCCTTTATCAAAAGAATTTAAGTTCTATTGCAACTTCTTGTTCAGAATTTAAGAAGTGATAATGGTACATAGTTCAAGAATGAGGTTGTTTAGAGTTATCTAATCTATGTTGGATTTTCTCGTAACTTCTCAGTTGTTAGAACTCCTCAAGAAAATGGAGTTGTAGAAAAAGGAAATAGGACAGTGGTTGAAGCTATAAGGACCATGCTAGCATATTTAGAGTTACCATTGTTTCTATGAGTTGAAGCTATTTCCTCTACATGTTTCACTCAGAACAGAGCCATCATCACCAAGAGATTAAATAAGACTGCTTATGAGATTATTAATCATAGGAAAACTAATGCAAAATCCTTTCATGTTTTTATTTGTAGATGCTATGTTTTGAATGACAGAGACAATCTTGGGAAGTTTGACAAGAAAGCTGATAAAATATATTTTATTGGATATTCACTTACTGCAAAAGCTTACAGGGTATATAACAAAAGAACCAAGATTATTATTGAAAGCATCAATGTATCCTTTGATGAAAAGACAATACATACTTATGAACAAATTAGTTCATAACTCAGACCAAGAATTTTAGCTTCTACACAAATCCATGTGGAACCTGTTCTTAATAAGACTAAGGATTTTAAATCTATTTCACATTCTAATAATTCAGAACTCAATTTACTGTTTAAGGATGCAGTTGACATTAATTTGGATACTTGTGCAGATTTTCAAAATCATAGATTATCCAGAGTTTCAAATGTCACAACTTCAGATGAACCAGAGACAAGTATTACTATAATATGTCTGGACGTGCTGAAGCTGATTATTTTACCTCAAATCCTACAAGTGATGAAAACTCTGAACAATCTATTCAAAATTATGAAGCTTCAAGACAGAACTATGAACAAGCTATCCAAAGTTTTGCATATGTTGTTCTAGAGTTATCTAATTCAGAGTTATCAAACAATGAGGAAGTTCAGTTAAGAGACACTTTAGAGATTCATGCAATTGTTGATGAAAATGATGATCAAAATAACCAAAGTGGTGTTCAATCCCTTCCAAGTACACAATAATGGATAAAGGATCACCCAATTCATCAAATCATTGGTGATGCCACAAGTGGAGTGAAAACAAGATCTACAAAATCCAATGAATGCTTGTTTGTAAATTTTCTTAGTGCTATAAAGCCAAAGAAAGCTTCTAAAGCATTACAATAGAGCCAAAGAAAGTCTCGGAAGCTTTACAAGATCCTGATTGGAATTTGGCTATGCAAGATGAGCTTTTGCAACTGAAGAGAAATAAAGTTTGGCGGTTGGTTCCTAAACCCAAGGACAAATCCATAATTGGAACAAAATGGGTATTCAGAAATAAGAAGGACGAAACTAGGATAGTCGTTAGGCTAGTAGCTAAAGGGTACTGTCAACAAGAAGGAATAGACTATGACGAGACTTTTGCTCCAGTAGCTCGAATTGAAGCCATTATAACTTTCCTGGTGTTTGCAGCCCATAAAAGTTTTAAGGTTTATCAGATGGACATAAAGTCTGCTTTTCTGAATGAGATATTGCATGAAGAGGTATACACTAGCCAACGTGAAGGTTTCCTTGATTCAGAATTTCCTGATCATGTCATTGTCCTAGAAAAGGCATTGTATGAACTAAAACAAGCTCCAAAGAGCATTGTATGATATTCTAACTGATTTCCTATTAGTTTCAGAATTCAAGAAAGGTATGATTGACACTATCTTATTTCTGAAGAAACAAGGTGATGAATTAATCTTGATACAAATTTATGTAGACGATATTATTTTTGGATCTACTAATTCTAAATTTTGTAAGAACTTTTCAAAAATCATGGAGACTAGATTTGAGATTAACATGATGGGTGAATTAAAGCTTTTTCTTGGATTTCAAGTAAACAGTCACCTGAAGGAATATTCATCAATCAATCTAAGTAAATTAAAGAAATTTTGAAAAAGTTTAACATGGCTGAGAGTTCTTCAATGAAAGCATGGCAACTGGAACTCTATTTGACCCAGATTTATCTCGTAAATCTGTAGACCTAAAGAACTACAGAGGCATGGATCCTTAATTTATTTAACAGCTAGTAGACCCGGTATAATGTTTGCTACATGCTTATGTGCAAGATATCAAGATAATCCAAAAGAGTCACATCTTGCAGCCATAAAAAGAATCCAGAGATATCTCAAAGGCATACAAGATTTGATCCTTTGGTATCCAAAGGATTATGATTTTGATCTAACTACTTTCACAGACGCAACTCATGCTGGTTGTAAGTTGGACCGAAAGAGAACTTCTGGTTCATGTGTGTCCCAAATTGTGCAAGAATGATCAAGATAACAACAAGAATTCACAATCAAACATCATATTATTGATCTAGAATTCAACAATATATACAATGCTCTCATAATGAATATTTCTCTCTCTAAAACATATTCTCTAACTGTGACTCATGATTCTACAAACAAAAATTCTATTTATACCTTCATGCTTTACAAAGACAAAAACACAAAACTAAACACTAAGCTAGCTTTGACTTCTGTTGACTTTGACTTTTGCAAGAGAGGCTTTGACTTGGACTTTAACATTTTAATTCCCATGATCTTTGATCCAACATATTTGTGCATTAACAATCTCCCCCTTTGGATTAAAGATCATTTTCAAAAAGAAATTTAGCATTAACGAGCAATCTTTCCCTTTGACATCTTCATTAAGATAAACATTTTATCTCCCCTTTCTTCTTTATCAGCAAATCAAAAACTTTAGCAATCTTCCCCAAGATTTATAATCATCTCACTCAGTCTTTAGTAAACGAATTTATCTCCAGATTTAGCTCAGTTTGCTTTAGCAAATAATCTTCAAAGAAATTTTCAGAAATCTTCAACAAACTTTCCTGAATTCTTGAAAATTTCTCTTTTATTCTGAACATTCTCTCCATAATCCATTTCTTGACTTTCACAACTCTTGAATCTCTCCCATAACATCTTCTTTATTTCTTGACTTTCTCCCCAAAACTATTACAAACTGTTCACCGTACAACATTTCTTGAAATTATTTCTCCCCCTTTTTGATGACGTAGAGCATAGAAATCATCAAAACTTTCTTCAAGAAATATCATGTATGCACTCTCTTACCTCTTTTCAGTATCTGATCTTTTCAAATGAACATCTGAACCAATCGTCAATTCATAATATATTCATCTGAATCTTTTCAAATCCAGACAAATAAGAATGTAACCCCGAATCAACAAATGAATCAGTTAAAATGCCTATAAGTAGCACCAAGCCACTTTGTACAATAGATGCACATTGGAAAGGAGCTTTTTGATGTTTACTCCCCTAGGGCTTCTATTCAATCATCGAAAATAACAAAAAAAATTCTATGAACGTTATTACAAGAAAACGTCTTCCTTG
The DNA here is from genome assembly GCA_954870635.1 of Arctium minus. NCBI lineage: Eukaryota > Viridiplantae > Streptophyta > Magnoliopsida > Asterales > Asteraceae > Arctium > Arctium minus. The sequence goes on along the minus strand of OX941089.1, from coordinate 43,282,407 downwards.
TGTGCTCGTGCATAGTATAGAATGAATGAAGCTACTTGGGCTTTTTAAATAGGCTCAAAGTGTGTAAACCATTGATACAACAATAGTAATACATGGACTCAATTGTGCATGATCGAAGTGCGAAGGTGGGGCAGACTTCCTTCTGTTCAATATCCACATCTTCCAAATAAAGACGAGATAGAATATATGTTGTGTCCCCAAGAAAAATTGAAACATCTTCTTTTTGAGAAAAAGATGAGTAGATGGTGGGGTATAAAGCAAGAGTTGGCACTGCCTATTTCAATGATGTTCACGAAAGAATTGTGAAACAATCAGTAATGTGGCTACCCAGCTCAGAAAAGATTTGGTGTAGAGTTTTTTTGATATTCTTTTGAACTCTGTTCTCACACCCTCTTTCTTTTAATCTTTTAAGCTCACTTATAATCAAACTCCATTTCATTTTATCTCATCACACACCCACACTCAGACATTGACACCTCGCCTCTCAATTACTCAGGATAACTACTTGGGTAGGAAACTTTGGTTATCGTGAATCCATAGAAGTTCATTAAAGTCCTCACATAATTCCTATGTATTTTGTCCTAAAAGCACAAAGTTGCTCAATAGTTTAACTGTTGGATCCCAGATTTCATCTTATAACAATGATATAAACAATAAGAATAAGAACAACAGAAGCAATACAGTTTAATATCAAAGCAGATTCAAATATCACAGTTCATAAACAAGTATGTAGAACGTACAAGATCTTCTTTTAAAATACTTTCAATATATCAAAAGATTTATCAGATACAAGATATATCAAAGCACACATTTGACAATGGAGTGATGGTCCTATTTATAGGACCATAAAGTGTACAGTGTACGATCTGACATATAGAATCATGCTTGAACAATGTCTTACCTAAAAGGTAAGCTCAAGAAATGCATGAACAGTGACCTACTCTAGAAAGTAAATCTTATCACTAATGATGTGTCATTTGTTCTGCTGATACTTGTAGAAAGGATCGGTGCAATATCTTTAGAGAGGAGTTCTTCAGAGCTCTGATGTAGGTGCCTCTGATGAAGCCATCTCTGATGTCTTCTGCTGAAATCCACTAACTCTGGAATGTACTTCAGAGGCAGGTTCGTCCTTTGTTTGAAGTCTGTCTCTGGAAGTCCTCTGAAATAGGACTTAGATATTTTCAATACTTTTACAATCTGGAATTGGGGCTAACAATCTCCCCCTAAGTATTGAAAATAAAAATTGCAAGAATTGTTGAGAACAGAAAAAAAAATCTAGAAAGCATAGAGGAGAAAATCATCCTCTTAAATATTACTTCTCAAAACATTAGGAGTTTCAAAATAGAGAAAGTAATAACAAAAATAAGGAAACGAACTAACACCTATCACTAGAACAGATTCCATGGAACTTGTTAAGTCAGATTTTATAGTAATCATTGTATTTATAGACTTGGTCTAATACTGTGTTCTTAGTTGTGTTTTTTGTGTTGTATTGGCTAGGGTATTTAAGTCCCTTGTGGCTTTGGTGTTTGTAAGGAACCTCACACACAACTAATAGAACTACACATCTTGCGCTTCAAACTCTCTCTCTCTCTACTTTCTCTCTCTATGATTTAGTTGATTTTGGGATTATCAATTGGTATCAGAGTTGTTCTAAATCTGAGAGAATTGAGAGAAACTTGTTTCGAATCTGAATTTGTGATTGAATCAGAAAATTTGATCGATTTTCTTGATTTTTTCAAGAAAATCTCATTTTTTGATTTTTAATCAAATTCGGTCTGGTTTTTGAACGAATTGCCTTGTTTTTTGGTTTGTTGGATTCGATTTTAATAGAAAAACATATTTGATTCACATCAGATTGCAAGAAAATCGTGTTTTGATCTTCAATTTTGAATTTTTTAGAATTTCTGAAAAAAATCGTTTTTCGTACTGTTCAATTCACAAATCATCAATTTTGTGGTTTTTGATCGATTTGGTTGTTTGGAAGTTGTTAGAAAGTTGTTTTCGAACATTTCTGTGCAAGAAAATTTCATCAAATTCGGTTTTGTAATTGTAATTAGAAGGTTTTTGTGATTTTTCAACGTTTTGCGCTTGATCTAAATTTTGCGCGAGTTCATCAACTTTGCGCCAGTTCTTACGTGCTTTGTGCCAGTTTTTCTCAGGTTTGCGCGAGTTCATCAGATTTGCGTCAGTTTATCTGAAGGTTTTCATCCAGCTCAAGTTTTCACGAAAATTACAAGTTTTCTCTATCTGTATTTCGCGCAAAGTCTAGTTTGCGCTACCTTTGTATCACGCAAAGTTAAGTTTGTGTTACAGGCTTCTCACGCAAATCTCTTTTGCGCCATCTACTATTCACGCAAGTCAGTTTTGCGCCACTTACTTGTCAAGCAAAGAAAGTTCTCTTCAACATCATCTCACGTAAAGTCTATTTTGCGTCATCAGTACATCACGCAAACTCAAGTTAGCGCCATCAACGCTTCACACAAATCTAAGTTTGCGTCATCTTCATCAAGCGCAAAAGAAAGTTTTCGCTAGTCACTGTTCACTCAAAACTCTAGTTTGCGCCAGCTCCTCTGTTTCAGACTTAGCATTTTTCTTACTATGGATTCTGAAAAGTTTGCATTTCAAGTTCAGTTCTACAAGAGTTATATCATGATGTCATTAGGCACAAAAACTCGTCCTCTAGTTCTAGTTGATGAGAATGAGTTCACTCAGTGGCAAGATAGGTTTCTGAATTTCATCGAGCGTTAAAAGAACGGAGATGACATGATGAAGATTTTAACTAAAGGATCTTTTCTAAAACCCATTCTGGCTTCTGGATTATCAAAGCCTATCGCTGAGTACACACCCAATGAGCTGGTACAATATAAAGTCGATCGTGATGTAAAGGCTAATCTGATGCTAGATTTTCCAAATTCTATCTACAACAGGATTGATTGCTTCAAAAATAATCCTAAACTAATGTGGGCACAACTAGAGAAGATTATGCTTGGGTCTACAGTTGTGACACAACTTCGGCATACACGTTATGGGGAGTCACTGAAAAATGTTTATGACAGATTCTGTGCGGTGATAAATGATCTGAGGAAGATAAAAGTGGAAAAGACTGAGTTGGAGATTAATCTGAAGTTCCTCAATGCTTTGCAACCAGAATGGAATAAATCTTGCCACCGTTTGAGGAATGATGTCAGAATCTCTACCATGCAAATCCAAGAGATGTATGAAATATTGCTGACAGATGAGTGCATAGTCACAGAGAAGAAAGCCAAAATTGACAAGAAAAACAAGAAGACAGTGGACACAGTTGCACTTCTCACAAGCAAACTGTCTGAACAAGCATTATCCGAAAATGCTTATTATGGTGCTACTGATGACGATGGTGAAGCTCTTCAGAAAGCTATGATTATTCTCTCTCAACACTACCACAAAAAGTTCTAGCCTCGTTCGGGTTCTAACAATCTTCGCTTCACTTCTAGGTCTCCGAATGTCAAAGTGCCCGAGGCTAAGAAACCTGCTGCATGTTTCAACTATGGAAAGCCAGGTCATATCGCTAAGGAGTGTTGAGTGAAGAAAGTTCGGGATTCCGCATATTATCGGAAGAAATAGGAACTGGTCGAAAAGAGAGAGAATGGAACTGCTTTGCTAGCTGAAGAAGAATTTTGGCTAGATCACTCCGATGATGAAGCTGATAATATCGAGACTGCTGATATGTACTTCATCGGAGATGATCAGAGGGATGATGATGATTCCTCAACTGATGAAGATGAGGTACTTTCTGAGTTTGTGTTAGCCCCAAATCTGAACGATGAAAGTATTGAAAATAACTGTCTTCAACTAAAGACTTTCAGAGTCAGTCTCGGAGAAAGCAAGTCTGTCTCTGAAGTCAGTTCAGAGACAGTCTCACAGAAAGACATCAAAGAGCTCCTCATCAGAGATCCTATTTCAGAGCTCTGAAGATGTTCACTATGAATTTCATGACAAGTGTTAACAGAAGAACAGATGACACGACACCTAGTGATAAGATTTACTTTCAAGAGTAGGTCACTGTTCAAGCATGTCTTGATCTTACATTTTAGGTAAGACACTGTTCAAGCATGCTTCTATTTGTCAGATAAGTACACTGCTTACTTTATGGTCCTATAAATAGGACCATTAACTTATTGATCAATGTGTGCTTAAGAAGTCTTATATCAGATAATATAAGTTGAATATTTTATTCCAAGAATATCTTGTTTATCTATTATCTGCTTTATGAACTGTGATATTTGAATCTCCTTTGATATTAAACTATATTGCTTCCGCTGTTATTACTCTTATTGTTTATATCATTGTTGTGAGATTAAATCTGGGATCCAACAGTTTGATTACACTTTCATTTCTTCATAGATGAATATCATTATAACTGTTTTACATGATTTACGCTCGAAGTTATTATCTGAAAAGCATTTAAATTCAGAAAAGTCAAATTTGCTTGATAAATTACAAATTTCTTTGAAAGATGAAAAATCTATTTTGGAACATACAAAAGACATCTTTCAAAAGAAATTGGATGATGTAGAATAATCAAATATGACTTATCTTGATTCTTTGACAGAAATGACCAAATTAAAAGATAATTTTTCGGATAAAATAAATAAGCTGGAAGAAAAATTATATCGAAGGAATCAATCTAAACAAACTATTTATTTGAACAAACCACGGAGTTATGAGTCTATAAAAGAAAAATGGGGACTTGGTTTTGAAAATCCACATTGTTTAAACAATGCGATAGAAAAATCCCCTACTTTATATAAATACGATTATCTAACTCTTGCTAAATATGCTCCTCAATTTAAAATTGATTGGATGAATGAAAAACAAGTGTTAGAAATCGAAAATGAGAAAAGGATGAATAATAAGAAAAAGGAAATTTCTTTTGTTTACACGCGTGAAAATGCCAAATATTTTCCCGAAAAATCAAAGAAGAACATAAACAGTTTAAATGACATTTCTTCTATTAAATCTTCTTTCACTGATGATTATTTTGATATCTGTTCTACTAACACTAATAAAGAAAATATATCTCCAGTTTCTTATGATTCTAAGAGATATATTCCTCCATTAGTGTTAGAAAACAAAATTATTGATCTTGAAGATAAAATAGAAGAACAACATATTCAAAGCGTAATTGAAACATATATTATTTTTTCTTTTACGACTTCAAGTCTTGAAGAAAAATTAATTTCTCAAAAACAAGATTCTGTTTCTGGTCTTTCTTCTGATTTTAAAGAAAACGAAAAGGAATTTTTAAAATCTGAAAACTTTTCTCAAAATTTTTCTGACTCCGAGGCAAGTTTAGATTTATTGTCTGATCAGTTGGGTTTCTTAGGTAAAATTGCTTCATCTGATTCAAATCTTAAATAAAAAATTCTTGATGAATCTTTTACACTAAATGATGATTATTATAAACCAAAGCGTAAAAGAAGAAGGTCAAAGAAGTCAAAGAAACAAGCTAAAGTCATTTCTGACAGTTCTAATTCTTCTGATTCAAAATTTTCAGATAGGACTTTGAGCACACCTTCAAGGCAGATATGGAGGGTCAAGCGGACATCTGATGAATCTGCGACTGAAGAGGATCGAACTGTAGACAAATTTTGTAAAAGTGATTCATTTGCTACTTGTAATAAAATTTCAGAATACTCAATAAAGCAAATGATTCGAATTTCAAAAGATGTCTTCTATTCCTATTCTGGTTCAAATTCAGATGATTATGCTTCGTCCTCTACTGATGTTTTTGTTAATTCGTCTGATTATTTTTCTCGTGCTTTCTATGTCAAATATAACAAGTTTACTCCCATAAGAACTGCAACTAACAAACTTCGACCCAAATATAAGTGGGTACCAAAATCAAAGATTAATTCTAAGTTGCAGGCACCTAATGTCAAGGGGGAGTAAGAGAACATTGGCTTCTAAGTACATCAGCTTAGAACCCATAATTCAATGGACTTCGACTTCTAAACATGTCAGTTTAGGACTCGTTCTTCAATGCATATAGCTTCTGGACTAATGAGAAACTGTGAGTACATCTACTTAATTCCGCTGCATATATCCTTGAATATGATGTTGTTCCAGTTTTCTCAAATGTTTTTCAAGAATCTGAGCAAGTTCAAACCCAAAACTTTGATATGTGACACAAATTCTTTATACATTATGTGAAAGATGGTATTATTGAAATTTATTTTGTTCCGATTAAATATCAATTTGCCGATTCTTTACATTTGTTTTAAATGAAATTTTTTCAAACTCGGCATGTTGAATTTAAAAGTTTAAATCTTTACAAATTTTATTCTATAAAGTAAAAGCTTTACATGTTTTCTTTCTTTTGAATAAAATTTATGTCTAGGATAAATTTTCAAGTTGCTTTGTTTATATCGAAGTTTTATATGTTCAACTTTCAAGTCTTACAAAAGTCGAAAGGTCAGCAACATGTTTGAGACTTTTGCATTCTGCTTTAAAGTTGTGTGATTCGGAATATTTATAGTTTACAATTCTTCGAAATCCTAAAAAGTCAGAATTATGGATTGTAATGAAAATATGGGCTAAGGACTTAGATGTAAAACTGGGTGATTGAGATGAATTATATATATATAAAATACAGAAATCTCTAAGTTTAAAAGTTTGTACCTGTGACCTTTTTGGTTTGGGAAAGTAAGTTCCGTGGGATGCTTGTCATCTGGTCCCCTAAGGTCAAATGATATGGGAATGATCGAACCCAAATCCTTCTATAGAACCAGATCGAAAGTCATGTTCTACTGGTATGAATGGGTTTAGGATGTGTCGATGTAGCCTTTCTGATCTGGGAGAGTAAGTTCCAAGGGGTGCTTGACACCTAGTCCCCTAAGGCCAATTGGTCTGGGAGCGGCTGACCCAAATCCTGCAATATGATTAGATAGAAAGTTACGTTTACGACATGTTCTTTACTTACCAAACTTTTTGATTAAAAGATGCCAAAGTGCACAAGCTTAAAAGATGCCAAAGAGTACACTCATGTGAAGATGCCAATGTGCACAATGCTAAAAGATGCCAATGAGCACACATCTCATGATACTTGGTGATATGTTTGAGTTGTGATAAACCTATAAATTTGTGAAAATCTTAAATTTTGATGGCTTAGTATGAGTACATGCAAAGTTTTCTATTATATTATTAGAATTACATTTTCTTGAAGCTAATCAAAGTTCACATGCGAGCACACTGAATAGATTGATGAAAGTTTTTGAAACTGAACATGTCTTAACTTGATATGCAATGAAACTTGTATCTGTATCCAACAACATACACTTGACTTCATCTGATGGATTAATCTGTGATATTTTACTAAGTAGAATTTAATTTGTTTAGTGTTTAAAAGTTTATATATTTAATTGTTTTAAAATACATATTCAGTATATTTTTCTTTCTACATTGATGTTTCAATTCTTGTGTTCTCATATTTTTGTAAATGGGTTTGTGCATTATTCGAGGGGGAGTCAATAAAGAGAATTTTCTAAAAAGATCATATCTGATTTCGAGGGGGAGTATCTGATTTTCTATATGAATTCTCAATTGAAATGTCATATTTAGTGCATTTGTGTAGGGGAGTCAAAGAGCTTAACAGGTGAAATTTTTAAGATTTCAAGTCAGATTTGCGCCAACAGTTGGTATCGCAAAACTCAATTTTGGCCACCTTCAGCTAGCGCAAAACAATCTTTGCACCACCAACATGTAGCGCAAAACTTTTCTCTTTCTCCTTTATTCTGATTTTGCAGATCTTAAGCTGTCTCGTTTCCAACACTTGCATGACCAAGTTGATCCAGATCATCAAGGTCATGAGGGGGAGAAGTTAAGGAAAAGTTAAAGAGACAAAGAGTTCAAACGTTTATCTGCTGCTCAAGATTCGTTCAAGATTTTATTCTCTCAGCTACTAATTCATTTGTTGTTCCTGCTCCGACCACTATAGTTCATTCAAGTACATTTTAAAGAGGTGTGTCGTCTAGAGCACAAGCTGATGAATCGATTGTTCTTTTAAGCTAATTACAAACAGGTCCAATCTTGTCAAGGAAACAAAGGCAACAAAGATTGAAAGATGTTGAGAAGATTTTTTTTTAAAAAAAAAAGTCAAGAAGCTTCGCTAAGTCGCTTAGATGGTCCGAGTTGATTTAGAAGATGAATATTGAAGACCACAGCGCCAATGATTACTAAGGGGGAGATTGTTAAGTCAGATTTTATAGTAATCATTGTATTTATAGACTTGGTCTACTACTGTGTTCTTAGTTGTGTGTTCTGTGTTGTATTGGCCAGGGTATTTAAGTCCCTTGTGGCTTTGGTGTTTGTAAGGAACCTCACGCACAACTAATAGAACTACACATCTTGCGCTTCAAACTCTCTCTCTCTCTATGATTTAGTGGATTTTGGGATTATCAGAACTTCATAACAAGCTCTCTGAAGTTAATCATTGAGCCACTTTCTAAGTCTAGGTTCGCCAAAAGATCTTCTCTGTGCCGTTGTTCCTTCACATGAATCATCTTCTACACACCTCTTAAAGTTTCATCAGAGTACTTCGATACTTCTGAAGATGGAAAGATTTGCTTGATCTAGTTGACTCTGTAGACAAAACCCAGAGGCTCTGCAATTATTGATCTGGTCTTGTGCTTGTCAAGATTCTCGATTGTCTCCACAGGTTCAGTTACTCCCAATTTTTCTTCGCCCAGGTTCAGAGCAATCTGAAAGTCAAGTCTTGCTCTGAGTTTGACATATTCTTCCATTGCACGCCTGCCTTCATAAAGGCCCATTCTGAATTGCCTTCCTTAATCGTATTTTGCAGAGCAGTAAGCATATAGATGATGTAGATCATATGGGTTTAGATTTATGAGATCATTATCATTGAACTCATAAACCTTCTAATCAGAATGAATTACCTCATAATGCCTGTAGATGATCTTGTTGTAGGCAAATGTCCTTTCAGAGACTCTGTTGACTTTTGTTAGCGGATGATGTGAGAGAACCTTTACTCGTGGAGTTGTCTTATCTCTGATGAATCTTTGCTCGTAGTCTGGCATATTCTCTCTGATTCTTGGATTCAGAGGAATGACTTAAGTATTTTCCTGATTGAACTCGCAGTAAATGTATCGGAAGTGATCTTCTATGGAGACCTCTGGCTTTGAGGCAAGAAATGTGGGAGGTTGAGTGAATACTTTTGCTGGTAAACCAATGCTTGCCTTCTGAACAAGATCCTTTGGAGGAGCCTGTTCATCGACAACCCTGGTTGTTTCTTTAGCAGACAATTGTTTTGTCTCTGGTTCCTTCGCCTGTGAATATTGAGGGATTTCTTGAGTGGTTTCAGAGATGTAGTCATCAATCTTTGGAGATTCTCTTAGCTCGGCTTCTGTTGAAGTATGATGTGGTTGGTCATTCTTGTAGACATATTCTTCCACATCAATAATTTCAATTTGTTCTTCTTCAACAACTTCTTCTCCTTTTTCAGAATCTGATTTTTCTTCTTTTTCAGATTCCGATTTTTCTTCTTGTTCAAATTCTGATCTGAAAGCATCTCTCATCACAATTTGTGGTCTTTCGGGTGATGAAAATGCATCTTCGGATGTTGAGAAGTCCACAAATTTCTCTTCTTCATCTTCCTCCAGAGCCCCAATTGTCTCTGGTATAGCGTTTACAACTTGAATGGTTGGAGCCTCTGAAGTTGATGGTGCTAATAATATAACAGGTATAGGAGATTCTAGAATTGTCTGGTTGTCGTCAGCAGAGATGGAGTGCCTCTCTGGTTCTTTTTCTTGAGCTCCTCTGTTGGTGGATGGTGAGGCAGAGCCACTAGTTTTTGCAGGTTCAGAGGGTGCAGCTTCAGAGCGTTGTCCTGTAGGTGCTCTAATCTCCCCCTTTTGAGATTCATAGGCTCCATCTTCGTCAGAGCCCTCTAAATCATCAAACCTGAATCTTTTAGCTGCCACACTGCAAGTGTCACCTCGAAATTTTCTCTTGGACTTTGGAGACTCTGGTTCAGCAAGTCCTTGTCCCTTGGGATCGAGTGCAACCTTTCGGATCGATGCAATTGCCTATGACATTGTGTTGAGAAGTTCAACTACCTGATCCTCTGTATTGAATTTATGGTCCCCGAGTGTAGATTGGACCTATTTGTACGCATTAGAGGAGATTTTGGAAGAGTAGATTTTGATTCTGTCCATTATGCCCTCTCTGAAAGATGCCAAGTCACTCTTAGTGACAAGGTCGTCAGTGGTTTTGGCAGGTGGAGGTGGGATGGCCTTGAGGAGCTTTGCCTTCACTGCCTGGATTTCTCTTGATAAGACAGAGGAATTTGTGATGACAAGCTTTTCTAGAGCTTCCATTCGTGAGCTTTGAGAATGTAGAGTGGTTCGTAGCTCAGAGACCTCTGAAGTGAGCATTGCAACTTCAGAGGGTGAGGCAGAGGCCTCTGAGGTCTTCTCCATATGAAGTTTTAGATCTTTCAGAGATCCTCTAATTTCGTTACCAATGATTCTGAACTCTTCTTTGGTAACATAGTCAGAGAGGGAAATCTTAGGATTAACACATGATTCTAATTTACCCTTGAGGACATAGGGTCCTTCTTTCGGAGTTGTTTTGATGTTGGCTCCGGAAGGACTTCCCCTTAATCCGTGAAAATCCTTTTTCAAGGATTTCTCTATAAGGGTTCTAATAGGCCTGTCATCATCAGAGTCAGAGGTAGATGATGACGAGAACCTAACGTGAGTGGACACCTTGTTGTCCAGGCTAAGGAGTCCTTGTGCGAGATGGTCGTGCCATTGTTTCTATGAAAGGCAATCCTTACGAGAGATCTGAAGTCGCTCTTGAACTAAGGGACGGTCCTTGATATCATGAGCCACAGAGGCATCATGTGTGTGTGGAGGTGACGTACTCTGGGGCAAATGAGTACTTTTGTGTTGGTCTAAGTCATATTGGGAGGACTTAGCCATATCAGAGGGTTCCCCTTTGGTGCGTGCTTCAGAGGCAGAAGAAGATGCCTCTGAGCGGTTGGATTGGGAAGGGTTCGAGGTGTGAACCTCTGTTTCAATATCCATTGGTGCTGGATCAGCTTGGATAGTAGATTTGGTAGCACGGGGAGTTGGGTTTGGGAATCTCTCATTTGTGCCTTCGAGGGCATCTTTTCCTACCTCACCTCTCTCGGTTTCTAGGTTTAGAAACTCACCCTCTGGTGTACCCTCTGCCTCACCTTCCTCTTCCCTGATAGAGTTAAACTCTTCGTCAGAGGTTGGGTTCTCATGTTTTCTCTCACTCACTCTCACAGAGCCACCCTCTGGTTGCTCTCTGTGAATTTGTTGAGCAATATCAGAGATGTCACTCTCTGATTCTAACTCAGGCTCAGATCCTAAATGTGTTGGGGATCCCACCATCGGTTCTGATGATTGGGCAACACGACTAAGGAAGAGGCGGGTTTCAGAGTCAGTAGGGATGTAGTGAAGCATGGTTTTTGGGAATCTTCTCTCATTTGGGTAAGGAGGAATAATCGTTGGTTTGAAGGAGTTCATGATGAATAACGGTGTTTTTGGTCCCTCTTCAGTGAAAGAATTTCTCTCCATGTCTTGTCGAATGACTAGAGAGATGAAACAAGGAAACAAAACAGAAATTGGATGTTTCCCTTTGGCCAGATCCTTGTTCTTGTTGTCTACTGCAGTCAACATTTCACAGAACAGTAGATTTGCCATATTGATGCTCCGGTTGAAGAAGAGAGCGTACATAATGGCAAGGATGGTCGGATAAGTTTGGTATTGGCTTCCAATTTTACATGTTAGTGTGCGATTCAACACACTAAACATGAAATTCTAGGTAGGAGGCAGGTATTGGCGTCTGAATTGGCTGAGGCGCGTGATCTCCTTGTTGTAGCCCAGATGAAGAAGAAACTGAATAAGAACTTCTTGAGTTGGTGGTTTCTTAAATGGTTAAATTTGAAGACCTTCAGTTATGGGTAGAGTGAATCTGCGTGTCAAGGTGTTGGGTGTGATTCTAATGTTTATTCCCTGTTCCCCTAGGGCAATGTATCCGACCAAACCTTCTTGTTCATCATTGTATTCACTTGAATACCACCACTGTTAGACATATCGAAGAGGAACATTTGAAGCATAGTCTGTTAGGGCATCTCTCAGTTCACATTTGCTAACAAATTCAAGCATAGGACGATACTGTTCGTCGAACTTGGTAGGAGTGATGTCTAAGTGGTAGTTATTTCCTTTGACGAGTATATCGAACTGGGCCATGTTTAGACTTGGAACTATTCTTTTGGAGTCGCCTGAGTTTTGAGTTTGAGTTACCATTGTTGCAGGTTTGCTTGCTTGAGAGATTTTAGAGAGAGAAAGGAAATAGGGATGAATTGCTGAGAGCGTAAAGAATAAAGTGAGGAAGAAATGGGTTTTTATGGACACGGGTAGTGAGAGTGAGGCTATGGAAACGACGATTGTGTATTCCCATGTCAGAAAGACGTTCCATCATTTCCCTAATAAATAGGGTACACGTGTAGGAGAATAGTGAAGGGACTCTTGATGTCAGATAACCGTCAGTAGGATTTTTGATTTAAATTTGATCGTTATCCAGAAAGGCGTAACTCATGCACGCGTTTATTTTCTCAAAATAAATTCGACTTTTCTAAATATAATCTACTTAAACAATATGAGAATTAAAATCGTAGCTTTCTGAGAAATCATCATAGTCCCTGATATTTCAAATAAGAGTGAAAATGAGAAAAGATCAGAGACTTTGATATGAATTATCAGAGATAAGATCAGAGACTCTGATATAAACATCAGAGATAAGATCAGAGACTCTGATGCTTCCAAAGTTCTGAAGCTCCCCCTTAACAAATGAAAGGTACTTTTCTCTTGCTCCCCCCTTGACAGATGAAAGGTTCTTTTGCTCCCCCTTGACCAAAGAATGTTTTCCTTTTATCTTCTCCCCCTTGACATATGCTAAGAGACATAAAACGGTGATTTTGACCCTTGATTAAAAGTCCAGAGGCTCTGAAACTAGTTTCAGAGGCTCTGGATTTAAACATGCTACTTTTGTCAGAGGCTCTAATGAGTTGATCAGAGACTCTGATGTACTCCTTTGTGTTAGGTAGAGATGTTCAACATTCCCAACTTGCTAATTAAGAAATTGAACCTTCGTTCATCTAAAGTTTTTGTGAAAATATCAGCAAGTTGGAGATCAGTTGATATAAAATACATCTCAATTGTTCCCTTTTCAGCATGATCTTTCAGAAAATGATACCTTAAATCAACATGCTTTGTTTTGGAATGTTGTACTGGATTGGCAGAGATGGCTATGACACTTTTGGAATCACATAGAATGGGAATTCTGTCATAATGTAAACCATAGTCTCTAAGCTGAGTTTTCATCCAAATGACTTGGGAGCAACAACTAGCAGCAACAACATATTCTGCCTTTGCAGTAGAAGTTGAAACACAGTTCTGCTTCTTGGATGACCAACTCACTAGCTTGTTACCCAATAATTGACGGCATCCAGAGGTACTCTTTATGTCTAGTTTGCACCCTGCATGATCTGCATCAGTGTATGCTGTTAAATCAAAACTAGGGAGTTTTGTATATCAGAGACCCAAAGAAGTTGTGCCTCTGAGGTATCTAAATATTCTCTTCACTGTAGATAAATGAGATTCTGTTGATCCAAGCTCTCTCAGTGATTTGATAACGACCATTTTCTATACTTAGTGAAAATTACGTTTAATATGTATTAGTGTTTCACCATCAGCGATCAGACTGAGTCTGTTCAGTTATCGCTGATAGTCTTTCTCAAACATTTAATATGTATTAGTGTTTCACTATCAGTGATCAAACTGAGTCTGTTCAGTTATCGCTGATAGTTCTGATGTAAACAGTAACGTAATCCCTGAAGACAAGTCTCGCGTCAACACATGTTCATAGCTGAATCGAAGACGAAACTACTGAACAAAGAGAGGTCTACTAGTGACCTGATGCAGATATCAGTGAAGCAAAGACAACTCTACTTATACGCGAAGGAACATGAATAAAGCTTCAGCGATCGCTGAACTCTTGATATCTCTGTTGAAAGAGATATTCAGCGATTGAATGATCACTTAGCTTATACCTCAAGTTTCTTTTTGTCTAACCTTGCACAACTCAGTACGATGTGTCAGAACGGACATGCCTCTGCAACAATTCGTACAACAACTCTGTCAACTACACTGTTCATGATCCGGCCGAAAGCATGTCTCCCAAAGTCAGACATTCAAAGCCAATCAGTAAACGCCACGTGTAAAGTGCCCTGCCATGCATTTAATGCATAGGGTATAAATAGGAAGTTCACCCCTCCATCTGAGGGTGTGCTCAATCCTTGAACTCCAAATAGAAACCTTTGTTTTCTATATCTCTTAATCCTCCTTTCTCTGAATTTCTTGTGCAACCATCTTAGTGTTTCTTAAGTTTGTTTAGATTGAGTCTGTCTTAATCTTATTCCGCGAAAAACTTGTAAATTGTATTTGATTTATCAATAAACAATTTATTAAACTTTAAATTCGGTGTTTGTATTCAACCCCCCCCCCCCTTCTACAAACTTGTTATGCACCTTCGGGACCAACAAGTGGTATCAGAGCAGTCTGTTTAATCTAATAAACAAGATCTTGCTTTATTCTCTTCTTTGCTATTCTAAATGGCACTTAACACAAACGCAAACTACTATGATAATGGTTCACTTTCTAAACCTCCTCGATTTAACAGAGATAACTTTTCTCTATGGAAAAATCGAATGATGCTATTTCTTGAAGGTGCTGATCCTACTATACCTGAATATATAGAAAATGTACCCTATGAACCTGTTAGAATTATAGCTGCAGTTCCCGCTACTGCCACCACTGAAGCTGTCCCTGAACGCTATGTCGTTAAGGAAATAAGACAGTGGAGTGATGAAGACAGAAAGAAGGTAGGTATAGATGCAAGAGCAAATACCATTATCTCAATGGCTCTGCCTGATGAAGTTTTCCATTCCATCATGCATCTGAAAACTCCTAATGAAATGTGGGAAACCATATGTGTTCAATATGAGGGAACCACTGAAATCCAAGAGAGGATGGAAGCTACAAGGAGATTACCAGAGAGGATGGAAGCTGCAAGGCTATGTTCATTTCAAAGATGGAAGAATTTGGCTACATGGAGTGGCTTGAGTTCAAAGATGCGCTGAAGAAATCAAAGTCAACATACAGAGGCTATGTTGAAAGGGTAAATGATGCCCTCATCAACAGAGTCGTTGCTATACTAAACGTGCCATCCACTCTTCCTCCAAAGTCCAAGAAAATCAAGAGAAAGCCTGTCTCCTCCTCATCTGATAATGTCGCAGTGATCAGAAATGAAACCTCCATCAAATTCTCAAGAGAAGCTCTGTTCGGTCCTCCTCCTGATCTCTCAGTTCTGGATCTCTTTCTGCCTCCTGGCGGACCATATGTTGCGGGACAAGTTCTTGAAGAACCTTTTGGAATCTTCTTCAGAGATGACGAGGAACAACTCAGATTTCAAAGAGTCTCTGAAATCCCTATCTGTCCCCTCGCTCTTCTCAAGGATCTCATGTGCCTATGGTGTACTCTCTATCCTGCTGCTGAGCCAATCATAGCGATCATCTACAAAGAATCTTTAGAGCGAAGGCAAAAAGGAGAAGAAATACCTGAGTATTTGATCAATCCTCCTAAACCCTCTTTAGATAGCTGATAGATTAGTTTTCTTTCTTGTAATCTATTAGTTTAACTTACAGCAGTTAATACATCACTTGTACTTGTAATTTTCATACCTTGTAATCTTTTTTCTTGGATTGATGAGAATTTCAGTGAAGTACTTAACTCTATCAGTACTGTAAAAGATCCCTCAAAATAGTAATTGGGACATGTATGTGATGAGTCCTGATTATTCCATCATTTTGAATTATAAAGTAATTTTATTCAGTTACTTTGTCATTATCAAATAGGGGGAGATTGTTGATCCAAGCTCTCTCAGTGATTTGATAACGACCCTTTTCTATACTTAGTGAAAATTACGTTTAATATGTATTAGTGTTTCACCATCAGCGATCAGACTGAGTCTGTTCAGTTATCGCTGATAGTCTTTCTCAAACATTTAATATGTATTAGTGTTTCACTATCAGTGATCAAACTGAGTTTGTTCAGTTATCGCTGATAGTTCTGAAGTAAATAGTAACGTAATCCCTGAAGACAAGTCTCGCGTCAACAGATGTTCATAGCTGAATCGAAGACGAAGCTGCTGAACAAAGATAAGTCTACTAGTGACTTGATGCGGATATCAGTGAAGCAAAGACAACTCTACTTATACGCGAAGGAACATGAGTAAAGCTTCAGCGATCGCTGAACTCTTGATATCTCTGCTGAAAGAGATATTCAGCGATTTAATGATCACTTAGCTTATACCTCAAGTTTCTTTTTGTCTAACCTTGCACAACTCAGTACGATGTGTCAGAACGGACATGCCTCTGCCACAATTCGTACAACAACTCTGTCAACTACACTGTTCATGATCCGGCCGAAAGCATGTCTCCCAAAGTCAGACATTCAAAGCCAATCAGTAAACGCCACATGTAAAGTGCCCTGCCATGCATTTAATGCATAGGGTATAAATAGGAAGTTCACCCCTCCATCTGATGGTGTGCTCAATCCTTGAACTCCAAATAGAAACCTTTGTTTTCTATATCTCTTAATCCTCCTTTCTCTGAATTTCTTGTGCAACCATCTTAGTGTTTCTTAAGTTTGTTTAGATTGAGTCTGTCTTAATCTTATTCCACAACAAACTTGTAAATTGTATTTGATTTATCAATAAACAATTTATTAAACTTTAAATTATGTGTTTATATTCAACCCCTCCCCCCTTCTACAAACTTGTTAAGCACCTTCGGGACCAACAGATTCTTTTGGATTTGCTTGATATCTAGCACAGAGACAGGTTGCAAACATTATATAAGGCCTACTTGCTGTTAAGTATAAAAGTGATCCTATCATGCCTCTCTAAGTCTTGACATCTACAGATTTTCCATAAGGACCAGAGTCAAGTTTGACTCCTGTGGCAATAGGTGTTTTCATAGAAGTTGAATCATTGAGTTTGTACTTTTTAAAAATGTCAGAGACATACTTAGATTGACTTATAAAAGTACCCTCTGAAGATTGTTTTACTTGTAAGCCCAGAAAGAATGTTAATTTTCCCATGAGACTCATCTCAAATTCACTCTTCATCAACTCTGAAAACCTGTCTGTAGATCCCAGTACAGTGCAATCAGCAGCAAGTTATATCAAAGATGAACAGAATATGAGTCACAACAACTAGTCATATGATTGATATTGAATCAAAGGGTTACAGGTTTACAGAAAGAATTTCTGATCAGAGAGAGTAAACCTATAAACTAGTTGTTTGAAAAATAATGAGACTTTAACTTTCTAACCTTGACAAATGAACTAAATAATAACTTTAAATACTTAGGCGCGCAGGCCTAATGGGCTTATGGGCTTGGGCCCATCTAATTAATCAACTATTAATGAATTACATTATGCACCCTTATAAATACTTTATTCCACTTTCAACACATAGGACTTTCAGTCCTAACAATCTCCCCCTAAAGTTGAATAAAGCATTTAACAACTTGAAAATCTTCAGGCCTTGATCTTCTTTCCCTCTTGATTCTTTGACGAACTTTGGTGTTGCTTGAATTCATGTCTTTCCACGATCCCCCTTGAATAAAGCTATTGGCCTTCATAGTATCAACTTTGTAACCAGATTCAATGTACAGTAGCCTCGACTGAATGCACTATCACACAGTTTTTAACTGTAAAAACTCAATAACATCGGATCAGCACACAAGAAAGATAATGTGAGAGTAACGTGACTTTCCACGGTGCATCTTCAGTTTAAAACAAAGAATCTGTCTTTGAACCGCGAGTTGAATAGACTTTCTGCTTAAGAACTTGTTTCAATCAGCGCGTAGGAGGAATGAGAAACAAACTTGTAGCAGACACCACATGATACAGAAAGAATCAGTACAATCTTTGAAATCTCTTCTGAAACATCATCTTCATCTCTTTGATCTCTAGACTGTCTTCAGAAATAACTTTCTTTCTTTAAAACTTTGAAATTGAACTTTGTAAGATTTCTCCCCCTTTTTTGATGATTGTGAGCAACATGAGCATCAAAACTTCTTCAATTTCAGCACTTTCTTTGATCTCCCCTTTTATGATAATTTGACATTCTCCCACTTGTGATCTGAGTATCCGTCAATTCATGAAATGTATATATCCAAATCTTTTCAAATTCAGACATAATGAGCAAGGTAACCCTGATTCAACAGATGAAACAGTTAATATGCCTGTAAGTAGCACGGAGCCACTTTGTACAACGGATGTACTTTCGAAAGGAGCTTTTGTGATGTTCACTCCCCCAGGGCTTCCATTCAATCATCGAAAAACCACAAAGAAAATTTCTATGAATGTTATTACAAGAAAACTTATTCCTTGTGTGCTCGTGCAAGTGTATGAATGATTGAAGCTACTTAGCTTGATCAGTCTCAAATTGTGTAAACTGTTGAGACAACAACAGATATTACACGGACTCAATGTGCATGAAAAAGGTGCGAAGGTGGGGCAAATTTCCTTCTTTTTCAATATCTAAATCTTCCAAGTGAAGACTAGATAGCAGATATGCTGCGTCCCCAAGGAAAATGAAACATTTCTTTGTTAAGAAAGAAACGAGTGGTTGGTGGGGTTATATGCAAGAGTTGGCATGGGCTCACTGCCTTTTTCAATGATGGTCACCAAAGAATGTGAACCAATCAGAATATGTGGCTGCTCGGCTCAGAAAGTGGTTGGTGCAGAGTTCTGATATTCTTGTAACTCTGTTCTCACACCCTCTTTCTTTATATCATTATGCTCACTTCTAACCAAACTCTCATTTTCCATTTTACCGCTCCACACAATGAGAAAAACTCAACTCGATGAGTTATCTCCCCCACTCTTTGATTTATGACCCCTCACCCCTCAATCACTCTAGGATAACTTCCGGGGTAGGAAACACTGGTTTACGTGAATCCATGGAAGTTCTGTTTAAGTTCTCACACAAATCCCATGTAAGTCCTAAACAAAAAATAGTAGCTCAACAGTTTATCTTTAACATTTAAGCTCAAATAAGATAACACTGTCAAAATGCATGCTCATTAGATTTGAGCAATTAAACTTTGAAGATTTCTCAAAACAAGAATATTGAATGAATGAAATGAAATCACGAGATTTGTTTTGAGAATCTGACAATGTATCAATCAGATCAACTAAACTGGTTAGGGTATCAAATAATTGGATATTATGTTTATATGAACAAATATAAACAATTTAGCAATGAAAACACAAATTTCGAATAATGATAGATGCTCAACAACATTGAATATCAAACGGGGTTATTACCATCGAAAAATTGTTTTGCTATGAGACATGGTAATAACAAATACAAATGAAGTATTGAACCTGTGTGTATGAATACGTTACAGTATAAGAATAAGATAATACGTAAGTATTGATCTTTAGAAACACACAGTTAGTTAAACATTAATGCGCAAAAAGTGAAAAACATTTAAATTCACACTTCTAGATTCATGAAACCTTTTGAAAATCAGAAGTGGTTTGAACATTTCAGAAACTGTTTTTCATGCTGGAAAGTTGTTCGTCTTCCAAACAATCAGAAATCTAGAGTTAGAAGATATTTACCTCTTAAGCTGCCCCTCAAATCATGGTATAATGATTTAGGTCTTTTAAGCTCCCCCTGGATAGTTGCAAAATATCCAGGTCTGAACGTTGAAGAACGGGTCCTGATCTGTCATGTGATCAGAAGCCAAACTTCGTTGAAGTCCGGGTTCTAAGCTGATTTACTTAGAAGCCATTTTTCTTCTACTCCCCCTTGACAGTAGGTGCCTGCAACAAAGAATCAGTTTTCGGCTTTGGTACCCACTGGTATTTGGGTCCTCGAATGTTAGTTGCAGTTCTTGTGGGGGATATAGAATAAGAACCATACCAGAAGTGATCTCTGGTTTTGTGAATGTGATCATGTGTACGACAATAAGAACAGTGGTATTTCTTACCTGACAACCTAAGTAATTGATCTCTCGAGTAGATGTGATCAGGTTTACCTTTACTGCCATTGTTCTTCTTGGAATTAAACGCATGTACACATGATTCTCTTTCTTTCAGCTCATCTTTCACTGGTTTCTTCTTCCAGACCAGTTCCTCATCTTTGTATCTCCTCGTTCTATGACGTGTACCTGAACCATCTAAATTTCTATCATAGAAAAGGTTAGTCTTACGAATCTGATCAAAAGATTTTACTGACCTTTGTGAAGAGACAGATTTCTGATTTGAACTTGATACAGACTTGTCAAGCACTTTAATCGTCGAAGCAAAGTTGTCTCTTTCTTTAACAAGCAGGTCAATCTTCTTCGTGAACTCAGACTTCGTTTTCTACTCTTTTAGTACCTTCTCAGATAGTTCAGATAGCTTGACAGTCAGCTTTTTAATCTCAGTCTCAAAGATGCTTAGTTCTTCTTCAAATCCCTACTCAGCATCATTTCTTTGGCCGAATATTTCCTTGAAGAATCCAACATTCTTCTGTTCAATGGCCTTCTTTTCTTTTGCAAACTTTTCTCTTTCAAGAATGATTACTTTCTCGAAAGCAGCAACTTTCTGAGAAAGTTTTATGCATTTCAGCTCAACTTCTTTCTTCTCATCAGCACAATTTCTAGAAAAATCTGAGAACTTATTTGCAAAAGATTTCTCTTTATTCTCAAAATCGGATTTGTCTTTTTCAATCTTTTGCTCCAAATCAGATATTTTTCTTTTTAGCTCAGAGTTCTCAGATTCCAGTCTCAGTATTTTCTCATCATTCAGCCCAGAAGTCTTTGTCAGAAGATCTTCATTAATTGTCTTTAATGCACTAACTTCCTCTTTCAGTGTGTTGTTCTCATCAGCATATTGGTTTGCCCTCTTTACGTAAAAAGTTAAAGATGATTGGAGATTTGTGTTCTCCAATTTGAGTTCTTGAACTTCAGACAAAAATCCCATTTTTTCAATAGATGAAACTTGAAAGTGCAGGGACCAAAAGTGACAGAGTGTGAAACTTGAAAGTTTAGGGTCACAAATGACAAACTACTGAAACCTTGAAGTACAGGGGCTAAGAGAACTGCACTGCAAAATGATCGTGAGACAAAAAATTTGACCCTTTTGTACCTTTTTTTTTTTTTTTTTTTTAAACCAGGTCGAGCAAGGTACCGGTCAAGCAAAGGACCAGTATTGACAATGTACCGGTCGAGCAAAGGACCGGTATTGACAATGTACCGGTCGAACCAAAAGGACCGGTATAAACAACTTACCGGTCTAACCTCATTATCGGTCAAACCAAATACGGTCAAACCAAAGGACCGGAAAAGATAATATATCGGTCAAAGGACAAAGACCGGTAATCAGGGTATCGATCGAATCAGTGTATCGGTCGAACGAAGGATCGATATCAACAATACACCGGTCAAACGAAAAGACCGATAAAGTCAAAGCACCGGTCGAGTACTATCGGTCGAATACAGAAACTTAACAAACAACAGATAAACACAAAAAAATAATAGATAAGACCGATAGAATCGAAGAACACACCGAAGAACTCGATGATTTCTGGAACTCGATCGAGATCAAACCCAGAAATTTAAACCGACTAACCAACAAATTTGCAGGTCTAATAGGCAGTAAACATAACCGATAAGCAGATTTCAACATAAACCAATCGACCGATAAACAGATTTCAACACAAACCAATCGACCGATAATCAGATATGCAATAAACAAAAGACCGGATCTGAGTTGCAAACAAAATTCGATTGAAAAACTTTTTTCACAATAATCTTAAACCTAGACCAATAAATCTTAAAAAAATACACAACCCAGATCTGATTAACACTTTTCCAGAAAACAATAGATCGACCACATACTCAATTAATGCAGATAAAAGCGATAAACACAAATAATTGATTATAGGATTTTAGACAAACCTTTTTCTGGATCAAACCTTTAGTCTCTTTGCTCTGATACCAATTGTAGATCCCAGTACAGTGCAATCAGCAGCAAGTTATATCAAAGATGAACAGAATATGAGTCACAGCAACTAGTCATATGATTGATATTGAATCAAAGGGTTACAGGTTTACAGAAAGAATTTCTGATTAGAGAGAGTAAACCTATAGACTAGTTGTTTGAAAAATAATGAGACTTTAACTTTCTAACCTTGACAAATGAACTAAATAATAACTTTAAATACTTAGGCGCACAGGCCTAATGGGCTTATTGTCTTGGGCCCATCTAATTAATCAACTATTAATGAATTACATTATGCACCCTTATAAATAATTTATTCCACTTTCAACACATAGGACTTTCAGTCCTAACACTGTCACAATACTTCTGATTTGTAGAGCCAAAGATAATGTCATCAACATATATCTGTACTAAAAGTATCTCATTTTTGTACCTCTTGATGAACAAAGAAGTATCAATTGTACCTTTTTCAAAGCCATTATTAATCATAAATGTGGACAAAGTAGCATACCAGGCTCTTGGAGCTTGTTTAAGTCCGTACAGAGCTTTATCAAGATAATAAGCATGGTTAGGAAACTCTGTACTTTCAAATTCAGGAAGTTGTTGGACATAAAATTCTTCATTTAATTTACCATTTAGAAAGGCAAATTTAACATCTATTTGATATACTTTGAATCCTTTGTGTGCAACATAGGCTAAGAAGATTCTTATTGCTTCTAGCCTAGCCACAGGTGCAAAGGTTTCGTCATAATCAATGCCCTCTTCTTGGCAATATCCCTTAGCAACCAACCTAGTTTTGTTTCTGATTATAATTCCATCCTCATCCTTTTTATTTCTGAAAACCCCTTTAGTTCCAATTGCAAATTTTCCTTTAGGAAGGGGAATTAGGGTCCAGACTTTGTTTCTTTCAAACTCTTGAAGCTCATATTGCATGGCAGAGATCCAATGAGGATCTTCAAGAGCTTCATTTACCTTCTTTGGTTCAATGATGCTTAAAAAGTTTACAAAATAGCATTCATTGATTGTGGCAGATCTGGTTTTGACTCCTTCTGAAGGTGATCCAATGATCAGATCATGGGGATGATCCTTTGTCCATCTTATTATTGGAGCATGAATGTGAGGTGGAGTTTGAGCTTCAGAGATGGCAGTTGGTTACATCTCTGTTGTGTTGTTCAGAGGCTCTTAAGTTAGTTCCAGAGACAGTGAAGCAGGCTCTGAAGTCTCTTCAAGAGATGTCTCTGGAAATTCTTCAGGTGTCTCTTGTTCATCTTCTGCTTCTGAAGAGAATTGTTCTTCATTTTGTCTTGATTCATTTCTTGGACCTGTATTCAAGGAAGCATAAGTTGTGACTTCAGAGAGACCAGAGAGAGTTGTACCTGTATTTTGAGGTTCTTTTGAAGTTGCTCTGTGAATATCTCTGAAAAGGAACTCTGAGTTTTCATCATCAAAGAAATCTTCGAATATTTTGTTTAGTTTAGATTCTCTCAACTTTGATGATTCAGAGATATTTTTGGTAGATGGGTTGATATCTTTGTTGGCAAGGCTTTTGTCATCATCAAAAGACACATTGATGCTCTCTTGGATTGTTCTTGTTCTTCGATTGAACACTTGAAGGCTTTTGATGCTAATGAATATCCAATGAATTTGCCTTCATCTGTTTTCTTGTCAAACTTTCCAAGAGACTCTCTATCATTCAAAATGTAACATCTGCATCCAAAAACATGAAAATATTTAACATTTGGTTTCCTATTGTTAATGAGTTCATAAGATGTTTTCTTGAATCTTTTGACAATGGTAGCTCTGTTTTGAGTAAAACAGGTTGTAGCTACTTCTTCTACCCAAAAGTTTGTTGGAAGATCAGATCCTTCAAGCATTGTTCTTGCAGCTTCGACAAGCGTTCTATTTTTCCTCTTAACAACACCATTTTGTTGAGGGGTTCTTGCTGCAGAGAAGTTGGGAGTTATGCCTTCTTCTGAAAAATATGAGTTTATTTTGGCATTTCTGAATTTTGTCCCATTGTCACTTCTAAGCTTCTAAACTTTTCTGTTGAACAGAACCTGCAATCTTTTTATCAACCTTAGTAAGATATCAGGTACATCAGACTTGGCTCTAATGAATTCTATCCAAGTATATCTAGAGTATTCATCAATCAGAACCATAATATACTTCTTACCAGATAGACTTTGCACAGAGATAGGACCACAGAGGTCCACATGAAGCATATGCAGAGGTCGTGGACAATTATTATCACTTTTGGTCTTATGGGAAGATCTTTTCATTTTTCCCATTTCACAAGCAGAACAAAGATGATCTTTGTTAAACTTCAGAGATGGTAATCCCTTAACCAGATTTAGTTTGACTAATTTATCAAGTAAAGAAAAGTTCAGATGAGAGAACTTTTTATGCCAGAGCCTGGCATCTTCACTGTTTAGAGATACTAGACAAAGTTTCTCTGAGTCAGTTTTTATGTGTTTGGTAAAATTCATTCTATATAGGTTACCCTTTTTGTCTGCTCTGAGCATTTCTTGACCTGTTTCTGAGTGAAGAAGTGAACAATGTTTTTCTTGAAATTTCACATCAAAACCATGGTCACAAAGTTGACTTATGCTGATTAAGTTGTGTTTTAACCCATCAACATAAGCAACCTTTGATACAGAAACATTACCTCTTTTTAGCTCATCATAACCCTTAATCTGACCTTACATATTGTCTCCAAAAGTTACTGCTTCTCCTGATTTAGCTTTGTAAGAGGATAGCAACTTCTTATCTCCAGTCATATGCCTTGAACATCCAAAATCTAAGTACCAGATTGGCATAGACTGTTTCTGCAAGACAGATTAGAGTTTCTTAGGTACCCATCTCATTATGGGTCCTTTCTTGTTAGATTTCTGAGGATTTTGATGAACATTTGCCATTTCATCATTTGATGTTTTGGCATAATTATTCTTTTTCTTTTTAGGCTTTGTCTCTGAATTTTTGTTCAAAGACTGATTCAGAAAGCAATGAGAACCAATGAAATGATTTTTCAGTTTCATCAAGAGTTAGATGCAATTGCAATTAACAGAACAAGAAGAAGTAGGAGCAAAGTCTCTCATTTCTTTGAATGCATTTGGTACACTTTGATTCTTTTTCAAACTATCACTAGGAATATTACAAGTATTCCCAACTACTTCCTTCTTTTTGGCTTGAAAGACAGCCTTATTTTCATGTTGCCTTTTCTTGTTAAAAATATCTTCTTCTCTTTGTTGCTCACTGCACAAACAGGATCATAATGGTTAATTTCTTATCATTTGCCTTTTTGTTTAAGAGTAAATTTGATTGGTTTATAAGTGTAGAGTTGAGAAGTGTTAGTTTTATTCTTGGCCTTTTCTTTTAACTCCTTTTCAAGATCCTGAGAGGTTTTTGCCTGTAGACACATGTATGCAAAATCAGGACATATTGGTATTCTGGGTTTATTTTTCAAAATAGGAACAGGAACGTTCAAAATTCCAGAACCAACAGTCTTTGTGCATTTATGAATTACTTCCTCTGGTCTATATAATATTTGCTCATCTACCTCTGGATCAGATTCAGAATCCGAGTCAAGAAAGTCTCTTTTAGCCATGTCAGAAATAACTACCTCTGTATTTTTCTTAATTTCCTTAGGTCTAGAGACTTTAATGATTCTTTTCATGCTTTCTTTCTTTTTCAAATCAGCTATGACATTTTCTTCATTGATTCTTTTAATGTCATCCTCAAATGTAGTTCTGATGCATTCATCTGAAATTGGTGAATACAGAGGTGCATCTGGATTGAGTTAACTCTGAGGTTCATCTTCAAAAATACTTGTTTCAGAGGTACTTGTTTCAGATGTCTCTGATTCTTTTGTGATAAAAGGATCAAACTTGAAAATTTCTCTAGGATCATTGCTCTGAAATTTTGTGAAGAGTACCTCTGAAATCTCTTTTTCTATCTTTAAGATAGGTTTTGGAAAAGTTTTTTCTTCAGAGTATGAGACATTTTTAAAATTCAGAGCTCTTGTTTTTTATCCTTCTGAGGTTTTTGTTCTTTTGAAATTATTCAGAGATGAGCAGTCAGAGCTCTGGACCTTTCCTATGCAGAAAGTGGAAGATAGTGAAGTTTTATTCAATCCAGTGAATGGATCCAATTCATTGAATCCCAGCCCTTGAGTGTCCATTTGAAAATTTATCTTTATATGTACATCTTGAGCATCTAGATAGCTTTTGATTTGAAGTTCTTTCCTTTCCAAAGATTGATGTAGAATTTATCTTTCCTTTTGAAAAAAGTTAGATAAGGCTACAGAATTGAGCCTTTCATACTCAAATCTTCTTACTTCTTCTTCTTTAACTTTTAAAACTTTCTCAAGTTCTTTGAATTTTTCTGAAAAAGATTTTTCAACAAAAATGTCTCTCTTTTCTGACTCAAGAAGATCTTTTTCCCTTTTATAAAAACTTATATCTTTTGTCATTTGCTTTAAACTCTTAAACTCATTTGTTAGCTTAAGAACATCCATTTCAAGTTCACTTTCAGAGGTGGAGAGAGAATTTAACTTTTCAGAGCAGTCCTCTGATGATTCATCAGCCTGATCATCTGCATAGGCCATACCACAGAGATTTCTAGGTTCTTCCTCTCCATCACTTGTAGAGTCTGACAACCAATCTTCCATCTCTGCAACAAGAACTCTTTCTTTGACATTGCACTTGTATTTGTTCTTGTAGTAGTCTTGATCTTTGACAAGTCTACCTCTGCAGTTTGCAGAGAAATGGCATGGCTTTCCACATCTGAAACATCTTCCATCATTTTGGTTTGGTGGAAGAGCAGCAACAGTTTTTGTTTTCTGATCTTGAGGTTGGGGTTGAAAGTATCTCTGAGGTTGAGGATACTTGGGTTGGAATGGTTGATGAGTTCTTGATTGTTATGCAGCATCGTGATTGTTGAAATTTGTACCCATTTGATCACTATGTGGAGTGAATCTGGGTTCTTGTTGAAATCTTCTTTCTGGATTTCTCCTTTCTTCCTTATCTCTCTTTCCTTCAAAGACTTTCTTGCCAAATTTCTTGTTAAATTGATGAGTAATTAATGCAAGATTTTTGGCAAAGGCATTGATGTCATCATCTGAGTCTAAGTCTGAATGTTCAACTTCTTCAGTCATTAAAACCTTTTTAGATTTCTTTTTGGTTCCTTTTTCAAACAGTTCTTTGTTTCTGCACTTCTGCCTTCTTGTGATGCATCTTTTTGTTTTGAAATGAGTGCAAGTGGTCCACCTAAAGAGGTTTTTGACTTTTGTTTAACAACTTCTTTTTCCTGTGCTACAAGAGTGCCATAAATGTCAGTCAATGACCATGATTCAAGATTTTGATTGGCTTCTATTGACATGGACAGTTGTGACCATTCTTCATTTAAACTTTTAAGGAAAAGAACATTGTTTTCTTCTTTTGTCCTCATAACTCCAAATTTTCTGCATTTATTGATGAGAATGTTGAATCTTGAGTATGTTTGGTGTAAGGTTTCTTCAGGTAGTGCATGAAAGTCATGATACTCATTAATGCAAAGATTTCTTCTGTTTTTTCTGAGTTTGTAGGCCACCTTCAAGTTGATTTAACAACTGATCCCATATCTCTTTTGCAGTTACACAAGAATCAAGTTCTTGAAAGATATAATTGGGAATGGCCATAATAAGTAATCTAATAGCTTTAGAGTCATTTTCCATCATTCTAGTTTCTTCTTAAGTGAAGTTTGAAGTTTTCTTTTCATAGTATTCAAGTATTTCAACAATATATGTTGTTGCTGGAACTCTTGGTACCAACACCATTGGTTGGTGAGGTCCATCGTTCCCTGATCTTAAAAGATCCCTGTCCATACCTTCCAAGAAGTTTACCATCCTTATCTTCCATTGGGGATATTCATCCCTTAGGGGTGTAGGAGGTTTGGTTAATGACCCAACTGTATAAATGGCACTTATACTTGAGTTTGCCATTTGTGAAGAAATGATGAAGATTTAAAGAACTGATGCTTTTCTATGAAGATCTTTTACCAAAGAGAGAAACTGTGATTTACTTTCAAGTCTTGAGCATATGAAGTTCTTTTTAATAAACCTAGGTTTATATGAACATGCACAAATATTGAAAGCTTGAATCAGTAAGATATAAATCTATCCGAGTATGCAGATATGATCTTTCTTTGTTTAGAAAACAAAGGAGGCTCTGATACCAATTGTTGGATCCCCGATTTAATCCTATAACAATGATATAAACAATAAGAATAAGAACAACGGAAGCAATACAGTTTAATATCAAAGCAGATTCAAATATCATACTTCATAAACAAGTATGTAGACCGTACAAGATCTTCTTTTAAAATACTTTCAAAATATTAAAAGATTTATCAGATACAAAATATATCAAAGCACACATTTGACAATGGAGCGATGGTCCTATTTATAGGACCATAAAGTGTACAGTGTACGATCTGACATATAGAAGCATGCTTGAACAATGTCTTACCTAATAGGTAAGCTCAAGACATGCATGAACAGTGACCTACTCTAGAAAGTAAATCTTATCACTAATGATGTATCATCTATTCTGCTGATACTTGTAGAAAGGATCAACGCACTATCTTAGAGAGGAGTTCTTCAGAGCTCTGATGTTGGTGCCTCTGATGAAGCCATCTCTGATGTCTTCTGCTGAAATCCACTAACTCTGGAATGTACTTCAGAGGCAGGTTCTTCCTTTGAAGTTTGTCTCTGGAAGTCCTCTGAAATAGGACTTAGATATTTTCAATACGTTTACAATCCGGAATTGGGGTTAACATTAACTTTAGCAGTTAAAGCACAATATATGAAATTCATGTCAGATAGATGTATGCTCAGGATTATAATCATGAAGATTTGAGCATTTTATTTATGGAAGATTTTCTCAAATACAAGTAGATTGAAAGAATGAAATGAATACAAAAGACTTGCTTGAGAATATGACAGTGTATTGAAAAGATCAAATATGAATGACTTATCAAAAAAAGCTTAGATCATGAAAAATTGGAATTTATCTATACGAAGCAAATATAGACATTCTTGAAAGAAACTCTTTGAATAAAATGAACTAACGCTCAAATATTGATGAAGTACAAAACGGGGTGTCTTACCATCGAAAAATGGATTCATTTTGAGACATGGTAAGAACATAGTCAACAAAAGATACTAAACCGATGTGTATGAATACTTGACAGTATATGTAAAAGATAATACACAAGTATTTATCTTTGGAAACACACGGTTAGTGAAACATTAAAGCTCATAGAATTAAAACATTTAAAATCACACTTCTGTATTCATGAAATCTGTTTAAGAATCGAGAAGTGGTTTGAACGTTTAAGAAATTTGTTTTCATATCTGAAAGTCGTCCATCTTTCAAACATGTATGAGATTAAGGTTAGAATAATCCTTACGCTCAGCTTAAATCTTATAAAGTCAACTCCAAAGTCATGATTGATATTATCATGTAAGCTCCCCCTCAAAAACTGCAAATTGTCAAAAAGTCATCAAAGCAACAAAGTCTTATTGAAAGTAAAATATTTATTGAAAAATAAAGACATTAAAGTAGTAAACCATTTAAGAACGAGTTATGATCTGATTTAATCAGAAGTCATTGTCCTTACTCTCCCTAAAAATATGCATCACAAAATATGTCAGTGTAAAATATATGCAAAAGTCTATTACTCCCCCTAGAATGTAGATCATCTAAACTTTATCTCATACTCCCCCTAAAAATATGAACAGAACCTTTCAGTGCAGATATCATTTAGATTAAAAAAAATAAAGGAATGAAGAAAAATAACAAAAAATAAACTATACTAGGTAACTCTAGATTATGTCTTGAGATTCAACATGCCAAGTTTCGAAATGAGAAAATTAAATCTCTTTTCGTCCAATGGCTTGGGAAACAAATCAACAAGTTGATAATCTGTGTTTACAAAGTAAAGTTCGATTGTTCCTTTTTCGACATTATCTTTTATAAAGTGATATCACACATCAATATGTTTGGTCTTTGTGTGCTGAACAAGATTAGCAGATATCGCGATGGCGCTCTTCGAATCATAATATATAGGTATTTTGTTGAAATGGAATCCATAGTCTCGAAGCTGTGTCCTCATCCACAGTACTTGAGAGTAGCAACTTGCATCAGCTACATACTCTGCTTCAACAGTTGATGTGGAAACACATAGTTGTTTCTTGGACGCCCAACTAACGAGCTTGTCTCCGAGAAATTGAATGTGACCCGATGTGCTTTTCCTATCGAGCATACAACCTGTATGATATGCATCTGAAGACGTTGTTAGCTCAAAACCAGTATCTTTAGGATACCACAAACCAAGATCTTCAATTCTGTTAGATCACATATCTATTGGATTTAAGATCATCCAATTTGAAGTTAATGCCGGAAAGTCGACTCTCGATATAAAGTCTAATGTCGTTTGTAATAAAATGTCAAAGTAATTAATGTTTATTGTTTATTTGTATTTGATGTAATTAGATATTTAGCATAACTAAATATCTAATATTATATTAATTATTAGTTAGATTGATAATATATAAATATTAGATATTATTGTTAGTTTTTATTATAGTTTATTGCAAGTGGTTGTAAGGTTAGTGTGTCTAAGAAGCTTGAGATCATATCAGATCTCAACAACTCTATCAGATCAAAGATAATCGACACACAAAAACACACACACAAAAGGTGTAAAACAGAGAACACATCTAGAGCTTGAAAAGATCAAACCTTGTAACCATTGTTATTAATCAATACAGGTTGGTAAATCGTTTATGTGTTGTTTGATATAAAACTTCATAAACATTGTGGACCGAAAATTGGTATCAGAGCCTGATAATAGATCAAAATCAAGTTTTAAATCTATCGACTATGTGTTCTTGTTTTCAAAATCATTTTCGAGATTTTGAGTGTTTTAGGTGTTAAAATCGATCAAGTTGTGATCGATATACATGCTAGATTGAGTTGTTGTTGTTTGATTTCAGTTTAAAGCTTAAATCGAGTTCCATTTTGGTGATTTTGTATCTGAGTTCGAGTTTGAAAAAGTTACTGTGCCATCAATTTTATCTTTGAAAAAGTGATTTTTATCGAGATCAAGTGGTCACAAACTGTTCTAGAAGTGTTTTTAGTCATATTGGTAGAGTTTGGTACTGCTAATCGACGTAGAAACAGGTTTTAGTTGATTTTCAAGTACAGGACGAACTCGCGTAAACACCGGGAAGAACTCACGCAAATTGAACTTTCTGTGACACATTTTGTGCAACACACTGAACACGCAAAGTCTACTTTGTGCCACCCACGTAAAACGCAAAGCCCACTTTGCGCTACCACCTGATCACGCAAAGGCCACTTTGTGCCACTCAAAGCTCACGCAAATCTCTACTTCACGAAACGCAAACCTCGAATCAGTTCACTAAAACCAACAGCTCAAGCAAACCTCAGTTTGCGCAACCCTCTCATCACGAGAACCCTCAAGTTTCGCGACCAACGTGTTACGCGAACATTAGTTTTCGCGACACTCTAGTCACGCAAACCTCAACTCTCGCTACCAACACATCACGCAAACCTTAGTTCGCGTGATCAACTCCTCACAGGGAAGAACTCACGCAAATTGAACTTTGCGTGACACACTTTGCGCAACACACTGAACACGCAAAGTCTACTTTGCGCCACCCACGTAAAACGTAAAGCCCACTTTGCGCTACCAACTGATCACGCAAAGCCCAATTTGCGCCACTCAAAGCTCACGCAAATCTCTACTTCACGAAACGTAAACCTCGAATCAGTTCACTCAAACCTCAGTTTGCACAACCCTCTCATCACGAGAACCCTCAAGTTTCGCGACAAACGTCTCACGCGAACATCAGTTTTCGCGACACTCTAGTCACGCAAACCTCAACTCTCGCTACCAACACATCACGCAAACCTCAGTTCGCGTGATCAACTCCTCACGAACATCACAACTTCACTTTGCGCCAACTCCTTGAAATGCAAAGCTCTACTTCGCGCTACGTACAACTCACGCAAACTTCAATTCGCGCGATCAACTTGAAACGTAAAGCTTCAGTTTGCGCGACCCACTCTTCATGCAAACCTCATTTGCGCCACCTTCTAAAAACGCAAAGTTTTCCGGACTTCGATCTTTTTATTTAGAATGACATCTAGAGAAGCCCTTGCAATCGGAATTGACACCAAGCCACCAGTTCTCTTTAAAGGAGAATACGAACAGTGGAAAGATCGGTTCCTAAACTTTGTTGACAGACATGAGTTGGGTGATTTCATCAGGCAATCGATAGAAGAAGGGGTTATGAAACCAGTTATGACGACTCGTATGGTTGGAACTGTGCCAACACAGATTGAACTTAAGTATCATGAGCTCGAAGATGATAACTTAAAGAGAGAAAAAGGTGATAAATTAGCAAAGTCATACATTCTCCAAAGAATTCCAAACAAAATCTATGTAAAGATTGACAGCTATAAAGCCTCGGGCAAAGAGATGTGGGATTAACTAGAGAAGATGATGCTGGGTTCAAAGGTTGGGAATCAGCTCAAACATTCCAACTGCCTAAACAATTATGAAGAATTTAAAGGCAGAAGTGGAGAGTCTCTAGAAGGAACTTATGACAGATTCGTGACCTTGCTAAACGAACTAAGCAAGAACAAGGTCACCAAATCTCAAATCGAGCTGAACGTCAAATTCCTAAGTATTCTACAACTGGAATGGAAGAGATTTGCCAGACAGATGAAGCAGATCAAGGATCTGAATGAGATTCCACTTCATGAGGTGTATGAAACCCTCAAACAAAATGAAGAAGAGGTGGATGAAATTCTTGATGAAAAGAGGCGGAAAGTAAAGACAGTTGAAGACACAGTTGCTCTTGTTGTCAAGAAGAAGAAGAACAAAACGATTGTGTATGAATCAGAAGAAAATGAAGCTTATGCAAACTCTGACAAAGATGAAAATGAACAACTGAAGCAGGCTATGCTCTTGCTGACAAATGCTTTTGAGAAGAAGTTCTACACGAAGCCAAGTTCAAACAATCAGAGGTATTCTTCTGGTCCAAACAACTATGTCCACAAGGAAAGGGTTGAAGGAAATAGATATGAAGGAAAGAAGTTTGAAGGGAAGAGAATAGAAGAGAAGAAACCGGAAGAGAGAAGGTATCATGCTGAAGGAAACAGAATAGAGGAGAAGAAGCCGGAAGAGAGAAGATTTCAAGCTGAAGGATCCAGTCAGTCAGAACCACCAACGTGCTACAACTGTGGCAAAACAGGTCACTTTGCCAGAGACTGCCGCAGACCCAAAGTCAGAAACTCCGATTACTACAAGAACAAGATGCTTCTTGAAAAGCAACAGGAGGCGGGTAAGGCACTGATGGCATAGGATGAGTACTGGCTTGATCATTCAGACGAGGAAGAAGAGGATGAAGAGAGAGATGAAGAAGTCAACATGTGCTTGATGGGAAAGCAGGAATCAGACCCTGAAGCAGATTCATAAGAGGATGAGACAGATGAGGTATGTGATTTATCTTATTCAGATTTCATAAATAAAATGCATGCCATGAATTTAAAACAACAAGAGTTAGAGTCAAAACTTAAGCGAGAAAATGGTGTTATTTATGACAAAAACCAATCGATACAGAAATATAGCGACGAAATTGGTGAGAAGAAAGTATTGGTTGAGGTTTACATAGAAATAATGACACCAGCGCAAAGGAAAAGACAATAATTCTTAAAGAGAATTCTGAACTCAAGTCTAAACTGAGAAAAAGTGAGCTTGATTTATATGAGCTTACGAAAATGCATTCTTCATGTACTGAAGAAAACAAAACTTTAAATGCAAAATTAAAAAGTTTGGAAGAGAAGTTATACAAATTGGGTCAAACTGAACAAACCCAAAGAGGAAATAGAAAAATGAGGAATCGGTTATAAGAATCCTCACTGTCTTGAAAAAGGAATATCTGAAGTGCCTGCACTTTATGATCTTCTTTCTTTGAAATTAGCTCGAACAATCCCTGAGCTTAAAGTTTTCTGGACTAGACTGTCTGAAAAGGATGAAGCCAACGAAACTGAAAAATGTTTAAAATCATCTAAAGTTCACCTTCCATTTTATTATGCGAAAGTGAATAATAGTTATAATGATAATCCAATATATCACAAGAAATCTCTTTCAAATGATTTCTTTCAGAGTTATTTTGAAAAAGAGATGGAGGCGAAGACTATTAAAGGTAAAATTTATGTCCCTCCTCTTGTTTTGGAAAGTCAAATTTCTGAACTCAAGAACTATTTAACAGATGAAAGACTTTTGATTGAGATTCAACAAAAAGTTTTTTCAACCGTATTGAAAAATGTTATTATTTCAAAGGCTTCAAACTCTGAGGATATGTTTGGTCTAGCAAATAAAGGGTTTAATTTTCTGAACTCTGACGGTGGTTTAGATAATTGTTTTAATCAATTTGACTTTAATGCAAAACTTCCTAACCATTCATCATTTGTTAAGAAATCTTTGGGAAAAACCAGTATGCCTGTTAACAGTACAAAACCAACGAAACTTGATAACTCAGTCTCTGTGAAAGCTAAAATAGCTAAAGGTAAGATTAAATCTAAGCATTCACAGAAACCGAACACTACTGGTAATCCGAAGAAGAAGCATTCGTTTGTTGCTCAGAAGTCTAACTCACGAGTTTTACATGTTTCAGATCTGAGCAAGCAAATGCCAGAAGTTAAATCTCAGTGGAAACCGAAACAGAAGCTTGACAAGACCGTTAAATCGTTTTGTAGTGTTAATTGTAGTAAGACTTCGCCTAGTAAAGATGTATTAATTGCTGATGTTGTTATTTTGAACTCAAAACTTGCTGTTTCTCGTAAACAATATACAATGAAGCAATTATTTCAGTTATCTTTATATGCTAGAAAGTGTTCTATTTATGATAAACATGTTTCTAGTTATTGTCAAGATTCTGAAGATTGGTTTGGCAATTATCATGTGCATTCATCTAATTATAATGCTTCAAATGAATTTCAAATGAAAAGAGAACCCAATTTCAAATGGGTACCAAAATCTTGTGCTAACACAGTAGGACCTAAATTCTAGTGGGTACCTAAGGCTAAATCTGTGTTGCAGGCACACAAAGTTTAAGAGAGCTTATGGATATGACTTCTAGACAAAACAGTCTAGGACTCGTTCCTCAATGAAACTAGGTTCTTGAATACAATAGTTCAAGACCCGCACTTCAAAGATAAAACAATGGTTTCTGAACACGTTTGTTCAAAACCCGTGCTTAAGAAGAGGATATGGCTTTTGAACAAATCAGTTCAAGACCCGCTCTTCAATGCTCAAAAGTCTTAATTCCATCTTCGTTTTAAGACTATCTAAATCAATTGTTTCATTATTTTTGTTGTGCAAATCCGTCATATGTGGTACTTGGATAGCAGATGTTCCAAGCATATGATTGGACAAAAAGAGATGTTGTCCAATTTTAAAGAGAAGTATTGCGGAACAATTAGATTCGACAACGACTAGTTTTCACCAATAATGGGATACGGTGATGTACAACATGACAATGTCACGATCAAGAAGGTGAGCTATGTTGAAGGCTTACGACACAACCTGTTCAGTATCGGCCAGTTCTGTGACAAAAGCTTAGAGGTCAATTTCAAAGCCAAGATGTGTTCAGTTCGCACTAAAGAAGGCGAGGAACTCTTGGTCGGCACAAGAAAGTCAGACATCTACACAATTAACTTGTCAAAAGTCCAGACTGACAAGCAGGTTTGTCTACTGACGAAAGCCTCGATGCAACAAAGTTGGCTATGGCATCGAAGGCTCTCTCACCTCAACTTCATATACATCAACAATTTGGTCAGTGGAAAGCTCGTCAAAGGACTTCCAGAGCTCAAATATGAAAGAGAACATATTTGTGCAACATGTGAAAAGGGAAAGATGAAGAGGGCTCCACATAAACCAAAGCCTGAATCGAGTACTAACGCTCCGTTAGAGTTATTGCATATGAACTTATGCGGTCCGATGCGAACTCAGAGTCTACGCGGAAAGAAGTACATACTCGTGATCGTGGACGATTACTCGCGATACACATGGGTCAAGTTTCTACGTTCAAAGGATGAGACACCAGATGTTCTCATCACATTCCTGAAGACGACCCAGGTGAATCTTCAGAAACCGGACAAGCTGCTAAGAACAGACAACGACACAGAGTTCAAAAACAAGAAGGTTGAAGAATATCTCGAATCAGTCGGGATTTCACATTAATAATCTGTTGCTCGAAGACCTCAACAGAATGGAGTGGTCGAAAGAAGAAATCGTACGCTAGTCGAGGCTGCTCGTACTATGCTAAGTCAATCAGACTTACCTCTATTTCTATGGGCAGAAGCTGTATCGACTGCGTGCTACATACAGAATCGATCCATGATACACTACAGATTCAAGAATACTTCTTATGCGTTGATCAACAACCGAACACCGACAATCAAATATTTCCATATATTTGGATGTAAGTGTTTTGTTCTAAACGATAGGGAGAGTCTAAACATGTTCAGCGCCAAGGCGGACGAAGGCATCTTCATTGGTTATTCCTCAACATCAACTGCATACTGTATCTATATGAAGAAGTCAAAGATGGTTATAGAAAGCATCAACATCACGTTTGATGAAGAGATGACTTCCGAACATCAAAGTTCAGAACCCGTTATAACCGGAGTACTAGCTTCTGGGCAAATCAGTCTAGAACTTGCGTCTCAACAGAATAAATCAGATGAAGCATCAACGTCAACTAATCATTTATCTGATTTAGACTTATTATTTGAATTGTTTTATGCTGAATTTCTTGGATCTAATGTCAAGAAATCTGTTGTGGTTGACAGGATGGAAGAATTAACGACTACTCATCCAACCAGTTCAGTTGTTCCTATTTAATCCAACGCCCCGATTCAACAAGAAATTCCAATTCAAATGCCGACTCCAACAGTTGAAGAAGTGCCATGTGATGAAGAGACAGAAGTAACTGAAACATTAGGATGTTCTATTCAGATCAATATACAGCCAGAACAAGCTGTACCGAGCCTTCTGAACCTATCACTTCAACTGCAATCATCATTCCTCCTGAACAAACTGAAGAAGGTACAAGTGGATTTATAGATGATACAACTGACATACATTCATATAATCCACTACCTCATGAACATAAATGGACCAAAGAGCATCCGATAATCCAGATCATTGGCGATCCAACGAAACCGGTGTAAACTAGGTCAGCGTCAATGAACATGTGTTTGCATGACTCATTTCTGAGCAAGTTCGATCCAACTCGCATATTAGAGGCACTTGCTGATCCAGAATGGGTGATCTCAATGCAAGAAGAGCTGAATCAGTTCGACGCACTTCAAGTCTGGAGACTCGTACCAAAACCTCAAGGTAAAACCATTATAGGTACGAAGTGGATTTTCAAGATAAAGAAAGACGAAGATGGTACCGTTATCCGAAACAAGGCAAGACTAGTAGCCAAAGGATACAGACAAGAGGAAGGAATCGACTACGACGAGACATATGCTCTTGTGGCGCGATTAGAGGCAATTAGAATGTTTCTAGCCTACGCAGCATACAAGAACTTCACGGTCTTTCAAATGGACAAGAAGACTGCCTTTCTGAATGGCATTCTGAAGTAGGAAGTCTACGTCTCTCAGCCAGAAGGTTTTGTCAATCAAGAGAAGCCAAATCACGTCTACATTCTCGACAAAGCACTCTACGGTCTGAAACAATCTCCTCGTGCCTGGTATGATGTCCTTTCAAAATTTCTAGTCAAGTCTGGTTTTTCAAAAGGTACGGTGGATACCACTTTGTTTATCAAAAAGGAAAAAGCCGATATCATTTTAATACAAATCTATGTAGATGATATTATTTTTGGCTCTACAAATCCTAAGTACTGTAAGAAATTTTCAAACCTTATGGTGTCTAGATTTCAGATGAATATGATGGGAGAGATGAGTTTCTTTCTCGGATTACAAGTCAAACAGTTTTCATCAGATATTTTTATCAATCAATCAAAATACATTATGGATATTCTTCGGAAGTTCAAAATGGAAAATTCAAAACCGATTGGTACCCCAATGGCACCAGGTACTAAGATTGGCACCGATCCTTCGGGTAAGGCTATTGATGTTAGGACTTACAGAGGAATGATAGGTTCTTTAATGTATCTTACTTCGAGTAGGCTAGATATAATGTTCTCAACATGCTTATGTGCACGATATCATGCCAATTCAAAAGAAATCCATTTGTCTGCAGTAAAGCGCATATTTAGGTATCTAAAGGGGACTGTAGATCTTGGTCTGTGGTATCCTAAAGATACAAGTTTTGAACTAATAGCGTATACAGATGCAGATCATGCAGGTTGTATGTTAGACAGGAAGAGCACGCAGGACATGTCCAATTCCTCGGTGATAAGCTCGTAAGTTGGGCATCGAATAAGCAACTTTGTGTTTCAACTTCCACGGCCGAAGCAGAATATGTAGCTGCTGCTAGCTGCTGTTCTCAGGTCTTATGGATGAGAACTCAATTGCGCGACTACGGTTTTCACTTCAACAAAATCCCGATATACTGTGACTCCAAGAGCGCCATCGCAATAATAGTGAATCCTGTTCAGCACACCAAGACCAAACACATAGACGTCAGGTATCATTTTATTAAAGATCATGTTGAAAAAGGAAGAATTGAACTTTTATTTGTAAAAACTAATTATCAGCTTGCCGATTTGTTTACCAAACCTTTAGACGAAAAGAGGTTTACCTTTCTTGTCTCTAAGCTTGGTATGATAAATCTTAAGATCTAATCAGTAGTTACCTATCAAAGTTTTCTAATTGTATACTTTTTCATCACTCCTTCATTCTTAATTCTGATTGATATCTGCACTTCAAATGTTCTGTTTATGATCCAAGGGGGAGTATGAGAAGAAATTGACAAGTGGTCAATCTTATTTTTAGGGGGAGCTCATAAGATTTCTGCATTTACCTTTTATGTCAAAGTTTTGTAATGCAAGATTTTAGGGGGAGCTCTTCAAGTCAAAGGAGTTTAGATATGACTTCTGATTATTTCTGATCAGAACTCGTACTTTAACAGTTTTACTGCTTTTTGTCTTTTCAATTTAAGGGAATAAATTTTACTTTGACTTGACATAAGACTTTTGTAGAATTTTTGAGAGATGCTTACAAGATCATATGTTTATGACTTTAAGCTTAGCTTCATGAGATGTAAGATCGCATGTTAAGGTATAATCCTTTATCTTAATCTCATATATGGTTGATAAGTGGACAACTATCAATCATAGAAAACATTGTTCTTAAATGTTCAAACCACTTCCCGATTCTCAAACCCAATTCATCAATTGGAAGTGTGACTTTAAATGTTTTCAAGTTTTACATTGTGCTTTAACTGAAATAGTTAAACATATCTGAGCATCATATGCATCATAGGAAAACAAGGATTTCTTTGTGCTAGGAATTAACACAACTTCTATGCAATCACCTTAACCAGTGATTTCTACCCAAGAAGTTAATACATAGTGATTGAGTGTGAGAAGTCGAAAAAAATGAGTGTGATTAGAGTGAGCAAAATGTTTAAAAGAAAGAGCGTGTGAGAACAGAGTTAAAAGAATATCACAACTCTGCACCAACTTTTTCTGAGTCGGGCAGTCACATTAGTAGTGTTTCACAATTCTTTGGTGAACATTATTGAAACAGGCAACTAGTCCATGCCAACTCTTGATCAAACCTCACCATCTACTCATTTTCTACTCAAATAGAAAGTGTTTCACATTTTCTAAGGGGAAGCAGCACATTTGCTATCTGATTTTCATTCGGAAAATCTGAATATTGAAAAGAAGGAAGTCTGCCCCACCTTCGCACTTCAATCATGCACATTGAGTCTGTGTTTAACTTACTGTTGTCTCAGTGGTTTACACAAATTTGAGCCTAATAAGCAATCATCAAGTGCTTAATTCTTTCTATCACAAGCACAAACACACAAGGAATTTGTTTCTTTGTCATAACGTTTATAGAATTACCTTTGTGGTGTTTCGATGATTAAATGGAAGCCCTGGGGGAGTCAACATCAAACAACTTCTTTCCAATGTGTATTTGTTACACACAGTGACTTAGTGTTACTGACAGGCACGTTAACTGGTTCATTAGTTGATTTAGGTGTTACACGACAATTTTGTCTGGATTTGAAAATATCTGGATGAATATCTTTTGAATTGACGGATCAAAAGCTCCAAGTGAAAGACATTTCTTACTCAAAGTTTTGATGAAGTCGTTGCACTTTTCATCAAAAAAGGGGAGAATCTAAAGCTTGAAGAAATGTCCAGTCCATTACATTACAAGACATTGGAGAAGAGAAAAGCTAACAAAGAAATGTGAGATCAAAGTATTCTGAAGACATGCTGATTTCAGATAAAATTTCTTTGAAGAAACTTTGCTAAAGCATTATGAGCTAGAGAAAGAGATTGCATCTGCTGAGCTGAAAAAGAAGACTGAATTGCTAAAATCTTTTTAGTAATGATCTTGATCCAAAGGGGGAGATTGTTAGATCACATATCTATTGGATTCAAGATCATCCAATCTAAAGATCCAATTTGAAGCTAATGCCGGAAAGTCGACTCTCGATATAAAGTCTAATATCGTTTGTAATAAAATGTCAAAGTAATTAATGTTTATTGTTTATTTGTATTTGATGTAATTAGATATTTAGCATAACTAAATATCTAATGTTTTATTAATTATTAGTTAGATTGATAATATCTAAATATTAGATATTATTGTTAGTTTTATTATAGTTTATTGCATGTGGTTGTAAGGTTAGTGTGTCTAAGAAGCTTGAGATCATATCAGATCTCAACAACTCTATCAGATCAAAGATAATCGACACACATAAAAACACACACAAAAGGTGTAAAACAGAGAACACATCTAGAGCTTGAAAAGATCAAACATTGTAACCATTGTTATTAATCAATATAGGTTGGTAAATCGTTTATGTGTTGTTTGATATAAAACTTGGTAAACATTGTGGACCGACAAATTCCCTTCAGATAAACATTGTGGACCGACCCCCGTGCTAAGTCTGCGGAGGGGGATATAGTTCTTTTTGTAATCAAAATCTCTGAATTTTTATTTCAAGTTTTTCTGTATTTTTGAGATTTCATTTGGATTAACGATCAAGTTCAAGTTCTTTTTGTAACAGACAATTCAAGATGGGATATTTTTCTGATGATGATGAACGAAAGATTGCCAAGCTCGAATTAGAGAATAAAGATCTTGCTTCTTCAGTTGAGTACTACTCAAAGAGATCAAAGAAATACAATGATCAAAGGAAGATACTGAGAGAAGAAGTTAGTGCTTTAAAGACTATTAATGAAGATCTTCTGAAACAGACTTCTGGGGTTAATGAAGAAAATGTCTTGTTTTTGGAAGCTGAAAACACTGAGTTAAAGAACAAGATTTCTGAATTAGAAGATCACATTGTCAAGTTTCAGCTAACCGGGTGTGCTAATGAAAAGATGATCTTTGAATTAGAATTGCAAATTGTTGAAGAAAGATCAGTTTTTGAGAAAGAAAAAAAAGAGTTTGTTAATAAAT
This sequence comes from Arctium minus, assembly GCA_954870635.1. Taxonomy (NCBI): domain Eukaryota; kingdom Viridiplantae; phylum Streptophyta; class Magnoliopsida; order Asterales; family Asteraceae; genus Arctium; species Arctium minus. The sequence goes on along the minus strand of OX941089.1, from coordinate 43,240,556 downwards.
TCTCCGAGTTTTCTAGAAAAAGTGCTGAAGAGAAGAAGACGGTTGAGCTGAAATGTTTAAAGCTTTCTCAACAGATTTCTGAGTTTGAGAAAGTAATTATTCTGGAAAGGGAAAAGTTTGCCAAGGAAAGAAAGATCATAGAACAGAAGAATGTTGGAATCTTCAAAGAGATATCTGGTCAGAGAACAAATGCTAAAAGGACTTTGATGAAGAAAGAAGTTTGTTTGAAGCAGAAATAAAGAAGCTGACAGAGAAGTTATCTGAACTATCTGAGTGTGTACGGAAAGAGAAGAAAACAAAGTCTGAATTCGAGACAAAGATTGACATTCTTGTCAAAGAAAGAGATAGCTTTGCTTCAAAGGTTCAAGAGCTTGAAAAGATTGTTTCAATGGTAGTGGTGGCTGAGCAAACGACTCCATTGTCCAAAATTCACTCACCTAGAAATAGTTCAGTTGGTTCTAACAAGCCAGCATCAAGTTCACATCAGCAAACTGTTTCTACTAGCAGGTCAGTTAAATCTTCTAATCAGATTCGTACAACTAATATTTTCTATGATTGGAAAATAGATGGTTCAGGTACACATAGAAGGAGAAGAAAAAGATATGAAAAAGAGAAGCTGGTTTGGAAGGTAAAACCAGTTGAAGATGTGAAGAATAATGAGAAGAAAGGAAAGAAGGAAGAGAAGACATGTAACAAATCATTTGTATCTGCCTCAAATGCAAAGAAGAACAAAGTACTGAAAGGTAAACTTGATCTTGCTTATTCGAGAGATCAATTGATCAAGTTATCTAAAAAGAGGTATTGTTCTTATTGTCGTACTTATGATTTTGTTCATAAAGCTAGTGATCATTACTGGTATGGTTCTTACTCGATTACTCCCATAAGAATTGCAACTAACAATTATGGACCCAAATACCAGTGGGTACCAAATCCGAAAAGTGAATCTGTGTTGCAGGCACCTACAGTCAAGGGAGAGTAAGAGAACCAAGGCTTCTGAACAAATCAGTTCAGGACTCGTACTTCAATGAAGTTTGACTTCTAAACACAACAGTTTAGGACTCGTACTTCAACGATGAAAGATGTTACTTCCGGGCTGATATGAGGATGTACTCCTATACTCAATGAGGAAATCAACCTTCAAGGGGGAGTACATACTTTTCTGGAATTTATGCATTGGATAAGATATGAAGAACTATAATTCAAAAGAGAATTGTAGATCTCTATCATGTGCTTTTTCACTGATAAAATTTAAATGCATGATTTCAGGGGGAGTAAAAGATAATGATTTCTGATTATTTAAGATCAGAACTCGTACTTTAATCGTTTTACTGCTTTATGTCATTTACATTTGAATAAACTTTGTGAATTAAAGTTGCTTTAACTAGACTTTGAGACTTGTGCAGAATGAGAGGAAGCTATCAAGATCATATCTTTATGACTTCAGCTGACTTCATGAGATTTAAGACGAAGATAAAAGGTTAAATTTCTTATCTTAATCTCATATATGGTTGAAAGAAGGACGACTTTCAATCATATGAAAACATGTTCTTAAAATGTTCAAACCACTTCCCGATTGTTAAACATATTTCATGAATTGGAAGTGTGATTTTAAATGTTTTCATTTTTCATTTTGAGCTTCAATGATTAATAAACCGTGTGTTTCCAAAGATAAATACTTGTGTATTGTCTTTTCTACATACTTTCAAGTATTCACACACATCGGTTTAATTTTTGATCAAATTGTTCTTACCATTTCTCATATTGAAACATATTTTCGATGGTAAGACACCCCGCTTGTACTTAAAAGAATTTTGAGCGTTATTTCATTTCGAAGCGTTCATTTCAAGAATGTCTATATTTTGTTTCGTATGGACAATATCTGTTATTTTGACCATAAGCCTTAATTGATATATCATTTCATTTCTGATCATTTTCATACAATGTCAGGTTTTCAAACAAGTCTTTTGCATTCATATCTATTCATTCAATATACTTGTTTGAAAATATTTCAATGTTTAAAAATGCTCATATTTTCATGATTATATCATCTGAGCATACATTCATCTGACATTTGTATATGAGCTTTAACTGATAAAGTTAAATCATCTGAGCAACATATGCTTTCTAGGACTACATGGGTTCTTTGTGCTAGGAATTAACTGAACTTCTATGAAATCACGTTAACCAGTGATTTCTACCCAAGAAGTTAATCCTTAGTGATTGAGTGTGAGGAGTCTATAAAGAAATCAGTGTGGGTGTGATGAGGTAAAATGGAAATGAGAGATTGGTTAGTAGTGAGCTTAATGATCAAAAGAAAGAGGGTGTGAGAATAGAGTAAAAGAATATTAAACTCTGCACCAACTACTTTCTGAACCGGGCATCCACATTACTAGCGTTTCACAACTCTTTAGTGAATGTTATTAAAACAGGCAACTAGCCCATGCCAACTCTTGACTAAACCCCACCAGCCACTCATTTTCTTCTTAAAAAGAAAATGTTTCATATTTTTAAGGGGACGTAGCACATATGCTATCTGATTTTCATTTGGAAAATCTGGATATTGAAAAAGAAGGAAGTCTGCCCCACTTTCGCCTTTCAATCATGCACATTGAGTCTGTGTTGAACTAACTGTTGTTTAAGTGGTTTACACTATGTTAAGCCTTAAAAAGCAATTATTCGTGCTTAATTCTTTCTACACTAGCACGAACACACAAGGAACTTGTTTTCTTGTCATAACATTCATAGAAATTTCCTTTGTGGTGTTTTGATGATTGGATGGAAGCCCTGGGGGAGTGAATATTAAAAAGCTCCTTTCCTATGTGTATTTGTTACACACAGTAACTTTGTGTTACTGACAGGCATATTAACTGTTTCATTTGTTGATTCAGGTGTTACCTTTCTTATTTTGTCTGGATTTGCAAAGATCTAGATGAATACTTGGTTATGGATCACAGAATCAGAGGCTCAGTTTGACAGATCAGAATGGTTAAAGACATTTTTGGAAGAAAAGTTTTGATGATATAGATGTTCAAATCATCAAAAAGGGGGAGATGGTATCAAGAATTGATAAAGTTTTGCGAGATGATTTTAAAAAAATGTCCATGTCAGAAAATTCAAAGTAAAGATTTGAAGAAGATCAAAGAATTTATGAAGATGTGCTGTTTTTGAGGAAATTTTCTTTGAAGATTATTTGCTAAAGCAATCCGAGCTGATTCTGAAGATAATTACTTTCCAAAGTTTGAAAGTATTTTGTGAAAGTTTTGAGGAGATGGTTATTCGTTTGAAGACAGTTTTGGGAAGAATACTATCAAATAAAAGGGGAGATTGTACTGACAGAGCTTAAAAGTGAAGACTGAATTGCCAGATCTTTCAGCAGTGATCTTGAATCCAAAGGGGGAGATTGTTAGAGCATAAATCTTTTGGTTACAAGATCAAGAAGACTGAAGGTCAAAGTGTAAGAAGTCAAAGCTGAGAAAGTCAACTCTCATCAAAGTCAAAGTCTTTTGTATTTGTGTTTTGTTTAATTTCCTTGTATTTTAGTTGTAGGTATAAATAGCCTTTGTTGTCTTTGTATTGTGGTGTCACTCATAATACGAATCAGAGAAGAAGTCTATAGAACATATCATTCTAGTGAGAGAGAGAGTGTTTGTAGAGAGAGAAAGTGAGTTTTGTATCAATTTGTTTCATCAATGACATGTGATTTCACAATTTGATTCATCTTGATTATTTGTTATTGATTAGAACTTGAATATTGGGCATAACACCAATGATAGTATTTCCTTCAGGTCAGGGAACGAGTCGCCAAACCTTAGGCGCTTCAAATTGGTTGAGCTCTTCTTGCATGGATGTAATCCAATCTGGATCATGAAGAGCTTCTGAAACTTTTGTCGGTTCTATTTTACTAAAATGAATCAAACATGCATTCATTCATTGTTGTAGACCTAGTTTGCACCGGCATTGATGGATCTCTAATAACTTGATGTACCGGATGCTTTTTGGTCCACTTGTATACATGAGGGAGTGGATTAGATGAAGACTGATCATGTTGATCATCTAAATATCCAGTATGTTCTTCTTGTTGGGGTTCAGTTGAAGTAACTGGTGCAGAAGTCTCAGTTGGTGAGACATTTGATATCTGTTGAGTAGGCATTACTGTGCACTCAACTGGTTGTGTGACTTATGTCTCTGCATTCCCATGTGCAGTTTCAAATGATTGAATAGGAATATGATCTGGAGTTTCTATCTGAACCAGTGGATCAGATTCAGTTGAGACATCTGAAGTGATTGAATGATGATTAGTTGAATCTTCTGATCTGTCAATCACAACAGATTTAGTCACTTTTGAACCAAGAAACTCATCGTAAAAATGTTCAAACAATAAATCTAATTATGTTAGATGAGATGTAGACGTCGACGCTTTATCAGAATTAGAAACTTTAACCGCAGGTTCTGGACTGATCTGTCCTGAAGCTAATACTCCAGTTATAACGGGTTCTGAACTGATGTGCTCAGAAGCCAATTCTTCATCAAATGTAACATTGACGCTTTCAACAACAATCTTTGAGCTCTTCAAGTAGACTCTATATGATGCGGATGTCTGAGAATAGCCAATGAAAATCACTTCTTCATGTTTAGGACTGAACCTATTCAAGCTCTCCTTATCGTTCAGCACATAACACGTGCATCCAAAAATATGAAAGTGTTTAATGCTTGGTGTTCTGTTGTTAATCAAATCATAAGGCGTTTTACCGAAGCGATGATGGATGATAGATCTATTCTGTGTATAACAAGCAGTAGATACAACTTCAGCCCACAAGAATAAGGGTACGTTTGACTGGCTAAGCATCGTGCGTGCAACCTCGACTAACGTTCTGGTTCTTCTTTCAACTACCCCATTCTGTTCTGGCATTCTGGCAGCAGAAAATTGATGAGTTATCCCGACCGATTCGAGATAATCGTCAACTGTTTTGTTCTTGAATTTCGTGCCATTATCTATTCTGATCAACCTAATTGTCTTCTGCAAGTTCACTTGGATTGTCTTCAAAAATGAGATGATGACATCGGGTGTCTCATCTTTTGTTCTCAGAAATTTGACCCAAGTATATCTTCAATAATCATCCACGATCACTAAAACATACTTCTTGCCGTTTATGCTTTGTGTTCTCATAGGACCACAAAGATCCATATGTAACAACTCTAAAGGAGTACTTAAGCTCGGTTCAGGTTTTGGTTTATGTGAAGCTCTGTTAGTGTATTAAATTGTATACAAGATTTAATTGATAAAGCCTTGTATTTGAGAAGTCAATGAAAGTCTATGTAAGTGAAATAGTGAGAATGTCAACATTAGTTTTAGAGGGTGCTTAAGTACTTGAGTTGTTGAAGTACTTGAGAGTTTGTTCAAGTACTTGAGAGTTTTATGTTGGACTATTTGAGAGTTTTAGCATGTAGTATAAATAGGTTTAATTCTTGTAATTCTTGCAAGAGCTTAATTCATAATATCAAATTTACTTTCTCACTTTACTCTCTCTCTAATTTTTGATATTGTCAAACCTTATATTGAGATAAAATTGCTTGATTTAGATCTGGGAAATACAATTTCAAGCTCTCTTCATTTTTCCTTTCTCACATGCATCACATAGATGTTCTCTAATTTTTGATACTGTCAAACCTTATATTGAGATAGAATTGCTTGATTTAGATCTGGGAAATACAATTTCAATTAGTATCAGAGAGAGACCAAACTAATTCAGAAAGAATTTCACGTAAAAATGAAATTGATTTTCTGGAATTGTTGGAATTTCTTGGAAAATTTTCAAGAACACAGATCGTTTTCTGAAATTCAATATTGAAACAAATTCGCACTTGATAATTGGTGTTTCGTTGCATAAGTGATTAGATTGTGATCGATCTCTGTATAGAAACACTTTATCTCACAAAACACTCACAAATTCAAACTGAATTTTGGAATTTTTTTTGGTTTTGTTGGCATTGAACACTGTATCTTTGTAGATTCACTGTGATGTTGATTTTTCGATAAATCTGTTGTTAGAAAGTGTTTGGGATTGGATTTTGATTGTATTGATGCATTATCTAGATTCAATTTTGCAGATTTGAACATAATTGAATCAATTCGTGAAGCCAAATGAAGAACACGCAGAGTTCTTGAAGAACACGCACATCAAGCCACTAATCTTACGAGTTTGAAATTTCAATTCCATTTGCGCGTTTCAGATTGTGCAGCTTACGTGTTTTAGGAAAATTCCACTGGCGCGTTTAATTCTTCGATCTACGAGTTTAATAAAACAAGCAGACATGCATCTGCGTGTTCTGTAAGTCCACAAGACCTTATCTGTGCGTTCTAATGTTGCAATTCCTTCAGCTTGCGAGTTTGATTATCAATTGGGTTTGCGCGTTTCATCCATTCAGTCTGCGCATTTCAGACTGATTCGATTTGCGTGTTTGAAGTTAATCGACTTGCGCATTTCAGTATCAAATTGACCTGCGCGTTTGAAGTTCTTCGACTTTGAGCGTTTTATGATGTTGAATTTCATATTCAATTGACAGATTTCAGATTCAATCGATAGATTTCAATTCCAATTGCTCAAATTGATGAAATTTGTAATTTGCAGGTCGAGTTCTTCATGCGTTTCATCAAATTTGGATTTGCGCATTTCAACTAAATCGATCTGCGCGTTTTGATTTGCAAGTTTGAATCCCAAATCGATTTTAGTTTGCGAGTTCAAATTGTTTGTAATTCAAATTGCAGATTCAATTGGTTCAATTCAATTTGATTTGAGCCAACCAGGTTCTAATTGAATCCCAAGCACATGAGATCACAATTTCAATTGAAATCGATTTGAGCCAACTAGATCACAGTCTGTGATCTGTGATCTGTGAGTTTTGATTCACAAAGCTTGCTAAGTTTCATGTTTGTGACAGCCTGCAAGTATTAATTTCATTGGATTTGCAAGTTCTGATTCACACAGTATGCTAGTTCATGAATGTTTGGTTTGCGAGTTTTAACTCAAGTTGTCTGCATCTGCGAGTTCTAATTCAAATAAGCAGTTTGTGTGTTTCAACATAGATGTTTCTTGTATCAGCTTGCAAATTTAAGCTTAAAAGATTTGCATATTTCATTCCATGTGATCTGTGATTTCAAGTTTTTGGATCTGTTTCAATTGAAGTTTCAATGGGTTTGCAGTTCATAACACACAACTTGCATGTTCCATAATACACTCAGCTGGTCATCTGTGAAGTTTAAGTTCAAGTTCTAATTGAGTTTTTGGTCACACAGCCTTCATTCATATGATCTGTTTCACTTAAAATGCATCTGTGAGAATCTATGATTTTAACATCCACTTGATCTGCACAGTTTGTGTGTTTTGAGTTTGTAATTGGTTTGCACAATTACTAATTGATTGGTATCACTTGGTTGGACATTTCGAGTTTTCACTTGGTTTGATTTGTATTGATTTTTTTTAGTTCATTTGGTCTGCACAGTAAATGGGTTCTAGTTTACACAATATTTGTAATCTGTGTTTCTGAGTGTGTGTGTTTCAAAGTTATTGATTTGCAGGTTCAAGTTTGGTCACACAATCTGTGAGTTGTAAACTTGAATTCTATTGTTTTAAAACTTTTAAACAGCTTGCAAGATCAATTAACTCAGAATCTGCTGTTTTTGAAACTTGAAAATACAGTCTGCACACAGTTTGTGAATTGTTGGATTATTGCTTTGTGTTGTACAAGTTTGAGATTCAGATTGGGTGAATTTCATTTGGACTTTTTCACTTGATTTGCACAGTTCACAGTCTGAACACAGTTTGTTCCATTTGACTGTAATCTGTGTTTTAACAGTCTGCACAGTCTGCAAGTTTGTGATTAATCAGTATGTGAGTTTTCAAGTGCAAGTTTCAAAGTGGTTTGAGAGATCCAGAGACAGAAAATTTTTCAGAGATAGAAAATTTTCTGAGATTTTTTTTAAGTTTGACTTTTAGTCAACTGTTCTGAATTGTTTGGGAACGATCTTTAATATCAAGCTAATAATTTCTCATTCAAGATGTCTTCTGCAGATAACCATTCTCAGTGGAGAAAGCAGATAAACAGTAAAGATTCGGAGCCTATCATTATAATTCCACGTATAATTGAGACGTATGGTGAAACAGGGACTACCTCAGTGACATCAGGAAATGAAACTAATACTACATCACTCGTTTCTGATTCATCTGAAATAATAATTACATGTCCAATTATAGTGGATGGAAATGAAATTATGCCTGAGATACATGTTCTAGAAGCAGAAAGAGACAAACTGAAAAATCAGAATTCAAAGCTTCAAAAGCAGATTCAAGAGTTGAAATTAAATTTGTCAAATTCTGATAAAACTCCTGTTTGTGCAAAATGTACTGAAATTGCTAAATCTGATTTTGCAGGTATCATCAGTGCAAAAGAAAAAGAGATAAAAGAACAAGAGAAAGAGATTACAGATAGAGAGAAAATGATGGAAATAAAAGATAATACCATTCAGTCTTTTGAAGAAGTAATCAAGCTCAAGGAGACTTATGTTACAAATCTTCAGAGCCAACTGAAGAAAACTGAACAAATATCTTCAGAACTACAAGATGAATCAGTTGAGCTTCAACAAAAGTATATGGCTTCTGAAGAAAATGTATATACATTGAAAGTGAAAAATACTGATTTGATGAAAAGCATTAAAGAATATAAAGTTAAAGCGAAACTTCAAAGCCAACTGAAGACGACTGAACAGAAATCATCAGATTTGCAAGATGAATCAGTCAAGCTTCAAAAGAAATTTAAGGCTTTCGAAGAGAAAAATTCTGTCTTGGAGATACAAAATGCTGAATTGTTAAAAAGTATCCAAGCAGAGAAAGATAGATCAAATTTGGGAACTTCCTCTGCTCAAAAGCTTTCTGATTTTTCAAAGAAAGCTAACCAAGAGAAGAAGGATTTGGAGCTTAGATGCCTTAAACTTTCCAAGCAAGTATCCGACTTTGAAAAGATTTTGATAACTGAACGGGATACTTTTGCTAAGGAAAGAAAAGTTCTTGAAGATAAAAATATTGGATTTCCCAAATAGATTTCTATTATACAAGACTTACTTGAGAAAGAAAGAAAAACTTTTCAAGAAAACAAAAAGTCTTTAGAGATTGAAAAGAAGAAATATGAAAAGAGAAATGTTGGGATATTCAATGAAATTTCTGATAAAACAAAGAACTTACAAAAAGATTTTGAGCAAGAACATTCACATTTTGAATCTTAGATATCTAAGCTCATATCCAAAATAACTGCTCTGTCATCATATTATCAAAAAGAATAGAAGGCCAAATCTGATTTGAAACAAAAGTTTGACACACTTTCAGATGAAAGAAACATTTTAATTAAAAAGATAAATGACTTAGAAGCTGCAAACATTGAATTATCAGATAAAGTAACAACTGATGTGATTGATCAATCACCTATTGATAACTCAACAGAATCAGTTTGTTCTTTCAAAACAGCTAAAAGTTCAATTCATGACAAAAATGTTTTGAAAAAGAAAAGTGTCAAATCAATCAATGTCAAATCAAATCAGATCAGACCATCTAATCTATTTTATGACAAATCTGTTAATGGTTCAGCAAATTTTTATGTTAAATCTCTTGGGAAGCAATCAAAGAAAAATCAGATGGTCTGGAGAGTGAAGACTACTGATGAAAAGAAGAAGAATGACAAATCATTCAAATCCACAACCAATGCCAAGAAGGACAGTAGGCATAAAGGTAAATCTTTCGGTAATCCTGACATATTTTATTCTACTAACTATTTGATCAGGATTGCTCAAAGGAAAATCTGTTGTTCTTACTGTGGAGAGAATGATTTCGTCCAACAAGAATCTGCTCATAACTGGTACGGATCTTACAGAATTACTTCTCAGAATTTTGGATTTAAAAGATATAAGTCTAATGAGAAGTGGATTCCTAAATCTAACATACCAGGACCCAAATACCAGTGGGTACCAAAACCTGTTAAATTTGTTTCGCAGGTACCACAGGTTTAGGGGGAGCAAGATGTTTGACTTCTGAGTAAATCAACTCAGGACTCAGACTTCAAAGTCAAAGACTATGGCTTTTGAACAAAACAGTTCAAAACCCGGACTTAAGTGTCAAGATTATGGCTTCTGATCACATGACAGATCAGGACCCGTTCTTAAATGTTCAGATAAGGATATTTTGCAAATATCCAGGGGGAGCTTATCTGACATAAATCATTCTATAATGATTTGAGGGGGAGCTTAAATGTAAGTATCTTCTAATCTTAGATCTCTGATTGTTTGAAAGGGGAACAACTTTCAAGCATGAAAAACGTTTTCTGAAATGTTCAAACCACTTCTATATTCTAAAAAGATTTCATGAATTAAGAAGTGTGATTTTAAATGTTTTTTATTATTGAGCTTTAATGTTTAACTGACCGTGTGTTTCTATAGATCAATACTTGCGTATTATCTTGTCTATATACTATAAAGTATTCACACAGACTGGTTCAGTACTTCATTTGAAATTGTTATTACCATGTCTCATAATGAACAATTTTTCGATGGTAATACTACCGTTTGATTTCAAATGTTGTTGAGCATCATTCATCATTTCAATATTTGTGCTTTCATTGTTGTAATTGTTTATATTCGTTCATATAAACAGACTATCCAATTCTTTGATACCCTAACCATTTCATTTGATCTGATTGATACATATTGTCAGATTCTCAAAACAATTCTATTGATTTCATTTCATTCATTCAATATCCTTGTTTTGAGAAATCTTCATTGTTTAAATGCTCAAATTTCATTCTTATTTTTAATGAGTATACATTTTGACAATATTATCACATTTTTGTGCTTAATTGTTCAAGTTAAACTGTTGAACAACCATTTTTTATAGGATTTACATGGGATTCATGTGTGAGATTATAAGAACTTCCATGGATTCACGTTAACCAATGTTTCCTACCCCGGAAGTTATCCTTGAGTGATTGAGGGATGAGGGGTCAAAATCAAAGAGTGGGGGAGATAACTCATCCGATTGAGTTTTTCTCATTGTGTGGAGCGGTAAAATGGAAAAGAGAGTTTGGTTAGAAGTGAGCATAAATGTTAAAAATAAAGAGGGTGTGAGATCAGAGTTAAAAGAATATCAAAACTCTGCACCAACCACTTTCTGTGCCGGGCAGCCACATCTTCTGATTGGTTCACATTCTTTGGTGACCATCATTGAAAAAGGCAGTGAGCCCATGCCAACTCTTGCAAATACCCCACCAACCACTCATTTCTTTCTTAACAAAGAAATGTTTCATTTTCTTCGGGGACGCATCACATCTGCTATCTAGTCTTCACTCAAAAGATTTAGATATTGAAAAAGAAGGAAAATTGCCCCACCTTCGCACCTCTTTCATGCACATTGAGTCCGTGTAATATCTGTTGCTGTCTCAACAGTTTACACAATTTGAGCCTTATGAAACACAATCATTGTGTCAAATTCTTTCATACACAAGCACGAGCATACAGAAAGTTTGTTTTTCTGTCAGAACATTCATAGATAAACCTTGTGTTTTTCAATGATTGAATGGAAGTCCTGGGAGTCATCATCAAACCAGCTCCTTAAATTGTACATTCGTTGTACACAGTAACTCCGTGTTACTGACAGGAACTTCTAACTATTTCATTTGTTGAATCAGGGTTACAATGTTCATTATATCTGAATTTGAAAAGATTCGGGTATATACAGTTCATGATTCAGATACTTAGATCAAAGGATGGAAAATGACAAATTATCATAAAAGAGGAGATTGTTACGTTGAATACAAAGGGGGATGATCAAAGAGAATGTTGAAATTGAAGATGTTTTGATGATCATGATGCTCACAATCATCAAAAAGGGGGAGACATTTACAAAGATCAATTTCAAAATCATCAAAGTTTTGTCAAAGAATTCAGAAGATTCTGAAGATGATTTCTGAAGAAAAATGATTCTGAAAGTCCAAGCCAGATGAAAGTTTTAAAAGATTCTGAAGAAGATTCGTGAAAGTTTGTTTTTCCGAAGACGGTCCAGAGATCACAAAAGATGAAGATACATGATTTTCAAAGATTCCTCGAAGTCTGCAAAGTTTCGAAAAGTTTAAAAAGTTTCGAAGAAGTTTAAAAAGTTTCAAAGATTTGTTCAAGACTTGTTGACTTTTCAAAAATGCAAAGTGCAAAAGACTTTTCAAGATTCTTCAAAGATTGAAAGACTGAAGACTGTTGAAGCTTCAAAGTTTTAAAGATGTCATAGACAAAAGTTGAAGAATCAAGCGCTGAATACTAATGTCAATTTTTTTTAAATCCTGAATACAAAGGGGGAGAATATTAGTGTATTAAATTGTATACAAGATTTAATTGAGAAAGCCTTGTAAAAAGCCTTGTTTTTTAGAAGTCAATGAAAGTCTATGTAAGTCAAATAGTGAGAAAGTCAACATTAGTTTTAGAGGGTGCTTAAGTACTTGAGTTGTTGAAGTACTTGAGAGTTTGTTCAAGTACTTGAGAGTTTTATGTTGGACTATTTGAGTGTTTTAGCATGTAGTATAAATAGGTTTAATTCTTGTAATTCTTGCAAGAGCTTAATTCATAATATCAGATTTACTTTCTCACTCTACTCTCTCTCTAATTTTTGATATTGTCAAACCTTATATTGAGATAAAATTGCTTGATTTAGATCTGGGAAATACAATTTCAAGCTCTCTTCATTTTTCCTTTCTCACATGCATCACATAGATGTTCTCTTTCATATTTCAGCTCTGGAAGACCTTTAACCAAATTTCGAGTCACCAACTAGTTAATGTATCTGAAGTTGAGGTGAGATAGCCGTCTATGCCATAACCAGCTATGTTGCGTAGAGGCTTTTGATAGTAGATACACATCAATGTCAGGATTGACATTGCACAAGTTGATAGTGTAGAGATTTGACTTTCGCATGTCGACTAAGAGTTCTTTTCCATCTTCAGTCCTTACACAACACCTCTTGGCTTTGAAATTCACCTCTAAGTATTTATCGTAGAACTGTCCGATGCTAAACAGATTGTGTCCTAATCCTTCAATGTAACTCATCTTCTTAATTGTTATGTTCTCTTGTACAACGTCTCTGTATCCCAAGATTGGTGAAAACTGGTCATTTCCAAAACGCAGGTTGCCGCAAAATTTCTCTGTATAATTAGATAAAATATCTTTCTGCCCTGTCATATGTTTGGAACATCCTGAATCCAAGTACCACATATGACGGGTCTGCACAGGAGAAATCAAGCAACAATAGGTTTAAGTACCCATTTATAGATGGGTCCTATCAAGTTAGCACAAGACTTTGGCACCCATTTGAAATTGGGTCCTTTTATCATTTGAAATTTTTTTGAAGCATAGAAATTATTAACGTGATATGAACCAAACCAATTATCTGAAAATTTACGAGAAACAAAAGCATTTCGACGATATATGGGAGACTGAATACTAAACGGAGATAATTGGATCAATTGGTTTATTGTATAAGACTTGTAAGAAGATACAGCGTTTTGTTTATGAGAAGCAACATGATAAATTACATCAGTAGTAGTAATATAAATCCTACTACTATCAGATTCAAAACATTATTTTGTTGACTCGTCTATTTTCTTCTTTGGCCTCCATTCAGGTTTCACTTCAGACCTTTTCTTTCTCAAATCTGAAACATATGAATTTTGCAAGTTAGAACTGTGAGATTTAAAAGATTGCCTTTTCTTAGATTTACCAGTGTTCATCTGTTTCTGTGAGTGCCTATTTTTTCTCTTCTTATCTTTGGCATGATGGGTGCTTACAGAAACTGATCTATCAACCTTAGTTGATGATTCACCCTTTTCAAATACACTTGGTAAACCTTTAGAATTAACAAGAAATTGGGAATGACCTGGAAGTCTTGCATTAAAATCAAACTGTTCAACGCATTTATCAAAACAACCATTAGAGTTTAGAAAATCAACATCATTATCAAACAAATCATCATCATCATCAACAGATATAGAAGCTTTGGATACATTTGAGAAATCAGTTTTTATGAAAACAGTAGAAAATACCATTTGTTCTAACTCAATCAAAATTCTCTCTTCTACAAGAGTGTTCTCAAGCTCATAAATTTACTTTCTAAGATGAGTGGAGGAACATAAATCTTGCCTTCAATAGGTTTTGCCTTCATTTCCTCCTTAGAATAACTTTGAAAATAATCATTTGAAAGAAACTTTGATTGTTTATAATTGTAACTGGAATTCAATTTTTCATAATGAAATGGTAGTTGCATTTTAGTTTTATTTTTCCTATTCTCATCTTCCTTAGCTTCTACTTCATCAGATGATTTTGTCCATTTGACTTTAAGTTCAAGGTGTTTCTGTGCTAGTTTTAGAAAACGAAAATCATATAAAGTAGGCGTTTTTGAAATACCCTTCTTCAAGTAATGAGGATTATCGTAATCAATACCCCAATACTCATTGAAACATGTGAACTCTTTTGGTTTATTAAGATAAATAGTTTGATCAGTCTGACCTCGAGTATAAAGTTTTTGTTCCAAACCATTCACTTTTTCAACCAAAGTTTTATTTTCTGATTTCAATGATAAACATTTCTTTGCAACCTCTTTCAACTTACGTTCACACATTTTAAATTTACATGTTGTTTCAGATAATTGACCATAGATTGCAGTCTTTTCTTTTCCAAAGGAATCAATGTTGTTATGTAAAGATTCAATCAATACAATCTTCTCAACAATGTCTTTGTTGAGGTTCTGTATTTCTTGATTTTTCTTTTCAATGATACTTTTTTCACGTTTTAGTTTGGACTGCAGATCTTGAAGTTCAACCATCATGGATTGCATTTGTGAAAGAGAATCAGATTTAGTCATATCATTTACCTCATTAGAATCCTCTTCATATGAATTCTCCTCAGCAACTGTCTGTCCCATTAAGTACATATGGGCAATCTCTTCTCTTTCGCTCTCCAGATCGATAACATCCAGCCAATGGTCATCTTCTTCCATCAAAGCTTTGCCTGCCTCTTTCTGCTTTGCTAAGAGCATCTTTTTCTTATAATAATCTGAATTCTTCACTTTGGACTTTCTACAGTCCTTAACAAAATGACCCAACTTTCCACAATTATAGCATTTGACCGGTTCCCCTTCTTCTTCTCATACTGATTCACATACTTTCTTTCTTCTGGCTTTTTGTCTTTAAATATTTTCTTTCCCTCTACTCTCTCCTTATGCTCAAAATTCTTAGATCGTAACGAATATCGTTTACTGTTTGACCCTGTCTTGTTGTAGAAATTCTTTTGGAAGGCCCTGGTTAGTAAGAGCATTGCTTGCTTCAGATTCTCACCATCATCAGAATCAGAATCATCACTATTCTCTTCCTCAAACTCAGAAACAATAACCTTTTTATTTTTCATACTAACTGACCTTTTTCTCTTTTCTCTTGACCACCAAGGCAACTGAATCAGTTATGGGTTTCTCAACTTTATTCTTTTCATCTCTTATCTCCTCTACCTCATCCTCATTCTGATACATAATCTCATAAACTTCATGCAAAGGGATCTCATTGAGATCTTTCATTTGTTTCATCTAGCGAGTATATGTTTTCCACTATGGTTGTAATATGCTCAGAAACTTCACATTTAGCTCTATTTGAGATTTATTCACTCTGTTTTTACTCAGCTCATTCAGAAGAGTGACAAATATGTCATATGTAGCTTCTAGACTCTCACCATCTTTTGCTTTAAACCTTTCATAATTGTTGAGGCAATTTGAAACTTTCAGTTGATTACCCACCTTAGAACCTAACATCATCTTTTTCATTTGATCCCACATCTGTTTACCTGTTGCCTTGTAGTTTTCTATCTTCACATAGATTTCATTGGGAATGTTAGAACATATTTTATGTTCTATTTTAGAAGTTTTATAAAGTAATCAATATATTGTAATGGGCCTTGTATTGGGTTTGGGCTTATATTGTGTACAAGGGAGTATGGGTATAAATAGGAATCATTTAATATATTTTAGGTTTAACCTTTCATTTTGTAATTTCTCAATCATCAACAATGTAGCCGCTTACTGTTTCTTTGCTCTCTTAGTGTAGTTTACATTTTCTGTCTAGAATAAGCTACTGATTTCTTCCCTATGATTCCTTGTTCTTCATCTAATCATACCAATCATGATCTCAATTGGACCTCACAATTGGTATCAGAGCCTAACAAAAAACATCTTTCTGCACGATCTGAGATCTGATTGTGTTTGAATGGAACAGTCATGTGAAAATTGATTTCTGTGATTATTTGTGAAATTGATTGTTATTTCTTGTTTAATTGATTCAGTAGCTATTGTAAATCATTATAGAATCAATTTCTTATATCAATTTCATCTCAGAAATCAGATCTGTCGATTTCAGAGTTCTTTATGTTCGAAAACAGATGTTACTGTGGTTGAATCGTGATAATCCCAAAATCTCTAAATCTTAGAGAGAGAAAGTAAGAGCGCCAAAAGTAATCTGATATTCAATATGTGTTCCAAAGTTACAAAACAAAGACACCAAAGGGACTTAAATACCCCAAGGTCTAAACAGAACATATAAGCTCACTAAACACAGTTTAGACCACAGATAATAAATACATTGATTACTATTCCAAATAGACCTAACAATCTCCCCCTTAGTAATCAATGATGCTCTTCTCTTTGACGAAGTCTATTCAGTCCAAGCAACACTTCTAGGCGTCTTAGAGTTGAGCGGAAAATCAACTTCTCACAAATAATATTCAATGTCTTCTTGAGAAGTCGAATTTCATCATTGTCAAGCTGGAATGCATTTCTTCTTGTCTCCAAAAATCTTCTTTCAACAACTTTTAAACGTTGCTCCAACTGTAGCTTGACCACCTTCAAGGTTCCATCAGAGTAATGACTTATCTCTTCAAATCTGAGGAAGCAGTTTTGACTTGAACCATTCCTGTAGATAACTCCAAATGGATCTTGAAGAATGGTAAATAGAGGATAAGAATCTAAGTTCTGCAAGCTACGATTGGGCCTTAGAAGATTAACCACCGGCTGAAAGCTTTCAGCAGCCATTTGGAAATCAAACACTCTATAGAATCTGATTTGGCGCCGAATAAACCTTTTGATCACAAACAGTGCTTGAGAGATATCTTGTGTTCTATGATAAAGATCCCTGAAATGATTATACAGAAATTCAATGTCATCAATAGATAGATCATTAAAATCTGCCTCCGAGAAAGTGTATAGCTTGCAATCTCTTATTTCCACTTTAAAATCCGGATACCAGATATTGACAAACTTATTTATCGTGACGCTGATAACTCGGACAATCAGATGTGGAGAAGAAACGAGATTCTATCCACGAGCTGGCACTTGATGAACATTAAATACTCATACTGATAATCAGCAGACTCCTTTTCAACCCTAAGAGTTGCATGAATGTTGATCTTTCTTCTTCTAGAAACAAAAATATTACTTTGAGAGTCTTCTAGAAAAGCAGATCTTAGCCTTGAAGCCATATGCCGTAGTTGCAAACTTCTTTGTCTCTGTTGTCTAGACAAATTTGGTCCTTCTTCTAGGATAGTCGATGGAATCACAGGTTCAGAAGGAGGAACATCATCTTGTGCTCTGGACGACTGACCAACTTCAAATGTGATTTAAGGAACAGTGGTAGTCGGAGTTGTACCTTCAACAGGAGTAGAAGTAGCAGGAGCAATTTCAGGACCTTGAGTAGCTTCAGGAATCTCATCATGAGAAGGAAGATCTCTATACAGCATGTCTGTAATTTCTTCATCCTTAGCATCCATAAAAACAGAATCATCTTTAGTATTAGACAATACAATGATATCCTCATACTCTTCTTCCTTTAGTTTGCAAAGCTTCTCATATTTGATGTCATCGTCATCATCTGAGTTAATGTCTATGAAGTTTGCGAAGAAGGATGTCATATCATTAGCTACTTCAGAATTATCTAGCTCATGTGCCCTTGTTGCAGTATCAGGATCAACATAAACGACGATCTGCATACTGTTCTCAATATTCTGCTAAGAAAAGTTCAAAGTATTAGACATCGCAGACAAATCTACATTTTCTATCATAATGTTCACAAGATCTTCAATACTGCAGTCTTGAACATTGTCAGCACTCTTATCTTTGTCAGCTACCTCTTCTTGCGTTTGATCTTCTCTAACTGCCGAATCCTACACCCTCTGTCCCTTAGTCATCTCACCCTCATGACCTTGATGATCTGGATCATCATGGTCATGTCTTCGTTTAAGAGACGGACCTGCTTCAGTTCTGCATTCCAGTTCATGATGATCAAATCGGTCAGAGACAGCGGTTAGAGCTTGAGTCATGAGAGATATGCCTTCCTTAATCTCCGAAAAATTCGTCCGAGCTTCAGTACGGAAAGAAGTGAATTCCTCGTATAACGTAGAAACCCTGTTAGATGCAGAAGAAGAAGCTGGAGTCGGAGTCGGAGGCGGATTCGGTTGAAAATTCCGTAACAAAGAGATCAAATCTTGATTTTGCTGTTCTGGCGGCGACAAGGAAAGAAGATGAGCATATAGCAGATCTGTCAATTCTGTAATCGAAAGATCTTGAACAGAAGAGCGTGAAGTAGAAACAGGAGGAACTGAAGTTGATACGCCAACATATTGTGTAAATGGTGGAGGAAGCGGAATAGAAACAATCGCTGGAGTAGTGGTAGACACAGTTGAAGGTTCACGGATAACTACCCCAGTCGGTCGTCTGAATGGAATCTCTTGTGGAATTGAAGTAGCATCAATTTCTGGCATCTTACATTTGAAAAGAGCCTTTAGCTTTTGCACTTGTTTCTCTTTCTCAGAATCCATACGATCAGTCAGTTGACGAATAACCTCATTAAGAGTTGTGAATTTCTCCGTCGTATCACATATTTCAACTGAAGAAGTCTCGACACAAGAAATTAGCTCAGGCGAAGAATGAGAAAATGTTGTACCTTGATCTCAAAGCTGAGTCGTAGCATTAGCAAATGCTATATCAAGCTCATCAACTTGAAGATCAGCAACTGCAGGATTAATCGGTACAGACGCTTCATCAGACATAACATCTTTTTGAACATCTACTTCTGGTTCCCTGGATTTCCTTTCATAAACAAGAATAGCAGGCTGATCACCATCATTTCCATCATTGTCATCATCATCTCCGTCATTAGCATCATCAGCAGTAGCATCATCATCATGAGGAATATCAAGTTCAGTGTCGATAGCTTCAAGAACATCACCTATTTGTTTATCTGCAACAGCTGCTTCAACCTCTTGTTCTACATGAAAAGATTCTGCTTGTTCATCATAAGTCCGTTCATCTTGGTCAGCTTCCAAAAACTCATTTTCCATGCAATATTGAACAACACTGTCATCAGTCATATCAGCATAATTTGCTATAAGAGCATAAGGAATTGTCATCGAGTAGTTGAAAGACTGCTTTGGTTTCTGAATGTATGTCATCTCAGTATCCGGAACTTGAGGCCAAGACAATCGACGAGGTATAGCAGAATTACTTCTGAGCATACTGCGAACAATCAGCTTCATATATCGGAAAAACGGAATAAACTTGCACTTCTTATGAGTCAGTTTGTCTTGCACTCTCTCCGAAAGTTCGGTCCAGAAGATATACGTATAGTCGACATGCAATTCATATACGACTGCATGGAACAACCGAAGATAATGCAGACTTGCATTATCCGTGCCAGAATGCTTCGATGTAAGGCACCTGTTGAGGACGGAGAATAAAGCATACCATACCGGAGGTAGATTGGATTTGTCAAAATCACTTACTCTGTTCAAAGCACCAAGATATCCCAGATTGCGAATACCTTCAAGAACATCCAATTCGGAAGGAAAGTTATCGTAAGACGTGCGGCCCGGTCTTGAATTTGGTTCAGGAAGTTCTAAAATCATTCGAAGACGCTTGTAAGATAGAAAAGAGTCAAACTGGTCAATCTGTAGATCGAATCTATGAGATCGAACAAGCTCATTCTTGGTGATAGTGTGCCAGGCCTGTTGAAGATAGACCTCAGGAACATCTGCGCAATAAGATAGAGTCGGAGCTAGAGGATGTCCTTTTAGAATAGCTCGTATAACTGGATTTATTTTGATCCTATCAAAATCCACGAAGTAGTTGTTGGGCTTGTAAGGCAAAATATACATCATCGTGGGAAACACGTCATTCGGTGATCGGCGTGAAGCAGAAAGATTCGCCCCAACAGAAGGGACAGACGGCATAGGCATCTCGTGTGAAGCACGATCAGATGGGTCATAATGAATGACATTCTCATCTTGAATCATTGGGTTAGTAAAAGTCTGAGAAGCCATTGAATTACCTGGAAAACAGAAACGAAGAAAAAATTAGACTAGGAAATGAAACACAAACAAAATGAAAAAAATTTAAGTCAGCTTTGCGCGACAAGTGGGAAAAGAAAACTAAGGTTTGCGCGATGAACTTGTAACGCAAAGCAAAGTTTGTGTGATGAACGAGTGGCGCAAAGTAAGGTTTGCGTATCAAGTTCATGACGCAAAACAAGGTTTGTGTGATACACTTGTGAGACAAACTTGACCTGGAAAACATTTCATGAACATAAAGAAAACAAAACACAAAGGTTTGCGTGAAAGGAAGGAAACGCAAAGGAATGTTTTCGTGAGCAACAGATTACGCAAACTTAGGTTTGCGTGACCAACAGGTAACGAAAAGTATACTTTGCGTGACCAAAGGGTAACGCAAACTATACTTTGCGTGACCTAAAGGTAACGCAAACTACACTTTGCGTGACCTGAAGGTAACGCAAACTACACTTTGCGTAACCAACACAATATGCAAAACCCTAGAAACACAAGCATTTGCGTGAGTTCATATCTGATGTGTCAATAATTTCAAGGAAATCGATTATTAAACATTAATTATGTTTGAAATTCATTAAAGAAAGAGTACAAACATATTTCGATCACTTTTATACTGATTAAAATCAGTATTCAATTGAAAATTCTGAAAAAATTGAAAAATCAGAGATGAACAGTCGCATTCGCAAACAACAATCTAAACATAAAATCGAAGCAACCAACAACAAAGCAAAGGGTAAAAAGACATACCTGGGGTTTGAAATCAGTATAAGAAACAAACCCAACAAACGATTTGAACAACAAAGATCGATTCTAACACTAAGGAAGATGAAAAGTTCGAAGAAATACGCACAATCAGATGATGAACAATCAAAGTCGAATAATAGCAATACGAATACTAAACATAATCATGAATCAAATGCAATTAGTAATCGAAAAACATACCTGAAATCGATTCACAACCCTGAAAGAAAGATAGCAGATTGGTAATCGACAGAGATAATCTCAAGGGACAGAGTACAATGAAGAAGACAAAATTCAAATGAGAAAAGGAGCGAGAAAAAGAAATTGAAACATGACAAATACTATTTATACTAAAAAATAATAACACAAAAAAATAACATTTCTAAAAAAAATACAACTAAGAACACAAAAAAATGAAATTTTACCTGCAAGCTCTTTTACCCCCCCCCCCCTACACAAATGCACGAAATTTAACATATCAGAATAACATTTGTGTAGAAATAGCAGAAATACTTACCTGATGACTATCTGATCAGCACGTGAGGTATTTTATCAGCTATATATCTGACCACTTTATTCACTTTCCTCAAAAACAGAAGATTATCAAATTTCATTCTGATGTTCTCTCCCCCTTGAAAAATGCACAGACCAATTTAACAAAAAAATATGGATACACAAACATGAAGACATCAGTGTAAAAAGAAAAATATACTAATATAAATTTTGAAACAACTGACATATAAAATTTTAAACACTAAACAAATTAAATTCTACTCAGTAAAATATCACAGATTTATCAATCAGTTGAAATCAAATGTGTGTTTTTGGATACAAACCCAAGTTTCATTGCATATCAAGTTAAAACATGTTCAGTTTCAAAAACTTCCAGCAATCTATTCAGTGTGCTCGCATGCGAACTTCAATTAGCTTCAAGAAAATGCAATTCTAAAAATATAATAGAGAACTTTGCATGTACTCACACTAAGCCATCAAAAATTAAGATGTTCACAAATTTACAAGTTTATCGCAACTCAAACATATCACCAAGTATCATGAGATGTGTTCTGATTGGCATCTTTTAGCATTGTGCACATTGGCATCTTCACATGAGTGTGCTCTTTGGCATCTTTTAAGCTTGTGCACTTTGGCATCTTTTTAATCAAAAAGTTCGATAAGTAAAGAACATGCCGTAAACGTAACTTTCTATCTGACCCTATTGCAGGATTTGGGTCAGCCACTCCCAGATCAGTTGGCCTTAGGGGACTAGGTGTCTAGCACCCCTTGGAACTTACTCTCCCAGATTAGAAAGGATACATCGACACATCCTAAACCCATTCATACCAGTAGAACATGGCTTTCGATCTGGTTCTATAGAAGGATTTGGGTTCGATCACTCCCAGGCCAATTAACCTTAGGGGACCAGATGACAAGCATCCCACGGAACTTACTTTCCCAAACCAGAAAGGCCACAGGTACAAACTTTTAAACTTAGAGATTTCTGTATTTTATATATAGAATATTCATCTCAATCACTCAGTTCTACATTTAAGTGCTTAGCCCATACTTTCATTACAATCCATTATTCAGACTTTTTAGGATTTCCAAGCATTGTAAACTATAAATATTCCGAATTACACATCTTTAAAGAAGTATCAAATGCTTCAAACATGTTGCTGACTTTTCGACTTTTGTAAGACTTGAAAGTTGAACATATGAAACTTTAATATAAACAAGGCAACTTGAAAATTTATCCTTGACACACATTTTATTCAAAAGAAAGAAAATCTGTAAATCTTTTACTTTATAGAATAAAATTTGTAAAGATTTAAACTTTTAAATTCAACATGCCGAGTTTTGAAAGCAGAAAATTAAAACGTTTTTCATCTAAAGCTTTTGTTAATATATCAGCAAGTTGATATTCAGTTGATACAAAATATAATTCAATAGTACCTTCTTCCATATGATGCTTTATGAAATGGTACCTCATATCTATGTGTTTGGTCTTTGTGTGTTGGACCGGTTTGACTGATATCGCTATTGCAGATTTGCTATCACAATAGATAGGAACAGTTCTGTACAACATCCCGTAATCCCAAAGTTGTGTCTTCATCCATAGAACTTGAGTGCAACAACTAGCTGCGGCGACGTATTCTGCCTCTACAGTTGAGATAGAAACACAGTTCTGCTTTTTCGACGCCCAGCTTATCAGTCTGTCACCAAGAAACTGAAGGTGACCTGATGTGCTTTTCCGGTCTAACTGATTTTCACCAAAACTTGCATCAGAGTAATCAGTTAGTTTATAATCAGAACTCTTAAGATACCACAAACCTAAATATGGAGTTCCTTGGATGTATCGAAATATGCGCTTGACTGCCAACAGATGCGATTCCTTTGGTTTGGCTTGAAATCTGGCACATAAGCAAGTAGAAAACATTATATCCGGGCGACTTGCTGTTAAGTACATCAGTTATCCGATCATTCCTCGATAAGTCTTGACGTCCACAGCTTTTCCATCCGGATCCAGACCAATCTTTGCACCATGAGCCATAGGCGTGCCAATTGAAGAAGATTTGTCCATCTTGAATTTCTTCAATATGTCAAACACATACTTCAATTGGTTAATAAAAATGCCATCTGGAAGCTGCTTCACTTGTAAGTCGAGGAAGAAATTAATTTCTCCCATCATGCTCATCTGAAACCTGGAGGTCATAAGATCAGAAAACCAAGTACATAATGATTGATTAGTCGCACCAAATATAATATCATCTACATAAATTTGAACTAAGAAGATATCCAAGTTAGAATGATAGATAAAAAGAGTGGTATCTATAGATCCTTTGGTAAACCCGAATTTGATCAAGAAGGTCGACAACTCATCATACCACGCCCTCGGTGCTTGTTTCAGGCCATACAATGCTTTATCGAGAAAGTAGACATGACCAGGATGTTCTTTGTCAACAAACCCCTCTGGTTGAGAAACATAAACTTCTTCTTTCAGTTTACCGTTGAGGAATGTTGTCTTGACATCCATCTGATACACAGTAAAATTGCGATAAGCAGCAAATGCGAGAAACATTCGAATAGCTTCTAGTCTTGCAACCGACACAAAAGTTTCATCGTAGTCGATTCCCTCTTCTTGTCGATAACCCTTGGCAACCAATCTAGCTTTGTTACGAACAACAATACCATCTTTGTCTTTCTTATTCTTGAATATCCACTTTGTGCCAAATATGCTTTTTTCCTTTCGGGCGTGGAACAAGTCTCCAAACTTTTAGCGCGTCAAATTGATTGAGCTCCTCTTGCATTGCTATTATCCAATCCGGATCCTCCAACGCTTCAGATACTTTAGTTGGTTCAATCTTGCTTAGAAAACAAGTGAAGAGACATTTGTTAGAAGTAGCCGTCTTGGAACGTGTAGACACACTTTCTTGAGGATCACCAATAATTTGATGAATAGGATGAAATCTTGTCCATTTGGTGGTATGAGGGAGAGGATCAATACTTTCTTGTATAACTTCTAATTGTTGAGAAAGAGGTTCAGAAGCTTCTATGTTAGAAGAAGAAACATCAACAGTTTCAACTGGAGGAGGTGGTATTTCAACAACTTCAGAATCAGACTCTGGAAGTGTTGGTAGAATATCAGCATCTTGTTCTGCTTCTTGAACTGGTTCTGCTTGTACATATGTTTCTTGAATAGATGCTTCTTGCACAGATTCAGTATTCACATGCTCATATTCTGATTGATCTTGAGGGAGTTCAGAAATTACTTGAACAACATCAGTGTCAGAGATAGATGCAGCGAAATTAGGATTAGATGCGTTCACAGTTTTCTGATTCACAGAAGAAGCATTTTCATAATTAGATTTAGGTACATCATCATAAAAATTCTCAAAAAGAAAATCAAGATCAGAAAGATTAAGCAGGGAAGAAGAAGGATCCTGATTTGACGGTTGTATTGCAGGTTCTGAACTGACTTCTTCAGAAGCTAAATTCCCTGTAAGTACGGGTTCTGAGCCTGATTGACCAGAAACCAAATCTGCAGCTTCGTCAAATTTGACATTGACACTCTCTATCACTTTTCTTGCGGAAGTAAGAAAGACTCTGTAAGATGCAGAAGTAGAAGAATACCCACGAAAAATACCCTCATCTGCCTTTGGACTAAACTTGTTGAGATTGTCTCGGTCATTGAGAACATAACATTTACACCCAAATGACTTGAAATATTTGACATTCGGTTTGATACCGTTCATAAGCTCATATGGTGTTTTGTTGAATCGGTGATGCAGAATTGATCTGTTCTGAGTGTGACATGCAGTTGAGACAACTTCAGCCCAATGAGACAAAGGAAGACCAGAATAAGGAAGCATCGATCTGGCAGCCTCGAAAAGCGTTCTATTTCTTCTTTCAACAACCCCATTCTATTTCGGTGTTCGGGCAACAGAAAACTGTTGTTGAATTCCTTGATCCTCGTAGAAAGCTTCAAGAGTGCTATTCTTGAATTCAGTACCATTGTCTGATCTAACAACTTTAACTGCTTTTGGTTGTTGGTCTGAATTGTTTTGATGAGGTTGATGAGAATGTCAGGAGTTTTATCTTTAGATTTGAGAAACTTAACCCATGTATACCGTGAGTAATCATCAACAACCACTAAGACATATCTTTTCTTTCCGATACTCTTTGTCTTCATTGGTCCGCATAAATCAACATGTAGTAAATCAAGAATGTCCGAAGTGCAGGGTTCAGGCTTTGGCTTATGAGGAGCTTTCTTCATCTTTCCTTTCTCACAATCTTGACAGAGGTGGTCTTTCTGAAAACGGGGTGTTGGGAGACCTCTCACTGAATCAGTCTTGACAAGGCGATCCATGTATTTAAAGTTGAGATGAGCTAGTCGTCGGTGCCATATCCAACTTTCATGAACAGAAGCTTTAGAAAGCAAGCATATATCTGATGGGATTTTAACCTTTGAAAGATCAATGGTATATAAATTGGATCTTCTTTTTCCAACCAATAAATCCCTGCCACTGTCATTCTTCACAGCAACGCGTTTAGATTTGAAGCTGACTTCAAGATCTTTATCACAAAATTGGCCGATGCTGAATAAGTTGTGACTAAGAACTTCGACGTAGCTGACTCTCTTGACAGTTATATTACCTTGAGCAAGATCACCATAACCTAGAATGGGAGCAGTCTCGTAGTTTCCAAAATTAACACGACCGCAACATTTTTCTTTAAAATTTGAAAGCAGAGATTTGTTGCTCGTCATGTGTTTGGAACACCCCGAATCCAGATACCATAAATGACTAAGCTACACATACAGAAACTACATAGATTTAGGTACCTATATGCTTATGGGTCCCTTCTTGTTAGAATTGTGTCTTTTATTTTTCGAAAATTTATTTTCAGAAATCTCATGAAAGCAATCATAAATAGAGGAAGAAACATAATCATCAGAATCAGAACTAGAAGAAGAATATGAGACATTCTTTGCAATATGAATCATTTGCGGAATTGAATATTTTGTATGTTTATTACAAAAGTCAAATGTATCAGTATGACAAAGATTCTCTACACATTTATCCTCTAACAGTTCAGATTCTATTGATTTCTGCTTAACCCTCCATATCAGCTTAGTTGACCTCTTCACAGTCCGATCTGAAACAGAAAAATCAGAAGAATTAGAATTTTCAGACAAGACAGTATCTTGTTTCCTTGACTTCTTTGATCTTCTTCTTTTACGCTTTGGTTTATAATAATGATCATTTAGCATAAAAGAATCATCAACAATTGAATTAGAAGAAGAAATTTTATCTAAGAAATCAGACTGAGCATTCAACACATTTGAACTTGCCTTGGAGTGAGAACTTTTAGAAAAACACAGGTTTGGAGACGATTTGCGCGATCCCTTGGTGGCGCAAGATGAACTTTGCGCGACCAACGTTTGGTGCAAGTTGTCAGTTTGCGCTACCAATGGTTGGCGCAAATGATCACTGTTCTTAACATTTTGAGTATTTTCCTTGGAATCGACAAAAAATTCAGAAGTAATTTTGTCTTCAAAACTTGTTTTCATTATAAAAAGAAATAAATCGTTTTCTAAATCAGTTTGAAGACATTGTTCTTCCAATTTATCTTCAAGATCAACTATTTTACCCTCTAACACTAATGGGGGAATATATCTCCTAGAATCATAAGAAACCGGAGATACATTTTCCTTATTAGTATTGTTGGCATATATATCAACAAAATCAGTTGATAATGAAGATTTATTGGAAGAATTGACATTTAAAACATTTTTGGATTTTCTGGACTTCTTTAATTGCTCAGGAAAATATTTGGCATTTTCACTCATATAAACAAATGGCATTTCCATTTTCTTGTTGTTCATTCTTTTCTGATTTTCAATTTCTAATTCTTGATTTGCATTCATCCACTCAATTTTAAATTGAGGGGCATAATGTGCAAAATTTAGATAATCAAAATTATACAAAGTGGGGGTTTTTGTGATAACATTGTTTAAACAATGTGGATTTTCAAAACCGAGTCCCCATCTTTCTTTGATTGCCTCATCACTCCTTGGTTTATTCATATATATGGTCTGCTCAGTTTGTTTTCTCTTATATAATTTTCCTTCTAAAACAATTATTTTATCAGAAAGATTTTGATTTAAAGTAGTCAATTCAGTCAAAGAATCATGATAAGTCTGATTTGAATTTTCTAACTCATCCAATTTCTTTTGAAATTTCTCTTTTGTGTCAGTTAAAATAATCTTTTCATCTTTCAGAGAAATTCGCAGTTTTTCAATCAAAACATACTTTTCTTGATTATCATGCTTTTCAGATGTGAACTTTGAACGTAAATCATGTAAAGCATTGATAATGACGTTCATTTGAGATGATATAAAATTGTAATCAAACTCAGAAGGTACCTCAGATTCATCAGTGGAGGTGTCGTCTTCTTCATCATCATTCTTGTCATCCCCAATAAAGCACATTGCAGCCGTTTCCTCATTCTCGGCTTCATTATCTGAATGGTCAAGCCAGTATTCCTCTTCAACAAGAAGAATTGTTCCATTTTCTCTCTTTTCTGCCAGTTCCAATTTCTTCCTGTAGAAAGCATAATCTTTGACAACCTTCACTCGACACTCTTTTGCAATGTGCCCGGGTTTCCCACAATTGAAGCAGTTCATAATCTTCTTCTCTTCCTTTTTCGGTTTGACTACTTTAGCAGGCTCATATTTTGGAACATATGGCTTTGAGGGAGCACCAGGTTCCACTTTCTTTGAACCGGAAGTGAAACGAAGGTTGTTTGATCCTGATCTATTCTAAACTTTTTGTGATAATGTTGAGAGATAAGGATCATGGCTTTTTCTAGAGCCTCGCCGTCATCTTCAGTTGAACCATCATATGCACTCTCAGATAAAGCTTGTTTTGCCAGTTGACTTGCAAGAAGAGCAATCGGATCAACAGTGTTTGGCTTATTCTTCTTATCCATCTTTGCTTTCTTTTCCTGAACCATGTTCTCATCAGTCATCAAGATTTCGTAAAGTTCTTGAATTGGCATTGTGGAAATTCTGACATCATTCCTCATTCGATGACAAGATTTGCTCCATTCCGGTTGAAGAGCATTCATAAACTTCATATTTGCTTCCAGTTCAGTCTTTGTCACCTTTATCTTGTATAGATCATTTATTACTGCCCAAAATCTATCAAATACGCTTTTCAGAATCTCTCCATCTTTTGCTTTGAACTCCTCAAAATTATTCATGTATCGAGTATGACGGAGTTGAGTAGCCACAACTGATCCAAGTCATTATCTTTTCTAGTTGAGTCCACATGAGCATCGGATTTTGCTTGAAACAGTCAATTCTGTTGTAGATTGAATTAGGCAGAGCAAGAATCAGATTAGACTTTGCTTGACTATTAACTTGATATCGTAAAAGCTCGTCAGCATCATATACTCTTATAGACTTTTCAACTCTTGTAGCCTGAGTAGTTGCAGTAGCTGGTATTTCTTTCATAAGCCTTTCCATAGGACCCTCAATCAGAGATTTCATCATATTGTCACCATTTGGTTGTCTCTCTATGAAGTTGATGAATCTGTCTTGCCATTGCTGAAATTCATTCTCATTTATAAGAACTGGAGGGCGAGTATCAGATCCCAAAGACATCATTATGTCGTTCTTGTAAATCTGTGCTTGTAGAGACATCTTGACAGAAGCAGAAAGTCAGAAAAATGCCAACTTTGAACACTGGAAAACTTGCGCAAACTGAAGGTTTGCGTGAACAATGAATGACGCAAACGAGATTTGCGTGAGCCGTGGAAGACGCAAACACAGATTTGCGTGAGGCGTTGATTGTGCAAACTAAGCTTTGCATGAGAAGCTGAAGACGCAAATGTAACTTTGCGTGATCAGTATAAGGCGCAAACTATGAGTTGCGCGAGGTAAAGGATGCAACTGGACTGAACTTCTCATGAGCTGAGGAATACGCAAAGTTTACTTTGCGTGATATAAAGGAAACACAATCTAATATTTGCGTGATACAGGGATGACGCAAATTGCACTTTGCGTGATTAACCCAAGGCGAAATGTTGAATTTCTTGAGACGAAAACCTGAAGACGCACAAGGCACTGGATGAACTCGCGCAAATCCATATGAACTCGCGCAAACCTGTGATGAACTAGCACAAAGTTCACAGAATCAAGAAAAAACCTTCTAAAAACGATTTCTGAAACAAAACTAATGAAATATTTTCACTCACACTCGATCGAAAACTGTTTTCTAACACCATTCAAACAACCAAATCGATCAAAAATCACAAAATCAAGAATTCTTGAAATTCACAGTACGTAAAACGAGTTTTTCCAGAAAATCGAAATTCTTCAAAATTGATGATCAAAAATTGTTTTTCTTGCAAAATGATGTGAATCAAATATGTTCCTTTATCAAAAACGAATCCAACTAATCAAATTGCAACAAAATTCGACCAGAAAACAATCCGAATTTGATAAAAAATAAAAAAACGAGATTTTCTTGAAAAATCAAGAAAATCGATCAAATTTTATGATTAAATCACAAATTCAGATACTAAAAACGATTTCTCTCAATCCTCTCAGATTCAGAATAGCTCTGATACCAATTGATAATCCCAAAATCTCTAAATCTTAGAGAGAGAAAGTAAGAGCGCCAAAAGTAATCTGATATTCATTAGGTGTTCCAAAGTTACAAAACAAAGACACCAAAGGGACTTAAATACCCCAAGGTCTAAACAGAACAGATAAACTCACTAAACACAGTTTAGACCACATATAATAAATACATTGATTACTATTCAAAATAGACCTAACAAATCGTTTTGGTGTTTAGAGTCAGATTTAGATAAAGTATTCAACTACAAATGTGAAATGTGCTTATCAGTTATTTTCGAGCCTGTGGATAAAGTATCAACTCAGAAATCGAAGTATTGAAGGATTGATTGAAGATTTTCAAAAAATAAGTTCGAGATCCATATTTTTCGCAAGATTCGTGAAGAACTCGCAGAAAGTGAAGGATTCGCAGAAAGGAGGATTCGCAGAACATTGGACACAACAAAATTTTGAAGTGTGAAATTCGCAAGTGGCTATATTGCGAAAGTTGAAGGATTCGCAGGCCACTGTTCACATGTTGTGTGCGAATTCTAAAGGAATTCGCAGGCCACTTGTTTCTAAATGTCTAAGTTTCTCAGGTTGTGTTTGCGAAAAGTGGCTTCCTAAATTTGAAAAATGTTCTAAGGTAAGAATTCGCAGGTAAGGGAGTTGCGAATTCTGAAGTTTTGTGATGATGAGGACTGCGAAAGGCGAGGATTCGTGATCATGAGGCTTGCGAATGTTGAAGAACTCGCAAGGCAAGCCTCTACGAATTTTGAGGTTAAGCTTAATGCATCTTGCGAATTATGCTCAAATGTCTATAAGGGTCTGCGAATTTTGATTATTTGCGAATTTTGGTGATTATTTTGAGAATTCTGACTGTTCTAAACCCTATTTCATATAAGTTTGCCCTGTTCCTGAGCTTTATACGTGGAATGCATATGTGACAACTGGTTGGTCACATATTCTTAGCAACTGATCTATATTTCACGAGTGCTCATGATCTGCAAAGATTTTCAGATTCTGGATTTGATGATTTGATCTCTGCTTGAATTGAGTTAGTTGCCTGAGCATCTACAACCATCAGTCTGGAAAGCTTCTTCTGTTGTTAGACCGTTGAGAGCACTTTATCATTCTTCTGAATTAATCACTCAGTAGTGTGAGCGACTGCAATCACTATACAACACTTTGGTTGTGCTTCAGAATCCTGAGAGCCGATAATCATCCAGCTGATTTGTGAAGAGGGGAGCTCCGGGTTTGATGACTCAGTATTCTGGAAACCAGACAGAAAATGAGTACCTTTCATCAGTTGTTGAACATTGCTTGCCTTCTATCCTTGCATTGTAGTGTTGGTACCGGATGCTACCGCCCGTATGCTTATCAAATGAAGTTCTTAAGTTGAATTCTAAATTCAACTTGGGTGTCACTCCATAATCCACACATATCATTCTTGTGGGCGTTAAGGAATGTGTTGGATTTACTAGAGTAAAAAGTTGTCTTTATGTGCACTCAGTCGAGGTTATTGTCTACATCAGATCTGATATTTCAGTTGATACTTCGAGGATAAGAGCTACATTCTAGGGGGAGCTTAAGGATGCTTTGATGTTTATGCAACACTAAGTTTTATAAAGAAATGAAGGGGGAGAGGAGCTTAAGCTGGAGTTGATCAGAGAATGATTACTTTACAAAACTTAGGGGGAGAATGTTAGAACATATTTTATGTTCTATTTTAGAAGTTTTATAAAGTAATCAATATATTGTAATGGGCCTTGTATTGGGTTTGGGCTTATATTGTGTACAAGGGAGTATGGGGTATAAATAGGAATCATGTAATAGATTTTAGGTTTAACCTTTCATTTTGTAATTTCTCAATCATCAACAATGTAGCCGCTTACTGTTTCTTTGCTCTCTTAGTGTAGTTTACATTTTCTGTCTAGAATAAGCTACTGATTTCTTCCCTATGATTCCTTGTTCTTCATCTAATCAAACCAATCATGATCTCAATTGGACCTCACAGGGAATACCATGAAGTAGAAAAGATCTTTCCAGTCTATCTTCCTTGAGCCTCTTTTTTTGTTCATCAGTATACTCATCTATATCCATTGGATACTCTTTCGTAATCACTTCTTCTCCTTCTTCTTCTGTAGTATGAGTCTTAGTTGGGAGTTTCATGGGACCTTCTTCCAATGACAATCTAATATGTTCACCAATGTCATTTCTATCAATAAAATCCAGATATTTGTATTTCCACTGTTCATACTCACCCTTGAAAAGTACAGGAGGTTTGACATCAGTTCCTATGGCAAGAGCATCTTTAGAAGTCATCTTGACCAAATGCACAGATCTTTAAACACAGAATCAGAAAATATCAAATTTCCTGAAAAACTCAGTCAGGAATATTACCAAGTATAGAATCCTCACACCAAAGAAGTAACTTTTCGCATAACAGAGAAATTTGCACACAAAATACTAAACTTTCAAGCTTTTTGCACGTGGAACTATGCGAAATCCTCACTTTTCGCACACAAGATATGCGAATTCTTGACTTGTTACTTTTTCCAACTTTGATCTTTAGCACACTAAGCTTATGCGAATTTCACACTTATCGGGCACTTAGAAAAAATTATTCAGATTTTTGAGCGAATTCCTCATATTACGCACGTTGTGAGATGCGAATTTGAACTTTTCGCATCAAGAGATGTGTGAATTTCAGCTTTTCGCATGTAAGGCCGTGCGAGATATTCACTTTTCGTACGTAGACACTTGCGAATTTCGACTTTTTTCACGAAGCTATGTGCGAATTCTTTACTTTTCACACCACGCTCTATGTGAAATCTGTACTTTGATATTTCAGCAACATCAACAACAAAGGACCATGAGAGTTCTTCATTGGATCATGCGAATTTCGTAGATCTCGGCTCAAAACTTCAAAAACCAACCAAAATTCGATCCAAGACTTTGACTTAGGCCATGAAACTTTGTCAATTGATCTTTGAGAACAATCTGAACAACTTTCATTGATTGATTACAACCAAATCAACAAAAAATACAAAATTGATTAGGATATAGTGCATTTACAGGTTCGAACAAAAATTACATCAAATCCAAAAATTCACACAATCTGTTGTGAATTTGGACAAACAACCAACACAAGATCCGTTCTAGATCATACTTCGATTACAATGCAATAGAAATACAATCAAAAATCACACAAAATCCATAAAATCGATTCTAAAACAGAGATGTGTGCGAGTTCTTCAAAGTCGATCAAATTTCCCAATTTCGATCTTGATTTCTGATTCGGTGTTTGCTATGATACCAATTGTGTGTCCCAAATTGTGCAAGAATGATCAAGATAACAACAAGAATTCACAATCAAACATCATATTATTGATTTAGAATTCAACAATATATAATTCTCTGACAATGAATATTTCTCTCTCTAAAACATATTCTTTGATTGTGTCTCATGATTCTACAAACAAAAATTATATTTATACCTACATGCTTTACAAAGACGAAAACACAAAAGTAAACACTAAGCTATCTTTGACTTCTGTTAACTTTGAATTTTGCAAGAGAGGCTTTGACTTTTTAATTCCCATGATCTTGGATCCAACATATTTGTGCACTAACAGTTTATGTCAATTTTTAGGTGACAAGTTGGTTAGTTGGACGTTGAAGAAGCAGAACTGTGTTTCAACATCAAAGCATAATATGTTGTTGCGGACAATTTTTGTTCACAAGTTTTGTGGATGATGACACAACTAAAAGTCTATGGCTATACTTTCAACAAAGTCCCTATCTATTGTGATTCGAAGAGCATGATTGCTATAACTACTAATCCGATTCAGCATTCAAAGACCAAGCACATTGACATCAGATATCATTTCATCAATGATCATGTAGAGAAAGAATCAATCGAGATGAATTTCGTACAGACGGATTATCTGATTACTGATCTTTTCACTAATCCGTTTGATGAGAAATCTAATTAGCAAGTTGGGTCAATCTTTATATCTGAAGTCTATTTTCTTTAGTTACTGATCTTTTGCATATGTCTAGGGGGAGTTTCTCATGAGTTTCTAATGTTTTATGTGAGTATATGCTTACTTCAAAAGGGAGTTCACATTCTGATTTCATTCTGATAATTTCTAACGAATGAGGAATCATCTTAGATGATTACCAAAATCATATTTTGTTTTGCATGTAATCTTATTTCAAGGGGGGGTTTAATTTTTTTAATAGTCTGAAGGGGAGTTCTGAGATTAAATGTTAAATGTAAGTATCTTCTGATCTTAAACTCAAATTACTTGAAAAAAGACACAACTTTCGAGTATGAAAAATACTTTTCTAAATGTTCAAACCACTTATCTATTGATAAACAGATATTATGAATATAGAAGTTGGATTTTAAATGTTTTCATATCACTATTCGGATTATCTATTTCTGACGGTGTGTTTCAAAAGTTAATACTTGTGTATCTATACTTTCAAATATTCATATACACCGGTTCAACTTCTTATTGACTTTGTTATTATCATGTCTCAAAACGAAACATTTTCTCGATGGTAATACTCCCGTTTGTATTCCAAGTTGATTTGAGCATCAAATATTCTTTCAGCGTAAGGGTTCATGAAAATTCTTTCAATCTTATTTATATATGTTCATATAAATGACATTCATTTATTTCAAATCCTAGCCTTTCATTATTATATCTTATGATATTTTATCTTTGTGAAACATTGTTCGATTCTCAAACAAGTCTATCGTTTTCATTTCATTCATTCAATATCCTTGTTTTGACAACCTTCAAAGTTCAAATGCTTAATTAATATTGATATTTCTGAGGAGCATTCATTCAAATGATAATGTGTTTCAATTGTTGATATTCATATTTGTTCAAATGTAATATGTTGAACAACACAAAATAATTTTAGGATATATTTTCACGGGAACTATGTGTTAGCTTAACATACTTCTATGGGTTCACCACAAGGATTCACCACAACCTATGGATGTTGCCCAGAAAGTTATCCTTGAGTGACTAAGGGGTGAGGGGTTATTCATCAAATAGTCGGGGAGATAACTCATCCGATTGAGTAATTTCATTGTGTTGAGTGGTAAAATGTAAATGAGAGTTTGGTTAGAAGTGAGCTGATTAAAAACAGATACAGGGTGTGAGAATAGAGTTAAAAGAATAAGAGAACTTTGCACCAACCACTTTTTAGCGGGTCATCCACATCTACCGATAGGTTCACAATTCATTGGTGACCATCATTGAAATAGGCAGGGAGCCCATGCCATACCCTTGCTTGAACCCTATTAGCTACTCATTTCTTTATCAACAAAGAAATGTTTCAATTTTTCATAGGGACGCAACATATAATCTATCTAGTCTTCATTCAGAAGATTTGGATAGTGAAAAAAGGGGAAGTTCTCCCCCACCTTCGCACTTCTATCATGCATATTCAGTTTGTGGAAAACTTGTTGTGTCTGAACGGTTTAGACATTTTGAGCCTCATTAAGCATAAGTTGCTTCAATCATTTCTAACACATGCACATACACACATGGAATATGTTTTCCTGTTAGAACATTCATAGAGATTTCTGTGTATTCTCAATAATTGAATGGAATCTCTAGGGGAGTGAACATCAAAAGGCTCCTTTCCGAAGTACATTCGTTGTACTAAGTGGCTCCATGCTACTTACAAATTTTATTAACTGTTTCATCTGTTGATTTAGGATTACAACTTAAATTTTCTGAATTTGAAAGATTCGGAAACAACTTTATTTTGGAATTGACGGTTACTCAGATCAAATGAAGATATTGTTACATGTTATACAAAGCAGATGTTGAACTTGAAAGAGTTTTGATGCTCACAATCATCAAAAGGGGGAGATATAACAATGATATACCGCGAGATAAGTCAAAGACAACTTGTCTATGTGGGAGAAAAGTCAGAGAGATAAAGTTTGTGGTGGAGATATATGTTAAGTTAAAGAAGATCTAAAGAAGATTAAAGTTCGTTGGATTATCATGTTTGAAGAGATTTTTACAGTCAAAGATCAAAGTAGTCAAAAAGAAAATTTGAAGATTGTCAAAGCAAAAAAATCATAAGAGAAGATAAAACTCGTCTCAAGTTTGTTTGAAGATTCTTCTGTTAGAGCATATATTTGTTGGATACAAGATCATGAAGACTGAAAATCAAGCAAGTTAAAGCTCAAGTCAAACTCTTATAGCAAGTCAAAGTCTATTTGTAATAAAAAGTCAAAAGTCAATGTGTTGTAATAGTTTGTGTTGGGTTGTGTGTGTGCGTATAAATAGGGATATGGCTTTGTGTTGTGTGTGTGGCATTGTAAGTACGCGGACATAGTGATCTAGAGAGAGAAAGTGTCAGAGAGTCTGTATACGAATTCCTTGTTTGAAATTGAAAACAGGTTAATTGATGTTTTGATTCTCATATTGTCTTTGTTAGTAAATTGTGATTAGAACTTGAAATTGGGATTAATAATTGGTATCAGAGCAGAGTTCAAATCAAAATCATTCAAGAAAGTGGTCGTTTGCACTGTTTCAGGATGTTGGATCGAATTTTCAATTTTTGAGTGTAATTGTGATTGTAATTGGTTCAATTGTATTCGTATAGTGTTTTAGACAAATCTTGTATAGGTTTGAGAATCATTTGCACTGTAATTGTACATCAATTTGGTGATTTTGTTCATTTTAGAAACACGAGTTCAAAAGCACTGTATTAGAATCAGTGTGTACGTTTAACTGAATTTCTTTGAAATTCATTGGTTGTGATCGATTCTAGATATATTAGTGTTCGAATTGTCAAAATTTCAGATCGAAAGTCGAAGATTTGATGGGTTTTTGAGCTGATCAGATTGATTTTTAGTCGAGATCTCAAGAACTCGCATAAAACCTCAAGAACTCATACCAAGAACTCGCATCAATAGATTTCGCATATTTTCTTTGTCTGAAAATTTCACAAGTATAGAATTCGCATGAGTGTGATGTGCGAAATGTGTGTTATGAGAATTGTTATCCCAGATTAATCTAGTTGATAATCAAACAAGAAACACAATATAGATCAAGAGATATAAAGATCAGATAAACATACCAATCCCTTGAATAATCAATTAAACCTTGTGTGTTCTTGATACCCTTGAATACAAAGAATACGTACGGCTATTAACTAGAATATTATCAGAGTTAACCTAAAAACTAATTAAACAAAACATTAAATACCTAGGCCATATGGGCTTTAAGCTTAATGGGCTTTCTAACAGGGTTTAGGCCCATTTACAAATAACTATTAACATATTACAATTTAAACCCTGAACTGTAACTATCAAACAAATACAGTTTAAACCCTCTAATTTAACTTTAATCTTGAATAGAATTATTTGATCCAACAATCTCCCCCTTTGGATTCAAGATTAAAAAAATTTGACAATAGTCTTCAGGTCTTCACTTGTCTTCACTTTTCTTCAGATATGACGTTGATAACTTCAAAACTTGATATCTTTAAATAGTCTTCAAATCTTTGATATCTTTGAAAATCTTCAGCAGTCTTCTGATTATATTCTCCCCCTTAATATATTCTCCCCTTTTTGATGAGTGGTGAGAATCATCATCATCAAAACTTTGCAAAACAATCTCCTCCTTTGAATATGGTCATCATGTAACGAGCCTTGTATAGAAATAAGAGCAGTCTTCCCAGATGGAAAGAGTGATTATTTCAATCTTTTCAGATTAAAATAGAAAGTAGTAACCATTCAAATCTTTTCAAATTCAAACAGTTAATAAGTGTAACCCTGAATCAACAAATGACTCAGTTAGAATGTCTGCCAGTAACACAAAGTTACTATATAAGGAGCTGGTTTTGATGTTGGCTCCCCAGGTCTTCCATTCAATCATCGAATAACATATGATTATCTATGAATGTTCGAACATAAAACAAATTTATGTGTGCTTGTGCATGTGTATGAAAGAATTAATCATAGATGATTGCTTTTCAATATAGGCTCAAAATATGTAATCTTGTTGAGGCAACAACAAATTTACACCGACTCAATGTGCTTGAGAAAGGGTTCGAAGGTGGGGCAACTTTACTTCTTTTTCAATATTAGTATCTTCTAAATGAAGAACCAATAGCGTATGTGATGCTTCCCCAGAAAATGTGAAACATTCTATTTTCGAGAAAAGAATGAGTAGCTGGTGGGGTTGTATGCAAGAGATGGCATGGGCTAGTTGCCTATTTCAATGATGGTCACCAAAGAATGTGAACCAATCAGATTATGTGGCTGCCCGGCTCAGAAAGAAGTTTTGTGTAGAGTTTAATATTCTTTTACTCTGTTCTCTCACCCTCTTTCTTTTAAAGCTCACTTCTATCCAATCTCTCTTTTCCATTTTACCTCTTCACATACCATCACTCATTTCTTTTGACCCCTCTCCCCTCAATCACTCAGGGAATACTTCCTGGATAGGAAACACCGGTTATCGTGAATCCATGGATGTTTTGATAAGCTCTCACACTGAATCCCATGTATTTTCCTAAAAAGAACATATTGTTCAACAGTCTTTTGTACATGAAAGCACAAAGGAATATAGTTACATGAAGAATAAAAATTCCGGAGAAGTCAAAACAATTATTTTTGACGATGTAATTCTCCCCCTCAAACTAAAAGAAGTTTGACACTTAAGCTCTAAGGAGTTTTTCAATGAAGCTCTTTAACAAGTAAGCTCCCCCTCAACTGAAGTTTTTTTTTTTTTAACATTAAACGGAAAAATAAAGCACTGAAGTGCGGGTTCTAATCTGATGTGATTAGAAGCCATCTTTTCTTTGAGGTACGGGTTCTAAGTTGATTTACTTAGAAGCCTTTTTTCTTTCTCCCCCTTAAACCTTGGGTGCCTGCAACACAGATTTAGCTTTTGGTACCCACTGGTATTTGGATCCTAATGGGTTAGTTGCAGTTCTAGTGGGAGATATGAAGTAAGAACCATACCAGTTATTCACATAATCTTTTCTTACAAAATCATTTGAGCCACAGTAGGAACAACTAATTTTCTTTTGTGCTAACCTGATCAATTGATGGATTGTGTAAACCAGATCAGGTTTGCCAAAAGTTTTATCTTTTGTAGCATAGTTCCATTTAGCATTTGATGTATGCACAAATGATTCTTCTTTCTTCTTCTCCTCCGAGGATCCTTTAACTCTCCAGATCCAGTTTCCTTTTTCTTTCCCATCATCCTCTCTCCAGAAGCTTTTCTTTTGAGACTTAGTCTTCTTGAAGTTACCTGAACCATCAACATTTTTGTCATAGAAAAGGTTAGAAGGACGAATATGATCAGTAGATTTAGAAGTAAGACAATCATCTAAATCATAGAAAGGATTATAGAAAACATTTGAAAAATGTGAACTTGAAGCTGTTTTTAATGAACTATCTGAATCAGCTAGATCATCTTTTGGTGATTGAGCTATTGACTCTGGCGTCTTGTGCTCAGTCAGCTTCACCTTGAATACGATCTCTTTAAGTTCCTTTATCTTTAAAGACAAATTGTTTCTTTCCTTTTCAATCAGATCAAACTTCTTATGCAACTCAGATTTTGCATTCTTCTCCTTCATGATGTTTGTTGACAATTCAGATAGCTTTCCTGTCAGCTTGTCTATCTCAATTTCATATATTTTCTTTTCTTCAGAAAAGTCTATATTTGCTTTCTTCAACTCAACTGTCTTCTTCTCTTTCTCAGCCTTTTCTCTTTCAATAATGATAACCTTCTCAAAGTCTGAAACTTGTTGAGAAAGCTTAACACATCTAAGCTCTAAAGATTTCTTCTCTTCAAAGGCTTTTCTAGAGAAGTCAGAGAATTTCTTGGCAAATTCTTTTCTTTCTTGCTCAATCTTCAACATCTCATCTTGAGCTT
Organism: Arctium minus; assembly: GCA_954870635.1. Classification (NCBI taxonomy): domain Eukaryota; kingdom Viridiplantae; phylum Streptophyta; class Magnoliopsida; order Asterales; family Asteraceae; genus Arctium; species Arctium minus. The sequence goes on along the minus strand of OX941089.1, from coordinate 43,200,310 downwards.
TTGTATTGTCTCTGTCTTGGGTTGCCTTTTCTTTTAGCGTTTCAATCTCAACCTCAAGACTGAGAACTTTATCTTTTAGTTTATCTCTTTCCGCAAAGACTTGAGAATTTGACTTTTTAAGCTCTTGAGATGTCTTAATAGCAATGTTTGCTCTTCTTCTAAGCTCATCAAGCTCTTTTTGCATTGCCTCCTTCTTAGACCACGTAGAGCTGGACTCAGATCTTTTCAACTTTGCTTGTAGATCTAAGATCTCTTTTTCTTTAGACTCAATTATTGCTGCAAAGTCAATTATAGAATCAGAATCTTTTGAATTTTCTTTTAAAGCATTGATCTGAATAAGGAAATATGAGTTCTGAATCTTTAGATTTTCATTCTCAGCTTCAAGAGGTAACATCTCGGATTTGAGCTTTTTAATCTCCTTTTCATAATCATAAGCCATGTATGTATATCTTGACAACTGTCTAGCAAGACGTTTAGCATTTGCTTTTGCTTCAAAATGTGTCATCTTTTCAAAATCAAGGTTGTAACCTTCAGACATCTTTAGCTGTATGTTTAGTAATCAAACTTTTCTGTATCAAGACAACCAACTAGATGAGATCGTTAGAATCAAGAATTAAATAAAACTACACTAAAAAAATTTCAGAAAAATAAATTTCCAAAAATAATTAAATGCAGAATTCTCAAACAGTAGATAAAATCAAACAGAGTAATGAGAAAATTTTGATCACGAACAGAACTTTGTCCCCCTACGCAGACTTAGCACGGGGGTCCCGCTACCTGGTTAGTGGGTGGGGTCAAGGGGTAACGCCCTTGCGGGGGTATGAGGTCAGCACCCATAGAGAAAAAAAATTAACTTGTAGAGGCCATATTACAGTTTGCAAAATTTTGTCTAAGTATGCAAAAAAACAAATTTTGCTCGACCGATGTGCTTGACCGGTGTTTTCTTCGACCGGTAAATTCTACCGGTATCTAGCCGACCGGGGTGGTGCGGTCGACCGGTAAGATGCTTCAACCGGGAAACTTCTTTGTCCGGTATTGGTCTTGACCGGTAAGGTGTTGACCGAAATTAGATCGGACTAGCGACCGGTATTAATTCCACCGGTAACTTGCAATGACCGGTATAGGTGCTTCGACCGGTAAAAGTGCTTAGACCGGTAGGATGTAAAGACCGGTATTATACTCGACCGGTAAAAGACTAAGATCGGAACCAAAAATGGACCGATATACCTTTCGACCGGTGTTAATGTGAACCGATATAATATATCGACCGGTAATGGTCTTCAACCGGAATTGGTCTTCGACCGATAAGATAGACCGATAGAAAGCGGTCGACCGGTATTGGCTTTGATCGATACAAAGTATTGACCGATAACAGATATAGACCGATAAACTACCTTCGACCGATAATGATTATTCGACCGATATGTTCTTAAACCAGCCCAGAATGTCGATAAACAGAATCAATAATCAACCCAGAAAATCAATCAAGAACTCAAAATCAAATGCAAAAATCAGACTTTGATACTCATCAGCACGTATCGATCATAACCCAATTAACAATAATGATTAAAGAACACTTTTGATTACTCAATTTTCCAACCACAGTGTTCGACCGGCTTATTGAGTTTGTCGAACCCAGATTCCAACAATTATCAAAAACCAATCAATTGATGATTCATAATGCAACTGAACTATCGGATAGCATTCAATACCACAAAACACACCTAATCAGATTGATTTTAATCATAAAAACACACAGATTCAAGAAATCAAATATCGCACAGTAAGGTGTTGATGAACAGTAAAATCGATGAACACAAAATAATCGATAAACTTGATTTTAATCCACAAACTTGATTCTTTTGGCTCTGATACCACTTGTTATCCCAGATTAATCTACTTGATAATCAAACAAGAAACACAATATAGATCAAGAGATATAAAGATCAGATAAACATACCAATCCCTTGAATAATCAGTTAAACCTTGTGTGTTCTTGATACCCTTGAATACAAAGAATACGTACGGCTATTAACTAGAATATTATCAGAGTTAACCTAAAAACTAATTAAACAAAACATTAAATACCTAGGCCATATGAGCTTTAAGCTTAATGGGCTTTCTAACAGGCTTTAGGCCCATTTACAAATAACTATTAACATATTATAATTTAAACCCTGAACTGTAACTATCAAACAAACACAGTTTAAACCCTCTAATTTAACTTTAATCTTGAATACAATTATTTGATCCAACAATCTTGTGTTCTTGATACCCTTGAATACAAAGAATACGTACGGCTATTAACTAGAATATTATGAGAGTTAACCTAAAAACTAATTAAACAAAACATTAAATACCTACGCCATATGGGCTTTAAGCTTAATGTGCTTTCTAACAGGCTTTAGGCCCATTTACAAATAACTATTAACATATTACAATTTAAACCCTGAACCTTAACTATCAAAAAAATACAGTTTAAACCCTCTAATTTAACTTTAATCTTGAATACAATTATTTGATCCAACAAGAATTCCTATGAATTCGCATATGTGTGTTATGAGAATTCCTCAGAATCCGTATAACCTGTATGTGAAATGTCAGAATTCGCATAAGTTCCTTATACGAAAAGTTTTGTGAAAAGTATTCTAAGGAAGGAATTCGCATATGCTTGTATGCGAAAAGTAAGGAACTCACATAAAGAAGGATATAAATTCCTAAGAATTCGCATCTAGCTTCATACGAATTCCTCAGATTTCGCATAAGAAGATTGAAACTTTTTCTAAGTATAGAATTTGTATGTATTTGTTATGCGAATAGTTTATGCGAAAAGTTGATTTTCAAAATTTCTCTGAGTCCATATTTCTCATAGTGTTGTGTGCGAATTCTGTTGCGTGCAAATTCTGAAGTTTATGCTTGTGTGTGAATTATGAAGATAGTGTGTGTGAGAATTCTGTATGCGAATTGTGTTTGTCATATTGTGCGAATTCCATACTTAGGAGATTTTTTTGGAAATTTTATTTTCTGAAAATTCTTTCTAAGTTTTTCTGTATTCTGATTTCTATTGAACTAACGATCATTTCAAGTTCTTATTGAAAACAGTTTTCAAAACAGGATGAATTCAAGAGAAGCATTAGCCATTGGTACCGACGTAAAGCTTCCTGTTCTATTCAAAGGAGAATACGAACAATGGAAGGACCGCTTCCTGGACTTCATAGACCGCAATGATCTGGGTGATTATATTCGTTTATATCTCAAGGAAGGAGTGATGAAACCTCCTATGAAGGTTCATGTAGTTGAAAATGAAGGAGAGGAAGGTGAACAGAAGGAATACACATTGCCATTGGAGGAATACATAGATGAGCAAAGATAAAGAGTTAAAGCTGACAGACTGGATAGATCTTTCATCTTACAAGGGATTCCTAACGAGATCTACGTGAAGATTGATAATTACAATGCCATGGGCAAAGAGATGTGGGATCAGCTCGAAAAGATGATGCTAGGATCCAAGATCGGTAATCATCTTAAAGTCTCTAACTGCCTGAACAACTACGAGGAATTCAAGGCTAAGGAAGGTGAATCTCTAGAAGCTACATATGACATATTCGTGACTTTGCTGAACGAGCTAAGTAAGAACAAAGTCTGGAAATCAGAGATTGAGCTCAATGTTAAATTTATGAGCATACTGCAACCAGAGTGGAAGACATTCACAAGGCAAATGAAACAGATGAAGAACTTAAACGAGATACTACTCCCCGAGGTGTACGATACTTTAAGGAAAAATGAAGAAGAAGTGGAGGAGATTAAAGATGAAAAGAAGAAAGTTGAAAAGGTGGTTACTGATCCTGTTGCCCTGGTTGTGAAGAAGAAAGAGAAGAGGTCGGTAAGCTTAAAGAAGAAGAAGAAAGTTGTAGTTTCAGAATCTAAGGAAGTTGACAGTGAAGAAGACTATGACTCAGATAACTGCGAGAATCTAAAACAGGCAATGCTATTATTGACTAAATCTTTCCAAAAGAAGTTTTACAAGAAGCCTGGATCTAACACTCAGAGATATTCTTCGGGTTCAAGAAACTACGAGCATAGAGAAAGAATCGAAGGAAAAAGGATGGAAGAGAAAAGGCCTGAGGAGAAGAGGTACAGATCTAAAGAGAAGAAGAAAGAGCCCGACCCAGTGAAGTGTTATAACTGCGGGAAACTCTTTCATTTTGCAAAGGATTGCAGGAAGCCTAAGGTTAGAAACTCTGAGTATTACAAGAACAATATGCTTTTGGCCAAGCAACAGGAGGCTGACAAAGCTCTTATGGCTGATGACGAATACTGGCTCGATCATTCAGAAGATGAAGAAGAGAAAGAAGAAAAGGACCACATGTATTTTATGGGTAAGGAAGAGAATGAAGCTGAAGTTGATTCAGACTGTGAAGACAACGAAGAGGTATGTGATATGTCTGAATCGTACTTTCTTAATCAAATGCAAGTCATGATGGTTCATCTCCAAGAATTAAAGTCTAAGCTTAAACGTGAGAAAGGTATCATTAAAGAGAAAAACCATTCAATACTGAAACTTAGCAAAGATATTGCTGAGAAGAACGTACTGATTGAGGATTTGCACAAAAACATTGATACCAGCGCAAAAGAAAAGACTATAATTCATAATGAACTATCTAAAACTACTTCAAAATATAGACTGTGTGAATTTGAGGCAAAAGAATTTGGGAAAAAGTGTTCATCACTAAAGAAGGAAAACAAATCTTTATCTGAAAAAGTGAATGTTTTGGAGGAAAAACTTTACACTTTCGGTCAAACTGAGCAAACCATTCACCTGAACAAACCTAAAGAGAGTAGTGAATGTTGGGGTCTTAATCAAGTGCATTATATGATTTTGGATTTTTAAAACTGTCACCACAATACCCTGAACTCAAAGTTAAGTGGACTAAACTTTCAGAAGAGGACGAAGCTAAGGAAAGGGAGAAAAGAAAGAACAAAACTAAAATGCAACTTCCATTTAGATATGAGAAGTTGAATTATAGTTACAGTTCTGATAAATCAAAATTTCTTTCTAACGACTATTTCCAAAGTTATTCTACAGAGGAGTTGGCGGCTAAACAAGTTGAAGGTAAAATTTATGTACATCCTCTCGTGTTAGAAAGTAAATTTTTCTGAACTCGAGAACACTCTGGCAGAAGAAAGGATTTTGACTAATCTAGAACAAATTGTGTTTTCAACTGTGCTTATCAATTATGATTTTTCAAAGACTTCCAAAGCTTCAAAATCTGATGATATTAAAAGTCTGTTTGATGAAGAGTTTGATTTCTTATATTCTGATGGTGATTTAGATGATTGTGTTGCTCAATTTGATTTCAATGCAAAACTTCCTGATCATTCACAGTTTATTATAAATTCTTTTGGATTACCATGTGTGTTCAAGAAAGGTGAAACATCAACGAAAGTTGATGAACCAGTTTTTGTGAATACCAAGAATGCCAAAGGTAAAAAGAAAAGAACTCGGCATTCACAGAAACGGACAACCACTGGTAAGCCAAAGAACAAGCTATCCTTCAAATCTCACAGTTCTAACTTTAAAAGTTCAAATGTTTCAGATGTGAGAAATAAAAAGGCTGGAGTATCATCAGAGTGGCGACCAAAGAAGAAGATTGATGAGACAACAAAATCATCTTCTAATATTTCTTGTAATAGAAAAGCTGATAGTAAACATGATGTAATTGAGAATGTTGCTTTTAATAAACAAAAACTTGTAACTTCTTACAAGAAATATTAAATAAAGCAATGATTCCAATTATCTCCGTCTGCTAGAAAGTCTTCTACTTATCATAGAAATGATTTTTCTTCTCGACAATATTCTGATGTTTGGTTTGGAACATATCATGTCTATTCTTATAATTCTCTTGCTTCAAAAGTTTTTCAAAAGAAAAGAGGGGCCAATTTTAAATAGGTGCCAAAATCTTGTGCTAACATTGTACGACCCATCTATAAATGGGTACCAAAGCCGAAAGATTCATCTATGTTGCAGTGTGTTTCCCTTATTGAAGATTCTAATTGCAATTCAATTAACAAAACAAGATGATTAAACTACCTGTTCAATTTCAATTTCACAAATCAAGAATTACAATCTGTTTCTCTCTTTCTCTCTCTACAGGTCTCTTTCTCTCTCTATAAATTCTCTCTGAAAGCGTATCCAATACTTCTAGTCATCTATCTATTAAACAGTAAAACAAATTATTTGTACCTACAAGTCTAACAAGACAAAACTAAACAAACAAACAAATACATTGACTTTGACATTTTATTACACTTTGACTTTTATTGAGAGTTGACTTTCCAGCTTTTTACTTCTTGAACTTTGACTTCTGGTCTTCATGATCTTGTATCCAACATATTTCTGCTCTAACAATCTCCCCCTTTGGATTCAAGATCATCTTTCAAAGATTTTGCAATTCAGTCTTCACTTTAGGCTTCATTATAACAATTTGCCCTTTCTTTGACTGTATTCTTCCCAAGTCTGTCTTCAAAAAATATAACAATCTCCTCCAAAACTATCATAAAACTCTTTCAGACTTCGGAAAGAAATTATCTTCAGATTTAGCTCGAATTGCTTTAGCAAAATATCTTCAAAGAAATTTCTGTAAATTCAGCACATCTTCAAACATCTTTGACTTTGCTTGTACAATCTTTCAAACTTTCAATCTTTGAACTTTATCTACTTCAAATCTTTAACTTTGAAATTTCTGAATCTAACATTTCTGTAATTCATCTCCCCCTTTTTGATGAATAGAGCATCTATAGCATCAAAACTTTCTCCAAGAAATGTCTTTGACCATTCTGATCTTTCCCAGAGCCACTGATCCAGTGATCCGTAACCATGTATTTATCTAAATCTTTTCAAATCCAGACAAAAATAATCATGTAACACCTGAATCAACAAATGAATCAGTTAACATGCCTGTCAGTAACACTAAGTCACTGTGTGTAACGAATACACATAGGAAAGGAGATTTTTGATATTCACTCCCCCAGGGCTTCCATCCAATCATCGAAACACCACAAAGGAAATTTCTATGAATGTTATGACAAGAAAAAAAATTCCTTGTGTGTTCGTAAAAGTGACAGAAAGAATTAAACATATGATGATTGCTTTTATAAGGCTCAACATTGTGTAAACCACTGAGACAACAGTAGATAAACACAGACTCAATGTGCATGATTGAAGTGCAAAGGTGGGGCAGACTTCCTTCTTTTCAATATCCAGATTTTCCAAATGAAAATCAGATAGATTATGTGTTGCGTCCCCAGAAAAATATGAAACATTTTCTTTTTAAGAAGAAAATGAGTGGTTGGTGGAGTTTTTGTCAAGAGTTGGCATGGGCTAATTGCCTATTTCAATAATGTTCACGAAGAATTGTGAAACATTAGTAATGTGGCTTCCCGGCTCAGAAAGTAGTTGGTGCCGAGTTTAATATTCTTTTACTCTGTTCTCACACCCTCTTTCTTTTAATCATTTAATCTCACAGCTAACCAAACTCTCTTTTCCATTTTATCTCAACACACAACCCACACTCATTTCTTTTCGACTCCTCACACTCAATCACTAAGGATTAACTTCTTGGGTAGGAAACACTGGTTAACGTGAATCCATAGTAGTTCATTTAAGTCCTAGCACAAAGAACCCATATTTTCTGTTTCTCAAATTGGTTTAACTTGAACAATTAAATCTCAAATACAAGTCAGATGTTTGTATGCTCAGAAAAATCATGAAGATCGGAGCATTTTTAAACATTGAAGTATTTTCAAACAAGTATATTGAATGAATAAACATGAATGCAAGAGACTTGTTTGAAAATCTGACATTGTATGAAAATAATCAGAAATGAAATGATATATCAGTTAAATCTTATGGTTAAAAATAACAGATATGTATCTATACGAACCAAGATATAGACAACACTTGAAATGAACGTTTCGAAATGAAATGACGCTCAATAATCATTGAAATTCAATCGGGGTGTCTTACCATCGAAAATATGTTTCAATATGAGATATGGTAAGAATATTTTGAACAAAAAGTCAAACCGATGTGTGTGAATGCTTGAAAGTATAAGGAAAAGACAATACACAAGTATTTATCTTTGGAAACACACGGTTTGTTAAGCGTTGAAGCACAAAGAAAATGAAAAACATTTAAAATCACACTCCCAAATTGTAAAATCTGTTTAAGAATCGGGAAGTGGTTTGAACATTTAAGAACATGTTTTCTATGATTGAAAGTTGTCCTTCTTTCAACCATATATGAGATTAAGATAAGAAATTTAACCTTTCTATGCAGTCTTAAATCTCATGAAGTCAGTTGAAGTCATAAAAATATGATCTTGATAGCTTCTCTCATTCTGCACAAGTCTCAAAGTCTAGTCAAAGCAACTTTATTCATAAATTTATTCAAAATTAAAAGACATAAAGCCGTAAAACATTGAAAGTACGAGTTCTGATCTGAAGTAATCAGAAATCACATCCTTACTCCTTTTGTTATACTCATAGACTCCCCCTAAAGTCATGCATCACAAAAATTTACCAATTAAGTAAATGCAACAAGTCTATAAACTCCCCCTCAAAATAATGTTGATCATCTTAGAATCTTGTCTCACTCCCCCTGAGATCATGAACAACATATTAAAGTGCATATATCCTTTCAGAATTAATGATAAAGAAATGATGAAAAATTACAATAAAAGAAACTTTAATAGGTAATTACTGATTAGATTTTGAGATTTAGCATACCAAGCTTAGACACAAGAAAATTGAATCTCGTTTCATCTAAAGCTTTGGTAAACAAATCTGCAAGTTGATAATCAGTCTTTACAAAGTAAAGTTCTATTGTACCTTTTTCTACATTATATTTATTAAAATGATACCTCACATCAATGTGTTTTGTTTTAGTATGCTGCACAGGATTAGCTGATATTGCGATAGCGCTCTTCGAGTCACAATAGATCGGTATTTTTTCAAACTTGAATCCATAGTCTCGAAGTTGTGTCCTCATCCACAAGACCTGAGAGCAGCAACTGGCAGCAGCTACATACTCTGCTTCTGCAGTCGATGTGGAAACACAAAGTTGTATCTTTGACGCCCAGCTAACGAGCTTGTCTCCAAGAAATTGAACATGACCCGGCGTGCTCTTCCTGTCTAACATACATCCAGCATGATCTGCGTCTGAATAAGCAGTCAGTTCAAACCCTGTATCCTTAGGATACCACAGACCAAGATCTGCAGTCCCCTTCAGATATCTAAAAATCCATTTGACAGCAGCTAAATGGGATTCTTTAGGATCAGCTTGATATCTTGCACACAAGCATGTTGAAAACATTATATCTAGCCTACTTGAGGTAAGATACATTAAAGAACCTATCATTCCTCTATAAGTCCTAACATCAACACCTTTTCCCGAATGATCAGTGCCAATATTAGTACCTGGTGTCATTGGGGTTCCAATTGGTTTGCAATTTTCCATTTTGAACTTCCGAAGAATATCACAAATGTACTTTGCTTGGTTTATAAAAATCCCCGTTGAAAACTGTTTTACTTGTAATCCGAGAAAGAAGTTCATCTCTCCCATCATACTCATTTAAAATCTAGACACCATGAGGTTTGAAAAATTCTTACAGTATTTCGGATTAGTTGAGCCAAATATAATATCATCGACATATATCTGAATAAGAATAATATCGGCTTTTCCTTTTTAATGAACAAAGTGGTATCGACTTTACCTTTTGAAAAACCTGATTTGATCAAGAATTTTGATAATACCTCATACCAGGCTCGAGGCGCTTATTTTAACCCATAAAGTGTTGTATCCAAGATGTAGATGTGAGTTGGCTTATCTGGATTTACAAATCCTTCTAGTTGTGAGACATAGACTTCCTCCTTAAGTATGCCATTCAGAAAGGCAGTCTTCACGTCCATTTGATAGACAATGAAGTTTTTATGAGCAGCATATGCTAGAAACATGCGGATTGCTTCTATACGTGCTACTGGAGCATAAGTCTCATCGTAATTTATGCCTTCCTCTTGTCGGTAACCTTTGGCAACAAGTCTTTCTTTGATTTGAATGACAATACCATCTTTATCCTTCTTGTTTTTAAATACCCATTTGGTGCCAATCACGGTCTTTCCTTCTGATTTTGGCACTAACCTCCAAACCTTTAGAGCTTCAAACTGATTTAACTCTTCTTGTATAGCAGACACACAATCTGAATCAGCTAGAGCTTTTGATACTCGAGTAGGCTCTATCTTGCTGAGGAATGAATCATGCATACATTGATTTAAAGTTGCTGACCTAGTTTGCATCGGCTTGTTTAGATCTCCAACGATTTGATGTAGAGGGTGCTCTTTGGTCCAACGATGTTCATGAGGGAGTGGATTAGATGAAAATTGATCATGATTGTCATCTATGAATCCACTATCAACTTCTTCAGTTTGTACATCATGAGGAGGAGTCCAGTTGAAGTAATTGGTGTAGAAGTTTTAGTAGGTACAACTTGTTTCGTCTGTTGATCTGTCCTTACAGCACACCGTACTGACTCAGCAACTTCTGGATCATCATTAGTAGATACAACTTCAACTATTGGAGTAGGCATCTGAACTGGAATATCTTGTTGAATCAGGGAATTTGATTCAGTGGAAACATCTGAAGTAGTTGGATAATTAGCCGTTGAATCTTCCATCCTGTCAACCACAACAGGTTTATGCACATTAGACCCAAGATATTCATCATAAAACAGTTCAAAAAAAAGATCTAAATCAGATAAATGATTAGTAGACGATGATGCTTCATCTGATTTGTTCTTATTAGGTACTGGTTCTGGAGTGAGTTGCCCAAAAGCTAACACTCCAGTTACCACGTGTTCTGAACTGACTTGTTCAGAAGCCATATCCACATCGAATGTGACGTTTACGCTCTCGATAACAGTCTTCGACTTCTTCAAGTAAACTCTATATGCAGTAGATGTAGAAGAATATCCAATGAAGATACCCTCATCTACCTTAGCACTGAACTTGTTGAGGTTCTCTCTGTCATTTAGTACAAAACACTTACAACCAAAATATGAAAATATTTGATGGTTGGTGTTCGGTTGTTGATCAACGCATACAGAGTCTTTTGAAATCTGTAGTGTATCATGGAACGGTTTTGAGTGTAGCACGCAGTCGAAATAGCTTCTGCCCATAGAAACAGAGGTAGGTCTGATTGGCTGAGCATAGTACGAGCGGCCTCGACTAGCGTTCGATTTCGCCTTTCGACTACTCCATTTTGTTCAGGCGTACGAGCATCAGAGTATTGATGTGATATCCCGACTGATTCGAGATACTCTTCAACAATTCTGTTTTTGAACTCTGTGCCATTATCAGTTCTTAGAACCTTGACTGGTTTTTGCAAATTCAGCTGGGTCGTCTTCAGAAATGTTATGAGTACTTCGGGCGTCTCATCTTTTGACCGTATAAATTTGACCCACGTGTATCGCGAATAGTCGTCGTCCACGATAACTAGAACATATTTCTTTCCGCCTAAGCTCTGCGTTCGCATCGGACCACAAAGATCCATATGCAACACCTCTAATGGAGAACTGGTACTAGGTTCAGGCTTCGGTTTATGTGGAGCTCTCTTCATCTTCCCTTTTTCACACGCTGCACACAAGTGTTCTTTTTCGTATCTCAGGTTAGGAAGTCCATTCACCAATCTGCCTTTGACCAGTTTGTTTATGTAGAGAAAATTCAGATGAGAAAGTCGTCGATGCCATAACCAGCTTTGTTGCATCGAGGCTTTCGAAAGTAAACACACCTGATTGTCAGTTTGGACCTTTGACAAATTGATTGTGTAGAGGTTTGACTAACGAGTACCAACTAAGAGTTCTTTACCGTCTTCAGTACACACCGAGCAACTCTTAGCCTTGAAATTTACCTCTAATCCTTTGTCACAAAACTGGCCAATACTGAATAGGTTGTGCCCAAATCCTTCTACATAGCTCCCCTTTGTTATCGTTACTTTGTCGTGTACCACATCACCATATCCCAGAATTGGTGAGAACTGGTCGTTTCCAAAATAAACATTGCCACTGAATTTCTCTGTATAATTAGACAATAAATCTTTCTGCCTGGTCATATGCTTAGAACAGCCGCTATCCAAGTACCACATATGCCGGGTCTACAAGAGAAATCAGGGAATAACAAATTTAGGTACCCATTTAAAAACGGGTCCTAAATGATTAGCGCAAGATTTTGGTATCCATTTGAATATGGATCCTCTTTTCCTTTGAAAACTTTTGAAAACATTTGGTTTAGATGAATAAACATGATAAGATCCAAACCAATCATTAGAATAATGACGATAAGCAAAATCATTCCACCGATAAGAATAAGATTTACTAGTAGTAGGAGATAATTGGAACAATTACTTTATAGAATATCTCTTGTAAGAAGTTACAAGGTTTTTATTAGTAGAAGCAACAGAACCAACTACATCAGACACACTACTATTTGATCTATTACAAACATTATCAGGAATTGATTCTGCTTTGTCATCACTCTTCCTTTTAGGTCTCCATTCAGTTCTCTCTTCTGATCTTTTCTTTCTTATATCTGAACAAAGAATTTAGATTTATTAGGAAAATCAGATTTCTGAGATTGATTTTTCTTGTGTTTACTAGTGTTCATCCGTTTCTGTGAGCGTTGTTTCTTATGTTTCTTACCCTTAGCATAGTAATCAGCATTCACAGAAACTGATTCACCAACCTTAGTTGATGATTCACCCTTTTCATAAACACTTGGTAAAGCTTCTCTATTTGTTAGGTCTGATTTTATAGTAATCATTGTATTTATAGGGCTTGGTCAAATACTGTGTTTAGAGTCTTATCAGTGTTTTATCTGACCAAGGGTATTTAAGTCCCTTTGGTCTTTGTGTCTAGTAATTTTTACACGCACACTATTGAATACATTCTACTTTGTGCTTTCAAGTCTCTCTCTCTCTACTTTCTCTCTCTAAGAATCAGTGATCTAGGACTCTCAATTGGTATCAGAGCCAACTGAATCTTGTGAGGATTGAGAGATTGTTTTTCTTAATCTGAATTTGTGATTGAAATCGAAAATTTGATCGATTTTCTTGAATTTTGTCAAGAAAATCTCGTTTTCTTGATTTTTCATCAAATTTGGAAGTGTTTGTGGTCGAATTTGATTGATTTTGATTTCTTTAGATGCGTTTTTAATATTCGATCATACTTGATTCATATTGGTTTGCATAAAATTCAAGTTTAGATATTCGATTTTGAGATTTTGCGTTTTTCTGAAAGTTGTTTTCAACGTACTGTTTCATTCAAGTTTTTGAGTTTTTGTTGTTTTTTAATCGAATTTGTTAGTTAAAAGTTGTTACAATTGTGTTTTTGAAAGTTAGTGTGTGTTTTTCTTGGTTAATTTTCAAAGTTGTAGTTGATTTTACGCAAATTGTGTGTTTGCGCTTCATTCATGAACTTTGCGTTCCATTCATACTGCTTTGCGCTTCATTCAAGTTACTTTGCGTTTGTTCTTAGTTGATTTGCATATTCTACTAACTTTGTTCTTGTGTTTCAGGTTTTCGGTTCACTTTGAACCCGCAAAGTTCATTGTGTGTTTCAGGCTACAGACGCAAACATCAGTGTTCGTATCCTCTGTGACCCGCAAAGTCATCTTGCGTTTCCCACAACACCCGCAAACCTCAGTTTGCGTCTCTCTCTTCACCCGCAAAACTAAAGTCTGCGGATCCTTCCTCACCCGCAAATCTCAGTTTGCATTTCTGTCTTCACCCGCAAAGCTCCACTTTGCAGGTCTCCCTGTCTTAGATAAAAAAAAAAAAAAAAAAAAAAAGTCTGGAATTTTTTTTTTAGTGTGTCATCTATTTTCTTTAAAAACTTTGTGTCATAACAAGTGTTTTTCAAATTTACAATTTTTAATATTTTTTCGAATTTTTTCAATTCAATCTGATTTTTTATTTTCTGATTCATCAGAAATGGATTCTGCCAAATTTGCTCTCCAAGCTAGGTTATACTCCAATGATCTGATGATGCAATTAGGAACAGATACTCGTCCACCAGTCTTAATCAACGAAGATGATTTTACACAGTGGCAAGATAGGTTCATAAATTTCATTGAGCGTCAGACAAATGGAGAAAATATGATGAAGTCGTTTACTGAAGGACCATTCATCAAGCCAAAAGATGACATTCCTTTGACTGCTGATGAAATCAACCGCGAAAAAGCTGATAGAGAAGCAAAGTCCAATTTGATGCTAGCTCTGCCTAGCACGATCTACAATCGAATTGACTGTTTCAAACATAATCCGAATATGATGTGGACTCAGTTAGAAAAGATCATGCTTGGGTCATCAATTGCTACTCAGATACGCCAGACACGCTTCATGAACAACTTTGAGGAATTTAAGGCAAAGGAGAATGAATCTCTGAAGGCTATCTTTGACCGATTTTATGCTATGATTAATGATCTTAGAAAGATTAAAGTGGAAAAGACTGATCTGGAGACGAATTTGAAGTTCCTTAATTCTCTTCAGCCTGAGTGGAATAAAGCATGTCATAGACTGAGGAACGATGTTCGGATATCTACAATGCAGATTCAGGAACTGTATGAGATTATGCTGACTGATGAGAGTTTGGTACTGGAAAAGAAGGCCAAGCTGGATAAAAAGAACAAGAAAACAGTTGATCCGGTTGCTCTTCTCTCGAAGCAACTGAATGAACAAGCGTTGTCTGATAACGCTTACACCGGGTTAACTGATGACGATGGAGAGGCATTACAGAAAGGGATGATCCTTCTTTCTCAGCATTACCAGAAAAAGTTCCAACCTAGATCGGGTTCCAACTCTTCTCGCTTCACTTCCAGTTCTAAAGTCAAAGTGCCCAAGCCAAAGACTGCTACCTGCTACAACTGTGGAAAGCCGGGACACATTGCAAAGGATTGTCGAGCAAAGAAGGTCAAGGACTCAGCTTATTACAGAAAGAAATTGGAACTGGCCGAGAAAAGAGAGAACGGAACTGCTTTGCTAGCTGAGGAAGAATTCTGGCTGGATTATTCCGATGATGAAGCATCAAACGTCGAGATCGCTCATATGTGCTTGATCGGAGATGATCAGTCAGATGATTATGATTCTGATGCTGATGAGGTATACTCTGAATTTGATTTTAATTTCATTACCTCTCAGTTTGATATCATAATTAATGCTTTGTCTGATTTACGTTCAAAACTCTTATCTGAAAAGAATCTAAATTCTGAAAAGACAGATTTGATTGACAAACTGAAAATTTCTTTGAAAGATGAAAAATCTATTTTAGAAAACACTAAAGACATCTTTCAAAAGAAATTGGATGATTTGGAAAATTCAAATAAGACTTATCTTGAGTCTTTGACGGCTATGACTAATTTAAAAGATGAATTTTCTGATAAAATAATTAAGTTAGAAGAAAAACTTTATCGAAGAGATCAATCTGAACAAACAATTTATATGAACAAGCCAAGGAGTGAAGAAGCTTTAAAACAAAGGTGGGGACTTGGTTTTGAAAATCCTCATTGTTTAAACAATGCGATTGAAAAATCCCCAACTTTATATAAATACGATTATCTGACTCTTGCTCATTATGCTCCTCAGTTTAAAATTGATTGGATGAATGAGAAGCAAGTGTTAGAAGTCGAAAATGAGAAAAGGATAAATAATAAGAAAAATGAAATTCCTTTTGTTTATACGTCCGAAAATGCAAAATATTTTCCTGAAAAATCAAGAAGAGGAAAAAGAATTTTAAATGATATATCTCCTATCAAATCTTCAATGTCTGATGATTTTATTGCTCCTTATGCACCTGATTCTGATAAAAGAAATATTTCTCCAATCATTTATGATTCGAAGAAATATACTCCTCCATTAGTTTTAGAAGGTAAAATCATTGATCTTGAAGATAAGATAGAAGATCAAAATATTTTAAAAGAAATTGAATCTGACATTATTCTTTCTTTTATGACTTCTAGTATTGAAGAAAAATTATTTTCTCAAAAATCAGATTCTATTTCTAGCCTATCTTTTGATTCTAAGGAAAATAAAAAGGAAGTTTCAAAATTTAAAATCTTTTCTCAAAATTCTTCAGACTCCGAGGCTCATTCAGATTTATTAGTTGATCAGATTGGTTGCTTGGATAAATTTATTTCTTCTGATTTAAATATCAAGTCTAAAATTCTTGATGATTCTTTTACGCTCAATGATCAATATTATAAACCTAAGCGTAAAAGAAGACGGTCAAAGAAGTCGAAGAAACAAGATAAAGTTATTTTTGACTGTTCTAATTCTTCCGATTCTATTCTTTCAGATAGGACTGTGAGCAAGTCAAAGAAGCAAATCTGGAGAGCTAGGCGGCCATCAACTGATTCTATGTTTGATGGAGATCGATGTGTAGACAAACTTTACAATAGTGATTCATTTGCTTATTGTAATAAAATTTCAAAATACTCTATAAAGCAAATGTTTCAAATTTCCAAAAATGTCTCATATTCGTCTTCTGATTCTAGTTCAGATGATTATGCTTTCTCTTCTGATGATTGTGCATATTTTTCTGATGATATTCCTCGTGCTTTAAATGTTAAATCTAACAAATATTTCCCCATAAGAACTGCAACTAACAAACACGGGCCCAAATTCAAGTGGGTACCCAAATCTTTATCTGACTCAAAGTTGTAGGCATCACATGTTAAGGGGCAGTAAGAGGATTTTGGCTTCTGAGTATTTCAGCTCAGGACCCGTACTTCATAGACAACGACTTCTAAACAAATCAGTTTAGAACTCGTTCTTCAATGATTTAAGCTTCTGACTAAATGAGATACTGTGAGTACATCAATTTTATTTCCACTGCATATATCTCTGTATATGATGTTATTGCAGTTTTTCTCAATGTTTTAAGAATCTGAGCTTGTTTATCTATCTCGTGAATTTGTATGACCCAATATTTTTTTTAATATGAGTCACAAATTTATTTTATAAAATGTAAAAGATGAAATAGTTGAATTTTATTTTGTTCTGACTAAATATCAATCAAAAGTTTAAATCTTTACAAATTTTAGTCTATAAAGTAAAAGATTTTACATTTTTTCTTTCCTTTGAATAAAATATGTGTTTAGGATAAACTTTCAAGTTCTTTTGATTATATTAAAGTTTTTATATGGTCAAATTTCAAGTCCTACAAAAGTCGAAAAGTCAGCAACATGTTTGAAACTTTTATTACTGCTTTAAAGTTGTGTGCTTCGGAATATTTATAGTTTAATTTGCTTAGACAACACTAAACGATCAAAATTTTAGATTGGAGTGAAAATATGGGCTAAGCACTTAGATGTTGACCTGAGTGATTGAGATGAACAATAAATTCTTAAAATTCAGAAATCTCTAAGTTTGAAAGTTTGTACCTGTGACCTTTCTGGTTTGGGAAAGTAAGTTCCTAGGGATGCTTGTCATCTGGTCCCCTAAGGTCATTTGGTCTGGGAGTGATCGAACAGAAATCCTTCCATAGAACCAGATCGAAAGTCATGTTCTACTGGTATAAATGGGTTTAGGATATGTCGATGTAGCCTTTCTGATCTGGGAGAGTAAGTTCCAAGGGGTGCTTGACACCTAGTCCCCTAAGGCCTTCTGGTCTGGGAGCGGCTGACCCAAATCCTGCAATAGGGTCAGATAGAAAGTTACGTTTACGGCATGTTCTTTACTTAATAAACTTCTTGATTAAAAAGATGCCAAAGAGCACACTCATGTTAAGATGCCAATGTGCACAATGCTAAAAGATGCCAATGAGCACACATCTCATGATACTTGGTGATATGTTTGAGTGCGATAAATCTTTAAATTTATGAATATCTTAATTTTTGATGGCTTAGTGTGAGTACATGCAAAGTTCTCTATAATATTTTTAGAATTGCATTTTCTTGAAGCTAATCGAAGATTCGCATGTGAGAACACTGAATAGATTGTTGGAAGTTTTTGAAACTGAACATGTCTTAACTTGATATGCAATGAAACTTGTTCTTGTATCCAACAATATATGTTTGATTTCAAATGATTGATAAATCTGTGATATTTTACTAAGTAGAATTTAATTTGTTTAGTGTTTAAAATTTTATATGTTTAGTCGTTTCAAAATTTACATTCAGTATATTTTTCTTTCTACGTTAATTTTAGATCATTGTGCTCTCATAAATATATTTTAATGGGTTAATGCATTATTCAAGGGGGAGTGAACAAAGAAATTATTTTTCAAAGATTATATCTGTTTTTGAGGGGGAGTTTCTGATTTTCTTTACATGAATGTTATCTCGAATTGTCATATCCAATGCATTTGTGTAGGGGAGTCAAAGGGTTTCAAAAGGTAAATTTTTTCTAAATCAGTCTTGCGCTTCCAGCATGACCCGCAAACTTCATTTTGCGCTTCCTTTGAGAAACGCAAACCTTGCTTTGCGTTTCCTTCTTGAACCGCAAACTGTGCTTTGCGCTCCCTTCATGAAACGCAAACCTTGGTTTGCGCGTCCAACATGAAGCACAAACCTCCTCTATTTTCTCTGTTTCTTTGATTTTGCAGATCTTAAACTGTCTCGTTTCCAACATTGGCATGACCTAGTTGAACCAGTTCATCAAGGTCATGAGGGGGAGAAATCAAGGAGATTTTAAAGAGACAAAGAGCTCAAATGTTTATCTGCTGATCAAGATTCGCTCAAAGATTCTATTCTCTCTGCTACAACAAATTCTTTTGTTGTTTCTGCTCCAAACACCACAGTTCATTCAAGATCATTCAAAAGAGGTGTATCGTCTAGAGCTCAAGACAGTAAAGACTACTTTATCTGAAAGATGCTGAGATGAATTTTTTTCTTAAAAGTCAGAAAGCTTCACAAAGTCGCTTTTATGGTCCGTGCTGATTTAGAAGATGATTTTTGAAGACCAAAGCGTCAATGATTATTAAGGGGGAGATTGTTAGGTCTTATTTTATAGTAATCATTGTATTTATAGGGCTTGGTCAAATACTGTGTTTAGAGTCTTATCAGTGTTTTATCTGACCAAGGGTATTTAAGTGCCTTTGGTCTTTGTGTCTTGTAATTTTTACACGTACACTATTGAATACATTCTACTTTGTGCTTTCAAGTCTCTCTCTCTCTCTAAGAATCAGTGATCTAGGACTCTCAATATTAATAACAAAAGTAGAATGATCTGGAAGTGAATCATTGAAGTCAAACATATCAATTTCATCAATACACCCATCATCAGAATTTAAGAAATCATTTGCAGACGCAAATAAGTCATCAATATCAGGTTCAGAAGTTTGAGGTATTTTAGAAGATGTAGAACACACTTTAGATTTAAAATGAAAATATGTGTTCTTTAACACTGTAGAAAATACATCTTGTGTTAGTTCACTCAAAATTCTTTCATCAGATAAAATATTTTCTAACTCAATTATTTTGCTTTCTAATACGAGTGGAGGAACATAAATTTTAGCTTGAATAGGTTTTGCCTCCATCTCAGTAGAAGAATAACTAGCAAAGTAATCAGTTGAAAGAAATTTTGGTGTTTTAGAAAGATAACTATCATTCAGTCTTTCATAACAAAATGGTAGTTGCATTTTCTTTAAATTCATTCTTTTCTCATCTTCTTTTGCCTCAACCTCCTTTGATGATTTGGTGACAAATTTGGGTTTTAAATGAGGATATTTAGCAGC
Source organism: Arctium minus (assembly GCA_954870635.1). Taxonomy (NCBI): domain Eukaryota; kingdom Viridiplantae; phylum Streptophyta; class Magnoliopsida; order Asterales; family Asteraceae; genus Arctium; species Arctium minus. The sequence goes on along the minus strand of OX941089.1, from coordinate 43,180,532 downwards.
AACATACATAAAATTGGCATTATATAAAGTTGGCTGTTTTCTGATAGCTTTTTCTAGGTAATGAGGATTATCATAACCTAGTCCCCATTTTTCTTTAAAATCAGCTTCTTCATTAGGTGTATTCAAGAAAATACTTTGATCTGTTTGGCCTCGAACATATAATTTTGCTTCCAAACCAATTACCTTTTGCTTTAAAGTCTTGTTCTCAACCTGCAGTTTAAACGCTTTTAGAACATATTCTTGTTTTTCTGAATCAGACTTAGAAAATTTAGTTTCAAAATCAGAAATCTTATTTTCAAAACGAATCTTTTCATTTTTAAAATCAGAAACAGATTTGCAAAGAGAATCAATCAGATCTTTGTTCCCAATAACTGGTTTATTAAGATCAAAGATAATTTGATTTTTCTTCTCAATTCTGCTTCTTTCCTTTTTCAGTTTATTTTGAAGATCATGAAGTTCGACCATCATGGCTTCTATTTTGACCATAAAATCAGATTTGGATAAGTTCATTACCTCATTAGACGTTTCATCTTCAGAATCATCATCTTTTACTGTTTTGCCCATCAAACACATGTGGCTTCTTCTTCTTTCTCTTCCTCAACATCAGATGATCTAACCAAAATTCGTCTTCAGCCATCAATGCCTTGCCAGCTTCCTATTTGTTGGACAAGAGCATTTTGTTCTTGTAGTATTCTGAATTCCGAACCTTGGGCTTCCGACAGTCCTTTGCATAATGTCCAACCTTGCCACAGTTGTAGCATTTGATCAGATCATCAGCTTTCTTCTCAGTGCTGTTGTAGTCATTCACAAACTTCTTTTCTTCTGGCTTTTTCTCCACGTACCTTTTCTCATCATACTTCTTTCCGTCTATTCTCTCACAGTGCTCATAATTCCTTGATAGCATTGATGAATATCTCTGAGAGTTTGACCCTGGTTTCTTGTAAAACTTTTTCTGGAAAGCTCGGGTCAGTATAAGCATTGCCTGCTTGAGATTCTCCCCATCATCACCATCAGATGCAGAATCAGACTCTGAGCTAGAAATAACTATCTTCTACTTTTTCTTCTTCTCTTTATCCTTTTCTCCAGCTACAAGTGCTATGGGAGCAACAGCCTTCTCAACTTTCTTTTTCTCAGCTCTTTTCTCTTCCACCTCTTCCTCATTCTATCGTAGAGTCTCGTAGACTTCATGGAGAGGTATATCACTCAAATATTTTATCTGTTTCATCCTGCATGTATGTTTTTTCCATTCTGGTTGCAGGATGCTAAGGAACTTCACATTGTTTTCAATCTGCTGCTTCTTAACCTTGTTCTTGAAAAGCTCATTCAGAAGCAGAAGAAACCTTTCATATGTGTACTCTAAACTTTCATTCTCCTTCTCTTTAAACTCTTCGTAGTTGTTTATGCAGTTAGCCACCTTCATCTAATTTCCAACTTTAGAACCCAACATCATCTTTCTTAGCTGATCCCACATTGATTTGGCAGTTGCATTGTAGCTCTCTATTTTCACATAGATCTCATTGGTCATGCTTTGTAAAAGTAAAGATCTGACTTGCTTATCATCATTAAACCGACTCTTTTGTGCATCAGTGAATTGAGTAAAATCTTTCTCAACTCTCTTTGTGTTCTGAACTCCATCTGAGTCAAAACCTTCAGCAGGAATCTCCTCAGTAGATCTTTTCATTGGACCATCTGTGATTGATAATAGAATGTTCTCTCCATTTGTTTGCCGATCAACAAAATCAAGAAAGCGATCTTTTTATTGTTCATATTCCCCTTTAAACAAAATTGGGGGCTTGACATCTGTGCCAATTGAGAGAGCGTATCTGGAAGTCATCCTGTTTAGAATATAAGCAATAAGAAACTTGAAATTGACCGTTAGTCCAATAGAAATCTCAAGAAAAACTGATTAACACTGAAATGAACTAAACAAGAAAATTTCTGAAAAACCAACAAGTCTAGAATTCACAAACAACAAATAAGTATAGAAAATTCGCAAAACACTCACAAATCATACAGAATTCTCAAGCAACACAAAGAATTCGCAAGTTTCTTTCAGAATTCGCTACTCTCACACCTGCAAATCCTGAGGAATTCGCTATACTCACAGTAGCGAATTATGTACTTGTAAAAACTTAACAAAACTTTTCACAAAATTTGTCGCAAATAAGACCTCTACGAATTATGTACTTAGAAAATGTTTATCAAAAACTTTTCACAAACATGGCCTCTGCGAATTCTGTACTTAGAAATATTTTGAAAAACACTCTTGCGAATCCTATGAAATTCGCAACACACTGGTCTGCGAAATCTGTGCAATTCGCATATCAGACATCTGGGAATTCTGTCCTCTGCGAATTCTGTCCTTAGGATTTTTCAGAAATAGAACTATGCGAATTATATGAAATCAACGAATTCTGAGGCTTTCTACGAATTCTTAAAGAAGTCTGTGAATCCTTGATATTCTGCGAGTTCTTGAGATGTATCTTGCGAGTTCTTGAGAATGTTTGCGAGTTCTTTAACTTTCGAAGAAAAATCGATCTGATTCACCCAAAGACCTATCTAGACATTGAATCTTGATCTCAAATTTTGACAATTAGACCACAAACATATCTAGAACCAAAATCTAGCACTTAATTTCAATAACAAACACTCAAAGTACAAATCGATCTATGATACAGTGCTTTGAACTCGTGAACTTTAAACTTGACAAAATCCACAATTCAAGATTGAATACAGTGCAAAACGGAAATTAAACTACACAAACTCAATCTAAAACACTTTTCGCACAAACACTGATCAATTACAATTCAAAATTAACACAAAAATTCAAAAAATGATCTGAACTCGAAGGACACAGAGACGAACTCATTTTCTTGAATTTTAATTTCAATTGGATCTGCTCTGATACCAATTATGTTTCCCTTATTCAAGATTCTAATTGCAATTCCAATCAACAAAACAAGATGATTAAACTACATGTTCAATTTCAATTTCACAAATCAAGAATTACAATCTGTTTCTCTCTTTCTCTCTCTACAGGTCTCTTTCTCTCTCTACAAATTCACTCTGAAAGCGTATCCAATACTTCTAGTCATCTATCTATTAAACAGCCAAACAAACTATTTATACCTACAAGTCTAACAAGACAAAACTAAACAAACAAACAAATACATTGACTTTGACATTTTATTACACTTTGACTTTTACTGAGAGTTGACTTTCCAGCTTTTTACTTCTTGAACTTTGACTTCTGGTCTTCATGATCTTGTATCAAACATATTTCTGCTCTAACATGCAGGCACCTCAAGTCAAGATGGAGTAAAGGAACAATGGCTCTTGGATAATACAGTTCAAGACCCGTACTTCAATGATAAGGAGTTTGACTTCTAAACACAACAGTTTAGGACTCATACTTCAACGATCAAAAGAGATGATACTCCTGTGCATGAATGAGATTGTACTCGGATACATAAATGAGATGATCAACCATCAAGGAGGAGTACATATTTTTCAAGTTGATATTTTGCATATATTCTATAACTGATAAAATTTTCTGATGCATAATTTTAGGGGGAGTTAAGGAGTATAGAAATGACTTTTGATTACATCTAATCATAACCCGTACTTCAAAAGTTTTATTGCTTTATGTCTTTATTTTTTTAATAAATGTTGTGAATAAAGCTTTGTACTTTGATGACTTGTGACTGTTTGCAGATTTGAGAGGGAGCTTACACGATCATATATTCAATATGACTTTTGAGCTGACTTCATGAGATTGAAGATGCGCGTAAGGGAATATTCTACTCTTAATCTCATATATGGTTGAGAGAAGGACGACTTTCAATCATAGAAAACATGTTCTTAAATGTTCAAACCACTTCTTATTCTAAAAACGATTTCATGAATTCAGAAGTGTGATTTTAAATGTTTTCATTTTTCATGAGTTTAATTGTTTTAAATAAGCTGTGTGTTTCCAAAGATAAATACTTGTGTATTATCTTTTCTATATACTGTCAAGTATTCACACACACCGGTTTAATATTTTGTTTGATATGTTCTTACCATGTCTCATATTGAAACCAATTTTCGATGGTAAGACACCCCAATTGAACTTCAAAGAATATTGAGCGTTGATGCATTTCAAACGTTTCTTTCAAGAATGTCTATATTTTGATTCGTATAGACAAAATCTGATTTTTCTTGACCTACACCTTAATTGATAAGATCAAATATGAATGATTAAATATGTCAGAATTTGATCTTTTTCATACAATATCAGATTTTCAAACAAGTTTCTTGTATTCAGTTCATTCATTCAATAAACTTGTTTTGACATATCATCGTGGTTAAAATGCTCAAATATTCATGATTATCTTTGTGAGCATACATACATCTGACGTGTATTTCATTTTATGTTTTAACTGCAAAGTTAAACTATTTGAGCAACATTATGCTTTTAGGATTACTTGGGTTCCTTGTGTGAGAACTTAATAGAACTTCTATGGATTCACGTTAACCAGTGTTTCCTACCCAAGAAGTTAATCCTTAAGTGATCAAGTGTGAGGAGTCAATATATGAGTGTGGGTGTGATGAGGTAAAATGAAAAAGAGAGTTTGATTAGAAGCGAGCTTAATGAGAAAAAGAAAGAGCGTGAGAGAACAGAGTAAAAGAATATCAAACTCTGCACCAACTTTTTCTGGGCCGGGCAGCTTGTTGGTCCCGGAGGTGCTTAACAAGTTTGTAGAAGGGGGGTTGAATACAAATACAGAAATTAAAGTTTAATAAATTGTTTATTGAAAAATCAAACACAATTTACAAGTTTGTTGCGTAATAAGATTAAGACAGACTCAATCTAAACAAACTTAAGAAACACTAAGATGGTTGCACAAGAATATAGAGAATGGGGGATTAGAGAGTATAGAAAACAAGGGTTTCTATGAAATAGAAAGATGAAGGCCAGAGGTGAGCACACTCTCATATGGAGAGGCAATCTTTCTATTTATACCCTATGCATTAAATGCATGGCAGGGCACTTTACACGTGGCGTTCAGTGATTGGCTTTGGGAGTCTGACTTTGGGAGACATGCTTTCGGCCGGATCTGAGAACAACAGCTTCCAGCGGCTACGTATTCAGCTTCAATTGTGGAAGTGGACACTGAATTTTGCTCTTTGCTTGTCCAGCTTACCAGCTTTCCTCCTAGGAGTTGACATCCACCAGTGGTGCTCTTTCTATCAAGTTTACAACCAACAAAATCACTATCAGAATATCCAGTTAGATCGAACCCTGAGTCTTTGGGATACCAAAGACCGAGGTTAGGAGTCCCTTTGAGATATCTGAAAATTCGCTTAACAGCGATCAGATGGGATTCCTTGGGTTCAGATTGATAGCGTGCACATAAACAAGTAAAATACATAATGTAAGGTCGGATCGCTATAAGATACACCAGGGAGCCTATCATTGCTCTATAGGCAGTGACATTAACAGGTTTTTCAGATGGATCTTTGTTAAGTGTCAGGGGAGGTGCCATAGGAGTTTTCATAGCTGAAATTTGTGTAAGATCAAACTTCTTCAGCATGTCTTTAACATACTTATGTCAGGGTCGAATTCTCAACAAGAATAAATTCTCAGAAACTAATATCAAAGAAGTTGCGGAATAACACTTTGATATTCAATAAAACAGTAAACAAACAGTATATGATAAACACTTTGCAAACTTGTATTAAAATCACAAGATTACACACTCAACCTCAATCTTGAAGAACAAGCTCTTTCAAGACGAATTCTACTTCTCTAGAATTAGGAACTATGCCTTGAGGTTGATTTTCTCTAAAACTTAGAATGAACGAACTAATCAATAAATCTGTATCACTATCTAAACTATTCTGTCAAAACTATACATATACTGAACAAAAGGATAATTACAAATAAATAAAATATCTTCAGTATATCTTCCATCATTATCTTCAAGCCTTCCATGAATATCTTGATTCTTTCCAGCTGTCATCCTTTCCATCCGGATCTTCAAGTCATAAGCAGCACTAACTATGCTCAGCAGCATTAACTTCTTCAAGCAGCATTAACTTGGTCTTAGCAGCATTAACTACTAAGCAGCACTAACCACTAGCAGTACTAACTAGCTAAGCAGTACTAACTTTGTTCAAGCAGCACTAACTTTGACTAGCAGTATTAATTCTACTAGCAGTAGTAATACTCAGCAGTATTAACTTTGAACTCTTCTAGCAGTATTAATTCAGAACTAGCAGCATTAAAGACTTGTTCACATCTTCAGTTCCCAACAATCTCCCCCTAACTTGACTTTTTAGAAAGAGAAGTCAAGTTCTTCAGATGCTTCCAAAATCTTCATTGATCTACTCCAATGTTAGGATCCAGTCCCATGCTCTGATTAATAGTTCTTTGAATTAAGTACTTTGCCATTTCTGAATTTGGTACACAACTCAACTTCTTATTTAACATGGCATGAAGCTTCAGATTTGTATGGTTGTATATCCTATCCACCAAGTAATACTCCCTGTGAAAAGTATCCAATACCAGTTCGTAGACTCCACTCCTTTCATATAGAGTCCATCCTCTAACAGCTTTAAATACATCTTTTATCAAATGCTTTACTGCTTCTGGTTTGAACAACATGCACAAATATTCCATAACTAGTTTCACAATTGGTAACCCTGGAGTTGTCAATTGATCTGCATGAACTTTCATCCCCACTTCAAACATTTCTTCCAAATCAGATCTTGAACACTCTCTGACAATTTTGCTCCAGGTGTTGTAGACTTCACACTTCTCATCCTTTCTTTTCAATCTAATGTACTCTTTGCCATCCACCTCCATAGTATCCCAGAGGATAACTTCGGGAGGTTTGAATCCAACAGGTTCAGCTGAAATAGGCTTTGGAATTTTATCCATTATCACCATGTACATGTTTACATCTGAATTCTGTGGTACTTCCTGAGTTTCAGCCTCATTCTTAGGTGCCTCTTCTTCTTCAGCAACCTTTTGCTTTTCTTCTACTCTAGGCTTCTTTACAATCTTCTTTCTTTTAGCCATCATTTTAGTTCTCTTCAGAATCTTTTGAATCTCTGCCTTTTCTTTGATAGGAGTTCCCTCTTCACTTTCAGGGAATGGTTGATTAATATTCACATCATGTCTCTCCTTGGCCTTCTTTTCAAACTCCACTCTATCCTTTTCATTACTCTTCAGCTTCTCCATTTCTTTCTCATAGAGATCCTTGATTTGATCAAAATTCATCTTCACAAACATTTCTTTCTTTACACCAATTGCACTCCTCAAGAAAGTTATCATTTTGTTTCTTTCCTGAGTGGCAAGGTAAGTTTGTGAAGGTCTTCTCTTCTTAGCACTTGTTCTGGCCATCATAGCCTTTTTCAAGCACATTGCTCTTTGTTTTGCCTTCTCTGTTTCCAGCCCTTTCTGGAATGCTTCATTTAACTCATTCGCAAGTGCTCTGGCCATTTCTCTGTCTTTTTCCACCTGCTCCTTTTCTGCTAGTTCTAACTCTTCTTGCACTTTCTTTGCTAATGCTTCATCTGACTCAATCATCTTTTGCTTTTTAGATGGTTGATCAGATTCTATCATCTTTTCTTTCCCTTTTCTTTTTACATCTGCAGCCATGTCTTTCTTCTCTGATTTCTTTGCTCCCCCTTCATTTATGACCACTCCCTTTGCTTTGGGAGTGTCATTCTTTGCTTTGATGAGCAATTCAGCTACTTCAATTTCTGTTGGTGTTAAATCTGGTACTGCTGCTTGTGAAGTTTCAGCAGCATTAACAGTTTCTGCTGCTTGTGAAGTTTCAGCAGCATTAACAGTTTCTGCTGCTTGTTTTGGCTCAGCAGTAGTAACCATTTCTGCTTCTTTAGTTGTAACTGCTGCTGGTGTTGTTTCTGCAGTTCTCTTTTCTTCAACAAACTCCCCCTCAAGCTGTTGATCTATCTGTTCTGAGCTAGAATTCTCCCCCTTTTTGGAAGCATCTTTATTATTTGATCTCTTCTTCAAAACAAACTGCTTTCTCCTCTGCCTATGCACCAACCTTGTCACCATTTTCTTTAATTTGGCAATCTGTACTTGTTGTGACAGGATGACCAACTTCATCTCTTCAATTTCTTTTCCTTGTTTGAGAACATCTTGGTTGATGTTGCCCATTGTTTCCATCAATTCATAGTAAGTATATATGTCCTCACCTTCTCCAGAAGTGTTACCCTCTTTTGATGGATCATTGGATCTTTTTGTAGTGGAAGTCTTCTGCCTAGCAGAAGCACTATCCACCCCCTTGGTTTCTTGGCACCAGGGACCTTTGAATGATTGCTCATTCAAAATTGCCATGGGGGAGGTCTTATTTATGTTACCACTGTCCTTCTCTGTGCTAGCAGAAGTAGTGGCAGCCTCAGTACCCATATGCTCAACCTCCTACTCAGAGAGCACCTCCTTGGGGTTGGGAGACACCCCTGTGGTTTCCCTATGGATATTCTCTAAGGGAGAATTCTCCCTTAGAGGGCTAGTAGGCTTAGTGGTTGATGGTACAAGAAGGGAAGGAGCCTTCTTTACCTGTTTCCTTTTGTAAGTATGGGTGATTGGTGAAGTTGGTTTTTCAAGAAGAGACTGGGGAATTGATTTAGAGTGGGAAGGTTGGGATTGGCTAGCAGTGGGTTGGTCTAATGAGGGCCTTGACCCTGCTGCCATACCTTCATCAGTTTGGGACACCACCATCATTGTAGAGAACAATGGGGTGTCTACTCCTTCCGAGTCCCCAGCAGATCTTCTCATATTTGAGAAAACCTTGCCTTTAGGGGGTTTTGGTACATATATCCCTTCAGAGTGAGGAATATCCGTCAATTCGTGGTTGATTACTGCTTGAACAAACCTGGGATACATATAAAAGCTCTTTTTGTTTCCCATGTTTGAGACAAGATCATTGAAAATCATTTGTGAAAAATTGTACCTTCTGGCAGTTGCCAAACAGACCAAAGCATAAGCAATGGGACTGCTGAACTCACTCCATCCAGTAGTCTTTTTAGAAATGCAGTGCATCAAGGTATGAACAAGAAAACGCCATTGGGGTGAGAATTTAGCTTTTGAGAACTTAAAAATACCCAATGGGCCTCCATACCCCATTCTTGTAAGAGTAGAAAATAGTTCATCATTAGGGATAGAAGTTATACCAGAGGCATCGTCTAGACGTAGACTGATGCGAATTACCTCTTCAGTGACTGTCAATGGCTTGCCACACACTGTAGTCTTGATCATTTGCACACCATCCTCAGTAACAATGGTGGCGTGTGCCCAGAATTGCCTCTGATGCTCTATAAAGATGGTAGGAGATAGAGTGAGAGCATGGGCAATATGGCTTGACTTCAGAAAGTCGACTATCTGGTGAAAACCTTCAGCTTGTTTTGGCTTTTGGAGCATCGCTATTTCATTGTGTTCGTCTATGAACGCCATGGATGCCATTGACCTTGAAGATTCTTGTCTGAAAACTTTGAACTTGAGAGAGAAAGGGTTTAGAGCGCAAGTGAACAGTATGCAAAGAGTCGTTATGAGCTTTTAGGCGGGCAAAGAGTATTTATAGTATTCGGGACATAAGCAGTATTAACCTAGAGCAGTATTAACGACAAGCAGTATTAACCACTAGCAGTATTAACTGAAAGCAGTATTAACTACAAGCAGTATTAACCACTAGCAGTATTAACTGAGAGCAGTATTAACTGAACTAGCAGTATTAACTGAAAGCAGTATTAACTACAAGCAGTATTAACCACTAACAGTATTAACTGAGAGCAGTATTAACTGAGAGCAGTATTAACCACTAGCAGTATTAACTACACTTACTCTTTTCAACTTAAGATGAACTGAGGACTGCTATGAATTCCCTGTAAAGAAAGATTAGAACCACCAAGAATACATAATGAACAGGTATTGAATCACTTTTTGATAAGGAGTTTATTCAGAGTTGATCATTCCCACACTTGTTACCAAGAAAGTGAATCTACCCACATCAAAGGCTTTGGTGAATAGATCAGCAAACTGGTTGTCAGTATGAACCTTTACAACTTGAATAAGTTTCTTTTCATTACAGTCTCTTATGAAGTGATACCTGATCTCAATGTGCTTTGTCTTTGAGTGCTTGACTGGATTATTCACAATGCTAATAGCACTGCTGTTATCAATAAAAATTGGAGTGTGTAGAAAGGTTACCCCATAGTCCAGCATTTGATTTTGAATCCATAAGACTTGAGAACAGCAACTTGCAGCTGCTATATACTCTGCCTCTGTTGTTGATGTGGACACTGTGGTTTGTTTCTTGCACTGCCAAGAAACTAGTCTTGCACCTAAAAACTGACATCCTCCAGAAGTAGATTTTCTGTCCAAGTTTGCTCCACCTAGATCACTGTCTGAGTATGCAAGTAGGTCAAAGGATGAGTCATGAGGATACCAAAGTCCCAATCTGGATTGCCCTTTGAGATATCTGAATATCCTCTTGACAGCTTGATAGTGAGATTGCTTTGGCCTAACTTGGAATCTTGCACATACACAGACTGGAAACATTATATCTGGCCTAGAGGCTGTAAGATACATGAGAGAGCCAATCATGGATCTATAATGATGAACATCCATATCCTCCCCCTCAAGATCTGCTGTTATCTGCTTGTGTGTCTCCATAGGTGTGCTGGCAGGTTTTGAATCTGAGAAACCAAACTTGGTTAGAATATCCTGCACATACTTGGTCTGACAGATAAAGATTCCATCTGACTTCTGTTGAACTTGGAGTCCAAGGAAAAAAGTAAGTTCCCCCATGGAACTCATTTTGAACCTTTGGTGCATTAGTTCCTCAAACTCCTTGCACATGATGTCTCTTGTGGATCCAAAAATAATGTCATCAACATAGATTTGGACCAGCAAGATATCCTTCTTCTTTCTTTTGATAAATAGAGTCTTATCAATGACTCCTCTTTCAAAACCATTTTCCAAGAGATAGGATGACAGAGTGTCATACCATGCTCTTGGAGCTTGATGCAATCCATAAAGTGCTTTCTTCAATTTGTATACCCTGTCTGGATAGCTTGGGTTTTCAAACCCTGGTGGTTGACAGACATATACTTCTTCTTCAATTGAGCCATAAAGAAATGCACTTTTCACATCCATTTGATAGACTTTGAATTTCATATAAGAAGCATAAGCCAGGAATAATCTAATTGCTTCTATCCTGGCCACAGGTGCAAATACTTCATCATAGTCTATACCCTCTTCTTGTGTATACCCTTGAGCCACCAGCCTTGCTTTATTTCTTATCACAATACCTCTTTCATCTCTCTTATTCCTGAAGACCCATTTTGTTCCTATTGCTCTTTGGCCTTTAGGAAGGTCTACCAGATCCCAAACATCTTGTAGTTTGAATTGCAGTAGCTCTTCTTGCATTGCTTCTATCCAACTAGATTCTTTCATAGCATCATGTGCCTTCTTAGGCTCAAGCTGGGATAAAAAGCAAGAAAGCACTGTATGCTGTTGATCTTGCAATTCTTGTAGCCTACTTTGATTTCTAGTCATCATAGGAGATGATATATCTCCTATTACCAGTTGTGGAGGATGATTCTTTTGAATTCTGGTGTGATGATAAGGTTCTTCATTAAGTACCACCTCTAGATTTGAGTCATTCAACTCAACTGAGGTGTTTTCAGCAGCTACTTCTGATTCCTTATTGACTTTAGTCTCCTCATCTCTACATTCTTCTTCACTCTGACTTGGTTCAATAGATGGTTCCTTTTCACAGTATTCAACAGGATCCACTGTGGGTATGGGAAAGATCACAGATTGAGATAAACTGTCTTGAACTTGTGTAGTTCCTGATCCTCCACTCCCTGATCCTGCATAATCATCACTACTGACACCAAAAGAGTTAGTTAGTGAATCAATGTCAAATAGCCACTGAGGACCAGACCCAACTGGATTTGGTGTGTTCTCATTGCATTTGACATTGTCACTTTCTTCAATTATTCTAGAAGAAGAGTTAAAGACTCTGTAAGCCTTACTCTGAGATGAGTAACCAACAAGAAAACCATCATCTGCTTTGCTATCAAACTTACCTAAGTGAGATTTGGTATTGAGAATAGTACAAGGACACCCAAAAGGTTTGAAAAAATCCAATAAATGGTTTTCTTTTATTTAAAAGCTCATATGGGGTCTTGTTCTTTGGCTTGACTACTAGAACTCTGTTTTGGACATAACAAGCAGTATTAACTGCTTCGGCCCAGAAGGTAATTGGCAATTTTGAATCAGCCAACAGAGATCTGGCAGCCTCTATTAGTGTCCTATTTCTCCTCTCAGCAACTCCATTCTGTGGAGGAGTCCTAGGGGCACTATATTGTCTCTCAATTCCTTTCTCTTCACAAAAGATGTTTAGATCAAGATTTTTAAATTCAGTCCCATTATCTGATCTAATGACTTTTACTTTTTGATTAGTTTGGTTTTCAATTCTTAGGATAAAGGATTTGAGCAGTCCACTTGTCTCATCCTTAGTCCTTAGAAAATATACCCAAGTAAATCTGGAGTAATCATCAACAATAACCAAGCAGTAAGATTTCTTGCCTATACTCATAACATTTGTAGGACCAAACAGATCCATATGCAATAACTGGAGACAAGAAGAAATAGAATTTAACTCTTTGGTCTTATGAGAAGTTTTGTGCTGTTTGCCTTTAAGACAAGCCACACAATGATCATCACATGAAAAGACTTTTGAAGGTAAACCTCTTACAAGGTTGTTTTTAACAAGTTTGTTCATAGTCTTAAAATTCATGTGACACATCCTTCTGTGCCAGAGAGAGGATTCATCCACAGAAGCTTTTGAAACAAGACAGTTCAGGGATGAATCACTATCAACATTGTCCATATCTAGACAATAAACATTGTCCTTTCTTGGAGTTCTAAGTAGTATCATGCTTTCATCAACTACCTTGAACCCTGGAGCAAGGATCATACACTCAGTATTTGTAAATAATATACTATGTTGTTTGTCACGAACCTGTGATACACTTAACAGGTTGTACTTCAACTGATCAACATAGTAGACATCCTCAAATGTCATCTTACCTTTTGTGACATTACCTTTGCCACTTATTTTACCTCCAGTAAGATCATTTCCAAAAGCAACATGTCCTCCATTGATATGCTTGAAATCCTGAAGGCATGACATGTTACCTGTCATGTGCCTAGAGCAACCACTATCAACATGCCAAATGCTCTTTCCCTTGAGCTGTTGGTTGCCCTGCACATAAGATAAATCAGTTAGTTTGAAATAGGAACCCAAGCCAAAGTGGTCTTGGGCACCCCTTTCTCATCAAAATACTTGCATTCTTTCTTGACAAGATTTTTAAACTTTGACTCCTCATTCTTGGAGTACTTTGTCACAATAATAGGCTTGGAAACATTTTTGCTAGAAGCAATACTGGTTTTAGAAGTACTAATTGCCTTAGCAGCACTTGCATGCTTAGCAGTACTAACCTTGTTAGCAGTAGTAACTGTGTTAGCAGCATTAATATTTTCAGCAGTACTAACACTGTTAGCAGTAGTAACTGTGTTAGCAGCACTAATATTTTCAGCAGTACTAAACTGTTAGTACTTCTAGGTACCCATAGTAAAACACTTTCTTTTAAAACCTTATTTTTCATAGGGCCTTTACTTTCAACAGATTTCTTCATCACATGTTTCTTTCCAGCCTTCCTATAACCAACAGGTTTTTGCACAAATCTTTGAAAGTTTATCTGTTGATTAATAGGGTTAAAGAAGCAATACTTAGCCAAATGATTCAACTTGCCACATATGAAACAAGGTTTTGGTCTATTGATTTTATTCAGATCAACTCCTTGTTTCTGAGCCCATTGATTATTCCAGTTTCTTTGATTACCTCTTTTTATGCCAGAATTTAGGCTCTTAGCTTTATTGCAAGCACACTGTTTACAAGATCCAGGATTCACAACCGTGGTTTGTTTGTAATGGACCTTGTTATCCTTTCCTTTGGTCTTCTCTATCTCCTTGGACTTGACCCAGATTTTCCCACATCCCTCATTGGTGATAATGTTGTTTTCTAATGGTATCTTTTTACTCACAGTATTATCCCTATTCTCACTGGCTTCTTTCTCAGTCAAATCCTTAACTACAACCTCATCCAAAGGATCTATCTTAAAAGCTTCCTCAGACAAGTCCTTTTTCTCCTTGGTTTCTAACAAGTCTGAAGTAGGAGAGATATAGTTGTTGTTATAAGGAGGAGGTGTATTGTTGTATCCAATACCAGGCTTCATCTTATCATGAATCTGAGTCTTTAGAAGAGAATCCATTGCTTTTGAAGCATATGAAAACTTTTCTATGTCAAGCTTAACTTTAGACAGTTCCTCTTTCAGCCTATCATTCTCTTCTAATGACTTAGACAGTTTGGTCTCTAACTCATTCTTTTCCCACTTCCAATAGTTTGTGTCATAAGAGTGTTGAAGTTCATTAGCTTGAAAGCCTTTGATTTGCTCTTCAAATCTCTCTACTATCAACACATAATCTCTTCTGTCCTTTTCTAATCTTTTGAGGTCATCACACATACTTTGATTGTGATCCCTGTATCTTTTGACAGTGTCTATGCAAGATTTAGTGCAAAGATTAGAAATTACCTCAGAGGGGAGATCAGACACTTCTGCCATAAGAGCTTGATTCTGAATGGCTTCCTCAGCTTGATCACTCCAGTCAAATCCCATTCCTTGTTGAGAAACAAGGGCTTGAGCAGGATTCTTGTTTTGATTGTAGCCTCCATTCTGAGCTTGTTGGCCTCCATTCTGAGCTTGTTGGCCTCCATTTTGAGCTTGTTGGTGGTTGTTGTTTGGAACAACACTTCTGCACTCTCTAGCAAAATGTCCTTTCATGTGACACTTATAGCATTCCACCTTAGTCTTGTCAAAACCAGCTCCATCTTCTCTTCTTTGAGAGAAGTTGTTCCTTCCTGTTCTTTTAATAAACTTCTTCACTCTCATAGATAACATGGCCATCTGCCATTTAATGTCCATCTCCTCCAGGTCATCAGGGTGAAGTTGATCCAGATCATCATTAATCAATGAATTGTTGCTATGACTGGACAAAAAGGCTTCAAAGATAGTTCCAGTGCCTTTTTCTGAATTTACTCCACTGGCAGTACTAACTGCTTCAGGGTTGGCAGTAGTATCAGTAGATGTTGAAAGAAGTGCAGCATTGTGGATATAACCAGTGGGCTTCTTCTTGGATTCTACCTCAGTTTCAAAAACTCTCAGATCATTATATAGATCATCAAGTTCCTTCTCTTCCAGATTGTCACTCTGTCTATATGAGACAGTATACATAGTCCATTCATCCCCAAGAGATCTGAGGAACTTTCTGTTGATATCATCTTGTTCCATCTTCACTCCTACAGTAGCCAGTTCACCAATGAGCTTGTTGAATCTATCAAAAGTTTGAGTCATAGACTCATTCTTTGAAGAAGTGAAGTTCTCATACTGCTGCTTTAGAACATCTCTTTGGTTTCTTTTGATGCTTTTAGTTCCAGCAAATCTTTTCTCTAGGACATTCCAGAGAATCTGAGCATCAGTGCAGTTGCAAAATTGATGCTGATATTCATTGGGAATGGCCAAGAGCAGAGTGCTCAAGGCCTTCATCTCTGTCTGTCTGATCTTCCTCTCACCATCTGTCTTTGGTGGAGGTCTTTTCCCATCTGGTCCTATCTTTCCTGCTTCAGAAGGACCATTCTCAATGATATCCCACATTGAGTAGTTAGTGAGAAGAATGTATTGTCTAATTCTGATCTTCCACATGTCAAACTCACTGTGTTTGAGCATTGGAACCTTAGAGACCAGAGTACTGTTTGATTCTGCATGGTTTTCCATGATGAATGAATAGATGTTTCTGAGGGAGTTAGGCTCTGATACCACTTGTCAGGATCGAATTCTCAACAAGAATAAATTCTCAGAAACTAATATCAAAGAAGTTGCGGAATAACACTTTGATATTCAATAAAATAGTAAACAAACAGTATATGATAAACACTTTGCAAACTTGTATTAAAATCACAAGATTACACACTCAACCTCAATCTTGAAGAACAAGCTCTTTCAAGACGAATTCTACTTCTCTAGAATTAGGAACTATGCCTTGAGGTTGATTTTCTCTAAAACTTAGAATGAACGAACTAATCAATGAATCTGTATCACTATCTAAACTATTCTGTCAAAACTATACATATACTGAACAAAAGGATAATTACAAATAAATAAAATATCTTCAGTATATCTTCCATCATTATCTTCAAGCCTTCCATGAATATCTTGATTCTTTCCAGCTGTCATCCTTTCCATCCGGATCTTCAAGTCATAAGCAGCACTAACTATGCTCAGCAGCATTAACTTCTTCAAGCAGCATTAACTTGGTCTTAGCAGCATTAACTACTAAGCAGCACTAACCACTAGCAGTACTAACTAGCTAAGCAGTACTAACTTTGTTCAAGCAGCACTAACTTTGACTAGCAGTATTAATTCTACTGGCAGTAGTAATACTCAGCAGTATTAACTTTGAACTCTTCTAGCAGTAGTAATTCAGAACTAGCAGCATTAAAGACTTGTTCACATCTTCAGTTCCCAACAACTTACCTTGGCTGATAAAAGTACCTTTGTCAGATTGTTTGATCTGATGGCCAAGAAAATATGTCAGCTCACCCATCATACTCATTTTGTATTCTTTCTTCATTCTTTCAGTGAATCGAGTACACAGAGATGGGTTAGTAGAACCAAATATGATGTCATCGACATATATTTATACAAGAATAATATGACCTTTTATCTTTCTGAAAAATAATGTATTATCAATTTTGCCACGTTCAAAATTTTCAGAGATAAGAAAAGATGAGAGAGTGTCATACCAAGCACGAGGGGCTTGTTTGAGACCATAGAGAGCCTTATCCAATTTATAAACATAATTTGGATACTTAGGGTCATAGAACCTTGGAGGTTGTTCTACATAGACTTCTTCATTCAGCTTTCCATTTAAGAATGTTGATTTTACATCCATTTGATACACAATGAAGTCTTTGTAAACTGCATAAGCTAAGAATAGTCGAATTGCTTCGAGCCTAGCCACAGGGGCAAAGGTTTCATCATATTCTATGCCTTCCTCTTGTCTGTATCCCTGAGCAACAAGTCGAGCCTTGTTGCGGGTTACAGTTCCATGTTCATCTAACTTGTTTCTAAACACCCATTTGGTGCCTATAACAGTTTTATCAGATGGTCTAGGAATGAGATTCCAAACTTTGTTACGAGTAAACTCAGTCAGCTCTTCTTGCATAGCGCTGACCCAGTTTGGATCTCTGAGGGAATCATCAACCTTCTTTGGCTCTATTAAAGAAATAAAGTTGACAAAGAGACAGATATTACCTGAACTTCGTCGTGTCTGAATACCTGCATCGAGATCACCAAGGATTTGATCAATGGGGTGATCTCTGGTCCATTGCTGAGCAGGAGCATGATCGCTTACTTCAGAGATTGGATAAACAATTTGAATGTTTATTGATGATGAAGCTTGAGGCTCATCAGCTATCAAGTGTTGAGTGTCAGACATACCATTGTTTTCTGAGAGGTGTTCAGATGAAGATGGTTCTGATGCAAGAAGTGTGTTTAGAAGCTCTGTTGAGATCCATGAGTTGGATTCAGCGTTAGGTGGTATGATGTTTGGATCATCATCAGCAGCCAGAGGATTTGAATGCTGATGGTTTGAGAAAAAGGTTCTGTTTCCCTGAAATGAGAGAACATCCAAGCATTTAATTCTTCATTGTCAATGATTGGTTTAGAGTTCGCTGAGCGAGTTTCATCAAAAGTGACATGATTTGTTTCTTCCACAGATTTTCTTCTTTTGTTGAAAACTCTGTAGGCTTTGGAGATGGAGGAATATCCAAGAAATATTCCATCATCAGCTTTTGGGTCGAACTTTCCAAGTTGATCTTTGTTGTTTAGAATAAAGCACTGACAACCAAAGATATGAAGAAAACTGATAGAAGGCTTTCTTCCATGAAAAAGTTCATAAGTTGTCTTTCCGAATCGCTTTACTATCAGCGATCTGTTTTGAGTAAAACATGCAATATTTACAGCTTCAGCCCAAAATTGAGTAGGGAGATGAGAATCACTGAGCATTGACCTAGCAGCTTCAATGATCGTTCTGTTTCTTCTTTCAGCGACTCTGTTTTGCTGAGGAGTTCTCACTGAAGAGAAGTTATGAGAAATTCCCATGTTCTCAAAGAAATTGTTCAGAGAACTATTTTTGAATTTAGTTCCATGATCACTTCTTATTGAACGAACAGTAAGATTATTCAGCACTACCATCTTTTTAACAAAAGATATCAGTTCTTCTGGAGTATCACTCTTGCAGCGAAGAAAGATAACACAGGTGTAGCGAGAAAATTCATCTATAATGACAAGCGTATATTTCTTTCCAGCTATAGATTGGATGTTAACAGGGCCAAATAGATCCATATGTAAAAGCTGAAGAGGACTTGTCACTGAGGAAACTTGTTTAGACTTGAAACTAGCTTTTGTCAGTTTTCCTTTTTCACATATTGAACAGAGAGATTCTTTAGCATATGAGTGTTGAGGAAGACCAGAAACCAGTTCCTTAGAAGAGAGAGAATTCAGGGTTTTGAAGTTTAGATGAGAGAGCCTTTTGTGCCATAGCCAGTTGACATCAGAAGAGGCTATAGAGAGAAAACACAAGTTCTCAGTGGTAGTAGAGTTCATATCTATTACATAGACATTTTCTTTACGATAACCACTGAGAGCAAGTTTTCCTTTCTCATTCACCACTGAACATGCTTTCTTAGAAAAGCGAACTTCATAGTATTTGTCACATAGCTGACTGATGCTTAGAAGGTTATGCTTCAGTCCATCTACATAAGCGACTCTTCTGAAGGTAGTTGTCCCATTGCTGAGGACACCAAACCCTCGGGTATATCCTTTTCCATTTTCACCAAAGGTCACAGAGGGACCTTTCTCTTCCTTGTATTCAGTGAGCATGTATTTTTGGTCCAGTCATATGACGAGAACATCCACTATCGAGATACCAGATGCCCTTTGATCCCTGCAAACATAAGGAAGATTAAGCTTTCTTTGGTACCCACTTTTCAATGGGTCCTTTAGAGTTAGTGGAGATGGAAGGTTCAACAATCTTCACAGCAGATGAAGATTCAGCTTCAGTGGTAATCTTCACTTTGGTTAATTTCTTAACCTTAGTGGTATTCTTCACCTTGGAGGCATTCATCTTCACTCTAGCTATTTTATCAGCTTTAGTGGCAGTTGGACATTTTCTAGCAATATAGTTAGTAAATCCACAGTGATAGCATTTTCTATATTTAAAATTTGTTTTAGGACCAGGAGTGAAAGGTTTTGAGAATTTGAGATGAGCAGGTCCAGCTCCAAGAATGCTTTTCTCATGAAATCTGGGAGGAATTTTTATTTCTTCAGATCTCTTAGGTTTAAGATCAATCTTTAGCTTAGAAGGTCAGAGATCAAAGATTTCTATCACGAAGCTAAATGATTGATTCTCTGAAGGTTTAGAAGGAACTTTCAGCTTTGCTTTCTTGGTAGCCTTCTGAGGATGAAGAATGGATTTTCCTTTATCCGTAGACTTAAAGCCTTTGGATATTTCCTCAGGGATGGCATTAGAAGAAGATGATGAAGAGCACTGAGCCTTTGAAGTGTCAGGAATGGAAGAGACAAATGTTCCAAACTTAAGCATGGAACTGTCCTCTTTGGGTTCATCCTGTGGTTTCCAAAAACCAAGACCAGTTTTATCACTGGCAGGAATTTGAGCACTTATAATCTCAGTGATCTTTGTTGAAGATTTGCACCAACCTTCAACAGTAGCCTTTTCTGCTTTTAGAGCAGCCATGGCTTGTTCGCGTTCAATACTGATGATTTCATTAACAATGACTTGATCTTTCAAACTTTCCTCTAAAAGAGTCAGTTCTTTGATCTTTTCATGACATTTCTCTAGTTGTTCAGTTAAATCAATGTTTTTGTTCTCAGCTAGAGTTTTGCCGTTTAGAGCATTGTAGAGATCAATCGTCAGCACATCAACGGTGCGACTTCTCTCTTCTTCAGGTAGAGAGGGATTAGTAGAGAGGGATTAGTAGAGATAGATACCTGAGATGATATATAACTAATAGAAGTTTGTTAGGTTTGATTTTATAGTAATCATTGTATTTATAGGGCTTGGTCATATACTGTGTTTAGAGTCTATCTGTGTTGTATCTGACCAAGGGAATTTAAGTCCCTTTGGTCTTTGTTCCGTGTAAGAACTTTCACGCACATTAATCACATTCTCTGTTTTGCGCATTAAAGTTCTCTCTCTCTACTTTCTCTCTCTAAAGATTTAGAGATCTTGGACTTTCAATTGGTATCAGAGCATTCTAGATCTTGAGAGGATTGAGAGAAATCGTTTTTAGTTACTGAATTTGTAGATTAAGCAGAAAATTTGATTGATTTTCTTGATTTTTCAAGAAAATCTCGTTTTTTGCTTGATTCATCAAATTTGGATAGGTTTCTGGTCGAATTGTATTGATTTTGGATTCATTAGTTTCGTTTTTGTTAATCGATCATAATTGATTCACATAATTTTGCATAAAAACCATGATTTGATCTTTGATTTTGTGATTTTGTGATTTTCTGAAAACTCGAGTTCTCGAACTGTTACATTCACGATTTTGAGTTTTAGTGTTTTTTAATCGATTTTGTTAGTTGAATTGTGTAAGAAAGTTGTTTTCGTTCATCATTGTGTGAATTACATGCTTTAATTTCATTGTTATAATCGATCTTGCGCATTATATTTGATTTTCTGCAGTTTGCGCAAGTTCATATAGGTTTGCGCATCATTCATATTGGTTTGCGCAAGTTCATTGTTCTTCTAATCTTTGTGTTAGTGTATTTCAGGTTTTCGCATCAAGATATATACGCAAAACTCATTTTGCGTATCAAGTGGCTTCCGAAAAGCTCACTTCTCGTATCATTAAGCATCCGAAAGCTTTCAAAGTTAAAGTTCAGTTTGCGGCTCAAGCTTAATACGCAAAGCTCATTTTGCGTATTCTGCTAGTTACGCAAAACTCAGTTTGCGCATCCTTAGTGTTCCGAAAACCTCAGTTTGCGTATCCTTCGTCTTCCGAAAATCTCAATTTGCGCATCTCTCTGCTTACGCAAAGTCTACTTTGCGGATCTCACTGAATACACAAAGCCCAGTTTGCGTACCCTTCTTCATACGCAAAGTCTACTTTGCGGATCTCACTGCTTACGCAAACCTTCTGTTTGCATGTGTTCCAGACTTGGAATATTTTTGTTTCTTTAAAAAAAAAAAGAGTCTGAATTTTTTTTTTTTTTTTGTTATATATGGATTTTGCAAAATTTGCTTATCAAGCTCAGGTCTACAAGAATGACATCATGATGCCATTGGGTACTGAAAATCGTTCTCCGGTGCTGATTGACGAAAATGAATTTACATAGTGGCAAGATCGGTTCTTGAACTTCATTGAACGTCAAAAGAATGGAAATGACATGATGACCATTTTATCTGAAGGACCGTTCGAAAGACCCAAATTGGCTTCTGGATTTTATAAGCCTACTAAAGAGTACACACATGAAGATTTGTCTGCTTATCAAGCTGATCGGGATATTAAAGCAAATCTAATGTTGGCCTTGCCAAACTCTGTATACAACAGGATTGACTGTTTCAAAACTCATCCTAATCTGATGTGGCAACAGCTTGAGAAGATTATGCTTGGTTCTTCAGTAGCTACTCAACTCAGGCATACGAGCTACATGAATAATTTTGAAGAATTCAAAGCCAAGGATGGGGAGCCACTGAAAGTTGTGTTTGACCGTTTCTGTGCCGTGATCAATGATCTTAGGAAGATAAAGGTTGAAAAGACTGAGCTTGAATTAAATCTGAAGTTCCTCAACACTTTGCAACCAGAATGGAATAAAACATGCCACAGATTGAGGAACGATGTCAGAATATCCACTATGCAAATCCAAGAACTATACGAGATTCTGATGACTGATGAGAGCTTGGTGATAGAGAAGAAGGAAAAACTTGAGAAAAATAAGAAATCAGTAGACCCGGTTGCACTCCTCACAAAGCAATTATCTGAACAAGCGTTGTTTGATAACGCTTACAATGGGTCAACTGAAGATGATGGTGAGGCTTTGTAGAAATCTATGATCCTTCTCTCTCAGCATTACCAGAAAAAGTTCCAACCTCGGTCTAACACTTCTCACTTCACTTCTGGGTCAAAGAATGTACAAGTGACTGAGGCTAAGAAAGCTGGTGCATGCTACAATTGTGGAAAGCTCGGTCACATCCCTAAGGAGTGTAAAGTGAAGAAGGTTCGGGATTCGGATTACTATCGGAAGAAAATGGAGCTAGCTGAGAAAAGAGAGAATGGAACTGCTTTGCTGGTAGAAGAGGAGTACTGGCTGGATCACTATGATGATGAAGCAGAAAATGTCGAGATCGCTCATATGTGCTTAGTTGGAATTGATCAGTCAGATGGTTCTGACACTGATCCTGATAAGGTATATTCTGAGTTTGACTACAATTTCATTACCTCTCAGATGAACAAGCCAAGGAGTGAAGAAGCTTTAAAACAAAGGTGGGGACTTGGTTTTGACAATTCTCATTGTTTAAACAAAGTCATAAACGAAGTTCCTACCTTATATAAATACGATTATCTAACTCTTGCACACTATGCTCCTCAGTTCAAATTTCATTGGACTAGTGAAAAGCAAGTGTTAGATCTCGAAAATGAGAAAAGGACAAATAATAAGAAAATCGAAATTTCTTTTGTTTACACAAGCGAGAATGCAAAATATTTTCCTGAAAAATCAAGAAGAGGAAGAAGAATTTTAAATGATATATCTTCTATTAAATCTTCAGTATCTGATGATTTTGTTTCTTCTTATGCCCCTGATTCTGATAAGAAAAATATTTCTCCTATCATTTATGATTCTCCTTTAGTATTAGAATGCAAAATCATCGATCTTGAAGACAAGATAGAAGATCAAAATATTCTGAAGAAAATTGAATCTGATATTATTCTTTCTTTCATGACGTCTAGTCTTGAAGAAAATTTAATTTCTCGAAAATCTGATTCTATTTCTATCCTTTCCCTTGATTCTAAGGAAAATAAAAAGAAGTTTCCAATTTTAAAATCTTTTCTCCAAATAATTCAGACTCCAAGGAAAATTTAGATTTATTAGTTGATCAGATTGGTTGCTTAGATAAATTTATTTCTTCTGATTTAAATATTAAGTCTAAAATTTTTGATGATTCTTTTACGCTCAATGATCAATATTATAAACCTAAGCGTAAAAGAAGACGGTCAAAGAAGTCGAAGAAACAAGATAAAGTTATTTCTGACTGTTCTAATTCTTCCGATTCAATTCTTACAAATAGGACTTTGAGTGCTCAGTCAAAGAAGCAAATCTGGAGAGTGAGGCGGACATCTGATGAACCAATTTTTGATCAGGATAAATGTGTAGACAAACTTTATAACAGTGATTCATTTGCTAAATGTAATAAAATTTCTAAATACTCTATAAAGCAAATGATTCAAATTTCAAAACATGTCTCATGTTCTTCCTCAGATTCTATTTCTGATGATTATGCTTTCTCTTCTGATGATTGTGCATATTATTCTGATTATCTTTCTCGTGCTTCTCGTTTTAATTCTTTCAATTATTTCCCAATACGAACTGCAACTAACAAACACGGACCCAAATTCAAGTGGGTACCCAAATTTCAATCTGATTCAAAGTTGTAGGCATCACATGTTAAGGGGCAGTAAGAGGATTTTGGCTTCTGAGTATTTCAGCTCAGGACCCGTACTTCATAGACAACGACTTCTAAACAAATCAGTTTAGAACTCGTTCTTCAATGATTTAAGCTTCTGACTAAATGAGATACTGTGAGTACATCAATTTTATTTCCGCTGCATTTTATCTCTGATTATGATGTGTTCCAGTTTTTCTCAAAAAAAAATTCAAGAATCTGAGCTTGTTCAACTATTTCTTAATTTTCTATAACCCAATTTTTTTTTTTAATTTAAGACACAAATTATTTTTATAATGTGAAAGATGAAATAACTGAATTTTATTTTGTTCCAACTAAATATCAATTTGCCAAATTCTTTACATTTTGTCTTTAATGAAATTTTTTTAACATCGGCATATTGAGTTTAAAAGTTTAAATCTTTACAAATTTTATTCTATAAAGTAAAGTTTTACATTTTTTCTTTCTTTTGAATAAAATATGTGTCTAGGATAAATTTTCAAGTTCTTTTGTTTATATTAAAGTTTTTATATGATCAAATCTCAAGTCTTATAATAGTCGAAAAGTTAGCAACATGTTTGAAACTTTTATTACTGCTTTAAAATTGTGTGATTCGGAATATTTATAGTTTACAATGCTTGGAAAATTCTAAAAAGTCAAAATTTTGATTGTAATGAAAATATGGGCTAAGTACTTTTATGTAAAACTGAGTGATTGATATGTGTTAAGTCTAAATATTGTATCCAAGATTTAATAGGAAAGTCAAATATGTAAAAGTCAACATTGACCTTGTAATAGTTAGTTTTGTAATGTTTAGTTTCCTTAGTAGTTAAGTCTTGCTTAGATATGTTGTGGGTTTATATAGTGTGTCCCTTGTAATCATGTAAAAACGAACTAGAGGTTTATGCATTGTTTGTAATTCTAGAGTTGGTGTAATTCAAGATCTAATTTCTCTCTCTAGACTTTCTCTCTCTAGTTCTTGAGCATATTAGATAAATCTTGAGTAATTAGCTTGATTGAAATTGGGATTTTATGATTAACAATTGGTATCAGAGTTGAACCAAACTTTTCAGAAAAGATTTTATCAATGATTTGAGTTGAAATTTGAATTTTAGATCGAAATTTTGAATTTTTCAAAAGTTTTTTCAAGAAAACGAGTTCGTTACTGTTCATCCGAATTTTTTGTGAAAAATCATTTTTAATGCAAGAAATTGGTTTCATTGTGATCGATTTATGTTAGTGATTGATTGTTGTTTTGATTCCATCTCGAAATTCAAACAAAATCGGTTTCAATTTTTGATTTTGGAGATTTTCGTTAAAAACGTGTTCTGTCACTGTTCTTGATCGAGATTATTCGATTCAGAGTGTTTTGATCGAAATTGTAAATTGAATTGTATTAAAAACTTGTTTTCGATTAATTATGTGCAATTTGTATGGATTTAAGTCATTGTTATGATCGATTTTGCAGATTTATAGTCAAGTGTTACTATGCGGGTCATTCATATTAGTATGCGGGTCATTCATATTAGTATGTGGGTCATTCATATCACTGTGCGTGTCATTCATATGATGTACGGGTTGCATGTTATTAATAGGTTTTGAAGTATGCGGGTTATTCAAGAAGTTATTGGTTCTCTTGGACACGCATATCATCAAGTGCGTATCCTACTGAATCCGCACAACATCAAGTGCGTGCCCCGTTGAACACGCACAACATCAAGTGCGTGCCCTGTTGAACCCGCATAGCATATTGTGCGTGTCTTACTGAACCCGCAAAGCTCATATTGCATTTCAAGTTGGAACCGCAAAGCTCTTCTTCGCGCATCAAGTTCAACCCGCATTCTATACTATGCGTTTCCTCAAGGACCCGCATACCTCACTATGCGTTTCCTCAAGGACCCGCATACCTCACTATGCGTTTCTTCAACAACCCGCATTCTTAGCTATGCGTTTCACCAAGGACCCGCACACCTATCTTTGCGTTTCGGGCAACACACGCACACCTCAGTTTAAAAAAAAAAAAAAGTCTGGAAAATATTTTTGGTCATCTTTGGAAATATTTTTTTCTACACTGCGAAATAACAAGTATTGTTCAAATTTCAATTTTCACGAAATATTTTTTTTAAGATTTCAATTTGATCTGATTGTTGTTTTTTCTGATATATAGTTTGGGAACGATCTTTCCTATCAAGTTTTTTCAAGATGTCAATTTACTACAGATCTGATATATCTGGTATTGAAGCTGAAAGAAATGATCTGAAATTGAAAAATTCAGAATACCTCAAAAAGATTCAGGAGTTGCAAATTAAATTGTACAATTGTGTTAAAACTCCTGAATGTATAAATTGTACTAAAAATAGTTCTAATTTTTCAAGTATCCTTTATGAGAGGGATAAAGAGATAAAGGAGAAAGAGAGAGAGATTATGAATCTTCAAAGTCAACTGAAGACAACTGAACAGAAATCACCTGAGCTACAAGCAGAATCAGTTGAGCTTCAAAACAAGTTGAAGGCTTTCGAAGAGAATATATCTGTTTTGGAATCTGAAAACACTAAGCTTAAAAAGAATTTATCTGTTTTGGAAAAACAGCTTGATGCAAATAAAGCTGATCTTGAAAATGAAAAGAAAATTTTTTCAAAGAAGTTCTTAGATTTCTCAAAGAAGAGTTATGAAGAAAAGAAGTCAGTGGAGCTTAAATGCCTTAATCTTTCTCAACAAATCTCAGATTTTGAGAAAGTACTGATATTGGAAAGAGAGAAATTTGCTCAGGAAAAGAAGGCCATAGAAAAGAAGAATGTAGGATTCTTTAAAGAATTATCTGGCCAGCGAAATTATTCTGAAAAAGGGTTTGAAGAAGAAAGGTGCTTATTTGAGAATGAAATCAAGAAACTGACTTCCAAGTTGTCTGAACTGTCTGCCAATGCGCTGAATGAACAAAGGACGAAGTCTAAATTCACAACAAAGATTGAACAGCTTGTGAAAGAAAGAGATAATTTTGCATCAAAGATCAAAGAACTTGAAAAATCTGTTTCAAGTTCAAGTCAGAATTTTATCTCTTCACAAAGGTCAGTCAAATCATTTAATCAGATTCGTCGCACTAACCTTTTCTACGATGAATTTTTAGATGGTTCAGATACTTATCCAAGAAAAAGTTTCAAGAAAGAGAAACTGGTGTGGAAAAGGAAACCAGTCCAAGATGATAAGGAAAATGAGCTGAAAGAGAAGAAATCATGTGTACATGTACACAAAGCAAAGAAGAACAAAGCACCTAACGGTAAGAAATTTTATTGTTTTATTTGTTGTACACATGATCATTTTCATAAAACAAATGATCATTACTGGTATGGATCTTACTCTGTATCCCCCACACGCACTGCAACTAACATTTCTGGACCCAAATACCAGTGGGTACCAAAATCAAAACCTGAATCTGTGTTGCAGGCACCTCAATCCAAGGGGGAGTAAGAAAGACAATGGCTCTTGAGTAAATCAGCTCAAGACCCGGACTTCAATGTCAAAATGGATTTTGAACACAGCAGTTCAAAACCCGGTCTTCAATGCTGAAAGACTATGGCTTCTAAGCACAACAGCTTAGGACCCGTACCTCAGAGATTAAAAAAAAATACCTTACTTCTGTATGCTTGCATCCGATGGATATTGATGGTCTTCATCCCGAGTCAATTGATCTGATCTCTATCCTAAACTTTTTCTTTGCTAAATTTTTCTGATATTGATGGTCTAACAATTCAAAGGGAGTGTTTGATCTCTATCCTGTTTTAACTGACATATTTCAGATGCTTAATTTGAGGGGGAGTAAAGGTGATGACTTCTGATTACTTCAGATCAGAACTCATTCTATAAACTGTTTTACTGCTTTCTGTCTTTTATTTTTCAATAAATAATGTGAATAAGGTGGCTTCTGATCACATGACAGATCAGGACCCGTTTTTCAACGTTTAAAGACGGATATTGTGCTAATATCCAGGGGGAGCTCAAAAGATATAAATCATTTAGTCATGATTTAAGGGGGAGTTGAAAAAGGTAAAAATCTTCTGATCTAGATCTCTGATTGTTTGAAAGAAGGACAACTTTCGAACATGAAAAACAATTTTTGAAATGTTCAAACCACTTCTTTATTCTCAAAAGTTTTCATGATTTTAGAAGTGAGATTTTAAATGTTTTTCAATTCTGAGCGTTAATGTTTAACTGACCGTGTGTTTCCAAAGATTAATACTTGTGTATTATCTTGTCCATATACTGTCAAGTATTCATACACACCGGTTCAGTATTTTATTTGAAATTGTTATTACCATGTCTCAAATTCAAACAATTTTTCGATGGTAATACCCCCGTTTGAAGTTCAAAGTTGATAAGCATCATTCATCTTGTTCATATTTGTGCTTTCATTGATAAATTGTTTATATTCGTTCATATAAACAAAATCTCCAATTCTTTGATACCCTATCCATTGATTTGATCTGATTTTTTTAATGAGCATACATACACTGACATATGATTTCTTGTGATTTAGATGTCAAGAAAATCATTGACTAGCATGTACTTTTAGGAACATGGGATTCAGTGTGAGTGCTTAATAGATCTTCCATGGATTCACGATAACCAGTGTTTCCTACCCCGGAAGAAATTCTTTGAGTGATTGAGGGGAGAGGGGTCTAAAAGAATTGAGTGTGGGAATGAGCAGAGGTAAAATGGAAATGAGAGATTGGTTAGATATGAGCTTATATGTTTAAAAGAAAGAGGGTGTGAGAACAGAGTTAAAAGAATATCAGAACTCTGCACCAAACATCTTTCTGAGCCGGGCAACCACATTACTGATTGGTTCACATTTCTTTGGTGACCATCATTGAAATAGGCAAATAGCCCATGCCATCTCTTGCATACAACCCCACCAGCTACTCATTCTTTTCTTAAAAAGAGAATGTTTCACATTTTCTGGGGAAGCAGCACAGAATCTATCGGATC
Source organism: Arctium minus (assembly GCA_954870635.1). Lineage (NCBI taxonomy): Eukaryota > Viridiplantae > Streptophyta > Magnoliopsida > Asterales > Asteraceae > Arctium > Arctium minus. Next base: position 43,151,656 of record OX941089.1, on the reverse strand, counting down.
TTCTCTTGGAAGATACTGATATTGAAAAAGAAGGAAAGTTGCCCCACCTTCGACCCTTTCTCATGCACATTGAGTCCATGTATAATCATTGTTGTCTCAGTGATTTACATACTTTGAGCCTTATGAAACACAATCATTGTGCTAATTCTTTCAAAACACAAACATGAGCACACAGAGAATATGTTTTTCTGTCAGAACATTCATAGAATTACCTTGTATCTTTCAATGATTGAATGGAAGTCCTGGGGAGTCAACATCAAACCAACTCCTTACATTGTACATCCGTTGTACACAGTAACTTCGTGTTACTGACAGGCATTTCTAACTGTTTTATTTGTTGAATCAGGGTTACACGCTCATTATGTCTGAATTTGCAAAGATTCGGATATAAACAGTTCATAATTCGGCTCTTCAGATCAAAGCACAACATTTATCAAAGGGGAGATTGTTTCAAAGGGGTTATCAAAGTCTGAACTGAAATTGAAGAAATTTTGATGATCTGATGCTCACATCATCAAAAAGGGGGAGAACGATATAAAGATTCAATTTCAGAGTTCGAGTTCAAAGTTCAAGTCTTAAATTCAAAATGTTTCCGCTGCTGTTTCAAAGACTGATTCAAAGTCAAAAGTTTCTGATAAAGAATTTCAAGTTTCAAGAATGTTTGTTCTTCCGAAGATGATTCAGAGATCAAAGTGATGAAGATACAATTTTGATTGAAGACAAAAGTTTTTCTGAGATAAAGTTTCAAAGTTTTTCTATTCTTGTTCAAGGCATGTTGACTTTCCAAAGTTTCAAAGTGTAAAAAGACTTTTCATGATTCTTCAAAAGCTGCAAAAGAGCAAAGTTTTTGAAAGCGTCAAGAGATAAAAGATGAACAATCAAGAGCTGAAGATCTGCATCAAATTTTTATTAAATCTTGAATACAAAGGGGGAGATTGTTAAGTCTAAATATTGTATCCAAGATTTAATAGGAAAGTCAAATATGTAAAAGTCAACATTGACCTTGTAATAGTTAGTTTTGTAATGTTTAGTTTCCTTAGTAGTTAAGTCTTGCTTAGATATGTTGTGGGTTTATATAGTGTGTCCCTTGTAATCATGTAAAAACGAACTAGAGGTTTATGCATTGTTTGTAATTCTAGAGTTGGTGTAATTCAAGATCTAATTTCTCTCTCTAGACTTTCTCTCTCTAGTTATTGAGCATATTAGATAAATCTTGAGTAATTAGCTTGATTGAAATTGGGATTTTATGATTAACAAGATGAATATTAAATTCTTACAATTCAAAAATCTTTGAGCATAAAAGTTTCTACCTGTGACCTTTCTGGTTTGGGAAAGTAAGTTCCGTGGGATGCTTGTCATCTGGTCCCCTAAGGTCAATTGATCTGGGAGTGATCGAACCCAAATCCATCAATAGAATCAGATCGAAAGTCATGTTCTACTGGTATGAATGGGTTTAGGATATGTCGATGTAGCCTTTCTGATATGGGAGAGTAAGTTCCAAGGGGTGCTTGACACCTAGTCCCCTAAGGGCAACTGGTCTGGGAGCGGCTGACCCAAATCCTGCAATAGGGTCAAATAGAAAGTTACGTTTACGGCATGTTCTTTACTTAATAAACTTTTCGATCAAAGGATGACATAGTGCAAGAACTTAAAAGATTCCAAAGAGCACACTCATGTTAAGATGCCAATGAGCACATTGCTAAAAGATGCCAATGAGCACACATCTCATGATACTTGGTGATATGTTTAAGGTGCGATAAACCTATAAATTTGTGATAATCTTAATTTTTGATGGATTAGTGTGAGTACATGCAAAGTTCTCTATTATATTTTTAGAATTGCATTTTCTTGAAGCTAATCGAAGATTCGCATGAGAGCACACTGAATAGATTGCTGGAAGTTTTTGAAACTGAACATGTTTTAACTTGATATGCAATAAAACTTGTTCTTGTATCCAACAACACACGTTTGATTTTAACTGATTGATAAATCTGTGAAATTTCACTGAGTAGACTTTAATTTGTTTAGTGTTTAAAATTTTATATGTTTAGTCGTTTCAAAATTTACATTCAGTGTATTTTTCTTTTTACATTAATATTTGATCATTGTGTTCTCATAAATATATTTTAATGGGTTTATGCATTATTCAAGGGGGAGTGAACAAAGAGAATGTTTTTCAAAGATTATATCTGTTTTTGAGGGGGAGTATCTGATTTTCCCTTATATGAATGCTATCTTGATTTGTCAAGTTTAGTGCATTTGTGTAGGGGGAGTCAAAGAGCTAATCAGGTAAAAAAATTCGGACTCCAAGTCAGATTTGCGCAATCAGTTGGTCACGCAAAACTCACTTTGCGCATCTAGCGTGACGTGCAAACCTCACTTTGCGCAACCAACGTGATGCGCACACCTTCCCTGTTTTTCTCTGTTTCTTTGATTTTGCAGATCTTAAGCTGTCTCGTCTCCAACATTTGCATGACCAAGTTGATCCTGATCATCAAGGTCATGAGGGGAGAATTAAGAGATGTTAAGGAGATGATAAAGAGACAAAGAGCACAAACGTTTATCTGCTGATCAAGATTCGCTCAAAGATTCTATTCTCTCAGCTACAACTAATTCTTTTGCTATTTCTGCTCCGACCACCACCGTTCATTCAAGATCATTCAAAAAGGTGTGTCGTCTAGAGCTCAAGGCAGCAAAGACAACTTAATCTGAAAGATGCTGAGAAGAAATTTTTTCTTAAAAGTCAGAAAGCTTCACAAAGTCGCTTTGTTGGTCCATGCTGATTTAGAAGATGAATTTTGAAGACCAAAGCGCCAATGATTACTAAGGGGAAGATTGTTAGGTCTGATTTTATAGTAATCATTGTATTTATAGGGCTTGGTCATATACTGTATTTAGAGTCTATCTATGTTGTATCTGACCAAGGGTATTTAAGTCCCTTTGGTCTTTGTTCCGTGTAAGAACTTTCACGCACATTAATCACATTCTCTGTTTTGCGCATTAAAGCTCTCTCTCTCTACTTTCTGATTTAGAGATCATGGACTTTCAAAGTTTCAGCTGGTTCTTCCACTTCTTCTTTAATCTCAGCCATGAGGCAAAGATTAGCGACTTCTTCTTATTCATCAGAACTTGATTCTTTTGATTCAGCCCAGTCATGTTCTTCAGCAATGAGACCTTTACCTTTTCGCTTGTAGCTTTTCAGCTTTTGATATTTGTCTTTCAGCTTTAGGTATTTGTCATCGCTGGATCTTCTTGAGGTAGAAGGTTTGAAGACTTTCTTTGACCTGCACTCACTTGCAAAGTGTCCAATCTTTTCGCAGTTAAAACAAGCAGCAATAGCCTTATCAACAGGGGTTGATTTTGGCTTGTCAGTGAGGGATAGAGGCTTATTTCTTCTGAAATTGCTCTTTCTTGCAAATCTCTTAAAAGAGTTTGTCAAGAGTGCTAAGGATTCATCAAAATCTGAAATATCGGTGTCTGATAGATCCTCAGTTTCAGAATCTAACTCAGTGATAGTGAGAGTAGATCGCTGAGATGGAATTATTTCTGAAGAGACTAAAGCAACAAGAGTGCTTTTGGAGTCTTTAGAATCTTTTATAAGATTCTTCTTCAAGAGATTTGATTGCTCATAGTTGAGCAATATTCCATATAAGGTGCTAAGAGAAAGAGAATTTAAGTCTTTTGTCATCTTGAGACATATTGAATAACTGTCCCAGCATTCAGGAAGACATTCCAAGAATTTTGTTAGGACCTCAGAATTAGAATAGGTCCTACCAACGGTTCTTAGATCAATGATTAAGCAGTTAAACAACTGATGAACGTCAGAGAGAGATTCATTCTTACCAGCGATAAAACTTTCATATTGTCTTACCAAGTTAATCTTTCGAGTCTCTTGGATTTCAGTGGTGCCTTCATATTTAACACATATGGTTTCCCACATTTCCTTAGAAGTTTTAAGATGCATAATGGAATGGAAAACTTCATCAGGCAAGGCCATTGAGATAATGGTCTTTGCCCTTGCATCGATACCAACCTTCTTTTTGTCTTCATCACTCCATTGTCTAATTTCCTTAACAAGATAGCGTTCAGGAACAAATGGAGTGGTGGCAGTAGCTGGAACAGCAACTATGATCTGGACAGGTTCATAGGGTCCATTTGTTATGTATTCAGGTATGGTGGGATCTGCACCATCTAGAAATAGCATCATTCGATTTTTCCATAGAGAGAAGTTATCTCTGCTAAATCGAGGAGGTTTAGAAAGTGAACCATTATCATAGTAGTTTGTGTTAAGTGCCATTTTAGAATAGCAAGGAAGAGAATAGAGCAAGATCTTGTTTATCAGATTAAACAGTCTGCTCTGATACCACTTGTTGGTCCCGGAGGTGCTTAACAAGTTTGTAGAAGGGGGGGGGGGGGGGGTTGAATACAAACACAGAAATTAAAGTTTAATAAATTGTTTATTGAAAAATCAAACATAATTTACAAGTTTGTTGCGTAATAAGATTAAGACAGACTCAATCTAAACAAACTTAAGAAACACTAAGATGGTTGCACAAGAATATAGAGAATGGGGGATTAGAGAGTATAGAAAACAAGGGTTTCTATGAAATAGAAAGATGAAGGCCAGAGGTGAGCACACTCTCAGATGGAGAGGTAATCTTTCTATTTATACCCTATGCATTAAATGCATGGCAGGGCACTTTACACGTGGCGTTCAGTGATTGGCTTTGGGAGTCTGACTTTGGGAGACATGCTTTCGGCCGGATCATGAACAGTGTAGTTGACAGAGTTGTTGTACGATCTGTGGCAGAGACGTGTCTGTTCTGACACATCGTACTGGTTGTGCAAGGTAAGACAAAAGGAGACTTGAGGCATAAGTTTCGTGATCGTTTGATCGCTGAATATCTATTCCTTCAGAGATATAAAGAGGTTCAGCTATCTCTGAAACTTTTCCTCATGTTCCTTCCCGTATAAGTAGATTCGTCTTTGCTTCACTGATATCCGCATCAGGTCACTAGTAGACTTGTCTTTGTTCAGCAGCTTTGTCTTCGATTCAGCTATGAACATCTGTTGACGCGAGATTTGTCTTCAGGGATTACGTTACTGTTTACATCAGAAACTATCAGCGATAACTGAACAGACTCAGTCTGATCACTGATAGTGAAACACTAATACATATAAATGTTTGTAAGAAAGACTATCAGCGATAACTGAACAGACTCAGTCTGATCGCTGATGGTGAAACACTAATACATATTAAACGTAATTTTCACTAAGTATAAAAGAGGGTCGTTATCAAATCACTGAGAGAGTTTGGATCAACACAACTACATATCTGTTTGTTTCACAATTCTTTGGTAAACGTCATTGAAAAAGGCAACTAGCCCATGCCAACTCTTGCTTTAAAACCCCACCAACCACTCATCTTTTTCTTAAAAAGAAGATGTTTCAAATTTTTCTGGGGATGCAACACATATGTTATCTGTTTTTCATTTGGAAAATCTGGATATTGAAAAAGAAGGAAGTCTGCCCGACCTTCGCACTTCGATCATGCACAATTAAGTTTGTGTTATACTATTGTTGTCTCAATGGTTTACACAATTTTGAGCCTATCAAAAGCAATCACCTGTGCTTAATTCTTTCAAACACAAGCATGTATACACAGGAAATTCGTTTTTCTGTCTAAACGTTCATAGAATAAACTTGTGTTATTCGATGATTGAATGGAAGACCTGGGGGAGTGAACATCAAAAAGCTCATTTCTAATGTGTATTCGTTACACACAGTGACTTCGTGTTACTGACATGCATTTTTAACTGATTCATTTGTTGATTCAGGTGTTACCCTCATAATTTGTCTGAATTTGCAAAGATTCAGATGAATATCTTTTGGATCGATAAACAGTCAGAGGCTCTTGTGAAAGATCAGTGGTCAGATCAGAACGTTAAGGACATTTCTTGTGAAAGTTTTGATGATTTCAATGCCACAATCATCAAAAAGGGGGAGAGATGATCAAGAAATATGAGAAATGATAAAGAAATGTTGGAGATTAAAGGAGAAGTGATCAAGAAATGATTGTGAAAGAAAGTTGTTAAAGAAAGGTTGTTGAGAATATTTTTCAAAGATTGCAAGTTTTGCTGAAGATTATACAAGTTTGAAAGAGCAAATTCAAAGATTTTTGATAGCAAGTTGGATTTTATTGAAATTTTCTTTGAAGACAATTTGCTGAATCAAGGAGAGTTGAACCTGAAGATAATTTCTTTCTGAAGTTTGAAAGAGGTTTTTACAACCTTGGGGGAGATTGCTATACTGTTCTTGATGAATGTTCTTACAGACTTTGGGGAGATTACAAAAGTTTTTGAAGTCAATTATTATCCAAGAAAAGGGGAGATTGTTTTTGAAAGAGATTATGCTTCAATGTTTATTTTTCTGAAGATGATCTTTACTGGAAGAAATTTACAAGGAGGAGATAAAATTGCTAAAGATCAATCAAAGGGGAGATAGTTTGGTTTGTACAAAAAGGGGGAGATTGTATTGCAAATCTTTTTAGAGATGATCTTGAATCCAAAGGGGGAGATTGTTAGAGCATATATTTGTTGGATACAAGATCATGAAGACTGAAGACTGAAAATCAAGCAAGTTAAAGCTCAAGTCAAACTCTTATAGTAAGTCAAAGTCTATTTGTAATAAAAAGTCAAAGTCAATGTGTTGTAATAGTTTGTGTTGTGTTGAAAGTGTGCGTATAAATAGGGATATGGCTTTGTGTTGTGTGTGTGGCATTGTAAGTACGTGGTCATGGTGATCTAGAGAGAGAAAGTGTCAGAGAGTCTGTATAAGAATTCCTTGTTTGAAATTGAAAACATGTTAATTGATGTTTTGATTCGCATATTGTCTTTGTTAGTAAACTGTGATTATAACTTGAATTTGGGATTAATATCTTCCAAAGTTGTTTCTGAAAATGATTTCTTGAAGGAAATTGTTGTTTCAAAGATATGTGAAGATTGTTATCTTCGGAAAGATTCTTCAAAGACCTTTCAAAGCTTATTCAGAAGATTGATAGTTGAAGACATTTCTATTTCAAGCAAACGAGGGAGATTGCTAAAAGTCAAAGATTACTGAAGAAAAAGTTGATGTGTTGAAGATCAAGCTGTTGAAGATTGTTGCTAATATTTAAATCTTGAATCCAAAGCGGAGATTGTGAGGACCAAAATGATTGTATTCAAGATTTAAGGTATAAAAGTGTAAAGTCTTGATAGTTGCTTAAAAGGTCACAATGTTGACCAAGTATAAATAGTTTTGTTTCATTGCATTTTGTAAGAAGGGTGATCATTTAAGTTTGTGAGATCATATCTTAGTGAGAGAAATATTTTGAGAGCTTATTGAGAGAGTGTACAATGTTTGACATATGACTTACTTCATTGATCTTGATCTTGTGTTATTATTTGTATTGAATTGGACTTAATTCTAGGACTAACAAAGATGATGTCTCAAAGATGGCATTTAGGATGTGATATGGTGACTATGAATTTCTTATAATGTCGTTTGGTCTAACTAATGCACCAACCGTGTTTATGAACTTGATGAACTAGGTTTGCCGTCCTTTTTAGACAAATCTGACATTTTGTTCTAAGCAGTTAATTGTGGCGCAATTTCGGTGAAATTTCGGATTTCGGTCCGGAGAAAAATTTCGGTGGCAAATAGCGGTGAATAATAGCGGTAGCGAAATTTGCGGCGCAATTCACCGAAATTTCACCGCAATTTAGTAAAAAATTGCGGTCCGAAAATACCGAAATTATTATCACTAATAAGTTTGGGCTTTTTCCTTTATGGGCTTTCAATTTCCTCTTGGGCCTGTTTTTATTTTTGATGTTTGGACTTTGTGGACTTCCAATTTGACTAACCTAACAACCCTACCTCTCAATCTCTTCTCCAGCGACCACAGTCGCACGCTATTCCACAATTCTCAATCTCTATTCCACCCAATCGGCTCTACTCCTACTTGATTTTTCCTAATCGACTCCTACTCAGACCTTTCCTAATCGGCTACTTCTCCTACTCGACTTCAGAACCCTCTGATTGCTACTTCTCCTAGTCATCGATTGCTACTTCTCCAACAGCAACAGGTTATTCAATTGCTTTTACTTTTTTGCTTCAAAATTTACAGCCAACAATATATTAATTATTAAGTTATATATATATATATATATATATTATTAAGTTTATATATATATATATATATTCATATTAATTTATGAACATATTTTTTTTACCGCTATTTCACTGATATCTCACCGCTATCGCAATTCTAGGTCCTGACCGTAATTTCAGCAATAGACCTTGTTAACTGCTTAGATTTTGTTCATTGATTATATTCTTGTCTAAGATAACCGTGTGCGACATCTTCTTGAGGTGTTGGAAGTGTTGAGAGAAGAGAAACTTTATGCTAAGTTCTCCAAGTGTGACTTTTGGTTGCACGAGGTCCAATTATAAGGACACGTGGTGACCCGAGATTGAGTGAAAGTGGACCCGCCAAAGATTGAAGCTATGATGAATTGGGAGCTACTTAAGAGCCTGACCGAGATTCAGAGTTTCTTAGGATTAGTTGGTTTCTACCAAATATTCATCCAAGACTTTTCCAAGATAGCTTCGCAGTTGACTGCCTTGACAAAGAAAAATGCAAAATTTCTTTGGACCGACGCTAAAGATTTAGCATTTAAGACTTTGCAAAGGAAGTTATGCAAGGTTCAAATCATATCTTTACCCAAAGGGACAAGATTTGTTGTATATATTAATGCCTTTAAATTGTGCTTGGTTTGTGTTCGTATGTAACGAGGAAAGGTGATTGTTTATGCATCTAGGCAACTCAAGGATCACGAGAGGAACTACCCAATGAATGACTTAGAATTGGCAGTGGTGGTCTTTGCTTTGAAGTTGTGGCGTCACTACCTTTATGGAATGAAGTTCACACTTTACACCAATCATAAAAGAGCTTAAAATACGTCTTTGACCAAAAGAAACTCCATATGTAGCAAATAAGATGGTTGAAGTTACTCAAAGATTATGATTGTGAATTGCTTTACCGTCAGGGTAAGGCTAACGTGGTAGCAGGCGCGTTAAGTCGAAGGGAGTGCACTAGAAGTATCCAAGCTTCAATCTCCTAAATTGACGTGTTCTCGAGCTTAATCAAGAAAATCAAAGTGTCGCAAGCTGAAGCATTGTTAGAGGCTAACCTCAAAGATGAAATCATGGTAAAGCAACATTTGAAATTGACGGAAGTAGGTCGAGGTTTGAAGCTTTTTCGAGGCCGAGATTGGGTTCCTAATATTGTAGGGTGTCGGGAATTACTATTGGAGGATGCTCACAAGTCAAGATACTTTATCCACCCTCGAAGCACGAAAATGTATAGAGACCTAAAGTTGAACTATTGGTGGCCCGTCATGAAACTTGATGTTGCCAAATATGTGGAAATGGTGTTACATGCCTACAAGTCAGAGTTGAGCATCAAAGACCATACATAAGTCTCCAATATTTGGAAATCCTGGAATGGAAGTGGGAACACATCACTATGGACTTCGTGACTAAGTTATTGAAAATGTTGAGGGTTCATGACACTATATGGTTGGTGGTGCATGGATTAATTGAACAAGAGCGCACATTTCTTGGCGATGCAGGAAACTCTGTCGATGGATAAGTTGGCAAAGTTATACATTGATGTAGCCTCAAGGCACGAGGTATCGTTGTCCATTGTGTCCAATTGGGATAGCCGCTTCACTTCATTGATTTTTGGGGAAATTGGGACTCTCATCTTCCATTAGTGGGTTTTGCCTACAATAATAGCTAACATTCAAGTATCCAGATGGCACCGTTTGAGGTGTTGTATGGCTGAAAGTGTAGAACTCCGTGTGTTAGCTTGAAGCGGGAGAAAAACAATTTGTCGGACCCAAGATCGTACAAGAAACGGAGGATTAGGTGAAAGGAATTCATGAGCGTCTAAGAGCAGCTCAAGATCGAGAAAAGAGCTACCCGACAAAAAGAGAAGATTGATCGAGTTCCAGTTAGCAGACCAGGTGATATTGAGGGTATCCCAATGGAAGGGCATTATTCAATTCGGGAAACGTGGCAAGCTTAGTCCCCGTTTCCATGGGCCCTTTACCATTTTGATTCAGGTCGGAATTCAAGTGTACAAAATGCAGTTGCTACCACAGATGGAGGTAAGCCACAATACATTACACTTGTGTTACTTGCGAAAATACTTGGCGGAAGACGAGAGTGTAATCCGTCTATCCAAGATCTGTGTGGATGAAATTTAATCCTCGTGTGGAGGAACCGAATGCTATAGTAGAGAGGAAAATGAATAATATCCATTACAAAGAGATTATAATGGTTAAAAAGTTCAATTGAAAGATCACCATGGCTCAAATGTGACTTGGGAGACCGAAGAGTATATGCGGAATCATTACCCTTACCTCTTTGTGCAAGTACTAAGTTGAAATAAGCTAAAAGATAAGTTAGTTTATGGTTGACAAATAATAAGGGATTTTTAGCTGTGTTGTTTTTCTCAGTTTTTTTTAGAAAACCAACCTAACCCACATACATGATGCAACCCTCTCGAAAACATTGTTTTGAGAAATTTTGTTGTTAAAAAAACGTGGAATGTATTGCTTACTTTAAATACATGACATATTTAGGGGTTGTCCCCATATTTAAAGAAGAAACAAATGATCAGCGCTCTTTTTCTTTTTTCCAATTTTTCTATACGTTCTGGTTATGGCCGCGACATTTAATACTCACCTCTTCTTCTTCCTAAATATCATCTCTTGATTACCATATCTTTCAAGGATGCATTCTACCATTTACATAATCTTTTGCAGTTTCTTCTACCCTTCCAGATTCAATCGTATCTTCTGCACGATGAGGTTTCACCGATCCATCCGAAAACCAACGGTTGCGTTCATGGTACGCCTCAACGCTCCAGGTAACAACTAAAAACACCATTACAATCGATAGAAAGATCAGTCCTGCCCACACAATCTTTACGTCTCTCTTTACTGGTTTGCAGTGATCCTCAAGGATTTCGGAAAATGCATCCTTCACGGTTTGACAATTCACGAGGCTTTCCATTCCAGGGTAGGAATTCAAGAGTATCTGAATGGAAGATGTGTAAGCCACAACTGTTTTAAAGTCGTTACCGGAGATTGGAATCCCCCCATTGCATATTCCATTGGCTGGATCGACACAGGTGATCAACCGTAATAGCTTCAAGAACAAAAAACGCAAAAGGGTAAAGAAAAGTCTCCAAATTCCACTACAACAAAATCAAGTTTATAGGACGCCAAAATTTTCTATTGTCCTAACTTTTTAAAAGTGTCTTGTAAAATAGTGAATAGAACATTTTATTTCAACGATCCTAAAAAACTTGTTAGGACGCACAAAAACATCTGATACACATATTGTAACACTTTTACATATAACATATAATTTTTTGATTTTACTAATATAAGTCCAATAGTCTATCAAACATTTAGACATTATTGCCGCCTTATAAACCCAATTTTCTTGTAGTTTTCATGAAAATAAATTAAATAGACCGTTTCTTGGCCAGAAATTGTTACTAGAACGTGTTAATTAGTTTGTGTATCATGTACCTCAGGGATGTCGCCAATCTGAATTTGGTTCTCGGAGCAGTTGTTCGGCTGGTAATTGTACTCCGGTGGCCCCGAGAAGGGATTGCATACTCCAAAAGACGAATCTTGTTGTATGCGAGATATGTTGGCATTCACCTGCGGTTTTTCGGACCAATGCTTTGTTAGAACTTGTAACAGGTTTTTGGTACTTTCAATTCTGTTAGGATATGTAGAACCTCTTTAAATCTTACTGTGTTCTCGAAGGAAAGAAGGGGAGGTTCTTGAAACTTTTTAGGAAGAAAAGGAAATTCCACCCAAATATGTGAAGGAAGAGAAGGGAAGAAATCATAACCCTTGGAAAATTTAGTAAAATTACAAAACTAATGATCAATTTAACACAATTCAAACAAATATAGAGGGTATAATTGTAAAAATGATATGTTTCATTTTGTTACTTTTTGGTTCAACATGAAAAATTGTCACTTTCCCATTCATGTCCCTTTACTTTCCAAGAACACACTTTTCATAGAGACAACGTAAAAGAGCCTTTATAGAGATGGTACATTCCTTCATATACACTGGTTGGATATATAGTCCATTTCTAATTGATGTTACTACTACAAAATAGGGTATCACCGACAGTTATCACCGACGACAAAGGCAATCCATCGTTGATTCGTCGGTAAATGGGTCAATCAGTGATCTGTCCCTAATATCTGTCGGTGATCCGTCAATATAGCTTTTCCCATGAAATTTCTTCTGAGGGACTTTCACTGACAGGTCACCGACGGATCCAGAGTTTAGCGACGGATTACTGATGGATTTTTCCTCCGGTAAAAGTCAATAACTTTGTAGTGTGTGGAACTCCAACATGCTAGAACTAATAGACGATAAATATTACCTTATTCACGAGATCGTAAACGCCAGCACTGACATCGTTAAGGACTGATTCGGCCGAGAGCAACTGATCACAAGGAAGGATTGAGCTCAAGCTGTTGTTGTAAGGATCTTGTTGGAATCCTTGGAGCGCTGTGCATGTATCGCCCGCAAATCTGAATAATTTATAACGCTTTCAAGCCAATCGATATTCACTTACATTTTGCCAAAACGAAAGGGATTAAAACAAACTTACCGTGATAAGAAGAAGTAGGCCCCAAAGAACACCCAACATAGAACGGTTATTAACCAACACAACACGATAAATCTGCATTCGTTACAATTAGAAATCAACACCATATAATATGTTCCTTTTATCTCTTGTGAGAATATGTAGAAACCATCAGATTATGTCCAAAAGAGTTTTTGCGGAGAGAACGGAGGTTCCAACATATATCAAATAGGCACTACAACAAAATTGAGTTTATAGGATGCCGAAAGTGTTAAGTGTCCTAATAGAGTGCCTAATAGGACTTAATTTTAATGGACCAAAATATATAGCGTCCAATCTAAAAGTATTACAATAAGTTTATACGATGCCTTTAGACGTCATAACAAGTTTTAGGACCTTTTTTTTTTTTTAAATAGAGTGTTGTATAACCACAACTGTCCTACAAAAAGATGAATTTATAGGACATTTTTCAAAAATGTTCTATAAAATAGCTAATATGATAATTTATTCCAAAAAAATCCAAAAAAACTTCTTACGACATACAAAAGCATCCTATAAACTTTTTGTAACATTTTTAGATACTTGAACACTTTAAGCGTCCTAAAAAACTTTATCTTTGGTCCTATAAAATTAAGTCATAAGGCACTCTATTAGGACACTTGAACACTTGTAAACCTGATTTTGTTGTTGTGCGGGGTATAACGGAGTCATCTTTCTAAACTTACATGTGAAGAGCACGTCGAATTTTAATGACTCCAACAACTGCAAGACACAAAGAAACATCACTAGTCAATATAAGTGTTTTTATTTGATATAAGCCAAACGCATATAGACTTCAATAGGCGTAAACCACACCTGTTAAGGCGATCACAGCAACCAAATTCAGCGAGAAAATAACAGTACTTACAACGTACCTGCATTCATAAACACTAGCGTCCTTGAGCAACACAAAATAACAGAGTTGTAATAATCACCGCAACGAAATGGGCCTTTTTGGACGTCTTACCTCCTTGGACATCCTAATAGAATATTTAACTGGACTTCTAAGTTATGGGACAAATAACAATCATAATATACAACGACGTTACAATAAGTTGTTCGAATGAACAAGGACAACCAAACAAGTTTTATTAAGAACATGCACCATCTAATAAGACACAATAAATAAAAATAGTTTTTTTCTTTAACATTTGTACATTTTAAAAGTATCCTATAAAAAAAGCTAGCAGGACATTGTTCAAAAGTGTCATATAAACAGATAATAGAACATTTATTTCATGTGTCATATTAGGTTGTCCAAATTGTCAATAATATTTATTACGTCGTCCAACTTTGTCCTAACAACGTATTATAAGACCATCTTCAATGAACCCTCTATTTTACTTTCTATCTCTATTTTACTCTCTAAATCCTCTCCAATGAATTCTCTATTTTGCTCTCTAGAATAAAGAATTGAATGGTAACTCTCTATATATAGAGAGTTACTATTCACTATTCTCTATTTTTTTCTAAACTTTTGATAACTACAAAATAGTCCTTCAACTTTTTAGTACAAAATAGTCCTTCAACTTTTTAGTTCTTCACTTTTATTTTATTTGTTGTCTAATACCAATTTTAATAAACTAGAATTATATTTATCTTTAAGTTTTAAATTCAATTTAAATTATCCAACTAATATTTTGCTCGATATAGACAAATTAAGGACAAAGAAGCTCACTTTGCACTTCGGGATGCGTTAGTTAATCATTTATGGGAAAGATTTTCTAATTCGGATTAAATGCTTATGTATTTTAATTTTAGATGTGTATTGAAAATGTAACATTTTTATTTAATGAAATTGGTTTTGATAATTTAATGTGAAATTAAATATAAATTATAACGTCGTTAAAATAATATGATAAAGTTAATAAATATAAAGTTATTGTGAAAATAAAAAATATAGGGATACAATTTATAAAGTTAATAAATATAAGGGTGTTATTGAAAATATATGTAATCAAAATAAAAAAGAATATGCTTGGAATATTCTTTTTTAGAGAGCAAAATAGAGTAATACATTGAAGACCATATAACAAACTCTCTATTTTACTCTCTATTATAGAGAGGGTAAAACAGAGAAAGTCATTGGAGATGTCCTAAGTCGTATAAAATTCGAAAGCCTATTAGAATACTCTATTAAATATTAAAATATTAAAATACTCTATTAGGTCATATTAAATACTCTATTAGGTCGCACAACTAGGCTTATTAAAATTACCATTTTGTTGCATTGAAATATTATTGAGTCGGTCTACTTCTTTAGGTAGCAAACTTACAGAATACGAAGGCCAAGATCGATCTTATGCCGATTCTTTCTAGCTTGTCGTTGTATATCATCGGCGGTTGAGTCGAGCTGCCTTGAAGTGGACTCAAGGAACCGTGTAGTGCTAGCATCAACGTTGGTTCCTTGTAGGTTCGTTCGTGTTATCTTCATTGCTCCGGTGGTATTGTATATCGTCTCCGATGCCTCATCGGCTGTATCGATAATGATATCAATGATTGTATCGGCCCTCGAATGGAATTTCGCATTCCCTCCAAGTACTAACCCTGTTCCAACTCTGAAAAAGAGTATCAATGGGTTCAGTTCCCACAAGGTACAACCCTGTGATGCATGTTTGGTCTTGGCAAGTAATGTACAACCCCATGATGCATGAATGGGTTTGGTCTTGGCGAGTAAGGTACAACCCCATGATTCATGAATGGGTTTGGTCTTGGCGAGTAAGGTATAACCCCATGATGCATAACGCATGATGCATGAGTGGGTTTGGTCTTGGCAATTAGGTACAACCAATGATGCATGAGTGGGTTTGGTCTTGGCAAGTAAGGTACAACACCATGATGCATGAGTGGGTTTGGTCTTGACAAGTAATGTACAACACGATGATGCATGGATGGGTTTGGTGTTGGCAAGTAATGTACAACCCTGTGATGCAAGAAGGTATTGAAGGCTTACATGGCTAGGAGTGTGAAGAGAGCTGCAAGAAGAATGTGCCAAAGGTAATATTGCTTATGGCAGTGTGGTTTCTTCTTCTGTCTCTTCAGTTTCCTATTCCTTTTGCAACAAGTTGTTGCCACAAGGAATACTCCAAATACGACACCGCATAGAAGCCAAAGGGCCCCAAGCACATATCCTGCTATTCCTGTATACGCCGTTGACTGCAAAAAGGCACCCATAAAAAACTCAATATATTATTTATCAAAATGAAATAAATTATATATATTTTTTTTCAAAAAACCAAATTTTAAAATTTTTTAATTTGAAAAACCGATATTAATTTATCAAAATAAATAAGATGTTTTATTTTTTATTTTTTTGAGAGGGAATAAGATGTTTAAAAGTTAATTTATCAAAATATCGGTTGTATGTTGATTTGATAGGTAATTAAATGCATAATCATTTTAATATTTTTTTTTTGAACGGAGGAATTTTAAAAAACTAGCAAAAAGCTAGAAACAGAAACAATTACATACGAGTAATGGCAAGGGAAAGATTAGTAAGTCAACCAACCCAATTAATAGACAAATTGCTACTTTTATGAGCTATCCAAAAGTAAGCACGGGTTATGATGGGGTGGGGCAGAATCACGTTACTTGGCCCCGTTTTCATCCCGCTTTTTTAACTTTTGGGGATCTCGGTCCCTGATTTTGTAAGGAATCCATGGCCTCAACGGAACAGGCATACCGGGTTCCCAATGGAGCCATACCTAAAATCAATGTTATAAATATATTATAATGATTTACTCACACTCCAATAATGGATATTTGTAATGTCATATCCTCCTCTGTATTTTCTGAGGCTTTCCAAAGGATCGGGCCTAACTGTGTCATCTGATACAATAATAATAAATAACAACAATAAATACATTTGAATAATTGCTAAATACGTGTTAATGGACCTTGGTAAAATCTTCACTACTTCCATCGTTGTATTTTTATGCAATTACTGTTTTGAAGAATATATTTTTAGAAATATATACACTTTTAAGGATTTACTAGAAGCGTACTCACGCAATGCAGCGAGATACATCACGATTTTAATGTTTCATTTTATTTTTTGTTTTTTTGTCCATTTACAGTACGATTTTGGATGATTTTGAGAAAGTGATAATGTTTTTTTTTATAAATTTGTTTAATTTAGGCTTAATAATATAATGTTTTTTATATACAAAAATAAGTATTTTGTTAGAATTCAATGATTATCTTATATATTTTAATGACATATAGAAAAAATAACCAATTACATATTTAATAATATAATTAAAACAAATTTATAGTAATATAATATATTAATTAATAGTGATATATGGAAATGTCTGCATAAAAAGAAGGCTATACAAATACCAAATTGATGAATGTTAGAAGTCTGCAGTAGTGATATGTATCTTGTGCTTTGATATTTGTAAATTAAGAGATTTTTAAAATCTTTCATAAAATGATGGTACCTTATGCCTAATAATTTATATTTAAGAGTTTTTTATCCGTACTTTATAATATAGTACAGATATTTTCAAAATTTCTTATTAAAAGGGCCTTAATTCTTTAAATAAAAGTACATGTTTTACTGATTAATTAGATTTTTTTTGGGAAATTAATTAAACTAGCCATTTCAGAAAATCGGCTTTATCTCCTAACCAATCTCTCCGTCAATTTATTAAAATAGCCCATAAGTTCGTGAAAGGTGTTCGTATATACGAACACATCCCTAACTCTGATAAATTTGACATACGTTCGTAATATAGGTTCGTATTTCACGAACATAATATAGGTTCGTAATATAGGGGCCATAAATGTAACTTGTCTTTTATTTGAAACCAATATGTTCGTGCCCCACGAACATGATCCACGAACTAGGGCCAAAATTGTAAATATTTTGATAATTAGGTCAAAGTTGAGGGGTCATAATTGTAACTTTCCTTTAAATTGGAAATGTATGTTCGTGATACACGAACACTATATACGAACATGTGCCAAAATTGAAAATAATTTGATTAATGTTTTAAAGATGAGGAACCATAATTGTAACTTATAAATGTAAATTCCAAATCTTCGTAATACTCACATGATATATACGAACAAGGGGTCAAACTTGTAAATTCGGTATATTTGTATCACATATATATGAACAGGGGTTAAAATTATAAATTTGTAATATTTCTTTTTTCTCGTACAATTTATGATCAGGGGCCAAAAAGGTAAGTTTGAAATACGAACAGGGGCCATAAATGTAATTTTTTTAAACTGATTTAATTTCTCAGAAACATTTCACGAAGTTAATAAAAATTGTTGAGTTTTTAAATTATGTTCGTGAAATACGAACCTATATTACGAACATATGTCATTTATTAGACTTAGGGATGTGTTCGTATATACGAACACCTTTCACAAACTTATTGGTTATTTTATTAGGAGATAAAGCCGATTTTCTGAAATGACTAGTTTAATTAATTTCCCATTTTTTTTAATATTTTAGGTATATAATTTAATTTAGGACAAAAACAAATGCAAAGCAAAAGTGAAGTGACCTGGCTGAGAAGTGGTAGTAGGTTGTCCTTGAATATGAGAAAAGCTTAAAATCAAAAGCAAGATCGTCACTACCCATAATCTGCTCCATCTTCTTCCCATCTTTTTTTATTCTGCAATTTTTATTAGAATACATCAAAATTATGGTATGAACATATAACATTATTTTTTTATATATTATACTTGTAATATCTTACTTGATGTTAAAAATAATGTTTTTAATAGATATAAACAGTCCACGATAAAAATATAGTATGCAAAAATTGACGTTCTTCATTGTACATATTCCTTTGATGGTATGTTAAAATAATACCAATTTAAATAGAATGATGGTATAGCTGAAGGTTCAAACAAGAACGCTTTTATTACGTGTGATAATACATGTGAGGGGACCCGGTGGTGTGTGGATGTCTTGGCCCGCAATTTATGTCTTCCCAAAAGTCGTCTGCGTCTCTGATTTAGTATCATTCGTGATGGATTACGTACAATATGACATCAAATTAAAACACACCTATCACATTTGGTAATACACGTGATTCGGCCCACTAGTGCTACAGGTGACTTAGCTTGCAATCTATAGGTTGTGACAAAGGTCGTCCATGTCTCTGATGTAGTACCATATTTGATATGCTACAGTATCATATGTGATTGACTATAGTAAAAGGATGTTGTCGTTAATTTTTTTGTAAAATAAAGGTGTTCTCGTTTGAACTTTTCGCTAAGAGTATATTGCAACAAGGTGATATTAACTTTGATTTCATTTTTATTTTGTTAAAAAACAATGATTTAAATCTATTTGTTTTGGGAATCAAAATAGATCCAATACTATTTTGGGAATTAAATACTCGCACTTTATTTGGTTGTTGTATATCAATATTTTTATTAAAAAAACATTTTAAATATTTAACCAGTAAACACAATAACTAAAAGGGTGAATTTTGAAGCAAAAAACAATAATTATAATGCCTTCCAAGTTTGACAAAAAAATCCTTGGGTGCCTTTATGTTGGAAGCATTTAATGAAATCTCATCGTAAGTAAACCAACTATTTCTTGAATAGTAAAGATTAGGGGTGAGCAAGGAGTCCCAAATCCCGATATCGAACCGGTACCGTACTGTTACCGTACCGATCCCGGACCGTCCCATGTATTTCGGTACGGTAATCGGTTTCATGTTTTTCCTATAATCGGTAATCGGTTCGGTACTGATGGGGTACTAGTACCGAAAAATCATTAGTATTACCGGTACCGGTACCAAACCGGTACTGTACCGATCTAATTGATACAGTATTCGGTATCGAGTTTTCCACATTTTCGGTACGGTACCGGTAACGGTTCGGTATGGTACTCGTCCTATGCTCACCCCTAGTAAAGATTGAGTAGAAATTATTAAACCATACATTACATAGCAAACTTTACCATGGTTAGTTAAAAACCAAAGAGAAGCCATGCTTACGGACGGCTATCATTCAGCCGTAACAAAATTAATACTCTGTTTGTTTCTTTGAAAAAAATATCTTAATAACTCCCAAGTTTAAATCAGATTTTTTTATATTCATATTGTTAGGGTTTTTTTCTACTATTTAGAACATTTTAATTATTAAATACATCTAAAATAAGAAGTGGTCACCAAACTTCTTAAAACCTATTATTGTCGCCTGATCAGTTTATATGCTCTCCTTTCCTTCAAAATGTTTCCAAACGTTACAAAAACAAACAATCTTATTGATTCAAATTTCAGACTTCAGCACCAACTCTTATTAATCAACTCTTACTAATGAGAGTGAAATAAGATTTCAGACTTCAGAAAATAAGGTACTTCTGGAGGGAGGGAGAGAGAGAGAGAGCGATGAACTCACCGGAAAAAAGGTACTGAGTTTTCCAGCAGTTGACCGGAGAAGAAGCTTCAGGTGGTCGACGACTGTAACGCAAAAATAAACCAGAGGTCTTCTCTAAAGAGACGCCATGGATGATCAAAATATGTTGTTTAACGTTCCCCAGAAGCAATCACTTTTCTTGAAAAAGTTGATTTACTTCCTTTTATATACAAAATAGTCGAAAAATGGAAGCTCCAGAACTCCCTATTCAATTCAAATCATGCGTTCTACCAAGACAAAGATGCATGTCTATATATATATATATATATTATCTAGAAAGATAGAAAGTTGGGTGCTTTAAGACGTCAAGAAACAAGTAGGGGTCAAAGATTTTAAATTGTCAACAAAATACAATTGGGGAATATGAAATTTGACCCACGTTGTGTTATAATTATGGTGTTTATATTGTATTTTTATTGTTTGAGAGCATGAAGTGTTTGTGGGTATTGATATCCACCTCAAATGTGATTTCGTAAGAAACCCTCACTTGTCAAACACTCTTATTCTATGAAATTGCACCTAAAAAACCCAATTCATACGTGTAGTAAAATGAGGTTAACCCCATCAATTTAAAACATCTACTAAAAATTTAAGATGGGTTTAAAGCATTTTAATCATTAACATCGTTTTTTTATGTTAATATCCGTTACGAAATAACAACTTTTGATAACTAAGACATATATTAGAAGTTGTGACAAGACAATGGACATAACTTGTTAAAGTGAGGTTTTTTTTTTTAATTTTTTCTATGCATCTCCAACAACTATGCTAAAATAGAAAAAATTGGAATTTTAGCATTTTTGTTGATCCAACAGTTATGCTATCCTCTATGTTAAAATAGAGAAAAAAATGAAAGAGTATAAAAATCTCTAAATAGATAATTTTCTCCCAAAACTAATCATTACCTCCAAAAACAAACTTTTCTTCTCTCAACGAATATTTTAATAATATAATTAAATTAATTAAATATTTTAGTAAGATAATTAATACTAGAGTTGCTAAAATATAATAGTTGTTTGAGTTGGATGTAATTTTTTTTTAGATTTTTTGATTTCTTTTACTCTATTTTAGAAAAATTTTAGTATAGTTGTTGGAGATGCTCTAAGTTGCAATTCTAAGCCCCCCACAACACCCCCCCCCCCCCCCCCCAACCAACAAACACTTGGATCAATTTTCAAACTATAAGTTTTTGAACCAACTTGAGTGTACCTCAACTAATCCCATGAGATCCTAATGTTAAAGCAAGTTTTTTTTTTCTACTTTCTCCTAGTTAAAGTCATAAGTTGCAATTCCAACCCCCCCCCCCCTCCAAACACGTGCACCAATTTTCAAATGAAGGTGTTCGGACCAACTTGAGTGTACCTCGACTAATCTCATCAGACCCTAAATAAACAACTAAGAAAATTCTCAGTAAGCTTGAAGATACTTAAACTAACGATCCATAAGGATGAGCTTCAACGCCTGGGTTTTATTTGTCAATTAAGTTAGCGACCTATATATGGAATTATGGATCTCGCCCACATCACGATGGTGTAATTTTTTATACAAAATAATAATTTATTTTCCAAATAAAATATTCTAACTATATCTTTTAACAATTACGGTGGATAAGTATTGTTGTATAGATTTCGGGTTTTTTTTTACTATTTAAAATACTAATTATGCAAAATAAGGAGCCGTTTACCAAATACTTATTAGGATAACCACTTACCAAGTTATATTACTTGACCGGACGAATATAGCAAGAACCAATAATTTTACCCGGTAAGAACGAATACAAGGACCGAGAGTCTTACCCGGTAAGTTAGAGCGACGACTCTTGCCATGGTTAGCGCTTACAGCGTAAATTGTTGCATAGGGAACCCATTTGGTTGACTAAAATCTTATCCGGTAAACAAGTGATAGTGTTGAACTTTACCGGTAATCGCTTACCGGGTAAGCGTTTGGTAAATGGCTCCTAAGATGTGTTAGTTGTTAATTCCAGATTCAAGCAAGATTATCAATCAAGATCTCAAGATTAAGCACACGATAGAGAGAGAATCTAGAGAGAGAAAGTCATATGTGTATTGATGTAATATATCTCACAAGGTTACAAGCTTAACAACTATGACTCTCTCAAACAAGCTTACTTAAACAAAAGACTAGAAAGCAAAACATTATAAATGGTCAAACAAGCCTTGACCTCAATATAAGTCAACATACAAAGTCAACAAATGATCTAAACTATGCAATAACAATCTCCCCCTTTTAGATCAATTTGTGATACTTCATCTGTCCCATCTTCCTGTAGTAGTTCTTCTTATCCCCAAGAATGATTCAAACCTTCTGATTCCTCTTCTGAACTCAATCCGATCATCAATGGCTTCAAGAATTCTCAGCATTACAAGCTTTACTCTTCTGGGCCAATGATCTTCACCAATCTGTCTTGGTCTTTCACTTTCTTTATACCTGGAGTCAAGCTGCAGTCTAATTACTTTGAGAGTTCCATCAGAGAACTTAGAAATCTCAGAAACTTTGAAGAACTTCTTCTCATTCTCATTGTTCTTGTAGACCACCCCAACTCAAGTTCTTCAAGCATTGTGAAAATATCATAGTTATCAATGTCAGATAAGGTCAGATTTGGCTTGATCATGTTGACCTTCTTCTGATTGGTTTCAATGCCTAACTGAAAATCATAACACTAGGTATAGAAGATATGTCTCCTCATGAATCTTTTTATAGCTTCCAGTGCAAAGATAATTTTCTCCCTCCTTATGACCATATTTCTGAAGTGATGGTATAGATATTTGATAGCGGTAAATCGTATAGGTCCACAAAGTGGCCACTATGTTGCCACAGTGGCGGTGCAAGTGCACACCGGACACTATGATCGCTATAAGTAATAAAGTGGTAAAAATACTGAGATCGTATCCACAGGGATCAGACTTCAAAGTTTCGAGTAGTAGGTCAAGAATATAATGGTTTCAATTAGAGAAGAAGAAAATATCTTTGAGCGAGATTGATGCTTTTAACAATTAACAAATAATTTAAAGAAAAGGGAGGATGTGGGTACAAGCATTAACTAAGACTGATGTAGTAACAACTTGGTCAGAAACAAAATGACACACGACAGCCTTAAAAACCTTTTTCTCTCGAAAATAAGTTTCCTCGGAACGTGGCCACGTTGCACCCACTTTGTCACGACGTTGGCCAACTCAAGACTTGCCGATTTAACTAAGTAAACCTCTAAGGATTTCAGTTCCACCAGTATAGATATAGACGCCCAAATCTCTTTGTGACACCCATATCGACCGACATTTGAACCTTAGTTAAAATCATGCAAAAACCCGTATCTCTACGTGGTTATAAAAGACTTTCTCAAATCTTCTTTACATCACTCAAGCCGTATTTCGGATCTGCCCCTCTCGAGGTCTAAGATCTAATATTAACACTAACAAGTGATCGACTTGTCCGCGTTGAGTTGAAGTCCCGACTCGAGTGACCAAGTCTAAGAGTTAGCAAAGATGGCAACACCCAAGTGTTGCCTACTAGTCTTAGCCTTGGCTCATACCCACACCCAAAGGGGTGCTTAACTCATAATACAAGTAAAAGACATGAAGGAAGGAGATAACATAAACTTAAATTGCATAAATGAAACTTAAAAGTTGCTGCCAACGTGGCGACAACGTAACCACTTTGAGCTGGAAATTAAATACTAGAAAACAAGTTACAACTACAATTACAACTACAACTACAACTATCTAAGAGAAAAAAAAGAAAGAACAATAGCTGAATTATGCTACATGTTGTAGCTCTCTTCAAATGACATCCATGACTTCAATTTATAGTGGAAGATGAAAAAGGTGGTGGAGGATTTTACCCACAAAACCTTTCAATAAGTTCAAGCATTCTTTGACCCAAAGGCTCCTTGCCTTTTTCATCTATTTTCTCATGAAAGCTCATCTTTTGCTTTATCTCATTTAGTCTTTTAGGTAGGCATTTTTGGCATTGATATCTTTCCACCAACTTTTTGCTTTTATCCTTTGTCTTCTCTTCTTCCCATTGGTTTCTAAAGCTTAGCCTTTAAGAAAGCCTTTATCCAGCTGAAATGGACATAAAAATACATGCAAAATATGATGTTTTTCAGCTGTCCTCAGATTTACAACGTTCACCAACGTGGCGACAAAGTGGCCACTTTCTGCAGTCCAACATTTAGCCCAAAAATGATGCTTTCAACCATCAAAACACAAAATTTTATCCTCAACACCTCCAAATGAAAATAAATAAATAAATAAAAGAAACATGAACACGTAAAGGGAAAACACACACTAAAATTAAAGAAAAACACACACAAACAATGTGTAAATAACACTCAAAATGAGAGTTATCACACCCCCAAACTTAACTTGTTACTTGTCCCCAAGTAACTAAAAGAACATAATTAAAAACAAATGAAGTTACAAAAACACAAGAAGACTAAGTATCACAAAAGGGATCTTCTATTTTTCTTTCTTTCTTTCTTTCTTTTTTTCATTTTTTTTATTTGCATCCCAAATCCTTTTGATTAAAAATATCCATAGTTTTTCCTAATGTTCCACTATATTCTTTTTATTGCAATTTAATTTCCATAGGCTAAGCTATAATTCACCCATCTTATGATAATTAACTTTGCAAAATTAGATCCACGGGACTTTGAAGGGTTTGTGTTTAAGGCTTCTCACTTATTCCTTACATTTTTCATCTTCCCCCAAACTTGTCTTCTTCTTGTTTTTTTTTTGGTTACACAACAAAAAAGGTCTCGCATGTATTTGATGTGTTTTGCCCAACTTTTTCACCTCAACGTGTCAAACTCGGCTATTTGCATTATTTATTTTCTTTATCCTTCCAATCTTTCGAAGGATTTAGCCCTTTTTTTTTCAACACTTGAGTTTACTCCCCCAAACTTAAAATACTCAATGTCTTCACTATGGAGGGAGTAATAACTAGTAAGACTCAACGGCTTGGGTAAGGCAACAAAGGAAAAGTGTATCGGCCAAGTGTTTAAGAAAAATGGCCCGTGTCCTTTCTAAGATTTCAAAGTATAATCAATATGGATACCGGGGAATTGGTTGCTTAGTTCTAGAAATCTGCTAATAGTAGATAAATTATTCAAACTATGAAACTTCAAATCTAAGGATATAAGATGCATGAGACTTTTTTTTATAAATCCCCAAAAAAAATTTGATACTAGTAAAAAAAAAAAAAGAAAAAAGAAAAGAACGGACTCAAATCACACACACAAAAATGTAAAATAAAAGACACAAATTTGGAGATGAGAGTAAGAAAAAAAATTTGCATCAAGGTTATGTTGGATGAGGTTCACTACCCCACGAGTGCATCTTCAAGAAGTGGTGTGGTTTTAATATAATAATCACCTCCACCATACCAAAGCTTCATGCAACAACTCCATCACCCAAATAACACGATCTATGCAAAATTTCCGAACTTTTGATCATACAAATCCTCCCAACGATTTGTTTTGCAACCACCGTAGGATCATTGTTGTCACAAAAAGAAGGTTGCACAACATGAGCAAAAATCATTGAATTAGGAATTTTAGCATCTTGAAGCACCTCTTCACTATTGGAAAGTAAAGAAGGCTTGCTCATGTGCTCGAAATTTGCCTCAAAAATCTCCAACTCTTTCTTTTCATCACTCTCATCCTTACCAACACATTTTAATTTTTCGCTATCACTTGGTAAGGGACCTTGACTTTGATTTTTCAACTCGTCGACTAGTTGTCCCATCTTAGTATTCAAGGCTTCAAAAGAGGACGTGAAATTTCCCAAAAATGTTGTAAAAAAATTCCATTAAGCTTGGGGAAAAAGTTTCAAAAGAGTGAGATGGTTCGGGTTGTTCAAAATAATTTTCGGGCGTGTAGTTAGGAACAAAGGACGTGAATCCATAGAGAGGATCACTCCCTTGAAAATCACACGAGTAATCAAAATTCTCCTCCCATGATTGGTCGAGTGTATTTATAAACGTGTCATTCCAATCTTGATAGGGAGCTGAAAATGAGGTGTAGGTGCCATCATCTTGAATATTTGCCAAAAAATTAGGATGTTGTTCCCATGAATAATCGAAAGTATTATAATACGAGCCATCCCAATTAAAACCTTCCATTATGGTGAAAGAAAAACCAATGAAAAACTCAAGCTATAACTCAAGAAACTCTGGAAATACGCCAATCCCCGGCAACGACGCCAAAAACTTGATAGCGGTAAATCGTATAGGTCCACAAAGTGGACACTATGTTGCCACAGTGGCGGTGCAAGTGCACACCGGACACTATGATCGCTATAAGTAATAAAGTGGTAAAAATATCGAGATCGTATCCACAGGGATCAGACTTCAAAGTTTCGAGTAGTAGGTCAAGAATATAATGGTTTCAATTAGAGAGGAAGAAAATATATTTGAGCGAGATTGATGCTTTTAACAATTAACAAATAACTTAAAGAAAAGGGAGGATGTGGGTACAAGCATTAACTAAGACTGATGTAGTAACAACTTGGTCAGAAACAAAATGACACACGACAGCCTTAAAAACCTTTTTCTCTCGAAAATAAGTTTCCTCGGAACGTGGCCACGTTGCACCCACTTTGTCACCACGTTGGCCAACTCAAGACTTGCCGATTTAACTAAGTAAACCTCTAAGGATTTCAGTTCCACCAGTATAGATATAGATGCCCAAATCTCTTTGTGACACCCATATCGACCGACATTTGAACCTTAGTTAAAATCATGCAAAAACCCGTATCTCTACGTGGTTATAAAAGACTTTCTCAAATCTTCTTTGCATCACTCAAGCCATATTTCGGATCTGCCCCTCTCGAGGTCTAAGATCTAATATTAACACTAACAAATGATCGGCTTGTCCGCGTTGAGTTGAAGTCCCGACTCGAGTGACCAAGTCTAAGAGTTAGCAAAGATGGAAACACCCAAGTATTGCCTACTAGTCTTAGCCTTGGCTCATACCCACACCCAAAGGGGTGCTTAGCTCATAATACAAGTAAAAGACATGAAGGAAGGAGAGAACATAAACTTAAATTGCATAAATGAAACTTAAAAGTTGCTGCCAACGTGGCGACAACGTGGCCACTTTGAGCTGGAAATTAAATACTAGAAAATAAGTTACAACTACAATTACAACTACAACTACAACTATCTAAGAGAAAAAAAAGAAAGAACAATAGCTGAATTATGCTACATGTTGGAGCTCTCTTCAAATGACATCCATGACTTCAATTTATAGTGGAAGATGAAAAAGGTGGTGGAGGATTTTACCCACAAAACCTTTCAATGAGTTCAAGCATTCTTTGACCCAAAGGCTCCTTGCCTTTTTCATCTATTTTCTCATGAAAGCTCATCTTTTGCTTTATCTCATTTAGGCTTTTAGGTAAGAATTTTTGGCATTGATATCTTTCCACCAACTTTTTGCTTTTATCCTTTGTCTTCTCTTCATCCCATTGGTTTCTAAAGCTTAGCCTTTAAGAAAGCCTTTATGCAGCTGAAATGGACATAAAAATACATGCAAAATATGATGTTTTTCAACTGTCCTCGGATTTACAACGTTCACCAACGTGGCGACAAAGTGGCCACTTTCTGCAGTCCAACATTTAGCCCAAAAATGATGCTTTCAACCATCAAAACATAAACTTTTATCCTCAACACCTCCAAATGAAAATAAATAAATAAATAAAAGAAACATGAACACGTAAAGGGAAAACACACACTAAAATTAAAGAAAAACACACACAAACAATGTGTAAATAACACTCAAAATGAGAGTTATCAATATTCAAGATCATCCACATTCAGAAAGCAAAAATCAGCTTTAGTGAATCTGCATTCGGTCAAGTCTCTTCTTTGAACAAAGAATTCAGGATACCAAATGTGCATGAACTTCTTAAATTTGATTTCTCTGACTGTGACAATACCAGATTTGTTCTTCACAATACGTTCTGTCTGTCTTAGCCAGTTCATCATATTGGCATATTCTTCCTGATATTCTTTCGGTTGATTCTGAACACCCAAAACTTTGTACTTATCCATTGGTCTCACTTTGTGAACAAAAATCCTCTTCATCTGCTCCTCCAAAAATGGAACTCTGAGAGCATGTCTCATGTTCCTGATTTCAGCTTCTATAGGCACAATAGGTGCTTTAGGAACATTTGAAGGGTCTGCCTCTTCTTCAGGTATAATGGGAACATGAACACCTTCATCATCTGGTTTTTCACCCTCACCTTCATTTAGGACATCTTGAACAGATTGGACATTATGATCTGGCTTTGAATCTGTTGAACATCTTGCACTAGGCTAGGAATTCTTACTGGACTTGGCATGCTTTGACTTTCATGAGTTTCAGAAGTTTCAGAAAAGTTGAATTCTTTAAAGGTCAGGATGACAGGAGCTTCATTTGTGATTTCAGGAAGGTCATTATAGATAAGACTAAGCTGAATGTCCTCAGGAGTTCCTAGTAAAGTATCCAGGATATTAGCTTCATCATCTGGAATATCATCATCAGAATCATCCATTAAATTCTCTTTCTCCTCCTCGTTTACTTTCCAGAACTGTTCATACTTTTCATTAGCATCTTCCCCATAATCTGAAGATAGATCAATTATGTCCACCGCATTCATTCCTGTAATCTCAAATATCTCTGCTCTTGTAGCAACCTTAGGCTTTTCAACCTTTGGTTCTACTTCTGGATTAACATAGAGAATAATTTCCCTACATTCCCTTTGATCATTCATCTCATTTCCTTGATCAGTGTTTTCTCTGTCAACATTCTCCTCAGATTCCACAGTTATAACCACATCATCAACATTTTGTTTCTCCCTCATCTCCCCCTCATGGTAATGATATGGATCATGATCATGCCTTGGCTTAGAAACAGATGTCTGGGCTTTGCATGATGTTTGCACTACCTGTTTAAGATCAGAGATAGCATGCAAAACATCAGCTTTGAAAGAATTAAACTCTATGGCACTAACCACATCTGCTGGTTGCACATATTGTGGTGGTTGTGATTGATGGTAGGATTGCAGAAGTGAAAGAAGATCTGCATCTTGTTGATTGTCCGGACTTGGGATAAGAGTTTAGAAAATAACAAGGATTTAAGCTCATCAATAGACAAATCAACAGGTTGAGTAGTTTGTGGTGGTTGTTGAACTGGTTGATTTGGATCAGGGGAGTCAAAATCAAAAACCAACTCCTTATATAGTAACTTTGTGTTACTCAGTGACTTTGTGTCACTGACAGGCATTCCAAACTGACTCATTTGATGATTCAGGGTTACCGTTTATACTTATTTGAATCTGCAAAGATTGAAATAATCACTTTCTCCATTTGGAGAGACTGCTCTTATTTCCACACAGGGATCTATACATGAAGACAATGCTTAATTGATGTCTATACAAAAAGGGGAAGATTGTTTTGCTATGTTTTGATGATGATGATTCTCACCACTCATCAAAAAGGGGGAGAATAATCAAAAAGGGAGAATACAAGAAGAATTTTTGACTGAAGATTTCAAAGATGTCAAAGTGACTGAACTTCTTATTCGATTCATCAAAAGTATGATTGAAGATGATCGTCAGAAGGACACTTCATTTAAAGAAAGAGAAAGATGAAGACTGTGTAAAGCTACAAGTTTTGAAGCTGTCAACGTCATATCAGATACAGTTTTCAAGAAAAGTAAAGACCCGAAGATTATTGCCAATTTTTTTTTAATCTTGAATCCAAAGGGGGAGATTGTTGAATCAAATAATTGTATTCAAGATTAAAGTTAACAAAGGGTCTAAGTTGTAATAGTGTTTAATACCTTAGGGGGTATTTTAGCAAATAGTTAATAATAATTAGGTCATGTTGACCTAGGTATAAATAGGTTTTGTTTTATTAGGTTTTAGGTTAATCCTCATAATTATTGTAGAGGTAGCCGTATATTATATCTGTATTCGTACGCATCAAGGTACCAAGAACACACACCTGTTTTATCTGATTAATCAAGAGATCGTGGTATGTTATTCTAATTTATTCATCTTTTGATCTGTATTGTGTTGTGTGATTGTTTATCAACTAGTTATCTGGGTTTAACAGAACCTGTTTTCAATTTAAGATTATATACAATGGATTAGTTTTTGAAATCCTAATACGAATATCAAGTTATAATCGAGAATCAAACAACTTGTTTCAGTCCAAGATTCAAAATGACAGGGTTCGGTTCGATAAGGGTTTACGAAAGATGAACAGTCACACGAATCAAAACCCTAAAAATCGAAGAATCAAGAATCTGTAAACAAATACAAACACAAACAAATATAAAAGAACAAACATACAAACATTAAAAATCAAAAACCTACACTAAATCGAATGATTTTGAGACAAAATCTGAAAAAAAAAACGCAATATGAACTTCGAGAGAAAAAAGTCTAAGTGATGAAAGTCACAAAGATAGTCTGAGACAAGTGAGTAAAGAGTCGTGAAAACCAGTATATATACTCAAGAATGCGGTTGACACGTGGCATTAGGGCTGACAATGGGTAAGGGTAAACCCGTTACCCGTTATGTTTCGACCCGTTGGATAAGGGTATGGATGAAGAAAATTTTATCCATTTATCCACTTATCCATTACCCGTTTACCCGAAATTTTAGTGGGTAGGATATGGATAAACGGTTTTTCGTTATCCATTACCCGTTACCCGTTACAATATAATATATATATATGTATGTATAATTAGATAAAATTAAATATTAGTGTATATATACATAATTATATTAAGTTAATTATTAATATTTTTTTAATAATGTTGTTGTACATTAACGTGTACTTTAATTTATTTTTATATTTATCGAGTAAAAGAATTTATGCTGATTAAATGAGAAACAAGACGAATTTAGAAAATAAATACAACGAAAAGTGTTAGTCTTACACATTTTAAATTTTTTAAAAATATTATACTATGCATTATATTTAGAGTAATTAAATGTTTACTACAAAAAATTAGATATAAAATAATAACTATATTTATGAACTTATGTTTTACTTATATGTTTGAGGTTTAACAATATCAATTGTAGTCCAAAATGAAAATTGTTTTTACCATTTATCCATTACCCGTTTTGTTACCCGCTACTTTTAATGGGTAGGATAGGATACGGATAAGGGTTTTATGAGATGGATAATTACCCGTTTCGTTACCCACTATTTTAAATGGATTGGATAACGGATTAACCCTTACCCTACCCGTTGCCAGCCCTACGTGGCATGATTTGATTGGATGCCTCACTTGTCGCAAACCGAAGAAGGAAGGAACTTGTCACAAATGGTGACAAGTTGTGTGTGCACTTGGCGCTAGACACTATTTGCGTTAAGTGTTGTGATGGAAAGAAGTCGCAAGCTTCGCTTTGCGCGTTCTCAGAACTCGCAGACTGAAGGTTGCACGTTCTTCACTTGGCGCAACCTTTGGTTTGCATCAAGTAAGAACTCCCAGACCAAATCATGCATGTTCTTCACTTTTCGCAACCTTTGGTTTGCATCAAGCTAGAACTCCCAGACCAAAGCATGCGTGTTCTTCACTTTTCACAACCTTTGGTTTGTGTCAAGCTAGAACTCGCAAACCATGTCTTGCGCATTCTGATACATAGAAAAATTTTGACATTTTCAAAAATAGAAGCTTTTCACAAATAACTTCCAACTTTCCAAAAATAGCAACTTTCAATAAAATCTTTTTAAGCACAAAACTCAATATCACTCTCTTGAAAAAACTTTCAGATTTCAAAACATTTTAACACAAACACACACACATACTTACAGACATAAACATTATGATCCCCCTTGAAGTGTGCACATATTTTGTATACTCCCCCTTGAATATTGCATTCAGCTCAACATACTGAAGTATGAGTCCTGATCTGACTTGATCAGAAGTCAATGTCCATGATATTAATTGATATGATATCAAGAAAACTTTCAGACCTACAAAACAGATTAAAATTGGGTCCTCATAGAACATGAGTCCATATTTTTAGTTGTATCAGACTTAAGAAATATGAATGAACCAAAACACCAATACAAACAAACTTAGAACACACTTCCCCTCAACATCAGATAGGATACTATAGTTATGCATTCAGGTTCAACATTCCAAGTTTACTGACTAAGAAATTGATTCTCTTCTCATTAAGAGGTTTTGTGAATAAGTCAGCAACCTCAAAATATGTTGACACAAAATGCATCTCTATAGAACCTTTTTCAATATGGTCCTTAATGAAATGATACCTGATGTCTATGTGTTTGGATTTAGAGTGTTGCACCGGATTTGTCGTGATAGAAAATGCACCTTTTGAATCGCAGTAGATGGGAACTTTATTTAGAGTATATCCATAGTCTTTAAGTTGAGTCTTCATCCACATCATTTGTGAGCAACAATTAGCAGCTGCTACATATTCTACCTCAGCTATAGATGTGGAAACAAATTTTTGTTTCTTAGAAGATCAAGTCACCAACTTTTCCCCCAAGAACTGACAGGCTCCGGATGTGCTTTTTCTATCCAATTTGTTTTCTACATGATCTGCATCTATATAGGCAATCAGTTCAAAACAAGAATCTTTTGGATACCAAAGGCCCAGATTTGGTGTGCCTTTGAGATATCTGAATATTCTTTTCACTGCAGCTAAATGAAATTCTTTTGGATTGGCCTGATACTGTGCACAAAAGCAAGTAGCAAACATTATATCTGGTCTACTTGATGTCAGATAAAGAAGAGATCCAATAATGCTTCTGTAAGTCCGTTGATCAACTGATTTTCCAGAGATATCAGCATCCAACAAACTTCCAGATTGCATGGGAGTCTTCATAGGTGTTGAATCAGTCATATTAGTTTTCTTTAACATTTCTTTAATGTGTTTTGACTGGTTAATGAAAATCCCATCCAGGGTTTGTTTGACTTTCAAACCTAAGAAAAAGTTCAATTCACCCATCATTGACATCTGAAACCTACTCTTCATGATGTCTTGGAATTCATCACAAAGTTTTGGATTCGTAGAACCAAAAATAATATCGTCAACGTAAATTTGTACAAGTATCAAATCCTCACATTTATTTTTCAAAAATAAAGTGGTGTCGATGGTACCTTTTTGGAAGCCAAACTTAGAAAGATAGATGTTAGAGTCTCATACCATGCGCGAGGTGCTTGTTTTAATCCGTAGAGAGCTTTATCAAGCACGTACACATGATCTGGATACTTTGGATCAACAAAACCTTCTGGTTGACTTACATATACCTCTTCATGAAGAATACTGTTCAGGAATGCCGATTTCACATCCATCTGGTATACATTGATATTTTTATGTGCAACATATGCAAGAAAAATCCTGATGGCTTCAATCCTGGATACAGGTAGGTTTCATCATAATTTATACCTTCTTGCTGATTATATAATCTTTTGCAACAAGTCGTGCCTTGTTTCTGACAATAATCCCTTCCTCATATTTCTTGTTCCGAAATACCCATTTTGTACCAACAATGGTCTTGTCTTTTGGTGTAGGTACTAATCTCCATACTTCATTCCTTTAAACTCATTTAGCTCGTCTTGCATTTCATTTATCCAATCTGGATTTTTAAGTGCTTCAGACGGCTTTTTCGACTCCATGCTGCTTAGAAAATTTACAAACATGCAATAGTTTGCAGATGCAATTGTAGATCTGGTAGACACCTTGACATTCAGATCACCAATGATATTTTCAGGAGGATGTGCCTTTGTGCATCTGTGAATGCTTGGTAGTAGGTTAATATCATCCTGATTGTTTGTCTCATCAAACTCATCGTGTACTGCAGGAAATTCAGTTTCTTTCTCTACTGGATAAGGTGCAATTGGTGATGAAATAGCTTCTTCAGTTTCAGTTTATGATGGAAGTTCTCCAAACACAGCAGATGTTGAATTTGGTTTATCTAACGGTGAAAGCAGATCACACGAGTTGTCTGGTGTAGTATGTTCAGAAACATCTTGAGCTTGACTTGTTGAAGCTTCACCGATAACTTCAGATGGTCCTGAGAAATCTGCACTTGTGGTAGGTGTGTTAGTGTTTAATAAATTTTCTTGTTTGTTATCTTCAACAATAATGTCATTAAAAGCATCTCAGAATAACAAATCAAGATCAGATTCAGATAGGGTAGTAGAAATCTTATTCTGGTTTAGCTCTGGTTCTACATTGTTTGATGTAGAAGCTTTATGAGTAGGTGCGAGTCTTGAACTATTGTGTTCAGAAGTCCTCGTCTTTGATTCGTCAAATGATACATTGATGCTCTCAATCACAGTCTTTGTTCTTGTATTATAAACTCTGTATGCCTTGGATTGAAGTGAATATCCAATGAATACTCCTTCATCAGCTTTTGGTTGAAACTTGGATAGGTTATCTCTATCGTTCAACACGTATCATCTGCAGACAAACAAATGGAAAATTTTAACCGTAGGCTTACGAACATTAATAATCTCATAAGAAGTTTTATTGAAATGCCTATTTATGATGGTCCTGTTTTGTGTGAAGTATGCAGTTGCTACTGCTTCAGCCCAAAGAAACAAAGGTAGATCAGAATAGACAGGCATTATACGAGCTGCTTCTACCAACGTTATGTTCTTCCTTTCAACAACACCATTCTGCTGAGGTGTACTCATTGCAGCCGAAAAGTTGTGAGAGATTCCAACAGAATCAAGATAACTCTAAAGAGTTGCATTCTTGAACTCAGTCCTATTGTCACTCCTTAACTGTTGAACTTGGCTTTGTAGAAGAACTTGAATTCTTTTGATGAATTTGATTATCAGATCTGGAGCTTCCGACTTTTTCCTTAAGAACTCTGGCCAAGTATATCGTGAATATTCGTCAATCATCACCAAGATATACTTTTTGCCATTAATAGACTATGTTCTCATTGGCCCACAGAGATCCATATGAATAATCTCAAGAGGTCTTGAAAAACTTGATAACATCTTCAGCTTATGAGAACTCTTTTTCCTCTTGCCCTTTTCACACGCAGGACAAAGTGAGTCTTGTTCCATCTTTAGTTCTGGTAGACCAGTGACCTGATTCTGTGTTCTAAGCTTCTTCAAGTCTCTGAAATGCTGATGAGATAATCTTCGATGCCATAACCAACTTTCATCTGATGAAGTCTTAGAGATAAGACAAACTGGCTTTGAAGCTTTCAGAGTTGGAAAATGAACACCATATAATAATCCCATTCTTCCAGCTTTAATCAATAGTGCTCCACTCTGATCTTTGACGTAACAGAAATTTTCATCAAACTCGACTTTACACTTCTTTTCTGTAAACTGGCTGATAGAGAATAGATTGTAAGCTAATCCCTCCACATACAGAACTTTGGATATAGAAATCACACTGTTTTTGATAACACTGTATCCTATGACGTAGCCTTTCATCTCATTACCAAAGTTGACTAAACCTGCATAATGATTTACATAGTCGAATAACAGGTGCTTATGTCCTGTCATGTGTCTTAATGCACCAGAATCTATGATCCATACATGACAAGCCTGCAAGCAACAACCACTTCAATTTAGGTACCCATATGAATATGGGTCCTTTCTTGTTAGTCTCTTTAAGCTTTTTCAAATCAGTTGACGACCCTTTTATTCGCCATTCAAACTTGGGTTCTTTCGATAAAATTTGTGCTTTAAGTTCTGACTTTGGAATCCACTTCCACACAAATTTTATGTCAACTAATTTGTTCATTTTCAAATCATTACTTTTCTTTTGAAATGAATAAAATTCAACTTTACGGTTAACAGTAGAATGAGCAGAAATTTTCTTGTTCGCAAACTGGACATATTTTCTTTTCTTGGAGAACTTTGGTTTCAAAGAAAACGAACTATCATGACAGTTTGAGCATCGTAATTTTGTAGTAGCTTGTGTCAACCACTCATTTCGAGAAAGAGTTTGTGTTTTATTCAAACAACGTTGACAAGCATTATTACAAACATTTACTATGCTATTACATTCAGACTCTCAGAAACTTTCATCTTCCTTTCCACCTTCATCTTCCATCCATTCTTTGAATCATCCTTCTTCACTTTGTTATCTGAAGAACAAGCAACATTAGAATAATTGAAAGTGAACTTTTCTCAACGGATATGGGTCTCCCCCATTGTCGGCTAACAACATTTTAAATATAATGACGTTTTACTTTATTGTCATTGGGATTATGTGGTTGACCGTAGATAAGGAACTTAGTATTGGATCTCCCTCCACGTATGTTAAGGTTTGAATGAAATACGTCCTCCTCATGTTTTCATAATTGGTTCCCTTCAATTTATGGTCGCGTGAGTATTGGGCCTAGCGTCCGTGTTTTTGGTAACATATTGTACATGTGGGTTTTAACCATGTTGTGTGGGTTGAGTATTTTACCCCACCCGTGTTTGGGTGTTTTGAGATGCAATGTTTTATCTACGTTTCTTAAATTGGGAGTCAATCCCCGTTCTCTTTTCGAGTGAGTTTTAGGTTGCATCATTTTATAAAGAATGTTTTGTAGTGGGGTGTCCACCTTTGAAAAATGCATGAAATTGGGAAAGAGTCTTTTTCGAGTTTAAAGTAAATCATTTAAAAGATTATGATTTTTAGTTGGGGTTCATTCATTTAAAGATATATTTGTTCATGTAAAACTCTTGGACTCACTAGGCGTTAGCCTAACCTTTTTATTTGTCGGCATGTGCAACAGGCTTCGTTGGGGAATAGTTCTAGTGACACTATGAAGAGAGAAGTGCTAGTTGTGTTCTCGTGAGGTGAGTAGCTTGGTGAAGTCTTCCGCGTTAGCTAATGACGAGCAACTTGTATTGGGGATATGTAGCATCCGACTTCGGTTTAGTCCTTTTATCTTGTTGGAGTTTATATTTTTTGAGGTTAACTATAGAATTCTTTATTGAGGTGTATTGAGTTTTGAATAGTAAGAGGAAGTTTTGTCCCTCATTTGATGTTATATTGAAATTTTAAATTAGTTTCTCTTACCAAATTTGAGGGTGTTAGAAGTTGGTATCAGAACTTAAGTTTGAGAGAATTAGGTGTTGATTTTGGATGCCTAGACTCAAACTAGTGTCCTTTTAAGTGATTGAGAGAGAGGATTGCACCGTTAGGCACCTTAAGATAGGATAATTTGAGGTTGATGGAGTCGCTAGAAACGGGAAACACATCGAGGGTAACAAGGATGACCATGTACAATACGTTCATAATTGCACCTGACCAGTATTATGGTGAACCTACTAGTTACATGTGTATACTCGGAGTAATTTGATGCGTCGATCGTTGGGTTAGTACAGAAGTTTCTAATTGGGTAACTATAAGAAGAGGTTGATGATTTTAGCATTCGTCGCTTAGAGCGACAGTAAGCATGATGAATGAATTGAGTGGACCGTTTCAGGTTGGAATTATTGGTTGGATTAGAACCATAGACTTATGGGATCGACACTATTCGCGGAGTAATTAGGAGGTGAACCGATGAAATCCTCGAGTATTGCCTTAAGATATTTGAGCATCTAGATGATGATAGTGTGCCTAGGAAATTGAGGAGCGTGGTTTCGAGGCGTTGAGTGTCGTTTAAATTCATACATGAAATTTATTTCTAAAATGAATTGCATCAATTATTTTTCATGTTTCCAAATCATCATGTGGAATTACATTATGAAATTTTGGAAAGATGTTTAGCACACACAAAGTTTTAAACCATGATTTTAAATATGCATAAACCTACTTGATTGCATGAGGTTGCAAACTTTGTTGAGACTTTCTTTGTCATCATTTTTGTCTAACGCTATTTTCGGATATTGTGATGTTTGTATTTTGACGTTGTGTAGAGTCTTGGACAAGTAACTACGGCTTATGACCTTAACATTGGATCTCCTCCACATATGTTAAGGCCTTGGATGAAGAGTTGCCTTCCACTATTTTAGTGTTTGAGTTTTCTTGGGAATTATATTCCGTGTGAGTTTTATTAACTTTTATGGAGGATTATTTTACGACGTTTGCGAAGCATGGGTGAACCTTGAAATGCGTAGACTAAGTTCTTTGCGTGCGTTGGTTTATGGGTTATTGAGAAATTTATTTCATGAGAGTTTTGTTGGGGTATGTCACCCCATGTGCTATTTTGGGAGTTTTAATGTCGTGTGGGTTCAATTTTGTGTTTTATACAAGTATAGCTCGTCGTGCACAACTTAATGGGTGAGTTGATTTGAACTTTTTGTATGAGAAAACTTAAGAAAAACCTAGGATGGTTCGTGTTGAACTGAGGCATTGAACATTCTTTGATTGTCGGTTTTATCATTATTTTTTCACGCAATGCATTATATTGATTTACTCGTATGCATGACATAATAGTCATCATTTTGGGTCAAAGAGCGTTATCTGTGCGGCTAAAAATTGAAGTCGATTTAAATTATTTTATGTTTGACCAAATCGCAAGCACTTATCGTTTTACTAAGTTTGAGAAATAAACTAGAGTATGTGGGTCGTGTAGGAAATTTGACTCCATGTCATTTTATGGGTTAAAAGAAAGAATTTTGGGGTTTGAAATCATGAAGTTCCTCTTCCGGAGTTGTGCTATTATTTGTCACACATTGTTTTAGTACATAAAACTATTTTACGTACACAACATGACCTGATGAATACTAGTATCGTAGTGGTCTATTTGAAAATTTTGTTGTGCACCTCCTACTATGGCCATTATTAGCGTGAGTAGTGATCAAATGTCTTCGAAACATTTTCTTATCTGTGTGACACTGTGACCCCTTTGTACACCTACCGAGAAAACGGTAGTGGATTTTTACTCGCATGATTAATTGTTATAAAGCTTGTGTATTTGAAAGTTTTATAAAAGGATAAATTGGCATATTAGCTTGAAAAACCCTTGAACTCATTAGAACCATAGTTTAAAACCCCTATTTGTGAAAGGACTTGTTAATAAGGGCTAGAGACGTCCTTGGGAATTGAAGCGTCGGATGAGACGACTTGTGGCCAGTTTTGAAATTTAGATTCAGTTTCATGAACTGGTTCACGCAGAAGTATTTGAGGCGTTAGATTCATGTTTTTCCCAGTTAACTAAGTGATGATCTTTCCGTTTCAATAAACCCTTGGGACAAAACCTTGTGCGGTTGCTTATGTGTGGTTGGTTTTGAATTTGTGGGTTAATGGCACGACAACATTCTTTGTGTCCATGGTGTACCTCCTTAATGGGTATTTGTGAATAATGATGATGTTATAGTTGGCTGGTAAGGATGTTTGATTTGGGGCGTTATTTCCAAGAGTAGGTGTCAACTTTGAATCGACATTGCTAATTGGGAATGGAATATTTGGTAGTATATCCACATTGCAGATAGTTGTTTTGAGGAAAGGTGTTGACATTCGTTTTTTAGGACAATAACCGTTGGAGTGATTCGGTGCACTTTCGATGAATCATGTGCGGTTGCGATTTAAGTGGTAACTTTAAGGAGATTAGACATTGGCAATTAAGGGATCGATCATCGATATTCTGGTAAGTGGCAAGGCTTTCACTGATTTGTCAACCGACGCGTGAATGCATTATGGGAGTTGTGTGACCTTGGAGTTTGGGGATAATGGTCTATCTGTAAAATGTGATAGTACGTTTTGGGTGAAACGCCAGACCAATGCGTTGTTTAAGGGAAGTTAGAGAATCCTTACAGATGTTGTGCTTGTGTCAGCTAGAGGAACATAATTGTCGTTATGTTGAATCGGACCAAACTAGTGTTAAGAATTTTGTCAAGGAAAGGACGATAAATCATTCATGGTATTATTATTAGAGAAATTGGTGTGAACGTCGAGGTGGACCTTAAGTAGAAATTGAATGTTGAGAAGACCTTGACATGTCGAATTCAGAAGTATTTAAAGGTAAAGTTCACTTTGGGTACCCTTGGGGGAAACGGTTGGTCAAGGCCGTAAGTTACTCTTGAGGTATTACGTACAACATAAGGTTGGGAGGTAACCGAGATTTGTATGATAGGAAATTGAT
Source organism: Arctium minus (assembly GCA_954870635.1). Classification (NCBI taxonomy): domain Eukaryota; kingdom Viridiplantae; phylum Streptophyta; class Magnoliopsida; order Asterales; family Asteraceae; genus Arctium; species Arctium minus. The sequence continues at coordinate 43,111,446 of OX941089.1, read as the reverse complement.
CAAATAAGGACTCGATGTTCATCCCGCCATCAACATGATATATCGAACGTTGAGTTTGGATTGGTGGCGGCTCATTATGAGAAATTCAGTGACAACCTTAAATAAGACGTAATCGGTTTCGTATATGAGGCAATGTATTGTGGAAGGGTCCCTTTTGGATAGAGGACTAATCAATCTTGTAAATGCGACGTTGGGGATTTGGTCGGTGCCGGATTTCGAGGACGAAATCTCTTTAAGGTTGGGAGGATTGTAACACCCGTGATTTTTGGAGACCTTAACCCATACTATCATAACCGTATGACCATTATGATCGAGGTTTAGTAAGGTTTTATTTCCCTTTTTGTAGTGGAGCCATCGGGGATCGAATCGGGCGCAAAAATAGAAGAAAACCGGTGGAAATGGATTCCCGTGGTTTGGTGTGTGGCTTAGAAGTCTTGGCACAAACCGCGCAAGTCGCTGTGGTCAAATAAGGAACACGTGCGAGCTTCCTTGCGGCCTCAAGCCACAGGCCAAGCCGCGGGAAGGGTCCGGACGTTTAAGAATAGAGATTTTTGGGGTTTTTTCATTTGGTTGGATCTCCTTCATCCTAGGTCTGATTTGCGTGATTCTTGGACCAAGGGTTTCCTTTTTTGAAGCTTTTCAAGATGAAATAGAAGAGAATTGGTGATATTGGGTTGAACTAAGGGTTTATGGTCAAGGTAATCTTCCCACTTCTTCATTTAGATACTAGGGTTTGGTGTTTTTATCATCTTCCTTACACTCTTCAACTTTTGTATGATTTTGGTAGCTTAAGGTAAAGGAAACCTTGTGGGAGTGTTGGATCTAACATCTATAAGATATTCCTTGAAGATTCCAAGTCTCCATCAAAAGAGACTCGCATTTGGGGTAAACCTAGATTTAACCTAAATCTAGCAAGGTGAATTCAAGTTGATTTGTGTAAACGTTGTACATGCCAAAAATGTCTATTTTAGAGTATTTATGTGTTTTACATAATTATTATAAATTGTTGAAAGCTATGATGAGTTTTGCTACTTGAACAAGTAAGATTTTATAAATCTTGGGAAACACCATATTTGGGAGTTTTAGGGATTTTTAGGGATATTTAGGCATTTTGATAAACAAGGCATAAATGAGAGGGTTATTTTGGTGACTTATTGCATAAACGAGATTATTTGGTTAAAAGGAATTTTTAGTGTTTGTTTTGGAGAAATGCTTAATTTTGTGTTAAGGGACGCTTTGAAGGAGTAAATGGTATAAAATCATTTGGAAAGTAATTTGTCCCAATCTAAACTGTCTTGGAGTTTATTCATATATTTTGGGACGTGTGTTTGCATGAGGTGGGTCAATTGCGTTTTATTATTTAGGACCGTTCTTGGTCAGTCAAAAAGGGTTTTGAGCATTTTAGCTCGATGTTGACTTAAAAGAGTCTTGGGGACAATTATTCGATTTTAGTGGCTCAGTGTAGAGCCCGGTTATGGTTTACATGCTAATGCACCGTGTTGCATATTGATGTTTATTACATGCTCGAGTGCGTTGGTCATTCCTGTGAAGTCATGTAATGTTAGACTGTGTTGCATTGGATCCCTTGGCACGTAAGTCAGTATGTTTTGGAGGGTTAATTGGGTATTGCGGGGTTGAACTCCGGTATCCATGTTTTACGACCAGAAACTTTACAAGTAGTCACTAGAAGGGTTGAGTCTGGTGGTGCTACCGAGGAGGTAGGCACTAGGACCTCCGTCCCTTGAAGTAATGCCTAGGAGGTAGTCTTTAAGTGTGTCGAGCCTTCGGGATGGAGTTCTTCGGAATGTTCATCAAGGTCAACTAACTTGAGGTGAAACTTGTTAAAGAAATCGTCGAGACACTCGGGTTGTTATGTCGTGAGTTGTCATGCGATTAACGTTGCATGGGTGGCATACTTTTTTGTTCCTCCACTCTCAACGGATACGGGTCTCCCCCGTTGTCAGTTAACAACATTTTAAATATAATGACGTTTTACTTTATTGTCATTGGGCTTATGTGGTTGACCGTAAATGAGGACCTTAGTATTGGATCTCCCTCCACGTATATTAAGGTTTGAATGAAATACGTCCTCCTCATGTTTTGATAATTGGTTACCCTTCAATTTATGGTCGCATGAGTATTGGGCCTAACGTCCGTGTTTTTGGTACATATTGTACATGCGGGTTTTAACCATGTTGTGTGGGTTGAGTATTTTACCCCACCCGTATTTGGGTGTTTTGGGATGCAATGTTTTATCTACGTTTCTTAAATTAGGAGTCAATCCCCGTTCTCTTTTCGAGTGAGTCTTAGGTTGCATCATTTTATAAAGAATGTTTTGTAGTGGGGTGTCCACCTTTGAAAAATGCATGAAATTGGGAAAGAGTCGTATTCGATTTTAAAGTAAATCATTTGAAAGATTATGACTTTTAGTTGGGGTTCATTCCTTTAAAGATATATTTGTTCATGTAAAACTATTGAACTCACTAGGAGTTAGCCTAACCTTTTTATTTGTCGCCATGTGCAACAGACTTCGTTGGGGAATAGTTCTAGTGACACTATGAAGAGAGAAGTGCTAGTTGTGTGTTCGTGAGGTGAGTAGCTTGGTGAAGTCTTTCGCGTTAGCTTATGAAGAGAAACTTGTATTGGGGATATGTAGCATCCGACTTCGGTTTAGTCCTTGTATCTTGTTGGAGTTTATATTTGTCGAGGTTAACTATAGAATTCTTTATTGAGGTGTATTGAGTTTTGAATAGTAAGAGGAAGCTTTGTCCCTCATTTGATGTTATATTGAAAATTTAAATTTGTTGTTCTTACCAAATTTGAGGGTGTTACACCTTATTCCTAAAGAAACATGATGAGGACTTGATCTTAATACAAATATATGTAGACGACATAATATTTGGGTCTACAAATCCTAAATTTTGTAAAAACTTTTCAAAGATTATGGAGACTAGGTTTGAGATGAGTATGATGGGTGAACTGACATTTTTCGTTGGTCTTCAAGTGAAACAGTCCCATATGGTATTTTCATAAACCAGTCCAAATACATTTGCGATATCTTGAAAAAGTTTAACATGACCGATAGTGGAGTAATGAAAGCGCCCATGGCTACTGGGATGCTACTGGATCCAGATTTAGCCAGCAAATTTGTTGATCAGAAAACATACCGTAGTATGATCGGATCATTATTGTATCTTATGGCAAGTAGACCTGATATTATGATTGCTACTTGTTTCTGAGCAAGATATTAAGCAAATCCGAAGGAATTTCATCTTGTGGCCGTAAAACAGATCCTTAGATATTTGAATGTCACCCCTGAATTAGGCCTTTGGTATCCAAAGGATTCTAAATTTAATTTAACTGCTTTTACAGATGATGACTACACAGGTTGTAAGCTAGATCGGAAGAGCACATCTGGGTCATGTTAATTTTTAGGTGATAAAATTGTTAGTTGGACATCCAAGAAGCAAAACTGTGTGTCCACATCCACTGCTGAGGCTGAGTACGTTGCTGTCGCGAGCTGCTGTTCTCAAGTGTTGTGGATGAAGACACAATTAAAAGACTTTAGGTACACCTATAAGAGAGTCCCATCTATTGCGATTCCAAGAGCGCCATTGCTAGAACTGCTAATCCAGTTCAACACTCCAAGACGAAACATATAGATGTGCGTTACCACTTCATAAAGGATCATGTGGAGAAAGGTGATATCGAAATGCATTTTGTACAGACGGATTACCAGTTTGCTGATTTGTTTACTAAGCCTTTAGATCAAAAACGCTTTAAGTTTCTTATCAGCAAACTATGTATGTTAAATATGTCTTCTTAAAGTCTATTAACATCTCTTGCATGATTCTAGGGGGAGTAGATCTTAATGTTTGTACATGTCTAGGGGTAGTTAGAACATCTGCTTATATTCTTCTTTACTGACGAAGGCGGAATCATTTTCTATGATTACCAAAATATTTCTTGTTTTGCAGGTTATAATATTGTGACGATGGCTTATGAATACTTCCGTTCAGAACCCGTACTTAAATGTTTTCATTTCTACTGGAGCTAAAACGATTCATTTTATTAAGGAAGTTTTGTTGTCTATTTGAGGGAGAGTTTGTTAAACCTTTCACTGTTATATTTTTTTAAAGGGGAAGATAAGAGTGCACATGAGAAAAGACAAATACATTTAAATTGTCATATTCATATTGTTTTTGTCTAATGTTTGACTTTTTACAGATACAGAGGGGGAGTATCTGATGTTTTTGTCAAAGGGAGCGTAATAAATACATATTCATTTTAGGGGGAGTTAAGATTTCTACGTTGAAGGTATATCATTCAGAATCTTAATCTCTATCATATTTGAAAGAAGAGTGACTTTCGGATGTGAAAAATATTTTCTTAAATGTTCAAACCACTTCGTGTTCTCAAAACGTTTTATGAATTTCGAAGTGTGATTTTAAATGTTTTTCATATCGATACTTTCATGATCAACTGACCATGTGATTCTCAAAGATCAATATTTGTGTATTATCTTTTCATATACGGTCAAATATTCTTACACACATTGGTTAAATATTTTTATTGACTTTGTTATTACGATGTCTCAAAAGATACATCTTTCGATGTTAATACTCCTGTTTGTATTCTAAATTGTTTGAAATCAGACGTCAATTCTTAATAATTGTGCTTTTATTGATATTGTGTTTATATCTTGTTCATATAAACCAATATTCATTCTTTGATATCTCAACATATTTTTCTTTATGATATTTGATCTGATCACATCATTGTCAGATTCTTAAAACACTTCACTTGAATTCATTTTATTCATACAATTTCATTGTTTTGAGAGATCTTAAATGTTCAAAATGTTCAAATCTCATTATTATTTTTGATGAGCATAAATTTTCTGATAATGATATCTTATACTTATCTGTCAAGATGAACTGCTGGGCAACATTACTTTTTGGACAAAATACATGGGAATAAGTGTGTGCGCTTATCAGAACTTATATGGATTCACGTTAACCTATGTTTCCTACCCCGAAAGTTATACTGAGTGATTGAGGGGAGAGGGGTCAAAAGAATAGAGAGTGGGTGTGTGTTGAGGTAAAATGTGAAAGAGAGGTTAGTTAGAAGTGAGCTCAATTGATTAAAAAAGAAAGAGGGTGAGAGATCAGAGTAAAAGAATATCAGACTCTGCACCAAACTTTTTCTGAGTCGGGCAACCATATAATCTGTTGTTTCACAATTCTTTAGTGAACTTCATTGGAACAGGAAACTAGCCCATACCAACACTTGCATAAATCCCACCTGCTACTCATCTTTTTCTCAACAAAAAGATGTTTCATAATTCATTGGGGAAGCAAAAGATAATCTATCTGATATTCATTTGGAAGATGTTGATATTGAAAAAGAAGGAAAGTTTCCCCACCTTCGAACCTCTTCTCATGCACATTGAGTCGATTTAATTCTATTGTTGTCTCAATGGTTTACATATTTTGAGCCTGTTCAAGCTTTCAATGCTTCAATCATTCTACACATGCACGAGCACACAAAGAATAAGTTTTCTTGTCTTAACATTCATAGAAAATTCCTTTATGGTTTTTCAATGATTGAATGGAAGCCCTGGGGGAGTGAACATCAAAAAGCACATTTCCAATGTACATTCGTTGTACACAGTGGCTCTGTGCTATTGACATACATGATAACTGATTCATCTGTTGACTCAGGGTTACCAATCTTAATTTGTCCGAATTTGAAAAGATTCGGATGAATACATTTATGAATTGATGGCAGAATGTTCATATCAGATTAGACGAAGTTCATATTCTCTTTGGGGGAGATTGTATATTTTCTTGAATGGGGAGATTGTTTCTCATGAAGACTGTACTTATCTTGATGTTTGGGGGAGATATTTTCATAAACAAAGCTGACGTTGAAATGTTTTGATGATTTTGATTTTCTCAGAATTCATCAAAAAGGGGGAGAGATTTCAAGAGTTTCAAAGTCAGAATTACATTGATCTTATCTGATAGGGGAGATGATTCAAAGTTAAATTTTTGAAGAAAGCAAAGTCAAGGGAAAGTCGTAAAGTGGAGAGAATTTGTATTTCAAGTCAAAGCAAAGGATGATTTTTATCAAGCTGAAGAGATCATTTGAAAGATTGTTACACATTTGTGATGAGTGGGGGAGATTGAAGAAGATATTAAAGTTTTGAAGTTTTCAAAGTTTGTGAAGAAAGACAAAGTTGTTCAAGTTGTCAAGCTGTTAAAGATTTCATATTGAAGATTTTGCAACTAGAAGATGACCTGAAGATTATCGTCAATTTTTTTTTAATCTTGAATCCAAAGGGGGAGATTGTTAAGTGAAGATTGTATTCAAGATTAAATGAATGGTCAAAGATGTAAAGTTGTAAAAATATAAGGTTTTGTTTGTTAATATTCTTTGTAAGTCAAAGGGATTGACTTTGACCTTAGTTAGCTTGTAAGGTCTTGTTGATCTAGTATAAAAGGGTTTTGTCTTTGTAATTGTCATAGAAGAATCCATAGAGAGTTTGAAAACACACACACGCGCATACGAATTGTAAGAAATAGGTATATGGCACTGTGAGATTTGTGGCTCTTAGAATTCATTGTAATAATAGTTTTAAATAAATACAAGATGATTTATACTTAATCAGTATGTGTTCATAGAGCTTGGACTGGACTTTCACTCTATATATAGTGCCTTATACATTTAATGCATGGGACACCTGTCAAGCAAGGAAAGGACATTAGGTATTTTGCAAGGTACAGGATGTACCTTTTGCCTTGGAGTGTTTGTCTTGAAGTATTGACCTGCAGAGGATGTTGTAGACCTTTCCTTAAAAGAGTGTAAGAGACAAAACAAACTTTTTTTGATTTTCAGATGAAGTCCATATCAATGCAAGATATCATAAATATACTTTATCAGAAAAGTACAATGTGTTTGTGCCGATGACATTTTCCTACCAAAACTTATCAAAGACAAGTTTGGTAAAAAGAGAGACAAGTTGGCACATATGACAAGTCAACACACACATCTTTAGGATGAAGATGTGTGATCAGCACCATGCTGGCCGATCCCATCACTGCCGATGAGTTCCTGGCCGATGGTGTTGTTCCACATTGGTAGGCAACTTAACTTTAGGCTGAGAAGTCCTTCTTCAATCCGCTTTGACAAATATACTTCTTCTTTGAATTTTTGGCTGATCTTCGACTTCAGCGAACATTTGAATTGTAACTAAGCTGCGAGAAAGAACCTCAAACTATTCTAAGTATGATGATACAAAATGGAAGATCGGGAGGTCATCTTCAAATCTTTAGATGATCCAACAGTATATATATATTTAAAATCTTTTTATTATTTAACTTCAGGAGATGTTATAACTAAAAAACTATCTAATTTAATAAGTCGTAAGATATGTGAAAAAATTGTGTTATCTTTTAGCTCAGAATTTGCAAATCCAACAGTTCCAACAGGCTGTTCAACATAATCATGCAGTAAGTGCTTGAACCCCGTCATGTGCCTTGAGCATCCAGAATCTATGAACCATAGATGACGGGCCTGCAAAAGAAACAAACTTACTTTGCTTTAGGTACCCATATCCAGATGGGTCCTTTCTTGTTAGCATCTTTCAACTTTTGAAAATCATCAACCTTGCCTTTAACTCTCCATTCAAATATTGGCTTAGGCAACCATTTCCAAACCATATTCACATTCAAATCATGAAAATCTTTCTTCTTTGAGAAATTGTTTGACTTAGCCTTGAATATATGAATTTGTTGTGTCGAGGCTTTAGAAAAAGATTTAGCTTTGGAAAAGCTTTTAACATTCTTTGGCTTAGGAGCGATGGAGTGAAACGAGAAAGAATTGCTACCACAATGATTGCAAATAAAGTTCTTTTGAGCAAATGTCATGACTTTCAATTTATCAAAAATTTTACAATTATTGGAACAAAATTGACATTTATTGTTCACAGAACTATTACATGACAAACTATCATCACTAGAGGTAAACTACAATCCTTTCTACAACTTTCAGAAACATTTTCACAAACTTTTCTCCTCCATTCTCCTTTAACCTTTCCATTAAGATCTGAAAATCCAAAAGAAACTTTGTTAATTGATTTCTAAGAGAGTGAATTTGTTTTCTTGACTCCAGAAGTTTCACCCTTCTCGAACACACTAGGTTGCTTTTCAAAACAAGATGAATAAACAACTGTAGGTTTTGCAAGTGTCATGAACTCCGGGTTTGATCTTACATTCCATTTTTTACCATCAAACTCTTTTTGTTCAGATAAATTCTTTTTGAACAAATCATTTTTCAATTCATTAATCTGTTTACAAATCTCTTTGTTTTCTTCCAAAGATTTATAAAGTTTGAAACGAAGATCACAATTTTCGTCTTCAACTTCTTCAAGAGTCTTTTGTAAATCAAATATTTCCTTTTCAAAATTGGATGTTTGACGAACCATGGAGTCAGACTCTAGCTTGTTCAAAATAGGGACAGGATCTGATGAATTCATCATTTCTTCAGACATATTCTCAACAAACTCAGATTTTTCATCAGAATTCGTGACATGTGGAGACTCATTTACCTTTACTCCATTTGGAGATACAGAAGCAATAGATTCAGAAATGATGGTCTGATCACAAATATCAATATCAGATTCATATTCATCATACTGACATTCGGTCTCAGGTAAGATTTTATCTTCGTTGACTGATTCAGTATTTGTAGAAGGTGTGGAAAATAATGATTCGAATTGTACAAATTCTAACTTTCTAGTTTTGTAGCTTTATTTCAAATCATTATATTTAAATCCCACATATTTAAAATTGGATTGTGAATCAGTACAACTCGATTTATCATCATCTATTACTTCCTTACCTTTTTGTGAAATGTACGATATAATAGTCTCAGCTTTTATGAACGTGTCGCGATTATCTGGAATCTTCTTAACAGTTGAAACCAATTTATCAAAATTATATAAACTTACTCGGGCTCTTTTTAAAACATCATTTTCAGACAAACCTAACCCCAGTTTTGGATTATAAAAATGAACATCTTGGATTTTTTTGTGAGAAGATTCAGAGTTTGTTAAGTTTGTCCTCTTTTTAAGTTGAAATCCTCCAGTTGTTTAATCTTACAATACGCCTCATTGCATTCCTGAAAGTAAACTTTAAATTTTATTTTAAATTCACCCTTTTTAGAATTCAAACTCACCAAGTCCTTTTCAAGCTCGGTGATTTTGGATCTCAATTCAGCTTTTTCCTTTTTCAAGTCATCTTTTTCTTTTTCTTTGTCCTCGATTACAACTTTCAACAATGCATTTTCATCACGAAAATTCATCATTGACTATCGTTCAAGACTAAGTTTACTTTTAAGCACATCAAATTCAGTTTCCATATGTTGAATTTGACCAAGTAAAGAATGAACTATATCAGGATTATCAGATTGTTCACTTACCTCAGAGTCACCGTCAGAATTGTCAAAAGCAGGTTCTTCACAATCTTCAACCTTGGCCATCATGCAGACTTGAGTAAAATGAGCCTCTTCATCATCAGAAGTCTGACACAACCAGTTTTCTTCTTCGGTGTTAATTCCATATTCAAGCAAGATTAACAATCAAGATCTCAAGATTAAGCACACGATAGAGAGAAAATCTAGAGATAGAAAGTCATATGTGTATTGATGTCATATATCTTATATGGTTACAAGCTTAGGAACAATGACTCCCTCAAACAATCTTACTTAAACAAAACACTAGAAAGCAAAACCTTATAAAGGGTCAAGCAAGCCTTAACCTCAATATAAGTCAACATACAAAAGTCAACAAATGATCTAAACTATGCATTCTTGGGTTCAGAAGAGGAATCAGAAGGTTTGAATCCTTCTTGGGGATAAGAAGAACTACTACAGGAAGATGGGATAGATGAAGTATCACAAATTGATCTAAAAGGGGGAGATTGTTATTGCATAGTTTAGATCATTTGTTGACTTTTGTATGTTGACTTATATTGAGGTTAGGGCTTGTTTGACCCTTTATAAGGTTTTTCTTTCTAGTCTTTTGTTTAAGTAAGCTTGTATGAGAGAGTCATTTTTGCTAAGCTTGTAACCTTGTGAGATATATGACATCAATACACATATGACTTTCTCTTTCTAGATTCTCTCTCTATCGTGTGCTTAATCTTGAGATCTTGATTGTTAATCTTTCTTGAATCTGGAATTAACATTCGGCCATAAGAACTTTTCCTTCTTCTTGCTTCTCGATCAAAAGAGACTTTTTGGCATAATACTCTGAGTTCTTAATCCTCTTGAACTTGCAATCTTTAGAAAAATGCCCAAACTTTCCACAATTAAAACATCTTCTGCTTTGTAGATCAATCTTTTCATCCTTCTTCTCTTCCTTCCTCTCTTCTTTCTTTCCATATCCTTTCTCATATCGGGGCTTAAACTTCTCAGATTTATCCTTCTTCTGACCTTCATACTTTGACTTTGAAAAGTATTTCTTCTTACCAAATCTTTTGTTGAACTATTTAGTTATGAAGGCCAGATTCTACGCAAACCTTTGAACATCATCATCAGAATGCACCTCTACTTCTTCCACCGATGATTCAAAACTAGAGTTTGGTAGCTCAGACAAACAAGCTTTAGGCAGCTTTGGCTTTGATTTTGATCCAGAACCAGAACATGAACTTGACTTACCCACTTTCTTCTCAGCTAGCAATGCTAATGACTCTTTCACCATTTTCTTCTCTTCACTTAGCATCTTTACTTCATCTTCGTGTTGAGACAAAGTGGTAAAGATATCATTCACATCTTCTAAGTCTATATCTTTCGACATCTGGAGATTAATGGCATAGCTCCTCCACTCCGGGTTGAGATTCTTGATAAACTTGTAGTTAATCTCCAATACAAACTTGTTCATGTCGTTTCATCTCAAATCGTTCAAAATCACATTAAATCTATTATAGGTGTCTACCAATACTTCACCCTCCTTTGCTCGGAACCTTTCATAAGCATTGATATTCTGATTCAGCTTCGGTTTTATGGATCGGTTAGTGCCTTGGAATTGTCTCTCAAGCTCATCTCACATAGCCTTTGCTGAGTCACGACTATTTACACGGCTGTAGATGTCGTTGAGGATAGCCATAATCAAATAATGAGAGATTCTTCATCGATCTTTGCTTGTGCCTTCTCCTATTCACTATAATACTAGTAAGGCTTTGGCACATATCTGACTAATATCTCAGGAGAAGTTTTCGTAGCTGGCTGACAAGGAACCGTAACAACAGGGCAAATTGGGCCTTCAATGATTGATTTCATATAATCACTGTTCTTATGATTTAGGAACTGGGTCATCCAACGTTTCCATTGAGGGTATTCTCCAATTGACAGAACTGGTGGTTTGGACTTAGACCCCGTGGAAAGCATATATTTAGACATCTTAGAATCTGTAGAATAAGAACTTGGAATGATCGTCAGTTCGAATAATCAACAAGGAACAACTCAGAAAAATTTCCAGAAAAAAATTCCAAAAATTTTCTAAGTTAGAAATCCTCACACCACTGTTCGTCACAAAATTCGCACACTAAATCTGCAACTTTCCGCACACCTGAAATAATTCACATGCCAAATAGCTCGAAATTCGCACAAGGAACGAAATCTGCACGCCTCTCTATGCAAATTCTTTCTTTTCACATGCTTTGAGATTCGAGTTCTAACTATTCGCATCCAACTCTGTGCAAATTCTTGACTTGTGAATTTTCAAACTTCAAGCTTTTCGCACGATGATCTTATGTGAATTCTATACTTAGAAAATTTCACATACTCAAACTTTTCATATCGATACATATTCTATACTTAGAAAATTTTCAACTTTTCTATGCGAAAACCCCAAAATCCATATGATATGCTATGAGAAATCCTGAAATTCATATGATGTACGATGCAAATTCCTCACTTCTCGTATCCTTCGTGATGCGAATTTTGTCCTTAGAAATTCTGAAATCAACTTTTCGTATGGCAATTGAGGCGAATTTCTCCTTTTTCGCACGTAAGCTGATGCGAATTTCTAACTTCTCGTACACAAAGCTATGCAAAATCTACACTTAGACTTTTTCAAAAATCAATGCCATGCGAATTCCTGCCATTTCTATGCAGATTGTGTAGATCTTGCGAGTTCTTCGTGTTTTATGCGAATTCTTCAACTTTCGGACAAAAATCACTTCGATTGATCCAAAACCTAATCAAATCTTCAAATTTGAATCAATAAATCCACCAATTTGATCATGAACACTACTAGAATCGATTAGAATCAAAGAATTTCAAACAAATCGACTCAAATATACATTTCGATCTAGATACAGTGCTCGAACTTGAAAACTTCAAAAATTACAAAATCAACAAATTGAATCCAAATTATAGTGCCAAAGTGCAATTGATCTATACAGGAAGTGTTTAGAACACTAATCGATCACAAAACAATCAAGACTTTGCACAAAACAACATGAAATCTGCGAAATTGATCCAAAAAACAGTCAACAGGGTGCGAGTTCATCTTTTTGAATGATTTCTTCGAATTAGGCTCTGATACCAATTGAAAGTCCAATCCAAGCTCTATTGATTTAAAACTGTTATTACAATGATTTCTTTGTGCCACAAATCTCACAGTGCCATATACCTATTTCTTACAATTCATATGCGCGTGTGTGTGTTCTCTAAACTCTCTCTGGATTCTTCTATGACAATTACAAAGACAAAACCCTTTTATACTAGGTCAACATGACCTTACAAGCTAACTAAGGTCAAAGTCAACCCCTTTGACTTACAAAGAATATTAACAAACAAAACCTTATATTTTTACAACTTTACATCTTTGACCCCTCATTTAATATTGAATACAATCTTGACTTAACATAGAGGATGCTTCATCATGCAAAGTGAACCAGTTCCATAAGCCTTCAAGTTCTCTAAGTGCTGGCAATTTTCTCTCCACGAAGTTCATTGTTTTCTATGTTTTTTTCAATCATTCTGCATTCTCTTTATGTAAAATTGTTTGAACAGAGTTTATCTGTTCTCTTCCGCAACAATCAAAGTTTTCTATGTGTAATTCTTGATTTTATATCAATAAGAATTAAATTAAGTGAAAATTTTTGTGTATTGTATTCAACCCCCCTCCCCCTTCTGCAATACATGTTTTGTTCACTTTCTGTTAACTGGGACTAACAAATGGTATCAGAGCAGGTTAGTTTAACTCAATAAACTAGATCTGCAATGGCATCCTCTTCATCTTCTTTGAACAATGTCTCTTCACAAACACTACTATTGTATCATATGACAATGTCTCTATAGCCAAACCACCAAAGTTTAATCCTAATAACTTCTCTCTGTGGGACCAACATATACTTATATATATATCACACCTCCTGAAGTTAAATAATAAAAAAAGATTTTAAATATATATATATATATATATATTCCATCCAACAGATGATGTAATACCATGCAAGGCTCGAGATCACTCATCATCTTCAATCACATCCATACATAGTAGTACATACATATATTTATATGTACATCCATTCCCAACCAAACCCATATCTTCTTGTTTTACTTGATTTCCTCACCCATATATATAAAGATTACATATATAAATTTCGTACCCATGCATGTATCTATCTATCTATCTATCTATCTATCTATCTATCTATCTATCTATCTATCTATCTATCTATCTATCTATCTATCTATCTATCTATCTATCTATCTATCTATCTATCTATCTATCTATCTATCTATCTATCTATCTATCTATCTATATATATATTTCTTTCACGCCTGCATACATATATATCTTTCTTTTACTCCGACTTATATATATATATATATATATATATACATATATACACATATATTTGTATGCAAGTTTCCAGCCTCAACGAATCCTTCACTTTAACCCACTCTCAAAACCTTTTTCCATGCACATAATTGTACACTGCCTTCCACGGTTGCGTTTGTTTCGGTTTGTACCCACGACATCAATCTCACCTTTGTTTACGTTTTTTTTGTCGATTTTGACTATAAGGATTTTAATCACCTTTAAAACCATACATAACATATGCGATAACTCGAATCGTAAGCACGACTAAACACCGCTAATACATGAACTCCTACCCAACCATTATTCCAAATATCCCGAACCAAAACACATACTCAATGTCAACGTTAATTCATTATTCAAACTTGAGCGTGAACGCATTTACTCTAAGAATTAAAAGTAATGTTAAATAAAAAAGAACGAGAATTCCATACCTTACCGAACTAAAGTTGAATCCTAATTATGAGCATCGTCTTCTTCTCACTTCTCGATCTCCACCGCACTTCTCAAATTTGTGCCTCTCCAACTCTTGGGTAACCACCCCAAAACCAAAAAATAAGCAGACTTCCCCTCTCGACTTATCTGTCCACCCACGTAGCCCTCACCCACAAGAAACAGAACTCTCCTGCTTTCTCTCGGATGCCACCAGGGTTGTTAGTAGGATAAGGATTCCAACAATTATACCTAGTTCGCATAAACTAGAGCTTTGGTAACAACTTGTAATACCCACAAAAAATGGGGTTAAATTTAAACCTGGATATGAACAAACTTAAAACTTATATAATTGAATCACCCAATAATGGGGAAATGGCAAGGCGTTTACAATAACCAATAAATATATACAACAACTTGTTAATCTAAACTAGTCTAGTCTAGATTAAAGACGAGTGTTGCTATCTCTTCTCAAAAGAATTTTGTCCAACAAAATATCGCCAAAACTAATCACCACCAAAAGTGCCAACACTGGAAACTCGTCTCTCCACTCAACCCCGAGGAGTACCACCACTAGAATGACGTATTATACATGTCATTTTAAGAAAAAAATGTTAGACTGAATCCTAGTGAAATCAAACAATTTTAACATAAAGTTGAAAGCAAACAAAGGAAGTTTGCCCCACCTTCACCCTCTTTCATGCATATTGAGTCCGTGTAAAACTTGTTGTTGTCTCAATAGTTTTCAAATTTTGAGCCTGAAAAAGCTTAAGTAGCTTCAATCATTCCTACTGTTGGATCATAAATTGTATTCAAGATTAAAGTTAAAGTTAAGGGTTTAAATTGAAATTGTGTTAAAGTTAGTTAGAGGGTCTATTGTGTAATAAGTTAATAGTTATTAGTTTGTGGGCCTCAAGCCCGTTTAGCGTTTAGCAAAGCCCATTGAGCATTAGGCCTGGGTATTTAATGTTTTGATTAGTTTAGTTTTAGGTTTAATCCTCATATTCATAATTATAATCCTATAGTGAGGTAGTCGTATTCTCTGTATTCAAGGGTATCAAGAACACACAAGGTTTTCACTGTTTATTCAAGGGATTGGTATGTTATTCTAATCTTTATATCTCTTGATCTATATTGTGTTTGTGTGTTAATTATCAACTAGATGAAACTGGGATAACAAGTGGTATCAGAGCCTAAAGAATCAAGATTTTTGTTTGATATTACTGTTCATCGATTTAAATCTGTTCATCGATTTTTTCTGGGTTAATCAAGTGAAAATCAAGTTCTTGAATTGATATGTTTTTATGCTTAAAATTGATTTGATTAGATAAGTTTTATGCGATTGAACACTATCTGATTGGTTAATTGCATTGTAGATCATCAAGTGATTAGATTTTTATGAGTTTTTGGCATCTGGGTTCAAATATCTATCGGTCACTGTGTTCTTCGAATTGATGCATGAAAGTTGAGTTTAGTTGTTAATTTTGATTATGTTGTGATCGATATATGTTATTGGGTACCAAAGTCTGATTTCTGCATTTGATTTTGTGTTCTCGATTTGATTTCTGAGTTAATCTTCTGGATTGAGTATCGTCGTTCTGGGCTGTTTAGCAAGAACATATCGGTCGATACCTTACCGGTCGAATATTCAATATCGGTTCACACATTTTATCGGTCCATATCGATATCGGTCCTCACATTAGTCCGGTCTCCCGGTACACACACAGTCCACCCCGGTCGAATACAACTTACCGGTCAGCCCACTCACAATCATTATTGGTCGAAAACTTTATCGGTCGAAGACCAATACCGGTCGACACCATTTTACCGGTCCACATCGAACATCGGTCATATAGAATACCGGTCATAACAGCTTACCGGTCGAATTCACTATATCGGTCCATATCGGTTCTTGTTTGATCACATACCGGTCGACACTCTTGTCCGGTCGAACTCGATACCGATCAAAGAAACATACCGGTCGTGCAAGCTATCGGTCGAAACAAGTTCCCGGTCGTCAACAGTGTTTGCGTCACCCAAGGCTCACGTAAACCGTACTTTGCGTGACACACCGCTAGCGAGAACCACACTTTGCGCGACCCAAGGCTCACGCGAACCTCTGCTTTGCACGACCCACTGCTCGCGAGAACCTTACTTTGTGCCACAACCTTGTCACGCAAACCTCACTTTGCGCCAGTACCGGTTAGCGCAACACACTGTTCACTGTTCACTTTTGCGAATTTTTTTTTCCAGATTTTCATAGTTTGATTTCTCAGTGTTCTGCATTTAATCATTTTTGGAAATTTATTTTTCTGAAAATTTTTGATTGTAGTTTTTATCTGATTCTTGATTCTAACGATCTCATCTAGTTGGTTGTCTTGGTACAGAAAAGTTTGATTACTAACCATACAACTAAAAGATGTCTGAAGGTTACAGCCTCGATTTTGAAAAGATGACACATTCTGAAGCAAAAGCAAATGCTAAACGTCTTGCTAGACAGTTGTCAAGATATACAGACATGGCTTATGATTGTGAAAAGGAGATTAAAAAGCTCAAATCCGAGATGTTACCTCTTGAAGCTGAGAATGAAAATCTAAAGATTTAGAACTCATCTCTTCTTACTCTTATCAATGTTTTAAAAGAAAATTCAAAAGATTCTGATTCTAAAATTGACTTTGCAGGAATTATTGAGTCTAAAGAAAAATAAATCTTAGATCTTCAAGAAAAGTTGAAAAGATCTGAGTCCAACTCTACATGGTCAAAGAAGGATGCAATGAAAAGAGAGCTTAAGGAGCTTAGAAGGAATACAAGTGTTGCAAATGATACTAGTAAAGGACTAAGACAGATAAATTGTCAAGTCTTTGCGGAAAGAGATAACCTAAAAGATAAAGTTCTCAGTCTTGAGGTTGAGATTAAAACGCTGAAAGAAAAGGCAACCCAAGACAGAGACAATGCAACAACTCAAGATGAAATGTTGAAGATTGAGAAAGAAAGAAAATAATTTGTCAAGAAATTCTATGAATTCTCCAGAAAAGCCTTTGACGAGAAGAAATCATTAGAGCTTAGATGTGTTAAGCTTTCTCAACAAGTTTCAGACTTTGAGAAGGTTATCATTCTAGAGAGAGAAAAGGGTGAGAATGAGAAGAAGAAAGCTGAGCTAAAGAAAGCAAATATAGACTTTTCTGAAGAAAAGAAAATATTTGAGATCGAGATAGCCAAGCTGACAAGAAAGCTATCTGAATTGTCAACAAACATCATGAAGGAGAAGAATGCAAAATATGAGTTGCATAAGAAGTTTGATCTGATTGAAAAGGAAAGAAACAATTTGTCTTCAAAGATAAAGGAATTTGAAGAGATCGTATTCAAGGTGAAGCTGATTGAGCACAAGACGCCAGAGTCAATAGCTCAATCACCGAGAGATGATCTAGCTGATTCAAATAGTTCAATAAAAACAGCTTCAAGTTCACATGTTTCAAATGTTTTCTATAATCCTTTCTGTGATTCAGATGATAGTTTTACTTCTAAATCTACTGATCAGATTCGTCCTTCTAACCTTTTCTATGACAAAAATGTTGATGGTTCAGGTAACTTCAAGAAGACTAAGTCTCAGAAGAAAAGCTTCTGGAGAAGGGATGATGAGAGAGATAGAGGAAATTGGATCTGGAGAGTTAAAGGATCTTCAGAGGAAAAGAAGAAAGAAGAATCATTTGTGCATACATCAAATGTAAAATGGAACTATGCTTCAAAAAGTAAAACTTTTGGCAAACCTGATTTGGTTTACTCTATTAATCAATTGATCAGGTTAGCACAAAAGAAAATTAGTTGTTCATACTGTGGCTCAAATGATTTTGTAAGAAAAGATTATGTGAATAATTGGTATGGTTCTTACTTCATCTATCCCACTAAAACTGCAACTAACCCATTAGGACCCAACTACTAGTGGGTACCAAAAGCTAAATCTGTGTTGCAGGCACCCAAAGTTTAAGGGGGAGAAAGAAATATTACTTCTGATTACTACAGATCAGGACTCTTGCCTCATTGTCAAAACATTGACTTCTAAGTACAACAACTTAGGACTCGATCTTCAATGACAAGAATGATGACTTCTAGACAATACAGTCTAGGACTCGGACGTCAACGTCAAAGAGTTTGACATATGCATTACATCGGTTTAACGATTGAGGATTATGCACATATTAAGGGGGAGCTTATATGCTTAATATCTCTACTGATATATTTTTCTGATTTAACTGATTTTTTTACAGGTATCAAGGGGGAGGATATCTGAGTTTTGTCAAGGATACTTAAATGACAATATCCATTTCAGGGGGAGTTAAGGATTCTGATTTACAGGTATATATTTCTAAACCTTACACTCTATCACTTGTTGAAAGATGAACAACTTTCACTTATGAAAAATGGTTTCTTAAATGTTCAAACCACTTCCTATTCTTCAATGATTTTCATGAATTGTGAAGTGTGATTTTAAATGATTTTTGAGCTTAATTTCCAACCTCTTTTAGTTTGAGGGGGAGAATTGCATCGTCAAATACAACTGTTTTGACTTCTCCAAAAGTTTTTATTCTTCATGTAACTGTATGCTTTCATGTACAAAAGCTTGTTGAACAATATGTTCTTTTAGGAAAATACATGGGATTCAGTGTGTGAGCTTAACAGAACTTCCATGGATTCACGTTAACCAGTGTTTCCTACCCAGGAAGTATTCCCTGAGTGATTGAGGGGAGAGGGGTTAAAAGAATTGAGTGATGATGTGTGAAGAGGTAAAATGGAAAAGGGAGATTGGTTAGACATGAGCTTTATAAGAAAGAGGGTGAGAGAATAGAGTAAAAGAATATTAGACTCTGCACCAAACCACTTTCTGAACAGGGCAGCCACATAATCTGATTGGTTCACATTCTTTGGTGACCATCATTAAAATAGGCAACTAGCCCATGCCATCTCTTGCATAAAACCCCACCACCTACTCATTCTTTTCTTAAAAAGAGAATGTTTCACATTTTCTGGGGATGCAACACATATGCTATTGGTTCTTCATTTGGAAGATACTAATATTGAAAAAGAAGGAAAGTTTCCCCACCTTCGAACCCTTTCTCATGCACATTGAGTCTTTGTATAATTTGTTGCTGTCTCAACAAGTTTACATATTTTGAGCCTATAATGAAAAGCAATCATCCATGCTTAAATTTTTTCATACACATGCACGAGCACATAGAAATTTGTTTTCTGTCAAAACGTTCATAGATAACCATGTGTTATTCGATGATTGAATGGAAGACCTGGGGAGCCAACATCAAAACCAGCTCCTTATATAGTAACTTTGTGTTACTCAGTGACTTTGTGTCATTGACATACATTCTAACTGAGTCATTTGTTGATTCAGGGTTACCAATTTTTAACTATTTGAATCTGAAAAGATTGAAATAATCACTCTTTCCATTTGGAGAGACTGCTCTTATTTCACACAGGGCTCGGTACATGAAAACAGTGCTTACTGATGATCATACTCATAGGGGAAGATTGTTTTGACAAGTTTTGATGATGATGATTCTCACCACTCATCAAAAAGGGGGAGAATAATCAAAGAAGGAGAATAAAAAGAAGATTTCAAGAATTTTTGAAGTAAAGACTGCTGAAGAATTCAAAGATATCAAAGTATCTGAGCTAATTTGAAGATATCAAAGATAAAGATGAAAACTATTTCTAAAGTTTTCAAGAAAAGTGAAGAAAAGTGAAGACCCGAAGACTATTGCAATTTTTTTTTAATCTTGAATCCAAAGGGGGAGATTGTTGGATCATAAATTGTATTCAAGATTAAAGTTAAAGTTAAGGGTTTAAATTGCAATTGTGTTAAAGTTAGTTAGAGGGTCTATTGTGTAATAAGTTAATAGTTATTAGTTTGTGGGCCTCAAGCCCGTTTAGCGTTTAGCAAAGCCCATTGAGCATTAGGCCTGGGTATTTAATGTTTTGATTAGTTTAGTTTTAGGTTGAATCCTCATATTCATAATTATAATCCTATAGTGAGGTAGTCGTATTCTTTGTATTCAAGGGTATCAAGAACACACAAGGTTTTCACTGTTTATTCAAGGGATTGGTATATTATTCTAATATTTATATCTCTTGATCTATATTATGTTTGTGTGTTAATTATCAACTAGATTAAACTGGGATAACACCTACACTTGCACGTACACACAAGGAATATGTTTTCTCGTCATAAGATTCATAGAAAATTCCTTTGTGGTTTTTTGATGATTGAATGGAATCCCTGGAGGAGTGAACATCAAAAATCTCCTTTCCAAAGTGCGTTTGTTGTAGTAAGTGGCTCCGTGCTACTTACAAGCATAGTAACTGTATCATATGTTGATTCGGGGTTACAAGTTGAATTGATGGATATTTAGATCAGAAGAAGTAAATTGTCTCTATATTCCAAAGGGGAGATTGGTATTCAAAGACAGTGATGACTTGAAATGAGTTTTGATGATTTTGCTGCTCATAAATCAGCAAAAAGGGGGAGATAATCTAAAAGATTTTCAAGTCGGAAAAGTAACAATATGAGAAAATTTTCTAGAATTGTCAAATTCAAAAAGAGATGAAGAATAAATAAAAAAGGGGGAGATGATTCTGAAGTTTCAAATTCAAGATTTGGGGAGATATTCAGTCAAATGATTCTGAAGAAAGTTTGATTTCAAAATCAGTGGGAGATGTTCTGAATGTTTTTGAAGATTTCGTATCAAGTGAGAAATATTAGTTTCTGGTTTTGAAGAAGAAATTGGGGAAGATTGTTTTCCAAGGAAAGAGATATTTGTCAAAGCTAAGGTTGATAAAATCAAAGAAAGATTGTTCAAGTCAAATATGGAAAGAGTTTAAAGATTTAACGCTGTGGAAGATCTAAAGTTGAAGAATATTCAAGTTCAAAAGAGATGAAAAGTGTCAAAGTTCTGAAGATGAAAGAGCTAAAGATTCCTGTCAATTTTTTTATAAAATCTTGAATCCAAAAGGGAAGATTGTTGAGCCTAAATGTTGTATCCAAGATTTAAAGGGTTCATTGTGTAAATGTCTTATAGTAGAGTTGTAATGTCCAGGTGTTGAATTTATTTAAATAGGTTTGTGTTGTAATGTCAACTATGTTGACTTAGTATAAATACTTTGTTCCTTGTTAAATCTTTGAGGTAGAGAGTAGAGATACACACACATAGAGTAGCACAATTGTATGCGAGACTTGTGATTCTAGAGAGAGAGTCATAGAGCTTAGAGAGAGAAAGCATTGTAATGTCATTCAAATCAATGACAAATGACCTGTGATTAAAGTTCTTGTGTTTAATCTGATTGGACTTGATTCTGGAACAACAACAACAGACAATAACATGTAACTAACTCCAAAAAATAACATACATATCAAAAATATTTTCACCCAATAAAACATGTTGCAAAATAAAATATAAGATACATATGCATACATCCCATGGTAAATCCCATGAAAACTTACATGATTGTGTAGATCGGTTAAATTTAGTTTCTGACCCACGACCTACAAATTACATATCACATCCCCTTAACGACCCAACTCACCAAATGTCAACTAAAGTCAAAAACTACTTAACTCCCATGCCTATTAGTCTACCCCCATTTCATAATTGTAGACTCAACATTTTATAAATATCTTAAATATCTGCTCCAAATTAACGTGATCATATAATAATTATAGAATTGAAAGATTTATTTGTCGGGAAAGAAATGAGTGGCTGGTGGGGTTAATGCAAGAGTTGGCATGGGCTCACTGCCTGTTTCAATGATGGTCACCAAAGAATGTGAACCAATCAGAATTTGTGGCTGCCCGACTCAGAAAGTAGTTGGCGCAGAGTTTTGATATTCTTTTAACTCTGATCTCACACCCTCTTTCTTTTTAACATTTAGGTCACTTCTAACCAAACTCTCATTTACATTTTACCTCAGCTCAATGAGAAAAACTCAACCGGATGAGTTATCTCCCCCACTCTTTGATTTTGACCCCTCACCTCTCAATAACTCTAGGATAACTTCCGGGGTAGGAAACACTGATTTACGTGAATCCATGGAAGTTCTGTTTAAGCTCACACATGAATCCCATGCAAGTCCTAAAAGAATAGTTGCTCAACAATTTAACTTTAGCAGTTAAGCTCAAAAATGTATGATGACATTGTCAAAATGTATGCTCATGAAAAATATGAATGAAATTTGAGCATTTGAACTTTGAAGATCTCTCAAAACAAAGATATTGAATGAATGAAATGAAATCAAGAGAATTGTTTTGAGAACCTGACAATGTATCAATCAGATCAAATAAAATGGTTAGGGTATCAAAGAATTGGATAATTTGTTTATATGAACGAATATAAACAATTATGCAATGAAAGCACAAATTTGGAAATGATGATTGATGCTCAACAATAATTGAAAGCAAACGGGAGTATTACCATCGAAAAATAGGTTCGTTTAGAGACATGGTAATAACAGATTAAAATGAAGTACTGAACCGATGTATGTGAATACTTTACAGTATATGAACAAGATAATACACAAGTATTAATCTTTGGAAACACACGGCCAGTTTAAACATTAAAGCTCAAAAATGAAAAACATTTAAAATCATACTTCTAAATTCTTGAAATCTTTTAAGAATAGAGAAGTGGTTTGAACATTTAAGAAACTGTTTTTCATGCTTGAAAGTTGTTCTTCTTTTAAACAATCAGAGATCTAGGTTAGAAGACATTTACCTTTAAGCTCCCCCTCAAATCATGATAGAATGATTTAGGCCAGATAAGCTCCTC
Source organism: Arctium minus (assembly GCA_954870635.1). Taxonomy (NCBI): domain Eukaryota; kingdom Viridiplantae; phylum Streptophyta; class Magnoliopsida; order Asterales; family Asteraceae; genus Arctium; species Arctium minus. Next base: position 43,088,289 of record OX941089.1, on the reverse strand, counting down.
CTGGATATTTACAAAATATCCTTGTCTGAACATTGAAAAACGGGTCCTGATCTGTCATGTGATCAGAAGCCACAGTCTTTACACTTAAGTTTGGTTTTTGAACATGGTTTGTTCAAAAGCCAAAACTCTTTGACATTAAAGTCTGAGTTCTAAGTTGTATTACTTAGAAGTCAAAGTTCTTTGCTCCCCCTATACCTGTTGTACCTGCGAAACAGATTTAACATTCTTTGGTAACCACTGGTATTTGGGTCCTGGTATGTTAGATTTAGGAATCCACCTCTCATTAGATTTATATCTTTTAAAATCAGAAATCTGAGAAGTAATTCTGTAAGATCCGTACCAGTTATGAGCAGATTCTTTTCGAATGAAGTCATTCTCTCCACAGTAAGAACAACAGACTTTCTTCTGTGCAATCCTGATCAAATGATTTGTAGAATAATATATATCAGGATTACCAAAAGATTTACCTTTATGCGTACTGTTCTTCTTGGCATTGGTTGTGGATTTGAATGATCTGTCATTATTATTCTCCTCATCAGGAGTCTTCACTCGCCAGACCATCTGATTTTTCTTAGATTGCTTTCCATGAGATTTAACGTAGAAGCTCGCTGGTACATCAACAGATTTGTCATAGAATAGATTAGATGGTCTGATCTGATTTGATTTGACGTTGATTGGTTTGACACTTTTCTTTTTCAAAGCATTTTTGTCATGAATGGAACTTGAAGCTGTTTTGAAAAACAAACTGATTCTGTTGAGTTATCAACAGGTGATTGGCTAATCACATCAGTTGTTACTTTATCAGACAATTCAATGTTTGCAGCTTCCAAGTCATTTATCTTTTTAGTCAAAATGTTTCTTTCAGAAGTTAGTGTGTCAAACTTTTGCTTCAAATCAGATTTAGCCTTCAGTTCTTTTTGATAATCTGATGACAGAGCAGTTATTTTGGATTGGAGCTTTGATATCTCAGATTCAAAATGTGAACGTTCAAGCTCAAAATCTTTTTGTAAGTTCTTGGTTTTATCAGAAATTTCTTTGAAGATCCCAATATTTCTCTTTTCATATTTCTTCTTTTCAATCTCTAAAGACTTTTTGTTTTCTTGAAAAGCTTTTCTTTCTTTCTCAAGTAAGTCTTGTAGAATAGAGATCTGTTTGGGAAATTCATAATTTTTATCTTCAAGAACTTGTCTTTCTTTTGCAAAAGTATCTCTTTCAGTTATTATTATCTTTTCAAATTCCGACACTTGCTTAGAAAGTTTCAGGCATCTAAGCTCGAGATCCTTCTTCTCTTGTAAAGTTTTCTTGGAAAGATCAGACATTTGTTGAGTAGAAGATGTCTTCACATTTGATTTTTCTTTTTCTGCTTGGAGGCTTGTTTTCAGTTCTACATTCTTCTTCTCCAGAGCAGATATCTGTTCTTCAAAAGCCTTAAACTTGAATTGAAGCTTGACTAATTCATCTTGCAATTCTGATGATTTTTGTTCAGTCGTCTTCAGTTGGCTTTTAAGATTCGCTTTAGCTTTATCTTCTTTGATGCTTTTCATCAAGTCAGTATTTTTTACTTTCAATGTATATGCATTTTCTTCAGAGGCCATATACTTTTGTTGAAGCTTAACTGATTCATCTTGTAGTTCTAAAGATCTTTGTTCAGTTCTCTTGAATTGGCTCAGAAGACTTTAAACATAAGATTCCTTCAGCTTGATTACTTCTTCAAGAGACTGAATGGTATTATCTTTTATTCCCATCATTTTCTCTCTATCTTTAATCTCTATCTCTTTCTCACTGATGATACCTGCAAAATGAGATTTATCCATATTAGCACACTTTTTACAGTCAGGAGTTTTATCAGAATTTGACAAATTTAATTTCAACTCCTAAATCTGCTTTTGAAGCTTTGAATTCTGATTTTTCAATTTGTCTCTTTCTGCTTGTAGAACAGGTATCTCAGACATGTACAATACAACCATATCTCTTGGTGACAGTACTGTATTCCCTCTCTCATCTGTTTTTGGCATCTTGAATAGAATGTTAGCTTAAAAAAAATGATCGTCAAAAATCAGAAAATTATGATCACTATCAAAATATGTCCCCCTCCGCAGACTTAGCACGGGAGTCCCACAGATGAATCTATTGAAAGAAATGCTTGAATAAAATGATCGTTCCCAAACAAATCAAAAATGTTGAAAGAAAATATCTCTTGAAACTTGCAGGTCACTATACGCGCTGATCACTAAACTCGCTAAGCACTATTCACTGAGAAACACGCTAATGGTAACGTACGCGTTTCTAGAACTCGCAGGACACGGATAGCGCGTTTTGCTCAAACTCGCATGACGTTTGATAATCCAAGATCACAAGATCTGTAGAGAGAGAATCTAGAGAGAGAAAGTGTTCGCTCGAATGAAGCAGTAACTTGTATTCAAAATGTGAAAGTTCTTACAAAGCAAACAAGCCAAGAGGACTTAAATACCACAAGGCACTTAAAAGAAAGAAAAGAACAATATGCACTGACAGATAAAGAAATAAATACAATGATTACTATAAAACCAGATCTAACAATCTCCCCCTTAGTAATCATTGGCGCCGAGGTCTTAAAAAAATCTTCAAAAACAGCATCGACCATCTAGGCGGCTTTGAAGGATCATTGACGTTCTTCTCGTTGACGTAGTCTGTTCAGCCCAACTAACACTTCCAATCGTCGCAGAGTTGAACGGAGATTCAGTCTATCTTGAATAGTGACCAAAGTTCTACGGATCAGACGAATCTCATCATTTTCAAAAAGATATGACTCTCTTCTTGTTTCCAAAAACTTTCTTCTAGCCTCTTGTAGATGATGCTCCAACTGAAGTTTGATCACCTTTAGAGTTCCATCAGAGTAATATCCAATCTCATCAAATCGTAGAAAACATTTTTCACTTGAGTTGTTCTTATATACTACTCCGTATGGATCTTCGATAATGGTGTATAACGGATAAGACTCTAGATTCTGCAAACTCCGGTTGGGCCTTTCAAGATTAACCACAGGCTGAAAGCTTTCGACGGCCATCTGGAAGTCAAAAACACGAAAAAATCGGATCTGACGACGAATGAATCGTTTAATAACAAAGAGAGTTTGAGAAACATCCTGAGTCCGGTGATAAAGATTCCTGAAATGATCATATAAGAATTCAACATCATCAATTGAAAGATCAGTGAAATCAGCCTCTGAAAAGTTGTACCGCTTGCAGTCTCTTCTTTCGACTTCAAGGTCTGGATACCAGATGTTCAGAAACTTATTAAATGTGACACTGAGAACTCGAACTATTAGATGAGGAGAAGCAACTGTGTTATTCTTTTTGCGTTGGCACTTGATAAACGCTAAGTATTCATGCTGATAAGATTCTGATTCTTTCTCTACTCCAAGTATGGCATATATATTGATTGTCCTTCTTCTTGAAACAAAGATGTTGCTTTGGATATCTTCAAGAAAAGCTGTTCTGAGTCTAGAAGCCATATATCTCTGCTGAAGATTTCTCTGCCTTTGCTGCCTAGTTAAAGCTTCTCCTTCTTCTAGAAGAGATGGAGAAATTACAGGTTCGGAAAAAGGAATATCTACTTGAGCTCTAGATGACTGACCAACTTCAAATGCACTTGACAGAATATTTGTTGTTAGAGCAGAACTAGATACTGGAATAGATGAAGGTTGATCATCTTCTGCTTCCGACTCTTCAACTTCATGAGCTCTACCTGAAACATCTGGATGCACATAAACTACAATTTGCATATTAAAATCATACTGCAATCTTGAACTGTATCAGCAGTCTTTTCTCTATCTCCAGCCACTTCTTTTTGAACAAATTCTCGTGCTTCAGAAGACCCTTCTGTTCTTTGTCTCTTTGCCATCTCCCCCTCATGGCCTTGATGATCGGGATCATCTTGGTCATGTCGGCTTTAAGAGACGGGCCAGCCTCAGTCCTGCATGATTGTTCTAGATGATCAATCTTGTTAGATAGATCAGAGAAAGCTTGTGACATAAAAGAACGAAGATCAGATAAACTGGATCTAACTTCCGATCTGAATTCCTGAAATTCATGAGATAAAGCATTAATGCGATCAGAATCGGAAGAGGAAGAAACTGGAGGCGGCGTTGGCTGGAAGTTCCTCAGCAGAGAGATCAAATCTCGATCTTGATGTTGTGGCGGAGACATAGATAGAAGACGCGCATAAAGAAGATCAGATAGCTCAGAAATCGGAGAATCATGAAGAGAGGCCCTGGAAATATCCGCAGACTGAGTGAATATAGACAGAAAAGGAAAAGATACAATCGGTGATGTAGATGAAGATACCGCAGAAGAAGGTTCCCGAAGAATCACTGTTGAAAGACGACGGAAAAGATTCTCAGGAGGAATAACCGAAGTATCTATCTCTGGCATTTTCCCTTTGAAAAACGACTTCATCTTGTTAATATCTTCCTCATTTTGAGCATCCACCCTTTCTGAGAACTGACGAATTACCTCATTCAGAGTTGTAAATTTCTCCGAAGAAACACGTGCAGGAACCATAGAAAGCTCAACAGCAGAAACAGTGGTAGCAGTAACCTCAACAGAAACAGAAGCAGGAGCTTGACTCTGTGTTTGAGTGGTGGTTTGAGCAAATGAGATATCCAGTTCATCAACGTTTAGACGAGCAGCAGAGGGATCAATAGATACTGATTCATCTTCTGAAACATCTTCTGAGACAACAACCACTTCCGGTGTTCTTATTTTCCGTTCAAACACTTTCATGTTGGGTTGATCGGCATCATCATCACCATCGTCTGAATCACTTGTTGTATTTTCACCATCATCAGAAAGATCAGCATTTGTTGCATCATCATTAGCAACTCCAGTTTCAACAGGATTAGCATCTTTTCTAACATCAGCAGTAACAGTAGTGGCTTCAGCTTCGATAGCAGCAATGACAGATTCCACGTGATGAGTAGCAACATCTTGTGGTGCTGCAGAAAGAGCAACATCTGTCTCTAGTGTAGTTGCAACGGCAGTAACTATTTCCTGAGTAGTTGCTTTAACTTGCTCTTCATGAGAAGTACCAGTTGGAGTGCCATGAGAAGGTTCTTCCTGTTCAGCCTCTACAAATTCATTTTCTAAACAATAATCGATAACACTGTCATTGGTCATGTCAGCATAATTGGCAATAAGACCATAAGGAATGGTCATAGAATAAGTGAAGGACTTCTTCTGTTTCTGAAGATAAAGCATCTCGGAATCCTGAACTTGCGGCCAAGATAATCTTCGTGGAATGGCCGGATTGCTTCGAAACATGCTTCTAATAATCAGCTTGAGAAATCTGATAAAAGGAATGAACTTTCGTCGCTTGTTGGTTAACTTGTCTTTCACTACTTCAGAAAGCTCAGTCCAGAAAATAATCGTATAGTCGACATGCAGGTCATAGACTACTGCATGGAACAGTCGAAGATAGTGAAGACTAGAACTATCCGTGCCGGTATGTTTAGAAGTTAAGCACCTGTTGATGACAAAAAATAAAGAATACCAGACAGGAGGAAGATTAGACTTGTCAAAGTCTACAACCTTTTGCAGTGAACCAAAATAGCCTAGTCGTTTGATGCCCTCAAAAACTTCCTCTTCGGATGGAAAGTTATCATACGTTGTCCTTCCAGGTCTAGAAGTAGGCTTAGGAAGCTCAAGAATCAACCGTAAACGCTTGTAAGAAAGATATGAATCAAATTGATCAATTTTGAGATCAAATCTATGAGGACGTGCCAGTTCGTTCTTAGTGATGGTGTGCCAGACTTGCTGAACATAGACTTCCGGAACGTCAGCAACTGAACAGAGAGCTTGAGAGAGCGAATGTCCACGAAGAATGGAGAGTATGACATGATGAATCTTGATGCGATCAAAGTCAACAAAGTAGTTGTTACGCTTATAAGGCATGTACATGATGTTAGGAAACACATTATTTGGAGTTCGCATAGATATAGAAAGATCAGCCCCAACAGACGGAACAGACGGCATAGGTGTATCATGAGATGCCTGATCAGCCGGATCCTCAAGAACGACATTCTCGTCTTGAATCATTGGATCAATATTTGTTTGAGAAGACATGATAACCTGAAACACAAAAACAAAACAAAGTTAAACATTCAACAGAAAATACGAAAAATATTTCAAGTATGATTTGCAGGTTCTTAAGGGAACGCAATGGAAAAAAATGCGTGTCCTGAAGGGAACGCAAAGGAAGAAATGCGTGTCCTGAAGGGAACGCAAAGGAAGGAATGCGTGTCCTAAAGGGAACGCATAGGAAGGAATGCGTGTCCTTAATGGAACGCAAAGCATACTTTGAAACAACGAAACACTCAAAGAGTTTGCGTGTCACTAAGGAGACGCAAGATAGACTTTGCGTGTTCTTAGTGAGACGAAAAATACACAAAGAAAACAAAACAAACTAGAAGAATGCGAGTCACGGGTGAAACGCATAGTTCACTATGAGGGTCTAAAGAGACACATAAAGAGCACTATGCGGGTGTTGTTAGAAACGCACAGTATGCTTTACGGGTCTAGTAAGACACGCAAAGAATACTTTGCGGTTCTAATAGGACACGCAAAGTAGCCTTTGCGGGTCTCAAAAGCTTTGAACAAAAACCCTAAAACACGTATGTTCGAACCCGAAAACCACAAAACTAAAAAATCTAAGCACAAAACAACAAAATTAAACCAAAATAAAACATACCTGATTGTCGATTATAAGATCTAAACAAACCCTAATACGCAAATCGATCAAAATCAACTCGAATCTGAGTTTTTAGAGATCGATGAACAGTAAAAATAAAAAATAAAACGTAGGTCAGAAAAAAAAACACAATAACATAGATCGAGAAACAAAAACATAGAACATAGAACTAAATCAAAACATACCTGAAATTCCAAGGACACAATCTGAAATGAATCAGATGAGTATGCAAGAAGAAAACGCAGAGAGAATGGAGGGAAGATGAATAGACAAACAAGTTCAAAGGGAATAAAGAAAAGAAAAAATACACTCTTACTTCTATATATTCAAAAAAAATACTTAAAAAAAGTAACTATGAGAAAATTACCTGATAAGCCCCCATTACTCCCCCTACACAAATGCACAAAATTTATCAAATTAGTTTAGCATTTGCATAGTAATTTCAGAAATACTTACCTTATGAATTTCTGATCAGCACAAGAAGTAATTAATCAGCAACATTCACTCCCCCTCAAAAATAGAACATTAGCAGATGTGGAACGAGATATACACTCCCCCTCGAAAAATGCACAGACCATATGACAAAAACATAGATAACAAACATAAAGACATCAATATGAAAGATGATCTTATGGAATATAAATTTTGTAACAACTGAATAGATAAAATTTTAAACACTAAACAAATTAAAGTCTACTCAGTAGAATTTCTCAGATTTATCAATCAGTTGAAATCAAACAGGAGATGTTGGATACAGAAACAAGTTTCATTGCATATCAAGTTAAGACATGTTCAGCTTCAAACATATGCAGGTATCTATTCAGTGTGCTCGCATGCGATCTTTGATTAGCTTCAATAAAAATGCAATTCTAAACATAAAATGGAGAACTTTGCATTTACATACACTAAGACATCAAGAATTAAGATTTTCACAAAATTACAGATTTATCGCAGCTCAAAATATATCACCATGTATCAAGAGATGTGTGCTCATTGGCATCTTTTAGCAGTGTGCTCATTGGCATCTTCACATGAGTGTGCTCTTTGGCATCTTTTAAGATTTGTGCACTTTGGCATCTTTTAATCAAAGAGTTTATTAAGTAAAGAACATGCCGTAAACGTAACTTTCTATCTGACCCTATTGCAGGATTTGGGTTAGCCACTCCCAGACCAGTTGGCCTTAGGGGACTAGGTGTCAAGCACCCCTTGGAACTTACTCTCCCGGATCAGAAAGGCTACATCGACATATCCTAAACCCATTCATACCAGTAAAACATGACTTTCGATCTGGTTCTATAGAAGGATTTCTGTTGCATCACTCCCAGATCAATTGACCTTAGGGGACCAGATGTCGAGCATCCCTCGGAACTTACTTTCCCAAACCAGAAAGGTCACAGGTACAAACTTTTAAACTCAAGGATTTCTAAATTTTAAATGCTTAAAAATAAAATCATCTCAATAACTCAGATCTATATTGAATAGCTTAGCCCATAATTTCATTACGATCTACAATTCTGATCACTTAGGATGTTCATGCAAAGTAAACCATAAATATGCCAACTTACATATCTTTAAAGCAGTATCTAAAGTGTCAAACATGTTGCTGACTTTTTGATGTTTGTAAGATTTGAAAATTGAACATATAAAACTTTAATATAAACAAAGCGACTTGTAGAAGATCCTAGAAACACATTCTATTCAAAAGAAAGAAAATCTGAAAGATTTTACTTTATAGAGTATAATTTGTAAAGATTTAAACTTTTAAGTTCAACATGCCGATTTTGGAAAGCAAAAAGTTAAAACGTTTTTCATCCAAAGCTTTTGTAAATATATCAGCAAGTTGATATTCAGTTGGGACAAAATATAACTCAATAGTACCTTCTTCCACGTGATGCTTTATAAAATGATATCGCATGTCTATGTGCTTGGTCTTGGTGTGCTGGACAGGATTGACCAATATCGCAATCGCGGACTTGCTGTCACAATAGATTGGCACCGTCTTGTATAGCATTCCGTAATCACGAAGTTGCGTTTTCATCCACAGCACTTGAGCACAACAACTAGCTGCAGCGACGTATTCAGCTTCGGCTGTTGATATTGACACGCAGTTTTGCTTTTTCGACGCCCAACTTATCAGTCTGTCACCCAGAAACTGGAGATGACCAGAAGTACTTTTCCTGTCCAATTGATTACCACCATAATCTGCATCAGAGTAAGCAATCAAACTATAATAAGAACTTTTAGGATACCATAATCCTAAATAAGGAGTTCCTTTGATATATCTGAATATGCGCTTGACTGCTAGCAGATGTGATTCCTTAGGATTTGCTTGAAATCGGGCACAAAGGCATGTGGAGAACATGATATCTGGTCTGCTTGCTGTCAGATACATTAGCGATCCGATCATCCCCCGATATGTCTTGACATCGACAACTTTTCCATCTGGATCAAGTCCGATCTTTGTTCCATGAGCCATGGGCGTGCCAATCGAAGATGATTTATCCAAATTGAATTTCTTCAACAGGTCAAATATGTACTTCGACTGGTTGATAAAAATACCATCTGGAAGCTGCTTTACTTGTAAGCCGAGGAAGAAGTTGATTTCTCCCATCATGCTCATTTGAAACCTGGAGGTCATTAGATCAGAAAACCAAGTACATAGAGATTGATTTGTAGCACCAAATATTATGTCATCTACATAACTTTGAACTAAGCAGATATCCAAGTTAGAACAATATATAAACAAAGTGGTATCAATGGTTCCTTTGGTGAAGCCAGATTTGAGCAGAAAGGCAGACAGCTCATCGTACCATGCTCGAGGTGCTTGTTTCAACCCGTATAAAGCTTTATCGATGAAATATACGTAATTGGGATGATTTTTGTCCACAAACCCCTCTGGTTGAGATACATATACTTCTTCTTTCAGTTTACGATTGAGGAAGGCAGTCTTGACATCCATTTGATATACGGTGAAGTTTCGATAAGCCGCGAACGCGAGAAACATTCTGATAGCTTCTAATCTAGCAACCGGTGCAAAGGTTTCATCGTAGTCAATCCCTTCTTGCTGTCGATATCATTTGGCTACCAATCTGGCTTTGTTGCGAACAACGATACCATCTTTGTCCTTTTTGTTCTTGAATATCCACTTGGTTCCTATGATGCTTTTACCCTTTGGCCGTGGAACAAGTCTCCAAACTTTTAGCGCGTCAAACTGATTGAGCTCCTCTTGCATTGCCAAAATCCAGTCTGGATCTTCCAACGCTTTAGAAACTTTGGTAGGTTCAATCTTGCTTAGGAAGCAAGTGTACAGACATTCGTTGGAAGAAGCTGTTCTGGAGCGAGTAGAAACACTTGCTTGAGGATCCCCAATAATTTGATAGATTGGATGAGATCTTGTCCATTTTGTTGTATGAGGGAGAGTATCAATAACTTCTTGAACCACTTCTAATTGTTGAGGATCTTCAGATGAAATAATGTCAGAAGATGACACATATATGGTTTCAACAGGAGGAGGGGGTATTTCCATGACATCAGATTCAGGCTCTTGTTGACCAGACATAGCTTGTACTTCTTGTTGAACATTTTCTTCTGGAACAACTTCATCTTCTACAGACTCCTCATGAACAGTTTCTGCAATTTCTGGTTCATGTATTAATTGATCCGGATGATGTTCAGAAGGTATGTCTTGAATTTCAGGAGATACTGAAGCAGCATCAGGTTCAGAGGTTTATGCAGCGGAAGTAGGATTAGATGCACTCACAGATTCCTGATTCAAGATATTTGACACATTATCAGTGTTTGGTTTAGGAACATCATCATAAAAATTTTCAAACAGAAAATCAAGATCAGAAAGATTAGACAGAGAATTAGAAGGATCCTGATTTGTCGACTGAAGTGTAGGTTCTGAACTAATTTGTTTAGAAGTTGAGTTTCCAGTAATAGCGGGTACTGAACTGTGTTGTCCAAAAGCCAAATCAGCAGCTTCATCAAATTTGACATTCACTGACTCTATCACTTTTCTTGCAGAGAGGAGAAAGACTCTGTAAGCAGCAGAGTTAGAAGAATAGCCCAGAAATACGCCTTCATCTGCCTTTGGACTAAATTTGTTCAGATTATCTCTGTCATTCAAAACATAGCATTTACACCCGAAAGACTTGAAATATTTGATGTTGGGTTTGATACCGTTCATCAATTCATATGGAGTCTTGTTGAATCGGCGGTGTACAATTGATCTGTTTTGAGTATGACAGGCAGTTGATATGGCTTCGGCCCAGTGGGACAAAGGAAGACCTGAATAAGCAAGCATAGATCTAGCAGCTTCCACAAGCGTTCTGTTTCGTCTTTCAACAACCCCATTCTGTTGCGGTGTTCTTGCAGCAGAAAACTGTTGTTGTATACCTTGATCATCATAGAATGCTTGAAGAGTTGAATTCTTGAATTCTGTGCCATTATCTGATCTTACAACTTTGACATGCTTTTGCTTATTTGTCTGAATGGTTTTGATGAGATTGATGAGAATTTCGGGTGTCTCGTCTTTAGATTTGAGAAATTTCACCCATGTGTATCTGGAGTAATCATCAACAACAACCAAAACATATTTCTTCTTACCAATACTCTTTGTCTTCATTGGTCCGCACAAATCAACATGAATTAGATCTAGGATTTCCGCAGTGCAATGTTCAGGCTTAGGCTTATGAGATGCTTTCATCATCTTTCCTTTCTCGCAGTCCTGACAGAGATGGTCTTTCTAGAAACGGAGGATTGGAAGACCTCTCACGGAATCATTCTTGACCAAGCGATCCATATATTTGAAATTGAGATGAGCTAGTCGTCGGTGCCACACCCAGCTTTCATGAATAGAGGCTTTTGATAGAAGACAAATATCTGATGGAACCTTTACTTCGGAAAGATTAATGGTATAAAGATTTGATCGTCTCTTTCCAACAAGTAAGTCCATGCCGCTATTATTCTTTACAACAACTCTTTTAGACTTGAAACTGACTTCAAGATCTTTATCGTAGAACTTTCCGATGCTGAATAGATTGTGACTTAAACCTTCGACATAGCTTACTCTTTTGACAGTTATATTACCTTGAACAAGATCACCATAACCAAGAATGGGAGCCGTCTCGCAGTTTCCAAATTTGACACGACCGCAACATTTTTCTTTAAAATTTGAAAGCAGAGATTTGTTGCCAGTCATGTGTTTGGAACACCCCGAATCTAGATACCATAATTGATTTAGCTGCACAAACAAAAATTACTCATATTTAGGTACCCATATGAATATGGGTCCCTTTTTGTTAGTCCTTTCCTTTTTCTTTTTCAAACATTTATTTTTCCAAAAAATCTGAGACTGATCAAATAAAGCATGAACAGCATCACATATTAATGAAGAAATGCAATCATCAGAATCAGAACTAGAGAGACAATATGAGATATTCTTCGAAATTTGAAACATTTGCTCTACAGAATATTTTGTAGTTTTATTACAAAAGGCAAATGAGTCTTGTTTACAAAGAAGATCTACACATTTATCCTCTACAGAAACAAATTCTTCAGATCTCTGTTTCTTTAGCCAAACAGACTTCACAGACTTCTTCAAAGGCCTATCTGAAATAGAGGAATCAGAAAAGTTAGAATTTTCAGAAATATCAAACTCTTTCTTCTTTTTCTTCTTTGACCTTCTTCTTTTACGCTTTGTTTTATAGAAATGATCATTTAACGTAAAAGTATCATCAATAATTTCAGATATAATATTTGACTTAGAAGAAGAAGATTTATCAATAAAACCAAACTGATTAGTTAATTGATTTGGACAAACCTCAGAGCAAAAACATCAGATGGACACAAATTGATGGAAGATTTGAGAAGACCAGAACTATTTTCTTTAAAACTCGATGTCATAAAAGAAAAAATAACATCGTTTTCATTTTTTCTCAAAATCTCTTGTTCTTCCATTTGTTCTTCTAGATCAAAGATTTGGCATTCTAATACTAATGGAGGTATATATCCCTTAGTATCATAAGATACTGGAGATATATTGGCCTTATTAGGATTAGCTGCATTTAAATCAAAGAAGTCATTAGATATAGAAGATTTAGTAGAAGAAACAATGTTTAATTTTTGTCTTCTCTTCTTTACTTTTTCAGGAAAATATTTTGCATTTTCTTGAGTGTAAACAAAAGGAACTTCCATTATCTTGTTGTTTATCCGTTTTTTATCTTCCTCAATTGTAGTTTCTTTAGCACTTGTGCAAAGAGGTTTGTATTGAGAACCATATTGTGAAAGACCAAGACATTCGTAATCATAAAAATTGGGAATCTCAAATTTAGCTTTCTTTAAAAACTGAGGATTTTTAAATCCAAGACCCCAATTTTCTTTTAACGACTCATAGCTCCTTGGTTTATGCATATGAATTGTTTGTTCAGTTTGTTTTTGTTTATAAAGCTTTTCTTCTAATTCAATTATTTTATCCGAAAACTCTTGATTTAAAATTGACAATTCAGACAAAGAATCATGAGAAGTCTGATTTTCAATTTCTAAATCTTCTATTCTTTATTGAAATTTCTCTTTTGTAAATTTTAAAATAGCTTTTTCATCTATCAGAGAAATCTTCAAATTTTCAATTTGAACAGACTTTTCTTGATTTTCATGTTTTTCGGATAGAAGTTTTGAACGAAAGTCATGTAAAGCATTTGTAATGACATTCATTTGCGATGAAATGAAATTAAAATCAAACTCAGATGGTACGTTAGATTCATCGGTTGAAGTCTCATCATCCTCATCACCACTGTTGTCGTCTCCAATAAAACACATAGCAGCAGTCTCTTCATTATCAGCTTCATTGTCTGAGTGATCCAACCAGTATTCCTCCTCAGCCAACAGTATTGTTCCACTTGCTTGCTTCTCAGCCAGAGCTAATTTCTTCTTATAGAAATCAACATCTTTCACAATCTTCGTTCTGCACTCCTTTGAAATATGCCCGGCTTTGCCACAGTTGTAGCAAGTCACAACCTTCTTATCTTCTTTCTTTGGTTCAGCTGTTGTAGCAGGCTCATATTTGTAAAAGAAAGGCTTTGATGTAGTATCGGGTTCTACCTTCTTTGATCCAGATGAGAAACGAAGATTGTTTGAACCTGACCATTTATGATATTTCTTTTGATAGTCCTGACTTAGAAGGATCATGGTGTTATCCCAGATTTAATCTAGTTGGTAAATAATCAATCAAGTAATCAAGCAACACAATAATAATCAAGAGATATATAAATCAGAGTAACATACCAATCCCTTGAATAAACAATGAAACCCTTGAGTGTTCTTGATACCCTTTGAATACAGAGAAAACTTACGGCTACCTATTTAGAAAATTATCAGAGTTAACCTAAAACTAAACTAAACATAACTTTAAATACCCAGGCCATATGGGCTTCCTAATGCTTAATGGGCTTGGGCCCAATAGCTAATAACTATTAAACTATTACAATTTAAACCCTGAACTGTAACTATCAAGTAAATACAGTTTAGACCCTCTAATTTAACTTTGACACAATTGCAGTTTAAACCCTGAACTTTAACTTTAATCTTGAATACAATTATTTGATCCAACAATGTCCCCCTTTGGATTCAAGATTAAATTTTTTTTTGCAATTGTCTTCGGATCTTCACTTGTATTGTTGATTGCTTCAAAACTTGATATCTTTAAAATCTTTGAAACTTTGATATCTTTGAAAATCTTCAGCAGTCTTCAGATTATATTCTCCTTCTTTGATAATTCTCCATTTTTGTATCTTCTCCCCCTTTTTGATGAATGGTGAGAAGCATCATCATCAAAACATACCAAAACAATGTCCCCCTGTTCAAGATAATCTCCCCCATTGTGTATGATCACGTAAGCACAGTCTTCATCATGTAACGAGCCCTGTATGGAAATAAGAGCAGTCTTCCCAGATGGAAAGAGTGATTATTTCAATCTTTTCAGATTAAAATAGAAAGTAGTAACCATTTGAATCTTTTCAAATTCAAACAGTTTAATAGACGTAACCCTGAATCAACAAATGACTCAGTTAGAATGCCTGTCAATGACACAAAGTCACTGAGTAACACAAAGTTACTATATAAGGAGCTGGTTTGATGTATACTCCCCAGGTCTTCCATTCAATCATCGAATAACACATGGTTATCTATGAACGTTCTGACAGAAAACAAATTTCTGTGTGCTCATGCATGTGTTAGAAAAAAAAATTAAGCATAGATGATTGCTTTTCATTTTAGGCTCAAAATATGTAAACTTGTTGAGACAGCAACAAATTATACAAAGACTCAATGTGCATGAGAAAGGGTTCGAAGGTGGGGCAACTTTCCTTCTTTTTCAATATTAGTATCTTCCAAATGAAGAACCAATAGCGTATGTGTTGCTTCCCCAGAAAATGTGAAACACTCTTTTTTTGAGAAAAGAATGAGTAGCTGGTGGGGTTGTATGCAAGAGATGGCATGGGCTAGGTGCCTTTTTCAATGATGGTCACCAAAGAATGTGAACCAATCAGATTATATGGCTGCCCGGCTCAGAAAGAAGTTTGGTGCAGAGTTTAATATTCTTTTACTCTGTTCTCTCACCCTCTTTCTTTTAATGCTCACTTCTAACTAATCTCTCTTTTCCATTTTACCTCTTCACACACCATCACTCAATTCTTTTGACCCCTCTCCCCTCAATCACTTAGGGAATACTTCCTGGGTAGGAAACACTGGTTATCGTGAATCCATGGAAGTTCTGTTAAGTTCTCACACTGAATCCCATGTATTTTCCTAAAAGAAACATGTTGTTCAACAGGCTATTGTACATGTAAGCACAAATATCACTTGTTACATGAGAAATAAGACTTTCGGAGATGTCAAAACAGTTATGTATGACGATGCAATTCTCCCCCTCAAACTAAAAGAGTTTGACAATTAAGCTCATATCATTTCATCATGAAGAATAATATTTTGGAGAATAAAAAACGAATGTTGTTTATATGAACAATATATAAACATATTTTTAATGAACCCACATGAAATGATGTTTGATTCAATCAACAGTGAATACAAAGAACGTGAGTATTACCATAGAAAGATTTAACTTTTGATACATGGTAATAACAAAGTCAAATAGAATGTTCTGAACCGTTATGTGTATGAATACTTGACAAAGTATATTGACAAGATAAAACGCAAGTATTTAAGTATTCAAAAATCTGTTAATATCACAGATATTATCTCCCTTAACTTAATTTTTTTTTTTTTAAGATTAAGAAAAAAAAAACAGAAAAATAAGGCACTGAAGTGCGGGTTCTAATCCGATGTGATTAGAAGCCATTGTCACTTGACCAAACCTGCATAAATAAAAGAAATAAGGGTAATCATTTATGAAAATGATTCCTCTCTCGTTAGCAACAGTTTAAAAATAACACACAAGATCAAAGCTTGGAATACTCCCCCTAGAATCATGAGTAAGGTCTAAGACATGTTCAACATACCAAGTTTGCTGATGAGAAATTGAAATCGCTTTTCATCCAATGGCTTGGTGAAAAGATCAGCTAACTAGAAGTCAGTTTGAACAAAGTGCATTTCAATATTACCTTTTTCTACATGATCCTTAATGAAGTGATAGCGTACGTCGATATGCTTGGTCTTCGAATGCTGTACCGGATTAGCAGTTATAGATATTGCGCTCTTAGAATCACAATAAATAGGAACACGCTTGTAGTTGTATCCAAAGTCCCTTAACTGTGTCGTCATCTAGAGGACTTGAGAACAGCAGCTAGCAGCAGCTACATACTCAGCCTCGGCAGTGGATGTTGAAACACAATTTTGTTTCTTTGAGGTCCAACTAACAAGTTTGTCACTTATGAATTGACATGACACAGAGGTGCTTTTCCGGTCTAGCTTACATCTTGCATGATCAACATCTGTAAAGGCAGTTAGTTCAAAATGAGAATCCTTTGGATACCAAAGGCCTAGATTGGGAGAGCCTTTGAGATATCTAAGGATTCTCTTAACAACAGTTAAGTGCGACTCTTTAGGATTAGACTGATATCTCGCACAAAAGCATGTGGCAAACATTATATCCGGGCGACTAGCAGTCAGATAAAGTAAAGAACCAATCATACTACAATACACCTTTTGATCAACAGGTTTCCCGGAGGGATCCGCGTCTAAGAGTGTACCAGTAGCCATTGGTGTTTTCATGACTGAACTATCTGACATATTGACCTTTTTCAAAATATCGTTTATATATTTAGCTTGATTTATAAATATGCCTTCGGGTAATTGCTTTACTTGAAGACCAAGAAAGAAATTCAATTCAGCCATCATCGACATTTGAAACTTTGTTTCCATTATCTTTGAAAAGTTCTTGCAAAATTTCGGATTTGTCGACCCAAATATTATGTCGTCAACATAAATCTGAATAAGAATCAAGTCCTCACCTTGCCTTTTAAGAAATAAGGTAGTATCTACTGTACCTTTCTTGAAACCAAAAGCAAGTAGAAATTTAGTGAGAGTTTCATACCAGGCTCGCGGTGCTTGTTTAAGACCATAAAGCACTTTGTCTAAAACATAGACATGTTCAGGGTGATGAGGATCAACGAAACCTTCAGGTTGAGCCACGTAAACCTCCTCATGCAAAACGCCGTTTAGAAAAGCCGACTTTACGTCCATTTGATAGACAGTAAAGTTTTTGTGCGCTGCATAGGCTAGAAAGATTCTGATGGCTTCGATCCTTGCAACCGGGACGAATGTTTCGTCATAGTCGATGCCCTCTTGTTGACAATACCCTTTTGCGACCAAACGAGCTTTGTTTCTCACAACTACTCCGACTTCGTCTTTCTTATTTCTGAAAACCCACTTTGTTCCAATAACGGATTTACCTTTAGGTAGTGGGATCAAGCGCCACACCTTGTTCCTTTCAAATTGTAGAAGCTCGTCTTGCATAGCAGAAATCTAGAATGGATCACGTAGAGCTTCAGCCGCTTTCTTTGGCTCTAAGGAACTGAGGAAGCTTGAAAACATGCAGAAGTTAGCTGTTGCTGACCTTGTCGTGACACCAGATTGTACGTCACCTATCACATTGGTCAGGGGATGATCCTTAGTCCAACGATGTGTGCTTGGTAGAGCTTCAACTGTTTGTTGCGTATTTGACGCATCGTTGTCATCTTTTACGGCAGGTTGCTCCATAGATGTACTTGGGACATCTTGTACTGGTGTTTCTGATACTGAAGCTTCTGGACTAACAGTTGAAGTGCTCGGGACTTCGTTTCCAGAAGAACTATCTGTAGAGACAGATTCAGCATTAGTAGAGTCAAAAACTAACTTTGTACTCGTACCTGATGGAGATGAAATGTCAGTGACTTCTTCGGAAGGTCCAGACATGTCTTCAGAATTAGTAGGGACCTCCGATCTTGTACCACTTGTTATTGATGTGGATATGCCTTTTTCAAAATCTGCACATATATCATCAAAGGCATCAATAAGCAATAAATCTAACTCATATGAAGTAGAGTTAGAGTTAGAAGAAGTGAATCCTTTAGGTGCTGGTTCTATTCTTGATTGAATAGAAGCTTTGTCGTTAAGACCGAGTTCTGAACTGTTGTGTCCAGAAGTCCTCGTAGAATTCTCATCAAAGGAGACATTCATGCTCTCAACAACCGTCTTGGTTCGAATAATGTAAATTCGATTAGCTTTGGATGTCAGAGAGTATCCAATGAGATATCCTTCATCCGCTTTCTTATCTAACTTTGATAATCCTTGACGCTCTTTTAGAATGTAACACCTGCAACCAAATACACGAAGAAACTTGATGTTAGGTGTACGATTGTTGATCAACTCATATGCTGTCTTATTAAAGCGCTTGACCACAATGGTACGGTTCTGTGTAAAACATGCTGTGGCGACTGCCTCAGCCTAAAGGTACATGGGTAGATCTGAGTAAGCAAGCATAGTCCGAGCTGCTTCAACCAGAGTGCGGTTCTTTCGTTCAACAATGTCATTTTGCTGCGGAGTGTAGGAGGCGGATAAATTATGTGAAATACCCATGAAAGTAAGATAACTCTTCAGGGTGTCATTCTTGAACTCCGTGCCATTATCACTATGAATGGTTCTGATTGGCAGTTGAAGTCGTACTTGAATGCACTTGATGAAAGCGATAATCAACTCTGGCGCATCTGACTTGTTGCGAAGAAACTCGAGCCATGTATACCTTGAGTAGTCATCTATCATTACCAACACATATTTCTTTCCGTTGATAGATGTTGTGCGCATTGGGCCACAAAGGTTCATATGAAGAAGTTCCAGTGCAGATGAGGTCGATGATTCAGCTTTGGACTTGAAGGAGCTTCGCTTCATTTTGCCCAACTCACATGCAGAACATAATGAGTCTTTTTCGAACCTCATTTCTGGTAGACCTTTGACCAGACCTTGTCTTTGTAGCTTCGCTATAGATCGGAAATTCTGATGAGACAAGCGTCGATGCCACGTCCACGATTGTGCTTTAGAAGCTTTGGCTAGTAGGCATACTGGACGTGTGGCAGACAATGTAGGAAAATCTACATAGTATAGATTTCCATGGCGCTCAACTTTGAAGACTTCGTAACCATCGGGATCCTCTAGATAGCAATGAGTGGTTGTGAAGCGTACTTGATATTTCATGTCACAGAAGTGACTGGTACTAAACAGGTTGTGATCAAGTCCTTCAACATATAACACTCTTTGAATCTTCACAACACCGTTATCGAGCATTCCATATCCTCTGACGTGGCCTTCGGCTTCAGAATTTGCAAATCTAACTGCTCCGGCAGGCTCCTCCACATAGTTATGCAAGAGGTGCTTGAATCCTGTCATGTGGCGTGAACATCCGGAATCTATTACCCACAATCGACAGGCCTGCAAAAGAGACAATTAGTTTTGCTTAGGCACCCATATCAGGATGGGTCCTTCGCGGTTAGCATCAAGCAACTCGGGAATATCATCTGGTTTGACTTTCACTCTCCATTCATAACGCGGTTTTGGAACCCATTTCCAAACCATCTTAACATTCAGTTCCTGAAAGTGCTTTTTAGAAGTAGGATTGGCAACCTTAGCTCGATACACTTTGGGTTGTGTAGAAGAATCAGAATTAGAATTAGACTTAGAGTTTACCTTAGCTTTGCTTTTATTCTTTTTGGACTTAAGAGGGGAGTAGTATTTGAATGAATTATCCCAACAGTGTTTGCAATAAAGATTCTTTCGAGCAAAATTCATAAACTTAGATTTATCGGAACAAATCTTACATTCATGTTTATCAAAAGAAGTACTATTCAAAATAACACTGTCTGTAGGACAACTACTAGAATTCAAACTATTCTTTTTATTCAAACTAAGATCTTTATTCTTCTTACTCTTCCCAACTCCATTTCCTCTTATATCTGAAACAGAAACAGGAACCTTGTTAGTCTCTAACTTAGAAGGTGGTTCTTTTCTAGTGCTCTTTGAAGTCTCACCCTTTTCAAAAATACTCGGAAGATATTCAGGACAATCAGAGTAAACAATTGTAGGTTTTGCAGGAGCATCAAATTCTGGATTGGTTCTTACCTTCCAGCTTGGATCATTGAACATCTGTTTATCACTTGAAGCATTTTTAAACATAGTAACTTTCAAATCATTGATCTCTATGCAAAGCTCTTGATTTACTTTTAAAGACTTTTCAAGTTTATGTTTGAGATCAAAGTTTTCATCTTCAACCTCATCAAGAGACTGTTGCAACAAATCGATTTGCTTCATCAATTCAGATGTATGATCATTCACAGAACTTGATCCCTTTGAATTAGAAACAGGGTCAGAGTCTGAAGCATTCATCATTTCAGAAAATGTTTCTTCAGTCATGGACTCAATAAACTCCAGTTTTTTATTTTGAGAACAAGAGCCAAGTAAAGGTTTTTTAACCTCTTCAAGAGCCAGTTTTTTATTCGAGATAGCGTGTTCTTCTTCAACCTCTTCAACAAGTAAAGGTTTAGAAGCAATAGGATTTGAGACTGATAGCATAGTAGATGGATCAACATCCAATTCATACTCATCATATTTGCATGCAGTCTCAGGTAGAACTGTGTTGGTGCTTACTGATTCGTTGGAAGGTGTGGTAAATAGTGATTCAAACTCAGTAAATTCGATCTTTCGAGTCGCATAGCTTTTGTTTAAATCACCATATTGAAAACCAACTGATTTAAAAAGATTTTGAGAATCAGTGTCACTAGACTTGTTCTTTCCCATTTCTTCTAGACCTTTGGTCTCAGATAAAGGTGTAGGAGTACTTGCTTCAACAAAAGTTGCGCGAATGTCAGGAATGGGTCTAATTGCGGAGCCGAATTTATCAAAATTATATAGATGCTCCGGTGCCTTTTTCAAAATTTCGTTAATTGGCACACCCAAACCTGGTTTAAGTTTGTAAAACCTTTCGTCTTGGAGTTTATTGGTCAACAGATTTAATGTCTGTTCAGTCTGACCTCGTTTCATATTAATGTCCTCCAGTTGCTTTATTTTGGTGTAAGCTTCATTTCTTTATTTATAACAAACTTCAAATTTGATTTGAAACTCACCCTTTTCAGCATTAAGATTCACAAGATCGGTTTCTAAACCAGATATTTTTTCTTTTAAAGACACTTTTTCGGCTTTTAAATCATCTTTTTCCTTTTCCTTTTCTTCCACAACAACTTTTAAAATAGCATTTTCATCACGAAAGCTTAAAACAGATTGATGTGCAGAGCTAAGTTTGCCTTTTAGTAAAACAAATTCATCTTTCATACCATGTATTTGGGCCATTAAAGATTCAATAAGTTCAGAATTTTCACTAACCTCAGAGTTTGCTTCTTCGGATTGTGTCTCAGAGTCTTCATCGTCACCTTCCAGCTTTGCCATGTAAGAAACTTGGGTGAAGTGTGCTTGCTCCTCGTCATCAGAACTTTGGAACAACCAGTTCTCTTCTTCATCCATTAGTACTTTTCCTTCTTCAGCTTTCTTGGCAATTAGTGACTTTCTTGAGTAGTACTCTGAGTTCTTCACTTTCTTGAATTTGCAGTCCCTTGAGAAGTGCCCAAATTTGCCATAGTTGTAGCATCTTCCTGGTTCATCCTTTCGCTCTTCTCGCTTCTCCTCTCTCTTTCCTTCTCTTCTATCTTCCTTCCGATCTTCTCGTCCTTCCTCTCTCTTTCCATGCCTCGGCTTGTATCGCATCTCAGACTTCTCTTTCTTGTATCCATCATACTTTGGCTTTGAGTAAAATCTTTTCTTGCCAAAGCTCTTCTTGAATCGTCATGTAATGAGAGCCAAGTCTTCAGAGAACTTTTGAATATCAGGATCTGAATCAACTTCCAGTTCTTCATCGCTCGAATCAGAGTCAGAGTCAGTAACTTCAGTAACTAGAGCTTTAGACGCCTTTTTCTTCGACCTTGCAGAGGATACAGAACCTTTGCCGGCTATGAGAGCCACATAATCCTTCAGATGATTAGACTTATTATTCATAGATCTCACCTCATCCTCATGTTGAGCTAGAGTAGAGAAGATATCGGTGACATTTTCTCGAGCCATATTCTTCGACATCTGGAGGTTGATAGCAAAGTTCTTCCATTCTGGATTCAGATTCTTGATGAACTTGTAGTTTATCTCAGAAGCAGATTTGGCGATGTTGTTCCTCCGCAAGTCATTGAGAATAATGTTGTACCTATTGTAGGTGTCTAATATCAGCTCTCCTTCTTTTGCATGAAATCCCTCGTAAGCATTTATGCACAGATTCTGCTTAACTTCTATAGAGGCTTAACTTCCTTCAAACTGCCTTGCTAGTTCATCCTAGATTCCTTTAGCAGTGCTCTGACTGTCGACACGATTGTAGATGTCGTTTGGAATTGCCATTGTCAGATAGATTAGAGCCTCTTTTTCTAACTTGAGTTGTTCTTTCTGCTTTTCAGTGAAGAACTGAACAGGTTTAGGAATCTCTCTGTCAGGGATTTCAGGAGAGGAATCAGTAGCAGGTTGACCATTTACTGTGATCATTGGAGTTTTAGGACCTTCAATGATTACTGTCATGAATTCTCTGTTCTTGTGATTCAGAAACTGAATCATTCTGGTCTTCCATTGCTGATACTCATTAGCCATAAGGACAGGCGGTTTGGACTGAGAGCCCATCGAGAGAAGCTGGTTCGACATCTTAGCTGTACCACTTGTTAGTAATTAAACTTATCTGTACCAAGACAACCAACTAGATGAGATCGTTAGAATCAAAATGAAAACCACACTAAAAAATTTTCAGAAAAATAAATTCCCGAAAATAATTAAATGCAGTCCTTTCAATCAGTGTAAAGCTTCAAATAATACTGAACAAAAAGAAACAGTTGATCTCGAACAGAACTTTGTCCCCCTTCGCAGACTTAGCACGGGGGTCCCGGTCAAAGTGCTTCGACCGGTCAAACGTAAGACCGGAGAATGAACCGTACCGGTCGAAGGAAAGACCGGAGTAAGCAAGTACCCGGTCGAAGGGTAAGATCGGACTAGCAAGTACCCGGTCGAATGGTAAGACCGGAGTAACAAGTACCCGGTCGAATGGCAAGACCGGAGAATACAAGTACCCGGTCGAATGGTAAGACCGGAACTATGCTTGACCGGTAAAATTGATTCGACCGGTAACTTGTTCGATCGGAAGTATGCTTAGACCGATAATGCTTAGACCGATAGAGGTCTTTGACCGGTAAGGGTCTTCGATCGGGACTTCCTTAGACCGGTAGGATGTAACAACCGGTCTTATGCTCGACCGGTAAAGATTCGACCGGTAGAGTGCTTTGACCGGTATTGGTTTCGACCGATACAAGGTATGGATCGATAGTGTCTTAGACCGATATATTGTTCGACCGGTGTGTTCTTAACCAGCCCAGAAGCGATGAACACGATGAGTACTCAACCCAGAAAGTAATTACGAACTCAAAAACAAATGCACAAATCAGACTATTTCACTCAGAAACATGTAACGAACACAGTGTCGATATTCATGCAAACCCAGAAAACAAAAAATCACAAATTCAATCACTTGATACTTTCTAATTCAATTAATCAATCAGATAGCATTCAGAAGCATGAACCTCAACTAATCAGATCAACTTTGAACCAATAAACACATTAATTCATGAAATCAGATGAACAAAAAAAAAATTCGATGAATAGTAACTTCGATGAATAGTGATTTCGATGAACAGTGATTTTGATGAATAGTAATTTTCGATGAATAGTGAAATCGTAAAACACAGATTTAATCCTAAAACTTGATTCTTTAGGCTCTGATACCAATTGTTATCCCAGATTTAATCTACTTGGTAAATAATCAATCAATTAATCAAGCAACACAATAATAATCATGAGATATATAAATCAGAGTAACATACCAATCCCTTGAATAAACAATGAAACCCTTGAGTGTTCTTGATACCCTTTGAATACAGAGAAAACTTACGGCTACCTATTTAGAAAATTATCAGAGTTAACCTAAAACTAAACTAAACATAACTTTAAATACCCAGGCCATATGGGCTTCCTAATGCTTAATGGGCTTGGGCCCAATAGCTAATAACTATTAAACTATTACAATTTAAACCCTGAACTGTAACTATCAAGTAAATACAGTTTAGACCCTCTAATTTAACTTTGACACAATTGCAGTTTAAACCATGAACTTTAACTTTAATCTTGAATACAATTATTTGATCCAACACATGGCTTTTTCCAATGCTTCGCCATCATCATCTGTTGACCCGTCGTAAGCAGACTCAGTGAAGACTTGCTCAGCCATTAGACTAGCTAAAAGAGCGATTGGAACCACATTCTTTGGCTTCTGCTTATCCAGCTTAGCTTTCTTCTTCAGAACCATAGCTTCATCAGACATCAGAATTTCAAACATTTCCTGAATGGGCATTTTAGAAATTCTGGGATCATTCCTCATCCGATGACAGGATTTTTCCCATTCAGGTTTGAGTGCATTGAGGAACTTCAGATTTGTATCCAGCTCATTCTTTGTTACCTTGATCTTATACAGATCATTAATAACAGTCCAAAACCTGTCGAAGACACTTTTCAGACTTTCCCCATCCTTAGCTTTGAACTCTTCAAAGTTGTTCATGTATCTTGTCTGACGAAGCTGGGTAGACATTGCAGTACCAAGCATGATTTTCTCCAGTTGTGTCCACATCAGCATAGGATTATGTTTGAAACAATCGATTCTATTATAGATGGAATTTGGTAGAGCAAGAATCAAATTCGACTTGGCTTGATTGTCAGCTTGGTATCTTAGAAGTTCATCAGCCTCATATTCTCTCAGGGCTTTTTCTACAGTAGTGGCTAGATTGTTTCCAATAGCTGGTATCACTTTCATTGGCCTGACCATTGGACCTTCAGTCAAAGCTTTCATCATATTTTCCCCATTTGATTGCCTTTCGATGAAATTAATAAACCGGTCCTGCCATTGTTCAAATTCGTTCTCATTTATCAGAACAGGTGGACGAGTATCAGACCCCAACGACATCATGAGGTCATTCTTGTAAAGTTGAGTTTGTAGAGACATTTTGATGAAATCTGGTATTTCAGAAAAAAATAACCAAGTCCTGAAGACCTGCAAACCCTAGGTTTGCGTTTCTGGCTAGAATCACAAAAGAAACTTTTCGGGTCCTTGTAGACACGCAAACAAGGACTTCTCGGGTGAAAGGAGGAGCGCACACTGCATAAGACAATAAGACACGTACTTGATGCTTTGCGGGTTCTGAAAGGTACGCACTTAATGCTTTGCGGGTACAATAAGACACGTACTTGATGCTTTGAGGGTTCAGTAAGAAACGCACTTGAAGCAATGCGTGTTCAGAGAGACACGCAAGATATGCTACGCGTGTTCAACGGGGAATGCACTTGATGATATGAGTGTTCAACGGGGAACGCACTTGATGATATGCGTGTGCAGAATGACACGCACTTGAAGTTTTATGAATTCAGTAGGATACGCACTTGGTGATCTGTGTGTGTCGACAGATACGCACGAGAGTTTTGCGTTTCCAAGAGAGAACCGAAAACCTAAGACAAACACTAACACCCAAAAGTTAGTTACACAATGAATATATGATAGAGGCACATACTAATAAGATGAATCATACACGATTTCATGAGACACACGCAAAGAATAAGAATAACCCGCATACTTCTTGAATCACACGCATACTTCAAAATCTATGAATAACATGCAAACTATAATAACAACCCGCACAACATATGAATAACACGCAAGATAAGATGAATGACCCGCATACTTCTTGAACACACGCAAAATAACACTCGAAGATAAATCTGCAATATCAATCATAACAATGAAATTAAACCTAAACAAATTGCACACAATTCATCGAAAACAAGTTTTTAATACAATTCTATTGACAATTTCGATCAAAACACTCCAAATCTCAAAAAATCAAAAAGAACAGAACAAAGAACTCGACTTTTTCAGAAAATACTCAAACTCAAAATCGAATCATCAAATCACGTTTTTATGCAAAACAACAAGAATCAAACTCGATCGACTATCTAAAATGCATCTAATAACATCAAATTCATAGCAATTCGATCAAATTGACTGAAATTGGTGAAAAACCAGAAAACGAGATTTTTCTTGAAAAAAAACAAAAAAAAATCGATCAAATTTTCGAATTAAACACACAATTCAGAAACAACTATACACTAATCTCAATCCTCTCAAGATCTTGAAGGCTCTGATACCAATTGATAATCCAAGATCACAAGACCTGTAGAGAGAGAATCTAGAGAGAGAAAGTGTTCGCTCGAATGAAACAGTAACTTGTATTCAAAATGTGAAAGTTCTTACAAAGCAAACAAGCCAAGAGGACTTAAATACCACAAGGCACTTAAAAGAAAGAAAAGAACAATATGCACTGACAGATAAAGAAATAAATACAATGATTACTATAAAATCAGATCTAACAACGTTGTTAGCGTGTTTCCACACTTAGAAAAAAATTCACGGATTTCAAACTCGCAAGCTCTTCTAGCGCGTTTCGCTCAAAATCGCAGGTAACGCCTTGCGCGTTTATGAAACTCGCTTGCCTCTGTTAGCGCGTTTTACCCAAACTCGCACGTTTTGCTTGCGCGTTCTTCACTTGAACCTTGCGCGTTCTATGGATGAACTTGCGCGTTTCGTGAATCTAGCGTGTTCTTGGGTTTACTTGCGCGTTTTTCACCCGTTCGATCAAAAATCAAGTAAATCTTGATTTCTGATTCTGAAAATCTCACAAATAGTCCACGATACAATACTAAACATGATTACAACACTGAATTTACAAAAGAAATCGAAAATTATAGTGATTGAATCAAATTACAGTGTGTTTGTGTTCGTGTTTTCAAGAAATCACGAAAACTCAAAATTCAAACGATTTAGTGAGTAATTCGTGCACAAATTTGAGTACAATGTGATCAATGATCCTAATCGATCACTACTAAACCAATTTAACAATCTAAGAACAACAAAATAATGCAAAATCGATTCAACAGTAACTTTTTCAAGATACAACTGTTATTCAAAATTTTTCCAGAAAATCAATTGATTTGCTCAATCAAATCACTCTGAAATTGTTTGGTTTGCTCTGATACCAATTGAAAATGTATTCCCAATTACAAATCAAGCACAATCAAACTCTCTTAATCAAGATATAACAGTATATATTCTAGAGAGAGATTAGAGAAAGAAATATTCTGATATTACAATGTAAGCTCTTCTTGTAACAAGATTACAAAGCACTTAAGGTATTTATACCAAGGATGCTAACAGAAGATACAAACACTTTCAAAGCTAAACAACATATTGACTTTATAGACTTAGACTTTTCCAATTAAATCTTGGATACAATTAATACACTAACAAGGTTACATAAGAGGATACAGAATGCTAAAAAACAGTACTGTGACGATTCAGAAGGTTCTTTATGTGGTAGGGCTTGATCACAACCTTTTTAGTACGAGTCAATTTTTGTGACAGCCTTTACCAAGTCAGGTTTACTATCACACACTGTCATGTAGAAGATCCAGACGGTTCTGAGATATTTAAAGTATAAAGATATGGCAATTTATATGTGGTCAATTTTCCAACTCTTTCATCAACTCGATCAGTTTGCTTAATTGCTAAAGCTTCAAAAGAAGAAAGTTGGATTTGGCATCGTCGTCTTTCTCACAAAAACTTTAAAGCTATAAACACGTTGGCGAGTAAAGGCATGGTAAAAGGTATTCCAGAATTGCGATTCGAGAAGAATTCTTTATGTTCTGCATGTGAAATGGGAAAGATGAAATGAAGTTCCCATAAGGCTAAGATAGAATCTTCTTGTAAATCGCCGCTCAAAATGGTACACATGGATCTTTGTGGCCCAATGAGAATTCAATCAATCGGTGGCAAAAAGTACATCTTAGTCATGATTGATGAATACTACAGATACACATGGTTAAAGTTTTTGAGAGAAAAATGAGATGCACCAGAGTTAACTATTGCCTTCATCAAGAAAGTCCAAGTTATGTTACAACTTCCAATCAAGAAACTGCGAAGTAACAACGACACTGAATACAAGAATGAGACTCTACATGGATATTTACTATCCGTAGGGATTTGTCACAACTTTTCTGCCGCTCGTATGCCACAACAGAATGGAGTTGTCGAACGCAAGAACCGTACTTTGGTTGAAGCTTCTAGGACTATGTTGGCTTACTCTGGATTACCATTGTATTTGTGGGCTGAGGTTGTTACCACCGCATGCTTCACTCAGAATCGGACGATAATTAATAAGAGTTTGAATAAGAGAGCGTATGAGATTATAAATAAGAGAAAACCTAATGTTAAATTCCTTCGTGTCTTTGGTTGCAGGTGCTTCATTTTGAATGACCGTGATAATATTGGAAAGTTTGATAAGAAGGCAGACGAAGGCTGCTTTCTTGGATATTCCTTGACTTCAAAGGCCTATTGTATCTACAACCGTTGTACCAAGATTGTTATGGAAAGCATTAACGTATCATTTGATGAAAATTCAACTTTAGCTTATGAACAACACAGTTCAGGACTCAAGCTGAAAGGAAAAGCTTCTATTCAAGACGGAATGGAACCCGTGTCAAAAGAGAATAAGTCTTCTATTTCTAACTCTCAAATGTTTACATCAGAGTTAGATCTGTTATTTTTTGATGCATTCATGGACATTTGTGCATATTTTAATAAATCAAGTGTGTCCGCATCAACATCAGAGGTCCCTATTACAATTGAAGATATTTCTGGACCATCTGAACAAGTCACAACTTCATCAGGTACAAAAAAACCTAATGATTCTGATCAAACTAATCTTGGTTTATTTCTGCAGATTTCAATTATGGTCAAGAAGTCTCGAGTACTTCTTCCGTTGCACCAGAACTACGAAAGTCAGAATCACTTGTGAATGAAGTTCCAACAACATCTAAAGTTGTTCCTGCAATTGTTGACGAATATAATGAGTTGAACAACATAGAAATTGTTCAACCCCTGCCTAGTACCACTAAATGGACTAGAGATCACCCCATTCATAACAGAATTGGTGATGTCAATAGTGGAGTTAAAACCCATGCAACGTCTGCTAATTTCTGCTTATACTCTAGTTTCCTGAGTTCTTTAGCGCCTAAAAAGGTTTCGGAGGCGCTTCAAGATCCTGATTGGATACTTGCTATGCAAGATGAGCTACTTCAGTTTGAAAGAAACAAGGTCTGGTAGCTAATCCCATGACATAAGGATAAATCAGTGATTGGCACTAAGTGGGTCTTTAGGAATAAAAAGGATGAGGGCTGGTATTATCGTGTGAAACAAAGCTAGATTGGTCACTAAGCGTTATTGTCAGCAGGAAGGCATCGATTACGATGAAACTTTTGCCCATGTTGCAAGGATCGTGGCAATTCAGATATTTCTTTCATATACAGCTCATAAGAATTTCACTATCTACCAAATGGACGTGAAATCCCCATTCTTGAATGGCGTACTGCGTGAAGAGGTTTATTTTGCACAGCCCGAAGGATTCATACATCCACATCACCCTGACCACGTCTATGTTCTTGATAAGGCATTATATGGTCTCAAACAAGCCCCAAAAGCATGGTACAAAACTTTAACGCAATTCCTACTTGCCTCATGTTTCAAGAAAGGTACGATTGATAATACCTTATGTAACACCCATGATTTTTGGAGACCCTTAATCCATACTATCATAACCGTATGACTATTATGATCTAGGTTTAGTAAGGTTTTTGTTAATGTATTAGTTTAGATCAAGTGTTTGACTTTTGATGTATTTGACTTTTATGCTTCGTGAGAGTTCCTTTGTTGTGAGAGTTTTTGTTTTACATATAAATTGTCTAGTGCTTTGAGAGAACCTTGTAACTGAGAGCTGTGCGTGTATTGTAATCCTTTGACACTCAATGACATATGACTATTTCTCTCTCTAGACTCTCTCTACATTGAAATCTGAATTGTGTTGTTTTGTTTGATCATGGCTTGAATTTGGACTTCACATTTGGTATCAGAGCCTACCCATTCAAATTCAGACGAATTGATTGCACTACTTGGATCGAATTCTTGAAATCTTCAAGAACGCGCAGACGTTTTTTGAGTTTTCTGTATTAGATCAAATTCGTACTTGATTTTTGTGTTTTGGATGTAAAAATGGTGTAGTAGTGATCGTTTTCTGTTATTGATCACTTTGTATTCACATCGTTACACGATTTAATCACTAGATTAGAATCAATTTTGGATTTGTTTAGTTTTCTTGAAAAATATTCTTGAACAATGTAAATTTGCAAATCACACTGTATTTTTGTAATTTTTAGTCATGATGGTTGATTAGAAAAGTGTTTAATATTTATTTTCGATCATTGTGGTACAGTTCTTGAAAGAAAATTGCAGGTTTATTGGATTTTTGATCGAATTCGTGAGTATAAGTGAAGAACGCGCTAGATCTGCACTTCTCGCTAATCAAGAACACGCACGAATTGAAGAACATGCAAAATGAAGATCTTTGTGTTTTCTGCGAGTTTGGGTTGAGTTCGCGTATAGTACTGCCTGTGAGAAGAAGATTCGTGCATAGTAAAGCTTGCGAGTTTAGATTCTGCGAGTTTCCATTTAGCGAGTTCTAAATCTGTGAAAAATTTCTAAGTATGGAACACGCTAAGGCATCTGCGAGTTTCATCTGATCTGCGAGTTTGTATTCATCTGCGAGAAGTGTACTTCATCAAATATTTCTAATTCTGAAATGCGCACAAATTACTCTGCGATAAGTCACTTCGCGCATGACCTTATATACGAGTTTTTCAAAACACACTAACAGTTGTGTGTGAGTTCTTCAAACGCGCACAAAGCTTTTAGCGCGGAGTTCAGCGAACAGTCTTCTGCGAGTTTCGAGGGTTTGCGAGTTTCAGTAGTCTGCGAGTTTTGGACTTGGTATTTTTCTGAGAAAGTTTTCAAGTGGTAATCTAAGTTTGACTTTTGAAGTCAACTTTTTCTGATTTGTTTGGTAGATCTTCTGTTTCAAGCCTACTATCTGTTATTTTTCTCTAAGTCTGCAATCATGTCTCGTGATCTTCTATGCATGGGTTCGAAGTCTAAGCCTCCTGTTCTACAAGCTGATGAATATCCACAATGGAGGAAAAGAATGATCAATTTCTTGAACAATCAGGACAAGAAATTGATGAATTCTATCATAGACGGTCCTCACTTTCCTCATGTTACTGTTGCCAGGATTCCAGCCACAGATACAAATCCTAAAATTCCTGAGAGAATAGTGGCAAGAGATCCCATTCAATACAGTGATGTGGACAGAGATATAGTTGAAAGAGATGCTACAACGTTGACTTTCCTCATCATGGCCATTCCGAATGATATCTTCAACAGGTTAGACAACAGAGAATCATCAAAGGATATATGGGATGAGTTAGAAAAGAAGTTTCTGGGTTCAACCAAGTCAATAAAGACAAAGAGGAATCAAAGTATAAATGCTTATGAAGGATTCAAGGCAAAGGAAGGGGAATCTCTGAGGGAAGCATACAACCGATACAACATCATTCTGAACGATCTAAGAAGGAACGGAGTGCAAAAGTCTGAATCTGAGATTAACTAAAAATTTATTAAGAATCTCCAACCCAAATGGGACGTCTACACAATCCAAATGCAGATCAACAAGGATATGGACGAGGAGAAACTTAATGATTTGTTCTGTGCCCTTAACCAACATGAGGATAAAGTGAAAGAACAAGCTGCTGTAAATAAGGAATTATATCAACTCAAGGATAAGAAGAAAAATGTTGAGGATTCCTTGGCACTTCTGGCTCAAGGTAAGGGAAAGTTGATCAAGACAAGTTCTGGTTCTTCAAAAAGTTCAAAGAAGAAAGTTTTAGTGACCAGCTTGATAGAGACTCCAGACAGTTCAGACGAAGAGGTTCAAGAAGAGTCGGAGGATGATGAGCTGACGGAGTTTGCTAAAAAACTTGCACTATTGACTTCAAGCTTTCATAAGAGATTTGGTAGGAAAAAGTTCTACAACAAGCCGAAGTATGAGTCTTACAAGTCAAGAAAGTACAAAGGCAAGTATGAGAATGATAAAGAGAAAGAGAGGAAAGAAGAAAAGAAAGAGGAGAAGAAAGAAGAGAAGAGAGAAGAGAAAGAAAAGGAGAAGTCATACAAATGCTTCAATTGTGGTAAATCAGGCCACTACATCAGAGGATGCCTAGTAAAACGGGTAAAGAACTACGAGGACTACGCAAAGAAAGCCCAGGAAGAAGTAAAAGTGAATCTGACTCAGGTGCACTACAACCTGATGGCACATCTGAATGAAGAGTCAGATTCCGAGGTAAATTTTATATCTTACAACTCTGATTCTTTTTGTGATAATGAAGAAGTGCTGACCTTGATGTCCAAGTTAAACTTGATGAACTCTGAATTTTTAAAACTGAAAGAAAATTTTAAACAACAAAAGAGTACTATTCAAGGGCATCAAGATCAAGCATTGATTTATAAGACATTGGCTGAAGAAAGAGAGGAAGAGAAGAATGTTCTAAAACTGGATAAATCAAACCTTCAAACTTAAATTGTTGAATTACAAAAAGAAATAGTTACATTAAAGGATAAGAATCTTGAACTGACACTTCAGTATGATATCGTTTTGAAAGACAGGACTGAAGCTTACACCAAGATTAAGGAATTGGAAGATCTTAACTTTAACAGAGGTCAAACAGAACAAACACTGAAGATTTTGACCAATAATCAGAAAGACACCAAATTTTAAAAGGCAAAACCTGGCTTGGGTCTATCAGATGTGGATGTTTTAAAGAAAGCACCCAAAAATCTGTATAACTTTAAAAAGTCGGGTGATGAACCTATAATTTTGATACCCCACATCCTTGATACCTTTGTTAAGCTAGAGACTTCTTTACCTGAATCTCCTAAAATGAAGAAGGAAGAATCAGTGGAAGTTAAGTCAGAAATTAAAACTGACTCGGAAACTCAGAGTTTTAATTCAGTCAAATTTTCATATGATGAATTAAATTCTTCTTACGAAAGTAAAAAGAATACATTTGTCGAATATGAAAATATTTTTCCAAAACAATCTGAGTCTTCTAAAGCTAGTTGTAATTCTGACTCAAATGAAACTGTTCTGACTTGTTCAATCATAGAAGATAAGGATGAAGAAGTAATTTCACACAAACTTGTTTCTGTAAATTCTTCCAAATTCACTGACCTCGAGCATCAAAAAGCCTTGGATAAAATTGATAAGTTAGAAAGGCAGATTTCACATCTCAACAATCTAATTGTTGAATTGGAAGAAGCTAATGAAAATTTTGGGATGGAGCTAGACTCAAGTTTAATTCAAAATGAATCTTTGCAAAAAGAAATCAGAAGTCTAGAGTCCCAAATTTTCAAACTCTCAAAAGGTAAAGAGGCTTACATTGATAAAGATGATTCAATTCCTATCAATCAAAATGCTGAGATTAAGTATGTCTTCCAAAATTGATATTTCACCTCATGTTAAATCAGTTTTGAAAAGTTTAAAATCATCTGAAAAGGATATGAGTATTAGTGAAATAGGTGAATGTTCAACTTCCTCTTCCATTAATGTTTCTAAATCTGATTGTCTTTCAGATGAAAAGTTGAAGAAAGAATGTTTGAAGAAGAAAAAGAAGACTGAAGTGGACAAGACTGTGAATGATTCAGATAGTTGTGAATGTAATAGAGTAGCCACTAGTTGTAATGATGAGAGTCAACATAGTTTTAATAAAACAAAAACCTTTTCTCGAAAAAAGTTGTTGACACAAGCTGCTACTAGGTTGCAATGTTCATACCGTCTTAGAAGTTCATTTTCTTTGAAACCTAAGTCTTCAAAGAAAAAGAAAAATATCCAGTTTAAGAACAAGAAATTTTCTGATCATTCTAAAGTCAATAAAGCTGAAATTTATTCTATTAAGAAGAAAAAATGTGATTTTCAAGTTAATAAAATAGTTGATGTAAAGTTTGTTTGGAAGTGGATTCCCAAATCTGAAATTAAAGCACAAACTTTACCAAAAGGACCCAGATTTGAATGGAGAATTAAGGGGTCATTAGCAAATGTAAAAACTGTTAAAGATACTAACAAGAAAGGACCCATATTTATATGGGTACCTAAATCTAAGTGAATGTTGCTTGCATGAGTGTCATGTGTGGATCATTGACTCTGGAGCTTCAAGACACATGACAAGGCACAAGCACCTGCTGTTCGACTATGTAGATCATTATGCAAGTTCAATTAATTTTGGGAATGAAATGAAAGGATACGTCAGAGGTTACAGCACAATCAGGAACAACATGATTTCTATCTCTAAAGTTCAGTACGTGGAGGGTTTGGCATACAACGTGTTCTCAATCAGTCAGTTTGCAGAGAAGAAATGTAAAATTGAATTTGATGTTGAGTATTGTTATATCAAAGATCAAAGCAGAGCTGAGCTAATCAAAGCTGGGAGAATGGGGTTATTATATGGTGTTCTGTTATCCCAGATAACAATGTAAATCAATGATGATAATTAATTCCATCAAATTCTCACTTTTATTACAATCTCAGATGTCAAATACAATACGCTCACAATTCTTTCTCTCTCTAACAAAGAAAATCTTATGATGCTATCTCGCACAACATCCTATTTATACAAACACAAAAAGATGCTAAACACTGTACATGCACACTACAGAACGCGCACACAACTAGAAAAACATAAATTACAACATTTGACTTTGACCAAAATACACTAGAGTTTGACTTTGATGCTGAGAGTTGAATTTAACTTTGAACTTCAGTCTTCAGTCTTTTATGATCTTGTATACAACATATTTATGCTCTAACAATCTCCCCCTTTGGATCAAGATCATTTCAAAAAGATTTTGCAGTATAATCTTCTCTCTTTAAGCTCAGTAAAAGTAACCTCCTCCTTTGATCAACTTTAGCAATCTTCAGAATCTTCAGTATTCTTTCCAAAATCTTTCTTCAATCAAAATAACAATCTCTCCCCCAAAGATGGTAGATATGCTCTTCAATAATCTCCCCTCTTTTCAGAATTCAGAAAGAAATAATCTTCAGAATTTACTCAGACTGCTTTAGCAAATATTCTTCAAAGAAAATTTCAGTAAACTTCACCACATCTTCAGAAAACTTTGAACTTGGTATTTTGAACTTTCAATCTTTGGCAAACTTTGGCAAACTTCAAACAAATAACTCTTGAACACAAATATTTCTTGATCTTCTTCCCCATCTATAGCATATCTGAATCAAACATTTCTTTCCACACATTTCTTTAACTTTCTTTTCTCCCCCTTTTTGATGATCAGAGCATAGTGATCATCAAAACTTTCAACAAGAAATATCAACATCAATTCTGACCACTGATCTTTTGAACTAAGCCTCTAATTCTCCGTCGATCCAAAATAAAGTATTCATCTAAATCTTTTCAAATCCAAACAAATTAGAGTCTAACACCTGAATCAACAAATGAATCAGTTAATATGCCTGTCAGTAACACGAAGGCGCTGTGTGTAACGAATATACATTGGAAAGGAGATTTTTGATGTTCACTCCCCCAGGGCTTCCATTCAATCATCGAAACACCACGAAGATATTTCTATGAACGTTATGAAAAGAAAACAAATTCCTTGTGTGTTCGTGCAAGTGTTAGAAAGAATTAAGCACATGATGATTGCTTTTAATAAGGCTCAACAATTGTGTAAACCACTAAGACAACAGTAATTAAACACAGACTCAATGTGCATGATCGAAGTGCGAAGGTGGGGCAAACTTCCTTCTTTTTCAATATCCAGATTTTTCAAATGAAAATCAGATAGATTATGTTTTGCTCATGATCTCAGGGGGAGGAAGAGAAGATTAAAGATGATCTACATTTTTTTTGAGGGGGAGCATAACTAATTTCTGCATTTTACTTAAATGACAAAATTTTTGTAATGCATGATTTTAGGGGGATCTTATATGTCATACAAAAAGGAGTAGGACTATGATTTCTGATTATTTCAAA
Source organism: Arctium minus (assembly GCA_954870635.1). Lineage (NCBI taxonomy): Eukaryota > Viridiplantae > Streptophyta > Magnoliopsida > Asterales > Asteraceae > Arctium > Arctium minus. Next base: position 43,051,926 of record OX941089.1, on the reverse strand, counting down.
TCAGAATTCGTACTTTAATCGTTTTACTTCTTTATGTCATTTACTTTTCAATAAATTTTTGTGAATAAAAGTTGCTTTGACTAGACTTTGAGATTTCTGCAGGATGAGAGAAGCTTATAAGATCATATCTTTATGAATTCAGCTGACTTCATGAGATTTAAGAATGCATAGAAAGGTTAAATTTCTTATCTTAATCTCATATATGGTTGAAAGAAGGACAACTTTCAATCATAGAAAACATGTTCTTAAATGTTCAAACCACTTTCCGATTCTTAAACATATTTCATGAATTGGAAGTGTGATTTTAAATGTTTTCATTTTTCATTTTGAGCTTCAATGATTAATAAACCGTGTGTTTCCAAAGATAAATACTTGCATATTGTATTTTCTTTATACTTTCAAGTATTCACACACACCGGTTTGTCTTTTTATTCACATTGTTCTTACCATGTCTCATATTGAAACATATTTTCGATGGTAAGACACCCCGCTTGTACTTTAATGTATCTTGAGTGTCATTTCATTTCGAAGCGTTCATTTCAAGAGTGTCTATATTTTGATTCATATAGATAATATCCGTTATTTTGACCATAAGCCTTAATTGATATATCACTTCATTTCTGATCATTTTCATACAATGTCAGATTTTCAAAAAAGTCTTTTGCATTCATATTCATTCATTTCATATACTTGTTTGAAAATACTTTAATGTTTATAATGCTCAAATCTTCATGATTATATTTTATAAGTATATATTCATCTTGTTAGCTCCACTCTCATTGTATAGAAGTATTGAAAAATAGGCTAATTATGGAAATCGCAGAAGTCAGCCGCTGAACACCCAAGTACACCACAGAAGGTGCAAAGCTCAGAGGTTACTCCGCAGAAGATGCACACGAGGTCAAACCTGATGATGATTCTCAGATCACAGAGCCTCTGTGATCACTCACAGAGCCTCTGTGAAGGCTAACCTCTGGAGATCAATGTTGAAGCTTCTCTTAGATAGTTTAAGACAAGACCACGTGCAGAACATGTGAGGCCAGCTGTACGAAGATCCTCAAGATCAAAGTAATGGGCGCCCCACGATGTTTACTTTACAGGTGGCATTCCGTTTATGGAATGTCAGTTTTTGTCGTGTACTAAGGGGTGCATTCCCTCTGATATATTAAGGGAGCACCACCTTAGAGCACAAATAAAAAGAGCACACACACAAAAATAGCAGTCTGTATAATCCTTGAGCATTTTCTGCACATACCAGTGCGTGTTCTTGGTGTTCTTGAGTAATCAATGAAACAGTTCTTTGAGGAACTTTCTTGTAATACTTTACTTTCTGTTCATTAATTGCTTGTGTGTTTACTACCTTGTATGTTCAACCTTTTCTACACATCTTAAACGCTTCCGCACTCTATTTAACTTATCTGTGTGTAGTAAAAGGTTAACTCAAGTTAAAGAACATCATAACTGGGATCAACAATTGGTATCAGAGAAAACTTTGATTTTCAATATCAAAGGATCTTGTTCTATACTTGTTTCCAGTATTCAAGGTAGTAGTTTGAGTTTGTTATTCGTCCCAAACTCCATTTACAGTCACACTCTGTTTTCTGAAGCTCTATCAACCTCTTTGGTATAGAAACAGGTACAAGTGTGTCCTTCAGTCAAAGACAGATTCAAAGCTAGTTGGTTGGTCATCTGTTCTTACTGATTCATATTCTCATCATTTCTAAAACCATTACTGTTATACTCTTTCTGGTTCGTGCCATACTCTGTTTTTCCTCTCTAAACTAAAATGGCAAACACTGTTAACTACTTCAGTGCTGGATCTCAGTCTAAACCTCCCACTCTTCTAAGGGATGAATATCCTCAGTAGAAGATCAGGATGGTGCACTTCCTTGAAGGTGTGGATCCTGGTCTGGTTGAGTTTCTTCACAATCCTCCTTTCATCCCAACGACAATTGTTCCTCGTGTTCCGGCCACTGCCAATACTCCTGAAATCCCTGAATATCAACATCCCAAACCTGTCCTTGAATGGAGTGAAGAAGAAAAGGCACAACATAAGCTTGCAAAGAAAGCCAAAAGATTAATCATAATGGCTATCCCAAACAATATCTTTCAATCTCTTGACTCATGTGAAACTTCAAAGGACCTATGGTTAGAGCTAGAGAAACAACTTGAGGGTGGTGCCAAAACCCTCAAGAACAACAGAGCCTTATGCATAAATGAGTATTTTGCATTCAAAGCTCTGCCAGGTGAATCCATTCAAAGCACTTACAATAGATACAATTCTTTGATAAACAAGTGTAAGAGGTATGGGATCCACAGAACCTCCGAAGAAAACAATGTCAGATTTCTACAGAGCCTGAATTATGAATGGATTCATCTAACCATGTCCATGCAAGCCACATTGGATCTTGATGTATGGCCCATATCTGATCTCTTTGGAACACTAATCAGCCAAAAGAACAGAATTTCCAAACTAACAACCTCTGTTGGAGGTCCTCTGGCTCTTGTGGGAAGTGCCTCAGAAGGCAAAGACAAGGGAAAGAAGGATAAGGCAGCTGAGGAGGCACAGAGGAAGAAGAAGAAGAAGGTACTTGTAGCAGAGAGTGAAAGTGAAGAAGAATCTGAGGAGGAGATTGACATGGCTGCTCTGGCCAAAACACTTGCACTTATGACCCGACAATTCAATCGTGGTCTCAAGAAGCTGGAGTACAGAGGGAGAGAAGAAAGAGATGACAAAAGCAGAGGATATGGTGAAGCTAGAAGACATGAAAGAGAAAAGTCTGGGGAGCCAAGGCAAGAAGAGTGAAATGGACAGAGGTCAGACGGCAGAGCTGGTGAAAAATTCACAAAGCAAACTGAAGGGTGCTTCAAATTCGGAAAACCAGGCCACTTCGTCGCAGAGTGCAGGTCCTCTGCCGATAAAGGGAAACCCACAAGGGACGCTGCTTTCTATAAAAAGAAAGCAGAGTACTACACTCAGAGATCCCTAATGGCAGAACAAGAGAACCTTGTAACCGATGAATCCTTTGATGAAGAAGACAACGCACTCTTCTGTGGAATGGCAAAAGTCCACTCTTCTGACAACAAGAGTGAGGTATCCACTTCTAATTCCTGCAACTCAGACTTTGAAAACAAGTTTCTTGAAATACAAAATGATCTTCTAGCTTATAAAAACACATGCTCGGATCTTGAGAAAAAGCTTGCCTTCTTTGAAAGAGAAACTAGGCTTCTCACAGAGGAGAAGGATAAGCTTTACCTTAAAAACAAAACTCTTACCTCTGAGCATATTTCAACAAAAAGGGGTTTCAAGGATAAAATCACAAATCTCGACAAAGCTTTGAAAGAAAAGGTCAAAAAACTAAAGAAATGTGAGAGTGATCGTTTAAATGCCATTTCTTTGAAAAACTTTTTTCAAAAATAAAGAGAAGTTCTTTCATCAAGATCTGTTTGACAGAGATCTCCAAATTAAGAGGTATCAGGATGCTCAAAAGGTTCATGAAAAGGTTAACACCCAGATCGGCAGAATAGGATTAGGGTTCGAGGATATTGACCCTTACACAGGAAATAAAAGAAACAAAACTTTATCAAACATCTTCTGCCCTGGACAATTTTTAAAACCAAGTCTTCCAAACCTTTTGTCCACATTTAAGAGACACATAACCTCTGAAGGACCACATCTGAGGAAACCCCTGCAGATGGCAAATGTATGGTATGAAAACAATAATTTTCCATCTGCACCTTCATCAAAAAGAAAATCTATACCAAAGAAGTATCTGTCTCAAAAACAGATAGGGGTCTTCAGATTTGGTCACCCAGAAACGCAAACTCAAATGGCTTTTGTGTACATGATGATTCCTGAAAAGGAACTGTCCTCTGAAGCACCAGAGTTCGTTCCAGCCTCTGTGGAAGAAAAACTATTTAAAAGGTTTTTGGAAAGCGACTTAAGAAGAACTTATGAAAATCATTTTCTCAACCATCCTGATTTAACCTCTGAAATAAGAGAAATCTTTGAGCAAGATCTACAAAACTATCTTAATGTTCCTATGGTCATTCCTTGTATCTAAAAAATTCTAAATACTTCAGAGGACACCAATGGACAATGCAAGGCACCAACAGAAGGTCAGGCTCTAATTCACAGAGACTTTCTCGATTCAGACTATCAGTCAGAATCAGAGTCCTCTGTCGACAATAGGACAAGCTCTGTGGAACTCGAGATACTCCCTTGTGGTCCAGAAAAGAGTAAACTTACTTCTGGCATTCTTAATAGATTAGTTCTTCCCAAAAGGAAAACCACAGGTGTACCTATCTGTCCTGATTTCCTGAACATGTGCTTACAAGCAAAGACTTCTCTTGAGCTTAAAAATTCTAAAAAGAACAAGATCTCTCATACTTCAAAAGCTCCAAGACCATTAAAACCTTTTCAAGAAAAATTCACTTGGCAACAGAAGGATAAATGGCCTAAAATTGATAAACTTGATGCTTCTGTTGCAGTGAAAGCAAGGAAAGAAGATCAAGGGAGAGTACAACCACAAAGCCACTCAAGAGGAGTTTTTGAAAAAACTCAACCTAGATTAGACAAAGCTTTCTGTAAAAAGAAACCCAAATCTAAAATGGGTTCTAGTAAAATTTGCTCTGTACCCTCCTTTGACAAATTTAATGAGATTTTCAAGAAGTTTGCCTCAAATGTTCCGTATTGTAAATGCTTTGATCTTATGCATGCTTTGAATCAAAATTTCTCGAGGCCCTCTTGTCTTATATCTCACCCCAAACCCAAGAATGAAAAATTCAAGGGTGAGAAGAGACAATCTGGTACCTCTGCAAATGAGGATAAATCCAAAACCATAGGTGTTAAGGCATCTTCACAACCTCCTAACAAAAATGGACCCATTTGGAAATGGGTACCTAAATCTCTCTAATCTGTCCACAGGAGAAACAACATGTGCCTATCTGGTACCTAGACTACGAGTGCTCAAGACACATGACTGGCGACAGAGGGTTGCTTTCCTCCTACAAAGAAAAACATGGAGGAGGATCTGTAACTTTTGGAGATAACAAAAAGGGTCAAATAAATGGCTATGGAATCATTGCCAAAGGAGACATCGATGTCAACAGAGTTGCCTATGTGGATGGCCTCAAGCACAACCTTCTGAGTGTAAGTCAACTCTGTGACAATGGACTCGATGTGATGTTCAAAAGACAGTACTGATCTCTGTTGAAAGAAGATACAACCACAGAGCTTCTGCGAGCCAAAAGACGAGGTGATTTATACCTCATGGACTTTAAATCAACTAACAGAGAAGAAAAGCTCTGCTTAGTCTCAAGTAAGAATGAAGAAGCTTGGCTCTGGCACAACAGGTTCTCTCATCTAAACTTTCACACACTTAACAAACTTGTGAAACTAGAACTAGTAAGTGGTCTACCAAGTATTAGATTCGACAAGGATCATCTATGCTCAGCTTGTGAGATGGGCAAACTCAAAAGGGCTGCCCACAAAACTAAATCTGACATATCTTGCACCAGACCTCTGCAGATGCTTCATGTTGACCTCTGTGGTCCTATATCTGTGCAAAGTCTTGGTGGAAAGAAGTACATCCTTGTACTCATAGATGAATTCTATAGATATAGTTGGGTTGAATTCGCTCGAAAGAAATCAGATGTTCCTGAAGTACTAATAAATCTTATCAAGAGAATACAAGTTCTTTATGAATGCAGGGTACAGAGAATCCGAAGTGACAATGGGACAGAGTTTAAGAATTCAACCATTGAAGCCTATCTTTCGACAAAAGGCATATCACAGAACTTCTCTGCTACAAGGACTCCACAACAAAACGATGTTGTTGAACGAAAGAACAGAACACTAGTGGAAGCCGCAAGAACTATTCTCACTGCTTCAGGGCTCTCTAATTCTTTCTGGTCAGAAGCCATTTCAACCGCATGCTTCACCCAAAATTGATCATTGATCATGAAGAGACATGCAAAGACACCATATCACTTACTACACCAGAGGAAGCCGAACATTAAGTACTTCCATGTCTTTGGATGCAGGTGCTTTGTACTGAACGACAGAGACCAGATAGGGAAATTCAGTCCCAAAGCCGATGAAGCCAAATTTATTGGCTACTCATCAAACTCCAAGGCATACAGAATCTATGAACTCAAATCCAAGCATATACTTGAAAGTATTAATGTTTTATTTGATGATTCTTTTCAGGTGACTTCTGAGCAAATCAGCTCAGGACTCAAACTTCAAGATGAAGATTCTGGTGGATCATCACGAACAAATGATCTTCATCATATGTTTGAAGAGATGTTCAATGATGATGAACCCTCTGATGGTGACCGCAGAGCCTCTGAAGCCGAACCCTCTGAGGACCAAACAGGTACTTCTCTAACTGGTCCTAGTAAGGCTTCACCCTCTTCCAGTAATGATGTAGGTGAAACCATCGAGGGGGAGCATTCAGAGGACAATATGAATCAAGGCCCCAAGCTCAATGAAGATCATGGTCATTCTCAAAATCTCTCTGAAGGGTCAACACCAGACCAAGGCTCCACAGAACTCTCTACCTCAACTCATGATGAACAACCAAGCCCTGTGGCAAGTACAAATGATCAATTTCTCTCAACAGAAAATGATCTACATCAAGACGAACGTGCTCCTGAATTAACCACAAAAGTTTCCAATGATCACCTACCCCGCATGACAAAGTGGACCAAGAGTCACCCACAAAGCCAAATCTTTGGTGACGCTTCTGACAAGGTCCAAACTCGATCGAGTAATGCAAATTTTAGTTACTATACAAATTTTGTGAGTATCATCGAACCCCAAAAGATATCTGAAGCTCTTGAAGACTCAAACTGGGTAGAAGCTATGCAAGATGAGCTTCTGCAGTTTGAAAGAAACAAAGTATGGACCCTAGTGCCTCTGCCCAAAGGCAAAACCGCAATAGGGACCAAATGGGTCTTCAGGAATAAAAAGGATGAAGACGGTGTGGTGATCAGAAACAAAGCAAGACTGGTGGCCAAGGGATACTGTCAAGAAGAAGGCATTGACTATGAAGAAACCTTTGCCCTTGTGGCACGACTCAAAGCAATAAGAATCTTTCTTGCCTTCGCTGCCCACAGAAGTTTCAAAGTATATCAAATGGATGTCAAATCAGCCTTTCTGAATGGGCAGATTCAAGAAGAAGTATATGTCCAACAACCACCAGGGTTTGAGAACTCTAAGTACCCAAATCACGTCTATTTTCTGGACAAGGCTCTGTATGGACTGAAACAAGCCCAGAGCATGGTACGACAGACTTTCAAACTTCCTCCTTGCAAATGGTTTCGAAAGAGGTACTACTGATACGACTTTATTCTATAAGAAGAGAAAAGGTGAGATTCTGCTTGTACAAATTTATGTTGATGACATTATTTTTGGGTCTACAAATGATTTATATTGCAAAAAGTTCGAGTCATTGATGAAAAGTGAGTTTGAGATGAGCATGATGGGAGAACTTACATTCTTCTTAGGATTGCAAGTCAAACAAACCGGAGAGTATTTTCATAAACCAATCAAAATATGTCTCTGACATACTTGAAAAATACAAGCTCTCTTACTCTTCACCAATGAAAACTCCTATGGTCACTGGATCCAAGCTCCATGCAGATCCAGAGGGCAAATATGTGGAGTGTAAACTCTACAGAGGGATGATAGGATCTCTGCTATACTTAACCGTGAGTAGACCTGATATAATGTTTGCCACATGTCTATGTGCAAGATTTCAAGCTAACCCCAAAGAATCTCATCTTTATGTTGTCAAGAGGATCTTCAGATACCTAAAAGGGACCAAAAATCTTGGTCTCTGGTATCCGGAGAACTCTGGCTTTGATCTCATAGCTTATACAGATTCAGATTACGGAGGATGCAAGCTCGACAGAAAGAGTACCTCTGGGAGTTGCCAATTCCTAGGAGGGAAACTAGTAAGTTGGACTTCCAAGAAACAGAACTGTGTCTCGACCTCTATGGCAGAAGCAGAATATGTTGCTGCTGCAAGTTGTTGTTCACAAGTTCTGTGGATAAGGACCCAACTCAGAGACTATGGATTTGATATTGAAAAAATCCCCATCCTCTGTGACTCCAAAAGTGCCATTGCGATCTCTGCCAATCTTGTGCAGCACTCCAAGACCAAACATATCGATATCAGGTATCACTTTCTGAAACATCATGTGGAGCATGGGACAATAGAAATGTACTTTGTACCCACAGACTACCAACTTTCCGACCTTTTCAAAAAGGCATTGGATGAGAAAAGATTCACTTTTCTAGTTGGCAAGATTGGCATGCTCAACATGAGTTGACCACAAAGCCTCTGTACCCTCGCACAGAGGCTCTGTTGTACATATTTGTATGTAACATATCCCTTGTTTGCAAATAATCTCTTCGACTTTCTTTATCGTATATTCTTTTCTGCGAATTTATGTCTTGTGCAAATCTTATATTTACTTGATCCAAGCATAGTTGAAGGGGGATCAGACCGAACCATCAAAGACCAGTCTTGATTATTCAAGGGGGAGCAAGACAGTTCTGCGCAACACAGACTACAGAGTGAGGTTAGTCCATCTGAACCAAGGGTCAAAACTCTTTCTCGAGCACTCTGCCCTCAGAAAGATCACCCTCTGTACCATATTTTCTGTCAAAACTTTGAAATGATCAAATCTTTGAAAATCTTTCCTAAAAAGGAAATTTTTGGTCTCAGAACCTCTGAGGTCGACCACAGAGCCTCTGCGATCTATCACAGAGTCTTTGCACCTCTAAACTGGGGATGTTCGACCAAATGCCCTTTAAAAAGAACTCGATCATTTCATCGCACTTTCCTCCCTCATAAAAAGCTCTTCTGATCACAACCTTGCCTATGACCTCAGAAGCCTCTTATCCACAGAGCTTCTGTCATTCCCATCACTTGAGAAATTCAGGTCATGTGCTGCGGGTTATTTTTTGAATCTCACTGTCACGTGAGAATAGTAAATGCCACGCGCGTGAGAATAGGGTAGTGCACGTCCTAGATTCTGCACCGCCATCATCTGACGTGGCAATATATGATTGGTTCATAACCTGTACCGTCGTTTTTTAGAAACAGCTTCTTATCCGTTACCACTCATCACGGATTTGAAAATTTTATCTTTTACCGCTCATTCTTTTTACCCTCTCTCCTTATATATAAACCCCTCTCATACCCCAAATTCTTTTTTACCTGCTATCTTCTCTTTTTCAAGAATCCCTTTGCAAAGAATTCTCGCTCTCCATATCTTTCCATGGCATCTCATTCTGCTTCTTCCAAGAACTCCAAGGGATCTTCTGCATCAAACCACTCGATGCATTCTGAAGCTAAAAAGGACGATTCCTATTCTGTTGAACAAGAATATGTCCTAACAAGCAGAATGCTCTCTTTCACACACCATGATTATCACTCCAGGCAACTGAATCTCAAGCCTAACAATCACTATGTTGTCTTGGAACCCAAGGGATATCCTGAGGAAGCTGCTCCTTTAATTCAAATCCTAAAGAACCACATTCTCACAAAAGCCCTAACCCTAAAAAGAACTGATATTCCTGAAACTTACATTCAACAATTCTAGTTGAGTGCTAAGCATGAAAAACTGGACCGTTATGGCTACTGTGTCATGGGCTATGCCACCCATCCTTCCACTACTCAAATACTGGACCTTGGTATAAACTGAAGACGGGTCATAGAGGTATTCGAGCTTCCCACCAAGACCCAGCTAAACCTAAAAAGATACTCTGACGAGCCCTCTGACGATGAGATTATGGAGTTCCTTAGGTTCATCGGGTACACTGCACCAATTTCCAAAAGAACCGACTTCAGATGCCAGAACTTTCCACCTCTGTGGAACGTTCTCTTCTCTATTCTAAATCGCTGCTGGACTTGCAACGTAGACAGTTATGACCAATCTAGCCATACCATAATTGCAATAATGTATGGTATGTACAACAATTTGCCTCTGGACTATGCAACTCTAATATTCAGGGAAATCAGAAACGCGATCATAGCTAAGCAAGAGGACCAAGCTCGAGGCACAGAGCCCAAAAACCTTGTCTTCAACAGATTTTTTGCCATTCTATTAGGAGACGCTCTGATAGGAGAAGGGAAGTTACCTACAGAGGGTAAGATGATCAAGGTCTATGACATGAAGTATCACAAGCCCACAGTTCTCAAATCTGGGTATCCGGGAGCAAGACTTCTGCCAGTCCGAATTTTGGCCTACCTGAACAGTGAAGATGGGGTGAAAACTTACATTCGTGGGCACAGGTCTCCTGAACCGAGTCCTGCAACCCCCCCACGTGTAGGATTCCAAGTGGGTGAGATAGCTGTTTTCCTTAGGACAGAGATAGGTGAGGGAGCTGAAGTTAGAACAGAGGAGGCTGAAGGAGCTGAAGTGCAAACAGAAGCTGTCGTTGAGAAACGAGAAAAGAATCTTAAAAAGAAAAGAACTCCCAAAAAGAGAGTCGCAGAAGAAGAGGCTCCAAAATTCCCAACAGAAGTTGCCAAGCCAAAGAAGAAGGCTAAGAAATTGACCAAGGCAGCAACCTCTGAACCTGTGCCCTCTCCAGACGTGAGTGAACCTGCAGAGTCCGAACAACCTCTGTAGAGGAGAAAATAAAAATCCCAAGTCATTGAAAGCTCTGAGGAAAGGCCATCCAGCCCTCTCCGAGTCGCAATGGCCATAGCTGAGGAGATACAGAAGTTGCACTCTGGAACCTTAGGGGAATTCGCAGATTTTACAGTGCAAGACGTTACGGGGCTTTCAAGCTCTGATGATGAGGGTAACAAAATCTCAGAGGAAATAGGAGAAAAAGATGCCTTTGGCACACCACGAAAACCAACTCCCAGTGCAACCCACACTTCTACCCCTGCAGTTCTAGTGCAGAGGGGTATTGAAATCGGACCGCACGGTCCGAACCCAGCCCAAGCCATCCGGACAGAGGATATTCCTTCATCATCTATACCACCATTCGGGGAAACCAAACCCACCTCACCCTCTCAAAAGGGTGAGTGTGTTGCTCTGCATGTCCATTCGCCCCAAGACACATCTCTTCCACACACAGAGGTATTCGTTACCTCTGTCACACACAAGAGTGACGCCTAAACCACCTCAGAGTTGGTGGTGAAAGAACACGATGATTCTGTGGCTCTAGAACAACCACAAAATCCATTCAACATAAGTCTTAAGGGAGTCTCTGAACCCTCCCCCAAAGAACGTGTTGACAAAACTTCCATAGGTGCTTCCTCTGTGGAACTTCGAGGATTGGAAGGAAATCCCTCAGAGCTCAACATCCCCACAGGCTCTATGGGTGCCAAAAACTCGTTGGCTAAATCTGGAACATGTGTTGTTCCATTGGTTACCTCTGACACTTTTGTCACAAAGGGAGAGTTTAAAGCCTTTCCTGACATGGTGCTCACAAAACTTGACGAGTTGAAAAGCTCTGTCTCTGTGGATTCTCAATCCATCGCAGATGCTCTTCAAGCAAACACCGCCGCCTTGACAGCTCTTCGTCAATCCTCAACTCAACATTCGGCGGCGATCAATGATCTAAACAGAAACTGCCCGAAAAGGGCTGATCTTCAAGCTTGTAGACAAGCCATCATTGCACACTCCAATCAAATTCAGGTACTCAGGGATCTTTACACAGAAGAGTTCCCAAAGTATGTTACACAAGGAGTTCAGACTGGAGTGAATGAAATGGCCAAGCTTCAAGAGGAAATAAAGGACATAACTCGCAGTGTTATGGTCCCATTCCATCCCCAAGCATCAACCTCTATGCCTGACCCCTCTGCCTTTGCCACAAAAGCCGACCTAGAAGCAATGGGAAGTCAGTTTCTGAGCAACCTCAACCACCTTCGATCCCACTTCAATGAACAAGGAGAAAAGGTGGCTGCAGACTTGAAGAAAACTATAGCCACATTTCGGTTCAAATCTGACTTGGAAATCAACGAGCTATCAATGGCCGCAGGGGACGCTCTACAGAAGATCAATAAACTTGTTGATGATCACCTCTGCAAAAAGAAAAAGAGAAAAGCCTCGGGTACTTGCCAAGCGGAGGCCTCGCAGAAGGTTTCCAGGCATGAGGACCAGGATCCAGATGCCTCTAGCCCTGGCCATCATGAGGGGGAGAAGGCATTCACACCAAAAGCACCTGTCATCTCTGCCACTCCTCTTAAAGCCCTACCCCTACAAAGAACACCTTCAGAGGCACACAAAACACATAATCTAATGCCTTGTGCCTCTGAGGACCAAATACCAACTCCAATTGTCCAAGGATCAACCTCTGCAGTGTCTCTAAAGGGAAAGGTGAGTGTGGGCTCTCAACAGATCACAGAAGGACTCACGAAATTTGTAGAACCTTCAAGTCCTGAACTTATGCCCACTGCACCCACACCCGCTGTTCAGTTTCAAATCCTTGATCCAGTTAACGCTGCAGATACTTCAGAGACCTCTCCACGGAAGAAAGATCAAAACATCTCTAAACCTGACAAGAAAAAGCCCTCAGAACAGTCCTCAGAGTAGAAACGTCATGAGAGTTCCAATCCCAAGGCCTCCATAGAAAGAACTTAAGTTTCAAGAGAACATTCATACCTATCTTTACAGTGCAGAGCCCGAAACCGTCTTCTTAGCACCAAATCTACATCCCTTAATCAAAGAAGACATCAGAAGATACTTCGAGCGAACTGCACTAGAAAGGAATGAAGTGTTCTCCACAGAAGATATCAAAACCGTGATGAGTATCTCTCTACACTCCTTCGCCAACAAGTCAATCATGTATGCAAAATACTTAGTTGAGAGAAAAGATGGGAAGCAATACACGTTCACAGATGCCGACTTAAAGAACCTCTGTGCCTACGATCTTCCTCAACTACATGCCTTCACAGAACAAAGACTTGAAAAGCGTAAGGAGTACATGATAGCAAATGGCAAGATCAAGGAGGTGATGCGCGAACATGTAAAATATCACAGCTAAATGGACTTCGAGGTAGATCTACAACTCGGAGTCGAAAAGCTGTCGATCACCAAACCACATGATCAATTCCCCGGAATCGAGAACGTTCCTTCCAACTCCTTAATCACAGAGCCTGAGTTCAGATTCATCTACAGAGACGATGATGGGCTTAAAAAGATGTATCGGCCAAATCAAAGTCACAAGTATTCGAACAACACTCTGCAGAAGATAAAGAACACGATTCTGAGGAAGAAAGGCTCTGAGATTGTGCAAGCAGGACCTGCAGAGACAATGATATGACAGATTGATGCACAACTAAAGTACAGGGAACTCATTCTATCGATGAGAAAAACTCTAGCTGAAAGCTTTACCAACCCGATAAATGATTTTCCCCAATGACTTCTGTAATCTTTTATTGTTCATTCATGTATTTCGATGCTTAATGTAATTGCCTTTTGGCATTTTTCTTTTATGAATGAATATCACTTTTCAGAGGTTGAGTTCCTTTCACCTCTTTTTGTTTCCATCTTAGCCAACACCTCACTTTTCAAATTTTATTTTTTCAATACTTAGGGGGAGATTCTTAGCTCCACTCTCATTGTCTAGAAGTATTGAAAAATAGACTAAGTATGGAAATCACAGAAGTCAGCCGCTGAACACCCAAGTACACCACAGAAGGTGCAAAGCTCAGAGGTTACTCCGCAGAAGATGCACACGAGGTCAAACCTGATGATGATTCTCAGATCACAGAGCCTCTATGATAACTCAAAGAGCCTCTGTGAAGGCTAACCTCTGGAGATCAATGTTGAAGCTTCTCTTAGATAGTTCAAGACAAGACCACGTGCAGAAAACGTGAGGCCTGCTTTACGAAGATCCTCAAGATCAAAGTAATGGGCGTCCCACGATGTTTACTTTACAGGTGGCATTCCTTTTATGGAATGTCAGTTTTTGTCTTGTACTAAGGGGTGCATTCCCTCTGCTATATTAAAGGAGCACCACCTTAGAGCACAAATAAAAAGAGCACACACACAAAAATAGCAGTCTGTATAATCCTTGAGCATTTTCTGCACATACCAATGCGTGTTCTTGGTGTTCTTGAGTAATCAATGAAACAGTTCTTCGAGTAACTTTCTTGTAATACTTTACTTTCTGTTCATTAATTGCTTGTGTGTTTACTACCTTGTATGTTCAACCTTTTCTACACATCTTAAACGCTTCCGCACTCTATTTAACTTATCTGTGTGTAGTAAAAGGTTAACTCAAGTTAAAGAACATCATAACTGGGATCAACACATCTGACATTTGTGTATGAGCTTTAACTGATACAGTTAAATCATATTGAGCAACATTATGCTTTATAGGACAATTATGGGTTCTTTGTGTTAGGACTTAATTGAACTTCTATGGAATCACGTTAACCAGTGATTTCTACCCAAGAAGTTAATCCATAGAGATTGAGTGTGAGGAGTCGAAAAGAAATGAGTGTGGGTGTGATGAGGTAAAATGGAAAAGAGAGTTTGGTTAGATGTGAGCTTAATGATTAAAAGCAAGAGGGTGTGAGATCAGAGTAAAAGAATATCAAACTCTGCACCTACTACTTTCTGAGTCGGGCAGCAACATTACTAGCGTTTCACAATTCTTTGGTGAACGTTATTGAAATAGGCAAATAGCCCATGCCAACTCTTGTTAAAAACCCCACCAGCCACTCATTTTCTTCTCAAAAAGAAAATGTTTCACATTTTCAAGGGGACGCAACATATAATCTATCTGGTTTTCATTTGGAAAATCTGGACATTGAAACAGAAGAAAGTCTGCCCCACCTTCGTACTTCAATCATGTTCATTGAGTCTGTGTTTATCTACTGTTGTCTCAGTGGTTTACACAATGCTGAGCCTTATTAAAAAGCAATCATCAGTGCTTAAGTCTTTCTACACATGCACGAACACACAAGGAATTTGTTTTCTTGTCATAACATTCATAGAAATTTCCTTTGTGGTGTTTCGATGATTGGATGGAAGCCCTGGGGGAGTGAAAATCAAAAAGCTCCTTTATATTGTGTATTCGTTACACACAGTGACCTCGTGTTACTGACAGGCATTTTAACTGATTCATTTGTTGATTCAGGTGTTACCTTTCTTCATTTGTTTGGATTTGAAAATATCTAGATGAATACATGGTTACGGATCAGCAAATCAGAGGCTCAGTTTGAAAGATCAGTGGTCAGAAAGCTTTCAAAGACATTTCTTGGTAAAAGTTTTGATGATATAGATGCTCAGATCATCAAAAAGGGGGAGATGGTATCAAGAAAAGATGAAGTTTTGAGAGATGATTTTCAAAAATGTCCAAGTCAGAAGATTCAAAGCAAAGTTTTGAAGAAGTAAAAGAATTTCTGAAGATGTGCTGATTTTTGAGGAAATTTTCTTTGAAGATTATTTGCTAAAGCAATCCGAGCTGATTCTGAAGATAATTTCTTTCCAAAGTCTGAAAGTATTTTGTGAATGTTTTGGGGAGATTGTTAATTATTTGAAGACAGTTTTGGAAAGAATACCATCAAATAAAAAGGGGAGATTGTACTGACAGAGCTTAAAAGTGAAGACTGAATTGCTATATTTTTCAATAGTGATCTTGAATCCAAAGGGGGAGATTGTTAGAGCATAAATCTGTTGGATACAAGATCAAGAAGACTGATGGTCAAAGTTCAAGAAAGTCAAAGCTGAGAAAGTCAACTTTCTTTAAAGTCAAAGTCTTTTGTAATAAAAGTCAATGTATTGTATTTGTATTTTAGTTTCCTTGTATTTTACTTGTATGATTAGTTGTTTTTGTTAGAAATAACTAACAGAATTAGTCTTGAACATAATTGAATTCAGAGAGAGAAAATTGTAGAGAGAGAGATATCTAGAGAGAGAAAGTCAAGAACACTATTTGTAATCATTTGGATTAAAGTTGAATCAAACAGGTAGTAATTCAATCTTATTTGTTTGATTGTTTGAATGATTGTGATTAGAAACTAGATTCTAGGGAATAACAGAGTGGCTGGTGGGGTTTATTATCAAAAGTTGGCATGGGCTAGTTGCCTGTTTCAATAATGTTCACGAAGAATTGTGAAACACTAGAAATGTGGCTGCCCGACTCAGAAAAAGTTGGTGCGGACTTTGATATTCTTTTACTCTGATCTCACACCCTCTTTCTTTTAATCATTGAGCTCGTTTCTAACCAAACTCTCTTTTTCATTTTACCTCGTCACACAACCCACACTCATTTCTTTTTGACTCCTCACACTCGATCACTAATAATTAACTTCTTGGGTAGGAAACACTGGTTAACATGAATCCATAGAAGTTTCATTTAAATCCTACACAATGAACCCATATTTTCCTAGGAAACTACATTGTTGCTCAAAAATGGTTTAACTTGGCAATGAAGTACAAAGTATGAAATACAAGTCAGATAGATTGATGCTTAGAGATATAATCACGAAGAATTGAGCATTTTAAACATTGAATATATTTCAAACAATTATATTGAAAGAATGAAATGAATACAAGAAACTTGTTTGAAAATCTGACATTGTATAAAAAAGATCAAATAGAAATGATTTATCGATTAAGGCTTGGGTCAACAAAAATTGATATTGTCTATACGAATAAAAAATATAGACATTCTTGAAAGAACGTTTAGAAATGAAATAACGCTCAAACTTTGAATAACAAATGGGGTGTTGTTAGGTCTGATTTTATAGTAATCATTGTATTTATAGGGCTTGGTCAAATACTGTGTTTAGAGTCATACTGTGTTGTATCTGACCAAGGGTATTTAAGTCCCTTTGGTCTTGGTTTGTTGTAAGAAACATACGCACAATTTAATACATTCTCTGTTTTGAGCTCCATTGTTTTCTCTCTCTACTTTCTCTCTCTAAAGAATCAGTGATCTTGGACTCACAATTGGTTTCAGAGCCAACTGAATCTTGAGAGGATTGAGAGATTGTTTTTCTATATCTGAATTTGTGATTGAAATAAAAAATTTGATCGATTTTCTTGAATTTTTTCAAGAAAATCTCGTTTTCTTGATTTCTCATAAAATTTGGATCTGTTTGTGATCGAATTGTGTTGTTTTTGATTTCATTAGTTTCGTTTTTGATAATCGATCACATCTGTTTCAGGTTGTTTTTCAAGAAAAACTGATTTAGATCATCGAAGATTTTGAGTTTTAGAGTTTTTTAATCGAAATTGTTGTTTGAATTGTGTTAAAAAGGTGTTTTCGATAATCAGTGTGTGTTTTTCATGCATAAATTTCTTGTTTTCATTCGATTTTACATGTTATATTTGAGTTTCTGTAGTTTGCGCTTCATTCATATGGTTTGCGCATCATTCATATTGATTTGCGCTAGTTCATTGTTCGACTAATCTGGGTGTTAGTGAATTTTCAGGTTTTCGGTTCACATTGGAAACGCAAAGCTACTTTTGCATGTCACTCCGTATACGAGAAGTTCTTATTTGCGCATCTCACTTTACACGAAAAACACAACTTCGCCTTCAAGTTCAACCCGCAAAGTCTACTTTGCGCACCCCTCTACATACGCAAAGTCTACTTTGCGCTTCCTTCTTCACACGCAAAGCATTCTTTGTGCTTCAATATTCATACGCAAATTTCCAGTTTGCGTTTCAGTCTTCACACGCAAAGTCTTGTCTTAACACGCAAAGTATTCTTTGCGCTTCTCTCGCCAAACGCAAAGCTTACTTTGCTCTTCTCACCTCACCCGCAAAGTCTTCTCACGTAAAGTTTCATCTTGCGTTTCTCTAAGCAAACGCAAAGTTCAGTTCGCGGTTCTCTCTTGAAACGCAAACCGATAGTTTGCGCGTCTCCCTGACTTAGATTTAAAAAAAAAATTGTCATCTATGGATTCTGCCAAGTTTGCTTTCCAAGCTCAGTTCTACAAAAATGACATTATGTTGTCTTTGGGTACAGAAAATCGTCCACCGGTACTAATCGATGAAAACGAGTTTACACAGTGGCAAGATTGGTTCCTGAACTTTATTGAACGACAAAAGAATGGAAATGACATGATGACTATTTTATCTGAAGGACCGTTCGACAGACCCAAATTGGCTTCAGGATTATACAAGTCTACTAAAGAGTACACACATGAAGAGTTATTTGCTTATCAAATTGATCGGGATATTAAAGCAAATCTAATGCTGGCCTTGCCAAACTTTGTATACAACAGGATTGACTGTTTCAAAACTCATCCTAATCTGATGTGGCAACAGCTTGAGAAGATTATGCTTGGTTCTTCGGTAGCAACTCAGCTCCGACATACTCGATTCATGAACAACTTTGAGGAGTTTAAGGCCAAAGACAACGAGTCTATAAAGAGTGTTTTCGACAGATTCTGCGCAGTACTGAATGATCTCCGAAAGATAAATGTGATCAAGACAGAGCTTGAGACGAATATTAAATTCCTCAATGGTCTTCAGCCTGAATGGAACAAATCATGTCATAGACTGAGGAACAACGTTCGGATCTCAACAATGCAGATTCAAGAACTGTATGAGATTCTGATGACTGATGAGAGCTTGGTGCTTGAAAAGAAGGCCAAACTAGACAAAAAGAACAAGAAGACAGTTGATCCGGTTGCTCTCCTCACGAAGCAACTAGCTGAACAAGCGTTGTCTGATAAACCTTACACCGGGTCAACTGAAGATGATGGTGAGGCATTACAGAAAGCTATGATTCTTCTCTCTCAGTATTTCCAGAAAAAGTTCCAACCAAGGTCGAGTTCCAACACTTCTTGCTTCACTTCTGGTTCTAAAGCAAAAGTACCCGAGCCAAAGACTGCTGCTTGCTACAAATGCGGGAAGCCGGGTCACATGTCAAAGGAGTGTAGAGCAAAGGTGGTCAGGGATTCAACTTATTATAGAAAGAAAATGGAACTAGTTGAAAAGAGAGAGAACGGAACTGCTCTGCTGGCCGAGGAAGAATTCTAGCTGGATTATTCCGATGATGAAGCATCAAACGTCGAGATCACTCAGATGTGCTTAATCGGAGATGATCAGTCAGATGATTCTGATACTGATGCTGATGAGGTTTACTCTGAATTTGATTTTAATTTAATTTCTTCTTAGATGAATATTATAATTACTGCTTTATCTGATCTACGTTCAAAACTCTTATCTGAAAAGAATTTAAATTCCGAAAAGTCAGATTTGATTGACAAATTGAAAATTTCTTTGAAAGATGAAAAATCTATTTTAGAAAATACAAAAGACATCTTTCAAAAGAAATTGGATGATTTGAAAAATTCAAATAAGACATATCTTGAGTCTTTGACTAAAATGACTACTTTAAAAGATGAATTTTCAGATAAAATAAATAAGTTAGAAGAAAAGCTTTATCGAAGAAACCAGTCTGAACAAAAAAATTTTATGAACAAGCCAAGGAGTGAAGAAGCTTTAAAACAAAGGTGGGGACTTGGTTTTGAAAATCCTCATTGTTTAAACAATGCGATTGAAAATCCCCAACTTTATATAAATACGATTATCTAACTCTTGCTCATTACGCTCCTCAATTTAAAAATGATTGGATGAATGAGAAGCAAGTGTTAGAAATCGAACATGAGAAAAGGACAAATAACAAGAAATTGAAATTCCTTTTGTTTATACAAATGAAAATGCAAAATATTTTCTTGAAAAATCAAGAAGTGGAAGAAGAGTTTTAAATGATATATCTCCCGTCAAATCTTCAGTGTCTGATGATTTTGTTCCTTCTTATGCCCCTGATTCTTATAAGGAAAATATTTCTCCAATCATTTATGATTCAAAGAAATATACTCCTCCGTTAGTTTTAGAAGGCAAAATCATCGATCTTGAAGATAAGATAGAAGATCAAAATATTTTAAAAGAAATTGAATCTGATATTTTTCTTTCTTTTATGACTTCAAGTCTTAAAGAAAATTTAAATTCTCAAAAATCAGATTCTATTTCTAACATTTCTTCTGATTATAAGGAAAACAAAAAGGAAATTTCTAATTTTAAAATCTTTTCTCAAAATAATTCAGGCTCCGAGGCAAATTCAGATTTATTAGTTGATCAGATTGGTTGCTAGGATAAATTTATTTATTCTGATTTAAATATTATGTCTAAAATCTTGATGATTCTTTTACGCTCAATGATCAATATTATAAACCTAAGCGTAAAAGAAGACGGTCAAAGAAGTCAAAGAAACGAGATACAGTTCTTTCTGACAGTTCTAATTCTTTCAATTCAATTCCTACAGATAGGACTTTAAGCGCTCAGTCAAAGAAGCAGATATGGAGAGCGAAGCGGACATCTGATGAACATATTTCTGATGGGGATAAATGTGTAGACAAACTTTACAACAGTGATTCATTTGCTATATGTAATAAAATTTCAAAATACTCTATAAAGCAAATGATTCGAATTTCAAAACATGTCTCATGTTCTTCCTCAGATTCTAGTTCTGATGATTATGCTTTCTCTTCTGATGATTGTGATTATTTTTCTGATCATATTCCTCGTGCTTTAAATGTCAATTCTGATTATTCTTTCCCCATACGAACTGCAACTAACAAACACGAGCCCAAATTTAAGTGGGTACCCAAATCTTTATCTGATTCAAAGTTGCAGGCATCACATGTTAAGGGGGAGTAATAGAACATTGGTTTCTGCATACTTCAGCTCAGGACCCGTACTTCATAGACTATGACTTCTAAACAAATCAGTTTAGAACTCGTTCTTCAATGATTTAAGCTTCTGACTAAATGAGATACTGTGAGTACATCAATTTTATTTCCGCTGCATTTTATCTCTGATTATGATGTGTTCCAGTTTTTCTCATTATTTTTCAAGAATCTGAGCTTGTTCAACTTTTTCTTAATTTTGTATAACCCAACTTTTTTTTAAAATTTGAGATACAAATTATTTTTATAATGTGAAAGATGAAATAATTGAATTTTATTTTGTTCCAACTAAATATCAATTTGCTGATTTCTTTACATTTTGTATTTAATGAAATTTTTTACCATCGGCATATTGAGTTTAAAAGTTTAAATCTTTACAAATTTTATTCTATAAAGTAAAGTTTTACATTTTTTCATTTTTTTGAATAAAATATGTATCTAGGATAAATTTTCAAGTTCTTTTATTTATATTAAAATTTTTATATGATCAAATTTCAAGTCTTACAAAAGTCGAAAAGTCAGCAACATGTTTGAAACTTTTATTACTGCTTTAAAGTTGTGTGATTCGGAATTTTTATAGTTTACTTTGCTTAGACTACCTAAATAATCAGAATTATAGATCGGAATGAAAATATGGGCTAAGCACTTAGATGTTGACCTGAGTGATTGAGATGATTTATAATTTCATAAAATACAGAAATCTTTAAGTTTAAAAGTTTGTACCTGTGACCTTTCTGATTTGGGAAAGTAAGTTCCGTGGGATGCTCGACATTTGGTCCGCTAAGGTCATTTGGTCTGGGAGTGATCGAACAGAAATCCTTCTATAGAATCAGATCGAAAGTCATGTTCTACTGGTATGAATGGGTTTAGGATATGTCGATGTAGCCTTTCTGATCTGGGAAAGTAAGTTCCAAGGGGTGCTTGACACCTAGTCCCCTAAGGCCAACTGGTCTGGGAGCGGCTGACCCAAATCCTACAATAGGGTCAGATAGAAAGTTACGTTTACGACATGTTCTTTACTTAATAAACTTTTTGATCAAAAGATGCCAAAGTGCACGCGCTTAAAAGATGCCAAAGAGCACACTCATGTCAAGATGCCAATGTGTACAATGCTAAAAGATGCCAATGAGCACACATCTCATGATACTTAGTGATATGTTTGAGTTGCGATAAATCTGTAAATTTATGAATATCTTAATTCTTGATGGCTTAGTGTGAAGTACATGCAAAGTTCCATATAATATTTTTAGAATTGCATTTTCTTGAATCTAATCGAAGATTCGCATGTGAGCACACTGAATAGATTGCTGGAAGTTTTTGAAACTGAGCATGTCTTAACATGATATGCAATGAAACTTGTTCTTGTATCTTACAACATATGTTTGATTTCAGATGATTGATAAATTTGTAATATTATATTCTGTAGAATTTAATTTGTTTAGTGTTTAAAATTTTATATGTTTAGTTGTTTCAAAATTTACATTCAGTATATTTTTCTTTATACATTAATATCTGATCATTGTGTTCTCATAAATATATTTTAATGGGTTTATGCATTATTTAAGGGGGAGTGAACAAAGAGATTATTTTTCAAAGATTATATCTGTTTTTGAGGGGGAGTATCTGATTTTCTTTATATGAATGCTAACTCAAATTGTCATATCTAGTGCATTTGTGTAGGGGGAGTCAAATTGTCAGCTTTGCGCATTCCGTTGGTCACGCAAACCTGGTTTTGCGTATCCTTCATGAAACGCAAACCTCGTTTTGCGTATCCTTCATGAAACGCAAACCTCGTTTTGCGTATCCTTCATGAAACGCAAACCTTGGTTTGCGCATCCAACATGAAGCGCAAACCTCTCTGTTTTCTCTGTTTCTTTGATTTTGCAGATCTTAAGTCGTCTCGTCTCCAACATTCGCATGACCAAGTTGATCAAGATCATCAAGGTCATGAGGGGGAGAAGTCAAGGAGAAGTTAACGAGACAAAAAGCTCAAAAGTTTATCTGATGATGAAGATTCGCTCAAAGATTCTATTCTCTTAGTCATTTCAATTATTTTGCTGTTTCTGCTTCGAACATCACAATTCATTCAAGATTTTTCAAAAGAGGTATATCGTCTAGAGCTCAAGCAACAAAGACATTTCAATCTGAAAGATGCTGAGAAGAATTTTTTTTTTCTTTAAAAAGTCAGAAAGCTTCATAAAGTCGCTTTGTTGGTCTTTGCTGTTATAGAAGATTTTTTTAAGACCAAAGCGCCAATGATTACTATGGGGGGGATTGTTAGGTTTGATTTTATAGTAATCATTGTATTTATAGGGCATGGTCAAATACTGTATTTAGAATCATACTATGTTGTATCTGACCAAGGGTATTTAAGTCCCTTTGGTCTTGGTTTGTTGTAAGAAACATATGCACAATTTAATACATTCTCTGTTTTGCGCTCCATTGTTTTCTCTCTCTACTTTATCTCTCTACTTTCTCTCTCTAAAGAATCAGTGATCTTGGACTCACAGGTGTCTTACCATCGAAAAATTTGTTTCAATTTAGAGACATGGTAAGAACAAATTCAACAAAATAGTAAACCGGTGTGTGTGAATACTTGACAGTATATAGACAAGATAATACACAAGTATTAATCTTTGGAAACACATGGTTTGTTGATCATGAAAGCACAAATAACATGAAAACATGTAAAAATCACACTTCTATATTCATGAAATCGTTTAAGAATCAGAAGTGGTTTGAACATTTAAGAATATGTTTTCTATGATTGAAAGTCGTCATTCTTTCAACCATATATGAGATTAAGAATAGAAATAAACCTTTTCAAGCTGTCTTAAATCTCATGAAGTCAGCTTAAAGTCATAATGATATAATCTTGTAAGCATTCTCTCAATCAGCATCGATCAAAAAATCTTGTCAAAGCAACTTTATTCACAACATTTATTGAAAAATAAAATGACATAAAGTAGTAAAATATTGAATGTACGAGTTCTGATCTGAAGTAATCAGAAGTCATAATTCTTACTCCTTACTCATACTCTAACTCCCCCTGCATTTATGCATCAGAAAAATTACGAAGCATCTACATCCAAACACATGAAAGTGTTTAATACTAGGTGTACGATTGTTAATCAATGCATAAGGAGTTTTACCAAACCGTCTGTTAATAATGGAGCGATTATGTGTATAACATGCAATTGAGACAGTTTTGGCCCACATAAATAGAGGTAGATCGGACTGACTGAGCATAGTACGAGCGGCCTCGACTAGCGTTCGATTGCGTCGTTCAACTACTCCATTCTGTTCTGGCGTTCGAGCAGCAGAGAATTGATGCATTATCCCGACTGATTCGAGATAATCTGCAACAATTTTGTTCTTAAACTTTGTGTCGTTATCTGTCCTTAGAAGCTTTATTCTCTTCTGCAAGTTCACCTGGGTAGTCTTCAAAACGTTGATGAGTACTTCGGGCATCTCATCTTTTGTCCTTAGAAACTTTACCCATGTGTAACGCGAATAATCATCCACTATTACCAAAACATATTTCTTTCCTCCTACGCTTTGAGTTCTCATCGGACCACAAAGATCCATGTGTAACAACTGAAGTGTAGAATTTGTACTCGGTTCGGGTTTAGGCTTGTGAGTTGCCCTCTTCATTTTACCCTTTTCACATGCTGCACAAAGATGTTCTTTTTCATATCTCAGCTCAGGAAGACCTTTCACCAATCTGCCTTTGACCAATTTGTTTATGTACCGAAAATTCAGGTGTGACAACTTTCGGTGCCAAAGCCAACTTTGTTGCATCGAGGCTTTTGTCAATAAGCAAACCTGATTGTCAGTCTGTACTTTTGACAAATTTATCGTGTAGAGGTTGGACTTTCGAGTGCCGACCAAGAGTTCTTTTCCATCATCAATACACACTGAGCAACTCTTAGCCTTGGAATTTACCTCTAATCCTTTGTCGCAGAACTGGCCAATACTGAATAGGTTATGCCCTAATCCTGCTACATAACTCACCTTCGTAATCGTTACATTCTCTTGTATCACATCACCATATCCAAGAATTGGTGAAAATTGGTCATTGTCGAATCTGACATTTCCGCAGAATTTCTCTATGTAATTAGACGATAAATTCTTTTGCCTAGTCATATGGTTGGAACACCCACTATCCAAGTACCACATATGACGGGTCTACATAAGAGAAATTAGGGAATAACAGATTTAGGTACCCATTTAAAAACGGGTCCTTTCAGTTTAGCACAAGATTTTGGTATCCATTTAAATATGGATCCTTTGAACTTTTGAAAAACTTGTGAATTAAAAGACTTATAAGAACAAACCTGACAATCTCCAAACCAATCAGTAGAATATCCGTGAGAGACAAAAACATGCCGTCTATAATTAAATGACATAGTAGTAGATTGAGATAATCGGAGTAATTGCTTTATTGAATATCGCTTGTAAGAAATTACAAGGTTTTGTTTATTGGAAGCAACACTACCAACTACATCAGAATTACTATTATTAGATCTATTACAATCCAAATCAGGAGATGATTTAGAACTCTCATCGATCTTCCTTTTTGGTCGCCATTCCTTTCGTTCTTTAGATCTTTCCCTTTTTACTGAAACATAAGATTTAGATCTGTTAGGAAAATCAGATTTCTGAGATTGTCTTTTCTTTAGCTTAACAGTGTTGTTCTATTTTTGTGAGCGCCGTTTCTTTTGCTTCTTACCTTTAGCATAGTAATCAGTATTCACATAAACTATGTCACCAACCTTATTTGATGATTCACCAACTTCATGAACACTTGGTAAAGCTTGATCATTAATGACAAAAGTAGAATGATCTGGAAGTTTAGCATTGAAGTCAAAAAAATCAATCACATCAACACACCCTTGATCAGAATTTAAAAAATCATTTGCTGACGCAAATAAGTCATCAAAATCAGATTCAGAAGTTTGAGGTGCTTTAGAAGATGTAGAACACTCTTTAGATTCAAATTGGAAAACTGTGTTCTTTAAAACAGTAGAAAATACATCTTGTGTTAATTCACTCAAAATTCTTTCATCAGATAATGTACTTTCTAGCTCAATTATTTTTCTTTCTAATCCGAGTGGAGGAACATGAACTTTAGCCTCATTCGGTTTTGCCTCCATCTCAGAAATAGAATAGCTAGCAAAATAATCATTTGAATGAGATCTTGGTTTATCTGAAATATAACTATCATTCAGTCTTTGATAACAGAATGGTAGTTGCATTTTCTTTAAATTTTGTCTTTTATCATCTTCTTTCGCCTCAACCTCATCAGAGATTTGGTAACAAATTCGGGTTTCAAATGAGGATATTCAGCAGCAGCATTCAAAAAATTAAAGTTATTTAAAGCTGGCTCTTTTCTGATGGCTTTCTTAAGATAGTGTGGGTTTTCGTAACCGAGACCCCACTTCTCTTTAACATCAGTGTCCTCATTAGGGGTGTTTAGAAAAATGGTTTGATCTGTTTGTCCTCGTGTGTACAATTTAGCTTCCAAACCATTTACCTTCTTTGTTAAGCTCTTGTTTTCTACCTGCAATTTGTAAGCTTTTAGTACACATTCTTGCTTTTCTAAATCAGACTTAGACAATTTAGATTCAAAATCAGAAATGTTACTTTCAAAACGATCTTTTTCATTTTTAAAATCAGAAACAAATTTGCGAAGAAAATCAATCAGATCTTTGTTTTCAATAACTGCTTTGTTAAGGTCAAAGATCTTTTGAATTTTCTTCTCAAATCTGCACTTTTACTTTTTCAGCTTCTTTTGAAGATCTTGAAGTTTGACCATCATGGTTTCCATTTTGTTTAAAAAATCAGATTCAGATAAGTTCATTACCTCATCAGATGTCTCATCTTCAGAATCAACATCTTTTACCTCTTTGCCCATCAAGCACATGTGTGCTGTCTCTACTTGTTCGTCCTCAGAATGGTCTAATCAGAACTCGTCTTCCGCCATAAGGGCTTTCCCCGCTTCCTTTTGTGTAGCAAGCAACATCTTCTGCTTGTAATATTCAACATTTCTGACAATTGGCTTTCGACAGTCTTTAGCAAAATGGCCGACCTTTCCACAATTGTAGCATTTTATCAGCTCTTCATTCTTTTTCTAAGCACTACCATATTCATTCACATATCTTTTCTTCTCCTCGAGCTTTCTCTCCACATACCTTTTCTCTTCAAATCTTTTTCCTTCCACTCGTTCTCTGTGCTCATGGTTCTTTGATCCAAAAGATGAATATCTCTGAGAATTTGAACTCGGTTTCTTGTAAAACTTCTTCTGAAAGGAACGAGTCAATAACAACATAGCTTGTTTGAGATTTTCACCATCAGAACTGGGAATCACTACTTTCTTCTTCTTTTTCTTCTCTTTCCTCTCTTTCTCCTTCTCTCCAGCTACTAATGCAATGGGGTCAGAAACCTTCTCAACTTTCTTTTTCTTTTCATTCCTTTTCTCTTCAACCTCCTCCTCATTCTTTCGCAATGTCTCATACACTTCATGAAGGGGTATCTCAGTTAAGTCCTTCATCTGTTTCATCCTTCGGGTATGCTTCTTCCATTCAGGTTGCAGAATACTGAGAAATTTGACATTGTTCTCAATCTGCTTCTTTGTGACTTTATTCTTGGAAAGTTCATTCAATAGAAGCACAAATCGATCATAAGTATCTTCAAGGCTCTCATCTTCCTTAGCCTTAAATTCTTCATAACTGTTTATACAGTTTGCCACTTTCATCTGATTTCCCACCTTGGAACCCATCATCATCTTCTGTAGTTGATCCCACATTGAATTGGCAGTTTCGTTGTAGTTGCCTATTTTGATATAGACTTCATTAGTTACACTTTGCAATAGTAGAGATCTGGCTTGTTTTTCTGCTTTGAATCGGTTCTTTTCCTCTTTAGCAAACCGAGAAATATTATTTTTAATAATCTTTGTCTTCAGAACTCCATCATCATCTGACTCATTATCTTCATCAGGAATCTCCTCAGTAGGAAATTTCATAGGACCATCTGTAATCGATAACCAAATATTCTCTGCATTTGATTGCCAGTCAACAAAATCACGAAAACGGTCCTTCCACTGTTCGTCTCCCCCTTTATACAAAACAGTGGGCTTTACATCCGTACCAATAGAAAGAGCGTCTCTTGAAGTCATCTTTGATCTACACTTCTTACTGATCGTCAAAATTCAGAAAACACAAACTGGATCTACAAAAATCAAACTCAGTTAAATTTCAGAAAAATTAGAAAAATACTAAGTATGAAACTCGCATACCAAAGAAATCAAACAAAATGCACAAAAACAATGTGCGAGTTTTAAGAAACGCGCACACCAAAGTATGCGTGAATTGCACTTCTCGCACAAAGAGTTGTGCGAGTATCAGCTTCACGCACAACAAGGCTTGCGTGAACCAAGGTTCGCGTACCAAGCTTATGCGAGTTCTTAGTTCTCGCACACCACTATGTGCGAGTTCTAGAACTTCATGCACACAACTATGTGCCAGTTTTGCACTTCTCGTTAACGCTTGCGAGTTCGAGACTTAGAAAAATTTCGAAAAAATGAAACTCGCTAAATGCAAACACGCAATAACAGGGACTTGCGAGTTTTAGATTTAAACAAAAATTTCGAACAAGGAACTTCTCGCAAAATACAAACGGTCATGATCACACTTCTCGCAGGATAACACTTCGTGGACAAGGAAATACGTGAACAGTACAAACTCGCACCTAGTGATGTGCAAGTGTTAGCTTCCTGCACGACACTATTAGCGAGTTTTGGACTTCGCGCACACAACAACTTGCGAGTTCTTCACTTTGCACACCCAATCAATGTCTCTGCGAGTTCTTGAGTTTGCGAGTTCTTGACTAGCGCGAACTTCGGATCTAGCGAGTTCTTCACTTGTCAGTTCAAAAAGTCGATCTTTGGTCTGACTTTGATTCAAATCTTTACCAATTAGGTCGAAAATTTGCAGATCTTATCGATTTCAAATATAGAACTGATTACAAGCAATGAATTACTAATACAAACACAAATCAAAACATTTTGATTCTATTAAAGTGCGATGAAATGGTTCAAACAAGAACTCAAGAAATTTCAAAATTTCAGTTCGATCTAGTGTCAATTAGACAAAACTATTCAAAAAGAACTCAATCTAGATGTAAAATCGAACATAATGAAACAAATACATCCCTGAAATTCAATAATCGAATTTCTACAGTGCGTATGCGAGTTCGTCAAAAATATGATCCAAAAGTCGAATTGATCCAAGTTTTTCTCTGAATTTCGTGTGCTCTGATACCAATTGTTATCCCAGATAACAATGTAAATCAATGATGACAATTAAATCCATCAAGTTCTCACTTTTATTACAATCTCAGATGTCAAATACAATACGCTCACAATTCTTTCTCTCTCTAACAATGAAACTCTTATGATGCTATCTGTTGTGTGTTACAAGATTACTCGCACAACATCCTATTTATAAAAACACAGAAACACGCTAAACACTGTACACGCACACTACAGAACGCGCACACAACTAGAAAAACAGAAATTACAACATTTGACTTTGACTAAAATACACTGGACTTTGACTTTGATGCTGAGAGTTGACTTTAACTTTGACCTTCAGTCTTTAGTCTTTTATGATCTTGTATCCAACATATTTATGTTCTAACATGTTCACTTTCCAACACTTAAAGCTTCAAAGCCAATATGTCTTATTTCTAAGACTTCTACAGAAGAAAGTTGGTTGTGGCATCAACGTCTTTCTCATCAGCATTTTCGAAATCTGATTAAGCTGAGCACACAACATCTTGTTACTGGACTTCCTGACTTGAAGATAGAACAAGATTCTCTTTGTTTTGCATGCGAAAAAGGAAAAATGAAGAGCAGTTCACACAAGCTCAAGATGTTATCAAACTGCAACAAATGTTTGGAGCTTATTCATATGAATCTGTGCGGACCGATGAGAACTCAATCCATCAATGGCAAGAAGTATATTCTGGTCATGGTGGATGAATACTATAGATACACATGGTTAGAGTTCTTACGGAAGAAATCTGAGGCTCTAGATCTGATCATCAAGTTCATCAAGAAAATTTAAGTTCTATAAAGCCAGATACAACAATTGAGAAGTGACAACGTTACCGAGTTCAAGAACGCGACTCTGCAATCATTTCTTGACTCCGTTGGCATTTCACACACTTTTTCTGCGGCAATGACACCTCAACAGAATGGGGTAGTTGAAAGGAATAATAGAACATTGGTAGAAGTTGCAAGGATGATGCTTGCATATTCAGACTTACTTTTGTTTCTATGGGCTGAAGCAGTAGCCACTGCCCGCTTTACACAAAACAGGACCTTAATAAATAAGCTCTTTAATAAAAATTCTTATGAAATTATTAATGGTCGTAAACCTACGGTTAATTTCTTTCGTGTATTTGGCTGCAGGTGCTACGTGCTAAACGATCAAGAGAATCTGTCCAAATTCTGACCCAAAGCTGACGAAAGAATATTCATTGGATATTCTCTTCAATCAAAAGCATACAAAGTGTACAACATGCGGACAAAGACTGTGATTGAGAGTGCCAATGTAACCTTTGATGATAAGGACTTCTAAACAAAGCAGTTAAGAACTCGGAACTAAAGACAAAGCTTATACATCAACAAGTGTTGAACCTGATCGTCAAAAGAATAAGAATTCTGAACCTCTCACTAATCAGATCTTGATTTGTTATTTCTTGATGCATTTAATGATATATCTATTAAAAATAACAATCAATAAAATATAATAAATATTGACTCACATCCTACAAGTGCAGATATCTTAGGACCCTCTGAAGCAAATGGTGAAGCTTCTACAACTCAAAATGAAGAGGTTTCTGAACAAGCTGATCTAGATAGTACAACTGAAATAGTTTCACCACTATTTCACCTTGTAACTTCTTACAAGGTTTATACAATAAAACAGTTGATCCAATTATCTCATTTGCCTAGTAATTGTTCCACTTTTGGTCGAAATGATTTTGTGACTCGATAATATTCTGATTGTTGGTTTGGTACTTATTATATACATCATTCTAATGGTTTTGAAAAACAAAGAGGATCCAAATTCAAATGGGTGCCAAAATCTTGTGCTAACACGAAAGGGCCTATCTATAAATGGGCACCTAAACCTGTTGTTGTCTGATTTCTCTTGTGCAGAACTGTCATATGTGGTACTTAGATTCAGGATGTTCCATGCATATGACAGGGCATAAAGATATTTTATCCAATTATACAGAGAAATTATGCGGCAATGTAAGATTTGGAAATGACCAGTTTTCACCAATCTTGGGATATAGAGATTTCGTGCAAGAGAACGTAAAGATAAAGAAGGTGAGTTATGTTGAAGGATTTGGACACAATCTATTCAGCATTAGTCAATTCTGTGACAAAGATTTAGAGGTCATCTTCAAAGCCAAGAGATGTTGTGTTACTGAAGATGGCAAAGAACTCTTGGTCGGGACTCGAAAATCAAACCTCTACATGATTAATTTGTCAAATGTCAAGACTGATAATGCGGTGTGTCTACATTCTAAAGAATCTATGCAACAAAGTTGGTTATGGAAAATAAGGATATTTCATCTCAACTCCAGGTATATTAACAACTTGGTGCCTAGAAATTTGGTTAAGGGATTACCTGAGCTTATATATGAAAAAGAACATCTGTGTGATGCGTGTGAGAAAGGTAAGATGAAAAGAGCCTCACACAAGCCTAAGCATGAACCGAGTACAAGTTCCTCTTTAGAATTGTTGCATTTGGATCCCTGTGGTCCAATGCGAACACAAAGCATAAATGGCAAGAAATACGTCTTGGTGATCGTGGATGATTTTTCTAGATACACTTGGGTCAAGTTTCTTAGATCAAAAGATGAGACGTGCGATGTCATAATCTCCTTTTTAAATATCGTTCAAGTGAACTTGCAGAAGACATTTAAACTAATTAGAACTGATAATGGCCTAAAACTCAAAAACAAAACAGTTGACGATTATCTCGAATTGGTTGGAATAACTTATAATTTTTCTGCTGCCACAACTCTGGAACAAAATGGGGTAGTTGAACGAAGAAATCGGACTCTTGTTGAGGCTGCACAAACGATGATGAGCTAGTCTGATATACCTTTTATTTTTGTGGCCCGAAGCTGTCTCAACTGCAAGTTATACTCAAAATCATTCAATCTTTCATCGTCGATTTGGTAAAACTCCATATGCTTTGATAAACAATAGAATACCTAGCATTAAACATTTTCACATCTTTGGATGCAGGTGTTTTGTGATGAATTATAAAGAGAACTTGAACAAGTTCAGTCCCAAGGCTGATGAAGGCGATTTCATTGGATATTCTCAAACATCTGCGGCATACAAAGTTTATCTTAAGAAGTCAAAGATTGTGGTTGACAGCGTCAACGTCACATTTGATGAAGATATGACTTCTGACCAAATCAGTTCAGAACTCGTGATAACAGGAGTATTAGCTTCTGGACACATCAGTCCAGAACCTGTGATTAATGTTTCTAATTTTGATAAAGCGTCAATGTCTACATCTTATTTAACAGAATTACATTTATTGTTTGAACATTTTTACGATGAGTTTCTTGTTTCAAAAGTGACTAAACCTGTTGTGATTAACATATCTGAAGATTCAAGTAATCATCATCCAATCACATCAGATGTATCGACTGAATCATATTCCACGATTCAAGAAGAACCTCCAGTTTAAAGACCTACTCAATCAGTTGAAGTTGCAAATGAAACTGCAGAGCCAGAAGTTACACACTCAGTTGGATGTACTGTTATACCTATCCAACATACATCAAATGTCCAATCCACTAAAACTTCTACACCAGTTACTTCAACTGAACCCCAACAAGAAGAACATATTGGATACTTAGATGATCAACATGATCAATCTACATATAATCCACTCCCTCATGTATATAAGGGGACCTAAGAGCACGCGGTACATCAAATTATTGGAGATCTTTCAAAACCTATGCAAACTAGGTCTGCAACAATAAATGAATGTTTGTATGATTCATTCCTAAGCAAAATAGAACCGAAAAAAGTTTTAGAAGCTCTTTGTGATCTAGATTGGGTTACAACCATGCAAGAAGAGCTCAACTAACTTGAAGCGCTTAAAGTCTGGCGATTGGTGCACCGACCTGAAGGAAAGACAATCATTGGCACCAAGTGGGTATTAAAAAATAAAAAGGATGAGGATGGTGTTGTGATTCAAAATAAATCAAGACATATATCCAAGGGATACAGACAAGAGGAAGGCAATGATTATGATGAGACGTATGCATGGAAATAAGGATGTTCCTAGCCTATGCTGCACATAAGAATTTTACAGTCTATCAGATGGATGTCAAGACAACCTTTCTGAATGGATTGTTAAATAAAGAGGTGTACGTTTCTCAACCTGAAGGATTCGTAAGTGCAGAAAAACCTGATCATGTGTTAGAGCATAAATATGTTGGATACAAGATCATAGAAGACTGAAGACTGAAGGTCAAAGCTAAAGTCTAGTTTAATAAAGTCAAAGTCAAATGTTGTAATTTCTGTTTTTCTAGTTGTTTGTGCGTTTCTATGGTTTGCGTGAACAGTAGTTAACACGTTTTTCTTTGTTAGTATAAATAGCTTGTTGTGTGTGTATTAGGTGTGTGGTTCATCAGAGATAGTACTGGAGTTAGAGAGAGAAAATTTGTAATATCAAGATTTGTGATTGAAATAAAAGTGAGATTGATGTACTTAATTGTCATCTTGTGATCGCATTGTTACTTGGGAATAACAATTGGTATCAGAGCAACCAAAATTCAGGAAATATGGATCTAATTTGAACTTTTGATCGTATTTTGGAAGAACTCGCATAACGGACTGTAGAAATTCAATTTTTGGACTTTGTTGGGTCTGAAATGTGCTAAGGATGGTTACTACTGCTACACATGACTATTACTACTGCCTGATGAAGTTAGTACTGCCATATCACAATTACTATTGCTTGAATGAGTTAATGCTCCTGAGACAAAATTAATACTACTTGCTAAGATTAATACTGCTAGTTCAGAATTAATACTGCTCATGGAGATAGTGCTGCTTATGAGATGAAGACTCCGTATGAGAATGAAGACAGCTGTATAGATTGAAGCTAAAGTAAAGGAGATAATTATGGACTGAAGATCAATTTTATTTTGATAATTATCATGTAATCAGTCTTGTATATATAGTATAGAAGTCTTTGATAGAAAAATAATTATTCATACGTTTTGTTTTAGAGAGAATTAACCTTAAGACTAGTTTAGATCCTTTCTATAGAGAAGTATAGAACGTCTGTTGAGCCTGTTCAACAGATTGAGGTTTTGTGTGTAATCATCAATTTTAATCAATATAACTTGTGATTTAAGTGTATATACTGTTTCATTGATTATTAGTGTTAAAGTGTTTTTCTGCAACTTCTTAAGCATTGATTCTGAGTGTGTGTGAATTAAAATATTGTTTGTATTTCGATCCTGACAAGTGGTATCAGAGCTTTGTTAAACTCAGGAAAACAACAAACATCATGGACAGTTCAAGTGATAGCGTTCTGGTCTCAAAGGTTCCAATGCTCAGATCTAATGAGTTTGACATGTGGAAGATTAGGATCAGACAATACATTCTTCTCACTGATTATTCTATGTGGGACATCATTGAGAATGGCCCATCTAATGAAGGAAAGATTGGAGAAGATGGAAAAAGAATCCCACCAAAGACGGATGGAGAGAGGAAGATCAGGCAGACAGAGATGAAAGCCTTGAGCACACTGCTCTTGGCTATTCCTAATGGTATCAACATCAATTCTGTAACTACACTGATGCCCAGATGCTTTGGAATGCTCTAGAGAAGAGATTCTCTGGTACCAAAAGTACCAAGAGAAATCAGAAGGCAATATTGAAGCAATTGTATGAAAACTTCATGTCAACTAAGAATGAGTCCATGACTCAAACCTTTGACAGGTTTAACAAGCTGATTGGTGAACTAGCTATGGTTGGAGTGCAGATTGATCAAGATGATGTAAACAGAAAGTTCTTAAGGTCCATTGGAGATGAATGGACCATGTATATTGTCTCCTTCAGATAGAATGACAAGCTGGAGGACAAAGAACTAGACGATCTTTATAATGACTTAAGGGTGTTTGAGGCTGAAGTTGAAGCCATGAAGAGACCATCTGGATACAGTCATAATGCTGCTCTTTTATCATCTTATTCTTCTACTGATTCTGCTGCTAATACAGAATCAGTTAGTACTGCTTATGTATCTAAGCAGGATGTAACTAATGACTCTGTATTAGAAGCTTTTCTTGCTAGTCATGCTAATTCTGGTTTAATTAATGATGATCTTGAATAAATTAATGCAGATGACCTTGAGGAGATGGATATAAAGTGGCAGTTGGCCATGCTAACAATGAGGGTCAAGAGATTCATAAAGAGGATTGGAAGGAACAACTTCTCAGAGGAGAGAAGATGGTGTTGGGTTTGACAAGTCAAAGGTGGAGTGCTACAAGTGTCACAAGATGGGACACTTTGCAAAAGAATGCAAAGGAGGAATTCCTCAACAACATGGCAGCAACAACCAACAAGCACATTCCTCAAGCGTCCAAAACAACAGAAACTCCACTCAAGCTCTTGTTTCTCAAGAAGGAATGGGATTTGATTGGAGTGATTAAGCAGAAGAAGATGTTCAGAATTAATCCTTGATGGCAGAAGTCTCATAATCTTCAGGCACAGATATTCCAACAGAGGTAAAAACTAAACTGTGCACTAAAGAGTGTCTTCAGACTGTACAAAAGTACAGGGATCACAACCGAAGCATGTGTGACGACCTTAAAAGGTTAGAGAGAGATATAAGAGAGTATAAAGTAATTATGAGAAGTTTGAAGATCAAATCAAGGCTTACAAGACCAATGAACTTCAGCATTACTATGACACAAATTACTGGAAGTGGGAGAAAAATCAATTAGAGATTCAAATAGAAAAGTCTAAAGAGGCGTATGAGAAGATAAAGAGTGAGTATGAGAAAGCTAAGCTTGACATTGAGAAGTTCTCTTATACTTCCAAAGCAATGGAGTCTTTGCTTAAAGCTCAAGTTCATGATAAGATCAAGAGTGGTATAAGATACAATGCAACACATCCACCTTATAACAATAATTACATCCCTCCCTCTTAAGATCTCTTAGAGAACCAAAATAAGGAGGACTTACCTATAGGAGCAACAGAAGTAGATCCTATAGATAGTGTGGTGGCTGAAGAAGAGAATGAGGAAGAGAATTCTGAGAGTAAAAATGCAGAAGAGATTCCTGTAGAAAATCATATCCTTACAAATGAAGGGGGGGGGGGGGGTAAACCATACATCAAGAGTGAAAAGGTGGATAGCTCAAAGAAAGAAAAGGGAAAGGTACAGGGAGTCCACTATATGCAAAACACAGTTGTGAATCCCTATACATGTAAACAGCATCAGCCCCAAAAACATGATAAAACAAGGGAAATCAAAAAAACTGGAATAATCAGTGGGCACAAAAACAAGGGGTTGATCTGAGTAAAATTATATTGACCAAGACCTTGTTTTATTTGTGGAAAGCTTAATCATATTGCCAAATACTGTTATTTCAATCCTATGAACCAAAGGATAAATTTTCAAAGACATATACAAAATCCTGTTGGTTATAGGAATCAAAGAAGGAATCATATGGCTGAAAATGTAAAAAGAGCACCTTTAAAAACTCATGTTCAAAACAAGTTTGCAAAATCAAAGAAAAATACTCCAAACAAGTCATGGAGTAACTTAATGAAGAAGAAAGCAAACAACTTTGTCCAGGTATGGGTTCCAAAAATAAAGAAAGCTGTTAGTACTGCTACTTCAATAGTACTGCTGACAGAAATAGTGTTGCTACCAATGTTAGTGCTGCTAACAAAGTTAGTACTGCTAACCTAGTTAGTACTGCTAATTCAGTTAGTACTGCTTCTAGTGTTAGTACTGCAAGACCTATTATCCTGACAAAATACTCAAGCCATAAGATTCCCCAGTCTGAAAAGCTCATCAAAACTGATTATGAATATGTTGATGAGAATGGGAAACCCAAGACCACTTTGGCTTGGGTTCCTATTAAAAACTAACTGTTCTACTTTATGTGTAGGGCAACCAACAGCTAAAAGGGAAAAGCATTTGGCATGTTGATAGTGGTTGCTCTAGGCACAGGACAGGCAACAAGTCCTGCCTACAAAACTTCAAAAGAATTGATGGAGGACATGTTGCATTTGGTGATAATCCTTCTGGAGGAATGTGGCCCAAGATTTACTAGCTTTAAACACATACAGATTATCACAAACACTTTGTTTATTAATCACAAGAATTACATCAAGCCATAGATCTAAAAGTGATTAACCTTTCAAGATAGAATGTGTTTGTGTGTGTACTCAATGTGTGCAACTATGTGTTTCTCTCAACTACCACCAATATTACACCTTCACTTTCACACACTAACTCTCTTGCTTCTCTACAAGTCTCTTAGAAATAATACAAGGACTTGCTTATATATATAGGTCAACATGACCAAGCAAGGTCTAACCTTCTAAGCTCATTATAACTCACACACAAACACTAATTACAACAATGACCCTCATTTAATCTTGAATACAATTACAGTCTAACAATCTCCCCCTTTGGATTCAAGATTAAAAAAAATTTGGCAATAATCTTCAGGTCTTTATATCTTCAGAATTAACTTCAACTTCAAAACTTTTCTGGCTTTGACATCTCGAAAACTTTGACAATTCTTCAAACTTGTCTCTCCCTTTGAATTAACTTTTGCATAAAATCTGACTTTCTTTCACTTTCTCTTTGATAATCTGACAACTTTATCTCCTCTGAAATCTTTAAAACTTCAATCTGATCTTGAACTTTGATTATTCTCCGCCTTTTTAATGATTTGTAAGAATCAATCATCATTAAAACATTTCAAGGTCAGATCTGTCATTGAATGAACTTCCCACTGTCTGATAAGCACATTCTTCATGAACTTTCATCTCCTCTTTTTAATAATAGACAATCTCCCCCATATAGGAAAATTATGAATCTCCCTAATACATGATGTGATAAAATATGTCATCCGATCTGAAAGAACCGTTGAACCATGAATGTATTCATCTGAATCTTTTCAAATTCAAACAAAATAAGAGTTGTAACCCTGAATCAACATCTGAAACAGTTAGAAATGCCTATCAGTAACACGAAGTTACTGTGTACAACGAATGTACAATATAAGGAGCTTGTTTGATATTGACTCCCCAGGACTTCCATTCAATCATTGAAAAACACAAGGTAATTCTATGAATGTTCTGACAGAAAAACAAATTCTCTGTGTGTACGTGCTTGTGTTTTGAAAGAATTAGCACAATGATTGTGTTTCATAAGGCTCAACATATGTAAATCACTGAGACAACAATGATTATACATGGACTCAACGTGCATGAGAAAGGGTCGAAGGTGGGGCAACTTTCCTTCTTTTTCAATATCAATATCTTCCAAGTAAAGATCCGATAGATTCTGTGTTGCTTCCCCAGAAAATGTGAAACATTATCTTTTTAAGAAAAGAATGAGTAGCTAGTGGGATTGTATACAAGATATGGCATGGGCTATTTGCCTATTTGAATGATGGTCACCAAAGGAATGTGAACCAATCAGTAATGTGGCTGCCCGGCCCAGAAAGATGTTTGGTGCAAAGTTCTAATATTCTTTTAACTCTGTTCTCTCACCCTCTTTCTTTTAAACATTTAAGTTCACATCTAACCAATCTCTCATTTCCATTTTATCTCAGCGCACTCCCACACTCAATTCTTTTAGACCCCTCTCCCCTCAATCACTCAAAGGATTTCTTCCGGGGTAGGAAACACAAGTTATCGTGAATCCATGAAAGATCTATTAAGCACTCACACTGAATCCTATGTTCCTAAAAATACATGTTGTTCAATGATTTTCTTGACATGTAAAACACAAAAAAAATCATATGTCAGTGTATATATGCTCATCAAAGATTAGAAATGAAATTTGAGCATTTTAGACATTTAAGATATCTCAAAACTTTATATGAATGAATAATCAAGAAAGAATAGAAATGTTTTGAGAATCTGACAATGATTAAGATCAGATCAAATTATCATGAAGAAAAATATTTGGGAATTCAAAGACGTATGTTGTTTATATGAACAATATATAAACATATTATCAATGAAAGCACATTTAAAAATGAAATGACATTTGATTCAAACAACTGTGAATACCAAACGGGAGTATTACCATAGAAAGATATATCATTTGATACATGGTGATAACATAATCAATTTGAAAATACTGAACCAGTGTGTGTACGAATACTTGACAAAGTATATAGAAAAGAAAATACACAAGTATTATTCTTTAAAGAACACACGGCCAGATAAACAATAAAATTCACAAGTATCCAAAAATCATTTAATATTCACACTTCTCAAATCAGAAAAACATTTTAAGATAGTGAAGTGGTTTGAACATTTTAAAAACATTTTTCACAAGTAAAAGTTCTTCTTTCACAAGTGTTAGAGTATAAGGTTTTGAATGTTATACCTGTGGATTAGAATCCTTAACTCCCCCTGAAATGAATATATCAATTAAAGTATCCTTGAATAGATATCCTCCCCTTTGATATCTGTAAAACGTCAATCTTTTTAGAAATTTTATTATAAAAGATATAGCAATAAAATATCTAAACTCCCTTTCAAACGAAAAACTTCCTGAAAAGATATAACCATGAAAGCATCATTCAGAAGAAAACATTTGAATACTGGTTTTGAACTGAATTGTCCAAAAGCCATTATTCTTTGAAGCACGGGTTCTGAACTAACCTTGGGTGCCTGCAACACAAATTTAGCTTTTGGTATCCACTGGTATTTGGATCCAGATTTGTTAGTTTCAGTTTTAGTAGGAGATATGTAGTAAGAACCATACCAGTAATTTTCAAAAATTTTACCAACAAAATCAATTGAACCACAGTAGGAACAATTTATTTTCTTTTGAGCTAACCTGATCAATTGATTAATAGTGTAAATCAGATCAGGTTTACCAAAAGTTTTACCTTTAGGAGAATTGTTCCTTTGAGCTTTAAATGTATATCCAAATGATATTTCTTCTTTCTTCTTCTCCTCCGAAGATCCTTTCACCCTCCAATACCAATTCTCTTTATCTTTCTCATCTTTCTTTCTCCATGTCATTTTCTTCTGAGATTCTTTCTTCTGAATGTTACCTGAACCATCAACATTTTTGTCATAAAACAAGTTAGAAGGACAAATTTTATCTTTAAGTGCAGAAGTATGAATATCATCTGAATCAAATAAAGGATTATGAGAAACATTCATAAAATTTGAACTAGAAGATGTTTTGAATGAGCATTCTGAACCAGCTTGATCATCTCTTGGGGATTGAGCAATAGATTCTAGCGTTTTGTACTCAGTCAGCTTCACCGTGAACATGATCTCCTCAACTTCTTTAATCTTTGAAGTCAAACAGTTTCTCTCCTTTGACAATATGTCAAACTTCTTATGCAACTCAGCTTTTGCATTCTTCTCCTTCAGTATTGTTGATGACAGTTCAGATAGCTTCTTTGTAAGCTTAGCAATCTCAGTCTCAAACACAATCTTCTCTTCAGTAAAATCTTTCTTTACAGTCTTTGTTTCAACTATCTTCTTTTGTTCTTTCTCAAATTTATCTCTTTCTAGTATGATTACTTTCTCAAAGTATGAAACTTGTTGAGAAAGTTTAATGCATTTCATCTCAACAACTTTCTTTTCTTCAAATGCCTTTCTGGAGAAATCAGAAAAATTCTTTGCAAAATCTTTTCTTTCTTTCTCAAATTCAGATATTTTCTTTTTCAATTCAGCATTCTCATTTTCTAAATCTTTTCTTTTCTTTTCAGCCTTCTTCGTGTCCTCTTTGTC
The DNA here is from genome assembly GCA_954870635.1 of Arctium minus. Classification (NCBI taxonomy): domain Eukaryota; kingdom Viridiplantae; phylum Streptophyta; class Magnoliopsida; order Asterales; family Asteraceae; genus Arctium; species Arctium minus. The sequence continues at coordinate 43,011,166 of OX941089.1, read as the reverse complement.
TTTTGAGTTGTCTTTTTCTTTCAATATATTTAGCTCAACCTCAAGACTAAAGACTTGATTTTTCAGCTTATCTCTTTCCACAAAAATTTGAGAATTTATCTGTTTAAGTCCATCAGCTGTCTCACTGGAAATATTTGCTCGTCTTATACAATCATCAAGCTCTCGTATCATCTCGTCAATATCATAAAATCTATCCTGATACATCTTGAAATCTGTAAAAATATGCTAGAAATGATCGTTAGTCCAAATGAAATCACAAGAAATATGAAAATCTTGAAATAAAAAAAATTTGATCACAATCAGAACTATGTTCCCCTCCGCAGACTTAGCACGGGGGTCCCGCTACCCGGTTAGCGGGTGGGGTTAAGGGGCAACGCCCGTGCGGGGTCGAGGGGCAGCGCCCCTAGAGAAAAAAAAATTCACTATAAAAGGCCATATTATAGTTTTGAAAATTTCTCAGAATTTTTTTTTTAACTACAACTCAATGTGAAACGCAAAAACGTGTGAAACGCAAACTACACTTCGCGTTTGTAGTGAAGAGAGCAAACCAACACTTTGCGTTTGTGATAAGGAACGCAAACCTTAGCTTTGCGTTTGCAGAGTGAAGCGCAAACGCTACTTTGCGTTTGTGATGAGGAACGCAAACCTTAGTTTGCGTTTGTAGTGTGAAGCGCAAATGCCACTTTGCGTTTGTGCTAAGGAGCGCAAACTGATACTTTGCGTTTGTGTTTGCTTGATCAATATGGCATACAACACTTTGCGTATGTGCTGAGGAACGCAAACTAAGGTTTGCGTTTGTTCCGTGAAACGCAAAGTGTTGATACGCAAAGCTACACATATACACACTTTGCGATTCAAGTAGAATACGCAAAGTTCAGATCAAATACTAAGAAACTCTCGATGAATGACACGCAAACCAGGATGAACACCCGCAAACCTAGATGAACATCCGCAAACCAGGATGAATCAAACCCAAAGTATGACAAACACACGCAAACCACTAAAATCAATCAAAATCACACCAAAACACATCTAGACTTCGAATTTCGATCTGAAAATTTGACAATTCACTCACCAACACATTTCGAACACAATTCTAACAAGCAATTTCAATTAAAAACACAGAAATCATCAAATTGATTCAAGAACCGTACGTGAAACTCGTGAACTCGAACTCAACAAAAATCACAAATTCATACTCAATTTCAGTGCAATTAACAAATCTATCCAGACATTCTTGATCGATTATACACTACGAACATAACCTAATCAGATTCAACTCAAAAATTCCACTAAAAATCAAAAATAATTTTGACTTCGTGAACAGTAACGTGAACAGTGTCGACTCAAAGTATTTTCTTGATTTTCAAACGGATCTGGCTCTGATACCAATTGTGGCCCAAGATTTACTAGCTTTAAACACATACAGATTATCACAAACACTTTGTTTATTAATCACAAGAATTACATCAAGCCATAGATCTAAAAGTGATTAACCTTTCAAGATAGAATGTGTTTGTGTGTGTACTCAATGTGTGCAACTATGTGTTTCTCTCAACTACCACCAATATTACACCTTCACTTTCACACACTAACTCTCTTGCTTCTCTACAAGTCTCTTAGAAATAATACAAGGACTTGCTTATATATATTGGTCAACATGACCAAGCAAGGTCAAACCTTCTAAGCTCATTACAACTCACACAGAAACACTAATTACAACAATGACCCTCATTTAATCTTGAATACAATTACAGTCTAACAAGGAAAGATTAGTGGAAAAGGTAATGTGTCAATGGGTAAGATGACATTTGAGGATGTCTACTATGTTGAGCAATTGAGATACAACCTGTTAAGTGTATCACAGGTTTATGACAAGAAACATAGTATATTGTTTACTGATACTGAATGTATTATCCTTGCTAAAGGGTTCAAGGTAGTTGATGAAAGTATGATACTACTGAGAACACCAAGAAAGGACAATGTTTATTGCTTGGATTTAGAGAATGTATCATATGATTCATCATTTAATTGTCTATTTTCAAAAGCTTCTGTTGATGAATCATCTCTTTGGCACAGAAGGATGTGTCACATGAACTTTAAAACAATGAATAAACTTGTGAAAAACAACCTTGTAAGAGGTTTACCACAAAAGGTATTTTCATATGATGATCATTGTGTTGCATGTCTTAAAGGCAAACAGCACAAAACTTCTCATAAGTCCAAAGAGATAAATACAATCTCTTCACCTCTTACTTTACTGCATATGGATCTGTTTGGCCCTACAAATGTGATGAGTATTGGCAAGAAATCCTACTGCTTGGTTATTGTTGATGATTTCTCTAGATTCACTTGGGTCTATTTTCTGAGGACTAAGGATGAGACAAGTGGACTCATCAAATCCTTTGTTCTTAAAATTGAAAACCAAACAAATATAAGAGTTAAAGTCATTAGGTCTGATAATGGATCTGAATTTAAGAATAATGACCTAAACAACTTTTGTTAGGAAAAAGGCATTGAGAAACAATACAGTGCTCCTAGGACTTCCCAACAGAATGGTGTTGCTGAAAGGAGAAATAGGACTCTGATAGAAGCTGCTAGATCTCTGTTGGCAGATTCAAAACTTCCAATTACTTTTTGGGCAGAAGCAATTAATACTGCCTGCTATGTTCAAAATAGAGTTCTAGTAGTAAAATCCAAGACAAGACACCCTATGAGCTTTTTAAAAAAAAGAAACCTTTTATTGGATTTTTCAAACCTTTTGGGTGTCCTTGCACAATTATTAATACCAAAACTCACTTAGGCAAGTTTGATAGCAAAGCAGATAATGGATTTCTGGTTGGTTACTCATCCCAAAGTAAGGCTTACAGAGTATTTAATACCTCTTCTAGAATAATTGAGGAAAGTGACAATGTCAAATGCAATGAGAACACACGAAATAAACTTGGTACAATCCCTGAGTGGCTTTTTGACATTGATTCACTATCTACTTCTTTGGGTTTCAGTTATGAGAATAATACAGGAACAGGGACAGAATCAGTACAAGACAAAAGACAAGAGTTTGTGTTGTTCCCAATGTCAACAGCAGATCCTATTGAACTCTGTGTTCAAGAGAGAAAGATGCTTCATATTCAAAGGATACTGAGACTGCTCAGAATGAAGAGGAGAGAGGTGAAAAGGAGGATCACTTTTGACTTCAGAACATCTAGAACCTGAGATGCCTGCATTGGCAGAAGATGATACTGATGATGAGAACTCCTCAGTGTTTGGTGGCAGCTCTCCTAAAAAGAATGACTCTAATCTAGATGCAGAGATTAATGAAGAGACTATTCATCAAACAAAAGTGAATAAAGATCATCCTCCTCAGTTGGAGATTGGTGACATCAATTCTCCAATCATCACAAGGAATCAGAGTAAGTTAGGAGGATTAAAAGACATACAATAAGGATTACTATATCAGGTTGAGCCCAAAAAGGCGCATGATGGAATGAAAGATCCAAGCTGGATAGAAGCAATGCAAGAGGAGCTGCTGCAGTTTGTACTGCAAAATGTATGGGATTTGGTAGAACTGCCTAAAGGACACAGAGCTATAGGGACAAAATGGATTTTCAGAAACAAAAAGGATGAGAGAGGGATAGTGATCAAGAACAAGGCTAGATTGGTAGCACAGGGGTACACTCAAGAAGAAGGAATTGATTATGAAGAGGTTTTTGCACCAGTGGCTAGGATTGAGGCAATTAGGATGTTTTTAGCCTATGCTTCTTTCATGAAGTTCAAAGTCTACCAAATGGATGTGAAAAGTGCTTTTCTATATGGCAAAATTGAAGAAGAAGTATATGTCTGTCAGCCTCCAGGGTTTGAAAATCCCAAGTACCCTGACAGAGTATACAAATTGAAGAAAGCACTGTATGGACTACATCAAGCACCAAGAGCTTGGTATGACACATTGTCTACCTATCTCTTGGAAAATGGTTTTGAGAGAGGAATCATTGACAAGACTCTGTTCATTCAAAGGAAGAAGAAGGACATCCTGTTAGTGCAAATCTATGTGGATGACATCATCTTTGGATCCACAAAAGATCAACTGTACAGATATTTTGAAGAATTAATGCATAAGAGATTCAAGATGAGTTCTATGGGTGAACTTACCTTCTTCCTAGGGCTACAAGTTAAGCAGAAGAAAGATGGGATTTTATAAGTCAATCCAAATATGTGCAGGACATTCTTAATAAGTTTGGATTCTCAGACTCAAAGCCTGCAAGCACACGCATAGAGACACACAAACAGATCACTGCAGATCTTGTGGGGGAGGATGTGGATGTTCATTATTACAGATCCATGATTGGCTCTCTCATGTATCTCACAGCTTCTAGACCATATATCATGTTCCCTGTTTGTGTGTGTGCAAGATTTCAAGTTAGGCCAAAGCAATCACATTTTCAAGCAGTCATGAGGATATTCAGATATCTCAAAGGTCAACCCAGATTAGGCCTTTGGTATTCTCATGACTCACCATTTGACCTACTTGCATATTCAGATAGTGATTTGGGTGGAGCTAACTTGGATAGAAAGTCTACAACTGGAGGATGTCAGTTTTTTGGGTGCAAGACTAGTATCATGGCAGTGTAAGAAGCAAACTACAATGTCCACTTCAACAACAGAAGCAGAATACATAGCTGCTGCAAGCTGCTGCTCACAAGTGCTATGGATTCAAAATCAAATGATGGACTATGGTATGACATTTCTTCACACTCCTATTTTCATAGACAACAGCATTGCTATTAGCATTGTTAATAATCCTGTCAAGCATTCAAAAACAAAGCATATAGAAATAAGGTACCATTTTATCAAAGACTGTAATGAGAAGAAGCTAATTCAGGTTCAGAAAGTACACACAAGTAACCAGTTTGTTGATCTATTCACAAAAGCTTTTGATGTGAGTAGATTCACATTCTTGGTCACAAGTGTGGGCATGATGAACAATGAATAAGTATATTCTCATTCTCTTTATGTACCTATATAGATTCCTCCTTATTTACTTTCATTAAATTGGTGCTATTAACCCTTGTGTGCTTAAGTGTTTCAGGATGAAAGGCCAAACAAAAGTGAAGTATAGTAAACATTGCTAGTATGTATTACTATTGCTAGTCTGTGTTACTACTGTTGGTTCGTTTTTCTACTACCAGTCTGTGTTAATGCTGCTAGTCTGTGTTAATACTGCTAATATGTATTACTACTGCTCGTAAATATTACTACTGCTAGTTAGTGTTACAACTGCTTCAAATAGTTACTACTGCTAATGTCTTGTATTTGTTGATGACCACAATGAGTTGGCAATGCTGAATAAGCCCAACCAAGCCGAAGGATTTCATCAGATTGTGGACTTCCTAAAATCCACACATATCGCCCACGCTTTAACGACCAATCCCACAATCTATGTGGAGCATCAAAGATAGTTATGGACAAATGCCACTATCAATAATGAAGAGGGTACTCAGGTTATCAAGTCAAGGGTTTGTGATAAACCCCTGACCATCTCGGAGGAGACCATTCGCTTTCATCTGCTTTTAGATGATGCCTCAGGTATAACATCTCTACCCAAGGAAGATCTTTTTGAAAATATAAGAAGAATGGGATATGAAGGTCCCACTGAGATTTATAAGTTCTTTAAGAACAAATTCTCACCTCAGTGGAGATTCTTTGTTCATACTCTCCAGCATTGCATTTCACATAAAACAACTGGCTGGAGTGAGTTCAGCAGTACCATTGCTTATGCTTTGGTCTGGTTAGCAACCTCCGAAAAGTTCAATTTTTCGCAAATGGTCTTAAATGATTTTCTGTCAAACCTGGATACCAAGTCAAAATCCTTTTATATGTATCCCAGGTTTGTACAAGTTATATTGAATAAGGAATTGACGGAATTACCTCATTTTAATGAGGTATATGTACCTAAGGTCCCGAAAGGGAAGGTGTTTTCTAATATGAGAAGGACTTGTAAGGTCTTCTCAGGTATTGACACACCATTATTCTCAACAATGATGGTTGTGTCTCACTCTACAGGTGAGGCATCAGGGTCTCAAGCCTCATTAGACCAAACCACTGATGACCTACCCACACCTTCCACCATAAAAACAATTCCTCTGTCCCTTCTAAACAAACCAACCCCTCCCATCACCAAATTATACACTAAAAAGAAGGTGCAGAAGGATCCTTCACTTCATGTACCAACACCCTCTAAGCCTATAAGCCCTCTAATGGAGCATTATTCATTAGAGAATATCCGAAGGGAAACCAAAGGGGTGTCTTCCAACCCTAAGAAGGTGCTTACTAAGGAGAAGGTTAAGCATGTGGGCAGAAAGGCTCACACTACTGTTTCTGCACAAAGTGCAGGACAGGACAGTGTGAACATCTCTAAGACCTTCCCCATGGCAACTTTGGATGAGCAATTATCCAAAGGTCCCCAGTGTCAAGAAACCATGGGGGTAGAAGGTGCCTCTGCTAGGCAGAGGACCCCTACTAAAAGTTCCAGTGATCCTCCAAGGGTGGTAAACACACCTACAGGTGGTGAGGATAGATATACATACGATGAATTGATGGAAACTATTGCCAATATCAATCAATAATGATGTCCTATCTCAGGGCAAACTTATTGAGAAACTGCAACAAGTGATCTTATCCCAACAAGTCCAGATTTCCAACCTCAAGAAAATGGTCCTCAAGCATGTGCAAAAGAAGAAGAGAACCAAATTCATACTGAAGAAGAGGAGCATCCCTCATGATGCTTCCAAAGAGGGGGAGAATAGAGCTGAATCTGAGAAACAGAGTCCTGTTGGAATGGACTCTACTTTTGAGGGGGAGAAGGGCAAAGAAGCAGAAACCAGTACAGCAGTAGAAACAGAGCCAGCAGTAGACACGTTCAAGAAAGCAGCATCAATTGGCTTAGCAGCAGTATCAGAGGCAGCAGCAGTAACAGGGCTTTCTGTTGAAGAAATAGAGATAGCAGAAACCCTTCTAAAGGCCAAAACAGACACTCCCAAAGCCACTCAAAAGGCTAAGGGAGTGGAAATCAAAGAAGGAGGCCCTGAGCTAAAAAGGAAAGAAATCAGTGAGGCTGAACTGAAGAGGAAAGGAAAGGAAAAGGTGGATGAATATGCAAAGCCACCAAAGAAGCTAAAACAGATTGAACTGGATGAGGAACTGGCTAAGAAGCTGCAGGCTGAGCTACAACAAGAAGAAGAAACTCAGAAGGCCAAAGATAGGCAGATTGCTCTAGATTTGTCAACTAGGCTGAATGAGGAATATCAAGAAAGATTAAGGGTTGCAGCTGAGGCCAAGAAAAGCACTGTGAAAACTTCAATACAAAGACTGCCAGCAAAGAAGCATAAAAGACAACCTTCTAAAACTTACCTGGTCAATCAAAAAAGGAGAAAGATGATCAACTTTCTGAAAGGCTCTGTGGGGGTTAAGGAAGAAATGTTTGCTAATATTTCCTACTCAAGAGTTGAAGATCTATACAAGAAGGAAATGGCAAAGCTTCAAGGGAACTTCACTCAAAGGATAGAATTTGAAACACAAATGAAAGAGAGACATGATCTCAATATTCAACAACCCTTCCCTGAGAGTGAGGAAACCACCCCTAAGGCTGCAGAAAAGAAAGAGGAAACTACTACTAAAGAAGTTAAATCTACTAAAAGGTTGAAGACAATAGATTCCAAGAAACTGTCTAAGAAGCCAAGGGATGCAGAAGCTGAGAAAGAAACAGAACCATCTGTTACAGGTCAACCTGAGCAATCAAGTCAAAGTGCATAGCATCCAAGTCAATCTCATGTGCATTTTGAACTTTACATGACTGTAACAAATAATGATCCAGTGAAGGCAGATCCCATTTCAGTCCAAGCCCCTGAAATCATCCACTGGGATATTCTTGAAGATCAAGGCAAAGAATATTTCATAATCAAAAGAATGGGTGATCACTTTGAAGTCTATTCTACTTGGGGGAAGATAGTCAGATGTTGTTCAAGGTCAGACTTGGAAGAAATGTTCAAAGTAGGAATGACTCTGTATGGGGATCTGCTGAAGACTCCAGGGATGAACGTCAAGAAACTAGCAATGGAGTATTTATGGATGATGTTCAGTCCAAATCTTGTTAAGCATATCATCAAAGATGTCTTCAAGTCTGTGGACAACTGGATGCTTATTGAAAGGTGTGGGGTGTATATCTTGACCATAGATAAAAGCTTCCATGAATATTACCTGATGGATAAGATATATGACCACAGCCTAGCCAAGCTACAGGGGATGCTGAAAGCCAAACTAATTTGTTCTCAAGGCTCAGAAATGGCAAGGATTGTGGTTAGCAGGATCATCAATCAAAGCTTAGGTTTGGATCCTAACCTAGGGGTGTAAACTTAGGTTTTGAAAGCATCATGAAGACCAGTTTTTGAAGAACATAACTTCTCATTTTGAAAAGCTAAGTTAGGGGGAGATTGTTGGGTCTGAAATGTGCTAAGGATGGTTACTACTGCTACACATGACTATTACTACTGCCTGATGAAGTTAGTACTGCCAGATCACAATTACTACTGCTTGAAGGAGTTAATGCTGTTGAGACAAAATTAATACTGCTTGCTGAGATTAATACTTCTAGTTTAGAATTAATATTGCTCATGGAGATAGTGCTGCTTATGAGATGAAGACTCCGTATGAGAATGAAGACAACTGTATAGATTGAAGCTAAAGTAAAGGAGATAATTATGGACTGAAGATCAATTTTATTTTGATAATTATCTCGTAATCAGTCTTGTATATATAGTATAGAAGTATTTGATAGAAAAATAATTATTCATACGTTTTGTTTTAGAGAGAATTAACCTCAAGACTAGTTTAGATCCTTTCTATAGAGAAGTATAGAACGTCTGTTGAGCCTGTTCAACAGATTGAGGTTTTGTGTGTAATCATCAAGTTTAATTAATATAACTTGTGATTTAAGTGCATATACTGTTTCATTGATTGTTAGTGTTAAAGTGTTTTTCCGCAACTTCTTTAGCATTGATTCTGAGTGTGTGTGAATTAAATTCTTGTTTGTATTTCGATCCTGACAGACTTGAGTGATGTTTTTAGTTTGAGTCTTGTATTGTTAGATTCGATTTTATATCTAGATTGAGTTTTGTTTGAATCGATTTGTCCAATTCACAGTAGATTGATCTGAATTTTGATTTTCGTGGAGTTTTGTTCGAAGTTTAGTCGAACACTGTTCTAAGATCGAAATTGTAATTTTGTTGTTTTAGATTGAAATTACTCAATTGTAATCTGTTCGAAACATGCTTTAGAAGATTCGTACAAAATTTCAGACCAATTGAAGATGATTTGAATCGAAATCATAGGTGAAATAGAGTTTTTAGAACTGTAAGTGAAAAACTCGCTAGATCTGAAGTTCGCGCTAGTGAAGAACTCGCAAGCCTAAGAACACGCTAAGGAAGGAACTCGTACACTGGTAGAACTCGCAGACAAAGAACTCGCAAAGACCTATTTGTTGTTTGAAGTAAAGAACTCGCTAACAGAGTCGTGCGAGAAGTTGAAACTCGCACAGCACTAGGTGCGAGTTGTTACTATTCACGTGACATGTTGTGCGCGAAGTCTTCCTGTGAGAAGTGTGTGTTGTGCGTGTTTATTTGTTGCATGAACTATCCTTGCTCAATTTTTTTCTAAGTCTAAAACTCAAGTCCTATTCTTGCGTGTTTCCGTTTAGCGAGAACTAAATTTCTGAAAAATTTTCTAAGTCTCGACCTCACAAGTATTTTGCGAGAAGCTCCAAAACTCGAACATTGTTGTGTGCGAGAAGTAAAGAACTCGCATAAAGCTTGTGCGCGAACCTTGGTTCACGCAAGCGTTGTTGTGCGCGAAGCTCAAACTCGCACATCATTGTGTGTGATAAGTGAGTTCAAACAATCTTCTTTTTGCGCGAAGTATAGTTCACACAAGCTTTGGTGTGCATGTTTATGAAACTCGTACATAGTCTCTTGCGCGAAGTGTGTCATTTCAGTATTGTGCGTGTTTTGTCCTTAGTGAATTTTTTTTCTTCTAAAATTTTCTGAAATTTAACTGAGTTTGATTTTTGTAGATCCAACTTTATTATCTGAATTTTGACGATCATAAAAGCAATGTAGATCAAAGATGACTTCTAGAGAAACACTTGCTATCGGAACTGATGTTAAACCACCAGTACTATTCAAGGGAGAGTATGAACAATGGAAATATCGATTTTTGGATTTCATTGACAGAAATGACTTGGGAGTTTATATCAGAAAGTCATTGGAGGAAGGTTTTATGGAAATTCCAATAAAGATTCGTACTGTTGGAAATGAGCAGAGAGAGTACCCACTTCCACATGAGGAATACACTCAAGAGCAGAAAGATAGAACAAAAGTTGATAGGTTGGAAAGATCATTTATTCTCCAAGGCATACCAAACGAGATATATGTCAAGATTGATAGCTACAATGCTACCGGAAAGAAAATTGGGATCAACTAGAGAAAATTATGCTCGGATCGAAGATTGGAAACAAGCTCAAGATCTCTAACTGCCTCAACATTTATGAGCAGTTCAAAGCCAAAGAAGAAGAAACTCTGGAGACAACATATGATAGATTTGTGACCTTGTTGAATGAATTAAGTAAGAACAAGGCCAGGAAATCACAAATAGAGTTGAATGTCAAGTTTCTCAGTACTTTACAGCCTGAGTGAAAGAGATTTACCAGACAGATGAAGCAGTTGAATGATCTGAATGAGATTCCTCTCCACGAGGTTTATGAAACTCTTAGACAAAATGAAGAGGACGTAGATGAGATCAAAGAGGAGAAGAAAAATGTGGATAAATCATTTGTTGATTCGATTGCTCTTGTTGTGAAGAAGAAAAGTGTAAGCCTCACGAAGAAAAAGAAGGTGATAGTTCCGGAGTCCGAAGAGGTAGAAAGTGATGAAACTTCAGATTCTGATGACTGTGAGAATTTGAAGCAGGCAATGCTTATGTTGACCAAAGCATTTCAGAAGAAATATTACAAAAATCTTGTCTCAAATAGTCAAACGTATTCTTCGGGGTCAAAGAACTATGAGCATAAAGAGAGGGTAGAAGGAAAGCGAATAGAAGAAAAGAAGCCTGAGGAAAAGAAGTACAGATCTGAACAGAGTAAGGAGCCAGAACCGACAAAATTCTACAACTGTGGCAAAATTGGACATTTTGCAAAAGATTGCCGAAAGACGAAAGACAAAAACTCCGAGTATTATAAGAACAAAATGCTCTTGGAAAAACAACAAGAGGCTGGCAAAGCATTAATGGCGGAGGACGAGTTTTGGCTCGACCATTCAAATGAAGAAGTTGAGAAAGAAGAGACAGCTCATATTTGCCTCATGGGAAAGCTAGTGGATGAATGTGAAGATGAAGCTGAGTCAGATGAGGAAGACAACGAAAAGGTATGTGATATGTCTTGTTAGCTTAAATTAGTCCCCAATTAATTGAATGTTTTATAAAGAAATTGTATTTAGGCTTTTTAATTAGTTGTGTGGGCTTGAGCCTTTTTATTGTAAATGGGCCCTATATAAAGGTTCCCATGGCTCATTTCTTCATAAGATTGTTGGAGAAGTCACTTTTAACACACACAGACTAGGTGAATCAGATGAGAGTCGATTAATGTTTACTGTGGTGTTCTTCCCAATATCCCATCCATTGTTAATCAATCTAAGCATATGAGATGTGAATTTAATGATTATTGTTGTTAATTTCTCTCTTATATCTTCTATTTTATGGAGTTCTTCATTTGTTGTCTGTAAATGGGATATGACAATTGGTATCAGAGCCAAATGAAGAAACTCTTCTTCATTTCGGTCATCAATGGCAACAATTGAAGATGGATGATTATTTTGTTGTTTTGGTGCTTTGATTGGTTAAATCACATGAGCCTTGACATAAATATCATTTCTGTGATTTATTCACTGTTTTGTGCTTACTTGAGATCTATCTTTTGATTTTGATATGATTTGGATGATCTTTGATAGATTATTTGCTTGATTCTACAGAAAATCTGTTTCTGCACACCACATGTTTGATGAAATGCTTATGAGAAGATTTAATTTCATTTTGGTTAAATCTGATCAGTTTTATTACATGTGTGTGTTCTTGATCTTTCTCATTCATTGGTCTACACTTGATAAGCACTAAGTAGATGATTGATCTATGATCTCATCCTTGTGTGTGCTTTAGTCCATTGCTATTTTAGCATCTCGATACTTAGGTTGTTGATCTTAGATCTGACCTTGATATCATTCGAGATTGGACTGTCTTTGATCCATATTTTGTTTAATATTCCGCTGCTCATAATTGATTCAATGAAAGACTAAGTCATTTGGGTCTTGGAAAATGTTTCTTTCCTGTCTTGCATATGTGCAGAATTAAATTTGTGCAGATTTGTTGTTGTCCCAAATAGAAAGGTGTTGTTGAGTTGTACAAAATAGCAAGTTGCTGTCAGATTTGCACATCTGTAGAACTTTGATCATATCTCTCTCAATACAACTCTAAAAATGATTATTTCAGATGCGTTAGAAACCTAAGACATAGTTTTATGGCATTCATGTTTTGAGTTTTCTAAAAATAAAGCTAATTCTATGTCAAAAACTGTGTTGAACGCAAGTCATAGTTGATGGACAGAAAGTTGTAACTTGTTGTTGTTTGCTATTGTTGAGCTGTTGCTGTTTGAACCAGAGGCTGTCCAAAAGTTGCAGTTTCTTGCTAATCCAGAAACCTGTTATGTGCAACAAGCAACATGTCTCGAAATGATTAAAGTGGAGGTCTATAACTGGTTGTTCAATCCGTTAGTGTGCAGTCCAGAGATGCTCCACAAAAGTTACTGCAGAAGCAAAACGCTGTGTTCAGAAGCTATCTACAGAGCCTCTGATTTTATGAAAAGCAACAATTCAGGTGTACAGAGGTTGTTGCTATACAGAGGCAGATCGCAGAGCCTCTGTAGATCTGTTCAGAGCCTCTGTGAAAAATATCAGAGCCTCTGTAGGCCATCCAGAATTCGATCAGAATATAGATGCTGTTAAGCTGCTATTGAGCTGTTGTTTGATTTCCAGATATGTGCAGTAGTTTATGCAGAGTGTGAACAGTTTAGATTTGAGCACATATTTGCAGAAGCTTGATTTCAGAAGATCAGAGCTCGACTTTATTTATGTTTGAAACTTTGACCACAGAAAATGCACATCAGAGGTTGTGTAGAGCCTCTGAGGTTGGTGCACAGAGCATCTGCGACTGTCTAGAAATTTAGACGGATGTTGTCCAAACTCTACAGAGGCTATCCAAAATTCATGTGCAGAAGTAAAAGCATATCATAGATGATGCAGAGGCAGTCAGAGATGCTCTGTGGAATGTTCAGAGCTCTGAAATACAGAGCTTGATCAGAGGCTGATTAGAGACCTGTGCAAAGCCTCTGTGAAGATATTCAGAGGTGTGTGTGCTTTATCAGAGTTTCATCTAAGGCTTATCAGATTTGGTTCAAGAGATCAAAATTTTGATCATGTGTGTTCAGAGATCTGATCAAGGCCAATCACAGTTTACACTTAGCCATTTTTGTGTTAAAGTGATTTCTTGACAGCTTTGCGCACCTGTCGTATTTTGCTCAGATCTCCCTCCTCGAAGCTCCAAATTTGACGAGTCCAGATGTTTTGGATTCCAAAGAGACAGGTGAACATTTTTTATGTTTTGAGATTGGTCTGAATCAGTGTGCTGATTGGTCAGAATCTTCGTCAAAGTCAGTACATAGCTGTTGGACAGAAACTGCTGTTTGAACGAGAAGCTATGCGCAGAGGTTGATAAAGACTGCGCACAGAGGCTGTTTGTGCAGAGCCTCTGTAAGGCTGACCAGAGCCTCTGTGGAAATGTAGAAGTTCTGAAATGCAGAGCTTAATCAGAGGCAGATCGTATAGGGCAGATCACAGAGCTTCTGAAAATTGTCCAGAACCTCTGAAAGTTGTACAGAGTCCAGAAGTAACAATGCAGAAGTGTCCAGGGATTGATCAAAGATGCGTAGAGGTTGTCATGCACAGAACCTCTGTCAATGTGCAGAATCTCGGGAAGAAAATACACATCAGAGGCAGATTGCAGAGCCTCTGAGGATGTCCAGAGCATGCAAAAGTAAAATTCAGAGATGCTCTTAAGTTGTTCACAGAGCCTCTGTGCACCAAAAGCTCTGAAGAGCAGCGACCAGAAGGGAGGACCAAAGGTAGACCAGAGGATGCGTATCATAGGTCGATGGTCTAGAGGTCCCAATGAGCCAAGTGCCCAAAGCCCGAAATTTTCGATTTTTCTGACAGCATTGCGCTGTTTCAGAAACACGCGCACAACTTTTTACTCGAAGCTCCGATTTACATGAGTCCAGTTGGGCTGAATCGCTAAAACACAGACGTACGACTTTGATGTATTAAGTTTTCTCAAATTCCGTGAGCTGATATGCCAAAATCTGTTTCAAACTCTGCGTTAGAGTGTTGGACCAAAAGCATCGCATTTCACTCATGCTCTTTCCGCTTTCAAGAACGGTGTTCTCTCATCGGTTCTTTATGGTTTGAAGCTACATATGTGACACATTGTTTGTCACTCCCTCCTCCGTTATTCAAGTTTCAGGATCGGTGCTTAACGTTTACTCAACGAGGTTCGAAGAGTCAAATTTTCTGTTTTCACAACCATTTTGCGCAGCTGAGGAAAATCTTGCACAACTCACTCAGTTTTCATCCAAAATGGATGAATCAAAGCTTGTTGAAAAGCTATGAGGCTGGAGTTCAATTTGCATGCTTTATTTTTTCTCTCAATAAGACTCCTTGATGGTCAAAAACAGTGGTAAAGTTGAGACATGAAAGCTGGACAAATTGGGATAATTCGTCTAAGTCTTTCAAGAATATGAGCCTACATTTGAGGGGGAGCTTGTGATGCTTTGAAGCCTCGAAGAATGACACACCAAAGTTTCTAAAGAAAGCAAGGGGGAGACTACAAGATGATGCTTTCTTTATAAAACATTAGGGGGAGATTGTTAGCTTAAATTAGTCCCCAATTAATTGAATGTTTTATAAAGAAATTGTATTTGGGCTTTTTAATTAGTTGTGTGGGCTTGAGCCTTTTTATTGTAAATGGGCCCTATATAAAGGTTCCCATGGATCATTTCTTCATAAGATTGTTGGAGAAGACACTTTTAACACACACAGACTAGGTGAATCAGATGAGAATCGATTAATGTTTAGTGTGGTGTTCTTCCCAATATCCCCTCCATTGTTAATCAATCTAAGCATATGAGATGTGATTTTAATGATTATTGTTGTTAATTTCTCTCTTATATCTTCTATTTTATGGAGTTCTTCATTTGTTTTCTGGAAATGGGATCTAACATGTCTCAATATGATTTTCTTAATTCCATGCACGCCATGATGGTTGAACTCCAAGAAGTAAAGTCTAAACATGAATGCAAGAAAAGTATCATGAAAGAAAACAAACAGTCAATACTGAAACTTAGCAAGGATCTTGCTGAGAAGAACTTATTGATTGAAGTTTTACATAAAAATATTGATACTGGCGCAAAAGAGAAGACTATACTTCATAATAAATTATATGAAACTGTTTCAAAATATAAACTGTGTGAGTTTGAATCAAAAGCGATTGCTAAAATGTATTCTTCGCTTTCAGAAGAAAACAAATCTTTACTTGAAAAAGTGAATGTTTGGGAAAGGAAATTGTATACTTTGGGTCAAACTGAACAAACCATTCATCTAAACAAACCCAAAGAGAACAAAGAGTGTTGGGGACTCGGTTATGAGAATCCACACTATCTTAAAAAGGGTATATTAGAAGTGCCTGCACTTTATGATTTTGGATTTTTAAAACTGGCATCACAATACCTTGAACTTCAAATTGAGTGGACTAAATTATCTGAAGAGGATGAAGCCAAGGAAAATGAGAAAAGAAATAACACAACTAAAGTTCAACTTCCATTTCGATATGAGAGGTTGAATAATTGTTATAGTTCTGATAAATCAAAATTTCTTTCAAATGACTATTTTGAGAGTTATTCTTTAAAAGAAATGGAGGCCAAGCCTATCGAAGGTAAGATTTACGTCCCTCCTCTCGTTTTGGAAAATAAAATTTCTAAACTCGAGCAAACTCTAGCAGAAGAAAGGATTTTTATTGATCTTGAACAAACTATATTTTCTACTGTGTTTAAATATACTGATTTTTCTAAATTATCCAAGGTTTCAAAATCTGATGATATGTCTGGTTTATTTGATGATGAGTTTGATTTCTTAAACTCTGATGGTGTGTTTAGATGATTGTGTTGCTCGATTTGATTTTAATGCTAAACTTCCTGATCATTGAAAATTTGTTATAAATTCTTTTGGATTACCAAGTGTGTTCGAAAAAGGCGAAACATCAACGAAAGTTGATAAATCAGTTCCTGTGAAAACCAAAATTTCCAAAGGTAAGAAGAAGAAATTTGGGCATTCACAGAAACCGACCACCACTGGTAAGTCAAAGAAGAAGCATTCTCTTGATTCACACAGTTCTAACTTTAAACTCTCAAATGTTTCAGATATGAGGAAGAAAAAGAATGGAGTTAAATCAATTTGGATGTCAAAGAAGAAGTTTGCGAGAAGGAGAAATCATTACATAATTTTTCTTGTAATAGAAATATTGATAGTACTTTTGATGTAATTGAGAATGTTGCTTCCAATAAACAAAAACTTGTAACTCCTTACAAGTAGTATTCAATAAAGCAATTATTACAATTATCTTCGTATGCTAGAAAGTTTTCTAATAATCGTCGGAATGATTTTGCTTCTCGACATCATTCTAATGATTGGTTTAGCACATATCATGTATATTCTTCTCATTCATATGATTCAACTGTTTTTCAAAAAAAGGGTCAATTTTTAAATGGATGCCAAAATCTACTTGTGCTAACGCTGTAGGGCCCATATATAAATGGGTACTTAAATCAATTGTTTCGTGATTTTCTCATGTGCAGACCCGTCATATGTGGTACTTGGATAGCGGGTGTTCCATTCATATGACTGGACAGAAAGATTTATTGTCTAATTATACAGAGAAATATTGCGGGACAGTTAGATTTGGAAATGACTAATTTTTACCGATTTTGGGATATGGTGATGTGATTCAAGACAAGGTGACGATAACGAAGGTGAGTTATGTTAAAGGTTTAGGGCACACCTTGTTTAGCATTGGCCAGTTCTGCGACAAAGGATTAGAGGTGAACTTTAAAGCTAAAAGTTTCTGTATGCGTACTAAAGATGGCAAGGAACTTTTGGTCGGAACTAGAAAATTCAACCTCTACACAATCAATCTTTCAAAGGTCCAGACTGACAGTGAGGTTTGCTTACTGACAAAAGCCTCGATGCAGCAAAGTTGGCTTTGGCACCGAAGGCTGTCACACCTGGATTTTCGTTACATTAAAAAATTGGTCAGTGGAAAGTTAGTCAAAGGACTTCCTGAGCTCAAATATGTGAAAGAACACTTGTGTGCAGCATGTGAAAAGGGAAAGACGAAGAGAGCTTCACATAAGCCGAAACATGAACAAAGTACCAGTTTTCCACTCGAGTTGTTGCATATGGATCTTTGTGGTCCCATGCGAACACAAAGCATAGGCGCCAAGAAGTATGTTTTAGTTATCGTGGACGACTATTCGCGTTACACATGGGTATAATTTCTAAGATCAAAAGATGAGACGCCCGAAGTACTCATCACCTTTCTGAAGACTACCGAAGTGAACCTGCAAAAACCAGTAAAGCTTCTTAGGACATACAATGGCACAACGTATAAGAACAAAATCGTTGAAGATTATCTCGAATCGGTCGAGATAACACATCAATTCTCTCTTGCTCATACGCCATAACAGAACGGAGTAGTAGAAAGGCAAAATCAAACACTAGTCGAGGCTGCTCGTACTATGCTTAGTCAATCTGACCTACCAATATTTATGTGGGCAGAAGTTGTTTCGACTGCGTGCTATACTTAGAATCGTTCCATGATACATCACCGTTTTGGAAAGACTCCTTAAGCTTTGATCAACAATCGGACACCAACAATCAAATACTTTCATATTTTTGGTTGTAAGTGTTTTGTGCTTAACGACAGAGAGAGTCTGAACAAGTTCAGTGCTAAGGCAGATGAAGGAATTTTCATTGGTTATTCTCAATCATCGGATGCATATCGGGTATATTTGAAGAAGTCAAAGACAGTAATCGAGAGCGTTAATGTCACATTCGACGAGGATATTGCTTCTGAACAACACGGTTCAGAACCCGTACTTACCAGAGTTCTAGCTTCTGTGCAGATCAGTCCAGAACCGGTACCGACAAAGAAGAAATCAGATGAAGCATCAACTTCCAATGTTCATTTGTCTGATTTGGATTTATTATTTGAACTGTTTTATGATGAATTCCTTGGTTCTAAAGTGGCTAAATCTGTTGTGGTTGACAGGATGGACGACTCAACAAATAATTATCCAACCGCTTCAGAGTTATCTACTGAATCCAACTCCCCGGTTCAGCAAGGAATTTCAGTTCAAATACTTGCTCCGATAGTTGAAGATGTGAACAATAACGTAGAAACAGAAGTTGTTGAATCACTTGGGTGTATAATAGAGACAAACCAACAGTCTGATCAAGCTGCACCACCTGAAGCTTCTTTACAAGCTAATTCAACTGAACCACTCCCTTCTCCTGTTTAACCTGATGAAATTGAAAGTGGATTCCTAGATGATAATCATGATCAATCAACATCTAATCCACTCCCTTATGAACATCGCTGGACCAAAGAGCACCCTATTCACTAAATCATTGAAGATCCAACCAAGCCGGTGCAACTAGGTCAGCAACTTTAAATCAATGTTTGCATGACTCATTCATGTGTAAGATAGAGCCATCTCGCGTATCAGAAGCTCTAGCTGACTCGGATTGGGTGTCTGCTATGCAAGAAGAGTTAAATTAGTTCAAATCCCTAAAGGTCTGGAGACTTGTGCCAAAACTATAAGGAAAGACTATCATAGGCACAAAATAGGTATTCAAAAATAAGAAAGATGAAGATAGTGTCGTAATTCGAAACAACGCACGACTTGTGGTCAAAGGATATAGGCAAGAGGAAGGCATCGATTATGATGAGACTTATGCTTCAGTAGCGCGTATAGAAGCAATCTGCATGTTTCTAGCTTACGTTGCTCACAAGAACTTCACTTCCTACCAGATGGACGTAAAGACTGCCTTTCTAAATGACATTCTTAAGGAGGAAGTATATGTCTTACAACCTGAAGGCTTTGTAAATCCAGATAAGCCAAATCACGTATACATCTTGGATAAAGCTCTTTATGGTCTGAAACAAGCACCTCAAGCCTGGTATAATGTTCTATCACAATTCTTGGTCAAGTCGGGTTTTACTAAAGGTAAAATCGATACCACTTTATTCATTAAGAAAGAAAAAGTCGATATCATTCTTATTCAGATATATGTGGATGATATAATATTTGGCTCTACAAATCCTAAATACTGTAAAAATTTTCTAATCTAATGGTGTCAAGATTTCAAATGAGTATGATGGGAGAGATGAACTTTTTTCTCGGATTACAAGTTAAGAAATTTTCAACGGGGATTTTTATAAACTAAGCTAAGTACATTTTTGACATTCTTCGGAAATTCAAAATGGAAACTTGTAAACCAATTGCAACCCCGATGGCACCGGGAACTAAGATCGGGATGGATCCTTCAGGAAAACCTGTTGATGTTAGAACCTATAGAGGCATGATTGGTTCTTTAATGTATCTTACTTCAAGTAGGTCGGATATTATGTTTTCTACATGCTTATGGGCAAGATATCAGGTTAACCCTAAAGAATCCCATTTGTCCACGGTCAAACGGATCTTTCGATATCTGAAAGGGACTGCAAATCTTGATCTGTGGTATCCTAAAGATATTGGTTTTAAATGACGGCTTATTCAGATGCATATCATGCTGGATGTATGTTAGACAGGAAGACCACATCGGGTCATATTCAATTTCTTGGAGACAAGCTCGTAAGTTGGGCGTCAAAGAAACAACTTTGTGTTTCCACCTCAACTGCTGAATCAGAGTATGTAGCTGTTGCCAGTTGCTGCTCTCAAGTCTTGTGGATGAGAACACAGCTTCGAGACTATGGTTTCCAGTTCAACAAAATACCGATTTACTGTGACTCGAAGAGCGCTTTTGCTATATCTGCAAATCCTGTGCAACATACAAAGACAAAACACATCGATGTAAGATATCATTTCATTAAAGATAATGTTGAAAAAGGTACAATAGAACTTTATTTTGTAAACATTGATTATCAACTTGCAGATTTATTCACCAAGCCTTTAGATGAAAAGAGATTTAATTTTCTTATCTCTAAACTTGGTATGTTAAATCTTAAGACATAATGAGTGATTACCTATTAAAGTTTTTATTATTGTTATTTTTCTTCATTTCTTTATTTTTAATCTGAAAGATATCTGCACTTTAAGGTATGCTCATGATTTCAGGGGGAGTGAGAGTAGATGCAATGGTGATCTACATCCAATTGAGGGGAGTTTATATTTTTGCATATGATTATAACTGATAAATTTGCTTTTGCAAAATTTCAGGGGGAGTTAACTGTCAAAAGAAAAGGAGTAAGGCCTATGATTTCTGATTATTTCAGATCAGAAATCGTACATACAATGTTTTACTGCTTTCTGTTGTTCACTTTTCAATAAAATTTTGTGAATAAATTTTGTACTTTGACGGACTTTTTGACTGATGCAGATTGAGAGGATGCTTACAAGATCATATTCTTATGACTTTAAGCTTGACTTGATTTCATGAGAGTTAAGATTGAATGGAAAGGTTTATTTCTTATCTTAATCTCATATATGGTTGAAAGAAGGACAACTTTAAATCATAGACAACATGTTCTTAAATGTTCAAACCACTTCCTGATTTTTAAATAGATTTCATGATTTGGAAGTGTGATTTTAAATGTTTTTCATTATTTGATGAGCTGAAATGTTTATAAACTGTGTGTTTCCAAAGATAAATACTTGTGTATTATCTTTTCTATATATTTTCAAGTATTCACACACACTGGTTTTATTTTTGTTGAATTCGTTCTTACCATGTCTCTAAATTGAAACAAATCTTTTCGATGGTAAGACACCCCGATTGAATTCCAAAGAATTTTTTGATTTCATTTCGAAACGTTCTTTCAAGAATGTCGATATATTGGTTTGTATAGACAACATTCAATTAATCTTGACCTAAGCCTTGATTGTTATATCATTTGATTTGATCTTTTCATACAATGTCAGATTTTTAAACAAGTTTGTTGCATTCATTTTTCATTCTTTCTATATACTTGTTTGAAATATCTTCAATGTTTAACATGCCCAAATCTTCATGATTACATCTATGAGTATATATATATTTGACTTGTATCTTTTGTGCTTTAACTGATAAATTTAACTATTTTGAGTGACTCTATGCTTTCATAGGAAAATATGGGTTCATTGTGTAGGACTTAAATGCAACTTCTATGGATTCACGTTAACTAGTGTTTCCTACCCAAGAAGTTAATCCTTAGTGATCGAGTGTGAGGAGTCAAATACTGAGTGTGGGTTGTGTGACGAGGTAAAATGAAATGAGAGTTTGGTTAGAAGCGAGCTCAATGTTTAAAAAGAAAGAGGGTGTGAGAACAGAGTAAAAGAATATCTAACTCTGCACCAACTACATTCTGAGCCGGGTAGCCACATTACTAATGTTTCACAATTCTTCGTGAACATTATCGAAATAGGTATCTAGCCCATGCCAACTCTTGATTAAAAACCCCACCAACCACTCATTTTCTTCTAAACAAGAAAATGTTTCAATATTTCAAGGGGACGCAACACATAATCTATCTGGTTTTCATTTGAAAAATCTGGATATTGAAAAAGAAGGAAGTCTGCCCCACCTTTGTACTTCGATCATGCACATTGAGTCTGTGTTTAACTACAGTTGTCTCAGTGGTTTACACAATATTGAGCCTTATAAAAAGCAATCATCATGTGCTTAATTCTTTCGAACATATGCATGATCACACAAGGAAATTTGTTTTTCTTGTCATAACGTTCATAGAAATTGTCTTTGTGGTGTTTCGATGATTGAATGGAAGCCCTGGGGGAGTGAACATCAAAAAGCTCATTTCCAATGTGTATCTGTTACACACAGTAACTTTGTGTTACTGACAGACATATTAACTGATTCATTTGTTGATTCAGGTGTTACACTCTAATTTGTCTGGATTTGAACTTTGTGTTACTGACAGACATATTAACTGATTCATTTGTTGATTCAGGTGTTACACTCTAATTTGTCTGGATTTGAAAAGATCTAGATAAATATCTTATTTTGGATCGGTAGAGAATCAAAGTCTCTTATGTTCAAAAGATCAGTGGTCAGAGTTGATAATGACATTTCTTGAAGAAAGTTTTGCTGATGTCAATGCCAAAATCATCAAAAGGGGGAGACAAAATCAAGAAATATTGGTTGAGAAAGTGAAGATTCAGTTGTGGGAAAATAGGATCAAGAAATGTTTCTTTGAGATATGTTATAAATGGGGAAGAAGATCAAGAAAGATTTGTGTTCAAAAGTTATTTGTTTGAAGTTTGACAAAGATTGAAAGTTCAAAAGAGCAAATTCAAAGTTTTCTGAAGATGTGCTGGATTTTACAGAAATTTTCTTTGAAGATTATTTACTGAAGCAGTTTGAGTAAATTCTGAAGATAATTCCTTTCTGAAGTCTGAAAGAGGGGAGGTTATTGAAGAGCATATCTACCATCTTTGGGGGAGATTGTTTTGTTTAAAGACAGACTTTGAGAAGTTTACAGATTGTTAATGATCAAAGAAAGAAGTGATTGTTTCTGGTATACATAGAAGACTGGTGTTCAAATGCAAAAGTTTTACAAAGAAAGAAGATTATTTTGCAAAATCTTTATCAAATGATCTTGATCCAAAGGGGGAGATTGTTAGAGCATAAATATGTAGGATAGAAGATCATAGAAGACTGAAGACTGAAGGAGCTAAAGTCAACTCTCAACATCAAAGACAAAGTCTAGTGTAATAAAGTCAAAGTCAAATGTTGTAATTTCTGTTTTTCTAGTTGTTTGCGCGTTTCTATGGTTTGCGTGAATAGTAGTTAGCGTATTTTTCTTTGTTAGTATAAATAGCTTGTTGTGCATGTATTAGGTGTGTGGTTCATCAGAGATAGTATTGAGCGAGTACTGGAGTTAGAGAGAAAATTTTTGTAATATCAAGATTTGTGATTGAAATAAAAGTGAGATTGATGGATTTAATTGTCATCTTGTGATCGCATTGTTATCTAGGAATAACAATATGTCTATATTCTAGACAAGGCACTTTACAGACTCAAACAAGCCCCTCGATCCTGGTATGACGTGTTATCTAAATTCCTTGTCAAGTTCGGCTTTTCTAAAGTTTAAATTGACACCACCTTATTCATAAAAAGGGAGAAAGTTGATACCATTTTAATTCGAATATATGTGGACAATATAATATTTGGTTCAACTAATTTGAAGTACTGTAAGAATTTTTCTGCACTCATGGTGTCTCGTTTTCAAATGAGTATGATGGGAGAGATGAATTTCTTTCTCAGATTACAAGTTAGTCAATTTTCCACGGGGATTTTTATAAATTAATGGAAGTATATTGCTGACATTTTAAAGAAATTTAATATGTCAAATTGTACTCCAATTTCAACCCCGATGGCACCAGGTACTAAAATCAGAGCTGATCTCTTGGGAAAATTTGTTGATCTTAGGACTTATAGAGGAATGATTGGTTCTT
Organism: Arctium minus; assembly: GCA_954870635.1. NCBI lineage: Eukaryota > Viridiplantae > Streptophyta > Magnoliopsida > Asterales > Asteraceae > Arctium > Arctium minus. Next base: position 42,987,234 of record OX941089.1, on the reverse strand, counting down.
TAATATACTTAACGGCTAGTCGGCCTGATATTATGTTCTCTACATGCTTATGTGATAGATATCAAGGGAACTTTTAGATATCTGAAGGGAACTGCAGATCGTGGTTTGTGGTATCCTAAAGATACAGGTTTTGAGCTAATAGCGTATTCAGACGTAAATCATGCAGGTTATACGTTAGACAGGAAAAGCACATCGGGTCACATTCAATTTCTTGGAGACAAGCTCATAAGCTGGGCGTCAATGAAACAACTATGTGTTTCCACTTCAACTGCTGAAGCAGGGTATGTAGCTGCTGCTAGTTATTGCTCTCAAGTTTTGTGGATGAGGAGACAGCTCCGAGACTACGGATTCCAGTTCAACAAGATTCCTATTTATTGTAATTCGGAAGGCGCCATAGCCATATCAGCTAATCCTGTTCAACATACAAAGACCAAACATATTGACGTGCGATATCATTTTATCAAAGATAATGTTGAAAAAGGTACAGTTGAACTTTACTTTGTAAACACAGATTATCAACTTGCTGATTTGTTTACCAAGCCGTTAGACAAAAAGAGATTTAATTTTCTCATTTCGAAACTTGGCATGTTAAACCTCAAGACAAAATCTATAGTTACCTAGTACAGTTTATTTTTTTGTTAATTTTATTCATTTCTTTATTTTTAATCAGAACAATATCTGCACTAAAAGGTTTTGCTCATGGTTTCAGGGGGAGTGTGACACAAAGTTTAGATGATCTACATTCTAGGGGGAGTTGTAGAAATTTGCATACATTTTTCACTGACATAATTTGTGATGCATATGTTTAGGGGGAGTAAGAACATTGACTTCTGATTACATCTTATCAGAACTCGTGTTAGTGCACAAAATATGTTGGATACAAGATCATGAAGGCTGAAGTTCAAGATGAAATTCAAGTAAATTCAAAAAGTCAAGTCAAAGCCCCTTCAAGCAGAAAGTCAAAGTCTTTGTAATAAAAGGTCAAAGTCAAAGTTAGTGTTTTGAGTGTTTAGTTTTATAAGGGTTTTCTGTTTGTAGAATCATATGACTAGGAGACCAAGTATTGTATGCTTATATTTGTGTTAGAGAGAGAAATAATGTGAGAGCTTTTATTGTAATCGAATTCGAATATTGAAATGGAAATCATTTGTTAAAATTGTTGTCATCTTGATCTTTTGCATTGATTGTGGGACACACAATTGGTATCAAAACTCAAGAAATGGAGAAGCTAAGTTCAAGAAATGTTAGTTGAAGAAAAGCTTGGATTGTAACAGTTTATGGAGAAATTATTTCAAGAAAGATGATTTGGAGAGTGTTCTTTGCAAGATTCTGTCAAAGAAATGCAAGTTATGAAGAGACTGTACAGATTTGAATAAAAAATTCAAAGAATTCAGAATGGTCGTTGAAAGTTACTGAAATTTTCTTTGAAGATGATTTGCTAAAGAAAAGAGAGCTAAATCTGAAGATAATTTCTTTCTGGACTCTGAAAGAGGTTTCTATAACCTTTGAGGGAGATTGTTAAAGATTCTTGAAGATCATACTCACAGAATTTGGGGAGATTAGAGAAAGTTAGAAGTCTACTGAGACAAAATGGTGATTGTTATGTGATGCTGAAAGTTAACTTTTGTTTATCCGAAAGGGAGATTAAATTTGTAAAAGAAGTCTATAAGGGATAGATTGTATTTCAAATCTTTTTTGGAAGATAATCTTGAATCCAAAAGGGGAGATTGTTAGTGCACAAATTATGTTGGATAGAAGATCATGAAGGCTGAAGTTCAAGATGAAAGTCAAGTAAAGTCAGAAGCTCAAGTCAAAGCCCCTTCAAGCAGAAAGTCAAAGTCTTTGTAATAAAAGGTCAAAGTCAATGTTAGTGTTTTGAGTGTTTAGTTTTATAAGGGTTTTCTGTTTCTAGAATCATATGACTAGGAGACCAAGTATTGTACGCGTATCTTTATGTTAGAGAGAGAAATACTGTGAGAGCTTTTATTGTAATCGAATTCGAATATTGAAATGGAAATCATTTGTTAAAATTGTTGTCATCTTGATCTTTTGCATTGATTGTGGGACACACAATTGGTATCAAAACTCAAGAAATGGAGAAGCTAAGTTCAAGAAATGTTAGTTGAAGAAAAGCTTGGATTGTAACAGTTTATGGAGAAATTATTTCAAGAAAGATGATTTGGAGAGTGTTCTTTGCAAGATTCTGTCAAAGAAATGCAAGTTATGAAGAGACTGTACAGATTTGAATAAAAAATTCAAAGAATTCAGAATGGTCGTTGAAAGTTACTGAAATTTTCTTTGAAGATGATTTGCTAAAGAAAAGAGAGCTAAATCTGAAGATAATTTCTTTCTGGACTCTGAAAGAGGTTTCTATAACCTTTGAGGGAGATTGTTAAAGATTCTTGAAGATCATACTCACAGAATTTGGGGAGATTAGAGAAAGTTAGAAGTCTACTGAGACAAAATGGTGATTGTTATGTGATGCTGAAAGTTAACTTTTGTTTATCCGAAAGGGAGATTAAATTTGTAAAAGAAGTCTATAAGGGATAGATTGTATTTCAAATCTTTTTTGGAAGATAATCTTGAATCCAAAAGGGGAGATTGTTAGTGCACAAATTATGTTGGATAGAAGATCATGAAGGCTGAAGTTCAAGATGAAAGTCAAGTAAAGTCAGAAGCTCAAGTCAAAGCCCCTTCAAGCAGAAAGTCAAAGTCTTTGTAATAAAAGGTCAAAGTCAATGTTAGTGTTTTGAGTGTTTAGTTTTATAAGGGTTTTCTGTTTCTAGAATCATATGACTAGGAGACCAAGTATTGTACGCGTATCTTTATGTTAGAGAGAGAAATACTGTGAGAGCTTTTATTGTAATCGAATTCGAATATTGAAATGGAAATCATTTGTTAAAATTGTTGTCATCTTGATCTTTTGCATTGATTGTGGGACACACAATTGGTATCAAAACTCAAGAAATGGAGAAGCTAAGTTCAAGAAATGTTAGTTGAAGAAAAGCTTGGATTGTAACAGTTTATGGACAAATTATTTCAAGAAAGATGATTTGGAGAGTGTTCTTTGCAAGATTCTGTCAAAGAAATGCAAGTTATGAAGAGACTGTACAGATTTGAATAAAAAATTCAAAGAATTCAGAATGGTCGTTGAAAGTTACTGAAATTTTCTTTGAAGATGATTTGCTAAAGAAAAGAGAGCTAAATCTGAAGATAATTTCTTTCTGGACTCTGAAAGAGGTTTCTATAACCTTTGAGGGAGATTGTTAAAGATTCTTGAAGATCATACTCACAGAATTTGGGGAGATTAGAGAAAGTTAGAAGTCTACTGAGACAAAATAGTGATTGTTATGTAATGCTGAAAGTTAACTTTTGTTTATCCGAAAGGGAGATTAAATTTGTAAAAGAAGTCTATAAGGGATAGATTATATTTCAAATCTTTTTTGGAAGATAATCTTGAATCCAAAAGGGGAGATTGTTAGTGCACAAATTATGTTGGATAGAAGATCATGAAGGCTGAAGTTCAAGATGAAAGTCAAGTAAAGTTAGAAGCTCAAGTCAAAGCCCCTTCAAGCAGAAAGTCAAAGTCTTTGTAATAAAAGGTCAAAGTCAATGTTAGTATTTTGAGTGTTTAGTTTTATAAGGGTTTTCTGTTTCTAGAATCATATGACTAGGAGACCAAGTATTGTACGCGTATCTTTATGTTAGAGAGAGAAATACTGTGAGAGCTTTTATTGTAATCGAATTCGAATATTGAAATGGAAATCATTTGTTAAAATTGTTGTCATCTTGATCTTTTGCATTGATTGTGGGACACACAATTGGTATCAAAACTCAAGAAATGGAGAAGCTAAGTTCAAGAAATGTTAGTTGAAGAAAAGCTTGGATTGTAACAGTTTATGGAGAAATTATTTCAAGAAAGATGATTTGGAGAGTGTTCTTTGCAAGATTCTGTCAAAGAAATGCAAGTTATGAAGAGACTGTACAGATTTGAATAAAAAATTCAAAGAATTCAGAATGGTCGTTGAAAGTTACTGAAATTTTCTTTGAAGATGATTTGCTAAAGAAAAGAGAGCTAAATCTGAAGATAATTTCTTTCTGGACTCTGAAAGAGGTTTCTATAACCTTTGAGGGAGATTGTTAAAGATTCTTGAAGATCATACTCACAGAATTTGGGGAGATTAGAGAAAGTTAGAAGTCTACTGAGACAAAATGGTGATTGTTATGTGATGCTGAAAGTTAACTTTTGTTTATCCGAAAGGGAGATTAAATTTGTAAAAGAAGTCTATAAGGGATAGATTGTATTTCAAATCTTTTTTGGAAGATAATCTTGAATCCAAAAGGGGAGATTGTTAGTGCACAAATTATGTTGGATAGAAGATCATGAAGGCTGAAGTTCAAGATGAAAGTCAAGTAAAGTCAGAAGCTCAAGTCAAAGCCCCTTCAAGCAGAAAGTCAAAGTCTTTGTAATAAAAGGTCAAAGTCAATGTTAGTGTTTTGATTGTTTAGTTTTATAAGGGTTTTCTGTTTCTAGAATCATATGACTAGGAGACCAAGTATTGTACGCGTATCTTTATGTTAGAGAGAGAAATACTGTGAGAGCTTCTATTGTAATCGAATTCGAATATTGAAATGGAAATCATTTGTTAAAATTGTTGTCATCTTGATCGTTTACACCGATTGTGGGACACACAACCCTGAACCTTGGTGCTGAAAGATTAGGAGTCACTTAACCAATGGAGATGATTGAAGACTTGGAGAAATTTAAGACTGGTTCGATCATAGTAGAGCCTTTGGGATTTGTATTCAGAGTTGAAAACGTGAAGAAGATCTTTCTTGCCTCAGAAGTGGCCAAGTACTCAAATGAAACTTTGAAGAGAATTTTACGGATGATAAGCGTGAAGAAGGAAAGACACAGAGTTGACCTATTTGAGAAATTATACAAAAAATATAGCTCAATGATTGAGTTCAGATAGTTGATTATGAAATTTCATAGGATATGTTTTGGTGTCAGATTGTAATTTTTCCTATTGTATTTTTGTTTGTTACCTTCTCTTGTTATGTAACACAAATGTTTAAGTAAGAAGTAACAATTAACAGAGGATGATTTTCTCCTCTTTGCATTCTAGTTAAATTATCTCTGCTATTTTGCAATTTTTATTTTCAATACTTAGGGGGAGATTGTTAGCCCCAATTCTGAATTGTTAAAATATTGAAAATAATCTAAGTCCTGTTTCATAGGACTTCCAGATATAGACTTCAGAGAGCAAGCATACCTCTGAAGAACATTCAAGAGTTAGAGAAATTCAGCAGAAGACATCAGAGATGGCTTCATCAAAGGTACCTACATCAGAGCTCTGAATACATTGTCTCTGAAGATCAAGCTAAAGAATTCTACAAGTGTTGACACAAGAACAGGAGACACGTCACCTAGTGATAAGATTTACCTTTTTAGATAGGTTACTGTTCAAGCATGTCTTGAGCTTACCTTTTTGGTAAGACATTGTTCAAGTATGCTTCTTATGTCAGGAAAGTACACTATTCACTTTATGGTCCTATAAATAGGACGTCCATCCCATTACTCAAAGTGTGCCTTTCTTTACAAACTTGTATAAGAATTGATTCTTTATGTACTGAAAAGTGTACAAGAAGATCTTGTAAGATTAAACAAACTTTTTGGGTGTTCTTGATAATCTACTTGCAATATCCAATGAATATTAGTTTGTTCTTGTATTTGCTTTATTGGATATATCTTCTTATTACTGTGAGTATGAATCTTGCTTTGATTTAAACATTATTTGCTTCCGTTGTTCTTATTGTTATTATATGTTCATATCATTGTTAAAAGACTGAATCTGGGATCAACAGTCTTCACTTTGTCAGATGGGTCACCAATGATTTGGCTCTTTGGGTGACTTTTGGTCCATCTTGTCATTCTTGGGAGATGGTCATTGGAAGCATCAAATTAAACTTGTGTAGATAGATCTTCGGGTTCTTGGACAGATTCTGAGATAGAGGGCTGATCGTTCGTGCTCATCATAGGTGTAGAGTTTGCTTCTTAAGTCCATGTAGAAGCCTATGTGGTGCCTTAGTTGGAGTTATCGGCTTGCTCTGGTGTTGACTTCTCTGGTGTTGATGGAGTATGATCATTGGCTTGAGTTGGCATAGAGTCTTCATTCTCTGCATATTCTACTTGCTCACCCTCAATAGTTGCTTCTACACAAGAAGTGGAAGAGGGTGAAGTAACATTGGGACCGGTTAGGGATGTACCTGTTTGGTCCGTAAAGACCTTGACTCCAGAGGTTCTATGATCATCTTCAGAGGGGTCATCATGAAACATTTCCTCAAATAAGTGATGTAACTCATTTTCTCGACTGGATGATTTACCAGAGTCTTGCAGTTGTAGTCCGAGTCCCGAGCTGATTTGCTCAGAAGTCACCTGAAAAGAGTCATCGAAAGAAACATTAATACTTTCATGTATAAAATTTGATTTTAGTACATAGACTCTGTAAGCCTTAGAGGTTGCTGAGTAGCCAACGAATTTAGATTCATCAGCCTCATGATCAAACTTCCCAACATGCTCTCTATCGATTAGGACAAAGCATCTGCATCCAAATACGTGAAAGAACTTGATGTTCGGTTTCCTCTGGTTGATTAGATGGTAGGGGGTCTTTGAATGCCTCTTCACTATCAGAGACCTGTTCTGAGTGAAACATGTTGTTGATATCGCTTCTTCCCATAAACAAGTGGATAACCCTGAAGTAGTGAGCATAGTTCTTGCAGCCTCCACAAGTATTTGATTCTTGCGTTCAACAACACCATTTTGTTGTGGAGTCCTTGCGGCAGAGATGTTATGTGATATTTCCTCTTCTTAAAGATAGGCTTCAATGGTTGAGTTCTTGAACTCTGTGCCATTGTCACTTCCTAGCTTCTGAACCTTGCTACCAGAAAGAACTTGCATTCTCTTCATAAGATTGATTAGTACTACAGGAACATCAGACTTCTTTCGGAAAAATTCAACCCATGTATATCGAGAGAATTCATCTACGAGTACAAGAATATACTTTTTGCCACCTAGGTTCTATACTGAAATTGGACCACAGAGGTCGACATGAAGCATGTACAGAGGTCTAGTGCACGATACATCTGACTTGGTCTTGTGGGCTGCTTTTTTGAGTTTGCCTATTTCGCAAGCGGAGCATAGATGATCTCTGTCAAACTTAATATTAGGCAGACCACTCACGAAATTCAATTTAACAAGCTTGTCGAGAGTATGAAAATTTAGTGTTAGAGCATAATATATTGGATACAAGATCATAGAAGACTGAAGACTGAAGATCAAAGATAAAGTCAACTCTCTGCATCAAAGTCAAAGTCTAGTGTAATAAAGTCAAAGTCAAATATTGTATTTTCTGTTTTAATGTTGTTTGCACGTTTTAGTATTTAGCGTGAACAGTGTCTTGCGCGTTTCTTAGTGTGTTTAAATAGCTTGTGGTGCGTGAATCATGAAACTAGAGTTCAGAGAGCATTGTGAGAGTATCCATTGTTAGAGTGAGAAAGCTTTGTGAGTGTACTTTGTAATCAAGATTTGTGTTTGAAATTAAAGTGAGATTGGAAATTAATTGTCATCTTGATCATAACATTGTTATCTGGGAATAACATTTAGATGACATAACGTATTATGCCAGAGCCAAGCTTATTCGTTCTTACTTGAGACCAAACAAAGCTATTCTTCTTTGTTGGTGGCTTTAAAGTTCATGAGGTTCAGGTCACCTCTTTTGTTGGCACGAAGAAGCTCTATGCCCCTTCCTTCACTAAGCAGAGAGCAATATTTCCGCTTAAACATAACATCGAAGCCATTGTCAGAGAGTTGGCTAACACTAAGCAGATTGTGTTTAAGGCCATCCGCATATGCAACCCTGTAGACATCGATGTCCTCTTTGGCTATGAATCCGTAGCCTTTGATTTACCACTTCTTGTTGTCTCCAAAGGTTATAGAGCCTCCTCCATATTTTTCTTTGTATGAAGAGAGTAACCTTCTGTCGCCAGTCATGTGCCTAGAGCACCCGGAGTATAAGTACCATATGGGCACACGCTGCTTCTGCTACATAGATTAAGGAGATTTTGGTACCCATTTCCAAATGGGTCCATTCTTGTTAGGGGTCTTTAAGGTTGCCTTAGCATCCTTAGGTTTGGTTTTACCTTCGCAAGTAGAAGTACCATTTTGCTTCTTCTTACCCTTGAATTTTGCATTCTTAGCTTTGGGTTGAGAGAGGAAGCAGTGAGGGCTTGAAAAAAGTTGGCTTAGAGCATGCATAAGATGGAAACATTTGCAATTTGAGACACCAGAAGCAAGTTGTTTAAACTTTTCATTAAAATCTTCAAAGTTGGGTACAGAGCAATTTGTATTACAATCTCTCCTAGAATTGGACTTCTTTTTACATAAATTCATATGTAGGCTAGGCAGATGTTTATCAAAAATTCTCTTTGGATCGCTCTTAGGTTGTACCCTTCCTTTGGATTCACTGCCATAGTAGCAAAAGATTTATCATTAATAACCCATTTCTGCTTTTGTTGCCAATTGAATTTTTCTTGAATTGGCTTTGAAGGTCTTTAATCTTTAGGCTTCTGAGGTGACAACTCTTTTTGTTTGTTTATCTTTTCAAGCTCAAGAGAAGTCTTAGCTTGTAGACACATATTTATGAAATCAGGGTAAATAGGAATTCTTCCAGAGCTCACTTTAGTAGGAATCATTCTATTAGGAATGCCAGAGGGTAGTCTAAAACCCTCTAGTTTGCAAGAAAGTATTTCTAGCTCGACAGAGTCAGGCTCAATATCTATAGAGGATGATTTATTCTCAGATTCAGAGTCTTAATCAAGAAAATGCTGGAGGCATGATCTTTTGGAAATGAACTACATTTTCCATAATCATTGTCCCTTGAGGTATTTAAATCTTTTAGAATGCATGGGATAACTTCAGGAACTCTTAAACTCTCCATCAAATCTTGCTCAATGATTTTATGTACGACAGAGGTTATATCAGGACTATTGAAAAGGTGGTTTTCATAGGTTTCTTTTAAATCCATTTCAAAAATTTCAACCAAATTTCCTTATGCAGAGGCAGGAACAAACTCAGGTGCCTTAGAGGACATTTCTTTTTCAGGAATTATCATGCACACAAAGTCCATTTGAGTTTATGATTCTGGGTAACCAAAGTTGAAGAGTCCTATCGATTTTTGGGACAAATACTTCTTTGGAATAGATTTTCTCTTGACAGAGGTTGAAGATGACAGATCCTTATTTTCATACCAAACATTTTTTATAATTAATGGATTCCTCTCATGTGGTTCTCCAGAGGTTTTGCAACTCTTAAAAGTATAAGTTAAGTTAGGAAATCTTGTTTTCTGAACCTTCCCAAGGTAGAAGATGTTTGATAAGGATTGATTTCGTTTGCTTCAAGTATAAGGATCAATGTCACAGAACCCTATACCCCTTATGCCGACTTGGGTGTTGACCTTTTCATGCACCTTCTGTGTATCCTGATATTTCCTAATCAACAGATCTCTGTCGAGCAAATCCTGATGGAGGATTTCTCTTTCTTTTTGGAAAAAGTTTTTCAGAGCAAGTGCATTTAATCTGTCACTTCATTGTTCTTTAGCTCCTTGGTCTTAATTTTCAAAGCTTGATCAAGAGAAATGACCTTTTCTTTTAAATATTTCTTTTCTTTAATGTGCTCAGTCTCAAGATTTGTTTTTTCAAGAAACAACTTGTTTATTTCTTGAGTGAGAAGTCTAGCTTCTCGCTCATAAAAGGCAAGCTTTTTTTTCATGATCTGAGCATGTAATTTTGAAGGCATGGAATTCTTCTGTTAGTTTAAATAGTTTACATTCTGTGACATGAGAGTCTGAGTTAGATGTGGATACCTCACTATCGACATCAGAGGATTTGAGTTCTGCCATTCCATAGAACAAGGCATTCATGTCCCCTTCATCAGAAGATTTGTCACAGATGAAATTGTCTTGTTATGCCATCAAGGACTTTTGAGTGTAGTATTCTTCCTTCTTTTTATAAAAGGCAGCATCTCTGACAGGGTGGCCTCTAGGGGCTTGACTTCGACATTCTGCAGCGTAGTGTGCGGGCTTTCCACACTTGAAGCAGCCATTGTTTCTGTGGGGTGTTTGTTGTTGTCTTCTCTTCTCCTCTACCATCATCTTTCTTAGTGCCTCTCCGTGGGTACTCAATGGCCCTCTGTTGATGATCCACCATCCTTCTCTCGTCTCCTGTCTACTCATGCATCTTGTGTTGATCCATAAACTCTTCCCTTTCATACCCTATTTGCTCAAAATCCTATGGTGATCCATATCCTATCTGGTCACGGAAATCTCTATCGATCTGCGGTCCATGACCCTGGAACCGACCACTTCTCTCTTCTTTTTCATCCAATCCTCTGTTGAACATGGGCTTCCTTTTGAATCCTCTGTTGAACTCCTTTGTTATTAGGGCTAGAGTCTTGGCAAGGGAAGCCATGTTCAACTCCTCTTCATCATAACCTTCCTCTTCTTCACTTTCTGCTACCAGAACCTTTTTCATCATTTTCTTTTTCATTCCTTCTTCTGCAACCTTGTCCTTCTGAGTCTTGTCATGAACCTCTGTGGCATTGCCTACCAGTGCTAGAGACCCACCCGCTTGGGTTTTGGCATGGACTATGCATTGTTCTTGGCTAGCTAGAGTACCGAAGAGGTCTGACAGGGTCCAAGTATCTAGATCTTGTGTTGTTTGAAGGTACATAGTGTTATTGTACAAATATGTTGGATCCAAGATCATGTAATTGAAAGTTTCAGAAATTATTCCGGTCTGCGACTTTTCCATATTCTAAAGTTCTTCAAACTTCTGAGAATGTTTTTGATGATTTAATTGAGTCGGCAAATGATTTTCTAAATTCTGATGAAGGGTGTATAGAAGAAATTAATATGTTTGACTTTAATGCTCCACTTCCAAATCATTCTACTTTTGTGATAAATGGACAAGCTTTACCAAGTGTTCATGAAAAAGATGAATCATCAACTAAGGTTGGTGAATCAGTTTCTGTGAATGCTGATTACTATGCAAAGGGAAGAAACATAAGAAACAACGCTCACAGAAACAGAATAACACTGGTAAACACAAGAAAAATCAATTTCAGAAATCTGATTTTCCTAATAAATCTAAAACTTTTGTTTCATATATAAGAAAGAAAAGGTCAGAAGCAAGATCTGAATGGCGACCTAAGAGGAAGAGTGATGAGAAAGTGGAATCAATTACTGATGGTTCTTGTAATAGATCAACTAGTAGTATGTGTGATATAGTTGGTTCTATTGCTTCGATAAATAAAAACCTTGTAACTGATTACAAGCGATATTCTAATAAGCAATTGTTCTGATTATCTCCTACTACTACTAAATGTTATTCTTATCAGTGGAATGATTTTGCTTATCATCATAATTCTAATGATTGGTTTGGATCTTATCATGTTTATTCTTCTAGATCAAAAGTTTTTAAAATTTTTCAAAAGAAAAGAGGATCCATATTCAAATGGATGCCAAAATCTTGTACTAATCTGTTAGGACCCGTTTTTAAATGTTACCTAAAAGTGTTGTTTCCTGATTTCTCTTGTAGACCCGACATATGTGGTACTTGGATAGCGGCTGTTCCAAGCATATGACCGGGCAGAAAGCTTTATTGTCTAATTATATAGAGAAATTCAACGGCAATGTACGATTTGGAAACGACCAGTTTTCACCAATCTTAGGATATGGTGACATCATTCAAGACAATATAACAGTCAAGAAGGTGAGCTATGTCGAAGGCTTAGGGCACAACCTGTTTAGTATTGGTCAATTTTGCGACAAAGGTTTAGAGGTCAATTTCAATGCTAAGAGTTGCTCAATTCGTACTGAAGATGGCAAAGAACTCTCAGTCGGAAATCGAAAGACAAATCTCTACACCATAAATCTTTCAAAGGTTCAGAATGATAATCAGGTTTGCTTACTGACAAAAGCTTCAATGCAGCAAAGTTGGCTTTGGCACCGACGGTTATCACACCTGAATTTTCGTTATATCAAAAGCTAGTCAGTGGAAAGTTAATGAATGGACTTCCTGAGCTCAAGTATGTGAAAGAACACTTTTGTGCAGCATGTGAAAAAGGGAAGATGAAGAGAGCTCCACATAAAACAAAGCCTGAACCTAGTACCAGTTCTCCACTAGAGTTGTTGCATATGGATCTCTGTGGTCCGATGCGAACGCAAACCTTAGGCGGAAAAAAATACGTGTTGGTTATCGTGGACGAATATTCGCGATGCACATGGGTCAAATTTCTCCGTTCAAAAGATGAGACGCCCGAAGTACTCATTACATTTCTGAAGACCACCCAGGTGAATTTGCAGAAACCAGTCAAGCTTCTCAGAACTGATAACGGCACAGAGTTCAAAAACAGAACTGTTGAAGAGTATCTCGAATCGGTCGGGATATCACATCAAAACTCTGCTGCTCATGGACCCGAACATAATTGAGTAGTCAAAAGGCGAAATCGAACGCTAGTCGAGACCGCTCGCACTATGCTCATCTAATCAGACTTACCTCTATTTCTATGGGCAGAAGTTATTTCGACTGCGTGCTACACTCAGAACCGTTCCATGATACACCGCAGATTTCAAAAGACTCCGTATGCTTTGATCAACAACCGAACACCGTCTATCAAATATTTTCATATATTTGGGTGTAAGTGTTTTGTGCTCAACGACAGCGAAAACCTCAACAAATTCAGTGCTAAGGTAGATGAGGGCATCTTCATTGGATATTCTTCTACATCTGTTGCATATCGAGTATATTTGAAGAAGTCGAAGAATGTTATTGAAAGCGTCAATGTTTCATTAGATGAGGGTATGGCTTCTGAACAATTCAGTCCAGAACCCATGATAACTGGAGTATTAACTTCTGGGCAATTCCGTTCAGAACCTGTACCTGAAAAGAACAAATCAGATGAAGCATCAACGTCTACTAATCATTTATCTGATTTAGATCTTATATTTGAACTGTTTTATGATGAATATCATGGATCTAATGTGAATAAACCTGTTGTGGTTGACAGGATTGAAGATTCAACGATTAATCATCAAACCACTTCAGATATTTCTACTGAATCAAATTCCCCGATTCAGCAAGATATTCCAGTTCAAATGCCTACTCCTATAGTTGAAGTTGAATCTACTAATGATGAGCCAGAAGTTGTTGAGTCAGTAGGATGTGCTGTAAGGACAGATCAACAGACTGAAAAAGTTGTACCTACTGAAGCTTCTGCACCAGTTACTTCAACTGAATCCCTCCCTCCTGATGTACAACCTGAAGAAGCTGAAAGTGGACTTTTAGATGATAACCATGATCAATCTTCATCTATTCCACTCCCTCATGATCATCGCTGGACCAAAGACCACCCTCTTCACCAAGTCATTGGAGATCTCAACAAGCCGGTGCAAACTAGGTCAGCAACTCTGAATCAATGTATGCATGATTCATTCCTCAGCAAGATAGAGCCTACTCGAGTATCAGAAGCTCTTGCTGATTCGGATTGGGTGTCTGCTATGCAAGAAGAGTTAAACCAGTTCGAAGCCCTGAAAGTCTGGAGACTAGTGCCAAAACCAGAAGGAAAAACCGTTATCGGCACTAAATGGGTGTTCAAGAATAAAAAGGACGAAGATGGTATTGTTATAAGGAACAAAGAAATACTTGTTGCCAAGGGATATAGGCAAGAGGAAGGCATCGATTATGACGAGACGTATGCTCCAGTAGCGTGTATAGAGGCAATCCACATGTTTCTAGCCTACACAGCTCACAAGAACTTCACAGTCTATCAAATGGACGTGAAGACTGCCTTTCTGAATGGCATACTTAAGGAGGAATTCTACGTCTCTCAACCAGAAGGGTTTGTAAATCCGGATAAGCCTAATCACGTCTACATCTTGGATAAAGCCTTGTATGGTCTGAAACAAGCACCTCGCACCTGGTATGATGTTTTATCTAAATTCTTGGTCAAGTCAGGTTTTTCAAAAGGTAAAGTCGCTACCACTTTGTTTATTAAAAAGGAGAAAGCTGATATCATACTTATTCAAATATATGTAGATGATATTATATTTGGTTCTACATATCCTAAATACTATAAGAACTTTTCAAAACTCATGGTGTCACGTTTTCAAATGAATATAATGGGAGAGATAAATTTATTTCTCGGATTACAAGTAAAACAATTTTCAATGGGGATTTTCATAAATCAATCTAAGTACATTTTTGATATTCTTCGGAAATTCAAAATGGAAAATTGCAAACCTATTGGAACCCCAATGGAACCAGGTACTAAGATTGGTACTGATCTTTCGGGAAAAAGTGTTGATGTTAGGACTTATAGAGTTATGATAGGTTCTTTAATGTATCTTACTTTAAGTAGACCAGATATAATGTTTTCAACATGTTTATGTGCAAAATATCAGGCTGATCCTAAAGAATCCCATTTGGCTGCTGTCAAACGGAATGCAAATCTTTATTATGTGTATTTTCCAACACTTTCTGCATCAAGACCTGTTTGTCTGATTGCAAAAGCTTCACAAGCTGAAAGTTGGATATGGCATCGGCGTTTGTCTCATCAAAACTTTGATGCGATTAATCAGTTGGCGAGACAAGGCATTGTCAAAGGTCTACCAGAACTAAGGTTTGAGAAGAATTCTCTTTGTCCCGCTTGTGAAATGGGAAAGATGAAGCGAACATCTCATAAAGAAAAGACAAAATTCTCATCTTCAACACCTCTTGAATTGATACATATGGACCTTTGCGGCCCGATGAGGACTCAGTCTATCAATGGTAAGAAATATATTTTGGTCATGATAGATGAGTACTCCAGATATACTTGGCTGGAAATTTTAACGAACAAATCAGATGCAGCAGAGCTGATCATTGAGTTTTAAAAGAAAATCCAGGTTCGACTACAATTGCTTCGTTAACGTCTAAAGCCTATCGGATCTACAATAGACGAACCAAGACGATCATGGAGAGCATTAATGTGTCATTCGACGAATCATCAACGTTGACTTCTGAACACAACAGTTCAGAACTCAAGCTTAAACAAAAAGTTTCTATTCAAGATGGAATAGAACCTGAAGTCAAACAGAATAAGTCTTCTAATTCAAATAAAATTACAGCTGAATTAGACTTATTATTTATTGATGCTTTTCTGGATATATGTGCAGATTTTGAAAAATCAAACATATCCACATCAACTTCAGAGGTTCCAATTATAGTCGCAGATATTTCAGGACCTTCTGAAAATGTCACAATACCAACCACATCAGGTACATCTACACATATACATTCTGAAGATACTAATGTTGATTCTGCGCATGCAGATCCAAATTCTGCAACAGAAGTTCCGAGTGATTCTTCTATTGCTCCGGAAATATTTACTTCAGAAGAGGTTGTACAAGATGTCTCGAGCACATCTGGGGTTGATAAAGACTTACCTGCAGTATATGATGAATATGAGGAATATAATACTCAAGCTGAAATTCATCCGATTCCAAGTACAATGAAATGGACAAGAAATCACCCACCTCATAATATCATTGGTGATGCACAGTCTGGTGTACAAACGCGTGCAACATCGGCTAATTTTTGTCTGTATTCAAGTTTTTTAAGTTCTCTCGAGCCGAAAAAAGCTTCAGAAGCCTTGCGCGATCCAGATTGGATACTGGCAATGCAAGATGAACTTCTACAGTTTTAGAGGAACAAAGTTTGGCGACTTATACCACTTCCAAAAGGAAAATTTGTTATTGGAACAAAGTGGGTTTTCAGAAATAAGATAGATAAATCTGGAGTTGTAGTTCGAAACAAAGCTCGCCTTGTTGCAAAGGGTTATTGTCAATAGGAGGGGATTAATTATGAAGAAACATTTTCTCCTGTGGCACGACTGGAAGCGATACGAATATTCTTATCCTATGCAGCGCATAAAAATTTTACAGCCTTCCAAATGGACGTAAAATCAGCATTCTTAAATGGGATATTGCATGAAGAAGTATATGTTGCTCAACCAGAAGGATTCGTTGATCCAAAGAACCCTGATCATGTCTATGTCTTAGACAAAGCCTTGTATGGACTCAAACAGGCACCAAGAGCTTGGTACGAAACTCTAACTCAATTTTTACTCGCTTCAGGATTCAAGAAAAGTACAATTGATACTACTCTCTTTCTGAAAAACCAAGGTGATGATATGATTCTGATTCATATTTATGTAGATGACATAATTTTCGGTTCTACAAATCCAAAGTTTTGTAAAAAAATTTCAAGAATCATGGAATCTCGTTTTGAAATGTCAATGATGGGCGAACTGAATTTTTTCCTTGGTCTTCAAGTAAAACAGTTAGCCGAAGGCATTTTCATTAATCACTCAAAATATATTCGAGATATTTTAAAGAAATTTAACATGACTTACAGTTCAGTGATGAAAACACCGATGGCAATGGGCACACTTTTAGATGCAGATCTTTCTGGCAAATCAATAGATCAAAAAGTGTACCGTAGCATGATTGGGTCAATGTTGTACTTAACTGCCAGTAGACCGGATATTATGTTTGCTACATGTTTCTGTGCGAGATATCAAGCTAATCCGAAGGAATCACACGTGGTCGTTGTAAAACGGATTTTTAGGTATCTTAAAGGTTCTACTGAGTTAGGCCTTTGGTATCCTAAGGGTTCGTCTTTTGATTTAACTGCCTATACTGATGCTGATCATGCAGGATGCAAACTGGATAGAAAGAGCACCTCTGGTTCTTGTCAGTTCTTAGGTGATAAGTTGGTTAGTTGGACATCTAAGAAACAAAATTGTGTTTCTACATCCACCGTTGAGGCTGAATACGTAGCTGCCGCAAGCTGCTGTTCACAAGTCCTCTGGATGCGAACACAGTTAAAAGATTTCGGATATACTTACCAATGAGTCCCTATCTACTGTGATTCTAAAAGTGCGATTGCGATAACAGCTAATCCAGTACAGCATTCCAAGACGAAACACATCGACGTGCGTTATCATTTTATAAAGGATCATGTTGAGAAGGGCGATATCGAGATAAACTTCGTGACTACAGACTACCAGTTGGCTGACCTTTTCACCAAGCCGTTGGATGAAAAGAGGTTTACCTTTTTAGTTAGCAAACTTGGTATGTTAAACGCCAATTCATGATTCTAGGGGGAGTTTTCTAATCTTGTACTTTATTTGCATATATTTTAGATATTTCATCATATGCTATCTGACTAAAGTGGAATCATTTTTATAATGATTACCAAAATCTTTTTCTTGCAGGATATTTTATGTGACATTGGCTTTTGGACAATTCAGTTCAAACCCCATATTCAAATGTTTTCTTCTGAAGGATGCTTTCAAGATTACATCTTTTCAAGAAGTTTTTGTTTGAAAGGGAGTGTAGATATTCTATTGATATATCTTTTATAATAATATTTCTAAAAAGATTGATGTTTTACAGATATCAAGGGGGAGGATATCTAGTCAAGGATACTTTAATTGATATATTCATTTCAGAGGGAGTTAAGGATTATGATTCACATGTATAATATTCTAATCCTTATACTCTAACACTTGTGAAAGAAGAACAACTTTTACTTGTGAAAAAATGTTTTTAAAATGTTCAAACCACTTCACGATCTTAAATTTTTTTTTTGTGATTTGAGAAGTATGAATTTCAAATGATTTTTGGATACTTGTGAATTTTATTGTTTATCGCGCCGTGTGTTCTTTAAAGAATAATACTTGTGTATTTTCTTTTATATATACTTTGTCAAGTATTCATACACACACTGGTTCAGTATTTTCAAATTGATTTTGTTATTACCATGTATCAAATGATATATCTTTCTATGGTAATACTCCTGCCGTTTGGTATTCACAGTTGTTTGAATCAAACGTCATTTCATTTTAATGTGCTTTCATTGATAATATGTTTATATATTGTTCATATAAACAACATACGTCTTTGAATTCCTAAATTTTTTTTTCTTCATGATAATTTGATCTGATCTTAATCATTGTCAGATTCTCAAAACATTTCTATTCTTTTCATTCATATAAAGATTTGAGATATCTTAAATGTTTAAAATGCTCAAATTTCATTTCTGATTTTTAAATGAACATACAAACACTGACATATGATTTCTTGTGCTTTACATGTCAAGAAAATCATTGAACAACATGTACTTTTTAGGAACATGGGATTCAGTGTGAGTGCTTAATAGATCTTCCATGGATTCACGATAACCAGTGTTTCCTACCCTGGAAGAAATCCTTTGAGTGATTGAGGGGAGAGAGGTCTAAAAGAATTGAGTGTGGGAGTGAGTTGAGGTAAAATGGAAATGAGAGATTGGTTAGATGTGAGCTTAAATGTTTAAAAGAAAGAGGATGTGAGAACAGAGTTAAAAGAATATTAGAACTCTGCACCAAACATCTTTCTGAGCCGGGCAGCCACATTACTGATTGGTTCACATTTCTTTGGTGACCATCATTGAAATAGGCGAATAGCCTATGCCATCTTTTGCATACAACCCACTAGCTACTCATTCTTTTCTTAAAAAGAGAATGTTTCACATTTTCTGGGGAAGCAGCACATAATCTATCGGATCTTCACTTGGAAGATGCTGATATTGAAAAAGAAGGAAAGTTGCCCCACCTTCGACCCTTTCTCATACACGTTGAGTCCATCTATAATCATTGTTGTCTCAGTGATTTACATATGTTGAGCCTTATGAAACACAATCATTGTGCTAATTCTTTCAAAACACAAGCACGTACACACAGAGAATTTGTTTTTCGTTCAGAACATTCATAGAATTACCTTGTGTTTTTCAATGATTGAATGGAAATCCTGGGGAGTCAATATCAAACCAGCTCCTTATATTGTACATTCATTGTACACAGTAACTTCGTGTTACTGACAGACATTACTAACTGTTTCATATGTTGATTCAGGGTTACAATTCTTATTTCGTTTGAATTTGAAAAGATTCAGATGAATACATTCAAGATTCAACGGCTCTTTCAGATCAGATGACAGATTTTATCACATCATGTTTTGGGGAGATTCATAATTTTCCTATTTGGGGGAGATTGTCTATTATTAAAAAGAGGAGATGAAAGTTCATGAAGAATGTGCTTATCAGACGTTGGGAAGTTCATTCAATGACGGATCTGACCTTGAAGTGTTTTAATGATGATTGATTCTTACAAATCATTAAAAAGGGGGAGCATAATCAAAGTTCAAGATCAGATTAAAGTTTTAAAGATTTCAGAGGAGATAAAGTTGTCAGATTATCAAAGAGAAAGTGAAAGAAAGTCAGAGTTTGAAAGAAAGTCAGAATTTATGCAAAAGTTAATTCAAAGGGAGAAACAAGTTTGAAGAATTGTCAAAGTTTTCGAGATGTCAAAGCCAGAAAAGATTTGAAGTTGAAGATCATTTCTGAAGATATGAAGACCTGAAGATTATTGCCAAAAAAAATTTAATCTTGAATCCAAAGGGGGAGATTGTTAGACTGAAATTGTATTCAAGATTAAATGAGGGTCATTGTTGCAATTAGTGTTTGGATGTGTGTTGTAATGAGCTTAGAAGGTTTGACCTTGCTTGGTCATGTTGACCTATATATAAGCAAGTCTTTGTTTTGATTCTAGTAGACGTGCAAGAGAGTAAGTGTGTGAAAGTCAAGGTGTAATATTGGTGGTAGTTGAGAGAGAGTAAGAACACACACAAAGAACACACACATACGTGAGATCTGTGACTAGATGTTAGATCTGTGATTAATTGTAATTCATGTGATTGATCTAATAAAAGTGTTTGTGTCAATCTAAATGTGTTAATGCTAGTAATCACTGGGCCACATGTATCAATTAAAATTGACGTTTCATCTTTTAGAGAAATTTGCAGTTTATCGATTAAATCAGACTTTTCTTGATTTTTAAACTTTTCAGAAAAGAACTTTGAGCGCAAATCATGCAAAGCAGTGATAAAAACATTCATTTTGAGATAAGAAGAAATTATAGTTAAACGCAGATTTTACCTCAGAACCATCAGATGAGGTATCCTCTTCCTCATCATCACTTTTATTATCACCAATAAAGCACATAGCCGCAGTCTCTTCATTTTCAGCCTCGTTGTCCGAATGATCCAACCAGTATTCTTCTTCGGCCAACAGGATAGTTCCACTTTCCTTCTTTTCAGCTAGAGCCAACTTCTTTCGGTAAAAAGCAGCATCTTTTACCACTTTGACTCTGCATCTTTTACCAGGCTTTCCACAGTTAAAGCAATTCATCACCTTTTTCTCATCCTTTTTCTATTCAACCATCTTAGCTGGTTCATACTTTGGAGTGTATGTCTTTGAAGGAGCACCAGGTTCTATCCTTTTAGAACCAGAAGTAAACCGCAAGTTGTTCGACCCATATCTGTGCTTGAATTGTTTCTGATAATGCTGAGTTAGAAGAATCATTGCCTTTTCAAGAGCTTCGTCGTCATCATCTGTAGATCCATCATAAGTCGATTCGGTCAAAGCTTGCTCAGCCAGTTGGCTAGCTATAAGAGCAATGGGATCTACTGACAGAGGCTTGTTCTTCTTATCCATCTTCGTCTTCTTCTCTATTACCATAGATTCATCTGTCATCAAGATTTCGTATAACTCCTGAATTGGCATGGTAGAGATTCTGACATCGTTTCTCATTCTGTGGCATGACTTGTTCCACTCTAGTTGTAACGCGTTCAGAAATTTCAAGTTAGCCTCCAACTCAGTCTTAATGACTTTAATCTTGTAAAGATCGTTAATGACAGCCCAGAATCGATCAAACACACTCTTCAAACTTTCCCCATCCTTAGCCTTGAACTTTTCAAAGTTGTTCATGTACCTAGTCTGTCGCAACTGAGTAGACATTGCAGTACCAAGCATAATCTTCTCAAGTTGAGTCCACATCAGCATAGGATTCTGTTTGAAGCAATCGGTTCTGTTATAAATGGAGTTGGGAAGAGCAACAATCAGATTTGATTTGGCCTGGCTATCAGCTTGATGTCGTAACATCTCATCAGCATCATATTCCCTTAAAGCTTTCTCAACAGTGGTAGCAGCAGTGGTTGCAGTAGCTGGAACAGCTTTCCTTGGTGTCTCCATTGGACCCTGAGTCAGTGATTTCATCATGTTCTCCCCATTTGGTTGTCTTTCAATGAAGTTAATAAACCGGTCCTGCCACTGTTCAAACTCATTCTCATTAATCAGTACTGGAGGGCGTGTATCAGACCCCAATGACATCATGAGGTCATTCTTGTAGATTTGTGCTTGCAGAGACATTTTTAACACAAACTTGATCTGAAAAATTCCAAGACTAAAAGATACACACTGGAGCAAACTTGAGGTTTGCGTGAAACGATGGTGGCGCAAAGTGGACTTTGCGCGAGCTGAAGGAAACGCAAGATGATCTTTGCGTTACACACTGAAGACGCAAACTGACTTTGCGTTACACGCTGAAAACGCAAACTGATTTTGCGTGGTGAGAATGAAGCGCAAACTGATGTTCTCGTTACTAAGGTGTAACGTGAAGTACACTTTGCGTGACTAGAGTAAAACGCAAAGTATACTTCTCATGAACAAATGAAGCGCAAAGAGTACTTTTCGCTATATATTGGAGACGCAAGATTATCAGAACTGAATTTGTTGCAAACTTTGAAGAATTCCTTGGATGAGTATGACGCAAAGTAGATGAATCTAGCGCAAACCTGTTAAGAACTAGCGCAAAGTTTAGATCTTGCGCAAAGTTCAAAAAATCACGAAAATTTCCACAACAACAATTATATCCATGAAATCAAATCAACAAATATCCACAATAATGATCGAAAACACAATTCTAACACAATCCAATTAACAGAAACGATTAAACACCACAAATTGATATTTTCAAAAATCAACAGAACGTGAAAATACGTTTTTCAGAAAAAATACAATTTCACAAAATCAGACTTCAAAACTTGATTATTTTGAAAAATGTTGTGAAAAACAAATGATCTCTTATCAAAAACGAATTCAGACAATCAAAATTCAAACAAATTGAACCACAAACCAAATCAAATTTGATGAAAAGGCAAAAAATGAGATTTTCTTGAATTTTTCAAGAAAATTTCATTTTTTGCTTTTTCATCAAATTTGATTTGGTTTGTGGTTCAAACCACAAATTTCTTGCTTTAATCCACAAATTCAGTATCAAAAACGAATTCTCTCTGATCTCTCAAGATTCAGATTGCTCTGATACCAATTGTAAGTCCAAGAATCTCTAAATCTTTAGAGAGAGAAAGTCAATACGCTCCAAAATGTAATATGATATTCAAATGAGTTCAAAAGATACAAAACAAAGGCTCTAAGGGGACTTAAATACCCCTAGCCTTTACAAAACAGATTACAACATTAAGACCAGTTTAGACTAGGAAATAAACACAATGATTACTATAAAAACAGATCTAACAAGATCATTCACGTCTTTCTGATCCATATTCTTTGTTATTTGGAGGTTGATAGAATAACTATTGTTAGTGCACAAATGATGGATCCAAGATCATTAATGTTCAAATTCAAAGCCCAAGTTAAACTCTCAATGCAAAGTCAAAGTCAAATCTCAAAGAGAAAAAAAGTCAAAGTGTTAGTTTGTCTTAGTTAGTTGTTTGTTTAGATTCCTTTGTAATGATAGCTAGTATAAATAGGTTTTTGCATTGTTGTAAGCATGTGGCACATAAGAGAGATTACATCATTAGAGAGAGAAATATTGACTTTGAGAGCATTTTGTAATCTGGTGAATTCATGGTAACTGAATATGGCGTATTGATTAAATCTTGTTGATTTGCACATTATTGGGCTATTAATTGGTATCAGAGCAAGAATTAATCATAAATCATTCAAGAATTTGGAAATATGGTCGAAAATTTCAAGAACTCGCAGAACATTGTTCTAGGATCGATCTCAGAGATTTTGTGGTGTTTTTTTATTGAAATTTGATTCATTAGTGTTCGATTTGTGTAGTAGAACAACTTTCTTGTTGATTGTTTAGCCTAATTCACAACTGCTTAGTGTGAATTTTGGATTTTTGTGAGAGTCTTGTTCAAAGTCTGTACGAACTAAGTTCTTGATCATATTGTAATTTTGTTGTTTTTGCTTGTAATCTTGCATTTGTAAAATGTTCTAGTTGTAGTCTTGGATCAATTCACAAAGTTTCAGGATCTAATTTGGTGATTTGAAGAGTTTTTGGGTTAAAACTGAAGTTTTTGAGTCGAAAGTTGAAGAACTCGCAAGATATGTTCTTTTCGCAAGATTCATCCTCGAAGAACTAGCAGAGCCTTTTGGTTTGTGTTTTTGGTGCTAAGGAAAGAGTTTGCAAGTGCTTGTGTATGAATTCTTAAAGAACTCGTAGGCTATCTTTGTTTGTGGTTGTTGAAAATTCCAAGGTAAGAATTCACATAATTTTGTGTACGATAAGATTAGAATTCGCAGAACTCTATTTGCGAATTGCCAGATTTCACAGAACCTTGTCTGAGAAAAGTGACTACGCACTTTCTTCGATCTACGAAAAGCTCGAGAATCCACAAACAAAGTCTACGAAAAGTCGTGATAGAAAACTGTTCTAATTCCAAATTTTGCAAAATATTTTGCGAAAAGTGTTCATCGTTTGTGCTTGAACTTTTCTAAGTACAGAATCCTCAAGTGGTGTTGTGCGAAAAGCTCCAGTGGTGGTTTGGAATATTTCTAAGTCCAGAATTCGCAAGACTCTACTTGTGAAAAGCATGGAATTCGCAAGACACTTCCTGCTAATAGTTGGAATTCGCAAGGTGTTCTCTGCAAATTGTAGTTATTCGGTGGTCTAGGGATTGTGTTGTTCAGTGGCTTGCGAAAAGTGATCAACAATGGTCTGAGAATTCCATACTTAGTCATTTTTGACTGATTTTCAAAATTTTCGAAATTTTCTAATTTTTGTTTACAAATCTGTGCAAAGATTTTCATGATGACTTCAAGAGATGCCTTATCCATTGGAACAGATATGCAAAGTCTCCTGTGTTATTCAAAGGAGAGTATGAACAATGGAAAGATCGGTTCCTTGATTTTATAGATCGACATGCCAATGGAGAAAACATCAAGCTCTCTATTGAAGAAGGATCGATGAATCCCATCACTACTGAAGTTCCAGATGATGAATCATCAGATAGTAGAGATGGAAATGAACCTAGAGAACAAAAGACAAAAGTAGTTCCACTTGATATCTCCGAATACTCTGATGAACAGAAAAACGATACAAGGCTGACAAACAAGCAAGGTCTCTACTTCTTCAAAGCATACCGAATGAGATATATATTAAGATTGATAGCTAAAAGGCAATGGCTAAGAAAATATGGGATCAATTGGAGAAGATGATGATAAGGTCTAAAGTTGGTAATCAAATGAAAGTAGCTAAATGCATAAAAAACTATGAAGAGTTCAAAGCTAAGGATGGTGAAAGATTAGAAGAGACTTATGAGAGATTTGTGTCTTTGGTCAATGAGTTGGCTAAGAATAAAGTAATGAAGAAGCAGATAGAGAATAATGTTAAGTTTCTGAGTGTTCTTCAGCCTGAATGGAAAAAGCAAAAAAGGAGAATGAAGCAAATGAAAGATCTGAGTGACATTAAGTTTATGAGACTCTTCGTCAAAATGAGGAGGAAGTAGAGGAGAAAAGAAGAAGAGTGAGAATCCGGTAATTGATCCAGTTGCCTTTGTGGTGGAAAAGAAGAAAGAGAAAGAGAAAAAGGATAAGAAGAAAAAGAAGAAAGTGGTGGTGACTGAGTCTGAGGAAAGTGACAATGCTAACTCTGATTCTGATGACGAAGAGAGTTTGAAACATGCAATGATCTTGTTAACCCGAGCCTTCCAGAAGAAATTTTACAAAAATTCGGGTTCCAACAGCCAGAGGTATTCATCAAGGTCGAGGAATTTTGAGCACAAAGAACGGGTAGAAGGAAAGAGATTTGATAAAAGGAGGAATGTCGGAAGCCAAAAGTCAGGAATTCTGATTTTTGCAAGAACAAAATGCTTCTGGACAAGCAGAAAGAAGCTGGGAAAGCATTGATGGTCGAGGATGACCACTGGCTGGATTACACCGAATCGAAAGATGAGAAAGAAGAGACAGCACACATGTGCCTGATGGGAAAAGAAGTAATGTATGACGAATCAGATGATGAGACTTCCGAGGAGGTAAATAACTTTTCCAAATGTGATTTTTTGAAGAAAATGGAAACCATGATGGTTGAGCTTAAAATGACAAATTTGTTTTGGAAATATTTCAAATAATTCAGAAAGATTGCTGAAGTTTACTGAAATTTTCTTTGAAGATGATTTGCTGAAGCAAAGTGAACTAAATCTGAAGAAAATTTCTTCTCCGAAGTCTGAAAGTGGTTACTATAAACCTTGGGGGAGATCGTTAAAGTTCTTGAAGAAGTTATTCACATGCTTTGGGGGAGAATATTGAAAATCTGAAGATATTTAAAAGAAAATGGGAGATTGACAGAGAGATTCATTTCAAAGGAGTAGATTGTTTATCAAAGACATAAAGTGGGAGATTGTTCTTTGATGCATAAATTCTTTTTGAATCCAAAGGGGAGATAAAGTGCTTATCTTTTTGGAGATGATCTTGAATCCAAAAGGGGAGATTGTTAGTGTAGAAATGTTGGATCCAAGATCATTAATGTTGAAAGTCAAACCCAAGTCAAACTCTCAATGCAAAGTCAAAGTCAGAGCTCAAAGAGAAGAAAAGTCAAAGTCTTAGTTTGTCTTAGTTAGATGTTTGTTTACATTCCTTTGTAATGATAGCTAGTATAAATAGGTTTTTGCTTTGTTGTAAGCATGTAGCACATAAGAGAGATTACATCATTAGAGAGACAGATATTGAGTTTGATAGCATCTTGTAATCTGCTGATTTATGGTAAATGAATATGGCATATTGATTGAATCTTGTTGTTCATCTTGTTGATTTGAACATTATTCGGACTATTAACTATCCTACTCTGGATTCAGGTTCTTCACAAACTTGTAATTGATCTCTGACACTGACTTGTTCTGTTTGTTCCTTCTCAGATCATTCAGAATTACATTAAACATGTTGTATGTATCTATCAAAGTTTCACCTTCTTTAGCTTTGAATCCTTCATACACATTTATACTCTGATTCATCTTAGCCTTTATTGACCTTTTAGTACCCTGGAGTTGTCTCTCTAATTCATCCTACATTGCCTTAGCAGATTCCCTACTGTCCACCCTGTTGTATAAATCATTCGGGATGGCCATGGTCAGTAAAATCAGTGCTTGCTCATCAATCTTAGCCTTTGCTCTTTTAGCTTCACTGAAGTATTCAAAGGATTTATAGATAAATCTGTCAAGTATCTCAGGAGAGGTAGTTGTAGCTGGCTGACCAGGTACTCTAATAAGAGGATTTACAGGACCATTCAGAATAGATTTCATCAAATTTGTGTCCTTGTTATTCGAGTCATTCTCTTTTTTCCATTGAGGATATTCTCCAATAGATAGGACTAGAGGCTTTGACTGAGAACCCATGATCAACAAGTCTTTATACATCTTTATATCTAAAAAAGTCTAAACTTGATATGATCGTTAGCTAAGAAATTAGAAAACTTTGACAGGAAAAAAGTCAAACTTGGTCAACTCAAAAGTTCTCAAAAAATTTCTACGTATGGAAGTCGCAAACCAAAAGAACACATGTCGTGAACTTGTCTTAAGCTTGCGAGTTGTGAACTTGCCGTACACCAAAGGATGTCACTTCTCACAACCAACTTTTCATATGAACTTCTCGTAGACCAAATCTTGTGAATTCCTACTTGTCGTAGACCACGGTGTGCGAGTTGTGCACTTGTCGTAAACTTCAGTGTGCGAGTTCTCACTTGTAGCAACCTTTACTCTGCGAGTTCTTGACTTGTCGTAAATAACGTCTTACGATTTCTTTACTTTTCGTAACACATAGCATACGAGTTCTTACTTCTCGTATCAAATACTCTGCGACAACCACATTGAACAATAACTTGACACAACAAGCTCTTGCGAGTTATATGGATGACGTAAGCCTTTTCTTGCGAATTCCGAACTTATCATAAGTCGAAGCTTGCGAATTCCTCACTTCTCGTAGTGTCAAGATCGAAAATTCTAAACAAGAATTTAATTAACACACTCAGAAACAATGTTAAAGAAGTTGCGAAATAACACTTTAACAATTAATCAAAACACAGAATATGAACTCAAATCATAAGTTTATATTGCATAAAACTTAATGATTACAAACTCAACCTCAATCTGTTGAACAGGCTCAACAGACGTTCTAAACTTCTCTAAAGAAAGGATTTCTAAGAATCTTGAGGTTAATTCTCTCTAAACATATATTCGTATGAATAAGACTATAAAAATAAAACTATATTAAACTATCAAAGACTTCTAGACTATATATACAGAACTGATTACAAGATAATTACAAAAGAAATATTAATCTTTAGCATCCATTCCATAATTATCTTCATCATTATCTTCAGCTCCTAGTCTTTTGCATCAATCCATCTTTATCTTCAGAAGCAGCATTAACTCATAGCAGTATTAACTTTGTCCCTGGCAGTACTAACCATGCTTGAAGTATTAATCTCTTATGGCAATAGTAATTTTCAAGCAGTATTAACTACTAGCAGTACTAATATTGCATAGTAGTATTAACATGCTAAGCAGTAGTAATCTTTCTTCACCTAGCAATACTAACCAGACTTGGTTATTTATGACCCAACAATCTCCCCCTAACTTAACTTTTCAGATTGAGAAGTTAAGTTCTTCAAGATGTGTTCCTCCATGATGCTTTCAAAACTCCATCTTAGTTGCATAGATTAGGATCCAGACCCAAACTCTGATTGATAGTTCTTCTGACTACTATCTTGGCCATTTCAGAATCCTTTGAACATACCAGCTTAGCATTCAACATACCCTACAATTTAGCTTTGTTGTGGTCATAGATCTTGTCAACCAAGTAGTACTCCTGGTAGCTTTTGTCAATTGTGATCATGTAGACACCACAGTTTTCAAATAACATCCAATGATCAATCTTTTTGAATCCATACTCATGGTGTAAGTCTTTGATCCTGTACTTCACTCTTTCAGGCTCAAACATCATACATAAGTACTCCATGGCAATCTTGATTAAGCTCATTTCAGTCCCTTCCAGCACATCTTTATACAGAATCAGTCCAACTTTGTATAATTCTTCCATATCAGACTTTGTACAACTTCTCACTATCTTTCCCCAGGTTGCATACACCTCATACTGATCACCCATTCTTTTGAATCTGAAATAGTCTTTTCTGTTGTCCTTCAGAATATCCCAGTGAATGATCTCTGGTGCCTGCATTGATATAGGGTTAGCTTGCACTGGTTCTTCATTTGTCAAAGTCATGTACAAATGGAATTGCTCATTGGATTGTTGATTGGACTGCTCTTGATTCTGCTCTGGCTCTGCTGAAGGTTTGTCTCTTGCACTTTCAATCTCCTTTTCAGCTTCTTCTATTCTCGACCTCTTTGCCTTAGGCTTGGTAGAAATAGACATCTTTCTTTTTATAGTTCCAATCTGTTGAGCCAAAGTTTCTTCTTGCTTGGCTTCTGTCTTTTCTTTGATAGGAGTGCCTTCCTCACTGTCAGGGAAAGGCTGTTGGATGTTGAGATCATGTCTTTCTTTTAATTTTCTTTCAACCTCAACCCTTTGAATGAAGTCCCCTTTCAGCTTGGCCATCTCCTTCTTGTATAGCTCCTCTATTCTACCATAAGACATGTTGGTAAACATCCCTTCTTTGACTCCAAATGACCCTTTCAGAAAGTTGATCATCTTTCTTCTTTCTTGATTGGCTAAGTATGTCATGGAAGGCTGTCTTTGTCTAGTCTTCAGTGGTAGCCTTTGCCTTGAAGCCTTCTTTGTGACTTTCTTAGCAGCAGCTGCAGACTTCAGACTCTTTTGATATTCTTCATTGATCTTCTTGGCCAACTCCAATGCAATCTCTCTGTCTTTGGCAGATTGAATCTCACTTTCCTTTTCAAGGTCTGCTTGCATCTTCCTTGCCAATTCTTCATCCAGAGCTATTTGACTTTGTTTCTTTGATGCTTTTACAGATTCAACCACCTTCTCTTTACCTTTACCCTTTATCTCAGCAATACTAGCTTCTTTTCTTTTCTTTGATAGACCACCTTCTTTGATTTCCACTCCCTTAGTCTTTTGAGTAGCCTTGGGAGTGTCAGCTTTGGCCTTCACTAGTGTTTCTGTAATCTGTATTTTTTCAATAGTCAGCCCTGTTTCTGCTGCTACTTTTTCAGTTTCTGCTGCTAGACTTATTTCTGCTGCTAGCTTAAAGGTTTCTGCTGCTTTATCTGTTTCTGCTTCTTTCACACTTGTAGCACCAATCTCCCTTTCTTTTTCAACACTGGTCTCCCCCTCAAAATGAGATTCCATGCCAACAGGACTTTGTTTTTCAGTTTCAGCTTCAGTTGTCTCCCCCTTTTTGGAAGCATCATGATCTATGCTCCTCTTCTTTAGCACAAATTTGGTTTTCTTCTTTTTGTGCACTAGCCGCAGAAGCATCTTCTTCAGTTTGGTGATCTGAAGTTGTTGGGAAAGTATCACCTGTTGCATATCTTTTATCTCCAGTGCTCGATCATTAATTTCCTGACTTAAGGTACCAAGTGTATCCATCAATTCATCATAAGTATATCTATCCTCACCTCCTTTGGGTGTGTTCACCACCCTTGAAGGATCCTTGGAAGTTTTAGTAGGAGTCTTCTGCCTAGCAGAAGCACCCTCTACCCCCTCGGTTTCTTGGCACCTGGGACCTTTGGATGATTGCTCACCCAAAGTTGCCGTGGGGAAGGTCTTAAAGATGTTCACACTGTCCTGCCCTACACTTTGTGCAAAGTCAGTAGTGCGAACCTTACTGCCCACATGCTCTTCCTTCTCCTTATAGAGAACCTTCTGAGGGTTGGGAGACACCCCTGTGGTTTCCCTTTCGATATTCTCTAATGGAGAGAGCTCCATTAGAAGGCTTAAAGGCTTTGGGGGTGAAGATACAAGAAGGGAAGGAACCTTCTGTACCTTTTTCCTGATATATGTTTTGGTGATGGGGGATTTGGCCTTGACAATAGGGATATGAGGAATGTTAACAGAATTGAATGGTGTGAGTAGGTCATCAGTTGGGTGGTCAGATGTGGGTTGTGACCCTGATGCCTCACCATGGGAAAGAGACACACCCATCATTGTAGAAAACAATGGATTGTCTTGCCCTGAAAAGTCCTTGGAAGGCCTTTTCATGTTTGAGAACACTTTCCCCTTAGGGAGTTTTGGTACATATACCTCCTTGAAGGTAGGTAAATCTGTCAATTCCTTATTAAGTACTTCTTGTACAAACCTTGGATACATAAAAAAAGCTTTTTGATTTGGTATCCAGGTTTGACATTAAATCATTCAAGATCATTTGAGAGAAATTGAACTTTCTAGAGGTCGCTAAGCATACCAAAGCATAGGCTATAGTGCTGCTGAACTCACTCCAGCCAGTTGTTTTTCTTGAAATGCAGTGTTGTAGGGTATGAACAAAAAATCTCCACTGAGGTGAAAATCTGTTCTTGAAAAACTTATAGACATCAGTGGGACCTTCATACCCCATTCGATTTAGAACTTGGAAGAGATCTTCCTTAAGAAGATAGGTAATACCTGAGGCATCATCTAAGCGTAGATGGATGCGAATACACTCTTCTGATATGGTCAGGGGTTTATCACACACCCTTGTTTTGATGACCTGAGGGCCCTCTTCAATGTGGATGGTAGCATTTGCCCAAAACTGTCGTAGATGTTCCACACAGATTGTGGGATTGACAGTGAGGGCATAGGCAATGTGTGACGATTTTAGGAAGTCCACAATCTGATGAAAACCTTCAGCCTGTTTGGGTTTTTGCAGCATAGCAACCTCATTGAGTTCATCAAAGAATTGTAGGCCTGCCATCGTTCCGATTGCTTCTAGGGTTCGAATTGCAACTGGTAAGCAAGAAAGCGAGAGATAGAGAAAGAGTAGCAATGAAAGTTCAAAGAGCCGTTTGTTATCCCAGTTTAATCTAGTTGATTAACAATCACAAAACACAATAATATATCAAGAGATAATAAGATCAGAATAACATACCAATCCCTTGAATAATCAATGAAAACCTTGTGTGTTCTTGATACCTTGAATATAGAGAATAAATGTATGGCCTCCTCTCTACAAATTATGATTATGAAATTATGAGAGGTTTTCCTAAAAACTAATTAACTAAAACTATTTATACTTAGGCTTTTAAGGCCTAATGGGCTTGGGCCCAATAGCTAATAAACTATTAAATTAATACAACTTAAACCCTCTAACTTTAACTATCAAATAAATACAGTTTAGACCCTCTAATTTAACTATAATCTTGAATACAATTTATGATCCAACAATCTCCCCCTTTCGATTCAAGATTAAAAAAAATTTGTCAATAATCTTCAGGTCTTCACTTGTCTTCTCTTTTCTTCAGATATGACGTTGATAGCTTCAAAACTTCAAAACTTGATATCTTTAAATAATCTTCAAATCTTCAAAACTTTTGAAAATCTTCAGCAGTCTTCAGATTGTATTCTCCCCCTTAATATATTCTCCCCCTTTTTGATGAGTGGTGAGAATCATCATCATCAAAACTTGTCAAAACAATCTCCCCCTTTATGAAAAAATCTACCCCTTTGTCTTTATAGACTTCAATGTAGCACCATCTTCATGTAACGAGCCCTGTGTGGAAATAAGAGCAGTCTTCCCAGATGGAAAGAGTGGTTATCTCAATCTTTTCAGATTAAAATAGAAAGTAGTAACCATTCGAATCTTTGCAAATTCAAACAGTTTAATAGGTGTAACCCTGAATCAACAAATGACTCAGTTAGAATGCCTATCAGTAACACAAAGTCACTGAGTAACACAAAGTTACTATATAAGGAGCTGGTTTAATGTTGGCTCCCCAGGTCTTCCATTCAATCATCGAATAACACATGGTTATCTATGAACGTTCTGACAAAAAACAAATTTCTGTGTGCTCGTGTATGTGTATGAAAGAAATAAGCATAGATGATTGCTTTTCAATATAGGCTCAAAGTATGTAAACTTGTTGAGACAAACACAAATTATACAAAGACTCAATATGCATGAGAAAGGGTTCGAAGGTGGGGCAACTTTCCTTCTTTTTCAATATTAGTATCTTCCAAATGAAGAACCAACAGCGTATGTGTTGTGTCCCCAGAAAATGTGAAACATTCTCTTTTTGAGAAAAGAATGAGTAGTTGGTGGGGTTGTATGCAAGAGATGGCATGGGCTAGTTGCCTATTTCAATGATGGTCACCAAAGAATGTGAACCAATCAGATTATGTGGCTGCCCGACTCAAAAAGTGGTTTGGTGCAGAGTCTAGTATTCTTTTACTCTGATCTCTCACCTTCTTTCTTTTAATGCTCACTTCTAACCAATCTCTCTTTTCCATTTTACCTCTTCTCACACCATTACTCAATTCTTTTGACCCCTCTCCCCTCAATCACTCAAGGAATACTTCATGGGTAGGAAATACTGGTTATCGTGAATCCATGGAAGTTCTGTTAAGTACTCACACTGAATCCCATGTATTTTCCTAAAAGAACATGTTGTTCAACAGGCGTTTTGTACATGTAAGCACAAATACCACTTGTTACATGAAGCATAAAAATTTTGGAGAAGTCAAAACAGTTGTGTTTGACGATGCAATTCTCCCCCTCAACCTAAAAGTGGTTGGCAATAATCTCATATCAATTTGTCATGAAGAATAATATGCTGGAGAATCAAAAACGAATTTTGTTTATATGAACAATATATAAACATATTTTCAATGAAAGCACATGAAATGACGTTTGATTCAATCAACAGTGAATACAAAGAACGTGAGTATTACCATAGAAAGATTTAACTTTTGATACATGGTAATAACAAAGTCAAATAGAATGTTCTGAACCGTTATGTGTATGAATACTTGACAAAGTATATTGACAAGATAAAAAGCAAGTATTTATCTTTAAGAACACACGGTCAGATAATCTTTTAAAATCACAGATAGTCTCCCCCTTAACTGATATTTTTTTTTTAGATTAAGCAGGAAAATAAAGCACTGAAGTGCGGGTCCTAATCGGATGTGATTAGAAGCCATAGTCACTTGAACAATCCTGCATAAATAAAAGAAAAATGGTAATCATTTATGAAAATGATTCCTCCCTTGTTAGCAACTGTTGAAGAATAAAATACAAGTTCAAGATTTAGAATACCCCCCCTAGAATCATGAGTAAGGTCTAAGACATGTTCAACATACCAAGTTTGCTGATTAGAAAATGGAATCGCTTCTCATACAACGGCTTGGTGAAAAGATCAGCTAACTGGAAGTCAGTTTGAACAAAGTGCATTTCAATATCACCTTTTTCTACATGATCCTTGATGAAGTGATAGCGTACATCGATGTGCTTGGTCTTCGAATGCTGTACCGGGTTAGCAGTTATGGATATTGCTCTCTTGGAATCACAATAAATAGGAACACGCTTGTAGTTGTATCCAAAGTCCCTTAACTATGTCTTCATCCAAAGGACTTGTGAACAGCAGCTAGCAGCAGCTACATATTCAGCCTCGGCAGTGGATGTTGAAACACAGTTTTGTTTCTTTGAAGTCCAACTTACAAGTTTGTCACCTATAAATTGACATGATCCAGAGGTGTTTTTCCGGTCTAGCTTACATCCTGCATGATCAGAATATGTAAAGGCAGTTAGTTCAAAACGAGAATCCTTTGGATATCAAAGGCCTAGATTAGGAGAGCCTTTGAGATATCTAAGGATTCGCTTAACAGCAGTTAAGTGCGACTCTTTAGGATTAGACTGATATCTCGCACAAAAGCATGTGGCAAACATTATATCTGGGCGACTGGAAGTCAGATAAAGTAAAGAACCAATCATGCTACGATACACCTTTTGATCAACAGGTTTCCCGGAGGGATCTGCGTCTAAGAGTGTACCAGTATCCATTGGTGTTTTCATGACTGAGCTATCTGACATATTGAATTTTTTGAAAATATCCTTTAGGTATTTAGCTTGATTTATAAATATGTCGTCGGGTAATTGCTTAACTTGTAAACCAAGAAAGAAATTCAATTCACCCATCATCGACATTTCAAACTTTGTTTCCATTATCTTTGAAAAGTTCTTACAAAATTTCTGATTTGTCGACCCAAATATTATGTCGTCAACATAAATCTGAATGAGAATCAAGTCCTCACCTTGCCTTTTAAGAAATAAGGTAGTATCAACTATACCTTTCTTGAAACCAGAAGCAAGTAGAAATTTAGTGAGAGTTTCATACCAGGCTCGCGGTGCTTGTTTAAGACCATACAGTGCTTTTTCTAAAACATAGACATGATCAGGGTGATGAGGATCAACGAAACCTTCAGGTTGAGCCACGTAGACCTCCTCATGTAGAACGCCGTTTAGGAAGGCTGACTTTACATCCATTTGATAGACTGTAAAGTTTTTGTGCGCTGCATAGGCTAAGAAGATTCTGATGGCTTCGATCCTTGCAACCGGGGCGAATGTTTCGTCATTGTCAATGCCCTCTTGTTGACAATACCCTTTGCCGACCAAACGAGCTTTGTTTCTCACAACTACTCCGGCTTCGTCTTTCTTGTTTCTGAAAACCCACTTTGTTCCTATAACAGATTTACCTTTAGGTAGTGGGATCAAGCGCCATACCTTGTTCCTTTTGAATTGTAAAAGCTCGTCTTGCATAGCAGAAATCCAGAAGGTATCACGTAGAGCTTCAAACGCTTTCTTTGGCTCTAAGGAACTAAGGAAGCTTGAAAACATGCAGAAGTTGGTAGATGCGGATCTTGTCGTGACACCGGTTTGTACGTCACCTATCACGTTGTCCAGGGGATGATCTTTAGTCCAACGATGTGTGCTTGGTAAGGCTTCAACTATTTGTTGCGTATTTGACGCATCTTTGTCCTCATGCACTGCAGGTTGCTCCATAGATGTACTCGGGACATCTTGTACTGGTGTTTCTGATACTGAAGCTTCTGGACTAGCAGTTGAAGTGCTCGGGACTTCCTTTTCAGAAGAGATATCTGTAGAGACAGATTCAGCATTAGTAGAGTCAGAAACTAACTGTGTAGTCGTACCTGATGGAGATGAAGTTTCAGTGACTTCTTCGGAAGGTCCAGACATGTCTTCAGAAGTGATAGGGACATCCGAGCTTGTTATTGATGTGTATATGCCTTTATCAAAGTCTGCACATATATCATCAAAGGCATCAATAAACAATAAATCTAACTCAGATGAAGTAGAGTTAGAGTTTGAAGAAGTGGATCCTTTAATAGCTGGTTCTATTCTGGATTGAATAGAAGCTTTGTCCTTACGACCGAGTTCTGAACTGTTGTGTCCAGAAGTCCTCGTAGAATTCTCATCAAAGGAGATATTCATGCTCTCAACAACCGTCTTAGTTCGAATAATGTAAATTTGATAAGATTTGGATGTTAGAGAGTATCCAACTAGATATCCTTCATCCGCTTTCTTATCAAATTTTGATAATCCTTGACGCTCTCTAAGAAGATAACACCTTCAACCAAAGACACGAAGATATTTGATATTAGGTGTACGATTGTTGATTAACTCATATGCTGTTTTATTAAAGCGCTTGACCACAATGGTACGGTTCTGAGTAAAACATGTTGTTACGACGGCCTCGGCTCAAAGGTACATGGGTAGATCTGAATATGCAAGCATAGTACGAGCTGCTTCAACAAGCGTGTGATTCTTCCGTTCAACAATGTCGTTTTGCTGTAGAGTGTAGGCTGCGGAGAAGTTGTGTGAAATCCCCACAGAAGTAAGATAACTCTTCAGGGTGTCATTCTTGAACTCCGTGCCATTATCACTGTGAATGGTTCGAACTGGCAATTGAAGACGTACTTGGATGCGCTTGATAAAAGCGATGATCAATTCTGGTGCATCTGACTTGTTGTGAAGAAACTCGAGCCATGTATACCTTGAGTAGTCATCTATCATTACCAACATGTATTTCTTTCCGTTGATAGATGCGGTTCGCATTGGTCCACAAAGGTCCATATGAAGGAGTTCTAGTGCAGATGAGGTTGATGATTCAGATTTGGACTTGAATGAGCTACGTTTCATTTTGCCCAACTCACATGCGGAACAGAGTGAGTCTTTTTCGAACTTCATTTCTGGTAGACCTTTGACCAAACCTTGTCTTTGTAGCTTCGCTATAGATCGTAAATTCTGATGAGACAAGCGTCGATGCCACGTCCACGATTGTGCTTTAGAAGCTTTGGCTAGTAGACATACTGGACGTGTGGCAGACAGTGTAGGAAAATCTACATAGTATAGATTTCCATGGCGCTCAGCTTTGAAGACTTCGTAACCATCGAGATCCTCTAGATAGCAATGAGTGGTTGTGAAGCGGACTTGATATTTCATGTCACAAAAGCGACTGGTACTAAACAGATTGTGATCAAGTCCTTCAACATATAACACTTTTTGAATCTTCACAACACCGTTATCGAGCATTCCATATCCTCTGACGTGACCTTCGGCTTCAGAATTGGCAAATCTAACTGCTCCGGCAGACTCCTCCACATAGTTATGCAAGAGGTGCTTGAATCCTGTCATGTGGCGTGAACATCCGGAATCTATTACCCACAATAGACAGGCTTGCAAAAGAGACAATTAGTTTTGCTTAGGCACCCATATCAGGATGGGTCCTTCGCGGTTAGCATCAAGCAACTCAGGAATATCATCTGGTTTAACTTTCACTCTTCATTCATAACGGGGTTTTGGAACCCATTTCCAAACCATCTTAACATTCACTTCCTGAAAGTGCTTTTTAGAAGAAGGATTGGCAACCTTAGCTTGAAACACGTTGGGTTGTGAAGAAGAATTAGAATTAGAATTAGGATTCAGTTTAGCTTTTCTCTTACACTATTTGGACTGTGGAGGTGAGTAGTATTTGAATGAGTTATCCCAACAGTGTTTACAATATAGATTCTTTCGAGCAAAATTCATAAACTTAGATTTATCAGAACAAACCTTACATTCTTGCTCATTAAAAGAATTACTTTTCAAAATAACACTGTCTGAAGTACAACCATTTGAAGCAAAAGTTTCACTAGATAACCTATCATTCTTATTCAAACTACTATCTATATTCTTCTTACTCCTCCCAACTCCATTTCCTTTTATATCTGAAACAGAAATAGGAACCTTGTTAGTCACTAACTTAGAAGGTGGTTCTTTTCTAGTGCTCTTTGAAGTCTCA
Source organism: Arctium minus (assembly GCA_954870635.1). Classification (NCBI taxonomy): domain Eukaryota; kingdom Viridiplantae; phylum Streptophyta; class Magnoliopsida; order Asterales; family Asteraceae; genus Arctium; species Arctium minus. The sequence continues at coordinate 42,949,708 of OX941089.1, read as the reverse complement.
CCCTTTTCAAAAATACTCGGTGGATATTCAGGACAATCAGAGTAAACAACTGAAGGTTTTGCAGGAGCATCAAATTCTGGATTGGTTCTTACCTTCCAGCTTGTATCATTGAACATCTGTTTATCACTTGAAGTATTTTTAAACAAAGTAATTTTCAAATCATTGATCTCAGTGCAATGCTCTTGATTTACTTGTAAATACTTTTCAATTTTATGTTTGAGATCAAAGTTTTCATCTTCAACCTCATCAAGAGACTGTTGCAACATATCAAGTTGCTTCATCAATTCAGATGTATTATCATTCACAGAATTTGACCCTTTTAAATCAGATATAGGATCAGTGACTGAAGCATTCATCATTTCAGAGAATATCTCTTCAGTCATGGACTCAATAAACTCCGTTTTATCATTTTGAACACAAGATTCATTCGTGATAGCAGTTTCTTCTTCAACCTCTTATACAAGTAAAGGTTTAGAAGCAATGGGATTTGAGACTAATGGTGTAGTAAATGGATCAACATCCGATTCATACTCATCAGATTTGCATGCAGTCTAAGGTGGAACTGTGTTGGTGCTTACTGATTCTTTGGAAGGTGTGGTAAATAGTGATTCAAATTCAGTAAATTCGATCTTTCAAGTCTCATAGCTTTTATTCAAATCACCATATGTAAAACCAACTGATTTAAAAAGATTTTGAGAATCGGTGTCACCAGACTTGTTCTTTCCCATTTCTTCTCGACCTTTGGTCTCTTTAGAAGGTTTAGGAGAGCTTGCTTCAACAAAAGTTGCACGAATGTCAGGAATGGGTCTGATTGCGGAGCCAAATTTATCAAAGTTATATAGGTGCTCCGGTGCCTTTTTCAAAATTTCATTAGTTGGCACACCCAAACCTGGTTTTAGTTTATAAAACCTTTCGTCTTGGAGTTTATTGGTCAACAGATTTAATGTTTGCTCAGTCTGATCTCGTTTCATATTAATATCTTCCAGTTGCTTGATTTTGGTGAAAGATTCATTTCTTTCTTTATAACAAACTTCAAATTTGATTTGAAACTCACCCTTTTCAGCATTAAGATTCACAAGATCTGTTTCTAAACCAGATATTTTTTCTTTTAAAAACGCTTTTTCAGCTTTTAAATCATCCTTTTCCTTTTCTTTTTCTTCCACAACAACTTTTAATATAGCATTTTCATCACGAAAGCTTAAGACAGATTGATGTGCAGAGCTAAGTTTACCTTTTAGTAAAGCAAATTCATCTTTCATACCATGTATTTGGGCCATTAAAGATTCAATAAGTTCAGAATTGTCACTTACCTCAGAGTTTGCATCTTCAGATTGTGCCTCATAATCTTCATCGTCACCATCCAGCTTTGCCATATAAGATACTTGGGTGAAGTGCGCTTGCTCCTCGTCATCGGAACTTTGGAACAGCCAGTTTTCTTCTTCAGCCATCAGCACTTTTCCTTCTTCAGCTTTCTTGGCAATAAGTGACTTTCTTGCATAAGACAATGAGTTCTTTACCTTCTTGAACTTGCAGTCTCTTGGGAAATGCCCAAATTTGCCACAGTTGTAGCATCTTCCTGGATCATCCTTTCGTTCTTCTCGTTTCTCCTCTCTCTTTCCTTCTCTTCTATCTTCCTTCCTGTCTTCTCGTCCTTCCTCTCTTCTTCTATGCCTCGGCTTGTATCGCATCTCAGACTTCTCTTTCTTGTATCCATCATACTTTGGATTTGAATAGAATCTCTTTTTTCCAAAGGTCTTCTTGAATCGTCGCGTAATTAGAGCCAAGTCCTCAGAGAACTTCTGAATATCTGGATCAGAATCAATCTCCAATTCTTCATCACTTGAAGCAGAGTCAGAGTTAGTAACTTCGGTAACTAGAGCTGTAGACACCTTTTTCTTTGACCTTGCAGAGGATACAGAGCCTTTGCCGTCTATGAGAGCCACAGAATCCTTCAGATTATTAGACTCGTTATTGATAGATCTCACCTCATCCTCATGTTGAGCAAGAGTACAGAAGATATCAGTGACATTTTTTTGAGCCATATTCTTGGACATCTGGAGATTGATGGCAAAGTTCTTCCACTCTGAATTCATATTCTTGATGAACTTGTAATTTATCTCAGAAGCAGATTTAGCGATATTGTTCCTCCGCAAGTCATTGAGAATGATGTTATACCTGTTGTAGGTATCTAGTAGTAGCTCTCCTTCTTTTGCATGAAATCCCTCGTAAGCATTTATGAATAGATTCTGCTTAGCTTGGATAGAGGCTTCACTTCCTTCAAACTGTCTTGCTAGTTCGTCCCATATTGCTTTAGCAGTGCACTGACTGTCTACACGATTGTAGATGTCGTTTGGGATTGCCATTGTCAGATAGATTAGAGTCTCTTCTTCTTTCTTATACTGTTCTTTCTGCTTTTCATTGAAGAACTGATAAGGTTTAGGAACCTCTCTGTCATGGATTTCTGGAGAGGTTTTTGTTGCAGCTTGACCCTTTACTGTGATCATTGGAGTTTGTGGACCATCAATGATTGCTTTCATGAATTCTCTGTTCTTGTGATTCAGAAAGTGGATCATTCTGGTCTTCCATTGCTGAAACTCATTAGCCATGAGGACAGGAGGTTTGACCTGAGAGCCCATTGAGAGAAGTTGGTTCGACATCTTAGTTGTACCACTTGTTAGTAATTAAACTTATCTCTACCAAGACAACCAACTAGATGAGATCGTTAGAATCAAGATAAAACCACACTCAAAAAATTTCAGTAAATAAATTTCCAAAAAATAATTAAGTGCAGAATTTGCACAGTATAAAACACAAAGAAATAATACTGAAGAATGAAATTAGGAAAACTTTGATCAAGCACAAAACTTTTGTCCCCCTTCGCAGACTTAGCACGTGGGTCGCGCAAAGTGAAGGTTTTGCGTGACACTTGGGTTGCGCAAAGCAGACGTTTGCGGGTCTAATGGGTTGCGCAAAGTGAAGGTTCGCGTATCAATTGGGTTGCGCAAACTGAGATTCGACCGGAAAGATGTAAAGACCGGTATTTTGTTCGACCGGGAGCTTGCTTCAACCGGTAAGTGATAGGACCGATACAATGCTTTGACTGGTATTGGTCTTCGACAGATACAAAGGTATGGGCCGATATAACTATTCAACCGATATTCTATTTGACCGATAAACTATATTCGACCGGTATACTTTTAAAGGTCTCGACCGGTAATGGACTAGACCGATATGGTGAACTCGACCGGTAGTGTGATAGACAGGTATAGGCTTTGACCGATAGATGATATGGACCGATAATCTATGTTCAACTGATAAGGTGCTATGACCGGTATAGTGTTCGACCTATATGGTGCTTTGATCGGTATAGTGTTCGACCGATATGTTCTTAATTCAACCCAGATTGTCGATAAGCAGCCCAGAAAATCAACCCAGAAATCAAACACGAACTCAAAATCAAATGCAAAAATCTGGCTATTGCACTCAGAAACATGTATCGAACACAACCCAATCAATAGCAAAGATTAAAATCAACTTTCATGCATTCAATTTAAAGAACACAGTGTCGATATTCATGCAAACCCAGAAAACACAAAATCAATAAATTCAATCACTTGATTCTTTTTAATGCAATTAATCAATCAGATAGCATTCAGAAGCATGAACCTCAACTAATCAGATCAACTTTAAACCAATAAACACCTTAATTCATGAACTCAGATGAACAGAAAAAAAATTCGATGAACAATAATCGAATGAACAGTAACTTTCAATGAATAGTAACTTCAAAAAAAAATTGATTCTTTTGGCTCTGATACCACTTGTTATCCCAGTTTAATCTAGTTGATTAACAATCACAGAACAAAATAATATATCAAGAGATAATAAGATCAGAATAACATACCAATCCCTTGAATAATCAATGAAAACCTTGTGTGTTCTTGATACCTTGAATACAGAGAATAAATGTACGGCCTCCTCTCTACAAATTATGATTATGAAATTATGAGAGGTTTTCCTAAAAACTAATTAACTAAAACTATTTATACTTAGGCTTTTAAGGCCTAATGGGCTTGGGCCCAATAGCTAATAAACTATTAACTTATTACAACTTAAACCCTCTAACTTTAACTATCAAATAAATACAGTTTAGACCCTCTAATTTAACTTTAATCTTGAATACAATTTATGATCCAACACCGTTTGTATTTTGGCGGTCACAAAGGGTATTTATAGGTGGAGGGTTTTAGTTAGAAGCAGTACTAAGTACCCTAGCAGTATTAACCAACTATATTAGCAGTAGTAACACATACCGGCAGTACTAACACAGACTAGCAGTATTAACACAAACTAGCAGTATTAACACCTACCAGTAGTAGTAACATTGATTAGCAGTATAAATAAAGCAAGCAGTAGTAACTTTGCACTGGCAGTATAAACTACCTAGCAGTAGTAACCATACTTAACCCTTTTTGAACTGTTATCATGAGTAATATAGAGAGCAGTATTAACTGAACTAGAAGTACAGAGTATTCAATTTAAGTAATCTGAAACACTTAAACACACAAGGTTAGCAGCACCATGCACAATACAATATGAGAAAGTAGACAGTAATGAATCTATACAGAAAAGGTACATAAAGCAGATCAAAGGAGGCTTATTCAATGTTTATCATGCCCACACTTGTGACCAAGAATGTGAATCTACCCACATCAAAAGATTTGGTGAATAGATCATTAAATTGGTTACTTGTATGGACCTTCACAACCTGAATTAACTTCTTTTCATTACAATCTCTGATAAAGTGGTACCTGATTTATATATGCTTTGTTTTGGAGTGCTTGACTGGATTATTAACAATGCTAATAGCACTGTTATTGTCTATGAAGATTGGAGTGTGAAGAAAAGTCATACCATAGTCCATCATTTGATTCTGAATCCAGATTACTTGTGAACAGCAGCTTGCAGCAGCTATATACTCTGCTTCTGTTGTAGAGGTGGACACTATGGTTTGTTTCTTGCACTGCCATGACACTAGTCTTGCACCCAAAAACTGACATCCCCCTGAAGTTGACTTTCTATCCAAATTTGCACCACCCAAGTCACTGTCTGAATAAGCAAGTAGGTCAAATGGTGAGTCATGAGGATACCAAAGACCTAATCTAGGTTGGCCTTTGAGATATCTGAATATCCTCTTGACTGCTTGAAAGTGTGACTGCTTAAGCCTTACTTGAAATCTTGCACACACACAAACAGAAAACATGATATCTGGTCTTGAAGCAGTGAGATACATGAGGGAGCCAATCATGGATCTATAGTGATGAACATCCATATCCTCCTCCTCAAGATCTGCAGTGATCTGTTTGTGTGTCTCCATGGGTGTTCTTACAGGCTTTGAATCTGAAAATCCAAATTTGGTGAGAATATCCTGCACATACTTGGATTGGCTGATAAATATCCCATCTTTTTTCTGCTTAACTTGTAGCCCAAGGAAGAAAGTAAGTTCACCCACAGAACTCATCTTGAATCTCTTGTGCATCAATTCTTCAAAATCTCTGCACATTTGATCTTTTGTGGATCCAAAGATAATATCATCCACATAGATTTGCACTATAAGGATGTTCTCCTTCTTCTTCTGAATGAATAGAGTCTTGTCTATGATTCTGTTAGTGTATTATTGTATACAAGATTTAATAGGAAAAGTCAAGTAAAGTAAAGTCAACAAAGTCAATGTATGTTTAGTCAATATGAGATTACTTAGTCATTAAGCTTGTGGTTTTAATCCTTGGTATAAATACCATGTTGCCTTGTAAATCATTAGGCTAGTGGATTGTACTCAAGATTGTTAGATATATGACATGAACGTTTTTCTCTCTACTCTCTCTCTAGAATCTTGACATTGTTATATCTTGTTTAGAGATTGATTGCTTGAATTGATTGGGAAATTACAATAACAATTGGTATCAGAGCACACCAAACAAATTCAGAAAGATTTCTTCACCAAATCAGATTCAGATTCTTGAAAATTTCAAGAAAATTGTTATTTTCGAAAATGTTACTGTTTGAACTTGATTTTTCATGTTTTTGTAAAATTAAATCAAGAAATTGATTTGATTGTATACGTTTTATCATAAGGATCAACATTTGTTCTAATCACAATGTCAAATTCCAAGTCTAGATCAATCATTTTGATCAAATTGTTGATTTTTTGAAAAGTTGAAAACGAGCACTGTTTCTTGATTCAAATCGTTGATTTTTATGTTTTTAATGGAAATCGTGTTGATGGAAAAGTGTTATAATATGTTTTTCGAGCACACTGATGCATTTTGAGAATCAATTGCAGGTTTGAGAACGATTTGGAGTGATTTCGTGAACATATCTGTCAAAACGCGCAAGATCCAGAAAACGCGCAAGTTCATCATAAAACGCGCAAGCTTCATCGTTAGAACGCGCAAGCTTCATCGTTAGAACGCGCAAGCTTCATCGTTAGAACGCGCAAGTTGTTAAAACGCACAAGTCGCTAAAACGCGCAAGTTGAAGATTTGGTCTCAAACGCGCTAGTCGAAGTTAGCGAGTTTCTAAAACGCGCTAGTCGAAGTTAGGGAGTTTATAAAACGCACTAGTCGAAGTTAGCGAGTTTCTAAAACGCGCAAGTCAAAGTCAGCGAGTTCCGTACATCTGCGAGTTCATCTGCGAGTTTCTTAAACGCGCACGGTTCAGCCAACGAGTTTCTTCGAAACAGTGATCTGCGAGTTGTTTGACGTGCGAGTTTGTTTTGAAACAGTAATCTGCGAGTTCTTTGACGTGCGAGTTTCAAGACTTAGATTTTTTTTCGAAAATTAAATTTTTAGTCAACATTTCTGATTTGTTTGGGAATGATCATTTTTTTTCAAGCATTTCTTTCTAGAGAAAAATATGTCAGAAAAATTTTCTCTCTGGGCGCTGCCCCCATACCCCCGCAAGGGCGTTGCCCCTTGACCCCATCCGCTAACCGGGTAGCGGAACCCCCCTGCTAAGTCTGCGGAGGGGGACATATTGTGTTAGTGATCATAATTTTCTGATTTTTGACGATCATTTTTTTAAGCTAACATTCTGACAAGATGCCTGTTACAGACGAGAGAGGAAATACTGTTTTATCTGCAAGAGATATGGCTGTTTTGTACATGTCGGAAATACCAAAGATGGAAGCTGAATTAGACAAGCTGAAAAATCAGAATTCAAAGCTTCTAAATCAAATTCAGGAGTTCAAATCTAAATTGTCAAATTCTGATAAAACTCCTGATTGTATAAAATGTGCTAATCTTGATAAATCTGATTTTGCAGGTATCATCAAAGCAAGTGAGAATGAAATTGAAATAAAAGAAAAAATCATTGGGGTAAAAGAGAAAATAATTTTACAAAAAGAGAGAAAGATTTTAAATCTTCAAAGCCAACTGAAGACGACTGAACGGAAGTCATCTGAGCTGAAAGATGAATCAGTCAAGCTTCAAAACAAGTTAAAGGCTTTTGAAGATCAGATATCTGCTTTGGAGAAGAAAAATGCTGAACTGCAAACAAGTCTCCAAGCAGAAAAAGAAAAAACAAATGTGAAGACATCTTCAACTCAACAATCATCTGAGAATTCTAAGAAAACTGACCAAGAGAAGAAAAATCTTGAGCTTAGATGCATTAAACTTTCAAAGCAAGTGTCTGATTTTGAAAAAGTTTTAATCACAGAAAGAGACACATTTGCTAAAGAAAGAAAAGTTCTTGAAGATAAAAACATTGAACTTCCCAAGCAGATTTCTACTTTACAAGACTTGCTTGAAAAAGAAAGAAATATTTTCAAAGAAAAGAAGCAGTCTTTTGAGCAAGAAAATAAATTATTTGAAAAGAAAAATGCTGGCATTTTCAATGAAATTTCTGATAAATCCAAGAACTTACAAAAAGATTTTGAGCAAGAACGTTCATATTTTGAATCTGAAATATCAAAGCTCATGTCTAAGATCTCTGTTCTATCATCAGATATTCTAAAAGAACAGCTGGCTAGATCTGATTTGAAAAAGAAGTTTGACACAATTACTTCTGAAAGAAACATTTTAGCTACAAACATGAAAGACTTAGAAGCTGCAAACGTCAATTTATCAGACAAGATTTCAGTTGATGTGATTAATCAATCACCTGTTGATCTTTCAACAGAATCAGTCTGTTCTTTCAAAACAGCTTCAAGTTCTATTCATGACAAAAATGTTTTCAAAAAGAAAAGTGTTAAACCAATCATCGTCAAATCAAGTCAGATCAGACCATCAAATCTATTTTATGATAAATCTGTTGATGGTTCAGCGAGCTATTATATCAAATCTCTTGGAAAGCAATCAAACAAAAGTCAGATGGTCTGGAGAGTGAAGAGTTCTTCAGATGATGAGAAAATGAAGGATAAAGCATTCAAATCCTCAACAAATGCCAAAAAGAACAGTGTGTATAAAGGTAAATCTTTTGGTAATTCTGATATATATTACTCGACTAATCATTTGATCAGGATTGCTCAAAAGAAGATCTGTTGTTCTTATTGTGGAGAGAATGACTTCGTTCAAAAAGAATCTGCTCATAACTGGTACGGATCTTACAGAATTACTTCTCATAATTCTGGATTTAAAAGATATACATCTAATGAGAAGTGGATTCCTAAATCTAACATATCAGGACCCAAATACCAGTGGGTACCAAAACCTGTTAAATCTGTTTTGCAGGTACCACCGGTCTAGGGGGAGCAGGAATGATGGTTTTTGAACAAAACAGTTCAAAACCCGGTCGTTAATGTTAAAAAAAAAATTTGACTTCTAAGTACTACAACTTAGAACTCGGACTTTAATGTCAAAGACAATTGCTTCTAAACACTTCAGTTTAGAACCCGGACTTTAATGTCATTGTGGCTTCTGATCACATGACAGATCAGGACCCGTTCTTTAATGTTCAGATAAGGATATTATGCAAAATATCCAGGGGGAGCTTATCTGATCTAAATCATTCTATAATGATTTGAGGGGGAGCTTAAAGGTAAGTATCTTCTGATCTAGATCTTTGATTGTTTGGAAGAAGAACAACTTTCAAGCATGAAAAACAATTTCTTAAATGTTCAAACCACTTCTCTATTCTCAAAAGATTCTATGAATTTAGAAGTGTGATTTTAAATGTTTTTCATAATTGAGCTTCAATGTTTAACTGACCGTGTGTTTCCAAAGATAAATACTCGTGTATTATCTTGTCCATATACTGTAAAGTATTCACACACACAGGTTCAGCACTTCATTTGAAATTGTTATTACCATGTCTCATAACGAACAATTTTTTTAAATGGTAATACTCCCGTTTGCTTTCAAATGTTGTTGAGCATCAATCATCATTTCTAATCTTGTGTGTTCATTGCAAAATTGTTTATATTCGTTCATATAAACAAAATATCCAATTCTTTGATACCCTAAACCATTTTATTTGATCTGATTGATACATTGTCAAATTCTCAAAACAATTCTCTTGATTTCATTTCATTCATTCAATATCTTTGTTTTGAGAAATCTTCAAAGTTCAAATGCTCAAATTTCATTCATATTTTTCATGAGCATACATTTTGACAATGTCATCATACATTTTTGAGCTTAACTGTTAAAGTTAAACTGTTGAACAACCATTCTTTTAGGACAACTTACATGGGATTCGTGTGAGAATTTATAAGAACTTCCATGGATGAGGGGTGAGGGGTCAACCAGGAAGTAATCCTTGAGTGATTGAGGGGTGAGGGGTCAAAATCAAAGAGTGGGGGAGATAACTCATCCGATTGAGTTTTTCTCATTGTGTGGAGCGGAAAAATGTAAATGAGAGTTTGGTTAGAAGTGAGAAAAATGTTAAAAAGAAAGAGGGTGTGAGAACAGAGTTAAAAGAATATCAGAACTCTGCACCAACCACTTTCTGAGCCGGGCAGCCACATTTCTGATTGGTTCACATTCTTTGGTGACCATCATTGAAACAGGCAGTGAGCCCATGCCAACTCTTGCAATTACCCCACCAGCCACTCATTTCTTTCCCGACAAAGAAATGTTTCAATTTTCTTTGGGGACGCAACATATCTTCTATCTAGTCTTCACTCGGAAGATTCAGATATTGAAAAAGAAGGAAAGTTGCCCCACCTTCACACCTCTTTCATGCACATTGAGTCCGTGTAATACTTGTTGTTGTCTCAACAGTTTACACAATTTGAGCCTTATGAAACACAATCATTGTGCTAAATTCTTTCATAACACAAGCACGAGCACACAGAAAATTTGTTTTTCTGTCAGAACATTCATAGAATTACCTTGTGTTTTTCAATGATTGAATGAAAGTCCTGGGGAGTCATCATCAAACCAACTCCTTAAATTGTACATTCGTTGTACACAGTAACTCCGTGTTACTGACAGGCACTTCTAACTGTTTCATTTGTTGAATCAGGGTTACCAAGTTCATTATATCTGAATTTAAAAAGATTCGGGTATATACAGTTCATGATTCAGTTCAGATCAAAAGGAGGAGAATGTATTTTCAAGGGGGAGAATCAAAGATTATGTTGAAATTGAAGATGTTTTGATGATTATGACGCTCACATTCATCAAAAAGGGGGAGATATCTACAAAGATCAATTTCAAAGACAAATGGTGAAGATAATCCAGAAGAGATAATTCTGAAAGTTCAAGAAGAGATAATTCTGAAAGTTCAAGACAATTCAGATGCTTACTATGTTTCAGAAACAGATTCTGAAGATGATTTCTGAAGAAAGATGATTCGAGAAAGTTCGTTTTTCTGAAGACGATTCAGAGATTACAGAAATGAAGATACAAAGATCAGAGATTCCTCAAAGCAGTTTCAAAGCTCAAAGTTTTAAATTTTAAAAGATTTCAAGACTTTAAAGGTTTTGTTTTTGAAGACTTGTTGACTTTCCGAGTTGTAAAGTGCAAAAGACTTTTCAAGATTCTTCAACGACTTCAGAAACAGCTTCAAAGTTCAAGACTGTCAGAGACAAAAGATTGAAGAATCAAGTGCTGAAGACTTATGTCAAATTTTTATTAAATCTTGAATACAAAGGGGGAGATTGTTAGTGTATTATTGTATACAAGATTTAATAGGAAAAGTCAAGTAAAGTAAAGTCAACAAAGTCAATGTATGTTTAGTCAATATGAGATTACTTAGTCATTAAGCTTGTGGTTTTAATCCTTGGTATAAATACCATGTTGCCTTGTAAATCATTAGGCTAGTGGATTGTACTCAAGATTGTTAGATATATGACATGAACGTGTTTCTCTCTACTCTCTCTCTAGAATCTTGACATTGTTATATCTTGTTTAGAGATTGATTGCTTGAATTGATTGGGAAATTACAATAACAGATTCCTCTTTGAAAACCATTTTCCAAGAGATAGGTAGACAAAGTGTCATACCATGCCCTTGGTGCTTAATGTAGCCCATAGAGTGCCTTCTTCAATTTGTATACTCTGTCAGGATAATTTGGATTCTCAAACCCTGGAGGCTGATAGACATACACTTCTTATTCAATTCTCCCATACAGGAAAGCACTCTTTACATCCATCTGGTAGACCCTGAACTTCATGAAAGAAAAAAAAAGAATAGCCTGATTGCCTCAATCCTGGCCACTGGTGCAAATACCTCTTCATAATCAATTCCCTCTTCTTGAGTATACCCTTGTGCCACTAATCTGTCCTTGTTCTTTATTACTATTCCTCTCTCATCTTTCTTGTTCCTGAAGATCCATTTAGTGCCTATAGCTCTGTGTCCTTTAGGAAGGTCAACCAAATCCCATACATCCTGCAACACAAACTGCAGTAGCTCCTCTTGCATTGCTTCTATCCAGCTTGGATCCTTCATTGCATCATATGCCTTTTTGGGTTCAACCTGAGATAGAAAGCAAGAAAGTAAACCTGATTGTATATCTTTCAATCCTCCCAACTTACTTTGATTCCTTGTGATTATAGGTGAATTGATGTCACCAATCACCAATTGAGGAGGATGATTTTTCTGAACTCTTGTTTGATGAACAGCCTCTTCATTAATATTTGTTTCCAGATTAGAGTCATTCTTTTCAGGAGTGCGGCCACCAAAAACTGAAGAGTTGTCATCATCTGTGTCATCTTCTTCCGAACATGGTATCTCAGGACTTTTGATTCCTGAATCTGAGTATTGATCTTCCTTTTCACCTCTGTCCTCTTCATTCTGAGCTGGTTCAGTGTCCTTTGATTTTAAAGTATCTTTCTTATCTTGGTCACAGAATTCAACAGGATCAGCAGTAGGTGTTGGGAACAGCACAAACTCTTGTCTTTGTACTTGTACATTTTCTGTCCCTGTTCCTGCATTATGCTCATTACTAAAACCCAAAGAATTAGTCAGTGAATCAATGTCAAATAGCCAATCAGGATCTGAACCAAGTTGATTTGGTGTGTTCTCATTGCATTTGACATTGTCACTTTCCTCAATAATCGTAGAAGAGGTGTTGAAAACTCTGTAGGCCTTACTTTGAGATGAATATCCAATAAGAAACCCATCCTCAACTTTGCTATCCAACTTGCCTAGGTGAGTTTTGGTATTGAGAATTGTGCAAGGACACCCAAATGGTTTGAAAAATCCAATAAAAGGTTTCTTCTTTTTAAAAAGCTCATAAGGTGTCTTGTCTTGAGATTTCACTACTAGAACTCTGTTTTGAACATAGCAGGCAGTATTAACTGCTTCTGCCCAAAAAGTGATTGGAAGTTTTGAGTCTATCAACAGAGATCTAGCAGATTCTATCAGAGTCCTATTTCTCCTTTCAACAACACCATTCTGTTGAGGAGTCCTAGGAGCACTGTATTGTCTCTCAATGCCTTTTTCCTCATAGAAGTTGTTTAGGTCATTGTTTTTAAATTCAGTTCCATTATCAGACCTGATGACTTTAACTCTTAGATTTGTTTGGTTTTCAACTCTAAGAACAAAGGATTTGATCAGTTCACTTGTCTCATCCTTAGTCCTCAGAAAATAGACCCAAGTGAATATAGAGAAATCATCAACAATAACCAAGCAATAAGATTTCTTTCCAATACTCATCACATTTGTAGGACCAAACAGATCCATATGCAGTAAATTAAGAGGTGAAGAGATTGTGTTTATCTCTTTGGACTTATGAGAAGTTTTGTGTTGTTTGCCTTTAAGACATGCAACACAATGATCATCACATGAAAATACCTTTTGTGGCAAACCTCTTACAAGGTTGTTTTTCACAAGTTTGTTCATTGTTTTAAAGTTCATGTGACACATCCTTCTGTGCCAAAGAGATGATTCATCCAAAGAAGCTTTTGAAAATAAACAATTTAAAGATGAATCAGAAGCTACACTCTCCAAGTCTAAGCAGTAAACATTGTCCTTTCTAGGAATTCTAAGTAGTATCATACTTTCATCAACTACCTTGAACCCTGAAGCAAGGATAATACATTCAGTATCATTGAATAATATGCTATGTTTCTTGTCACAAATCTGTGATACACTTAACAGGTTGTATCTCAATTGCTCGACATAGTATACATCCTCAAAGATCATCTTACCTTTTGACACATTACCTTTTCCACTTATCTTTCCACCTGCTGGATTATCACCAAAAGCAACATGTCCTCCATCAATTATTTTTGAAGTTTTGAAGGCAGGCCATGTTACCTGTCATGTGCCTGGAACAACCACTATCAACATGCCAAATGCTCCTTCCTTTGAGTTGTTGGTTGCCCTGCACATATAATAAAGCAGTTAGTTTTTAATAGGAACCCAAGCCAAAGTGGTCTTGGGTTTCCCATTCTCATCAACATATTCATATTCAGACTTGATGAGATTATCAAACTGAGGAATCTTATTGCTTGAATACTTTGTCAGAAGAATGGGTCTGTCACTGGAAGCAGTACTAACATCATTAGCAGTACTAATTGGATTAGCAGTACTAACTTTGTTAGCAGTGTTAACTGGTTTAGTAGTAGTATTGCTTGCTGCAGCACTATTTCTGTCAGCAGTACTATTTGAAGTAGCAGTACTAACAGATTTCTTTACTTTTGGAACCCAAACCTAGACAAAGTTGTTTGTTTTCTTTTTCTTTAAGTTACTCCTTGGCTTATTTGGAGTATTTTTCTTTGAATTAGCAAACTTATTCTGAGCATGAGATTGTATAGGTGCCCTCCTCACATTCTCAGCCATATGATTCCTTATTTGCTTCCTATAACCAACAGGATTTTGTATATTTCTTTGAAAAGTGATCCTCTGGTTAATAGGATTGAAATAATAGTGTTTGGCCAGATGATTTAACTTGCCACAGATAAAACAAGGATTTGGTCTGTTAATTTTTCTTAGATCAATTCCTTGTTTTAAAGCCCACTGATTATTTCTGTTTCTTTGATTTCCCCTTGTTTTATCATGTTGTTGGGGTTGATTCTATTTACAAGTACAGGTATTAACAATAGTGGTTTGCATGTAATGGACTCCTTGTACCTTTCCCTTCCCTCTCTTAGAACTTTCAGCCTTCTCACTCTTTACAAAAGGTTTACCCCCCCCCCCCCTTCATTAGTAAGGATATGATTTTCTAAAGGGATTTCTTTGAAGTCATCCTTATTCTTACCCTTAGTGGTCTCTTCTTCAGCCTCTTCCTCAATCACTACACTGTCAAGAGGATCTACATCTGTGGCTCCTGCAGGTAAGTCTATTTTCTCTTGTCTTTCTAAGAGGTCTGAAGTGGGAGGGATATAGTTATTGTTATAGGGTGGAGGGGTACTATTGTATCCTAAACCTCTTTTCAGGTTGTCATGGACTTGAGTTTTTAGAAGTGAGTCCATTGCTTTAGAGGCATTGGAAAACATCTCAATGTCTAGCTTGGCTTTCTCAAAATCACTCTTTTTCTTCTCACATTCCTCTTCAAACTTTTTAAGCTTAATTTCTAACTGATTCTTTTCCCACTTCCAGTAGTTAGTATCATATGTGTGTTGAAGTTCATTGGCTTTGTATGCCTTAATCTTTTCTTCCAAATTCTCCACAATCACAACATACTCTCTTCTATCTTTCTCTAACCTTTTTAGGTCATCACACATGCTTTGATTGTGATCCCTGTATTTTTTAACAGTTTCTATGCAAGATTTTGAGCAAAGGTTAGATTTTACCTCTGTGGGAATATCAGTGCTTGCTGACTCTGAAACTTTAGCCATTAAAGCTTGATTCTGAACTACTTCTTCTGCTTGGTCACTCCAATCAAATCCCATTCCTTCTTGGGAAACAAGAGCTTGAGAAGAGTTCCTGTTGTTGAAGCTAGTGGACTGTGATGGTTGATGGTTGCTAGTATGTTGTTGAGGCATTCCACTTCTGCATTCTCTTGCAAAGTTCCCCAGCTTGTGACACTTGTAACATTCAACCTTGGATCTATCAAATCCAACCCCATCTTCTCTTTTCTGAGCAACGTTATTCCTTCCAGTCCTTTTGATGAATCTTTTTACACTCATTGTGAGCATAGCCATCTGCCACTTGATATCCATCTCTTCCAGATCATCAACATTTATCTGTTCTAAGTCATCATTAATTAGAGTGGAATTAGCATGACTGGCTAGAAAAGCTTCTAAAACTGAGTCATTAGATCCATCTTGCTTTGATCCATGGGCAGCACTAACTGATTCTGTATTAGCAGTAAAATCAGTAGAAAATGATAAAAGAGCAGCATTGTATGAGTATCCAGAGGGCCTCTTCTTTGCTTCTACCTCTGCTTCAAACACCCTAAGGTCATTATAGAGGTCATCCAGTTCCTTGTCCTCCAGTTGGTCATTCTGTCTGAAGGAGACAGTGTACATAGTCCATTCATCACCAAGAGATCTTAGAAATTTTCTGTTGACATCATCTTGATCTATCTGGACACCAACAGTAGTCAATTCACCAATTAACTTATTAAATCTATCAAAAGTTTGAGTCATGGACTCATTCTTTGTAGACATGAAGTTTTCATATTGCTGCTTCAGGATGGCCTTCTGATTTCTCTTGGTACTTTTGGTACCAGAAAATCTTTTCTCCAGTGTATTCCATAGAATTTGTGCATCAGAACAGTTGCAGAATTGATGTTGGTAATCATTACGAATAGCCAAGAGCAAAGTGCTCAAGGCTTTCATCTCTGTCTGCCTCATCTTTCTTTCTCCATCAGTCTTTGGTGGAGGTCTCTTGCCTTCTGCATCCATCTTTTCTCCATCTGATGGACCATTCTCAATGATGTCCCACATTGAGAAGTCTGTGAGAAGAATGTACTGCCTGATTCTGATCTTCCACATGTCAAACTCATTAGGTTTGAGCATGGTAACCTTTGATACCAAAACGCTATCGCTTGAACTGTCCATGATTATAGGTTTCTGAGTTTTCTAGCTCTGATTCCACTTGTCAAGATCGAAAATTCTAAACAAGAATTTAATTAACACAATCAGAAACAATGTTAAAGAAGTTGCGGAATAACACTTTAACAATTAATCAAAACACAGAATATGAACTCAAATCATAAGTTTATATTGCATAAAACTTAATGATTACAAACTCAACCTCAATCTGTTGAACAGGCTCAACAGACGTTCTAAACTTCTCTAAAGAATGGATTTCTAAGAATATTGAGGTTAATTCTCTCTAAACATATATTCGTATGAATAAGACTATAAAAAAAAACTATATTAAACTATCAAAGACTTCTAGACTATATATACAGAACTGATTACAAGATAATTACAAAAGAAATATTGATCTTTAGCATCCATTCCATAATTATCTTCATCATTATCTTCAACTCCTAGTCTTTCGCATCAATCCATCTCTATCTTCAGAAGCAGCATTAACTCATAGCAGTATTAACTTTGTCCCTAGAAGTACTAACCATGCTTGCAGTATTAATCTCTTATGGCAGTAGTAATTTCCAAGCAGTATTAACTACTAGCAGTACTAATATTGCATAGCAGTATTAACATGCTAAGCAGTAGTAATCTTTCTTCACCTAGCAGTACTAACCAGACTTGGTTATTTCTGACCCAACACGTAGACAATGATCTGCAAGTTATGTCCTTGGTAGATTTCAAAAACGACTGAACAACGAACAAGGAAGCTTGCGTCAAGTTTGTTGAATCTTGCGAGTTCTTCAGATGAACTAGCGAGTTCTTCAAATCTTGCGACAAGTCAAGTTTTAAACACAAAATCAGTCACAAATTCTTCAAAAATCAACCAATTATCACCAAAATCTAAGGATTTTCTTAGGATGTGAATCTGAACACCTTTGTAGCACAAACTTTCACACTATAATCACTGAAATGTCATCTTCGATCTGATCACAGAGTTTAACAACTTCGAAGCAAAAAACTTACAAATATTCAAAATTGAACTAATCTGCCATGAAATAGCTAATGTGATCTAAACAAGAAATGATCTACAACACTATACGAATACAATTCAATCAAATTCCAATCCAAATGACTCAAAAACAAGCAAATTCAAATCCAACACAGTGCGACTTTGAACAGTAACTTGCGACATCTCTCAAATCTTCAAATTTCAACCATTTTTCTGAAATCTTTATTTGCTCTGATACCAATTCTTGTTCCATTTATCAAGTTCAATCAGATTAATCACAAGATCAAGGTATAGAAATCATGCTTATTGATTTTCAATGGATTACAATGATTTCTCTCTCTAAACTCTCTCTCTAGAGCCATATATCTATTTCTCTCACAAATGAATCTCTCTATAACAAGTGTTACACAATCCCCACGACTACTAAGGAAATACAAACTATTTATACTTAATCAACTATGTTGACTTTACATCTCAATACAAACACAACTAATACAAAGTTTACAAGACTTCACATTTTAGATCCCTTTAATCTTGAACACAACATTTAGGCTCAATAGAAGGACTAAGCAAAAAACGGATTGGAAGTTGTGGCTAATGATGCCATCGAACTATCTCTAAATGAAATCAGTGAAAGCTCGTGTTTAGGTCGGGTTTGTGTGAAGTAGTTGCTCGGTTGGACAGTGGTGGCGCCACCTAGCTGCTGCAGTTTGGCTACGGTCATGGCAATGTAGTTTTGGCCTGTAGGTTTGTTTTCTCCATTGTAATTTGATCGTGTATTTCTGCTTGTTGTTTTGTTCCTAGGTGTTTGGATTTTGTTGGTTTGGCTCTTGGCTTATGCCTTTGTATATGTTGTACATTTTTGAGTTGTCGTTTATAAATTGCTTTTCAAAAAAAATGTAATTTTCAACTTATGATGTGGAATATTTGAGATGAGAAGATGTTTTATTCAAGACTTTACACGAATTTGTACTTTACTTTTTTTTTTTCAAATTATGATATTGAATATTTTTTTAAAAATTACAATATCGAATATTAGCTTTCAAATTAAAAAATATTTGTATCCCATGTTAAATTATAAATGTCATGTCATCATTTTAGATTTATTTTTATAAATTTAGTTATGAAATAAAATCTTATTTGACAAAATACTTGGTCTATGTCATTATTAGGAGGTTAAATATATGAAATTTTTGATTCGTATCCTTAATTACTAATTTCGAAAGTTAGTTTCTCAAACTAGAAATTATGAGAAAGTTGGTTATATTTTCGTTAAATTTTTCCAAAAACAAAATTAATTTTATTTGGATACAATTCACCATATTATAAACAATAGATGATTTTTAATTATTAGACATTCCGTATTTTAAATTAATTATGTAGAATAAAAATAAACACAAAAATAGTTTCATTAATACAAATATATTTTTAAATCTTGTTTGTCAAATTGTTTGATAAGTTAGTTGATAATTAATAAACTAGTTTGGTAGCTAAAAAATTAGTTGATTAACTTATGTTTGATAAAAAAAACTAACTAACAAACTAATAAAAATGTAAAATTAGCAAAAAGGCAATATTAAAAAATTAGCCAATTTAGCATTTCATAATATATTCAAAGCAAATCAATAATAATATAATATATTAATTAATATAAACCAAATTACGTTAATTAATAGAATTTTAATTATATATATATATATATAGGGGTGAGTTCAAATGAAAACTCATCTTTCATCTTTGATTGTCCACATGATGAAAAATCTTAACCATTGATCAAAAATTAGAAAACTAATCAATGATTATTATATAATAAGGTTAATTGATAAGTGATTAAGAACAAAATTGGAAATTTGAATCATCGTCTACCTTGTTTGACTTTTTATTTTATTTTTTAATTAAAATTTTTTTACCCCCTTAAACTTTAAAATAAATTATTTTTAAAATTACTAATATTTTAATCAAACAAATTACACCAAAAAAACGAGAATTTCGTGCTCTTCGATATGACATCCATTTCGGTATAGTTTTTTTTCTTCGTTTTAACCGTTTTTTACGTGAAATTCTATATATGTGTTATATTCATTATGAATATGCATGCACGTCATTGGGTGTCCACATTCAGTATGAATAACAAAGGTGAACGTTCACTCACTATTCATAATGAATAATACAATATTCATGATGAATAATACAGTATTCATGATTCATGTATTATTTATCATGAATCATGTATTATTCACCCTGAATGTTGTATTATTCATCATGAATGATACATTAATAATGATGAATAATATATGAATGACCCGTGAAGGTGTATATACATGGTGCACTCTCTTTTGTTTCCCAATTCACAACCGAAATTTAGTTTATTTCATTATGAATATGTATGCACATCCCTAGATGTCCCACATTCAGTATGAATAACAAATGTGAACGTTCATTCATTATTCAAGATGAATTATGCAACATTCATGATGAATAATACACGAATTCACGAATCGTGAATTATTCACCCTGAATGTTGTATTATTCATCCTGAATGATAAATTATTCATGATGAATAATTAATGAATGACCCGTGAAGATGTGGAGACGTGACACGCTCTCTTTTGTTTTCCGGTTCACAACAAATTACTCGATAGGTTTTTGATTCGTCTTGATGGGTGTTGGGTTACGGTGTTGAAGAAAACGCGATGCCTTACAACGTTGAAGAAAGTGTTGAAGAATGTGATGTTAAGTTACATATTTACGGTGTCGATGTGTTGTATAGATTTGAACGTACATAAATATTCATAATGAATATAACACATATATAGCATTTCACGTAAAAAACGGTTAAAAAAAACTATATCGAGATGGATGTCATATCGAAGAGCACGAAATTCTTGTTTTTTTAATGTAATTTGTTTGATTAAAGTATTAGTAATTTTTAAGATAATTTATTTTAAACTTTAAATGGGTATAAGTTTTTAATTAAAAAAGAAAATAAAAAGTCAAATATGGTAGACGTGAGTTTAAATTATTTTTCATTTTACTCCTAAGCATCTTAAAATTAAAAACTATATTTAATATCAGTTATTGGATCAAAAGAGATGGAGTGACTGAGATTTGTCCTCACGTGCACAATGAAAATTGAGTTTTCATTTGAACTTTTCCCCCCTTTTCTCTCTCTCTCTCTCTCTCTCTCTCTCTCTATATATATATATATATATATTACAAATCTACATTAAATGATGATTTTAGATAACCATTAAATATAATATGAAAAAAAAATTGGTCAAACTTACATATCTTAATTAGTTTATAATTTCTCAAACAAAAGTAACAATTAAATTATATTTTTAATTTAAATCATTGATCAAAGTTTTATTATGACAGTAAAGAAATATAACATTAATTTTTATGTAGCTTAAAAAACAATTTTAAGAGTTGTTATATTTACTTGTTGATGACTATATATATTAAATAATAATATAAGAATAATTAATATAATTAATAATAATTTTAAATAATTATTAGTAAATATTAATGAATAATTTTCAATTATAATTAACTAATATTTATTAATAATTAATATTAATTGAGATATAAGAGGAATAACAAAAAAAATTCATAGAAGTTCATTAAAACACTGCTCCAAATTTATCAAACATAGCCTAAGTCAATAGATGACCACTTCGCATTTAACGTTCATAAAGTGGCGAGTGGCGACCACAAAAATAATATGGAGTTTTTCAAGTCAAATAACGAGACTTTTTGGTCACACTTTTCAATAGCAATACGCGTGTATGGTGTGTGCGTAGACTCACCACTTTTTATAGGTAAGCCGCCACTTCATCTATTTAAATGGATAGAGCATCTTTGATACAAGATTTTTATTAGTAAAAAGTTTAGTGGTTTATAAAAATTATCATTGTAAAGAGCTTTTATAAAAATATAAATTTTTTTAGATTCTTAAATAAGAATATTGTTTATTTTTTTTGGTAACCTTGGGTTTTCGGGTTAGCTTACACACACGCACCAACTAATCCCCGGACGACCACGAATAGCCTGGAGTCATCGTAGGTGAACCTCCATGGCCACAAGGGTTTTGGCAGCGCCTGGATTTGAACCCTGAATAGATGAGATTTTTCACTACATCCCCCAAAGGTTTTACCAGTGCACCACAACCCAAGTGGTTGTGGCCATAGAATATTGGTTTTTACTATGAAGTTGTTAAGAATTGTCATTTTTCTTATTTTTTATTTTATTTCTTGACTTTATAACTATTAATACATACTAATATAACTTATTTAATTATTGGTGATGTTGATAAAATCAATAGGACCCACAAAATGGAGTTTCTTATAAAAACTACCATTGTGAACTTTTAAGAAAATTCTTAATTTGATGAGTTGGAGATGAGTTGTTGTAATAACCATAATCCTACATTTCTAAGAAAGATAGAAGTTAAGGGTGTGTTTGTGGCAATTCCCAATTTTCAGGGAGTGGAGTGCAATAAAAAGAGGCTATTAGAGGGCAAAACCCTCTAAACCCTTCTCATTGTGATGAACATAGTTTTCGAAGGCTAAAGAGATATTGGAAGAGCTCTTGGTGATTCACCATTGAAGGCTAAGAAGGGAAGGCCAATTTCAGTGACAAACTTCATCTCTTTCAAGGTAAACCTTCCTATTTGTCTTCTTTGGATTCTATTAAGTATATTATGTTTAGGGTTTGGGGTTTTCCTTCTTGAGGTGTCTTGATTTGAAAACCCAGTGGTGGATATGATTTTGATGGTGAAATGATTTGATTTATTTGTGTTTTGATTAAAAACCCACCATTGATGGTGTGTATCTTCAAGGGTTCCCCATTTTTATTGATTTTGGAAAACAAGTGTTCTTCATGGATGAATTTCAATAGGTTAATTGATGATATGATGCTTGGTTATCATTGGAAATAGTTTGGGACTTTGATTCCCTCGTTTTGGAGGCTAAAAAATTGATTTTAGAAAGCTTTGGATTTAGAGGAGGTGAGAGTTTTGGCTGAAAAAGTCATGCAAGGCAAGACCCGGTAGGAACCCCGGGGGACTAGGACTAGGAGTACCCCGAGAGACGGGGGACCCGGTAGGAACTCTGGGAGATGGGGGCCGAGAATAACCCCGGGAGACGGGGAAAACCAGGTAGGGGAGACCCCCGGGTGGGAGGTCGAACCCGGTAGGGGAGGCCCCCGGGTGGGAGACTTAAATCGGTGAGGGGGGGGGGTCGGTTGGAGATAACCTTAAGGGATGATTAAGTGACTTATCACCCTGAACTTCTTTAATCGTAGGTGTTCTGTTTAAGGATTCGAAGCGTAAGTGAGAAGAGTTAAGCAAGAACGACAAGTGAGTCTTTCTAAACTTACTTTCGTTGATGTACGAACTTTAAACGCATGAGATGATTGTTAAATGCATGTTTTTACATTGGTTTAAATGTACTTGTTGGTGTGGATATCAAAGTGTGCATTTCATGTGGGCTGGGGCATGCGGTGGCATGAATGGGGGGGGGGGGTGTCCCGTTAATGCATATATGGGGGAGGGTGTCCTATTCAAAGGCAGTGTGAGCCGAACACGTTGTCACAGGTGTGCGTGACTTAAGCATGTGCCATCCACATGTGTTGTGTGTGTGCATGATGATTTTAAAGGTGTGAATTGTTTATAAATACTTATAAACTTGTTTCAAGTAACTTTGCAATGCGATGTTTGTTACTATAGGGAAACTCACTAGACCTCCAGTCTAACCCTCGCTTTTCAAAACAAAATACTTTTCAGGCAATTGTTTAGTGGGAGTTCGTCCAAATGGAAAGAAAAAAGGTAACGTCGTAGAAGAGGCTTGGCGGAGGCATGTAGTTATCAGTAGATGTATAATAAATCTCAGTTGTGGATAGGCATTTCCGTCGCAAAATTTAGAGTTGAGTTTTATGTATCTCATCTATTTGGGACCATTTTGGTTGAAAGTCAATATTTATGTCATTGATGGTTTTGGGTTGTTACAGTTGGCAACAAAAAAAATACAAAAAAGAGGTTCTTATAAGAAACTCCATTGGAGCTGCTCTAAGAGCAACTTATCAATCTTAAGCTAGTTGATGACTGATAAGTTAGTTGATGACTGATAAGTTAGCTGATGAACAGGTCATGTTTGAAAAAGAATAGCTTATAAACATGTAAAATGACCAAGAGCATATTTAAAAAAATAGTCAATTACAATATTTCATAATATAATAAAAACAAATTTCTAATAATATAATTAAAAGAATTATATTAATATAATATGTCAATAGATACTAAAGAAAAATTAAATAACGTAAAATATTAACTAAAAAAATTTTAAATTGATTATATATATATATATACTATAAATTTTGAATTTGTTAAAACAATTTTTAGAAAACATCTACATTGACTTATAATTTTAAATAGCGGTTACATATAATATGAATAAAAATAAAATTGGTCAACCTTACATATCCCAATTATTTAATATTTTTTTCAAAAAGGTGTGATTAGTAATTAAGTTAAATATGTTATTAAAATCATTTAATACAATTTTATATAACTTACATAAACATATTTAGAATTGTCATAGTTGGTTTATTAATAATTGATAGTAATAAATAATAATATTTATTAATATTAGTATTTGTTAATTTTTATTAATATTTAGTTATTTACTAATAATTAATATTTATTTATAATTAATAGTAATGAATGATAAAAATATTGATGAGGGTTATAATTGGAAAGTGTGAAAAAAAAACTCCCAATAAACTACTCTAATTAATTTATCAATAAGCTAGTTTATGTTCAACTAAATGTGTACTTAAAATATAAGTTAGCTTATAAGCTAACTTATTTTTGCTAAACAATGCCTATATATATATAGGACGATAATCAAATGAGAACCGAAAAAAAGTTGAGGACCATGAAGACTAATCTCTACCATTTAAGGGTTTTAATCAAGGTTGATTAACAATAAGGACATTTGTTGTAATATTAGTGAAAGTTTTGGAAGTTTAAGGGTAATATCGTAATTTAAACCTATCATATTCTATCTTCTTTCATACACTACCAACAATTAAGAACACAATCATAAATTCCTAAACCCTAAGATCACTTATGTTACGATTACGATTAATGCTTACATCCAATACTTTCTCAGTGTCTGGTGCAGATCAACTCCCATAACCGCTCATCCTGAACCGTCCGATTGCACTATCTGCAAACACAGGAAGCTGTACCTAACGTTTTTGCGTCCACATGCTTGAGCACTTCGTAAAGAAAGTTTTAATCCATAAGAACACTGGCGGTAGCGGTGGTGGTGGCGATGGCGGTGGAGGAGGATTCCGATTGTTTGATCCTCTTGCAAAGGTGATGTGAATCGAGAGATGTTGATCTAGATCTCTTGTTCATGTTGATGATGATGATTGAAGAATGGAGAATCATAAGCCTTTTCCCGATTCCCAGAATCATATCTAGATAATCGATCATATAAACTAAATGAATCGGAATTTCAGCGGTGGCGGTGCTGTAAAATCCAAGATGTCGGATGAAGATGAAGAACACGATGCCGGTGATGATGAATCCTTCTCCATCCGACTGTTGCCGCCAGAACACCGACGAAATTCCGGCCACCGTACGAGGCGGCAACAACAGTGAGAGAGACTTACAAGAGCATCGTTGTTATCAGCAACGCTTGGATCTTGAAAGACGTAGGACAGTGAGGCCAGAAAAAGAGGCGAGTAGGAAGTCGTATGAGCGATTATTGGGGGTTTCTGGAGTGAATTTTAGGGGAGAAGAGATATATGTTATTCCCAGAATATGCAAGATTATCATGATGAACAACAATTAATCTCCAAATCTCACTTTGATTTAATGAAACCAATGATTACAAAATTCTCTCTCTCAATACAATACTTCTCTCTACAATGATTCTCTATGAAAGTGCATTAATGACATATTACAAGAAAAACACTATTTATACCTAAGATCTATTACAAGGTAAAAGAAACTAATAAAACTAGTAAGGACTCTGGCTTTCAATTTGACTTTTCCTTTAAACCTTGTTGACTTTAACTTTCACACTTGAGACTTTGACTTGAAGCTTTGACTTTCATTCTCAATGATCTTGAATACAACAAATATTGCTCTAACATTCTCTCCCTTTGGATTCAAGATCATCTTCAAAAAGAATTTCAACATCAAATAACAATCTCGCCTTTTCAGCTTTGTCAAATATTCTCCCCCTTTGCAATAATTTGTTCTTCTCAGAAAATCAACATTCTCCCCTTTTAGCTCTTTTATCTTTGAAAGACATTTTCCCCCTTTATAATAATCTTTTCAAAGTTTTTAGCAATCTCACCTTTCAAATAAACTTCAGTAAATTCAATCTCTTTCAATCTTCAGAAGTAATCTCCCTCTTTGTGATCAAAATTTATCTTTCACATTCTCCCCTGAATTCTTTAACAAACTTAATCATCTTTCTGCAAAGAAATTATCTGCAACTATAGCTCACATTTCTCTTTCAAGAACAATCTTGAAAGAAAATTTCTGTAATCTTCAACAAACATTCTTTCTTTCTCTGAACTTGCTTTAATTTTTCTCTATTTCTTTTCGTATCTTTGAACTTGAATCTTTCACAAACTTTCATTTCTTCATCTTTTCTCCTATTCTGTATTTTCTCCCCCTTATTCTAAGATTGATCTTTCTCCAAATCCATCATTTCTTGTTATCAATTTCTCCCCCTTTTTGATGAATTACAACATGAACATCATCAAAACTTTGCAAGAAATGACATCTTTCAATTGCTGACCATGAACCTCATCTAATCTTTTCTCACTGAATATCTGAACCATCCGTCAATTCATAATGATTCTGAATCCTTTTAAATTCAGAATTGAGTGTAACCCTGAATCAACAAATAAATCAGTTACAATGCCTGTTAGTAGCACGAAGCCACTTAGTACAACATATGTACTGTATAAGGAGTTTTATTGATGTTCACTCCCCAGGTCTTCCATTCAATCATTGAAAAATCACAAAGGAATTTTCTATGAACGTTATAACAAGAAAACCTATTCCTTATGTGTACGTGCATGTGTAACAATGATTGAAGCTACTTAGGCTTTTTAGGCTTAAAGTGTGTAAAATGTTGAGACAACAACAATTTTCCACATACTCAATGTGCACGATCGAAGGTCGAAGGTGGGGCATACGTCCTTCTGTTTTAATATCCAAATCTTCCGAGTGAAGATCAGATATCATATGTGTTGCGTCCCCATGAAAAATTCAAACATTTCTTTGTTAAGAAAGAAATGAGTAACGGGTGGGGTTAAAGCAAGAGTTGGCATGGGCTTACTGCCTGTTTCAATGACGTTCACAAAAGAAATGTGAAACAATCAATAATGTGGCTGCCCGACTCAGAAAATAATTGGTGCAAAGTTCTAATATTCTTTTAACTCTATTCTCACACCCTATTTCTTTTTATCAGTATTCTCACTTCTAACCAAACATTCTTTTCCATTTTACCTCAGTTCAATAAGAAAAACTCAACCCTTTGAGTTTTATCCCCCACTCTTTGATATTGACCCCTCGCCTCTCGATCACTCAAGGATAACTTTTTGGGTAGGAAACACTCGTTAATGTGAATCCATAGAAGTCTTTGAAGCTCACACACTGATCCCATGAAAATATTGTCCTAAAAGAATATGATGTTCAACAGTTTAGCTTGAACATTTTAAGCCCAGTAATATGAATTATAATGTCAGATAAATGTATGCTCAGCAAAAATATCATGAATATTTGAGCATTTTGAACTTTGAAGATTTCTCACAACAAGTAGATTGAATGAATGAATTGAATACAAAAGACTTGTTTGAGAATCTGACAATGTATCGAAAAGATCAAATATGAATGATAATCAGTTAAGGATTAAGTCATGAAAGAATAGGAATATGTCTATATGAACAAAGATAGACAATTCTTGAAAGAAACACTTAGTTTTGAATGAAAGTTACGCTCAACAACATGGAAATTCGAACGGGGTGTATTACCATCGAAAAAATTGTTTCAATTTGAGACATGGTAATAACAAAATCAATAAGAAAGAATAAACCGGTGTGTGTGTGAATAATTGACAATATATAGAAAAGATAATACGCAAGTATTGATCATTGAAAACATACGGTTAGTGAAATATGAAAGATCATAAATTGAAAACATTTAAAATCACACTTCTAAATTCATGAAATCTTTTTGAGAATCGAGAAGTGGTTTGAATGTTTAGGAAACATGTTTTCATGCTTGAAAGTCGTCCATTTTTCAAACAGTATGAGATTAAGGTCAGAAAATCCTTACGGACAACTTAAATCTCATAAAATCAGCCTCAAAGTCATGATTGATTGAAATCTTGTAAGCTCCCCCTCAAATTCTGCACAAATTCACAAAGCCATCAAAATACCAAAGTCTTATTGAAAGAAAAATGAAAAAGCATTATTAAAAGTAAAACATTGAAAATAAAGCATTGAAGATCGAGTCCTGATCTGATTTAATCAGAAGTCATTTACTCCTCATGAAAATATGCATTAAGAAAATTTGTCAGTACAAATCAAATGCAACAACATCTAACTCAAACTGTAACTCCCCCTTGAATAATGATCATCTTTTCTTATGAGTCACTCCCCCTGAAATCATGAATAACCTTCAGTGCAGATATCTTTCAGATTAAAAATAAAGACATGAAGAAAAATTATAAAATCAAACTGTACGAGGTAAAGACGGATTATGTAAACATTATGTTTTGATATTCAACATGCCTAATTTCGAAATGAGAAAATTAAATCTCTTTTCATCCAATGGCTTGGTGAATAGATTAGCAAGATGATAATCCATATTTACAAAGTAAAGTTCAATCATACCTTTTTCGACATGATCCTTAATAAAGTGATATCGCACGTCAATGTGCTTTGTTTTTTAATGTTGGACAGGGTTTGGATAGCGATAGTGCTTTTTGAGCCGCAGTAAATCGGGTTTTTGTTTTAATGAAAGCCATAATCTCAGAGTTGTGTCCGCATCCACAGCACTTGAAAACAACAACTAGCGGCAACTACATATTCTGTTTCGGCTGTTGAAGTAGATACACACAGTTGTTTCTTTGATGCCCAACTCACGAGTTTATCTCCCAAAAATTGAATATGTCCCGAAGTACTCTTCCTGTCTAACATGCAACCTGCATAATCTGCATCTGAATATGCTGTAAGTTCGAATCATGTATCTTTAGGATACCACAAACCAAGATTTGTTATTTCCTTCAGATATCACAAATTTTTTTTGACAGCCGAAAGATGTGACTCTTTGGGCTTGGCCTGATATCTCACATACAAACATGTTGAGAACATAATATCCGGTCTACTGGTCGTCAAGTACATCAAAGAACCAATCATACCTAGTGTTAGATCCCAGATTTAATCTCACAACAATGATATAAACAATAAGAGTAATAACAACGGAAGCAGTATAGTTTAATATCAAAGGAGATTCAAATATCACAGTTCATAAAGCAGATAATAGATAAACAAGATATTCTTTGAATAAAACATTCAACTTATATTATCAGTTATAAGACTTCTTAAGCACACTTTGAACAATAAGGTGATGGTCCTATTTATAGGACCATAAAGTAAACAGTGTACTTATCTGACAAATAGAAGCATGCTTGAACAGTGTCTTACCTAAAAGGTAAGATCAAGACATGCTTGAACAGTGACCTACTCTAGAAAGTAAATCTTATCACTAGGTGACGTGTCATCTGTTCTTCTTTGTCAAGAAATTCAGAGTGAAAATCTTCAGAGCTCTGAACTAGGATCTCTGATGAGGAGCTCTCTGATGTCTTTCCGTGAGACTGTCTCTGAACTGACTTCAGAGACAGACTTGCTTTCTCCAGACTGACTCTGAACTGACTTCAGAGACATACTTGTTTTCTTCAGACTGACTCTGAATTGACTTCAGAGACAGACTTGTTTTCTCCGCTGATGTCCCTTGAAAGTCTTTAGATGAAGACTGAGTTATTTTCAATACTTTCATTGGTTCAGATTTGGGGCTAACAATCTCCCCCTAAGTACTGAAAATAAATAAAGGACAGAGAATGTTTAAAGTAGAAAGCGAAGAGGAGAAAGTTATCCTATGTAAATATTACTTCTCATAAAAATTTGAAATTACAAAAGAGAATAATATTCAAAAAATAATCAGAACCTATCACTAGAACATATCCTATGAAACTTCATGATGAGCTCTCTGAAGTTAATCATTGAGCCAATTTCCAAGTCTAGTTTTGCCAGTAGGTCTGCTCTGTGTTGTTCTTTCTTTACTTGAATCAACTTTTGTATGCCTTTCAAGGTTTCATCGGAATACTTTTCTACTTGCGAAGCTAGAAATATTTTCTTCTCTTGGTTCACTCTGTAGATGAAACCCAGAGGTTCTTCAATGATTGATCCAATCTTCTGTTTGTCCAGGTTTTCGATGGTTTCCACTGGTTCAGTCACTCCGAGCTTTTCTTCACCAAGTCACGTTTGGCTTTGTGTTTGATATAAGCTTCCATTCTCCTTCTTACTTCAACCATGCTCATTCTTATCTCCCTTCTTCCTGAATCGTATCTCGCAGAGCAATAGGCATATAGATGAGTGAGATCATATGGATTTAGATTTACGAGATCATTATCATTGAACTCGGAAATCTTCTGATCAGATCGAGTCACCACATAATGCCTATATATGATTTTGTTGAAGGCGAATGTTTTTTCAGTGATTTTCTCAACTTTTCTATGGGAGCATCGTTGAGAACCGCCTTTCTTGGTGATGTCTTTGCCTGTATGAATATTCGTTCGTAGTCTGGCATATCCTCTCTGATTCTTGGATTCAGAGGGATTACTTGAGTGTCTCCCATATTGAACTCGCAGTAGATATGCCGAAAATGATCTTCTATCGATGCTTCAGGAGTGGATTCTAAGAATGTGGGAGGATGAGTGAATACCTTGGCTGGTAAACCGATGCTTGTCTTCTGAACAAGATTCTCTTGAGGAGCCTGTTCATCAACAACCATGGTTTCTTTGTCCTTGGGCTGTGACTGAGTTATCTCAGAAGGTTGTTCAGAGATATATCCATATATCTCTAGTGATTTTCTTAATTCTGAAGTTGTTGAGGTATGATGAGGTTGAGCGTTTTTGAAAACATACTCTTCGACATCAATTACTTCGATCTGATCTCCAGCAGCTTCTTCCGCTCTGTCAGAATCTGAGTTCTGTTCTTTCTCAGACTCTGAGTCAAAGGCATCTCTCATCACCATTGGTTGTCTTTCGGGTGATGAGAATGCATCTTCAGAGGACGTAGAGAAGTCTACAAGTTGTTCGTTTTCTTCCTCTTCCAGAGCTCCAATTTTCTCTGGAGTTGCATCGGTAACTGGAGTGATTGGAACACCTGGTGTTGATGATGCGAAAAGTATTACCGGTGTTGTGAATGTTTGCAAAGTTTGGTTGTCATCAGAAGAGGTGATGTTCCTTTCTGGTTCCTTCTCTTGAACTGGTGCAGAGGGAGCAACTTTAGAGGTGTGTTTGGTTGTATCTCTGATCTCCCTATCGTGTGATTCAGAGGCCTCATCATCATCTGAGTCCTCAGAATCAATAAATCTGGCTTTCTTCGCTGCTTCGCTACAAGTCCCACCAGAAAAATTGCGTTTGTATTTGGGAGAGTCTGGTTCAGCGATTCCTTTTCCATTGGGGTCAAGAATAGCCTTCTGAATGGATTCAATTGCTTCTGAAGCCGCGATTCTAATTTCAGCAACCTGGTCCTCTAATTTATAGTGATGAAGTTCCAGAGTAGCTTTCACCTGCTTCTGAGCAATAGTATAGATCTTGGAAGAACATGTTAGCATTATGCTCATTTTTGCGGATTTGAATGAGGCCAGATCACTTTTGGTGATTAGGTCTTCAGTAGTCCGGGGTAGTGGTTGTGGTGTTGCTGATGGTGCGCTGACTTCTGGTACAGAGGCTTGAATTGTTGTTTTGATGAGGTCAGAGATAGAGGCCATTTGTTCTGTTGAGAGTGAAGATGATCTGGTGGCTACTACCTCGTCCCGTAGTTCTTGCAGATCCTTCTGAACATCAATGGTTGTAGTTTCTTGATTTTTAAGAGCAACATTCTGATCTTTTAGAGCGGCTACTTCCAGGGATGATTCAGCCTTCTGTTTGAACAGTTCTTGTTCCAACTCTTGGATTCTGTTTGAGGAGTCCAAAAGTTGGGTCTTTAGAGTGGAAATGTCTGCTCTGAGGTTGGTGTTTTCAGAGGGAAGAGCAGAGTTATCTGAACCGTCAATTCGCTGAAAGTTATGCTCTTTCATGGAGCCTCTGACTTCCTCACAGAATCTCTGGAACTCAGATTTTGTGAGAAGTTCAGAGAGAGGTACATTGGTTACAACACATGTAGCCAATTTTTCCTCGAGTTCAGAGGAGCCTTCGTTCAGAGCTGTATTGATGTTATCTCTGGAAGGACTTCCACTCAATCCTTGATGTTCCGGAGAATCATCTATGAGTGTTCTGTTCTCAACCAAGTCCTCCTCCTTAGATTCAGAGGACTGGAAGTGAATGTGGGAGTTGAGCTTGCGATCTAGGCAAGTCAATCCTTGTTCTTGTAGGTTAAGCCATTGTCCCTGAGTTGGACAGCTACTTCTAGATATCCTGAAGGGTGAGTGATGAGCCACAGAGGCATCATTATGTGTAGGAATTGCTAATGTACTCTGAGGCAACTGAGTACTGAATGTATTGGCTAAGTCCTGTGAAGAGGACTTAACCAGAAATTGAGTTTCCTCAGTTATGTGAACTTCAGAGGTGGAAAAAGGTACCTCTGAAGTGCTGGCTGGTTTGGGTTCGAGTGTGCACCTCTGATTCAATAACCATTACCTCTGGATCAGGTAGGTTAGATTGTGTAGTTGTACTGGGAGATGGGGTTGGTGTCCTAAAATATATGTGCCTTGGGCATCTTTTTGTGTGGAAGGGGAAGAACTCTCAGGTTTCTCCAAGTCCGTAAAAGACTTGCTCTCTTCTCTCTGAGAATCTTCAGAGCTAGTCTCTGAAGATTCATCCTCACTTTCCTTAGAGCTAGTAGAGCTATCCTCTTCACTAGCAGATGAGGTTTCTTCCATAACTCTCTCATTGACAGCCCCTTCAAGTGCTCTGTCATCTCTCTCAACTTCGGTTTCTCTAGCAAGAGTACCCTCTGGTTCACTCTTGTGAGAGCTCTGAACTTCAGGGTCCTAAGATCCCTCTGAAGCCGAGTTGCTCTTACTCTCCATTCCAGGTTCAGGACCTAAGTGTGTTGGGGTTCCCAGAACTGGTTCTAGTCCTTGGGCAACACTGAGATAAGAAGCTAAGGCTAAAGATTGAGGATTTAATTGATTCAGCATGTGGTGAGCGATCCTCCTTGCTTCTGGATAGCCTTCAGATAGAATCGTCGGTTTGAAGCTGTTCATTATGTAGAAAGGAGTTTTGGGTTGTTCAGTGGCGATCAAAATATGAAGCTTCTCGATCGCCGCATGGATGATTAGAGACAGAAATCTAGGGAATGTTATTGAAGGAACTTTGGATGATTGGGTCGTTTGTTCAGGGTCCTTTGACAAGCATTTGTTCTTCTTTTCTATGGATGTTAGAATCATATCAAAAATTATGCCGGCCATGTCCAAGTTGCGATTGAAGAATAGGGCATACATGATTGACAAAATTTCGGGTGTTGCTTGATCCATGCTTCCCAGTTTGCAGGTGAGAGTGCGGTTTAGTACAGAGAACATGAAGTTCCAGATTGGTGGTAGATGTTGTCATCGGAAGTTGTTCAATCTGGCTATTTCAGTGTTGTAACCTAGCATTCGAATAAACTGGAGGAGGGTTTCAGAAGTTGGGCGTTTTTCAAAACGCGTGATTTGAAGTTCCTCAGTTGTTAGGAGTGGGAGAACTTTTCGTAGAACAGTAGGAGTGATGAGTATCCGACATTTTACTACTTGAGATATGTCGAACTCACCGATTATTCCGTTATGTGCATCGCTGTAGTGACTGGAAGAATACCATTCTTGAACAAACGAGAGTGGGCATTCATTGGTAAAAGCAGTTTAGGGCTTGAGTCAGTTCACAGTTGGAGAAGAACTCGCAGATTACTCCGTATTGTTCCTCAAACTTGGGAGAATCAAGCTGAATCACATGATTGTTGTCTTTGATTGGAAAACAATACAGTCTTCAAGATTCGCCAGATTTGGGAAAAAGCTTGCACCATCATTTGAAGACGCCATTTTTGAGTTGGAGTGAAGAAGATGAAGTTCAAATTCTATTTTAAGAGAGAGAGAGAGAGAGATAGTTCTCGAGAGTAATTTGTAAAAATGAATATTCGGATGTAAAATTGGTTTTGTATCCAAATTTAGAAAAAGATACACTTGAGTGCATAAGGTGAAACGGCAGTGATTTGACCCTTTCGATAAAGTCGTTTGGCCTTTCACTCATCCCTTTTGTGACACGTGGCTTTGAAAATTGTTGTACCTACAGATGTAGGTTCCAAGAAAATAGGAATGGGGCGCCATTTTTCAATATTAAATTGAATAACTTCTTTTTGCTGACCAGACAAACCTTTCGCCTTGAGAAGTAATTTAAGATATCACTTGTAATAAAAAGGTTCAGTTAATCTGAAATTTTAATTTCAAATGATATCAAAAATTGCTAATTAATTAAAAAGTTCTTGTTTGAGGAATGACTGGTCTGAAAGTTGTTGACTCCCCCTTGATAGATGATTTGTGAAAAAAAAAAATCCTCAATTTCAGAGACCGTGAGATGAATTTCAGAGACTCTGAGATGAATTTCATTGATTCTGAGATGAATTTCATTGATTCTGAGACTCTGAGATGAATTTCAGAGACTCTGAGTTTCTTCTTTATTAGGTAGGCATATTCAACATTCCTAACTTGCTAGTTAAAAAATTGAACCTTCGTTCATCTAAAGCTTTTGTGAAAATATCAGCAAGTTGGAGATCTGTTGGAACAAAATACATTTCTATTGTTCCCCTTTCAACATGATCTTTTAAGAAATGATACCTTACATCAATGTGCTTTGTCTTTGGATGCTGTACTAGATTGGCAGAGATGGCTATGGCACTTTTTGAATCACAGAGAATGGGTATTCTTTCATATTGTTGGCCATAATCTCTGAGTTGAGTTTTCATCCATATTACTTGAGAGCAACAACTAGCAGCAGCAACATATTCTGCCTTTGCAGTTGAAGTTGAAACACAATTTTGTTTCTTGGATGACCAACTTACCAACTTATTGCCCAATAACTGACAGCACCCAGAGGTACTTTTTCTGTCAAGCTTACATCCTGCATGATCTGCATCAGTGTAAGATGTTAGATCAAAACTAGAAAGTTTTGGATACCAGAGGCCTAATGAGGGTGACCTTCTCAGGTATCTGAAAATTCTTTTGACAGCTGATAAATGAGATTCTTTTGGATTTGCTTGATATCTAGCACAAAGACATGTTGCAAACATTATGTCAGGCCTACTTGCAGTTAAGTATAATAGTGAACCTATCATGCCTCTGTAGGTTTCTATATCCACAAATTGTCCTGAAGGATCAGAGTCAAGTTTGACTCCGGTGGCTAGAGGCGTTTTCATAGAAGTTGAATCATTGAGTTTGTATTTTTTCAAAATTTCAGAGACATATTTAGTTTGACTTATGAAAGTACCTTCTGAAGTTTGTTTTACTTGTAAGCCCAGAAAGAAAGTTAATTCTCCCATGATGCTCATCTCAAATTCACTCTTCATCAACTCTGAAAACTTGTCACAATACTTTTGATTTGTAGAGCCAAATATAATGTCATCAACATAAATTTGTACTAATAGCATCTCATTTTTGTACCTTTTGATGAATAATGTTGTATCAATTGTGCCTTTGTCAAATTCATTTTTAATCAGAAAAGTGGACAGAGTTGCATACCAAGCTCTTGGAGCTTGTTTAAGTCCATACAGAGCCTTATCCAAATAATAAACATGATTAGGAAACTCTGTACTTTCAAATCCAGGTGGTTGTTGGACGTAAACTTCTTCATTTAATTTACCATGTAGAAAGGCAGATTTAACATCCATTTGATAAACTTTGAATCCTTTGTATGCAGCATAGG
Source organism: Arctium minus (assembly GCA_954870635.1). Classification (NCBI taxonomy): domain Eukaryota; kingdom Viridiplantae; phylum Streptophyta; class Magnoliopsida; order Asterales; family Asteraceae; genus Arctium; species Arctium minus. The sequence goes on along the minus strand of OX941089.1, from coordinate 42,914,118 downwards.
CTAAGAAGATTCTTATTGCTTCTAGCCTAGCTACAGGTGCAAAGGTTTCATCATAATCAATACCTTCTTCTTGGCAATATCCTTTAGCAACCAACCTGGCTTTGTTCCTGATTATTATTCCATCCTCATTCTTTTTGTTTCTGAAAACCCATTTTGTTCCAATTGCAAATTTTCCTTTGGGAAGGGGAACTAGGGTCCAAACTTTGTTTCTTACAAACTCTTGAAGTTCATCCTGCATTGCAAAAATCCAATGAGGATCTTCAAGAGCTTCTTTTACCTTCTTTGGTTCAATAATGCTCAAACAGTTTACGTAGAAGCATTCATTGATTGTGGCAGATCTTGTTTTAACTCCTTCTGATGAGGATCCAATGATTTGATCAATTGGATGATCTTTTGTCCATCTTGAGATTGGAGCAAAAATTTGGGGTGGAGTTTGAGCTTCAGAGATGACAGTTGGTGACATCTCTGTTGTCCTGTTCAGAGGCTCTGAAGTTGGTTCCCGAGATGGTGAAGCAGATTCTTGAATTTCTTCACTATTTGTTTCTGGAGTTACTTCATACACTCCTTGATCATCCTCTTTTTGATCTTCAGCTTCTTCTGATTCACTTTGCTGATCTGAATTTGGTGAAGCAGAAGGTGTTAATTCAGAGGGTCCTGAAAGGGTTGTACCTTTTTCTTGGGGTCCTTCTGAATTCTCTCTTGGTCTATCTCTGAAGATAACTTCTGGGTTATCTTCATCAAAGAAATCTTCAAATATTCTGTTTAATTCAGATTCTCTTGATGATTCAGAGATAGGTGTTGAGAGACTTTCTTGTTGTTCAGAGCTTTTATTGTCATCAAAAGTGATATTGATGCTCTCTTGGATGGTCCTTGTTCTAAGATTGAACACTCTGAAAGTTTTTGAGGCTAATGAATATCCAATGAATTTTCCCTCATCAGCTTTCTTGTCAAACTTTCCAAGTGATTCTCTATCGTTCAGAATGTAACATCTGCATCCAAAAACATGAAAATATTTAACATTAGGTTTCCTATTGTTAATGAGTTCATAGGATGTTTTCTAAAATCTTTTGACAATTGTAGCTCTATTCTGAGTAAAGCAGGCTGTTGCCACTGCTTCTGCCCAAAAATTTGTTGAAAGATCAGATCTAGCAAGCATTGTTCTTGCAGCTTCAACAAGTGTTCTATTCTTCCTTTCAACTACTCCATTTTGCTGAGGGGTTCTTGCTGCAGAAAAGTTAGGAGTAATGCCTTCTTCTGATAGATATGAATTGATTTTGGCATTTTTGAACTCTGTTCCATTATCACTTCTTAGTTTTTGAACTTTGCTGCTAAATAGAACCTGTAATCTTTTCAACAATCTTATCAATATTTCAGGTACATCAGATTTGGCTCTGATGAATTATATCCATGTGAATCTGGAAAATTCATCAATCAGAACCATAATGTATTTCTTACCTGCTAGACTCTGTAGAGAGATAGGACCACAGAGGTCCACATGAAGCATGAGCAGAGGTCTAGGACAGTTGTTTTCACTTTTGGTTTTATGGGAAGATCTTTTCATTTTTCCCATTTCACAAGCAGAACAAAGATGATCTTTGTTAAACTTCAGAGATGGTAATCCCTTAACCAAATTAAGTTTAACTAATTTATCAAGTGAGGAAAAGTTTAGATGTGAAAACTTTTTATGCCAGAGCCAGACTTCCTCACTATTCAGAGATACAAGACAAAGTTTCTCTGAATCAGTGTCGTTGATTTTGATAAAATTCATTCTGTAGAGGTTACCTTTTCTGTCTGCTCTGAGTAATTCTTGACCTGATTCTGAGTGAAGAAGTGAACAATATTTTCTTTGAAATTTCACATCAAAACCATGATCACAAAGTTGACTTATGCTGATGAGATTGTGTTTTAATCCATCCACATAAGCAACCTTTGATACTAAAACATTTCCTCTTGATAACTCACCATATCCTTTAATCTGTCTTTGCACATTGTCTCCAAAAGTAACTGCTCCTCCAGATTTTGCTTTGAATGAGGATAGCAGTTCCTTATCTCCAGTCATATGCCTTGAACATCCAGAATCTAAGTACCAGATTGGCATTGACTGTTTCTGCAAGACAAATTATTGTTTCTTAGGTACCCATCTCATTATGGGTCCTTTTATGTTTGACTTTGGTGGATTTGTATGACTTTTTGGCATCTCATCTTTTGATGTCTTGCCGTTACTTGTCTTCTTTTGAAATTTTGTCTCTGAGATATTTTTCAGAGATTGATTCAGAAGACAATGTGATCCTTTGAAATGATTTTTCAGTTTTATCAAGAGATGAATGCAGTTGCAATTAATAGAACAAGAAGAAGTAGGAGCAAAGTTTTTCTTTTTATTAAAAGCATTTGTTACATTTTGACTTCTTTTGAAACTAGCACTAGGAATATTACATGTATCCCTAACTATTTCTTTCCTTTTTGCTTGAAAGACAGTCTTCTTTTGAAGTTGCTTTTTCTTGATCAAAAACATCTTCTTTTCTTTGCTGCTTACTGCACAAACAGGATCAATATGGTTAATTTTTGTCCATTTGCCTTTTTGTTCAGGAGAGAATTTTATTGTTTTATAGGTGTAAGATTCAGAAGTGTTTGTTTTATTCTTTGCCTTTTCTTGTAACTCCTTTTCAAGTTCTAGAGACGTTTTTGCTTATAAACACATATTTGCAAAATCAGGACTTATTGGTATTCTGGTTTTGGTTTTCAAAATTGAAATTGGAACATTCAAAATACCAGAGCCAACAGTTTCTATCTTTTTGTGAATTACATTCCCCGGTTTACAAAAAATCTGTTCATCAATCTCTTGATCAGATTCTGAATCAGAGTCAAGAAAGTCTCTCTTAGTTTTAATAGAGATAGCTACCTCTATTGGTTTTTTAATTTCTTTTATTCTAGAGACTTTAATGATCCGTTTCATGCTTTCTTTTCTTTTTAAGTCCTCCATGACATTTTCTTTCCATATCTTTTTAACATCATCTTCAAATGTAGTTCTGATGTTTTCATCTGACTTTGGTGAATACAGAGGGGCATTCGGATTAAGTGAACTCTGAGATTCATTTTCAGAAGTACTTGTATCAGAAGTACTTGGTTCAGATGTCTCTGATTCATTTGAGATGAAAGCATCAAATCTGAAAATTTCTTTGGGATCATTGTTTTGAGGTTTTGTGAAGAGTACCTCTGAAGTTTCTCCTTTTATCTGTAACACAGACTTTTGAAAGTTTTTTACTTTAGAGTATGTAGTATTTTTGAAATTCATAGCTCTTGTTTTTGATCCCTCTGATGTTTTCATTCTTTTGAAAATTTTCAGAGATGTACCTTCAAAGCTTTGGACCTTTCCCATACGGAAAGTGGAATAAAGTGAAGTTTTCTCCAATCCAGTGAATGAATTCAACTCATTGAATCCCAGCCCTTGAGAGTCCATTTGAGTTTTTATTTTGTCGAAAACACCTTGTGCATTAACATAGCTTTTGATTCGAAGATTTTTTCTATCTAGAGATTGATGTAGGATTTCTCTTTCCTTTTGAAAAAAATTGGTTAAGGCAATAGAATTGAGCCTTTCATACTAAGATTTCTTTACTTCTTCTTCTTTTCCTTTTAAAACTTTCTCAATTTTTCTTATTTCTTCTGAAAATGATTTTTCTTTTTGCTTGTGAGTTTCTTCAAGTTTGGTTTTTTCAAGATAAATTTCTTTCTTTTCTGATTCCAGAAGATTCTTTCCTCTTTTGAAAAAAAATGAGCTCTTTTGTCACTTGCTCTCTTTTCTTTTTCTCTTCAAGAAACTTTTGCTCTAGATCCTGAAGTTCATTAATTAGTTTAAAAGCATCTATTTCAGGATCACTGTCATTGGTGTAAAGAGAGTTTACCTTTTCAGAGTTGTCTTCTGATACTCCATCAGTTTGATTTCCATCTGAAAAAGCCATACCACAGAGATTGGTAGGCTCTTCCTCGCCGTCGCTTGTTGAGTCTGATAGCCAGTCTTCGATTTCTGCTACAAGAACTCTTTCTTTTACGTTTTACTTGTATTTGTTCTTGTAGTAATCTTGATCTTTGACAAGTTTTCCTCTACAGTTTGCAGAGAAATGGACTAGTTTTCCACATCTGAAACATCTTCTATCATTTTGATTTGTTGGAAGAGTGGCAGTACTTGTCTCTGGCTTCTGTTCTTGATGTTTGAAGTATCTCTGTGGCTGTGGATACCTTGGTTGAAATGGTTGTTGAGGTCTTGATTGTTGTGTTGCATCATTATTGTTGAAGTTTGTACCCTTTTGATCACTATATGGAGTGAATCTGGGTTCTTGTTGAAATCTGACACCATCTTGTTGAAATCTTCTTTCAGGATTTCTTCTTTCTTCATTCTCTCTCCTTCCTTCAAATACTTTCTTGCCAAATTTTTTGTTAAATTGATGAGTGATTAATGCAAGAGATTTGGCGAAGGCATTGATATCATCTTCTGAGTCTGAATCTGAATGATTTTCTTCTGCCATTAGGACCTTTTTGGATCTTCTTTTTGTTTCCAAACCTTTTTGTGACTCTTCACAGTTGTTTTCTTTCGAAATTTGTTTTGAAACAAGTGCAAGGGGTCCACCTAAAGAGGTTTTTGATTTTTGCTTCATAACTTTCTTTTCATGTGCAACAAGAGTGCCATAAATGTCAGTTAATGACCATGACTCAAGATCTTGATTGGCTTGTATCAATGTTCTAAAAAACTTGCCGCACAGCCGCCATGGCACCAAGGCTTGTGTGCCACGCCACGTTAAGTCCATGGCACGTCATGGCCTAATGCGGAAGTTATCGTAATGAGATATTTGATTTTTCTTTACGTTTTTAATGTCTTATTTGCAAGTTTTTAATATATAACCTAATTTAACTTCCTTATTACTATTGACTCATTGACTAACACTACAAAACATACGTTTTTTTATATAATATTATATATGAATTAGAAATTTGACGCCATAAGTCACGCCTTGAAAACGCCTTGGCTTCGCCGTGGCTCCTAAGGCTTGAGGCTTGGCCTCGCCGCCACGCCACGCCTCACGCCATTTAGAACCTTGGCTTGTATACACATGGACAGTTGTGACCATTCTTCATTTAAGCTTTTCAAGAAAAGAACGTTGTTTTCCTCTTTTGTTCTTATCACTCCAAACTTTCTGCATTTGTTGAAAAGAATGTTGAATCTTGAGTAAGTTTGGTGTAATATTTCTTTTGGTAGAGCATAAAAATCATGATATTCATTTATGCATAGATTTCTTCTATTTTTCTGGGTTTGTAGGCCTCCTTCAAGTTGATTTAACAACTGATCCCATATCTCTTTTGCAGTTTTACAAGAATCAAGTTCTTGAAAGATATCATTGGGAATGACCATTATAAGTAATCTAACAGCTTTTGAGTCATTATCCATCATATTAGTTTCTTCATCAGTGAAGTTTGTGGTTTTATTTTCATAATATGCAGGTATTTCAGCAGTATCTGCTGTTGCAGGAACTCTTGGTACCAACACCATTGGAATGTGAGGTCCAACGTTCACTGATCTAAAAAGATCCTTGTCCATACCTTCTAAGAAATTTACCATCCTTATCTTCCATTGGGGATATTCATCCCTTAAAAGTGTAGGAGGTTTTGTTAATGACCCAGCTGTATAAATGGCACTTATGCTTGAGTTTTCCATTTTTGAAGAAAAAGATGAAGATTTGAAGAACTGATGCTTTTTGTATTGAACAGTGATTTACTATCAAATCTTGAGCATTTGGTGTTCTTTAATAAACCAGGTTTATCTGAACATGCACAGATATTGAAAGTTAGAATCAATGAGATGTAAATCTATCCGAGTATGCAGATTCGATCTTTCTTTGTTTAGAAAACAAAGGAGGCTCTGATACCAATTGTTGGATCCCAGATTTAATCTCACAACAATGATATAAACAATAAGAGTAATAACAGCGGAAGCAATATAGTTTAATATCAAAGGAGATTCAAATATCACAGTTCATAAAGCAGATAATAGATAAACAAGATATTCTTTGAATAAAATATTCAACTTATATTATCAGTTATAAACTTATTAAGCACACATTGAACAATAAGGCGATGGTCCTATTTATAGGACCATAAAGTAAACAGTGTACTTATTTGACAAATAGAAGCATGCTTGAACAGTGTCTTACCTAAAAGGTAAGATCAAGACATGCTTGAACAGTGACCTACTCTAGAAATTAAATCTTATCACTAGGTGACGTGTCATCTGTTCTTCTTTGTCAAGAAATTCAGAGTGAACATATTCAGAGCTCTGAACTAGGATCTCTGATGAGGAGCTCTCTGATGTCTTTTCGTGAGACTGTTTCTGAACTGACTTCAGAGACAGACTTGCTTTCTCCAGACTGACTCTGAACTGACTTCAGAGACAGACTTGCTTTCTTCAGACTGACTCTGAATTGACTTCAGAGACAGACTTGCTTTCTCCGCTGATGTCCCTTGAAAGTCTTTAGATGAAGACTGAGTTATTTTCAATACTTTCATTGGTTCAGATTTGGGGCTAACACCTAGATAGGTCTTTTGATCAACAACTTTCCTATTTAGGCCAGCTTCGATCTTAGTCCCTTGTTGGGAACTGAAGATTCTACTAAGTGTAGTTACTACTGCTAGTATAAATGTAGTTACTACTGCCAGAACAAGTTGAAGATTAATACTGCTAGTAGAATTACTACTGCTAGTTAAAGTTAGTACTGCTTGAACAAAGTTAGTACTGCTTAGCTAGTTAGTACTGCTAGTGGTTAGTACTGCTTGCAGTTAATGCTGCTAGATGAAGTTAATGCTGCTGAGCATTATTAGTGCTGCTAAAGAGATCCGGATGGAAAATACTACAGCTGGATATACTGAAGATATACTTAGAAGATATACATGGAAGATATACTGAAGATTTGTTTATTCTTTGTAATTATCTTTTTATCAGTATATGTATAGAATGTTTAGAATAGATAGAAAGAACTTTTAATAATTATTTTTCAAGAGAAAAATCAACCTCAAGGCATAGATCCTAATTCTAGAGAAGTAGAATTCGTATTGGTGAGCCTGTTCATCAATATTGAGGTTGAGTGTGTAATTCTGTAACTTCAAAGCATTAAATACAAGTTTACAGTTTGTTCCTCATATTTTCTGTATTGATTTACTATTTCATTGAATATCAAAGTGTTATTCCGCAAACTTCTTTGATATTGTTTCTGAGAATTAATTCTTGTTGAGAATTCGATCCTGACAAGTGGTATCAGAGCAAGTATTCTCAGAAACCTACATTCAAAATCACATCATCATGGCTAAAGGTTCAGAGTCTTCAAGCTCAGAAATTCCTACAGAGGTAACATCTAAACTTTGTTCCAAATCCTGTATTGAAACTGTTAAAAGGTACAGGGATCACAACCAGAAAATGAGTGATGACCTGAAGAGATTAGAAAAGGACATAAAAGACTATGTTAGGATTGTTGAGAGGTTTGAAGAGCAGATTAAGAGTTTTCAAGCCAATGAGCTTCAACATTCCTATGACACAAACTACTGGAAGTGGGAGAAAGATCAGTATGAATTTAAGCTTAAACAGAAAGAAGAGGAGAATGAAAAGATAAAAAGTGAGTTTGAGAAAGCCAAGTTGGATATTGAGAAATTTTCCAATGCCTCTAAAGCAATGGACTCTTTGCTCCAAACTCAAATCCATGACAAACTTAGAAGAGGAATAGGATATAACACTACACCACCACCATACAACAACAACTACATCCCTCCTATATCAGACTTGCTAGAGACCAAGAATAGGAAGGAATTGTCTGATGAAGTCACTAAGGTAGATCCATTAGACAAAGTGGTGGTTGAAACAGACTCTGAAGAAGAAAACTTTAATGAAAAAAGTAAGAAGAACACTGTGAGTGGTGAGATTACTCTAGAAAATAACATTATCACCAATGAGGGATGTGGAAAGGCTTGGATCAAGTCTAAGGACATAGAAAAGACTGAGGGAAAGTCTGAGAAGGTCCATTATAAGCAAACCACAGTTGTGAATCCTGTCCCTTGTAAACAGTGTTCTTGCAATAAATCTGAGCCCCAAAAACATGATAAACCAAGGGGAAATCAGAGAAACTGGAATAATCAGTGGGCACAAAAACAAGGAGTTGATTTAAGTAAAATCAATAGACCAAAACCTTGTTTTATCTGTGGCAAATTGAATCACCTTGCCAAACACTGTTATTTCAACCCTATCAACCAAAGAGTCACTTTTCAAAGAAAACCACAAAACTCTTTTGGTTATAGGAATAAAAGAAGGAATCATATGGCTGAGAACAGAGCACCTATAAGATCACATGCTCAGAACAAGTTTGCTAAACCAAAGAAAAATACTCCAAATAAGCCAAGGAGTAATTTAAAGACAAAGAAAGCAAACAACTTTGTTCAAGTTTGGGTTCCAATTGCAAAGAAACCTGTTAGTACTGCTATCCCAGATAGTACTGCTAACACAAATAGTGCTGCTAACTTGATTAGTACTGCTAACCAAGTTAGTACTGCTAACAAAGCTAGTGCTGCTTCTAGTAGTAATGCAGCCAAGCCTATAATCTTGACAAAGTACTCCAGTCATGAGATTCCTAAACAACTCATTCAGACCAAACTGACAGATTATATTAATGAGAAAGGTCAACCCAAGACCACTTTGGCTTGGGTTCCCTCCAAGACTAACTGATTTATCAAGTGTGCAGGGCAATCAAAAGCTCAAGAGGAAGAGCATTCGGAATGAAGAAAATGGTTGCTCTTGGCACATAACCAGGAACATGGACTGCCTTCAAATTCTTTAAAAGATTTGATGAAGGACATGTTACTTTTAATCCAGCAGAAGGTTGAAGTTAGAAATACTCCAGAGGGAGTAATGATCATGAAGGATCAAGAAGAAAAGGATCAGGGGATGAACAAAGTAGTAAAAAGTAAGAGAAAAAGGATGGTGTCAAAAAGTGTAAGAGTAGTTAATACTGCTTTCAGTTAATACTGCTATTAGTTAATACTGCTTTCAGTTAATACTGCTTTCAGTTAATACTGCTTTCAGTTAATACTGCTTTCAGTTAATACTGCTCGCGGTTAATACTGCTAGTTAGTTAATACTGCTAGTAGTTAATACTGCTAGTTCAGTTAATACTGCTCGCGGTTAATACTGCTAGTAGTTAATACTGCTGGTTAGTTAATACTGCTAGTAGTTAATACTGCTAGTTCAGTTAATACTGCTCGTGGTTAATACTGCTCGCGGTTAATACTGCTAGTTAGTTAATACTGCTCTAGGTTAATACTGCTTATATTCCGAATACTATAAATACTTTTTGCCCGCCTAAAAGTTCATAACGACTCTTTGCATACTGTTCTCTTGCGCTCAAAACCTTTTCTCTCTCAAGTTCGAAGTTTTCAGGCAAGTGTTCACTAAGATCAATGGCATCCATGACATTCATCGACGAGCACAACGAGATTGCGATGCTACAAAAGCCAAAACAAGCTTCAGGATTTCATCAGATTGTGGATTTCCTCAAGTCAAGTCACATTGCTCATGCTCTTACTGTATCACCTACAATCTACATTGAGCACCAAAGGCAGTTCTGGGCTAATGCAACCATTGTTGTGGAAAATGGTGTGCAAATGATCAAGACAAGAATCTGTGATCACTCACTTACAGTTACTGAAGAAGTCATTCGCATCAGTCTACGTCTAGACGATGCCTCTGGTATAATGTCTATCTCTAATGATGAACTGTTTTCTAATCTTACTAGAATGGGGTATGGAGGCCCATTGGGTGTTTTCAAATTCTCAAAAGCAAAGTTTTCACCCCAATGGCGTTTTCTTGTTCATACCCTGATGCATTGCATCTCCAAAAAGACCACTGGATGGAGTGAGTTCAGCAGTCCAATTGCATATGCTTTGGTATGCTTGGCTACATCCAGAAGGTACAATTTCTCAAAGATGATTTTCAGTGATCTTGTATCAAATATGGGAAACAAAAAGAGTTTCTTTATGTATCCCAGATTTGTTCAGGAAGTAATTAACCATGAATTGACGGATATACCTCAACCTGTTGGGGTATATGTACCTAAACCCCCAAAAGGCAAGGTTTTCTCAAATATGAGAAGATCTGCTGGGGACTCGGAAGGAGTTGACACCCCATTGTTCTCTACAATGATGGTGGTGTCCCAAAACACTGAAGGTATGGCAGCAGGGTCAAGGCCCTCATTAGACCATCCCACTGCTAGCCAAGCCCAACCTTCTCACTCAAAAACAATTCCCCAGTCTATTCTTACAAAACCAACCTCTCCAATTACCCAAACTTATCAAAGAAAACAGGTAAAGAAGGCTCCTTCCCTTCTTGTACCATCACCCACACAGCCTTTAAGCCCTCTAAGGGAGAATTCTCCCCTAGAGAATATCCAAAGGGAAACCACAAGGGTGTCTCCCAACCCAAAGGAGGTGCTCTCTGAGGAGGAGGTAGAGCATATGGGTGATGAGGCTGCCACTACTCCTGCTAACACAGAGGAGGAAAGTGGTAACATCAATAAGACCTCCCCCATGGCAACTTTGAATGAGCAATCATTTGAAGGTCCCTGGTGCCAAGAAACCACAGGGGTGGATAGTGCTTCTGCTAGGCAGAAGACTTCCACTACTAAAAGATCCAATGATCCTTCAATAGGGGGTAACACTCCTGGAGAAGGTGAGGACAGATATAACTATGATGAATTGATGGAGGCAATGGGCAACATCAACATGGATGTACTCAAACAGGGCAAAGATATAGAAGAGCTAAAACTCATTGTACTGTCACAACAAGAACAAATCATCAAGTTGAAACAAATGGTAAGGAAACTGATTCTGCAAAAGAAGAAGAAACAGTTTGTGCTCAGAAGGAGGAAACCAGTGACTGATGCTCCCAAAAAGGGGGAGATCAACATGGAAGAAGCATCAAGGGAAGGGGAGATTGATAAAGAAAGAGTTGAAGTTGAGGGGGAGAAGGAAGCAGAAACTGTTAATGCTGCTGAAACCTCACAAGCAGCAGTAACAGAGTTAACACCAACAGAAATTGAAGTAGCTGAAGTGCTAATCAAAGCTAAGAATGACACTCCCAAAGCAAAGGGAGTGGTCATAATTGAAGGGAGAGACAGAAAATCAGAACAGAAAGACAAAGCTGCAGAATCAAAGAATAAGGGAAAAGAAAAGATAGTGGAATCTGATCAACCAATCAAGAAGCAAAGGTTGGTTGAATCAGATGAAGCTTTAGCAAGGAAAATGCAGAAGGAGATGGAAAAAGAAGAAAGAGCTCAGGTGGAGAAGGACAGGGAAATGGCAAAGGCTTTAGCTGCTGAGCTAAATAAAGCTTATCAAAAGGGGCTTGAAACTGAAAAGGCTAAACAAAGGGCTATAAGTCTGAGAAAGGCTATGATGGCTAATACAAGTGCAAAGAAAAGAAGACCTTCACAAACTTACCTTGCCACTCAGGAAAGAAACAAAATGATAACTTTCTTGAGGAGTGCAATTGGGGTAAAGAAAGAAATGTTTGTGAAGATGAGTTTTGATCAAATCAGAGAGCTCTATGAAAAGGAAATGGGGAATCTGAAGAGCAATGAAAAGAAAAGAGTAGAGTTTGAAAAGAAGGCCAAGGAGAGTAATGATATAGATATGAATCAACCATTTCCTGAAAGTGAAGAGGGAACTCCTATCAAAGAAATGGCAAAGGAAAAGGAAGAAAAGAAGAAGGAAGCTACTCTAGTACAGGTTCAAAAGACTTTGAAAAGAACCAAGATGATGGCCAAAAGAAAGAAAGATAAGAAGTCTAGAGTAGAAGAAGAACAAAATGTTGCTGAAGAAGAAGTGGCACCTGAGTCATCAAGCAAGCAAGGGTCATCAATCAAAGATGATGTAAGCTTATATATGGTAGTGATGGACAAAGTGCCTGAACCAATTTCTGCAGAACCTGTTGGAGTTAAGCCACCTGAGATCATTCACTGGGATGTACTGACAATGGATGGGAAAGATTACATCAGACTCAAGAGGAAGGGTGATAAGTATGAAGTATTCAACACTTGGGTCAAGATTGTCAGAACATGCTCTAGATCTGATATAGAAGAGATGTTTGACATAGGAATTAAGCTGTATGCAGATCATCTGAATACTCCAGGAATTTCTCTTACAAAACTGGTGATGGAGTATCTATGCATGATGTTCAAACCTGAAGAAGTGGACCAGGTAATCAAGAGTGTGTTTAAAGAAGTCACAAGTTGGACTCTATATGAAACTAGTGGAGTATATGCAGTGACTTTGGATAGAAATCACACAGAATACTTCCTAGTGGATAGAGTATATAATCACACCAGACTGAAGGTTCATGCCATGCTAAAGAAGAAGTTGGGTTGTGCACCAAATTCAGAAATGGCCAAGTATCTAATTCAGAGGATAATCAATCAGAGTTTGGGACTGAATCCAGACTTAGGAGCATGATTTTGGAAGTTTTGGGAGCATCAAAAAGAGCATCTGGAAGAATATCTGAAGAACTTGACTTCTCTTCTAAAAGTCAAGTTAGGGGGAGATTGTTGGGAACTGAAGATTCTACTAAGTGTAGTTACTACTGCTAGTATAAATGTAGTTACTACTGCCAGAACAAGTTGAAGATTAATACTGCTAGTAGAATTACTACTGCTAGTTAAAGTTAGTACTGCTTGAACAAAGTTAGTACTGCTTAGCTAGTTAGTACTGCTAGTGGTTAGTACTGCTTGCAGTTAATGCTGCTAGATGAAGTTAATGCTGCTGAGCATTATTAGTGCTGCTAAAGAGATCCGGATGGAAAATACTACAGCTGGATATACTGAAGATATACTTAGAAGATATACATGGAAGATATACTGAAGATTTGTTTATTCTTTGTAATTATCTTTTTATCAGTATATGTATAGAATGTTTAGAATAGATAGAAAGAACTTTTAATAATTATTTTTCAAGAGAAAAATCAACCTCAAGGCATAGATCCTAATTCTAGAGAAGTAGAATTCGTATTGGTGAGCCTGTTCATCAATATTGAGGTTAAGTGTGTAATTCTGTAACTTCAAAGCATTAAATACAAGTTTACAGTTTGTTCCTCATATTTTCTGTATTGATTTACTATTTCATTGAATATCAAAGTGTTATTCCGCAAACTTCTTTGATATTGTTTCTGAGAATTAATTCTTGTTGAGAATTCGATCCTAACATCCCTGGTGCCATTGGGGTGCTAATAGGTGTACAATTTTCCATTTTAAACTTCTTTAAAATGTCAGAAATGTACTTAGCTTGATTAATAAAAATCCCCGTTGAAAATTATCTGACTTTTAATCCAAGAAAGAAATTCATCTCTCCCATCATACTCATCTGAAAACATGACACCATTAAGGCAGAATAATTCTGTTATAGCATAAATATGTTGGATACAAGATCAAGAAGACTGAAGGTCAAAGTTCAAGAAAGTCAAAGCTGAGAAAGTCAAATCTCATTAATGTCAAAGTCTTTTGTAATAAAAGTCAAAGTGTCTTTGTATTTGTTTTTGTATTTTATTTTTTTTGTATTAGGTGTTGGTATAAATAGTCTTGTATTCTTTGTATTTCGTAAGTAAGTCAACAGAAAAAAAGGAGTATTCAGTTGTAAGATTGAAAGAAATTGTCTAGTTGAGAGAAAATACGTTAGAGAGAGAAAGAGAGTTCTAGAGAGAGAAAGTTTGTAATCTTGAATTTGAAAGTGAAATCAAACAGGTAATTGATTCTTGTTTGTGTTTTGTTTGTTTAATTGTGATTAGAAACTAGAATCTGGGAATAACAATTGGTATCAGAGCATATCCAAATCGAAAAATCAAGAAAATCAGAATGTTCGACACTGTGTTCTTCATGTTCAGATCTTTTTTCGAGTTTTTGTGCGAATTTCAAGTTGTTTTTGATTAGATTTTGTTAGAACAGTGTAATCGATTGAGTTTGTATAGAAAGATTTGTGAATTGCACTGTAATCAATTCGAATTTTTGTAGTTTTTCTGTTCACGAGTTCTTGACATTGTGTTTGTATCAAATTTGTATCTTTTGTGTATTTGATCGAAATTCAGTGTTAGTTTTTGTGTTCTAGTTGTTTAGACGAGTAAATTGTCGAAGTTTAGTGTTGAAATTCTAGGTCTAGATGAGATTTTGGTGTGATTTTGGTCGATTTTAGAGGTTTGAGGGTGTTGATCAAGGTTTGCGTCTCATTCATAGATGTTTGCGTTTCATTCAGAGGTTTGCGTTTCCTTCAAGTATCGAGAAGTTAAGGTTCGCGTCTCCTTAGAGAATCGAGAAGTTAAAGTTTGCGTTTCCTTCAAGTATCGAGAAGTAAAGGTTTGCATGTTAAACCATATCCGCAAAGTGAGAAAGTTCATATTGTTTCTTCGAGAAACGAGAAGTGGGTTTTGTGGGTTTAATGACACGCAAAGTAGAAGTGTGTGGGCTCAGAGACAAGTAGTGATTTGTGTTTGCAACTAGAAACGCAAAGTGTATCTTGCGTTTGTAACGAGAAACGCAAAGTGTGGTTTGCGCTTGCAACTAGAAACGCAAAGTGTATCTTGCGTTTGTAACAAGAAACGCAAAGTGTGGTTTGCACTTGCAACTAGAAACGCGAAGTGTATCTTGCGTCTGCAACGTGAAACGCAAAGTAGAAGTTTGCGATTCCTGTGTGAAGCGCAAAGCGTGAAAGACTTAGAATATTTTCTGAGAAATTTTCAAAATAGTAATATAGCCTTTAATAATGAAATTTTTTTCCCTAGGGGCGCTGCCCCTCAACCCCGCAAGGGCGTTGCCCCTTGACCCCACCCGCTAACCGGGTAGCGGGACCCCCGTGCTAAGTCTGCGAAGGGGGACATATTTCTGGTTGTGATTAAAATTTCTGATGTTATATTTCAAAGTTTTTTATATTTTCTTGATTGTTTCATTTGGACTAACGATCAGTTTCTAGTTTCTTATTGCATATATTTTTCAAACAGGTTTAAACAAGATGACTTCCAAAGATGCTCTTTCAATTGGCACTGATGTCAAGCCACCTGTACTGTTCAAAGGAGAGTATGAACAGTGGAAAGACAGATTCCTTGATTTTATAGACAGACATGCAAATGGAGAGAATATTATGCTGTCATTCATAGAAGGTCCTATGGTACCAATCATGGTACAAATACCAGATGATGACTCTTCTGATAGTGAATATGGTACTGAGGAAAGAGATCAAAAGATGAAAACAGTGGCAGTGGATATCTCTCAATATTCTGAAGAACAGAAAAGCCGATACAAAGCTGATAAACAAGCAAGATCCTTACTTCTTCAAAGTATCCCGAATGACATCTACGTCAAGATAGACAGCTACAAGGGAAATTCTAAGAAAATGTGGGATCAGTTACAAAAGATGATGATGGGTTCCAAAGTCGGCAATCAAATGAAAGTGGCTAACTGCATAAATAGCTACGAGGAATTCAAAGCAAAAGAAAATGAGAGCCTAGAGGAAACCTATGAGAGGTTTGTGCTTCTTCTGAACGAACTCTCAAAGAACAAAGTGAAGAAGAAGCAAATTGAAAACAACGTCAAGTTTTTAAGTATTCTGCAACCTGAATGGAAGAAGCATACACGTAGGATGAAGCAGATGAAGGATTTGAATGATATTCCGTTACATGAAGTTTATGAGACTTTGAGGCAGAATGAAGAAGAAGTGGAAGAGAAAAGAGCTGAGAAAAAGAAGGCAGAAAAGGTTTCCGATCCTATTGCATTGGTAGCCGGAGAGAAAAAGAAAGAAAAGAAAGAGAAAAAGAAAAAGAAGAAATTGCTTACAAGTTCTGAGTCTGAATCTGAATCTGAATCAGATGGTGATGATGGAGAAAGTCTGAAACAAGCAATGCTTTTACTGACTCGAGCTTTTCAAAAGAAATTCTACAAGAAGCCGGGATCCAACTCTCAAATATATTCTTCATCAAGTTCCAAGAATCATGAGCACCGAGAAAGAGTGGAAGGAAAGCGACATGAAGAGAATCGGTATATGGAAAGGAAACCGGAAGAAAGGAAGAAGTTCGTGAATGATTACACCGTTGCTGAAAAGCCAGCAAATGATCCAATCAAATGCTACAACTGTGGCAAGATTGAACATTTTGCTAAAGATTGTCGAAAGCCAAAGGTTCGAAACTCTCAGTATTATCAGAACAAACTGCTATTGGACAAACAGCAAGAAGCAGGCATAGCATTAATGGCTGAGGACGAATTTTGGTTGGATCATTCTGATCAAGAGGATGATAAAGAGAAGGAAGAAACAACTCATCTCTGTCTCATGGGCAAAGAAGTGAAGTATGATGAGTCAGATGACGAGACAACTGATGAGGTATTAAAATTATCTGAAAAAGATTTTGTAACCAAAATGGAAGCTATGATGGTTGAGCTTAATGATCTTCAAGTAAATCTGAAGACAGAAAAAGACAGAGTTGCTAAAAGAAACAATAAGATCTTTGAACTCAATAAGTCTGTTATTGGGAACAAAGATCTGATTGATTCTTTACGTAAATCTGCTTCTGATTCTAAATCTAAAGTAGATTGTTTTGAAAAGAAGATTTCTGACTTTGAAGTTAAAGTTTCTAAATATGAGTTTGAAAAGAAAGAATCTGCACTAATTGTTCATAAACTGCAGGTTGAGAACAAGCTTTTGAATAAGAAGGTAAATGGTCTGGAAGCCAAACTTTACGCAAGAGGACAAACAGATCAAACCATTTTTCTTAATGCACCTGATGAAGAAGCTGATGTTAAGGAAAAATGGGGACTTGGTTTTAAAAACTCCCATTACTTAAAGAAAGCCATCAGAAAACAACCAGCATTATGTAATTTTGATTTTCTTGCTTGTGCTGGTAAACATACTCATTTAAAACCCAAATTTGTTACCAAATTACCGGAAGAAGTTGAGGCCAAAGAAACTGAAAATAGAAAGAATGTAAAGAAAATGCAACTACCATTTAACTATGCAAAGTTAAATGATAGTTATCTTTTAGAAACACCAAAAGTTCTTTTAAATGATTATTTTGCTAGTTATTCCATTTCTGAGATGAAGGCAAAACCTGCAATTGCAAAGGTTTATGTTCCTCCACTCATTCTTGAAAGCAAAATAGTTGAGTTGGAAAATGTTTTGTCTGATGAAAAACTTTTGGTTGATATTCAACAAAGTGTATTTTCTACTGTATTAAAGAACACGATTTTTCAATCTACATCTACAAAGTGTTCCAAAGTTTCTAAGGCACCTCAAACTTCGTATGATAATTTTGATGACTTATTTGAGTCTGCAAATGATTTTCTTAATTCTGATGATGGGTGCATAGAAGAAATTGATATGTTTGACTTCAATGCTTCTCTTCCTGATCATTCTACTTGTATTATACCTGAAAAAGTGTTACCAAGTGTTCTTAAAACTGATGAATCATCTACAGTTTCTGTGACTGCTGAATATTATTCTAAAGGTAAGAATCATAAGAAACAGCAATCACAGAAACGGATTAATACTTGTAAACCAAAGAAAACTCATTTTCAGAAATCTGATTTTCCTAATAAATCTAAATCTTTTGTTTCAGATATAAGAAAGAAAAGGTCGAAAGCTAGAACTGAATGGCGACCAAAAAGGAAGGATGAGGAGAAAGCTGAATCAGTTTCTGATAATTCTTGTAATAGATCTGATAGTAGTGATTCTGATGTAGTTGGTCAATATGCTTCTCATAAACAAAACCTTGTAACTTCTTACAAGCGTTATTCAATAAAGCAATTGATTCAATTATCTCCTATTACTACTAAATCTTATCATTATCGAAGAAATGATTTTGCTTATTTTCATAATTCTTCTGATTGGTTTGAATCTTATCATGTGTATTCTTCAAGATCAAATATTTTTAAAGGTTTTCAAAAGAACAGAGGGTCCATTTTCAAATGGATACCAAAATCTTGTGCTAATCTGTTAGGGCCCGTTTTTAAATGGGTACCTAAATCTATTGTATCCTGATTTCTCTTGCAGACCCGACATATGTGGTACTTGGACAGTGGATGTTCCAAGCATATGACTGGGCAAAAAGCTTTATTGTCTAACTATACAAAGAAATTCATTGGAAATGTCATGTTTGGAAACGATCAGCTTTCACCTATCTTAGGATATGGTGACATTATTCAAGACAACATAACGATCAGTAAAGTGAGTTATGTCGAAGGCTTGGGGCACAACTTATTCAGCATTGGTCAATTCTGTGATAAAGGGTTAGAGGTCAACTTCAAAGCTAAGAGATGTTCGGTTCGTACGGAAGATGGCAATGAACTCTTAGTTGGAAATCGAAAGACGAACCTCTATACCATCAATCTTTCAAAGGTACAGAATGACAATAAAGTTTGCTTGATGACAAAGGCTTCATTGCAGCAAAGTTGGCTCTGGCACAGACGTTTATCTCATTTGAACTTTCGTTATATCAATAAGCTGGTTAGTGGGAAATTGGTAAAAGGACTTCCTCAGCTGAAATACGAGAAAGAACACTTATGTGCTGCATGTGAGAAAGGTAAGATGAAGAGAGCTCCGCATAAACCGAAGCCTGAACCAAGCACTAGTTCTCCGTTAGAATTGTTACATATGGATTTGTGTGGTCCAATGAGAACTCAGAGTTTGGGTGGAAAGAAATACGTGTTGGTTATTGTGGACGATTACTCAAGATACACATGGGTCAAATTTCTTCGATCAAAAGATGAGACGCCCGAAGTTCTCATTACTTTCTTAAAAACGACCCAGGTGAAAATACAGCGACAAGTCAAGTTTCTTCGAACGGACAACGGCACAGAGTTCAAAAACAAGATAGTTGAAGAATATCTCGAATTGGTCGGGATATCACATCAGTATTCTGCTGCTCGAACCCCTGAACAAAATGGAGTAGTCGAAAGGCAAAATCGGACGCTAGTCGAGACCGCTCGGACTATGCTTAGCCAATCAGACTTACCTCTATTCTTGTGGGCAGAAGCTGTGTCGACTGCATGCCATACTCAAAATCGGTCCATGATACATCGCCGTTTTCAAAAGACTCCATATGAGCTGATCAACAACAGAACACCAACAATCAAGTATTTTCACATATTTGGGTGTAAATGTTTTGTTCTTAACGACAGAGAGAGTCTGAATAAATTCAGTGCTAAGGCGGATGAAGGCATTTTTATTGGTTATTTTTCAACATCGGCAGCATATCGTGTTTATCTGAAGATGTCAAAGACAGTTGTCGAGAATGTTAATGTAACATTCGATGAAGATATGGCTTCTGAACAACTCAATTCAGAACCCGTGATCACTGGAGTATTAGCTTCTGGGCAAATCAGTCCAGAACCTGTTTCTACAGCGACAAATTCAAATAATGCTTGTACTTCTAGTTCTCATTTAATTGATTTAGATTTGTTATTTGAATTCTTTTATGATGAGTTTCTAGGTTCCAATATACCTAAATCTGTTGTGACTGACAGGTCTGAAGATACAAGTTGCAATCATCCAGTCACTTCAGATGTCATAACTGAACAAGCATCCCCTGTTCAGTCAGAAACTCACATTCCTATAATTACTCCTACAGTTGAAGATGTACAAGTAAATGCTGATCCAGAAGTAAATGTTTCAGTTGGGTGTAATACAATGTCTACTCAACAGCTAGAGTCTGTTGTTCCAACTGATGCTTCTGCACCTGAAACTTCAACTGCAAACCCCCCTCCTGTTATTCAAACTGAAGATTCTGACAGTGGATTTCTAGATGATGATCATGTTCAATCAGTATCTACTTCACTCCCTCATGAGCATCGGTGGACCAAAGACCATCCTTTACATCAAGTAATTAGAGATATTAACATGTCTGTACAAACGAGGTCAGCGACTCTTAATCAATGTATGCATGACTCATTTCTCAGTAAGATTGAGCCAACGCGAGTATCTGAGGCTCTTGCTGATTCGGACTGGGTATCTGCTATGCAAGAAGAGATCAATCAGTTTGAAGCCCTAAAGGTTTGGAGATTAGTTCCAAAACTAGAAGGTAAAACCATGATAGGAACTAAATGGGTATTCAAGAATAAAAAGGATGAAGATGGTATCGTCATAAGGAACAAAGCTAGACTTGTTGCCAAAGGTTACCGGCAAGAGGAAGGCATAGACTACGATGAGACGTATGCTTCAGTAGCGCGTATAGAAGCAATCCGCATGTTTCTAGCCTACGCAGCTTATAAGAATTTCACAGTCTTTCAGATGGATGTGAAAACAACCTTTCTGAATGGAATTCTTAAAGAGGAAGTGTACGTGTCTCAACCAGAAGGGTTCGTCAATCCAGATAAGACAGATCATGTTTATATCTTGGACAAAGCCCTGTATGGTTTAAAACAAGCCCCTCGAGCATGGTATGACGTTTTATCTAAATTCTTGGTCAAGTCCGGTTTTTCTAAAGGTAAGGTTGATACCACTTTATTCATCAAAAAGGAAAAAACTGATATTATTCTTATTCAGATTTATGTTGATGATATAATATTTGGTTCTACAAATCCAAAATTTTGCAAAAACTTTTCTAACCTCATGCTGTCACGTTTTCAAATGAGTATGATGGGAGAGATGAATTTCTTTCTCGGATTACAAGTTAAACCGTTTTCAACGGGGATTTTCATTAATCAATCTAAGTACATTTTGGACATTCTTCGGAAGTACAAAATGGAAAATTGTAAACCAATTGGAACCCCGATGGCACCAGGTACTAAGATTAACACTGATACTTCGGGTAAAAGTGTTGATGTTAGGACTTATAGAGGTATGATAGGATCGTTAATGTATCTTACATCTAGTAGACCAGATATTATGTTTTCAACATGCTTATGTTCTAGATATCAGGCTGCTCCCAAAGAATCCCATTTGGCTGCTGTCAAACGGATTTTTAGATATCTGAAGGGGACTGCAGACCTTGGTCTGTGGTATCCTAAGGATACTGGTTTTCAACTGACTGCTTATTCAGATGCAGATCATGCAGGTTGCATGTTGGACAGAAAGAGTACTTCAGGTCACGTTCAATTTCTTGGAGACAAGCTCGTTAGCTGGGCATCAAATAAACAATTATGTGTTTCCACATCGACTGCTGAAGCAGAGTACGTAGTTGCTGCCAGTTGCTGCTCTCAGGTCCTGTGGATGCGAAAACAGCTGCGAGACTATGGATTCAAGTTCGACAAAATCCCAATATATTGTTACTCGAAGAGTGCAATTGCCATATCTGCTAATCCTGTCCAACATACGAAAACCAAACACATTGATGTAAGGTATCATTTTATCAAAGATAATGTAGAAAAAGGAACAATTGAACTTGATTTTGTAAAAACAGATTATCAACTTGCAGATTTATTTACCAAACCCTTAGATGAAAAGAGATTTAATTTTCTTGTCTCTAAGCTTGGTATGTTAAATCTTAAGACGTAGTCGCTTGTTACCTACTAAAGTTACGTATTGTTAATTTTCATCATTTTTCTTTATTATTATGTTTGAAAGATACCTGCACTTTAATTGTTTGCTCATGATCTCAGGGGGAGTAAGAGAAGATTTTAGATGATCTACATTATTTTGAGGGGGAGCATAACTAATTTCTGCATTTTACTTAACTGACAAATTTTTTTGTGATGCATGATTTTAGGGGGAGTATATAAGTCAAGTCAAAAGGAGTAAGACTATGATTTCTGATTACTTCTGATCAGAACTCGTTCTTTAATTGTTTTACTGTTTTATGTCATTTTTAATTTTTGAATAAACGTTGTGAATAAATTTGTTTTTTACTAGACTTTGAGTCTTGTGCAGGATGAGAGAAGCTGACAAGATCATATCTTAATGACTTCAGCTTGACTTCATGAGATTTAAGATTGCTCGAAAAGGTAAATTTCTTATCTTAATCTCAAATGTATCTGAAAGAAGGACAACTTTCAGATATAGAAAACATGTTCTTAAATGTTCAAACCACTTCTCGAATTTTAAACAGATTTTATAATTTGGAAGTGTGATTTTAAATGTTTTCATTTTATTTTTGTTCTTCATTGATAAACAAACCGTGTGTTATCCAAAGACTAATACTTGTGTATTGTCTTTTCTATATACTTTTAAGTATTCACACACATCGGTTTGACTTAGTTCAAATTGTTCTTACCATGTCTCATATTGAAACATATTTTCGATGGTAAGACACCCCGCTTGTACTTCAAAGAATTTTGAGCGTCATTTCATTTCGAAACGTCATTTCAAGAATGTCTATATTTTGTTTCGTATGGACAATATCCATTATTCTTGACCATAAGCCTTGATTGCTATATCATTCATTTCTGATCATTTTCATACAATGTCAGATTTTCAAACAAGTCTTTTGCATTCATATTCATTCATTCAATATACTTGTTTGAAAATACTTCAATGTTTAAAAATTCTCATATCTTCATGATTATATTCTGAGCATATATACACCTAACTTGTATTTTGAGCTTTAACTGATAAAGTTAAAACTATATTGAGCAACATTATGCTTTTATAGGATTACATGGGTTCTTTGTGCTAGAACTTAATTGAAACTTCTATGAAATCACGTTAACCAATGATTTCTACCCAAGAAGTTAAACCATTAGTGATTGAGTGTGAGGAGTCGAAAAGAAATGAGTGTGGGTGTGATGAGGTAAAATCTAAAGGAGAGTTTGGTTAGTAGTGAGATTAATGATCAAAAGAAAGAGGGTGTCAGAACAGAGTAAAAGAATATTAAACTCTGCACCAACTACTTTCTGAGTCGGGCAGCCACATTACTAGCGTTTCACAACTCTTTGGTGAACGTTGTTGAAACAGGCAACTAACCCATGCCAACTCTTGAATAAACCCCACAAGCTACTCATTTTCTTCTCAAAAAGAAAATGTTTCATATTTTTCTGGGGACGCAGCATATTATCTATCTGGTTTTCATTTGGAAAATCTGGATATTGAAAAAGAAGGAAGTTTGCCCCACCTTCGCACTTCAATCATGCACATTGAGTCTGTGTTTATACTACTGTTGTCTCAGTGGTTTACACAATGTTGAGCCTTATTTAAAGCAATCATCGTGCTTAATTCTTTCTACACTTGCACAAACACACAAAGAATGTGTTTCTTTGTCATAACATTCATAGAAATTGCCTTTGTGGTATTTCGATGATTGGATGGAAGCCCTGGGGGAGTGAACATCAAAAAGCTCCTTTATATTGTGTATTCGTTACACACAGTGACTTCGTGTTACTGACAGACATTTAACTGATTCATCTGTTGATTCAGGATTTACCTGTTCTTATTTTGTCTGGGTTTGCAAAGATCTAGATGAATACTTGGTTATGGATCACAGAATCAGAGGCACAGTTTGAAAGATTAGTGGTCAGAAAGTCTTCAAAGACATTTCTTGGAGAAAGTTTTGATGATATCGATGCTCAAATCATCAAAAAGGGGAATAATAGTTCAAGAAATGATAAAGTTTTGAGAGATGATTTTTAAAGAAATGTCCAAGTCAGAAGATTCAAAGTGAAGATTTAAAGAAGATCAAAGAATTTCTGAAGATTTGAGGAAATTCTCTTTGAAGATTATTTGCTAAAGCAATTCGAGCTAATTCTGAAGATAATTTCTTTCCAAAGTCTGAAAGTATGTTGTGAATGTTTTGGGGAGATTGTTAATCGTTTGAAGATAGTTTTGGAAAGAATACCGTCAGAGAAAAAGGGGAGATTGTACTGACAGAGCTTAAAAAGTGAAGACTGAATTGCTAGATCTTTCAACAGTGATCTTGAATCCAAAGGGGGAGATTGTTAGAGTATAAATATGTTGGATACAAGATCAAGAAGACTGAAGGTCAAAGTTCAAGAAAGTCAAAGCTGAGAAAGTCAAATCTCATTAATGTCAAAGTCTTTTGTAATAAAAGTCAAAGTGTCTTTGTATTTGTTTTTGTATTTTATTTTTCTTGTATTAGGTGTTGGTATAAATAGTCTTGTATTCTTTGTATTTCGTAAGTAAGTCAACAGAAAAAAAAAAGAAGTATTCAGTTGTAAGATTGAAAGAAATTGTCTAGTTGAGAGAAAATACGTTAGAGAGAGAAAGAGAGTTCTAGAGAGAGAAAGTTTGTAATCTTGAATTTGAAAGTGAAATCAAACAGGTAATTGATTCTTGTTTGTGTTTTGTTTGTTTAATTGTGATTAGAAACTAGAATCTGGGAATAACAAATTCTTACAGTACTTAGGGTTTGTTGACCTGAAAATTATGTCATCAACATAAATTTGGATGAGAATAATATCGCCTTTTTCTTTCATGATAAAAAGAGTAGTATTGATTTTACCTTTCGAAAACCCGGACTTGACTAAGAACTTTGAAAGTACTTCATACCATGCTCGAGGGGCTTGTTTTAGTTCATAAAGGGCCTTTTCAAGTATGTAGACATGATATGGATTTTCAGCGTTGACGAACCCTTCTGGTTTTGAAACGTACACTTCTTCTTTTAGAATGCCATTCAGAAAGGCGGTTTTGACATCCATCTGATATACAGTGAAGTTCTTATATGCAACATAGGTGAGGAACATTCGTATTGCCTCGATGCATGAAACTGGTTCATATGTTTCATCGTAATCTATGCCTTCCTCTTACCGATATCCTTTTGCTACAAGTCGAGCTTTGTTACGAATTACGATACCATCTTCATCTTTCTTATTTTTGAACACCCATTTAGTGCCAATAATTGCCTTTCCTTCTGGACATGGCACGAGTCTCCAAACATTCAGTGCTCGAACTGGTTAAGTTCTTCTTACATGGTTGCGATCCAGTCAGGATCTTCTAGGGCATCAGATACACGTGCCTACTCTATCTTGCTCAAGAAAGATTTATACAAGCATTCGTTGGCTGTTGCAGACCTAGTTTGCACCGGTTTCGAAATATCTCCGATAATTTGATATACTGGGTGGGCTTTGGTTCACTTTGTCGTGTGAGGGAGTGGTACATAATTAGGTGGTTGTTGGACGTAAACTTCTTCATTTAATTTACCATGTAGAAAGGCAGATTTAACATCCATTTGATAAACTTTGAATCCTTTGTATGCAGCATAGGCTAAGAAGATTCTTATTGCTTCTAGCCTAGCTACAGGTGCAAAGGTTTCATCATAATCAATACCTTCTTCTTGGCAATATCCTTTAGCAACCAACCTGGCTTTGTTCCTGATTATTATTCCATCCTCATTCTTTTTGTTTCTGAAAACCCATTTTGTTCCAATTGCAAATTTTCCTTTGGGAAGGGGAACTAGGGTCCAAACTTTGTTTCTTACAAACTCTTGAAGTTCATCCTGCATTGCAAAAATCCAATGAGGATCTTCAAGAGCTTCTTTTACCTTCTTTGGTTCAATAATGCTCAAACAGTTTACGTAGAAGCATTCATTGATTGTGGCAGATCTTGTTTTAACTCCTACTGATGAGGATCCAATGATTTGATCAATTGGATGATCTTTTGTCCATCTTGAGATTGGAGCAAAAATTTGGGGTGGAGTTTGAGCTTCAGAGATGACAGTTGGTGACATCTCTGTTGTCCTGTTCAGAGGCTCTGAAGTTGGTTCCCGAGATGGTGAAGCAGATTCTTGAATTTCTTCACTATTTGTTTCTGGAGTTACTTCATACACTCCTTGATCATCCTCTTTTTGATCTTCAGCTTCTTCTGATTCACTTTGCTGATCTGAATTTGGTGAAGCAGAAGGTGTTAATTCAGAGGGTCCTGAAAGGGTTGTACCTTTTTCTTGGGGTCCTTCTGAATTCTCTTTTGGTCTATCTCTGAAGATAACTTCTGGGTTATCTTCATCAAAGAAATCTTCAAATATTCTGTTTAATTCAGATTCTCTTGATGATTCAGAGATAGGTGTTGAGAGACTTTCTTGTTGTTCAGAGCTTTTATTGTCATCAAAAGTGATATTGATGCTCTCTTGGATGGTCCTTGTTCTAAGATTGAACACTCTGAAAGCTTTTGAGGCTAATGAATATCCAATGAATTTTCCCTCATCAGCTTTCTTGTCAAACTTTCCAAGTGATTCTCTATCGTTCAGAATGTAACATCTGCATCCAAAAACATGAAAATATTTAACATTAGGTTTCCTATTGTTAATGAGTTCATAGGATGTTTTCTAAAATCTTTTGACAATTGTAGCTCTATTCTGAGTAAAGCAGGCTGTTGCCACTGCTTCTGCCCAAAAATTTGTTGAAAGATCAGATCTAGCAAGCATTGTTCTTGCAGCTTCAACAAGTGTTCTATTCTTCCTTTCAACTACTCCATTTTGCTGAGGGGTTCTTGCTGCAGAAAAGTTAGGAGTAATGCCTTCTTCTGATAGATATGAATTGATTTTGGCATTTTTGAACTCTGTTCCATTATCACTTCTTAGTTTTTGAACTTTGCTGCTAAATAGAACCTGTAATCTTTTCAACAATCTTATCAATATTTCAGGTACATCAGATTTGGCTCTGATGAATTATATCCATGTGAATCTGGAAAATTCATCAATCAGAACCATAATGTATTTCTTACCTGCTAGACTCTGTAGAGAGATAGGACCACAGAGGTCCACATGAAGCATGAGCAGAGGTCTAGGACAGTTGTTTTCACTTTTGGTTTTATGGGAAGATCTTTTCATTTTTCCCCTTTCACAAGCAGAACAAAGATGATCTTTGTTAAACTTCAGAGATGGTAATCCCTTAACCAAATTAAGTTTAACTAATTTATCAAGTGAGGAAAAGTTTAGATGTGAAAACTTTTTATGCCAGAGCCAGACTTCCTCACTATTCAGAGATACAAGACAAAGTTTCTCTGAATCAGTGTCGTTGATTTTGATAAAATTCATTCTGTAGAGGTTACCTTTTCTGTCTGCTCTGAGTAATTCTTGACCTGATTCTGAGTGAAGAAGTGAACAATATTTTCTTTGAAATTTCACATCAAAACCATGATCACAAAGTTGACTTATGCTGATGAGATTGTGTTTTAATCCATCCACATAAGCAACCTTTGATACTAAAACATTTCCTCTTGATAACTCACCATATCCTTTAATCTGTCTTTGCACATTGTCTCCAAAAGTAACTGCTCCTCCAGATTTTGCTTTGAATGAGGATAGCAGTTCCTTATCTCCAGTCATATGCCTTGAACATCCAGAATCTAAGTACCAGATTGGCATTGACTGTTTCTGCAAGACAAATTATTGTTTCTTAGGTACCCATCTCATTATGGGTCCTTTTATGTTTGACTTTGGTGGATTTGTATGACTTTTTGGCATCTCATCTTTTGATGTCTTGCCGTTACTTGTCTTCTTTTGAAATTTTGTCTCTGAGATATTTTTCAGAGATTGATTCAGAAGACAATGTGATCCTTTGAAATGATTTTTCAGTTTTATCAAGAGATGAATGCAGTTGCAATTAATAGAACAAGAAGAAGTAGGAGCAAAGTTTTTCTTTTTATTAAAAGCATTTGTTACATTTTGACTTCTTTTGAAACTAGCACTAGGAATATTACATGTATCCCTAACTATTTCTTTCCTTTTTGCTTGAAAGACAGTCTTCTTTTGAAGTTGCTTTTTCTTGATCAAAAACATCTTCTTTTCTTTGCTGCTTACTGCACAAACAGGATCAATATGGTTAACTTTTGTCCATTTGCCTTTTTGTTCAGGAGAGAATTTTATTGTTTTATAGGTGTAAGATTCAGAAGTGTTTGTTTTATTCTTTGCCTTTTCTTGTAACTCCTTTTCAAGTTCTAGAGACGTTTTTGCTTATAAACACATATTTGCAAAATCAGGACTTATTGGTATTCTGGTTTTGGTTTTCAAAATTGAAATTGGAACATTCAAAATACCAGAGCCAACAGTTTCTATCTTTTTGTGAATTACATTCCCCGGTTTACAAAAAATCTGTTCATCAATCTCTTGATCAGATTCTGAATCAGAGTCAAGAAAGTCTCTCTTAGTTTTAATAGAGATAGCTACCTCTATTGGTTTTTTAATTTCTTTTATTCTAGAGACTTTAATGATCCGTTTCATGCTTTCTTTTCTTTTTAAGTCCTCCATGACATTTTCTTTCCATATCTTTTTAACATCATCTTCAAATGTAGTTCTGATGTTTTCATCTGACTTTGGTGAATACAGAGGGGCATTCGGATTAAGTGAACTCTGAGATTCATTTTCAGAAGTACTTGTATCAGAAGTACTTGGTTCAGATGTCTCTGATTCATTTGAGATGAAAGCATCAAATCTGAAAATTTCTTTGGGATCATTGTTTTGAGGTTTTGTGAAGAGTACCTCTGAAGTTTCTCCTTTTATCTGTAACACAGACTTTTGAAAGTTTTTTACTTTAGAGTATGTAGTATTTTTGAAATTCATAGCTCTTGTTTTTGATCCCTCTGATGTTTTCATTCTTTTGAAAATTTTCAGAGATGTACCTTCAAAGCTTTGGACCTTTCCCATACGGAAAGTGGAATAAAGTGAAGTTTTCTCCAATCTAGTGAATGAATTCAACTCATTGAATCCCAGCCCTTGAGAGTCCATTTGAGTTTTTATTTTGTCGAAAACACCTTGTGCATTAACATAGCTTTTGATTCGAAGATTTTTTCTATCTAGAGATTGATGTAGGATTTCTCTTTCCTTTTGAAAAAAATTGGTTAAGGCAATAGAATTGAGCCTTTCATACTAAGATTTCTTTACTTCTTCTTCTTTTCCTTTTAAAACTTTCTCAATTTTTCTTATTTCTTCTGAAAATGATTTTTCTTTTTGCTTGTGAGTTTCTTCAAGTTTGGTTTTTTCAAGATAAATTTCTTTCTTTTATGATTCCAGAAGATTCTTTCCTCTTTTGAAAAAAAATGAGCTCTTTTATCACTTGCTCTCTTTTCTTTTTCTCTTCAAGAAACTTTTGCTCTAGATCCTGAAGTTCATTAATTAGTTTAAAAGCATCTATTTCAGGATCACTGTCATTGGTGTAAAGAGAGTTTACCTTTTCAGAGTTGTCTTCTGATACTCCATCAGTTTGATTTCCATCTGAAAAAGCCATACCACAGAGATTGGTAGGCTCTTCCTCGCCGTCGCTTGTTGAGTCTGATAGCCAGTCTTCGATTTCTGCTACAAGAACTCTTTATTTTACGTTTTACTTGTATTTGTTCTTGTAGTAATCTTGATCTTTGACAAGTTTTCCTCTACAGTTTGCAGAGAAATGGACTAGTTTTCCACATCTGAAACATCTTCTATCATTTTGATTTGTTGGAAGAGTGGCAGTACTTGTCTCTGGCTTCTGTTCTTGATGTTTGAAGTATCTCTGTGGCTGTGGATACCTTGGTTGAAATGGTTGTTGAGGTCTTGATTGTTGTGTTGCATCATTATTGTTGAAGTTTGTACCCTTTTGATCACTATATGGAGTGAATCTGGGTTCTTGTTGAAATCTGACACCATCTTGTTGAAATCTTCTTTCAGGATTTCTTCTTTCTTCATTCTCTCTCCTTCCTTCAAATACTTTCTTGCCAAATTTTTTGTTAAATTGATGAGTGATTAATGCAAGAGATTTGGCGAAGGCATTGATATCATCTTCTGAGTCTGAATCTGAATGATTTTCTTCTGCCATTAGGACCTTTTTGGATCTTCTTTTTGTTTCCAAACCTTTTTGTGACTCTTCACAGTTGTTTTCTTTCGAAATTTGTTTTGAAACAAGTGCAAGGGGTCCACCTAAAGAGGTTTTTGATTTTTGCTTCATAACTTTCTTTTCATGTGCAACAAGAGTGCCATAAATGTCAGTTAATGACCATGACTCAAGATCTTGATTGGCTTGTATCAATGTTCTAAAAAACTTGCCGCACAGCCGCCATGGCACCAAGGCTTGTGTGCCACGCCACGTTAAGTCCATGGCACGTCATGGCCTAATGCGGAAGTTATCGTAATGAGATATTTGATTTTTCTTTACGTTTTTAATGTCTTATTTGCAAGTTTTTAATATATAACCTAATTTAACTTCCTTATTACTATTGACTCATTGACTAACACTACAAAACATACGTTTTTTTATATAATATTATATATGAATTAGAAATTTGACGCCATAAGTCACGCCTTGAAAACGCCTTGGCTTCGCCGTGGCTCCTAAGGCTTGAGGCTTGGCCTCGCCGCCACGCCACGCCTCACGCCATTTAGAACCTTGGCTTGTATAGACATGGACAGTTGTGACCATTCTTCATTTAAGCTTTTCAAGAAAAGAACGTTGTTTTCCTCTTTTGTTCTTATCACTCCAAACTTTCTGCATTTGTTGAAAAGAATGTTGAATCTTGAGTAAGTTTGGTGTAATATTTCTTTTGGTAGAGCATAAAAATCATGATATTCATTTATGCATAGATTTCTTCTATTTTTCTGGGTTTGTAGGCCTCCTTCAAGTTGATTTAACAACTGATCCCATATCTCTTTTGCAGTTTTACAAGAATCAAGTTCTTGAAAGATATCATTGGGAATGACCATTATAAGTAATCTAACAGCTTTTGAGTCATTATCCATCATATTAGTTTCTTCATCAGTGAAGTTTGTGGTTTTATTTTCATAATATGCAGGTATTTCAGCAGTATCTACTGTTGCAGGAACTCTTGGTACCAACACCATTGGAATGTGAGGTCCAACGTTCACTGATCTAAAAAGATCCTTGTCCATACCTTCTAAGAAATTTACCATCCTTATCTTCCATTGGGGATATTCATCCCTTAAAAGTGTAGGAGGTTTTGTTAATGACCCAGCTGTATAAATGGCACTTATGCTTGAGTTTTCCATTTTTGAAGAAAAAGATGAAGATTTGAAGAACTGATGCTTTTTGTATTGAACAGTGATTTACTATCAAATCTTGAGCATTTGGTGTTCTTTAATAAACCAGGTTTATCTGAACATGCACAGATATTGAAAGTTAGAATCAATGAGATGTAAATCTATCCGAGTATGCAGATTCGATCTTTCTTTGTTTAGAAAACAAAGGAGGCTCTGATACCAATTGTTGGATCCCAGATTTAATCTCACAACAATGATATAAACAATAAGAGTAATAACAGCGGAAGCAATATAGTTTAATATCAAAGGAGATTCAAATATCACAGTTCATAAAACAGATAATAGATAAACAAGATATTCTTTGAATAAAATATTCAACTTATATTATCAGTTATAAACTTATTAAGCACACATTGAACAATAAGGCGATGGTCCTATTTATAGGACCATAAAGTAAACAGTGTACTTATTTGACAAATAGAAGCATGCTTGAACAGTGTCTTACCTAAAAGGTAAGATCAAGACATGCTTGAACAGTGACCTACTCTAGAAAGTAAATCTTATCACTAGGTGACGTGTCATCTGTTCTTCTTTGTCAAGAAATTCAGAGTGAACATATTCAGAGCTCTGAACTAGGATCTCTGATGAGGAGCTCTCTGATGTCTTTTCGTGAGACTGTTTCTGAACTGACTTCAGAGACAGACTTGCTTTCTCCAGACTGACTCTGAACTGACTTCAGAGACAGACTTGCTTTCTTCAGACTGACTCTGAATTGACTTCAGAGACAGACTTGCTTTCTCCGCTGATGTCCCTTGAAAGTCTTTAGATGAAGACTGAGTTATTTTCAATACTTTCATTGGTTCAGATTTGGGGCTAACACCTAGATAGGTCTTTTGATCAACAACTTTCCTATTTAGGCCAGCTTCGATCTTAGTCCCTTGTTGGGAACTGAAGATTCTACTAAGTGTAGTTACTACTGCTAGTATAAATGTAGTTACTACTGCCAGAACAAGTTGAAGATTAATACTGCTAGTAGAATTACTACTGCTAGTTAAAGTTAGTACTGCTTGAACAAAGTTAGTACTGCTTAGCTAGTTAGTACTGCTAGTGGTTAGTACTGCTTGCAGTTAATGCTGCTAGATGAAGTTAATGCTGCTGAGCATTATTAGTGCTGCTAAAGAGATCCGGATGGAAAATACTACAGCTGGATATACTGAAGATATACTTAGAAGATATACATGGAAGATATACTGAAGATTTGTTTATTCTTTGTAATTATCTTTTTATCAGTATATGTATAGAATGTTTAGAATAGATAGAAAGAACTTTTAATAATTATTTTTCAAGAGAAAAATCAACCTCAAGGCATAGATCCTAATTCTAGAGAAGTAGAATTCGTATTGGTGAGCCTGTTCATCAATATTGAGGTTGAGTGTGTAATTCTGTAACTTCAAAGCATTAAATACAAGTTTACAGTTTGTTCCTCATATTTTCTGTATTGATTTACTATTTCATTGAATATCAAAGTGTTATTCCGCAAACTTCTTTGATATTGTTTCTGAGAATTAATTCTTGTTGAGAATTCGATCCTGACAAGTGGTATCAGAGCAAGTATTCTCAGAAACCTACATTCAAAATCACATCATCATGGCTAAAGGTTCAGAGTCTTCAAGCTCAGAAATTCCTACAGAGGTAACATCTAAACTTTGTTCCAAATCCTGTATTGAAACTGTTAAAAGGTACAGGGATCACAACCAGAAAATGAGTGATGACCTGAAGAGATTAGAAAAGGACATAAAAGACTATGTTAGGATTGTTGAGAGGTTTGAAGAGCAGATTAAGAGTTTTCAAGCCAATGAGCTTCAACATTCCTATGACACAAACTACTGGAAGTGGGAGAAAGATCAGTATGAATTTAAGCTTAAACAGAAAGAAGAGGAGAATGAAAAGATAAAAAGTGAGTTTGAGAAAGCCAAGTTGGATATTGAGAAATTTTCCAATGCCTCTAAAGCAATGGACTCTTTGCTCCAAACTCAAATCCATGACAAACTTAGAAGAGGAATAGGATATAACACTACACCACCACCATACAACAACAACTACATCCCTCCTATATCAGACTTGCTAGAGACCAAGAATAGGAAGGAATTGTCTGATGAAGTCACTAAGGTAGATCCATTAGACAAAGTGGTGGTTGAAACAGACTCTGAAGAAGAAAACTTTAATGAAAAAAGTAAGAAGAACACTGTGAGTGGTGAGATTACTCTAGAAAATAACATTATCACCAATGAGGGATGTGGAAAGGCTTGGATCAAGTCTAAGGACATAGAAAAGACTGAGGGAAAGTCTGAGAAGGTCCATTATAAGCAAACCACAGTTGTGAATCCTGTCCCTTGTAAACAGTGTTCTTGCAATAAATCTGAGCCCCAAAAACATGATAAACCAAGGGGAAATCAGAGAAACTGGAATAATCAGTGGGCACAAAAACAAGGAGTTGATTTAAGTAAAATCAATAGACCAAAACCTTGTTTTATCTGTGGCAAATTGAATCACCTTGCCAAACACTGTTATTTCAACCCTATCAACCAAAGAGTCACTTTTCAAAGAAAACCACAAAACTCTTTTGGTTATAGGAATAAAAGAAGGAATCATATGGCTGAGAACAGAGCACCTATAAGATCACATGCTCAGAACAAGTTTGCTAAACCAAAGAAAAATACTCCAAATAAGCCAAGGAGTAATTTAAAGACAAAGAAAGCAAACAACTTTGTTCAAGTTTGGGTTCCAATTGCAAAGAAACCTGTTAGTACTGCTATCCCAGATAGTACTGCTAACACAAATAGTGCTGCTAACTTGATTAGTACTGCTAACCAAGTTAGTACTGCTAACAAAGCTAGTGCTGCTTCTAGTAGTAATGCAGCCAAGCCTATAATCTTGACAAAGTACTCCAGTCATGAGATTCCTAAACAACTCATTCAGACCAAACTGACAGATTATATTAATGAGAAAGGTCAACCCAAGACCACTTTGGCTTGGGTTCCCTCCAAGACTAACTGATTTATCAAGTGTGCAGGGCAATCAAAAGCTCAAGAGGAAGAGCATTCGGAATGAAGAAAATGGTTGCTCTTGGCACATAACCAGGAACATGGACTGCCTTCAAATTCTTTAAAAGATTTGATGAAGGACATGTTACTTTTAATCCAGCAGAAGGTTGAAGTTAGAAATACTCCAGAGGGAGTAATGATCATGAAGGATCAAGAAGAAAAGGATCAGGGGATGAACAAAGTAGTAAAAAGTAAGAGAAAAAGGATGGTGTCAAAAAGTGTAAGAGTAGTTAATACTGCTTTCAGTTAATACTGCTATTAGTTAATACTGCTTTCAGTTAATACTGCTTTCAGTTAATACTGCTTTCAGTTAATACTGCTTTCAGTTAATACCGCTCGCGGTTAATACTGCTAGTTAGTTAATACTGCTAGTAGTTAATACTGCTAGTTCAGTTAATACTGCTCGCGGTTAATACTGCTAGTAGTTAATACTGCTGGTTAGTTAATACTGCTAGTAGTTAATACTGCTAGTTCAGTTAATACTGCTCGTGGTTAATACTGCTCGCGGTTAATACTGCTAGTTAGTTAATACTGCTCTAGGTTAATACTGCTTATATTCCGAATACTATAAATACTTTTTGCCCGCCTAAAAGTTCATAACGACTCTTTGCATACTGTTCTCTTGCGCTCAAAACCTTTTCTCTCTCAAGTTCGAAGTTTTCAGGCAAGTGTTCACTAAGATCAATGGCATCCATGACATTCATCGACGAGCACAACGAGATTGCGATGCTACAAAAGCCAAAACAAGCTTCAGGATTTCATCAGATTGTGGATTTCCTCAAGTCAAGTCACATTGCTCATGCTCTTACTGTATCACCTACAATCTACATTGAGCACCAAAGGCAGTTCTGGGCTAATGCAACCATTGTTGTGGAAAATGGTGTGCAAATGATCAAGACAAGAATCTGTGATCACTCACTTACAGTTACTGAAGAAGTCATTCGCATCAGTCTACGTCTAGACGATGCCTCTGGTATAATGTCTATCTCTAATGATGAACTGTTTTCTAATCTTACTAGAATGGGGTATGGAGGCCCATTGGGTGTTTTCAAATTCTCAAAAGCAAAGTTTTCACCCCAATGGCGTTTTCTTGTTCATACCCTGATGCATTGCATCTCCAAAAAGACCACTGGATGGAGTGAGTTCAGCAGTCCAATTGCATATGCTTTGGTATGCTTGGCTACATCCAGAAGGTACAATTTCTCAAAGATGATTTTCAGTGATCTTGTATCAAATATGGGAAACAAAAAGAGTTTCTTTATGTATCCCAGATTTGTTCAGGAAGTAATTAACCATGAATTGACGGATATACCTCAACCTGTTGGGGTATATGTACCTAAACCCCCAAAAGGCAAGGTTTTCTCAAATATGAGAAGATCTGCTGGGGACTCGGAAGGAGTTGACACCCCATTGTTCTCTACAATGATGGTGGTGTCCCAAAACACTGAAGGTATGGCAGCAGGGTCAAGGCCCTCATTAGACCATCCCACTGCTAGCCAAGCCCAACCTTCTCACTCAAAAACAATTCCCCAGTCTATTCTTACAAAACCAACCTCTCCAATTACCCAAACTTATCAAAGAAAACAGGTAAAGAAGGCTCCTTCCCTTCTTGTACCATCACCCACACAGCCTTTAAGCCCTCTAAGGGAGAATTCTCCCCTAGAGAATATCCAAAGGGAAACCACAAGGGTGTCTCCCAACC
Organism: Arctium minus; assembly: GCA_954870635.1. Lineage (NCBI taxonomy): Eukaryota > Viridiplantae > Streptophyta > Magnoliopsida > Asterales > Asteraceae > Arctium > Arctium minus. Next base: position 42,878,423 of record OX941089.1, on the reverse strand, counting down.
CAAAGGAGGTGCTCTCTGAGGAGGAGGTAGAGCATATGGGTGATGAGGCTGCCACTACTCCTGCTAACACAGAGGAGGAAAGTGGTAACATCAATAAGACCTCCCCCATGGCAACTTTGAATGAGCAATCATTTGAAGGTCCCTGGTGCCAAGAAACCACAGGGGTGGATAGTGCTTCTGCTAGGCAGAAGACTTCCACTACTAAAAGATCCAATGATCCTTCAATAGGGGGTAACACTCCTGGAGAAGGTGAGGACAAATATAACTATGATGAATTGATGGAGGCAATGGGCAACATCAACATGGATGTACTCAAACAGGGCAAAGATATAGAAGAGCTAAAACTCATTGTACTGTCACAACAAGAACAAATCATCAAGTTGAAACAAATGGTAAGGAAACTGATTCTGCAAAAGAAGAAGAAACAGTTTGTGCTCAGAAGGAGGAAACCAGTGACTGATGCTCCCAAAAAGGGGGAGATCAACATGGAAGAAGCATCAAGGGAAGGGGAGATTGATAAAGAAAGAGTTGAAGTTGAGGGGGAGAAGGAAGCAGAAACTGTTAATGCTGCTGAAACCTCACAAGCAGCAGTAACAGAGTTAACACCAACAGAAATTGAAGTAGCTGAAGTGCTAATCAAAGCTAAGAATGACACTCCCAAAGCAAAGGGAGTGGTCATAATTGAAGGGAGAGACAGAAAATCAGAACAAAAAGACAAAGCTGCAGAATCAAAGAATAAGGGAAAAGAAAAGATAGTGGAATCTGATCAACCAATCAAGAAGCAAAGGTTGGTTGAATCAGATGAAGCTTTAGCAAGGAAAATGCAGAAGGAGATGGAAAAAGAAGAAAGAGCTCAGGTGGAGAAGGACAGGGAAATGGCAAAGGCTTTAGCTGCTGAGCTAAATAAAGCTTATCAAAAGGGGCTTGAAACTGAAAAGGCTAAACAAAGGGCTATAAGTCTGAGAAAGGCTATGATGGCTAATACAAGTGCAAAGAAAAGAAGACCTTCACAAACTTACCTTGCCACTCAGGAAAGAAACAAAATGATAACTTTCTTGAGGAGTGCAATTGGGGTAAAGAAAGAAATGTTTGTGAAGATGAGTTTTGATCAAATCAGAGAGCTCTATGAAAAGGAAATGGGGAATCTGAAGAGCAATGAAAAGAAAAGAGTAGAGTTTGAAAAGAAGGCCAAGGAGAGTAATGATATAGATATGAATCAACCATTTCCTGAAAGTGAAGAGGGAACTCCTATCAAAGAAATGGCAAAGGAAAAGGAAGAAAAGAAGAAGGAAGCTACTCTAGTACAGGTTCAAAAGACTTTGAAAAGAACCAAGATGATGGCCAAAAGAAAGAAAGATAAGAAGTCTAGAGTAGAAGAAGAACAAAATGTTGCTGAAGAAGAAGTGGCACCTGAGTCATCAAGCAAGCAAGGGTCATCAATCAAAGATGATGTAAGCTTATATATGGTAGTGATGGACAAAGTGCCTGAACCAATTTCTGCAGAACCTGTTGGAGTTAAGCCACCTGAGATCATTCACTGGGATGTACTGACAATGGATGGGAAAGATTACATCAGACTCAAGAGGAAGGGTGATAAGTATGAAGTATTCAACACTTGGGTCAAGATTGTCAGAACATGCTCTAGATCTGATATAGAAGAGATGTTTGACATAGGAATTAAGCTGTATGCAGATCATCTGAATACTCCAGGAATTTCTCTTACAAAACTGGTGATGGAGTATCTATGCATGATGTTCAAACCTGAAGAAGTGGACCAGGTAATCAAGAGTGTGTTTAAAGAAGTCACAAGTTGGACTCTATATGAAACTAGTGGAGTATATGCAGTGACTTTGGATAGAAATCACACAGAATACTTCCTAGTGGATAGAGTATATAATCACACCAGACTGAAGGTTCATGCCATGCTAAAGAAGAAGTTGGGTTGTGCACCAAATTCAGAAATGGCCAAGTATCTAATTCAGAGGATAATCAATCAGAGTTTGGGACTGAATCCAGACTTAGGAGCATGATTTTGGAAGTTTTGGGAGCATCAAAAAGAGCATCTGGAAGAATATCTGAAGAACTTGACTTCTCTTCTAAAAGTCAAGTTAGGGGGAGATTGTTGGGAACTGAAGATTCTACTAAGTGTAGTTACTACTGCTAGTATAAATGTAGTTACTACTGCCAGAACAAGTTGAAGATTAATACTGCTAGTAGAATTACTACTGCTAGTTAAAGTTAGTACTGCTTGAACAAAGTTAGTACTGTTTAGCTAGTTAGTACTGCTAGTGGTTAGTACTGCTTGCAGTTAATGCTGCTAGATGAAGTTAATGCTGCTGAGCATTATTAGTGCTGCTAAAGAGATCCGGATGGAAAATACCACAGCTGGATATACTGAAGATATACTTAGAAGATATACATGGAAGATATACTGAAGATTTGTTTATTCTTTGTAATTATCTTTTTATCAGTATATGTATAGAATGTTTAGAATAGATAGAAAGAACTTTTAATAATTATTTTTCAAGAGAAAAATCAACCTCAAGGCATAGATCCTAATTCTAGAGAAGTAGAATTCGTATTGGTGAGCCTGTTCATCAATATTGAGGTTGAGTGTGTAATTCTGTAACTTCAAAGCATTAAATACAAGTTTACAGTTTGTTCCTCATATTTTCTGTATTGATTTACTATTTCATTGAATATCAAAGTGTTATTCCGCAAACTTCTTTGATATTGTTTCTGAGAATTAATTCTTGTTGAGAATTCGATCCTAACATCCCTGGTGCCATTGGGGTGCTAATAGGTGTACAATTTTCCATTTTAAACTTCTTTAAAATGTCAGAAATGTACTTAGCTTGATTAATAAAAATCCCCGTTGAAAATTATCTGACTTTTAATCCAAGAAAGAAATTCATCTCTCCCATCATACTCATCTGAAAACATGACACCATTAAGGCAGAATAATTCTGTTATAGCATAAATATGTTGGATACAAGATCAAGAAGACTGAAGGTCAAAGTTCAAGAAAGTCAAAGCTGAGAAAGTCAAATCTCATTAATGTCAAAGTCTTTTGTAATAAAAGTCAAAGTGTCTTTGTATTTGTTTTTGTATTTTATTTTTTTTGTATTAGGTGTTGGTATAAATAGTCTTGTATTCTTTGTATTTCGTAAGTAAGTCAACAGAAAAAAAGGAGTATTCAGTTGTAAGATTGAAAGAAATTGTCTAGTTGAGAGAAAATACGTTAGAGAGAGAAAGAGAGTTCTAGAGAGAGAAAGTTTGTAATCTTGAATTTGAAAGTGAAATCAAACAGGTAATTGATTCTTGTTTGTGTTTTGTTTGTTTAATTGTGATTAGAAACTAGAATCTGGGAATAACAATTGGTATCAGAGCATATCCAAATCGAAAAATCAAGAAAATCAGAATGTTCGACACTGTGTTCTTCATGTTCAGATCTTTTTTCGAGTTTTTGTGCGAATTTCAAGTTGTTTTTGATTAGATTTTGTTAGAACAGTGTAATCGATTGAGTTTGTATAGAAAGATTTGTGAATTGCACTGTAATCAATTCGAATTTTCGAATTTTTGTAGTTTTTCTGTTCACGAGTTCTTGACATTGTGTTTGTATCAAATTTGTATCTTTTGTGTATTTGATCGAAATTCAGTGTTAGTTTTTGTGTTCTAGTTGTTTAGACGAGTAAATTGTCGAAGTTTAGTGTTGAAATTCTAGGTCTAGATGAGATTTTGGTGTGATTTTGGTCGATTTTAGAGGTTTGAGGGTGTTGATCAAGGTTTGCGTCTCATTCATAGATGTTTGCGTTTCATTCAGAGGTTTGCGTTTCCTTCAAGTATCGAGAAGTTAAGGTTCGCGTCTCCTTAGAGAATCGAGAAGTTAAAGTTTGCGTTTCCTTCAAGTATCGAGAAGTAAAGGTTTGCATGTTAAACCATATCCGCAAAGTGAGAAAGTTCATATTGTTTCTTCGAGAAACGAGAAGTGGGTTTTGTGGGTTTAATGACACGCAAAGTAGAAGTGTGTGGGCTCAGAGACAAGTAGTGATTTGTGTTTGCAACTAGAAACGCAAAGTGTATCTTGCGTTTGTAACGAGAAACGCAAAGTGTGGTTTGCGCTTGCAACTAGAAACGCAAAGTGTATCTTGCGTTTGCAACAAGAAACGCAAAGTGTGGTTTGCACTTGCAACTAGAAACGCGAAGTGTATCTTGCGTCTGCAACGTGAAACGCAAAGTAGAAGTTTGCGATTCCTGTGTGAAGCGCAAAGCGTGAAAGACTTAGAATATTTTCTGAGAAATTTTCAAAATAGTAATATAGCCTTTAATAATGAAATTTTTTTCCCTAGGGGCGCTGCCCCTCAACCCCGCAAGGGCGTTGCCCCTTGACCCCACCCGCTAACCGGGTAGCGGGACCCCCGTGCTAAGTCTGCGAAGGGGGACATATTTCTGGTTGTGATTAAAATTTCTGATGTTATATTTCAAAGTTTTCTATATTTTCTTGATTGTTTCATTTGGACTAACGATCAGTTTCTAGTTTCTTATTGCATATATTTTTCAAACAGGTTTAAACAAGATGACTTCCAAAGATGCTCTTTCAATTGGCACTGATGTCAAGCCACCTGTACTGTTCAAAGGAGAGTATGAACAGTGGAAAGACAGATTCCTTGATTTTATAGACAGACATGCAAATGGAGAGAATATTATGCTGTCAATCATAGAAGGTCCTATGGTACCAATCATGGTACAAATACCAGATGATGACTCTTCTGATAGTGAATATGGTACTGAGGAAAGAGATCAAAAGATGAAAACAGTGGCAGTGGATATCTCTCAATATTCTGAAGAACAGAAAAGCCGATACAAAGCTGATAAACAAGCAAGATCCTTACTTCTTCAAAGTATCCCGAATGACATCTACGTCAAGATAGACAGCTACAAGGGAAATTCTAAGAAAATGTGGGATCAGTTACAAAAGATGATGATGGGTTCCAAAGTCGGCAATCAAATGAAAGTGGCTAACTGCATAAATAGCTACGAGGAATTCAAAGCAAAAGAAAATGAGAGCCTAGAGGAAACCTATGAGAGGTTTGTGCTTCTTCTGAACGAACTCTCAAAGAACAAAGTGAAGAAGAAGCAAATTGAAAACAACGTCAAGTTTTTAAGTATTCTGCAACCTGAATGGAAGAAGCATACACGTAGGATGAAGCAGATGAAGGATTTGAATGATATTCCGTTACATGAAGTTTATGAGACTTTGAGGCAGAATGAAGAAGAAGTGGAAGAGAAAAGAGCTGAGAAAAAGAAGGCAGAAAAGGTTTCCGATCCTATTGCATTGGTAGCCGGAGAGAAAAAGAAAGAAAAGAAAGAGAAAAAGAAAAAGAAGAAATTGCTTACAAGTTCTGAGTCTGAATCTGAATCTGAATCAGATGGTGATGATGGAGAAAGTCTGAAACAAGCAATGCTTTTACTGACTCGAGCTTTTCAAAAGAAATTCTACAAGAAGCCGGGATCCAACTCTCAAATATATTCTTCATCAAGTTCCAAGAATCATGAGCACCGAGAAAGAGTGGAAGGAAAGCGACATGAAGAGAATCGGTATATGGAAAGGAAACCGGAAGAAAGGAAGAAGTTCGTGAATGATTACACCGTTGCTGAAAAGCCAGCAAATGATCCAATCAAATGCTACAACTGTGGCAAGATTGGACATTTTGCTAAAGATTGTCGAAAGCCAAAGGTTCGAAACTCTCAGTATTATCAGAACAAACTGCTATTGGACAAACAGCAAGAAGCAGGCATAGCATTAATGGCTGAGGACGAATTTTGGTTGGATCATTCTGATCAAGAGGATGATAAAGAGAAGGAAGAAACAACTCATCTCTGTCTCATGGGCAAAGAAGTGAAGTATGATGAGTCAGATGACGAGACAACTGATGAGGTATTAAACTTATCTGAAAAAGATTTTGTAACCAAAATGGAAGCTATGATGGTTGAGCTTAATGATCTTCAAGTAAATCTGAAGACAGAAAAAGACAGAGTTGCTAAAAGAAACAATAAGATCTTTGAACTCAATAAGTCTGTTATTGGGAACAAAGATCTGATTGATTCTTTACGTAAATCTGCTTCTGATTCTAAATCTAAAGTAGATTGTTTTGAAAAGAAGATTTCTGACTTTGAAGTTAAAGTTTCTAAATATGAGTTTGAAAAGAAAGAATCTGCACTAATTGTTCATAAACTGCAGGTTGAGAACAAGCTTTTGAATAAGAAGGTAAATGGTCTGGAAGCCAAACTTTACGCAAGAGGACAAACAGATCAAACCATTTTTCTTAATGCACCTGATGAAGAAGCTGATGTTAAGGAAAAATGGGGACTTGGTTTTAAAAACTCCCATTACTTAAAGAAAGCCATCAGAAAACAACCAGCATTATGTAATTTTGATTTTCTTGCTTGTGCTGGTAAACATACTCATTTAAAACCCAAATTTGTTACCAAATTACCGGAAGAAGTTGAGGCCAAAGAAACTGAAAATAGAAAGAATGTAAAGAAAATGCAACTACCATTTAACTATGCAAAGTTAAATGATAGTTATCTTTTAGAAACACCAAAAGTTCTTTTAAATGATTATTTTGCTAGTTATTCCATTTCTGAGATGAAGGCAAAACCTGCAATTGCAAAGGTTTATGTTCCTCCACTCATTCTTGAAAGCAAAATAGTTGAGTTGGAAAATGTTTTGTCTGATGAAAAACTTTTGGTTGATATTCAACAAAGTGTATTTTCTACTGTATTAAAGAACACGATTTTTCAATCTACATCTACAAAGTGTTCCAAAGTTTCTAAGGCACCTCAAACTTCGTATGATAATTTTGATGACTTATTTGAGTCTGCAAATGATTTTCTTAATTCTGATGATGGGTGCATAGAAGAAATTGATATGTTTGACTTCAATGCTTCTCTTCCTGATCATTCTACTTGTATTATACCTGAAAAAGTGTTACCAAGTGTTCTTAAAACTGATGAATCATCTACAGTTTCTGTGACTGCTGAATATTATTCTAAAGGTAAGAATCATAAGAAACAGCAATCACAGAAACGGATTAATACTGGTAAACCAAAGAAAACTCATTTTCAGAAATCTGATTTTCCTAATAAATCTAAATCTTTTGTTTCAGATATAAGAAAGAAAAGGTCGAAAGCTAGAACTGAATGGCGACCAAAAAGGAAGGATGAGGAGAAAGCTGAATCAGTTTCTGATAATTCTTGTAATAGATCTGATAGTAGTGATTCTGATGTAGTTGGTCAATATGCTTCTCATAAACAAAACCTTGTAACTTCTTACAAGCGTTATTCAATAAAGCAATTGATTCAATTATCTCCTATTACTACTAAATCTTATCATTATCGTAGAAATGATTTTGCTTATTTTCATAATTCTTCTGATTGGTTTGAATCTTATCATGTGTATTCTTCAAGATCAAATATTTTTAAAGGCTTTCAAAAGAACAGAGGGTCCATTTTCAAATGGATACCAAAATCTTGTGCTAATCTGTTAGGGCCCGTTTTTAAATGGGTACCTAAATCTATTGTATCCTGATTTCTCTTGCAGACCCGACATATGTGGTACTTGGACAGTGGATGTTCCAAGCATATGACTGGGCAAAAAGCTTTATTGTCTAACTATACAAAGAAATTCATTGGAAATGTCATGTTTGGAAACGATCAGCTTTCACCTATCTTAGGATATGGTGACATTATTCAAGACAACATAACGATCAGTAAAGTGAGTTATGTCGAAGGCTTGGGGCACAACTTATTCAGCATTGGTCAATTCTGTGATAAAGTGTTAGAGGTCAACTTCAAAGCTAAGAGATGTTCGGTTCGTACGGAAGATGGCAATGAACTCTTAGTTGGAAATCGAAAGACGAACCTCTATACCATCAATCTTTCAAAGGTACAGAATGACAATAAAGTTTGCTTGATGACAAAGGCTTCATTGCAGCAAAGTTGGCTCTGGCACAGACGTTTATCTCATTTGAACTTTCGTTATATCAATAAGCTGGTTAGTGGGAAATTGGTAAAAGGACTTCCTCAGCTGAAATACGAGAAAGAACACTTATGTGCTGCATGTGAGAAAGGTAAGATGAAGAGAGCTCCGCATAAACCGAAGCCTGAACCAAGCACTAGTTCTCCGTTAGAATTGTTACATATGGATTTGTGTGGTCCAATGAGAACTCAGAGTTTGGGTGGAAAGAAATACGTGTTGGTTATTGTGGACGATTATTCAAGATACACATGGGTCAAATTTCTTCGATCAAAAGATGAGACGCCCGAAGTTCTCATTACTTTCTTAAAAACGACCCAGGTGAAAATACAGCGACAAGTCAAGTTTCTTCGAACGGACAACGGCACAGAGTTCAAAAACAAGATAGTTGAAGAATATCTCGAATTGGTCGGGATATCACATCAGTATTCTGCTGCTCGAACCCCTGAACAAAATGGAGTAGTCGAAAGGCAAAATCGGACGCTAGTCGAGACCGCTCGAACTATGCTTAGCCAATCAGACTTACCTCTATTCTTGTGGGCAGAAGCTGTGTCGACTGCATGCCATACTCAAAATCGGTCCATGATACATCGCCGTTTTCAAAAGACTCCATATGAGCTGATCAACAACAGAACACCAACAATCAAGTATTTTCACATATTTGGGTGTAAATGTTTTGTTCTTAACGACAGAGAGAGTCTGAATAAATTCAGTGCTAAGGAGGATGAAGGCATTTTTATTGGTTATTTTTCAACATCGGCAACATATCGTGTTTATCTGAAGATGTCAAAGACAGTTGTCGAGAATGTTAATGTAACATTCGATGAAGATATGGCTTCTGAACAACTCAATTCAGAACCCGTGATCACTGGAGTATTAGCTTCTGGGCAAATCAGTCCAGAACCTGTTTCTACAGCGACAAATTCAAATAATGCTTGTACTTCTAGTTCTCATTTAATTGATTTAGATTTGTTATTTGAATTCTTTTATGATGAGTTTCTAGGTTCCAATATACCTAAATCTGTTGTGACTGACAGGTCTGAAGATACAAGTTGCAATCATCCAGTCACTTCAGATGTCATAACTGAACAAGCATCCCCTGTTCAGTCAGAAACTCACATTCCTATAATTACTCCTACAGTTGAAGATGTACAAGTAAATGCTGATCCAGAAGTAAATGTTTCAGTTGGGTGTAATACAATGTCTACTCAACAGCTAGAGTCTGTTGTTCCAACTGATGCTTCTGCACCTGAAACTTCAACTGCAAACCCCCCTCCTGTTATTCAAACTGAAGATTCTGACAGTGGATTTCTAGATGATGATCATGTTCAATCAGTATCTACTTCACTCCCTCATGAGCATCGGTGGACCAAAGACCATCCTTTACATCAAGTAATTAGAGATATTAACATGTCTGTACAAACGAGGTCAGCGACTCTTAATCAATGTATGCATGACTCATTTCTCAGTAAGATTGAGCCAACGCGAGTATCTGAGGCTCTTGCTGATTCGGACTGGGTATCTGCTATGCAAGAAGAGATCAATCAGTTTGAAGCCCTAAAGGTTTGGAGATTAGTTCCAAAACTAGAAGGTAAAACCATGATAGGAACTAAATGGGTATTCAAGAATAAAAAGGATGAAGATGGTATCGTCATAAGGAACAAAGCTAGACTTGTTGCCAAAGGTTACCGGCAAGAGGAAGGCATAGACTACGATGAGACGTATGCTTCAGTAGCGCGTATAGAAGCAATCCGCATGTTTCTAGCCTACGCAGCTTATAAGAATTTCACAGTCTTTCAGATGGATGTGAAAACAACCTTTCTGAATGGAATTCTTAAAGAGGAAGTGTACGTGTCTCAACCAGAAGGGTTCGTCAATCCAGATAAGACAGATCATGTTTATATCTTGGACAAAGCCCTGTATGGTTTAAAACAAGCCCCTCGAGCATGGTATGACGTTTTATCTAAATTCTTGGTCAAGTCCGGTTTTTCTAAAGGTAAGGTTGATACCACTTTATTCATCAAAAAGGAAAAAACTGATATTATTCTTATTCAGATTTATGTTGATGATATAATATTTGGTTCTACAAATCCAAAATTTTGCAAAAACTTTTCTAACCTCATGCTGTCACGTTTTCAAATGAGTATGATGGGAGAGATGAATTTCTTTCTCGGATTACAAGTTAAACCGTTTTCAACGGGGATTTTCATTAATCAATCTAAGTACATTTTGGACATTCTTCGGAAGTACAAAATGGAAAATTGTAAACCAATTGGAACCCCGATGGCACCAGGTACTAAGATTAACACTGATACTTCGGGTAAAAGTGTTGATGTTAGGACTTATAGAGGTATGATAGGATCGTTAATGTATCTTACATCTAGTAGACCAGATATTATGTTTTCAACATGCTTATGTTCTAGATATCAGGCTGCTCCCAAAGAATCCCATTTGGCTGCTGTCAAACGGATTTTTAGATATCTGAAGGGGACTGCAGACCTTGGTCTGTGGTATCCTAAGGATACTGGTTTTCAACTGACTGCTTATTCAGATGCAGATCATGCAGGTTGCATGTTGGACAGAAAGAGTACTTCAGGTCACGTTCAATTTCTTGGAGACAAGCTCGTTAGCTGGGCATCAAATAAACAATTATGTGTTTCCACATCGACTGCTGAAGCAGAGTACGTAGTTGCTGCCAGTTGCTGCTCTCAGGTCCTGTGGATGCGAAAACAGCTGCGAGACTATGGATTCAAGTTCGACAAAATCCCAATATATTCTTACTCGAAGAGTGCAATTGCCATATCTGCTAATCCTGTCCAACATACGAAAACCAAACACATTGATGTAAGGTATCATTTTATCAAAGATAATGTAGAAAAAGGAACAATTGAACTTGATTTTGTAAAAACAGATTATCAACTTGCAGATTTATTTACCAAACCCTTAGATGAAAAGAGATTTAATTTTCTTGTCTCTAAGCTTGGTATGTTAAATCTTAAGACGTAGTCGCTTGTTACCTACTAAAGTTACGTATTGTTAATTTTCATCATTTTTCTTTATTATTATGTTTGAAAGATACCTGCACTTTAATTGTTTGCTCATGATCTCAGGGGGAGTAAGAGAAGATTTTAGATGATCTACATTATTTTGAGGGGGAGCATAACTAATTTCTGCATTTTACTTAACTGACAAATTTTTTTGTGATGCATGATTTTAGGGGGAGTATATAAGTCAAGTCAAAAGGAGTAAGACTATGATTTCTGATTACTTCTGATCAGAACTCGTTCTTTAATTGTTTTACTGTTTTATGTCATTTTTAATTTTTGAATAAACGTTGTGAATAAATTTGTTTTTTACTAGACTTTGAGTCTTGTGCAGGATGAGAGAAGCTGACAAGATCATATCTTAATGACTTCAGCTTGACTTCATGAGATTTAAGATTGCTCGAAAAGGTAAATTTCTTATCTTAATCTCAAATGTATCTGAAAGAAGGACAACTTTCAGATATAGAAAACATGTTCTTAAATGTTCAAACCACTTCTCGAATTTTAAACAGATTTTATAATTTGGAAGTGTGATTTTAAATGTTTTCATTTTATTTTTGTTCTTCATTGATAAACAAACCGTGTGTTATCCAAAGACTAATACTTGTGTATTGTCTTTTCTATATACTTTCAAGTATTCACACACATCGGTTTGACTTAGTTCAAATTGTTCTTACCATGTCTCATATTGAAACATATTTTCGATGGTAAGACACCCCGCTTGTACTTCAAAGAATTTTGAGCGTCATTTCATTTCGAAACGTCATTTCAAGAATGTCTATATTTTGTTTCGTATGGACAATATCCATTATTCTTGACCATAAGCCTTGATTGCTATATCATTCATTTCTGATCATTTTCATACAATGTCAGATTTTCAAACAAGTCTTTTGCATTCATATTCATTCATTCAATATACTTGTTTGAAAATACTTCAATGTTTAAAAATGCTCATATCTTCATGATTATATTCTGAGCATATATACACCTAACTTGTATTTTGAGCTTTAACTGATAAAGTTAAAACTATATTGAGCAACATTATGCTTTTATAGGATTACATGGGTTCTTTGTGCTAGAACTTAATTGAAACTTCTATGAAATCACGTTAACCAATGATTTCTACCCAAGAAGTTAAACCGTTAGTGATTGAGTGTGAGGAGTCGAAAAGAAATGAGTGTGGGTGTGATGAGGTAAAATCTAAAGGAGAGTTTGGTTAGTAGTGAGATTAATGATCAAAAGAAAGAGGGTGTCAGAACAGAGTAAAAGAATATTAAACTCTGCACCAACTACTTTCTGAGTCGGGCAGCCACATTACTAGCGTTTCACAACTCTTTGGTGAACGTTGTTGAAACAGGCAACTAACCCATGCCAACTCTTGAATAAACCCCACAAGCTACTCATTTTCTTCTCAAAAAGAAAATGTTTCATATTTTTCTGGGGACGCAGCATATTATCTATCTGGTTTTCATTTGGAAAATCTGGATATTGAAAAAGAAGGAAGTTTGCCCCACCTTCGCACTTCAATCATGCACATTGAGTCTGTGTTTATACTACTGTTGTCTCAGTGGTTTACACAATGTTGAGCCTTATTTAAAGCAATCATCGTGCTTAATTCTTTCTACACTTGCACGAACACACAAAGAATGTGTTTCTTTGTCATAACATTCATAGAAATTGCCTTTGTGGTATTTCGATGATTGGATGGAAGCCCTGGGGGAGTGAACATCAAAAAGCTCCTTTATATTGTGTATTCGTTACACACAGTGACTTCGTGTTACTGACAGACATTTTAACTGATTCATCTGTTGATTCAGGATTTACCTGTTCTTATTTTGTCTGGGTTTGCAAAGATCTAGATGAATACTTGGTTATGGATCACAGAATCAGAGGCACAGTTTGAAAGATTAGTGGTCAGAAAGTCTTCAAAGACATTTCTTGGAGAAAGTTTTGATGATATCGATGCTCAAATCATCAAAAAGGGGAATAATAGTTCAAGAAATGATAAAGTTTTGAGAGATGATTTTTAAAGAAATGTCCAAGTCAGAAGATTCAAAGTGAAGATTTAAAGAAGATCAAAGAATTTCTGAAGATTTGAGGAAATTCTCTTTGAAGATTATTTGCTAAAGCAATTCGAGCTAATTCTGAAGATAATTTCTTTCCAAAGTCTGAAAGTATGTTGTGAATGTTTTGGGGAGATTGTTAATCGTTTGAAGATAGTTTTGGAAAGAATACCGTCAGAGAAAAAGGGGAGATTGTACTGACAGAGCTTAAAAAGTGAAGATTGAATTGCTAGATCTTTCAACAGTGATCTTGAATCCAAAGGGGGAGATTGTTAGAGTATAAATATGTTGGATACAAGATCAAGAAGACTGAAGGTCAAAGTTCAAGAAAGTCAAAGCTGAGAAAGTCAAATCTCATTAATGTCAAAGTCTTTTGTAATAAAAGTCAAAGTGTCTTTGTATTTGTTTTTGTATTTTATTTTTCTTGTATTAGGTGTTGGTATAAATAGTCTTGTATTCTTTGTATTTCGTAAGTAAGTCAACAGAAAAAAAAGAAGTATTCAGTTGTAAGATTGAAAGAAATTGTCTAGTTGAGAGAAAATACGTTAGAGAGAGAAAGAGAGTTCTAGAGAGAGAAAGTTTGTAATCTTGAATTTGAAAGTGAAATCAAACAGGTAATTGATTCTTGTTTGTGTTTTGTTTGTTTAATTGTGATTAGAAACTAGAATCTGGGAATAACAAATTCTTACAGTACTTAGGGTTTGTTGACCTGAAAATTATGTCATCAACATAAATTTGGATGAGAATAATATCGCCTTTTTCTTTCATGATAAAAAGAGTAGTATTGATTTTACCTTTCGAAAACCCGGACTTGACTAAGAACTTTGAAAGTACTTCATACCATGCTCGAGGGGCTTGTTTTAGTTCATAAAGGGCCTTTTCAAGTATGTAGACATGATATGGATTTTCAGCGTTGACGAACCCTTCTGGTTGTGAAACGTACACTTCTTCTTTTAGAATGCCATTCAGAAAGGCGGTTTTGACATCCATCTGATATACAGTGAAGTTCTTATATGCAACATAGGTGAGGAACATTCGTATTGCCTCGATGCATGAAACTGGTTCATATGTTTCATCGTAATCTATGCCTTCCTCTTACCGATATCCTTTTGCTACAAGTCGAGCTTTGTTACGAATTACGATACCATCTTCATCTTTCTTATTTTTGAACACCCATTTAGTGCCAATAATTGCCTTTCCTTCTGGACATGGCACGAGTCTCCAAACATTCAGTGCTCGAACTGGTTAAGTTCTTCTTACATGGTTGCGATCCAGTCAGGATCTTCTAGGGCATCAGATACACGTGCCTACTCTATCTTGCTCAAGAAAGATTTATACAAGCATTCGTTGGCTGTTGCAGACCTAGTTTGCACCGGTTTCGAAATATCTCCGATAATTTGATATACTGGGTGGGCTTTGGTTCACTTTGTCGTGTGAGGGAGTGGTACATAATTAGATTGATCATTTTCATCATCTATGTATCCTTCTTCTAGGGGTTCAGTTGAAGTAATAGGTGCAAAAGTTTCAGTTGGTGGAACACTTGGTGTCTGTTGAATAGGCCATTCAATATTCCCAACTAAGTGTGTAACTTATGACTGATCAACATTCTTTGCATCTTCAACTGATTCAGTATTTGTCCGAACTTGAGTTTTTGTCTGAACCGGGAAACTGGTTCAGTTGATACATCTGATATGGTTGGATGATGTTCGCTTGACTCTTCTGAACTATCAGTCACACCAGGTTTAGGTATTTTAGTTCCGAGAAACACATCATAAAAATATTCAAACATTAAATCTAATTATGTTAAATATGAAGTAGACGTTGAAGCTTTATCAGAATTAGAAACACTAGAACCAGGTTCCAGACTGATGTGTCCAGAAGCTAATACTCCTGTAAGAACGGGTTCTGAACTTCTTTGTTCAAAAGCCACTTCCATTGCATCATCAAAGGTAACATTAACGCTTTCTACAACAGTCTTTGATTTCTTCAGATAGACTCTATATGCCGCAGATGATTGAGAATAGCCAATGAAAATTCCCTTTTCAGCCTTCGGATTGAACTTTTGCAAATTCTCCTTGTCATTAAGTACAAAGCACCTGCATCCAAATATATGAAAATGTTTAATGCTAGGTATTCTATTATTTATAAAAGCATACTGTGTTTTACCAAACCGACAATGGATGATTGAACGGTTTTGCGTATAACATGAAGTCGAGAAAGCTTCTTCCTACAAAATAAAGGTAAATCGGATTGGCTAAGCATTGTACGTGTAACTTCAACAAGAGTCCGATTTCTGCATTCAACTGCCCCATTTTGTTCAAGCGTTCTGGCAGCAGAAAACTGATGAGTTATCCAGCAATTCGAGATATTCTTCAATTGTTTTTGTTGGATCAAATAATTGTATTCAAGATTAAAGTTAAAGTTAAGGGTTTAAACTGCAATTGTGTCAAAGTTAAATTAGAGGGTCTAAACTGTATTTACTTGATAGTTACAGTTCAGGGTTTAAATTGTAATAGTTTAATAGTTATTAGTTATTGGGCCCAAGCCCATTAAGCATTAGGAAGCCCATATGACCTAGGTATTTAAAGTTTTGTTTAGTTTAGTTTTAGGTTAACTCTGATAATTTTCTAAATAGGTAGCCGTAAGTTTTCTCTGTATTCAAAGGGTATCAAGAACACTCAAGGGTTTCATTGTTTATTCAAGGGATTGGTACGTTTTGTTAATCTTATTATCTCTTGATTATTATTGTGTTACTTGATTGTTTGTTTGATTATTTATCAACTAGATTAAACTGGGATAACAATTGGTATCAGAGCCTAAAGAATAAAAAAAAAAAAAAATTTTGAAGTTACTATTCACAGATTACTGTTCATCGCGAAATCACTATTCATCGAAAAAAAAAATTCATCTGATTTCATGAATCTGTGAGTTTTTATGATTAAGATTGATCTGATTAAGTGAGTTTTGTTCTATTGAAAAGTATCTGATTGATTAATCGCATTATAGATCATCAAGTGATTGAATTTATTGATTTTGTGTTTTCTGGGTTTGCATGAATATCGACACTGTGCTCATCAAATTAGAGTATGAAAGTTGATTTTAATCTTTGTTATTGATTGGGTTGTGTTCGATACATGTTTCTGAGTACAAAGGACTGATTTTTGCATCTGATTTTGAAACTGTATTGATTTTCTGTGTTGATTATTGCCTCTGTTCGTCAGAAACATGTTGATTTTCTGTGTTGATTATTGCCTCTGTATTGAATCTGATTTTGAAACTGTATTGATTTTCTGTTCGTCGAAGTTCTGGGCTGGTTTAAGAACATATCGGTCGAACGTACTTTATCGGTCTTAATCTTTATCGGTCGTTAGACTTACCGGTCATAGCATTATATCGGTCGAACACAGTCCACCCGGTCTAAACGCATAATATTGGTCAAATCAGGACACCGGTCAAATAGTCCGATCGCCCGGTATACTCACAGACCACCTCGGTCGATACCTTGTCCGGTCGAATCAATACCAATCGAATCAATAACGGTCGAAGTGTTTACCGGTCTTACAACCTCCCGGTCGAAGACTTTTATCGGTCGAATATTTTTATCGGTCTTCACTATACCGGTCAACTATATTCCCGGTCGAACAAAGTACCGGTACAAGCAACTTACCGGTCGAACTCTCTATACCGGTCTTAGTCGTTCACCGGTCGAGCATAAGACCGGTTGTTACATCTTACCGGTCAAACAAGGTACCGGTCCAAGCAAGACCCCGGTCGACTCAATACCGGTCGAAGCACATCCCCGGTCGATTTTTTGCAAACTGTAATAGGGCATCTAAATGTCAAATTTTTTTCTCTAGGGGCGCTGCCCCCATACCCCCGCAAGGGCGTTGCCCATTGACCCCACCTGTGAAGTCTGCGAAGGGGGGACAAAGTTCTGTTCGAGATCATTTTTTTTCTTTTTGTTCAGTATTTCTTTGAGTTTTATACTGATTGAAAGGACTAAATTTAAAAATTTTTAAGTGTGGTTTTTATTTTGATTCTAACGATTTCATCTATTTGGTTGTCTTGGTACAGATAAGTTTAATTACTAACCGTAGAGCTAAGATGTCGAACCAGCTTCTCTCGATGGGTTCTCAGTCCAAACCGCCTGTCCTTATGGCTGATGAATATCAGCAATGGAAGAAGAGAATGGTCCAGTTTCTGAATCATAAAAACAAAGACTACATGGAATCAATCATCAATGGTCCGGTCAATCCGATGATCAAAGTTGATGGCCAAGCAGCAACTGACACCTCTCCAGAAATCCCAGACAGATATGTTCCTAAACCTTATCAGTACTTTACTGAAAAGCAGAAGGAACAGTACAAGACAGATGAAGAGGCTCTTATCTATCTGACCATGGAAATCCCGAACGACATCTACAACCGTGTAGACAGTCGGAACTCTGCAAAGGAAATTTGGGATGAACTATCCAGACAGTTTGAAGGAAATGAAGCCTCTATCCAAGCTAAGCAGAATATATGCATAAATGCATACGAAGGGTTTCATGCAAAAGAAGGAGAGACGCTGCTAGAGACCTACAACAGATATAACATCATTCTCAATGACCTGCGGAGGAACAACATCTCTAAGTCTGCTTCGGAGATTAATTATAAGTTTATCAAGAACTTAAATCCAGAATGGAAGAACTTTTCCATCAACCTTCAGACGTCAAAGAACATGGCTCAGGAAAACATCACTGATATTTTCTCTACTCTTTCTCAGCATGAGGATGAGGTGAGAACCATCAATCTTGAGTCCAATAAACTGAAGGATTCTGTGGCTCTCATAGCTGGCAAAAGTTCTGTATCTTCCGCAAGGTCAAAGAAAAAGGTGACAAAAGCTCTAGTTACTGAAGTTACCGACTCTGACTCTGCTTCAAGTGATGAAGAACTGGAGATTGATTCTGATCCAGATATTCAGAAGTTCTCTGAGGATTTGGCTCTTATTACTCGAAGATTCAAGAAGACCTTTGGCAAGAAGAAGTTTTATTCAAAGCCTAAGTACGAAGGTCACAAGAAAGAGAAGGCTGAATTAAGATACAAGCCAAGGCAAGGACGGCGAGAGGAAAGACGAGAAGAGAGAAAAGAAGACAGAAGAGAAGATAAGAGAGAAGAAAAGAAAGAAGACAGAGCTGATGAACCAGGAAGATGCTACAATTGTGGCAAATTTGGGCACTTCTCCAGAGACTGCAGATTCAAGAAGGTAAAGAACTCAGACTATTATGCAAGAAAGTCACTCATCACCAAGAAAGATGAAGAAGGAAAGGTGCTTATGGCCGAAGAAGACAACTGGCTGTTCCAAAGTTCCGATGACGAGGAACAAGCTCACTTCACCCAAGTATCTTATATGGCAAAGCTGGATGGTGACGATGAAGATTCTGAGGCACAATCTGAAGATGCAAACTCTGAGGTAAGTGATAATTCTGAGCTTATTGAATCTCTTATGGCCCAAATACATAGCATGAAAGATGAATTTGCCTTATTGAAAGGCAAACTTAGCTCTGCACAACAATCAATATTGAGTTTTCGTGATGAAAACGCTTTGCTGAAAGTTGTTGTGGAAGAAAAAGAAAAGGAAAAAGACGGTTTAAAAGCTGAAAAGGATTCTTTGAAAAGAAAAATATCTGATTTAGAAAAGGATCTTGTAAATATCAATGCTGAAAATGGTGAGTTAAAAATAAAATTTGAAGTTTGTTATAATGAAAGAAATGAAGCTTACACCAAAATTAAGCAACTGGAGGACATTAATATTAAACGAGGTCAGACTGAGCAAACATTAAATCTGTTGACCAATAAACTCCATGAC
The DNA here is from genome assembly GCA_954870635.1 of Arctium minus. Lineage (NCBI taxonomy): Eukaryota > Viridiplantae > Streptophyta > Magnoliopsida > Asterales > Asteraceae > Arctium > Arctium minus. The sequence goes on along the minus strand of OX941089.1, from coordinate 42,859,431 downwards.
GAAAGGTTTTATAAACTAAAACCAGGTTTAGGTGTGCCAACTAATGAGATTTTGAAAAAGGCACCGGAGCATCTATATAATTTTGATAAATTCGGCTCCGCAATCAGACCCATTCCTGACATTCGTGCAACTTTTGTTGAAGCAAGTACTCCTACACCTTTATCTGAGACCAAAGGTCAAGAAGAAATGGGAAAGAACAAGTCTGGTGACACTGATTCTCAAAATCCTTTTAAATCAGTTGGTTTTCAATATGGTGATTTAAACAAAATCTATGCGACTCGAAAGATCGAATTTACTGAGTTTGAATCACTATTTACCACACCTTCCAACGAATCAGTTAGCACCAACACAGTTCTACCTGAGACTGCATGCAAATATGATGAGTATGAATTAGATATTGATCCATCTACTATGCCATCAGTCTCAAGTCCCATTGCTTCTAAACCTTTACTTGTTGAAGAGGTTAAAGAAGAAACTGTAAACACGAATGAATCTTGTTTGAAAAATGATAAAACGGAGTTTATTGAGTCCATGACTGAAGATATATTTTCTGAAATGATGAATGCTTCAGACTCTGATCCTGTTTCTAATTCAAAGGGATCAAAGTCTGTGAATGATCATACATCTGAATTGATGAAGCAAATCGATTTGTTGCAACAGTCTCTTGATGAGGTTGAAGATGAAAACTTTGATCTCAAACATAAGCTTGAAAAATCTTTAAAAGAAAATCAAGAGCTTTTCATAGAGATCAAAGATTTGAAAGTTACTTTGTTTAAAAATGCTTCAAGTGATAAACAGATGTTCAATGATCCAAGCTGGAAGGTAAGAACCAATCCAGAATTTGATTCCTCTGCAAAACCTACAGTTGTTTACTCTGATTGTCCTAAATATCCACCGAGCGTCTTTGAGAAGGGTGAAACTTCAACTAATTATAGAAAAGAATCACCTTCTAAGCATGAGACTAATGAGATTCCTCTTTCTGTTTAAGATATAAGAGGAAATGGAGTTGGGAAGAGTAAGAAGAATAAAGATCTTAGTTTGAATAAAAAGAATAGTTTGAATTCTAGTAGTTGTCCTACAGACAGTGTTATTTTGAACAATACTTCTTTTGATAAACATGAATGTAAGATTTGTTCCGATAAATCTAAGTTTATGAATTTTGCTCGAAAGAATCTTTATTGCAAACACTGTTAGGATAATTCATTCAAATACTACTCCCCTCCTAAGTCCAAAAAGAATAAAATCAAAGCTAAGCTGAACTCTAAGTCTAATTCTAATTCGGATTCTTCTACACAATCCAAAGTGTATCGAGCTAAGGTTGCCAATCCTACTTCTAAAAAGCACTTTCAGGAATTAAATGTTAAGATGGTTTGGAAATGGGTTCCAAAACCGCGTTATGAATGGAGAGTAAAAGTCAAACCAGATGATATTCCTGAGTTGCTTGATGCTAACCGCGAAGGACCCATCCTGATATGAGTGCCTAAGCAAAACTAATTGTCTCTTTTGCAGGCCTGTCGATTGTGGGTAATAGATTCCGGATGTTTACGCCACATGACAGGATTCAAGCACCTCTTGCATAACTATGTGGAGGAGCCTGCCGGAGCAGTTAGATTTGCCAATTCTAAAGCCGAAGGCCACGTCAGAGGATATGGAATGCTCGATAACGGTGTTGTGAAGATTCAAAAAGTGCTATATGTTGAAGGACTTGATCACAACCTGTTTAGTACCAGTCACTTCTGTGACATGAAATATCAAGTCCGCTTCACAACAACTCATTGCTATCTAGAGGATCCAGATGGTTACGAAGTCTTCAAGGCTGAGCGCCATGGAAATCTATACTATGTAGATTTTCCTACACTGTCTGCCACACGTCCAGTATGTCTACTAGCCAAAGCTTCTAAAGCACAATCATGGACGTGGCATCGACGCTTGTCTCATCAGAATTTCCGATCTATAGCGAAGCTACAAAGACAAGGTTTGGTCAAAGGTCTACCAGAAATGAGGTTCAAAAAAGACTCACTATGTTCCGTATGTGAGTTGGGCAAAATGAAGCGAAGCTCCTTCAAGTCCAAAGCTGAATCATCGACCTCATCTGCACTAGAACTTCTTCATATGGACCTTTGTGGCCCAATGCGCACAACATCTATCAATGGAAAGAAATATGTGTTGGTAATGATAGATGACTACTCAAGGTATACATGGCTCGAGTTTCTTCGCAACAAGTCAGATGCGCCAGAGTTGATTATCGCTTTCATCAAGCGCATTTAAGTACGTCTTCAACTGCCAGTCAGAACCATTCATAGTGATAATGGCACGGAGTTCAAGAATGACACCCTGAAGAGTTATCTTACTTCCGTAGGTATTTCACATAATTTCTCCGCCGCCTACACTCCGCAGCAAAACGGAATTGTTGAACGGAAGAACCGCACTCTGGTTGAAGCAGCTCGGACTATGCTTGCTTACTCAGATCTACCCATGTACCTTTGGGCTGAGGTAGTTGCTACAACATGTTTTACACAGAACCGTACCATTGTGGTCAAGCGCTTTAATAAGACAGCATATGAGTTGATCAACAATCGTACACCTAACATCAAGTTCCTTCGTGTATTTGGTTGCAGGTGCTACATTCTTAAAGAGCGTCAAGGATTATCAAAATTTGATAAGAAAGCGGATGAAGGATATCTCGTTGGATACTCTCTGACATCCAAAGCTTATCGAATTTACCTTATTCGAACCAATACGGTTGTTGAGAGCATGAATGTCTCCTTTGATGAGAATTCTACAAGGACTTCTGGACACAACAGTTCAGAACTCGGTCTTAACGACAAAGCTTCTATTCAATCAAGAATAGAACCAGCACCTAAAGGATTCACTTCTTCTAACTCTAACTCTACTTCATCTGAGTTAGATTTATTGTTTATTGATGCCTTTGATGATATATGTGCAGATTTTGAAAAAGGCATATCTACATCAATAACAAGTGGTACAAGCTCGGAGGTCCCTACTATTTCTGAAGACATGTCTGGACCTTCCGAAGAAGTCACTGACACTTCATCTCCATCAGGTACGAGTACAAAGTTAGTTTCTGACTCTACTAATGTTGAATCTGTCTCTACAGATAGTTCTTCTGGAAACGAAGTCCCGAACACTTCAACTGTTAGTCCAGAAGCTTCAGTATCAGAAACACCAGTACAAGATGTCCCGAGTACATCTATGGAACAACCTGCCGTGCAAGATGAAAATGATGCGTCCAATACGCAACAAACAGTTGATGCACTACCAAGAACACATCGTTGGACTAAGGATCATCCCCTGGAAAACGTGATAGGTGACGTACAATCTGGTGTCACAACAAGATCTGCAACAGCCAACTTCTGCATGTTTTCAAGCTTCCTTAGTTCCCTAGAACCGAAGAAAGCGTCTGAAGCTCTACATGATCCCTTCTGGATTTCTGCCATGCAAGATGAGCTTCTCCAATTCGAAAGGAACAACGTATGGCGCTTGATCCCACTACCTAAAGGTAAATCCGTTATTGGAACAAAGTGGGTTTTCAGAAATAAGAAAGACGAAGCCGGAGTAGTAGTGAGAAACAAAGCTCGTTTGGTCGCAAAAGGGTATTGTCAACAACAGGGCATTGACTATGATGAAACATTCTCCCCGGTTGCAAGGATCGAAGCCATCAGAATCTTCATAGCCTATGCAGTGCACAAAAACTTTACAGTCTAGCAAATGAATGTAAAGTCGGCTTTCCTGAATGGCGTTCTGCATGAGGAGGTCTACGTGGCTCAACCTGAAGGTTTCGTTGATCCTCATCACCCTGATCATGTCTATGTTTTAGACAAAGCGCTTTATGGTCTTAAACAAACACCGCGAGCCTGGTATGAAACTCTCACTAAATTTCTACTTGCTTCTGGTTTCAAGAAAGGTACATTAGATACAACCTTATTTCTTAAAAGGCAAGGTGAGGACTTGATTCTTATTCAGATTTATGTTGACGACATAATATTTGGGTCGACAAATCCGAAATTTTGCAAGAACTTTTCAAAGATAATGGAAACAAAGTTTGAAATGTCGATGATGGGTGAATTGAATTTCTTTCTTGGTCTACAAGTAAAGCAATTACCCGAAGGCATATTTATTAATCAAGCTAAATATATAAACGATATTTTGAAAAAGTTCAATATGTCAGATAGTTCAGTCATGAAAACACCAATGGCTACTGGTACACTCTTAGACGCGGATCCCTCCGGGAAACCTGTTGATCAAAAGGTGTATCGTAGAATGATTGGTTCTTTACTTTATCTGACTTCCGATCGCCCGGATATAATGTTTGCCACATGTTTTTGTGCGAGATATCAGTCTAATCCTAAAGAGTCGCACTTATCTGCTGTTAAGCGAATCCTTAGATATCTCAAAGGCTCGCCTAATCTAGGCCTTTGGTATCCAAAGGATTCTCGTTTTGAACTAACTGCCTTTATAGATGTTGATCATGCAGGATGTAAGCTAGATCGGAAAAGCACCTATGGGTCATGTCAATTTATAGGTGACAAACTTGTAAGTTGGACCTCAAAGAAACAAAACTGTGTTTCAACATCTACTGCCGAGGCTGAGTATGTAGCTGCTGCTAGCTGCTGTTCTCAAGTCCTCTGGATGACGACACAGTTAAGGGACTTTGGATACAACTACAAGCGTGTTCCTATTTATTGTGATTCCAAGAGCGCAATATCTATAACTGCTAATCCGGTACAGCATTCGAAGTCCAAGCATATCGACGTACGCTATCATTTCATCAAGGATCATGTAGAAAAAGGTAATATTGAAATGCACTTTGTTCAAACTGACTTCCATTTAGCTGACCTTTTCACCAAGCCATTGGATGAAAAGCGTTTTCAGTTTCTCATCAGCAAACTTGGTATGTTGAACATGTCTTAAACCTTACTCATGATTCTAGGGGGAGTATTCCAAGTTTTGATCTTGTGTGTTATTTTCCAACTGTTGCTAATGATCAAGGAATCATTTTCACAAATGATTACTATAATTTTCTTTATGCAGGTTTGGACAAGTGACAATGGCTTCTAATCACATCAGATTAGAACCCGCACTTCAGTGCCTTATTTTTTTGTTAAAAAAAAAAAATCTTTCAGTTGAGAATATCTGTGATATTAACAGATTTTTGGATACTTAAATGATTATCTGACCGTGTGTTTTTAAAGATAAATACTTGCGTTTTATCTTGTCAATATACTTTGTCAAGTATTCATACACATAACGGTTCAGAACATTCTATTTGACTTTGTTATTACCATGTATCAAAAGTAAAATCTTTCTATGGTAATACTCACGTTATTTGTATTCACTGTTGATTGAATCAAACGTCATTTCATGTGCTTTCATTGAAAATATGTTTATATATTGTTCATATAAACAACATTCGTTTTTGATTCTCCAAAATATTATTCTTCATGACAAATCGTCTATAAGCTTAATTGAAAAACTCCTTAAGAGCTTAAATTGTCAAACTCTTTTAGTTTGAGGGGGAGAATTGCATCGTCAAACATAACTGTTTTGACATCTCCGAAAGTCTTACTTTTCATGTAACAAGTGGTATTTGTGCTTACATGTACAATAGCCTGTTGAACAGCATGTTCTTTTTAGGAAAATACATGGGGATTCAGTGTGAGAACTTATCAGAACTTCCATGGATTCACGATAACCAGTGTTTCCTACCCAGTAAGTATTCCCTGAGTGATTGAGGGGAGAGGGGTCAAAAGATTTGAGTGTTGGTGTGTGAAAAGAGGTAAAATGAAAAAGAGAGATTGGTTAGACGTGAGCATTAAAAGAGAGAGGGTGAGAGAACAGAGTAAAAGAATATTAAACTCTGCACCAAACTTCTTTCTGAGCCGGGCAGCCACATAATCTGATTGGTTCACATTCTTTGGTGACCATCATTGAAAAAGGCAACTAGCCTATGCCATCTCTTGCATACAACCCCACCAGCTACTCATTCTTTTCTCAAAAAGAGAATGTTTCACATTTTCTGGGGACGCAGCACATACGCTATTGGTTCTTCATTTGGAAGATACTAATATTGAAAAAGAAGGAAAGTTGCCCCACCTTCGAACCCTTTCTCATGCACATTGAGTCTTTGTATAATTTGTTGCTGTCTCAACAAGTTTACATATTTTGAGCCTATAATGAAAAGCAATCATCTATGCTTAAATTTCTTTCATACACATGCACGAAGACACAGAAATTTGTTTTCTGTCAGAACGTTCATAGATAACCATGTGTTATTCGATGATTGAATGGAAGACCTGAGGAGTCTACATCAAACCAGCTCCTTATATAGTAACTTTGTGTTACTCAGTGACTTTGTGTCATTGACAGGCATTCTAACTGAGTCATTTGTTGATTCAGGGTTACACTTATTAAACTGTTTGAATTTGAAAAGATTCGAATGGTTACTACTTTCTATTTTAATCTGAAAAGATTGAAATAATCACTCTTTCCATCTGGGAAGACTGCTCTTATTTCCATACAGGGCTCGTTACATGATGAAGATTGTTCTTACGTGATCATACACAATGGGGGAAATTGTCTTGAAAAAGGGGAGATTGTTTTGGTATGTTTTGATGATGATGCTTCTCACCATTCATCAAAAAGGGGGAGAAGATACAAAAATGGAGAATTATCAAAGAAGGAGAATATAATCTGAAGACTGCTGAAGATTTTAAAGAAGCTACAAGTTTTGAGTTTTGAAGATATCAACGTCATATCTGAAGAAAAGCGAAGAAAAGTGAAGACCCGAAGACAATTGCAATTTTTTTTTAATCTTGAATCCAAAGGGGGAGATTGCTGGATCAAATAATTGTATTCAAGATTAAAGTTAAAGTTAAGGGTTTAAACTGCAATTGTGTCAAAGTTAAATTAGAGGGTCTAAACTGTATTTACTTGATAGTTACAGTTCAGGGTTTAAATTGTAATAGTTTAATAGTTATTAGTTATTGGGCCCAAGCCCATTAAGCATTAGGAAGCCCATTTGGCCTAGGTATTTAAAGTTTTGTTTAGTTTAGTTTTAGGTTAACTCTGATAATTTTCTAAATAGGTAGCCGTAAGTTTTCTCTGTATTCAAAGGGTATCAAGAACACTCAAGGGTTTCATTGTTTATTCAAGGGATTGGTACGTTTTGTTAATCTTATTATCTCTTGATTATTATTGTGTTACTTGATTGTTTGTTTGATTATTTATCAACTAGATTAAACTGGGATAACAGTTTTGTTCTTAAATTTCATGCCATTGTCTGTTCGAATCAACTTCATTGTTCGCTGTATGATCACTTGGACACTCTTTACAAATGAGATGATGACATCGGGAGTCTCATCTTTTGATCTTAGAAACTTGACCCAAATGTATCTCGAATAGTCATCCACTATCACTAGTACATAACGCTTGCCGTTGATATTCTGAGTACGCATTGGACCACATAAGTCCATGTGTAGTAATTCCAAAGGATCACTTGTATTTGGTTCAGGCTTCGTCTTATGTGAGGCTCTTTTCATCTTTCCCTTTTCACATGAGTCACATAAATGTTCTTTTTCAAAACGAAGCTCTGGAAGTCCTTTCACCAAATTTCCATTCACCAATTTGTTGATGTATCTGAAGTTAAGGTGAGATAACCGTCTATGCCATAACCAACTCTGTTGCATAGAGGCTTTCGATAATAGACACACAACATTATACGGCTTGACACTAGACAAATTGATTGTGTAGAAGTTTGACTTCCGAGTCCCGACTAAAAGTTATTTCCTGTCTTCAGTTCTGACACAACATCTTTTGGCCTTGAAATTCACCTCTAATCTTTATCACAGAATTGTCTAATGCTGAATAGATTGTGTCTGAGTCCTTCAACGTAACTCACCTTCTTTATCGTTACGTTCTCTTGAACTACATATCCATATCCTAAGATTGGTGAAAAATGGTCGTTCCCAAACCGCACGTTGCCACGAAATTTCTCTGTATAATTAGATAAAATTTCTTTTCTCCCGGTCATATGCTTGGAACAATTGGAGTCCAAGTACCACATATGACGGGTCTGTATAGAAGAAATTAATCAACAATTGGTTTAGGTACCCATTTATAGATGGGTCCTTTCATGTTAGCGTCAAATTTTGGCATCTATCGAAATGTGGGTCCTCTTTTCATTTGAAAAACTATTGAACTAACAGATTGATGTATATAATATAATCCAAACCAATTTTCAGAAAATTTTCGAGCAACAAAATCACTTCGTCAACAAGTAGAACAACTAATATTAGCACGAGATAATTGAATCAATTGCTGAATTGAATAAACCTTGCAAGAGATTACTAGTTTTTGTTTATTTTTAGAAAATTGACCGACTACATACATACAAGTATCTGTTGTCCTATTACAATCAGAAGATGAACATGATTTTGTTGACTCCTCTTCTTTCTTAGGTCTCCACTCAAGCTTCACCTCAGATCTTTTAAATCTTATATCTGAAACATAAGATTTATGCTTGTTAGAACGATGAGAATTCAGAGTTTGCCTTTTCTTTGACTTACAAGTGTTGGTCCGTTTCTATGAGTGATTTTTCTTCTTACCTTTAGCATAATAAGTACTCACAGGAACTGTTTCATCAACCTTGGTTGACGATTCACCAACTTCAAAAACACTTGGTAATTCATCAGATTTGATAACAAAGTTATAATGATCAAGAGGTTTTGCATTAAAATCAAACTTATCCAAGCACTCATCTGAACAACCCTCAGAATTTAGAAAATCAACATCATTAGAAAGGTCATCATCATAAAAAATTGGAGAAACGTTCGAAGATTTAGGATACATAAAATCATTGAATTCTTTATAACACTGTTTTTGGTAAAGAGTTTGTTCAAAATCTGCTAGTGCGACATCACCAAATAAGTAGCTCAATTTTCCCATTAAATCCTTACATGAAGATGCATCAGAATCAGTAGTGTTGTTTTCACAAACTCTGTTTGATTCTGATTTATCTTCTGCTTTACAAATAGATTTTGATTCAGTGTTCAACAAACAGTAGAAAACACAGTCTGTTCTAAATCAACCAAAATCCTTTCATCTACTTGAGTATTCTCAAGATAAGAAATTTTACTTTCTAAGATGAGTGGAGGAACATAATTTTTTTCTTCAACAGGTTTTGCCTACATTTCCTCAGTAGAATAGCTTTGAAAACAATCGTTTGAAAGAAACTTTGGTTGTTCAGTAAGATAACTATCATTCAGTTTGTCATAAGATAATGGTAGTTGCATTTTAGTTGTGTCTTTTATGTTTAAATCTTCCTTTGCCTCAACATCTTCATATGACTTGGTCCATCTGGGTTCTAACTTGGGGTGTTTGTCAGCTGCTTGTAAAAAAATCAAAGTTATAAAGAGAAGGCTGTTTTGAAATTGCATTCTTCAAATAATGTGGGTTGTCATACCCAATACCCCAGTTATCTTTTAAACATTTAAATTCCTTAGGTTTATTTAGATGAATGATTTGGTCAGTTTGGCCTCTTGCGTAAATCTTTTCTTCCAAACCATTTATCTTTTTCATCAAAGTTTTGTTTTCAAACCTCAACTCTTTATATTTTACAACAAACTCTTGCTTCTCAAGTTCACATAATTTGAACTTGGAATTTTCTTAAGATACTTGATGTTCAAGAAAAATTCTTTGTTTTTCAAAATTGCTGACGTCATTGTTCAAAGAATCAATCAACATTTTCTTCCCAGCAATATCTTTGTTGAAATCTGTTAATGTAAAATCCCTATCAAATCAAGCATAATCTCAATCAAGAATATGACATTCAAGAACTAGAGAGAGAAAGTAGAGAGAGAAAGTCAATTAGTCATATATCTCACGAATTATATGACAATGAGGTTCTTACAAACCTACAAGGCATAAAGCCTATTTATACCACAACTCTAAACAAAGACTTAAAAGCTAAGTAAACTAAACAACCTTGACAAACCTAGACTTTGACATTGTTGACTTTACAACTTTGACTTTCCTATTAAATCTTGGATACAATATTTTGACCTAACAATCTCCCCCTTTGTATTCAAGATTTAATAAAAATTTGACACTAGTCTTCAGCTCTTGATTCTTCAGCTTTTGTGAATCAAATACAACTCCCTATAAATTATGCATCTAAAATATGTTAGAAAAAACACAAGATAGAGATAAAATACAACTCCCTTTTGAATTGTAGACCGTCATATCTTACAAATATATTATCAATGAAAAAGCACATGATAGAGCTCAGATACAACTCCCTTGTGAATTGTAGATCGTCATATCTTATCGGATGCAAAGTACAGGAGTAAGGTCTTTTGATCACTGAAGTACGAGTCCTAAACTGTTGTGTTTAGAAGTCAAACTCCGTTGAAGTACGGGTTCTAAGCTGATGTACTTGGAAGCCTTGGTTCTCCTACTCCCCCTTGACTTGAGGTGCCTGCAACACAGAATCAATTTTTGGCTTTGGTACCCACTGGTATTTGGGTCCTGATGTGTTAGTTGCAGTTCTTGTGGGGGTAATCGAGTAAGAACCATACCTGAAATGATCACTGGTCTTGTGAATATGATCATGTGTACGACAATAAGAACAATAATTTTTCTTACTTGATAACCTGATTAATTGATCTCTCGTGTAGATATGATCAGGTTTACCTTTACGTGCATTGTTCTTCTTGACTTTATGTGTATGTACACATGATTTATTTCCTTTCAGCTTATCTTTCATCTCATCTTCAACTGGTTTCTTCTTCCAGACCAGTTTCTCTTCTTCATATCTCCTTCTTCTTCGATATGTACCTGAACCATCTATATTTCTATCATAGAAAAGGTTAGTACTACGAATCTGATCAAAAAATTTAACTGACCTTTGTGAAGAAACAATTTTCTGTTTTGAACTTGATGCTGTCTTTTCAAGCTCTTTAATCTCTGAAGCAAAGCTGTCTCTTTCTTTAACAAGCAGGTCAATCTTCGTCTTGCATTCAGACTTTGTTTTCTGCTCTTTCAGTTCATTCTCAGATAGTTCAGATAACTTGGCAGTCAGCTTTCTAATCTCAACCTCAAACATGCTTCTTTCTTCTTCAAATCCCTTTTCAGCATCGTTTCTCTGCCGTATATTTCCTTGAATAATCCAACGTTCTTTTGTTTAATTTCCTTCTTCTCCTTGACAAACTTTTCCCTTTCCAGAATGATTACTTTCTCAAAATCAGAAATTTGCTGAGAAAGCTTTATGCATTTAAGCTCAACATTCTTCTTTTCTTCAAAACTCTTATTGGAAAAATCTGAAAACTTTTTAGCAAACTCTTTCTTTTTACTCTCAAAATCAAATCTTTCTTTGACCATCATTTGTTCCAAATCAGATATTTTCTTTAGAAGCTCAGCATTAGAATCTTCCAAACCAGAAATCGTTTTCTCATAGTTTTCAACAGAAACTGCTTGTTGAGTTTTAGCTTCCAACTCAGAAATCTTTCCTTTTAGCTCAGACAAAACCTTTGGCCCTTTGATCAACCTTTCCATACAATCCCACAACTCTTTTCCTGTCTTATTGTAGATATTTATTTTATCAGTAATTTCACGAGAAATGTAAAGAGAAAATTCACACATCATAAAATGTCGAGAATTATTATCAGCTCTCTGTCTTTTCTTCTGTTCCTCAGTACAATTTTCCATTGGAATCTGATGTTTCATCTCTCCTTCAGTCAAAGATAATCTGATATAGTAACCCAACTCATGTTTATCTACAGAGTTTAAAAAATTATCTCTCCACTTTTCGTATTCTCCTTTGTATAGCTGTGGTGTGTTTAACCTGTTCCAAAAAGAACCTGTAATCATCATCTTGAATGAACTATCAGCTTGATATGAATGATCGTTCCCAAACAATTCAGAAAAATTTGACTGAAAGTCAAACTCAGATCACCACAAAATAATCTCAGAAAAATTCAATCTCTGGAACTCTCAATTCACTGAAACTTGCAGATCAAATAAATTCAAAACCTACAAATCAAAAAGTCGTAAATCAGATCAATTGAAATCTGGCGCAAAATAGAAATGATGTTGGCACAAAAGATGACAATGTTGGCGCAAAACAAATATCACAAAATGCGAATAGCAAATCAATTAATTGGGACTAGAATGATTGGTGAATCTCAAATACAATCAATGCACCATCCCACTTATTTTTGATAGCCAATCACAGTGCAAAATCTGGAACAAAACTCAAAACTACTTGAGTTTTGCGCGAAGAGCAGGTGGTGCAAGAAAGATTTTTGCTCTAGAAGAGGGTCGCGCAAAACTTATGATCCAGGTGGCGCAAAACTTGAATCCACATGAAATACACTACTGCACCACTAATAATTATTCAACCAATCATAATCTGCATACCCATTATCTTATGATCTTGAATGGCACAAAGTTATTGTTACAAATGAATGATGATGGTGCCCCACTAACTTGTAATTCTCAAATTTTGCAAAACATATTGAATGCAATTGTCGGCCACTAACTCCAATTCACCAATTAACAAATTATGTTTTAACTCAATTCCACCACCCCACTAACACAATTAAACCAATCAAATTTTAACACCACTAGCGCAAAATTAATGAAGGAGCAAAGTTTGAAGAATAGTGACGCAAAACTCAATAAAACACATGGCGCAATCTTGAGTTTTTCGCGAAGGGAAGGTGGCGGAAAACAACCAAGGGCGGCGCAAAACTGGAATGAAAGTTGGCGCAAAATTTTATCACCACCGACAATTGTATATGATAGTGGTGCAAATTTTATTGAATTTATCTTGCAAAATGATAGTGGCGCACTATCAAATTTGGATGATTTTGTTGGCCACCATTTCACCGTCCCATTATCAATTAATCTCCAATCACAATCAAGCGCAATTTTGATATAGATTGAATAAAGTGGCCGAATTTGATTCCACCACTGCAGATTGAAAATGAAAGTTGATGCGAGTTCTCCCTGAGTTCTACAGATCAAACCAAATCAACTCAAATTTGGAAATTGCTTCACAAAATTTGTACTACTACAATTGAAAAACAATACTAAACACATATCTAAGAAATCAAACTTGCTAAAAACAACAAATTTCAGACCTATTTTCAGAATCACAGAGATCGATGTTTTTATCAACAACATCCAAGAACTCTAAAATTGAATCTGACTTTGTGAATAATCTGTGAACTTGTGTGAACGAATTATGAATCTATAATGAAATCGATCACAATACAATCAGATTCACACACAAACAACAATGATTCAAATGAAATTTGATTCAATCAAGAAGAAAGAAAAAAAAATACGATTTGCAGTGTTCTTGATTTTTCAAGAAAAAAAATCAACTTTTTGATCCAAAATTCCAGAAAATCGATCTATATTTTGTGAAAATCTTTCTGAAATTGTTTGGTATAGCTCTGATACCAATTGTGAATGCAAAATCCCTATTCAAATCAAGCAAACTCTCAAACAAGATCTAACAATCAAGAACTAGAGAGAGAAAGTAGAGAGAGAAAGTCAATTAGTCATATATCTCACGTATGATATTACAATGAGGTTATTACAAATCTTACAAAGCAAACCCCTATTTATACTACAAGCTATTAGAAAGACTAACAAGACAAGGAACTAATACAGACATGACTAAGACAACATTGACTTTACATCTTTGACTTTTCCTATTAAATCTTGGATACAATATATTGACCTAAAAAATCAAATATTGTTTGACGCTTTTTCGCAACAACACATTTTTCCTTTTTAAGTTTAGATTGTAGATCTTGAAGCTCTACCATCATGGATTCCATCTTTTTAATAAAATAAGATTCAAAAAGATCATTTATCTCTTCAGTTGTATCATCATCTGATTCATCATATACAACCTTGTTGCCCATAAGACACATGTGAGCTACTTCATCTCTTTCTCTTTCTGAATCTGTGAGATCAAGCCAGTGATCATCTTCCACCATCAGTGCTTTCCCCGCTTCTTTCTTGTTTTGCCAACAACATTTTGTTCTTGCAGTAATCGGAGTTCCACACTTTGGGCTTTCGACAATCTTTGGCAAAGTGCCCAATCTTGCCGCAGTTATAGCATTTCACCGACTCTTTAGTCTTTCTCTGCTCATCATACCTGTTTACATATCTTTTCTCTTATGGATTTCTCTCTTCATACTTTTTGCCCTCAAACCTTCTATCTTCATATCTCTTTCCTTTAACTCTTTCTTTATGTTCATAGTTACGAGATCCAGACGAGTACCTCTGACTGTTTGACCCCGGTTTCTTGTAGAAATTTTTCTGGAAAGCTCGGGTCAAAAGAATCATGGCTTGCTTTAATATTTCACCATCATCTGAGTCTAAATTTGCACTTCCACTATAATCCAAATCTGAAATCATAATCTTCTTCTTCTTCTTGTCCTTCTTCTTCTCTTTCTTCTCAACAACTAATGCTTTGAGCTGATTTATCTTGCATGAAATAATAATATTTAGATGTCAGAGACCAACCTCATGATTGAGCATTCCTCCAGATGAAAAATAACCACCAAAGGACTTGCCAGCAAGCTTAAATTGTTCCTATATCAAATTATAGCACGAGACTAACGTCAAATATATTCAAAATGCTGGCAGACGTTCCATTAAGAAACATAAGTAAAGTCCAACACTGGTTTTTTCAAAATCATAAATGAAATTTTTAAGCTCAATAATATATATGTAAATGCAAATGACAGAGAAAAATAAGAGGGTATTAATATAATGAATCAGACCTAAAATAACTTTTGCACCACCATGAAGATATTAATTAGACATCAAGATACAGAAATGCAATAGCAATTGATACGAAAGATGACAGTGCAGGCTAAAGGGAGCAAGAGTACAACATGTGCCTTGCCAGAGATCTTATTTCCACCAGCCTTGTTGCATGGTTACCACACCCCAAGATTAGTCATATCCTGTTTGCATAACATTTATGATAGATAAAATAGGTATACCTTCTATGAATGTAAACCTTTCTTTATAAAATATAATGTAACTCATTTTTCCCATGATACCATTAACCTTATTTCATTTTGTATTCATTGAAATTGCAAGCAAAACTGTATTATTATTTCCAATAACACTAATGAATCATAACCCCACCAAATCCTAAAACGGAATACACATATTGAATGACAAAGTTTATAATTCATTACTGCAACATAAGCTTATATCACTTTCTATTCAATGACAATTGCAACAAATAAGTTAATGCTAAATTGAAGAAGTAACAATGAATCCTATACCCACCGAAACATGAAATGCAAAACACCTATTGATTCAAAATAACCCATTCGTGAACTGACCTTTCGGGAACTTATGTGGGTTTGGTATAATCTGAAGTGAAGTCGATCCCTCATTTACTTGTGCAACCAGTTTTGTGTCAACAAGTGTTACGGGTTCAACCAGTTTTGTACACAACCCCTAATTGCCATAACAGATCATACACGATTCTAAACCACAACCTGTAGATGAAGATCAAGAATTCAGGAGGAGAAAAAACATATAAGATAACGATGTGGTGAGTTTGGTGGTTGTCATATATTTTCCCTAATTATATATGTTGACAAAGAGATAGGAATGTACAAAAGAAGTGGGTGTGATATGCTGCTGAATGAGATGACGAAAATGGGAGTAATCTTTTAGCCATTCGTAATGATCCTCATAAGTGAACCTATCAGCCATTCGTAATGATTCTCAGAAGTGAACCTATCATTCCTGATGATAAACAACTCAACAATCATCAAAAGTATATACTAAAATCAACAATTAACAGATACATGGAAGGTCTTCATTCCCCTTTGAAAGAAGTAAAAAAGAAGTAGCAATAAAATCATATCAACAGATACATTAAACAATTTTTCATCGTAAGTAATCACAAACAGGAGATAACATCAGTGGTTTTTGATTCGAAGAAAAACAAATACTTGATCATACAAATATTGTTACCAATAAGAATGTTTCAAATTTAAATCCAGAAAAGGATTAATGTAGAAGTTGAGAATTGATAAAGGAGAAACCAGTAGCTGGTGTCTAGGTATGCCAAAACGGAAGTAGGGTCGATGGTGGAGCTAATGGAAGCATATACAGAAACCACCAGGTTATTTTTGTTATTCCCAATCTTCAAGTTCTAATTTATTATCAACACAATCAAGATGAGAAATCCATAGTCATATGTATATTGATCAATCACAGTTTACATACCTCTCTCACTTTCTCACTCTACAATCTCTCTCTCTCTCTAAGAATAATATGAATGATGCTCTTCTCTAATTTGTGTACATCTCCTTCTGATTGATACTCCTCATTACAAAGGAAACAAAGGTATTTATACCCTTGACAATTACAAAGGAAAACAAAATACAATTACATTGACTTTGACTTTTATTAACAAATGACTTTGACTTTCAGTAAGAGTTGACTTTTCCAGCTTTGACTTCTTGAACTTTGGTCTTCAATCTTTATGATATTGAATCCAACAAATATGTGCTCTAACAATTTTCCTTGTTGTAAAGATCCTTCCTTGAGAATATCAATAAATCTGGGCTTATGCACAAAAAAACCGAAACTGATCAGGACCTAGAACATCCATTAAACTGAAATTCCAAAGAACTACTATATGTTTATGAAAGAAACAATTTATGTTGAATAAAAAAATTGAAAATATTATTACTTTCCAACAGGGGTTGAAGAAACTTACAATTCTCCTGAAGGTAATCCCAAAACTAAGTTCTGGATCCAACTCCGACGCATCTCTTTTCTTACCCGAAGACCCACCACCAACAGTGTCCAAACCCATGCTCTACTGATTCCCATACGTAGTTTTTGAGCTCGTCATTATAGGATTGAGCATTTTAACCCGAAAACTCCCATTGTCACCTCCATTAGTGAATCCAGTGAACGACTTCCTGGCTATGTGAAAATGAATCCTTCTTAAAGGTTACAATTAAACACAAAGCAAAGGATTATCAACTACACATAGTATTTTTACACAAAATTAAGCTACAAAATCAATTCAATGTACGATTTCACTATATCTATGCCATTAGTTTCAACTGATTATCGTATAGCTAGGTTATCAGTGTAGGTTTTAATCAACATGAATAGCAGAAAACAATCAAGGTAAATTGAATGCATTTCCAGGGGTAAGTTTTCTTTCACACTCAAAAAGCTATACTGTTATCAATAATAGCATTAAAACATGAGTTGATCAAGCATGTGAAATTGTCTACGCATAACATAAACAGTTATAATCCAGATACAAGTAGTTAAGAAAAGCATTCAAGATGGTATGACAGTCATCCTCTAGACATATATGCATCAGATCCCAATTGGTTGGTGCTAGACTCATGGTTGTTCATGCTTCTCAAACCTAATACGAATACTACATATGCGGACCCTGTTAAAACATCCACTCGTCACTCACTCAAAGACGCCAAAAGCACTCTGACAATTCCAAAAAAATACAAATGCCTCGAGTATAGCCTACCCCGAAGCTCAAAAACATACTATCAATTGGCAATTCATTCCTCCTTCTACTCGACAATATGTCGAACACCCGGGGTGCCTCTATAAACTCATAAAAGTATACCACAAAGAAGAAGAATATGAAGGGAAAATCCCTAAGTTGAAACGCGTATTATACATCATTTACATAACACATCCCCCATTACAGGTACCAACCACCACAACACACCTAAAACAATTACAATTTCTAAAAAAGATAGGTAACTGGAATTTGATTTGAACCGTATCTGTAAACAATTTAAGTTGCCTTTCAACTCACTTTCTTTACTAAACGGAGAACAGAAAAAGAACTCAAGAAAACAAATAACACACGTAAAGAAACCCTACAGCTAGGAAATTTAACATTGAATTGAAATTAGTTTTTGTTAGTGCACATATTGGTTGGATACATGATCATGAAGACTGAAAGTCAAAGTTCAAGCAAGTCAAAGCTCAAAAGTCAACTCTCAAGCAAAGTCAAAGTCTATTGTAATAAAGTCAAAGTCAAAGTTGTAATTATGTTTATTTGTTTAAGTGTTTTGTAGTGTTCGTGTATGTTGTATTGTGCGTTTTTTATCCCTTGTGTATAAATAGGGATATGACACCTTGTTGTGTGAGTAGTACCATTCAGATTAATTGTACACATATTGTGTAGAGAGAGAGCTACAGTGTACATAACCTGTAATTGTGAAATAAAAATGGGAATTGATTGAATTGTCATTGCATCTTGTTTTACATTGTTTCTGGGTTAACAATTGGTATCAGAGCATACAAAATTCAGAAAAACAAGGATCGAATTTGAAGATATTTGGATCCACGGTTCACGAACTCGCAAGATGATCTGTGACATTCTGATTTCGTGATTTCATAGTGTTTTGGGCTAGAATTAGATTGTTCTAAATTCGTTCTGATATCTAGAACATATTTTGTTTGTAAGTCAAAGTACAATTCACATTATATTCGTGTGAATTTTGATTTTTCTTGATTTCTTGTTCGAAATATTTTTACGGACTGTGATGGATCAAAATTGTATTGTTTTTTGTTTGATTTTGAAATTCAATTGTTGTAATCTGTTCGAGATCTATTTTTGAGCAACTCTGCAAAGTTTCAAGCCAATTGTAGAAGTATTTGATCGAAATCAGAGAAAAGACTTGAGTTTTTGTTTTAAAAACTCAAGAACTCTCAAGATCCAACGAACTCGCTAAGAAAGAACACGTATCTCAAGAACTCGCAAAGTCGTTGAAGAACACGCACAAGGGTAGAATTCGTGAAAATATGAAGAACTCGTACGTAGTGTTGTGCGAGAAGTAGGAACTCGCAAGAGGCTTTGTGCGAGTTCTTACTGTTCATTTTCTTCATTGTGCGCGAAGAAGAGTCTGCGAGAAGTTAGTTGTTTGTGTGTTCCCATTTTGCGCGAAGTAGTTTTGTCAAAAACTTTCTAAGTCCAGAACTCGCAAGAGTTCTGCGAGAAGTATTCTTGCGTGTTTGCATTTAGCGCGTTTTAAATTTTGAATTTTTTTTCCATGTTCTGAACTCGCAAGCCTTTGCGAGAAGAACTAGAACTCGCACATACTAGTGTACGAGAACCTAGAACTCGCATAAAGCATCGTGCACGAACCTGAGTTTACACATCTTGTGTCTTGCGCGAACCAGAAACTCGCACAACCCTGTGTGCAAGAAGTGGAGTTCATTTGACCTTCTTTGTGCGCGTAGTTCAAACGTGAATATAAATCTCTGCGCGAAGTATTCTTTTATGTGTTATGAGCTTTCTATACTTAGTAATTTTTCTGATTTTTCTGAAATTTGACTAAGTTTGATTTTTGTAGATACAACCTTTATTTCTGAATTTTGACGATCATAACAAGCAGTGTAGATCAAAGATGACTTCAAAGGACGCTATCTCAATTGGCATTGATGTCAAACCTCTTGTTCTTTTCAAAGGAGAATATGAACAGTGGAAGGATAGATTCCTCGATTTTGTTGATCAACACGCAAACGGAGAGAACATTATGTTGTCGATCATAAAAGGTCCTATGAAAATTCCTACTGTGGAAATTCCTGATGAGGATATTGGATCAGATGATGATGGAGTTCAAAAGACAAAGATTATTCAGAAAGATATTTCTCAGTTTACTGAACAACAAAAGATCCGATACAAAGCTGACAAACAAGCCAGATCTCTACTCTTACAGAGCATTCGGAACGAGATCTATATCAAGGTTGACAGCTACAAAGCCAATGCCAAGACAATGTGGGATCAACTAGAGAAAATGATGATGGGATCAAAGGTTGGGAATCAAATGAAATGAAGGTAGCAAACTGCATAAACAACTACGAAGAGTTTAAGGCCAAGGAAGATAAGAGCCTTGAGGATACTTACGAACGATTTGTGCTTCTATTGAATGAACTTTCAAAGAACAAAGTCACAAAGGAGCAAATTGAAAACAACGTCAAATTCCTCAGCATTCTCCAGCCCGAATGGAAGAAACACACCAGGAGAATGAAGAAGATGAAAGACCTGAGTGATATCCCACTTCATGAGGTTTATGAGACTTTGCGGCAGAATGAGGAAGTAGTTGAAGAGAAAAGGAGTGAGAAGAAATAGAAAACTGAGAAGGTTACAGATCCCATTGCTTTAGTAATTGATCAAAAGGAGAAGGAGAAGAAAGAAAATAATAAGAAGAAAATAGTTCTCCCAAGTTAAGATGATTATGATGACGGAGAGAATCTCAAGCAAGCTATGTTGCTATTGACCCGTGCCTTTCAGAAGAAAGTTTACAAGAAACCGGGGTCAAACTCACAGAGATACTCTTCTTCTGGATCAAAGAATCACGAACACAGGGAAAGAGTTGAAGGTAGGAGATTTGAGGAGAAGATATTTGGAGATAGAAAGCCCGAAGAGAAGAAGAGATATGTGAAAGATTATGGTAGTGCTGAGAAAAAGAGTGAAGAGTTGATAAAGTGCTACAACTATGGAAAGATTGGTCATTTCGCCAAGGACTATCGAAAGCCTACTGTCAGGAATTCAGACTACTACAAGCAGAAGATGTTGCTTGCAAAACAGAAAGAAGCGGGAAAGGCATTAATGGCTGAGGAGGAGTTACCATTCTGACGAAGAGGAAAAGGAAGAAACAACACACATGTGCTTGATGGGCAGAGAGGTGAAAGATGATGAATCCGATGAAGAGACATCCGATGAGGTACTAAACATGTCTAAATCTGATTTCTTAACCAAAATGGAAGTCATGATGATCGAACTTCAAGATCTTCAATCTAAATTGAAAAAGGAAAAGAGCAGAGTTGTAAAAAGAAATCAAAAGATTTGTGAACTCAACAAGGAACTTGTTGGGAACAAGGATCTGCTTGATTCTCTAAACAAATCTGCTTCTGATTTTAAAATGCAAAAAGATGGTTTTGAAAGTAAGATTTCTGAATTTGTTTCTAAACTTTCTAAGTTTGATCTTGAAAAACAAGAATGTGTTCTAAAAGCTTTTAAATTGCAGGCTGAGAACAAGACTTTAAAGAAAAAGGTAAGTGGTTTGGAAGCCAAACTATATGCACGAGGCCAAACAGATCAAACCATTTTCTTAAATACCCCTAATGAAGAAGCTGATTTTAAAGAGAAGTGGGGACTCGGTTATGATAACCCCCACTACTTAAAGAAATCCATCATCGGATGAGGTTGAGGCCAAAGAAGATGAGAAAAGAAAGAATTTAAAGAAAATGAAACTACCATTTTGCTATCAAAAGCTGAATGATAGTTATCTTTTAGAAAAAACAAAATTTCTTTCAAATGATTATTTTGCTATCTATTCTACTACAGAGATGGAGGCAAAACCGATTAAAGCTAAAATTTACATTCCTCCACTTGTATTAGAAAACAAAATAATTGAACTTGAAAATGCTTTATCTGATGAAAGAATCTTGGTTGATTTAGAACAAAATGTGTTTTCTACTGTAATGAACAACAATGTTTTCAAAGATGAATCTAAAATGTGTTCTAACTCTTCTAAGGCACCTCAAACCTCTGAAACTGATTTTGATGACTTATTTGCGTCTGCAAATGATTTTTTTAATTTTGATGATGTGTGTGTTGATGAAATTGATCTGTTTGACTTTAATGCTAAACTTCTAGATCATTCTACTTTTGTCATTAACTCTGAAGCATTACCAAGTGCATATGAAGTTGGTGAATCATCGACTAAGGTTGGTGAATCAGTTTCTGTGAGTACTGATTACTATGAGAAAGGTATGAAGCAAAAGAACTGGCGCTCACAGAATCGGATCAACACTGGTAAGCCTAAGCAAAGTAAAACTCAGAAATCTAATTTTCCTAACAGATCTAAATCTTGTGTTTCAGATGTGAAAAAGAAAAGATCGGAAGGTCGAACTGAATGGCGACCAAAACAAAAGATTGATGAGGGTTCTGAATCATGTCCTGATATGGATTGTAATAGATCTACTGGTAGTAATTCTGATGTAATTAGTACTATTGCTTCGAATAACCAAAACCTTGTAACTTCTTACAAGAGATATACAATAAAGCAATTACTCCAATTATCTCGGTCTACTACTAAGTAATCTAATTATAGAAGGAATGATTTTATTTCTCACCGATATTCTGATGATTGGTTTGGTACTTATATTGTCTATTCTTATAAGCCATATGTTTCAAAGATTTTTCAAAAGTTCAGAGGATCCATATATAAATATGGATGCCAAAATCATGTGCTAATCCGATAGGACCCACTTTTAAATGGGTACCTAAAGTTTTTATTCCCTGATTTCTCTTATGGAGACCCGTCATATGTGGTACTTGGATTCTGGTTGCTCCAAGCATATGACCGGGCAAAAGGATTTATTGTCTAATTATACAGAGAAATTCTGCAGTAATGTACGATTCAGCAACCACCAGTTTTCACCGATTTTGGGCTACGGTGATGTGATTAATGACAACGTGATGATTACGAAGGTGTGTTACGTGGAAGGATTAGGACATAACCTGTTCAGTATTGGCCAGTTCTGTGACAAAGATCTAGAGGTAAATTTCAAGGCCAAACGATGTTCTATGCGTACTGAAGATGGTAAGGAACTCTTGGTCGGCACTCGAAAGTCTAACCTCTACACAATTAATTTATCAAAAGTCCAGACTGACAATCAGGTTTGTGTACTGTCAAAGGCCTCGCTACAACAAAGCTGGTTATGGCATCGAAGGCTTTCTCACCTGAATTTTCGTTACATAAACAAACTGGTAACGGGTAAGCTAGTTAAAGGACTTCCTAAGCTCAAATATGAGAAAGAACAACGGTGCGCAACGTGTGAGAAAGGTAAAATGAAGAGAGCTGCTCACAAGCCAAAGCCTGAACAAAGTACAAGTTCTCCACTTGAACTGTTGCATATGGATCTCTGCGGTCCTATGCGTACACAAAACATTAACGACAAGAAATATGTCTTAGTTATTGTGGACGATTATTCGCGATATACTTGGGTCAAATTTCTGAGATCAAAAGATGAGATGCCCGAAGTCATCATCAGTTTCTTAAAGACTACCCAAGTAAATCTGCAAAAGCCAGTCAAGCTTCTTCGTACAGACAACGACACAGAGTTCAAGAACAAAACTGTAGAAGATTATCTCGAATCGGTTGGGATAACACATCCATATTCTGCTTCCAGAACACCAGAACAGAACAAAGTAGTAGAAAGATGAAATCGAACGCTAGTCGAGGCCGCTCGTACTATGCTTAGTCAATCAGATCTACCTCTATTTTTATGGGCCGAAGTTGTATTGACCGCGTGCTATACACAAAATTGTTCCATAATACATCGCCGGTTTCGTAAAACACCTTATGCTTTGATAAACAATCATACACCTAGCATTAAAAACTTTCATATATTTTGATGTAGGTGCTTCGTGCTAAACGACAAAGAGAGCTTGAAGAAGTTCGGACTAAAGGTTGACGAAGGCATCTTCATTGGATATTCTCAAACATCTGCTGCCTACTTGGTGTATCTAAAGAAGTCAAAGACTGTAATCGAAAGCGTTAATGTCACATTTGATGAAGAGGTCGCTTCTGAACAGAGCAGTTCAGAACCCGTACTAACAAAAGTATTAGCTTATAGACAAATCAGTCCAGAACCTGTGGTTAAAGAAACTGATTCTGATAAACTCTCTACATCAACATCTCATTTATCAGAATTAGATTTATTGTTTGAATTCTTTTATGATGAGTTTCTTGGATCTAAATTGCCTAAATCTGTTGTGGTTGATAGGTCAGAAGGTTCAACGACTAATCATCCAACTACTTCAGATGTGTCTACTGAACTCGTTCCCCCGGTTCAGCAAGAAACTCTGGTTCAAATAATTACTCCTTCAGTTGAAGTTGTACCTGAACATATCGAGACAGAAGTTGCTGATTCAATTGGTTGTTCTGTGACGTCTACTCAACAACCAGAAATAGATGTCCCAACTGAAACTTCTGCATCAAATACTTCAACTGAACAACTCCCTGAACAAGAAGAAAACAGTGGATACTTAGATGATAATCATGATCAATATACATCGAATCCACTCCCTCATGAACACAAGTGGACCAAAGAGCATCCGATAAGCCAAATTATTGGAGATCCATCTTTACCAATGCAAACTAGGCCTGCTACATTAAATATGTGTATACATGAATCCTTTATGAGAAAGATAGAGCCAACACGCGTATCAGAAGCTCTAGCTGACTCGGATTGGGTAACAACAACGCAAGAGGAGCTGAACCAGTTCGAAGCTTTAAAAGTTTGGAGACTTGTGCCAAGACCAGAAGGTAAATCAATAATCGACAAAAAATGGGTATTCAAAAACAAAAAGAACGAAGATGGTATCGTGATCAGAAATAAAACAAGACTTGTTGCTAAGAAATACAGGCAAGAAGAAGGAATTTATTACGACGAGACTCATGCTCCAAGAACTTCACTATCTACCAGATGGACGTGAAGACTGCCTTTCTTAACGGCATATTAAAGGAGGAAGTCTACGTCTCACAGCCTGAAGGCTTTGTCAATCAAGAGAAACCAAATCACGTTTACATTCTTGACAAAGCACTTTACGATCTGAAACAAGCACCTCGATATATGTAGATGATATTATATTTGGCTCAACAAATCCAAAATACTGCAAGAATTTTTCAAACCTCATGGTGTCACGTTTTCAGATGAGTATGATGGGAGAGATGAACTTCCTTATCGGATTACAAGTCAAACAATTTTCAACGGGAATTTTTATTAATCAATCCAAGTACATTTTCGATATTCTTAGAAAATTCAAAATGGAAAATTGTACAACAATTGGAACCCCGATGGCACAGGGAACTAAGATCAGCGCTTATCCTTCGGGTAAAGAAGTCGATGTTAGAACCTATAGAGGAATGATCGGTTCTTTGATGTATTTAACTTCTAGTAGGCTAGATATAATGTTCTCTACATGTCTATGTGCTAGATATCAGGCTAATCCCAAAGAATCCCATTTGTCTGCGGTCAAAAGGATCTTTAGATATCTGAAGGGCACTGCAGATCTTGGTCTGTGGTATCCTAAGGATATTAGTTTTGAACTGAAAGCTTACTCAGATGCAAATCATGCAGGCTGTATGTTGGATAGGAAAAGTACGTCGAGGTACATAAAATTCCTAGGCAATAAACTCGTAAGTCGGGCATCAATGAAATAACTCTGTGTTTCCACATCAACAGCTGAGGCAGAATACGTCGCTGCGGCGAGTTACTGTTCTCAAGTGTTGTGGATGAGGACACAACTACAAGATTATGGCTTCAAATTTGACAAGATCCCGATATACTTTGACTCTAAGAGCGCCATTGCAATATTAGCGAATCCTGTACAAAATACAAAGACCAAACACATAGATGTTCGATATCACTTTATCAAAGATAATGTGGAAAAAGGTATAATAGAAATTTATTTTGTAAACACTGATTATCAGCATGCAGATTTATTTACCAAGCCTCTCGACGAAAAGAGATTTAATTTTCTCGTTTCTAAACTTGGTATGTTAAATCTCAAGACCTAATCAGTGATTACCTACTAAAGTTTTCGTTATTGTTATTTTTCTTTATTTCTTAATTTTTAATCTGAAAAGATATCTGCACTTAAGGTGTGTTCATGATTTCAGGGGTAGGAGAGGAGAATTTAAGATGATCTACATTCATTTGAGGGGGGAGTTCATATTTCTGCATATGATTATCACTGATAAATTTTTTATGCATAATTGCAGGGGGAGTAAGTATAAAAGACATGGAGTACTGAATATGACTTCTGATTAAATCTGATCAGAACTCGTACATTCAAAGTTTTACTGCTTTATGTCATTTTATTTTTCAATAAAAGTTGTGAATAAAGCTTTGCACTTTGACGAATTTGTGATTTTTTTGCAGAATTGAGAGGAGGCTTAAACGATCATATCTTGTATGATTTAGAGCTGACTTGATGAGATGTAAGACTGAACGAAAAAGGTTTTTTTCTAATCTTAATCTCATACGTGTCTGAAAGAAGGACAACTTTCAGATATGAAAACATGTTCAAACCACTTCTGATTCTTACACGATTTCATGAATATAGAAGTGTGATTTTAAATTTTTTCATGATTATTTGTGCTTCAATGATATACAAACCGTGTGTTTCTAAGGATAAATACTTGTGTTTTATCTTTTCCATATACTGTCAACTATTCATACACACCGGTTTAATTTTTGTTGAATATGTTCTTACCATGTCTCTTATTTGAAACCAATTTTCGATGGTAAAACACCCCGATTGAACTTCAAAGTTTGAGCGTTGATTTCATTTCGAAATGTTCTTCCAAGAGTGTCTATATATTGTTTCGTATAGACATTATCCAATTTTTGCTGACCTAAGCTTAAATTGATACATCATTCAGATATTTTGATCTTTTTCATACAATGTCAGATTTTTAAACAAGTTTCTTGTATTCATTTCATTCATTTAATATACTTGTTTTGAAAAGTCTTCAACGTTTCAAATGCTCAAATCTTCATGATTATATTCGTGAGCATACAGACATCTGACTTGTATATCTTTGTGTTTTAACTGTAAAGTTAAACCACTTGAGCAACATGTTCTTTTAGGACAACATGGGTTCATTGTGTGAGGATTTACTTGAAACTTCTATGGATTCACGCTAACCAGTGTTTCCTACCCAATAAGTTAATCCTTGAGTGATCGAAGAGCGAGGAGTCAAAACAACTGAGTGTGGGTTGAGTGATGAGGTAAAATGGAAATGAGAGTTTGGTTAAAAGCGAGCTTAATGATTAAAAGAAATAAAGTGTGAGAACATAGTAAAAGAATATCGAACTCTGCACTAACTTTTTCTGAGCTGGGCAGCCACATTTCTAGTGTTTCACAATTCTTCGTGAACATTATTGAAACAGGCAACTAGCCCATGCCAACTCTTGCTTAAAACCCCACCAGCTACTCATTTTCTTCTCACATATGCTATCTGTTTTTCATTTGGAAAATCTGGATATTGAAAAAGAAGGAAGGCTGCCCCACCTTCGCACTTCGATCATGCACAATCGAGTCTGTGTTTAATTGTTGTTGTCTCAATGGTTTACACATTTTTGAGCCTATAAAAGCAATCACATGCACATACACACAAGGAATACGTTTTCTTGTCATAACGTTCATAAAAATTCCTTTGTGGTGTTTCGATGATTGAATGGAAGACCTGGGGGAGTGAACATCAAAAAGCTCCTTTCTAATGTGTATTCGTTACACACAGTGACTTCTTGTTACTGACAAACACTTCTAACTGATTCATTTGTTGATTCAGGTGTTACATTCATAATTTGTCTGAATTTGAAAAGATTCGGATTAATATCTTTGTGGGTCAATTGATGCTCAGAGGCTCTTGATAAGATCAGTGGTCAGGACAGATAAAGTGACATTTCTTGGTGAATGTTTTGACGATCTCTATGCTGCAAAAGGGGGAGAGAGGTTCAAGAAATGTTTGATTCAGAAATGACTTTGAGAGATGATCAAGAATTGTTGGTTTGATAAAGTAAAGTTAGAGCTGAAAGAAGAATGTTTATGTCAAGACAACAAAGTTGAAGAAAGATTGTTGAAAGATGAAAGCGAAAGTTCAAAGAATTCTGAAAGCAAGCAAATTCTACTGAAATTTTCTTTGAAGATACTTTTACTGAAGCAAACCGAGCAGAAACTGAAGACAATTTCTTTCCAATGACTGAAATAGGTTTATATTATCTCTGGGGGAGATTGTTACTATGTTTGAAGACAAAATTTGGAAGATTACTTAAAAATTTGTGAAGATTATTTTGAGCATAAAGGGGAATATTCAACTTGATAGAAATCCACAAATGGGGAGATAAATTTGTTGAAGACTGACAAAGAGGGAGATTGAATTGCAAAATCTTTTTGAGATGATCTTGAATCCAAAGCGGGTGATTGTTAGTGCACATATTGGTTAGATACAAGATCATGAAGACTGAAAGTCAAAGTTCAAGCAAGTCAAAACTCAAAAGTCAACTCTCAAGCAAAGTCAAAGTCTATTGTAATAAAGTCAAAGTCAAAGTTGTAATTGTGCCTTGTTGTGCGAGTAGTACCATTCAGATTAATTGTATGCATATTGTGTAGAGAGAGAAAGTATTGAGAGAGAGCTACAGTGTACATAATCTGTAATTGTGAAATAAAAATGGGAATTGATTGAATTGTCATTGCATCTTGTTTTACATTGTTTCTGGGTTAACATTTTTACATTGGAGAAGTATTGAAGCCTGATGAACTCAAAATGGATCATACATGTGTCAATTAATTAATAGTCACACAATCAATAATAACAAATCATCTAGAGACCAAGAATTTGACGAACTATGTAGCATAAAGCAAAAAAACCTTGCAAAAGATTGCATATTTATGTATTCAATAACAAATAGATAATCAACATATAACATATGTATAATTCTATACTAACATAAATGTCAAGTAAAATAGGTGTACCTTCTATGAAATGCTTTCTTTGTAGGAACCATCACCCCCCTAAACTAATAGCCATCTGAAAAAAAATAGTAAGAAACATGGTACCAACAAAAAATTATTCAAAGTCTTAAAAACAAATTGAGTAACACAATGAAAAATAGTAGGTACAAATGGAAAATATCAACAAAAAAACAGCAGGTTAGAATGAATGATATCAACATAAAAAAGAAAGAGTACCTTTGCAATGAAAATAAACTCCCAGCAAGAAGTCAACTTCTTAGGATATGAATCCACAAAGGTGAAAAAGGATAAAAATAAAATAAAACAAGTGATAGAGAAATCAACACAAAAAAATAAACAAAAAGATTAAATTAGTAAGAAAATACAACAGATCAAAAAACCAATTGATTAGTTTGTTCCGTGTTAATATTGGTATTTCAACTCAATATTTACTCCAACACTTACTTGATGGCAGCCTTGATTTGCTCATAGGTAGGCTTATTTTCAAGTGTGTATGGTTAAGTCCACCACAGAAACATCCACCGTTGGGACACAGTAGAAGACATGTATATTGACATTGATTGGTGGATGCCATATCAGAAACCTTGAACCTCTTCCTGCTAGATTCAAAAAACACAGCAAAATAATAATTTGAAAAAAAAACACAAATCCTATATAATCCAAAATCCAAAATCAAAATTTGCTAGAATGTAGTATCACAAATCATAAAAAAATGGGAAATTCTTAAAAGCAATAAAGTATGATATCTTCATTCCACATAGGGTTGTGATTTTTAGATTTTTATCAATAACACCAATCTTCATTGTCTGAATCAGATGCACAAAAAACACTAATGAAAATAACCACAACAAAATATGTGTTTTTTTTTTGTAATTAACTGATCACAAATCTTATAACGATTTACCTTCCTTATGGAAGTCGAATCTTTGTACAACAATGGCGATGATTATAGATTGGGAAAATAACGTGTTCAATTGAAAGAACAATAGAGAGGGATAACCTGATCGCCTAATCTGATTACGACATATGGATCACTGCTTCTGAAATCACGAATCGCAAGAACGATACCTCTCTTTGCTTTGATTCTAAGAAGACCTAGCAGATCATCCAACAGACAGGAATATCCACATGATGATCCTCTTGATTTTAAAATCTAAAACTGTCCATTGATCGCAGAATTCGAAAATGGAAAGAAGAAAAAAGGTATCACCGAATCCAAATGAAATGGAAGGAAAGGTTTTGAAAAAATAGGGAGAGATGGAGTTGAGAGAGATTGAATTGAGGGTTATGGAGACGTGGGCTTAGTGAGGGGGAGAGAAATTAGGGGAAACTAGGGAGAAGATTAAGGTGTGGAGGAGATGATTAAGGGGAGTGTTGAGGAGGGAGTAACTGAAATGAATTTGAACGACTCAGGTTGAAAATCAGATGATTTTAAACGGTCTAGATCAACCCAAAAACGGTTAGACTCGGCTCCATCCATATAGCTAGCTCACATCTTTGCTGGATGATATTCAAACACCTAGCTAGCTCCCCTTAATTATCGACTGTTTTTGTCCAAACACTTGCAATCTTGCATCATCCCAGATCTCTCAATGAAAGTAACATCTTCATCCATAGAGATGAATTTGGCCCTGATTATTTAATTTCATCACCCACTTACACGAAACCATAAATCCCCTGATGATATATGTAAAAAGGCAAGGTTTTTATTTTTGATAATATACACTAATGGTAGTATGACAAAAGCTACCATCATGAGAACTTCATTGAAATAATATACAAAATAATTGTTGGGTCTTGATGAACATTTATCAAATATCCTACCACCCAACTCAAAAACATTGAGGTACCGTGTTTACTAGATGAGCATGGCAATCATTGAGAATCTTACCTGATAAAAGAAGGCATAAGTGAGGGAGAAGACGTACTCTTACTTTAAAATGATCTAATTAAGGGAACAATTTATATAAAAATTATAAATGTAAATTTGTTTTTTTTTTGAAATAATGTAAATTTGGTTTTAATAAGATGAAAAGAAACATTCATAATTAATATTGTACAAGACAAAGCAATGAAAATGATGGATGATGGTTCTGAAGAGAAGACAAAGAATGGGAAACATATATAAAAAATGAAAAGGATTGATGAAGAAGAATAAGAGATTAATATAAATGAATGAGGAAGAAGTTGTAACTTATAGCATTGTTTATTTATACTTTATAACTTTGATCCATATGTGAACAAGTTGGCAATGATGAAGATGCTGGATATAGTGTCCAGAGTCATTAACTATTGGTAATATTTCTAATAATAGCAGGGTCCTTTTGGGTTGCCCTTAAGACCCAAATAAACAATTAGAAGAATAAAGGGAGTTAAAACAATTAGTTTATTAATTTGTCATTTGATGATAAATTAATTATAAGCTAAAATATAATTAATTAGATTAATTATATAAAGTACATGGACTAAATGATAATTGGTTAAAGTAGTTTTAACAAACTTATCGGTTCAAGGGGGCTAGTTGTGAAATAGAGATAACTTAGTCGAGAAGCAGGAGAGGGGTTATAAATAAACTGCTAGGGATCAAACCCTAACAAGTTTTTTTCTTCTCTCTCTTGTGGACGTCGATCCCCTCTCCCTCTCTCCCAAATCGTAAACCCTAATAAGGATTTAAGGTTTAAACCTATTCTTGATTGTTGGCATTTGGTGTTCTTAAGTGTGAGCCACTAGAGGGATTCATACTATTGGTCCTTAACATCCATGAAGCGAGATCAAAGGTTTGATTCATCATTGTGGTTTTCGACAATCACAATAAACAAGTAAGTATTCTTGGTTCATTCTTTTGTAGTAATTATCTTGAACATATTGTAACACACTCAGATCTGGAAATAGCAACATAATTAAAATTTTCTAAATACATCACTAACTGAATCATCTACAACCACAAATTTAGATTTGACTACAAAGCACATATACAATCTATACATACGGACTATAAAGGACGGGTGCTACTAATACCCATGCATAGTCACTATCTCCAACTTGCGGAAGACTTCACCGGGTACTTACTTTCGAATCTAGCTAAGGCTCTACTCTTCATAGGACTGCTAGAACCAAACTCCCAACTGGAACTTGATGCACATGCCGACAAATAAAAAGGTTAGGCTTAACGCCTAGTGAGTTCAAGGGTTTTCAACATATATAAGTGATTCGTTTAGAGAAAGAAGAATGCCATGAAAATCACAACCTTTCGAAATGATATGTTCCGCTTATGAAAACGACTTATTTACCGATAAATATGCATTTCAAACGATAGAGACACCGAGTAAATCATTAACCAAACCGAACTGTTTTACAGACTAAGACCCCAATATAACACGTTCTTTCGTAAACTTAGATTTAACACAAAACTTGCTCAAAATGAGAATAGAGAAAGAACTCCCAATTTTTATAAAATGCGGGTTAAATGTTATATCTCGAAGTACGCAACACGGGTGGGGTATAATATTCAACCCAGAAATCATGGATAAGATTCATATATACAAAACGTCACCGAAAACTTGGATAATAAAACTCAATACCAAAAAACAACACCTTTCGGTGATGGGGGATACCCGAATTCCATCGACGGTGACGGGCACACAAAGTTAAGCCACTTATCAATGTTATATGAGCTTCACATAGGGTTAAAATACTCGTTAACATCAACCTTTCCGGGTCTATTGCTAACAAATCAACAAGCTCAACACCTCTGTGTCTATTGCTTGGATAATCATCAAGTTCAACCCCTCTAGGTCTGTACCTTGGAATCTTCGTGCACTCATCAAGTTCAACCCCTCTGGCTCTATACCTTGGAATTCCCAAACATCCCTGTTAAGCTCATTCATAAGAAAATTGCAATCATTGGTCAAAGGACCTCATCCCTATTTCAAGTTACAAAACGGGGATACTCATCCCACTCAAACTGACTCTTATGCCTATGGATCCAATGCATTACTGTGTAAAACGTTACATGACTCAAAAGAATGAACTAACGCATTCAAAACATGTAATTCTCAAATAAGATGCAATAAATACAAGTCATAACCAAACGCTCTATGATGATCTATCAAAACCGGACAAGTGTCCCCAAGACTCAACAAAATCCAAGCCGAGACATAGGCTCAACAAATCCAAAGACCCAACGTTGAAAATCATAAAATGAATCAAATGTAGACGACCCGAAATAATACAACCCATGCTTCAACACACATGAATAACTCCAATATGATTTAGATCGGGAGAAAACATTTTCCAAAAAAATCTATACCTTTTATCCTTTCAAATCATCCCGTGACACCCAATAAGAATGCATTTATACTAAAAAATATACTCCTTGAAATAAATTATTTAAATACCCAAAATATGTGATTTATTTATCAAAATGCCCAAAATCCCAAATGTGGGTGTCTTATAAGTTTATAAAGTTGAATACTTCCAAATACCCAAAACATATCAGATGATTAGCAGTTAAACACTTTTCATATAAAACATGTAAACACTTTAAAATAGGCATTTTGACATGTACACCGTTTTCACAAATCAACTTGAACTCACCTTGCTAGATTTAGGATAAATCTAGATTTTCCGCCAACTAGAGATCCTGTGAAGAACACTTGGATTCTCAAGTCAAAACTTCCAAAAACCCTAATTCCATACATATTCAACCATAAATAATCATTTCCCAAACCTTAAACATGCATACCGCAACTGATTCCGAAACCCTAACTACCATAACTGAAGAGAATAGAAGATTAACTTAACCTAAGCTTGAATCCACCAACCAAAGCACCTATAGTTCACCAAAATGGTCACAAACCTCCAATCTATGAAAGGGAGAATAAAGGGTGGAAGAAACCCTTGAAAACTTTGGTGAAGAAGATGAAGAGGGAGAGATGAGGAGCTTACCACCACAAAATACCCTTGGATATTCCAATAGACTTCCAATATCTTGCTAAATCCTTGTAGAGCTCTCAAAAACGAAACCATGGCAACTTGAATCACCCAAATCAGAGTTGTGGGGCAAAAAGTTATGAAGAAATGAACTTCTAGGGCTGAAAATCGGGTTTTAAGCTTGAACAGGGCTCCGCGCGGGTTACCGGGTGTCTTAGGTTGCACCACAATTCGCCCGAATGGGTTAACAGGGCTCCGGGAGGGTTACAGGGCGGCCCAAGTCGTGCCACAAGTCGCCC
Organism: Arctium minus; assembly: GCA_954870635.1. Classification (NCBI taxonomy): domain Eukaryota; kingdom Viridiplantae; phylum Streptophyta; class Magnoliopsida; order Asterales; family Asteraceae; genus Arctium; species Arctium minus. Next base: position 42,825,573 of record OX941089.1, on the reverse strand, counting down.
CGTGCACTGTTTGTCCGATTTTTCGTTATTCACTGTTTTGGCCGTAACTTCTTCGTTATAGCTCCGATTTTGCTCTGGAAATTACCGTTGGACTCGTAATTGAATCCTTTATCCATCAAGACTATAAAATCTAGGATTCAAGTCCAAAATCATATATCTTATTTTTCCCTTTAAGGCTATTGGTTTCTGTAATACATTGAAACGATACTTTTTCGACATCGGGGTGTTACAATCCTCCCAACCTTAAAAGAGATTTCGTCATCGAAATCTGGCACCAACCAAGCACCCAACATCGCACTTGGCGAGATCAATTGATTCTCTATCCAAAAGGAATTCTTTTACGAACCTTACCTTATATACGAACCCTATTACATTCCGGTTAAGGTTGTTACTGTACTCCTCCTAACGTGTCGTCACAACTCTATTTCAAGGTGCGACATAACTCACCGATGATGTGTTGAACATTGAGTCCTTACCGAACCATCTTCTTATCATTAAGATCTTGGTTGTCTCCCAACCTTAGGCTGTACACATCACCTCACGAGTGGCTTAGAACCTTAGATAAAAACTTCCACCAAGGACACCCCAAAACGAACTTAATTCTTAAAGGCTTCTAATTCCGACACATCACAATTTATCCACAAATTGATTTGTACTTAAAGTCTATCTCGGCATTCTCGCCAAATTTCCCCAATAACACCACAACTAAGGATTTATCGTCCTTTCCCTGACGAAGTTCCTAACGCTCGTTTGGTCTAAACCAAATTACGATGAGTTTGTTCCGTAATCTGACCCAAACACCATATATGCAGATATCGGATTACTCTAAACCCCACGGTTACACAATTCTCATACTGCATTCAAGCATCGGTTGCCAATCAACAAGTACCTCGTTGGTTACAGGATTACCAATGATCGATTCCTAGTTTCCATCATCTAATCTTCTTAAGGTTACCACTTAAACTGCTAACACACCGGTTTCATCGGAAGTACAATGAAGCATCCCAACGGTTATTATCCTCAAATCGAATGTCGACACCTATGTTCAAAACTTTTACACCTCAACCGTGGATATACCACCATAAATTTCCTTCAATATTTTACACCGATGACTCAAAGTTGACACCTATCTTGGTACTAAATTCCGACAAACAATTCACCATAATTTCCTTATTCCTGAAGACTCACCCGGATGGTACACATCCGACCCAACGACTCATATCATACTGAAGTCAAGCAACCACCCAATGATTTATCCCGAAGGTTTACCGAAACAGAAATATGACCACTTAAATATCTAGGAGAATACACAATTCTACTACTTCAATTATTCGCGCGTGTACCGATTCATAAATTGAAATCCAAAATTCGGACTGACCACGGATCGGATAATCCGACGCTTCATTTCCCAATGACCCCTTAGTTCCTTAGTTACAACTCCTTTCACGACAGGGGTTTAAATATATAGGCCTAATGAGTTCAAGGTTGTCAACTAATATGCCCATACAAAAATTTCAAATACATAAGCTTTTAGCAATTAATCGTGCGGTAAAATCCACTACCGATCACTCGATAGGTTGAAAATTTAATAATCGACGCTACACATATAAAACCATTTCCAAAATTCGTTTGATCAGTATTTACGTTAATAAAATGGTAACAAAAGATGTGTAGCAAAATTTACACTATAAACATGAAAATAAATTCCTGCACCACAACATGCGTAATAATTGTATGTACAACTCCAAAAGATAACTTCACAATTTTAACTTTAAAATTTTCCCTCCTTAAGAAAAAAAAAAACGTCCGAGAATAAAATCTCCAACAAGGCCCATTTACGTCAGTTTATTCCTCAAGACTTAGTAAAACGATAGGGGTGCATGATTTGGTCAAACACAATTAAATTTTCAAATCAAGTTCAAACATCGGGCCTCGCAAATAAAATGTACTCGTACAAAAATAGCATTTACAAAGACGTGCATATCGATAACTCCTTTAATGCATTACGACAATTTATAATAGTAAAATCAACAACTAAATATGTATCGATTAAAAGTTTAATACGAGACAACATAAATCTTTCATATACTTACTCACGCGAGTGTAAATCAAATTCAACCCATACAGTGTACACATATACTTGTGTAAAACTCAAGATGCAGTCATGCGACATTAAGATTTTCAAAACGCCTCTTACGGTTGTAAAAAAAATACCTGTGCAAGACTCGCATGAGACAAAGTATTAAACAAAACTCATAAATTGATGCACACAATAATGGAGGTCTACACGTTTCCAAAATTTCTTTTTATTACGTGACTCAAACTGTCATAACATAAGATGCCATAAGACCCAACTGGATTCTCATAAAACTCATTACCGCTAAAAATCAAATGGTGTCAAAATTTTCATTTCCCAACCTAAAAGTATAAGACGACAACAAGTCTAAAAATGTTAAAATTCTAAAACCACAACGTACGATAAAGTGACCATTTTCAACAACACTTTTATGAGACACGATGCCTAAAAGCTCGTAAATTATACGCAATAAAATTAAAACCCACGTAATTTCAAAGTACACTTACGCACCCCAAAACGCCGCAAAATTATGCTCATAAAATTAAACACGACTCACACAAACCAAATCTTCCTGAAAACTCCGACTCAAGAACATGGGGACAACTCTTCCTTTAAAACCTTAACATACGTGGAGGAGATCCAATGTCAAGGTTAAAAATTATACAGTTACTTGTCCAAAACCCAAAATGACATTAAAATACGGATCTTATTATATCCAAAAATAAAGTTAGACACAAAACAAGGATGAAGAGATTTCCAATAAATAAAATCGTAACCACGAACAACGAAACAATTTCGTGCATGTTTAAACTCTCGGTTTAAAATTTGATGAGTGCTAAATACTTTACCAAGATTTTGTAATATAGCTCACTTTATGCTTTGGAAACATGAGAAACCAATAATGCAAACTCATTTTAGAAATAGATGTCGTGCATAGATTTGGCCGGCACTCGATACCCTGAAATCACGTTCCTCAAATTTCCGTCATACCACTATCATCCGGATGTTCAAACATCTTAAGGAGATCATCGACGCTTTCATCAGTTCTCCTTACAATTTCTCCTCAAAATAGAGCCAATTAACACGCTTATGGTTCTAATCCGACCAATAGCTCCGACTAAATTTGGTCAATTTAGTGCATTCAACGCGCTTAACTATCACTCCAAAGTGACATTGCTGGAAGCATCAATCCTTCCTTAAATTACTCACTTAGAAACTTTCTTAGTACCCCAATGGTCATCATACCACATGTTCAAGTATACACATGTTGCATGTAGGTTCACCATAACACTGGCCAGGTGTCATTATGAACGTACTGTACATGATCATCCTTGCGACCCTCGACAAGTTTCCCGTTTCTAGCGACTCGATCAACCCCAAAATATCGTATCTTGAGATATCTAATGCGCAAATCCACTTACAATTACTTATAAGAACGCTAGTTTGAGTCTAGGTATCCAAAAGTCAATACCTAATTCTCTAAAACTTAAGCTCTGTTACCAACTTGAAACACCCTCAGATCTGGAAATAGCAACATAATTAAAATTTTCTAAATACATCAATAACTGAATCATCTACAACCACAAACTTAGATTCGACTACAAAGTACATATACAATCTATACATACGGACTATAAAGGACGGGTGCTACTAATACCCATGCATAGTCACTATCTCCAACTTGCGGAAGACTTCACCAGGTACTTACTTTCGAATCTAGCTAAGGATCTACTCTTCATAGGACTGCTAGAACCAAACTCCCAACTGGAACCTGATGCACATGCCGACAAATAAAAAGGTTAGGATTAACGCATAGTGAGTTCAAGGGTTTTCAACATATATAAGTGATTCGTTTAGAGAAAGAAGAATGCCATGAAAATCATAACCTTTCGAAATGATATGTTCCGCTTATGAAAATGACTTATTTACCGATAAATATGCATTTTAAACGATAGAGACACCGAGTAAATCATTAACCAAACTGAATTGTTTTACAGACTAAGACCCCAATATAACATGTTCTTTCATAAACTTAGATTTAACCAAAAACTTGCTCAAAATGAGAATAGAAAGAGAACTCCTAATTTTTATAAAACGCGGGTTAAATGTTATATCTCGAAGTACCCAACACGGGTGGGGTATAATACTCAACCCAGAAATCATGGATAAGATTCATATATACAAAACGTCACCGAAAACTTGGATAATAAAACTCAATACCCAAAAACAACACCTTTCGGTGACGGGGGATACCCGAATTCCATCGACGGTGACAGGCACAAAAAGTTAAGCCACTTATCAATGTTATATGAGCTTCACTTAGGGATAAAATACTCGTTAACATCAACCTTTCCGGGTCTATAGCTAACAAATCAACAAGCTCAACACCTCTGTGTCTATTGCTTGGATAATCATCAAGTTCAACCCCTCTAAGTCTGTACCTTGGAATCTTCGTGCACTCATCAAGTTCAACCCCTCTGGGTCTATACCGTGGAATTCCCAAACATCCCGGTTAAGCTCGTTTACAAGAAAATTGCAATCATTGGTCAAAGGACCTTATGCTTATTTCAAGTTACAAAACGGGGATACTCATCCCACTTAAACTGACTCTTATGCATGTGGATCCAATGCATTACAGTCTAAATTGTTACATGACTCAAAAGAATGAACTAATGCATTCAAAACATGTAATTCTCAAATAAGATGCAATAAATGCAAATAATAATCAAACGCTCTATGATGAGCTATCAAAACCGGACAAGTGTACCCAAGACTCAACAAAATCCAAGCCGAGACATAGGCTCAACAAATCCAAAGACCCAACGTTAAAAATCATAAAATGAATCAAATGTAGACGACCCGAAATAATACAACCCATGCTTCAACACACATGAATAACTCCAATATGATTTAGATCGGGACAAAACATTTTCCAAGAGAGTCTATACCTTTTAACCTTTCAAATCATCCCATGACACCCAATAAGAATGCATTTATACTAAAAAATATACTCCATGAAATAAATTATTTAAATACCAAAAATATGTGATTTATTTATCAAAATGCCCAAAATCCCAAATGTGGGTGTTTTATAAGTTTATAAAGTTGAATACTTCCAAATACCCAAAACTTATCAGATGATTAACAGTTAAACACTTTTCATATAAAACATGTAAACACTTTAAAATAGGCATTTTGGCATGTACACCGTTTTCATAAATCAACTTGAACTCACCTTGCTAGATTTAGGCTAAATCTAGATTTTCCCCCAACTAGAGCTCCGTTGAAGAACAGTTGGATTTTCAAGTCAAAACTTCCAAAAACCCTAATTCCATACATATTCAACCATAAATAATCGTTTCCCAAACCTTAAACATGCATACCTCAACTAATACCGAAACCCTAACTTACATAACTGAAGAGAATAGAAGATTACCTTAACCCAAGATTGAATCCACCAACCAAAGTACCTCTAGTTCACCAAAATGGTCACAAACCTCCAATCTATGAAAGGGAGAATAAAGGGTGGATGAAACCCTTGAAAACTTTGGTGAAGAAGATGAAGAAGGAGAGATGAGGAGCTTACCATCACAAAATACCTTTGTATCTTCCAATAGAATTCCAATATATTGCTAAATCCTTGTAAATCTCTCAAAAACGAAACCATGGCAACTTGAATCACCCAAATCGGAGTTGTAGAGCAAAAGTTATGAAGAAATGAAGTTCTAGGGCTGAAAATCGGGTTTTAAGCTCAAACAGGGCTCCACGCAGGTTACCGGGCGGCTTAGGTCGCGCCACAAGTCGTCCGAATGGGTTAACAGGGCTCCGGGTGGGTTACGGGGTGGCCCAAGTCGCACCACAAGTCGCCCCGTGCACTGTTTGTCCGGTTTCTTCGTTATTCACTGTTTTGGCCGTAACTTCTTCGTTATAGCTCCGATTTTGCTCCGGAAAGAACCGTTGGACTCGTAATTGAATCCTTTATCCATCAAGACTATAAAATATAGGATTCAAGTCCAAAATCATATATATTATTTTTCCCTTTAAGGCTACTGGTTTCTGTAATAGCTTGAAACGATACCTTTTCGACATCGGGGTGTTACACATATGTATCCTTATAGGTTGTTAGTTTGTATTGCCATAGATGATATTTTAAATATGCTTCCGTTGTCTATATCATGTGGTAATAGGTTTGCTCCAAACCTTTCAGAAGAATGATCCATAGGAATTTAATTAGCATATATATCGATACAAGATGAGCCGCCTTGAACAAACAACCAGATTATGGCTGCCCTCAACAAAGGTTGTAATGGCCGGTGTTTCTTGGTTTGAATGCATGTTTGATGTTGCAATAATCTTCACCATTGAAAAAAACATGTTTGATGCTGCAATAATATCTACACGATATAATATATATATATATATATATATATATATATATATATATATAAATATATATATATATATATATATATGGCAAACCCATTTTTGGCTTTTGGTAGAACATTCATTCCCATGGCAATTTAATGGTGATTCTATCCGGAATGTTTTCAACATTAGGCACAACCACTAAACTATGAATTAATTCCTTGCAAAACGTGTATGCATATGCAGGGGTGGAACCAAGATTTAGTATGAGGTGAGCATGGATAAATCGAATATATTATTATTAAATAAAATATGAATTTTTTGAAAATGAAAATAACAATGTTATCTTGATAGATGACATCGATTTTTATAGGACTTAAAAGTGATCTCTACATGTTTTCATTTTCTGAACCTTATCTATGAACTTCATCTTGAATATTAGGACTATAATCCAAAATCTTAATTCGTATCCAGGGTCAGTGTTAAGATCAACTATGTTGATTTTCATACGACTATGTTTATGACTATTTGTATTATTTTTATTTGGCATAGATAACGATTCACCAATTGTTTATGCAATTTTTATAAATACTTATCCATGATTGTTAAAAGTTAGGGGGTGTTTGAGATTGCTTATTTAAAACTGACAGGATCGAATTCTTAACAAGAATAAATTATCAGAAACTAATATCAAAGAAGTTGCGGAATAACACTTTGATATTCAATAAAACAGTAAACCAAAACAGTATATAATCAACAACTTGTAAACTTGTATTGAATGCTTGAAGTTACAAGATTAAACACACAACCTCAATATTGATGAACAGGCTCACCAATACGAATTCTACTTCTCTAGAATTAGGATCTATGCCTTGAGGTTGATTTTCTCTAACTAATAGAATTAAATTAATTAATCTTTATCTAAACTATACAATATATATACTGAAGATAAAAGCTAATTACAATTAATAAAATATCTTCAGAATATCTTCCATCATTATCTCTAAGCCTTCCATGAATATCTTGATTCTTTCCAGCTGTCATCCTTTCCATCCGATTCTTTAAATCATAAGCAGTACTAACTATGCTCAGCAGCATTAATTTCTTCTAGCAGCATTAACTTGGTCTTAGCAGCATTAACTACTAAGCAGCACTAACCACTAGCAGTACTAACTAGCTAAGCAGTACTAACTTTGACTAGTAGTATTAATTCTACTAGCAGTAGTAACACTCAGCAGTATTAACTTTGCAGTCTTCTAGCAGTAGTAATTCTGAACTAGCAGCATTAAAGACTTGTTCACATCCTCAGTTCCCAACAATCTCCCCCTAACTTGACTTTTAGGAAAAGAAGTCAAGTTCTTTACATGTTCTTCAAGATGCTCCCAAAACTCTATCATGGCCTAAATTCCAGTGTTTGCATCCAATCCCAAACTCTGATTAATTGTTCTTTGAATCAAGTATTTAGCCATTTCTGAATCTGGAACACATCCTAGCTTCTTCTTCAGCATGGCATGAAGCTTTAATCTGCTATGGTTATATACTCTATCCACTAGAAAGTATTCAGTGTGATTTAAATCCAAAGTCACTGCATATACTCCACTAGTTTCATATAGAGTCCACTTGTTGACTGATTTGAACACATTCTTGATCACATGCTCTACTTCATCAGGCTTGAACATCATATACAGATACTCCATCACCAATTTTGTAATTGAAATCCCTGAATCCTTCAGTATATCTGCATACAACTTCATTCCTATCTCAAACATTTCTTCAAGATCTGACCTAGAGCATGTTCTGACAATCTTGACCCAAGTGTTGAATACCTCATACTTATCATCCTTTCTCTTGAGTCTTATGTACTCCTTTCCATCCAATGTCAATGTATCCCAGTGAATAACTTCAGGAGGCTTTATACCGACAGGTTCTGCTGAAATTGGTTCAGGAACATTGTCCATCACTACCATGTACATCTTTAAATCATCAGTACTTGAAGATTCTTTCTTTTCAGATGACTCAGGCACCCCTTCTTCTTCAACAACCTTATCAGCCTCTCTTTCAGTTATTCTAGGCTTCTTGATTGACTTTCTCCTTGCCATCATCTTAGTTCTCTTTAAAGTCCTTAGACTTTCTCCCAGAGTAGTTTCTTTCTTTGATGGTGTTTCCTGCTCATCTGGAAAGGGCTTTTGTATCAAAAAATCATTACTTTCTTTCATCCTCTTCTCCATCTCCACTCTTGCAGTTTCATTCCCCTGAAGCTTTAACATCTCTGAATCATACAGCTCTTTAATCTTCTCAAAAGACATTTTGGAGAACATCTCCTTTTTGACTCCTACAGCACCTTTGAGAAATATAATCATCTTCTTTCTCTCTTGGGTACCTAGGAATGTCTTTGAGGGTTTTCCCTTCTTTGCAGCTGTTTTTACTACCACTGATTTCTTCAGAATTTCAGCTTTCTTCTGTGCAATTTCAGTTGCCAGGCTTTGTTGATAGGCTGCATTTAGTTCAGCAGCTAGAGCCTTTGCCATTTCCCTGTCCTTTTCAACCTGAACTCTTTCTTCCTTTTCAATGTCATCTTGCATCTTCCTGACTAAGGCTTCATCTGATTCAACCAACCTTTGCTTTTTGACTGGTTGATCAGATTCCACCATCTTTGCTTTTCCTTTGTCTTTGTTCATTTCCTTCTTACTGTTATCTTTCTTGATCACTTCACCTTGATCTTTGATGATTACTCCTTTGGTCTTTGAAGTGACCTTGGGAGTATCATTCTTGGCTTTAAGTAAGGTTTCTGCAATCTCAAGATCTGTTAATACTTCTTTCACTATCTCTGCTACTTTACTTGAACTAGCAGTATTAATGATTTCTACTGCTTGCTCTGTTGTTACTGCTGCTTCTTGTGTTTCTATTTGCACTGGTTCTCTTTCTGTTTCTGCTTCCTGCTCCCCCTCAATATCACATTTCTCCCCCTCACCACCATATTTCATACCATCAAGCTCCAACTCCCTCTTTTCTGTAGCTTCTTCCATGTTGATCTCCCCCTTTTTGGGAGCATCATTCCTAGATTTCCTTCTCCTTAGCACAAATTGTCTCTTCTTCTTTTTCTGGACAAGCTTCATCACCAATTTCTTGAGTTTGGTAATCTGCTTATGTTTACCAACATGGCATACACTCAAGTTGAAGAGTTGTATCAAAAGGAAATGGCCAAGCTTCAAGGAGATTCAGCACAAAGGGAAGAGGCTGAGAGAAGAATGAAGGAAAGGCATGACCTGAACATTCAAAAACCATTCCCTGAGGAAGTTACACCTACAAAAGAGCATAAGGAAGAATTATAGAATTAGGATCTATGCCTTGAGGTTGATTTTCTCTCTAGAACTAAAACTTAGAATTTAAATTAATTAATCTCTATCTAAACTATACAATATATATACTGAAGATAAAATCTAATTACAATTAATAAAATATCTTCAGAATATCTTCCATCATTATCTCTAAGCCTTCCATGAATATCTTGATTCTTTCCAGCTGTCATCCTTTCCATCCGATTCTTTAAATCATAAGCAGTACTAACTATGCTCAGCAACATTAATTTCTTCTATCAGCATTAACTTGGTCTTATCAGCATTAACTACTAAGCAGCACTAACCACTAGCAGTACTAACTAGCTAAGCAGTACTAACTTTGTTCAAGCAGCACTAACTTTGACTAGCAGTATTAATTCTACTAGCAGTAGTAACACTCAGCAGTATTAACTTTGTAGTCTTCTAGCAGTAGTAATTCTGAACTAGCAGCATTAAAGACTTGTTCACATCCTCAGTTCCCAACAATCTCCCCCTAACTTGACTTTTAGGAAGAGAAGTCAAGTTCTTCAGATTTTCTTCAAGATGCTTTCAACACTTCAGTTCACACTCCTAGATTAGGATCTAAACCCAAACTTTGATTAATGATTCTGCTAACCACAATCTTTGCCATTTCTGAATCTGTTGAACATGTAAGCTTTGCATTTAACATTGCTTGTAATTTGGCCTTGCTGTGATCATAGATTTTGTCAACTAAGTAGTACTCATGATAAGCTCTGTCCACAGTGATGACATAGACTCCACACCTTTCAAATATCATCCAGTTTTCTATTCTTTGGAATTTATTCTATAGATGCAAATCTCTGATCACATGTTGAACTTTGCTAGGATCAAACATCATGCATAAGTACTCCATAGCTAATTTGATTAAGCTCATCCCTTCTCCTTTCAGCTCCTTTTCATATATCTCCAACCCAACTTTAAACATCTCTTCTAAATCTGATCTTGAACAGCTTCTTATGAGTCTACCCCAAGTAGAGTATACTTCATATATATCTCCCACTCTCTTAAGCCTGAAGTATTTCTTTCTTTGATCTTCCAAAATATCCCAAAAGATGACTTCTGGAGCTTTCATAGAAATGGGATCAGCTGAAACTGGTTCATCAGCTGTTGTAGTCAGATATAGATCAAGATTGTATTGCTTATTGGATTGTTCTGGGTTCTTTACAGATTCAGTTGTAGAAGTAACTGAAGGTTTTTGCTGTTTCTGCTGTTTCTTCAACTCTTGGTCTTTTGTTCTGCTTCTTGGAGGCTATAGTCTTTACCCTCTTTGCAGATTTAACTTCTGTACTAACATTCTCTGATTCTTCCTTATGCTCTTTTGTAGGTGTAACTTCCTCAGGGAATGGTTTTTGAATGTTCAGGTCATGCCTTCCCTTCATTCTTCTCTCAGCCTCTTCCCTTTGTGCTGAATCTCCTTGAAGCTTGGCCATTTCCTTTTGATACAACTCTTCAACTTGAGTGTATGCCATGTTGGTAAACATCTCCCCCTTAACACCAATTGCACCTTTCAGGAAATTTATCATCTTTCTTCTCTCCTGATTGGCCAAAAATGTTTTGGAGGGTTGTCTTTTCTGTTTCTGGTTTTGAGTTGGCATTTTTTTAACTGGAAGTTTCTTGACCTGAGCTGCTGTCTGAGCTGCTTCTTTTAGACTCTTTTGGTATTCTGCATTTAACTTCTTGGCCATAATCTTTGCAAGTTCTCTATCTTTTTCTGTTTGCAACTGTTCCTCCTTCTCCATTTGGTCTTGAAGCTGCTTTGCTATTGCCTCATCCATTTCAATCTGAGACTTCTTCTTTACAGGCATTTCAGCTTCAACCATCTTCTCCTTTCCTTTTCCCTTTGACTCCTTTGCCTTTTCTTTTTCCTTTTGTTGGACTTCTCCTTCATTGATGACTACTCCCTTGGCCTTTTGAGTAGCCTTAGGAGTATCATTTTTGGCTTTTACCAAGGTTTCAGCTATTTCCAATTCTTCAACAGATAGCCCTGTTACTGCTGCTACCTGTTCTGTTACTGCTGCTGCTTGAACATTATCTGTTTCCACTGCTTGTGCTTCTGTTTCTGCAACTTTCTCCCCTTGAACATCAAATCCCATCTCAGACATATTCTCCTTTTCTGCTTCAGCCTCTGAATTCTCCCCCTTGTTGAAAGCATCATTAGCAGTTTTCCTCTTCTTCAAAACAAATTTCCTTCTCTTCTGCTTTTGCACCAATCTTGTGATCATTTTCTTCAATTTGGTTAGTTGTACTTGTTGAGACAGAATCACCATTTTCATCTCTTCTATTTCTTTGCCTTGTTTGAGAACATCTTGGTTGATGTTCCCCATTATTTCCATCAATTCATAGTAAGTATATTTGTCCTCACCCTCTCCAGAAGTGTTACCCTCTTTTGAAGGATCATTGGATCTTTTTGTAGTGGAAGTCTTCTGCCTAGCAGAATCACTATCCACCCCCTTGGTTTCTTGGCACCAGGGACCTTTGAATGATTGCTCATTCCAAGTTGCCATGGGGGAGGTCTTATTTATGTTACCACTGTCCTTCTCTGTGCTAGCAGAAGTAGTGGCATCCTCAGTACCTATATGCTCTACCTCCTCCTCAGAGAGCACCTCCTTTGGGTTGGGAGACACCCTGTTGGTTTCCCGTTGGATATTCTCTAAGGGAGAATTCTCCCTTAGAGGGTTTAAAGGCTGAGTGGGTGATGGTACAAGAAGGGAAGGAGCCTTATTTACCTGTTTTCTTTGATAAGTTTGAGTGATTGGTGAAGTTTGTTTGTCAAGAAGATACGGAGGAATTGATTTAGAGTGGGAAGGTTTGGATTGGCTAGCAGTGGGTTGGTCTAATGGGGGCCTTGACCCTGCTACCATACCTTCATTAGTTTGGGACACCACCATCATTGTAGAGAACAATGGGGTGTCTACTCCTTCTGAGTCCCCAGCAGATCTTCTCATATTTGAGAAAACCTTGCCTTTAGGGGGTTTTGGTACATATATTCCATCAGAATGAGGAATATCCGTCAATTCATGGTTGATAACTGCTTGAACAAACCTGGGATACATATAAAAGCTCTTTTTGTTTCCCCTGTTTGAGACAAGATCATTGAAAATCATTTGGGAAAAATTGTACCTTCTAGCAGTGGCCAAACAGACCAAAGCATAAGCAATGGGACTGCTGAACTCACTCCATCCAGTGGTCTTTTTAGAAATGCAGTGCATCAGGGTATGAACAAGAAAACGCCATTGGGGTGAGAATTTAGCTTTTGAGAACTTAAAAACACCCAATGGGCCTCCATACCCCATTCGTGAAAGCGTAGAAAACAGTTCATCATTAGGGATAGAAGTTATACTAGAGGCATCGTCTAGACATAGACTGATGCGAACTACCTCTTCAGTAACTGTTAATGGATTGCCACAGACTGTCGTCTTGATCATTTGCACACCATCCTCAGAAACAATGGTGGCATGTGCCCAGAATTGCCTCTGATGATCTATGAAGATAGTAGGAGACATAGTGAGAGCATGGGCAATGTGGCTAGACTTCAGAAAGTCGACTATCTGATGAAAGCCTTCTGCTTGTTTTGGCTTTTGGAGCATCGCGATTTCATTGTGCTCGTCAATGAACGCCATTGATGCCATTAACCTTGAAGATTCTTGCCTGAAAACTTTGAACTTTGAGAGAGAAAGGGTTTAGAGCGCAAGAGAATAGTATGCAAAGAGTCGTTATGAACTTTTAGGCGGGCAAAGAGTATTTATAGTATTCGGAACATAAGCAGTATTAACCTAGAGCAGTATTAACTACTAGCAGTATTAACTAACTAGCAGTATTAACTGAGAGCAGTATTAATTGAAAGCAGTATTAACCACTAGCAGTATTTAACTGAAAGCAGTATTAACTACTAGCAGTATTAACTGAGAGCAGTATTAACTACTAGCAGTATTAACTAACTAGCAGTATTAACTGAGAGCAGTATTAACCACTAGCAGTATTAACTGAGAGCAGTATTAACTACTAGCAGTATTAACTACGAGCAGTATTAACTACTAGCAGTATTAACTGAGAGCAGTATTAACTACTAGCAGTATTAACTAACTAGCAGTATTAACTGAGAGCAGTATTAACCACTAGCAATATTAACTGAGAGCAGTATTAACTACTAGCAGTATTAACTGAAAGCAGTATTAACTACTAGCAGTATTAACTACTAGCAGTTTTAACTAACTAGCAGTATTAACTAACTAGCAGTATTAACTGACTTACTCCTTTAAACTTGCGAAACACTGAGTACTGCTATGCATATCCTGAAAAAGAATATTAGTAACACCAAGAATAAACAAAATACAGATATAGAACCACTTTTTGAGAAGGGTCTTATTCAGAGTTGATCATTCCCACACTTGTTACCAAGAAAGTGAATCTTCCCACATCAAAAGCTTTAGTGAATAGATCAGCAAACTGATTATCAGTGTGAACTTTTATAACTTGAATAAGTTTCTTTTCATTATAGTCTCTTATGAAGTGATACCTGATCTCAATGTGATTTTTCTTTGAGTGCTTGACTGGATTATTTACAATGCTAATAGCACTGCTATTATCAATAAAAATTGGAGTGTGTAGAAAGGTTACCCCATAATCCAACATTTGATTCTGAATCCATAAGACTTGAGAACAACAACTTGCAGCTGCTATGTACTCTGCCTCTGTTGTAGATGTGGATACTGTGGTTTGTTTCTTGCACTGCCATGAGACTAGTCTTGCACCCAAAAACTGACATCCTCCAGAAGTAGATTTTCTGTCCAAGTTTGCTCCACCTAGATCACTATCTGAGTATGCAAGTAGGTCAAAGGATGAGTCATGAGGATACCAAAGTACCAATCTGGGTTGCCCTTTGAGATATCTGAATATCCTCTTAACAGCTTGATAGTGAGATTGCTTTGGCCTAACTTGGAATCTTGCACACACACAAACTGGAAACATTATATCTGGCCTAGAGGCTGTAAGATACATGAGAGAGCCAATCATGGATCTATAATGATGAACATCCATATCCTCCCCCTCAAGATCTGCTGTTATTTGCTTGTGTGTCTCCATAGGTGTGCTAGCAGGTTTTGAATCTGAGAAACCAAACTTGGTTAGAATGTCCTGCACATACTTGGACTGACAGATGAAGATTCCATCTGACTTCTGTTGAACTTGGAGTCCAAGAAAGAAAGTAAGTTCTCCCATGGAACTCATTTTGAACCTTTGATGCATTAGTTCCTCAAACTCCTTGCACATGTTGTCTCTTGTTGATCCAAAGATAATATCATCAACATAGATTTGGACCAGCAAGATATCCTTCTTCTTTCTCTTGATGAATAGAGTCTTATCAATGACTCCTCTTTCAAAGCCATTTTCCAAGAGATAGGATGACAGAGTGTCATACCATGCTCATGGAGCTTGATGTAGTCCATAAAGTGCTTTCTTCAATTTGTATACTCTGTCTGAATAGCTTGGGTTTTCAAACCCTGGTGGTTGACAGACATATACTTCTTCTTCAATTGAACCATAAAGAAATGCACTTTTCACATCCATCTGATAGACTTTGAATTTCATGTAGGAAGCATAAGCCAGGAATAATCTAATTGCTTCTATCCTTGCCACTGGTGCAAATACTTCTTCATAGTCTATCCCTTCTTCTTGTGTATACCCTTGAGCCACCAGCCTTGCTTTATTCCTTATCACTATACCTCTTTCATCTCTCTTATTCCTGAAGACCCATTTTGTTCCTATTGCCCTATGGCCTTTAGGAAGGTCTACCAGATCCCAAACATCTTGCAGCTTGAACTGCAGTAGCTCTTCTTGCATGGCTTCTATCCAACTAGATTCTTTCATAGCATCATGTGCCTTTTTAGGCTCAAGCTGGGATAAAAAGCAAGAAAGCACTGTGTGTTGTTGATCTTGTATTTCTTGAAGTCTACTTTGATTTCTAGTCATCATAGGAGAGGATATATCTCCTATTACCAGCTGTGGAGGATGATTCTTTTGTATTCTAGTGTGATGACTAGGTTCTTCATTAAGTCCCACCTCTAGATTAGAGTCATTCAACTCAACTGAAGTGTTTTCAGTAGCCACTTCTGGTTCTTTATTTTCTTGAGTCTCCTCATCTCTACTTTCTTCTTCACCTTGACTTGGTCCAGTAGATGGTTCCTTTTCACAGTCTTCAACAGGATTCACTGTGGGTATGGAAAATATCACAGATTGAGATATACTTTCTGAGACTTGTGTAGTCCCTGATCCTCCAGTCCCTGTACCTGTATAATCATCACTACACTAACCAAAAGAGTTAGTTAGTGAGTCAATGTCAAATAGCCACTGAGGACCAGACCCAATTGGATTTGGTGTGTTCTCATTGCATTTGACATTGTCACTTTCTTCAATTATTCTGGAAGAAGAGTTAAAGACACTGTAGGCCTTACTTTGAGATGAGTAACCAACAAGAAATCCATCATCTGCTTTGCTATCAAACTTACCTAAGTGAGAATTGGTATTGAGAATAGTACAAGGGCACCCAAAAGGTTTGAAAAATCCAATGAAAGGTTTTCTTTTATTTAAAAGCTCATATGGGGTCTTGTTCTTTTGTTTGACCACTAGAACTCTGTTTTGGACATAACAAGCAGTATTAATTGCTTCAGCCCAAAAGGTAATTGGTAGTTTTGAATCAGCCAACAGAGATCTAGCAGCCTCTATTAGTGTCCTATTTCTCCTTTCAGCAACTCCATTCTGTTGAGGAGTCCTAGGAGCACTATATTGTCTCTCAATACCTTTCTCTTCACAGAAGGTGTTTAGATCAAGATTTTTAAACTCAGTTCCATTATCTGATCTAATGACTTTTACTCTTTGATTAGTTTGGTTTTCAATTCTTAGAATAAAGGATTTGATCAGTCCACTTGTCTCATCCTTAGTCCTTAGAAAATATACCCAAGTAAATCTGGAGTAATCATCAACAATAACTAAGCAGTAAGATTTCTTGCCTATACTCATAACATTTGTAGGACCAAACAGATCCATATGCAATAACTGGAGACAAGATGAAATAGAATTTAACTCTTTGGTCTTATGAGAAGTTTTGTGCTGTTTGCCTTTAAGACAAGCAACACAATGATCATCACATGAAAAGACTTTTGAAGGTAAACCTCTTACAAGGTTGTTTTTAACAAGTTTGTTCATAGTCTTGAAATTCATGTGACACATCCTTCTGTGCCAAAGAGAGGATTCATCCACAGAAGCTTTTGAAACAAGACAGTTTAGGGATGAATCACTATCAACATTGTCCATATCTAGACAATAAACATTGTCCTTTCTTGGAGTTCTAAGTAGTATCATGCTTTCATCAACTACTTTGAACCCTGGAGCAAGGATCATACACTCTGTGTTTGTAAATAATATGCTATGTTGTTTGTCACAAACCTGTGATACACTTAACAGGTTGTACTTCAATTGATCAACATAGTAGACATCCTCAAATGTCATCTTACCTTTTGTGACATTACCTTTGCCACTTATTTTACCACCAGTAAGATCATTTCCAAAAGCAACATGTCCTCCATTGATATGCTTGAAATCCTGAAGGCATGACATGTTACCTGTCATGTGCCTAGAGCAACCACTATCAACATGCCAAATGCTCTTTCCCTTGAGATGTTGATTGCCCTGCACATTAGATAAATCAGTTAGTTTGAATAAGGAACCCAAGCCAAAGTGGTCTTGGGTACCCCTTTCTCATCAAAATACTTGCATTCTTTCTTGACAAGATTTTTAAATTTTGATTCCTCATGCTTGGAGTATTTTGTCACAATAATAGGCTTGGAAACATTTTTGCTAGAAGCAATACTGATTTTAGAAGTACTTGCATGCTTAGCAGTACTAACCTTGTTAGCAGTAGTAACTGTGTTAGCAGCATTAATATTTTCAGCAGTACTAACACTGTTAGCAGTAGTAACTGTGTTAGCAGCACTAATATTGTTAGCAGTACTAACACTGTTAGTACTTCTAGGTACCCATAGTAAAATACTTTCTTTTAAAACCTTATTTTTCAAAGGGCCTTTACTTTCAACAGATTTCTTCATCACATGTTTCTTTCCAGCCTTCCTATAACCAACAGGTTTTTGCACAAATCTTTGAAAGTTCATCTGTTGGTTAATAGGGTTAAAGTAACAATACTTAGCCAAATGATTCAACTTGCCACATATGAAACAAGGTTTTGGTCTATTTATTTTATTCAGATCAACTCCTTGTTTCTGAGCCCATTGATTATTCCAGTTTCTTTGATTACCTCTTTTTATACCAGAATTTAGGCTCTTAGTTGTATTGCAAGCACACTGTTTACAAGATCCAGGATTCACAACCGTGGTTTGTTTGTAATGGACCTTGTTATCCTTTCCTTTGTTTTCTCTATCTCCTTGGACTTGACCCAGATTTTCCCACATCCCTCATTGGTGATAATATTGTTTTCTAATGGTATCTTTTTACTCACAGTATTATCCCTATTCTCACTGGCTTCTTTCTCAGTCAAATCCTTAACTACTACCTCATCCAAAGGATCTATCTTAAAAGCTTCCTCAGACAAGTCCTTTTTCTCCTTAGTTTCTAACAAGTCTGATGTAGGAGAGATATAGTTGTTGTTGTAAGGAGGGGGAGTATTGTTGTATCCAGTACCAGGCTTCATCTTATCATGAATCTGAGCCTTTAGAAGAGAATCCATTGCTTTTGAAGCATAAGAAAACTTTTCTATGTCAAGCTTAACTTTAGACAGTTCCTCTTTCAGCCTATCATTCTCTTCTAAGGACTTAGACAGTTTGGTTTCTAACTCATTCTTTTCCCACTTCCAATAGTTTGTGTCATAAGAGTGTTGCAGTTCATTAGCTTGAAAGCCTTTGATCTGTCCTTCAAATCTCTCTACTATCAACACATAATCTCTTCTATCCTTTTCTAATCTTTTGAGGTCATCACACATACTTTGATTGTGATCCCTGTATCTTTTGACAGTGTCTATGCAGGATTTAGTGCAAAGATTAGAAATTACCTCAGAGGGGAGATCAGACACTTCTGCCATAAGAGCTTGATTCTGAATGGCTTCCTCAGCTTGATCACTCCAGTCAAATCCCATTCCTTGTTGAGAAACAAGGGCTTGAGCAGGATTCTTGTTTTGATTGTATCCTCCATTCTGAGCTTGTTGGTGGTTGTTGTTTGGAACAACACTCCTGCACTCTCTAGCAAAGTGTCCTTTCATGTGACACTTATAGCATTCCACCTTAGTCTTGTCAAAACCAGCTCCATCTTCTCTTCTTTGAGAGAAGTTGTTCCTTCCTGTTCTTTTAATAAACTTCTTCACTCTCATAGATAACATGACCATCTTCATTTAATGTCCATCTCCTCCAGGTCATCAGGGTGAAGTTGATCTAGATCATCATTAATCAAGGAATTGTTGCTATGACTGGACAAAAAGGCTTCAAAGATAGTTCCAGTGCCTTTTTCTGAATTTACTCCACTGGCAGTACTAACTGCTTCAGGGTTAGCAGTAGTATCAGTAGATGTTGAAAGAAGTGCAGCATTGTGGATATAGCCAGTGGGATTCTTCTTGGATTCTACCTCAGTTTCAAAAACTCTTAGATCATTATATAGATCATCAAGTTCCTTCTCTTCCAGATTGTCACTCTGTCTATATGAGACAGTGTACATAGTCCATTCATTCCCAAGAGATCTGAGGAACTTTCTGTTGATATCATCTTGTTCCATCTTCACTCCTACAGTAGCCAGTTCACCAATGAGCTTGTTGAATCTATCAAAAGTTTGAGTCATAGACTCATTCTTTGAAGAAGTGAAGTTCTCATACTGCTGCTTTAGAACATCTCTTTGATTTCTTTTGATACTTTTAGTTCCAGCAAATCTTTTCTCTAGAGCATTCCAGAGAATCTGAGCATCAGTGCAGTTGCAAAATTGATGCTGATATTCATTTGGAATGGCCAAGAGCAGAGTGCTCAATGCCTTCATCTTTGTCTGTCTGATCTTCCTCTCACCATCTGTCTTTGGTGGAGGTCTTTTCCCATCTGGTCCTATCTTTCCTGCTTCAGAAGGACCATTCTCAATGATATCCCACATTGAGTAGTCAGTGAGAAGAATGAATTGTCTAATTCTGATTTTCCACATGTCAAACTCACTGGGTTTGAGCATTGGAACCTTAGAGACCATAGTACTGTTTGATTCTGCAAGGTTTTCCATGATGAATGAATAGATGTTTCTGAGAGAGTTTGGCTCTGATACCACTTGTCAGGATCGAATTCTTAACAAGAATAAATTCTCAGAAACTAATATCAAAGAAGTTTGCGGAATAACACTCTAATATTCACTAAAACAGTAAACCAAAACAATATATAATCAACAACTTGTAAACTTGTATTGAATGCTTGAAGTTACAAGATTAAACACACAACCTCAATATTGATGAACAGGCTCACCAATACGAATTCTACTTCTCTAGAATTAGGATCTATGCCTTGAGGTTGATTTTCTCTCTAGAACTAAAACTTAGAATTTAAATTAATTAATCTCTATCTAAACTATACAATATATATACTGAAGATAAAAGCTAATTACAATTAATAAAATATCTTCAGAATATCTTCCATCATTATCTCTAAGCCTTCCATGAATATCTTGATTCTTTCCAGCTGTCATCCTTTCCATCCGATTCTTTAAATCATAAGCAGTACTAACTATGCTCAGCAGCATTAATTTCTTCTAGCAGCATTAACTTGGTCTTATCAGCATTAACTACTAAGCAGCACTAACCACTAGCAGTACTAACTAGCTAAGCGGTACTAACTTTGTTCAAGCAGCACTAACTTTGACTAGCAGTATTAATTCTACTAGCAGTAGTAACACTCAGCAGTATTAACTTTGCAGTCTTCTAGCAGTAGTAATTCTGAACTAGCAGCATTAAAGACTTGTTCACATCCTCAGTTCCCAACAAAAACAACTTATTTTTTTTGTAAAAGTGTTTAGTAACTTATGTGGTGTTGAACCAGAGTTTTATAAAAAGTGTTTGTATTAGCTTATGGTGGTACCAAAACGTAATAAGTTAATAAGTTGTTTTTAAGAGAGTGTTTGGGATAGCTTATACATGTAAAATAAACAAAAAATCTGATAAGTTATTTCAAATAAGTTAATAAGTTAGACTGAAATGACTTATCGAAAACTCCTTATCACCGGTGCCAAACCGGTATAAGCATTTTTTTTCTTTCTGATTCAAACACTAAAAACTACTTATTATCGATATCACACCGAAATAAATTAATAAGCACTTTAAATAAGCAATCACAAACACCCCCTTAAACTAATTAACCATTTATACATATAGAAAATGATTGAAAAACTATTAGAAACAAATCTAAATAATTTTAAATTGGAAGTAATTCAATAAAATAGCATATTTACAAAAACTCAAAATTCTAGTAAAAATGTGGCCTTGGGTACTGTTAATGCCAAAAATCGTCCAAAAGAAGATCTAAGGTCGGTGTGGAGCTTTAACAACTAAAGTAAGCAATCGAAATCGTACGACAAAAGCTAAAAGTAAATTGGACACAAAGAATATGATGACGCGGAAAACCCTGTCGAGGGTAAAAACCGCGGACGATAGCAAAGATCGTCAAGTGCACTATGGACGTCAATCAGGGATGTCGTCCTTTAGAATGAGTGATTACAAGTACAATTGACAATATTACTGTAGAAAAGTAATGTAATCGTACGATTAAGCTAGATGTCGCACAATAGAACACTTGTATCGAGAGATTCTACTTGGGAGAATTCGTGAGAGTTGTATCTTCGTAATTGTTTTCTAATCAGATGCCGATGTCCTTCGTGTTGCTCTTCAGGGTTGTATATATAGCTTTGGTTGCCATAAAAGTTCATTGATTGTCCAACGGTCTTGATATTGATTGATCTTGATGGCAGTCATCCGTTATATCCGTTGGTCATTATGTGTATTAAACCTGTAATGAAAGATTTATAGAGGAAAAACGGTTGTATGCAATAAATGATCAATAATCGTTAGTAATGTTACATATATCGCAAGATAAGAGCTGTCGAGAGACTTCTTTTAATCATGGACGTGAGAAACTCTCGACGGTCGTCGTCAGGTTCGACGGTGTCTTTTGTTGTATGCCGTCGTCAGGACCTTATATTAATACAAGAATAGTCTTTAGACTGGAGACGTATGGTTTTCTTCTGTCGGCCATCACTTATGAAATTTTACCCAAACAGTTTGCCCCCCAAATTTGGAAATTAGGCGGCAAGTTGTTTTTTCGAGTTTTCCAACCAGGTTGGACACATGTCGATTTGTTAGCCCAAATCCTCAATTGTAAAAGCATTGAAAATAGCTCAAGTCTTCCTCTGAAGATATTCTGAGACATCAGCAAAGAAAGCCAAGTCTGGCTCTGAAGGTGTTCTCTCTGAAGATCAAGATAAAGATGCATTGAACTGAAGAACAGATGACACGCCACTTAGTGATAAGATTTACTTTATAGAGTAGGTCACTGTTCAAGCATGTCTTGAGCTTACCTTCTTAGGTAAGACACTGTTCAAGCATGCTTCTATTGTCAAGAAAGTACACTGTTCACTTTATGGTCCTATAAATAGGACCATCACTCCATTTACAAAAGTGTGCTTTTTGATATCTTGTAGCTGAAGAATCAATTGAATATACTTCAAAGAAGATCTTGTTCTTTCTACTTATTATATGAACATGTGATATTTGAATCTGCTTTTGATATTAAACTATATTGCTTCCGCTGTTATTATTCTTATTGTTTATAGCATTTTGTAAGATTAAATCTGGGATCCAACAATTGGTATCAGATCCTCCTTTGTTTTCTAAACAAAGAAAGATCATATCTGCATACTCGGATAGATTTATATCTTACTAATTCAAGCTTTTAAAATATGTGCATGTTCATATAAACCTTGGTTTATTAAAAAAAAGGAACTTCATATGCTCCAGATTTGAAAGTAAATCACAGTTACATTCTTTAACAAAAGATCTTCATAGAAAAGCATCAGTTCTTCAAATCTTCATCTTTTCTTCAAATGGCAAACTCAAGTATAAGTGCCATTTATACAACTGGTTCATTAACCAAACCTCCTACACTTCTAAGGGATGAATATCCTCAATGGAAGATAAGGATGATAACCTTTTTGGAAGGTATGGACAGGGATCTGTTAAGATCAGTGAACGATGGACCTCACCAACCAATGGTGTTGGTACCTAGAGTTCCAGCAACATCAGATACTGCTGAAATACCTGCATACCATGAAAAGAAAACATCAAACATCACTGAAGAATAAACTCAAATGATGGAAAATGACTCAAAAGCTGTTAGATTACTCATTATGGCCATTCCCAATGATATCTTCCAAGAACTTGATTCTTTTGTAACTGCAAAAGAAATATGGGATCAGTTGTTAAATCAACTTGAAGGTGGCCTATAAACTCAAAAAAACAGGATAAATCTTTGCATCAATGAATATCATGATTTTCATGCACAACCTGAAGAAACTTTACACCAAACATACTTAAGGTTCAACATTCTCATCAATAAATGTAGAAAATTTGGGATCATGAGGACAAAAGAAGAAAACAATGTTCTTTTTCTTAAAAGCCTAAATGAAGAATGGTCACAACTGTCCATGTCAATACAAGCCAATCAAAATCCTGAATCATGGTCATTAACAGACATTTATGGCACTCTGGTAGAACAGGAAAAAGAAGTTGTTAAACAAAAATCAAAAACCTCTTTAGGTGGACCACTTGCACTTGTTTCAAAACAAAAAGGTGTATCACAAGAAGGAAGAAATGTAGAAACAGATAATTGTTTAAAAAGGGAATCTAAAAGAAAATCCAAGAAGGTTCTGATGACTGAAGAAGTTGAACACTCAGATTCAGACTCAGATGATGACATCAATGCTTTTGCCAAATCTCTTGCAGTAATCACTCATCAATTTAACAAGAAATTTGGCAAGAAAGTTTTTGAAGGAAGAAGAGATGATGAAGAAAGAAGAGGAAATCCAGAAAGGAGATTTCAGAAAGCTGATTATCAACAAGAGCCCAGATCTACTCTGCATAGTGATCAAAAGGGTGTTCATTTCACCAATCATGAAACTGCTCAACAATCAAGAACTCAACAACCATTTCAGCCAAGGTATCCTCAACCTCAGAGGTACTTCAAGCCACAACCACAAGCTCAGAAGACAGAATCAGTTGCTACTCTTCCACCAAATCAAAATGATGGAAGATGTTTCAGATGTGGAAAGACAGGCCATTACTCTGCAAACTGCAGAGGTAGGCTCATCAAAGAGGAATACTACTATAAGAACAAATACAAGTAAAATGTCAAAGAAAGAGTACTTGTTGCATAGATGGAAGACTGGCTGTCAGACTCAACAAGCGATAGAGAGGAAGAACCTACCAATCTATGCGGTATGGCTTTTGCAGATGATCAAAATGATGGATCATCAAAGGACTACTCAGAAAAGGTAAACTCTCCTTCCACCTCTGAAAGTGAACTTGAATTGGATGTTATTAAGCTAACAGATGAATTTCAAATCTTAAAGCAAAAACTTGTTGAGGAAAAAGAAAAAAGAAAACTAATGACAAAAGATCTTAGTTTTTACAAAAGGGAAAAAGATCTTTTTGAGTCAGAAAAAAGAGATATTTTTGTTGAGAAATCTGAACTTGAAAAAGCTTAGAAACAAAAAGAAAAATCTTTTTCAGAAATATTCAAAGAACTTGAGAAAGTTTTAAAAGTTAAAGAAGAAGAAGTAAGAAGATCTGAGTATGAAAGACTCAATTCTGTCGCCTTAACCAATTTTTTTCAAAAAGAAAGAGAAATCCTACATCAATCTCTGGAAAGGAAAGAACTTCAAATCAAAAGCTATCTTGATGCTCAAGATGTGCATATAAAGATAAACATTCAAATGGATACTCAAGGGATGGGATTCAATGAATTGGATCCATTAACTGGATTGAAGAAAACTTCACTTTCTTCCACTTTCTGTATGGGAAAAGTCCAGAGCTCTGACTACCCATCTCTGAACAATTTCAAGAGAACAAAAACCTCAGAAGGATCAAAAGCAAGAGATCTGAACTTTAAAATTGTTGCATACTCTGAAATAAAAATCTTTCCAAAATCTATCTTAAAAATAGAAAAAGAAACTTCAGAGGTACTTTTCACAAAACCTCAGAGCAATGACCCCAGAGAAGTTTTCAGGTTTGATGCATTTATCACAAATGAATCAGAGACATCTGAACAAAGTACCACTGAAACAAGTACTTCTGAAGATGAACCTCAGAGTTCACTTGATCCAAATGCTCCTCTGTATTCACCAATCTCAGATGAATGCATCAGAACTACATTTGAAGATGACATTAAAAGAATATATACAGAAAATGTCACAGTTGATTTGAAAAAGAAAGAAAGCATGAAAAGAATCATTAAAGTCTCTAGACCTAAAGAAATCAAGAAAACTACAGACGTAGTTATCTCTAACAAGGCTAAAAGAGACTTTCTTGACTCTGATTCTGAATCTGATCCAAAGATAGATGAACAGATATACTATCAACCAGATGAAGTAATTCATAAAAAGATAGAGACTATTGGTTCTGATATTTTGAACTTTCCTGTTCCGGTTTTGAAAAGTAAACCCATAATACCAATATGTCCTGATTTTGTAGACATGTGTTTTCAAGCTAAAACTTCTCTGGATCTTGAAAAAGAATTACAAAAAAGGCAAAGAATAAAACTATCACTTCTCAACTCTACACTTATAAACCAATCAAGTTTACTCCTGAACAAAAAGGAAAATGGCAAGAAATTTACCATTCTAATCTTGTTTGTGCAGTGAGCAACAAAGAGAAGAGGATGTTTATGAACAAGAAAAGACAACTTGAAAAGAAGGCTGTCTTTCAAGCTAGAAGAAAGGAAGTAGTTAGGAATACTTGTAATATTCCTAGTACTAATTTGAAAAAGAATCAAGATGTATCAAATGCGTTTAATGAAAAGAAAATCTTTGCTTCTACTTCTTCTTGTTCTGTAAGTGCAACTGCATCCAACTCTTGATGAAACTGAAAAATCACTTCAGAGGTTCTCATTGTTTTCTTAATCAGTCTCTGAATAAAAATTCAGAGACGAAACCTCAAAAGAAGAAGGACAACTCTGCCAAAACATCAAAAGATGAGAAGGCAAGTTTTCAAAGAAATCATCAGAAACCTAACAAAAAAGGACCCATAATGAGATGGGTACCTAAGAAACTCTAATCTGTCTTGCAGAAACAGTCTATGCCAATCTGGTACTTAGATTCTGGACGTTCAAGGCATATGACTGGAAATAAAGAGTTACTATCATCTTACAAAGCTAAATCTGGAGGAGCAGTAACTTTTGGAGACAATATGCAAGGTCAAATTAAGGGTTATGGTGAGCTATCAAGAGGTAATGTTTCTGTATCGAGAGTTGCTTATGTTGGTTGATTAAAGCACAACTTAATCAGCATAAGTCAACTTTGTGACCATGGTTTTGATGTGAAATTTCAAGAAAAACATTGTTCACTTCTTCACTCAAAAACAGGTCAAGAAATGCTCAGAGTTGACAGAAAGGGTAATCTATATAGAATGACTTTTACCAAACACATAAGAACTAACTCAGAGAAACTTTGTCTAGTATCTCTGAACAGTGAAGATGTCTGGCTCTGGCAGAGAAAGTTTGCTCATCTCAACTTTTCTTCACTTGATAAATTAGTTAAGCTAAATCTGGTCAAGGGATTACCATCTCTGATGTTTAACAAAGATCATCTTTGTTCTTCTTCTGAAATGGGAAAAATGAAAAGATCTTCTGACAAGACCAAAAGTGATAACAACTGTCCAAAACCCTTGCACATGTTACATGTGGACCCCTGTGGTCCTATCTCAGTGCAAAGTCTATAAGGTAAAAAGTATATTCTAGTTCTGATTGATGAATACTCTAGATATACTTGGATATAATTCATCAGAGCCAAGTCTGATGTACCTGATACTTTAATAAGATTGTTAAAAAGACTGCAGGTTTTGTTCAATAGTAAAGTTCAAAAGCTGAGAAGTGATAATGGGACAAAGTTCAGAAATGCTAAAATCAACTCATATCTTTCAGAAGAAGGCATAACTCTCAACTTCTCTGCAGCAAGAACCCCTCAACAAAATGGTGTTGTTGAGAGGAAAAACAAAACACTTGTTGAAGCTGCAAGAACAATGCTTGCAGGATCTGATCTTCCCACAAACGTTTGGGCAGAGGCAGTGGCTACAACATGTTTTACCCAAAACAGAGCTACCATTGTCAAAAGATTCAAGAAAACATCTTATGAACTCATTAACAATAGGAAATCTAATGTTAAATATTTCCATGTTTTTGGATGTAGATGTTATATTCTGAATGATAGAGAATCTCTTGGAAAGTTTGACAGAAAAGCAGATGAAGGCAAATTCATTGGATACTCATTAGCCTCAAAAGCCTTTAGAGTGTTCAATCTGAGAACAAGAACAATCCAAGAAAGTATCAATGTATCTTTTGCTGATGACAGAAGTTTTGCCACCAATGATGTCAATTCAACTGCCAAAAATATCTCTGAATCATCAAAGATAAGAGAATCTGAACTAACCAAAATATTTGAAAACTTCTTTGATGATGAAAACTCAGAGTTTATGCTCAGAGATATTCTCAGAGCAACTTCAGAGGAACCTCAAAATACAAGTACAACTCTCTCTGGTCCCTCTGAAGTCACAACTTCTGCTTCTTTGAATACAGGTTCAAGAAATGAATCAAGACAAACAGAAGGACAATTCTCTTCAGAAGAAGAAAATGAACCAGAGACATCTGAAGAGTTTCCAGAGACCTCTATTGAAGAGACTTTAGAGCCTACTTCATCATCTCTGGAACACACTTCCGAGCCTCTGAATAGTGCAACAGAGATGTCACCAACTGTCATCTCTGAAGCTCAAACTCCACCCCAAATTCAAGCTCTAATAACAATATGGGCAAAGGATCATCCCCTTGATCAGATTATTGGAACAACTTCAGATGGAGTCAAAACCAAATCAGCCACAATCAATGAATGCTATTTTGTAAACTTTTTGAGCATCATTGAACCAAAGAAGGTAAATGAAGCTCTTGAAGATCATCATTGGATCTCTGCAATGCAGAATGAGCTTCAAGAGTTTGAAAGAAACAAAGTCTGGACCTTAGTTCCCCTTCCTAAAGGAAAATTTGCAATTGGAACTAAATGGGTCTTCTGAAATAAAAAGGATGAGGATGGCATTATAATTAGAAACAAAGATAGGTTGGTTGCTAAGGGATATTACCAAGAAGAGGGTATTGATTATGATGAAACCTTTGCACCTGTGGCTAGGCTAGAAGCAATAAGAATCTTCTTAGCCTATGTTGCACACAAAGGGTTCAAAGTAAATCAGATGGATGTTAAATCTGCCTTTCTAAATGGTAAATTAAATGAAGAAGTTTATATCCAACAACCACCTGGATTTGAAAGTACAGAGTTTCCTAACCATGTTTATTATCTTGATAAAGCTCTGTACGGACTTAAACAAGCTCCAAGAGCCTGGTATGCTACTCTGTCCACATTTCTGATAAATAATGGTTTTGAAAAAGGTACAATTGATACAACTTTGTTCATAAAAAGGTACAAAAATGAGATGCTGTTAGTACAGATATATGTTGATGACATTATATTTGGCTCTACAAATCAAAAGTATTGTGAGAAGTTTTCAGAGTTGATGAAGAGTGAATTTGAGATGAGTCTCATGGGAGAATTAACATTCTTTCTAGGCTTACAAGTAAAACAAACATCAGAGGGTACTTTTATAACTCAATCTAAGTATGTTTCTGTCATTTTAAAAAAAAATACAAACTCAATGATTCAACTTCTATGAAAACACCTATTGCCACAGGAGTCAAACTTGACTCAGATCCTTCAGGAAAATCTGTAGATGTGAAAACCTACAGAGGCATGATAGGATCACTTCTATACTTAACTACAAGCAGGCCTGATATAATGTTTTCAACATGTCTCTGTGCTCGATATCAAGCAAATCCAAAAGAATCTCATTTGTCTGCAGTCAAAAGATTTTTCAGATATCTCAGAGGTACACCTTCTTTAGGTCTCTAGTATCCTAAACTGTCTAGCTTTGATTTCAGAGCATACACTGATGCAGATCATGCAGGATGCAAACTAGACAGAAAAAGTACCTCTGGATGCTGCCAATTTTTGGGAAATAGGCTGATAAGTTGGTCATCCAAGAAGCAGAACTGTGTTTCAACTTCTACTGCAGAGGCAAAATATGTTGTTGCTGCTAGTTGCTGCTGCTAGTTGTTGCTCTCAAGTCATCTGGATGAAGACTCAACTCAGAGACTATGGCTTACAGTATGACAGAATTCCAATTCCGTGTGACTCAAAGAGTGCCATAGCCATCTCTGCCAATCCAATGCAACATTCCAAAACAAAGCATATTGATGTAAGGTACCATTTTCTAAAAGACCATGTTGAAAAGGGAACAATCGAAATGTATTTTGTACCAACTGTACTTCAACTTACTGATATTTTCACAAAAGCATTGGATGAACGAAGGTTCAATTTCTTAATTAGCAACTTCGGAATGTTGAATATGTCTACCTAAAACAGGAAAACATCATAGTCTCTAATCCACTCATCAGAGCCTCTGACATGAGTAGCATTTTCAAAACAGAGCTTCTGAAATTCATTTCAGCATCTCTGAACATTTCCCAAATGGTCAAAATCATTCTTTTGTATCTCTATGCATCTGTCAAGGGGGAGAAGATAAAATAATACATTCTTTATTCGATGGGGAGCAAAAAGAACTTTTCATTTTATCAGAGAAAGCTTCAGAAAAATAACTTATGTTAGAGTCTCTGATCTTTTCTCTGATAACTCATGTCAGAGTCTTTGATCTTCTCTCTGATAACTTAGTTTTTTTTTCAAATATTCATTGCATCATTCAAGGGAGAGAAGATAAATTTCAGTCAAGAAGAAATAAAGGGAGGATTCTGAATTCTTTTACCTGATTAAGCAATCTTTAAATATCATCTGAAATTGAAAATTCAGATTCTCTGAATCCTTTTTCACACTTATTATAATTAAGATTACTTCAATCAAAAATTATTTTCAGACAACAAGGTGAAAGGTTTATTTAGTCAACACCAATAAATATTCCATTTCTATATTGGTACTAGCACCCCATCCTATTTTCTTGGCAACTTCACAAATAAAGTGGTACAGTTATAAAAAACATGTGTCACCACTCAAATGAGTGAAAGGTCAAACGACCTCAACCAAAGGGTCTAATCACTGTCGTTACACCTTATGCACTTGAGTATAATTTTTCTAAAAATGGATATAAAAACAATTTTAAATACGGATATCCATTTTTACAAATTACTCTCGAGCACTCTCTCTCTCTCTCTCTCACTAAGAACTCAAACTTCATCTTCTTGCTCCAACTCAAAAATGGTGTCTTCAATGGAATGGTGCAAACTGTTTCCCAAAACGGGTGAACCTTCAAGAATGTATCGTTTTCCGATCAAAGACAACAATCATATGATACAACTTGATTCTCCCAAATTCGAAGACCAATACAAAATCATCTGCGAGTTCTTCTCAAACTGCGAACTAACTCAAACTCTCATCGCCTCCACCACTGATTGCCCTCTTACTTTTGTTCAAGAATGGTACTCTTCCAGTCACTACAGCGAGGACCACCATGGAATCATTGGAGAGTTTGACATCTCTCAAACTGTTAAATGTAGGGTGCTCATCAATCCTACTGTTCTGCGAGAAGTACTTCTACTTCTCACTACTGAAGAACTTTAAATCCCTTGATTTGAAAAATGCCCATCTTCTGAAACCCTACTCCAGTTCCTTCGTATGATAGGTTATAATACTGAGATCACCAGGCTGAGCAATTTCAGGCGACAACATCTACCCCCACTATGGAACTTCATGTTCTCGGTACTAAACCGTACCCTAACCTGTAAACTGGGCAGCATGGACCAAGACACACTTGAGATTCTGTCTATCATGTATGCCTTATTCTTTAACCGCAACATTGATATGGCAGGAATACTCTTTGATCTTATTCTGACCACCATTGACAAGAAGAACAAGTGTTTGGCAAAGGACCCTGACCAAACGACACCATCCTCCAAAGTTCCTCCCATCACTTTCCCCAGATTTATATCCTTGATCATCCATGCTCCAATCAAGAAACTACACATTCTGACCAACTCTGAACAACCCAAGACTCCCTTCTACATCATGAACAACTTCAAGTCGACCATCCTCTCTGAAGGCTATCCAGGACCACGACAGATTCCACACCAAATGCTTGATCAGGTAAATCCTCTCTCTGTACCTTAGCCTCTTATCTTCGTGTTGCCCAAGGACTAGAGCCAGTCCTGGGAACCCCAACACATTTTGGTCCTAAGCCTCAAATGGAGAGTCAGAGCAACTCTGCTTCAGAGGGATCAGAGGACCCTGAAGGTTAAAGTTCTCTAAGGAGTGAACCAGAGGGTACTCCTATTAGAGAAACTGAAGCACAGAGCACTGACAGTACACCAGTAGGTGTTGTCAACGAGGGAGCTTGGGAAAACCCCTCAGATGCTGGTGAAGAGAGTAGCTCTACTAGCTCTGAGGCAAGTGAGGATGAATCTTCGGCGACTAGCTCTGAAGATTCTCAGAGTGAGAAGAGCGAGTCCCCTATGGACTTAGAGAAGCCCGAGAATTCTCACCCCTCCCCTCAAAAAGATGCCTAAAGGCACATTTATTATAGGACTCCAACACCTCCCCCAGTGCAACCACACAATCTAACCAGCCTGATCCAGAGGCTATGGGTATTGAAACAAAGGTGCACACCTCGAACCCAACCTAACAAGCCACTTCAGAGGTACCTTTTTCTACCTCTGAAGTTCGCAAAACTGAGGAAGCCAAATTTCAGGATAAGTCCTCTCAACAGGACTTAGCCTCAGTAATAAGTATTCAGTTGCCTCAAAGTACAACAGAAAATCCTACACACGATGATGCCTGTGTGGCTCATCTCTCACCTTTTAGGTTATCTCGTAGGAGCTGTCCAACTCAGGGACAATGGCTTGACCTACACGCACAAGGATTGACTTGCCTGGATCGCAAGCTCAACTCCCACATTCACTTCCAGTCCTCTGAATCTGATGAGGAGGACTTGGATGAGAACAGAGCGCTCAGAGATGCTTCTCCGGAACATCGAGGACCGAGCGGAAGTCCTTCTAGAGACAACGTCAAATCATCTCTGAAAGAAGGCTCCTCTAGACTCGAGGAGAAATAGGCAACATGTGTTGTTACCAATGTACCCATCTCTGACCTTCTCATAAAATCAGAGTTCGAAAGATTCTGTAAGGAAGTCAGAGGCTCCATGAATGAGCATAACTTTCAACGCATTGATGGTTCAGAGACCTCTGGTCTTCGCTCTGAAAATAACAACCTCAGAGCAGAGGTTTCTAATCTGAAGACCCAACTTCTGGATTCTACTCACAGGATTCAGGGGTTGGAACAAGAACTCTTTCGGCTCAGAGCAGTTTCTTATCTGGAAATTGCAGCTCTTAAAGAGATACAAAGAGATATCAAGGAGCTCAAGAACAAGGTAGTTGCCACCAGATCACTTTCACTCTCTTCTGAGCAAATGACTACTATCTCTGACCTCATCAAGACATCCATTCAAGCCTCTCTTCCATCAACAAGAGCACCTTCATAGCTTCCCAATCCACCAGTCCGCACAACAGAAGACCTTGTCACCAAAAATGATCTGGCTTCGTTCAAATCTGGAATCATGAGCAGAATGCTGACATGTTCTTCAAAGATATCTGTTGTTGCCTAAAAGCAGGTCAAAGCTACTCTGGCGGTACACAAATTTAATACATAGGACCAGGTAGCGGAAATCATTAGTGCAGCTTCAGAGGCAATAACATCGATTCAGCAAGCTGCACTTGACCCCAAGGGAAAGGGATTTGCTGCTACAGGGTCTCCAAAGTATAAACGCAAGTTTGGAGGGGATTCTTGCAGTAGAGAGGCCAAAAAATTCAGATTTGATGATTCAGAGGGTTCTGACGAGGATGGAGCCTCTGAATCTCAAAAGGGGGAGATCAGACAAGTAACAAGACAACCCTCTAAAGTTGCCTCCTCTGAAGTTGCACCATCTGAACCAAGTGGCTCTACTCCTCCATCATCAACAAAAAGAGATCAAGGAAAATAACCAGAGAGGCACTCTACCTCTGCTGAAGACAAACAAATGCTTCTTGCATCTCCAGTACACGTAATCTTCTTAGCTCCATCAACATCAGGGGCTCCAATTGTTCCTATGGTGAACACTGAACCAGAGACAATTGGGGCTCTGGAGGAAGATGAACACAATCAATTGATAGACTTTTCCACATGCGATGATGCATTCTCATCACCAGTAGAACAAAATATTGTGATGAGAGATGCCTTCGGATTAGAATCTGAAAAGGAAGAAAAATCTGATGCTGAAGAAGAAGAAGGAACGACTGAAGAAGAACAGGTTGAAGTAATCGATGTTGAAGAGTATGTTTTCAAAAATGCTCAACCACATCATACTTCATCTGAAACTCAATTAAGAGAATCACCAGAGATTGACGGTTATATCTCTGAACCTACTCCAGATCCACAATCATAGCTGAAGGAACCAGAGACAGCCTAATTGTCTGTTGAAGAAACAACCATGGTTGTTGATGAACATGCTCCTTCAGAGGATCTTGTTCAGAAGACAAGCATTGGTTTACCAGCCAAAGTATTCACTCATCCTCCTACTTTTCTTGCCTCCAAACCCGAAGCCTCCATAGAAGATCACTTCCGATATATCTACTGTGAGTTTAATCTGGAAGACACTCTAGTCATTCCTCTGAATCCAAGGATCAGAAAGAACATGCCTGACTATGAGCGAAGATTCATCAGAGATAAAAAATACTCCAAGAGCAAAGGTCCTCTCTGACGATCCAATCATCAAAATCAACAAAATCTCTGAAAGGAAATTTGCCTATAACAAGATCATCTATAGGCACTATGAAGTCATCCGCTCTGATCAGAAGGTTTACGAGTTCAATGATAATGATCTCGTCAATCTGAATCCATATGATATACCTCATCTGTATGCCTACTGTTCTGCACGATATGATCAAGAAAGGGGATTCAAAATGGGCATGTTTGAAGTCAGAAGAGCAATGGAAGCATATGTTAAACTCAGAGCAAAACTTGACTTTCAGATTGCTCTCAATCTGGGCGAAGAAAAGCTAGGAGTGACTGAACCTGTGGAAATGATCGATAATCTGGATAAACAGAAGACCAGATCAATCATTGCAGAACCTCTGGGTTTCGTCTACAGGGTGAATCAAATCAAGAAAATCTTTCTTGCTTCAGAGGTATCGAAGTACTCTGATGAAACCTTAAGAGGAGTGTAGAAGATGATTCATGTGAAGAAAGAACGGAATAGAGCAGATCTTCTGGCAAAACTAAACTTATAGATTGGCTCAATGATTAACTTCAGAGAGCTTATTATGAAGTGTCATAGAATTTGTTCTAGTGATAGGTGCTAGTTTGTTTCTTTATTTTTGAATATTAATTTCTCTGTAAAGAATTTCCAAATGTTTGGGAAGTAATATTTAAGAGGATGATTTTCTCCTCTATGCTTTCTAGTTAATTTTTTTTTGTTCTCTGCTAATCCTGCAAATTCTATTTTCAATACTTAGGGGGAGATTGTTAGCCCCAATCCTCAATTGTAAAAACATTGAAAATAGCTCAAGTCTTCCTCTGAAGATATTCAGAGACATCAACAAAGAAAGCCAAGTCTGGCTCTGAAGTCAGTTCAGAGACAGACCCTTCAGAAGTGAAGACATCAGAGATATCTTCATCAGAGCTCTTGTTCAGAGCTCTAAAAGTGTTCTCTCTGAAGATCAAGATAAAGATGCATTGAACAGAAGAACAAATGACACGTCACTTAGTGATAAGATTTACTTTCTAAAGTAGGTCACTGTTCAGGCATGTCTTGAGCTTACCTTCTTTGGTAAGACACTGTTCAAGCATGCTTCTATTGTCAAGAAAGTACACTGTTCACTTTATGGTCCTATAAATAGGACCATTACTCCATTTACAAAAGTGTGCTTTTCGATATCTTGTAGCTGAAGAATCAATTGAATATAATTCAAAGAAGATCTTGTTCTTTCTACTTATTATATGAACTGTGATAATTGAATCTGCTTTTGATATTAAACTATATTGCTTCCGCTGTTATTATTCTTATTGTTTATACCATTATTGTAAGATTAAATCTGGGATCCAACACGATTTCTTGTAACTAAATCGTTTCCTCAAGAACCGAATGATTCTTAGGGGAAGCGTGTAGCCTTTTAACAGTCGTGACGTCATGGTGACGTGGGGCACGTGGTGTCAGGTGTAGGGACAGATGTCGTTCATCCGTATAGGAGGGCGAAGAGTCGATAGCAGGTGTCGACCATTTGATGACTCTTCCTGACGTTGAATCAAGTATAAATATTGACTTCGACTGAATCCTTTCCTTTTACGCGATCAAGAGTGTTTTTTTCCGAATCTTTGCCAAACCCTGCATACCATAGCAAATCGTTGCCAAAATTTGTTCGAGGTTTTAGAGTTTTATTTAAGGTACGATCTCTTTTAGTTTTATTCGTTTAAAGGTTCAAGACCGAAAGCCTAGGAAGAATTGGGACGCTTTCGTCTTTTACGTAGCGACTATACACGATCCCGATTTTACGATGTCGCTAGAACCCATTGGCGTTTTTAGTGAGGAGGGAGACGTCGAGTCTTTCAGGCTCTTAGCTGGGATTCTGGCAGACGTGATCCTTTGTCCGCCGGTTTTGCTTCGTCTGGAACAATGCCCGGATGGATACTTTGCGATATACGAGTATCCATTCAAGATAGGGTTTAGGTGGACCTATTCTCTATTTTCGAGATCGTTCCTTATGATTTTTTACTTGTCCCCAGGGCAGATGATGCCCCAATTTTGGAGAATCGTTCAGGTGATCGAACGATTGACAGATAAATGGGAATTTCCATTTACCGTCTATGACCTCCTCTTGACTTAGACAGTCAAGGTGGATCCAAACCATCGGTACAACCTTTTTTCTAAGTTCAGAGGGTCTCATAACTTGATTGAAGCGATCGCGGTCAATGACCGCAACTGGAAGACGAGATATGTCTTCGGTCGCTTATCGTCGGTTGCCGGTGACATCCAGTGGCTCACCACGGGGTGGAATACCGAAGGTAAGATGTAGAATCCTTTTTGGTCGTTAGTTTACTCATTGAGAATTTTTATTATCGTTTGTTTTGTCTTCTTGTCAGTGATTGATTTTACGGTAGCTGAACCTTCTGACAATTCTGCTGCCAAGATCGAACGGTTCCTTGAATTTAGTATTGAGGAACGCTCCTTCTTTTTGATCTGCCATATTGCTGACTGGGACGAGGGGGACGACGACGTACATTACGTTGAGACATCGGTTGCCTCTTCCGTAGAGTAGAGGTGAGAGAAAGAGAAGGAGGAAGAACCCGTTGAGGAGACTCCTAAGGCGGAGATGCCAGGTGAGTTCTTGTTTATATAGAGTCTAGTAATAGAATGTCATCTACGAGTTGGTGAGTTTTAGTCGAGTAGACGTTACTCATCGATCATGAGATCGTATAAGTCATTTAAATATTACTTATAGATCTTAACATTTTATTGGGTTTAGTCGAGTAGATGTCACCCACGAATCGTGTAGTCAGTGGGTCTAGTTGTCTGGACGTCACCACTGGAAGTACGATCATACAAGTCTTCAAACTTTTATGGATCGTAAGGTTTTATGGTATCTAGTCGAATAAACGTCACCCATGAGTTATGTAGTTAGTGGGTCTAGTTGTCTGGATGTCACCACTAATCGTAGGATCTTTTTAGGGTTAGTCATACGATGTCCCCTTTTAGATCGTGTGATTTTTGTAAGATCTAGTCTTTGTGTAGGACGTCACTTACTTGTAATATCGTTTTATTTTTTTAGGAGGACCGATCCCCACAAGATCATCGACTGGGCTTTCAAAGAGAGAGGCCCTTACACAGCTTGCCCACAAAAGGCGAGAAATCAAAAGAAAGGCTCCCCCGACATCTGGGTTGGGGTCAAGAAGACGAAGGTGGTTCTGAGGGAACCGCCTTCAAAGGATATTGGTCCGGAGACCACTATCGCAGAGAAGACGAAGACATATCCATCCATAGACGCGGAACCAATTTCGTGGGCTCCGTCGGCTGGGGCGGAAGGGCAGTCCTCTTCCTCTAAGGACAAGGGGAAAGGACCAGAGAACAAGGAGGTCCCGGCTTCGCTCGACGTAAGTTTCACCCTTCCGGGTGACTTCATGTCATCGGGTCAAATGGGTAAGAGGACTTTGTTTCCTCATCTGAGGAAGTTCCTCCTGTCGATCTTCTCCGACCGATACAAGGACGTATCGGTTGATGATTTGGCGGCCCATGTCTTGGGGCTCACTTTCATGGCAAGTTTTTGTATTTTATGGTGTTCGAGAATTTATAAATTATTTCCTTGTCTTTCAACCTAACTGTTGATCGTACGACCGTGCAGGATTTTGAAGCGGGATTGGTCCTAAACATCTGTATAGACCAGGTTAGGAGCTTAGTCCCGAATGATCTAGCCAAGGAGCAGGCGAGATTGTCTAGGGCATTGGAGACAGAGGCAAAAGCTACAGCAGCGAAGGCCAAGAAGAAGGAGTACTCTATCCGTCTTGACTACGTCCTCAGTCAGGTTGAGGTCAACGACAACGAGAAGGAAGAGCTCCGGGGACTGCTGAGGGAGGCCCTTAGTCGAGCGTCTACGGCTGAGGTGGAGCTGAAGATGACTAAGTAAGCTTCGACTGTGAATGCAGTAGAGGTCGAGGCCTTTTGGGCGGTGTTGGGGGCGGGGAGGAAGTAGATAGACAGTCTTGAAGAAGACGTGAAGTCCATCGAGACTTTCACTCGTCTCAAGGTCCGAGCGACCATAATGACACGCTACTTGAGGGGCCAAAATCCCCTGGCGTCGGAAGAATATGAACTTGCCTTCTTCTTGGGGTCGATTGGAGCCAGAAAAGATCTCGACTCTGAAGACGAGCAGGAAGTCGAGTCGGGGGATGACGTTCCTAAGGGCAGAAATGTTGCGTCTGACCCTCAGCAAGAACAGGAGCGGTCAACTCCTTAGTTAGCTTTTATAATTTTTTGCATTTTTAATCAAGCGATCGTTGGTGGTCGTGTCGCGTATTGTAATATCTTTTAAGATATTAAATGAAAGATTTTTTAACAGCTTGAACTATCGCAACTTATGCATAGTCGAAAAAATTACTTGAACAATTTTATAAGGAACTTACGATAGACGCAAGAAAAGTAATCGAAAGATAACGACGATTAACGAAAATCTAAGCAACTTACGTTAAACATAAGTAAGCGATCATGAGATAACAAAGATTAAATATAAATCTAAGTAACTCACGACAAGCACGGATGATAAGAAGTATGAAGTATTTCAAATATTTTCGACGTAAACATGGTCGATTCTTAGTTGAACTTGTTGTTTCAGCAAGGAACTTGCGTTTCGACGCAATTTGTAAATGTATCGATTAATAACCTTTTACTAGAGACAATTTCACAAGGAACTTCGTAATTGTCATAAGGTTTTTACCTTAGATCCCTTAGGTCGTACGACATGGTCGTGAGGTAACCGTAAGACATAAATATAGTCGAATGTTCGATTGATCCTGCAATGAAATAACCTTAGAGGGGGTCGTTGGCTGGACCAACAAATTTCCGATAAGACATAATCATCTATTTGAAAGATTTTCGTCTTGACATTCTTGTTGAAGTGTCGTTCGACTAATTGTTTCTGCGAAGCCATCCTGATCAATGTTGACTCTTGCAATTCTTCTAGTGCATCGAGGTCATAACTTAGATCGACTAAGTTGTGATCGACCGTCGAGTATCGTGAGGTTGGAATTTGAGTCTCGACATGCATTACCGTTTCGTAACCATATAAAAGAGAGAAAAGAGTTTTCCCTGTAGATGTACGAGGCGTCGTACGATTGGCCCAAAGAACTGTCAGAAGTTCTTCGACCCATTTGCCTTTTGCTACCTTGAGTCTTTTCTTGATGGAGCTGACGATCGTTTTGTTGCTTGATTCAGCGAGTCCATTGGACTGGGGATATCGTGGTGTTGAAGTCGTAAGTTTGATGTTACGATCTTCACAGAATTGCAGTGTTCTGTCGCTTATGAATTGTGACCCGTTATCACATATGATTTCGGATGGAATCCTAAACCTGCAAATAATGTTAGTCTGGATAAAGGATATGACTTCCTTGTCCTGGAATTGGGAGAAACCAACCACCTCTATCAATTTTAAGAAATAATCCGTAAGGACTAGAAGATATACCTTTTGCCTGGGTGCCGGAGGTAACTTGCCGACAATATCCATTCCCCATCGCATGAAGGGCTATGGAATGAAAGTCGAGTGCAAGGGTTCGGAAGGTTTGTGGGACATACCTGAATGTCGCTGACATGCATCGCAACTCTGGACGTACCTTGTTGCGTCTTGTCATAAGGTTGGCCAATAGTACGCTTGTCAGGAGATGCGATTAGCCAAGCTACGACCTCCCGAGTGATTGCCACACTCTCCGTCGTGCATTTCTTGCAAAATGCTTTGGACTTGATTCTTATTTTTTACACATCGTAAGTTTAGTCCTGTTGATGTTCGTCTGTAGAGTTGACCTCTGATCATGGTATATCTGGATGCCTTAAATCAAATTTTTTTGGCTTCCATTTTGTCTTCGGGAAGTTAGTTGTTTACTTGAAATTTTGTAATATCGTTCGACCAGTTGTCTTCCTCTTCGATCATTTGTATGTCGTTTTCATTGTCGATGGATGAATTATTTGAATAACATCGAATGGATGATATCCAAGTGTTGATCCAATATTAGCTAGTGCATCAGCCTGGGTATTTTGATCTCTTAGGTCGTGGGCCATGTTCATTCCTGCGATCAAAGCTTCGTACTCAGCATCAATTTTAGTGACTTTGAAGCCACATCGTATGGAGTACACCATCTAACCCCCCCTGTGGCGACTTGAGGACGACGCCAAGTCCTGCCCCCTGGGTGTTGGATGATCCATCGACATGTAGAGTCCATATTGGGTCGTCGAGAGTTGCCACAAGTTTCGTCGATACTGCTAACTCTGGGCTGAAATATGCGACGAAGTCGGCTAATGCTTGCGATTTGATCGTAGCCCATGGTTTGTATTCTATGTCATAACTACTAAGGTAGATACTCCATTTTGCCAGCCGACCTGTCAACTCTGGTTTTCTTAAGACAGACTTAAGAGGAAAGTTAGTCACAACAGTAATAGCATGTGATTTGAAATAGTGACGCAACTTTTTTTCCGTATTAATCAAGGCTAATATAAGTTTTTCCATGGAGGAATACCTGCTTTCTGCGTCGAGGAGTGATTTACTTACATAATAGATCGGTCGTTATTGTTTTTCATCTT
Source organism: Arctium minus (assembly GCA_954870635.1). NCBI lineage: Eukaryota > Viridiplantae > Streptophyta > Magnoliopsida > Asterales > Asteraceae > Arctium > Arctium minus. The sequence continues at coordinate 42,785,081 of OX941089.1, read as the reverse complement.
CTCGGGTAAGGACGACACTTACAACGTTTGAGCTGACTGCCAAATATAGTTGAAGAACCTTGTGGTCCTCAGACTTCGACAGTAGAGATGGGGATGCCATGTATCTTTTGAGTTCTTGGAGCGCATTCCACTCGAAACCCCTGTTTTATTTTCAAGACATTGTAAAATATGCAACATTTATCCGAGGATCGAGAGATGAACCTGTTTAGTGTCGCAACTCGACCAGTAACTCGTTGGACTTCTTTAATGTTGCGAGGGGATTTGATATCCAAGATAGCTTTTATCAGGTCGGGATTGGCCTCGATCCCTCGATGGGTGACCATATATCCTAAGAATTTTCTGGCACTTACTCCAAAGGAGCACTTTGTGGGATTAAGCTCCATGTGATATTGTTTGAGGATATCGAACGATTGCCTCAAGTGATCGACATGGTCGATCACCTGTTTTGATTTGACCAACATGTCGTCGATGTATACTTCCATTGTGTCTCCGAGATGCTATTTGAACATCCTGTTGACTAGTCGTTGGTTTGTTGATCCTGCATTTTGAAGACCAAAAGACATAACCTTGTAATAGTAGATCCCTTTATCCATCATGAATGTTGTTTTCTCTTGATCGTCTCGATGCATCATGAATGTTGTTGACTAGTCGTTGGTATCTTTATCTGTTGTTGTCTCAACAGTTTACAAAATTTGATCCTTATGAAATACAATCATTGTGCTAAATTCTTTCATAACACAAGCACGAGCACACAGAAAATTTGTTTTTCTGTCAGAACATTCATAGAATTACCTTGTGTTTTTCAATGATTGAATGGAAGCCCTGGGGAAGTGAACATCACAAAAGCTCCTTTCCAATGTACATCTGTTGTACAAAGTGGCTCCGTGCTACTTACAGGCATACTAACTGTTTCATTTGTTGAATCAGGGTGACAACGTTCATTATATCTGAATTTGAAAAGATTCGGGTATATACAGTTCATGATTCAGTTATTCAGATCAAAGGGCGGAGAATGTCAAACTTACCATAAAAAGGGGAGATTGATAGTTTCTTACAAAGGGGAAAATCAAAGAAAGTGTTGAAATTAAAGAGTTTTGATGAACATGATGCTCACAATCATCAAAAAGGGGGAGAAGTCTACAAAGATCAATTTCAAAGAATGAAAAGGGACAAATTTTACAAAGTTCAATTTCAAAGCCGAGATATCAAAAAGTGGAAGAAATTTCTGAAGATTCAAATTTCATAGACGATTTGAAGAAAAGAGACTTTCTAAAGATAATTCTGAAGATAATTCTGAAAGTCCAAGCCAGATGAAAGTTCTGAAGATTCGTGAAAGTTCGTTTTTCCAAAGACTAGTAAGATGATGAGAAGATGAAGGACAAAGCATTCAATTCCACATCCAAAGCCAAAAAGAACAGAACACATAAAGGTAAATCTTTTGGTAATTCTGATATGTTTTACTCGACTAATCATTTGATCAGGATTGCTCAGAAGAAAATCTGTTGTTCTTACTGTGGAGAGAATGACTTCGTTTAGAAAGAAACTGCTCATAACTGGTACGATTCTTACATAATTACTTCTCATAATTCTGGATTTAAAAGATATAAATCTAATGAGAAGTGGATTCCTAAATCTAACATACCAGAACCCAAATACCAGTGGGTACCAAAACCTGTCAAATCTGTTTTGCAGGTACCATCGGTCTAGGGGGAGCAGGAACAATGGCTCTTGAATAATTCAGTCAAGACCCACACTTCAAAGTTAAAATATTTTGACTTCTAGACAAATCAGTCTAGGACTCGTACCTCAAAGAACAGTGGCTTTTGAACACAACAGTTCAAAACCTGCACTTCAATGTTAAGAACTGTGGCTTCTGATCACGTGACAGATCAGGACCCGTTCTTCAATGTTCAGACATGGATATTTTGCAAAAATCTAGGGGGAGCTTATCTGGCCTAAATCATTTTATCATGATTTGAGGGGGAGCTTAAAGGTAAATATCTTATGATCTAGATCTCTGATTGTTCGAAAGATGAACAACTTTCAAGCATGAAAAACAGTTTCTTAAATGTTCAAACCACTTCTCTATTCTCAAACGATTTTATGAATTTAGAAGTGTGATTTTAAATGTTTTTCATTATTGAGCTTTACTGTTTAACTGACTGTGTGTTTCCAAAGATCAATACTTGTGTATTATCTTGTCTATATACTGTAAAGTATTCACACACATCGGTTCAGAACTTCATTTGAATCACTTATTACCATGTCTCTAAACGAAACAAATTTTTCGATGGTAATACTCCCGTTTGCTTTCAAATGTTGTTGAGCATAAATCATCATTTCCAACTTGAGCGTTCTTTGCTAATTTGTTTATATTTGTTCATATAAACAAAATATTCAATTCTTTGATACCCTAACCATTTCATTTGATCTAATTGATACATTGTCATATTCTCAAAACAATTCTCTTGATTTCATTTCATTCATTCAATATCCTTGTTTTGAGAAATCTTCAAAGTTTAATTGCTCAAATCTCATAATCATACATTTTGACAGTGTTATCTTATTTGTGCTAAACTGTTCAAGTTAAACTGTTGAGCAACTATTCTTTTTAGGACTTACATGGGATTCGTGTGAGAACTTAAATAGAACTTCCATGGATTCACGTAAACCTGTGTTTCCTACCTAAGAAGTTATCCTAGAGTGATTGAGGGGTGAGGGGTCATAAATCAAAGAGTGGGGGAGATAACTCATCTGGTTGAGTTTTTCTCATTATGTGGAGCGGTAAAATGGAAATGAGGTTTTGGTTAGAAGTGAGCTTTAATGTTCACAAGAAAGAGGGTGTGAGAACAGAGTTAAAAGAATATCAAAACTCTGCACCAACCACTTTCTGAGTCGGGCAGCCACATCTACTAATAGGTTCACATTCTTTGGTGACCATCATTGAAAAAGGAAGTGAGCCCATGCCAACTCTTGCAATTACCCCACCAACTACTCGTTTCTTTCTTAACAAAGAAATGTTTCATTTTCTTTGGGGACGCAACATATCTGCTATCTAGTCTTCATTCGGAAGATTTAGATATTGAAAAAAAAGGAAAGTTGCCCCACCTTCGCACCTCTTTCATGCACATTAAGTCCGCGTAATACTTGTTGCTGTCTCAACAGTTTACACAATTTCAGCCTGAAAAAGCTAAGTAGCTTCAATCATTTTTACACTTTCACGTACACACAAGGAATGAGTTTTCTTGTCATAACATTCATAGAAAATTCTTTTGTGTTTTTTCGATGATTAAATGGAAGCCCTGGAGGAGTGATCATCACAAAAGCTCCTTTCCAATGTACATCCATTGTACAAAGTGGCTTTGTGCTACTTACAAGCATACTAACTATTTCATCTGTTGAATCAAGGTTACAACGTTCATTATATCTGAAGTTGAAAAGATTCGGGTATATAAAGTTCATGATTCAGCTATTCAGATCAAAAGGGCAGAGAATGTCAAACTTACCATAAAAAGGGGAGATTGTTAGTTTCTTACAAAGGGGAAGATCAAAGAAAGTGTTGAAATTGAAGAGTTTTGATGATCATGATGCTCACAATCATCAAAAAGGGGGAGAAATCATCAAAGTCCAAATTTCAAATCAATTTCAAAGTCCTGAAGAAAGTTCAAAGTCAAGACTTGTGGAGAATTTCTGAAAGTTCAAATCAGATGAAAAGAAATTATTCTCAAAAGATTCTGAAGACAAGTCGAAATGATTCGGGAAAGTTAGTTTTTCTGAAGACAGTTAAGAGATCAGAGTGATGAAGATACAGTTTTGAAAGATTACTCAAATTTCAAAAGATTCCTGAAGATTCCTGAAGATTCCAAAGCAGTTTAAAGAAGTTTCAGAAGTTTAAGGTTTTCAAAGTTTTGCTCAAGACTTGTTGATTTTCAAAGATACAAAGTGCAAAAGACTTTTCAAAATTCTTCAAAGACTGAAAGACTGAAGATTCAATGTCAAAGACAAAAGTTGAAGAATCAAGGGCTGAAGATTGGAGTCAAATTTTTTTTAAATCTTGAATACAAAGGGGGAGAATGTTAGTGTATAAAATTGTATCCAAGATTTAATGAGAAAAGTCAAGTCAAGTAAAGTCTACTAAGTCTAAGTCTATTGTGGTTAAGCTTGTGGTGTTTTGTAATAGGTAGGAACCTTTATTGTAAAATTATTAGATCAATGACTAATGAACTTTCTCTCTCTACTCTCTCTCTCTCTAAGATCTTGATACTGTCAAATATTGTTAAGAGATTAAATTGCTTGATTTGATCTGGGAATACAATTTTAGATTATATTGTGAGTACGCATCCATGAATGTGAGTAACTCATGACCAGCAGTTGCGTCGACCATGGCGTCGATGTGTGGTAATGAGAATGGGTCTTTTGGACAGGCCTTGTTGAAATCTGTGAAGCCGATGCATACTCTCCACTTCCCATTTTTCTTTTGTATGACCATGACGTTGGCCAGCCAGTCGGGATATTTGACTTCCCTGATTTTTCCTGTCTTGAGCAAATTATCAACTTCGTCGCTGATTACTTTGTTGCGTTCTGGAGCAAACTTACGACGCTTCTATTTAATAGGTTTAAACGAAGGATCAACATTGAGTCGATGAGTGATGACCTCAGGGTCGATGCCGACCATGTCTTCATGTGTCCAGGAAAAACAATCATCATATTTCTGCAAAAAAGAGATTAGTGATCCCTTTAAAATAGGGTCAAGTGACATACCGATATAGACTACTCTGTCAGGTTTCTCCTGATCCAGGACGACTTCTTCTAATTGATAGTCGTCGGCAATTTCAGGATCGACATGATTCTGTAATTGCTAGATGCTCTGCTTTCTAGGCTTCATGGAGATTTTATAGCGTTCACAAGCAATTTTCTGTTCACTCTTGATCTCTTGGAAGCCCCAAGTTTTCGGAAACTTGATCATCTTATGGTACGTCGACGGTACAACTTTCATGTCGTGTATCCAGGGTCGTCCCAGGATAACGTTGTATGCTGACGAATAGTCGATGAAGTTGAATTTGGTCTACTTATTGACTCCTTTGGCGAATACTGGGAGAATAATTTCCCCAATGGTGTTAGCCATGTCGCCATTGTTGCCCACAAGGACCGTCATGAAAGTCCAAGATCTACCAAATCTTAGAGAGAGAAAGTAGAGAGAGAAAAAATGTATGCGCCAAATGTAATCTGTCTTCAATATGAGTTCCAAAGTTACAAAGACAAAGCACCTAAGGGACTTAAATACCCCAAGGCCTAAACGGATACAGATAAGAAAACTAAACACAGTTAAGACCAAGGTTAATAAATACATTGATTACTATTCAAAATAGACTTAACAATCTCCCCCTTAGTAATCAATGGCGCTCTTCTCTTTGACGAAGTCGATTTAGTCCAAGCAAAACTTCTAAGCGTCTTAGTGTTGAATGGCAGATCAACCTCTCATCAATGGTATTCAATACTTTCTTGAGAAGTTGTATCTCTTTATTCTCGATCTGAAAGAATTCTCTTCTTGAATCCAAAAATCTTCTTACAGCGGCTTTTAAACGATTCTCCAACTGTAGCTTGATCACCTTCAACGTTCCATCAGAGTAATGATTAATCTCTTCAAATCTTACGAAGTATTTCTGACCAGAAGCATTCTTGTAAACAAATCCATAGGGATCCTGAAGAATAGTGAATAAAGAATATGAGTCGATGTTCGGCAAGCTACGGTCGGGTCTTTGAAGGTTTACCACAGGCTGAAAGCTTTCAACAGCCATTTGAAAGTCAAAAACTCTGTAGAATCTGATTTGGCGTCGAATGAATCTTTTAATCACAAACAATGCTTGAGAGACATCTTTAGTTCTGTGATAAAGATTCCTGAAATGATCGTACATAAACTCAACATCATCGATAGATAGATCATTAAAATCAGCCTCTGAGAAAGTATATAAGATGCAATCTCTTCTTTCCACTTCAAATACATGATACCAGATATTAACAAACTTCTTTATCGACACACTGATAACCATACTATCAGATGAAGAGAAGAAACGAGATGCTTTCCACGGTGTTGGCATTTGATGAACATCAAGTATTCGTACTGATAATCTGGTGACTCCTTTTCAACACCAAGAATGGCATGTTTGTTGATCTGTCTTCTCCTAGAAATGAAAATATTACTCTGAGAATCTTCGAGAAAAGCAGATCTTAGTCTTGAAATCATATGCCGTTCTTGTAGACTTCGTTGTCTCTGCTGTCTAGTCAAAGCCGAACCTTCTTCTAGGATAGATGGAGGGATCACAGGATCAAAAGAAGGAATATCCGCTTGAGCTCTTGACGACTGACCAACTTCAAATGTACTAGAAGGAGCAGTGGTAGTCGGAGCTTGATCAGCAACAGGACTAGAAGTATCAGGAGTAGCTTCAGGAATCTCATCTTATGAAGGAAGGTCTCCTTACAAAGTATTTGCAATTTCTTCATCCTTGGCATCAAGAAAGAAAACATTTTCTTCAGTATTAGATAAAATGATTATATCATCGCAGTCTTCTTCTTTTACTTTGCAAAGCTTCTCAAATCTGATATCATCATCATCTGAATTGATCTCTATGAAGTATGCAAAGAAAGTTCTCATGTCGTTTGCTGCTTCAGAATCATCTAAGTCATTTGACCTTGTTGCAGTGTCTGGATCAACATAAACGACTATCTGCAAGTTATTCTCGATGTTCTGCTCAGAAATATTCAACACATTAGACATAGTAGACAAATCAACACTTTCTATCATATTATTTACAAGATATTCAACACAGCAATAATGATCATTATCAGCATTCATTTCTCTGTCAGCCACCTCTTCTTGAGTTTGATCTTCTCTAACTGAAGAACTCTCCACTCTTTGTCTCTTCGACATCTCCCCCTCATGACCTTGATGATATGGATCATCTTGTTCATGTGTCCGTTTATGAGACAAACCTGCTTCATTTCTGCAACTCTGTTCGTGACGATCAAACTTGTGAGATAAAACAGTTAAAGCTTAAGTCATGAGAGAGATGCCTTCCTTGATTTCAGAAAAAATTGTCCGAGCTTCAGATCTAAAAGAAGTGAACTCCTCGTGCAGCGCAGAGACCATGTAAGGTGTAGTAGTAGAAGCCAGAGTCGGATTCGAATGGAAATTCCGTAATAGAGAGATCAAGTCTTTATGTTGTTGTTCTGGAGGCGACATAGAAAGAAGACGAGCATAAAGCATATCTATCAATTCTGAAATTGGAAGATCTTGAACTGGAATGCTAGAAGATACTAGAGGACGAGTAGATGCAGAAACACCAACTGATTGAGTAAATGGTGGAGGAAGTGGAATGGATACTATCGCAGGAGCCGTAGTAGAAACAGTAGTAGACGGTTCACGGATAACCACCCCAGATGGACGTCTGAACGACAATACTTAAGGGATCGTAGAGTGATCAATTTCAACCATCTTTCCTTTGAAAAGAGCCCTCATCTTCTGAATTTCTTCATTCTTTTGTTCTTCAAACCGTTCGCTCATTTGACTGATGACTTCATTCAAAGTCATAAACTTTTCTGTTGGATCTCGAGCTTGAACGGAAGAATGCTTAACAACTGAAGTAGGTGTAGCTGAAGAAGGAATATCACAGAGAGAAGTGGTTGGACCTTGACTTTGTATCTGAGCTGAGGCATTAGCAAAAGCTAAATCTAATTGGTCAACCTGAATGTTAGCAACTACTGTATTGATAGGTGTAGATTCTTCATCAGACATCACAACCACTGATTCATTCAAGTCTGGTGCTCCAATCTCCCTGTGTAAGACACGAATAACTGGTTGATCATCATCTGCATCATCACCATCATCATCATCATCACCATCAGTACCAACATTATCATCTCTATCTCCATCTCCATCTCCATATCCATCTCCATCATTAGCATCATTAGCAGTAGAAGCAGCATCATCATGGACAATATTAGCAGGTTCAGTGTCAATGGCAGCAAGTATATCACCTATTTGTTGAGCCGCAACATCTGCTTGAACCTCTTGTTCGTCATGAAAAGATTCAGCTTGTACATCATGAGACGGTTCATCTTGGTCAGCATCCAAAGAAAGATAATGTTTTAGACAATATTGAATTATGCTGTCATCAGATGGATCAGCATAATTCACAATGAGCTCATGAGGAATCGGCATGGAGTAGTCGAAATTCTGATTCTGTTTCTGAATGTATGTCATCTCAGTATCCAGAACTTGAGGCCAAGACAAACGACGAGGAATATCTGGATTACTTCGCAGCATACTCCGGACAATAAGCTTCATATATCGAATAAACGGAAGAAACTTTCGCTTTTTATGAGTAAGCTTGTCTTGCACTCTCTCCGAAAGTTCGGTCCAGAAGATGTACGTGTAGTCGACATGCAGGTCATAGACAACTCCATGGAAAAATTAGAGATAATGAAGAATAGCATTGTCCATGCCAGAATGTTTCGATGTAAGGCACCTGTTGAGGACAGAGAATAAAGCATACCAAACTGGAGGCAGGTTTGATTTGTCAAACTAACTTACTCTATTCAAATCACCAAGATAACCCAGATTGCGAATACCCTCTAATACGTCTGATTCAGAAGGAAAGTTGTCATAGGAAGTTCGACCTGGTCGAGAATTAGGCTCAGGAAGCTCCAAAATCAGGCGAAGACGTTTGTAGGATAGAAAAGATTCAAACTAATCAATCTTCAAGTCAAACCGATGAGGACGAACTTGCTCATTTTTAGTTATAGAGTGCCATGCCTGTTGAAGATACACCTCAGGAACATCCGCGCAAGAAGTGAGAGCCGGAGCTAGAGGATGTCCTTTGAGAATGGCTCGAATAACCGGATGAATCTTTATCTTGTCAAAATCAACAAATTAATTGTTTGGCTTGTATGGCAAGATATACATCATAGTCAGGAAAACATCATTCGGTGTTCGGCGTTGAGCAGAAAGGTTCACCCCAACAGAAGGTATAGACGGCATAGGCATCTCGTGAGAAGCACGATCAGATGGATCATCTTGGAGAACATTCTCATCCTAAATCATTGGATCAGTGACGTTTTGAGAAGCCATAAGAATACCTGAGGTGCGAAATCAGAAACTAAGACTAACCCAACAAACAATTTGAACAAATAAGCACTCGATCTGATTAAGAAGAAGATGAACAGTGCAAAGAAAGAAATAGTACAGTAAGAAATAAAAAAAAATAATCGAATAGGCAAACAGAAGAGACAAACTAGAATCAAACACAAAAAGTAAGCATAAAAACATACCTGAATCGATTAACAAGTCTGAAATCAACAAATGAGAGATCAACAAAGAGAGAAAAAACAAGAGTCAGAGATCAAAAACGAGAAATGGAGCGAGAAAAGAAAAAAAATATGATCAGGACAAACATTATTTATACCACAAAAAAATAAGAAGATACTAAAAAAAAATTAACACTTCTAAAAAAAATTAACACTTCTAAAAAAAATATAACACTTCTAAAAAAAATACAACAAATAACACATAAAAAAAAATGAAATGTTACTTGAATAGCCCTTTTACCCCCCCTACACAAATGCACTAAATAAAACAGATCAGATTAGCATTTGTATAGAACAAAATCAGAAATACTTACCTGATGAAATTCTGATCAGCACGTGAAGTACTTTATCAGCTATGTACCTGACCATTTTATTTACTCCCCCTCAAAATCAGAAGACATCAAATTTATTCAAATAGTCTCTCCCCCTTGAAAAATGCACATACCAATTGACAAAGATATGGATACTCAAACATATAAACATCAGTGTAAAAATAAAAATATACTGAATATAAATTTTGAAACAACTAAACATATAAAATTTTAAGCACTAAACAAATTAAATTCTACTCAGTAAAATATCACAGATTTATCAAACAATTGAAATCAAACATGTGTTGTTGGATACAGATACAAGTTTCATTGCATATCAAGTTAAGACATGTTCAGTTTCAAAAACTTCCAGCAGTCTATTCAGTGTGCTCGCATGCGAACTTCGATTAGCTTCAAGAAAATGCAATTCTAAAAATATAATAGAAAACTTTGCATGTACTCACACTTAGCCATCAAGAATTAAGACTTTCAAAATTTTATAGGTTTATTGCAACTCAAACATATCACCAAGTATCATGAGATGTTTTCTCATTGGCATATTTTAGCATTGTGCACATTGGCATCTTAACATGAGTGTGCTCTTTGGCATCTTTTATGCTTGTGCACTTTGGCATCTTTTTAATCAAAAAGTTTGGTAAGTAAAGAACATGCAGTAAACGTAACTTTCTATCTGACCCTATTGCAGGATTTGGATCAGCCGCTCCCAGACCAGTTGGCCTTAGGGGACTAGGTTTCAAGCACCCCTTGGAACTTACTCTCCCAGATCAGAAAGGCTACATCGACACATCCTAAACCCATTCATACTAGCAGAACATGACTTTCGATCTGGTTCTATAAAAGGATTTGGGTTCGATCACTCCCAGACCAATTAACCTTAGGGGACCAGATGACAAGCATCCCACGGAGCTTACTTTCCCAAACCAGAAAGGTCACAGGTACAAACTTTTAAACTTAAAGATTTATGTATTTTATATATATAATTTTCATCTCAATCACTCAGTTTTACATATAAGTGCTTAGCCCATATTTTCATTACGATCCATAATTCATACTTTTTAGGATTTCCAAGCATTGTAAACTATAAATATTCCGAATAACACAACTTTAAAGCAGTATCAAAAGTTTCAAACATGTTGCTAACCTTTCGACTTTTGTAAGAGTTGAAAGTTGAACATATAAAACTTCGATTTAAACAAAGTAACTTGAAAATTTATCCTAAACACACATTTTATTCAAAAGAAAGAAAAATTGTAAATCTTTTACTTTATAGAATAAAAGTTGTAAAGATTTAAACTTTTAAATTCAACATGCCGAGTTTTGAAAGCAAAAAATTAAAACGTTTTTCATCTAAAGCTTTTGTAAAAATATCAGCAAGTTGATATTCAGTTGGAACAAAATATAATTCAATAGTACCTTCTCCCATATGATTCTTTATGAAGTGGTACCTCATATCTATGTGTTTGCTCTTTGTGTGCTGGACCAGATTAACTGAAATCGCGATTGCGGATTTGCTGTCACAACAAATTGGAACAGTTTTGTACAGCATCCCGTAGTCACGAAGTTGTGTCTTCATCCATAGCACTGGAGCGCAACAACTAGCTGCGGCGATGTATTCTGCCTCTGCAGTTGAGATAGAAACACAATTCTTCTTTTTCGACGCCCAACTTATTAGTCTATCACCGAGAAATTGAAGGTGACCTGAAGTGCTTTTCCGATCCAATTGATTTCCACCAAAATCTGCACCAGAGTAAGCAATCAGTTTATAATCAGAACTCTTAGGATACCACAAACCTAAGTATGGAGTTCCTTTGATGTATCGAAAGATTCTCTTGACTGCTAAGAGATGCGATTCCTTTGGCTTTGCATGAAATCTGGCACATAAGCAGATAGAAAACATGATATCCGGCCGACTCGCAGTTAGGTACATTAGTGATCCGATCATTCCTCGATAAGTCTTCACGTCCACAACTTTTTCATCTTGATCGAGTCCAATTTTAGCACCATGAGCCATAGGCATGCCAATTGAAGAAGATTTGGCCATCTTGAATTTCTTCAGGATGTCAAAAACGTACTTCGACTGGTTAATAAAGATTCCATCTAGAAGCTGTTTCACTTGTAAGCCGAGGAAGAAATTAATTTCTCCTATCATGCTCATTTGAAACCTGGAGGTCATAAGATCAGAAAACCAAGTACATAAAGATTTATTATTCGCACCAAATATAATATCATCTACGTATATTTGAACTAAGCAAATATCCAAGTTAGAACGATAAATGAAAAGGGTGGTATCTATGGATCCTGTGGTAAACCCAGATTTAATCAGAAAGGCCGACAACTTATCATACCACGCCCTCGGTGCTTGTTTCAAGCCATACAGTGCTTTATCTAGAAAGTATACGTGATCAGGATGTTCTTTGTCAACAAACCCCTCTGGTTGAGAAACATAAACTTCTTCTTTCAGTTTCCCGTTGAGAAAAGCTGTCTTTACATCCATCTGATACTTGGTGAAATTGCGATAAGTAGCAAAAGCGAGAAACATTCGAATAGCTTCTAATCTTGCAACCGGTGCAAAAGTTTCATCGTAGTCGATTCCTTCTTCTTGTCGATAACCCTTGGCAACCAATCGAGCTTTGTTACGAATGACGATACCATCTTTATCTTTCTTGTTCTTGAATATCCACTTTGTGCCAATTATGCTCTTTCCTTTTGGCCTTGGAACAAGTCTCTAAACTTTTAGCGCGTCAAATTGATTGAGTTCCTCTTGCATCGCTATAATTCAATCCGGATCCTCCAACGCTTCAGATACTTTGGTTGGTTCAATCTTGCTTAGAAAGCAAGTGAATAAACATTCGTTTGGAGTTGCCGTCTTGGAACGAGTAGACACACTTGCTTGAGGATCACCAATAATTTGATGAATAGGATGAGATCTTATCTATTTGGTGGTGTGAGGGAGAGGATCAATAACTTCTTGAACAACTTCTAATTGTTGAGTGAGAGGTTCAGATACGTCTATGTCAGATGAAGATATATAAACTGTTTGAACTGGAGGAGGAGCTAACTCAACAACATCAGAATCAGACTCTGGAATTTTTGGTTCAATATCAGCAGTTTGTTCTTCTTCCTGAACTGATTCTTCTTGAACAGCTTCATCTTGAACAAGTTCTTCTTGAACAGATTCAATATTCACTTGTTCAGGTTCTAATGGCGAAGTTTCTGATTGTGCTGGATCGGGTTCAAAAATATTGTTTTGAGTGACAGGAGATACTGAAATAGCATCATTGCCAGAGATAGATGCAGCGGAATTGGAAGTAGATGCACTAACAGTATCCTGATTCAAAACATTTGAAGCATTTTCAGTATTAAATTTAGGCACATCATCATAAAAATGCTCAAATAGAAAATCAAGATCAGTAAGATTAAGCAAAGAAGAAGATGGATCATGATTTGTCTGTTGTAGTGCAGGTTCTGTACTATTTTGTCCAGAAGCTGAATTCCCTGTAAGTGCGGGTTCTAGACCTGATTGACTAGAAACCAAATCTGCAACTTCGTCAAATTTGACATTTACACTCTCTATCACTTTTCTTGCTGAAGTAAGAAAGACTTTGTAAGTCGTAGAATTAGCAGAATACCCAAGAAAAATACCCTCATCTGCCTTTGGACTAAACTTGTTCAAATTGTCGCGATCATTCAGAACATAACACTTACACCCAAATAATTTGAAATATTTGACATTCGGTTTAATGCCATTCATAAGCTCATATGGTGTTTTGTTGAATCGGCGATGCAGAATTGATCTGTTCTGAGTATGACACGCAGTTGAAACAACTTCTACCCAATGAGACAAAGGAAGACCGGAATAAGCAAGCATTGATCTGGCAGCCTCACAAGCGTTCTATTTCTTCGTTCAACAACCCCATTATGTTGCGGTGTTCGAGCAGCAGAAAATTGTTGTTGAATGCCTTGATCTTTGTAGAATGCTTGAAGAGTACTGTTCTTGAATTCTGTACCATTGTCTGATCTGACAACTTTGACTGTCTTTTGCTTGTTGGTCTGAATCGTTTTGATGAGGTTGATAAGTATGTAGGGAGTTTCATCTTTGGACTTGAGAAACTTAACCCATGTATAGCGTGAATAATCATCAACAACTACCAAAACATATCTTTTCTTTCCGATACTCTTTGTCTTCATCGGTCCACAAAAGTCAACATGTAGAATATCAAGTATGTCTGAAGTGCAAGCCTCAGGTTTTGGCTTATGCGGAACTTTCTTCATCTTTCCCTTCTCACAGTCTTGACAGAGATGGTCTTTCTGAAAACGGAGTACTGGGAGACCTCGAACTGAATCATTCTTGACAAGGTGATCCATGTATTTGAAGTTAAGATGAGCTAGTCGTCGGTGCCAAATCCCGCTTTCATGAACAGAGGCTTTAGATAACAAGCAGATATCTGATGGAATTTTAACCTTGGAAAGATCAATAGTGTATAAATTTGATCTTCTCTTTCCGACAAGTAAATCCCGGCCACTGTCATTCTTTACTGTAACTCGTTTAGATTTGAAGCTGACTTCAAGATCTTTGTCGCAAAATTGCCCGATGTTGAATAGATTGTAGCTCAGACCTTTAACATAGCTAACTCGCTTGACAGTTATATTCCCTTACACAAGATCACCATAGCCTAAAATAGGAGCAGTCTCGCAGTTTCCAAACTTAACACGACCGCAACATTTTTCTTTAAAATTTGAAAGTAATGATTTGTTTCCCGTCATGAGTTTGGAACACCCCGAATCCAGATACCATAATTGACTAAGCTGCACATTCAGAAATTACACAGATTTAGGTACCCATATGCTTTTGGGTCCCTTCTTGTTAGTCCTATGCCTCTTATTTTTCAAAATTCTCTTTTAAGACATAATATGAACACAATCATTATGGAAGAAGAAACATAATCATCTGAATCAGAACTAGAAGAATAATATGAGACATTCTTTGCAATTAGAATCATTTGCTTTATTGAATATTTTGTGTTTTTATTACAAAATGCAAATGTATCCGTTTTACAAAGACGATCTACACATTTATCCTCTATAGCTGCAGATTCATTTTACTTTTGCTTGATCCTCTATATCTGCCTTGATGACTTCTTCAAAGTCCGATATGAAACAATAGAATCAGAAGAATTAGAATTTTCAGAAATAACTGTATCTTGCTTTTTTGACTTCTTTGACCTTCTTTTTTTACGCTTTGGTTTATAATACTGATCATTTAGCATAAAAGAGTCATCAACAATTGAATTGGAAGAAGAAATTTTATCTAAGAAATCAAACTAAGCATTCATCATTGAAGAACCAGCCTGGGAGTCATAAATTTCAGAAAGACACAAGTCAGGAAGAGTTTTGCGCGACCCACTGGTGGCGCATACTGAGTTTTGCGCTACCAACCTCTGGCGCAAATCTTCAGTTTGCTCTACCTGTGGTTGGCGCAAACTTTCACTTGTTTGTACTTTTTAAGTATTTTCCTTAGAATCGATAGAAAATCCAGAATTTATTTTATCTTTAAAACTTGATTTCATGATAAAAAAGAAATAAACTGTTTTCAAAATCAGTTTGAAGATTTTGTTCTTCCATTTTATGTTCAAGATCAATGATTTTACTTTCTAACACTAATGGGGGAATATATCTCTTAGAATCATATGAAACCGGAGATATATTTTCCATAATAGTATTATTAGCATATATATCAAAATAATCATTTGATACTGAAGATTTAATGGAAGAATTGACATTTAAAACATTTTGAGATTTTCTGGATTTCTTTGATTATTCAGGAAAATACTTGGCATTTACACTAGTATAAACAAATGACATTTCCATTTTCTTGTTGTTCATTCTTTTCTGATTTTCGATTTCTAATTCTTGCTTCTTATTCATCCACTCAATTTTAAATTGAGGAGCATATTTTGCAATACTTAGATAATCAAAATTATATAAAGCGGGAGTTTTTGTTATAACATTGTTTAAACAATGTGGATTTTCAAAACCAAGTCCCCATCTTTATTTTATTGCCTCATCACTCATTGGTTTATTCATATATATGGTTTGCTCAGTTTGTTCTCTCTTATATAATTTTCCTTCTAAAACAATTATTTTATCAGAAAACTCTTGATTTAATTTGGTCAATTTAGTCAAAGAATAAAGATTAGTCTTATTGAGCTTTTCTAATTCATCCAATTTCTTTTGAAACTTTTCTTTTGTATCTGTCAAGATAAACTTTTCATCTTTCAATGAAATTTTCAATTTTTCAATCATGACAGATATTTCATGACTAGTTTGCTTTTCAAATAAGAACTTTGAACGTAAGTCATGTAAAGCAGATATTATGACGTTTGTTTGAGAGGAAATGAAATTGTAATCAAACTCAGAAGGTACCTCAGATTCATCAGTTGAAGTGTCCTCATCTTCATCATCACTCTTATCATCCCCAATGAAACACATAACTGTTGTTTCCTCGTTTTTAGCTTCATTGTCGGAATGATCAAGCCAATATTCCTCCTCAGCAAGCAGAATTGTTCCATTTTCTCTCTTTTTTGCCAATTCCAGCTTTTTCCTGTAGAAAGCAGAATCCTTGACAACCTTCACTCGACACTCTTTTACAATATGCCCCGGTTTTCCACAGTTGAAGCAATTCATTGTCTTTTTTTCCTCCTTTTTCGGCTCAACCACTTTAGCAGGTTCATATTTTGGAACGTATGGCTTTGAGGGAGCACCGGGTTCCACTTTCTTTGACCCGGAAGTGAAAGAGGTTGTTAGAACCTGATCTGTGCTGGAATTTCTTCTGATAAGGTTGAGATAGAAGTATCATAGCTTTTTCTAAAGCCTCACCATCATCTTCAGTTGAACCATCATTGGCATTTTCAGATAAAGCTTGTTCTGCCAATTGACTAGCCAGGAGAGCAATCGGATCAACAGTCTTTGGTTTATTTTTATTGTCAATCTTAGCTTTCTTTTCCAGCACCAAATTCTCATCAGCCATTAAGATCTCATATAGTTCCTGAATTGGCATTGTGGAGATACGTACATCATTCCTCATTCTATGACAAGATTTGCTCCATTCTGGTTGAAGAGCATTTAAAAATTTCATATTTGCTTCCAGTTCAGTCTTTGTCACCTTTATCTTGTACAAATCATTGATCATTGCCCAAAATCTGTCAAACACACTTTGCAGACTCTCTCCGTCTTTTGCCTTGAATTCCTCAAAATTGTTCATATATCTTGTTTGACGGAGTTGAGTGGCCACTACTGATCCAAGCATATCTTTTCTAATTAAGTCCACATTAGCATCGGATTCTGCTTGAAACAATAAATTCGATTGTATATTGAATTTGGTAGTGCAAGAATCAGATTAGATTTTGCTTGATTATCAGCTTGATATCTCAAAAGCTCTTCAGCATCATACTCTCTTATAACCTTCTCAACTCTTGTAGTCGGAGTAGTTGTAGTAGCTGGTATTTCTTTCATAAGCCTTTCCATAGGACCTTCAATTAAAGACTTCTTCATATTATCCCCATTTGGTTGTCTCTCTATAAAATTGATGAATCTGTCTTGCCATTGATGAAATTCGTTTTCATTTATCAGAACTGGAGGGTGAGTGTTTGATCCCAAAGACATCATTATGTCGTTCTTGTAAAACTGAGCTTGTAGAGACATCTTGACAGAATCACAAAGTCAGAAAGTTCCAAGTCTGAAATCTGGTAAACTAGCGCAAACTGAAGGTTTGCGTGAGCAATATGTAGCGCAAATGAGATTTGCGTGAGCTGTTGATGACGTAAAACAAACTTTGCGTGAGATGCTGGAGGCGCAAAAGTAACTTTGCACGAGCAGTATATGGTGCAAAATAAGAGTTCCGTGAGATGTAATTTCACACTGAACTGAATTTCTCGTGAACTGAGGATTACGCAAAGTTTACTTTTCGTGAGATATAGGTGGCGCAAAGTTTACTTTGCGCGAAGAGTTGATGAAGAGAACTTGTACACTTTTCTCGGGAGATGTAGAAGACGCAATCTGTACTTTGCGCGATGCAAGGGTGACGCAAAGTTTACTTTGCGTTATGAACCAAAGACGAAAAGTTGATTCTCTCGAAGAAAACCTGAAGAACTCGCACAAATTCCAGATGAACTCGCGCAAAGACCTGAAGAACTGGTGCAAAAGTTAGATCTGGCGCAAAACACAGAATTTCAAGAAATACCTCCTAAAATCAATTACTGAAACGAAATTAAAGAAAGATTCTCACACACACTCGATCGAAAACAGTTTTCTAACACTTTTCAATCAAACAACTCGATCAAAAACCACAGAATTGAACCTTTTTGAATGTAACAGTACGTGAAACACGACTTTTTCAGAAAATTAAAGAATTTCAAAATTGACAATAAAAAACATATTTTCTTGCAAAATGATGTGAATAAAAAATGTTATACAATCAAAACCGAATCCAACGAACCAATCTACAAGTAAAATCGCTCAAAAACCAATTTGAATTTGATGAAAAATCAAAAAACGAGATTTTCTTGAAAAAATCAAGAAAATCAATCAAATTTTCTGATTTAAACACAAATTCAGAAACAAAAACTTGTTTCTCTCAATCCTCTTAGATTTAGATTAGCTCTGATACCAATTGAAAGTCCAAGATCTACCAAATCTTAGAGAGAGAAAGTACAGAAAGAAAGAATGTATGAGCCAAATGTAATATGTATTCAATATGAGTTCCAAAGTTACAAAGTCAAACGTCGTACGATCTCAGACTTGTCGATCCCCATAGCTTTGATCGTGTCGAGGAAGATAATATTAGCAGAACTTCCTCCGTCGACCAGGATTCTCTTCGTCGAGCAATTACCGATTGTGAGTTGTATTATCAGACCGTCGTGATGTTTCCGCCATTGATCAACGACATCCTCCTGATCGAAAGTGATGGGCATGCCTTCTAGTTCCAGCTTATGTTTGGGCCGTGACGTTCGTGGACCAGGGAATTCCTCGGACCCTTGACTAGCATGAAGTGTCGCTACCGAGTAGGTTAATCCGCAGACGTCAGATCCCTTGGTCTCACAGTTTACGACCTTTGTATGTTTAGGCGAAGCCGGTCGTGTGTTCGTTGCCAATAAATTTTGTAAACGACCTTTAGGCATGGGCCAAGCCAATTCTCGTCATAAAGCAATGCAATCGTTCGTCAGATTACCATGATCGTTATGGAAGTCGCACCATTTGGATTTATCTTACTTAACGTCATCTTTCTCACTCTTTGAAGGCCAATTGGCGTTAGTCTGAACATTCTTGAGAGCTTCGACTACGTCCTTGGATGTTCCCTTAAACCTGTAAAAAGAGATATTGGGATGCTGAGGGAATTTGCTTGTTGGAGCAGTTTTCTTCTTATCAAATCTCACGTTTGAGACTTGTTTAGATGTCTCGACATGAACGGTCAATCTTGCCTTGAAGTCCGGCTACTTGACGCTCAATGTTTTTTTGTCACTAGAGTGCTTGCGACGAAAAGCCGCGTCATCCTCGACCCGCATATAGGCTAGCGTTCGAGCTCGTTTTTCTTCAAAGTTTTCTGGTGGATATTTCGTAAAGTCCATGTCGAGATCAGAACTATCGTCGAGACCCCACTTATAAACCTCGATTGCAGTTTGAACATCACAGTTCCGCACACTGATCATCTCAGAATTAAAGCGATTGAAATAGCTCTGAACTGATTCGCCTGTCTTCTGAGTAATATAATAGAGATCACTGGTTTGCTTTTCCATCTTGCAGCTATTGGTGAACTGCTGGAAGAATTAGTTCACTAACTCTGCAAAACTGCCGATGGACTTGGGTCGCAAATTGATCAACCATTGTAGAGCAACTTCGGTGAGGGTCGCACCAAAACTCTTATACATGCAGACTTCCTGATACTGATGAGTTATTGATACAGTCCACATCAGTTGCTTGTATTGTGAGATGTACTCCGTTGGATCGCTGATTCTCGAATATTTCGGAGTGAATGTCGGGATGTTGTATTTCTTTGGTACATCGACCAGGGCGATTTCGTCAACAAAAGGGGACGCTTGGAACCCGGTCCTTGGCTCGACGTCTACTGGTATAGTAGTTCCGGGTAGCTTTGCAAGTAGAGACATCATCTTTTCATTCTGCTCTTCCAATTGCTTCAGACGTCGTGCAACAGTGTTAGTGCACAAATATGTTAGATCTATGATCATGAAGTTTGAAAGTCAAAGTTCAAGTCAAAGCCTCATAAAGCAAAGTCAAAGTCAAAAGTTCAAAAGGAAAAGTCAAAGTGTTTAGTTTTGTCTTTGTAATTGATAGGGGTATAAATAGTTTCTTTTATGTTAGTAGACTCATATGACTAAAAGAGAGCATAATTGTAGTGAGAGAAATATTGAGAGTTGGAGAGCATATTTGTATTGGTTGATTAGAGAAATACATATGTCTTCTTGATAGAATTTCTTGTTTATCTTGATTAATTACACATCATTGGGACACACACAATTGGTATCAGAGCATGCACAAAATCAGAATCATGATCATAATCTGATTTTTTTGGTCGAATTTATCAAGAATTTAGTGGTGATTTCAGTTAGAAATTGATATCATTGTACTCATTTTTGTATCTAGAACACAATTGTTTTGTATTGTTCAGCATTATTCACAACTGTTTTGTGAGAATTTGGATTTTTGTTTGAATTTTGGTCTGTATTGTAAACATATTGTGTCAAGATCAAAATTTTAATTTTTGGTGTTTTTGATAGAAATTAATTGTTTGTAACCTGTTCGAATTGTGCTCAAGGATGATCTTGTGAAGTTTCAGAATCAAATTCGAAGATTTGGATAGGTTTGAGACTGGAAAAGTCATTTTTTGTTCGAAGTGATCAAGAACACACAAGATCTGAAGAACACGCAAGATTCTTGGTGAAGAACACGCAGAAGGCTAGAACGTGTAGAGGGTGAAGATCGCACAGAGAACTATCTGCGCCAAGTGACTGTTTGCGACAAGTGTTTTCTCAAAAAAATTTCTAAGTATAGAACGTGCAGACGCATTGCGCGAAGTAAAAGTTTGAAATTTTTTTCTAAGTATAGAACGCGCAGAATGTTTGTGACAATTTGATCCTCAGAACGCGCAAGCCTCAGCCTGCGTCAAGTAAGAATCCGCACACCACACCTGCGCGAATCTAGAACATGCGGACCAAAGCCTGTGACAACTCACAACACGCAAGCTTCAACCTGCGCGAAGTGAGAACACACAGACAACGGCTTGCGCGAACCTCAGAACACGTAGACCAAAGCTTGCGCGAACTAAGAACGCGCAGATCCCTTTCTGCGACAAGTAGTGTGAACAGTGTTTTGCGACAAGTAGGGGAACATATTTCTGATTGTGATTAATCGTTTTTTTTTTTCTTCTGTTTTTGTGTTTAAAGATCAGTGAAAAGTTCAAGATGACTTCTAGAGATGCTCTTGCTATTGGAACCGATGTCAAGTGGAAAGACAGATTCCTAGACTTCATAGACAGAAATGAACTTGGTGATTACATCAGGTTATCTTTGAAAGAAGGAGTGATGAAACCTCCAAAAAAGATTCATTCTATAGAAGCTAATGGTGAGGAGGTAGTGAACAAATAATATCCAATGGATGTAGAGGAATATTTTGATTGACTGAAAAAGAGACACAAAGCTGACAGACTAGCCAGATCTTTTCTACTTCACGGTATTATCAATGATATCTATGTGAAGATAGATAGCTACAATGCTACAGGAAAAGAAATGTGGGAT
The DNA here is from genome assembly GCA_954870635.1 of Arctium minus. NCBI lineage: Eukaryota > Viridiplantae > Streptophyta > Magnoliopsida > Asterales > Asteraceae > Arctium > Arctium minus. Next base: position 42,763,579 of record OX941089.1, on the reverse strand, counting down.
CAACTGGAGAAGATGATGTTAGGATCAAAGGTAGGCAATCAGTTGAAAGTTTCAAACTGTCTTAACAACTATGAAGAGTTTAAAGCAAAAGAAGGTGAAAGTCTTGAGGCTACTTAGGACAGATTTGTTACACTTCTAAATGAGCTTAGCAAAAACAAAGTAAAGAAGTCTCAAATTAAACTGAATGTGAAGTTTCTGAGTATATTACAGCCTGAGAGGAAAAGATTTACTCGTCAAATGAAGCAGATGAAAGATCTCAATGAGATTCCTTTACATGAAGTGTATGAGACTCTAAGACAAAATGAGGAAGAGGTAGAGGATATTAGAGATGAAAAGAAGAAAGATGAGAAACTGATAGCTGATCCAGTTGGCTTAGTGGTTAAAACAAAGGAGAAAAGATCAGCGAGTCTGAAGAAGAAGAAGGTGATGGTGTGTGAATCAGATGAAGAGATTAGTGATGATTCTGATTCTGATGACGGAGAGAATCTAAAGCAAGCAATGCTACTGTTGACCAAGGCTTTCCAGAAAATGTTTTAAAAGAAGCCAGGATCAAACAGTCAACGGTATTCATTAGGATCAATGAATTTTGAGCACAAAGAGAGAGTGGAAGGTATAAGGTTTGAGGAAAGGATGCCTGAAGCAAAGAAGTATGTGAACAATTATGAGGAGAAAAAAGAGGTTGAACCAGTCAAGTGTTATAAATGTGGCAAAGTAGGCCATTTTGCTAAAGATTGCTAGAAGCCAAAAGTTCGCAATTCTGAGTACTACAAGAACAAGATGCTTCTGGCTAAGCAGAAAGAAGCTGGCAAAGCATTAATGGCTGAAGATGACTTTTGGCTGGATCACTTTGAGCCTGAAAGTGACAAGGAAGAAACTGCTCATATGTGCTTCATGGGTCAGAATGTAACTGAAGAAGTTTCTGATGAGGAGGATACTAAAGAGGTATGTGATATGTTTGAATCTGATTTCTTATCTCAAATGCAATCCATGATGATTGAACTTCAGGATTTGCAGTCTAACACGAAAAAGGTATCATTGAAAAGAAAAACCAATCAATATTGAAACTCAACAATGATATTGCTAAGAAGAATGTATTGATTGATAATTTACATAAAAATATTGATACCAGTGCTAGAGAAAAGACTGTAATCCATAATCAATTGTCTGAAACATCCTCAAAATTCAAATTGTGTGAACTTGCGATCAAAGAGGTTGCTAAAAGTGCTTATCTTTAAAGAAAGAAAACAAGTCTTTGGTTGAAAAAGTGAGTGTTTTGGAAGAAAAACTTTATACTAGAGGTCAAACTGAACAAACCATTCATCTTAATAAACCAAAAGAGAGTAGTGAATGTTAGGGTATTGGTTACGATAACCCACATTATTTGAAAAAGGGTATTTCTAAAGTGCCTGCATTATATGATTTTGAATTTCTAAAATTGGCACCTAAATATCCTGAACTCAGAGTTAAATGGACAAAATCATCAGATGAGGAAGAAGCTAAGGAAGATGAGAAAAGGAAAAATAAAACTAAAATGAAACTTCCATTTCGTTATGAGAAGTTGAATTCTAGTTACAGTTCTAAACAGTCAAAATTTCTTTCTAACGATTATTTTCAAACCTATTCTACAGAGCAAATGGAGGCAAAACCGATTGAAGGCAAAATTTATGTTCCTCCACTCATTTTAGAAAGTAAAATTTCTGAACTTGAGAACACACTTGAAGAAGAGAGAATTTTGAATGGACTAGAACAAATGGTATTTTCAACTGTTTTTGTAAACACTGATTTCTCAAATTCTTCCAAAGTTTCTAAGTCAAATGATGTTAATGTTCTGTTTGATGAAGAATTTAATTTTCTAAACTTTGATGGTTGTTTTGATGAATGTGTTGATCAATTTGATTTTAATAGAACTGCAACTCATAAACATGGACCCAAATACCAGTGGGTACCTATTAATCCCAGCTTTTAATCAAGTTCTTATCTAAATTCAATGACAAACAAGATATATCAATCTACCTGTTTCAATTAACCACAAGATTCAATTACAAAATATTTGAATCACTTTCTCTCTCTAATCACAGTTTTCGTAAACTCTCTCTATAACTCTCTGTGAATACAATCTCAGTTCTTGATGTTACAAGTATATTCCACCACACCTACTAGTCATCTATCTATTAAAGAAAAATAAAAAACACACGCTTACAAGCTTACAAACACAAGACTTTGACTTAGAGTTTATTACATTTGACTTTGACTTTGCTTGAGAGTTGACCTTTGAGCTTTGACTTTCAGTTTCAGAAATTATGATCTTGCATCCAACAAATTTGTGCACTAACAATCTCTCTCTTTGGATCAAGATCATCTCTAAAAATATTTTGCAATTCAATCTTCTCTTTTTAAGCTCTATTTGTACAATCTCCCCTTTGATCAACTTTATCTTATCCAAAGTCTGTCTTCAAAAGTAATAGCATTCTCCCCCAAAGATAGTATAAACCTCTTTCAGACACTTGGAAATAAATTATCTTCATAATTCGGCTTGGTTTGCTTTAGCAGATTATCTTCAAAGAAAACTTCTGGAAAATCAGTTTTCTTTCAGAATCCTTTGAACTTTCGCTTTCAGCTTTCAACAATCTTCAACAAACTTTCTTCAAATATACATAAAATTCTCCTATAAGCTCCAAACTTTCTTTATCAAAACTTATTTCTTGATATTGTCTCCCCCTTTTTGATGAAGAAAGCATGAAATCATCAAAACTTTGCAATAAATGTCTTTGAAAATTTGAACTGGCCATTGATCTTTGAACACAAGAGCCTCAGATTCGCCATCGAACCAAAATATATTTATCCGAATATTTGCAAATTCAGACAAATTAGGAGTGTGACACCTGAATCAACAAATGAATCAGTTATAATGCCTGTCAGTAACATGAAGTCACTGTGTGTAACAAATACACATTGGAAAGGAGCTTTTTGATGTTCACTCCCCCAGGGATTCCATTCAATCATCGAAACACCACAAAGATATTTCTATGAACGTTATGACAAGAAAACATATTCCTTGTGTGTTCGTGCAAGTGTTTGAAAGAATTAAGCACAAGATGATTTCTTTGTAAGACTCAAAATTGTGTAAACCATTGAGACAACAATAGTTAAACATAGACTCTATTTTCCATTATCGAAGTGCGAAGGTGGGGCAGACTTCCTTCTTTTTCAATATCCAGATTTTCCAAATGAAAATCAGATAGCATATGTGTTACGTCCCCTTGAAATATGAAACATTTTCTTGTTGAGAAGAAAAAGAGTAGCTGGTGGGGTTTTAATCAAGAGTTGGCATGGGCTAGTTGCCTTTTTCAACAATGTTCACGAAGAATTGTGAAACACTAATAATGTGGCTGCCCGACTCAGAAAAAGTTGGTGCAGAGTTTGATATTCTTTTACTCTGTTCCCATACCCTCTTTCTTTTTAATCATTAAGCTCACATCTAACCACTATCTCTTTTTCATTTTACCTCTTCACTCAACCCACACTCAGTGTTTTACTCCTCACACAATCGATCACTCAAGGATTAACTTCTTGGGTAGGAAACACTGGTTATCGTGAATCCATATAAGTTCTATTAAGTCCTCACAAAAGGAACCCATGTTGTCCTAAAAGGAGATGTTGTTCAAATGGTTTAACTTTATCAGTTAAAGCATAGAAGATACAAGTTGGATAAATGTATGCTCATAGATATAATCATGAAGATTTGAGCATTTTACATTGAAGAATTTACAAACAAGATAATTGAATGAATGAAATGAATACAAGAAACTTGTTTGAAAATCTGACATTGTATAATAAAGATCAGAATCAAAATGATTTATCAATTAAGGCTTGAGGTCAGCAAAAATTGGAATTTGTCTATACGAACCAAAATATAGACATTCTTTAAAAAACGTTTCAAAATGAAATCAAAGCTCAAAATTCATTGAAGTTCAATCGGGGTGTCTTAACATCTAAAATTTGTTTCAATTTAGAGACATGGTAAGAACATATTTAACAAAATATCAAACCGGTGTGTGTGAATACTTGACATTATATGGAAAAGATAATACACGAGTATTTATCTTTAGAAACACACGGTTTATTGACATTTAAGTACAAATAAAAATGAAAACATTTAAAATCACACTTCTATATTTATGAAATCGTTTAAGAATCAGAAGTGGTTTGAACATTTAAGAACATGTTTTCATATCTGAAAGTTGTCCGTCTTTCAGATATGTATGAGATTAAGATTAGAAATAAACCTTTTTGCTCAGTCTTAAATCTCATGAAATCAGCTCTAAGTCATAACAAATATGATCGTTTAAGCTTCCTCTCAATCTGCAAACAGTCACAAAGTCATCAAAGTACAAAGTTTTATTCACAAAATTTATTAAAAAATAAAATGACATAAAGTAGTAAAACTATGAATGTATGAGTTCTGATCAGATCTAATCAGAAATCATATACCATACTCCTTTACTCTTATACTTCCCCTGCAGATATGCATCAGAAAATTTATCAGTAAGAAACATATGCAGAATTTTTAAACTCCCCCCTCAATAGGATGTAGATCATCTTTTCATCTTTTCTCACTTCCCCTGAAATCATGAACATACCTTAAAGTGCATATATCTTTCAGATTAAAATAAATAAATGAAGAAAAATAACAATAACGAAAACTTTAGTAGGTAATCACAGATTATGTCTTGAGATTTAGCATACCAAGTTTCGAGACAAGAAAATTGAATCTCTTTTCGTCAAGAGGCTTGGTAAACAAATCAGCAAGCTGATAATCAGTGTTTACAAAATAAAGTTCTATTGCACCTTTTACAAAATTATCTTTAATAAAATGATACCGTACGTCTATGTGTTTGGTCTTTGTATGTTGTACATGATTCGCGGATATTGAAATGGCACTCTTAGAATCACAGTATATCGGAATCTTGTCAAATTTGAAGCCATAATCTCGCAGTTGTGTTCTCATCCACAAGACTTGAGAGCAGCATCTTACAGTAGCAACATACTCTGCCTCAGCCGTTGATATGGAAACACACAGTTGTTTCTTTGATGCCCAACTTACAAGTTTATCTCCAAGAAACTGTATATGACCCGATGTACTCTTCCTGTCCAACAAACAGCCTGCATGATCTGCATCTGAGTAAGCTGTTAGTTCGAAACTAGTATCTTTAGGATACCACAGACTAAGATCTGCAGTGCCCTTTAGAAATCTAAAAATGCGCTTAACTGCAGACATATGGGATTATTTTGGATTAGCCTGATATCTTGCACATAGGCATGTAGAGAACATAATATCTGGCCTACTTGAAGCTAAATACATCAAAGAACCGATCATCCCTCTATAGGTTCTAACATCGACAACTTTTCTCGAAGGATCCATGCCGATGTTAGTTCCCGGTGCCATTAGGGTTCCAATTGTTGTACAATTTTCCATTTTGAATTTTCTATGAATATCAAAAATGTACTTAGCTTGATTTATCAAAATCCCCTTTGAAAATTGCTTGACTTGTAATCCGAGAAAGAAATTCATCTCTCCCATCATACTCATCTGAAAACGTGACACCATAAGGTTTGAAAAATTCTTAAAGTATTTAGGATTTGTAGAGCCAAATATAGTATCATCTACATATATTTGAATAAGAATGATATCGGCTTTTTTCCTTTTTAATAAACAAAGTAGTATCGATTTTACCTTTCGTGAAGCCAGACCTGACTAGAAATTTGGATAAAACTTCGTATCAGGCTCGAGGCGCTTGTTTTAGACCGTAAAGTGCTCTGTCAAGAATATAGACGTGATTTGGTTTCTCTTGATTGACAAAGCCTTCAGGCTGTGAAACGTAGACTTCCTCCTTAAGAATGTCGTTGAGAAAGGCAGTCTTCACGTCCATCTGGTAGACGGTGAAGTTTTTATGAGCGGCGTAAGCAAGGAACATCCTTATTGCTTCAATACGTGCTACTGGAGCGTAAGTCTCGTCGTAATCAATTTCTTCCTCTTGCCGGTATCCCTTAGCCACAAGTCTTTCTTTATTTCTCAGAACGATACCATCTTCGTATTATAGTTTTTCTTCCTATTATAGTTTTTCCTTCTGGTTTTGGCACAAGTCTCCAGACCTTTAAAGCTTCGAACTGTAATAGTCCCTGTTCTAGTTTCTAATTACAATCAATTTACAACAAACAAGATTGATTCACAATTACCTATTTATTTCAATCCAAATTCTCAAACGATTACAACTTTCTCTCACTAGATTTCTTTCTCTCTCTACAAATCTCTCTCTGGATACGTTCTCAAAATCTCAATTAGACATCTATCTATTAACAAGAAAAACAAACTATTTATACCTACAACTAAAATACAAGGAAATACAAAAACAATACAAAGACTTTGACTTTGACATTTTATTACAAAGACTTTGACTTTTAATGAGAGTTGACTTTCTCAACTTTGACTTCTTGTACTTTGACCTTCAGTCTTCATGATCTTGTATCCAAAAAATTTATGCTGTAACAATCTCCCCCTTTGGATTCAAGATCATTACTAAAAGATTTAGCAATTCGATCTTCTCTCTTTAAGCTCAATTGAAATAACTCCCCCTTTGATCAACCTTTATCTTCTCTTGTAATCTCCCCTTTGATACAAACATGATTTACAATCTCTCCCTTAACACTATGAAATTCCTCTTTGATAAGTCTCAGAAAAATTCTCTCCCAAAGATGGTAGAAACAATCTTCAATAATCTCTTCAGAACTATCACAATACTCTTTCAAACTTCAGAAATAAATTATCTTCAGATTTAGCACGACCTGCTTTAGCCAATAATCTTCAAAGAAAATTTCCTTAAAATCAGCACATCTTCAGAAATTCTTTGATCTTCTTCAAATCTTTACTTTGAAATTTTGACTTGGACATTTCGTTAAATCATCTCCCCCTTTTTGATGAATAGAGCATCTGGTTCATCAAAACTTTGTCAAGAAATGTCACTGAAATTCTATTTGACCACTGATCTTTCAAACTGAGCCTCTGATTCGTTGCCAATTCGAACAATGTATTCATCTAGATCTTTGCAAACCTAGAAAAAATAAGAATGTAACACCTGAATCAACAAATGAATCAGTTAAAATGCCTGTCATTAACACAAAGTCACTATGTGTAACGAATACACATTGTAAAGGAGCTTTTGTTATGTTCACTCCCCCAGGGCTTCCATCCAATCATCGAAACACCACAAAGGCAATTTCTATGAACGTTATGACACAGAAACAAATTCCTTGTGTGTTCGTGCAAGTGTAGAAAGAATTAAGTACATGATGATTGCTTTTAATAAGGCTCAATATTGTGTAAACCACTGAGACAACAGTAGATAAACATAGACTCATTGTACATGATTGAAGTGCGAAGGTAGGGCAGACTTCCTTGTTTTTCAATATCCAGATTTTCCAAATGAAAATAAGATAGATTATGTGTTGCGTCCCCTTAAAAAATATGAAACATTTTCTTTTTGAGAAAAAAATGAGTGGTTGGTTGGGTTTAAGCAAGAGTTGGCATGGGCTAAGTACCTATTTCAATAACGTTCACGAAGAATTGTGAAACATTAGTAATGTGGTTGCCCGGCTCAGAAAGTAGTTGGTACAGAGTTTGATATTCTTTTACCCTGATCTCACACCCTCTTTCTTTTAATCATTTAAGCTCACATCTAACCAAATTTTTTTTTACATTTTACCTCAACACACATCCCACGCTCATTTCTTTTAGACTCCTCACACTCAATCACTATGGATTAACTTCTTGGGTAGGAAACACTGGTAATTGTGAATCCATAGAAGTTCATTTAAGTCCTAGCACAAAGAACCGTGTATTGTCCTATAAAGCATATGTTGCTCAAAAATGGTTTAACTTGAACAATTAATGCTCAAATACAAGTCAGACGATTTTATGCTCAGAATATAATCATGAAGATATGAGCATTTTGAAACATGGAAGTATTTTCAAACAAGTAAATTGAATGAATGTATATGAATGCAAAAAACTTGTTTGAAAATCTGACATTGTATGAAAAATGATCAGAAATGAAATGATATAGCAATTTAAGGCTTATGGTCAAGAATAAAGGATATTATCTATATGAATCAAAATACAGACATTCTTGAATGAAATGCTTCGAAATGAAATAACGCTCAAAATTCTTTGAAGTACAAGCGGGGTGTCTTACCATCGAAAAATATGTTTCAAATTTGAGACATGGTAAGAAAATTTTGAACAAAAAGTCAAACCGATGTGTGTGAATACTTGAAAGTATATAGAAAAGACAATACACAAGTATTTATCTTTGGAAACACACGATTTGTAATCAAGTAAGCACAAATAAATTTTGAAAAACATTTTAAAATCACACTTCCGATTCATGAAATCTTTTTAAGAATCGGGAAGTGGTTTGAACATTTAAGAACATGTTTTCTATGATTGAAAGGTGTCCTTCTTTCAACCATATATGAGATTAAGATAAGAAATTAACCTTTTTCGCTTCGTCTTAAATCTCATGAAGTCAGCTGAAGTCATAAAAATGTGATCTTGAAAGCTTCTCTCATTCTGCACAAGTCTCAAAGTCATGTCAAAACAACTTTATTCACAAAAACTTATTCAAATGTAAAAGACATAAAGCAGTAAAACAATTAAAGTACGAGTTCTGATTTGAAATAATCAGAAGTCATTATTCTTTACTCCCCCTGAAAATATGCATCTGAAATTTGTCATTAAAAGGCACATGATAGAGATCTACAACTCCTCCTGAAGTGTAGTTCGTCATATCTTCCGAAAACAAATTTCCAGAAAAACTTATGTACTCCCCCTTGAAGGTTGATTTCCTCATTTGAGTATCTGAGTACAATCTCTTATCAGCCCGGGAGTAGCATCTCTTTTTCATCATTGAAGTATGAGTCCTAAACTGTTATGTTTAGAAGTCAAACTTCGTTGAAGTACGGGTTCTAAGCTGATTTACATAGAAGCCTTGGTTCTTACTCCCCCTTGACAATAGGTGCCTGCAACACAGAATCAGTTTTTGGTTTTGGTACCCACTAGTATTTGGGTCCATGAATGTTAGTTGCAGTTCTTATGGGAGTAACTGAATAAGAACCATACCAGAAATGATCACTTGTTTTATGAACATGATCATGTGTACGGCAATAAGAACAATAGTATTTCTTACCTGATAACCTGATTAATTGATCTTTCATGTATATATGATCAGTTTTACCTTTACGAGCTTTGATCTTCTTTGCTTTTGTCTCATGTACACATGATTTCTTTCCTTTCAGCTCATTATTCTTCTCGTCTTTCTTTTCATCTTCAACTGGTTTTTTCTTCCAGACTAGCTTTTCTTCTCCATATCTCCTGCTTCTTCTTCTTCTTTGTGTACCCGAACCATCTACATTTCGATCATAGAAAAGGTTAGTACTACGACTTTGATTAGAAGATTTAACTGACCTCTTTCAAGAAACAAGTTTCTGATCTGAGCTTGCAGCTGTCATGAATGAGCATTCAGAGTCTGCTGAATCATCTCGGGGTATATGGATTTGTGACTCTGGAGTCGTGTGCTCAGTCACCACCCACCATCTTAGAAATAATTTCCTCAAGCTCTTTAATCTTTGAAGAATAACTGTCTCTTTCTTTGACAAGCAGGTCAATCTTCTTCTCGAATTCAAACTTCGCTTTCTTCTCTTTCAGCACACTTGTAGATAGCTCAGATAGCTTATCAGTAAGATTCTTTATTTCTGTCTCAAACATGCTTCTTTCTTCTTCAAGTCCCTTCTCAGCATTGTTTCTCTGGCCGGATATTTCTTTGAAAAATCCCACATTCTTTTGTTAAATGGCCTTCTTCTCTTTGGCAAACTTTTCTCTTTCCAAGATTATTACTTTTTCAAAATCAGTAACTTGCTGAGAAAGCTTTATACACTTAAGCTCAAGAGTCTTCTTTTCTTCAATACTCTTCTTGGGAAGTTCTGAAAACTTCTTTTCAAACGCATCTTTGTCCGTAGCCATTTTTATCTCCAAATCTGATATTTTCTTCTGAAGCTGAGTGTTCTCAGTTCTCAGACTCTGATCCTTGTCTTCAATGATTTCATCATTAATTTCAGACGAGGAATGATCTGGAAGTGGTGCATTGAAGTCAAACATATCAATTTCCTTAACACACCCATTATCAGAATTAAGAAAATCATTTTCAGACTCAAATAAATCATCAAAATCATCATTTGAAGTTTGAGGTTCTTTAGAAGATGAAGAACACACTTTAGATTTAAAATGAAAATTTGTGTTCTTTAACACTGTAGAAAATACATCTTGTTTTATGCCAACCAAAATTATTTCTTCAGATAAAACATTCTCAACCTCAACTATTTTGCTTTCTAAAATGAGTGGTGGAACATAAATTTTTGCAGTTGCAGATTTTGCCTCCATCTCAGTAACAGAATAGCTAACAAAATAGTCATCTGAAAGAACTTTTGGTGTGTCAGAATGGTAACTATCATTTAGCTTTTCATAGAAGAATGGTAATTGCGTTTTCTTTAAATTCATTCTTTTCTCATCTTCTTTGTCCTCAACTTCTTTTGATGCTTTAGTAATAAATTTGGGTTTCAAATGAGGATAATCATCAGCCGCATATATATAATTTTCATTATATAGACCTGGCTGTTTTCTGATAGCTTTTTCTAAGTAATGAGGATTATCATAACCTAATCCCCGTTTCTCTTTAACATCAGCCTCTTCAATGGGTACATTTAGAAAAATGGTATGATCTGTTTGACCAAACACATTAAGTTTAGCTTCCAAATTATTTGCCTTTTTCGTTAGGCTCTCGTTCTCAACCTGCAATTTATTAATAGTTAGTATAGATTTCTTCTTTTCTAAATCATACTTTGAAAGTTTATATTCAACATCAAAAATCTTCTTTTCAAAACAATCCTTTTCATGTTTAAAATCTGAAGCAGATTTACGTAGAGAATCAATCAGATCTTTGTTTTCAATAACAGACTTATTAAGCTCAAAGATCTTTTCATTTCTTCGAGCAACTCTGTCTTTTTCTTTTATCAATTTATCTTGAAGGTCTTCAACTTTAACCATCATAGCTTCCATTGTTGTCATGAAATCATTTACAGTGAAATCCTTTACCTCTTCAGCTGAAAAACACATCTTGAATATTTGTTAACAAAAAGAAACTTGAAATTGGTCGTTAGTACAAATATGAAATCACAAGAATAGAAATAATTCGAAAAAAAAAATTTGAATTTTCTTTTTGACTAAGTCCTTAAACTCGCAGAACACTATTCACAAAGAAACACGCTAACTGAAGTTCGCGCAAATCTTGAAACGCGCTAGACAAAGGTTGTGCGAAACACAAACTCGTAGGACGAAGGTAGCGCGAACTATCAAACTCGCAAGAGTTTGCGCATTCCAACACAGACAATATTTCGAGAAATTCAAATTTGCACGTTGACTTGCGCGTTTTCTTAAACTCGCAGAATGAACAAACTCGCAGATCCCTGTTTCGAATAAACTCGCAAGCTTACACTTGCGCGTTTGTAGAACTCGCTGATGACTGCGTGCGCATTTTAGTACTTAGAAAAAATTCCCAATCTTCAAACTCCCAGACTTCGATCTGCGCGTTTCTTAGAACTCGCAGATAACGCCTTGCGCGTTTTATGAACTCGCTAATAACGCCTTGCGCGTTTGAGACCAAAATCTTCAACTTGCACGTTCTTGCGAAGAACTTGCGCGTTTGTGAAGAACTTGCGCGTTTCACAAATCTTGCGCGTTCTTGGAGTTTTCGAATAAAAACTCAAACTATCACACTAAAATCCATTGAAATCTTCGAATTTGATCTCGAAACTTTGTCAATTTGCTCGATTTCAATACTCTCACTGGTTACAATACTTGAATTACAACAACAAACACAAAATTCTACAAATTGATCTGAATACAGTGCGTATGTACTCGTGATATAAAACTCAACAAAATCCAAAAATTACAACTCTATTACAGTGCAATTCTGAAATTAAACCATACAAAATCGATCGAAAACACTAATCACACAAAACCTGATCGATTACAACTTCTAAATCGCACTAGAACTCAGAAATTGATTCTCGGTTCAAGAACACGGTGTCTAACCAAGTCTTGATCTGATTTCAAAGTTGGATCTGCTCTGATACCAATTGATAGTCCTTGTTCTAGTTTCTAATTACAATCAATTCACAACAAACAAGATTGATTCACAATTACCTGTTATTTCAATCCAAATTCTCAAACGATTACAACTTTCTCTCACTAGATTTCTCTCTCTCTCTACAAATCTCTCTCTGGATACGTTCTCAAAATCTCAATTAGACATCTATCTATTAACAAGAAAAACAAACTATTTATTCCTACAACTAAAATACAAGGAAATACAAAAACAATACAAAGACTTTAACTTTGACATTTTATTACAAAGTCTTTGACTTTCTCAACTTTGACTTCTTGTACTTTGACCTTCAGTCTTCATGATCTTGTATCCAACAGATTTATGCTCTAAAAAACTGGTTCAACTCCTCTTGCATTGCAGTCACCCAATCCGGGTCAGCTAGAGCTTCAGATACTCGAGTAGGCTCTATCATGCTCAGAAAAGAGTCATGCATACACATGTTTAATGTATCAGACCTAGTTTGCACCGGTTTCGTTGGATCTCCAATGATCTGGCTTATCGGGTGCTCTTTGGTCCACCGATGTTCATGAGGTAGTGGATTCGATGTAGATTGATCATGATTATCATCTAGATATCCACTATTAGTTTCACCATGTTGCTCAGGAATTGATGGGGGTACAATTGAAGTTTCTTGTGCAGAATTTTTAGTTGGAACAACAGTTTCTGACTGTTGATTTGTCATTACAGTACAACCAACTGATGCAACAACTTCTGTCTCATCGTTAATGTTCACAACTTCAACTGTTGGAGTAGGTGTTTGAACTGGAATTTTTTGCTGAACTGGGGAATTAGATTCAATTGATAACACTAAAATGGTTGGATTATCATGCGTTGAATCGTCGATCCTCTCAACCACAACAGTTTTAGTCACTTTAGATCTAAGAAATTCATCGTAGAACAGTTCAAATAACAAATCTAAATCAGATAAATGAGAATTTGACGATGATGCTTCATCTTATTTCTTCTCAGTAGATACAGGTTCTAGACTAATCTGCCCAGAAACTAATACTCCAGTAATTACGGGTTCTGAACTGCTTTGTTCAGAACATCAAATGTTACATTTACGCTCTCAATCATAGTCTTTGACTTCTTCAGGTAAACTCTGTAAGCTGTAGACGTTTGAGAATATCCAATGAAGATGCCTTCATCAGCCTTCGGTCCGAACTTGTTCAAGCTTTCTCTGTCATTTAAAACGAAACACATGCATCCAAAAACATGGAAGTGTTTAATACTAGGTGTACGATTATTAATTAAAGCATATGGAGTTTTACAGAACCGGCGATGTATTATGGATAGATTTTACGTGTAGCAAGCAGTCGAAACAGCTTCGACCCAAAGAAACAAAGGTAGATCAGATTGATGTACGAGCGACCTCGACTAGCGTTCGATTTCGTCTTTCTACGACTCCATTCTGTTCTTGCGTTCTGGCAGCAGAGAATTGATGTGTTATCCCGACCGATTCGAGATAATCTTCCACAGTTTTATTCTTAAACTCTGTGTCGTTGTCCATTCTAAGAAGGTTGACTTGCTTTTGCAAATTCACTTAGGTTGTCTTTAGAAAAGAGATAATGACTTCGGGCGTCTCATCTTTTGATCTCAGAAATTTAACCCATATGTATCGCGAATAATCGTCCACAATAACTAGAACATATTTCTTGCCGTTTATGCTCTGCGTGCGCATAGGACCACATAGATCCATATGCAGCAACTTCAATAAATAACTTGTACTCGATTCAGGTTTCGGCTTGTGAGCGACTCTCTTCATGTTACCTTTCTCGCACGCTGCACAAAGATGTTATTTGACAAATTTCAGCTCAGGAAGTCCTTTTTCCAATTTGCCCGTTACCAGTTTGTTGATGTAACGAAAATTCAGGTGAGAAAGCCTTCGGTGCCATAACCAACTTTGTTGCAGCGAGACTTTTGATAGTCGACAAACCTCATTGTCAGTCTGGACTTTTTACAAATTTATCGTGTAGAGGTTAGACTTTCTCGTGCCGACCAAGAGTTCCTTACCATCTTCAGTACGAACAGAACATCTCTTGGCCTTGAAATTTACCTCTAGATCTTTGTCGCAGAACTGACCAATGCTGAAAACTTATGCCCTAATCCTTTAACATAGCTCACCTTCGTAATCGTCACGTTGTCATGAATTACATCACCATATCCTAGAATTGGTGAGAACTGGTCATTGCCGAACCTAACTGTCCCACAATATTTCTCTGTATAATTAGATAAAATATCTTTCCGCCCGGTCATATGCTTGGAGCAACCAGAATCCAAGTACCACATATGACGGTTCTGCACATCAGAAATTAGGGAACAATAGATTTAGGTACCCATTTAAATTTGGGTTCTACAGTGTTAGCACAAGATTTTGGCACACATTTAAATTTGGGCCCACTTTTCTTTTGAAAACCATTAGAAGTAATAGAATGATAAGAACATACATGATATGTGTCATACCAAACATTAGAACATTGTCGAGACGTATAATCATTTCTTTTATAATTAGAAGATTTTCTAGCAGACGAAGATAATTGGAACAATTGTTTTATTGAATATTTCTTGTAAGAAGATACAAGTTCTTGTTTAGTGAAAGCAATATTCTCAACTATATCAGTAGTACTAGATGTTCCTCTATTACAATCAGAAACAACAGAAGATGATTTAACAGTCTCTTCAACCTTCTGCTTTGGTAGCCATGCTGATTTAACTCCAATCTTTTTCTTTTTCACATCTGAAACCATTGAAACATTAGAATTAGTATTGTGAGTTTTAAAAGATTGCTTTTTCTTTGCCTTACCAGTGCTATTATGTTTCTGTGAACGCTTAGATTTCTTCTTTTTACCTTTGGCATTCTTAGAATTCACAGAAACTGGTTTATCAACTTTCGTTGATGTTTCACCTTTTTCATACACACTAGGTAATCCGAAAGAGTTTATAACATACTGTGAATGATCAGGAAGTTTTGCATAAAAATCAAATTGACTAACACAGTCATCTAATTCACCTTCAGAGTTTAAGAAATCAAACTCTACATTAAACATATCAGAAATATAATCGGATTTTAAAGCTTTAGAAGATTTAGAAAAATTAGAATTTTTAAGTACAGTGAAAAACACATTTTGTTCTAAATCCATCAAAATTCTTTCTTCGACTAAATTATTCTCGAGTTCAGAAATTTTACTTTCCAATACAAGAGGAGGTACATAAAGCTTACCTTCGATAGGTTTAGCCTCCAACTCTTTTAAAGAATAACTCTCAAAATAATCATTAGAAAGAAATTTTGATTTATCAGAACTGTAATTATAATTCAACTTCTCATAACGGAATGGAAGTTGCATTTTAGTTGTGCTCTTCCTTTTCTGTTTTTCTTTAGCTTCATCCTCGTCAGACAATTTGGCCCACTTAACTTTGAGCTCAGGGTATTATGGTGCCAGTTTTAAAAATCCAAAGTCATAAAGCGCAAGCACTTTTGAAATACCCTTTTTGAGGTAGTGTGGGTTCTCGTAACCAAGTCTCCAACACTCACTACTCTCTTTAGGTTTGTTCAGATGAATAGTGTGTTAAGTTTGACCTAAGCTGTAAAGTTTTTCCTGCAAAACATTCACCTTGTCAGTTAAAGATTTATTATCTATTGAAATTGATGAACACTTTTTAGCAATCTCTTTTGATTCAAATTGGTGTAGTTTATACTTTGAAGTAGTTTCAGCTAATTCAGTGTGAATTATAGTCTTCTCTTTAGCGCTGGTATCAATATTTTTATGTAAAGCTTCAATTAATACATTCTTCTCAGCAAGATCCTTGCTAAGTTTCTGTATTAATTGATTGTTTTCTTTCATGATAACTTTTTCACGTTCATGTTTAGACTTTACTTCTTGGATTTGAATCATCATAGCTTGCATAGCATTAAGAAAATCAGATTTAGACATATCACATACCTCTTCGTTATCCTCTTCATCAGACTCAGCTTCATCTTCAATATGTGTCATACCCATGAAGCACAAATGGGCTTTTTCTTCTTTCTCCTCTTCCTCGTCTGAATGGTTGAGCCATAACTCATCCTCCGCCATTAGTGCCTTGCCAACCTCTTGTTGGTTGGCTAAGAGCATCTTGTTCTTGTAATACTCGGAGTTTCAAACTTTTGGCTTTCTACAATCCTTTGCAAAATGTTCGAGCTTACCACAGTTATAGCACTATGTCGGTTCTGGCTATTTCTTCTCTTCAGCTCTGTACTGCTTCTCATCATACCTCTTCTCCTCTAATCTCTTTCCTTCAATTCTCTCCTTGTGTTCATAGTTTCTAGACCCGGAAGAATATCTCTGACTGTTTGAGCTAGGCTTTTTGTAGAACTTTTTCTGAAAGGCTTTAGTCAGCATCAGCATAGCCTGCTTTAAATTCTCACAATCGTCAGATCAGAATTATCTTCACTCTCCGCTTCCTCAGACTCGGAAACTATGACTTTCTTCTTTTTCTTCAAGCTCACAAACTTTTTCTTCACCACAAGAGCAATCGAATCAGCAACTGCCTTCTCAGTCTTTTTATTTTCCTCTTTGATCTCATCCACCTCTTCTTCATTCTGTCTGAGAGTCTCATATACCTCATGGAGTGGTATTTCATTAAAGTCCTTCATTTTCTTCATCTTCCTGGTAAATGTTTTCCATTTAGGTTGCAGTATGCTGAGGAACTTTACATTCAGTTCAATCTATGATTTTCTGACCTTGTTCTTGCTTAGCTCATTCAGCAAGGTCACAAATCTGTCATATGTTGCCTCGAGAGATTCTCCTTCTTTGGCTTTGAACTCCTCATAGTTGTTGAGGCAGTTAGAGACCTTGAGCTGGTTGCCAATCTTCGATCCGAGTATCATCTTATCCAATTGATCCCAAATTGAAA
The DNA here is from genome assembly GCA_954870635.1 of Arctium minus. Classification (NCBI taxonomy): domain Eukaryota; kingdom Viridiplantae; phylum Streptophyta; class Magnoliopsida; order Asterales; family Asteraceae; genus Arctium; species Arctium minus. Next base: position 42,746,411 of record OX941089.1, on the reverse strand, counting down.
ATAATTTTCGATGGTAAGACACCCCGTTTGATATTCAAAGTTTGATGAGCATTATTTCGTTGAAAACGTTTCTTTCAAGATTTGTCTATAATCGTTCTTATAGACAACATTCAATTTTTCATGACCTAAGTTTTTAATGATAAATCATTCATATTTGATTTTTTCATACATTGTCAGATTCTCAAACAAGTCTTTTGTATTCATTTCATTCATTCAATATACTTGTATTTAGAGAATCTTTCATGATTAAAATGCTCAAATCTTCATGATTATCTTCATGAGCATACATATATCTGACATGTATTTCATACTGTGCTTTACCTGAAAAGTTAAACCAATTGAGCAACATTTTGCTTATAGGACAAATAAATGGGAATTATGTGAGCTAAATAGAACTTCTATGGATTCACGATAACAGTGTTTCCTACCCAAGAAGTTACCTTGAGTGATCGAGATGCGAGGGGTCATTACCTGAGTGTAGGTGTGTGCTAAGATAAAATGAAAAGAGAGTTTGGTTAGTCGTGAGCTCAATGTTAAAAAGAAAGAGGGAGAGAGATCAGAGTATAAGAATATCAAACTCTGCACCAACTACTTTCTGAGTCGGGCAACCACATTACTGTTGTTTCACAATTCTTCATTGAAACAGGCAACTAGCCCATGCCAACTCTTTCTCTAAACCCCACCAGCTACTCATTTCTTTCTCAACAAAGAGATATTTCAATTTTTCTTGGGGACGCAACACATTATCTATCTCGTATTCATTTGAAAGATGTGGATATTGAAAAAGAATTGCACTTCGATCATGCACAATTGAGTCTGTGTATTACTTTTGTTGTCTCAATGGTTTACACATTTTGAGCCATATAAATATACAAGTTTTAATTCTTTCATACACAAGCACGAACACATAGAAAATTTGTTTTTCTGTCGGAAAGTTCATAGAATAATCTTGTGTTATTCGATGATTGAATGGAAGACCTGGGGAGTGAACATCAATAAAACTCCTTGTACAGTACATTCGTTGTACTAAGTGACTTCGTGTTACTTACAGGCGTATAAACTGATTCATTTGTTGACTCAGGGTTACATTGTTATTTGTATGAATTTGAAAATATTTGGATGAATATATTATGAATTGACGGATGTCCAGTGGCTCTTATGGAAAGATCAGTTGGTCAAATATCAGAAACAGGTTCGGGACATTTCTTAAAGAAGTTTTGATGATTTCTATGCTCTTCATCATCAAAAATGGGGAGAAATAGTCAAGAAATGTTATATATGGGAGAAATTATGAAGAAATGAAAGTTTGTGAAAGTTCATTTTCAGAGATATGAGGAGAAATTTCAAGAAGTCAAGAAATTTTAAGAAATTTTCTTTGAAGATTATTTTGGAAAGAGAAAAATGAGCTAAATCTGAAGATAGTTTCTTTTGCAAAGTCTAAAAAGAGATGATTGTAAACCTTGGGGAAGATTGCTAAAGTTGATGTTTTTCAGATAAAGAAGAAAGGGGGAGATTGTTAAAATTCTTGAAGAGCATAATTTCAAACTAAAGAGAAGATTGTTCGTGAATGCTGAAATTTAATTTGAATCCAATGGGGGAGCTTCAATGTCTATTCTTTTGAAGATGATTTTGAATCCAAAGGGGGAGATTGTTATTGCACAAATATGTTGGGTCCAAGATCATGAAGTTTGAAAGTCAAAGTTGAAGTCAAAGCCTCTTAAAGCGAAGTCAAAGTCAAAAGCTCAAAAGGAAAAGTCAAAGTGTTAAGTTTTGTCTTTGTAATTGATAAGGGGTATAAATAGTTTCTTTTATGTTAGTAGACTCATATGACTAAAAGAGAGCTTAATTTTAGTGAGAGAAATATTGAGAGTTGGAGAGGATATTTTTATTGGTTGATTCGAGAAATACATATGTCTTCTTGATAGAATTTCTTGTTCATCTTGATTAATTGCACATCATTGGGACACAAACAGACAGGATCATCTAGATTGAAACCATTGTTGCTTGGGAGCGATGTTAGTATTGTTAATGCCAAAAATCGTCCTAAGGAAGATCTAAGGTTGGTGTGCAGCTTTAACAACTAAAGTAAGGGATCAATCGACAAATCGTACGATAAAATCAAGAATTAAAATAGATACAAAGAATTTGGTAACGCGGAAAACCCCGTCGAGGGTAAAAACCGCGGACGACAGCAGGGATCGTCAACTGCATTATGGATGCCAATCAGGGACGTCGTCCTTTAGAAGGAGTGATTACAAGTACAATTGACAATGTTACAGTAGAACAATAATGTAATTGCGTGATTGAGCTAGATGTCGTGTAATATAACACTTCTGTCGAAAGATTATGCTTGGAAGAATTCTTGTTAATTAGATGATGATGATACGGGTCCTTATGTTACTCTTCAAGGTTGTATATATATCTTTAATCGCCATAAATGAGAATTGATTGTCCAACGGTCTTGATAGTGATTGATCTTGATGAGGATCGTCCGTTATATCCTTTGGTCATTATGTGCAGTAAACCTGTAATAAGAGATTCACAAAGGAAAAATGGTTGTTTGCAATAAATGGTTAATGAACATTTGTAATGTTACATAGATCATGAGATGTAAGTTTTTGTGAGACTTTCTTTAATCGTGGATGTGAGAAACTCTCGATGGTCGTCGCCTGGGACGAGAGTATCATCTGTCGTACGATGTCGTTAGGAACTTATCTTAATACAAGAATGGTCCAAAGACTGGAGACGTTTGGTTATCTTCCGTCGGTCGTGACTTGTGGATTTTTACCCAAACAGTTTGCCCCTAACATTCGTAAATTAGGCGGCAAGCCGTTTTTTCAAATTTTGTAACCAAGTGGGACACGTGTCAATTTCTTGTAACTGAATCATTTCCTTGAGAACCGAAGCGATTCTTAGGGGAAGCGTGCAACCGTTTTAACTGTTGTGACGTCATGGCGACGTTGGGCGCATGGTGTCAGGTGTAGGGACATGTGTCGTCCATCGGTAGAGGAGGACGAAGAGTCGATACAGGTGTTGACCATCTGATGGTTCGTCCTGATATCGAATCGTATATAAATATTGACCATACTTGAATCCTTTCCTTTTACATGATAAAAAATTCTCAAGGAGTTTCCTTGCCAAAACCTTGTATACCCCAGTGAATCGTTACCAAAAATTTGTTCGAGGTCTTAGAGATCTTTGTTAAGGTACGATTTCTTCTTAGTTTTATTCTTTTTAAGACTAAAGCCCGAAAGCCTAGGAAGAATTGGGACGCTTTCGACTTTTACGCAGCGACTGCACAGGATCCCGACTTTATAATGTCGTTAGACCCATTTAGCGTTTTTAGAGAGGAGGAAGACATCGAGTCTTTTAGGCTCTTGGCTAGGATCCTGGCGGACGTCACACTTAGTCCTCCAGTGTTGCTTCGTCCGGAAGGATACTTTGTGATATACGAGTATCCATTCAGAATAGGGTTTTCGTGGACCTTTTCTCCTTTGTCGAGATCGTTCGTTACGATCTTTGACTTATATCCGGGGCAGATGATGCCCTAGTTTTGGAGAATTGTTTAGGTGATCGAACGATTGACAGATAAATGAGAATCTCCCTTTACCGTCTACGATCTCCTTTCCGCCTATATACAGTCAAGGTAGAGTCGAACCATCGGTATAACCTCTTCTCTAAATTTAGAGGGCCTCGTACTTTGGTTCAAGCGATTGCGGTTAACGATCGCAACTGTAAGACAAGATATGTCTTCGGTCGTTTGCAGATGGTTGTTGATGACATCCAGTGGCTTACCACGGGGTGGAATACTGATGGTAAGATATAAAATCTTCCTTTCGTTAAATTTTCTTTTTGTCGAAAGATTTCATTAACGTTCGTTTGTTTTTGTCAGAGATCGACTTTGCGGTAGCTACACCTTCTGAGGATTCGACTACTAAGGTCGAAAGGTTCCTCGAGTTCAGCGTCGAGGAACGCTCTTTTTTCACCATCCGCCCTACTGCCGACTGGGACGAGGGGGACGACGACGTACAGTATCTTGGGCCGTCGATTGCCTATTCGGTAGTGGAGAAGGAAGAGAAAGAGAAGGAGGAAAAACCCACCGAGGGATCCCCGAAGGTGGAGATGGCAGGTACGTCCTTTCCTCATGTAGAGTCTAGTCGTAGGACGTCAATTACGGGCGATTTTTATTGAGTTTAGTCTTATAGACATTACTCTTTTGTCGTACAATAGTATGGGTCATTTGACCCCTATAAGGTTTTTATGGGATCTAGTCGAGTAGACGTCACCCATGAGTCGTATAATTAGTGGGTCTAGTTAACTGGATGTCACCACTGGTCGTAGGATCTTTATTAGAGTTAGTTGCATAGCGTCCCCTTTTAGATCGTGTAAGGTCTAGTCGTTATGTAAGACGTCACTTACTTAGAATTTGTTTGTTGATGTTTTAGGACGATCAACCCCCACAAAACCCTCGATTGGGCTCTCAAAGAGAGAGGCCCTTGCGCAGCTCGCTTGCAAAGGGCGGGAGATAAAGAGAAAGGCCCTCCCGACATCTGGGTCGGGGGTTAAAAAGACGAAGGTGGTTCTGAGGGAACCTTTTTCAAAGGACAGTGGTCTCAAGGCCACTGCTCCGGAGAAGACGAAGGCATCTTCGGCAATCGATGCAGAGCATATTTTACAGGCCCCTCCGGTGGGGACGACGGGGCAGTCCTCTTCTTCCCAGGACAAAGGGAAGGGCCCGCAGACTAGGGAAGTGCCGACCCCCATCGACATGAGTTTTACCCTCCCGGGCGATTTAATGTCGTCGGGCAACCTGGGGAGGAAGACTCTATTTCCCTATTTGGGAAAGTTCCTCCTACCAATCTTCTCTGATCGATACAAGGACGTATCGATCGACGACTTGGATGATTATACTTTGGGGCTCTCTTTCATGGTAAGAATCATTCGACTCTTCCTTGTGTCTTACGATCGTTAATCGTTTTACTGATATTATACCTTGTGCAGGCTTTTGAAGTTAGTTTGGTCCTGAATACCCGTATGGACCAAATCCAGGGTATTGTCCCAAGTTCCCTTGCTAGGGAGCATGCGACACTTGCTAGGGCTCTGGAGGCGGAGACCAGGGCCAAGGCGGCGGAGGCCAAGAAAGAGGAGTACTCCATCCAACTTGACAAGTTGAGTTCAACGATCATATAAAGGATGAGCTCCGGGGACAGCTGAGGGAGGCCCTTGGTCGAGCGTCCACGGCGGAGGCGGAACTGGAGGCGACTAAGAAGGTCTCGACCACAAATAAAAAAGAGGTCGAGGCCCTTAGGTCGGAGTTGGGGGCGGCGAAGAGGCAAATCACCGGACTTGATGAAGATGTGAAGTCCATCGAGACTTTCACTCATCTCAAGGTTCGTGCGGCCTTGATACGACGCCACCTGAGGGGTCAAGATCCCCTAGCATTGGCTGAAGACGAGCTCAACTTCTTTTTGAAGTCGGTTGGTGCCGAGAAGGACCTCGACTCTGAAGATGAGCAGGAGGTCGAGTCGGGAGACCACACCTCCAAAGGTGGAGATGCTGCATCCGACCCCCAACCACATGAGTAGGAGAAGTTGGATCCTTAGTTAGCTTTTGTAATTTTTTTTGTTTCTTTAATTGGGAGACCGTTGGTGGTTGTGCCACGTATTGTAATACCTTTTCTTGGTATTAATGAAAAGTCTTTTTGAATAGATAGAACTGTCGCAATAATCTATGCTTCGTTGAAACAAATAACAAAGTAATTGCATAAGTAACTTACGACAAACGTAAGGAAAGTAATCGAAAGATAATCAAGACTTAATGAAAATTTGAGCAATCCTTGATAAGTATAAGAATGTGATCGTAAGTAACTCACGACAAACATAGTTAGTCGAGCTCGCAATTGAGCAAGCATATAAGGAACTTGCGTTTCAACGCAAATCACGAGTATATCGATTGACGACCTGTTTAACAGAGATAAATTCACAAGGAACTTATGATTTTTCCTGATATTAATAAGGTTTGGACCTTAAACCCCTTGGATTACATGGCATGGTCGTGAGATAATCGTAAGGTGTAAATGCAGTCGAATGATCGGCTGATCCTAAATAAAATAGCTAAAAGAAGGGGGTTCGTTGGTTTGACCAATGACGCTCTGATGCTTAAGTCAGTAAGTCTTGTAGAAGTATAATTGTAATGAAAGAGGAAATGAGTTTTCAGAAAAAATACCTCTTTAGATGTACCGCATTCCAACTTCGAGGAATGTCTCGACCGTCGAGGATATGCAGTCGGTAAGATCCTTTTCCGACAACCTTGGTTATTTGATACGGTCCTTCCTACTTGGTGGATCATTTCCCCGAGCCAGGTTCTTCCGTGTTCTGAAACACTCGTCGTAAGACATAATCACCTGTTTGAAAGATTTTGGCCTTGACATTCTTATTGAAATGTCATTCGACCAATTGCTTCTACGAAACCATCCAGATTAAGGCTGACTCTCGTAATTCTTCATCGAGGCCGTAACTTAGATCGACTATGTTGTGATCGACCGTCGAGTGTCGTAAGGTTGGAATTTGAGTCTCGAAAGGCAAGACTGCTTTGCAATCGTAGACAAGAGAGAAACGAGTTTGTCCTGTGGATGTACGAGGTGTTGTACGATTAGCCCAAAGAACTGTCGGGAGTTATTCGACCCATTTACCTTTGGCTGCCTTGAGTCTTTTCTTAATCGAGTTAACAATCGTCTTTTTGCTTGATTCAGCGAGTCCATTGGACTGAGGATATCGGGGTGTTGAAATCCTAAGTCTGATGTTACGATCTTCCTAGAACTGCTGGGTTCTGTTGCTTATGAATTGTGACCCGTTATCACATACAATTTCAGATGGAATTCCAAACCTACAGATGATGTTAGTTTGGATAAAGGAAATGACTTCCTTGTCCCGGACATGTGAGTAAGAAGCCGCTTCTATCCATTTTGAGAAATAATCTGTAAGGACTAGAAGATATACCTTTTTCCCGGGGGCCGGAGGTAACTTGCCGACAATATCCATTTCCTATCGCATGAAGGGCCATGGAGTTAAAGTCGAATGTAAGGGTTCAGAGGGGTTGTGAGACATACTTGAATGTCGCTGACATGCGTTGCAACTTTGGACATACCTTGTCGCATCTTGTCATAAAGTTAGTCAGTAATACCCTTGTCCGGAGATACGATTTGCCAAGCTACGACCTCCTGAGTGATTTCCACACTCATCATCGTGTATTTCTTTCAAAATGCTTTCGACTTGACTTTTATTGGCAACGCACCATAAGTTTAGTCATATCGATGATTGCCTGTAGAGTTGGTCTCTGATCATGATGTATCTGGATGCTTTGTATCGGATTTTTCTGTCTTCCAATTTATCTTCAAGAAGTTGGTCGTTTATTAGGAATCTTCTAATATCGCTCGACTAGTTATCTTCCTCTTAAATCATTTGTATGTCACCCTCATTATCGATGGATGACGTCGCTAGATGAACTATTGGAATGACATCGAATGGATGATATCCAAGTATCGAACCAAGATTAGCTAGCGCATCGGCTTGGGTATTTTGATCTCTCAGGATCTGTGAAATGGAAAATTCTTCGAATTCCCTGGATTTGCTTTTAGCTATCTTGAGATAGTCTGTCATCCTGGAGTCTAAGTCTCTGTTCATTTTATTCACGACTAAAAGTGAATCGCTTTTGACAAGATTTTTTATTGCCCCCAAGTCGTTGGCCATGTTTATTTCTGCGATCAAAGCTTTGTATTTTTGCTTCGTTGTTGGTGGATTTGAAGTCACATCGTGTGGAGTAAACCATCTTGCTCTACTGTGGTGACTTGAGGAGGACACCAAGTCCTGCCCCCTGAGCGTTGGACAATCCATCGACATGTAGGATCCATGTTAAGTCATCGAGAGTTGCCACAAGTTCTGTAGATACTTCCAGTTTTGGACTGAAATCTACAACGAAATCTGCTAGTGCTTGTGATTTTATCGAAGTTTTTGGTTTATACTTAATGTCGTAACTACTAAGGTAGATACTCCATTTTGCCAGTTGACCTGTCAGCTCTGGTTTGCTTAAGACAGATTTAAGAGGAAAGTTAGTCACGACGGTAATAGGATGTGATTCAAAGTAATGACATAACTTTTTTGCTGCAGTAATCATAGCTAGTAGAAGTTTTTCCATGGAGGAGTACCTGGTCTCTGCATCGAGAAGTGATTTACTTATATAATAGATTGGGTTTTGTTGTTTATCATCTTCTCGGGTGAGAACTGCACTTACAGCGTTTGAACTGACCGCAAGATATAGTTGTAAAACCTCATGATCCTCAGGTTTCAACAATAGAGGTGGGGACAACATGTAGGTTTTGAGATCCTGGAGCGCGTTTTCATGGTTGTCCGTCGATTCGAAACCACTATTTTTTTCTCAAGACATTGTAAAATAAGTAGCATTTATCTGAGGATCGAGAGATAAACCTGTTTAGTGCCACAACTCGGCCGTTAAGTCGTTGGAATTCTTTTACATTGTGAGGGGATTTGATATTCAGGATATCTTTTATCTGATCAGGATTGGCCTTTATCCCTCGACAGGTGACCATATATCCTAAGAATTTCTCTGCATTTACTCCAAAGGAGCATTTCGCTGGATTCAGCTTCATGTGGTACTGTCGAAGGATATCGAACGATTGCCTCAGGTGATCGATATGATCAGTTGCTTGTTTTGATTTGACTAGCATATCATCGATATAGACTTCCATTTGGTCTCCAAGATGTTCTTTGAACATTCTGTTGACCAGTCGTTGATATGTGGATCCTGCATTCTTAAGACCAAAAGGCATAACCTTGTAGCAGTAAATCCCTTTGTTTATCATGAATGTTTCTTTCTCTTGATCGTCTCGATGCATCATGATTTGATTATATCCCGAGTACGCATCCATGAAGATGAGTAATTCGTGGCCAGCAGTCGCGTCGACCATGGCGTCGACGTGTGGTAATGGGAATGGGTCCTTTAGAGAGGCTTTGTTGAGGTCTTTCCCATTTTTTTCTGTATGGCCACGACATTGGCGAGACAATCAGGGTACTTGACTTCCCTGATTTTTCCAGTCTTGAGCAAATTTTCTACTTCGTCGTTGATTACTTTGTTGCGTTCTAGAGCGAAGTTATGACGCTTCTGTTTAATAGGCTTGACCGAAGGATCAATGTTGAGCCGATGGGTGATGACCTCGGGGTCGATGTCGATCATGTCTTCATGCATCCAAGCGAAACAGTCGGCATATTCCTGCAAGAAATAGATTAATGATCCTTTTAAGGTAGGGTAGAGTGACGTACCAATGTAGACCATTCGACCAGGTTTCTCCTAATCCAGGACGACTCCTTCTAATTGGTAGTCGTTGGCAGTTTCAGGATCGACCTGGTTCTGTAATTGCTAGATGCCTTGCTTTCTAGGCTTCATGGAGATTTTATAGCATTCGCGGGCAATTTTATGCTCACTCTTGATTTCTTGGACACCCAAAGTTGTTGGAAACTTGATCGTCTGATGATAGGTCGAAGGTACAACTTTCATATCGTGTATCCAGGGTCGTCCCAGGATAACGTTATACACTGATGAACAGTCGATGACGTTGAACTTGGTCTTCTTGTTAATTCCTTTGGCAAAAACTGGGAGTATGATTTCCCCGATGGTGTTAGCCATGTTTCCGTTGAAACATACAAAGACTGTCGAACGTCCTACGATCTCAGATTTGTCGATCCCCATAGCCTTGACTGTGTTGAGGAATGTGATGTTAGCAGAGCTTCCTCTGTCGACCAAGATTCTCTTTGTCGAGCAATTACCAATTGTGAGCTAAATTATCTGGCCATCGTGATGTTTCGGCCATTGATCACCAAGATCCTCCTGATCGAAGGTGATAGGCATGGCTTCTAGTTCCAGCTTATGTTTAGGTCACGATGTTCGTGGAACAGGGAATTCTTCGGATCTTTGTCTAACATGGCGTTTTGCGGCTGAGTAAGTTAACAAACATCAGATCCCCCAGTTACACAATTGATGACTTTTGTGTGTTTGGGTGAGGCTGGTCGTGCGTTCGTGCCCAGTAGTTCTTGTAAGTGCCCCTTAGGCACGAGCCAGGCCAATTCTCGCCTTACATCAATACAGTTGTCCGTCAGGTGGCCATGATCGCCATGGAAGTCACACCATTTGGACTTGTCCTTCTTAGTGTTGTCTCTCTCACTTTTTGGAGGACATTTGACATGAGTCTGAATACTCTTGAGAGCTTCGACAACATCCTTGGACGTTGCAGTAAACCCATAAGAAGAGACCTTAGGATGTTGAAGGAATTTGCTTGCTGGCGGGTACATGGTTAAATCCATGTAGAGATCGGAACTGTCGTCCAGACCTCGTTTGTAAGCCTCAATCGCAGTTCGAACATCATAATTCCGCACACTGATCATCTCAGAATTGAAGCGGTTGAAATAACTCCGGACTGATTCACCTGCCTTCTGGGTGATATAGTAAAGATCGTTGGTTTGTTTGTCCATCTTACGACTGCTGGCGAATTGCTGGAAAATTGATTGACTAGTTCTGCAAAACTGCCGATGGACTTGGGTCGAAAGTTTATCAACCACTGTAGAGCAGCTCCGGTGAGGGTCGCACCAAAACTCTTGCACATACAAACTTCCTGATATTTATGGGGTATCGACACGGTCCACATCAGTTGCTTATATTGTGTGATGTGCTCTGTTGTATCACTGATTCCCGAATATTTTGGCATAAATGTCAGGATATTATATTTCTTTGGGATGTCAACCCGGGCGATTTCGTCAACAAACGGCGACGCTTGGAACCCAGTTCTTGGTTCGACGTCTACTGGTACAGCTGCTACAGGTAGTTTTGCGAGTAGCGATAGCATCTTTTCATTCTGTTCTTCCAACTGTTTTACACGACGTGTAACGGGGTCGTCTTCATGTATTCCATTGATGCCTGGAAGTGACGTTGGTATAAATCCAGAATCTTGGAACCCGTTGTGCTGCGATCTGCCTCCATTGTCTCCATTTATTGTTACATGCATGTGAGGCATAGATACCGATGGGAATGATGTCACCGGAGGTGGCATCGTCAGAATCGTTGGGATGGAGAAAGTGGAAACTCCAGTAGTCGCTCCCATACCTTGCGTCGGCCTAGGTTACGGAGGTGGCGGAGGTGGAACACCTGCAAAAGGCATGTTAAAGGGTGGCCTTGGACCGAACTGGGTCCAAATTCGTTACTCATGTTTGGATTCCCTATCAATGGGTTTCTCATAGCTGATAGCTCTCCATTAGTTCTGCAGTTATGCTCGTTCAAAGCATGAATTCGGTTGTGGGGGGCATCGAGCTTCATGCACATTTGAGCAATGATATAAGCTTGAGTTCCTTGAGCTTCCATAGTCTTGTCAAACAAAAAATTACACTGAAACCGTTAGTAGGTCGCACTTTCTGCCGAGGACGTTACTCTAGCTGGGGCCCCACGGTGGGTGCCAAACTGGTAATGCCAAAAATCGTCCTAAGGAGGATCTAAGTTCGGTGTGGAACTTTAACAACTAAAGTAAGCGATCTGTTGGAAACTGAAGAATTTATCAAGCATGGTTAATGCTGCTGGTTCAAAGTTACTACTGCTAGAAGACTTAAAGGTTAATACTGCTGAGTGTTACTACTGCTAGTAGAATTAATACTGCTAGTCAAAGTTAGTGCTGCTTGAACAAAGTTAGTACTGCTTAACTAGTTAGTACTGCTAGTGGTTAGTACTGCTTAGTAGTTAATGCTGCTAAGACCAAGTTAATACTGCTTGAAGAGATTAATGCTGCTGAGCATGATTCGCATGAAAGGATAACAGCTGGATAATCTGAAGATATACATGGAAGCTTAGAGATATACATGGAAGATATACTGAAGATATTTTATTTATTATAATTATCTTTTTATTCAGTATATGTACAGATTTGATAGAATAGATTAAAAAAAATTATTCTATTTTTAAGTTCTAGAGAGAAAATCAACCTCAAGGCATAGATCCTAATTCTAGAGAAGTAGAATTCGTATTGGTGAGCCTGTTCATCAATATTGAGCTTGTTTGTTTAATCTTGTAACTTCAAGCATTCAATACAAGTTTACAAGTTGTTGATTATATACTGTTTTGGTTTACTGTTTTATTGAATATCAAAGTGTTATTCCGCAAACTTCTTTGATATTAGTTTCTGAGAATTTATTCTTGTTGAGAATCCGATCCTGACACGATCAATCGACAAATCGTACGACAAGAGCAAGAAGTAAAATAGACACATAATTTGGTGACGCGGAAAACCCCGTCGAGGGTAAAAACCGCAGACGACAGCAGGGATCGTCAAGTGCACTATGGACGCCAATCAGGGACGTCGTCCTTTAGAAGGAGTGATTACAAGTACAATTGACATTGTTACAGTAGAACAATAATGTAATCGTGTGATTGAGCTAGATGTCGTGTAATATAACACTTCTATCGAAAGATTACGCTTGAAAGAATTCTTGAGAGTTGTATTTTAGTAATTGCTTGTTAATCAGATGATGATGATGCGGATCCCTATGTTACTCTTCGAGGTTGTATATATAGCTTTAATCGCCATAAATGAGCATTGATTGTCCAATGGTCTTGATATTGATTGATCTTGATGACGATCGTCCGTTATATCCGTTGGTCATTATGTGCATTAAACCTGTAATAAGAGATTCACAAAGGAAAAACGATTGTATGCAATAAATGGTTAATGATCGTTAGTAATGTTACATAGATCGTGAGATGTAATTTATCGTGAGACTTTCTTTAATCGTGGATGTGAGAAACTCTCGATGTTCGTCGCATGGGACGATAGTGTCTTCTGTCGTACAATGTCGTCAGGACCTTATCTTAATACAAGAATGGTCCATAGACTGGATACGTTTGGTTATCTTCCGTCGATCGTGACTTGTGGAATTTTACCCAAACAGGTATGAATCCAGAATCTTGAGATGTAGGACCTGCATTAGGAAAGAATTTGTTGCGCTGCGATGTGCCTCCGGTATCTCCATTCGTTGGTGCAAGCATGTAAGGCATAGTCACTGATGGAAATGTTTTCATTGGAAGTGGTATCGTTGGAATCGTCGGGATAGAGAAAGTAGCGACTCCAGTGGTTGCTCTCATACCTTGCGTTGGCCTGGGGTATGGAGGAGGTGGAGGTGGCACACCTGCAAAAGGCATATGAAAAGGTGTTTTTGACCATATGGAGGTCCAAATTGGTTACCCATGTTTGGGTTCCAGATTATTGGATTTCTCATGGCTGAGAGTTCTTCGTTAGCTCTGCGATTCTGCGCGTCCAAAGTATCAATTCGGTTGTGAGCTGCGTCGAGCTCCATGCTCATTTGAGCAATGATGTGAGCTTGAGTTCCCTGAGCTGCCATGATTCTGTCAAAAAAAAAAACTGCACTGAAACCGTTAGTAGGTCTCACTTTCTGTCGAGGATGTTACTCTAGTTGGGGCCCCACGGTGGGCGCCAAACTGTTAATGCCAAAAATCGTCCAAAAGAAGATATAAGGGCGGTGTGGAGCTTTAACAACTAAAGTAAGCAATCGATCGACAAATCGTATGACAAAATCTAAAAGTAAATCGGACATAGAGAATTTGGTGACGCGGAAAACCCCGTCAAGGGTAAAAACCGCGGACGATAGAAGATATCGTCAAATGCACTATGGACGTCAATCAGGGACGTTGTCCTTTAGAAGGAGTGATTACAAGTAAAATTGACAATATTACAGTAGAAAATAAATGTAATCATGCAATTAAGCTATGTGATTCCAGATTCAAGCATTTAACATTCAAAGATTAAGAAATGATTGACAAGAATCTAGAGAGAAAAAGCAGTCGCACGTCTTTAGTCATATATCTCACAAAGACAAAGGTTACAAGACTTGGAATGATACGCTTACAATGACTACTCACATGCTTCTACAAGAAAAGAAGAAGACAACAATGTATTTATATGGGTCAAACAAGCATTGACCTCATACAATACTTACAACATGAAAAGTCAAACAACACCTACAAATTGATTCAAACAAGCTCTAACAATTTCCCCCTTTTGGATCAATTTGTAAATCTCCTGACACCGTTATCTCTGATTCCCAAACGTGATTCAAACCTCCTTATGCCTCTTCTGAAGTCAATTCTGTCATCAATAGCTTCAAGAATCCTAAGCATCACAAACATAACTCTTCTTGGCAAATGATCACCTCCTTGCAGTCTTTGCCTTTCACTTTCTTTGTACCTTGAATAAAGCTGTAGTCTAATCACCTTGAGAGTTCCATCAGAGAATTTAGCTATTTCAAAAACTCTGAAGAAATTCTTCTCATTCTCATTATTCTTGTAGACTACCCCCAACTCAGGTTCTTCTAGCATAGTGAACACATCATAGTTATAAATATCAGAAAGAGTCAGATTTTGCTTTACCATGTTGACTTTCTTCTGATTGGTCTCTATGCCCAATTGGAAATCATAGCAGTATGTATAGAAGATGTGTCTCTTTATGAATCTTTTGATCGCTTCCAAGGCAAAGACAATATTCTCTTTTCTGATAGCCATAGTTCTGAATAGATGACATATGCTCGAGGTCATCAATATTCAGAAAACTAAAATCTGCTTCAGTAAAACTGCATTCACTCATATCCCTTCTTTGGACATAGAATTCTGAATACCATCTTCTGAAAAACTTATTTAGACTAACTTCTTTGACAGTGACAATTCCAGACTTGTTTTTCACAGCGTGTTCAGTCTGTCTCAGATAGTTCATCATACTGGCATATTCTTCTTGATACTCTTTCAGTTGATCAGAAACCCCCAAAACCTTATACTTACCCTGTGAACAAACACCTTCTTGATTTCCTCTTCCAGAAAAGGAACTCTGAGAGCATGTCTCATGTGCCTCAATTCAGCTTCAGTAGGCACAAGAGGTGTTTCAGGAGCATTTGAAAGGCCTGCGTCATCTTGATTGGGCATGATAGGTACATGAACAGTCTGATCATCTGGTTTCTCAACCTCATCTTCATTCTGAACATCTTGCACAGGTGGATCATCTTGAATCGGGCTAGGATGTCTAATAGGGATTTGCTGACTTTGACTGACAGGAACTTCAGAGATATCAAGAAATTTGAACTCTCTGAACAAAGGAATTACTGGGACATCATTTGTTGCTTCAGGAACTTCATTGTGTACAGGACTAAGATGAATGTCTTTTGGAGTACCTTGCTCATAGATTTCTTGTAAAGCATCAGAATCTTTGTTTTCTTCCAGCAAAGTATCCAAAACATTCTCTTCACCATCAGGAATAACATCATCTTGTACATTTTCATCATCTGATCCTTCCATGAAATTCTCTTTTTCCTCCTCCTTTACTTTCCAAAAGTTTGCATATTTTTCAAGACCTTCATCTTCATCATCTAAAGATAAGTCAATAATATCTACAACTTCCATTCCTGTAATCTCCAAAATCTCAGCTCTAGTAGCAACCTTAGGCTTTGCAACCCTTGGTTCTACTTCCGAATCAACATATAGAACAAGATCTATACATTCATTTTGATCATTCCATATATTATCATGATCATCACTCTCTCTTTCAACATCATGAGATTCAACAACCAATCCAACAACAACAACATCATCAACTCTCTGTTTTTGACTCATCTGCCCGTCATGGTCATGATCTGAATCATGATCATACCTTGGTTTTGAAACAGAGGCTTGGGATTTGCATGAAGTTTGCACAACCTTGGTAAGATCAGATAAAGCTTGTAAAACATCAGCTTTGAAAGAATTAAACTCTGAGGCTCTAACCACATCTGCTGGTTGCACAGATGGTGGTGTTTGTGTTTGATGTTGGGATTGTAGAAGTGAAAGAAGATCTGTATCGGTTTGATTTTCTGGAGCTTCAGATAATAACTTTGCAAACAACAATGACTTAAGCTCATCTATTGACATGTCAGCTGGTTGAGTTGACTGAGGTGTAGGTTGACCTTGGCTTACAGGCTGAGACTCAACTACTGGTTCCTTTCCTTTTAACAATCTCTTAACTCCACCAATTTTCCCCTCAATCTTATCTATCAACTTTGTTTCAACAGCCTTTAAGGCGTCGTTGAAAGATTCCTGTGTCACAACAAAGACTGGTAAACTAAGACCGGAGTCACGTAGACTTTCCGTTGTCATGACAGTTGACGAAGCAACCACATGGCCTGTGTTCATAGTTGGCAAGACGTTAACTATGATCGGACTTCCACCCGGTCCTTGTAGTTCAGCAATAGAAGCTACTCGGGGTGTTTCGGTCATTGTTAGAGCAAAAATATGTTGGATACAAGATCATGAAGACTGAAGGTCAAAATACAAGAAGTCAAAGCTGAGAAAGTCAACTCTCATTAAAAGTCAAAGTCTAAGTGTTAGTAAAAGTCAAAGTCAACATGTTGTTGTTTGTTTCTTTGTTATTAGTTGTAGGTATAAATACTTTCTTTGTTGTTTAATGGATAGATGGTTAGAATTAGAGTTTACGTTTCAGAGAGAATTTGTAGAGAGAGAGAGACTTCTAGAGAGAGAAAGTTGTAATCTTTGAGTTTTGAGAATTGAATCAAACAGGTAATTGGGATCATCATGTTTGTTTGTTTTTTTTGCAATTAGAATCTTGAATCGGGGACACACAGTCAGGTCACTAAGACTTCTGACAAAATATGTATCCATGTGTGACCTAGGAATAACAATAGGAAATTCAAAGGCTCTAAACACGATTGTGCACAGAAAGGAATTGAGAACTGGGTCTGTTGTTCTCTGGTTTCAATACCTATGGTCTCCGAATGAGAATCAGGTAGATTATGTGCAATATCCCCGTGATGTAATGAAACTAACTCTTGTTGAGAGGAGATAGAGTGGGTGGCTAGGGTGTGCAGATGCATAAATGGGCTACTTATGACTTGTCCAACACTTGCTCGTAACACATGCGACGAAGTGGTAGATATGGCTGCCTTTTGGAATGGTAGGTTAGGTTGCACACTCTTTCACCATATTTTTTTTCTTTCCATCATACTCAACCTCTCATTCAAATTTTCAACTAATACTCCCTCATTTCTTCTAACAACATTTCTGAAAGTTGTATCTAGATCCATTTCCATATCAGCATCATCATAAAGTTCTTTAAAAACATCAACCTGTTCAGTATTTTCATCAGCTTGTACATCAGCACCACCTGGAACATTTTGATTAGTATCATCTCCGTCATTATCACCTTCATCATCAGCACCATCATTATTATCATCACTAGCATCATCATTTTCACTGGTAGCAGATGGAATTTCTTCACTTTCATCAGCTTCAGCTGTTGGATCCAACTCATTTTCAGATCCTTGACTTTCATTGGCAGGAGGTGTCACTGAATGTTGGGAATTGTCCCGTGACCCTGAAGCCTCTAGTCTAGGTCTCTATTAATCCCAGTTTTATCAAGTTCTTAATAAAAACAATCACAATAACAAGATGATACGAATTGATCAAACTACCTGTTTCAATTAATAACACTACCTGTTTCAATTAATCACAAGATTCGTATACAAAACACTCTCTATGTTACTTTCTCTCTCTAAAACGGAATGCGTACTATTCAGTTTCTAGTTACATGTAATTACAACACAAACTTATAACAACATATCTATCAAAAAGAAACTAAACACACGCATTAAACACAAAGTAAAATACACTACTTTGACTTTTCACATTGAGAGTTGACTTTCAGCTTTGACTTGCTTGACTTTGACCTTCAGTCTTCATCATCTTGTATCCAACAAATATGTGTACTAACAATATCCCCCTTTAGATTCAAGTTCATCTCTAAAAGATTTTGCAAAACAATCTCCTCCTTTAAGCACAAGAATTACAATCTCCCCCTTTGTTTGATAAAAATGTCATCAAAATTTTCTGAATTCTCCCCAAAGTCTGTCTTGAAACAAAGTAACAAACTCCCCCAATGTTGTAAAAACCTCTTTCAGACGTTGGAAAGAAATTATCTTCAGGTTTAGCTCAGTTTACTTTAGCAAATGGTCTTCAAAGAAAATTTCAGCAAAATTCTGCTTGCATTCTAAAATCTTGGACTTTTTCTCTTTTCAGCTTTAACTTTACTTTATCAAAATTCACTGTCTTGACAAAACTTTCTTGATTACTTCACACGTTTCTTGATCATGTCCCGTATCTATAACATTTCTTGATTCGCTCTCTCCCTTTTTGATGAATGAAGCATGAGATCATCAAAACTTAACAAGAAATGTCTTCGAACTGTTCTGACCAATGATCTTTCATACTGAGCCTCTGACCATCTATATATCCAAGAAGATATTTATCCGAATCTTTGCAAATTCAGACATATTATGAATGTAACACCTGAATCAACAAATAAATCAGTTAAAGTGTCTGTCAGTAACACGAAGTCACTGTGTGTAACGAATACACATTGGAAAGGAGCTTTTATGATGTTCACTCCCCCCAAGTCTTCCATTCAATCATCGAAACACCACAAAGGAATTTCTATGAACTTTACGACAAGAAAACATATTCCTTGTGTGCTCGTGCATGTGTTTGAAAGAATTAAGCACATGATGATTGCTTTTATAAGGCTCAAAAATTGTGTAAACCATTGAGACAACAACAGTTAGACACAGACTCGATTGTGCATGATTTAAGTGTGAAGGTGGGGCAGACTTCCTTCTTTTTCAATATGCAGATTTTCCAAATGAAAAAACATATTAGATTATGTGGTGTTTCCCCTTGAAATATGAAACATTTTCTTGTTGAGAAGAAAATGAGTAGCTGGTGGGGTTTTTATCAAGAGTTGGAATGGGCTAGTTGCATGATTCAATGATGTTCACGAAGAAGTGTGAAACACCATCAATGTGGTTGCCCGACTCAGAAAAAGTTGGTGCAGAGTTCGATATTCTTTTACTCTGTTCTCACACCCTCTTTCTCTTAAACATTGAGTTCACATCTAACCAAACTCTCTTTTCCATTTTACCTTATCACTCAACCCACACTCAGTATTTGACTCCTCACTCTTCGATCACTCATGGTTAACTTCTTGGGTAGGAAACACTGGTTAACGTGAATCCATAGAAGTTCAGTTAAATCCTCACACAATGAACCCATGTTGTCCTATAAAAAGATGTTGCTCAAAATAGTTTAACTTTGCAGTTAAAGCTCATATATACAAGTCAGATGTATGTATGCTCAAGAATGTAATCATGAAGATTTTAGCAATTTTAAAATTGAAGATATTTCAAAACAAGTATATTGAATGAATGAGATGAATACAATAAACTTGTTTGAAAATCTGACATCGTATGAAAAAGATCACAATCTGAATGATTTAACAATTAAAGCTTAGGTCAGCAAAAAATGGATATTGTCTATACGACTCAGAAATATAGACAAGTCTTGAAAGAAATGTTTTGAAATGAAATCACGCTTAAACTTTGAATATCAAGCGGGGTGTATCACCATCGAAAAAATTTGTTCAATTTGAGACATGGTGATAACAATTCCAATAGAATATTAAACCAGTGTGTGTGAATACTTGAAAGTATATGGAAAAGATAATACGCAAGTATTTATCTTTGGAAACATACGGTTTATTAAACATTAAAGCACAAAAATAATGAAAACAATTAAAATCACACTTCTATATTCATGAAATTTGTTTAAGAATCAGAAGTGGTTTGAACATTTAAGAACATGTTTTCATATCTGAAAGTTGCCCTTCTTTCTGACACGTATGAGATTAAGATTATAAATAAACCTTTTCGCTCAGTCTTAAATCTCAACAAGTCAGCTCTAAGTCATATATGATAAGATCGTTTAAGCTCTCTCTCAATTATGCAAAAGATCACAAAGTCGTCAAAGTGCAAATCTTTATTCACAACATTTATTGAAAAGTAAATGACATAAAGTAGTAAAACTTTGAATGTACGAGTTCTGATCAAATGTAATCAGAAGTCATATACAGTACTCCTTGTCTTTTACTCCCCCTGCATTTATGCATCAGAAAATTTATCAATAATAAACATATGCAGAAATATGAACTCCCCCTCAAATGAATATAGATCATCAATTCAACTTCTCACACTCCCCCTGAGATCATGAACAAATGTTAAGTGTAGATATCATTCAGATTAAAAAATAAAGAAATAAAGAAAAGAACAATAAGAAAACTTTAGTAGGTAATCACCGATTAAGTCTTGAGATTTAGCATACCAAGTTTTGGAACTAGAAAATTAAATCTCTATTCATCTAGAGGCTTGGTAAATAAATCAGCAAGCTGATAATCAGTGTTTACAAAATAAAGTTCTATTGTACCTTTTTTGACATTGTCTTTGATGAAGTGATATAGTACATCTATGTGTTTGGTCTTTGTATGTTGCACAGGATTCGCAGATATTGCAATGGCGCTCTTAGAGTCACAGTATATCGGGATCTTGTCAAATTTGAAGCTATAATCTCGTAGTTGCGTCCTCATCCACAACACTTGAGAACAGCAACTCGCCGCAGCGACGTATTCTGCCTCAGCTGTTGATGTGGATACACAGAGTTGTTTCTTTGATGCCCAACTCACGAGTTTATCGCCAAGAAATTGTATGTGCTCCGATGTACTTTTCCTATCCAACATACAGCCTGCATGATCTGCATCTGAGTAGGCTGTAAGTTCAAAACTAGTATCCTTAGGATACCACAGACCAAGATCTGCAGTGCCTTTCAGATATCTAAAGATACTTTTGACCGCAGACATATGGGATTATTTTGGATTAACCTGATATCTAGCACATAGACATGTAGAGAACATAAAATATGGCCTACTAAAAGTTAAATACATCAAAGAACCTATCATTCCTCGGTTGGTTCTAACATCGACAACTTTTACTGAAGGATCAGTGTCGATTTTAGATCCTGGTGCCATCGGGGTTCCAATAGATGTACAATTTTCCATTTTGAATTTTCTAATAATATCAAAAATGTACTTGAATTGATTAATAAAAATCCCCGTTGAAAATTGTTTAAATTGTTTAACTCCCATCATACTCATCTGAAAACGTGACACCATGAGGTTTGAAAAATTCTTACAGTATTTTGGATTTGTTGAGCCAAATATAATATCATCCACATATATCTGATTTAAAATGATATCAAATATTTCCTTTTTAATAAACAAAGTAGTATCGATCTTACCTTTCGTGAAGCCCGACTTGACTAGGAATTTAGATATTACTTCGTACCAGGCTCGAGGTGCTTGTTTCAGACCGTAAAGTGCTTTGTCAAGAATGTAGACGTGATCCGGTTTCTCTCAATCGATAAAGCCTTCAGATTGTGAGACGTAGACTTCTTCCTTTAATATGCCGTTGAGAAAGGTTGTCTTCACGTCCATCTAGTAGACGGTGAAGTTCTTGTGGGCATCATATGCAAGAAACATTCTGATCGCTTAAATGCGTACCACTGAAGCATAAGTCTCGTCATAATCAATTCCTTTCTCTTGCCTATATCCCTTAGAGACAAGTCTTGCTTTATTTTTAATCATGATACCATCTTCGTCCTTTTTGTTTTTGAATACCCATTTTGTGCCAATTATAGATTTACCTTCCGGTCTTGGCACAAGTCTCCAGACTTTTAATGCTTCAAACTGGTTCAGCTCCTCTTGCATTGCAGTTACCCAATCTGAGTCAGCTAGAGCTTCTGATACACGTGTTGGCTCTATCTTGCTCAAAAATGAGTCATGCATACACATATTAATGTAGCAGACCTAGTTTGCACCGGTAAAGATAAATCTCCAATGATTTGGCTTATCGGATGCTCTTTGGTCCACTTATGTTCGCGAGGGAGTGGATTTGATGTAGATTGATCATGATTCTCATCTAAGTATCCACTTTATTCTTCTTGATTTTGTTCAATAATTGGGAGGGGTTCAGTTGAAGTAGATGATGCAGAACTTGTTTAGCTCTCTCTGTCATTTAGCACGAAGCACCTGCATCCAAAAATATGAATGTGTTTAATGCTAGGTGTACGATTATTTATCATAGCATAAGGTGTTTTACCAAACCGGCGATGTATTATGGAAGGATTATGTGTGTAGCACGCCGTCGATACAGCTTCGGCCCATAGAAACAGAGCTAGATCAGATTGACTCGGCATAATACGAGCGGCCTCGACTACCATTCGATTACGTCTTTCTACTACTCCATTCTGTTCTAGCGTTCTGGCAGCAGAATATTGATGTGTTATCCTGACCGATTCGAGATAATCTTCAACAATTCTATTCTTGAATTCTGTGCCATTATCTGTTCAAAGAATCTTGACTGACTTTTGCAGATTTACTTGGATAGTCTTTAAGAAACTGATGATGACTTCGGGTGTTTCATCCTTTGATCTCAAAAAATTGACCCAAGTATATCGCGAATAATCGTCCACAATAACGGAGACATATTTCTTTCCGTTAATGATTTGCTTATGCATAGGACCGTAGAGATCCATATGCAACAACTCAAGTGGAGAACTTGTACTTGGTTCAGGCTTTGGCATGTGAGCGGCTCTCTTCATCTTACCTTTCTCACATGCTACGCACAAATGTTCTTTCTCATATTTCAGCTCAGAAAGTCCTTTGACTAATTTGCCCGTGACCAGTTTGTTTATGTAACGAAAATTTAGGTGAGAAAGCCTTCGGTACCATAAACAGCTTTGTTGCAGCGAGGCTTTTGAGAGTAGACAAACCTCATTGTCAGTCTGGACTTTTGACAGATTAATTGTGTGGAGGTTAGACTTTCACGTGCCAACCAAGAGTTCCTTACCATCTTCAGTCCGCACTGAACATTTCTTGGCCTAGAAATTTACCTCTAGATCTTTGTCGCAGAACTGTCTAATGCTAAATTGGTTATGTCCTAATCCTTCCACATAACTCACCTTTGTAATCGTTATGTTGTCTTGAATTACATCATCGTAGCCCAAAATCGGTGAAAACTGATCATTTCCGAATCTCACATTCCCGCAGTATTTCTCTGTATAATTAGACAATAAATCCTTTTGCCCAGGCATATGCTTGGAGCAACCAGAATCCAAGTACCACATATGATGGGTCTGCACAGGAGAAATCAGGAAACAATAACTTTAGGTACCCATTTAAAAGTGGGTCCTATCGGATTAGCACAAGATTTTGGTATCCATTTATATATGGATCCTCTAAACTTTTGAAAAACCTTTGAATCATATGATTTATAAGAATAGACATGATAAGCACCAAACTAATCATCAGAATATCGGTGAGAGACAAAATCATTTTTTCTATAGTTAGATGACTTATTAGCAGACCGATAATTGGAGTAATTGCTTTATTGTATATCTCTTGTAAGGAATTACAAGGTTTTGTTTATTAGAAGCAATATTACCAACTACATCAAAACTATTATCAGTCGATCTATTACAAGTATCACGACATGATTCAGAACTCTCATCAATCTTCCGTTTTGGTCACCATTCTGTTCTTTCTTCTGACCTTTTATTTTTCAAATCTGAAACAAAAGATTTAGATTTGTTATGAAAAGCAGATTTCTGAGGTTGTATTTTCTTAAGCTTACCAGTGTTGTTCCGTTTTTGTGAGCGTCGTTTTTTTTGCTTCTTACCTTTCTGAAAGTAATCACTACTCACAAAAACTGGTTCACCACCCTTAGTCGATGATTCACCAACTTCATCCACACTTGGTAAAGCTTCACCATCAATAATGAAAGAAGAATGATCTGGAAGTTTAGCATTAAAGTCAAACATATCAATACTTTCTTCAACACACCCATCATCAGAATTTAAAAAATCATTTGCAGACGCAAATAAGTCATCAAAATCAACTTTTGAAGTTTGAGGTTCCTTAGAAGATGTTGAACACTCTTTAGATTCAGTTTTAAAAACGATGTTCTTTATTACAGTAGAAAATACAGATTGTTGAATATCAACCAAAATTCTTTCATCAGACAAAACATTTTCAAGTTCCATTATTTTGATTTCTAACACGAGTGGAGGAATGTAAATCTTATATTTAATCGATTTTGCCTCCATCTCTTGTGAAAGAAACTTTGGTTTTTCAGAAAGATAACTATCATTCAGTTTTTGATAGTAGAATGGTAGTTGCATTTTCTTTAAATTCTTTTTGTTTTCATCTTCTTTACCCTCTACCTCATCAGATGATTTGGTAACAAATTGGGTTTCAAATGAGTATATTTACCAGCAACAAAAAGAAAATCAAAGTTATACAGTGCTGGTTATTTTATGATGGCTTTCTTTAAGTAGTAGGGATTATCATAACCGAGTCCCCACTTCTCTTTTACATCGGCTCCCTCATTAGGGGTGTTTAAGAAAATGGTTTAATCTGTTTGTCCTCTAACATATAATTTTGCTTCCAAACCATTAGCTTTTTCACTAAGCTCTTGTTTTCAACCTGCAATTTATGAGCTTTTAGTATACATTCTTATTTCTCAATATCTTATTTTGAAAGCTTGGAAACAATTTTAGAAATCTTATTTTCAAAACCATCTTTTTGCAATTTAAAATTAGAAGCAGATTTGTTTAGAGAGTCAATCAGATCTTTGTTCCCAACATGTTCCTTGTTAAGTTCAAAAAAAATTTGACTTTTCTTTGCAACTCTGTTCTTTTCCTTTTTCAGCTTAGATTGAAGGTCTTGAAGCTCGACCATCATGGCTTCCATTTTGGTTAAAAACTCATTTTCAGAAAAGTTAAGTACCTCATCAGATATCTCTTCCTCCGAATCATCATACTTCACAGTATTACCCATCAAGCACATGTGTGTTGTCTCTTCCTTTTCATCCTCGGAGTGGTCTAGCCAGAACTCATCCTCATCCATTAGGGCTTTCCCCACTTCCTTTTGCTTATAGTAGTCGGAATTTCTGACAGTAGGCTTTTCGCAGTCCTTGGCATAATGACCAACCTTTCTGCAATTATAGCACTTAATCAGTTCTTCACTCCTCTTATCATAACCATAATCATTCAGAAACTTCTTCTTTTCTTCAGGCTTTCTATCCACATATCTCTTTTCTTCAAACCTCTTTCCTTCAACTTTTTTCTCGGTGTTCATGATTCTTTGACCCTGATGAGTACCTCTGAGAGTTTGAGCCTGGTTTCTTGTAGAACTTCTTCGAAAAAGCACGGGTCAATAGCAACATAGCTTGCTTGAGATTTTCTCCGTCGTCACTATCAGAGTCTGAATCTGCAGAATCATCTGAGCTAGGAAGTACTATCTTCTTCTTCTTCTTTTATTTCCTCTCCTTTTCCTTCTGACCAGCCACCAAAGCAATCGGGTCAACAACTTTCTCAGTCTTCTTTTTCTCACTTCTTTTCTCTTCAACCTCTTCCTCGTTTTGTCTCAACATCTCATAGACTTCATGTAGAGGTATGTCACTTAGGTCCTTCACCTGTTTCATTCTGCGAGTGTGCTTCTTCCACTCGGGTTGCAGTATACTGAGAAATTTGACGTTGTTCTCGATTTGCTTCTTCTTAAATTTGTTCTTTGAAAGCTCGTTTAGAAGTAGAACAAATCGCTCATATGTATCCTCCACACTCTCATTTTCTTTCTCCTTGAACTCCCTGTAGATGTTGATGCAGTTTGCTACTTTCATTTGGTTGCCAACCTTTGACCCCATCATCATCTTCTGAAGTTCATCCCTGATAGTGCACATATTTGTTGGATACAAGATCATGAAAACTGAAGGCCAAAGTTCAAGATAGTCAAAGTTTAATGTCAACTCTCAATGTGAAAGTCAAAGTCAACTTTGTAATATGTCAAAGTCAAAGTCTCTTGTTTTGTATCTTTTGTTTTAGCGCGTGTATTCTGTTTTTCTAAATAGGTATATAGCTAGCTTAGTTGTTATGTATTGTATCTAGACATTCAATGTACGCGAACTGAAAACTGTAGAAAGAGATTGTACATTGAGGTTTAGAGACAGAAAGTGATTTGAATCTGTTGTATACGAAATCTTGTGATTAATTGAAATAGGTAGTTTGATTAATCTTGTGATTGTCATCTTGTGATCTTAATCGTAATTAGAACTTGATAAAAATAGGAATAATAATTGGTATCAGAGCAAATCCAAAAAGAAATCAAGAAAATATGGTTGTCGACTCTGTGTTTTGAATTTTAGATTGAATTTTGAGTTTTTTGTGAATTTTCTGAGTTGTAATTGATTTGATTGTGATCGATTAGTGTATTAAAACAATCTTGTATAAGTTTGTTAGTGAATTGCACTGTAATCTTGGTTAATTTTGAGAATTTTTGAATTTTTGGATACATGAGTCTGTCGCACTGTATATTGAATCAAAATGTAAGGTCTATTGAATTTTGTTGAAATTCAGTGGTAGAATTCGATTCTAGAAGTGTTTTTGCTTGAATTGACAAAGTTTTGGACTGGAAATCAAAGATTTGATGAGATTTTGAGTGAAACAGAGTGGATTTTCTTCGAGATCTGAAGAACTCGCACCCTTCATCAAGAACTCGCAACCTGAACTCGCAGAACCACTAGATTTCGCATCTCATTAGAATTCGCATCTAAGATTTCGCATAAATTGATTCTGAATTTTTTTACAAGTGTTGATTTCGCAGATGAGTATGATGCGAATTACATAGAATTCGTATATGTGTGTGTGAAGATCTATTCAGAATTCGTACAAGTCTAATATGCGAAAAGCTTGAATTCGCATATTTGTTTGATACTAACAGTTTTCAGGAAATTATTTCAAGGCAAGAATTTGCACATCACCTTATACGAATTTTTTGAATTCGTATAAGACTAAATTACGAATTCCTCAGAATTCGCAGTAGAGTATTGAACGAATTGTTAAAGAATTCGCATAAAAGTTTTTCAAAATTTCTTCAAGGATAAAATTCGCATGATTCTGATGTGCGAAAAGTGTTATCCGAATTGTGTTATGCGAAAAGTTTTATCTTAAATTTTTTCTAAGTTTAGAACTCGCATAGTGTTATATGCGAATTCTGAATTTATTTTGAATGTGAATTCTGAAGTGTGTGTAGTGTGCGTATTCTATAGTTGTGCGATTTGTGCATACGAATTATGTGCATTTCCTCTTGCGTGCGAATTCCACAGTTAAGAGAATTTGGAAATTTCCTTTCTGAAATTTCTTTCTAGTTTTCTATATTTTTTTTGATATCTATTGGACTAACGATCATTTATCAAGTTCTTATTGTATATTTTGAAACAGGATGACTTCCAAGGATGCGCTCTCAATCGGCACTGATGTAAAGCCCCCAGTCTTATTCAAAGGGGAGTATGAAAAGTGGAAGGATAGGTTCCTGGACTTTGTTGATCGACATGAAAACGGAGAGAACATTCTTTTATCTATTACTGAAGGTCCAATGGTACCACCTACGATGGAAATACCGGATGAAGAGTCATCGGACAGTGAAGATGGAGATGAAGACAGAGTTAAAAAAACAAAGACTATTCCGAAAGACTTTGCCCAATACACTGATGAACAAAAAAGACGGTACAAAGCTGATAAACAAGCCAAATCTCTACTACTACAGAGTATTCCAAACGAGATCTACATAAAGATTGACAACTACAAAGTAAATGCCAAGCAGAAGTGGGATCAACTGCAGAAAATGATGATGGGTTCTAAGGTCGGAAATCAAATGAAAGTAGCCAATTGCATTAACAGCTACGAGGAATTCAAGGCGAAAGAAAATGAGAGCCTTGAGGATACATACGAGAGATTTGTACTTCTTCTAAATGATCTTTCAAAGAACAAAGTTAAGAAGAACCAAATCGAGAACAACGTCAAATTCTTCAGCATTCTCCAACCTGAATGGAAGAAATATAGTCGGAAAATGAAGCAGATGAAAGACCTGAGTGATATCCCACTTCATGAGGTCTATGAGACATTAAGACAGAACGAGGAAGAGGTTGAAGAGAAAAGGAATGAGAAGAAGAAAGCCGAGAAAGTTGTTGACCCAATTGCTTTGGTAGCTGGTCAGAAGGAGAAGGAGAAGAAAGAAGAAAAGAAGAAGAAGAAGAGTGTACTTCCAAGCTCAGATGATTCTGCAAATTCTGAGTCTGATAGTGATGACGGGGAAAACCTCAAGAAAGCAATGCTACTGCTCACCCGTGCTTTTCAGAAGAAATTCTATACGAAGCCGGGTTCAAACGCTCAAAGGTACTCGTCTGGATCAAAGAATCACGAGCACAGAGAACGGGTGGAAGGAAAGAGATTTATGGATAAGAGGTTTGGTGAAAGAAAGTGTTGATACATGCTCTCTCAGTGATTTGATAAAGACCCTTTTCTATACTTAGTGAAAATTACGTTTAATAAATATGTATTAGTGTTTCATCATCAGCGATCAGACTGAGTCTGTTTAGTTATCACTGATGATCTTTCTTGTAAACATTCATATGTATTAGTGTTTCACTATCAGCTGTTAAATACTGAGTATGTTCAGTATCGATGATAATTTCTGATGTAAACAGTCAAAGGTAATCCCTGAAGACAAGTTTCGTGTCAACAGATGTTCATAGCTGAATCAAAGACGAAGTTGTTGAACAAAGACAAGTCTACTAGTGACCTGATGCGGATATCAGTGAAGCAAAGACAAATCTACACACGCAAAGAAACATGAGGAAAAGCTTCAGCGATAGCTGAACTTCTTTGTATCTATGAAGGAAGAGATATTCAGCGATCGATGATCGCTTAGCTTATGCCTCAAGTCTCTTTTGTCTTTCCCTTGCACACCCAGTACGAGGTGTCAGAACAGACATACCTCTGCTACAATTGGTACAACAACTCTGTCAACTACACTGTTCATGATACGGCCGAAAGTATGTCTCCTAAAGTCAGATCCTCTCAGCCAATCAATAAAGGACATGTGTAAAGTGCCCTGTCATGCATTTAATACATAAGGTATAAATAGAAAGATTACAACTCCATCTGAGAGTTG
Source organism: Arctium minus (assembly GCA_954870635.1). Lineage (NCBI taxonomy): Eukaryota > Viridiplantae > Streptophyta > Magnoliopsida > Asterales > Asteraceae > Arctium > Arctium minus. Next base: position 42,717,364 of record OX941089.1, on the reverse strand, counting down.
CCCAAAACCTTCATCTTTCAAAGACATAGAAACCCTTGTTTTCTATACTCTCAAATCTCCCATTCTCTATATTCTTGTGCAACCACCTTAGTATTTCTTAAGTTTGTTTAGATTGAGTTCTACTTAATCTTATTCCACAACAGACTTGTAAATTGTGTTTGATTTATCAATAAAAAATTTATTAAACTTTAAAAACTTGTGTTTGTATTCTACCCCCCCCCCCCTTCTACAAACTTGTTAAGCACCTTCGGGACCAACAAGTGGTATTAGAGCAGATGGTTTAATCTAATAAACAAGATCTTGCTTTATTCTCTCCCTTGCTATTCTAAATGGCACTTAACACAAACACAAACTACTATGATAATGGTTCACTCTCTAAACCTCCTCGATTTAGCAGAGATAACTTTGCTCTCTGGAAGAATCGAATGATGCTATTTCTAGAAGGTGTAGACCCTACTATACCTGATTACGTAGCAAATGGACCCTATGAACCTTTCTCAATCATAGTTGTCGTTCCCGCTACTGCCACCACTCCTGCTATCCTTGAGCGTTATGATATTAAGGAGATAAGACAATGGAGTGATGAAGACAAAAAGAAGGTCAGTCTAGATGCAAAAACAAAAACCATTATCTCTATGGCTCTGCCTGATGAAGCTTTCCATTCCATCATGCATCTTAAAACTGCCAAGGAAATGTGGGACACTATATGTGTTCAATATGAAGGCACCACTGAAGTCCAAGAAACTCGAAAGATTAACTTGGTACGACAGTATGAAAGTTTCATCTCTACTAAGAACGAATCTCTCTCTAACGTTCACCAGAGGTTTAATTGCTTAATCATTGATCTAAGAACTGCAGGCAGGAACTATTCTAACTCTGAGGTCTTGACTAAATTCTTAGAATGTCTTCCTGAAAGCTGGGACAGTTATTCAATGTGTCTCAAGCTAACAAAAGACTTAAATTCTCTCTCCCTTAGCACCTTGTATGGAATATTGCTCAACTATGAGCAATCAAATCTCTTGAAGAAGAATCTTGTAAAAGATTCTAAAGACTCCAAAATCAATCTTGTTGCTTTAGTCTCCTTAGAGATCATTCCATCTCAACGATCTACTCTCACTATCACTGAGTTAGATTCTGACACTGAGGATTTATCAGACACTGATCTTTCAGAGTTTGATGAGTCCTTAGCACTCTTGACAAACTATTTTAAGAGATTTTCAAGAAAGAGAAATTTCCGAAGAAATAAGCCTCTCTCTCTCTCTCTCTCTCTCAGTGACAAGCCAAAATCAACCCCTGTTGATAAGGCTACTGCTACTTGCTATAATTGAGAAAAGATTGTACACTTTGCAAGTGAGTGCAGGTCAAAGAAATTCTTCAAACCTTCTACCTCCAGAAGATCCAGCGATGATAAATACCTTAAAATGAAAGAAAAATATCAAAAGTTGAAAAACTATAAACGAAAAGGTAAAGGACTTATCGCTGAAGAACACGACTAGGCTGAATCAGAAGAATTAAGTTCTGATGAAGAAGAAGTCGCTAATATTTGCCTTATGCCTGAGATTAAAGACGAAGTGAAAGAATCTCCGGAAACTTCTATGAGCTATATATTATCTCAGGTATCTATCTCTACTAATCCCTCTCTATCTGAAGCAGAGAGAAGTCGCGTTGTTGATGTGCTGACGATTGACCTATACAATGCTCTAAATGGCAGAACTATAGCTGAAAATAAAAACATTGATTTAACTGAACAGCTAGAAAAATGTAATGAAAAGATCAGAGAACTAACTCTTTTAGAGGAATGTTTGAAAGATCAAGTCATTGTTAATGAAATCATCAGCATAGAACGCGAACAAACCATCGCTGCTTTAAAAGCAGAAAAGGCTACTGTTGATGGATGGTGCAAATCCTCAACAAAGATCAATGAGATTATAAGTGCTCAGATCTCTGCCAGTGATAGAACTGGTCTTGGTTTTTGGAAACCACAGGATGAGCCTAAAGAAGACAACTCCTTGCTTAAGTTTGGAATATTTGTCTCTCTTATCCATGACATTTCTTATGCTCAGTACTCTTCTTCATCTTCTTCTAATCCCATCCCTGAGGAAATATCTAAAGGCTCTAAGCTTGCAGATAAAGGAAAATCCATTTTCCATCCTCAAAAGGCTACCAAGAAAGCAAAGCTGAAAGTTCTTTCTAAACCTTCAGCAAATCGATCTTCTAGCTCTACAACAGAAATATTTTATCTCTGTCCTCCAAAGCTGAAGATTGATCTTAAGCCTAAGCGATCTGAAGAAATAAAAGTTCCTCCCAGATCTCATGCTAAAGGCATTCTTGGAGTTGGTCTTGCTCATCTCAAATTCTCAAAACCTACTACTCATGGTCCTAAAACCACCTTCAAATATAGAAAATGCTATCATTGTGGATTTACTGACCATATTGCTAGTAAATGTCCAACTGCCACTAAAGCTGATAAAACAGCTTAAGTGAAGATGAATGCCTCCAAGGCTGAGAAGGTCACCAAAGCTGAGAAATCGACCAAGGTGAAGAATACCACTAAGGTTAAGAAATTAACCAACGTGAAAGTTACCACTGAAGCTGAATCTTCATCTGCTATGAACATTGCTGAACCTTCCATCTCCACTAACCCTAAAGGACCCATTGAAAAGTGGGTACCAAACAAAGCTTAATCTTCCTTATGTTTGCAGGGATCAAAAGGCATCTGGTATCTTGATAGTCGATGCTCTCGTCACATGACAGGACAAAAAGACCTGCTCACTGAATACAAGGAAGAGAAAGGACCCTCAGTGACCTTTGGTGGAAATGGAAAAGAATATAACCGAGGGTTTGGTGTCCTCAGCAATGGGACAACTACCTTCAGAAGAGTCGCGTACGTCGATGGACTGAAGCATAATCTTCTAAGCATCAGTCAGCTATGTGACAAAGACTATGAAGTACGCTTTACCAAGAAAGCATGCTCAGTGGTAAATGAGAATGGAAAACTTGCTCTCAGTGGTCATCGTAAGAAAGCATGTTCAGTGGTATATGGACTCTACTACCACTAAAAACGTATGTTTTCTTTCTAAAGCTTCCTCTGATGTCAACTAGCTATGGCACAAAAGTCTCTCTCATCTAAACTTCAAAACCCTGAATTCTCTCTCATCTAAGGAACTGGTTTCTGGTCTTCCTCAGCACTCATATGCTAAGGAATCTCTATGTTCAGCATGTGAAAAAGGAAAACAGACAAAAGATAGTTTCAAATCTAAACAAGTTTCCTCAGTGACAAGTCCTCTTTAAATCTTGCATATGGATTTGTTTAGCCCTGCCAATATACAATCCATAGCTGGAAAGAAATATACACTTGTCATTGTAGATGAATACTCTCGCTATACTTGGGTTATCTTTCTTCGCTGCAAGAGTGATACTCCAGAAGAACTAATCTCTTTTGTTAAAAATATGGAAGTGTTGAATAATCTCACTGTTCGTTCAATAAGAAGTGATCATGGAACTGAATTCAAAAACAGTTCTCTGAACAATTTCTTTGAGAACAAGAGAATTTCTCACAACTTTTCCTCAGTAAGAACGCCTCAGCAAAACGGAGTCGCTGAAATTTTGGGCTGAAGCTGTGAACACTGCATGCTTCACTCAAAACAGATCGCTGATAGTAAAGCTATATGGAAAGACAGCTTATGAACTATTTCATGGAAGAAAACCCTCTATCAGTTTTCTTCATATCTTTGGTTGTCAGTGCTTCATTCTAAACAACAAAGATCTACTCGAAAAGTTCGATCCAAAAGCTGATGACGAAATATTTCTTGGATATTCCTGTATCTCCAAAGCCTACAGAGTTTTCAACAAGAGAAGACACACTGTGGAAGAAACAATTCATGTCACCTTTGATGAAACTCGCTCAGCGAACTCTAAACCAATCGCTGACAATGAAGAGGTAAATGCTTGGATGTTTTCTCATTACAGAGAAACAGAACCCTTCTTCTCAAACCATCAACACACAGATCCTCCAGCTGCTGATGATGATCCAAACATCATACCTCCTAACGCTGAATCCACCTCATGGGTTTCAGCTGAGCCTCTAAACACACTATCTCCATCAGATCTTCCTTCGTCTGAAAACCTCTCAGAAAATAATGGACTGTCTGACTCTCAACAGTTAATTGTTGATGAACCTCAAGCTTCTTCATCAGTTAACATTCCTATTGTTGATCTAACTCCTGAAGTGAGCAATCATGCTCCTGCTCAGCGATGGACAAAAGATCACCCCATAGATCAAATTCTTAGTGATCCCGACTCAGGTATTCAGACTCGACGACGTTCAGGTAATATCTGTCTCTTTGTCAACTTTATTTCTTTAATAGAGCCAAAGAAGACTGATGATGCCCTCAGAAATCCAAACTGGGTCAGTGCTATTCAAGAAGAGTTGACTGAGTTTACTCATAACAAAGTGTGGAATCTCGTTCCTAGACCATCTGATAAAACTGTTATAGGCACCAAATGGGTGTTTAGAAACAAATTAGATGAACACGAAACTGTAACCCGCAACATGGCCAGACTTGTTGCTCAGAGATACAGACAAGAGGAAGGCATAGACTATGATGAAACCTTTGCCCCTGTGGCTAGGCTCGAAGCAATTTGACTCTTCTTAGCTTATGCAGTTTACAAAGACTTCATTGTATATCAAATAGATGTAAAATCAGCGTTTCTAAATGGAAAGCTGAATGAAGAAGTTTATGTAGAACAACCCCCAGGGTTCTCTGACCCTAAGCATCCAAATTATGTTTATAAATTGGATAAGGCTCTCTATGGTCTAAAACAAGCCCCTCGTGCTTGGTATGACACTATCTCATCATTTCTTATCTCTGAAAATTTTGAACGTGGTAAAATTGATAATACGTTATTTTTCAGAAAAATAAAAGGTCATATTATCCTTGTGCAAATATATGTCGATGACATAATATTTGGTTCTACTAATCCATCTCTATGTACTCGTTTCGCTGAACGAATGAAGAAAGAATACAAGATGAGTATGATGGGCGAACTAACGTACTTTCTTGGTCTTCAGATTAAACAAACTGAAAAAGGTACTTTTATCAACCAAGGTAAGTATGTTACAGGTATGCTGAAGAAGTTTGATCTAACTCAAACCTCAGCGATGAAAACTCTTATGGCACCTCCACTAACATTAAACAAGGATCCAGCTGGAAAACCTGTTAATGTCACTGCATATAGAGGAATGATAGGCTCCCTGCTGTATCTTACAGCAAGCCGACCTGACATCATGTACTCTACATGTCTGTATGCACGCTATCAGTCTGAACCCAAGGAATCCCATCTGATCGCTGTAAAGCGAATCTTCAGATATCTGAAAGGAACTCCTAACCTCGGTCTTTGGTATCCCAAAGACTCAGGGTTTGATCTAATTGGATATTCAGAGAGTGATTTTGCAGGTTGTAAACTTGATAGAAAGAGCACCACTGGTGGATGTCAACTTCTAGGAGGAAAGTTGGTAAGTTGGACGAATAAAAAGCAAAAGTCAGTGTCCAGTTCCACAGCTGAAGTTGAATATGTAGCAGCTGGAAGTTGTTGTGCTCAAGTCTTATGGATGAGAAATCAACTATTAGACTATGACCTTCAGCTATCAAAAATTCCAATCTATTGCGACAACACTAGTGCCATCGCTATAGCAAATAATCTAGTACTACATTCAAAGACAAAACACATAGAGATCAGATATCATTTTATCAGAGATCATGTGATGAATGGTGATATTGATCTTCACTTTATCCCCACTGACTATCATCTCGCTGATTTATTCACCAAACCTCTTGATGAGACAAGATTCAACTTTCTCATCAGTGAGCTTGGAATGTTGAGTCTTGAAGAGTGACTCTTCATCTTTCATGCATTATGTTAGTAATATTAAGTTCCCCTTCATCACTTACTCTCTAAACAAATATCTTTGACTCTAAGGTATGTTCTCTCACTCTTAATCACTGAATATTCATTCAGTAAGACGTTTTTCAAAATCAAAACTTTAATCACTGATTTTTCTTCAAATAATTAAAAGCTTTTTGATAAACAAAAACTATCACTGATAATTCTCATCAATGATCCTTTGAAAAGAAAATTGATCTCTGAATTTTTATCAGCGATTCTTTCAAAAATAAAATCTATCTCTGGCTTTTCTTCAGGGATAATTTCAAAAGGGACAAATGAAACATTTCTTTTCTCTCTCCCATGACGTCATTTGAACCGACAATCCACGACATGCCTTTTTCTCTAACATGTTCGTCTGTTCCCCTTCTATCCAATCAACTTCATAGGACGTGTCCATGTAAGTTCCAATTCAAGCTATTATCAAATCAATCAAACACAAAATCAATCTAATCAAAGATCACAGAGTAGAGAGAGAAAGTGGTATATATTTCATTAGTGATATTAGTACAATCAGTATGTGCACAACTCTCATAATGACATATTACTAAGAAACTCTCAAAGGCTATTACATATTTATACCCCACATCTACTTCTCTCAAAGCAAGTAAAGTACAAAAACAAGAAAGTCAAAGATATTACAAAAGTCAAACCAACTTGATATAAATTATGCATTAACAATCTCCCCCTTTTAGATCAAGTGTTAATGATAGGCATGCCCCAACGAGATAATTTTCCTTGACGTATTCCAAGCAACAACTCAAAATTTCTGATCCCACACCTGAAGTTGAAACGATCATAATGGCATCTACAACTCTTTCAGTATAGATCTTGTCAAACTTGCCCATGCCTTTTTCTCCTTGCTTCAGCTTCTCTTTGTTTTCCTTAAGCCTTCTCTCCAATTGCATTTTGATCAATTTCAAAGTTTCATCTGAAATCTTGGCGATTTCAAATACTCTGAAGAACCTCTTTTGGTTCTCAGAATTCTTGTAGACTACACCAAGTTCAGGCTTCTCTAGAACAGTAAATGGACTGTAGTCATCAATATTATCCAAGATCAGATCAATCTTCTTCATGTTGACTCTCTTCTGATTTGTCTCTATACCAAGTTTGAAGTCATAACAATAAGTGTAGTTAACCTATCTTCTCATAAATCTCTTCACAGCTTCCAAGGCAATGAGAATGTTATCAGGTCTAATGGTCATACTTCTGAACAAGTGATAGAGATACTCGATATCGTCCACATTTAGAAAGCTAAAGTCCGCTTCATAAAATTCACATCCTGTCAAATCCCTTCTTTGCACATGAAAGACTGGATACCAGATTCTTACAAATTGCACAAGTCTAACAAGCTTCACTGTCACTATTCCTGATTTGTTTTTAACAGTTTTCTCTGGTCGTCTTACCCATCTCATCATCCGAGCATACTCCTCTTAATATTCCTTTGGTTGATCTGAGACACCCAATACCTTGAATTTATCCAATAACTAGAGTCTGTGTACAAATATGCTTTTCATCTCCTCTTCCAGAAAGGGTTGCCTCAAAGTATTCCTCATTTGTCTGAGTTAAACTTTAGTAGGGACCAGAGGTACTTGAGGTTTATTTGAGGTTCCTGCTTGGGCTTTGACTAGGTTAGAAGGAAATAATGGTTCTGGTTCGGTTTCAGTGTTTATGTCAGGTAGGTTTTAAAAGTTAGGTTGCTCATCATGGTTTGGACTAGGTAAGTTGGTTTGGATAGATGGAATAGGTTGGCTAGATGGAATTGGTTGGGTTGAGATTGATTGGGTAGTTAGAACAATTTGGTTAGATTGGATAACTTTGGTAGATGTGGCAGTTTGGGTAGGTTGGTCTTATGGGCTAGATATGTTTATTGGTTGGTTGAAAGGTTTGGTAAGGTTTATTTCTTTGAAGGATGGAATTTCGGGTTGTTCACGGGTAGTTTCTGGAAGGTCATAAATCACAGGACTCAGCTGGATATCTTCTTGAGAACATGCAAGGATTTCCAATATACTCTCTTCACCTTCTCCCATTAACTCCCTTTCCTCCTCCTTGATCTTCCAAAAATTATCATACTTCTCATTAGCAGTTGCTTCATCATCAGAAGATAAATCAATTGCATAGATTTCTTCCAAACCAGTAACCCTTATAATCTTTTCTCTTGTAGCAACCATGGGCTTTTCAACCAATGGTTCTACATCTTCGTTAACATACAAGATTAACTCCCTACCTTGTCTTTCACCCATATTCACCTGCTCATCACTGCCAATCATCTCAGTATCCTCATCTCTAATTGATCCACCAAGAGCAAGTTCAGATTTTGTAGCAATTCTTTGACGTTTTCTTATCTCCCCCTCATGGTCATGATCTGGATCATGATCATGTCTCTTTCTGGAACCTGCTTGAGTTTTGCATGAATCCTAAACTGCTTTCGTCAACTCTTTAATATGTTGAATCATTTCTGTCTTGAAAACATTAAACTCTGATACATAAATTGATTCAGACGATACCTGAGGTTGTTGAGCCCTTAACAAACTGATCAGATAAACATCAGATGCATCAGCGGGTGCCTAAGATAGAAGCTTTGCGTACAACAGAGATTTCATCTCCTCCACACTTAGCTCAACGGACTGAACTGGTGATGGTGGAGGTGGCTGAACAGGCTCCTCTACCGCTGGACCTTTCCCCTTGACTAAACTTTTGACTTTGGTTAGCTCCTCCTCAAATTTAGCAGATAAGCTCTTAGTAATGCGGTTTTCAACAGCCTTTAAGGCGCCGTCGAGGTAATCCTTTGACACAAAGTTGGGTAAAGCAACACCGGGGTCACTTAGACTTCCCGTTTGCACAACTGTTGAAGATGCAATAGTGTGGCCTGTGTTCAAAGCTGGAATATCGATAGAAATGATAGGACTTCCACTTGATCCTCGTAGTCCGGAATGCAGATCTACTACAATTGTTCCGACCGGGTCACTTAGACAACCGGTGATAGAAAAAGTATGTATGTATGTGCTAGGAAAAGAAGTTGAGACATCAAGTGGTGCTAGACTCAATGGTGCACAGAAAGAAAGTGAGCTCTAGGGCAGCTGAGCTCTAGTTTCTGATAATCCCAAAATCACCTAAATCTTAGAGAGATAAAGTAGAGAGAGAAATAGATGTGCGCCAAAAGTTAGTTGTATTCCAGATATGAATTCCAAAGTTACAAGAACAAAGCACAAAGGGGACTTAAATACCCCCTGACTAATCAAACAAGGTAAAGTCAAACTAAGCACAATTAGAACAAGGTATAAATACATTGATTACTACTAAAAATAGACTTAATAATCTCCCCCTTAGTAATCAATGGCGCTCTTCTCTTTGACGAAGTCGATTCAGTCCAACCAAAACTTCTAAGCGTCTTAGGGTTGAACGAAAAATCAACCTCTCATCAATAGTATTCAATGTCTTCTTGAGAAGTTGAATCTCATCATTCTCGAGCTTGAAAGCATTTCTTCTTGATTCCAGAGATATTCTTTCAACGGCTTTTAAACGATTCTCCAACTGTAGCTTGATCACCTTCAACGTTCCATCAGAGTAATGATTAATCTCTTCAAATCTTAGGAAGCAGTTCTGACCATAAGCATTCCTATAAACAACTCCATATGGATTCTGAAGAATAGTGAATAAAGAATATGAGTCGATGTTCGGCAAGCTACGATCGGGTCTTTGAAGGTTCACCACAGGCTGAAAACTTTCAGCGGCCATCTGAAAGTCAAAAACTCTGTAGACTCTGATTTGGCGCCGAATGAATCTTTTAATTACAAACAATGCTTGAGAGACATCTTCTGTTCTGTGGTAAAGATTCCTGAAATGATTGTACAGAAACTCAACGTCATCAATAGATAGATCATTAAAATCAGTCTCCGAGAAAGTGTACAAGTTGCAGTCTCTTCTTTCCACTTCAAATACTGGATACCAGATATGAACAAACTTCTTTATCGAAACGCTGATAACCCTGACAATCAGATGAGGAGAAGAAACCAGAATCTTTCCACGGCGCTGACATTTGAGGAACATAAAGTATTCGTACTGGTAATCAGTTGACTCCTTTTGAACACCAAGAATGGCATGTATGTTGATCTGTCTTCTTCTAGAAACGAAAATATTACTTTGAGAGTCTTCGAGAAAAGCAGATCTTATTCTTGAAGCCATATGTCGTTCTTGTAGACTTCGTTGTCTCTGCTGTCTAGTTAAAGTTGGACTTTCTTCTAAGATAGTCGGAGGGATTACAGGATTAGAAGAAGGAATATCATCTTGAGCTCTAGACGACTGACCTACTTCAAATGTACTTGAGGGAGCAGTGGTAATCGAAGCTGTATCAGCAACAGGACTAGCAACAGGACTGGAAGTGACTGGAGTAGCTTCAGGAATATCGTCTTGTGAAGGTAAGTCTCCATACAAAGTGTTCGTAATTTCTTCATCCTTTGCATCAAGAAAGAAATCATTCTCTTCAGTGTCAGATAAGACAATTATATCATCGTACTCCTCTTCTTTTACTTTGCAGAGCTTCTCATATCTAATATCATCATCGTCATCTGAATTGATCTCTATGAAGTTTGCGAAGAAAGATCTCATGTCATTCGCTATCTCAGAATCATCTAGCTCATTTGACCTTGTTGCAGTGTCTGGATCAACATAAACAACTATCTTCATATTATTCTCAATACTTTGCTCATAAATGTTCAAAACATTAGTCATAGAGGACAAATCAACATTATCAACCAAAATGTTCACAAGATTTTCAACACTACAGTCTTGAACATTATCAGCATTCTTTTCTCTGTCAGCAGCCTCAGATTGAGTTTGATCTTCTCTAGATGAAGAACTCTCCACTCTCTGTCTCTTTGACATCTCCCCCTCATGACCTTGATGATCAGGATCATCTTGGTCATGTCTCCTTTTATGAGACAGGCCTTCTTCAGTTCTGCAACTCTGTTCATGAAGATCAAATTTGTTAGATAGATCAGTTAATGCTTGAGTCATGAGAAATAGACCTTCTTTGATATCAGAAAAATATGTCCGAGCTTCAGTTCTGAAAGAAGTGAACTCCTCAGACAAAGCAGAAATCCTGTCAGATGCAGAAGATGAAGCTGGAGGCGGAGTCGGCTGGAAATTCCTTAGCAGAGATACCAAATCATTATGCTGTTGATCTGGAGGTGATATAGAAATGAGACGAGCATATAATAGATCAGATAATTCAGAAGTCGGAAGATCTTGAACTGGAGTGTGTGAAGAAACTGGAGGAACTGAAGTTGATGTAGATAAGCCAGCTGACTGAGTAAATGGTGGAGGAAGAGGAATAGAGACAATCGCTGGAGCACTAGTAGAAACGGTTGACGATTCACGAATGAAAACTCCAAATGGTCGTCTGAACGGAATCTCTGGGCGAATCATATTAGCATCAATCTCTACCATCTTGCCCTTGAAAATTGTCTTTAACTTCTAAACTTGTGCCTCTTTCTCAGTATCAAAACGATCAGTCATTTGACAAATGACTTCATTCAAAGTCATAAACTTTTCAGTTGGATCTCTAGTTTGAACAGAAGAAGGCTCGTTAACTGAAGTGAGTGTAGCCGAAGAATGAATATCAGAGAGAGAAGTTTCTGTACCTTGACCCTATAACTGAGCTGTAGCATTAGCAAAAGCTAAGTCTAATTCATCAACTTGTATGTCAGCAACTGTAGTATTAATAGGTACAGATTCTTCGTCAGACATAACAACTACCGGTTCATTCAAATCTGGTGCTCTAATCTCCCTTTCTAAAGCATGAATAACAGGCTGATCACCATCTCCATCATTACCATCATCAGCATTGTCATAATCATTATGTTCATCATCAACATGCTCATTATCAATATCAGCATTGTTAATTCCAGCAAGTACATCACCAATCTGTTGATCTGCAACATCTGCTGCAACTGCTTGATCAGCTTGATCATCATTAGAAGGTTCAGCTTGTTCGGCTTCCAAAGACATATCATGTTCCAAACAATATTGAATTATGTTGTCATCAGACGGATCAGTATAATTTGCAATGAACGCAAAAGGAATCGGCATTGAGTACTCAAAAGTCTTCTTTTGTCTTTAAATGAATGTCATCTCAATATCCGGAAATTGATTCCAAGAAAACCGTCGAGGAATATCTGGATTACTTCACAGCATACTACGGACAATTAATTTCATGTATCGGACAAAAGGAATAAACTTTCGCTTCTTATGAGTCATCTTATCTTGCACTCTCTCGGAAAGTTCGGTCCAGAAAATGTACGTGTAGTAGACATGCAAGTCATAGACAACTGCATGGAACAATCTGAGATCATGCAGACTAGCGTTGTCCGTACCGGAATGCTTAGATGTGAGACACCTGTTGAGTACGGAAAACACTGCATACCAAACCGGTGGAAGGTTGGATTTGTCGAATTGACTCACTTTATCCAAAACATCAAGATAGCCCAAATTGCGAATACCCTCTAGAACATCGAATTCTGAAGGATAGTTGTCATACGAAGTACGACCTGGTCGAGAATTGGGTTCAGGAAGCTCCAGAATCAGTCGAAGTCGTTTGTAGGAGAGAAAAGAATCAAACTGATCGATCTGCAAGTCGAAGCGATGAGGACGGACCCGCTCATTCTTAGATATAGTTTTCTAAGCCTGTTGAAGATACACCTAAGGAACATCGGCACCGGAAGTAAGAGCTGGAGCAAGAGGATGTCCTTTGAGAATGACTCGAATCACTGGATGAATCTTGATCTTGTCAAAATACACGAAATAGTTATTTGGCTTGTACGGCAAAACATAGAGCAGAGTGGGAAACACGTCATTCGGTGTTCGCCGTTGAGTAGAAAGATTTACCCCAGTAGAAGGTACAAACGGCATAGACGTCTCACGCGATGTACGATCAGATGGATCATAGAATTCATCTTGAAGCACATTCTCATCTTGAATCATGGAATCAGTTATGGTTTGAGAATCCATTACAGTACCTATGAAACAGAAATGATGAAAATTAGACTTGGAAAAATAGAAGTGAAAAACACAAAAATGAAAATTTTGCTAAGTCAAATTTGCGCGACATGTGGGTGGCGCAAACTGAGTTTTGCGCTACATACTAGTGGCGCAAAATGAGTTTTATGCGACAAACTGTTGACGCAAAAATAAGTTTGCGTTGCTAGTGCGTGGCGCAAACCTAAGTTTACGCGAGTCACTTGTGACAATTCTGACTTAGAAAATTTTCAAGAAAAACAAAAAACACAACATAAGTTTGCGTGAGACTAAGGTAGCGCAAAAATAACTTTGCGTTACCAACGGGTAGCGCAAAATTAACTTTGCATTATCAATGTCTAGCGCAAATTTATACTAAGACAAAAATAGCTACAAAAAGGATTTGCGTTTCAAGTAGGTAGCGCAAAACTAAGATTGCGTTACCAACATGTAGCACAAATCTAAGTTTGCGTTACAAGAAGGTGGTGCAAATCTTAAGTTTGATCAGGATGGTCTTTGTCCACAATCCCCTCTGGTTGAGAAACAAAAACTTCTTCTTTCAGTTTCCCGTTGAGAAATGTTGTCTTCACGTCCATCTGATACACGGTAAAATTGTGATAAGCAGCAAAAGCGAGAAACATTCGAATAGCTTCTAATCTTGCAACCGGCGCGAAAGTTTCATCGTAGTCGATTCCTTCTTATTGTCGATAACCCTTGGCAACCAATCGAGCTTTGTTGCGAACGACGATACCATCTTTGTCTTTCTTGTTCTTGAATATCCACTTTGTGCCAATAATGCTCTTTCCTTTTGGCTGTGGAACAAGTCTCCAAATTTTTAATGCGTCAAATTGATTGAGTTCCTCTTGCATCACTAGTATCCAATCCGGATCCTCCAAAGCTTCAGATACTTTGGTTGGTTCAATCTTGCTTAAAAAGCAAGTGAATAGACATACGTTTGGAGTTTCCGTCTTGGAACGAGTAGATACGCTTGCTTGAGGATCACCAATAATCTGATGAATAGGATGAGATCTTGTCCATTTGGTCGTATGAGGGAGAGGATCTATAATCTCTTGAACAACTTCTAACTTTTGAGAGAGAGCTTCATATACTTCTATATCAGATGAAGAGACGTCAACAGTTTCAACTGGAGGAGGAGGTAACTCAACAATATCTTAATCAGATTCTGTAATTGTTGGTTGAATAGCAGCAGTTTGTTCTTCTTCTTGAACTAGTTCTGCTTGAACAAATTCTTCTTGAACAGGTTCTTCTTGAACAGATTCAGTATTCACTTGATCAGGTTCTGATTGATCTGGATGAAGTTCAGAAAGAATGTTTTGAGATACAGAAGATACTGGAACAGCATCAGTTTCAGAGATATATGCAGCAGAATTGGAAGTAGATGCGCTCACAGATTCCTGATTCAAAAATTTGAAGCATTTTCAGTGTTAGATTTAGGCACATCATCATAAAAATGCTCAAAAAGAAAATCAAGATCAGTAAGATTAAACAAGGAAGAAGATGGATCCTGATTTGACGGTTGTAGCGAAGGTTCTGAACTATTTTGTCAAGAAGCTAAATTCCCTGAAAGTGCGAGTTTTGGACCTGTTTGACCAGAAACCAAATTTGCTGCTTCGTCAAATTTAACATTGACACTCTCTATCACTTTTCTAACTGAAGTAAGAAAGACTCGGTAAACCACAAAAGTAGAAGAATAACCCAGAAAAATACCCTCATCTGCCTTTGGACTGAATTTGTTCAAATTGTCGCGGTCATTCAGAACATAACACTTACACCCAAATGATTTGAAATATTTGACATTTGGTTTGATGTCGTTCATAAGCTCATATGGTGTTTTGTTGAATCGGAGATGTAGAATAGATCGGTTCTGAGTATGACACGCAGTAGAAACAGCTTCAGCCCAATGAGACAGAGGTAGACCAGAATAAGCAAGCATCGATCTGGCAGCTCCGACAAGCGTTCTATTTCTCCGTTCAACAACACCATTTTGTTGCGATGTTCGAGCAGCAGAAAATTGTTATTGAATGCCTTGATCATCGTAAAAATATTGAAGAGTGCTATTCTTGAATTCAGTGCCATTGTCTGATATGACAACTTTGACTGCTTTTTGCTTGTTATTCTGAATCGTTTTGATGAAGTTGATGAGTATATCAGGAGTTTCATCTTTGGACTTGAGAAACTTGACCCATGTATAGCGTGAATAATCATCAACTACCACCAAAACATATATTTTCTTTCCGATACTCTTTGTCTTCATTGGTCCACATAAGTCAACATGTAGGATATCAAGAATGTCCGAAGTGTAGGCTTCGGGTTTTGGTATATGCAGAACTTTCTTCATCTTTTTTTTCTCGCAGTCTTGACAGAGGTGGTCTTTCTGAACTCGGAGTACTGGGAGACCTCGTACGAAATCATTCTTGAAAAGGCGATCCATGTATTTAAAGTTGAGATGAGCTAGTCGTTGGTGCCATATCTAGCTTTCATGAACAGAGGCTTTAGATAGCAAGCAAATATATGATGGAATTTTAACCTTGGAAAGATCAATAGTATATAAATTTGATCTTCTCTTTCCAAGGAGTAAATCCCGGCCACTGTCATTCTTTACTGCAACCCGTTTAGATTTGAAGCTGACTTCAAGATCTTTGTCACAAAATTGCCCGATGCTGAATAAATTGTGGCTAAGACCTTCGACATAACTCACTCACTTGACAGTGATATTTCCTTGCACAAGATCACCATATCCTAGAATAGGAGCAGTCTCGTAGTTTCCAAACTTAACACGACCGCAACATTTTTCTTTAAAATTTGAACGTAATGATTTGTTGCCCGTCATGTGTTTGGAATACCCCGAATCCAGATACCATAATTGACTAAGATGCACATTCAGAAATTACACAGATTTTGGTACCCATATGCTTATAGGTCCCTTCTTGTTAGTCCGTTGCCTCTTATTTTTCAAAACTCTCTTGTTAGAAAAAATATGAACACAATCATTTATGGAGGAAGAAACATAATCATCTGAATCAGAACTAGAAAAACAATATGAGACATTCTTTGCAATTTGAATCATTTGCTTTATTGAATATTTTGTGTTTTTATTACAAAATGCAAATGTATCCGTTTTACAAAGACGATCTACACATTTATACTCTAAAGTTTCAGATTCTGTTGATCTCTGCTTGACCCTCCATATCTGCCTTGATGACTTCTTCAAAGTCCGATCTGAAACATTTGAATCAAAAGAATTAGAATTTTCAGAAATAAAAGTATCTTGTTTCTTTGACTTCTTTGACCTTCTTCTTTTACGTTTTGGTTTATAATACTGATCATTTAGCATAAAAGAATCATCAACAATTGAATTAGAAGAAGAAATTTTATCTAAGAAGTCAAACTGAGCATTCATCATTGTTGAACTAGCCTCGGAGTCATGATTTTCAGAAACACACAAGTCAGGAGATGTTTTGTGCGTCCCCTTGGTGGTGCAAACTAAACTTTGTGCTACCAACAGTTGGCGCAAACAATCAGTTTGCGCTACCAATGGTTGGCGCAAATGCTCACTGTTTTGTACTTTTTGCGTATTTTCCTTGAAATCAGAAGAAAATCCAGACTTAATTTTGTCATCAAAGTCTTGTTTTTGAGAAATGAATTTTTCTTCAAAACTTGATTTCATGATAAAAAGAAATAAACCGTTTTCAATATCATTTTGAAGACTTTGTTCTTCCATTTTATCTTCAAGATCAATGATTTTGCCCTCTAATACTAATGGGGGAATATATCTCTTATATCATAAGAAACGGGAGACATATTTTCCTTATTAGTGATATTGGCATATATATCAAAATAATCATTTGGTAATGAAGATTTAATGGAAGAATTGACATTTAAAACATTTTGAGATTTTCTGTACTTCTTTGATTTTTCAGGAAAATATTTGGCATTTTCACGAGTATAAACAAATGGCATTTCCATTTTCTTGTTGTTCATTCTTTTCTCATTTTCAATTACTAATTCTTGATTTTCATTCATCCACTCAATTTTAAATTGAGGAGCATATTTTGCAAGATTTAGATAATCAAAATTATATAAAGTGGGGGGTTTTGTTATAACATTGTTTAAACGATGTGCATTTTCAAAACCAAGTCCCCATCTTTCTTTTATTGACTCATCACTCCTTGGTTTATTCATATAAATTGTTTGCTCAGTTTGTTCTCTCAAATATAACTTTCCTTCTAAAGCAATTATTTTATAAGAAAAAGTTTGATTCAAATTGGTCATTTATGTCAAAGAATCAAGATTAGTCTTATTTAAATTTTCTAATTCATCCAATTTCATTTGAAACTTCTCTTTTGTATCTGTCAAAATAAATTTTTCATCTTTCAATGAAATTTTCAATTTTTCAATCATGACAGGTTTTTCTTGATTAATTTGCTTTTCAGATAAGAACTTTGAACGTAAATCATGTAAAGCAGTTATAATGACGTTCATTTGAGAGGAAATAAAGTTGTAATCAAACTCAGAAGGTACCTCAGATTCATCAGTGGAAGTATCTTCATCTTCATCATCACTTTTATCATCCCCAATAAAGCACATTGTTGTTGTTTCCTCATTCTCAGCTTCATTGTCAGAATGGTCTGGCCAGTATTCTTCCTCAGCAAGTAATATGATTCCATTCTCTCTCTTTTCAGTAAGCTCTAATTTCTTTCGGTAGAAAGCAGAATATTTGACAACTTTTACTCGACACTCCTTCGCAAAGTGGCCCGTTTTCCACAGTTAAAACACACAATATTTGTCTGAAATTTTGTGCATCCAACAGATATGATGATCAACATTTGAGGGGGAGTTAATGCATATCTTTTACACTGATATTTTTCTGATGCATAATTTCAGGGGGAGTAAAAGGCTATGACTTCTGATTACTTCATATCAGAACTCGTACTTTAATTGTTTTACTGCTTTATGTCATTTTAATTTATGTGAATAAAGTTGCTTTGACTATGACCTTAAGACTTTTGCAGTTTGAGAAATGCTTACAAGATCATATCTTTATGACTTAAAGCTTGACTTCATGAGATGTAAGATTGCACACAAATGGTATAATTTTTTATCTTCATCTCACATATGGTTGAAAGAAGGACAACTTTCAATCATAAGAAAACATTATTCTTAAATGTTCAAACCACTTCCCGATTCTCAAACAGATTTCATGAATTGGAAGTGTGATTTTAAATGTTTTCAGTTTTACTTGTGCTTCAATGTTTAACAAACCGTGTGTTTCTAAAGATATATACTTGCGTATTATCTTATCTATATACTTTCAAGTATTCACACACACAGGTTTAATTCTTTTGTTGATTAAGTTTGTGTCCCTGAATCTAGTTTCTAATCACAATTAAACAAACAAAACACAAACAAGAATCAATTACCTGTTTGATTTCACTTTCAAATTCAAGATTACAAACTTTCTCTCTCTAGAACTCTCTTTCTCTCTCTAACGTATTCTCTCTCAACTAGACAACTTCTTCCAATCTTACAACCGAATACTACGCTTTGCTTCTGTTCACTACTAATTACAAAAGGAAAGGAAACTATTTATACTTACAACTGAAACAAGGAAACTAAACAAATACAAACACTTTGACTTTTATTACAAAAGACTTTGACTTTGATGAGATTTGACTTTCTCAGCTTTGACTTCTTGAACTTTGACTTTTGTCTTCTTGATCTTGTATCCAACATATTTATGCTCTAACAATCTCCCCCTTTGGATTCAAGATCACTGTTTAAAGATCTAGCAATTCAGTCTTCACTTTAAGCTCTGTCAGTACAATCTCCCCTTTTTCTTTGACGGTATTCTTTCCAAAACAGTCTTCAAACGATTAACAATATCCCCAAAACTTTCACAATAATACTTTCAGACTTTGGAAAGAAATTATCTTCAGAATCAGCTCGAATTTGCTTTAGCAAATAATCTTCAAAGAAAATTTCCTCAAATCTTCAGAAATTCTTTGATCTTCTTCAAATCTTTACTTTGAACTTTTCTGACTTGGACATTTCTGAAAAAACATCTCTCTAAACTTTATCATTTCTTGATACCATCTCCCCCTTTTTGATGATTTAAACATCTATATCATCAAAACTTTACTTCCAAGAAATGTCTTTGACCATTCTGATCTGTCCAAGAGCCTCTGATTCTGTGATCCATAACCAAGTATTCATCCAGGTCTTTTCAAATCTAGACAAAATAAGAATATGTAACTCCTGAATCAACAAATGAATCAGTTAAAATGTCTGTCAGTAACACGAAGTCACTGTGTGTAACGAATACACAATATAAAGAAGATTTTTGATGTTCACTCGCCCAGGGCTTCCATCCAATCATCTAAACACCACAAAGGAAATTTCTATGAATGTTATGACAAAGGAACAAATTCCTTGTGTGTTCGTGCATGTGTAGAAAGAATTAAGCACGATGATTGTTTTTCAATAAGGCTCAAAGTTGTGTAAACCACTGAGACAACAGTAGATAAACACAGACCCAATGTGCATGATTGAAGTGCGAAGGTGGGGCAGACTTCCTTCTTTTTCAATATCCAGATTTTCCAAATGAAAACCAGATAGATTATATGTTGCGCCCCCTTTGAAATATGAAACACCTTCTTTTTGAGAAGAAAATGAGTAACTAGTGGGGTTTAGTCAAGAGTTGGCATGGGCTAGTTGCATGTTTCAATAACGTTCACCAAAGAGTTGTGAAACGCTAGTAATGTGGTTGCCCGACTCAGAAAGTAGTTGGTGCAAAATTTAATATTCTTTTACTCTGTTCTCACACCCTCTTTCTTTTAATCATTAATCTCACTACTAACCAAAGTCTCATTTCCATTTTACCTCAACGCACATCCCACACTCATTTCTTTTAGACACTTCACACTCAATCACTAAAGGTTTAACTTCTTGGGTAGAAATCACTGGTTAACGTGATTTCATAGAAGTTCAGTTAATTCCTAGCACAAAGAACCCATATTATCCTAGAAAGCATATGTTGCTCAGATGATTTAACTTTATCAGTTAAAGCTCATATACAAATGTCAGATAAAGTGAATGCTCAGATGATATAATCATGAAGATATGAGCATTTTTAAACATTGAAGTATTTTCAAACAAGTATATTGAAAAAATAGATATGAATGCAAAAGACTTGTTTAAAAATCTGACATTATATGAAAATGATCAGAAATGAATGATATAGCAACTAAGACTTATGGTCAAGAATAACGGTATAGTCTATATGAAACAAAAATATAGGCATTCTTGAATGAAACGCTTCGAAATGAAATATCGCTCAAAAATCTTTGAAATACAATCGGGGTGTCTTACCATCGAAAAATATGTTTCAATATGAGACATGGTAAGAACATTTAGAACAAAAAGTCAAACCGGTGTGTGTGAATACTTGAAAGTATATAGAAAAGACAATACGCAAGTATTTATCTTTGGAAACACACGGTTTGTTTATCAATTAAGCATAAAAATTAAAATGAAAACATTTAAAATCACACTTCCAAATTATAAAATCTGTTTAAAAATCGGGAAGTGGTTTGAACATTTAAGAACATGTTTTCTATATCTGAAAGTTGTCCTTCTTTCAAATAC
Organism: Arctium minus; assembly: GCA_954870635.1. Taxonomy (NCBI): domain Eukaryota; kingdom Viridiplantae; phylum Streptophyta; class Magnoliopsida; order Asterales; family Asteraceae; genus Arctium; species Arctium minus. Next base: position 42,696,742 of record OX941089.1, on the reverse strand, counting down.
ATTTGAGATTAAGATAAGAAATTTACCTTTTCCGCTCAATCTTAATTCTCATAAAGTCAGCTGTAGTCATCAAGATATGATCGTGTCATCTTCTCTCATCCTGCATAAGTCTCAAAGTCTAGTCAAAACAAATTTATTCACAAAATTTATTCAAATGTAAATAACATAAAGCAATAAAACGATTAAAGTACGAGTTCTGATTTGAAATAATCAGAAATCATAGTCTTACTCCTTTTGATATTATATGCTCCCCCTAAAATCATGCGTCACAAAAATTTGTCAGTTAATCAAAATGCAGAAATTAGTTATACTCCCCCTCAAAATAATGTAGATCATCTAAAATCTTCTCTTACTCCTCCTAAGATCATGAGCAAACAATTAAAATGCAGATATCCTTCAGACATAAAGATAAAGAAAATGATGAAAAATAACAAGACGTAACTTTATTAGATAACAACCGATTATGTCTTAAGATTTAACATACCAAGCTTAGAGACAAGAAAATTAAATCTCTTTTCATCTAATGGTTTGGTAAATAAATCTGCAAGCTGATAATCTGTTTTTACAAAATAAAGTTCAATTGTTCCTTTTTCGACATTATCTTTTATAATATGATACCTGACGTCAATGTGTTTGGTTTTCGTATGTTGGACAGGATTAGCAGATATTGCGATTGCACTCTTCGAGTCACAATATATTGGAATTTTATCGAACTTGAAACCATAGTCTCTTAGCTGTGTTTGCATCCACAAGACTTGAGAGCAGCAACTGGCAGCAGCTACTTACTCTGCTTCAACAGTCGATGTGGAAACACATAATTGCTTCTTTGATGCCCAGCTAACGAGCTTGTCTCCAAGAAATTGAACGTGACTAGAAGTACTCTTTCTATCCAACATGCAACCTGCATGATCTGCATCTGAATAGGCAGTCAGTTGAAACCTAGTATCCTTAGGATACCACAGACCAAGGTCTGCAGTGCCCTTCAGATACCTAAAAATCTGTTTGACAGCAGCCAAATGGGATTCTTTGGGAGCAACCTGATATCTAGGACATAAACATGTTGAAAACATAATATCTGGTCTACTAGAGGTAAGATACATCAACGATCCTATCATACCTCTATAAGTTCTAACATCAACATTTTTACTCGAAGGATCAGTGTTAATCTTAGTACCTGGTGCCATCGGGGTTCCAATTGTTTTACAATTTTCCATTTTGTACTTCCGAAGAATGTCCAAAATGTACTTAGATTGGTTAATGAAAATCCCCGTAGAAAACTGTTTAACTTGTAATCCGAGAAAGAAATTCATCTCTCCCATCATACTCATTTGAAAACGTGACACCATGAGGTTAGAAAAGTTTTTGCAAAATTTTGGATTTGTAGAACCAAATATTATATCATCAACATAAATCTGAATAAGAATAATATCAGCTTTTTCCTTTTTGATGAATAAAGTGGTATCAACCTTACCTTTAGAAAAACCGGACTTGACCAAGAATTTAGATAACACGTCATACCATGCTCGAGGGGCTTGTTTTAAACCATAGAGGGCTTTGTCCAAGATATAAACATGATCTGGCTTCTCTGGATTGACGAACCCTTCTGGTTGAGACACGTACACTTCCTCTTTAAGAATGCCATTAACAAAGGCTGTTTTCACATCCATCTGAAAGACTGTGAAATTCTTATGAACTGCGTAGGCTAGAAACATGCGGATTGCTTCAATACGCGCTACTAGAGCATACGTCTCATCGTAGTCTATGCCTTCCTCTTGCCGATAACCTTTGGCAACAAGTCTAGCTTTGTTCCTTATGACAATACCATCTTCATCCTTTTTATTCTTGAATACCTATTTAGTGCTTATCACGGTTTTACCTTCTGGTTTTGGAACTAATCTCCAAACCTTTAGGGCTTCAAACTGATTGAAAGGATGCGAAATCCTCAAATTCACATGCCACAGGGTGCAAAATTCTAGAATTCGCATACCACTGTGTGCGAATTTTGGACTTAGCAAAATTTCCAAAGTTTTCAAAAACATTCTAAATAGGGAAATTTGCCAAAATTAGAAACCTTTTTCAAAATTTCCAAAAATAGAAACTCTCCTAAAAAGGAAACTTTCCAAAAATGGACATTTTAAGCTCATTTTGTTTTCAAAAATATTTACACACACACTTAATCCCTTTTTGATTGTGCTCCCCTTAGAACTGTGATTTCAGTATAGCTCCCCCTTGACTTGATCTTGCTCCCCCTTGATTTGATCTCTAGTTTGATTCTCCTTTATTTGACATCTTGTTGCTCCCCCCTTGACTTGAGATGAATTTTATGGACTTGTACATATATGCTCCCCCTTCATACCTGCATTTACTCAATACATTCAGTATTCTTGAAATAACACTTTAATAATCTCCTCCAAAATATGATTTATCAAAAAAAATATAACAATCTTCCCAATTATTCAGAAACAAGAAATACTCCCTTTGAAATGATTTGACAATCAAATATTCTTTTCAGTAAATGTCTTTGAAGTATGAGTCCTAATCTGAATTGATTAGAAGTCAACTTTGACTTTGAAGACCGAGTCCTGAACTATTGTGTTTAGAAGTCATAACACCTTCACTCCTTCTTAAGTGTTGATTCCTGCATCATAGGTTTAACAGGTTTTGGTACCCAGATGAATTTGGGTCCTTCTTTGTTAGTAAGTGAAAACTTCTTTGATTGGTTTCCACCTCTATGAAGTGCAGTATCATGAGAATAGACTTTATAAGATCCATACCAGTTGTGGATATGTGCTTTATGAACAAAATTATCAGTGCAGCAGTACGAACATCATAATTTTCTTTTAGCTAACCTGATTAAGTGATTTATAGACTTGATGTAATCAGGCTTAGTAAAAGATTTACCTTTAGATGCTCTTTTCTTGTTTACCTTTGAAGCTTGTGCACTTAATTTTTGATACTTGTCAGCTTCTGCCTTCACAACCCATATCATCTTTTCTTTCTCATATGCTTTCTTTCCAGATAATGAAAAATAAGTAACTTGTTTATCAACAGATTTGACATAGAAAGAACTTGGAGATTTAATCTGATCTGGTTTCAAGAATTTTGATTTAACATCTTTTTTCTTGAAAACCATTTTCTGAAATAGACTAGAAACAGATTGAAAAGAAAAAATTGATTCAGCTGAATCATCATCATAAGAAGATAAGTCAGTTGTATCAGCTATTATTTTATCAGATAAACTAGCATTTTCTATTTCTAGTTGTTTGATTTTATCAGTTAATTTTGATTTTTCATTACAAAGCTTATCAAACTTGCTTTGCAGATCAGATTTACTCTTCTGTCCTTTTAGAATATCTGAAGATAAAGCAGCTAACTTTTTGGTTAGTTTTGAAATCTCATTTTCAAAAACTTTTCTCTCTAATTCAAAATCCTTTTTCCAAGCTCTGATTTTTCTTTGAAATCTCTTTGAAAAGAACAACATTTTTCTTTTCAGTATTTTTCTTTTCTTTTTCAAAGATGTCTCTTTCAGTGATTAAGATCTTTTCAAATTCATAAACCTGTTTAGAAAGTTTTACACATCTGATTTCTAAATCTTTCTTTTCTTTTTCAGCTTTCTTTGAAAGATTAGATAATCTCAGATTGAAAATTTTCTCTAGATCAGCTTTTTCGTTCTTGCTTCTCTCTTCAAACTTCTTAATCCATTCAGCTCCTTTTGTTTGGTATGTGGATACCTGTTTTTCAACTTTCTTCAGTTTGATATTCAGCTCAACATTCTCAGCTTTTAGCTCTGCATTCTGAAGTTTAAGCTTCTCATTTTCAGCTTCAATCTTTGGTATCTCAGGCATGTAAGCCACAGCACAGTCTCTGTTTGTGAGAACAGTGTTTCCCTTTTCATCAATGTAAGGCATTGTGAAAATTTATCTGAAATAATGCTTGAAATGATCGTTAGTCAGATAACCAGAAATATCAACTTTGAAAATTAATCAAAAGAATATTCAAAAATATTCTAAGTATAAAATTCACACACCACAGTGAACAAGAAATTTGCACACAAGAAACAATTCGCACACCAAGTAGAAAACAATTCGCACACCAAGGGATGAGAAATTTTCACTTTTCGCACGAAGTTAGATGTGAGTTCTAACTTTTGGCACGTCGTAGGATGCGAGTTCCTACTTTTCGCAAGGTGAAGGATGCGAATTCTGGACTTAGTTAAATTTTCAACTTCCAGAATTTGAACTTTTCGCACAACTCTCAGTGTGATGAGAATTCCTCCCTTAGTCGATTTTTCACTTCCAAACTTTTCTTATTGATGCGGATTCTGGACTTAGAAAAAATTTCACTTCTTGATGCGAATTCTTTAGCTTTTCGCATATGAAGATATGCGAATTTCAGGAACTCATACACAACACTATGCGAATTCCATCTTTTCGCATATAGTGTGATGCGAATTCTTGACATGACAATTTTCACACTTCAGTGAGATGCGAGTTCTTCATGCGAGTTCTTCATCAATATGCGAGTTCTTCAGATCTCGAACTTTTCGACTTAATTTTCCACTGATTTCTATCAAAATCTTTGAATTGGGTCACAAAACTTTGTGAATTTGATCAATGTACCATCGTGAACAACCCTTGATTATCAATTCCACCAAGAATCAACTTGATCATCATGATTTGACAGATTACAGTGCGTAGAACATTAACTCAAAAAGTTTACAAAAATTAAACAATTGACACTGAAATTATGTGAATTAGTGATTACAATGTGAATGACAATTGATCTAAATCACTAATCGAATACAGTGCAATCAATCTAACATCAAAAACATCACTAAAACTCAAAATCGATCAATGAAACAGTAACATGCGAGTTCTTGAAAATGAACAGTGATTTTCTTGATTTTTGGATCAAATTCTTCTTGATTTATGATTGTAGATCTTTCCAATTAATCTGATTCGGCTCTGATACCAATTGTGATTCCAGATTCAAGCATTTAACATTCAAAGATTAAGAAATGATTAACAAGAATCTAGATAGAGAAAGTAGTCACAAGTCTTTAGTCATATATCTCACAAAGACAAAGGTTACAAGACTTGGAATGATACACTTACAATGACTACTCACATGCTTCTACAAGAAAAGAACAAGACAACAATGTATTTATATGGGTCAAACAAGCATTGACATCATACAATACTTACAACATGAAAAGTCAAACAACACTGATAAACCAAGATCTATCTAAAACTATAGAGAGAGAAACTAGAGAGAATGAATGAGACGCAAAAGCTTCATATGATTCAATATGCAGCGCAAGTTCTTTTACAAGACAAGACAAAAAGGCCTTAAATACCCTTGGCCAAAGCAGATACAAAAGACAAGCTAAACAACAGTTAAGGCCACAAGTAATAAGTACATTGATTACTACAAAATCAGACTTAACAATCTCCCCCTTAGTAATCAATGGCGCTCAGGTCTTCTATGATGTCTGTTTAACCCGATCAGGACCTCTAAGCGTCTTAAAGTAGCACGGAAATTTAATCTTTCATCGATAGAGTTCAAAGTTTTTCTGAGAAGACTGATTTCAGCATTATCAATCATAAACAGAGTTCTTCTTGAATCCAAATAACGCTTTTCAGCATCTTTTAGTCTGTGATCTAACTGAAGTTTGATAATCTTCAAGGTGCCATCTGAATACTTGTTGATTTCTTTAAACCTCATAAAACGATGATGACCAGAAGCATCTCTATATATCATACCATAAAGGTCTTCGATAATAGTGAACAAGGGGTAGTTGTCAATATTTGGTAAGTCTCAATTAGGTCTTTCAAGGTTGACAATTGGTTGAAAACTCTCAGTTGCCATCTGGAAATCAAAGACACGGAAGAATCTGATCTGACAGCGGATAAATCTTTTAATCACTGCCAATGCTCTCAAGATGTTATCAGATCTGTCGGGAAGGTCTCTGAAGTAATTGTACATTACCTCAAAATCATCTATTGAGAGATCATTGAAGTCTGCCTCAGAAAATATATATCTTCTACAATCTCTTCTTTCCACTTCAAAAACGGGATACCAAATATTCACAAACTGCTGTAACGTCACACTGATGACCCTTACAAGCAAATGAGGAGAAAAAACAAGATGTTTTCTGCGGCGTTGACATTTAATGAACATCAAGTACTCATACTGAAAAACTGAAGGTTCTTTCTCTATCCCAATGATTGCATAGATGTTTATCGGTCTTCTCCTAGAAACAAAAATGTTTCTTTGAGTATCTTCCAGAAATGCAGATCTAAGTCTTGTAACCATGTGCCTTTCTTCCAATCTTTGTTGCCTTTGCTGTCTAGACAAGGGAAAACCTGATTGAAACACGCTTGGAGAAATATTCACATTAGATTCAGAAACAGGAACCTCAGCTTGTGCTCTTGATGACTCACCTCTTTCAAATGTACTAGATGGAGTTGCGGTGGTCGGAGCTGGGACAACAACAGGGCTTGATGTGACTGAAGGAGCATTATCTGGAGACTAATCAGATATGACTGGAGGAATACCTTCTTGAGACTGAGAATTCACTATAGGAGTTTCCAACAAATATTCTTGAGAAGCCAAGTCTCCATATAATATATCTGCAATTTCTTCATCTTTAACATCAAGACCAAAATCATGATCTTCAGAATCAGATATAACAACTATATCATCTTGGTCTTCTTCTTTGATTTTGCAGAGCTTCTCATACTTTGCATCATCATCATCGTCAGAATTTATTTCAATATAATTTCAACGTAATTTCTCATGTCTTCATAAGCCTCAGAATCATGCTCATTAGATGCTTCAGGAAATTATGATGACAGTGGTGTAAAATCTGGGTCAACATAAACCACAATCTGCAAGTTGTTCTCATTGCTTGGCTCGGAAATATTTAACTCATTCGCCATTGTTGAAAGATCAACTTCATCTAGCATAAAATTCACAAGATCTTCAACATTACAGTCTCGAGCCACATCATCTGATTGATTCCTTTTAGCTGCAGATTCAGATTCTTTCCTTTGACTTTCTTGAACAGATGAACTTTCAACTCTTTGTCTCTTTGACATCTCCCCCTCAGGACCTTGATGATCCGGATCATCTAGGTCATGTCTTCGTTTGTGAGACGGGCCAGCTTCAGATCTGCAAGACTCTTCATGACGAGCAATTCTGTCAGATAAAGCAGTTAAAGCTTGAGTCATCAAATTTAATCCCTCCTTTAAGTCAGAAAAATTTTGATCAATTTTAGAAAAATTAGATCTTGCTTCAGACTTAAATGAGTTAAAATCATCATATAAGACAGAAATTCTGTCTGAAACTGAAGCAGGAGCTGGAGTTGGAACCGGTTGAAAGTTCCTTAGAAGAGATAATAAATCCTGATTTTGTTGATCTGGAGGAGACATGGAAAGCAGACGAGCATACAACATATCAGTTAACTCAGAAATCAGAATATCCTGAATTGGTATACTTGAAGATGCGGGAGGAACAGTTACTGATGGAGGAGGTGGAATTGATACTCTAGATGGAGTAGTAGTAGTGATGCTGGAATATTCGCGAATGACAACCCTAGAAGGTCTTCTGAATGGTATCTCCGGAGGAATCATGAAATGGTCTATTTCCACCATCTTACCCTTGAATAAGGATTTCAGCTTCTGAATTTCCTCGGCCTTTTGAGCATCAAAACGCTCACTCATTTGTCGTATTATCTCCATCAGAGTCATGAACTTCACAGTCGGATCACAAACTTTAACAGAAGAAGTCTCGACAGCAGATGTAATTTCAGTCGCAGTATGCACATCAGAGAAAGAAGATTCGGTACCTTGAACATGTTGCTGAGTCGTAGCATTAGCAAATGCTATATCTAACTCATCAACCTGAATATCGGCAACTGCGGCATTGATCGGTACTGATTCATCGTCGGACATAAGATCTACCGGATCATGCCTCGCTATTTCTTTGATCTCTCTTTCTAACACTTGAGTAGAAGGCTGATCTCCATCACCATCGTTACCATCATCATCACTATCATCAGAACCATCAGAGTCATCATTTTCATCAGCAGGCTCTTCGTCATTTTTAGAACCTTGATCATCATTCTGTTGAGCCGCATCACCTTCTTCAGCTTCGGGTTCGGCTTAATTATCATTAACAGGTTCGGATTCTTCAGCTTCCAAATCAAAATCATGATCAATGAAATACTGAATAACGCTATCATCAGTCGGATCAGCATAATTTGCAATCAATGCAGGAGGAATCGGCATCTAGTACTCAAACTCCTTCCTTTGAGATTGAATGAAAGTCATTTCATTATCACCAACTTGATCCCAAGAATTCCTTCTAGGAATATCTCTGTTACTCCTCAACACGCTACGGACAATCAACTTCATATAACGAACAATAGGAATGAATTTCCTCTTTTTGTTGGTTATCTTGTCATGCACTCTCTCAGAAAGCTCGGTCCAGAAAATAATAGTGTAGTCGACATGCAAATCATAGACAATTGCATGGAACAATCGTAGATAGTGCAGACTTGCGTTGTCAGTTCCCGAATGCTTCGAGGTAAGACATCTGTTGAGGATCGAAAATAACGCATACCAAACTGGTGGAAGATTGGATTTCTCAAATTGGCTCACCTTGAGTTTGTCATAGTCGACATAATAATTATTCGGCTTGTAGGGTAGAACATACAGAGCATAAGGAAAGACTTCATTTGGTGATTGGTGATAAGCAGACAGATTCGCACCGGAAGAAGGAACTGATGGCATCGGAGCATCCTGAGATACATTATCAGATGGATCATAGTGCTCATTTTGTACCTCATTCTCGTCTTGTTGAACAAATATGTGTTCTGAAGCCATGGCAGTACCTTGAGTCGAAATCAGACACTAAAAACAACCCAATAGTTGATTTTAACAATGATAAACTCACTTGAACCAATCACGATGATGAACAGTTCGATGAATGAGAGGTCGCACACTGTGTTATTCAAATAGAGTCTATTAATGCAACTATGGATATAAACTCGAATCAAATACTAAATGTAGCTTGAAATCATACCTGATTCAAAGAAATGATCAAAAGATCTAATGATCAAAAAATCTGAGAGTTTAAGTCGAACCACAGAGAGAGGCAAAAGATGTATTTTTCAAATGAGCTTGAAAATGAACTTGTAATGACTTCAAATTTAATTTTGTATTTTCAAAGAAAATGTCATTTTTCACCTGTTAAGCTCTTTTACTCCCCATACACAAATGCACTGGATATAACAAATCAAATTAGCATTTGTATAGAAATTACTTACCTGATCAACCTCTGATCTGGACTTTTATCACTTTATCAAAAATGTACCTGTCCACTTTATTCACTCCCCCTCGAAAATAGATATCTTCAGTTTTTCTTTCAGATTTTCTCCCCCTCAAAATATACAAATACCAATTCTCAAAGATATGGGAACACAAACATAGAAACATCAATGTAGAAAGAAAAATATACTGAATATATAGATTTTGAAACAACTAAATATATAAATTTTAAACACCATCCAAATTAAATTCTACTCAGTAAAATATCACAGATTAATCAATCAATTGAAATCAAGTGTATGTTTTTGGATGCAGATACAAGTTTCATTGCATATCAAGTTAATACATGTTCAGTTTCAAAAACTTTCATCGATCTATTCAGTGTGCTAGAATGTGAAATTTGATTAGCTTCAAGTAAATGTAATTCTAAAAATATAATAGAGTACTTTGCCTTTACTCACACTATCCTGTCAAGAATTAAGACTTTCACAAATTTATAGGTTTATCGCAACTTAAAAATATCACCAAGTATCATGAGATGTGTGCTCATTGGCATCTTTCTATAATATGTGCACATTGGCATCTTCACATTATTGTGCTCTTTGGCATCTTTTAAATTTGTGTACATTGGCATCTTTTAATCAAGAAGTTTTGTAAGTAAAAAACATGTCGTAAACATAACTTTCTATCTGATCCTATTGCAGGATTTGGGTCAGCCGCTCCCAGACCAGTTGGCCTTAGGGGACTAGATGTCAAGCACCCCTTGGAACTTACTCTCACAGATCAGAAAGGCTACATCGACACATCCTAAACCCATTTATACCAGTAGAACATGACTTTTGATCTGGTTATATAGAAGGATATGACAAGCATCCCACGGAACTTACTTTCCCAAACCAGAAAGGTTACAGGTACAAACTTTTAACTTAGTGATTTCTGTATTTTATAAATTTAAATTTCATCTCAATCACTTGCTTTTACGTTTAAGTGCTTAGCCTATATTTTCATTACGATCCATAATTCTGACTTTTTAGGTTTTCTAAGCATTGTAAACTATACATATTCCGAATGACATAACTTTAAAGCAGTCCACAAAATTTTCAAACATGTTTTGCTGACTTTTCGATTTTTGTAAGATTTGAAATATGAAACATATAAAACTTGGATAAACAAAGAAACTTGAAAAATTATCCTAGACACACATTTTATTCAAAAAAAGAAGAATTGTGAAAATTTTACTTTATTGAATAAAATTTGTGTAGGTTTAAATTTTTAAATTCAACATGCCGAGTTTGAAAGCAGAAAATTAAATCGTTTTTCATCTAAGGCTTTTGTAAAAATATCGGCAAGTTGATATTTAGTTGGAACAAAATATAATTCAATAGTACCTTCTTCCACATGATGTTTAATGAAGTGGTACCGCATATCAATGTGTTTGGTTTTCGTGTGTTGGATCGGATTAACTGATATCGCGATTGCTGATTTGCTGTCGCAGTAGATTGGAACGGTTTTGTATAGCATTCCATAATCACGAAGTTGTGTCTTCATCCATAAGACTTGTGCACAACAACTAGCTGCGGCGACGTATTCTGCTTCAGCAGTTGAGATAGACACACGGTTTTGTTTCTTTGACGCCCAGCTTATCAGTCGGTCACCAAGAAATTGAATATGTCCAGAAGTGCTTTTTCGATCGAGTTGATTTCCTCTATAATCTGCATCAGAATAAGCAGTTAGTTTATAATAAGACCTCTTAGGATACCACAAACCTAAATATGGAGTTCCTTTTATGTAGCGAAAAATTCGCTTCACTGCTAATAGATGCGATTCTTTCGGCTTGGCTTGAAATCTGGCACATAAGCACGTAGAGAACATAATATTCGGCCGACTCGCAGTCAAATACATGAGTGATCCAACCATCGCTTGGTAGTTCTTGACATCAACAGCTTTTCCATCCGGATCTAAACCAACCTTAGCACCATGAGCCATTGGTGTGCCTATTGAAGTTGATTTGTCCATCTTGAATTTCTTCAAAATGTCGAAAACGTACTTCGATTGATTGATGAAGATACCGTCCGGAAGCTGTTTCACTTGAAGTCCAAGGAAGAAATTAACTTTTCCCATCATACTCACCTGGAACCTGGAGGTCATAAGATCATAAAACCATGTACACAAAGATTTGTTAGTCGCACCAAATATAATGTCATCAACATATATTTGTACTAAGCAAATATCCAATTTATCACGATAAATGAAAAGAGTAGTATCGATTGTTCCTTTGGTAAACCCGGATTTTAGTAAGAAGGCCGACAACTCATCATACCACGCCCGCGGTGCTTGTTTCAAGCCGTATAATGCTTTATCAAGAAAATATACGTGATTAGGATGGTCTTTGTCAACGAACCCCTCCGGTTGAGAAACAAAAACTTCTTCTTTAAGTTTCACGTTTAGAAAGGCTGTCTTCACATCCATCTGATACACAGTAAAATTTCGATGAGCAGCAAAAGCAAGAAACATTCGGATGGCTTCTAATCGTGCGACCGACGCGAAAGTTTCATCGTAGTCGATTCCTTCTTGTTGTCTATAACCCTTAGCTACCAAGCGAGCTTTGTTGCGAATGACGATACCATCTTTATCCTTCTTGTTTTTGAATATCCACTTTGTGCCAATTATGCTTTTTCCTTTCGGCCTTGGAACAAGCTTCCAAACTTTTAAAGCTTCAAATTGGTTGATTTCCTCTTGCATGGCGATTATCCAATCGGGATCCTCCAAAGCTTCAGATACTTTTGTTGGTTCAATCTTGCTTAAAAAACAAGTGAATAAACATTCGTTTGGAGTTGCCGTCTTTGAACGTGTAGATACGCTAGCTTGAGGATCACCAATTATCTGATGAATTAGATGTGATCTTGTCCATTTGGTGGTGTGAGGGAGGGGATCTATAATCTCTTGAATTACTTCTAAATGTTGAGAAGAAGCTTCAGATAATTCTGTTTCAGTTGATGGGACTGGGATTGTTTCAATCGGAGGAGGAGATATTTCAACAATGCCATCTGATTCTGACTCTTGGGATAATGGTTGAACATCAGCAGTTGGTTCTTCTTGAACTTGTGGAGAAGATGTTTCAATAAAGATTGGTTCCACTGATTCAAATTCTTGTTGCACTTGATCTGATTCTTGCTGCATTTGAGAAATTTGTTCAACTGCTTGAGATACCGAAGTTACTGGAACAGCGTCATTTTTAGAGTTAGATGCAGCGGAATTTGAAGTAGATGCATTCACAGTTTCCTATTCAAGGCATTTGAAACATTTTCAGAGTTAGATTTAGGCAAATCATCATAAAAATGTTCAAAAAGTAAATCAAGATCAGTAAAATTATTCATATTCAAATTCAAATTTGGATCATGATTTGACGGTTGTGATGCAGGTTCTGAACTGGTTTGTCCAGAAGCTAAACTCCCTGAAAGTTCGGGTTCTGGACCTACATGGTCAGAAACCGAATCTGCAACCTCGTCAAATTTAACATTGATGCTCTCCACCACTTTTCTGATAGATGTAAGAAAAACTCTATAAGCTGCAGAATTCGAAGAATAACCAAGAAAAATTCCCTCATCCGCTTTCGGGCTGAATTTGTTGAGATTATCGCGGTCATTCAGAACGAAACACTTACACCCAAAAGCTTTAAAATATTTAACATTTGGTTTTATGCCACTCATGAGCTCATGGGGTGTTTTGTTGAAACGTCTATGTAAAATTGACCGGTTCTGAGTATGACATGCGGTAGAGACAGCTTCGGCCCAATGTGACAAAGGTAGACCAGAATAAGCAAGCATCAATCTAGCAGCCTCGACTAGCGTTCTATTTCTTCTTTCAACAACACCATTTTGTTGCGGTGTTCGTGCAGCAGAAAATTGTTGTTGAATATCGTGATCATCATAGAATGCTTGAAGAGTGTTGTTTTTGAATTATGTCCCGTTGTCAGATCTGACAACTTTGACCGCTTTTTGCTTGTTATTCTGAATGGTTTTGATCAAGTTGATGAGAATGTCTAGAGTTTCGTCTTTTGACTTGAGAAACTTTACCCATGTGTAACGAGAATAATCATCCACTACAACCAAAACATATTTCTTCTTTGCAATACTCCTCGTCTTCATCGGCCTACATAAGTCAACATGTAGTATATCGAGAATATCCTTCGTGCAACTTTCGGGCTTTGGTTTATGCGGAACTTTCTTCATCTTTCCTTTTTCACAGTCTTGACAGAGTCGGTCTTTCTGAAATCGAAGTGCTGGGAGACCTCTTACCGAATCATTCTTTGCAAGTCTATCCATGTACTTGAAATTGAGATGAGCTAATCTCCGGTGCCATAACCAGCTTTCTTGAACAGAGGCTTTAGATAATAAGCAGATATCAGAAGGAATATAAACTGTGGAAAGATCGATTGTATACAAATTTAACCTTCTCTTTCCAACAAGTAATTCCCTGTCGTTGTCATTCTTTACAGCAACTCTTTTAGATTTGAAGCTGACTTCAAGATTTTTGTCACAGAATTGCCCGATGCTGAAAAGATTATGGCTTAGACCTTCGACATAGCTAACTCGTTTGACTGTGATGTTTCCTTGCACAAGATCGCCATATCCGAGAATCGGTGAAGTCTCGCAGTTTCCAAATTTGACACGACCGCAGCATTTTTCTTTATAATTAGTCAATAAAGACTTGTTGCCCGTCATGTGTTTTGAGCACCCGGAATCCAGATACCACAAATGACTAGGCTACACATTCAGAAACTAAAGAGATTTAGGTACCCATATGCTTATGGGTGCTTTCTTGTTAGTCCTTTTCTTTTTAAAACTCTTATTTGATTTAACGAACAATTCATTAACAAAATCCTCATTGGAGGAAGAAACATAATCATATGATCTACAAGTAGAGGAAGAATATGAGACATCGTTTGCAATCTGAACCATTTGCTTTATTGAATATTTAATGGATTTATTACAACCCGCAAATGAATCATTATTACAAATGTCGTCTATATATCTCTCCTCTTTTGTTGCAGATTCATCAGACTTCTGCTTTACCCTCCATATATGTCGTGGATGCTTCTTCAAAGTCCTATCTGAAACAATTGAACCGGACGAATTAGACGATTTTTCAGATTTGACATTCTCTTGTTTCTTTGATATTCTTGACCTTCTTCTTTTACGTTTTGGTTTATAATAATCAGTATTTATTGTAAAAGATTCATCAATAGTTCCCGATTTAATATTTGAATTTGAAGAAAGGATTTTATCTAAGAAACCAATCTGTTCAACAAATATATTTGAACTTGCCTCGGAGTTATACTCTTGCGTATTTTCAGAAAAATCAAAGTCTGAATCAGATTTGCGTGACCCATTAGTGGCGCAAATTTCAGTTTGCGCTACCAACTGATGGCGCAAAGTTTCAAATTGTGGAACTTCCTTTTTATTTTCCTTAAAATCAGAAGAAAATCCAAAATTAGTATTTTCAGAAAAATCTTGTTTTTGAGAATTTAATTTTTCTTCAAGACTTGATGTCATGAAAGAAAGAATTAAATCTTTTTCAAATTCTTTTTCAAGATTTTGTTCTTCCATTTTATCTTCAAGATCAACGATTTTGCCTTCTAACACTAATGGAGGAATATATCTCTTAGAACCATAAGAAACTGGAGATATGTTTTCCTTATCAGTGTTAATGGCATATATATCAAAATAATCGTTAGACAATGAAGATTTAATGGAAGATTTGTCATTTAAACTTTTTCTAGATTTTCTGCTCTTCTTTAATTTTCTGGAAAATATTTGGCATTTTCGCGTGTATAAACAAATGGAAGTTCCATTCTCGTGTTGTTTATTCTTTTCTCATTTTCAATTTCTAAAACTTGTTTTTCATTCATCCAATCAATTTTGAATTGAGGGGCATATCTTGCAAGTTTTAGATAATCGAATTCATATAAAGTGGGGGCTTTTGTTTTAGCATTGCCTAAAAAATGTGGATTTTCAAATCCAAGTCCCCATTTTTCCTTTATAGACGTATAACTCCTCGGTTTATTCATATATATTGTTTGTTCACTTTGATCTCTCAAATGTAATTTTTCTTCTAAGTCATTTATTTTATCAGAAAAACTATCTTTTATGTTTGTCATTTCAGTCAAAAATTCAAGATAAGTCTTGTTTAAACTTTCTAATTCATCCAATTTCTTTTGAAAATTTTCTTTTGTGTCCGTCAAAATTGATTTTTCATCTTTTAAATAGATTTGTAATCTTTTAATCAAATTTGACTTTTCTTGATTAATTTGTTTTTCAGATAAAAGTTTTGATCGAACATCATGTATGGCAGTGATGATTATGTTCATTTGTGAAGAAATGAATTCGTAATCAAACTTAGAAAGTACCTCAGATTCATCCGTTGAGCTTTCCTCTTCATCCTCATCATCACTTGCATCATCACCAATAAAGCACATTGCGGCAGTTTCTTCATTATCAGCTTCATTTTCGGAATGGTAAAGCCAATGCTCTTCTTCGGCAAGCAAAATAGTTCCATTTTCTCTCTTCGCAGCTAACTCCATTTTCTTCTTATAATAAGCTGAATCCCGAACAACCTTGACTCGACACTCTTTAGCTATGTGTCCAAGTTTTCCACAATTGTAGCAAGTATTAACCTTCTTTTCGTCCTTCTTTGGTTCACTCGGTTTTGAAGGTTCATACTTGGGAACAAATGATTTAGAAGTACCATCGGTTTCTAGTTTCCTAGACCCAGAAGTGAATCGAAGATTTTTGGAACCGGATCGATGCTGAAATTTCTTGTTGTAGTGCTGAGAGAGTAAAATCATTGCTTTTTCTAATGCATCACCATCATCGTCTGTATTCCCATCAAAAGCATTTTCAGACAATGCTTGTTCCGCTAGTTGACTCGCTAAAAGAGCAATTGGGTCCACAGATTTTGGTTTATTTTTCTTATCCAGCTTCGCTTTCTTTTCTTTGACAATATTTTCATCAGTCATGAGTATCTCATATAATTCTTGAATCTGCATTGATGAGATTCGAACATCGTTCCTAAGCCGGTGGCAAGATTTGCTCCACTCAGGTTGTAAAGCATTTAAAAACTTTAGATTTGCCTCTAACTCCGTCTTAGTCACCTTTATCTTGTGAAGATCATTCATGACTGCCCAAAACCGATCAAACACACTTTTAAGAGATTCACTTTCTTTGGCTTTAAATTCTTCAAAATTGTTCATAAAGCGCGTTTGCCTAAGCTATGTGGCTACTGCTGATCCAAGCATTATTTTCTCTAATTGGGTCCACATCAACATCGAATTGTTTTTGTAACAATCTATCCGATTGTAGATGGGATTTGTCAATGCGAGAATCAAGTTAGACTTTGCTTCACGATCGGCTTGATACCTTAAAGTCTCTTCGGCTGTGTATTCTTCTGTTGGCTTTAAAATTCTGGTAGCCGGTGTAGTGGGAGTAGCCGGAATCTCTTTCAATGGTTTTTCAAACGGTCCTTGCGTACGAGGTTTCATCATGTTTTCACCGTTAGCTTGGCGTTCGATGAAGTTGATGAACCGATCTTGCCATTGTGGAAATTCATTTTCGTTAACCAACACGGGTGGACGAGTATCAGTTCCCAATGACATCATAATGTCGTTCTTATAAATCTGAGCCTGAATAGACATTTTCAGAAAGTCAGAAAGTCCAAGTATGAAAGTTTGAAACTGGCGCAAACCCAGAAATGCGCTAAAGGTAGTAGCGCAAAAGATACTTTGCGCTAAGTGAAGCTGGCGAGAAACTCAGAACACGCAAAAGAGACTTTGCGCTAAACACGATTATCACTTGAATTTTGGCGAAAAAGAACAATGATCTGGCACAGAACTAGATAACTTTGATGCTGAAAAAAACCTCAAACTGATGATGTTGGCGCAAAATGTAGATCTGGCGCAAAAACAAGAAATACTTCTAATTCGATCACAAAATCGAATTTGATGAATTATGCACACTCAGATTTGATCAAAATCTGATTCCTAACCACAAAGAACAACCAATTCGAACAAATTTTCGCAGAATCGTGAAATGGAGAATCGAACAGTAACTTTTATCGAACAATCCAAAACCACGAATATCCTCAAATTAATCTTCAAACACTGAATTTCTTGCAATTTGATGTGAAACAAAAATGATCTAACACTGAATGTGAATCCAACGAATCAAATCTCAAGAAAAACCGATCAAATTTCAGTACAGATTTGTGAAAAATTCAAGGAATAAGATTTTCTTGATCAAGATCAAGAAAATCGATCAAATTCTCTGAATTAATAACAAATTCAGATTGAAAATTGTTTCTCTCAAATCTCTCAGAATTAGATTTAGCTCTGATACCAATTGATAAACCAAGATCTATCTAAAACTATAGAGAGAGAATGAAAGAGACGCAAAAGCTTCATATGATTCAATATGCAGCGCAAGTTCTTTTACAAGACAAGACAAAAGGGCCTTAAATACCCTTGGCCAAAGCAGATACAAAAGACAAGCTAAACAACAGTTAAGGCCACAAGTAATAAGTATATTGATTACTACAAAATCAGACTTAACAAACACCTACAAATTAATTCAAACAAGCTCTAACAAGTTAGATGTCGCGTAATAGAACACTTGTGTCGAGAGATTCTGCTTGGGAGAATTCGTTAGAGTTGTATCTTCGTAATTGCTTTCTAATCAGATGTCGATGTCCTTTGTGTTGCTCTTCAGGGTTGTATATATAACTTTGGTCGGCATAAATGAGCATTGATTGTCCAACGGTCTTGATATTGATTGATCTTGATGGCGATCGTCCGTTATGTCTGTTGGTCATTATGTGCATTAAACATGTAATAAAAGATTCATAGAGGAAAACGGTTGTATGCAATAAATGATCAATGATCGTTAGTAACGTAACATAGATCGTAAGATAAGAGCTGTCGAGAGACTTATTTTAATCATGGACATGAGAAACTCTCAACGACCGTCGTCGGGGACGACGATGTCTTCTGTTGTATGCTGTCGTCAGGAGCTTATCTTAATACAAGAATGGTCTTTAGACTGAAGACATGTGGTTTTCTTCCGATTGTCGTGACTTATAAAATTTTACCCAAACAGTACCAGGTTGTGGAGAGAATCACTTATTGGTAAACATATAGCCTCCATATTTGATATATCTATTAGAGGTGATGCATTTTTTAGGGGGAGCAAATGCCCTCCCTCGCTCTCACGTGACTCTGTCATTGTGCATATGGACGCTTCAAGTAATATCCTATCATATTTCTTACAAATTATTTTATGTTCTAAGTTTATTCAAACATAAATTTTAATTTTTTATTTTTAATTACAAGGTGCAAAAAATCTAAATTGCTAATGCATATATCGATCCTTAAAAGCTAAAACCAACAAATTCTATGGATTTGAAAGTCGCACTATCCAACAGTTTCATTTTAAAAATAATTGTCTTTCAAGTCCTCGACTTTAAAATGAAGATGTTTTATGTCGCATTGTGCGCAGGTACATACCAAATAATATAAAAGTGAAGAGTAATAATAATAATCATATTCAATATCACATACATCTATTTTTTTATAAAATAGAAGAATATATCAAATGACCAAAATGCCCTCTGATTTAACTTACTTAACAGTTTTTTCTTTAACCGAAGTAAGGTAAGGAACCAAATGCTGAAATGCATTAAAAAATGTAAACCATAGGGTTATAATTCGTAAATATTTCAAAAGAAAAATACATGACATGTTATAACATATAAACCATAGGGACAAACATGTACTTTACTCTAACTTCAATCCAAACATAAAAGCCAACTTCACCCACATAAACTAAGATTTCAACATATTTAAAATGACAAATTTCGTTGACTTGGTTCTTATACTTTGATTTGCAAAATGATGGGAATTAAATTCCATTAAAATTAGCAAATTCGTAGGCAATGAAATTGATCATTCCCCATGTTTGGATGGACATAAGTTAACATATAAACTAACTTATATGTTAGTTTATTGAAAAATAAATAATTGATTAACAAGACACACTTGTCCTGTCTAGTCATGTCCCCCATCCAGTTCTGTCATGTTCAATATAATTCAATCATGTCTGTCTACCAAATGACACCTTATATGTTTTGTTTGATATGAAATGCAGGCTCATGAATAATTATTTTTTGATATACTGGTCCATGAAAATAATGAAAATAATGAAAATGTGTGGTTGTTAGTTGATTCTTTATTGTTCATTACAATAAATTTTAGTTTATATTTTTGAAAAAAATAAATAATTATTATATTATAAAGTTTTTTATTTGATATACATTTAAAAAACACTTAATTAAATGAAATATATGAAAATAATACATTTTTTCATAAATTAGTGTAGACGGATTTGCATATATATATATATATATATATATATATATATATATACCGGATAAATTGTGTAAAAATTTAAAATATTCAATAATCGACTTACTTTAAAGTTATCGACAATACTTTTCTAATAATGTAATTTAAAAAATGAGATGTAATTTTTAATGTATTGTTAGTAAAAAAATATCATTAGTTAATTAATACAATAAGGGTACAAAATGAAAAAGGTAGGAAAGACAAGAAAGAAAAAAAACAAACCACAAGGACTAAAATTGTAATTTACTATATATTCAATTCAAATAAAAAAATGAAAAAGACAAATAAAAGGTAAATTGACTAAAATACCCTCAAGATAACTAACTATTTTAATTAAAGTTAGTCAGATGGACCATAAGTGAAACAAAATTGCAATCACAGTGACCAAAAATGTAATTAGATTGAAAGAATGATCAACGTTAATAATGAGTGGTCACCACAAGGACCAAAAATGTAATTTACTCTAAATATTAATTATTAAAGTTTAATTATTACTAATACTAAAAAATACTAATTAATATTTACTTAAAATTATTATTCAAATTTTAATTATACAATGATATTAATTTTTAATTATTTAAAATTATTATTAATCCTATCAATTATTTTTATATATTTTTTAATATTAATCAATATATTTTAGTTATCAATTACTATTATTTTTTAATTGTTATTCGATTTTTTTTCATATTAAATGTAACGGATATTTAAAATCATGAGTTAATGTATATTTTTTCTAAAATTTATTTTAACAAATTCGCTAACCACTATAACCCTTCGCAAGACGTTAAAAAAAGAAAAGTAAAAATCATAAGACCATAATTATGACTGACAGGCAAAAACAAAACCAAAAAGATTCACCCGATCTGGAATGAAGGAGAGACGGAAACAAAGAAGGAAGTCTTCGTCGCATCATAGCGGGTTAAGGACTTAGGCTTAGTGAATCCCCACTCAGATGACTCACCATCCCCTGAAATACCCAATCCGGTACATTATGACAAGCTTAGCCTCCATGACATTGTGGAATACTGCCTTTTACCTGTACAAAGCCATAAGCAGTACTCCCCCTTAAAGGCAGCGATTCGGTTGGTTTGCTATTGATATAGATTAAAGACCGAACCTTTCTGCGAAAGCGTTACGGAAATGATCTACCTTTCGAATCTTGATCTTGACATGTCGGTGGTTTTTAACCGTAGCCTTCTTACCCTAACCTAAGTCCAGGAACGGATCCTTTTGCCTGGAATGACTGAGGTCAAATGACACATTAGGCGGTAGCCATTCAAAAGCCCAAGAGACGATGCCCTAGTTCGATACCTGATGACTTGCCCTACTTTTTGTCCAAACCGGTTGATTGAATGTCTGAGGTAGGGCCTTCTTTGCCAAAGTAATGGGGCCCTTCCAATAGGAAGGAGGACGCTGAGACAAGGAACTTCACTTCGACGCTGGGTAACACTGCCTCCCTCTTTGGAATTGAATCAATAGTAGCAGAAGGAGGCAAGTAACTGATTAAGGAAAGGCATGAGTTTCCATTTTCCAAGTAAGTTATGGAAAAAAAGTTCTTATTAGCTTTCACCCTTTCTCCGCTTCAAAAGGAGCCGAAGATCTTTAAAGAACTTAAGACCGAGAGCTAATTATCGAGACTTTGGACTATCAATGAAGAAATCTAGAACTATAATATTAGGACATATATTGTTAATAATCTTATAAAAGAATATTTTAATGTCTCACAGCTTCTTCCTTCTACTATGGATTAACCTATGTCCATTCCTTCCTCCAACAGATGAGGGTGAATTAGTTGCCTTTATCTTATTCTTCGTTCGTCTAAATAGATAATCGATGCCCTTCGCTTCATCTGCAGTTATCGGTGTAATAAAGCAAGGGGAGAGGAGCATATAAGTCAGATTGCTTAATTAATGTATAAGACTTAAGATAAAGCTAGGAGAAGCGCTTTCAGACTCGTATTGGAAATCCTCTGTAAGCCCTTTTCTCTGCCTTTTGTTCTCAGGCGCGAAGCCCTATCGCTGACGAATACTTCGTCATCTGAAAACAATCGTTCTCCTCGTCTATCACTCAACCTTCTTTCTGTTGCTTTTCTTCCAAGATCTTTTGCAAACGCGCGGATCTGTCTTTCTGGCTTCTGGCCTACTCAATTGTGGCAGGAAGTATAAAAAGTCCTTCCCTGCTATAGGTCAGTATGGCCACGTTCTCTCTCTCAAGGATATCAGTGTACTCCTTCCAGGGGTAAAATCTCTAGATCGCATGGCAAATCCTGGCCTTCTCATAGCCCTACGGACGAGCTAGTCTATGGTGGCTATATCTCTCTAAGAAGGCAATGCCCTCCTTAAACCCGCAAAAATAAAGAGCTTTAGTTAATAAAATGTTCAAATGCTTCTGACTGTTTTTCAAATTCGATAAATGTTGGTTGATCGTATATTTCATTAGAGTTCTATGATTTAGAGTATCCTTTCCTATTTGATCCCTTTGAATTCCATATTCGAAGTTGTGATCGGATCTATTCATTAAAAAGAATCGATTCAATACATTTCTTATGTACCTATGGGTGCTATGTTGGATTTGAATCAGATTTCGGATCAATCTATATTGATTGACTGCCTCCATTATGTTGTTGCTAGCAAATACCACTATTTTTGGTTTTGGCTCTTCCAAATCATTCCCGCAGAAGATCCGGACCCTTTTTTTTCTGATCCGACTTAAAATAGTGGAGACTGAACCCTCTACGGAGATGATAGAAGATATGAACCTCTCAATCGATACGATAGAAGAGGAGCTCCGAAGGTTCCTCTCTTCACTCTTCTCGGATGATAAGTCGACCTATTCATAAGGTGAGCTAACCTATCCCATAAGCCCCTAGAGTTAACTTGTCTTTGACTTTTAGTTCATTACTTTATTCAGGTCGAAAAGAATGACGCGGATCATGGAGCAGGTTCTCAAGAAATCCCAGAAGTGGTATGCAAGAAAGGTCTCAGTATAGAAGGTTGGAAGTTTCCCAGCCCCGGGGGAGTGTCCGTGAATGTTGGTGAACGGTATACGTAGAACAGGTGAGTAAAGAGTTGTCCTTTGAGCTCTTAGCTCTTTTGGTACCGTCGGTACCCGCAAGTTTGGCATGCAAAGCTTTCCTGTCTAATTACCAACCCACCCTCCTTCATGGATTTACAAATGTTGTCCCAAGCAATCCAGTGGTGCCTGTGCTCACCATTGGAATCCCATAATAAATTAGCCATAACACCTTTCATCTTAGAAATCCCGGTCTTAGGGGGAGACCGCACTGCCAAGGTATGTATAGGAATAGGGGAAAGGACTGATTTTAAGAGAGTGAGCTTACCACCAAAAGAGAGAAACCTGCGAAGGAAGCTTCTTTTTAGAATTTATTGCTACCGGTGGTGAAGAAATTGAATCAACGGCATCGAATGCAACACCTTTGTGTCTGGATATGTATATGGATGTGCATAAAGAAGGGACGGGGCATCTCTATCCTTTTTTGGGGGAAGAGAGAGGGTCAGAGGTTAGAGCATCGCATTTGTAATGCGATGGTCATCGGTTCGATTCCGATAGTCGGCTTTTCTCTATTTATTTTATTCGATGTTTTACATGATTGATAATGCATCTTTGAAAAATGGTAATTCCTGTCATCAGAGAAAAAATAAATTTTTCGCTAAAGTAGATAATAATAAAATGAGAATGAGAATTACAAAGAAAAGAACTCTTCTTTCTCTTCGAAACTCTCATTCGATAAATAAGGATTAAACTAGTTAAAAATAAGAAAAAAGTGAGGATGGTGGAAATTTTTGGGCGGCTGCCCGTTCCTAGAAAACGTCCGATAAAGAGAAAGAAAGTTGTTCCGAACAGAGGAAAAACCCTCCGAACCAGAAGAATTGTGTGAAATAAGTGAATTTATCCAGTTGAGCAGTTATAGAGGAACGAGTTTGGGTGTTGTTAGCAGATAAAACGGTAAGGGGGTGCGCTATCGCTATAAGGGCTCAGGGCTTGCTGCTTCTTTTTTCTTTGCTTTCTTGTTGTATGAGAAATTCCATGAGGGGGCACCACTCTTTCTATGGATTGATCACAAGCCGAAAGATGGTTAGAGCGTCCATCAACTAAAGATCTCGTCATCTTTTTTTTTAGGGAGTGTATCGTGTAAGCGAAGCGAGCTTTATAGAAGCTCGAAGCCTTTTTTTACAGGAGCTATGAATCAAGAAAACGCCTTGACTAGTAAGCAAGAAAAGGGCTGCCAGTAATAGTCACGCAGTAACGAGGGATTTTTTGAGATCAATTCACATTGGACATATCATATAGAATCCTTCATTCTTATGATACTATATAGTATATGCATACAAGATGTATTGGGGCCAATCCTTTTCTTTACAATCTTATCTCTTATGATAAGAAAGCGCTCTTAGTTCAGTTCGGTAGAACGTGGGTATCCAAAACCCGATGTCGTAGGTTCAAATCCTACAGAGCGTGATTCGGATCTTCTTCAATCGAATTCGGCTGAAACACTAACTTGAACAGTAATCTGAATTTGACCTCCTGGATATTAAAGAAAGGAGGAGGTCAATCAAAAAAAAGAGATGTTAATTAATCAAAGGTCCAACTGATCGCCGCGCCTGTATTGTAAATATGCAGTTACTGTGAAGTCAGCAATGGATTCGGTGGATCATCCACGTCACGCTAGGATTTTGGAAGGACATTTACGATAGTGAGGTGATTACATTACTATCATTGTTGTGTGAAGAAACTAAAAAACTTGCGAAGCACGCACCTCAATCACCCTGCCTGTGTGAATTGAACGAACTGGCAAGTACAACCAGCTTAAGCTGGTTTTCCACCTATTTGTGAGTGTTCGGCCATTTGAAGAAAGTATAAAGGACATATTCGTTGCCAATTTGGGGTTCTGATGGAAGATACTGCTGAGGTTATACACCAAGTACACACGTGATTCTGCTCTGGCAGAAGTGCACGCGCAATTCAGCTCTGGAAGGACATGAGTGGAGAATTGTCACCGGATTTGATCCAAAAAACACACGGTGGAGTTATCTTATTGGTGAGTCTTGGTCGGGTTAGTGTTTCAGGAAGAAAACATTATTGTACGTTGAACGAGGAGCCGTATGAGGTGAAAATCTCATGTACGGTTCTGTAGAGTGGCAGTAAGGGTGACTTATCTGTCAACTTTTCCACTATCACCCCAAAAAAACCAAACTCTGCCTTACGTAAAGTTGCCAGAGTACGATTAACCTCTGGATTTGAAATCACTGCTTATAATACCCGGTATTGGCCATAATTCACAAGAACATTCTGTAGTCTTAGTAAGAGGGGGGAGGGTTAAGGATTGACCCTGTTAGTCCGTTCTTACAAGAGGGGCCTATGTTAACTAATATTTCCTCCGCTTAATGGATAACCATTTGCTACTAATGAAGAATTGCTTCTCATCTTGAATTGAGGTGAGTGGATTTACACCAATAGAAACCATAGAATTAAGTTCCCGAATAGAAAAAATAAGGATCTCAGGTTTCAAAAGCCCTAGATATAGATGTCCGGGAAGTGCTTCCTTGCATTAAAGCACATTCCGGGAGTCTCAGCACACCCATTTTCCTGAAGCGATCAAATACTTCTTGGGTAACTTAGAAGTCTACGGTTACACTGTAGGTTCACCTTCTGATTCGGGGTTTACGCCGTAGTGGTAATGAATATACATCGGCGCTGCTTGCGCGGTCTTGGGAAATGGTTGCTTGTCAATCAACATCTAGCCGTAAACGATGGATACTAGGCGCTGTGCGTATCGACCTGTGCAGTGTTGTAGCTAACGCGTTAAGTATCCCGCCTAGGGAGTACGTTCACAATAATGAAACTCAAAGGAATAAGTCAGTAAATTCTTAGTAAGTCAGTTTGTAAGTCAAAGCCCATTGCTCCCCACTAAGGTTAGGATGAATTGAGACGGTATTTTGTAAATACGTAATTATCTTGAATAGATTAACCATTTCTTTATTTTCCGATTGCCTGAGAAAAGAAAGATCTTGTTGTTTCTTCAACAATTTCTGATCTCTAGGCAATCTCCTCAACCTAGAAAGAGAACTCTGGGATCTTCTTTTTCTTCTTAAGAACCCGAAGGCGAATAATCCGTCTTGGTGCAGCTCCTAGTCCTGATCGATTGGCTACGGGTGTTCACTCAAACTAAAAAGAAAAGGAATATAATATAGAATCTGGATCCTCATCTCCTTCCCGCTTTAGTTTCACTCTTATCTCGGTTGCTAACCGGTGTGGGAGATGAAGCCAAGTCCTTTCCCTTCAAGGATCTAACTGCCACTCTTTCTAGTTTCATTCAACTGCCACTAACCCATATGCTTAAAACATCTCATTGGAGGTGGGATAGAGCTAATTCTGGGATCGGACTTGTTTAGTGTTGAATTAGGATCAAGACAAAAAAAGTTCTTCGATCGAAAAGGCATGTGCTTCCTTTGTTGAAATAAGGACAAATGGTTTAATTAGAGATTTTCGCAGAAAGGTTCGGTCTTTAATCTATATCAATAGCAAACCAACCGAATCGCTGCCTTTAAGGGGGAGTACTGCTTATGGCCTTCCCCAGTTCAGTCGGTTGTTCGCCGTTTTTCTTTCCCATGTCGGGTATGGCCTTATGGGTAGCAGCCTCCCACAGAGATGGCTTTGTGGTCAGCTTCTATTCTGCTTGTTGGAAGGTTCGACCGGGCCCGGGTCAACCCACCCTCAACTGAGAATCATGAGAAGCAGTACTGGTTGAAGGATCGGCTTTGGCTGTCGCAGATTATAGATCCATCTATACATCCACAAAGGTAGGTATCGAAGGGGCGAGTTTAGGAGCGCAGGACTTCACATTCATGGTTTGAGTTGGTCAACAATAAAGAGCAGAAAGGGGAATGCCCAAGAGGATAGAATCAAAGACAGTATCGATGCGATTTCCAGCTTTTCTTTAGCAGGAAAATCTCTTTGGGAGTTGTAGTAGCAGTTAACGGTAAGCGATAGGGGAGGTGAGGCTAGAGGAAAGAAGCAAACCCTACGTCTAATCACCGATACTTGGACCTGCTTGGGGTTTGGCGATAAGCTTGCGCTTGTTTAGAGGGATCATCATAAATGATTGAAGTGTGTCGTTCACGGTACATAAAATATTCAGCCAGAGTTGCTCCTGTATAAGGAGTGAGGTATTGTAATGTAGCAGGGGAATCCGCCGTTTCGGCTACCACAATAGTATATTCCATCGCGCCCCTTTCCTGGAAATTAGTCACTACCTGAGCCACAGAAGATGCTTTTTGACCAATAGCTACATAAATGCATATTACATTTTGGCCTTGTTGATTTAGAATTGTATCTGTTGCTACTGCTGTTTTACCGGTCTGTCTGTCCCCAATAATTAATTCTCACTGACCACGTCCTATCGGAATCATTGAATCAATAGCAATAAGCCCTGTTTGAAGAGGCTCATATACAGAACGTCGAGAAATAATCCCCGGAGCCGCCGATTCAATTAACCTATATTCAGAAGATGAAATTTCACCTCTACCATCAATAGGTTTAGCCAGGGCGTTTATATATAATAACAAATTTTAAATTCTCTTAATTAACATATTATATTATTTATTTTTTCTTAATTACTTTGTTTGTATTAATTAACATATTATATTACTATAAATTTGTTTTAATTATATTATTAATTATTGTAAATGATTATTTTTTCAAGATGTCTTTTTTGTCATTTTACATACTTATAAGCTAGTTTTTACCAAACGTGACTTATTTATCAGCTGGCTTATCAGCTACCAGCTAGCTTATCAGTTAGTTTGCCAAACATAGCCCTTGTTGGTCCCAATTAGTAGTAAGTAAACAAGAAAAGTATTGTAGAAGGGGGGGTTGAATACAATACACACAATTTTCACTTAATTTAATTCTTATTGATTTGAAATCAAGAATTACACATAGAAAACTTTTGATTGTTGCGGAAGAGAACAGATGAATTTGTTCAAACAATCTGACACTAAGAGAATGAATAACAATTGTAAAACACTTAGAAAACAATATGAACTTCGTAGAGAGAAATTGCCAGTGCACTTAGAGAGCTTGAAGGCTTGTAAAGCTGGTTGTCTTGCATGTTGAACCATCATCCATATTTATAGTGCCCCATGCATTTAATGCATGGTACGCCTGTTGAGCAAGGGATGGACACATGTCTTCAGCATGGTACAGGATGTACCTTTTGTCTTGAGGTGACTTTGTCTTGAAGTGTTGACCTGCAGAGGATGAGGTCCACGTCAATGCAACATATCACAAATATACTTTCTCAGAAAAGTACAATGTGTTTGTGTCGATGATATTTTCCCACCGAAACTTATCAAAGACAAGTTTGGTGAATAGAGAGACAAGTCGGCACAAGTGAGAAATCTTCGGGCTCCTGAAGATCTGATAAATCTTCGGGCTCCTGAAGATTTGAGATCGGCACCATCCTGGCCAATGGTGTTGATCAAGTAGGCATGCTTGGCTTTAGGTTGAGAAGTCTATCTTCAATCCGCTTTGAGAGATATACTTCTTCTTTGTCTTCTTCGGCTGATCTTCGACTTCACCGAACATTTGTATAAAAACCAAGCTGCTAAAAGAACCTCAAAATATTCTAAATATGATGATACAAAATGGAAGATCGGGAGGTCATCTTCAAATCTTCAGATGACCCAACAATCTCCCCCTATTTGAGGATGACATCCATACTTAAGAATAAAACGAAGAGTATACTGAATAATTCATTTTGTCCCTTATTTACTCTTTTTGGGTTCTTTTCACATAGACCGTTCTTTTTGTTCTTTTGGATTTTTTTAAGAATATCTGACATTTACCAATGAATAAAAGAATTAAGTATAGTTGTACAAACTAAGAAAAAAAATAAAGAATGAGAAAGAAAATATATACAAAGATACAGAAGACAGTAGCCGAAATTGTTTGAACTTGAGTGGTTGGATGCTCCCCCTCAATTCATACTCCCCCTCAACTAATGTCTGGTGGCTTTGATCACACAGTCCATCGCAAAATTAGTTTCAACAGAGTTTAAGCTTGAGTGGTCAGTTGCTCCCCCTCAAAGTATACTCCCCTCAACTAATTCACGGTGTCGGAAAGTAAGAAGTCAGAAAGTTTTCGGGATCCTCTGAACCTGTTCCTGGAAAGGCAGATTCATCCTTAGATCGTGTAGAAGCATCGGGACTGAGAATCCCGGATGATAGGCTGTGAGGTGGAGAAGAGACACCTTGGATTGGGGATGTGTCCAAGTCTTCCTCAGCAACCAATGAAAAGGTTGATAGGGAATAATAGAGGTCCCCGATTTTACAATTGTATCCTTTTGTGAGAATACAAAGGAGGTGGATTTGGGTTTAGCAGAATCCCCATGTTTGGATGGACATAAGTTAGCATATAAGCTAACTTATATGCTAGTTTATTGAAGTAGCTTATGAGGAGTTTTTTATGACTTTTTCCACTTATACCCTCATAACATCAATTATCATTTATTAACTATTAATTATAAATAAATATTAGAGTAAATTACATTTTTGGTCCATATGGTTGTCACTCATTATTAACTTTGGTCCCTCTTTCAAACTAATTACACTTTTGGTCACCGTGGTTGCCATTTTGTTTCACTTTTGGTCTCTTTGACTAACTTTAATTAAAATAGTTAGTTATCTTAAGAGTATTTTAGTCAATTTACCTTTCCTTCGTCTTTTTCATTTTTTTATTTAAATAGATTATATAGTAAATTACAATTTCAGTCCTTGTGGTTTGTCTTTTTTTTTCTTTCCTATTTTTTTTCATTTTATACCATTATTATATTAATTAACTAATTATATATTTTACTAACAATACATTAAAAATAAATATTTCATTTTGTAAATTACACCATTAGAAAAGTCTTGTCGACATTTTTAAAAAGGTTAATTATTAATATTTTTAAAATTTTACACAATTTATTCAATATATATATATATGTGTGTGTGTGTGTGTGTGTGTGTGCGCGCGCGCGCGCGCGCAAATCTGTTTACACTAAACCAAAAAAAATCTCTATTTTAAGTTGTGTTTAAAAAAATTATCGTTTTTTCTTATTTATGTAAGAAACAAAATCGAAATTTATCTATATTTATTAATATAAAAATGTATCATTTTCGTATATTTTATTTAATTAAATGTGTATCACACATTTAAAAACTTCATAATATAGTTATTATTTTTTTTCAAAATATAAACTTAAATTTATCGGATTGAAAAATAAATAACCGATTAACAAGACAAACACTTGTCATGTCTAGTCATGTCCCCCATCCAGTTCTGTCTTGTTCAATACAATTCAATCATGTCTGCCTACCAAATGACATCTTATATGCTTTGTTTGATATGAAATGGAGGCTCATGAATAATTATTTTTTGATATACTGGTCCATGAAAATAAATAAAATAATGAAAATGTGTTGTTGTTAGTTGATTCTTTATTATTGTTCATTACAATAAATTTTAGCTTATATTTTTGAAAAAAATAAATAATTATTATATTATAAAGTTTTTTATTTGATATACATTTAAAAAACACTTAATTAAATGAAATATATGAAAATAATACATTTTTTCATAAATTAGTGTAAACAGATTTGCATATATATATATATATATACCGGATAAATTACGTAAAAATTTAAAATATTCAATAATCGACTTACTTTAAAGTTATCGACAATACTTTTCTAATAATGTAATTTAAAAAATGAGATGTAATTTTTAATGTATTGTTAGTAAAAAAAATATCATTAGTTAATTAATACAATAAGGGTAAAAAATGAAAAAGGTAGGAAAGACAAGAAAGAAAAAAAAACACAAGGACTAAAATTGTAATTTACTATATATTCTATTCAAATAAAAAAATGAAAAAGACAAATAAAAGATAAATTAACTAAAATACCCTCAAGATAACTAACTATTTTAATTAAAGTTAGTCAGAGGACCATAAGTGAAACAAAATTGCAATCACAGTGACCAAAAATGTAATTAGATTGAAAGAATGACCAAAGTTAATAATGAGTGGCCACCACAAGGACCAAAAATGTAATTTACTCTAAATATTAATTATTAAAGTTTAATTATTACT
The DNA here is from genome assembly GCA_954870635.1 of Arctium minus. Classification (NCBI taxonomy): domain Eukaryota; kingdom Viridiplantae; phylum Streptophyta; class Magnoliopsida; order Asterales; family Asteraceae; genus Arctium; species Arctium minus. The sequence continues at coordinate 42,665,799 of OX941089.1, read as the reverse complement.
AATACTAAAAAATACTAATTAATATTAACTTAAAATTATTATTCAAATTTTAATTATATAATGATATTAATTTTTAATTATTTAGAATTATTATTAATCCTATCAATTATTTTTATATATATTTTTAATATTAATCAATATATTTTAGTTATCAATTACTATTATTTTTTAATTGTTATTCGATTTTTTTTTCATATTATATGTAACGGATATTTAAAATCTTGAGTTAATGTATATTTTTTCTAAAATTTGTTTTAACAAATTCAAAATTTATAGTATATATATAATAACAAATTTTAAATTCTCTTAATTAATATATTATATTATTTATTTTTTCTTTATTACTTTGTTTGTATTAATTAAATATTATATTACTATAAATTTGTTTTAATTATATTATTAATTATTGTAAATGGTTATTTTTTCAAGATGTCTTTTTTTGTCATTTTACATATTTATAAGCTAGTTTTTATCAAACGTGACCTATTTATCAGCTGGCTTATCAGCTACCAGCTAGCTTATCAGTTAGTTTGCCAAACATAGCTCTTGTTGGTCCCAATTAGTAGTAAGTAAACAAGAAAAGTATTATAGAAGATGGGGGGTTGAATACAATACACACAATTTTCACTTAATTTAATTCTTATTGATTTGAAATCAAGAATTACACATAGAAAACTTTTGATTGTTGTGGAAGAGAACAGATGAATTTGTTCAAACAATCTGACACTAAGAGAATGAATAACAATTGTAAAACACTTAGAAAACAATATGAACTTCGTAGAGAAAAATTGCCAGTGCACTTAGAGAGCTTGAAGGCTTGTAAAGTTGGTTGTCTTGCATGTTGAACCATCCTCCATATTTATAGTGCCCCATGCATTTAATGCATGGGACACCTGTTGAGTAAGGGATGGACACAGGTCTTCAGCATGGTACAGGATGTACCTTTTGTCTTGAGGTGACTTTGTCTTGAAGTGTTGACCTGCAGAGGATGGTGTAGACATTTCCTCAAAAGAGTGTAGGAGACAAAGCTTACTTTTTTTGATCTTCAGATGAGGTCCACGTCAATGCAACATATCACAAATATACTTTCTCAGAAAAGTACAATGTGTTTGTGTCGATGATATTTTCCCACCGAAACTTATCAAAGACAAGTTTTGTGAATAGAGAGACAAGTCGGCACAAGTGAGAAATCTTCGGGCTCCTGAAAGTGTGAGAAATCCTCGGGCTCCTGAAGGTGTGAGAAATCTTCGAGCTCCTGAAGATTGCTAAATCTTCGGGCTCCTGAAGATCTGATAAATCTTTGGGCTCCTGGATCTGAGAATTCTTCGGGCTCCTGAAGATTTGAGATCGGCACCATCTTGGCCAATGGTGTTGATCAAGTAGGCATGCTTGGCTTTAAGCTGAGAAGTCTATCTTCAATCCGCTTTGAGAGATATACTTCTTCTTTGTCTTCTTCGGCTGATCTTCGACTTCACCGAACATTTGTATAGAAACCAAACTGCTAAAAGAACCTCAAAATATTCTAAATATGATGATACAAAATGGAAGATCGGGAGGTCATCTTCAAATCTTCAGATGACCCAACAAATCTCCCCCTATTTGAGGATGACATCCATACTTAAGAATAAAACGAAGAGTATACTGAATAATTCATTTTGACCCATATTTACTCTTTTTGGGTTCTTTTCACATAGACCGTTCTTTTTGTTCTTTTGGATTTTTTTAAGAATATCTGACATTTACCAATGAATAAAAGAATTAAGTATAGTTGTACAAACTAAGAAAAAAAATAAAGAATGAGAAAGAAAATATATACAAAGATACAGAAGACAGTAGTCGAAATTGTTTGAACTTGAGTGGTTGGATGCTCCCCCTCAATTCATACTCCCCCTCAACTAATGTCTGATGGCTTTGATCACACAGTCCATCGCAAAATTAGTTTCAACAGAGTTTATGCTTGAGTGGTCAGTTGCTCCCCCTTAAATTATTCTCCCCTCAATTAATTCACGGTGTCGGAAAGTAAGAAGTCAGAAAGTTTTCGGGATCCTCTGAACCTGTTCCTGGAAAGGCAGATTCATCCTTAGATCGTGTAGAAGCATCGGGACTGAGAATCCCGGGTGATAGACTGTGAGGTGGAGAAGAGACACCTTGGATTGTGGATGTGTCCAAGTCTTCCTCAGCAACCAATGAAAAGGTTGATAAGGAATAATAGAGGTCCCCGATCTTACAATTGTATCCTTTTGTGAGAATACAAAGGAGGTGGATTTGGGTTGAGCAGAGTCCCCGGGCCGAGATGGGAAAATTTCAACAGCCTCCGATTTTTGAGAATCGGTGACCGGTTGAGATGGTTTGGCCCAAAAGGTTTTCTAAGCATCTTTAGATGAAACTTAGGAGGGGAAGACGAGTGCCTCCGATTTTGAGAGTGGTGGGAGACGAGGGCAGCTACCGAAGGCTTTTTCGGTGGCATAGTCTCAGAAGCGAGTGCGAAGGTATCGGTGGCTTTGGTTTTCTTCATTTTGGCCACAGATTTCACTCAGGTAGGGGAATCAGGGGTCACTGAAGAGAGTGATACGGAGGGAGCCACCAATTTGGAGAAGGATGGTTCTTCAGTATCTCCCAACTTCAGATTAGGATAATTTATGAAAGAAATCATACCTGGGGCTGAGAGCTCGATTGGTGGAAAGAGAACCATTGTTCAAAGTGGTCTTCATGAATTTCTAAGAGTTGGTCGGAGAGTCATCACCAAATCAATTAGAGACCCAACAATTTTTCTCCCCCTATTTGATGATGACACCAATACATAGAAAGAAAATGGTACCGACACTCAGAAAAATTACAAGACAAGAATAACTCATAAATTCAGTGGCCTGTTTTTTTGGGCTCTTTTCTGGAATTTTTTTAACGGGAAAGAAAAAAATGGGAAGAGAGAATCGAGAACAAAAATTTGTGAAGAACTTTGTGGGAAAAAATGAGGGAGGAGGGTTTTTTTTAGAGATGAGAGGCAAGGATGAGAGGGTTTGAAGATTTGAAAGTATGGAAAAAAAATGAGGGAGAGAGTAGATATAGGAAGGGAAGGAGTGAGGTGATGATGGGATTAGCTGATGGGTTCAAAGACTAAAAGAGAGAAATGTGGAAGCGGCTAGATAGTTTGGGGGGTTATCGGCTAGAGGCGGGTCGAAGGTGGTTTGGTGGCATGGTGGTTCGGTGGCACAGTGGTTCGATGGTTCGGTGGCACCGTAGTTCTGTGATGGGAGGTGTGGAGGGTGATGTTGCCGAAGGAAAAAGGAGGGGGTGGTTGGTTTTCGGCTTCGGCGGCAAGGGAGAGGGGAGGAAGGTGTCGACTTGGAGGGGGAGCCTATGGTTGGTGGTGGTGGTGCGGTAGATGTAGATCCGAAGAAGGGAAAGGAGGATGAGGGAGTAAGATCGGCGAGAGATGAGGGTCGAAGGGGTGAGGGTCTTCGGTGGCTAGGGAAGGCCGAAGGTTGGAACGGGGGCCGAAGGTTGGTGTCTCAATGGTGAGGTAGGGGGGAGTCTTCGGCTTGGTTGTCAAGCCGAAAGGGAAGCGAGGGAGTATGGGGTTCTAGGCTTGGTGGGAGCTAGAGAGAGAGAGGGGAGCCGAAAGAGATAGAGAGGAGAGTTGTGAGGGTGTTGATTTTGTGAGTTGTGGGTAAAAGAAAATAAGCGAAGGAGGTAATTATAGGGAAAAAAAAAGTGGGGTGTCGTATGTGGTGGGAGAGAGCCAAAAAAAATTGATTTATTTTTGTTTTAAAAAAAATCGGCCAACTATTTAAAAAAAATCCTTGTTTTTTGTTTGGGAAAAGTCCAAAAAAACCCAATGGACTTTAGTGTTTGGAGTGATTAAGTCATTGGACAATTTTTTGCAACAAATAAGTCCTTAGACATTTCAAAACACACTAAATAAATCCTTGGACTTTTGAAAACCTGTTAAATACATCTTTATTACTTAAAAATGTAACTTGTAACCTACATAATAGGTAAAAATACAAATTAAAAGAAAAAACAAAAAAAAAGTCACCTACTTTATCACCCTACAAATAAAAAAAATAAGAAAATTAACGAAAATAACCAATCTCATCAACAAAATTAATTTTTTAAGCACTTTTCAAAGTCTTTTCTTAAAATAGTCAAAGCATATTATTTTTTTGCCTTAAAAACTGTTTTTGGCAAAAAAAAAAATAGAAAACATCTTTATAATTTGTTATTTAATTTACTTTATATCTTCTACCTTTTTATTTTCATTTTAACTTTTTATTATATTAACACACATAATCGTATATCTATACTATATTATAAAAGAGACATTAAAAACTCTTAATTACAACATTTTAAGCACAAAATACAACTAATTAAAGTCAATTACTTAATTTACAATTTCATAATGTTTTGGTACAACTTATATTTTATTATAAAGATGTAATTTATTTTACTTTTAGTTATGATTTGTTTATAAAGATAATGATACATTATTTTGTTATGTTATTATATTTAAAATTATTGATAATATATTTTAATAAAAAAATAAAACAGGTAATTTATCTCATAATGTTTATCCTGTATTTAATATGTTTATTTGCAGTTAGTTATACAAATAAAAACATGGAACTTTAATAAGTTATAATTATGTTTAATTAACTTGTAATTTTGAATTTTAACTAATATATCTATACTATATTATAAAGCATTTAAGCTAAACTCTTAAAAACTAACTTTTATGCATTAGGTACCACTTATTAATGCATATTACTTAAAATCCAAAAGTACAAATTGATTAAACATAAGTACAACTTATAAAAGCTCAGTGTTTGAATTCGTGTAACTAACTGCAGATAAGCACTTATTTTTATTTTCTAAAATATCTAAATTTTTTAACTATTGATATAATTAACCGATAAATATAAGAAAATTCGAGATAAAACACCTTATTTTTATTTTTTTATTGAATTATGTTATCTTTTTAATTTTAAATATAAAATATCTTAAATATAGTTATCATTTAAATTAAACATTTTTTGACCCGTAACAAAATACTTTATTATTATTTTTTATAAAAAACCATAATTAAACTAAACTAAAATATATTTTTGTTTTAAATCTAGGTTTCTCAAAATCGTAAAATAAAATCAAAAAAGACTAACAAAAAGTATGAATAATGATCGAGGGTTCGAGTTCTAGATTTCAGAAACCCGCTGCATTGCAAGGGTACATTTCTAGTTAACTAAAATATATAAAAAAAGTACGTTTTTTTACAAATTACACCATTATAATTGTCTCGTCAATACGTTTAAAATGAGCCTAATATTGATTTTTTTGGATTTAATCTCATATTATTAAATATCATAAATATGTACTAATTATATTTAATATTTACACTTTCTATCCTTTAAGTTATTTATTTAATAATATAAGATTAATTTGTAATTATAAAGGGTAAATATTAAAAATAATTCGTACGCATTTATGATATTAAATAATACAAGATAAAGTTCAAAAACAATATTGAGTTCATTTTGAACGTATTGACGAAACGACTATAATAGTGTAATTTGTAAAAAAATTAATTTTTTTGATTTATTTTAGTTAATATCCGATTGTGTATGTTAATAAAATAAAAATGTAAATGAAAACGTAATTGATATAAAATAAATTAAATAACTAATTATAACTTTATAAGAATGTAAAGTGTAATTTTTTTCTAAACTATAAGCAGAAAGTGAATCTTTATACATAAAATTTTCTACGTGAGGATGTTTGTTATTTTTATTTTTTTGGAAAAAAAACAATCCTTACGCAGGAAAAAAAACATTATATGCAAACTTTGACAATTTTAGGAAAAAAAAACTTTGAAAAATGGTAAAAGAAAAATAAATATGGTTGATGAGATTGACTATTTTAGTTAATTTTCCCATTTTTAATTTATAGGAGGATAAAGTAGGTGACTTTGTTTTTAATTTGTAGTTTTACCTGCTATATATGTTGCAAGTTAAACTTTTAAGTAATAAGAATGTATTCAACAGGTTATCAAAAGTCTAAGGATTTAGTTAACAGGTTTTGAAATGTCCAATAACTTATTTGTTCTAAAACATTATCCAATGACTTAATCACTCCAAACACTAAAGTCTATTGGTTTTTTTGGACTTTTCCCTTTTTGTTTTGAAAACCAAATCGGCGACTCGATGTAAAAAAAAACTAACCTTTTTTTTTTAGTTTTTTTTTTAATCGGCTACACCCAAAAAGTTTAAAACTTTTTTTTATTACTAAAAAAAAACTTTCAAATCGGTGGCTTAGAACTTTTTTTTTAAGTATTAATATAAATTTTCTTGACACAAACCAACCGATTGTTAAAAAAGTTTATTTGATTTTTTTTTCAAAAACGTGGAGTCCAAAATAAAATTCAATTTTTTTAAAGCAACGGAAGGCTGGAAAAAGTAAAAAATATTTTTTCCTTTTTTTTAAACATCAAAGTTTAACATACCTAGTTCCCCAATTAGGAATTTGAATCGAGCTTTGTCAAGCGGCTTGGTGAAGAGATCCGTCAGTTGAAGGTCGGTAGGGATGAAATGTAGTTCGACATCACCTTTGGAGATGTGATCCCGAATGAACTGATATCTTATACACATAGTCAGGATGAGTAGAATCTTCAAAACCAGATGGTTGTTTCACATAGGCTTCTTCAGGAACATGATGAAAAAAGGAAGACTGTAGAGGAGAGTTTAATGGGAAATCTTCAGGAGAGAGAGAGATGGAAGATCGACAGGAATAAGTGAAGAAGGAATGTCTGGTTAAGAAGGTGGGATGATTTGTGGTGAATTTTGAGGTTGAGAGGAAGATGGGAGGTCAGTAGGAATAACAAGTGATATGATGAGAAATGGGAAGAATAAGATAGGAGGGATCTTAATCTTCAGAGATGATTATCTGAAGATCAGGGATTGGAGATGAGAAGATATGTAGGTATGATAGAGGAAGGTTTAGGTTGAACAAGTTTTGGAAGAATAGGGTTAGAGGGATTTTGATCTTCAGGAATGACTATTTGAAGATTGGGGATTGAAGATGAGAATATATGAAGGTCACCATTTTGATGGGATGTGTCTAAGGAGAAAGTAACATATGGATTTGAGCTAGATGAAGGATTTTGAGAATTTTCACCAACACATGATGAAATCCACCAATCATCATCACATGAAGAGATGATGAATTAAGATCATCAAACTTCACATGAGTAGATTCATTCATGCATTTTCTTCGAAGATTGTAGACCCAGTAGGCCTTCGAAGAGAGAGAATATCTAACGAATATTCCTTCATAAGATTTGATAATGCTCAAACACCTGCGATCACAGAGAAATCATTTCTTTGGTACCCATTTGGAAATGGGTCCTTTTGGGTTAGAAGAAGAATCCTTGGAAGCATTTCTATCAATTCTTTCCACAGGACAGTCTTTTACAATGTATCTCCAGTAGCTGGAGTTCTTTCTTCCTCAGAAGAGTCCTCATCAGCTTTTGCCTTATCTGCATTTTTAGCATTGTACCGGTCCCAAACTCTAGGAATAAAAGGACCTTCATGTAAGATAGTAGGATATTGGTTGTCAACTCCTTCTAAGAAGAGTATCATACGACTTTTCCACAGGTTGAAGTTATTGGGGTTAAACTTTTGGTGGTTTGGCTATAGAGCCATTGTCGTATGAAACAATAGTGGTGTTTTGAGAAGAAGCATTGTTCAAAGAAGAAGAAGAAGAGGATGTCATTGCGAATCTAGTTTATTGAGTTAAACTAAACCGCTCTGATACCACTTGTTGGTCCCAATTAGCAGTAAGTAAACAAGAAAAGTATTGTAGAAAGGGGGGTGGATACAATACACACAATTTTCACTGAATTTAATTCTTATTGATTTTAAATCAAGAATTACACATAGAAAACTTTTGATTGTTGCGGAAGAGAACAGATGAATCTGTTCAAACAATCTTACACTAAGAGAATGAAGAACAATTGTAAAACACTTAGAAAACAATAAGAACTTTGTAGAGAGAAATTGCCAGTGCACTTATTGAGCTTGAAGGCTTGTAAAGATGGTTGTCTTGCATGTTGAACCATCCTCCATATTTATAGTGCCTCATGCATTTAATGCATGGGACACCTGTTGAGTAAGGGATGGACACAGGTCTTCAGCATGGTAAAGGAAGTACCTTTTGTCTTGAGGTGACTTTGTCTTGAAGCGTTGACCTGCAGAGGATGGTGTAGACCTTTCCTCAAAAGAGTAGGAGACAGAGCTTACTTTTTCTGATCTTCATATGAGGTCCACGTCAATGCAACATATCACAAATATACTTTCTCAGAAAAGTACAATGTGTTTGTGCCGATGATATTTTCCCACCGAAACTTATCAAAGACAAGTTTGGTGAATAGAGAGACAAGTCGACACAGGTGAGAAATCTTCGGGCTCTTGAAGGTGTGAGAAATCTTCGGGCTCCTGAAGGTGTGAGAAATCTTTGTGCTCCTGGAGCTTGAGAAATCTTCGGTCTCCTGGAGATTGAGAAATCTTCGGGCTCCTGGATCTGAGAAATCTTCGGGCTCCTGAAGATTTGAGATCCGCACCATCCTGGCCAATGGTGTTGATCAAGTAGGCATGCTTGGCTTTAGGCTGAGAAGTCTATCTTCAATCTGCTTTGAGAAATATACTTCTTCTTTGTCTTCTTCGGCTGATCTTCGACTTCACCGAACATTTGTATAGAAACCAAGCTGCTAAAAGAACCTTAAAATATTCTAAGTATGATGATAAAAAATGGAAGATCGGGAGGTCATCTTCAAATCTTCAGATGACCCAACAACCCTAATGAAATTTAATTCAGATATTATTTGGTGTTACATCGGGTGACAATTTTGTATTAAACCAAACTGACATACTAATTCATTTGGTACCAATTACAGTCGAGCATCTTAAGTATGAGAAATTGTCCGATACACGATATTGGAAGTCCCGTAACATAACCACAAGGGTTGTGGCGTACTGGTTAAGGCCCTGGGGATGTGGTGGAATATCCCATATGCCCAGGGTTCGAATCCAGGCGTACACAACAATTGTGGCAACTGAGGTTTAATCAGGGTTGATGTCTTACAGTCATAATTTGTCAAGGGATTGGTCTAGACATAGCCTAGAACACCCTTCAAGTCCTGTAACATGGTAGTACCAGACTTATTTAGTTATTTATTAGTTTTTGTATTTTTGATGTATTGAATATTAATAATCATAATTTAACCTTTTTATTTGGACCTTTGAATATTGCAAGTTTTATTTCTTCCAATTGAAACAGTCTTAAACATCACATGGGTTACCTACTAACTCAAAATTTGAACAAATTGCATGTTTTCATATATGTAACTTAAAGTTGGTACAAAATTGATACCAACATATATCAATCGAAAAAAAGGGTATCAATTAACTTGGTATAAGTATGGTTGGTTGGTAAATGGTATACAATTTTACGTACCAATTATAATTGATTGGTACACGATATTGGAGGGGAAAAAATTGGTACCGTACCAATAACTTATTTATGTATTGATAAATAAGTAATGTGTTACAATAATTATATATATATATATATGGATCCAGACGAGTCAACGTTTGTTGATTCAATCAGGATCGTTTAAATTCATCTCAAATTTAATCTTGGTCATTTAAATTCATTAATTTGACGGTTAGGCCATCAACACACATTGCAAATGCAATTGCAAATGCATTTGTGTCAGGAAGTAATTGCCATGTAGGCCAAGCAATTGCAAAACTTGCAAGCCACATGGCCAAGCAATACATCATCCCATCTTTTTTTTCAATTATTTTAAATAAACTAAACTTATTTATAAAACAATAATTTTTTTACAAATTAATAATTTATTTTATTTTTTAATTAAATTAATTATTCTTATTTAAAATAAATAAAATGATTGTATTATATTATTATATCATATGTTAATCGTTTATTTGAAATTGATGTTTATATTTTAATTAACATTAAATTAAAATAAAGAATTATATATCATGTTATTAACTAAAAAAAATATGAATGTACATAATAATTTATAAAGTAATTAATAAATGTTGCAGTGGGGACCATTTTTAAAAATGTAAGTGAATTACATGTATATAGAAGATAATTATAAAAGCTGATGTGACACAATTAAAAGTATAAATGAATTATGTGGATGGTCTTAGGAGAATTGCACTTATCCCGACCGCTCCTATCCCGGTCGTTCCTCCGTGTTATATCCCACGTCTCCCCAAAATTATTGCTATCAACCTCCCACTCCTCCCTCTCTATTGTTGCTCCTCTTTAGTTTACCCTCACAATCTCTAGAATCGACCACGTCCTACATAATTCCTCTCCTCCTCAATTTTCTTCAGGGACGGATCCACTATGGTGGCTACGGTGGCACGTGCCACCGTATTATTTCGCCGACGAAGGGTAAATTTTTTAGGTTCGTATAAGGTGCAATCGTATCGTTTTGGAAGGTGCTACCGTATTATTTTGAAAACTTCAAGAAGGTGCAATCGTACCTCATAATCAACCAAAAGAAACTATCGAAATCAACCAAAAAAACCGAAAAAATATCTCGAAATCGATAAAAATAACTTAAAATTTTCTCGAAATCAAGCAAACAACTTTAAAAATCGCTCGAAATTGTGGAATTAAGGCTAAAAACACATCGGACAATATTGAACGTCAGTAAAAAGACGAAGACACGTCGATAAAAACCGTGCTTTTTGTAAAAAAAATTGTCGGTATTATATGGTGCCACCGTATGAAAAAATTTATCCGTCCTTGATTTCCTTCTCGGTGAAATCTCTTCTTCCTGCAACCAGATGAATATTTGTAGGTTGAAAAATCCGTTTCCAAATATATACGGTTTGGGTTCTCCATCACTTCATCTTCTTCGTCGCTCCATCTCAAGTAAGTGCTTACGATTTCTGTTATGGATATGTTTCTTTTGATGCTCCATCTTCATCTTCTCCAAATTTTCTACTTGGATTGCTGTATTTAGGGGTGGGTTTAGGGTTTAGTAGATTCTATTGTTTATAATTGCATTATTTGATAAGAGAAAAGCCGTTGGACATGGGTTCTCCAAATATCTATCCCATCTTTTCCAATTGCTGGTCGATTTTCTTTTGAGTTTTTGAGAAAGGCCAAAAATACGTATTACTGGAAAGGAATGGGAGCAATTCCTAAGAGCACCTAAAGGTGATTAATATTATTGCATTGGCATAATTTAATACAAAACTATACTTTTTATCCACCAAATTTTGGAATTTGAGTAGGATTATAAAGACTATATATTATTGTATGCTTTGATATAATTGCTTATCATATTACCTAATTGTGTAACAGGAAGAAGGTTTTAGGAACAATGACACCAATTGATGGTAAATCTGGAAAGGTAAATTCACCATGGGGATTAAAATTTGGTTATTGTCGTTTCCATGACTCAACCTTTATGAGGAATTAGTTTCAATATGGTTTCGGTACAAATTAGTTTACTTTGCTTGTGAAATGTAACACTTTAACATCAAGCCTTATATTTGCTTACTATGTAGAAGAGAGACTGTTAGCTTTTTGTTTGTAGGACTGATCGAGTCAATTATCAACTCTGGTATCTTCTTTAACATCAAGCCTTATATTTGCTTATTTGAAAAGAATTGAAAATTCCATTAATGTTCTGGAAATATGTTCTGTTTCCAGGTCTTTAAATTTGTTTATTGGGGATTTCTAAGAAATGATTTAACTCCTTTTTATTTGCTTCTGGTTGATCTCCATCAGAACTTCGGCTTCTAAAACTCTGCTGAATCTGTGTCATTTATGTGTTTTGTGTTTCATTCATTCAATCATTCTTTAGTATTTAATTATTGTTTTAAGTCATAATGACATGTATCTCTTTTCTTCTCTATATTGTAGTACCTCTACAACTGGACTAACAGTATGATCTCTAGATTGTGTTGATGGTTTGTCCTCCGGTATTGTTTTTACCTTTGTTTCAATCTGTACATTTCGTGTTCAATCTTATACTGTTGTGTTTGATTTGTTGATTTGTATGTTAAAAAATCTTTGTTTTCCATGACCTCAAAGTGTTTGATTTAAGTTTCCAATGAGAAAAATGCAAGTAACAAACTTTTGTGTTTCTTATTCTTCTTATCAATATATGTCTTTTGGTATGTAGATTCCAATCTTTTACCTTGTATCATAGTCCTCTGTTCAAGCAAAATGTTAAAGGCGATTACATTGAGCTTTAGATCATGGTACTTCATCTATTACATCTTTTCGTGAAAATTTCAATGTCTGATTTTAATCTTTGAAACATAATAAGTAATATACCCGGATGATATTCAAGTGTGCAAATGAATTCTTATATATATGTTGCGGATAAATATGAAATGATCATGAATGCTTGGTTCTAGCTAAGTGCATGAGATTTCTCTAGCATTTAAAAATGAATTCAATTTTCTGTTGGAGAGATCATGCACATATACTGTTGTATGCGAACTAAATTAAAGTACCAAGGATGCAGTTAGGATGATGATTGATGAAGATGACTAGCATGAGCTTAACGGGAGTGGTGTTGTAGTCAATTAGTCGCTTTCATTAAGAGCTTTGTTGTTGCAATAAATAGCATACCAAGTTTCTTATTTTAAATGGTAGCATAAATATTTTGTAATTGCAATGCAAGTCGGGTCTACGATGGCAATCGATCATTGCAATCTCATATAAGGCTGGCTACTTAGGAAAGCAAATTGGTGTTCATGATACCGTTTGTTCTGTCTTTTTTTGTATATCCCATTGACTACTAGACAATGGTACAAAGCACTCGCATGGCTTGATTCAAGCTTCATGTACATCGATATATAATTTTAATCTATACTATCTTATAAAGCAATTAGACAAAAGTCTTAGGGCCGTTTACCCAACACTTACCCCGGCAACCTTACCGGTAAAATCAACACTTTAGCTTAACTTATCTGGTAAGATTTTAGTTCATTAAAACGGCATCGTATGGAATAGTGTATCCGGTAAGTGCTTACCGGGTAAGCATCGTTACTCTCACTTCATCGCTCTTACCGGGTAAGATCTCAGTCCTTATCATGTTCATCCAATAAGTTAAAGTGACCCGGTAAGCACTTACCGGGTAAGCGTTTAGTAAACGACCCCTTAGTTACAATTTCATATGCTCTAAGTACTACAACTTTAAGCATAAATTTAAAAAATCTCTTCATTACAATCTTTTGTGCATGAAGTACATGCCATTAATGCTTAGCTATTTGTTCAACTTTTATCCCGCCAATGTGACTATTCATGGATGGTTTCGAGGGGGCTCTGCCTTTTATGTTTCAAAAGCCTGTAAATATCATTTTTATCCATTCTCCCATATTCAACTTTCAAATTTTGCTTTATCCATCTTCCGGCTTTGGTATTTCCGTCATCGATTTGCCCTTAAAACGAGATATGATTCGAGGTAATTTACAGATTCTTCTTTCATTCGCCGCACTAACCGGGCTTAGCGGATCTCTATTTCATTTAAATTCCTTGACTTACATGATGATATTCCCTGTTTTGCCTTTTTCTTTGATAAACTAAATATTGGTATGAAAAACATTGATTCATCTAGGGGGGGAATGATCATCTTACTATGAGAATTTGAGGTTGGCGTCTGCAAATGGTATGTTTTTTTTTTTAATTTTTTTATCTTTGTGAGTTGCATTAGCTATATTCATTTTTAGTAGTGTTTTTTTTTTTTTTTGTATCGGTTGTTTTATGTTTCCAATCTCTTTTATTTGTGAGTTCCATTAGCTATAACGCAGCTAGCCACCAAAGCTTGGTTGTAATCTAAATAGGTTTTTAAGTAGTTTGTCTAAAGAAGAGTGCCTAGGAAGTTGGGCAAGGTGTTGATGAGCTAGCTAACCACCAAAGCTTCTTGGTTTATTTGAACATAATATTGTAATTTATATGGAGCAGTAGATCGTATATAAAGCAGAATGGGATGGGAGACACACTAATATAGGCATAAATCTTTGGTCTCTATGCTTTAGTTGTCTTCAGATTTCGTATTTTATGACCTCAACGTAATGTTAGCTATTCTGTATTTTCTCGAATTCTATATGTTTGGCAGGTCATCTCTTATGCATTCCTAGAACTATTGGAACAAAAAGTAATTGGACTTTGATATCAATAGAAGAAATCCCGTTTGGAAACCATCATTTGGTTTAAGACCAAGTTGTTCGTGTCATCTCAATAATTGGTTTTTGAACTCCATTCCTGAAGACTTGAAAAGAATTTACGTTTTTTTAGGCTAATGTAAAGTTTCCTTTACTTTATGATTTTATCCAAGTAATGATATATGAGAAGTAATTGGTATTTTTAAAGGAAGTGTTTAATTTTACAAAATTCAGAAACTTAACAGTATTAATGAAACTAAGCCTGTTATATTTCAAGTTGCAAGTTGCAGACTAGATTATGATGTTATTTCTCAAGGTGTTTGCTTGTTGTAGCTCAACAGTACATAAAGAAGCAATGCTTGCCATTGGTGCTCTTGCTTATGCCTCTGACCAGAATTTGGGAAGTATTGCTTAGCAATTGCAATTAAAAGTTGATATCGTTGTTGAGTTGCAATTGCAATTAGATACACATGACAGATCTACCCAGAAAGGTTGTTGACACTTGCTGGAATTTATGGATTCTGGAAGCACGTGTCAAAGCTTGACAGGCTAGAGATTCGTTGTTATCTTGAAATATTAATAAATGAAGGTGTTAATGATTCAGGTCATATTTTTATGATTTTTGCAAGTGTATTTTAAACCATGAATTAATATCCCCGTCTTTTTTAACGGTATATGTCTACCAAAGTTTATTGATCGTATTTTTATTTGATTCCGACGGGTCTTGTGTCCACTTCACAACAACAATGAGTAACTTTTAACACGTTTACACCGGTAGTGATTTATCGTTGATGATAGTGTTCATTTGGTTGACAACCATTTGATATTACATTGCTTGAGATAATTGAAAGGTTATTATCAGGAAAAGTCATTTGTTTATCTCTAATTTGTATTTGTAAAGTTATATATATGCAAGGTAATTCATTAACACCTAAAACTTACCAAAAAGCTATATTTCGTTACATAAAGTTAAAATAATAATATCAAATAACTGAATCTAGATTAAAATCATGTCGTATATCCAACCAAAGCGGATCAAACTTTATCCTTTTTGAATCATTAGTTATGGATTTATGGTTTATGGTAATTAAAAGGGTAACAAAGAGGGTGAGAGAACAATGGTGAAAAATCATATAACACTCAATCTTGTCAGACCATTATCATCCAAACATAACCCGAAAGACGCGCAAACCAGATCACTCTATACTTTTTACACTTGCTCAATCTCTAAAGCCCCGCACCTCATTAAGATCATATCTTTTTTTTTTGTCGTATTGTTATGTTGTTCTTTTAATTTGGGTTGAAAATATATTGGTTATTTCTTTCACAAATTTACATCGTAAAAGATATATCTAGATTGTACTCCGTCCTGAATTCTTTTTAATCTTAAAATGTTGTTTATGGAGGAATAATAACAAGGGAGACAATATGTTTATATGTATACCCGACCAACGGACGGAAATAACACTAGTTTTTGTAGGACATGGAGAAGACATAAAAATGAATAGAGGTGAATTTTATTCTTGTTGTTTGCGTGTTAAAATAGAGAAATGGAAGTCACTAGGCCCCGACCCAACGGGTTTGGGTTTGGAAAACCCGTTAGGTACTCATTTAATAAAAAAAAAAAAAAAAAAAAAAACAATGTATCTTAAACTTAAGATTATAATAAATCATTAGTATATTAATTATCAATATTAAAAATCAAATATCTTTATCGTGTAATAATAAATGTATGCATATATATAATATATTTATTTATACACAATATATACGTATATTAAATAAAATAAAATAAAAGTTTTAATCAGACTAAGGACAGGTACTGCCATCCCGACCTGCTTTGGATATAGAAATAAATCCCCGTTACCTGCCAAAACAGGAATCCCCGCCCCCGCCATACCGGTAAAATTTCAAAGCTTTCTCCAAACCAGAGAAAGTGAGGGAAAAAAATTCTACAAATCTGGTTAAAGCATTCAGTAGTTTCATGTTTCAGACTATCAAACCCTAATTCAAAACTCCCAAACTCAATGCTGCTACTTATTTTTCTATTTACTGCAAGATTGCTCAAAATAACTAATTACACCGACAAACCCATGAATTATTTCTAATGATGATCGTCATGCCATGGAATGGCGGCGGCAGGAATCATTATTGCATCTGCTGCAATGTTGTGCGAGGAAGCAACGAATTGAAAAGATCCTCGTTCAGCTTCACTGGAAGCGGTGGCATCTGCTTCAGTTTCTCCGGCATTTCACATAAACTGCAGTTGATAGATAATCAACGATTACTTTTGCAAATAATCCAGAATTGGTTTCCATTCCAATGCACCAAGGCTCCTTGGCTTTGCAAGGGTCGGGATCGGAGGGAAGTGTGTAGGCATGCAAAGATGTTTTCATGGCTCAAACATAGAATAACCTTTTCACAGAATTTTGTTTTTAATGCATTACGTTCGAAAACGTCTTTGCCTAATAAAAGAATGCCTCAAAATCCATCAGAAAAATAAAAATACACCTGTCAGAAGTTGGGAGGGAGGGAAGTGTGTGATGGCTCAACCACAGGGTTATTTAATAGAATATCTTGTCAGATTTTTTTTAATGCATGACGTTCTCACAGATTCACAACGTCTCTGCCTTACAAAAGAATGCCACAAAATCTGTCAGAGAATCATGCATTAAAAAAAATCTGTTAGAAAGTTATTCTGCTAAATAACCCCTCAAACACATGACCTTTCGACCACAGAGGAGTGACTCGGTTTCTTCCAACTGGTATAAATGTTGAATA
Organism: Arctium minus; assembly: GCA_954870635.1. NCBI lineage: Eukaryota > Viridiplantae > Streptophyta > Magnoliopsida > Asterales > Asteraceae > Arctium > Arctium minus. The sequence continues at coordinate 42,648,805 of OX941089.1, read as the reverse complement.
ACCAGGCCTACATAGAGTTATGTGATATTGAGATCCTGAAAAACATCTATGCTAGTCGTGGCAACAAAACTATTTAAGGGAAGAATTTGCATCCAAAAAACAAGTTTCAAGGGTAAATGAGAAATTACTTGTTCATAATATCGAGAATGTTTTTCCGAACTTGGCAAAGGAGACTGATATTCTCATGTACCTGTTGCAAGTGCCAGAAGCAGAGAGTAAAGTCATAGCTATAGGAAGAGGGAATCCAACTATCGCAATTCAATCATAGAGCACACATAGCCATATGCATATGAAGAAACTATATCACTAACATAGAAATTCCTAATGCCCTCAAATGTGGGATCATTCGTCTCAATGACGTTATTTATAGTTATCCACTTGTCAAGTACAGCCCTAGTTGTACCAAACAACAGACAGACAACTTGTCCTGTTCAATCCTACCCTCTTGTCCTGTTCAATTATGTCGGCTTACCAAACGCTACCTGACTGACAATTGTAATTCTTTTTTAATGTAGTTGCAGCCTCAAGACCAAACATCAACAGATGAAAATAAGTATGAAAAATCATGTGTTGCAACGAAAAACTTCCTTTAAACAAAAACAAATATGAGAATCTGATGATCAAAATAGTTTGATTTGCATCCCATATTGGCCAATTAATGGGATTTATACACCATGCTGGAGGTATGGAAAACTTTTAAATCAGCCAACAAGAGTAAAGAAAAAAGTGTTTGCTTTAGATGCAATAAACATAGAAGGATCCATATCAGCCAACAAGATTAAAGAAAACCACAAGGGTTGTGGCGTATTGGTTAAGGCCATGGGGGATGTGGTGGAATATCCCATCTGCCCAGGTTCGAATCTAGGCGTACACAACAATTGTGTCCCTGAGGTTTAATCAGGGCTCATGTCTTACAGTCATAATTTTGCCAACGGATTAGTCTAGGCATAGCCTAGGACACCCTTCCCAAAAAAATAAATAAAGATTAAAGAAACATCCTTAAACACAAAAGCTTTATATGAGACATGGGAAACGAATGGATGATGAAAAATATTACTCATTGCATAACACATTTGAGGGAAACGAATGATTAATGAGAAGAATAGGGTTACAGAACTGAAAGGGTCAGTATTAAAACTTGTTTATGCTTCATGCAATAAGCTTATAGAAATAGCGTACAATCCCTTTGCTTTCTCATGGTACTAGAATTCGGCAATTTCTATGGTAACCTCTGTCAATTAGTGAACTCTTTTGACATAGCAGTTGCTTTTAACCATGGATCAAAATGACGTGAAAATGGCGTGAGGTGTGGCGGCAAGGTCAAGCCTTACACGCTGTGGTGAGGATGCGGCTTTTTTCAAGGCCTGACATAAGGCGGCAAATTTGTATGTCACTTATGGAATTATACATATATACATATATGTTTTCTATATATTATTCAATCAAATAATGGTATTAAAAAGTTTACATTCATATTAGAAGAAGAAAAATCATATAGATTATTATTATAAAAATAGTCTTTGATTAAATATTGTAATTTTACAACTTCGTTTTAATCGTGAATCTATGACGTGTATGAATTCGTGAAACTGGGTGTGATGTGATTAGATAAATCTATAATGTTGTGTTCTCGAATCTTCTTTTACGAAGGAAAGGAAGTAAAGTATGAGGGAAAGAAAAAATCTTGTGTTCTCAAGTTTTTAAAGGAGGGAAACGAAAAAAAAAAGGAAGGAAATTAATGTTGATTTTCTTTCCAAAACTTCCCTCCCAATGTGGGTGGAAAGAATTTATAATAAATAAAAATATTTATAAAATTACACATCTACCCATCAATTACATTTTACTATATAATAAACAAGGGTATATTTGAAAATATGACATCTTTTCTTTTCTTTTTCTCCCGCGTAAGAACATGAAACTTTATTTACTTTCCTTCCCTTTCCCTTCATTCGCAATAAAATAAATAAATAAATAATTATTTCTTTTCCTTTGTTTTCTTTTCCTTCCCTCCCTCCCGTTTCTTTTCTTTTCTTTCCTTCCAAAATTCGAGAACATAGCATAAAAGTGTAATCTAAAGTTAAAAGTGTAACAACACAAAAACTAAGAAAATTAAAAAAGTCACCATGGCACGGCTTTTAACTAGCAAAAACTGCATGATCCATCACACTCCTTTAGAAACTGCTGGAAACAGAATCTTGGGAATCATAACTAGTAGCTACATAGATTCATCGTCACCTGTTGAATTTCAAGATTTGCAGAAACCCGCTCGAGAGCCTGTGCGCTTTCCTTAAGAAGCTGTCCTGCTGGACTGACAAGAACTGCAGGCAGTATAACTGCAGTCGATCAGTGGAAGATGATGACAAAAGCAATGTGGATATGTAAATATGCATTAGAATAGAAAGCTGACATAAAGCTAGTGATGGGAAAAAAAAGGCAAGACCTATCAAACAGATCCAATATCTAGTGGTTCGTTTTTTTTAGTTCCAACTTGACCCTGTTTTCTTTCACCACAAATTATCATGTGTGTGTTTTGCAGACCCATAGATATGATGGCGGGTCTCCATTTTAGCATTGCCAGTGGTAGGATGCTAGGTGTGGATCAACTCATTCTCCTCTAAAACACACATGCATATGGTAGTATTAGAATTGGAGTATCCCAGATATGTCCATCCAATGAGGGCAACATGTGGTTGAGGATATCTTTTTAAGCACTATTCTGAAGATTACCCCTCTCTCCTTAGCACCTTATCATTGTGTCGTCTCAAGATCTATCAAGACTATATAAGAGAAAAGCCTTCAGATTTTTAATGTATTGATCCAATAATGTGATCTGATTGGAGCCCCATTCTTAGTACAAGTTTATGAATGCCTCCTTTATTCTTGTAGATTAAGACTTTCATTTGCCATAATACCTGCGTTCTTGGTAGAGTTTTGAATCTCTCCTTTATTCTTGTAGATTTGGACCCTCCATTCGTCTTACACTTAGTTGTCCTAGGAATAGTGATAAACTAGCAAGCAAGCCCAGCGAATGGCTACCTCTCTAAAGTGTGACTGAACCTCAATAAAAATTCTATCAGGCATACAGCAACATGACTGTCCGAACTCTCTGAACTCAACTGAATTTTAATCTGAATTGCATGGTGTCAGTTGAAAGGATATGAACATAGAAACAAATAAAAAATAATACAATTGAAGATGAATAAGTGTTTTGGAATTGACAACAATAGATAACATGAACAAACTAGCTAAAAATTGACAAACCAATTGGAAATAGAAAAAATAAGATGTATGTCAAATGAGTGGACACAAGTTCATTAAATAATACATCAAACTGCAAGTCTAGTAACTGTTTTCACTCTTTTATAACTGCAGCCTCCATGAGAAAAAGCAAAATTTTCTGAAGGGAAGTTGATGCATTAGGCCTTATTGTTGCTTATAATTTGTTGTTAGATATATTTTGTATACTCATCATCATCCTTTAAAAATGGCCTATGCTTATTATTTATTTTTAGATAGGGTTATCTTATCTCTAGTGTGTACTTCATATAAAAACTATTATGTTGTTAGCATGTATAAACTTAAAGCATAGCCATGTTTGGCTCTGGTGCACTTCAGAACCCTAAACCTAGTTGGTCAACACCTAACCCTGGCTACCAAACACCATTCACACAGCCCTAACCCTGATTGAAATGTTTGTGATGATGGAACACATTTCCAAATAACCATATTTATTTAACACACTGCACATATTGACATAGTTTTGTCATTTTGTTCGATAAAAGGTTGTTGGCACTTCCCCTGAATCACTCTCTACCAGAACTAGTTCAAGTGTGTTCAAAACATCAACTTGCAGATATACCAACAACTTCTCCAAGTGAATCACATATTAGCCATATATAAGACAAAAAAGATAGTAGCAAGTTGGGCATATTTGATACATATGCTCAAACTTGAGTTGTGTTAGATATATATGACAGTTGTCTTATGTTTATCTTCATCCTTTAAATGGTTAAAGTTTATCATTATCCTTTGGATAGGATCATCTTAATCTCTCATGTACCCTATACATCATATTGCTGAATAAAGCACGAACTTCAAGCATGTCGTTTCATTCAATCATAAGGTTATACACAATAATCACATTTAATATCTACTTTTTACTTCTAAGAATATTGTTTTCTATTGGGTGGCTGAGGGACGGGGTTATCAAAAAGAAATGAAGGTGCTTCAAAAGCTCATTGGTAGTGATGAAAAATTGCATCATTTTCTAATAAAAATGAAGGTATGAAGCAGATGTTCATTACAAGCAGATAAAATTATGTAAATAAACCAAAAGCATACTTGTTATGCTGCATTGATATTAAAGTAGTTGGTATTTTCATATGAACCTGAAGTAAAAAAGGAAATGAAAGAAAGAAACTAACCATTGTACAGTGCATTTGATTTTCCATTGGCAACCACTCCTTGAACATATGAAGAAAATCCAGTTTGAGTTGCTAATTGAGATGTACTTGCCAAATGATCATTCATTTTTTCCTGAATATGAGGAAAAATAATGCATTTTTATTTTCCCTCGGCCTCCCAGAATAACAGGTATATTGAACTCTACTAATATTAAAAATTGAGCAGGTAAAAGGTTATAGTACAATGGCAACAACAAAGACCAATCAACTCCCTGTGGAATTAAAAAATCAAGACGAATATTTCTTTCTATCTGACTCACCTTTCATGGTGCATTTAGTCCTTTCAGATTCTTATTATCACCAAAATTACAATTTCCTATTTTTGGGTTATTGACAGACAAAATTGCTGGTTGCAGCAGTACTAAAATATAACAAAATAACAATGAATCTATATAAGCAGACAACGAAATAAATCTCAGGAGAAGAGATTACAAAATAACAGGTTTACCTTCCTATCTTTACTTTTCCTTGTCAAGATGTAATCTTCTTTCCTTCTTTTGTTGATATCTCTTTTCTGGTAAGACAAAGAAATCAAATCATAGAACAAAGTGGAACACAATCATTTGAAAATAACAGAGTAAACAACAGAAGTAAAGCCTTAATTGCCTCAAACACAATAAATTTGGGAGATGTTGTGAAGTTGAAGAGAAAAGGTAGCCCAACTGAGGTGATGAATCTTTAATACAACAGAGATATGCACCAAAATGAGTTCCACAAACAAACTTTTCATGAGAAAATAGAGTTTAACATAAGAGGGCTTCACAGGTATGTTCTCCATTGTGGTAAATCATGCCAACAATTAATGAAGAAATATATGACAAGTTCACCTTTGCACAAACTTGTATAGAAAAGTTTCAACAGCATTCCTAATAAAATGAAGCACAATCTTACAAATTTACCCCTGTTAACCGAAACAGCTATGTTCATCAGCTTGTATCAACCACAAGAAAGAGCATACAAGATTTACAGGATTTGAGGTCAAAGCATGGGAACTCGTGTGGAATGCCTGGTGTCACATCTCACATGTATTAGTTTTGTATGCAACTTAATGTGTAAGGGTCCACACCCATCCAAAGGTGCTATATAATCCGGGTTCACCCTTTATTAAAGTAATCAAGCAAAACCCTAATATTATTATGGTATCAGTTCTTAAACACTTCAATTCTGTAACCAACAAATCGTATTCAGACAAAATCTAGCACAGCTAACAGTAGTGCATCCACCAATCAGGCCCCATAAGGGTCCCCATCACACATTTAAGTCCATAAAGGGTTCCCCCACATTCCATTGCACCTGATTCAGGGGCTCTTCCACCACCTACATAGACATTGACGCCCTTTGTTCAGCCATGCTATGGCTTAGGCTACAACAAGAATCTTCTAACCTCCTAGGGTTCTGACGAGGTAGTTGCTGCCTCTATAGACTTCTTCAACTATTCGCCCTAGGGTCCAACAAACTTTGACTCAACTCCCAAAAATCCAAGAGTGTTCGAGAAACCTCAGCATGTCCTAGATCTACAGTAAAGTTTACTTTATAGGAATCCAACAATATGTGCCACATCTCCTCAGGTTTCGACTATGCTTCTGCACTGACAATACCACACTTGCTATAAAGACATCTCCCATTGTTGCTCAACCAAATTTCTCATATACTACAACTAGAAGCAGTCTATCCTCTCTGGCCTTCCTCCTGGTGTACCTTCTATTACCTATCATGTTACTAAGTGCACTTGTGCCTATCATCTTATCTAAAACTTATGCCTATAATGCCCTCTTTCCCAAGTATTGTGCCTTTACCATTGCAGTAAATATTTTATTCTCACAAATGTGTCGAAGGCACTACAGCTTCTCTGTTGAACAAAGCCAAGGAGAAAGATACTGATGCATTTCAGAAGATTAAAACTCGGGAGTTGGAAGGTAGTCCTTCAGGAGAATGCTTTGTTGGTTGCAAATAAACCGTCTTGTGACTTGGGTCTATCCACAGACATATGAGATGATTATGAGGAAATTTCTCACCTATGGCCAAAAAAGGCCTTCATCTGCATGTATTACCTTGCTACAATTCATTGGTGCTTCATGACAATCATATAGTTGGTACCTACTGACACGTCATGATTGGACTTAACACAGTCTTTCTAAACAACGTTCTTCACTGAGTAGGTTTATGATCAACCACCAGATTTCATTCTTCTATAGAGCCTTCAGAAGTTTGTCAAATCTGATCCTATACAGTCTCAAGCAGCTGATTGGGGATTCATTTGGCGTCACAGACTCGATTGGTTTGATATGATCCATGGTGACGATGATTACTTTATCTTTCTACAAGTATATCATGGCCATAGGATAGTTCTTGCAATTTTAGATGATAGTGATTACACAATGATAAGATCATAACTGACCTGAAGAACTCCCTCATTCAACAAAATATCTTCCTAGTGTTGGATTTTTCTAGGGGCTGAGATCTTGCAACCCCAAGGACCTATATTTGTTTCAGCAATTATGTTTTTGTTATTTTATGATTTATTGGGTGCCATTCTCATGATTCTCATATAGGTCAAGATAACAAGTTATTAATTGAAATAGCAATCCTCTTGATCCTTCACAATAGGGGAAAGACGGTTAGGAACTTGATTATCTGACAGTTACTCAATCATGATGCTCGGTGAAAATAGTTTAGCATGTTTATACCTCATGATTTTGTCTGTCTCAGATTGGGTACTGCGTGGTATCCTAGTAAGTGGAGCTATCTTAAGAGCTAATCCCCGTTGGTAATAAGTTTCGAATCCACTCACCTCCCCTCTAGGTCAGGAGGAAGTTAATTGAATTTCAATTCATCTTCCTCGCTTACCAAAATCCGAGGTCTTTGTTCAATACAGCATTGATAATCGTTGCCCTTAGAATACAACAGTATCTCATGGGTACTCTGGCAAAAGACATCTTATATAAACAATGGGGACACTTCAAAGTAAGAGCCTTCATAGAGGAGGGACCTGGCATGATAAACGTAATTATCACATGTTCACTTGGCAAAATGCTCAATTTCACCAAGGCCTACCACAACTTACAATGTTGTTATATTATGTCAAAATGTCAAAAGATAAAGCAAGAAATATTTAGCAGTTTCTCGTCCCAGCATAGAAGTCTAAAGTATTATGCAATGACAAACGTCCCATACATAATAACATGGACGAGACGTCTAGTAAAGAAGCTAGGAATTCTAGAGATATATCTCATGCATTACTTTGTAATAATCAAGCAACCATGCATATAACCATGAACCAAGTACATTATCAGATGACAAACACATAATGGTTGACTACCATTGGTATGTAATCATGTAATAGCCATACAACATCCAAAAAAAAATTCCATTCATATTGATTATCAGCTTGCTGATGTCCTAACTAAGCTCATTAACAAATGCTCTTATTATTTTGTAAGTTGTAAATTAGGCAAGATCGATATACTTACTCCAACTGAAGAAAATGGTTAAATATAATTAGTATGGAACCTAATTTGTAAACTCATGCTTAAAGGATCATGAGCCTGTTTGATACACTATATACTTGGGGTTCTCTGCTCTAGAGCCAATTAATCCAGCTGTAATGCTATCATTGTACACATTTCGAGCTCGATAACAAAAACTATACATTGCCGCCATTTGTCATCGCTCTCTTAATGTGTGCAAATGATTTTAAATGTTTTGATATGCTTACAAAAAAAAGGATGGTACTTCAGTTTATAAAAGTTCAAGAAGAACATTTTTTCTACTACAAGCTTCTTACTAGGGCCACACAAAAACGCAATAAACCCGTTGAGCTGCCCAACCCAACCCGAAAATAGGCCAAAATAACCCATCCTGAAAGCCTACTCAAATCTTAAACTATACAAACTGTCATATTTGGGTTGGAATTGGGCCAGGGCCAGGCCCAGCTGAACCCGACCCAACCCAACCCGACCCGATAACCAGACACTCCCAAAAGCCAACCTGATCTCTGCCTGTCGATTTTCCTTCCCAGCTTGGCTGCTTCAGCCTTCAGTTCATTGAGTTCAGGCTACCCCCATTCAGCCACTTCAGTTCATCGAGTTCGTCCGCTCAAATCATCAGTTCACTAATCAGGCTTCTACTCTGTCTAACCCTAATTCCATATAGGTGAATCCTTAATTCCCTACTCGTCAAGTTGATGCTTTGACGCTTTGTGGCTTCTATTTGAGTTCTTCATTTGCTTATACTGGTAGGTGTTTCAACTGCTTATATTAGTCGCTACTTCATTTGCTTACACACATATACGATATGTGTAATCCAAGTACGTCCAATAATATGAGCTTTGTTTAATCAAATTACAAATTAGGAAATCCTTCATTCTTGCGAACGTACTCCCCAGGCGGGATACTTAACGCGTTAGCTACAGCACTGCACGGGTCGATACGCACAGCGCCTAGTATCCATCGTTTACGGCTAGGACTACTGGGGTATCTAATCCCATTCGCTCCCCTAGCTTTCGTCTCTCAGTGTCAGTGTCGGCCCAGCAGAGTGCTTTCGCCGTTGGTGTTCTTTCCGATCTCTACGTATTTCACCGCTCCACCGGAAATTCCCTCTGCCCCTACCGTACTCCAGCTTGGTAGTTTCCACCGCCTGTCAAAAAGCGAATTGAGATTACTAATGACGGATGGAGGTTGGCCACCCACGACCTTGGCTTTTTAGAGAATCCCGCTCCTGTCTCGTAGGACTTGTAGCTCGGCAGTCCACCGGGTGGGTTTGTTTATCCTTCCAGTTCAGGCTCTAATGGGAAACGAAGCTGTTCAAATCCCAGGGTATCCCCAAGATATCTATTATGATATTTTGTTACGGGGAGCAACTAGTTGGTTTTTCCTGAGCTAAGCCTTGGCTAAACCTTGGAAATCTTAATGCCATAACGTAAAATCATAATTATTGATACGGGCCTTTTCCACATAAAAGGGGAATCTTTTGTTACAATAGAAGCAGAAGTGATGTGGATTATTCAAGAATCGAAGTTGATTTGCTTGTTCATATCACCTCAAATAAGTGCTCTGGGATGTTATAAAATATAACAGGCCCTATAGATTTTCACGATTCTGAATCAAATCACGAACTAAAAAGGATACAAGTTGATTTATTAGGTCAAAACAGATTGATTTCAGCTGCATGATTAATTTGAAATGTGTAAAATGCAAAAGAAATGAATCAACCATTGTCTTTTTAACAATTTGTGCACACAGAAGTTTAAATGTTTATGTTTTGAGGTATTAAGTTAAGTATCTTACACTGTGTGGGTGATTTTGAATGATATCAACAGCTTATTGGTTACAGTTCTCATATATGGCTTATTGGTTACAGTTCTCATATAACGCTTATTGGTAAGCTGGAAACTACAAATTGTATATGAGATGTCAGATTTGTAAAATGGATATGGATCCGGAGGGCGTTGTTTCTAGTTGCTGAAACAACTCCATACAACACTCCTTTATGTGTGTCAAAACAGCTTAAGAATTTTTTAATAAAAAACTAAATTTGGATTTAACATACGCTTCTATATTTAATCATTAAAAAAATTACATTTGTTTTATAATGTGATTTCTCATATATTATAATTCTCTTAATATTGATAACTAATTACATTTATTTTAATTTATCGAATTTCTACATCTTATCTATGTTTTTAATATATTGAAATTCGTATTACTTTATAGTATGCAAAAAGACGTCTACAGTTCAATTTTGTAGTCAATTATGTTATTTATCAATCTACCCTTTGAATGTTGTTATGATAGTTTTTTTGTGACATTTAAATATATATATACTAAAATCGTACTCGTGCAATGCGGCGAGATACATCATGATTTAAGGGAGTTAAAGTGGTTAGAGATAAGGATTGAAAGTTAATAAATAACATTAAATGTAGTACATAAAGCTTTAATGGTTGTTTTTAAGAGATTTTAAGTAATTAGCATTAATAATAATATAATAATAATGTAATTTATTTTAGATTTATTAACATTAATAATATAAGTAATTTATTTTATCTATACTATATTATAAAGCAGGGATAAAAAACTCTTAAATACAAATTATTAGGCACAAGGTACCATCATTTTATGCAAGATTTTAAAAATCTCTTAATTTACAAGTATCAAAGCACAAGATACATATTACTACTGCAGGCTTCTACCACCCACCAATTTGGTATGTGCAGGGTCTTCCTTTTATGCAGACCTTTCCATGTATCACTATTAATTAATATATTATATTACTATAAATTTGTTTTAATTATATTATTAAATATGTAATTGGTTATTTTTTCTAGATGTCATTAAAATATATAAGATAATCATTGAATTATAACAAAAGACTTAATTTTTTTATATAAAAAACATTATATTATTAAGCCTAAATTTAACAAATTTATAAAAAAAAACATTATCACTTTCTCAAAACCATCCAAAATTGTACTGTAAATCGACAAAAAAAAAAAAAAAAAATGAAACATTAAAATCATGATGTATCTCGCTGCATTGCGCGAGTACGCTTCTAGTTAATAATAATATAAGTAATTTATTTTATTAATAATAATATAAGTAATTAATTTTAGATTTAATAATATAATGTTTTTTAAAATAAACATTAAATATTCTGTTAGATTTTCTTAATTATATTTGATTTTTTTATATTATGCAGGGGAGTGATTTTAGAGGATTAAAATGGGGAGTGATTTTAGGGGAGTTAAAATGGTTAGAGATAAGGATTGAAAGTTAATAAATAGCATTAAATGTAGTATATAAAGCTTTAATGGTTGTTTTTAAGAGATTTTAAGTAATTACATTAAATAACAGTACATTATGGTTTAGAAATTGTTTTTAAGAGTTTTTTATCCGTGCTTTATAATATAGTATAGATATAGATATATTAAAGATTTTATATTTAATGATAATTTAAGTTACCAATGATGTTATGCTAATGTCATTGAATGTATATTATCATGTTAGATTTGTAATCAATACAATTTCAGTTTTTGTTATGAATAATCCATGTATTTTGGTATAAATATGAGTATTTTATTTTGGTAAATGAGTAACATTTGGATTCTTCAATTTTTGTTATGAATAATCTATGTATTCTGGTATACAATGGTTTTTATTATAATTAAGTTATTATTGAATTTATCTCATTTATGTTACATTCATAAATTAATATTTTTTTGTCATTTAGAACTTCTATTCACAAAATTTATAAAGCATTCATTTCTCATCAACAGGTAATCCAGACAAAAGGGTAAAATTATAATTATTGTCATTTAGACAATTTATTCAGCACATAAAACAAACAACAATTTGTCATAACAAATACAAACAGCTTAGTTTAATAGAGAAAAAAAAAACAGCCCATTACTTGTCAACGTGGCCCTTCTATGTACTTCAACTATTAGATTCTTGGAAATTACTAATATTTTTATTTCACTTGGAATATCATGCAAGTGTACATAAAGCATGTTAAGCAAACAAAACAAGTTCGTTCATACAATAATAGAAAACAAATATAAAGGGAATCGTTTGGTGTATACTACTAGGTCAATCTCACATTGAAGATCAGCATGTATAGAGTTAGATGATATGGAGGTACAAAGCATTGTGATAGCAACTCCACAAAGGGAAGATATTTAACCCAAACCAAACTTATACAAAGATAAATAATGAACATGTAGAAGAATGGGTTTGACCCATAATAGACAAGTAGAAAGGATGGAACTAAAAGTGTAGAATCTCATTGATCGCCTACTTGAAACATTGTGTCAATAAATATACATTTGATGCATGTGTTCACAACTAAGTCTAGTGAAAGTTATAGTATAAGTAATCAAAAATAAAATAAACAAGGGAAAATTAGAAAATGGGTGCACAATTAAGGAATAAAGTTACGAAACTTACAAACATCCATCTGCACCGCAAAGCCACATCCCGGACAGTCTTGTTTTGCAATTGCACGGCAATCTTTGCATAGCGGATGATGTTTGATTCAGACGCATACCTGAGTTTCGGTTCCCGAGAATAATAGTCAATACTAAACAAATATGAGGTTGATGAACAAAGGTTTATATAAAAGTGGGAACTTGAAACAAAGGGCAATACTTTATTGGATCTGAAATTTAGGTTTCTTTATATGATACATACACATGTTAGATCTCATTATTACAGTTGGATGACATAATAAAATCGGTATTAAGTTTTGCAAGAATTTACGAAGGAGTCGGTATTTTTAATTGAAATTTTAGTATGGAGTCACGATATTAATACCAAATTTAGTTTGGACATGAACAAACACTAAGTATTAGTTACATACCAAACCAAACCAAACAATATTTTCAAAGAACCATTTATTTGTTTTGTATTTTCAAACCTTACTTTTACACCCTGGAATCATGAAAATATACTATCCAACTCCAAGGCATATATATTATATTTTTGAACTAATTTAATGATTAAAAGAATTTACTAGACTTGTTTGAGATACTCCAAAGCCTGTGCTTTGCTTTTAATTGCACGTCTGTAAGCAAGTTTTTAAAAGCATTTAGTGTTTGGTAAATTCATGTTGAAAGCAAAATGAAGCCAGAAAGAGTGTACATTAGAGAAGTCAGAATTGCCCTCTTGGGATATGGCGTTTATCAAGAATAGTAATGTGTTTCTCTTTACTTAACTATGATCACTTTCTTCCATATGTTAAATCTTTCCAAATATGTTAACGACCATATGTTTTTGGACAAAATCAAACAGAAAGTACAATTAGAATTTTGCAACAATTATCAGCAAGCAAAAAGGCAAGTATGGCTGAGTTGAAAATATGTACTTCCACCGTCCCATGAACATATATCGGAAATTTCTATTCCGGGTTGTCCCATATGATTGTGTTGTTTCTCTCTAGTCTCTAACGCTAATGGGAAAGCTAAATCTACTAGCCTATCCTCATCATTGCAAATTGCTGACGGTATTGATTTGAAAGACTCTTATACATTGTCATTATTTTTTTTATCTTTCTCGAAGTATATAATATTTATATACTTCAAATGAAACTCACACAAACGCCTCACTTTAGGGGAGCTTGCCACCCTTGACCTCTAGAAGGGTTGGGTTACCAGATAATGCTCGGCCAAAGGCTCATGGGTTATATTGTCATTATTTAAGGGAATTTTTTATACGCTTTACTAATAGTCAAACACCTCTATGAAACAACTTGCTAATTCTACTGTTACAACTTTCATTAGACGAAGAAAGTATGAAGTAACAAGAACAAGCATTTCACACAACTTGTTGCAATAACTAGAGTGTGAGAAACAAGAAACTACTACAAAACTATTGGAATCAAAAGGAAAACATAAAGAGCTGTAATGACATCTAAAAACCCACTCTTATCGACAGTTTCTCCTTTAGTATGCTTGCTCTCATGCAACTCCATTCAGTATCTCCCTATGAAAATCCTGGCCGATTACAAGTCTCCTTAACTGGTTTATCCAAAGCTGCATGTGGGTGATGACAAAACCACAAAAAAACAGTAAGATAGCTACATTAATGGAGCAAGGGAGGTGCTGGCAGGAGCTACCGCTTCTCCTCCAATTTTTGTAGTTGATTAAAGACTTCACTATAAAATCATAAATTACATCATTTAGGCTCCAACAATGTTACAATCAGTTTGCAAAGTTAGACCCCTCTTAATAGATTTTCTGGCTACGCCAATAGAGATACGTATGTTCCAACCTGAGGAGGGTTAGGGGTAGTTTATCAAACCCTTACCCGAGTAAGTATTTACCGGTAAAATTCAACACTATCACTTACATATCAACACTATCACTTACATATCAGGTAAAACTTTAGTCCAACAAAAATCCAAATGATATTCATATGCAACAATTTTCCGGTAAGAGTTTTTGTCTTCACTTATCGGGTAAGACTCTCGGTTCTTTGCCTTAGCTCTTACCGGGTAAGATTCTTGGTCTATGCCATATTCATCTGTTAAGGTAATGTGACTTGGTAAGCGCTAAACCAAGTAAGTGTTTCGTAAACGGCCCCTTAGTTTCTATTATTTACGTTAGGTTTGCGTTTTCTATCGGTAGGGTTCTTTGTGTATAATTCCTGTCAAAGAGCCCACATCATGACTCTATTTATGCATAGATTTTCCTTGACGATAAAAAATTCAATCAAAACCTAATTGCTCACAACATCAAAACCGAGTTAAACAATTTAACGAAAAGTAGACAAGAAAAACTTACTGGGCGAGGCCATCTTCCAAAATTGATTGTTCATCTGGAGTCCAATCAGTTGAGGCACCAGGATTATGCTGCAACAAAGGCTCCGGGACCGAATTGCCGCCGTGGTGACTCGGGTGAGCCGCATCGTTGTTATTCGTCCCGTTTCCAGATGGATTCGCCATAAGAAAGAAAACCCTAACGACTACACATGCACCTCACTCAACACGATTCCCGCCAATTCTGGAGCTTTCCCGCCACAAAAATCCTTGAAATCCCGCAAAAGTATCTATCAAATGGGTTTTGATTAGATTAGGGTATGTATTTTTCTGTAACAAGAATAAAGAGAGGGGAAGGAAGGTAGTAGCAACACAATGAGTTGTGGATTTTTGGGGGTATATAGCTTCTTCTGCTTATTATTCGCCGATAGTGGATGAAATTGATATGGAGAAGGAAAGTGGTTTGCCGGTGTTGCGGAGAATTCAATTTTGCACCATTATTGCTCTCACCACTTTTTTGCTTTTATAAAATTATATGCAAAAAGTCGAATAACTCTTTATTCTCGTTGCTTTCTTTTCTTTTTCTATAACCCAACCATTACAACCACAATGAGAAGTTTATTATACATTCAATTTATATAACCACTAACAATTCAATCTTAAACCACAAGGGTTGTGGTGTGGTGGTAAAGACTTGGGGAGTTCATAGCGCTCAACCCAGGTTCGAGCCCCACTAGCAGCACTTGTGGCCACTGAGGATAAACTCAGGGCTGCACGCTTTAGCAGCTGGGCCAAAGGCCCTAATTGTCAGGGATTAGTCTAGGCCATAGGGCTAGGTTACCCTTTCCAAAAAAAAAACAATTCAATCTTAACCGTCTATTTAATTTTTGAAGATAAAAATCAAAGACTAAACTGCAAATTTGGTCCTTGTGGTTTTTTGATAATAACATTTTTCGTTTCTGTAGTTTCGAAATTACAAGATGGTCATCGTGGTTTACAAAAACGTCATGATCTATGGTCGTTATATATAATTATTATATACTAACTAGATGTTCATAGGAGGAAGCAGTTGTGGTAAGCCAGGTGCCTTACGTCATTCTTGCTTATACATAGGTTGTTGTTGATGCTCACTACTCCCATTATAAGCAAGCCATATCGACCAACGTGACTCCATACCCTCAATATAAGCAATAGAAAAGTTAAAGAAATTCCAAGCGATGGGTAGCAAAAACTACTGACCTACAGTTCGTGTACAATGGGAGTAGTGACCTCATTATAAGCAAGCCATATCGACCAATGCGGCTCCATACCCTCAATATAAGCGATGTTAAAATATTTCATCAAATAAGGGACGTTTTCTTCATTTTATCATAACAAAATTTGCTTTTATCCAATCAAAAACCACATGACCAAAATCATAAAATGGATTCTGATTGGATAAAAAACAAAAAATCAATAGAATGATGGAAATGCTCCTCATTTAATGGAATTTTTCGACAACTGTTAGAAGAAAGGGACCAAATCTAGATGTTTTTGCAAACCATGAGGGCCATTTTGTAATATCAAAATTGCATAAACAAAAAATGTTATTTTTGATAAACCACGGGGATTAAATTTGTAGTTTACTCAGAATCAAATATTTAAACCTGTGACCATTGAAAAACAAATCTGTAAATGTTTCATGATTAAGGTTTGAATTTGTGTATTTTTGTGAAATTGAAAGTAGGGTTATTCTTAGAATTTGATTTCGAGCACTATGGTATTCTTTTTACTTGAGTTTTGCTTGATTTTGTTGATTTTGATTTTCAAGTATGGGTTTGTTGTTCAAGTGTTTGAATATCGCACGTTCTTATTATGAATATCACACATGTCTCTTGTTCATGTTTATCGCATAGCATTGTTCCTTGTTTCTTGCGATAGTTGAGTATATCTCACACTTCTTATGTGATATCTCATACTATCGCACAACACTTCTGTGATATATTGTCTTCTTTCTGTGATAGTTTCATCTATTGCGCACTTCTTGTACAATAGATGGTCATGTTATGTGTGATAGTTCTTTGATGTGCGGTAGTTTAGGACTTCAAATTTTTTTGAGTTTTATCAACAAAAAAAAATTAACAGTGTCTTGTCTTGGGTTCAAATGTTTTTAAAATGGTTTATTTGCTAACATTTTAATTTTCAGGATATCAAATGGCAGTTGCAGAACATAATGATGCGCATCATCTATCTGATGATGAGAACCCCATGCCATTTCTAAGATCAGCTTTACCCTCAAGGTCACAATCAATAAATGCTCAGAATCTTGATGAGCAGTTGATCCTTTTTCTGAATATTTGGAGCTGAAACCAAATAATCACATTTGGATTTTGAGGTGATGAAGTCTCAACATCCCATTATTCTAGAGATTTTAAAGGGTCATCCTCTGAAGTTTTCTCTTTTAGCTACTATGAATGTATCAGTCATTTATTTACAACAATTTTGGAGTACCTTGGAGTATGTACTTGAATCCAGCACATACATATTTGAAGGATTCATTGATCAATTCAATACTAGAATTACAAAGAAAAGGTTGAGGAGGGTACTACAGTTACCTGACAAGAATGGTTTTCCAGGCAAAGACACGTATAATGAATTTGTTTCAGAGGCTGAGCTTTGTGCAGACATACATTCATTGGGGTATTCAGCAGAACTGGTTCGGGCTATACAATTCAAGAGGATGCATATGTCACCTATATGACACACTTTATTTTCCATCCTCAACCGTTGCTTGACCTCAAAGACTACCGAAGTTGATAGATTCAACATTGGTATTCTTCGATTATTTCATGGGGTAGCCTTTAACAAGTATTATGACTACTCCACTATCATCTGGACTGATCTAGTTGAGGTTGTTGGTGACAAGAGCAAGCCAACAAAGGCAAGGAACTTTGTGTCGTTCTAGAGATTTCTTTAGCTACTCATCCACGACACTATGAGATCAAACAGGGAAATTCCAAAGAGATTTAATGTTGAGGCTTGCCCGGAGTATGCTATGAATTATTTGAGGAACAAGGCAGAAGATCCGAGCGTGGTGACAAAGATTCTACATGAGTATCCACTTGTATATGCAAATAAGCGAGCACTGAGTGTTTTAGGTTATAGGCACATATATGATCTCATGGTCCAGCCAGAGTTGGACGGACCTACCCACGGAGCCTCCCATGTCTCAGCTGAGAGGAGTGAGGGTTTAGGTCTTAGTGAGCAAGTTTAGGAAACTGGTGTTCCTGAACGGGGAGAGCAGAGGGAAAATTTATATGAGAGGGAACCGAAGAGGACGGTGCTCTTGATATTGCTGATACTCATGTAGCTGAAGCTGTGGATATTGCTATGAACATTCCTGAGATTAAAACTGCAGAAGTTCAAGAAGAGATTGTTACTGCTGCTAGTTCTATTACATTAGTTATTTCAGCATCCTCTCTTGAATCTGACAATCATAATGATGTTGAAAGTACAGACTTAGCATATCTGAATTTTGATGCTCCTTCTGATGGAGATTCTGATGATGAAGACCATGGTGATAAATATCATTCCTAAACACGTAGCCACACATCCTGGTATATTTGATGATGTTGAGCTACAGAGACGGACGCGCAAACATACAGAGGTATAAGGGGTATTGAGGGATATTTAGTAGAAAAAAGAATTTGAAGAAAGGTTGTATGAAGGGCAAGGAAAAGAACATGTTGAGCGCGAGATAAGGTCAAAATAAAATGAAGATCTTCCCCACACCATTTCAAGTCGGGTAGCCACATCATCTATTAGATCACATGTGTTGTGACTGATATTGAACAAGACGTTGTTGACCCAGCGACGCATTTGCACCCCCCCCCCCAAGCCACTCAAGACTACTCAAGAGACTATTGTTTCAATAACAAAGATTTAGCACAAAGTCTATCGACTTTTTATTTGGAGAATGCTGGTATTGAAGAAAGAAGACAATTGTTCCCGTCTTCGACTTCATTTCTAAACACTTCAGGTCTAGAGCCCATACACTCTAGGACACCTACTACTACAATTGTTGCAACTCTGTGTGATGAAACTGGAACATCCGTAGACCATTTATTGGTATTTCACGAGGATCGAATGGAAATCATACCACTGTTATTAATTTGCTAGTAGTGAACATAGGTTGCACGATTGATTCACCCGTTGTGTCAACTAATATCCTAATTTGACTAGGTGTTACTTACCCGTTTGTCGCTAAGGATCTATTAGCCACAGCTATGAGAGCGGTTCAAACATCCCTGTCGAAGCAAACTGATGAGCTAAGCAGTTGCTGAACAAATGCCTACACCACCTCCACCTCCACCACCTTCTCACAGTCAGCTAGATGATCTTTCAATTGATGAACTCAAATCATTGTTATATGCAAAGTTACTCTCTCAATCTACAAAAGTTGGAGCAGAAGATGTGGTTTTGATTGGGGTTCTTAGAAGGCAGTCTGAGGCTCCAAGAGATGTAGTAACAAGATTAGAGTTTTTAGAGTTCAAAGAAGAAATCTGGAACAGTTATTCTAGTGTTAGAAATTTGATCCAGTCAACCTCAGATTCTCTTCAACAAACTTTATCTACACTATCTGAAAGGGTTAAGTCCTTAGAGGATTGTTGTGGAACTCAGGCCGGTGGTATTAAACTAAGACATGGTGACCATGATGATCATGATCATCATGAGGGGGAGATTGTGACACCCCAAAATGGGGCAAATAAATAAATATGAAAAGAAAGGAAAAAGAAAAATAAAATAAAAATTGGTTTTATTTTTTGAACCAAAAATGTGAAGAAAGGTTTGTGGAAGGGCCAAATCTGCCATTAAGTTAAATTGATAGATTAATAAATGGAATTTGGGGCGAATGTAACTTTCAGAAAGTTTAGGGGGGCAAATGTTATATTAGAGAAACTTGGAGGACCTGTTCTGTCAAAAGGACATAACTATTTAAAAGCTGATTTTGATAAAGACCTTTCGATGGCTCCTGTTAGAGGCGTCCGATTGGCTAGATTTTTCAACTAATACGCCAATATTTTTCCATATAAATGGAGAACATCGATCAGGGGTCATTTTGCTTCAAACCCGTTAAAAAATAATGAAGTTTTGAGAGAGAAATCGGTGCTTGAAGTTCATGCTCTGGTTTTCGGTTTTCGACGATTCGAGGTAAAATATTCAACGGAATCTCGTGATTTTCATGTCTTTGGCTCCATTTTTAAGTTCTTTATCCAACCTAAGGAGTCTCATGTCTCATATCTATGTTTATAAAGTTCGATTTCATGTTCAAGTTTGTTAAGTTTCGGTTTAAGAACCGAACCTTCAGACTCGAAATATGGGTTCGTTTGTTAAACATTTTGCGTAATTCTTGGCTCATTTGGTGAGGATAAATGTTATCAAGAGTTTTGTAAAATAAAGAATTAAAGCAAACGATGGAAAAACTTGTAACACTCTCAAATTTGGAAAAGAGCAACTAATTTTAAATTTCTAATTGTTAGCTCCATCTACCATGTTTAGGAGTGTTGAAAAATAGGATAAGTATAGAAACCTCTGCTGTCTAGAAAGTCTCCGCAGAAAATACAAAGCTCAGAGACTACTCCGCAGTAGACGCGCCAGAGGACAAACCTGATGATGATTCTCAGATCACAGAGCCTCTGTGATCACTCACAGAGCCTCTGTGAAGGCTAACCTATGGAGGTCAGTGTTGGAGTTTTCCAGGATGGCTCAAGACAAAACCACGTGCACAACACGTGAGACCTGTTGTACGAAGATCCGCATGATCAAGTAATGGGCGTCCCACGATGTTTTACTTTACAGGTGGCATTCCGTTTATGGAATGTCAGTCTTTGTCTTGTACTAAGGGGTGCATCCTTCTTGTATATTAAGGGAGCACCACCTTAGAGTTTCAAGTGTGAAGAAATACGAGCACACACAAAAACAGCAGTCCGTATAATCCTTGAGCATATTTGCACATACCAGTGCGTGTTCTTGGTGTTCTTCAGTAATCAATGAAACAGTTCTTTGAGTAACTTTCTTATAATACTTTACTTCCTGTTCATTAATTACTTGTGTGTTTACTACCTTGCATGTTCAATCTTTTCTACACTTCTTAAACGCTTCCGCACTCTATTTAATTAATCTGTGTGTAGTAAAAGGTTAAATCAAGTTAAATAACATCATAACTGGGATCAACAATTGGTATCAGAGCCAACTTTGATTTTCAATATCAAAGGATCATGTTCTATACTTGTTTCCAGTATTCAAGGTAGTAGTTTGAGTCTGTTCTTCGTCCCAAACTCCATTCACAGTCACACTCTGTTTTCTGAAACTATATCAACCTGTTTGGTATAGTAACGGGTACAGGTGTACTCTTCACTCAAAGACAGATTCAAAGCTAGTTAGTTGGTCATCTGTTCATACTCTCTTCATCTCAAAGACCATTACTGTTATACTCTTCCTAGTTCGTATCATACTCTGTTTTTCTCTCTAAAACTATCATGGCAAACGCTGTTAACTATTTCAGTGTTGGCTCTCAATCAAAGCCTCCTACTGTCATTAGAGATGAGTATCCTCAATGGAAAATCAGGATGGTACACTTCCTTGAAGGTGTGGATCCAGGTTTGGTTGAGTTTCTTCACAATCCTCCTTTCATCCCAATGACAACTGTTCCTCGTGTTCCTGCTACTGCAAATACCCTTGAAATCCCTAAATATCAACACCCCAAACTTGTCCTTGAATGGAGTGAAGAAGAAAAGGCACAACATGAGCTTGCAAAGAAAGCCAAAAGACTAATCATAATGGCTATCCCAAATGACATCTTCCAGTATCTTGATTCCTGTGAAACATCGAAGGACCTATGGTTAGAGCTAGAGAAATAACTTGAGGGTGGTGCTAAAACCCTCAAGAACAACAGGGCTTTGTGCATAAATGAATACTTTGCATTTAAAGCTCTGCCGGGTGAATCCATTCAAAGCACTTACAACAGGTACAACTCCTTATTAAACAAATGTAAGATGTATGGAATCCACAGAACCTTTGAAGAAAACAATGTTAGATTTCTTCAAAGTCTGAATGATGAATGGTATCAGAGCAGATCCAAATTGAAAAAATCAAGAAATACAATGTTCGTACTGTGTTCTTCAAGTCCAGATCGATTCTGAGTTTTAGTGAGTTTTTGGAGTTGTAATCGATTAAGTGTTGTTAGGAAACTGAATTCGATCGAGTTTGTATAAGAAGATTTGTCAATTGCACTGTAATCAATTCGAATTTTCGAATTTTGTGTGGTTTTCGTGTTCACGAGTTCTTGACACTGTATCTGATTCAAATTTGTAATTTTTGTGTATTTGATTGAAAATTAGTGATAGTTTTGTGTTCGAGTTGTATAGAAGATCAAATTGTTGAAGTTTCTAGTTAGATTTCTAGGCTTAAATGAGTTGTTGGTACGATTTAGTTCGATTTTAGAGGTTTGCGGGTTGTTCTTCAAGTTTGCGTTTCATTCAAACAGGTTTGCGGGTCATTCATCAAGATTTGAGTAAGTTCTTCAGAGGTTTGCGGGTCATTCAAAGGTTGCGGGTGTATTCAACGAGATACGCAAAGTGATATTTGCGTTTTCATCAACAACCGAGAAGCGAGCTTTGCGGGTGTTTCTACAAACGCAAAGTTGGTTTTGCGTTTGTAATGTGAAACGCAAAGTTTACTGTTTATGTACCGTTGACACGCAAAGTTCATGACAAACGAAAAGAAGAAGTATTTCTACAAACGCAAAGTGTGGTTTGCGTTTCCTTTTTGAACCGCAAAGTGTGGTTTGCGTTCCACACTGCAAACACAAAGTTAGGGTTTGCGTTCCATGTTACAAACGCAAAGTGTGGTTTGCATTTCCTTCTTGAACCGCAAAGTGTGGTTTGCGTTCCACACTGCAAACGCAAAGTTAGGGTTTGCGTTCCATGTTACAAACGCAAAGTGTGGTTTGCGTTTCATACTTAGAATTTTTTTTTCTGAGAAATTTTCAAAAGTGTAATATGGTCTTTAATAGTGAAAAATTTTCTCTAGGGGAACTGCCCCTCGACCCCGCAAGGGCGTTGCCCCTTGACCCCACCCGCTAACCGGGTAGCGGGACCCCCGTGCTAAGTCTGCGAAGGGGGACATACTTCTGGGTGTGATCAAAATTTCTGATTTTATATTTCAAGTTTTATGTATTTTCTTGATTGTTTCATTTGGACTAATGATCAGTTCTAGTTTCTTATTGATATATTAATCAAACAGGTTATACAAGATGACTTCCAAAGATGCACTTTCGATTGGTACTGATGTTAAGCCTCCTGTTTTATTCAAAGGCGAGTATGAACAATGGAAAGACAGATTCTTGGATTTCATAGACAGGCATTCAAATGGAGAGAATATTCTTTTGTCTATCACCGAAGGTCCAATGGTTCCAATAACAGTTCAAGTACCTGATGTTGACTCATCTGATAGTGAAGATGGAACTGAGGAAAGAGAGCAAAAGATGAAAACAGTGATAGTGGATATTTCTCAATATTCTGAAGAGCAGAAAAGCCGATACAAAGCAGATAAACAAGCAAGATCATTACTTCTTCAAAGCATCCCAAACGAGATCTACATCAAGATTGATAGCTATAAAGCCAATGCTAAGAAGATGTAGGATCAGTTGCAAAAGATGATGATGGGATCCAAGGTTGGAAATCAAATGAAAGTGGCAAACTGCATTAATAGTTATGAGGAATTCAAAGCTAAGGAGAATGAGAGTTTGGAAGATACATATGAGAGGTTTGTATTGCTTCTGAATGAGCTGACAAAGAATAAAGTCAAAAAGAAGCAGTTGGAAAACAATGTCAAATTTCTGAGTATCCTACGTCCTGAATGGAAGAAGCATGCAAGAAGGATGAAACAGATGAAGGATTTGAATGAAATACCACTACATGAGGTATTTGAGACCTTGAGGCAGAATGAGGAAGAGGTTGAAGAGAAAAGAGCTGATAAGAAGAAGGCAGCACAAGTTCCTGATCCTATTGCCTTAATAGCTGGAGAGAAGAAGAAAGAAAAGAAAGAAAAGAAAGAGAAGAAAAAGAAGATAGTTCTTACCAGTTCTGAGTCAGATTCAGTTACAGATAGTGGTGATGGCGAAAGTCTGAAACAAGCTATGATATTGCTGACCCGTGCATTCCAGAAGAAATTTTACAAGAAGCCGGGATCAAATTCTCAAAGGTATTCTTCATCTAGTTCAAAGAACCACGAGCATCGACAGAAAGTGGAAGGAAAAAGGTATGAAGAGGATAGATATGTGGAGAAGAAACCGGATGAGAAGAAGAAGTTCGTGAATGACTACACAGTTGCCGAGAAGCCAGTAACAGATTCCATCAAATGCTACAATTGCGGCAAGATGGGTCATTTTGCAAAAGATTGTCGAAAGCCGAAAGTTCGCAACTCTCAGTACTATCAGAACAAGTTGCTTTTGGCAAGACAGCAAGAAGCGGGTGTCGCTCTAATGGCTGAAGATGAGTTTTGGCTGGATTACTCAGAAGGAGAAGAAGAAGTGAAAGAAGAAACAACTCATATCTGTCTCATGGGCAAAGAAGTAAAGGATGACGAGTCAGATGATGAGGCAGTTAATGAGGTATTAAAATTATCTGAAAAAGATTTTATTACCAAAATGGAAACCATGGTGGTTGAGCTACAAAATTTACAAAATAATCTGAAAAAGGAAAAAGAAAAAGTTGCTAAAAAGAATAAGAAGATCTTTGAGCTTAATACGTCTGTTATTTCAAACAAAGATCTGATTGATTCTTTACACAAGTCTGATTTTGATTCTAAATCTAAAGTAGATTGTTTTGAAAAGAGGATTTCTGAGTTTGAAGGTAAAGTGTTTAAATATGAGTTTGAGAAAAATGAATCTGCACTAACTGTTTATAAATTGCAGGTTGAAAATAAGAATTTGAATAAGAAGGTAAATGGTCTGGAAGCAAAACTTTATGCGAGAGGT
Organism: Arctium minus; assembly: GCA_954870635.1. Classification (NCBI taxonomy): domain Eukaryota; kingdom Viridiplantae; phylum Streptophyta; class Magnoliopsida; order Asterales; family Asteraceae; genus Arctium; species Arctium minus. The sequence goes on along the minus strand of OX941089.1, from coordinate 42,624,073 downwards.
CAAACAGATCAAACCATTTTTCTCAATGCACCTAATGAAGAGGCTGATGTCAAAGAGAAATGGGGACTTGGTTTTGAAAACCCCCATTATCTTAAGAAAGCTATCAGAAAACAACCGGCACTTTATAACTATGATTTTCTTGCTTGTGATGATAAACATACTCATTTAAAACCCAAATTTGTTACCAAATTGTCAGAAGAAGTTGAGGACCAAGAAACTGAAAATAGAAAGAATAAAAAGAAAATGCAACTACCGTTTAACTATGAAAAGTTAAATGATAGTTATCTTTCAAAAACACCAAAAGTTCTTTCAACTGACTATTTTGTTAGTTATTCCGCTTCTGAGATGAAGGCAAAACCTGCGATTGCAAAGGTTTATGTTCCTACATCTATTCTTGAAAGCAAAATAGTCGAGCTTGAAAATGTTTTATCTGATGAAAAACTTTTGGTTGATATACAACAAAATGTATTTTCTACAGTTATACAGAACACTGTTTTTCAAAATAAATCTACAAAGTGTTTTACAGTTTCTAAGGTATCTCAATCTTCATCTGATAATTCTGTTGACTTATTTGAGTCTGCAAATGATTTTTTAAATTCTGATGATGGGTGCATGGAAAAATTTGATATGTTTGATGTCAATACTACACTTCCTGATCATTCTACTTGTCTTAAAAATGACAAAGTGTTACCAAGTGGTGTAAATACTGTGGAGTTATCAACTAAGGTTGGTGAATCGGTTTCTGTAACTGCTGATTACTATGCTCAAGGTAAGAAACATAAGAAACAGCGATTACAGAAACAGAAATACACTGGTACACGAAAGTATACTCAGTCTCGGAAATCTGTTTTTCCTAATAAATCTATATCTTATGTTTCAGATTTAAGGAAGAAAAAGTTGAAAGCTCAATCTGAATGGAGACCAAAACGGAAGGAGGATGAGATAGTCGAATCAGTTTCTGATAATACTTGTATTAGATCAGTGAGTAGTGATACTGATGTGATTAATCAAATTGCTTCTAATAATCAAAACCTTGTAACTTCTTACAAGAGATATTCAATAAAGCAATTGATTCAATTGTCTCCTATTACTACTACATCTTATCCTTATCAGAGAAATGATTTTGCTTATTCTCATAATTCTTCTGATTGGTATGGATCTTATCATGTTAATTCTTCGAGATCAAATATTTTTCAAAGTTTTCAAAAGAACAGAGGATCCATTTTCAAGTGGATACCAAAATCTTATGCTAATCCGTTAGGGCCCGTTTTTAAATGGGTACCTAAAATTGTTATTACCTGATTTCTCTTGCAGACCCGGCATATGTGGTACTTGGATAGTGGATGTTCCAAGCATATGACTGGGCAAAAAGCTTTATTGTCTAACTATACAGAGAAATTCAGTGGAAATGTCAGATTTGGAAACGATCAGCTTTCACCAATCTTAGGATATGGTGACATCATTCAAGACAACATAACGATAAGTAAGGTGAGTTATGTCGAAGGCTTGGGGTACAACTTATTCAGCATAGGTCAATTCTGCGATAAAGGGTTAGAGGTCAACTTTAAATCTAAGAGTTGCTCGGTTCGTACTGAAGACAGCACAGAACTCTTAGGTGGACATCGAAAGACAAACCTCTATACCATCAATCTTTCCAAAGTACAGATTGACAATCAAGTATGCTTGATGACAAAAGCTTCAACGCAACAAAGTTGGCTCTGGCACAGACGTTTATCTCATCTAAATTTTCGTTACATCAACAAGCTGGTTCATGGGAAATTGGTCAAAGGACTTCTTGAGTTGAAATATGAACGAGAACACTTATGCGCATCATGTGAAAAGGGTAAGATGAAGAGAGCCGCACATAAACCGAAGCCTGAACCAAGCACTAGTTCTCCGTTAGAATTGTTACATATGGATTTGTGTGGTCCAATGAGAACTCAGAGTTTGGGAGGAAAGAAATATGTGTTGGTTATTGTGGACGATTACTCAAGATACACGTGGGTCAAATTTCTTTGTTCAAAAGATGAAACGCCCGAAGTTCTCATTACTTTCTTAAAGACGACCCAGGTGAAAATGCAGCGACAAGTCAAGTTTCTTCGAACGGACAACGGCACAGAGTTCAAAAACAAGATAGTTGAAGAATATCTCGAATCGGTCGGGATATCACATCAGTACTCTGCTGCTCGTACGCCTGAACAAAATGGAGTAATCGAAAGGCGAAATCGGATGCTAGTCGAGGCCGCTCGGACTATGCTTAGCCAATCAGACTTACCTCTATTCTTGTGGGCAGAAGCTGTGTCGACTGCATGTCATACTCAAAATCGGTCCATGATACATCGCCGTTTTCAGAAGACTCCATATGAGTTGATCAACAACAGAACACCAACTATCAAATATTTTCACGTATTTGGGTGTAAATGTTTTGTGCTTAATGACAGAGAGAGTCTGAATAAATTCAGTGCTAAGGCGGACGAAGGCATCTTTATCGGTTATTCTTCAACATCTGCAGCATATCGTGTTTATCTGAAGAAGTCAAAGACAGTTGTTGAGAGCGTTAATGTTACATTTAATGAAGATATGGCTTCTGAGCAACTCAGTTCAGAACCTGTGATCACTGGAGTATTAGCTTCTGGGCAGATCAGTCCAGAACCTGCTTCTACAGCGACAAATTCGGATAACGCATCTACATCTACTTCTCATTTAACTGATTTAGATTTGTTATTTGAATTCTTTTATGATGAGTTTCTAGGTTCTAATGTATCTAAATCTGCTGTGACTGACAGGTCTGAAGACACAACTTGCAATCATCCAGTCACTTCAGATGTCATAACTGAACAAGCATCCCCCGTTCAGTCTGAAACTCACATTCCTATTGTTACTCCTACAGTTGAAGATGCACAAGCAAATGCTGAGCCAGAAGTAACTGTTTCAGTTGGTTGTGATATATTGTCTACTCAACATCCAGAATCTGCTGTTCCAACTGATACTTCTGCACCTGAGTCTTCAACTGCAAAACCCCCTCCTATTATTCAAACTGAAGATTCTGATAGTGGATTTCTAGATGATGATCATGTTCAATCAGTATCTACTCCACTCCCTCATGAGCATCGCTGGACCAAAGAGCATGCATTACACCAAGTAATTGGAGATCTCAACAAGCCTGTTCAGACTAGGTCAGCGACTCTTAACCAATGTATGCATGACTCATTCCTCAGTAAGATTGAGCCAACGCGAGTATCAGAGGCTCTTGCTGATTCAGACTGGGTATCTGCTATGCAAGAAGAGATCAATCAGTTTGAAGCCCTAAAGGTTTGGAGATTAGTTCCAAAACCAGAAGGTAAAACCGTGATAGGAACTAAATGGGTATTCAAGAATAAGAAGGATGAAGATGGTATCGTCATAAGAAACAAAGCTAGACTTGTTGCCAAAGGTTACCGGCAAGAGGAAGGCATAGATTATGATGAGACGTATGCTCCAGTAGCGCGTATAGAAGCAATCCGCATGTTTCTAGCCTACGCAGCTCATAAGAATTTCACAGTCTTTCAGATGGATGTGAAAACAGCCTTTCTGAATGGCATTCTTAAAGAGGAAGTGTACGTGTCTCAACCAGAAGGGTTCGTCAATCCAGATAAGCCAGATCATGTCTACATCTTGGACAAAGCCCTTTATGGATTAAAACAAGCCCCTCGAGCATGGTATGACGTCTTATCCAAATTCTTGGTCAAGTCTGGTTTCTCCAAAGGTAAGATTGATACCACTTTATTCATCAAGAAAGAAAAAGCTGATATTATTCTTATTCAGATATATGTTGATGATATAATATTTGGTTCTACTAATCCAAAATATTGCAAAAACTTTTCTAACCTCATGGTGTCACGTTTTCAAATGAGTATGATGGGAGAGATGAATTTCTTTCTCGGATTACAAGTTAAACAGTTTTCTACGGGGATTTTCATAAATCAATCTAAGTACATTTTGGATATTCTTCGAAAGTACAAAATGGAAAATTGTAAACCTATTGGAACCCCGATGGCACCAGGTACTAAGATTCACACTGATCCTTCGGGTAAAAGTGTTGATGTTAGAACCTATAGAGGTATGATAGGTTTATTAATGTATCTTACATCCAGTAGACCAGATATTATGTTTTCAACATGTTTATGTTCTAGATATCAAGCTGCTCCCAAAGAATCCCATTTGGCTGCTGTCAACGGATTTTTAGATATCTGAAGGGGACTGCAGACCTTGGTCTGTGGTATCCTAAGGATACTGGGTTTCAACTGACTGCATATTCAGATGCAGATCATGCAGGTTGCATGTTGGACAGAAAGAGTACTTCAGGTCATGTTCAATTTCTTGGAGACAAGCTCGTTAGCTGGGCATCAAAGAAACAATTATGCGTTTCCACATCGACTGCTGAAGCAGAGTACGTAGCTGCTGCAAGTTGCTGCTCTCAAGTTTTGTGGATGCGAACACAAATACGAGACTATGGATTCAAGTATGACAAAATTCCAATCTACTGTGACTCGAAGAGTGCAATCGCGATATCTGCTAATCCTGTCCAGCATACGAAAACCAAACTCATTGACGTCAGGTATCATTTTATAAAAGATAATGTAGAAAAAGGAACAATCGAACTCTATTTTGTAAAAACAGATTATCAACTTGCAGATTTATTTACCAAACCCTTAGATGAAAAGAGATTTATTTTTCTTGTCTCTAAGCTTGGTATGTTAAATCTTAAGACGTAATCGGTTGTTACCTACTAAAGTTACAAATTGTTATTTTTCTTCATTTTTCTTTATTTTTTATTTTTGAAGGATATCTGCACTTTAATTGTTTGCTCATGATCTCAGGGGGAGTAAGAGAAGATTTTAGATGATCTACATTCATTTGAGGGGGAGCAAAACTAATTTCTGCATTATACATTTTAACTGACAAAATTTTTGTGATGCATGATTTTAGGGGGAGCTTATAAGACAAAAGGAGTAAGACTATGATTTCTGATTATTTCAAATCAGAACTCGTACATTAATCGTTTTATTGCTTTATGTCATTTTATTTTTGAATAAATTTTGTGAATAAATGTTTGACTAGACTTTGAGACTTATGCAGGATGAGAGAGGATGACACGATCATATCATTTTTGACTTCAGCTGACTTAATGAGTATTAAGATTGACCGAAAAGGTAAATTTCTTATCTTAATCTCAAATGTATCTGAAAGAAGGACAATTTTCAGATATAGAAAACATGTTCTGAAATGTTCAAACCACTTCCCGAATTTTAAACAGTTTTTATAATTTGGAAGTGTGATTTTAAATGTTTTCATTTTATTTTTGTCCTTCATTGATAAATAAACCGTGTGTTTTCAAAGATAAATACTTGCGTATTGTCTTTTCTACATACTTTCAAGTATTCACACACATCGGTTTAATTTTTGATCAAAATGTTCTTACCATGTCTCTAAATTGAAACAATTTTTCGATGGTAAGACACTCCGCTTGTATTCAAAGAATTTTGAGCGATATTTCATTTCGAAACGATCATTTCAAGAATGTCTATATTTTGTTTCGTATAGACAAATATCAATTATTCTTGACCATAAAGCCTTGATTGTTATATCATTCATTTCTGATCATTTTCATACAATGTCAGATTTTCAAACAAGTCTCTTGCATTCATGTTCATTCATTCAATTAACTTGTTTGAAATATCTTCAATGCTTTTAAATGCTCATACCTTAATGATTATATTTTATGAGCATATATTCATCTGACATTTGTATATGAGCTTTAACTGTTATAGTTAAATCATCTGAGCAACATTATGCTTTTATAGGAAATATGGGTTCTTTGTGCTAGGAATTATCTGAACTTCTATGGAATCACGTTAACCAGTGATTTCTACCCAAGAAGTTAATCCATAGAGATTGAGTGTGAGGAGTCAAAAAGAAATGAGTATGGGTTGTGTGATGAGGTAAAATGGAAAAGAGAGTTTGGTTAGTAGTGCGCTTAATGATTAAAAGAAAGAGGGTGTGAGATCAGAGTAAAAGAATATCAAACTCTGCACCAACTACTTTCTGAGCCGGGCAACCACATTACTAATGTTTCACATTTCTTCGTGAACGTTATTGAAACAGGCAACTAGCCCATGCCAACTTTTGACTAAACCCCACAAGCTACTCATTTTCTTCTCAAAAAGAAAATGTTTCACATTTTCAAGGGGACGCAGCATATAATCTATCTGGTTTTCATTTGGAAAATCTGGATATTGAAAAAGAAGGAAGTCTGCCCCACCTTCGCACTTCAATCATGCACATTGAGTCTGTGTTTATCTACTGTTGTCTCGGTGGTTTACACAACTTTGAGCCTTATTGAAAAGCAATTATTTGTGCTTAATTCTTTCAACACATGCACGAGCACACAAAGAATTTGTTTCTTTGTCATAACATTCATAGAAATTGCCTTTGTGGTATTTCGATGATTGGATGGAAGCCCTGGGGGAGTGAACATCAAAAAGCTCCTTTATATTGTGTATTCGTTACACAGTGACTTTGTGTTACTGACAGGCATTTTACCTGATTCATCTGTTGATTCAGGAGTTACCTGTTCTTACTTTTGTCTGGATTTGAAAAGATCTAGATGAATATCTTGTTATGGATCACAGAATCAGAGGCTCAGTTTGACATATCAGATTGGTCAAAGACATTTCTTGGAGAAAAGTTTTGATGATATAGATGCTCAAATCATCAAAAAGGGGGAGATGGTATCAAGAAATATTAAAGTTTTGAAGTTTGTGGGAGATGATATCAAGATCTGATAAAGATTTGTGAGTTGATTTTCTGAAATGTTCAAGTCAGAAAGTTCAAAGGAAAGATTTAAAGAAGATCAAAGAATTTCTGAAGATTTGAGGAAATTTTCTTTGAAGATTTTCTGCTAAAGCAATTTGAGCTGATTCTGAAGATAATTTCTTTCCAAAGACTGAAAGTTTTCTGTGAAAGTTTTGAGGAGATTGTTACTTGTTTGAAGACAGTTTTGGAAAGAAGACCGTCAAAGAAAAAAAGGGAGATTATTTTGACAGAGCCTAAAATGAAGACTGAATTGCTAGATTTTTTCAACAATGATCTTGAATCCAAAGGGGGAGATTGTTAGAGCATAAATCTGTTGGATACAAGATCAATAATACTGAAGGTCAAAGTTGAGAAAGTTAAAGCTGCTAAAGTCAAATCTCATTAATGTCAAAGTCTATTTTGTAATAAGTCAAACTTAGTTGTATTTGTTTTGTATTTTAGTTTCCTTGTATTAGTGGTAGTATAAATACTTTTACTCTTTGTATTTTCAGTAGAGAACTTAATTGAAACATTATTCAGTTGTATTTTTAGAGAGAGAAATATCAGAGAGAAAGAGAGTTCGTTAGAGAGAGATTGTAGAGAGAGAAAGTGTAATCTTGATATTGAAAGTGAAATCAAACAGGTAATTGATTCGTATTTGTATCTTGTTTGATTAATCTTGTTTAAAAACTAGATTCAGGGACACACAGTTTCACCTGACCATGTCCATGCAATCCATATTGGATCTTGATGTATGGTCAATATCTGATCTCTTTGGAACACTGATTAGCCAAGAGAACAAAATTTCGAAGTTGACAACCTCTGTCGGAGGTCCACTGGCTCTTGTAGGAAGTGCCTCTGAAGGCAAAGACAAGGGAAAGAAGGAAAAGGCAGCTGAGGATGCGCAGAGGAAGAAGAAGAAGAAGGTACTTGTAGCAGAGAGTGAAAGTGAAGAAGATTCTGAGGAGGAGATAGACATGGCTGCTCTGGCCAAAACACTTGCACTTATGACCCGACAATTCAATCGTGGTCTCAAGAAGAAGCCAGAGTACAGAGGGAGAGAAGAAAGAGATGACAGAAGCAGAGGATATAGTGAGGCAAGAAGGCATGGAAGAGATGAGTCTGAGGAGCCAAGGCAAGAAGAGAGAAGTGGACAGAGGTCAGACGACAGAGGTGGTGACAGATTCCCAAAGCAGACTGAAGGCTGCTTCAAATGCGGGAAACCAGGCCACTTTGCGGTAGAGTGCAGGTCTTCTGCCAACAAAGGGAAACCCACAAGAGACGCTGCTTTCTATAAAAAGAAAGCAGAATACTACACTCAGAGATCCCTAATGGCAGAACAAGAGAACCTTGTAACCGATGAATCCTCTGCTGAAGAAGACAACGCACTCTTCTGTGGAATGGCAGATGTCCACTCTTCTGACGACAAGAGTGAGGTATCCACTTCTGACTCTTATAACTCGGACTCTGAAAACAAACTTCTTGAAATTCAGAATGATCTTCTTGCTGATAAAAACATATGCTCAGAATTTGAGAAAAAGCTTGCCTTCTTTGAAAGAGAAACTATGCTTCTTACCCAAGAGAAGGACAAGCTTTACTTAGAAAATAAAAATCTTACCTCTGAGTATTTGTTAAACAAAAAGGGTCTCAAGGAGAAAATCTCAAAACTTGACCAAGCTTTGAAAGAAAAATTCAAAGAGCTAAAGAAATGTGAAAGCGATCGATTAAATGCCATTTCCTTGAAAATTTTTTTTCAAAGAGAAAGAGAAGTACTTCATCAAGATCTGTTCGACAGAGATCTCCAAATTAAGAGGTATCAGGATGCTCAAAAGGTTCATGAAAAGGTAAACACCCAGATCGGCATAAGAGGATTAGGGTTCGAGGATATTGACCCCTACACAGGAAATAAAAGAAACAAATCTTTATCAAACATCTTCTGCCCTGGTAAATTTTTAAAACCAAGTCTTCCAAACCTATTATCCACATTCAAGAGACGTGGAACCTCTGAGGGACCACATCCGAGGAAACCTCTGCAGATGACGAATGTATGGTATGAAAACAATGATTCAGCATCTGCACTCTCTTCAAAGAGAAAAACTATTCCAAGGAAATATCTGTCTCAAAAACAGATAGGAATTTTCAGATTCGGTCACCCAGAAACTCAAACCCAAATGGCTTTCATATGCCTGATGGTTCCTGAAAAGGAACTATCCTATGATGCAGCAGAGTTCGTTCCATCCTTTGTGGAAGAAAAACTATTTAAAAGGTTTTTGGAAAGCGACTTGAGAAGAACTTATGAAAATCATTTTCTCAACCATCCTGATTTAACCTCTGAAATAAGAGAAATCTTTGAGCAAGATCTACAAAACTGTCTCAATGTTCCTATGGTCATTCCTTGTATTTCAAAAATTCTAAATACTTCAGAGGACACCAATGGACAAAGCAAGGCACTTACAGAAGGTCAGGCTCTCATTCACAGAGACTTTCTCGATTTAGACTCTGAGTCAGAATTAGAGTCCTCTGTCGACAATGGGACAAGTTCTGTGGAACTTGAGATACTCCCCTGTAGTCCAGAGAAGAGTAAACTTACCTCTGGCATTCTTAATAGAACAGTTCTTCCCAAAAGGAAAACCACAGGTGTACCTATCTGTCCTGATTTCCTGGACATGTGCTTGCAAGCAAAGACTTCTCTTGAGCTTGAAAAATCTAAAAAGAACAAGATCTCTCACATTTCAAAAGCTCCAAGACTATTAAAACCATTTCAAGAAAAATTCACTTGGCAACAGAAGGGTAAATGGCCTAAAATTGATAAACTTGATGCTTCTGTTGCAGTAAAAGCAAGGAAAGAAGATCAAGGGAGAGTATAATCTCAGAGCCACTCAAGAGGAGTTTTTGAAAAAACTCAACCTAGATTAGACAAAGCTTTCTGTAAAAAGAAAGCCAAATCTAAAATGGGTTGTAGTAAAATTTGCTCTGTACCCTCCTTTGACAATTTTAATGAAATTTTCAAGAAGTTTGCCTCCAATGTTCATTATTGTAAATGTTTTGATCTTATGCATGCCTTAAATCAACATTTCTCGAGGCCTTCCTGTCTTATCTCTCACCCCAAGTCCAAGAATGCAAAATTCAAGGGTAAGAAGAGACAATCTGGTACCTCTGCAAATGAGGATAAACCCAAAACCAAAGGTGCTAAGGCATCTTCACAGCCTCCTAACAAAAATGGACCCATTTGGAAATGGGTACCTTAATCTCTCTAATCTGTCCACATAAGAAACAGCATGTGCCAATCTGGTACCTAGACTCCGGGTGCTCAAGACACATGACTGGCGACAGAGGGTTGCTTTCCTCTTATAAAGAAAAACTTGGAGGACCTGTAACCTTTGGAGATAACAAGAAAGGTCAAATAAAAGGCTATGGAGTCATTGCCAAAGGAGACATTGATGTCAACAGAGTTTCCTATGTGGATGGCCTCAAGCACAACTTACTGAGTGTAAGTCAACTCTGTGATAATGGACTCGATGTGATGTTTAAAAGACAATACTGCTCTCTGTTGAAGGAAGATACCACCACAGAGCTTCTGCGAGCCAAAAGACGAGGTGACCTATACCTCATGGACTTCAAATCACCTAACAGAGAAGAAAAGCTCTGTTTAGTCTCAAGTAAGAATGAAGAAGCTTGGCTCTGGCACAACAGGTTCTGTCATCTAAACTTTCACACACTGAACAAACTTGTGAAACTAGACCTCGTAAGTGGACTACCAAGTATTAGATTCGACAAGGATCATCTATGCTCTGCTTGTGAGATGGGCAAACTTAAAAGGGCTGCCCACAAAACTAAGTCTGACATATCTTGCACCAGACCTCTGCAGATGCTTCATGTTGACCTCTGTGGTCCTATATCTGTGCAGAGTCTTGGTGGCAAGAAGTAAATCCTTGTACTCATAGATGAATTCTCTAGATATACTTGGGTTGAATTCGTTCGAAAGAAATCAGATGTTTCTGAAGTACTAATCAATCTTATCAAGAGAATACAAGTTCTTTATGACTGCAGGGTACAGAGAATCCGAAGTGATAATGGGACAGACTTTAAGAATTCAACCATTGAAGCCTATCTTTCGACATAAGGCATATCACAAAACTTCTCTGCTGCAAGGACTCCACAACAAAACGATGTTGTTGAACGAAAGAACAGAACACTAGTGGAAGCCGCAAGAACTATGCTCACTGCTTCAGGGCTCTCTATTTATTTCTGGGCAGAAGCCATTTCAACCGCATGCTTCACCCAAAATCGATCTCTGATAGTGAAGAGGCATGCAAAAACACCATACCACTTACTACAACAGAGGAAGCCGAACATCAAGTACTTCCATGTCTTCGGCTGCAGATATTTTGTGCTGAACGACAGAGAACAGATTGGGAAGTTCAGTCCTAAAGCCGATGAAGCCAAATTTATTGGCTATTCATCACACTCCAAGGCATAAGAGTCTATGTACTCAAATCCAAACATATACTTGAAAGTATTAATGTTTCATTTTATGACTCTTTTCAGATGACTTCTGAGTAAATCAGCTCAGGACTCAAACTTCAAGATGAAGATCCTGGGTGTTCATCAAGAACAAATGATCTTCATCATCTGTTTGAAGAGATGTTCAATGATGATGAACCCTCTGAAGGTGATCGCAGAGCCTCTGGAGCCGAACTCTCTAAGGACCAAACAGGTACTTCTCTGACTTGTCCTAGTAATGCTTCACCCTCTTCCACTACTGTTGCAGGTGCACACGTCGAGGGGGAGCACTCAGAGGACAATTCGAATCCAGACCCCAAGCTCAATCAAGATCAAGGTCATCTTCAAAATACCTCTGAAGGGTCAACACCAGATCAAGGGTCCGCAGAGCTCTCCACCTCAACTCATGATGAACAACCAAGTCCTGTGGCAAGTACGAATGATCAATCTCCCTCGACAGAGAATGATCTACATCAAGATGAACATGCTCATGAGTTAACCACAGAAGTTTCAAATGATCACCTGCCTCGAATGACCAAGTGGACCAGAAGTCACCCACAGAGCCAAATCATAGGTGACCCATCTGACAAGGTTCAAACTCGTTCAAGTACTGCAAATTTTTGTTACTATACAAATTTTGTAAGTATCATCGAACCCAAAAAGATATCCGAAGCTCTTGAAGACCCAAACTGGGTAGAAGCTATGCAAGAGGAGCTTCTTCAGTTTAAGAGAAACGAAGTATGGACTCTAGTGCCTCTGCCAAAAGGCAAAACGGCTATAGGAACCAAATGGGTCTTCAGGAACAAAAAGGATGAGGACGGTGTGGTGGTCAGGAACAAAGCAAGACTGGTGGCCAAGGGATACTGTCAAGAAGAAGGCATTGACTATGAAGAAACCTTTGCTCCTGTGGCACGGCTCGAAGCAATAAGAATCTTTCTTGCCTTCGCAACCCACAGAGGTTTCAAAGTATATCAAATGGATGTCAAGTCAGCCTTTCTGAACGGGCAGATTCAAGAAGAAGTATATGTCCAACAACCACCAGGGTTTGAAAGCTCTAAGTACCCAAATCATGTATACTTCTTGGACAAGGCTCTCTACGGACTCAAGCAAGCCCCAGAGCCTGGTACGACAGACTTTCAAACTTTCTCCTTGCCAATGGTTTCGAAAGAGGTACAACTGATACTACTTTATTCTACAAGAAGAGAAAAGGTGAGATTCTACTTGTACAGATTTATGTCGATGGTATTATTTTTGGGTCTACAAATGATTTATATTGCAAAAAGTTCGAGTCATTGATGAAAAGTGAGTTTGAGATGAGCATGATGGGAGAACTTACATTCTTCTTAGGATTGCAAGTCAAACAAACTACAGAGGGTATTTTCATAAACCAATCAAAATATGTCTCTGACATACTTGAAAAATACAAGCTCTCTGACTCCTCACCAATGAAGACTCCTATGGTCACTGGATCCAAGCTTCATGCAGATCCAGAAGGCAAATCTGTGGAGTGTAAACTCTACAGAGGGATGATAGGATCTCTGTTGTACTTAACCGCGAGTAGACCTGATATAATGTTCGCCACATGTCTCTGTGCAAGATTTCAAGCTAACCCCAAAGAATCTCATCTTTATGCTGTCAAGAGAATCTTCAGATACCTAAAAGGGACCAAGAATCTTGGTCTCTGGTATCCGAAGAACTCTGGCTTTGATCTTGTGGCTTATACAGATTCAGATTACGGAGGATGCAAACTCGACAGAAAGAGTACCTCTGGGAGTTGTCAATTCCTTGGAGGGAAACTAGTAAGTTGAACTTCCAAGAAACAAAATTGTGTGTCGACCTCTACGGCAGAAGCTGAATACGTTGCCGCTGCCAGTTGTTGCTCACAAGTTCTGTGGATGAGAACCCAACTCAGAGACTATGGATTTGACATTGAGAAAATCCCCATCCTCTGTGACTCCAAAAGTGCCATTGCGATCTCTGCCAATCCAGTTCAGCACTCTAAAACAAAGCATATCGATATCAGGTTTTCTGAAACATCATGTGGAGCATGGGACAATAGAGATGTACTTTGTGCCCACAGATTATCAACTTGCCGATCTTTTCACGAAGGCATTGGATGAGAAAAGATTCACTTTTCTAGTTGGCAAGATTGGTATGCTTAACATGAGTAACCACAGAGCCTCTGTACCCTTGCTCAGAGCCTCTGTTGTACATATTTCCTTTTTGCAATACATTCCTCGTTTGTAAATAGTTTCTTAAGTTTCTTTTTCTTGTACAAATTTTATCTTTATTTGATCCAAGCATAGTTGAAGGGGGAACAGATCGAACCATCAAAGACAAATCTTGACTATTCGAGGGGGAGCAAAACAGTTCTGCGCGACATAAACTACAGAGTGAGGTTAGTCCATGTCTAAACTTTGAAATGATCAAAACCTTGGAAATCTTTCCTTAAAAAGAAATTTTTGGTCTCAGAACCTCTGAGGTCGAGCACAGAGCTTCTGTAATCCATCACAGAGCCTCTGCACCTCCAAAAACGAGGTTCGCTTGACCGATGCTTTTCTCTCAAAGAAACTCGATCATTTCTCTTAAAAGGCTCTTTTAATGAAAACCTCGGCTGTGACCTCAGAAGCATCTTACCAACAGAGCTTCTGTCATTCTCATCACTTGAGAAATTCTTATTTCTTAAACATCACAGTCATGTGAAAATAGAAGATGCCACGCGCGTGAGAATAGGGTGGCGCACGTCCTAGATCGTGCACCGCCATTATCTGACGTGGCAATATTTGGTTGGTCAGAAACTGTACCGTCGTTTTGCAGAAACGGCTCCTTATCCGTTTCCACTCATCACGGATTTGAAATTTTTATTTTTTACCGCTCATTTTTTTATCTCTCTATGTATAAAATCCCTTTTGCTTCTCTTTATTTCTTTTTACCTTCAACCTTTATTCTCAAGAACTTCCTGCAAAAGCTCTTCTTCTTCTCCACTATTCTATCAATGGCTTCTCCCTCAGCTTCCTCCAAGAACTCTAATGGGTCCAAGAATTCAAACAACTCTCATCACTTGACATTTCAAAGGCTGATTCAGTCTCCGTTGGCCAAGAGCAAGTGCTTACAAGAAGAACGATGTCTTTCACTAGGCATGACTATCACTTGACTTAAATGAACAATTAACCGAACAACCATTTTGTCACCCTGAATCCCTCTGGTTTCCCTAATGAAGCCAATCCAGTGATTCAAATCCTCAAGAATCACTTCCTGATTAAAGCCCTAACAATGAAGCGAAATGACATCCCTGAATCTTACATCCAACAGTTTTGGCTAAGTGCTCGCCATGCCAAGATGGATAAATATGGACACTGCATCATTGGCTACGCAACCCATCCATCAACTGAAAAGATTTTGGACTTAGGGATCAATCGTAGGAAACTGTCTGATGTCTTTGAAATTCCCACCAAATCAGACCTCAACCTGCGCAAATTCTCCGAGGAGCCCACAGAGGAAGAGATACTGGCATTTCTGAAATTCATTGGATACGCAGTACCAATCGCCAAAAGAACGAACTTCAGACGACATAATCTACCCCCTCTGTGGAACGTTCTCTTCTCGATTCTGAATCGATGTCTGACGTCGAAGGTTGGGAGCCCAGATCAATCAAGTCATACTATTTTGGCTATAATGTATGGAATTTACTATGATCTCTCTTTAGACTACGCTGGACTCATTTTCAGGGAGACCCAGGATGCCGTGATTTCAAAGCAGCAAGACCAAGATAGGGGGACAAAGCCAAAGAACATCGCGTTTGGATGCTTTCTTGGATTACTTCTAGGCGATGACTTGATAGGGGAAGGAAAGCTACCAACAGAGGGTAAGACAATCAAATTCCATGAGATGAAGTCTCACAGGTCAACCACCATCAAAACCGGATATCCAGAAGCCAGACCTCTATCAACAAAGATGTTGACTTATTTGGGTAGTGAAGAGGGTGTTAGGGAGTACATACGAGGGAATAGGACACCAGAACCACGTCCTGCAACCCCTCCTCGCGTAGGATTCATGATAGGAGACATTGCAGTTTACTTGAGAGACGAGGGAGAACGGATGGAAGTTGTGGCCACAGAAGCCCAAGCTACGATTGAGACAAGGAGAGAGTTAGATAGAGGGGAAGGGACTGCGAAGAAGAAAAAGAAAAATACGAAAAAGAGAGCCGCAGAAGAAGAGGCTCCAAAATCTTTGGCAGATGAAGAAAAAGTCACTAAAGAGGCAACCACAGAAGTGGTTCAGTCTCTAGAGAAAAAGAAAAAAAGGCTCCGTAGGTTGGCCGAAAAAAAATATGTAAGGAAGTCACGGCCGAAGTCCAAACGGTCAACACTTCACCTACAGAGGCTGCTGAAAAACCTCAGCAGAATCCTAGACGAAGAACCGTAGTCTTCAAAGACTCTCCACCGGAAAAGCCTCTCAGTTCTCCAAAGGAAAAACCACAGAGCCCCCTGACAATGGCAACAGAAATTTCCAGAGAGGTCATCCTCCGATACTCTAAAGGAATAGGAGAAACGGTGGAGATGGAAATAGAAGATGTGACAGAAAGGTCACAAAACGTAGAAGAGGAAGTAGACACTATTAAAAAATCGTTGGAGGAGAGGGAAATAAAAGATGCCTTTGGCACACAACCAAAACCAACTCCCAGTGCAACCCACACTTCTACCCCTGCAGTTCTAGTGCAGAGGAGTATTGAAACAAGACCGCACAGTCCGAACCAAACCCTAGCCGCCCGGACAGAGGATATTCCTTCATCCTCTGTACCATCTATAACTGGGGATCCAAACTTCACCCCATCCTCTCAAAAGGATGAAGGTGCAAACAAAAGTGTCCCTTTGCCCAAGGACACGACTCTTCCACACACAGAGGTATTTGTTACCTCTGTCACACACAAGAGTGACCCCCAAACCACTTCAGAGTTGGTGGAGAAAGAAAAAAATGATTCTGTGGCTCTAGAACAACAACAAGATCCATTCAACATAGATCTTAAGGGAGTCTCTGAACCCTCCCCCAAAGAACATGTTGACAGAACTTCCATAGATGTTTCCTCTATGGAGCATCGAGGATTGGAAGGAAATCCCACAGAGCTCAACGTCCCCACAGGCTCTATGGGTGCCAAAGACTCGTTGGCTAAATTTGGAACATGTGTTGTTCCAGAGGTTACCTCTGACACCTTTGTCACAAAGGGCAAGTTTAAAGCCTTTGCTGACATGGTGCTCACAAAACTTAATGAGTTGCAAAGCTCTATCTCCAGAGAGTCCCAAACCAACTCTCAAACCCTTGCAGAGGCTCTAAAAGCCAATACTGAAGATCTGCACGCCCTAAGAACAAACTGCGCAACCAGAGCTGACCTTCAAGCTTGTGGTCAAACCATCATCGCGCACTCAAATCAGATTCAGGTTCTAGGGGATCTCTGCACCGACGAGTTTCCAAAATATGCTCCCCAAGGAGCTCGGTCAGGAGTGGAAGAAATGACCAAGCTTCGAGAAGAAATCAAGGACATGACTCGCAGTGTCATGGTCCCCTTTCAACCACAAACGTCCACTTCTGCACCCTTAACTTCTGCGAATGACCTCTATGCTTTTGCCAAGAAAACGGACTTAGAAACTATGGGGAACCAGGTTCTCAACAACATCAACAGTCTTCGTTCTGACTTTGCTAAACAAGGAAAGAAGGTGGCCTCAGACTTGAAGAGAACTGTAGCCACATTCAGATTCAAGTCCGATATGGAAATCAACGAATTATCATTGGCTACAGAGGAAGTTCTGCAGAAGATCAATAGGCATGTGGACGAACACCTCTGCAAGTGGAAGGAGAGAACGTCCCCTACGAATTGCCAAGAGGAAGCATCCCGGAAACGCCCAAGGCATGAGGACCAGGATCCAGATGCACCTGGACCTGGCCATGATGAGGGGGAGAAGACGTCAACAACAAAAGCACTCGTCATCTCTGTCAATCCTCTTCAAGTCACTCCTCTTCAAGCCGTACCTCAACAGGGAAAATCCGGCCATGGTTCTCATCAGGGGGAGAATCTGCAATCAACACAAGAAGCACCTATCCCAGAAGTTCCCCTGAACCAAGTCCCTATAGGCTCAGAACCTAAACCACAGAGATCATCTAAACAACAGGTCTCTGCAGCCTCCTCTCCCATCATAATCCAAATCACAGAATCCCCACCAACTGCCAAAGATAAAGGCAAGGCCATAGCTACTGCCAAAGATAAAGGCAAGGCCATAGCTACAGAACCTCTGAAGAAGATCAAATCTTCTCCTCCCACCTCTGAGAAACTACTAAAGAGCTCTTTCGATGCCATCAAAAGAGTAAAACCTGAAGAGGAAGACTGGGATTTTGATCTGCAACCTCTGTCTGAACTCCCCATCCTGGAACCACTTGCCAAACCATCAAAGGATAGAGTTGTAGAGGTCATCCAAGGCTTTGAAAACCTATGAAGACCCTTCCCTGTTCCTCCAAAGAAGAACATGGAAGAAGAAGTGTACAAATACCTCTATAGCCGCGGAGCTCAAGATCTTCCCTCTGTTAGACTCTCAGAGGAAACTGTATCAGAGGAAAGAAGGAGATTCTATAAAGAGAAAGCCAAGCCAAAATTCAAAGTCTTCTCCATGCCCAAGATCTCAGAGGTTCTGACAATCAAACATGGATACACAAAGTGCAAGAACTTCTGGTTCAGTGAATATGCTGTAAAAAGGGAAGATCAGAAAATATGGACTTTCACAGACGCAGATCTACCGAATCTTCACCCTCATGATCTTCTAGAGCTATTCAAATGGACAGAGGATAAGTTTGGCTGGAAGAAGGAATACCAATAAGCACATCTCATCATCAAGAGGGTCATGAGAGAAAAGCTGCTGTTCTACAGTATAACCGACTTTCAAGTGGCACTTGACTTGGGAGTCAAAAAGGTCAACTTCCCTCCACCAGAAGACAACTTACCACCCTCTGCCAATTTTCTGCCGAACTCTATCAACACTTCACCTTTTGGTTTTGTGTACTTGAATCCCAAAGGAGAAAAGAAATTA
Source organism: Arctium minus (assembly GCA_954870635.1). Classification (NCBI taxonomy): domain Eukaryota; kingdom Viridiplantae; phylum Streptophyta; class Magnoliopsida; order Asterales; family Asteraceae; genus Arctium; species Arctium minus. Next base: position 42,605,663 of record OX941089.1, on the reverse strand, counting down.
TTCATGGGGATAGAAAGCCAAAAGTACTCAACCGAATCTCTGCTGCTCATTCAAGATCTACTTATCAAGCACAAAGGCACACCACTCGTACCCACAGAAGCTGTAGATGTCCTTCTAATGAACATAAGTGCAACCTTAAACTTCAGAGACCTATGCGTGTGCTACTACAGAGAACTGAAGAAAGAAGGTGGGTTTGGAAAGAAGATCAACGATTTCACAGACGCCAAAGTATAGGCTCTGAAGAACTGTATTTCCTATTTTACTTTCATTATTGTAATCAAATGTAATTGCCTGCTGGCATTTCTATTAAATGAAAGTAGAAAGAGGTTGAGTTCCTTTCAACCCTTTTGTTTCTAACTTAGCCAACACTCCAAATCTCATTTTTTTATTTTTTCAACACTTAGGGGGAGATTGTTAGCTCCATCTACCATGTTTAGAAGTGTTGAAAAATAGGCTAAGTATAGAAACCTCTGCTGTCTAGAAAGTCTCCGCAGAAGATACAAAGCTCAGAGACTACTCCGCAGTAGACGCGCCAGAGGACAAACCTGATGATGATTCTCACATCATAGAGCCTCTGTGATCACTCACAGAGCCTTTGTGAAGGCTAACCTCTGGAGGTCAGTGTTGGAGTTTTGCAGGATGGCTCAAGACAAAACCACGTGCACAACACGTGAGACCTGCTGTACGAAGATCCACATGATCAAGTAATGGGCGTCCCACGATGTTTTAATTTACAGGTGGCATTCCGTTTATGGAATGTCAGTCTTTGTCTTATACTAAGGGGTGCATCCTTCTTGTATATTAAGGGAGCACCACCTTAGAGTTTCAAGTGTGAAGAAATACGAGCACACACAAAAACAGCAGTCCGTATAATCCTTGAGCATATTTGCACATACCAGTGCGTGTTCTTGGTGTTCTTCAGTAATCAATGAAACAGTTTTTTGAGTAACTTTTTTATAATACTTTACTTCCTGTTCATTAATTACTTGTGTGTTTACTACCTTGCATGTTCAATCTTTTCTACACTTCTTAAACGCTTCCGCACTCTATTTAATTAATCTGTGTATAGTAAAAGGTTAAATCAAGTTAAATAACATCATAACTGGGATCAACAATATAATACCTCAAAGAATGATAAAATCTCTTACGACAAGCTAACACTTGAAATACGAATCTAGATTTAACCGTCAACAAAATAAATAGAGTCTTACAGAAGGACTACTTAAAAGTTGGGTGTTACTAAACCCATCAAATATTGCTATCTCCAAATGTGTGGAAGACTTCACTCGAGCTATTCTCTCTCGTGCATATAACTAGCACTCATCTCTCCACAAAGTCGTTAGAACCAAACCGGAACCTGATGCACATGCCGACTAATAAAAAGGTTAGGCTAACGCTTAGTGAGTTCAAAAGTTTTCAACATGAATAAATATGTCGTTAAAAGGAAAGAATGCAATTTAAATCATAATCTTTCAAAATGATTTACTTTAAATATGAAAACGACACATTTTCCAATAACACACATTTTTTAAGATGAACGCCCCAATACAAAACTATCATTCATGAAATGGTGCAACCATAACTCACTCAAAATGTGAATAGAAATTAAACTCTCAACTTATGAAAACACGGATAAAACTTTATATCCCGAAACACCCAAAACACGGGTGTGGCATAATACTTAACCCATAAATCATAGATAAAAATCCATATATATATATATATATATATATATATATAACGTCATCGAAAATATAGATAGTAAAACTCATTACCCAAAACAACACATTTCGGTGACGGGGGAGACCCGATTCCATATAATGTGGCGAAACACAAAGTAAGTTACATATAATGTTATGGAGCTTCTATCATAGCACCAAGGTTGAGTTCAACCACCCACGATCTATACCTAGAGCCCCCAATGGTCTAATAAGGACTCACTTGCTAGGATTTAAGTGTCATTGTAACACCTTAATTTTCGGTGAGTAACGGTCAACCAGACGTTTTTGTATCTTGTAAATGGCAGGATTTATGTTGGGAAAACATTACTTAAAGTCCCTAAAAGTTTCAGGAGTGTTGGCATAGAAAAAGTCAAGTTTCGGGGCTCGGTACATGCCCGACCACTATGACAGTGTCACTGTCTCCTGGCAAAGTCGCAGGAAGGGGATCATTTTCGATACACCTTGTGCGACAATTCCCCGCGACATTGACATGGTCATAGTCGCATGGGCAATGTCGCCCATGGGTACCAGAGCCTTAAATGTGCGATTTTCAGCCATTCTTCTCATTTCTCACTTCTAATCTATTCCCTTTCTCTCCCAAATCATTTTCCCTTCTTCCCACACAAACCCTAATCAATTTTGGAGGCTTTTACATGAAGATTAGAGTGTTCATTCCCTACCTCATGCTAGTGGTTTCACCTGTGATTGAAAATCAAGTTCTCATCTCCAACCTTAGAGATTTTGGGGTTTAATAGGTTTTTGCTCAAAGCCAAAGTGGTAAGCTCATCTCTCTTTTTCTAACACTTCAATCAAGTTATAAATGCTCCATTTTCGGATTCCTAATTCTTTATTACTTAAGTTTTCGGTTTGGATGATTTTGAAGAATTTAGGTCAAAATTAGGGTTTTGGCCAAATTGGGGATTTTGATTTAAAATGTTTGGGGATCGACTCTAAATGGTTAAATGTGAATATTTATGGTTGGAAACTTGTGAATCTAGGTTTTTGGAAAGTTTTGCTTGTGGATTCAAGTTTTTCTTCAAGGAAGCTCAAGTTGGGGAAAAATCTAGATTTAGCCTAAATCTAGCAATGTGAGTTCAAGTTGCTTTGTGAAAACTATGTACATGCCAAAAACGTCTATTTTGATGCATTGAAATGTTTTCTTAACATTTATCAAAATGTGATTATTATTTGTTGAGGTTTGCATTTGGTACAATGGGTTTATCAATCTTGAAAATGCCCGTAATTGGGGTTTTTAGATGTTTTGATAACTAAATCATAATTATGGTGTATTTGGGGATTATTTTGGTGTTAATGCTATGGTGTATTTGGGCTTAAAAATGCATTGTGTTATGATTGAGACATTTTGGGAACATAGATGATATGATTTCTATTGGAAAATGGTTTGTCCCAACCAATGATGGTTTTTTTAGTTGACCACGTTTTAGAGCATGTGTTTGTATGAATGTTGGGTAAATACGTTTTATCTCTTATGATGACTTTTATTGAATAGTCATTGAGTTGTTGAGTTCTTTGGCTCGGATTCAACCCTGTGGGGTCTTGGGGACATTTGTCCGGTTTTGATAACTTGATGTGGAGCTTTGGGGATGATTTGCATTTATTGCCTTCTATTTGAGAATTTTATGTCGAGTGCATAGGTCATTCAATTTGGAGTCATGTAATTCAAACTATAACACAATGGATCCATTGGCATAGAAGTCGGTTTTATTGTATGGGACTAAAGACTCAGATAGGGTTGATGTCCGTAATGGCTAAAGACTCGGTTTGAGTTGATGTCCGATATGACTAAAGACTCAGTTTGAGTTGATGTTCGCAATGGCTAAAGACTCGGTTTGAGTTGATGTCTGATATGACTAAAGACTCGGTTTGAGTTGATGTTCGATATGACTAAAGACTCGATTTGAGTTGATGTCCTAGATGACTAAAGACTCGGTTTGAGTTGATATCCGATATGACTTGATTTATGATGATTTGAACAATCTACTCATTTATGATGATTTGAACATTCTCCGCCCTTTGATCTAAGTATCCGTCAATTCATGAGATGTATATATCCAAATCTTTTCAAATTCAGATATAATAAACTTGGTAACCCTGAATCAACAAATGATACAGTTAGAATGCCTGTAAGTAGCACGGAGCCACTTTGTACAACAGATGTACATTGAAAAGGAGCTTTTGTGATGACCACTCCCCCAGGGCTTCCATTCAATCATCGAAAAATCACGAAGGAATTTTCTATGAATGTTATGACAAGAAAACATATTCCTTGTGTGTACGTGAAAGTGTAGAAATGATTGAAGCTACTTAAGCTTTTTCAGGCTCAAATTGTGTAAACTGTTGAGACAGCAATAGGTATTACACGGACTCAATGTGCATGAAAGAGGTGCGAAGGTGGGGCAACTTTCCTTCTTTTTCAATATCTAAATCTTCCGAGTGAAGACTAGATAGCAGATATGCTGCGTCCCCAAGAAAAATTGAAACATTTCTTTGTTAAGAAAGAAACGAGTGGTTGGTGGGGTTAATGCAAGAGTTGGCATGGGCTCACTGCCTTTTTCAATGATGGTCACCAAAGAATGTGAACCAATCAGATTTTGTGGCTGCCCGACTCAGAAAGTGTTTGGTGTAGAGTTTTGATATTCTTTTAACTCTGATCTCACACCTTCTTTCTTTTTAACATTATGCTCACTTCTAACCAAACTCTCTTTTCCATTTTACCTCAGCTCAATGAGAAAAACTCAACCGGATGAGTTATCTCCCCCACTCTTTGATTTTGACCCCTCACCCCTCAATCACTCTAGGATAACTTCCTGGGTAGGAAACACTGGTTAACGTGAATCCATGGAAGTTCTGTTTAAGCTCACACATGAATCCCATGTAAATCCTAAAAAGAATGGTTGCTCAACAGTTTAACTTGAACAGTTAAGCACAAAATGTATGAAAACATTGTCAACATGTTTGCTCATGAGATTTGAACAATTGAACTTTGAAGATTTCTCAAAACAAGGATATTGAATGAATGAAATGAAATCAAGAGAATTGTTTTGAGAATCTGACAATGTATCAATCAGATGAAATGAAATGGTTAGGGTATCAAAGAATTGATATTTTGTTTATATGAACAAATATAAACAATTTAGCAATGAAAGCACAAATTTAGAAATGATGATTGATGCTCAACAACATTTGAATGCAAACGGGGGTATTACCATCGAAAAGTTGTTCATTATAAGACATGGTAATAACAAATTCAAATAAAGTACTGAACCGATGTGTGTGAATACTTGACAATATATAGAAAAGATAATACACAAGTATTAGTCTTTGGAAACACACGGTCAGTTAAACATTAAAGCTCAAAATTGAAAAACATTTAAAATCACACTTCTAAATTCATAAAATCTTTTGAGAATAGAGAAGTGGTTTGAACATTTAAGAAACTGTTTTTCATGCTTGAAAGTTGTTCTTCTTTCAAACAATCAGAGATCTAGATTAGAAGATATTTACCTTTAAGCTCCCCCTCAAATCAATATATCATGATTTGTTTTCTTTTAAGATCCCCCTGGTATTTACAAAATATCCTTATCTGAACTTTGAAGAACGGGTCCTGAACTGAATTATTCAAGAGCCATTGTCTTTGACATTGAAGTCCGAGTTCTAAGTTGTAGTACTTAGAAGTCAATGACTTATACTTTGAAGTTTGAGTCCTGAGTTGATTTACTCAGAAGTCAAACATCTTGCTCCCCCTATACCTGTGGTACCTGCTGTTGGGTCTGAAATGTGCTAAGGATGGATACTACTGCTGGGCTTAAAGATTAATACTGATGAAGATATTAATACTGCTACTTGAAGAATACTACTGCTAGTAGAATTACTACTGCTTGAAAGGTTAGTACTGCTAGAAGAATAGTTAGTACTGCTTGGAGGGTTAGTACTGCTAGTAGTTAGTACTGCTTAAAGAATAATGCTGCTAGCATGATTAATATTGCAAGCATGGTGAGTACTGCTGAGGAGATTAATGCTGCTTCTGATGATTATGAAGATAATGTTGATAAAGATGGATTGATACGAAAGACTAGGAACTGAAGATAATGATGAAGATAATTATGGAATGGATGCTAAAGATCAATATTTCTTTTGTAATTATCTTGTAATTAGTTCTGTATATATAGTCTAGAAGTATTTAATAGTTTTTGATAGTTTTATACTTTTAAAAAGAGAGAATTAATCTCAAGGTTCTTGGTAGTCCTTTCAATAGAGAAGTATTGAACATCTGTTGAGCTTGTTCAACAGATTGAGGTTTTGTTTGTAATCATTAAGTTAAATCAATATAACTTGTGATTTGAGTTTATACACTGTTTGATTGATTTACTGTTAAAGTGTTTTTCCGCGACTTCTTTAACATAGTTTCTGAGTGTTTAGTTTAAATTCTTGTTTAGCATTTCGATCCTGACAAGTGGTATTAGAGCCTTCTACTCAGAAATCAAAAATCATCATGGACGGATCTCATGATAGTGTTCTTGTTTCAAAGGTCCCCATGCTCAAACCCAATGAGTTTGACATGTGGAAAATCAGAATCAGGCAGTACATTCTTCTTACAGACTACTCAATGTGGGACATCATTGAGAATGGTCCCTCTGATGGAGGAAAGATAGGAGCAGATGGCAAGAGAACTCCACCAAAGACTGACGGAGAAAGAAAGATGAGGTAGACTGAGATGAAAGCCTTGAGCACTCTGCTCTTGGCAATTCCTAATGAATACCAACATCAGTTTTGCAACTGTTATGATGCTCAAATCCTGTGGAATGCATTGGAGAAGAGATTTTCAGGTACTAAAAGCACTAAGAGAAATCATATGGCAATTCTCAAGCAACAATATGAGAATTTTATGTCTACAAAGAATGAGTCCATGACTCAAACCTTTGATAGATTCAACAAGTTGATTGGAGAGTTGGCTACTGTTGGTGTCAAGATGGATCAGGATGATGTCAACAGAAAATTTCTAAGATCTCTTGGTGAAGAATGGGTGATGTACACTGTATCCTTTAGACAGAATGATAATCTGGAGGATAAGGAGCTTGATGATCTCTACAATGATCTAAGGGTGTTTGAAGCAGAAGTTGAATCTAAGAAAAGGCCATCTGGATACTCTCATAATGCTTCCCTCCTATCATCCACTACTGATTCTACTGCTAATACAGAATCAGTTAGTACTTCTTATGGCTCAAAACAGGATGGGTCCAATGATTCTGTTTTGGAAGCATTCCTTGCTAGTCATGCTAAATCTGCTCTTATCAATGATGATCTGGAGCAGATCAATGTAGATGACCTTGAAGAGATGGATATCAAGTGGCAGATGGCAATGCTCACCATGAGAGTCAAAAGATTCATCAAAAGAACAGGCAGAAACAATTTTATCATTAGAAGAGAAGATGGTGCTGGATTTGATAAATCCAAAGTGGAATGCTACAAATGCCATAATCTGGGACACTTTGCAAGAGAGTGCAGAGGAGGAACTACTCAATAGCATGGAAGCAATAATCAACAACCAAAGTCTACTAACTATAACAGGAATTCATCTCAAGCTCTTGTTTCACAAGAAAGGATGGGCTTTGATTGGAGTGATCAAGCAGAGGAGGAAATTCAGAACCAGGCATTGATGGCTGAGGTTACAGAGTCTTCAAGTACTGCAATCCCCACTGAGGTAAAATCTAACCTTTGCTCTAAAATCTGTCTTGAAACTGTTAAAAAGTACAGGGATCATAATCAGAGCATGTGTGATAACCTTAAAAGGTTAGAGAAAGATAGAAGAGAGTATGTTGTGATTGTTGAGAAGTTTGAAGAACAAATAAAGGCATATCAAGCCAATGAACTTCAACACTCATATGATACCAACTACTGGAAGTGGGAGAAGAATCAGTTAGAAATTGAGCTAGAAAAGTCTAGAGAGGAGTGTGAATAAGTTAAGAGTGAATTTGAGAAGGCCAAACTAGACATTGAGAAATATTCCAATGCTTCTAAAGCAATGGAATCTTTACTCAAATCTCAAATTCATGACAAACTAAAAAGAGGTATAGGCTACAAAAACACCCCTCCACCATACAACAATAACTACATTCCTCCCACTTCAGACCTCTTATAAAGACAGGATAAGAATGACTTACCTGCAGGAGCCACAAAAGTAGATCCATTAGACAAAGTAGTGGTTGGGGCAGACTCTGAAGAAGAGAATTCTGAGAGTAAGAATGAGGAAGACCATAAAGATATTCCCTTAGAAAACCACATCCTTACAAATGAGAGAGGGGGTAAACCATTTATCAAGAGTGATAAAGTGGAGATGTCCAAGACAGAGACATTTATCAAGAGTGATAAAGTGGAGATGTCCAAGACAGAGAAAGAGACTGTTAAGAGTGAGAAAGCTGAGACCTCCAGGAAAGGAAAAGAAAAGGTACAGGGAGTTCACTACATGCAAACCTCTATTGTAAATCCCTGTACTTGTCAACAGAACAAGCCCCATAAACATGATAAAATAAGGGGAAATCAGAGAAACATAAATAATCAGTGGGCTCAAAAACAGGGAATTGATCTAAGCAAAGTCAATAGACCAAAGCCTTGTTTTATTTGTGGCAAGTTAAATCATCTAGCCAAACACTGTTATTTCAATCCTATTAACCAAAGATTTACTTTTCAAAGATAGCATCAAAATTCTGTTGGTTATAGGAAGAAATAAAAAAGGAACCACATGGATGAGAATGTGAAAACAACACCTTTGAAATCTCATTTTCAGAATAAGTTTGCTAAATCAAAAGAAAATACTCCAAGCAAGTTAAGGAGTAACTCACAGAACAAGAAAGCAAACAACTTTGTCAAGATTTGGGTTCCAAAAGTCAAGAAACCTGTTAGTACTGCTACCTCAAATAGTACTGCTAACAGAAATAGTGCTACTGATAGCAATGCTACTGCTGACCAAGTTAGTATTGCTAACCAAGTTAGTACTGCTAACCAAGTTAGTACTGCTAACCATGTTAGTACTGCTAACAAGGATAGTGCTGCTACCAGTGTTAATGCTGCCAATCCCATAATTTTGACAAAGTATTCCAGCCATAAGATTCCTAAATCTGATCATCTCATCCAGACTAAGATTACTGATTATAAATATGTTGATGAGAAAGGGCAACACAAGACCACTTTGGCTTGGTTTCCCTCTAAAAACTAACTGTTTTATCTTATGTGCAGGGCAACCAACAGCTCAAGAAGAGGAGCATTTGGCATGTAGATAGTGGTTGCTCTAGGCACATGACAGGTAACATGGACTGCCTTCAAAACTTCAAAAAGTTTGATGAAGGACATGTTACTTTTGGTGACAATCCAGCAGAAGGTAAGATCAGTGGAAAAGGTATGGTATCAAAAGGTAAGATTGTCCTTTGAAGATGTATACTATGTTGAGCAATTGAGATACAACCTGTTAAGTGTATTACAGGTCTGTGACAAGAAACATAGTATATTATTTACTGAGACTGAATGTATTATCCTTGCTCCAGGATTCAAGGTAGTTGATGAAAATATGATACTACTTAGAACTCCTAGGAAGGATAATGTTTATTGTTTGGACTTAGAGAATGTATCATCTGATTCATCATTAAACTGTCTATTTTCAAAAGCTTCTGTAGATGAATCATCTCTTTGGCACAGAAGGATGTGTCACATGAATTTTAAAACAATGAACATTCTTGTGAAAAACAACCTTGTAAGAGGTTTACCTCAAAAAGTGTTTACATGTGATGATCACTGTGTTGCTTGTCTTAAAGGCAAGCAACACAAAAACTCTCATAAGTCCAAAGAAATAAATACAATCTCTTCACCTCTTCAATTATTGCATATGGATCTCTTTGGTCCTACTAATGTGATGAGTATTGGAAAGAAATCCTATTACTTAGTCATTGTTGATGATTTCTCTAGATTTACTTGGGTATATTTTCTGAGGACTAAGGATGAGACAAGTGGACTGATCAAATCCTTTGTTCTTAGGATTGAAAACCAAACTAATCTAAGAGTTAAAGTCATCATATCTGATAATGGAACAGAATTTAAAAACAATGACTTAAACAACTTTTGTGAGACTAAAGGTATTGAGAGACAATATAGTGCTCCTAGAACTCCTCAACAAAATGGTGTTGCTGAGAGGAGAAATAAGACACTAATTGAGGCTGCTAGATCTCTGTTGGAAGATTTAAAGCTACCCATCACCTTTTGGGCAGAAGCAGTTAATACTGCTTGTTATGTCCAAAACAGGGTTCTAGTAGTCAAATCTCAAGGCAAGACACCTTATGAACTTTTTAACAAGAAGAAACCTTTTATTGGCTTTTTCAAACCTTTTGGGTGTCCTTGCACAATTCTCAACACCAAATCTCACTTAGGTAAGTTTGAAAGCAAAGCTGAAGATGGATTTCTTGTTGGATACTCCTCTCAGAGTAAGGCATATAGAGTATTTAATAGTTCTTCAAGGATTATAGAGGAAAGTGACAATGTCAAATGCAATAAGAACTCACCAAATCAAAATGGTACAGGTCCTGATTGGTTGTTTGACATTGATTCACTAACTAATGCTTTGGGTTTTAGTAATGTGAAAAATGCAGGAACAAGCTCAGAAAAGGTACAAGCACAGAGTTCAGAGTTTGTGCTGTTTTTCCAATACCTATAGTAGATCCTGTTGAATTTTGCCAGCAAGAAAAGAATGATACTTAAGAATCAGAAGATTCTGATCCAGACCAGGATGAAGATGCTAAAGCAGATGAAGAGGACAAAGGTGAAGAAGAGAATAAGAGTGATAAAGAGGATGCTCAAAATTCAGGAAACACAAGTCCTGAGATGCCCATATTGTCAGAAGATGATACTGATGAAGAAAATTCTTCAGTATATGGTGGAAGCACTCCTGAAAAGAATGACTCTAATCTGGATGCAAATATCAATAAGGAGGCTGCACATCAAACAAGAACTCAGAAAAATCATCCTCCTCAGTTGGTGATTGGTGACATCAATTATCCTAGGATCACAAGGCATCAAATTAAGTTAGGAGGATTGAAAGACTTGCAGTCAGGGTTGTTATCTTGCTTTCTATCCCAGATTGAACCCAAAAAGGCTTATGATGCAATGAAAGACCCAAGTTGGATAGAGGCAATGCAAGAGGAGCTGCTGCAGTTTAAGCTGCAAGATGTATGGGATCTAGTTGACCTTCCACCAGGACAAAGGGCAATTGGTACTAAATGGGTTTTCAGGAACAAGAAAGATGAGAGAGGAATTGTAATAAAGAATAAGGCCAGACTTATGGCACAAGGGTACACACAAGAAGAAGGAATAGACTATGAAGAAGTATTTGCACCAGTAGCCAGAATTGAGGCCATTAGGCTGATTCTAGCCTATGCTTCTTTCATGCAGTTCAGAGTATTTCAGATGGATGTCAAGAGTGCTTTTCTATATGGGACAATTGATGAAGAAGTGTATGTTTGTCAGCCTCCAGGATTTGAAAATCCCAACTTTCCTAATAAATTATACAAACTGAAGAAGGCACTCTATGGGCTACATCAAGCACCAAGAGCATGGTATGGCACTCTGTCTACCTATCTCTTGGAAAATGGTTTTGAAAGAGAAATCATTAACAAGACTCTGTTCATTAAAATAAAGAAGAAGGACATCCTACTTGTTTAAATCTATGTGGATGATATCATCTTTGGATCCACAAAAGATTATATATGCAAGGAATTTGAGGACCTGATGCATAAAAGATTCAAGATGAGCTCCATGGGTGAACTTACATTCTTCCTTGGGCTACAGGTTAAACAGAAGAAAGATGGTATCTTCATCAGTCAATCCAAGTATGTGCAGGATATCCTTACAAAGTTTGGATTTTCAGATTCAAAGCCTGCAAACACACCTATGGAAACACACAAACAGATCACTACAGATCTTGAGGGGGAGGATGTAGATGTTCATCACTATAGATCTATGATAGGCTCCCTCATGTATCTAACAGCTTCAAGGCCAGATATTATGTTTGCTGTCTGTGTGTGTGCCAGATTTCAAGTAAGACCTAAGCAATCTCATTCTCAAGTAGTCAAGAGGATCTTCAGATATCTCAAAGGACAACCTAGGTTGGGTCTTTGGTATCCTCATGACTCACCATTTGATCTACTTGCATATTCTGATAGTGACTTGGGTGGTGCAAACTTGGATAGAAAGTCTACATCAGGAGGATGTCAATTTCTGGGTGCAAGACTAGTTTCATGGCAGTGTAAAAAGCAAACCACAATGTCCACCTCTACAACAGAAGCAGAGTACATAGCTGCTGCAAGCTGCTGCTCACAAGTACTATGGATTCAGAATCAGATGTTGGACTATGGTGTTACTTTTCTTCACACTCCAATCTTCATTGACAACAACAGTGCTATTAGCATTGTTAATAATCCAGTCAAGCACTCTAAAACCAAGCATATAGAAATAAGGTATCATTTTATTAGAGATTGCAATGAAAAAAAAGCTAATTCAGGTTTTGAAAGTACACACAAGTAACCAATTTGTTGATCTATTCACAAATCTTTTGATGTTGGTAGATTCACATTCTTGGTTACAAGTGTGGGCATGATAAACACTGAATAAACATCTTTTGATTTTCTTTATGTACCATTTCTTGTTGGGAACTGAAGATGTGTCTAAGTGATTAATACTGCCAGGCTTTCATGATTACTACTGCTGAGCCAGATTAATACTGCTTCAAGAAATTAATACTGCTGAGCATAGTTAGTGCTGCTGGTGAAGATTAGTACTGCTCAGAGTGTTAATGCTGCTGTGACTTAATACTGCTTATTTGATGGTCAAGAGATGCCCAGATCAAGGCTTGAAGATAATCATGGAAGGTTGAAGATAACTATGGAAGAATATACTGAAGATCTTTTAAGTTTTGTAATTATCTTTTATTTTCAGTATATGTATAGATGTATTCAGAATAGTTTAGATACGAGATTTCTAAGTTTTGTTTAAGAGAGAGAATTAACCTCAAGGTTTACAATCCTAATTCTAGAGAAGTAGAATTCGTCTTGGTGAGCCTGTTCATCAAGATTGAGGTTTTGTTTGCAAGCTTGTAACTTTAATCATTCAATAAAGTTTACAAGTTGTGATTCATATTTTACTGTTACATTGATAGTTTGAATATTAAAGTGTTTTTCCGCAACTTCTTTAATATTGTTTCTGAGTTTTATTATTCTTGTTAAGAATCAGATCCTGACAAGTGGTATCAGAGCAAAGTTTTCTCAGAAACCTTCATTCATCATGGACAACACAGTTGAATCAAAAAGTACTCTTGTTTCAAAGGTTCCCATGCTCAAACCGAATGAGTTTGACATGTGGAAAATTAGGATCAAGCAGTACATCCTCCTTACAGACTTTTCTATGTGGGACATTGTTGAGAATGGTCCCTCTGCTGAAGGAAAAATTGGACAAGATGGAAGAAGACCACCTCTAAAAACTGATGCTGAGAAGAAAGTGAGACAATTGGATATGAAAGCCTTAAGCACCCTGCTTTTGGCCATCCCTAATGAATATCAACATCAGTTTCACCACTGCACTGATGCTCAGATTTTATGGAATGCTTTAGAGAGGAGATTTGCTGGCACCAAGAGCACTAAGAGGAATCAAAGGGATATTCTCAAGCAGCAATATGAGAATTTTACATCTTCAAAGAATGAGTCTATGACTCAAACTTTTGATAGATTCAATAAATTAATTGGTGAGTTGGCTACTGTTGGAGTTCAGATGGAACAAGATGATGTCAACCGAAAGTTCCTTAGATCTCTTGGAGATGAATGGACCATGTACACTGTCTCATTCAGACAGAATGACATGTTGGAAGAAAAGGAACTGGATGATCTGTACAATGATCTGAGAGTGTTTGAATCTGAAGTGGAAGCAAAGAAGAAGCCTACTGGATATGTTCATAATGCTGCACTCTTATCAGCATCAACTGATTCTACTGCTAACCCTAAATCAGTTAATACTGCCAGTGGAATAAATCAAGAAAAAGGCAATGAATCTGTGTTTGAAGCCTTTCTTTCCAGCCATGGTAACTCTTCTTTAATCAATGATGACTTGGAACAGCTTCATCCTGATGATTTGGAAGAGATGGATATTAAATGGCAGATGGCCATGCTTTCTATGAGGGTGAAGAAATTCATCAAGAGGACTGGGAGGAACAACTTCTCCCAAAGAAGAGAAGATGGAGCAGGCTTTGATAAGTCAAAGGTAGAGTGCAACAAGTGTCACATGAAGGGACACTTTGCCAGGGAATGCAGAAGTGGAATGCCACAAAACAACCACCAACAAGCTCAGACTGGAAGCTTCAACCAGAACAGAAACTCTGCTCAAGCTCTTGTTTCTCAACAAGGAATGGGGTTTGACTGGAGTTATCAAGCAGAAGATGCCATTCAAAATCAAGCTCTCATGGCAGAGGTATCTGATCTCCCAACTGAGGTACTTTCTAATCTCTGTTCTCAAACTTGCATAGACACTGTGAAAAGGTACAGGGATCACAACCAAAGTATGAGTGATGACCTTAAGATATTAGAAAAGGATAGAAAAGACTATGTGAAAATTGTTGAAAGGTTTGAGGAACAAATTAAAGGTTTCCAAGCCAATGAAATTCAACACACATATGATACCAATTACTGGAAATGGGAGAAAAATGATCTAGAAATCCAACTGACAAAGTCTAAAGAGGAGAATGAAAAGTTGAAAGGAGAGATAGCCAAGGTTAAGCTGGATGTGGAAAAGTTTTCATATGCTTCTAAAGCCATGGATTCTATGCTAAAGGTCCAAATCCATGATAAGCTTAAACCAGGAATTGGGTACAATACCACACCACCACCATACAATAACAACTACATCCCTCCTAAATCAGACTTGCTGGAGACTAAGGATAGGAAGGACTTGCATGAGGGAGCCACTAAGGTAGATCCTTTAGATGAAGTAGTTGTTAAGGACAAGACTGAGAAAGAAGCTGGTAAGAGTAAGGATAACACTGTGAGTGGTGAGATTCCCTTAGAAAATAACATTCTTACCAATGAGGGTGGTGGAAGGGATTGGGTCAAATCTGAGGGTGTTGAGAAGACTGAGGGAAAGTCTAAAAAGGTCCATCACAAGCATACTACAGTTGTGAATCTTGTTCCTTGCAAACAGTGTGCAGGTAATAAATATGAGCCCCTAAAACATGATAAAAGGAGGGGAAATCAAAGAAATTGGAATAATCAGTAGGCTCAGAAACAAGGAGTTGATCTGAGTAGAATCATCAGACCAAAACCTTGTTTCATATGTGGCAAATTGAACCATCTTGCCAAGCACTGTTATTTTAATCCTATGAACCAAAGGATAAATTTTCAAAGATCTGTGCAAAAACCCTTTGGTTATAGGAAGAATGAAAGGAACCATGTGGCTAAGAAACCAGTGAAATCTAAGAGCCACATGAAGAAAAAGACCGTAAAAGAGAGTGTCAAGATGTGGGTTCCCAAAAGCACTAAAACTGTTAGTACTGCTACCACAAATAGTGCTGCTGACAAAGATAGTGCTGCCAGAAGCAATACTACTGCTATCAATGTTAGTGCTGCTGAAAGTTTTAGTACTTCTAAAACTAACATTGTTAGTACTTCTTCAAATGTTAATACTGCTAACCTTGTTAGTGCTTCTAACAAAGTTAGTACTGCTAAACCTGTTAGTGCTGCTAACTCTGTTAGTACTTCTAAAATTAGTACTGCTTCTAGTGTTTGTGCTTCTAGACCAATCATCTTGACAAAGTACTCCAGTAAAGAGTTTTCTGAATTTAAAAATCTCATCAAAAAGGAGTGCAAGTACTTTGATGAGAAAGGGAGGCCCAAGACCACTTTGGCTCCCTTTGGCTTGGGTTCCCAGTCAATATTAATTGATTTATCTTATGTGCAGGGCAACCAGCAGCTCAAGGGAAAGAGCATTTGGCATGTTGATAGTGGTTTCTCTAGGCATATGACAGGGAACATGGCTTGCCTCAAGAATTTCAAGAAAATTGATGGAGGGCATGTTGCCTTTGGTAATACTCCAGATGGAGGTAAGATTAGTGGTAAGGGAGATGTAACAAAAGGTAAGATGACCTTTGAAGATGTTTTCTATGTTGAACAGTTAAGATACAACCTGTTAAGTGTATCACAGGTTTGTGACAAAAAGCATAGTATATTATTCTCTGATTTAGAATGCATTATTCTTGCTCCTAGATTCAAGGTAGTTGATGAAAAGATGATACTACTAAGAACTCCTAGAAAGGATAATGTCTATTGTTTGGACATGGAAAATGTTTCAAATGATTCATCCTTAAACTGTCTTGTTTCAAAAGCTTCTTTGGATGAATCATCACTTTGGCACAGAAGGATGTGTCACATGAACTTTAAAACAATGAATAAACTTGTTAAAAACAACCTTGTAAGAGGTCTGCCTTCAAAAGTCTTTTCATGTGATGATCATTGTGTTGCTTGTCTCAAAGGCAAACAACACAAAACTTCTCATAAGTCCAAAGAGTTGAACACAATTTCTTCTTCTCTTAAGTTGTTGCATATGGATCTATTTGGTCCTACAAATGTCATGAGTATAGGTAAGAAATCATACTGCCTAGTTATTGTTGATGATTACTCTAGATTTACTTGGGTATATTTTCTAAGGACTAAGGATGAGACAAGTGGACTGATCAAATCCTTTATTCTAAGAATTGAAAACCAAACAAATCAAAAGGTAAAAGTCATTAGGTCAGATAATGGTACTGAATTTAAAAATCTGGATCTAAACACCTTTTGTGAGGAAAAAGGAATTGAGAGGCAATACAATGCTCCTAGGACTCCACAACAAAATGGTGTTGCTGAGAGAAGGAATAGGACACTGATTGAAGCTGCTAGATCTCTGTTAGCTGATTCAAAACTTCCAATTACTTTCTGGGCTGAAGCAGTTAATACTGCTTGCTATGTCCAAAACAGAGTTCTAGTAGTCAAGCCTAAAAACAAGACACCATATGAGCTTTTAAATAAAAGAAAACCATTTATTGGATTTTTCAAACCTTTTGGGTGTCCTTGTACCATTCTCAATACCAAAACTCACTTAGGAAAGTTTGATAGCAAAGCAGATGATGGTTTTCTTGTTGGTTACTCATCTCAGAGTAAGGCCTTCAGAGTATTTAATTCTTCTTCTAGAATAATTGAGGAAAGTGACAATGTCAAATTCAATGAGAACACACCAAATCCTATTGGTTCAGGTCCTCATGGTTATTTGACATTGATTCACTAACTAACTCTTTGGGTTTCAGTAGTGATGATCATGCAGGATCAGGAAGTAAAGGATCAGGGGATGAACAAGTACAAGATATTATTCCTCAGTCTGTGATCTTTCCTATACCTACAATGTCCCCTGTTGAAATCTGTGAAAGGGAGACTTTTACTGAACCAAGTCAGAGTGAAGAAGAAAGAAGATATGATGAGAATTTAGAGCATGAAGAGTCAGAAGCAGCTGATGAGACTCCCTCAGCTGACTTAAATGATTCCAATTTAGATGTGGGAATGAATGAAGAACCTAGTCTTCAGACAAGAACTCAGAAAAATCATCCTCCTGAGCTGGTAATAGGAGACATCACTTCTCCTATGATGACTAGGAATCAAAGCAGACTTCAAGATTTGCAGGATCAACAACATACAGTACTCTCTTACTTTCTATCCCAGATTGAGCCTAAGAAGGCTTATGAAGCAATGAAAGATTCAAGTTGGATAGAAGCCATGCAAGAAGAGTTGCTACGTTCAAATTGCAAGATGTTTGGGACTTGGTGGACCTTCCTAAAGGTCATAGAGCAATTGGCACCAAGTGGATTTTCAGAAATAAAAAGGATAAGAGAGGAATAGTAATTAGGAACAAAGCAAGGCTAGTGGCACAAGGGTACACTCAGGAAGAAGGCATAGACTATGAGGAAGTTTTTGCTCCAGTTGCAAGGGTAGAGGCAATTAGGCTGTTTCTAGCCTATGCTTCATTTATGAAATTCAAGGTATACCAGATGGATATGAAGAGTGCCTTTCTGTATGGAACAATTGATGAGGAAGTATATGTCTATCAGCCCCCTGGATTTGAGAATCCATCATATCCTGACAGAGTATACAAACTGAAGAAAGCTCTCTATGGTCTACATCAAGCCCCAAGAGCATGGTATGATACTTTGTCTACCTATCTCTTGGAAAATGGGTTTGAAAGAGGAATAATTGACAAAACCCTTTTCATTAGAAGAAGTAAGAAGGACATACTACTTGTTCAGATTTATGTGGATGACATCATCTTTGGATCCACAAAAGATCAGATGTGTAGAGACTTTGAAGAGTTGATGCACAAGAGCTTCAAAATGAGTTCAATGGGTGAACTTAATTTCTTCCTTGGGATTAAAGTGAAACAACAGAAATATGGGATTTTCATAAGTCAATCAAAGTATGTGAAAGACATCCTAGATAAGTATGGTCTATCAGACTCAAAGCCAGGAAGCACACCAATGGAAACACACAAACAGATCACAACTGATCTTGAGGGGGAGGATGTTGATGTCCATCTTTATAGATCAATGATTGGATCCCTCATGTATCTCACAGCCTCAAGACCAGATATCATGTTTCCAGTGTGTGTGTTTGTGCTAGATTCCAAGTCAAGCCAAAGCAGTCACATCTTCAAGCTGTTAAGAGGATTTTCAGATACTTAAGAGGGCAACCTAGATTAGGTCTTTGGTATCCTTGTGAATCTACTTTTGACTTGATTGCATATTCAGACAGTGACTTGGGTGGTGCTAATATGGATAGAAAGTCTACTTCAGGGGGATGTCAACTTTTGGGTGCAAGACTAGTATCTTGGCAGTGTAAGAAGCAAACCACAATGTCCTTATCCACAACAGAAGTTGAGTACATTGCTGCTGCAAGTTGCTGTTCACAGGTTTTATGGATTCAGAATCAAATGCTGGACTATGGGGTAACCTTTCTTCACACTCCAATCTTCATTGACAATAGCAGTGCTATTAGCATTGTTAACAATCCAGTCAAGCACTCCAAAACAAAGCATATTGAAATCAGGTATCACTTTATTAGAGACTGCAATGAAAAGAAGCTTATTCAAGTTGCTAAAGTTCATACTGATAACCAGTTCGCTGATCTATTCACTAAAGCTTTTGATGTGGGTAGATTCACTTTCTTGGTCACAAGTGTGGGCATGATTAACTCTGAATGATCTCATGTTTAAAAAGTGTTTGTATACCTGTTATTTGTTTATTTTGTTTGGTGTTACTAATCATCTGTCTCAGAAAGTTTATTGCCCTGCTCAGACTAACACAAGCTTCAACAATAAGTATAGTTAATGCTGCCAGTGTAGTTTTAATGCTGCCAGTGGAAAGTTACTACTGCAGATTCAATATTACTACTGCTAGTCTGAGTGACTACTTCAGGTATTCGTTAATACTGCTAGTTAGTTAATACTGCTCGTAGTTAATACTGCTAGTCGTTAATACTGCTAGTTAGTTAATACTGCTCGTAGTTAATACTGCTAGTCGTTATTACTGCTAGTTAGTTAATACTGCTCGTAGTTAATACTGCTCATAGTTAATACTGCTAGTTCGTTAATACTGCTAGTTAGTTACCGCTGCTCTCAGTTAATACTGCGAGTGGTTAGTACTGCTTTAATCGAAAATAGGGTTAATACTGCTTCTTTCCTGAATCATATAAATACCCTCTTTGCCCGCCTAAAAGCTCACAACGACTCTTTGAATACTGTTCATCTTCTCTCTCACTCTTTTCTCTCAAGCAACAAGTGTGTTTTAGTCCAGTATCCTCAAGAACGATGGCATCCATGACGTTTATTGATGAACACAATGAGATCGCAATGCTTCAAAAGCCGAAGCAGGCTGATGGATTCCATCAAATAGTCGATTTTCTCAAGACCAGTCATATAGCATATGCTCTTACTGTGTCACCACCAATCTTCATCGAGCACCAGAAGCAATTTTGGGCCAATGCCACCGCGGTTACTGAAAACGGTGTGCAGTTTATCAAGACAAGGGTGTGTGACAAACCCTTGATAGTCACTGAAGAGGTCATTCGCATTGGTCTACGTCTGGACGATGCCTCAGGTATTACCTCTATCCCTAATGAAGAGCTGTTTTCCCATCTCACAAGAATGGGGTATGAAGGCCAACAGGGTGTTTTCAAATTTTACAAAGCTAATTTTTCTCCCCAATGGCGGTTCTTTGTTCATACCCTTATGCACTGTATTTGAAGAAAAACTACTGGATGGAGTCATTTCAGCAGTATCATTGCTTATGCTTTGGTCTGCTTGTCTACTGCCAGAAATTATATTTTCTCAAAAATGATTTTCAATGACCTTGTGTCAAACTTGGGAAATAAAAAGAGTTTCTATATGTACCCAAGATTTGTCCAGGCAGTTATAACCTCTGAATTGACGGATATACCTCAGTTTAATGAGGTATATGTACCTAAAATCCCTAAGGGCAAGGTCTTTTCAAATATGAAAAGATCTGCCAAGGACTCGGAAGGAGTTGACACCCCATTGTTCTCTACAATGATGGTGGTGTCCCACAACCAAGAAGGTATGGCATCAGGGTCAAGGCCCTCACTAGACCATCCCACCGAGAGCCAAACCCAACCTTCAACCACTATATCACTTCCTTAGTCTCTTGTTCATAAGCCAACACCTGTGTTAACCAAAACTTATGCTAAGAGAAAGGTACACAAGGCTCCTTCCCTTGTTGTACCTCCTATAATCCCAGAACCTCAAAGCCCTCTAATGGAGCATTCTCCATTAAAGAATATCTATAGGGAAACCACTGGGGTGTCTCCCAACCCCAAGGAGGTGCTCACTGAGGAGATGTATGAGCATATGGGTGAGAAGGCTGCCACTACTCCTGCTAGCACAGAGGAGGCCAGTGGTAACATCACTAAGACCTTCCCCATGGCAACTTTGGGTGAGCAATCATCCAAAGGTCCCAAGTGCCAAGAAACCAAGGGGGTGGATGGTGCTTCTGCTAGGCAGAAGACCTCCACTACTAAATGTTCCAATGATCCATCAAAAGGGGTTAACACTCCCGGAGAAGGTGAGGATAGATATGACTACCATGAATTGATTTCTGCCATGTCCAAAATGGAAACTGAACTGGATGCTCAAAAGTAGGTTGTCAATGAACTCAAGAAAGTCATCATCAACCAACAAGAAGAGATCAACAGCTTAAAGAAGTTGGTTCAGAAGGTGGTTCAAAAGAAGAAGAAGCAAATGTTTGTGCTCAGAAGAAGGAACCCAGTGGATGATGCTCCCAAAAAGGGGGAGTCAGAAGCTGAGATCAACCTGGAGAGGGAGATACATGGAGTTGAGGGGGAGTTTAATGTACAAACAGAAACAGGGTTTGTGTTTGAAGAAGCAGCAGAAACAGTTAATGCTGCTGAAGTAAGCAAAGCAGCAGAAACAGTTAATGCTGCTGAAATAAATGAAGCAGCAGAAATTGTTAAAGAGGTATTATCTGACCTCATTAGCAGAAATCTGGAAGAATTTGAGATAGCTGATGTTAGGACTGAAAGTCCTGGGTGTTGAAAGTGGAATAAAGAATTTATAAGGGTTTGATTTGTAATTATTTGAAAGTTATTTTATTAAGATGGGCCCAAGCCCATAAGCCCAATTGCTTGTAAAGCCTAAGTATATAAAAAGGCTTATTTGTTTCATAATTAAGGGGGAACAGATTAGAGAGGTTAGAAATTCATTATTCAGTTTACTAGTCATTAGGTTTACATTTCCTAATCAGAAATTCTCTCTGTAAACCTTAACCCTTTGAAGTTATATCAATCATATGACTAGTTGCTGTGGCGTATAATCTGTTCATCATTGTTCATTATTACTTGTGATTGCACTGCACTGGGATCTACAATTGGTATCAGAGCAGATAGGC
Organism: Arctium minus; assembly: GCA_954870635.1. Lineage (NCBI taxonomy): Eukaryota > Viridiplantae > Streptophyta > Magnoliopsida > Asterales > Asteraceae > Arctium > Arctium minus. Next base: position 42,583,904 of record OX941089.1, on the reverse strand, counting down.
AAAAAGGTTTGATCCAGTAAAAAGGTTTGTCTGAAACCCTAAGATCAATTACTTGTATCAATTGCTTTACTTGCATTAATTGATTGTTAGTGGTTACATTCTGTGTTATCTGTTTGATCGATATCTGTTTGCTTAAGTTGTATCTGGTTTTATTCGATCGATTTTTTTGTGGAAAAACAGTAAAAAAAAAAAAAAAAAAATTCGGTCGATTAATTTTCTGGAAATTTTTTGTTCGGTCGATTATTATTGATGCTTATCGGTCTATGTGTATTCGGTCTAATGGTTACTGTTGATTGTTGATCGGTTGAATCGATTCTTGTTTGTTTTTTCTGCGTTTCTTTCGATCGAAGGATCTGGGTTTGGTTTCGGTCGAATCCCAGAAATTCTTCGGGTTCTTCGGTCGAGTCTTCGTGTTCTTCGGTCGTTTTTGGTAATTGTTCTTATCTGTTTATCGTTTTAATTGTCTTTCGACCTGGGCCCTTCGACCGGATACTTGTATCCCCGGTCTTACACCTTTGACCGGATACTTGTATCTCCGGTCTTACACCTTCGACCGGATACTTGTATCCCCGGTCTTACACCTTCGACCGGATACTTGTATATCCGGTCTTACACCTTCGACCGGATACTTGTATCTCCGGTCTTACACCTTCGACCGGATACTTGTATCCCCGGTCTTACACCTTCGACCGGATACTTGTATATCCGGTCTTACACCTTCGACCGGATACTTGTATCTCCGGTCTTACACCTTCGACCGGATACGTGTATCCCCGGTCTTGTCCTTCGACCGGATAAGTGTATCCCCGGTCCTGTCATTCGACCGGATACCTGCTTACTCCGGTCTTACCTTCGACTGGTATCTTGCATATTCTGGTCCTTTGCTTCGACCGGACCCCTGTTTGACCGGGTATTTTTTTATTAAAAAAAAAAAAAAAAAAAAAAGTATAAAAGGTCAAATTTTTTTGTCTCACGATCTTTTTGCAGTGTATTTATTTTCGCCCCCGTACTTCAAGGATTCAGCGTGTCGTTTGTGACCCTAAACTTTCAAGTTTCACATTTTGTCACTTTTGGTCCCTGCACTTTCAAGTTTCATCTCTCTTCAAAGCCGGAGCGAATACATTCTATTCGAAACGATCAAAATGGTGTACCCACCAAGGCTGCAGTCCAAAGGAGAATATGAAAGGTGGAAAACTGATTTTCTGGATTTTGTTGACGAACATGAGGTGGGTCCCTACATCAGATTATCTTTGACTGAAGGAGAAAAGCAATCCCAAATTCCGGCAGAAGCTTCTCCTGTAGAAAAGGAGCAAAGAGAGAGTGGCAATAATTATGCTAGAAATTATATGACAAGTAGTATTTCTTGTGACATTTTTCGTGACACTTTTAATGAAATTTCTAGTCAAATATTTTATAACAAAATGACAGGAAAAGAGTTGTGGGATTGTACTGAATGGTTGGTGTTAGGGCCAAATCTAATTTTAAAAGGGAGAGAATTGGAAGCTGAGAACTCTGAGCTAAAAGGAAAGATTTCTATTTTGGAAGCTAAACCTCAGCAACCAGTCTCTACTGAAAGTTATGAGGAAAAGATCTCTGTTCTGAAAGATGCAAATGCAGAACTTCAAAAGCGTTTATCTGATTTGGAGCAACTGCTTGCTAAACACAAATATGATTTTGAGACTAAAGAGAAATCTTTCGCAAAGAAGTTCTCAGAATTCTCGAGAAAATGTGCTGATGAGAAGAAGGAAGTGGAGCTGAAATGCATAAAACTCTTTCAGCAAGTTTCTGCTTTCGAGAAAGTAATCATTCTTGAAAGAGAAAAGTTTGCAAACGAAAAGAAGACCATTGAATAGAAGAATGTTGGATTCTTCAAGGAAATATCCGGCCAAAGAAATGATGCTGAGCAGGGATTTGAAGAAGAACGAAGCATCTTTGAGACTGAGATTAAAAAGCTGACTGCTAAGATATCTGAACTATCTGAGAAGGCACTAAAAGAGCAGAGATCGAAATCTGAATTCACGAAGAAGATTGACCTGCTTGTTAAAGAAAGAGACAACTTTGCTTCGACAATTAAAGTGCTTGAAAAGTCTGTATCAAGTACAAATCAGAAATCTGTCTCTCCACAAAGGTCAGTTAAATCTTTTGATCGGATTCGTAAAACTAACCTTTTCTATGATAGCAATATAGATGGTTCAGGTACACATCAAAGAAGAAGGAGATACAAAGATGAGGAACTGGTCTGGAAGAAGAAACCAGTTGAAGATGAGCTGAAAGAAAAAGAATCATGTGTACATTCGTCCAATGTCAAAAAGAACAAAGTGCATAAAGGTAAACCTGATCATATCTATTCGAGAGATCAATTACTCAGGTTGTCAGGTAAGAAATACCATTGTTCTTATTGTCATACACATGATCACATTCACAAAACCAGTGATCATTTCTGGTATGGTTCTTATTCTATTTCCCCTACAAGAACTGCAACTAACATTCGAGGACCCAAATACCAGTGGGTACCAAAACCGAAAACTGATTCTGTGTTGCAGGCACCTACTGTCAAGGGGGAGTAGAAGAACAATGGCTTCTAAGTAAATCAGCTTAGAACCCAGACTTCAACGAATTTTGGCTTCTGATCACATGACAGATCAGGACCCGTTCTTCAACGTTCAGACCTGGCTATTTTGCAACTATCCAGGGGAAGCTTAAAAGACCTAAATCATTATATCATGATCTGAGGGGGAGCTTAAAAGTAAGTATCTTCTAACTCTAGATCTCTGATTGTTTGGAAGACGAACAACTTTCCGGCATGAAAAACAGTTTCTGAAATGTTCAAACCACTTCTGATTTTCAAAAGGTTTCATGAATCTAGAAGTGTGATTTTAAATGTTTTTCATTTTTTTTAGATTAATGTTTAACTGACTGTGTGTTTCTAAAGGTCAATACTTGCGTATTATCTTGTCTTTATACTGAAACGTATTTACACGCACAGGTTCAGTACTTCATTTGTACTTGTTATTACCATGTCTCATAACGAACCAATTTTTTCGATGGTAATACCCCCGTTTGAAATTCAATGTTGTTGAGCATCAATCATAAGTTCTAATCTTGTGCTTTCATTGCAAAATTGTTTATATTCGTTCATATAAACAAAATATCCAAATCTTTGTTACCCTAACCAATTTATTTGATCTGATTGTTACATTGTCAGATTCTCAAAACAAATCTCGTGATTTCATTTCATTCATTCGATATTCTTGTTTTGAGAAATCTTCAAAGTTCAAATGCTCAAAATTCATTCATATTTTTAAATGAGCATACATTTTGACAGTGTTATCTTATATGTGCTTAACTGGTCAAGTTAAACTGTTGAGCATACATTCTTTATAGGAATTACATGGGATTTGTGAGTGAGCTTAAACAGAACTTCCATGGATTCACGTAAACCAGTGTTTCCTACCTCGGAAGTTATCCTAGAGTGATTTGAGGGGTGAGGGGTCATAAATCAAAGAGTGGGGGAGATAACTCATCGGGTTGAGTTTTTCTCATTGTGCTGAGCGGAAAAATGAAAAAGAGATTTTGGTTAGAAGTGAGCTTTAATGTTAAAAACAAAGAGGGTGTGAGAACAGAGTTAAAATAATATCAGAACTCTGTACCAACCACTTTCTGAGCCGGGCAGCCAAATATTCTGATTGGTTCACATTTCTTGGTGACCATCATTGAAACAGGCAGTGAGCCCATGCCAAGTCTTGCTATAACCCCACCAGCCACTCGTTTCTTTCTTAACAAAGAAATGTTTCATTCTCTTTGGGGACGCAACATATCTGCTATCTAGTCTTCATTTGGAAGATTTAGATATTGAAAAAGAAGGAAAGTTGCCCCACCTTCGCACCTCTTTCATACACATTGATTCCGTGTAATATCTGTTGCTGTCTCAACAGTTTACACAATTTGAGCCTGATCAAGCTAAGTAGCTTCAATCATTTCTACACTTTCACGAGCACACAAGGAATGAGTTTTCTTGTCATAACATTCATAGAAAATTCCTTTGTGGTTTTTGGATGATTGAATGGAAGCCCTGGGGGAGTGAACATCACAAAAACTCCTTTCCAATGTACATCCGTTGTACAAAGTGGCTCTGTGCTACTTACAGGCATACTAACTGTTTCATCTGTTGAATCAGGGTTACATTGTCCATTATGTCTGAATTTGAAAAGATTCGGATATATACATTTCATGAATTGACGGATACTCAGATCAAAGGACGAAGAATATCATATTATCATAAAGGGGAGATCAAAGAATGCGTTGAAATTGAAGAAGTTTTGATGATCATGATGCTCACAATCATCAAAAAAGGGGGAGAAGTTTTCAAAGTTCAATTTCAAAGTTTTGAAGAAAGAAAGTTTGTTTTTCTGAAGACGGTCTAAAGATCAAAAGGATGAAGATATGAGTTTAATGTTAAATTTGTTTGTCTGAAGACAGAGAAGTTTTCAAAGATTATATTGATTATTTCCCGTATCATGTGGTGTCTGCTACAAGTTTGTTTATCATTCCTCCTATGCGCTGATTGAAACAAGTTCTTGAGAAGAAAACAAATCTATTCAACTTGCGGTTCAAAGACAGATTCTTTGTTTTAAACTGAAGAAGCACCGTGGAATGTCAAGTAACTCTCACATTATCTTTCTTGTGTGCTAATTCGATGTGATTGAGGCTGCTTGATAGTGCGTTTAGTCGAGGCTACTGTACATTGAATCTGGTTACAAAGTTGATACTATGAAGATCAAGAGCTTTATTCAAGGGGGAGTGTGGAAAGTCATGAAGTCAAGCAACACCAAAGTTCTTCAAAGATTCAAGAGGGAAAGAAGATCAAGGCCTAAAGTTTTCAAGTTGTTAAATGCTTTATTCAACTTTAGGGGGAGATTGTTAGGACTGAAAGTCCTGGGTGTTGAAAGTGGAATAAAGAATTTATAAGGGTTTGATTTGTAATTATTTGAAAGTTATTTTATTAAGATGGGCCCAAGCCCATAAGCCCAATTGCTTGTAAAGCCTAAGTATATAAAGTCTTATTTGTTTCATAATTAAGGGGGAACAGATTAGAGAGGTTAGAAATTCATTATTCAGTTTACTAGTCATTAGGTTTACATTTCCTAATCAGAAATTCTCTCTGTAAACCTTAACCCTTTGAAGTTATATCAATCATATGACTAGTTGCTGTGGCCTATAATCTGTTCATCATTGTTCATTATTACTTGTGATTGCACTGCACTGGGATCTACAGCTGAAGATCTAATCAAGGCTAAACATGATACTCCCAAGGTCACTTCAAAGGCCAAAGGAGTTGTCATCAAAGAAAAGGGTGAGGTTATCAAGAAAGCAAGTGTTGAGAAGGCAGTAAGCAAGGATAAAGGCAAAGCCAAGATAGTGGAATCTGACCAACCACTTAAAAAGCAAAAGTTGATTGAGTCAGATGAAGCTTTGGCTAAGAAGATTCAAGCAGAACTTGAGCAAGCAGAATCCGTTCAAGTGGAGAAAGATAGAGAAATGAGAAGAGCTCTAGCTGCAGAGCTTAATGAAGTATATCAACAGAGCTTGGCAACAAAGATAGCACAGAAGAAAGTTGCAACTCTAAAGAAGCCTGTGATGATCAAAATGGTTGCTAAGAAGAGGCAACCTTCAAAGACCTACCTTGGCACTCAAGAGAGAAAGAAAATGATCACTTTCCTCAAAGGTGCTGTGGGAGTCAAAAAGGAGATGTTCTCAAAGATGTCATTTGAACAGATCAAAGGGTTGTATGATGCAGAGATGACCAAGCTTCAAGGGAATGACAAAGCCAGAGTTGAAATGGAAAAGAGGATGAAAGAGAGTAATGACTTTCTAATAGAAAAACCTTTTCCTGATGATCAAGAAACTCCAAAGAAGGAAGCTACTCTAGGTAAAAGTTTGAAGACTCTAAAAAGAACTAAAATGATGGCAAGAAGAAAACTTGTTAAGAAACCTAGAGTGGATGAGGAAGTAGCTGAACAAAAGGTAGCTGAAGAAGAAGGGGCACCTAAGTCTGAAGAAAAGAAAGATCAATCTCAGGAAGAACCATCAAATACTTATGATGTAAATATGTACATGGTGGTGATGGAGAAAGTGCCTGAGCCTATAACTGCTGAACTAGTTGGTGTCAAGCCTCCTGAGATTATTCACTGGGATACCATGGAAGTAGATGGTAAGGAATATATCAGGCTGAAAAGGAAGGATGAAAAGTTTGAAGTGTATCCTACTTGGGCCAAGATAGTAAGAGTATGCTCCAGATCTGACTTAGAGGAAATGTTTGAAGTGGGGATGAAACTATATGCTGACAAGCTGAAAGCTCCAGGGATACCAGTTACAAAACTTGTGATGGAATATCTGTGTATGTTATTCAAGCCATAGGAAGTTCAGCATGTCATCAGAAATGTGTTCAAAACCATCAACAACTGGACTCTGTATGAAAGAAGTGGAGTATATGCACTGGCTGTGGATACAAGTCATTTTGAATACTTATTGGTGGATAGAGTTTACAACCATACCAGATTAAAGCTGCATGCTATGTTGAATAAGAAGCTTGGTTGTGCACCAAATTCTGAAATGGCAAGGTACTTGATCCAGAGAATTATCAATCAAAGTTTGGGGCTGAATCCTGATATAAGTGTATGAAAATGGAGTTTTGGGAGCATCTGAAGAACTTGACTTCTCTTCTCTAAAAGTCAAGTTAGGGGGAGATTGTTGGGAACTGAAGATGCGTCTAAGTGATTAATACTGCCAGGCTTTCATGATTACTACTGCTGAGCCAGATTAATACTGCTTCAAGAAATTAATACTGCTGAGCATAGTTAGTGCTGCTGGTGAATATTAGTACTGCTCAGAGTGTTAATGCTGCTGTGACTTAATACTGCTTATTTGATGGTCAAGAGATGCGCAGATCAAGGCTTGAAGATAATCATGGAAGGTTGAAGATAATTATGGAAGAATATACTGAAGATCTTTTAAGTTTTGTAATTATCTTTTATTTTCAGTATATGTATAGATGTATTCAGAATAGTTTAGATACGAGATTTCTAAGTTTTGTTTAAGAGAGAGAATTAACCTCAAGGTTTACAATCCTAATTCTAGAGAAGTAGAATTCGTCTTGGTGAGACTGTTCATCAAGATTGAGGTTTTGTTTGCAAGCTTGCAACTTTAATCATTCAATAAAGTTTACAAGTTGTGATTCATATTTTACCGTTACATTGATAGTTTGAATATTAAAGTGTTTTTCCGCAACTTCTTTAATATTGTTTCTGAGTTTTATTATTCTTGTTAAGAATCAGATCCTGACATTTCTATATAAATTCCTTCATGTTTACTTTCTCATAATCTATTGTGCATGGTACTGCTAACTATGTGTGTTTAAGTGTTTCAGATTGCTCTGCTGAATTGGAAACTCGGTACTTCTAGGTAAGTTAATACTGCTCTCACTATTAATCCTGGTGCCAGTTCAAATATGGTTAAGTATGGTTACTACTGCTTGGTGGTTTATACTGCTAATGCAAAGTTACTACTGCTTATCTTATTTCTACTGGCAGACAGTGTTACTACTGCTAGTCTGTGTTAATACTGCTAGTCTGTGTTAATGCTGCTAGTATGTGTTACTACTGCTAGTCTGTGTTAATACTGCTAGTCTGTGTTAATGCTACTAGTATGTGTTACTACTGCTAATATGGGTTAGTACTGCGGGCTTGTTAATGCTTCTAGGGTACTTAGTACTGCTTCTAACTGAAACCCTCCACCTATAAATACCCTCTTTGACCGCCAAAATCCAAACGGCTCTTTGAATTTCCTACGAGTGTTCATCTTCTCTCTCTCTTTCTCTCGAATTCTTACTTACAAGTGCGTAACCCTAGTTTCGATCAAGAAGATGGCAGGACTGGTGTTTGTAGATGATCACAATGAGTTGGCAATGCTACAGAAACCCAAGCAAACAGACAGTTTTCATCAAATTGTGGATTTCCTAAAATCCTCACACGTCGCTTACGCATTAACTGTCAATCCCACAATCTATGTGGAGCACATGCGTCAGTTCTGGGCCAATGCCTCCATTCACACTGAAGATGGCAATCAGGTCATCAAATCAAAGGTTTGTGATAAACCTCTAACCATCACAGAAGGCTGTATTCGCATTCATCTACGACTAGATGATGCCTCAGGTATTACCTCTCTGTCCAAGGAAGATCTCTTCCAATCAATTAGTCGTATGGGGTATGAAGGTCCCACTGAGGTTTACAAGTTCTTCAAGAGCAAATTTTCACCTCAGTGGAGATTCTTTGTTCATACCCTTCAGCATTGTATTTCTAGAAAAACAACTGGATGGAGTGAGTTCAGCAGTGCCTTAGCTTATGCTCTAGTCTGCTTAGCTACCTCTAGAAAGTTTAATTTCTCTCAAATGATTTTCAATGATTTAATGTCAAACCTGGATACCAAAACCAAAAGCTTTTATATGTATCCTAGGTTTGTACAAGAGATTCTACTAAAGGAATTGACGGATCTACCCTCTTTTCAAGAGGTGTATGTACCAAAACCTCCCAAAGGGAAGGTATTCTCAAACATGAAAAGACCAAGTAAGGACTTTTCTGGACAAGAGACACCATTATTCTCTACAATGATGGTTATGTCTCATTCCCATGGTGAGGCATCAGTGTCAAAGCCCACATCTGACCACCCAAATGATGACCTACCCAAACCATTCATTTCAATTGATACTCCTCAGATCCCTATTGTCAAGCCAACATCCCCAATCACCAAAACATATCAAAGGAAAAAGGTATAGAAGGTTCCTTCCCTTCTTGTATCTACACCCCAAAGCCTACAAGCCCTCTAATGGAGCATTCTCCATTAGAGAGTATCCAAAGGGAAACCACAGGGGTGTCTCCCAACCCCAAGAAGGTGCTCTATAAGGAGAAGGATGAGCATGTGGGCAGCAAGGCTCACACTACTGTGTCTGCACAAGGTGTAGGACAGGACAGTGTGAACATATCTAAGACCTTCCCCACGGCAACTTTAGATGAGCAATCATCTAAAGGTCCCAGGTGCCAAGAAACAACGGGGGTAGAAGGTGCTTCTGCTAGGCAGAAGGCCTCTACTAAAAGATCCGAGGATCCTTCAGGGGTGGTAAAAACACCTAAAGGAGGTGAGGACAGATATACTTATGATGAATTGATGGATACTCTTGGTACAATTAGTCTGGAAGTTCACAATCAAGATCTGGAAATAAAAGAGATGAAGCAGGTGATTATCTCTCAACAAGAACAAATAGTCAAATTGAAGAAGATGGTACTTAAATTGGTGCACAAAAAGAAGAAAACCAAATTTGTTTTGAAGAAGAGGAGCATTGATCATGATGCTTCCAAAAGGGGGAGACTCAAGAGGATGAAAGTGAAAAGAAAAGCTCTGTTGGCATGGAATCTCATTTTGAGGGGGAGTTGAATAGTGAAGCAGTAAAGAAACAAGCAGCATAAACATCAAAAGCAGTAGAAACTTACAAAGAAGTAGAAACTACATCATCAGCAGAAACTTTTGTGAAAGCAGCAGAAATAGGTAAAGCAGCAGAAACAGAATTATCCAGGGAAGAGATTGAAATTGCTGAAACATTGGTGAAGGCAAAGCTTGACACTCCCAAGGCCACTCTAAAGGCCAAGGGAGTGGTAATCAAAGAAGTTGAAACAGAAAAGAAAAGAAAAGAATTCAGTATAGCTGAGACCAAAAAGAAAGGGAAGGAGAAGATGATTGAGTCTGAGAAGCCATCAAAGAAGCAGACTCAAATAGAACTTGATGAAGAAATGGCCAAAAAGTTGCAAGAAGAGTTGGAAAAGGAGGAAGAGATTCAATCTACAAAAGACAGAGAGATTGCTTTAGATTTGTCTACTAAGCTTAATGAAGAATATCAAAGGAGGTTGAAGACTGCTGCTGCTGCTAAGAAAGTGACATTGAGAGCAACTAAACAAAGCCAAAGAAAGCCTTCAAAGACCTTCCTGTCCAATCAAGAAAGAAGGAAAATGATAAACTTTCTGAAAGGAGCTATTGGAGTTCTTGAAGGAATGTTTACCAGCATGTCATTTGGAAGGATAGAAGAGATATACAAGAAGGAGATGGCCAAGCTGAAAGGGGATTTCACTCAAAGGGTTGAGGTTGAAAGAAAAATGAAAGAAAGGCATGATTTGAATATTCAACAACCATTTCCTAACAGTGAAGAAGGCACTCCTACCAAAGACATGGAAAAAGTGAAGGAAGAAGAGACCTTAGCTCAGAAAATTGGAGCTATAAAAAGAAAGAAATCTATTGCTACCAAGAAACAGGCTAAGAGGCCAAGAATTGAAGAAGTTGAAAAGGAGAATGAAAATGAAAGAGCAGAAGCAGAATCAGCAGAACATGTGCTAGAGCAGAATCAAGATCCTTCAAGTCAACCAAGACAATCTGATGTGCAATTTAATTTGTACATGACAGTATCTGATAAAGAACCTCTAAAGGTTGATCCTATTTCAGTGAATGCTCCTGAAATCATTCATTGGGATATTTTGGTAGACCAAGGCAAAGAATACTTCAGGATCAAGAGAATGGGTGATCATTATGAAGTGTATGCTACATGGAGTAAAATTATCAGAAGTTGTTCCAGGCCTGATTTGGAAGAAATGCACAAAGTTGGGATGAGCTTATATAGCAAAGTGTTGGAAGAAGCTGGGATGAGTCTAACAAAGATGGCCATGGAGTACTTGTGCATGATGTTTGAGACTGAAAGAGTGCAGAATGTTATCAAAGACTTGCATCTTGAGAATGGATTCAAAAGAATAGATAATTGGATGCTGTTTGAAAATTATGGAGTCTTTGCGCTAACTATTGATAAAAGCTATCATGAATACTACTTGGTGGACAAGGTGTATGACCATAGTAGAGCAAAGCTACAAGGAATGTTGAGAGCAAAGCTGGTATGTCCTAAAGACTCAGAAATGGCCAGAATAGTGATCAAAAGAACAATTAATCAAAGTCTGGGACTGGATCCAAATCTTGGGAATTAAGCTGGAGTTTTGAAAGCATCATGAAGACCCTGTGCTGAAGAACTTAACTTCTCACTATGAAAAGTTAAGTTAGGGGGAGATTGTTAGGTCTGAAATGTGCTAAGGATGGATACTACTGCTGGGCTTAAAGATTAATACTGATGAAGATATTAATACTGCTACTTGAAGAATACTACTGCTAGTAGAATTACTACTGCTTGAAAGGTTAGTACTGCTAGAAGAATAGTTAGTACTGTTTGGAGAGTTAGTACTGCTAGTAGTTAGTACTGCTTAAAGAATAATACTGCTAGCATGATTAATACTGCAAGCATGGTTAGTACTGCTCAGGAGATTAATGCTGCTAGAAGATTAATGCTGCTTCTGATGATTCTGAAGATAATGTTGATAAAGATTGATTGATACGAAAGACTAGGAGTTGAAGATAATGATGAAGATAATTATGGAATGGATGCTAAAGATCAATATTTCTTTTGTAATTATCTTGTAATCAGTTCTGTATATATAGTCTAGAAGTATTTAATAGTTTTTGATAGTTTTATACTTTTAAAAAGAGAGAATTAACCTCAAGGTTCTTGGTAGTCCTTTCAATGGAGAAGTATTGAACGTCTGTTGAGCTTGTTCAACAGATTGAGGTTTTTTTTGTAATCATTAAGTTAAATCAATATAACTTGTGATTTGAATTTATACACTGTTTGATTGATTTACTGTTAAAGTGTTTTTCCGCGACTTCTTTAACATAGTTTCTGAGTGTTTAGTTTAAATTCTTGTTTAGAATTTCGATCCTGACACCTGCGAAACAGATTTAACAGGCTTTGGTACCCACTGGTATTTGGGTCTTGGTATGTTAGATTTAGGAATCCACTTCTCATTAGATTTATATCTTTTAAAATCCAAAATCTGAGAAGTAATTCTGTAAGATCCGTACCAGTTATGAGCAGATTCTTGTTGGACGAAATCATTCTCTCCACAGTAAGAACAACAAATTTTCCTTTGAGCAATCCTGATAAAAGGATTAGTCGAGTAATATATATCAGAATTATCAAAAGATTTACCTTTATGCGTACTATTCTTTTTGGCATTGGTTGTGGATTTGAATGATCTGTCATTCTTATTCTCTTCATCAAGAGTCTTCACTCGCCAGACCATCTGATTTTTCTTCGATTGCTTTCCAAGAGATTTAACATAGAAGCTCGTTGGTCCATCAACAGATTTGTCATAAAATAGATTTGATGGTCGAATCTGACTTGATTTGACAATTTTAGGTTTGACACTGTTCTTTTTGAAAACATTTTGATCATGAATAGAACTTGAAGCTATTTTGAAAGAACATACTGATTCTGTTGAGTTATCAACAGGTGATTGGCTAATCACATCAGCTGTTACTTTATCAGACAATTCAATGTTTGCAGCTTCCAAGTCATTTATCTTTTTAGTCAAAATGTTTCTTTCATCTGAAAGTGTGTCAAACTTTTGTTTCAAATCAGATCTGGCCTTCTGTTCTTTTTGATAATCTGATGATAGAGCAATTATTTTGGATTGGAGCTTTGATATCTCAGATTCAAAATGTGAACGTTCAAGCTCAAAATCTTTTTCCAAGTTCTTGTTCTTTTCAGAAATATCTTTGAAAATCCCAGTATTTCTCTTTTCAGCATTTCTCTTTTCAAGCTCATAAGACTGCTTCTTTTCTTTGAAAATCTGTCTTTCTTTTTCAAGCAAGTCTTGTAGAATAGAGATCTGTTTGGGAAATTCAGAATTTTTTATCTTCAAGAACTTTTCTTTCTTTGCCAAAAGTGTCTCTTTCAGTAATTATTATCTTTTCAAATTCCGACACTTGTTTGGAAAGTTTAATACATCTCAGCTCCAAATCCTTTTTCTCTTGAAGAGTTTTCTTAGAAAATTCAGATGACTGTTGAGTAGAAGATGTCTTCGCATTTGATCTTTCTTTTTCTGCTTGGAGGCTTGTTTTCAGTTCTTCATTCTTCTTCTCTAGAGAAGATATCTGTTCTTCAAAAGCCCTAAACTTGAATTGAAGCTTGACTGATTCATCTTGCAATTCTGATGATTTCTGTTCAGTCATCTTCAGTTGGCTTTGAAGATACACAATCTTTTTCTCTTTGAGTTTGATTTCTTTTTCACATGTTTGAACAATGTTTTCTATTAAAGAAATCATTTTCTCTTTTTCTCTGATCTCTTTCTCTTTCTCTCTGATAATACTTGCAAAATCAGATTTATCCATATTAGTACACTTTTTACAGTCAGGAGTTTTATCAGAATTAGACAAATTTAATTTCAACTCCTGAATCTGCTTAAGAAGCTTTGAATTCTGATTTTTCAGTTTGTCTCTTTCTGCTTCTAGAACAGGTATCTCAGTCATGTATAATACTGCCATGTCTCTGGATGACAGTATTGTATTTCCTCTCTCATCTGTCTTTGGCATCTTGAAAGATATATGAGTTTGATATGAAATGATCGTTCCCAAACAAATCAGAAATGTTGACTAAAAAGTCAAACTTGGATCACAAAAAAAAAATTAATTTCTGAAAAAAAATTCTATCTCTGGAACTCGCAGATCACTAAAACTCGCTAAGCACTATTCACTAAGAAACGCGCTATGTTAGAGCATAAATATGTTGGATACAAGATCAAGAAGACTGAAGGTCAAAGTTCAAGAAAGTCAAAGCTGAAAGAAAGTCAACTCTCATCAAAGTCAAAGTCTTTTGTAATAAAAGTCAACATATTGTATTTGTTTGTTTCCTTGTTGTAATTAGTTGTAGGTATAAATACCTTGTATTTCTGTTTTTAGTTGTAAGTTGTCTGATTGAGAATCTGAGAGAGAGATAATTCGTTAGAGAGAGATATGTAGAGAGAGAGAGAGAGTTCTAGAGAGAGAAAGTGTAATCTTGTGGTTTATTGAATCGAATCAAACAGGTAATTGTGATATGTTGTTTGTTTGATTGTTTGTGTGTGATTAGAAACTAGATTTTGGGACTATCAATTGGTATCAGAGCATATCCAAATCGAAATCAAATCAAGAAATCAAGAAAAGTTTGTTGTTACTGTTCATCGTCACTGTTCATCGAAGTTCAAATTGAATTTCGAGTTTTAGTGCAAATTAGGTGTTGAAATCGATCAGAGTTTGTTCATATAGTATAATCGATCATGTTTGTATGATTTGATTTGTCAATTGCCCTGTAATAGATTTGTAATTTTGGATTCTGTTGAAGTTTTTGTTCACGAGTTCATATACACTGTATCATCGATCAATTTGTATTTTGAGTGTTTGTAATAGAAATTTAGTACTCGTTTTGTGTTCTAGATGATCATGTGATCGATCTCTCAAAGTTTCGTGCTGAAATTCGAAGTTTAGATTGATTATTGGTGAAACAGATGAAGAACACGCAAGGAAACTGAAGAACGTGCAAGATCTACAAAACGCGCAAGTTCCTAGTTAGAACGCGCAAGCTGAAGAACATCAGTATTGGTCAAAACGCGCAAGGCATTGTTAGCGAGTTCTAGAAACTCGCTGATCGAAGTCTGCGAGTTTGGAAAAGTTGGAAAATTTTCTAAGGACCAGAACGCGCACATAGTGATTAGCGAGTTCTACAAATGCGCTAATCGAAGGGTGCGAGTTTGAGCCGGAATAGTGATCTGCGAGTTTGTTCGATCTGCGAGTTTGGTCAAAACGCGCTAGTAGCGACTAGCGAGTTTTTCAAACACGCACGCCTTTATCTGCGAGTTCACCAGTGAATAGTCTCTTGCGAGTTTCATTGACTAGCGAGTTTCTCAGAACACGCAAGTCTTTGCGTGCGAGTTTCACTAACGCGCAAGCTTAAGCCTGCGAGTTTCTCAGTAAACATTTGTTTGCGAGTTTCAGCGTCTGCGGAGGGGGACAAAATTCTGATTGTGATCAAAATTTCTGAATTTTATTTTCAGTGCCATTTCTATATTCTTGTGGTTTCATATTTGGACTAACGATCAGTTCTAGTTTCTTATTACATATTTTTTCAAACAGGTTTAATCAAGATGACTTCTAAAGATGCACTTTCCATTGGCACTGATGTCATGCCTCCTGTACTGTTTAAAGGAGAGTATGAACAATGGAAGGACAGATTCCTTGATTTCGTAGACCGGCACACAAATGGAAAGAATATTCTTTTGTCAATTACAGAAGGTCCTATGGCACCAATCATAGTTCAAGTACCTGCTGATGATGATTCATCTGATAGTGGACATGGTGATGAAGAAAGAGAACAAAAGACAAAACCAGTTAAAGTGGATTTATCTCAGTACTCTGAAGAACAGAAAAGTCGATATAAAGAAGACAAACAAGCAAGATCTCTTCTACTTCAAAGCATTCCTAATGAGATTTACATCAAGATTGATAGCTACAAGGATGATGCTAAGAATATGTGGGATCAATTGCAAAAGATGATGATGGGATCCAAGGTCGGGAATCAGATGAAAGTGGCTAACTGTATCAATAGCTACGAGGAATTCAAAGCCAAAGAGAATGAGGGTTTGGAAGATACTTATGAATGGTTTACTTTGCTTCTAAATGAACTGAAGAAGAACAAAGTGACAAAGAAGCAGCTGGAAAACAATGTCAAATTCCTGAGTATCTTACGACCTGAATGGAAGAAACATACACGTAGGATGAAGCAGATGAAAGATTTGAATGACATACCTCTTCACGAAGTCTATGAGACTTTACGACAAAATGAAGAAGAGGTTGAGGAGAAAAGAGCTGAAAAGAAGAAGGCTGAAAAGGTTCCTGATCCGATTGCTTTGGTTGTTGGAGAGAAGAAGAAAGAAAAGAAAGAAAAGGCAGAGAAGAAGAAAAGGAAGAAAGTGCTTACGAGTTCTGAGTCAGAATCTGAATCAGATGGTGATAATGGAGAAAGTCTGAAACAAGCCATGATGTTACTAACCCGTGCCTTTCAAAAGAAATTCTACAAGAAGCCGGGATCAAATTCTCAAAGGTATTCTTCATCAAGTTCAAAGAATCATGAGCACCGAGAGAGGGTGGAAGGAAAGAGATATGAAGAAAACAGATATGTTGAGAAGAAACCTGATGAAAGGAAGAAGTTTGTGAATGATTACACTGTTGCCGAAAAGCCAGCAAGTGATCCAGTCAAATGCTACAACTGTGGCAAGATTGGACATTTTGCAAAAGATTGTAGAAAGCCAAAAGTTTGTAATTCTCAGTACTATCAGAACAAACTGCTACTGGCTAAACAGCAAGAAGCGGGTATAGCTGTAATGGCTGAGGACGAATTTTGGCTGGATCATTCAGAAGGTGAAGAGGAAGAGAAGGAAGAAACTACTCATCTCTGTCTTATGGGAAAAGAGGTCAAGTATGATGAATCAGATGACGAGACAGCTGATGAGGTATCAAACTTAATTCAAAAAGATTTCATTACCAAAATGGAAGCTATGATGGTTGAGCTTCAAGACTTACAAAATAAATTGAAAAAGGAAAAAGAAAGAGTTGCTAAAAGAAACAATAAGATATTAGAAATCAATAAGTCGGTTATTGGGAACAAAGATCTGATTGATTCTTTACGCAAGTCTGCTTCTGATTCTAAACTTCAAGTAGATTGTTTTGAAAATAAGACTTCTGATTTTGAAGTTAAAATTTCTAAGTATGAGTTTGAGAAAAGAGAATCTGCACTAACTGTTCATAAATTGCAGGTTGAGAACAAGCTTTTGAATAAGAAGGTAAATGGTCTGGAAGCCAAACTTTATGCAAGAGGAAAAACAGATCAAACCATTTTTCTTAATGCACCTAACGAAGAGGCTGATGTTAAGGAAAAATGGGGTCTTGGTTTTCAAAATCCTCAATACTTAAAGAAAGCCATCAGAAAACAACCGACACTTTATAATTTTGATTTTCTTTCTTGTGCTGGTAAACATACTCATTTAAAACCCAAATTTGTTACCAAATTACCAGAAGAAATTGAGGCCAAAGAAACTGAAAATAGAAAGAATATAAATAAAATGCAACTACCATTTAACTATGCAAAGTTAAATGATAGTTATCTTTCTGAGACATCAAAAGTTCTTTCAAACGATTATTTTGCTAGTTATTCTGTTTCTGAGATGAAGGCAAAACCTGCAATTGCAAAGGTTTATCTTCCTCCACTCATTCTTGAAAGCAAAATAATTGAGCTTGAAAATGTTTTATCTGATGAAAAACTTTTGGTAGATATTGAACAAAGTGTGTTTTCTACAGTTTTAAAGAACAATGTTTTTCAAACTAAATCTACAAAGTGTTCTAAAGTTTCTAAGGCACATCAAACTTCATCTGATAATTTTGATGACTTATTTGAGTCTGCAAATGATTTTCTTAATTCTGATGATGGGTGCATAGACGAAATTGATATGTTTGACTTCAATGCTACACTTCCTGATCATTCTACTTGTCTTATAAATGAAAAAGTGTTACTAAGTGGTGTTAATATTGATGAATCATCAACTAATGTTGGTGAATCAGTTTCTGTAACTGCTGATTACTATGCTCAAGGTAAGAAACATAAGAAACAACGATTACAGAAACAAAAATACACTGGTACACAAAAGAAAACTCAGTCTCAGAAATCTGCTTTTCCTAATAAATCTAAATCTTTTGTTTCAGATATAAGAAAGAAAAGGTCGAAAGCTCGAACTGAATGGTGACTAAAAAGGAAGGATGATGAGAAAGCTGGATCAGTTTCTGATAATTCTTGTACTAGATCTATTAGTAGTGATTCAGATGTAGTTGGTCAATATGCTTCTCATCAACAAAACCTTGTAACTTCTTACAAGCGTTATTCAATAAAGCAGTTGATTCAATTATCTCCTATTACTACTACTACATCTCATTATAATTATCGGAGAACTGATTTTGCTTATTCTCATAATTCTTCTGATTGGTATGGATCTTATCATGTTTATTCTTCAAGATCAAATATTTTTAAAGGATTTCAAAAGGACAGAGGGTCCATTTTCAAATGGATACCAAAATCTTGTGCTACTCTGTTAGGACCCGTTTTTAAATGGGTACCTAAAGTTATTGCTTCCTGATTTCTCTTGCAGACCCGGCATATGTGGTACTTGGACAGTGGATGTTCCAAGCATATGACTGGGCAAAAAGCTTTATTGTTTAATTATACAGAGAAATTCAGTGGAAATGTCAGATTTGGAAACGATCAACTTTCACCAATCTTAGGATATGGTGACATCATTCAAGACAACATAACGATCAGTAAGGTGAGTTATGTCGAAGGCTTAGGGCACAACCTGTTTAGCATTGGTCAATTCTGCGATAAAGGGTTTGAGGTCAATTTCAAATCTAAGAGTTGCTCAGTTCGTACTGAAGACGCACAAAACTCTTTGGTGGACATCGCAAGACAAACCTCTATACCATCAATCTGTCCAAAGTTCAGATTGACAATCAAGTTTGCTTAATGACAAAAGCTTCAATGCAACAAAGTTGGCTCTGGCACAGACGTTTATCACACCTGAACTTTCGTTATATCAACAAGCTGGTTAGAGGGAAATTGGTAAAAGGACTTCCTGAGCTGAAATACGAGAAAGAACACTTATGTGCTGCATGTGAGAAGGGTAAGATGAAAAAAGCTCCGCATAATCCGAAGCCTGAACCAAGCACTAGTTCTCCGTTAGAAATGTTACATATGGATTTGTGTGGTCCAATGAGAACTCAGAGTTTGGGTGGAAAGAAATACGTGTTGGTTATTGTGGACGATTACTCAAGATACACGTGGGTCAAATTTCTTCGATCAAAAGATGAGACGCCAGAAGTTCTCATTAATTTCTTAAAGACGACCCAGGTGAAAATGCAGCGACAAGTCAAGTTTCTTCGAAGTGACAACGACACAGAGTTCAAAAACAAGATAGTTGAAGAATATCTCGAATCGGTCGGGATATCACATCAGTACTCTGCTGCTCGTACGCCTGAACAAAATGGAGTAGTCGAAAGGTGAAATCGGACGCTAGTCAAGGCTGCTCGTACTATGCTTAGCCAATCTGATCTACCTCTATTCTTGTGGGCAGAAGCTGTGTCGACTGCATGTCATACTCAGAATCGGTCCACGATACACCGTCGTTTTCAAAAGACTCCATATGAGCTGATCAACAATAGAACACCAACAATAAAGTATTTTCACATATTTGGGTGTAAATGTTTTGTGCTTAATGACAGGGAGAGTCTGAATAAATTCAGTGCTAAGGCGGATGAGGGTATCTTCATTGGTTATTCTTCAACATCAGCAGCATATCGTGTTTTGTTAGGACATAAAATGTCCAAGTGTGGAAAGTTTTGTAAAGGGTCTACTATTTATATTTGTATTGGGCTTTATTATTGTAATTGGGCTTTATTGTAAATGGGCTTGGGCTTTAGGTTAGGACAAGTGAGAGAGGGGAGATATAAATAGTTATATCTTTAGGGTTTTAGAGAATCAAGTCATTCATAACACAATGTAGCCGTTTTGAGAGATCGTGTCTTCTAGAGAGAGAAACTCTTTCTCTCTCTAGGTTTGTGTTCTTAGTTTTACCTGAATGGATGAATAAAAGGTATCTCTCCCAATCTTATCTTGTTCTTATTAATTGAATCATGAATTGTTGTTGAATCTGGGATCTACAGTTGGTATCAGAGCAAAGAGACTAAAGGTTTGATCCAAAAAAAGGTTTGTCTAAAACCCTATATTCAATAATCTGTGTTAATTGCTTTTATCTGTTTTAAGTGATTATCTGCTTCTGTTGATCGATTAGATTTTTGTCAATCTGGGTTGATTTGTTTTATCGGTCCTATTGAAATTCGTTCTGTGTTGGGTTTAAGGTTACTGTGAAAAAGGTTATCGATCGATTTTTTTTTCAACTCAGATCCGGTCTTATGTGTTTACTGCATATCTGTGGATTTAAGTTTTATCGGTCGATTGGTTGTGTTGAAATCTAATTATCGGTCGATTGGTTGTGTTGAAATCTGATTATCGGCGCTGTTTACTGCTATTCGACCTGATTATTTGTTGATTAATCGATTTAATTTTCTGGGTTTGATCTCGATCGAATTCCAGATTCATCGTGTTCTTCGGTCGACTTATCTGTTCGTTTTTATCGGTCTTTATCTGATTTTATCGGGCTTATCTGTTTATCGGTTTTGTGATTTTATCGGTCATTGTGTTCGATCGGTACCCTGCTTTACCGGTCCTTCTGTTTGACCGATATAAGAATTGTCCTTTGACCGGTACATTGTGTTTATCGGTCATTTGGATTCGACCGATAGTCTGTCTATACCGGTCCTTTGCTTGACCGGTACGTTGATAATATCCGTCTTTTGCTCGACCGGTACATTGTTTATACCGGTCCTTTGGTTCGACCGGTACGTTGTCAATACCGGTCCTTTGCTCGACCAGTACGTTGTCAATACCGGTCCTTTGCTCGACCGGTACGTTGTCTATATCGGTCTTTTGCTTGACCGATACTTAGTTCGACCGGAATATTGGTTTGACCGATACCTCCCTTTGACCGATACGTTGGTTTATCGGTCCTCTTGTTCGATCGGTACGTTGTCTATACCGGTCCTTTTGGTTCGACCGGTACTTTGTCTATACCGGTCCTTTGCTTGACCGGTATCCTGCTCGACCGGGTTTATTTAAAAAAAAAAAAAAAAAAAAAGAGTACAAAAGGGTCAAATTTTTTGTCTCACGATCATTTTGCAGTGCATTTCTTTTAGCCCCCGTACTTCAAGGTTTAAGTAGTGTGTCATTTGTGACCCGAAACTTTCAAGTTTCACACGTTGTCACTTTTGGTCCCTGCACTTTCAAGTTTCATCTCTTGTCAAGTTCAGTCCCTGGATATCAAGCCTTTCAAAGCCGGATCGAATTACATTCTATTCGGATCGATCAAAATGGTGTACACACAAAGTCTGCGGTCCAAAAGAGATTATGAACGGTGGAAAGCTGATTTTCTGTCTTGTGTAGATGAACATGAGGTGGGTCCCTACATCAGATTATCTTTGACGAAAGGAGAAATGCAATCCCAAATTCAGACAGAAGCTTCTCCTGTGGAAAAGGAGAAAAGAGAAAGGGCTAACAATATAGCTTGAAATTATATGACTGATAGTATTACTTGTGAATTTTTTCGTGACATTTTTAGTGAACTTATTGATCAAATAAATACCTACAAAATGACAGGAAAAGAGTTGTGGGATTGTACTGAATGGTTGGTGTTAGGGCCAAATGAGATTTTAAAAGGAAGAAAATTGGAAGTTGAGAACTCTGAGCTAAAAGGAAAGATTTCTATTTTGGAAGCTAAACCTCAGCAACCAGTCTCCGCTGAAAGCTATGAGGAAAAGATCTCTGATCTAGGAGATGCAAATGCAGAACTTCAAAAGCGTTTATCTGATTTGGAACAACTGCTTGCTAAACACAAATCTGATTTTGAGACTAAAGAGAAATCTTTCGCAAAGAAGTTCTCAGAATTCTCAAGAAAATGTGCTGATGAGAAGAAGGAAGTGGAGCTGAAATGCATAAAACTTTCTCAGCAAGTTTCTGCTTTCGAGAAAGTAATCATTCTTGAAAGAGAAAAGTTTGCAAAAGAAAAGAAGGCCATTGAACAGAAGAATGTTGGATTCTTCAAGGAAATATCCGGCCAAAGAAATGATGCTGAGAAGGGATTTGAAGAAGAACGAAGTACGTTTGAGACTGAGATCAAAAAGCTTACTGCCAAGTTATCTGAACTATCTGAGAAGGCACTAAAAGAGCAGAGAACGAAGTCTGAATTCACGAAGAAGATTGACCTGCTTGTTAAAGAAAGAGACAACTTTGCTTCGACGATTAAAGTGCTTGAAAAGTCTGTATCAAGTACAAATCAGAAATCTGTCTCTCCACAGAGGTCAGTTAAATCTTTTGATCAGATTCGTAAGACTAACCTTTTCTATGATAGAAATATAGATGGTTCAGGTACACATCCTAGAAGAAGGATATACAAAGAAGAGGAACTGGTCTGGAAGAAGAAACCAGTTAAAGATGAGCTGAAAGAAAGAGAATCGTGTGTACATGCGGTTAATGCAAAGAAGAACAATGCGAGTAAAGGTAAACCTGATCACATCTACTCAAGAGATCAATTACTCAAGTTGTCAGGTAAGAAATACCACTGTTGTTATTGTCGTACACATGATCACATTCACAAAACAAGTGATCATTTCTGGTATGGTTCTTATTCTATATCCCCCACAAGAACTGCAACTAACATTCGAGGACCCAAATACCAGTGGGTACCAAAGCCGAAAATTGATTCTTTGTTGCAGGCACCTACTGTCAAGGGGGAGTAGAAGAACTATGGCTTCTAAGTAAATAAGCTTAGAACCCGGACTTCAACGAAGTATGGCTTCTGATCATATGACAGATCATGACCCGTTCTTCAATGTTCAGACTTGGATACTTTTGCAAATATCCAGGGGGAGCTTAATAGATCTATATCATTCTATCATGATTTGAGGGGGAGCTTAAAAGGTAAATATCTTCTAATCCTAGATCTCTGATTGTTTGAAAGAAGAACAACTTTCAAGCATGAAGAACAGTTTAGATAGGTTAGAAATTAGAGTCTCATTATTTTACAAACTACTAGTTTATAGGTTTACTCTCTCTGATCAGAAATCCTTTCTGTAAACCTGTAACTCTTTGATTTAATATCAATCATATGACTAGTTGTTGTGACTCATATTCTGTTCATCTTTGATATAACTTGCTGCTGATTGCACTGTACTGGGATCTACAATTGGTATCTACAATTGGTACAATTGGGATCTACATGTTTATCTGAAGAAGTCAAAGACAGTTGTCGAGAGCGTCAATGTAACATTTGATGAAGAGATGTCTTCTGAACAACTCAGTTCAGAACCCGTGATAACTGGAGTATTAGCTTCTGGGCAGATCAGTCCAGAACCTGCTTCTACAGCGAATAATTCAAATAACGCTTCTACTTCTATTTCACATTTATCTGATTTAGATTTGTTATTTGAATTCTTTTATGATGAGTTTCTAGGATCTAATGTATCTAAATCTGCTGTGACTAACAGGTCTGAAGACACAAGTTGCAATCATCCAGTCACTTCAGATGTTGTAACTGAACTTGAATCCCCTGTTCAGTCATAAACTCACATTCCAATATCTACTCCTACAGTTGAAGATACACAAGTAACTGCTGAGCCAGAAGTAACTATATCAGTTGGGTGTGATATACTGTCTACTCAATAGCCAGAGTCTGTTGTTTCAACTGATGCTTCTGCACCTGAAACTTCAACTGCAAACCCCTCCTATTATTCAAAGTGAAGAGTCTGATAGTGGATTTCTAGATGATGATCATGTTCAATCTGTATCTACTCCACTACCTCATGAGCATCGCTGGACCAAAGAGCATCCATTACATCAAGTAATTGGAGATCTCAACAAGCCTGTAAAAACGAGGTCAGCGACTCTTAATCAATGTATGCATGACTCATTTCTCAGTAAGATTGAGCCCACGCGAGTATCAGAGGCTTTTGCTGATTCGGAATAGGTATTTGCTATGCAAGAAGAAGTAAATCAGTTTGAAGCCCTGAAGGTCTGGAGATTAGTTCCAAAACCGAAAGGTAAATCCGTGATTGGCACTAAATGGGTATTCAAAAACAAGAAGGATGAAGATGGTATCGTCATAAGGAACAAATCTAGACTTGTTGCCAAAGGTTACCGGAAAGAGGAAGGCATAGATTACGATGAGACATATGCTCCAGTAGCGCGTATAGAGGCAATCCGCATGTTTCTAGCCTACGCAGCTCATAAGAATTTCACAGTCTTTCAGATGGATGTGAAAACAGCCTTTCTGAATGGTATTCTTAAGGAGGAAGTATACGTGTCTCAACCAGAAGGGTTCGTCAATCCAGATAAGCCAGATCATGTCTACATCTTGGACAAAGCCCTGTATGGTTTAAAACAAGCCCCTCGAGCATGGTATGATGTTCTATCTAAATTCTTGGTCAAGTCCGGTTTTTCCAAAGGTAAGGTTGATACCACTTTGTTCATCAAAAAGGAAAAAGCCGATATCATCCTTATTCAAATATATGTTGATGATATAATATTTGGCTCTACAAATCCTAAATATTGCAAAAACTTTTCTAACCTCATGGTGTCATGTTTTCAAATGAGTATGATGGGAGAGATGAATTTCTTTCTCGGATTACAAGTTAAACAATTTTCAACGGGGATTTTCATTAATCAATCTAAGTACATTTTGGATATTCTTCGGAAGTTCAATATGGAAAATTGTAAACCAATTGGAACCCCGATGGCACCAGGCACTAAAATTAGCACTGATCTTTCGGGTAAAAGTGTTGATGTTAGAACTTATAGAGGTATGATAGGATCGTTAATGTATCTTACTTCAAGTAGGCCAGATATTATGTTTTCAACATGCTTATGTTCTAGATATCAGACTGCTCCTAAAGAATCCCATTTGGCTGTTGTCAAAAGGATTTTTAGGTATCTTAAGGGGACTGCAGATCTTGGTCTGTGGTATCCTAAGGATACTGGTTTTCAACTAACTGCTTATTCAGATGCAGATCATGCAGGTTGCATGTTGGACAGAAAGAGTACTTCAGGTCACATTCAATTTCTTGGAGACAAGCTCGTTAGCTGGGCATCAAAGAAACAATTATGCGTTTCCACATCGACTGCTGAAGCAGAGTACGTAGTTGCTGCTCTCAAGTCTTGTGGATGCGAACACAGCTACGAGACTATGGTTTCAAGTTCGATAAAATTCCAATATATTGTGACTCGAAGAGTGCAATCGCAATATCTGCTAATCCTGTCCAACATACGAAAACCAAACACATTGACGTCAGGTATCATTTTATAAAAGATAATGTAGAAAAAGGAACAATTGAACTTTATTTTGTAAAAACAGATTACCAACATGTAGATTTATTTACCAAACCCTTAGATGAAAATAGATTTAATTTTCTTGTCTCTAAGCTTGGTATGTTAAATTTTAAGACATAATCGGTTGTTACCTCATAAAGTTACGTATTGTTATTTTTCATCATTTTCTTTATCATTATGTGTGAAGGATATCTGCACTTTAATTGTTTGCTCATGATCTCAGGGGGAGTAAGAGAAGATTTTAGATGATCTACATTATTTTGAGGGGGTGCATAACTAATTTCTGCATTTTACTTAAATGACAAAATTTTTGTAATGCATGATTTTAGGGGGAGCTTATATGTCATATCAAAAGGAGTAAGACTATGATTTCTGATTGCTTCTAATCAGAACTCGTACTTTAATCGTTTTACTGCTTTATGTCTTTTAATTTTTTGTGAATAAAGTTGCTTTGACTAGACTTTGAGATTTTTGCAGGATGAGAGAAGCTTACAAGATCATATCATTTTGACTTAAGCTGACTTTATGTGAATTAAGATTGAGCGAAAAGGTAAATTTCTTATCTTAATCTCAAATGTATCTGAAAGAAGGACAACTTTCCGATATAGAAAACATGTTCTTAAATGTTCAAACCACTTCCCGATTCTTAAACAGATTTCATGAATTGGAAGTGTGATTCTAAATGTTTTCATTTTTCATTTTGAGCTTCAATAATTAATAAACCGTGTGTTTCCAAAGATACATACTTGTGTAATGTCTTTTCTACATACTTTCAAGTATTCACACACATCGGTTTAATTTTTGATCCAATTGTTCTTACCATGTCTCTATATTGAAACAATTTTTCGATGGTAAGACACCCCGCTTGTACTTCAAAGAATTTTGAGCGATATTTCATTTCGAAACGTCATTTCAAGAATGTCTATATTTTGTTTCATATGGACAATATCCGTTGTTTTTAACCATAAGCCTTAATTGATTTATCATTCATTTCTGCTCATTTTTCATACAATGTCAGATTTTCAAACAAGTTTCTTGCATTCATATTCATTCATTCAATATACTTGTTTGAAAATATTTCAATGTTTCAAATGCTCATATCTTCATGATTATATTCTGAGCATATATACATCTGACTTGTATTTTGAGCTTTAACTGATAAAGTTACACCATATTGAGAACCATTATGCTTTCATAGGATTACATGGGTTCTTTGTGATATGATTTAAATGAACTTCTATGGAATCACGTTAACCAGTGATTTCTACCCAAGAAGTTAATCCTTAGTGATTGAGTGTGAGGAGTCTATAAAGAAATGAGTGTGGGTGTGATGAGGTAAAATGTAAATGAGAGTTTGGTTAGAAGTAAGCATAATGATTAAAAGAAAGAGTGTGTGAGAACAGAGTAAAAGAATATCAAACTCTGCACCAACTACTTTCTGAGCCGGACAACCACATTACTAATGTTTCACAATTTTTTCGTGAACATTATTGAAACAGGTAACTAGCCCATGCCATCTCTTGCTTACTACCCCACTAGCTACTCATTTTCTTCTTAAAAAGAAAATGTTTCATATTTTTCTGGGGACGCAGCATATAATCTATCTGGTTTTCATTTGGAAAATCTGGATATTGAAAAAGAAGGAAGTCTGCCCCACCTTCGCACTTCAATCATGCACATTGAGTCTGTGTTTATCTACTGTTGTCTCAGTGGTTTACACTATGTTGAGCCTTAAAAAGCATTTTTTCGTGCTTAATTCTTTCTACACTTGCACGAACACACAAATAATTTGTTTCTTTGTCATAACATTCATAGAAATTGCCTTTGTGGTGTTTCGATGATTGGATGGAAGCCCTGGGGGAGTGAACATCTAAAAGCTCCTTTATATTGTGTATTCGTTACACACAGTGACTTCGTGTTACTGACAGGCATTTTAACTGATTCATTTGTTGATTCAGGAGTTACATGTTCTTATTTTGTCTGGATTTGCAAAGATCTAGATGAATACTTGGTTATGGATCACAGAATCAGAGGCTCAGTTTGACAGATCAGAATGGTTAAAGACATTTCTTAGGAGAAAAGTTTTGATGATATAGATGCTCAAATCATCAAAAAGGGGGAGATGGTATCAAGAAATGATAAAGTTTTTGAGAGATGATTTTCAGAAATGTCCAAGTCAGAAGATTCAAAGTGAAGATTTAAAGAAGATCAAAGAATTTCTGAAGATTTGAGGAAATTTTCTTTGAAGATTATTTGCTAAAGCATTCCGAGCTGATTCTAAAGATAATTTCTTTCCAAAGTCTGAAAGTATCTTGTGAAAGTTTTGTGGAGATTGTTAATCGTCTGAAGACAGTTTTGGAAAGAATACAATCAAAAGAAAAGAAGAGATTGTACTGACAGAGCTTAAAAGTGAAGACTGAATTGCTAAATCTTTCAACAGTGATCTTGAATCCAAAGGGGGAGATTGTTAGAGCATAAATATGTTGGATACAAGATCAAGAAGACTGAAGGTCAAAGTTCAAGAAAGTCAAAGCTGAAAGAAAGTCAACTCTCATCAAAGTCAAAGTCTTTTGTAATAAAAGTCAACATATTGTATTTGTTTGTTTCCTTGTTGTAATTAGTTGTAGGTATAAATACCTTGTATTTCTGTTTTTAGTTGTAAGTTGTCTGATTGAGAATCTGAGAGAGAGAGAATTCGTTAGAGAGAGATCTGTAGAGAGAGAGAGTTCTAGAGAGAGAAAGTGTAATATTGTGGTTTATTGAATCAAATCAAACAGGTAATTGTGATATGTTGTTTGTTTGATTGTTTGTGTGTGATTAGAAACTAGATTTTGGGACTATCACTCTAGTAGTTGGTAGCGCGAAACTCAAAAACTCTCTAGACACTGAAAGCGCAAAACACTATTCATTGTGGAACGCGCTAGACGTTGTTAGCGCGAAACTATGAAACTCGCAAGGTGTTTTTAGCGCAAAACTCAAACTCGCATGACGTTGGTAGCGCGTGTTAATCATAAAATCCCAATCACAACAAGCTAATTACTCAAGATATCATCAATTAAGCTCAAGAACTAGAGAGAGAATCTAGAGAGAGAAAGTAGATCTTGAATATCACAACTCTAGAATTACAATGAATGCAAAAGCTCTAGTTCGTTATTACATGATTTCTAACAAAACCTATATATACTCACTAACTAATACAAAGCCTTAATGGCTAAGAAAACTAAACATGTTTTGACTAACTATTACAAGGTCAATGTTGACTTTTACATATTTGACTTTCTTATTAAATCTTGGATACAATATTTAGACTTAACAATCTCCCCCTTTGTATTCAAGATTTAATAAAAATTTGATACATATATTCAGCATTTGATTCTTCAGCTTTTATCTCTTTGCAACTTTCACAAACTTTAAACTTTCAGCTCTTGAAGAATCTTGGAAAGTCTTTTACTCTTTGAAGCTTTGAAAGTCAACAAGCCTTGAACACGAAATGGAATTCTAGCTTTAACTCTGAAAATTCTTTCGACTTTGAACAAAAAATGTATCTTCACCACTTTGATCTCTGAATCATCTTTGGAAGAAACAAACGTTCTTGAATCATCAAATTTTCTTTGAACATTCTTCCTTCAGAATCTTTTGGCTTTGAATTTCTTTATCAGACTTGAACTTTAAATCAGCGGAAGCAATTTGAAATTCTGACATGAACTTTGACAAACTTTGACAACTCTTCATCTTTGAAATTGATCTTTGTAACATTCTCCCCCTTTTTGATGATGTGAGCATCATTATCATCAAAACTTCATCAATTTCAGCTCAGACTTTGATTTTCCCCTTTTAGATCAACTAACAATCTCCCCTTTTGACAAATTTCACACTTTGATCTGAAGAGCCGAATCATGAACTGTATATATCCGAATCTTTGCAAATTCAGACATAATGAGCGTGTAACCCTGATTCAACAAATGAAACAGTTAGAAATGCCTGTCAGTAACACGAAGTTACTGTGTACAACTGATGTACAATGTAAGGAGCTGGTTTGATGTTGACTCCCCAGGACTTCCATTCAATCATTGAAAGACACAAGGTAATTCTACGAATGTTCTGACAGAAAAACATATTCTCTGTGTGCTCGTGCTTGTGTTTTGAAAGAATTAGCACAATGATTGTGTTTCATAAGGCTCAAAGTATGTAAATCACTGAGACAGCAATGATTATACATGGACTCAATGTGCATGAGAAAGGGTCGAAGGTGGGGCAACTTTTCTTCTTTTTCAATATCAGTATCTTCCAAGAGAAGATCCGATAGATTATGTGCTGCTTCCCCAGAAAATGTGAAACATTCTCTTTTTAAGAAAAGAATGAGTAGCTGGTGGGGTTGTATTCAAGAGATGGCATGGGCTATTTGCCTATTTCAATGATGGTCACCAAAGAAATGTGAACCAATCAGTAATGTGGCTGCCCGGCTCAGAAAGATGTTTGGTGCAGAGTTCTGATATTCTTTTAACTCTGTTCTCACACCCTCTTTCTTTTAAACATATAAGCTCACGTCTAACCAATCTCTCATTTCCATTTTACCTCTGCTCACTCCCACACTCAATTCTTTTAAACCCCTCTCCCCACAATCATTCAAAGGATTTCTTCCGGGGTAGGAAACACTGGTTATCGTGAATCCATGGAAGATCTATTAAGCAC
The DNA here is from genome assembly GCA_954870635.1 of Arctium minus. Lineage (NCBI taxonomy): Eukaryota > Viridiplantae > Streptophyta > Magnoliopsida > Asterales > Asteraceae > Arctium > Arctium minus. The sequence continues at coordinate 42,554,227 of OX941089.1, read as the reverse complement.
TTATACTGAATCCCATGTTCCTAAAAGTACATGTTGGTCAATGATTTTCTTAAAATTAAGCATAAGAAATCATATGTCAGTGTATGTATGCTCATCAAAAAAATCAGAAATGAAATTTGAGCATTTTGAACTTTGAAGATTTCTCAAAACAAGAATATTGAATGAATAAAATAAAGTCAAGAGAATTGCTTTGAGAATCTGACAATGAATGAATCAGATCAAATCAAATGGTTAGGGTATCAAAGAATTGGAAATTTGTTTATATGAACAAATATAAACAATTTGTCAATGAAAGCACAAATATGAACAAGATGAATGATGCACAACAATTTTGAACGCAAACGGGGGTATTACCATCGAAAAATTGTTTGAATTTGAGACATGGTAATAAAAATTTCAAATAAAATACTGAACCGGTGTGTATGAATACTTGACAGTATATGGACAAGATAATACACAAGTATTGATCTTTGGAAACACACAGTCAGTTAAACAATAAGCTCAAAAAATTTACAAAAACATTTAAAAGCACACTTCTAAATTCATAAAACTTTTGAGAATAAGAAGTGGTTTGAACATTTCAGAAATTGTTTTTCATGTTCGAAAGTTGTCCTTCTTTCAAACAATCTGAAATCTAGATCAGAAGATTTTTACCTTTTCGGCTCCCCCTCAAATCATGATCAAATGATTTATATCTTTTGAGCTCCCCCTGGATATTAGCATAATATCCTTCTTTGATCGTTGAAAAACGGGTCCTGATCTGTCATTTGATCAGAAGCCACTTTATTCAGAACATTTATTAAAAAAAATAAAAGACAGAAAGCAGTAAAACGATTATAAAATGAGTTCTGATCTGAAGTAATCAGAAGTCATCACCTTTACTCCCCCTTAAATTAAGCATCTGAAATATGTCAGTTAAAACAGGATAGAGATCAAACACTTCCTTCGAATTGTTAGACCATCAATATCAGAAAAATTTAGCAAATAAAAAGTATAGGATAGATATCAGATCAATTCTCTTGAGATGAAGACCATCAATATCCATCGGATGCAAGCATACAGAAGTAAGGTCTTTTTGATCTCTGATGTACGGGTCCTAAGCTGTTGTGCTTAGAAGCCATTTTCTTGACATTGAGGTGCGGGTCTTAAACTGTAGTATTCAAGAGCCATTGTCTTTCTTACTCCCCCTTGGATTGAGGTGCCTGCAACACAGATTCAGGTTTTGATTTTGGTACCCACTAGTATTTGGGTCCAGAAATGTTAGTTGCAATGCGTGTGGGGAATATGAAGTAAGAACCATACCAGTAATGATCATTTGTTTTGTGAAAATAATCATGTGTACAACAAATAGAACAATAAAATTTCTTACCGTTAGGTGCTTTGTTCTTCTTTGCTTTGTATACAGGTACACATGATTTCTTCTCTTTCAGCTCATCAGTCTTGTCATCTTTGACTGATTTCTTCATCCAGACCAGTTTCTCGTTCTCGAAACTTTTTCTTGGATAAGTATCTGAACCATCTAAAAATTCATCGTAGAAAATGTTAGTGCGACGAATCTGATTAAAGGATTTAACTGACCTGTTTGAAGAGATGAATTTCTGATTTGAACTTGAAACAGATTTTTCAAGTTCTTTAATCATTGACGCAAAATTATCTCTTTCTTTCACAAGCTGGTCAATCTTCATTGTGAATTCAGACTTCGTCTTTTGCTCTTTCAGCGCAGCTGCAGACAGTTCAGACAATTTCGAAGTCAGTTTCTTGATTTCATTCTCAAAAATTAACCTTTCTTCTTCAAACCCTTTTTCTGACTCATTTCGCTGGCCAGATAATTTTTTAAAGAATCCCACATTTTTCTGTTCTATGGCCTTCTTTTCTTTATCAAACTTCTCTTTTTCCAAAATCAGTACTTTCTCAAAATCTGAGATTTGTTGAGAAAGTTTTATGCATTTCAGCTCCACTGACTTCTTTTCCTCAAAACACTTCTTTGAAAAATCTGAAAACTTCTTTGAAAAATTTTTCTTTTCATTTTCAAAATCAGCTTTATTATCAGAAAGCTGTTTTTCCAAAACAGATAAATTCTTTTTAAGCTCAGTGTTTTCAGATTCCAAAACAGATACATTCTCTTCGAAAGCCTTCAACTTGTTTTGAAGCTCAACTGATTCTGCTTGTAGCTCAGGTGATTTCTGTTCAGTTGTCTTCAGTTGACTTTGAAGATTCATAATCTCTCTCTCTTTCTCGTTTATCTCTTTATCCCTCTCATAAAGGATACCTGAAAAAATAGAACTATTTTTAGTACAATTTATACATTCAGGAGTTTTAATACAGTTGTACAATTTCAGTTCCAACTCCTGAATCCTTCTGAGATACTCTGAATTTTTAAATTTCAGATCATTTCGTTCAGCTTCAATACCAGATATATCAGATCTGTAGTAAATTGACATCTTGAAAAAGCTTGATAGGAAAGATCGTTCCTAAACTATATATCAGAAAAACAACAATCAGATCAAATTGAAATCTTAAAAAAAAATATTTCGTGAAAATTGAAATCTGAACAATACTTGTTATTTCGCAGTGTAGAAAAAAATATTTCCAAAGATGACTAAAAAAATTTTTCCAGTCTTGAATTTTTTTTTTTTTTTTTTAGAGAGTTAAGTCTTGAAGACCCGCACAACTTAAGGTATTCGGGTCACAGAAGAATTCGGATCACAGAGGAATTCGGGTCACAGAGTTTCAAGAAATGCGGGTCCTGGCATAAGAGAAATGCGTGTCTTGAAAGAAACGCATTGGAAGAAATGCGTGTTAAGAAGGAAACGCATATGAGGTATGCGGGTTGAACTTGATGAATGCACAATGAGGAATGCGGGTCCTTGAGGAAACACATAGAAAACTTTGCGGGTCTAGTAAGACACGCATTTGATGCTTTGCGGGTCTAGTACAACACGCATTTGATGATCTGCGTGTGTTGACGGATACGCACAAGAGTTATGCGTTTTCAAGAAGGAACCGAAAACAATAAGATGAATGACCCGTATACTTCATGAATGAAACGCAAATCGTGTTCTTGACAGATTCAAACTCAAATCGATCAAAACCTGCAAATTGATCTCAAAAACTTTATCAACATCATCGAAAAGCATTTCTAAATGCACAAATACAAACAATTTTCGATTAAAAAACTCCAAATCGAATAATCTTGATCAAGAACAGTGACAGAACACGTTTTCACGAAAATCTCAAAAAACAAAAATTAAAATCGATTTTGTTCGAATTTCGAGATGGAATCAAAACAACAATCAATCACCAACATAAATCGAACACAATGAATCCATTTTCTTTCATTAAAATCTATTTTTCACACAAAAATCAAATGAAACAGTGAAAACTCAGTTTCTTGAAAATTTTTCTGAAAATAACGAATTTTCAATGCAACTCATACAAATTTCAATTCAAACTCTGATCGAATCTTTTCTGAAAAGTTTGGTATAGCTCTGATACCAATTGTTAATCATAAAATCCCAATCACAACAAGCTAATTACTCAAGATATCATCAATTAAGCTCAAGAACTAGAGAGAGAATCTAGAGAGAGAAAGTAGATCTTGAATATCACAACTCTAGAATTACAATGAATGCAAAAGCTCTAGTTCGTTATTACATGATTTCTAACAAAACCTATATATACTCACTAACTAATACAAAGCCTTAATGGCTAAGAAAACTAAACATGTTTTGACTAACTATTACAAGGTCAATGTTGACTTTTACATATTTGACTTTCCTATTAAATCTTGGATACAATATTTAGACTTAACAGCGCGTTTCAACACTTAGAAAAATTTTCAAGGATACCAAACTCGCACGCCTTTCCTAGCGTGTTTCTGAGAAACTCGCATCCCTCACTTAGCGCTTTTGCTCAAACTCGCAAGCTTTGTCTTGCGTGTTTCTAAAACTCGCATATCTCTGTTAGCGCATTTTTCAAGAACTCGCAGACTGAAGTTTGCGCGTTCTTCAGAGTTTGCGTGTTCTTCAGTTACTTGCACGTTCTTCACAAGACTCTTACGCGTTCTACGGATCTTGCGCGTTCTTGGGTTTTCTTGCGTGTTTTGACAGATATGATCACGAAATCGATCCAAATTGATTAAAACCTGCAAATTAATTCTCAGAATTGTACCAATATGATCGAAAATGATATCTAACACTTTTCTAAACACTAAACATGATTAAGAACATCAAAGTATAGTGCAATTGATCAAATTTCAGTGTTCGACATTTTTGTTTTCAAGAAACTTCAAGAATCAAAAATTCAAATGATCTAATGAATAATTCTTGTACAAGTGTGAATACAAAATGTATACAATCACAAATCAATCACAATTATTACAAGAAAACACACAAATTTCAACAAATCATGAAAAACTCTATCAAACAGTGAAATTTTCAAGAAACGACTATTTTCTTGATTTTTCAAGAATTTGAATCAGATTTGATGATGAAATTTTTCTGAAATTGTTTGGTTTGCTCTGATACCAATTGATAATGTAATTCCCAAACACAATCAAACAATATCTAAGATCAAGATTTGACAATATAAAGTCTAGAGAGAGAGTTGATAGAGAAAGTTTCAATCATATATCTCACAAATCACAAGTATTACAATGTGTTCTTCTACCTATTACAAAGGACTAAAGGTATTTATACCAATGATAAACTCACAAGATTAAACAACAAACTACAAGATTGACTTTACTAACTTTGACCTTGTTGACTTATCTTGACTTGACTTTTCTCATTAAATCTTGGATACAATTAAAATACACTAACAAAAGACCTGGGTAGGGTTTATGTTAATGGTTGTCCATCCTTGAAGCATGCTTATAACGTAGATACGTGGCCTATTTTTTGTTTCCCACTACGTTCAATGGATACGAGTCTCCCCCGTTACCAAATTGTGTTGTTTGGGGTATTGAGTATTATCCATGTTCTGGTGACATGTTGAGTACGGATTTGTTATCCATGATTTGTGGTTTTAATTATTAAACCTTACCCATGTTTTGGATATTTTGGATAATAAAGATTGTCCAGGTTTTCAGTATTTGAATATAAATCCTTATTTGTGTTTTGGGTGAGTATTGGGTTTTTGAAGTCATCTTTGAATGAATGTTTGGTATTGGTATTTTCATCACGAAAATGTTGGTCCTTAAGAAAGATGTTGACTTTATACTATTATACTTACCACTTTAGAAATCATGATTTAAATTCAGTTTAACGATTTATATGCTTATGATGGAAACTCTTGAACTCACTAGGCGTTAGCCTAACCTTTTTATTTGTCGACATGTGCATCAGGTTCTAGCTGGGAATTAGTACTAGCGACATTATGAAGAGATAAGTGCTAGTTGTGTGCTCGAGAAGTGAATAGCTTGGTGAAGTCTTCCGCATTATTTTGGGATTAGCATCTTGTATTTGGGTTAAGTAACACCCGACTTTGGTTTAGTCCTTGTATGAGTCTGGAGTTTATAATTGATGAGGCTAAATGTATCATATTATTTTGGAGGTATATCAAGTTTTGAATTATAGTAAGAAGATCTATCTTTTACTCAATGAAATATCGAAATTTTAATTAGTTGCTCTTTCCAAATTTGAGGGTGTTACAGTCATGGGGCACAATGTTATTGCATTCAACCACCCACGGTTTATAGATTGAGTCTCAATAATTAAGTCTGTGTCCTACAATAAGTGCAAATCAAGATGACACAATTGATTCAACAAACAATTTCAATTTCGATTTCACAATTTTGATTACAGAGGACTCTCAAATATTTCTCTCTCTACAATCTGATACGCATATAGCCTAAAGAGTCTACGAACAAAAAATCAATTTATACTAGACTACTTTACAACACTAAACACTAACAATACATTGACTTTGACCTTGACCTTATTACAAATGACTTTGACTTAGCATGAGGGTTTAACTTGAGCTCTTTGACTTTGACCTTTAGTCTTCAACCTCCATGATCTTGTATCCAACATATATTTGTACTAACAATATCCACCTTTGGATTCAAGATCATCTTCAAAAAGATATGCAATACAATCTCACCCTTTAGCACAAAGTCTGTCAAATAGGATCATTTTCAGAAAAACACTCATTGAAGCAATCTCCCCCTTTGTAGATTTCTTTCAACTAGAATAATCTTCAGCAAGATCAACATAAAAGCATAATCTGCCCTTTATGTTCAAAAACAATCTTTAACCTTTCTGTAATCTCCCCAAAGTCTGTGAGTATGATCTTCAAAAATCTTAAACAATCTCCCCCAAGATAATAAAATCTTTTTCAGACTTCAGAAAGAAATTATCTTCAGAATTAGTTCACTTTTCTTCAGCAAATCAAACTTCAAAGAAAATTTCAGTAATTTCTCACAAATATTCTGAAACACTTGAACTTTTCTTTCAATTCCGAAACAATCTTCCCATATCTTGCATTCTTTGACATATTCTCCATTAAATTTCAACATTTCTTTAACTTCTCCCCCATAACTGTTACAAACTCTTATTCAACAAACATTTCTTGAACACATCTTCTCCCCCTTTTTGATGATTGTAGCATAGAAATCATCAAAACTTCTTCAAGAAATCTCATAACCTTTCTGACCATTGATCTTTATCACAGAGCCACTGAACTTCCGTCAATTCATAAGATATTCATCCCAATATTTTCAAATTCAGACAAAATAGAGTGTAACACCTGAATCAACAAATGAATCAGTTAATAATGCCTGTCAGTAACACGAAATCACTGTGTGTAACGAATACACATTGGAAAGGAGATTTTTGATGTTCACTCCCCCAGGTCTTCCATTCAATCATCGAATAACACAAGGTTAAACTATGAACATTCCGACAGAAAAACGAATTTTCTGTGTGTACGTGCTTGTGTATGAAAGAATTAAGCACATGATGATTGCTTTTAATAATAGGCTCAAAATGTGTAAACCATTGAGACAACAATAGTAATACACAAACTCAATTGTGCATGATCGAAGTGCGAAGGTAGGGAAAACTTTCTTCTTTTTCAATATCCACATCTTCCGAATGAAGACAAGATAGATTATGTGTTGCATCCCCAAAAAAATTGAAACATCTTCTTTTTAAGAAAAAAGATGAGTAGCTGGTGGGGTTTTAAATCAAGAGTTGGCATGGGCTAGTTGCCTCTTTCAATGAAGTTCACGAAGAATTGTGAAACAACAGATAATGTGGTTGTCCGGCTCAAAAAAAGTTGGTGCAGAGTTTGATATTCTTTTACTCTGATCTCTCACCCTATTTCTTTTTAACATTTAAGCTCACTTCTAACCGAACTCTCTTTGCATTTTACCTCATCACACATACCCACACTCAGATATTTTGACTCCTCGCCTCTCGATCACTCAAGGATAACTTCTGGGGTAGGAGACACTGGTTAACGTAAATCCATAAAAGTTCTGTTAAGTTCTCACATAATGAACCCATGTTGTCCTATAAGCATAATGTCACTGAAATGGTTTAACTTGAACAATTAAAGCACAATATTAAATACATGTAAGATATTTGTATGCTCATGAAGATAATCATGAAGATTTGAGCATTTGATCATGGAAGATATTTCAAAACAAGTATATTGAATGAATGAAATTAATACAAAAAACTTGTTTGAAAATCTGACATTGTATGAAAAGATCAAAATGAATGATTTAACAATCAAAGCGTAGGTCAAGAAAAATAGGATGTTGTCTATAAGAACACTTATAGACATTTTGAAAGAAACGTTTTGAATCAATCAACGCTCAAATAGTATAGAATTTCAAACGGGGTGTATCACCATCGAAAAATTGGTTAATTTGAGACATGATGATAACATATACAATAAAATACTAAACCAGTATGTGTGAATACTTGAAAGTATATGGAAAAGATGATACACAAGTAATTATCTTTGGAAACACACGGTTTGTTTAACAATTAAGCTCATGAAAAATTAAAACATTTAAAAACACACTTCTAAATGTATGAAATCATTTTGAGAATAGAGAAGTGGTTTAAACATTTAAGAACATGTTTTCATATCTGAAAGTCGTCCTTCTTTTAGACATGTATGAGATTAAGTTTAGTATGATCCTTACACTCAACTTAAATCTCATGAAGTCAGATCAAAGTCATGATAGATATAATCATGTAAGCCCCCCCTCAAAATCTGCATTTAGTCAAAAATCATCAAAGTGCAAAGTCTTATTCACAAATTTTTTTTATTGAAAACTAAAACATGAAAGCAGTAAAACTTGTTAAGAACGAGTTCTGATCAGATGTAATCATAAGTCATTTACTCCGCCTGAAATATTGCATTCACAATATTTAACAACAGGAAAAATATGTACTCCCCCTTGAAGGTTGATCATCTCATTTATACATCGGAGTACAATCTCATTCATGCACAGGAGTATCATCTCTTTTGATCGTTGAAGTACGAGTCCTAAACTGTTGTGTTTAGAAGTCAAACTGCTTATCATTGAAGTACGGGTCTTGAACTGTATTATCCAAGAGCCATGGTTCCTTTACTCCACCTTGACTTGAGATGCCTGCAACACAGAAGGATCTTTTGGCTTTGGTACCCACTGATATTTGGATCCATGTTTGTTAGTTGCAGTTCTGTTAGGAGTAATAGAATAAGAACCATACTAGTAATGATCATAAGTTCTATGAACAAAATCATTTGCACGACAGTAAGAACAATAACTCTTCTTATGAGCTAACCTGAGTAATTGATTTCTTTTATAAACATGATCAGGTTTACCTTTTCGCACATTGTTCTTCTTGGCATGTGATGTATGCACAAATGATTTCTTACCATTCTTCTCATCATTCTTTTCATCAGAAGCTGGTTTCACTTTCCAGATGAACTTCTCATTACCAATTCTCCTTCTTTTAAGTGTACATGAACCATCAACATTCCGATCATAGAAAATGTTAGTAGTACGAATCTGATCTTTAATATTGACTGACCATTTTGTGGAAATAGTTGTATAATATGAACTTGATGTTGTCTTGAATGAGCATTCAGAGTCAGTTGAATCATCTCTAGGTGTTTGAAAAATTGAATTTGGTATCTTCTGCTCAGTCAAAACCATCTTAGAGACAACTTCTTCAAGCTCTTTTATCTTGGAAGATAAACTGTTCCTTTCTGTCGTGAGTATACCAATCTTCTTCAGGAATTCAGACTTCGTATTTTGTTCCTTCATTGCCTTTGTTGATAGATCATATTAGCTTCTCTGTAAGCTTCTTAATCTCTGACTCAAAAATATTTCTTTCTTCTTCAAAATCCTTCTCGACATTCTTTCTCTAACCATATATTTCTTTGAAGATTCCAACATTTTTCTGTTCAATCATCTTCTTCTCTTTTGCAAACTCTTTTCTCTCTTTTTCCAACTGGCTCTTTAATTCAGAAATCTTTCCTTTGAGAGTCTTTTTCTTCGAAACAAAATTCAGCTTTGTCTTTCTCAAGCCTGTCTCTTTCAACAATGATTATCTTCTCAAAATCTGATATCTGTATTGAGAGCTTTGCACATTTCAGCTCAATAGTTTTCTTCTCTTCAAAACTTTTCCTTGAAAACTCAGAGAATTTCTGTGCAAATACTTTCTTTTCGTTATCAAACTCATCTTTGTCTTTGGCAATCTTTTGTTCCAAATCTGAAATCTTCTTTTTCAGCTCTTCATTAACATTTTCCAGACTTTTAACTATCTTCTCATTATTACTGGCAAAACCTTGTCTCTGGATTTTGACAATTTGAGCTTCCATATCTAAAATCTTGCTTTTCAGCTCAAGATTTTCACTTTCTATCTTAGAATATTTCTTCTTCAGAATCCCATTTTCAGCCTCTTTCTTTGATGTCATCTTTGACCCTAACATCATCTCCTCAAGTTGATCCCACAACTGCTTTCCTGTAGCATTGTAACTATCTATTTTGACAGAAATCTCATTGGAAATTCCTTGCAGAATAAAATATATGGCTAGTCTGTCAGCTTTTTGCCTTTTCTTCTGTTCCTCAGTACAATCTTCTACCGGCATTGGAGGTTTCATCACTCCTTCTTTTAAAGATATTCTGATATATTCACCCAGATCATTTCGATCAACGAAATCTAAGAATATTTTCTTCCACTTCTCATATTCACCTTTGAATAGAACTGGTGGCTTTACATCCGTACCGATCGCAAGAGCTTCTCTGGAAGTTATCTTTAGCTTTACACTGTTTGAAATGATCGTCAGAAATTCAAAAACAAACTTAATCTGCAAAAGTCAAACTTGGGCAATCCTGAAAAACACAGAAAAATTTCTAAGTATGAAAATTTCACCAAAGTCACACATAATTCGCACAACAAAGAAACACTTTAGAAATTCGCACAATCTAAAGAATTCGCACACAATACAAAAACACTTAAGAATTCGCACAACGTAAGGAATTCGTACACAATAGAATTCGCACAATCAAGAGAATTCGGATGAAACTTTTCGCACAACAGAGATACGAATTCTATACTTAGAAAATATTTGAACCTCAAAGAATTCGTATCGATGCGAAATCAACACTTAGAAAAATTTTCAACTTTTTATGCGAAATCTGAGCAATTCGTATGTAACCCTTATGCGAATTCTGAGCAATTCGCATGAAGCACAATGCGAATTCTAGGAATTCGTATGCTACTATATGCGAGTTCCTCACTTTTCGCATACAAGCATATGTGAATTTTGTCCTTGGAAAATTTTCAACAAACTTTTCGTATAAGAGAGTTATGCGAAATCTGACTTTTCGTATGAAAGATTATGCGAATTCTGAGGATTTAACACACAAGTCTCATGCGAATTCTACACTTAGATTTTTCATAAAAACGAGTGCCATGCGAATTCCATCATGAAAGTTCTTCATTTTATGCGAGTTTTTCAATTTCTATGCGAGTTCTTCAGATCTCAGACCAAAAACTTCAATTTTCAACTCGATTTCGATCCAAAACTTCAAATTAGCTTCTGAAAACTTACCAATTCACTCACGAACACTCTCTGAACAAATTACAATCAATGAATTTCACACAAAAACACCAAAAATACAATCTTAATCACTACATAGTGTGTAAAACGTACTCGAACTAAAATCCAAGAAAATCAAAATTCACACCAAATAGATGTGAATTAGACTAACCAATTCGAATTAAACTTGTTCTATCAACAAATCGACTCTAACTCAAACAATTACAAGACCAAATCTACACAGAATCGTAAAAATCCAATCTGAACAGGCTCCTAGCAAGTTCTTGAAAAATCAACCCAAAAATCTTCGAATTAGACAAAGTTTATTCTGAATTTATCTGCTCTGATACCAATTATGTGTCCCACAATAAGTGCAAATCAAGATGACACAATTGATTCAACAAACAATTTCAATTTTGATTTCACAATTTTGATTACAGAGGACTCACAAATATTTCTCTCTCTACAACCTGATACGCATCTAGCCTAATGAGTCTACGAACAAAAAATCAATTTATGTTAGACTACTTTACAACACTAAACACTAACAATACATTGAATTTGACTTTGACCTTATTACAAATGACTTTGACTTAGCATGAGGGTTTGACTTGAGCTCTTTGACTTTGACCTTTAGTCTTCAGCCTCCATGATCATGTATCCAACATATATTTGCACTAACATTAAGGCCCCATGTCTAGCCATAATGAACAGACATCAAGTTCAACCACCCACGATCTATACCTCGGGTCCTTCGCTAAAGGTTACACGGTCATCGAGTTTAACCACCCACGATCTATACCTCGAGTGTTCGTTAACCATAAATATCTCTAGTTCCAAAACATGGATAAAGTTTCCAATTAAATCAATTGACTGACTTTTATGCCTATGGATCCAATGCATTACAGTCTAAAACGTTACATGAGTCCAAATGAATGAACTAACTCATTCAAAACATGTACTTCTCAAATAATATGCAATAAATGCAAATCAAAATCAAAGTTGTACATTGAACTGTCAAAATTGGACAAGTGTCCCCCAAGACTCAACAGAGTCAAAAACCGAGCCATAAGCTCAACCAATCAATTGACCATTTGTAAAAGTCCTAAAATAAAATAAAACGTAAATGACCCACATTTATGCAACCCACATTTATGCAAAAACATGCGCCGTAGACATGGATAACTCAAACAAAACATCATGAGTTCGGATGAATCATTTTCCAACTGAAACTATACCATTTATAATTCCAAAATGTTTTTTAACTCAATAATATACATTTTTCACACGGTTTATAAAACCAAATACACTAAAAATACAGGTACATCAAATGACCTCTATTTATATAATAAATCATCAAAAGAACATATAAATATGATTTCCTTATCAACATGTCCCAAAACCCAAATGTGGCATTTACAATATTTATAAAACCAAAATGTACATTTCATCAACTAAACAACACATTTGATAATACCAACTAAAACATTTTAATACTTTAAAACGGGCATTTTTGGCATGTACAACGTTTTCACAAATCAACTTGAACTCACCTTGCTAAATTTAGGCTAAATCTAGATTTTTCCCTAACTTGAGCTCCTTTGATGAAATTTGAATCTTCAAGCCAAATCTTCCAAAAACCTAGATCCATAAGTTTCCAACCATAAATATTCATATCCAATCATTTAGAATCATTCCCCAAACATTTTACATGAATAACTCCACTTATACCAAAACCTTAGTTTTCATAGATGAAGAAAATAGAAGATTACCTTAACCACTTCTCTTGAATACACCAAGATTTGCACTTCTAGGGTCCAATATTTGAACCTCAAACTCTAAAACACACCAAGATAAAGGTAAATGGTTTGGAGGGGGTTTGAAGAAGAGAGAATGAAAGAAAAAGGGGAAGATGGGAGTTTAGGTGAAAGGGTTATGAGGAAAGGTTGTAAAATCAGAGCATTTATCACCCTGCCCCCGACCATGATTGTGACGTGATGGTGACATTGTCACTATTGCGTGTCACTCTCGCTGAGAGTGTACCGCGAGGGTGCTAGGACACTAGATTGTGCCCCTGCGATAGTGACTCTGTCACAGTCGCAGGGCACTCTCGCCCAATGTGTACCGAGCCCAAAAATCTGGTCTTCCAACTCTGAAATGCTCCCGATCCGATAGGTGCCTTAAGTATACATTTTTTCAACCTTACTCACCAATTAAGAACCATCGAAAGTCATAAAGGATATTGTTATCCCAGTTTAATCTAGTTGGTAAATAATCAATCAAGTAATCAAGCAACACAATAATAATCAAGAGATATATAAATCAAAATAACATACCAATCCCTTGAATAAACAATGAAACCTTGAGTGTTCTTGATACCCTTTGAATATAGGATTACAGCAACCTCTCTCTAAACAATAGTTATGAAAGTAATTGTGAGGATTCTTTTTTAAAAACCTATTAACTAAAACATTAAATACCCAGGCTTTTAGGCCTAATGGGCTTATGGGCTTGAGGCCCAATAGTAACTAAACTATTAGCTTATTACACAATTAACCCTCTAACTTTAACTTTAGCACAATTGCAGTTTAAACCCTGAACTTTAACTTTAATCTTGAATACAATTATTTGATTCAACAATCTCCCCCTTTGGATTCAAGATTAAAAAAAATTTGCAATTGTCTTCGGGTCTTCACTTTTCTTCAGATATGACGTTGATAGCTTCAAAACTTCAAAACTTCAAAACTTCAAAACTTTTGATATTTGATATCTTCAGTCAACAATTCTTCTTGTATTCACCCTTGTTTGATAATTCTCCCTTTTCGTATCTTCTCCCCCTTTTTGATGTGTGGTGAGAATCATCATCATCAAAACTTTGCAAAACAATCTCCCCCTTTTCAAGACAATCTCCCCCATTGTGTATGATTACGTAAGCACAATCTTCATCATGTAACGAGCCCTGTATGGAAATAAGAGCAGTCTCTCCAAATGGAGAAAGTGATTATTTCAATCTTTTCAGATTAAAATTGAAAGTAGTAACCATTCGAATCTTTTCAAATTCAAATAGTTAATAAGTGTAACCCTGAATCAACAAATGACTCAGTTAGAATGCCTGTCAATGACCCAAAGTCACTGAGTAACACAAAGTTACTATATAAGGAGCTGGTTTGATGTAGACTCCCCAGGTCTTCCATTCAATCGTCGAATAACACATGGTTACCTATGAACGTTCTGACAGAAAACAAATTTCTGTGTGCATGTGCATGTGCATGTGTATGTAAGAATTAAGCATAGATGATTGCTTTTCAATATAGGCTCAAAGTATGTAAACTTTTTGAGACAGCAACAAATTATACAAAGACTCAATGTGCATGAGAAAGGGTGCGAAGGTGGGGCAACTTTCCTTCTTTTTCAATATTAGTATCTTCCAAATGAAGAACCAATAGCATATATGCTGCTTCCCCAGAAAATGTGAAACATTCTCTTTTTGAGAAAAGAATGAGTAGCTGGTGGGGTTGTATGCAAGAGATGGCATGGGCTAGGTGCCTTTTTCAATGATGGTCACCAAAGAATGTGATCCAATCAGATTATGTGGTTGCCCGACTCAGAAAGAAGTTTGGTGCAGAGTTTAATATTCTTTTACTCTGTTCTCTCACCCTCTTTCTTTTAATGCTCACGTCTAACCAATCTCTCTTTTCCATTTTACCTCTTTTCACACACCAACACTCAAATCTTTTGACCCCTCTCCCCTCAATCACTCAGGGAATACTTCCTGGGTAGGAAACACTGGTTATCGTGAATCCATGGAAGTTCTGTTAAGTTCTCACACTGAATCCCATGTATTTTCCTAAAAGAACATAGTGTTCAACAAGCTTTTTTTGTACATGTAAGCACAAATACCACTTGTTACATGAAGAATATAATATTCGGAGATGTCAAAACAGAAGATGTTTGACGATGCAATTCTCCCCCTCAAACTAAAAGAGTTTGACAATTAAGCTCATAGGAGTTTTGTCATGAAGAATAATATGTTGGAGAATCAAAAACGAATGTTGTTTATATGAACAATATATAAACATATTTTCAATGAAAGCAAATGAAATGACGTTTGATTCAAACAACAGTGAATACAAATAACGTGAGTATTACCATAGAAAGATTTAACTTTTGATACATGGTAATAACAAAGTCAAAATAGAATGTTCCGTACCGTTATGTGTATGAATACTTGACAAAGTATATTGACAAGATAAAACGCAAGTATTTATCTTTAAGAACACACGGTCAGATAATCTTTTAAGTATCCAAAAATCTGTTAATATCACAGATATTCTCCGTTAACCTTTTTTTTTTTATATATATATAAAGATTAAGAAAAAAAAACAGAAAAATAAGGCACTGAAGTGCGGGTTCTAATCCGATGTGATTAGAATCCATAGTCACTTGACCAAACCTGCATAAATGAAAGAAATAATGGTAATCATTTATGAAAATGATTCCTCTCTCGTTAACAACAGTTTAAAAATAACACACAAGATAAAAACATAGAATACTCCCCCTAGAATCATGAGTAAGGTCTAAGACATGTTCAACATACCAAGTTTGCTGATGAGAAATTGAAATCGCTTTTCATCCAATGGCTTGGTGAAAAGATCAGCTAATTGGAAGTCAGTTTGAACAAAGTGCATTTCAATATTACCTTTTTCAACATGATCCTTAATGAAGTGATAGCGTACGTCGATATGCTTGGTCTTCGAATGCTGTACCGGATTAGCAGTTATAGATATTGCGCTCTTGGAATCACAATAAATAGGAACACGCTTGTAGTTGTATCCAAAGTCCCTTAACTGTGTCGTCATCCAGAGGACTTGAGAACAGCAGCTAGCAGCAGCTACATACTCAGCCTCGGCAGTGGATGTTGAAACATAGTTTTGTTTCTTTGAAGTCTAACTCACAAGTTTGTCACCTATGAATTGACATGATCCAGAGGTGCTCTTCCGATCTAGCTTACATCCTACATGATCAGCATCTGTAAAGGAAGTTAGTTCAAAACGAGAATCCTTTGGATACCAAAGGCCTAGATTAGGAGAACCTTTGAGATATCTAAGGATTCGTTTAACAGCAGATAAGTGCGACTCTTTAGGATTAGACTGATATCTCGCACAAAAACATGTGGCAAACATTATATCCGGGCGACTGGCAGTCAGATAAAGTAAAGAACCAATCATGCTACGATACACCTTTTGATCAACAGGTTTCTCGGAGGGATCCGCGTCTAAGAGTGTACCAGTAGCCATTGGTGTTTTCATGACTGAACTATCTGACATATTGAACTTTTTCAAAATATCGTTTATATATGTAGCTTGATTAATAAATATGCCTTCGGGTAATTGCTTTACTTGAAGACCAAGAAAGAAATTCAATTCACCCATCATCGACATTTCAAACTTTGTTTCCATTATCTTTGAAAAGTTCTTGCAAAATTTCGGATTTGTCGACCCAAATATTATGTCGTCAACATAAATCTGAATAAGAATCAAGTCCTCACCTTGCCTTTTAAGAAATAAGGTTGTATCAACAGTACCTTTCTTGAAACCAGAAGCAAGTAGAAATTTAGTGAGAGTTTCATACCAGGCTCGTGGTGCTTGTTTAAGACCATAAAGCGCTTTGTCTAAAACATAGACATGATCAGGGTGATGAGGATCAACGAAACCTTCAGGTTGAGCCACGTAGACCTCCTCATGCAAAACGCCATTCAGGAAAGCCGACTTTACATCCATTTGATAGACTATAAAGTTTTTGTGCGCTGCATAGGCTAGGAAGATTCTGATGGCTTCGATCCTTGCAACCGGGGCGAATGTTTCATCATAGTCAATGCCCTCTTGTTGACAATACCCTTTTGCGACCAAACGAGCTTTGTTTCTCACTACTACTTCGGCTTCGTCTTTCTTATTTCTGAAAACCCACTTTGTTCCAATAACGGATTTACCTTTAGGTAGTGGGATCAAGCGCCATACCTTGTTCCTTTCGAATTGTAGAAGCTCGTCTTGCATAGCAGAAATCCAGAAGGGATCACGTAGAGCTTCAGATGCTTTTTTTGGTTCTAGGGAACTGAGGAAGCTTGAAAACATGCAGAAGTTAGCTGTTGCTGACCTTGTCGTGACACCAGATTGTAGGTCACCTATCACATTGGTCAGGGGGTGATCCTTAGTCCAACGATGTGTTCTTGGTAGAGCTTCAACTGTTTGTTGCGTATTCGACGCATCGTTTTCATCATGCACGACAGGTTGCTCCATAGATGTACTCGGGACATCTTGTACTGGTGTTTCTGATACTGAAGCTTCTAGACTAACAGTTGAAGTGCTCGGGACTTCGATTCCAGAAGAACTATCTGTAGAGACAGATTCAACATTAGTAGAGTCAGAAACTAACTTTGTACTCGTACCTGATGAAGATGAAGTGTCAGTGACTTCTTCGGAAGGTCCAGACATGTCTTCAGATATAGTAGGGACCTCCGAGCCTGTACCACTTGTTATTGATGTTGATATGCCTTTTTCAAAATCTGCACATATATCATCAAAGGCATCAATAAACAGTAAATCTAACTCAGATGAAGTAGAGTTAGAGTTTGAAGAATTAGATCTTTTAGCAACTGGTTCTATTCTGGATTGAATAGAAGCTTTGTCCTTAATTACGAGTTCTGAACTGTTGTGTCCAGAAGTCCTTGTTGAATTCTCATCAAAGGAGACATTCATGCTCTCAACAACCGTCTTAGTTCGAATAATGTAAATTCGATAAGCTTTGGATGTCAGAGAGTATCCAACGAGATATCCTTCATTCGCTTTCTTATCAAACTTTGATAACCCTTGACGCTCTTTTAGAATGTAACACCTGCAACCAAATACACGAAGGAACTTGATGTTAGGTGTACGATTGTTGATCAACTCATATGCTGTCTTATTAAAGCGCTTGACCACAATGTTACGGTTCTGTGTAAAACATGCTGTGGCGACTGCCTCAGCCCAAAGGTACATGGGTAGATCTGAGTAAGCAAGCATAGTCCGAGCTGCTTCAACCAGAGTGCGGTTCTTCCGTTCAACAATGCCATTTTGCTGCAGAGTGTAGGCGGCAGAGAAATTATGTGAAATACCCACGGAAGTAAGATAACTTTTCAGGGTGTCATTCTTGAACTCCGTGCCATTATCACTATGAATGGTTCTGACTGGCAGTTGAAGTCGTACTTGAATGCGCTTGATGAAAGCGATAATCAACTCTGGCGCATCTGACTTGTTGCGAAGAAACTCGAGCCATGTATACCTTGAGTAGTCATCTATCATTACCATCACATATTTCTTTCCGTTGATAGATGCTATGCGCATTGGGCCACAAAGGTCCATATGAAGAAGTTCCAGTGCAGATGAGGTCGATGATTCAGATTTGGACTTGAATGAGCTACGCTTCATTTTGCCCAACTCACATGCGGAATAGAGTGAGTCTTTTTCGAACCTCATTTCTGGTAGACCTTTGACCAGACCTTGTCTCTGTAGTTTCGCTATAGATCTGAAATTTTGATGAGACAAGCGTCGATGCGACGTCCACGATTGTGCTTTGGAAGCTTTGGCTAGTAGGCATACTGGACGTGTAGCTGACAGTGTAGGAAAATCTACATAGTATAGATTTCCATGGCGCTCAGCTTTGAAGACTTCGTAACCATCGGGATCCTCTAGATAGCAATGAGTGGTTGTGAAGCGGACTTGATATTTCATGTCACAGAAGTGACTGGTACTGAACAGGTTGTGATCAAGTCCTTCAACATATAGCACTTTTTGAATCTTCACAACACTGTTATCGAGCATTCCATATCCTCTGACGTGGCCTTCAGCTTCAGAATTGGCAAATCTAACTGCTCCGGCAGGCTCCTCCACATAGTTATGCAAGAGGTGCTTGAATCCTGTCATGTGGCGTGAACATCCGGAATCTATTACCCACAATCGACAGGCCTGCAAAAGAGACAATAAGTTTTGCTTAGGCACCCATATCAGGATGGGTCCTTCGCGGTTAGCATCAAGCAACTCAGGAATATCATATGGTTTGACTTTCACTCTCCATTCATAACGCGGTTTTGGAACCCATTTCCAAACCATCTTAACATTTAATTCCTGAAAGTGCTTTTTAGAAGTAGAATTGGCAACCTTAGCACGATACACTTTTGGTTGCGTAGAAGAATCAGAATTGGAATTAGACTTAGAGTTCAGCTTAGCTTTGCTTTTATTCTTTTTGGACTTAGGAGGGGAGTAGTATTTGAATGAATTATCCCAACAGTGTTTGCAATAAAGATTCTTTCGAGCAAAATTCATAAACTTAGATTTATCGGAACAAATCTTACATTCATGTTTATCAAAAGAAGTACTATTCAAAATAACACTGTCTGTAGGACAACTACTAGAATTCAAACTATTCTTTTTATTCAAACTAAGATCTTTATTCTTCTTACTCCTCCCAACTCCATTTCCTTTTATATCTGAAACAGAAACAGGAACCTTGTTAGTCTCTAACTTAGAAGGTGGTTCTTTTCTAGTGCTCTTTGAAGTCTCACCCTTTTCAAAAATACTCGGAGGATATTCAGGACAATCAGAGTAAACAACTGTAGGTTTTGCAGGAGCATCAAATTCTGGATTGGTTCTTACCTTCCAGCTTGGATCATTGAACATCTGTTTATCACTTGAAGCATTTTTAAACAAAGTAACTTTCAAATTTTTGATCTCTATGCAAAGCTCTTGATTTTCTTTGAAAGATTTTTCAAGCTTATGTTTGAGATCAAAGTTTTCATCTTCAACCTCATCCAGAGACTGTTGCAACAAATCGATTTGCTTCATCAATTCAGATGTATGATCATTCACAGAATTTGACCCCTTTGAATTAGAAACAGGATCAGAGTCTGAAGCATTCATCATTTCAGAAAACATATCTTCAGTCATGGACTCAATAAACTCCAGTTTTTCATTTTGAGAACAAGAGCCATTCGTGATAGCATGTTCTTCTTCAACCTCTTCAACAAGTAAAGGTTTAGAAGCAATAGGATTTGAGACTGATTCGTTGGAAGGTGTGGTAAATAGTGATTCAAACTCAATAAATTCGATCTTTCGAGTCGCATAGCTTTTGTTTAAATCACCATATTGAAAACCAACTGATTTAAAAAGATTTTGAGAATCAGTGTCACCAGACTTGTTTTTTTTCATTTCTTCTTGACCTTTGGTCTCAGATAAAGGTGTAGGAGTACTTGCTTCAACAAAAGTTGCACGAATGTCAGGAATGGGTCTAATTGCGGAGCCGAATTTATCAAAATTATATAAATGCTCCGGTGCCTTTTTCAAAATTTCATTAGTTGGCACACCCAAACCTGGTTTTAGTTTGTAAAACCTTTCGTCTTGGAGTTTATTGGTCAGCAGATTTAATGTTTGCTCAGTCTGGCCTCGTTTCATATTAATGTCCTCCAGTTGTTTGATTTTGGTAAAAGCTTCATTTCTTTCTTTATAGCAAACTTCAAATTTTATTTGAAACTCACCCTTTTCAGCATTAAGATTCACAAGATCTGTTTCTAAACCAGATATTTTTTCTTTTAAAGACGCTTTTTCGGCTTTTAAATCATCTTTTTCCTTTTCCTTTTCTTCCACAACAACTTTTAAAATAGCATTTTCATCACGAAAACTTAAAACAGATTGATGTGCAGAGCTAAGTTTGCCTTTTAGTAAAGCAAATTCATCTTTCATACCATGTATTTGGGCCATTAAAGATTCAATAAGTTCAGAATTTTCACTAACCTCAGAGTTTGCTTCTTCGGATTGTGTCTCAGAGTCTTCATCGTCACCTTCCAGCTTTGCCATGTAAGAAACTTGGGTGAAGTGTGCTTGCTCCTCGTCATCAGAACTTTGGAACAGCCAGTTCTCTTCTTCAGCCATTAGTACTTTTCCTTCTTCAGCTTTCTTGGCAATTAGTGACTTTCTTGAGTAGTACTCTGAGTTCTTCACTTTCTTGAATTTGCAGTCTCTTGAGAAGTGCCCAAATTTGCCACAGTTGTAGCATCTTCCTGGTTCATCCTTTCGCTCTTCTCGCTTCACCTCTCTCTTTCCTTATCTTCTATCTTCCTTCCGATCTTCTCGTCCTTTCTCTCTCTTTCCATGCCTCGGCTTGTATCGCATCTCAGACTTCTCTTTCTTGTATCCATCATACTTTGGCTTTGAGTAAAATCTTTTCTTGCCAAAGCTCTTCTTGAATCGTCGTGTAATGAGAGCCAAGTCTTCAAAGAACTTTTGAATATCAGGATCTGAATCAACTTCCAGTTCTTCATCGCTCGAATCAGAGTCAGAGTCAGTAACTTCAGTAACTAGAGCTTTAGACGCCTTTTTCTTCGACCTTGCAGAGGATACAGAACCTTTGCCGGCTATGAGAGCCACAGAATCCTTCAGATGATTAGACTCGTTATTCATAGATCTCACCTCATCCTCATGTTGAGATAGAGTAGAGAAGATATCGGTGACATTTTCTCGAGCCATATTCTTCGACATCTGGAGGTTGATAGCAAAGTTCTTCCATTCTGGATTTAGATTCTTGATGAACTTGTAGTTTATCTCAGAAGCAGATTTGGCGATGTTGTTCCTCCGCAAGTCATTGAGAATAATGTTGTACCTATTGTAGGTGTCTAATATCATCTCTCCTTCTTTTGCATGAAATCCCTCGTAAGCATTTATGCACAGATTCTGCTTAGCTTGTATAGAGGCTTCACTTCCTTCAAACTGCCTTGCTAGTTCATCCCAGATTCCTTTAGCAGTGCTCTGACTGTCGACACGATTGTAGATGTCGTTTGGAATTGCCATTGTCAGATAGATTAGAGCCTCTTCTTCTAACTTGAGCTGTTCTTTCTGCTTTTCAGTGAAGAACTGAACAGGTTTAGGAATCTCTCTGTCAGGGATTTCAGGAGAGGAATCTGTAGCAGGTTGACCCTTTACTGTGATCATTGGAGTTTTAGGACCTTCAATGATTACTGTCATGAATTCTCTGTTCTTGTGATTCAGAAACTGAATCATTCTGGTCTTCCATTGCTGATACTCATTAGCCATAAGGACAGGCGGTTTGGACTGAGAGCCCATCGAGAGAAGCTGGTTCGACATCTTAGCTGTACCACTTGTTAGTAATTAAACTTATCTGTACCAAGACAACCAACTAGATGAGATCGTTAGAATCAAAATGAAAACCACACTAAAAAATTTTCAGAAAAATAAATTCCCGAAAATAATTAAGTGCAGTCCTTTCAATCAGTATAAAGCTTCAAATAATACTGAACAAAAAGAAAATGTTGATCTCAAAGCCATATTACAGTTTGCAAAAATTTGTCTAGGTCTGGAAAAAATGCTTCGACCGGTCAAACGTAAGACCGGAGAATGAACCGTACCGGTCGAAGGAAAGACCGGAGTAAGCAAGTACCCGGTCGAAGGGTAAGATCGGACTAGCAAGTACCCGGTCGAATGGCAAGACCGGAGAATACAAGTACCCGGTCGAATGGCAAGACCGGAGAATACAAGTATCCGGTCGAATGGTAAGACCGGAGAATACAAGTATCCGGTCGAATGGTAAGATCGGAGAATACAAGTATCCGGTCGAATGGTAAGACCGGAGTAGCAAGTACCGGGTCGAATGGTAGACCGGAAACCACTAAGGTCCGGTCGATGCACCTACCCGGTCGAAGGGAAGACCGGGGAATGCTAAGGTTTAATCGAAGAGAATGACCGGAGATAACAACTACCCGGTCGAAGTAAGGACCGGTGTTTACAAACTCTCAGTCGAAGGCTCAGGTCGAATAACTATCGGTCAAAGCAATAATATCGATAAACACAGTAACAGATATGATCGATTAACTCATAAGGCCGATAAACACGATGAATCGACCGAAGAACACGATGAATTTCTGGGATTCGACCGAAACCAAACCCAGAAATTTTAATCGACCGATGAACACAATTAAACTAACAGTAATCAGAAAACAATTAATCAATCCTTCGATCGAATGAAAACAAATAATCAGAAACTAATCGACCGGATGCGATAACACAGATTCATGAAATCGAATGAACAGTACTCGCATGAATAGTGATTTTCAGTGAACAGTAATATTCGATGAACAGTAAAAAAAATTGATTCTTAGGCTCTGATACCACTTGTTATCCCAGTTTAATCTAGTTGGTAAATAATCAATCAAGTAATCAAGCAACACAATAATAATCAAGAGATATATAAATCAGAATAACATACCAATCCCTTGAATAAACAATGAAACCTTGAGTGTTCTTGATACCCTTTGAATATAGGATTACAGCAACCTCTCTCTAAACAATAATTATGAAAGTAATTGTGAGGATTCTTTTTTAAAAACCTATTAACTAAAACATTAAATACCCAGGCTTTTAGGCCTAATGGGCTTATGGGCTTGAGGCCCAATAGTAACTAAACTATTAGCTTATTACACAATTAACCCTCTAACTTTAACTTTAGCACAATTGCAGTTTAAACCCTGAACTTTAACTTTAATCTTGAATACAATTATTTGATTCAACAGATATCTTTTAACGAAAATTCCGGGTGTTACAAAAACGGAACCAATCGGTCTTGAAAGTTGTCGTCGACGGGTGTAAATGTAAAGCCATCATTGACGTGAATGGTCGCCAGCCATGTTGACCTCCAACACGGGCTTTGGCTTTACACTTGGGCTTTATAAATCTTTTCTTTTAGACTATAATTAATTTGGAATTGGTTAATTAATTGGATATTAAGTAATAATTCGGAGTTTAATTAACTAATTCATATTTAATTAATATATTGATTTAATTTAGAAATTTAGATTATTTTAATTAATTATTTCCTAAGGAGGTGTTTATGAAGTTGTTTAACTTTAAACGACGGATTTGAAGCGTCGTTTTTAATAAATATTATCGAGACATGTTAATGAGGAACAAATGATTTTTTTTAGTTACTAAAAGAATCAATCAACGTTAAGAATCGTTATTAAGCGTGGTACTTAGAGGTTTATTCAATTATTTTGATGGTTTAATAGTGAGATTAAAGTGTCATATTTGGGTTAAATAATTATGGGGGCACTTTAATTTAGAGAGATTGATTTATAAGATTATAAAATGATTATTTTGACCTTTGAGATGTAAATTGGGTTTTAGACTTGGGGTTTAACTAAAGTTAGTCGAGGTTGATCGAGTTGACTAAGGGTTGACTTTAACCTCGTTTATCCCACAAGGATTTTAACGATAAGATCAAATAGAGATATTTGAGACATTAAGAGACTCGATTTTGGGGGTTTTGACTTTAGGTTGGACCGAGTTTGAACATAGTCGACTATTATTGACTTTTGGAGAAACTAAGCCATTAATTGGATATTATGGTATGAAATGTGTAGGTCTTCGATCAAGAGCTATCAGTAGTCGATCTACACACGATAAGGTGAGTCTTCATGAGACTTACAATGGGATGCATACCTACGTACAAATTTATTTTTAGCATTATATGATTTGTATGGTGATGTGTACGTATGCATGATGTTTTAGTTTACATACATGATACAATATCTTTTACATGTATATTATGTATGATCAGTTGCATGTTATTATTTATTTTGTTTTCAAATAACTCTAGCATTCTATTTCATACGAGAGTTTTATGATCGGTTTTAACGGGTGGGCATTTGACCAATAAGTCACACGACAAGTGGCACGACCCTGTAATGGGTGTCTAGACAGGTGCAGGTCTGACAACCCAGGAAATGTCAGTGACAAATTGACCCTTACCCGACGATACAGTTTATGAGATCTCTTTTCTTTCTATGTTGTATGTTTTCAGAAGACGCATACTATTTGGTACAAAGTTTACAAGTTGATATGTATGATTTGATATGATTTTTATTCATGCAAACCATGAACTCACTAAGCTTATAAGCTGACTATAGTATGCATCTTTGGGACTGAAGGTTTTAGGTTGGACAAGGGAAAAAGGGGCACATGTAGAGACTTGCCTAGCCCATTTAAGTTCAATATTTATGTTCAGGCATCTATGGTAGATAAATTTGTAACACAATCCGGTATGGGACGGATTAACATTTAAGTTACATATTTATTATTTTAAAGTCTTCCGCTATAAACGATTTTAATTTAGCCGTTATTTTTGAGTATTTTGGAGAATTGTTTTAGGTTATGTAACACTTATCAAGGTGAAAATATGGGTGTTACAGAGATGAAATGACAGAAAGTTTCTGAAGGTACTTCAGCTGGGATTGAGTTAGTTGGATCTGATGATGTGGAGGTTAATGCTGAGAATGTACAAAGATCGGAAGGAGATACTCAGGCTAATTTAGTAGAAATTGTGGGCTAATCCGAATATAGGACCGAAGGTTGAAAACCCAAGGTCACTGATAAAAGGACGGAGGAGTATATTATGGCTGACATTATGCTTAATGAGATCATTGAGATAAAATAAGATGAAGATGATGATGAGAAGCTAGAGTCAACAAAGTAGATAATAAAAGATGAAATAGAATATATGTTTACTTTCACTGACAATGAGTTTGAAAAAGAGGGGGATTTTGATATGATAAAATCTTCTGAATGAGGCAATTCCAGACTCACCTGAAAGAGAGCAGCAACCTGAATTATGTACCTCAAGATAAATTTGTTTCTAGAACTGAGAGTGCACCGGCACAATCAAAACAGATTGAAAGATGGGGTGTACTAGAATCAGGATTGCTTTCTTAGAAGACTCGGAAAAGAAGATATTTGTTCGGAGTGTAAAAGAATTGGATATTATTAAGGTTATGGGAATTACTGAATTCAACAAGGATTGTCGGGTTGAATATCTTCATATGATGAGATCTTAGGCACAGAGTGAAAGAGCAAATTGAAGTTGAAAGTAACCATAGAAAAGTGAATCTACAGAAACCGAATTAGAGTTTGCCTAATATTGAAGATTTTCCCTTGTTCATGATTTTGGAAGAACCAATTTTTAGAGTTGTAGATCAGAATGGTAGAAATGAAAGATGTTTCTTAAGGTTTTATTATGTCCCAAGATTATCAAGTTCTAATCACAACATTAACAAGATGACAATTTAACAAATAATTAACCTGATTCAATTCCAAGTAAAGCAATTCGTATACAATTTTTCTGGATCATTTTCTCTCTCTAAAACTCAGCGTATAATCTCTAACTTCCAACTTCTAACTTCTAACTTCTTGTTCTAACCAAACCTCTAGTCACAAGTCTATTAAAACAAAAACACACGCGCATACAAACCAATACAAAGAAAATACAAATACAAAGACTTTGACTTTGACTTTATTACAATTGACTTTGACTTTGCTTTAAGAGTTGACTTTGAGCTTTGACATGACTTGACTTTGACCTTCAGTCTTTATGATCTTGTATCCAACAAATATATACTTTAACAATCTCCCTCTTTGGATTCAAGATCATCTCTAAAAGATTTTGCAATACAATCTCCCTCTTTAAGCTCAATTTGTGCAATCTCCCTCTTTGTCAGAATATCATCGGATTAACTCTCCTCTTTCTTGGATAAATCTGTCTTCAAAAACTTTTGTACTCTCCCCAAAGTCTATCTTCAAGAACAATAACAATTTCTCCCAAGGTTGTAAAACCTCTTTCAGACATCGGAAAGAAATTATCTTCAAATTCAACTCAATTTACTTCAACAAATTATCTTCAAAGAAAATTTCGGCAAATTCTGCTCACATTCTGAAATCTTTGAACTATATTTTCAAGTTTCAACAAACTTCCTCAAATTTGTCTTGACATGAATTTCTTCTTTGAGCTACAACTTTACTTTATCAAACCAACAATTCTTGATCATTTCTCAAACATTTCTTGATCCTCTCCCATAGTCATTTCTGATCCAAACATTTCTTGAACACTTCTCCCCGTTTTTGATGATTGGAACATTGAATTCATCAAAACATTCACAAGAAATGTCTTGTACAATTCTGATCTAACCACTGATCTTTCCAACGAGCCTCTGACCATCTATTGATCTAAAAAGATACTCATCCGAATCTTTACAAATTCAGACAAATTATGAATGTAACACCTGAATCAACAAATGAATCAGTTAAAATGCCTGTCAGTAACACGAAGTCACTGGGCGTAACGAATACACATTGAAAAAGGAGCTTTTGAGATGTTCACTCCCCCAGGTCTTCCATTCAATCATCGAATAACACAAGTTTATTTTATGAATGTTTTGACAGAAAAACAGATTCTCTGTGTGTACGTGCTTGTGTTTGAAAGAATTAAGCACAAATGATTACTTTAAATAAGGCTCAAATTTGTGTAAACCATTGAGATAACAATAGTTAAACACAAACCCGATTGTGCATGATCGAAGTGCGAAGGTGGGGCAAACTTCCTTCTTTTTCAATATCCAGATTTTTTCCAAATGAAAATCAGATAGATTATATGCTGCGTCCCAGAGAAAAATTGAAACATTTTCTTGTTAAGAAGAAAATGAGTAGTTGGTGGGGTTTTTATCAAGAGTTGGCATGTGCTAGTTGCCTCTTTCAATGATGTTCACGAATAATTTGTGAAACACCAGTAATGTGGCTGCCCGACTCAGAAAATGTTGGTGCAGAGTTTGATATTCTTTTACTCTGATCTCTCACCCTCTTTCTTTTAATCATTGAGCTCGCTTCTAACCAAACTCTCATTTCCATTTTACCTCATCACACAACCCACACTCAGTTATTTTGAATCCTCACTCTTCGATCACTCAAGGATTAACTTCTTGGGTAGGAAACACTGGTTAACGTGAATCCATAGAAGTTTCAGTTAAGCTTACACTATGAACCCATGTAATCCTATAAGAACATGTTGCTCAACTGGTTTAACTATGCAGTTAAAGCACATATAGATACAAGTTAGATGTTTGTATGCTCATAAATGTAATCATGAAGATTTGAGCATTTTAAACATTGAAGATATTTCAAAAACAAGTATATTGAATGAATGAAATGAATACAAGAAACTTGTTTGAAAATCTGACATTGTATGATAAGATCAAAATCGGAATGATTTATCAATTAAGGCTTAGGTCAGCAAAACTTGGTTTTTGTCTATACGAATCAAAATATAGAGACACTTGAAAGAAACGTTTTGAAATGAAATCACGCTCAAACTTTGAATAACAAGCGAGGTGTATCACCATCGAAAATTTTGTTC
The DNA here is from genome assembly GCA_954870635.1 of Arctium minus. Classification (NCBI taxonomy): domain Eukaryota; kingdom Viridiplantae; phylum Streptophyta; class Magnoliopsida; order Asterales; family Asteraceae; genus Arctium; species Arctium minus. The sequence continues at coordinate 42,525,898 of OX941089.1, read as the reverse complement.
AAATTTGAGACATGGTGATAACATTTTCAACAAAAATTAAACCGGTGTGTGTGAATACTTGACAGTATATGGAAAAGACAAGACACATGTATTTATCTTTGGAAACACACGGTTTATATATCATTAAAGCACATGAAAATGAAAACATTTTAAAAACACACTTCTATATTCATGAAATCGTATTAAGAATCAAAAGTGGTTTGAACATTTAAAAACATGTTTTCATATCTGAAAGTTGTCCTTCTTTCAGACACGTAAGAGATTAAGATTAGAAATAAACCTTTCGATCAGTCTTAAATCTCATCGAGTCAACTCAAAATCATATTAGATATTATCATTTAATCTCTCTCGCAAGTCTGCAAAAATCACAAGTCGTTAAAGTGCAAAGCTTTATTCACAAAATTTATTGAAAATAAAATGACATAAAGCAATAAAACTTTGAAATTACGAGTTCTGATAAGATATAATCAGAAATCATATACTCCACCTGAAATTATGCATCATAAAATATATCAGTGAAAAACATGTGATAGAAATATACAACTCCCCTTAAATGTAGATCATCTTATCTTGCGGATGCATATTTTCAGTAAAAATATGTACTCCCCGTTGAAGGTTGATCTCCTCATTTAAGTATCGGAGCACAATCTCATTCAGCATAGGAGTATCATCTCTTTTGATCATTGAAGAGAGAGTCCTAAACTGTTGTGTTTAGAAGTCAAACTCTTTATCTTTGAGGAACGGGTCTTGAACTGTAGTATTCAGAAGCCTTGATTCTCTTACTCCCCCTTAACTTGAGATGCCTGCAACACAAATTCATCTTTCGGCTTTGGTACCCACTGGTATTTGGGTCCATGTTTGTGAGTTGCAGTTCTATTAGAAGTAATTGAATAAGAACCATACCAGTAATGATCACTTGTTTTATGAACAAAATCATAATCATATGTACGACAATAGGAACAATAATTCTTCTTATGAGCTAACCTGATTAATTGATCTCTCGAGTAAACAAGATCAGATTTACCTTTCCGCACATTGTTCTTCTTGGATTTTGATGCATGTACAAATGATTTCTTACCTTTCTTCTCTTCATTCTTTTATTCATCAACTGGTTTCACTTTCCAGACCAACTTCTCTTTTTCATACTTTCTTCTTCTTCTTCTTCTTCTGAATGTATCTGATCCATCTACATTTCTATCATAGAAAATGTTAGTAGTATGAATCTGATCATATGAATTAACTAACCTTTTTGAAGAAACAGTTCTTTGATGTGAGCTTCCAGCTTTCTTGAATGAACATTCAGAATTAGCTGAATCATTTCTAGGTGTGTGAATAATTGACTCTGGAGTCTTTTGCTCAGTCACCACCACCTTAGAAACAATTTCTTCAAGCTCTTTTATCTTTGAACATAAACTGTCTCGTTCTTTGATGAGCATGTCAATCCTTTCTTGAAATTCAGACTTCGTTTTCTGTTCTTTCAGTGCACTTGTGGATAGTTCAGATAGCTTGTCAGTAAGCTTCCTTATCTCTGATTCAAATATATTCCTTTCTTCTTCAAAATCTTTCTCAGCATTCGTTCTTTGACCAAATATTTCTTTGAATATTCCAACATTTTTCTGTTCAATGGTCTTCTTCTCCTTTGCAAACTTGTCTATTTCCATTATGATTACTTTCTCAAAGTCAGACACTTGTTGAGAAAGCTTGGAACATTTAAGCTCAACAGTTTTCTTCTCTTCAAAACTCTTCCTTGAAAATTCTGAGAACTTCTTTGCAAACTCTTTCTTTTCTTTATCAAAATCAACTCTGTCTTTGACCATCTTTAGCTCCAGATCAGTAATCTTCTTATTCAGCTCTTTATTAGATGTTACCAAACTCTTTATCTTCTCCTCATTCTCATTGCAATTATAACTTTCTTCATTTCTGACATCTTTTGCATTAACTCAGAATTCTCAGTCTTCAACTTATCAACCTCCAACCATTTATCTTCTTTCAAAGCTTGAAGAATTTCTCTATCAAGTTGTTTTAGATGTTGTTTATATCCAACAAAGAATTTTGAATATTTTTCCGAATCAGTTGCCTTTCTCAGTAAAGCCATATGAGCATGCATCCATTCTTTAAGACTATTGAAAGTAGCAACTCGGTCATTTTCTTTCTTCTGATAGTAATCAATCTGATTCATCTTTCCAGCCAAAGATTGGTAATAGCTTTCACGCTTTTGTACAATCTTTTCTTCGAGAGAGACAATCTTGGCGTTAAGTTTAGCAATCTCTTCTTTTGATGACATCTTGAGCTTTACACTGTTTTCCATAAGAACTTGAAATGATCGTTAGTTCAAGTGAAATAACAAAATACAGAAAAACATAGAAAGAATTTTTCAGAAATAAAATTTCCAAAAATTTCCCAAGTATGGAATTCGCACACTACTGTGAAATACACAATTCGCATACAGAATTCGCACACAAGCACAATTCACACAAACTACAGAATTCGCACACTACACACACCAACCTTAGAATTCGCACAAACCAATCTTTCAGAATTCGTATGCAAATACACTTCAGAATTCGCACACACACAGAATTCGCATGCAATTATATGCGAGTTCTAAGAATTCGCATATAACCTTATGCGAAAACTAGACTTAGAAACATTTCGAGAAATACTTTTCGCATACAACTTTTCGCACAAAGGGATTATACGAATTCTGGACTTGAAGAAATTTAAAAACCTTTTTATGCGAGTTTTGAAGAATTCGTATCACACACTGATGCGAATTCTTAACTTTTCGCACGAGACACAGATGCGAAATCCATCCTTAAGATTTTTCAATAAAACTTTTCGTATAAAAAAATTATGCGAATTCTGACCTTTCGCATATGAACATATACGAATTCTGAGAAATTCTGATCACACACATATGCAAATTCTTTTCATTTCGCACAACACACATGTGCGAATTCTTTACTTATGAGATTTTTCAGATAAAAACAGATATGCGAAATCCTCTAAGATGCGAGTTGTCGATGCGAGTTCTTGATATCTCGACAAAGATTGTTGATCCAAACTCTCTCAGTGATTTGATAACGACCCTCTTCTATACTTAGTGAAAATTACGTTTTAATATGTATTAGTGTTTCACCATTAGCGATCAGACTGAGTCTGTTCAGTTATCGCTGATGACCTTTCTTGTAAACATTTCATATGTATTAGTGTTTCACTATCAGCGATCAGACTGAGTCTGTTCAGTTATCGCTGATAGTCTCTGATGTAAACAGTTAACGTAATCCCTGAAGACAAGTCTCGCGTCAACAGATGTTCATAGCTGAATCAAAGACGAAGCTACTGAACAAAGACAAGTCTACTAGTGACCTGATGCGGATATCAGTGAAGCAAAGACGACTCTACTTATACACGAAGGAACATGAGGAAAAGCTTCAGCGATAGCTGAACTTTTTTGTATCTCTGAAGGAAGAGATATTCAGCGATCAAACGATCACGTAGCTTATGCCTCAAGTCTCCTTTTGTCTTACCTTGCACAACCAGTACGATGTATCAGAACGGACATGCCTCTGCCACAATTTGTACAACATATCTGTCAACTACACTGTTCATGATACGACCGAAAGCATGTCTCCCAAAAGTCAGGCTCCTAAAGCCAATCACTTAATGACACGTGTAAAGTACCCTGCCATGCATTTAATGCATAGGGTGTAAATAGAATGTTCTCCTCTCCATCTGAAAGTGCTCTATTCTTGAACCTTCATAGAAACCCTTGTTTTCTATATTATCTAAATCCCCCTTTATCTATATTCTTGTGCAACCATCTTAGTGTTTTCTTAAGTTTGTTTAGATTAAGTTCTACTTAATATTATTCCGCAACAAACTTGTAAATTGTGTTTGATTTATCAATAAACAATTTATTAAACTTTAAATTATGTGTTTGTATTCAAACCCCCTTCTACAAACTTGTTAAGCACCTCCGGGAACAACAAGTGGTATCAGAGCAGACTGTTTAATCTGATAAACAAGATCTTGCTTTATTCTCTTCCTTGCTATTCTAAAATGGCACTTAACACAAACACAAACTACTATGATAATGGTTCACTTTCTAAACCTCCTCGATTTAGCAGAGATAACTTCTCTCTCTGGAAAAATCGAATGATGCTATTTCTTGAAGGTGCAGATCCCACTATACCTGAGTACGTAGCAAACGGACCCTATGAACCTGTCCAAATCATAGTTGTCGTTCCTGATACTGCCACCACTCCATTTATTCCTGAATTCTATATTGCTAAGGAAATCAGACAATGGAGTGATGAGGATAAAAAGAAGGTTGGTATTGATGCAAGGGCAAAGACTATTATCTCTATGGCTCTGCCTGATGAAGTTTTCCATTCCATCATGCATCTTAAAACTTCTAAAGAAATGTGGGAAACCATATGTATTCAATATGAAGGCACCACTGAAATCCAAGTGACTCGAAAGATTAACTTGGTAAGACAGTATGAAAGTTTTATCGCTGGTAAGAATGAATCTCTCTCTCATGTTCATCAACGGTTTAACTGCTTAATCATTGATCTAAGAACTGCTGGTAGGACCTATTCTAATTCTGAGGTCCTAACAAAATTCTTGGAATGTCTTCCTGAATGCTGGGAAAGTTATTCAATATGTCTCAAGCTGACAAAAGATTTAAATTCTCTTTCTCTCAGCACCTTGTATGGAATATTGCTTAACTAAGAGAAATCAAACCTTTTGAAGAAGAATCTTATAAAAGATTCTAAAGACTCCAAAAGCACTCCTGTTGCTTTAGTCTCTTCAGAGATAATTCCATGTCAACGATCTACTCTCACCATCACTGAGTTAGATTCTGAATCTGAGGATCTATCTGACACTGATCTTTCAGAGTTTGATGAGTCCTTAGCACTCTTGACAAACTCTTTCAAGAGATTTGCAAGAAAGAGCAATTTCAAAAGAAATAAGCCTCTCTCTCTCACTGACAAGCCAAAATCAACCCCTATTGATAAGGCTACTGCTACTTGCTTTAACTGTGAAAAGATTAGACACTTTGCAAGTGAGTGCAGGTCGAAGAAAGTCTTCAAACCTTCTACCTCAAGAAGATCCAGCGATGACAAGTACCTAAAGCTGAGAGAAAAATATCAAAAGCTGAAAAGCTACAAGCAAAAAGGTAAAGGTCTCATTGCTGAAGAACACGACTGGGCCGAATCAGAAAAGTCAAGTTCTGATGAAGAAGAAGTCCTAATCTCTGCCTCATGGCTGAGATTAAAGAAAAAGTGGAAGAACCAACTGAAACTTCTATGAGCTATATATCATCTCAGGTATCTATCTCTACTATTCCCTCTCTACCTGAAGCTGAGAGAAGTCGCGCTGTTGATATACTGACGATTGACCTATACAATGCTCTAAACGGCAAAACTCTAGCTGAAAACAAAAACGTTGATTTAACTGAACAACTAGAAAAATGTCATGAAAATATCAGAGAACTGTCTCTTTTAGAGGAAAGTTTAAAAGATCAAGTCGTTGTTAATGAAATCATCAGTATTGAACGCGAACAAGCCATCGATGCTCTAAAAGCAGAAAAGGCTACTGTTGAAGGATGGTGCAAATCTTCAACAAAGATCACTGAGATTATAAGTGCTCAGATTCCTGCCAGTGATAAAACTGGTCTTGGTTTTTGGAAACCACAGGATGAACCCAAAGAGGACAGTTCCATGCTAAAGTTTGGAACATTTGTCTCTTCCATTCCTGACACTTCAAAGGCTCAGTGCTCTTCTTCTAATCCTATCCCTGAGGAAATATCTAAATGCTCAAAGCATACAGATAAAAAAAAATCCAAAGGCTCTAAGTCTGCGGTTAAAGGAAAATCCATTTTCCATCCTCAGAAGGGTACCAAGAAAGCAAAGCTGAAAGTTCCTTCTAAACCTTCAGCGAATCAATCGTCTAGCTCCGTGATAGAAATCTTTGATCTTTGTCCTCCAAATCTAAAGATTGATCTTAAGCCTAAGAGATCTGAAGAAATAAAAATTCCTCCCAGATCTCATGAGAAAAACATTCTTGGAGCTTGACCCGCTCATCTTAAATTCTCAAAACCTTCTACTTCTGGTCCAAAAACCACATTCAAATATAGAAAATGCTATCACTGTGGATTTACTGACCATATTGAAAGCAAATGTCCAACTGCCACTAAAGCTGATAAAATAGCTAAAGTGAAGATAAATGCCTCTAAGGCTGATAAGGTCATCAAAGCTGAAAAATCTACCAAGGTGAAAAATACCACTAAGGTTTAGAAATTAACCAAAGTAAAGATTACCACTGAAGCTGAATCTTCATCTGCTGTGAAGATTTCTGAACCTTCCATCTCCACTAACCCCAATGGACCCAGTAAAAAATGGGTACCAAAAAAAGCTTAATCTTCCTTATATTTACAGGGAGCAAAGGGCATCTGGTATCTCGATAGTGGATGTTCTCGTCATATGACAGGACAAAAAGACCCGCTCACTGAATACAAGGAAGAGAAAGGTCCCTCTGTGACCTTCGGTGAAAATGGAAACGGATATACCTGAGGGTTTGGTGTCCTCAACAATGGGACAACTACCATCAGAAGAGTTGCTTATGTAGATGGACTGAAGCACAATCTTCTGAGCATCAGTCAACTATGTGATAAAGACTATGAAGTTCGCTTTTCCAAGAAAGCATGTTCAGCGGTAAATGAGAAAGGAAAACTTTCTCTCAGTGGTTATCGTAGAGAAAATGTCTATGTAATAGATATGAACTCTACTATAACTGAAAACGTATGTTTTCTCTCTAAAGCCTCTTCTGATGTCAACTGGCTATGGCACAAAAGGCTCTCTCATCTAAATTTCAAAACCCTGAATTCTCTCTCTTCTAAGGAACTGGTTTCTGGTCTTCCTCAGCACTCATATGCTAAAGAATCTCTCTGCTCAACATGTGAAAAAGGAAAACAGACAAAAGCTAGTTTCAAGTCTAAACAAGTTTCCTCAGTGACAAGTCCTCTTCAGCTCTTACATATGGATCTTTTTGGCCCTGTCAACATCCAATCAATAGCTGGAAAGAAATATACGCTTGTCATTGTAGATGAATACTCTCGCTACACCTGGGTTATCTTTCTTCGCTGCAAGAGTGATACTCCAGATGAACTAATATCTTTTGTTAAAAAGATGGAAGTGCTGAATAATCTCACTGTTCGTTCAATAAGAAGTGATCATTGAACTGAATTCAAAAACAGTTCTCTGAACATTTTCTTTAAGAATAAGGGAATCTATCATAACTTCTCTTCAGTGAGAACACCTCAGTAAAACGGAGTCGCTGAAAGAAGAAACAGAACGATCATTGAAGCTGCTAGACCAATGCTCAGCGATTCTCACCTCCCTACTAAATTTTGGGCTGAAGCTGTAAACACTGCATGTTTTACTCAAAACAGATCGCTGATAGTAAAGCGATTTGGAAAGACAACTTATGGACTTTTTCATGGAAGAAAGCCTTCTATCAGCTTTCTTCATATCTTTGGTTGTTAGTGCTTTATTTTAAACAACAAAGATCAGCTTGGAAAGTTCGACCCAAAAGCTGATGATGGAATATTTCTAGGATATTCCTCCATCTCCAAAGACTACAGAGTTTTCAACAAGAGAAGACAATCTGTGGAAGAAAGAATTCATGTCACTTTTGATGAAACTCGCTCAGCGAACTCTAAACCAATCACTGAAAATGAAGAGTTAAATGCTTGGATGTTTTCTCATTACAGAGAAACAAAACCTTTCTTCTCAAACCATCAACATTCAAATCCTCCAGCTGCTGATGATGATCAAAACATCATACCTCCTAATGCTGAATCCAACTCATGGATCTCAGCAGAGCCTCTAAACACCTTACTTCCATCAGATCTATCTTCGTCTGAACACCTCTCAGAAAACAATGGTTTGTCTGACACTCAAAAGCTAATCGCTGATGAACCTCAAGCTTCTTCATCGGTGAACATTCCCATTGTTGATCCAACCTCTGAAATGAGCGATCATGCTCCTGCTCAACGATGGACCAGAGATCACCCTTTAAATCAAATTCTTGGTGATCCCGATGCAGGTATTCAGACACGACAAAGTACAGGTAATATCTACCTCTTCGTCAACTTTATTTCTTTAACAGAGTCAAAGAAGGCTGATGATGCCCTCAGAGATCCAAACTGGGTCAGCGCTATGTAAGAAGAGCTGACTGAGTTCACTCGCAACAAAGTTTGGAATCTCGTTCCTAGACCATCTGATAAAACTGTTATAGGCACCAAATGGGTGTTTAGGAACAAGTTAGATGAACATGGAACTGTAACCCGCAACAAGGCTCGACTTGTTGCTCAGGGATACAGACAAGAGGAAGGCATAGATTATGATGAAACCTTTGCCCCTGTGGCTAGGCTCGAAGCAATTCGACTCTTCTTAGCTTATGCAGTCTATAAAGACTTCGTTGTGTATCAAATGGATGTAAAATCAACGTTCCTAAATGGAAAGCTGAATGAAGAAGTCTATGTAGAACAACCTCCAGGGTTCTATGACCCTAAGTATTCAAATTATGTTTATAAATTGGATAAGGCTCTCTATGGTCTAAAACAAGCCCCTCGTGCTTGGTATGACACCCTCTCATCTTTTCTTATCTCTGAAAATTTTGAACGTGGCAAAATTGATAATACATTATTTTTCAGAAAGATAAAAGGTCATATTATTCTTGTACAAATATATGTCGATGACATTATATTTGGTTCTACTAACCCATCTCTATGTACTCGCTTCGTTGAAAGAATGAAGAAAGAATACAAAATGAGTATGATGGGTGAGCTGACATATTTTCTTGGTCTTCAGATTAAACAATATGACAAAGGTACTTTTATCAGCCAAGGTAAGTATGTTAAAGATATGCTGAAGAAGTTTGATCTTACATAAACTTCAGCGATGAAGACTCCTATGGCTCCTCCTCTGACACTTAACAAGGATCCATCTGGAAAACCTGTTAATGTCACTGCCTATAGAGAAATGATAGGCTCCCTGCTGTATCTTACAGCGAGCCCACCTGACATCATGTACTCTACTTGTTTATGTGCACGCTATCAGCCTGAACCTAAGGAATCCCATCTGATCGATGTCAAGCGAATTTTCAGATATCTGAAAGGAACTCCTAACCTCGGTCTTTGGTATCCCAAAGACTCAGGGTTCGATCTTACAGGATATTCCGATAGTGATTTTGCAGATTGTAAACTTGATCGAAAGAGTACCACTTGTGGATGTCAACTCCTAGGAGGAAAGCTGGTAAGCTGGACGATCAAAAAGAAAAATTCAGTGTCCACTTCCACAACTGAAGTTGAATACATAACCGCTGGAAGTAGTTGTGCTCAGGTCTTATGGATGAGAAATCAACTATTAGACTATGACCTTCAGCTATCAAAGATTCCAATCTATTGCGACAGCACTAGTGCTATCGCTATAGCAAATAATCCAGTGCTACATTCAAAGACGAAACACATAGAGATCAGATATCATTTTATCAGAGATCATGTGATGAATGGTGATATTGAACTTCATTTCATCCCCACTGACTATCAGCTTGCTGATTTATTCATCAAACCTCTTGATGAGACAAGGTTTAACTTTCTCATCAGTGAGCTTGGAATGTTGAATTTTGAAGAATAAATCTTCATTGTTCATGCATTATGTCAGTGATTCAAAGTTCCCCTTTATCAATTAATCTGTAAATAAATATCTGACTTTCAGGTATGTTATCTCACTCTCTACAACTGAATCTTCATTTAGTTAAGATGTTTTTCAAAATATAAACCTTAATCACTGAATTTTCTTCAAATGATTAAAAGCTTTTTGATAAACAAAATCTATCACTGATATTTCTCTTCAGTGATCCTTCATACAAATATATCCCTAAATTTTTATCAGGGATACTTTCAAAAAGAAAATTTATCGCTGAATTTTCTTCGGCGATAATTTCAAAAAGGACAAATGAAACGTTTTTCTCTCTCCTATGACGTCATTTGAACCGACAATCCACGACAAGCCTTTTTCTGACACGTTCGTCTGTTGCTCTTCTATCCAATCAACTTCGTGGGACGTGTCCATGTCATGATGAGCATTTGTTTTCCCGCCTCACTCTCTCTCTATCTCTCATACTCTCAAACGTATAAAAAGAATGTTTTTTCCATTCTTATCATTTTACGCTTTCTGGAAATCTTTTTGAGCAAGAAATTCTCTCTCAAGCATTCTCTCTCAAGAAATTTCAAGCATCTGCATCATCCTCATTCAAGATCACCAGGTTACTTTGATCTTATTCTTATTTTAATCTTGTTAATAAACTCCATTTATGTTCCATCATTATGGGTTTTCTATAAGATTTTTTATCCTATAAAATCATTTTTTTTCTTGATTTTATTCTTTCAAAACTTTTGGTTTTCTCACCGTTTTAATCTTCAAATATGTTGGTTTTTCTATGTTTCTTTCCTCAAATAGAAACTGGTAAAACCTTCTTTATTTTTAGACTAAACTTTTCTTCTACTCTTCTTTATTTCCATATTCAGAAATGGCTCAATCCGCTCTTGTTGCTTCTAAGAACGTCAAGTTCGCCATCACTGACTCTGAAGTCCCCAAGAACAACCATCTTGGACGTCTAGACTTCGATGGAATCAAATACCCACACCTTGTGGATGCTGCTAAATTCCTGAAGCAATCTTGCATTGCTTACGCTCTAAATGTGGATCCCAAGCCATCCGAAACTCTACTCCAACAGTTTTGGTTCACAGCTGACGAATCCACCATCACCAACAAGAAAGGTGACCAGGTTCCTGCCATTTCTTTCTGCAATAACCTAGGACCAGGAATGATGACCGCTTTCAGCTTGAGGAAGGATCTCAGGTTTCCTGACAAACCCAAGAGTGGGTTTGACGCTCTGCCCACTGACGCTGAACTCATCCAGTTTCTGGATGCTATGGAGTATTGTTGGGACAACAAGCCACGAACAACCATCCCCAACAAGCGGCTGACTTTTACCAAGAAGGCGAACATGCCTTCTCAGCTGGAGTTTATCTTTTCTCACTTCATTCAGTGCATGAGTGGGAAAAGTGGTTCACTTGATCAGACCAGCAAGGTTCAGCTCCAGATGTCCTACTCAGTGATCGCTGGTAAAAACTTTGACTTTGCCACCGCTATCTTTGACGATCTCATGTCAAAGATAGAGAAGACGGAAAGGGATCCCAATATCCCATATGTACGGTTCATCTGTGCATATCTGAAGTTTCTCTACGCCAACTCTTACCCCACTACTCCTGATGGCTCCTTCGCCAAAGTAGGTCAGCGTTCACTAGAGGTCAAACCGCTGGACAACGAGGCAAGTATCTCTACCCTACGCTCTCGTCTATATCTCCACACTTCTTCTACTTCAGCGGCCATGCCAGAGGTTCTTTCTTCTGCTATCCCTACCGCTACCACCGCTTCAAAACGCCCATCAGCTAGTTCCTTTGGTCCTTCAAAGAAGGCCAAAGTGACTAAGGAGACAAGCGCCACTAGTTCAAGGCCTGAGGAAGTTTCTCGACAAACCTCCTTGGATGATTTCGTGGTTATCTCCTCCACATCCTCAGCACTCACATCATCAACCATGCCAGCGATCTCGATCGTTGTCACATCAACAGTGACACCGCCTATCATCTCAGTTCAACAACAAACTGAGGTAACTACCCAACTCCCAATTTCTTCTATCCCTATTACTAGTCCTCCTGCTTCTTTGGTCTCTAACCCTTCATCTATTATGCAACAACCTCATGTTGCATTTCTAGGACCTGATGCTCAAACCTTTGAAAGAGACATGCAATTTTTCAATATGTTTGAACGTTCAGGTATACCTAAACCCCCAAATACACCTCCCACCTATCCATATAAGCCTGTTACTCAGAAACTAACTTTTCTTTCAGGTCCTAGTATGGCGACTGTTGACGCTAATGTCAACAGTTTGGGAGTCAAGGTGGATTCTCTCACCACCTCGCTCAACGAAACCACCAGCGCCGTTACTATCACTGGTGAAGAGCTGAAGCAGTTGACAGCCACCTGCTCCACCAAAGCTAAAGCCTCTCAAATCTCCTCGCTTCAGGGAGATCTTGTCCAAGTGAAGGACGCTACTCAACTTCTTCAGGGACGCTTTGATTCTTTAAGCAACGACGTCCAGGGATTATCTGTGAAGATCGATTCCTGCACCTCTTTCCTTCAATAGGTCCTTGGGAAGCTGAATGAACCAGCTCCGACTATTTCCCCTTCTTTCACAGAGGCTGATTGCACCTCTCTGAACGTAGCTGTTGAATTCATTCATCATGCTACTTCGGATATCCCTGTGATTGAAGGACGCCTGGAAAGTCTGGAGGCTGAAGTCCGAAAATTGGCCGCTGCACAACCTTCCTCTCCAACCAAAGATCTCTCTCTAAATGATAATGACAAAGAGGGGGAGAAGGATACTGAAGAAAATAAAGAGGAAGAGGAAGATGCTGCTGAGGTTCAACAGGAAGAACCTCCCTCTCATGTTGAGGGGGAGAAGGTTGCTGACAAAGCCCCTCCTTCTTTCAAAGACTTAGTCGAAGAAGAAGAAGAGGAGGAGGATGAAGAAGAAGAAAATCTTGATCTTCAAGATCAAGAGGATGAGCAACCTCGTCAAGAAGATGATGATAATGACGATGAAGAAGATCAGTCCTTATGGTGTTCTACAACCATCACATCTTCAGTGATAACTTCTAAAGAAGTTATCACAGCAGGGGGGAGTCATGAAACATCCTCAGGAACCCCTTCCCAAAGCAAATCCAAGGGTGCAGTAGCTGAGGGAAGCCTGAAGACAGTTTCACTATCGAAGGAGAATCCTTCTCAGGTATGCCTTTCACTTGTTCCCATATCCTACTATAAATTCCCTACCCCTGTTTTCTTCTAGCCTTTATCTTCCTTCTTCCCAAAATAACACTAACTTTGTTTCTTTCTATTTTCTGACCAGACAGTTCTCTCCCCTGCTTAAGGGTAAAGAACTACAAATAATCCCAGCTCCCATAGCTGATGAAGAAATAATCCCAATCTCTGTAAATGAGATTGATGAAGAAGATGAAGAAGAAGAAGAATCCCTGCAACATCCAGGAAGGCCCTCTAGACCATCTCACTGGTCAGAGGAATTGATGAAAAGAAGAACATAGTTGATCTCTCATCTAGAGAATAAAACGACTGAAGGTCCCTACTCAATCAACAGATCTAGAGTTCCTGACTGAAGCTGAAATCGAAGAATCTGTCAGGGCTGAGAAGCTGATAGCTGATTATCAAAGAGATGCCTCTTTTGATCTCAAAATTCAGTCCTCTCAAGTCAAAGACAAGAAGCTGAAAAACATACCAGTGGAAGTCCAGGATGCTCTATTGAAAGAGATTGAAGAGGAGCGATTAAAAGAACTAGCGGTCAACGATAACACAGTCGATTAGTGAAAGCATAAAGTCGACTATCGCTCTGACCCAATGAAGATCATAGCAGTTGTTATCTCAAGGAGAAAGAAGAAGAACAAAGTTTCTGTCACTATGGAGATTACCAGAGAGGATGGAAGCTGCAAGGCTATGTTCGTTTCAAAGCTGGAAAGCTTCGGCTACATGGAATGGCTTGAGTTCTAAGCTGCACTGAAGAAATCGAAGTCAATCTACAGAGGCTATGTTGAAGGGATAAATGATGCTCTCATCAACAGAGTTGCTGCAATCCTAAAGGTGTCATCTGCTCTTCCTTCTAAGCCAAAGCAAATCAAAAGAAAGCCTGTCTCCTCCTCGTTTGAAAATGTCGTTGTGATAAGAAATGAAACCTCCATCAAATTCTCAAGAGAAGCTCTGTTTGGTCCTCCTCCAGATCTTTCAGTTCTCGATCTATCTCTGCCCCCTGGTGGACCATATGTTGCAGGACAAGTACTTAAAGAACCTTTTGGAATCTTCTTCAGAGATGATGGGGAACAACTCAGATTCCAAAGAGTCTATGAAATTCCTATTTGTCCCCTCAGTCATCTGAAGGATCTCTTATGCTTATGGTGTGACTACTTCCCTTCAGCTGAGCAAATCAAAGCAATCATTAGCCAAGAATATTTAGAGCGAAGGCAAAAAGGAGAAGAAATACCTGAGTATATGATCAATCCTCCAAAATCTTCTTTAGATAGCTGATAAATTAGTTTCCTACTTCTTGTAATCTATTAGTAAAACTTACAGTAGTTAGTTCATCACTTGTACATGTAATTTTCATACTGTGTAATTCCTTCTTTGAATTAATGAAAATTTCAGTGAAGTACTTAATTCTTGCAGTACTGTAAAAGATCCCTCAAAATAGTAATTGGGACATGTATGTTATGAGTCCTTATTATTCCATGATTTTGAACTATAAAGTAATTTTCTCTAGTTACTTTGTCATTATCAAATAGGGGGAGATTGTTGATCCAAACTCTCTCAGTGATTTGATAACGACCCTCTTCTATACTTAGTGAAAATTACGTTTTAATATGTATTAGTGTTTCACCATCAGCGATCAGACTGAGTCTGTTCAGTTATCACTGATGACCTTTCTTGTAAACATTTCATATGTATTAGTGTTTCACTATCAGCGATCAGACTGAGTCTGTTCAGTTATTGCTGATAGTTTCTGATGTAAACAGTTAACGTAATCCCTGAAGACAAGTCTCGTGTCAACAGATGTTCATAGCTGAATCGAAGACGAAGCTACTGAACAAAGACAAGTCTAATAGTGACCTGATGCGGATATCAGTGAAGCAAAGACGACTCTACTTATACGAGAAGGAACATGAGGAAAAGCTTCAGCGATAGCTGAACTTCTTTGTATCTCTGAAGGAAGAGATATTCAGCGATCAAACGATCACGTAACTTATGCCTCAAGTCTCCTTTTGTCTTACCTTGCACAACCAGTACGATGTGTCAGAACGGATATGCCTCTACCATAATTTGTACAACATATCTGTCAACTACACTGTTCATGATACGGCCGAAAGCATGTCTCCCAAAAGTCAGACTCCCAAAGCCAATCACTTAATGACACGTGTAAAGTACCCTGTCATGCATTTAATGCATAGAGTATAAATAGAAAGTTTTCCTCTCCATCTGAGAGTGCTCTATTCTTGAACCTTCATAGAAACCCTTGTTTTCTATATTCTCTAAATCCCCCTTTCTCTATATTCTTGTGCAACCATCTTAGTGTTTTCTTAAGTTCTACTTAATCTTATTCCGCAACAGACTTGTAAATTGTGTTTGATTTATCAATAAACAATTTATTAATCTTTAAATTATGTGTTTGTATTCAACCCCCCCCCCCCTTCTACAAACTTGTTAAGCACCTCCGGGACCAACAAAGATACACTCTGATCTCTTCAAAAACCCATCAATCTTTCGATTTCCAGTCTGTAACTTCGACAATTTACTCACTAATACATCTAGAAACAATTTCGACCAATGAATTTCAACGAAATTCACTCAAACTTACACATTGATTCGATACAGTGCATGTAAACTCGTGAACTCAAAAACTTGTAAAATTCAAGAATTAATCAAAAATAGAGTGCAATACGATACCAAACCTATACAAGATTCTTCTAGACCATTATACGAACACAATCAAATCAATTACAACTCCAAAAACTCCAAAAAATTTGAAATTCAATCCAAACTCAAAAACTCAGTGTCGACTCCATTTCTTGATCGATTTTCACATGGACTCTGCTCTGATACCAATTATTATGTCCCAAGATTATCAAGTTCTAATCACAACATTAACATGATGACAATTTAACAAACAATTAACCTGATTCAATTCCAATTAAAGCAATTCGTATATAATTTCTTTGGATCACTTTCTCTCTCTAAAACTCAGCGTACAATCTCTAACTTCTAACTTCTTGTTCTAACCAAACCTCTAGTCACAAGTCTATTAAAACAAAAACACACGCGCGTACAAACCAATACAAAGAAAATACAAATACAAAGACTTTGACTTTGACTTTATTACAATTGACTTTGACTTTGCTTTGAGAGTTGACTTTGAGCTTTGATATGGCTTGACTTTGACCTTCAGTCTTTATGATCTTGTATCCAACAAATATATGCTCTAACAGGTTTGAAGATATTTCTTGTTATTCTGATGGTACATTGAAAATTATCATATTGAAGTTGAATTCCAGGCTTGATGTTGCTAAGGGTGAAAAGGATAAGATGGTGGATAAAGACACAGACTTGATTATTAGAGCTTTGGAAAAGATTGAAGAAAAGTTACAATTTAGAAATATCATTAGAAGGCTTAAAGTATATTTTGGTCTAACGAAGAAACGAAGAAGATTTCTTTAGAACTCAACTTGATTACAAAGGGGGAGATTGTTAGGACTTAAAATGTAATTGTAATTCAAGTTGAGGGTTTGTTTTGTCAATACCTTTGGGTATACATATTTTCCTTGTTTAGTTTGGTTCATAATCTTTTGAGCTTATTTTGTATTAAACATCTTGTAATCTTTTCTCTCTCTTAATACAAATACATTTGTGACTCCATTGTTGATCTCTTTAAGCTTTCTTGAATACAAACTTGATTTGGGAATCACAGATAAACATCAAGTAAAATACTTTAAGACTTCAAAATTGACTTTTTTTGGCATATACAAAAGTTTCATAAAGCAACTTGAACTCTCCTTACTAGGTTAGATTAAACCTAGTTTCCAAACTCATCTTTAGCTTCCAAAAAGTGAAGACTTGAATCTACAAGTAAACCCTCCCAACAACTTCTTAAGGTCACCTTCCATGGCTAGAATTAAACAAAATATGAACAAAATCCTTTGCTACAAAAATCCCCAAAATGGAGCTCAAAACACCCAAACACTTAAATTTCATCAAGATCATGAAACCTCCCATTGTAGATTTTCAACCTCAAAGTTTCTCCTCTCTTTTGCTCCAAAAATATCCCCAGAAAGGCAAAATCGCCAAGAGATAAAGGGAAGGGAATATTGTGGAAGAAATGGTTGAAAACCCCTAAAATCGGGCTTAAAAAATGTTCCAGATCGTTGCCATGACCTTGGTCGCGACCTAAGCCGCTAGGCCCTTCGCCCGTGTGCAAAACCATGCCAAACAGCTGTTCCCGTAGCTCAGGTCATGGTTCATGCTGTCGTCGTGCCGCCAACCACGTCGTCCCATGCTATGCCGAGCCGCGGGCCGTTCAATGTCGTGCTGCATAAAGCAGTTGTTCCTCGACCGTTCTCTGCCTATTTTTTTGACCGTTCTCCAACAGTTTTTCGACCCAATTGGGCGACTTTTTCAAGCGGTTTCGGCCCACAAGAAGCCGCCCCGACTTCGGAAAACCGGAACACCCAAAGTTAACATTCTTTAGACTAGGGAACCGAACGGGGTTAACGACTCATACTGAAAGCTTAATATTTGGAAATTTGGCTACCAAATAATTAGATAAATCCCAAATTTTTTATATTTTAATAATAACAATGGAATTATGGTATTACATAATGTATGTATTTGTATATTATTTACAATTATTATGCATCAAGATTGATTACATATGAGACCAAATATTCAAAAAGTAGGTTAAGATGGCCACCTACCGCCTTTTGATAGTAATCATGTCATGCATGCATTTATGATTAATTGTTAGGTCTGATTTTATAGTAATCATTGTATTTATAGGCTTGGTCAAATACTGTGTTTAGAGTCTTATACTGTGTAGTATTGACCAAGGGTATTTAAGTCCCTTTGGTCTTGGTTGTTTGTAAGAACACTTTCACGCATACATCAATACAAACTTACTTTGTGCCTTAATCTCTCTCTCTCTACTTTCTCTCTCTAGGATTTAGTTGATCTTGGACTATCAATTGGTATAAGAGCTGTTCTAGATCTTGAGAGAATTGAGAGAATCGATTTTAGTATCTGAATTTGTGAAATAATCTGAAAATTTGATCGATTTTCTTGAATTTTTCAAGAAAATCTCGTTTTTAGATTTTTCATCAAGTTCGGCCCTGTTTGTGTTTGATTTTCGTTGATATTTGGTTTCTTGGATCCGGTTTTACTTGCTAAACATTTTTGATTCACATCAAATTTCAAGAAAAACAAGTTTTGATTGTCAATTTTGAAAATTGTTGATTTTCTGGAAAAACGGTTTTGACGTACTGTTACATTTTCGAATTTTTGATTTCGTGGTTTTTGTTAATGTATTATTGTATCCAAAATTTAAATAGGAAAAGTCAATTCTTGTACAATTAGTCAAGTCTTGTTTAGTCAATCTTAGAGTTTACTTAGTTGTTAAGTATTGTGATAGCATCCTTGGTATAAATACCTTAGGTGCTTTGTTAATCTTGTAACTAGAAGTATTGTATCACATTGTCAGACATATGAATGAAGAACTTTCTCTCTCTACACTCTCTCTCTAAAATCTTGATATTGTCATATATTGAATAGAGATTGCTTGAATTGATTGGGAATTACAATTTCAGTTTTTGATCAAGTTTGTTAATTGAAAGTTGTTAAAAAGTTGTTTTCGATCATTTGTGTGTGAATTTGTTGCATTAATTTCATGGATATAATTGATTTTTAGAAGTTTTTTGTGTTTCTTCATCGGTTTGCGCTAGATCTTCCATTTGCGCGAGTTCATATAGGTTTGCGCAAGTTCATATTGTTGTTCTAATCTTTGCATTAGTGTATTTCAGGTTTTCGCCTCAAGAAGTTCCAACTTTTCGTATTGGGTTATTCACGCAAAGTGAACTTTGCGTATCCTGTGCTTCACGAGAAGTGGACTTTGCGTCTCCTTCAGCTCACGAGAAGTCAAGTTCTCGTCTTCCTCTGCTCACGCAAACCTAGTTTGCGCCATCGCCTTATTACGCGAAGTCCAGTTTGCGTCTTAAACGCCTCACGCAAAGTTCATTTGCGTCTCACTCAGCTCACAAAACCTAAGTTTGCATTTCCTTCTGCTCAAGAGAACCTCAGTTCACGTCTTCAACTTCTCGAGAGAATCAAGTTTGCGTATCCTATTGTTCACGCAAAGTTTAGTTCGCGCCATCAACTAGTCATGCAAATCTCAGTTTGTGTCTTCTTCTACTTGCGACAAGCTCAATTTGCGTCTTCTGCTTCTCACGCAAAGCTCAAGTTTGCGCCAACTCATTAAAGACTTAGCATTATTTCTGGATTTCTGTTTCATGGATTCTGATAAGTTTTTATATCAAGCTCAGTTCTACAAAAATGATCTTATGATGTCTTTAGGTACAGAAAATCGTCCACCAGTGTTGATACATGAAAATGAGTTTACACAGTGGCAAGATCGGTTCCTGAACTTCATTGAACGTCAAAAGAATGGAAATGACATGATGATCATTCTATCTGAAGGACCGTTTGAAAAACCCAAATTGGCTTCTGGATTATATAAGCCTACTAAAGAATATTCACCTGAAGAGTTGTCCGCATATCAAGCTGATCGTGATATAAAGGCAAATTTGATGCTATCCTTGCCAAACTCTATATACAACAGGATTGATTGTTTTAAAACTCATCCTAATCTGATGTGGCAACAGCTTGAGAAGATTATGCTTGGATCTTCGGTCGCAACTTAACTCAGGCATACACGTTACATGAATAATTTTGAAGAATTCAAAGCCAAGGACGGGGAGCCACTGAAAACTGTGTATGACAGATTTTGTGCCGTGATCAATGATCTGAGGAAAATAAAAGTGGAAAAGACTGAGCTTGAGACAAATTTGAAATTCCTCAACGCACTTCAACCAGAGTGGAATAAATCCTGCCACAGACTGAGGAATGATGTCAGAATATCTACAATGCAGATCCAAGATATGTTTGAGATCTTACTTACTGATGAGTGCATTGTATCTGAGAAGAAAGCCAAACTGGAGAAGAAGAACAAGAAATCAGTAGACCCGGTTGCTCTCCTCACGAAACACCTGACAGAACAAGCATTGTCTGATAATGCTTACAACGGGTCAACTGAAGATGATGGTGAGGCTTTAGAGAAAGCTATGATCCTTCTCTCTCAGCATTACCAGAAAAAGTTCCAGCCTCATTCGAGTTCCAACTTTTCTCGCTTCACTTCCGGTTCAAGAGTCAGAGTGCCCGAGCCAAAGACTACTGCATGCTACAACTGGGGAAAGTCGGGTCACATTTCAAAGGAGTGTCGAGTGAAGAAGGTTAGGGACTCAGCCTACTATCGAAAGAAATTGGAGCTGGCCGAGAAAAGAGAGAACGAAACTACTTTACTTGCCGAAGAAGAATTCTGGCTGGATCATTCCGACGATGAAGCTGCAAATGTCGAGATCGCTCAGATGTGCTTAGTTGTAGATGATCAGACAGATGATTCTGAAACAGATGAAGACGAGGTATATTCTGAGTTTGATTTTAATTTCATATCTTCTCAGATGGATATTATAATTACTGCTTTACATGATTTACGCTTAAAGTTATTATCTGAAAAGAATTTAAATGCTGAAAAGTCAGATTTGATTGACAAATTCAAATAAGACTTATCTTTAATCTTTGACTGCTATGACCAATTTAAAAGACAGTCTTTCAGATAAAATAAATAAATTAGAAGAAAAATTATATCGAAGGAACCAATCTGAACAAACAATATTTATGAACAAACCAAGGAGTGAGGAAGCGTTAAAAGAAAAATGGGGACTTGGTTTTAAAAATCCACATTGTTTAAAAAATGCGATTGAAAAATCCCCTACTTTATATAAATACGATTATCTAACACTTGCTAAATATGCTCCTCAATTTAAAATTGATTGGATGAATGAAAAACAAGTGTTAGAAATCGAAAATGAGAAAAGGACAAATAACAAGAAAAAGGAAGTACCTTTTGTTTACACATTTGAAAATGCAAAATATTTTCCTGACAAATCGAGAAGAGGCAGAAAAGTTTTAAATGATATATCTCCTGTCAAGTATTCAGTATCTGATTTTGTTGATATTTTTGCCAATCAATCTGATAAGGAAAATATATCTCCAATCATTTATGATTCTAAGAGATATACCCCTCCTTTAATTTTAGAAAGCAAAATCAACGATCTTGAAGATAAGATGGAAGATCAAAATATTTTGAAAGAAATTGAATATGATATTATTCTTTCTTTCATGACGTCTAGTCTTGAAGAAAAGTTATTTTCTCAAAAACAAGATTCTATTTCTAGCCTTTCTTCTGATTGTCAAGAAAATAAAAAGGAAGTTTCCAATTTTAAAATATTTTCTCAAAATAATTCTGACTCCGAGTTAAATTCAGATTTATTAGTTGATCAGATTGGTTGCTTAGGTAAAATTATGTCTTCTGATTTAAATATTAATTCGGAAAATCTTGATGAATCTTTTATGCTAAATGATCAATATTATAAACCTAAGCGTAAAAGAAGAAGGTATAAGAAGTCGAAGAAACAAGATAATGTTCTTTCTGACAGTTCTAATTCTTCCAATTCAATTCTTTCATATAGGACTTTGAGCAAGTCAAAGAAGCAGATCTGGAGAACGAAGCGGACATCTACTGATTCTATGACTGATGAGGATAAATGTGTAGACAGATTTTATAAAAGTGATTCATTTGCTACATGTAATAAAATTTCAAAATATTCAATAAAGCAAATGATTCGAATTTCAAAACATGTCTCATGTTCTTCCTCTGATTCTAGTTCAGATGATTATGCTTTGTATTCTTCTGATGACTGTGCTTATTATTCTGATGATCTTTCTCGTGCTTCTCATGTCAAATATTATAAATATTTACCCATAAGAACTGCAACTAACAAACACGGGCCTAAATTCAAGTGGGTACCAAAATCTCAATCTGATTCAAAGTTGCAGGCACCACAAGTCAAGGGGGAGTAAGAAAGATTATGGCTTTTGAACATAGCAGTTCAAAACCCGTACCTCAATGTCAAGATTATGGCTTTTGAACATAGCAGTTCAAAACCCGTACCTCAATGTCAAGATTATGGCTTTTGAACACAACAGTTCAAAACCCGGACTTCAATGTCAAGACTATGGCTTCTAAGTACACAGCTTAGAACCCGGACTTCAGAGGAATTTGACTTCTACACATGTCAGTCTAGGACTCGTTCTTAAATTCTTTAAGCTTCTGACTAATGAGAAACTGTGAGTACATCTACTATATTCCGCTGCATTTATCTCTGATATTGATGTTGTTCCAGTTTTCTCAAATGTTTTAAAAGAATCTGAGTATTTTCATTCCATCTCCTGAATTTGTTCAACCATATATTTTTCAAAAGAGACACAAATTTCATTTTTACATTATGTGGAAGATGATATTATTGAATTATATTTTGTTTCAACTGAATATAAACTTGCCGATCAAATATTTCTATTTTTAAAATCTCGGCATGTTGTTTTAAAAGTTTTAACCTTTACAAATTTTATTCTATAAAGTAAAAGCTTTACAGATTTTCTTTCAGTTTAATAAAATATGTGTCGAGGATAAATTTTCAAGTTGCTCTGTTTATATTAAAGTTTTATATGTTCAACTTTCAAGTCTTACAAAAGTCGAAAAGTCAGCAACATGTTTGAAGTTTTTGATTCTGCTTTAAAGATATGTGAGTCGGAATATTTATAGTTTACTTTGCTTTGACTTCCTAAATGATCAAAATTTTAGACCGGAGTGAAAATATGGGCTAAGCACTTAGATGTTGACCTGAGTGATTGAGATGAATAATAAATATATAAAATACATAAATCTCTGAGTTTAAAAGTTTGTACCTGTGGCCTTTTTGGTTTGGGAAAGTAAGTTCCGTGGGATGCTTGTCATCTGATCCCCTAAGGTCAAATGGTCTGGGAGTGATTGAACCCAAATCCTTCTATAGAACCAGATCGAAAGTCATGTTCTACTGGTATGAATGGGTTTAGGATGTGTCGATGTAGCCTTTCTGATCTGGGAAAGTAAGTTCCAAGGGGTGCTTGACACCTAGTCCCCTAAGGCCAACTGGTCTGGTAGCGGCTGACCCAAATCCTGCAATAGGATCAGATAGAAAGTTACGTTTACGACATGTTCTTTACTTAATAAACTTTTTGATTCAAAAGATGCCAAAGTGCACAAGCTTAAAAGATGCCAAAGAGCACACTCATGTAAAGATGTCATAGAACACAATGCTAAAAGATACCAATGAGCACACATCTTATGATACTTGGTTATATATTTCTGAGTTGCAATAAACCTGTAAGTTTGTGAAAGTCTGAATTTTTGATGGCTTAGTGTGATTATATGCAAAGTTCTCTATTATATTTTTAGAATTGCATTTTCTTGAAGCTAATCGAAGTTCACATGCGAGCACACTGAATAGATTGATAAAAGTTTTTGAAACTGAACATGTCTTAACTTGATATGCAATAAAACTTGTTTCTGTATCCAAAAGCATATATTTGTTTTCATCTGATGGATTTTATTGTGATATTTTACTAAGTAGAATTTTATTTGTTTCTGTTAAAATTTTTTATATGTTTAGTCGTTTCAAAATACATATTCAGTATATATTTTTTTCTACATTGATGTTTTAATCATTGTGTTCTCATTTATATCTTAATGGATTTGAGCTTTATTCAAGGGGGAGTGAAAAAGGAGAATTTTTCTTAATGATCACATCTGTTTTTGAGGGGGAGTATCTGATTCTCTATATGAATCCTAACTTGAATTGTCAAATTTAGTGCATTTGTGTAGGGGGA
Organism: Arctium minus; assembly: GCA_954870635.1. Lineage (NCBI taxonomy): Eukaryota > Viridiplantae > Streptophyta > Magnoliopsida > Asterales > Asteraceae > Arctium > Arctium minus. The sequence goes on along the minus strand of OX941089.1, from coordinate 42,502,118 downwards.
GTCAAAGAGCTAATCAGGTAAAATTTTTCAGACTCCAAGTCAGATTTGCGTCACCAGTTGGTAGAGCAAAGCTTAATTTGCGCCAACAGCTTCTAGCGCAAAGCATGTTTTGCGTTTCATGCCTGTCGCGCAAACCTCACTTTGCACTTCCTTCTGTTAGCGCAAACCTAACTTTGCGCCACCAACTTATAGCGCAAACCTTCCTGTTTTCTCCGTTTCTTTGATTTTGCAGATCTTAAGTTGTCTCGTCTCCAACATATGCATGACCAAGTTGATCCCGATCATCAAGGTCATGAGGGGGAGAAGTTAGAAGAAGTTAAGGAGATGATAAAGAGCTCAAAAGTTTATCTGTTGATCAAGATTCGCTCAAAGATTCAAAATTTCTTCAACTTTACTTGTCTTTTGCTGTTCAAGCTCCGATCACCACAGTTTCTTCAAGATCTTTTAAAAGAGGTGTATCTTCTAGAGCACAAGTTGATGAACCGACTGTTCTTTCAAGTTTATTTCAAACTGGTCCAGTCTTGTCAAGGCAGTAAAGACAACAGGGCTTAAAAGATGATGAGAAGAAATTTCATCAAAAAGTCCGAATGCTTCACAAAGTCACTTTTATGGTCCATGCTGATTTAGAAGATGATTTTTGAAGACCAAAGGCAATGATTACTAAGGGGGATATTGTTAGGTCTGATTTTATAGTAATCATTGTATTTATAGGCTTGGTCAAATATTGTGTTTAGAGTCTTATACTGTGTAGTATTGACCAAGGGTATTTAAGTCCCTTTGGTCTTGGTTGTTTGTAAGAACACTTTCACGCATACATCAATACAAACTTACTTTGCGCCTTAATCTCTCTCTCTCTCTACTTTCTCTCTCTAGGATTTAGTTGATCTTGGACTATCATTAATACTTTATTTCGACATTACAGATAGATCATTATGACTAGATGTACCAAATACCACAAGCTATAAAGGAATACTTGGCCCATCTTGATCAATTTAAGGAAGTGAAATTTGGTATCCTTGTTGGGATTGTAGAAATTTTTGTATATATAGTGATCATAATTTAATTAAATAACATCTTGTCAGGATCGAAATTCAAAAAAGAATTTAACACACACTCAGAAACTATGTTAAAGGATTTGCGGAAAAACACTTTAACAGTAAATCAATGGAACAGTATCAGAATGAAAATAACAAGTTATATTGATTTAACTTAATGATTACAAACAAAACCTCAATCTGTTGAACAGGATCAACAGACGTTCAATACTTCTCTATTGAAAGGACTTCTAAGAACCTTGAGGTTAATTCTCTCTAAAACAAACGTATATCAAAAACTGTATCAAAAACTATATCTCTATCAAGGACTTCTAGACTATATATACAGAATTAATTACAAGATAATTATCAAAACAAAATTGATCTTCATTCCATAATTATCTTCATCTCTATCTCCAGCTCCTATTCTTTGTCTTCAAGCATTATCTTCATAAGCAGTATTAACTTCATCCTTATCTAGCAGCATTAACATCCTCAGCAGTATAAACATGCTTTCAGTATTAACCCTTCACTTGCAGTAGTAATCTTCAATCACTACTAACTACTAGCAGTACTAACTCTCCAAGCAGTACTAACAATTAAAGTAGCAGCACTAACTCTTCAAGCAGTATTAATTCTACTAGCAGTAGTAATTGTTCATCTTGCAGTAGTAATGTTACAAGCAGTAGTAATACCTTTCAAGTAGCAGTAGTATCCATCCTTAGCACATTCAGACCCAACAATCACCCCCTAACTTAACTTTTCAGAATGAGAAGTTAAGTTCTTCAGCATAAGGTCTTCATGATGCTTTCAAAACTGCAACTTTAATTCCCAAGATTTGGATCCAGTCCCAGACTTTGATTAATTGTCCTTCTAATCACTATTCTGGCCATTTCTGATCCTTTAGCACATACCATCTTTGATTTCAACATCCCTTCCAACTTAGCTTTGCTGTGGTCATAGATCTTGTCAACCAAGTAGTACTCATGATAGCTTTTGTCAATTGTAATCATGTAGACACCACAGTTTTCAAACAGCATCCAATGATCAATCTTTTTAAAACCATATTCATTATGCAAATCTTTGATCCTGTACTGCACTCTTTCAGGCTCAAACATCATGCATAAGTACTCCATGGCTATCTTGGTTAAGCTCATTTCAGTCCCTTGCAACACAGACTTATACAACTTTATTCCAACTTTGTACATTTCCTCCAAGTCAGCTCTGGAACAACTTCTGATTACCTTACCCCAAGTTGCATAAACCTCAAACTGATCACCCATTCTTTTGAATCTGACATATTCTTTTCTGTTGTCCTTCAGAATATCCCAAAAGATAATTTCTGGTGCTTTCATAGAGATAGGGTCAGCTTGCACTGGTTCTTCATTTGTCAAAGTCATGTACAAATGGAACTGCTCATTAGATTGTTGATTGGACTGCTCTTGATTCTTCTCTGGCTCTACTGAAGGTGCAACAGTAGGTTCTTCTGCTTCTGCTTCTGCTCTTTCACTTTTATTCTCCTTTTCAACTTCTTTAATTCTTGGCCTCTTTGCCTGTTTCTTTGTAGCAATGGATTTCTTTCTTTTTATAGCTCCAATTTTCTGAGCTAAGGTCTCTTCTTCCTTTACTTCTTCCTTGTCTTTGATAGGAGTGCCTTCTTCACTGTCAGGGAAGGGCTGTTGTATGTTGAGGTCATACCTTTCTTTCATTATTCTTTCAACCTCTACCCTTTGAGTGAAATCCCCTTGTAGTTTGGCCATCTCCTTCTTATACAGTTCTTCTATTCTACCATAAGACATGTTGGTAAACATCCCTTCTTTGACTCCAACAGACCCTTTCAGAAAGTTGATCATCTTTCTTCTTTCTTGATTGGCCAGGAATGTCTTTGAAGGTTGTCTTTGTCTTGTCTTTAATGTCAGCTTTTGCCTTGATGCCTTCTTTGTGACTTTCTTAGCAGCAGCAGCAGTCTTTAAACTCCTTTGAAATTCCTCATTAAGCTTTGTAGATAACTCCAAAGCAATCTCTCTGTCTTTTGCAGATTGGATTTCTTCTTCCTTTTGCATCTCTTCTTGCAGTTTCTTTGCTAACTCTTCATCCAAATCAATCTGTTTCAGCTTCTTCATTGGTTTCTCAGACTCAACCACGTTCTTTTTCCCTTTCTTTTTGATCTCTTCCTCACTGATCTTTTTCTTTATCTGTTATGATCTTCCTTCTTTAATGACCACTCCCTTAGCCTTTTGAGTGGCCTTGGGAGTGTCATTCTTTGCCTTCACTAGAGTCTCTGCAATTGCTATTTCCTCTGCAGACATACCTGTTTCAGCTGCAACTTTCTCTGTTTCTACTGCTGTTGTTACTACTTCTGGTGTAGTTACTGCTGCTGATGTAGTTTCTATTTCTTTTGCTGTTTCTGCTTCTGCACCAATCTCCCCCTCAAAATGAGATTCCATTCTAACAGGGCTTTGCTGTTCAACTTCAGCTTGACTCTCCCCCTTTTTGGAAGCATCATGAGGAATGCTCCTTTTCTTCAATACAAACCGTGTTCTTTTCTTTTTGTGAACCAGCTTAAGAACCATCTTTTTGAGTTTAGCAATCTGCCCTTGTTGGGAGATAATCACCTTTTGCATTTCCTTTATTTCTGCACCCTGTTTGAGGACATCCAGGTTGACATTGGCAATAGTTTCCATCAATTCCTCATAGTTATATCTGTCCTCACCTCCTTTGGGTGTGTTGACCACCCTTGAAGGATCCTTGGATCTTTTAGTAGAGGCCTTCTACCTAGCAGAAGCACCTTCTACCCCCTTGGTTTCTTGGCACCTGGGACCTTTAGATGATTGCTCATCTAAAGTTGTCGTGGGGAAGGTCTTAGGTATGTTCACACTGTCCTGTCCTACACCTTGTGCAGAAATAGTAGTGTGAGCCTTGCTGCCCACATGCTCATCCTTCTCCTTATAGAGCACCTTATGGGGGTTGGGAGACACCCCTATGGTTTCCCTTTCGATATTCTCTAATGGAGAATGCTCCATTAGAGGGCTTGAAGGATTTGGGGGTGAAGGTACACGAAGGGAAGGAACCTTCTGCACCTTTTTCCTTATATATATTTTGGTGATGGGGGATGTTGGCTTGACAATAGGGATATCAGGAATATTAATAGAATTGAATGGTGTGGGTAGGTCATCAGTGGGGTGGTCAGATGTGGGCTGTGACCCTGATGCCTCACCATGGGAAAGAGACACACCCATCATTGTAGAGAACAATGGAGTGTCTTTGCCAAAAAAGTCCTTGGAAGGCCTTTTCATGTTTGAGAACACCTTCCCTTTGGGAAGTTTTGGTACATACACCTCATTAGAAGAGGGTAAATCCGTCAATTCATTAATTAGTACTTCTTGCACAAATCTTGGATACATATAAAAGCTTTTGGATTTGGTATCCAGATTTGACATTAAATCATTAAAGATCATTTGAGAAAAATTAAACTTTTTAGAGGTAGCTAAGCAGACTAGAGCATAAGCTAAGGTACTGCTGAACTCACTCCATCCAATTGTTTTTCTTGAAATGCAGTGTTGTAGGGTATGAACAAAGAATCGCCACTGAGGTGAAAATCTATTTTTGTAAAACTTATATACATCAGTGGGACCTTCATACCCCATACGACTAATAACTTGGAAGAGATCTTCCTTAGGAAGAGAGGTAATACCTGAGGCATCATCTAAGTGAAGATGAATGCGTATGTTGTCCTCTGATATGGTAATGGGTTTATCACAAACCCTTGATTAGATAACCTTCCTTCCTTCCACAGTCTAGATTGAGGCATTTGCCTAGAACTGTCGTAGATGTTCCACATAGATTGTGGGATTGACAGTGAGGGCATAGGCAATGTGCGACGATTTGAGGAAATCTACAATCTGATGAAAACCCTCAGCCTGTTTGGGTTTTTGCAGCATAGCAACCTCATTGTGTTCATCAAAGAATTCTAGTCCTGCCATCGTTCTGATTGATTCTAGGGTTCGAATCGTAACTAGGGTTTACACTGGTAAGCAAGAAATCGAGAGAGAGAAAGAAAGAGAAGCAATGGAAGTTCAAAGAGTCGTTTGTATTTTGGCGGTCACAAAGGGTATTTATAGGTGGAGGGTTTCAGTTAGAAGCAGTACTAAGTACCCTAGCAGTATTAACAATCCCGCAACATTAACTCATATTAGCAGTAGTAACACATACTGGCAGTATTAACACAGACTAGCAGTATTAACACTGATTAGCAGTAGAAATAAGGCAAGCAGTAGTAACTTTGCACTGGCAGTATAGACCACCTAGCAGTAGTAACCATACTTAACCATATTGGAACTGACATCATGAGTAATATACAGAGCAGTATTAACTAAACTAGAAGTACTAAGTATTCAGTTGAAGTAATCTGAAACACTTAAACACACAATGTTAGCAGCACCATGCACAATATAATATGAGAAAGTAAGCAGGAAGGAATCTATACAGATATGGTACATAAAGAAGATCAAAAGATGCTTATTCAGTTTTATCATGCCCACACTTGTGACCAAGAATGTGAATCTACCCACATCAAAAGCTTTGGTGAATAGATCAGCAAATTGGTTACTTGTGTGTACTTTCAAAACCTGAATTAGCTTCTTTTCATTGCAGTCTCTAATAAAATGGTACCTTATTTCTATATGCTTGGTTTTTGAGTGCTTCACTGGATTATTAACAATGATTATGGCATTGTTGTTGTCAATGAAGATTGGAGTGTGCAGAAAAGTAACACCATAGTCCAGCATCTGATTTTGAATCCATAACACTTGGGAGCAGCAGCTTGCAACTGCTATGTACTCTGCTTCTGTTGTAGAGGTGGACACTGTGGTTTGCTTTTTACACTGCCATGACACTAGTCTTGTACCCAAAAACTGACATCCTCCTAATGTAGACTTTCTATCCAAGTTTGCACCACCTAAATCACTATCAGAATAAGCAAGTAGATCAAATCGTGAGTCATGAGGATACCAAAGACCCAACCTAGGTTGTCCTTTGAGATATATGAAGATCCTCTTGACTGCTTGAAACTGTGATTGCTTAGGTCTTACTTGAAATCTGGCACACACACAAACAACAAACATAATATCTGGCCTTAAGGATGTTAGATACATGAGGGAGCCAATCATAGATATATAGTGATGAACATCTACATCCTCCCCCTCAAGATCTGCAGTGATCTGTTTGTGTGTTTCCATAGGTGTGCTTGCAGGCTTTGAATCTGAAAATCCAAATTTGGTGAGTATATCCTTCACATACTTGGATTAGCTGATGAAGATACCATCTGTCTTTTGTTTAACCTGTAGCCGAAGGAAAAATGTAAGTTCACCCATAGAGCTCATCTTGAATCTTTTATGCATTAGCTCCTCAAACTCCTTACACATAAAATCTTTAGTGGATCCAAAGATGATGTCATCCACATAGATCTGTACAAGTAGGATGTCCTTCTTCTTCCTTTTGATGAACAGAGTCTTGTCTATTATTCCCCTTTCAAAATCATTTTCCAAGAGATAGGTAGACAGAGTGTCATACCATGCTCTTGGTGCTTGATGTAGTCCATAGAGTGTCTTCTTTAATTTGTATACTCTGTCAGGACAGTTAGGATTTTCAAACCCTGGAGACTAACAAACATATACTTCTTCATCAATTATTCCATATAGGAATGCACTCTTGACATCCATCTGATAAACTCTGAACTTCATGAAAGAAGCATAGGCTAGAAACAGCCTAATTGCCTCAATTCTGGCTACTGGAGCAAATACTTCTTCATAGTCTATTCCCTCTTCTTGTGTGTACCCTTGTGCTACTAGCCTGGCCTTATTCTTAATCACAATTCCTCTCTCATCTTTCTTATTTCTGAAAACCCATTTTGTTCCAATTGCCCTTTGTCCTTTTGGAAGATCAACCAGATCCCATACATCTTGCAACATAAACTGCAGCAGCTCCTCTTGCATTGCTTCTATCCAACTTGGGTCTTTCATTGCATCATAAGCCTTTTTGGGCTCAATCTGGGATAGAAAACAAGATAAAAAACCTGTTTGTAGGTCATTTAATCCCCCTAACTTGCTTTGTTGCCTTGTGATCATTGGGGAATTAATGTCACCAATCACCAATTGAGGAGGATGATTCTTCTGTGTTCTTGTAGCATTGACAACCTCCTCATTAAGATTTGCTTCAAGGTTGGTGTCATTCTTTTCTGGAGTGCTTCCACCATACACTGAAGAATTGTCCTCATCAGTGTCATCTTCTGACAATATGGGCATCTCTGGTCCTGTGTTTCCTGGATTATGATCATCCTCTTTATCACTCTTATTCTCTTCATCTGCTTTAGCATCTGTATCTGGATCAGAATCTTCTGATTCTGAATTATCCTTTTTTTCTTGCTGGTAAAATTCAACAGGATCTACTGTAGGTATTGGGAACAACACAAACTCTTGTTTCTGAGCTTGTACCTGTTCTGAATTTGTTCCTACAGTTTGCACATTACTAAAACCCAAAGCATTAGTTTGTGAATCAATGTCAGACAACCAATCAGGACATGTACCAATTTGATTTGGTGTGTTCTCATTTCATTTGACATTGTCACTTTCCTCTATAATCCGTGAAGAACTATTAAATACTCTATAGGCCTTACTCTGAGAGGAGTATCCAACAAGAAATCCATCTTCAGCTTTGCTTTCAAACTTACCTAAGTGAGATTTGGTGTTGAGAATTGTGCAAGGACACCCAAAAGGTTTGAAAAAGCCAATAAAAGGTTTCTTCTTGTTAAAAAGTTCATAAGGTGTCTTGCCTTGAGATTTGACTACTAAAACCCTGTTTTGGACATAACATGCAGTATTAACTGCTTCTGCCCAGAAAGTAATTGGTAACTTTGAATCTACCAACAGAGATCTAGCAGCCTCAATTAGTGTCTTATTTCTTCTCTCAGCAACACCATTTTGTTGAGGAGTTCTAGGAGCACTATATTGTTTCTCAATACCTTTAGCCTCACAAAAGCTGTTTAAGTCATTGTTTTTAAATTCAGTTCCATTATCAGATCTGATGACTTTAACTCTTTCATTAGTTTGGTTTTCAATCCTAAGAACAAATGATTTGATCAGTCCACTTGTCTCATCCTTAGTTCTCAGAAAATATACCCAAGTAAATCTAGAGAAATCATCTACAATGACTAATCAATAGGATTTCTTTTCAATACTCATCACATTTGTAGGACCAAAGAGATCCATATGCAATAATTGAAGAGGTAAAGAGATAGTATTTATTTCTTTGGACTTATGAGAAGTTTTGTGCTGCTTGCCTTTAAGACAGGCAACACAATGATCATCACATGAGAAAACTTTTTGAGGTAAACCTCTTACAAGGTTGTTTTTCACAAGAGTGTTCATTGTTTTAAAATTCATGTGACACATCCTTCTGTGCCATAGAGATGATTCATCTACAAAAGCTTTTGAAAATAGACAGTTTAAAGATGAATCAGATGATACATTCTCTAAATCCAAACAATAAACATTATCCTTCCTAGGAGTTCTAAGTAGTATCATATTTTCATCAACTACCTTGAATCCAGGAGCAAGGATAATACATTCAGACTCTGTAAATAATATGCTATGTTGCTTGTCACAGACCTGTGATACACTTAACAGGTTGTATCTCAATTGCTCAACATAGTACACATCATCAAAGGACATCTTACCTTTTGATACCTTACCTTTTCCACTAATCTTACCACCTGCTGGATTGTCACCAAAAGCAACATGTCCTCCATCAAACTTTTTGAAGTTTTGAAGGCAGGCCATGTTACCTGTCATGTGCCTAGAGCAACCACTATCTACATGCCAAATGCTCTTCTTCTTGAGCTGTTGGTTGCCCTGCACATAAGATAAAACAATTAATTTTTAGAGGGAACCCAAGCCAAAGTGGTCTTGGGTTGGCCTTTCTCATCAACATATTTATAATCAGTAATCTTAGTCTGGATGAGATGATCAGAGTTAGGGATCGCATGGCTGGAATACTTTGTCTGAATTATAGGCTTCGCAGCATTAATACTGGTAGCAGGACTATCCTTGTTAGTAGTACTAACTTGGTTAGCAGTACTAACTTGGTTAGCAGTACTAACTTGGTTAGCAGTACTAACTTGGTTAGCAGTACTAACTTGGTTAGCAGTACTAACTTGGTTAGCAGTACTAACAGGTTTCTTGACTTTTGGAACCCAAACCTTGACAAAGTTGTTTGCTTTCTTGTTCTGTGAGTTACTCCTTGACTTGTTTGGAGTATTTTCTTTTGATTTAGCAAACTTATTCTGAATATGAGATTTTGCAGTCCCAGTTTTCATTGGTACTGTTCTCATATTTGCATCCATGTCATTTCTTGATTGCTTCCTATAACCAAAACAATTTTGTGTTTGTCTTTGAAAAGTAACTCTTTGATTATTAGGATTGAAATAACAGTATTTGGCAAGATGATTCAATTTGCCACAGATAAAACAGAGCTTTGGTCTATTGATTTTGCTAAGATCAATTTCCTGTTTTTGAGCCCACTGATTATTTCTGTTTCTCTGATTTCCCCTTATTTTATCATGTTTATGGGGCTTGTTCTGTTGACAAATACAGGGATTTATAACAGAGGTTTGCATGTAGTGAATTCCCTGTACCTTTTCCTTTCCTTTCCTGGAGGTCTCAGCTTTCTCACTCTTAACAGTCTCTTTCACTGTCTTGGTCATATCCATTTTATCACTTTTGATAAATGGTTTACCCTCCTTCTTATTTGTCAGAATGTGGTTTTCTAAGGGAGTATCTTTATGGTCTTCCTCATTCTTACTCTCAGAGTTTTCTTTTTCAGAGTCTGCCTCAATCACTACTTTGTCTAAAGGATCTGCTTCTGTGGCTCCTTCAGGTAAGTCATTCTTATCCTTTCTTTCTATGAGATCTGAGGTGGGTGGAATGTAGTTATTGTTGTATGGTGAAGGGGTGTTGTTGTAGCCTATTCCTCTCTTTAGTTTGTCATGAATTTGAGATTTAAGTAAAGAGTCCATTGCGTTAGAAGCATTGGAATATTTCTCAATATCTAGTTTGGCCTTTTCAAATTCACTCTTAACCTTTTCACACTCCTCTCTAGACTTTTCTAGCTCAATCTCTAACTGATTCTTCTCCCACTTCCAGTAGTTGAGATCATATGAATGTTGAAGTTCATTAGCTTGATATGCCTTTATTTGTTCTTCAAACTTCTCAACAATCACAACATACTCTCTTCTATCTTTCTCTAACCTTTTAAGGTCATCACACATGCTCTGATTGTGATCCCTGTACTTTTTAACAGTTTCAATACAAGCTTTAGAGCAAAGGTTAGATTTTACCTCTGTGAGAAGAGCAGTGCTTGGTGACTCTGAAACTTCTGCCATTAATGCTTGGTTCTGAATGGCCTCCTCTGCTTGATCACTCCAATCAAAGCCCATTCCTTCTTGTGAGACAAGAGCTTGAGATGAATTCCTGCTATAGTTAGTGGACTTTGGTTGATGATTATTGCTTCCATGTTGTTGAGCAATTCCTCCTCTGCACTCTCTGGCAAAGTGTCCCAGATTATGGCATTTGTAGCATTCCACCTTGGATTTATCAAATCCAACACCATCTTCTTTTTTCATGGCAAAATTGTTTCTACATGTTCTTTTGATGAATCTTTTGACTCTCATGGTGAGCATTGCCATCTGCCACTTGATATCCATCTCTTCAAGATCATCAACATTGATATGCTCCAGATCATCATTGATAAGAGCAGATTTAGCATGACTAGCCAGGAATGCCTCCAAAACAAAATCATTGGACCCATCATGTTTTGAGCCATAAGTAGTACTAACTGATTCTGTATTAGCAGTAGAATCAGATGATAGGAGGGCAACATTATGAGTGTATCCAGATGGCCTTTTCTTAGATTCAACCTCTGCTTCAAATACTCTTAGATCATTATAGAGATCATCAAGCTCCTTATCCTCCAGATTATCATTCTGTCTGAAGGATACATTGTACATCACCCATTCTTCACCAAGAGATCTTAGAAATTTTCTGTTGACATCATCCTGATCCATCTTCACACCAACAGTGGCCAACTCTCCAATCAACTTATTGAATCTATCAAATGTTTGAGTCATAGACTCATTCTTTGTAGACATAAAATTCTCATATTGTTGTTTGAGAATTGCCTTCTAATTCCTCTTAGTGCTCTTAGTACCTGAAAATCTCTTCTCCAATGCATTCCACAGGATTTGAGCATCAGAACAGTTGCAGAATTGATGTTGATACTCATTAGGAATTGCCAAGAGCAGAATGCTCAAGGCTTTCATCTCAGTCTGCCTCATCTTTCTTTCTCCATCAGTCTTTGGTGGAGGTCTCTTGCCATCTGCATCCATCTTTCCTCCATCAGAGGGACCATTCTCAATGATATCCCATATTGAGTAGTCTGTAAGAAGAATAACTGCCTGATTCTGATTTTCCACATGTCGAACTCATTGGGTTTGAGCATGGGGACCTTTGAAACAAGAACGTTGTCGCTTGATCCGTCCATGATCATTCTTGCTTTCTGAGTTACACTTGCTCTGATACCACTTGTCAGGATTGAAATTCAAACAAGAATTTAACACACACTCAGAAACTATGTTAAAGGAGTTGCGGAAAAACACTTTAACAGTAAATCAATGGAACAGTATCAGAATGAAAATCACAAGTTATATTGATTTAACTTAATGATTACAAACAAAACCTCAATCTGTTGAACAGGCTCAACAGACGTTCAATACTTCTCTATTGAAAGGACTTATAAGAACCTTGAGGTTAATTCTCTCTAAAACAAACGCATGTCAAAAACTGTATCAAAAACTATATCTCTATTAAGGACTTCTAGACTATATATACAGAATTAATTACAAGATAATTATCAAAACAAAATTGATCTTCATTCCATAATTATCTTCATCTCTATCTCCAGCTCCTATTCTTTTTCTTCAATCATTATCTTCATAAGCGGTATTAACTTCATCCTTATCTAGCAGCATTAACATCCTCAGCAGTATAAACATGCTTGCAGTATTAACCCTTCACTTGCAGTAGTAATCTTCAAGCACTACTAACTACTAGCAGTACTAACTCTCCAAGTAGTACTAATTATTAAAGTAGCAGCACTAACTCTTCAAGCAGTATTAATTCTACTAGCAGTAGTAATTGTTCATCTTGCAGTAGTAATGTTACAAGCAGTAGTAATACCTTTTAAGTAGCAGTAGTATCCATCCTTAGCACATTCAGACCCAACACATCTTATTGTACGTGGGTTTATGGAACAATATACGTATTGGATTCAACATGGAAAGGATTTTGATAATTGTAATTACACGGTCGATCGAGAATGTAATGACACCAATGGTAAATATGAATCAGACAATGATAGTTGTGATAATTTAGATGAAATATTACATGATGTGGAGGATATTGCCGATAAGGATTATGACAAATTTGAACAATTGTTTATCGACTCCGAAAAACTGTTGTATGTTGTTTGTTCAAACGGATTTTATATAGTTCGTTAACAAATGTTAGTCCGTTACAACCCATGGGTTGGGTTCCGATGAGAAATTGAGGTTAATGTGAGAAACGTGAGAAGTGGTTATCAAGACCCAATCAAATTAATTAAGAACCAACACAACACATGCATGTCCAATATATACATATATATTACATATACATCAACTACATTCATAGGGTTAGGTTGAGATGCACCGAGATAAAGATGCACCAGATCAATTCCTCAAAACCGCAATTGTTGAGACGCAATATTTGACCAGTCAAATCCGATCTTAACCGAATGAAATGCTAGGATTACTTCTCTATTTCTCATACAATTATCATTTCTCAAATGAACCTGTCCCTATATATATATATATATATATATATATATATATATATATAGAATCGGATGAGAAGAAAAGTAAAAGCGAGAAGGATAAGAAGACATCTAGACCATTGGTCAATTTTAATCTCAAACGCATCCCATAAATTGTGCTTGATAGGGAATTGATTTGGTTCATCTAGTTGCATCTTATCTCAGTGCATCTCATCTTAATGTGCATCCAAAGGTGAATATTTCTTCTTACCCTTTCTCATGATAACTCCATTTCTCATCAAAACCCAACCCTATATATATATATATATATATATATATATATATATATATATATATATATATATATAAGTTCAAATTAATTATAATTTTAATAATAATTAATTAATTATATATTAAGTTTAAATTTTAATAAGATTTAATATTAAAACTTGTTATTCTAAATGCAACATTTACCATTTAAAATGTATTATTACAAAATAAAAAAACAAAAAAAAAACAATTTTTTAAATAAAATATAATACCCCCCTTTTCCCCCTCCCGCCCTTCCCGTCCCCCACTTTTTTTCCCTCTTCCATTTAATATAAAAACTTGTTAAAGGATCTCTTAAAAAAATGTTTAGATTTTTCTCCAGATTTCTAATCGTCAACAGAAAGATTTCTAATCATCGGTTTCTCCATCTCCATCTCTTGATTTGGTTTTCTTAATCTACATGATTTCTTAAGCAACCAACGATTTCTCCATCTCCATCTGTCGATCTGTTTTAATCGCTAATTTCTCCCTTAAACAACCAAATCACATGGTTTCTCGATTGACGACTTCTACCGTTGCCTTTTGTCGACCCCCTCTCCACAATGATTTCTCGATCGATGATTACCCAGATGCTCTTCAAGGGTTTTCCAAATCTACTAAGCATAAACTCTGATTTGAGAAACCCTAATCGATTAACGAGGTAATTTAATCTATTTAGAACCCTAATTTGCTCTTCTCTATCTACCTATCTTATAAAATCAAGCACTAGATGACTGCTATGTGAGATCCTGCCACCGATGAATCCCATCAGAAAAGCATCTCTTTTGTTGGAGCTCTCTTTTACAAGTCTCTAAGGTCTCTCTCTCTCTCTCTCTCTCTCTCTTTCTCATCTCATCTCCAAATCATATCGATCTTGGCTTGTATGGTGCAAATATCATCATTGTGTATTCCTCTATGTACTTTTTAATATCTACGTGTTACCTTCTATTCATTAGTTTCTAAGATGTGCTTTCAATGTTCGATGGGAATTTTAAGTGGGCTTTGCGGATTGGTTTTTGTTGATTATTATGCATCACATTTTGCGGACAAGGTTTTGTTTTTATTTCTTGATTTGAGACTCGATGGCCATATGATTGAAAGACAATATGTGTGTATTTGAATTATTTTGTATAATTGATATATTCTTCATTATTTTTTAAGAGAAAACTGTAGAAAAAGTAGAGCCAAAACGTTTACTTTGTATAGAATTTTGTAGACGCCTCTTTCTCTGAATGTGATTGAATTATTGGTTATAGAAAGGATTATTAACAATTTGGAAACTACTATACGCGTATATCTTCTCCCATAATTTTCTTCATAAATCTTAATTAGCTTCTTGGTTGTATGTTCTATTCAACAGACAATGAGCATTGTTTCATGACGGGACTTTCATAATTGAATAATTCTTTCATGATTTCTTAGAAACCGATGACTCTTTAATTGCTTAATTATAAGATGGTAATCTTACGTGTTTTGTGAATTGTATCAATTCTCTTCTATTTTTTAGTATTCACCTTTTAGTGTACCTAAATTAGTGTGAGGTGTTTTTCACCTTATGAAGTAGTTTTTCATCTCATTTTTCAAGAGTGTATGCATATAACTATAAGCTAACTAAATACATGGTGTGAGAGCTTTTACCCCTTTTAAAGTTACTTTTTTCATCTTGTTTGTGTGTATGAATATGATTAGTTTTGACATATGATTTTGGGTTAATTTGAGTGAAATTGGAATGTCTCATTAGTGCTCAACTGTCTGCTCATTTTATTTAGTGGTCAACTATAATTTTGGGTTCATGTCGTGTTTTTCTTACTACAATATGCACTTTTCTCTTCATTCACCTCCCATTCATGTTGTCATTTTCAATGATTAATAAAAGTCAACAGGACTTTCACATGATGGAGGAACTGTTGTTATCTAATCACCCTTATGTTGAAAAGGTATCATCTCGTTCTATAGTTTGACTATTACGTTCTACTTTGTTGACCACTTCAAATTAGGCAAAGAGGTTGCTTTGAATAGAAAATGTACCAAATAGAGAACTAATGTATTTATTTTGGTACATTCCATAAAGAGTATATTGGGTTTGTTTAGTTTGATTTAGTTTAATCCTGATTCAGGCCTTCTTTTTGTAACCTTTTTGTGTAAAAGTGTTGGTATTGTGTGTATTAAGTCACATATGCATTCTAATTTGCTATGTGGGTATTTGATTCGGGCCTTCTTCAAATGTGTCCTTATTGCCTTACTTGTTTTTGTACTTGGTGCTCGTATGCACACACTCTCATGGTCTTATCTAGAGATGGGCACTAACCGGTCCAGGACCATCCCTATAAAATTTGGACTGGTCAAACCGATGTATTCTAATGTTTTGTTATTTTTCATTGTTAGGTCCGAGATCTAGACATTCATGTTTAAGATTTATTAGGTAGAATAGGATAGGACTTTATTATTTATTGAGAGAAAATATAAAACTAATCTAGAGAGAGAGAGAACTTTAGGAACTACATTTTGTAATATTGAATTATGAAATGAATTACAATCTTAACACTCCTATTTATAGTCCAACATAACCTACCTACCACCTAATTACATCATTAAGCATAAGCCCTTTACAATTAATCCCTTTACAAATACAATTTACAAAACTATTTAAATGTTATTTACTTTCCAACACTTTTTATACACTAACATTCTCCCCTTAAAGTTTTGCAAAGTAAATCATCTTCAAGCTCTAATCTCTTCTCCCCCTTGATTTGTTTGAAAACCTTTAGTGCATGCATTAACAATTGTAGGCTCGGCTCCCCCTTGAAAGTTGCTCTCATTCTTCGTTTTTGACTTTTAAACCGGATCTGATGTACACCGTAAGCTCGACTAAGTGCACGATAAAACATCTTGAAATGTTGAAATCCAACTCGTTCCGATAAGCGCACAAGAAATATAACGAGTGAATTTGACGTGACAAACCGAGTGCATCCTTAGTTTTTAACAACGAAACCGTCGTTAACCGCGAGTCGAATAGGAGTTCGGCTTGAGAGTCGTAAACGAGATGCTCGAAGGAGGAACAATAAGTCAAAAACTATAATGTAAGGAATGAGGAACAATTTTGGCCAAATTTAACTGATTTTGGACCAAAAATGTTAGAAAATTAACGGGACTAACGAAAACCCGTTAAATCACTATTCATTGTCTTTTTCACAATAAAACCCACTTACTATTCACTTTTTCTTTTTCAACAGCTCAAAATCATCTATTTTATGCTCAAATGACTTGCAACCTGATCAATATGATGAATTAAACATATCTGGATCGAGATGCAACAAACTTCGGCGAAACAGAAGATTTTCCGGCTAAAAACGTTTTTCCGGCGAGGCTTTTCCGGTGAACTCATCCAACAGCTCTAAACTTCGATTTTCTTTCTAGAACCTTTGCCATTCACGTACCAAATAATCAACATAACATCACAAGCAAATCTAGACCGAAATTACAACAACTTTCCGGCGAAAACAGTTACTTTTCCGGTGAAAACGTTTTTCCGGCGAGGAGTGTTTTAACAGACCATAGATCTCGATTTTTATTCTTAAAATCGATCAAAAAATCTTAGATAAACTTTGTAGAACAGATCTGTAACATAAATTTGACAATATCACAGCTTTAACCTCAAAAATCCGACGATAAACAGTGTGTTTTCCGGCGAAAACGTTTTTCCGGTGAGGTGTGTTCTCGGATAAAAATTTCTCGAATTTGTTTCTCAAAAATACATCAAACACTCGAGATTGACATGTACAACAGATCTAGAATGAGATATGACAGTATCTAAGCTCAAACCTCAGATTCCGGCGAGATTCCGGTCAGATCTAGATTTTCCGGTGAATGAACTTTTGAAGCTCGTATCTAGTTCGTTTTTCGACGAAATTCGAATCTAAAAGTTGTAGAATGCTCAAAATTCGATAACGAACAAATCTATGCTCATTATATCGACTCATGCAAGAAAGATTCGGATCGAAAAATTCGACGCAAAAAATACCGAAAATTTCGAACAAAAACTTCGAAAAATCTCAAAACTCAATGAAATTCAAATCCAAAAATTGTACTAGATCTGTAATTTCATCAAGAACAAATCTTCAAGAGGAATTGAGTTTTGGAACAACTTACTTGTAGATCGGGCTAATAAACACGAAATGTCAAGATCGATAATCGTTACGAGAAAAAATTCATCGTTCGGCTCTGATACCACTTGTTAGGTCCGAGATCTAGACATTCATGTTTGAGATTTATTAGGTAGAATAGGATAGGACTTTATTATTTATTGAGAGAAAATATAAAACTAACCTAGAGAGAGAGAGAACTTTAGGAACTACGTTTTGTAATATTGAATTATGAAATGAATTACAAGCTTAACACTCCTATTTATAGTCCAATATAACCTACCTACCACCTAATTACATCATTAAGCACAAGAACTTTACAATTAATCCCTTTACAAATACAATTTACAAAACTATTTAAATGTTATTTACTTTCCAACACTTTTTATACACTAACATTCATTTAGGGATATTACAAAATACAATCAGGTCATAGGGTCTTCTCAAGCCAACACTCCCGTTACATGGAGATTAAAGAAGGTATAATTTATATATCCCAACAATTTATTTCGTACTTTAATTTGTGTAATCACTACTTTTTTTTACACTTTAGTGTAATCAACAACAAGATGGTTGGGAGTGTGGTTACTATGTAGCAAAACAAATGTTCCAGTTTGTGATGCATGAACAATATGCTTCCTCTCTCAAGGCATGTGTTTCTTAAATTTCTTTCATTTTATTTATATATTGTACATAACAATTTATTTTGTTTATAATAACACCTACTTGCAAATCTAAATATAGGACACATGGACGATCACAACTCCTTTCTCAATTACACAAGTAGAGGAGATGGCTTGCACTATCGCGAGATCGTTTATTTTGAAGCGCATGAAAGATGGTAAAATGTGGTAATGAATAGGGGGATTGTTTTAAGAATTATTAGACTTGATTATACGAAGAAAAAAAAAATTAGAATGTTTGATTACTTTGAGATGTTACATTTACGTTGATGATTTTTAAAGTTTAATGGTTAATGGTTACTTTGAGATACTACATTTACGTGTCTAGTTGATTTTTGTATTTGGAATTGTGTTTGAAATGCTCCATTATTCCAATTGGAATGGCATTTGGAAATGTATCTTATCGGATATAATGGAGCTTCACCAACATTCGGAATAATGGATGGTAACAAATTCGAGGAAAATATTAAAAATAAAAATATAATTTATTATACACGATTCTAGTAAAAAAATCGTGTACAAATGTCTGCATTTTTTTATAAATGGTTACATTTATACACAATTTGTTATTAAAATTGTGAAAAATTATTACAATTGTAAACGGTTTTAGCAAAAAAACGTGTAAGATATAGACTTTTATAAATGGTTTCATCTAAAAACAGTGTAAGTTAGATACTTTTATAAACGTTTAGCAGGGGTTTTTAAACAGTTTCATCTAAAAACCGTATAAGATTGTGACTTTTATACACGGTTAATATTATTTTTCTAAATGTTGGATCTGAAGGTGATTAACAAATTTGTAGAAGGGGGGGGGGGTTTGAATACAAACACATATTTTTATGGTTTAATAAATTGTTTATTGATAACTCAAATCACAATTTACAGTTTGTTGCGGAACAAGATTAAGTAAAACCTAATCTAAACAAACTTAAAAATCACAAAGGGATTTGCACTTAGAACAAGAGATAAAGGTTGAGAGGATATAGAATACAAGGGTTTCTATATATGGTTCACTAATATAGAAGAGAAAGAAGGAAACACTTCAGAATGAAGCTCAACTTTTCCATTTATACCCTATGCATTAAATGCATGGCGGGGGTACTTTACACATGCCACTACTTGGTTGGTTGCATGCCTCTGATTTTTCGCGACATGCTTTTGGCCGAATTGTGAACAGTGTAATCTTCAGAGTTGTTGTATGATTTGCAGCAGAGGTATGTCTCTTCTGACAGTTGTACTTTTTGTGCAAAGATAAGACAAAAGAAACTTGGAGAGGAAGCTTTGTGATCATCAATCACTGAGGGATTCTTTTCTTCAGGGAGTCTGAATTAAGGTCAGCGATTGCTGAAGCTTTTCTTCGTATTTCTTCGCGTTTTGTGGACTTGTCTTGGTTTCACTGATATCCGCATCAGATCATGAGTAGACTTGTCACTTGTTCATCAGCTTTGTCTTCGATGTCAGCGATGAACGTCTTTGTCGCAAAACTTGTCTTCAGGGATTACATTTAAAAAAATACATTAGAAATCATCAGCGATACTGAACAGACTCAATATGTAATTGCTGATGGTGAAACACTAATACATACAGATGTTAAACATAATTTTCACTAAGTATTTTAAAGGGTCATCATCAAATCACTGAGAGAGTTTGGATCAACACTAAACAATTTTGAAACCGTGTATAAAAGTTGAGTTCTATACACGGTTTTGGAACCGCGTATAAAAGTCCGATACTTTTATAAACACCAGCCATATACGCGGTTCCAAAATTGCGTATAAAGTCCAAAACAACCGTTTATAAAAACATAATTTGCACTAGTGAAGTACCATTGAGCAATGCATATTACATAAAATTCGAGAGTACATGTCAATGGTACATGGGTGTAAATTCATGTTTGAATTTGTATAACTAACCGACAACACAGTCAAAGTCACGATAAACACCTTATTTTATTGTTTTAATAAAAATGAAAATTTCTTTTATTTTTGAATATAAAACATCCTTTATATATTATCCAATATTTTATTTTGAAAACTGTAAACTAAGTTTAAAATTTTTTCTCCCATTTGGCATACGTCTTTTGTCCGACTGTTATTAAAATTTAGTTGCCATATTTATTATATTTTTCTTTATAAAAATAATAATAATTTAAGATAGATTAAATGGATTTTGAATTTTATATATACACTTGATAACCAATTCAAAACTCTCACTCTCCTAAAATCAACAAAATCATAAAATAAAATCGAAAATGACAGAATAGAACAATAGAATGAATGAGGATTCAGGGTTCGAGTTCTTAGCTTCATAATCGAAATGTATATTGCTCTTTTTACACGAGTAGACTTCGTGTGTGTGTGTGTGTTTGTATATATATATATATATAGAGAGAGAGAGAGATGATCAAATGAGAACATGGTCAAAATAAGATAATAAAAATTGTTAAAATCAAATGTGATTTTACATGGGATTATCGAAAATGGTTAATGCACGCGTGAGCATGCGACCTCACATGCGAACTCAGGTCGCGACGAAAGTATATACGTCTGGAGCATATTTGAGCCCACTAATCCTTAACTTTTAGAGGAATCTTTCATCAATGGTTGTGATTAGCTGATTTTTTTCAATCATAACTGGGTTTTCCAATCTCTTTGATCTTGGTTCCATAAGAGCAAGTCAGAAAGTAGAACCATCAATAGGTTTAGCCAGGGCGTTTATAATACAACCCAAATAGGGCTCACTCACTAGTATAACTTAGTGGTAGAGCGGTCGGTTGTTATCCGATTGGTCGTAGGTTCAAATCCTACTTGAGGAGATTTAAAAATCATCGTCAACACCTCAGTGTAGGTTAGAATTCTGGCTCTTCCAGAATGGTATCTTACTGATGGCACGGAAGGAGGTCTTCTTCGCCTTCCACCTAAGCTGCACAAGAAGGCCAAAAGCCAATCCCGGGGAAGTGAAGCTTCATAGGTACAGGTAGTCACATCTTCACAAGCATGTCTATTTCACCGAGCCTCTCATCGAGACAGTGCGCAGATAGTTACGTCTTTCGTACAGGTCAGAACAAGGAATTTCGCTATCTCAGGACCGTTATAGTTATTACCGTCGTTCACCAGGGCCTCGTTCATCAGTTCCCCAATCATCAGGTGTAACAGCCTAAAAATTGGTAAAATTAATACTTAAAATTTCGGCAATATGACGTCTAAAATATGAGGGTTTATAAGTCCTGTAAATATGAATGACTAAAACCCAATAAAGTTGGGATAGTTGCATCAATAAAGTAGTGGAAGAATAAGACATAATACACGACAACCTATTTAATCTAGAACATTAAATTAACTAGATTAAGGTGGGTGTTGATATGACTTCAAAACAATCTTCTGACAAGGTTCCCAAAAATGCCTGGTACTTCAAGATTCCTAAGTGCGCGCCCGACGAATAAAGGTGCCCTATGCACACCATTAGGAGGACCTGTGAGCCGATAACACCAAATCAAGTGTTAGACCAAAATCTGGAGATATTGCAAGAATTTAACAGTTTATAATGTAAACAAAAACAATGTAATTAATTGTTACCGAAGTACCCGAAGGTTGGACCAATGCCAACATTCAATTCGTAAAAGATGTTCCATGCCTGTACAAATACACAAGAGATATATTTAGAAAGACGGTGGAGACCCATTTCCATCGTGGGTGACGAGAACACGTGAATAGGGTCACCCGTGATGTTATTGGATTTAACCTCATATCCCGGTTCTAGTTCTCATGCCATAAAAGATATCACAATCCTCAAACCATTTATGCCTCTATTGCCTACTCCGTCGAGTTACACCTCAAGGACTTGCGGACATGGGTGCCTATCCAATTTAGACGAGTTTCACCTCAAGGACTTACGTCCCCTATGCCTATTACCAAGGAGGGAACTAATGGCTAAGAAAACAATCCCCATTTACAAGAGGTGTTCCCTTGGGCCACAATACCACTTTTGTAAGAATGACCCTCACAACTCTTATGTCCCATTTTAAATATTATTCCCAGATATGATCAAGTTCTAATTGTAAATCAACATACACAAGATGATCTAACCAAATCTTGTAGTCATATGTCATTGACTCAAATATCAAAGATTACAATCTCACTTTCTCTCACTACACACTATTTCTCTCACTAGAATGATACAACCATAGCCTCTTCTCTAATCTATTCCGTATGAACTACTCTAACAAGCTTACAAAGACTAAAACTATTTATACAAACAACATTACAAAGAAACAAAACAACTACTTTGACTTTGACTTTATTACAAAGACTTTGACTTTCATGCTAGAGAGTTGACTTTGAGTTTTGACTTGCTTTACTTTCATCTTCAGAAATAATGATCTTGTATCCAACAAATTAAACATGTTAGAGAACATATAAACACTTATTAAACATCATTAAACAGAAGTAATAGAGATCAAAACTCCATTTTTAACAACATCTCCAAACCCTAACTTTTAGGTCAAAGCTCCATTGTAACTATAAAACACATACAAGTAAATATTTGCATTTATAGTGTTGTAAAGGTTAAAAGACTCACCAAATGGGTTTGTGATGTAAAAACCCTAAAATATCAAAACCCTAGAAGTAGAGAAGATGACTTAAAGTTTTTCTCAAGTGAGCTAGCTACCACACAAGAGCCCTAGAAACCATTTAATGGTCATAAATGCTACAATGGATGGGTTGGAAGCTCATTGAATGAGGAAAGAGGGGGAAAGGAGCTAGGTTCTTACTTTGGAGTTGAGAGGAAACCGTTCACCAAAAGAGATCCAAAAGTGAAGAGAAAGGAGTGAAAAACGTATTTAAAATCAGCCCCCTGGTGGTTTCGAGCGACGGTGACAGGGCGACAGTGCCCTTGTCACTATCGCCAGGCACAATTGCGCCGATTGTACCGCGACCCTCAAACTTTCAGCGACAGTGCCATGGCGAGAGTGACATTGTCACAATTGTCGGCACTATCGCTCATGGCGTATCGAGAGGGGGTGTTGGGGAGTGATCATGACACCGCAACAGTGCCCAAGGCATGGTCGCCGGGCATAGTCGCGGAACCCGACCCAAAATCTGTCCGATTCCAATTTTTGGTCCGATTCATCCTCGATTCGATTATTTTACCAAGACGGTCAACACCCAAGTTCAAACATAAGTCCCAAAGTATAAAACGTGGCCAAGAGAGTATAACAACTACTTTTGATTAACAGTTCATGTCCGAGTCTAGTTTTGGCTAGACAAAAGTAAAAAGGGAAAGGTCCACGAAATTCGGGGTGTTACATCAGGTCACCAATTTTCTTGGCCTTCCAGTAGTCATAGCTGTAAATTATGGATACTAGGCATTATGTGTATCGACTCGTGCAGTGTTGTAGCTAACGCGTTAAGTATCCCTCGGGTGAATCACATGTGATTTTATACGTGATTTAAGTGTAAAATCATACGTGATTCGGCCATTTTTGTGTTCTCTTATTTGGCTTATGTTCTCGTATGAAACTGACTCTCTCTCTCTCTCTCTATATATATATATATAATAGTCAAATGAGAACCATAAATATTGTGATAACTGTGAGACTAATGTAGACCAGATGTTTTAATCAAATTAGTTTAGTATTTAACTAATAATAAAATGGTGTTTTTGTCGTTTATATTTGGATATAGACCTTAATTACTATTTTTTTCTCTCTCTATTCCAATAAATTTGGTCCTAAATTTTGAACATGTACCGGTCCTTAATTAGTAAATAAAAAACCTTGGATAAAGCCCGAAACCAATCCTTGGTTAATCGAAAACAGATCCAGTTGAGGTCCGGTTAAAGACCGAAAAAATGGTCAAGACCCGTTACTCTTGCCCCAATTCTTTATTATGACTTTAAAAATAAAAGAATATCAAAACAATAAGTTGTAGTTATCAATTGTGAAGTTGATACAAGAAAATTTATAAAATATATAGAAAATATATCTCCGTTTTTTAGTGTGACTCGACTTTAAACCCAACATAGAACACAATTGGAGTCGAGGGTTTATTCGAAGATATACAAGATATTTTAGATCTAAATGTCGTTCAATTTAATCACTTAAAAAATGTTAAAAGCAATGAAAAATAAGACGACAAAGATAAAAAAAATCAAAAGAAATAATTAATTTATAATGTCATAGTTTAATTAGTTTTTATATCTTATGAATAATTAGTTTACAATTAAATAAAAATTTGAAGTATTATTTAAAATAATTATTCACTTCATTCTTATATATATATATATATATATGTGAACCCACTTATATATATATATATATATATATATATATATATATATATATATATATATATATTATATAGGGGTGAATTCAAATGAAAACTCATCTTTCATTGTGCACATGAGGACAAATCTTAACAATTGATTAAAACTTAGAAAACTAATCAATGGTTAATACATAATAAGGTTAATTGAGAAATGATTAAGGACAAAATTGTAATTTTGAATCAACGCCTACCTTCTTTGACTTTTTATTTTTATTTTTAATTAAAAAAAATTTACCCCCAAACTTTAAAATAATTTATCTTAAAAATAACTAATATTTTAATCAAACAAATTACATTAAAAAAACGAGAATTTCGTGCTCTTCCATATGACATCTATCTCAATATAGTTTTTTTTTTCCGTTTTAACCGTTTTTACGTGAAATTCTATATACGTGTTATATTCATTATGAATATGCATGCACGTCTTCGGGTGTCCACATTCAGTATGAATAACAAATGTGAATGTTCATTCACTATTCATGATGAATAATACCGTATGCAGGATGAATAATACAATATTCAGGATTTTTTTTCGTTTTAACCGTTTTTACGTGAAATTCTATATATGTGTTATATTCATTATGAATATGCATACACGTCATCGGGTGTCCATATTCAGTATGAATAACATAGGTGAACGTTCATTCATTATTCATGATGAATAATACAGTATTCAGGATGAATAATACAATATTCAGGATGAATAATACACGAAACCATGATTCATGTATTATTTATCATGAATCATGTATTATTCACCATGAATGTTCTATTATTCATCCTGAATGATACATTATTCATGATGAATAATATAGTATTCAGGATGAATTACACAACATTCATGACGAATAATACATGAATTCATGAATCGTGAATTATTCACCCTGAATGCTGTATTATTCATCCTAATGATACATTATTGATGATGAATAACACATGAATGACCTGTGAAGATGTGGAGACGTGACGCACTCTCTTTTGTTGCCCGATTCACAACAGAATTACTGGATAGGTTCTCGATTCGTCTTGATGGGTGTTGAGTTACGGTGCTGAAAAAACGTGATGTCTTACGACGTTGAAGAAAGTGTTGAAGAAGGTGATGTCGAGTTACATACTTACGGTGTCTATGCGTTGTACAAACTTGAACGTACATAAATATTCATTATGAATATAACACATGTATAGCATTTCACGTAAAAACGGTTAAAACGACAAAAAAAACTATATCGAGATGGATGTCATATCGAAGAGCATGAAATTCTCGTTTTTAGATGTAATTTGTTTGATTAAAATATTAGTAATTTTTAAGATAATTTATTTTAAACTTTAATTGGGTAAAAAGTTTTTAATTAAAAAAGAAAATAAAAAGTCAAATGTGGTAGGCGTGTGTTTAAATTTTCTTTCATTTTTACCCCTAAGCATTTTAAAATTAAAAACTCTATTTAATATGAGTTGTTGGATCAAAATAGATCGGGTGACTGAGATTTGTCCTCACGTGCACAATGAAAAATGAGTTTTCATTTAAACTTTCCTCTCTCTCTATATTATATATATATATATATATATATATATATATATATATATATATATATATATTATGTTATTTTAAACCCAGAAAGACCGGTTAGGACCACCGGTCTGGATTTAGTCCTAAAACTTTGACCAATGACCAGTTAAGGCATGGTCCGATGTTTTTTCTCGCCAGTTGTTTTTTACTAAAAATGACCGGTATTTTTAAAACCAGTTAAGCTTAGTTCTTCTACTGCTACTTGTGAGTATGAGTGTGTTCCATGTTTAAACGTATTTTTAAGGTTTTTTCATACGCAAAACATTTATTGACGTTTCATCTACGAAACAAGACTGTATGAACACTGCTTGTTTACATGTGTTATTTCATAAATGAAACAATACATACAAATGAGGACCTTAAATATTGTGTAACTGTGAGACCAATATAGACCAGATATTTTGATCAAATTAATTTAATATTTAACTAATAATACAATGGTGTTTTTGTCAATTTCTATTTCGATGACAACTCATCCAGTTAAATATTAATAATGTTTCTCTCTCTCCATTCCCTTTAGAGGCGAAAGCCTGTTTTATTCCAAAATTTTAAACCTGGACGTCCTTAATTAGTATAAAAAGCCCGCTCAAAGCTCGAAAACCGGTCCTTGGTTAACTGAAAATAGATCAGGCTAAGGCACGGTTAAAGCGCAAAAAAATGGTCAAGCCTGTTACCTTTACCCAAATTATTTATTATGACAAAGAGTAAAAGAATATCAAAACAACAATTTGTAGTTATCAACAGTGAAACTGATACAAGAAAAAAAATATTTTGAAAATATATCTCTGTTTTTCGTGTGGCTCGATTCTAAACCCAACATGCAACACAAATAGAGTCGAAAGTTTATTCGAAGAAATATAAGATGTTTTAGATCTAAACGTTGTTCAATTTGTACTTAAAAAGGGTTAAAAAGCGATGAAAAATAAGACGGTAAAGATAAAAATTCAAATTGAAACTACAAAGAATATCAAGAAGAAAAAAAACGAACAAGTCAAAAGAAATAAGTAATTAATAATGTCATAATTTAACTAGTTTTTTTATATACGAATAATTAGTTTACAATTTAATAAATTTCGAGGTATTTTTTAAATTAATTGTCCACTCCATTCTTTTATATATGTATTTTATTTTTTTTAAAGAGTAAACTCTAATTTTGGTCAATAAGATTTAGTGAAAAGTCTTAAAGTGTGACTGATAGCGTTAATTCCTTAACCCTATTTGCATCATAGTTCACACACTTTGAATGACCTTTTAGCGTCTACTTGAGTCCTTTTTGTTCTCTTTTTAGTTAAAATTATTGCTTAGTAAGAATATATTTGTGTTTTGAGCTTTAATGAAGTAATTTGATCAAATTGTGCAAAAACTTGTCACTTATGACATTTCCTACGAATTTTACTGCAGATCACAATAAGAAGCCAAGGAGAGACGAAGGAGGATTTCATGGACTGTGTACCAACATCATGGATTTGTTTTGTGTTTTAAAACAAATTTTGGGCCGGTTACTTGGGCCATTTGATTTGGGTTGATTGTAAACAATGATATTGTGCTTTGCTACTTTATATTTGGTTTTTTGTTAAGCTAGGTTTTGGGCTTTGGGTTTATTGGGTATTTTCAGCCCATAAGCCCATTACTAAACATTATAAATTGAGAGCTTAGGCTTAGTAACCAAGACACCTTCTACATCCATCAACTAACCTTTTTCACCATCTTTGGTAAGGGTTTAGTTTTCTCTCTTTACATACATTTTTGGCTTGTGATGTGAAACTTTCGGCCCTTGTGAGAGCTCACACCCCTAGCCGAAAATTGCATTATGTTAGTTATCAATTACAAGTTTCTTTAGTTAATCGTTACAAGCTTTCTCTCCTTTGCTTCATCGCATTCAAGTTTGCCTTCCATTGTCATGCCAATCCGATCAATTGAGGTTTATAGTTGGATCAAAAAATCCTTTTAGAACCCAAGGCAAATTGATTGAGGATTGAAAGATGACTCTCATGAGTGTTACATGCAATCTTTATTTTCTACTTTCGTTATTTGGAGCACAAGCTTTTCTTCCCTCTCTTTCCCTTTTTCTCTAATCTTTCATTTACGTCTTTATAATATTGCAATTAAATTTTTGCACCTTAATTTTCTCGCAATTTTAATTTCCGTCTTTTAGTTTCTCGCAATTTAATTTATCACATTCTTTTTATTGTTTTTCTATTCATTCTTGTTGCCTACCATTTCAAGTAACTTTTAGTTTTTCCTTAAGAAAGTCGATTACTTGCATGACAAGTCCTTTCTTGAATGTGAATGTTTGTAATTTCTTTAACGCATTTTTCATCTCCGTTATTAAATTTTATAGTTCAAATATCTTTTATAAAAAGAAACCAAGTTATGACAGGTTGACAACCTTAGCTTGGGGTATAAAGTCGAGTTAAGATTCAAGCCGGTAAAAATATAAAGAGGTATATTTATATAGTATTGTCATTATTTAAATCAGATTATTAATATTTAATTGAAGATTATATTTAATTAATTGACAACTAATTATTTGTATGAAAATATGTTAGCCTTCAAGAGGTTACTTAAATATTGAATGTGAGATAACGTAAGTTTGCTATAACATATTTTTACCGGATTACTTGTTTTTATCTTAACGAAACTTTACACCTTTTGCTTCTTTTTATAATTGATCTCTCAGTAGCTGTTAATCAAAACCTTCAACAAAAGATTTTTCTTCATTCACCATTTGAAACTGATTTTTAGGAACTACACTTTCGGGAACTGTTTGCATACCTTTCCTTATGGGATCGATATCCGGTACTTGTACCGTTATTACTTGTTTGAAAACGACAGTAGGTCAAGATGTATACTTGAGTCAAGATTTATTTGCACATTCAATTCAGGGTTGCATAAACCAGACAACAAGTTTTTGGCGCCGTTGCCGGGGAAAGTCACATCAATAGTTTTTTCAAAGTAAAGTTTTTAAAGGTTGGTTTTTCTACCACCTTTGTTTAGAAGATTTGGTATATGCCACAAATACCTCATGGTGAATTTTTTCAACTTGATCCTGATATCGAAAAAACTTTCAGAAATCGACGAAAATTGCAAAGGGCTATTCTAGCTCTAAACTCTTCTGAAATTCCTGAACCCGATCGCAGGATGGCTAAACAAGCTGAAGAAGGTGTTCTTGGCGAACATCCAAATCAAGGTGAAATAAATTTCGAAGATGAGGAACAAAACATTTTTCGACTTGGAAATTCAAAAGATGGAGGAATTATGGCGTATGCTATTCCTTTTTTAAACAAGTTACATTCAGGGATACGTAAACCAACAATTACCGCCACCCAATTCGAGCTAAAACCGATAAGGTTTCAGATGTTGCAAACTAACGGCCAGTACACTGGTTTGCCATTTGAAGACCCTCATTCACATTTGAGATCCTTCATGGAAGTTACAGACTCTTTCCTGATTCCTGGTGTATCGGACAATGCTCTAAAACTTAAAAAATTTCCATACTCACTGAGAGATAGAGCAAGGTCCTGGTACAACTCTTTGCAGCCAGATTCTATGACTACATGGAGTGAAATGGCGCAAAAATTCCTAAAAAATATTTTCCACGCACAAGGAATGCAAAGTGTTAGCCCCAAATCTGAACCAATGAAAGTATTGAAAATAACTAAGTCTTCATTTAAAGACTTTCAAGGGACATCAACAAGTCTGTCTCTGAAGTCAATTGAGAGTCAGTCTGAAGAAAGCAAGTCTGTCTCTGAAGTCAGTTCAGAGTCAGTCTGAAGAAAACAAGTCTGTCTCTGAAGTCAGTTCAGAGTCAGTCTGAAGAAAGTTGTTTGTCTCTGAAGTCAGTTCAGAGACAGTCTCACGGAAAGACATCATAGAGCTCCTCATCAGAGATCCTACTTCAGAGCTCTGAAGATGTTCACTCTGAATTGCTTGACAAAGAAGAACAGATGACACGTCACCTTGTGATAAGATTTACTTTCTAGAGTAGGTCACTGTTCAAGCATGTCTTTATCTTACCTCTTAGGTAAGACACTGTTCAAGCATGCTTCTATTTGTTAGATAAGTACACTGTTTACTTTATGGTCCTATAAATAGGACCATCACCTTATTGTTTAAAGTGTGCTTAAGAAGTCTTATAACTGATAATATAAGTTGAATATTTTATTCAAAGAATATCTTGTTTATCTATTATTTGCTTTAAGAACTGTGATATTTGAATCTCCTTTGATATTAAACTATACTGCTTCCGCTGTTATTACTCTTATTGTTTATATCATTGTTGTGAGATTAAATCAGGGATCCAACAATTGGTATCAGAGCCTCCTTTGTTTTCTAAACAAAGAAAGATCGCTTCTGCATACTCGGATAGATTTACATCTCATTGATTCTAACTTTCAATATCTGTGCATGTTCAAATAAACCTGGTTTATTAAAGAACACCATATGCTCAAGATTTGATAGTAAATCATTGTTCAATACAAAAAGCATCTGTTCTTCAAATCTTCATTTTTTTCTTCAAAAATGGCAAACTCAAGCATAAGTGCCATTTATACAGCTGGGTCATTAACAAAACCTCCTACACTTTTAAGGGATGAATATCCCCGATGGAAGATAAGGATGGTAAATTTCTTAGAAGGTATGTACAAGGATCTTTTTAGATCAGTGAACGTTGGACCTCACATTCCAATGGTGTTTGTTCCAAGAGTTCCTGCAACAGCAGATACTGCTGAAATCCCTGCATATTATGAAAAGAAAACCACAAACTTCACTGATGAAGAAACTAATATGATGGATAATGACTCAAAAGCTGTTAGATTACTTATAATGGCCATTCCCAATGATATCTTTCAAGAACTTGATTCTTGTAAAACTGCAAAAGAGATATGGGATTAGTTGTTAAATCAACTTGAAGGAGGCCTACAAACCCAGAAAAATAGAAGAAATCTATGCATCAATGAATATCATGATTTTCATGCTCTACCAGAAGAAATATTACACCAAACTTACTCAAGATTCAACATTCTTATCAACAAATGCAGAAAGTTTGGAGTGATAAGAACAAAAGAGGAAAACAACGTTCTTTTCTTGAAAAGCTTAAATGAAGAATGGTCACAACTGTCCATGTCTATACAAGCCAATCAAGATCTTGAGTCATGGTCATTAACTGACATTTATGGCACTCTTGTTGCACATGAAAAGGAAGTTATGAAGCAAAAATCAAAACTGTCTTTAGGTGGACCCCTTGCACTTGTTTCAAAACAAATTTCGAAAGAAAACAACTGTGAAGAGTCACAAAAAAGTTTGGAAACAAAAAGAAGATCCAAAAAGGTCCTAATGGCAGAAGAAAATCATTCAGATTCAGACTCAGAAGATGATATCAATGCCTTCGCCAAATCTCTTGCATTAATCACTCATCAATTTAACAAGAAATTTGGCAAGAAAGTATTTGAAGGAAGGAGAGAGAATGAAGAAAGAAGAAATCCTGAAAGAAGATTTCAACAAGATGGTGTTAGATTTCAACAAGAACCCAGATTCACTCCATATAGTGATCAAAAGGGTACAAACTTCAACAACAATGATGCAACTCAACAATCAAGACCTCAACAATCATTTCAACCAAGGTATCCACAGCCACAGAGATATTTCAAATCTCAAGAACAGAAGCCAGAGACAAGTACTGCCACTCTTTCAACAAATCAAAATGATGGAAGATGTTTCAGATGTGGAAAAATAGGCCATTTCTTTGCAAACTGCAGAGGAAAACTTGTCAAAGATCAAGATTACTACAAGAACAAATACAAGTACAACGTAAAAGAAAGAGTTCTTGTAGCAGAAATGGAAGACTGGCTATCAGACTCAACAAGTGACGACGAGGAAGAACCTACCAATCTCTATGGTATTGCTTTTTCAGATGGAAATCAAACTGATGGAGCATCAGAAGACAACTCTGAAAAGGTAAACTCTCTTTACACCTCTGACAGTGATCCTGAAATAGATGCTTTTAAACTAATTAATGAACTTCAGGATCTAGAGTAAAAGTTTCTTGAAGAGAAAAAGAAAAGAGAGCAAGTGACAAAAGAGCTCATTTTTTTCAAAAGAGAAAAGAATCTTCTGGAATCAGAAAAGAAAGAAATTTTTCTTGAAAAAACCAAACTTGAAGAAACTCACAAGCAAAAAGAAAAATCATTTTCAGAAGAAATAAGAAAAATTGAGAAAGTTTTAAAAGGAAAAGAAGCAGAAGTAAAGAAATCTGAGTATGAAAGGCTCAATTCTATTACCTTAACCAAATTTTTTCAAAAGGAAAGAGAAATCCTACATCAATCTATAGATAGAAAAAATCTTCGAATCAAAAGCTATGTCAATGCACAAGGTGTTTTCGACAAAATAAAAACTCAAATGGACTCTCAAGGGCTGGGATTCAATGAGTTGAATTCATTCACTGGATTGGAGAAAACTTCACTTTCTTCCACTTTCCGTATGGGAAAGGTCCAAAGCTTTGAAGGTACATCTCTGAATAATTTCAAAAGAATGAAAACATCAGAGGGATAAAAAACAAGAGCTTTAAATTTCAAAAATACTATATACTCTGAAGTAAAAAAGTTTCAAAAGTTTGTGTTACAGATAAAAAGAGAAACTTCAGAGGTACTCATCACAAAACCTCAAAGCAATGATCCCAAAGAAATTTTCAGATTTGATGCTTTCATCTCAAATGAATCAGAGACATCGGAACCAAGTACCTCTGATACAAGTACTTCTGAAAATGAATCTCAGAGTTCACTTAATCCGTATGCCCCTCTGTATTCACCAAAATCAGATGAAAACATCAGAACTACATTTGAAGATGATGTTAAAAAGATATTGAAAGAAAACGTCATGGAGGACTTAAAAAGAAAAGAAAGCATGAAACGGATCATTAAAGTCTCTAGAACAAAAAAAATTGAAAAACCAATAGAGGTAGCTATCTATATTAAATCTAAGAGAGACTTTCTTGATTCTGATTCAGAATCTGATCAAGAGATTGATGAACAGATTTTTTGGAAACCAGAGAATGTAATTCACAAAAAGATAGAAACTGTTGGGTCTGGTATTTTGAATGTTCCAATTTCAACTTTGAAAACCAAAACCAGAATACCAATAAGTCCTGATTTTGCAAATATGTGTTTACAAGCAAAAACATCTCTGGAACTTGAAAAAGAATTACAAGAAAAGGCAAAGAATAAAACAAACACTTCTGAATCTTACTCCTATAAAACAATAAAATTCTCTCCTGAACAAAAAGGAAAATGGACAAAAATTAACCATATTGATCCTGTTTGTGTAGTAAGCAGCAAAGAAAAGAAGATGTTTTTGATCAAGAAAAAGCAACTTGAAAAGAATACTGTCTTTCAAGCAAAAAGGAAAGAAGTAGTTAGGGATACATGTAATATTCCTAATGCTAGTTTCAAAAGAAGTCAAAATGTAACAAATGCTTTTAATAAAAAGAAAAACTTTGCTCCTACTTCTTCTTGTTCTATTAATTGCAACTGCATTCATCTCTTGATCAAACTGAAAAATCATTTCAGAGGATCACATTGTCTTCTGAATCAATATCTGAAAAATATCTCAGAGACAAAATTTCAACAGAAGACAACAAACGGCAAGACATCAAAAGATGAGATGCCAAAAAGTCATACAAATCCACCAAAGTCTAACATAAAAGGACCCATAATGAGATGGGTACCTAAGAAACAATACTCTGTCTTGCAGAATCAGTCAATGCCAATCTGGTACCTAGATTCTGGATGTTCAAGGCATATGACTGGAAATAAGGAACTGCTATCCTCATTCAAAGCAAAATATGGAGGAACAGTTACTTTTGGACACAATGTGCAAGGACAAATTAAAGGATATGGTGAGTTGTCAAGAGGAAATGTTTTAGTATCAAAGGTTGCTTATGTGGATGGATTAAAACATAATCTGATCAGCATAAGTCAACTTTGTGATCATGGTTTTGATGTGAAATTTCAAAGAAAATATTGTTCACTTCTCCACTCAGAATCAGGTCAAGAATTACTCAAAGCAGACAGAAAAGGTAACCTCTACAGAATGAATTTTACCAAAATAAACGACACTGATTCAGAGAAACTGTCTTGTATCTCTGAATAGTGAGGAAGTCTGGCTCTGGCATAAAAAGTTTTCACATCTAAACTTTTCCTCACTTAATAAATTAGTTAAACTTAATTTGGTTAAGGGATTACCATCTCTGAAGTTTAACAAAGATCATCTTTGTTCTGCTTGTGAGATGGGAAAAATGAAAAGATCTTCCTATAAAACCAAAAGTGAAAAGAACTGTCCTAGACCTCTGCACATGCTTCATGTGGACCTCTGTGGTCCTATCTCTGTACAGAGTCTAACAGGTAAGAAATACATTCTGGTTCTGATTGATGAATTTTCCAGATTCACATGGATAGAATTCATCAGAGCCAAATCTGATGTACCTGATATTTTGATAAGATTGTTGAAAAGATTACAGGTTCTATTTAGCAGCAAAGTTCAGAAACTAAGAAGTGATAATGGAACAGAGTTCAAAAATGCCAAAATCAATTCATATCTATCAGAAGAAGGCATTACTCCTAACTTTTCTGCAACAAGAACCCCTCAGCAAAATGGAGTAGTTGAAAGGAAGAACAGAACACTTGTTGAAGCTGCAAGGACAATGCTAGCTGGATCTGATCTTTCAACAAATTTTTGGGTAGAAGCAGTGGCAACAACCTGCTTTACTTAGAATAGAGCTACAATTGTCAAGAGATTTCAGAAAACATCCTATGAACTCATTAACAATAGGAAACCTAATGTTAAATATTTTCATGTTTTTGGATGCAGATGTTACATTCTGAACGATAGAGAATCTCTTGGAAAGTTTGACAAGAAAGCTGATGAGTGAAATTCATTGGATATTCTTTAGCCTCAAAAGCTTTCAGAGTGTTCAATCTTAGAACAAGGACCATCCAAGAGAGCATCAATATCAGTTTTGATGACAATAAAAGCTCTGAACAACAAGAAAGTCTCTCAACACCTATCTCTGAATCATCAAGAGAATCTGAATTAAACAGAATATTTGAAGATTTCTTTGATGAAGATAACCAAGAAGTAATCTTCAGAGATAGACCAAGAGAGAGTTCAGAAGGACCCCAAGAAACAGGTACAACCCTTTCTCGACCCTCTGAATTAACACCTTCTGTTTCACCAAATTCAGATCAGCAAAGTGAATCAGAAGGAGCTGAAGATCAAAAAGAGGATGATCAAGGAGTGTCTGAAGTAACTCCAGAAACAAATAGTGAAGAAATTCAAGAATCTGCTTCAACATCTCGGGAAACAACTTCAGAACCTTTGAACAGCACAATAGAGATATCACCAACTGTCATCTCTGAAGTTCAAACTCCACCCCAAATTTTAGCTCCAATCTCAAGATGGACAAAAGATCATCCAATTGATCAAATAATTGGATCCTCATCAGAAGGAGTTAAAACAAGATCTGCCACAATCAATGAATGCTTCTACGTAAACTTTTTAAGCATTATTGAACCAAAGAAGGTAAAAGAAGCTCTTGAAGATCCTCATTGGATTTTTGCAATGCAGGATGAACTTCAAGAGTTTGTAAGAAACAAAGTCTGGACCCTAGTTCCCCTTCCCAAAGGAAAATTTGCAATTGGAACAAAATGGGTTTTCTGAAACAAAAAGGATGAGGATAGAATAATAATCAGGAACAAAGCTAGGTTGGTTGCTAAAGGATATTGCCAAGAAGAAGGTATTGATTATGATGAAACCTTTGCACCTGTAGCTAGGCTAGAAGCAATCAGAATCTTCTTAGCCTATGCTGCACACAAAGGATTCAAAGTTTATCAAATGGATGTTAAATCTGCCTTTCTACATGGTAAATTAAATGAAGAAGTTTATGTCCAGCAACCACCTGGATTTGAAAGTACAGAGTTTCCTAATCATGTTTATTATTTGGATAAGGCTCTGTATGGACTTAAACAAGTTCCAAGAGCTTGGTATGCAACTCTGTCCACTTTTCTGATTAAAAATGGATTTGACAAAGGCACAATTGATACAACATTATCCATCAAAAGGTACAAAAATGAGATGCTAATAGTACAAATTTATGTTGATGACATTATATTTGGCTCTACAAATCAAAAGTATCGTGACAAGTTTTCAGAGTTGATGAAGAGTGAATTTGAGATGAGCCTCATGGGAGAATTAACTTTCTTTCTGGGCTTACAAGTAAAACAAACTTCAGAAGGCACTTTCATAAGTCAAACTAAATATGTCTCTGAAATTTTAAAAAAATACAAACTCAATGATTCAACTTCTATGAAAACGCCTCTAGCCACCGGAGTCAAACTTGACTCTGATCCTTCAGGACAATCTGTGGAAATAAAAACCTACAGAGGCATGATAGGTTCACTATTATACTTAACTGCAAGTAGGCCTGACATAATGTTTGCAACATGTATTTGTGCTAGATATCAAGCAAATCCAAAAGAATCTCATTTATCTGCTGTCAAAAGAATTTTCAGATACCTAAGAGGGTCACCATCATTAGGCCTCTGGTATCCAAAACTTTCTAGTTTTGATCTAACAGCTTACACTGATGCAGATCATGCAGGATGTAAGCTTGACAGAAAAAGTACCTCAGGGTGCTGTCAGTTACTAGGCAATAAGCTGGTAAGTTGGTCATCCAAGAAACAAAACTGTGTTTCAACTTCAACTGCAGAGGTAGAATATGTTGCTGCTGCTAGTTGTTGCTCTCAAGTAATATGGATGAAAACTCAGCTCAAAGATTATGGCCAACAATATGAAAGAATACCCATTCTGTGTGATTCAAAAAGTGCCATAGCCATCTCTGCCAATCCAGTACAACATTCAAAGACAAAGCACATTGATGTAAGGTATCATTTCTTAAAAGATCATGTTGAAAGGAGAACAATAGAAATGTATTTTGTACCAACTGATCTCCAACTTGCTGATATTTTCACAAAAGCTTTAGATGAACGAAGGTTCAATTTTTTAATTAGCAAGTTAGGAATGTTGAATATGTCTACCTAACAAGAAAGAAACTCAGAGTCTCTTGATCAAATAATCAGAGCCTCTGAACCAAGTAGCATATTTCAATATCAGTCTCTGAATGTTCTCCAAACACATGACAAGGGGAGAAAAATAAAAAGTTGTTCTTTTGTCAAGGGGGAGAAAAAGAACTTTTCAGAAGACATCTCAGAGTCTCTGAATTTCATCTAAGAGTCTCTGAATTTCAAATGTCAACTCAGAATCTCTGAATTTTGTCTCTGAATCAATTAAAATTTCACAGAGATTTTGAATATGTTCTCTGTAGTCTTCTCAGAGTCTCTAAAATTAATCTCAGAGTCTATGAAATTGAGGATTTTTTTTTCAAATCATCTGTCAAGGGGGAGTCAACAACTTTCAGACCAAGTCTTTCCTCAAACAAGAACTTTTTAATTAATAAGCAATTTTTGATATCATTTGAAATTAAAATTTCAGTTTAACTGAACCTTATTATTACAAGTGATATCTTAAATTACTTCTTAAGGCGAAAGGTTTGTCTAGTCAGCACATAGAAGTTATTCAATTTTTATTGAAAAATGGCGCCCCTTTCCTATTTTCTTGGAACCTACATTCGTAGGTACAACAATTTTCAAGGCCACGTGTCACAAAAAGGGATGAGTGAAAGGCCAAACGGCTTTATCCAAAGGGTCAAATCACTGCCGTTTCACCTTATGCACTCAAGTGTATCTTTTTCTAAATTTGGATACAAAAACAATTTTACATCCGGATATTCATTTTTACAAATTAATCTCGAGCACTCTCTCTCTCTCTATCTAAAAAGAATTTGAACTTCATCTTCTTCACCACTTCAACCCAAAAATGGCGTCTTCAAATGAATGGTGCAAGCTTTTTCCCAAATCTGGCGAACCTTCAAGACAGTATCGTTTTCCAATCAAAGACAACAATCACATGATTCAGCTTGATTCTCCCAAATTTGAAGAACAATACGGAATAATCTGAGAGTTCTTCTCCAACTGTGAACTGACTCAAGCCCTAACTGCTTTTACCAATGAATGTCCACTCTCGTTTGTCCAAGAATGGTATTCTTCCAGTCACTATAGCGATGCACATAACGGAATAATCGGCGAGTTCGACATATCTCAAGTCGTAAAATGTCGGATACTCATCAATCCTACTGTTCTAAGAGAAGTTCTCCCACTCCTAACAACTGAGGAACTTTAAATCACGCGTTTTGAAAAACGCCAAACTTCTGAAACCCTACTCCAGTTCATTCGAATGCTAGGTTACAACACTGAAATCACCAGATTGAGCAACTTCCGACGACAACACCTACCACCAATCTGGAACTTCATGTTCTCTGTCCTAAACCACACTCTCACCTGCAAACTGGGGAGCATGGATCAAGCAACACCAGAAATTCTGTCAATCATGTATGCCCTATTCTTCAATCGCAACTTGGACATGGCCAGCATAATCTTTGATATGATTCTGACATCAATAGAGAAGAAGAACAAATGCTTGGCAAAGGACCCTGAACAAACGACCCAATCATCCAAAGTTCCTTCAATAACATTCCCAAGATTTATGTCTTTAATCATCCATACGGCGATCGAGAAGCTTCATATTTTGATCGCCACTGAACAACCCAAAACTCCTTTCTACATAATGAACAACTTCAAACCGACGATTCTATCTGAAGGTTATCCAGAAGCAAGGAGGATCCCTCACCACATGCTGAATCTGGTAAATCCTCAATCTGTAGCCTTAGCTTCTTATCTCAGTGTTGCCTAAGGAGTAGAACCAGTTCTGGGAACCCCAACAAACTTAGGTCCTGAACCTGGAATGGAGAGTAAGAGCATCTCGGCTTCAGAGGGATCTGAGGACACTGAAGTACAGGGCTCTCACAAGAGTGAACCAGAGGGTACTCTTGCTAGAGAAACCGAAGTTGAGAGAGATGACAGAGCACTTGAAAGGGCTGTCAATGAGGAAGTAATGGAAGAAACCTCATCTGCTAGTGTAGAGGATATAGCTCGACTAGCTATGAGGAAAGTGAGGATGAATCTTCAGAGACTAGCTCTGAAGATTCTCAGAGAGAAGAGAGCAAGTCTTCTAAGGACTTGGAGAAACCTAAGAGTTCTTCCCCTTCCATACAAAAAGATGCCTCAAGGCACATATATTTTAGGACACCAACCCCATCTCCCAGTGCAACCACACAATCTAACATACCTGATCCAGAGGTAATTGTTATTGAATTAGAGGTGCACACCTCGAACCCAAACCAGCCAGCCACTTCAGAGGTACCATTTTCCACCTCTGAAGTTCACATAACTGAGGAAATTCAAATTCCGGATAAGCCCTCTTCAAAGGACTTAGCCAATACTTTAAGTACTCATTTGCCTCAGAGTACATCAGAAAATCCTACACGTGATGATGCCTCTGTGGCTCATCTCTCACCCTTTAGGATATCCAGAAGTAGTTGTCCAACTCAGGGACAATGGCTTGACCTATAAGCACAAGGATTGACTTGCCTGGATCGCAAGCTCAACTCCCACATTCACTTCCAGTCCTCTGAATCTGAGGAGGAGGACTTGGTTGAGAACATAACACTCATAGATGATCCTCCGGAGCATCAAGGATTGAGTGGAAGTCCTTCCAGAGACAACATCAAAACAGCTCTAAACGAAGGCTCCTCTGAACTCGAGGAAAAATTGGCTACATAACCAATGTACCCCTCTCTGAACTTATGACAAAATCTGAGTTCCAGAGATTCTGTGAGGAAGTCAGAGGCTCCATAAATGAGCATAACTTTCAGAGAATTGACGGTTCAGAGACCTCTGCTCTACGCTCTGAAAACACCAACCTCAGAGCAGAGGTTTCCACTCTGAAGACCCAACTATTGGACTCCTCTAACAGAATCCAAGAGTTGGAACAAGAACTGTTCAGATAGAAGGCTGAATCATCTCTGGAGATAGCCAATCTTAAAGCTCAGTATGTGTCTCTTCAAAATCAAGCATCTACAACCATCGATGTCCAGAAGGCTCTACAAGAACTAAGGGACGAGGTAGTAGCCACCAGATCATCTTCACTCTTAACAGATCAAATGGCCTCTATCTCTGACCTCATCAAAACTACAATTCAAGCCTCTGTACAAGAAGTCAGCGCACCATCAGCAACACCACAGCCGCCACCCCGAACTTCTGAAGACCTTATCACTAAAAGTGATCTGGCCTCTTTCAAATCCACAATCATGAGCAGAATGCTAACTTGTTCTTCCAAGATCTCTACTATTGCTCAGAAGCAGGTCAAAGCTACTCTGGAACTTCATAACTATAGATCAGAGGACCAGATTGCTGAAATCAGAACTGCGGCTTCAGAGGCAATCGAATCCATTCAGAAGTCACTTATGGATCCCAAAGGAAAAGGAATCGCTGAACCAAACTCTCCCAAATACAAACGCAAGTTTTCTGGTGGGACTTGTAGTGATGCAGTGAAGAAAGCCAGATTTGATGATTCTGTGTCCGGATCGAATTCTTAACAAGAATTAATACTCAGAAACTAATATCAAAGAAGTTGCGGAAAAACACTTTGATATTTGATAAAACAGTAATCAAACACAGTATATAATTATCAAACAGTAAACTTGTATTGAATGCTTAAAGTTACAAGATTACACACTCAACCTCAATATTGATGAACAGGCTCACCAATACGAATTCTACTTCTCTAGAATTAGGATCTATGCCTTGAGGTTGATTTTTCTCTAAAAGAATGAAAACTAAAGTTAAAACGTTATTCTCCTATTCTAAACAATACTATATATATATACTGAATACAAAGATAATTACAATGAATAAAATATCTTCAGTATATATTCTATCATTATCTTCAAGCTTTCCATAATCTTCAGATTATCCAGCTGTTATCCTTTCATGCAGATCTCCATCTTATAAGCAGTATTAATCATAAGCAGCATTAATACTCTGAGCAGTATTAACTCTAGCAGTACTAACCATGCTCAGCAGCATTAATCTCTTCAAGCAGTACTAACTTTGAACTAGCAGTACTAATCTTGTTGAGCAACATTAACCATCAACTAGCAGCATTAATAACAGAAGTACTAACTAGAAGTATTAACTGTTTTCTTCTAGCAGCATTAACTAGAAGTATTAACTAGAAGTATTAACTGTTTTCTTCTAGCAGCATTAACTTTGTTCCAGCAGCATTAACTACAACTGGCAACATTAACCACAGAAGTAGTAACCTCAGAAGTATTAACCAAGTTCTTCTAGCAGCATTAACTTCAGAAGTAGTAACCATCCTTGGCATATTTCAGACCCAACAATCTCCCCCTAACTTAACTTTTCAAAACTGAGAAGTTAAGTTCTTCAACATAGGGTCTTTATGATAATTTCAAAACTTTCTGCAATTACTAGTTCTTCTTGATTCAGTTTCTGCTGTTATCTTCTTTTCTGTTTCTGTTGTAGTTACTGCTTTGTTTCAGCTTCTTCACTTATCTCCCCCTCAAAATAAGATTTCATATCAACTTGATTCTCCTTCATATCAACTTGATTCTCCTTCTCAATTCTTCTCAAGTTCAGATGTTTAAGTCTCCCCCTTTTTGAAATAATCATGATATGTGCTCCTTTTCATCTCTTTTATCTCCATAATTTGATTGTGAACTTTCAGACTAATTGTACCAAGTGAATCCATCAATTCTTTGTAGTTAAATCTGTCCTCACCTCCTTTAGGTGTGTTTACCACCTTTGAAGGATCCTTGGATCTTTTAGTAGAGATATTCTGCCTAGCAAAAGCACCTTCTGCTCCCTTGGTTTCTTGGCACCTGGGACCTTTAGATAATTACTCATCTAAAGTTGCCATGGGGAAGGTCTTAGATATGTTCACACTGTCCTGTCCTGCACTTTGTGCAAAGTCAGTAGTGTGAGCCTTACAACCCATATGCTCTTGCATCTCCTTATTGAGCACCTTCTTGAGGTTGGGAGACACCTCTATGGTTTCCCTTTGGATATTCTCTAAAGGAGAATCCTCCCTTAGAGGGCTTAAAGGCTTAGTGGGTGAAGGTACAAGAAGGGAAGGAGCCTTCTTTACCTGTTTTCTTTATCTGTTTTATTGGTGAACTTGGCTTATGAAGTAGAGACTGTGGGATAGATATAGAGTGGGAAGGTTGGGATTGGCTAGCAGTGGGAATGTCTAATGAGGGCCTTGACCCTGCTGCCATACCTTCTTCAGTGTGGGACACCACCATCATTGTAGAGAACAATGGGGTGTCAACTCCTTCAGAGTCCCTAGCAGATCTTCTCATGTTTGAGAAAACCTTGCCTTTAGGGGGTTTAGGTACATATACCTCATCAAAGTGAAGTATGTCCGTCAATTCATTATTAAGTATTTCTTGTACAAACTTTGGATACAGATAAAAGCTTTTTGATTGATATCCAGGTTTGACATAAAATCAATGAAGATCATTTTTAGGTATAGAAAACTTACATTAGCAGTAGTAGCACTTATCAGCAGCATTAACACAGACTGGCAGTAGTAACACATACCAGCAGTATTAACACAGTCTGACAGTATTCACTGAACTAGAAGTACTAACTACCTTTCAGTATTAGCAACCTGAAACACTTACAGACACAAGGTTAGTAGTACCATATACCATAAAATTTTCAAAAGTTACTTTATCTTTTGAAACTATACCTTTTTCACTTTTCTTACCTTCTGCTGGATCATAAGTAACATGTCCTCCATCAAATCTTTTAAAGAATTTGAAGGCAATCCATGTTCCTTGTTATGTGCCAAGAGCAATCATTATCTTCATTCCAAATGCTCTTCCTCTTGAGCTTTTGATTGCCCTGCACACTTGATAAATCAGTTAGTCTTTGAGGGAACCCAAGCCAAAGTGGTCTTGGGTTGACCTTTCTCATTAATATAATCTGTCAGTTTGGTCTGAATGAGTTGTTTAGGAATCTCATGACTGGAGTACTTTGTCAAGATTATAGGCTTGGCTGCATTACTACTGGAAGCAGCACTAGCTTTGTTAGCAGTACTAACTTGGTTAGCAGTACTAATCAAGTTAGCAGCACTATTTTTGTTAGCAGCACTATCTGGGATAGCAGTACTAACAGGTT
Source organism: Arctium minus (assembly GCA_954870635.1). Classification (NCBI taxonomy): domain Eukaryota; kingdom Viridiplantae; phylum Streptophyta; class Magnoliopsida; order Asterales; family Asteraceae; genus Arctium; species Arctium minus. Next base: position 42,458,946 of record OX941089.1, on the reverse strand, counting down.
TCTTTGCAATTGGAACCCAAACTTGAACAAAGTTGTTTGCTTTCTTTGTCTTTAAATTACTCCTTGGCTTATTTGGAGTATTTTTCTTTGGTTTAGCAAACTTGTTCTGAGCATGTGATCTTATAGGTGCTCTGTTCTCAGTCATATGATTCCTTCTCTGATTCCTATAACCAAAAGAGTTTTGTGGTTTTCTTTGAAAAGTGACTCTTTGGTTGATAGGGTTGAAATAACAGTGTTTGGCAAGATGATTCAATTTGCCACAGATAAAACAAGGTTTTGGTCTATTGATTTTACTCAAATCAACTCCTTGTTTTTGTGCCCACTGATTATTCCAGTTTCTCTGATTTCCCCTTGGTTTATCATGTTTTTGGGGCTCAGATTTATTGCAAGAACACTGTTTACAAGGGACAGGATTCACAACTGTGGTTTGCTTATAATGGACCTTCTCAGACTTTCCCTCAGTCTTTTCTATGTCCTTAGACTTGATCCAAGCCTTTCCACATCCCTCATTGGTGATAATGTTATTTTCTAGAGGAATCTCACCACTCACAGTGTTCTCATTACTCTTTTCACTAGAGTTCTCTACTTCAGAGTCTGTTTCAACCACCACTTTGTCTATAGGATCTACCTTAGTGGCTCCAACAGGCAATTCCTTCCTATCCTTTGTCTCTAGTAAGTTTGATATAGGAGGAATGTAATTGTTGTTGTATGGTGGTGGTGTGGTGTTATAGCCTATTCCTCTTCTAAGTTTGTCATGGATTTGAGTTTGGAGCAAAGAGTCCATTGCTTTAGAAGCATTGGAAAATTTCTCAATATCCAGCTTGGCTTTCTCAAACTCACTCTTTATCTTCTCATTCTCCTCTTTAGACTTTTTCAGCTGAAGTTCTAGGTCATTCTTCTCCCACTTCCAGTAATTTGTATCATAAGAATGTTGAAGTTCATTGGCTTGGAAAACTTTGATCTGTTCCTCAAACCTCTCAACAATTCTTATATAGTCTTTTATATCTCTCTCTAATCTTTTAAGGTCATCACTCATTGTCTGGTTGTGATCCCTGTACCTTTTAACAGTTTCCATACAAGTTTTAGAGCAAAGATTAGACATTACCTCTGTGGGGATTTCTGTGCTTGAAGAGTCTGAAACTTTAGCCATTGATGATTTCTGATTTCAAGGAAGAATGATGATTGCAGGTTTCTGAGAATACTAGCTCTGATACCACTTGTCAGGATCGAATTCTTAACAAGAATTAATACTCAGAAACTAATATCAAAGAAGTTGCGGAAAAACACTTTGATATTTGATAAAACAGTAATCAAACACAGTATATAATTATCAAACAGTAAACTTGTATTGAATGCTTAAAGTTACAAGATTACACACTCAACCTCAATATTGATGAACAGGCTCACCAATACGAATTCTACTTCTCTAGAATTAGGATCTATGCCTTGAGGTTGATTTTTCTCTAAAAGAATGAAAACTAAAGTTAAAACGTTATTCTCCTATTCTAAACAATACTATATATATATACTGAATACAAAGATAATTACAATGAATAAAATATCTTCAGTATATATTCTATCATTATCTTCAAGCTTTCCATAATCTTCAGATTATCCAGCTGTTATCCTTTCATGCAGATCTCCATCTTATAAGCAGTATTAATCATAAGCAGCATTAATACTCTGAGCAGTATTAACTCTAGCAGTACTAACCATGCTCAGCAGCATTAATCTCTTCAAGCAGTACTAACTTTGAACTAGCAGTACTAATCTTGTTGAGCAACATTAACCATCAACTAGCAGCATTAATAACAGAAGTACTAACTAGAAGTATTAACTGTTTTCTTCTAGCAGCATTAACTAGAAGTATTAACTAGAAGTATTAACTGTTTTCTTCTAGCAGCATTAACTTTGTTCCAGCAGCATTAACTACAACTGGCAACATTAACCACAGAAGTAGTAACCTCAGAAGTATTAACCAAGTTCTTCTAGCAGCATTAACTTCAGAAGTAGTAACCATCCTTGGCATATTTCAGACCCAACATTCTGAGGATTCAGATGATGATGAGAACTCTGAATCTCAAGATAGGGAGATCAGAGATACAACCGCGCACACCTATAAAGCTGCTCCCTCTGCAACAGTTCAAGAGAAGGAACCAGAGAGGAACACCACCTCTTCTGATGAAAACAGAACTTTGCAAACATTCACAACACCGGTAATACTTTTCGCCTCATCAACACCAGGTGTTTCAATCACTCCAGTTACCGATGCAACTCCAGAGAAAATTGGAGCTCTGGAAGAGGAAGAAAACGAAAAATTAGTAGATTTTTCTACATCCTCTGAAGATGCATTCTCATCACCCGAAAGACAACCAATGGTGATGAGAGATGCCTTTGACTCAGAGTCTGAAAAAGAACAGAAAGATTTTGACAGAGAGGAAGAAGCTGCTGGAGATTAGATCGAAGTAATTGATGTCGAAGAGTATGTTTTCAAAAATGCTCAACCTCATCATACCTCAACAGCTTCAGAATTAAGAGAATCTCCAGAGATAGATGGATATATCTTTGAACAGCCTTCAGAGATAACTCAGTCACAGCTCAAGGACAAAGAAACCATGGTTGTTGATGAACAGGCTCCTCAAGAGAATCTTGTTCAGAAAACAAGCATCGGTTTACCAGCCAAGGTCTTCACTCATCCTCCCACATTCTTAGAATCCACTCCTGAAGCATCGATAGAAGATCACTTTCGGCATATATAATGTGAGTTCAATATGGAAGACACTCAAGTAATCCCTCTGAATCCAAGAATCAGAGAGGATATGCCAGACTACGAACGAAGATTCATACAGGCAAAGACATCACCAAGAAAGGCGGTTCTCAACGATGCTCCAATAATAAAAGTTGAGAAAATCACTGAAAAGACATTCGCCTTCAACAAAATCATATATAGGCATTATGTGGTGACTCGATCTGATCAGAAGATTTACGAGTTCAATGATAATGATCTCGTAAATCTAAATCCGTATGATCTCACTCATCTCTATGCCTATTGCTCTGCGAGATACGATTCAGGAAGAAGGGAGATAAGAATGAGCATGGTTGAAGTAAGACGGGCAATGGAAGCTTACATCAAACACAGAGCCAAACGTGACTTTCAGATTGCTCTGAACTTGGGTGAAGAAAAGCTCGAAGTGACTGAACCAGTGGAAACCATCGAAAACCTGGACAAACAGAAGACTGGATCAATCATTGAAGAACCTCTGGGTTTTATCTACAGAGTGAACCAAGAGAAGAAAATCTTTCTAGCTTCGCAAGTAGCGAAGTATTCTGATGAAACCTTGAAAGGCATACAAAAGATGATTCATGTAAAGCAAGAACGACACAGAGTAGACCTACTGGCTAAACTAGACATGGAAATTGGCTCAATGATTAACTTCAGAGAGCTAATCATGAAGTTTCATAGGATATGTTCTAGTGATAGGTTCTGATTTTTTTTAATATTATTCTTTTGTAATTCCAAATTCTTATGAGAAGTAATATTTACAGAGGACAACTTTCTCCTCTTCGCTTTCTAGTTAAATGTTCTATGTGTTCTTTATTTATTTTCAGTACTTAGGGGGAGATTGTTAGCCCCAAATCTGAACCAATAAAAGTATTGAAAATAACTAAGTCTTCATCTAAAGACTTTCAAGGGACATCAACAAGTCTGTCTCTGAAGTCAATTCAGAGTCAGTCTGAAGAAAGCAAGTCTGTCTCTGAAGTCAGTTCAGAGTCAGTCTGAAGAAAGCAAGTCTGTCTCTGAAGTCAATTCAGAGTTAGTCTGAAGAAAGCAAGTCTGTCTCTGAAGTAAGTTCAGAGTCAATCTGAAGAAAGTTGTTTGTCTCTGAAGTCAGTTCAGAGACAGTCTCACGGAAACACATCATAGAGCTCCTCATCAGAGATCTTACTTCAGAGCTCTGAAGATGTTCACTCTGAATTGCTTGACAAAGAAGAACAGATGACACGTCACCTTGTGATAAGATTTACTTTCTAGAGTAGGTCACTGTTCAAGCATGTCTTGATCTTACCTCTTAGGTAAGACACTGTTCAAGTATGCTTCTATTTGTCAGATAAGTACACTGTTTACTTTATGGTCCTATAAATAGGACCATCACCTTATTGTTTAAATTGTGCTTAAGAAGTCTTATAACTGATAATATAAGTTGAATATTTTATTCAAAGAATATCTTGTTTATCTATTATTTGCTTTATGAACTGTGATATTTGAATCTCCTTTGATATTAAACTATACTGCTTCCGCTGTTATTACTCTTATTGTTTATATCATTGTTGTGAGATTAAATCAGGGATCCAACAATTGGTATCAGAGCCTCCTTTGTTTTCTAAACAAAGAAAGATCACTTCTGCATACTCGGATAGATTTACATCTCATTGATTCTAACTTTCAATATCTGTGCATGTTCAAATAAACCTGGTTTATTAAAGAACACCATATGCTCAAGATTTGATAGTAAATCATTGTTCAATACAAAAAGCATCTGTTCTTCAAATCTTCATCTTTTTCTTCAAAAATGGCAAACTCAAGCATAAGTGCCATTTATACAGCTGGGTCATTAACAAAACCTCCTACACTTTTAAGGGATGAATATCCCCGATGGAAGATAAGGATGGTAAATTTCTTAGAAGGTATGTACAAGGATCTTTTTAGATCAGTGAACGTTGGACCTCACATTTCAATGGTGTTTGTTCCAAGAGTTCCTGCAACAGCAGATACTGCTGAAATCCCTGCATATTATGAAAAGAAAACCACAAACTTCACTGATGAAGAAACTAATATGATGGATAATGACTCAAAAGCTGTTAGATTACTTATAATGGCCATTCCCAATGATATCTTTCAAGAACTTGATTCTTGTAAAACTGCAAAAGAGATATGGGATTAGTTGTTAAATCAACTTGAAGGAGGCCTACAAACCCAGAAAAATAGAAGAAATCTATGCATCAATGAATATCATGATTTTCATGCTCTACCAGAAGAAATATTACACCAAACTTACTCAAGATTCAACATTCTTATCAACAAATGCAGAAAGTTTGGAGTGATAAGAACAAAAGAGGAAAACAACGTTCTTTTCTTGAAAAGCTTAAATGAAGAATGGTCACAACTGTCCATGTCTATACAAGCCAATCAAGATCTTGAGTCATGGTCATTAACTGACATTTATGGCACTCTTGTTGCACATGAAAAGGAAGTTATGAAGCAAAAATCAAAACTGTCTTTAGGTGGACCCCTTGCACTTGTTTCAAAACAAATTTCGAAAGAAAACAACTGTGAAGAGTCACAAAAAAGTTTGGAAAGAAAAAGAAGATCCAAAAAGGTCCTAATGGAAGAAGAAAAAATCATTCAGATTCAGACTCAGAAGATGATATCAATGCCTTCGCCAAATCTCTTGCATTAATCACTCATCAATTTAACAAGAAATTTGGCAAGAAAGTATTTGAAGGAAGGAGAGAGAATGAAGAAAGAAGAAATCCTGAAAGAAGATTTCAACAAGATGGTGTCAGATTTCAACAAGAACCCAGATTCACTCCATATAGTGATCAAAAGGGTACAAACTTCAACAACAATGATGCAACTCAATAATTAAGACCTCAACAATCATTTCAACCAAGGTATCCACAGCCACAGAGATATTTCAAACCTCAAGAACAGAATCCAGAGACAAGTACTGCCACTCTTCCAACAAATCAAAATGATGGAAGATGTTTCAGATGTGGAAAAATAGGCCATTTCTCTGCAAACTGCAGAGGAAAACTTGTCAAAGATCAAGATTACTACAAGAACAAATACAAGTACAACGTAAAAGAAAGAGTTATTGTAGCAGAAATGGAAGACTGGCTATCAGACTCAACAAGTGATGGCGAGGAAGAACCTACCAATCTCTGTGGTATGGCTTTTTCAGATGGAAATCAAACTGATGGAGCATCAGAAGACAACTCTGAAAAGGTAAACTCTCTTTACACCTCTGACAGTGATCCTGAAATAGATGCTTTTGAACTAATTAATGAACTTTAGGATCTAGAGCAAAAGTTTCTTGAAGAGAAAAAGAAAAGAGAGCAAGTGACAAAAGAGCTCATTTTTTTCAAAAGAGAAAAGAATCTTCTGGAATCAGAAAAGAAAGAAATTTTTCTTGAAAAAACCAAACTTGAAGAAACTCACAAGCAAAAAGAAAAATCATTTTCAGAAGAAATAAGAAAAATTGAGAAAGTTTTAAAAGGAAAAGAAGAAGAAGTAAAGAAATCTGAGTATGAAAGGCTCAATTCTATTGCCTTAACCAAATTTTTTCAAAAGGAAAGAGAAATCCTACATCAATCTCTAGATAGAAAAAATCTTCGAATCAAAAGCTATGTCAATGCACAAGGTGTTTTCGACAAAATAAAAACTCAAATGGACTCTCAACGGCTGGGATTCAATGAGTTGAATTCATTCACTGGATTGGAGAAAACTTCACTTTCTTCCACTTTCCATATGGGAAAGGTCCAAAGCTTTGAAGGTACATCTCTGAATAATTTCAAAAGAATGAAAACATCAGAGGGATCAAAAACAAGAGCTTTGAATTTCAAAAATACTATATACTCTGAAGTAAAAAACTTTCAAAAGTCTGTGTTACAGATAAAAAGAGAAACTTCAGAGGTACTCTTCACAAAACCTCAAAGCAATGATCCCAAAGAAATTTTCAGATTTGATGCTTTCATCTCAAATGAATCAGAGACATCGGAACCAAGTACCTCTGATACAAGTACTTCTGAAAATGAATCTCAGAGTTCACTTAATCCGTATGCCCCTCTGTATTCACCAAAATCAGATGAAAACATCAGAACTACATTTGAAGACGATGTTAAAAAGATATTGAAAGAAAATGTCATGGAGGACTTAAAAAGAAAAGAAAGCATGAAACGGATCATTAAAGTCTCTAGAACAAAAAAAATTGAAAAACCAATAGCGGTAGCTATCTATATTAAATCTAAGAGAGACTTTCTTGATTCTGATTCAGAATCTGATCAAGAGATTGATGAACAGATTTTTTGGAAACCAGAGAATGTAATTCACAAAAAGATAGAAACTGTTGGGTCTGGTATTTTGAATGTTCCAATTTCAACTTTGAAAACCAAAACCAGAATACCAATAAGTCCTGATTTTGCAAATATGTGTTTACAAGCAAAAACATCTCTGGAACTTGAAAAAGAATTACAAGAAAAGGCAAAGAATAAAACAAACACTTCTGAATCTTACTCCTATAAAACAATAAATTTCCCTCCTGAACAAAAAGGAAAATGGACAAAAATTAACCATATTGATCCTGTTTGTGCAGTAAGCAGCAAAGAAAAGAAGATGTTTTTGATCAAGAAAAAGCAACTTGAAAAGAAGTCCGTCTTTCAAGCAAAAAGGAAAGAAGTAGTTAGGGATACATGTAATATTCCTAATGCTAGTTTCAAAATAAGTCAAAATGTAACAAATGCTTTTAATAAAAAGAAAAACTTTTCTCCTACTTCTTCTTGTTCTATTAATTGCAACTGCATTCATTTCTTGATCAAACTGAAAAATAATTTCAGAGGATCACATTGTCTTCTGAATCAATCTCTGAAAAATATCTCAGAGACAAAATTTCAACAGAAGACAACAAACGGCAAGACATCAAAAGATGAGATGCCAAAAAGTCATACAAATCCACCAAAGTCTAACATAAAAGGACCCATAATGAGATGGGTACCTAAGAAACAATAATCTGTCTTGCAGAATCAGTCAATGCCAATCTGGTACCTAGATTCTGGATGTTCAAGGCATATGACTGGAAATAAGGAACTGCTATCCTCATTCAAAGCAAAATATGGAGGAGCAGTTACTTTTGGAGACAATGTGCAAGGACAAATTATAGGATATGGTGAGTTGTCAAGAGGAAATGTTTTAGTATCAAAGGTTGCTTATGTGGATGGATTAAAACACAATCTGATCAGCATAAGTCAACTTTGTGATCATGGTTTTGATGTGAAATTTCAAAGAAAATATTGTTCACTTCTCCACTCAGAATCAGGTCAAGAATTACTCAGAGCAGACAGAAAAGGTAACCTCTACAGAATGAATTTTACCAAAATAAACGACACTGATTCAGAGAAACTGTCTTGTATCTCTGAATAGTGAGGAAGTCTGGCTCTGGCATAAAACGTTTTCACATCTAAACTTTTCCTCACTTAATAAATTAGTTAAACTTAATTTGGTTAAGGGATTACCATCTCTGAAGTTTAACAAAGATCATCTTTGTTCTGCTTGTGAGATGGGAAAAATGAAAAGATCTTCCTATAAAACCAAAAGTGAAAAGAACTGTCCTAGACCTCTGCACATGCTTCATGTGGACCTCTGTGGTCCTATCTCTGTACAAAGTCTAGCAGGTAAGAAATACATTCTGGTTCTGATTGATGAATTTTCCAGATTCACATGGATAGAATTCATCAGAGCCAAATCTCATGTACCTGATATTTTGATAAGATTGTTGAAAAGATTACAGGTTCTATTTAGCAGCAAAGTTCAGAAACTAAGAAGTGATAATGGAACAGAGTTCAAAAATGCCAAAATCAATTCATATCTATCAGAAGAAGGCATTACTCCTAACTTTTCTGCAACAAGAACCCCTCAGCAAAATGGAGTAGTTGAAAGGAAGAACAGAACACTTGTTGAAGCTGCAAGGACTATGCTAGCTGGATCTGATCTTTTAACAAATTTTTGGGCAGAAGCAGTGGCAACAACCTGCTTTACTCAGAATAGAGCTACAATTGTCAAGAGATTTCAGAAAACATCGTATGAACTCATTAACAATAGGAAACCTAATGTTAAATATTTTCATGTTTTTGGATGCAGATGTTACATTCTGAACGATAGAGAATCTCTTGGAAAGTTTGACAAGAAAGCTGATGAGGGCAAATTCATTGGATATTCTTTAGCCTCAAAAGCTTTCAGAGTGTTCAATCTTAGAACAAGGACCATCCAAGAGAGCATCAATATCACTTTTGATGACAATAAAGGCTCTGAACAACAAGAAAGTCTCTCAACACCTATCTCTGAATCATCAAGAGAATCTGAATTAAACAGAATATTTGAAGATTTCTTTGATGAAGATAACCAAGAAGTAATCTTCAGAGATAGACCAAGAGAGAGTTCAGAAGGACCCCAAGAAACAGGTACAACCCTTTCTGGACCCTCTGAATTAAGACCTTCTGTTTCACCAAATTCAGATCAGCAAAGTGAATCAGAAGGAGCTGAAGATCAAAAAGAGGATGATCAAGGAGTGTCTGAAGTAACTCCAGAAACAAATAGTGAAGAAATTCAAGAATCTGCTTCAGCATCTCGGGAAACAACTTCAGAGCCTTTGAACAGCACAATAGAGATATCACCAACTGTCATCTCTGAAGTTCAAACTCCACCCCAAATTTTAGCTCCAATCTCAAGATGGACAAAAGATCATCCAATTGATCAAATAATTGGATCCTCATCAGAAGGAGTTAAAACAAGATCTGCCACAATCAATGAATGCTTCTACGTAAACTTTTTAAGCATTATTGAACCAAAGAAGGTAAAAGAAGCTCTTGAAGATCCTCATTGGATTTTTGCAATGCAGGATGAACTTCAAGAGTTTGTAAGAAACAAAGTCTGGACCCTAGTTCCCCTTCCCAAAGGAAAATTTGCAATTGGAACAAAATGGGTTTTCAGAAACAAAAAGGATGAGGATAGAATAATAATCAGGAACAAAGCTAGGTTGGTTGCTAAAGGATATTGCCAAGAAGAAGGTATTGATTATGATGAAACCTTTGCACCTGTAGCTAGGCTAGAAGCAATCAGAATCTTCTTAGCCTATGCTGCACACAAAGGATTCAAAGTTTATCAATTGGATGTTAAATCTGCCTTTCTACATGGTAAATTAAATGAAGAAGTTTATGTCCAGCAACCACCTGGATTTGAAAGTACAGAGTTTCCTAATCATGTTTATTATTTGGATAAGGCTCTGTATGGACTTAAACAAGTTCCAATAGCTTGGTATGCAACTCTGTCCACTTTTCTGATTAAAAATGGATTTGACAAAGGCACAATTGATACAACATTATCCATCAAAAGGTACAAAAATGAGATGCTAATAGTACAAATTTATGTTGATGACATTATATTTGGCTCTACAAATCAAAAGTATCGTGACAAGTTTTCAGAGTTGATGAAGAGTGAATTTGAGATGAGCCTCATGGGAGAATTAACTTTCTTTCTGGGCTTACAAGTAAAACAAACTTCAGAAGGCACTTTCATAAGTCAAACTAAATATGTCTCTGAAATTTTAAAAAAATACAAACTCAATGATTCAACTTCTATGAAAACGCCTCTAGCCACCAGAGTCAAACTTGACTCTGATCCTTCAGGACAATCTGTGGAAATAAAAACCTACAGAGGCATGATAGGTTCACTATTATACTTAACTGCAAGTAGGCCTGACATAATGTTTGCAACATGTCTTTGTGCTAGATATCAAGCAAATCCAAAAGAATCTCATTTATCTGCTGTCAAAAGAATTTTCAGATACCTAAGAGGGTCACCATCATTAGGCCTCTGGTATCCAAAACTTTCTAGTTTTGATCTAACAGCTTACGCTGATGCAGATCATGCAGGATGTAAGCTTGACAGAAAAAGTACCTCAGGGTGCTGTCAGTTACTGGGCAATAAGCTGGTAAGTTGGTCATCCAAGAAACAAAACTGTGTTTCAACTTCAACTACAGAGGCATAATATGTTGTTGCTGCTAGTTGTTGCTCTCAAGTAATATGGATGAAAACTCAGCTCCAAGATTATGGCCAACAATATGAAAGAATACCCATTCTGTGTGATTCAAAAAGTGCCATAGCCATCTCTGCCAATCCAGTACAGCATTCAAAGACAAAGCACATTGATGTAAGGTATCATTTCTTAAAAGATCATGTTGAAAGGAGAACAATAGAAATGTATTTTGTACCAACTGATCTCCAACTTGCTGATATTTTCACAAAAGCTTTAGATGAACGAAGGTTCAATTTTTTAATTAGCAAGTTAGGAATGTTGAATATGTCTACCTAACAAGAAAGAAACTCAAAGTCTCTTGATCAAATAATCAGAGCCTCTGAACCAAGTAGCATATTTCAATATCAGTCTCTGAATGTTCTCCAAACACATGACAAGGGGAGAAAAATAAAAAGTTGTTCTTTTGTCAAGGGGGAGAAAAAGAACTTTTCAGAAGACATCTCAGAGTCTCTGAATTTCATCTAAGAGTCTCTGAATTTCAAATGTCAACTCAGAATCTCTGAATTTTGTCTCTGAATCAATTAAAATTTCACAGAGATTCTGAATATGGTCTCTGTAGTCTTCTCAGAGTCTCTGAAATTAATCTCAGAGTCTCTGAAATTGAGGATTTTTTTTCAAATCATCTGTCAAGGGGGAGTCAACAACTTTCAGACCAAGTCATTCCTCAAACAAGAACTTTTTAATTAATAAGCAATTTTTGATATCATTTGAAATTAAAATTTCAGTTTAACTGAACCTTATTATTACAAGTGATATCTTAAATTACTTCTTAAAGCGAAAGGTTTGTCTAGTCAGCACATAGAAGTTATTCAATTTTTATTGAAAAATGGCGCCCCTTTCCTATTTTCTTGGAACCTACATTCGTAGGTACAACAATTTTCAAGGCCACGTGTCACAAAAAGGGATGAGTGAAAGGCCAAACGGCTTTATCTAAAGGGTCAAATCACTGCTGTTTCACCTTATGCACTCAAGTGTATCTTTTTTCTAAATTTGGATACAAAAACAATTTTACATCCGGATATTCATTTTTACAAATTACTCTCGAGCACTCTCTCCCTCTCTCTAAAAAGAATTTGAACTTCATCTTCTTCACTACTTCAACCCAAAAATGGTGTCTTCAAATGAATGGTGCTAGCTTTTTCCCAAATCTGGCGAACCTTCAAGACTGTATCGTTTTCCAATCAAAGACAACAATCACATGATTCAGCTTGATTCTCCCAAATTTGAGGAACAATACGGAATAATCTGCGAGTTCTTCTCCAACTGTGAATTGACTCAAGCCCTAACTGCTTTTACCAATGAATGTCCACTCTTATTTGTCCAAGAATGGTATTCTTCCAGTCACTACAGCGATGCACATAACGGAATAATCGGCGAGTTCGACATATCTCAAGTCGTAAAATGTCGGATACTCATCAATCCTACTGTTCTAAGAGAAGTTCTCCCACTCCTAACAACTGAGGAACTTTAAATCACGCGTTTTGAAAAACGCCCAACTTCTGAAACCCTACTCCAGTTCATTCGAATGCTAGGTTACAACAATGAAATCACCAGATTGAGCAACTTCCGACGACAACACCTACCACCAATATGGAACTTCATGTTCTCTGTCCTAAACCTCACTCTCACCTGCAAACTGGGGAGCATGGATCAAGCAACACCAGAAATTCTGTCAATCATGTATGCCCTATTCTTCAATCGCAACTTGGACATGGCCGACATAATCTTTGATATGATTCTGACATCATTCAAGAACACGCAGAATGAGTTTTTGAAGGATTCTATTCGATCAAATTCATATTGGATTGTTGTGATTTGAGTACAAAGATGGTTCTATAGGATTCGTATATTGTATTAGACAAATTTTCATTCATATTGTTTCATGAATTTTGTTTGTCCCTGATTCAAGTTCCTAATCACAAACAAATCAACACAAACAAGATGATTAAACTACCTGATTAATTCCAATTCCAAATTCAAAAGATTACAATCTGTTTCTCTCTTTCTCTCTCTACACCTCTCTTTCTCTCTCTCTACAAGTTCTCTCTCAGAATGCGTATCAAAAACTCTCTAGTCATCTATCTATTAAAACAAAATAAGAAACTATTTATACCCAACTAACACAAAGGAACAAAAACAACAATGCAAAGACTTTGACTTTATTAACAAGGACTTTGACTTTCACTAAGAGTTGACTTTCCAGCTTTGACTTCTTGTATTTTGACTTCTAGTCTTCATGATCTTGTATCCAACATATTTCTGCTCTAACAAATTTCTCACTCAATCAGCTTCAATTTTGGATTTTATTCGAATTTTCTTGAAAACCACACGAACACTGTAAACTCGAGAATTGCACTGTAATTTCTTGATTTTAGATATTTTTTTTTGTTTAGAAAGTGTTCAATTTTGTATTTCGATCATATTGGTTCAGGTTGTGAATCGAATTGCAGGTTATTTGAGATTTTTGATCGAATCTGTAAGTTCAAGTGTAAAACGCGCAAGATCTGAAGAACGCGCTAAGGAAGAACACGCAAGAAGTTGAAGAACGCGCATGATGATGATTTTAGTGTATTCTGCGAGTTTGGATTAAGTTCGCGCAAAGCTCTATTTGCGAGAAGAGGGTTCGCGCAAGAGTCATCTACGAGTTTAGATTCTGCAAGTTTCAAGTTTTCTGAAATTTTTCTAAGTGTGGTTTGCGTACAAAGCATCTGCGAGTTTCCATTTAGCGAGTTCTTATTTTGTCAAAATTTTCTAAGTATGGAACGCGCTAAGGATCGTGTGAGTTCTACCTGATTTGCGAGTTTGCTTTCATCTGCGAGAAGTGATTTGATCAACATTTCCTAAGTCTGAAACGCGCACGAAGTGATCTGTGAGAAGTCACTTCGCGCACAACCTTACTTGCGAGTTTCTCAAAACGCACAAACAGCAGTCTGCGAGTTCCTTAAACGCGCACAACACTATTAGCGCGAAGTTCTTTGAACAGTGTTTTGCAAATCCTTTGTTCTGCGAGTTTTAAGAGGTTTGCGAGTTTCTGTTGTCTGCGAGTTCTGTACTTGGTATTTTTTTTCTGAGATAAATTTTCAGTGGTAATCTGAGTTTGACTTTTCAAGTCAACTTTTTCTTATTTGTTTGGGAGATCTTGTGTATCAAGCCTATCATCAGTATTATTTTTCAATCTGTTAAAGATGCCTACTACTGACGAAAGAGGAAATATTGTATTGTCTTCAAGAGATGTTGCTATTATGTACATGCCTGAGATACCGACAATAGAAGCTGAAAGGGATAAGCTGAAGATTCAGAATGCAACCCTTCTTAATCAGATTCAGGATTTTAAAAATAAATTGTTAAAACCTGATATAACTCCTGATTGTACAAAATGTACTAATAATTCCAAATCTGATATTACAGGTATTCTCAGCACAAAAGAGAAAGAAATCAAATTGAGAGAAAGAGAGATACATCTTATTCAAACCAAACTAAAGACAACTGAGAAGAATTCGTCAGAAATTAAAGTTTGTTGGGAACTGAAGAATTCATCAAGTATGATTAATGCTGCTGGTTCAGAGTTAGTACTGCTAGAAGACTTAAAGGTTAGTACTGCTGAGTGTTACTACTGCTAGTACTATTAATACTGCTAGTCAAAGTTAGTGCTGCTTGAACAAAGTTAGTACTGCTTAGCTAGTTAGTACTGCTAGTGGTTAGTACTGCTTAGTAGTTAATGCTGCTAGAAGAAAGTTAATGCTGCTGAAGATTAATACTGCTTATATGATGAAGATTCGTATGAAAGGATATACATGGAAGCTTAGAGATATACATAGAAGATATACTGAAGATATTTTATTTATTATAATTATCTTTGTATTCAGTATATATATTGTATAGTTTAGAATAATAATTTAACTTTAAGTTTTCATTCTTTTAGAGAAAAACAACCTCAAGGCATAGATCCTAATTCTAGAGAAGTAGAATTCGTATTGGTGAGCCTGTTCATCAATATTGAGGTTGAGTGAGTAATCTTGTAACTTCAAAGCATTCAATACAAGTTTACAATTTGTTCTTCATATTTACTGTGTTGATTTACTGTTTCATTGAATATCAAAGTGTTATTCCGCAAACTTCTTTGATATTGTTTCTGAGAATTAATTCTTGTTGAGAATTCGATCCTGACAAGTGGTATCAGAGCTTAACTCTCTCAGAAACAGTTATTCATCATGGAAAATCTTACAGAATCAAGCAGTACTTTGGTCTCAAAAGTTCCAATGCTTAGATCCAATGAATTTGACATGTGGAAGATCAGAATCAAGCAATATATTCTCCTCACAGATTACTCTATGTGGGACATCATTGAGAATGGCCCATCTGATGAAGGAAAGATTGGTGAAGATGGCAAAAGAACCCCTCCAAAGACAGATGCAGACAGGAAGACAAGGCAGACAGAGATGAAAGCCTTGAGCACACTTCTCTTGGCCATTCCAAATGAGTATCAACACCAATTCTGCAATTGCACTGATGCACAGATGCTCTGGAATGCTCTAGAGAAGAGATTCTCAGGTACCAAAAGTACCAAGAGAAATCAAAAGGCAATCTTAAAGCAACAGTATGAAAACTTCATCTCAACTAAGAATGAGTCCATGACTCAAACTTTTGACAGGTTTAATAAACTAATTGGTGAACTAGCTACTATGGGAGTACAGATTGATCAAGATGATGTGAACAGAAAGTTCTTAAGGTCCCTTGGAGATGAATGGACCATGTACACTGTGTCATTCAGACAGAATGATCAGTTGGAAGAAAAAGAACTTGATGATCTGTACAATGATCTTAGAGTATTTGAAGCTGAGGTGGAGGCAAAGAAGAAGCCTTCTGGATATATTCATAATGCTGCACTCCTATCAGCATCAATTGATTCTACTGCTAACCCTGAATCAGTTAATGCTGCTAATGGAACAAATCAAGATAAAGGCACTGATTCTGTGTTTGAAGCCTTTCTTTCTAATCATGGAAATTCCTCTTTGATTAATGAGGACTTAGAACAACTCCATCCCGATGATCTGGAAGAGATGGATATTAAATGGCAGATGGCCATGCTCTCCATGAGAGTTAAAAAGTTCATCAAAAGAACTGGGAGGAACAACTTCTCCCAAAGAAGAGAAGATGGAGCAGGATTTGACAAGTCCAAGGTGGAATGTTACAAATGCCATCAAAAGGGACATTTTTCTAGAGAATGCAGAAGTGGAATGTCTCACAACAACAACCATCAACAAGCTCAATCTGGAAGTTTCAATAACAACAGAAACTCTGCTCAAGCCCTTGTTTCTCAACAAGGAATGGGGTTTGATTGGAGTGATCAAGCAGAAGAAACTATTCAGAATCAAGCTCTTATGGCTAAAGTATCTGATCTCCCATCTGAGGTAAGTTCTAATCTCTGTTCTAAAACTTGCATAGACACTGTTAAAAGGTACAGGGATCACAATCAGAAGATGAGTGATGACCTTAAGAGATTAGAAAAAGATATAAAAGACTATGTAAGAATTGTAGAGAGATTTGAAGATCAGATCAAAGGTTTTCAAGCCAATGAACTACAACACTCATATGACACAAATTACTGGCAGTGGGAGAAAAAGGATTTAGAACTTAAACTGACCAAATCTAAAGAGGAGAGTGAAAAACTGAAAGAGGAGCTAACCAAGGTTAAGCTTGATGTAGAAAAGTTTTCTAATGCTTCTAAAGCAATGGACTCTTTACTACAAAATCAGATTCATGATAAGCTGAGAAGAGGAATTGGGTACAATGCAACACCTCCACCATA
Organism: Arctium minus; assembly: GCA_954870635.1. NCBI lineage: Eukaryota > Viridiplantae > Streptophyta > Magnoliopsida > Asterales > Asteraceae > Arctium > Arctium minus. The sequence continues at coordinate 42,442,269 of OX941089.1, read as the reverse complement.
TAACAACAATTACATTCCTCCTACTTCAGACCTGTTAGACACCAAAGACAGAAAGGACTTGCCTGAGGGAGCCACTGAAATAGATCCCTTAGATAAGGTAGTTGTTGAGGATAAGACTGAGAAAGAGGTTGGCAAGAGTAAGGAGAACAAGGTGAGTGGTGAGATTCCTCTAGAGAATAACATTATCACCAATGATGATTGTGGAAGGGCTTGGATCAAATCCAAGGACATAGAGAAGACAGAGGGAAAGTCTGGTAAGGTCCATTACAAACAGACCACATTTGTGAATCCAGGTCCTTGCAAACAGTGTGCATGTAAGAAGAATGAGCCCCAAAAACAGGACAAAAAGAGGGGAAATCAAAGAAACTGGAATAACCAGTGGGCACAAAAACAAGGTGTTGATCTGAGTAAAATCAATAGACCAAAACCTTGTTTTATCTGTGGCAAATTGAATCATCTTGCAAAATTCTGTTATTTCAATCCTATGAAACAAAGGATGAATTTCCAAAGATCCATGCAAAAACCCTTTGGTTATAAGAAAATTGAAAAGAACCATGTGGCTAAGAAAACTGTTAAAACTAAAAGCCACATGAAGAAAAAGTCTGTTAAAGAAAGTGTCAATATGTGGATTCCTAAAAGCACTAAAACTGTTAGTACTGCTACCACAAATAGTGTTGCTGACAATGATAGTGCTGCTAGAAGTAATACTACTGCTAACAATGTTAATGCTGCTAACAAGGTTAGTACTGCTAAACCTGTTAGTACTGCTAACTCTGTTAGTACTTCTAAGGTTAGTACTGCTTCTAGTGTTGGTTCTGCTAAGCCAATCATATTGACAAAGTACTCTAATAAAGAGTGCTCTGAGTTTAAAAACCTCATTAAAAAGGAATGTAAATACTTTGATGAGAAAGGGAGACCCAAGACAACTTTTGCTTGGGTCCCCATTCACACTAATTGATTTATCTAATGTGCAGGGCAACCAACAGCTCAAGGGAAAGAGCATTTGGCATGTTGATAGTGGTTGCTCTAGGCACATGACAGGCAACATGTCATGCCTTCAGGATTTCAAACATTTCAATGGAGGACATGTTGCATTTGGAGACAATCTTACTGGTGGTAAGATAAGTGGAAAAGGTAATGTCACCAAAGGTAAGATGACATTTGAGGATGTCTACTATGTTGATCAATTAAAGTACAACCTGTTAAGTGTATCACAGGTTTGTGACAAACAACATAGTATATTATTTACTAATACTGAGTGTATGATCCTTGCTCCAGGGTTCAAGGTAGTTGATGAAAGCATGATACTACTTAGAACTCCAAGGAAGGACAATGTTTACTGTCTTGATTTGGACAATGTTGATAGTGATTCATCTTTAAATTGTCTTGTTTCAAAAGCTTCTATAGATGAATCCTCCCTTTGGCACAGAAGGATGTGTCACATGAATTTCAAGACTATGAACAATCTTGTTAAAAATAACCTTGTAAGAGGTTTACCCTCAAAAGTCTTTTCATGTGATGATCATTGTGTTGCTTGTCTTAAAGGCAAACAACACAAAACTTCTCATAAGACCAAAGAGTTAAATTCTGTTTCTACTTGTCTCCAGTTATTGCATATGGATCTGTTTGGTCCTACAAATGTTATGAGTATAGGCAAGAAATCTTACTGCTTAGTTATTGTTGATGATTACTCCAGATTTACTTGGGTATATTTTCTAAGGACTAAGGATGAAACAAGTGATCTTATCAAATCCTTTATTCTAAGAATTGAAAAACAAACTAATCAAAGAGTAAAAGTCATTAGATCAGATAATGGAACTGAGTTTAAAAATCATGATCTAAACACCTTTTGTGAAGAAAAAGGCATTGAGAGACAATATAGTGCTCCTAGGACTCCTCAACAGAATGGTGTTGCTGAAAGGAGAAATAGGACACTAATAGAGGCTGCTAGATCTCTGTTGGCTGATTCAAAATTGCCAATTACCTTCTGGGCTGAAGCAGTTAATACTGCTTGTTATGTCCAAAACAGAGTTCTAGTAGTCAAGCAAAAGAACAAGACCCCTTATGAGCTTTTAAATAAAAGAAAACCTTTTATTGGTTTCTTCAAACCTTTTGGGTGTCCTTGTACAATTCTAAATACCAAATCTCACTTAGGTAAGTTTGATAGCAAAGCAGATGATGGATTTCTTGTGGGATATTCATCTCAGAGTAAGGCCTACAGAGTTTTTAACTCTTCTTCTAGAATAATTGAAGAAAGTGACAATGTCAAATGCAATGAGAACACACCAAATCCTGTTGGGTCTGGACCTCAGTGGCTATTTGACATTGACTCACTAACTAACTCTTTTGGTTTCAGTAATGAGTATACAGGAACAGGTAGTGGAGAATCAGAGATCACACAAGTTCAAGAAAGTATATCTAAATCTGTGATTTTTCCCATACCCACAGTAAATGAAGACTGTGAAAAGGAATCATTTACTGAACCAAGTCAGAGTGCAGAAGACACTAGAGATGAGGAGACTCAAGAATCAGAAGTGGCATCTGAAAACACTTCAGTTGAATTGCATGACTCTAATCTAGAGGCTGGACTGAATGAAGAACCTAGTCATAACACAAGAGTTCAAAAGCATCATCCTCCACAGCTGGTAATCGGAGATATCTCTTCTCCTATGATGACTAGACATCAAAGCAGGCTTCAAGAAATGCAAGATCAACAGCATACAGTCCTTTCTTGCTTTTTATCTCAGCTTGAGCCTAAAAAGGCACATGATGCTATGAAAGAATCTAGCTGGATAGAAGCAATGCAAGAAGAACTGTTACAGTTCAAGCTACAAGATGTATGGGATCTAGTAGACCTTCCTAAAGGTCACAGAGCAATTGGCACAAAGTGGATTTTCAGAAACAAGAGAGATGAAAGAGGTATTGTCATAAGGAACAAAGCAAGGCTGGTGGCTCAAGGCTATACTCAAGAAGAGGGTATAGATTATGAAGAAGTTTTTGCACCTGTGGCTAGGATAGAAGCAATCAGACTATTCCTAGCCTATGCTTCTTACATGAACTTCAAAGTCTATCAAATGGATGTAAAAAGTGCTTTTCTCTATGGATCAATTGAAGAAGAAGTATATGTCTGTCAACCACCAGGGTTTGAAAACCCAAGCTATCCAGACAGGGTATACAAATTAAAGAAAGCACTTTATGGATTACATCAAGCCCCAAGAGCATGGTATGACACTCTGTCATCCTATCTCTTGGAAAATGACTTTGAAAGAGGAGTCATTGATAAGACTTTATTTATCAAAAGAAAGAAGAAGGATATCTTGCTGGTCCAAATCTATGTTGATGACATTATCTTTGGATCTACAAGAAACAACATGTGCAAGGAGTTTGAGGATTTAATGCATCAAAGGTTCAAAATGAGTTCCATGGGGGAACTTACTTTCTTCCTTGGACTCCAAGTTCAACAGAAGTCAGATGGCATTTTCATATGTCAATCCAAGTATGTGCAGGATATTCTAACCAAGTTTGGTTTCTCAGAATCAAAACCTGCCAGCACACCTATGGAAACACACAAGCAGATCACAGCAGATCTTGAGGGGGAGGATATGGATGTGCATCATTATAGATCCATGATTGGCTCTCTCATGTATCTCACAGCATCAAGGCCAGATATAATGTTTCCAGTCTGTGTATGTGCAAGATTTCAAGTTAGGCCAAAGCAATCTCACTTTCAAGCAGTTAAGAGGATATTCAGATATCTCAAAGGGCAACCCAGATTGGGACTTTGGTATCCTCATAACTCACCTTTTGACCTAATAGCATACTCAGACAGTGATCTAGGTGGGGCAAACTTGGACAGAAAATCTACTTTTGGAGGATGTCAGTTTTTGGGTGCTAGACTAGTCTCATGGCAGTGCAAGAAACAAACCACAGTATCCACATCTACAACAGAGGCAGAGTACATAGCAGCTGCAAGTTGCTGTTCTCAAGTCTTATGGATTCAGAATCAAATGTTGGATTATGGGGTAACCTTTCTACACACTCCAATCTTTATTGACAACAACAGTGCTATTAGCATTGTAAATAATCCAGTCAAGCACTCAAAGACAAAGCACATTGAAATCAGGTATCACTTTATAAGAGATTGTAATGAAAAGAAACTTATTCAAGTTGTCAAAGTTCACACTGATAATCAGTTTGCTGATCTATTCACTAAAGCTTTTGATGTGGGTAGATTCACTTTCTTGGTAACAAGTGTGGGAATGATAAACTCTGAATAATCTTCTTCTCAAAAAGTGGTTTTATACCTGTATATTTTTATTCTTGGTGTTTCTAATCTTCTTTTTCAGGATATGCATAGCAGTACTCAGTGTTTAGCAAGTTTAAAAGGAGTAAGTTCAGTTAATACTGCTAGTGGTTAATACTGCTTTCAGTTAATACTGCTAGTGGTTAATACTGCTTTCAGTTAATACTGCTCGTGGTTAATACTGCTTTCAGTTAATACTGCTAGTGGTTAATACTGCTTTCAGTTAATACTGCTAGTGGTTAATACTGCTTTCAGTTAATACTGCTAGTGGTTAATACTGCTTTCAGTTAATACTGCTCGTGGTTAATACTGCTTTCAGTTAATACTGCTAGTGGTTAATACTGCTTTCAGTTAATACTGCTAGTGGTTAATACTGCTTTCAGTTAATACTGCTCGTGGTTAATACTGCTTTCAGTTAATACTGCTAGTGGTTAATACTGCTTTCAGTTAATACTGCTAGTGGTTAATACTGCTTTCAGTTAATACTGCTAGTTAGTTAATACTGCTAGCCGTTACTACTGCTAGTAGTTAATACTGCTCTAGGTTAATACTGCTTATATTCCGAATACTATAAATACTCTTTGCCCGCCTAAAAGTTCATAACGACTCTTTGCATACTGTTCTCTTGCGCTCAAAACCTTTTCTCTCTCAAGTTCGAAGTTTTCAGGCAAGAATCTTCAAGGTCAATGGCATCAATGGCGTTCATTGACGAGCACAATGAAATCGCAATGCTCCAAAAGCCAAAACAAGCAGAAGGTTTTCATCAGATAGTCGACTTTCTGAAGACTAGCCACATTGCCCATGCTATCACTATGTCTCCAACTATCTTTATAGAGCATCAGAGGCAATTCTGGGCACATGCCACCATTGTTACTGAGAATGGTGTGCGAATGATCAAGACGACAGTATGTGGCAATCCATTGACAGTTACTGAAGAGATAGTTCGCATCAGTCTACATCTAGACGATGCCTCTGGTATAACTTCTATCCCTAATGATGAACTGTTTTCTACTCTGACAAAAATGGGGTATGGAGGCCCATTGGGTGTTTTCAAATTTTCTAAAGCAAAATTCTCACCCCAATGGCGTTTCTTTGTCCATACTCTTATGCATTGTATTTCTAAAAAGACCACTGGATGGAGTGAGTTCAGCAGTCCCATTGCTTATGCTTTGGTCTGTTTGGCCACTGCCAGAAGGTACAATTTTTCACAAATGATTTTCAATGATCTTGTCTCAAACATGGGAAACAAAAAGAGCTTTTATATGTATCCCAGGTTTGTTCAAGCAGTTATCAACCATGAATTGACGGATATACCTCAACCTGTTGGGGTATATGTACCTAAACCCCCCAAAGGCAAGGTTTTCTCAAATATGAGAAGATCTGCTGGGGACTCTGAAGGAGTTGACACCCCATTGTTCTCTACAATGATGGTGGTGTCCCAAACAAATGAAGGTATGGTAGCAGGGTCAAGGCCCCCATTAGACCAACCCACTGCTAGCCAAGCCCAACCTTCCCTCTCAAAATCAATTCCCCAGTCACTTCTTGAAAAACCAACCTCTCCCATCACCCAAACCTACAAGAGAAAACAGGTAAAGAAGGCTCCTTCCCTTCTTGTACCATTACCCACTAAGCCTATAAGCCCTCTAAGGGAGAATTCTCCCCTAGAGAATATCCAAAGGGAAACCACAAGGGTGTCTCCCAACCCAAAGGAGGTGCTCTCTGAGGAGGAGGTAGAGCATATGGGTGATGAGGCTGCCACTACTCCTGCTAGCACAGAGGAGGAAAGTGGTAACATCAATAAGACCTCCCCCATGGCAACTTTGAATGAGCAATCATTTGAAGGACCCTGGTGCCAAGAAACCACAGGGGTGGATAGTGCTTCTGCTAGGCAGAAGACTTCCACTACTAAAAGATCCAATGATCCTTCAATAGGGGGTAACACTCCTGGAGAAGGTAAGGACAGATATAACTATGATGAATTGATGGAGGCAATGGGTAACATCAATCTAGATGTCTTGAAACAAGGAAAAGAAATAGAGGAGATGAAGCTGGTGATCCTGTCACAACAAGTCCAGATTGAAAAACTGAAGAAGATGGTGACCAGGCTGGTTCAAAAGAAAAGAAGGAAACAGTTTGTACTCAAAAAGAGGGACAAAGTTCAAGATTCTTTCAACAAGGGGGAGAAGCATGAAGGGGAAACTGTTGAAAAGAGCTGAAGTTGAGGGGGAGACAGAGGAAGAGATGGAAACAGAAACAGTTACTGCTGCTGAAGTAAAAGTAGCAGCAGAAACTGAAGCAGCAGAAATAGGGCTCTCTGTGGAAGAAATGGAGATAGCAGAGACTTTAGTAAAAGCAAAGAATGACACTCCTAAGGCTACTCAAAAGGCCAAAGGAGTGGTCATCAATGAAGGAGAACCTCAAAAGGAGAAAATGAAGGAGGATATAAAAGGAAAAGGAAAGATGATTGAACCTGAACAACCTTCAAAGAAGAGAAGTCAGATTGAAATGGATGAGGAGATGGCAAAGCAGCTTCAAGAGCAAATGGAAAAAGAGGAGCAATTTCAAACAGAAACTGATAGAGAGCTTGCAAGGATAATGGCCAAGAAGTTAAATGCAGAGTATCAAGAAAGTTTAAAAGTAGCAGCTGAAGCCAAGAAAAGCTCTGTGAAAGTGTCTAAGCAAAGAATGCCAGTAATGAAGCAGAAAAGACAACCTTCTAAGACCTTTTTGGCCAATCAGGAAAGAAGAAGAATGATTAACTTCCTGAGAGGTGCAATTGGTGTCAAAGGGGAAATGTTTATCAATATGGCATACAGTCAGGTTGAGGAATTGTACAAGAAAGAAATGGCTAAACTCCAAGGGGACTCATCTCAAAGGGAAGAGGCTGAAAGAAGAATGAAGGAGAGGTATGACCTAAATATTCAACAACCATTCCCTGAGGAGACCACACCTTCAAAGGACAATGCTGAAGAAATGAAGGAAGAACAAGAGAATGCTGGTATAGAAATTAAATCTGCAAAGAGGGTGAAGACAATTGCTTCCAAAAAGCAGTCTAAAAGGCCAAGAGTGGAAGAAAGAGCAGAAACTGAAGCAGAACCTTCAGTCACACCTTCAGCAGAATCTGTGCAGAACCCAGAACAGTCCAAAGAGCAATCAGATGAGCATGTGGGGCTGTATATGACTATAGTAAAACCTGTACAGGCTGTTCCAATCTCCATGAAGGCTCCAGAGATTATCTTTTGGGACATTCTAAGAGATAATGGAAAGGATTTCTTCAGACTTAAAAGAGTTGGTGGTGCATTTGAAGCATATTCAACCTGGGGGAGAGTAATCAGAGGTTGTTCAAGAGCAGACATAGAGGAAATGTACAAAGTGGGAATGAAACTCTATGAGCCTGTGTTGAAAGGTACTGAAGAAAATCTTCTCAAAGTGGTAATGGAATACTTATGTATGATGTTTGATCCAGAGAAGGTGGTGCATAGGATTAAAGATCTTCATCATGAGTATGTGTTCAAAAAGATTGATCATTGGATACTCTTTGAAAACTGTGGTGTGTACATGATTACAATTGATAAATGTTATCATGAATACTACCTAGTTGACAAAATATATGATCATAGCAAGCAGAAACTTGAAGGGATGCTGAAAGCTAAGCTAGTATGTACTAAGGATTCAGAAATGGCCAGAATTGTGGTGAGAAGAACTATCAATCAAAGTCTGGGCCTAGATCCAAATTTGGGCAACTGAATGTGAGGTGTTGAAAGCATCTTGAAGAAGATCTGAAGAACTTGACTTTTTTTCCTAAAAGTCAAGTTAGGGGGAGATTGTTGGGAACTGAAGAATTCATCAAGTATGATTAATGCTGCTGGTTCAGAGTTAGTACTGCTAGAAGACTTAAAGGTTAGTACTGCTGAGTGTTACTACTGCTAGTACTATTAATACTGCTAGTCAAAGTTAGTGCTGCTTGAACAAAGTTAGTACTGCTAGTGGTTAGTACTGCTAGTGGTTAGTACTGCTTAGTAGTTAATGCTGCTAGAAGAAAGTTAATGCTGCTGAAGATTAATACTGCTTATATGATGAAGATTCGTATGAAAGGATATACATGGAAGCTTAGAGATATACATAGAAGATATACTGAAGATATTTTATTTATTATAATTATCTTTGTATTCAGTATATATATTGTATAGTTTAGAATAATAATTTAACTTTAAGTTTTCATTCTTTTAGAGAAAAACAACCTCAAGGCATAGATCCTAATTCTAGAGAAGTAGAATTCGTATTGGTGAGCCTGTTCATCAATATTGAGGTTGAGTGAGTAATCTTGTAACTTCAAAGCATTCAATACAAGTTTACAATTTGTTCTTCATATTTACTGTGTTGATTTACTGTTTCATTGAATATCAAAGTGTTATTCCGCAAACTTCTTTGATATTGTTTCTGAGAATTAATTCTTGTTGAGAATTCGATCCTGACAAAGTTGAATCAGTTGGTTTACTTAGCAAATTGAAAGAGTTTGAAGAGAAGATTTCTGCATTGGAAGCAAAGAATGCTGGTCTGTTGAAAAGTCTTCCAGCAGAAAAAAAAAAATCTGAATAAAAAGCCAATTTGGAGAAAATTTACAACGAAAAATTATCTGATTTTTCCAAGAAAGCTTTACAGGAAAAGAAACATTTAGAGCATAGATGTCTAAAACTTTCCAAGCAAGTGTCTGAATTTGAAAAAATCCTGATTACTAAAAGAGACACATTTGCTAAGGAAAGAAAAGTTCTTGATGAAAAAGTAGTTGAATTTCCTAAACAGATCTCTATTTTACAAGACATACTTGAAAAGGAAAAGAAAGTGTTTCAAGAAAAGAAGAAGTCTTTTGAGATTGAAAAGAAGAAATCTGAAAAGAGAAATGTTGGGATCTTCAATGAAATTTCTGCTAAAAACAAGAACCTGGAAAAGGATTTTGAGCTTGAACGTTAAAATTTTGAAAATGAAATTTCTAAGCGCTCTAAAAGATTAACTGCTCTATCAAATGATATGTCAAAAGAACAGAACCCAGATCTGACTTACAGATGAAATTTGACACAGTTCTTGAAGAAAAGAATTTTTTTATCTAAAAAGATAAAAGATCTGGAAGTTGCAAACGTTGAATTGTCTGAAAAAATTTCTGCAGATGTGATTGATCAATCACCTCTTGACAAGTTAACTGAATCAGTTTGCTCTTTTAAAACTGCTTCCAGATTTATATCTGAAAAGGTTTCAAGAAAGAACAGTGTCAAAACTAAAACTGTTGATATAAGTCCGATTCATCCTACCAATCTGTTTTATTATCATACTATTGATGGAACAGTTAAATCTAACAACGAATTTCCTGGAAAGCAATCAAGGACAAACCATATGGTTTGGGTTGTTAAAGGTTCTTTAGATGGCAAAGCTGTTCAAAAATAATCTGTAACCACATCCAATGCCAAAAAGAACAGAGCTCATAAAGGTAAATCTTTTTCTTCACCTGATTTGTATTACTCTACTAATCACATTATCAGGTTGGCTGAAAAGAAGATCTGTTGTTCATATTATGGTGAGAGTGATTTCGTGCATAAAGAGTCTACTCATCACTGGTATGATACTTTTCGAATAACTTCTCAGATTAGTGTAGTTAAAAGATATAAACCAATTGAGAAGTGGATTCGTAAATCTGACAAACCAGGACCCAAATATATATAGGTACCAAAACCTGTGAAATCTGTTTTGCAAGATGCATAGGTTTAGGGGGAGTAGGCAATTTGGCTTCTGATTGTATCAGATCAGAACCCAGACTTATATGTGAAGAATTTGACTTCTGATCAAGTCAGATCAGGACTCATACTTTAGTATGCTGAGCATATTGAATACATCAAGGGGGAGAAAACAGACATGCACACTTCAAGGGGGAGCTAAATTGGACAATCTGTAAGTGGGTGTGTGAATCTGTGTTTGAAAAAGTTTTTGAAATCATAAAGTATTTTTTTTCAGAGAAAAAGTTACATTTTTGTGCTTAAAAGTGTTTTTAACAAACTTGCTATTTTTGGAAAGTGGAACAAAATATTTTTGGAAAGTTTCCATTTTTGGAAATTTCTCAAAAAAAAAATTCTAAGTATAGAACGCGCATAGTGTTATGCGAGTTTCTATTACGCGCACACCATTGCTTGCACAAAGTGTAGAACGTGCACATAGTGTCGTGCGAGTTCTCACTTCGCGCATAGCAAAGGTTGCGCGAAGTACAAATCTCGCACACCATTGCTTGCGAGTTTCCACTTCCCGCACATCAAAGCGTGCGTGTTGTTACTGTTCACTATACTTCACACACGTAATGTCTTGCGACTTTCATCTTCGCGCAAGATAATGCTTGAGAGTTTCACACTTCACGCATATAGCTTCATCCGCGAAGTGCACACACGACCTTGCCTTCTTTGTGCGGAAAGTGCCTTTTCTTCAGTTTGCGCGAAGTGAGTCAACCAATCATATCGTGCCACGTGTATGCGACTTCTCAGAGTATAAATTCATGGTTTTCTCATTTTTTAGACTCACTTCACTCAGATTAGTCTTGCGAGTTCAGACACTTAGCGATTTTTTCTCTCGAATACCTTATGCGACCTTTCGATTTTGTTCCTTTCTTCGAAGATTCAGTGTAGGTTTTTGTTTATTATCGTTTGTTTCTTATTCGATTATACTTTGTGTTCTTTATTTTCATCTTTACAGGCTATGACTCTTAATTTTCTAGGGTTTCAAGTTCATATTTTTTTTTTGTCGTTTCAGTTTCTGAACTGAATACTTGATACTTGATTTTTTTCTCATAAAATGATGTTGGTATTGATTGTTTGAACTTGATTATACATATGGGTTTGTGTTAAAATGTTTATTTGCAGGTTACTTTGACTCTTGGAATTCTTGGACTCGATATTATGAACTGAAATCTTTGAATTTTTGGACTCGATACAATGAACTAAACTTTTTGGACTTTTTGGACTGTTTGATTCATTTGGACCCAATCTGAATTGAAAGCTAAATCGAATCTAAATCTGAACATTCTAACCTAAATCGAACTAATCAAAAGAAGTATTTCAGATTGTTGGGTTTAAATTTTTGAACATGAAATTTGAAATTCAAAATTTTCATATGAACAGTTCTCTGAGTGTTCTTGTGTTTGAACACTTAGTCATGTGGGTTTTTCATGTGAAATCTTAGTCATGCGAGTTCTTGAATCATATCACTAGTTCATGCGAGTTCTAAGTCTTATTACAGTTCGTGCGAGTTTTAATTCTATGAGAGTTTTGGGTATCTTGTGAGTTTACATATCTTGCGAGTTTTCATGTCTTGCAAGTTTATAGTCCCTCTCAATGACATGAGAGTTCTGGACTTAGAATTGTTTTTTTGAAAAATCATGTTCATATAATACTACTTCATTTGTGAGAACAAAATCAAACTAACAAGTATTTTGTTCATCTGTTGTTGTTTTTGGTCATTTTTTTTAATTTGTTCAAGTTACGTTTTGATTCGTGTAACTTTCTTTGCTTATCTTTGTGAGCTCAAAGTACAATCTTTCTGTACTTGATACTGTGTGTATCAAAATACTTTTTCTGAAAAACAAGGTTTTGTGCTTATTGCTAATATATTGGATTCTATCTAATACTTTCTATTTTTTCAGGTATATCAATGGCAGAAATATTTTCTCATGATCCAATTGTACAGATGGATGAAAATGATCCAAACGTGTCAAAAGAGACTCCTATGCCATCTTCCCGATCTTATATACAGTCAGCTGTCGGTGAAGATCCTGGTCTTGCCCTGATCCATCCGTCTGAGTATTTGTTGCTCTACCCAAACAATCACCATGTAGATTTTGACAGCCTAAATGTCAATCCATTGGTTATTGAGATTCTAAAGGGTCATCCGATAAGCAAAGCCCTGACAGACACCGCAGCAATTCCAGTGCTATACTTGCAACAGGCCTGGAAGACAATACAAGATGTGGTGCAGAGCGACAAGATCAAATTCTTCCAACTCAGGATTGATAACTTCACTTCAATCCTGACATACCAGAGACTCAGACTGATTCTTGACTTACCAGAAGTAGACTCAAGAGAGTGTCGAACTACATTTGACTCATACCCTGTTGACTCAGCAATTTTTGAAGGCATCCGCGCCTTAAGGTATGTGGGTTCACTAACAAAGATCAGTTAATTCAAAAAGACTAATCTTCCACCGTTCTACTATCATATGTTCTCCATTATCAATCGTTGTTTGACCTCAAGGAATTCTGGCCTTGACAACACCAATATGCACACTTTGCGGCTCTTTCATGCAATCGTCTACGATCTGCACGTCGATTATTCAGTGGCATTTTAGACGGAACTTTATGAAAAGATCATCAGTAAGAGAACTTCAAAGAAACCAATCTATGTGTCATATGAAAGGTTTCTTCAACTGATTGTTCGAAGTATGATCTGATCAAATAGAGACATTCCAAAGAGGCTTCATCATGAACTTGCTCCTAAGCATGGAATGAAATATATTCAGAAGCAGAAGAAGTCTTTCAGTTACTCCATGCCTATACCAACAACATTGCTTTCCTATGCCAATCCGAACTCTGAGTGCGTTAGGGAATATAGAGAGTCGATGGGATTACCAGAACCGGTTTATCCCTACCCAAGACTCTAACCTTAGAAGAGAGGAGTCGGTGAGGGTTCCTGAGACTGAGGGAAACTTGGAACGGAGAGCGTTGATGGAAAATTTAGAGAGGGGTATAGGAGGGGGTCAGGAATCTACACCTGAAGCTGTGGGGACTTCGGCACAAGTTGCCACTCATCTAGAAGTCTTCACATCTCAACCTGAATGGACTATCATTCGTCAATTGAGTCCTCAGGTAGATATATCTAATGAAGGTGAGAATTCTGAAACTGAGTCGGATCGGCAGGAAGCTTCTTCAGATTCTATTCCATCTGCCACTTCAGAACAACATGTGGAGAATGTAAATGTTGCTGATATTGAAGATGAAAACTTACAGCATAGTTTTGGATTTCTTGATGATGTCTCATTACATCATGATGATATGGAGATTGATACAGCTACGACTGACATTCAAAATGTCTTGGGAGACATAAGGAGACTTGAGGGAGATGAAGTAGAAAATACAGAAAATGTGAGGCCTAGTGAGAATGCAGAAAAATAATATGGAGAGAGAGTGTGTACCCGAACCTACCAATCCAGAAGGGCAACCACATCAAGTACTCTGTTGCATGTGTTGCATTCAGAAGTACAAGACATAAGTAGCCCACTTATGTAATTGCACACCTCTGCCAGCCATTCTATAGCCTCTCAACAGGCTGTAGTCTCATCTTTGCACGGGGTTTTAGCACAAACTCTATCCACCTTTCACTTGGAAAGTGTGGGTATTGAAACCAGAGCTCAGCTTCCCCAGAGCTCAATGTCTTTCTTTGCACTATCGAGTCTAGCACCACTTGATATATCTACTTCTATTCCTAGGACACTCATCCAACATTCTTGATTGTCCCTGTAGATTCAGTTTCTTATCACATAAACATATATAATCACAAAAAAGAGATTAATAACCTGATATTGATTTCTCAATCAAAGGATTACAATTTTTCTCTTGAAGGATGTTTCTCTCTCTATAATGAGAATGACGGTTGATTATTCTCAATAGGGCACTCACTCTTACACCACAACCCTAGCACCTAAATACCATATACCTATTTAGGGAAAAGACAAAAATACATAAAAAATAACTTTAACTTTTTATTACAAAGGACCTAGACTATTTGTTGAGAATGACTTTTCAGCATTGACTTCTTGAACCTTTCATCTTCAATCTTGATAATCTTGAATCCATAAATCTGTGATCTAACAATCTCCCCCTTTGGATCAAGATCATTACAAAAAAGATTTAGCAATCCAATATTCTCTTTAAGCTCAGAAAGATGCAATCCCTCTCTTTTTCTTTAACACATCTTGTAATATTCCCAAGAGACGTAGAAAAAATTCTCTTTTCAGACGATGGAAAGAAATTATCTCCAGATTCAGCTTATAATGTTTTTAGCAGAGTATTTCTGACTTGGACATTTCTTTAAAAACGAATTCTCCCATTTCTTGGATAACCTTTCTTCTTCAATGTCTCTTGAAACAAAACTTGTAATGGACATTTCTTCAAACATTATGTTCTCCCCCTTTTTAATGAAAAGAACATCGACATCATCAAAACTTCTTCCAAGAAATGTCATTGACCATGCTGATCTATTGAACTGAGCCTCTGATTTACCGTCAACCTGCCAAGATATTCATCTAGATCTTTTCAAATCCAGACAAATTAGGAATGTAACCCCTGAGTCAACAAATGAATCAGTTAAAAATGCCTGTCAGTAACACGAAGTCACTGTGTGTAACGAATACACATTATAAAGGAGCTTTCATGATGTTCAATCCCCCAGGGCATCCATTCAATCATCGAAACACCACAAAGGAAATTTCTATGAACGTTATGACAAGAAAACAAATTCCTTGTGTGTTCGTGCAAGTGATAGAAAGAATTAAGCACGAATGATTGCTTTTAAAGGCTCAACATTGTGTAAACCACTGAGACAACAGTAGATAAACACAGACTCAATGTGCATGATTGAAGTGCGAAGGTGGGGCAGACTTCCTTCTTTTCAATATCCAGATTTTCCAAATGAAAATCAGATAGTAAATGTGCTGCTTCCCCTTTGAAAAATGAAACATTTTCTTATTAAGAAGAAAATTAGTGGTTGGTAGGGTTATAATCAAGAGTTGGCATGGGCTAGGTGCCTATTTCAATAACGTTCACCAAAGAATTGTGAAACATTAGTAATGTGGCTGCTCGACTTAGAAAGTAGTTGGTCCAGAGTTTGATATTCTTTTACTCTGATCTCACACCCTCTTTCTTTTTATCATTAAGCTCACATCTAACCAAACTCTCTCTTTCATTTTACCTTAACACACAACCCACACTCATTTATTTTCGACTTCTCACACTCAATCACTATGGATTAACTTATTGGGTAGGAAACACTGGTTAACGTGAATCCATAGAAGTTTCAGTTAAGTCATAGCACAAAGAAATCCCATGTTTTCCTAGAAAGCATGTGTTGCTCAGATGATTTAACTTTAACAGTTAAAGCACAAATAAAAATGAAAACATTTAAAATCACACTTCCAATTCATGAAATCAGATTGAGAATCGGGAAGTGGTTTGAACATTTAAGAACATGTTTTCTATGATTCAAAGTTCTCCTTCTTTTGAAAGTCCAAGATCTCTAAATCTTTAGAGAGAGAAAGTAGAGAGAGAAATAAGTTACGCTCAATGTAATCAGATGTATTAAACTGTGAGTGCCAAAGTTACAAAACAATGGAACTAAGGGGACTTAAATACCCCTAGCCTTTACAATACAGAAATAAACATTAAGCACAGTATAGGCTAGAAAATAAATACAATGATTACTACAAAATTAGACTTAACAATCTCCCCCTTAGTAATCATTGGCGTCGTGGTCTTGAAAAACAATTTTCAAAAACAGCATAGACCAACCAGGCGACTTTGGAGAATCACTGACGCTCTTCTCTTTGACGAATTCTATTCAAACCAACTAAAACTTCCAGTCGTCTTAGAGTTAAGCGGAGATTCAATCTCTCATGAATTGAATCTAAAGTCTTCTGGAGAAGACGGATTTCACCATTATCAATAAGAAAAGCATTAACTCTTGTTTCCAAAAATCTTCTTTTAGCCTCCTTCAGATGTTGCTCCAACTGAAGTTTAATCACCTTTAAAGTTCCAATAGAATAATGTGCAATTTCTTCAAATCTGAGAAAGCATTTTTCATTTGAGCCATTCTTGTACACAACTCCATATGGATCTCCAAATATGGTGAAAATGGGATAAGACTCTAAGTTTGGCAAGCTTAGGTTGGGCTTATGAAGATTAACAACCGGCTGAAAACTTTCTATGGCCATCTGGAAATCAAAAACTCGGAAGAATCAGATTTGTCGTCGAATGAATCTTTTGATGATGAACAAAGCTGTTGAAACATCCTGTGATCTATGATAGAGATTCCTGAAATGGTCATACAAGAATTCAATGTCATCTATAGAAAGGTCAGCAAAGTCCGCCTCTGAGAATTTATATCACCTGCAGTCTCTTCTTTCAACTTCAAAGTCAGGATACCAGATATTCACAAATTTGTTGATTGTGAAACTGATGACTCGAACAATCAAGTGTGGAGAAGAAACGGTATTATTCCTTTTGCGTTGGCACTTAATAAACATTAAGTATTCAAATTGATAGGCATCTGACTCTTTCTCTACTCCAAGAATTGCATAGATGTTAATTGGCCTTCTTCTAGAAACAAAGATGTTACTCTGAGTGTCTTCTAGAAATGTTGTTCTTAGCCTTGAAGCCATGTATCTCTGTTGAAAATTTCTCTGTCTTCGTTGCCTAGATAAAGATGGTCCTTCTTCTAGAATAGACGGTGGAATCACAGGATCAGAAGGTGGAACATCAGCTTCTGCTCTTGACGACTGACCAACTTCAAATGAACTTGAAGGAATAGTGGTAGTCGGAGCTGAAGTAGCAACAGGAGTAGATGTGGCTTTAGCTGATTCAGGAACCTCATCATGAGCAGGAAGATCACTGTATAATAAATCTGCTTCTTCTTCATCTTTCGCATCCATGAACACTAAGTCATCTTCTGTATCTAAAATGATAACGATGTTATCACAGTCTTCTTCTTTGACTTGACATATCTTTTCAAACCTGACATCTTCATCATCATCAGAATTAATCTCTATGAAATTAGCAAAGAATGTCCTCATGTCATCTGCAGCTTCAGATTCTTCAACTTCATGAACATTTGCAGAAACATCTGGATCCATATAAACAACAATTTGCATATTATTGTTAATATTACTCTCAGAAATATTCAGTTCATTACGCAAGGAAGACAGATCAACATTTTCAATCATAACATTCACTAGATCCTGAATGTTGCAGTCTTGAATAGTTTCACCACTCTTTCATTTATCACCAACCACTTTTTCTTGAATATCTTCTCTAACTTCAGAAGATCCTTCAACTCTCGATCTCTTTGCCATCTCCCCCTCATGGTCTTGATGATCAGGATCATCTTGGTCATGTCGGCGCTTAAGAGACGGGCCAGCCTCAGTTCTGCAACTTTGTTCATGAAGATCAAGCCTGGAAGATAAATCAGACAAGGCTTGATACATAAAAGATTTGAGATCAGAAAAACTTGTATGAACTTCTGATCTGAATGCATGAAACTCATCAGATAAAGCAGTAATCCGGTCAGATTCAGAAGAAGGAACTGGAGGCGGCGTAGGTTGGAAATTTCGTAGCAAAGAAAGAAGGTCTTGATCCTGATGTTGTGGCGGTGACATAGACAGTAGACGCGCATATAGTAGATCAGTCAACTCAGAAATAGGAAGTTCATGAAGAGAAGACCTTGAAGATGTACCAGAAGGAGCAGACATAGAAATTCCCGCAGACATAGAAACCACCGAAGGAAACGGAAGAAAAACAATCGGAGAAGTAGTTGAAGTCACAGCAGAAGAAGGTTCACGAAGAACTACCCCAGTTGGTCGACTGAAAGGAATCTCTGGAGGAATCACTGAAGTATCAATTTCAGGCATCTTACCTTTGAAGAAAGTCTTCAACTTCAGAATTTGAGCTTCCTTTTCTGCATCCATTCTCTCCGATAACTGACGAATGACATCGTTCAAAGTAGAGAATTTGTCGATAGAAACCCGAGCTTGATCAGAAGTAAGCTCTACAGCTGAAACGGAAGTTGCTGGAGCTTGACTTTTTACCGAAACTGAGACTTCATCAAATGCTGTATCTAATTCATCTACTTGAAGATGTGCAACAGAAGGATTAACAGGAACAGAATCATCTTCAGAAACAACTTCTGTTGAAACAACCACTTCCGGTGTCCTCATCTTTCTTTCATAAATCCGAATACTCGGTTGATCAGCATCATCACCATCATCACCATCACTATCACTATCAGAATCATCAGTTGCATCTTCATCATCATTTTCCCCATCTTTATCACTAGAAATATCAGCATCAGCAGCAGTATCACTAACTTCAGGACCAATATCAGCTAGAACATCACCAATTTGTTGAGATGCAATAATGGTCTCATCTTCATGTGCTACAGCAATATCAACCTTTTTTTCAGCAACTGTTTCAATCTCTTGTTCAGCAGCTTTGTTGACCTCTTGTTCAGAAACAGAAACTTCAACTTCAACTTCTTGATCAGCAGGAACTTCAACTTCTTGATCAGCTTCCAGAAGTATTTCATTATCCAAGCAATATTCGATAATACTTTCATCTGAAGGATCTGCATAATTTACAATAAGCTCCGAAGGAATGGGCATCGAATAGTCAAAAGTCCGCTTCACCTTTTGGATGTAAGTCATTTATGTATCAGGAACTGTTGGCCAAGATAATCTTCGAGGAATGGTTGGATTGCTTCTCAGCATACTTCGAACAATAAGTTTCAGAAATCTAATGAACGGAATGAACTTCCGTTTCTTGTTAGCGAACTTGTCATGTACGACCTCCGAGAGTTCGGTCCAAAAAATAAAAGTGTAGTCGACATGCAAGTCATAGACGACTGCATGGAACAATCGGAGATACATTAGACTTGCACTGTCTGTACCAGAATGCTTCGATGTCAGGCACCTGATGATAACTGAGAACAGTGCATACCATACTGGAGGTAGATTAGACTTGTCAAAGTCTGTAACTTTGTTCAGTTGACCAACATATCCAAGTTGTTTGATTCCCTCAAATACTTCCTCTTCTGATGGAAAACTGTCATAGTTATTACGGCCTGGTATGGAGTTCGGCTCAGGAAGCTCCAGTATCAATCTCAATCGCTTGTAGGAACGGAAAGATTCAAATTGATCGATTTGAAGATCAAAGTGATGCGGACGAGCCAGTTCATTCTTCGTTATAGAATGCCAAGCCTGCTGAATGTAGACCTCCGGAACTTCAGCAATAGAAGACAGAGCCTGAGCAAGTGGATGTCCTCGAAGAATAGATCGAATAACCGGATGGATCTTTATTCTATCAAAGTCAACAAAATAATTGTTTGGCTTGTAAGGCATATACATGATGATTGGAAACACATCATTTGGTGTACGACGAGAAGCAGAAAGATCGGCCCCAACAGAAGGGTGAGACGGCATAGGAGTCTCATGGGAAGCTCGATCAGACGGATCATCGAGAATGACATTCTCGTCTTGAATCATTGAATCATTGGATCTGTATTGGTTTTAGAAGACATAATAGACCTGGAAAACAAAATGAAAAAGAATTAGACAAAAATGAAAAAAAAAATTCTAAGTATGGTTTGCGCACCAAGTTAGAAGCGCAAACCAAGGTTTGCGTGTTGAACGTGAAACGCAAAGTAAAATTTATAAAATCTATAGAAAGGAAAGTTTGCGTTTCAGTCATGAGACGCAAAGGTAAGTTTGCGTGTCTAACATGGTCCGAAAACTATACTTGGAAAATAACAAGACAAACAAAAACACAAAAGGAGGTTTGCGTATCAAGTGTGATGCGCAAAGTTCACTTTGCGTGTCCAACGGGAGACACAAACTAGACTTTGCGTGTCCTGTTGATTGCGCAAAGTACACTTTGCGGGACAATCATACTTGATATATAAACCCAAAACCAAAACAAGAAACACAAACACAAAGAGAGTTTGCGTGTCAAAGAGGAGACGCAAAGTAGAATTTGATTGTCCTAGTTGATACGTAAACTACACTTGAAAGAAACACAACAAAAACTAATTTGCGTATCAAGGATGATGCGTAAAGTTCACTTTCCGTATCCAACGGGATGCGCAAACCAAACTTTGCGTTTCCAGTTAGAAGCGCAAAGCACACTTTGCGTTTCTAACTAGATGTGCAAAGTAGACTTTGCGTGTCAATCATACTTGATGCGAAAAACCCTAGTTTTCGGGTGTTCGAACCGAAAAACATAAAATACAAAATTAAAGCTAAAACACAAGAAAATAGAGTAAAAGAAAACATATGTGAGTGTCGAAAATCAGTTCAAAACAAAAACCAATATCCAATTTTGAAGAAATAAGCTCGAATCTGAGAAGTCCGAACGATGAACAGTAAAAACGCGAAATTCACAGAAATCAATTGATAAAAAGAACAAAATCAAGTAAAATACAACAATGCAATAGAACTAGACAAAGTAAAAGTAAAAAGGGAACACAAACCTGATCGAAACACAAATCTGAAATCAAAGCAAATGAATCAGCGCAGATGAACAGTGAGAGGGAAGATGAACAGTGCACAAGTTCAAAAAATGAAATAGAGCGAAAAAAGAGAAATTTCACACACTCTAAAACTATTTATACTAATCTAAAAAAATAAACACTAAAAAAAATAAAAATAAAAAATAGTAAACTGAATATTACAAAAAAAAAATTCAGATAATCATACCTTTCAGACTCTGTTACTCCCCCTACACAAATGCACATAATTTATCAAATCAGATCAGCATTTGCATAGAAATAACATAAAATACTTACCTGATTAATTTCTGATCAGTTCGTGAAGTATTTTTACTTACTCCCCCTCAGACAAAGAACTAGTTCATAAAAACTTTTCAGATTGGCTCTCCCCCTCGAAATATGCAAAGACCAGTTGAACCAAAATACAAATACCCAAACATAAAGACATCAGTTTAAAAGATGATCATATTAAATATAAATTTTGTAACAACTGAACATATAAAATTTTTAAACACTAAACAAATTAAAGTCTACTCAGTAAAATTTCACAGTTGAAATCAAGCATATGTTATTGGATGGAAGATCCAGTATAATTGCATATCAAGTTAAGACATGTTCAGTTTCAAAAACTTCCATCTGTCTATTCAGTGTGCTCGCATGTGAACTTCAATTAGCTTCAAGAAAAATGCAGTTCGAAAATTATTATAGAAAATTGTGCATGTACTAACACTAAGTCATCAAAAATTAAGACTTTCACAAATTTACAGGTTTATCACAACTCAAACATATCACCAAGGATCACGAGATATGTGCTCATTGGCATCTTTTTAGCAGTGTGCTCTTTGGCATATTTTAAGCGTTGTGCACTTTGGCATCTTTTAATCAGAGAGTTCATTAAGTAAAGAACATGCCGTAAACGTAACTTTCTATCTGACCCTATTGCAGAATTTGGGTCAGCCACTCCCAGACCAGTTGGCCTTAGGGGACTAGGTGTCAAGCACCCCTTGGAACTTACTTTCCCGAATCAGAAAGGCTACATCGACACATCCTAAACCCATTCATACAAGTAGAACATGACTTTCGATCTGGTTCTATAGAAGGATTTGGGTTCGATCACTCCCAGATCAATTGACCTTAGGGGACCAGATGACAAGCATCCCACGGAACTTACTTTCCCAAACCAGAAAGGTCACAGGTACAAACTTTTAAACTCAAAGATTTCTGTATTTTAAGAATTTATTATTCATCTCAATCACTTAGATCAATGTCTAAATGCTTAGCCCATATTTTCATTCCGATCTATAATTCTGATCATTTAGGTAGTCTAAGCAAAGTAAACTATAAAAATTCCGACTCACATAACTTTAAAGCAGTATCAAAAGCTACAAACATGTTGCTGACTTTTCAACTTTTGTAAGACTTGAAATTTGAACATATAAAACTATAATATAAACAAAGAACTTGTAAAGGATCCTAGACATACATTTTATTCAAAAGAAAGAAAATCTGTAAAATTTTACTTTATAGAATAAAATTTGTAAAGATTTAAACTTTTAAATTCAACATGCCTAATTTTGAAAGCAAAAAATTGAAACGTTTTTCATCTAAGGCTTTTGTAAAGATATCAGCAAGTTGATATTCAGTTGGTACAAAATATAATTCAATAGTACCTTCTTCCACATGATGCTTTATAAAATGATACCGCATGTCTATGTGCTTGGTCTTAGTGTGCTGGACCGGATTGACTGAAATGGCAATTGCGGACTTGCTGTCACAATATATTGGCACTGTCTTGTACAGCATCCCGTAATCCCGAAGTTGCGTTTTCATCCAAAGTACTTGAGCACAACAACTAGCTGCAGCGACGCATTCAGCTTCGGCTGTTGATATTGACACACAATTTTGCTTTTTCGACGCCCAGCTTATCAGTCTGTCTCCGAGAAACTGAAGATGACCTGAGGTGCTCTTCCGATCCAGATTACCGTCATAATCTGCATCTGAATAAGCAATCAATTTATAGTCAGAACTTTTAGGATACCATAAACCTAAATAAGGAGTTCCTTTAATATATCTAAAAATACGCTTGACTGGTAGTAGATGAGATTCTTTAGGCTTGGCTTGGAATCTGGCACACAAACATGTCGAGAACATTATGTCCGGGCGACTTGCAGTTACATACATCAGTGATCCGATCATTCCTCTATATGTCTTTTGATCTACAGCTTTTCCATCTGGATCGAGTTCGATTTTGGCACCATGAGCCATCGGTGTTCCGATTAAAGTAGATTTGTCCATCTTGAATTTCTTCAAGATGTCAAATACATACTTTGACTGGTTGATGAAGATACCATCAGGAAGCTGCTTCACTTGTAAGCTGAGGAAGAAACTGATTTCTCCCATCATGCTCATCTGGAATCTAGAGGTCATAAGATCAGAAAACCATGTACACAAAGATTTGTTAGTAGCACCGAAAATAATATCATCAACATAAATTTGTACTAAGAAAATATCCAAGTTCGAATGATATATAAAAAGAGTAGTATCAATCGAGCCTTTGGTGAAACCGGATTTGACTAAGAAAGCTGGCAACTCATCATACCACGCCCTTGGAGCTTGTTTCAAGCCGTACAGTGCTTTATCGAGAAAATATACGTAATCTGGATGATCTTTGTCAATAAATCCCTCTGGCTGAGATACATATACTTTTTCTTTCAGTTTGCCATTGAGAAATGCCGTCTTGACGTCCATTTGATATACTGTGAAGTTGCGATAAGCAGCGAAGGAAAGAAACATTCGGATAGCTTCCAATCTGGCAACGGGTGCAAATGTTTCATCGTAGTCAATACCTTCTTCTTGTCGATATCCTTTGGCTACCAACCTTGCTTTGTTCCGCACGACGATACCATCTTTATCCTTTTTTTCTTGAAAATCCACTTAGTGCCAATAACGCTTTTTCCTTTCGGCCTTGGTACAAGTCTCCAAACTTTGAGTGCATCAAATTGATTAAGCTCCTCTTGCATAGCAATAATCCAATCCGGGTCCTCCAACGCTTCAGAAACTTTTGTAGGTTCAATCTTGCTTAGGAAGCAAGTGAAGAGACATTCGTTGGAAGTAGCCGACTTGGAGCATGTAGAAACACTGGCTTGAGGATCTCCAATAATTTGATTAATTGGATGAGATCTTGTCCATTTTGTGGTATGAGGGAGAGGATCAATGATATTTTGAACCACTTCTAATTGATGAGAGGGAGGTTCAGAAACTTCTACATCAGATGAAGAGATAGAAATAGTTTCAACTTGAGGAGGAGGTATCTCAACAATCTCTGAATCAGATTCGGGAACAGTTTGTTGAATAACATCATTTTGTACTTCTTCCTGAAATGATTCCTCTTGAACAGGTTGATCTTGAATAGACTATTATTGAATAGGTTCTTCAAGAATAGGCTCAATTTCTGATTGAACATTGTCTGATTGAACAAATTCTTGTTGTGCCGGTTCTTGTTGAACAAGAGAGACTGGAGCAACATCATTGTCAGAGATAGATGCAGCGGAATTTGGAATAGATGAGCTCTCAGTTTCCTGATTCAAAACATTAGAAACATTTTCAGAATTAGATCTAGGCACATCATCATAAAAATTTTCAAACAAAAAATCAAGATCAGAAAGATTAGGAGAGGGAGTAGAAGAATCCTGGTTATCTGGTGAAAGAGCAGGTTCTAAACTGATTTGTTCAGAAACTGAATTGCCAGTAAAAGCGTGTTCTGAGCCTGAGTGAATAGAAACCAAGTCAGCAGCTTCGTCAAATTTTACATTGATACTCTCTATAACCTTTCTTGCAGAGAACAGAAAAACTCTATAAGCAGCAGAGTTTGAAGAATAACCCAAGAATACACCCTCGTCTGCCTTTGGACTAAATTTGTTGAGATTCTCCCTGTCATTCAGAACGTAGCATTTACACCCGAATAACTTGAAATACTTGATGTTCGGTTTGATCCCGTTCATAAGTTCATACGGTGTTTTGTTAAAGCGACGATGCAGAATTGATCTGTTCTGTGTATGACAGGCAGTTGACACTGCTTCAGCCCAATAAGACAAAGGTAGACCTGAATAAGCGAGCATTGATCTGGCGGACTCAACGAGCGTTCTGTTTCTTCTTTCAACAACGTCGTTCTGTTGCGGAGTGCGTGCAGCAGAAAATTGTTGTTGTATGCCTTGAGATTCATAGAATGCCTGAAGAGTACTGTTTTTGAATTCAGTGCCATTGTCAGATCTTACCACTTTCACTTGCTTCTGCTTATTTGTCTTAGTTGTCTTGATGAGGTTGATGAGTACATCAGGAGTCTCGTCTTTTGACTTCAGAAATTTTACCCATGTATATATGGAGTAATCATCAATAATCACCAAAACATATTTCTTATGTCCTAAACTCTTCGTCTTCATCGGACCACACAAGTCAACATGCAAAAGGTCAAGAATAGCCGAAGTGCAGTGTTCAGGCTTAGGCTTGTGAGGTGCTTTCTTCATTTTTCCTTTCTCACAATCTTGGCATAGATGGTCTTTCTGGAAACGGAGAACTGGAAGACCTCTCACTGAATCATTCTTGACCAGGCGATCCATATACTTCAAGTTAAGATGAGCCAGTCGACGATGCCAAATCCAACTTTCATTGATAGAGGCTTTGGATAGTAAACACATATCTGATGAGATCTTAACTTTGGAAAGATCAATTGTATACAAATTAGATCTTCTCTTTCCAACCATTAAGTCTTTGCCACTATCGTTCTTTACAGCAACCCTTTTTTATTTTAAGCTGACTTCAAGATCTTTATCGTAGAATTGGCCAATGCTGAACAGGTTGTGACTTAGACCCTCGACATAGCTTACTCTTTTGACAGTTATGTTTCCTTGAACTAGATCTCCATAACCAAGAATCGGAGCTGTCTCACAGTTGCCAAATTTCACACGACCGCAACATTTATCTTTAAAATTGGACAGAAGTGATTTGTTACCAGTCATGTGTTTTGAACAACCCGAGTCCAGATACCATAATCGACTTAGCTGCACACACAGAAACTACACCTTTTTAGGTACCCATATGCTTATGGGTCCCTTGTTAGATTTATGTCTTTTATTTTTCACAGATTTATTTTTCAAGCAAGCATGAAAGCAATTATCAATAGAAGATAAAACACAATCATCAGAATCAGAACTAGAAGAAGCATATGAGATATTCTTTGATATATCAATCATTTGCTGAAAAGAATATTTTGGGTTTTTATTACATGAAGCAAATGTATCAGTATCACAAAGAGTGTCTACACATTTAACTCCTAACAGTTTAGATTCTGGTGATTGCTGTTTAATCTTCCAAATCTGCCTTGGTGACTTCCACACAGTCCGATCTGAAGAAGAAAAATCAGAAACATTAGAATTTTCATATAAGACAGTATCATGTTTCTTTGACTTCTTTGATCTTCTTCTTTTACGCTTCTTTTTATAAAATTGAGCATTTAGCAGTAAAGAATCATCAATAATAGAATTAGAAGAAGAAACTTTATCAAAGAAATCAGTCTTAGCATTTGACATTGAAGAACTAGTCTCGGAGTGAAAATTTTCAAAGATGCACAAAGTCTGGAGAAGGTTTGCGCTTCCCATTGGAGGCGCAAACTGAGCTTTGCGCGTCCAACTTCATGCGCAAACTGAAAGTTTGCGTTTCCAACATGGAATGCAAAAGTTCATTGTTTTTCAAAACTTTAGCATTTTCCTTTGAATCTTTTGAAAATTTAGTAGAAATTTTATCTTCAAAACTTGTTTTTATTATTAAAAGAAATATATCGTTTTCTAAACAAGTTTGAAGATTTTGTTCTTCCAATCGATCTTCAAGATCAACAATTTTTTCTTCTAACACTAATGGGGGAATGTATTTCTTAGTATCATAAGACATCGGAGATACATTTTCCTTATCAGTGTTAGCAAATATATCAACAAAATTTGTTGATAATGAAGATTTATTGGAAGATTTGATATTTAAAATATTTTGAAATTTTCTGGATTTCTTAGATTGATCAGGAAAATACTTTGCATTTTCAGAAGTGTAAACAAATGGCATTTCCATCCTCTTATTTTTCATCCTTTTCACATTTTCATCTTCCAAAATTTGTTTCTCAGTTGTCCATAAGAATTTAAACTGAGGAGCATATCTTGCAAGAGTAAAATGATCATATTCATATAAAGTAGGAACTTCATTTTTAGCAAGATTTAAAAAATGCGTGTTTTCGAAACCAAGTCCCCACTTTTCCTTTATAGCTTCTTCACTCCTTGGTTTGTTCATATAAATGGTTTTCTCGGATTGTTCTCTTTTATATAATTTCCTTTCTAAAACAATTATTTTCTTAGAAAGATTTTGATTTGAAGAAGTCAGTTCAGTCAACGAATCACGATAAGTCTGATTTGAATTTTCTAAATCAACTAACTGCTTTTGAAATTTCTCTTTTGTATCAATTAAAATTGACTTTTCATCTTTTAGAGAAATTTGCAGTTTATCGATTAAATCAGACTTTTCTTGATTTTTAAACTTTTCAGAAACGAACTTTGAGCGCAAATCATGCAAAGCAGTGATAAAAACATTCATTTGAGATAAGAAGAAATTATAGTTAAACGCAGATATTACCTCAGAACCATCAGATGAGGTATCCTCTTCCTCATCATCACTTTTATCATCACCAATAAAGCACATAGCCGCAGTCTCCTCATTTTCAGCCTCGTTGTCCGAATGATCCAACCAGTATTCTTCTTCGGCCAACAGGATGGTTCCATTTTCCTTCTTTTCAGCTAGAATCCTTAACCATATGTCCAGGCTTCCCACAGTTAAAACAGTTCATCACCTTTTTATCATCTTTCTTTTGGTCAACTACCTTAGCCGGTTCATACTTTGGAGTGTATGTCTTTGAAGGAGCACCAGGTTCTATCTTCTTAGAACCAGAAGTAAACCGCAGGTTGTTCGACACAGATCTGTGCTTGAATTGTTTCTGATAATGCTGAGTTAAAAGAATCATGGCCTTTTCGAGAGTTTCGCCATCATCATCTGTAGATCCATCATAAGTCGATTCGGTCAAAGCTTGCTCAGCCAATTGGCTGGCTATAAGAGCAATGGAATCTACTGACAGAGGCTTGTTCTTCTTATTATTTTCGCCTTCTTCTCCATTACCATAGATTCATCTGTCATCAAGATTTCGTATAACTCCTGAATTGGCATGGTTGAGATTTTGACATCGTTTCTCATTCTGTGGCATGACTTGTTCCACTCTGGTTGTAACGCGTTCAAGAATTTCAAGTTAGCCTCTAACTCAGTCTTTATAACTTTAATCTTGTAAAGATCGTTGATGACAGCCCAGAATAGATCAAAAACACTCTTCAAACTTTCCCCATCCTTAGCCTTGAACTTTTCAAAGTTGTTCATGTACCTAGTCTGTTGCAACTGAGTAGACATTGCAGTACCAAGCATAATCTTCTCAAGTTGAGTCCACATCAGCATTGGATTATGTTTGAAGCAATCGATTCTGTTATAAATGGAGTTGGGAAGAGCAAGGATCAGATTTGACTTAGCTTGACTGTCAGCTTGATAGCGAAGGAGCTCATCAGCATCATATTCTATTAATGCTTTTTCTACTGTTGAAGCATCAGAGGTTGCAGTAGCAGGAATAACCTTCATTGGCCTTTCCATTGGACCTTTAGTCAAAGACTTCATCATATTGTCCCCATTCGGTTGCCTTTCAATAAAGTTGATAAACCGATCCTGCCACTGTTCGAATTCGTTCTCATTTATGAGTACTGGTGGACGAGTATCAGACCCTAAAGACATCATGAGGTCATTCTTGTAGAGTTGTGCTTGCAAAGACATCTTGTGAAAAAATCATAAATTTAAAAAAAAATCCAAGACAGGGAGACGCACAAATTGAAGTTTTGCGTTCCAAGAGTGATACGCAAATCGAAACTTTACGTTGTCAACTAGAAACGCAAGATAACACTTTGCGTTTGAGAAGAGAAGCGTAAATTGAGACTTTGCGGGTTGAACTTGATGCGCGAAGTAAAGCTTTTCGTGTGAAGTGAGACGCGCAAAGAAGAACTTCTCGAATACTGAGTGATACGCAAACTGATGTTTGTGTATAAGGCTAGAGCCACAAATCTTGGAAAACTTGATAGCACTTGATACGCAAAGTTAGCTTTGCGTTTTCAACATGAACCGAAAACCTGAAAATTCACTAACGCCCAGATTAGAATAACAGAGAACTTGCGCAAATCAATATGAATGATGCGCAAACCATATGAATGATGCGCAAACCTACAAGAATAAAGCGCAAACCACAGAAAATCAAATATAAAGCGTAAGATCGATTAAAACACTGAAATTCAAACAAGTAATTCACACAATAATGAACGAAAACAACTTTCTTACACAATTCAACTAACAATTTCGATTAAAAACTAACAAAATTCAAAAACTTGAATGAAACAGTACGTGAACATCGAGTTTCAAGAAAATCACAAAAACACAAAATCGAAGATCATATCATGTTTTTTATGCAAAAACATGTGAAGCAATTATGATCGAATGGCAATTACGAATCTAATAAGTCCAATTTCAACACAAATTGTTCAAAATCCTGTCCAAATTTGATGAAGAAGCAAAAAACGAGATTTTCTTGAAAAATCAAGAAAATCGATCGAGTTTTCTGCTTCAATTCACAAATCCATAAACTAAATCACTAATCTCTCAATCCTCTCAAGATCTAGTATGCTCTGATACCAATTGAAAGTCCAAGATCTCTAAATTTTTAGAGAGAGAAAGTAGAGAGAGAAAGAAGTTACGCTCAATGTAATCAGATGTATTAAACTGTGAGTGCCAAAGTTACAAAACAAAGGAACTAAGGGGACTTAAATACCCCTAGCCTTTACAATACAGAATTGAACATTAAGCACAGTATAGGCTAGAAAATAAATACAATGATTACTACAAAATTAAACATAACATCTTTCAACCATATGTGAGATGAAGATACAAAATTATACCTTTTGAGTGCAGTCTTACATCTCATGAAGTCAAGCTTTAAGTCCTAAATATATGATCTTGTAAGCATCTCTCAAACTGCAAAAGTCTTAAAGTCATAGTCAAAGCAACTTTATTCACAGAAAATTAAAGGACATAAAGCAGTAAAACAATTAAAGTACGAGTTCTGATCTGAAGTAATCAGAAGTCATAGCCTTACTCCTTTGACTTGTAAACTCCCCCTAAAATCATGCATCACAACCAGAAAAGTAAATGAAGAAATTATATATGCTCCCCCTCAAAATAACATTGATCATCTATGAAGTACTTCTCACACTCCCCCTGAGATCATGAACAGATTATGAAAGTGCATATATCTTTCAGAAATAATGATAAAGAAATGATGAAAAGTGTACAATTAAAAAAACTTTAATAGGTAACCACTGATTATGTCTTAAGATTAAGCATACCAAGCCTAGAGACAAGAAAAATGAATCTCTTTTCGTCTAAGGGTTTGGTAAACAAATCCGCAAGCTGATAATCAGTTTTTACAAAGTAAAGTTCAATTGTTCCTTTTTCGACATTATCTTTTATAAAATGATACCTGACATCAATGTGTTTGGTCTTCGTATACTGAACAGGATTAGCAGATATTGCGATAGCGCTTTTCGAGTCACAATAGATCGGGATCTTATTGTAGTGATAACCATAGTCTCGCAGTTGTGTTCTCATCCACAAGACCTGAGAACAACAGCTAGCAACAGCTACATATTCTGCTTCGTCCGTTGAAGTGGAGACAAATAATTGCTTCTTCGATGCCCAACTGACGAGTTTATCACCGAGGAAATGTATATAACCCGACGTGCTCTTCTTGTCTAGCATGCAACCAGCATGATCTGCTTCTGAATATGCTGTTAGTTCAAAGCTAGTATCTTTAGGATACCACAGACCAAGATCTGCAGTCCCCTTCAAATACCTAAAAATACGTTTGAATGCAGACATATGGGATTCTTTAGGATTGGCCTGATATCTAGCACATAAGCATGTAGAAAACATTATATCCGGACTACTTGAAGTAAGATAGATCAAAGAACCGATCATACGTCTATAAGTCTTAACATCAACAGCTTTTCCCGAAAGATCAGTGCCAATCTTAGTACCAGGTGCCATTGGGGTACCAATCGGATTACAGTTTTCCATTTTGAACCTCCGAAGAATTTCTAGAATGTATTTAGATTGATTGATGAAAATCCTTGTTGAAAATTGTTTGACTTGTAATTCGAGAAAGAAAGTCAACTCTCCCATCATACTCATCTGAAAACGTAACACCATGGGGTTTGAAAAATTCATACAGTATTTAGGATTTGTAGAGCCAAAAATAATATCATCCACATATATTTGAATAAGAATGATATCGGCTTTCTCCTTTTTAATGAATAAAGTGGTATCGACCATACCTTTTGTAAAACCTGACTTGACCAAGAACTGAGATAAGACATCATACCAGGCGCGAGGATCTTGTTTCAAACCATAAAGTGCTTTGTCGAGAATGTAAACATGATTCGGTTTCTCTTTATTAACAAAGCCTTCTGGTTGTGAGACGTATACTTCCTCCTTGAGTATGCCATTCAGAAAGGCTGTCTTCACGTCCATTTGATAGACGGTGAAGTTATTGTGGGCAGTGTATGCAAGAAACATGCGAATTGCTTCTATACGCGCCACTGGAGCATAAGTCTCGTCGTAATCTATTCCTTCCTCTTGCCTATATCCCTTGGCGACAAGTCTTGCTTTATTTCGGATAACAGTACCATCTTCATCTTTCTTGTTTTTGAAAACCCATTTAAGTTTAGACTCTAATTCTTGGAGTTTAGTCATCATAGCATGCATTTGATTCAAAAAATCTGATTCAGTCATATCACATACCTCTTCGTTATCCTCTTCATCAGAATCAGCTTCGATTTCCTTCTCTATCTGACCCATCAAGCACAAGTGTGCTATCTCTTCCTTCTTTTCTTCAATTCTTTTCCTGTGTTCAAAGTTCTTAGTTTCCAAAAACTTAACTCTTGATGAAATCTGTGATCATATCATAATCTTCTCAATATGTTCCCATAACAGCTTTCCTGTAGCCTTTTTTCATTCTAACTTTATAGAAATCTCCTTTAAAATCTCCTCGGGAATTCCTTGCAATATAAAAGATCTAGCTAAACAGTCAGCTTGATGTCTTTTTCTTTGCTCGTCTGAGTACATATCAAGTGGTAATGGAAGCTCTTGTTTTTCTCTTTCTCCATTCTTCTTTATAACAGTAAAAACTATCCTTGGAGTTGTCATACTCCCTTCTCTTAGAGATATTCTAATATGATCCCCTAATTTATGTCTGTCAATGAAATCCAGGAACTGATTTTTCCATTGTTCGTACTCTCCTCTGAAAAGTACTGGTGGATTCTCATCCGTACTAATTGAAGGAGTTTCGTTGGAAGTCATTCTGATATTGAAAGTATGCAATAAGAATCTAGAAATTGATCGTTAGTCCAGATAAAATCCAATAAATACAGATTAATACTGACAAATAAGAAATGAAAAATAAGAGAATCTGGCGTAAAAAGACAGAATGCGCTAAGTACAGTAGCGCAAAAGTCAGTAGCGCAAAGGACAGTTTGCACTAAGTAAGGATGGCGCATACAACAATTTGCGCTAATAGTAACTGGCGCAAAAGTCCTAAAATTAGCTAAGTCTGGATGCAGAATCTGGTGCAAGTAGGGTTTTGCGTGAGGAGAAGGTGGCGCAAAGAGGATTTTGCGCGAAAAAGTGATGGCGAAAACCGGTATCGCGACCGGGGTCTTGAGGCCGACCGGTGTTTTGCGCGACCGGTGTGCTGCGATCGGTGTGTTGCTGCGATCGGTGTGTTTCTGCGACCGGTGTGTTGCTGCGACCAGTGTCTCCCCGACCGAAGTGGACCGGGGTCTCCCTGACCGGTGTGGACCGGTGTCCTGTGTGGCACAAATGGCGAGAACTTTAGATATGCTCTAAAGGCAATGGCGCAAAAACTAACTTTGCGATTATCACTTTGAAGCTCTTAAATCTTGCGCAAAACGTGTTCTTCACCTTTACTTCGAAAATCGAGATCTATGAACTAGCGCAAAACGTGTTCTTCACCTTTACTTCAAAAATCGTCTCTGAATCACCCAAAAACCTATCTAGACTTCGATTTGCAATCTCAAACTTTGACAATTGTTAAACATAAAATCCCAATTCAATCAAGCAATTACTCAAGAACTAGAGAGAGAATCTAGAGAGAGAAAGTAGATCTTTAAACCATATGTCATATATCTCACAATGCTGAATGTTTACAATGACGTGCTTACAATATTCTTACAAAGCCACAAGGCTAAAAGCCTATTTATACCACAAGATTAACTAAGACTTAACCACTAAGGAAACTAATACAACTTTGACAATATATTACAAAGACAATGTTGACTTTTACATCTTTGACTTTCCTATTAAATCTTGGATATAATATTTAGTCTTAACAATCTCCCCTTTTGTATTCAAGATTTAATAAAAAATTGATACTGATCTTCAGCTCTTGATTCTTCAGCTTTTGTCTCTTACATCTTTGAACTTTGAAGCTTTAACAGTCTTCAGTCTTTCAGCCTTTGAAGAATCTTGAAAAGTCTTTTGCACTTTGTAGCATTGAAAGTCAACATACCTTGAACGCGAATTTGAAAACTTGAAACTTTTGAAAATCTTTGACAACTTTGAAACAACTTTGAGTAGACTTTGAAACAACTTGTATCTTCATCACTTGTGATCTCTGAACTGTCTTTAGAAAACCAAACTTTCACAAATCATCTTGATTTATCTTTGAACAAACTTTCTTCAGAGTCTTTTGTCTTTGAATTAGCGGAAGCATTTTTCACTTTGACAACTCTTTCATAGCTTTGAAATTGAACTTTGGAAAATTCTCCCCCTTTTTGATGATTGAGAGCAACAAGATCATCAAAACTTCATCAATTTCAGCACAGACTTTGATTTCCCCCTTTGTAAACAAATAACAATCTCCCCTTTGACAGTCGGCACTCTTTGATCTAAGAGCCGTCAATTCATGAAAGGTATATATCCGAATCTTTTCAAATTCAGACATAATGAACGTGGTAACCCTGAATCAACAAATGAAACAGTTAGGAATGCCTGTCAGTAACACAAAGTTACTATGTACAACAAATGTACAATTTAAGGAGCTGGTTTGATGATGACTCCCTAGGACTTCCATTCAATCATTGAAAAACACAAGGTTTATCTATGAATGTTCTGACAGAAAAAAAAAAATTTGTGTGCTCGTGCTTGTGTATGAAAGAATTTTAGCACAATGATTGTGTTTCATAAGGCTCAAATTGTGTAAACTGTTGAGACAGCAACATGTATTACACAGACTCAATGTGCATGAAAGAGGTGCGAAGGTGGGGCAACTTTCCTTCTTTTTCAATATCTAAATCTTCTGAGAGAAGATTAGATAGCATATATGTTGCGTCCCCAAAGAAAATGAAACATTTCTTTGTTAAGAAAGAAATGAGTGGTTGGTGGGGTTAATGCAAGAGTTGGCATGGGCTCACTGCCTGTTTCAATGATGGTCACCAAAGAATGTGAACCAATCAGAAATGTGGCTGCCCGACTCAGAAAGTGGTAGGTGCAAAGTTCTGATATTCTTTTAACTCTGATCTCACACCCTCCTTCTTTTTATCTTTATGCTCACTTCTAACCAAACTCTCATTTTAATTTTACCGCTCCACATAATGAGAATAACTCAATCGGATGATTTATCTCCCCCACTCTTTGATATTGACCCCTCACCCCTCAATCACTCAAGGATAACTTCCTAGGTAGGAAACACAGGTTGCGTGAATCCATGGAAGTTCTGTTTAAGCTCACATACGAATCCCATGTTATTCCTAAGAAGAATGGTTGCTCAACAATTTAACAGTACAGTTAAGCACAAGATATATGATGACATTGTCAACATGTATGCTCATGAGATTTGAGCAATTTGAACAATGAAGATCTCTCAAAACAAGAAAATTGAATAAAAAAATGAAATCAAGAGAATTGTTTTGAGAATCTGACAATGAATCAATCAGATCAAATCAAATGGTTAGGGTATCAAAGAATTGGAAATTTGTTTATATGAACGAATATAAACAATATATCAATGAAAGCACAGATATGAAAAAGATGAATGATGCTCAATAACTTTGAAAGCAAACGGGGGTATTACCATCGAAAAATTGTTCGATATGAGACATGGTAATAACAAATTGATAAAGTACTGAACCGGTGTGTATGAATACTTGACAGTATATGGATAAGATAATACGCAAGTATTGATCTTGAGAAACACACGGTCAGTTAAACATTAAGATCAAAATTTTGAAAAACATTTAAAAGCACACTTCTAAATTCATGAAATCTTTTTAGAATAAGAAGTGGTTTGAACATTTAAGAAATTGTTTTTCATGTTTGAAAGTTGTTCTTCTTTCACACAATCAGAGATCTAGGATCAGAAGATATTTACCTTTTCAGCTCCCCCTTAAATCATGATATAATGATTTAGGTCTTTTGAGCTCCCCCTGGATATTAGCATAATATCCTTCTTTGATCATTGAAAAATGGGTCCTGATCTGTCATTTGATCAGAAGCCATCACCTTTACTCCTCCTATAAATTAAACATCTAAAATATGTCAGTTAAAACAGGATAGAGATCAGACACTCCCTTTTGAATTGTAGACCATCATATCAGTAAAATCTATCAGTGAAAAAGTACAGGATAGAGATCAGATCAATTCTCTTGGGATGTAGACCATCATATCCATCGGATGCAAAAACAGGAGTAAGGTCTTTTGATCGCTGAGGTCCGAGTCCTAAACTGTTGTGTTTAGAAGTCAAACTCCTTTGAAGAACGGGTCCTAAGCTGTGTACTTAGAAGCCATAATCTTGACATTGAGGTGCAGGTCTTGAACAGTGTTATTCAAGAGCCATAATCTTGACATTGAAGTCCGGGTTTTGAACTGCTATGTTCAAAAGCCATTGTTCTCTTATTCCCCCTTGACTTGAGGTGCCTGCAACACAGAATCAGTTTTCTTCTTTGGTACCCACTAGTATTTGGGTCCAGAAATGTTAGTTGCAGTTCGTGTGGGGGATATAGAGTAAGAACCATACCAGAAATGATCACTCTTTTTATGAATATGATCATGTGTACAACAATAAGAACAATAATATTTATTACCTGAAAACCTGAGTAATTGATCTTTTGAGTATATATGGTCAGGTTTACTTTTATGCTCTTTGTTCTTCTTTGGTTTATGAACATGTACACATGATGTGTTTCCTTTCAGCTCATCTTTCTTGTCATCTTTGACTGATTTCTTTTTCCAGATCATTTTCTCTTTCTTGTAACTTCTTCTTCTCTGATATGTACCTGAACCATCTAGATATCGATCATAGAAAATGTTAGATCTACGAATCTGATCAAAAGATTTAATTGACCTTTGTGAAGAGACAGATTTCTGATTTGAACTTGAAGCAGTCTTTTCAAGCTCTTTGATCTTTGATGCGAAGTTATCTCTTTCTATAACAAGCAGGTCAATCTTCTTCGAGAATTCAGACTTCGTTTTCTACTCTTTTAGTGCAGTAGCAGATAGTTCAGATAACTTTGAAGTCAGTCTTTTGATTTCAGTCTCAAAAATTGATCGTTCTTCTTCAAACGTTTTCTTTAAATAATTTCTCTGGCCTGATAATTCCTTAAAGAATCCCACATTCTTCTGTTCTATGGCCTTCTTTTCTTTAGTAAATTTCTCTCTTTCCAAAATAAGCACTTTCTCAAAATCGGAAATTTGTTGAGAAAGTTTTATGCATTTAAGATGCACAGACTTCTTCTCTTCAAAACACTTTTTTGAGAAATCTGAGAACTTCTTTGAAAAACTTTTCTTTTCAGTTTCAAAATTAGCTTTATTTTCAGCAAGCTGTTTTTCAAAATCAGATAAATTCTTTCTAAGCTCCGCATTCTCAGATTCCAATCCCTTTATCTTCTCATCATTCAGCCCAGAAGATCTTTTCAGAAGATCTTCATTGATAGTCTCTAAAGCACTGATTTCTTCTTTCAGTCTTATGCTTTACTCATAATACTCTTTTGACTTTTGAGAATGAAAGTCAACAGCATAACCTAGATTAACTTTCTCTAATTCCAGCTTTCTATTCTTCTCTTCAAGATCTGTAAAAAATCCCATGATTAATGAGTAATCAGCCTGATATGAATGATCGTTCCAAACTGTATATCAGAAAATCAAAAATCAGATTAAATTGAAATCGTTCACAAAATTTAAAAATTTAACACTTGATATGCGCTAAGAGTTGGTGGCGCAAAATTAAGTTTTGCGTGATGTGCAAGTAGCGCAAACCAAACTTCTCGTAGCAGAGAGTAGCACAAAGTGAGGTTCTCGCTATCAGTGTAAGGCGCAAAGTGAGCTTTGCGTGAGACTTGGATGGCGCAAAGAAAGATTTTCGTAAGCCATGGAAAACGCAAAGTACACTTCTCGTGAACAATGTATGGCGCAAAATAGACTTCTCGTGAGCCGTGGAAGACGCAAAGTGAAGTTCTCGTTAACCGTGTATAGCGCAAAATGGGATTTGCGTGACCCACTGAAGACGCAAATGTGACTTTGCGTGAGAGCCTTGTAGCGCAAATGTATCTTTGCGTGATAGATCACGCAAATGTCGATGAACTTGCGCAAAGCTAGATGAACAAGCACAAATCGTGGATCTAGCGCAAACTTGTATCTGACTTGCACATTTCGATCCAAATCGATTCAAACCTGCAAATTTGATCTCAAAAACTTATCAGAATCATCGTCAAACAATACTAAACACAAATTCACTACCAATTTTCGATTAAAACCAACAAATCCACAAATTCAATCAAGAACAGTGTTCGAACTCGACACTTCAAGAAAAATTCAAAAATCAAGAATTGACATCGAATTTGATCGAATTATGATATGAAATCAATACAAGAATCAATCCTAAACACAAATCGAATCTAATGATTCCATTTTCTTGCATCAAAAACAAATTTTCCACCAAAATTCGGATGAACAGTAAAAACACGAGTTCTTGAAGTCACATGCCTGTTCAGCCACCTCCACCACCACCAGTACAGCCCAATGATCAATCTGTGGAGGAGCTGAAGTCTTTACTATATGCCAGGTTGTTGTCACAGGCTCTAGCTGATGAATCTGAGGCTGATTTGATTGGATTATTGAGATCTCAGCAACAACACGTACCTTCAGACTATATCACTACTACCAAATTCCAGTCTTTCAAGTCTAAAGTGGTACAAAATCTTCAAGATCTCACCTGAGCGGTTCAAGAATCCTGTAAGGCTCAAGCAGTTCTCAGCAAGAGACATGAACGTGATTCTGATCAAGATCATGAGGGGGAGATGAGTAAAAGACAAAGAACTTCTACAGATGCTGAACTCGCTCAGGTTGAAATTCAAGAAGGAGGTGATGTTGAGATGGTTGATGTAAGAGATGATGAACCAGTTGATGAGATAGTTTTATATGTGAATGAGGAAGTAGAACCAAGGGTTGCAAAGCCTAAGGTTGCTACTAGAGATGATATATTGTTACTAGCTGGGATGCTTGATATAGATATCATTAATCTTTCGTCAGATGAAGAGGAGACGACAAATGAAAAATATGATAACTTCTGGAGGCTTAAGGAGGAAGAGAGAGAAGGAATGATGGGTTCAGATGAAGAGGACAATGAGAACATTCTTCACATATTTACAGGCACATCAGATGACTTACAACTGAGTCCTGTGCACCATGAAGTTCCAGAAACTGTCCGAACCCCACCTGAAATACCTACCTTCAAAGAAATCAATCTTTCTGAACCTTCTAACCAACCATAAAACATTCCTAGCCCAGTAAACCAACCTCCACCTAGCTCAGAAAACCCACCTAGACAAACTAGCCTACCTAGCCCAAACAGAATACCTAGCCCTATAAACCTTCCAATCCCAAACAGAATCCCAAGCCCAATACCTGAAAACCAACCAGAAGCCAATCCTGAAAACCAACCTGACTTATATTCTATACCTAACCCTGATGCTTTCTTTCCTTATAACACTGTTGAAAACCAAGCCGTACCTTCAAACATACCTGAAGCCACCCTTATACCTACTGATGCTGAAATCAGACGTTTAAGAAATGCTTTGAGAATGCCTTTTCTGGAAGAAGAGAGGAAGAAAATGTTCGTGCACAGAATCAGGGTGTTAGATATTCACCAAGTCTTAGGTGTTTCTCATTTGCCACCGGATGTTCAAGAAGAGTATGCTAGGTTCATAAACTGGAAGAGAAAAGCTCAGAAAGAAGTAAAGAATAAATCTGGGATTGTCACAGTCAAAGAGGTCAGGATGCAGAAGTTTCACAAACAGATCTGGTACCCAGTGTTCTATGTTCAAAGAAGAGATCTTACACACTGTATTCAGAAGTCCAGGTTATGAACTGAAGTATTCAAAAGCCTATATTCTTGTTCTCCCTAAACTTGTGGTACCTGCAAAACAATTTAAACAGGTTTTGGTACCCACTGGTATTTGGATCCTGGTTGGTTAGATTTAGGAATCCACTTCTCATTAAATTTAAAACTTTTAAGTTTAGTTTTCTGAGAAGTAATTATGTAAGTTCCATACTAGTGATGAGCAAAGTCGTTTTGAACAAAATCATTCTCTCCACAGTAAGAACAACAAATCTTCTTTTGAGCTAGCATGATAATATGATTAGCATAATAAAACGTATCAGGTTTACCAAAAGATTCACCTTTATGTGCACTGTTCTTCTTGGCTTTTGATGTGGATGTTGATGATTTATCATTCTTCTTTTCATCCGGAGAACCTTTCACTCTCCAAACCATCTGTCCTTTCTTAGAAGTATGC
Source organism: Arctium minus (assembly GCA_954870635.1). Lineage (NCBI taxonomy): Eukaryota > Viridiplantae > Streptophyta > Magnoliopsida > Asterales > Asteraceae > Arctium > Arctium minus. The sequence continues at coordinate 42,402,598 of OX941089.1, read as the reverse complement.
TTTTCAAGAGATTTGACATAAAAGCTTGTTGAACCATCAATAGATTTATTATAAAACAAATTAGAAGGACGAATCTGATTTGATTTGACAATATTTGATTTGACACAGTTCTTTTATAAAGCATTTTCATGAATAGAACTTGAAGCAGTTTTGAAAGAATAAACTGATTCAGTTGAGTTGTCATAAGGTGATTGATTAATCACGTCTGCAGAAATCTTCTCTGATAATTCAACATTTGCAACTTCCAGATCCTTTATCTTTTTAGATAAAATGTTCTTTTCCTCAAAAACTGTGTCAAACTTCTTTCGTAAATCAGATCTGACCTTCTGTTCTTTTAAAATATCTGATGATAGAACAGATAACTTTGATGTGAGCTTAGATATTTCACTTTCAAAGATTTGACGTTCTTGCTCAAAGTCTTTTTCTAAGTTCTTGTTCTTTTCAGAAATTTCCTTGAAAATCCCAGCATTTTTCTTTTCAAACTTTTGCTTTTCAATGTCAAAAGACTTCTTCTTTTCTTGAAAAGCTTTTCTTTCATTTTCAAGTAAGTCTTGTAATGTAGAGATCTTCTTAGGAAGTTCAATAGTTTTATCATCAAGAACTTTTCTCTCTTTTGCAAATGTGTCTCTTTCAGTTATTAAAATATTTTCAAATTCTGAGACTTGCTTTGAGAGTTTTAGGCACCTAAGCTCCAAATCTTTTCTCTCTTGAAAAGCTTTCTTAGAAAAATCAGAAAGTTTTTGAGTTTAGACTTTCTCCAGATCAACTTTGTCTATATATGCATGTAGATTTTTCATTAGATCAACATTTTTAGCTTCTAATGCAGATATTTTCTCTTCAAAAGCCTTAAACTTTAGTTGAATATCAACTGCTTCAGCTTTCAGCTCTGATGATTTCTTTTCAGTTGGCTTTGAAGATTGCTTATCTCTCTCTCTTTCAATCTAATCTCTTTCTCTCTTGTCTTGACAATACCTGCAAAATCAGATTTAGAATCATTAATACATTTTGCACATTCAAAAGTTTTCTCAAGAATTACAAATTTAGATTTCAACTCTTGAATCTGATTTAGAAGACGTGAATTCTGAATCTTCAATTTATCCCATTCAGCTTCTATAACAGGTATCTCAAGCATGTACATTATTGCACAATCTTTGTTTGATATTACATTAGACATCTTTACTGAATTAGACGAAATGTTGAATAATAAGCTTGCTTGAAATGATCGTCCCAAAATATTCAGAAACACACTTGACTTGATGAGTCAAACTTGGTCAACATAGGAAAAAAAATCAGAAAAATTTTCAAAGTGTCAGAACTCACAGATCACTGTAGAAAAATTTAAGTGATAAAACTTGCAAAACACTATAGATGCACTTCGCGCAAACAATGGTATGTGCGTTCTTGGTTCGCTAAAAAAGAATCGTACGCATTTTGAGTTCACGCAAAGCAAAGTGTGCACGTTCTTGGTTCTCGCAGAAAGAGTCGTGCGCGTTCTGAGTTCTTGCAAATCAAAGCATTTTCTTGGTTCGCGCAGAAAGAGTCGTGCGCGTTCTTGTACTTAGAATATTTTTTAACCTTAACTTCGCGCAATGATGTTTCATTTTCCTATACTTAGAAAAAATTATGTAAAACAAGAACTCGCAAACACTTCTCGCAGAACAATAGAACTCGCAAATCAAAGAAACTCGCAGGCAGTCTTTTGCGCGTTTCCACTTCTCGCAGACTGATCCTTGCGCGTTCTAGTCAAGAACTCGCAAACCACATATAAACACATAAATACTTCATCTTGCGCGTTCTTCCCTTCTTGCGTGTTCTTTGGGGTGCATGTTCTTCAATATGAATCTTGCGCGAATTCTGGATCTTGCGTGTTCTTCAGTGTTATACACGGATTTCGATCCAAAACCTTAAAAACCAGCAATCATGGCTTGCAATTCCACAAGGTTGGTCGCAATTATTATTAGAACACTTTTGTGATACAAAGATTTGGCTAATAACAACAAAATTACAATGCAATTTGATCAAACAGTGTACGAACGACTTCAACCAAAAATACACGAAAAATTCAAAATTGCAAGTGAATTTGTGCAAATTTCGTGATCAAATCGATACAAGAAAGATTCAAAAACACTAATCGATCACTGAGAACCCAATATCTTGCAATAAAATCGTCTGAAAAAGAAATTTGTGATCAAACGATGATCTTCCAGATAACGTTCTGCGTGTTCTTCCCAGAATCGTGAAATCGATCAAATCAAAGTGTATCAAATCATTCTGAATAAATTGGTCTGATCTGATACCAAATGTGAGTCCAAGATTTCAAGAAAACACAATGTAATCACACAATTAAGCACAAATTCTAGAGAGAGAATGTGTCATATATCTCTTGGTCACAAGTGTTTAAGAACTCTCACAACATTGACTCACGGTTCTCTCACAAAACTTACTTCTCTCTTCTACTACAATTACTTATTTAAACACTCACACTACTAAAGGTATATATGGTCAAAGGACCATGTACAAAATACAAGGTAAACAACATTGACTTTGACAATATTTGACTTTATGACATTTTGACTTTTCCTATTAAATATTGGATACAACAATACACTAACACAAAGCAAAATTAAGAACCATAAGGATGCTTTCTACACTTATCAAAGTTCAAGTTCCACTTTCAGACTTTTCACTAAACCTTTTGGACCAAAATTAGAGTTTACACTTTTTTTAAACCCAAAAAGGACTGGCTAGGACCGCGGTCAGATTTAATCCTAAATTTTTTACCAATGACCAGTTAAGGCTTGCTCCAGTGTTCTTTTGGCCGGTTGTTTTTTTGCAAAAAATGATCGGCCATTTTGGAACTGGTTAAGGACTAGTTAAAGCTTAGCTCTTGTACCTCTACCTATGAGTATAAGTGGGTTTCATGTGTGTGCTCTGATACCAATTGTTATTCTCAGATTCTGTGCAAGATTAACAAGATGAAACAATGAATTTACAATTAAATATCGTATGTGATTGATTTAACATGAACAGATTACAATCTTTCTCTCTCACTACTTTCTCTCACTAGAAAATACAAATGATACTCGAAGATACGTACTTACCAGATTACAACAAAGAGAAACTTTACTTATACCTACTAACAATTACAAGGAACAAACAATTAACAAACTAACATGTTTTGACAAAGGTGACATTGACTTTGCAATCTTGAAGGCTTTGACTTGAGCTTTAGACTTTCCATGATATTGGATCCAACATATTTGTGCACTAACAATCTCCCCCTTTGGATTCAAGATCGTCTTCAACAAGATATGCATTGAAGCTCCCCTTTGGATTCAGATTAAATTTCAGCATCAAAGAACAATCTCCCCCTTTCGGGTAAACTTGTACTTCTCTTCAAATGAATTTCATCTTTAAAGTACGCTTTCCCCCTTTCAAGAACATTCTCCCTCTTTAAGTTTCTGACAAATAATTTTCCTTTGAAAGTCAATCTCCCCCTTTGAGTAAATTTGTTCAAAATCAATCTTTCTTTTCTTTGAACTGTCTTCAGACCTTCTGTAATCTCCTCCAAAGTCTGTGAATATCTTTTGCAATAATATTTAACAACCTCCCCCAAGGTAATAAAAACCTCTTTCAGACTTCAGAAAAGAAATTATCTTCATATATAACTCATTTTTCCTCAGCAATCAAACTTCAAAGAAAATTTCAGCAAATTTCAGCAATATAACTCACTTTTCCGAATTCTTTGAACTTTCTCTTTCAAATCTTGTACAATCTCCCCATAACAAATATTAACTATTCTCCAAATCATATTTCTTGAAATAACTTCTCTCATAGATCATTTCTTGATATCACTTTTCCCATATCTAACATTTAACTTCCTCAAATTCAAACATTTCTTGATCATCTCCCCCTTTTTGATGATGTAAAGCATAGAAATCATCAAAACATCTTCAACAAATGCCATCAGTTTCTGACCATGATCTTTAAAAAATGATCCACTGAACATCCCTCAATTCTGTTAGTGCACATATTGATTGGATACAAGATCATGAAGTCTGAAGCTGAATGTTCAAGCAAGTCAACGCTCAAAAGTCAACTCTCAAGCAAAGTCAAAGTCTTTGTAATAAAAAGTCAAAGATAGTTGTGTGAGAGTTTTAGTTTTTAGAGTGTTTTTGTTGTGTGCGTGTTTGTATTGGCTTGCGTACTTAGTGGTGTGCATGTTTTCTGTGTTTATATATATAGGTTTTAGAGTTGTAGTGTGCGTGTATGTTTTGTAAGAGACTTGTAGTTTAATCATTGTGTCATACCAGTTCATTGTAGAGAGAGAAAGTTGAGGGCATATCTGTAAACAATCTGTGATTGGGAAATGAGAATGGAAATTGATTAAGATTGATTGTGTCATCTTGTTTACATTGTTATCTGGGATAACAATTAGTATCAGAGCATACGAAATTCAGAAAAAAAATCCAGGATCAAATTGAAAATTTTTGGACGAACTCGCAAGTCGTTTGGGTTGGATCGAATTTTTGAGTTTTAGCAATTGTTTTGACTTGATTTTTATTTTGTAGTACTCGTATAAGTACCTAGAACAATTTTCATGTATATCAAATAGGTTAATTCACATTGCTTAAGTACGAATTTTTGGAATGTATTGGAATTTTGTTCGAAATAGTCTTACGCACTGTAATAGATCAAATCTTGTAAATTTAGTGTTTGTGTCTGAAATTCAATTGTTGTAATTTGTTCGAGATCTATTTTTGAGCAACTCTGCAAAGTTTCATGTCAATTGGAGAAGTATTTGATCGAAATCAGAGAAAAGACTTGAGTTTTTGTATAAAAAACTCAAGAACTCGCAAGATCCAACGAACTCGCTAAGGAAGAACACGCATCTCAAGAACTCGCAAAGTCGTTGAAGAATACGCTTAAGGGTAGAATTCGTGAAAACATGAAGAACTCGTACGTAGTGTTGTGCGAGAAGTAGGAACTCGCAAGAGGCTTTGTGCGAGCTCTTACTGTTCATTCTCTTCATTGTGCGCGAAGAAGAGTCTGCGAGAAGTTAATTGTTTGTGTGTTTCCTTTTTGCGTGAAGTAGTTTTGTCAAAAATTTTCTAAGTCCAAAACTCGCAAGAGGTTCTGTGAGAAGTGGTTCTTGCGCGTTTACATTTAGCGCGAACTTATTGTTTGAAAATTTTTCTAAGGGTTGAATTCGCAAGCCCTGCGAGAAGTAAAGAGAACTCGCACATAGTATCGTGCAAGAACCTGAAACTCGCACAAGGTTACTTGCGCGAACCTTAGTTCTCGCATCCTTGCTTGTGCGTGAAGCACAAACCTGCACAACCCTGTGTGCGAGAAGTGAGTTCTCTCAGCCTATTTTGTGCATGAAGTTCAAACGCGCATACAGTGTTTTTGCGTGAAGTGTTCTATTTCTTTGTTATCCGCTTTCTATACTTAGAATTTTTTTTTGATATTTTTCTGAAATTTGACTAAGCTTTATTTTTGTAGATCCAGTTTTATATCTAAATTTTGACGATCATTACAAGTAGTGTTAAAGCAAGATGACTTCCAGAGACGCTCTCTCTATTGGCACTAATGTCAAACCTCCTGTTCTATTCAAAGGAGAATATGAACAATGGAAAGATAGATTTCTTGATTTTGTTGATCGACACGCAAGCGGAGAGAACATTATGTTGTTGATCACAAAAGGTCCTATGAAAATCCCTACTGTGGAAATTCCTGATGAGAATATTGGATCAGATCATGATGGAGTTCAGAAAACAAAGACTATTCCGAAAGAAATTTCTCAGCTTACTAAACAACAAAAGAGTCGGTACAAAGATGACAAATTAGCCAGATCTCTACTCTTACAGAGCATTCCGAAAGAGATCTATATCAAGATTGACAGCTACAAAGATACTGTCAAGACAATATGTGATCAACTTTAGAAAATGATGATGGGATCGAAGGTTGGGAATCAGTTGAAAGTAGCAAACTGTATAAACAGCTACGAAGAACTTAAGGCTAAGGAAGATGAAAGCCTTGAGGATACTTACGAGAGATTTGTTCTTCTTCTAAATGAGCTTTCAAAGAACAAAGTTACAAAGAATCAAATCAAAAACAACGTCAAATTCCTCAGCATTCTTCAGCCTGTGTGGAAGAAGCACACTCGAAGAATGAAGCAGATGAAGGATTTAAGTGACATACCACTTCATCAGGTCTATGAGACATTAAGACAAAACGAAGAGGAGGTTGAAGAGAAAAGAGTTGAGAAGAAGAAGACTGATAAAGTGTCTGATCCCATTGCATTAGTAGCTGGTCAAAAGGAGAAAGAGAAGAAAAAGAAGAAACAGAAGAAGAAAATTGTGCTTCCTAGCTCAGATGATTCTGCTGATTCTAATTCTGATTCTGATGACGGGGAAAATCTCAAACAGGCGATGCTACTGTTAACCCGAGCATTTCAGAAGAAATTTTATAAAACGCCGGGTTCAAACTCACTGAGCAGAAGAGATTTTGTAACACCCCAAATTCTGGGAACTTATGTATTCTTTCTCGTTTTGGAATCTTCTAATTATATGGGTTTATTAGTTATTATCGAGCCTTTCGGATTTAATCTTCGTGGGAGTTGAAATGTCAAAGTTTGGGAAAATTGGGTTGCTCGCGATAGTGCCCGCGATAGTGACAGGATGTCACTCTCGCGAGGGCACAATCGCCGGAGATGGGTTGGTCTCGGTACATTTTGGACGAAAGTGCCCGGCGATTGTGACAATTGTCACTCTCTCCAAGTCACTCTCGCGGGGGGCTCGATGAGCCGTGGTACACTTTGGGCAATTATGCCCGGATTTGTCACTATCGCTATGTCACTTTCGCCGACCCCTTCGGGGTATAAATTAGGCAGGTCGCGATTTCAGTCTTTTTATCTGGTTCTAGGGTTTTGAAAGGCGATTTCTCAGCTGGGTTAGGTATGTATTCTCCTACTAGACCTCTTTCTTCATTTATGGTGATACATAGTCATTAATGGTGGTCCTTAACACATTTAGGAAGTGTTGTTGGTGAGCTCTCAAGTGGTTTTTCATCTCCTTCATTCTAGGGCTTGGTTTTCTCTTAAGGAAACTACTAAGGTGAGTTCATACACTTTTGCTAAACCTTATACATGTCACATGTGAGTTTTAAATGACTAAGTATCTCCTTTTATTTATACTTAAGTTATAGGTCTTGTACCAAAACCAATTTTTGGAGATTTTAGGGTTTATAGTAATTTTCGTGAAATATGGTTTTATGAACTTGTTGATGCTACTAGTGATCTACCTTGCTTGGGAAAATGTATTTTGAAAAGATGGCTTTGAGTATGTATCACTCATGGATTTCATAAGGGTACTATTGTGGTTAACTACTGATAAGTTTGTATTTGAGAATTTATAATGTTTTAAAAGTAGTATTTGTAATAAATGCTTATGTTTTCAACCAATGATCATTTAGTAGAGAATGGAGCTATATTTGGGAAAAATATTTATTTATGTTCTTTATGCATATTAACACTTGTTGAAGTATTCGTTGGACAATGTGAGCATTAGTTGATTTAAGTGATGCATTTGGGAGTCATGACTCCGTATTTGGTTATTATTGTTCCGGCGTTGGGACGACTAGTTTTCCACGTTGAGGCACGTTAGGTATCGGGTGCGGTATAAGTCCTTCGTGCTGTACGTTAGGTACCGGGTGCGGTATAAGTCCTTCGTGCTCAAGTATTACGATATTGGATGAGGAGCTCGACATAGGAACCCGACGGGGTTGAACTCGAGTTTCCGTGGGTGTACGTTTAAAGCCACTGAGCCTGACATCCCTTGCGTGTACTTTATGTGTTTATTGGCTTTACTGACCCATCGAATGGCTTACTTTTGTGTTCCATCATTCGGGTTATTAGGCGGGTCTCCCCCGTTAACCCAAGAGGTAATTGTTATATTTCAAAGAGCATCATTGTTACTATTATCGCAATTGTTGTTGTATAGAAAGAAACCTTTTTACCTATTTATATATTCAATTCGTAAACTGCAAATGTTTGTTCTCACTAGGCTTTAGCCTAACACTTTTTCTTAAAATGACATGTATAACAGGTCAGGTTTCCGGTGGGGTTCGTCAGGACTGAGCGGATAGCTTTGGGGTCAAGAGCGGTCTTTTTGGGAGATGTGTAGACCGGCGTTTTTGAATAGTGAACATACCTTTTGGAAGAATAGTAACACCCGATACTAATCTTTCTTATTTAAGTTAGATTACTAGGTTGTTAGTGTATTCTTCACCTGTTTGATTGTAATGTCTATAACTTTGATTCCCCGTTCTATCGGGATGATACTTTGGGATTGTTTATAGTAGGTTTTATACCCAGGTTTCTATCTATTTATAGCCGTCATATTGCAGAAATTTCGAATTTTATTCCGCTAATTTTTAGAGTGTTACAAGTTGGTATCAGAGCTTTAGTTTAAGTGAACTAGGTATGAGTGTAGGGTACCTAGACTTAAGTTGTGAAATTAGGCAATGATCTTGTGAGATGCGGTAGAATTATTAAAATAAGATAGTTCTAGATTCGATGGAAGCTACACAAGTTAAGAGTTATGGTAATGGGAATGAAAATTTTTATGTATTGCATGTTCATAATTTCGCCTAGCTAACGTTATTATGAAGATGTTTTACGTGATTATGCTTGTTTTCCGTTGTTATGATAATTGATGAATGTAGTGGTACATTTTCTTGCTTATAACTGTGTAGTCTTATCTTATCTATATTCTCGCGTGTGTGGCAGACTATGGTTAATATGCGTAATCGACCGGAGGGACAGGATACGGCCGCGTCTACGGCCGATCAACTGAGGGTAACGAATAACGATTTGCCCCCACCGTTTATAGATGCGTTGGGTGGAGGACCGGAGCATGTACCTCGACGCAACATAGCTGCAACTCATCCAATCATGGAAGAGGTAACTCCGGAAACTAGAATGATGGAGCGGATGATGCAAGCAATGAATGCAGCTATGGCTCAGCAGCAAGAGGCCTTCCTGAAACTATTGGATGACAGAGATGCTAACCACCATAGGCCGGAGACGGTGGAGGAGAATGTGATTGTGGCAGGATCTGGAGGTTCGGGACCCCGTATCCCTACCAATGAAACGGCAATCCCGGCCGCAAGACCTGAGGCAAAGTCTTGTACATTCAAGGCATTTCTCGGATGTCGACCGCCGGAGTTCAAAGGCACCGACGACCCAGTAGAATGCATGAACTGGATTAGAGAACTGGAACAAGCCTTCCGATCGAGCGGGTGTGGGGAGAACCAAAAAGCCGTATTTGGATCTCAAATGCTTAGAGGGGCAGCCCTCACATGGTGGAATGTATATTCCGCTTCTATTAAAGCCATTGTATTGGCTCAACTAAGCTGGGAGACCTTCAAGAAGAAGGTTATGGAAGAATTTTGCAACGAACGAGCTATGGACCGGATCATCAATGAGTTCCGAAGTTTGAAAAAGGGGAATTTATTGGTGAAGGATTACAACAAGTTGTTTATGGACAAGCTAGGTTTGGTGGGACATCTGGTCCCCACCGAAAGAGAGAAAATCAAGGCGTACATCAAGGGTTTTCCAACATAAATGATGAATATGGTTCGAGTGTCCAAGGCCTCTACCCTTCGAGAGGCTATAGAGGAGGCACAACTTGTGGAGGATTCCTACGGTTTGGGTAAGGCGGAGAGAAGTGGAGCAATTGAGAAGAGGAAATGGGAGGGAGGCCCCACGTTTTCGAAGAGGCCGAGCCACTTCAACAACAATCAACGGGGAGGTGGTCCGAGACGGGATTCCCCGTGATGTTCGAGATGCCGAAGTAAACACACCGGTCCTTGCAACTCGAAGTCAGAACGGTGCTACAAATGTGGTAAGCCCGGCCACCGTTACAATGACTGTCCAATTAAAGAGCGTATCTGTTTCGGGTGTAAAGAGTCGGGCCATGTTAGAAGTGAATGTCCGAAGGCAATAGTGAACTATAGTGGAGGCAAGAAAGTGGACACTCCCAAGGCAACAGGAAGAGCTTTTCAGATGACCACTGAAGAGGCGAAAGCGTCAACGGATGTAGTGTCGGGTACGTTTCTCCTAAACTTCGTGCCTACGCGTGTACTATTTGATTCGGGAGCTAGTTTCTTATTTGTGTCAAGTTTGTTTTGCCCAAAACTATCCATGCCCACTACTAGCTTAGAAGATGCGTTAGTGGTAGAGCTAGCTGATGGTGATCAAGTAGTGGTTCGGAATATTCTAAGGAATTGCAAGCTTGAAATCGAAGGAAGAGAATTTCCGATCGATCTTATGCCTATGGTCATCGGGGGATTCGATGTTATAGTCGGTATGGATTGGTTGTCGACTAATCATGCTGAAATTCTTTGTGCAAAGAAGTTGATCCGAATTCCGGATTCGGATGGTCGTGCGGTGACCGTGTATGGTGAAAGACGAAAGGGTGAAGTCGCAATCATCAGTATGGTAAAGGCACGGAAATGTTTGGTGAAAGGATGCTCATCCTTTTTGGCATATGTAATAGATGCCAAACTGGAGAAGAAGACGCTAGAAGATGTCGAAGTGGTAAGGGAGTTTTCCGACGTATTTCCGGACGACTTGCCTGGTTTACCTCCCGATCGTCAAGTGGAGTTTAAGATTGATCTGACACTGGGAGCGGCTCCGATAGCCTGAGCTCCATATTGTTTGGCTCTGTCAGAGATGAAGAAAATGATGAGCCAATTGCAAGATCTTTTGGAAAAGGGATTTGTAAGACCGAGTTCCTCGCCTTGGGGAGCCCCGGTCTTATTCGTGAAGAAGAAGGATGGTACTATGAGAATGTGCATCGACTATAGGGAGTTGAATAAGGTGACCATGAAGAACAAATACCCACTCCCTAGAATCGATGATTTATTCGACCAACTGCAAGGAGCGGGTTGCTTTTCGAAGATTGATCTCCGTTCAGGTTACCATCAAGTGAAGGTCAAAGAGGAAGATATTCCTAAAACTGCTTTTAGGACACGTTATGGCCACTATGAGTTTCAAGTGATGCCATTCGTCTTGACGAACGCTCCAGCGGCGTTTATGGATTTAATGAATCGCGTGTGCCGACCCTTCTTAGATAAGTTGGTTATCGTGTTCATTGATGACATCCTTATCTACTCAAAGGACGAGGTCGATCATGCTCGACACCTTCGGGACATTTTAGAGATCTTGAGGAGGGAGAAACTTTATGCAAATTTTTCCAAGTGTGAGTTTTGGTTGAAGGAAGTGCAGTTCTTGGGGCACATAGTTTTGAAGGACGGAGTAAAGGTGGACCCGGCCAAGATTGAAGCTATGATGAGTTGGGAACCTCCCAAAAGTTCATCCGAGATTCGAAGTTTTCTAGGCTTGGCGGGATATTACCGAAGGTTCATACAAGACTTCTCCAAGATTGCTTCTTCGTTGAAATTGTTGACCAAGAAGAATGTAAAGTTTGTTTGGACCGAAGAACAAGAGAAGGCATTTAGGACTTTGCAAAAGAAGTTATGCGAAGCTCCGATCTTATCTTTGCCGGAGGGATCGGAGGATTTTGTGGTCTTTAGCGATGCATCCAAAATGGGGTTTGGATGTGTACTAATGCAAAGAGGGAAGGTTAATTGAAGGTGCACGAGAAGAACTACCCCACTCATGATTTAGAGTTGGCGGCGGTAGTGTTCGCGCTAAAGTTATGGCGACATTACCTTTACGGCACAAAGTGTACCTTATACACGAATCATAAGATTCTGAAGTATGTTTTTTATCAGAAAGAACTCAACATGAGGCAACGAAGGTGGTTAGAGCTACTTAAGGATTACGACTGTGAATTACTCTACCACCCGGGTAAATCAAACGTGGTAGCTGACGCCTTGAGTCAGAAAGAGTATAGCGGGAGACTTCAAGCCAAACTTACCAGAATTGAGTTGGTGTCAAGTCTCATGGAAAAGATTAAAGAAGCGCAAACTGAAGCATTAAAAGAAGAAAACCTCAAGGATGAAGTGATGACCAAGCAACGGTTATTGTTGACCGAAGATAGCCGAGGGATCAAATTCTTCAATGGGCGAGTTTGGGTACCAAAGTTTGGTGGTTGCCGAGAGCTACTTTTGGAAGACGCGCACAAATCCAAGTATTCTATCCACCCGGGAAGCACCAAGATGTATCGGGATTTGCAGCTACACTTTTGGTGGCCGGTTATGAAATTGGATGTAGCACATTATGTGGAGCGATGCGTAACTTGTTCACAAGTGAAGGCCGAGCATCAATGACCCTATGGAAGCCTTCAATCGCTTGAAATACCCGAATGGAAATGGGACAAGATTACCATGGATTTCGTGACCAAACTACCGAAGACCTTGAGAGGGAACGACACTATTTGGGTTATTGTTGACCGTTTGACTAAGAGTGCTCACTTTCTAGCAATGCGGGAAACCTTGTCGATGGATAAGTTGGCAAAACTCTACATAGACGAGGTAGTCTCTAGACACGGCATACCTTTGTCGATAGTGTCCGATCGTGATAGTCGGTTCACGTCGAGATTTTGGGGAGCCTTGCATCAAGAGTTGGGCACACGGGTAAATTTGAGCATGGCATACCACCCACAAACAGACGGAAAAAGTGAAAGAACGATTCAAACGCTTGAATACATGCTTAGATCATGCGTGATCGATTTTGGCGGTAGTTGGGACACCCATCTACCTTTGGTGGAATTTGCGTACAACAACAGTCACCATTCTAGTATCGGCATGGCGCCATTCGAAGCCTTGTACGGGCGAAAGTGTAGAACCCCCATGTGTTGGCTAGAAGCGGGGGAGAAGCAGTTTGTCGGCCCGGAAATTGTGCAAGAAACGGCCGACAAAGTCAAGTCTATTCGGGAACGATTGAAAGCGGCGCAAGATCGGCAGAAAAGTTACACCGACAAAAAGACGAGACCGGTAGAGTTTCAAGTGGGAGATCGTGTAATGTTAAAGGTATCCCCTTGGAAAGGATTGATTCGATTTGGGAAGCAAGGGAAACTAAGTCCCCGTTTCCTTGGACCGTTTACTATTCTGGAGCGTATCGGACTCCAAGCTTACAAGTTGGACTTACCGCCGAAGATGGACGGGATTCATCCCACTTTCCACGTGTGCTATTTACGGAAGTGCTTAGCGGAAGAAGAAAGCGTTATTCCATTGTCCTAGGTCCGAGTAGAAGATAATCGTTGTGTTGAAGAGCCCGAAGCTATTTTGGAAAGAGTAATCAAGAAGCTTCGGCACAAGTAAGTGGCAATGGTGAAGATTCAATGGAAGCACCATCGAGGTACCAACGTGACTTGGGAGGCGGAAGAAGACATGAGGTGTAGGTACCCTCATTTGTTTAGTTAGTAGGATTTCGAGGACGAAATCATTCCCAAGTTGGGGAGGATTGTAACACCCCAAATTCTGGGAACTTATGTATTCTTTCTCATTTTGGAATCTTCTAATTATATGGGTTTATTAGTTATTATCGAGCCTTTCGGATTTAATCTTCATGGGAGTTGAAATGTCGAAGTTTGGGAAAATTGGGCTACTCACGATAGTGCCCGCGATAGTGACAGGATGTTACTCTCGCGAGGGCACAATCGCCGGAGATGAGTTAGTCTCGGTACATTTTGGGCGAAAGTGCCCAGCGATTGTGACAATTGTCACTCTCGCCAAGTCACTCTCGCGGGGGGCTCGATGAGCCGTGGTACGCTTTGGGCGATTATGTCCGGCGATAGTGACACTATCGCTATGTCACTCTCGCCGACCCCTTCGGGGTATAAATTAGGCAGGTCGCGATTTCAGTCTTTTTATCTGGTTCTAGGGTTTTGAAAGGCGATTTCTCATTTGGGTTTGGTATGTATTCTCCTCCTAGACCTCTTTCTTCATTTATGGTGATACATAGTCATTAATGGTGGTCCTTAACACATTTAAGAAGTGTTGTTGGTGAGCTCTCAAGTGGTTTTTCATCTCCTTCATTCTAGGGCTTGGTTTTCTCTTAAGGAAACTACTAAGGTGAGTTCATCCACTTTTACTAAACCTTATACATGTCAAATGTGAGTTTTAAATGCCTAAGTATCTCCTTTTATTTATACTTAAATTATAGGTCTTGTACCAAAACCAATTTTTGGAGATTTTAGGTTTATAGTAATTTTCGTGAAATATGGTTTTATGAACTTGTTGATGCTACTAGTGATCTACCTTGCTTGGGAAAATGTATTTTGAAAGGATGGCTTTAAGTATGTATCACTCATGGATTTCATAAGGGTACTATTGTGGTTAACTACTGATAAGTTTGTATTTGAGAATTTATAATGTTTTAAAAGTAGTATTTGTAATAGATGCTTATGTTTTCAACCAATGATCATTTGGTAGAGAATGGGAGCTATATTTGGGAAAAATAGTTATTTATGTTCTTTATGCATATTAACACTTGTTGAAGTATTCGTTGGACAATGTGAGCATTATTTGATTTAAGTGATGCATTTGGGAGTCATGACCCCGTATTTGGTTATTATTGTTCCGGCGTTGGGACGACTAGTTTTCCATGTCGAGGCACGTTAGGTACCGGGTGCGGTATAAGTCCTTTGTGCTGCACGTTAGGTATCGGGTGCGGTATAAGTCCTTCGTGCTCAAGTATTACGATATTGGATGAGGAGCTCGACATAGGAACCCGACGGGGTTGAACTCGAGTTTCCGTGGGTGTACGTTTAAAGCCACTGAGCCTGACATCCCTTGCATGTATTTTATGTGTTTATTGGCTTTACTGACCAATCGAATGACTTACTTTTGTGTTTAGGCATTCGGGTTAGTAGGCGGGTCTCCCCCGTTAACCCAAGAGGTAATTGTTATATTTCAAAGAGCATCATTGTTACTATTACCGCAATTGTTGTTGTATAGAAAGAAACCTTTTTACTTATTTATATATTCAATTCGTAAACTGCAAATGTTTGTTCTCACTAGGCTTTAGCCTAACAGTTTTTCTTAAAATGACATGTATAACAAGTCAGGTTTCCGGTGGGGTTCGTCGGGACTGAGCGGATAGCTTTGGGGTCAAGAGCGGTCTTTTTGGGAGATGTGTAGACCGGCGTTTTTGAATAGTGAACATACCTTTTGGAAGAATAGTAACACCCGATACTAATCTTTCTTATTTAAGTTAGATTACTAGGTTGTTAGTGTATTCTTCACCTGTTTGATTGTAATGTCTATAACTTTGATTCCCCGTTCTATCGGGATGATACTTTAGGATTGTTTATAGTAGGTTTTATACCCAGGTTTCTATCTATTTATAGCCGTCATATTGCAGAAATTTCGAATTTTATTCCGCTAATTTTTAGAGTGTTACAAGTTGGTATCAGAGCTTTAGTTTAAGTGAACTAGGTATGAGTGTAGGGTACCTAGACTTAAGCTGTGAAATTAGGCAATGATCTTGTGAGATGGGGTAGAACTATTAAAATAAGATAGTTCTAGATTCGATGGAAGCCACACAAGTTAAGAGTTATGGTAATGGGAATGAAAATTTTTATGTATTGCATGTTCATAATTTCGCCTAGCTAACGTTATTATGAAGATGTTTTACGTGATTATGCTTGTTTTCCGTTGTTATGATAATTGATGAATGTAGTGGTACATTTTCTTGCTTATAACCGTGTAGCAATGTTTGCTCAGTATGTCCTCTCTTTATGTTCAAATCCTCTAGCTGCTTAATCTTGCAATAAGCCTCATTCCGTTCCTGAAAACAAGCTTCAAACTTAATTTTAAATTCACCTTTTTCAGAATTTAAATTAACAAGATTCCTTTCAAGCTTAGTTATTTTAGAGTTTAAAACTTCTTTCTCTTTCTTCAAGGCATCTTTCTCAGATTCTTTATCCTCAACAACAACCTTCAATAATGTGTTTTCATCACGAAAACTCATCATTGATTGTCTTTCGTTGCTAAGCTTGCCTTTTAAGTTCTCAAACTCTTTTTCCATGTTTTGAATCTGAGCCATAAGAGATTCAACAAGTTCAGAATTATAAAGAGTACTCACCTTAGATTCACATTCAGATTGGTCAAAAGAAGTTTCAGCTCCATCTTCAACTTTAGCCATCATACCCACCTGTGTGAAGTGTGTTGATTCTTCATCAGAACTTTGGTAATACCAATTCTCTTCTTCAGCCATAAGTTCTTTCCCTTCTTCTGCCTTATTTGCCAATAGAGATTTCTTGGCATAGTACTCTGAATTCTTCACACGTTTGAACTTGCAATCTTTGGAGAAGTGGCCAGGCTTACCACAATTGCAACACCTGCCAAACTTAGGCTCAGTTTTCTCTTCTTTCTTCTCTTCTCTTTTCTCATCTCTTTTCTCATCTCTTTTTCCTTCCTTCTTTCCAAACCTCGTCTTGTATTTCTCTGATCTGTCTTTTCTGTACCCATCATACTTTGACTTTGAAAATCTCTTCTTGCCAAAACTTTTCTGAAATTGCTTTGTGATGAGGGCCAGATGATCAGCAAACTATTGTACATCTTCATCTGAATGTACTTAAGTCTCTGTGGAGGAATCTTCAGAACTAAATTCAGTCAGTTCTGTAAGAAAAGCTCTGGATTTCTTTGACTTGTATTTTGATGAAGAAATAGACTTAGAGCTTGATCCTTTCTTCTTTTTAGACAACAAGGTCAGTGAATCTTTGACAATATTTTTTTCTTCATTCAGCTGCTTTACCTCATCTTCATGTTGAGACAAAGTTGTAAAGATGTCGTTTACATCCTCTTGAGCCATGTCTTTTTGTCATCTGAATGTTAATTGCATAGCTTTTCCACTCAGGATTCAAGTTCTTGATGAACTTGTAATTGATTTTAGACACAGTCTTGTTCATCCCATTTCTTCTCAAATCATTCAATATTACATTGATTCTTGTATACGTATCTAGAAGTGCTTCCCCTTCTTTAGCATGAAATCCTTCATAAGAATTTATACTTTGGTTCAGTTTGGCTTGAATAGACTTTTCAGTATCCTGGAAATGTCTTTCCAGCTCGTCCCACATGGCTTTAGCAGATTCTCTACTATCTACACGGTTGTAGATGTCATTTGGAATCGCCATGGTGAGATAGATAAGGGCCTCTTCATCAATCTTGTAGAGTTCCTTCTCTCTTTCACTGAAGTATTGATATGGCTTAGGCACATATCGCACTGGAATTTCTGGAGAAGTATCTGTGGCCGCTTGTCCAGGTACTGTAACAATGGTTCAACTGGACCTTTTAGTATGGATGTCATGTAATCTCTGTTCTTGTGATTCAAGAACTGAATCATCCTCCTTTTCCATTGAGAATATTCACTGATAGACAGAACCGGAGGCTTGGATTGGGAACCCATGGAAAGTAATTCTTTTGACATGATTAGAGAATTATCTGCACACAAACAAAAATTTAGCTAGTAATGATCTTTCAATCCAACAAATTGAACAAACCTTGAAAATTTTCAGAAATTGAAATTTCCAAAAACTTTAAGTCCAGAATTCGCAAGTATCACTTATCAGAGAACAATTCGCAAACATAAATGTATCATAATTCGTATACCACTTGAAATTTGTAGAAACAAGCTCAAACTTCGCACAAGTTAGGAATTCGTATGCAAGAGATACCAAGAATTCAAGCAATTCGCATAAGCTTATATGCGAATTCTTCAGAATTCGTATAAAGCTTTCTGCGAAATATTCATAATTCGCATGACTCTCTCATACGAATTCTATCCTTGAAAAACTTTTTTTAATGAAACACTTTTCGCACAATGAGAATTCATAAGTAGAATTCGTAAGATACAAAGATATGAATTCTATCCTTAAGAAAAACTTTGAAAAACTCTGTGAATCTTCACTTTTCGCATACAGGCATGTGCGAATTATAAGTTTTCGCTCAAGACTCAATTACGAATTCTTCAGAATTCGTATATGCCTATCTACGAATCCTTGCCTTGAAACATTTTAAAGAAATTATTTTCGCAAAAATCTCTTATGCGAATTCTTTGCTTTTAGCATAAAGAGTTATACGAAATCTATACTTGAATGAACTTTCTTAAAAATATATGCGAATTCTTTGACAATTCGTAGATCACAGTCCTGCGAATTCTTTACTTAACGAATTTAGAATAATATCTATGCAAAATCTATCTGCGAAATCTGAATATCCATAAGATCTTGCGAGTTCTTCATACGAATTACTCAGATCTTGCGAGTTCTTGAGTTCTAAGACTGAAAAAATCGATTTTAATGCAGAAATCGATCCAATTCTTCAATTCACACGTTGTAACTTCACAGAATCAATCAAGTTAGTGTAAAGATCAATCCAATTCAATATTGCAATCAAATTTTCACTATAGCACATAAGAATCAATCAAACAGTACTCGACATATTTTCGAACATAAAACCTCTAAAATCAACAAATTTATGATCATAAACAGTTTTCAAATCCAATTTAACTCAAGAAAGATGTTCCATTACCTTTTTCGTTCACAAATCAACAAGTAATTTTACCAAAAACTCACTTTTACACAAAATTTGATTCAAGAAACTCAAGAACAGAATACGAACTCGAAAACCTTCAAGTTGATGAATTTCTTGCTCTGATACCAATTGTAACCCAGATACTAGCATATAATTCACACACAATCATGTAAACAACAATCTTTATTGATTTAATCACAGATTACATCGAAGTCATAGATCTAACACGTAATCACATGTCTCACATAGTTCACTGTGTGTGTGTGTGTGTGTGTGTGTGCGAGTTCTTTCTTACCAATCCTTTTAATCCGTATCTAAATGAGCGTGTGTACAAGATTACAAAGAAACCTAAGTACTTATACTAAGTCAACATTTGTTGACTTTACAACTCAAAACCCTCAACTATACAACAATTACAAACTAGACCCTCTACTTTAATCTTGAATACAATTCTTGTTCTAACATGAGCATACAGATATATGACTTGTATATATATTATGTGCTTTAACTGCCAAGTTAAACTATTTTGAGCAACATGTTCTTTTAGGATTACATGGGTTCATTGTGTGAGCTTAATTGAAACTTCTATGGATTCACGTTAATCAGTGTTTCCTACCCAAGAAGTTAATCCTTGAGTGATCGAATGTGTGAGGAGTCAAAATATTGAGTGTGGGTTGAGCGATGAGGTAAAATGAAAAAGAGAGTTTGGTTAGATGTGCGCTTAATGTTTAAAAGAAAGGGGGTGAGAGATCAGAGTAAAAGAATATCAAACTCTGCACCAACTTTTTCTGAGTCGGGCAGCCACATTTCTAGTGTTTCACAATTCTTCGTGAACATTATTGAAAAAGGCAACTAGCCCATGCCAACTCTTGATAAAAACCCCACCAGCTACTCATTTTCTTCTCAACAAGAAAATGTTTAATATTTCAAGGGGACGCAGCACATTATCTATCTGGTTTTCATTTGGAAAATCTGGATATTGAAAAACAAAGAAGTCTGCCCCACCTTTGCACTTCGATCATGCACAATCGAGTCTGTGTTATACTATTGTTGTCTCAATGGTTTACACAATTTTGAGCCTTATAAAAAGCAATCATCAGGGCTTAATTCTTTCAAACACACGCACGAACACACAAGGAATATGTTTTCTTGTCATAACGTTCATAGAAATTCCTTTGTGGTGTTTCGATGATTGAATGGAAGACCTGGGGGAGTGAACATCAAAAAGCTCCTTTCCAATGTGTATTCGTTACACACAGTGACTTCGTGTTACTGACAGACACTTTAACTGATTCATTTGTTGATTCAGGTGTTAAACTCATATTTTGTCTGAATTTGCAAAGATTCGGATGAATATCTTTTTGGATCGATAGATGGTCAGATGCTCAGTATGACAGATAAGATCAGATCAAAGACATTTCTTGTAAAGAGTTTTGATGACTTCATGCTTCATTCATCAAAAAGGGGGAGACAGTATCAAGAAATGTTAAAGAAGGAAGAGGTTTTCAAGAAATGTGATCTGATAAAGAAAGTTTGAAGCTTAAAGAAGAAATTTATGTCAAGTTGAAGAAAGATTATGGAAGATTGTTGAAAGCTGAAACGGAAAGTTCAAAGATTTCAGAAGACGAGCTGAATTTTACAGAAATTTTCTTTGAAGATAGTCTGCTGAAGCAAACTGAGCTAAATCTGAAGATAATTTCTTTCCAGTGTCTGAAAGAGGTTTCTAACCATCTTTGGGGGAGATTTTTAATATTTTTGGAGACAGACGTTGGGGAGATTACAAAGAATTATGAAGATTATTTTGAGTATAAAGGAGGAGACTGAGATTTAATGTCTATTCTGCTAAAGTTCATCAAAGGGGGAGATAAATTTGTTAAAGTCTGACAAAGTGGGAGATTGCATTGCAAAATCTTTTTGAGATGATCTTGAATTCAAAGGGGGAGATTGTTAGTGCACTTATTGGTTGGATACAAGATCATGAAGTCTGAAGCTGAATGTTCAAGCAAGTCAAAGCTCAAAAGTCAACTCTCAAGCAACGTCAAAGTCTTTGTAATAAAAAGTCAAAGCTAGTTGTGTGAGAGTTTAGTTTTTAGAGTGTTTTTGTTGTGTGTGTGTTTGTAGTGGCTTGCGTACTTAGTGGTGTGCGTGTTTTATGTGTTTGTATATATAGGTTTTAGAGTTGTAGTGTGCATGTATGTTTTGTAAGAGACTTGTAGTTTAATCATTGTGTCATACGAGTTCATTGTAGAGAGAGAAAGTTGAGAGCATATCTGTAAGCAATTTGTGATTGTGAAATGAGAATGGAAATTGATTAAAATTGATTGTGTCATCTTGTTTACATTGTTATCTGGGATAACAAATTCATAATGTATTCATCCAAATCTTTTCAAATTCAGAAAAATAAGAATGTAACCCTAAATCAACACATGAATCAGTTAAGATGCCTGTAAGTAACACGAAGTCACTTAGTACAACAAATGCACTGTACAAGGAGTTTTATTGATGTTCACTCCCCAGGTCTTCCATTCAATCATCGAATAACACAAGATTATTCTATGAACGTTCCGACAGAAAAACGAATTTTTTGTGTGTTCGTGCTTGTGTATGAAAGAATTAAAACATGAATGTTTTATAAAAGGCTCAAAATGAGTAAACCATTGAGGCAACAACAGTAATACACGGACTCAATTGTGTATGATTGAAGTGCGAAGGTGGGGCAAACTTCCTTCTTTTTCAATATCCATATCTTCCGAATGAAGACAAGATAGATTATGTGTTGTGTCCCCAAGAAAAATTGAAACATCTCTTTGTTTAGAAAGAAATGAGTAGCTGGTGGGGTTTAAAGCATAAGTTGGCATGGGCTAGTTGCCTGTTTCAATGAAGTTCACGAAAGAATTGTGAAACAACAGTAATATGGTTGCCCGACACAAAAAAAGTTGGTGCAGAGTTTGATATTCTTTTACTCTGATCTCACACCCTCTTTCTTTTTAACATTGAGCTCACTTCTAACCAAACTCTCTTTTCATTTTATCTCAACACACCCACACTCAGATATTGACCCATCGCCTTTCGATCACTCAAGGATAACTTCTTGGGTAGAAAACACTGGTTATCGTGAATCCATAGAAGTTCAATTAATTCCTCACATTGATCCCATGTATTTGTCCTATAAGCAAAATGTTGCTCCATTGGTTTAACTTTTTAGTTAAATCACAAAATGAAATACATGTCAGATATATGTATTCTCATGAAGATAATCATGAAGATTTGAGCATTTAAATCATGAAAGATTTTCTCATAACAAGTATATTTGAAAGAATGAAATGAATACAAAAGACTTGTTTGAGAATCTAACAATGTATCGAAAAGATCAAATAGGAATGATTTATCATTAAAAGCTTAGGTCATGAAAATTTTGATGTTGTCTATACGAATCAAATATAGACATTCTTGAAAGAAACGTTTTGAATGAAATAACGCTCAAATATCAATGAAGTTCAAACGGGGTGTCTTACCATCGAAAATTATGTTCAATTTTGAGACATGGTAAGAACTTAGTCAATAAATGTACTAAACCGGTGTGTGTGAATACTTGACAGGATATGAAAAAGATAATACACAAGTATATATCTTTGGAAACACACGGTTAATTAACAATAAAGCGCATAAAATGAAAACATTTAAAATCACACTTCTAAATTCATGAAATTTGTTTAAAAATCGAGAAGTGGTTTGAACGTTTAAGAAAAATGTTTTCATGTTTGAAAGTTGTCCTTCTTTCAAACATAATGAGATTAAGATTAGAATAATCCTTACGCTCATCTTAAATCTTAAAAGTCAGCTCGAAAGTCATTAATTGATATGATCTTGTAAGCTCCCCCTCAAAATCTGCATTTTAGTCAAAAAGTCGTCAAAGTACAAAGTCTTATTCACAAACTTTATTGAAAAGTAAAGACATGAAAGCAGTAAAACTTTTAAGAACGAGTTCTGATCAGATGTAATCAGAAGTCAATTACTCCCCCTAAAAATATGCATTCGTAATATTATCAGTAGTGGTAATATGTATACTCCCCCTTGAAGGTTGATCATCTCTTTTGATGCATCGGAGTACACTTTCTTTTGATCGTTGAAGTATGAGTCCTAAACTATTGTGTTTAGAAGTCAAACTCTTTGACATTGAAGTCCGAGTTCTGAGCTGATTTACTCAGAAGTCTAACTTTTTAACAATGAAGTACGGGTTTTGAACTATGTTGTCCAAAAGCCATGGTTCCTTTACTCCCCCTAGACTTGAGGTGCCTGCAACACAGATGAATCTTTTGGCTTAGGTACCCACTGGTATTTGGGTCCATGTTTGTTAGTTGCAGTTCTATTAGGAGTAATATAATAAGAACCATACCGGTAATGATCAGAAACTTTATGAAAAAAATCATTTGCACAACAATAAGAACAATAACTCTTCTCTTGAGCTAACCTGATAAATTGATTTCTAGAATAAACAAGATCAAGTTTACCTTTTGGCACATTGTTCTTCTTAGCATTGAGTGTATGCCCAAATGATTTCTGATCATTCTTATCGTCAGAATCTTCTTTCACTCTCCATACTAACTTCTCATTACCATTTCTTCTTCTTCTAAATGTACATGGACGATTAATATTCCGATCATAGAAAAGGTTAGTAGTTTGAATCTGATCTTTAATATTGACTGACCTTTTTGTAGAAACAGTTGTATGAGGTGAACTTGATGTTGTATCGTCTCTAGGTGTTTGAATAATTGAATCTGGAGTCTTCTGTTCAGTCAAAACCACCTTAGAGACAATATCTTCAAGTTATGTTATCTTGGAAGATAAATTGTTCCTTTCCTTTATGAGCAGGTCAATCTGTTTCTGAAATTCAGACTTCGTATTTTGTTCTTTCATTGCTTTTGTTGACAGTTTAGATAGTTTCTTTGTAAGCTTTTCAATCTCAGTCTCAAATATCTTTCTTTCTTCTTCAAAATCTTTCTCCACATTCTTTCTTTAATCAGATATTTCTTTGAAAAATCCAACATTTTTCTGTTCAATTAAATTCTTCTCTTTTGCAAACTTGTCTCTTTCCATAATGATCACTTTCTCAAAATCTGACACTTATTGAGAAAGTTTGCCACACTTCAGATCAACTGCTTTCTTTTCTTCAAATGTCTTTCTAGAAAAATCAGAGAATTTTTGTGCAAACCTTTTCTTTTCCTTCTCAATTTCATCTATGTCTTTGACAATCTTCTGTTCTAATTCTGAAACTTTCTTTCTCAACTCTGCATTAGCACTTTCCAAACTTTTAAATGTCTTCTCATTCTTACTGACAGAATCTTGTTTCTGGATTTTGACAATTTGAGCTTCCAGATCTAAAATCTTACTTTCCAGATCAAAATTTTCACTTTCTATCTCAGAAATCTTCTTCTCTAGAACACCATTTTCAGTCTCCAGTACCCTTTCCTTTTCTTCAACCAATCTGATCTTACTCTTTAATATCCCTTCATTCACTTTCTTTTTATTTCCAACCCGAATTAAACTTTGACTGGGTCTATCATTATCTGCTCTTAACCTTTCAATGATACGCTTATTTGCATTATGTTGTTCTTCAAGTTCTGACATTTTACGCTTCTGATCTTTCTCTTTACATTGTTTAAAAGTATATTTGTTGATCCAACTCTCTCAGTGATTTGATAATGACCCTCTGTTATACTTAGTGAAAATTACGTTTAACATCTGTATGTATTAGTGTTTCACCATCAGCGATTAAGTACTGAGTATGTTCAGTATAGCTGATGATTTCTCATGTAAACAGTTAGACGTAATCCCTGAAGACAAGTTTCGCGACAAAAGAGGCTCACTACTGAATCGAAGACAAAGTGTTGAACAAAGGACAAGTCTACTCATGACCTGATGCGGATATCAGCGAAAACAAGACAAGTCTACTTACACGCGAAGAAACCTGAGGAAAAGTTTCAGCGATAGCTGAACTTCCTTCTATCCCTGTGAAGGAAGAGATATTCAGCGATCGATGATCACATTACTTATACCTCAAGTCTCTTTTGTCTTATCTATGCACACATAGTACGAGTGTCAGAAAAGACATACCTCTGCAACATTTCGTACAACAACTCTGATATCTACACTGTTCATCATACGGCCAAAAGCATGTCTCCAAAAGTCAGACGCATGCAACCAACCATAGAAGGACACGTGTAAAGTACCCTGCCATGCATTTAATGCATAGGGTATAAATAGAATGATCAAGACTCTATCTGAGGGTGGCCTGTTGCCTTCATCCTTCAATCTTTCTAACAAATATAGAAACCCTTGTTTTCTATATTCTTTCAATCCCCATTCTCTAATTCTTGTGCAACCATCTTAGTGTTTCTTAAGTTTGTTTAGATTAGGTTTTACTTAATCTTATTCTGCAGCAAACTTGTAAGTTGTATTTTGATTTATCAATAAACAATTTATTAAACATTTAAAATTTGTGTTTGTATTCAACCCCCCCCCCCTTCTACAAACTTGTTAAGCACCTTCGGGACCAACAAGTGGTATCAGAGCAGATTGTTTAATATAATAAACAAGATCTTTCCTTATTCTCTTCCTTTTTATTCCAAATATGGCACTTAATACAAACACTAACTACTATGATAATGGTTCTCTCTCAAAACCTCCTCGATTTAGCAGAGATAACTTTGCTCTCTGGAAAAATCGAATGATGTTATTTCTAGAAGGTGTAGATCCCACTATACCTGAATATGTAGCAAATGGCCCTTATGAACCCTTTACAATCATAGCTGCAGTTCCTGCTACCGCCACTACTTTTGCTATCCCTGAAAGATATGCTATTAAGGAAATAAGACAATGGAGTGATGAAGATAAAAAGAAAGTTGGTTTAGATGTTAAGGCAAAACCCTTATCTCTATGGCTTTGCCTGATGAACCTTTCATTCCATCATGCATCTGAAAACAACTAAAGAAATGTGGGACACTATATGTGTTCAATATGAAAGTACCACTGAAATCCAAGAAACTAGAAAGATTAATTTGGTTAGACAATATGAAAGTTTTATCTATGGTAAGAATGAATCCCTATCTGATGTTCACCAGAGATTTAACTGTCTAATCATTGATCTAAGGACTGTTGGTAGATCCTATTCTAACCCTGAGGTCTTAACTAAATTCTTGGAATGTCTTCCTGAAAGCTGGGACAGTTACTCAATGTGTTTTAAGCTGACAAAAGACTTAAATTCTCTCTCTCTCTCAGTACCTTATATGGAATATTGCTCAACTATGATTAATCAAATCTTCTGAAGAAGAATCTTATAAAAGATTCTAAAGACTCCATGTTAGGTCTGATTTTATAGTAATCATTGTATTTATAGGCTTGGTCATATACTGTGTTTAGTGTCTAATACTATGTTGTATTGACCAAGGGTATTTAAGTCCCTTTGGTCTTGGTTGTTTGTAAGAACTTCACGCTCATTCAATACAATCTGTCACTTTGCGTTACATTCCTCTCTCTCTCTACTTTCTCTCTCTAGGATTTAGTGATCTTGGACTATTAATTGGTATCAAAGCAGTTCTAGATCTTGAGAGAATTGAGAGAATCGATTTTAGTATCTGAATTTGTGAAATAATCTGAAAATTTGATCGATTTTCTTGAATTTTTCAAGAAAATCTCGTTTTTAGATTTTTCATCAAATTCGGCCCTGTTTGTGTTTGATTTTCGTTGACTTTTGGTTTGTTGCATTCGATTTTACAAGTAGAACTTTTTTAATTCACATCAAATTTCAAGAAATTCAAGTTTTGATCGTCGATTTTGAGTTTTAAAGATTTTCTGAAAAACCCGTTCTTGTGTACTGTTACATTCTCAAAATATCGTTTTTGTGGTTTTTAATCATTTTTGGTGATTGAAAAGTATTAGAAACTTGTTTTCGAACATTTTTGTATAAGAAAATTTCATAAAATCTTGTTTTGAAATCGATTTTTTGGCAGATTTATGGATTTGCATTAAGTTTGCGCTAGATTTAAAGTTTGCGCAAGTTCATAGTGGTTTGCGCGAGTTCATACTAGTTTGCGCAAGTTCATATTGTTCTAATCTGTGTATTTCAGGTTTTCACCTCAAGAAGTTCCAACTTTTCGTATTGGGTTATTCACGCAAAGTGAACTTTGCGTATCTTGTGCTTCACGAGAAGTGGACTTTGCGTCTCCTTCAGCTCACGAGAAGTCAAGTTTTATTCATCCTTTGCTCACGCAAATCATCATTTACGTCACCCGTGTTTCATGCAAAGTCTTGTTTGCGTTTCTCACTGTTCGCGAGAATTACAAGTTTGCGCCTTCATCAGGTTTGCGTTTTCTTCTACTCAAGAGAACCTCAATTCACGTCTTCAACTTCTCGAGAGAATCAAGTTTGCGTCTCCTATTGTTCACGCAAAGTTTAGTTCGCGCCATCAACTAGTCACGCAAATCTCAGTTTGCGTCTTCTTCTGATTGCGACAAGCTCAGTTTGCGTCTTCTGCTTCTCACGCAAAGCTCAAGTTTGTGCCAACTCATTAAAGACTTAGAATTATTTCTGGATTTTTGTTTCATGGATTATGATAAGTTTGCATATCAAGCTCAGTTCTACAAAAATAATCTTATGATGTCTTTGGGTACAGAAAATCGTCCACCAGTGCTGATAGATGAAAATGAGTTTACACAGTGGCAAGATCGGTTTCTGAACTTCATTGAACGTCAAAAGAATGGAAATGACATGATGATCATTCTATCTGAAGGACCGTTTGAAAAACCCAAATTGGCTTCTGGATTATATAAGCCTACTAAAGAATATTCACCTGAAGAGTTGTCCGCATATCAAGCTGATCGTGATATAAAGGCAAATCTGATGCTAGCCTTGCCAAACTCTATATACAACAAGATTGATTGTTTCAAAACTCATCCTAATCTGATGTGGCAACAACTTGAGAAGATTATGCTTGGATCTTCGGTCGCAAATCAACTCAGGCATACGCGTTACATGAATAATTTTGAAGAATTCAAAGCCAAGGACGGGGAGCCACTGAAGACTGTGTATGACCGATCTAGGCAGCGTGTGGAATGGCAGAGAGCGGACCTTATTGGATATATAATCCAAGTTGTGCCGTGATCAATGATCTGAGGAAAATCAAAGTAGAAAAGACTGAGCTTGAGACAAATCTGAAATTCCTCAATGCACTTCAACCTGAATGGAACAAGTCTTGCCATCGCTTGAGAAATGATGTCAGAATATCTACAATGCAGATCCAAGAGATGTTTGAGATTCTGCTGACTGATGAGTGTATTGTGATAGAGAAGAAAGCCAAACTGGAGAAGAAGAACAAGAAATCAGTAGACCCGGTTGCTCTCCTCTCGAAACAACTGACAGAACAAGCATTGTCTGATAATGCTTACAACGGGGCTACTGATGATGATGGCGAGGCACTACAAAAAGCTATGATCCTTCTCTCTCAGCATTACCAGAAAAAGTTTCAACCAAGATTGGGTTCCAACTCATCTCGCTTCACTTCTGGGTCTAAAGTCAAAGTACCCGAGCCAAAGACTATTGCTTGCTACAACTGTGGAAAGTCGGGGCACATTTCAAAGGAGTGTCGAGCAAAGAAGGTTAAGGACTCAGCCTACTATCGAAAGAAATTGGAGCTGGCCGAGAAAAGAGAGAACGGAACTGCTTTACTTGTCGAAGAAGAATTCTGGCTGGATCATTCCGACGATGAAGCTACAAATGTCGAGATCGCTCAGATGTGCTTAGTTGTGGATGATCAGTCAGATGATGATTCTGATACTGATGAAGACGAGGTATATTCTGAGTTTGATTTTAATTTCATATCTTCACAGATGAATGTTATAATTATTGCTTTACATGATTTTCGCTTAAAGTTATTATCTGAAAAGAATTTAAATTCTGAAAAGTCAGATTTGATTGACAAATTGAAAATTTATTTGAAAGATGAAAAATCTATTTTAGAAAATACAAAAGACATCTTTCAAAAGAAATTAGATGATTTGGAAAATTCAAATAAGACTTTATCTTGAGTCTTTGACTGTTATGGCTTCTTTAAAATATGAATTTTCAGATAAAATAAATAAATTAGAAGAAAAGTTATATCGGAGGAACCAATCTGAACAAACAATTTTTATGAATAAACCACGGAGTGAGGAAGCTTTAAAAGAAAATTGGGGACTCGGTTTTAAAAATCCACATTGTTTAAACAATGCGATTGAAAAATCTCCTACTTTATATAAATACGATTATCTAACTCTTGCTAAATATGTTCCTCAATTTAAAATTGATTGGATGAATGAGAAGCAAGTGTTAGAAATCGAAAATGAGAAGAGGACAAATAACAAGAAAAAGGAAATACCTTTTGTTTACACGTTTGAAAACGCAAAATATTTTCCTGACAAATCGAGAAGAGGCAGAAAAGGTTTAAATGATATATCTCATATCAAATCTTCAATGTCTGATAATTTTGTTGATTCTTATTCTCCTAATTCTGATAAGGAAAATATTTCTCCAATCATTTATGATTCTAAGAAATATACTCCTCCGTTAGTATTAGAAAGCAAAATCATCGATCTTGAAGATAAGATAGAAGATCAAAATATTTTAAAGGAAATTGAATCTGATATTATTCTTTCTTTCATTACGTCTAGTCTTGAAGAAAAATTATTTTCTCAAAAACCAGATTCTATTTCTAGCCTTTCTTCTGATCGTCATATAAACAAAATGGAAATTTCTAAATCTGATATCTTTTCTCAAAATAATTCTGACTCCGAGGTAAATTCAGATTTATTAGTTGATCAGATTGGTTGCTTAGGTAAAATTATTTCTTCTGATTTAAATATTAATTCAGAAATTCTTGATGATTCTTTTACGCTAAATGATCAGTATTATAAACCAAAGCGTAAAAGAAGACGGTCAAAGAAGTCGAAGAAACAAGATACAGTTCTTTCTGGTAGTTCTAATTCTTCCAATTCAATTCTTTCAGATAGGACTTTGAGCAAGTCAAAGAAGCAGATTTGGAGAGCGAAGCAGACATCAGATGAATTTCAGATTGATGGGGATAAATGTGTAGACAAACTTTATAAAAGTGATTCATTTGCTACATGTAATAAAATTTCAAAATATTCAATAAAGCAAATGATTCGAATTTCAAAACATGTCTCATGTTCTTCCTCTGATTCTAATTCAGATGATTATGATTTATATTCGTCTGATGATTGTGCTTATTATTCTGATGATATTTCTCGTGCTTTAATTGTTAAATCTAACAATTTTTCCCCATAAGAACTGCAACTAACAAACACGGGCCCAAATTCAAGTGGGTACCCAAGTCTCAATCTGATTTAAAGTTGCAGGCATCTCATGTAAAGGGTAGTAAGAGATACATGGCTCTTGAGTAACTCAGCTCAAGACCCGGACATCAATGTCAAAATGGTTTTTGAACACAGCAGTTCAAAACCCGTACCTCAATGTCAAGATTATGGCTTTTGAACACAGCAGTTCAAAACCTAGACTTCATTGTCAACATTATGGCTTCTACGTACACAGCTTAGAACCCGGACTTCAGAGGAATATGACTTCTAGACATGTCAGTCTAGGACTCATTCTTCAATGCTTTAAGCTTCTGACTAATGAGAAACTGTGAGTACATCTACTTAATTTCCGCTGCATTTATATCTGATAATGATGTTGTTCCAGTTTTCTCAAATGTTTTTAAAAGAATCTGAGCATTTTCATTTCATTTCCTGAATTTGTTCAACCCAATTTTTTTTTCGAACGAGACACATACGCTCTATACAATTATGTGGAAGATAATATTATTGAATTATATTTTGTTTCAACTGAATATAAACTTGTCGTTCAAATATTTCTATTTTTAAAATCTCGGCATGTTGTTTTAAAAGTTTAAACCTTTACAAATTTTATTCTATAAAGTAAAATTTTTACAATATTTCTTTCTTTTGAATAAAATGTGTCTAGGATAAATTTTCAAGTTGCTTTGTTTATATTAAAGTTCTTATATGTTCAAATTTCGGTTCTAACAAAAGTCGAAAAGTCAGCAACATGTTTGTAACTTTTGATTTTGCTTTAAAGTTGTATGATTCGGAATATTTATAGTTTACAATGCTTAGAAAACCTAAAAAGTCGGAATTTCGGATCGTAATGAAAATATGGGCTAAGCTTTTAGATGTAAAATCTTGTGTTTGAGATGATTATTAAATTCTTATAAATCAGAAATCTCTAAGTTTAAAAGTTTGTACCTGTGACCTTTCTGGTTTGGGAAAGTAAGTTCTATGGGATGCTTGTCATCTGGTCCCCTAAGGTCATTTGATCTGGGAGTTATCGAACCCAAATCCTTCTATAGAATCAGATCGAAAGTCATGTTCTAGTGGTATGAATGGGTTTAGGATGTGTCGATGTAGCCTTTCTGATCTAGGAGAGTAAGTTCCAAGGGGTGCTTGACACCTAGTCCCCTAAGGCCAACTGGTCTGGGAAAGACTGACCTAAATCCTGCAATAGGGTCAGATAGAAAGTTACGTTTACGGCATGTTCTTTACTTAATAAACTTTTTGATTCAAAAGATGCCAAAGTGCACAAGCTTAAAAGATGCCAAAGAGCACACTCA
The DNA here is from genome assembly GCA_954870635.1 of Arctium minus. Taxonomy (NCBI): domain Eukaryota; kingdom Viridiplantae; phylum Streptophyta; class Magnoliopsida; order Asterales; family Asteraceae; genus Arctium; species Arctium minus. The sequence continues at coordinate 42,371,409 of OX941089.1, read as the reverse complement.
TGTAAAGATGCCATAGAGCACAATGCTAAAATATGCCAATGAGCACACATCTCATAATACTTTGTGACATTTCTGAGTTGCAATAAACCTGTAAATTTGTGAAACTCTGAATTTCTGATGGATTCGTGTGATTACATGAAAAGTTCTCTATTATATTTTTAGAATTGCATTTTCTTGAAGCTAATCGAAGTTCACATGCGAGCACACTGAATAGATTGATGAAAGTTTTTGAAACTGAACATGTCTTAACTTGATATGCAATAAAACTTGTTTCTGTATCCAAACACATACATTTGATTTCATCTGATGGATTTTATTGTGATATTTTACTAAGTATAATTTTATTTGTTTCTGTTTAAATTTTTATATGTTTAGTCGTTTCAAAATACAACACAGTATTATATGTTTCAATCATTGTGTTCTCATTTATATCCAAATGGGTTTGAGCATTATTCAAGGGGGAGTGAAAAAGGAGATTTTTTCTTAATGATCATATCTGTTTTTGAGGGGGAGTATCTGATTTTCTATATAAATGCTAACTTGAATTGTCAAATTTAGTGCATTTGTGTAGGGGGAGTCAAAGAGCTAATCAGGTAAAAATTTTCAGACTCCAAGTCAGATTTGCGTCACCAGTTGGTAGAGCAAAGCTTAATTTGCGCCAACAACTTCTAGCGTAAAGCATGTTTTGCGTTTCCTTCATGTCGCGCAAACCTCACATTGCGCTTCCTTCTGTTAGCGCAAACCTTACTTTGCACCACCAATGGTTAGCGCAAATCTCTCCTGTTTTCTCCGTTTCTTTGTTTTTGCAGATCTTAAGCTGTCTCGTCTCCAACATTCGCATGACCAAGTTGATCCAGATCATCAAGGTCATGAGGGGGAGAAGTTAAGAGAAGTTAAGGAGATGATAAAGAGACAAAGAGCTCAAAAGTTTATCTGTTGATCAAGATTCGCTCAAAGATTCAAAATTTCTTCAACTTTACTTGTCTTTTGTTGTTCAAGCTCCGATCACCACAGCTTCTTCAAGATCATTTAAAAGAGGTGTGTCGTCTAGAGCATAAGCTGATGAACCGACTGTTCTTTCAAGTTGGTCCAGTCTTGTCAAGGCAGTAAAGACAACAGAGCTTAAAAGATGATGAGAAGAAATTTCTTCAAAAAGTCAGAATGCTTCACAAAGTCGCTTTGTTGGTCCATGCTGATTTAGAAAATGGATTTTGATGACCACAGCGTCAATGATTACTAAGGGGGAGATTGTTAGGTCTGATTTTATAGTAATCATTGTATTTATAGGCTTGGTCATATATTGTGTTTAGTGTCTAATACTGTGTTGTATTGACCAAGGGTATTTAAGTCCCTTTGGTCTTGGTTGTTTGTAAGAACTTCACACTCATTCAATACAATCTGTCACTTTGCGTTACATTGCTCTCTCTCTACTTTCTATCTCTAGGATTTAGTGATCTTGGACTATCAATTGGTATCAAAGTTGTTCTAGATCTTGGTAATAGCTTTCACGCTTTTGTACAATTTTTTATTCGAGAGAGACAATCTTGGCTTTAAGTTTAGCAGTTTCTTCTTTTGATGACATCTTGAGCTTTACACTGTTTTCCATAAGAACTTGAAATGATCGTTAGTTCAAGTGAAATAACAAAATACAGAAAAACTTAGATAGAATTTTTCAGAAATGAAATTTCCAAAAATTTCCCAAGTATGGAATTCGCACACTACTGTGAAATACACAATTCGCATACAGAATTCGCACACAAGCACAATTCACACAAACTACAGAATTCGCACACTACACACACCAACCTTAGAATTCGCACAAACCAATCTTTCAGAATTCGTATGCAAATACACTTCAGAATTCGCACACACACAGAATTCGCATGCAATTATATGCGAGTTCTAAGAATTCGCATATAACCTTATGCGAAAACTAGACTTAAAAACATTTCGAGAAATACTTTTCGCATACAACTTTTCGCACAAAGGGATTATACGAATTCTGGACTTGAAGAAATTTAAAAACCTTTTTATGCGAGTTTTGAAGAATTCATATCACACACTGATGCGAATTCTTAACTTTTCGCACGAGACACAGATGCGAAATCCATCCTTAAGATTTTTCAATAAAACTTTTCGTATAAAAAGATTATGCGAATTCTGACATTTCGCATATGAACATATACGAATTCTGAGAAATTCTGATCACACACATATGCAAATTCTTTTCATTTCGCACAACACACATGTGCGAATTCTTTACTTATGAGATTTTTCAGATAAAAACAGATATGCGAAATCCTCTAAGATGCGAGTTTTCGATGCGAGTTCTTGAGATCTCGACAAAGATTGTTAATCCAAACTCTCTCAGTGATTTGATAACGACCCTCTTCTATACTTAGTGAAAATTACATTTTAATATGTATTAGTGTTTCATCATCAGCGATCAGACTGAGTCTGGTCAATTATCGCTGATGACCTTTCTTATAAACATTTCATATGTATTAGTGTTTCACTATCAGCGAACAGTGTTTCACTATCAGCGAACAGACTGAGTCTGTTCAGTTATCGTTGATAGTTTCTGATGTAAACAGTTAACGTAATCCCTGAAGACAAGTCTCGCGTCAACAGATGTTCATAGCTGAATCGAAGACGAAGCTACTGAACAAAGACAAGTCTACTAGTGACCTGATGCGGATATCAGTGAAGCAAAGATGACTCTACTTATACGCGAAGGAACATGAGGAAAAGCTTCAGCGATAGCTGAACTTCTTTGTATCTCTGAAGGAAGATATATTCAGCAATTAAACGATCACGTACCTTATGCCTCAAGTCTCCTTTTGTCTTACCTTTCACAACCAGTACGATGTGTCAGAACGGACATGCCTCTGCCACAATTCGTACAACATATCTGTCAACTACACTGTTCATGATATGGCCGAAAGCATGTCTCCCAAAAGTCAGACTCCCAAAGCCAATCACTTAATGACACGTGTAAAGTACCCTGCCATGCATTTAATGCATAGGGTGTAAATAGAAAGTTCTCCTCTCCATCTCAGAGTGCTCTATTCTTGAACCTTCATAGAAACCCTTGTTTTCTATATTCTCTAAATCCCCCTTTCTCTATATTCTTGTGCAACCATCTTAGTGTTTTCTTAAGTTTGTTTAGATTAAGTTCTACTTAATCTTATTCTGCAACAGACTTGTAAATTGTGTTTGATTTATCAATAAACAATTTATTAAACTTTAAATTTTGTGTTTGTATTCAACCCCCCCCCCCTTCTACAAACTTGTTAAGCACCTCCGGGACCAACAAGTGGTATCAGAGCAGACTGTTTAATTTGATAAACAAGATCTTGCTTTATTCTCTTCCTTGCTATTCTAAAATGGCACTTAACACAAACACAAACTACTATGATAATGGTTCACTTTCTAAACCTCCTCGATTTAGCAGAGATAACTTCTCTCTCTGGAAAAATCGAATGATGCAATTTCTTGAAGGTGCAGATCCCACTATACCTGAGTACATAGCAAACGGACCCTATGAACCTGTCCAAATCATAGTTGTCGTTCATGATATTTCCACCACTCCATTTATTCCTTAACGCTATATTGCTAAGGAAATCAGACAATAAAGTGATGAGGACAAAAAGAAGGTTGGTATTGATGCAAGGGCAAAGACTATTATCTCTATGGCTCTGCCTGATTAAGTTTTCCATTCCATCATGCATTTTAAACTTCTAAAGAAATGTGGGAAACCATATGTATTCAATATGAAGGCACCACTGAAATCCAAGAGACTCGAAAGATTAACTTGGTAAGACAGTATGAAAGTTTTATCGCTGGTAAGAATGAATCTCTCTCTGATGTTCATCAACGGTTTAACTGCTTAATCATTGATCTAAGAACTGTTGGTAGGACCTATTCTAATTCTGAGGTCCTAAAAAAATTCTTGGAATGTCTTCCTGAATGCTGGGAAAGTTATTCAATATGTCTCAAGCTGACAAAAGACTTAAATTCTCTTTCTCTCAGCACCTTGTATGGAATATTGCTTAACTAAGAGCAATCAAACCTTTTGAAGAAGAATCTTATAAAAGATTCTAAAGACTCCAAAAGCACTCATGTTGCTTTAGTCTCTTCAGAGATCATTCCATCTCAGCGATCTACTCTCACTATCACTGAGTTAGATTATGACTCTAAGGAATTATCAGACGCTGATCTTTCAGAGTTTGATGAATCCTTAGAACTCTTGACAAACTCCTTCAAAAGATTTGCAAGAAAGAGCAATTTCAGAAGAAATAAGCCTCTCTTTATAACTGACAAGACAAAATCAACCCCTGTTGATAAGGCTACTGCTACTTGCTTTAACTGTGAAAAAGTTGGACATTTTGCAAGTGAATGCAGGTCAAAGAAAGTTTTCAAACCTTCTACCTCCAGGAAAACCAGCGATACCAAATACCTTAAACTGAAAGAAAAATATCAAAAGCTGCAAAACTTTAAAAGAAAAGGCAAAGGACTTATCGCTGAAGAGCATGACTGGCTGAATCAGAAGAATCAAGTTCTGATGAAGAATAAGTTGCTAATCTCTGTCTTATGGTTGAGATTAAAGAAGAAGTGGAAGAACCCACAGGAACTTCCATGAGTTACATCTCCTCTCAGGTATCAATCTCTACTAATCCATCTCTTTCTGAAGCTAAGAGAAGTCGCGAAGTAGATGTGATGACAATAGACTTCTACAATGCACTAAATGGCAAAACTCTAGCTGAAAACAAGAATATTGATTTAACTGAACAGTTAGACAAATGTCATGAAATGATCAAAGAACTAACTCTTCTAGAGGAAAGTTTAAAAGATCAAGTCATTGTCAATGAAATTATCAGCATTGAACGTGAACAAGCCATCGCTGCTTTAAAAGCAGAAAAGGCAACTGTTGAGGGATGGTGTAAATCTTCAACCAAGATCACTGAAATCATCAGGGCTCAAATCTCTGCTAATGACAAAACTGGTCTCGGTTATCATCCTGAAAAAGATGAATCTAGCAGAGATTGTTCCATGCTTAAGTTTGGAATGTTTGTCTCTTCTATCCCTGACACTTCTTCTACTCATTGCTCTTCGTCTTCCAATCTTATTCCTGAGGACTTATCAAAGAGCTCTAAGCTCGCTGATAAAGGGAAATCCATTTCTCATCATCCTCAGAAGGCTATCAAGAAAGCTAAACTGAAAGTCTCTTCCAAACCTTCAGTAAATCAATCTTCTAGCTCTGGAACTAAAATCACCGATTTCTCTCAGAGATCAACTCCAAAGCTGAAAATTGATATTAAGCCTAAAAAATCCGAAGAACTGAAAGTTCCTCCAAAATCTTAAGCCAAGGGCATTCTTGGAGCTGGCCCTGGTCATCTCAAGTTTTCTAACTCAACTCCTCATAGTCTTAAGGAAAATTTCGTCTATAGAAAATGCTATCACTGTGGACTTACTGATCATATTGCTAGTAAATGTCCTACTGCCACAAAAGCTGAAAAGACAGCTAAAGTGAAGATGATTGCCTCCAAGGCTAAGAAGGTCACCAAAGCTGAGAAATTTGCTAAGGTGAAAAATGCCACTAAGGTTAATAAAATAACCAAAGTGAAGGTTACCACTAAAGTTGAATCTTCAAATGCCGTGAAGATTGTTGAACCTTCCATCTCCACTAACACTGTTGGACCCATTGAAAAGTAGGTACCAATCAAAACCTAATATTCCTTATGTTTGCAGGGATCGAAGGGTATTTGGTATTTAGATAGCGGATGCTCTCGACACATGACTGGACAAAAAGACCTGGTCACTGAATACAAGGAAGAGAAAAGTCCCTCAGTGACCTTTGGTGGAAATGGAAAAGGCTATACCAAAGGGTTTGGTGTTCTCAGCAATGGGAAAACTACCTTCAGAAGAGTCGCTTACGTAGATGGACTGAAGCATAACCTCCTAAGCATCAGTCAGCTATGTGACAAAGACTACGAAGTTTGCTTTTGCAAGAAAGCATGTTCAGTGGTGAATGAAAAAGGGGAGCTCGCTCTTAGTGGTTATCGCATGGAAAATGTCTATGTAATAGACATGGACTCTACTACCACTGAAAACGTTTGTTTTCTCTCTAAGGCCTCCTTAGATGTCAACTGCTTATGGCACAAAAGGGTATCTCATCTCAACTTCAAAACACTGAGTTCTCTCTCCTCAAAAGAACTAGTCTCCGGTCTTCCTCAGCACTCACATGCCAAGGAATCTCTTTGTTCAACATGTGAGAAGGGAAAGCAAACTAAAGCTAGTTTCAAATCAAAACAAGTTACCTCAGTGACATGTCCTCTTCAACTCTTGCATATGGATTTATTTGGCCCTGTCAATATCCAATCCATAGCTGGAAAGAAATATACACTTGTCATTGTAGATGAATACTCTCGTTACACCTGGGTAATCTTTCTTCGCTGCAAAAGTGACATTCCAGAATAACTGATATCTTTTGTTAGAAAGATGGAAGTGCTGAATAATCTAACTGTTTGCTCGAAAAGAAGTGATCATGGAACAGAATTCAAAAACAGTTCCCTAAATAACTTTTTTGAAAGTAAGGGAATTTCACACAATTTCTCCTCTGTAAGAACTCCTCAGCAAAATGGTGTCGCTGAAAGAAGAAACTGAACGATCATTGATGCTGCAAGATCAATGCTTAGCGATTCTCATCTTCCAACTCAGTTTTGGGCAGAAGCTGTCAACACTGCTTGTTTTACTCAAAACAGATCTCTAATAGTAAAACGTTTCAGCAAAATAGCCTACGAACTCTTTCATGGAAGAAAACCTTCTATCATCTTTCTTCACATCTTTGGTTGTCAGTGTTTCATCTTAAACAACAAAGATGCACTTGGAAAGTTCAACCTAAAAGTTGATGATGGAATCTTTCTTGGTTATTCCTCAATTTCCAAGGCCTACATAGTCTTCAACAAGAGAAGACAAACGGTAGAAGAAACAATCCATGTCACCTTTGACGAATCCATATCAGCGAACTCTAAACCTATCACTAACAATGATGAACTGAATGCTTGGATGTTCTCTCATTATAGAGAAACGGAACCTCTCTTCAACACTTATCAGCAAACAAATTCTCCTAATGTTGATGAAGATCCAAACATCATACCTCCTAACGATAAATCCACCTCTTGGGTTTCAGCTGTTCCACTTAACACACTCCCGCCATCAAATCTTTCCTCATCTGAAAACCTCTCAGTAAATAATGGTCTATCTGACACTCAACATCTGATAGCTGAAGAACCTCAAGTTTCTTCATCAGTGAACATTCCTATTGATGATCCAACTCCTGAGGTAAGCGATTATGCTCCAGCTCAGCGATGGACCAGAGATCACCCCATAGATCAAATTCTTGGTGATCCTGATGTAGGTATTCTGACACGAAGAAGTTCAGGTAACATCTACTTCTTTGTTAATTTTCTTTCTCTTACAGAACCAAAGAAGGCTGATGATGCCCTCAGAGATCCAAACTGGGTCAATGCCATGCAAGAAGAGCTGACTGAGTTTGCACACAACAAAGTTTGGAATCTCGTTCCCCGACCATCTGATAAATCTGTTATAGGCACTAAATGGGTGTTTAGAAACAAATTAGATGAACATGGGACTGCAACCCGCAACAAGGCTAGACTAGTTGCTTAGGGATACAGACAAGAGGAAGGCATAGACTATGATGAAACCTTTGCCCCTGTGGCTAGGCTCGAAGCAATTCGACTCTTCTTAGCTTATGCGGTTTACAAAGACTCCAAAGTATATCAAATGGATGTCAAATCAGCATTCCTAAATGGAAAGTTGAATGAAGAAGTCTATGTTGAACAACCCCCAAGGTTCTCTGACCCTAAGCATCCAAATTATGTATATAAGCTGGATAAGGCTCTCTATGGGTTAAAACAAGCTCCTCGTGCTTGGTATGATACTCTCCCATAATTTCTTATCTCTGAAAAATTTGAACGTGGCAAAATTGACAACACTATGTTTTTCAGAAAGATAAAAGGTCATATTATTCTTGTACAAATATATGTTGATGACATTATATTTGGTTATACTAACCCATTTCTGTGTACTCGCTTCGCTGAAAGAATGAAGAAAGAATATAAAATGAGTATGATGGGTGAACTAACTTACTTCCTTAGACTTAAGATCAAGCAAACTGACAAAGGTACATTTATTAATCAAGGTAAGTATGTTAAAGATATGCTGAAAAAGTTTGATCTCACTCAAACTTCAGTGATGAAAACTCCTATGGCACCTCCCCTGACATTAAACAAGGATCCAGCTGGAAACCTGTAAATGTCACTGCCTATAGAGAATTGATAGGCTCCCTGTTGTATCTTACAGCGAGCCGACCTGACATCATGTACTCTACATGTCTTTGTGCACGCTATCAATCAGAACCTAAGGAATCCCATCTGATCGTTGTCAAGAGAATCTTCAGATATCTAAAGGGAACTCCTAACCTCGGTCTTTGGTATCTCAAAGATTCATGGTTCGATCTCACTGGTTATTCAGATAGTGATTTTGTAGGTTGCAAACTTGATAGAAAAAGCACCACTGGAGGATGTCAACTTCTAGGAGGAAAGCTGGTAAGTTGGACAAGTAAAAAGCAAAACTCAGTATCCACTTCCACAACTGAAGCTGAGTACGTAGCAGCTGGAAGTTGTTGTGCTCAGGTCTTATGGATGAGAAATCAACTATTAGACTATGACCTTCAGCTATCCAAGATCCCAATCTATTGTGACAGCATTAGTCGCTATAGCAAACAATCCAATGCTACACTCAAAGACGAAACACATAGAAATCATATATCATTTTATCAGAGATTATGTGATGAATGGTGATATAGAACTCCACTTTATCCCTACTGACTATCAGCTCGCTGATCTTTTCACCAAACCTCTTGATGAGACAAGATTCAACTTTCTCATCAGTGAGCTTAGAATCTTGAATCTTGAAGATTAATTCTTCAACATTCATGCATCATGTCAGTTATAAAAGGTTCTACCTATCCTCATAATCCCTGATTACATATCTCTGACACAGGTATGTTCTCTCATTCCCTCTCACTGAATCCTATTCAGTAAGACGTTTTTCAAAAATCAAAACTGTAATCACTGAATTTCTTTAAGTGGTTAAAAGCTTTTTGAAAAACAAATCTTATCACTGATATTTCTCATCAGTGATCCTTTCTAAAGAAAATCTTATCACTGATATTTCTCGTCAGTGATCCTTTAAAAAGAAAAACTTATCTCTGAATTTTTGTGTTAGAACATAAATATGTTCTATTTAGGAAGTTTAGTAAAGTAGTCATTTATTGTGCATTGGGTCTTGTAATGGGTTTGGGCTTAATGTGTATAAGGGATGTTGGGTATAAATAGGATATGTTAGTGTAGTTATTTTGTAAGTTTCATTTCACAATGTAGACATCATACAAATTGCTCTCTATAGTGTAGTTTTGTGTTTGTGAATAAAACTACAGATTCGATTCCCCAATTAACCTTGTTCATTTAGTTTAATCAATCAATCTTTGATCTCATGGACCTAACAAGTAGTATCAGAGCCAAACGTAGAATTTTTCTACGCACGATCGAGATCAGATTGCATTGAAAGAACATTCGCTGTGAAGAAATTTCAAATTCTCCAATTTGTGCTAATTTGGATATCTTAGATGTTAAATTGATTCTGAGGTCATCGATGAATCACATGGAATCAATTACATTGTTTTATTTGAACAAATTTGGATGAATTTGATCAAATTTGAGAAATTTTGTTCGAAAGTTTTTGTCACTGTGTGATAATCGAATTTGTTTTAGAGTGCTTTAAAGACAAAATCATCAACAACAATTATGCTCTAGTGATGTTTTCGAACCTATGTACAAAAGCTCATCTTAAAATTCAAAGTATTGAAGGTTTAATTTGAAGAAAGTTAGAAAAACATTCGAGATCCATAGAATTCGCATGATCTATTGAAGAACTCGCATAAGTTGAAGAACTCGCATGGTTTGAAGAACTCGCATGAAATTAAAAGATTTCGCATGGTAAAATTTTGGAAAGAATTCGCATGATCAGAATTCGCACAATGGACTTTGAAGATGAAATTGTTTAAGTATAGATTTCGCATGACAGAGTGTTGCGAAACGTGCAGAATTCGCATGCTATTGATGTACGAAAAGTTGATACGAATTCCAGTGGTCAAAAGGATTTCTATATGAAGAATTTGCAGGTAGTCGTGTGCGAAATGTTGAGAATTCGCATCCTACCTAATGCGAATTATGAAGAATTCATAGATGTGAGTCATGCGAAATGCGAGGAATTCGCACATAGGTGCTTGCGAAAAGTAAGAATTCGCACGTAGGCCTATGCGAATTCTGGAGTTTTCGGCTAATGCCATCATGCGAATTGTGCTCCAGTGAATAGTGATCTACGAATTGTTAGTGTTATGCGAAAAATTTGTGACTTTTTGAGAAAATTGACTGTTCTGAACCCAGTTTGCTACAAGTTTGCCCTGTTTTCGAGCTTTTTACGCGTAATGTATATGTGACATCACTCTTATCATATGTTGGTCACATATCCTTAGCAACTGACCAAATCTTTCACGATTGCTCATGCTTTTCAAGATTTTCAAATTCTGGATTTGAGGATTTAGTCTCTGATTGGATTGAGTTAGTTGTCTGAGCATCTGCAATCATCAGTCTGGAGAGCTTCTTTTGTGGTTAGACAGTTGAGAGCACTTTATCATTCTTCTGACCTAATCACTCAGTAGTGTGAGTGACTGCAATCATTGTTCTGATGCTTGAGTTGTGTTTCAGAATTCTAAGTGCTTATAATCATCCAGCTGATTCGTGAAGAAAGGAGTTTTGGGTTTGATTGTTCAGTGTTCTACAAAGCAGTCAGAAAATGAGCATCTTCTATCAGTTGTTGAACAGTGCTTGTCTTCTAACCCTTTCTTTGTAGTGTTGCTTCCGGATGTTACCGTCTGTAAGCTGATCAGATTAAGTTCTTAAGTTGAACTCTTAGTTTAACTCGTGGTTCAAAGACAGATCAGATGTTATACACTAAAGATGCACTTGTTTGTCATTCCAAAATTCAACACATATCATTCTTGTAGGCATACGGAATGTGTTGGGTTTACAAGAGCCAAAAGTTGTTTTTATGTGCACTAAGTTGAGGTTATGGTCTACATCAGATATGACATTAAAGTTGAAACTCCAAGGCTAAGAGCTACTTTCAAGGGGGAGCTAGAGAAGCTTTGAAGTTTATGCAACGCTAAGTTTTATAAAGAAATCAAGGGGGAGAGGAGTTGAAACTGGAGCTTAAAAGAGAATGATTACTTTACAAAACTTAGGGGGAGAATGTTAGAACATAAATATGTTCTATTTAGGAAGTTTAGTAAAGTAATCTACATATATTTGTTTTTGTTTTTTTTTGTAAAGGAGTATCCCAGACCACTTTGGGCCCGGACTAATCTCCTGGAAAACAGGCCTATGACCCGCGGGCATTCATCCCGTGGCCACAATCCTGCGAGTGGGGCTCGAACCCGGGCAACCGCTATGAAGTCCCCAGGCTCTTACCACCATGCCACAACCTTGTGGTTTTACATATATTTGTTATTAGACCTTGTAATGGGTTTGGGTTTAATGTGTACAAGGGATGTGGGGTATAAATAGGATCTGGTTAGTTAGTCTGTAGTTAAGTTTCATTTCACAATGTAGACATCATACGAATTGCTCTCTGTAGTGTAGTTTTGTGTTTGTGAATAAAACTACAGATTTGATTCCCCAATTAACCTTGTTCGTTTAGTTTAATCAATCAATCTTTGATCTCACGGACCTAACAAGGGTCAATTCTTTAATAGTTTGAAAGTGTAAGGTTTGAGTTGTAAAGTCAACTAATGCTGACTTAGTATAAATAGTAGGTTTCTTTGTAATCTTGTATATACGCACACAAGATACGCACATATTCCAGAGAACAAGTCAAGCACATATTCAGAGAGAACACAGATAAAGTTCGCATAAGATACAAGTGAGATCTGTGACACTTAGTCTTGTGACTATATTGTAATCATGTGGTTTGATCAATAAATGTTTGTTTGATAATCTTTGTTTGATATATGCTAGTAATTCTGGGATCACATTCTGTTAGTGATACTTTCTAAAATCGAAACGTTTTTTCTCTACTATGATGTCATTCGAACCGATAATCCATGGCACGAATTTTTCTGATACGTTCGTCTGTTGCACTTCATGTCCAATCAACTTCGTGGGACGTGTCCGTGTCATGATGACCTCCTTTTCCCGCTCCAAATTATTTCTCTCTCATATAAAAGGAATGCCATTTACATTTTTACCTTTTACCCTCACAAAACTTACAAGACAAGAAAAGCACTCTCGGCATTCAAGCAATCAAGCAAAACACCTTAATCTTCAAATCTTCAAGATTTACAGGTTTTTTGTTCTTCATCTTTTTCTTCAAAACACACTTGTTTGATCCTAAGCTTTCTTTCTTTTTAGGATTTAAAGTGTTTTTCACTCTTAAAATCATTTTCTTTTTTATTTTATTGTATACAAAAACCTTTGGTTTTCTTAAGATTGTTCTTCTTATTTTCTTTAGAACACTGTTTTACTCTAAAAACAATCTTATTTTTCAAGTTTCCTTCCAAAAAGGGAAACTAGTAAAATATTTTATAAGGTTTTTAGACTCTAAACTTTCTATTCTATTCTACTTATTTCTATTCCAGAAATGGCCCAAGTTACTCTCATTGCCTCGAAAAATGTCAAGTTCGCCCTTGCTGATTCTGAAATTCCCAATAACAACCATTTGGCACGAATGGACTTCAGCGCTCAAAAGTTCCCTCATCTAGTGGAAGCAGCAAACTTTCTGAAACAATCATGCCTATCCTACGCTCTGCAAGTTGATCCTAAGCCAAGCAAGGCTCTTCTTCAGCAGTTCTGGTTTACTGCTGACAAAGGCTTAGTGACAAACAAGAAAGGCGAATCCATCCCTGCCAGCTCTTTCACGACTCAACATGGCCCAGGGAACATCACTGCCCTTGCCATTCGCACAACTTTGTGTTTCCCCTCCAAGACTACCAAAGGCATCGACCCTCTACCCACTAACACTAAACTTATTCAGTTTCTGAATGATATGGAATACCAATGGGATAACAAGCCTTGCACCACCATTCCCCACAAAAAGCTGACGAAGATACTGAAGGCGAACATGCCTTCAGAGCTGAACTACATCTTCACTCATATCATTCAAAGTATGAGTGGAAAGATTGGATCGTTGGACCAAGCCAGCAAAGTTCAACTTCAGATGGGATACTCACTGCTCGCTGGAAAACACTTTGACTACGCCGGAGCGATCTTTGACGATCTCATGTCAAAGATTGAGAAGCCTGAACGGGACACGAAGATTCCCTATGTCCGGTTCATCTCTGCAATCCTCAATTTTTTCCTCGGAACAAAGTACCCCACCGAAAGTGACTGCACTTTCTCCAGGGTTGGTCCACGAGTCCTCGAGGTGAAGCCCGCTGACAATGAGGTAAGTCTTTAAACCTTACGCTTACGCGTCTCCCAAACTTCTTCTCTTTCAGTGGCTACTCCGATGGTTTCTTCATCAGCTATCCCTGCCACTACCACCCCTCACAAAAGACAATCATCAGCTCTTCCTGGTCCTTCTAAAAAGGCCAAGAAGACTAAGGAGTCAACCCCCTCGATTAAAGATCCTGAGGTAGTCTCTCAACAGACTACCTTAGATGATTTTGTGGCTCGCTCCTCCACATCAGCAACCACAACAACCGTACCAGTGACTACAATCGTTGATACACCACCGGTGATCAACCAAATACCTCTAGTCTCTCAACCAGCTGAGGTAATTACTATAATCACCAGTGCTTCTCCTTTTATCCCCATTGCTTCTTCTTCTATCTCTTTGGTCCCTAACCCTCCCTTTTTACAGCAGCAAGCTTCTGTTGATACATCAGTAGGACCTGTTGTGGTTCAAACATCTTAACCATTCTCTTAATTTGAAGGTGAATTGAACTTTTTCAACATGTTTGACACTTCCAGTAACCCCAAAACCATATACACCTCTCCCACCTCTCTAAATAAGCTTGATCATACATTTGCTCAAATATTAACTTCTTTTTCAGGTCCTACTTTGGGAACCGTTGACACCAACGTCAACAAGCTCGCTGAGAAGGTGGAGAATCTCGTTGCTTCTCTCAACACCAACACCATTGCTGTTAATCAGACAGGTGAAGAGCTGAAGAACTTATCATCAACAACTGCCACCAAAGTTGAGGCTTCTCAGCTTAGCTCTCTTCAGGCAGAGGTCAACACATTGAAAGACAACATGGGCCGCAATACAACTCAACTTCAATTCCTCAGTGGCCATGTTGATCACCTGACTGGAGAAGTCAAGAACCTCAACAGCAAGCTGGAGAATGCCAATCAGTTGCTCACTCAGATTCTATCAGCAGTGAATGCACCAGCTCCCACTTCTACTCCCTCATTCACTGAGAATGATAGAGTGTCCCTAAATGTCGCAGTAGAATTCATTCATGAGGCCACTTCTGTTATTCCAGAGATAGATGGACGACTGGATAATCTGGAGGCTGATGCCCGCCAAGTCCCTGTTGCTGACGTTGCTGCTGCTCCCTCCACTAACCTCCCCCATGATGATGACAAAGAGGGGGAGAAGACTAAAGAAGAAAATACAGCTGATGAGGCTCAGGTAATAGCGGATGATCTTCCTCACGCTGAGAGGGAGAAGATAGTTGATGTATCAGCTTCTGAAGATCAATCCCCTCCTTCTTCTTCTCATGTATTAGAAGAAGAACATGAAGAAGAACTTGATCTTCAAGATCAAGAGGATGATGTCGCTGATGATGATGATGACGATGATGAGGAAGAATACATTATCTTTGGTTCTCAGCAATAAATGCATCATCAGCGCCTTAGAAAAAAGGCATTGTCATAGCTGAAGCAGGGGGGAGACAGAAAGATAGTGCTCCAGATTCCTCCACTCAAGGCAAGAAGAAGGGGATTGCTGCCGAGGGGAACCTAAAGCTACTATCACCATCTGAGGGGGAGCAACCTTCACAGGTATGCCTCTCCATTATCCCTCTCTCCTTCTATTCCTACCAAACACCCCTGACTTTCTAAACCTTTATCTCTCTCTTCCCAAAAATATACACTAACTCCTTGTTCTTTTTGCTCAGACAGTTCTCTCCCCTGCTTAAGGGAACTCAGTCTCTGAAAATAATCCCAGCTATCATAGCTGATGAACCAATAATCCCAACTTCCTTCAATGAGGTTGATGAACAAGAAGAAGAAGAAGAAGATGAATCCCTGGATCATCCAGGAAGGCCCTCTCGATCACTTCAAAGGTCAGAGGATGATGTTCAAAGAAGAGCTGAGATGATCTCCCATCTGGAGAGTCAGCGACTAAAGATCCCTCCTCAGTCTCTACCAGAAAAACTCAATTTCCTCTCTGAAGCTGAATATGAAGAATATTTCAGAACTGAAAGATTGTTTGTTGAGTGCCGGAAAGATGTCGATCTAGCTCTCAAGGTACATGCGTCCATGTTTGAAGACGACAAGATGAAGGAGAGTGCAGCGGTAGTTCAAACTACAATTCTAAAAGAGATTGAAGAGGAGCGCTTAAAAGAAAAAGGGGTCAAGGATGAAAGTCTAGAATGGTGTAAACAAAAGATGGACTATCGCTCTAACCCAATGAAGATCATTGTTGTTACTATCTCTGGGAGAAAGAAGAAGGACCGAACATCAGTCACTATGGAGATACTTAGAGAGGATGGAAGCTTAAAAGCTATGTTCGTGTCAAGGCTGGAACACTTTGGTTATTGTGAATGGTTGGAGTTCAAGAAAGCACTGAAAAAATCGAAATGAACGTATAAAGGCTATGTTTAAGGTCTCGTTAGAGCTCTCATCAACAGAGTCACTACTATATTGAAAGTGCCCTCTAATCTTCCACCAAAGCCAAAGCAAATAAAAAGAAAGCTTGCCTCCTCCTCCTCTGAAAATGTCGTAGTGATAAAAACGACACCTCCATCAAGTTTTCAAAAGAAGCATTGTTCGGGCCTCCTCCTGATCTCTCAGTTCTTGATCTATCTCTGCCTCCTGGTGGACCATTCATCCCAGGACAAGTTTTAAAGAAACCTTTTGGAATTATCTTTAGAGATGATGAAGGTCAACTCAGGTTCCAAAGAGTCTCTGAAATCCCTCTCTGCCCTCTAAATCATCTCAAGGATCTTCTATGTTTATGGTGTACTTACTCTCCCTCAGCTGAACCAATAAAGACTCTCATTCGACAAGAATCAGCTGATCGAAGACAGAAAGGAGAGACAGTACCATATTATATGATCAAGGTCCTGAAATCTTATTTAGATAGTTGATAGATTTTCTCTTTCTTCTTGTAATCTGTTAGTTAGACTTACAGTAGTTTAGAACTTCACTTGTACTTATAATTTCCATATCTCTTCTTGTAATTCTCTTATGAATTAATGAAAATTTCAGTGAAGTACTTAAATCCATCAGTACTGTAAAAGATCCCTTAAAATAGTAATTGGGACATGTATGTTACGAGTCCTGACTATCCTTTTATTTTGACTTAAAGTAATTTTCTTCATAGTTACTTTGTCATCATCAAATAGGGGGAGATTGATGATCCAACTCTCTCAGTGATTTGATAATGACCCTCTGTTATACTTAGTGAAAATTATGTTTAACATATGTATGTATTAGTGTTTCACCATCAGCGATTAAGTACAGAGTATGTTCAGTATCGCTGATGATTTCTCATGTGAACATTTAGAAGTAATCCCTGAAGACAAGTTTCGTGACAAAAGATGCCCACTGCTGAATCGAAGACCAAGTTGTTGAACAAAGGACAAGTCTACTCATGACCTGATGTGGATATCAGCGAAAACAAGACTAGTCTACTTACACACGAAGAAACCTGAGGAAAAGCTTCAGCGATAGCTGAACTTCCTTCTATCCCTGTGAAGGAAGAGATATTCAGCGATCGATGATCACATTGCTTATACCTCAAGTCTCTTTTGTCTTATCTATGCACACATAGTACGAGTGTCAGAAAAGACATACCTTTGCAACATTTCGTACAACAACTCTGATATCTACATTGTTCATCATACGGCCAAAAGCATGTCTCCAAAAGTCAGACGCATGCAACCAACCATAGAAGGACACGTGTAAAGTACCATGTCATGCATTTAATGCATAGGGTATAAATAGAAAGATCAAGACTCTATCTGAGGGTGGCATGTTGCCTTCAGCCTTCAATCTTTCTAACAAATACAGAAACCCTTGTTTTCTATATTCTTTCAATCCCCATTCTCTAATTCTTGTGCAATCATCTTAGTGTTTCTTAAGTTTGTTTAGATTAGATTTTACTTAATCTTATTTCGCAACAAACCTGTAAATTGTATTTTGATTTATCAATAAACAATTTATTAAACCTTCAAAAATTTGTGTTTGTATTCAACCCCCCCCCCCCCTTCTACAAATTTGTTAAGCACCTTCGGGACCAACAATATTCTTCAACAAAGAAATAATCATCCATTGATCCTGATAATACTTGCACAAAAGATCGTTAGTTCGAAAGAAATAATCAACAATCAGAAAATCTTAGAAAAAAATTTCAGAAATAAAATTCCAAAAATTTCCTAAGGCAAGAATCCTCACACCACTGTAACTTCAACAATTCGCAAAACACCACAATTCGCAGATTTTCAACAATTCACGCGCAGAAGGAATTCACAGATCTCGAGAAATTCGCACACCACTGAAAACTTGGAGAATTCGCACGTAATGAGATGCGAATTCTTAGAAATTTGCACACTACACTATGAGAATTCTGAGAAATTCGTATGTGTCTATATACGAATTCTTGACTGAGATATGCGAAATCTATACTTAGAAAACTTTTCCAATCTTTTATGCAAATTCTGAAGAAATTCGTACGATGCTTGATGCGAAATCCTCACTTTTTGCACGTAGGCTTATGCGAATTCCACCTTTTCGCATGTAGGCATATGCGAATTTTTCACTTCTCGTATCTAGCACTATGCGAATTCTGTCCTTAGACAAATTTCACTCAACTTTTCGTATAATGCTTTTCGCACAACAAGGATATACGAATTCTAGACTTAGGAAACTTCCAACTTTCTATGCGAAATCCTAAAAAATCGTATGTAACTCTATGTGAATTCAAGGAATTCGTATGCTTCAATATGCGAAATCCTTACTTTTTGCACATAGATTGATGCGAAATTTGTCCTTAGAAAATATTTTCCCAACTTCTCGTACACTGAAGTATGATAAATCTGTACAATTCACACACAACACTTATGCGAATTCTTCCCTTAACTTTTCACAAATCAACTTCTATGTGAATTCTCTTATACGAAATCCTCAGATCTTGTGAGTTATTGAGGTTTTTCATGCGAGTTCTTCAATGTTCGACCCAAAAACACTTTAATCGATCCAAATACCCATTAATCCTTCGAATTCAAGTCTGAAACTTTGTCAATTTGGTCACGGATAGTATATGATCTTATTACAAACAATGAATTTCACATAAATTCACTCACACATACAAATTGAATCCTATAAAGTGCTTAGAACTCGTGCAACTAAAAAATCACAAAAAATCAAATCGACCAACAATTACAGTGCACATGAGTTACAAATCAATACAAGACTTGTCTAATACATCATATGAACATCATAGACTCAATTAAACTCAAAATTAAAATGTAAAATTCAAAAATCGATCAAGACTCAAGTAAAAGGGTGCGAAGACACATTCTTGAAAATTTCAATCAAACTCTGCTCTGATACCAATTGTGTGCTCTGATACCAATTGTTATTCCCAGATTCTGTGCAAGATTAACAAGATGAAACAATGAATTTACAATTAAATCTCGTATGTCATTGATTTAACATGAACAGATTACAA
This sequence comes from Arctium minus, assembly GCA_954870635.1. Lineage (NCBI taxonomy): Eukaryota > Viridiplantae > Streptophyta > Magnoliopsida > Asterales > Asteraceae > Arctium > Arctium minus. Next base: position 42,352,362 of record OX941089.1, on the reverse strand, counting down.
TCATTCTCTCTCACTACTTTCTCTCACTAGAAAATACAAATGATACTCCAAGATACGTATTTACCAGATTACAACAAAGAGAAACTTTGTTTATACCTACTAACAATTACAAGGAACAAACAATTAACAAACAAACATGCTTTGACAAAGGTTGACTTTGACTTTCCACTTTAAGAGGCTTTGACTTTGCAATCTTGAAGTCTTTGACTTGAGCTTTAGACTTTCCATGATCTTGGATCCAACATATTTGTGCACTAACATCATGTTTAAACGTACTTTATGTTTTTTCATACGTAAAACATTCATAAATGTTTCATCTAGGTAACAAGCCTCTATGAATACTACATGTTTACATGTGTTATTTCATAAATAAAACAAGATATACAAACTAGTTTTCACGGTTTCTAACTTTTAGACATTTTCTATATGATTTGCCATATATATAGAGTCAGGTTCACGGAAAACCACAAAAAAGGGAAAACAACCTATATGGCACTTTTGGTCAATGGGTTTTTAATAATTTGGCACAAAAAAATATATATTTCCTCAAATGACACCCAAATTCGCCGGTGGGAACAACCCTACCGCAGGCGAAAAAATTTCGTGGGATCCATAACCGAAATTCGTATGTATGCCTGACATGTGGAAAAGCTTTGAGACAAAAAAGAGGTGGTGGACGCCACCACCGACAAAGTATGACACTCCACCGCTGCCATCCGACCACCGCTGCCACGCCACGATTTCCGGTCATTTTCACCGCCAGCAAAATTCGCTTTTTCATTTTCGCCGATGGACCTTAAAGCAACTTTAGATCTGACATAAAGACTGAAAAAAATATACCCCTCTCAAAAAATCTTCCTCCTTCATAATATATCACGATTAGACAACTTACTGAAAAAAAATCAGATATATTTTACTCGAATTTGTAAAAAAAACTCGAACTTTTTTGTATTAAATACCCGTTTTTTACCAAATACCCGGATTTTTGGTATTTCTACAACATATGAGTGACATAAAGATCACTCTTCCCAAAATATTTCTCTCATTCCCAATATATCACGATTTGACAATTCAATAAATAAAATCAGATATATTTTGACCAATTTTATACCCAAATTTTTACAAAAAAATCTAATTTTTTGTATCAAATACCCGATCTTTTTACCAAATACCCGTTTTTTGGTATTTCGACAACATGAGTGATGTAAAGGTCACTCTTCCCAAAATATTTCTCTCATTCCCAATATATCACGATTTGACAACTCAATAAATAAAATAAGATATATTTTGATCAACTTTATACCCGATTTTTTACAAAAAAAATCTTTTTTTTGTATCAAATAACCGTTTCTTTTTACCAAATACCCGTTTTTTGGTATTTCTACAACATATTACTGTATTAGTGACATAAAGGTCACTCTTCCCAAAATATTTCACTTCTTCCCAATATATCACGATTTGACAACTCAATAAATAAAATCAGATATATTTTGACTAACTTTATACCCGATTAATCTAATTTTTTTTGTATCAAATACCCGATTTTTTTACCAAATACCCATTTTTTTGGTATTTCTACAACATATGAGTGACATAAAGGCCACCCTTCCCAAAATATTTCTCTCCTTCCCAATATATCACGATTTGACAACTCAATAAATAAAATCAGATATATTTTGACCAACTTTATACCCGATTTTTTACAAAAAAAATCTAATTTTTTTGTATCAAATACCCGATTGTTTTTACCAAATACCCAATTGTTTGATAATTTACAATATATATAGGGTGGGGGATACCAACCCCATCCACCACTTCCTTCTTCATCCACTCCCTCCTTCTCTACCCACTTCCACCGTCGACCGCCAGCATTTTTAAAAAATGACTGACAAAGTAACTTGACAAAATTAAATCCTAGTTATTTTTCAAATCTATAGTTATTACGGATAACATTTTTTATAATACTTTATGTAACTGTTTGCCGAAGTCTTTTGTGACGTTGAGGGGATAAATCAACTTCCTTAAGAGAATTAAGGAGAAATTACAGACAAATCTCCATCGTATCAGTATGTTTAGACAGACGTGTTCTGGGAATTGGTTGGACACTCAACATTTTCATGGAGATCCTATGTTGATCCATACAATTCTCCGATGTCAGATCCCTTCAGAAAAAGAAAGGAAAAAAAATTTATTTCGTATAGGAGGTTTTATTCTGCGTTTTAGCATATTAGATTTTTGTTTAATTAAGGGCGTTCGATTTGGTCCCGAGTTACGGCCACCAAGTAATACACATGTGGCTATTAGAGGTAGATTGTTTTCTAACATAACTGCCTACAAAGATATTAAGGTTGGACATTTTTTTAGATTATTTGACGACGACGATTTGTTCAACGCTTTATATGACGATGACGCTATTCATGTATGTCTTCAGTTAGTACTTGAGAAAGTATTTCTCGGAATATAGAACGACTTCACCGTCTATGATTGGTAGTTGCCATTGTATGCATGTACATGCCCGAGACTGCAAATCAACTCTTCCATTCTTATGCCAGTCATGAACTTCGAAGTGTACTTTAGTTATGGGATACACCCTCCATCTTGCACTCCTATTGATTCTTTTTTCGATTTTTGCTTTCGCCCACTGTGTCAGTACGCTTTGGATTTGCGCTATAGGTAAAAAAATAAAACGCTACACTAAATTAGCAAAGGTTCAATTTGGAATATGTAGTTGTATATATAAATATACCTCCATCATGGCCACGCTTGTAATACCATTGCTGCAATGTCGAACGGTAAAACTCGACCAACATTGTAATCGGCAGATAACGCGTTCACGGACTCCGCACTGTTCGAAGTCATTGCGTTGTACCGCAGGCCAGAAAACTTTGATCTTTCCCATCTCTCGTACATAACTTCTTGAAGGTATGCAGCCGCACTCGGTAGACTATGATGCATCAAATCCATGGTAGCCTCGAAGTCTGATAATCGGCACGCTTTGTATGCCTCCCAGAACATCCACTTCCTTGTTTTCTCTCTTTTTGAGATCAGTTTCAAGTTAACGAGCAGATGTTGGGCACAAAGACTGTGATGGGTATTTGGGAATACCGTTCTGATGGCTAAATCGATAGAAGTTGTCCGATCAGTAACAAAGGTTAAGTTGGTTGGTTCACCAATACATTCCTCCAACTTTGTTAAGAACCAAGTCCACGCAGGGCCACTTTCTCTCTTGCCCACTCCCATCACAATGGGAACGATCTGGTTGTTCCCGTCCATTACGGCCGCCAGGAACATGGTGTCGATATATTTACCCTTCAGATGGGGCACCGTCCATTATAAGCAACGGTCGTAGACCATACAAAAACGACCGGATCTGCAGATGATTAAACAATATGTAAACTATAGAAAATTATAAAAAATCTTTACCGAAGCACCAAGTGCCACGAACAACATATCAAACCGTCATGCAACATCCAGGGCGATTTTAGTGACAGTCCCGGGATTATGTAGTTTCATATTGTGGCAATAGACTGGGAGTTGGGTAAATGATGATTCTGAGCTCCCCCTCAACATCCCCATCACATACATCTTTGCTCGTCATGCTTGGTTGTAGGAGATGTTTAAACCGAAGCATTGACTGATGTCTTCAATGATTTCGTTTCCACGATATAAACTTCTACAGTCCTTCAAACTCCCTTGCAATACATGACCCAAAACATTTGGTGTCGCATTACGGTTGTTGGGGTGAAGTTGGGTTCTTGAACAAGTGTGTTCGTCATGTAGTTTTCTTACTTGAAACAGGGGACTGCTATCATCGACAACAACCTCCATTAAACGCCATTGCATCTTTCGACGTAACAAACTGCCTCATACTTTTTCGGATTTGATCTTTTTACCCTCACTTGAAATTTCTCGTAATGGCATTTTAACCCTACTGTAAGCTTCAACGCTTCTTTCGTCTCAAACGTCTGTAGGATTTTCACGTATGATGTAGGTTGGTAAGACATAGGATTTCTAGGTTTTATAACGAGGGGTGGGTAGGGTAACGAGTCAGGCATACCCCAAAAATTATTCCTTATCCCAATTTCCTAATCCTTTGAACGATCGTCTCTATCATCTTCGTCTTCTTCTTGTGGAATATTCAAAATGTCAAAGGCAATGGCAACTTTGTCTTCTATGTCCCCTTCGTTCAAATCTGGAGTCTCGTTCAAATCTGGGACGAGGCTGGTGTCATGGTTGATCACAGGTTCAAAGTTGGGCTGTCGTGGAAACTGTTGTGAGAACGTTTGTGGGAACTCTTGTTAGAACTGTTAACCAATAGATGGAAAAAAACTATCTGGCTGATGTCCGGAATGATATGGGTTTCCCCCGCTGCATCTGTATGGGGTAGGATTGATCATGCCACCAGACCCATCTCCACCATTACCACTACCACCGACTACAAAAACCGTCAACGTTTGTGGTAGAATGTGGTTGACCACGTATTTCAACCCCAGAACATCCATTTCAACATCAAACGCGAAGATCTCACCACCCATTAGAGGATTTTCGTAAAATAATCTGAACTCACTAACTAAACGTAATCTTTTCGCCACCCGCTTAAACAATGAAAAATATGTTAAGGTGGAAGGAAAAGGTAATAAACGTTTCAGATCGCCATTAATGTACTTGGCAACACTATTATTTTTGACTAATGAACCACCACTCTGAAGATATATGCTAACACTTTCACTAGGACGATAATTCATATTTGTTTCAAATATGAAAGGAGATCTCAAAGGTGTAAATAGGGATAAATTAAAGATGAGATACAAGTTTTCAAATGTGATGTGTTGGTTTCCAAATGGGGTGTGTTGTTTATATAAGGAAAAAATGTATCAGATTTGGAAAATATCACAAAAAATGTAAGCAACAAACAAAAGATATAGGAAAAGAATAAAAATAAATAAAAATATGCAATGTTGATGTTAGCCCTAATACACTTGCTAATGTCAGCCCGGATTTTCAAAACCAAATTTTTGCCGGCGACGAAAATGGTGCCCCCCTCTAATTTTTTTTCACCGATGGGATTGTACAAGAGGGACCATGCATTCAATTTTAATCAGTCGGTCACATGCATTTATGCTCGGTTACCAAGACGAAATTGTTTTCACCGCCGGCGAATTGACTTTTTGCTTTTCGCCGATTGTTCAATCGGAGGTCTTCACGAGGCTGTTGGTATTGTCTACAATTGTCAGGTATTGTCTCCAATTGTCCACGTGTCAACACTCCACTCATCCACGTTTCGGTAGGTCCCAAGAAAATTTTTCGCCGACGATAGGGTTGTTCCCATCAATGAATTTGGGTGTCATTTGAGGAAATATATTTTTTTGTGTCATGTTATTAAAACCCATTGACCAAAAGTGCCATATAGGCTGTTTTCCCAAAAAAAAATTGAAAAACTAAGGAGCACCCTAGTAACTGTTCATCTGATAGTATCCACATGTGCATACAAGTAATTTGTAAGTAATCTTTCTTGAATGCACATATGTGTAACATGCACCTATGCATATAATCCAGAAAGATTCATTTACTTGTACACATATGTGCATGACGTATAGATGAACGATTATTAAGGTGTTCCTTAGTTTTTCACTTTTTATGGGGGTTTTCCTTAACCTCAATCAATCTCTCTCTCTCTCTTTATATATATATATATATATATATATATATATATATATATATATATATATATATATATATATATGCATATAGAGGAATGTTCAATTGCAAACTATATTTTCCTTGTGAACATGAGGACTGATCTCGGCGCTCCATCCCTATTGATCCAACAACTCATGTAAATAGAGTTTTGAACTAAAATTATTAACTAAGGTGATTGGGGGTAAAAAAAGGAAGTTAATTTCATTCTACGCCTACCTTATTTGACTTTTGATTTTCTTTTTTAATTAAAAACTTTTACCCTCTTAAATTTCAAAATAAATTATCTTAAAAATTACTAATATTTTAATTAAACAAATTACATTAGAAAAACGAGAATTTCGTGCTCTTCGATATGACATCCATATCGATATAGTTTTTTTTTGTTTAACCGTTTTTTACGTGAAATGTTATATATGTGTTATATTCATTGTGAATATTTATGTACGTTCAAGTGTGTACAAGAGCTCGATACCGTAAGTCAGTAACTCGACATCACATTCTTCAACACTTTCTTCAACGTCGTAAGGCATCACGTTCTTCATCATCCTAACCCAACACCCATCGAGACCAAACAAAAACACATCTAGATCAATCGAGAACCCATCGGGACCGATCGACACCAATTGAGACTAATCGAGAACCCATTGAGATTAATCAAGAACCCATCCATTGACTTGGTGTGTGGTTGTGTGTTAAAATCATGACCTACCACTTTTCACTTTTATCGAGATGGATCGAGAAATCTATCGAGACAAATCGGGAAATCATCGAGATCAATTGATAATCCAATAAAGAAAAATAGAGTATGTAGAGTTGAAACTGTAGTATATTCATGATGAATAATATGTATATGCATGATGAATATTATGGTGAAAATTAATATTTATGACAAATATCATACTAATATAAATAGTAGATGGTTATTGTATGCACGTGATCATACATAAATATTCATGATGAATAATATGCATATTCATGACGGATATCATACTGATGTATGGACGTTGAAATGTTGTTGTATACACATGAACATATATAAATGTTCAATATGAATAATATGTATATTCATGATAAATGTTATAGTAAAAATGTATATCAATGATGAATGTCATAGTGTTGTATGGATACTGAAGATTTGTTGAATACACGTGAAATACATAATTATTCATGATGAATATCATACTAATAGATGAATATAAAAGAGTTGTTGTAAACATATGAACGTGCATAAATATTCATAAAGAATATAACACATATATAGCATTTCACGTTAAAAACGGTGAAAAACAAACTATATCGAGATGGATGTCATATCAAAGAGCACGAAATTCTCGTTTTTTTGATATAATTTGTTTGATTAATATATTAGTAATTTTTAAGATAATTTATTTTAAACTTTAAGAAGGTAAAAAAATTAATTAAAAAAGAAAATAAAAAGTCAAATAAGGTAGGCGTTTAATCAAAGTTCCAATTTTGCTCCTAATCACTTCTCAGTTTACCTTATTATGTTTTAACCATTGATTAGTTTACTAAATTGTGATCGATGACCAAGATTGGTCCTCATGTTCACAATGAAAACGTGGTTTTCATTTGAACCTACCCCTATGTGTGTGTGTGTGTGTGTATATATATATATATATATATATATGTATGTGTGTGTGTATGTATAGACTTGGGATTACGTGAGACCAGTCTGTTTTCGTGAGACCCGTGAGACCACGTTTTTACACTTGAAACTTCACAACAAAACACTGTGAAGGTTCAAATTTTTCTTACCTTCACAGTGTGAAATTTCAAGTGTAAAATCGTGGTATCATGGGTGTCACGAAAACAGACTGGTCTCACGTAAACCCCAACCCTATATGTATATGTATATATGTGTGTGTGTGTGTGTGTGTGTGTGTGTGTGTGTGTGTGTGTGTGTGTGTGTGTGTGTGTGTGTGTGTGTGTGTGTGTGTGTGTGTGTGTGTGTGTAGAGGGATGATCATGCGAGAAGTTAAACATTTTGTGAGAAGGCGAGAAGTGTTTAATCATATATGATTACACGGCTGATAGGTGTGTTTAATCATGTATGATTAAACGTCTATGTATTGCTAATATAACATGTGTTTAATCATATATGATTAAGCTTGTGTATCATATATGATTAAACACTTCTCGCCTTCTCGCAAAATGTTTAGCTTCTCGTTTGAACCTGCCCCTATATGTATATGTATGTATGTATGTATGGGAAAGTTATTTTGTTAACCCAATTTTTGGTATTAACCTTATTACCGATCTTATCCATTGATTTTGAAAATGTACGGTTGAAATAACAATTGACATAAACCCCATTAATTGAAGACCCATAAATATTTTGGATATGTGAACATTAGTGATTGGGGTCAATTGAGGAAAATAACCCCAAACATCCCTCCATTAATTTCTCTTTTAAGCAAATTGAAATCGACAATTTATTGTACATAACGAAACCGACACATTTTCATTCATGTTCATTCATACGTATGTTAAATACATCTATGAGATCGCATTTGTTCTCTATGTTCATTGATGTATTGAACATGGATGAACATACACGTTCACGTTCACGTTCAATACGTTCTTTTGTATGTAATTGTTCATTCATGTTCAATACATATGTTCATTTCTATGTAATTGTTCATTCATGTTCAATATGTATGTTCATTGATGTTCAATACATCATTTCATTGATGTTCATCCCATTCTATCAGTTATATATGTTCATTGATGTTCATATACATTGAAATGGAATCCATGTTTAATATGTGAATGCATGTTCAAAATATAAACACATATTAAACATCAAAAGGTAAACACATATTGAACATCAAAAGGTAAACACATATTTGAAACACAATTACAACTACAATCATGGATCAAGTTGTTTTGTAACTCCTCATTAGTATGGCTACCAAAAAATCAAATTGATGAAATTCCTATCATACCCTTACACATTTCTTGCATAAGTTTAAACTAACCATGAATAAAAATGAATTCTTATTGGTCAATGATAGTTTGTAAAGTTAACAACCTTTAATGGGTTAACATAATAACCTCCCTCTCTCTCTCTCTCTCTCTCTCTGAGAGAGAGAGAGAGAGATGGTTTCAATTAATGTATTATATATCTATATATATACTACATTAATATGTATTTAGACAAAAAATCTTAAAAACAACCTTTTAAGCACAAGGTACTTTTCTTTAAAGCAAAAAACTTGAAAAACTCCTAATTACTATGATACATAATGTACAACTTATTGATGCAAGGAATTTAAAACTGGCCCAATTAAGAGAGCAAACGTTCAGCCCATGTTTTATGTATAGCTTATCCCTTCTACCTCCTTATTACACACACAACACACACACACTCTGACTTAATCCATGGAGTAAACGTTTGAGTGCGGGTTGTTCCAATACTCAAATCACTATTTAGTACTCATGAGTGTTAGTTGCATTCTCTATGCTTCTATCACTCTATGACAGTCTTGAATCACTACTTTCTTCCAGGAGTATGACCGACTGTGGAGGTTTAAGTAAATTAATACTCAGGAAGTTGGTTCTAAACATGCAAACCGAAACACGATAATAAATTAAATGTAAATGGACGCAATCCAGCATATATTATAATCTCCAAATCAAATACAATTTATTATGTTTTCAATACATGAAACTAACAACTAAAACATTCAAGGTATATTGATTATTCTAACACATATGGCTTCAGTATGATACTCATGTTTGGGTCGAGTTAATGCTTTCGTGAAAGGATCCGCCGGATTCTCTTCAGTCGGCACTCTACTCACCACGATCTGATTTTCCACAACCTTGTGTCGCACAAAGTGATATTTTCTCTCTATATGCTTTGACTTCCCATGGTCTTTAGGTTCTTTAGTCAATGCGACTGCACCTTCGTTATCACAGAAGATTTCAATAGGTTCATTGATGCTTGGTACAACGCCCAGATCACCTATGAAATTCTTTAACCATGCAGCCTCTTTTGCTGCTTCACTAGCTGCAATATATTCTGATTCACACGTGGAGTCAACCACCGTGTCCTGTTTGGAACTTTTCCAAGTCACATCCCCACCATTCAACAAGAACACCCATCTTGACTGCGAGCGGGAATCATCCCGATCTGTCTGGAAACTCGCATCAGTATAACCTGTTACTCGTAATTCATCCTTTCCACCGTAGACCAAGAACATGTCTTTAGTCCTTCGAAGATACTTAAGAATGTTCTTTACAGCCGTCCAATGACTTTCGCCTGGGTTCCCTTGATATCTACTCACCATGCTTAAAGCAAATGAGACATCAGGTCTAGTACATGTCATGGCATACATGATCGATCCTATAGCAGATGCATATGGAATTCGACTCATCCTGTCCAGTTCTTCACTAGAGCTGGGATATTGATCTTTACTCAATCTTATGCCATGTTGCATGGGCAAATACCCTTTCTTGGATTCACTCATATTGAATTTCTTCAATATCTTATCCAAGTATCTACTTTGGCTAAGTCCAATTAAACGCTTGGTTCTATCTCGATAAATTCTTATTCCAAGTATGTATGTTGCATTTCCCAAATCTTTCATAGCGAAACATTTCCCGAGCCAGACCTTGACATCTTGCAACATCGGAATATCGTTTACTATGAATAGTATGTCATCAACATACAAGACTAGAAATACAACATTACTCCCACTAGCCTTAACATATACGCAGGACTCATCTTCGCTTCGAGAAAATCCAAACTTCTTGACCTTTTCATGAAAACAAAGATTCCAGCTACGAGACGCTTGTTTAAGTCCATAAATGGATCTTTCAAGCTTACACACCTTATCTGGATACTCGGTATGTACAAAACCTTCAGGTTGTGCCATATACACATCCTCGTCAAGTTTCCCATTAAGGAAGGCGGTTTTTACATCCATTTGCCATACTTCATAGTCATGAAACGCAGCTATGGCAAGTAATATCCTGATAGACTTAATCTTTGCCACTGGTGAGAAGGTTTTATCATAATCAATCCCTTGAGTTTGAGTGTAACCTTTCGCAACCAGTCTAGCCTTGAATGTGTGCACATTCTCATCCATGTCGGTCTTCTTTTTGAAGATCCATTTACACCCAACTGTCTTGCGACCTGGTGTATGATCAACCAATTTCCAAACTTGGTTATCGTACATAGATTGAATCTCGCTCTCCATGGCCTCTTTCCATTTGGCAGCCTCAGGGCCTGCCATCGCTTCCTTGTAGTTGGATGGCTCATCCGCACTATCAATTGTTTTATCATTGACTAGTGTATCTCCTTCCTTTGTAATATGAAAACCATAATAAAACTCAGGAGGTCGATTAACTCTACTAAATCTACTAGTTCTGCGAAGAGGTGGTGGAGGTATGTTAGTTTCCTCAACAGGTGGTTCAACCTCATGTTGAGGGCTAGTGTCAACTATAGGTTCATCATTGGTTGTTTCTTGAATTTCTTCAAGATCAATATTGCTCCCACTATCCTCTTTGGAAATGAGCTCCCTTTCTTGGAAGACTCCCCTTCTAGCTACAAATACTTTGTTTTCAGAAGGTTTGTAAAATATATATCCAAAGGATTTGTAGGGATAACCAATGAACCGACACTTCTCTGCTCTAGGTTCTAGATTGTCGTTAGTTTCGCGTCGAACGAAGACTTCACAACCCCAGACCTTTATATGTGTTAACGAGGGACGAGTCCTAGTCCACATTTCAGAGGGCGTCTTTGCAACCTTCTTAGTTGGAACGAGGTTTAAGATATGAGCTGTAGTTTCTAAGGCATAGCCCCAGAATGATATTGGAAGTGTAGCACGACTCATCATGGACCGAACCATATCAAGTAGCGTTCGATTTATTCTCTCAGCTACACCATTGAGTTGTGGTGTTCTGGGAGGAGATAATTGTGAAACTATTCCACAATCCCTTAGATAGTCGTAGAATTCATGACTCAAGTATTCTCCACCCCTGTCGGACCGGAGCATCTTGATCTTCTTGCCCAGTTGGTTTTATACTCCGTTTTTGAATCCTTTGAACACTTCAAAGGTGTCCGATTTATTTTTCATCAAATAGATAAATCCATATCTACTAAAATCGTCAGTAAAGGTAACAAAGTATCTCTCACCGTTTCTCGTGGCAGATTTGAACGGTCCACATACATCTGTGTGGATTAAGTCCAACAGATCCTTACCCCTTTCCATTTTTCCTTTGAAAGGTACTTTTGTCATTTTGCCAAGTAAGCAAGACTCGCATTCTTCATCCGACTTTAAGTCAAATGATTCCAAGATCCCGTCCGATTGGAGCTTGGCGATGCGTTTCTTGTTTATGTGGCCAAGACGATGATGCCATAACGACGATTTATCCAATTCACTATTGGAGGAACCAACATTTAGAGTTAAGTTATTATTATTTCTACCAGCATAGATCACACTTTCATACACACCATTACAAGGAGAGGCTTTAAAATAAAAACAACCATGTTTATAAACCAAAATGCAACCATTATCAAATTGAAATTCAAAACCATCCTTGTACAATGCATGAAAAGAAATAATGTTTCGAGCCATTTCCGGCGAGTAGCAGCAATCTAATAACTTTATTGAAAAAACACTACTAAGCACGAGCTCAAAATATCCAATCTTGGTAACAGCGGCAGTCATCCTGTTTCCCATGATCAGATTTAGCTCCCCATGTTTCAACGTCCTACTTCCCTTTAGTCCCTGAAAATTAGAGCAAATGTGAGTACCACATCCCGTATCAAGGACCCAAGAGTTAGAAATTGAAGTACTATGGAGTTCAATCATAAAAATACCTGAGGTGCCACACCCTTTGACCTTGTTTCTTTTCAAGTCCTCCAGATATTTTGGGCAACTTCTCTTCCAATGGCCCTTTTCTTGACAGTAAAAGCATACGGCCTCTTTAGGGTCACTTATGGGTGGTATGTCAGAAGAATCGGCTTTTCTCTTAAGGCCTTGGTTGCGAGTAACAACTTTAGTCTTTCCCTTCCCTTTGGGATGAGAAACTTTCTTCTTCTTACAACCACCATCCCTAATGGCCAGGACGGGAGCAATTGAGTGAGCACTTTGGGTCTTACCCATACTTGCTTCCGCAGATCTCAACATGCCATGGAGCTCCATCAAAGTCTTGTCCATATTGTTCATATTGAAGTTCACTATGGACTGTTTATATGTCCCACTAAGAGAGTTCAGCACCATGTCAATAGCGAGTTCTCTTGGGAAATCGACGCCTAGATTGCCCAACCTGTCAATGTATGCTTTCATCTTTTGCACATGCGCACATACAGGGGCACCGTCCTGTTGCTTACATTCCACAAGCGATTTTACGACTTGGAACCTTTCTTGCCTCGCTTGCTCTTGAAACATTTCACGAAGCTGCTCATTCAGTTCAAACGCCCTCATGTTCTTGAAACTCTTTTGAAGTTCCGGGGACATGGACGCCAACATGAGACATGCGACTTTTGTGGATTCCGCGAATTGCTTGTTATATTGAGTTACCGCTTCAGGGCTTGCATCATCATTAAGTATAGGAAGATCCTCGTCGAGCAAATACTCTTTGTCTTCGTACCTCAAGGCAATTCTCAAGGCACGAATCCAATCCAAGTAGTTTGGCCCAGTCAGCTTATATTTATTTAGGATTGGATGTTGAGTGAGTAGGAGGAGGAGGAGGAAGATTTTCAGCCATCTGTAAATATAGTTTTAGTTAGTTTGATTTTATTTACCCGAAAATATTTAACAAGGGTTAGGATCCATATTTTACTCTATGATGCGAAAAGGGATGTCGTAATCACATTACAAAGTTATTTAGGTAAACAAATGTTATTTATTAATTTCATTCACTATGAAACTCCTAGGTCTTTTGAGATTTATTGACTTATGTCAATGGCATGTTAATCTCGATTATGCTTATCTTCTATTTGTGACTGGGATGCCGAAGATCACAAACTAGATGGTGAATCGACCATGCAAAAAACACATGGACCCCTCGGCTCAAGTACGCTTGAGAATCACGAGCGCCACATCATTTTCGACTATAGTTTCACATTAACGTGTCGGCAAACCACACACGCTCCGTTAACAAACTATAAGAATATGTGTGTTCTTTTCATGGGTAGCATAAGACTTTCACATTTCTTAGTATATCTAAAATGGGATTTTAGTTTTATACTTTATAGTTAATACTTTTAACTTGTCATATTGACCTATCAAACCTTTTCGGTAATTCCACTAGTCCACACAAGAGGCGGTGAGTATGGTAACGCATGACGTTTTAAAAACCATTGACTCATTCGGCAACCATATTATAGGCAACCTCCTTAAACCCCCTTAGAGTGCTTATAGTGAGTACGCCTAGTGTCGGTTTGACTATCAATGTATAGTTTAATTTTATATATATAATTAAGGTCTATTATATATATATAAATTGAATGGAATTTTAAAACAATTTAAAATTATGATTATCTAATTAATTCTAATTAACCATGTGATGACACATTTATGTGTCGTTTGTTTTTTAAGAGGTCTACAGTCTGAAGTCTTATTTTAGTTATGATTAATAAGAGGTTGTGTGTAAAAAGGTCTGAACGATTCAGACTTAAGAGTCATTAAGAGGTTTTTTTAAAAAAACAAACAAACCCTTAATAATTAATATAATCGTCTCCATAATTAATTCCAATTAAACATGTAAGGATACATGTTAATAATTAATGTAGATGTTTAAAATTATGATTATCTAATTAATTCTAATTAAACATGTGATGACACATTTAATAATTAATATAATCGTTTAAAATTATGATTATTAATGTAAATATTTGACATACAATTTATATTCACTATATAAATAATGTTTAATATTTATCTTACAATATTTATTCAAACTTAAATAAATATATATATATATATATATATATATGTAAGATTATCTATTCAATATTTGCCAAAACTCAAATTTGTGTATTTTAAGGCAAGTTAGGAAACTAGCCAAAAACAATCAGGGTTTAACATTGCATAAAAAACGGCTACCCTATACCCTTTAGGGATTTCGATAAACATATAGGATTTAAAAAATATAATCGCTAATAATGCAAACCTTTTATGCAAGTTAAAAAAAACTTAGTTTCTAAAAATAAGGTTTTGAGGTCATGACCATGAATCCCTAACTTAGGGATTAAGCAATCCAATGGTCAAAAAAAAAATAAGAAAAATAAGAGTGCAAGACTCCCAACCATTGAGAATGCTATGTGCCACTTTTGCATAGATTTCACATATCTTGGCAATAACCATATAAATTTTTCTTGCCTTTGTCATTGTCCTTATCTTGTCATCCACTCGTAGCTTCCGATTGTTTGATTAAAACAGAGACAGATAGAAAAAGAAAACAAACAGATTTATCGTTTTCATCTAATACAATTAGTTTTACAAATCAAATTGAAACTACTTTTGAGAAAATTTCTGAGAACTATGGCTCTGATACCACTGAAAGGTTTTGAGCAAACCTACTACCACATGATATAGGCAACGGAAGTATATTTAAAATTATAATGTGTAGCAATACAAACTAACAACTTTTCAGGATACATATGTTCTAGATAATTAACTACAAAAGAATGAACCAAGATTACTTACTTGTTGATTGTGATTGTCGAAAATCACAATGATAAATCAAACCTTTGATCTCGCCTCTTGGATGTTAAGGACCAATAGTATGAATCCCTCTAGTGGCTCACACTTAAGAACACCAAATACCAACAATCAAGAAGAGGCTTAAACCCTAAACCCTTATTAGGGTTCACGATTTTGGGAGAGAGGGAGAGGGGATCGACGGCTACTAGAGAGAAGGAGAGAAAAAACTGATTAGGTTTTGACCCCTAGCAGTTTATTTATACTCCTCTCCTGCTTCTATATTTTACACTTAGCCCCCTTGAACAGATAAGCTCGTTAAAACTATTTTAACCAATTATCGTTTATCCCTTTATATAATTAATCTAACTAATTATATTTTAGCTTACTATTAATTTATCATCAAATGATAAATTAATAAAATAATTGTTTCCCTTTATCCTTCCGATTGTTTATTTGGGTCTTAAGGGCAACCCAAAAGAACCCTGCTATTATTAGAAATATTACCAATAGTTAATGACCTTGGACACTATATCCAACAGTACTTAGATGTAATAAATTTTGGGAAGAAAATACATGGGTGATACTGAAAATTTTTGTTATTTTAAAATGAGAGATTTCTTGAAGTGGATTTTTTTTTTTATATAAATTCTTCATTATAATATATTATGGGGTAAAATAGATAATTAAATACATTAAGACATTTATCAATTTATAAAAACAAACAGTTTTATTTGTTCTGTTTTTAGACTTTAGCACTACCTCTTTATCAATTAGATGTGAATAAGATCTCAAACTTTAGCACCTCTTTTTCAATCAAGGAGGCTCAATTATACAACTTGTTCAAGTTCGAATCATATGGGAGACGTGCTTGAACCCTCCGTTAAGCTTGGTCGTTGAGTCTGTCAGAAATGTCTCTTCACATGTGGTTTGATGGTTCAAACATGATTTGAAAATGTTAAGTATGAAGTTCCTTACAATAATGAATACAATTAGAAAATTACATGATGATGGAGATATTTTATTGGAACTCGGTTATGACACCACCCAACTCTACTTGAATTTTGTTTTACATCAATTTTGTTTTGTAAAATTGTGTTTAATTTTGTTTAACATCAATTTTTTTTTTGTTTTATAAAATTATATTTTGGTGTGTACATGACCTAACAAATATTGATACATAATGAAAAATGTTTTTCATAGCCATAACACTCAACGTAAGATGGAACCGACTGTTTTATTTTATAAAAACTTGCTCATACTTTGCATTTTTATTCATATTCATTTGAATATTGAATCCCACCGCATTGTGCGGGTACACAACTACTATATATATAATATAGAGACAGGTTCAAACGAGAAGCTAAACATCTTGCTACAAGGCGTGAAACGTGATATCATATATGATACACAAGTTTAATCATATATAGGGATGGCAGAAAACCCCAAACCTGACGGGGAAACCTGAAACCATGCTAAGTTCGGGTCGGGTCGGGTTAGACAATTTCGGGTCGGGGTCGGGTAACGGGGAAAATTTCGGGGATTTTATCGGGTTCGGGGCAAGGTATCCCCGCCCCGCCCCGATATATATATATATATATGTATATAATTATATATATATTATTAATATTAAAATTATATATATTTTAGGTCGGGGCCGAGTTCGGGGATCGGGGATTCCCCATCGGGTCGGGGACGGGGACGGGGCATAAAAAATCCCCGACGGGGGGCCCGAATAAAAACCCGACGGGGAATGGGGCGGGGACGGGGATGCATTTCAGTTTCGGGGACGGCAAACCCGCCCCGTTGCCATTCCTAATCATATATGATTAAACACACATAATATACAGACACGTAATCATATATGATTAAACATGGCGTGTAATCATATATGATATTGAAACTTCTCGCAACTTCTCGCATGATCCTTCTTATACATACATATATATATATATATATATATATATATATATATATATATAGGGTTGGGTTCTGGTGAGAATGAGAGTTATAGTAAGAAGGGATCTCCACCTTGAACGCACTCCACCCTTGAGATGCACCAGATCAATTCATGGGTGGGTGTGAGATAATAAGTGATCAAGGGTCTGGATCCCTTCGTACATTCTCATCTTAACTCTTATTTTCACACGATCTTTCATGTGTATAATATATATATATGGGTCAGGTTCAGGGGAAAATCTCAAAAAACGGAAAACTAAGGAACACCCTGATAGCCTTTAATCTAGAGGGTATGCACTTGTGCATACAAATAATTAATTTGTTTTTTGGTTTTTATGCACAAGTGCATATTATGCACGTGTGCATGTTCTAAATTACTTGTATGCACAAGTGCATACCGTCAAGATTAAAGGCTACCAGGTGTTCCTCAGTTTTCCGTTTTTTTGAGGTTTTCCCTTGAACCTCCCTCATATATATATATATATATATATATATATATATATATATATATATATATATAGTCTTAGGTTCATTTGAGAAATGGTAAATATATGAAAATTAGAGAAGTAATCCTAGCCATTCATACGGTCAAGATCGGATTTGACTGGTCAAATATTACGGCTTTGACTGGTCAAAAATTGCGGCTTTGACTGATCAAAAGTTGCGGCTATTCCAAAAATAGAAGGACACTTTCGTAATTTTTATAAAATACACGGGTTGTGTTCATATATGAACATGTATAATTCACATATGAACTATATGTTCATATATGAATCAGTGTAATTCAGATTTGAACTCTTTTAACTGATTCATATATGAACTTTTGTGATTCATATATGAACTGATTAACTGATTCTCATATGAACTAATTAACTGATTCACATATGAACGTATAGTTCATATGTGAATCATATAGGTTCATATATTAACTCATCCCGCGTATTTTACGAAACTACTCATCTACCTTCTATAGACTATGCAAGGAATTATCGGGTGCTTCGCGGTCAAAGCCGCAAATGTTGACCAGATGAATGACTAAGATTACTTCTCTATTTCTTATACATTTACCATTTCTCAAATGAACCTCTCCATATATATATATATATATATATATATATATATATATATATATATATATATATATATATATATATATAGGATGGTAATCAAGTGAGAACCCAAAAAATGTTGAGAACCTTAAGAACCAATCTTAACCATCTAATCACTTTAATCTAACAACCATAATTAATGTTTCATTTATAATTAAAGAAGGACTTGATGGTAATTTTTCATTTTCTTGATTATTTTCCACTTCCAGTTTTTATAGATATCAAAATTTAGAATCAATTATTATTTTATTTTTATTCAATCTTGTGCGATGTAATTTATATGTAATAATAAGATATTTTAATTTTCATTAATTGATAATAATCTTTTATATTTCAATATTTGATTGTATTATTAATTTAATTTTTACTCGCTTACTTTCTTACATATACATTATTTTATGGTAACGTATAGAAAAGCATACATCGTTATAAAATATATTTGACTATTTTAAATAATAAAAACATCACATGGAAAAAGAAGATACAATAAATATAAAGATATTGTAATTAAAACATCAATGTCGCTAAAGTTAAACAAATTTAGTGTTGTTTGAGATTGTGAAAATAAAACATAATTGATGTAAAATGTGATGTGAAAATGAAACACTGAAGTGTTCTTTCATATTGTGAAACAATATAATGTCATTAAATTAAACAATAAAATTTTGTTTCACAACTTGAAACAATGTAGTGTTGTTTTACAATTTTGAAAACAAAAGTTGAAATGAATTATGATATGAAACACTAAAGTGTTGTTTCATATTGTAAAACAATACAATGTTGTTAATATAATTGTGAAACAACACAGCGTTGCTAATGAATGTAGTGTTGTTTCACATGGTGAAACAATGTTGTTCAGTTTCACGTGGTGAAACAATGTAGTTTCTTTCATATTGTGAAATAATATAATGTCGCTAAAGTGAAACAATAAATTGTTGTTTCACAAGGTGAAAACAAAATAAAACAAACGTTGACGTGAAATAAAATGTGAAACACTAAAATGTTGTTTCATATTGTAAAACAATACAATGTTGTTAATGTGAAACAATATACTATTGTTTCACAATGTGAAAAGAAACCAAAATGACGTGAAATTTGATGTGGAATACTAAAATGTTGTTTTACAAAGGGAAACAAAATACGAGTTAAATCACTTTTATTGTTTCATGTAGAAATTGCAATTATTAAAGAAATGTAAAAAATATATATATAATGATACACGTGTAAAATTAAAGAAAATAAAATGTTTGTTTTTTATATAAAATTTTGATCAAAATTTTATTGTAATTAATATAATTTTGATTTAAAAAGGAGGGGGTGTTTAATTTAAATAAGAGATAAAAAGTGAAGAGATTTACTTGTATGCCTTTTAAGAGTTATGTTTATATGTAAATGACACCATATATGTAAAATGTTACCTCCCACCTCTCCCCATTGATTAATTTTATTTGTAGTTAAAATTGGTTCTTATAGTTCTCAACCTTTTTGTGGTTGTTACTTGATTTAACCCCTATATATATATATATATATATATATATATATATATATATATATATATATATATATATATATATATATATATATATATATAATGTATGTTTATGTATCCAAAGAGTCATGATGCTAAGGGCAAATATGAAATCCAAGTTGCTTATTAAAAATCATTTGACAAGCAATTACCATTAGCATGAGTAAAAATGTTGATTTGACAAGCAACTACCATTAGCAAATTTATAGTAGCTAGGATTTAAACTATCATTTTAATCATAATTTTTTATACATACAAAAAAAATTCCTGACGTGATAAGCAAATGCAGCATAAGCAATCTACAATATGTACGCTCTAATTTTTTAATGCATCATTGTTACAAAATAATAATGTCAGAGTATATGCTATATTCATATACTACCAAAAACAACCCCATGCAATGGTTTCTACTATACATTAATTTATTATAATTGCATATGATAAAACCAAACGAATCCGGTATATCTCATTTGATGTGGAGTCTTAGGGTAAGATGTATGCAAAACTAACCTCTACCTCAAATAGTAGAACGATTTTTTTCGTAGAACCTCTCATAAATCACAAGTGAAGATCTCATTTAAAGCAAATATTATGATCTTTATAACCCAAAGATTTCTATGGTTTGACTAGTTGCTTATACAAAATAGTCAACATAAACACAGCTTTCCAACTGTTAAAATTAAACTAAGGAAAATTCTCCAACTACTCCTATCTTCTCCATAACTATACATGTAATACGATTATACATGATTATTCAAATTCAATACAGCTTAAGCTTCCAAAAGACTTTATATCCCTTTGATTCAGACATGAAGCAATGACATGAGAATAACCATTTTATTGAAATTCATCAGAAAAAGAAGCCTTTTACCTCAAATGTAGCAGTGGAGTGTCAGGAACTTCCCATCAAGAAACAATTGCTACTGCCCGAGCTGCCCATAGCGAAAGTAGCATCACGAACAAGAAATTTCACATGACGAGTGCCAAGGAACTCCAAAATCTCAAGACACTCGTGCCAATCGGATTCGCACACCAACAACACCCATTCCTCTTCATCGTCCTTGTACTTGAGCTGGAACGTCCCCGTTTGTATCTTAAACCTCTTTGCAACTTCTTCGTAAAGCTGAAACCACCCAGATGAAGGTTCATACTTAAACCTAACTGTATCTTCTTTGTATGTAGCCTTCACAGTAATTTTTGATCCTTCATCCCCGAATAACATCTCTGTTTTTGGATTTTTCACACCATTGAAGCTAGGAGAGCTTGATGAACTACCATTCATCATTGAGCCATTTGACGATTCTGTCATGCCTGAAGAACTGGACTGGTTATGATCATCATTTACGTCTTCACCGATATCCATACCATCACCAACAGCCATGGAACTCGAACTTTGAGAAACAAAATGACAGTTAGACGTCTCTACTTTCAACTGACCATCAATTGGACTCCATCTGCTGCATCCTTTAAGAGAGGGTGTTGAAAATGTCCAAGGCATGGTGGCAGCCATTTTCAAACTATCACTAGAATATTCACCCATAGAAGTTGTAATAGGAATACTATTAGACAATCGTAATTTGTCTACACCCATGTAACTTTCATCCTCTAGTTTCACTGTAGGATTTTCGCTATTAAAACATGATGATGATGGTGGAGGATGTGGTGATGCACCTTCTGCAGCCAAGTCTATGGTTCTGTCACAACGGTTATTATTGGAGACCATTGAACTTTTTTGTGCATCGACATCATGGATGACAGAACCTGATGCTACAAGACCACCTGTTGTAGGGTCAAATTTCAACCCTCCTTCTACACCCTGTACAGAGTCCAACACCGTCTGTATCTTCTTTAAGGAACGGTTTACCTTGTTTATCTTCCGTGATGGCCATCTGGAGATGCCATGTTGTCTGCAGATCCTTTTCAGCGTGGTAGGACAAACTACAAAAAGACAAATATCAATTACTGTATATCATCTAAAACATAATGTCTAAAGTTGTGTATAAATAATATGATATATACAATACAAGATATTGATTCCAACAACATGCCTCACACCAAGCAAAATAAACTTTATATAACCGACAATAACATTTATTTTTCCTTTTTTCTACTATGGTATCCCTGGAACCTTTGGCCCAACTCGAGACTTTAGGCCTTCCAAACAACAGGCATAACCACTAAGGAATTGATTGGACCTAAATGTTACCCATTAGACTAACTCCTTGGGATTAACAATTATTTTTTCTTACCACAAAAGTTGATTGCTTATGTACCTCACTATTCACTACTACGAAAGTGACAGAATATCCATATTGCAAGTTTGTACCTTTGTTTGACTTAAGAAGGTTAACAATGACATGTATCTAACAAAAGAATTTATGATACGAGTTTTTCTTGTTACATTGACCTTTATACTGTGTTTTCGAGTTATTTGTAAAAGTGATTTGGAAGGGATGGAGAGAAGTCAAAAGGATTCATAATCATGAATTTTTCTAAAAGAAAAGTAAGGAATCGGAGGGAAAATTTGAGGTGATTTTTTGCCAAAACTTCCCTCCTAAATCTGGGATGATTTGGAGAGAAAGGAATGGAAAGGTTTTATAACATGAATCATTTAAGGGAATTGCAATTACTATCATTAGCTCATGAACAGACACATTTCATATTTTTAGAGCCAATTCTATAGGCAGAAAATTACACAATTTGACTTGAAGAAAATGGACTCCTAGAAAAAAGGCATCCAGTATGCACTAAAGCTCCTCGATTTCGCAAGGGTTGAGTTGGAAAATCTTTAGGCATAACCTTTCTCTTAGATTGTGCAAAGTGGTTGTTACCACTATTCGAACCTGTGAGTTCCCCTATCACAAATTCTAAGAAGTTATCATGCATTACCAAGAGTGGATTACATTTTTTGTCCTTGTGGTTTGGTTTTTTCAACAGTCATGTCCCTATTTTGAAATACTAACGAGTTGTTCCACTGTGGCTGTGTTGCATTTTTTTAACGAGTTGGGTCCCTAATGCAACCATAGGACCAAGCTTGTTAATTGGCAGCAACTATAGAAATGAATGCTCAAGTCTGTCACTTAGAAGATAGAATGGTATAGACCCGGAAGGGGGCAAGATCCGCTGGCTTACCCGGACAAGGGACCTAGCTCGTTAAAAAAGCAACGACAGGACCCAGCTCTTGAAAAAATGTAACCACAGGAGCACGTTTCATAAAATTTTCATAGTAGGGACGAGATCCATTAAAAACACCAAACCACAGGGAGGAAAAATGTAATTCACTCTACGGCCACTATTGACTTTCAGTGAACAGAAATAGAATATAGCACTATTTGTTGGTTCCCTTGGCTCTGCCCTTGCAGATGGTCACATCTAGAACAAGTCTATCAAATAGAATTTATGTTAAGTTTTATAGTTCAACCAATTGCCAGTTTCAGACTCTACCATAGTTAAAATCTACAAGACCCATATCAAGGTGGAAGCATACCTCCAATGCTTTTAGCAGCATCCTTAAGGCTCCCAGAAAAGTATTGTTGTAGAACGCTTAAGCTAACATTCTTCTCTGCGGTACTTCGCTTTTTCTCTGATTGTCTCCTTGATCCACCAACCGTCTACAAAGCAACAGAGTATTTTAGTAAGTCTTACACAATCGGTAAATAAAAAAGTCCTCTACAGATAAGGCGCATGTTCACTCTGACCAAGTATAAATCAGATGCATTCAACCAAAGAGCCAAGTGAAAGGTTCTTTCTGTTTAAAGTAGAGCATCTCCATCATGGTCAGTAATTCATACTTATAGCTGAAAGAAAGTACCTGACTGTTCACATAAAATTTTGGTAGCCCAATTCATAGATAAGTAACCATTATTGGATATCTTAAATGGTACATCTATTATGTAGGAAAAATATTAGTTTCTCAGCTCACACTAAAAGATATTCATGAAACTGCTTCATAGAGTGGCACCGCTTAATGATAGCAGCAACCATCCCCATATACCCGTTTCATGTAAATACTCCTTCATCCCCAAAAGTCACATTTCCTGGTTTGTAATATCAAACTTCTTACTTTTCAAATTAATATTAACATGGATGTTATAATTCTTCTGTTTAAAAATGTTTCTATTACGCTAGTAAATGGCAACAGTTTAATGTAGTAAACATTTTTAAGCCTACTACAAAAAGTATTATTACCAAAATTTGAAGTGAAACAATAATCCATTTGACCTTAGAAGTACAAAGTCAACCACATTTTGCTATGGATATATTGTTTCATATATGCTAAATTGGGATGTGGATTATGACTCCAAGGAATGCTGAGAAACTTATGTTGTTATTTTCACATGAGTTTGGAAGCATTTTAAGGTTTTCTTTCACATGAGTAATGCATAGGCTTTTTGGAGGATAGACTAGCTTTACGATGTTAGGGTTGCCTTATCATCCAAGTTCTAGCTGCATGGATTGCTATTTTCTGAACAGAAAAGGAAGCCTGATGAATACATTTGAGACAAAAGTTGGTCAATCTTCCTATGTGAGCAATTGTTGCTATGTGGATAGAGGAGCTGGTATGAAAAATAAAGTTCAACATCAGCAATCAACACGAGGATTGACCCCACTGGCCCATCTTTAACCTTGATGTCACTAGCTATGTTCAGATTGGATATCCTTGAATGTAATTCAAACCTTGGAGGAGTAATGAACAGCATGTCATTTGGCTACCAGACTCGAATATTATTTCATAATACTTCCAATACATTTAAGAGTAGCTTTAGCAACCTATCTCACTTTCGGTCAAGAAAGAGATCAATTAGGATTGAGCTCCATCCAGGAAGAAAGCTCAACAATATCCCAAGTGCCGTTCTCTCCAAGAGAACATTTCTCCTCATGCATGTAAGACATTAATCCAGGTAGGACCGGTGAAGTTGATGGAAGAGGAAGCACACGAAAACAAATCAATAAAAGGGGTTATTTGGTTAAATGACCTTCTCTCAGGTTGTTTTTTTCATCCATGACCTTCCGACAGGTTTGAGAATGCCACTGCTTAACTAAAGAACACCAATACCATACACATGAATGCTTAACTAAAGAACACCAATACCATACACATGAATGCTTAAAAACCTGTCAGAAGGTCATGGTTTTAAAAAGCACTTGTTAGTAGGTCATTTAGCTAAATAAAACCCATTAAAAGATGGATTGTCGAAGAGAAAAGAAGCAGATGCCCAATCCCTATCTGAAGTTTGTATCTAGCTGTTAAAGTGTCCTAACCGGAGAGAGAAGGACAAGGAAACATACAATAACACAAGAATAGAAGATGTTAGATGTTGAGGAGCCTAGTTATCTGTTGGGAACTGAAGAAAAACTCAAGGATGGTTAATGCTGCTGGTTCAGAGTTAATACTGCTAGAAGACTTTAAGGTTAATACTGCTGAGTATTACTACTGCTAGTAATATTAATACTGTTAGTCAAAGTTAGTGCTGCTTGAACAAAGTTAGTACTGCTAGTAGTTAGTGCTGCTTAGTAGTTAATGCTGCTAGAAGAAGTTAATGCTGCTAATCATGGTTAGTGCTGCTTAAGAGATTCGGATGGAAAGAATGACAGCTGGATAATCTGAAGATTATGGAAGCTTTGAGATATACATGGAAGATATACTGAAGATTTGTTTAATTATTGTAATTATCTTTTGACTAGTATATGTATAGAATGTATAGAATAGATAAAAAAAAAAAAAAAAAAAAAACTTTTGTTATTCATTCTTTGAGAGAGAAAATCAACTTCAAGACATAGATCCTAATTCTAGAGAAGTAGAATTCGTATTGGTGAGTCTGTTCATCAATATTGAGGTTGAGTGTGTAATCTTGTAACTTCAAAGCATTCAATACAAGTTTACAGTTTGTTGATTATATTCTGTTTTGATTTTCTGTTTGATTAAATATCAAAGTGTTATTCCGCAAACTTCTTTGATATTGTTTCTGAGAATTAATTCTTGTTGAGAATTCGATCCTGACAAGTGGTATCAGAGCCTAACTCTCTCAGAAACAGTTATTCATCATGGAAAATCTTACAGAATCAAGCAGTACTTTGGTTTCTAAGGTTCCAATGCTCAAACCAAGTGAGTTTGACATGTGGAAGATCAGAATCAGACAATATATTCTTCTCACTGACTACACAATGTGGGATATCATTGAGAATGGTCCTTCTGAAGCTGGAAGGATAGGACCAGATGGGAAAAGACCTCCACCAAAGACAGATGGTGAGAGGAAGATCAGACAGACAGAGATGAAGGCCTTGAGCACTCTGCTCTTGGCCATTCCCAATGAATATCAGCATCAATTTTGCAACTGCACTGATGCTCAGATTCTCTGGAATGCTCTAGAGAAAAGATTTGCTGGAACTAAGAGCATCAAAAGAAATCAAAGAGATGTTCTAAAGCAGCAGTATGAGAACTTCACTTCCACAAAGAATGAGTCTATGACTCAAACTTTTGATAGGTTCAATAAACTCATAGGTGAACTGGCTACTGTAGGGGTGAAGATGGAACAAGATGATATCAACAGAAAGTTCCTCAGATCTCTTGGGGATGAATGGACTATGTACACTGTCTCATATAAACAGAGTGACAATCTGGAAGAGAAAGAACTTGATGATCTATACAATGATCTAAGAGTTTTTGAAACTGAGGTAGAAACCAAGAAGAAGCCCTCTGGTTATATTCACAATGTTGCACTTCTTTCAGCATCCACTGATACTACTGCCAACCCTGAAGCAGTTAGTACTGCCAGTGGAGTAAGTTCAGAAAAAGGCACTGAAACTATCTTTGAAGCCTTTTTGTCCAGTCATAGCAGCAATTCTCTGATTAATGATGATCTTGATCAAATTCACCCTGATGATCTGGAGGAGATGGATATTAAATGGCAGATGGCCATGTTATCCATGAGGGTGAAAAAGTTCATTAAAAGAACTGGAAGAAATAACTTCTCTCAAAGAAGAGAAGATGGAGCTGGTTTTGACAAAACCAAGGTGGAATGTTTTAAGTGTCACAAGAAAGGACACTTTGCTAGAGAATGCAGGAGTGCTGTTCCAAACAACAACCATCAACAAGCTCAGAATGGAGGATACAATCTGAACAAGAATCCTGCTCAAGCCCTTGTTTCTCAACAAGGAATGGGATTTGACTGGAGTGATCAAGCTGAGGAAGCCATTCAGAACCAAGCTCTTATGGCAGAAGTGTCTGATCTCCCCACTGAGGTAAGTTCTAATATTTGCACTAAATCTTGCATTGACACTGTTACAAGATACAGGGATCACAATCAAAGTATGTGTGATGACCTCAAAAGATTAGAAAAGGACAGAAGAGATTATGTGTTGATAGTAGAGAGATTTGAAGAGCAAATCAAAGGCTTTCAAGCTAATGAACTTCAACACTCTTATGACACAAACTATTGGAAGTGGGAAAAGAATGAGTTAGAAACCAAACTGTCTAAGTCCTTAGAAGAGAATGATAGACTGAAAGAGGAACTGTCAAAAGTTAAGCTTGACATAGACAAGTTTTCTTATGCTTCAAAAGCAATGGACTCTCTTCTAAAGGCTAGATACATGATAAGATGAAGCCTGGTATTGGATACAACAATACACCCCCTCCTTACAATAACAACTATATTTCTCCTACATCAGACTTGTTAGAAACTAAGGAGAAAAATGACTTGTCTGAAGAAGCTTTTAAGATAGATCCTTTGGATGAGGTAGTAGTTAAGGATTTGACTGAGAAAGGAGCCAGTGAGAACAGGGATAATAATGTGAGTAAAAAGATACCATTAGAAAACAATATTATCACCAATGAGGGATGTGGGAAAATCTGGGTCAAGTCCAAGGAGATAGAGAAGACTAAAGGAAATGATAACAAGGTCCATTACAAACAAACCACAGTTGTGAATCCTGGATCTTGTAAACAGTGTGATTGCAATAAAGCCAAGAGCCTAAATTCTGGTTTAAAAAGAGGAAATCAAAGAAACTGGAATAATCAATGGACTCAGAAACAAGGAGTTGATCTGAATAAAATCAATAGACCAAAACCTTGTTTTATATGTGGCAAGTTGAATCATTTGGCTAAGTATTGTTACTTTAACCCTATTAACCAACAGATGAACTTTCAAAGATTTGTGCAAAAATCTGTGGGTTATAGGAAGGCTGGAAAGAAACATGTGATAAAGAAATCTATTGAAAGTAAAGGCACTTTAAAGAAAAAGATTTTAAAAGAAAGTGTCAAAATGTGGGTACCTAGAAGTACTAACAGTGTTAGTACTGCTAACAATATTAGTACTGCTAACACAGTTACTACTGCTAACAGTGTTAGTAATGCTGAAAATATTAATGCTGCTAATACTGTTAATACCTCTTCAAAGGTTAATACTGTCAACACAGTTACTGCTGCTAACACAGTTACTACTGCTAACAAGGTTAGTACTGCTAAGCATGCAAGTGCTGCCAAGGCAGTTAGTACTTCTAAAACCAGTACTGATTCTAGCAAAAATATTTCCAAGCCTATTATTGTAACAAAGTACTCCAAGAATGAGGAGTTAAAGTTTAAAAATCTTTTCAAGAAAGAATGCAAGTATTTTGATGAGAAAGGGGTACCCAAGACCACTTTGGCTTGGGTTCCTAATTCATACTAATTGATTTATCTAATGTGCAGGGCAACCAACAGCTCAAGGGAAAGAGCATTTGGCATGTTGATAGTGGTTGCTCTAGGCACATGACAGGCAACATGTCATGCCTTCAGGACTTCAAGCATATCAATGGAGGACATGTTGCATTTGGAGATAATCTTACTGGTGGTAAGATAAGTGGAAAAGGTAATGTCACCAAAGGGTTCAAGGTAGTTGATGAAAGCATGATACTACTTAGAACTCCAAGAAAGGACAATGTTTACTGTCTTGATATGGACAATGTTAATAGTGATTCATCTCTGAATTGTCTTGTTTCAAAAGCTTCTGTAGATGAATCTTCTCTTTCCAGTCAAGCACTCAAAAACAAAGCACATTGAGATCAGGATATGCATAGCAGTACTCAGTGTTTAGCAAGTTTAAAAGGAGTATTTCAGTTAATACTGCTAGTAGTTAATACTGCTAGTAGTTAATACTGCTAGTTAGTTAATACTGCTAGTAGTTAATACTGCTTTTAGTTAATACTGCTTTTAGTTAATACTGCTCGTAGTTAATACTGCTAGTTAGTTAATACTGCTAGTAGTTAATACTGCTTTCAGTTAATACTGCTAGTTAGTTAATACTGCTCGTAGTTAATACTGCTAGTTAGTTAATACTGCTAGTAGTTAATACTGCTTTCAGTTAATACTGCTAGTTAGTTAATACTGCTAGTAGTTAATACTGCTAGTTAGTTAATACTGCTAGTAGTTAATACTGCTCTAGGTTAATACTGCTTATGTTCCGATTACTATAAATACTCTTATGCATTGTATCTCCAAAAAGACTACTGGATGGAGTGAGTTCAGCAGCACTATTGCTTATGCTTTGGTGTGCTTGGCCACTGCCAGAAAGTATAATTTTTCTAAAATGATTTTCAGTGATCTTGTCTCAAACATGGGAAACAAAAAGAGCTTCTTTATGTATCCCAGGTTTGTTCAAGAAGTTATTACTCATGAATTGACGGATATACCTCAACCTGTTGGGGTATATGTACCTAAACCCCCCAAAGGCAAGGTTTTCTCCAATATGAGAAGATCTGCTGGGGACTCTAAAGGAGTTGACACCCCATTGTTCTCTACAATGATGGTGGTGTCCCAAACCAATGAAGGTATGGCAGCAGGGTCAAGGCCCCCATTAGACCAACCCACTGCTAGCCAAGCCCAACCTTCCCTCTCAAAATCAATTCCCCAGTCCCTTCTTGAAAAACCAACCTCTCCTATCACCCAAACTTACAAGAGGAAACAGGTAAAGAAGGCTCCTTCCCTTCTTGTACCATTACCCACTCAGCCTTTAAGCCCTCTAAGGGAGAATTCTCCCCTAGAGAATATCCAAAGGGAAACCACAAGGGTGTCTCCCAACCCAAAGGAGGTGCTCTCTGAGGAGGAGGTAGAGCATATGGGTGATGAGGCTGCCACTACTCCTGCTAGCACAGAGGAGGAAAGTGGTAACATCAATAAGACCTCCCCCATGGCAACTTTGAATGAGCAATCATTTGAAGGTCCCTGGTGCCAAGAAACCACAGGGGTGGACAGTGCTTCTGCTAGGCAGAAGACTTCCACTAATAAAAGATCCCATGATCCTTCAATAGGGGGTAACACTCCTGGAGAAGGTGAGGACAGATATAACTATGATGAATTGATGGAGACAATGGGTAACATCAACCTAGATGTTCTGAAACAAGGAAAAGAAATAGAGGAGATGAAGCTGGTGATCCTGTCACAACAAGTCCAGATTGCAAAACTAAAGAAGATGGTGACAAGGCTGATTCAAAAGAAGAAAAGGAAACAATTTGTGCTAAAGAGAAGGGAACCAGTGTCTGATGCTCCCAAAAAGGGGGAGTCAGAGGCTGAAGTAAACCTGAATGAGGAAAAAGAAACAGTTGAGGGGGAGCATGATGGGGAGAAGAACAGTATTGAGGGGGAGTTAGAAGCAGAAACTGTTAGTACTGCTGAAACTTCACAAGCAGAAGTAACAAAGTTATCTCCAACAGAAATTGAAGTAGCTGAAATGCTCATCAAAGCAAAGAATGACACTCTCAAAACAAAGGGAGTGGTCATAAATGAAGGGGGAGAAAAAGGAGAAGTGAGCAAGAAAGATAACAGTAAGAAGCCAATGAACAAAGACAAAGGAAAAGCAAAGATGGTGGAATCTGATCAACCAGTCAAGAAGCAAAGGTTGGTTGAATCAGATGAAGCTCTAGCCCGGAAGATGCAGGAGGATATTGAAAAAGAAGAAAGAGTTCAGGTTGAAAAAGACAGGGAGATGGCAAAGGCTCTAGCTGCTGAATTAAATGAAGCTTATCAGAAAGGGCTTGAAACAGAGAAAGCTAAGCAAAGGGCAATAAGCTTGAGAAAGGCCATGATAGTCAAATCAAGTGCAAAGAAAAGAAGACCTTCACAAACTTACCTTGCCACTCAGGAAAGAAACAAAATGATAACTTTCTTGAGGAGTGCAATTGGGGTAAAGAAAGAAATGTTTGTGAAGATGACTTTTGATCAAATCAGGGATCTTTATGAGAAAGAAATGGGGAAGCTGAAAAATAATGAAAAGGATAGAGTGGAGTTTGAAAAGAAGGCAAAGAAGAGACATGATGTGAATATGCATCAACCATTCCCTGAAAGTGAAGAGGGAACTCCTATCAAAGAAAAGGCAGAGAACAAGGAAGAAAAGAAGAAGGAAGCTACTTTAGTGCAGGTTCAAAAGACTCTGAAAAGAACCAAAATGATGGCTAAAAGAAAGAAAAGTGTAAAGAAGCCTAGAGTAGAAGAAGAGCAAAAGGTTACTGAAGAAGAAGAGGCACCTCAGAATGAAGCTAAAACTCAGGAAGAAATACCACAGAGTTCAGATGTAAACATGTACATGGTAGTAATGGATAAAATTCCAAAGCCTATTTCAGTTGAACCTGTTGGATTTAAACCTCCTGAAGTTATCCATTGGGATATTATGGAGGTGGATGGCAAAGAATACATCAGATTGAAAAGAAATGATGAGAAGTATGAAGTATACAACACCTGGAACAAAATTGTCAGAGAGTGTTCAAGATCTGATTTGGAAGAAATGTTTGAAGTGGGGATGAAAATTTATGCAGATCAGTTGAAAGCTCCAGGGTTACCTATAGTGAAGCTGGTCATGGAATACTTGTGTATGTTATTCAATCCAGAAGTAGTGAAGCACTTAATCAGAGATGTGTTCAAAACTGTTAGAGGATGGACTCTCTATGAAAGGAGTGGAGTCTATGAACTAGCATTGGATACTTTCCACATGGAGTACTACTTGGTGGATAGGGTCTACAAGCATACAAATCTTAAGCTTCATGCCATGTTGAATAAGAAGTTGGGTTGTGCACCAAATTCAGAAATGGCCAAGTATCTAATTCAGAGGACTATCAATCAGAGTATGGGACTGGATCCTAATATTGGAGTAGATCAATGAAGATTTTGGGAGCATCTGAAGAACTTGACTTCTTTTCCTAAAAGTCAAGTTAGGGGGAGATTGTTGGGAACTGAAGAAAAACTCAAGGATGGTTAATGCTGCTGGTTCAGAGTTAATACTGCTAGAAGACTTTAAGGTTAATACTGCTGAGTATTACTACTGCTAGTAATATTAATACTGCTAGTCAAAGTTAGTGCTGCTTGAACAAAGTTAGTACTGCTTAGCTAGTTAGTACTGCTAGTAGTTAGTGCTGCTTAGTAGTTAATGCTGCTAGAAGAAGTTAATGCTGCTAATCATGGTTAGTGCTGCTTAAGAGATTCGGATGGAAAGAATGACAGCTGGATAATCTGAAGATTATGGAAGCTTTGAGATATACATGGAAGATATACTGAAGATTTGTTTAATTATTGTAATTATCTTTTGACTAGTATATGTATAGAATGTATAGAATAGATAAAAAAAAAAACTTTTGTTATTCATTCTTTAAGAGAGAAAATCAACTTCAAGACATAGATCCTAATTCTAGAGAAGTAGAATTCGTATTGGTGAGCCTGTTCATCAATATTGAGGTTGAGTGTGTAATCTTGTAACTTCAAAGCATTCAATACAAGTTTACAGTTTGTTGATTATATTCTGTTTTGATTTTCTGTTTGATTAAATATCAAAGTGTTATTCCGCAAACTTCTTTGATATTGTTTCTGAGAATTAATTCTTGTTGAGAATTCGATCCTGACAAGAAAGAGAAAATAAGCAGATGCACAATTTTTTATGCAAAGTCTCCTGCTAGTTGTTTAACTGTCCAGTCTGAATCCTTGATTTTAGTATTTTTATTGGTATTATTATAATAGTTCAATAACATTAAATGTATATTTAGTAGATAGATCTATTTTGTTAGATGTATATTCAAGTGGGACAGTTGATTTTGATTGATCATGAGGAGGCTTTCTTCCATTCTGTCCGTATGTGTAATTGCAAGGACTGAACGCATTGAGCTCGACATTCATCTTGTCAGGAATCAAACTGTGAAAACTTCAAGATTATCTAAACGTGCAACACTAAAATGAGAAGGAAGATTTTAGTAACAGGACCAAACAGTATGAATCGAATCAAGCCCCTCTTCACTGCCAAGAAGTGGTACAGGTAGTATGCACTATGCTAACTGAACCCTTGCTTAAGCATTCACCGTACATTCTCCAAGAACGACATCCAAAGCAACATTCACTCGTGGAATCTCCACAAGTGCTCATAATGATGAGTACAAGAAAAGAGTAAAACTGAAAATATACCTTAGGAGCAAAGCAGAATATCTATAAACTACAGGGGCCACAAATTAGAACTATACAATGATAGGTTCCAAACTAAAAGGATTTCCCAAACCCTAGTCCTTTCCTTTGTTTTGCCCTTCTTAACAACTTGAGAAATCTTGAGATGATTGGTGATGCAAGAAAGCTCCAAATAATGATGTTCTTACTTACCAGGCTGGGATATAATCTATGGTGAGGTTGCTTTCTATGTAGACAGGAGAGCCTAATCTCTGTACTAGCTCTATCTGTCAGGGAAGAAGAGAGGCGATTCCAAAACGAAGCATTAACTGAAGGATGAGCTGTTTTTTTTTTCTTTATGAAAACGCCATAAAGCATGAACTGAGATCTGTGATATGAAAACCAAAATAAGAACGAGGAAGAAAAAGATATCGTGATGTAAGTTTACAACTGGAGTACCTTACGGTTCAATGAAACCAACATAAAAGTAACTCCAAAAGAAGAATGGCCCTGTAAGTAGACAAACAAAACTAAATACTAATTGCACCATCAACAGGCAGTCAACCAATAAAAACTGAGATATGATTTGCCCTAGCAGCCTCAAATTTGGTGACCTAGAACACTAACAATGGCTACAAGTGGCTGAAAGCAAAACAAAGAAAGAAAAAGAAAAAAAAAACACCTAGCACTAGGGGTGTAAATGAGACGAGACAACTCGCGAGCTACTCGAGATCGACTCGGTCAAAACTCGGTCAACACTCGACTCGAATAGGCTCGACTCGATATAGTAACGAGTCGAGTCGAGCGA
This sequence comes from Arctium minus, assembly GCA_954870635.1. Lineage (NCBI taxonomy): Eukaryota > Viridiplantae > Streptophyta > Magnoliopsida > Asterales > Asteraceae > Arctium > Arctium minus. Next base: position 42,318,191 of record OX941089.1, on the reverse strand, counting down.
CCTGATACTCGACTCGATAAGCTCGTGAGATACTCGATAAGCAAAATAATAATAATAATTAGTAATATTATTTTAATTTAATTGATAATAATAATAATAAACTCAAGTTTCTTGATTTTTATTTTGGAAAATGATGGTGTAAAAGACATGGGTAAACTCTTGATGGTGTGTCTAATCCATCCCACATTGGCGGGATATAGAACCCAATGTTTTGAATTCCACTATATATAGACATTTCTCCTCCCTTGTTTTACATCTTTTGTCTTTGTTAAATGGCTTAAGCCTAAGGGCTTGAGCCTATGTAGGGGTGTAAATGAGACGAGACAACTCGCGAGCTACTCGAGATCGACTCACTTGAGATCGACTCGAATAAGCTCGACTCGAACTCGAGCTCAACTCGATATACTAACGAGTCGAGTATAATGATACTCGAGCTCGACTCGCATCATTTACACCCCTACCTAGCACCAAGATGATGCCATTACTAAGACGAATATACGAACTTCCAAGACCTTCATATGCCACCAGAAACAGTGGTACAACAACATCCAACCTCAGTGAACACTGGCAAAGTCACAAAGACAGTACCAGCAACCTTACTTGGTGATTAAGCCCCACTAAAATCCTTGTCAATATATCCTTTGCTGAATATACCTCACCAATCCGATCAAATACCTACACGTTGACCTGGACTTGTCATATGTCAATGGAGATAGAACCGTCATCATAGCGGCAGAAGCAACGATGATACTGGACTGGAGGACTGCAAAGACCTTTGTGGTAGTTGCAAGGCACTGCACTTGTCATACATAAGTCCGAGCCCATCAATCAGATGCATTTGTGGCAGCTGGTGGAGGGGGCTGCTGTTGTTTTCTAGGTGGGGCTAGGGTTTGTACATCTTGGATATGAAAAAAAATAACTGTTAAGAAGCAGAAACATATTATTCCTCATAATGAGGATAGAGTACAGGGAGCCAATGGTCTGAAAATTGCAGATAATAATGACAGAGTTCATACGTATCCTATATCTTTACAGGCTCTATTGTGGACCTTCACACTTGAGTTTGACCCTTGATATTTAGACTAGTAAATTCAAACAGTGCAACGATGACTCAAAATAGTATTCAAAAGAAATAAAAGCCAAAGTATCTAGATTCTAGAAGCAAGCGTAAAAATGACACAAGCTCCTAAACCTCCATGAGATTGGCATAGTTAAAATAACAGATTAGAGAAGGAAGTCAAGACAAAGCATCTTTCAGAGAGTACGGCTGTTTAGAATCTAAAAACTGATACATACGTGTAAGGATAAACAATATGCCTAAAGCCTAGATGATCTGAACTTCGGGAGTTACCTAGACCTCCAAGAGGTTGGCCTATTGGAGAAGGAAGACAAGACGAAGCATCTTTCAGAGAGCATGACCATTTAGACAACTAGCACCCAAAAAGGTGATACATATATGCAAGAATAGCGGATATGCCTAAAGCCTAGACAATATCAACATCCCATTAATTATGATTTTCGATTTTGATGATGAAAAGAAATAAGTGAGTCATTAACACAAATAAACAACAATGACCACCCTTGATGTATACGGAAATAAAGAAAACTAGCCAATGGTAATTACAAGATTCATCCGCCAAAAAGATTGGAGGTCAAGAACCATCTGCACGGGTAAAGATATGTTTACAAAAATTAGCCAGGTCCGACTGTGAGGCCAGCTTATGCAATTAGTAGTTCTTGTAATACAGAGATTGAGATGATGGACTAGTCCTTCCTCAGGCGAAGTCATAGGTTCAACTCTCGTCCCCAAACCCTTTCCTAGACCATATAAGAAAATCTCCTTGTCTCATTAAGTCATAGTGAACACCATTGTTGCTTTACGTGCATGTTAATAAATGTGGTTGCTTGTTAGCTAATTGTGTAAAATTCCCTAACTCGTACTTAGTAAATTAATTTCTTCCAATTGCATCTCATATTTGGGTGTGGTATCTCTTTTAAATGCCAGTTCAAAATTTCCACTTGAAATGTAGGAAATCGATCTAGGAGTGTAGTTATCATGCGGTATATCTGATTCTTAAGAGATTAGTTACCTAAAGTATAGATATTCTATATTAGGTCAGATTTATATTATTTAGATCCTGATTTATAGGAGCCTATCAAGGCCATAGCCCATATGGATTAGATATAGCAACTCATCTGTACATCACTTGGAGGCAGCAAACCACAATCTAAGATACTTGAGAAGGATCTTGGGAAAGGACTTATGTTTGGGGAAGCAGTCAATGAGACATTGGAAGTTTATACCGATGTTGATTGGGTTGGATCTTGTAACCGGAAATCCACATATGTTGCTAATTTATTTGAAGAAATCTAGTGACATGGCTGATATGGGGGCAACACAAAACTCTTGCGCTTGAAAGGTCGTTAATGTTTGAAAGGTAGTAGCTGATTAACCACCACCTAAGGGTTTATTTAGGATAAGGTTGACATGCCACACAAAAGGCCCTCACCTCTTGTGATAAGTGGAAACGAAATTAAGCACGCTCAGATTAATATCCTAGAAACTTAGGAAACTAAATAAAACCAACTTACCAAGGAAACTTGAATAATAAACTAACCTTCTAGGACGAGAAGATAGAATCTAAAGATCCTAAAAAACTTAGGAAACTAAATAACCTAACTTTTTAAGGAAACTTTACTAAAATCTAATATTCTACAAAAGATAATAAAATAAAATCGCCATCTCTTGCTCATTCCATTTAAAATTTCTTTAGCTCAGATTTGATCATAATCATGTGTGACAACTAATAACAGGTCAGCAATTGCAATTACCAAAAAATCCTGTCTATCACGGTTGAACTAAGCATGTGGAGATTGACTAACACTTCATCACTGAGAAAATTGAAAGCAAGACAATCTCACTCAACTATGTTCCATCTTAGGCAACAAGCGGTAAACATCTATACTAAAGCTTTTTCATGGCCCAATCTCACTACACTAAGTACTATACTTTGCTTCAAGAACATATATCGCTTACCTTGAGAGTTGGGGGGTGTAGAGAATCAATCTAGGGGCGTCATTACTTGTATCATTTTGTAGAGTTAGAATAGTTACTTAAAATACTTGCATTCTATATTAGGAAAGATTTGTATTATCTTGATCCTCTTCTACAGGAGCCTATCAAGGCCATATGTATAATATATATTATGTGGATATTTACACACTTAGTCATACGTAAATGACGAGAAGCATTTTTTACATATTTCATATAGCTTCAAAAAGGAGGGTGTGTTGGGACCTCAAGTAGGTTATATCTACTTTGGTAATGAGGATAGGGGGGGGGGGGGGGGGGGGGGGGGTTAAGTCATTTGAGTTCATCAAGTTTCCAAAATAGATAAGGAACTGCAACAATATGAAAGATCCAAAAACATAAATTTTTGCAGCGCTAAGGGAGTATGAAATATTAAATAAACTAAAGAAAAAAAATATTACCTGCTCAGGTGGGCGTGCTCCTATCCTAGCATCACTTGAGTCAGTTGCATTTACAGAAACTTGATCAGCAGGAGTTGAACTTCCTTCCACGTACTTCTGCTCAGAGCAGCTCCTTGATAACTCCATTGGCAGCCTGCTTTCATCTAAACCCCTTTCAAATCCAATGTCGGAGCCCCCAACACCAGATAGTTCTGCATCAGAAACTGTCCTCAAACTCCTACAGATCCTCTGCATCGTACTGGATAGGTTGTTTAACAAGAGTTGCTGCTCTGTAGACCCTTTCATGTTGACAGGAAGAAAGAACTCCAATATATAGTCATCATCAACAGTATAGGTACTCCTCAGCCTGATTGCCACAGCAGCATTCAAGCCATATTTACGAGCATGCTGGACAAGTGGGTACTCACTTATATCATACTCCTTTACGTCAGGGAAAAAGAAAGGATGATTCGACTGAAGTGCTTTTCCAACAATACCCTGTCCTTCCTCAAGATGATGCTCACTACAAGCTTGTACAAAACCTTGCATCTCTTGTTCATTGACATAACAAGCATCAGTCTCAATACATAGTATACACTTCTCTGCCGAATTGACATTACACCCTCCAACCCGTACTTTAATGGTTTCATCCCCAACTCCTTCATTGTAACTACATGGTATCCATGTTAGAGCAACAGGCAATCTATGTGCATGGCATACAGCTCGAAGAACATCTGTTATTTCAGCTAAAGCAGCCATTTGATTTTTTGAGAGGCACTGCAAATGATGATCCAAAGCAAAAAAAAAATCAAAAATTCAGTTTCCAGATTCTTCATAAGCAAAAGTCATCTCTGCAAAACATATCAAGCTTGGACCCTTCAACAAAGGTAACACATGAGAACTTACCATGGGCTCGTTCACTCATGAGAAGGGGCAGAAGATAAGAAAAAAAGAGAGGATACATACTGGTCCACACAAGCTTATTAGCATAAACTCAGGGTTAGTACTTTTTCCATACCACATACCCATGAAAATTCGAGAAGATTAAGGATCCCACACCTAGTGTATTTAACCACAGAATCAATAGAATCCACTATTTCGTTTATCATTTCAACATTTTTATCTATAACATGCTTGGAATCAGAAAGCGGCTTTCTTATCTGGCCTATGCTCACTGAAACACACATTTGCCCATGATTAATTTGATGACAGAACCTTACAAGCATCTAGCCTTTCAGTTGCCATCTCACTCGTTCGCTTTCATTCTCAACATTAATCTCTCTAGATTCAAATGCCCAATGAAGTTTAAGGTGTACTTAAATAGAAATAACAGGCTTCAACCAGTAATAGAAGGAATAAATAAAGAAAGTTTGATAGCAACAGGAGCAATTGAACTCAACATCACACTGAAGTTTCCATTTCCTCAATCATTCTCTTGGAATATATAAGAATGTCAGTTTGAGTCCAGCTGCTCATAACATAACTACAGTGTTTTGCTTTGATCCTGGATAGCATTATATATTGTTTTACATAGTCATAGCATTACAGGAAAACACAGACCTGAGCCCATTAATCACCCTATCAGAGGGAGAACACATTTCATATAAGTTATCCAGATTTAAATTGTGTCATACTAGCATTTCACCCCCTCACTCGCACTCAAAGCGGGGTTTAGATGGGTTTCCTAAGAAGTGCTACATGAGTAAGTTGAAACAATTTGATGTCTTATAAACAAAGGAAGTCTATTTTAACATTGTAATAAAAAGTATCCACAATACAAACTCCAGCCCTAAATCGCATACCTGCTTATAAAGTCGAGGAGGCATAACGCTCTTTAAATTTACAGTCTGCAAGTATAAATAAGCACAGAGGTTAACACAAAGAAATGATGATTGCAAGATAATTTTACAATACAATAGATTCATGAAATTTGCAGAAAACGTAGAATCACGAGACGGTATTATACGAGTTTGTCACCAAATTAATAGTTAAACTGAAAAATAAAAGCACAAAGTTGATTGATGTCAAACTTGCCCATACCTTGATGCCCAGTGCTTGTATCCATACTTATTACAATTTTACTTAATTTATTTGTGCGGCGACCAAGCCAAGAGAAGCACCTCCATGAAGAAAAGCAAAGGAATAGTGAAAGAGAAAAACAAGGCATCCACAAGTATGCAACAAACAGCACCACATGCATACACAGATACGGATAGATTTAAATATTTGAATACACATACACACACAAATGTGAAAGAAAAACTAGTAGTTTAGATTCACATATTTCAGCAACCTCAACTTTTCAGATATGGATCATATAAAAATAACCTCAAGAAATCCATGATTATAAACTTAAACTCGCTTGATTAATTTAAGTAAAGGATGCTTTACAAAAAGCATTTTGCGTAACCAAGATTAGACATCATTATGTTGTAATAAAAAAGATCAACAAGATCATTGTTTTGCTAATGAATTACAGTTTCAACAGTAAACAACAAAAAAGAAACCAGTAATAGGAAACAATACTTTCCTATTAGTAATAACAAGATTTAAGAGAATTACCTCAAGGGCACGACAAACATGATCCATCTCCTCACTGAAATCAGATTTCTCTTTCATTGTGACAAGTTCCAGTACTGCACAACAAGATCTCCCATAGGAGTCATCTTCAAACACAGGTAAGGCGATAGATCCTCGGACTTCATGGTTACGTGCATGATCAATGCGCAAGTACTCTCCTTTATTGTAGTGGGCTACATTTGAAGTCCATTCTGGAACTTTCGAGGTAAAAACCCGGCCAGGAAGTCCTGGAAAATTACCAGGTTTCACTTCGGCAGAGAAGGTGAATCCTCTAGACACTTCACGATATCCAGCCAACATTTGGTCAAGCAAGTAGGGCTGCTCACAAGTGCTTAGTATATACTTATCACCTTCCTTAATGGGAACCCAAACTTGGGCCAAAATGCCTGCTCCAGACGAGTCTTTGAACAAAGACAATGCTTTCAACATTTTTTCAGCAAGCGATCGTACTGGTGGCTTATGGATAATACCATTTCCAATGTCCTGAATGTTTTTCTGTTGACAAGAATTGCCACCTCTCCCCACACCTATGTCATTTTCATCAACAGAATTCAATGGCAAGTTGTACTGGGTGTCTATGGTAGGAAGCACTGCTCTTTCTCCATTAATTAAATTTTGAGTGACTTCGCCATCAGTGGGGAGAAACCCGCCTTTAACTTGTTCTGTTAAGTTCACATAATCAAAGGGCGTGTAACCGGCTGATAGTGCAAAAGATGCCACCATCTGATCAGCTGCTGAAGGACTTGTACACCACCCAGCATAAGTATCAAAATTCATGAGCTCCGAAAAACTGTTAAACGGATCGTCTGGCCTTGTAAAACCATCAAAGGACGTCGAGTTATCCATCTGAGCTCTGGGAGAAGCCCAAAAACCCATCGCCTTATCTTTTGATGGGGAAGGGTATTCCATTTCAAAAGTTGTTCACCACCAAACTAGACTTCCTTCATCTGTTATTTAGGTTTTGTGTCAACAACAATGCCACCCCAACACAAAAAAGAACATCAAAACAATTTTCTCTCAATCTCACTGCTCGAACCAAGTCCTAAATCTGTGTCAGAAACTCAAATTTAACCAAGCCACAGACAACAAATCAATTAATAATTAAGAAACCCCTGTACATATTCCCTCTTTTTTGTGGATAATTAAACAGGGTAAGTAATTTCCAAAGATTAAGGTTGAATGAAACTAATAATAAGTCGAAAACTAACCTGGGATCAAACAAATTGGCATCTCCCGGTTGCAAGTTGCCAAAAGCGAGAGAAATTCAGTTATATAAACACAAATCCAATCTCGGATTCATTAGTTTATCGGCTGAAAAGTCCAAGAAATGACCAAACATACAACCAATCAATGAAATAGCACTTAGATGGAACAGAAAGAAATTGATTTATTTGTTGGGTAGCAAATACCAAATTGTGGAACCCTAAACCGTGAATGGGTCTGTAGCTGCTATAATAGCTTCCAAAGTTACCGACCTAAGTATGAAGTATATGTGGGAAGTTGACAAAGAAGCGAGTTGAAGACCTCGAAACTATGCGAACCCCAGAGTCGAAGGATAGCCTTGAAATCGTTACGGGAATTGAGAAATGCGGTGGTGTGCGTTCCCAAATTAGAAAGTTGGACGTAAGCAAAGGTTTTACCACCTTCTATAAATGGTATTACGGCAGGTTCGATCTAACCTCTGACGTACTTTCACATTTCCACTCCGCCAGCCAACCTATCAGGTATGAATCTTTAAAATAAGTTTTCATTTTTAGACGTGAGGCGAGGTTTCTTACGCATTGTTTGACAAACAAAAAAAAAAAAAAAAAAAAAAAAAAAAAAATTGGGTACATGTTTTGATGATTATAAACTAAATTATAAGTTAGTTTATTGGTAGTAGCGTTTTAAAAAGCTAGTTTGCCAAACATAGCCTTAGGGGACGTTTGGTTCACAGCATGGAATTGGAATCCATCGAAAAAATTTGACTTTGAAGGAATTGGAATGAAATTTGACCAAGCGTTTGGTGGGTAGGAATTCAATTCCTTCACTTAAGACAAGGAATGATGAATTTCTAAAAATGTAGAATTCAATGAAATTGAAAGGATTTCATCGCTTTCATTCTGTGAACTAAACATGGGCATGAAATTTGGTCAATAAAATTGGTCATTCCAATTCCTTTAAATTCCTTCCAATTTCGTAAACTAAACATCCCCTTAGGGGGTGTTTGGTTCGCAGAATGATTTCTGAAGGAATGGAATCTGTTTAAGGAAATTGAAATCTGAAAATAATTGGAATGGAATGTTATCAGGTTTGACCAAGTGTTTGGTTTGCAAGAATTAAATGTAATCAGTCAAATGAATTGGAATCTGTCTGTTTGGTTTGCAAAGGAATTGGAATGGAATTCTGAAAAATGACAAAAATACCCTTTCTTTTATTTTTATTTTTTTAAATGCCGAGAGAGAGAGGAGAGAGAGGAGAGAGAGGGGGGAGAGAGATTGTGAGAGAGGGAGCGGGTAGAGAGAGGGGAGAGAGATAGAGAGGAGGGAGAGGAGAGAGATAGAGAGAGGGAGAGGAGAGAGGAGAAAGATAGGAGAGAGATAAAGAGGAGAGAGATAAAGAGGAGAGAGAGGGAGAGGAGAGAGAGAGAGGGTTTTTAGAAGCGGCTAGGGCTTTTAGAAAAGATAAGGAGGGTATTTGTGTCATTTTGAGAAAATTTGATGAAATGGAATTCAATTCCATCCATTTTAAGAAAGAATGATCAAATCCATGATTAAAGGAATTTATGGAATTCAATTCCATTCCATTGGTAACCAAACAACAAGATGGAATTTGGTCAATAGAATTGGTCATTCCAATTCCATCAGATTTCGGTGGAATCCAGCGAACCAAACACCCCCTTAGTAGTTTTTTTTTTTTTTTTTTTTGATGGAATGAAATTTGTTAAAAAGAATTTGACATTGTCACCTTTGATTACATGTTTGGTTCGTAAGTATTGAAATGAAATAAAATATTGGTAAATGATTAAAATGTCTTTTTTTTTAGAATTTAAATTCTTTTAAAACCAAATACTTCCAAAAAGTAATATAAATTAAAATTTTGAAAAAATACAATAGAAATTATAATATATTTAAAAAATATATATAAAAACAAAAGTAGTAATTAAATTAAATAAAAAAACAAAAGTATTAAACTAAATTAAATTAATTAGGTTATATTTGGATTAAAGAGAATATTTGGGATTATGAAAATATAACATTCCATTCCATCAAAATCCTAACTTATTAGGAAAGAATGTTGAAATCTCTTGTTTGTGGAATTTTATCTTTAATTATAACATGAAGAAAATTTCTCCCTTTATTATTAGAATATCTCTAACAAGTCCTTTAGCCTGCATTTGAAGCATCACTACTAGACAAAGGGATTTTTCCGGCAGAAATCAAACAGGTCAAACCCCGTTGACTTTTGTCGGAAATCCGCCGAAAAATAATTTTTTCTTTTTTTTAGAAATTTTTTTTATTTTCGGCGGATTTCTAGAGGATTTTTGACGGTTTTTAATTTTTTTTTAATTTTTTTCATATTAATGAAAATTAATTAAAATTTTCCGGCGGATTTCCGGCGGATTTTAATTAATTAAATCCGTTGGAAAATTGTAATTACTTATTTTCTATAAAAGAATTAAAAAAATAAAAACTAATAATAATCCGCCGAAAATCCGTCGAAAAAGTTTAACAATTTCCAGCGAATTTTGGCGGATATTTTTGTATTTAAAATAAATAAATAAAATAATTGGATCCGCTGAAAATCCAAATTTTTTTTTTCCTTTTTTCTCTTTAAAAAATATTGGATCAGCCAAAAATCCTCCAAAAATATTAAATTAATTTTTTTCTTTTTCTCATTAAAAAATTAATAAAAAATATTAAATCCCTAGAAAATCCGTGGGAAACATTTTTTAAATAAAATAAAATAAAAATAGAATAAAAGGTTTTTAAAAAATAAAGATAAAATAACAAAAATATAGTCAACTTTCTAAAAAAATAAAATTTTGAAAATTTAAAAAAAATAAAAAGTTTTTAAAAAATAAAGAGAAAATAAAATAATAAAAATAAAGTGGACTTTTAATTGAGGTAGTGATGAGTTTAGAAGAAAGAGAGACTCGCATTGACGTTTTACGTGAAAAATTGATGGTTTAATTAAGTATTACAAAAAGTATAATAACAGTGGGTTTTAATGGACCCACTTGGGTTCCAGTTGGGCGTTAATAGATCCATTTGGGCTTAATGGATCTACGTGAGTGTTTATGGATCGGTTGAGCATTAAGGGTGCGTTTGGTTTGCAGACTGGATGGGATGGGACAAGACAAAAACTCGCTGTCCCACTTTTGGCGTGACATGGGACAGGACAAAAATTCACTGTCCCACGTTTGGCGCGACATGGGACAGGGACAAAGACTAGACAAAGTGGAACAAGATGGGACAAAAAATGGTATTTTCTTGTTCCACCAAAATAGGTGGAACAACATGGGACAAAAGTGAGACAGAAACTAAAATTCATTGATTTACCTCTATTTGATGTATAATTCTAATATGATATTAGTCTTAAGGGTCACCACTACCCATCGCCGCCATTACCACCATCGGCGGCCACCAGTAGCCACCACCATCGGCCACCTCTACCGATTTCTCCACCATAACAACCTCATCCACCACCTCCACAACCATCGACCATCGCCACCACCACTACCATCGTCGACCACCTCCACTAACACCGATCACCACCACCTTTGGCCGCCACCACCATCAACGGCCACCGGTAGCCACCACCAACCATCGTCGACCACTTCCACCTCTTCCTCCACCACATCCACAACCACCGCCTATCTCCACCTCCACAGATCACCACCACCCATTGTCGTCGCCACCACCGACGCTTACCGCCAACTACCGTCGGTGACCTCTGCCTCTTCCTCCACTACAATAACCTCTATTACCCCTGTCCACCGCCACCACCACTACCATCGTCGGCCACTTATACCTCCACCACATCAACCATAACAACCATTTGCACCACCATCATCCACTATCTTTCACGTTCTTCACAACTACCGTCCTTCACGGGCCACCCATCGCATTTATCTTTACCTGTCGCTGCAACTATGCATCCGCCAATTCATTAAGATATTCCAAATTGAATCAAATATTATATTTGCTTTATATTTTTTTTGGAAGGCATAGCGGCATCGAACCAACGAACGACTACCACGAACACACGCACACATGCATGCACACCTCCCCGGCGGTATCGGGCATCCACGGGCAACCCACTAATCCGTCGCTGTCCCGACCCAGCTTATGTTGAACCTAGAGCCTAACCATAGTCTAAGACTAGGATGGGGGGGGCAGCCCAGTCAACGACTGGACCGGCCCAAGGACTGGGTACTCCTCATGCCCTCAAATTGACTCCCCTTGGATTCGAACCCGGGTAGATTGGGATACCATCCACAATCCCCCCCAGGATGTTACCGCCCTTGGGACTTTGGAACTACCATCAATTATTTCAGATTCTTCATTCAAATTTCCTACCCTTGTTTTTCTATGTATTTATATGTATGAAAATCGTTTAAAAAATAAAAATGTTTTTTAATTAAATTATTTAAAGATATACTTTATTTGTGTTATTTATAACTATTATATGATATATAAAATCATCAAAAACTTTTAGGAAATTTTGTCCAGTCCTGTCCTATCCAGTCCTAGCCATACCAAACACAAGACAAACATTTGTCTTGTCTTGTCCAGTCCCGTCTAGTCCTGTCCTAGCCTCTTGTTCTGTCATGTCCAGTCTTGTCCAGTTCTGTCCTGTCCAGTCTCGTCCAATCATGTCTGCGTACCAAACGCTACTTAATGGACCTACTTGGGCTTTAAGCAGTCCAGTTGGGCTTTAATGGTTCTTGTTGGGCTTTAATGGATCCAGTTGGGTATTAATATATCCACTTAGGCTTTAAATGGACCCATTTGGGCTTTAATGGATCAAACTGGGCTTTAATGGATCTAGTTGAGCTTTAATGGTTCATGTTGGGCTTTAATGGATCCAGTTTGGCTGTAATGGATCCACTTGGGTTTTAATGGATCCACATGGGCTTTAATGGACCCATTTAGGCTTTAATGGATCGGTTGACTTTAATGATTCCACTTGTGCTGTAATTGATCCACTTGGACTTTAATGGATCCAGTTGGGCTTTAATGGACCCAATTGAGCTGTAATGGATCCACTTGAGCTGTAATGGATCCAGTTGGGCTTTAAGGGATCCATTTGGCTTTAATGGATCCAATTGGGCTTTAATAAACCCACTTGGGCGGTAATGAATCCACTTGGGTTTTAATGGATCCACTGGGCTTTAATGGACCCATTTGGGCTTTAATGGATCGGTTGGCTTTAATGGTTCCACTTGTGCTTTAATGAATCCAGTTGGGCTTTAATGGATCCACTTAGGCTTTAATGGATCCAGTTGCGCTGTAATGGATCCAATTGAGCTTTAATAAACCCACTTGGGCGGTAATTGATTCACTTGGGCTTTAATGGATCCAATTGGGCTTTAATGAACCCAATTGGGCTTTAATGGATCCAGTTCGACTTTAATGGACCCATTTGGATTTAATGGATCGGTTGGGCTTTAATGGATCGGTTGGGATTTAATAGACCCACTTTGGCGGTAATGGATCCACTTGGATTCTGATGGATCCACTTGGGTTTTAATGGATTCAGTTGGGCGGTAATTAATCCACTTGGGCTTTAATAGATCCACTTGTGCTTTAATGGACCTTATTGGGCTTTAATAATATAATAATAACATAATAATGTTATAAGAATAATATAATAACAATATAATAATAATATAAAAATAATAATTTCCGGCGGATAGGCTTTACTGACAAACCTATCCGTCGGAAATTCATTTTTTTCATTTTTTTTAAAAAAATGGGTTGAGTATTTAAAATTTTTCAAAAAAATTAGTTTTCGGCGGATCCGTCTGTCGGTAATCCACCGAAAATAGCGAGAATTAGGCCACCACTTTGGGGAAAAAGACATCATTCTTTATTGCCTCCCTCAAACACTCTCCCTCTGGCGATTCACTCTACAGACAGACCGACCGCCACCACCACCGACGCCTCCCTCCACCGGCGCCCATCGTCGTCGACCCACCACCACCACCACCGGTGCACCACCCACCAGTCGACCCACCACCCACCATCACCGCCTGAAGCCTCCACTACCTCCATCACCAACCTCCACTATCGCCACCACCCAAAGCCACCATCCACCGGTGCCTTTCCGCCGGCAATCCACCACCACCACCGGCGCCTCCCCTTTTCACACCTTTTCATCGGAATTTTTGGGTAAAAACTCACTTTTCCCTATTTGTTTTACATATATATGTATATATAATGTATTTATATCCAAATGTGGAAATGTGTATGTATATATGTAATGTATGTATGTGTAATTTTTTGGTAAATTGATGTACATACATGTTATTGTGTATGTAGATAATGTATCTATTTATGTATGTATGTGTAAATTTTTGGTAAAATTGATCAATGTCTCTATGTATGTATGTGTATGTAGATAATTGTATGTAGATAATGTATCTATGTTTTGTAGATAATGTATCTATGTTTTGTAGATAATGTATGTATGTTTGTAGACAATGTCGTGTGAGCCGCGTGCATCTGGGTCCGAACGAGGTACTCCTAGCTGAGGTACAGGAGGAGCCTCTAGTAGCGGTTCGGCACAACCAGACGATGAGGCGTCTGGTAATGTCCATGGCATCGCTGCTCCGGAGTAGCTCCCGACACATAGGAGGCAGCTAGCACCTCGTGATGTTGGCTCGAATGAGTAAATTCATTTCTATTAACTTGTTGATAAAATGAATTGTTATTTGTATGGATATTAATTCAATTCCTTATGTAGATGGAATTGTTACGAGGCGAGCCGCATGGCCACGAGGATAAATCGGACATTATTGACTTGTCAGTGTATTTGGTTGTATCCAAGATTTAAGTGTTGTATTTTGTAAAGTCAAAGTCTGTATTGTCAAAGTCAATGTTAGTTGTTTAAGAGTTTCTATTGCTTGAGAATTTAGTATCATGAGAGAAGTGTATCTTGGTATAAATAGTGTTTAGTGACTTGGTAGCATTGTAACTTTCATATCAATATACATATAACTTGAGACTTTCTCTCTCTACTCTCTCTCTTTAGAACCTTGATTGTCAAATCCTGATTGAATTGTGCTTGATTGTGTTGGGAAATTACATTCTCATTTGGTATCAGAGCAAACCCAATCAAATTCAGATTGATTGGATCACTAGATAAAGGATCGATTTCTTGAAAATTTCAAGAACACGCAGAAAATCATTGTTGGATCGAATTTTGTTGAGTTTGTTGTTTTTAAATGTAAAAATGGTTTAAGTGTGATAGATTTGAGTGCTAGATCATTTTGTATTCACATTTTTACACGATTCAATCACTCAAATAGATTCAGTTTTGGATTTATTTGTTTTTCTTGAAAAACTTACACGAATATTGTATTTTGTCAAATTGAATTGTTTTGTTGTTTTTAATCATAATTGGTGATTAGAAAAATGTTTTAAATTGAAAATCGATCATAATGGTGCATTATTGAGAATCAATTTGTAGGTTTAAATTGATTTGGATCAAATTTGTGAGTACAGAGGCAAGAACGTGCTAGATTCATATTTCGCACAAAGCAAGAACACACTAACTTGAAGAACGCGCACAACAATGAATATGATTTTTTCTGTGAGTTTGGACTAGTTTGCGCATAAAGTATCATACGAGAAGCTAGTTCACGCACAAAGCTGTTTGCGTGAAGTGACGAAACGCGCACAAGCCACTTGCGAGAAGTGAGATGAACAGTGACTTGCGAGTTGTGTAGATATGCGAGTTTACATTTAGCGAGTTCTTCATGTGTCAAAAATTTCTAAGTATGGAACGCGCTAAGGGTTTTGCGAGTTTTCATTGATCTGCAAGTTTCTCGTCCGCGCATAACACGTTTAGCGCGAAGCTCGATGAACAGTGATTTGCGAGTTTCAAGTGTCTGCGAGTTCTGGAGATAGATTTTTTTCTGAGATAGATTTTTTTCTGGTGATCTGAGTTTGTCTATCAGTCAACTTTTTTGAATTGTTTGGGGAACGATCATTTTTCAAGCATACATTCAATATGTCAGGAAAAAAATTCTCGGGGCGTTGCCCCTTGACCCCACCCGCTAATCGGGTAGCGGGACCCCCGTGCTAAGTCTCGGGAGGGGGACAATCTGTTCATGAGATTTTTGCGGAACGCATATGTGACATCATTCCTATCTTCCGTTGGTCACATATTCTAGCAATTGATCTACATTTTCACGAGTGCTCATGCTTTTCAAGATTTTCAAATTCTGGATTTGATGATTTAGTCTCTGATTGGATTGAGTTAGCTGCCTGAGCATCTGCAATCATCAGTCTGAAAAGCTTCTTGAGTTGTTAGACCGTTGAGAGCACTTTATCATTCTTCTGACCTGATCACTCAGTAGTGTGAGCGACTGCAATCATTGTTCTGATGCTTGAGTTGTGATTCAGAATCCTGAGTGCTTATAATCATCCAGCTGATTCGTGAAGAAAGGGGTTCTGGGTTTGATTGTTCAGTATTCTGGAAAGCTGTCAGAAAATGAGCATCTTCTATCAGTTGTTGAACAGTGCTTGCCTTCTAACCCTTGCCTTGTAGTGTTGCTACCGGATGCTACCGCCCATAAGCTTATCAGATTAAGTTCTTAAGCTGAATTCTTATTTCAACTCATGGTTCAAAGACAGATCAGATGTTATATATTGAAGATGCACTTGGGTGTCACTCCATAATCCACACATATCATTCTTGTAGGCGTTAAGGAATGTGTTGGGTTTACTAAACTCAAAAGTTGTCTTTATGTGCACTCAGTCGAGGTTATGGTCTACATCAGATCTGATATTTCAGTTGATATTTCAAGGATAAGAGCTACTTTCTAGGGGGAGCAAGAGGAGCTTTGAAGTTTATGCAACGTTAAGTTTTATAAAGAAATCAAGGGGGAGAAGAGCTGAAGTCGGAGCTTAAAAGATTATGATTACTTTACAAAACTTAGGGGGAGAATGTTAGAACATAAATATGTTCTACTTTAGAAAGTTTAGTAAAGTAATCTACTTAGTTTGTATTGGGCCTTGTAATGGGTTTGGGCTTGATAGTGTACAAGAGATTGGGCTAGTATAAATAGAATCTTGTAGTGTTAGTTTATTTTGTATCTTTCATTCAACAATGTAGCCTGTACGAATTGCTCTGTCTGTAGTGTAGTTTTATTTTCTGTTTAATAAAACTACATATTCACTTCCCAATTCTCCTTGGTTATCATTTAATCAATCAATCTTTGATCTCAATGGACCTAACAAGACTGAATGTTAGTACGATGAGTATGAATCGGACACTGATGTTTGTGCTCAGACTCCTATATCTGAATTTGTTACTTCTGAATCTTCAAGTGAAGTTAAGATAAAAGAGAATTCAAATGTCATGAATTCAAGCATTCAAAAAGAGTTTGTTAATAAAATGACTGAGGAGATTTTTGATGACATGATTAATTCCTCAGATCCTGTTCCAATCTTGAAGAAGTTTGAATCCGACTCTGTGACTAATCAAACATCAGATTTTGAAAAACAAATCAAAGGTTTACAAAAGACTCTTGAGGAGATAGAAGTGAAAATTGTGATCTAAGATTTAAATTGGATAATTTTTTTTGAAGAGAACAAAGAGATTTGTAAAGAACTGAATGATTTGACAAATGATTTGTTCAAAAAGAATTTAACTGATAAAAGGATGTTTGATGATCAAAATTGGAATATTAGATCAAATCCAGAGTTTGAGACTTCAACAAATCCTACAGTTGTTTACTCTGAATGTCCTGAATATTTACAAAGCATTTATGAAAAAGGCGAAACTTCTGGTATTTTGAAAAAGAATTCATCATTGAAGAAGAAAACTAATAAAGTTTATTTTCATGTTTCAGATCTGAGTAAAGGAGTTTGTAAAGGAGAATGGAGAAAGAAAGACAGTGATAAGACAGCTTGTAAAGATTTTTTTGAAAAAGATTGTATTGTTTCCAATAATGTTGATTTGACATGTAATAGTTCGAACGCAAATAAATGTCAAGATTGTTTGAATAAATGTATTTTTTTTGATAAATCAAAGATATTGACATTTGCTCGTAAGAACTTAATATGTAAACACTGTGGTGACAATGCTTTTTCACTGTATTCCATTCCTCCTAAGTCAAAAGTTGTTAAAAGAGCATTTAAAGCTAAAACTGTCTCCAAGTCCTCAACACAATATATTAAAGTGTTTCAAGCTAAGTATACTAATCTTTCTAAGAAACAACAGTTTCATGATCTTAATGTGAAAATGGTCTGGAAATGGTTGCCCAAACCTAAATATGAGTGGAGAGTTAAGGGTAAAGTAGATGATTTAAAGAAACTGCATGATGCTAACAAAACAGGACCCATCTGGATATGGGTACCTAAAAAGAAGTGATTTGTTCCTTTTTGCAGGCCTGTCATTTGTGGTTCATTGACTCTGGATGCTCTCGAAATATGACAGAATATAAGCACTTATTGCATAACTTTGTTGAAGAACCCGCAGGAACAGTCAGTTTTGCTAATTCTGAGCTTCAAGGATTCATCAGAGGATACGGTTCGCTGAAAAATGGCATTGTAACCATCAAGAAAGTACTTTACGTGGAAGGACTTAATCATAACTTGTTTAGTACCAGTCATTTCTGCGATAGTATGTATTAGGTTCGGTTTACAATCACTCACTGTTATATTGAAGATCCGGATGGTTATGAGATTTTTCGAGCTGAACGCTATGGAAATCTTTATGCGGTAAATTTCCCAACGCTTTCGGCCACACGTCCTGTATGCTTACTTGCAAAAGCATCGAAAGCTCAAAGTTGGATATGGCATCGGCGCTTGTCTCATCAGAACTTCAAGGCTATTGATAAGTTAGAGAGACAAGGAATTGTGAAAGGTCTACCGGAGATGAGATTTGAGAAGGATTCACTTTGTCCCGCATGCGAAATGGGGAAGATGAAACGAAGTTCACATAAATCAAAGATTGAATCTTCTTGCTCAACGCCCATGGAATTAATTCATATGGACCTTTGTGGCCCTATGCGTACTCGGTCTATAAATGGCAAAAAGTACATTCTTGTGATGATAGACGAGTATTCAAGGTATACTTGGTTGGAATTTCTACGAAACAAATATGATGCACCAGATCTGATCATTGCCTTTATTAAGAAAATCCAAGTTCGCCTTCAATTGCCAATAAAAACATTGCGTAGTGACAACGGCACAGAGTTCAAAAATGATACTTTTCAAAGTTATCTCACTTCTGTTGAGGTTTCTCATAATTTCTCTGTTGCCTACACACCGCAACAAAATGGGGTGGTTGAAAGAAAAAATAGAACTTTGGTCGAAACAGCAAGAACAATGTTGGAATATTCTGGTTTACCAATGTACCTCTAGGTTGAAGCCATTGCAACCGCCTGTTTCACTCAAAACCGGACGATTGTGATTAAGAGATTTAATAAAACAGCATATGAACTGATTAATAAACGAAAACCGAATATTAAATTTTTGCGTGTCTTTGGTTGCAGGTGCTATATTCTAAATGACCGTGATAACCTTGGGAAGTTTGACAAGAAAGCTGACGAAGGCTACTTTGTTGGATATTCACTCACGTCAAAAGCCTATCATGTGTATAATCAACGGACCAAGTGTATCATGGAAAGCGTTAATGTATCGTTTGATGAAAATACTACATTGACTTCTGAATAAAACAGTTCAGAACTCAAGCTTAAGGGAAAGGCTTATGTTCAAAGCATAATAGAACCCGAATCTAAACAGACTAAGTCTTCTAACTCATCAACTGTTACATCTGAGTTAAATATGCTATTTCTTGATGCTTTTATGGACATATGTGCAGATTTTGACAAATCAGGCATGTCTGCATCATCTTCAGAGGTCCCAATAATTACTGAAGACATATCTGGATCTTCTGAACCAGTCACAACAACAACCTCTTCAGGTATGTCTACACCGAATGTTTCTGACAATACTAATACAGATTCTGCTTCTGCTTCTGTAGATACAAATTCTGGACGAGAAGTCCCGAGCACTTCCTCTGTCCCTCTAGAATTACCTGCATCAGAAACACCTGAACAAGATGTTCCATCTACATCTGAGGTTGTACCTGCTGTTATTGATGAATACAATGAGCAAAATATGCAAGTATATGTTCAACCACTACCAAGCACAACTCGTTGAATGAAAGATTACCCCCTGCACAGTGTTATTGGAGACGTACACAGTGGTGTAAAAACGCGTGCAACATCAGCTAACTTTTGTCTATACTCAAGTTTTCTTAGTTCCTTAGAGCCGAAAAAGGTCTCTGAAGCTTTATGCGATCCTGATTGGATATTAGCAATGCAAGATGAGCTTCTACAATTTGAAAGGAACAAGGTTTGGCGACTGATCCCACTACCAAAAGGTAAATCAGTGATAGACACAAAATGAGTTTTTAGGAACAAGAGGGATGAGACTGGAGTTGTGGTAAGAAACAAAGCTCGCCTGGTAGCAAAGAGTTATTGTCAACAGGAAGGCATCGACTACGATGAGACATTTACACCTGTTGCTCGGATCGAATCCAATAGAATATTTTTATCTTATGCAGCACATAAGAACTTTATTGTCTATCAAATGGACGTAAAGTCGGCGTTTCTTAATGGTATTTTGCATGAGGAAGTCTATGTGGCTCAACCTGAAGGTTTCATTGATCCGCATCACTCTGATCATGTCTACGTCCTAGACGAAGCACTTTATGGTTTAAAACAGGCACCACGAGCTTGGTATGAAACTCTTACTCAGTTCTTACTCGCCTCAGGTTTTAAAAAGGGTTCAATTGATACAACCCTGTTCTTTAAAAAGCAAGGTGAGGATTTAATACTAATCCAGATTTATGTAGATGATATTATATTTGGGTCTACTAATCTAAAATTTTGCAAGAACTTTTCAAAAATCATGGAGTCTTGGTTTGAAATGTCTATGATGGGTGAGTTAACATTTTTTATTGGACTTCAAGTCAAACAGTCACCCGGAGGTATTTTTATAAACCAATCGAAGTACATACGAGACATTCTGAAAAAGTTTAACATGACTGATAGTTCGGTAATGAAAACGCCTATGGCTACCGGAACACTTCTAGATGCAAATTTATCCGGAAAATCTGTTGATCAGAAAGTGTACCGAAGTATGATTGGTTCATTACTGTATCTAACAGCTAGCATACCTGATATAATGTTTGCTACATGTTTTTGTGCTAGATATCAGGCAAACCTTAAGGAATCTCACCTGATCGCTTTTAAAAGAATACTTAGATACCTCAAAGGCACTCCCGAGTTAGGCCTTTAGTATCCTAAGGATTCCAATTTTGAGTTAACTGCATATACTGACGCTGATCATGCCTGTTGCAAACTGGATAGAAAGAGCACCATTGGATCATGCTAATTTCTAGAAGATAAGCTTGTTAGTTGGACATCGAAGAAACAAAACTGTGTTTCTACATCCACTACCGAGGCAAAATATGTAACTGTGGCTAGTTGTTGTTCACAAGTCCTCTGGATGAAGACTTAGTTGAAGGATTTTGGATATTCGTACAAGCGTGTTCCAATTTATTGTGATTCCAAGAGCGCAATTGCAATAACTACTAATCCAATTCAACACTAAAAAACAAAGCATATTGATGTGCGCAACCATTTCATTAAAGATCATGTGGAGAAATAAGATGTTGAAATACACTTCGTTCAAACAGATTACCAATTAGCTGATCTTTTCACTAAGACGTTAGATGAAAAGTGTTTTAACTTCTTAATCAACAAATTAGGTATGTTGAATATGTCTGCTTGAATACTTATCCATGATCTGAGGGAGAGTGTATCTTACTTTTGCTTACTTATCTGTGTCTTTGGGAATTCTAAACAGTTGCTGATATACATCAAATACTGACTAAAGGGGAATCATTTCTATAATGATTACCAATATCTTTTGTTTTGGAGGTTATTTCATGTGACTATGGCTTCTGGATATTTCTATTCAGAACCCGTTCTCAAAAGTTTTTCTTCTTCAGGATGCTTAATAGATAACATCTTTCAAAAGGAATTTTTACTTTGTGGGGGAGTTTATAAGATTTCACTATTATATCTTCAAGGGGGAGATAAGAAAAGTTACTTATACTTTAACTGTCATATTTTTCTAATGAATTGACTTTTTACAGATACGTAGGGGGAGTATCTGATGTTTTTGTCAAGGATGCTTAAAAGGATAATATTCATTTTAGGAGGAGTTGAGAATTTCTACGCTAAAGGTATATTTTATGAATCTCAAACTCTACCATACTTTGAAAGAAGAACAACTTTCAAGTGTGAAACATGATTTCTTAAATGTTCAAACCACTTCCTATTCTTAAAATGTTTTCATGAATTGAGAAGTGTGCTTTTAAATGTTTCTTTGGATACTTTGATGATTATCTGACCGTGAGTTTCCAAAAGATCAATACTTGTGTATTATCTTGTCTATATACTGTCAAATATTCATACACACATCGGTTCAGTACATTATTTTTGACTTTGTTATTACCATATCTCAAAAGACAAGTCTTTCGATGGTAATACTCCCGTTTGAAATTCAATGTTGTTTGAGATCAGACGTCATTTCTTATTAAATGTGCTTTCCTTGATAGTATGTTTATATCTTGTTCATATAAACAACTTTCGTTCTTTGATACCCCATTACATTTTTCTTCATGATATTTGATCTGATTAAATCATTGTCAGATTCTCAAAACAATGAAATTGAATGATCATAAATGTTTAAAGTTTTGAGAGATCTTAAATGTTCACATCTCTCAAATTTCATTCTTATTATTCATGAGCATACATTTTCTGACAAGTGATTTCTTGTGCTTAACTGTCAAGTTAAACTGTTGATCAACACATTGCTTTTAGGACAAAATAAATGGGATTCAGTGTGAGTGCTTAAAAGACTTCCATGGATTCACGTTAACCAATGTTTCCTACCCCGGAAGTAATCCTTGAGTGATTGAGGGGAGAGGGGTCAAAGGAATTGAGTGTGGGAGTGTGTTGAGATCAAATGAAAAAGAGAGATTGGTTAGAAGCGAGCTCAAAAGTTTAAAATAAAAAGAGGGTGAGAGATCAAAGTAAAAGAATATCAAACTCTACACCAAACTTTTTCTGTGCCGGGAAGCCGCATAATCTGTTGGTTCACACTTCTCCGTGACCTTCATTGAAAAGGCACTTAGCCCATGCCAACTCTTGAATTAAAACCCCACCTGCTACTCATTCTTTTCTTAACAAAAGAATGTTTCATATTTTAAAGGGGAAGCAACACATAATCTATCTGATCTTCATTCGGATGATTCGGATATTGAAACAGAAGGAAAGTTGCCCCACCTTCGACCCTTTATCATCCACATTGAGTCCGTGTATATCTATTGTTGTCTCAATAGTTTACATTATTTTGAGCCTTATCAAAGCAATCATTATGCTTAATTCTTTCATACACAAGCACGAACACACAGAAAATTCGTTTTTCTGTCATAAATTAACCTTGTGTTATTCAATGATTGAATGAAAGTCCTGGGGAGTGAACATCACACAAGCTCCTTATACAGTACATCTGTTGTACTCAGTAACTTTGTGTTATTGACAGACATTCTAACTGTTTCATTCGTTGATGCAAAGTTACCATTCATAATTTATCTGAATTTGAAATGATTTGGATGAATACATTCATAAATTGACGGCAGACTTTCAGATCAGACAGAGCTTGTTCATAACATTCTTTGGGGGAGATTGACTATTTTCCTACATGGGGGAGATTGTTCTATATTTCTCATGAAGACTATGCTTGCATTGATTATTTGGGGGAGATATTTCAAAGACAAAACTGACCTTGAAATGTTTTGATGATTCTGATTCTCATAATTCATCAAAAAAGAGGAGAATTTCAAGATTTCAAAGTCAGGTGATTGATTAGTTACAAGGGGGAGAGTACAAGGAGGAGAAAGTAAAGTCAAAATTGTTGATTATTCAAAAGGAAAAGAAATTTGTCAAAGTAATGATTCAAAGAAGAAGTTAGTGTCAAGAGAAAGTTAAAAAGTTGAAGATGTTTGTATTTCAAAGCTTGCTGAGTTAAAGAGATTTTCTAAAGAGATTATTGCATTTTGTAATCAAAGGGGGAGACTGAAGAAATTGCTAAAGTTGTTAA
Source organism: Arctium minus (assembly GCA_954870635.1). Taxonomy (NCBI): domain Eukaryota; kingdom Viridiplantae; phylum Streptophyta; class Magnoliopsida; order Asterales; family Asteraceae; genus Arctium; species Arctium minus. The sequence continues at coordinate 42,294,741 of OX941089.1, read as the reverse complement.
GATATCCAAAGGGGGAGATTTACTTAAGAGTGCTATCAAAGTTCAATCAAAGTGACAAAGATTTGAAGAGGTCAAAGCTGTAAAAGATTATCTGTTGAAGATTTTTCAAGCAAAAAGAAGACCTGAAGATAAGTGTCAATTTTTTTTAATCTTGAATCCAAAGGGGGGAGATTGTTAGAGTTAAATTGTATTCAAGATTAAAATAAGAGTTTGTATTGTAATTGTTGTAAAGTGTGAGTGTGTAATTTGTAGTGTGGTTGACCATTGTGCTAAGGTCATGTTGACCATATATAAAGCAGGTCAATGTGTTGTATGTCATAAGAAGAACACATGTGCATTCTGAGTTTTACACCATGAAAACACACACACACACACACAGAGCATATTGTAAAAATCAAGAAATAGGTATATGGATTGATTTAGGTTGTGTGATTCAATAAAAGAGAGTGTTTCACAATCATTTGTGTGTTAATTTCGGCTAGAAACTGGAACAACAGTAACATACCTTAACACATGTTAACAAACAGTGCCCATGCAATGGCCAAATGATGGAACTTCCCCTCCTTCATTTTCGATGGCATGCACATCGGCACACAGATCTCGTGATCAGCGGCCCTTGGGTGGTTCCTACAGTTTCTACGGATTTCGGAGTTTCTAGGGAACCCAACCTTATATATATACATAATTTCAAATACAAACCCTCTAATAAGTACAAACCAATCAAATAAGATATTTATGAAAATGATGAGAGTTTGTTTATTATGATCTAGAATTTATGCAGGATGATATATAAGAGTTCATTCATGGTGATTAACACTTTAAATCAAGAAACAATCAAAATATTTCTGAAACAAGATAATCATTAGACTAGATGGATGGCTGGGATTGATTTGTATTCTTTGCTCTAATTAGATGGTTTGAATTTGAAACACTCTCTCTCTCTCTCTCTATATATATATATATATATGTATATATTACCATATGATATTTTATTGTACAGTAAGAACATTAGGGAACGATATAAAACCAACAAAAATGCTACGAGAGTACTACGAAATGATACAAAACGACAACATTAAATAGTATGAAATGTTTTCTAGTGATATGTAATAGTCATTGTATAGAAATATGCTTAAAATATAAAATGATTTGATATGAATAGTTGTTGGAGGAAATAAAGAGAATACAAGAAACAATGTAATAACTCGTTTTTCTTAAGTTGTATTTTGACCCTTATGTGTCTGGGTATCAAATGTGAGAAGTAAAGATTTATAGTACATGATCGATATACTCAAGTCCCCATTAAACAAAAATGATTGTGGAATAATTAGTGGGTGAAAAACTGTTTACAAGGATCAAAAGGAAACTTAATTATAAACAATTCAGAGTCAGAAGTTATTTAAAGTCGGAAGCCTCTAAGTTAGAAGTACTTCAGAATCAAAGGCTTTTGAAGAGGACCGAAGGACTTTTGAAGATAACTCAGAGGATTTTGAATTTCACTTAGTACTTTAGAAGCTCAATTTTTCCAAGCACTTCTCTTCATAAATTATGTAGAGGTTTCGAGACTCTGTCCCTTGGACCATCGTCAAGGGGGTTACCACATTGGACCCCTCAAGGGTTGCGATCCCCTTGACCCTCACGATAATATGCCATCTAATGATCTCAAGTTTTAGTTCGCATACACAAGTGTGCAGTCCACACCTCCTAACCTGTGTTATAGCTTAAGTAACAACCTCATATTCTCTTGTGAATCTAATTACATAAAATAAATCGATGACTTTTATAACAGCCCCCAACGAGACATATGAAAAAAATTAAATCATAATAACATTTCATGCCAAAACGGCCCCAAGCTTACAATTTAATTCAAGGTTTGCAACGGAAACCTATTACACAACTGAGGTAATATAAAGAATAACTAAGGTGACGGTCTTCTATCCACTCCCGCTACACCTTCTCTTTACCCTTATCGGCTCTTCCTAGCTCACACCTGCCTGAAAAGGTTTTTAAAATTTGAAAGAGCGAGGGTTAGACCAAAGGTCTAGTGAGTCCCCTCTAACGAATATGCAACAATACAAACATCAACTTCAGATCAAAAAAATGGATTTATAAGCAACATAGGAGTAATTCACACTACTGACCACACTACCGTCGAAGACGGTGTGTCTAACTCGCACTTCCTTAATTTTGGGACACACCCCCAATGGCATAAACAGGCCACACTCCCCGGTACGAGCAGGCAGGCTACACTCCCCGACTTAGGTCACAACTTCCACAAATAATGTATGCATACATTTAAATATCAACAATTTATAAACAACTTAAATAGATTCATCATGAACATGCCAACGTAATAAATCAAAGTTTTAATAAAACTTTCATAAGCTTTCGTTAATAAAACATTTAGGTCAGAAAACTCACCTGATGTCATTTGCTTAAGTCTTTGCGTCTACTCTTACGGTCTGAAACGAAACATATAAGAAAAGACATTGACCGATGAACTCCCGATACTTTATAATTTATAGCGGAAACTGACCTTAACACACTATAAATCTCGAGCGGTTGGACAAATTTATGACCACTAAACCCGGCTCACTATCTATGCATCAGCCCAAATTAATATACAATAAGTCCTAATATTGATAAACAAACTGGGCCGGTCAACTAATTGCTGAAGCCCAACTAAAATCTTTAGTAGGAATTAGATCATGGGTTGCGGCCCACATAACACTCGCCCGGATCCAAAGATCGACCGGGTCTTCTGACCAAATGGTCGACCGGGGTCTGACCAAGTGGTCGCCCGGATGACAGCCTACGACCGGGACCCAAACCCCCCCCCCCACGGTGTCGACTGGAACTCAAAACCCCGGGGTCGCCCGGTGGCTTACCGCCTGGGGTCGCCCGGTGGTACCCGACCCCCACACCCCAGGGTCGCCCAGCTGTAACAAGCCCGGTTATTACAATATCCCCCCTCAAGAGAATTCTGTCCCCGGAATTCCTTCGTTGAACAAACTGGATATTGGGTCCTCATAAGTGACTCTAATTCCCAAGTCGCCTTCCTGTTCTCTGTGAAACCTCCACTGTACCTTTACCAAACGGATTTCCTTGTTCCTTAAGTTCTTCACCTTGTGGTCTACAATGGCCACTGGCTCTTCTATGTAACTTAGCTTTTCATCCACATGAATATCATCCAAAGGCACCACCACATCCATTTCCGCCAAACACTTCTTCAGATTAGACACATGGAAAGTGGGGTGAATTCCTCGTAGGTCCACGGGTAATTCCAGCTTGTACGCTACCTCCCCAACACGCTCCACGATAGTAAACGGTCCAACAAACCTCGGTCTCAACTTGCCTTTCTTGCCGAAACGAACTACTCCCTTCCACGGCGAGACTTTTAACATCACCTTGTCACCTACTTGAAACTTTATCGGCTCCCTTTGCTTATTTGCGTACATCTTCTGACAATCTTGAGCTACCTTTAACTTTTCTCGAATCTGATTGACCTTATCGGTCGTCACTTGCACAATTTCCGGTCCGGCCAGCTGTCTTTCACCCACCTCATTCCAACATAAAGATGTTCTACACTTGCGTCCGTACAAATCACACCCCTCCCAAGGCTAGGCTGGTAACTTCACCCTGTCCCCCCTTAGGACTTATGCCTCATATTCCTCAATCTAAACAACTTAGTTCCATTCAATTTCCCAAGTCATTCTGGTCAATACATAGTCGTAAGAAACCATCAGATTCACTTCTCGATTAACCACAACTTCCTTAATTAAAAGAATTTTACCGGAGTCAATGCCACGACACATGCATCACTGACTAAACTTCTTACTCTCAGATTACCCACATTTCCGACATAATATTTTCACTCTCTTCTCGTTGCATGAACACTGCTCACTCAACATTACTTACTCTACTCCTCGATGATTCCCAAATGTGTCGAAACACAATTACATTACTCTACTTGATCACTCGATTATCCACAATTCTTGCGCGAGGTAATCAACCGAGCTTTCCCAAAACATTACTCACTACTCGAAAGCGCGATTCTCACTTCCCAAACAGGATTGCCTTATCTACTAAAGTTCCTTTACACTCAAGGAATGCTTCGACATTCTCACGAATTTTCCTGTCTCCAACAACACATCACGAACTAAACGATTCGACATTCCTAACAATATTTTACCGAGTTAAGAAGAACTCTCTCAACGACTCTTCGCGATCCAGGAATCCAAGGTTCCTCTATGAAGCTACCACCATCAAACACTCGCACCTATTATTCTCAAAGAAACTCCTTACCAACAAGGACAGGCCCGACCGCTTGGCATAAAACTAATACTACTCTTCCAAACAATCTTCACCCCCTACAACACTACACTACAGCCGAAGTCTTCACGATCATCCGTCACCCATACCAGATACTGCCCTCTTCATACCGATCATAACACTAATTCTCGAGATAAAACCATTTCGCGACTTTGTCTTCCTCGAATTGAACAACCGCAAAACATGCTCAATAAAGGCCTGCATCAAGATCTCGCTCCTTGTCGGCTCACCGCGGTCTGTCAGAAATCAAATCAGGCAGTCTGTCAGATTAATCGCACTACTTCATAGACCCAAGTGTTCGAAGTTCAAACACTTCAGTTGCGCTAAGTACTTCATTCCTAATCGAATATTCGAACCCACAGGAAAAAACTTAATCTATCGGCAATCTTCCGCTTCCATAACGCCCCCACCAGATGGTTCGACGTCATACCGGGTACACTTATCCCCGAACGGTCTCAACCACCCTTGCACAACTCAACGACATTTACACTACATTTACTCCTTCCTACGCACCATAACCGCTTGGACTTCCACAGTCCTCAAAGGTACCAGACTTACTTGATACCAAATTTAACCACAAGGCTACCCCAGACCTTGGTTCCCATCGATGCCATTTCATCAGAATACCACATATTTTACTCACTACCCAGCTACCTTTGGAAGCATCTAAACAACTTTGAACTCTCACTTACCGGCAACCACCTCTCAGGTTACCGAACCGAAGATAATCTACCATAAGACTGACTTAACGTCGAAGAATGAAACTTCCATAATTCACTTTCATTATTCACCGCCCTTCCCTGGGGAATATCAAGGTCGTGAATCGACCATCAACGGTTCGAATGCCACCCTTCTACTCTCAAAACCTTCCCTTATCCATAAATGCAACATCACCCACGATCTAGAGAGTTCATATCCTTCATGCATGACGACACAGTAAATTTAAACTGCTGACATTTGAAAAATTCTGACCACATTACGTTATAAAAGACGCTTGAGTACACTTGATACCGCACCGGCATAAAGGATTAGCCATGCACAACGATCCCGAGGATCGTTCCGCCTCAATTCCAAATAAAATAGGTCTCGCCCAACCAAAATCGACGTTGACACAATTGAAAAATATTTTCAGCAACTTTACTCATGCGATTTATAAAATACAACAAAATCGCTTAAACTGAGCGATTCAGACGACTCTTACTCTTCTTGGTATGACGACACGTGTCCATAACAATTTCACTTACCAATTTACGCGCTCAAACGCTGACATGATTTTCTCAACAAAAGTTAACTCATTTATAAAAAGATAAAATACTTCTCCCACACTAAAATCGAGATTTATCACCCAACGCAATGAACTGGTCTTTTCAATACCAACACCCGTTTACACGCATCGTCACCTTTTTAAAATGACTACCTCGCAAGGCACACACACACACCAAGATATCTTATACGAATTATATGAAGGACTACAACAATTTGTTTGAAACATAATGCATGAGACTCGCTTGACATTGAAGGCTATTTACTCTATCAAGGTCAACTGTTTGCACAAACTATAATTTATCTCAACCTCCCTACTTCCGACCAACCAGTCAAGGTCCTCCCATTTGCCACAACTTCCGGCACCAACGCTTCCCAACATCCCTGAATGTCCAAAACCAGTTACCATATCGACAATTTTTTTTTGCAATTCATGCGCCCTCACTTTGACCTCAAACAAACTTACCAACCATCGCCCAAATCCATCTGATCCTTACTACGTTTTATCAGTCGGCAATGATATCGTCTTTCAACCTCCCTTCAATTAACTATAGCTCCAAAAGTCCCATTTCTATCCTTCGATTCTTGGATTAATCGACAATACAATCTACCAAGCCGAAGACTCCCTTGAACGAAAAGCTCACCTCCAATCATTATTCTCTTCCTTATGGACCCAAGAGGTCCTTTCTCAATGAAATATCTACATCCCGTACGATATTCATCCCAACGGTATTAACCTTACAACCATAAGCGAACTCACACAACACTTCAGACCAAAGCTATCATTTCAATGATAGGACTCTCTACCCAAAACTACACTCATCAAATAACTCAACAATAGAAATCGAGTATGCCCATGCACCTGTAAATTCATAATGGCATTGGCCAGATGCAATTCTGAATTTACCTTACATGAGAGTACTCACTATCGTTATCACACCTCTCGGTGATCAAGGTATTCTTTAAAGGCTTCCTAAATCTCAGTTGAGTCCCCTACTCCACAGTTTAAGTTTAGGACCATCCGGTCACCTAAATCTCTTAAACTAGTGCTCTGATACCAACTATAACAACCCCCAACGAGACATATGAAAAAAATAAAATCATAATAACATTTCATGCCAAAACGGCCCTAAGCTTACAATTTAATTCAAGGTTTGCAACGGCAATCTATTACACAACTGAGGTAATATAAAGAATAACTAAGGTGACGGTCTTCTATCCACTCCCGCTACACCTTCTCTTTACCCTTATCGGCTCTTCCTAGCTCACGCCTGCCTGAAAAGGTTTTTAAAATTTGAAAGAGCGAGGGTTAGACCAAAGGTCTAGTGATTCCCCTCTAACGAATATGCAACAATACAAACATCAACTTCAGATCAAAAAAATGGATTTATAAGCAACATAGGAGTAATTCACACTACTGACCACACTACCGTTGAAAACGGTGTGTCTAACTCGCACTGCCTTAATTTTGGGACACACCCCAATGGCATAAACGGGCCACACTCCCCGGTACGAGCAGGCGGGCCACACTCCCCGACTTAGGTCACAACTTCCACAAATAATGTATGCATACATTTAAATATCAACAATTTATAAACAACTTAAATAGATTCATCATAAACATGTCAACGTAATAAATCAAAGTTTTAATAAAACTTTCATAAGCTTTCGTTAATAAAACATTTAGTTCAGAAAACTCACCTGATGTCTTTTGCTTAAGTCTTTGCGTCTACTCTTACGGTCTGAAACGAAACCTATAAGAAAAGACATTGACCGATGAACTCCCGATACTTTGTAATTTATAGCGGAAACTGACTTTAACACACTATAAATCTCGAGCAGTTGGACAAATTTTATAACCGCTAAACCCGACTCACTATCTATGCACCAGCCCAAATTAATATACAATAAGTCCTAATATTGATAAACAAACTGGGTCGGTCAACTAATTGCTGAAGCCCAACTAAAATCTTTAGTAGGAATTAGATCATGGGCTGCGGCCCACATAACACTCGCCCGGATCCAAAGATCGACCGGGTCTTCTGACCAAATGGTCGACCGGGTCTGACCAAGTGGTCGCCCGAATGACAGCCTACGACCGGGACCCAAACCCCCCCCCCCCACGGTGTCGACCGGAACTCAAAACCCCGGGGTCGCCCGGTGGCTTACCCCCCGGTGCCCGACCCCCACACCCCGGGGTCGCCCGGCTGTAACAAGCCCAGTTATTACAACTTTACTAAAAATCATTAACAAATATATGATGTCAAGAATGTTCAATGAAATGACTTCTGTAATAAATTAATAAAATTGTCAACTCTATGTAGCTGATAGAGAGTGTTATACTTACGATAAAAGCCAAGCGTTGTGATAACTTATCCTGTAAACAAAAATGATTTGTTAAAATGACCATAAATTTAATAATAGAATACTTAACGAAACTTTTATGCGTATAAGATTAAAAAATTACATCTTATAAGCAAACATTATAATTAGTTAGGGCAAATTTATATAATGTAATAAGTTATATTCTTAATATTACATTATAATAGATTAGTAGAGTACTTAATATAAATCGTTGTTTTAGTTTTTTTTATATAATAATTCTAGAAAATTGATTCTAAATACCAAATTTTATTATATTACAAATTATTTAATTTATGGTCCATTTTAGGAAAAAATGTCATGTTTATTTGGTTTGTTTTAACCTTTTATCTAAATACTTTCATTTTGACAAGTTTTGAAAGATGATCATGAACTGCTCCAATCCATAGAACGTTACTTAAAACTACTAAAACCAACTCATTGTTATGAGGATGTACGTAAATTTATGGGTGTATCTGTTGTGCATAGATAATATAGAGGTGGGTTCATACGAAAACATCTATTTAAGAAAAAACACGACAACAACCGGCTACATACAAAATCATATACGATTTACGTACAAAATCATATATGATTCACGCGACTTTAGGTCGTGGCCAAAGTTGTCCGCATCCGTTTTTTCTGGTTAATGTAAAATCACATATGATTTTGTAAATGATTTGTTTTGTTGTTTTGTTGTTATATTAAATAGTTAGCGTTCTCGTTTGAACCTTCCTCTAAGTATATATGTACGCATAATCAGGGGCGGATGCAAAGTGTAAAAGGTAGGGGATGGGCCCCCACTAATTATTTTTTTCTTTTCATTTTCTTAGTTCAAAAACAATTTTTTTTAACTTCTTACTATTGAGTCCCCCTAGTAATTTGTTATCTGTCCCCCACCATACAAAAGAAGTACTTGCAAATCAACCTAAAAACCAAAAAAGGCTATTGAAATCAACCAAAAAAACCCGAAAAAATCCCTCAAAATCGAGAAAAAAAAACCCTAAAAATCTCTCGAAATCAACCAAAAAACTTTAAAACCCCTCAAAAAGGTGGAATTCGGCAGAAAACAAATCGGTCGACTTTACGGACCTTTAGACTATGTTTGGCAAAAAAAACTAGTTTATCAGCTAGCTTTTTTTTCGGGTACATGTTTGGATGACCATAAACTAGCTTATTAAAAAGCTACTTATAGTAGCGTTTTGAAAAACTAACTTATCAGCTAACAGCTAACTTATAAGCTAGTTTGCCAAACAATGCCTTAATCTATCTTAAAGGTGCCCACACTATCTCATAAAATATCATATTTAACAGATTTATTTTAGGTATAATCTCTTCCTTAAAAATCTCATTCTTAGTTGTCATAATTGATTTCATCACCCTTTCTCCAACCATCTTTATTGAAACCGTTTTCTTTCACACATGAAACCAAACCAATTATTTTGGTTTCGCATATGAACCAATAACAGATTTTGTTACCCTCGTTTCATATCAATGTTTTTTCACTTATGAAACAATATATTAATTTTTTTAAACAATTTATAATAACATTTCATACGTGAAAGCACCGGACGAGTTTATTAATCCGCCGGACGCACCCCTAGGTGATATTGTCACCGTTGTTTATGAATCTCTCGTCGCAGTTTATGAATCCCCTGTCGTTTATGAAATCATCAGGCGAGTTTATGAATCCACCATCGTTTATGAAACTATCGGACGAGTTTATGAATCCGTCGGACACACCTGGGTGGTGTTGTAGCCATCGTTTATGAAACCACCGGACAAGTTTATGAATCCGCCGCCGCCAGATTTGGTGGTATTGTCACCATCGTTGCTCTTTTTACCCGCCGGAGAAATAAGTTCCACATTTTTCTTAGTTTTTTTCTCGACCTTCTACCGCAGTTCCACCTTTACTTGCCAATTAGTATGGAAGTGATGAAGATAATCATGGAATAATAAGTGGTGGAGATAATCATGGAATAAATAACCACCAAAAATAGATAATCATCTAATAATTTATTAAAATTTAAATTTAAAATATATTTCAAAACTACATTTCCTTAATTTTTTGATCAATTAAAATCCGGAATTCCCTCCAATGCGTACCAACCGTTGATATAAAAAAAAAACCCTGCCTAAATTGGTTTCCCTCCAATTTTTTTTGCAAACTTTGAGAGGTTTGCAAATGATTAAATTTTCGCATTTTGAATTATTAAGTCCTTGCATATTTTTTTTTTAATTTAAACCACTGCAACTTTAAAAATTAGCCAGCTATATATTTTTTTAACTCCAAAAAACTACTTGTAACTAGCTAGAAAGATTTTAAAGTAAAAGAAAAACCTAAACCAACTTTATCATTTCCAAACCCTACGACACCCAAATCCTTGCACCCAAAGACATATTTTCCCCCTGCCACCTCTCGGCACCCCCATCGTCCTCCGTTCTCCATATATACCACCGCTCATTGCCGTCGTTGGCCCCTACCGTTGATCTCCAACTTTTTTATTTGTCTTTTGATTCTCCCTCTTTTACAACAATTTAATGTAGTACGCATAGATAGATAAAAAAACGAGGGAGAATCGAAAAGCTAAAAGTAAACAATCAGAAAGAGGGAGATTGACAGCATGGGCCAACGACGATGATGGGTTGGGCAATGATAGAAAACGGATGACGGTGAGGCAACGAGGGGTGGAGAGGGGGAGCGATAGCGTTAAAAGAATGTAACCAACCAATTTCTAAAGTTATATGGTTTATTTATTAAAAAAATGTTCAATGACTTAACCATTCAAAATGAAAATGTTTAATAATTTATTCTTTCAAAAAAAAGTTTACGAATTTAATCATTCAAAATGAGAAATTTCCTTTATTTTTTTAACTTTCCCCCATTTATCATTTGAGAAACCAACATTCATAGCTTCTTATTTTAGAGCATGATGATGGAACATATTTTTTCATTCATATTTTGTAAAACTTTGTCACCAATACTTGCAAATAAGAAATCTTCAATCATTAAAAGTTTTGAAAGTTTATTCTTTAAAATAAAAACAACAGAAAAATGATTTAATTTTGATGAAGAGATATCAAGATTTGTTGATTTATGAAATATTATTTAACAATACAGGTCCTTCATGTTGTAACCCAGTGGTAAGGTAACATCCTGGGGGGTCAGTGGATGGTATCCCTGACTATCCAGGTTCGAACCCCGTGGTGAGCATCTTGTGACATCCATGATCATGGGTCTGCCACATAGTGGTACCCTTAATTGGGTTGGGTCGTGATCGACGGGGATTAGTCGGGTGACACCCTTAAGTAGGAGCCCGGATACCTCGGGAACGTATACGTGTGTTAACTTGCCGTTAAAAAAAAAATACAGAATTGGAGAAGGGAAACGAGCCAAGTTTTGTGGATGAGTCAACACGTTCCTCTCTTAAATGCTTTGAGAATTTTCATGCTTTTTCTAATATTTGTTTTTATGTTGTAAATTAAATATATAGAGATAAAGAAAGAGAGAGGGATTTAAGAAAAAACTTTAGTAACATCACATTATATGATTTAATGGACGTGATTGAATGAACCGTTATAATAAATTTTTTTAATTTAAAAGATTTTAAACCCCCCCCCCCCCCCCCCCACTACCTATTTTTTATTTGAAAAAAGACAAAAAAAATAAATAAATTTCTGTTAGTACACAGTCCACTATAAATATGTATTTGTTAATAATACATATACATTACAAGAATGAAAAACAAAATACGATCAACAAGATAATAGAACAAATCGTATTAAAAGGGAATCGACAGAAAATGTAAACGAATAAACCGTATATCGAAACAATCGATGCTGAGGCTCGTGTTGAACACGATTCCCTTAAACATATTTGTCGTATGTTCCCAGGGTACAACAGCTAGAGCAGAAGTACTGCCGGATAATTTCTACTTGCCTGGAAAAATTGCCGGAGAAACAACGTATGCACGAGAGAATTAATGTGAATTAATCCTATTAATCATCTCCAATAATGAGTATCAAGGGTAATGTCACAGCACAACCCGCGTAGTTCACTGTCTCTCGTCTACAAACAGTGTACATCGCGACCAACGGAGCGAGTAAGCCCGCGGATTAACCCGCATAACTCACTATTTTATCGTCCATAAACAGAACAAACTAAGGACTTGAAAGTCCCTCCCACATTTTTAGTTATAAACCACTAAAACTTTGGTCCTCCTTCCTATGTGGGACAAGTTCCCACACCCACTTGGTTTTGCCAATTTTCATCCCAAACACTCAACTTTGAGCATCGATATCTCATTCACACATATTCCGTTTTGGACATATAATATATCGTTTTGAAGCTCTCATATAGGAGAACACAAACCCACGAAGAGTTAGATATATACAATACATATACATGTATTTAATTGTGTCCAAAGTTAGTAAAAAATCACATTTTTTACTAAAATTTTCCAACAATTTCGAGCTAAACAAAGTACACCAAAAAAACGATCATATTTTTCTCGTTAATTTGACATCCATATCGATATACTTTTTCATCTATTTTTTCGTGGTTTTCTAGTTTTCTATTTATTTAGAGTTTTTCCTTGAACCTGACCATATATAGTGTAAGGTATTTGAATCATTAATCACTTTTAATCAGTATGGATTTAATGGTTAAGATTAAGTTCCAAAATAATCCATGAATCAATTATGAAAGGAATTTTTAATTGATCTTCAATTATGATTGATCAAGAGTGGATCTCTTCTTACTTTTCTCACCAATAACTACCGTTCTTGCCGGAAACCAACTCTTACTTGATATATTTAAAAAATAATAAAATTTGCAAAACCAATTATCATGAAGTTTAGAAAAAATTGTTTTTTATTTTTGTTTCTCCTACTTTAATGATTTTTTCATATCATTTACTTGAGTACTCATTCATCTTTTTCATCAATAATATCAAGAACAATCATAATTTAAAATAAAAATCCATGATCAATCAAACATAAATAAAAAAATTTAAGTAGAATATAAAAAGAACTAAACTAAAATAAATAAATAAATAAACAACTCTAGTGGGTTTGAAAATCTTTATCGGGTTTTCCTGTTTCTGGTTTAGTTCCATGATGATGATCATAATCACAAATGAATCCGGCTGTGGTGGTCAGAATTGATCTATTTTTTGTAACTATTGGCAATAATTTTCAGATGAGTTATCCATATCATCGACCTATTGCTCCATAAAAGTTTATTATAGTCACTTCCAACAATGCCATCCCTAATTAGAGTATTTTAGGTCAAAAAATCATCTTCCTTTTTTTGGAAAGGGTATCCTGGGCCTATGGTCCAGACTAATCCCTGGCAATTAGGGCCTTTGGCCCAGCTGCTAAAGCGTGCAACCCTAAGTTTATCCTCAGTGGTCACAAGTGCTGCTAGTGGGGCTCGAACCCGGGTTGAAGGCTATGAACTCCCCAAGCATTTACCACCACACCACAACCCTTTCTAAACTATAATCTAAACCATACAAATATCATCGATAATTCATCCTTAATTTTGAAAGCCCATATGAAACTTTCATGTTGATTGTTGTACCAACAAGAAAGCATATAACAAGTTGTAGTTGACAAAAATAATCATAGTAAGGGCTTGTTTGTTTACCTTTTAATGGTTTCATTAAGAGACAACCTCTGAATCGCTAAGAGGTGAATTTTGTTTGAAAAAAAAAAGTCTGTCTCTTAATGGTTCTAAAACCCTCTGAATGATTTTGTATCTTGGGCCTCCCATAACCATTCAGCACTAATTTCATTATGAACAATTACCTAACAACCATATTTCATTTTACAATATATAAGAGTCTCTTAATCATTCCGACCACTTAATCATCCTGCATCAAACCATTCATCAACTGCCAAACAATCCCTAGGAGGTAAAAAGGAGTGTCCTAATACAAGTATGAATTATTCAAATTTGGTTTTGATTTTAATGTGTTTGAGTTTGAGTTTAGACCATCTCCAACCTTGACACTAAAAAAACATCAAATCCGTTGGCCCATTAATACCCAAAAAAAAAATCAACTCCAACGAGGTACTCTAAAAAAACACCAGATTTGTGGACTCCAAATTAAAATAACATATTTTATTTACTATCAAACTATTTTTAATAACAATAATTATAATTTATAAATACTATTATAATAATAAATAGTTAGTAATTAATTCATTTAATAAAGACTTGTTAAAATAAAAACGATAATTTTTTAATTAATAAATTTTACAATACAAAAAAAAATACATTAATTCAAATAACACAAATTAAGTAACATTAGTTGTCCGAGTTATTATACTAGTCCCACAAATAATCAATTAACACATTTCAAAGTTCAAAGTAAGCGTCTTTATCCTTAATTTTTTTTACGTTGAACAAGAAATTGTTCAAGTCCACCATTGTTATCGTTCACTATCTCAACTCCCATGTCTGGCAATTCAAGTCATTCTTCAGTTAGTGCATTAAAATCAAGTTCATCTTCTATGATCATATTATGCATAATGATGCACGAAGTCATTATATCATGCATCTTTTCCTTCCTCCATAACCGTACAGGTCTCCTATGATTACAAATCTTGATTGCAATACCCTAAATGCACGTTCCAAATTTTTAATATGTTTTTTTTAATATATAACATATATTAAATAATAATTTATATAACCAATATAAAAAACTAAATAATTATATTTAAAAATAAATAATTTAAACAATAAATCAATAATTAATCAATTAGATATTAACATAATATATTACTAGAATCGTTCTCGCGCAATGCAGCGAGATACATCACGATTTTAATGTTTCATTTTTTTTTGTCGATTTACAGAACGATATTGGATGATTTTGAGAAAGTGATAATGTTTTTTTTAATTTAGGCTTATAATATAATGTTTTTTGGGAAATTAATTAAAATACCCGTATTTCGATCCCGTATTACCGAAATGCCCCAAATCTCTTTCATTTTGCCGAAATACCCCTTTTGTCCGGGATCCGTGACCGGGATGCTTACCAATCCCGGGGTTACCTTCAAAGACGGCGTGAATGGTGAATTACTGGCGTTAGGCTGGGATGAATAGGGCAATCCCGGCATTAGTCCGGGATGTGGGCCGGCATTAGTCCGGGATGTGGGCCGTGAATGGTTACCTTCGATTATATATGATTTTAATATATATATTTACATTTTATACCCCTATAATTATTTAGTTAGTTACTTTATACCTTTTACTTTTCTATTTTTCATTTTACATTTTTATCATATTAACACATATAATCGTATATTAACTAAAATGCGTTAAAAAGATACGTTTTAATTTTAACAAGTTACATCATTATAACCGTCTCTTCGATACCTTCGAAATGAGCCCAATATTGAATATTTTTGGATTTAATTATTTATTATATATTATATCTGATTTAGTTTTAATATCATTATTATTGTAAAAAACTTTTAAGAATTATCGATTATACAGAGACGACAATTTCAATACATTTATTTTTAAAATGAGGATATTTGAATTTTATTTTTATTATATATTATATCTATTTTAGTTTTAATATCATTATTATTGTAAAATCTTTTAATAATTATCGATTATATAGATACGACAATTTCAATTCATTTATTTTTAATATGAGGATATTTGAATTTTATTTTTATGTTTAATGGGTCAATGGGAGTCCCACCTTATTTGTTAGTTTTACATGATTTTTGGTAGTGGTTTAATGATATTCATGTAAAACTAACAAATAAGGTAAAACTAACAAATAATATCATTTTAAAAATAAATGTATTGAAATTGTCGTCTCTGTATAATCGATAATTCTTAAAAGTTTTTACAATAATAATGATATTAAAACTAAACCAGATATAATATATAATAAAAATAAAATTCAAATAACCTCATTTTAAAAATAAATGTATTGAAATTGTCGTCTATGTATAATCCATAATTTTAAAAGTTTTTTACAATAATAATGATATTAAAACTAAACTAGATATAATATATAATAAATAATTAAATCTAAAAATATTCAATATTGAGCTCATTTCGAAGGTATCGAAGAGACGGTTATAATGGTCTAACTTGTTAAAATTAAAACGTATCTTTTTAACGCATTTTAGTTAATATACGATTATATGTGTTAATATGATAAAAATGTAAAATGAAAAATAGAAAAGTAAAAGGTATAAAGTAACTAACTAAATAACTATAGGGGTATAAAATGTAAATATATATATTAAAATCATATATAATCGAAGGTAACCATTCACGGCCCACATCCCGGACTAATGCCGACCCACATCCCGGACTAATGCCGGGATTGCCCTATTCATCCCGGCCTAACGCCGGTAATTCACCATTCACGCCGTCTTTGAAGGTAACCCCGGGATTGGTAAGCATCCCGGCCACGGATCCCGGACAAAAGGGGTATTTCGACAAAATGAAAGAGATTTGGGGCATTTCGGTAATACGGGATCAAAATACGGGTATTTTAATTAATTTCCCATGTTTTTTTATATAAAAAAATTAAGTATTTTGTTAAAATTCAATGATTATCTTGTATATTTTAATGACATCTAGAAAAATAACCAATTACATATTTAATAATATAATTAAAACAAATTTATAGTAATATAATATATGAATTAATAATGATACATGGAAAAGTCTGCATAAAAGGAAGGCCCTGTACATACTAAATTGGTGGGTGTTAGAAGCATGCATTAATAATATGTATCTTGTTTTTTGATACTTGTAAATTAAGAGATTTTCAAAATCTTGCATAAAATGATGATACCTTGTGCCTAATAATTTGTATTTAAGAGTTTTTTATCCGTGCTTTATAATATAGTATAGATATTGGTTAGTGGCGGGTCAGAAAATTTGCCGTTTCAAAATTCACACCGCATATTTTCAATGTGAAAATTCAGGTCGGCATTTGTTTCTCAATCTTAGGGTTGTTTAACAAACGCTTACCCGGTAAGCTCTTACCAAGTCACTTACCTTACCGGATGAATATTACAAGTACCGAGAATCTTACCCGGTAAGAATGATGGTAAGGGCCGAAAGTCTTACCCGGTAAGTGTGAGCGACAAGTCTTACTCGGTAAGCACTTGCAAGGTATATATATTGTTGCATACGATGCCGTTTAAATGAACTAGAATCTTATGCGAGAAGGCAAGTGAAAATGTTAATTTTTATCGGTAAGCACTTACCGGGTAAGCATTTAAGTAAATGGCCCCTTAGTGGACGGTTGGAAGGCTTCCGACCGGCAATTACTCGTCGATTGGAGATGCTTTTAGAGGCTTTTAGAAGTTATAGCTTTGAGTTGTAAGGTTTATGAATTTGAGGTTAGGGTTTGATTATGTGGAAGAAAAAATTGAACATTCAAATGAAAAAAGACGGGAAATAATATATATATATATATAAATAAATAAAAATGATGAAAAACGGGGTTGATAGATGACCATTTGGCCCAGGGACCAAATTCATGATGTAATAAACAAAGTCTAAGAACTAATTCCGTAAGAACTTGCATATCACAAGACCAAATCCGTAATTCACTCAAGATTTTAATATGCATTCTTTGTTTTTGTTTTTATTTAAACAACTGTATAATCATATGCAAAACTTTTGATGAACTAGAAGCGTTCCCACACAATGCAGCGGGATACATCATGATTTTAATGTTTTATTTTATTTTTTGTTTTTTTGTTGATTTACATTACGATTTTGGATGGTTTTGAGAAACTGATAATGTTTTTTTTTATAAATTTGTTTAATTTAGGCTTAATAATATAATGTTTTTTATATAAAAAATAAGTATTTTGTTAGAATTCAATAATTATCTTATATATTTAATAATATAATTAAAACAAATTTATATTAATATAATATATTAATTAATAATGATACATGGAAACGTCTACATAAAAGGAAGGATCTGCACATACCAAATTGGTGGATGTTAAAAGCCTGCAGTAGTAAGAAATATGTATCTTATGCTTTGATACTTGTAAATTAAGAGATTTTTTAAAATCTTACATAAAATGATGGTACATTGTGCCTAATAATTTGTATTTAAGAGTTTTTTATCCGTATTTTATAATATAGTATAGATATGTTTAAAAACAAATTAATTCTAATTATACTCGTTAAAATTACCCATTTTCATCCAAACTTGTTACCCAATGTGACCCATTTGTCACTAGTCTTACCATTTTTCGATTTTCATGTCAAATATAGATGATGCAATTTTTTGACGAATTTGTTTAAAAACGAATCAACTCCAATTATACTTGTTTAAATTACCTGTTTTCATCTAAACTTGTTACCCAACGTGACCCATTGTCATCAGTCTTACCAACTGTTTCAATTTTCATGTCAAATATAAATCACAGGGCATGTTGTATTAGCAATCTAAAATTTATTAGAAACTCGTGAATCGAGCACGATGCAATAGATGGCATATTCATCATGAATATAAACATGTTATTTATCATGAATTTTGTAATATATTCATCAAGAATATTGTAACATATTCATTAAGAACGTGCTATTCATGATGAATAACACGTCCATATTCATCATGAATGCGTGATGAATATTCATTCTGAAGAGAGACATTTGGCACACTACGAAATCAATTCTTAGGTTTTAAGGGGACATGCCACCCATATACATAATACATTGAGAAGTAAATGTCATCTTTTTGCCTAGTCATTTAGTTAAATGCATAGATTTCTATTTTCTTTTTAGCTGTAAAAAACATGCCCCCATAAATAAAAAGGTCATTTAGTTAGATAGCCTTTTGGCAAATGGGACATGTTTTCTTTTATGAGTTTTCATAGAGAGCTAAATCAGGGACTAAATAACAAACAGGGATGCGATGCATCGATTATGCTAGACGGACCAAATACAGAGAGAACATCACCGAAAACCCGAGGACTAGGAGCATTCGTGCTTATCGACAAAATCAAGCAAGTCTTGGAAGCACGGTGCCCAGGAGCGGTCTCGTGTGCCGACATTCTTAACCTTGCAGCCAGGGATGTTGTTTATTTCGTAAGTGTCCCATTTCAAATTAAACATGATATATTACCACCTTATAGACTAGTTCTACATTAGAGATGCACAAAAAAGCCCGATCCTTGAGCACGAGCCTAGGCTAGGCCAAAAATGCCACTCTGGCCATGTATTTTTTTCAAGGGCCAGTTAAAGCCTTATTGGGCCCATTTTCACATCCAAAGCTCGACCCGGCCCAAATCTTTTGAAGGTTGGGGATTTTTTATTACTAAAAAGCCCAGACCTTGTACATCTCAAAAGTTCTACTGCTAGATGCTAAGGCATATCAGTTCCGAATTTGAGACAAGTTTACGTTAAATTTGAACAGTCGGGTGGACCATCTTATCCGGTTTTCTTGGGAAGAAGGGACGGAACGGATTCGAAAGCAGCATGGATAGACCTTCCATCACCTTCCATCACCTTCCATATCTTGGGAATCGTCTTTGGCATACTTCGAATCTAAAGGTTTAGATGTGCAGGACATGGTTACACTTCTAGGTAAGCATCCACACCATTGTAACTCTAGACATGTCGATCGATTGACTAACTCGCCACTAACATCAATGGGTACTTTCAGGAGCACATACAATGGGCAGAGTTCGATGCAGTAACATCATCGACCGCCTCTACAATTTCAACAATACCCAGAAACCCGACCCCAGTATGGAAGCATCTACGTTAAGTTACTTGCGCAAGGAATGCCCTCAGAAACTGAGGCTGGGGCAACCGAACCCGCTCATAAACTTAAACCCGGATAACCCCACTCATAGCTTCATCAACTCCTACTACTCGAGAGTGTTGGCCAATAAAGCGGTTCTAGGAGTTGACCAACAGCTAACGCTATGGTGGTGACACCTATGACCTAACGGATGAATTTGCTGCAGACCATGAAGATTTCAGGAGGGGGTTCGCCTATTCAATGAGTCGGATGGGACGGCTCAAGGTTCTAACAGGAACCATGGGTGAGATTCGACGCAATTGTGGCATGGTAAACAAGTAGAATGAATTCTGGTCAATTTATATTAATAAACAGTTGAGTTGTATTCATAAAAAGAATCAAAATCTATTCCTCTCTCTGTTGGAAAATAATGAGTTCTTCAATTCTAAGTTTACAAGTTGTATGGAACCTAAGCAGGAAACCTTCTATAAATGCCTCAAACACTACTCCCCCCCCCCCCCCCCCCCCCCCCTTTTTTTCAAGAAAAGAAAAAGAAAACTTTGGAATATATGGCATGACAAATAAAGAGACTGTATTCCTGACCTGCAAAATGTACCCATGACCAGCTTCTGTCTGAGAAAACGTTTCAAAGCTTCAATTCACAATCCTGAAGAATGAACAAAATAGAGTCTAAAAGATCTTTCGTTTTCAAGTGAAAAACCGATGATTAAAAGTAGGTATCCCATAAGCAAACGTATTTTATGCATAAAAGTCTGTTATGTACTGATTTGACATCAGGGTTTTCAAACATGAGCCATTTATACTACAATGAACTAGAGAACACGGATATATAGAGCTTCCAAGCATGAAACCGACCAAGGTATATGATCGGTTTAAGCAGGTTATATGGTTTATACAGCATACTGCATTGCATGAGGCAGGGCCCAGCCTAAATGATATCTTAAACACCATGGAAAGCTACATAACAAGCTATATTACTACTAAGATTCTAAGTCAAATCAACTCAAACCTAAAGATCCGTATCTCTACTGTTTGCGGTCAGCTGTTCAATTTATAGGTAGATACCATTGGAAAAGCTTGTGAAATGAATCCGGAGAGGGGCATTTTAGATGTATAATTTAGGGCCCGTTTGTTAGCAGCTTAACGAGCTTAATGGGACTTGCAGCTTATTCTGTCAACTATACACGACTGTTTGGTAGTGACTTAATGATATAGAAAGTGACTTAAGCTTCAAGGGGGGAGCTTTATGCAGAAAGCCAAGTGTTTTCCAAACCTTCCCCTCCCAATTAAAAAAACACCCTCCTTCCATCCACAAAAAACCTTCTCAATCTATAATTCTATACAGACAGCTTTATCCATACATGTTAATGGAAAACCAACCAAACAGTCCGTTACAGTTGATTACCTTTACAGGTGTAGTAGGAAGTTGGAATGACAACTCCTTTACACATGTCATGGAAACTTCCAATAGCAAACCATATGATCTGGCTTTACTAGTAACATAAGATACTTTGACCACCAACTTTATTAAAAAAGGATTTGCAATACGTCAAATGAATGATTGGAATAAAAATAATAGACTATAATATATGAATGGTCCTAAAGAGGAAAACATGTGTAGATGAGCCCACTTACGTTCTATGCTATCATCTTCTGTCATTAGAACACCCTGTGGGTTTCGGCTACCACAAGTAACAGGGAGAAAGGCACTGACGAGTTGAGTTTAAATGTATTTTTTGGTGTAATGTTGAAGGGCGAGCGGTATACCCGTGACAAAAACATGGAGGGCTACTTATCAAATGACAATGGCAAATTTATAACAAACATTAAATGTTACTGAAAGTGCTGCTTGATGCTCATGCTCCACAGTTATCAGTATATACACCAGATTTTGAAACATGTCACTTTTACGATTTTGACATTCAAGTCTGAAACTAAAACTGAAAATGATTTTGACTCTAGCCGAAGTTCTCACATTACATTCTTCAGAAAAAGACCACAAATAAGTTCTCAGGCAGTTGAAAATATTGAACAAAGAAAAAAGCATTAAACAAAGTTGGAATTTTTGAAGGACAGAAGTACCTTGACTGAAGATTGAGTGCTCTTCAAACCAACTTGATGATTATGGAATGGCATAAGCTCATTGCAACAAACTCCTTCAATACACAGAAAAGGAAAATCCGCTGGTATGCAACTCAAACAAGAATTCAAGATGGATTACATCTAAATAACCTCAGCGTGGATGGAGTTTTGATCATAAACTTGAAGCTAAAACACTAGTCATCATAGCCAGAAGCTGGACTTCGATTCTTGATCAGCTGGATTAAATAATAAGTATTGTCAAAAAGAGAATGTATATCTCTAAACTATAAACCGTTATGCTTCACATCCACCTAAAACACCCAACCGACTAATGAAAGGACTTCAAGGCACCAAAATTGCAGTAGACATGCACAAAAAAGTAAAAGATGCAGGCCCAATCCATCAAAAAAAGTAAAAACTTTCAAACAAAAGACTAATTAATGAGTTTACTTGAAAAGGTGCAGAAAATCTAACACATCATAGTTGCAATGTGAACCAGAAAGAAACAAGCATAAGATGATAATAAACAAAGATGAATGTTATAACATGCTTAAACCTTGTAGAAGTATTTCTTTCGGAGTTTAATGGCGGTACGTATGCATCTCTTAACCCTAATCTTCAGCATATTGTCATTGAATATCTGCATCATAAGCAACAATCAAATTTAAACAAGTGACACATATCATGTTTATGTACGTACATAAAGTAAAGAAAGAAGCTTTATAGAAATATGAATATCACATAAGGAGATGGAAACTAAATATAATCACATGCTCTTATCAGATATCAAAAGAAGGAAAGAAAGCAAGTTGGAATTAATACAGGTAGATGCACTAGCTTAGAGACCAGTTATGCATATAAGAAGTAAATATATTCACCCACCTTTATCAAATCATCAATTGAACGGGTTTCTCTCATGATTTTATGGCGGTTCAGAATAAGAATTGCTGCAACACAGTATATGGGCAATTCATCATCACCATTCCTTGATGATATTATAGTGCATATCTGAAAACGATCATTTTTTGACCAGAAGCTCTTTGTCAATCCACAAAAGTGATGGTTTGATGTAGATTTTATCCCATTGTTTTCCAAGATTGAGCGCTCTAAATTTCCACATTTCCCTTCTGAGCCACCCTTTGAACCACCATTTTCATTCTCAATAACTTCTTCTCCTGTGGTTATAACTGATTCCCTTGGAATCTGTAGGACCAGAAGTTCAGGACAACTATTCTCCAGATTGAAAGCCAGGGATTCATCAAAGTCAGCAGCCCACATCATCTGCTGACAACAAAAGTACAATTTAGTAACTTTCAAGCTACCAAAGGGCCTTTGGCCTAGCGGTATATGAGCCTTTAGCCTCTTAGGAGGTTAGGGGTTCAATCCTCACCAAAGGTGAGGAGGGTGTGTGAGTTTATCTGTTGCATTTGCCGTATATAAATATTATATACTTCAAAAAAAAAAAAAAAAAAAAAAAAACTTTCAAGCTCCAAACCACATTGTTTATAACATAGATGCTCACTTGGTCAATATTATGACAAGAATATCAAATCAGAATGGAATCAGTGCCATGGTCAGAGAAAAAATTCTTACCCTAGATTCTATGCAGCCTAAACAGCCTCTCCCCTTCACTCAAAAGAAAGAAAGAAATAATGATTTCATGTGTTTGTACATTTTAATGTTTAATATTATCACATGTGATATTGGTGATATAGTCACGTGTTTACCATATATATTATCACATGTAATTATGTTAATGATTTCTTTTGTTTTAACATGTTAAATATCACATGTGATATTGTATATCCACAATATACATATATATTAAAAAAATCATAATCAGTGTCTTCCTTTATTAATCACATGCGATTGTTGTTTGTTTGTTTGTTAATCGCAAGAGAGATTCTAATATAGTACATAAGATTGTTGTTTTTTGTGTTACTAATCACATGTGTTTAGTCTTTTATGTGAATTACATCAAGCGGGTCAGGTGACATGTAGTAGATCAATGTAATTCAAAGTACATCGTGGAGCCAAAAAATCGTGGAAAAGATCAGTGGAGAAAAAAGTAAAAGGAACAAGAAAAAAACCTTGAATAAAAATCGCATGTGATTCAAAGCATGGAAACAATATCATATTCATAGATGTAAAAATTTGTGAAAAACGGTGAAAAAGCATTAAAAAGAAATCACATGTTATATGTAGCAGATCACATGTTATTCAAAGTGTGAAAACAATATCATGGATCCAAAAAAGCGTGAAAATTAAAACAAGGAAAAACCGTGAAATAAAATCGTGAAAAAATAACTAAGGATTGATTGTAATCCAAAAATAAATGAATCTAATTACAAATATAATGAGATTTTTAAGGGATTCAAATAGTTAATTAGATAATCCTTAATCAAATTACCTAAATGCCCTTTTAGCCTAATTTTGACAATTAATCACAACCATAAGATTGGATTAGGTGGAAGAATCAGATATACCTATGTATGTATATATACGTAGATGTAGATACACAGAGAAGGGTTCAAACGAGAACATCTTCATTTTCATGCAAGAACACTCTTTTAGACTTTTACTATAGTCAATTACATGTGATATGTAGTTCACCACAAACCAAGTTGCCCACACATCATCAGGCCCCTCACGTGTATTATCACATGTGAATTGTGATAAGGGTGTTCTCGCGTTTTCCTAAAATGAGGGTGTTCTCGTTTGCACCTCCCCTTATATATATAGGGACGGTTCAAATAAGACGCTAAATACCGTGAGAAGGAAAGAAGGGAAGGTTAAGGGAGTGTTCATACGTGAATCATTGAAAAAATCTATTTGAAGATGCATATATGAACCAACATTACAAATTATTCATATAGGTTCACATATGCATCATCAAATGGATTTTTTTTCAATGATTCACAGATGAAAGTTACCTTAACCTTCCCTTCTTACCTTCTCATGATATTTAGTCTTCTTATTTGAACCTCCCACAGTACATACACATATATAGTGTCTTTATCACAAGTTTCTTATACAAAGAAGTCTTATTTGCCTTATAAGTAGCGTTTGGTACGTAGACATGATTGGAGAGGACATAACTGGACAAGAGGGCAGGACAGGATAGGACAAGTGTCTGTTTGGTGTTTGGTACGACTAGGATCGGTAAGGATAGGACTAGACAAGTTGCCCCTAAAAGTTGTTTAATGATTTTATATATATCATATAATAGTTATAAATGACACAAATAAAATTTATATTTAAATAATTTAATTTATAAGCATTTTAGTTTTTTACACAAGTTTCATATACATAAATAATAGTACAAAATTGAATGAAGAATCTGAAATAATTGATGGTAGGAACATGAAGAACAAATTTAGCTTACCAATAGAAATCAGATTGCAATCAATCATAGGAACATGAAGAACAGATTTGAGGATTAAGTTTGGTGAGATTTGGACGGATCCAATCCCAACAACTTTTGATAGAGATCCATCAGCAATTCGCACACTTAAATTCATTGAGCATGGCTCATAGTTGCAAAATAGTGATATGTCTCCGGTCATGTGATCTGAAGCTCCCGAGTCAACAATCCAGTAGGAGGAATTTACAGGTTTACGTTCATGTACATGCATACTAGTAGATGGGACAGGAGTGGTATGCTGAATGGATGCACCGTTCATGAGTTGTTTGAGTGCTTCAAGTTGTTCCTTGGTAAAAGGACTTGACTCAGGTGTTTTTGGCTGCTCTTCTACCGTATTGGCTGAGTTCGCACGACTGTCTTTATTGAAGCTCATTCTAGATGATTTCCAGTTTTCGGGCTTGCCATGTATTTTCCAGCACGTTTCCTTGGTATGACCGGGTTTGGAACAATGATCACACCAAGGTCTCCCCTTTTTCTGAGTACGAGAATCTTGTTGATTTGTAAATCGTGAATCACGAACAGCAAGTGCAGAACCATCAGGTGCTGCATATGAATGTTGTCCACCCATCATGATCTTTCTCCTGCTTTCCTCACGACGAACTTCTGAGAAAGCTTCTCGTAGACTAGGAAGTGGTTTGGTCCCCATCACTCGTCCTCTAACATCGTCGAGGCTTTTATTCAATCCCATCAGAAATTTGAAAGTCCGTTTTTGTTCTACTATCTTGCAATATCGCTTACTGTCCTCGGGACATTTCCATTCATGATTTTCAAACACATCAATTTGTTGCCAATGTCGGATCAAGGTATTATAATACTGAGTTACTGGGAGATCTCCTTGCCTTAAATCATGAAGAATTGACTCCACAGCGAATAGTTCTGCAGTGTTTTCATAGCTTGAAAAAGTTTCTTTAACAGCTTCCCAGATTTCTTGGGCTGTCTCATAAAGGAGAAAGCTTTCACCAATATCAATGTTCATGGAATTGATAAGCCATGACATTATTTGGTGATTTTCTATCTGCCACTTCCTATAACCGGGATCTTCTTTCTTGGGAATTGGATTTTCTCCGGTAAGATAGTCTTCCTTACCTCTACCACATATGAACATCCACACGTGTGACCATTGCAAAAAATTCTGTCCATTGAGCTTATGGTCGGTAATAAGGAGAGGTGTATTGTCAGAACTTGGAGCGATTGTCTGACCGAAATTCCCTTGTTTCGGTTGAGACGGACTTCGGAAGTGGAACTGGTCGGAGACATGCTGGATGATGGATCGACTGAAATCGGGTAGTCTAATTTCTTGATTGGATTTGGAATTGACTAGCCTGGAATCGACTAGCCTGGATGGATCGACTGAGAAAAAAATTGCTATGAAGATTGGGCTTGATGGTCGACTTCTCCAAATTGGGCCTATTGGGCTTGCCTGGAATCGACTAGCTTGGATTATAGGGCTGCGATGGTGTGAGAAAGAGGACGTTCAGATCGAAATCAAACAGGTTGGGATCGACTAGCCTGGAACAGATTTGCTGGAATCGAAGAAGGAGAACAAATACGTCTGATCGAAATCAAACAAGATTGGAATCGACTAACCTGGAGGACGCTGACTACAGATCAGCGAGGAGTAGGTTGGGACTTGGGAACGATGGATTTGCACGATGGACTTGGGAACGATGGATCAGCGAGGAGTAGGATTGTTCCAACTCTAATACCATGAAGTTTTTATTTCTCTATATTCAACATAAAAGTATTACACCCTTTATATATAAGGAGATACAACATATAAAAGGAAAAAATAGCAATCCTTATAAAAGGAAAATATAGCAATCCTTCTAATATTATGGATCCTAAAATATCTTCCAGAATCATTACTAGCTTTAGGAATTTTCAACAGAAACAAATACCATATTAGGGTTATATATCAAATAAGGCTAGATTAGTGACTTTTTAGTTTATGTCTCACTCTTGTCCCATGTTCCACCTATTTTGGTGGAACAAAAGAAAAGGTCATATTTATCCCATCTTGTCCCACCCTGTCCCAGTCCTTTCTCTGTCCCTTGTTGCACCAAACCTGGGATTGTAGTGAGTTTTGTCTTGTCCCATGTACGGGTGAGCACGGGTCGGGTCGAGGCAGGGCGGGGTGGAAAATGACAAACCCGATCGGGTTTCGAGTAGGATGTGCAAGCCTCGAATATTGTAATCAGGTGAATCGATTTTCGGGTGTCGGTCCTAGTCGGGTTTCGGGTTTGATCGGGTCGGATTTCGGGACCCACAGTTGAAACTTTTCATTGCTTCTTCGAGTTGCAACCCTCTCTTGATGAAGTTAATTTGGATCCCGGGATCAACTTCAAACTCTGGAAGCACACATGCAACATAAGTAGCTAGATATCTCCCACAAGGTGAGAAATGGGCCCAGTTCACTATAGCAACATTTGCAATATAAGCAACCAACATGTGGTCAAACTAAACTATTACTAAGAAATAGTTCACACTTCCATTACAAAAAAGCCAAATAATAAATGCCCATTGATTGCTTGCTTTTTAAGACGTGTAAATAGCTTTTTAAAAGCTTCGTCAAAAAAGAAAATTTATCTCTAGTAGTGTTCACAGGTATGTTTTATGTTTAATATTTGAACTCCTATTTTAACGTTTCCAACAACTTCCTCCATTAGGTAATATTAGGTTTTAGGAAAAAAAAAATAGTATTTATATTTAGTAAATAGTTCACGTTTCGGGTTGGATCGAGTGACGTATATTAAGACCTTACCCGAACCTATATATCCCGCCTAAAATTCGGAATTCGGACTTCGGGTACGATCGGGTGGTTAGATCGGGGTTTTCGGGTTTATTTGGGGTCGGTTTTTCGGGTCCGGTCGGGTTTGGCACACCCCTAGTCCCATGTCACGCCAAACGTGGGACAGTGAGTTTTCTCCCGTCCTGTCCTGTCCCATGTACCAAACGCAGCCATGGAAACATGTAGGTGGAATAAGGAGAAACACAATGTCAACCTCTAGTACAAGTTTTGATATTTGTTCTTATCAAAGTTTAGTTTCCGAATTGTTTAAGCAAACTCAAAAGTTTATACTCATATAAGTTTTTACACAACATTATAGTGTTTTTTAATAAAATATCACAATTTTCTACTATAAGGGTACATGAGTTCATGCAAGATAGCAACAAAGGTGTTAGTATTCCATGCTTTAGGATGAGTTTACAATGCATGTTCAATATTATGTCTTGATAATGAATGTTCAATATATTATGCAACTTTAAAACTAACAAAATATCTTATTCCTCCATTCAAAAAAGTAGACCATTTTATATCTAAGAGATAGTACTTTCCAAATTTAAATATGACAAACCATTTTTAGTTTCTTTTTATCTCCAAAATGTTTACAACCTTCCCTACATGAAGAAAATAACTTGCCAATTTCTTAGTTAAGAAGAACTCACTTGGCAATGAAAAGTTGAATTTTATTTGAATGAATTTTAATATAGAAAAAACAAAGGAATTTTTGTAATGCCTTTCGTTATGTTTTTGTCATAGCACTACTTGGATCACACAAGAAACCACACATAAGTTACTACAGATCCTATAACAAACTTACCTCCTTGACATACGCAAGCGAGTAGATATTGAAGATTACATGATTGCCCGTTGAACCATACCACTTGTGTTATGAGATAATAGTGTACTAAGAGATAGCAGAGTCCAGGAGTTCATGGAAGCAATCACACGATTATACCACGTGGTTTCAACTACAGCATACCATGCAATTAATTTGTATCCTAGCCAAGCAGATCAACAAAGAAGAATACATACCTCCCACATGCAAAGTGCCTCGCTGAAAGATAATTCCCGGCGGAAGAGTACCAGCAGCATCCGGAAGGCAAAATGAAGGCTTTCAGCACCAATTTGGGACAGGTGAGTGAACATTTCCCTGTCTACTTGTTCTAGGATATGCCAAAGCGTCTCCAATTGCTTCATAACACCAGTCGTTCCTTCCATCTGAAAATTTTCACGCTGGATGGAAGGGAAAGAAAGTACATACTATTGGTGAACAGGATATAGACATACACATATACATTACAAATATATAAATCTCAAGTTTAGAAGTACCATTCTCCTTAAAAGCATCTCAAAGCACCAAAAAGCATCAGCATTATCCTCAAAGAGCACAATAAAAGGAGATAACAAATCACTCATACCTGCAATCAGAGTTGCATTTACTTCCCAAGTTAACTATGAAAGTATCTAAGCCTAACGAGTATGCGCCTATATACATAAAATTACAAAAAGAAAATCAAGACGATGAGAGGCAACACTACAACCTTGACAATATCCTGTTGCAGGATCAACCCAAGCATAAACAGCAAGAATATCTGACATCCGAGCTAAATTTTTTTTATCCTCGTAAAATTCAAGATGACTATCTGTTCTAACAACATCAACAACTGAAAGAAAAGAAAAGAACAATAACTAGCTTTTAGATTAGTGAAACATAAGGAAATCGAGGCAAGGAATAAATATCAAATTTCCTCATTTGTTGACATATAGTAAAAAAAAAACTTACCTATTTGGTGCAGGGTCCAAAGCCACTCAGATACTCTGTCTTGACTCCGAGTTTTTCCTTGAGATGTCACAGGGTTTACAATAGGGATGTCAGATGCATCTGTCTGTCTTTGTATGCTGACATTTTCTATTTCACAGTCTAAATTGCTAGATCTAGGCAGAGACCCTGGAGCATCTTGATGAATCACTTCAATTCTGGAGTTGTTAGTACATGTAGGATTGTTAGATGTCGAAACATCCATTACTAGATCTACGTTGTTATTAATTTGAAAGTCGTACACAGGGTCGTCTCCGAAGCTCAGCTTGCGCCTTGTAGAAAGTCTTTCATCAAGTGATTTACATTCATTCTTATCTATAGTACTCTTTTCAAATAAATTTGTAACTGGTAATGGAGGAAAATCATAATAACTTGTTCCATATTGTGATCCATCCCCTTCACTTCTTGATTTTGGATAACTGCCACTGTACGGAGTGAAAGAAGGAAGAAAATATGAATCGTCATATGCTGCACAATCGGTGCTTTCTCTTGCCGAATCACTACAGCACCCTCTTGGGCGTGCACATGAAGTTTCTATACAAATATCAGAGCAACTGCAGAAAGATTCTAATCGGTCAGAAACATCATTAGAAGCTTGTTCACATGTTACTTCAGATTTCCGTCTCTCATCATCTTTAGCCATCGTCCTCATATCCATGACTTTTGAACCCACAACATAGGCCAGGGAACCAGTACCTATGCTATCATGCATTGATTGACATTGCGTAATAAGGTCTCTGTAGCGTTCCCTGAATGTGAAGTTTTATCAAACAGTTATATCTAATATAATAAATAAGTTCATAACAACAGATTAGGTAGAAGACATTTAAAGCTTATCTACATCACAAAAAAGCTACATACACAATCATATAAATAGCATCCCTTGTATTTGAGAAAAAAAAAACATTCCCTGTAGATACACCAGCAAAGAGAGCAAGTGGCTTGTGTAAAGAACACCAGTGGTATCGAACCTGTGGCATGCCTGAGGATACATGGCCTATAAAAACAAACTAAGCATCAAATTTATCTCCCATAGCATGAGCCAAGTATTTTACAGAAACCTGGGAAACTAGAAACATTCCATTAACTTTAAGGAGGAAGAAACCGTACGACCCCACTTGCATCTTGGACAATTAAGTTGACAAGCATTTTGGTGAACCACAAGTCATCAGGAATAAGCCCACCACTCCACCACCATCTTTCTCACTCAAAAAACAATCATGTTGAGGCACCCTATGCCACAAGAAACAACATGTTGTATCCCATATGATATGCAACAAATGATAGCTTCACCACACAGCCTTGCGTAGGATGAAAGTAACATTGGTGGAAGTGATCAAAAGAAACAAAAGCAACGAGAATATAACAAAAGACATACATTATGATGCAAGAAACAATAGAACCCTTTGTATCTACAATGAGCACTAAAATAACCACCTAATACAAAACAACATAGTACTCGACGGAAAGGGTAATACCTCCTTGCAGTTCTTAACCGTCTCCTGTCATCTGCAGTACTGCTCAAAGTATAACAGCCTAGAAGGAATTCCCATACTTCAGGTCTTATAGACGGATCTACCCCCTGCAAGACAAATAAAATAAACATTAGGGAATGATAGGATTCCTTTTATGGCCAACACAAGAAAAGCAAGATTCACTTAACTTGGACCCAGAGTTAACCATATTTAAATTTGATCTTGTTAGAGATATATAGGGTACAATATGTATCTATTTACGATGCTATCCTTTAGGGTTTTCGTAGGGTTTTACATTACGACCCTTTTGCCCATCTTCTACTCCATATATATCCACTTTGTTCAATGATACAAACAGTTTAGAGTCCGATTCTTTTATTGGTATTAGAGAATGGTTCTTGGGGCATTACATACATGATGCAGCAAGTGACAGGATAACGGTAATACAATGGTTGAAAAGAAAGAACGGTGAAAGATGCCAACTGATAATGTACAGAGTAGGCAATCTGATTTATCTATGTCTCAAGAAGAAAAAATGTACAAGATTATATATTACTATTAGAAAGCTATTTTAGGAAACTAACTAAAAGTAAACTAGAAAGAAGTACCCTAACTATCTACAATTAGTTAACATTTCCCCTCGAGCATAGATATTAATTATACCCAACTTATTACAAAGATAAACCCCATTTACAGCTTTTGTGATGATGTCCCCTAATTGTTCTCCTGTCTTAATATATTATGTAGAAATTAAACCTTGTTGAATTTTCTCACAAACAAAATGACAATCAATCCCAATGTGTTTAGTCGCTCATGAAATACATGATTAGATGCAATATGTAGAGCAACTTGATTATCACAATATTTCAATTAGGTAACACGATAAATCCACATTACTTCACACCGTCACACATAGATTCTGCCATAGCCCTGTATTCTGACTCTGCTTTGGGTCGACACGACATTTTGCTTCTAACTTCTCCATGAGACCAAATTCCCTCCAACAAATAGCAATATTCTGAAGTGGACCTTCAATCCATTTTGGCACCAGCCCAATCTGCATCCGAAAAACATTCCATATCGCTATACAAGGCCACTTCCAGATGCTCCTTTCAACTAACACGGAATTTGTTAACGCTACCCAATGATGAATTGTCAGAGATCACATACACTGACAGACTACACGAACTGAATATGAAATATCAAGGCACATCACTTCACCGTAAGATAATCCAGCTTCCCAACAAACCATCAATAACTCTAATAATTTCCAAATAGTTCATGTTGGGAGTCATTGAAGAACTACACGGTATGGTATCATACCTTTATGGAGGTCTTAGTTTCCTATTATTAATAGGTGTTAATACTTTAATCTTATTCACCTTTATTAGAAAAGAGATTACAATATATACAAGATCAACAAGCCTAATAGGGAAAAGCTAAGACTAGTACAAAGAAAGTGAAAGCAAACTTTTCTATATCTAACACTCCTCCTCAAGTTGGAGCAAAAATGTTAATCATGCCCAACGTGTTACAAATAAAGTCTATTTGAGTTTTCCGCAATGGCTTCGTGAGAATGTTTGCAAGCTGGTGTTCAGTCTTGATGTGTACTGGTTGGATCGATGGAGGGTCTGTCCTTGTTCCCACAACACGGTCTCTAATGAGATGACAATCAACTTCGATGTGTTTGGTCCTTTCATGGAATACTTGATTCTTGGCTATGTGAATGGCTGATTGGTTATCACAATACAATCTCATCAGTTCGTCTGTAATTACTCCAAGTTCTCTTAGGAGTCTCCTTACCCACGTCATTTCACATGACACATCTGCCATGGCCCTATATTCTGACTCGGCACTTGATCGGGAGACAATATGTTGTTTCTTGCTTTTCCAAGAAACTAGATTTCCTCCGACGAATACACAGTATCCTGTAGTTGATCTCCTAGAAATGGGACATCCAGCCCAATCTGCATCCGAGAAACCGGATATTCTACCATCTCCTTCTTCAGTGAAAGCACCCACTCGACAATGACCTTGATCTGAATAGAGTATCCCTAAGCCTGGTGTGGCCTTGAGATACCTCAAAACACGAAGTGCGGCATCCCAATGACCCGTATAAGGAGCTGACATGAACTGACTCAAGACACTAACTGGGAATGAAATATTTGGTCGAGTAACTGTCAAATAGTTTAATTTTCCAACCAGTCTCCTGTATTTCTCTGGATCCTTCATAGGACTTCCATCATTCGGAAGAAGCTTTCCTGTAGCGAGCATCGGACTGTCCACAGGTTTACATCCCAATAGACCACACTCATTAAGCATATCAACAACATATTTCCGTTGAGACAGAAGAATCCCTTGTGGAGATCGAGATACTTCTATCCCAAGGAAGTAACGAAGCCGTCCAAAATCAGTAACTTGAAATTGAGTCTGTAGAAATTCTTTTAGTTTTGAGATGCCGGTGCTATCATCCCCAGTGATGATAATGTCATCTACATAGACCACCAGTATGATACGTCGACCGTCATGGTGTCTAAAAAACACAGAATAATCCTGGGAACTGCGGGTCATACCGAACTCCTGGAGAACATCTGAAAAACGGCCGAACCATGCTCTAGGAGATTGTTTAAGACCATATAATGAACGTCGCAATCGAATACCTTTGTAACCTCCTCCTTAATGACAAAACCAGGTGGTTGTTCCATATACACCTCCTCAAGAATGCCATTAAGAAAGGCGTTCTTGACATCCAACTGATGAAGGGGCCAATGATGGATGGCAGCCAAAGCGATACAAATGCGAACAGACGACATTTTAGCCACTGGAGAAAATGTCTCGTCATAATCGACCCCATGAGCTTGAGAATAACCCTTGGCAACTAGTCGGGCTTTTAGACGATGCAATGAACCATCAGGATTAACTTTCACCGTGAAAACCCACTTACAACCCACTTTACGCTTTCCATGAGGAAGTTGTTCCAAATCCCAAGTATGATTCTTCTGTAAGGCATCCATCTCTTCTTGCATTGCCTTAAACCATCCTGGGTGATTAAGGGCCTCAGTCACATTTCTGGGAACAATATGGCTATCAAGGGAGGTGGTGTAGGCACACGACTCTGAAGAAAGGTGAGAGTAGGCAAGGTAGTCATGAATGGGATATCGGGTGCGAGTCCGTGTGCCTTTTTGGAAGGCAATTGGAATATCCGAGAGAGGAGCACCAGGCGGG
Organism: Arctium minus; assembly: GCA_954870635.1. Classification (NCBI taxonomy): domain Eukaryota; kingdom Viridiplantae; phylum Streptophyta; class Magnoliopsida; order Asterales; family Asteraceae; genus Arctium; species Arctium minus. The sequence continues at coordinate 42,260,195 of OX941089.1, read as the reverse complement.
TCGTAAGGCTCAGTAGGTAGCGGTACGGGGATATCAAGGACCGGGTCTGGGGAAATATCAGTAGGCGATGATGGGTGTGTATCAGGGGGTGGAACGGGAGATGTACCAGAAGGATCATGCACAGGTAGGCACTCATGGGTCTCAGACACGTGTCGTTGGCGCTGTCGAGCATACACATTTGTGAAACGAGTATCAGCATGGACAGTTGGAATACCAAGATTTGGTGTCATTACTGGAGGTTGTAAGACTTGAAGATCAGAAGAATCAGAAATAAGAGGGGTTGACTCGGATGCGTTGGTAGGTGTACCATAGAAGGGACTTGACTCATGGAATGTGACATCAGCAAAAGTAAAATAACGACGCAGGTTGGGACTATAACAACGATAACCTTTTTGAACACGAGAATACCCAAGAAACACGCACTTGATAGCACGAGCTGCAAGTTTATTATGTCCCGGACGATGATCATGAACATAAGAAACCCAACCGAAGATTTTAGGAGCTAGAGGGAAAGAAGTACCTTTTGGAAATAGGATAGAGAAAGGTGTCTTTCCTTTAAGGACGGAAGAGGGCATACGGTTAATTAGATAATTAGCTGTAAGAACCGCATCACCCCAGAAATTGTGTGGAACATTATAATGGATCATCATAGTACGAGCCACATCCAACAAATGGCGGTTCTTGCGTTCAGCGATGCCATTTTGTTGAGGTGTATAGACACACGATGATTCATGTATAATACCATGCTCAGATAAGTAACTTGTAAAATCAGAGGAAAAGTATTCTTTTGCGTTATCAGACCTCAAAGTTTTAATGGATACATCAAATTGGGTTTTGGCATATGCATAAAATTCACAAAAAACAGAAAATATTTTATTACGTGACTTTAGCAAGTAAACCCATGTCGCGCGATAAAAGTCATCAACGAACGTAACAAAATATTTAAATCCATTAGTAGAAGTTACGGGACATGGTCCCCATACATCCGAGTGAATTAACTGAAACAAAACGGTAACATTACTAGACTCTCTAGGGGGATAGGAACAACGGGTATGTTTACCCAATTGACATGACTCACAAACTAACTCTTGAACAGAAGACAAATCTGGTCTCAATTGTTTCAAAACAGACAAAGAAGGGTGACCTAGCCGATAATGAGCCTCCTTGATACTAGAATCACAAAGATGTGCTGCTACAGATCGCAAACCAGACAAACGATAGAGACCTTGAGATTCAAAACTTGTGCCAATCAACTGGTTCGTCCCCAATTCCTGAAAGACACAATGTGTTGGAAAAAAGGTTACCGAACAATTATGCTTTTTTTGTAATTTGGCTAACAGATATTAAACTATCTGGAAATGTGGGAACATAAAGAACAGACGATAGATTTAGTTTTGACAAATTGCTAGTGGATCTGATGCCCTTAATTTGACACGAGGATCCATTCGCAAATCGAATCGGAGTCTGGGGTATATCAGTATTGAGATTGGATATAAAGTCTTTGTTCCCGGTCATATGATCTGTGGCTCCTGAATCAATAATCCATGATGGTGAGCATGCTGAAAAATAGGTAGAAGACATACCTGATTGTGCTATGCTAGCACGGGGAGTAGATGAAAACTGTCTAGAAGACCCACGCTGGAATCGAGAGGCATCTTCATCATGGAAAGTGTGAGTGGGGGTGGTATTATCTGCAGATGCTACCTGGGCTCGGAAAGGACGAGGTGGCGGTTGAGATCCAGGACCAGAAGGAGGACGATTTGGACAGTTATACTTGGTGTGCCCAAACTCCTTACAATAAAAGCATTGGATCTTCTTCCTGTATCCTTCCTTTCCAATATTTCTGGTACTCGAAGAGGCAAAAGCTGATACATCAGTTCCGGGTGGTTGTGATGGAGTATGACTAAAGTACATTTCTCGGGCAAGATGATACGTAGACGCCAATGACTGAGATGTTGAGTGACTTAGCAGTAGAGGACGAGCACTGGAATATTTAGCTGACAATCCTGAAATAAACGTCATCACGTCCATTTTCGCTAATCGCTCCTCCTGAACTTTAACATCAGGGGTGACAGGGAAAAGAACTCGAAGCTCCTCTGACAACTTCGATAGTCTAGTATAGTACTCAGTGAGATCAGAATCACCTTGTTCACATCTGAAATAGGAACCAAACACTGAATACGTATGAGACAAAGATTCCTTAGCTGAGAAGGAAGACTCCAAATGGATCCACATCTTCTTCGTGGTAGGATAATTCTGAGCAATGCTTAGGACTTGGGGTTCCATCGCATTCCATAGGGCCATTCGGATACCACTGTCGTTGAGTTTCCATTCTCGAGTTTTTGGATTCGGAGGGTCATTGATTAAATGATCATCTTTGTCCAAACTTTCAAGACCGGTTTGGACAAACAAACTCCATTGAGCCCAATTTGTAGAATTAAGTTTAACCGGAATCTTTAAGACGGCAGAAAAATTGATTATACCCGGAATGGAGAAGTCACTAGAGGTAGAACCTTGAGTTTTATCTGTAGAACCTTGAGCTTTATCTGTGGGTGCCATTGTGAGCTTGAAATCAAGATCTTCTGGTAATGGGCACCTCCAAAATATGGGGTGAGTGATATATATATATATTAGGTAACAACCAGAATACAAGAGAGAGAGATGTCAGACCAAGGCTGGAAACTCAGGTCTGGAAATGCAGAGGGCGGCGACGGCAGCACTGGGCGGCGCAGGTCCGACTACGGTAGGTTCGGACGTCGATGGCTCTGACAGCCACAAATCTGGACGAAAACGCCGGTGGAGGTAGTGGTTTCAGGCTAAGTCGGCGGCGGCTAGGGTTTGGACAAGTCCAGACGGCGGCGGCTAGGTTTTGGACGAGTCCAGACGGCAGCGGCTAGGGTTTAGACGGATTCTGGCAGCGGCGGCTAGGGTTTAGACGATTTCTGGCAAGTGCGGCTAGGGTTCCGGCGCCGGCGGTTAGGGTTCCGGTGACAGGTAATTTTCTAGCTCTGATACCATGTTAATACTTTAATCTTATTCACCTTTATTAGAAAAGAGATTACAATATATACAAGATTAACAAGCCTAATAGGGAAAAGCTAAGACTAGTACAAAGAAAGTGAAAGCAAACTTTTCTATATCTAACAATAGGTTTACTCTAGCATTTATATGACCTTATGTAGCCATCAAAAGCATTCATGAAGTTTATAGTTGAGTGTGTTTTTTTCACCTCTCGAATTCTTGAGATTTGAGAACTTATTGGGCTTCAAGAATTGTGTTCTTGTTGTTCTTGACATATCAATCGGTAAACAACAATCATTTGTGGCGTCAATCGACTATAGCTTCTCCTAGTATTGGGAATTGAGTGAGGTTCTGTTACGCCTTTTTCACGTGATTCCAAGGTTCGAATTTCATTCTAAACATCGGGTCAAGGTCTTGCACCAAGGTTCGTGTTTGATTGACATATCGGGTCAAGGAGACCACCCTACCCGGATAGAAAGTATGGTCTCGGGTTCACATCAATTGGTATCAGAGTTGCTTTACTTTCCAAGTTTATCTATCCTTTTTTTCGTTCCTACTCTTTCATAGTCGTTGTCTTTGTGTTTGTTCTTCGTATTATCCTTTTTTCGTTCGTTTCCTTCGTCTTGACTCTTTAAAAACAAAGAAATGAACCCAAAAAAAAAAAACTCATAAAAAGGGAACCTTATGTGAAAAAACATCAAAAGCGAGATCTTTATTTAAAAGAACGTGTGATTTTTATCCCAAAAAACCAATTGAACTTGTCAAGCAAAAAGAAAGAGCTCAAGAATTGAAGTTTCCATTTTTTTGTGGTGATCTCAATTGACCATCTTTGTTATTTATTTCAAGTTTAAATTTTTATTCAAGCCTTCATTGCCTGGGACTCAAGATTTCGTCGGATCTATGTTTTACACATAAATTTAGGACTTGAAATACCTTTCTTTTCATTTGAATTTTGTGTCATATATTAAAATCTAGCAATTCTAGTGATTCGTTTGGCCACTTATCTTATTATCACATCCTTGGCGAAACATCATTGTCGGAACCCACAATTGATTTGATTGGTCGAGATTGGTTAGTGGAGAACTAAGAATCAATCTTGTCGTTCAATTTGCCTAACGGTTCCAACGAGGTGAAATTTGTGAGATTATCTATTGAGAGTCAAAACACGTGGGGTAAAATAAGAGTTACATCATTGAGCGAAAACACGAACGGGAGTGTCAAGTGAGGAAATTATTATGTTACCAATAAGTTCTTTTTCGCAGCAATGGCCAACTTTGATCCAAAACCCTTCACTAAAACTATAACTGCTATATTACAAAACACAATGAGGAAAGAGGAATGAGTTGGAAGGTTTCAAGGAGCAAGTAGATGGTTTGACCAACGAAATACAAGGGATGCGAAATAAAGTAGACACACTTGAACGTGCTCCAAGAAGGAAATCAAAATATCAAAGAAGATAGTAGGCCATCACCAAGGAATAGGTGGGGGAGATGGGGAATCTAAAGATGATCATGATAGCTATAATGAGTCGATTTCTAATCAGCGAGATCAGAGTTTTAATCACCATCATAATCGAGTGTATGATAATATGAGTGGAATAAAGATGAAAGTTCCTTTCTTTCAATGAAAGAATGATCCTGAGGCATATCTTGAGTGGGCTAAGAAGGTTGAGATGATATTTTCTTGCCATAATTACTCTAAAGCAAAAAGGGTAAAATTGGCAGCCTCAAATATTCTGATTACACACTTGTGTGGTGGGATAGTATGGTGGTAGATCGTCGTCGTAGTGATGAAGGGTTATTAACAGTTGGGGTGAGATGAAAACGTTGATGAAAAGAAGATATTTAGCCGACAAACATGATCAAGAATTGTACCAGAAGTTACAAGGACTTACTCAAGGCACCCATAGAGTTGATGAGTACTACAAAGATATGGAGATGGCAATCATCCGGGCTAATGTGGTGGAAGATCGGGAAGCTACCATAACCACATTCTTGAGTTAACTAAATCGAGAGATTGCTAATGAGGTTGAATTACAACCATACATTGAACATGAAGACATGGTACACATCACAATCAAGATAGAGATACAACTCATGAGGAGGGGTGGGTCAAAACCCAGTTTGAGCTCATGTTCATCCCCACCGAAATCAATCCCACAGAGAAAAAAGAAATCCAAGCATCAAGCCCAAAGTCAACTTCAAAGTGGAAGCAAGTAGTAGTGGGTCAATCAAACAAACCAACACACAAGATAATTCTACTAACCATAAGTTGTGATATTGTTTGTTGGGAGTGTCAAGGTAGGGGCCATAGTGAGGGTTTCTTGATAATTTATCCCATAGGTTTGATTAAAACCTTTTGCAAAGGGACGGGCTTTGCATCTCTCTATACTCCCATATGTCTTACTCTTAATAGTAAACACCCATTTGCATCCCACAACTTTTTTTCCCTGTGGTAATTCAACATCACATGTACCATGCTTCTTCAAGGCATTTACTTTTTCAAACACAACAGCCCTCCAATTCGGATCACTTAATGCTTCTTGGATACTTCTACAAATTACAACCTTTGAAATGTTTGTAGTGAATGCTTCTTGGATACTTTTCTTTGAAATGCTTCCTGGATATTTTTCCTAGGTTGTACATTCCTAACATACACAAATTTGTATCAAAATCAGCAATGACCAAAAAAATTATAGCTAATATACAACGCATATCCTTTTACTGATTTACCAACATGTAACTTTATCTTCTAACTTTTGGACAATCTTGTTGACTTATTTCCTGACTCAAAGCTTTCACGTGACACTTGTTGATGGGATAAGGAGTGATATATATATATATGTGTGTGTGTGTGTGTGTGTGTACCCGTGCATGTTTGTGTTGACAACTTGGTTGGTGGAAGAATTAACTTTACGAGAATACCTTGTCTTAGGCAGTATTAGCAAATCTAGCCATGTCATTGTATATATTAATAAAAACAAGTTCTAGGCTTGCAACTCCCAAACAATGGTGTCATCATCAAAATTTAATTTATCCTTCCAAACCCTTTACTATTTTCCATGATATCTTTGCTTGACTAAATTAAGAGGTTTATGACAGCATCTCCAACATATTCTCCAAAATGGAGCATCAAATTTCAAAATCTACAAAAAAAGAAGAAAAAAATACATTCAACTATAACAGCTTCTCCATTTTGGAGATTACAACATTAATCATATTACTAAAATATTCCATACTTTAATAAAATATTACTTCTCCTAAACATTTATTTTCAAGGTTTCTTATTGGTGAGAATCTAATAAAAAATTCTCTCTCATGGTAATCGTTTTTGGGGAGTTCTCCAAATGTGGAAAATTTCACACACTCTTACTTTCTCCATATTTGGAGAATGTTTTAAAGAATCTAATGGAGCAAAAAATTTCCCCAAAATCTCCATTTTGGAGAATCTATTGGAGATGCTCTGACACACGAGAACATTTGTGCAAAAGCCATGGTTTGCATCACAAACATAATACAAAAGAAATCGGCAAAAAATATAAAAAGAGAATTTATTTTTGAATGAAAAACACTTGATGTTCGAATATAGAAGAGATGCACATAAAAAGAAGATGAAAAAGAAAACCTTACCCCCAACATAATCAATTTAAGGGCTTTCTGAAAACCAAAAACCTTTCCATCGCCATCAAATGTTGTTTGCCACTTCTCTGGTTTAAGCATTTTATTTATCTGCACAATTTACACAAGGAAACGGAGAGAGAGAGAGAAATAAGCTCAGAAGTCGACTCATCAAATGGCAACTGCAACCACTAAACATAGAATCTTTGATCAATGTTGAATGTTAATTCTTAGTAGATGAAGACGTCCGGTATTGGAAGTCTTTGATTTACAAAACAAAATGCAGCAAGTGCATATAGTATGACCATATCTAAAAATCAATATAAACAATGCACCTTATACTCTTTTGTTGTTATTATTTCATCTTCATGGTAAAAGGGTCAAGTTATGAATAGGTGTAGGACACAGGATGAGAGACCTCTACGCTCCACCAGTAATCAATCACCTTGATCTCTTTGCTAACCATGCCATGATTAAAGTTCTAAAAAGTGAAAAATCATCAAACCTCCACCGATAACTGAACACTTCCATTCATTGTGTAAAGCTAGCATTCTTTCATGAGAAGATGTTAACTATATGAAACAAAATACGATTCTTCCCACCAAATGCATCTTCCATCTAAATTTCTATGACCGGCCTAAACGGCTCCTTTTAGAACCCTGAATTCAATCACAATTATCTCAAAATACATTGTGTCTAGTTGGTTCTATGGTCTGATGATCTAGTCATATCTTTTTGACCATGCCATGTGCAATAGGGCTTGATATTTAAGTTGAAGTCTTCAATTTAAATACAATCATATTAGAACACAGAAGAGCTCCTTAACAAGGCAAGGGAAAGAGAGAGGGAGGTAGAGAGCGTAGGGGGACTCAATGGGTACAATCTCTCAAAGTGAAGGAGGCACTAAGAAAGATGGAGAAGGGTAAGGTCGTAGACCTGGATTAGATCCCCTGCGAAACAAAGGTGAGGAAAATCAACTTGACTTCATGCCAAAGAGGTCTATGATCTAGGCAATCCATCTTCTCATACGACTCATGGAGAAGTATAGAGAACGTAGTAAGGATTTACAAGTGGCGTTCAAAGACCTAGAGAACACCAATGATATTATGTACCACAGGATGTGATTACGAGGAGCCTAAGGAAGAGTATCATGGAGGTCTGTCGAAGTGACCATAAAACATGTACGAAAACGTGGACTTGTGTCAGGACACCATGGGTGAGACAAAGTTTTTCCTAATGGAGATAAGGCTACACCAAGGATTGGAGCCAAGTCCATTCATTATTGTTGTCAGTTTGGATAAGATCTCCCAAGGGATTCAAAGGAGTGTCCCATGGTGTATGCTATTTGCATATTGTATTTTTGTGGTTGCAAAGTCGAAGGTAGGGGTCAACTAGAGTTTTATGTAGTGGAGGGCAGCTTTGGAAACAAAAAGGTTTGCATATTAGTCGCCCTAAGACAGAATACACAAGGTGCAATCAGAGCAGATGAATGAGGGGGTAGAAGTCAACATAAGGGGGGAATGGTACCCCAAAAGAAAATATTTTTATGTACTTAGGCTCCATGATTCTGAAAAAAGGGAGGGGTCGAGGATGACGTAAAACGCATAAAGACGGTGTGGCTAATGTGGAGAGCGGCAATTGGCATGTTGTCTGACAAGAAGGTTGCACTAAAATTGTAGAAAAAATTTTACATCGTAGCCATCAGTACAACTAAGTTGTATGGCTAGGATCTTTAGGGGACAAAAAGACCCATGAAAGGAAGTTGGAAGTTGGAAGTTGAAAGTTACAAAAATGAGGATAATGATAACACCATATTTTCCTATTGTTTTCATTAACTGATACCCATTTTGATCTTTCTCCGGTCATTTGGTTTAAATTGTTCATAAGCATGATGAAGTTCCAAAGTTCCGAAAAGGTAAAGTAATCGGCACCCATTGTGAGTCGTGACTAAGGTGTTATCTCTATTGATGACAACGTTAATATCGGTTAACAACAAACATATATCACTTTGCAGGGATCTTTGTGCCTATTTTAACTACCTACGATCTAATCTAAGTAAAGGTCAAGTCTAGAGACAAGATCGAAAAAAGAACACCAAAGGGGATAAGCCACAAAAGACAGCCCATGAAGAGTAACTTTCGGCCTCATTATTATCACATCATCTCTCTCCCTTCTCCAAGCATAAATTGAGATCTTGGGGGTGTGCTTTAAGCATCACCACGAAGGAAACTTTACATTACTATTCTCTACATTTCTTGTTGTTAGAAAGTCTACATTTCTTGTTGTTAGAAAGTCTTGGTTTGTATTTTACTTTAAGCATTTCCTATTTCTGTACGGATAGTTTGTACACTATCACCCGTGGCCACTATCAGTTTAATTTTAATGCAAGTAATCTTTCGTTTTTTCTTCCCTTTCAGTATGTTAACTACTTTAAGCATGGGCTAAGCATCCCTTAGCATGTCGATGTGGGTGTGGGTGTAAGTTGAACCTAAGAGGTAGTAGCTAACACTTGGTGTTATCATTGTTGCTAACTCTTGAGCTTCGTCACTCGAGTCGAGAACTCCCAATCAACGTGGACAAGCCAATCACTTTAAAGTGTTAATGTTAAGTCTTGGACCGAAATGTGGGCAGATTCTGAAACACGACTTAGGTGATGCATGAAGACTTGGAAGGGTCTTTTATAAACACATAGGAATATGGGTTTTTGCATGGTTTTGTAGCTAGGGTTCAAACATTGGTCAAATTATGGTGTTACGTAGGAATATTAACACTCACTACATACTAATAGAACTTTGATAACAATAAATCTACCTAGTTCGGTCGGCAAGCCCTTAATTGGCATGGGGGTCAATTTGTATGGGGATAGTGGGGGAGGGTTAGAGGGCTAGAGGTTAGGGTAGGAAAGGTTGCGTGCTTTTATTTACCTTTTATGTGTTTAACAAATCTAACTTTTTCTTAATGTACCTACTTTTAATTCTTCTACTCCTTTTTTCCTATTGTTTTCTATTTATTAGTCTTCATAATCCTTCCCTTCTAGCTCACAGCCTTCACAAGTCGAGGGTCTTCATAGTCGCTCTACTCTTTAGGGTGGAGGTCAAGTCCGCGTACATCCTACCCCCTACTTTAGTATGAGATATACTAGGTTTGTTTGGTTTGATTTGATTTTAAGAGCTCCTCCACGGACATACTATCAAATCTCTTATTTTAGCACTACCATTCCGCTAATATCTACAGTTACACAAAAATTATACGAGGTACTTGGGATTTTCTATCTTTTTCCTTCACTTATCACAAATAAGGTATCGTATTCACAGATAATTGTACATGTCATGCTAGTTTAAGAGAAGTGTAAAGTACTTGTAATATTTGTAGAAATACTCATTATATATTGTGGTAACTAGTAAGGGTCAAAGAGAGCATAAGATGGAGAAATCAAAGCCATGATCTTTCTCTTTTCAAGTACATTTTACTTGGGCTAGACATCCTCTAAAGGAGTATATAACTTATACCAGTTAAAAGGGGATGTTGACACTAAATCACATAAGCATGAGTAAGAGAACATTATTGATCAAACGGTTACAATAAATACAGATTGTCATGGAATATTTTTTTCAATATCCTAAAGGTTACGATGACTTGCCATTGATCCAAAACGACAAATACATTAGTAGTTCTTGGTTTCAAGTGTTATTTATGGTTCATAGAAATTGGTAAGGCACATCACCTTCACAAAAGAATATAAACAAGCCAAGCATCAAGTGTACCAACTTACAAGAGCTTCAAGGAATCTAGATCGATCGATCAAATCAACCAAAAGGTAAACCAATCAGCTTTATGGCTAAGCCATTATGCCTAAAAATTCATCATTATATCACATTCATATCTATTAGCTTAGTCACTCCTAATGCAAGGAGATGCTCTTTAAAGAAAAACATACACCAAATGTAAGGGTCACGAAACCTTAACAACAGAAGGATGAGAAAATTCAAATGGGCCCCATAAATGATGAAGAACCTGATGGATGTCACAACAAACACTAAAGTGAAAAAAAAAACTCATTATCAGTCAATGTACTTGAAAGAAAATAATGAAAGGTGACTTCAAGAATATGAGGATACTGAATACAACGACACACATCCAGGTGATGGAAAGAGAACTCAGAATCCAAGAGTGGCCAAGAAGTTGAAGTGTGCCCTAGCGCTCACCCCAGCTACGATGGTGATAGTAGTCGAATGAAATAAGATGTGTGGTATGTCAGAATTAAGGATGGAAATGGGGCGGGTAATGGAAGAGGAATGCACCACCAACCCCGTTTTATGTCCCCCGTCCCCGACCTGCCTAATCCCCGACGGGTTTAAGGGGGGAAGTCCCCAACAGGGTTGGCTACCCATTTAGGAAAAAAGAAATAATTATGTATTTTATAATGATAAGTGTGGAATTGATATACAGAATATAATCCCTAATTTCTTGGGATTATATTTTCCTTTTGTAGCAGCTTTGGGGATCTGTATAATTGGTAAGAGATTTGATTGATATCTGTAAAATTTGGTAAGTTTCCTTAGGTTATCAAATCCCTTAAATTATGGGATTCTAGTTAGGCCTCTGTTGGGAATTATGGTGTTGAGGCCCAAAAGCCCATAGTCCCTCAAATGGGTAAAAAGCCAATAATATGGAAAGTTTACACAAGGAGAGAGAAGGCAGCAAGTCGTTAGATAAAAGAATAAAGCTAGTGATGAGGGAGGGGTATGCAGTATTCAGTTATTTTGTCAATTCTGTTTGAGGAGAGAATTATCTGGTAAGGAGTCCCTGACTCTATCCCAGTTGGTGTAGAGCTTAGGCTCATTTGTTCCTTCTAGTTATCCAATTATCCCTTTCATTTTCTCTATTTCTATTAATTGGTCCAACCGGCCAGATCCACGAGGAGAGCTAGCGTATTGAAAATGCCACCAAAAACAGCTAATATGGGTCATCGTATGGAGGCGTTGGAAGACGCGGTGGTAACTACGGAAGAAAATCTACAGAGATCCATGGTTGCATCCGATGATAGCAGATTTGGCCAAGTTGCTGGAACGACCACATGAGCCACATAACGGATGATCGATTGACAAAATTTCGTATGGCAGTGAAGATGGTTGAACTCCCCGTGTTTGGTGGGGAGGATCCAATAGGGTGGATTACTCGAGCATAGATTTATTTTCAAGTACAAAATACCCCGGAGGAAATTAAGGTGAAACTGGCAAAATTGAGTATGGATGGAGCCATGATTCACTGGTTCAACCTCTCGAGTGCAACGGAGGAGAATCTCACATGGAAGAAATTTAAACAAGCCTTGATTGAAAGATACGAAGGGAGACATCCCTTTGAAAGAATTGACAGAACCTCACACAGTTGGGATCAGTGGCCAAATTCATTACAGAGTTCAAATATATTTCGTCTAAGGTAAGTCGTTTACCAAAAGAACAATACCTAGGTTATTTTACAGGAGGACTCTGTCCCGTTGAGGGTTCGCACCTTCAATCCTATAAATTATGTTCAAGTGATGAAGATAGCATGGGATGTGGAATCTGAACTGCAGGCACTATGGTTCCTCAGAGTGTAGCCACACAGTTGTGGAATAGAGGGCGTAGTAATTCGGTTGGGTCATTCGTGACGGGGGGGGGGGGGGGGGGGGGGGGTTATGGATCCACTAGGATTTAATTGTGGGCCAAAGACGTCTTTGGCCAGGGCCATCTGTGGATCCCATGTACTTGAGTAAACAGGCTCTCATAAAACCCCATTCAACACCAATTAGTCCCTGAGGGTTGTGTCAAAAGTGATCGGAAGGAGAATAAAAGAAACCAGGGAATCAAACACCCCCCTACGTCAAACTCATGGACCGAAAGGCAAAGGGTCTGTGTTTTCATTGTGGGGAACGATACCATCCTCTCCATCGGTGTATTGAGCAGCAACTTCGGATGGTAATATTGGGTGATGATGAACGTATGGAGGAGACAGGGTAAGTAATTGTTGTAGAATTGAAAGAAGGACAAGGCAAGGAAAATTTTGGAATGTAACTCGGTGGGGTTATTTACTTGGGTAGAACGCCAACAAAGACTCCTCAGGTTTTAGTGGACAGTGGAGCCAGCCAAAATTTTGTATCTTAGCCGCACTAGAATTGGGAGTAGAACCCTGTAAAACTTAAAACTTAGATGTTCGATTGGGGGATGGCCATTGTGTTTTGAGACAGAGAAATTGAAAGGGATATTGGATTACTAGAAGGAAACAAATGAGCCTAAGCTTTACACCAATTGGGACAAAGTCAAGGACCCCTTACCATAAAATTCTCTCCACAAATAGAATTGACAAAATAACTGAATACCGCATACCCCTCCCTCAGCACTAGGGGTGCTCAAAAACCCGACCAACCCAATCAACCCAACCCAACCCAACGTGAAATAACTCAACCCGAAGCAACCTCTGATGTCTAATCAAGTTGTAAAATCTTCAAACCGTAGGTATTGGGTTGATATTGGGTTACATGTTAGGTTCAAGCGCTTACCACTACGCCAAATGCAATTGCTGATGGAGAAGGCGCAACTTTATTTCCGTATAGCGTAGCAGACTGCGCCACGTTTCGATTTAGGAAGATGTTGGTCAATGACCCAACAATCCTCCACCCTTAGCATCTGCCAACACTAACAAGATCTTCGCTAGAAGTCAATGGCTGCACAACATGCCTTTGGCATTAAAATGCACTCCATGGGATTCGAACCCGTGACCTGCTCTGATACCACATGTTAGGATCAAGCGCTTACCACTACGCCAAAAGCAATTGCTGATGGAGAAAGAGGAACTTTATTTCCATATAGCGTAGCAGCCAGTGCCACGTTTCGATTTAGGAAGATGTTGGTCAATGACCCAACATTACTTTTATTTGAACCCAACCCAACCCGATGAACCCGATATGCTTTTATTTCTTGGATTTAATATGATTGTTGAGTCTTTATTAATATGTACGTCATGTACCCTCTTCATATATGTATATTTTCAATCTATTCTCCATCTCTATATAACTCCTTCGTATATATGTTCAATAACTGTGAACACACTATATATATATATTTATATATATAGTGTAAGGATATTTTGCCTTGCAACCCACATCTTAACCGTTGGATTCATGATCGACGGTTATTTTATTTTTATTTTTCTGTTTTTTTTAATTAAAAATATTGGGCCCCATATCTATTGTAACCGTCGATCATGAATCCGACGGTTAAGATGTGGGTTGCAAAGTTTGCAACCCTTTTAAGGGTTGCAAATGAAACAACCCCTATATATATGTGTGTGTGTGTGTGCGTGTGCAAATTGAGAAAATTAATTGAATGTGATATACTTAAAATTTAAGAAGTATGGATAAGTTGTACAAATGGTTGATGATGAAAAAGAAATTACGAGTAGACTAGAGAAAAAAAATTAGGAGAATATTTTGATGTACCAAAGTATCAACCCGACCAACCCGTACGATTTGGGTTGGGTTGGGTTACATTTAGAATTGGGTTGGGTTGAGATTTTTCAAACCGCAAGCATTGGGTTGGGTTGTTCAAATGCCTTCAACCCAATCAACCTAACTCGTGAGCACCCTTGCTCGGCACTAGCTTTATTCTTTTCCCGAATGACCTACCTTCTATCTCCTCGTGTACACTTTACATATTATGGGCTTTTTACCCATTTGAGGGACTATGGGCTTTTGGGCCTCGATACCAGAATTCCCAACAGCCTCGGGGCTGTTTGTTTACCTCTTAATGGTTCCATTGAGAGGCAACCTCTGAATCGTTAAGAGGTAAATCTTGTTTGACAAAAAAAAGGGCTGCCTCTTAATGGTTCCAAAATCCTCTTAATGATTTAGTATCCTGACCCTCCCTTAACCATTAAGAGCCCTGATTTCATTATGAACAATTAGCAAACAACCATATTTCATTTTACACAATATCTTAAAAAACCTCTTAATCATTCAGACCACTTAATCATTCTGCACTAAACCATTCAGCAACTGCCAAACAGCCCCTAAGTTGTATCTATACACCTTCGTTTTTCAGTGAGAATAACAACAAAACTTCTCTGAAAACTTCATGGTATTAGAGCTTTGAAGGGTTTTTTTCAACATCTTATTTCCTGGTGATAATCAAAATCAATAACTGGAGTTCAACATGTCCGGGTCCGAACTGAATACCTCCACGGTCAAATCTGTTGATCGATCAATCACCGATGCAAATCATTGTGCATCGTTTGAATGGGAAAAACTATCTGGAATGGCATTAAGCCAAAAACTAAACAAAACAAAACCAACTGAGCAAATCCCACACGAAGTGGGTCTAGAGAGAGTAAGATCTGTGAAGACCCCCAGCCATGAGAACATAAACTCATTATGCTAAGCTATATTCATATATGGATAAGCATTTGAGCTGAGATCTATAGAAGTACTAGACTACGAGTAACTCAGTTTAAAGAAAACCATTTTCTTTCACAATAACAATCAAACAGGCACAACTTACATATTAACCACATAAAGAAAAACTGAAAAACAGAAACTATTTTGTAAAACTCCACATCCTTGCCTGCATGTTTAATTATCGTTAAAGAGGCACTGAAAATTTTAAGAACCAAAAAAAAAACTAAAAGTGGATAGGAGAGGGCTTGTTTAGAGTCTTACAGTACCAACAACCTTTATAGGTGACTGATGAAGACAAGGCTCTCCAATATCGCGAACAATAGAACCGACTCGTTGTAAATTCACCGTACCACTCTTTCCACATATCCATTGCTTGTGGTCTCCGTCAAAAGACATCACCTAGAATCCTTCAATATTTACTAGTGCTCTTCAATGTTTAGCAATCAAGTCAATGTCCTTTAACATGCCAAGACACAAAAGAGAAAAGACCATATCAGTAAACCACCAACGAATTAACATGTCAAATAAAATGATAAACAAACCAACATTAATGATAATAAAAAAACTAATCATCATATAGATGAACCAGTAGAAAGCATACACTAGATTTATGTCATGAAGTTGCTGTATTAGAAAAGCAGAAATTCCAAAAATTCTCTCTTCCCTCTAGGCCCTTTTACAGTTTTAAGATTGGTTGCAAGCAAGGAGGCTACTGAAACAAAAGCAAACCCCAGAGGCAGAAAAACAGACATTACTGATTAAACAGAAGAAGAATATTTGTACTGGTTGATCAAGTAAAAAAAAAAAGTTAAAAAAAAACACTAATTTTGGTCACGACCAAATAAACTTGCAACCGAATCATAAGTTTCAGTGAAACTGACAGCAAGTTCAATCCCATTTCTACATTATTCTACCCATCCGCTCACGTATACGGGGGAGCAAAAGACAAAAAGAAGTTCAACACAAAGATTGGTTCGTTTTGCATTTCAACTGTACGCTTATTTTGGGGAAAACCCCTTCTGCAAAGCACGCTCTAATTGAAGAAACAGACAGTATCTAGTTCTGACGACAGATCATGGAACCCTAAAATCCAGTGAAATAAGAGGAAGTAATTCACAAACAAGTACAATGTTAGATGATCATCGACGACCAAATCGCTTGAAATTAAATTCAAATGAAAAATATGTTACAAATATACCTGAAAATAGATGCTTGTAACTATGGCGGAGGAAATGAAGAAGTCCCTTAACTTCAAGATCAGAGATCGGCCTACCAGCTCCGTTTCCATCAACACCACAGAGACCGTTTCTTTGGTTTTCGCCTGAATTTTGTTTTTCGTTTCCCTTTAGATAATTTTAATTATAAAACATGGGTGATGCATTCGAGTGTTGCTCTCGATACTTTGGGTTGGTTCAGTAACCGGGTCCAACTGCTTTTAGTTGTGCACTTCGGAAAGTTGTGCATGTTGGATAGTGTTTTGGTATGTGTATGGAATGTAATTTTTTTTTTTAACGGCAAGTTAACACACGCACACGTTCTCGGGGTATCCGGGCTCCCACTTAAGGGTGCCACCCGACTAATCCCCGCCGATCACGACCCAACCCAATTAAGGGTATCACTATGTGACAGACCCATGATCATGGATGTCACAGGATGCTCACCACGGGGTTCGATACCATCTACTGATCCCCCATGATCTTACCTTACCACTGGGCTACAACATAAAGGACTGTATGGAATGGAATTGGATGAGAGAAATGAGTGGTGGGATAAATTATTGTCTAACATTTTAGAGTTTTAATACGTAATTTATAGTTTAATTTACTAGTTTATCTTTTTTTTCTCTTATTTTGGTGGAATAGAAAACCTGTAGTAACGGCGGTTCCAGGATTTGTTCCTACTGGGAGCACTTTTTATGGTAGATTAAATGTGCTTAAAGCTGTCCGATATATTTTTAGCCTAAATTCACGGTCTCGGGGGATTTTTAAAGCTTTTTTTGTTGATTTCAAGAAAAATTTAGGTTTTTTTTGTCAATTTCAATGGACTTTTTTCAATTTTTTTGTTGATTTCGAAAGTGTTTTTTGATTTTTTTTTGGTTGGTTTCGATGAAGTTTTTTGGTTGATGGGGTCCAGACAAAAAAATGGGGGGGGGGGGGGGGGACTAGGGTAGAAAATCAAAAAATTTGGATTTTTACCTTAGAAAATTCATATTTTTTTTCCTTTAATGGAGTCCCATCCCACCCCCCCCCCCAATTCTATGCTACATCCGCCATTGAACAGTAGCGATGTCGTAATTTGGGTTGGGGGGAGGGGGGGGGGGGGAAGGGGGAGGGACTAAGGTAGAAAATAAAAAAATTTGGATTTTTACCTTAGAAAATTCATAATTTTTCCTTTAATGGAGTCCCATCCCCCCTCCCCCCCCCCAATTCTATGCTACATCGGCCATTGAACAGTAGTGATGTCGTACTTGGGGGGTCATTTATCCAAGCACTTACCCAGTAAGTGTTTACCGGTAACAATCAACATTCGAACTTACTTTATCCAGTAAGATTATAGTCTATAAAAATGGTATCATATGCAACAATTTACTGGGTAAGCGTTTGTCGGGTAAGACTCTCCATCCTTATCGTTTCTCTTACCGGGTAAGATTCTTGGCCCTTGTCATTTTCATCGGTAAGGTAAATGACCCGATAAACGCTTGTCAGGTAAGCGTTTATAAACGGGCCCTTAGTGTGGTCTTGTCTCGGTATAATGTCGTGTCAAATGTTGGACAACATGTTTTTGTTTTATCCCGGCTCATTATTTATTCTCTGCACACCAAATGCACAATTTGCGAATTGATTAGGTTGAGTGGGGCGGGTTATATCGACCTATTTTTGGGTTGGGTTGGATTAAGGTGGGTTGGGTTAGGTAAGTTGACGGGTTTATTAGGTCTTGGTGCAACCTAGTTTATAACACCTAAAATAATGGGCAATTTGTAAGAGTTGTTCCATGAAGACATCGAAGATACCAAATTACCAAGTCTTAAAAATGTAAATTCTAAGGGACTAGTATGTCATATTATTGAAAGGGGTGGACTCATATTAGTTAATTGGTCAAACATGTTTGAAATCAACATGGGATAATACTAAA
Organism: Arctium minus; assembly: GCA_954870635.1. Taxonomy (NCBI): domain Eukaryota; kingdom Viridiplantae; phylum Streptophyta; class Magnoliopsida; order Asterales; family Asteraceae; genus Arctium; species Arctium minus. Next base: position 42,241,994 of record OX941089.1, on the reverse strand, counting down.
ACCTTGATGTTTAGGAAGGGAGTTGGAAGGTTGATCAAGGTTGTGATCTTTATTATGGAGAGAATCAATATTCTTTCTCCATTTGTTCCTTACAAAATTATAAACAAATCAAGTCTTTTTTAGATTAACTTTGTTCACAAAATCTACTCAGAACATGTTTTCGAGCTTTTGGGTATCACCTTTTTGAGGTTTTACCCATCTATTCAAAAATTTGGGTTTGAATGTTTATCTAGATTCGAACATTCAAAGTTATCGCACGACATATTGTTCTTGAGATTCATAATTATCGCACAACACTTATCTTCAAAGTTATCGCACAAGGTTTGTGCGACAACTTCATGTTATCTTACAAGCTTTGTGCGACAACCTCTCATCTTGTGGTGTGTGCTATAAGTTCTCGAAGTGTCATGCGATAACATCCCACACTTAGGATATTTTTTATGAAAATTTTCCAGAAGTACTTCAAATTAATTTTCAAAGGATTTTCAAGGGTCTATGCTAATCAGTGTTATTTCAGGGAGACTATGGCACATCAAAATCAGTTTTAGGGCAATGCTTCAAATGATGACAACCCAATACCCACACACATGTCATTTATGCCTTCTATGAATGCTACAAACCCAGATGACATGCTCATTACCCCAAACCAATACCTGAAGATCCAACCAAACAATCATACCCTTGATTTCACCATGAAGACTGAGTACCCTGTTATTATGGAAATTTTCATAGGCCATTCACTTTCTACTGCTTTGACAAAGATATCATAGATGCCAATGATCTACTTACAATAGTTTTGGAAGACACTAACCTATCATCCAATTCTAGACAACTACTTCATAGCACAAGTTGACCATTTTAAGACAAAACTCACTTTGAGCAGACTAAGAAGAGTTCTTGGGTTACCCAAAGCTAAATCCTTTCCAGGTAGGCAGGAATTTGAAGATGTGGCATCTAAAGAGGAACTTTGTGGTAATATCATCTCTCTTAGCTATAGAGATGTTTTGTTCAAAGCCTCAACTTTCAAAAGAAAGTTTCTACCACATCTTTGGTACATCTTGTTTTCCGTGATCAACCGATGCCTTACATCAAAGCACACAGGATTGGACAAATGCAACATCTCAGTGCTAAGAATCTTCCATGGTGTTGCATTCAACAGACATTATGACTATGTTGTTCTTATTTGGAATGAATTGGTTGAAGTTGTATAAGATAAAGCCAAAGCCAACAAAGCCATATTTTTTGTGCCATTCCAAAGATTCTTACAACTCTTTATCCAAAGCATGATGGGTGGCAACCAAGACATCCCGAGAAGAGAAAATGCGGTGAAAGGGCCAAATAATCATATGATGTTTCTAAAAATCACAGATCTTGAGTTTCCATTTATGAGGCCTATATCAGCAGAGCTCATAACATACACAGATCAGCGGGTAGAGTGTGTTAGGCAGTTTATGAGTGAAAATGCATTAATGGTCTAGCCAGAACTGGAAGGACCTACTTACAATGCCTCACATGCCTTAGATGAGAGAGGGGTTTAGGTCTAGAACATGATCAGAATCAGGAACAAGGGACTACTAGTCAGGGAGAGCAGAGGGAAAATGTAAAAGAGAGGAGTTCTAGTGGGGCTACCTTAGCTGATTCTGCTAGTGCTGATGACATTGATCTAGAAGATGATAGTGCTTTTGATGATGATGACTTATTTTTGGATGATCCAGAAGATGTAATCTCTGCATCTTCTAAAAGTGAGACAGAGGTGAACCTAGAAGATACCTCGGATGTTGATGATGATCAAGGAGATAACCATGATGAGTCTCATGATGTAGAGCTTTACAGGATTCCAAGACATGTTGGTCCCAGACTGATATTGTATTCCCAATTAATTCAAACACAATCTATCAATCAAGATCTAACATTCAAAGTCTAAAGAGAGAGTATAGAGAGAGAGAAACAGTCACAAGTATATTGATGTAACAATGATGAACAACCTACAACTATTACAAAGCAACATGGTATTTATACCACAAGTCTAAAAACACAAGCTTAACACCTAAGTAAACTCATATTGACTAAACATTGTTTGACTTATCTTGACTTTACTTTTCCTATTAAATCTTGGATACAATAATACACTAACAATCTCCCCCTTTGTATTCAAGATTTAACAAAAATTTGAAAATCGTCTTTAGCGCTTGATTCTTCAATATTTAACTCTGACAACTTTGAACTTTGAAGCTCTTTCTGAAGTTGTTGAAGAATCTTTAAAAGTCTTTAATACTTTGCAGCTTTGGAAAGTCAACAAGTCTTGTAGACGAACCATTTGAAGTCTTGAAACAATACTTTGAAAATTTCTTTAAACTTCTTTGAAATACTTCATCTTTGAAACATTTGAAACTTCGAGGGATCTTTGAACTTTGTATCTTCATCTCTTTGATCTCTTGACCGTCTTCGGAAAAACAAACTTTTTCAAATCATCTGATTTGACTTTGAATAATCTCATAATGATTTCTTTTCATCTGGCTTGGACTTTCAGAATTATTTTCATAATTTTCTTTAGAAAGTCTCTTTTCTTCAAAACAGCTTTGAAATTTGAATCTTTTAGAAATTTCTTCCACTTTTTGACAACTCATCTCTGAAATTGATCTTTATAGATTTCTCCCCCTTTTTGATGATTATGAGCACCATAATCATCAAAACATCCTCAATTCCAGCACTTTCTTTGAATCTCCCCTTTTTACAGAATTCTCCCCCTTTGAGATACATTTGACATTTCCTGCCCTTTGATCTAAATAGCTGAATCATGAACTGTATATACCCGAATCTTTTCAAATTCAGATATAATGAACTTGGTAACCCTGATTCAACAAATGAAACAGTTAGGAGTGTCTGTCAGTAACACGGAGTTACTGTGTACAACGAATGTACAATTTAAGGAGCTGGTTTGATGATGACTCCCTAGGACTTCCATTCAATCATTGAAAAACACAAGGTTTATCTATAAATGTTCTGACAGAAAAACAAATTTTCTGTGTACTCGTGCTTGTGTATGAAAGAATTTAGCACAATGATTGTGTTTCATAAGGCTCAAATTGTGTAAACTATTGAAACAGCAACATGTATTGCACGGACTCAATGTGCATGAAAGAGGTGCGAAGGTGGGGCAACGTTCCTTCTTTTTCAATATCTAAATCTTCCGAGTGAAGACTAGATAGCAGATATGCTGCATCCCCAAAGAAAATGAAACATTTCTTTGTTAAGAAAGAAACGAATGGCTGGTGGGGTTAATGCTAGAGTTGGCATGGGCTCACTGCCTGTTTCAATGATGGTCACCAAAGAATGTGAACCAATCAGATTTTGTGGCTGCCCGGCTCAGAAAGTGGTTGGTGCAGAGTTCTGATATTCTTTTAACTCTGATCTCACACCCTCTTTCTTTTTATCATTATGCTCACTTCTAACCAAACTCTCATTTCCATTTTACCGCTCCACACAATGAGAAAAACTCAACCGGATGAGTTATCTCCCCCACCCTTTGATTTTGACCCCTCACCCCTCATTCACTTAAGGATAACTTCCAAGGTAGGAAACACTAGTTAACGTGAATCCATGGAAGTTCTTATAAGGTCACATATGAATCCCATGTAAGTCCTATAAAGAATGGTTGTTCAACAGTTTAACTGAACAGTTAAGCACAAAGTATGAAAAACATTGTCAAAATGTATGCTCATTAAAAATATGAATGAAATTTGAGCATTTAAACAATGAAGGTCTCTCAAAACAAGAATATTGAATGAATGAAATGAAATCAAGAGAATTGTTTTGAGAATCTGACAATGTATCAATCAGATCAAATGAAATGGTTAGGGTATCAAAGAATTGGATATTTTGTTTATATGAACAAATATAAACAATTTTAGCAATGAAAGCACAAATATTGAAATGATGAATGATGCTCAACAACGTTTGAAAGCAAACGGGAGTATTACCATCGAAAAATTAGGTCGTTATGAGACATGGTAATAACAAATTCAAATGAAGTAATGAACCGATGTGTGTGAATACTTGACAGTATATAGAAAAAATAATACGCAAGTATTGATCTTTGGAAACACACGGCAGTTAAACATTAACGCTCAGTAATGAAAAACATTTGAAATCACACTTCTTAATTCATGAAATCTTTTGAGAACCATAAGTGGTTTGAACATTTCAGAAAACGTTTTTCATGCTTGAAAGTTGTTCTTCTTTCAAACAATCAGAGATGTAAGATTAGAAGATACTTACATTTAAGCTCCCCCTCAAATCAGTATATCATGATTTGTTTTCTTTTAAGCTTCCTCTGGATATTTACAAAATATCCATGTTTGAACTTTGAAGAACATGTCCTGATCTGTCATATGATTAGAAGCCACAGTCTTTACATTAAAGTTCAGGTTTTGAACTGTTTTGTTCAAAAGCCATACTCTTTGACTTTGAAGTCCGAGTCCTAAGTTGATTTACTCAGAAGTCAAACATCTTGCTCCCCCTATAGCTGTGGTACTTGCAAAACAGATTTAACAGGCTTTGGTACCCACTGGTATTTGGGTCCTGGTATGTTAGATTTAGGAATCCACTTCTCATTAGATGTATATCTTTTAAAGCTAGAATTCTGAGAAGTTATTCTATAAGAACCGTACCAGTTGTGAGCAGTTTCTCTTTGAACGAAGTCATTCTCTCCACAGTAAGAACAACATATCTTCCTTTGAGCAATCCTGATCAGATGATTAGTCGAGTAATATATATATATCAGAATTACCAAAATATTTACCTTTATGCACACTGTTCTTTTTGGCATTTGTTGTGGATTTGAATGAGTTGTCATTCTTCTTCTCTTCATCAGAATCTTTTCAAAATCAGACACTTGCTTGGAAAGTTTAATGCATCTCAGCTCAAGATCCTTTTTCTCTTGCAAAGTTTTCTTAGAAAGTTCAGACATCTGTTGAGTAGAAGATGTCTTCCCACATGATTTTTCTTTTTCTGCTTGGAGACTTGTTTTCAATTAAGCATTCTTCTTTTCCAGAGCAGATATCTTCTCTTCGAAAGCCTTAAACTTGTTTTGAAGCTTGACTGATTCATCTTGCAAATCCGATGCTTTCTGTTCAGTCGTCTTCAGTTGGCTTTGGAGATTTGCTTGAACTTTATCTTCTTTAATGCTTTTCATCAAATCAGCATTTTTCACTTTCAATTCATATGCAGTTTCTTCAGAATCCATATACTTTTGTTGAAGTTTAACTGATTCATCTTGTAGCTCTGATGATCTTTGTTCGGTTCTCTTCAATTGGTTCAGAAGACTTTCAATATAAGATTCCTTCATCTTGATTACTTCTTCAAGAGATTGAATGGTATTGTCTTTTATCCCCATCATTTTCTCTCTATCTTTAATTTCTTTCTCTTTCTCACTGATGATACCTGCAAAATGATATTTATCCATATTAGCACACTTTTTACAGTTAGGTGTTTTATCAGAATTTGACAAATTTAATTTCAACTCCTGAATCTGCTTTTGAAGTTTTGAATTCTGATTTTTCAGTTTGTCTCTTTCTGCTTCTAGAACAGGTATCTCAGGCATGTACAATATAGCACAATCTCTGGCTGATAATACAGTATTTCTCTTATCATCAACAGTAGGCATCTTGACAGATTAGCTTGATGTGAATGATCGTTCCCAAACAAATCAGAAATGTTGACTAAAAAGTCAAACTTGGATCACAAAAAAAATTTAATTTTCAGAAAAAAAGTTTAAGTCTTGAAACTCGCAAGTCACTATACGCGCTAGTCACTATTCACAAAGAAACGCGTTAGACGTTGGTCGCGCAAAGGATGAAACTCGCAAGGCACTGAAAGCGCAAAGCACTATTCACACTGAAACTCGCTAGTAGGCACTTGCGCGTTTCTGGAACTCGCTAGTCGATACGTGCGCGTTTTATGACGTTTGCGTGTTATGACGTTTGCGCGTTATGACGTTTGCGCGTTATGACGTTTGCGCGTTTATAAGGTTTGCGCGTTACACGGCTCGTGCAAGATGAAGTTTGCGCGTTTCAGCACTCACGTAAAGCTAGGTTTGCGCGTTTCAGCACTCGCTTGCCTCTGTTAGCACGTTTTACCCAAACTCTCACGCTTTGCTTGCGCGTTCTTCAGACACTTCTTAGAACCCGCAGGCTTTGCTTGCGCGTTCTTCAACTTGAATCTGGCGTGTTCTTGGATGATGAAGCTTGCGCGTTTCGTGAATCTAGCGTGTTCTTGGCTATTTTTCACGAAATCGATCTAAATCAACTCAAACCTGCAAAATAGAACATGAAATTTCATAGAGATGATCGATTTATCATTTAGAACATTATTCTAACACAAGATTTTGATCAAAAACATCAAAATGCACCAAATTGATTCAAGAACAGTGTTCGACATTTTTCAAGAAAAACACAATAAAATCCAAAATTAAAACTATTCTAGTGATTAATTCGACAAACTTTATGAACAAGAATGAATCTATTATACAAAACGAATTCTATTGGATCATTTTTACAATCAGAGAACAACAAATCAACAAAATTTTGATCCAACAGTGACTTTTTCACAAAACGAATTTTCTTGACAAAATTTTCAGAAATCCAATCAATTTTGCTCAATCCAATCACTCTGAAATTGTTTGGTCTCGCTCTGATACCAATTGATATTGTATTCCCAATGAATTCAAGCACAATCTATCAATCAAGATCTAACATTCAAAGTCTAGAGAGAGAGTATAGAGAGAGAAACAGTCACAAGTATATTGATGTAACAATGATGAACAACCTACAACTATTACCAAGCAACATGGTATTTATACCACAAGTCTAAAAACACAAGCTTAACACCTAAGTAAACTCATATTGACTAAACATTGTTTGACTTATCTTGACTTGACTTTTCCTATTAAATCTTGGATACAATAATACACTAACACAAATCAAGTGTTACTCCTGAGATAGAGACTTCAGATGATACACCAGTCCATGATATTGAAGTCAGGGATGTGGATACAATGATTATAAATATATAGGTGAAATAAAGATGGAAGAGGGAGACTTAGTTGAAATATTGAGAGGTTGAGAGAAAGGGGAGGAAAAGAACATGGAGAGAGTGTGACAGGGCTAAAAGAAATAAAAAAACCCTCTCCAAACCATTCCTAGTCGGGTAGCTACATCTACTACCGACATGCATTCGTTGTCGTCTGATATTGAACAAGTCGTAGTGGACCTAGATATGCGATGCACAACCCCAACCACTCAGTAGTCTCTCAACAGACTTTTGTTTTATATACTCACGGGGATATACCACATGATCTATCGGCTTCTCATTTGGCAAATGTTGATATTGAACAAGATAGGCAGCAACCCCTGCCGTCGACTTCTTTGATTATCACATCGAGTCTAGAGCCACTACCTATTAGCATACTTGTGGAGACTTCAAATGTTGAGAGCCTTACTGGCCCAACCGGAACATCCACAGTGATACCTATTTAAGGTATTTCATGAGGATTGGATGGAAATCCTGTCATTGTTACATCTTTGCCAACTTTGAACACAAGTGCAATAGTTGATTCAACTGTTGTTACAACTAGAATCCTACGTGGACCAAGAATGTTACCGGTGACTTGCCCCAATTTATTACTAAGGAGTTGTTCAAGCAGGGTTTGTCGGTTATGAATAATTATGTAAAGGGTTATTTCAAGAAGAGGGATGCCATAATGGAGAAACTATCCTCGAATGTTCAGAGGTTGTTGAAGGGAAAGCAAGTTGTTTAGGAAGTTCCTACATCTATTCCACCACCACCACCACCACCACCACCAGTCCAGCAAGAATTATTAGTTGATGAGCTATAGTCCTTACTTAATGCTAAATTACTTTCAGAAAGTCAAGAGGAAAACTAGGAGGATGTATATTTGGTTAGTTTACTCAGGAGACAGACAGATACACAGAGAGAGATGGTCACAAAAGTTGATTTACTAGATTTGAAGAACTTCATGCAGTCTACAACTGATTCACTCACCAAGTCTATAGATGCCTTATCTGAAAGGGTTTCCACCTTGGAGGATACCTGCAAAGCCCAAGCTAGAAGAACCAAAAGAAAGCATGATGATCAAGATGATCCTAATCACCATGAGGGGGAGAGAAAGAGGATGAAAGTATCTAATGTTGAGACTACAAGGGTTGAAGCTTCTGTTGAGGGTGAAAATATTCAAGCTGTTGAGGGAAATAAATAAAGAGGTTCTAGAGATGAAGAGGTTTCGGTTATTGCTGATGTAGAACCAATGGTTGAAAAGCCTGAGGTTGTTTACAAAAGGATTAAGGAGGAGTTGATGATTGACAACTTATTCATAGACATCATTGATATAGATTCTGACAATGAAAATGAAGAAATAGCATAGTTGGTAAAGAACTCTATTAAGGAGGAAGTCGGTGAGTTGTTTGATTTCTCTGACAAGAAAGTAAAAGAAGAGGGAGATTTTGACATGATACATCAGATGAATGAAGATGTACCTGCATCACCTGAAAGGGAACAACAACAACCTGCAATTCAAAAAGAAGCAAGCTCAACTAGATCTGAAAGTGCACCTGCACGGACAGAAACTACAAGGTGGGAGAGAACCAGAATTAGAGTCATTTTCTTGGAAAATTTTGAGAAGAAGATTTTTGTACATAGGTTAAGAGATCTTGATGTTGTGAAGTTGTATGACATAACCAAGTTCAATGAGAGAGATCAGATAGAGTATGTGCATATGATGAAATCCATAGAGCAAGTTATCAGACTTGTGAAATCAGATAAAATAATTGTGTCAATAAATAATATTGTCTCTAAGAAGTTAGTCAATGTGTGGTACCCAGAATTCATAGTGATCAGACAAGATACCAAGGAATGGGTATTTTCTGGAGCTGATTTTAAATACCTGGAGCTAGAAGACATATTGATGATTTACTGTTTGATCTTAAGAAAAGAGAGATAAGGCCAATAGATGTGACCAATGATTTGTTTGTTGTGAAGAGGTTCATGAAGAACTTAGTGAAATTCTCATATATTTCCAGATCTGCAAATGGGTGTGGAGAGTAATCAACCCAAGATAAACTTGATGAAGCCAGATCAGAACTTGACTGGCATTGAGAATTTTCCTATGTATATGATTCTAGAACAACCTAAGCATGGTTTAATCTACAAGAATGGATCTGGAGAGAAGTGTTTCTTGAGATTCAGTGAGAGAGCAAAGTACTCTGATGGAACCTGAAGTTAATCAAGTTGCAACTAAACAACAAGTTTTCACTAGATGACAAATATTTAAATAAGATGGATCCCAGAGATAGGAAGTTGATTTAAAGTGCCATTGAGATTATTGAAGACATATTCAAGTCCAGGAATGCTATAAGAAGGTTTGAGGTGTTGTTGGGTTTGAGGAAGAGGTACATCAGTATTGCTTGAGTATGTGTTCAACTTTAATATAAAAGGGGATATTGTAAGGGTCTAATGTGTACCTGTATTAAAGTTGGTGGGCTTATCTTGTAAATACCTTGGGGGTATATAATGCTTTATGTTCTTTCTATTTTTAGTTTGTTCTAATCAATTTCCATTTCAAGTATTGTAAAGACTTTCTCTTTATATATCAATATAATTATGATTGGAAAAATCTTGTTCTTATATTGTGTTCTAATTGATAATATTGTTTGATTCACTTGATTGTGGACACACACAGAGAGCTGAGGGAGACGAAGTTAGAGGAGAGGAACAAGAGATGAGAGAAAATGAGGTAGATGAAGAAGTGAGAAATGAAGAGATAGAAGAGGAAGGGGTGAGAGAGGAGGAAGTGAGAGATGGAGAGGAAGCTAGAGATGAGCCTCTCACTGAACAAAGGGAAATTGAACAAGAAGATGTAGAGATCCCCATAATACAGAGGGCCAGAAGATAAAGACGGAGGGTGATCTCTGATTCTCAAAAGTGAATTAAAGATAATGGGAGATGATGTGAGAAAATATGCCCAAGTTGGCACATGTGTGTCCCACAATGAGTGCAATTCAAGATGACAACAAGATTATGAATTTCAAACAATTTCTATTTCAATCTTCAATTACAATTACAACAGTACTCTCACAATATTTCTCTCACTACAAAACGCATACACCTCTAGTCATATGAGTCTACTAACAAAAATCTATTTATACTCTAACATATTACAAAGAAACTAAACACTTTGACTTTTAACAATGACTTATTACAAAGACTTTGACTTTAGCTTGAGAGTTGACTTGAGCTTTTGACTTTGACTTTCACCATTAATCTTCATGATCTTGTATCAAATATATTGTGCTCTAACATCACACCACCAAGCCTAACTCCCCGTGCTACCATATCCACTACCCCAGCTGGTCGAGCAGCAGAGGGTATCGAAACAGAGGTGTACACTGTTAGGACATAAATTGTCCAAGTTAAAAAGTTTTGTAAATGGGTTTACTTTTATTATTTGTATTTGGGCTTTAACTGTAAATGGGCGTTAATGTAAATGGGCTTAGGATTTAGGTTAAAACCAGGGAGTTGGGAGAGTATATATAGTTTATGTATTTAGGGTTTTAGAGTTAAGTCATTATTCACAATGTAGCCGTCTTTAAGAGAACGTGTGTTCTAGAGAGAGAAACACTTTCTCTCTCTAGGTTTTGTTCGTGTTCTTCGTTTTCAATGTGAATAAAAGGTATTCTCTCCCGATCTCATCTTGTTATCTTATTTGATCATGAATTGTTGTTGAATCTGGGATCTACACGTGGTATCAGAGCCGGATCGAAGAATTTTTTCTTTGATTCGATCGATTTTCAACTGTTCGTGATCTACAACCTAGTTTTTGGTAATCGGTTGATTTTTGGATCTGATTTGGTGAAGTTTGGAGCTAATATGTGTTCTTATTGATTAAATCGATTTTATGTTACTTATTTATCTTATTTGAATCGATTATAATTTTCAATTTTATCAATTGTTAGAGTAATATGGATCAGATATGTGGATTTTGGAAAAGTTTTGGATTGCGACCGTGTTGTTATCGATTTCCAGAAATTGGATCGAATTTGTGTGGATTTAATTGAGATTTGCGGCTAAGCTTTTTCACGGTGGAAACAAAATGTAATCGGTGGCGGTGTCTTCAATTTAGTTTTGCATCTGGACTTGATTTTAGCCCATGCCATCCAAAGAGTTTTAAGTTTAAAAGTGATTGGATGATTCAACTTTGTGGGTCGGTGGATCAAAGCCCATGTCAATTTGATTCAAATGTGATTGGAGTAATTTAATGGGTCTGCAAATTTTGTGATATTCAATGGATTTAAATGTGATTTGATAATCCAAGTAAGTGGGTCGGTGGAAACCACATGATCAACAGTTGTGTGGATTTCAAATGAGGCTGCAAATTGTTCAATGCTTAAATTGAAATTGGCACTCGGCGGCTATGGATTGAAATTGGCAATCGGCGGCTGTTTAATTGATAGGTTGATTCAAGATGATGGTCGGTGGACTAACAATTGCTACACCAAACAAGTAACAATGAAGTTTCAATGTGATTGGGTGGAAAAAGGTCAATAGGTCGGTGGAGTTAGGCCTATATCTACGGGACTTGACAGCCCATGTGATCCCGGTTTCTATTTTTATTCATCCGGGCTTGAAGTCCATGTGTATCGGGCCTATGTGTCATCAGCACTCCATCCAGTTTTAAATGTCATAACATCCGGATTTGACAGAATTTTTTGATTGGGCTTAACCGCTTACATCCGATTTTTTTGGGCTTAACCGTATCCATAAAATTTTTGGGCTTAAACAACCAAATTTTTTACAAGTGATCATGCCGTACGAATTTTGGTACCCAATTTTTTAACCTGCTTTCACTGGATTTAGTTTGGATATATATTTTGTGCTTTAACCATCTAATCCGTGGAACATAAATTTCAAGAAATATTTTTTATTTGTTCCGGAATTTTCTCGTTTGGGTCTTCTCGACGGTTGTTGATTGGTTCTTCTAACCCTTGTCGAGTAGTGTTTGCTATAAGATGCTTCTCCTACGAACTGATCAGTACAAGTTCTTGAGCTGAACAAAACTCACACATTTCTTTCTTGTGGGCGTAACGAATGTGCTGAGTTTCTAGAGATAAAAGTTGTCTTTAGTGCACTTAGTCGAGGTTATTGCGCACATCGAATCTGGTGTTTTAAAGTTGAAACTTTGAAGGATAAGAGCTTCATTCAAAGGGGAGCCTGAGCTTTTTTTGAAGATGTGCAACGCTAAAGTATTTTCAAAGAAATCAAGGGGGAGAAGAGCTGGCGCTTCAAAGACGACGATTCATTTACAAAACTTTAGGGGAAGATTGTTAGGACATAAATTGTCCAAGTTAAAAAGTTTTGTAAATGGGTTTACTTTTATTATTTGTATTTGGGCTTTAACGGTAAATGGACGTTAATGTAAATGGGCTTGGGCTTTAGGTTAAAACAAGGGAGTTGGGAGAGTATATATAGTTTATGTGTTTAGGGTTTTAGAGTTAAGTAATTATTCACAATGTAGCTGTCTTTAAGAGAACGTGTGTTCTAGAAAGAGAAACATTTTCTCTCTCTAGGTTTTGTTCGTGTTCTTCGTTTTCAATGTGAATAAAAGGTATTCTCTCCCGATCTCATCTTGTTATTGTTAGAGCATAAATATGTTGGATGCAAGATAATACAAGACAAAAGGTCAAAGCTCAAGATAGTCAAAGCTGAAAGTTAACTCTCATGTGGAAGTCAAAAGTCAAAGTATTAGTTTGTAAGTTTTTGTTTGTAAGCGTTTGTAGTTTTGTTTTAATAGACTTGTAGCTTGTTAGAGTCGTGTGTGAAACATACTTGTAATTCAGAGAATATACGCAGATTGTAGAGAGAGAGAGAGTTCTAGAGAGAGAAAATCATCTGTACGAATTGTTTGATTGAAATTACATAACAGGTTGATTTTAATATGATTAATTCATCTTGTTTGTTTGTTTGAATCAATAAGAACTTGATTAGATTGGGACTATCAAATGGTATCAAAGCAAATCCAAGGGAAAATCGATCGACAGAAATGGAGTCGCACTGAGTTCTTGAGTGTTGAATCGAATTTTTGATTTTTTTTTGCAAGATTCAGATTGTAATTGATTAGAATGAGTTCGTTTAGTGTTTTAGATTGAGTTTGTATAGGTTAATTCTAGTTTTGCACTGTAATTGAGATCGAATTTGAAATTTGTACGTATTTTTGCATTCACGAGTTCGACGCACTGTAATGGAATTAATGTGTATGATTGTGTGAATCTATTTGAAATTCATTTTTAGATTTTGATTCTAGAAGTATAGAAGATTGAATTATCAGAGTTTTGGATCGTAATTCAAAGTAGAGATGAGTTTTTGATCAAATCAGAGTGGTTTTTCTTCGAAGATCTGAAGAACTCGCAGATTCTTCAAGAACTCGCAAGAAGATCTCGTAGAATTGATGAATTTTCGCAGTTCTCTAGTTTTCGCAGATCTTTAATTTTCGCAGATTGTGCTGTTTGAAATCTTTAAGTGTAGAATTCGCAAGTGTGCATATTGCGAATTGTATAGGATTCGCAAGCTTATGTGTTACGAATTCTTCAGGTTTTGTATTGACCTATCTGCGAATTGCCAAGAATTTGCAGAAGTCTAGTTTGTGAAAAGTTTTGAGAATTTTTTTTACAAGGATAGAATTTGCAGATATCCTTTGTGCGAAAAGTGAAGATTTCGTACATAGTTTGATACGAATTCCTCAGGATTCATAGATACGTGTGTTGCGATTTCTGGTCTACCAATTCTGAAACCTTTGTCTTGTCTGCGAATTCTGAGACCTTTGTTGTCTGCGAATCCCTGAATTGTTATTGTTTACGAATTTTTTGATTTCATTTCTTGCGAATTCCTTGTACTTCTTTGCAGCTTGCGAATTCCAGACTTATAGATTTTTGGAAATTTCATTTCTGATTTTTTTAAGTTTTCTGTAATTTTTGTGATTTCAAATTGGACTAACGATCAATTTCAAGTTTCTTATTGAATATTTCTTATAACAGGATGACTTCAAAGGATGCCCTCTCAATTGGCACTGATGTCAAACCCCCTGTTCTTTTCAAAGGGGAGTACGAGCAATGGAAAGACAGATTCTTAGATTTCGTTGATCGGCACGCAAACGGGGAAAACATTTTGTTCTCTATTACTGAAGGTCCAATGATTCCTCCTACCATTGAGATACCTGATGAAGATTCTTCTGACAATGAAGATGGAGATGAGGACAAAATCCGTAAGACAAAGACTGTTCCCAAGGATTTTGCTCAGTATACTGACGAGCAAAAGAGCAGATTCAAAGCTGACAAATAAGCTAGATCTCTTCTACTTCAGAGTATCCCGAATGAGATTTATATTAAGATCGACAGCTACAAAGCGAACGCGAAAAAGATGTGGGATCAGTTACAGAAGATGATGATGGGCTCCAAGGTGGGAAATCAGATGAAAGTGGCCAATTGTATAAACAGCTATGAAGAGTTTAAGGCCAAGGACAATGAACGCTGGAGGAAACGTATGAGAGATTCGTGCTTCTACTGAATGAACTTTCAAAGAACAAAGTTAAGAAGAAGCAGACTGAGAACAATGTAAAATTTCTCAGTATTCTGCAGCCCGAGTGGAAGAAGCACACTCGTAGAATGAAGCAGATGAAGGATTTGAGTGACATACCTATGCATGAAGTCTATGATACTTTGCGACAAAATGAAGAAGAGGTTGAAGAGAAAAGGGCTGAGAAAAAGAAATATGAGAAACCTTCTGACCCCATTGCCTTGGTAGCTGGTAAGAAAGAGAAAGAGAGGAAAGAGAAGAAAAAGAAGAAGAAGATTGTGCTCCCTAGCTCAGATGATTCTGATTCTGAGTCTGAAAGTGATGACGGGGAGAACCTCAAGCAAGCTATGTTGCTACTGAACCGAGCTTTTCAGAAAAAGTTCTACAAGAAACTAGGGTCAAACTCTCAGAGGTACTTTTCTTCTAGTTCAAAGAATCATGAGCATCGGGAAAGGATAGAAGGAAAAAGATTTGAGGAAAAAAGATCTGAGGAGAGGAAACCAGATGAGAAGAAGAAATATCTGAATGATTATAGGGCTGAAAAGAAAACAGATGACATGATCAAGTGCTACAACTGTGGCAAGACTGGTCATTACGCCAAAGATTGTCGAAAGCCCAAAGTCAGAAACTCAAAATACTACAAGAACAAGATGCTCTTGGCTAAACAACAAGAGGCTGGCTAGGCATTGATGGCTGAAGATGAGTTCTGGATGGACTATTCTAATGAGGAAGAAAGAGAGGAGACATCACCCATGTGCTTGATGGGCAACACAGTGAAATATGATGATTCTGATGAGGAGACAACTGATGAGGTACTAAATCTATTTGAATCTAATTTTATGAGTAAAATGGAAGCTATGATGATCGAACTTCAAGATCTTCAATCAAAACTGAAAAAGGAAAAGAACAGAGTTGTGAAGAAAAATCAAAAGATCTTTGAACTTAACAAGGAACTTGTTGGGAACAAAGATTTAATTAATTCTCTAAACAAATCTGCTTCTGTTCTTAAACAAGAAAAAGATTGTTTTGAAAGTAAGATTTCTGATTTTGAATCTAAACTATCTAAGTCTGATCTTGAAAAGCATGAATGTATTCTAAAAGCTCATATTTTGCTGGTAGAAAACAAGATATTAGAGAAAAAGGTAAATGGTTTGGAAGCCAAACTTTATGCACGAGGCCAAACAGATCAAACTATTTTTCTAAACACACCTAATGAAGAGGCTGATTTTAAAGAGAAATGGGGACTTGGTTATGAAAACCCCCATTACTTAAAGAAAGCCATCAGAAAACAACCAACATTCTATAATTTTGATTTTCTTTTTGCTGCTGGTAAATATCATCATTTAAAACCCAAATTTGTTACCAAATCATCTGACGAGGTTGAGGCAAAAGAAGATGAGAAAAGAAAGAATTTAAAGAAAATGCAACTACCATTCTGCTATCAAAAGCTGAATGATAGTTATCTTTTAGAAAAACCAAAAGTTCTTTCAAACAATTATTTTACTAGCTATTCTACTACTGAGATTGAGGCAAAACCAGTAAAAGCCAAGATTTACATTCCTCCACTCGTATTAAAAAGCAAAATAATTGAACTTGAAAATATTTTAACTGATGAAAGAATTCTGAGTGATTTAGAATAAAATGTATTTTCTACTGTTTTAAAGAACACTGATTTCAAAACCGAATCTAATGAGTGTTTAACATCTTCTATTGCACCTCAAACTTCAGAAGTTGATCTTGATGACTTATTTGCGTTTGCAAATGATTTTTTAAATTATGATGAAGGGTGTGTTGAGGAAATTGATATGTTTGACTTTAATGCTAAACTTCCAGATTATTCTACTTTTGTCATTAATGGTCAAGCTTTACCAAGTGTGCATGAAATAGGTGAATCATGAACTAAGGTTGGTGCATCAGTTCCTGTGAATGCTGATTACTATGCAAAAGGTAAAAAGCAAAAAAATAGCGCTCCCAGAAACGGAAAAACACTGGTAAGCTAAAGAAAAGACAATCTCAGAAATCTGATTTTCCTAACAAATCTAAATCTTTTGTTTCAGATTTAAGAAAGAAAAGGTTGGAAGGTCAAATAGAATGGCGACCAAAACAGAAGATAGATGAGAGTTCAGAATTCATTCCTGATATGGATTGTAATAGATCTATTAGTAGTACTTCTGATAAAGTTGATAATGTTGCTTTGAATAAACAAAACCTTGTAACTTTTTACAAGAGATATACAATAAAGCAATTATTCCAATTATCTCGGTTTACTGCTAAGTCATCTACTTATAAACGGAATGATTTTGTTTCTCATCAATTTTTTGATGATTGGTTTGGTACTTATCATATTTGTTCTTATAAGTCATATACATCAAAAGTTTTTCAAAAGTTCAGAGGATCCATGTGTGTCCTGAATCTAGATTCCTATTGCATTTTTACAAACAAAAACAAACAAGATTATCAATTACCTGTTTTGATTCACTTCACAATTCAACGTTTACAACTTTCTCTCTCTAGAACTCCTCTTTCTCTCTCTACAATTGTCTCTCAATCACAATGACTTACAAT
This sequence comes from Arctium minus, assembly GCA_954870635.1. NCBI lineage: Eukaryota > Viridiplantae > Streptophyta > Magnoliopsida > Asterales > Asteraceae > Arctium > Arctium minus. The sequence continues at coordinate 42,224,789 of OX941089.1, read as the reverse complement.
CTTACGTACTCTCTAGACTACTCTTAATCAAAACAGAAATAAATGTTATCTATACCTACAATTAAAACAATAAGGAAACAAACAAATACAAGAACTTTGACTTTTTAATGAGAGTTGACTTTCTCAGCTTTGACTTTCTTGAACTTTGACTTTAGTCTTCATGATCTTGTATCCAACATAATTCATGCTCTAACAATCTCCCCCTTTGGATTCAAGATCACTGTTGAATGGTCTTGCAATTCAGTCTTCTCTTTTAAGCTCTGTCGGTACAATCTTCCTTTTGAAACAAATTCACTTCAACTGTATTCTTTCCAAGCCTGTCTTCGAAGAATATAACAATCTCCCCAACATATGATAAACAAAGTCTTCAACAATCTCCTCAAACTTTCACAAAATACTTTCAGACTTCGGAAAGAAATTATCTTCAGATCCAGCTCGGATTGTTTTAGCAAATAATCTTCAAAGAAAATTTCCTCAAAATCAACACATCTTCAGAAATTCTTTGATCCTTTTCAAATCTTTACTTTGATTCTTCTGACTTGGACATTTCTGTAAATCATTTCCCAATACTCCAAAACTTTAACATTTCTTGATACCATCTCCCCCTTTTTGATGATTTGAGCATCAGTATCATCAAAACTTTCACCAAGAAATGTCTTTGAAATCTTTCTCTAAAATTTTCCTCTCAAATCACACAAACAAATCAATCAAATAACAATGAGAATCATGGGGAAATCACATGTATATTGATGTCACAAGTGAAAGGGTTACAAGGTTTCTCTCTCAAGGATTCTCTCAGGTTACAATCAGGCTAGTTACCACAAATGAAAGACAAGGAAGACCTATTTATAGGTCAAACAAGAAACAAAGGTAAACTAACAAAAGTCAACATAAAATGATCTAAACTAAAATACAATAACAATCTCCCCCTTTTAGATCATTTTACAATTTTGCTCTGGTCTCATCTTCTAAAACAGATTCTTCTGATTCCAAGGTGTGCTTCAAATCTTCTGATGTGCTCCCTGAAATCAATCTTCTTGTTGATCTCTTCTAGCATAGATTCCATGTTAAGAGACTCAACTGTTCTTACAGCTTCATTTTTTCTTAATCTTTCCTGCTCTGACAGAAACAATTTATCTTCAAGCACTTTCCGCACATACTTCAAAGTACCATCTGAATACTTAGCCAATTCTGATGCTCTCATGAACTGCTTCTTATGAGACTTGGTGTTTACATACATCACACCCAACTATGGATATCTGGAGATCGGAAAAGGCTCTAGAACTCTGATCTTAGGATGGTTGAAGTTTGGTGCCAGCAGGTTTACTCTGTTCTGATTGGTTTCAATGCCAAGCTGAAAGTCAAACAAATAAGCATTGTAGACACTCCTTGTCATGAATCTTTTAATAGCATCCAAAGCATAAGCAACAACTTGTGACCTCCTTCTATTTCTCCTGTATCTGAACTCATTTACAATGAACATAATGTCTGAGAAGTTCAAGTTATCAAAATCAGCTTCTGTAAAGGTACTGATCTTCATATCTTTTATTTGAACTGTGAACTTTGGATAGTGGACATTAAGAATCTTACAAATTTGAACATTTTGAACCTGTAGAATCTCTTTTATTTTGGCATAAGGGGAAAGACTACACATTGTCTTCATGAATCTGATGTAATTGGCTTGATAAACTTTATCTCTATCTCCAACACCATAAAAACAAGCTTCATCAATCGGCTGCATAGAAGAAACAAAGATTTTGGTTCACTCTTCCAGGAATGGTACTTTGAGAGACTTTCTGATGATCTCAATGAACTTCAAAGAATCTCCCTCAACATCATATCCTGTATAAGGAATAGCACCAACTCTAACATCTCCTTTGAAAGTAACTTTCCCTATATCACTGATTTCATAAGAGATGAGCTCTTCTGCTTGCATTGATTCAAGTTCTGGATCTTGAGCTTTTGAGAATTCTTCCACTTCCATAGGAGTAGCAAAAACAGGATTTGGCTTTAACTGTATAGAGGTTTCAGCTTTGCTTAATATCTTTGGACTATCTGGGTTTCGAATGTAAGGAAGTGCACTATCTTTGGCTCTGGCTGCTTCTTCTTCCTCTTTTCTTAATTCAGCTCTTGCTTCCCTGATTATCTGCCTTTCCTCCTTTTCTCTTTGTTTTCTTTCTTTGTACAGCTTATTCCTGAAGTCTTGGATATCAATAATGATTGGCCTTTCTTCTTCAAGATCTTTTGGTTTGGGCTTTGAGGTAGGAATTCTTGATCTTTTTGACTTTCTGGGCTTATCAGCTTTTGGTTTCTGCTTGGGTTGATTAGCTGGTTGTTCAGAATCAAAATCTTTTGGCAAAGGAAGAGCAACTCTTGGTTCAGAAGCATCAAGGTTTTCAGGGACAAAGAAGTTTCTTGTGGGTGAGACTATCGGAATAGCAGTCAAGATTTCATCTTCATCAAACAATCTGTAGGTTGGTGGAGCATAATCAACTGTACTCGCAATCTGTGCTACCTCCACAACTTCGTCTTGTTTAACTAGAAACGTTTGATCAAGATCTACAATCTCTTCATCTTCACCTTCAAGATCATCAAAATTTTCATCAAAATTTTCTCCAAACAAATCATCCAGAACATTTTCACTCTGACTCAGATTTCCTTGAGAAATAGCATTCTGTATAAACTCTTCAACTATAACTGTATTCTCAGGATCTGGTCCATCACTTTGAATATTGTGCTCAATAACGTCCATTCTTTCCTGCTTAACTCTCCAATAACTGTCATACCTAGTAGCAGCCTGTTCATCATCATCACTTTCATAATCATCTAGGTTGACAAAGTTTTCAGCAGTAACTCCCAACATCTCCATTACTTCCTCAACAGTGGCAATCGCAGGCTTTTCAACCCTTGATTCCGTATTGTCATAGATCATCAACTCTACTTCAGCCTCTGGAACATTCTCTTCCAACTGTTCCTTTTCTGATTGATCTCCATGTGTAGTTTCAGTTACTTCAGTCCCCTGCTCCTCAATAGTAACAATAACAGTATCTTCTGCAGTTTTCTGTCTCTTATTCATCTCCCCCTCATGATCTTGATCAGAATCATGATCATGCCTCTTCTTTAAAACTGCATCAGATTGAGCCTTGCAAGAAAGTTGAACTGCGGTGGTTAGGTTCTGTAAGTGCTTCTCCACTGAATCTTTGAACTGAGACTGTGTGACATAATCTACTGGAACCTGAGGAACAATTGGTTGGGATTGTTGCCTCAGTAAACCAATAAGATCTGCTTCGGTTTGATCTGTTGGAGCTTCGGATAACAGCTGGGCTAGAAGTAAAGATTTCAGCTCAGAAACTGATTGAACTGGTGGTGGTTGTGGAACTGATGGTGGTGGAACTGTTTGCTCAGGCTCTTCAACAACTGGATATTTCCCTTTCAACATTCTCATCACCTTTCCAATCTCCTCCTCAAACTTTTCAGTTGCCTTACTCATCTCCGACTGAAATTTCTGCGATAAAGAGTTTTCAACGACCTTTAGGGCGTCATTAAGAAATTCCCTTGAAACGAATTCGGGTAAACTAACACCGGGGCTACTCAAGCTTCCCGTTAACACAGCTGTTGAAGATACAACAGTGTGGCCTGTGCTCAAAGCTGGCATAGTGTTAGCAATGACAGGACTTCCACCTGATCCTCGTAGTCCGGAATGTGGAGCTACTACAGATGTTCCGATCGGGGAACTAAGACTCCCGATGGTAGCGGATATGGTTGGTTGTGTCCTAGGAATGAAAATAGATGTAACAATTGGTTCTAGACTCAATGGTGCACTGAAAGAAGTTAAACTCGAGGGCAACTGAGTTCTTGTTTCAATACCTGCCATTTCCGAGTGAAAGGCAGATAAAGTATGTGCTAAATCCCCGTGTAAAGATGAGACTATAGCCTGTTGAGAGGCAATAGAATGGTTGGCTGAGGTGTGCATATGCATTAGTGGGCGACTAATGTCTGTTTCAATACCTCCTGCTCGCAACACATGCGGCGAGGTAGTAGATGTGGCTGCCCTTCTAGAATGGTAGGTTTGGATATACTCACGCTCACCATGTTCTTTTTCTTCAATCACTCTAATCCTCACATTTTATGGGTTTTCAACTAATACTCCCTCTTCCTGCCTTATAACTTCAGAGTCAGAAATAATATTCCTGATTGTGGAATCAACACCTTCCAAGTCAAGATCTCTTGCAGTAGAACCAAGACTTTGGTGTAAAGAAACATTTTCCAAAAATCCGAAACTATGACCCATGTTATCATCATTATTATCATTCTGATCATTTCTTTGATTTGCTGCATCCTGTTCTGATGTTGCTGAAGGTACCGAAGTACTAGAAGAGCTTGCTTGACCAACCGATATAGTTTTCTCAGAGTTCTGACTTTCATTGGGATTCTCTTCCTGAGTGCCCAATTGAGGAATGATAGCAATCTCAGGTTGAGATGTAGAAATCACTAAATGCGTGGCAGATTGTGCCTGTGTTCCCACACCCTCGAGTACAGAAATCCGACCCACTCCTGAACCCCTCTCTATATTTTCTCTCTGCTCACTTTCCCGTTCAACTACTCCCGTAGTATGTTGAATCCTCACTGACTCCGCTCGACTAAATGGTTCTGAGTCCTGGGTAGGGATCTCCGGCTCTGGCAATCCCATGGACTCCCTATATTTCCTAACACTCGGAGCATTCGGATCGGCATAAGCAAGCAGTGCAGCAGGAACTGGCATCTCAAAAGCGAAGGATTGCTTTTGCTTTTGAAGATGTGTCATTTCATTTTCTGGGGCACTTTCGTGATGTAATCTTTTTGGAACATCTCGGCTGGATCTCAGAATACCTCGGACAATAAGTTGTAAAAATCTCTGATAAGGCACATATTTTGGCTTCTTTGAATTTCTCTTGCTCAGAACTTTCTCATACAACTCAGTCCAGATGGCCACAACATAATCAACATGCAAATCATAGATGATAGCATGGTACAGTCTTAGAGTATGAATATTAGTATTGTCGTGCCTAGAGTGTCGTGAAGTTAAGCACTTGTTGATCACTGAGAAAAACTGATAGTAGAATGGTGGCAAATTTGACTTCCGAAAGTCACTCATCTGTGAAAGACTTCCAACATATCCAAGAGCACGAATACCAGCAAACATTTCGAGATCTGTAGGATAAGGATCAAAAGTTGTCTTTCCTTCTCTTGAATCTGGCAAAGGTAGATCAAGAAGCAATCTCAGCCTCTGAAAGGTCAGAATGGATGTGAAGTTGTCGATGCAAATGGTGAAATACTTTATGTCGCCTTGCACTACATGCTCAATAGTTCTCTATGCTTGTTGTAAATAGATCATTGGCACAGTAGCAGTTACAGTTAAGGCAGTACAGATTGGATGGTTTTTCAGTATCTCCTTTATCAATGGCTTGACCATGAGATTGTCAAATATCACATGATGATTATTTGGCGACAAAGAGAGATAATCTTGAGGATTGATCAATTGAAGATCAGGATCAACATCAACTTCAGAAAAAATGGGATCGGGAAGAAGGCATGGGCATCTCCCGTGAAACATTCGGGTCATGTTCATCCATCTGAACACTTTGATCATGAATATTTTCCTCCTCCATTGATTTCCTGAAAAATCATAAAATGTATTGGATAAAATCCAATATGTCAGTATAAATCCAAAAATCTGTTTTTCAGAAAAACCAATTTTGAAGTACAGAACAATGTACTTTAAGATCTTGCAATAAAAGCATAGTAAGTTGCAGAAAACAAGTTGCAACTTCGAATGAACAAAATTACACAACAACACACAAAAGATAAAATTGACAACAACACTTCACATTTCGAATTTATTCTGTCAAATTAATGTTGTATTTAAAAATAATGCTTAAAAAAATCATACTGATTTTGCAAAGGTAACCAAAAACTTTCGACTCTTTAAATTTGAAATTTTTTGAAATGAACTCCAATACCCAAACTTTGCAATTTACTTTTTATTTGAAAATTTTGAAATTCAAATTTGACTTTCAAAATTCAAACTTTTCACCTTTAAAAAAAATCTGACTTTTAAACTTCTTTTAATCTTTGAACAATATGATTAAAGATTATGAAATCATTCATCCATCCATTAAGTCCAGATTAGTTTAGTTCAGGATATCAGTTCGAGTCCAGAATATGAGTCGAGTTCAGTTCAGTCCAGATTGAAGCTACAGTTCGGTTCAAATATCCAATAGTTATGGTAACCTGCAAAAATCAGTCTATCGAGCAAAAATACAGATTATAACAATTGTTATTTTCAATACTAACATTAGTTTGAAAGAACAAACCCAAAATAGTTAGTGTTCTGTCAAATTTTCAGAACCAGAAGATGAACAGTCAAAAACTTGAATCGACAAAATTGAAGAATGAAACCCTAGAATCGATTAAAAGTAAGAACAAACAATCAAACAAATGTAAAACAACGACCTACACTTAAATCTTCGAGGGAAATGATCTGGAAAGATGAAAGTCGCAGAAAAAGTTCAGAGAGAAATCGCTAAGTGTTGAAAGCCGCAGGTTGATAATGAGAGAAAAAAGAGATGAGTCCTTTATATACTCGACAAAACTCTCAAGTCAAAGAACTCGCTAGACACTGTTCACTCATAGAACTCGCAAGTCAAAGAACTCGCTAGACACTGTTCATTGAACAAAACTCGCACACAACGCACGATTTGAGTTTTTCTTCTCTCATATCAAGAAAACAAGGTATTCGTCTCAAAAATTGACAAATAGGTGTGTGATTTTCACTTAAGAAACAATTTAAGTGAAAAATTAGTGAAACTCGCAGGCTGAAAGATAATTCTCGACCAAACTCGCACGTAACGCCTTGCGCGTTTTTGAAACTCGCACGCTTCTATAAGCGCGTTTCCTCAAACTCGCTAGCTTCAGCTTGCGTGTTTTCCAAACTCTCTAGCTTCAACTTACACATTTTCCAAACTCGCTAGTATCATCTTGCGCGTTTTCCAAACTCGCTAGCTTCAGCTGGCGCGTTTTCCAAACTCGCTAGCTTCAGCTTGCGCGTTTTCCAAACTCGCTAGCAATGCCTTGCGCGTTTAAGCGTAAGCATAGTGCTTTGCGCGTTTCATGACTTAGAAAAATTTTGAGAAAATTTTTCAGAAAATGAAAACTTTCCAAAAATGAAAACTTTTACTTTCCCAAAATAGCAACTTTGTAAAATTGACTTTTTAGCACAAAATCAGTAATTTTTCTCAGGAAAAACTTTTCAAACTTTTCAGAATTTTCAAATTTATATACACACTTACAGACTTTTGCATTAAGATCCCCCTTGAAGTATGCACACATCATTAAGCTCCCCCTTGAAGTATGCACACATCTTAATTTCTCCCCCTTGATTTTTGCTGTGAAGCATAAATCATGAAGTACGAGTCTTGATCTGAGTTGATCAGAAGTCATAGTCCAAAATTTATGATAATACTGCAAAACAAAATGAGTCTTTGGTACTCATTGAACATGAGTCCACCATTGTTAATGATATCAAACTTTCCAAGATTCATTTTGACCAAAAACACTTAAGCATATAAAAAATACATCTAGCTCCCCCTCAACAACAGGTACAGAAAATAATTATTGCTATGCATCAAGGTTTACCATTCCAAGATTGCTGACTAAAAATGTAAATCTCTTTTCATCAAGAGGTTTTGTAAAAAGGTCAGCAACCTCAAAATATGTAGACACAAAATGCATTTCAATATTACCTTTCTCAACATGATCCTTTATGAAATGGTACCTGATGTCGATGTGTTTAGTCTTAGAATGTTGTACCGGATTAGAAGTTATGGCAATGGCACTCTTGGAATCACAGTAGATAGGTACTTTGCTGAATGTGTACCCATAGTCTTTCAGCTGTGTCATCATCCAAAGAACTTGTGAACAACAACTAGCAGCTGCTACATACTCTGCTTCAGCTGTAGAAGTTGAGACACAATTCTGCTTCTTAGATGACCAACTTACTAGCTTATCACCTAAATACTGACATGCTCCTGAGGTACTCTTCCGGTCAAATTTGTTGCCTACATGATCTGCGTCTGTATAGGCCATTACTTTAAAACCAGAATCCTTCGGATACCAAAGACCCAGATTTGGTGTGCCTTTGAGATATCTGAAGATTCTCTTAATTGCAGCAAGATGGGACTCCTTAGGATTAGCTTGATACCGGGCACAGAAACATGTAGCAAACATTATGTCCGGTCTACTGGATGTCAAGTATAGAAGAGATTCAATCATTCCCCTGTATGTCCGTTGATCCACTGATTTACCAGAAATATCAGCATCCAACAGACTTCCAGTTTGCATGGGAGTCTTCATGGGTGTACAAGAGGTCATGTTAAATTTCTTTAACATGTCTCTAATGTACTTGGCTTGATTTATAAAAATCCCTTGCGGGGTTTGTTTAACTTTTAAGCCAAGAAAGAAATTTAATTCACCCATTATTGACATTTGAAATCTTTTCTTCATGATGTTTTGAAATTCATCACAAAGTTCATTATTTGTAGAACCGAAAATAATATCGTCTACATAGATCTGTACTAGCATCAAATCCTCACCTTTCTTTTTAAGAAAAAGAGTTGTATCGATCGTACCTTTTCGGAAACCTAACTTGGTAAGGTAAATTGAAAGTGTTTCATACCATGCCCGCGGTGCTTGCTTGAGTCCATACAAAGCTTTATCTAGCACGTATACATGACAAAGCTTTATCTAGCACGTATACATGATCTGGAAATTTTGGATCAACGAAGCCTTCGGGTTGACTCACGTACACCTCTTCATGTAATATACCATTTAGTAAAGCCGATTTGACATCCATTTGATATACTTTAATGTTTTTGTGTGCTGCGTACGCAAGAAAAATCCGTATTGCCTCGATCCTTGCCACGGGAGTGTAGGTTTCATCATAATCGATCCCTTCTTGTTGATTATAACCTTTCGCTACAAGCCGTGCTTTGTTCCTTACAATAATACCAGCCTCGTCTTTCTTGTTTCCAAATACCCACTTTGTTCCAACAATGGTCTTATCTTTGGGTCTTGGTACAAGTCTCCACACCTCATTTCTTTGAAATTCATTTAGCTCGTCTTGCATTGCATTTATCCAATCAGGATCCGTGAGAGCTTCAGACGGCTTTTTGGGTTCCATGCTGCTGAGGAAGGTTGAGAACATATAGAAATTGGCCGATGCAGAAGCAGTTGCAGATCTGGTGGATACCTTAGCATTCCGATCTCCGATAATATTTTCAAGGGGATGACTTTTTGTCCATTTATGTGTACTTGGCAAAACATCTCGTTCAGTTTGATTATTTGTCATGTCAAACTCATCAACTACTGCATGTTGTTCAGATGCACTTGCAGTTGGACTTTGTGCACTAGAAGAAGGTTCAGCTTCTGCAAATGTGGATTCTGTCTGATGTTGTTGTTTAGATGTTGTTGATGTTGATCCCACTTCAAATTGTGATGAGATCATTTCTGTTGTATTTTCTGGAACAACTTTTTCAGAGATCTATTGCGTTGTGTTTGTAGAAGCGTCACCAACTTCTGAAATTGGTCCAAATATATCTGCAATTGGTAGAGTTTGTAGACAAAACAGTCTAGGACTCGTACTTCAAAGTACAAGTTTATGGTTCTTGAATAACATAGTTCAAGACCTGCACCTTAATGTAAAGACTGTGGCTTCTGATCACATGACAGATCAGGACCCGGTCTTTAATGTTCAGATAAGGATATTATGCAAAATATCCAGGGGGAGCTTATCTAACCTAAATCATTCTACCATGATTTGAGGGGGAGCCTAAAAGGTAAATATCTTTTAATATTACATCTCTGATTGTTTGAAAGAAGAACAACTTTCAAGCATGAAAAACGTTTTCTGAAATGTTCAAACCACTTCTGGTTCTCAAAAGATTTCATGAATTAAGAAGTGTGATTTTAAATGTTTTTCAAAATTGAGCATCAATGTTTAACTGACCGTGTGTTTCCAAAGATTAATACTCGCGTATTATCTTGTCTATATACTGTAAAGTATTCACACACATCGGTTCAGTACTTCATTTTAATCTGTTATTACCATGTCTCTAAACGAACCTATTTTTCGATGGTAATACCCCCGTTTGTAATTCACTGTTGTTGAGCAACAATCATCACTTCAACTTGAGCGTTCATTGCTAAATTGTTTATATTTGTTCATATAAACAAAATATCTAGTTCTTTGATACCCTAACCATTTCATTTTGATCTGATTGATACATTGTCAGATTCTCAAAACAATTCTCTTGATTTCATTTCATTCATTCAATATCTTTGTTTTGAGAAATCTTCAAAGTTCAATTGCTCAAATCTCATGAGTATACATTCTGACACTGTTATCATTTTGAGCTTAACTGTTCAAGCTAAACTGTTGAGCCACTATTCTTTCTAGGACTTACATGGGATTCATGTGTGAGCTTAAACAGAACTTCCATGGATTCACGTTAACCAGTGTTTCCTACCCAGGAAGTTATCCTAAAGTGATTGAGGGGTCAAAATCAAAGAGTGGGGGAGATAACTCATCCGGTTGAGTTTTTCTCATTGTGTGGAGCGGTAAAATGTAAAGGAGAGTTTGGTTAGAAATTTCTAAATTTTCTTGTCTATTGACTTCAACAGATAAATCATTAAAAGCATCAAGAAATAATAGATCAAGAACAGAATCAGTGTAGGAGTCAGATTTCTTAGTATGTTGTTGAACAAGTTCTACTCTTGATGAAGTAGAAGCTTTGTCTTTTTCTATAGATCCGAGTTCTGAACTGCTTTGTTCAAAAGTCCTTGTCTTGCTTTCATCAAAGGTTACATTTGCACTTTCGATCACCATTTTCGTTCGAGTATTGTAGACTCTGTATGCTTTGGACTGGAGAGAATATCCAATGAATATCCCCTCATCGGCTTTTGGTTGAAACTTGGATAAGTTCTCTCGATTATTAAGAACATAACATATGCATCCAAACACACGAAGAAATTTAACAGTAGGCTTACGACCATTAATCAATTCATAAGAAGTTTTATTAAAACGTTTATTGATAATAGTCCTGTTTTGTGTGAAGCATGCAGTTGCTACAGCCTCAGTCCATAGAAACATTGGTAGATCTGAATATGCCAACATTGTCCGTGCAACCTCTACCAAAGTTCTATTTTTGCGTTCAACGACCCCATTTTGTTGAGGTGTCATCACAGCAGAAAAATTATGTGATATGCCAACATATTCTAGAAATGTTTGCAAAGTAGCATTCTTGAATTCTGTTCCATTATCACTCCTCAGTTGCTTTACAGGGCTTTGCATCAGAACTTGAATCTTCTTGATGAACTTTATGATTAGATCAGGAGCCTCAGATTTTTGTCTTAGAAACTCTAGCCAAGTATACCGAGAAAATTCATCCACCGTCACTAATATGTATTTCTTTCCGTTGATGAATTGAGTTCTCATCGGTCCACACAAGTCCATGTGAATTAGCTCCAGACACTTATTACAGTTTGATAACATCTTTAATTTGTGTGAACTTCTCTTCATCTTTCCTTTTGCACAGGCTGAACAAAGTGAGTCTTGTTCAATCTTCAATTCAGGAAGTCCAGTCACTAACTGTTGTGTCCTCAGCTTGTTCAAATCACGAAAATGTTGATGAGAAAGTCTCTGATGCCACAACCAACTTTCTTCTGTTGATGTCTTTGAGATTAGACATACTGGCTTTGAAGCTTTCAGTGTTGGAAAGTGAACACCGTATAACAACCCCATTCTACCAGCTGTAATCAGTTCTGCTCCACTTTGATCTTTAATGTAGCAAAAATCAACATCAAATTCTATCTTGCATTTCTTTTCTGCAAATTGGATTATGGAGAACAAATTGTAAACCAAGCCTTCCACATACAGAACCTTTGATATTGTGATCAAATTATTCTTGATAGTCCCATAACCTCTGACATATCCTTTTATCTCATTCCCAAAACTTACTGTACCTGCGTAATGATCTACGTAGTCGAACAACAGGTGTTTATGCGTTGTCATGTGTCTTGAAGCTCCAGAATCAATGATCCACACATAACACGCCTGAAATCAAGAATCACTTAACTTTAGGTACCCATATGAATATGGGTCCTTTATTGTTAGTATTCTTAACAGTATTTAAATTTGCTGATGACCCTTTAATTCTCCATTCAAATCTTGGTCTTTTTGGTGGAGTTTGTGTGTTCAGTTTAGCTTTTGGAATCCACTTCCACACAAACTTCACATCAGCAAGTTTATTAACATGAAAATCATTATTTTTCTTCTTTAAAGAATAAATCTCAGCATTGTTGGCTTTAAAACGATTAAGAGATTTTATGTTCTTAAATTGGATATGTTTAATTTTCTTTGAAGACTTTTGTTTCCAAGAGAATGAACTACTAAGACAATATGAACATTGCAATCTAGTAGTAGCTTGCGTCAACAACTCTTTTCGGGAAAAGATATTTGTTTTATTGAAATTTTGTTGTTTGACAGAAGAACAAGCATTATCCACTCTATTACATTGACATTTATCCATTTCATTCACAATCTTTTCCACTGTAGTCTTCTTTTGCTTCAAACAATCTTTCTTCACATTGTCATCTGAAATAGAAACAGATTTAGAAATATTATCAGATGATGAAGAATAAGAACATTCACCTATTAGTTTTGCTTGTCCAGACTCAGATGAAGTCTCACATTTAATCACATAAATTGGAATATCTTTATCAACAATAACCTTTTTGCCTTTTGATAATTTGAAAATTTGAGATTCTAAACTTCTGATTTCTTTTTGCAAAGATTCATTTTGATTAAAGCTTGAGTCTAGTTCCATCCCAAAATTCTCATTTGCATCTTCCAATTCAACAATCATGTTGTTGAGATGGGAGATTTGCCTTTGTAAATCTTCAATTTTATCCAAGGCTTGTTGATATTCAAGATCAGAAAATTTAGAAGTACAAACGGAATTAGACTTATCAGAAATGACATTTTCATTTTTATCTTCTAAGATTGAGCAGGTCAAGACAATTTCAGAATTGTCAGAATTTGAATTAGATCTTGAAGACTCAGGTTTTTCTTTAAAGATATTTTCATATTCTACAAACGAATCCTTGTTACTTTTGTAAGAAGTATTCAGTTCATCATATGAAAATTTAACAGATTTAAAATACTGAGTTTCTGATCCAGTTTCAATTTCTGTCTTTTCTTCTACTGTCTCTTCCTTTTCTGTCTTAGGAGATTTAGGCTCAGGAGTCTCAGGTTTTACAAATGTTTCTATGATGTGTGGAATTAAAACAATAGGTTCATCACCCGACTTTTTTCGGGTGCCTTTTTCAACACATCCACCTCAGAGATACCTAAACCTGGTTTTGCTTTATAGAAACGAGTGTCTTTTTGATTGTTGGTTAGAATTTTAAGAGTCTGTTCCGTTTGACCTCTTTTGTAATTTAGATCTTCCAATTCCTTGATCTTCGTGTTAGCTTCCATCCTATCTTTCAAAACAATTTCATACTGAAGTGTTAGATCAAGATTCTTATCTTTTAAATTCATGATTTCTTTTTGTTGTTCAGAAATCCTTGTTTGAAGTTTAATTATATCCAATTTCAGAACATTTTTCTCTTTTTCTTTTTCATCAGCCAAGGTTTTGTAGATGAAAGCCTGATCTTGATGTCCTTGTATTGTACTCCTTTGTTGTTTGAAATTTTCTTTTAATTTCAACAACTCAGAGTTCATCAGATTAAGCTGGGACATCAAGTTCATTGCTTCATCATTATCATTCAAGAATTCAGAATTATCAGAATAGTCAGAATGAGAATTTACCTCAGAATCTGACTCATCATTCAGATGTGCCATTAAGATGTAATGGACTTGAGTCAGATTCACTTTAGCTACCTCAGTTTCTTCATCATCTTCAAAGTATCCAAGCCATATCTCATCTTCTACCTTTAAAGTTGTGCCCTTTTCCATTGCTTTCGCCAATTGAGCCTTTTTCTTGTAATACTCGTAATTCTTGACACGCTTTTCTGGACAGTCCTTGACGAAGTGACCGGGCTTTCCACAGTTGAAACATTTGTCAGACTTTTCTTTCTCCTCTTTCTTTTCTTCTTTTCTCTCCTCTTTCTTCTCTTTCTCTTTTCTTTCTTCATGTCTGCCTTTATTCTTGCTGTACTTGTAGGAATCAAACTTTGGCTTGTTGTAAAATTTCTTCCGACCAAACCTTTTATGGAAGCTTGAAGTCAGAAGTGCAAGCTTTTCTGCAAATTCGTTTAATTCATCATCATCAGAATCATCTGGAGTATCATCCTCTGAACTGTCTGAACTGTTAACCATGCTGGTGATCAGTGCTTTCTTTTTCAAACTATTTCCCGAACCAGAACTTGACTTAACTGTCTTTCCCTTGTCCTGAACTATTAAAGCCAAAGAGTCTTCTACCTTCTTTTGTTTCTCCTTTAACTGAAGCAACTCTTTGTTCACAGAAGCCTGCTCCTTTATCTTATCCTCATGTTGGTTTAAAGCACAGAACAGATCATTCAACTTTTCTTCATCCATGTCTTTATTTATTTGCATTTGTATTGTGTACACATCCCACTCTGGCTGAAGATTCTTGATAAACTTGAAGTTTATTTCAGATTCATACTTTTGAACTCCGTTCCTTCTCAAATCATTTAGAATGATGTTGTAACGATCATACGCTTCCCTCAGAGATTCTCCTTCTTTTGCTTTGAATCCTTCATAAGCATTGATACTCTGATTCCTTTTAGTCTTGATAGATTTTGCTGATCCCATGAACTGTTTTTCTAGCTCATCCCAAATGACCTTGGCAGATTCCCGACTATCAACACGGTTGAAAATGTCATTAGGGATGGCCATTATCAGAAATGTCAAAGCTGTTGCATCCCTTTCCACTAGCTCTCTATCAGTGTCACTGTATTGAATAGGATCTCTAGCTACAATCCTTTCGGGAATTTCAGGATTATTACCAGTAGCAGGAATTCTTGTAACTGTCACATGTGGAAAATGTGGACCATTAAAAATCGAATCCATTAATTTCTTATCTTGATTATTGAAGAAATTAATCATCCTTATCCTCCACTGTGGGTATTCATCGGCTTGAAGAATTGGAGGTTTGGATTTCGAACCCATGTTGAGTAGATCTCTAGACATGATTGTAACAGAAATGTGATTTGAAATGATCGTTCAAGAAGTGCAGATTACACTCGGTGTGTAAAATTCAAGACTGATCAAATTTGAAACAACGGACAAAAATGACTAAGTACTCAAACTCGTAGACCACTGAATTACTTGAAACTCGCAGACCGATAAAACTCGCACACCACTGTTTCGAACAAACTCGCAGACCAATCGACTCGCAGAACACTGTTTCGAACAAACTCGCAGACCGTGACGTGCGTGCTTGTAAAACTCCCAGACCGAAGAAACTTGCAGAATACTGTTTCGAACAAACTCGCTAGCTGAACCGTGCGCGTTTTAGAAACTCGCAGATGCTTACTCGCGCGTTTTAGCAAACTCGCAAGCAAACTCGCAGATAGAACTCGCTGACTTCGACTTGCGCGTTCTATGAACTCGCTAGCAACGAATTGCGCGTTCTAGACAACCTTCTTCAACTTGCGCATTTCAAGATCTTGCGCGTTCTTGCGAAGAACTTTCGCGTTTTACAGATCTAGCGCGTTCTTGGGTTTTCCTTGCGAGTTCTTCACCTGTTCGATCAAAAATCAAGTAAAACTTGATTTCTGATTCTACAAATCACACAATTAGTCCACGATAACAAACTAATCAAGATTACAACACTGAATTTGCAAAAGAAACTGAAAATTACAGTGCTCAGATTGATTTACAGTGAACGGCATCGACTTTTCAAGAAACTAACAATTTGATCGAATTGATCAATCTAGAGTCGAAATTTGGCTATGTGATTAGAACGAAAGTTGATCCTTATGATAAAACGTTCACAATCAAATCAATTTCTTGATTTAATTGTGCAAAAACAAGAAAACTAAAGATCAAACAGTGAAAAAACAACAGTCCGCCAAATTTTTTTAAAAAAACAAATCAAATCTGATCGAATCTGCTTCTTCTTGTTTGCTCTGATACCAAATGAAATTGTCCTCTCAAATCACACAAACAAATCAATCAAATAACAATGAGAATCATGGGGAAATCACATGTATATTGATGTCACAAGTGAAAGGGTTACAAGGTTTCTCTCTCAAGGATTCTCTCAGGTTACAATCAGGCTAGTTACCACAAATGAAAGACAAGGAAGACCTATTTATAGGTCAAACAAGAAACAAAGGTAAACTAACAAAAGTCAACATAAAATGATCTAAACTAAAATACAATAACATTCTCACCATTGATTTTTCAAACTGAGCCTCTGATTCATTGCCAATTCGAACAAAGTATTCATCCAGATCTTTTCAAATCTAGACAAAATATTCGTGTAACACCTGAATCAACTAATGAATCAGTTAATATGCCTGTCAGTAACACAAAGTCAATGTGTGTAACGAATACACAATGTAAAGGAGCTTTTGTTATGATCACCCCCTAGGGCTTCCATCGAATCATCGAAACACCACAAAGGCAATTTCTATGAATGTTATGACAAGAAAACAAATTTCTTGTGTGTTCGTGCAAGTGATAGAAAGAATCAAGCATATGATGATTGCTTTTTAAGGCTCAAAATTGTGTAAACCACTGAGACAACAGTAGATAAACACAGACTCGAAGGTGGGGCAGACTTCCTTTTTTTTTAATATCCAGATTTTCCAAATGAAAATCAGATAGATTATGTGTTGCGTCCCCATAAAAATGTGAAACATTTTCTTTTTCAGAAGAAAATGAGTGGCTGGTGGGGTATTGTCAAGAGTTGGCATGGGCTAGTTGTCTGTTTCAATAACTGTTGGGTCTGAAATATGCTAAGTCTGGATAGTGCTGCTGAGACTTGAAGATTACTACTTCTAAAGACATTAGTACTGTTACTTGAAGAGATTACTACTGCTAGTAGTATTAGTACTGCTTGAAGGGTTAGTACTGCTAGAAGAACAGTTAGTACTGCTTGGAGAGTTAGTACTGCCAGTTGGAAGCTACTGCTAGCATGTTAGTACTGCTGATGATAAGAAGATACTGCTAGAAAAATTAATGCTGCTGATGTTGATAAGGATGGTTTGTTACTTGAAGTGAAAGACAAGGAGTTGAAGATAATTATGGAATGGATGCTGAAGATCAACGTTACTTTCATAATTATCTTGTAATCTGTTTTGTTCATATAGTCTAGAAGTCTTAGATTATTGAGAAGATACGTCTTTTGTTTTTAAGAGAGAATTAGCCTCAAGATTCTTAGTGATCCTTTCATTAGAGAAGTTTTGAACGTTTGTTGAGCCTGTTCAACAGATTGAGGCTTTGTGTGTAATCATCAAGTTAATTCAATACAACTTGTGATTTGAATTCATACATTGTTTCATTGATTTCTTATTAAAGTGTTATTCCGCAACTTCTTTAACAAAGTTTCTGAGTGTTTATTTAAATTCTTGTTTTGAATTTCGATCCTGACAAGTGGTATCAGAGCTTTAGGAACTCAGAAATCAATAATCATCATGGATGGATCAAACGACAGTGTTCTTGTTTCAAAGGTTCCCATGCTCAAACCTAATGAATTTGACATGTGGAAAATCAGGATCAGGCAGTATATACTTCTTACAGACTACTCAATGTGGGACATCATTGAGAATGGTCCCTCTAGTGAAGGAGAGATGGGAGCAGATGGAAAGAGACCTCCACCAAAGACTGATGGAGAAAGAAAGATGAGGCAGACTGAGATGAAAGCCTTGAGTACTCTGCTCTTGGCAATTCCTAATGAATATCAACCTCAGTTTTGCAACTGTGCTGATGCCAAAATCTTGTGGAATGTTTCAGGTACCAAAAGCACTAAAATAAATCAGAAAGCAATTCTCAAGCAACAATATGAAAATTTTATGTCTACAAAGAATGAGTCTATGACTCAAACCTTTGATAGGTTCAACAAGTTGATTGGAGAATTGGCCACTGTTGGTGTCAAAATCGACCAGGATGATGTCAACAGAAAGTTTCTAAGATCTCTTGGTGAAGAATGGATAATGTATACAGTATCCTTCAGGCAGAATGATAATCTGGAGGATAAGGAACTTGATGACCTCTACAATGATCTCAGGGTGTTTGAAGCAGAGGTTGAATCAAAGAAGAAGCCATCTGGATATTCTCACAATGCTGCTCTCCTATCATCTACTACTGATTCTTCTGCTAATACAGAATCAGTTAGTGCTGCTTATGGCTCAAAACAGGATGGGCCTAATGTTTCTGTTTTGGAAGCTTTCCTTGCTAGCCATGCTAAATCTTCTCTTATCAATGATGATCTGGAGCAGATCAATGTTGATGATCTTGAAGAGATGGACATCAAGTGGCAAATGGCAATGCTCACCATGAAAATCAAAAGATTCATTAAAAGAACAGGAAGAAAAAACTTTTCCATGAGAAGAGAAGATGGTGCTGGATTTGACAAATCCAAGGTGGAATGCTACAAGTGTCATAAATTGGGGCACTTTGCAAGAGAATGCAGAGGAGGAATTTCTCAACAGCATGAGAGCAACAATCAACAATCAAAGTCCAAAAACTACAACAACAACAGGAACTCATCTCAAGCACTTGTCTCACAAGAAGGAATGGGCTTTGATTGGAGTGATCAAGCAGATGAGGCAATCCAGAATCAAGCATTGATGGCTGAGGTTTCAGAGTCTTCAAGCACAGCAATTCCCACAGAGGTAAAATCTGAACTTTGCTCTAAAGCCTGTCTTGAAATTGTTAGAAAGTACAGGGATCACAATCAGAGCATGTGTGATGATCTTAAAAGGTTGTAGAAACATAGGAGAGAGTCTAGTTTGATCATTGTGAATTTTGAAGAACAGATCAAGGCATATCAGGCCAATGAACTTCAACATTCATATGATCACAACTATTGGAAGTGGGAGAAGGAGTTAGAGATTAAGCTAGAGAAGGCTAGATATGAATGTGAGAAAGTTAGGAGTAAATTTAAGAAGGCCAAATTAGACATTGAGAAATTTTCCAATGCTTCTAAAGCAATGGACACTTTACTCAAATCTAAAGTTCATGACAAACTAAAGAGAGGTATAGGCTACAACAACACCCCTCCACCTTACAATAACAACTATATTCCACCCACCTCAGACCTCTTAGAAAGACAAGATAAGAAGGACTTACCTGCAGGAGCCACAGAAGTAGATCCACTAGACAAAGTAGTGGTTGAGGTAGAGTCTGAAGAAGAGAACACTGAGGATAAGAATAAGGAAGACCAGAAAGAAATTCCCCTAGAAAACCATATTCTTACAAATGAGAGGGGGGAGGGGTAAACCATTTGTCAAGAGTAAGAAAGTAGAGATGTCTAAGATAGGGAAAGAGAATGTTAAGAGTGAGAAAGCTGAGACCTCTAGGAAAGAGAAAAAGAGTAAGAATGTAGAAACTTCCAGGAAAGGGAAGGAAAAGGTATAGGGAGTTCACTATATGCAAACTACTGTTGTAAATCCCAGTACTTGTCAACAGATCAAGCCCCATCAACATGATAAAATAAGGGGAAATCAGAGAAACAGAAATAACCAGTGGGATCAAAAACAAGGAATTGATCTAAGCAAAATCAATAGACCAAAGCCTTGTTTTATTTGTGGCAAGTTGAATCATTTAGCCGAACACTGTTATTTCAATCCTGTTAACCAAAGAATGACTTTTCAAAGACAAACACGAAATTCTGTTGGTTATAGGAATCAATCAAGACAATCAAGGAACCACATGGCTAATAATGTGAGAATAGCACCAATGAAAACTGGCACTGCAAAATCTCATATTCAGAATAAGTTTGCTAAAGCAAAAGAAAATACTCCAAGCAAATCAAGGAGTAACTCAAAGAATAGGAAAGCAAACAACTTTGTCAAAATTTGGGTTCCAAAAGGCACTAAACCTGTTAGTACTACTACCTCAAATAGTATTGCTAACAGAAATAGTGCTGCTGATAGCAATACTACTGCTGACCAAGTTAGTACTGCTAACAATGATAGTACTGCTACCAGTGTTAATACTGTCAAGCCTATAATTATGACAAAGTATTCCAGCCATGAGATTCCTAATTCTGATCATCTCATCCAGACTAAGCTTACTGAGTATGAGTATGTTGATGAGAAAGGGCAACCCAAGACCATTTTGGCTTGGGTTCCCTCAAGACACTAACTGTTTTATCTTATGTGCAGGGTAACCAACAACTCAAGAGGAAGAGCATTTGGCATGTAGATAGTGGTTGCTCTAGGCACATGACAGGTAACATGGCCTGCCTTCAATTTTTCAAAAGGTTTGATGGAGGACGTGTTGCTTTTGGTGACAATCCAGCAGGAGGTAAGATAAGTGGTAAAGGTATGGTTTCAAATGGTAAGATGACTTTTGAAGATGTTTACTATGTTGAGCAATTGAGATACAACCTGTTAAGTGTATCACAAGTTTGTGACAACAAACATAGCTGCAGTTTGAGAACAAGAATCTAAATAAGAAGGTAAATGGTCTGGAAACCAAACTTTACTCAATAGGACAAACAGATCAAACTATTTTCATGAATACACCTAATGAAGAGGCTGATTTTAAAGCAAAATGGGGATTAGGTTGTAATAATCCTCATTACCTGAAACATGTTATCAGAAAACAGCCTGGTTTATATAATGCAGATTATATGTATGTTGCTGGTAAACATTCTCATTTGAAACCCAAATTTGTTACCAAAGCATCAGAAGAAGTTGAGGCAGAAGAAGATACAAATAGAAAGAATTTGAAGAAAATGCAACTACCATTCTGTTATGGAAGACTGAATGATAGTTATCTTTTGGAAAAACCAAAAGTTCTTTCAAAAGAATATTTTGCTACCTATTCTTCTACTGAAATGGAGGCAAAACCTGTTCGAGCTAAAACTTATCTACCTCCACTCGTATTAGAAAGCAAAATAATTGAGTTAGAAAATGTCTTATCTGACGAAAGAATTTTGGTGAATATAGAACAAGATGTGTTTTCTACTGTTATGAAGAACACTGTTTTTCATTATAAATCTACAAAGTGTTCTACAGTTTCAAAAGCACCTCACACTTCTACTGATTTCTTTGATGACTTATTTGAGTCCGCAAATGATTTTTTAAATTCTAAAGAAGGGTGTATAGAAGGAGTAGATATGGTTGATTTCAATGCTTCACTTCCAGATCATTCTATTTTTCTTGTAAAAAGAAAGGCTTTACCAAGTGTTTATAAAAATCAGCGTTCACAGAAACAGAACACCTCTGGTAAACGCAAGAAAAACCAATCTCAGAAATCTGATTTTCCTAATACATCTAAATCTTCAAATCAGATTCGTACTACTCACCTTCCTTGTGACAGAAAGTTAGATGGTTCAGGTTCACTTCAGAGAAGAGGGAGCTACAAGGAAGAAAATCTTTTCTGGAAGAAGAAACTAGTTAAAGATGAAATCTCATGTGTACATACGCATAATGAAACGAAGAACAATGCACTGAAAAGTAAACCTGCTCATGTTTACACGAGAGATCAAATGATCAGGTTATCAGGTAAGGAAAATTCTTGTTCTTACTGTCGTACACATGATCCTGTTCACAGAACCAAAGATCATTACTGGTATGGTTCTTATTCCATAACCCCCATACGAACTGCAACTAACACATATGGACCCAAATACCAGTGGGTACCAAAGAAACTAAACCTGTGTTGCAGGCACCTACTGTCAAGGGGGAGTAGGAAGAACAATGGTTCTTGAGTAAATCAGCTCAAGACCCGGACATCAATGTCAACGGTGGCTTCTGATTACAACAGATCAGAACCCGTACCTCAATGGAGAACGGTGGTTTCTAAGTAAATCAACTTAGAACCCGTGCTTCAAAGAAGAATGGCTCTTGAATACAACAGTTCAAGACCCACACTTCAATGATGAAAAGAGCTTACTCCAATGCTGATATGAGAGATTGTACTATGATACTCCAACGAGGAAATCAATCTTCAAGGGGGAGTACATATTTATTTTCTGAAATTATTTGCATCCGATAGATATGACGATCTACAATTCACAAGTGAATTATAGATCTCTATCATGTGATTTATAACTGACATATGTTAGATGCATAATTTCAGGGGGAGTAAGAGAAGTTCTTTGTTTTACTGCTTTTTTTTGTCTTTTCAATATTAGTGAATAAAGTTTCTTTTACTTGACTTAAGATTTTTGCAGAATTTTTGAGAAGAGCTTACACGATCATATGTTTATGACTTTAAGATAAGCTTCATGAGATGTAAGATCACACTTAAAGGTATATTCCTTTATCTTAATCTCATATGTGATTGAAAGAAGGACAACTTTCAATCATTGAAAACATATTCTTAAACGTTCAAACCACTTCCTGATTTTTCATAAGATTTTATATTTCGGGAGTGTACTTTAAATGTTCTACATGAGCTTACATGATTATAAATCATTTTGAGCAACATATTCTTTATAGGATATACGGGATCAGTGTGCTAGGAATTAACACAACTTCTATGGAATCACGTTAACCAGTGATTTCTATCCATGAAGTTAATCCATAGTGATTGGGTGTGAGGAGTCCAAAGAAATGAGTGTGGAAGAGTTATGAGGTATCATGAACAAGAGAGTTCGGTTACCAGTGAGCTAAATGTTTAAAAGAAAGAGGGTGTGAGAACAGAGTTAAAAGAATATCACAACTCTGCACCAACTTTTTCTGAGCTGGGCAACCACATTTCTAGTGTTTCACATTTCATTGGTGAACATTATTGAAACAGGTAACTAGCCCATGCTAACTCTTGATCAAACCTCATTATCTACTCATTTTCTTCTCAACAAGAAAGTGTTTCACATTTTCAAAGGGGAAGCAACACATATGCTATCTGATTTTCATTTGGAAAATCTGGATATTGAAAAGAAGGAAGTCTGCCCCACCTTCGCACTTCACTGATGCACATTGAGTCTGTGTTTAACTTACTGTTGTCTCAGTGATTTACACAATTTCGAGCCCTATAAGCAATCATCAAATGCTTAATTCTTTCTACCACAAGCACGAACACACAAGGAATTTGTTTCTTTGTCATAACGTTTATAGAAATAACCTTTGTGGTGTTTCGATGATTAAATGGAAGCCCTGGGGGATTCAACATCATATAACTCCTTTCCATTGTGTATTTGTTACACACAGTGACTTAGTGTTACTGACAGGCGTTTCTAACTGATTTGTTTATTGCTACAGGTGTTACATGACTATTTTGTCTAGATTTGCAAAGATCTGGATAAATATCTATTGCATTGACGAATCAGAGGCTCCTTATGAACAACATTTCTTGTCATCAAGTTTTGATGAAATCGTTACACTTCTCATCAAAAAGGGGGAGAAGATCTACCCAAGAAATGGAGAAGAGCTAACCAAGAAGTCACATGTTTCTAGAATCACGTCCAAGATTGGATTCTTCAAAGAGCAAGTATTCTGAAGATATGTTGATTCGAGAGAAATATTCTTTGAAGATACTTTGTTGAAGAATTTCGAGCTGAAACTAGAGATAATTTCTTCCCATGAACTGAAAGAGAGAAAAACTACATCTTTTGGGGAGTTTACTATATCTTGAAGACTAAGAGAGAGATTGCATCTTCTGTGCTGAAAGATAAGATCGTATTGCTAAATCATTTTCGTAATGATCTTGATCCAAAGGGGGAGATTTTTAGGACACAGTCTCATTGGATTCAAGATCATACAATACGAAGATCGCAATCTGAAGCTAAAGCAGAAAAGTCGTCTCATTAATATTAGTCCAAGTCGTTTGTAATAAAATAGTCAAAGTTAGTTGTTATTGTATTTTATTGTTATTAAGTAATTAGTTAGTTTAGTTATAATATCTAGATATTATATTGTTAGTTGTTAGATAATATCTTTGTTAAGATATTATGTTGGTTGAAGCAAGTGTGCAAGACACACTAAGAAATCAGATCACTTTTTCACACACACAAAAGGTGTAAAAACAGAGAGAACACATCAGAGCTAAAACCGAACACCAAACCTTGTAATCGTTTGTTATTAATCATACAGGTTGGTAATCTTGTTATTGTTGTTGTTTTGTAAGAACTTGATATAAACATTGTGGACCGACAAGATGATTCTGAACCAGAACAGGATGAAGATGATAAAGGTGATGAAGAGGATAAAGGTGAAAAAGAGGATGCTCATCCTTCAGGTTCAGGAAACTCAGGTCCTGAAATGCCCACATTGTCAGAGGATGATACTGATGATGAAAATTCTTCAGTTTTTGGTGGAAACACTCCTGAAAAGAATGACTCCGATCTTAATGCAAATATTAATGAGGAGGCTGTCAATCAAACAAGAACTCAGAAGAATCATCCTCCTCAGTTGGTGATTGGTGATATCAATTCCCCCATGATCACAAGGCATCAAAGTAAGTTAGGAGGATTGAAAGACTTACAGTCAGGTTTGTTGTCTTGTTTTCTATCCCAGATTGAACCCAAGAAGGCTTATGATGCAATGAAAGACCCAAGCTGGATAGAAGCAATGCAAGAGGAGCTGCTGCAGTTTGTGCTGCAAAATGTGTGGGATCTGGTTGACCTTCCACAAGGACACAGGGCAATTGGAACTAAATGGATTTTCAGGAATAAGAAAGATGAGAGAGGGATAGTGATAAAGAATAAGACCATACTTGTGGCACAAGGGTACACACAAGAAAAGGGGATAGACTATGTAGAAGTGTTTGCACCAGTAGCCAAAATTGAGGCAATTAGGCTGTTTCTAGCCTATGCTTCTTTCATGAAGTTCAGAGTATATCAGATGGATGTTAAGAGTGCATTCCTATATGGGAAAATTGATGAAGAAGTGTATGTTTGTCAGCCTCCAGGGTTTGAGAATCCTAACTTTCCTGACAAAGTATACAAATTAAAGAAGGCACTCTATGGGCTACATCAAGCACCAAGAGCATGGTATGACACTCTGTCTACCTATCTCTTGGAAAATGATTTTGAAAGGGGTATCATTGACAAGACCCTTTTCATTCAAAGGAAGAAGAAGGACATCCTTCTTGTACAAATCTATGTGGATGATATCATCTTTGGATCCACAAAAGATCATATGTGCTATGGGTGAACTCACATTCTTCCTTGGGCTACAGGTTAAACAGAAGAAATATGGCATTTTCATAAGTCAGTCCAAGTATGTACAGGATATACTTACAAAGTTTGGATTTTCAGAAGCAAAGCCTGCAAGCACACCTATGGAAACATACAAACAGATCACTGCAGATCTTGAGGGGGAGGATGTGGATGTTCATCATTATAGATCCACGGTAGGCTCCCTCATGTATCTAACAGCTTCAAGACCAGACATTATGTTTGTTGTATGTGTGTGCGCCAGATTTCAAGTGAGGCCTAAGCAATCTCACTTTCAAGCAGTCAAAAGGATCTTCAGATATCTCAAAGGACAACCTAGGTTGGGTCTTTGGTATCCTCATGACTCACCATTTGATCTGCTTGCATATTCTGATAGTGATTTGGGTGGTGCAAACTTGGATAGAAAGTCTACATCAGGAGGATGTCAGTTTTTGAGTGCAAGGCTAGTTTCATGGCAGTGTAAAAAGCAAACCACAATGTCCACCTCTACAATAGAAGCAGAATATATAGCTGCTGCAAGCTGTTGCTCACAAGTGCTATGGATTCAGAATCAGATGTTGGACTATGGTATTACTTTTCTTCACACTCCCATCTTCATTGATAACAACAGTGATATAAGCATTGTTCATAATCCAGTGAAGCACTCAAAAACCAAGCATATAGAAATCAGGTACCATTTTATTAGAGATTGCAATGAAAAGAAGTTAATTCAGGTTTTGAAAGTACACACTAGTAACCAATTTGCTGATCTATTCACCAAAGCTTTTGATGTGGGTAGATTCACATTCTTGGTCACAAGTGTGGTCATGATAAACACTGAATAAGCCTCTTTTGATTTTCTTCATGCACCATTTCTGTATAGATTCTTCAATGTTTACTTTCTCATATTTCATTGTGCATGGTGCTGCTAACCATTTATGTTTAAGTGTTTCAGATTGCTTTGCTGATTAGATACTTGGTACTTTTGGTTAAGTTAATACTGCTCTCACTATTACTCCTGCTGACAGGTCAAATATGGTTAAGTATGCTAGGTGGTTTATACTGCTTGCCTTATTTCTACTACCAGACAGTGTTAATACTGCTGGTATGTCTTAATGCTGCTAGGGTACTTAGTACTGCTTTTAACTAAATCCCTTACCCTATAAATACCCTCTCTGACCGCCAAACCCCTAACGGCTCTTTGAATTTCCATTGAGTTTTCATCCTCTCTCTCTCTCTCTAGAATTCTTGATTACCGGTGTGTAAACCCTAGTTTTGATTCGCCCACTAGACTTGATCAGAAAGATGGCAGAACTTGATTTCTGTGATGACCATAATGAGCTTGCAATGGTACAAAAACCCAAACAAGCTGAGGGTTTTCATGAAATTGTGGATTTCTTAACAACATCACATATTGCATATGCGCTAAATGTAAATCCTACCATCTATGTGGAACATATGCGACAGTTCTGGGCAAATGCATCCATTCAGACTGTTGATGGCAATCAGTTCATTCAATCAAGAGTCTGTGATAAACCTATCACAATCACAGAAGGCTGCATACGCACTCATCTTCATCTAGATGATGCCTCAGGTATTTCTACTCTCTCAAAGGAAGATCTATTTCAAGCAATTGGTAGAATGGGGTATGAAGGTCCTACTGAGGTTTACAAGTTTTACAAAAGCAAATTTTCACCTCAGTGGAGATTATTTGTTCATACTCTTCAACAATGTATATCTCTCAAGACAACTGGATGGAGTGAGTTTAGCAGTACAACAACTTATGCTCTTGTATGCTTAGCTACCTCCAGAAAGTTCAATTTTTCTCAAATGATTTTAAATGATTTGTTGTCAAACTTGGATACCAAAACCAAAACCAAAACCAAAAGATTTTATATGTATCCAAGGTTTGTACAAGAGGTACTAAGCATGGAATTGACGGATTTACCCTCTTTTGAAGAGGTGTATGTACCTAAACCTCCAAAAGGGAAGGTATTTTCCAATATGAGAAGGCCTAGTAAGGACTTTTCTGGAAAAGACACACCATTGTTCTCTACAATGATGGTTGTGTCCCACCCACATGGTGAGGCATCAGGGTCACAGCCCATATCTGACCAACCCACTGATGACCTACCCACACCATTCACTTCAAATATTCTTCCTCAGATCCATGTTGATAAGACAATTCCCCCAATCACTCAAAAATATACAAAGAAAAAGGTACAGAAGGTTCTTTCCCTTCATGTATCTACACCCTAAAAGCCTACAAGCCCTCTGATGGAGCATTCTCCATCAGAGAATATCCAAAGGGAATCCACAGGGGTGTCTCCCAACCCCGAGAAGGTGCTCTCTCAGGAGAAGGATGAGCATGTGGGCAGCAAGGCTCACGCTACTGATTCTGCACAAGGTGTGGGTCAGGACAGTGTGAATATGGCTAAGACCTTCCCCACGGCAACTTTGGATGAGAAATCATCTAAGAGACCCAGGTGCCAAGAAACCAAGGGGGTAGTAGGTGCTTCTGCTAGGCAGAAGGCCTCTACTAAAAGATCCCATGATCCTTCAAGGGTGGTAAACACACCTAAAGGAGGTGAGGATAGATATAACTATGACAAATTGATGGATACCATTGGCGAGGTGAACCTGGATGTACACAATCAGGGTTTGGAGATAAAGGCGATGAAAAAGGTGATCCTTTCTCAACAGGGGCAGATAGACAAACTCAAGAAGATGGTGCTTAATTTGGTGCACAAAAAGAAGAGAAAACAATTTGTCTTGAAGAAAATGGGAAGTGCTCATGATGCTTCCAAAAAGGGGGAGAATAAAGAAGCTGAAGTTGAGAAGGAAAGTTCAGTTGGTATGGAATTTCAATTTGAGGGGGAGAGTGGTGGTGAAGCTGAAAAGAATGTTGAGGAGAATAAGAAGAATCAAGGTGTGAAAGCAGCAGAAACTGTAGTGAAAGAAGCAGTAATTCAGCCAGCAGTAGAAACTGAAGAAGCAGCAGTAACTACTGAACCAGCAGTAGAGACTGCTAAAGCAGTAGAAACAAAGAAAGCAGCAGCAGAAACAGGAATGTCTATGGAAGAAATTGAGATTGCAGAGACTTTGGTTAAGGCAAAGAATGACACTCCTAAGGCTACTCAAAAGGCTAAGGGAGTGGTGATTAAAGAAGGAGGCACAGAGAAGAAAAAGAAAGAGATCAGTGTGACATAGGCTAAGAAGAAAGGGAAAGAAAAGATGGTTGAGCCTGTGAAACCATTAAAGAAGCAGAAGCAAATGGAATTGGATGCAGAATTGGCTAAGAAAATGCAAGAAGAGTTAACTACAGAAGCTCTTTCTTTGAAAGTAGCAAAGGAGTTGAATGCACAGTTTGAGAAGGAGTTTGAAAAGGAGGATGAGATCCAAAAGGCCAAAGACAGAAAGCTTGCAATAGATTTGGCAACAAGGCTTAATAAAGAATACCAAAAGAGTTTGAAGACTGCTGCAAAGAGAGTTACAATGAAAGCAACTAGACAAAGGCAACCTTCAAAGAAATCAACAAGACAAAGACAGCCTTCAAAGACCTTTCTAGCTACACAGGAAAGAAGAAAGATGATAAACTTCTTGAAAGGATCTGTTGGAGTTCCTGAAGGGATGTTTACTAAAATGTCTTTTAGCAAGATAGAAAATTTGTACAAAAAGGAGATGGCAAAGCAGATTTCAATCAGAGGGTTGAAGTTGAAAGAAAGATGAAAGAAAAACATGATCTAAACATTCAACAGCCTTTTCCTGACAGTGAAGAAGGCACTCCGACTAAAGAAAAGGTAGAAGTTAAGAAGGAAGAGACTCTAGCTCAGAAGATTGGAGCTACCAAGAGAATGAAGTTAATTGCTACAAAGACAAAGGTAAAAAGGCCAAGAACTGAGGAAGGTGAGAAAGAGCAGGGCAGTGAAAGAATGGAAGTTGAATCATCAAGAACTACAGATGCACCTCTTGTGCCTGCTACTCCAGTCAGTTCAATGCTTCCAAAGATTATCTTTTGGGATGTATGTGTGGAGAAAGACAAGTACTTTCTCAGGATCAAAAAGAGCAAATAACAGATTTGAGATCTATACAAGTTTTCATCAGTTCATGCAACAGTGCTCAAGAAGTGACTTGGAAGAAATGTATTCTGTTGGGATGAAGTTGTATGAAGACAAGATTCAGAAAGGAGCTCAGGATGATACAATGTTAGAGCATAAATATGTTGGATACAAGACCAAGAAGACTGAAGGTCAAAAGATGAAGAAGTCAAAGCTGAGAAAGTCAACTTTCATCAAAGTCAAAGTCTATTTCTAATAAAAGTCAAAGTATTGTATTTGTATTTGCTTTTCCTTGTATTTTAGATGTAGGTATAAATACCTTGTTTTTTTCTTTTTTCAAAAGTAGGAAGCTTATTTTGAGAAATACGATTGAGAGAAAATCTGTAGAGAGAGAAAGAGAGAGTTCTAGAGAGAGAAAGTTGTATTTGAATTGAGAATTGAATTCAAAACAGGTAATTGAATTGAATTGTTTTGTTTTGATTAATTGTTTGTGATTGGAAACTAGAATCTAGGGAATAACATACAAGGCTGATCATGGATTGGATATGTCTTATGTTTGAACCTGACAGAATACAACTTGAAAAGCAGAATGTGTTGAGATGGCGTTTGCTTAAGCAATGTGGAGTTTATGCTTTGTTTATGTCAAAAGCAAAGATAGAGTATTATCTGGTGGAAATGCAGTATAAGCATGATGTGATCAGATTCAAAGGTATGCTGCAATTAAAGCTGAATGGTGGAAGAGGATCAGAAATGGAGAAGGATCTAATCCAGTTACTCAAAGAGCAGAATCCATAAGAGCAGCATAAACCACAAGAGCAACAACAACAAGCAGAGTATGTTGAAACTCAAGAGCAGAGTCAAGAGCAATCAAGTCAACAACCTCCAGAACAGCAAAGTCAATATGATGAGCAGTTTGATTTGTATTTAATAGTGACAGATGACGAACCATTGAAAATTGATCCTCTCTCAGTGAGAGCTCCAGAAATCATTCATTGGGATATTGTGGTGGATAAAGGCACAGAATTCTACAGGATCAAGAGAATGGATGGCAAGTATGAGGTCTATTCAACATGGGATACGATCATCAGAAGTTGTACCAGATTTGATTTAGAAGACATGTACGGGGTTGGATTGAAATTGTATGGTGACTTGTTGAAAGGAGCAAGGATGAGCTTAACAAAGATGGCTCTGGAGTTTTTGTGTATGATGTTTGACCCTGATAAAGTTGAATATCTTATCAAAGACTTGTTTCACAGAGAAGGATTTAACAACATTGATCATTGGATACTTTTTGAAAAATCTGGAGTATATGTCATAACTATTGATAACAGCTTTCATGAGTACTATCTGGTTGATAAGGTGTATAATCACAGCAGAGAAAAGTTGCAGGGGATGCTGAAGGCTAAGTTGGTCTGCACTACAGGTTCAGAGATGGCAAGAATTGTGATTAGAAGAACAATCAATCAATGTGCAGGATTGAATCCTGATCTGGGAAGTTGAGCAGTAATTTTGAAAGCATCACGAAGACCTTATTCTGAAGAACTTAACTTCTTGATTTCAAAAGTTAAGTTAGGGGGAGATTGTTGGGTCTAAAATATGCTAAGTCTGGATAGTGCTACTGAGACTTGAAGATTACTACATCTAAAGACATTAGTACTGCTACTTGAAGAGATTACTACTGCTAGTAGTATTAGTACTGCTTGAAGAGTTAGTACTGCTAGAAGAACAATTAGTACTGCTTGGAGAGTTAGTACTGCCAGTTGGAAGCTACTGCTAGAATGTTAGTACTGCTGATGATAAGAAGATACTGCTAGAAAAATTAATGCTGCTGATGTTGATAAGGATGGTTTGTTACTTGAAGCGAAAGACAAGGAGTTGAAGATAATTATGGAATGGATGCTGAAGATCAACGTTACTTTCATAATTATCTTGTAATCTGTTTTGTACATATAGTCTAGAAGTCTTAGATTATTGAGAAGATACGTCTTTTGTTTTTAAGAGAGAATTAGCCTCAAGATTCTTAGTGATCCTTTCATTAGAGAAGTTTTGAACGTCTGTTGAGTCTGTTCAACAGATTGAGGCTTTGTGTGTAATCATCAAGTTAATTCAATACAACTTGTGATTTGAATTCATACACTGTTTCATTAATTTCTTGTTAAAGTGTTATTCCGCAACTTCTTTAACAAAGTTTTTGAGTGTTTATTTAAATTCTTGTTTTGAATTTCGATCCTGACAATAACGTTCACCAAAGAATTATGAAACGCTAGTAATGTGGCTGCCCGGCTCAGAAAGTAGTTGGTGCAGAGTTTGATATTCTTTTACTCTAATCTCACACCCTCTATCTTTTAATCATTAAGCTCACATCTAACCAAACTCTCTGTTCCATTTTACCTCAACGCACAACCCACACTCATTTCTTGTTGACTCCTCACACTCAATCACTATGGATTAACTTCTTGGGTAGGAAACACCGGTAATCGTGAATCCATAGAAGTTCATTTAATTCCTAGCACAAAGAACCCATGTAATCCTATAAAGCATAATGTTGCTCAATATGGTTTAACTTGAACAGTTAAAGCACAAATACAAGTCAGATATTTGTATGCTCAGAATATAATCATGAAGATATGAGCATTTTTAAACATTGAAGTATTTTCAAACAAGTAAATTGAATGAATAGATATGAATGCAAGAGACTTGTTTGAAAATCTGACATTGTATGAAAATGATCATAAATGAATGATATAACAATTAAGGCTTATGGTCAAGAATAATGGATATTGTCTATATGAACCAAAAATATAGACATTCTTGAAAGAACGTTTTGAAATGAAATAACGCTCAAAATTCTTTGAATACAATCGGGGTGTCTTACCATCGAAAACATGTTTCAATATGAGACATGGTAAGAACATGTTTGAACAAAAAATCAAACTGATGTGTGTAAATACTTGAAAGTATATAGAAAAGACAATACACAAGTATTTATCTTTGGAAACACACGGTTTGTAAACATGTAAGCACAAAATAAAAATGAAAACATTTAAAATCACACTTCCAATTCATGAAATCTGTTTAAGAATCGGGAAGTGGTTTGAACATTTAAGAACATGTTTTCTATAATTGAAAGTTGTCCTTCTTTCAACCATATATGAGATTAAGATAATAAATTAACCTTTTCGCTTCGTCTTAAATCTCATGAAGTCAGCTGAAGTCATAAAAATATGATCTTGTAAGCTTCTCTCATCCTGCAAAAGTCTCAAAGTCATGTCAAAGCAACTTTTATTCACAAAAATTTATTGAAAAGTAAATGACATAAAGCAGTAAAACATTGAATGTACGAGTTCTGATCAGAAATAATCAGAAATCATAGTCTTACTCCTTTGACTTGTAAACTCCCCCTAAATTCATACATCACAAAAAAAATATGCCAGTTAAGTAAAATGCATAAATTAGATAAGCTCCCCCTCAAAAGAATATTGATCAACTTAGAATCTTTACTTACTCCCCCTGAGAACAACAACAACATGTTAAAGTGCAGATATCCTTTAGAAATATTGATAAAGAAATGATGAAAAATTACAATAAAAGAAACTTTAATAGGTAATTACTGATTAGACTTTGAGATTTAGCATACCAAGCTTAGATACAAGAAAATTAAATCTCTTTTCATCTAAAGCTTTGGTAAACAAATCCGCAAGTTGATAACCAGTCTTTACAAAGTAAAGTTCTATTGTACATTTTTCTACATTATCTTTTATAAAATGATACCTGACATCAATGTGCTTTGTCTTAGTGTGCTGCACAGGATTAGCTGATATGGCGATAGCACTCTTCGAGTCGCAATATATCGGAATTTTATCAAACTTGAATCCATAGTCTCGCAGTTGTGTTTGCATCCACGGGACTTGAGAGCAACAACTGGCAGCAGCTACATACTCTGCTTCAGCAGTCGATGTGGAAACACATAATTGTTTCTTTGACACCCAACTAACGAGCTTGTCTGCAAGAAATTGAATGTGACCTGAAGTACTCTTCCTGTCAAGCATGCACCCAGCATGATCTGCATCTGAAAAAGCAGTCAGTTGAAACCCAGTATCCTTAGGATACCACACCCCAAGATCTGCAGTCCCCTTCAGATATCTAAAAATCCGTTTGACAGCAGCCAAATGGGATTCTTTGGGAGCAGCCTGATATCTAGAATATAAGCATGTTGAAAACATAATATCTGGCCTACTTGAAGTAAGATACATTAAAAAACCTATCATACCTCTATAAGTCCTAACATCAACACTTTTACCCGAAGGATCAGTGCTAATCTTAGTACCTGGTGCCATCGGGGTTCCAATTGGTTTGCAATTTTCCATTTTGAACTTCCGAAGAATATCCAAAATGTACTTAGATTGATTAATGAAAATCCCCGTTGAAAACTGTTTTACTTGTAATCCGAGAAAGAAGTTCATCTCTCCCATCATACTCATTTAAAAACGTGACACCATGAGGTTAGAAAAGTTTTTGCAGTAGTTAGGATTTGTAGAGCCAAATATTATATCATCAACATATATCTGAATAAGGATGATATCGGCTTTTTCCTTTTTTGATATACAAATTGGTATCGAATTTACCTTTGGAAAAACCTGACTTGACCAAGAATTTAGATAGAACATCATACCATGCGCGAGGGGCTTGTTTCAAACCATACAGGGCTTTATCTAACATGTAGACGTGATCTGGATTATCTGGATTGACGAACCCTTCTGGTTGAGACACGTAGACTTCCTCCTTAAGAATGCCATTCAGAAAGGCCGTTTTCACGTTCATCTGATAGACTGTGAAATTCTTGTGAGCTGCGTCGGCTAGAAACATACGTATTGCTTCTATACGCACTGCTGGAGCATACGTCTCGTCGTAGTCTATGCCTTCCTCTTGCCGGTAACCTTTGGCAACAAGTCTTGCTTTATTTCTTATGACAATACCATCTTCGTCCTTTTTATTTTTGAATACCCATTTAGTTCCTATCACGGTCTTTACTTTTGGTTTTGGAACTAATCTCCAGACCTTCAGGGCTTCAAACTGATTTAATTCTTCTTGCATAGCAGACACCCAATCCGAATCAGCAAGAGCTTCTGATACTCGAGTAGGCTCTGTTTTGCTGAGGAATGAGTCATGCAGACATTGATTTAAAGTTGTTGACCTAGTTTGCACCGGCTTGTTAAGATCTCCAATTACTTGGTGTAAAGGGTGCTCTTTGGTCCAGCGATGCTCATGAGGGAGTGGATTAGATGCATATTAATCATAGTTGACATCTAAATATCCACTGTCAGGGTCTTAAGTTTGAATAGATGGAGGAGGGTTTGCAGTTGAAATTTCAGGTGCAGAAGCATCAGTTGGAACAGCAGACTCTGGCTGTTGAATAGACAATGTATTACACCTAACTGATACAATTACTTCTGGCTCAACAGTTACTTGTACATCTTCAACTGTAGGAGTATATGTTGGAATGTGAGTTTCTGACTGAACGGGGGATTCAGATTCAATTATGACTTCTGAAGTGACTGGATGATTGCAACTTGTGTCTTCAGACCTGTCAGTCACATCATATTTAGGCAAATTAGATCCTAGAAACTCATCATAAAAGAATTCAAATACCAAATCTAAATCAGATAAATGTGAAAGTGAAGTAGAAGCGTTATTCGAATTATTCTCTGTAGAAACAGGTTCTGGACTGATCGGCCCAGAAGCTAATACTCCAGTTATCACGGGTTCTGAACTGAGTTGTTCAGAAGCCATTGCTTCATCGAATGTGACGTTTACTCTCTCGATTACTGTCTTTGACTTCTTCAGATAAACACGATATGCAGTAGATGTCGAAGAATAACCAATGAAGATACCCTCATCCGCCTTAGCACTGAACTTGTTCAGAATATCTCTATCGTTAAGCATGAAACACTTACACCCAAATATGTGAAAATACTTGATTATCGGTGTTCTGGTGTTGATCAACTCATACGGAGTCTTTTGAAAACGGCGGTGTATCATAGACCGATTCTGAGTATGACATGCAGTCGACACAGCTTCTGCCCAGAGAAATAGAGGTAAGTCCGATTGGATAAGCATAGTCCGAGCGGCCTCGACTAGTGTCCGATTTCGCCTTTCGACTACTCCATTCTGTTAGGGCGTACGAGCAGCAGAGTATTGATGTGAAATCCCGACCGATTCGAGATATTCTTCAACAATCTTGTTTTTGAACTCTGTGTCGTTGTCGGTTCTAAGAAGCTTGACTGGTTTCTGCAAATTCACCTGGGTCGTCTTCAGAAAAGTAATGAGAACTTCGGGTGTCTCTTCTTTTGATCGTAGAAATTTGACCCATGTGTATCGCGAATAATCGTCCACAATAACCAACACGTATTTCTTTCCACCCAAGCTCTGCGTTCGCATTGGACCACACAAATCCATATGTAACAACTCTAACGGAGAGCTGGTACTTGGTTCAGGCTTCGGTTTATGCGGAGCTCTCTTCATCTTTCCTTTTTCACATACTGCACATAAGTGTTCTTTCTCATATTTCAGCTCAGGAAGTCCATTTACCAATTTTCCACGGACCAACTTGTTTATATAACGAAAATTCAGGTGTGATAATCGTCGGTGCCAAAGCCAACTTTGCTGCATCGAGGCTTTTGTTAGTAAGCAAACCTGATTGTCATTCCGGACTTTTGAAAGATTGATGGTATAGAGATTTGTCTTTCGATTGCCGACTAAGAGTTCCTTGCCGTCTTCAGTACGAACCGAACATCTCTTAGCTTTGAAGTTGACCTCTAACCCTTTGTCATAGAATTGACCGATGCTAAACAAGTTGTGCCCTAAGCCTTCGACATAGCTCACCTTCCTAATCGTTATGTTGTCTTGAATGATGTCACCATATCCTAAGATCGGTGAAAACTGATCGTTCCCAAATCTCACATTGTCGCTGAATTTCTCTGTATAATTAGACAATAAAGCTTTCTGCCCGGTCATATGCTTGGAACAGACGCTATCTAAGTACCACATATGCCGGGTCTGCAAGAGAAATCAGGGAATAACAATTTTACGTACCCATTTAAAAACGGGTCCTAACAGATTAGCACATGATTTTGGTATCCATTTGAATATGGATCCTCTTTTCCTTTGAAAACCTTTAAAAACATTTGATCCTGAAGAATAAACATGATAAGATCTGAACCAATCATTAGAATTATGATAATAAGCAAAATCATTTCTCCGATAATGAGAAGATTTAATAGTAGTAGAAGATAATTGAATCAATTTCTTTATTGAATAACGCTTGTAAGAAGTTACAAGGTTTTGTTTAGGAGAAGCAAGTTGACCAACTACATCAGTATCACTACTATCAGATCTATTACATGAGTTATCAGAAATTGATTCAACTGTCCATCATTCTTCCTTTTTGGTCGCCATTCAGTCTTTGCTTCCGACCTTTTCTTTCTTAAAACTGAAACAGAAGATTTAGATTTATTAGGAAAATCAGATTTCTGAGATTGGCTTTTCTTGTGTTTACCAGTGTTGTTCCGTTTCTGTAAACGCTGTTTCTTATGTTTCTTACCTTTAGCATAGTAATCAGCATTTACAGAAACTGGTTCACCAACCTTAGTTGATGATTCATCAATTTCATGAACACTTGGTAAAACTTTTCCATTTATAAGAAAAGTAGAATGATCTGGAAGTGAAGCATTAAAATCAAACATATCAATTTCTTCTAAACACCCATCATCAGAATTGAGAAAATCATTTGCAGACACAAATAAGTCATCAAAGTTATCAGTCGAAGTTTGAGGTACCTTTGAAACTTTAGAACACTTTGTAGATTTAGATTGAAAAAATGTGTTCTTTAAAACAGTAGAAAATACACTTTGTTCAATATCTACCAAAAGTCTTTCATCAGATAAAACATTTTCAAGCTCAACTATTTTGCTTTCAAGAATGAGTGGAGGAACATAAACTTTTGCAATTGTAGGTTTTGCCTCCATCTCAGAAACAGAATAACTAGCAAAATAGTCGTTTGAAAGAACTTTTGGTGTTTCAGAAAGATAACTATCATTTAACTTTTCATAGTTAAACGGTAGTTGCATTTTCTTAATATTCTTTCTATTATCAGTTTCTCTGGCCTTAACTTCTTCTGGTAATTTGGTAACAAATTTGGGTTTTAAATGAGTATGTTTACCAGCAACAACAAGAAAATCAAAATTATATAATGCTGGTTGTTTTATGATGGCTTTCTTTAAGTAATGAGGGTTTTCATAACCAAGTCCCCATTTTTCCTTAACATCAGCCTCATCATTAGGTGCATTAAGAAAAATAGTTTGATCTGTTTGACCTCTTGCATAAAGTTTGGCTTCTAGACCATTTACCTTCTTATTTAAGAGCTTGTTTTCAACCTGCAATTTATAAACAGTTAGTGCAGATTCTTTCTTTTCAAACTCGGACTTAGAAATTTTAGCTTCAAAATCAGAAATCTTCTTTTCATAAAAATCTACTTGAAGTTTAGAATCAGAAGCAGACTTGCGTAAAGAATCAATTAGATCTTTGTTCCCAAAAACTGATTTATTAAGCTCAAAGATCTTTTGATTTCTTTTTGCAACTCTGTCTTTTTCCTTTTTCAGTTTTGTTTGAAGATCTTGAAGCTCAATCATCATGGCTTCCATTTTGGTCATGAAATCATTTTTAGTTAAGTTCATTACCTCATCAGCAATCTCTTCATCTGAATCATCATATCTGACAGTGTTGCCCATCAAACACATGTGAGCTTCTTCATCTTTTACTTCCTCAACATCTGAATGATCTAGCCAATATTCGTCTTCTGCCATCAATGCTCTGCCTGCCTCTTGTTGTTTGGCCAAGAGCATTTTATTCTTATAGTATTCTGAATTGCGAACCTTTGGCTTCCGACAATCTCTAGCAAAATGATCGACTTTGCCACAGTTGTAGCACTTTATCAGATCATCGGTCTTCTTTTCAGCACCAGCATAGTCATTCAGATATTTCTTCTTTTCTTCCGGCTTCCTTTCCACATACCGGTTCTCTTCATGTCTCTTTCCTTCAACTCTTTCTCTGTGCTCATGGTTCTTGGAGCTGGACGAAGAATATCTCTGTGAATTGGATCCCGACTTCTTGTAGAACTTCTTTTGGAATGCTCGGGTCAGTAAAAGCATAGCTTGTTTGAGGCTTTCTCCATCATCACCATCGGATTCAGACTCTGATTCAGAACTTAAAACCACTATCTTCTTCTTTTTATTCTTCTCTTTCTTTTCTTTCTCATTCTCTCCGGCCACTAGTGCAATGGGATCGGGAACTTTCTCTGCCTTCTTTTTCTCAGCTCTTTTCTCTTCCACTTCTTCTTCGTTCTACCTCAATGTTTCATAAACCTCATGTAACGGAATGTCATTTAGATCCTTCATTTGTTTCATCCTATGAGTATGCTTCTTCCATTCAGGTTGTAAGATGCTTAGAAACTTGACATTGTTCTCAAGCTGCTTCTTTTTCACTTTGTTCTTTGACAATTCATTTAGAAGCAGGACAAACCGTTCATAGGTGTCTTCTAAGCTCTCATCTTCTTTTGCTTTGAATTCTTCGTAGCTGTTTATGTAGTTAGCTACTTTCATCTGATTTCCGACTTTGGAACCCATCATCATCTTTTGTAATTGATCCCACATTTTCTTTGCATTTGCCTTGTAGCTATCTATCTTGATGTAAATCTCATTGGGAATGCTCTGAAGTAGTAAGGATCTTGCTTGCTTATCTGCTTTAAACCGGCTTTCTGTTCTTCAGAATATTTAGCAAAATCCATTGGAACAGTCTTCATCTTTTGCTCTCTGTCCACATCACCATCCTCACTGTCAGATGAATCATCATCAGGAATCTGAACAGTAGGTGGTACCATGGGACCTTCACTAATTGAAAGCAGAATATTTTCCCCATTTGCATGCCTATCCACAAAATCCAGAAATCTGTCTTTCCACTGCTCGTATTCCCCTTTAAACAGAACCGGGGGCTTGACATCCGTACCAATAGAAAGAGCGTCTTTGGAAGTCATCTTGTATGAACCTGTTTTGAAAAGATATGCAATAAGAAACTAGAAACTGATCGTTAGTCCAAATATGAAATCACAAGAAAAAAAATCTTGAAATATAGAAAATCCGAAACTCAGAAATTTTGACTAAGTGATAAAACACGCAAAGCACTATTCACTAATAAACTCGCAGGCTTTAGCTTGCGTGTTTGTGAAACTCGCATGCAAAGGTTTGCGTGTTTTGATTAACTCGCAGATCACTGTAACTTGCAGATCATTGAAACTCGCAAGTGAATGTTCACGATGAAACTCGCTGATAAAGACGTGCGCTTTTACTAAACTCGCAAGGCACTACTTGCGCGTTTGAGCAAACTCACTAATCACGGCTTACGCAAAACTTGAAACTCGCTAATCACTGTTCGCGCAAAGTATGGAACTCGCTAAAAGAAGCTAGCGCAAAGTATGAAACGCTCTAGTAGTTGATGGCGTAAAGCTTGAAACTCGCTAGACACTATTAGCGCAAAACTATGAAACTCGCTAACTGAAGTTCGCGCAAAACTTGAAACGCGCTTGATGTTGGTTGCGTGAAACACAAACTCGCAGGACGAAGGTAGCGCGAAATATGAAACGCGCTAACTGAAGCTAGCGCAAACTTAGAACTCGCAAGCCAAAACTCGCATGTGTTGCGTGTTCCAATACTTAGAAAATATATCGAGAGTTTCAAACTCGCAAACTTAAGATAAACTAGCAGGCTTTGACTTGCTCGTTTCTACGAACTCGCTAATAACGCCTTGCGCGTTCTATGAACTCGCTGATAACACCTTGCGCGTTTGAGACCAAAATCTTCAACTTGCGCGTTCTTGCGAAGAACTTGCGCGTTTCTTGAATCTTGCGTGTTCTTCAGTATATCGACCAAAAACTTCAATTTTTCATCGATTTTGATTCAATTCTTCTTCAATTAATTCGAAACTTTGCAGAACTTCTCGAAATCAACTTTAGAACAGGTTACAATACATGAATTTCGAAAACAAACATTCAAAATACAAATCAAACGATGATACAGTGCTTTTGAACTCGTGAACAAAACTTCAACAAAATCCAAAAATTATCCAACAATTAAAGTGCAATTATCGAATTAAACCATACAGACTCGATCAAATACACTATACGATCATAACCTGGTCGATTTCAACTCCTAATTCGCACAAAAACTCGAAAATCAAATTGAACTCGATGAACTCAGTTTCGAACCACATTCTTGATCTGATTTCAAAATTGGATCTGCTCTGATACCAATTGTGTGTCCTGAATCTAGATTCCTATTGCATTTTTACAAACAAAAACAAACAAGATTATCAATTACCTGTTTTGATTCACTTCACAATTCAACGTTTACAACTTTCTCTCTCTAGAACTCCTCTTTCTCTCTCTACAATTCTCTCTCAATCACAATGACTTACAATCTTACGTACTCTCTAGACTACTCTTAATCAAAACAGAAATAAATGCTATTTATACCTACAACTAAAACAATAAGGAAACAAACAAATACAAGAACTTTGACTTTTTAATGAGAGTTGACTTTCTCAGCTTTGACTTTCTTGAACTTTGACTTTAGTCTTTATGATCTTGTATCCAACATAATTCATGCTCAAACAGTTTGGAAGCTGCTAATGAAGAGTTGAATAAGAAGATTTCTGATCTAGAGCTTAAGATGGTCAAAGACAGGGATGATTTTGAGAGTGAAAAGAAATAGTTTGCAAAGAAATTCTCTGAGTTTTCCAGGAAGAGTTTTGAAGAGAAGAAGATGGTTGAGCTTAAATGTTACAAGCTTTCTCAACATGTGACTGATTTTGAGAAAGTAATAATAATGGAAAGAGACAAGTTTGAGACGGAGAAGAAGAACATAGAACAGAAGAATGTTGGAATCTTAAAAGAGATATCCAGTCAGAGAACGAATGCTGAGATGGATTTTGAAGAAGAATGGAATATTTTTGAATCCGAGATTAGGAAGCTTATTGACAAGTTATCTGAATTGTCAACTTGTGCATTGAAAGATCAGAAAACGAAGTCTGGGTTTTAAGGAAAGATTGACCTGTTCGTCAAAGAAAGAGACAGTTATTCTTTAAAGATAAAAGATCTTGAAGACATTGTTTCAAAGGTGGTGGTGACTGAGCAAACGACTCCAAAGTCAAAAATTCACACACCTAGAAATGATTCAGTTGATTCTGAATGTTCATTCAAGACAGCTGCAAACTCACATCAGAAAACTGTTTCTACAAAAATGTCAGTTAATTCATTTTATCAGATTCGTACTACTAACATTTTCTTTGATAGAAATGTAGATGGTTCAGATACATTCAGAAGAAGGAGATATGAAGAAGAGAAACTAGTCTGGAAAGTGAAACTAGTAGATGATGAAAAGAAGGATGAGAAGAAAGAAAACATATCATTTATACGTGCATCAAATGTAAAGAAGAACAAAGTGCGGAAAGGTAAACCTGATTTTGTTTACTCGAGAGATCAACTAATCAGGCTGTCTAAAAGGAAAAAATATTGTTCTTATTGTCGTACTTATGATTTTGTTCATAAAACGAGTGATCATTATTGGTATGGTTCTTATTCAATTACTCCTAATAGAACTGCAACTCACAAATATGGACCCAAATACTAGTGGGTACCAAAACCGAAAGATGAATCTGTGTTGCAGGCATCTCAAGTCAAGGGGGAGTAAAAGAACCAAGGCTTCTGAATACTACAATTTAGGACCCGTACCTCAATGATAAAGAGTTTGACTTCTAAACACAATAGTTTAGGACTCGCTCTTCAATGATCAAAAGAGATGATAATCCCGTGCTGATGAGAGATTGTACTCCGATACTTAAATGAGGAGATCTACCTTCAAGGGGGAGTACATATTTTTACTAAAAATATGCATTCGCAAGATATGATGATCTACATTTAAGGGGAATTGTAGATTTCGATCATGTTTTTCACTGACATATTTTATGATGCATAATTTCAGGGGGAGTATATGACTTTTGATTACTTTTGATCAGAACTCGTACATTCAAAGTTTTACTGATTTATGTCATTTACTTTTCAATAAATGTTGTGAATAAAGCTTTGCACTTTGATGACTTTGTGACTTTTGCAGTATTGAGAGAGAGCCTAAATGATCATATCTAGTATGATTTAGAACTGACTTGATGAAATTTAAGACTGAGCGAAAAGGTTTATTTCTAATCTTCATCTCATAAGTATTTGAAAGAAGGACAACTTTCAGATATGAAAACATGTTTTTAAATGTTCAAACCACTTCTGATTCTTAAAACAATTTCATGAATATAGAGGTGTGATTTTAATTGTTTTCATGTTTCATGTGCTTTCAATGTTTAATAAATCGTGTGTTTCCAAAGATAAATACTTGTGTTTTATCTTTTCTATATACTTTCAAGTATTCACACACACCGGTTTAACTTTTTGTTGGATATGTTATCACCATGTCTCAAATTGAACAAAATTTTTCGATGGTGATACACCCCGATTGAACTTCAAAGAATTTTGAGCGTGATTTCATTTCAAAACGTTTCTTTCAAGAATGTCTGTATTTTGGTTCGTATATACAATATCCAATTTTTGCTGACCTAAGCCTTAATTGATAAATCTTTCAGAATTTGATCTTTTTCATACAATGTCAGATTTTCAAACAAGTTTCTTGTTTTCATTTCATTCATTCACTATACTTGTTTTGAAAAATCTTCAATGTTTAACATGCTCAAATCTTCATGATTATCTCATTGAGCATACCGACATCTGATTTTTTTATATATATGTGCTTTAACTGAAAAGTTAAACTGTTTGAGCAACATTATGCTTATAGGATTACATGGGTTCATTGTGTGAGAACTTAACTGAAACTACTATGGATTCACATTAACCAGTGTTTCCTACCCAAGAAGTTTATCCTTGAGTGATCGAATGTGTGAGGAGTCAAAATACTGAGTGTGGGTTATGTGACGAGGTAAAATGTAAATGAGAGTTTGGTTAGAAGCGAATTCAATGATTAAAAAGAAAGAGGGTGAGAGAACAGAGTAAAAGAATATCAAACTTTGCACCAATTTTTTTCTGAGTCGGACAACCACATTACTAGTGTTTCACAATTCTTCGTGAACATTATTGAAACATGCAACTAGCCCATGCCAACTCTTGATAAAAACCCCAC
Organism: Arctium minus; assembly: GCA_954870635.1. NCBI lineage: Eukaryota > Viridiplantae > Streptophyta > Magnoliopsida > Asterales > Asteraceae > Arctium > Arctium minus. Next base: position 42,181,103 of record OX941089.1, on the reverse strand, counting down.
CAACTACTCATTTTCTTCTCAACAAGAAAATGTTTCATATTTCAAGGGGACGCAACACATAATCTATTTGGTTTTCATTTGGAAAATCTGGATATTGAAAAAGAAGGAAGTCTGCCCCCACCTTCGCACTTCGATCATGCACAATTGAGTCTGTGTTATACTGTTGTTATCTCCATGGTTTACACAATTTTGAGCCTTATAAAAGCAATCATTTGTGCTTAATTCTTTCAAACACATACACACAAGGAATACGTTTTCTTGTAATAACGTTCATAGAAATTCCTTTGTGGTGTTTCGATGATTGAATGGAAGAACTGGGGGAGTGAACATCTCAAAATCTCCTTTCCAATGTGTATTAGTTACACATAGTGACTTCGTGTTACTGACAGGCATTTTAACTGATTCATTTGTTGATTTAGGTGTTACACTCTTAATTTGTCTGAATTTGAAAAGATTCGGATGAATATCTTTTTGGATCGATGAATATTCAGTGGCTCGGTGGTAAAGATCAGTGGTCAGAACAGATTAAACACATTTCTTGTTAAAGTTTTTATGATCTCATGCTTCATTCATCAAAAAGGGGGAGAAGCGATCAAGAAATGATTGATTCAGAAATGTTATAGATGGGGAGAAAGGATCAAGAAGATGTTTGAGAAGGGTTCTAGAAATGCAATGTTTGAAGATAGTTTTGCTTAGTTTGAAGAAATTTTGTTCAAAGATGAAAGAGCAAATGTAAATAAGTCAGAAGATGAGTTGAATTTTACTGAAATTTTCTTTGAAGACAATTTGCTGAAGCAAACTGAGCTGAATCTTAAGATAATTTCTTTCCGTTGTCTGAAAAAGGTTTTACAACCTTGGAGAAGATTGCTAAAAATTCTTGAAGACAGACTTTGGGAAGATTGCTAAAAATTCTTGAAGACAAATTTTGGGAAGATTGCTAAAAATTCTTGAAGACAGATTTTAGGAAGATTGCTAAAAGTTTTGAAGATAGTTTTATCAAAGAAAAGGGAGATTGTTCTTAGTATAAGAAGGGGATATTGCACTACAATGCTTATGTAGATTTCTGAAGACATTCTGAGTTGTCAAGAAGTCTACAAAATAGGAGACAAGTTGATAAAGTTCTTCATCTTAACAAAAGAGCATATTAAAGTTAAAGATCAACTAAAAGGGGGAGATTGTACAAACTGAGCTTAAGGGGGAGATTGTATTGCAAAATCTTTAAGAGATGATCTTGATCCAAAGGGGGAGAATGTTAGTGCACATATTTGTTGGATACAAGATCATAAAGATTGAAGATCAAAGTCAAGCCAAGTCAAATGCTTAAAGTCAACTCTCAAGCAAGAAAGTCAAAGTCTTTGTAATAAATGTCAAAATCAAAGTCTCTTGTGTTTTGTTGTGTAATGTTGTGTAGCTTGGTTTAAAAAGTTCTTGTCCTTGTAATCTTGTAAGTATGAGAAGAGAGTAATACGCGGAGCAGATTAGAGAAGAACTTATAGTGTAGATTATAGTGAGAGAAAGTAGAGAGAGAAAAACTTGTAATCTGAAGTTTATAATCAATGACATGTGATTACGAAATTCTCATCTTGTTATTTTGATTGTTAGCAATTAGAACTTGAATCTGGGAATTAACAGAAGAACTCGCAGAGGGCAAGAACTCACAGCGAGCAAGAACTCGCAGAGTGTTTACTTTCTTTGGTTTCTTTGGTTTGCGACAAGCAAGAACTCGCATAACAATGTCTGCGACTTCTTGATTTTTGTTCTCTTTGCTTTGTGACAAGTGACCTGCGACAAGTGTTCTGTTTGCGACAAGTTTATTGGTTGAAATTTTTCTAAGTATAAGAACTCGCAGACGCATTGCGACAAGTTAAACTTCGAAAAATTTTCTAAGTAAGAGAACTCACAAATGCTTTCTGACAAGTAAGTCTCAGAACTCGCAGACCTCTATCTGCGTCAAGTAAGAACTCACAGAGAGCTATCAGCAACAAGTACAGAACTCGCAAACCTTTGTCTGCGACAAGTCTAGAAGTCGCAACCTTCTGTCTGCGACAAGTGAGAACTCGCACGCTCTAGTCTGCGAGTTCCTCATTTCTTAATTCGTTCGGTCTGCGACAAGTGGTTTCTTAGTGATTTGCAACAAATGGGTCCTTAGTGCTTTGCAACTTCAGTACTTAGTCAATTTTTGACTATTTTCAGAATTCTTCGAAAATTTCTGATTCTGTGTTTAAAGATCAGTGCAAGTTTTATCAAGGTTGATATCAAGATGTCATCAAAAGAATAGATTGCTAAACTCAAGGCCAAGATTGTCTCTCATGAAGAAAAGATTGTACAAATCATAGAAAACTATGGCAAAACTATTGTTGGAAAGGCAAATCAGATTGATTAGTATAAGCAAACAGAAACTGACTGAGTTGTTACTTTCAATAGTCTTAAAGAATGGCTCCACGGGCATATGGATTTACTGAAAAAGGCATCTGGTTCGAGGAAATACTCAGAATTCTTTGCTGAATATAAAGAACATATAAAACAACTTGAAAGAGAAAATTTTGCAGCTTTGAAAAGTGATATGTGGTTGGATTTTGAGAAATATGATCAAGATAAGATTAAGATGGTTGAAGAAAAAGCAAAAGTATTGGAGACTGAAAATGTTGAATTAAAGAGGAAGCTACTTGAGATAGCAGAAGGTGCTACTAAGAAAAGTGAAGAGAACTCAAAGGCTTTAGACAGTGAAAATACTGAAATGAAAAGGAAGATTTTAGATTGTCAAAGACAAAGATGAATTTGAAAAGGAAAAGAAAAGGTTTGCACAGAAGTTCTCTGAATTTTCAAGAAAGACTTTCGAAGAGAAGAAAGCAGTTGAGCTCAAATGTATAAAACTTTCTCAACAAGTATCAGATTTTGAGAAAGTTATTATTATGGAAAGAGACAAGTTTGCAAAAGAAATGAAGATATTTGAACAGAAAAATGTGGGAGTTTTTAAAGAAATATCTAATCAAAGAAAGAATGTCGAGAAAGATTTTGAAAAAGAAAGGGAGGTTTTTTAGACAGAGATTAAGAAGCTGACAAGAAAGTTATCTAAATTGTCAACAAAAACAATGAAAGAGTAGAACACAAAGTCTAAATTTCAGAAAAAGATTGACCTGCTCACCAAGGAAAGAAACAATTTATCTTCCAAGATAACAGAACTTAAAGAAATTGTCTCTAAGGTGGTTTTGACTGAGAAGAAGACTCCTGAGTCAATTATTCAAACACCTAGAAATGATACAATATCAAGTTCACCTCATACAACTATTTCTACAAAGAGGTCAGTTAATTCAAATGACCAGGTTCGTACAACTAACCTTTTCTATGATCGGAATATTGATAGTTGAGGTACATTTAGAAGAAGGAATGGTAATGAGAAGTTCATATGGAGAGTGAAAGCATCTCCTGAAGAGAAGAATAAGCAAAATCATTTGGGCATACCCCCAATGCCAAGAAGAACATTGTGCATAAAGGTAAGCCTGATCTTGTGTATTCGATAAATAAATTAATCATGTTAGCTACAAATAAAATTAATTGCTCTTACTATGGCTCAAATGATTTTATTGGTAAAGATTTTGCTAATTACTGGTATGGTTCTTATTATATTACTCCGAACAGAACAGCAACTAACAAGCCTGGACCCAAATACCAGTGGGTACCAAAACCAAAAGATCCATCTGTGTTGCAGGCACCTCAAATCTAGGGGGAGTAAAGGAACCATGGCTTTTGGACAATACAGTTCAAAACCCGCACCTCAATGCTGAGAAGTGAGACTTCTGAGTAAATCAGCTCAGAACTCGGACTTCAATGTCAAAGAGTTTGACTCCTAAACACAACAGTTTAGGCTCGTAATTAAAAGATCAAAAGAGATTGTACTCCGATGCATAAAAGATGATCAACCTTCAAGGGGAAGTACATATCATCCTTTCTTATATATATTGTGAATGTAATATTTCAGGGGGAGTAAATGACTTCTGATTACATCTTATCAGAACTCGTTCTTAAAACGTTTTACTGTTTTTATGTCTTTAATTTTTCAATAAATGTTTTTGTTTCAATAACACTTTGTTGCTTTGACGTCTTTTTGACTAAATGCAGATTTTGAGGGGGGACTTACATGATCATATCAATTATGACTTTGGAGATGACTTTATGAGATTAAAGCTGAGCGTAAGCAGATTCTAATCTTAATCTCATTCTGTTTGAAAGAAGGAAAACTTTCAGACATGAAAACATGTTCTTAAATGTTCAAACCACTTCTTATTCTCAAAACAGTTTTCATGAATTCAGAAATGTGATTTTAAATGTTTTCATTTTATGAGCTTCAATGTTAAACTAATCGTGTGTTTCTAAATATAAATACTTGTGTATTATCTTTTCCATATATTGTCAAGTATTCACACACACCGGTTTAGTATTTTTGTTGACTTTATTATTACCATGTTTCAAAATGAAACAATTTTTGATGGTAATAAACTCCGTTTGAAATTCAAAATTTGTTGAGCGTGGATTCATTCAAAAATTTTCTTTCAAGAATGTCTATATTTGGTTCATATAGACAACATCCAGTTTTTCATGACCTAAGCTTTTATTGATAAATCATTTATATTTGATATTTTCCATACATTGTCAGATTCTCAAAACATTTCTATTGATTTCACTTCATTCATTCAATTTCTTTGTTTTGAGAATATCTTCCATGATTAAAATGCTCAAATATTCATGATTATCTTATGAGCATACATACATTCTGACATATGTACTATGTTTTAACTGAAAAAAGTTAAACCAATTGAGCAACATTTTGCTTCTAGGACAATATACATGGGAATTGTGTGAGCTTTAATGAACTTCTATGGATTCACGATAACCAGTGTTTCCTACCCAAGAAGTTATCCTTGAATGATCGAGAGGCGAGGGGTCAATATCTGAGTGTAGGTGTGTGCTGAGGTAAAATGAAAAGAGAGATTGGTTAGACATGAGCTCAATGTTAAAAAGAAAGAGGGTGAGAGATCAAAGTAAAAGAATATCAAACTCTGCACCAACTTTTTCTGAGTCGGGCAGCCAAATTACTGCTGTTTCACAATTCTTTCGTGAACATCATTGAAACAGGCAACTAGCCCATGCCAACTATTGCTTAAACCCCGCCAGCTACTCATTTCTTTCTCAACAAAAGAGACGTTTCAAATTTTTATTGGGGACGCAACACATAATCTATCTTGTCTTCATTCGAAAGATGTGGATATTGAACAAGAAGGAAGTCTGCCCCACTTCGCATTTCGATCATACACAATTGAGTCCGTGTAATACTGTTGTTGTCTCAATGGTTTACACATTATGAGCCTTTTATAAAACATTCATGTTTTAATTCTTTCATACTCAAGCACAAACACACAGAAAATTTGTTCGGAGCGTTCATAGAATAATCTTGTGTTATTCGATGATTAAATGGAAGACCTGGGGAGTGAACATCAATCAAACTCCTTGTACAATACATTCGTTGTACTAAGTAGCTTCGTGTTGCTTACAGGCATCTTAACTGATTTATTTGTTGATTCAGGGTTACATTCTTATTTGTCTGGATTTGAAAAGATTCGGATCAATACATTATGAATTGATAGATGTTCGATGGCTTATTTTGGAAAGATTAGTGGTCAGAAAATGGTTCATGACATTTCTTGAAGAAGTTTTGATGATTTGTTCGTTCTACATCATCAAAAAAGGGGAGATGATAAAGAAATGTTTGAATTTGAGGAAGTTACATGTTTGGAATATGGGAGAGTATTATATTGAAGAAATGAGATGATCAAGAAATGACATAGTTTGAAAGATTTATTGTCCGAGTAATGGCGAGAATGGTAAGAATAATAAAGAATGTTCAAGGAATTCTGAAAGCTTGATGTAAATTTGCTGAAAAATTCTTTGAAGATTATTTGAGAAAACAAAAGTGAGCTAAATCTGAAGATAATTTCATTTTTGAAGTCTGAAAGAGGTTTGTGTAATCTTGGGGGAGATTGTTATAATTCTTGAGAATATAATCACAAACTTTGGGGGAGATTACAGAAAGTTTGAAGACAGTTTAAAGAAAGGGGAGATAAAATGCTTATCCTTGTGAAGATGATAAAATGAGAGATTGAATATGTCAAGACCATTCAAAGAAGAAGATTGTTCATGATTGCTGAAATTCGCTTTTGTTTATCCAAAGGGGGAGATCATTTGTTTCTAAATCAAAGGGGGAGATATTGTTTTGAAGATGATCTTGAATCCAAATGGGGAGATTGTTAGTGCATAAATATGTTGGATCCAAGATCATGAGGAATAAAAGTCAAAGTCAATGCTCAAGTCAAAGCCTCTTAAAGCAAAAGTCAAAGTCAAAGTCAAAGCTTCTTAATAAGGAAAGTCAACTAGTCTAGTTTAGTTTTTGTCATTGTAAGCTTGTTGGTATAAATAGTTTTTCTTTTCCTTGTTAGCATTAGACACCTTAATAGAATTTGTATTTGTAGAGATAGAAATATATCATTTGAGAGTATCTTTGTAATATTGAATTCAAGATCAATAAAATGAACTTTGTGATTGAATTCGTATTATCATCTTGATTGATTGCACATTATTGGGACATACAACATTCAATGAGATATCTGATGAAACAGAAGAAAGTGTTCAACTACAGCATGCCAATTCCTGAAGCATTGCCATCCTATGTTGATCCAGACTCTGAGTGTGTAAGAGAGTATAGAGAGTCTATGGGACAACCAGAACCGGTTGTTCCTGCCCAAGGCTACTACCCTAGGAGAGAGGAGTCGGTAAGGGTTCATGATACTCGGGGGGTACTTGAACAGGGAGTGCCGAGAGAAAATTCTGAGAGGGGTATTGGAGGGGTATAACATTCTGGACCGGAGGTTGTGGAATCACAGGCTAATGCCACACATTCAGTTGATTCCACATCTCAACCTGGCTTTGCTAACATTCCTCAATTAGGAAGTCGAGAAAAGAGCACCGAGGAAAGTCTAGAATCTGTAACTGAGTCGGATCAAGCTAAATCTGTAAGTGAATCTGGTGAAAGTGAATTTGATGGTGAAGAAACTGCAAGTGACAATGGTGATGTAAGTGATGGTGATGAAGGTGATGATGCTGAAAATGATAATGATGGTGATAATGGTTCTGATGATGATGATCACTTCAATGATCATGTTATAGAGATGGATATTGATACCACTGTTAATAATGTGGTGGGAGATATAAGGAGGTATGAGGGAGTTTTAGTTGAAAATATAGAAAATGTGAGTCTGAGTGGAAGGTACGAAAAAGAATATGGAGAGAGAGTGTGTACCCAGCTTTACCAATCAAGAAGGGCAACCACATCTTCTACTAGAATGCATATGTTACATACCAGTATTGACGAAGACATTAGTCGCTTGCTAATGCAATTGCACACCTCTGTCAGCCATTCTACCACCTCCACAACAGGTGATAGTCTCACAATCTCACGGGGATATTTCACATAGTCTATCTAGCTTTCACTCGAAAAGTATAGATATTGAAAATAGAGGACGACAACCCCAATTCTCAACTTTTTTAAATGCACAATCGAATCTAGTGCCATTTGATTTACCTATAATCATTCCTAGGACACATATTTTTCCTACAACTACCATCAAAAGTCTTAATATCCCGATTGGAATGCCCAGAGTAGCTCCACTAGTTGGACTACAAGGACAAGGTGGAAGTCCTGTCATTGTTAACACCATGCCAACAATGAACACAGACCACATGGTTGCCTCATCAACTGTTGTGTCAATGGAAAGACTAAGTGTCTCCGGTGTTACATTTCTTGACTTCATGTCAAAGAAACATCTCGATGGCGCATTAAAGGTTGTTGAAACCCGGTTACTAAAGCAGTTTTCTGATGAAATTTCTGGAGTTAAAAGGTTGCTGAAAGGGAAAGATCCAGTGATTGAGAAAATTCCAACTCCACCTCCACCTCCACCTCCACCAGTACAGAATGTTGATATGTTTGTGGATGAGCTGAAATCGTTGTTGTTTGTAAAGTTGTTATCTCAAACTCCTATTAATCAATCAAATGTTGATCAATCAGATGTTGATCTACTTAGTCTTCTAAGATCTCAACAATCAAAAGTTGTTCCATTGGTTCCCTAGTCTCAACCTGATATTGTTAGAGCCTTAGAGTTTAATTCTTTCAAACGGGATATTCTGGCTTCCTTGCAGTTGATGCAACAACAGTTTTCTGAGTTGTCTAAGGTTGTTCAGATGTCTTGTCATTCTTAAGTCCAAAGCTCTAAGAAAAGGCATGATCATGATCCAGATCATGACCATGAGGGGGAGAGATCTAAGAAACAGAGATTTGATGCGAGCTTTGAAAATGTTGGTGGTTCTGAAGCTATTTCTAGAGGTCAAGCTCAAACTATTCAAAGTGGTAATCATGGAGAAATAAGCGGTATGGAGCTAGTTTTGTATGTTGATCCAGAGATAGTACCAAGGGTTGAAAATCCTAAAGTAGCTTCTAGAGAAGAAGTTTTGTCAATAACAGGTGTTTCCTCAATTGATATTGTTGACCTTACTTCTGATGATGATGAAGATGAGATATATGAGAAGTTCTGGAAGGTCAAGGAGGAAGAAAAGGGGAATTTGATAATCTATTCTGATGATGAAGTTGAGGAGATTGTACAAGTTGGTGAAGAGAATGTGATTGTTGATGAAATTGTGCCATAGAATGAAGCCAGTGTTCTTGATGGTCTGTTTGAAGACAGATACACATGTGTTCTACAAGATATGTTTGGGCCAGAAACTCCTAAAGATATTCATCTAAGCCCAGTTCATTTTGATATTCCAGAGCCAATTCATACTGAAGCGCCTGAAATTCCAAACTTTCATGAATTCAATTTTCCTGAAGTTTCTGAAGTTCATGCCAACCAACCAAGTCCTCAAAATCAATCTATTCCTCAAAGTCCACCAAGTCAGCCAAGCAATTCTAGCCAACCAGATCAACCTATTCATGTTCCTGTCATGCCAAATACATATGAAGCTGTGTTAGAGCATATATTTATTGGATACAAGATCATGAAAATGGAAAGCAGAAAGTCAACCAAGTCAAAGCTCAAAGTCAACTCTCAAAGCAAAGTCAAAGTCAAATTGTTATAAAGAGTCAAAGTTAAAGTCTTGTATCTAGAGTAGTAAGTGTGTGTTGTTTTGTTTAATAGACATGTGACTAGTGGTTAGAAGTAGTTGCAAGTTAGAAAGATTGTACGCATCCTGTTCTAGAGAGAGAGAGAGAGAGAGAGAGAGAGAGAGAGAGAGAGAGAAAGTATCAAACAGAGTTCATTGTATACGAATCTTGATTTGAAATTGAAACAGGTAGTTTGATTGAATTTGTTGTTGTCATCTTGTGATTAAATAGTGATTAGAACTTGATAATTGGGATATAATAATTGGTATCATAGCAGAATTCAAGTGAAATCAAGAAAATATGGTTTTCGGCACTGTGTTTTGAGTCGTAGATCGAATTTCAAATTTTTCTGAGTTTTTGCGAGTCAAACTGATTAGATTGAGCTCGTATAGTGTTTTAGATGAATCTTGTTTAGGTTTATTGAATTTTTGCACTGTAATTTTCATTAATTTTGGAATTTTGGTCATTCGAAGGTTCACGAGTTCGTAAGCACTGTATTAGATCAAATTGTACACTTGAGTGTTTGTTGTTGAAATTCAGTGATTGTAACTGTTTCTAGATGTATTAGTGAGCAAATTGTCGAAGATTTCATGGGTTTTTGAGCAAATCAGAGTGATTTTCTATCGAGATCTCAAGAACTCGCATAACCCTAAAGAACTCGCATCAAGAACTCGCACACCAAAGAATTTCGCATATTTTGTTATCTGAAATTTATTCGAGTGTAGAATTCGCATACGTGTGATATGCGAATTGTGTAGATTTCGCATGTGTGTGTGTGTGTTGAGGATTCTTCAGAATTCGTACAATTTTGTATGCGAATTGTCAGAATTCGCAAAAGCATTTTAGACGAAAAGTTTTGTGAAAATTTAAGGCAAGAATTCGCATAAGTCATATGTGCAAAAAGTGAAGAATTCACATATCTTATCATACGAATTCTTAGAATTCGCATCAGAGAGATATACGAATTCCTCATAATTCGTATAAGAAGTTTTAAAATTTCTCTAAGTCCATAGTTCGTATGTGTTTATTGTGCGAAAAGTTTTATGTAAAAAGTTTTATGCAAAAAGTTTGTATGCAAAAAGTGATTTTTCAAAAAAATTCAAGTCTAGATTTCGCATAAGTGTTGAATGCGAATTTGGATTTCTTCTAGTGTGTGAATTTTGAAGTTTGTGTGCGTGTGAATTCTTAGTTATACCTTGTGTGCGAATTCTATAGTTTGTGTTTGTGTGCGAATTGTACGTGCGAATTCTGTATGCGAATTCTATATTTCACAGTAGTGTGCGAATTCCATACTTGAGAAATTTTTGGAAATTTAATTTCTGAAATTTCTAAGTTTTTCTGTGTTGTGATTTCACTTATACTAACGATCATTGTCAAGTTCTTATTGAACATTTTGAAACAGGATGACTTCAAAGGAAGCACTTGCAATCGGAACTGATGTAAAGCCACCGGTACTATTCAAAGAGGAGTATGAGTAGTGGAAAGATCGCTTCCTGGAATTCATTGACCGTAATGACTTGGGAGATTATATCATATTATCTCTGAAGGAAGGTATCATGAAATCTCCCACCAAGATCTTATCCACTGAGGGAGAAAATGAGGAAGAGATTGTAAACAAGGAATATCCACTTCCATTAGAAGAATATACTGATGAGCAGAGAAACAGAGTCAAAGCTGACAGATTGGCTAGATCATTCATATTACAAGGAATTCCGAATGAGATATACGTCAAAATTGATAGTTACAATGCCACGGTCAAGGAGATGTGGGATCAGCTAGAAAAGATGATGCTAGGATCCAAGATCGGCAACCATCTCAAAGTCTCCAACTACCTCAACAATTATGAGGAATTTAAAGCTAAAGAAGGTGAATCTCTAGAGACAACTTACGACAGATTTGTGACCCTGTTGAATGTACTTAGCAAGAATAAAGTCAGGAAGTCACAGATTGAACTTAATGTCAAATTCCTCAGCGTCCTACAGCCTGAGTGGAAGAGATTCACTAGGCAGATGAAGCAGATGAAAGATCTAAATGAGATTCCACTTCATGAGGTGTACGAAACCTTGAGACAAAACGAAGATGAGGTAGAGGAGATCAAAGAGGAAAAGAAGAAAGCCGAGAAAGTGGTTGCGAATCCAATTTCCCTAGTAGTAAAGAAGAAGTCCGTGAGTCTAAAGAAGAAGAAGAAAGTGGTAGTTTCTGAGTCCGAGGAAGTAGACAGTGAAGAAAATTCTGGTTCTGATGACTGTGAGAACTTGAAGCAGGTAATGCTAATGTTGACAAAAGCCTTTTAGAAGAAATTCTACAAGAAGCATGGTTCGAACAGTCAGAGGTATTCTTCGGGTTCAATAAACTATGAGCATAAGGAGAGGATTGAAGGAAAGAGGTTTGATGAGAAGAAACCTGAAGAGAAGAGATACAGATCTGAAGAGAAGAAAGAGCCAGAAACTACAAAGTGATATAACTGCGGAAAGCTCGGACATGTTGCTAAAGATTGCAGAAAGCCTAAGGTCTGAAACTCCGAGTACTACAAAACTAAGATGCTCTTGGCTAAGCAGCAGGAGGCTGGCAAGGCTCTTATGGCTGAGGATGAGTACTGGATCAACCATTCTGATGAAGAAGAAGAGAAAGAATAGAAAGCCCACTTATGTTTTATAGGTAAAGAAGTGACTAAAGATGAAGTTGATTCTGACTATGAGGAAAATGAAGAGGTATGTGATATGTCTGAATCAGACTTTCTTACTGAAATGCAAGCTATGATGATTAAACTCCAAGAATTAGAGTCTAAACTTAAGCGTGAAAAAAGTTTCATTAAAGAGAAAAACCAATCAATAATGAAACTTAGCAAGGATATTGCTGAGAAGAACGTATTGATTGAGGCTTTGCATAAAAATATTGATACCAGTGCGAAAGAAAAGACTATAATTCACAATGAATTATCTGAAACTATTTCCAAATTCAGAATGTGTGAGTTTGAAGTGAAAGAGGTTGCTAAAAAGTATTGCTCTTTAAAGAAAGAAAACAAATCTTTAACTGATAAGGTGAATGTTTTGGAGGAGAAACTTTACAGTTTAGGTCAAACTGAACAAACCATTCATCTGAACAAACCCAAAGAGAGTAGTGAGTGTTGGGGTCTTGGTTATGAGAATCCACACTACCTCAAAAAGGGTATTTATAAAGTGTATGCGCTTTATGACTTTGGATTTTTAAAACTGGCAGCACAATACCCCGAACTCAAAGTTAAGTGGACTAAACTGTCTGAAGAGGATGAAGCTAAGGAAAAAGAGAAGAGAAAGAACACAACTAAAATGCAACTTCCATTTCGATATGAGAAGTTGACTTATAGTTATAGTTCTGATAAATCAAAATTTCTTTCTAATGACTATTTTGAAAGCTATTCTTCAAAAGAGTTGGAGGCTAAGGCTATTGAGGGTAAAATTTATGTACCTCCTCTCGTGTTAGAAAGTAAATTTTCTGAACTCGAGAACACTCTAGCAGAAGAGAGGATTTTGATTAATCTAGAACAAACTGTGTTTTCTACTATGCTTCTAAATTCTAATTTTTCTAAAACTTCCAAAGCTTCAAAATCTGATGATTTTAATGGTCTACTTGATGAAGAGTATGATTTCTTAAACTCTGAAGGTTGTTTAGATGATTGTGTTGGTCAATTTGATTTTAATGCTAAACTTCCTGATCATTCACAATTTGTTATTAACTCTTTTGGATTACCCAGTGTGTTCGAGAAAGGTGAAACATCAACGAAAGTTGATGAATAAGTTTATGTGAATCCCAAGAATGCCAAAGGTAAGAATAAGAAATCTAGGCATTCACAGAAATAGAAAACCACTGCTAATCCAAAGAAAAAACAATATTTCAAATCTCACAGTTCTAACTATAAAGTTTCAAATGTGAGAAAGAAAAAGTCTGGAGTTAAATCAGAATGGCTACCAAAGAAGAAAATTGACGAGACTGCTAAATCATTTTCTGATTCTGATTGTAATAGAGTAACTACTAGTAACACTGATGTAGTTGAGAATGTTGCTTTCACTAAACCAAAACTTGTAACTTCTTACAAGCATTATTCAATAAAGCAATTGTTCCAATTATCTCCGTCTACTAGAAAGTGTTCTACTTATCAAAGAAATTATTTTGCTTCTCGACAATATTTTGATGTTTGGTTTGGTACATATCATGTATATTCTTATCATTCTCATGCTTCAAATGATTCTCAAAAGAAAAGAGGGCCCAAATTTAAATGGGTGCCGAAATCTTGCGCTAACACTGTAGGACCCATCTATAAATGGGTACCTAAATCTATTGTTTCGTGATTTCTCCTGTGCAGACCCGTCATATGTGGTACTTGGATTCTAGTTGCTCCAAGCATATGACCGAGCAGAAAGATTTATTATCTAATTATACAGAGAAATATTATGGAACAGTTCGATTCAGAACTGACCAGTTTTCAACAATTTTGGGCTATGGTGATGTGATTCAAGATAACGTGACGATTACGAAGGTGAGCTACGTTGAAGGATTAGGACATAACCTGTTCAGCATTGGCCAATTCTGTGACAAAGACCTACAGGTTAATTTCAAGGCCAAGAGGTGTTATGTGCGTACTGAAGACGGTAAGGAACTCTTGGTCGGCACTAGAAAGTCAAATCTCTATATGATTAATCTGTCAAAAGTCCAGACTGACAATAAGGTATGTCTACTATCAAAAGCCTTGCTGCAACAAAGTTGATTATGGCATTGAAGGCTTTCTCACCTGAATTTTCGTTACATCAACAAACTGGTCATGGGAAATTTGGTAAAAGGACTTCCAGAGCTTAAATATGTGAAAGAACATCTCTGTACAGCGTGTGAGAAGGGCAAGATGAAGAGAGCCACTCATAAGCCGAAACATGAACCGAGTACAAGTTCATCCTTAGAGTTACTGCGTATGAATCTCCGCGGTCCAATGCATACTCAAAGCATAAACGACAAGAAATACGTTCTAGTGATTGTAGGCGATTATTCGCGGTACACTTGGGTCAAATTTCTGAGAACAAAGGATTATACGCCCGAAGTCATTGTCACTTTTCTAAAGACTACTCAAGTGAATCTGCAAAAGCCAGTCAAGATTCTTCGTACAGATAATGGCACAGAATTTAAGAACAGAATTGTTGAAGATTATCTTGAATCGGTCAGGATAACACATTAGTATTCTGCTGCCAAAACGCCTGAACAGAACGGAGTCGTAGAAAGACGGAACTGAACGCTAGTCGAGGCAGCTCGAACTATGCTGAGTCAATCGGATCTACCTCTGTTTCTATGGGCTGAAGTTGTGTCGACTGTGTGCTACACTCAAAATCGCTCGATAAACCACCGCCGGTTTGGTAAAACGCCATATGCTTTAATCAATAATCGTACACCTAACATTAAAAATTTCCATATTTTTGGATGCAGTTGCTTTGTACTAAATGACAAGGATAACTTAAATAAGTTCATTCCGAAGGCAGACGAAGGCATCTTTATCGGCTACTCTCAAATGTTTGCAGCATACAAAGTGTACATGAAGAAGTCAAAGATAGTAGTTGAGAGCGTCAACGTTACATTTGATGAGGAAATGGCTTCAGTTCAAGACATTTTAGAACCCATTATCACTGGTGTACTAGCTTCTGGGCAGATCAGTCCAGAACCTGTGCCTATTGCTAATAAATCAGATGAAGCGTCATCGTCTACTTCACACTTATCTGATTTAGATATATTGTTTGAATTGTTTTATGATGAATTTCTTGGAACTAAAGTGTCTAAACCTGTTGTGGTTGACAGATTAGAAGATTCACGAAGAAATCAACCAACCACTTCAGATATATCTACTGAATCAAATTCCTCGATTCAGCAAGAGATTCCAATTCAAACGCCTACTCCAACAGTTGAGGTTGTGAACAGTCATGATGAGCCAAAAGTTGCTGAGTCAGTTGGTTGCACTGTAACGACTACTCAACGGCCAGATAATGTTGTACCAATTGAAACTTCTGCACAAAATACTTCAACTGAACCCCTCCCTGAACAAGAAGCTGATAGTGGATTTTTAGATGAAAATCATGATCAATCTACATCAAATCCACTCCCTCATGAACATAGGTGGACCAAAGAGAACCCGATACATCAGATCATAGGAGATCCATCTAAACCGGTGCAAACTAGGCCTGCTACATTAAATATGTGTATGCATGACTCATTTTTTAGCAAGGTAGAGCCAACACGCGTATCTGAAGCTCTAGCCGACTCATATTGGGTAATTGCAATGCAAGATGAGCTGGATCAGTTCGAAGCACTCAAAGTCTGTAGACTTGTGTCTAAGCCTAAAGGAAAGACTATCATCGGCACAAAATGGGTATTCAAGAATAAGAAAGACGAAGATGGTATCGTGATTAGAAATAAAGCAAGACTAGTGGCTAAAGGGTATAGGCAAGAGGAAGCTATTGACTATGACGAGACTTATGCTCTAGTGGCATGCATCGAGGCTATACGGATGTTTCTTGCATATGTCGCTCACAAGAACTTCACCGTCTATCAATTGGACGTGAAGACTACCTTTCTCAATGGCATCTTAAAGGACGAAGTCGACGTCTCTCAGCCTGAAGGCTTTGTCAATCTAGAGAAACCGAATCATGTTTACATTCTGGACAAAGCACTTTACAGTCTGAAGCAAGCCCCTCGAGCCTGGTATGAAGTGTTACTAAATTCCTAGTCAAGTCTGTCTTCTCGAAAGGTAAGATCGATACTGCTTTGTTTATCAAAAAGGAAAAAGACGATATCATTTTAATTCAGATATATGTGGATGACATCATATTTGGCTCAACAAATCCAAAATATTGTAAGAATTTTTCTAACCTCATGGTGTCCAGATTTCAGATAAGTATGATGGGAGAGATTAATTTCTTTCTCAGATTACAAGTCAAACAATTTTCAATGGGGATTTTTATTAATCAATCAAAGTACATTTTCGATATTCTTAGAAAATTCAAAATGGAAAATTGTACACCTATTGGAACCCCGATGGCACCTGGAACTAAGATTGGCACTGATCCTTCGGGAAAAACTATTGATTTTAGAACCTACCAAGGGATGATTGGTTCTTTGATGTATTTAACATCTAGTAGGCCAGGTATAATGATCTCTACATGTCTATGTGCTCGATATCAGGCTAATCCGAAAGAATCCCATTTGTCTGCAGTTAAAAGAATTTTTAGATATCTGAAGGGCACTGCAGATCTTGGTCTGTGGTATCCTAAGGGGGCGTTTGGTTCGCTGGAATCCGCCGAAATGTGGTGGAATTGGAATGGTCAATTCCATTGACCACATTCCATGGTGCTATTTGGTTGCCAACGGAATGGAATTCAATTCCATGAAATCCCTCGTTTACAGATTTGATCATTCCTTCCATTTTGGATGGAATTCAATTCCATTCCTTCACATTTTATCAAAATGACGAAAATGCCCCCTTTTTTCATATCGATCTGGATAAACAAAAACCTAGCCGCTTCCTTCGTTTTTCTCATATCGATCTGCAGGTTGAAATCGAGAGACCATCGAGCGACAACCATCGAGCGACAGCCATCGTTGCTTCCATCGTTGAAATCGAGACCGAGTTCCTTCCATCCATCACATCGACAACAGGTATATCTCTTTGTTTGTTCGATCGATCATCTTCAAGATACCTGCAACTCGATCGATCGATTCCATGTTACTTTTTTTAACAGATCTTTGTTTGATATCTGTTCATTTGGGTCTTTGTTTGTTCGATACCTGCAACTCGATCGATTCTTGATATCTGTTCATTTGGGGATTTGATGCTATCGTTTACAAGTATTATATTCTATTTTTGTGTTTAAATACTGTGTTGTTCTTAAAGCTATGCGCTATTGCTTGCAACTAATGTGCAGATTGTGTTAGAAGCTTGGAAGCATAGGGTGCATATTAGGTAGTGGGGTTGGGTTTTCTTTTTCATAAAGGTCTTGATCGATCCATCTTCTTGGTTATTGTTCGATCGAAACACATCCATGATATCTGTTCGATCCAAACACATCTTCCGATATCTGTTCATTTGGGGATTTGTTTGTTTTTTGTTTTTTATGCTATAATCTGTTTTTTTATGCTATAATCTGTTTTTTATGCTATAATCTGTTTTATAATTTGTTTATAATCTGACTTATGTTAATGTTGTTGTGTTTTAGAATCTGTTTAAAAAGAAGTTGTTTTAGAATATGTTTTTGGTATATGCTAGTGTTAGCCATTTGTTTTAGAATCTGTTTAGAATCTGATTTATGTTATGTTGCTGTTTTAGCCATTTGTTACTTATTTTTACAGATTTGGCTTATACGGCTTTTTGTTAATGTCTTTGGAACAGGAAATGGCCCGTCTTAGTTTAGCAACAACACGTAGACGTAGGCTTATGAGATTGTTTTGGAACGACGCTATGATTGCTATTGTTTGGTATTTCACAACGATTTTGAAATTAATAGTCAACTACCAAACGGATAAACCATGTATTCGATATTCGTTGTTAGATGTGGATCGATATTCAATATTACATAGGTATGCTTATGAGAGTGATACTATTTGCATATCACATCTTAGGATGAATAGAAGGTGTTTTAAGAAGTTATGTGATATGCTTGAAACTTTAGGAGGATTACAAGCAAGTAGGAACATGGGTATTGATGAACAAGTTGCTATTTTCCTTCACATTTGTGCTCATAATGTTAAGAATCGGGTCATCGCATGTTGTTTTCATCGTTCGGGAGAAACCATTAGTAGAATTGTTAGGAGAGTTTGCATGGCAGTTATAAGATTACATCCACATTTGTTTAAGAAACCTGAACCTATTCTTGAGGACTCTACGGATGGAAGATGGAAATGGTTCAAGGTATATGTAGTTATTTATTTTTATTATTAACACGTAACATAAAATATCTAATGATCGTTTTTTTTTGTTTTAGAATTGTTTAGGAGCTCTAGATGGAACATATATCAAGTGTTTAGTACCACTTGAAGACAGACCTAGATACAAAACAAGAAAAGGTGTTATTGCTACAAATGTATTAGGTGTATGTGCACAAGACATGCAACTTATCTATGTTTTACCCGGATGGGAAGGTTCAGCCGCAGATGGCCGAGTTCTTCGTGATGCACTTCTTAGGCCACATGGATTGAAGGTACCAAGACCATGTTATTACTTGGTAGATGATGGGTACACAAATGGGGAGGGTTTTCTCGCTCCTTATAGAGGTCAAAGGTATCATTTAAATGATTGGCGTGAGGGACATCAACCAACAACGGCAAGAGAATTTTTCAACATGAAACATTCTTCTGCACGAAATGTTATAGAAAGATGTTTTGGTATTTTGAAAGCAAAGTTTGGTATTTTGAGAGATAACTCCTACTATCCGGTTGACCTTAAAAATAGGATCATAATGGCGTGTTGTCTTCTCCACAATTTTATTAGGAAAGAAATGCCAATTGATCCAATTGAGATTGAATATGACGCGAACATTTCTGGAACTGAAGATGATGGAATTGAAGAAGACCATGGAACCGGAGATGAGGATGTTATCACTTCTGTTGGGACATCAAACGCGTGGACTGCATTTAGAGATAGCTTAGCTCAAGATATGTTTGAGTCTTGGAGTGTTAGCCATTGATTACTGTCTATCAACTTTATGTTTATGTACTGTAATGAATTGATGTTGTCTTATCAACTTTATGTTTATGGTTTTTTAATGAATTTATCTATCCAATGTACTTTGTTTATGATGATGTTTATGCACTTTGTTTATGATGATGTTTATGCACTTTGTTTATGATGATGTTTATGTTACCATAGGTATGACGAGTTCTGGAAGAAACTATCGAGTCTGGACTGCACTTGAAGATGCTAAACTTGTTGAAAGTTTGGTAAATATGGTAAACAATGGAGTGTATAAAGCTGACAATGGCTTCAAATCTGGCTATTTACAACACTTGGAACAAGCTTTAAAAGATGCACTTCCCACTTCAGGAATATTGGGTAAACCTCATGTTGAGTCAAGGATAAAGACTATGAAGAAAGATTGGCAGGTAGTTTATGACATGGTACATGGTAGTAATACTAGCGGCTTTGGTTTTGATAGCGAAAAAAATTGTGTGATTGCTGAACCACCGGTCTGGGAGGCTTATCTACAGGTAAAAATTGATTTGTTAAATGTTTTGGTATTTTGAATGTTTATAAAGTTCTCATGCCGTTTCTTGTTTTATAATTATAGGTTCACAAGGAAGCGGCCAAATGGAAAAACAAGACATTTCCTCATTTTGAGGATTTGTGCATTGTTTTTGGCAAAGATAGAGCTAATGGGAGTAGAGTGAGAGATGTTGTGGAGATGGAGGACGTAAGCATGGAAGACCATAACAATAAATTCGAGGACAACCTTTCCAATGATCAAGATGATGCCTCTAATGCACACACAAATGTGCACAGTCAAGAGTGCTCAAGTGGTAGCAAGAAAAGGAAAAACAGAAATGAGTCTTTGCATGAGGTAATCAACAATGCAACATTTGTGATTGGTGACAAACTTATGAAGGCATCGGAAGCGATGATGGAAGTTGAAGTTCAAATGCTCAAAAAACGTGAAAAGATTGCCGATGAGCTTGAGAAGTTTGGGACATTTTCCGAAACTGAAATGTTTAATGCATTACTAAAGATAACAAAGGACTCTGAATCTGTGATCACTTTCTGGAGCTTGAAGGAGGCAAGACGTGAAAATTGGGTCCGGTTCATGTTGGATCGGTGATCGGTTGGTGGTGAAAACAATACTTTTGTTTGGAGTACACATGTTTTGTACTTATTTTTGGGTCCACTTTATGTTGGACCAATGACCGATTTGACTTAAAAACACTACTTTTTGGTTTATGTTAGACTAATGATCGGTCTATAAAATGTGTATGAACAATTTTTTTGGTGCTAGTCGATGTTAATATATTAGCCATCGTTTAATGTTATTATGGTATGCCAATTTGATTACTTTCTTGCAACTCGTGGTAGCTAAAATACATTGAATTATGGTTATGGTTATGTGTTTGTGGTATGAAAATGTGTTACGTGTTTGGGGCCAACATATGTTTTTATAAATGGTAAATTACATATTTTTTTCTCATTAAATGTTAATTTTATAATTACTTATCATAAAAAAAAAATTAAAAAAAAAATCAAAAAAGGGTATTTTTGTCATTTTTCAGAATTTCATTCCAATTCCTTTGCAAACCAAACAGACAGATTCCAATTCATTTGACTGATTCCATTCCATTCATGTCAACCAAACAGCTAGTCAAACCTGAAAACATTCCATTCCAATTCCTTCCAGATTCCAATTCCATTGACAGATACCATTCCATCAGAAATCATTCTGCGAACCAAACGCCCAGTAAGGATACAGGTTTTGACCTGACAGCATATTCAGATGTAGACCATACAGGTTGTATGCTTGACAGGAAAAGTACGTTGGGTCACATACAATTTCTTGGCGATAAACTCATGAGTTAGGCTTCAAAGAAACAACTCTGTGTATCTACATCAACAGCTGAGGCAAAGTACGTCGCTGCGGCGAGCTGTTGTTCTCAAGTGTTGTGGATAAGAACACAACTCCGAGATAAATACAACAAGATCCCGATTTACTGTGATTCGAAGAGCGCGATTGCCATATCTGTGAATCTTGTTCAACATACCAAGACCAAACACATCGATGTTAGATATCATTTTATCAACGATAATGTCGAAAAAGTTACAATCGAACTTTATTTTGTAAACACTGATTACCAACTTGCAAATTTATTTACCAAGCCTCTTGATGAAAAGAGATTTAATTTTCTTATTTCAAAACTTGGTATGCTAAATCTCAAGACTTAATCTGTGATTACCTACTAAAGTTTTGTTATTGTTATTTTTCTTCATTTCTTTATTTTTATTCTGAAAGATATCTGCACTTAAGGTTGTTCATGATCTCAGGGGAGTGTGAGATGATCCAAGAAAAGATGATCTACATACATTTGAGGGGGAGTTCATATTTTTGCATATATTCTTAACTGATAAATTTTTTGATGCATAATTTCAGGGGGAGTAAAAGTTAAGGAGTATGGTATATGATTTCTGATTACATCTGATCAGAACTCGTACATTCAACGTTTAATTGCTTTATGTCATTTACTTTTCAATAAATTTTGTGAATAAAGCTTTGTACTTTGACGACTTTTGATTTTTGCAGCATTGAGAGAGAGCTTAAACGATCATATCTATATGAATTAATGCTGACTTGATGAGATTTAAGACTGAGCGAAAAGGTTTATTTCTAATCTTAATCTCATACATGCCTGAAAGACGGACAACTTTCAGATATGAAAACATGTTCTTAAATGTTCAAATCACTTCTGATTCTTAAAAAGATTTCATGAATATAGAAGTGTGATTTTAAACGTTTTCATTTTTCATGAGCTTTAATGATTAATAAACTGTGTGTTTCCAAAGATAAATACTTGTGTATTGTCTTTTCCATATACTGTCAAGTATTCACACACACCGGTTTAAACTTTTTGTTGTAAATGTTATCACCATGTCTCAAATTGAACATATTTTTCGATAGTGATACACCCCGCTTGATATTCAAATGTTAGAGCATAAATATATTGGATACAAGATCAAGAAGACTGAAGGCCAAAGTTCAAGAAAGTCAAAGCTGAAAGAAAGTCAACTCTCATCAAAGTCAAAGTCTTTTGTAATAAAAGTCAATGTATTGTATTTGTATTTGTTTTTCCTTGCTTTAGTTGTAGGTATAAATAGTTTCCTTTCATTTGTAATTTGTAGTTAACAGAAGTGGAGCATATAATTCAGTTGTATTTTAGAGAGAGAATACGTTTAGAGAGAGAAAGAGAGTTCTAGAGAGAGAAAGTTGTAATCTTTAATTGGATTGAGATCAAACAGGTAATTGATTGATATATCCTTGTTTGTTTGATTAATTGCATTTAGGAACTAGAATCTGGGCACACAATTGGTATCAGAGCAGATTCAAATTGAAATCAAATCAAGAAAATGTTCGACACTGTGTTCTTTATGTCCAAATCTGATTTTGAGTATTAGTGTGTTTTTGGAGTTGTAATCGATTAGTTTTTGTTAGAAAAGTGTAATCGATCGAGTCTGTATAGGTAATTTCAAGAATTGCACTGTAATTTATCTTTGATTTTGATTTTTGTTGAGTTTGGAGTTCACGAGTCAAGAACACTGTATTCATATCGATTTGTACATTTTTGTGTTTTTGATAGAAATTAGTTGTTAGAAGTGTGATCTAGATGTTTAGGTGAGCAAATTGTCAAATTTCCGTACTGTAATTAGAGGTCTAGAGTAGTTTTTGGTGGAAATCTGTTCGTTTTTTTTTAAATTTGCGCAAGATTCAAACTTTGCGCAAGTTCGTCGAGGTTTGCGCAAGATTCATCCTAGGTTTGTGCAAGATTCTTCTAGAAAATTCATCGTGTTATTTCTGAGGTTTGCGTATATGAAGTGAAACGAAAAGCTGAAGTGTGATTTGCGTACGCCTCTTGATATGAAAAGCAAGATTTGCATAAGCTACTTGATACGCAAAGTGTGATTTGCGTACGCCTCTTGATATGAAAAGCAAGATTTGCGTAAGCTACTTGATACGCAAAGTGTTATTTGTGTACGCCTCTTGATACGCAAAGAAAGGTTTGCGTACACTTCTTGATACGCAAAGAAAGGTTTGTGTACACTTCTCGATACGCAAAGACAGATCTGCGTAACCTTCTCAACAAGCAAAGCTACTCGTCACAAGAATTGATTTGCGTAACATACTCGAAACGCAAAGCGTGGTTTGCGCAACACATTAGATACGCAAAGAGTGGTTTGCGCATCACACTTGGCACGCAAAGCTTGGTTTACTTAGAATTTTTTTTTCTTCTGAGGGGGACAAAATTCTGATTGTGATCAAAATTCCTGAATTTATATTTCAAGATTTCTTGTATTTTTGTGATTTCATATTTTGAACTAACGATCAGTTCTAGTTTCTTATTGCAAATATTTTTCAAACAGGTTTTATCAAGATGACTTCCAAAGATGCACTTTCCATTGGCACTGATGTCAAGCCTCCTGTTCTATTCAAAGGAGAGTACGAACAGTGGAAAGACAGATTTCTGGATTTTATAGACAGACATGCAAATGGGGAAAATATTATGCTGTCAATCACAGAAGGTCCTATGGTACCAATAACAGTTCAAATACCTGATGATGAATCATCTGATAGTGAAGATGGTACTGAGGAAAGAGAACAAAAGACAAAACCAGTTAAAGTGGATTTATCACAGTATTCTGCGGAGGGGGACAAAATTCTGATTGTGATCAAAATTCCTGAATTTATATTTCAAGATTTCTTGTATTTTTGTGATTTCATATTTTGGACTAACGATCAGTTCTAGTTTCTTATTGCAAATATTTTTCAAACAGGTTTTATCAAGATGACTTCCAAATATGCACTTTCCATTGGCACTGATGTCAAGCCTCCTGTTCTATTCAAAGGAGAGTACGAACAGTGGAAAGACAGATTTCTGGATTTTATAGACAGACATGCAAATGGGGAAAATATTATGCTATCAATCACAGAAGGTCCTATGGTACCAATAACAGTTCAAATACCTTATGATGAATCATCTGATAGTGAAGATGGTACTGAGGAAAGAGAACAAAAGACAAAACCAGTTAAAGTGGATTTATCACAGTATTCTGAAGAACAGAAAAGTCGGTATAAAGCAGACAAGCAAGCAAGATCTCTTTTACTTCAAAGCATTCCTAATGAGATTTACATCAAGATTGATAGCTACAAGGATGATGCTAAGAAGATGTGGGATCAATTGCAAAAGATGATGATGGGATCAAAGATCGGGAATCAGATGAAAGTGGCTAACTGTATTAACAGTTATGAGGAATTTAAAGCCAAAGAGAATGAAAGCTTGGAAGATACTTATGAACGGTTTACATTGCTTCTAAATGAATTGACAAAGAACAAAGTGAAAAAGAAGCAGCTTGAGAATAATGTCAAGTTTTTGAGCATCCTACAACCAGAACGGAAGAAGCATACTCGTAAGATGAAGCAAATGAAGGATATAAAGGAAATACCGTTACATGAGGTTTATGAGACTCTGAGGCAAAATGAAGAAGAAGTGGAGGAGAAAAGAGTTGAAAAGAAGAAGTCAGAAAAGGTTCCTGATCCTATTGCTTTGGTAGCCGGAGAGAAAAAGAAAGAAAAGAAATAGAAGAAGAAAAAGAAGAAAGTGCTTACAAGTTCTGAATCTTAATCTGAATCAGATGGTGATGATGGAGAAAGTTTGAAACAAGCCATGATTTTATTGACCCGTGCTTTTCAAAAGAAATTCTACAAGAAGTCGGGATCAAATTCTCAAAGATATTCTTCATCAAGCTCCAAGAATCATGAGCACCGAGAAAGAGTGGAAGGAAAGAGATATGAAGAGAACCGGTATATAGAAAGAAAGCCGGAAGAAAAGAAGAAATTCGTGAATGATTACACCGTTGCTGAAGAGCCAGCAAATGATTCAATCAAATGCTACAACTGTGGCAAGATGGGACACTTTGCTAAATATTGTCGGAAGCCAAAAGTTTGCAACTCTCAGTATTATCAGAACAAGTTGTTATTGGCCAAACAGCAAGAAGCGGACATAGCCTTAATGGTTGAGGACGAATTTTGGTTGGATCATTCAGATGGTGAAGAAGAAGAGAAAGAAGAAGTTGCTCATCTCTGTCTAATGGGAAAAGAAGTGAAGTATGATGAGTCAGATGACGAGACAGCTGATGAGGTATTAAATTTAACTGAAAAAGATTTTATAACCAAAATGGAAGCTATGATGGTTGAGCTTAATGATCTTCAAGTAAAACTGAAGAAAGAAAAAGACAGAGTTGCTAAAAGAAACAATAAGATCTTTGAACTCAATAAGTCTGTTATTGGGAACAAAGATCTGATTGATTCTTTACGCAAGTCTGCTTCTGATTCTAAACTTCAAGTAGATTATTTTGAAAAGAAGATTTCTGATTTTGAATTTAAAATTTCTAAGTATGAGTTTGAGAAGAAAGAAT
The DNA here is from genome assembly GCA_954870635.1 of Arctium minus. Lineage (NCBI taxonomy): Eukaryota > Viridiplantae > Streptophyta > Magnoliopsida > Asterales > Asteraceae > Arctium > Arctium minus. The sequence continues at coordinate 42,155,730 of OX941089.1, read as the reverse complement.
CTGCACTAACTGTTCATTAACTGCAGGTTGAGAACAGGCTTTTGAATAAGAAGGTAAATGGTCTGGAAGCCAAACTTTACACTAGAGGCCAAACAGATCAAACAATCTTTCTTAATGCACCTAATGATAAGGCTGATGTTAAGGAAAAATGGGGCCTTGGTTTTGAAAACCCTCATTACCTTAAGAAAGCCATCAGAAAACAACCAGCACTTTATAATTTTGATTTTCTTGCTTGTGCTGGTAAACATACTCATTTAAAACCCAAATTTGTTACCAAATTACCGGAAGAAGTTGAGGCCAAAGAAACTGAAAATAGAAAGAATGTGAAGAAAATGCAACTACCATTTAACTATGCAAAGTTAAATGATAGTTATCTTTCAGAAACACCAAAAGTTCTTTCAAACGATTATTTTTCTAGTTATTCTGTTTCTGAGATGAAGGCAAAACCTACAATTGCAAAGGTTTATGTTCCTCCACTCATTCTTGAAAGCAAAATAGTTGAGTTGGAAAATGTTTTATCTGATGAAAAACTTTTGGTTGATATTCAACAAAGTGTATTTTCTACTGTATTAAAGAACGCGGTTTTTCAATCTACATCTACAAAGTGTTCTAAAGTTACTGAGGCATCTCAAACTTCGTCTGATAATTTGATGACTTATTTGAGTCTGCAAATGACTTTCTTAATTCTGATGATGGGTGCATAGAAGAAATTGATATGTTTGACTTCAATGCTCCTCTTCCTGATCATTCTACTTGTCTTACAAATGAAAAGGTGTTACCAAGTGTTCTTAAAACTGCTAAATCATCAACTAAGGTTGGTGAATCGGTTTCTGTAACTGCTGATTATTATTCTCAAGGTAAGAAACATAAGAAACAGCGATTACAGAAACAGAAACACACTGGTACACAAAAGAAAACTCAGTCTCAGAAATCTGCTTTTCCTAATAGATCTAAATCTTTTGTTTCAGATATAAGCAAGAAAAGGTCGAAAGCTCGAACTGAATGGCGACCAAAAAGGAAGGATGATGAGATAGCTGGATCAGTTTCTGATAATTCTTGTACTAGATCAGTTAGTAGTGATAATGATGTAATTGATCAACTTGCTTCACATAAACAAAACCTTGTAACTTCTTACAAGCGATATTCAATAAAGCAATTGATTCAATTATCTCCTATTTCTACTACATCTTATCATTATCGGAGAAATGATTTTGCTTACTCTCATAATTCTTCTGATTGGTTCGGATCTTATCATTTTTATTCTTCAAGAACAAATATTTTTAAAGGTTTTCAAAAGAACAGAGGGTCCATTTTCAAATGGATACCAAAATCTTGTGCTAATCTGTTAGGACCCGTTTTTAAATGGGTACCTAAAGTTATTGTTTCCTGATTTCTCTTGCAGACCCGGCATATGTGGTACTTGGACAGTGGATGTTCCAAGTATATGACTGGGCAAAAAGCTTTATTGTCTAATTATACAGAGAAATTCAGTGGAAATGTCAGATTTGGAAACGATCAACTTTCACCAATCTTAGGATATGGTGACATTATTCAAGACAACATAACGATCAGTAAGGTGAGTTATGTCGAAGGCCTAGGGCACAACCTGTTTAGCATTGGTCAATTCTGCGATAAAAGGTTAGAGGTCAACTTCAAATCTAAGAATTGCTCGGTTCGTACTGAAGACGACACAGAACTCTTAGGTGGACATCGCAAGACAAACCTCTATACCATCAACCTGTCCAAAGTTCAGATTGACAATCAAGTTTGCTTAATGACAAAAGCTTCAATGCAACAAAGTTGGCTCTGGCACAGACGTTTATCACACCTGAACTTTCGTTATATCAACAAGCTGGTTAGTGGGAAATTGGTAAAAGGACTTCCTGAGCTGAAATACGAGAAAGAACACTTATGTGATGCATGTGAGAAGGGTAAGATGAAGAGAGCTTCGCATAAACCGAAGCCTGAACCAAGCACTAGTTCTCCGTTAGAATTGTTACATATGGATTTGTGTGGTCCAATGAGAACTCAGAGTTTGGGTGGAAAGAAATACGTGTTGGTTATTGTGGACGATTACTCAAGATACACGCGGGTCAAATTTCTTCGATCAAAAGATGAGACACCGGAAGTTCTCATTATTTTCTTAAAGACGACCCAGGTGAAAATGCAGCGACAAGTCAAGTTTCTTCGTACTGACAACGACACAGAGTTCAAGAACAATATTGTTGACGAATATCTCGAATCGATCGGGATTTCACATCAGTACTCTGCTGCTCGTACGCCTGAACAAAATGGAGTAGTCGAAAGGCGAAATCGGACGCTAGTCGAGGCCGCTCGTACTATGCTTAGCCAATCCGATCTACCTCTATTCTTGTGGGCAGAAGTTGTGTCGACTGCATGTCATACTCAAAACCGGTCCATAATACACCGCCGTTTTCAAAAGACTCCATATGAGTTGATCAACAACAGAACACCGACAATCAAGTATTTTCACATATTTGGGTGTAAGTGTTTCGTGCTTAACGACAGAGAGAGTCTGAATAAATTCAGTGCTAAGGCGGATGAGGGTATCTTCATTTGTTATTCTTCAACATCTGCAGCATATCGTGTTTATCTGAAGAAGTCAAAGATAGTCATTGAGAGCGTAAATGTTACATTCGATGAACAAATGGCTTCTGATCAACTTAGTTCAGAACCCGTTATCACTGGAGTATTAGCTTCTGGACATATCAGTCCAGAACCTGTTTCTACAAAGAACGATTCGGATAACGCTTCTACTTCAATTTCACATTTATCTGATTTAGATTTGTTATTTGAATTCTTTTATGATGAGTTTATAGGATCTAATTTGCCTAAATCTGCTGTGACTGACAGGTCTGAAGACACAATTAGCAATCATCCAGTCACTTCAGAAGTTTTAACTGAACTTGTATCCCCCGTTCAGTCAGAAACTCACATTCCAACATCTACTCCTACAGTTGAAGATATACAAGTAACTGCTGAGCCAGAAGTAACTGTTTCAGTTGGGTGTCATACATTGTCTACTCAACAGCCAGATTCTGCTGTTCCAACTGATGCTTCTGCACCTGAAACTTCAACTGCAAACCCCCCTTCTATTATTCAAACTGAAGAGCCTGATAGTGGATTTCTAGATGATGATCATATTCAATCAGTCTCGACTCCACTACCTCATGAGCATCGCTGGACCAAAGAACATCCTTTACATCAAGTAATTGGAGATCTTAATAAGCCTGTACAAACGAGGTCAACGACTCTTAATCAATGTATGCATGACTCATTCCTTAGTAAGATTGAGCCAATGCGAGTATCAGAGCCTCTTGCTGTTCCGGACTGGGTATCTGCTATGCAAGAAGAGATCAATCAGTTTGAAGCCCTAAAGGTTTGGAGATTAGTTCCAAAACCAGAAGGTAAAACCGTGATAGGCACTAAATGGGTATTCAAGAATAAAAAGGATGAAGATGGTATCGTCATAAGAAACAAAGCTAGACTTGTTGCCAAAGGTTACCGGCAAGAGGAAGGCATAGACTACGATGATACGTATGCTCCAGTAGCGCGCATAGAAGCAATCCGCATGTTTCTAGCCTACGCAGCTCATAAGAATTTAACAGTCTTTCAGATGGATGTGAAAACAGACTTTCTGAATGGCATTCTTAAAGAGGAAGTGTACGTGTCTCAACCAGAAGGGTTTGTCAATGCAGAGAAGCCAGATCACGTCTACATCTTGGACAAATCCCTGTACGGTTTAAAAGAAGCCCCTCGAGCATGGTATGACGTTTTATCTAAATTTTTGGTCAAGTCCAGTTTTTATAAAGGTAAGGTTTATACCACTTTATTCATCAAAAAGGAAAAAGTTGATATTATTCTTATTCAGATTTATGTTGATGATATAATATTTGGTTCTACAAATCCAAAATTTTGCAAATACTTTTCTAACCTCATGGTGTCACGTTTTCAAATGAGTATGATGGGAGAGATGAATTTCTTTCTCGGATTACAAGTTAAACAGTTTTCAACGGGGATTTTCATTAACCAATCTAAGTACATTTTGGATATTCTTCGGAAATTCAATATGGAAAATTGTAAACCAATTGGAACCCCGATGGCACCAGGTACTAAGATTAGCACTGATCCTTCGGGTAAAAGTGTTGATGTTAGAACTTATAGAGGTATGATAGGACCGTTAATGTATCTTACATCTAGTAGACCAGATATTATGTTTTCAACATGTTTATGTTCTAGATATCAGGTTGCTCCTAAAGAATCCCATTTGGCTGCTGTCAAACGGATTTTTAGATATCTGAAGGGGACTGCAGACCTTGGTCTGTGGTATCCTAAGGATACTGGGTTTCAACTGACTGCCTATTCAGATGCAGATCATGCAGGTTGCATGTTGGACAGAAAGAGTACTTCAGGTCACATTCAATTCCTTGGAGACAAGCTCGTTAGTTGGGCATGAAAGAAACAATTATGCATTTCCACATCGACTGCTGAAGCAAAGTACGTAGCTGCTTCCAGTTGCTGCTCTCAAGTATTGTGGATGCGAACACAGCTGCGAGACTATGGATTCAAGTTTGATAAAATTCCAATCTATTGTGACTCGAAGAGTGCAATTGCAATATCTGCTAATCTTGTCTAGCATACGAAAACCAAACACATTGACGTCAGGTATCATTTTATCAAAGACAATGTAGAAAAAGGAACAATTGAACTTTATTTTGTAAAAACAGATTATCAGCTTGCAGATTTATTTACCAAACCCTTAGATGAAAAGAGATTTAATTTTCTTGTCTCTAAGCTTGGTATGCTAAATCTTAAGACATAATCGGTTGTTACCTAATAAAGTTAAGTATTGTTATTTTTCATCATTTTCTTTATCATTATTTATGAAGGATATATGCACTTTAAACATGTCTGTTCATGAACTCAGGGGGAGTAAGAGAAGATTTTAGATGATCTACATTCATTTGAGGGGGAGTTTATCTAATTTCTGCATTTTGTTTAACTGACAAATTTTTGTGATACATGATTTTAGGGGGAGCATATAATATCAAAAAGAGTAAGACTATGATTTCTGATTACTTAAAATCAGAACTCGTACTTTAATCGTTTTATTGCTTTATGTCATTTACATTTGAATAAATTTTGTGAATAAAGTTGCTTTGACTAGATTTTGAGACGTGTGCAGGATGAGAGGAAGCTATCATGATTATATCCTTATGATTTTTCAGCTGACTTTCTGAGAATTAAGATTGAGCGAAAAAGGTAAATTTCTTATCTTAATCTCAAATATATCTGAAAGAAGAACAACTTTCAGATATAGAAAACATGTTCTGAAATGTTCAAACCACTTCCTGATTTTTAAACAGATTTTATAATTTGGAAGTGTGATTTTAAATGTTTTCATTTTATTTTTGTGCTTAAATGATAAATAAACCATGTGTTTCCAAAGATAAATACTTGCGTGTTGTCTTTTCATATACTTTCAAGTATTCACACACACCGGTTTCATTTCTTGTTCAAATTGTTCTTACCATGTCTCATATTTGAAACATAATTTTTTCGATGGTAAGACACCCCGCTTGTACTTTAAAGAATTTTGAGCGATATTTCATTTCGAAACGTCATTTCGAGAATGTCTATATTTTTGCTTCGTATAGACAATATCCGTTATTTTTTACCATAAGCCTTAATTGCTATATCATTTCATTTCTGATCATTTTCATACAATGTCAGATTTTCAAACAAGTCTTTTGCATTCATGTTCATCCATTCAGTATACTTGTTTGAAAATACTTCAATGTCTAAAAATGCTCAAATCTTCATGATTATATTTTATGAGCATACATTCGTCTGACATTTGTATATGAGCTTTAACTGATAAAGTTAAACCATCTTGAGAAACACATGCTTATTAGGATTATATGGGTTCTTTGTGCTAGGACTTACATGAACTTCTATGAAATCATGTTAACCAGTGATTTCTACCCAAGAAGTTAATCCATAGAGATTGAGTGTGAGGAGTCTAAAAGAAATGAGTGTGGGTGTGATGAGGTAAAATGGAAAAGAGAGTTTGGTTAGTAGTGAGCTTAATGATTAAAAGAAAGAGGGTGTGAGATTAGAGTAAAAGAATATTAAACTCTGCACCAACTACTTTCTGAGTCGGGCAGCCACATTACTAGCGTTTCACAATTCTTTGGTGAACGTTATTGAAACAGGCAAATAGCTCATGCCAACTCTTGCTTAATACCCCACCAACCACTCATTTTCTTCTCAAAAAGAAAATGTTTCACATTTTAAGGGGATGCATCATATTATCTATTTGGTTTTCATTTGGAAAATCTGGATATTGAAAAAGAAGGAAGTTTGCCCCACCTTCGCACTTCAATAATGCACATTGAGTCTGTGTTTATCTACTGTTGTCTCAATGGTTTACACTATGTTGAGCCTTTATAAAAGCAATTATTCGTGCTTAATTCTTTCTACACATGCACGAACACATAAAGAATTTGTTTCTTTGTCATAACATTCATAGAAATTGCCTTTGTGGTATTTCGATGATTGGATGGAAGCCTTGGGGGAGTGAACATCAAAAAGCTCCTTTATATTGTGTATCCGTTACACACAGTGACTTCGTGTTACTGACAGGCATTTTAACTGATTCATTTGTTGATTCAGGAGTTACATGTTCTTATTTTGTCTAGATTTGAAAAGATCTGGATGAATACTTGGCTACGGATCACAGAATCAACGGCTCAGTTTGACAGATCAGAATGGTCAAAGATATTTCTTGGAAGAAAAGTTTTGATGATATAGATGCTCAAATCATCAAAAAGGGGGAGATGGTATCAAGAAATGATAAAGTTTTGAGAGATGATTTTCAGAAATGTTCAAGCCAGAAAAGTTCAAAGTAAAGATTTGAAGATTTGGAGAAGATCAAAGAATTTCTGAAGATTTGAGGAAATTTTCTTTGAAGATTATCTGCTAAAGCAATCCGAGCTGATTCTGAAGATAATTTCTTTCCAAAGTCTGAAAGTATTTTGTGAAAGTTTTGGGGAGATTGTTAATCGTTTGAAGACAGTTTTGGAAAGAATATCATCAAAGAAAAAGGGGAGATTGTACTGACAGAGCTTAAAGTGAAGACTGAATTGCTAGATCTTTCAATAGTGATCTTGAATCCAAAGGGGGAGATTGTTAGAGCATAAATATATTGGATACAAGATCAAGAAGACTGAAGGCCAAAGTTCAAGAAAGTCAAAGCTGAAAGAAAGTCAACTCTCATCAAAGTCAAAGTCTTTTGTAATAAAAGTCAATGTATTGTATTTGTATTTGTTTTTCCTTGTTTTAGTTGTAGGTATAAATAGTTTCCTTTCCTTTGTAATTTGTAGTTAACAGAAGTGGAGCATATAATTCAGTTGTATTTTAGAGAGAGAATACGTTTAGAGAGAGAAAGAGAGTTCTAGAGAGAGAAAGTTGTAATCTTGAATTGGATTGAAATCAAACAGGTAATTGATTGATATATCCTTGTTTGTTTGATTAATTGCATTTAGGAACTAGAATCTGGGCACACATCAAATTTTGAGCGTTAACTTCATTTCAAAACATTTCTTTCAAGAATGTCTATATTTTGATTCGAATAGACAATATCCAATTTTTGTTGACCTAAGCTTTAATTGCTAAATCATTTTGTTTTTTTATCTTTTTCATACAATGTCAGATTTTCAAACAAGTTTCTTGTATTTATTTCATTCATTCAATACACTTGTTTTGAAATATCTTCAATGTTTAAAAAATGCTCAAATCTTCATGATTACATTTATGAGCATACAAACATCTGACTTGTATATATATGTGCTTTAACTGCAAAGTTAAACAAGTTGAGCAACATGTGGTTTTAGGAAAACATGGGTTTATTGTGTGAGAGCTTAACTGAAACTTCTATGGATTCACGTTAACCAGTGTTTCCTACCCAATAAGTTAATCCTTGAGTGATCGAAGAGTGAGGAGTCAACATATCTGAGTGTGGGTTTGAGCGATGAGGTAAAATGGAAATGAGAGTTTCGTTAGAAGCGAGCTCAATATTTAAAAGAAAGAGGGTATGAGAACAGAGTAAAAGAATATCAAACTCTGCACCAACTTTTTCTGAGTCGGGCAGCCACATTGTTGGTGTTTCACAATTCTTTGGTGAACATCATTGAAACAGGCACCTAGCCCATGCCAACTCTTGATAAAACCCCACCAACTACTCATTTTCTTCTCAACAAGAAGATGTTTCATATTTCAAGGGGACGCAACACATAATCTATCTGGTTTTCATTTGGAAAATCTGGATATTGAAAAAGAAGAAAGTCTGCCCCACCTTCGCACTTCGATCATGCACAACTGAGTCTGTGTTTAACTGTTGTTGTCTCAATGGTTTACACAATTTTGAGCCTTATAAAAGCAATCATCTATGCTTAATTCTTTCATACACAAGCACGTACACACAGGAAATTCGTTTTTCTGTCAAAACGTTCATAGAATAAACTTGTGTTATTCGATGATTGAATAGAAGACCTGGGGGAGTGAACATCAAAAAGCTCCTTTCCAATGTGTATTCGTTACACACAGTAACTTCGTGTTACTGACATGCACTTCTAACTAATTCATTTGTTGATTCAGGTATTACACTAATAATTTGTCTGAATTTGAAAAGATTCGGATGAATATCTTTTGGATCAATGAATAATCAGAGGATCTTGGAAAAGATCAGTGGTCAGATCTGGTCAATGACATTTCTTGTGCAAGTTTTGATGATTTCAGTGCTCTATCATCAAAAAGGGGGAGAGAGGATCAAGAAATGTTTGTGAAGTGATCAAGAATTGTTGGTTTGATAAAGTAAAGTTGGAGCTGAAAGAAGAAATTTGTGTCAAGACAGTTAATTTGAGGAAGATTGTTGAAAGATGAAAGAGAAAAGTTCAAAGATTTCAGAATATGAGCAGATTTTACTAAAAATTTCTTTGAAGACAATTTGCTAAAGCAAACCAAGCTGAATCTGAAGACAATTTCTTTCCGATGTCTGAAAGAGGTTTTACAACCTTGGGGAGAATGTTACTATTTTTTAAGACAGACTTTTGGAGGATTACAAAATTTTTTGCAGACAAATTTATCCAAGAAATAGGAGATTTAATCTGATGATATTCTGACAAAAGGGGGAGATTGCTCAAATGATTGTTTATTTCTGAAGATGATCTGAGTTGACAAGAAATCTACAAAGGAGGAGATTGTATTTTTGTGCTTAAAGAGGGAGATTGAATTGCAAAATCTTTTTAGAGATGATCTTGAATCTAAATGGGGAGATTGTTAGAGCATATATTTGTTGGATACAAGATCATGAAGATGGAAAGCTGAAAGTCAACCAAGTCAAAGCTCAAAGTCAACTTTCAGAGAAGTCAAATTCAAATTGTTATAAAGAGTCAAAGTCTTGTATCTAGAGTTGTAAGTGTGTGTAGTTTTGTTTAATAGACATGTGACTAGTGGTTAGAAGTAGTTAGAAAGATTGTACGCATCCTGTTCTAGAGAGAGAGAAAGTGTCAAACAGAGTTCATTGTATATGAATCTTGATTTGAAATTGAAACATGTAGTTTGATTGAATTTGTTGTTGTCATCTTGTGATTAAATAGTGATTAGAACTTGATAATTTGGATATAATAAGTTGGTCCATCAAATGTCAATGCCAATGTTCCTGAGTCTTCATATGGTCCTACACAAGTTGAACTGAGACACATGTGCCATGCTCTAAGAGTTCCATTCTTAGAAGAAGAGAAGAAGATCTTTGTACGCCGAATCAGAAAAGCTTGACATCTATCTGGTGGTGGGAGTTAAAAATAAGCCTCTTGATTATCAACAAGAGTATGTCACCATGATCAACTATTTGAGAAAAGCTTCAAAGGAAGTGAAATCTATGCCAAAGATTGTCACTATCAAGGAGGTTCATTTGAAGAAGTTTGTCAAGATATGGTATTCAGTTTTTACTGTGCAAAGGAGAAATATGCAAGAATATATCTTTTCTGAAGCTGACTTTCACAATCTGAACTTTGATTATTTGGAGCACATGTATCATTTTTTTAGAGATATGGATATTCGGAAGGAGAACATCACTTATGCCTTAGAAGCAATCAAGAGATTTATTCAGAGGAATGTTTACTTCACTTGTTGTTATGATTTTCAGTTGGGCATAGAGACAAATCAGAAGACAGTCAATATGCTCAAACCAGACATGATAATTCCAGATCTTGAAGACTATCCATTGTTCACTGTGTTAGAGAGACCAGAGCTTGGAGTTGTTTATAAGAATGAGAAGAGATTTCTGAGGATCTCTGAAGTTGCAAAGTATTCTGATGTAATGCTCAAAGTGATAAAGCTTCGGCTTAAAAGTCGGCATGAGGAAAGTGACATAATTGTGACGGAAAGAGTTATTGATGCTTTGGAGGACAGACTTGAGTTTAGGACATCAATCAGGCGATTCAAATCTTATTTGGGGATCAGAGATAACAGAGTCAGACGTTTTACAAATTGATCCAAAAGGGGGAGATTGTTGGAGATATATATATGTTTGAATCAATTTGTTCTTTTGTAAGTCTTTGTATGTTTTGATTGATATGTGGTCAAAGCTTGTTTGACCCATATAAATAGATTCCTTGTCTTTGTGTTTGTAACTAAGAGTGTAACTCATGTCATTGTAAGAGACTTGTGACTAATACATATTGTAAGTCCAAGTTTTCAAGCAATTCAATCAAGATTAGATTTGACAATAAAATTCTAGAGAGAGAGTAGAAAGAGAAAGTAACAAGTCGTATATCTAACAATGTTGAATGTTACAAGCTACTATGAAACTCTCATACCACAATACTCTCAATTGCCTAGCAACCTCTAAGACTTCTACAGCAAACACTCATAACAAAGGCATTTATACAAGGTTTGACTTTACAAGACTTGACTATATTAGACTTTACATACTTTGACTTTTCCACTTAAATCTTGGATACAATTATACACTAACACAAATGACTATTTCTCTCTCTACATTCTCTCTATTGATTGTTTGATTCTTGATATTTTTTATCTTTATGCTTGAAATCTGGAACAACAGGGCCTTGTATTTAGCATTTCGGTTTGGACTAAATGTTGTACATGGTATGGTTGGTATAAATAGGACTTTGTTTGTAATTTCTTTGTAACTTTCATTCAAGATGTAGCCTTGTACGTGTATTGTGTGTTTCTAGAGAGAGAAATATTTCCTCTCTCTAGATTGTGAATAATACATTCAATTTCTTCCCAATCTATCTCATGTAATCTTTCTACATTGATTAATTGTGAATCATTGGAGCTCACACACTATAAACTTTCTGATGGGTTTAAACGATTCATTTGCCCAAATTCGTAGCCAGATTCTTGTTATGGATCCTCTACCCTCCATTAACAAAGTTAGTCTCCTGATTAACTAAATGGACACGTGCAATAATAAGAGAAGATCAATGGTTGGAAGAGATGAATGGTTTGGAGTTATGTCACTTGAGTTAATATAGAATGAGATGAATGGTTTGGAGTTGAATGCAAATACTTAACCAGAAAAAACATAAATTGACAAAAAATATAGTAGTGGATGTTGAGAGTAGGGGTGTGCAAAACCCGAATAGTCCGAAACCTAAACCCGAACCGAAAATAAGGTATTTTTGCAAAACCTGAATATCCCGAAATCCGATAATCCGAAACCCGACTTTTGGGGGAATATTTGGGTTAGGATTAGGTTTGATCTTTGGCCACCCGACCCGTCCAAAAACCCGAAATAATATACATATATATTTTAAATATTATATAAATATATTTATTTATCTAATTATCTTTTAAAAATCGTAAATTCTAGTATGTTGAAATATTTTTAATTTTTAAACTTACTATCGATTTCATCAATCTCTCAATCGATTATATTCATCCTCAAAATCAATTGAATTTATATATAATTTTTGCATTATATAATACCCGAACCCGACCGACATCAACCCAAAACCCGACCAACCCGAACCCGAAACAATCTGAAATCCGAAACCTAAAATCCAGGTCTTGATTTCCATATCCGAAATCCGATTGAGTTTTTGGTTTGCCTACCTGAACTGCCCCGACCTGCCCGATGCACTCCCCTAGTTGAGAGAATGAAGAAGAAAAAAGAAAAATGAGATTCTAGGCTATAGAAGAGGCCACATCAAACACCCGTGGTTTCTTCTTGAAAGGTTAATATAAGAGATGATCAATATTTTGATGAGATGAATAGTTTGGAGTTATGTCACTTGAATTAATATAGAAGCTGATGAATGGATTCGAGTTGAATGTAAATATTTAGGGGGTGTATGGGTTTGCTTATTTAAAACAACTTATGCTTTTATATAAAAGTGTTTGTTAATTTATGTGGTGTCAAACCGGAGTTTTATAAAAAGTGTTTGGATTAGCTTATGGTAGTACCAAAATGTAATAAGCTAATAAGTTGTTATTTAGGGGTGTTTGGAATTGCTTATATATGTAAATAACAAAAAAAGTTCATAAGTTGTTTCAAACAAGTTAATAAGTCAGAATAGAATGACTTATTAAAAACTCCTTATCAACGGTGACAAAACGGTATAAGCAGTTTTTTCCCCTCCCATCCAAACATTGAAAATTGCTTATCAGTGGTGACAAAACGGAATAAGTCAATAAGCCATTTAAAATTTAAATAAGCAATCCCAAACACCTCTTAACCAATGAAAACATAAATTGAGGGACAGACAGGACATGATAGGACAGAACAGGACATGACTGAATAGGACAGATAGCTGGCGTTTGGTAAGACATGACTGAAGAGGACAAGACATGACATGATTAGTTAAATGACCAGTTTACCCCTAGTGAGTTGTTTAGGTCCTGTTTGTTTTTTCATTTTTACCACTTAATTATCACTTATCTCTGACCGATTCAGACATTTTAGAAATCAGACTATTTGTTTTTTTAATTCTTTCAGAGACACTTATCTCTTAAATACATCTGGATAGAAAAGTGGTAACCTAATAACTGAAATTTCCACTTATTCGCTCAGATCTTCCAATTCTCTCCATAGACCCATCGCTTCCATGGGGACCCAAACATATCCATCGCCCACTGCCTTCAAGGTATACTAATCTTCCTGATTTCGTGGTTTTCATCCCTGTTGCGATATGTGGTTTTCTGTCCTGCCTGAGATGTGTGGTTTTCGTCCCTATGATTTTCTTCCTAATTCCGTTGAGAACTGTCGTTTTCGTCCCCGTTGAGATCTGCCAATTTCGTCCCTGTGATTTTCTTCCTCGTTGAGATCTGTTGACTTTGTCCCTGTGATTTTCTTCCTCGTTGAGATCTGTCGACTTCGTCCCTGTGATTTTCTTCCCCGTTGAGATCTGCTGATTTCGTTTATGTGATTTTCTTCCCCGTTGAGATCTGTCGTTTTCGTTCCTGTGATTTTCGTCCTGTTGATATTTGCCATTTTAATTTATTTCTGTGAATTTTTGGAACTGTGATGTGTTTATATATATATATAGGGGTTGTTTCATTTGCAACCCTTAAAAAGGTTGCAAACCTTGCAACCCACATCTTAACCGTCGGATTCATGATCGGCGGTTACAATAGATATGGGGCCTAATATTTTTAATTAAAAAAACAGAAAAATAAAAATAAAATAACCGTCGATCATGAATCCAACGGTTAAGATGTGGGTTGCAAAATATCCTTCCACTATGTATGTATATGTGTATATATATTTGTTCTTGTGATTTTCTACAACTGTCATGTATATGTATATATTGGTTCCTATGATTTTCTCGAACTTATACACCTTTATGGATTTAGCTATTCTAATGCAATATCTTTTCCATACCCATGGTAAGACTGATGTATGTATGTATGTATATTTTATATATATATATATATATATATTATAAATTCCCTCCATAAGTGAAGGGATAAAGAAGGACAAATATGATTCAGATTCAGATGTTTTTCTGGTTATAAAAACAAACAGTCACTACTACAGAAATAGGTATTTTAAACGGTTGTTTTGGACATTTTTAAACGGTTGTAAGTTTAAAAGGGCACCGTTTGAAAAAGTCAGGGGCTTTTTTAAACGGTACCGTTTAAAAAATAAAAAAATGCTATCTGGTGCACATAGGACTTGATCTCAAAACCACAACCATGCAAACTCACAACACTTACCATTTTGCCATATCTTCTTCTGTGTTTATAGAAGCACCTTTAATTCTTTTATTCATTTTATGTCCAACTTTGTACTCCCAACTTCAACTCTATATTCGGTCCATATTTACTCCAAATTACCAAAAACTCAAAACATGAACATTGTAGATTTGTGTGTTGGGTTTTCAGATCATCTTGAATCACTCAAATCGAAGATCGGACGAGTGAGATATAATCAAAACGCCACAGTTGCGCAAATCTGTCAAAAATTATCGTTTTGTTCTTTTTCGCTCCAAATTGTTCCGAACCTATCAAAATATAAAAACGCATTAATGTAGTTCGGTTTTATCATAAATTTTTAAAGGCCTTTTTAAACGGTTTTGTGATAGTGAAAGAGTTTGAAAAAGTGTTTGGCCTTTTTAAACGGTTGTTCTAGAGAACCGTTTAAAAAGATGTATGTATTTTAAACGGTTGTATGATAAAACCGTGTAAAAAAATAGACGGATTTTTAAACAGTTTTGTTCAATTATCCGTGTGAAATATGTATCCCATTTTAAACGTTTTTTTATAACAACCGTTTAAAAAGGTCATATGACTTTTTTAAACGGTACCACAACCGCAGAACCGTTTAAAAAAGGTCTTAAAAAAACGCGGCCACCTTTTTAAACGGTTTTTTCGAATTTTTTTAAAAACCGTTTAAAAAAGTGCGTTTAAAAAATTCATTTATGTAGTAGTGAGTCTTATTAATTCAGATTTCAGATTTCAGCACCACCTCTTAAAAATCAGAAGTGAAATCAGACTTCAGCCCCTCTTAAAAAACAAACGCCACCTCAGTGTTTTTTTTTTTACCAAATAATCAATCTAAATGAAAATTTGTTAGTGTATTATTGCATCCAAGATTTAATGTGTAAAAGTCAAAGTCTTGTTTAGTCAAGATTAGTTTACTTGTAATTGTACATGGTCCTTTGACCATATAAATACTAGGTGAGGAGAGTCATTGTATTGTAAGTAAGTTTTGAATGTACTCAAACCATTAAGCTTTGTGAGATATATGACACTTGGATTCTCTCTCTAAATTCTCTCTCTAGTTCATACATAATCTTGATCATATTGTTGTTTTGCTTCGATATTGGACTTAAAAATTAACAAATAATATTTAAATGGCTATGATCCATGTCTACAAAAACACAAAACAATAATCATTAATCAACAAAATACTATCAATCCAAGTGTTGTATTCAACAAAATAGCCAACAAAACAACTATGAATCAACAAAATGCTATTAATTCAAGTGTTGTATTCAACAAAATTGCCAACAAAACAACTATGTATCAACAAAATGCTATCAATCCAAGTGTTGTATCCAACAAAATAGCCAACAAAAGAAAGAAACAAAAAATGGTGTATAAACAACAACCAAAAAATTTGCCAAGGTATTAGTCTAGGCATAGCCTAGGACACCCTTCACAAAAAAAAACCAAAAAATGGAAACAATAGCAAATAAATTATATAAATTGAACAAACTGCAGGTAATTTTATTTCCTCCAAATCAAAAACAACAGGAAGACAACAGGTGTTCCGTCTATTTCATCCATATCAAACAAACAACAGAAAGATAGCAGGTTACAGAAATCAATTTCATAGTACTATTTTGTGGAAGAACTAGTAAATTTCATAGAAGAGATAGTCGATTTGTAGAAGACAGATTTGTAGAAGAAATATTTTTACCCGTCGATCGATTGTAGTGGTGAAAGAGAGATGAGAGAAATCGATACGTAGAGGAAAAAAATCAATCACTATAGTCAATCTCTGTAGGCGTCAATGATGGAGGCGAAGTCGAATATGGAGGCATGAACAAGAGCGTGTTAGGTTTTAGGGGTATTTTGGTCTCTCAGACTCTGTTCCGTTTAGTTCCAGGGGGTAGGACTCTTATTCTCGTAAGTCCCTGTTCTATTTCACTTATTGGCATGCCAAACATGGTACACCCTATTATGTTCAGTCCTGTTCTGCCTGCCCATCATACCAAACTAAGTGAAACACGTGGTTTCTTATTTTACAAAATATTGAAAAGTATACTGTGATATAAGAGCATCTCCAACAACTTCTCCAAAATGGAGAAATAAAATGTCAAAATCTCCAAAAAAATATCATCTTCATCTCCAACAGATTCTCTATTTTGGAGATCACACAATTAATTATATTATTAAATTATTCAATACAACTCATAAAATATTATTTCCCTCTTCTAAACATTTAATTTTAAAGCAATTTTATTGGTAGAATGAATAAAAATCATTTTTGGAAATATCTCCAAATTTGGAGATTTTCATCATTTCTGTTCTACTTTCTCCATTTTAGAGAAGGTTTTAAGGAATATGTTACTTTCTCCATTTTAGAGAAGGTTTTAAGGAATATGTTAGAACAAAAAATCTCCAAAATACGTACTTCGTTTTAAAGAAGCTTAAGGCTATGTTTGGCAAACTAGCTGATAAGCTAGCTGATGAAAAAATCACGTTTGACAAAAACTAGCTTATAAGCATGTAAAATTACCAAAAAAGACACCTAGAAAAAATAATCAATTACAATATTTAATAATATAATTAAAAGAATTTTAAATTTATTATTATATATATTATAAATTTTGAACTTTAAACCAAATTTTCATAAAATATACATTAATTTATGATTTTAAATAAACATCACGTATAATATGGAAAAAATAAGCAAATAATGATTACAAAAAAATAATAATTGATAACTAAAATATATTGATCAATATTAAAAAAAAATAATATAATTATCAATAATTCTAAATAATTAAAAATTAATAATAATTTATAATTAAAATTTATGTTATAATTTTTAGATAATATTAATTAATTTTAATAAACAATTAATTAATATGAAAATACCAAAAGGATACTGTGATTCTAAATAATTAAAAATTAACAATAATTTATAATTAAAATTTATGTTATAATTTTTAGATAATATTAATTAATTTTAATAATTAATATTAATTTATAATTAATAATTAATCTATACTATATTATAAAGATGACATAAAAAACTCTTAATTACAACTTACTAAGCTTTATGTACTATCATTTAAAGCTATCTACTTAAAATCTCTTAAAAATAACTACTAAAGCCTAATGTACTACCTATAAAGCTTTTAACCCTAATTAATATATTTTATCCTTATCCCCCAAAATCCTTATCTCTAATCTCCAAACCCTAAAATTATGAAATTTGAATTCTGATAAACATAATCAAAACATGATAAATCTATCTATCTATCTATATCTATATCTATACTATATTATAAAGATGACATAAAAAACTCTTAATTACAACTCACTAAGTTTTATGTACTATCATTTAAAGCTTCTATACTATATTATAAAGATGGCATAAAAAACTCTTAATTACAACTCACTAAGCTTTATGTACTATCATTTAAAGCTTCTATACTATATTATAAAGATGGCATAAAAACTCTTAATTACAACTCACTAAACTTTATGTACTATCATTTAAAGTTATCTACTTAAAATCTCTTAAAAATAACTACTAAAGTCTAATGTACTACCTGTAAAGCTTTTAACCCTAATTAATATATTTCATTCTTATCCCCCCAAAATCCTTATATCTAATCCCTAAACCCTAAAATTATGAAATTTGAATTATGATAAACATAATCAAAACAAAATAAACATCTCAATTTAAATATAAAAAATATAAAATATATAAAATAATTAATGAATTTTAACAAACTACTTAATTTTTTTTATATATAAAAAACATTATATTGTTAAGCCTAAATTAAACAAATTTATATATAAAAAAACTATTATCACTCAATAAAAACTGTAGATCCGAGTTCAGTGCAAATCAGAATAACAACAATCAAAGATGAACAGATTATAGGTTACAGCAACTAGTCATATGATTAATAATGCTTCAAAGAATTTAGGTTTACAGAGAGAATTTCTGATAAGGGTTTGTAAACCTAATGACTAGAAAACTGAATAATGAATTTCTCACCTTACAAAATGAAATAGGAACAACTTTAAATACTTAGGCACGCAGGCCTGACGGGCTTATGAGCTTTTAGGCCCAACAAGCTTACAACAATGAATAAATGACAGTTTATACCCTGAACTTCTATTTAACAAACAAAATAGCCCTAACAATCTCCCCCTTTAAATAGAAGTTGAAACTCGCGCCAGTTAGGAACATATATCTTCCGAAAACCAAAACTGATCTCGAAATATGGAATTTGCGTTCTGTACTCCAGTCGTTCTTCGATAACTCCCAGTGCTTTAAGAACAAGTGCTTTGTATGAAGAATCCAGTATCTGAACTCCTTTTTCATCTTGACTCAGCGCACGCTTCAACTTGTCTTTCAGCAGCATCAATGTACCATCACAGAATCTGGCAATCTGATCAAAACGGATAAATCGTAGAACACCTTTGTTGTTCACATATGACATACCAAACTCTGGAATCTTTATAACTGTGAATGCTGGTACGCTTAGAGCATCAGACGGAACACTCAGATCAGGCTTGAGCAGATTAATCTTCGGTTGATCGCTTTCTAACCCAATATGAAAATCTTCCACCGAAGCAAGTTTCATTGCGTACTTCATGTATCTTTTCACGGTTTCTAGTGCATCAATGACTTCTCCGGGTCTGACGGTTCTGGTCTTTAAGTCACGTAGTATGAACAGCAGATCTTGTGGCTCCAGACATGGAAAATCAGCATCAGAAAAGCAGTATTGTTGACCATCTTCTCTTGTAACCATGAAGTCCGTATACTTAACCTTCATGAAGTAGGCAGGTATAATCTTATCAACTGATACAATCCTGAGCTTCGTCTTGGAGTACTTGTGCTGGAACTTTCAATACACAAACACAAGCTCACGCTGTTTTTCTTTGTTTTTCACTGACTGTAGACCATGGAGAACGACTTCATCATACTTTCTGATCTAGTGGGCAAAGATCTTCTTCTGGCTTTCTTCGAGGAAAGGAACTTTTATTCGGACTCTTTCCCACTTGGATGGACGAACTGGAGAAGTACTTACTGGTTCTCTAACTGGTGAAGCTGGAGGAGATCTCTGGGGAAAAACTGTAGAAGAGAAGTCAGGGTGATTAACAGGATAGGTCAATAAAGGAACCACGGCAGAAGACTGATCATCTGGATGCAGTATTTCATGAATTTCTTCTTGCATAACCACCAGAGCTCTTTCAGTATTAGCACATTCTTCTGTCGTGTTCGCCACTTCATACGAATCTAGTATTATTGCCCACAATTTCCGGAACTATCGGAGAACCATTTTCAAATTCCTCAGGCTTTTCAACCGTCGGATAGTCGTATATTACCAAGTCTGTCACCTGTTCCCGTTCCTGTTCCTGTCTCTGTCCCTCTGTTCTTGTACCGGAACCCGTACCCTGTTCAACCTGTTCTGATTCCACCAAATGTGTCTCCGGCTCAGATAGGCGTTGGCGCTTCTCCCCCTCATGGTGATCAGGATCATCCTGATCATCATGTCGGCGCTTGAGCCGTTCTGCCTGGCTACGGCAGGTATCCTCCACTACTGATAGACGTTCAGTCAAAACAACTACGGTTTGCTGAAGTGACTGAAGCATAGCTTGCTGGATATGGAAGGCTTCAGGAGAGACAATAGGCTGGGGGGTTGGTGGGGTAGGTGTGGATGCTTGAGAACGAAGCAGTGATAACAAATCGGCATCCTGGGTGGGTTCGGTTAGAGACTGGGCTAGTAGTTTGGCTAGAAGAATGGATTTCAGCTCAGGGATAGAAAGATTTGTAGCGGGTAAGGAAGATGGAATAGGTGTGGGCTTAGGCTCAGTCGCAGGACTTTTGCCTTTGATCATGCGTTTGAGGTTATCCACCTCTTCCCTCATCATAGATTGGACAGCCTTTAGGGCGCCGTCCATGTATTCCCTTGAGACAAACGCAGTTTGGGTAACTCCGGGGTCACTCAGACTTCCCGTTGTAGCTACGACTGTAGAAGTCGAGCCGCCTACGTTCACGGTTGGCGTGATGATAGCCGTGGTAGGACTTCCACCCAATCCTCGTAAACTATCCGAAGGCGTAGTTACTATGGGTGTTCCGGTCGGGCCACTCAGGCTACCGGCGATAGCCGAAAATGGAATATGTGTCCTAGGAATGGCATGTAAAGCAAAAGGCTCTAGACTCCGTGCATGCAAAGATGTCGAGAACTGGGGCAGCTGTTCTCTCGTTTCAATATCGGCACCCTCCAAGTGAGAGCCCGATAGCAGATGTGCGAAATCCCCGTGAGAATGTGAAACCACCATCTGTTGAGAGATGGTGGAGTGGCATGGTGGGGTGTGCAAATGCGCCGCTAGGTCCACGGCGACTTCTTCAATACCCTGTCTCAACACATGAGACTGGATAGCAGATGTGGCTACCTGGCTGGATGTGGCTAGGGGGGATACAACCGTTGATGGTTGTCCCGTCACTCGTGTACTCTCAGCGTCATATTTTTTCTTTGTTTCCCTCTCTCGGCTCACTAGAATATCATCTTCAACTGAAACTCCCTCCACTCTCCTTATCTCTCCAGGTGAGGGCTGATTTTCGTCACCATCGGAGTCAGAAGACTCGTCATTTGATGCCAATACGATAGTGGTTGGGTCCGACTCACTATCGGTTTTATCGGATGTCTCCTCAGAGTCGGTTGTAGCTTCCGACTGAGAGTCGGGTGAACCTGATTCCGCCACAGGATCGGATTGGGCCGAATCTTCCTCCGAGGCGGAATGCGCTGTAGTCTCCTCAGTGGCAGCGACAGAAGAGGAATGAACATGAAGGGCTTCAGATGTAGTTGTCTCTTCTGCCGTTTGAGTCTCTATTTGCGTCGGCGAAGATGGTTGTCTAGACGAACTAGGTTGGCTCGTTCCAACGGCACTGCCCACGCCAGATCCCCTCACGATTAACTCTCTCGACACACCTTGTCCGGAAGCCCCAGCTATCTGGATGCTCCCGCCTCTCGTTCGTGGACGCGGACCCTCACGTCGCTCAGGTCGTGCTCCCTGGGCAGGTCCTGTCGGTCCTGGCCGGACCATAGGAGCTGGAATGTTGTGTGTGTGCCTATAAGCTATCACACTCAGTGCCGTAGAACGAGCATGGTCTAGTACCCCGAGTGGGATTTGTCGGGCGACAACACCTTCTAGATCAGCGCGGGAAGGTATCTTGCGTGTCGGATGATGTGGGCAAGCCGGGTGCGTAGAGCGGCGCTGTATCTCGGGATACAGGTTCATGTAGTTCCAGATAACAATATGTAAGAACCGTATGAATGGAATGAAATTCGATCGGCGAGATGCAGTAGAACGAACTCTCTGAATGAGTTCAAACCAGAGAAAATCGGCAAAATCCACGTGGCGATTGAAGGCCACCGCGTGAAATATGCGAAGAATCGGGGCGCTCGTCTGATCAATGCCCTTCGTTATAGATGAAAGGCACCGATTTATGTAGGTGAACATCGTGTACCAGATCGTCGAGAGGTACTTGCGGTTAAAGGTTGATGGAATGCGAAGTTCTGCGCCGTATCCTAAAGAGAGAAGGTCGGTGCACAGTGTAACATCAGAGACCATCGGGTCGAAGCTTTCTCGGTTTGGAACGGATCCGGCGGTCGGTAACCGAAGGAATTGTTGGAAGAGATCACATGTGAGAAGCACTGGTGTATGATCTATCCGACCTTCAAGATGGAATTCGCCATCGGCCTCTAACGCACGGAGAGAGCGCCAAAACTGTTGTAAGTATATGATTGGAACGGTTGCAGTTTCCGTAAGGGCATAAGAGATTGGATGCCCCATAAGTATCTCGATGATGACCTGATATTGAATAGCAGGTTGGGATACATCGAGGTGGTAGTTATTGGCTGTAAGAGGGAGGTACTGATTCTCGGGAATCAGTTCCGCATCTGCGATTGGATCAATCGCTGGTGGTTGGTTTTGTGCCATTGTACCTGTGAAGAAATAGTCGATTAGTACGCAGGTTTGGGAAAATATGATAGCCGTTGGAGTTATACAGTCATGATTTAAACCACAACGGATACTAACTCCACAATAGTGGAAGAACAAACCCTATTCGTGAATTAGGGTCAGTGACCAAGGCGCATGGAAGTACACCCATTTAATGAAGTCAAACCAACACATAGAACCACCAAAAAAACTCATAGACACACATAGGTATAACTATAAATCATTAGAACCATAAAACAGGATTCGACCGGATAAGTTTACACCCGGGGGCTCCTAAGACCGGATGTGGTTTTTGACCGGGTGAAGTATTCGACCGGTGGTTAAACCACCGGATAAGAGTTTGACCAATTATGGTCTTCGACCGGAGGTAACCTAAGACCGGATATGGTCTTCGATCGGATATGGTCTTCGACTGGAGGTTACCTAAGACCGGATATGGTCTTCGACCGGAGGATATCTAAGACCGGATATGGTCTTCGACCGGAGGATACCTTCGACCGGGGGTGTGTTCGACCGGGGCGTAACCCTAGATCGGAGGAAACCCCCGGAGAAGACGATTCGTCAACACATAATCGTCAACAGTGCAAACCACGAGGACACTCAGAGTAGGAAACGACGGCGACGCACACTTGGTCGACGATAACACTCGATCGATGCATACTTTAATCGATTAATGTACCTGTTCGATCGACGATGAATAGAACGCAGGAGTTCGGTCGATTGAGGTGCGGTCGAATGAAGATCCGGGCGAGAGAGAGAATGGAGAAGATAAGAAAAAAATAGACGATCGAGTGCGTAAGGAAGTCTTCGATCGGGGTTGTTAAACCCCCGAACGTGGACATGGGCTTGGGCCGGGACTGGGTGATTGGGCCGGTGAAACCTTGGGTCGGGACCAACCAAAACAGACTAAAACTTGAAGCAAAAGAAAAATATTTTTGTATTTTTTCGGAAATAAAAAGAACTTAAAAAAAATCTTAAGGAAAAAAAATGAATGAAAAAAAAATAAAAGCTCCTTCTCAAAAAAATTGAAATACGTACGAGACTTAACTCCCCCTCAAATGCTTACCAGTAGGAGAGCAAACCACATTATCCACTTACCTGCTCCCCCTCGAACAGAGGTCTCGTGAGACTTACCAACCATCTGACGATAGTGCTCCCCCTGAACACATTATCGGTGTGAAGATCCGTCACAAACCACGGACTCCTTTCAGGGAATATCCGTATGAACTGCACCAAACTGACGAAAATACCACGAAAACAAAAAACAAGAACACAAGAGAAACGAAATCTACTTTGTTGATACAGAAGTTTGTAACGGACACAGAGTTGAACGAGTAAAATTCAATAACCAAGGAGTGTGAATAATAGCAACCAGAGACAAGTCACTGGTACAGTGGTCACAGTCATTCGTTATTGAAAGAGACTCGTAGAGAGCTGTGAACGGATCAAACTTTCAGATTTAGCATACCTAGCTTGGACACAAGGTAATTAAACTGTTTTTCGTCCAAGGCTTTGGTAAACAGGTCTGCTAACTGATGCTCTGAATTAACAAAATAGAGTTCGATAGTACCTTTTTCCACGTGATCTTTTATAAAATGATAACGCACATCAATGTGCTTCGTCTTCGTGTGCTGGACGGGGTTGCTTGATATGGCTATAGCGCTCTTCGAGTCGCAGTAGATGGGAATCCTTGAGTAATTAAATCCATAATCTTTGAGCTGGGTGCGCATCCAGATGACCTGCGAGCAGCAACTGGCGGCTGCTACATACTCCGCCTCGGCGGTGGAGGTGGACACGCAGTTTTGCTTCTTGGAAGCCCAGCTGACAAGACGATCGCCCAAGAACTGAACATGTCCCGACGTGCTTTTCCGGTCTAGCATGTTTCCAGCATGGTCAGCGTCCGAGTAGGCTGTCAATTCAAAACCTGTCTCTTTTGGGTACCACAAACCAAGATCAGCAGTACCTTTTAAATATCGAAAAATTCGCTTAACCGCAGCTAAGTGAGACTCTTTTGGTTTCGACTGAAATCTTGCACACAAGAATGTCGAGAACATAATGCCAGGCCGACTAGCCGTCAAGTACATCAGAGAGCCAATCATGCCTCTATAAATAGTAGCATTCACATCCTTACCGTCAGGATCAGAGTGAAGCTTTAGAGTAGTGGACATGGGGGTTTTCATAGGTGAAGATTTTTCCATTTGGTATTTCCGAAGAATATCCGAGATGTACTTAGATTGATTAATGAAAATTCCTGTTTGCAATTGTTTTACTTGAAGACCCAGGAAAAAATTCATTTGCCCCATCATGCTCATTTGAAAATGCTTACTCATTAAGGCAGAAAAGTTCTGACAGTACTTGGGGTTCGTGGAGCCAAAGATTATATCATCAACATAAATTTGTACAAGAATGATATCTTTCTTCTCTCTTTTAATAAATAAAGTAGTGTCAATTTTACCTTTAGAGAAGCCAGACTTAACTAAGAAGGATGAGAGTGCATCATACCAGGCTCGTGGCGCTTGCTTAAGACCGTATAGGGCCTTGTCAAGAAAATAGACGTAATTTGGATTTTCAGAACTCACGAAGCCTTCGGGTTGCGAGACATACACTTCCTCCTTGAGAACGCCGTTGAGGAACGCGGATTTGACGTCCATTTGAAAGACGATGAAATTCTTGTGAGCGGCGTAGGCGAGGAACATGCGGATCGCTTCAATGCGGGCAACCGGTGCAAACGTCTCATCGTAATCAATTCCTTCTTGCTGGCGATATCCTTTAGCCACTAGACGTGCTTTGTTCCGAACAATGATTCCTTTTTCAACCTTCTTGTTCTTAAAAATCCATTTAGTCCCTATCACCGTCTTGTTCTTAGGTCGGGGAACTAGGCGCCATACTTTGAGGCTCTCAAATTGGTTGAGTTCCTTTTGCATAGCGATTACCCAGTCCGGATCATTCAGTGCTTCAGAGACGGTGGAAGGTTCGATACGGCTGAGGAACGAGGAAAATAAGCAGTCATTCGCGGTAGTGGATCGAGTTTGAACGGGTGTATTGGGGTCACCGACTATTTGATGCAGGGGGTGAGCTCGAGTCTACTTGGTGGTGTGCGGATGAGGTTGATATGTCTGATGGGAGGTATCGGAATCCACATGACCACTTGGGGGTAAATCCTGAACTGCCTCGAGGGATGACGGCCTGTGAGGTGGAAGCTCCTTAGTGGGAGTCGAGGAAGGGGTAGAGGACGACTCAGCAGGTGATGAATCGATAGGAGGATCCGGGATTGCCGGAGAGGTAGCTTCGGGAGCACCTTCAACAGGAGTCGGTTCAGGGAGTAAAACTGAAGGTTGCACTTCATCAGGAACTTGAGCGAGAGGATGTCTATCACTCGAGCTCAGGGAAGCTTAATCATTGGCAGTAGAGGATGGAGCACCAGGCGACGATGGACCACCGGAGTCGGTTGGACCAGTGACTTGTGTGACTTCTGGTGCTTGATCATGATTCCTGTCACAAGACATAGTATTAGTCTTAACATTAAATAAGTCATCATAAAAGAATTCAAACAGTAAATCCAAATCAGAAAGATGTGCGCTTGACGGGGACGCATGGTTTGGATTGACTGGAGTTTGTGTAGCTTCTGAACGGAATTGTCCAGAAGCTAACACACCAGTAAGCGCGGGTTCTGAACTGAGATGTTCATAAGCCATATCAGCGGCCTCGTCAAAAGTCACGCTTACGCTCTCAACGACAGTCTTCGTCCGTTTGTTGTAGACACGGTAGGCTTTGGCGTGCTGGGAGTAGCCGATGAACACTCCTTCATCCGCTTTGGGACTGAATTTTCCAAGATCATCCTTATCATTTAAGACAAAGCAGGTGCATCCGAAAGCATGAAAGTAGTTGATGTTCGGGACGCGCTTGTTGATGATCTCGTACGGTGTCTTGTTGAACCGCTTGTTGATGATAGACCGATTTTGAGTGTAGCAAGCGGTAGCAACTGCTTCTGCCCAAAGAAATAGTGGTAGCTTGTAATGAGATAACATCGTGCACGCTGCTTCAACAAGAGTTCTGTTTCGACGCTCTACCACCCCGTTCTGCTGAGGAGTACGAGCAGCTGAGAAAGTATGCGAGATACCCACTGAAGTGAGATAACCGGTGAGCATTTGATTCTTGAACTCAGTGTCGTTGTCCGTCCTGATGGTCTGAACTACTTGGTTGAGACTGACTTGAATGCTCTTCAAAAGTGATATTATCAACTCGGGAGTTTCGTCCTTTGAACGGAGAAATCGGACCCAAGTGTAACGAGAGAAATCGTCAACCATCACCAGGACATACTTCTTGTGATTTATGCTTTGAACGCGCATCGGTCCACATAAGTCCATGTGGATTAGATCAAGGGACCGAGAAGTACTAGGAACGGCTTTAGGCTTGTGTGACGCCTTCTTCATCTTTCCCTTTTCGCAGGCAGCGCATAGATGATCTTTTGCAAACTTTAGATCTGGCATACCCTTGACATGTCCACCGAGCACCAGCTTATTGATATTCTTGAAGTTCAAGTGCGAGAGACGGCGATGCCATAGCCAGATTTGTTCAGCAGACGCTTTAGACAACAAACAGACTTCCTTGTCTGGTTTCAAGGACGAGAGGTCAATCGTATAGAGGTTAGTGCGACGCGTTCTAGCAAGTATCTCTTTTCCATCTTCAGTCCGAACGCTGCACCTTTTAGCCTTGAATGTAACCTCGAGATTCTTGTCGCAGAATTGACCGATACTGAAGAGATTGTGACCCAGACCTTCTACATAGGAGACTTTCTTTATCGTGATGTTATCTTTGACAATATCCCCGTAACCTCTGATAGGAGAGTAGTGATCATTTCCGAAACGCACATTCCCACAAAACCTCTCGGTGAAGTTTGTGAGAAGCTCCCTTCTTCCGGTCATGTGCTTGGAGCAACCTGAATCTAGATACCACACATGACCGTCCTGCAAAACAGGTTATTTCTTTTTAGGTACCCATTCGTAAATGGGTCCTTTGGGGTTAGATTGAACACCCGACTTAGAGACCCATTTAGATTTGGGTCTTTGTCTATCACGGGAAACATCACAATGAGAATGATTATGAGCAATATGATATGAGCCAAACCAAACAGATGCAAAACGACTATCAACAAAATCATTTGATCCACAATAAGAGCAACACAGACAATCATGAGACAGTTGAAGTAATTGCGGAATTGAATAAACTTTTAAAGGAAGAGTTCCATTACATTCAACTAAAGGTTTAGAAATAAAAACATCATGATTGTTATTGTTCTTTCTAGACTTTAAGACAGGATCAACTAATTCTGATGTTGTCGAGCTCTCTTTTGACTTCTTAGCTACCCAAGCATATTTCACTTCTTTCCGCCGACCATACGTATCTGAAATGCCGTTAAACCCATAGTCAGAGGATTTGAAAATTGAAGATTGTGACCTTTGAGAGCGACCGGTCTTTTTCTTCTTCTTGAACGCTTTTTAGATTTAGACTTTGAAGATTTTGGAGAGTTGTTCACAGAAGGTTTTTGTGGGGCAGATGTGGAACATTCACCCTTATAAAATTTAACCGGAGGCTCACATGACTCATTTATAAAATCAACATGGCTAGGTAGAGAAGGATTAAAATCAAATTTGCTCAAATCACTATCTAAACACACCTCAGAATTCAAGAATGCGGAAAATTCTAGTTCCTCATCAGAAAGGCCCTTATCACTTGAGGAGTTCAGGATAGCGGAAGAGTTAGTTGAGAGCGGATCAGTTGCGGAAGCATTTATACAATCAGACCACTGATCCGTTTTAAAAACATGAGGCTCTTTTCCCTTATTTGAAATAATTGGTGACGAGTCACCCATAAAAGCTTTGCAGGAAGATGTATCGGAGGCAGGATAAGAATTTTCAAACAGATGAGTATTCTCACTTTGGAGATTTGAAGGCTTAGCTTGAGGTTCAGCCTTGTGAAGTTGCTCTTTCAGACGATCTGCTGCCAAAGCAGCCAGTTGTGAATTTAACTTCTTTATTTCTGTCTGAAAGTATTCTTTCTCCTTAACGGACACATTTTCCTCTTTAGTGGAATAGAGGCACTCAATTTGGGATAAAAGCTCTTGTTTTTCCTTTTGAAACTTGTCTCTTTCTTGTTCAAACGACTCTTCTAGCTGAACTATTTTTCTTTCTAAAATCAGAGGTGGAACATAGACTTTATGGTCTGGTTGTTCCTCCTCATTTTGAACGGTTTTAGTATCTAGTTCAGCTTGAGTATAGCTTCTAAAATAGTCATTCGATAGAAAAACAGGTTTTTCCTCGTTGTAAGATGCATTTAAAGAATCATAAACAAAAGGAAGTTGCATTTTGGTAGAGGTCTCCCTTCTTAACTCATCCTCTTCCCAATCCTCATCCTCAATTGGTTTGGTCCAATTGATTTTGTATTCTGGATAGGTCTTGTCTAATCCAAGAAATTCGGACGCGTACATCGTAGGAACTTGGGATAAGGCCTTTTTCAGATAATATGGGTTATCGTAACCGATACCCCTATTCGCATACTTGGGTTCTTTTGGTGTAATTAGATTTAACGTTTGTTGAGATTGCCCAAGTCTATAAAGCTTCTTTTCCATCTCCTTTAAGTGATTAGATAACCTTATGTTCTCATTTTTGTAAGCCACGTTTTGAGTTAACAAATCAATTTTCTCGGTCTCAGACGTACGTAGCTCATCGGTCAGGTCATCTACTTTGGTCATTAGCTTTTGTGACTTTGTGGAACAACTCTCATTCTCTTCTCTTAAACTAGAAATCGTGCACATGTAGCTAGAAATTTCTAAGCTTTGTTTTTCCATAAATTCAGACTGTTTAGTGACCCGGTTTTCTAAAGATGAGAGAAGTTGTTCTTTTTCTTTTAAGAGTAGCTTGTAAGAGTCAAGTTTATGCATTGAGAGTTGCATTTGATCAAGTAAAGCTTCTTGAAAAGGGGCACATACCTGGCATGGAGCATTGCTATCTTCATCATCAGTGTCAGATGGTGATGAATGGTTGCCCATGAAACACAAATGAGCTTCAGCATCCTCAGGTTCTTCATCCGACACTTGCAACCAGTAATCGTCTTCAGCCATTAAAGCTTTACCGACTTCCTTTTCTTTGGCGAGAAGCAGCTTGGCTCGGTAGTAGTCGGCGTTGCGCACAACTGGTTGCGACAATCCTTGGCGAAATGACCTAACCGACCACAGTTGTAGCATTTGATCGATTCGTCTTTCGGCTTTACTTCATTTCTCTTGTCAGACTGCTTACCAACTTCAAAGCGTCTATTACCTTCAGACTTTTCTCGAGTATCACGTCGAGTAGAGACTCTTTGCTTGTTGGAGGACTTGTTAAAAAACTTCCTCTTTTGAAATGCTTGAGTGAGAAACACCATTGCTTCTTTCATCTTGGCAAGTTCAGGATCCGAGTCGCTATCGGGATCTTCAGGTTCAGAATCACTCAGCACGGGCTCTTTTCCAGATGATCGGCTGACGGTTTGCCTCTTCTTTCAGATACGAATGCTAATGGATCAGCTGCTGGCTTTTCCTTTGCTTTCTGATTCCCAATAAGCTCCATCACTTCCTCTTCGTCCTGGAGCAGCATTTCATAGAGTTCGTGAAGGTACAACTTCTCCAGGGTCTGAGTGTGGCGTATGTGGGAGACGAACGGTTTTCACTCAGGCTGTAAGTTGTTCATAAACTTTATATTGTTTTCCGTGTTCGTCTTTGTGATCTTATTCTTCTGAAGATCATTCAGAAGCATATTAAACCTCTCGTAGGTTTTCGTCAGCGTTTCACCTTTTCTCGCTTTAAACCCATCATATCTGGTGATGCAGTTGGTCACCTTTAGCTGGTTGTTGATGTGGCTTCCCATCATCATCTTCTCTATTTTGTCCCACATCTTTTTCGATGAATCCTTGAAACTATCTATACAAGCATAGATGTCATTTGGTAGACTTTGAAGAAGGTACGATTTTGCTAGCTTTTCTGCATCGTACATATCCTTTTCATCCTTAGTAAAATCACCAATAGATTTCCGAATCTGTCGCTCTGGCCTTCCTTCAGCTGGATTTCCTGGTACCACTTTCATTGGCCATTCTTGTGGACCCTCAGTCAGGCATTTGTATATTTCTTCATAGTTGGATTTTGCTTCTATGAAGTTCATAAATCGGTCATGCCACTGAGGGTACTCTCCCCGAAAGAGCACCGGGGGCTTTTGGTCAGAACCGATGGCTAAAGCTTCCCTTTAGTTCATCTTTACTTCTTAACTTACGAGCACTGTAATGATCGTTAGGCAAGCAGGATGATCCAAATATAATAAAAAAATCGAAGAAACACAGAAACACAAAACACGGTCTAACAGGATATCGGTCAAACGAGAAACCGGAGTATGCAAGATACCGGTCGAAGGAAAGACCGGAGTAATCAAGTACCCGGTCGAAGGGTAAGACCGGAGTAGCACGTACCCGGTTGAAGGGTAAGACCGGAGTAGCACGTACCCGGTCGAAAGGTAAGACCGGAGAATGCTAAGGTTCGGTCAAAGGGAATGACCGGAGATTACAACTACCTGGTCGAAGGAAAGACCGGAGTACACAAGTACCCGGTCGAAAGTGCAAGACCGGGGAATACAAGTATCCGGTCGAATGGAAAGACCGGATAGAGTAAGTACCGGTCGAAGGCTCAGGTCGAATGACAATCGGTCAAAACAATAAATACGATAAACACAACTAACAGATAAGATCGATTAGCGTAAAGGTCCGATAAACAAGATGAATCGTCCGAAGAATCCGATGAATTTCTGGATTCGACCGAAACCAAACCCAGAACCTCCGATCCTTCGATCGAAAGACACACAAATAAACACCCAAAAATTCGACCGGATGCGATAGATAACACAAAGAACTCACTTAGACCGAAGTTTTGCAAAAAAAAAATTGATAAATCCAGATTCGATCGATAGCAGAAAAACAAATTTTTCCAGAAAAGAATTTTCGATCGAAACACAGAAAAAAAACTTAACTTTGCAGATATCGAAAAATCAGATAAACACAGAATGTAAACACTAACAATCAATTAATGCAAGTAAAGCAATTATCACAAGTAATTGATTTTAGGGTTTTAGACAAACCTTTTTTACTGGATCAAACCTTTTTGCCTATCTGCTCTGATACCAATTGTAAATCCCAATTCAGTGCAAATCAGAATAACAACAATCAAAGATGAACAGATTATAGGTTACATCAACTAGTCATATGATTAATAATGCTTCAAAGGATTTAGGTTTACAGAGAGAATTTCTGATAAGGGTTTGTAAACCTAATGACTAGAAAACTGAATAATGAATTTCTCACCTTACAAAATGAAATAGGAACAACTTTAAATACTTAGGCACGCAGGCCTGACGGGCTTATGGGCTTTTAGGCCCAACAAGCTTACAACAATGAATAAATGACAGTTTATACCCTGAACTTCTATTTAACAAACAAAATAGCCCTAACAAAAACCATCAAAAATCGTACTGTAAATCAATAAAAAACAAAAAATAAAAATAAACATTAAAATCGTGATGTATTAAGCATTATGTACTATTATTTAATGCTAATCTACTTAAAATCTCTTAAAAAACAATTAATGAAGCAATATGTACTACTTTTAAATGTTTTTAACCCTAATTAATAAATTTCATCCTTATCCCCCAAAATCCTTATCTCTAATCCCCAAATCCTAAAATTATGAAATTTGAATTCTGATAAACATAATCAAAACATGATAAACATCTCAATTTAAATATAAAATATATAAGATAATTAATGAATTTTAACAAACAACTTAATTTTTTTTATATATAAAAAACATTATATTGTTAAGCCTAAATTAAACAAATTTATATATAAAAAAACTATTATCACTCAATAAAAACCATCAAAAATCGTACTGTAAATCAATAAAAAACAAAAAATAAAAATAAACATTAAAATCGTGATGTATTAAGCATTATGTACTATTATTTAATGCTAATCTACTTAAAATCTCTTAAAAAACAATTAATGAAGCAATATGTACTACTTTTAAATGTTTTTAACTCTAATTAATAAATTTCATCTTTATCCCCCAAAATCCTTATCTCTAATCCCCAAATCCTAAAATTATGAAATTTGAATTCTGATAAACATAATCAAAACATGATAAACATCTCAATTTAAATATAAAATATATAAGATAATTAATGAATTTTAACAAACTACTTAATTTTTTTTTATATAAAAAATATTATATTGTTAAGCCTAAATTAAACAAATTTATATATAAAAAAACTATTATCACTCAATAAAAACCATCCAAAATCGTACTGTAAATTAATAAAAAACAAAAAATAAAAATAAACATTAAAATCGTGATATATCTCGCTGCATTGCGCGAGTACACTTCTAATATATATTAATGCATATTAATGAATACATAATTGAAATAACCACAAATAGCTTATCAAAAGTTTTTAACTTATATCCAACTTTTCAAACATTACAATTTCTCGAGACAGAACACGTGTGTGCAACCGATGTTGCATGGAGAGAAGATCTGAGCTCGAATCCTCTTCTTGTGCATCATCTTCGGTGTTTCATTTGTCCGATCAAGTTCCTAATGAATGGCTTCAGTAAGTGTCCTTCATTTGCTCACTCACATTTTCTTCATCAACATCTTGAATCCCACATGCCCATTTCAACTGAACTAGGGCTCAGGATTCGTTGAAAAAGAAATTAGTCGCTATAGATGATTACACTTGGAAGTTGGGGGATGCCGAAGAGAGCTGTGATGTAGAATTGTTGAAGTATTTAGGTGGAGTTGATATAAGTTTCTCAAAGGTTGATCCCTCTCTAGCTTGCGGAACCCTTGTTGTTTTGGATTTCAAAACTCTTGATGTGGTTTATGAGGATTCGTCTATCGTTAAGATCGATGTTCCATATGTTCCTGGTTTTCTTGGCTTCAGAGAGGTCTGTATTACCTCTTTATCAATTTCAAATTCCCCTTTCTTTTCCTGTAATTTTGAGCTTATTTCTTTATGTGGATTGTTTTTGTTGCTCATGTTATTTAGGTTAATCATTACTAATTTCGGCTCTATTACTATACAACCCAGGTTGTACTTCTATGCCCTTAGATTCCAGTACCAGAAATGAGAAAGCTAAATAAGGATGATTGTTTCGATCGACCTAGAATGTAAAAACGTACACATAAATTGTTGTATTTCATGCATGGGTTATAAGTATTGGTGCTATCAATCCCTTTGGGCCGGAAGGCCTAAAGCATGCCTGCAGGGGGGTTTGCATGAACCCTTTGCGCCAAAGGTGCCAAATACCATAAAAGAAGATATCGAGATTGAGCATACGATCAGTAAAGGCATTGAATCTTGGCCTCTCTAGGAACTTCTTTTCTAACACCCATCCCTCTTTGATAGATTATATAGCAACCAAAAGGATGACCAATTAAAAAAGTATATAATATAATATTCCATCGTAATGCATTAACTTTTTTATTAATAAAATTGAAACACACAATCGTTCAACTTCACCAAGATGTTCATATGCCATATAAATGTGCTACATGGTGATGGGTGTTGTACATACTACATAATAATACATATATAATGGCAGAATGATTGTAGAAAGGAAAGACATTTTGTTGGGCAAGTAACATTTAGAATTATCTTAAGGAGACTGTTTTTCTACTATGGTGTAACACCCTACTTAAATATTTATCAAATTTCAACATCTTAAGCCTTAAATACAAGAGTTATGATTTAATTAAGTACACAAAAGTTTTCAGCCGCTGTAGTATCTATTAAATAATCATAAACTCAATGACAAGTGGCTTACAAGAGACTTACAAAGCAAATCATGAGAAATCAAAGCTACCTAGATGACAAGGCAAGCATAAGAAGCACGAGGTGTCGATCTCATCCCATAAGCACGAGGTGTCGATCTCATCCCATAAGCACGAGGTGTCGATCTCATCCCATAAGCACGAGGTGAAGATCTCATCCCATAAGCACGAGGTGAAGATCTTATCTCTATAAGCGCGAGGTGTCACTCTCATCCCATAAGCGCGAGGTGTCGATCTCATCCCATAAGCGCGAGGTGTCGATCTCATCCCATAAGCACGAGGTGTCGATCGTATCCCTATAAGCACGAGGTGTCGATCGTATCTATCCCATAAGCACGAGGTGTCGATCGTATCTATCCCATAAGCACGAGGTGTCGATCGTATCTATCCCATAAGCACGAGGTGTCGATCTTATCTATCCCATAAGCACGAGGTGTCGAGTTTCTCTTATCCTATAAGCACGAGGTGTCGAGATTCTCTTATGCTATAAGCATGAGGTGTCGAGTTCTTATAAGAGTGCAACCTTTAAAGTAAGAAGAACAAGTAGTTGATGCCTTATGTTTAGCTATAAATAAAGGTAGAAGCTAAGCATTTGAATTCATATCAAATTTCTCTCTCTCTCTCTCTCTAAATACTACAAAGCTTGAAGTAGAAGGTCAAGGAAGAAGTTAAGGTTAATCAATGTAAGTATGTCATGTGATTTACTGAGATACATACATGCTATATGAAATTATTTTATGCACTATGAAAGTTTTGATAAGATATTTTGATATGATTGTTGTACATGAAATTATGATGCATTTTATGATCAAAACATATGATGGCATGTTATGACACGAGCATATGCATTTGTGCATTCAAGGCATGAAAGTTTTATACATGTTATATATGACCATAAATATCCAACGTACGGGATATAGAATGAAGGGACGTCTTGCAAACGGACCTTATGGGGCAACCTTTTATGGACCCCGGGGTTATTGAACCTTAAGGAAGTATGACATACTTACATGTGAGAAGTGAGATCTCAAAAGAATGTTTTATGCATGAGCATGACAAGTATTTTTCAAGTATCATGAAAGTTGTTTATTCATGAAACCATGACTACTTACTAAGCTTAAAACTTATATACTTCGTGTATGTATCTCATGTAAGGAGTAAAGAGAGATAGCACGAAGTAGTACTATTCTAGTCAACAACAAAGTTTGATGTATTATAAGCTATGAAGTACGATTCCGCTGATGTAATAGTTAGATTTGAAAGAAATAAAGTTCAATTTAGTTCACATGCAAGTTTTGGTAGTATCAAAGGTTAAAGAAAGTAACGGTACTGATTTTGGAAATCGGGGCGTTACATATGGTGCAAGTGGACTTGTGGAAAATCTATCCTTCGAATACGACTGCAACACCTAGAATTATTGATTCACACATCTCAAAAATCCGCAAAGCAAATTCTTCTTAAATCAATTATTATAAGATGAGGGTTTGCAATCACATTTATAGTACTCCAAAGTGTTCCCGAGAAGGGTACAACCCATCACGTTTACCTTAAAAAGTGAGCTCATAACTCTTTAATGAAATTGAAAGTAACTTTCATTTTTTCCAAGGACTAGTCAAAGGTTCAAGGCCCACATAGGCGCAAAGGGGTCGGGATCTAGGCATAGGAGTGAGGCGTGGGCCTCAGGAATGCGAGGCACATCTTATCAAAATATATATATATACACACACACACATATATATATATAGAGGGGTGTTCAAATGCAACCCTTTTTAATGGTGCAACCCCATGCAACCCACCTATCTACCACTCATTTTGTTTTCACCTTTTTTAATTAAAAAGGTGAAAACAAAATGAGTGGTAGATAGGTGGGTTTCATGGGTTGCACCATGTAAAAGGTTGCATAATAACTCACCCCTATATATATATATATATATATAGACACACAGTTTCACACAACTCAAATATGCATCAAGTACAAGCCTGCAATGCAGCAACCGGCAATACTTCGATAGAGGCCGAAGGAGAAGGGTTTAAAGAGTGAGCAGCGAGGGAGAAGTTTTAAGGTCCGGGTATTTATAGAGGAGGCTTGAAGTCCTAAGGAGCGGGTAATTAATATTAGGGGTTGACTTATGTCATCTATTTAACAACTCTTCTTTTAAGAAGTCTAGGAGATGAGAAGATGAGAAATTTATTTAATATTAAGGTTTGACTAGGTATTTAGCAATTCTTTATGAGGCGCGACTAAGCCAAGGCACAATGCCTTAGTGAGCCTTGTCAATACGCCTCGCCTCGGCTTTAAAAAAGCCCAAGACCTTGAGCCTTATGAGCCTAGGCGCGCTTTTAACAACTATGATGCAGTTTTTTCACCATACCCATGTAGTGCAACTATCATGTCATCACTTAATCTCTTGTACATATACTGTAACATTGCAAGTGCAAAGAAAGATGTTGACCCTACATACCCTGAACCAACTAAAACATGTTATTAATCCCCCCACTTGGATTGCTGATGTCTTCATCAGGTTTGAGATTGATCCCAAAAGAATATTTCATCCAATCACCCAATCATGTAAATTGTGTTATGTCGAACTCAGAACAAGGCTTCCAGCTAGGTAATATCACGTCTTCAGATTGTAAAATATCATGGTTTGTGCTTAGTCTCATTCTCAACTTGGCAAATATCATGGTGTGCGTTTCACATGCTGAATGAATGTACAGTCACAGACTTGTACTTTTCCAGGTATACCTTTATCTAATGAGGGGTTTCAAAGCTGAGTAAGTGTATAGCCACATCCCATTTCTACTTTGAATGGGAAGGCAAGGATCTGCAGAAGCAGAAATGGAGCTGACAAAAACTAGTGAGATTTTCCGTTAGATTGATTTCTTATTTTTCCATGGACAAGTTCCAGTTTAGCTCTTCAACTACCACTACTGTAGAAAATATTCTTTCTGTTTGAAGGAAATTTGCTCCAGCAACTTCTTTTTAATGCTTAAGTTGTGTGAGGAAAGTCGATATGCATGCCTTCCCTATGAGTGTCATAATTGCTTTGTTCTAAAATCCCACTATTCTTTTTTGAGTAGAGTTCTTGATGAGTCAAGTGAATTCCTATAACTAACATGGAAAGTTGTCTAACGACTTGCATTGCTTATTGTTATCAGGCTCCAAAGTTTTGTAGGGAATTTGCCTCATTAATCTTTTTCTAATGCTTTAGTTATGTGAGGAAAGTCGATATGCATGTCGTCCCTATGAATATCACAATTGCATAACATGAGTTCTAAAATCCCACTTTTTTTAGTAGAGTTCTTCATGAGTCGAATTCAATACGAA
Organism: Arctium minus; assembly: GCA_954870635.1. Taxonomy (NCBI): domain Eukaryota; kingdom Viridiplantae; phylum Streptophyta; class Magnoliopsida; order Asterales; family Asteraceae; genus Arctium; species Arctium minus. The sequence continues at coordinate 42,118,228 of OX941089.1, read as the reverse complement.
TAGCTGATATGTACAGTTGTCTGGTGACTTACATTGCTTATTGTTATCAGGCACCAATATTTCTAGGACTCTTGGAGAAAATGCGGAATGGTTCTCATCCTTTCTACCCTCAGGTGGTGGTCCTTGATCATAGTTTTTTTTTCTTTTTTCTGCAACATGTGTCTTTATCAGCTATGCAGCTGCCAAAAGTGAATTTATGCATACACAGAATCTTAATGTCATCATCAAGATTACTATTTGAAGCCATTTTCGTATTCATTAATGTGTTGATTATATATTATAAAATATTTCTCAACCATGACATGTCTCCTTTTTTTTCATCCTCAGTTGTTGATGATTGATGGAAATGGAATACTTCATCCTCGAGGCACGTGTTTCTGTTTCAAAGCTATGTCTGTAGTCTGTTCTCTGGACTCTACTTGGTGAACGACTATGTTTGGTGTGTCCTTAGAGAAACAGTGGTACTTTTGATGTTTCTTGGATACCATTAATTTTCTTGTTTGTGTCGGTCAGCTACTCGCCAATATTTGTTTGAGAGTTCATCTGCTTTCCTGGAAATTAAGAGCTCAAGATAGCTAAGATCATGATCTTAAAAATGAATGGTCCCTTTTCTGATATTATTTATATAAAAAAAATTAAGTGTGTTAGATTTTTAATTTTTTCCAAAAGAATCCATTATTTCACCAGGTCTTATCTAGAAGGAAATTAAAGAGTTTCACACTTATCTAGGTGATATTAAAGAACATGGCGACTTCAAATAACTTAAGAACTTGATAGGTTGAGTTTTAGAAATCTGGAACCATAATGTCACTGAAGAAAGCATGGGCATTGGTTAAAAGTGGGGTTGCATCTTTGTTTTGAAAATTTAAGCTGTGGTATCACATATTTGTGTCCAGTTTGAACGCTGTAACTTTTAAGCTGCTTCTCTATTCATACAGGTGAAAGTTACTAAGGCAAGATTTTCTTTCTTTTGTCCTGAACCTTCTCTATTCATATGATTAATAATATATGTGCCCAAAGGTAGGGTATTCTCTCTTTAATAAGGCTGGTACTGGGTTCATGGAAGAAGACTAATTATTTGAATGTTGTTAGCTAGGCTATATAATATCAGGTCACACTTAAAAAGGAAAAAAAAAAGATTCTGTAAGTTTCTAAAGTTGCAAAAAAATGTTTGATGGAGCCTTTTCGAGTGTAGGTCAGATTCTGGTTAAGCATATCATAATGGGTAGATGTCCAGTTCTTTCAACTTGTACATAGAGTTTTTTTTTGGATGGGAATTCCTGTTAACAGTGAGTTGCATTCCTTCATTGGTTCTAATATGTGACACAATCAGTGATATTCTTTCTACACTACATTGCTATCACGTAAGCATTTACTGAACTCTTTGGTAAGTATTTCATATGTAGGCTTTGGCTCAGCTTGCCATCTTGGGGTTGTGGCTGATCTTCCTACAATTGGCATAGGGAAGAATGTAAGCTTTCAGGAAAAGCGTCCCTGTCTGCAGTCATACTAAAATGAAGCAACTTATGGATTCACCATTTCTTTTTGATTGTTACCCACCAATCTTTGAAATTGTTACCCTGCAGTACTTGTCATTTTCCTATGTAGAATTTATAAAATGTTGATAGGACTTCTCTAGTTATCATTTGGGCAAATTGCATGAAAATGTAACCTACTTTGTTTTGATTGCTATTTTGGTAACATACTTATAAACCTTCATTTTGGTACCTAAACTATAAATTTTCAAACATTTAAGTACCTGGATAACCGGTTTAAACCTTAACAGGTTACCATGCTGACATGGCGAATAACGTAAGCATGCAACTCGGTTATTTGCGTATGTGGCATATAATGTGGATTTTTAATATGAAATTAGTTTTATAATATTAATATTTTATAACTTAATCTGAAATCTTAAGAGGATCCTCATCTTCATGTCGGCATCCCCCATCTTCACCGGCGGCATTCCTTCCCTGGGCAACCCCTTCCTCCGATGACAATACCCCCTGCGCCCCCTTCTCCGGTGACCGCTTGCCCTAGCATCCATTTCCTCCGGTGACCTTGCCCCACGTCCCCTTTGCTGTAAAAAAACAAACCTTTGAAGTAGAGTATAAGTTTCTTCACAATGCTTCTCCAATTTGGGGTTTTCTCGGCGAATGTAAAAATGGAAGCTTTTGAAATGATTCAACATTTCAAGTATTCTTTATTCTTCAATTCGCTTCCCCAATTTGGGGTTTTCTAGAAAGACGTCAAAATGAAAGCTTGGGTGCCAAAGCTTGTGTAAAGAAACCAGTAACAGAGAGAGAAGAAAAACCCATGGGTTTAACTATTGGAAAGTTCTTACTTTAGCCCATCTTCTCACAGCTCATGAAACACAAGCTTAGGTAACATTCAACCCTAACTGACGTGCTTGTTCTTGATATTCTAGGGCTTATAGGTGGTAACTATTTTAGTCAAGATTATGAAGTTCCACTGTATTTCGACGAGGATTTGTTTAGTGTATTTAATTGAGGATGTGGTTCCACTAGAGATATTGTCTTCCTCTCAATTCGACAGGGAAATGGTTGTCTGGGGAAGGGGATGTCAATGGGGAAGATAAGGGATACCGATGGTGAATATGGAGATCCCTCCCCTCTTGAGATTTTAGATTAAATTATGAAGTTCTAATAAAAATAAAAATACTTTAAAACTAATTTTGTATAAAAAAATCCATATCATTTATAACGTGAGTTGTATGCTTACGTCACTCGCCATGTTAGCATGGTAACCGGTTAATGTTTGCATCGGTTACCCAAGTACTTTAAAGTTTGAAAAGTTACATTGTTGGTGCGAAAATGAAGGTTTTGAAAGTATGTTACCCAAAAATAGGAATCAAAACAAAGTAGGTTAATTTTCATGCAATTTGCCCTTATCATTTACGTTGGCCATGAGGTTCTAAACTCTTAAAAAGTGATTGACTAAACTTTCATGTTGTTTTCATTTGCATACCTCAACAGAAAGATTTATAAACCATATAACTCATGATCGTATTAGATTATTTCCATAATAGTCCTTGCTAACAAATTAAAGTCAAGATTGAGGGAGTTTAACGAGTCAATAAGAACCTCATTGTTTGTGAATTAAAACATAGATTATTGACTATTGTCCACTTAGATTTGTAAAATCCCACCTCAATTGAATGGAAATAATATAATGTATATGATTGTGAGATTTCGAGTATGTGATTGACGAATCTTTTTGTTGAGGCATATGAATGAAAAAACCATTAAAGTTGCGTGACTATTTTATCTTTTTGCTTTTTCAGTTGCATCACGTGGATGGTCTTACAAAATCCAGAGTAAGGGAACTCCTTGAAGCTGAAGAGAACTTCAACATAGATTTCATCTCTTTAATTGGGGACTCAGGGAACACTTTGGGAGTGGTGAGAGATCTGAATCTATAGTTTTAGTCCTTCTAACTGTATTTATATCTTCATGTGTGGCACTTTGTATGCAATGCAAGGGACTGGTAATCCTTATTAGAAGTCAAGAACCATCAATACTAATTTCTATTACAATAAGATCTAGATAACACAAATAGGTCATTGTAACTACAAAATATTACATAACCACTATGATATTGGATACATTCACGAGTGAACATCATAGACATAAATACTATATTCATCTTAACACCCCACTTAACTCGGAGAGTACATGTCATACATGGCTGTTTTTTTTTACTATGAAATGTCTAGACACTGATTGATGAATGAGGAGGTGGTTATATGAAACTTTGGCTTGAAATAACAGACAAATGTGATACGACCAATGGTATTGCATCTTCTTGATTAAATGCTTATTTTACCACATGCTTTGTACAATTGTGTTGGACACGGTTGTGAGCTATACTAATTGCAGATTTCTTATATGAGGAGCATCATTAGAGGTTGTGTCTGCATTTTATCTCTTCTATGCCAACTGATGGTATTCATGTTTGGGTTCAATGAATACATTATGCATGACCTCCGCTCTATTGAAAGATCTCCATTCCTATGGCGGTTTTGTCAATGAACCCGTGGATAAGTAGCATCTGAAGTACTAAACGGAATAGGTATTAGTTTGGTAATGGTTGGAGCAGCAAACTCGGATTGGAAAAAAAGCTGAACTGGTTGACTACATTAGTTGTGTAATCATTACTAGTTGATCCTATTTAAAAATTTTTATTTTGTTTATAGTTATGATCTATTTGCTTTAGGCTTTTAGTTGGTAGTGCTATTCCCTACCATGTAATGTGTTTCCTGATATTACAATGCCAATCTTGTGGAAAAGCACTAGTGTATTAAGTACTTATGCTAACCGCTTGTAACTGTTTAAGGTAAGTTCCAAATCAAATGATGTAGGGTGCACACACTCTTGCATAGTGTTATACCCTGGATATTTTAGTAAATAAGTCAAATAGAGTAGACTATGGTACAAGTGTCTAATATACTGTTACATGCTTTAGGTAGCATAAATAAAGGGAGTGGGCGGTTAGAAGGGTATTGATCAATTTTGTGTGTATGTTTTGGGCGAAAGCCTTGGGAGAGTTCCTGGCATCTCAAAAGCCGAGAAGTTCACTCAATACCTTCTGTCATCTGGTTCACTCAATACTAATAGAAATCTAGCATTTGATATCTTAGTGTGTATCATATAGGTACTGAAAATGGGATGTAAATATATATTTTGAGGACACAACGATACGACTGGGTGGTTGATCAAACCAAAGATTGCTCTTATGTCAAACCAAATACTATTAGTAGGCCCATTTCCTGTAGAGTAGTGAACGTGGTTCAATATGTCACCCTTTATTGAAGAATTTTTGTTCAAATCCATGAACAAGAAGGCATCTTAAGACTCCAAAAGTTCTTTTTTCTCAACATACTATGTTGAATCAACGATGGCCATGCTGAGAAAGAGTTGGGAAATAAGACTTACCAGACATACAGGAAATTTGTGCCTTTCTCCATTCTTCAAACATCTTGGAACCAACGGCCCCTCAGTGTAGGAAGACGACGCTTGTCCCTACTTGTCTTACCACTCACTTTCTAGTCCAAGACCTTGTGAAACAAATGTAAAAGATGGATCAATTGAAATGATAAAACTTTTTCTTCCGAGTAAAATGGTTGTCCAATACGATATTTGACTAAGAATATCAAGGGTTAACCATCATCTTTCTTGAAGTAATTAATTCAATTGACTATGGAGCTCCTTTATCGTCAATATAAGAAAACTTTCCATGTCAAGATATGTACTCTTTTAATTACCTTGGTCATCTCATGATGGAATGAGTAGGCCCGAACTGTCTTGCCATTGAATTATATTGCAGTTGTAGGTTCACATTTTCATCTATTTGAAGTCAACAAAAAGTAAGTGTGTTATAAGCAAGTTGTTTGTAATCAATTATGAATTACCGACATTAAGTAGAGGTCTATATATACTTTAGTGATGTAGGGTAAGAAGATGTGTCTCATCATGGCCATGGGCCAAAGTATAAAACCAAGGGAAAACCTAACTAACGGAACATAATTAAACTCTGGTGATTGACCATTATCAATGCTTCTTAACTGGATAATAGATGCTACAAGTAAATTCAATCCACTCCTGGTTTTGCTGTTACTTATGCCAGTTGTTGGTTGATGATCAGTCATGATGGATTATGGACATCATGATTCCATATTTGTTTTAGTTCTCTCATGTAAATTAGAAGTATTAAGTAGTAATCAATGGGAATGATAATAAAAGAAACTGATTGGTTTTATATAATATAATTGGCCCATTCCCCCAGAAGCCCAAATTTTCATTCTTGATTAAACTTGGGGGAATGAAAATTCATTCTCATTTTCATTCCCCAACCTAAACCAAACAGCCCCTGCTTCGTGTACGTGGATGCTTGGTTATCATGGTTTAGCCTCATCGTTTTATTGGGAGAGCCTCTAGCTTAAGTTTTATGCTTATACTGTAAGTCATCTAACATGTACTTTTTATGGAACAGTCTTCTAATTAATTGTTTGAGAGATACAATTGGTTGTTTCATACTCTTTCAGAATTTCATCCATAGACTGTTTTAGTAAATTAACTCGTAACTGTGGGAGCAGAGCAATTGACGATAGAGAACTTCATACTTAGATTACTATCCAAAAATAATAACAGCAAGAAAATGTGTCTGAGGAATACAGAAGACTGAAATAGAAAAGGGGCAAAAATATGCAAAATATTCTAATAGCTTTTTGTTCGTCTTCAACAATCCGACAACCTTTACACACTCCTTGGCACCTTGTTCTTTCTCCAATTTTATGGCAGTTTGCAGTTGACCAGTGGTGGGGTTGCAGCATGCTGCTACCCTGTCTTCATCTCCTACTTTGGCTTTTTTTTCCACATTTGGGTTGTGCTTGCACACTGACACCCTCCTGCTATTTCTACCAAAAATCTGCAACCTCTTTGCTTTGCCTTGATTCCGTTTTTATGCTCTAAGAGTCAAAACTGCATTTATGGGCTCTGTTGTCTTTCTTTTTCTTAGTTCCCCAGAGTATGTTCCCTACCAACTATAGTCACTGTCCGAATGCACCATGTAGCCTCCTCTTCACCTGAACCTCTTAAAAGATCTCTTAAGTAGAAAACAAGCAATAACGACCCTACCGCCTACTATCTTCCCTACTTAAGCTTATATAAGACAACGGAAAAGACAGGAAAAGGGCAGACTTGCACATGAAAACATCACAATCTTTGATTTTTGCTTATTGAGAGACTATACCCTTTGACTTGCATCAAGGAGTCATCACTCCATATGCATTTTTGACATTTTGTCCCTTGTGTACAAACATCTACTTCACTTGAAATCTTAATATGTTAACTTTTTCTTGCAATAATATGAATCTTAAGACCAGGGGTTCTAGTAGGAACAGTTAATTTTAGGTTACTAGGAATATCAATGGAGGTGTTGGGTCACAAGGACATCAATGGACACGATCTGATAATTGTCTATGATTTTGTCTAATGCATTGATCTTTTTTTATGAGTGGGCTTCATGAGTTGCAATAAGAAATGGAAGTTATCTTTATAAATTTTGTTCTGCAGGCGCTACACTCAAGTAAAGGATCATTTAAACCAATATTTGTTTCTATTGGCCACCGTGTATCTCTTGCTTCTGCTGTTGATGTTGTTAAAAGAACATGCAAATACCGTGTGCCGGAGCCCATTAGGCAGGTAAATAAACATTTCTTTGTAGCCAATCTATTTTAACTTGTTCTTGTATTTGACATAATTTCTAAATCAGTTTGGTTTTACTCAAAAGAGATTTAAGCATTTAGCGGAGGAACAGGGTGGAGGTGGTGGCGCAGAAGGGGTAAGAAGTAGGGGTAAATGGGGCTAAAAACATAATACAATAAAACTAGTAAAAAAATATTAGTTTGCTGGATGGGTTTTGGATTCATTGAGAAAATCTATTTTTTGTTTCAAATTTGTGAAATCATATAAACAAGAAATAATTAAGTATCAATAAAAGTAAAAAATAAGAACATTTTTTTGGTTAGGGCCCTACAAAAACTCTCCCCATTGCTCCATAACTTTCAGCATGCATATTTGTGTTCATATAACACACACATATGTGTATGTATGATACACATACATATATAGTGTTGGGTTCCTGTGAGATTAATTTTATGGTGAGAAGGTGTGAACGGAAACCTTCATTCAGCTGCGTTTTACAAATCTTCATCTACCTTTATTTACCTATTTCTATGACCATGATTGAAACTTAAACAAATTAATGCATGTGAAAGTGATTGAAGGTATGTAAAAGTTCGTGAAGGTGACTGAAGGTAGATGAAGGTCTGTGTTTTTTATCCGCCATCAGATGAAGGTGGTTGAAGGTCCGCATTTGCTTAGCCGTTAGATAAAAAAAATAAACTCATCCAAAGGCTTATAAGTGTTCTCACCTTATCACTAAAATAGGTTGTTCACACATGATCCCAACTCCACATATATATACATACATATATGTGTAATATAAGCATACATTCGGGTTAAAATTTTGCCAAATAAATTTACTTCAGTCCGTATATATAAGCATTGGGGGAATGAAGCACTTGTGCTTTTTTAATCACCTTTTCCATAAAAGCTGATTCAGTAGCTGCTGCAGCTATTTGTAGTGATCTTGTCATATCAAATTATTTGTTCAATATTTTTTGATTAGCACAAATTTTTTTAACTTTGTAGGCTGACATAAGATCAAGAGACTATCTGCGGAAGCATATTGAAGCTATTGAGATGGTGTAAACTGCATTCTGGTACGCTTGTTGATGTCATTGCATACTTGTCTTTTACTTTCTCTGCTAAAAAGGTTCATAGTTTTCAACTTTTATCTCATTTATATAAATCCATTAAGCATATGGATTTCATCATATATCCAGAACCTAACCCTAAACAGGTGTTGTGTGATTTTGTTTTATGAAGTCAAAAATTGTTCGTCTTCTGTCAGACCACCACTATTGCAGAATTAGTACCCCAGTTGAAATTGTTAGTCTTACCCGAAAAGCCAATTGGATTCCAACTCGCAACAACTGATTGCATCTTTACCCGGTTTAACAACATATAAACTTTTCAGATTGTTTCCCACCTGCCATATATTATTGGTTGCTACCACATGATGAAGTAAGCAAGCAAGCTTACCTAGTTCTTTCTTAACAACCGGGTAAGCATAATTAAATATCCAAGCTTTTTTAAGCCAGAAACACAAACTTATTTGATATATTCCATCAAATTGCATAAAACTCTTATAACATACAAACTTCAAGTTGCATTTACATATTTTGCCAATTTTCTATTCCATTTCTGCAACTGAAATTTTTTCCATTGTGAAGGTACAATCAAAACGGATGTCATGGCACATCAACATCTATATATCAGATATGAGGTCCAATCCGCAAAAGTAGCATTCTTGGAGTCATTTTATCTGTAAACAAATTGCTTACAGTTAAGGGTATCTTAGACTCTCGATCATGTTTTATTATGTACCATCGGTACCTATATATATGGCTGTCACTTATCTTTGAACTTGTTCCTTTTCCATTACAACAAACTATTTCATTTTGAATGATTAAGAAATCCCTGAACATTTTCTTTTCAATAAATTAAACCTTCGAACTTTTAAATATTGGTTACTTAGACCATTTTCTATGACGATTCAACACAAAGTTTCTTGTCCACTTCTTTCAATGGAAAATGTTTGGTTGGTTTTTCATCAAGTCTTGTATGGATAAAAGTGACTGTTTGGATTAATCTTTTGGATAGATTAGATTGAGAGGGTTTTTGTATGGGAGGTTTTTTTTTCATAGATAGGAACGTGTATTTTAATTAGGGGATTTCAACACTAAATCGATCATCATTCTCTCGTCTATGAAAAGGGACCTAAAGAGGGTATGTTTGGAAGAACTTGGCTTTGTGCATAAAGCTTCCCCCTAGAAGCTTACTGAAAATGCCACTTTTTATATCATTAAACCACTACCTAATAATCATGTATGGCTGACTGAGTAAACCATTTTTATATCATTAAGGGACTCTTTGGTTGTTTTTTTTTTTATCAAATGTTGTATGGATAAAACAGTCTGAATGGATTAATATGTTTGTATAGATTGAGAAATATTGTTGATTGTTTGTTGTGTTGAATAAACGATCTGAATGCCAAACAATGACTATTTTACACTTCATTGTATATTAAGCATCGATTAACAAAATTTAAACATGAACACATTATTTCAAACATGAATATCGATCACCTATCACTTGTATGTCCTGATTGAAGCTGCATAAGGGATCAAGAGAAGAAGGAAGTGTGTTGAGATAGATCAATTGAACCAACATTTATGGAATCCATCAAAATCCACAAAACAATACAACAGAACCAATTGAACCAAGTTATTTCAAGAGCAAAGATAGATCAACTATCCAAAATCAACAAACTAAAACCAAAATCAGTTATATCATCAATCCAAATAATAACACTTCTTTGAGGCAATGTCATCAAACAGTTTATGAGTCTGTTTGTTTACCTCTTAATGGTTCCATTATGAGGCAACCTCTGAATCGCTAAGAGGTGAATCTTGTTTGGCAAAAAAAAGGGCCGCCTCTTAATGGTTAAAATCCTATTAATGGTTTAGTATCTTGACCCTCCCTTAACCATTAAGGGTCCTGATTTCATTATGAACAATTAACAAACAACCATATTTCATTTTACACTATATCATAAAAACCTCTTAATCATTCACACCACTTAATCATTCTGCACTAAACCATTAACTGCCTAACAGCCCCTTTGTTGTTTCTACTTCAACTTAAGAACACATTTATAAAAACATGGAAAGGAATCAAAATTACAAAGGATAATTTAATAAAAAGTAGAAGAAAGAAGTCACGAGGATTACGATTGATTCATAAATCAATTGAACACAAAAAAGCAAAGCTTGAATCAAATCTAGAACCTGCTAACTATCCGAACCTCGTAACCTTCGATTTCTGTAAATCATCCAAAACCTGCTAACCATCCACACCTTTTAACCTGCTAATTATATCAAGAACCAAGTAATTTCTGCAACTCCTTCGATTTCTTTATTCACCCATCCACACCTGCTAACCTTTGATTTTCTTTCTTACCCATCCTTCGATTTCTTCATATTTGCCATGTCTCATTGTATTCTTTTGCTCAGAAGTATGGTTGGAGTTGGAATTTTTTTTAGTGTAAAAGGTCCCACCAGTTTTAGTATTTTTGGTGTATGGGTTGGAGATGGTCTTATAAAACAAAATCAATCGGGTGGAAAGAAGGAGGATAGGAAGAACCATTGAAGATGAAAGACGGAAGACGAGAAGAACCATTGAGGACGGAAGACAGGAAGAACATCGAGAGCATGAGCTTTTGTTATGAGAAGGGAAGATAGGGGTGTACACGGTTGGTTTGGGTTGGGTTGGGTTGGGTTTGATATTTTTATAACCCGACCCAATTATTATACCTGACAAAAAACGCTAATCCGACACGAAATAAACGGGTTTGGATAATACATTTCAACCCGTTTAAGTAAACGGGTTGACACGACACGACACGAAAATTAAACGGGTAAGGTCAGGGTCAAAAATTTCAACTCGAAAATGACCCAAATAACCCGTTTATATATATATATATATATATAGTCTTAGGTTCATTTGAAAAATGGTAAATATATGAGAAATAGAGAAGTAATCCTAGCCATTCACACGGTCAAGATCGGATTTGACTGGTCAAAAGTTGCGGCTTTGACTGGTCAAAAGTCGCGACTCTTCCAAAAATAGAAGAACACTTTCGTAATTTTTACAAAATACACGGGCTGTGTTCATATATGAACCTGTATAATTCACATATGAACTATATGTTCATAGATGAACCAGTGCAATTCACATGTGAACTCTTTTAACTTATTCATATATGAATTAGTTGAACTAACTAACAGATTCATATATGAACCTTTGTGATTCATATATGAACCAATTAACTGATTCATATATGAATCAGTTGAACTAATTAACAGATTCATATATGAATCTTTGTGATTCATACAGATTCATATATGAACTCATCCCGTGTATTTTATGAAATTACCCCTCTACCTTCTATAGACCACGCAAGGAATTATCCGGTGCTTCACGGTCAAAGCCGCAAATGTTGACCAGATGAATGACTAAGATTACTTCTCTATTTCTCATATATTTATCATTTCTCAAATGAACATCTCCCTATATATATATATATATTATATATATAAGTTTTCTTTTTAATGCTTTGAATTTTTAATGTTTTAGATTTGGTTAGAACTTTTAAGTTTGAACTATAAAATTTGAATTTCTAATACTTTCATTTGAACTTTGGACATGTACTTTTTTGTGAATTTTCGATTTTTAATTTTTAGTTTTATAAATGTTAAACGGGTTAGGCGGGTCGTGTCGGGTTAGGCGGGTCAAGTTAGAGTTGAGATTTTCTGACCTGTTTATTAAACGGGTCAGGTTAGGGTTAGACACTCTCAACCCGACTGTTTAACTTTGAATCCGACACGAACCCGACCCGACCCGACACGTTTGTCAGGTCTACCAATTATGGCGGTTTAAAAAATCTCAATCCAACCTAACCCATTCAAAAGTATAACCCAACCCAACCGTTGCGGGTTAGGGCGGGTTGGGTTAGGTTGGCAGGTTAGTAATATATATAAAGTTGACGAATGAAATACGATAAATAATACTAAAAATATACCCAACAAAGTTATTAGTTATTATAATCATCCAAATATATATTAAAATCCTTAACTCTTAGAACTGAACTTCAAATGTTTAATGATAGCATCCGATTCAAATCATCAATCAAGTACGACCGTGTTGAACCTCTCCGACTCTAATTAGTTGTTGAACATATTCTTTGTCCGACCTTTTTTAACTATTTTTTCAATTTAATCCTCTCATCGCAAAACAACTTATGAATATCTCCATCAATTACTCTACTAGGGACACCAAGTTTAGGTTGCAACTCTTTAACAAGTTCTTTAAATCCTTCACCCTCTACAACACTAAAGAGTTGCTAACCCTTAACCACAAACCTAGTCACGACTTTTCGCTATTTCTCTTTATTAAATGGCACCTCATTATCACTGGCAGTGTTTCCACAAAGAACTTGCACCAATTCTCTTACTATAATAAGCATAATCTTTTCAACAATAATTACAAACACATCTAGAGTCTTTTTTTGAAAAGTGATCCAAATGTTCGAGGTTCTACCTTCAATTTTCTTAGATTGTTGGAGGCTTAGGAGGTATTTTCATTGCTCCTATACATAGGAAATAGGATAAGAAAAATATAATGTTACAAGCTACAAGAAACATATAAGGTTTCTTTAAGCAATAAAAAACAAATTTCTAACAGCATCAATGCAATGAAAACAAAAATTTATAGTTTCAACTTCTAGTTTTAAACATACTTCATATGTTCATACTTCTAAATATAATTATATATATATATATATATATATATATATATATATATAATTACATATATATATATATAATTACATATATAGGGGCAGGTTCAAACGAGAAGCTAAACATTTTGCGAGAAGGCGAGAAGTGTTTAATCATATATGATACACAAGCTTAATCATAGATGATTAAACACATGTTATATTGACAATACATAGATGTTTAATCATATATGATTAAGCACACCCACAAGCCGTGTATTCATATATGATATCACACTTCTCGCCTTCTCGCAAAATGTTTAACTTCTCGCATGATCCTTCCTTCCTCTCTCTCTCTCTCTCTCTCTCTCTCTCTATATATATATATATATATATATATATATATATATAGGGAGAGGTTCATTTGAGAAATGGTAAATGTATGAGAAATAGAGAAGTAATCTTAGCCATTCATTTGATCAACATTTGCGGCTTTGACCGCGAAGCACCGGATAATTCCTTGCATGGTCTATAGAAGGTAGAGGGGTAGTTTCGTAAAATACATGGGATGAGTTCATATATGAACCTATATGATTCACATATGAACTATACGTTCATATATGAATCAGTTAATTAGTTCATATGAGAATCAACTAATTAGTTCATATATGAATCTGTTAATTAGTTCAACTGATTCATATATGAACTTACAGCTAATTAGTTCATATATGAATCACAAAGGTTCATATATGAATCAGTTAAAAGAGTTCAGATGTGAATTACACTGATTCATATATGAACATATAGTTCATATGTGAATTATACATGTTCATATATGAACACAACCCGTGTATTTTGTAAAAATTACGAAAATGTCCTTCTATTTTTGGAATAGCCGCAACTTTTGACCAGTCAAAGCCGCAACTTTTGATCAGTCAAAGCCACAATATTGGACCAGTCAAATCCGATCTTGACCATATGAATGTCTAGGATTACTTCTCTATTTCTCATATATTTATCATTTCTCAAATGAACCTAAGGCTATATATATATATATATATATATATATAATTTTACCGAATAATATATATTAGCGGCGGGTTGGCAGTTTGGGTTGGGTTGAGTTATGCTAAGCCAACTTCAACCCTTCTAATTAGCGGTTTGACGGGTTTGGGTTTAATTGGGTTTTTAGCGGGTTGGGTTAGGCGGGTTTCGCGAGTTGACGTTTTTTGTACACCCCTAAGGGCAAAGATGGAAAGTTAATCACTGTCCGGATAAAGCTTCCCTCATCTTGCTGAGCGAATAAGCTCACATCTAAATCAATAAGCCACAAACGAACATAAACGTATAGCTTACCAATTAATTTATAAGGCCCATTAAGTCCATTAAGCATGACATAAGTGTTAGTTCTTTATTGGTAATTTAAAATAAAGGACGTCATGATTCTTATTTTGAGTAACCTAATTTCAAAGATTAGAAATTTATTATTGAACAAAGTAGAAACTAAAATCATTTGTAATAATACGCTTCTATTGTAAAAGCATATCAACAAACAAAAACAATTCATTTATACCATATCAACTACACTATTTATTCACCAAACACTTACATGAACCTTTTGACCATTAATAGACATGATATTGAAAATGGAAGGTGTAAACTTACCTTTTTTTATGCAAGTAAACCTTAACCTTTTTAATGTATGTCACCTCAGTTCCGTTGAAAACCTACTTTATTTTTCAAGAAAATGTCTTTGCAAATTATATATATATATATATATATATATATAAAGAGAGAGAGGATGGACCAAATCATAACCTAACTCGATCGGTCTAGGGTAAAAATCCCTCTTCGTACCCCTGGAGATGAGTTTGGGTTCCTCACTGATGTTGAAAGAGAAGAAGCACTGAAAGCTGAGTAAGAGATAGAAAAGCATAAGCAACAGATGAATGAAAATATAGAGCTGGAGAGGATCTGGCTATCGAAGCTCATGTTGAAGGGAAGTTCAAGAAAAGGAGTCCTATCAGTGCTCAGGCTCTCTTACTCGAAGAAGCTGAAAAAGAAAATCAAAAACAACTGATACTATAGGAGAAAGAGCTGAAGTGGTGTAGAGACAAGATAGAACATCGATTGAACGAGTATGAAATTACAAATGTTACTATCTCTGAACGCATGAAGGATGGAGGTCTTCTTGTCTCAATGGTCATCTTCAGAGATGATTAGAATGCAATCATTGAAATTTCGTCATTTCTTCAAGCATATGGCTTATGAAGATTCGACATGCCATTCAAAAATCGAAGTCAAAGCACAAGGAGTATATCGAAGAAGAATTGAAAAAGTTATTCAAAAGAATTTCTAAGGTCATCAAGATTCGTCCTCTCCTCTGCCACCAAAGATCTCTAGCCGAAGAAAGACCACAACTGATGCTGAAGGACCTTCCCACAAAAATGAAAATGATGTCAAATTCTCTATGGATAACTCTTCAAGCATGTCAAGACTCCTGACTTGTCAATGCTGAACTTGTCTCTGCCAACCAAAGATCCTTACACTCCCAACACAGTGCACTTCAAGCCTAAGTGTGGACTAATGTTCATCGACTATGAAGGACAATACCATTTTCAACGACTCTTAGAACTTCATCTATGCCCGATTGAACCTATGGAATATCTACGAACGTGGTTGAACAAACACATGTCTAGAGATACGATGGATAACATGATCAGAAGGGAACTGTTGAAAAAAAAATCAAGGATAAGATGTCCCTGCTTACATTCCTTTTCGTGATCTTTGCTGATAGGTTATATTTCTTTGTAATTCATCAGTTTTTATTTCAGCTATGTATTTTACTATACTTGTAATTTCATTTCCATCTTGTAATCCTTTCCATATTAATGAAGTTTCAGTGAAGTACTCTTACTCCATATAAGTGCTGAAAAGATCCTTCAAAACAGTAAACGAGATAAGTAATTATGAGTCTCATTTCCTTTCTGTTTACTTAAGCAACTAATTTTATGTTTGTTGGTCCCAAAAAGGATTCTACAAGGGTTAAGTTTGTAGTGTGGGGGGGGGGGATGAATACAAACAAAAAATTATACTTTTAAATTTGTTTCATGATTAGAGTAAATCAGAAACATAATTTTCAGATTGTTGCGGAAATAGATAAGGTAAACCAAATCTAAACAATCTAAGAATCACAAAGATTCTTGCACAAGAAATAAGAACAAGAGAGAAGAGAGTTTGAAGACATAGGATGCTCTTCTAAGATTCATAAGCGAGAGAGATCAATCTCTAAAGAAGGGTTTCTCTCCTATTTACACTCTTTGTAAATAAAGCATGTCAGAAAGTACTATCCACGTGTTTACCAAGGATTGGATTCATGAGGTTGACTTGATCCATTGCATGCTTTTAGCCGTCTTTGCGAATTGAGAGGTAAAAAGAGTAGTTGTACGATTATGGACAGAAAGGAAGGTTTGCTTTTTGTTCCTTCGTACTATTTGTGTAAGTAGATAAGATAAACAAATATTGTAAGGCAAGCTTCATGATTAACTATCACTGATGAGCATCCCCAACTTTTGCTGATGATGTCTTCAGCTATAGCTGAAGCCTGTACTTGATTTATCATGCAAGGTAGACGAGTCTTGGTTTCACTGAGTGCCACTTTATATCATTTGTAGACTTGCCTATTTCATTAGCTTGATCTTCGACTTCATCTTTGAGTTTCTTTCAACGTGAAACTTGTCTTCATGGATTACATTTAAAAACTATTTACAAGGAAAACGCTTAACGATCACATAATCAAACTCAATGTAAGCATTGAAGCTGATGTTTTAAGTTACGAAACAGTAAATGTAAATTTCACTAAGTATAAGGATCATCATCAAATCACTGAGAGATTTAGATCAATAGTCTCCCCATATTTGATGATGACAAAGCAACATAAGAGAATTGCTAAGTACTTAAGCATAAGGATAAAAGGAACTTATAACATACATGTCCTATTTACTGTTTTAGGGATCTTTTTTCAGTACCATGATGGTATGAAGTACTTCACTGAAATTTTCATTAATTCGTATCAAATTACAAGGGAATATGAAAATCACAGGTACTGTGAATTACTAAATTGAGAGTGTAAAGCTGATAAATACAAGAGAGGGAATTTATCAACTAAAGTTGTTATCCAGATTAAGATAATTAGGTACTTGTTCTCTTTTTTTTTTTCTAGCTTTCAGCTCTAGGAGTATACAAGCCTTCATCCCTGATCCATATTTAGAGAGATCACACTAGAGCAAGAGATTCATCAGATGATTCACTGGACATAAATGCAGTTCAGTTAATCGTTGATATATGGTAATGCCTTCGTTATCTAAGAAGATTATTCTGTAAGGATCAGAGAGTACTTCACCAGGAATGAATATATCGTAGCCAAGTAAAGAGAGATCCAGATTCGAGAGATCTATAGGAGGATCAAAAACTTATTCCTTTGAGAATTTTACTTCATGTTCGTTCTTATGGGAAGGTCCTTCATCAGTGGCAGGGATAGACTTTCTTCTGCGAGTTGGCTTTGGAGGTAGTGGAGGAACTTCAATAATTTTTTAGATTATGTCGAAGAGCTGGTTTAGATGAATCTCCACGTACTCCTTATATTTTGACTTGGATTTCTGAATGGCATCTCTGATTTCGAGCCACTCATAGTATCCGTAGTCACCAAGACGAGAGGCGTAGTCTAGTACAGTGCTAAAGTCATCCTTAAAGATGGTTATGTTGACAATGACAACATCATCTTTGGGTCTTCCAGTGATGGTAGCATTTATGATATTTCGAGGACTGAGTCGGTTCTTCATCATTTCTTGGCACCATTTCAGTTCCTCGTTTTGTTTGGCTTTATTCTTCTTGTGATCTCTTTCAACTTTCTTTAGTAAACGAGCTTGGAATCTGATAGGATCTGTTTCTTTTAGATTTTCTTCAGAGAGATCTTGTTCGACAAAAGCAATGGCCTTTTCAATACTCTTTTTATGAGCGTCCAAGACCTGTTTAGCTTGAATAGATTCTTCTCTTTCAGCCTCTGTCAGAAATCCGAGATCATCATTGACTGTATTGGTGCGAGAAGGAATTTTGATCTTTGATTGATCTAGCTGATATATCAACGATGCCATCCTCTTAGATTCTTCAATCTCAGAGTTTGGAATGAGAAGTGAAGGTCTTCAAGGGTGATTCAGTGTTTCTTCCTCTTCTTCTTGATCACCAGTTTCTTTTACAAAGACTGGGATTATTGGTTCATCAACTATTGAATTAGCTGGGATTATTTCTTCTTCATCTTCTGTTGTTGCAGGAATTGAAAATTCATGCAGGGGAGAGGATGAGCTCTGATGGAAGTATCAACTCCCCCTCAGATGGTTGTAATATCTTTAGACTCCCCTCAGTGGCAATTCCCTTTTGCTATCCAGACTGAGAGGTCTTCTTTGTTTTGGGCTCTGAGGCCCTCTCCTCTAGTTCTTTGATTGAAACCCCCTTTGTTATTGGTGGAGGTTTGAACAGAATGTTGATGAAGACTGTGCTATCGTCCTCGTCATCATCATCAGTACCACCTTGAAGGTCTTTGCCTTGATCAGGAATGGTTGGTTCCTCTTCGTCTTCCTTTTCTTCAGCATTGTTATTTTCATCTTCAACCTCATCGTCAGCAGTTTGAGAATTGACTAGAGCTGGTTCAGTTCGTGCTCCCCCTCAGACTGTTTGTAAGACTGTTAGAGTGACGTCAGTGTCCTCTTCTTCTTCTTCATCCTCTTGCTCCCCCTCAGACTGTGAAGGTTCTTTATAGTTCATCTCCCCCTCTTTGTCATCATCAACAGGGGAGGCAACACAACCAAGGGTAGCAGAGGTGGGAGCAACCTTTCGCTTTGGAATATGCAACAACAACTTCAGCTTGAGAATGAGCTTTATCCTTGAGCTCTAGATCATAGTTGGTAGAGATGGCCATGGTGCCAAATTCATCCACCATGTCCATGGCCAACCGATCGTCCTTACTGAAAGAGGGAAGAGGAGGAGTCCGAAGCAGCTGAAGAATATCTGCTAATAAATAAGTCTGCTTGCCTGCTTCAGCTTTCAAGTTACAAAGGGCTTGGGTGTTATCAGCGACATCTTTTTGCAATTGAGTAACAATAGTCTTCAGTCCTTGAAGCTCAGAGTTATCAGCTTTAGTTGACAGACCATTTATAACTGATGAGATAGTATGTTGAAGATTCTAAAGATAGGAGGACTGAGACAAAATAGTGTCAACTGTATTTTTGACTGCAGTGGTCAGCTCCTTGAGGCTATTGTCGATCGCATCAAACTTAGGAACTGAATCAGAAGTAAGTAACTGAGCATTAAGAAGCTCAGGGTTAGGGTTAGAAGAAGTGGTAGGAATTGAGATTGGAGTACCCGAGGTTTCTATGATGAAATCTGAACGATTGCCATCAAAGAAAAAATCTATTTCACCACGTAGAGATCTAGAGAATGGAGGTAACTTAGTCTTCTCGACCTTAGGTTGCACATATCACCTCAAGAGTAGCTTACGACCTTAACTAACCACTCCCACCGATGATACCCCAAAGCGAACTTTACCCTTAAATACCTCTAATCGACCTTCATTGAATTACGCTACACTCTTTTCTTGCCTTCAAGAACACAACAACTTTTGCAGAAAGGGTCCAACCATTGCTTGCCCTTACTCCTTTCAATTCCGAGTATCCGCAACCATGTTGACTTTTCCCGAGTGGTGATGGAATCTATTCGTGTACAGTTGTATCCAAGATTTATTATAGAAAAGTCAAAGTCTTGTAAAGTCAAATGGAGTCAAAGTCTTGTAATGTTTTCTTGTATAAATAGGTATATAGTGGTATGAGTGTTAAAAAGTAGTAGAAGCAAGGTATATGAGAGTTTATGTTGTAAGAGTTCATTGTATTCAATCTAGTGAGATATACGACTTGTGATTTTTCTCTCTCTACTTTCTCTCTAGAACATGTTCCAAATTGTCAAATCTTTCATCTTGAATTGAATTGCTTGATTTTGTGGACTAACTGATAATGTATGTTTCCCAATCAAATCAAGCAATCTCAATCTCAATCTCAAACAAGATTTGACAATATGAAGTCTAGAGAGAGAAAGTAGAGAGAGTAGAGAGAGAAAGGTTCTTGTCATTTATCTCACAGATATTACAAATGTATATTTCTTGATTCTTGTTACATGATTGCAAAGCACCTAAGGTATTTATACCACAAGTCTATACAAGACAACCACTTACAAAGACAAAACAACAAACTACAAGATTGACTTTGCTAGACTTGACTTTTCACACTAAATCTTGGATACAATTTTATACACTAACATTCTCCCCCTTTGTATTCAAGATTTAAAAAAAATTGACACTAGTCTTCAGCGCTTGATTCTTCAACTTTTATCTCTGACAGACTTGGACTTTGAGACTTTAACAATCTTCAGCCTTTCAGTCTTTGAAGAATCTTGAAAAGTCTTTTATGCTTTGCATCTTCGGAATGTCAACAAGTCTTGAACAAATCTTTGAAACTCTTTAAAAATCTTTGAAACTTCGAGGGATCTTTTGAAACTTTGAGGAATCTTTGACAAATATGTATCTTCATCTCTTGTAATCTCTGATCAGTCTTCAAGCAAACAAACTTTCACGAATTATCTGAATTTGTCTTTGAATCATCTCTTGATAATCATCAGACTTTAAAACTTCTTCACAAATCTTTTCAACAAACTTTGCCATATCTTTATCTTTGAAATTGAACTTTGTAGATATCTCCCCCTTTTTGATGATTGTGAGCACCATAATCATCAAAACATCTTCAATTTCAACATTCTCTTTGATCATCCCCCTTTGTATTCAACGTAACAATCTCCTCCTTTATGATAATTTGACATTTTCCATCCTTTGATCTGAGTATCTGAATCATGAACTGTATATACCCGAATCTTTTCAAATTCAGATATAATGAACTTGGTAATCCTGATTCAACAAATGAAACAGTTAGGAGTGCCTGTCAGTAACACGGAGTTACCGTGTACAACGAATGTACAATTTAAGGAGCTGGTTTGATGATGACTCCCCAAGACTTCCATTCAATCATTGAAAAACACAAGGTTTATCTATGAATGTTCTGACAGAAAAACAAATTTTCTGTGTGCTCGTGCTTGTGTATGAAAGAATTTAGCACAATGATTGTGTTTCATAAGGATCAAATTGTGTAAACTGTTGAGACAACAACAGGTATTACACGGACTCAATGTGCATGAAAGAGGTGCGAAGGTGGGGAAACTTTCCTTCTTTTTTAATATCTAAATCTTCCGAGTGAAGACTAGGTAGCAGATATGCTGCGTCCCCAAGAAAAATTGAAACATTTCTTTGTCGGGAAAGAAATGAGTGGTTGGTGGGGTAATTGCAAGAGTTGGCATAGGCTCACTGCCTGTTTCAATGATGGTCACCAAAGAATGTGAACCAATCAGTAGATGTGGCTGCCCGGCTCAGAAAGTGATTGGTGCAGAGTTTTGATATTCTTTTAACTCTGTTCTCACACCCTCTTTCTTTTTAACATTATGCTCACTTCTAACCAAACTCTCTTTTCCATTTTTCCGCTCAGCACAATGAGAAAAACTCAACCGGATGAGTTATCTCCCCCACTCTTTGATTTTAACCCCTCACCCTTCAATCACTTAAGGATAACTTCCGGGGTAGGAAACACAGGTTAACATGAATCCATGGAAGTTCTGTTTAAGCTCACACATGAATCCCATGTAATTTGACCTAAAAGAATGGTTGCTCAACAATTTAACTTTAGCAGTTAAGCTAAAAAATGTATGATGACATTGTCAAAATGTATGCTCATGAGATTTGAGCAATTGAACTTTGAAGATTTCTCAAAACAAAGATATTGAATGAATGAAATGAAATCAAGAGAATTGTTTTGAGAATCTGACAATGTATCAATCAGATAAAATAAAATGGTTAGAGTATCAAAGAATTGGATATTTTGTTTATATGAACGAATATAAACAATTTTACAATGAACGCACAAGATTAGAAATGATGACTGATACTCAACAACATTTGAAAGCAAACGGGGGTATTACCATCGAAAAGTTGTTTCATTTAGAGACATGGTAATAACAATTTCAAATAAAGTACTGAACCGATGTGTGTGAATACTTGACAGTATATAGAAAAGATAATACACAAGTATTGATCTTTGGAAACACACGATCAGTTAAACATTAAAGTTCAACAATGAAAAACATTTAAAGTCACACTTCTTAATTCATGAAATCTTTTGAGAATAGAGAAGTTGTTTGAACATTTAAGAAACTGTTTTTCATGCTTGAAAGTTGTTCTTCTTTCAAACAACCAGAAATCTAGATTAGAAGATATTTACCTTTAATCTCCCCCTCAAATCAGTATATCATGATTTGTTTTCTTTTAAGCTCCCCCTGGATATTTGCAAAATATTCATATTTTAAACATTAAAGAACGGGTCCTGATCTGTCATGTGATCAGAAGCCACAGTCTTTACATTAAAGTTCGGGTCTTGAACTGAATTATTCAAGAGCCATTGTCTTTGACATTGAAGTCCGAGTTCTAAGTTGTAGTACTTAGAAGTCAAACATCTTGCTCCCCCTATACCTGTGGTACCTGCGAAACAGATTTAACAGGCTTTGGTACCTACTGGTATTTGGGTCTTGATATGTTAGATTTAGGAATCCACTTCTCATTAGATGTATATCTTTTAAAATCCGAAATCGGAGAAGTAATTCTGTAAGATCCGTACCAGTTTTGATCAGATTCTTTTCGAATGAAGTCATTCTCTCCACAGTAAGAACAACAGATTTTCCTTTGAGCAATCCTGATCAAATGATTAGTCGAGTAAAACATATCAGGATTACCAAAAGATTTACCATTATGTGTTCTGTTCTTTTTAGCATTGGTTGTGGATTTGAATGCTTTGTCCTTCATCTTCTCATCATCTGAAGAACTCTTCACTCTCCAGACCATCTGATTTTTCTTAGATTGCTTTCCAAGAGATTTAATGTAATAGCTCGCTGGTCCATCAACAGATTTGTCATAAAATAGATTTGATGGTCTAATATGACTTGATTTGACAGTGTTTGGTTTGACACTTTTGTTTTTCAAAACATTTTTATCAGGAATAGAACTTGAAGCTGTTTTGAAAGAACAGACTGATTCTATTGAATTATCAACAGGTGATTGACTAATCACATCAGCTGTAATCTTTTCTGACAAATTAACGTTTGCAGCTTCCAAGCTTTTTATCTTTTCGGATAAAATGTTTCTTTCAGAAGTTAGTGTGTCAAACTTTTGTTTCAAATCAGATTTGGCCTTCTGTTCTTTTTGATAATCTGATGACAGAGTAGTTATTTTGGACGTGAGCTTAGATATCTCAGATTCAAAATGTAAGCGTTCTTGCTTAAAATCTTTTTCCAAGTTCTTGTTCTTTTCAAAAATATCTTTGAAAATCCCAGTATATCTTTTTTCAGCATTTCTCTTTTCAAGCTCATAAGACTGCTTCTTTTCTTTGAAAATCTGTCTTTCTTTTTCACGCAAGTCTTGTAAAGTAGAAATCTGATTGGGAAGTTCAGTAATTTTATTTTCAAGAACTTTTCTTTCCTTAGAAAATGTGTCTCTTTCAGTAATTAGAATTTTTTTTCAAAATCAGACACTTGCTTGGAAAGTTTAAGGCATCTAAGCTCTAAATCCTTTTTCTCTTGAAGAGTTTTCTTAGAAAATTCAGATGTCTGTTGGGTAGAAGATGTCTTCACATTTGATTTTTCTTTTTCTGCTTGGAGGCTTGTTTTCAGTTCTGCATTCTTCTTCTCCAGAGCAGACATCTGTTCTTCAAAAGCCTTAAACTTGAATTGAAGCTTGACTGATTCATCTTGCAATTCTGATGATTTCTGTTCAGTCATCTTCAGTTGGCTTTGAAGATACGCAATCTTTTTCTCTTTGAGTTTGATTTCTTTTTCACATGTTTGAACAGTGTTTTCTATTAAATAAATCATTTTCTCTTTTTCTTTAATTTCTTTCTCTTTCTCTCTTTCTCTCTTTCTCTTTCTCTCTGATAATACCTGCAAAATCAGATTTAGCAATATCAATACATTTTGCACAAACAGGAGTTTTATCATAATTTGACAAATTTAATTTCAACTCCTGAATCTGCTTTTGAAGCTTTAAATTATGATTTTTCAGTTTGTCTCTTTCTGCTTCTAGAACTGGTATCTCAGGCATGTATAATACTGCCATGTCTCTGGCTGATAGTATTGTATTTCCTCTCTCATCTGTCTTTGGCATCTTGAAAGATATATAAACTTGATATGAAATGATCGTTCCCAAACAAATCAGAAATGTTGACTAAAAAGTCAAACTTGGATCACCAAAAAAATTTAATTTCTGAAAAAAATTTAATTTCTGAAAAAAATTCTATCTCTGGAACTCGCAGATTACTAAAACTCGCTAAGCACTAAACTCGCTAACCACTATTCATTGAGAAATGTGCTAGAGGTTGTTAGCGCGAAACTAGAACTCGCAGGCCATTGGTAGCGCGAAACTTAAAACTCGCTAGACACTGAAAGCGCAAAACACTATTCACTGTGGAACGCGCTAGACGTTGTTAGCGCGAAACTATGAAACTCGCAAGGTGTTGTTAGCGCAAAACTCAAAATCACATGACGTTGGTAGCGCGTTTTAACACTTAGAAATTTTTTCAAGAATATCAAACTCGCAAGCCTTTCCTAGCGTGTTTCTGAGAAACTCGCATGCCTCACTTAGCGCTTTTGCTCAAACTCGCAAGCTTTGTCTTGCGTGTTTCTGAAACTTGCATGTCTCTGTTAGCGCGTTTCTGGCCAAAAATCAAATCCTTTGACTTGCGCGTTTGTTGATGAACTCGCAGAAGACACTTGCGTGTTCTTCAGTTGATGAAGCTTGCACGTTTTTCCAATCTTGCGCGTTTTTCACTTGACCTCACGGATTTGATCCAAATCGATGTAAACCTGCAAATTAGAACATGAAATTGCACAAGGATGATCTATTTACCAATTAGAACAAAATTCTATCACAAGATTTTGATTAAAAACACCAAAATGCAACAATCTGATTCAAAAACATTGTTCGAGTCCATTTTCAAAGAAAATCTAAAGATTCAAAAATTGAGTCTGATTTAATGCGAATTTTGTGATATGATCAACACAAGAAATGGTCCAAAACATAAATCGAATGAAATGATTCCATTTACTTGCACTAAAAACAATTTTTCAAGAAAAAAAATTGATCAAACAGTGAATTTTCAAGAAACGACTATTTTCTTGATTTTTCAAGAATTTGAATCAGATTTGGTGATGAAATCTTTCTGAAATTGTTTGGTTTGCTCTGATACCAATTGATAATGTATGTTTCCCAATCAAATCAAGCAATCTCAATCTCAAACAAGATTTGACAATATGAAGTCTAGAGAGAGAGTAGAGAGAGAGTAGAGAGAGAAAGGTTCTTGTCATTTATCTCACAGATATTAGAAATGTATATTTCTTGATTCTTGTTACATGATTGCAAAGCACCTAAGGTATTTATACCACAAGTCTATACAAGACAACCCCTTACAAAGACAAAACAACAAACTACAAGATTGACTTTGCTAGACTTGACTTTTCACACTAAATCTTGGATACAATTTTATACACTAACACTAACATTTGGTATCAGAGCAAACCAAAGTTATTCAGATGGATTGAAATACACTTGTTTGTTCGATTTTCGATTCTTAAAAGAACACGCACGAAAAGTTTTTCTGGAAATCACTGGTTCATTCAAAATTTTCTTGAAAAATCGATTTTAATCAAAGAAAATCATTCCATAGTGTTCGATTTGTGTTTCTAAAACTTTCTTGTGTTGATCATATCACCAAGTTCACACTAAATCACGTTTAATTTTGAATTTTTGTGAGTTTCGATTGAAAAAGTTTCGTACACTGTGTTTGATCGATTCACTCAAGTTTTGTTATTTTTAATCAAAATCTTGTATTAGAAAAGTGTTCTAGTTGATATTTCGACCAATCCTGTGAATTTTCAAGTTTTGATTGTAGGTTTTCAAGAGTTTAATCGAGATCCGTGTATATCACTCAAGAACACGCAGGATTTAAACTTCACGCAAGATTCATAATGAAGAACGCGCACGTCGAAGAACGCGCAAGAAGTGAAGAACACAAACGATGAAGATGTTTTGTGATTTCATACTATTTGCGAGTTCTTGATCAATTCGCGCAAAGAGTGATATGCGAGAACTAGAAACGCGCACGATTAAGTTTGCGAGTTTTGATTTTTGATTTCAATATTCTGCGAGTTCTAGTGTTTAGCGAGAAGTACTTGCAAGTTCTTAATTGACTAAAAATTTTCTAAGTCCAAAACGCGCAAAGGCATTGCGAGAAGTTAAAGTTCAAGAACGCGCAAGACTTGATATGCGAGAAGCTTAAACGCACACGACCTTATCTGCGAGAACTCAAAACACGCACATAGTGTTCTGCGCGAACCAACAACGCGCACAAGCTAGCTTGCGAGAAGTAGCGTGTACAGTGATTTGCGATTTTGTTTGTTTTACGCGAAGTGAAATTTCAGCTACAGTGTATTGCGAGTTTAACACTTGTAAATTTTTCTGATCTTTTCAAGTTTAATTTTCAAGTCAAAATTTTTTTTTTCTGAATATTTTGGACGATCATTTCAAGATTTCTATTCAATATGTCTACTGTTTTGTCAGGGAGAGATTGTGCCATCATGTATATGCCTGAGATACCTGTCATAGAAGCTGAACGTGATAAATTGAAGATTCAGAATTCAGTTCTTCTAAATCAGATTCAGGAGTTGAAAGCTAAATTTGTTAATTCTGATAAAACTTCTGAATGTGCAAAATGTATTAATCATTCTAAATCTGATATTATTAAGACAAGAGAGAAAGATATTGCTATGAAAGAGAATATTATTGAGGTAAGAGAGAAAGAAATCAAATTGAAAGAAAGAAAAATAACCAATATTCAAAGCAAGCTAAAGACAACTGAACAACAGATATCAGAACTTAAAGCTGAATCAGTTGATCTACACATCAAGTTTAAAGCTTTTGAAGATCAAATTTCTGCATTGGAAGCAAAAAATGCTGATCTGATGAAAAGTCTCAATGCAGATAATGTCAAAGCTAATTTGGAGAATGTTTATACTCAAAAGTTTTCTGACTTTTCTAAGAACGTTTCTCAAGAGAAAAAGGATTTGGAGCTAAGATGCTTAAAACTCTCAAAACAAGTATCCGAATTTGAAAAAAAATGTTATAACTGAAAGAGATACTTTTGCAAAAGACAGAAAAGTTCTTGAAAATAAAAATATTGAACTTCCTAAGCAGATTTCCACATTACAAGACTTACTTGAAAAGTAAAGACAAATATTTCAAGAAAAGAAAAATTCTTTGATGTTGAAAAGAAAAAGTTTGAAAAGAAAAATGCTGGGATTTTCAAGGAAATTTCTGAGAAAAACAAGAACTTGGAAAAAGATTTTGAGCAAGAACGTCAAATATTTGAAAGTGAAATATCTAAGCTCACATCCAAAATATCTGTTCTATCATCAGACATTAAAAAAGAACAGATGGCTAAATCTGATTTGAAAAAGAAGATTGACACACTTTCTGATGAAAGAAACATTTTGTCCGAAAAGATTAAACAACTTGACGTTGCAAATGTTGAATTGTCAGAGAAGATTACTGCTGATGTGATTAGTCAATCATCTTTTGATAATTCAACAGAGTCAATTTGTTCTTTCAAAACTGCTTCAAGTTCAATTCATGAAAATGTTTTAAAAAAGACAAGTGTCAAATCAAATCAGATTCGTCCATCTAATCTGTTTTATGACAAGTCTGTTGATAGTCCAGCAAACTTTTATGTTAAATCTCTTGAAAAGCATAATTCAAAGAAAGGTCAGATGGTCTGGAGAGTGAAAGGTTCTCCGGATGACAAGAAGATTGACAAATCATTAACATCCACAACAAAAGCCAAGAAGAACAATGCACATAAAGGTAAATCTTTTGGTAAACCTGATATGTTTTATTCTGCTAATAATTTGATCAGGATTGCTTAAAAGAAGATTTGTTGTTCTTACTGTGGAGAGAATGATTTTGTTCAAAGAGAATCTGCTCGTCACTGGTATGGAACTTACAGAATTACTTCTCAGAAAAATGTAATTAAAAGTGTTAAATCTAATGAGAAGTGGATTCCTAAATCTAACCAACCAGAACCCAAATACCAGTGGGTACCAAAACCTGTCAAATCTATTTTGCAGGTACCACAGGTTTAGGGGGAGCAAGAAAAATGACTTTTAAGTACAACAACTTAGGGCTCATTCTTCAATGATTAAGATAATGGCTCTTGAATATTTCAGTTCAAGACCCGTTCTTCCATGATTAAGAATTATGGTTTTTGATTACAATAGATCAGGACCCGTTCTTAAATGTTAAAGGACTAAGACTTCTAAATACCTCAGTTTAGGACTCGGTCTTCAATGTTTAAGGATAAGGATATTTTGAAAATATCCAGGGGGAGCTTATCAAAATTTAAATCATTTTATCATGATTTGAGGGGGAGCTTAAATTGTAAGTAACTTCTGATCTAGATCTCTGATTGTTTGAAAGAAGAACAACTTTCGAACATGAAAAATATTTTCTTAAATGTTCAAACCATTTCTTGTTCTAAAAAGATTTCATAAATTTAGAAGTGTGATTTTCAAATGTTTTTCATACTAGAGCGTTAATGTTTACCTGACCGTGTGTTTCCAAAGATCAATACTTGTGTATCATCTTTTCTATATACTGTCAAGTATTCACACACACCGGTTCAATACTTCATATTGATTTTTTATTACCATGTCTCATAATGAAACAATTTTTCGATGGTAATACCCTCGTTTGTAATTCAATGTTTGTTGAGCATCAATTATCATTTCAATCTTTGTACATTCATTGTTAAATTGTTTATATTCGTTCATATAAACAAGCTGCCACGTTCTTTGATACCCCAACCATTTCTCATTCATATCTTATGATATTTGATCTTATTGATACATTGTCAGATTCTCAAAACAATTCTCTTGATTTCATCTTATTCATTCAATATCCTTGTTTTGAGAGATCTTCAAAGTTCAAATGCTCAAATCTCATTCATATTCTTCATGAGCATACATTTCCATGACAATGATATCATGTGCTTATCTCTTCAAGTTAAATTGTTGAGCAACCATTCTTTTTAGGACTTACACGATATCAGTGTGAGAGCTTTAACAGAACTTCCATGGATTCATGTAAACCAGTGTTTCCTACCGAGGAAGTAATCCTAGAGTGATTGAGGGGTGAGGGGTTTTAAATCAAAGAGTGGGGGAGATAACTCACCCGATTGAGTTTTTCTCAGTGTGTTAAGCGGAAAAATGTAAATGAGAGTTTGGTTAGAAGTGAGCTTAAATGTTCAAAAGAAAGAGGGTGTGAGAACAGAGTTGAAAGAATATCAAAACTCTGCACCAGCCACTTTCTGAGCCGGGCAACAACATCTACTGATTGGTTCACATTCTTTGGTGACCATCATTGAAAAAGGCAGTGAGCCCATGCCAACTCTTGCATTACCCCACCAACCACTCGTTTCTTTCTTAACAAAGAAATGTTTCAATTTTCTTTGCGGACGCAACATATATGCTATCTAATCTTCACTCGGAAGATTTAGATATTGAAAAAGAAGGAAGTTTGCCCCACCTTCGCACCTCTTTCATGCAGATTGAGTCCGTGTAATACTTGTTGCTGTTTCAACAGTTTACATATTTTG
Source organism: Arctium minus (assembly GCA_954870635.1). NCBI lineage: Eukaryota > Viridiplantae > Streptophyta > Magnoliopsida > Asterales > Asteraceae > Arctium > Arctium minus. Next base: position 42,088,349 of record OX941089.1, on the reverse strand, counting down.
AGCCTGAAAAAGCTTGAGTAGCTTCAATCATTCATATACTTTCACGTACACACAAGGAATAAGTTTTCTTGTCATAACATTCATAGAAAATTTCTTTGTGGTTTTTCGATGATTGAATGGAAGCCTTGGGGGAGTGAACATCTCAAAAACTCCTTTCCAATGTACATCCGTTGTACAAAGTGGCTCTGTGCTACTTACATGCATTCTAAGTGTATCATTTGTTGATTCAGGGTTACCATGTTTATTATAAATGAATTTGAAAAGATTCGGGTATATACATTTTATGAATTGACGGATACTCAGATCAAAGGGACGGAGAATGTCAGTTTATCACAAAGGGAGTGTGTGTCCCTGATTCAAGATTCTAATTGCAATTTAACAAACAAACAAGATTATTACAAATTACCTGTTTGATTCAATTCTAAATTCACAAGATTACAACTCTGTTTTTCACTTTCTCTCTCTAGACGACTCTCTCTCTCTCTACAATTTCTCTCTCAATGTAAACTCAAATTCTAACTCCTCTTTCTAGTCATCTAACCATTAAACAGCAAATAAAGGCTATTTATACCTACAACTAAAACAAGGAAAACAAACAAAATACAACATGTTGACTTTGACTTTTATTACATTTAGACTTTGACTTTTAATGAGAGTTGACTTTCTCAGCTTTGATTTCTTGTATTTTGACCTTCAGTCTTCATGATCTTGTATCCAACATATTTCTGCTCTAACAATCTCCCTCTTTGGATGAATAGAGCATCTATAGCATCAAAACTTTCTCCAAGAAATGTCTCTGAAATTTTTTCGGACCACTGATCTTTCAAGAGCCTCTGATTCACCGTCAATTCGAACAATGTATTCATCCAGATCTTTGCAAATCTAGACAAAATAAGAATGTAACACCTGAATCAACAAATGAATCAGTTAATATGCCTGTCAGTAACACTAAGTCACTGTGTGTAACGAATACACATAGGAAAGGAGCTTTTTGATGATCTCTCCCCCAGGGCTTCCATCCAATCATCGAAACACCACAAAGGCAATTTCTATGAATGTTATGACAAGAAACAAATTCCTGGTGTGTTCGTGCTAGTGTAGAAAGAATTAAGCGCGAATGATTGCTTATAAAGGCTCAACATTGTGTAAACCACTGAGACAACAGTAGATAAACACAGACTCAATGTGCATGATTGAAGTGCGAAGGTGGGGCAAACTTCCTTCTTTTTCAATATCCAGATTTTCCAAATGAAAACCAGATAGATTATATGCTGCGCCCCCTTAAAAATATGAAACACTTTCTTTTTAAGAAGAAAATGAGTGGTTGGTGGGGTTTAAGCAAGAGTTGGCATGGGCTAGTTGCCTGTTTCAATAACGTTCACCAAAGAATTGTGAAACATTAGTAATGTGGCTGCCCGACTCAGAAAGTAGTTGGTGCAGAGTTTGATATTCTTTTACTCTGATCTCACACCCTCTTTCTTTTTAATCATTAAGCTCACGTCTAACCAAACTCTCTTTTCCATTTTACCTCGTCACACATCCCACACTCATTTCTTTTCGACTCCTCACACTCAATCACTATGGAGTAACTTCTTGGGGTAGGAGACATTGGTAATCGTGAATCCATAGAAGTTTATTTAAGTCCTAGCACAAAGAACCCATATTTCCTATAAAGTATATGTTGCTCAGAATGGTTTAACTTTATCAGTTAAAGCTCAAATACAAGTCAGAAATGTATATGCTCAGAGATATAATCATGAAGATATGAGCATTTTTAAACATTGAAGTATTTTCAAACAAGTAAATTGAATGAATGAATATGAATGCAAGAGACTTGTTTGAAAATCTGACATTGTATGGAAAATGATCAGAAATGAATGATATAGCAAATAAAGCTTATGGTCAAGAATAATGGATATTGTCTATATGAATCAAAATACAGACATTCTTGAAATGAACGTTTAGAAATGAAATTACGCTCAAAATTCTTTGAAGTACAAGCGGGGTGTCTTACCATCGAAAAATATATTTCAAATTTGAGACATGGTAAGAACGTTTTGAACAATAAGTCAAACCGGTGTGTGTGAATACTTGAAAGTATATAGAAAAGACAATACACAAGTATTTATCTTCGAAAACACACGGTTTGTAATCATGTAAGCACAAGGAAATATTGAAAACATTTAAAATCACACTTCCAATTCATGAAATCTGTTGAAGAATCAGGAAGTGGTTTGAACATTTAAGAACATGTTTTCTATGATTGAAAGTTGTCCTTCTTTCAACCATATATGAGATTAAGATAAGAAATTAACCTTTTTCGATCAATCTTAAATCTCATGAAGTCAGCTGAAGTCATAAAGATCTGATCTTGATAGCTTCTCTCATTCTGCACAAGACTCAAAGTCATGTCAAAGCAACTTTATTCACAAAATTTATGCAAACTTAAAAGACATAAAGCAGTAAAACAATTAAAAGTACGAGTTCTGATCTGAAATAATCAGAAGTCATATCCTTACTCCATTTGGTGTACGCAGAAACTCCCCCTAAAAATATGCATCACAAAATTTAGCAGTTAAATTCTATAAACTCCCCCTCAAAATAATGTTGATCATTTTATAAGCTTGTCTCACTCCCCCTGAGATCATGAACAACATGTTAAAGTGCAGATATCCTTTCAGAAATAATTATAAAGAAATGAAAAAAAACTACAATAAAAGAAACTTTAATAGGTAATTACTGATTAGATCTTAAGATTTAGCATACCAAGTTTAGATACAAGAAAATTGAATCTCTTTTCATCTAAAGGTTTGGTAAACAAATCTGCAAGTTGATAATCAATTTTTACAAAGTAAAGTTCTATTGTACCTTTTTCTACATTATCTTTTATAAAATGATACCTGACATCAATGTGCTTTGTTTTAGTGTGCTGCACAGGATTAGCTGATATTGCGATAGCGCTCTTTGAGTCACAATAGATCGGTATTTTATCAAACTTGAATCCATAGTCTCGAAGTTGTGTTCGCATCCACAAGACCTGAGAGCAGCAACTGGCAGCAACTACTTATTCTGCTTCAGCAGTCGATGTGGAAACACATAATTGTTTCTTTGACGTCCAGCTAACGAGCTTGTCTCCAAAAATTGAATATGAACTGAAGTGCTCTTCCTGTCCAACATACACCTAGCATGATCTGCATCTGAATAAGCAATTTGTTCAAACCTTGTATCCTTAGGATACCACATACCAAGATCTGCAGTCCCCTTCAGATATCTAAAAATCCGTTTGACAGCAGCCAAATGGGATTCTCTAGGATCAGCCTGATATCTTGCACATAAACATGTTGAAAACAATATATCTGGCCTACTTGAAGTAAGATACATTAAAGAACTTATCATACCTCTATAAGTCCTAACATCAACACTTTTTCCCGAAGGATCAGTGCCAATCTTAGTACTTGGTGCCATTGGGGTTCCAATTGGTTTGCAATTTTCCATTTTGAATTTCCGAAGAATATCAAAAATGTACTTAGATTGATTTATAAAAATCCCCGTTGAAAATTGTTTTACTCGTAATCCGAGAAAGAAATTCATCTCTCCCATCATACTCATTTGAAAACGTGACACCATGAGTTTTGAAAAGTTCTTACAGTATTTAGGATTTGTAGAACCAAATATAATATCATCTACATATATCTGAATAAGTATGATATCATCCTTTTCCTTTTTAATAAAGTGGTATCAACTTTACCTTTTGAAAAACCTGACTTGACCAAGAATTGAGATAGTGTCGGTCCACAATACTATCAAGTTTTATCGATAACAACACATAAACGATTTACCAACCTGTTTGATATATAAAAATAACGATTACAGGATTGATGTTCACTTTGAAGCTCTGGTATTCTCTCTGTGTTTTACACCTTGGTTGTGTGTGTTCTATGTGAGTTCTTGTCTAATATGCTCTTTCTCGACACACTAACCAACCTAAACAACTTGCAAGACCAACTTGCATTATTAAACAATAAAACTAATATCTAGATATTATCTAACAAAATAATATCTAAACAAATAGATATTTAACTAACTAACTAATTACATAGAAACAATCAAATACAATAAAACTAACTTTGACATTTTATTACAAACGACATTAGACTTAATATCGAGAGTCAACTTTCCGGCTTTAGCTTCAGATTGGATCTTCAGATTGGATGATCTTGAATCCAATGAGACTGTGGTCTAACAATCTCCCCCTTTGGATCAAGATCATTACTAAAAAGATTTAGCAATTCAGTCTTCTTTTTCAGCTCAGAAAATGCAATCTCTCTCTTAGTCTTCAAGATATAGTAAACTCCCCAAAAGATGTAGATTATCTTTCTTTCAGTTCATGGGAAAAAATTATCTTCAGTTTCAGCTCTAAATTCTTCAGCAAAGTATCTTCAAAGAAAATTTCTCTCGAATCAGCATATCTTCAGAATACTTGCTCTTTGAAGAATTCAATCTTGGACGTGATTCTTGAAACATGTGATCTTTGCCATTTCTTGTGTAGTCATTCTCCCCCTTTTTGATGGAAAGTGCACCGACTTCATCAAAACTTTGAGTAAGAAATGTCAACCACTTGGAGCCTCTGATCCGTCAATTCAAAAGATATTCATCCAGATCTTTTCAAATCCAGACAAAATAGTCATGTAACACCTGAATCAACTAATGAATCAGTTAACATGCCTGTCAGTAACACTAAGTCACTGTGTGTAACGAATACACATTGGTAAGGAGCTGTTTGATGTTGACTCCCCCAGGGCTTCCATTTAATCATAGAAACACCACTAAGGTAATTTCTATAAACGTTATGACAAAGAAACAAATTCCTTGTGTGTTCGTGCTTGTGTTAGAAAGAATTAAGCACTTGATGATTGCTTATAGGCTCAAAACTTGTGTAAACCACTGAGACAACAGTAAGTTAAACACAGACGCAATGTGCATGAGTGAAGTGCGAAGGTGGGGTAGACTTCCTTCTTTTCAATATCCAGATTTTCTAAATGAAAATCAGATAGCAAATGTGCTGCATCCCCTTAGAAAATGTGAAACACTTTCTTGTTAAGAAGAAAATGAGTAGTTGGTGAGGTTTGAACAAGAGTTGGCATGGGCTAATTGCCTGTTTCAATAATGTTCACCAAAGAATTGTGAAACACTAGTAATGTGGTTTCCCGACTCAGAAAAAGTTGGTGCAAAGTTGTGATATTCTTTTAACTCTGTTCTCACACTGTTGGGAATTTAAGATTTGTTCAAGTATGGTTAATGCTGCTAGTATATCATGATGACTACTGGTAGTAGATTTAATACTGCTTGAAAAGTTAGTGCTGCTACTTCAATAGTTAGTACTGCTTGGAGAGTTAGTACTGCTAGTAGTTAGTACTGCTAAGGGATTACTACTGCCAACATGATTAATAATGTTGAGGAGTTTAATGCTGCTGAAAATGGTTAATACTTCTGAAGAAGGTTAGTGATGCTTATGAGATGAAGACTCAGTATGGAATGAAGACAGTTGTATAGAAGTCTTGCTAAAGTAAAGGAGATAATTAGGGAATGAAGATCAATTGTATTTTGATAATTATCTTGTAATATGTCTTGTATAAATAGTATAGAAGTCTTTGATAGAATTAACTTTTGATTGATAAGTTTTTAGAGAGAGAATTAACCTCAAGGTTTATAATCCTAATTCTAGATAAGTAGAATTCGTCTTGGTGAGCCTGTTCATCAAGATTGAGGTTTTGGTGTGAAAGCTTGTAACTTTAATCATTCTATAAAGTTTACAAGTTGTGATTTCAGTTTTACTGTTCCATTGATAGTTGAATATTAAAGTGTTTTTCCGCAAATTATTTAATATTGTTTCTGAGTGTTATTATTCTTGTTAAGAATTAGATCCTGACAAGTGGTATCAGAGCCAAGTACTCTCAGAAACCTTCATTCATCATGGACAACACAGGTGAATCAAACAGTACTTTTGTCTCAAAGGTTCCCATGCTCAAACCTAATGAGTTTGACATGTGGAAAATTTGGATCAAGCAGTACATCCTCCTTACAAACTATTCTATGTGGGACATTGTTGAGAATGGTCCCTCTGCTGAAGGTAAAATTGGACAAGATGGCAGAAGACCATCTCCAAAAACTGATGGTGAGAAGAAAGTCAGACAGTTGGAGATGAAAGCCAAGCACCCTGCTTTTGGCCATTCCTAATGAGTATCAACATCAGTTTCAACACTGCACTGATGCCCAGATTCTATGGAATGCTTTAGAGAAGAGATTTGCTGGCACCAAGAGCACTAAGAGGAATCAAAGGGATATTCTCAAGCAGCAATATGAGAATTTTACATCTTCAAAGAATGAGTCTATGACTCAAACTTTTGACAGGTTCAATAAGTTAATTGGTGAGTTGGCTACTGTTGGAGTACAGATGGAACAAGATGATGTCAATCAAAAGTTCCTCAGATCTCTTGGAGATGAATGGACCATGTACACTGTTTGATTCAAACAGAATGATGAATTAGAATAAAAGGAACTGGATGATCTGTACAATGATCTAAGAGTGTTTGAATCTGAGGTGGAAGCAAAGAAGAAGCCTACTGGATATATTCATAATGCTGCACTCCTATCAGCATCAATTGATTCTACTGCTAACCCTGAATCAGTTAATGCTGCATGTGGAGTAAATCAAGAAAAAGGCAATGAATATGTTTTTGAAGCCTTTCTTTCCAGCCATGGTAACTCTTCTTTAATCAATGATGACTTGGAGCAGCTTCATCCTGATGATCTTGAAGAGATGTATATCAAATGGCAGATGGCCATGCTTTCTATGAGGGTGAAGAAATTCATCAAGAGGACTGGGAGGAACAACTTCTCCCAAAGAAGAGAAGATGGAGCAGGCTTTGATAAGTCAAAGGTGGAATGCTACAAGTGTCATATGAAGGGACACTTTGCCAGGGAATGCAGAAGTGGAGTGTCTCACAACCACCACCACCAACAAGCACAGACTGGAAACTTCAACCAGAACAGAAACTCTGCTCAAGCTCTTGTTTCTCAACAAGGAATGGGGTTTGACTGGAGTGATCAAGCAGAAGAGGCCATTCAAAATCAAGCTCTCATGGCAGAGGTATCTGATCTCCCAACTGAGGTACTTTCTAATCTCTGTTCTCAAACTTGCATAGACACTGTTAAAAGGTACAGGGATCACAACCAGAATATGAGTGATGACCTTAAGAGGTTAGAAAAGGATAGAAAAGACTATGTGAGAATTGTTGAGAGGTTTGAGGAATAAATCAAAGGTTTCCAAGCCAATGAACTTCAACACACATATGATACAAATTACTGGAAGTGGGAGAAGAATGATCTAGAAATCCAACTGACAAAGTCCAAGGAGGAGAATGAAAAGTTGATAGGAGAACTAGACAAGGTTAAGCTAGATGTGGAAAAGTTTTCATATGCCTCTAAAGCCATGGATTCAATTCTAAGGGTCCAAATCCATGATAAGCTTAAACCAGGAATTGGGTACAATACCACACCACCACCATACAACAACAACTACATCCCTCCTAAATCAGACTTGCTAGAGACCAAGGATAGAAAGGACTTGCATATGGGAGCCACTAAGATAGATCCTTTAGATGAAGTAGTTGTTAAGGACAAGACTGAGAAAGGAGCTGGAAAGGGTAAGGATAATAATGTGAATGTTGAGATTCCCTTAGAAATTAACATTCTTACCAATGAGAGTTGTAGATCCCAGTACAGTGCAATCAGCAGCAAATATTATCAAAGATGAACAATTATATGGCCACAACTACTAGTCATATGATTAATAAGAAATCAAAGGGTTACAGGTTTACAGAAAGGATTTCTGATCAGAGAGAGTAAACCTATAGACTAGTGTTAAGAAAATAATGAGACTTAAACTTTCTAAACTGAATAATAAAAATGTCTAACCCTAATTATGAGATAAATATGCCTTTATATACTTAGGCTTACAAGCAATTGGGCTTTATGGGCTTGGGCCCATCTAATTAAATAACTTTTAACTAATAACAATTCGAACCCTTATAAATACTTTATTCCACTTTCAACACATAGGACTTTCAGTCCTAACAATCTCCCCCTAAAGTTGAATAAAGAATTTAACAACTTGAAAAACTTCAGGCCTTGATCTTCTTTCCCTCTTGAATCTCTGAAGAACTTTGGTGTTGCTTGACTTCATGTATTTCCACGCTCCCCCTTAAATAAAGCTCTTGGTCTTCATAGTATCAACTTTGTAACCAGATTCAATGTACAGTAGCCTCGACTGAATGCACTATCACGCAACTTTTAACTGTAGAAACTCAATCACATCGGATCAACACACAAGAAAGATAATGTGAGAGTAACGTGACTTTCCACGGTGCATCTTCAGTTTAAAACAAAGAATTTGTCTTTGAACCGCGAGTTCAATAAGCTTTCAGTTTAAGAACTTGTTGCAATCAGCGCATAGGAGGAATGATAAACAAACTTGTAGCAAACACCACATGATACAGGAAAGAATAAATAATACAACTTTGAAAAATGAAACATCATCTTCATCTCTTTGATCTCTAGACTATCTTCAGAAATAACTTTCTTTCTTTAAAACTTTGAAATTGAACTTTGTAAAATTTCTCCCCCTTTTTGATGATTGTGAGCATCATGAGCATCAAAACTTCTTCAATTTCAGCACTTTCTTTGATCTCTGTAGATCCCAGTACAGTGCAATCAGCAGCAAGTTATATCAAAGATGAACAAAATATGAGTCACAACAACTAGTCATATGATTGATATTGAATCAAAGGGTTACAGGTTTACAGAAAGAATTTCTGATCAGAGAGAGTAAACCTATAGACTAGTTGTTTGTAAAAAAATAATGAGACTTCCACTTGTAAAAGAAAGTAAAATAGCCTTTATATATACAGGCTCTACACAGATGGGCTTATGGGCTTTTAGGCCCAACAAGCTAATAAAACTTTCAACTAATAACCATTTACACCTTGAACTTCTATTTAACATTAAATTCACCCTAACAATCTCCCCCTTTAAATAGAAGTTGAAAGTCGCGCCAGTTAGGAACAAAAATCTTTCGGAAACCAAAGCTGATCTCGAAATATCTCATTTGAGTCTTGTACTCCAGTCGCTCTTCAATTTCACCCAGAGCTTCAAGAACAAGTGACTTGTATTTAGGATCCAAAAACTGAACCCCTTTTTCATCTTTATCAAGTGCACGCTTCAACTTGTCTTTCAGCAACATTAACGTACCGTCACAGAATCTGGCAATCTGATTGAGACGAATGAACCGCATAATTCCGTTGTTGTTTATGTAGGTCATGCCTAATTCTGGAATCTTTATCACAGTGAATGCAGGTACACTTTGGGCATCAGACGGAATCTTCAAATCAGGCTTCAGCAGATTAATCTTTGGCTGGTTGCTTTCTAACCCAATCTGAAAATTTTGCACCGAGGCAAGCTTCATTGCACACTTTATATATCTCTTTACTGTCTCGAGTGCATCAATGACTTCCCCGGGTCTGTTAGTTCTGGTCTTTAAGTCTCGAAGAATGAACAGCATATCTTGTGGTTCAAGACACGGAAAGTCAGCTTCAGAAAAACAATACTTCTGACCATCTTCTCTCGTTACCATGAAGTCTGAATACTTTACTTTCAAGAAGAAGGCAGATTGAATCCGGTCAACTGATGTAATCCTGAGCTTTGTCTTGGAGTGCTTGCCTTGAAACTTCTTATAAACGAATACAAGTTCATGCTACTTTTCTTTGTTTTTCACAGACTGTAGACCATGAAGTACAACTTCAATATACTTACGTATCCAGTGGGCAAAGATCTTCTTTTGGATTTCTTCAAGGAAAGGAACTTTGATTCTGACTCTTTCCCACTTGGATGGACGAACTGGTAGAGTACTTTCTGTTCCCATAACTGGTGATGCTGGAGGAGATCTGACGGGAATATCTGTTTCAGGAAGATCAAGGTTAACAACATAATAGGTCAAAAGTGGAACTGCAACAGAAGTCTGATCGTCTGGCTGATAGTCCGGATGAAGAATCTCATCTATTTCGGCTTACATGACTACCAGCGCTCGTTCAGTATTAGCACATTCTTCCGTCGGTTCATAAACTTCATTAGGATCAAGAATTAATGTCCAGTCTTCAGGGACTATCGGAGAACCTTCATCAAATTCCTCAGGCTTTTCAACCCTTGGAATATCAATCAGCACTAAATCTATACATTGTTCCCGTTCCTGTCCCTGCCCTTCTGGTCGAGTACCAGAACCCGAACCCTGTTCTGTTCCCACTTGAGATGTTTCCCAAAATTGTGTCTCCGGCTCTGTTAGGCGTTGGCGCTTCTCCCCCTCATGGTGATCAGGATCATCCTGATCATCATGCCGGCGCTTGAGCCTGTCTGCCTGGCTTCGACAAGTGTCTTCCATGGCTGATAGGCGTTCAGTCAATACAGCTACGGTTTGCTGCAGAGACTGAAGCATTGCTTGTTGAAGCTGGAAGGACTCTGGAGATATAATGGGTTGGGGTGGTGGTGGGGTTGGTGTGGATGCTTGAGTACGAAGTAGTGACAGAAGATCGGCATCCCGGGAGGGTTCTGTTTGAGATTGGGCAAGGAGCTTTGCTAGGAGAATGGATTTCAGGTCTTCTATAGACATTTCGGTAACAGGAATGATAGGTGGTGGTGTAGGAGGTAGAGGTTCAGGCTCAGTCGCTGGACCTTTGCCTTTGATCATTCGCTTCAGTGAGTCTACCTCCTCTCTCATCATGGTTTGGACAGCCTTTAGGGCGCTGTCCATATATTCCCTTGAGACGAACTCAGTTGGGGTAACTCCGGGGTCACTTAGAATTCCCGTTGTAGCTACGACTGTAGAAGTCGAGCCGCCTACGTTCACAGCTGGCGTGATGATAGCTGTGGTAGGACTTCCACCCAATCCTCGTAAACTACCCGAAGGCGGATTTACTATAGGTGTTCCGGCCGGGCCACTAAGGCGACCGACAGTAACCGAAAATGGTACTTGTGTCCTAGGAATGGGAGATATTACATCAAACGTCTCTAGACACTGTACACCGAAAGAAGTCGAGAACGGGGGCGGCTGTTCTCTTGTTTTAATACCCGGTCTCTCCAAGTGAGAGACGGGTAGTTTATGTGCTATGTCCCCGTGTGAACTTGAAACCACCATCTGTTGAGAGATGGCGGAGTGGCTGAGTGGGGTGTGCAATTGCGTCGCTAGGTCCACGACGTCTTCTTCAATACCCTGTCTCAACACATGAGACTGGGTAGCAGATGTGGCTACCTGGGTGGATGTGGCTAGGGGGGGAATAACCGTTGATGGTTGCCCCGTCACTCGTGAACGATCATCATGCATCTTTGTTCTCCTTTCCTTCTCTCTACTCACCTCTATTTTTTCAACTGAAATTCCCTCCGTTCTCCTTGTCTCTCCAGGCGAGGGCTGATTATCGTCACCATCGGAGTCAGAAGACTCTTCATTTGATGCCGATACGTTGGTGACTGGATCCGACTCACTGCCGGATTGATCGGCTGCCTCCTCAGAGTCGGTTGCAGCTTTCGACTGAGAGTCGGATGAACTTGATTCCGCCGCAGACTCGGTTGCAGATTCAGCAGCTGTGTCCTCTTCAAATGCGGTGGCCGAAGAGGACTGAACGATGGCGGTTTCAGTAGTTGTGTCCTCTTCTACCACCGGAGATGATGCCCGTGGAGGAGTAGGTGATCGTCGTGAAGTACTGGCTTGTCTCGATCCAACGGCACTGCCCTTTCCAGTTCCCCTCACACTGATTGCTCTCGTCACACCCTGTCCGGAAGCCCCAGCTATCCGGATGCTACCGCCTCTCGTGCGGGGACGCGGACCCTCACGCCTCTCAGGTCGTGCTTCCAGGGCAGGTCCTACCGGTTCTGGTTGGACCATAGGAGCTGGAAGATTGTATGTGTGCCTATAAGCTATAACACTCAGTGCCGAAGGACGATCATAGGCAAGCAACCCGATGGGGATTTGTCGGGCGAAGACACCTTCTGGATCTGGGCGTGCTGGTATTTTGTGAGTCGGGTGATGCGGACAAGTAGGGTGCGTGGCACGGTGAGGTATCTCGGGATACAGATCCATGTAGCTTCGAATGATGAGCTGGAGAAACCTCATATAAGGAATGAAGTTCCGTCTCTTCGTTGCGTTCGATCGAACTTTCTGAACCAGGTCATACCATAGGAAGTCGGCGAAATCCGCGTGGCGATGGAAAGCCACTGAGTGGAATATGCGGAGGATGTTAATACTCGTCTGGTCGATGCCTTTCGTGATAGCCGAAAGACATCGATTGAGGTAAGTGAACATGGTGTACCATAACGTGGACAGGTACTTGCGGTTGAAATGGGATGGAAGACGAAGTGCCGCACCGTATCCTAGGGACAAGAGTTCAGCGCATAGAGTAGCGTCTGATACGAGCGGGTCGAAGATGTTTCGCCCCTGGACTGAACCAGCGGTCGACAAATTAAGAAATTGTCGGAAGAGATCACAGGTGAGGAGCACTGGTGTGTGATCTATCCGACCTTCCAGTTGGAATCCACCGTCGGCGTCCAAGGCACGTAGAGATCTCCAGAACTGCTGTAAGTATAATAGCGGCACTTCCGCTGTTTCCGTTAGAGCATATGATAGGGAATGCCCACCGAGGATCTCGATGATGACTTGATATTGAATGGAAGGTTGGGTGACATCGAGATGATAGTTGTTGGCTGTTAGCTGAATGAACTGATCCTCGGGAATCAGTTCGGCATCGGCGATTGGATCAATCGCCGGAGGAGGATTTTTCGCCATAGTACCTGGTAAGAGTGAATCGGTGAGAACGTAGGTACATTTGAAACAAGAAAGCCGGTGGAGTTACATTGCCATGGTGTCAACCACGAGCTATACTAACTCCAGTTTATTTGGAAAAAAAACAAACCCAATTCGTGAAATAGGGTCTGTAACCAATTTGCGCACCACCACTTAAAATTGATACCACCACAATGCACAAACACCACATGAACAAACATGTATATATATAGATATAATCAATTAAGACACAAACCCCTTAAACCAAGATTACACAGGAAATACCAAATGACCGGAATAGGGAAAGGACCGGTACTGTCTTCGACCGGTATAACACATTCGACCGGGGAAATCATTCGACCGGGGAAATCATTTGACCGGTGAAATCTAGGTCGAATAAACGACCGGGGAAAACAAATCGACACCACAGAGACTGCAGGGTCGTCGACCGAGGTCGATGAACCTTCGATCGGGACGGGAGAGAGAACGATGTCACTCGAGAGATATATTACCTTAGATCGAACGAGGATGGACAGCGAGAGAGACAAGATCGAGAGATTTCGGGCGCTCCGGTCGAAGGTTAGAGAGATAGATGGAAGAGAGAAAAGATCGAAACTTATGGATTGTTGGGGAAGAAAGGTGAAGACCGGGGTTTTAAATACCCCGGTCGAAAGGAGTGGATCACCCGGAGAAAGATGGGCCGGGCCGAGAGACACACCATGGGCCGGATCCTGATATGGGCCGGTCCACACAAACTGTCTAAACAGAACTTTAAACACTCAAAAAAAATATTTTTTGATTTTTTTTTTCATAAAGATAAAAACATAACTGAAAATAGTTTTGAATTTTTCTTATTAAGAAAAATGAACCTAAGAAAAATAACTCCTAAGGGAGAAAAAAAATAAAATCTAAGAAAAAAAAACTTGCTCCCCCTCGAACATTGAGTGGAGTACGATAAACTGCTCCCCCTCGACGATATATACTAGAAACTTACCTGCTCCCCCTGGAACGGAGGACTAAAGAACCTTACCAACCATCGTACAGTCGTGCTCCCCCTGAACACATGAACATCTTCTATCGACCACCACAAACGACTTACGCTTTCAGATATCAACCGGAGAAAACTGCATAAATAAACACGAAAGCACCTCGAAGAAAAGAAAATACACACGAGAAAAACATAGAAACAAACGAAATCTACTTTGTTGATACAGAAGTTTGAAATTGACACAGAACTTAGCGAGTAAAATGCAATAACCAAGGAGTGTGGATTGGAGCACCCAGAGACAAGTCACAGGGGCATTAGACACAGTCATTCGTTATTGAATGAAACTCGTGGAGGGCTGTGAGAGGATCAAACTTTCAGATTTAGCATACCTAGCTTGGACACAAGATAATTAAAGCGTTTTTCGTCCAATGCTTTGGTGAACAGGTCTGCTAACTGATGCTCTGTATTAACAAAATAGAGTTTGATGGTACCTCTTTCCACATGGTCTTTTATGAAGTGATATCGCACATCGATGTGCTTCGTCTTCGTGTGCTGGACTGGATTGCTGGATATTGCAATGGCGCTCTTGGAATCACAGTAGATGGGTGCGCATCCAGATAACTTGCGAGCAGCAACTGGCGGCTACTACATATTCCGCCTCGGCGGTGGAGGTGGACACGCAATTTTGCTTCTTCGAAGCCCAACTGACGAGACGATCACCCAGGAACTGGACATGGCCGGATGTGCTTTTCCGGTCCAGCATGTTTCCAGCATGGTCAGGGTCGAAGTAGGCTGTCAATTCAAAACCTGTCTCTTTTGGGTACCACAAACCAAGATCAGCAGTACCTTTTAAATATCGGATAATACGCTTAACCGCAGGTAAGTGAGACTCTTTAGGTTTCGACTGAAATCTTGCACATAAAAATGTCGAGAACATAATGTCAGGCCGGCTAGCCGTCAAGTACATCAGAGAGCCTATCATACCTCTATAAGTTGTAGCATTCACATCCTTTCCATCAGGATCGGAGTGTAGCTTTAAGCTAGTAGACATGAGGGTTTTCATAGGTGAAGAGTTTTCCATCTGGTATTTCCGAAGAATATCCGAGATGTACTTAGATTGATTAATGAAAATTCCTGTTGCTAATTGTTTTACTTGAAGACCCAGGAAAAAAATCATTTGCCCCATCATGCTCATTTGAAAATGTTTACTCATTAAGGCGGAAAAGTTCTGACAGTACTTGGGGTTTGTGGAGCCAAAGATTATGTCATCAACATAAATCTTTACAAGAATGATATATTTCTTTTCTCTTTTAATAAACAAAGTAGTGTCAATTTTACCTTTAGAGAAACCCGAATTAATCAAGAAGGATGAGAGAGCGTCATACCAGGCTCGTGGCGCTTGCTTAAGACTGTATAAGGCTTTGTCAAGAAAATAAACGTGATTCGGAGATTCAGAACTCACGAAGCCTTCGGGTTGCGAGGCATATACTTCCTCTTTGAGAACGCCGTTCAAGAAAGTAAATTTCACATCCATTTGAAAGATGACGAAATTCTTGTGGGCGGCGTAGGCGAGGAACATGCGAATTGCTTCAATGCGGGCAACCGATGCAAACGTCTCCTCATAATCTATCCCTTCTTGCTGGCGATATCCTTTAGCCACTAGACGAGCTTTGTTCCGGACAATTATTCCATTTTCGTCCTTCTTGTTCTTAAAAATCCATTTCGTCCCAATCACCGTCTTGTTCTTTGGCCGGGGAACAAGGCGCCACACTTTGAGGCTCTCAAATTGGTTGAGTTCCTCTTGCATAGCGATCACCCAGTCTGGATCATTCAATGCTTCGGAGACGGTAGAGGGTTCGATACGGCTGAGGAACGAAGAAAACAAACAGTCGTTCGCAGTAGTAGATCGAGTTTGAACAGGCGTCTTGGGATCACCAATGATCTGATGTAGGGGGTGAGCTCAAGTCCACTTGGTGGTGTGTGGTAGAGGTTGATATGTCTGTTGAGAAGTATCGGGGTCCATATAACCACCGGGGGGTAAATCCTGAACTGCTTCGAGTGAGGATGGCCTATGCGGTGTGCATTCCTTAGTTGGAGTCGAGAATTCAGCAGAGGACGACTCAGCAGGAGATGCATTTAGAGCAGGATCCGGGAATGCCGGAATTGGAACTTCAGGAGGGCCGTCCACAGGTGTCGGTTCAGGAGGGCCTACTGTTGCCGGTGCTACAGTAGGATCTTGGATAGGAGGAGGAGCACTTGAGCTTGGGGATGCAGAATCATTGTCAGTAGAAGAAGAAGCACCAGGCGAGGATGGGCCACCGGAGTCGGTTGGACCAGTGACTTGTGTCACTTCTGGTGTTTGAGCAGCATTCCTGTTACAAGTCATAGAATTAGACTTAATATTAAATAAGTCATCATAAAAATACTCAAAAAGTAAATCCAAATCAGAAAGATGGGTGCTTGACGTAGACGCATGATTTGGATCTACTGGATATTGTGTAGCTTCTGAACGAACTTGTCCAGAAGCTAACACACCAGTTAATGCGGGTTCTGAACTGAGGTGTTCAGAAACCATATCAGCGGCCTCGTCAAAAGTCACGTTCACACTCTCAACGACGGTCTTCGTTCGTTTGATGTAGACACGGTAAGCTTTGGCTTGCTAGGAATATCCAATGAACACTCCTTCGTCCGCTTTGGGGCTGAATTTGCCGAGATCATCCCTGTCATTCAATACGAAGCATGTGCACCCGAATGCATGAAAGTAGTTGATATTGGGGATGTGCTTGTTGATGATCTCGTACGGTGTCTGGTTGAACCGCTTGTTGATGATAGTGCGGTTTTGAGTGTAACAAGCGGTAGTAACTGCTTCGGCCCACAGAAATAGCGGTAACTTGGACTGAGATAACATCGTGCGAGCTGCTTCGACAAGAGTTCTGTTCCGGCGCTCTACAACCCCGTTTTGCTGAGGAGTGCGAGCAACGGAGAAGGTGTGAGTTATCCCCACAGAAGTCAAGTAACCGGAGACCACTTGATTTTTGAACTCTGTGCCATTATCCGTCCTTATGGTCTGGACTGATAGGTTGAGACTGACTTGAATATTCTTCAGGAGAGAGATGATCAATTCGGGAGTTTCATCCTTTGAACGGAGGAATCTAACCCACGTGTAGCGAGAAAAGTCGTCAACCATCACCAGGACATACTTCTTGTGATTAATGCTTTGAATGCGCATCGGTCCACATAAATCCATGTGAATGAGTTCAAGGGACCGTGAAGTACTAGGAGTGACTTTAGGCTTGTGAGACGCCTTTTTCATCTTGCCCATTTCGCAGGCAGCACATAAGTGATCTTTTTCGAACTTAAGATCAGGCATTCCCTTGACGTGTCCACCGAGCACCAACTTGTTGATAGTCTTGAAGTTCAGGTGCGAGAGTCGACGATGCCATAACCAGCTTTGTTCGGCCGAATCTTTAGACATCAAACACACTTCCTTGTCTGCTTTCAGGGACGAAAGGTCAATCGTATAAAGGTTTGTACGACGCGTTCCAGCTAATATTTCTTTACCGTCTTCAGTCCGAATGCTGCACCTTTTTGCTTTGAAGGTGACCTCTAGATCCTTGTCGCAGAATTGACCGATGCTGAAGAGATTGTGACCAAGTCCTTCGACATAGGACACTTTCTTAATCGTGATATTATCCTTGACGATATCTCCATAACCCCTGATGGGAGAGTAGTGATCGTTCCCAAACCTGACATTACCACAAAACTTCTCGGTGAAGTTTGTAAGTAGCTCCTTTATTCCGGTCATGTGCTTGGAGCAACCTGAATCTAAATACCACACATGACCGTCCTACAAAACAAGTTATTTCTTTTTAGGTACCCATTCGTAAATGGGTCCTTTGGGATTAGAGTTAACACCCGATTTGGATGCCCGTTTAGACTTGGGTCTGTTTCTACGACGTGTAAGATCAAACTAAGAATGATAATTAGCAACATGATACGAGCCAAACCAATCAGATGCATAACGACGATCAACAAAATCATTCGATCCACAGTAAGAGCAACAAATACAATCATGAGACAGTTGAAGTAAATGCAGAATAGAATAAACTTTTAAAGGTAAAGTTCCATTACATTCAACTAAACGTTTAGAATTAAAAACATCATGATTGTTATTGTTTTTCCTAGGCTATAAAACTGGATCAACTAATTCTGATGTCGCCGAGCTGTCCTTGGACTTCTTAGCTACCCAAGCATATTTAACTTCTTTTCTCCAACCAAAAGTATCTGAAATACCGTTAAACCCATAGTCAGAATATGTGAAACTTGAAGATTGTTTGTGGAGCTACCGGTCTTTTTCTTCTTTTGTGAACGCTTATTAGATTTAGACTTTGACGAATAGTTCACAGAAGGTTTTTGAGGGGCGGATGTGGAACATCCACCCTTATAAAATTTTACCGGAGGCTCACAAGAAGAATTTAGAAAAACAATGTGACTTGGAAGAAGAGGATCAAAATCAAATTGGTTCAAATCACTATCCAGACACACCTCAGAATTCAAGAATGCAAAAAATTCTCGTTCCTCATTAGAAAGGACCTCATCAGCTGAGGAATTCAGGACATCGGAGGGATTTGTTTGAAGCAAATCGTAAGCGGAAGCATTTTTAAAAACAGAACACTGATCCGATTCGAAAACTTGAGGCTCTTTTCCTTTATTTGAAAGAATTGGTGACGAGTCACCCATAAAGGCTTTGCAAGACGATGTGTCAGAGGCAGGATAAGAATTTGCTGACAGAAAAGTTTTCTCACTTTGGAGAGTTGTAGGCTGAGCTTGAGACTCAGCCTTGTGAAGTTGCTCTTTCAGACGATCTGCTGCCAAAGCAGCCAGTTGTGAATTTAACTTCTTTATTTCAGTCTGAAAGTATTCTTTCTCCTTAACTGACACAGTGTCCGCGTTATTGGAATTGAGACACTCAATTTGTAATAGAAGCTCTTGTTTTTCTTTTTGAAATCTATCCCTTTCCTGTGTAAGTGACTCTTCTAACTGAACAATCTTCTTTTCTAAAATCAGAGGGGGAATATACACCTTATGGTCTAGAGATTCCTCCTTAGTTTTCACATTTTGAACATCTAGTTCAGCTTGAGAGTAGCTTCTAAAATAATCGTTTGACAGGAAACAGGGTTTGTCCTTATTGTAAGAAGCATTCAACGAATCATAGACAAAAGGAAGTTTCATTTTAGAAGAGTTCTCCCTTCTCAACTTATCCTCTTCCCAGTCCTCATCCTCAATTGGTTTGGTCCAAAAAACTTTGTACTCTGGATAGATTTTGTCTATGCCAAAGAATTCGGAAGCATATAACGTAGGAACTTTGGATAACGCCTTTGTCAAATAATGGGGGTTATCGTAACCTATACCCGAATTTGCGTACTTGGGTTCTTTTGGTGTAATCAGATTCAGCGTGTGATTAGATTGACCAATTTTATAGAGTTTTTGTTCAAGCTCCTCTAATTGAGTAGATAGTCTTTTATTATCATTTTTGAAAGCCACGTTTTGAGTCACAATATCAATTTTTTCATTTTCTGACATACGAAGCTCATTGGTAAGATTATCTACTTTGGTCTTCAGCTCTTGTGAACCTTTTGAACAACTCTCACACTCTTTTTTTAAATTAGAAATGATGCACAGGTTGCTAGCAAGATCTAAGCTTTGATTTTCAATACATTTAGACTGTGCAGTAACTCGTTTTTCTAGAGATGAGATGAGTTGTTCTTTTTCTTTTATAAGAAGCTTGAGAGAGTCTAGTTTATTCATAGCAAGTTGCATCTGATCAATTAAAGCTTCTTGGTAAGGAGCACATACCTGACATGGAGAATTATGATCTTCATCATCACTGTCAGACGGTGATGAATGCTTGCCCATGAAACACAAGGGTGGTTCGGCATCTTCAGGTTCTTCATCAGATACTTGTAGCCAGTAGTCATCTTCAGCCATGAGAGCCTTACCGGCTTCCTTTTCTTTGGCTAGTAGCAGCTTGGCTCTATAATAATCAGCGTTGCGCACAACAGGCTTGCGACAATCCTTGGCAAAATGACCTAACCGACCACAATTGTAGAATTTGATAGGCTCCTCTTTTGTCTTTTCTTCAGGTCGCTTGTCAGGCTTCTTCCTATCGTCTACACGTCTCTTACCTTCAAACTTCTCTTGATGATCACGGCGAGTGGAGAATCTTTGCTTGTTAGACGACTTGTTAAAAAACTTTCTCTTCTGAAAAGCTTGAGTCAGGTACACCATAGCTTCTTTCATCTTAGTGTATTCTGGATCCGAATCACTGTCAGGATCTTCGGGTTCAGAATCACTTTGCACTGGCCTTTTTTCAGACGAACGGCTGACAGACTTACTTCTTTTCTCAGACACGAGTGCTAACGGATCAACTACCGGCTTTTTTTCAGCTTTCTGATTCCCCATTAGTTCCATAACTTCTTCTTCATCCTGGAGCAGCATTTCATAAAGTTCGTGCAGATAAAGCTTCTCCAGGGTTTGAGTATGACGAATATGAGAGACGAACGACTTCCATTCAGGTTGGAGGTTGTTCATGAAATTGATGTTGTTCTCGGTATTCGTCTTTGTGATCTTATTTGTCTGGAAATCATTCAGAAGCAAGTTGAACCTTTCATAGGTTTCTGTCAGTGTCTCGCCTTTTCTTGCTTTGAAGCCATCATATCTGGTGATGCAGTTTGTCACCTTCAGCTGATTGTTGATGTGGCTCCCCATCATCATTTTCTCAATCTGGTCCCACATTTTCTTTGCAGGCTCTTTATAACTGTCGATGCAGGCATATATGTCATTTGGTAGACTTTGGAGAAGATATGACTTTGCTTGCTTCTCAGCCTCATACATAGCCTTTTCTGGATTTGTAAGGTCACCGATAGTTTTCGGAACTGTACGCTCCGGTCGACCTTCGGCTGGGTCTCCAGGTATGACCTTCGTTGGCCATTCTTGTGGCCCCTCTGTCAGACACTTGTATATTGCTTCATAGTTCGATTTCGCTTCAATGAAGTTCATGAAACGATCGTGCCACTGAGGATATTCTCCCCGGTAGAGCACCGGGGGCTTCTGATCCGAACCAATAGCTAAAGCATCTCTTGAATTCATCTTAAATCTCTTAACTTAAAAAACACTGTAACGATCGTAAGACAAGCAGGATGATCCAAACACAATAATAAACAAAAAAATAAATAAGCAGAATAGGACAAGGGTCCGGTCGAACTAAGTATCGGTCAAGCAAAAGATCGATATAGACAACGTATCGGTCGATTAAAGGACCGGTATTGACAACGTACCGGTCGAACCAAAGGACCGGTATAGACAACGTACCGGTCGAACCAAAGGACCGGTATAAACAGACTATCGTCGAATCCAAATGACCGATAAACACAATGTACCGGTCAAAGGACAATTCTTATATCGGTCAAACAGAAGGACCGGTAAAGCAGGGTACCGGTCGAACACAATGACCGGGAATTACAACTTCCCGGTCGAACAACCTATCGATCGAACCTGATAAATAACAACTTAAGAAATAGACCGATAAAATCAAAAACCGATAAACAGATAAGCCCGATAAAATCAGATTTCAACACAACCAATCGACCGATAATTAGATTTCAACACAACCAATCGACCGATAAAACTTAAATCCACAGATATGCAGTAAACACATAAGACCGGATCTGAGTTGCAAAAAAAATTCGATCGATAACCTTTTTCACAGTAACCTTAAACCCAACACAGAACGAATTTCAATAGGACCGATAAAACAAATCAACCCAGATTGACAAAAATCTAATCGATCGACAGAAGCAGATAATCACTTAAAACAGATAAAAGCAATTAACACAGATTATTGAATATAGGGTTTTAGACAAACCTTTTTCTGGATCAAACCTTTAGTCTCTTTGCTCTGTAACCAATTGTAGATCCCAGTACAGTGCAATCAGCAGCAAGTTATATCAAAGATGAACAGAATATGAGTCACAGCAACTAGTCATATGATTGATATTGAATCAAAGGGTTACAGGTTTACAGAAAGAATTTCTGATCAGAGAGAGTAAACCTATAGACTAGTTGTTTGTAAAAAAATAATGAGACTTCCACTTGTAAAAGAAAGTAAAATAGCCTTTATATATACAGGCTTTACACAGATGGGCTTATGGGCTTTTAGGCCCAACAAGCTAATAAAAATTTCAACTAATAACCATTTACACCCTGAACTTCTATTTAACATTAAATTCACCCTAACAATCTCCCCTTTATGATAATATGACATTCTCCGCCCTTTGATCTGAGTATCCGTCAATTCATGAAATGTATATATCCGAATCTTTTCAAATTCAGATATAATAGGAATTGAAAAATTGAATCAACAAATGATACAGTTAGTATGTCTGTAAGTAGCACGGAGCCACTTTGTACAACAGATGTACTTTGGAAAGGAGTTTTTGTGATGTTCACTCCCCAGGGCTTCCATTTAATCATCGAAAAACCACAAAGGAATTTTCTATGAATGTTATGACAAGAAAACTCATTCCTTGTGTGCTCGTGAACGTGTAGAAATGATTGAAGCTACTTAGCTTGATCAGGATCAAATTGTGTAAACTGTTGAGATAGCAACAGATATTACACGGACTCAATGTGCATGAAAGAGGTGCGAAGGTGGGGCAACTTTCCTTCTTTTTCAATATCTAAAACTTCCGAGTGAAGACTAGATAGCAGATATGCTGCGTCCCCAAAGAAAATGAAACATTTCTTTGTTAAGAAAGAAACGAGTGGTTGGTGGGGTTAATGCAAGAGTTGGCATGGGCTAGGTGCCTTTTCAATGATGGTCACCAAAGAATGTGAACCAATCAGAATATGTGGCTGCCCGGCTCAGAAAGTGATTGGTGCAGAGTTCTGATATTCTTTTAACTCTGTTCTCACACCTTCTTTCTTTTTAACATTAAAACTCACTTCTAACCAAACTCTCATTTACATTTTATCTCTCAGCACAATGAGAAAAACTCAACCGGATGAGTTATCTCCCCCACTCTTTGATTTATGACCCCTCACCCCTCAAGCACTCTAGGATAACTTCCGGGGTAGGAAACACTAGTTTACGTGAATCCATAGAAGTTATGTTTAAGTTCTCCCACAAATCCCATGTAAGTCCTAAAAAGAATAGTTGTTCAACAGTGTAACTGAACAGTTAAGCATAAAAAGTATGATAACATTGTCAAAATGTATGCTCATGATATTTGAGCAATTGAACTTTGAAGATATCTCAAAACACAGATATTGATTTAATGAAATGAAATCAAAAGAATTGTTTTGAGAATTTGACAATGTATCAATCAGATCATATTAAAATGGTTAGGGTATCAAAGAACTGGATATTTTGTTTATATGAACAAATATAAACAATTTAGCAATGAAAGCACAAAATTAGAAATGATGATCGATGATTAACAACATTGAATTTCAAACGAGGGTATTACCATCGAAAAATTGGTTCGTTATGAGACATGGTAATAACAATTTCAAATAAGTACTTACCCGGTGTGTGTGAATACTTGACAGTATATAGACAAGATAATACACAAGTATTGATCTTTAGAAACACACGGTCAGTTAACCATTAACGCTCAAAATTTGAAAAAAACATTTAAAATCACACTTCTAAATTCATGAAATCTTGTGTGAATAGAGAAGTGGTTTGAACATTTAAGAAAACGTTTTTCATGTTCGAAAGTTGTTCTTCTTTCAAACAATCAGAGATCAAGATTAGAAGATATTTACCTTTAAGCTCCCCCTCAAATCATGATAGAATGATATAAATCTATTAAGTTCCCCCTGGATATTTGCAACATATCCAAGTCTGAACGTTGAAGAACGGGTCCTGATCTGTCATATGATCAGAAGCCAAATTTCGTTGAAGTACGAGTTCTAAGCTGATTTACTTAGAAACCTTCTTCTTCTACTCCCCCTTGACAGTAGGTACCTGCAACACAAAATCAGTTTTCGGCTTTGGTACCCACTGGTATTTGGGACCATGAACGTTAGTTGCAGTTCTTGTGGGGGAAATAGAATAAGAACCATACCAGAAATGATCACTGGTTTTGTGAATGTGATCATGTGTACGACAATAATAAAAGTGGTATTTCTTACCTGACAACCTGAGTAATTGATCTCTCGAGTAGATGTGACCAGGTTTACCTTTACTCGCATTATTCTTCTTGGCATTAAACGCATGTACACACAATTTTCTTTCTTTCAGCTCATCTTCAACTGGTTTCTTCTTCCAGACCAGTTCCTCTTCTTTGTATCTCCGTCTTCGTTGATGTGTACCTGAACCATCTATATTGCTATCATAGAAAAGGTTAGTTTTACGAATCCGATCAAAAGATTTAACTGACCTTTGTGAAGAGACAGATTTCTGATTTGAACTTGATACAGTCTTTTCAAGCACTTTAATCGTCGAAGCAGAGTTGTCTCTTTCTTTAACAAGCAGGTCAATCTTCTTCGTGAACTCAGACTTCGTTTTCTGCTCTTTTAGTGCATTTGCAGATAGTTCAGATAGTTTCTCAGTCAACTTTTTAATCTCAGTCTCAAAGATGCTTCTCTCTTCTTCAAATCCCTTCTCAGCATCCTTTCTTTGGCCGGATATTTCCCTGAAGAATCCCACATTCTTTTGTTCAATGGCCTTCTTTTCTTTGGCAAACTTCTCTCTTTCAAGAATAATTACTTTCTCGAAAGCAGAAACTTGCTGAGAAAGTTTTATGCATTTCAGCTCCACTTCCTTCTTCTCATTAGCACATTTTCTCGAAAATTCTGAGAACTTCTTTGCGAAAGATTTTTCAAATTCGGATTTATCTTTAGCATGCTTTTGATCCAAATCAGATATTCGCTTTTGAAGATCGGCATTTGCATCTTTCAGTTCAGAGATCTTTTCCTCATATCTTTCAACAGAGACTGTTTGCTGGGGTTTAGCTTCCAAAATAGAAATCTTTCCTTTTAGCTCAGAGTCTCAGTTTCCAATTTTCTACCTTTCAACAGTTCTCTTGGCCCTAGCATCAACCATTCAATGCAATCCCACAACTCTTTTCCTGTCAATTTGTTATAATATATTTGACTAGAGAGTTCACTCAAAATGTCACAAAAAAAATCATTAGAGATACTACTAGTTATATAATTTCGAGCAACATTGTTAGCCCTCTCTCTTTCCTCCTTTTCCACAGGAGAAGCTTCTGTAGGAATCTGGGATTGCATCTCCCCTTCAGTAAAAGATAATCTTGATGTAGGGACCCACCTCATGTTCATCTACAACACACAAAAAATCAGCTTTCCACCGTTCATAATCTCTTTTGGACCGCAGACTTGGTGGGCACACCATTTTGATCGTTTCGAATAGAATGTATTCGCTCCGGATTTGAAGAGTGATGAAACTTGAACGGGATTAAATTTAATTCTTAACTGCACTATAGCGATCGTGAGACAAAACAGGATGATCCAAAAAACAACCAATAAATAAATAGGACAGGACGAGGACCGGTCGAGCAAGGACCCGGTCGAACAAGGACCCGGTCGAACCCAGTCGAACCCGGTCGAACCAAGGACCCGGTCGAACAAGGATACCAGTCGAGCCAAGGTACCGGTCAACTGAGTACCGGTCGAGTCAAGGTACCGGTCAACTGGGTACCGGTCGAGTAAAAGTACCGGTCAACTGGGTACCGGTCGAGTATCGGTCGAGAACCAAATCCGGTCAACTGGGTACTGGTCGAGTAAAAGTACCGGTCAACTGGGTACCGGTCGAGAACCAAATCCGGTCAACTGGGTACCGGTCGAGTAAAAGTACCGGTCAACTAGGTACCGGTCGAGTACGGTCGAGCAAAAAAAGACCGGTAAGGGAAATATACCGGTCGAACAAAGGATGTATTGGTCGAACCAAATGACCGGTAAAGACTATGTCCCGGTCAAACAAACTATCGGTCGAACCTGATAAATAACAAATTAAGATATAGACCGATAAACAGATAAGCCCGATAAAATCAGATAATGACCGATAAAATCGAACAGATAAATCGACCGATTAACACTAAGAACACACCGAAGAACACGATTAAATCTGGAATTTGATCGAAATCAAACCCAGAAATTGAAGTCGTTAATCAATTAATCAGGCTTAAACAAATATGCAGTTTCAATCAATTACTCAGACCGATAAACTTAGACACACCCAATAATCGACCGATAAACACTTTTGCAGAAAACGATTAGATTGAAAAACTTTGAGCACTTCGACCGAAAAAAAAAATCAGATTTGCAAAAAAAATCTTCGATCGATAATAAAATCAGATTTTCAGAAAAATTCGACCGATGAGGATATTAAACCAGAAACACTATTCGATAAAAACAGCCAACCCAGATCGAACAAAAAATATAGCATATTAAACAGATAATCGATTAGGGATTTTAGACAAACCTTTTTCTGGATCAAACCTTTAGTCTCTTTGCTCTGATACCAATTGTAGATCCCAGTACAGTGCAATCAACAGCAAATATTATCAAAGATGAACAATTATATGGCCACAACTACTAGTCATATGATTAATAAGAAATCAAAGGGTTACAGGTTTACAGAAAGGATTTCTGATCAGAGAGAGTAAACCTATAGACTAGTGTTAAGAAAATAATGAGACTTAAACTTTCTAAACTGAATAATAAAAACGTCTAACCCTAATTATGAGATAAATATGCCTTTATATACTTAGGCTTACAAGCAATTGGGCTTTATGGGCTTGGGCCCATCTAATCAAATAACTTTTAACTAATAACAATTCGAACCCTTATAAATACTTTATTCCACTTTCAACACATAGGACTTTCAGTCCTAACAAGAGTGGTGGAAGGGATTGGGTCAAATCTGAGGGTGTAGAGAAGACTGAGGGAAAGTCCAAAAAGGTTCATTACAAGAAGACTACAGTTGTGATGTGACATCTGCCTTCCGGAACCTCCAGGTTAGCACCCGAGCTGTGTAAATCACGATTAAATATATAGGAACACCCTTCTACGACCTAATTTTATAGGCAAGGGCTATAGTTTCCTAAGGTTCCTGGCAGTGCGCTTAGAATATCCGGTCACTGCGCGTAACGGGATACACAGTCTTATAAAATGCCAATCCGATAAAATTAACATTTTATTTTATTAATAGTAATAATAATGAGTGGGTTAATTATAAAATTTAATTAACCAAATATAAATTCTAAATTTTAAGCAATCAAAACAAAAATTTAAGCAAATAATTGAGAATTTACCTACCCATAACCTATTTTTTTATGAAAATTACATTATATATATATATAAAACTTAAAATTTAAAAAAAAATATATTTTTTTTAAAGAAATGGCCATGTGGCCGCCCCCCCCTATATCCCCACTTTTGTTTTTCTTTTCTTCTTCAAAACCACCAACACTCCATCATTTCTCTCATTTCTCTTATTTCTCTCTCTCTCTCTAGCATCAATTCTCTCTTCATTTCTCTCTAAACTCCAGCCCCAAACCTCCTTCCAAATCATAATTTTTGAAGATCAAAACAACTCCTCATCATCAAGGTAACATTCTACTCTTGTATTTCATGAATCTTACCTTTAAATCTTCATAAAAATCAAGTTTTCATCATTTTTTCCTTCATTTTTCTTCATCTTCTTGAAGGTTTTCTGGAATTTAGGGCTTTGTAAAGTCCCTAAATGGTAGGTTATACACCAATGACATGTTAAATGTCAAGCAATGGTGATAACCCATGATCCATACCTCTAAAACTCAAGAAAATGAAGTTTGGATGACATGCATGTCCATTTTTCTTACAATCTAAAGATATTAGAGTCCATACATGTGTTTCAAAAAGTTAAAGGATGATTTTTACTAAAACTTATGTAAAATGGAAGATAAAAAACGTTTTCAATCAAGAAACCCCAATTTATGGGCCAAAAAGTGATAAAAAGTTCATAAAATTAAGTTATTTCATTTTTAGTTTCTGTTAGATTTATTGCATGTTAGTATTTCGGGTATAACTTGAAAAATATGGACTCAAATGCTATGAATCTTCTTCTGGAATTTAATATAATGAAATACCAATCAAACCCCACTGGAATCACTCAAAAATATTGAGTTTTGACCCCTCAACCTTACCTCTAAAGTTTATGGTGCAAACAGAATCCGGCTGGACAAAATCTTGCAATCAATCAACCATAACCATCATGCAAAACCATAAAAATTAATGATTCTTTTTCTGGAAGTAACTTTAATGATCTGGGAACCAAACAAAATTTGATTCACTTGAAAATATAAAGATTTGAGTACTCAACCATCATTAACAAGTTGAGTGTGCAAAAAGCAATTTTCTGTCAGATTGGGATACTTGTCTTAAAACGGATGTAACTCACTCATTATTGGTCCAAATAAGATGAATATTTTTCTGGAAGTTTCTTCTTTGAATAAGGAACAAAACCCAACTTGAATCACCAGAAAATAGTAAGTTTTGACCCTTCAAATGATCGAGACAAGCAAAAGGTGTACTCTGCATGGATCCCTGTGACCAATGAACTTTAAGAACATCATTGCCTTGTCTAATCAACTCCAAAAAGGGTGTTACCTATGCCAAAAGTTCACCAAGGCAGTAAATTAAACACTATAATTTTGGTAAAATAATAACATATGGAAAATGGTTATAATATAATTAAAAGTAGGCATAAAATTCTGACAGCTTAAATCAAGGGTCAGATTTGTTAAAAAGGGGATTTTTGGACTTTATAACTCTATAATTTATTCAAAGATTTACATATATGTATTTGAAATCACATTATAGTAAATAGACTAAAACAACTAATTGAATGATTTTGGACTAAAATATACACTTATTGGCATTTCATAAATCACTCGGAAGGATTATTTGGACTTAGGGACGAGTAATGACGTATTTTCCTTGTGGCATCTTTCGTTATAGGAAATCTAGGGAGTAACGACCTTCGGTGATCACTATCTCAAAATCTTCGCACTTTCTCCAAAAGGTGAGTATTCACAGCCCCTCTTTTATCGTTTTAACTGATTTTGGGGTGAAAAGCATGCTTTAGTTGCGTATTTAAAGATTCATGAGAATTGTTTGAAAGTATTGCGAATTGGCAATTTATAAGGCTTTGTTAAAAGCATTTCGAATTATAAGCTATATGATAAGTATGCAATTGATGTGTTGAGTATTAAATGTTAAGACCCCGTGACACTACTATTAACTCGAAGAAAATCGGGCCTATAGTATTAGTGGATAGCGCTATTTGGTGTGACAAGCCCACCTTATGCTGACGAGCAGGGGTGCACTATACTAGAGAAGATGACTAAACATGTGGCTCGAACCACCGCTGAGTTAGTTCATCGGGGGCGTTGAAATTGGTCAGGGACGGCTTAGTAGTGGCTCAACGTAATATTATCTTTGTGTACACTTATCATAAAGAAATTGAATTATGGTACTCATGAATCAATGAATTGAAGATTGGTTTTTACACGTGATTTACAATGTCAACATGCATATAAAAATGATTTGTGCATATTTAAAACCTGTGAACTCACCAACTCTTTGTAGTTGACCTTGTTTTATACATGCTTTTCAGGAAGTCAAGAAGGTAGACATCGATGTTTAAGCTACCTGAATTTTGTTTTGAAGCAAGCTTACCTTTACGAATATAGTCCGTTATGTTTAAGATTTTGGAAATTGTAAACGATGATAAATATTTTTTTTTATGTAATGTTTTAAATAATTAAATTGTATGGTGGTATGAACTTTAATCTTGTGCTATGCGTATCTAGCTGTTATGCCCCGTGTTTCCGCCTTAGCGGGGTGTGACATGTGAATCCTGTTCCTTGCAAACAGTGTGCATGTAATAAATCTGAGCCCCTAAAACAGGATAAAAGGAGGGGAAATCAAAGAAATTGGAATAATTAGTGGGCTCAGAAACAAGGAGTTGATCTGAGTAGAATCATCAGACCAAGACCTTGTTTCATATGTGGCAAATTGAATCATCTTGCTAAGCACTGTTATTTTAATCCTATGAACCAAAGGATAAATTTTCAAAGATCTGTGCAAAAACCCTTTGGTTATAGGAAGAATGAAAAGAACCATGTGGCTAAGAAAACTGTTAAATCTAAAAG
The DNA here is from genome assembly GCA_954870635.1 of Arctium minus. Lineage (NCBI taxonomy): Eukaryota > Viridiplantae > Streptophyta > Magnoliopsida > Asterales > Asteraceae > Arctium > Arctium minus. The sequence continues at coordinate 42,058,252 of OX941089.1, read as the reverse complement.
CCACATGAAGAAAAAGACTGTAAGAGAGAATGTCAAGATGTGGATTCCCAAAAGCACTAAAACTGTTAGTACTGCTACCACAAATAGTGCAGTTGACAAAGATAGTGCTGCCAGAAGCAATACTACTGCTATTAATGTTAGTGCTGCTGAGAGTTTTAGTACCTCTAAAACTAACATTGTTAGTACTTCTTCAAATACTGCTAAACCTGCTTCTAGTGTTTGTGCTTCTAGACCAATCATCTTGACAAAGTACTCCAGTCAAGAGGATTCTAAATTTAAAAATCTCATCAAAAAGGAGTGTAAGTACTTTGATGAGAAAGGGAGGCCCAAGACCACTTTGGCTTGGGTTCCCAGTCAATACTAATTGATTTATCTAATGTGCAGGGCAACCAGCAGCTCAAGGAAAAGAGCATTTGGCATGTTGATAGTGGTTGCTCTAGGCATATGATAGGGAACATGGATTGCCTCAAGAATTTCAAGAAAATTGATGGAGGACATGTTGCCTTTGGTAATACTCCAGATGGAGGTAAGATTAGTGGTAAGGGTGATGTAATAAAAGGTAAGATGACCTTTGAGGATGTTTTTTATGTTGAGCAGTTAAGGTACAACCTGTTAAGTGTATCACAGGTTTGTGACAAAAAGCATAGTATATTATTCACTGATTCAGAATGCATTATCCTTGCTCCTGGATTCAAGGTAGTTGATGAAAAGATGATACTACTAAGAACTCCCAGAAAGGATAATGTCTATTGTTTGGATATGGAAAATGTTTCAACTGATTCATCCCTAAACTGTCTTGTTTCAAAAGCATCTTTGGATGAATCATCACTTTGGCACAGAAGGATGTGTCACATGAACTTTAAAACAATGAATAAACTTGTTAAAAACAACCTTGTAAGAGGTTTGCCTTCAAAAGTCTTTTCATGTGATGATCATTGTGTTGCTTGTCTCAAAGGCAAACAACACAAAACTTCTCATAAGTCCAAAGAAGTGAACACAATTTCTTCTTCTCTTCAGTTATTGCATATGGATCTGTTTGGTCCTACAAATGTCATGAGTATAGGTAAGAAATCATACTGCTTAGTGATTGTTGATGATTACTCTAGATTTACTTGGGTATATTTTCTAAGGACTAAGGATGAGACAAGTGGACTGATCAAATCCTTTATTCTAAGAATTGAAAACCAAACAAATCAAAAGGTAAAAGTCATTAGGTAAGACAATGGTACTGAATTTAAAAATCTTGACCTATACACCTTTTGTGAGGAAAAAATAATTGAGAGGCAATACAGTGCTCCTAGGACTCCACAACAAAATGGTGTTGCTGAGAGAAGGAATAGGACACTGATTGAAGCTGCTAGATCTCTGTTAGCTGATTCAAAACTTCCAATTACTTTCTGGGCTGAAGCAGTTAATACTGCTTGCTATGTCCAAAACAGAGTTCTAGTAGTTAAGCCTAAAAACAAGACACCATATGAGCTTTTAAATAAAAGAAAACCATTTATTGGATTTTTCAAACCTTTTGGGTGTCCTTGTACCATTCTCAATACCAAAACTCACTTAGGAAAGTTTGATAGCAAAGTAGATGATGGTTTTCTTGTTGGTTACTCATCTCAGAGTAAGGCCTACAGAGTATATAATTCTTCTTCTAGAATAATTGAAGAAAGTGACAATGTCAAATGCAATGAGAATACACCAAATCCTATTGGTTCAGGTCCTCAGTGGTTATTTGACATTGATTCACTAACTAACTCTTTGGGTTTCAGTAGTGATGATCATGCAGGATCAGGAAGTAGAGGATCAGGGGAAGAACAAGTACAACATATTATTCCTCAGTCTGTGATCTTTCCATTACCTACAATGGACCCTGTTGAAATCTGTGAAAAGGAGACTGTTAATTCAGAGTGAAGAAGAAAGAAGAGATGAGGATAATTTAGAGCATGAAGAGCCAGAAGTAGCTGATGTGATTCCCTCAGCTGACTTAAATGATTCCAATTTAGATGTGGGAATTAATGAAGAACCTAGTCTTCAGACAAGAACTCAGAAGAATCATCCTCCTGAGCTGGTAATAGGAGACATCTCCTCTCCTATGATGAATAGGAATCAAAGCAGACTTCAAGATTTGCAGGATCAGCAGCATACAATACTCTCTTGCTTTCTATCCCAGATTGAGCCTAAGAAGGCTTATGAAGCAATGAAAGATTCAAGTTGGATAGAAGCCATGCAAGAAGAGTTGCTACAGTTCAAATTGCAAGATGTTTGGGACTTGGTGGACCTTCCTAATGGTCATAGAGCAATTGGCACCAAGTGGATTTTCATAAATAAAAAGGATGAGAGAGGAATAGTAATCAGGAACAAAGCAAGGCTAGTGGCACAAGGGTACACTCAGGAAGAAGGCATAGACTATGAGGAAGTATTTGCTCCAGTTGCAAGGGTAGAGGCATTTAGGCTGTTTCTAGCCTATGCTTCATACATGAAGTTCAAGGTATATCAGATGGATGTGAAGAGTGCCTTTCTATATGGAACAATTGATGAAGAAGTATATGTCTGTCAGCCCCCTGGATTTGAGAATCCACCATATCCTGACAGAGTATACAAACTGAAGAAAGCTCTCTATGGTCTACATCAAGCCCCAAGAGCATGGTATGATACTTTGTGTACCTATCTCTTGGAAAATGGGTTTGAAAGAGGAATAATTGACAAAACCCTTTTCATTAGAAGAAGTAAGAAGAACATCCTACTTGTTCAGATCTATGTGGATGACATCATCTTTGGATCCACAAAAGATCAGATGTGTAGAGACTTTGAAGAGTTGATGCACAAGAGCCTCAAAATGAGTTCAATGGGTGAACTTACTTTCTTCCTTGGGCTTCAAGTGAAACTGCAGAAAGATGGAATTTTCATTAGCCAATCAAAGTATGTGAAAGACATCCTAAATAAGTATGGTTTATCAGACTCAAAGCCAACAAGCACACCAATGGAAACACACAAACAGATCACAGCTGATCTTGAGGGGGAGGATGTTGATGTCCATCTTTATAGATCAATGATTGGATCTCTCATGTATCTCACAGCCTCAAGACCAGATATCATGTTTCCAGTGTGTGTGTGTGCCAGATTCCAAGTCAAGCCAAAGCAGTCACATCTTCAAGCTGTTAAGAGGATTTTCAGATACTTAAGAGGGCAACCTAGATTAGGTCTTTGGTATCCCTATGAATCTACTTTTGACTTGATTGCATATTCAGACAGTGACTTGGGTGGTGCTAATATGGATAGAAAGTCTACTTCAGGGGGATGTCAGCTATTGGGTGCAAGACTAGTATCTTGGCAGTGTAAGAAACAAACCACAGTGTCCTTATCCACAACAAAAGCTGAGTACATTGCTGTTGCAAGTTGCTGCTCTCAGGTTCTATGGATTCAGAATCAAATGCTGGACTATGGGGTAACCTTTCTGCACACTCCAATCTTCATTGACAATAGCAGTGCTATTAGCATTGTTAACAATCCAGTCAAGCACTCCAAAACAATGCACATTGAAATGAGGTATCACTTTATTAGAGACTGCAATGAAAAGAAGCTTATTCAAGTTGCTAAAGTATATACTGATAACCAGTTTGCTGATCTATTCACTAAAGCTTTTGATGTGGGTAGATTCACTTTCTTGGTCACAAGTGTGGGCATGATCAACTCTGAATGAGCTCATGTTTAAAAAGTGATTGTATATCTGTTATTTGTTTATTTTTGGGGCTACTAATCATCTTTCTCAGGAAGTGTATTGCCTTGCTCAGACTAACACAAGCTTCAATAGTGTAAGTATAGTTAATGCTGCCAGTGCAAAGTTACTACTTCAGGTATTAGTTAATACTGCTAGTTAGTTAATACTGCTAGTTAGTTAATACTGCTAGTTAGTTAATATTGCTAGTGGTTAATACCGCTAGTTAGTTAATACTGCTAGATGGTTAATACTGCTTCTTTCCCGAATCATATAAATACCCTTTTTGCCCGCATAAAAGCTCATAACGACTCTTTGAATACTGTTCATCTTCACTCTAACCTTTTTCTCTCAAGCAACTAGTGTGTTTTAGTCAAGAATCCTCAAGCTCGATGGCATCCATGGCGTTTATTGATGAACACAATGAGATATCAATGCTTCAAAAACCTAAGCAGGCTGCTGGATTCCATCAAATCGTTGATTTTCTCAAGTCCAGTCATATCGCTCATGCTCTTACAGTGTCACCATCAATCTACGTAGAGCACCAGAAGCAATTTTGGGCCAATGCCACCGTTTTTACTGAAAATGGTGTGCAGGTTATCAAGACAAGGGTGTGTGACAAACCCTTGACAGTTTCTGAAGAGGTCATTCGCATCAGTCTACGACTAGACGATGCCTCAGGTATTACATCTATCTCTAATGATGATCTGTTTTCCAATCTCTCAAGAATGGGGTATGGTGGCCCTCTGGGTGTCTTCAAATTTTCAAAAGCTAAATTTTCACCCCAATGGCGTTTCTTTGTGCATACTCTTATGCACTGTATTTCTCGAAAAACTATTGGATTGAGTGAGTTCAGTAGTACCATTGCTTATGCTTTGGTCTGCTTGTCCACTGCCAGAAAGTATAATTTCTCGCAAATGATTTTCAAAGACCTTGTGTCAAACTTGGACAATAAAAAAAGTTTCTATATGTATCCAAGATTTGTCCAGGCAGTTATCACCACTGAATTGACGGATATGCCTCAATTTGATGAGGTCTATGTACCTAAAATCCCCAAGGGCAAGGTCTTTTCAAATATGAAGAGATCTGCCATGGACTCGGAAGGAGTTGACACCACATTGTTCTCTACAATGATGGTGGTGTCCCACAATCAAGAAGGTATGGCATCAGGGTCAGGGCCCTCACTAGACCATCCCACTGAGAGTCAATCCCAACCTTCAATCACTATATCAATTCCTCAGTCCCTTCTTCAAAAACCAACTTCACCCATCACCCATACTTACATAAGGAAAAAGGTAAAGAAGGCTCCTTCTCTTCTTGTACCTTCACCCACAAAGCCTTTAAGCCCTCTAATGGAGAATTCTCCATTAGAGAATATCTATAGGGAAACCACAGGGGTGTCTCCCAACCCCAAGGAGGTTCTCACTGAGGAGATGCATGAGCATATGGGTGAGAAGGCTGCCACTACTCCTGTTAGCACGGAGGAGGTCAGTGGTAACATCAACAAGACCTTCCCCATGGCAACTTTGAATGAGAAATCATTCAAAGGTCCCAGGTGCCAAGAACCCAAGGGGGTAGCAGGTGCTTCTGCTAGGTAGAAGACCTCTACTACTAAAAGATCCAAGGATCCTTCAAGGGTGGTAAACACACCCAAAGGAGGTGAGGACAGATATAACTACCAAGAATTGATGGATACAATGGGCAACATTAATCTAGATGTCATCAAACAGGGAGCAGATATAGAGGAGATGAAATTGGTAATTCTGTCTCAACAAGTGCAGATAACCAAATTGAAGAAGCTAGTGAAGAAGTTGGTGCAGAAAAGAAAAAGAAAACAGTATGTCCTGAAGAAGAGGGAAGATGCTTTCAAAAAGGGGGAGAAACAGGATGAAAAGGAGAAACTCAGTACTAGTGGTATGGAAGCTCAATTTGAGGGGGAGCAGAATAGGGAAACAGAAAACAAAGAAGCAAAAACTAGTAAAGAGGCATAAACTGTTAAACAAGCAGCAGTAACTGAAAAAGCTCAAGCAACAGTAACAGGGCTGTCTGTTGAAGAATTAGAGATTGCAGAAACATTGGTAAAAGCTAAGAATGACACTCCCAAGGCTGCTCAAAAGTCAAAGGGAGTGGTCATTAAAGAAGGAGGTCTTAAGCAGAAAAGCAAAGAAATCAGTGAGGCAGAATTGAAGCAGAAAGGAAAGGCTAAGATGGTTGAACCTGAACAACCTTTAAAGTAGCAGATACAGATAAAGCTAGATGAAGAAGTGGAAAACAGCTTCAAGCAGAGATGGAAAAGGAGGAACAAATTCAATCAAAAAAGGACAGAGAGCTTGCACTGAATATGGCTAAAATGCTCAATGAAGAATATCAAAAGAGTTTGAAAGCTGCAACTGAGGCCAAGAAAAGTATAGTAAAAGCAACCAAGCACAGACTGCCTTCAAAGATTCAGAAAAGACAACCCTCTAAGACCTATTTGGCCAATCAAGAAAGGAGAAAAATGATAAACTTTCTGAGAGGCTCAATTGGTGTAAAAGGAAGGAGAGATGTTTGCTAACATGGCATACAGCAAAGTCGAGGAGCTATATAAAAAGGAAATGGCAAAGCTTCAAGGGGACTCTTCTCAAAGGGAAGAAGCTGAAAGAAGGATGAAAGAGAGGCATGATCTCAACATCCAACAACCCTTCCCTGAGGAAACCACTCCTTCAAAAGAAAAGGCTGAAAAGAAGGAAGAGAATGTTGCTGTGGAAGTCAAATCTGCAAAGAGAGTAAAGACCATAGCTTCCAAGAAACAGTCCAAAAAGCCAAGGATGGAAGAAGCAGAAAAGGAGGCAGAACCATCTGTTGCAGATCATACAGAGCAAACAAGTCAAAGTGCACAACAACCAAATCAATCTGATGAGCATGTTGGTCTTTACATGACTTTAATAGAACCAGTACAGGCTGTTCCCATTTCCGTGAAGGCACCATGAATCATCTTTTGGGATATTCTGATGGACAACAGAAAGGATTACTTCAGACTCAAAAGAGTTGGTGACTTGTTTGAAGTATATACAACTTGGGGCAAAGTGATCAGAAGTTGTTCCAGGGATGACTTAGAAGAAATGCATAAGGTGGGAATAAAGCTATATGAGCCTGTTATGAAAGGAACTGAAGAAAGTCTACTAAAAGTTGCTATGGAATACTTGTGTATGATGTTTGAACCAGAAAAAGTGGTGTACAGGATCAAGGATTTGCATCATGAGTATGGGTTCAAAAGGATTGATCAGTGGATGCTCTTTGAAAACTGTGGTGTCTACATGATCACAATAGATAACTACTATCATGAGTATTTTCTAGTGGACAAAGTATATGATCATAGAAAGGAGAAGCTGAAAGGAATGCTGAAAGCCAAGCTAGTGTGTGCAAAAGGATCTAAAATGGCCAGAATTGTGATAAGAAGGACAATCAATCAAAGTCTGGGACTGGATCCAAATTTGGGCAACTAAGCTGAAGTTTTGAAAGCATCTTGAAGACCATATCTGAAGAACTTGACTTCTCTTCCTAAAAGTCAAGTTAGGGGGAGATTTTTGGGAATTTAAGATTTGTTCAAGTATGGTTAATGCTGCTAGTATATCATGATTACTACTGCTAGTAGATTTAATACTGCTTGAAAAGTTAGTGCTGCTACTTCAATAGTTAGTACTGCTTGGAGAGTTAGTACTGCTAGTAGTTAGTACTGCTAAGGGATTACTACTGCCAACATGATTAATACTGCTGAGGAGTTTAATGCTGCTGAAAATGGTTAATACTTCTGAAGAAGGTTAGTGCTGCTTATGAGATGAAGACTCAGTATGGAATGAAGACAACTGTATAGAAGTCTTGCTAAAGTAAAGGAGATAATTTGGGAATGAAGATCAATTGTATTTTGATAATTATCTTGTAATATGTCTTGTATAAATAGTATAGAAGTCTTTGATAGAATTAACTTTTGTTTGATAAGTTTTTAGAGAGAGAATTAACCTCAAGGTTTATAATCCTAATTCTAGAGAAGTAGAATTCGTCTTGGTGAGCCTGTTCATCAAGATTGAGGTTTTGGTGTGAAAGCTTGTAACTTTAATAATTCTATAAAGTTTACAAGTTGTGATTTCAGTTTTACTGTTCCATTGATAGTTGAATATTAAAGTGTTTTTCCGTAACTTCTTTAATATTGTTTCTGAGTGTTATTATTCTTGTTAAGAATTAGATCCTGACACACACGCTCTTTCTTTTAAACATTTTGCTTTCTCTAATCACACTCAATTCTTTTTTTTTGACTTCTCACACTCAATCACTATGGATTAACTTCATGGGCAGAAATCACAGGTTAATGTGATTCCATAGAAGTTGTGTTAAGTCCTAGCACAATGAAATCCTTGTTTTCCTATGATGCATATGATGCTCAGAATGGTTTAACTATTTCAGTTAAAGCACAATTTAGATCTTCGAAAACATTTAAAGTCCACTCCCAAAATATAAAATCTGTTGAAAAATCGGGAAGTGGTTTGAACATTAAAAACAATGTTTTCAAATGATTGAAAGTTGTCCTTCTTTCAACCATATATGAGATTAAGATAAAGGATTGTACCTTAATGTGCGATCTTATATCTCATGAAGCTAAGCTTAAAGTCATAAACATATGAACTTGTAAGCATCTCTCAAAAATTCTGCAAAAGTCTTATGTCAAGTCAAAGTAAAATTTATTCACTTAAATTGAAAAGACAAAAAGCAGAAAAATTATTAAAGTATGAGTTCTGATCAGAAATAATCAGAAGTCATATCCGTACTCCCCTTTTGTCTTGAAGAGCTCCCCCTAAATTCTTGCATTACAAAAAAAAATTTGGCATTAAAAGGTACATGCAAAATTTTATGAGCTCCCCCTCGAAGTAATATTGATCATTTGTCAATTTCTTCTCATACTCCCCCTTGGATCATGAACAGAAGATAGAAGTGCAGATATCTTGCGGAAATGAAGAAATGATGAAAAAGTATACAATTAAAAAACTTTGATAGGTAACTACTGATTAAATCTTAAGATTTAGCATACCAAGATTAGAGACAAGAAAGTTAAACCTCTTTTCGTCTAATGGTTTGGTAAACAAATCGGCAAGTTGATAATCAGTTTTTACAAAGAAAAGTTCAATTGTTCCTTTTTCAACATGATCTTTAATAAAGTGATACCTGACGTCTATGTGCTTAGTCTTGGTGTGTTGAACAGGATTCACTGTTATTGCGATGGCGCTCTTGGAGTCAAAGTATATCGGAATTTTGTTGAAGTGGAAACCGTAGTCGCGCAATTGAGTTCTCATCCATAAGACCTGAGAACAGCAACTAGCAGCAGCTACATATTCTGCTTCGGCCATGGAAGTTGAAACACAAAGTTGCTTCTTCGATGCCCAACTTACGAGTTTGTCACCGAGGAACTGTACATGTCCTGACGTGCTCTTCCTGGCTAACATACAACCTGCATGATCTGCATCTGTGTAGGCTGTTAGTTCAAAACTAGTATCTTTAGGATACCACATACCAAGATCTGCAGTGCCCTTCAGATACCTAAATATGCGCTTCACTGCAGACATATGGATTTCTTTAGGATTGGCCTGATATCGTGCACATAAGCATGCTGAGAACATTATATCTGGCCTACTAGAAGTAAGATACATTAAAGAACCTATCATTCCTCTGTAAGTCCTAACATCAACATCCTTACCCGAAGGATCGGTACCAATCTTAGTACCTGGTGCCATTGGGGTACCAATCGGTTTTGAATTTTCCATTTTGAACTTCCGAAGAATATCCATAATGTATTTTGATTAATTGATAAAAATACCCGATGAAAATTGTTTGACTTGTAAACCGAGAAAGAAATTCATCTCTCCCATCAAATTCATCTGAAATCTAGACACCATAAGGTTTGCAAAATTCTTACAGTACTTAGGATTTGTAGAGCCAAAAATAATATCATCTACATAGATTTGAATTAAAATGATATCGGCTTTTTCCTTTTTGATAAACAAAGTGGTATCCACCGTTCCTTTTGAAAAACCAGACTTGACTAGAAATTTGGAAAGGACATCATACCAGGCTCGAGGAGCTTGTTTCAGACCGTAGAGTGCTTTGTCGAGAATGTAGACGTGATTTGGCTTCTCTTGATTGACAAAACCTTCTGGCTGAGAGACGTAGACTTCCTCCTTCAGAATGCCATTGAGAAAGGCAATCTTCACGTCCATTTGAAAGACCGTGAAGTTCTTGTGGGCTGCGTAGGCTAGAAACATTCTGATTGCCTCTAATCGCGCCACAAGAGCATATGTCTCGTCATAGTCGATTCCATCCTCTTGTCTGTATCCTTTGGCTACTAGTCTTGCCTTGTTTCGGATAACGGTACCATCTTCGTCTTTCTTTATCTTGAAACCCCATTTCGTACCTATTATTGTTTTACCTTGAGGTTTTGGTACGAGTCTCCAGACTTTAAGTGCGTCGAACTGATTCAGCTCTTCTTGCATTGAGATCACCCATTCTGGATCAACAAGTGCCTCTGATACGCGAGTTGGCTCGAACTTGCTCAGAAAGGAGTCATGCATGCACAAGTTTATTGATGCTGACCTAGTTTGCACCGGTTTCGATGGATCGCCAATGATCTGGCTTATCGGGTGCTCTTTGGTCCATTTATGTTCATGAGGTAGTGGATTATATGAATGTATGTCAGTTGTATCATCTATAAATCCACTTGTACCTTCTTCAACTTGTTCAGGAGGAATGATGATTGCAGTTGAAGTGGTAGGTTCAGAAGCCTCAGCAGGTACAGCTTGTTCCGGCTGTGGATGGATCTGTACAGAACATCCTACTGGTTCAACTACTTCTGTCTCTTCATCACATGGAACTTCTTCAACTGTTGGAGTCGGCATTTGAATTAGAACTTCTTGTTGAATCGGGGCGTTGGATTCAATAGGAACATCTAAACTGGTTGGATGAGTAGTCGTTAAGTCTTCCATCCTGTCAACCACAACAGATTTCTTTACATTAGATCCAAGAAATTCATCATAAAACAATTCAAATAATAAATCTAAGTCAGATATATGATTAGTTGACGTTGATGCTTCATCTGATTTATTCTGTTGAGATGCAGGTTCTGGACTGAGTTGCCCAGAAGCTAGAATTCCTGTTATAGCGGGTTCTGAACTGTGTTGTTCAGAATCCATCTCTTCATCAAACGTGACGTGGATGCTTTCAATCACCGTCTTTGACTTCTTTAGATAAACACGGAATGTAGTAGATGTCGAGGAATAACCAATGAAGATCCCTTCGTCCGCCTTGGCACTGAACTTGTTGAGACTCTCCCTATCGTTTAGAACGAAACACTTACACCCAAATATATGGAAATATTTGATTGTCGGTGTTTGGTTGTTGATTAACGCATAAGGAGTCTTCTTGAATCTGCGTTGTACCATGGAGCGATTCTGTGTATAGCACGCGGTCGATACAACTTCAGCCCACAAAAATAGAGGTAAGTCTGATTGACTTAGCATAGTACGAGCAACCTCGAGTAGCGTACGATTTCTTCTTTCGACCACTCCATTTTGTTGAGGCGTACGAGTAACAGAGTATTGATGTGAAATCCCGACAGATTCGAGATATTCTTCAACCTTTTGGTTCTTGAACTCTGTGCCGTTGTCTGTTCTTAGAAACTAGACCGGTTTCTGCAGATTCACCTGGGTCGTCTTTAGGAATGTGATGAGAATATCTGGTGTCTCATCTTTTGAACGTAAAAACTTGACCCATGTGTATCGCGAGTAATCGTCCACGATAACGAGTATGTACTTCTTTCCGCCTAGACTCTGAGTTCGCATCGGACCATAAAGATCCATATGCAATAACTCTAACGGAGCGCTTGTACTCGGTTCAGGCTTTGGTTTATGTGGTGCCCTCTTCATCTTTCCCTTTTCACATGCTGCACAAAGATGTTCTCTTTCATATTTGAGCGCTGGAAGTCCTTTGACGAGCTTTCCACTGACCAGATTGTTGATGTACCTGAAGTTGAGGTGAGAGCATTCGATGCCATAACCAGCTTTGTTGCATCGAGGCTTTCATCATTAGAAAAACCTGTTTGTCAGTCTGGATTTTTGACAAGTTAAATGTGTAGAGGTCTAACTTTCTTGTGCCGACCAAGAGTTCCTCGCCTTCTTCAGTACTAACTGAACACGTCTTGGCTTTGAAATTGACCTCTAAGCTTTTGTCACAGAACTGGCCGATACTGAACAGGTTGTGTCATAAGCCTTCTACATAGCTCACCTTCTTTATCGTGACATTTTCATGTTGTACATCACCATATCCCATGATTGGAGAAAACTGGTCGTTGCCGAATCTGACTGATCCGCAATATTTCTCTTTAAAATTGGACAACATATCTTTTTGTCTAGTCATATGCTTGGAGCATCCGCTATCTAAGTACCACATATGACGGATCTGCACAAGAGAAATAACAAAACAAGAGATTTAGATAGTCATAAATCAAAATTTAAGACTTTTGAGCATGGAAGAGTGGGTCTTGAACTGATGTGTTCAAAAGCCATTAATTCTCGTAAGCATGGGTTCTGAACAGACATGTTCAGAAACCATCATTTTATCTTTGAAGTGCGGGTCTTGAACTGTTGTATTCAAGAACCTAATTTCTTGAGGAACGAGTCCTAGACTGTTTTGTCTAGAAGTCATATCTGTAAGCTCCCTTTTTAAACTTTGTGTGCCTGCAACACAGGTTTAGCCTTAGGTACCCACTGGAATTTGGGTCCTACTATGTTAGCACAAGATTTTGGTACCCATTTCAAATTGGGTCCTCTTTTCTTTTGAAATGCATTTGAAGAATTAGAATGAGATGAATGCACATGATAATTGCCAAACCAATCTTCAGAATCTTGACAAGAAGTAGAAACATGTTTATCATAAATAGAAGACTTTCTAGCAGATAAAGATAACTGAAATAATTGCTTCATTGTATATTGTTTACGAGAAACAACAAGTTTTGAGTTCAAAATATCAACATCAGCAATTAAGACATCTTTACTAGGCGAAGTCTTACTACAATTAACACTAGAAAATGATTTAACAGTCTTGTCAAGCTTCTGTTTCGGTTGCCACAGAGATTTAACCTCTGGCCTTTGCTTGCTCAGATCTGAAACATGTGAAACTGTTGAGTTAGACTTTTGAGCAACAAACGAATGCTTCTTCTTCGGATTACCAGTAGTGTTCGGTTTCTGTGAATGCCTAGATGTAGTCTTACCTTTAGCATTTTTAGCTTTCACAGAGACTGAGTTATCAACTTTCGTTGGTTTTGCACTGTTAACAGGCATACTGGTTTTTCCTAAAGATTTCTTAACAAAAGATGAATGGTTAGGAAGTTTTGCATTAAATTCAAATTGATTAGAACAATCATCTAAACCACCGTCAGCGTTCAGAAAATCAAACCCTTTATTTGATGAACCAAACATATCCTCAAAGTTTGAAGCCTTAGAAAGAACAAAATTTTTGAACACAGTTGAAAAAACTTTTTGTTCAATATTCATCAAAAGTCTTTCATCTGTTAAAGAAGTCTCGAGTTCAGAAATTTTACGTTCTAAAACGAGAGGAGGGACATATAGTTTACCTTGAATAGGCTTCGCCTCCATTTCCTTTTCAGAATAACTTTGAAAGAAATCACTTGAAAGAGTTTTCTTCTTTTGATATATTGGATTTTCGTTATAACTATTATTCATCTTCGCATAATAAAATGGAAGGTGAACTTTAGATGATTTCAACCGTTTTTCAGTTTCGTTGGCTTCATCCTCTTTTGATAGTTTAGTCCAGAAAGTTTTAAACCCAGGGATTCGTCGAGCTAATTTCATAGAAAGATGATCATAAAGTGAAGGCACTTCAGACATTCCTTTTTGAAGACAGTGAGGATTCTTATAACCGATTCCCCATCTCTCTATTTCCTCTTTGGGTTTGTTCAGATGAATAGTCTGTTCAGTTTGACCCATTTTGTATAACTTCTCTTCCAAACTTTTTAATTTACCAAGTCAAGAAAAGTTTTCTTTGGTACAAGAAGAATGCTATTTTGTAAGCTCATATATATCAATCTCACTTTTTGTCAGTTTAGACTTGAGTTCAGAATTCTCTTTAAGAATTATTGTTTTTTCCTTTGCGTTGGTGTCATTATCTCTATGTAAAACCTCAACCAATACTTTCTTTTCAACAATTTCATTGCTAAGTTTCTGTATCAGTTGGTTTTTGTCAGTTATAACACCATTTTCTCGCTCAAGATTCGACTCTAACACTTGTTGTTTTAAAATCATGGCATGCATTTTATTCATGAAATCTGAATACGATAAATCACATACCTCCTCTTCTTCATCATCTGAATCAGCTTCAACATCTGATTCTTGCTTTCCCATCAAGCACATGTTGACGACTTCATCTCTTTATTCTTCCTTGTCTGAATGATCAAGCCAGTATTCATCTTCAGCCATCAGTGCCTTACCAGCCTCCTGTTGCTTTGCAAGAAGCATCTTGTTCTTGTAATAATCGGAGTTTCTGACTTTTGGTCTTCGGCAGTCTCTGGCATAGTGACATGTTTTACCACAGTTGTAGCACGTTGGTGGTTCTGTCTGACTGGATCCTTCAACTTTAAACTTTCTCTCTTCTGGTTTCCTCTCCTCTATTCTCTTTCCTTCAGACTGATATCTTCTCTCTTCAGGTTTCCTCTCCTCTGTTCTTTTTCCTTCAAATCTCTTTCCTTCATATCTACTTCCTTCAACCCTTTCCTTGTGGATGTAGTTGTTCGGACCAGAAGAATATCTCTGACTATTTGAACTTGGCTTCGTGTAGAACTTTTTCTGAAAAGCATTTGACAGCAGAATCATTGCTTGCTTCAGTTGTTCATTTTCGTCCATGTCAGAGTTTTCATAACCTTCATCTTCTTCTGATTCATACACAATTGTCTTGTTTTTCTTCTTCCTGACACCAAGAGCAACTGTGTCTTCAACTGTCTTTCCTTTCTGTCTCTTTTCATCTAGAATTTCATCCACCTCTTCTTCACTTTGTCTGAGGGTTTCATATACCTCATGAAGTGGAATCTCATTCAGATCCTTGATCTGCTTCATCTGCCGGGCAAATCTTTTCCATTCCGGTTGTAGAATACTCAGGAATTTGACGTTCAACACGATTTGAGATTTGTGGACCTTGTTCTTGCTTAGTTCGTTCAGCAAGGTCACAAACCTGTCATAGGTTTCTTCTAAAGTTTCTCCCACTCTTCCTCTAAATTCTTCATAATTGTTCAGGGAGTTAGAGATTTTAAGCTGATTTCCAACCTTTGAACCCAACATCATCTTCTCAAGCTGATCCCACATTTCTTTGCCGGAGGCCTTGTAGCTGTCAATCTTTACATAGATTTCGTTTGGAATTCCTTGTAGAATGTATGACTTAGCTAATTTGTCGCCTTTAGCTCTTCTGAGGTTATCATCTTCTAGCTCATGATACTTAAGTTTAACCTGAGTCGGCACGGTTCCAACCAAACGAGTCGTCATGACTGGTTTCATAACTCCTTCTTCTATAGATTTCCTGATGAAATCACCCAACTCATGTCTGTCAACAAAGTTCAGAAACCGATATTTCCACTGTTCGTATTCTCCTTTAAAGAGAACTGGTGGCTTGGTGTCAGTTCCGATTGGAAGGGCTTCTCTAGATGTCATCCTGTTTGATTAATAATGTGCAATAAGAACTTGGATTTGACCGTTAGTCTAGATAAAATTTTATCACACAAGAAATTTTGTCCCCCTAGGCAGACTTAGCACGGGGGTCAATGGGCAACGCCCTTGCGGGGGTATGGGGGCAGCGCCCCTAGAGAAAAAATTTATGACAATTAAAGACCCTAGTGAAGTTTGCGTGATACGTTGGTCGCGCGAAGTGAAGTTTGCGTGATACGTTGGTCGCGCGAATTGATGTTTGCGTTACAAGAGGGTCGCGCAAACAGAAGTTTGCGTGAGCAGTTGGTGGCGCAAAGTAAGACTTTGCGTGAAACGTTGATGGCGCAAAGTGGGTGGCGCAAAGTATAACTTGCGTGAGTTCGTCCCTGTGTTTGCGCGAGTTCGTCCCTGTACTACGAAATTCGACCTGATTTGCTCAATAAACCTTATTGGACTTCGATTAGCAGTTCTAAATACTTACAAATGACCACAAACACTCCTAGAACTGATTGTTACCACTCGATCTCGATAAAAATCACTTTTTGAAGAACAAATCAATGGCACAGTAACTTTTTGAAACTCGAACTCAGACCACAAAATCACCAAATGGAACTTGATTTAAGCTTTATACTGAAATTAAACAACACCACAACGATCTAGCACCCTAATCGATCACAACCTGATCGTTTCTAACCTTAAAACACACTAAATCACGAAAATGATTTTTTCAAATAAGAACACAGAGTCGAGTTTTTGAAAAACTTGATTTGAATCTCTTATCAGGCTCTGATACCAATTGTCGGTCCACAATACTATTAAGTTTTATCGATAACAACACATAAACGATTTACCAACCTGTTTGATATATAAAAATAACGATTACAGGATTGATGTTCACTTTGAAGCTCTGGTATTCTCTCTGTGTTTTACACCTTGGTTGTGTGTGTTCTATGTGAGTTCTTGTCTAATATGCTCTTTCTTGACACACTAACCAACCTAAACAACTTGCAAGACCAACTTGCAATATTAAACAATAAAACTAATATCTAGATACTATCTAACAAAATAATATCTAAACAAATAGATATTTAACTAACTAACTAATTACATAGAAACAATCAAATACAATAAAACTAACTTTGACATTTTATTACAAATGACATTAGACTTAATATCGAGAGTCGACTTTCCGGATTTAGCTTCAGATTGGATCTTCAGATTGGATGATCTTGAATCCAATGAGACTGTGGTCTAACAGATAGAACATCATACCAGGCGCGGGGTTCTTGTTTCAGACCATACAAGGCTTTATCCAAGATGTAGACGTGATTAGGCTTATCTGGATTTACAAACCCTTCTGGTTGAGAGACATAGACTTCCTCCTTAAGTATGCCATTCAGAAAGGCAGTCTTCACGTCCATTTGATAGACTGTGAAGTTCTTGTGAGTTGCGTAGGCTAGAAACATGCGGATTGCCTCTATACGCGCTACTGGAGCATAAGTCTCATCGTAATCGATGCCTTCCTCTTGCCTATATCCCTTGGCAACAAGTCTTGCTTTATTCCTTATAACAATACCATCTTCGTCCTTTTTATTCTTGAACACCCATTTAGTGCCGATAACGGTTTTTCCTTCTGGTTTTGGCACTAGTCTCCAGACTTTCAGGGCTTCGAACTAGTTTAACTCTTCTTACATAGCAGACACCCAATCCGAATCAGCAAGAGCTTCTGATACTCGAGTAGGCTCTATCTTGCTGAGGAATGAATCATGCATACATTGATTCAGAGTTGCTGACCTAGTTTGCACCGGCTTGTTGAGATATCCAATTACTTGATGAAGAGGGTGCTCTTTAGTCCAACGATGTTCATGAGGGAGTGGAATAGATGAAGATTGATCACGGTTGTCATCTAAAAATCCACTTTCAGGTTCTTTAGTATGAACATCATGAGGGAGGGAATCAGTTGAAGTAATTAGTGTAGAAGCTTCAGTAGGTACAACTTGTTCAGTCTGTTGATCTGTCCTTACAGCACATCCTACCGACTCAGGAACTTCTTTCTCATCATTAGTAGATTCAACTTCAACTATAAGAGTAGGCATTTGAACTGGAATATCTTGCTGAATCGGGGAATTTGATTCAGTAGAAATATCTGAAGTGGTTGGATGATTAATCGTTGAATCTTCAATCCTGTCAACCACAACAAGTTTATTCACATTAGATCCAAGATATTCATTATAAAACAGTTCAAATAAAAGATCTAAATCAGATAAATGATTAGTAGACGTTAAAGCTTCATCTGATTTGTTCTTTGCAAGTACAGGTTCTGAACGGATTTGCCCAGAAGCTAATACTCTAGTTATCACGGGTTCTGAACTGACTTGTTCAGAAGCCATATCTTCATCGAATGTGACGTTTACGCTTTCAATAATAGTCTTCGACTTCTTCAAGTATACTCGATATGCCGCAGATGTAGAAGAATATCCAATGAAGATGCCCTCATCTGCCTTAGCACTGAACTTGTTAAGATTCTCTCTATCGTTGAGCACAAAACACTTACACCCAAATATATGAAAATATTTGATAGATGGTGTTCGGTTGTTGATCAAAGCATACAGAGTCTTTTGAAATCTACGGTGTATCATGAAACGGTTCTGAGTGTAGCACGCAGTCGAAATAGCTTATGCCTATAGAAATAGAGGTAAGTCTGATTGGCTGAGCATAGTACGAGCGGCCTCGACTAGCGTTCGATTTCACCTTTCAACTACTCCATTCTGTTCGGGCGTACGAGCAGCAGAGTATTGATGTGATATCCCGACTGATTCGAGATATTCTTCAACAGTTCTGATTTTGAACTCTGTGCCGTTATCAGTTCTGAGAAGCTTGACTGGTTTCTGCAAATTCACCTGGGTCATCTTCAGAAATGTAATGAGTACTTCGGGCGTCTCATATTTTGAACGGAGAAATTTGACCCACGTGTATCGCGAATAGTCGTCCATGATAACCAACACGTATTTCTTTCCGCCTAAGCTTTGTGTTTGCATCGGACCACATAGATCCATATGCAATAAGTCTAGTGGAGAACTGGTACTAGGTTTAGGCTTCGGTTTATGTGGAGCTCTCTTCATCTTCCCTTTTTCACATGCTGCACACAAGTGTTCTTTCTCGTATCTTAGTTCAGGAAGTCCATTCACTAACTTTCCACTGACCAACTTGTTGATATAACGAAAATTCAGGTGTGATAACCGTCGGTGCCAAAGCCAACTTTGCTGCATCGAAGCTTTTGTCAGTAAGCAAACCTGATTGTCATTCTGAACCTTTGAAAGATTAATGGTATAGAGACTTGTCTTTCGATGTCCGACTAAGAGTTCTTTGCCATCTTCAGTATGAACCGAGCAACTCTTAGCTTTGAAATTGACCTCTAACCCTTTTTCGCAGAATTGACCGATACTAAACAGGTTGTGCCCTAAGCCTTCGAGATAACTCACCTTCGTAATCGTTATATTGTCTTGAATGATGTCACCATATCCTAAGATCGGTGACAACTGGTCGTTTCCAAATTGTACATTTCCGCTGAATTTCTCTGTATAATTAGACAATAAAGCTTTTTGCCCGGTCATATTCTTGGAACATCCGCTATCCAAGTACCACATATGCCGAGTCTGCAAGAGAAATCAGTAAACAACAAATTTAGGTACCCATTTAAAAACGGGTCCTAACAAATTAGTACATGATTTTGGCATCCATTTGAATATGGATCCTCTTTTCCTTTGAAAACTTTTGATTTAGAAGAATAAACATGATAAGATCCAAACCAATCATTAGAATTATGATGATAAGCAAAATCATTCCACTGATAAGAATAAGATTTAGTAGTAGTAGGAGATAATCGGAACAATTGCTTATTAGAATATCACTTGTAATCAGTTACAAGGTTTTTATTTGTCGAAGCAATAGAACCAACTACATCACACATACTACTAGTTGATCTATTACAAGACCTATCAGTAATTGATTCCGCCTTCTCATCACTCTTCCTTTTAGGTCGCCATTCAGATCTTGCTTCTAACCTTTTCTTTCTTATATCTGAAACAGAAGATTTAGATTTATTAGGAAAGTCAGATTTCTGAAATTGATTTTTCTTTTGTTTACCAGTGTTATTCTGTTTCTGTAAGCGCTGTTTCTTATGTTTCTTACCCTTTGCATAGTAATCAACATTCACAGAAACTGATTTACCAACCTTAGTTGATGATTCACCTTTTTCATGAACACTTGGTAAAGCTTGTCCATTTATCACAAAAGTAGAATGATTTGGAAGTGGAGCATTAAAGTCAAACATATCAATTTCCTCTATACACCCTTCATCAGAATTTAGAAAATCATTTGCAGACTCAAATTAATCATCAAAATCAGTCGCAGAAGTTTGAAGTACTTTAGAAGATGAAGAACCCACTTTATATTTAACATGAAAATCTGTGTTTTTCAATATTGTAGAAAATACATCTAGCGTTAGATCACTCAAAATTCTTTCATCAGATAAAATATTTTTTAAATCAATTATTTTGCTTTCTAATACTAGTAGAGGAACATAAATCTTAGCTTGAATAGGTTTTGCCTCCATCTCAGTAGAAGAATAACTAACAAAATAATCATTTGAAAGAAATTTTGGTGTTTTAGAAAGATAACTATCATTCAGTCGTTCATAACAGAATGGTAGTTGCATTTTATTTAAATTCATTCTTTTCTCATCTTCTTTGTCCTCAACTTCTTTTGATGCTTTGGTGATAAATTTGGGTTTCAAATGAGGATGTTTATCAGCAGCATACATATAAATTGCATTATATATACCTGGCTGTTTTCTGATAGCTTTATCAAGGTAATGAGGATTATCATAACCTAGTCCCCATTTTTCTTTAAAATCAGCTTCTTTATTAGGTGTATTCAAGAAAAAAGTAATGAGGATTACCTTTTTCTCTAAAGTCTTGTTCTCAACCTGCAGTTTAAACAATTTTAGAACACATTCTTTTTTTTCAGAATCAAACTTAAACAATTGTTTTTGCAATTCAGAAATCTTACTTTCAAAACAATATTTTTCATTTTTAAAAACAGAATCAGATTTGCGTAGATAATCAATTAAATCTTTGTTCTCAATAACTGATTTATTAAGTTCAAAGATTTGTTGATTTCTCCTAGCAACTCTGTCTTTTTCCTTTTTCAGTTTGGATTGAAGGTCTTGAAGTTCGACCATCATGGCTTCCATTTTGGTCATGAAATCTTTTTCAGTTAAGTTCATTACCTCATCAGCAGTCTCATCATCAAATCATCATCTTTATCTTCTTTTCCCATCAAGCATAAATGAGCAGTCTCTTCTTGTTCTTCCTCCTCTTCAGAATGATCCAACTAGTATTCATCTTCAGCCATTAATGCCCTGCCAGCTTCTTGTTGCTTGGCCAAGAGCAATTTGTTCTGATAATACTCTGAGTTGCGAACCTTTGGCTTCCGACATTCTTTTGTATAATGTCCGAACTTGCCACAGTTATAGCATTTAATCAGATCATTAGCCGTCTTCTTTTCAATACTGGTGTAATCATTCACATATTTCTTCTTTTCTTCCGGCTTTTTCTTAACAATTCTGTTTCCTTCCACTCTTTCTCTATGCTAGTGGTTCTTTGAACTTGATGAAGAATATCTTTGAGAATTAGACCCTGGTTTCTTGTAAAACTTTTTCTGGAACGCTCGAGTCAGTAACAGCATTGCTTGTTTAAGACTTTCTCCATCATCTCCATCAGATTCAGACTCTGATTCAAAACTGAAAACCACTATCTTCTTCTTATTCTTCTTCTCTTTCTTTTCTTTCTCTTTCTCTCCAACCACTAATGCAATAGGATATGGTACTTTCTCAACCTTCTTTTTCTCAACTCTTTTCTCTTCCACCTCCTCTTCATTCTGTTGTAACGTCTCATACTCCTCATGCAATGAAATGTCACTTAGATCTTTCATCTGTTTCATCCTGCGCGTATGTTTCTTCCATTCGGGTTGCAGGATGGTCAAAAACTTGACATTGTTCTTAATCTGCTTCTTTTTCACCTTGTTCTTTGACAGTTCAATCAGAACCAGGACAAACCGTTCATAGGTGTCTTCTAAGCCCTCATTCTCTTTTGCTTTAAACTCTTCGTAGCTCTTTATGCAATTGGCTACCTTCATTTGATTTCCAACTTTTGAACCCATCATCATCTTCTGAAGTTGATCCCACATAGATTTGGCAGTTGCCTTGTAGCTGTCTATTTTCACATAGATCTCATTGGTGATGCTTTGTAACAACAAAGATCTGGCAGTTTTATCAGCATCAAACCAATTCTTTTGCTCATCAGAGTATTGTGCATACTCTTTCTCACTTCTCTTTGTTTTAGGAGCTCCATTTGAATCATTACCTTCAGTAGGAATCTCCTCAAAAACTGTTGGCATTGGACCTTCTTCTATTGATGCTAGAATATTCTTTCCATTCTTTTGCTGATCAATAAAATCGAGAAATCTGTCTCTCCATTGCTCATATTCCCCTTTGAATAACACCGGGGGCTTGGAATCAGGTCCAATCGAAAGAGCGTCTCTTGAAGTCATCCTGTTTGAAAAATATATGCAATAAGAAACTTGAAATTGACCGTTAGTCCAAATGAAATCACAATAAAAAAAATTTGACTAAGTAGTAAAACTTGCAAAACACTATAGAAGCTTAAAACTCGCAAAAGCTGAAACTCGCAAACTACTATTCACTGATAAACTCGCAGGCTGAGGCATGCGCGTTTATATAACTCGCAAGCAATGGTTTGCGTGTTTTGGCAAACTCGCAGATAGAGATAATCGCTGAAACTCGCTGATGCCTAAACTCGCAAGTAACTATTCATAAAGAAACTCGCAGATAGAGATGTGCACGTTCCTTGAACTCGCAAAGCACTACTAGCGCGTTTGAACAAACTCGCAGATCAAACTAACTCGCAGATCACTATTCCTCAGAAACTCGCAAGCTTAATCTTGCGCGTTTTGAGAACTCGCTAAGGTCTACTTGCGTGTTTTGACACTTAGAAATTTTTCAATCTTCAAACTCGCAGACTGAATAGCTAAACTCGCAGACTTCGATCTGCGCGTTTCTAGAACTCGCAAAACACACTTTGCGCGTTTTATCGAACTCGCAGATAACCCTCTGCGCGTTTCTTCCAGATGAAGCTTGCGCGTTCTTCCAGATGAAGCTTGCACGTTCGTCCGATGCACTTTGCGCGTTTCGTAGATCTTGCACGTTCTTGAAGAACTTGCGCGTTTGATGAATCTTGCGTGTTCTTGGAGTTTTCGAACAAAAACTAAGTCTTTTTCACTGATTTCGATCCAAAACTTGTCAATTGACTTGAAACTTTGAAGGGATGCTCGATTTCAATACTCTAACAGGTTACAATACAAGAATTACAAAATCAAACACAAATTGTAACATTTTGATTCGATTTACAGTGTTCACAAATTCGTGACTGAAAAATCAACAAATTCCTAAAATTACGTACGATTACAGTGCAATTAACAAATCAAAATACACAGACTCGATCGAAATCACTACTTAAACAAATCCTAATCAAATTTAACTCCTAATTCGCACTAGAACTCGAAAATGATTCTAATTTCGACGAACACAGTGTCGAACTTAGTTTCTTGAATTTGATTCCATTTGAATCTGCTCTGATACCAATTGTGTGTCCCTGATTCAAGATTCTAATTGCAATTTAACAAACAAACAAGATTTTTACAAATTACCTGTTAGATTCAATTCTAAATTCACAAGATTACAACTCTGTTTTTCACTTTCTCTCTTTAGACGACTCTCTCTCTCTACAAATTCTCTCTCAATGTAAACTCAAATTCTAACTCCTCTTTCTAGTCATCTAACCATTAAACAACAAATAAAGGATATTTATACCTACAACTAAAACAAGGAAAACAAACAAAATACAACATGTTGACTTTGACTTTTATTACATTTAGACTTTGACTTTTAATGAGAGTTGACTTTCTCAACTTTGACTTCTTCTATTTTGACCTTCAGTCTTCATGATCTTGTATCCAACATATTTCTGCTCTAATAGGGAGAGATTAATATTCAAAGACTGTGATGACTTGAAAATGTTTTGATGATTTTGCTTCTCATAATTCATCAAAAAGGCTGAGAAATTCAAGAAATTTCAAGTCAAATGAAAGTTCATCATAAAAGGAAGAGACTTTCTGAAGAAAAGGAAAAGGGGAAGATATTTTGGAATTTCAAGTCAGTTGAAAACCTGATGAAATTTTATCAAAATGGGGGAGACATATGATTCAAGAAAGTTTGTTTGCTTAAAGACAGTTCAGAGATCACAGAGATGAAGATACAAGTATTGAAAGAGTGAAAGATTTCTCAAGTTCAAAGAAGTTTCAAAGAGTTCAATTTCAAGTTCAAGGCTTGATGACTTTTCAAAGACTTTGTGAAAGACTTTTCAAGATTCTTCAAAAGATGAAAGATTGAAGATTGCTAGAGCTTCAATGTCTAAAGTTGTCAGAGACGAAGTTTTGAGGAATCAAAAGCTGAAGACTATTGTCAAATTTTGTTTAAATCTTGAATACAAAGGGGGAGAATTTTAGTGTACAGTTGTATCCAAGATTTATTATAGAAAAGTCAAAGTCTCGTAAAGTCAAATGGAGTCAAAGTCTTGTAATGTTTCCTTGTATAAATAGGTATATAGTTGTATGAGTGTTAAGAAGTAGTAGAAGCAAGGTATATGAGAGTTTATGTTGTAAGAGTTTATTGTATTCAATCTAGTGAGATATACGACTTGTGATTTTTCTCTCTCTACTCTCTCTCTAGAACATGTTCCAAATTGTCAAATCTTTCATCTTGAATTGAATTGCTTGATTTTATGGACTAACATAATCCGTATAAAATTGTTGACCTGGTCACCCGTTGTTGTTACAGAAACAATACTTATAAGCTTGGCAAATCAAGGCCTCCTCAATAACCGACTTCTACTTACGGTCTACCTCGACTGTTTCACTAATTCCTCCAATAATTTATACCATAGAAGATCTATTGTCTTGTCCTTGACGAAATTCCTAACACTAGCTTGGTCTGGTCCCACCCACAATAAATCTGTTTCCCCCAAGCTGACACAAGCTCAACATCTGCAGGTATCGGATCACCCTAAACTCCACGGTTACACAACTCCCATAATGCATTCAAGCATCGATTGTCAAATCAGTGAAAGCATTGCCAATTACAGAAATATCAATGATCGATACCTAATTACCGACATCTAATCTCTTTAAAGTTACCACCTAACTTTCAAACACATTGGATTCGACGGAAGTGCACCGAAGCACATCAACGGTTATTGTCCTCAAAATCGAGGGTTGACACCTATCCTCAGAACAACTATCTGCAACGTGGGCACACCACCAAATATTTCATTCCAGATTTGCAATGTCGAATTAAAGTTGACACCTACTTATGGAAATAAAAACCTCAAATCATATAACTTTATGAACCAACCATAATCTCATCATTATTCACGAATACCCATTAAGATGGTACACCATAGACACATGACATGCTGTCGCACAACAACCCACCAATTCAAATCCAACCATATGTAAACAACCGCACAGGGTTCTAACCTAAAGATTTACCAAAACAGAAAGATCAACACTTAAATAACTAAGAGAATACCAAAATCAAATACCTCAATTATTCATGCGTGAATCGGTTCATAAAACTGAAATCCAAATTCAAAACTAACCATCAGTCAGTCATCCGACGCTTCAATTCCCAAGGACTCCTCTAGTCCTTAATTACAACTCGCTCTACAGAACGGTTTACCCTATAGTCTCAATTGAGTTCAAGGTTTTTCAAACTAATATGCCAATTTGAAATTTTACAAAACTTCTAAATGTAAAAGCTTTATAACAATTAGTCGTACGAATAAAAATCCATTACCGTTTACTCGGTAGGTGTACAAGGTGGTCAACAATGTCACACATATAAAATCATTTCGAAAACTATCTGATTATTATTCAAGCTAATAATGACAACAACAAAAGATGTTCAACATACCTTTCAAAGGAACAGTTATGGCCCAACATGCATCTATTTGCGCCATGAACGAGAAATAATTTTACGTACTAAAACAACATAGAACAAAGCGTGTTTGTACAAAACTCCAGAAGGCGAAATTCACGTAATCAAGTTCCAAAAATTTCTCATTTAACCATATAATGACATGAAATAAAAATTTCCAACGAGACTCGCCTACACCAACTTATTCCCCAAAACTTTGTAAAAAGATAGGTGCATGCGATTTGGTCACACGTAAAATAATTTTAGATTGACTTCAAACTTTAAGCCGCAAGAATAAAATGCTCTTTGTCCCAAATAGTGGCTATAGCCATATATATATATATATATAGGGGGTCTTTCATGGGAGACCATAGTATTTTGTGGTAACCATGAGATCCAATCTCATCCATCCATCTTAGTAATCAATGGTTTAAAATAAATAAGAGATATATTAATTAAAAACACAATTTTAGGTCATTAAAATAGGTAAAAAGGGTAAAACTGTCAAAAAACTTTATAATTCATTGTGATCTAATTTAGGCGGGTCCGATAATCAGATAATATTATCTCAAAATATTGAAACTTAACATTCAATCAAACTTTATCCAGATGAATACCAAAAATACAGTGTGTTACACTGTGATACACTCAAAGTATATTGTGTTACACTGTGATTAACATCGTGTTACACTATGATTACTATTGTGATGCACTCAAAAAACATTGTGTTACACTGTGATTAACATCGTGTTACACTGTGATTAACATCGTGTTACACTGTGATTACTATTGTGTTACACTGTGATTAAAATCGTGTTACAATGTGAACGATGGAAAAGATGCATAATTTAAAATTTCATACGACCAAATAAAAAAGTAAACAAAATATCTCATAATCAGTTGATTGAGAAATTTTAGGAAACAATATATTTAATTTATAAATGATTGATTTTTTCAGTTACAATTTTGTTTTTAATATTATTTAATTTATCAAATGCCCAAAATATCCTTCATTATTAATAAATAAAAAAATAAAATAATATTAGATGGATGGATGAGATTGGATCTCATAGTTACCACAATCTAATAGGGTCTCATATGATTAGGCCCATATATATATATATATATATATATATATATATATATATATATATACCAATAAGTCCATATAACGTACTTGCGTGAACCCCTTAAAAGTGATGCCAATAACCGTGGACGTACAAAACAGACATTTAGAATAAGCTATCATAGACTCCCCATGCATTTAGTCACGCCATGGGTGGAGATTAAATTACATACTAAACAATGTACAACAAAATGATTCCAAAACTCAAAACAGAATTTTCATGATATCAAACTCCCAAAGTTTTCCCTCTTTAATCACAACATGACACATAATAAGATTCCACAACAAAACTTGCATGAAACGGTTTATTTCACAAAACTAGCACAGTGATATGTGTATACACTTTGGTTAAAATATAAAATGATTCACGTCGGTTTCAAACTTCAAGCCAAATAACAATATGCTCTCAACATTCTAAAAGGTTAGCTAAAACACCATGACGAAAACTCCAAATAGAATATGTATGCATACTATATGTGACCTAACTTCTCCCACAAAATTCAAAGGAAGACAATACAACTGGACGCCATTAAAGTCAACCAAAATAATGGAAGGTAACCCTTCGTCCAAAACCTTAACAAATGTCGAAGAGATCCAATGTTAAAGTCATAAGTCACAATTACTTGTCCAAGACTCTAAATAACATCAAATATATGGATATCATAATATCTGAAAGTCTAAGAATCTCTAAATCTTTAGAGAGAGAAAGTAGAGAGAGAAAGTAGAGAGAGAAAGTCAATACGCTCTAAGTAATCAGATGTATTCAAATGAGTTCCAAAGATTTCAAAACAAAGGCTCTAAGGGGACTTAAATACCCCTAGCCTCTACAATACTGAAAATGAACATTAAGCACAGTAGACTAGAAAATAAATACAATGATTACTATAAAATCAGATCTAACAATCTCCCCCTTAGTAATCATTGGCGCCGTGGTCTTCAAAAAAAAAACAATCTTCAAAAACAGCATAGACCAACCGGGCGACTTTGGAGAATCACTGACGCTCTTCTCTTTGACGAAGTCTATTCAAACCAACTAAAACTTCCAGTCGTCTTAGAGTTGAGCGGATATTCAATCTCTCTTGAATTGAATCTAAAGTCTTCTGGAGAAGACGAATTTCATCATTATCAACCAGGAATGCATTTTCTCTTGATTCCAAAAATCTTCTTTTAGCCTCCTTCAGATGTTGCTCTAACTGAAGCTTAATCACTTCTAAAGTTCCATCAGAGTAATGTGCAATTTCTTCAAATCTGAGAAAGCATTTGCGTAGAAATAAAAAAAATACTTACCTGATTAATTTCTGATTCAAAACTAGCGTTGGACAACAACGAGACATAAGAAAGTCTCAACAAAGTTTGCAACCACATGCCATAAAATAATTTTATGCATGCTTCAAATTATGGTTTAAATCCTTGTGTGTGCTAAGCATTGTTCCAAGATTTGTAATATAATTCGCATGATGATTTGGAAACATGAATAATAATTGATGTAATTTATTTTAGAAATAAATTTTGTGTGTGAAGTTGTTTGGCACTCAACATCTTGAAACCATGCTCCTCAATTTCATAGATACACTATCGTCATCCGGATGCTCAAACATCTTAAGGCAACAATCACGGGTTTCATAGGTTCACCTTATAATTTCTCCTCGAATAATGTTGATCCCATATGTCTATGGTTGTAATCCAACCAAATATTCCGACCCGAAACGGTCCACCTAACTCAATCATCATGCTTACTGTCGCCCTAAGCGACGAATGTTAAATCATCAACCTCTTCTAACGGCTATCCACTTAGAAACTTCTTCACTACCCCAACGGTTGTCACATCAAAATAGTCCAAGTATACACATGTAACTTGTAGGTTCACCATAACACTGTCCAGGTGCAATTATGAACGTACTGTACATGATCATCCTTGCCACCTTGGACGTGATTTCTGTTCCTAGTGACTCCATTAGTCTCGAAACATCTTATATTAAAGTGCCTATTGGTGAATTCTCTCACTCAAACACTTAAAAGACACTAGTTTGAGTCTATGTTAGTGTATTAATTATATCCAAGATTTAGTGAGAAAAGTCAAGTCAAGTAAAGTCAACATAGTCTAAGTCTATATTGTTTAGCATGTAAGTGTTTGTATCTTGTATGCCTTTGAAATAGGTATATGAGTTATGCTTGGAGTATAAATACCCTTGTGTGTGTTGTAAGTGAAGTAACACTTAGAATTGTAATATTCAGATTGTGATCAATACGACTTGTGATTATTTCTCTCTCTACTCTCTCTCTAGATCTTAACACTGTTACATCTTAAATCTTGATTGAGATTGCTTGATTTGATCTGGAGATTACATTTTCAATTGGCATCAGAGCGAGACCATTCATATTCAGAAAGATTTCGTCACCAAAACTTGATTCAAATTCTTGAAAAATCAAGAAAACTGTCGTATCTTGAAAAATTACTGTTTGATTGAGATTTTTAGTGATTTGTTGAAATTAGAGTGTTCTCTTGTAATCACTGTAATCGATTTGTATTTGTACACATTTTGTATTCACACACAAACAAGAATTAATCTCTAATTGTGTTGTAATTTTGGATTTCATTGATTTTTCAAGAACACGAACACAGGGTCTGTATTTTCTTTGAATCGCACTGTATTTTTCAGTTTTGATCATAATTGTTTGTTCGAATTATGTTCTTGTTGTATTTTCGAGTATTATGAATGCATCTGTAAAGCAAATTGGCAGGTTTGAATTGATTTGGATATAGAGGAAATAATGCGCTAGATTGGAAAAACGCGCTAACTTCAAGTTGAAGAACGCACTAACTTTAAGCGGAAGAACACGCAAGCCAAAAGATTTTTTTGCCAGAAACGCGCAAACCACAGTCTGCGAGTTTTTGAAACACGCAAACCACAATCTGCGAGTTTTTGAAACATGCAAACTTCAGTCTGCGAGTTCATGAGAAACACGCAAACATAGACTGCGAGTTCTAAAGTTGTCAAATATTTACTAAGGACAGAACGCGGAAAGGAATCTAAACGCGCAAGTTGTGTTTTGCGCGAACTTCAAAACGCACATATCATTGTTTTGCGCGAACTTCAAAACGCGCATATCATTGTTTTGCGCGAGCTTCAAAACGCGCAAGTAGTGTTTTGCGCGAATCAAAAACGCGTACATGCTTGTTAGCACGAAATTTTATGAACAGTGACTTGCGTTAAGTAGTGTTCTGCGAGTTTGTGTGATTTGCGAATTTTATACTTGTATTTTTTTAATATTTTTTAAGTGGTGATCTGATTTTGATTTGTTGTCAAAACTTCTGAATTGTT
Organism: Arctium minus; assembly: GCA_954870635.1. Classification (NCBI taxonomy): domain Eukaryota; kingdom Viridiplantae; phylum Streptophyta; class Magnoliopsida; order Asterales; family Asteraceae; genus Arctium; species Arctium minus. Next base: position 42,028,248 of record OX941089.1, on the reverse strand, counting down.
TGGGAACGATCATTCATATCAAACTAATAATTTCTCATTTAAGATGTCTTCTACAGATAAACATTCTCAGTGGAGAAAGCAGATAAACAACAAAGATTTAGAGCCTATTGTTTTAATTCCACATATCATAGTGGATGGAAATGAAATATCTCCAACTTTAAATAAATCTGTTTCAAATTCTAAATTGACAAACTCTGATAAAATTCCTGTTTGTGCAAAATGTACTGATAATGATAAATCTGATTTTGCAGGTATTATCAAAGCAAGAGAGAAAGAGATTAAAGAAAGAGATAAAATCATTGCAATAAAAGAAAATTCAATTCAGACTCTTGAGAAAGTTATCAAGATCAAAGAGTCTAATATTACGAATCTTCAAAGCCAACTGAAGAAAACTGAACATAAATCATCAGAGTTGAAAGATGAATCAATTGAGCTTCAACACAAGTTAAAGGCTTTTGAAGATCAGATATCTATATTGGAAGCCAAAAATGTTGATCTAATGAAAAGCTTCCAATCAAATAAAGACAGAGCAAATTTGGAGAAATCTTATACTCAAAAGTTGTCTGATATTTCAAAGAAAGCTAACCAAGAGAAAAAGGATCTTGAGCTAAGATGTTCAAAACTTTCTAAGCAAGTATTAGAATTCGAAAAGATAGTAATAACTGAAAGAGACACTTTTGCGAAAGAAAGGCAAGTTCTTGAAAACAAAATAACTGAACTTCCCAAACAAATTTCTACTTTACAAGACTTGCTCGAAAAAGAAAGATAAATTTTCAAAGAAAAGAAAAAGTCTTTTGAGCTTGAAAAGAAAAATACTGAAAAGAGAAATACTGGGATTTTCAAAGATATTTCTGAGAAAGCCAAGAACTTGGAAAGGGATTTTGAGCTTGAACGTTCACATTTTGAATCTGAGATATCTAAGCTCACATCCAAAATAACTGTTCTATCTTCAGATGTGCAAAAAGAACAGAAGGCCAAATCTTATTTGAAAATAAAGTTTGACATACTTACTTCAGAAAGAAACATTTTATCTGAAAAGATAAAAGACTTAGAAGCTGCAAACGTTGATTTGTCAGAAAAGATTACAGTTGATGTGATTGATCAATCACCTGTTGATAATTCAACATAACCAGTCTGTTCTTTCAAAACAACTTCAAGTTCTATTCATGACAAAAATGTTTTCAAAATGAAAAATGTCAAACCAAACACTGTCAAATCAAGTCAGATCAGACCATCTAATCTGTTTTATGACAAATCTGTTGATGGTTCAACAAATTTTTATGTAAAATCTCTTGGGAAGCAATCAAAGAAAAATCAGATGGTCTGGAGAGTGAAGAGTTCTTCGGATGAAGAGGAGAGTAAAGACAAAGCATCTGCGTCCACAACCATAGCCAAAAAGAACAGTGTGCATAAAGGTAAATCTTTTGGTAATTCTGATACGTTTTATTCTACTAATCATCTTATCAGGATTGCTCAAAAGAAGATTTGCTGTTCTTACTGTGGAGCACATGACTTTGTAAGTAAGAATTTTGTTAATTACTGGTATGGTTCATATTATGTTAACCCCACAAGAACTGCAACTAACACATCAGGACCCAAATACCAGTGGGTACCAAAAGCTAAAACCGTGTTGCAGGCACCCAAAGTTTAAGGGGGAGCATGATGTTTGACTTCTAGACAAAACAGTCTAGGACTCGTTCTTCAAAGTTTAAAGAACAGTGGCTTTTGAACAAAACAGTTCAAAGCCCGAATTTTAATGTAAAAGACTGTGGCTTCTGATCACATGACAGATCAAGACCCATTCTAAATGTTCAGATAAGGATATTTTGAAAATATCCAGGAGGAGCTTATTTGACCTAAATCATTAAATCATGATTTGAGGGGGAGCTTAAAGGTAAATATCTTCTGATCTATATCTCTGATTGTTTGAAAGAAGAACAACTTTCGAACATGAAAAATGTTTTTTGAAATGTTCAAACCACTTATGGTTCTCAAAAGATTTCATGAATTAAGAAGTGTGCTTTTAAATGTTTTTCATATTTGAGCTTTAATGTTTAAGTGGCCGTGTGTTTCCAAAGATCAATACTTGCGTATTATCTTTTCTATATACTGTAAATTATTCACACACATCGATTCAGTACTTCATTTGAAATTGTTATTACCATGTCTCATAAAGAAACAACTTTTCGATGGTAATACCCTCATTTGTTTTTCAAATGTTGTTGAGTATGATTCATCATTTCTAATCTTGTTCTTTCATTGTTATAATTGTTTATATCCGTTCATATAAACAAACTATCAAATTCTTTGATACCCTAACCATGTTATTAGATCTAATTGATACATTGTCAAATTCTCAAAACAATTCTCTTGATTTCATTTCATTATTCAATATCTTTGTTTTGAGAAATCTTCAAAGTTCAATTGTTCAAATCTCATGAGCATACATTTTGACAATGTTATCACATATTTTGAGCTTATCTGTTCAAGATAAATTGTTGAGCAACCATTCTTTTTAGGACTTACATGGGATTAATGTGTGAGCTTAAACAGAACTTCCATGGATTCACGTTAACCTGTGTTTCCTACCCAGGAAGTTATCCTCGAGTGATTGAGGGGTGAGGGGTCATAAATCAAAGAGCGGGGGAGATAACTCATCCGGTTGAGTTTTTCTCATTGAGATGAGGTAAAATGGAAATGAGAGTTTGGTTAGAAGTGAGAATATTGTTAAAAAGAAAGAGGGTATGAGATCAGAGTTAAAAGAATACCAGACCTCTGCACCAACCACTTCTTCTGATTGGTTCACATTCTTTGGTGACCATTATTGAAAAAGGCAGTGAGCCCATGCCAACTCTTGCAAATAACCCCACCAACCACTCATTTCTTTGCCGATAAATAAATGTTTCAATTTTTCTTGGGGACGCAACACATATGCTATCTGATCTTCACTCGGAAGATTTAGATATTGAAAAAGAAAGAAAGTTGCCCCACCTTCGCACCTCTTTCATGCACATTGAGTCCGTGTAAAACTTGTTGCTGTCTCAATAATTTACATAATTTGAGCCTGAAAAAGCTTAAGTAGCTTCAATCATTTCTACACTAGCACGTACACACAAGGAATATGTTTTCTTGTCATAACATTCATAGATAATTCCTTCGTGAGTTTTTCGATGATTGAATGGAAGCCCTGGGGGAGTGAACATTACAAAAGCTCATTTCCAATGTACATCCGTTGTATAAAGTGGCTCCGTGCTACTTACAGGCATAATAACTATTTCATTTATTGAATCAGGGTTACAACGTTCATTATATCTGAATTTGAAAAGATTCGGGTAAATACAGTTCATGATTCATCCATTCAGATCAAAGGGCGGAGAATGTCAAATTTACCATAAAAAGGGGAGATTGTTAGTTTCTTACAAAGGGGAAGATCAAAGAAAGTGTTGAAATTGAAGAGTTTTGATGATCATGATCTTCACAATCATCAAAAAGGGGGAGAAGTCTACAAAGATCAATTTCAAAGAATGAAAAGGGACAAATTTTCAAAAGTTCAATTTAAAAGCCATAGCTTCAGAGCTAAAGAGATGTCAAGTCAGATGGATAAGTTTCAAGACAGATGAAAGTTTGTTTGGATCAAGAAGATTCTGAAAAAAGATAATTCAAAGACAAATTCAGATGATTCGAGAAAGTTCGTTTTTCTAAAGACAGTTCAGAGATTACAAGTGATGAAGATACATAAGATACATGTTTGTCAAAGATTCCTCAAAGTTCCAAAGAGTTCAAAGTTTTCAAGGTTTTATTCAAGACTTGTTGATTTTCAAAGATGCAAAGTGCAAAAGACTTTTCAAGATTCTTCAAATACTGAAAGACTGAAGATTATCAGAGTCTTAAAGTCCAAGACTGTAAGAGATAAAGTTTGAAGAATCAAGCGCTGAAGTCTAGTGTCAAAATTTTTTAAATCCTGAATACAAAGGGGGAGATTGTTAGTATATTAATTGTATCCAAGATTTAGTGAGAAAAGTCAAGTCAAGTAAAGTCAACATAGTCTAAGTCTATATTGTTTAGGATGTAAGTGTTTGTATCTTGTATGCCTTTGAAATAGGTATATGAGTTATGTTTGGGGTATAAATACCCTTGTGTGTGTTGTAAGTGAAGTAACACTTAGAATTGTAATATTCAGATTGTGATCAATATGACTTGTGATAATTTCTCTCTCTACTCTCTCTCTAGATCTTAACACTGTTACATCTTAAATCTTGATTGAGATTGCTTGATTTGATAAGGGAATTACATTTTCAGTCTAGGCATTTGAAATCAACACCTAATTCTCTCAAACTTAAGCTCTGATACCAACTTGTAACACCCTCAAATTTGGTAAGAGCAACTAAATAAAAATTTCGATATAACATCAAGCGAAGGATGAAACTTCCTCCTACAAATCAAAACTCAATATACCTCAAATTAAAATTCTATAAATAACCTCAACAATTATAAATCCCAATAATGTACAAGGACTAAGCCGAAGTTGGGTGTTACTTAACCCCAAGTACAAGTTTCTCTTCTCAAAACAAATGTGGAAGACTTTACCAAGCTATTTACTTCTTGGACACACAAGAGCAGATCGAAATTCAGAAAAACAAGGATCAATTTCAAATTTTGTTGTCGTCAGTTCAAGAACACACTACTCAATGTTCAGATTCGATTTTCTTAGTTCCAGCGATGTTTTTGATTTGATTTTGATATCTTAGTATTCGTTTTTGCATATAGATTGATTTTGGTTTGATTTACTTAGATCAATTCACACTGTTTAGATGTGAATTTTGGATTGTATTGGTTTTTGTTCAAAGTCGAGAAAAGTGCATTGTGTTGGAATCAATTTTGTAACATTTAGTGTTTTAGATTGAAATTTGTATTGTAATCAGATCGAAACATGTTCTAAGAGGTTCCTGCAAAATTTCAAGCTAATTGAAGAAGGTTTGAATCGAAATCAGTGAAGAAAGTTCGAGTTTTTGGTTTACAAGTCAAAAACTCGTTAGATTCGAAGAACATGCAGAGGAAGAACTCGCATCTCAAGAACTCGCAAGGAGTAAAACTCGCAAGGTTAAAAGAACACGCATAAAAACAAAATTCATGAAATCATGAAGAACTCGCACGCAGTGTTGTACGAGAAGTAGGAACTCGCAAGAGGCTTTGTGCGAGTTCTTACTGTTCATCATCCATATCGTGAGTGAAGTATTCCTGCGAAAAGTGATCTTTTTGCGTGTTTCTATTTTTGCGCAAAGTAGTTTTTGTCAAAAAATTTCTATGTCCTAAACTTGCAAGAGGTTCTGCGAGAAGTGATTCTTGCGTGTTTCCATTTAGCGCGAACCTAAGTTCGAAAATTTTTCTAAGTGTTGAACTTGCAAGCTTCTGCGAGAAGTGATAAAACTCGCACATAGTTGTGTGCGAGAACCTAGAACTCCTATAAAGCATCGTGCGCGAACCTGAGTTCACGCATTCTTTGTCGTGCGCGAACCACAAACTCGCACAACCCTGTGTGCGAGAAGTGAGTTCACTTGGTCCTTCTTTGTGCGCGAAGTTGAAACGTGCACAAAGACTCTTGCGCGAAGTTGATTCTTTCTTTGTTATGCGCGTTTTGTACTTAGTAATGTTAGAGCAGAAATATGTTGGATACGAAATCATGAAGACTGAAGGTCAAAATACAAAAAGTCAAAGCTGAGAAAGTCAACTCTCATTAAAAGTCAAAGTCAACATGTTATATTTTGTTTCCTTGTTGTTTTAGTTATGGGTATAAATACCTTTCTTTGCTGTTTAATAGATAGGTGACTAGAAAGAGGGTTAGAATTTGAGTTTACATTGAGAGAGAATTTGTAGAGAGAGAAAGAAGAATTCTAGAGAGAGAAAGTTGTAATCTTGTGAATTGAGAATTGAATCAAACAGGTAATTGGGATCAATCTTGTTTGTGTTTGATTTGATTGCAATTATTTTTGTCCCGGAGGTGCTTAACAAGTTTGTAGAAAGGGGGAGGGTTGAATACAAACACAAAATTTAAAGTTTAATAAATTGTTTATTGATAAATCAAATACAATTTACATGTTTGTTGCGGAATAAGATTAAGACAAACTCAATCTAAACAAACTTAAGAAACACTAAGATGGTTGCTCAAGAATATAGAGAATAGGGGATTGAGAGTATAGAAAATAAGGATTTCTATAATGTAGAAAGATGAAGGCAAGAGGTGAGCACACCCTCAGATGGAGAGGTAGTCTTTTTATTTATACCCTATACATTAAATGCATGGCAGGGCACTTTACACGTGTCCTTCATTGATTGGCTGAGAGAGTCTGACTTTGGGAGACATGCTTTCGGCCGTATCATGAACAGTGCAGTTGACAGAGTTGTTGTACGAATTGTGGCAGAGGTATGTCCGTTCTGACACATCGTACTGGTTGTGCAAGGTAAGACAAAACGAGACTTGAGGCATAAGCTTCGTGAACGTTTGATCGCTGAATATCTCTTCCTTCAGAGATATAAAGAGGTTCAGCTATCGCTGAAGCTTTTCCTCATGTTCCTTCGCGTATAAGTAGATTCGTGTTTGCTTCACTGATATCTGCTTCAGTTCATTTTTAGACTTGTCTTTGTTCAGCAGCTTTGTCTTCGATTCAACTATGAACATCTGTTGACGCGAGACTTGTCTTCAGGGATTACGTTACTGTTTACATCATAGACTATCAGCGATAACTGAATAGACTCAGTCTGATCACTGATAGTGAAACACTAATACATATAAATGTTTGTAAGAAAGACTATCAGCGATAACTGAACAGACTCAGTCTGATCGTTGATGGTGTAACACTAATACCTATTAAACGTAATTTTCACTAGGTATAAAAGGGGGTCGTTATCAAATCACTGAGATAGTTTGGATCAACAATATCCCCCTATTTGATAATGACAAAGTAACTAAAGAAAATTACTTTATAGTTCAAAATAAGGAATAATCAGGACTCATAACATACATGTCCCAATTACTATTTTGAGGGATCTTTTATAGTACTGATAGAGTTAAGTACTTCACTGAAATTTTCATAATTTCAAGAAAAGAATTACAAGGTATGAAAATTACAAGTACAAGTGATGTACTAACTACTGTAAGTTTTACTAATAGATTACAGAAAGTCAGAAACTAATCTATCAACTATCTAAAGAAGACTTAGGAGGATTGATCATATACTCAGGTATTTCTTCTCCTTTTTGCCTTCGATCTGAAGATTCTTGAAAGATGATTGCCTTGATCGGTTCAGCAGAAGGAGAGAAGTCACACCATAAGCACAAGAGATCCTTGAGATGACTGAGGGGACATATAGGAATTTCAGATACTCTTTTAAATCTGAGCTCTTCCTCATCATCTCTGAAGAAGATTCCAAAAGGTTCTTTGAGTACTTGCCCTGCAACATATGGTCCACCAGGGGGCAGAGATAGATTGAGAACAGAGAGATCAGGAGGGGGACCGAACAGAGCTTCTCTTGAGAACTTGATGGAGGTTTCATTTCTGATCACCGCAACATTTTCAGACGAGGAGGAGATAGGCTTTCTTTTGATTTGCTTTGACTTAGAAGGAAGAGCAGATGGCACTTTTAGGAATGCAGCGACTCTGTTGATTAGAGCATCATTTATCCCTTCAACATAGCCTCTGTAGATTGACTTTGATTTCTTCAGCGCATCTTGGAACTCAAGCCATTCCATGTAGCCGAAGCTTTCCAGCTTTGAAACGTACATAGCCTTGCAGCTTCCATCCTCTCTGGTAATCTCCATAGTGACAGAAACTTTGTCCTTCTTCTTTCTCCCAGAGATGACAACTGCTACGATCTTCATTGGGTCAGAACGATAATCGATTTTATGCTTGCACCAGTCGACTGTGTTATCGCTGACCGCTAGTTCTTTTGAGCGCTCCTCTTCAATCTCTTTCAAGTGAGTAGCCTGGACTTCAACTGGTTTCTTCTTCAACTTCTTGTCTTTGACTTGAGAGGACTGAATCTTGAGAGCAAGAGAGGCATCTCTTTGACAATCAACTATCAACTTCTCAGCCCTGACAGATTCTTCGATTTCAGCATCAGTCAGGAACTCTAGATCTGTTGATTGAGTAGGGACCTTTAGTCGTTGATTCTCTAGATGAGAGATCATCTCTTCCTCTGACCAGTGAGATGGTCTAGAGGGCCTTCCTGGATGTTGCAGGGTTTCTTCTTCTTCTTCTTCTTCTTCATCAATCTCTCTTACAGAGATTGGGATTATTTCTTCATCAGCTTTGGGAGCTGGGATTATTTGTAGTTCTTTACCCTTAAGCATAGGAGAGAACTGTATGGACAGAAAATGGAAAGAAAGGAGTTAGTGTATGTTTTGGAAAGAGGGAAGATAAAGGCTAGGAAGATATAGAGGGTTTGTAGAAAGAAACAGGGACAAGTTAGAGGCATACCTGAGAAGGATTCTCCTAAGATAGTGAAACTGTCTTCAGGTTTCCCTCAGCAACCGCACCTTTGGGTTTACTTTGGGAAGGGGTTCCTGAGGATGTTCCATGACTCCCCCCTGCTGTGACAACTTCTTTCGAAGTTATCATTGAAGATGTGATGGCTGCAGAACACCATAAGGATTGGTCTTCTTCATCGTCATCATCATCTTGATGAGGTTGCTCTTCTTCTTGATCTTCAAGTTCAAGATCTTCTTCTTCATCGTCCTCTTCTTCTTCTTCAACAAAGTCTTTGAAAGAAAAAGGGGCTTGGTCAACAACCTTCTCCCCCTCAACATGAGAAGGAGGATCTTTAAGTTGAACCTCAACAACTTCAGCTGTTGTCTCCCCCTCTTTAATTTCTTCAGCTTCTTTCTCCCCCTCTTTGTCATTATCAGCGAGGGAGAGATCTTTAAAAGGAGAGGAAGGTTGTGTAGAGGCCAACTTTCGGACTTCAGCCTCCAGACTGTCTAGCCGTCCTTCAATCACCGGGATATCTGAAGTAGCCTGATGAATAAATTCAACAGCTATGTGGAGTTGGGTGCGATCGTCCGATGTGAAGGAAGGAGAAGGAGTCGGAGCTGGTGCATTCAGCTTTTCAAGGACTTGCTGAAGAAGAGTTGTGCAGGAATCCACTTTGGTGGATAGAGTATCCATCTGTCGCTGAGTATCCTCCTTCACTCTGACAATCTCTTCATGAAGAGTGGAGAATTGAGAGGCTTCAGCTTTGGTGGAACAGGTAGTTGTCAAAGTCTTCAGTTCTTCGCCAGCGTTATTGACTGCGCTGGTGGTTTCGTTGACATAAGCGGTGAGAGAAACCACCTTTTCACCCAAACTGTTGACATTCGCGTCAACAGTTGCCAAACTAGGACCTGAAAGAAAAGTTAGCGTCGGAGTAACAGGCTTAGATGGAGAGATGAGAGAGGTATAGGTGGGTTTAGGTATACCTAATGATTCAAACATTTTGTAAAATTGCATGTCTCTTTCAAAGGTTTGAGCATCAGGTCCTAAAAATGCAACATGAGGTTGCTGCATGAGAGGAGGGTTAGAGACCAAAGAAATAGAGGGATTAGAGATGGGGATAGAAGAAGTTTGGGGTTGAAAAGGTACCTCAGTTGATTGAAGAACTGAGATTTCAGGTTGAGTACTGTTGTTGTGGCAGCGACCGAGGTCGCTGGCACGACTGATGTTATCACAGCAGCAGATGTGGAGGAGAGGACCACGAAATCATCCAAGGAAGTTTGTCGAGAAACTTCCTCAGGCCTTGAACTAGAGGCGCTTATCTGCTTAGTCACTTTCGCCTTTTTCGAAGGGCCAGAGGAACTAACTGGTGGGCGTTTGGAACCAGTGGTAGCGGCAGGGTTAGCAGAAGAATGAACCTCCTGCGTGGCCGCTGAAGTAGAAGAATGGAGAGAGAGGCGAGAGCGTAGGGTAGAAATACTTACCTTGTTGTCCAGCGGTTTGACTTCTAGAGAACGCTGACCCACTTTGGTGAAGGAGCCATTAGCAGTAGTGGGATAAGCGTTGGCGTAGAGGAACTTCAGGTATGCACATATGAACCGTACATATGGGATCTTGGGATCTCTCTCCGTCTTCTCTATCTTTGACCTTAGATCGTCAAAGATAGCAGTGGCAAAGTCAAAGTTTTTGCCAGCGATTACCGAGTAGGCCATCTGGAGCTGTACCTTGCTGGCCTGATCAAGAGAACCACTTTTCCCACTCATGCATTGAATGAAGTGAGAAAAGATATAGTTCAACTGAGAAGGCATGTTCGCCTTCTTGATGAGAGTCAGCTTCTTGTTGGGGATAGTGGAGCGGGGCTTGTTGTCCCAGCAGTACTCCATATCATCCAGAAACCGGATGAGTTCAGCGTCAGTAGGCAGAGCTTCAAAGCCACTCTTAGGTTTGTCAGGAAACCTGAGAGCATTTCTTAAGCTGAAAGCGGTCATCATTCCTTTGCCGAGGTTAGTGCAGAAAGAAATGGCAGGGACCTGATCACCTTTCTTGTTGGTGATGGTTGATTCTTCAGCTGTGAACCAAAACTATTGAAGTAGAGTTTTGGAGGGTTTTGGATCAACAGTGAGAGCGTAAGCAATGCAAGATTGCTTCAGGAATTTAGCAGCATCCACTAGGTGTGGGTATTTGATTCCATCGAAGTCTAGGCGTCCAAGATGGTTGTTCTTGGGGACTTCAGAGTCAGTGAGGGCAAACTTGACGTTCTTGGAGGAAACAAGTGTTGACTGTGCCATTGCTGAATAAGGAAAGAAATAAAGAATAGAAGGGAAGGATTAAAGTGTAAAAATAAAAAAGTTTTTACCAGATTAAGATAAAAACAAAAAAATTTGAAGATTAAGACATTGTTCTTACTTTAAGAAGAAAGAACAATGAGAAAACCAAAGGTTTTGAAAGAATAAAATCAAAAAGAATGATTTTAGTGAGTAGAAATCTTATAAAAATCCATAATGATGGAACATAAGTAGAATTAAGTAACAAGATTTAAGTAAAAGGAAGATCAAAATAACTTGTTAATCCTTAAGGAAGAAGATGCAAATGATTTGTAAGATGTTCTTGCAAATGCTTGAGAGAGTTCTTGCTTGAAAAGGATTTCCAGAGAGCGTAAAAGATAAGAATGAAAAGAAACATTCCTTTTATACGTAGAGAGTAGGAGAGAGAAAGAGGCGGGAATACAAATATTCATCATGACATGGACACGTCCCACGAAGTTGATTGGATAGAAGGGCAACGGACGAACGTGTCAGAAAAAGGCATGTCGTGGATTGTCGGTTCAAATGACGTCATAGGAGAGAGAAAAATGTTTCATTTGTCCTTTTTGAAATTATCTCTGAAGAAATGTCATAGATAGGTTTTTCTTTTGAAAGAATCCCTGATAAAAATTCAGAGATTGATTTTTATTTTAGAAGGATCACTGAAGAGAAAACTCAGTGATAGATTTTGTTTTTCAAAAAACTTTTAATCATTTGAAGAAAAACTTCAGTGATCAAAGTTTTATTTAAAACGTCTTACTGACTGAAGATTCAATGATTGAAAGTAAGAGAACATACCTGAGAGTCAGAGTTTTAATCAGAGATTGAATGATAATGGGGAACTTATAATCACTGACTTAATGCATGAACGCTGAAGATTTACTCTTTGAGATTCAACATTCCAAGCTCACTGATGATAAAGTTGAACCTTGTCTCATCAAGAGGTTTGGTGAATAAATCAGCAAGCTGATAGTCAGTAGCGATGAAATGAAGTTCAATATCACCATTCATCACATGATCTCTGATAAAATGATATCTGATCTCTATGTGTTTAGTCTTTGAATGTAGCACTGGATTGTTTGCTATAGCGATAGCACTAGTGCTGTCGCAATAGATTAGAATCTTTGATAGCTGAAGGTCATAGTCTAATAGTTGATTTCTCATCCATAAGACCTGAGCACAACAACTTCCAGCGGCTACGTATTCAGCTTCAGCTGTGGAAGTGGACACTGAATTTTGCTTTTTGCTTGTCCAGCTTACCAGCTTTCCTCCTAGGAGTTGACATCCACCTGTGGTGCTCTTTCTATCGAGTTTACAACCTGCAAAATCACTATTAGAATATCCAGTTAGATCGAACCCTGAGTCTTTGGGATACCAAAGATCGAGATTAGGAGTCCCATTCAGATATCTGAAAATTCGCTTAACAGCGATCAGATGAGATTCCTTGGGTTCAGATTGATAGCGTGCACATAAACAAGTAGAGTACATGATGTCAGGTCGGCTCGCTGTAAGGTACAACAGGGAGCCTATCATTCCTCTATAGGCAGTGACATTAACAGGTTTTCCAGACGGATCTTTGTTAAGTGTCAGGGGAGGTGCCATAGGAGTCTTCATTGCTGAAGTTTGTGTTAAATCAAACTTCTTCAGCATGTCTTTAACATACTTACCTTGGCTGATAAAAGTACCTTTGTCATATTGTTTGATCTGAAGACAAAGAAAATATGTCAACTCACCCATCATACTCATTTTGTATTCTTTCTTCATTCTTTCAGCGAATCGAGTACACAACGATGGGTTAGTAGAACCAAATATGATGTCATCGACATATATTTGTACAAGAATAATATGACCTTTTGTCTTTATGAAAAATAAAGTATTATCAATTTTGTCACGTTCAAAATTTTCAGAGATAAGAAAGGATGAGAGAGTGTCATACCAAGCATGAGGGGCTTGTTTGAGACCATAGAGATCCTTATCCAATTTATAAACATAATTTGGATACTTAGGGTCATAAAACCCTGGAGGTTGTTCTACATAGAATTCTTCATTCAGCTTTCCATTTAGGAACGCTGATTTTACATCCATTTGATACACAATGAAGTCTTTATAGACTGCATAAGCTAAGAATAGTCAAATTGCTTCGAGCCTAGCCACAGGGGCAAAGGTTTCATCATAGTCTATGCCTTCCTCTTGTCTGTATCCCTGAGCAACAAGTCGAGCCTTGTTGTGGGTTACAGTTCCATGTTCATCTAACTTGTTTCTAAACACCCATTTGGTGCCGATAACAGTTTTGTCAGATGGTCTAGGAACGAGATTCCAAACTTTGTTAAGAGTAAACTCAGTCAGATCTTCTTGCATAGCGCTGACCCAGTTTGGATCTCTGAGGGCATCATCAACCTTCTTTGGTTCTATTAAAGAAATAAAGTTAACAAAGAGACAGATATTACCTGAACTTCGTCGTGTCTGAATACTTGCATCGGGATCACCAAGGATTTGATCAATGGGGTGATCTCTGGTCCATCACTGAGCAGGAGCATGATCGCTTACTTCAAAGATTGGATCAACAATAGGAATGTTTACTGATGAAGAAGCTTGAGGCTCATCAGCGATCAACTGTTGAGTTTCAGACATGCCATTGTTTTCTGAGAGATGTTCAGACAAAGATGGTTCTGATGGTAGAAGTTTGTTTAAAGGATCTGCTGAGATCCATGAGTTGGATTCAGCGTTAGGAGGTATGATGTTTGGATCATCATCAGCAATTGGAGGATTTGAATGCTGATGGTTTGAGAAGTAAGGTTCTGTTTCTCTGTAATGAGAAAACATCCAAGCATTTAGTTCCTCATTGTCAGCGATTGGTTTAGAGTTCGCTGAGCGAGTTTCATCAAAAGTGACATGAATTGTTTCTTCCACAGATTGTCTTCTCTTGTTAAAATTCTGTAGGCTTTGGAGATGGAGGAATATCCTAGAAATTCCAAGCTGATCTTTGTTGTTTAGAATAAAGCACTGACATCCAAAGATATGAAGAAAGCTGATAGAGGGCTTTCTTCCATGAAAAAGTTCATAAGCTGTCTTTCCAAATCGCTTTACGATCAGCGATCTGTTTTGAGTAAAACATGTAGTGTTTACAGCTTCAGCCCAAAATTGAGTAGGGAGATGAGAATCGCTGAGCATTGACCTAGCAGCTTCAATGATCGTTCTGTTTCTTCTTTCAGCGACTCCGTTTTGCTGAGGTATTCTTACTGAAGAGAAGTTGTGAGAAATTCCTTGTTCTCAAAGAAATTGCTCAGAGAACTGTTTTTGAATTCAGTTCCATGATCACTTCTTATTGAACGAACAGTAAGGTTATTCCCACCTCCATCTTCTTAACGAAGGATATTAGTTCTTCTGGAGTATCACTCTTGCAACGAAGAAAGATAACCCAGGTGTAGCGAGAGTATTCATCTACAATGACAAACATATATTTCTTTCCAGCTATTGATTAGATGTTGACAGGGCCAAACAGATCCATATGTAAGAGTTGAAGAGGACTTGTCCCTGAGGAAACTTGTTTAGACTTGAAACTAGCTTTTGTCTGTTTTCCTTTTTCACATGTTGAACAGAGAGATTCTTTAGCATATGAATGCTGAGGGAGACCAGAAACCAGTTCCTTAGAAGAGAGAGAATTCAGGGTTTTGAAGTTCAGATGAGAGAGCCTTTTGTGCCATAGCCAGTTGACATCAGAAGAGGCTTTAGAGAGAAAACAGACATTCTCAGTGGTAGTAGAGTCCATATCTATTACATAGACATTTTCTTTACGAAAACCACTGAGATCCAGTTTTCCTTTCTCATTCACCACTGAACATGCTTTCTTAGAAAATCGAACTTCATAGTCTTTGTCACATAGCTGACTGATGCTTAGAAGATTATGCTTCAGTCCATCTATATAAGCGACTCTTTTGAAGGTAGTTGTCCCATTGCTTAGGACACCAAACCCTCGGGTATATCCTTTTCCATTTCCACCAAAGGTCACAGAGGGACCTTTATCTTCCTTGTATTCAGTGAGCAGGTCTTTTTGTCCAGTCATATGACGAGAACATCTACTATCGAGATACTAGATGCCCTTTGATCCCTGCACACATAAGGAAGATTAAGCTTTGTTTGGTACCCACTTTTCAATGGGTCCTTTGGGGTTAGTGGAGATGGAAGGTTCAGTAATCTTCACAGCAGATGAAGATTCAGCTTCAGTGGTAATCTTCACTTTGGTTAATTTCTTAACCTTAGTGGTATTCTTCACGTTGGTGATTTTTTCAGCTTTGATGACCTTCTCAGCCTTGGAGGCATTTATCTTCACTTTGGCTGATTTATCAGCTTTAGTGGCAGTTGGACATTTGCTTGCAATATGGTTAGTAAATCCACAGTGATAGCATTTTCTATATTTGAATGTGGTTTTAGGAGCAATAGTGAAAGGTTTTGAGAATTTAAGATGAGCAGGGCCTGGTCCAAGAATGCTTTTAGCATGAGATCTGGGAGGAATTTTGATTTCTTTAGATCTCTTAGGCTTGAGATCAATCTTTAGCTTTGGAGGACAGAGATGAAAGATTTCTATCACAGAGCTAGAGGATTGATTCGCTGAAGGTTTAGAGGGAACTTTTAGCTTTGATTTCTTGGAAGTCTTCTGAGGACGAAGAATGGATTTTCCTTTATCCTCAGACTTAGAGCCTTTGGATTTTTCCTCAGGGATAGAATTAGAAGAAGAAGGATAAAACTGATTATAAGAAGTGTCAGAGATAGAAGTGACAAATGTTCCAAACTTAAGCATGGAACAGCCTTCTTTAGGCTCATCCTGTGGTTTCCAAAAACCAAGACCGGTTTTATCACCACCAGTAGTTTGAGCATTTATTATCTCAATTATCTTTGTTGAATAATTGCACCATTTTTCAACAGTAGCCTTTTCTGCTTTTAGAGCAGCGATGGCTTGTTCGCGTTCTATACTGATGATTTTATTTACAACAACTTGATCTTTCAAACTTTCCTCTAAAAGGGTCAGTTCTCTGATCTTTTCATGGCATTTTTCCAGCTGTTCAGTTAAGTCATTGTTTTTGCTTCCAGTTAGGAGATTTTCCGTTTAGAGCATTGTAAAGATCAATCGTCAGCACATCAACTGCACGACTTCTCTCTGATTCAGATAGAGAGGGATTAGTAGAGTTAGATACCTGAGATCATAAATATCTCATAGAAGTTTCATATTGTTCTTCCACTTCTTCTTTAATCTCAGCCATAAGGCAAAGATTAGCGACTTCTTCTTCATCATAACTTGATTCTTCTGATTCAGCCCAGTCATGTTCTTCAGCAATGAGACCTTTACCTTTTCGCTTGTAGCTTTTCAGCTTTTGATATTTGTCTTTCAGCTTTAGGTATTTGTCATCGTTGGATCTTCTTGAGGTAGAAGGTTTGAAGACTTTCTTCGACCTGCACTCATTTGCAAAGTGTCCAATCATTTCACAGTTAAAGCAAGTAGCAGTAGCCTTATCAACAGGGGTTGATTTTGGCTTGTCAGTGAGAGAGAGAGGCTTATTTCTTCTGAAATTGCTTTTTCTTGCAAATCTCTTAAAAGAGTTTGTCAAGAGTGCTAAGGACTCATCAAACTCTAAAAGATCAGTGTCTGATAGATCCTCAGACTCAGAATCTAACTCAGTGATGGTGAGAGTAGATCGCTGAGATGGAATTATCTCTGAAGAGACTAAAGCAACAGGAGTGATTTTGGAGTCTTTAGAATCTTTTATAAGATTCTTCTTCAACAGGTTTGATTGCTCATAGTTAAGCAATATTCCATACAAGGTGCTGAGAGAAAGAGAGTTTAAGTCTTTTGTCAGCTTGAGACATATTGAATAACTGTCCCAGCATTCAGGAAGACATTCCAAGAATTTTGTTAGGACCTCAGAATTAGAATAGGTCCTACCAACGGTTCTTAGATCAATGATTAAGCAGTTAAACCGCTAATGAACATCAGAGAGAGATTCACTCTTACCAGCGATAAAACTTTCATACTGTCTTACCAAGTTAATCTTTCGAGTCTCTTGGATTTCAGTGGTTGGCTTCATATTGAACACATATGGTTTCCCACATTTCTTTAGAAGTTTTAAGATGCATGGTGGAATGGAAAACTTCATCAGGCAGAGCCATAGAGATAATGGTCTTTGCCCTTGCATCAATACCAACCTTCTTTTTGTCCTTATCACTCAATTGTCTGATTTCCTTAGCAATATAGCGTTCAAGAATAAATGGAGTGGTAGCAGTAGCTGGAACGGCAGCTATGATTTGGACAAGTTCGTATGGTCCGTTTGCTACGTACTCAGGTATAGTGGGATCTGCACCTTCAAGAAATAGCATCATTCGATTCTTCCACAGAGAGAAGTTATCTCTACTAAATCGAGGAGGTTTGGAAAGTGAACCATTATTATAGTAGTTTGTGTTTGTGTTAAGTGCCATGTTATAATAGCAAGGAAGAGAATAAAGCAAGATCTTGTTTATCAGATTAAACAGTCTGCTTTGATACCACTTGTTGGTACCGGAGGTGCTTAACAAGTTTGTAGAAGGGGGGGGGGGTTGAATACAAACACAAAATTTAAAGTTTAATAAATTGTTTATTAAATCAAATATAATTTACAAGTTTGTTGCGGAATAAGATTAAGACAGACTCAATCTAAACAAACTTAAGAAACATTAAGATGGTTGCACAAGAATATAGAGAATGGAGGATTGAGAGTATAGAAAATAAGTATTTCTATAATGTAGAAAGATGAAGGCCAGAGATGAGTACACCCTCAGATGGAGAGGTAGTCTTTCTATTTATATCCTATGCATTAAATGCATGACAGGGCACTTTACACGTATCCTTCATTGATTGGCTGAGAGAGTCTGACTTTGGGAGACATGCTTTCGGCCGTATCATGAACAGTGTAGTTGACAAAGTTGTTGTACGAATTGTGGCAGAGGTATGTTCGTTCTGACACATCGTACTGGTTGTGCAAGGTAAGACAAAAGGAGACTTGAGGCATAAGCTTCGTGATCGTTTGATCGCTGAATATCTCTTCCTTCAGAGATATAAAGAGGTTCAGCTATCGCTGAAGCTTTTCCTCATGTTCCTTCACGTAGATTCTTCATTGCTTCACTGATATCCGCTTCAGTTCATTAGTAGACTTGTCTTTGTTCAGCAGCTTTGTCTTCGATTCAGCTATGAACATCTGTTGACGCAAGACTTGTCTTCAGGGATTACGTTACTGTTTACATCATAAACTATCAGCGATAACTGAACAGACTCAGTTTGATCACTGATAGTGAAACACTAATACATATAAATGTTTGTAAGAAAGACTATCAGCGATAACTGAACAGACTCAGTCTGATCGCTGATGGTGAAACACTAATACATATTAAACGTAATTTTCACTAAGTATAAAAGAGGTTCGTTATCAAATCACTGATAGAGTTTGGATCAACAAATTAGAATCTTGAATCAGGGACACACAATTGGTATCAGAGCAAATTCAATTGAAATCATTTCAAGAAAAATGTGTCGACACTGTTCTATCAAGTTTTAGAATCAATTCTGAAATTGAGTTTGTTTTTCGTGTTGTAATTGATTTGTTAGTGATCGATAAGTGTACTAGAATGAGTTTGTATAGGTAATTTCACGAATTGCACTGTAATTTTCACGAATTTCTGAATTTTGTTGATTTTTCAGTCACGAGTTTGTGAGCACTGTAAATTGAATCAAAATGTTACAATTTTTGTTTGATTTTGTAATTCTTGTATTGTAACCTGTTAGAGTATTGAAATCGAGCATCCCTTCAAAGTTTCAAGTCAATTGGACAAGTTTTGGATCGAAATCAGGTAAAAAGACTTAGTTTTTGTTCAAAAAATCCAAGAACACGCAAGATTCATCAAACGCGCAAGCTTCATCTGGAAGAACACGCAAGCCTAAGGATATTGATTTTGGCCAGAAACGCGCAGTGGGTTATCTGCGAGTTCGATAAAACGCGCAGATCAAAGTCTGCGAGTTTGAAGATTGGGAAAAAGTTTCTAAGTGTCAAAACGCGCAAGTAGACCTTCGCGAGTTCTCCAAACGCGCAAGACTAAGCTTGCGAGTTTATCCGGAATAGTGATCTGCGAGTTCTTTCAGTCTGCGAGTTTGCCAAAACCCGCAAATCGTTGCTTGCGAGTTTCTCAAACGCGCACGCCTCAGCCTGCGAGTTTATCAGTGAATAGTAGTTTGCGAGTTTAGGCGTCTACGAGTTTCTTTTTGAATAGTTTTTTGCGAGTTTTACTACTTAGTCAAATTTTTTTAATTGTGATTTCATTTGGACTAACGATCATTTTTTCAAGATGAGTTTTTCAGCTAAGGAGGTAACGGATTTCACTGAAAATGACTTCATGATCAAAATGGAAGATATGATGGTTGAAGTTGAAGATCTTCAGAATAAATTGAAAAAGGAAAAAGACAGAGTTCCTAGGAGAAATGAACAAATCTTTGAGCTTAATAAGTCAGTTACTGAGAACAAAAACTTAATTGATTCTCTACGCAAATCTGATTCTGTTTTTAAAAATTTAAAAGATTGTTTTGAAAGTAAGATTTCTGAATTGCAAAAACAATTGTTCAAGTCTGATTCTGAGAAACAAGAATGTGTTCTAAAATCGTTTAAACTACAGGTTGAGAACAAGACTTTAGAGAAAAAGGTAAATGATCTGGAAGCAAAACTATATATTCGAGGCCAAACAGATCAAACGATTTTCTTAAATACACCTAATGAAGAAGCTGATTTTAAAGAAAAATGGGGACTAGGTTATGATAATCCTCATTACCTAGAAAAAGCTATCAGAAAACATCCAGGTATATATAATGCAAATTATATGTATGCTGCTGATAAACATCCTCATTTAAAACCCAAATTTATCACCAAAGCATCAAAAGAAGTTGAGGACAAAGAAGATGAGAAAAGAATGAATTTAAAGAAAATGCAACTACCATTCTGTTATGAAAGACTGAATGATAGTTACCGTTTTGAAACACCAAAAGTTCTTTCAGATGACTATTTTGTTAGCAATTCTGTTACTGAGATGGAGGCAAAACCTGCAACTGCAAAAATTTATGTTCCTCCACTCATTCTAGAAAGCAAAATAGTTGAGCTTGAAAGTGTTATATCTGAAGAAAGAATTTTGGTTGATATAGAACAAGATGTTTTTTCTACAGTATTGAAGAACACAGATTTTCATTTTAAATCTAACGTGTGTTCTCCATCTTCTAAAGTACTTCAAACTTCTGAGACTGATTTTGATGATTTATTTGCGTCTGAAAATGATTTTCTTAAATTTGATGATGGGTGTGTTAAGGAAATTGATATGTTTGACTTCAATGCTTCACTTCCAGATCATTCTCCTTCTGTAATTAATGATGAAATCTTTGAAGACAAGGATCAGAGTCTGAGAACTGAGAACACTGAGCTTAGGAAGAAAATATCAGATTTGGAGATAAAAATAGCTACGGACAAAGATGAGTTTGAAAAGAAGTTTTCAGAAATTTCCAAGAAGAGTATTGAAGATAAGAAGACTCTTGAGCTTAAGTGTATAAAACTTTCTCAGCAAGTTTCTGATTTTGAGAAACTAATAATCTTGGAAAGAGAAAAGTTTGCCAAAGAGAAAAAGGCCATTGAACAAAAGAATGTTGGATTCTTCAAAAAAATATTCTGCCAGAGAAACAATGCTGAAAAGGGATTTGAAGAAGAAAAAAGCATGTTTGAGGCTGAGATTAGAAAGCTGACTGAGAAATTATCTAAACTATCTAAGTGTGCACTGAAAGAGAAGAAAATAAAGTCTGAGTTTGAGACGTAGATTGACCTTCTTGTCAAAGAAAGAGACAGTTTCGCTTTAAAGATCAAAGAGCTTGAAGGTATCATTTCTAAGATGGTGGTGGTGACTGACTTCAAGACTCTAGAGTTAATTATCCACACACCTAGAGATGATTCAGCTAATTCGGAATGCTCATTCAAGACAGCTGCAAGCTCACATCATAAGATTGTTTCTTCCAAAAGGTCAGTTAAATCTTCTAATCAGATTCGCAGTACTAACCTTTTCTATGATAGAAATATAGATGGTTCAGGTACACATCAAAGACGACGAAGATACAAAGAAGAAAAACTGGTCTGGAAAAAGAAACCAGTTAAAGATGAAAAGAAAGATGAGAAGAAAGATGAGCTGAAAGGAAAGAAATCATGTGTACATTCACATAAAGCCAAGAAGAACAATGCACGTAAAGGTAAACCTGATCATATATACACGAAATATCAATTAGTCAGGTTATCAGGTAAGAAATACTATTGTTCTTATTGTCGTACACATGATCCTGTTCACAAAACAAGTGATCATTACTGGTATGGTTCTTACTCAGTTACTCCTATTCCAACTGCAACTAACACATATGGACCCAAATACCAGTGGGTACCAAAACCAAAGACTGATTCTGTGTTGCAGGCACCTACAGTCAAGGGGGAGTAAGAAAACCGAGGCTTCTGAATAAATCAGTTCAGGACCCGTACTTCAACGAAATTTGACTTCTAAACACAACAGTTTAGGACTCGTACTTCAACGTTGAAAGAGATGATACTCCCGGGCGGATATGAAGATGTACTCCGATACTCAGATGAGGAAATCAACCTTCAAGGGGGAGTACATATGTTTCTGGAAATATGTATTCGAAAGATATGACGAACTACACTTCAAAGGGAGTTGTAGATCTCTATCATGTGACTTTTACTGCCAAATTTCAGATGCATATTTTCAGGGGGAGTAAAGAATTATGACTTCTGATTATTTCAGATCAGAACTCGTACTTTCAATGTTTTACTGCTTTATGTCTTTTAAATTTGTATAAATTTGTGAATAAAGTTGCTTTGACATGACTTTGAGACTTGTGCAGAATGAGAGAAGCTATCAAGATCATATCTTTATGACTTCAGTTGACTTCATGAGATTTAAGACTGCATAGAAAGGTTAATTTCTTATCTTAATCTCATATATGGTTGAAAGAAGGACAACTTTCAATCATAGAAAACATGTTCTTAAATGTTCAAACCACTTCCTGATTCTTAAACAGATTTCATGAATTGGAAGTGTGATTTTAAATGTTTTCATTTTACTTGTGCTTAAATGATTACAAACCGTGTGTTTCCAAAGATAAATACTTGTGTATTGTCTTTTCTATATACTTTCAAATATTCACACACACCGGTTTAATTTTTGTTGATATTGTTCTTACCATGTCTCAAATTTGAAACATATTTTTCGATGGTAAGACACCCCTCTTGTACTTCAAAGAATTTTGAGCGTAATTTCATTTCTAAACGTTCATTTCAAGAATGTCTATATTTTGGTTCATATAGACAATATCCATTATTCTTGACCATAAGCCTTAACTGTTATATCATTTCTTATCTGATCATTTTTTATACAATGTCAGATTTTCAAACAAGTTCCTTGCATTCATATTCGTTCATTCAATTTACTTGTTTGAAAATACTTCAATGTTTAAAAATGCTTATATCTTCATGATGATATTCTAAGCATACACATATCTGACTTGTATTTGAGCTTTAATTGATAAAGTTAAACCATTTTTGAGCAACATTTGCTTTATAGGAATATGGGTTCTTTGTGCTAGGACTTAAATGAACTTCTATGGATTCACGATTACCAGTGTCTCCTACCCCCTTGATTTCTTTGTAAAGGAATCATCTCTTATCAGCTTTAGCTCTTCTCCCCCTTGATTTCTTTGAAAAACTTTAGCGTTGCTTAAACTTTAAAACAGCTCCGGCTCCCCCTTGAAAATAGCTCTTATTCTTAGAGATATCAACTGAAATATCGGATATGATGTGGACAGTAACCTCGACTGAGTGCACATAAAGACTACTTTTAATCTTTAGTAAACCCAACACATTCCTTAACGCCCACAAGAATGATATGTGTGGATTATGACATGACAACCAGAGTGCATCTTCAATATATAACATCAAATCTGTCTTTGACCATGAGTTGAATAGGAATTCAGCTTAAGAACTTAATCTGGTATGCTTGTCAGAGGATGCAACTTGTAGCAAACACTACTAGGCAGGGTAGAAGATTTATCTGAGGAAAAATTTGACAGTTAAATCTCATAAGGCAACTTGTCGCAAAAATGGGTGTGAACAGTAATTTGTCGCAAAAGCTCAGAACTCGTAGAACATTTAAACTCGCAGAACAAATAACTCGCAAAGAACTATTCACGTTCTTTCGTGCTAAACATGATGTGCATGTTCTTGAAACTCGCAGTCCTCTTCATGCGCGTTTTGAAAAAACTCGCAGGCCTTGACTTGCGCGTTTTTTGCCTTAGAAAAAATTTGACAATATCAAAACTCGCTAAGCATGAAACTCGCAGACTGAAGGAAGTTAATCGCTTAAACTCGCAATCTTCGTCTTGCGTGTTTAGTAAACTCGCACTCCCCATCTTGCACTTTTGCTCAAACTCGCAAGCTTAGTCTTGCGCGTTTCCCAAACTCGCACGCTTCATCTTGCGCGTTTTAAGACTTAGAAGAATTTGACAATATCAAAACTCGCAGATAACATTTGCGCATTTCTCTCTATCCTTGCGCGTTCTTCAGCTTGCGCGTTCTTCAGATGAACTTGCGCGTTTTTGAGATCTGGCGAGAAGTCGAGTCTGAAATCTTAAAATCAACAAATCTTCCACAATTCTTCGAATTTTGAGATGAAAATTTATGAGCATGTTCGAAATTCACTACTGAACAACTTTGTAGTTGATGATCTTGTCTAAAAACATCTTATTGACAGAATTCGATCTCAACTCAGAAAAAAAAATATTTCGAACAAAAAAATCTCAAAATCGACTAATTCTCCTAAACAGATTGAAATTACACAATGTGATTGATTACAAATGATTCGGATCTAATCACATAATCAATCTAGCATCAAATCTCGAACAATTAAGCTCCAAAATGAAGAATTTGAAATCCACGTTACTGTTCATGCGACCATAATCACTGTTCCATTAAAAAATTGCGAATTCGATCGTTTCGATGAATAATTTCTTCGATTAGGCTCTAATACCATATGTTAGGTCATGAATTAACAATTTATCAATGTAGAAAGATTGAACAATAGGTAGATTGGGTTGGAAATGATTGTATTATTCACAATCTAGAGAGAGAAAGAGTTTCTCTCTCTAGAAACACTTACATTGTGAAACGAATAGTTACAAACAAACTACAAACACCTCCTATTTATACCCCAATCACCTATGTTACACAATTTAGCTCAACCCATATGCTAAATAACAAATCCTATTGCACTAAGGATGACTTTACAAAACTTTCTAAATTCAGTACATTAACAGAAAGAGCCAGAGAAGAAAGAGAAGAAGAAAAAGAAGATTGTTCTCCCAAGCTCAGATGATTCTAGTTTTGATCCTGACAGTGATTGTTATTCCCAATATTCAAGTTCTAATTGCTAACAAACAATCAAGATGAGAAATACATATGTCATTGATGAATTGATCAATCACAGTTTACATATCTCTCTCACTTTCTCACTCTACAATCTCTCTCTCTCTCTCTAAGAATAATATGAATGATGCTCTTCTCTGATTTGTGTACTTACTTCTGATTACAAAGACAAGGACAAAGGTATTTATACCCTTGACAATTACAAAGAAACAAAATACAAATACAATACTTCGACTTTTTATTACAAATAGACTTTGACTTTAATGAGAGTTGACTTTCTCAGCTTTGACTTTCTTGAACTTTGACCTTCAGTCTTCTTGATCTTGTATCCAACAGATTTATGCTCTAACAATCTCCCCCTTTGGATTCAAGATCATTATTGAAAGATCTAGCAATTAAGTCTTCACTTTTAAGCTCTGTCAGTACAATCTCCCCTTTTTCTTTAACTGTATTCTTTCCAAAAATATCTTCAAACAATGAACGATCTCCCCAAAACTTTCACAAGATACTTTCAGTATTTGGAAAGAAATTATCTTCAGAATCAGCTCGAATTGCTTTATCAAATAATCTTCAAAGAAATTTTTTTCAAAAATCATCACATCTTCAGAAATACTTTGATCTTCTTCAAATCTTTACTTTGAATCTTCTGACTTGGACATTTCTGAAAATCATCTCCCAAAACTTTATCATTTCTTGAAAACATCTCCCCCTTTTTGATGATTAAAGCATCTATATCATCAAAACTTTTATTCTTTTTCTCCAAAAAATGTCTTTGACCAATCTGATATGTTCATGAGCCTCTGATTCACCGTCAATCCGAACAATGAATTCATCCAGATCTTTTCAAATCCAGACAAAATAAGAATGTAACTCTTGAATCAACAAATGAATCAGTTAAAATGCCTGTCAGTAACACGAAGTCACTGTGTGTAACGAATACACAATATAAAGGAGCTTTTTGATGTTCACTCCCCCAGGGCTTCCATCCAATCATCGAAACACCACAAAGGCAATTTCTATGAATGTTATGACAAAGAAACAAATTCTTTGTGTGTTCGTGTAAGTGTAGAAAGAATTAAGCACGAATAATTGCTTATAAAGGCTCAACATCGTGTAAACCACTGAGACAACAGTAGATAAACACAGACTCTAAGTGCATGATTGAAGTGCAAAGGTGGGGCAGACTTTCTTCTTTTTCAATATCCAGATTTTCCAAATGAAAACCAGATAGCATATGTGCTCCCCAGAAAATATGAAACATTTTCTTTTTGAGAAGAAAATGAGTAGCTGGTGGGGTTTAGTCAAGAGTTGGCATGAGCTAGTTGCCTGTTTCAATAACGTTCACCAAAGAGTTGTGAAACGCTAGTAATGTGGCTGCCCGGCTCAGAAAGTAGTTGGTGTAGAGTTTAATATTCTTTTACTCTGTTCTCACACCCTCTTTCTTTTGATCATTAAGCTAACTACTAACCAAACTCTCTTTTCCATTTTACCTCATCACTCCCACACTCATTTCTTTTAGACTCCTCACACTCAATCTCTATGGATTAACTTCTTGGGTAGAAATCACTGGTTAACGTGATTTCATAGAAGTTCAGTTAATTCCTAGCATTAAGAACCCATGTAGTCCTAAAAATCATTTGTTGCTCAGATGATTTAGCTTTATCAGTTAAAGCTCATATACAAATGTCAGATGAATGTAAGCTCATAAAATATAATCATGAATATTTGAGCATTTGAAACATTGAAGTATTTTCAAACAAGTATATTGAATGAATGAATATGAATGCAAGAAACTTGTTTGAAAATCTGACATTGTATGAAAATGATCAAAAATGAATGATATAACAATAAAAGCTTAAGGTCAAGAATAATGGATATTGTCTATACGAAATAAAAATATAGACATTCTTGAAATGACGTTTCACAATGAAATATCGCTCAAAGTTCTTTAAAGTACAAGCGGGGTGTCTTACCATAAAAAAATTGTTTCAATTTAGAGACATGGTAAGAACAATTTGATCAAAAATTAAACCGATGTGTGTGAATACTTGAAAGTATGTAGAAAAGATAATACACAAGTATTTATCTTTGGAAACACACGGTTTGTTTATCAATTAAGCACAAAAATAAAACGAAAACATTTAAAATCACACTTCCAAATTATAAAATCTGTTTTAAGAATCGGGAAGTGGTTTGAACATTTCAGAACATGTTTTCTATATCTGAAAGTTGTCCTTCTTTCAGATATATTTGAGATTAAGATAAGAAATTTACCTTTTCGCGCAATCTTAAATCTCATGAAGTCAGTCAGCTGAAGTCATTAAGATATGATCTTGTAAGCATCTCTCATCCTGCACAAGTCTCAAAATCTAGTCAAAGAAACTTTATTCACAAAATTATTCGAAAATAAAATGACATAAAGCAATAAAATGTTGATTGTACGAGTTCTGATCTGAAATAATCAGAAATCATATCCTTTACTCCCCCTGAAAATATGCATCTGAGATTTATCAGTGAAAAAGCACATGATAGAGATCTACAACTTCCTTTGAAGTGTAGTTCGTCATATCTTCCGAATACATATTTCCAGAAAAATTTATTTACTCCCCCTTGAAGGTTGATTTCCTCTTTTGAGTATCTGAGTACAACTTCATATCAGCCCGGGAGTAGCATCTCTTTTTCATCTTTGAAGTACGAGTCCTAAATTGTCGTGTTTAGAAGTCAAACTTCGTTGAAGTACGGGTTCTAAGCTGATTTACTTAGAAGCCTTGGTTCTCTTACTCCCCCTTGACTTGAGGTGCCTGCAACACATATTCACTTTTCGGCTTTGGTACCCACTGGTATTTGGGTCCATAATTGTTAGTTGCAGTTCTATTAGGAGTAACTGAATAAGAACCATACCAGTAATGATCACTTGTTTTGTGAACATGATCATGTGTACAACAATAAGAACAGTAATATTTTTTATCTGATATCCTGACTAATTGATCTCTCGTGTATATATGATCAGGTTTACATTTCAGCACATTGTTCTTCTTGGCTTTAGTCTCACGTACACATGTTTTACCTTTCAGCCCATCTTTCTTTCCATCTTTCTTCTCTTCTTCAACTGGTTTCACTCTCCATACCAGTTTCTCTTCTTTATATCTCCTTCTTCTCCTTTTCGAAGAAACAGTCTTATGAAATGATCTTGCAGCTGTCTTGAATGAGCATTCCGAATCAGCTGAATCATCTCTAGGTGTGTGGATAATTGACTCTGGAGTCTTAAACTCAGTTACCACCACCATCATAGAAATAACTTTCTCAAGTTGTTTTATCTTTGAAGAATAACTGTCTCTTTCTTCAATGAGTAGGTCAATCTTCGTCTTGAACTCAGACTTCGCTTTTTGCTCTTTCAATGCATTTGTACATAGCTCAGATAGCTTTGCAGTTAATTTCCTTATCTCCTCCTCAAAAATACTTCTTTCATCTTCAAAACCCTTCTCAGCATCCTTTCTTCCATCTGATATCTCCTTAAAGAATCCAACATTCTTTTGCTCAATAGCCTTCTTTTCCTTGGCAACCTTTTCTCTTTCCAAAATAATCACTTTCTCAAAATCAGAAATCTGTTGAGAAATCTTAGAACATTTAAGCTCAATCACCTTCTTTTCTTCACAACTTTGCCTAGAAAGCTCTGAGAACTTCTTTTCAAACTCATCTTTGTCTTTAGTCATTTTTATCTCCAATCCTGATATCTTCTTCTTAAGCTCAGTGTTCTGAGTTATCAGACTTTGTTCCTTGTCTTCAAAGCTTTCATCATAAAGAACAGAAGTAGAATGATCTGGAAGTGATGCATTGAAATCAAACATATCAATTTCCTTAACACACCCACTATCAGAATTAAGAAAATCATTTTCAGACTCAAATAAATCATCAAAATCAGTCTTAGAAGTTCGAGGTACTTTTGAAGATGTAGAACACACTTTAGATTTGCAAATAAAATCTGTGTTCTTTAATACTGTAGAAAATACGTTTTGTGTTAGATCACTCAAAATTCTTTAATAAGATAAAATATTTTCTAACTCAATTATTTTGCTCTCTAAGATAAGTGGAGGTACATAAATTTTGTCTTGAACAGGTTTTGCCTCCATCTCAGTCGAAGAATAACTAGAAAAATAATCAGTTGAAAGAAATTTTGGTGTTTTAGAAAGATAACTATCATTCAGACTTTCATAACAGAATGGTAGTTGCATTTTCTTCAAATTCATTTTTTTCTCATCTTCTTTTTCCTCAACTTCTTTTGATGCTTTGGTGATAAATTTGGGTTTCAAATGAGGATATTCATCAGCTGCATACATATAATTTGCATTATATAGACCTAGCTGTTTTCTGATAGCTTTTTCTAAGTAATGAGAATTATCAAACCCTAATCCCCATTTTTCTTTAAAATCAGCATCTTCATCAGGTGTATTCAAAAAAATAGTTTGATCTGTTTGGCCTCTAAGATACAATTTTGCTTCTAAACCATTTACCTTTTTCTCTAAAGTCTTGTTCTCAACCTGCAGTTTAAACGATTTTAGAACACATTCTTGTTTTTCAGAATCAGACTTAAACAATTGTTTTTGCAATTTAGAAATCTTACTTTCAAAACAATCTTTTTCATTTTGAAAAACAGAAGCAGATTTGCGTAGAGAACCAATCAAATCTTTGTTTTCAAAGACAATCTTATTAAGCTCAAAAATCTTTTCATGTCTTCTAGCAACTCTGTGTTTTTCTTTTACCAATTTATCTTGAAAATCTTCAACTTTAACCATCATAGCTTCCACTGTGGTCATGAAATCATTTACAGTAAAATCCTTTACCTCTTCCGCTGAAAAACTCATCTTGAATATCTGTTAAAAAACAAGAACTTGACAAAATGATCGTTAATCCAAATGAAATCACAAAGATACATAAATCTTGAAATAAGAATTCAGAAGTTTTGATCACAATCAGAATTATGTCCCCCTCCGCAGACTCCGCAGAATTATGTCACTTTTAAAGGGCATATTACAGATTTGAAAATTTTGACTAAGTACAGAAACTCGCAAGTCACTGTTAAAGCTTAAAATTCGCAGGCGCTGAAACTCGCAAACCACTATTCAAAGTGAAACTCGCAGATCAAAAGAACTCGCTGAAACTCGCAGATAGCAGCGTGCGCGTTTCCTGAACTCGCAAGTGCCTACTTGCGCGTTTTGAACAAACTCGCAGATCGAAAGAACTCGCGGATCACTATTCACGATGAAACACGCAGATTGAGACGTGTGCGTTTCTAAAACTCGCTAGTCAATACTTGTGCGTTCCAACACTTAGAAACATTTCTTGAAATTCCAAAATCGCACGATGAGTGAACTCGCAAACCACTGTTCCTCTTCAAACTCGCACCCTTCGATTAGCGCGTTTGAAGAACTCGCTAACCACTATGTGCGTGTTCTGGTCCTTAGAAAATTTTCCAACTTTTCCAAACTCGCAGACTTCGATCTATAATCTACAAATTTTCTCTTTCTCTCTCTACAACCTTAGAAAATCTCTTTCTCTCTCTACAGATTTTTCTCTCAATCGTATTTCCCAAAATAAGGTTCCTTCCTTTGAAAATAGAAAAATACAAGGTATTTATACCTACATCTAAAATACAAGGAAAAACAATACTTCGACTTTTTATTACAAATAGACTTTGACTTTAATGAGAGTTGACTTTCTCAGCTTTGACTTTCTTGAACTTTGAACTTCAGTCTTCTTGATCTTGTATCCAACAGATTTATGCTCTAACAGTGATGATGGGGAGAATCTCAAACAAGCAATGTTACTGCTAACCCGTGCATTTCAGAAAAAGTTTTACAAGAAGTCGGGGTCTAACTCTCAGAGATACTCGTCAGGCTCGAAGAATCATAAACACAGGGAGAGAATAGAAGGAAGGAAGTTTGAGGAGAAGAGATATGTGGAGAGGAAACCAGACAAGAAGAAGAAATATCTGAATGATTATGGAGCTGAGAAGAAAACAGATGACCTGATCAAATGCTACAACTGTGGAAAGCCTAGTCATTACGCCAAGGACTGTCGAAAGCCTAAAGTTTGAAACTCAGAATACTATAAGAACAAGATGCTCTTGGCCAAGCAACAAGAGGCTGGAAAGGCACTAATGGTTGAAGACGAGTTCTGGTTAGATCATTCAAATGAAGAAGAAAAAGAAGAGACTGCACACATGTGCTTGATGGGAAAAGAGGTTAAGTACGACGAATCTGATGAAGAGACATCTGATGAGGTACTGAATCTATCTGAATATGATTTTATGAGCAAAATGGAAGCCATGATGATCGAACTTCTAGATCTTTAAACCAAACTGAAAAAGGAAAAGGGCAGAGTTGCTAAGAAAAGTCAAAAGATTTTTGAACTTAACAAGGTAATTGTTGGGAACAAAGATCTCATTGACTCTCTAAACAAATCTTCTTCTGATTTTAAACAGCAAAAAGATGGTTTTGAAAGTAAGATTTCTGAATTTGTTTTCTAAGATTTCTAAGTCTGATCTTGAAAAGCAAGAATGTGTTCTAAAAGCTCATATTTTGCAGGTAGAAATTTTTTTTAGAGAAAAAGGTAAATGGTTTGGAAGCAAAATTATATGCACGAGGCCAAACAGATCAAACCATTTTCCTAAACACCCAATAAGGAGATTGATTTTAAAGAGAAATGGGGACTCGGTTACGATAACCCCCATTACATAAAGAAATCCATCAGAAAACAACCAACACTGTATAATTTTGATTTTCTTTTTGCTGCTGGTAAATATCATCATTTAAAACCTAAATTTGTTACCAAGTCACCGGATGAGGTTGAGGCTAAAGAAGATGAGAAAAGAAAGAATTTATAGAAAATGCAACTACCATTCTGCTATCAAAACCTGAATGATAGTTATCTTTTAGAAAAACCAAAAGTTCTTTCAAACGATTATTTTGCAAGCTATTCTACTACTGAGATGGAGGCAAAACCGATTAAAGCTAAAATCTATGTTCCTCCACTCATTCTAGAAAGCAAAATAGTTGAACTTGAAAATCTATTTTCTGATGAAAGAATTTTGGGTGATTTAGAACAAAATGTGTTTTCTACTGTTTTGAAGAACACTGTTTTTAAAGCTAAATCTCAAAATTGTTTTAATTCTTCTAAGGCACTTCAAACCTTTGAAACTGATTTTGATGACTTATTTGCGTCTGCAAATGATTTTCTAAATTCTGATGATGGGTGTGTTGATGAGATTGATATGTTTGACTTTAATGCTAAACTTCCAGATCATTCTACTTTTGTCATTAATGGTGAAGTTTTACCAAGTGTGTATGAAATTGGTGAATCATCAACTAAGGTTGATGAACCACTTTATGTGAGTACTGATTACTATTAGACAGGTAAGAAGCAAAAGAAACAACGCTTACAGAAACGGAAAAACACTGGTAAGCTTAAGAAAAAACATTCTCAGTAATCTGATTTTCCTAACAAATATAAATCTTGTGTTTCAGATTTAAGAAAGAAAAGGTCAGAAGGTCGAACAGAATGGCGACCAAAACAGAAGATAGATGAGAGTTCTGAATCATGTCCTGATGATTGTAATAGATCTACTGGTAGTACTTCTGATGTAATTGGTACTGTTGCTTCAAATAAACAAAACCTTGTAACTTTTTACAAGAGATATACAATAAAGCAATTACTCCAATTATCTCGGTCTACTACTAAGTTATCTACTTATAGATGGAATGATTTTGTTTCTCACCGATATTCTGATGATTGGTTTGGTACTTATCATGTTTATTCTCATAAATCATATATTTCAAAGATTTTTCAAAAGTTCAGAGGATCCATATACAAATGGATGCCAAAATCTTGTATTAATCCGTTATGACCCACTTTTAAAAGGGTACCTAAAGTTGTTATTCCCTGATTTCTCTTATGTAGACCCGTCATATGTCGTACTTGGATTCTGGTTGCTCCAAGCTGTTGGGAATTAAAGAAATGATCAAGTATGATTAATGTTGCTAGCATAATTGATTACTACTGCTAGTAGATTTAATACTGCTTGACAAGTTAGTACTGCTACTTCAATAGTTAGTACTGCTTAGAGAGTTAGTACTGCTAAGGAATTAATACTGCTGAGCACAGTTACTACTGCTGAAGAAGATTAATACTGCTCAGAGTGTTAATACTGCTACAACTTAATGTTGCTTAAGAGATAATCAAGATACGTGCAAATCAAGACTGAAGATAATCATGGAAGGTTTGGAGATAACTATGGAAGATTATACTGAAGATCTTTTATATTTTGTAATTATCTTTTATTTTCAGTATATGTATAGAATTAGTCAGAATGTTTTAAAAAGTAATTTTTTTTTGATTCTGAGTTTTTGCTTTCATAGAGAGAATCAACCTCAAGGTTTAGAACCCTAGTTCTAGAGAAGTAGAATTCGTATTGGTGAGCCTGTTCATCAATATTGAGGTTGTGTGTGAAATCTTGTAGCTTTAAATCATTCAATAAAGTTTACAATTTGTGATTTATGATTCACTGTTTCATTGATCTTTGAATATTAAAGTGTTATTCCGCAAACTCCTTTAATATTGTTTCTGAGTGTTTATTCTTGTTAAGAATTCAGATCCTGACACAAGCATATGATCGGGCAAAAGGATTTATTGTCTAATTATACAGAGAAATTCTGTGGGAATGTACGATTCAACAACGATCAGTTCTCACCGATTTTAGGCTACGGTGACGTGATTCAAGATAATGTGATGATTATGAAGGTGAGTTACGTGGAAGGATTAGGACATAACCTGTTTAGCATTGGCCAGTTCTGCGATAAAGATCTAGAGGTAACTTTCAAGGCCAAACGATGTTCTGTATGTACTGAAGATGGTAAGGAACTATTTGTTGGCACAATAAAGTCTAACCTCTACACAATTAATCTATCAAAATTCCAGACTGACAATCAGGTTTGTCTACTGTCAAAAGCCTCGCTGCAACATAGTTGGTTATGTCACCAACGACTTTCTCACCTGAATTTTCGCTACACCAATAAACTGGTCACTGGAAAACTAGTCAAAGGACTTCCTGAGCTGAACTACGAGAAAGAACACCTATGCGCAATATGTGAGAAAGGAAAGATGAAGAGAGCCGCTCATAAGCCGAAGCCTGAGGAAAGTATAAGTTCTCTACTGGAATTGTTACACATGGATCTCTGTGGTCCAATGAGAACCAAAGCATAAGCGGCAAGAAGTATGTCTTAGTTATTGTGGACGATTATTCGCGATATACTTGGGTCAAATTTCTGAGATCTAAGGATGAGACGCCCGAAGTTATCATCAGTTTCTTAAAGACTACCCATGTTAATGTATTATTGTATCCAAGATTTAATGAGAAAAGTCAAGTCAAGTAAAGTCAATAAAGTCTAAGTCAATATGTTGTTTAGCATTGTAAGGGTTTTTATCAAATAGGTATATGAGTATAGCTTTGTGGTATAAATAGCTTGTGTTTGTTAGAATCTTCCAACTAGAAGCATTGTAAGAAATTCATATTGTCAGATCTATGAATACGCTTTCTCTCTCTACTTTCTCTCTAGATCTTGATATTGTTATAATCTTGAATTGAGAATTACTTGATTAGATTTGGGAAATACAACTTCAATTGGTATCAGAGCGAGACCAAACAAATTCAGAGGGATTAGATTACCGAATTGGATTAATTTCTGAATTTTTTTTATAGAGAGAAAGTATCACACGTCTATTGATCTAACAATTATGAACCACACTGCTTAACCACCTAACTATTACAAGACAAAAAGGTATTTATACCCTCTATTAAAACACTCAATACATTACAAACACTTACAAGCTTACACACCTAGTTGACTTTACAAGACTTAACTCTTTGACTTTTCCTATTAAATCTTGGATACAATTTTATACACTAACAGGATTACTTGATTTTAGGAGGAGGACACCCAAAAATGAGTTAGGGTTTTATTTTGGGGTTTGGGGGTCGGTTTGGGAGAGAAATAGGGGAAGGATTTGAGTTTAGGGTGAAAAATGGGGTTTGGGGCCAAAATTTCTCGTTTTTATGCACATAGCGGCTCCGCGCGGAGCTCTGCCGCCCAACAATCTCTCCCGTTCACCGTTTTGGTCATAACTTCTTCGTTATAACTCCGTTTTTGCTCTGGAAAGAACCGTTGGACTCGTAATTGAATCCTTCATCTATCTAGACTATAAAATCTAGGATTAAAGTCCAAAATCCTTTATCTTATTTTTCTCCAATATAACGGTTTCGGTATTAACTTGAAATGATGCCTTTTCGAAAATCGGGGTGTTACAATCCCACTGAAATTATGAACATACCTTAAGAGCAGATATCTTTTCAGATTAAAAATAAAGAAATAAAGAAAAATAACAATAACGAAAACTTTAGTAGGTAATCACCGATTATGTCTTGAGATTGAACATACCAAGTTTAGAAACAAGGAAATTAAATCTCTTTTCGTCAAGAGGCTTGGTGAATAAATCTGCAAGTTGGTAATCAGTGTTTACAAAATAAAGTTCGATTGTACCTATTTCAACATTATCTTTAATAAAATGATATCGGACATCTATGTGTTTGGTCTTCGTATGTTGAACATGATTCGCAGATATGGCAATTGCGCTCTCAGAGTCACAATATATCGAGATCTTGTTGTATTGAAAGCTATAACCTCGGAGTTGTGTTCTCATCCACAAGACTTGAGAACAGCAGCTCGCAGCAGCGACATACTCTGCCTCAGCCGTTGATGTGGAAACACAGAGTTGTTTCTTTGAAGCCCAACTCACGAGTTTATCACCTAGAAATTGTATGTGCCCCGACGTACTTTTCCTATCCAACATACAACCTGCATGATCTGCATCTGAGTAGGTTGTCAGTTCAAAACTAGTATCCTTAGGATACCACATACCAAGATCTGCAGTGCCCTTCAGATATCTAAAGATCCTTTTGACCGCAGACAAATGGGATTCTTTTGGATTAGCCTGATATCGAGCCCATAAACATGTAGAGAACATTATATCTGGCCTACTAGAAGTTAAATACATCAAAGAACCAATCATCTCTCGGTAGGTTCTAACATCGACAGCTTTTCCCGAAGGATCAGTGTCAATCTGAGTTCCTGGTGCCATCGGGGTTCCAATAGGTGTACAATTTTCCATTTTAAATTTTCTAAGAATATTGAAAATGTACTTGGATTGATTGATAAAAATCCCCATTGAAAATTGTTTGACTTGTAATCTAAGAAAGAAATTCATCTCTCCCATCATACTCATCTGAAATCTAGACACCATGAGGTTAGAAAAATTCTTATAGTATTTTGGATTTGTTGTGCCACATATGATGTCATCCACATAAATCTGAATTAAAATGATATCATTTTTTTCTTTTTGATGAACAAAGTAGTATCGATCTTACCTTTGGAGAAGCCAGACTTGACAAGGAATTTAGATAATACTTCGTACTAGGCTCGAGGTGCTTGTTTAAGATCGTAAAGTGCTTTGTCGAGAATGTAGACGTGATTTAGTTTCCCTTGATTGACAAAGCCTTCAAGCTGTGAGATGTAGACTTGCTCCTTCAAATATGTCGTTGAGAAAGGTTGTCTTCACGTCTATCTGGTAGACGGTGAAGTTCTTGTGGGCAACATATGCAAGAAACATTCTGATCGCTTCAATGCATGCCACTAGAGCGTAAGTCTCATCATAGTCAATACCTTCCTCTTGCCTATATCCCGTAGCGACAAGTCTTGATTTGTTTCTGATTACGATACCATCTTCGTCCTTTTTGTTTTTGAATACCCATTTTGTGCCGATGATTGATTTACCTTCCAGTCTTGGCACAAATCTCCAGACTTTTAATGTTTCAAACTGGTTCAACTCCTCTTGCATTGTCGTTACCCAATCCGAGTTGGGTAGAGCTTCAGATACTCGTGTTCGCTCTACTGAAAGTGTATGATCCCAATACAATTCAAGCACAATCTCAATTCAAGATTTGACAATTATGTATTCTAGAGAGAGTGTAGAGAGAGAAACAGTCACAAGTCTATTTCACAAATGTAACAGTTACAATGCTTGAAGTTACAAACTCTTACAACACACAAGGTATTTATACCTACTAAGAAACTCTCACAAGACTAAATCATACAAGATAGACTTCTATCAAACAACTAAAGTTGACTTTGTTGACTTTACAATACATTGACTTTTCACATTTAAATCTTGGATACAATTATACACTAACAATCTCCCCCTTTGTATTGAAGATTTAATAAAAATTTGACAATCGTCTTCAGCACTTTGATTCTTCAAACTTTGACTCTAACAACGTTAAACTTTGTAGCTCTGACAGACTTTAATCTCTGATACTTTGAAGAATCTTGAAAAGTCTTTTACAATTAGCATCTTTGAAAAGTCAACAAGTCTTGAACAAGAATCTGAATTCTTGAAACTTTTGAAACTTCAGAAATCTTTCAACTTTGAACTTTGATTGAGGAATCTTTGATCTCATATCTTCATCTCTGTAATCTCTGAATCATCTTCAGAACACAGACTTTCTCAATCATCTTGATTTGTCTTTAAATCATCTCGGAATGATTTCTTTTCATCAGACTTGAATGAATTGAACTTTCTGAATTTCTCCACAAGTCTTTTCATATCTTTGAAATTGAACTTTGTAAATTTTTGAATCATCTTGATGACTTTGAAATTGAAATCTGTGTACATTTCTCCCCCTTTTTGATAAATTGTGAGAATCAAAATCATCAAAACATATTTCAATTTCAGCCCAGTCTTTGAAGCTTCTCCCCCTTTTAAACAATGTAGAACAATCTTCATGATCTGAACATTCTCCCCCAATTTGATCTGATAATGAGCCGTCAATTCATGAATGTATTTATCCGAATCTTTTCAAATTCAGACAAATTATGAGTTGGAACCCTGAATCAACAAATGAAACAGTTAGGAATGCCTGTCAGTAGCACAAAGCCACCGTGTACAACGAATGTACAATTTAAGGAGTTGGTTTGATGTTGACTCCCCAGGACTTCCATTCAATCATTGAAAAACACAAGGTATTTTCTATGAATGTTCTGACAGAAAAACAAATTTTATGTGTGCTCGTGCTTGTGTATGAAAGAATTATCACAATGACTGTGTTTCATAAGCCTCAAAGTATGTAAACCATTGAGACAACAATGATTATACATAGACTCAATGTGCATGATAAAGGGTCGAAGGTGGGGCAACTTTTCTTCTTTTTCAATATTAGTATCTTCCAAATGAAGAACCAATAACATATGTGCTGCATCCCCAGAAAATGTGAAACATTCTCTTTTTGAGAAAAGAATGAGTAGCTGGTGGGGTGTTTGAAAGAGATGGCATGGGCTAGGTGCCTTTTTCAATGAAGGTCACGAAGAAATGTTAACCAACAGTTTATGCGGTTGCCCGACTCAGAAAGAAGTTTGGTGCAGAGTCTGATATTCTTTTACTCTGATCTCTCTCCCTCTTTCTTTTAAACATGTAAGCTCACTTCTAACCAATCTCACTTTTCCATTTTACCTCATCACACACCACTCTCAATCTTTTGACTCCTCTCTCCTCAATCACTCTAAGGATTACTTCTGGGGTAGGAAACACTGGTTATCGTGAATCCATGGAAGTTCGTTTAAGCACTCACACTGAATCCCTTGTATTTTTCCTAAAAGCATGTATCTCAATGATGTTCTTGACAATAAAGCACACGAAATCATTTGTCAGTGTATGTATGCTCAAAAAGATAAGAATGAAATTTGAGCACTTTAAGCATTTAAGATTTCTCAAAACTTTTTATATGAATGAATAATCATGGAAGAATAGAAATGTTTTGAGAATCTGACAATGATTGAGATCAGATCAAATTATCATGAAGAAAAATATATTTGGGAAATCAAAGACGAATATTATTTATATGAACAATATATAAACATTTGATCAATGAAAGCATGTAAAATATTGAAATGACGTTTGATTCAAACAACAGTGAATAGCAAACGGGAGTATTACCATAGAAAGATTAAACTTTTGATACATGGTAATAACAAGATCAATATGAAGTACTGAACCGATGTGTGTGAATACTTGACAGTATATAGACAAGATAATACACAAGTATTAATCTTTGGAAACACACGGCCAGTTAAACATTAAATCTTAAGTATGAAAAACATTTGAAAATCACACTTCTCAATTCATGAAATCTTTTAAGAATCAGAAGTAGTTTGAACATTTCAGAAAAAAAAAATTTCATGTTCGAAAGTTGTTCTTCTTTCAAACAATCATAGATTAAGATCAGAAGATATTTACCTTTAAGCTCCCCCTGAAATCATGATATAATGATTTAGGTCAGATAAGCTCCCCCTGGATATTTGCAAAATATCCTTATCTTAAACTTTTAAGAACGGGTCCTGATCTGTTGTAACCAGAAGCCACAATTCTTGACATTGAAGTACGGGTCTTGAACTGTGTTATTCAAGAGCCACTAATGTTGACATTAAAGATCGGGTTTTGAACTGCTTTGTTCAAAAACCATTGTCTTGACTTTGAAGTCCGAGTTCTGAGTTGATTTACTCAGAAATCTATGTTATTTCTCCCCCTTAAACCTTGGGTGCCTGCAACATAGATTTAGCTTTTGGTACCCACTGGTATTTGGGTCCTAAAGTATTAGTTGCAGTTCTTGTGGGGGTAACATAATAAAAACCATACCAGTAATTAACAAAATTATTGTTTACAAAATCATTTGATCCACAGTAAGAACAACAAATCTGCTTCTGAGCAATTCTGATCAAATGATTAGTAGAATAAAACATATCAGAATTACCAAAAGATTTACCTTTATGCGCTCTGTTCTTTTTGGCATTGGATGTTGATGCAAATGCTTTGTCATTCTTCTTCTCATCAGAAAAACCTTTAAGTCTCCAGACCATCTGTTCTTTCTTAGATTGCTTTCCAAGAGATGTGAATGCAAGATCGATCTAAATCTTAGAGAGAGAAAGATTTGAGACGTGAAATAGTATGTGTATTCAATATGCACATCCATGTTACAAAGACAAAGGCCACAAG
This sequence comes from Arctium minus, assembly GCA_954870635.1. NCBI lineage: Eukaryota > Viridiplantae > Streptophyta > Magnoliopsida > Asterales > Asteraceae > Arctium > Arctium minus. Next base: position 41,988,802 of record OX941089.1, on the reverse strand, counting down.
GGACTTAAATACCCTTGGCCAATACCAAATATAAAATCACTAAAACACAGTATTAGCAACAAATCTATAAATACAATGATTACTATAAAATATGACTTAACAATCCCCCCCTTAGTAATCATTGGTGCTCCGGTCTTCAATGTAGGCTGAAACAACCATCTTCAAAACAAAAACAGACTGTCTAAGCGACTTAGCGAAGCTTCTTGACTAAAAAAAATTTCTTCTTAGCATCTTTCAGTCTATGTTGCCTTTGCTGCCTTGACAAGACTGGACCAGTTTGTAAGTAGCTTGAAGGAACAATCGGTTCATCATCTTGTGCTCTAGACAATACACCTCTTTCAAATGTACTCGAATTAACTATGGTGGTCGGCTCTGAAACAACAAAAGAACTAGTATAGCTGAAGAAATTAGAATCTTGAGCAGATAAACTTTGAAATCTTTGTCTCCTTCTCTTTAACTTCTCCCCCTTATGACCGTGATGATCTGAATCAACTTGGTCATGTCTATGCTGGAGAAGAGACATCTTCAGATCTGCAAGATTAAGTCGAAGAAGCTAGCAAATCTGATTGGTGACATGAAATGATTCACCTTTTGAGCTCTTTTACTCCCCCTACAGAAATGCACTTTCCAATGTATTCACTTTAAGTACTCCCCCTCGAAATGAGACTTATCAGATATTCTTTCAGAATTTTCTCACTCCCCCTCGAAATATGTACAAATCCACTTACACAGATATGAGAACACAATTATCGAAACATCAACGTAGAAAGAAACATATACTGAATATGTATTTTCAAACAACTGAATATATAAAATTTTAAACACCAAACAAATTAAATTCTACTTAGTAAAATATCACAAATTAATCCATCAGCTGAAATCAAATGTATGTTTTTGGATACAGATACAAGTTTCATTGCATATCAAGTTAATACATGTTCAGTTTCAAAAACTATCATCAATCTATTCAGTGTGCTAGCATGCGAACTTTGATTAGCTTCAAGAAAATGAAATTCTAAAAATATAATAGAATACTTTGCATTTACTCACACTAAGCCGTCAAGAATTAAGACTTTCACAAATTTATAGGTTTATCGCAACTCAAACATAGCACCAACTATCATGAGATGTGTGCTCATTGGCATCTTTTATTATTGTGCATATTGGCATCTTCACATGATTGTGCTCTTTGGCATCTTTTAAGCTTGTGCACATTGGCATCTTTTAATCAAGAAGTTTAATAAGTAAAGAACATGTCGTAAACGTAACTTTCTATCTGATCCTATTGCAGGATTTGGGTTAGCCACTCCCAGACCAGTTGGCCTTAGGGGACTAGGTGTCAAGCACCCCTTGGAACATACTCTCCCAGACCAGAAAGGCTACATCGACACATCCTAAACCTATTCATACCAGTAGAACATGACTTTCGATCTGATTCTTGTTGGATCCCAGATTTAATCTTATAACAATAATGATATATGTTAGCGCATAAATCTGTTGGATACAAGATCAAGTATTCTGAAGGTCAAAGTTGAGAAAGTCAAAGCTGCTAAAGTCAAATCTCATTAAAAGTCAAAGTCTCTTAATAAAAGTCAATGTATTTGTATTTATTGTTTCCTTGTATTAGATGGTAGTATAAATAGTTTTTCTATTTGTATTTGTAGTTGTTGGAAGTTGGAAAATTGTAATATCAGATTTGAGAGTGAGAGAGAATACGGTTTTAGTGAGAGAAAGAGTTCTAGAGAGAGAAAGTGTAAATTGTGAAATTCAAAGTAATCAAACAGGTAATCTTTGATTTGAATCTTGTTTGTTTGATTGTTATTGATTAGAAACTAGAATCTGGAACAAACAATTGGTATCAGAGCAGATCCAAAGGTGAAATCAGTTCAAGAAATTCAAGATTTTGGTGGTTCGTTACTGTTCTTGAAAGGAAATTCGATTTTTGAATTTTTGAGTGTTTTTGGAGCTGATTTTGATTAGGAAATGTTCGAATAGTGTAATAGATCGAGTCTTTGTAATTCAATTTCAGTATTGCACTGTAAATCACACGAATTTTGTAATGTTTGTTGAGTTTTATTCACTAGTCGTTTTTCACTGGTTCATCGATCTTTTTGTATTGTAAGTGGTTATTTGTAAATTTCTTGAGTTGTAATCTGTTCTAGCATTGTAATCGAGCAACAATTCAGAGTTTCAGATCAATTGGACAAAGTTTAGATCGAATTCAGATAGAAAAAGCAATTTTTGGGTCGTTTTTCGGAAGAACGCACTAGATCTCCCAAACGCGCAAGTTCTTCGTCCAAACGCGCAAGTTCGTCGTCAAACTTGCAAGGTTCATCAGCTAGAACGCGCAAGTCGAAGGGTTATTTTTGGTCATAAACGCGCAAGGCTATCTGCGAGTTCTAGAAACTCGCTAATTGAAGCTAGCGAGTTTGAAAGGAATAGTTGTTTGCGAGTTCTTCGACGTGCGACTTTGAAGAGGAATAGTAGAAACGCGCAAGTGAAGCTAGCGAGTTTTGTTCAAACGCGCAAGCTTGGACGTGCGAGTTTGGAAAACGCGCACACCTCTGTTAGCGAGTTTGAGCGTGAACAGTTTTTAGCGAGTTTAGGCACTTGCGAGTTTCATCATCTGCGAGTTTGATCTGCGAGTTTGCTTGCGAGTTTATCTGCGAGTTTGATTGAGAGTTTATCAAACGCGCAAGTCTCGATCTGCGTGTTTCACAGTGAATAGGCCTTGAATAGTGACTTGCGAGTTTCACTTTGAATAGTGACTTGCGAGTTTCTATACTTAGAATATTTTCTGAAAAATTTTCAAAACTGTAATATGGCCTTTAATAGTGAATTTTTTTTTCTCTAGGGGCGCTGCCCCTCGACCCCGCAAGGGCGTTGCCCCTTGACCCCACCCGGTTAGCGGGACCCCCGTGCTAAGTCTGCGAAGGGGGACAAAATTCTGATTGTGATTAAAATTTCTGAACTTTATTTTTTTCAGTGTTATTTCTATATTCTTGTGATTTCACATTTTGGACTAACGATCAGTTCTAGTTTCTTATTTGATATATTTTTCAAACAGGTTTAAAGAAGATGACTTCCAAAGATGCACTTTCAATCGGCACTGATGTCAAACCTCCAGTTCTATTCAAAGGAGAGTATGAGCAATGGAAGGATCGATTTCTGGATTTTATAGACCGACATGAAAATGGAGAAAATATTCTGGAATCAATCAAAGACGGTCCTATGAAACCAATCATGATTAATGTACCTGATGATAATGATGATTCTTCTGATAGTGGACATGGTGATGTGGAAAAGGAAGAAAAGACAAAACAAGTTAAGGTTGATTTCTCCCAGTATTCTGAAGAACAGAAGAGTCGATATAAAGCTGACAAGCAAGCGAGATCTCTTCTACTCCAAAGCATTCCCAATGACATCTACATCAAGATTGATAGCTACAAGCATGATGCTAAATAGATGTGGAATCAATTAGAGAAGATGATGATGGGATCAAAGATCGGGAATCAGATAAAGGTGGCTAACTGCATCAATAATTATGAGGAATTCAAGGCTAAAGAGAATGAGAGTCTAGAAGACACATATGAAAGATTCACTTTGCTTCTGAATGAGCTGACAAAGAACAAAGTCAAAAAGAAGCAGTTGGAAAATAATGTCATTCCTGAGCATCCTACGACCAGAGTGGAAGAAACATACTCGTAGGATGAAGCAGATGAAAGACTTAAGTGAAATACCTCTTCACGAAGTTTATGAGACTTTACGACAGAATGAGGAAGAGGTAGAGGAGAAAAGAGCTGAAAAGAAGAAGGCTGAGAAGGTTCCTGATCCGATTGCTTTGGTTGTTGGTGAGAAGAAGAAAGAAAAGAAAGAGAAGATAGAAAAGAAGAAGAAGAAGAAAGTGAGTTCAAGTTCTGAGTCTGATTCTGAAGAAGATAGTGATGATGGAGAGAATCTAAAACAAGCTATGCTGTTGCTGACCCGTGCATTTCAAAAGAAATTTTATAAGAAGCCGGGATCAAATTCTCAACGTTATTCTTCATCCAGTTCAAAGAACCACGAGCATCGACAGAAAGTGGAAGGAAAGAGGTGTGAAGAGGATAGATATGTGGAGAAGAAACCGGATGAGAAGAAGAAGTTCGTGAATGACTACACTGTTACTGCAAAGCCAGCAACTGACTCAATCAAATGCTACAACTGTGGCAAGATTGGTCATTTTGCAAAAGACTGTAGAAAGCCAAAAGTTCGGAATTCTCAATACTATCAGAACAAACTTCTCTTGGCCAAACAACAAGAAGCAGGAATCGCTCTAATGGCCGAGGATGAATTTTGGCTTGATCATTCTGAAGATGAAAGTGAAGAGAAAGAAGAAACAACTCATATCTGTCTAATGGGCAAAGAAGTAAAGGATGTCGAGTCAGATGATGAGGCAGTTGATGAGGTATTAAATTTAACTGAAAAATATTTTATTACCAAAATGGAAACCATAATGGTTGAGCTTCAAAATTTACAAAATAATCTGAAAAAGGAAAAAGAAAGAGTTGCTAAAAAGAACAAGAAGATCTTTGAGCTTAATACCTCTGTTATTTCAAACAAAGATCTGATTGATTCTTTACGCAAGTCTGATTTTAATTCTAAGTCTCAAGTAGATTGTTTTGAAAAGAAGATTTCTGAGTTTGAAGGTAAAGTGTCTAAATATGAGTTTGAGAAGAATGAATCTACACTAACTGTTTATAAATTGCAGGTTGAAAACAAAAATTTGAATAAGAAGGTAAATGGTCTGGAAGCAAAACTTTATGCGAGAGGTCAAACAGATCAAATTTTTTTTCTCAATGCACCTAATGAAGAGGCTGATGTTAAAGAGAAATGGGGACTTGGTTTTGAAAACCCCCATTATCTTAAGAAAGCCATCAGAAAACAGCCGGCACTTTATAACTATGATTTTTTTGCTTGTGCTGGTAAACATACTCATTTAAAACCCAAAATTGTTACCAAATTGCCAGAAGAAGTTGAGGACCAAGAAACTGAAAATAGAAAGAATAAAAAGAAAATGCAACTACCGTTTAACTATGAAAAGTTAAATGATAGTTATCTTTCCAAAACACCAAAAGTTATTTCAACTGACTATTTTGTTAGTTATTCCGCTTCTGAGATGAAGGCAAAACCTGCGATTGCAAAGGTTTATGTTCCTACATCTATTCTTGAAAGCAAAATAGTCGAGCTTGAAAATGTTTTATCTGATGAAAAACTTTTGGTTGATATAGAACAAAATGTATTTTCTACAGTTTTAAAGAACACTGTTTTTCAAGTTAAATCAACAAAGTGTTCTACAGTTTCAAAGGCATCTCAAACTTTCTCTGATAGTTCTGATGACTTATTTGAGTCTGCAAATGATTCTTTTAATTCTAATGATGGGTGCATGGAAGAATCTGATATGTTTGATGTCCATTCTAAACTTCCTGATCATTCTACTTGTCTTAAAAATGAAAGAGTGTTACCAAGTGATGTTCATATTGGTGAAACATCAACTAAGGTTGGTGATTCAGTTTCTGTAACTGCTGATTACTATGCTCACGGTAAGAAACATAAGAAACAGCGATTACAGAAACAGAAATACACTGGTACACAAAAGAAAACTCAATCTCGGAAATCTACTTTTCCTAATAAATCTATATCTTATGTTTCAGATTTAAGGAAGAAAAAGATAAAAGCTCAATCCCAATGGAGACCAAAACAGAAGGATGCTGAGATAGCTGAATCAGTTACTGATAATTCTTGTACTAAATCTGTTAGTAGTGATTCTGATATAGTTGGTCAATGTGCTTCTCATAAACAAAACCTTGTAACTTCTTACAAGCGTTACTCAATAAAGCAATTGATTCAATTATCTCCTATTACTACTAAATCTCGTCCTAATTATCGGAAAACTGATTTTGCTTATTCTCATAATTCTTCTGATTGGTATGGATCTTATCATGTTAATTTTTCGAGATCAAATGTTTTTCAATGTTATCAAAAGAACAGAGGATCCATTTTCAAGTGGATACCAAAATCTTGTGCTAAACTGTTAGGGCCCGTTTTTAAATGGGTACCTAAATCTATTATTGTCTGATTTCTCTTGCAGACCCGGCATATGTGGTACTTGGATAGTGGATGTTCCAAGCATATGACTGGGCAAAAAAAAGCTTTATTGTCTAACTATACAGAGAAATTCAGTGGAAATGTCAGATTCGGAAACGATCAACTTTCACCTATCTTAGGATATGGTGACATTATTCAAGACAACATAACGATAAGTAAGGTGAGTTATGTCGAAGGCTTGGCGCACAACTTATTCAGCATTGGTCAATTGTGCGATAAAGGGTTAGAGGTCAACTTCAAGTCTAAGAGTTGCTCAGTTCGTACTGAAGACATCACAGAACTCTTAGGTGGACGTCGAAAGACAAACCTCTATACCATCAATCTTTCCAAAGTACAGATTGACAATCAAGTTTGCTTGATGACAAAAGCTTCAATGCAGCAAAGTTGGCTCTGGCACAGACGTTTATCTCACTTGAACTTCCGTTATATCAATAAGCTGGTTAGTGGGAAATTGGTCAAAGGTCTTCCTGATCTGAAATATGAAAGACAACACTTATGCGCAACTTGTGAGAAGGGTAAGATGAAGAGAGCCGCTCATAAACCGAAGCCTGAACCTAGCACTAGTTCTCCAAGATGCAGATCATGCAGGTTGCATGTTGGATAGAAAGAGTACTTCTGGTCACGTTCAATTTCTTGGAGACAAGCTCGTTAGCTGGGCTTCAAAGAAACAATTATGCGTTTCCACATCGACTGCTGAAGCAGAGTATGTAGCTGCTGCCAGTTGCTGCTCTCAAGTCTTGTGGATGCGAACACAGCTACGAGACTATGGATTCAAATTTGATAAAATTCCAATTTACTGTGACTCGAAGAGTGTGATTGCAATATCTACTAATCCTGTCCAACATACGAAAACCAAACACATTGATGTAAGGTATCATTTTATAAAAGATAATGTAGAAAAAGGAACAATTGAACTTTATTTTGTAAAAACAGATTATCAACTTGCAGATTTATTTACCAAACCCTTAGATGAAAAGAGATTTAATTTTCTTGTCTCTAAGCTTGGTATGTTAAATCTTAAGACGTAATCGGTTGTTACCTACTAAAGTTACAAATTGTTATTTTTCATCATTTTCTTTATCTTTATGTCTGAAGGATATCTGCACTTTAATTGTTTGCTCATGATCTCAGGGGGAGTTAGAGAAGATTTTAGATGATCTACATTCATTTGAGGGAGAGCATAACTAATTTTTGCATTATACATTAACTGACAAAATTTTTGTGATGCATGATTTTAGGGGGAGCCTATAAGTCAAAAGGAGTAAGACTATGATTTATGATTACTTCAAGATCAGAACTCGTATCTTAAAAGTTTTATTGCTTTATGTAATTTTCTTTTAGAATAAATTTTGTGAATAAATTTTTGACTAGACTTTGAGACTTGCAGGATGAGAGAAGCTGACAAGATCATATCTAAATGACTACAACTTGACTTTCTGAGAATTAAGATTGCGCGAAAAGGTAAATTTCTTATCTTAATCTCAAATATATCTGAAAGAAGGACAACTTTCAGGTATAGAAAACATGTTCTTAAATGTTCAAACCACTTCTGATTTTTAAGCAGATTTTATAATTTGGAAGTGTGATTTTAAATGTTTTCATTTTTTTTATTATTTGATAAATAAACCGTGTGTTTCCAAAGATAAATACTTGCGTATTGTCTTTTCTATATACTTTCAAGTATTCACACACACAGGTTTGAAATTTTTTTTAATCGTTCTTACCATGTCTCTAAATTGAAACAATTTTTCTTCGATGGTAAGACACTCCGTTTGTATTCAAAGAATTTTGAGCAATATTTCATTTCGAAACGATCATTTCAAGAATGTCTATATTTTGTTTCGTATAGACAAATATCAATTATTCTTGACCATAAGCTTTAATTGCTATATCATTCATTTCTGATCATTTTCATACAATGTCAGATTTTCAAACAAGTCTTTTGCATTCATATTCATTTATTCAATATACTTGTTTGAAAATATTTCAATGTTTAAAAATGCTAAAATCTTCATGATTATATTTTATGAGCATATATTCATCTGATATTTGTATATGAGCTTTAACTGCTATAGTTAAATCATTTGAGCAACACATGCTTTATAGGAACTATGGGTTCTTTGTGCTAGGAATTAACTAAACTTGTATGGATTCACGTTAACCAGTGTTTCCTACCCATGAAGTTAATCCTTTAGTGATTGAGTGTGAGGAGTCTAAAAGAAATGAGTGTGGGTGTGATGAGGTAAAATGGAAAAGAGAGTTTGGTTAGTTGTGAGCTTAGTGATAAAAAGAAAGAGGGTGTGAGATCAGAGTAAAAGAATATCAAACTCTACACCAAATACTTTCTGAGTCGGGCAACCACATTACTAATGTTTCACAATTCTTTCGTGAACATTATTGAAACAGGCAAATAACCCATGCCAACTCTTGCTTAATACCCCACCAACCACTCATTTTCTTCTCAAAAAGAAGATGTTTCACATTTTCAATGGGACGCAGCATATTATCTATCTGGTTTTCATTTGGAAAATATGGATATTGAAACAGAAGGAAGTCTGCCCCACCTTCGCACTTCAATCATGCACAATTGAGTCTGTGTTTATCTACTGTTGTCTCAGTGGTTTACACAACTTTGAGCCTTATTAAAAAGTAATCATCGTGCTTAATTCTTTCTACACTGTCACGAACACACAAGGAATTCGTTTCTTTGTCATAACATTCATAGAAATTGCCTTTGTGGTATTTCGATGATTGGATGGAAGCCCTGGGGGAGTGAACATCAAAAATCTACTTTATATTGTGTATTCGTTACACACAGTGACTTCGTGTTACTGACAGGCATTTTAACTGATTCATTTGTTGATTCAGGAGTTACATGTTCTTATTTTGTCTGGATTTGTAAAGATCTAGATGAATACTTGGTTATGGATCACAGAATCAGAGGCTCAGTTTGACATATCAGATTGGTCAAAGACATTTCTTGGAGAAAGTTTTGATGATATCGATGTTCAAATCATCAAAAAAGGGGAGATGGTATCAAGAAATATTAAAGTTTTGAAGTTTGTGGGAGATGATATCAAGATCTGATAAAGATTTGTGAGATGATTTTCAGAAATGTTCAAGTCAGAAAAGTTCAAAGTAAAGATTTGAAGACTTGAAGATGATTAAAGAATTTCTGAAAATGTGTTGATTTTTGAGAAATTTTCTTTGAAGATTATTTGGTGAAAGCAATTCGAGTTGATTCTGAAGATAATTTCTTTCCAAAGTCTGAAAGCATTCTATGAGAGTTTTGGGGAGATTGTTAATCATTTGAAGATACTTTCAGAAAGAAGACAGTTAAAGGAAAAGGGGAGATTGTTCAGACAGAGCTTGCTAAATCTTTCAACAATGATCTTGAATCCAAAGGGGGAGATTGTTAGCGCATAAATCTGTTGGATACAAGATCAAGTATTCTGAAGGTCAAAGTTGAGAAAGTCAAAGCTGCTAAAGTCAAATCTCATTAAAAGTCAAAGTCTCTTAATAAAAGTCAATGTATTTGTATTTGTTGTTTCCTTGTATTAGATGGTAGTATAAATAGTTTTTCTATTTGTATTTGTAGTTGTTGGAAGTTGGAAAATTGTAATATCAGATTTGAGAGTGAGAGAGAATACGGTTTTAGTGAGAGAAAGAGTTCTAGAGAGAGAAAGTGTAAATTGTGAAATTCAAAGTAATCAAACAGGTAATCTTTGATTTGAATCTTGTTTGTTTGATTGTTATTGATTAGAAACTAGAATCTGGAACACACAATATAAACAACAAGAGTATAAACAACGGAAGCAATATAGTTTAATATCAAAAGCAGATTCAAATATTACAGTTCATATATAAAGCAAGTAGAAAGAACAAGATCTTCGTGAGATATATTCAATTGATTCTTCTTGTACAAGATATCAAAAAGCACACTTTTGTCAAAGGAGTGATGGTCCTATTTATAGGACCATAAAGTAAACAGTGTACTATTCTGACAAATAGAAGCATGCTTGAACAGTGTCTTACCTAATAGGTAAGCTCAAGACATGCTTGAACAGTAACCTACTCTATAAAGTAAATCTTATCACTAAGTGATTGGTTATCTGTTCTGATACTTCAGGAAAGTCTTCAGCGCCATCTTCAGAGAGAATGTCTTCAGAGCTCTAACGTTGTCTTCAGAGCCTCTGATGAAGCCATCTCTGATGTCTTCTGCTGAAAGTTGCAATCTCTGATAAGTACTTCAGAGGCAGGTTTGTCCTCTGAAGTCTTCGTCCTCTGAATTCTATGCCCTCTGAGGTCTATCTTTGGAAGTCCTCTGAAATAGGACGTGTATTTTCAACACTTTAACAAACAGAAGATTTGGGGCTAACAATCTCCCCCTAAGTGTTGAAAATAAAAGATACAATAATAGCAGAGAATAGAAGATTTAAACTAGAAAGCGTAGAGGATAAAATCATCCTCTTAAATATTACTTATTAAACATTTTGAAGTTTAATAAAGAGAAAGTAATATTCAAAAATAAAGAAACAAGCTAAAATTTGTCACTAGAACAGATTCCATGGAACTTCATGATCAGAGCTCTGAAGTTGATCATTGAGTCAATCTCTAAGTCAAGCTTTGCAAGTAAATCTGCTTTGTGCCTTTCTTCCTTCACATGGATCATTTTCTTTATACCTCTCAAGGTTTCATCAGAGTACTTCGAAACTTCCGAAACGAGAAAGATCTTCTTTACTTGGTTTACTCTGTAGACGAAACCCAGAGGTTCTGCAATGATTGATCCAGTCTTCTTTGCCTCAAGATTAACGATCGACTCCACAAGTTCAGTTACCTCCAGCTTTTCTTCCCCCAGGTTCAGAGCAATTTGGAAGTCACGTTTTGCTCTGTGTTTGACATAGGCCTCCATTGCCCGTCTGACTTCAACCATGCCCATCCTGATTTCCCTTCTTCCCTGATCATATTTGGCAGAGCAATAGGCATACAAATGAGGTAAATCATATGGATTTAGATTTACAAGATCATTATCATTGAACTCGTAAATCTTCTTATCAGATGGAGTTACCACATAATGCCTATAGATGATCTTGTTGTAAGCAAAGGTCTTCTCTGAGATTTTGTTGATTTTGTCGATTTTGATGATTGGATCATCAAAGAGGACTTGTACTATGGGTGAGGTTTTATCTCTGACAAATCTTCGCTCATAGTCCGGCATGTTCTCTTTGATCCTTAGATTCAGAGGAATGACTAGAGTGTCTGCCATATTGAACTCACAGTAGATGTATCTGAAGTGGTCTTCTATGGAAGCTTCGGGATTGGATGCAAGGAATGTAAGAGGTTGAGTAAACACTTTGGCTGGTAAACCAATGCTTGCCTTCTGAACAGGATTCTCTGAAGGAGCCTGTTCATCAGCAACCATGATCTCTGGTTCCTTTGTCTGTGGAGGATCTTCTGTTGTAGGTTCAGAGATGTAGCCATCTATCTCTGGTGAATCCCTCAGCTCTGTTGCTGTTGAAGTATGATGTGGTTGAGCATTCTTGAATACATACTCTTCAACATCAATTACTTCAATCTGTTTTTCAGCAGCTTCTTTTTCAGAATCTGATTTTTCTTCTTTTTCAGATTCTGGTTCTGCTCTTTCAGCCTCTGATTCGTAAGCATCTCTCATCACATAAGTTGATCTTTCTGTTGATGAGAATGCATCTTCTGATGTAGAGAAGTCTACTAGCTGTTCGTCTTCATCTTCTTCTAGAGCTCCAATAGTTTCTGGAGTTGCAACTATTATTGGAACTATTGGAGCACTCGAAGTAGATGGTGCTAGAAAGATAACAGGTACTGGCGACTTTAGAGTGGCCTAGTTATCTTCAGCAGAGGTTGAGGTTGAACGTCTCTCTGTTCCTTTTTCCTTGCTTTGGTTTGATTCAGAGGGAGTGGACTCCTTTTGTGTTTCAACAGTTTTTGGTATAGTAGTCTTCTTCCTCTTATGAAGATCGGATGACCCCTGAGGTTGGTCATCATGGTCATCATAATCTTCATACCTGGCCCTCTTTCGGGCTTCCTCAGAGCATGCGACCTCTGGTTCCTTCCACTTCAATGATCCATCTGAAGATTTGACATTATGCAGAAGGTCTTCAATCTTTTTGTTCTGCTGAGTGGTCTTGGAGACGAACTTGCTGGAGATATTCATTACATTGCTGGTGATCTTCTTGGAGAAGTTGGTGAGGTCAACCTTTGTAACAAATTCGGATGTAGCAGGAGCAGCAACAGAGGAGGTAGGGATCTTTGCAATCACCTCTGCCAAAGAACGCAAGACTTCCTCTTTGAATTGAGAAAAGTCTGCATGTGATGGAGTGGGGGTAGAGGGAGTTGGAATCGCCTTGAGGAGCTCTGTGGTGGAGTTCTGAATTTCTCTGGATAGAACAGAGTCATTTTTTATGACCAGGCTTTCCAGAACATCCAGTTTATCATTCTGAGAGATAATGTTCGTGCGCAGCTCAGAGACCTCTGAAGTGAGCTTTGCAACTTCAGAGTGAGAGGCAGAGGCCTCTGAGGTCTTCTCTATTTGATGTTTAATCTCCTTCAGAGATTCTATGATTTCATCACCAAAGATTCTGAACTCCTCTTTGGTAACATAATCAGAGGGGGTGACCTTAGGATCAACACATGATTCTAAGTTTCCCTCGAGTTCAGAGAGGCCTTCTTTCGGAGTTGGCTTGATATTGACTCCGGAAGGACTTTCCATTGTTGGTCCCTAAGGTGCTTAACAAGTTTGTAGAAGGGGGGGGGGCTTGAATACAAACACAAGAATTAATGTTTAATAAATTGTTTATTGATAAATCAAATACAATTTACAAGTTTGTTGCGGAATAAGATTAAGACAAACTCAATCTAAACAAACTTAAGAAACACTAAGATGGTTGCACAAGAAATTCAGAGAATGGGGGATTAAGAGATATAGAAAACAAAGGTTTCTATTTCGGGGTTCAAGGATTAAGCACACTTCAGATGAAGGGATGATCTTCCTATTTATACCCTCTTCATTAAATGCATGTCAGGGCACTTTACACGTGGTGTTCACTGATTGGCTTTGGGAGTCTGACTTTTGGGAGACATGCTTTCGGCCGGACAATGAACAGTGTAGTTGACAGAGGTGTTGTACGAATTGTGGCAGAGACATGTCCGTTCTGACATATCGTACTAAGTTGTGCAAGGTGAGACAAAAGGAAACTTGAGGCATAAGCTAAGTGATCATTCGATCGCTGAGTATCTCTTTCTTCAGAGATATCAAGAGTTCAGCGATCGCTGAAGCTTTTCCTCATGTTCCTTCGCGTAGAAGTAGATTCGTCTTTGCTTCACTGATATCCGCATCAGGTCACTAGTAGACTTGTCTTTGTTCAGCAGCTTCATCTTCGATTCAGCTATGAACATCTGTTGACGCGAGGCTTGTCTTCAGGGATTACGTTTACTGTTTACATCAGAAACTATCAGTGATAACTGAACAGACTCAGTCTGATAGCTGATAGTGAAACACTAATACATAGAAATGTTTATAAGAAAGACTATCAGCGATAACTGAACAGACTCAGTTTGATCGCTGATGGTGAAACACTAATACATATTAAAACGTAATTTTCACTAAGTATAGAAGAGGGTCGTTATCAAATCACTGAGAGAGTTTGGATCAACAATCTCCCCCTATTTGATAATGACAAAGTAACTGAAGAAAATTACTTTATAATTCAAAATGATGGAATAATCAGGACTCATAACATACATGTCCCAATTATTATTTTGAGGGATCATTTACAGCACTGATAGAGTTAAGTACTTCACTGAAATTCTCATTAATCCAAGAAAATAATTAAAGGTATGAAAATTACAAGTACAAGTGATGTACTAACTACTGTAAGTTAAACTAATAGATTACAAGAAAGGAAACTAATCTATCAGCTATCTAAATAGGGTTTAGGAGGATTGATCAAATACTCAGGTATTTCTTCTCCTTTTTGCCTTCGCTCTAAAGATTCTTTGCAGATGATCGCTATGATTGGCTCAGCAGCAGGAGAGAGAGTACACCATAGGTACATGAGATCCTTGAGAAGAGCGAGGGGACAGATAGGGATTTCAGAGACCCTTTGAAATCTGAGTTGTTCCTCGTCATATCTGAAGAAGATTCCAAAAGGTTCTTCAAGTACTTGTCCCGCAACATATGGTCCAGGAGGCAGAGATAGATCCAGAACTGAAAGATCAGGAGGAGGACCGAACAGAGCTTCTCTTGAGAATTTGATGGAGGTACATTATCAGATGAGGAGGAGATAGGCTTTCTCTTGATTTTCTTGGACTTTGGAGGAAGAGTAGATGGCACCTTTAGTATAGCAGCGACTCTGTTGATGAGGGCATCATTTACCCTTTCAACATAGCCTCTGTATGTAGACTTTGATTTCTTCAGCGCATCTTTGAACTCAAGCCACTCCATGTAGCCAAAGTCTTCCAGCTTTGAAATGAACATAGCCTTGCAGCTTCCATCCTCTCTGGTAATCTCCATGGTGACAGAGAGTTTATCCTTCTTCTTTCTTCCAGAGATAGCAACAGCTATGATCTTCATTGGGTCAGAGCGATAGTCAATTTTGTGCTTGCACCAATCGACAGAATTATCGCTGACCGCTTTTTCTTTGGGGCGTTCCTCTTCAATCTCTTTCAAAAGAGCTGCCTGGACTTCCACTGGTTTGCTTTTTAGCTTCTTGTCTTTGACTTGAGAAGACTTGATTTTGAGAGCCAGAGAGGCATCTCTTTGACAGTCAGCAATCAGCTTCTCAGCCCTGACGGATTCTTCAATTTCAGCTTCAGTCAGGAACTCCAGATCTGATGATTGAGAGGGGACCTTTCGTCGTTGACTCTCCGGATGAGAGATCATCTCTGTTCTTTTCTTTCTCTCTTCCTCTGACGAGTGAGATGGTCAAGAGGGCCTTAGATTTATTTTTAGGTAAGAAGAGAGATAAAGTCTAGAAAGAAACAGGGGTGGGATTTTTATAGAAGGATAAAGGAACAAGAGTAAGGCATACTGTTGGGAACTGAAAGAATTGCTTAAGTACCGTTAATGCTGCTAGCACAACTTGGTTACTACTTCTGAAGTTAATGCTGCTAATCAAGATTAATACTGCTAGATGAAGTTACTACTGCTAAGCAATTTTAGTACTGCTATTAGTTAGTACTGTTGAACTTAATACTGCTCAAAGTATTAATGCTGCTGAAGACTTAATGTTGCTTAAGTGATAATCAAGATTTGTGCAGATCAAGACTGAAGATAATCATGTAAGGCTTGGAGATAAAGATGGAAGATTATTCTGAAGATATTTTATTATTTGTAATTATCTTTTATCTTCAGTATAAATATAGAATAATTTGTAACTTTAGAAGAGAGAATTAATTCTGAGTTTTTGTTAGAGAGAATCAACCTCAAGGTTTATAATCCTAGTTCTAGAGAAGTAGAATTCGTATTGGTGGGCCTGTTCATCAATATTGAGGTTGAGTGTCGAATCTTGTATCTTTACAATCTTTCAATAAAAGTTTACAAGTTGTTATTCTGATTCACTGTTTCATTGATCTTTGAATATTAAAGTGTTATTCCGCAAACTTTTTTAATATTGTTTCTGAGTGTTTATTCTTGTTAAGAATTTAGATCCTGACAAGTGGTATCAGAGCAAGTATTCTCAGAAATCTTATTCATCATGGAAAACACAGTTGAATCAAACAGTACTCTGGTCTCAAAGGTTCCAATGCTCAGATCTAATGAATTTGACATGTGGAAGATTAGAATCAAGCAATACATTCTCCTCACAGATTACTCCATGTGGGACATCATTGAGAATGGCCCATCTGATGCAGGAAAGATTGGTGAAGATGGAAAAAGAACCCCACCAAAGACGGATGCAAAAAAAAAGACAAGACAGACATAGATGCTTTGAAATGCTCTTGGCCATTCCCAATGAGTATCAACACCAATTCTGTAATTGCACTGATGCACAGATGCTTTGAAATGCTCTAGAAAATAGATTCTCTGGTACCAAAAGTACCAAGAGAAATCAGAAGGCAATTTTGAAGCAACAGTATGAAAACTTTATGTCAACTAAGAATGAGTCAATGACTCAAACTTTTGACAGGTTTAACAAGATAATTGGTGAACTAGCCACTATGGGAGTACAGATTGATCAAGATGATGTAAACAGAAAGTTCTTAAGGTCCCTTGGAGATGAATGGACCATGTACACTGTTTCATTCAGACAGAATGAACAATTGGAAGAGAAAGAACTTGAAGATCTTTACAATGATCTTAGAGTATTTGAAGCTGAGGTAGAGGCAAAGAAGAAACCTTCTGGATATATTCATAATGCTGCACTCCTATCAGCATCAATTGATTCTACTGCCAACCCTGAATCAGTTAATGCTGCTAATGGAGCAAATCAAGATAAAGGCACTGAATCTATGTTTGAAGCCTTTCTTTCCAGCCATGGAAACTCCTCTTTAATCAATGATGATTTAGAACAACTTCATCCTGATGATCTTGAAGAGATGGATATTAAATTGCAGATGGCCATGCTTTCCATGAGGGTGAAGAAGTTCATCAAGAGAACTGGGAGGAACAACTTCTCCCAAAGAAGAGAAGATGGAGCAGGCTTTGATAAATCAAAGGTGGAGTGCTATAAATGTCATCTGAAGGAACACTTTGCCAGGGAATGCAGAAGTGGAGTGTCTCACAACAACAACCACCAACAAGCACAGTCTAGAAACCTCAACCATAACAGAAAGTCTGCTCAAGCCCTTGTTTCTCAACAAGGAATGGGGTTTGACTGGAGTGATCAAGCAGAAGAGGCTATCCAAAATCAAGCTCTTATAGCAGAAGTATCTGATCTCCCAACTGAGGTAAGTTCTAATCTCTGTTCTAAAACTTGCATAGACACTGTCAAAAGATACAGGGATCACAACCAGAAGATGAGTGATGACCTTAAGAGGTTAGCAAAAGATATAAAAGACTATGTGAGAATTGTTGAGAGGTTTGAGGAACAGATTAAAGGTTTTCAAGCCAATGAACTTCAACACTCATATGATACCAATTACTGAAAGTGGGAGAAAAAGGATCTAGAACTCCAACTGACCAAATCTAAAGAAGAGAGTGAAAAGTTGAGAGAGGAGCTAACCAAGGTTAAACTTGATGTGGAAAAGTTTTCCAATGCTTCTAAAGCAATGGACTCTTTACTACAAACTCCGATTCATGACAAATTGAGAAGAGGAATTGGGTATAATACCACACCACCACCATACAACAACAACTACATTCCTCCTACCTCAGATTTGCTAGAAACCAAAGATAGGAAGGACTTGCCTGAGGGAGCCACTGAGATAGATCCTTTAGATGAGGTAGTTGTTGAGGATAAGACTGAGAAAGAGGTTGGTAAGAGTAAGAAGAACAATGTGAGTGGTGAGATTCCCCTAGAGAATCAGATCATTACCAATGAGGGGTGTGGAAAGATTTGGGTCAAATCAAAGAACATAGAGAAGACAGAGGGAAAGTCTGGTAAGGTCCATTACAAACAGACCACAGTTGTGAATCCAGTTCCTTGCAAACAGCGTGTATGCAAGAAATCTGAGTCCCTAAAACATGATAAAAAGAGGGGAAATCAAAGAAACTGGAATAATCAGTGGGCACAAAAACAAGGGGTTGATTTGAGTAAAATCAGTAGACCAAAACCTTGTTTTATCAGTGGCAAATTGAATCATCTTGCCAAATACTGTTATTTCAATCCTATAAACCAAAGGATGAATTTTCAAAGATCTATGCAAAAACCCTTGGGTTATAGGAAGAAGGAAAGGAACCATGTGGCTAAGAAATCTGTTAAATCTAAAAGTCACATGAAGAAAAAGACTGTTAAAGAAAATGTGAATATGTGGGTTCCTAAAAGCACTAAAACTGTTAGTACTGCTACCCCAAATAGTACTGCTGAATGATAGTGCTGCTAGAAGCAATACTACTGCTACCAATGTTAGTGCTGCCAAGAGTATTGGTATTGCTAAAACTAACATGGTTAGTACTTCCTCAAATGTTAATACTACTAACTCTGTTAGTGCTTCTAACAAGGTTAGTACTGCTAAACCTGTTAGTGCTGCTAACTCTGTTAGTACTTCTAAAGTTAGTACTGGTCCTAGTGTTTGTGCTGCTAGACCAATCATATTGACAAAGTACTCCAATAAAGAGTGCTCTGATTTCAAAAATCTCATCAAAAAGGAATGTAAATACTTTGATGAGAAAGGGAGACCCAAGACCACTTTGGCTTAGGTTCCCAATCAATACTAATTGTTTAATCTTATGTGCAGGGCAACCAGTAGCTCAAGGGTAAGAGCATCTGGCATGTTGATAGTGGTTGCTCTAGGCACATGACAGGGAACATGTCATGCCTCAAGAATTTCAAGAAAATTGATGGTGGGCATGTTGCCTTTGGTAATACTCCAGATGGAGGTAAGATAAGTGGTAAGGGGGATGTAACCAAAGGTAAAATGACCTTTGAAGATGTATTCTATGTTGAGCAGTTAAGGTACAACCTGTTAAGTGTATCACAGGTTTGTGACAAACAGCATAGTATATTATTTACTGATTCTGAATGCATTATCCTTGTTCATGGATTCAAGGTAGTTGATGAAAAGATGATACTACTAAGAACTCCCAGAAAGGATGATGTATATTGCTTAGATATGGAAAGTGTTTCAACTGATTCATCCCTAAACTGTCTTGTTTCAAAAGCTTCTTTGGATGAATCATCACTTTGGCATAGAAGGTTGTGTCACATGAACTTTAAAACAATGAATAAACTTGTTAAAAACAACCTTGTAAGAGGTTTACCTTCCAAAGTCTTTTCATGTGATGATCATTGTGTTTCCTGTCTTAAAGGCAAACAACAAAAAACTTCTCATAAGTCGAAAGAGTTGAACACAATCTCTAATTCTCTTCAGTTGTTGCATATGGATCTGTTTGGTCCTACAAATGTTATGAGTATAGGTAAGAAATCATACTGCCTAGTTATTGTTGATGATTACTCTAGATTTACTTGGGTATATTTTCTAAGGACTAAGGATGAGACAAATGGACTGATCAAATCCTTTATTCTAAGAATTGAAAACCAAACAAATCAAAAGGTAAAAGTCATTAGGTCAGACAATGGTACTGAATTTAAAAATCATGACCTAAACACCTTTTGTGAGGAAAAAGGAATTGAGAGGCAATACAGTGCTCCTAGGACTCCAGAACAAAATGGTGTTGCTGAGAGAAGGAATAGGACACTGATTGAGGCTGCTAGATCTCTGTTAGCAGATTCCAAACTACCAATTACTTTCTGGGCTGAAGCAGTTAATACTGCTTGCTATGTCCAAAACAGGGTTCTAGTAGTCAAGCCTAAAAACAAGACACCATATGAGCTTTTAAATAAAAGAAAACCATTTATTGGATTTTTCAAACCTTTTGGGTGTCCCTGTACCATTCTCAATACCAAAACTTACTTAGGAAAGTTTGATAGCAAGGCAGATGATGGTTTTCTTGTTGGTTACTCATCTCATAGTAAGGCTTACAGAGTTTTTAATTCTACTTCTAGAGTAATTGAGGAAAGTGACAATGTCAAATGCAATGAGAACACACCAAATCCTATTGGGTCTTGTCCTCAGTGGTTATTTGACATTGATTCACTAACTAACTCTTTGGGTTTCAGTAGTGATGATCATGCAGGTTCAGGAAGTGGAGGATCAGGGGATGAACAAGTACAATTACAAGACATTATTCCTCACTCTGTGATCTTTCCCATACCTACAATGGAACCTGTTGATGTCTGCGAAAAAGAGACTATGACTGAACCAATTCAGAGTGAAGAAGAAAGAAGACATGAGGAGAATCAAGTGCATGAAGAGCCAGAAGAAGCTGATGAGATCACCTCAACTAAATTAAATGAGTCCAATTTAGAAGTGGGAATCAATGAAGAACCTAGTCATCAGACTAGAACTCAAAAGAACCATCCTCAAGAGCTGGTCATAGGAGACATCTCTTCTCCTATGATAACAAGGAATCAAAGCAGACTTCAAGAGCTGCAGGATCAACAACACACAGTACTCTCTTGCTTTCTATCTCAGATTGAGCCTAAGAAGGTTTTTGATGCAATGAAAGACTCCAGTTGGATAGAAGCTATGCAAGAAGAGTTACTGCAGTTCAAATTGCAAGAAGTTTGGGACTTGGTAGACCTTCCAAAAGGTCATAGAGCTATTGGCACCAAATGGATTTTCAGGAATAAAAAGGATGAGAGAGGAATTGTGATCAGGAACAAAGAACGGCTTATGACACAAGGGTACACTCAGGAAGAAGGCATAGATTATGAAGAAGTGTTTGCCCAGTTGCAAGGGTAGAGGCAATTAGGCTATTTCTAGCCTATGCCTCATACATGAAGTTCAAGGTATACCAAATAGATGTGAAGAGTTCCTTTCTTTATGGTACAATTGATGAAGAAGTATATGTCTGTCAGCCCCCTGGATTTGAAAATCCATCATATCCAGACAGAGTATACAAACTGAAGAAAGCACTTTATGGTCTTCATCAAGCCCCAAGAGCATGGTATGATACACTGTCTACCTATCTCTTGGAGAATGGGTTTGAAAGAGGAATAATTGACAAAAACCTCTTCATTAAAAGAAGTAAGAAGGACATCCTACTTGTTCAGATCTATGTGGATGACATCATCTTTGGATCCACACAAGATCAGATGTGTAGAGACTTTGAAAACAAGTTCTAGTAGTCAAGCCTAAAAACAAGACACCATATGAGCTTTTAAATAAAAGAAAACCATTTATTGGATTTTTCAAACCTTTTGGGTGTCCTTGTACCATTCTCAATATCAAAACTTACTTAGGAAAGTTTGATAGCAAGGCAGATGATGGTTTTCTTGTTGGTTACTCATCTCAGAGTAAGGCTTACAGAGTATTTAATTCTTCTTCTAGAATAATTGAGGAAAGTGACAATGTCAAATGCAATAAGAACACACCAAATCCTATTGGTTCAGGTCCTCAGTGGTTGTTTGACATTGATTCACTAACTAACTCTTTGGGTGTCAGTAGTGATGATCATGAAGGTTCAGGAAGTGGAGGATCAGGGGATGAACAAGTACAAGTACAAGACATTATTCCTCACTCTGTGATCTTTCCCATACCTACAATGGAACCTGTTGATTTCTGTGAAAAAGAGACTATGACTGAACCAATTCAGAGTGAAGAAGAAAGAAGACATGAGGAGAATCAAGTGCATGAAGAGCCAGAAGAAGCTGATGAGATCACCTCAACTAAATTAAATGAGTCCAATTTAGAAGTGGGAATCAATGAAGAACCTAGTCATCAGACTAGAACTCAAAAGAACCATCCTCAAGAGCTGGTCATAGGAGACATCTCTTCTCCTATGATAACAAGGAATCAAAGCAGACTTCAAGAGCTGCAGGATCAGCAACACACAGTACTCTCTTGCTTTCTATCTCAGATTGAGCCTAAGAAGGTTTTTGATGCAATGAAAGACTCCAGTTGGATAGAAGCTATGCAAGAAGAGTTACTGCAGTTCAAATTGCAAGAAGTTTGGGACTTGGTAGACCTTCCAAAAGGTCATAGAGCTATTGGCACCAAATGGATTTTCAGAAATAAAAAGGATGAGAGAGGAATTGTGATCAGGAACAAAGAACGGCTTGTGACACAAGGGTACACTCAGGAAGAAGGCATAGATTATGAAGAAGTGTTTGCCCAATTACAAGGGTAGAGGCAATTAGGCTATTTCTAGCCTATGCCTCATACATGAAGTTCAAGGTATATCAAATGGATGTGAAGAGTTCCCTTCTATATGGTACAATTGATGAAGAAGTATATATCTGTCAGCCCCCTGGATTTGAAAATCCATTATATCCTGACAGAGTATACAAACTGAAGAAAGCACTTTATGGTCTACATCAAGCCCCAAAAGCATGGTATGATAGTCTGTCTACCTATCTCTTATAAAATGGGTTTGAAAGGGGAATAATTGACAAGACCCTCTTCATTAAAAGGAGTAAGAAGGACATCCTACTTGTTCAGATCTATGTGGATGACATCATCTTTGGATCCACACAAGATCAGATGTGTAGAGACTTTGAAAAGTTGATGCACAAGAGCTTTAAAATGAGTTCAATGGGTGAACTTACCTTCTTCCTTGGGCTTCAAGTGAAACAACAGAAAGATGGGATCTTTATAAGTCAATCAAAGTATGTGAAAGACATCCTGGATAAGTATGGTTTAACAGACTCAAAGCCAGCAAGCACACCTATGGAGACTCATAAAAAGATCACTGCTGATCTTGAGGGGGAGGATGTTGATGTCCATCTATATAGATCGATGATTGGATCTCTCATGTATCTCACTGCCTCAAAACCAGACATAATGTTTCCAGTGTGTTTGTGTGCCAGATTCCAAGTCAAGCCAAAGCAATCACATCTTCAAGCTGTTAAAAGGATTTTCAGATACTTAAGAGGGCAACCTAGATTAGGTCTTTGGTATCCTTATGAATCCAACTTTGACTTGATTGCTTATTCAGATAGTGATTTGGGAGGTGCTAACATGGACAGAAAGTCTACTTCAGGTGGATGTCAACTTTTGGGTGCAAGACTAGTATCTTGGCAGTGTAAGAAGCAAACCACAGTGTCCTTATCAACAACAAAAGCTGAGTATATTGCTGCTGCAAGTTGCTGCTCTCAGGTTCTATGGATTCAGAATCAGATGCTGGACTATGGGGTAACCTTTCTTCAAACTCCAATCTTCATTGATAATAGCAGTGCTATAAGCATTGTTAACAATCCAGTCAAGCACTCCAAAACAAAGCACATTGAGATCAGGTATCACTTTATTAGAGATTGTAATGAAAAGAAGCTAATTCAAGTTGCTAAAGTTCATACTGACAACCAGTTTGCTGATCTATTCACTAAAGCCTTTGATGTGGGTAGATTCACTTTCTTGGTAACAAATGTGGGCATGATCAACTCTGAATGAGCTCATGTCTTAAAAAGTGTTTTCATACCTGTTATTGGTTTATTCTTTGGTGCTACTAACATCTTTCTCAGGAAGTTATTACCTTGCTCAGAGTACCTCAAACTTCAAAAAGTGTAAGTATAGTTAATACTGCCAGTGCTCAGTTAATACTGCTAGTTAGTTAATACTACTAGTGGTTAATACTGCTCTCAGTTAATACTGCTAGTTAGTTAATACTGCTAGTGGTTAATACTGCTCTCAGTTAATATTGCTAGTTAGTTAATACTGCTAGTGGTTAATACTGCTCTCAGTTAATACTGCTAGTTAGTTAATACTGCTAGTTGTTAATACTGCTCTCAGTTAATACTGCTAGTTAGTTAATACTGCTAGTTAGTTAATACTGCTTATGTCCCGAATCGTATAAATACCCTTTTTGCCCGCCTAAAAGTTCATAACGACTCTTTGATTTCTATTCATCTGCTCTCTAATCCTTTTTCTCTCAAAGCTCCTAGTAAAGTTCAAGCAAGCACACTCAAGCTCAATGGCATCTATGGCATTCATTGATGAGCACAACGAAATAGCTATGCTTCAAAAGCCGAAGCAAGCTGCTGGATTCCACCAGATTGTGGACTTTCTCAAGTCCAGCCACATTGCCCATGCTCTTACAGTGTCGCCAACAATCTACATAGAGCATCAAAGACAATTTTGGGCGAATGCCACTGTAGTCACAGAAAATGGTGTGCAGATAATCAAGACAAGGGTGTGTGACAAACCCTTGTCAGTTTCTGAAGAGGTGATTCACATCTGTCTACGTCTAGACGATGCTGCAAGTATTACCTCTATTCCCAATGAGGACTTGTTCTCTAACCTTTCAAGAATG
This sequence comes from Arctium minus, assembly GCA_954870635.1. Classification (NCBI taxonomy): domain Eukaryota; kingdom Viridiplantae; phylum Streptophyta; class Magnoliopsida; order Asterales; family Asteraceae; genus Arctium; species Arctium minus. The sequence goes on along the minus strand of OX941089.1, from coordinate 41,964,714 downwards.
GGGTATGAAGGCCAATTGGGTGGTTTCAAATTCTCAAAAGCTAAATTTTATACCCAATGGCGTTTTCTTGTTCATACCTGTCAGGATCGAATTCTCAACAAGAATTATGAATACTCAGAAACAATATCAAAGAAGTTGCGGAATAACACTTTGATATTCAAGAAAACAGTAAACAAACAGTATATGATAAACACTTTTCAAACTTGTATTAAAATCACAAGATTACACACTCAACCTCAATCTTGAAGAACAAGCTCTTTCAAGACGAATTCTACTTCTCTAGAATTTGGAACTATGCCTTGAGGTTGATTCTAAAAAAAAATACTTTTGGAATTAAATCTGTAAATCTATTTCTAAACTATTCTGTCAAATCTATACATATACTGAACAAAAAGATAATTACAAATAAATAACATATCTTCAGTATATCTTCCATGAATATCTTCAGAATATCCTTGTTTATCTTTAATCACGATCTCTTCATCATTATCTTCACATTACCTTATAAGCAGCATTAAGTCTTGACAGCATTGACTACTAAGCAGCACTAACCACTAGCAGTACTAACTAGCTAAGCAGTACTAACTTTGTTCAAGTAGCACTAACTTTGACTAGCAGTATTAATTCTACTAGCAGTAGTAATACTCAGCAGTATTAACTTTGAAATCTTCTAGCAGTAGTAAATCTCAACCAGCAGCATTAATCACTTGAGTTATTCTTCAGTTCCCAACAATCTCCCCCTAACTTGACTTTTAGGAAGAGAAGTCAAGTTCTTCAGATTTTCTTCAAGATGCTCCCAAAACTCTATCATGGCCTAAATTCCAGTGTTTGCATCCAACCCCAAACTCTGATTAATTGTTCTTTGGATCAAATATTTAGCCATTTCTGAATCTGGAACACATCCTAGCTTCTTCTTCAGCATGGCATGAAGCTTTAATCTGCTATGGTTATATACTCTATCCACTAGAAAGTATTCAGTGTGATTTAAATCCAAAGTCACTGCATATACTCCACTAGTTTCATATAAAGTCCACTTGTTGACTGATTTGAACACATTCTTAATCACATGCTTTACTTCATCAGGCTTGAACATCATCTACAGATACTCCATCACCAGTTTTGTAATAGAAATCCCTGAAGCCTTCAATATATCTGCATACAACTTCATTCCTATCTCAAACATTTCTTCAAGATCTGACCTAGAACATGTTCTGACAATCTTGACCCAAGTGTTGAATACCTCATACTTATCATCCTTCCTCTTGAGTCTAATGTACTCCTTTCCATCCAATGTCAATGTATCCCAGTGAATAACTTCAGGAGGCTTTATACCAACAGGTTCTGCTGAAATTGGTTCAAGAACTTTGTCCATCACTACCATGTACATCTTTAAATCATCAGTACTTGAAGATTCTTTCTTTTCAGATGACTCAGGCACCCCTTCTTCTTCAGCAACCTTCTCAGCCTCTCCTTCAGCTATTCTAGGCTTCTTAATTGACTTTCTCCTTGCCATCATCTTGGTTCTCTTTAAAGTCCTTAGACTTTCACCCAGAGTGGCTTCTTTCTTTGATGGTGTTTCCTGCTCATCTGGAAAGGGCTTTTGTATCAGAAAGTCATTACTTTCTTTCATCCTCTTCTCCATCTCCACCCTTGCAGTTTCATTCCCCTGAAGCTTTAACATCTCTGAATCATACAACTCTTTAATCTTCTCAAAAGACATCTTGGAGAACATCTCCTTTCTAACTCTTACAGCACCTTTGAGAAAAATAATCATCTTGTTTCTCTCTTGGGTACCTAGGAATGTCTTTGAGGGTTTTCTCTTCTTTGCAACTGTTTTTACTACCACTGATTTCTTCAGAATTTCAGCTTTCTTCTGTGCAATTTCAGTTTCCAGGCTTTGTTGATAGGCTTCATTTAGTTCAGCAGCTAGAGCCTTTGCCATCTCCCTGTCCTTTTCAACTTGAACTCTTTCTTCTTTTTCAATGTCATCCTGCATCTTCCTGTCTAAGGCTTCATCTGATTCAACCAACCTTTGCTTTTTGACTGGTTGATCAGATTCCACCATCTTTGCTTTTCCTTTGTCTTTGTTCATTGCCTTCTTACTGTTATCTTTCTTGATCACTTCACCTTGTTCTTTGATGATTACTCCTTTGGTCTTTGAAGTGACCTTGGGAGTATCATTCTTGGCTTTAAGTAAGGTTTCTGCAATCTCAAGATCTGTTAATACTTCTTTCACTGTTTCTGCTGCTTTACTTGAACTAGCAGTATTAATGATTTCTACTGCTTGCTCTGTTGTTACTGCTGCTTCTTGTGTTTCTATTTGCACTGATTCTCTTTCTGTTTCTGCTTCCTGCTCCCTCTCAACATCAAATTTCTCCCCCTCACCACCATATTTCATCCCATCAAGCTCCCTCTTTTCTGTAGCTTCTTCCATGTTGATCTCCCCCTTTTTGGGAGCATCATTCTCAGACTTCCGTCTCCTTAGCACAAATTGTCTCTTTTTCTTTTTCTGTACTAGCTTCATCACCAATTTCTTGAGTTTGGTAATCTGCACTTGTTGGGACAAGATTACCAATTTCATTTCTTCAATTTCTTTCCCTTGTTTGAGAACATCTAGGTTGATGTTCCCCATTGTTTCCATCAATTCATAGTAAGAATATCTGTCCTCACCCTCTCCAGAAGTGTTACCTTCTTTTGAAGGATCATTGGATCTTTTTGTAGTGGAAGTCTTCTACCTAGCATAAGCACTGTCCACCCCCTTGGTTTCTTGGCACCAGGGACCTTTGAATGATTGCTCATTCAAAGTTGCCATGGGGGAGGTCTTATTTATGTTACCACTGTCCTTCTCTGTGCTAGCAGAAGTAGTGGCAGCCTCAGTACCCATATGCTCAACCTCCTCCTCAGAGAGCACCTCCTTGGGGTTGGGAGACACCCCTGTGGTTTCCCTATGGATGTTCTCTAAGGAATAATTCTCCCGTAGAGGGCTAGTAGGCTTAGTGGTTGTTGGTACAAGAAGGGAATGAGCCTTCTTTACCTGTTTCCTTTTGTAAGTATGGGTGATTGGTGAAGTTGGTTTTTCAAGAAGAGACTAGGGAATTGATTTAGAGTGGGAAGGTGTGGATTGACTAGCAGTGGGTTGGTCTAATGGGGGCCTTGACCCTGCTGCCATACCTTCATCAGTTTGGGACACCACCATCATTGTAGAGAACAATGGGGTGTCAACTCCTTCCGAGTCCAGAGGGGATCTTTTCATATTTGAAAAGACCTTACCTTTGGGAATTTTGGGTACATATACCCCATCAAAATAAGGTATATCCGTCAATTCATGGTTAATAACTTCTTGGACAAACCTGGGGTACATATAGAAGCTCTTTTTACTTCCCAAGTTTGAGACAAGATCATGAAAAATCATTTGAGAAAAATTATACTTTCTGGCAGTGGCCAAGCATACCAAAGCATAAGCAATGGTGCTACTGAACTCACTCCATCCAGTAGTCTTTTTGGATATACAGTGCATGAGGATATGGACAAAGAAACGCCATTGCGGTGAAAATTTGGCTTTTGAGAACTTGAAGACCCCCAATGGGCCTCCATACCCCATTCTTGTAAGAGTAGAAAACAGTTCATCATTAGAGATAGAAGTTATACCGGAGGCATCGTCTAGACGTAGACTAATGCGAAGTACCTCTTCAGTAACTGTCAAGGGTTTGTCACACACCCTTGTTTTGATCATTTGCGCACCATTCTCAGTAACAATGGTGGCATTTGCCCAGAATTGCCTCTGATGCTCTATGATGATGGTAGGAGATAGAGTGAGAGCATGGGCAATATGGCTTGACTTCAGAAAATCGACTATCTGGTGAAAACCTTCAGCTTGTTTTGGCTTTTGGAGCATCGTGATTTCATTGTGCTCGTCTATGAACGCCATGGATGCCATTGACCTTGAAGGTTCTTGCCTGAAAACTTTGAACTTGAGAGAAAAAGGGTTTAGAGCGCAAGTGAACAGTATGCAAAGAGTCGTTATGAGCTTTTAGGCGGGCAAAGAGTATTTATAGTATTCGGGACATAAGCAGTATTAACCGAAAGCAGTATTAACTACTAGCAGCATTAACTGAAAGCAGTATTAACCACTAGCAGTATTAACTGAAAGCAGTATTAACTACTAGCAGTATTAATTGAAAGCAGTATTAACTACTAGCAGTATTAACGGAAAGCAGTATTAACTACTAGCAGTATTAACTGAAAGCAGTATTAACCACTAGCAGTATTAACTATACACTGGTAGTATTAATAATACACTGGCAGTATTAATAATGCACTGGCAGTATTAATAATGCACTGGCAGTATTAATAATGCACTGGCAGTATTAATAATGCACTGGCAGTATTAATAATGCACTGGCAGTATTAATAATGCACTTGCAGTATTAATAATACTTACTCTTTTCAACTTATGATGAACTGAGGACTGCTATGAAGTCCCTGAAAATAAAGATTAGGACCACCAAGAATACATAATATACAGGTATTGAACCACTTTTTGAGAAGGAGTTTATTCAGAGTTGATCATTCCCACACTTGTTACCAAGAAAGTGAATCTACCCACATCAAAGGCTTTGGTGAATAGATCAGCAAACTGGTTGTCGGTATGAACCTTTACGACTTGAATAAGTTTCTTTTCATTACAGTCTCTTATGAAGTGATATCTGATTTCAATGTGGTTTGTTTTTGAGTGCTTGACTGGATTATTCACAATGCTAATAGCACTGTTGTTATCAATAAAAATTGGAGTGTGTAGAAAGGTTACCCCATAGTCCAACATTTGATTTTGAATCCATAAAACTTGAGAACAGCAACTTGCAGCTGCTATGTACTCTGCCTCTGTTGTAGATGTGGACACTATGGTTTGTTTCTTGCACTGCCAAGACACTAGTCTTGCACCCAAAAACTGACATCCTCCAGAAGTAGATTTTCTGTCCAAGTTTGCTCCACCTAGATCACTATCTGAGTATGCAAGTAGGTCAAAGGATGATTCATGAGGATACCAAAGTCCCAATCTAGGTTGCCCTTTGAGATATCTGAATATCCTCTTTACAGCTTGATAGTGAGATTGCTGTGGCCTAACTTGGAATCTTGCACATACACATACTGGAAACATTATATCTGGCCTAGAGGCTGTAAGATACATGAGAGAGCCAATCATGGATCTATAATGATGAACATCCATATCCTCCCCCTCAAGATCTGCTGTTATCTGCTTGTGTGTCTCCATAGGTGTGCTGGCAGGTTTTGAATCTGAGAAACCAAACTTGGTTAGAATGTCCTGCACATACTTGGACTGACAGATAAAAATTCCATCTGACTTCTGTTGAACTTGGAGTCCAAGGAAAAAAGTAAGTTCCCCCATGGAACTCATTTTGAACCTTTGATGCATTAGTTCCTCAAACTCCTTGCACATGTTGTCTCTTGTAGATCCAAAGATGATATCATCAACATAGATTTGGACCAGCAAGATATCCTTCTGCTTTCTCTTGATAAATAGAGTCTTATCAATGACTCCTCTTTCAAATCCATTTTCCAAGAGATAGGATGACAGAGTGTCATACCATGCTCTTGGAGCTTGATGCAGTCCATAAAGTGCTTTCTTCAATTTGTATACCCTGTCTGGATAGCTTGGGTTTTCGAACCCTGGTGGTTGACAGACATATACTTCTTCTTCAATTGAGCCATAAAGAAATGCACTTTTCACATCCATTTGATAGACTTTGAATTTCATATAAGAAGCATAAGCCAGGAATAATCTAATTGCTTCTATCCTGGCCACAGGTGCAAATACTTCATCATAGTCTATTCCCTCTTCTTGTGTATACCCTTGAGCCACCAGCCTTGCTTTATTTCTTATCACTATACCTCTTTCATCTCTCTTATTCCTGAAGACCCATTTTGTTCCTATTGCTCTTTGGCCTTTAGGAAGGTCTACCAGATCCCAAACATCTTGCAGCTTCAATTGCAGTAGCTCTTCTTGCATTGCTTCTATCCAACTGGACTCTTTCATAGCATCATGTGCCTTCTTAGGCTCAAGCTGGGATAGAAAGCAAGAAAGCACTGTATGCTGTTGATCTTGCATTTCTTGCAGCCTGCTTTGATTTCTAGTCATCATAGGAGAGGATATATCTCCTATTACCAGTTGTGGAGGATGATTCTTTTGAATTCTGGTATGATGATTAGGTTCTTCATTAAGTCCCACCTCTAGATTGGAGTCATTCAACTCAACTGAGGTGTTTTCAGCAGCTACTTCTGATTCTTTATTGTCTTGAGTCTCCTCATCTCTACTTTCTTCTTCACTCTGACTTGGTCCAGTAGATAGTTCCTTTTCACAGTCTTCAACAGGATCCACTGTGGGTATGGGAAAGATCACAGATTTAGACATACTGTCTTGGACTTGGGTAGTTCCTGATCTTTCACTCCTTGAATCTGCATAATCATCACTACTGAAACCAAAAGAGTTAGTTAGTGAATCAATGTCAAATAGCCATTGAGGACCAGACCCAATTGGATTTGGTGTGTTCTCATTGCATTTGACATTGTCACTTTCTTCAATTATTCTAGAAGAAGAGTTAAAAACTCTGTAAGCCTTACTCTGAGATGAGTAACCAACAAGAAATCCATCATCTGCTTTGCTATCAAACTTACCTAAGTGAGATTTAGTATTGAGAATTGTACAAGGGCACCCAAAAGGTTTGAAAAATCCAATAAAGGGTTTTCCTTTATTTAAAAGCTCATATGGGGTCTTGTTCTTTGGCTTGACCACTAGAACTCTGTTTTGGACATAACAGGCAGTATTAACTGCTTCAGCCCAGAAGGTAATTGGCAGTACTAACTTTTTATCTTCTCATTCTCCTCTTTGGATCTGGTCAGTTGGAGTTCTAAGTCATTCTTCTCCCACTTCCAGTAGTTTGTGTCATAAGAGTGTTGAAGCTCATTGGCTTGAAAACCCTTAATCTTCTCTTCAAATCTCTCAACTATCCTGACATAATCTTTTATGTCCTTTTCCAATCTCTTAAGGTTATCACTCATGTTCTGATTGTGATCCCTATACCTCTTAACAGTGTTAATGCAATTTTGAGAACAAAGATTGGAAGTTACCTCTGTTGGGAGATCAGACACCTCTGCCATTAGAGCTTGGTTCTGAATGGCCTCTTCAGCTTGATCACTCCAATCAAACCCCATGCCTTGTTGAGAGACAAGGGCTTGTGCAGAGTTTCTGTTATTATTGAAGCTTCCAGATTGAGCTTGTTGGTGGTTATTATTTTGAGGCATTCCACTTCTGCATTCTCTAGCAAAGTGTCCCTTCTGATGGCATTTATAGCATTCCATCTTTGACTTGTCAAAACCTGCTCCATCTTCTCTTCTTTGTGAGAAGTTGTTCCTTCCAGTTCTTTTGATGAACTTCTTAACTCTCATAGAGAGCATGGCCATCTGCCATTTAATGTCCATCTCTTCAAGATCATCTGGATGGAGTTGTTCCAAGTCATCACTAATGAGGGAAGAGTTTCCATGACTTGCTAGAAAGGCTTCAAATACAGTTTCAGTGCCTTTCTCTTGAGGTGCTCCATTGGCAGGACTAACTGATTCAGGGATGAAAGTAGAATCTGTTGATGCTGAAAGGAGTGCAGCATTGTGAACATACCCAGAAGGCCTCTTCTTAGCCTCTACCTCAGTTTCAAAAACTCTTAGATCATTATACAGATCATCAAGTTCCTTTTCTTCCAGTTGATCATTCTGTCTGAAAGACACAGTATACATAGTCCATTCATCACTCAGGGACCTTAGAAACTTTCTGTTCAGATCATCTTGATCAATTTGTACTCCCACTGTAGCAAGTTCACCAATGAGTTTATTGAACCTGTCAAAAGTTTGAGTCATGGACTCATTCTTGGTTGACATAAAGTTCTCATATTGTTGCTTCAGAATGGCTTTTTGATTTCTCTTGGTACTTTTGGTACCTTTGGTACCTGAGAATCTTTTCTCTAGAGCATTCCAGAGCATCTCTGCATCAGTGCAGTTGCAGAACTGATGTTGGTATTCATTGGGGATAGCCAAGAGCAAAGTGCTCAAGGCTTTCATCTCTGTCTGCCTAGTCTTTCTTTCAGCATCAGTTTTTGGTGGAGTTATCTTTCCATCTGCACCAATTTTTCCTGCTTCAGAAGGGCCATTCTCAATGATGTCCCACATAGAATAGTCAGTGAGGAGTATGTACTGCTTGATTCTGATCTTCCACATATCGAATTCATTGGGTCTGAGCATTGGAACCTTTGAGACTAGAGTACTGTTTGATTCTGCAAAGTTTTCCATGATGAATGAATAGATGTTTCTGAGAGAACAGGCTCTGATACCACTTGTCAGGATCGAATTCTCAACAACAATTATGAATACTCAGAAACAATATCAAAGAAGTTGCGGAATAACACTTTGATATTCAAGAAAACAGTAAACAAACAGTATATGATAAACACTTTGCAAACTTGTATTAAAATCACAAGATTACACACTCAACCTCAATCTTGAAGAACAAGCTCTTTCAAGACGAATTCTACTTCTCTAGAATTTGGAACTATGCCTTGAGGTTGATTCTCAAAAAAAAAACTTTTGGAATTAATTCTGTAAATCTATTTCTAAACTATTCTGTCAAATCTATACATATACTGAACAAAAAGATAATTACAAATAAATAAAATATCTTCAGTATATCTTCCATGAATATCTTCAGAATATCCTTGTTTATCTTTAATCACGATCTCTTCATCATTATCTTCACATTACCTTATAAGCAGCATTAAGTCTTGACAACATTGACTACTAAGCAGCACTAACCACTAGCAGTACTAACTAGCTAAGCAGTACTAACTTTGTTCAAGCAGCACTAACTTTGACTAGCAGTATTAATTCTACTAGTAGTAGTAATACTCAGCAGTATTAACTTTGAAATCTTCTAGCAGTAGTAAATCTCAACCAGCAGCATTAATCACTTGAGTTATTCTTCAGTTCCCAACAATACCCTGATGCACTGTATTTCCAAAAAGACTACTGGATGGAGTGAGTTCAGCAGTACCATTGCTTATGCTTTGGTCTGCTTGGCCACTGCCAGAAAGTACAATTTTTCTAAAATGATTTTTAATGATCTTGTATCAAACTTGGGAAGCAAAAAGAGTTTTTATATGTACCCAAGATTTGTACAGGTAGTTATAACCCATGAATTGACGGATATGCCTCACTTTGATGAGGTATATGTACCCAAAATCCCCAAAGGTAAGGTCTTTTCAAATATGAAGAGATCTCCATTGGACTCAGAAGGAGTTGACACCCCATTGTTCTCTACAATGATGGTGGTGTCCCACAATGAAGAAGGTATGGCTTTAGGGTCAAGGCCCTCATTAGACCATCCCAGTGAAAGCCTATCCCAACCTTCAATCACCATATCAATCCCTCAGTCCCTTGTTCAAAAACCAAATTCACCAATAACCAATACATACATTAGGAAAAAGGTAAAGAAGGCTCCTTCCCTTCTTGTACCTTCACCCATAGAGCCTTTAAGCCCTCTAATGGAAAATTCTCCATTAGAGAATATCTACAGGGAAACCACAGGGGTATCTCCCAACCCCAAGGAGGTGATCAATGAGGAGATGAATGAGCATATGGGTGCAAAGGCTGCCACTACTTCTGCTAGCACAGAGGAGGTCAGTGGTAACATCAATAAGACCTTCCCCATGGAAACTTTGGGTGAGCAATCATCCAAAGGTCCCAGGTGCCAAGAAACCATGGGGGTAGCAGGTGCTTCTGCTAGGCAGAAGACCTCTACTACAAAAAGAACCCATGATCCTTCAAAAGGGGGTCACACTCCTGGAGAAGGTGAGGACAAATATGACTATCTTGAATTGATGGAAACAATGGGCAACATCAACAATGGATGTAATCAAGCAGGGAAAAGACATAGAAGAGCTGAAACTGATAATTTTGTCTCAACAAGTACAGATTACAAACCTGAAGAAAATGGTGAAGATATTGGTCCAGAAAAAGAAGAAGAAACAGTTTGTGCTCAGAAGAAGGAAACCAGTGACTGATGCTCCCAAAAAGGGGGAGTCAGAAGCTGATGAAAACATGGAAGATGCTAAAGACAAGGTGGAGAAAGTTGATTTTGAGGGGGAGCAAGAAACTGAAACAAAGTTTGTACAAGCAGCAGAAATATCAAGCATAGCAGCAGTAAAAGAGCAAGAAGTAGAAAAAGAATCAGATTTTGTACAAGCAGCAGTAACAGTTAATGCTGCTGAATCAAGCAAAGCAGCAGAAACTGTTAATACTGCTGAATTGAATGAAGCAGCAGAAATGGTTCAAGAAGTATTAATTGATCTTCAAAGCAGAAATTTGGAAGAACTTGATATAGCTGAAGCCTTAATCAAAGCTAAACATGATACTCCCAAGGTCACCTCAAAGGCCAAAGGAGTTGTCATCAAAGAAAGAGGTGAGGCTATCAAGAAAGCAAGTGTTGAGAAGGTAGCATGCAAAGACAAAGGCCAAGCTAAAATGGTGGAATCTGATCAACCAATCAAAAAGCAAAAGTTGGTTGAGTCAGATGAAGCATTGGCCAAGAAGATTCAGGTTGATCTTGAGCAAGAAGAAAGGGTTCAAGTGGAAAAAGACAGGGAGATGGCTAAGGCTCTAGCTGCAGAGTTAAATGAAGCTTATCAACAAAGTTTGGCAACTGAAATAGCACAGAAGAAAGTTGCAACTCTGAAGAAGTCTTTGTTGGTCAAAACGGCTGCTAAGAAGAGACAACCCTCAAAGACCTTCCTTGGTACTCAAGAGAGAAAGAAGATGATTACTTTTCTCAAAGGTGATGTAGGAGTTAGAAAGGAGATGTTCTCAAAGATGTCTTTTGAACTGATTAAAGAGTTGTATGATTCAGAGATGCTAAAGCTTCAAGGGAATGAAAAAGCCAGAGTTGAAATGGAAAAGAGAATGAAAGAAAGTAATGATTTTCTGATAGAAAAACCTTTCCCTGATGAGCAAGAAACACCAAAGAAAGAAGCCACACTAGGTGAAAGTCTGAGGACTTTAAAAAGAACTAAGATGATGGCAAGAAGAAAATCAACCAAGAAGCCTAGAGTGAATAAAGAAGAAGCTGAGAAAGTTGCTGAAGAAGAAGGGGCACCTAAGGCAATTGAACAGAAAGAACCATCAAGTACTGATGATGTGAATTTGTACATGGTAGTGATGAAGAAAGTGCCTGAACCTATTACAGCTGAACCTGTTGGTGTTAAGCCTCCTGAGGTCATTCTCTGGGATACAATGAAGGTTGATGGCAAAGAGTATATCAGGCTCAAAAGAAAAGATGAGAAGTATGAAGTGCATAATACTTGGGCCAAGATTGTCAGAACATGTTCCAGGTCTGATCTAGAGGAGATGATTGAAATAGGAATGAAGTTGTATGCTAATCAATTAAAAGCATCAGAGATTTCAATCACAATACTTGTGATGAAGTATCTTTGTATGTTGTTCAAGCCTGAAGAAGTGAAGGACATCATCAGAAATGTGTTTCAAAAAGTCACCAACTGGACTCTATATGAAACTAGTGGAGTATATGCTTTGACTATGGATTCAAATCACATAGAATACTTTCTAGTGAATAGAGTGTACAACCACAGTAGATTGAAGTTGCATGCAATGTTGAAAAAGAAGCTTAGATGTGTTCCAGATTCAGAAATGGCAAAGTACTTGATTCAGAGGATTATCAATCAGAGTTTGGGGTTGAATCCAAATACAGGTGTATGAGCTATGAAGTTTTGGGAGCATCTTAAAGACCATCTGAAGAACTTGACTTCTCTTCCTAAAAGTCAAGTTAGGGGGAGATTGTTGGGAACTGAAAGAATTGCTTAAGTACAGTTAATGCTGTTAACACAACTTGGTTACTACTTCTGAAGTTAATGCTGCTAATCAAGATTAATACTGCTAGATGAAGTTACTACTGCTAAGCAATTTTAGTACTGCTAGTAGTTAGTACTGCTGAACTTAATACTGCTCAAAGTATTAATGCTGTTGAAGACTTAATTCTGCTTAAGTGATAATCAAGATTCGTGCAGATCAAGACTGAAGATAATCATGGAAGGCTTGGAGATAAAGATGGAAGATTATTCTGAAAATCTTTTATTATTTGTAATTATCTTTTATCTTCAGTATAAATATAGAATAATTTGTAACTTTAGAAGAGAGAATTAATTCTGAGTTTTTGTTAGAGAGAATCAACCTCAAGGTTTATAATCCTAGTTCTAGAAAAGTAGAATTCGTATTGGTGAGCTTGTTCATCAATATTGAGGTTGAGTGTTGAATCTTGTAGCTTTACAATCTTTCAATAAAAGTTTACAAGTTGTTATTTTGATTCACTGTTTCATTGATCTTTGAATATTAAAGTGTTATTCCGCAAACTTCTTTAATATTGTTTCTGAGTGTTTATTCTTGTTAAGAATTTAGATCCTGACACATACCTGAGAAGGATTCTCCTCAGGTAGTGAAATCATCTTCAGGGTTCCTTCAGCAGTTGCACCTTTGCTTTGGGAAGGGGTTCCTGAAGGTGTCTCTTGACTCCCCCCTGCTTTGATAACTTCTTTCAAAGCTATCGCTGATGAAGTGACGGCTGAAGAACACCATAAGGATTGATCTTCTTCATCGTCATCATCATCATCTAGAAGAGGTTCTTCCACTTGATCTTCAAGATCAAGGGATTCATCATCATCTTCATCCTCTTCCTCTTCCTCATCATCAACTAGATCAGCGATGGTAGGAGGGGCTTTCTCAGCAGCTATCTCCCCCTCAATATGAGAGGGAGTTTCCTTCAGTTGTTCAGCATCATCAGCTTCTTTCTCCTTATTTTCTTCAGATGCTTTCTCCCCCTCTTTGTCATTATCACGGAGGGAGAGATCTTGGGAAGGAGTAGAGGTCTCAGCGGTGGACAACTTCTGGACTTCAGTCTCCAGTCCTTTGAGCCGGTCTTCAAGTATAGGGATATCGGACGTAGCTTGATGAATAAACTCCACAGCTACGTCTAGAGCGGTGCGATCGTCTTCTATAAATGAAGGAGCATGAGTTGGAGCTGGTTCCTTCAGGCGGGTCAGGATCTGCTGAAGAAGGACTTCACAGGCATCAACCTTTGTAGTCAGAGCTACAAACTGTTGCTGTGAGTCCTCCCTGACTTTGACAATCGCTTCTTGGAGAGTAGCGATTTGAGAAATGTCAGCTTTGGAGGCGTAGTTGGCTGTCAGCGTCTTCAGAGCTTCACCAGCTGATTGAACAACATTGGTGGTGTTGTTGAGAGATGCAGTCAGAGCCTCCACCTTGGTAGTCAAATTGTTGACACTGGTGTCAACAGTCGTCAAACTAGGACCTGAAATATAAGTTAGTTTTTGAGAAACAGGCTTATATGGTGAGTTGGGAGAAGTGTTTAAGGTTATAGGGATACCTGAATTATCAAACATTTTGTAGAATTGTAACGATTCCTCAAAAGATTGATGTTCAGGTCCTATGGGTCCAAACTGTGGTTGAGTAGAAATAGATGGAGAGTTAGAGATCAAAGAAATAGAAGGACTAGAGATGGGGATAGAAGATGTAGGGATAGAGGTAGTTACCTCGGGTTGTTGCTGAACTGAGATTGTAGGTTGCGTCACTGTTGTTGTGACAGCGACCGAGATCGCTGGCACGGTTGAAGTGGTTATCGTTGAGGATGTGGAGGAGAGACCCACGAAAGCATCTAAGGAGGTTTGTTGAGAAACATCCTTAGGTATTGAACTAGTGGTACTTTTCTCCTTGGTCACCTTGGCCTTCTTCGAAGGACCAGAGGAACAAGTTGATGGTCGTTTGGAAGGGGTAGCGGCAGGGATAGCAGAAGAAGGAACCTCCTGCGTGGCCGCTGAAGACGAAGAAGTGAGGAGAGAGAGACGAGAGCGAAGTTCAGAGATACTTACCTCATTGGGGAGCGTCTTGACCTCCAAGGAGCGCTGACCCACTTTTGGAAAAGATGCATCAGCGTTGGTGGGGTAAGTAGCAGGGTAGAGGAACTTCAGGTACGCGCAGATGAAGCGTACGTAGGGAACCTTGGGATCCCTTTCGGTCTTCTCTATCTTTGACTTGAGATCGTCAAAGATAGTTGTTGCGTAGTCGAAGTTTCGTCCAGCGATCACTGAGTAAGCCATCTGGACCTGAACCTTGCTGGCTTCGTCCAGTGACCCACTCTTTCCACTCATACACTGAATGAAGTGTGAGAAGATGTAGTTAAGCTGAGAAGGCATCAGTTCCTTCTTCACAAGAGTCAGCTTCTTGTTGGGAATCGTCGTCGTTGGCTTGGGTTCCCAAGCGTATTCCATGGCATCCAGGAATTGGATGAGTTCAACATCAGTTGGCAAGGCATCGAATCCATTCCTGGGTTTGTCAGGAAAACGCAGAGCTTTCCTCAGCCCTAAGGCAGTCATCATCCCTGATCCTAGGTCAGTGCTGAAGGAAATGGCAGGAACCTGTTCACCCTTTTTGTTGGTGATAGAGGTTTCTTCAGCGGTGAACCAGAATTGCTGGAGAAGAGCTTTGGAGGGTGTGGGATCCACAGTGATAGCGTAAGAAATGCAGGATTGTTTTAGAAATGCTGCGACTTCCTTCAGATGTGGGTACTTGACACCGTCAAAATCGAGACGTGCGAGATGATTGTTCTTTGGAAGCTCCGATTCAGTGAGTGCGAATTTGACGTTCTTAGAAGTGATAAGTGCAGATTGAGCCGTTCTGAATATGAGTAGATAAAAGAGTAGAAGAAAAGGTTTTAGTCTAAAAATAAAGAAGATTTTCTAGTTTCTATTTGAGTAAAGAAACATAGAAAATCAACAAATTTGAAGATTAACAAGGTGTTCTTAACATAATATACAAGAACAAGAAGAAAAACCAAAGATTTTGAATGAAGAAAATCAAAATAAAATGGTTTTTAAAGAATAAAATCAAAAATGAAAATGATTTTATGTGATTAGAATCTTATAAACCCATAAATGGAGTTTTATGTAAAAAGATTTAAGATAAGAATTAGAAAAAGATCAAGAATAACCTGTTGATCTTTGAAGAGGATGATGCAAATGCTTGAGAATTGCTAGAATGCTTGAGAGAGTATTCTTGCTTTGAAAGTATTTCCAGAAAGCGTAAAATGATAAGAATGGAAAAACATTCTTTTTATACTTGAGAGAGAGGAGAGAGAGTATGAGAGGCGGGAAAACAAATGTTCATCATGACATGGACACATCCCACGAAGTTGATTGGATGGAAGGGAACAGACGAACGTGTCAGGAAAAAAAACATGTCGTGGATTGTCGGTTCAAATGAAGTCATAGAAGAGAGACTGTTCATTTGTCCGTTTCGAAATTATCGCTGAAGAAAAATCAGCGATAGATTTTCTTTTTGAAAGTATCCCCGATGGTAAAGATAGGGATAGATTTTCTTTTGAAAGATCACTGACAAGAAATATCAGTGATGAATGTATTTTTCAAAAAGCTTTTAATCATTTAAAAAAATTCAGTGATTAAAGTTTATATTTTGAAAAACATTTTAACTGACTGATGATTCAGTTATAGGGATTGAGAAAACATACCTGAGAGTCAGAATGTTTATCAGAGAGAATGATAAAAAGGGAACTTATGATTACTGACACAATGCATGAATGCTGAAGAATTATTCTTCGAGATTCAGCATTCCAAGTTCACTGATGAGAAAGTTGAACCTTGTCTCATCAAGAGGTTTGGTGAATAAATCAGCAAGCTGAAAGTCAGTAGGGATAAAGTAAAGTTCAATATCACCATTCATCACATGATCTCTGATAAAGTGATATCTGATCTCTATGTGTTTCGTCTTTGAATGTAGTACTGGATTATTTGCTATAGCGATAGCACTAGTGCTGTCGCAATAGATAGGAATCTTTGATAGCTGAAGGTCATAGTGTAATAGTTGATTTCTCATCCATAAGATCTGAGAACAACAGCTTCCAGCGGCTACGTATTCAGCTTCAGCTGTGGAAGTGGACACTGAGTTTTGCTTCTTGCTTGTCCAGCTTACCAACTTTCCTCCTAGGAGTTGACATCCACCAGTGGTACTCTTTCTGTCAAGTTTACAGCCTGCAAAATCACTATCAGAATAACCAGTTAAATCGAACCCTGAGTCTTTGGGATACCAAAGACCGAGGTTAGGAGTTCCCTTCAGATATCTGAAAATTCGCTTAACATCGATCAGATGGGATTCCTTGGGTTCAGATTGATAGCGTGCCCATAAACAAGTAGAGTACATAATGTCAGGTCGGCTCGCTGTAAGATACAGTAGGGAGCCTATCATTCCTCTATAGGCAGTGACATTAACAGGTTTTCCAGAAGGATCTTTGTTAAGTGTCAGGGGTGGTGCCATAGGAGTTTTCATCACTGAAGTTTGTGTAAGATCAAACTTCTTCAGCATATCTTTAACATACTTACCTTGGCTGATGAAAGTACCTTTGTCAGATTGCTTAATCTGAAGACCAAGAAAATATGTCAGCTCACCCATCATACTCATTTTATATTCTTTCTTCATTCTTTCAGCGAAGCGAGTACATAGAGATGGGTTAGTAGAACCAAATATTATGTCATCGACATATATTTGTACAAGAATTATATGACCTTTTATCTTTCTAAAAAATAACGTATTATCAATCTTGCCACGTTCAAAATTTTCAGAGATAATAAATGATGAGAGAGTGTCATACCAAGCATGAGGGGATTGTTTTAGACCATAGAGAGACTTATCCAATTTATAAACATAATTTGGATACTTAAGGTCATAGAACCCTGGAGGTTGTTTTACATAGACTTCTTCATTCAGCTTTCCATTTAGGAACACTGATTTTACATCCATTTGATACACAATGAAGTCTTTGTAAACTGCATAAGCTAAGAATAGTTGAATTGCTTCGAGCCTAGCCACAGGGGCAAAGCTTTCATCATAGTCTATGCCTTCCTCTTGTCTGTATCCCTGAGCAACAAGTCGAGCCTTGTTGCGGGTTACAGTTCCATGTTCATCTAACTTGTTTCTAAACACCCATTTGGTTCCTATAACAGTCTTATCAGATGGTCTAGGAACGAGATTCCAAACTTTGTTACGAGTAAACTCAGTCAGCTCTTCTTGCATAGCGCTGACCCAGTTTGGATCTCTGAGGGCATCATCAGTATTCTTTGTTTCTATTAAAGAGAGAAAGTTGACAAAGAAACAAATATTACCTGAGCTTCGTCGTGTCTGAATACCTGTATTGAGATCACCAAGAATTTGATCTATTGGGTGATCTTTGGTCCATTGCTGAGCAGAATCATGATTGCTTAACTCAGAGGTTGGATCAACAATTGGAATGATTATTGATGAGGAGATATGAGGTTCATCAGCAATTAACTGTTGAGTACTGGACATGCTGTTGTTATCAGAGAGGTTTTCAGACGAAGATAAATCTGATGGTAGTAGTGTGTTAAGAGGTTCAGCTGAAACCCATGAGGTGGATTCAGCATTAGGATGTATAATGTTTGGATCATCATCAGCGGCTGGAGGATCTGAATGCTGATGGTTTGAGAAGAAAGGTTCTGTTTCTCTGTAGTGAGAAAACATCCAAGCATTTAACTCTTCATTGTCGGTGATTGGTTTAGAGTTCGTTGAGCGAGTTTCATCGAATGTGACATGAATTGTTTCTTCCATAGATTATCTTCTTTTGTTGAAAACTCTGTAGGCTTTGGAGATGGAGGAATATCCTAGAAATATTCCATCATCAGCTTTTGGGTCGAACTTTCCAAGTTGATCTCTGTTGTTTAAGATATAGCACTGAAAACCAAAGATATGAAGAAAGCTGATAGAAGGCTTCCTTCCATGAAAAAGTTCATAAGCTGTCTTCCCAAATCGCTTTACTATTAGCGATCTGTTTTGAGTAAAACATGCAGTGTTTACAGCTTCTGCCCAAAATTGAGTAGGGAGATGAGAATCGCTGAGCATTGATCTAGCAGCTTCAATGATCGTTCTGTTTCTTCTTTCAGCGACTCCGTTTTGCTGAGATGTTCTTACTGAAGAGAAGTTATGAGAAATTCCCTTGTTCTTAAAGAAATTGTTTAGGGAACTGTTTTTGAATTCAGTTCCATGATCACTTCTTATTGAACGAACAGTAAGATTATTCAGCACTTCCATCTTTTTAACAAAAGATATTAGTTCTTCTAGAGTATCACTCTTACAGCGAAGAAAGATAACCCAGGTATAACGAGAGAATTCATCTACAATGACAAGCGTATATTTCTTTCCAGCTATTGATTGGATGTTGACAGGGCCAAATAGATCCATATACAAAACCTGAAGAGGACTTGTCACTGAGGAAACTTGTTTAGACTTGAAACTAGCTTTTGTTTGTTTTCCTTTTTCATATGCTGAGCAAATAGATTCTTTAGCATATGAGTGCTGAGGAAGACAAGAAACCAGTTCCTTAGATGAGAGAGAATTCAGGGTTTTGAAATTTAGATGAGAGAGCCTTTTATGCCATAGCCAGTTGACATCAGAAGAGGCCTTAGAGAGAAAACATAAGTTTTCAGTGATAGTAGAGTCCATATCTATTACATAGACATTTTCTCTGCGATAACCACTGAGAGCAAGTTTTTCTTTCTCATCCACCACTGAACATGCTTTCTTAGAAAAGAGAACTTCGTAGTCTTTGTCACATAGCTGACTGATGCTCATAAGGTTGTGCTTCAGTCCATCTACATAAGCGACTCTTCGAAAGGTAGTTGTCCCATTGCTGAGGACACCAAACCCTCGGGTATATCCTTTTCCATTTCCACCGAAGGTCACAGAGGGACCTTTCTCTTCCTTGTATTCAGTGAGCAGGTCTTTTTGTCCAGTCATATGACGAGAACATCCACTATCGAGATACCAGATGCCCTTTGATCCCTGCACACATAAGGAAGATTAAGCGTTGTTTGGTACCCACTTTTCAATGG
The DNA here is from genome assembly GCA_954870635.1 of Arctium minus. Classification (NCBI taxonomy): domain Eukaryota; kingdom Viridiplantae; phylum Streptophyta; class Magnoliopsida; order Asterales; family Asteraceae; genus Arctium; species Arctium minus. The sequence goes on along the minus strand of OX941089.1, from coordinate 41,945,656 downwards.
GTCCTTTAGAGTTAGTGGATAAGGAAGTTTCAACAGTCTTCTCAGCAGATGAAGATTCAGCTTCACTGGTAATCTTCACTTGGGTTAATTTCTTAACCTTAGTGGTATTTTTCACCTTGGTTGATTTTTCAACTTTGGTGACCTTCTCAGTCTTAGAGGTATTTATCTTTACTTTAGCTGTTTTATCAGCTTTGGTGGCAGTCGGACATTTGCTTGCAATATGGTCAGTAAAACCACAGTGATAACATTTTCTGTATTTGAAAATGGTTTTAGGACCAGAAGTAGAAGGTTTTGCATGTTTAAGATGAGCAGGTCCAGGTCCAAGAAGGCTTTTCTCATGAGATCTGGGAGGAATTTTCATTTCTTCAGATCTCGTGGATTTAAGATCAATCTTTAGCTTTGGAGGACAGAGATCAAATATTTCTATCACAGGGCTAGAGGATTGATTTGCTGAAGGTTTAGAAGTAACCTTCAGCTTTGCTTTCCTGGTAGCCTTCTGAGGAAGAAGAATGGATTTTCCTTTATCCGCAGACTTAGTGTCTTTGGATTTTTCCTTAGGTATAGAATTAGAAGAATAAGGATAGAATTGATCATAAGAAGTGTCAGAGATAGGAGTGACAAACGTTCCTAACTTAAGCATGGAACTTTCTTCTTTGGGCTTATCCTGTGGTGTCCAAAATCCAAGACCAGTTTTATCACTTTCAGGAGTTTGAGCATTTATTATCTCAGAGATCTTTGTTGATGATTTGCACCATTTTTCAACATGAGCTTTTTCTGCTTTTAGAGCAGCGATGGCTTGTTCGCGTTCAATGCTGATGATTTCATTTATAATGACTTGATCTTTCAACTTCTCTTCTAAAAGAGTTAGTTCTCTGATCTTTTCATGACATTTCTCTAGCTCTTGAGTTAAATTAATATTTTTATTCTCAGCTTGAGTTTTGTCGTTTAGAGCATTATAAAGGTCAATCGTCAGCATATCAACAGCGCGACTTCTCTCAGCTTCAGGCAGAGAGGGATTTGTAGAGATAGATACCTGAGATGATATGTAGCTCATGGAAGGTTCAAATGCTTCTTCCACTTCTTCTTTAATCTCATCCATGAGGCAAAGATTAGCGGCGACTTCTTCATCAGAGCTTGATTCTTCTGATTCAGCCCAGTCATGTTCTTCAACGATGAGACCTTTACCTTTTCGCTTATAGCTTTTCAGTTTTTGATATTTGTTCTTCAGCTTTAGGTATTTTTCATCACTAGATCTTCTTGAGGTAGAAGGTTTGAAGACCTTTTTCGACCTGCACTCACTAGCAAAGTGTCCAATCTTTTCACAGTTATAGCAAGTGGCAGTAGCCTTATCAACAGGCGTTGATTTTGGCTTTTCAGTAAGAGAGAGAGGCTTACTTTTTCGGAATTTGCTCTTTCTTGCAAATCTCTTAAAAGAGTTTGTCAAGAGTGCTAAGGACTCATCAAACTCTGAAAGATCGGGGTCTGATAGATCCTCAGATTCAGAATCTAACTCAGTGATGGTGAGAGTAGATCGCTGAGATGGAATTATCTCTGAAGAGACTAAAGCAACAGGAGTGCTTTTGGAGTCTTTAGAATCTTTTACAAGATTCTTCTTTAGGAGATTCGATTGCTCATAATTGAGCAATATTCCATACAGAGTGCTGAGAGAAAGAGAATTTAAGTCTTTTGTAAGCTTAAGACATATTGAATAACTGTCCCAGCTTTCAGGAAGACATTCTAAGAATTTTGTTAGGACCTCAGAATTAGAATAGGTCCTGCCAACAGTTCTTAGGTCAATGATTAAGCAGTTAAACCGCTGATGAACGTCATAGAGAGATTCATTCTTACCAGCGATGAAACTTTCATACTGTCTTACCAAGTTAATCTTACGAGTTTCTTGGATTTCAGTGGTGCCCTCATATTGAACACATATGGTTTCCCACATTTCTTTAGAAGTTTTCAGATGCATGATGGAATGGAAAACTTCATCAGGCAGAGCCATTGAAATAATGGTCTTTGCTCTTGCATCTATTCCTACCTTCTTTTTATCTTCATCACTCCACTGTCTTATTTCCTTAACGACATAGCATTCAGGGACAACTTCAGTGGTGGCAGTAGCGGGAACTGCAACTATAATTCTAACATGTTCATAGGGTCCATTTTCTATATATTCAGGTATAGTAGGATCCGCACCTTCAAGAAATAGCATCATTCGATTTTTCCATAGAGAAAAGTTATCTCTGCTAAATCGAGGAGGTTTAGAAAGTGAACCATTATCATAGTAGTTTGTGTTAAGTGCCATTTAGAACAGCAAAGAAGAGAATAAAGCAAGATCTTGTTTATTAGATTAAACAAACCGCTCTGATACCACTTGCTGGTCCCTAAGGTGCTTAACAACTTTGTAGAAGGGGGGGGGGGGTTGAATACAAACACAAGAATTAAGGTTTAATAAATTGTTTATTGATAAATCAAATACAATTTACAAGTTTGTTGCGGAATAAGATTAAGACAGACTCAATCTAAACAAACTTAAGAAACACTAAGATGGTTGCACAAGAAATTCAGAGAATGGGGGATTAAGAGATATAGAAAACAAAGGTTTCTATTTCGTGGTTCAAGGATTAAGCACACTTCAGATGAAGGGGTGATCTTCCTATTTATACCCTCTCCATTAAATGTATGGCAGGGCACTTTACACATGGCGTTCACTGATTGGCTTTGGGAGTCTGACTTTTGGGAGACATGCTTTCGGCCGGACAATGAACAGTGTAGTTGACAGAGGTATTGTACGAATTGTGGCAGAGACATGTCCGTTCTGACATATCGTACTAAGTTGTGCAAGGTGAGATAAAAGGAAACCTTAGGCATAAGCTAAGTGATCATTCGATCGCTGAGTATCTCTTTCTTCAGAGATATCAAGAGTTCAGCGATCGCTGAAGCTTTTCCTCATGTTCCTTCGCGTAGAAGTAGATTCGTCTTTGCTTCACTGATATCCGCATCAGGTCACTAGTAGACTTGTCTTTGTTCAGCAGCTTCGTTTTCGATTCAGCTATGAGCATCTATTGACGCGAGGCTTGTCTTCAGGGATTACGTTTACTGTTTACATCAGAAACTATCAGTGATAACTGAACAGACTTAGTCTGATCGCTGATAGTGAAACACTAATACATAGAAATGTTTATAAGAAAGACTATCAGCAATAACTGAACAGACTCAGTTTGATCGCTGATGGTGAAACACTAATACATATTAAAACGTAATTTTCACTTAGTATAGAAGAGGGTCGTTATCAAATCACTGAGAGAGTTTGGATCAACACCCATTAATCCTTAGGGACCCTTTTTCAAGGATTTCCCTATAAAGGTTCTGATTTGTCTCTGATCATCAGAGTCAGAATATGATGATGAGAAACGAATGTGGGTGGAAACCTTGCTGTCCAGGCTAAGAAGTCCATGTGCAAGAAGGTCGTGCCATTCTTTTTCTGACAGGAAATCCTTACGAGAGATCTTAGGTCTCTCCTGATCTAAGGGACGGTCCATCTTTTTATGAGCCACAAAGGCATCATGTGTCTGAGGAGGTGACATACTCTGGGGTGAATGAGTATTTTTATCTTGGTCTAAGTCCTGTTGGGAGGACTTAGCCGTATCAGAGGTTTCCCCTTTGGTGCGTGCTTCAGAGACAGAAGTAGATGCCTCTAAGCGGCTAGGATGGGAAGGGTTCGAGGTATGCACCTCTGTTTCAATGTCCACTGATGATGGACCACCTTGGACAGTAGATGTGTTTGCACAGGTATTTGGGCTTTGGAATCGCTCATGTGTGCCAACAAGGACATCTTTTTCTACCTCGCCGCCCTCGGATTCTAAGTTTAGAAACTCACCCTCTGGAATTCTCTCTTCCTCACCTTCCTCTGCTCTGACAGAGTTATTCTCTTCGTCAGAGGGAGGGTTCTCTTGTTTTCTCTTCCTTACTCTCTCAGAGCCACCCTCTGGTTGCACGTTTTGAGCATTATCAGAGATATCACTCTCTGATTCAGGCTCAGGCACAGAACCTAAGTGTGTTGGGGATCTCATCATCGGTTCTGATGATTGGGCAACACGACTAAGTAGGAGGTGGGTAGTAGAGTCAGCAGGAATTACCTAAATCATGGTGTGTGGGAAACGTCGGTCATTTGGATAAGGAGGAACCTCTGTAGCTTTGAACGAGTTCATCATAAATAGAGGTCTCCTTGGGCCCTCCTCAGTGATGGAGAATTTCTCCATTGCTCGTTGAATGACCACAGAGATGAATCTGGGAAACAGTACCGAAATTTGTTGTTTTCCTTTGGCCAAGTCTTTGTTCTTCTTGTCCAGCGCCGTCAGCATCTCACAGAAGAGAATGTGAGCCATATTTATGCTTCTATTGAAGAAGAGAGCATACATTATGGCTAGAATCGTTGGATGGGTCTGATCCTGGCTTCCAATCTTCCAGGTAATTGTTCGGTTGAGAACACTAAACATAAAGTTCCACTTGGGAGGCAGGTACTGACGTCTGAATTGACTTAGGCATGTGATCTCCCTGTTGTAGCCTAAGTGGTGGAGGAACTGAAGAAGAACTTCTTGAGTTGGTAGTTTCTCAAAGGTTTATATTTGAAGATCAATTTTTGTGAGCAGGTTGAATCGGCGAGTTAAGGTTTGTGGGGTGATTCTTATGTTCATGCTTTGTTCACCTAGGTCAATGTACCCAACCAGTCCTTCCTTTTCATCATCATATTCACTTGAATACTGTCAGGATCGAATTCTCAACAAGAATTATGAATACTCAGAAACAATATTAAAGAAGTTGCGGAAAAACACTTTAATATTCAATAAACAGAAAAACAATGAAACAGTGAATCACAATCAACTTGTAAACTTTATTTAATGATTCAAGTTACAAGCTTTTCACTCACAACCTCAATCTTGAAGAACATGCTCTTTCAAGACGAATTCTACTTCTCTAGAATTAGGAACGATGCCTTGAGGTTGATTCTCTCTCTATATCAAAAACTCAGAATTATTCTCACACAAAAAAATTCCTTAGCTATTCTAAACTGTCAGGATCGAATTCTCAACAAGAATAAAGTCTCAGAAACAATATCAAAGAAGTTGCGGAATAACACTTTGATATTCAATGTAACAGTAAACAAACAGTATTTGATTAACAACTTGCAAACTTGTATTAAAATCACAAGATTACACACACAACCTCAATCTTGAAGAACAAGCTCTTTCAAGACGAATTCTACTTCTCTAGAATTAGGATCTATGCCTTGAGGTTGATTCTCTCTTTTTCAAAAACTTAGAATTAAATCTATTTCTAAACTATTCTGTCAAATCTATACATATACTGAATAAAAAGATAATTACAAAAAAATAGAATATCTTCAGTATATCTTGCATAGTTATCTTCAATCCTTCCATGAATATCTTTATTCTTTACAGCTGTCATCCTCTCTATCCAGATCTCCACTTCATAAGCAGCATTAATCACAAGTAGCATTAACTACTAAGCAGTACTAACCACTAGCAGTACTAACTAGCTAAGCAGTACTAACTTTGTTCAAGCAGCACTAACTTTGACTAGCAGTATTAATTCTACTTGCAGTAGTAATACTCAGCAGTACTAACTTTGAAGTCCTCTAGCAGTAGTAATTCTGAACTAGCAGCATTAACCATACTTGATGAATTCTTCAGTTCCCAACAATCTCCCCCTAACTTGACTTTTAGGAAGAGAAGTCAAGTTTTTCAGATCTGATCTTCAAGATGCTCCCAAAACTCCATTATGGCCTAAATTCCAGTATTTGCATCCAACCCTAAACTCTGATTTATTGTTCTTTGGATCAAATATTTAGCCATTTCTGAATCTGGAATACATCCTAGCATCTTCTTCAGCATGGCATGAAGCTTTAATCTGCTATGGTTGTACACTCTATCCACTAGAAAGTATTTAGTGTGATTCAAATCCAAAGTCACTGCATATACTCCACTAGTTTCATATAGAGTCCAATTGCTAACTGATTTGAACACATTCCTGATCACATGCTCGACTTCATCAGGTTTGAACATCATACACATATACTCTATCACCAGTTTTGTAATTGAAATCTCTAGAGCCTTCAGTATATCTGCATACAACTTCATTCCTATCTCAAACATTTCTTCAAGATCTGACCTAGAGCATGTTCTTACAATCTTTGCCTAAGTATTGAACACCTCATACTTTTCATCCTTCCTTTTGAGCCTTATGTATTCCTTTCCATCCACTGTCAATGTATCCCAAAGAATAACCTCAGGAGGCTTAACTCCTACAGGTTCTGCTGAAATTGGTTCAGGCACTTTGTCCATCACTACCATATACATATTTACATCATCTGTACTTGATAGCTTTTTCTGTTTAGATGACTTAGGTGCCCCTTCTTCTTCAGCAGCCTTCTCAGCCTCTCCTTCAGCTATTCTAGGCTTCTTGGTTGACTTTCTCCTTGCCATCATCTTGGTTCTCTTTAAAGTCCTTAGACTTTCACCCAGAGTGGCTTCTTTCTTTGGTGGTGTTTCTTGCTCATCTGGAAAAGGTTTTTCTATCATGAAATCATTACTTTCTTTCATTCTCTTCTCCATCTCCACCCTGGCAGTTTCATTCCCTTGAAGCTTGGTCATTTCAGAATTGTACAGCTCCTTGATCTGCTCAAATGTCATCTTAGAGAACATCTCCTTTCTGACTCCTATAGCACCCTTGAGAAAAATTATCATTTTGTTTCTCTCTTGAGTACCAAGAAAAGTCTTTGAGGGTTGTCTCTTCTTTGCAGCTGTTTTTATCACCACAGATTTCTTCAAAGATGTTGCTTTCTTTTGTGCAAGTTCAGTTGCCAGGATTTGTTGATAGGCTTCATTCAGTTCAGCAGCTAGAGCCTTTGCCATCTCCCTGTCCTTTTCAACCTGAACTCTTTCTTCCTTTTCAATATCAGCCTGCATCTTCCTGGCCAAGCTTCATCTGATTCAACCAACCTTTGCTTTTTGACTGATTGATCAGATTCTACCATTTTTTGCTTTGCCTTTGTCTTTGTTCACTTTCTTTTCTACATCTGTTTTCTTGATCAATGTTCCTTGTTCTTTGATGACTACTCCTTTGGTCTTTGAGGTGACCTTGGGAGTATCATGCTTGGCTTTAAGTAAGGTTTCTGCAATCTCCAGCTCTGTTAAAACTTCTTTCACAGTTTCTGCTGCTTTGCTTATTTCAGCAGTACTAACCATTTCTGCTGCTTTAATTGAACTAGCAGCATTAATGGTTTCTGTTGCTTGCTTTGTTACTGCTGCTTGTTCTTTTATCTCTGCTTGCACTGATTCTCTTTCTGTTTCTACTTCTTGCTCCCTCTCAACATCAAATCTCTCCCCCTCACCACCATATTTCATCCCATCAAGCTCCCCCTTTTCTGTAGCTTCTTCCATGTTGATCTCCCCCTTTTTGGGAGCATCATTCCCAGATTTCCTTCTCCTTAGCACAAATTGTCTCTTCTTCTTTTTCTGTACTAGCTTCATCACCAATTTCTTGAGTTTGGTAATCTGCACTTGTTGGGACAAGATTACCAGCTTCATCTCTTCAATTTCTTTCCCTTGTTTGAGAACATCTTGGTTGATGTTGCCCATTGTTTCCATCAATTCATAGTAAGTATATCTGTCCTCACCTTCTCCAGAAGTGTTACCCTCTTTTGATGGATCATTGGATCTTTTTGTAGTGGAAGTCTTCTGCCTAGCAGAAGCACTATCCACCCCCTTGGTTTCTTGGCACCAGGGACCTTTGAATGATTGCTCATTCAAAGTTGCCATGGGGGAGGTCTTAGTTATGTTACCACTGTCCTCCTCTGTGTTAGCAGGAGTAGTGGCAGCCTGCTCACCCATATGCTTTTCCTCCTTCTCAGAGAGCACCTTCTTTGGGTTGGGAGACACCCTTGTGGTTTCCCTGTAGATATTCTCTAAGGGAGAATCCTCCCTTAGAGGGCTTAAAGGCTTAGGGGTTGATGGTACAAGAAGGGAAGGAGCCTTCTTTACCTGTTTCCTTTTGTATGTTTGGGTGATTGGTGAAGTTGGTTTATCAAGAAGAGACTGGGGAATTGATTTAGGGTGGGAAGGTTGGGATTGTCTAGCAGTGGGTTGGTCTAATGGGGGCCTTGACCCTGCTGCCATACCTTCATCAGTTTGGGACACCACCATCATTGTAGAGAACAATGGGGTGTCAACTCCTTCCGAGTCCAGAGGGGATCTTTTCATGTTTGAAAAGACCTTACCTTTGGGAATTTTTGGTACATATGCCCCATCGAAATGAGGTATATCCGTCAATTCATGGTTAATAACTTCTTGGACAAACCTGGGGTACATATAAAAGCTCTTTTTACTTCCCAGGTTTGAGACAAGATCATTAAAAAGCATTTGGGAAAAATTATACTTTCTGGCAGTGGCTAAGCATACCAAAGCATAAGCAATGGTGCTACTGAACTCACTCCATCCAGTAGTCTTTTTAGAGATACAATGCATAAGGGTATGGACAAAGAAACGCCATTGGGGTGAAAATTTTGCTTTTGAGAACTTGAACACACCCAATGGGCCTCCATACCCCATTCTGGTAAGAGTAGCAAACAGTTCATCATTAGAGATAGAAGTTATACCAGATGCATCGTCTAGACGTAGACTGATGCGAAGTACCTCTTCAGTAACTGTCAAGGGTTTGTCACACACCCTTGTTTTGATCATTTGCACACCATTCTCAGTAACAATGGTGGCATTTGCCCAGAATTGCCTCTGATGCTCTATGAAGATGGTAGGAGATATAGTGAGAGCATGGGCAATATGGCTGGACTTCAGAAAGTCGACTATCTGGTGAAAACCTTCAGCTTGTTTTGGCTTTTGGAGCATCGCGATTTCATTGTGCTCGTCGATGAACGCCATGGATGCCATTGACCTTGAAGGTTCTTGCCTGAAAACTTGGAACTCGAGAGAGAAAGGGTTTAGAGCGCAAGTGAACAGTATGCAAAGAGTCGTTATGAACTTTTAGGCGGGCAAAGGGTATTTATAGTATTCGGGACATAAGCAGTAGTAACCAAGAGCAGTATTAACGACAAGCAGTATTAACCACTAGCAGTATTAACTGAAAGCAGTATTAACTACTAGCAGTATTAACTGAAAGCAGTATTAACTACTAGCAGTATTAACCACTAGCAGTATTAACTGAAAGCAGTATTAACCACTAGCAGTATTAACTGAAAGCAGTATTAACTACTAGCAGTATTAACCACTAGCAGTATTAACTGATAGCAGTATTAACCACTAGCAGTATTAACGACAAGCAGTATTAACTGATAGCAGTGTTAACTACTAGCAGTATTAACTGTGCACTGGCAGTATTAACAATGCACTGGCAGTATTAACAATGCACTGGCAGTATTAACAATGCACTGGCAGTATTGAAATTACTGACATTTTTAAGCTTTGTGAAGAACTGAGTACTGCTCTACTTTTCCTGAAAAAGAAGATTAGGACTACCAAGAATAAACAATATACAGGTATTGAACCACATTTTAAGTAGGAGCTTATTCAGAGTTGATCATTCCCACACTTGTACCAAGAAAGTGAATATACCCACATCAAATGCTTTGGTGAATAGATCAGCAAACTGGTTGTCAGTATGAACCTTTACAACTTGAATAAGTTTCTTTTCATTACAGTCTCCTATGAAGTGATACCTGATCTCAATGTGCTTTGTTTTTGAGTGCTTGACAGGATTATTCACAATGCTAATAGCACTGCTATTATCAATAAAAATTGGAGTGTGTAGAAAGGTTACCCCATAGTCCAGCATTTGATTCTTAATCCATAAGACTTGAGAACAACAACTTGCAGCTGCTATGTACTCTGCCTCTATTGTAGATGTGGACACTGTTGTTTGTTTCTTGCACTGCCATGAAACTAGTCTTGCACCTAAGAACTGACATCCTCCAGAAGTAGATTTTTTGTCTAAGTTTGCTCCACCTAGATCACTGTCTGAGTATGCAAGTAGGTCAAAGGATGAGTCATGAGGATACCAAAGTCCCAATCTGGGTTGCCCTTTGAGATATTTGAATATCCTCTTAACAGCTTGATAATGAGATTGCTTTGGCCTAACTTGGAATCTTGCACATACACATACTGGAAACATTATATCTGGCCTAGAGGCTGTAAGATACATGAGAGAGCCAATCATGGATCTATAATGATGAACATCCATATCCTCCCCCTCAAGATCTGCTGTTATCTGCTTGTGTGTCTCCATAGGGGTGCTGGCAGGTTTTGAATCTGAGAAACCAAACTTGGTTAGAATGTCCTGCACATACTTGGACTGACAGATAAAAATTCCATCTGACTTCTGTTGAACTTGGAGTCCAAGGAAAAAAGTAAGTTCCCCCATGGAACTCATTTTGAACCTTTGATGCATTAGTTCCTCAAACTCCTTGCACATGTTGTCTCTTGTAGATCCAAAGATGATATCATCAACATAGATTTGGACCAGCAAGATATCCTTCTGCTTTCTCTTGATAAATAGAGTCTTATCAATGACTCCTCTTTCAAATCCATTTTCCAAGAGATAGGATGACAGAGTGTCATACCATGCTCTTGGAGCTTGATGCAGTCCATAAAGTGCTTTCTTCAATTTGTATACCCTGTCTAGATAGCTTGGGTTTTCGAACCCTGGTGGTTGACAGACATATACTTCTTCTTCAATTGAGCCATAAAGAAATGCACTTTTCACATCCATTTGATAGACTTTGAATTTCATATAAGAAGCATAAGCCAGGAATAATCTAATTGCTTCTATCCTGGCCACAGGTGCAAATACTTCATCATAGTCTATTCCCTCTTCTTGTGTATACCCTTGAGCCACCAGCCTTGCTTTATTTCTTATCACTATACCTCTTTCATCTCTCTTATTCCTGAAGACCCATTTTGTTCCTATTGCTCTTTGGCCTTTAGGAAGGTCTACCAGATCCCAAACATCTTGCAGCTTGAATTGCAGTAGCTCTTCTTGCATTGCTTCTATCCAACTGGACTCTTTCATAGCATCATGTGCCTTCTTAGGCTCAAGCTGGGATAGAAAGCAAGAAAGCACTGTATGCTGTTGATCTTGCATTTCTTGCAGCCTGCTTTGATTTCTAGTCATCATAGGAGAGGATATATCTCCTATTACCAGTTGTGGAGGATGATTCTTTTGAATTCTGGTATGATGATTAGGTTCTTCATTAAGTCCCACCTCTAGATTGGAGTCATTCAACTCAACTGAGGTGTTTTCAGCAGCTACATCTGATTCTTTATTGTCTTGAGTCTCCTCATCTCTACTTTCTTCTTCACTCTGACTTGGTCCAGTAGATGGTTCCTTTTCACAGTCTTCAACAGGATCCACTGTGGGTATGGGAAAGATCACAGATTTAGACATACTGTCTTGGACTTGGGTAGTTCCTGATCTTTCACTCCTTGAATCTGCATAATCATCACTACTGAAACCAAAAGAGTTAGTTAGTGAATCAATGTCAAATAGCCATTGAGGACCAGACCCAATTGGATTTGGTGTGTTCTCATTGCATTTGACATTGTCACTTTCTTCAATTATTCTAGAAGAAGAGTTAAAAACTCTGTAAGCCTTACTCTGAGATGAGTAACCAACAAGAAATCCATCATTTGCTTTGCTATCAAACTTACCTAAGTGAGATTTAGTATTGAGAATTGTACAAGGGCACCCAAAAGGTTTGAAAAATCCAATAAAGGGTTTTCCTTTATTTAAAAGCTCATATGGGGTCTTGTTCTTTGGCTTGACCACTAGAACTCTGTTTTGGACATAACAGGCAGTATTAACTGCTTCAGCCCAGAAGGTAATTGGCAGTTTTGAATCAGCCAATAGAGATCTAGCAGCCTCTATTAGTGTCCTATTTCTCCTCTCAGCAACTCCATTCTGTTGAGGAGTCCTAGGGGCACTATATTGTCTCTCAATGCCTTTCTCTTCACAAAAGGTGTTTAGATCAAGATTTTTAAATTCAGTCCCATTATCTGATCTAATGACTTTTACTTTTTGATTAGTTTGGTTTTCAATTCTTAGGATAAAGGATTTGATCAGTCCACTTGTCTCATCCTTAGTCCTTAGAAAATATACCCAAGTAAATATGGAGTAATCATCAACAATAACCAAGCAGTAAGATTTCTTGCCTATACTCATAACATTTGTAGGACCAAACAGATCCATATATAGTAACTGGAGACAAGAAGAAATAGTGTTTAACTCTTTGGTCTTATGAGAAGTTTTGTGCTGTTTGCCTTTAAGACAAGCAACACAATGATCATCACATGAAAAGACTTTTGATGGTAAACCTCTTCCAAGGTTGTTTTTAACAAGTTTGTTCATAGTCTTGAAATTCATGTGACACATCCTTCTGTGCCAAAGAGAGGATTCATCCACAGAAGCTTTTGAAACAAGACAGTTTATGGATGAATCACTATCAACATTGTCCAAATCTAGACAATAAACATTGTCCTTTCTTGGAGTTCTAAGTAGTATCATGCTTTCATCAACTACTTTGAACCCTGGAGCAAGGATCATACACTCTGTGTTTGTAAATAATATGCTATGTTGTTTGTCACAAACCTGTGATACACTTAACAGGTTGTACTTCAATTGATCAACATAGTAGACATCCTCAAATGTCATCTTACCTTTTGTAACATTACCTTTGCCACTTATTTTACCACCAGTAAGATTATCTCCAAAAGCAACATGTCCTCCATTGATATGCTTGAAATCCTGAAGACATGACATGTTACCTGTCATGTGCCTAGAGCAACCACTATCAACATGCCATATGCTCTTCCCCTTGAGCTGTTGGTTGCCCTGCACATAAGATAAATCAGTTAGTATGAATTGGGAACCCAAGCCAAAGTGGTCTTGGGTACCCCTTTCTCATCAAAATACTTGCATTCTTTCTTGACAAGATTTTTAAACTTTGACTCCTCATTTCTGGAGTACATTGTCACAATGATAGGCTTGGAAACACTTTTGCTAGAAGCAGTACTGGTTTTAAAAGTACTAACTGCCTTAGCACCACTTGCATGCTTAGCAGTACTAACCTTGTTAGAAGTAGTAACTGTGTTAGCAGCAGTAACTGTGTTGGCAGTATTAACCTTTGAAGAGGTACTAACAGTATTAGCAGCATTAATATTTTCAGCAGTACTAACACTGGTAGCAGCGGTAATGCTTCCAGCAGCACTATCCCTGTCAGCAGTACTAACAGTTTTAGTGCTTCTAGGCACCCACATTTTAATACTTTCTTTTAAAACCTTTTTCCTCATGGGGCCCTTACTTTCAACAGATTTCTTCATCACATGTTTCTTTCCAGCCTTCCTATAACTAACAGGTTTTTGCACAAATCTTTGAAAGTTCATCTGTTAGTTAATAGGATTAAAGAAACAATGCTTATCCAAATGGTTTAACTTTCCACATATGAAACAAGGCTTTGGTCTATTGATTTTACTCAGATCAAAGCCTTGTTTTTGTGCCCATTGGTTGTTCCAGTTTCTCTGATTTCCCTTTGGTTTATCATGTTTTTGGGACTTAGAAGTATTGCATGCACACTGCTTGCAAGGGATAGGGTTCACAACAGTGGTCTGCTTATAATAAACCTTCTTGTTCTTTCCCTCAGTCTTCTCTATCTCATTGGACTGGATCCAATGCTTTCCACATCCCTCATTGGTGATTATGTGGTTTTCTATAGGAATCTCACCATTCACAGTGTTGTCTTTATCCTTGTCAACTTCTTTCTCAGTTTTATCCTTAACAACTACTTCATCTAAGGGATCTATCTTAGTGGCTCCCTTAGGTAGGTCCTTCCTATCCTTTGTTTCTAACAAATCTGAACTAGGAGGGATGTAGTTGTTGTTATAGGGTGGTGGTGTGGTATTGTACCCTATTCCTCTTCTCAGTTTATCATGAATCTGAGATTGTAGTAAAGAATCCATAGCTTTAGAGGCATTGGAAAACTTTTCTACATCTAGATTGACTTTACCTAGTTCTACTCTTAGCTTTTCACTCTCTTCTTTGGATCTGGTCAGTTGAAGTTCTAAGTCATTCTTCTCCCACTTCCAGTAGTTTGTGTCATAAGAGTGTTGAAGCTCATTGGCTTGAAAACCCTTAATCTTCTCTTCAAATCTCTCAACTATCCTCACATAATCTTTTATGTCTTTTTCCAATCTCTTAAGGTCATCACTCATGTTCTGATTGTGATCCCTATACCTTTTAACAGTGTTAATGCAATTTTGAGAACAAAGATTGGAAGTTACCTCTGTTGGGAGATCAGACACCCCTGCCATTAGAGCTTGGTTCTGTATGGCCTCATCAGCTTGATCACTCCAATCAAACCCCATGCCTTGTTGAGAGACAAGGGCTTGTGCAGAGTTTCTGTTATTATTGAAGCTTCCAGATTGAGCTTGTTGATGGTTATTGTTTTGAGGCATTCGACTTCTGCATTCTTTAGCAAAGTGTCCCTTCTGATGGCATTTATAGCATTCCACCTTTGACTTGTCAAAACCTGCTCCATCTTCTCTTGTTTGTGAGAAGTTGTTCCTTCCAGTTCTTTTGATGAACTTCTTGACTCTCATAGAGAGCATGGCCATCTGCCATTTAATGTCCATCTCTTCAAGATCATCTGGATGGAGTTGTTCCAAGTCATCATTAATGAGAGAAGAGTTTCCATGACTTGCTAGAAAGGCTTCAAATACAGTTTCAGTGCCTTTCTCTTGAGTTGCTCCATTGGCAGCACTAACTGATTCAGAGTTGGAAGTAGAATCAGTTGATGCTGAAAGGAGTGCAGCATTGTGAACATATCCAGAAGGCCTCTTCTTAGCCTCTACCTCAGATTCAAAAACTCTTAGATCATTATATAGATCATCAAGTTCCTTTTCTTCCAGTTGATCATTTTGTCTGAAAGACACAGTATACATGGTCCATTCATCACTCAGGGACCTTAGAAACTTTCTGTTCAGATCATCTTGATCAATTTGTACTCCCACTGTAGCAAGTTCACCAATAAGCTTGTTGAACCTGTCAAAAGTTTGAGTCATGGACTCATTCTTGGTTGACATAAAGTTCTCATATTGTTGCTTCAGAATGGCTTTCTGATTTCTCTTGGTACTTTTGGTACCTGAGAATCTCTTCTCTAGAGCATTCCAGAGCATCTCTGCATCAGTGCAGTTGCAGAACTGATGTTGATATTCATTGGGGATAGCCAAGAGCAAAGTGCTCAAGGCTTTCATCTCTGTCTGTCTAGCCTTTCTTTCTGCATTAGTTTTTGGTGGAGTTCTCTTTCCATCTGCACCAATCTTACCTGCTTCAGAAGGACCATTATCTATGATATCCCACATAGAATAGTCAGTGAGGAGTATGTACTGCTTGATTCTGATCTTCCACATATCGAATTCATTGGGTCTGAGCATTGGTACCTTTGAGACCAGAGTACTGTTTGATTCTGCAAAGTTTTCCATGATGAATGAATAGATGTTTCTGAGAGAACAGGCTCTGATACCACTTGTCAGGATCGAATTCTCAACAAGAATAAAGTCTCAGAAACAATATCAAAGAAGTTGCGGAATAACACTTTGATATTCAATGTAACAGTAAACAAACAGTATTTGATTAACAACTTGCAAACGTGTATTAAAATCACAAGATTACACACACAACCTCAATCTTGAAGAACAAGCTCTTTCAAGACGAATTCTACTTCTCTAGAATTAGGATCTATGCCTTGAGGTTGATTCTCTCTTTTTCAAAAACTTAGAATTAAATCTATTTCTAAACTATTCTGTCAAATCTATACATATACTGAATAAAAAGATAATTACAAAAAAATAGAATATTATCAGTATATCTTGCATAGTTATCTTCAATCCTTCCATGAATATCTTTATTCTTTACAGCTGTCATCCTCTCTATCCAGATCTCCACTTCATAAGCAGCATTAATCACAAGTAGCATTAACTACTAAACAGTACTAACCACTAGCAGTACTAACTAGCTAAGCAGTACTAACTTTGTTCAAGCAAAACTAACTTTGACTAGCAGTATTAATTCTACTAGCAGTAGTAATACTCAGCAGTATTAACTTTGAAGTCCTCTAGCAGTAGTAATTCTGAACTAGCAGCATTAACCATACTTGATGAATTCTTCAGTTCCCAACATAAACAAATCTATACATATATTGAAGAATAAAAGATAATTACTAAACATACAAAGATCTTCAAAATAATCTTCATAATTATCTTCAAGCTTTCCATGTTTATCTCCAGACGCTATCTCTTCAACATTATCTTCAAATTATCTTAGAAGCAGCATTAATCACCTTGATCACCTTGGAAGCATTAACTGAGTCTTGGCAGCATTAACTACTAAGCAGCACTAACCACTAACAGTACTAACTAGCTAAGCAGTACTAACTTTGTTCAAGCAGCACTAACTTTGACTAGCAGTATTAATTCTACTAGAAGTAGTAATACCTAGCAGTATTAACTTTGAGATCCTCTGGCAGTACTAACTCTGAACTAGCAGCATTAAAGACTTGTTCACATCTTCAGTTCCCAACAATCTCCCCCTAACTTGACTTTTAGAAAGAGAAGTCAAGTTCTTCAGATGCTTCCAAAACTTTCATTGATCCAGTCCCATGTTAGGATCCAGTCCCATGCTCTGATTGATAGTTCTCTGAATTAGATACTTTACCATTTCTGAATTTGGTGCACAACCCAGCTTCTTCTTTAACATGGCATGAAGCTTTAGACGTGTGTGATTGTAGACCCCATCCACCAAGTAATATTCCATGTGAAAAGTATCCAAGGCCAATTCATAGACTCCACTCCTTTCATACAGAGTCCATCCTCTAACAGTTTTAAACACATCTCTGATTAAATGCTTTACTGCTTTTGGATTGAATAACATGCACAAATACTCCATAACCAAATTCACAATTGGTAACCCTGGAGCTTTCAACTGATCTGCATGTAACTTCATACCAACTTCATACATCTCCTCTAAATCAGATCTTGAACATTCTCTGACAATTTTGTTCCATGTTGCAAACACATAGTACTTCTCATCCTTTCTTTTCAATCTGATATACTCTTTACCATCCACCATCATAATATCCCAGTGGATGACTTCAGGAGGTTTGACTCCAACAGGTTCAGCTGTGATAGGCTTTGGAATTTTATCCATTACCACCATGTACATATTAACATCTGAACTCTGTGGTACTTCCTGAAATTCAGCTTTCTTTTCTTCATTCTTAGGTGCCTCTTCTTCTTCAGCAACCTTTTTCTCTTCTTCTCCTCTAGGCTTCTTGTCAATTTTCTTTCTTTTGGCCATCATCTTGGTTCTCTTCAGAATCCTTTGACTTTGCCCTAAAGTATCTTCCTTCTTCTTTTCTTCCTTTTTCCTTTCCTCTGATTTAGGACCTTTAGAAACAATAGACTTAACTCTTTTTATTTTCTTGATCTTCTGAGCTAAAGTCTCTTCTTCCTTACTCTCTGCCTTTTCTTTTGATGGAGTTCCCTCTTCACTTTCAGGGAAGGGTTGATTAATGTTCACATCATGCCTCTCCTTGGATTTCCTTTCAAACTCCATTATGTCCTTTTCATTACCTTTCAGTTTTCCCATTTCTTTCTCATATAAGCCCTTGACTTGATCAAAAGTCATCTTTACAAACATTTCTTTCTTCACACCAATTGCACTCCTCAAGAAAGTTATCATCTTGTTTCTTTCCTGAGTTGCAAGGTAAGTTTGTGAAGGCCTTCTCTTCTTTGCACTTGATCTGGCCATCATAGCCTTTCTCAAGCTTATTGCTCTTTGCTTTGCTTTCTCTGTTTCCAACCCTTTCTGAAATGCTTCATTTAATTCATTGGCTAGTGCTCTGGCTATCTCTCTGTCCTTCTCAACCTGCTCTTTATCTGCTTGATCTTACTCTTCTTGCAGTTTCTTGGCTAATGCTTCATCTAACTCAACCATCTTTTGCTTTTTGGTTGGTTGATCAGATTCTATCATCTTTTCTTTCCCTTTTCTCTTTGCATCTGCAGCCATGTCTTTCTTTTCTGTTATCTTTGCTCCCCCTTCATTTATGACCACTCCCTTTGCTTTGGGAGTGTCATTCTTTGCTTTTACAAGCATCTCAGCTACCTCAACCTCTTCAGGTGTTAACCCTGTTACTGCTGCTTGTGTAGTTTCGGCAGCACTAACAGTTTCTGCTGTTGGGGTTGTTTCTGCTGCTTTGGCACTTTCTGTTTCTATTACACCTTCAGCTTTTTCTTCAACAAACTCTCCCTGTGCTTCAACAATCTCCCCTTTAATCTGTTGATCTAACTTTTCTGAGCTTGAACTCTCCCCCTTTTTGGAAGCATTCTCATTTTCCTTTTTGGTTGCCCCTTTCTCCTCCTTAGAACAAACTGTTTTCTTCTTTTCTTGGCAATGAGCTTTCTCACCAGTTGCTTGAGTTTTGAAATCTGCTGTTGTTGGGAGATGACCACTTGCTGCAATGCCTTGATTTCCTTTCCTTGATTAACCACATCAACATTGATGTTGGCTATTCTTTCCATCAATTCCAAGTAAGTATAGCTATCCTCACCTTCTATAGGTGTTTTACCCACCCTTGAAGGATCCTTGGAACAGTTTGCCATCAATTCATCAGTTTCATATATGTCCTCACCCTTTTTGGATGTTTTACCCATCCTTGAGGGATCCTTGGATCTTGTAGTAGTGGCCTTCTGCCTAGCAGAAGCACCAACTACCCCCTTGGTTTCTTGGCGCCGGGGTCCTTTGGTTGATTTCTCACCCAAAGTTTCCATGGGGAAGGTATTAGAGATGTTACCACTGTCCTTCTCTGTGCTAGCAGAAGTAGTGGCAGCCTTCTCACCCATATGCTCATTCAGCTCCTTAGAGAGCACCTCCTCAGGGTTGGGCGACACCCTATTGGTTTCCCTTTGGATATTCTCTATTGGAGAATGCTCCAATAGAGGGCTTTGAGGCTCTTGGTTAATAGTAGGTACAATAAGGGAAGGAGCCTTGTGTACCTTTCTCTTGACATAAGTCTTGGATATCATAGGAGTAGGTTTAGCAGCAAATGACTGAGGAAAAATTTGAGAGAGGGAAGGTTGGGATTGTCTCTCAGTGGGTTGGTCTAATGAGGGCCTTGACCCTGAGGCCATACCTTCTTGTGGTTGGGACACCACCATCATTGTTGAGAACAATGGGGTGTCAACTCCTTCCGAGTCCCTAGCAGATCTTCTCATGTTTGAGAAGACCTTGCCTTTAGGGGGTTTAGGTACATATACCTCATCAAATTGAGGTATATCCGTCAATTCATTTGTTATAACTGCCTGTACAAACCTGGGATACATGAAGAAACTCTTCTTGTTGTCCAGGTTTGAGACAAGATCATTGAAGATCATCAGTGAAAAGTTATATTTTTGAGCAGTAGATAAACAATCTCCCCCTTTAGATTCAAGATCATTGTTGAAAGATCTATCAATTCAGTCTTCACTTTAAGCTCTGTCAAAACAATCTCCCCTTTTTCTTTGATGGTCTTCTTTCCAAAACTGTCTTCAAACGAGTAACAATCTCCTCTAAACTTTCACAGAAAACTTTCAGTCTTTGGAAAGAAATTGTCTTCAGAATCAGCTCAAATTGCTTTAGCAAATAATCTTTAAAGAAAATTTCCTCAAATCTTCAGAAATTCTTTGATCTTCTTTAAATCTTTCCTTTGAACTTTCTGACTTGAACATTTCAGAAAATCAACTCACAAATCTTTATCAGATCTTGATATCATCTCCCACAAACTTCAAAACTTTAATATTTCTTGATACCATCTCCCCCTTTTTGATGATTTGAGCATCGATATCATCAAAACTTTCTCCAAGAAATGTCTTTGACCAATCTGATATGTCAAACTGAGCCTCTGATTCTATGATCCATAACCAAGTATTCATCTAGATCTTTGCAAATCCAGACAAAATAAGAATAGGTAACTCCTGAATCAACAGATGAATCAGTTAAAATGCCTGTCAGTAACACAAAGTCACTGTGTGTAACGAATACACAATATAAAGGAGCTTTTGTGATGTTCAGTCCCCCAGGGCTTCATTCCAATCATCGAAATACCACAAAGGCAATTTCTATGAATGTTATGACAAAGAAACAAATTCTTTGTGTGCTCGTGCATGTGTAGAAAGAATTAAGCACAAATAATTGCTTTTTAATAAGGCTCAACATTGTGTAAACCACTGAGACAACAGTAGATAAACACAGACTCTAAGTGCATGATTGAAATGCGAAGGTGGGGCAGACTTCCTTCTTTTTCAATATCCAGATTTTCCAAATGAAAACCAGATAGATTATATGCTGCATCCCCAGAAAAATATGAAACATTTTCTTTTTGAGAAGAAAATGAGTGGTTGGTGGGGTTTAAGCAAGAGTTGGCATGGGCTATTTGCCTGTTTCAATAATGTTCACGAAAGAATTGTGAAACATTAGTAATGTGGCTGCCCGGCTCAGAAAGTATTTGGTGCAGAGTTCGATATTCTTTAACTCTGATCTCACACCCTTTTTCTTTTAATCATTAAGCTCACTACTAACCAATCTCTCATTTCCATTTTACCTCGTCACACCCACACTCATTTCTTTTGACTCCTCACACTCAATCACTAAGAGATTAACTTCTTGGGTAGAAATCACTAGTTAACTTGATTTCATAGAAGTTCAGTTAATTCCTAGCACAAAGAACCCATATAATCCTAATAAGCATGTGTTGCTCAAGATGGTTTAACTATATCAGTTAAAGCACAATAATACAAATGTCAGATGAATATATGCTCATAAAATATAATCATGAAGGTATGAGCATTTAAAAGCATTGAAGATATTTCAAACAAGTTAATTGAATGAATGAACATGAATGCAAGAGACTTGTTTGAAAATCTGACATTGTATGAAAATGATCAGAAATGAATGATATAACAATCAAGGGTTTATGGTCAAGAATAATTGATATTTGTCTATACGAAACAAAATATAGACATTTTTGAAATGATCGTTTCGAAATGAAAAATCGCTCAAAATTCATTGAATACAAGCGGAGTGTCTTACCATCGAAGAAAAATTGTTTCAATTTTGAGACATGGTAAGAACATATTGAACAAAGATTCAAACCGGTGTGTATGAATACTTGAAAGTATATAGAAAAGACAATACACAAGTATTTATCTTTGGATACACACAGTTTATTTATCAATTAAGCACAAAAATAAAATGAAAACATTTAAAATCACACTTCCAATTCATGAAATCTTTTTAAAGAATCGGGAAGTGGTTTGAACATTTAAAAATATGTTTTCTATACCTGAAAGTTGTCCTTCTTTCAGATATATTTGAGATTAAGATAGGAAATTTACCTTTTCGCGCAATCTTAATTCTTAGAAAGTCAAGCTGTAGTCATTTAGATATGATCTTGTCAGCTTCTCTCATCCTGCAAGTCTCAAAGTCTAGTCAAAAATTTATTCACAAAATTTATTCTAAAAGAAAATGACATAAAGCAATAAAACGATTAATGTACGAGTTCTGATTTGAAGTAATCAGAAATCATAGTCTTAATCCTTTTAACTTATAGGCTTCCCCTAAAATCATGCATCACAAAAATTTTGTCAGTTAAAATGTATAATGCAGAAATTAGTTTTGCTCCCCCTTAAAATAATGTAGATCATCTAAAATCTTCTCTTACTCCATCTGAGATCATGAGCAAACAATTAAAGTGTAGATATCCTTCAGACATAAAGATAAAGAAAATGATGAAAAATAACAATACGTAACTTTATGAGGTAATGACCGATTATGTCTTAAGATTTAACATACCAAGCTTAGAGACAAGAAAATTAAATCTCTTTTCATCTAAGGGTTTGGTAAATAAATCTGCAAGTTGATAATCTGTTTTTACAAAATAAAGTTCAATTGTTCCTTTTTCAACTTTATCTTTAATAAAATGATACCTTACATCAATGTGTTTGGTTTTCGTATGCTGGACAGGATTAGCAGATATGGAAATCGCACTCTTCGAGTCACAGTAGATTGGAATTTTGTCATACTTGAATCCATAGTCTCGTAGTTATGTTCGCATCCACAAGACTTGAGAGCAGCAACTGGCAGCAGCTACGTACTCTGCTTCAGCAGTCGATGTGGAAACGCATAATTGTTTCTTTGATGCCCAGCTTACGAGCTTGTCTCCAAGAAATTGAACGTGACCAGAAGTACTCTTTCTGTCCAACATGCAACCTGCATGATCTGCATCTGAATATGCAGTCAGTTGAAACCCTGTATCCTTAGGATACCACAGACCAAGGTCTGCAGTCCCCTTCAGATATCTAAAAATCCGTTTGACAGCAGTCAAATGGGATTCTTTGGGAGCAGCTTGATATCTAGAACATAAACATGTTGAAAACATAATATCTGGTCTACTGGATGTAAGATACATTAATGAACCTATCATACCTCTATAGGTTCTAACATCAACACTTTTACCCGAAGGATCAGTGTGAATCTTAGTACCTGGTGCCATCGGGGTTCCAATAGGTTTACAATTTTCCATTTTGTACTTCCGAAGAATATCCAAAATGTACTTAGATTGATTTATGAAAATCCCCGTAGAAAACTGTTTAACTTGTAATCCGAGAAAGAAATTCATCTCTCCCATCATACTCATTTGAAAACGTGACACCATGAGGTTAGAAAAGTTTTTGCAATATTTTGGATTAGTAGAACCAAATATTATATCATCAACATATATCTGAATAAGAATAATATCAACTTTTTCTTTCTTGATGAATAAAGTGGTATCAATCTTACCTTTGGAGAAACCAGACTTGACCAAGAATTTGGATAAGACGTCATACCATGCTCGAGGGGCTTGTTTTAATCCATAAAGGGCTTTGTCCAAGATGTAGACACGATCTGGCCTATCTGGATTGACGAACCTTTCTGGTTGAGACACGTACACTTCCTCTTTAAGAATGCCATTTAGAAAGGTTGTTTTCACATCCATCTGAAAGACTGTGAAGTTTTTATGAGCTGCGTATACAAGAAACATTCTGATTGCTTCTATACGCGCTACTGGAGCATACGTCTCATAATAATCTATGCCTTCCTCTTGCCGGTAACCTTTGGCAACAAGTCTAGCTTTGTTTCTTATGACAATACCATCCTCATCCTTCTTATTCTTGAATACCCATTTAGTTCCTATCACGGTCTTTCCTTCTGGCTTAGGAACTAATATCCAAACCTTTAGGGCTTCAAACTGATTGATCACTTCTTGCATAGCAGATACCTAGTCCGAATCAGCAAGAGCCTCAGATACTCGTGTTGGCTCAATCTTGCTGAGGAACGAGTCATGCATACATTGGTTAAGAGTCGCTGACCTAGTCTGTACAGGCTTGTTGAGATCTCCAATTACTTGATGTAATGGATGCTCTTTGGTCCAGCGATGCTCATGCGGAAGTGGAGTAGATATTGATTGAATTTGATCATCATCTAGAAATCCACTTTCAGAATCTTCTGTTTGAATAACAGGAGGAGGGTTCTCAGTTGAAGTTTCATGTGCAGAAGTATCAGTTGGAACAGCAGAATAAGGCTGTTGAGTTGACAGTGTATTACACCCAACTGAAACTATTACTTCTGGCTCAACATTTGCTTGTACATCTTCAACTGTAGGAGTAACAGTAGGAATGTGAGTTTCTGACTGAACGGGGGATTCTTGTTCAGTTATGACTTCTGAAGTGACTGGATGATTGTAACTTGTGTCTTTAGACCTGTCAGTCACAGCAGATTTAGATACATTAGAACCTAGAAACTCATCATAAAACAATTCAAATAACAAATCTAAATCAGTTAAATGTGAAGTAGAAGTAGAAGCGTTATTCGAATTTGTCGCTGTAGAAACAGTTTCTGGACTGATCTGCCCAGAAGTTAATACTCCAGTAATAACGGGTTCTGAACTGATTTGATCAGAAGCCATATCTTCATCAAATGTGACATTAACGCTCTCAACAACTGTCTTTGACTTCTTTAGATAAACACGATATGCAGCAGATGTTGAAGAATAACCGATAAAGATGCCTTCGTCTGCCTTAGCACTGAATTTATTCAGACTCTCTCTGTCGTTAAGCACAAAACATTTACACCCAAATAAGTGAAAATATTTGATAGTTGGTGTTCTGTTGTTGATCAACTCATATGGAGTCTTTTGAAAACGGCGGTGTATCATGGAACGATTTTGAGTATGGCATGCAGTCGACACAGCTTCTGCCCACAAGAATAGAGGTAAGTCCGATTGGCTAAGCATAGTCCGAGCGGCCTCGACTAGCGTTCGATTTCGCCTTTCGACTACTCCATTTTGTTCAGGCGTTCTAGCAGCAGAATACTGATGTGAAATCCCAACTGATTCGAGATATTCATCAACAATCTTGTTCTTGAATTCTGTGCCATTATCAGTACGAAGAAACTTGACTGGTCGCTGCATTTTCACCTGGGTCGTCTTTAAGAAAGTAATGAGAACTTCCGGTGTCTCATCTTTTGAACGAAGAAATTTGACCCACGTGTATCTTGAATAATCATCCACAATAACCAGCACGTATTTCTTTCCTCCCAAACTCTGAGTTCTCATTGGACCACATAAATCCATGTGTAACAATTCTAACGGAGAACTAGTGCTTGGTTCAGGCTTCGGTTTATGTGCGGCTCTCTTCATCTTACCCTTCTCACATGCAGCACATAAGTGTTCTGGTTCATATTTCAGCTCAGGAAGACCTTTGACCAACTTCCCACGAACCAGCTTGTTGATGTAACGAAAGTTTAGATGAGATAAACGTCTGTGCCAGAGCCAACTTTGTTGCGTTGAAGCTTTTGACAATAAGCATACTTGACTGTCAATCTGAACTTTTGAAAGATTGATGGTGTAGAGGTTTGTCTTTCGATTTCCAGATAAGAGTTCTGTTCCATCTTCAGTGCGAACTAAGCAACTCTTAGACTTGAAGTTGACCTCTAACTTTTTATCGCAGAATTGACCTATGCTGAATAAGTTGTGCCCCAAGCCTTCAACATAACTCACCTTACTTATCGTTATGTTGTCTTGAATGACGTCACCATATCCTAAGATTGGTGAAAGCTGATCGTTTCCAAATCTGACATTTCCACTTAATTTCTCTGTATAGTTAGACAATAAAGATTTTTGCCCAGTCATATGCTTGGAACGTCCACTATCCAAGTACCACATATGCCGGGTCTGCAAGAGAAATCAGGCAACAATAGATTTAGGTACCTATTTAAAAACGGGTCCTAACAGTTTAGCACAAGATTTTGGTATCCATTTAAATATGGATCCTCCTTTTCTTTGAAAAACATTTGATCTCGAAGAATTAACATGATAAGATCCATACCAATCAGAAGAATTATGAGAATAAGCAAAATCATTTCTCTAATAAGGATAAGATGTAGTAGTAATAGGAGACAATTGAATCAATTGCTTTATTGAATATCTCTTGTAAGAAGTTACAAGGTTTTGATTATTAGAAGCAATTTGATCAATCACATCAGTATCACTACTCACTGGTCTATTAGAAGTATTATCAGAAACTGATTCCACTATCTAATCCTCCTTCCGTTTTGGTCTCCATTCGGATTGAGCTTTCAACTTTTTCTTCCTTAAATCTGAAACATAAGATATAGATTTATTAGGAAAAGCAGATTTCCGAGACTGAATATTCTTTCGTGTACCAGTGTATTTCTGTTTCTGTAATCGCTGTTTCTTATGTTTCTTATCTTGAGCATAGTAATCAGCAGTTACAGAAACTGATTCACCAACCTTAGTTGATGATTCAACAATATGAACATCACTTGGTAACACTCTTTTATTTTTAAGACAAGTAGAATGATCAGGCAGTGTAGAATTGACATCAAACATATCAAATTCTTCCATGCACCCATCATCAGAATTTAGAAAATCATTTGCAGACTCAAATAAGTCATCAGAATTATCAGATGAAGATTGAGATGCCTTAGAAACTGTAGAACACTTTGTAGATTTAGTTTGAAAAACTGTGTTCTTTATAACTGTAGAAAATACATTTTGTTGTATATCAGCCAAAAGTTTTTCATCAGATAAAACATTTTCAAGCTCGACTATTTTGCTTTCAAGAATAGATGTAGGAACATAAACCTTTGCAATCACAGGTTTTGCCTTCATCTCAGAAGCGGAATAACTAACAAAATAGTCAGTTGAAAGAACTTTTGGTGTTTTTGAAAGATAACTATCATTTAACTTTTCATAGTTAAACGGTAGTTGCATTTTCTTTTTATTCTTTCTATTTTCAGTTTCTTGGTCCTCAACTTCTTCTGACAATTTGGTAACAAATTTGGGTTTTAAATGAGTATGTTTATCAGCACAAGCAAGGAAATCATAGTTATAAAGTGCCGCCTGTTTTCTGATAGCTTTCTTAAGATAATGGGGGTTTTCAAAACCAAGTCCCTATTTCTCTTTAACATCAGCCTCTTCATTAGGTGCATTGAGAAAAATGGTTTGATCTGTTTGACCTCTTGCATAAAGTTTTGCTTCCAGACCATTTACCTTCTTATTCAAGTTCTTGTTTTCAACCTGCAGTTTATAAACAGTTAGTGCAGATTCATTTTTCTCAAACTCATATTTAGACACTTTACCTTCAAACTCAGAAATCTTCTTTTCAAAATAATCTACTTTAGATTTAGAATCAAAATCAGATTTGCGTAAAGAATCAATCAGATCTTTGTTTGAAATAACAGACGTATTAAGCTCAAAGATCTTCTTGTTCTTTTTAAGAACCCTTTCTTTTTCCTTTTTCAGATTATTTTGTAAATTTTGTAGCTCAACCACCATGGTTTCCATTTTGGTAATAAAATCTTTTTCAGATAAGTTTAATACCTCATCAACTGCTTCATCATCTGACTCGTCATCATTTACTTCTTTGCCCATGAGACAGATATGAGTTGTTTCTTCTTTCACTTCTTCTTCTCCTTCTGAGTAGTCCAGCCCAAACTCATCTTCAGCCATTAGAGCGACACCCGCTTCTTGTTGTCTTGCCAAAAGCAACTTGTTCTGATAGTACTGAGAGTTGCGAACTTTCGGCTTTCGACAATCTTTTGCAAAATGACCCATCTTGCCGCAATTGTAGCATTTGATGGAATCTGTTGCTGGATTCTCGGCAACTGTGTAGTCATTCACGAACTTCTTCTTCTCATCCGGTTTCTTCTCCACATATCTATCCTCTTCATACCTCTTTCCTTCCACTTTCTGTCGATGCTCGTGATTCTTTGAACTAGATGAAAAATACCTTTGAGAATTTGATCCCGGCTTCTTGTAAAATTTCTTCTGGAATGCACGGGTCAACAATATCATGGCTTGTTTCAGACTTTCGCCATCATCACTATCTGTAACTGAATCTGACTCAGAACTGGTAAGAACTATCTTCTTTTTCTTCTCTTTCTTTTCTTTCTTTTCTTTCTTCTTCTCTCCAACTACTAAGGCAATAGGATCAGGAACTTGTGCTGCCTTCTTCTTCTCAACTCTTTTCTCTTCAACCTCTTCCTCATTCTGCCTCAAGGTCTCAAATACCTCATGTAGTGGTATTTCATTCAAATCCTTCATCTGTTTCATCCTTCTTGTATGCTTTTTACATTCGGGACGTAAGATACTCAGAAATTTGACATTGTTTTCCAACTTCTTCTTTTTGACTTTATTCTTTGTCAGCTCATTCAGAAGCAATACAAACCTCTCATATGTATCTTCCAGACTCTCATTCTCCTTAGATATGAATTCCTCATAACTATTGATGCAGTTTGCCACTTTCATCTGATTTCCAACCTTGGATCCTATCATCATCTTTTGCAATTGATCCCACATCTTCTTAGCATTTGCTTTATAACTATCAATCTTGATGTAGATCTCATTCGGAATGCTTTGAAGAAGTAATGATCTCGCTTGTTTATCTGTTGTGTATCGGCTTTTCTGTTCTTCAGAATATTGAGAAATATCCACTGTCACTGTTTTCATCTTTTGCTCTCTTTCCTCAGTCCCATCTTCACTATCAGAAGAATCAACATCAGGTACTTGAACTGTTATTGGAGCCATTGGACCTTCGGTGATAGACAGAAGAATATTCTCTCCATTTGAATGCCGATCTATGAAATCCAAGAATCTGTCCTTCCATTGTTCATACTCGCCTTTGAATAGAACTGGAGGCTTAACATCAGTACCAATCGAAAGTGCATCTTTGGATGTCATCTTGTTTAAACCTGTTTGAAAAATATATGCAATAAGAAACTAGAAACTGATCGTTAGTCCAAATGAAACAATCAAGAAAATACAGAAAACTTGAAATATAAAATCAGAAATATGTCCCCCTTCGCAGACTTAGCACGGGGGTCCCGCTAGAGAAATTTTTTTCACTATTATAGGCCATATTACTATTTTGAAAAATTTGTCTAAGTCTTCCACACTTTGCACCTCTAGTGGGAAACGCAAATCTTGACTTTGCGTGTCATACGGGGAACGCAAACCTATACTTTGCGGTTCATGTGGGAAACGCAAACCACCACTTTGCGGTTCAAGAAGGAAACGTGTTGGGAACTGAAGAATTCATCAAGTATGGTTAATGCTGCTGATTCAAAGTTACTACTGCTAGAAGACTTAAAGGTTAATACTGCTGAGTGTTACTACTGCTAGTACAATTAATACTGCTAGTCAAAGTTAGTGCTGCTTAAACAAAGTTAGTACTGCTTAGCTAGTTAGTACTGCTAGTGGTTAGTGCTGCTTGGTAGTTAATGCTGCTAGAAGGAATTAATGCTGCTGAACATAGTTAGTGCTGCTTATGTCTTGAAGATCTGAATGGAAAGGATGACAGCTGGAAAGATTCAAGATATACATGGAAGATATACTGAAGATATTTTATTTATTATAATTATCTTTTTATTCAGTATATGTACAGATTTGATAGAACAGATTATATTGATAGATTCTAAGTTTTTGTTCAAGAGAGAAAATCAACCTCAAGGCATAGATCCTAATTCTAGAGAAGTAGAATTCGTATTGGTGAGCCTGTTCATCAATATTGAGGTTGAGTGTGTAATCTTGTAACTTCAAAGCATTCAATACAAGTTTACAGTTTGTTCTTCATATTTACTGTGTTGATTTCATTGAATATCAAAGTGTTATTCCGCAAACTTCTTTGATATTGTTTCTGAGAATTAATTCTTGTTGAGAATTCGATCCTGACAAGTGGTATCAGAGCCAAACTCTCTCAGAAACATCTATTCATCATGGAAAATCTTACAGAATCAAGCAGTACTTTGGTCTCTAAGGTTCCAATGCTCAAACCCAGTGAGTTTGACATGTGGAAGATCAGAATCAGACAATATATTCTTCTCACTGACTACTCAATGTGGGATATCATTGAGAATGGTCCTTCTGAAGCTGGAAGGATAGGAGCAGATGGGAAAAGACCTCCACCAAAGACAGATGGTGAGAGGAAGATCAGACAGACAGAGATGAAGGCCTTGAGCACTCTGCTCTTGGCCATCCCCAATGAATATCAGCATCAATTTTGCAACTGCACTGATGCTCAGATTCTCTGGAATGCTCTAGAGAAAAGATTTGCTGGAACTAAAAGCATCAAAAGAAATCAAAGAGATGTTCTAAAGCAACAGTATGAGAACTTCACTTCCTCAAAGAATGAGTCTATGACTCAAACTTTTGATAGGTTCAACAAACTCATAGGTGAACTGGCTACTGTAGGAGTAAAGATGGAACAAGATGATATCAACAGAAAGTTTCTCAGATCTCTTGGAGATGAATGGACTATGTACACTGTCTCATATAGACAGAGTGACAATCTGGAAGAGAAAGAACTTGATGATCTATACAATGATCTAAGAGTTTTTGAAACTGAGGTAGAAACCAAGAAGAAGCCCTCTGGTTATATCCACAATGCTGCACTTCTCTCAGCATCCACTGATACTACTGCCAACCCTGAAGCAGTTAGTACTGCCAGTGGAGTAAGTTCAGAAAAAGGCACTGAAACTATCTTTGAAGCCTTTTTGTCCAGTCATAACAGCAATTCTTTGATTAATGATGATCTGGATCAAATTCACCCTGATGACCTGGAGGAGATGGATATTAAATGGCAGATGGCCATGTTATCAATGAGGGTGAAGAAGTTCATTAAAAGAACAGGAAGGAATAACTTCTCTCAAAGAAGAGAAGATGGAGCTGGGTTTGACAAGACCAAGGTGGAATGTTATAAGTGTCACATGAAAGGACACTTTGCTAGAGAATTCAGGAGTGTTGTTCCAAACAACAACCACCAACAAGCTCAGAATGGAGGCTACAATCAAAACAAGAATCCTGCTCAAGCCCTTGTTTCTCAACAAGGAATGGGATTTGACTGGAGTGATCAAGCTGAGGAAGCCATTCAGAATCAAGCTCTTATGGCAGAAGTGTCTGATCTTCCCTCTGAGGTAATTTCTAATCTTTGTACTAAATCTTGCATTGACACTGTCACAAGATACAGGGATCACAATCAAAGTATGTGTGATGACCTCAAAAGATTAGAAAAGGACAGAAGAGAGTATGTGTTGATAGTAGAGAGATTTGAAGAGCAAATCAAAGGCTTTCAAGCTAATGAACTTCAACACTCTTATGACACAAACTATTGGAAGTGGGAAAAGAATGAGTTAGAGACCAAACTGTCTAAATCCTTAGAAGAGAGTGATAGGCTGAAAGAGGAAATGTCTAAAGTTAAACTTGACATAGAAAAGTTTTCATATGCTTCAAAAGCAATGGATTCTCTTCTAAAGGCTCAGATTCATGACAAGATGAAGCCTGGTATTGGATACAACAATACACCTCCTCCTTACAATAACAATTATATCCCTCCTACTTCAGACTTGTTAGAAACCAAGGAGAAAAAGGACTTATCTGAGAAAGCCTTTAAGATAGATCCTTTGGATGAAGTAGTAATTAAGGATTTAACTGAGAAAGAAGCCAGTGAGTATAGGGATAATGATGTGAGTAAAAAGATACCATTAGAAAACAATATTATCACCAATGAGGGATGTGGGAAAATCTGGGTCAAGTCCAAGGAGATAGAGCAGACAAAAGGAAAGGATAACAAGGTCCATTACAAACAAACCACAGTTGTGAATCCTGGATCTTGTAAACAGTGTGATTGCAGTAAAGCCAAGAGCCTAAATTCTGGTTTAAAAAGAGGAAATCAAAGAAACTGGAATAATCAATGGGCTCAGAAACAAGGAGTTGATCTGAATAAAATCAATAGACCAAAACCTTGTTTCATATGTGGCAAGTTAAATCATTTGGCTAAGTATTGTTACTTTAACCCTATTAACCAACAGATGAACTTTCAAAGATTTGTGCAAAAACCTGTTGGTTATAAGAAGGCTGGAAAGAAACATGTGATAAAGAAACATAATGAAAGGAAAGGCCCCATGAAGAAAAAGATTTTAAAAGAAAGTGTCAAAATGTGGGTGCCTAGAAGCACTGAAACTGTTAGTACTGATGACAGGGTTAGAAGCACTAAAATTGTTAGTACTGCTAACATGGTTACTACTGCTACCTGTGTTAGTACTGCTGAAAATATTAATGCTGCTAATACTGTTAGTACCTCTTCAAAGGTTAATACTGCCAACACAGTCACTGCTGCTAACACAGTTACTACTGCTAACAAGGTTAGTACTGCTAAGCATGCAAGTGCTACTAAGGCAGTTAGTACTTCTAAAACCAGTACTGATTCTAGCAAAAATATTTCCAAGCCTATTATTGTAACAAAGTACTCCAAGAATGAGGAGTTAAAGTTCAAAAATCTTGTCAAGAAAGAATGTAAGTATTTTGATGAGCAAGGGGTACCCAAGACCACTTTGGCTTGGGTTCCTAAATCATACTAACTGGTCTATCTTATGTGCAGGGCAACCAACAGCTCAAGGGAAAGAGCATATGGCATGTTGATAGTGGTTGCTCTAGGCACATGACAGGCAACATGTCATGCCTTCAGGATTTCAAGCATATCAATGGAGGACATGTTGCATTTGGAGATAATCTTACTGGTGGTAAGATAAGTGGAAAAGGTAATTTCACCAAAGGTAAGATGACATTTGAGGATGTCTACTATGTTGATCAATTAAAGTACAACCTGTTAAGTGTATCACAGGTTTGTGACAAACAACATAGTATATTATTTACAAATACTGAGTGTATGATCCTTGCTCCAGGGTTCAAGGTAGTTGATGAAAGCATGATACTACTTAGAACTCCAAGGAAGGACAATGTTTACTGTCTAGATATGGACAATGTTAATAGTGATTCATCTCTAAATTGTCTTGTTTCAAAAGCTTCTGTAGATGAATCCTCTCTTTGGCACAGAAGGATGTGTCACATGAATTTCAAGACAATGAACAAACTTGTTAAAAACAACCTTGTAAGAGGTTTACCTTCAAAAGTCTTTTCATGTGATGATCATTGTGTTGCTTGTCTTAAAGGCAAACAACACAAAACTTCTCATAAGACCAAAGAGTTAAATTCTGTTTGGTCCTACAAATGTTATGAGTATAGGCAAGAAATCTTACTGCTTGGTTATTGTTGATGATTACTCCAGATTTACTTGGGTATATTTTCTAAGGACTAAGGATGAGACAAGTGGACTTATCAAATCCTTTATTCTAAGAATTGAAAACCAAACTAATCAAAGAGTAAAAGTCATTAGATCAGATAATGGAACTGAGTTCAAAAATCATGATCTAAACACCTTTTGTGAAGAGAAAGGTATTGAGAGGCAATATAGTGCTCCTAGGACTCCTCAACAGAATGGTGTTGCTGAAAGGAGAAATAGGACACTAATAGAGGCTGCTAGATCTCTGTTGGCTGATTCAAAATTGCCAATTACCTTCTGGGCTGAAGCAGTTAATACTGCTTGTTATGTCCAAAATAGAGTTCTAGTGGTCAAGCAAAAGAACAAGACCCCATATGAGCTTTTAAATAAAAGAAAACCTTTCATTGGTTTATTCAAACCTTTTGGGTGTCCTTGTACAATTCTCAATACCAAATCTCACTTAAGTAAGTTTGATAGCAAAGCAGATGATGGATTTCTTGTTGGATATTCATCTCAGAGTAAGGCCTACAGAGTTTTTAACTCTTCTTCCAGAATAATTGAAGAAAGTGACAATGTCAAATGCAATGAGAACACACCAAATCCTGTTGGGTCTGGACCTCAGTGGCTATTTGACATTGATTCACTAACTAACTCTTTTGGTTTCAGTAATGAGTATACAGGAACAGGAAGTGGAGGATCAGGGACTACACAAGTCTCAGAAAGTATATCTAAATCTGTGATATTTCCCATACCCACAGTGAATTCTGTTGAAGACTGTGAAAAGGAATCATTTACTGGACCAAGTCAGAGTGAAGAAAAAACTAGAGATGAGGAGACTCAAGAAAATAAAGAATCTGAAGTGGCATCTGAAAACACTTCAGTTGAGTTGCATGACTCTAATCTAGAGGCTGGACTGAATGAAGAACCTAGTCATAACACCAGAGTTCAAAAGAATCATCCTCCACAGCTGGTAATAGGAGATATCTCTTCTCCTATGATGACTAGACATCAAAGCAGGCTTCAAGAAATGCAAGATCAACAGCATACAGTGCTTACTTGTTTTCTATCCCAGCTTGAGCCTAAAAAGGCACATGATGCTATGAAAGAATCCAGCTGGATAGAAGCAATGCAAGAAGAACTGTTACAGTTCAAGCTACAAGATGTATGGGATCTAGTAGACCTTCCTAAAGGTCACAGAGCAATTGGCACAAAGTGGATTTTCAGAAACAAGAGAGATGAAAGAGGTATTGTCATAAGGAACAAAGCAAGGCTAGTGGCTCAAGGATATACTCAAGAAGAGGGTATAGATTATGAAGAAGTTTTTGCACCTGTGGCTAGGATAGAAGCAATCAGATTATTCCTAGCCTATGCTTCTTACATGAACTTCAAAGTTTATCAAATGGATGTAAAAAGTGCTTTTCTCTATGGCTCAATTGAAGAAGAGGTATATGTCTGTCAACCACCAGGGTTTGAAAACCCAAGCTATCCAGACAGGGTATACAAATTGAAGAAAGCTCTTTATGGACTGCATCAAGCTCCAAGAGCATGGTATGACACTCTGTCATCCTATCTCTTGGAAAATGACTTTGAAAGAGGAGTCATTGATAAGACTCTATTTATCAAGAGAAAGAAGAAGGATATCTTGCTGGTCCAAATCTATGTTGATGACATTATCTTTGGATCTACAAGAGACAACATGTGCAAGGAGTTTGAGGATCTAATGCATCAAAGGTTCAAAATGAGTTCCATGGGGGAACTTACTTTCTTCCTTGGACTCCAAGTTCAACAGAAGTCAGATGGCATCTTCATCTGTCAATCCAAGTATGTGCAGGACATTCTAACCAAGTTTGGTTTCTCAGAGTCAAAACCTGCCAGCACACCTATGGAAACACACAAGCAGATAACAGCAGATCTTGAGGGGGAGGATATGGATGTGCATCATTATAGATCCATGATTGGCTCTCTCATGTATCTCACAGCATCAAGGCCAGATATAATGTTTCCAGTCTGTGTATGTGCAAGATTCCAAGTTAGGCCAAAGCAATCTCACTTTCAAGCTGTTAAGAGGATATTCAGATATCTCAAAGGGCAACCCAGATTGGGACTTTGGTATCCTCATGACTCACCCTTTGACCTAATAGCATACTCAGACAGTGATCTAGGTGGGGCAAACTTGGACAGAAAATCTACTTCTGGAGGATGTCAGTTTTTAGGTGCTAGACTAGTTTCATGGCAGTGCAAGAAACAAACCACAGTGTCCACATCTACAACAGAGGTAGAGTACATAGCAGCTGCAAGTTGCTGTTCTCAACTCTTATGGATTCAGAATCAAATGTTGGATTATGGGGTAACCTTTCTACACACTCCAATTTTTATTGACAACAGCAGTGCTATTAGCATTGTTAATAATCCAGTCAAGCACTCAAAGACAAAGCACATTGAAATCAGGTATCACTTCATAAGAGACTGTAATGAAAAGAAACTTATACAAGTTGTAAAAGTTCACACTGATAATCAGTTTGTTGATCTATTCACTAAAGCCTTTGATGTGGGTAGATTCACTTTCTTGGTAACTAGTGTGGGAATGATCAACTCTGAATAAACCCCTTCTCAAAAAGTGGTTTTATACTTGTATATTGTTTACTCTTGGTGTTACTAATCTTCTTTTTCAGGATATGCATAGCAGTACTCAGTGTTTCGCAAGTTTAAAGGAGTAAGTTAGTTAATACTGCTAGTAGTTAATACTGCTTTCAGTTAATACTGCTAGTTAGTTAATACTGCTAGTTAGTTAATACTGCTTTCAGTTAATACTGCTAGTTAGTTAATACTGCTAGTTAGTTAATACTGCTAGTTAGTTAATACTGCTAGTAGTTAATACTGCTTTCAGTTAATACTGCTAGTCAGTTAATACTGCTAGTTAGTTAACACTACTAGTAGTTAATACTGCTTTCAGTTAATACTGCTAGTAGTTAATACTGCTTTCAGTTAATACTGCTAGTAGTTAATACTTCTCTAGGTTAATACTGCTTATGTTCCGAATACTATAAATACTCTTTGCCCGCCTAAAAGTTCATAACGACTCTTTGCATACTGTTCACTTGCGCTCTAAACCCTTTCTCTCTCAAGTTCGAAGTTTTCAGGCAAGCTTTTCACTAAGATCAATGGCATCCATGGCATTCATCGACGAGCACAATGAGATCGCGATGCTACAAAAGCCAAAGCAAGCTGCAGGATTTCATCAGATTGTGGATTTCCTCAAGTCAAGCCATATTGCTCATGCTCTTACTGTATCCCCTACAATCTATATTGAGCATCAAAGGCAGTTCTGGGCTAATGCCACCATTGTTGCTGAGAATGGTGTGCAAATGATCAAGACAAGGATCTGTGAAAAGCCACTAACAGTTACTGAAGAGATTATTCACATCAGTCTACGTCTAGACGATGCCTCTGGTATCACTTCTATCCCAAACGATGAACTGTTTTCCAATCTTACAAGAATGGGGTATGGAGACCCATTGGGTGTTTTCAAATTCTCTAAAGCCAAATTTTCACCCCAATGGCGTTTCTTTGTCCATACTCTTATGCACTGTATCTCCAAAAAGACTACTGGATGGAGTGAGTTCAGCAGCACTATTGCTTATGCTTTGGTGTGCTTGGCCACTGCCAGAAAGTATAACTTTTCTAAAATGATTTTCAGTGATCTTGTCTCAAACATGGGAAACAAAAAGAGCTTCTTTATGTATCCCAGGTTTGTTCAAGAAGTTCTTACTCATGAATTCACGGATATACCTCAACCTGTTGGGGTATATGTACCTAAACCCCCCAAAGGCAAGGTTTTCTCAAATATGAGAAGATCTGCTGGGGACTCTGAAGGAGTTGACACCCCATTGTTCTCTACAATGATGGTGGTGTCCCAAACCAATGAAGGTATGGCAGCAGGGTCAAGGCCCCCATTAGACTAACCCACTGCTAGCCAATCCCAACCTTCCCTCTCAAAATCTATTCCCCAGTCCCTTCTTGAAAAACCAACCTCTCCTATCACCCAAACTTACAAGAGGAAACAGGTAAAGAAGGCTCCTTCCCTTCTTGTACCATCATCCCCCAAGCCTTTAAGCCCTCTATTGGAGCATTCTCCAGTAGAGAATATTCAAAGGGAATCCACAAGGGTGTCTCCCAACCCAAAGGAGGTGCTCTCTGAGGAGGAGGTAGAGCATATGGGTGATGAGGCTGCCACTACTCCTGCTAGCACAGAGGAGGAAAGTGGTAACATAAATAAGACCTCCCCCATGGCAACTTTGAATGAGCAATCATTCGAAGGTCCCTGGTGCCAAGAAACCACGGGGGTGGATAGTGCTTCTGCTAGGCAGAAGACTTCCACTACTAAAAGATCCAATGATCCTTCAAAGGAGGGTAACACTTCTAGAGAAGGTGAGGACAGATATGACTACCAGGAATTGATGGAAACCATGGGAAACATCAACCTAGATGTTATGAAACAAGGAAAAGAAATAGAGGAGATGAAGCTGGTTATTCTGTCCCAACAAGTTCAGATTGAAAAATTGAAGAAGATGGTGACCAGGCTGGTTCAAAAGAAAAGAAGGAAACAGTTTGTACTCAAAAAGAGGGACCAAGTTCAAGATCCTTTCAACAAGGGGGAGAAACATGAAGGGGAAACTGTTGAAAAGAAAGCTGAAGTTGAGGGGGAGACAGAGGAAGAGATGGAAACAGAAACAGATACTGCTGCTGAAGCAAAAGTAGCAGCATAAACTAAAGCAGCAGAAATAGGGCTCTCTGTGGAAGAAATGGAGATAGCAGAAACTTTAGTCAAAGCAAAGAATGATACTCCTAAGGCTACTCAAAAGACCAAGGGAGTAGTTATCATAGAAGGAGGGATCTCAGAGAAGGAAAAAGAGAAGGAAGTTGTGAAAGAATCAAAGGGAAAAGGAAAAGAGAAGATGGTTGAAGCTGAAATGCCTCCAAGACAGAAGTCTCAGATTGAAATGGATGAGGCAATAGCAAAGCAGTTGAAAGACCAAATGGAGAAAGAGGAGTAGTTGCAAACAGAAAAGGATAGAGAACTGGCAAAGATTATGGCCAAGAAGTTAAATACAGAATACCAAAAGAGTTTGAAAGAAGCAGCTCAGACAGCAGCTCAGGTCAAGAAACTTCAAATTAAGAAGATGCCTATTCAGAAGCAAAAGCAGAAAAGACAACCCTCCAAGACATTTTTGGCCAATCAGGAAAGAAGAAAAATGATAAACTTCCTGAAAGGTGCAATTGGTGTTAAGGGAGAGATGTTTATCCACAAGGCATACTCTCAGGTTGAAGAGTTGTATAACAAGGAAATGGCCAAGCTCCAAGGGAATTCAGCACAAAGGGAGGAGGCTGAGAGAAGGATGAAAGAGAGACATGATCTCAACATCCAACAACCATTCCCTGAGGAAACCACACCCTCCAAAGAAGAAGCAGAAGAGAAGAAGGAAGAACCTGGAAATGTTGGTATAGAAGCCAAGTCTGGAAAAAGAGTGAAATCAATTGCTTCAAAAAGGCAGTTGAAAAGGCCTAGGGTGGAAGAAACTGAAAAGGAAGCAGAACCTTCAGTCACATCTCCAACAGAGCCAGTACAGAGTCCAGAGCAGGTCACTAAGCAAACAGATGAGAGTATGGATCCGTACATGACAATAGTGGAACCTTTGAAAGTTGTTCCAATCTCTATGCAAGCTCCAGAGATCATCTTCTGGGATATTCTGAGAGACAATGGAAAGAATTTCTTCAGAATCAAGAGAGCTGATGGTTCATTTGAAGCTTATTCAACATGGGGGAAAGTCATCAGAAGTTGTTCAAGAGCTGATATGGAAGAACTATATAAAGTTGGGATGAAACTTTATGAACCTGTGTTGAAAGGTACTGAAGAGAATCTTCTCAAAGTGACATTGGAATACTTGTGCATGATGTTTGAGCCTGAAAGAGTGCATCATAAGATTAAAGATCATATGCATGAGTTCATATTCAAGAAGATTGACAAATGGATACTGTTTGAAAACTGTGGAGTATACATGATTACTATTGACAATTGTTATCATGAATACTACCTGGTGGACAAAATCTATGAGCATAGCAAGGAGAAGTTAGAAGGGATGCTTAAAGCTACACTGGTATGTACAAAGGATTCAGAGATGGCAAAGATTGTGGTGAGAAGAACTGTAAATCAAATCTTGGGCCTAGATCCAAATTTGGGAAATTGAACCAGAGGTGTTGAAAGCATCTTGAAGATTAATTCTGAAGAACTTGACTTCTTGTCCTAAAAGTCAAGTTAGGGGGAGATTGTTGGGAACTGAAGAATTCATCAAGTATGGTTAATGCTGTTGATTCAAAGTTACTACTGCTAGAAGACTTAAAGGTTAATACTGCTGAGTGTTACTACTGCTAGTACAATTAATACTGCTAGTCAAAGTTAGTGCTGCTTGAACAAAGTTACTACTGCTTAGCTAGTTAGTACTGCTAGTGGTTAGTGCTGCTTGGTAGTTAATGCTGCTAGAAGGAATTAATGCTGCTGAACATAGTTAGTGCTGCTTATGTCTTGAAGATCCGAATGGAAAGGATGACAGCTGGAAAGATTCAAGATATACATGGAAGATTTACTAAAGATATTTTATTTATTATAATTATCTTTTTATTCAGTATATGTACAGATTTGATAGAACAGATTATATTGATAGATTCTAAGTTTTTGTTCAAGAGAGAAAATCAACCTCAAGGCATAGATCCTAATTCTAGAGAAGTAGAATTCGTATTGGTGAGCCTGTTCATCAATATTGAGGTTGAGTGTGTAATCTTGTAACTTCAAAGCATTCAATACAAGTTTACAGTTTGTTCTTCATATTTACTGTGTTGATTTCATTGAATATCAAAGTGTTATTCCGCAAACTTCTTTGATATTTGTTTCTGAGAATTAATTCTTGTTGAGAATTCGATCCTGACAAAACGCAAACCACTACTTTGCGGTTCAAGAAGGAAACACAAACCACTACTTTGCGATTCAAGATATACTTCTTCTTTGCGTTTGACAACTTTGCGTTTATCACTTTGCGTTTGTCATGAACTTTGCGTGTCAACGGTACATAAACGATAAACTTTGCGTTTCACATTACAAACGCAAACCCAACTTTGCGTTTGTAGTTACACCCGCAAAACTCGCTTCTCGGTTGTTGATGAAAAACGCAAATATCACTTTGCGTGTCTCGTTGAATACACCCGTAAACTTTGAATGACCCGCAAACCTCTGAAGAACTTACTCAAAACTTGATGAATGACCCGCAAACCTGTTTGAATGAAACGCAAACTTGAAGAACACCCGCAAACCTCTAAAACCGAACAAAATCACACCAAAAACTCATTTAAACCTAGAAATACAACTCTATACTTCTACAATTCACACGTCTAACCAATTCGAACACAAAACTAACACTGATTTTCGATCAAATACACAAAAATTGAAAAATTGATACAGATACAGTGTCAAGAACTCGTGAACACAAAAACCACAAAAATTCGAAAATTCGAATTGATTACAGTGCAATTGATAAATCTTTCTATACAAACTCGATCGATTTCACTTTCCTAATAAAACCTAATCGATTACAACTCCAAAAACTCACTAAAACTCAAAATCAAATCTGAACATCGAAGAACACAGATACGAACATTCTGAATTTTCTTGAAATTTCGATTTGGATCTGCTCTGATACCAATTGTGTGTCCCTGAATCTAGTTTTTAAACAAGATTAATCAAACAAGATACAAATACGAATCAATTACCTGTTTGATTTTACTTTCAATCTCAAGATTACATTTTCTCTCTCTACAATCTCTCTCTAATGAACTATCTTTCTCTCTGATATTTGTCTCTCTAAAATACAACTGAATAATGCTTCAATTAAGTTCTCTCCTAATTACAAAGAAAAGAAAAACTATTTATACCTATAACTAATTACAACAAGGAAACAAACAAATACAATACTTTGACTTTTATTACAAAAGACTTTGACTTTGATGAAATTTGACTTTCTCAGCTTTGACTTCTTGAACTTTGACCTTCAGTCTTCTTGATCTTGTATCCAACAGATTTATGCTCTAACATTGGCTCCAGCCAGTAGTTTTCTTGGAAATATAGTGCATCAGGGTATGAACAAAGAACCTCCATTGGGGTGAAAATTGAGCTTTAAAAAACTTGAAAATCCCCATTTGGCCTTCATACCCCATTCTGGTGAGGTTTGAAAACAAATCCTCATTTGGAATAGAAGATATACCTGAAGCATCGTCTAGACGTAGACAGATGCGAATGGTCTCCTCAGTAACTGTCAAGGGTTTGTCACAAACCCTTGTTTTGATGCACGACACTCCATTTTCTGTGCTATAGTGGCATTGGCCCAGAATTGCCTTTGATGCTCTACGTAGATGGTAGGAGACACAGTGAGAGCATGAGGGATGTTGCTTGACCTCAGAAAATCGACTATCTGGTGAAAACCTTCGGCTTGTTTTGGCTTATGGAGCATGGCTATCTCGTTGTGCTCATCAATAAACACCATTGAAGCCATCTGTACGCAAGGATTCTTGACTAGCGAGCACTAGATACTTGAGAGAAAAGAGTGAGAGAGAAGATGAACAGTAGACAAAGAGTCGTTATGATCGTTTAGGCGGGGAAAGGGTATTTATAGCTTGTGGATTATAAGCAGTATTAACCCTAAAAGTTTAGTGAAAGCAGTATTAACAGTAAGCAGTATTAACTAAAAGCAGTATTAACCACTAGCAGTATTAACTAACTAGCAGTATTAACTGAGAGCAGTATTAACCACTAGCAGTATTAACTAACTAGCAGTATTAACTCAGAGCAGTATTAACCACTAGCAGTATTAACTAACTAGTAGTATTAACTGAAAGCAGTATTAACTGAAAGCAGTATTAACCACTAGCAGTATTAACTAACTAGCAGTATTAACTGAAAGCAGTATTAACTGAAAGCAGTATTAACCACTAGCAGTATTAACTAACTAGCAGTATTAACTACTTAGCAGTATTAACTGTGCACTGGCAGTATTAAAAATGCACTGGCAGTATTAAAATTGCACTGGCAGTATTAAAATTGCACTGGCAGTATTAAAATTGCACTGGCAGTATTAAAAATGCACTGGCAGTATTAACCATACTTACACTTTTAAGCTTGTGATGAACTGAGTACTGCTATACATTTCCTGAGAAAGAATATTAGTAACACCAAGCATAAACTATATACTGGTATTGAACTACTTTTTAAGTAGGAGCTCATTCAGAGTTGATCATTCCCACACTTGTTACCAAGAAAGTGAATCTACCCACATCAAATGCTTTGGTGAATAGATCAGCAAACTGGTTATCAGTATGAACTTTTACAACTTGAATAAGCTTCTTTTCATTGCAGTCTCTTATAAAGTGATACCTGATCTCAATGTGCTTTGTCTTTGAGTGCTTGACAGGATTATTAACAATGCTAATAGCACTGCTATTATCAATAAAGATTGGAGTGTGTAGAAAGGTTACCCCATAGTCCAGCATTTGATTCTGAATCCATAAGACTTGAGAGCAGCAACTTGCAGCTGCTATGTACTCTGCTTCTGTTGTAGATGTGGACACTGTGGTTTGTTTCTTGCACTGCCATCCTCCAGAAGTAGATTTTCTATCCAAGTTTGCTCCACCTAGGTCACTGTCTGAGTATGCAAGTAGGTCAAATGATGAGTCATGAGTATACCAAAGTCCCAATCTAGGTTGCCCTTTGAGATATCTGAATATCCTCTTAACAGCTTGATAGTGTGATTGCTTTGGCCTAACTTGAAATCTTGCACACACACAGACTAGATCTATAGTGATGAACATCCATATCCTCCCCCTCAAGATCTGTTGTTATCTGCTTGTGTGTCTCCATAGGTGTGCTAGCAGGCTTTGAGTCTGAGAAACCAAACTTGGTTAGAATGTCCTGCACATACTTGGACTGACAGATAAATATACCATCTGACTTCTGTTGGACTTGGAGTCCAAGGAAGAAAGTAAGTTCCCCCATGGAACTCATTTTGAACCTTTGATGCATTAGGTCCTCAAACTCCTTGCACATATTGTCTCTTGTGGATCCAAAGATTATATCATCCACATAGATTTGGACCAGCAAGATGTCCTTCTTCTTTCTCTTGATGAACAGAGTTTTATCAATGACTCCTCTTTCAAATCCATTTTCCAAGAGATAGGATGACAGAGTGTCATACCATGCTCTTGGTGCTTGATGCAGTCCATAAAGTGCTTTCTTCAGTTTGTATACTCTGTCTGGATAGCTTGGGTTTTCAAACCCTGGTGGTTGACAGACATATACTTCTTCTTCAATTGAGCCATATAGAAATGCACTTTTTACATCCATTTGATAGACTTTTAACTTCATATAAGAAGCATAGGCCGGGAACAATCTACTTGCTTCTATCCTAGCCACTGGTGCAAATACTTCTTCATAATCTATTCCTTCTTCTTGTGTATACCCTTGTGCCACCAACCTTGCTTTGTTCTTTATTACTATTCCTCTCTCATCTCTCTTATTCCTGAAGACCCATTTTGTACCTATTGCTCTTTGACCTTTAGGAAGGTCTACCAGATCCCAAACAT
This sequence comes from Arctium minus, assembly GCA_954870635.1. Taxonomy (NCBI): domain Eukaryota; kingdom Viridiplantae; phylum Streptophyta; class Magnoliopsida; order Asterales; family Asteraceae; genus Arctium; species Arctium minus. The sequence goes on along the minus strand of OX941089.1, from coordinate 41,902,190 downwards.
CTTGTAGCTTGAATTGTAGCAGCTCTTCTTGCATGGCTTCTATCCAACTGGAATCTTTCATAGCATCACAAGCCTTCTTAGGCTCAAGCTGGGATAGAAAGCAAGAAAGCACTGTATGCTGTTGGTCTTGCATATCTTGCAGCCTGCTTTGATTTCTAGTCATCATAGGAGAAGAGATATCTCTTATTACCAGCTGAGGAGGATGATTCTTTTGTGTTCTTGTTTGATGACTAGGTTCTTCATTGAGTCCCACCTCTAGATTGGTGTCATTCAACTCAACTGAAGTGATTTCAGCAGCTACTTCTGGTTCTTTATTTTCTTGACTCTCCTCATCTCTTCTTTCTTCTTCACTCTGATTTGGTTCAGTAGATGGCTCCTTTTCACAGTCTTCAACAGGATCCACTGTAGGTATGGGAAAAATCACAGACTGAGGTATGTTGTCTTGAACTTGTGTATTCCCTGATCCTCCACTGCTTGAACCTGCATAATCATCACTACTGAAACCAAAAGAGTTAGTTAGTGAATCAATGTCAAACAGCCACTGAGGACCAGACCCAATAGGATTTGGTGTGTTCTCATTGCATTTGACATTGTCACTTTCCTCAATTATTCTAGAAGAAGTATTAAAAACTCTGTAGGACTTACTTTGAGATGAGTAACCTACAAGAAATCCATCATCTACCTTGCTATCAAACTTTCCTAAGTGAGATTTGGTATTGAGAATTGTACAAGGACATCCAAATGGTTTAAAAAATCCAATAAAGGGTTTTCTTTTATTTAAGAGCTCATAAGGTGTCTTGTTCTTTGGCTTGACCACTAGAACTGTGTTTTGGACATAACAGGAAGTATTAACTGCTTCAGCCCAGAAAGTAATTGGCAGTTTTGAATCAGCCAACAGAGATCTAGCAGCCTCTATTAGTATTCTATTCCTCCTCTCAGCAACTCCATTCTGTTGAGGAGTCCTAGGGGCACTATATTGTCTCTCAATGCCTTTTTCTTCACAAAAGGTGTTTAGATCAAGATTTTTAAATTCAGTTCCATTGTCTGATCTAATGACTTTTACTTTTTGATTAGTTTGGTTTTCAATTCTTAGAATAAAGGATTTGATCAGTCCACTTTTCTCATCCTTAGTCCTTAGAAAATATACCCAAGTAAATCTAGAGTAATCATCAACAATAACTCGGCAATATGATTTCTTCCCTATGCTCATCACATTTGTAGGACCAAACAGATCCATATGTAATAACTGGAGACAAGAAGAAATTGTATTTAACTCTTTGGACTTATGAGAAGTTTTGTGCTGTTTGCCTTTAAGACAAGCAACACAATGATCATCACATGAAAAGACTTCTGATGGTAAACCTCTTACAAGGTTGTTTTTAACAAGTTTGTTCATTGTCTTGAAGTTCATGTGACACATCCTTCTGTGCCAAAGAGAGGATTCATCCACAGAAGCTTTTGAAACAAGACAGTTCAGGAACGAATCACTTGAAACATTGTCCATGTCGAGACAATAAACATTGTCCTTTCTTGGAGTTCTAAGTAGTATCATGCTTTCATCAACTACCTTGAATCCTGGAGCAAGGATCATACATTATGTATTGGTAAATAATATACTATGTTGTTTGTCACAAACCTGTGATACACTTAACAGGTTGTACTTTAACTGATCAACATAGTAAACATCCTCAAATGTCATCTTACCTTTTGTAACATTACCTTTTCCACTTATTTTTCCACCTGCAAGATTGTCTCCAAATGCAACATGTCCTCCATTGATATGCTTGAAATCCTGAAGGCATGACATGTTACCTGTCATGTGCCTAGAGCAACCACTATCCACATGCCAGATGCTCTTCCCCTTAAGCTGTTGGTTTCCTTGCACATAAGATAAATCATTTAGTATTGACTAGGAACCCAAGCCAAAGTGGTCGTGGGTACCCCTTTCTCATCAAAATATTTACATTCTTTCTTGACAAGATTTTTAAACTTTGACTCCTCATTGCTGGAGTACTTTGTCACAATAATGGGTTTGAATGCACTTTTGCTAGAAGCAGTACTGGTTTTAGAAGTACTAACTGCATTAGCAGCACTTGCATGCTTAGCAGTACTAACCTTGTTAGAAGTAGTAACTGTGTTAGCAGCAGTAACTGTGTTAGCAGTAGTAACCTTTGAAGAAGTACTAACAGTGTTAGAAGCATTAATATTCTCAGTAGTACTAACACTGATAGCAGCAGTATTGCTACTGGCAGCACTATCCCTGTCAGCAGTACTATTTGATGTAGCAGTACTAACAGTTTTAGTGCTTCTAGGCACCCACAATTTAATACTCTCTTTTAAAACCTTTTTCTTCATTTGGCCTTTGGTTTCAACAGATTTCTTAGCCACATGTCTCTTTCCAGCCTTCCTATAACCAACAGGTTTTTGCACAAATCTTTGAAAGTTCATCCTTTGGTTGATAGGGTTAAAGAAACAGTACTTAGCCAAATGATTCAACTTGCCACATATGAAACAAGGTTTTGGTCTGTTATTTGGCACACCACTTCTTCACTCTCTAGCAAAGTGTCCCTTCATGTGGCACTTATAGCATTCCACTTTTGTCTTGTCAAAACCAGCTCCATCTTCTCTTCTTTGAGAGAAATTATTCCTCCCAGTTCTTTTAATAAACTTCTTCACCCTCATAGATAGCATGGCCATCTGCCATTTAATGTCCATCTCCTCCAGATCATCAGGGTGAAGTTGTTCCAGATCATCATTAATCAAGGAGTTGGCAGTAGTATCAGTAGATGCTGATAGAAGTTGCATTATGAATATACCCAGTGGGCTTCTTCTTAGCATCTACCTCAGATTCAAAAACTCTTAGATCATTATACAGATCATCTAGTTCCTTCTCTTCCAGATTGTCACTCTGTCTATATGAGACAGTGTACATAGTCCATTCATCCCCAAGAGATCTGAGGAACTTCCTGTTGATATCATCTTGCTCCATCTTCACTCCAACAGTAGCCAGTTCACCAATAAGCTTGTTGAATCTGTCAAAAGTTTGAGTCATAGACTCATTCTTTGAAGAAGTGAAGTTCTCATACTGCTGCTTCAGAACATCCCTTTGATTTCTTTTGGTGCTCTCAGTTCCAGCAAATCTTTTCTCTAGAGCATTCCAGAGAATCTGAGCATTAGTGCAGTTGCAGAATTGATGCTGATATTCATTGAGGATGGCCAAGAGCAGAGTGCTCAAGGCCTTCATCTCTGTCTGCCTGATCTTACTCTCACCATCTGTCTTTGGTGGAGATGTTTTCCCATCTGGTCCAATCTGGCCTTCAGTAGAGGGTCCATTCTCAATGACATCCCACATTGAGTAGTCAGTGAGGAGAATGTATTGCCTGATTCTGATCTTCCACATGTCAAACTCATTGGGTTTGAGCATTGGAACCTTAGAGACAAGAGTACTGTTGATTCTGCAAAGTTTTCCATGATGAATGAATGAATGTTTCTGAGAGAACAAACTCTGATACCATTTGTCAGGATCGAATTCTCAACAAGAATTATGAATACTCAGAAACAATATTAAAGAAGTTGCGGAAAAACACTTTAATATTCAATAAACAGAAAAACAATGAAACAGTGAATCACAATCAACTTGTAAACTTTATTTAATGATTCAAGTTACAAGCTTTTCACTCACAACCTCAATCTTGAAGAACAGGCTCTTTCAAGACGAATTCTACTTCTCTAGAATTAGGAACGATGCCTTGAGGTTGATTCTCTCTCTATATCAAAAATTCAAAATTATTCTCACACAAAAAAATTCCTTAGCTATTCTAAACAAATCTATACATATATTGAAGAATAAAAGATAATTACTAAACATAAAAAGATCTTCAAAATAATCTTCATAATTATCTTCAAGCTTTCCATGTTTATCTCCAGACGCTATCTCTTCAACATTATCTTCAAATTATCTTAGAAGCAGCATTAATCACCTTGATCACCTTGGAAGCATTAACTGAGTCTTGGCAGCATTAACTACTAAGGAGCACTAACCACTAGCAGTACTAACTAGCTAAGCAGTACTAACTTTGTTCAAGCAGCACTAACTTTGACTAGCAATATTAATTCTACTAGAAGTAGTAATACCTAGCAGTATTAACTTTGAGATCCTCTGGCAGTACTAACTCTGAACTAGCAGCATTAAAGACTTGTTCACATCTTCAGTTCCCAACAAATACCACCATTGTTGGACAAAGCGTAGAGGAATATCTTAAGCATGTTTGGTGAGGACATCGTTGAGTTCGTAGTTGGTCAAAAAATCTAGTATTGGGCGAAACTGCTCATCGTATTTGTTAGGGGTGACGTCCAGAAAGTAGTTGTTACCTTTTACTGGAACATCAAACTGTGCCATATTCAAGCTTGGAACAAGTTTGCTGGAGTTATCTGAGGTTTGGGAATGAGCCGCCATTGTTGCAGGTTTTTTAGAAAGATGAGAGCTTAGAAAGAGAGATTGGATTTTGAGAGCGTAAAGAATAATGAGAAGAGAAAAAGGGGTTTTTATGGACAGAAAAAAAGGTAGAGGGAGAGGTTATGGAAACGGCGATTGAGAGTTCCAATGTCAGAAAGGACGTTCCATCATCCCCTAATTAATAGGTGACACGTTGAGGTGTGTAGGAGAGAGCCGCTTGTGTCAGAAAACCGCCAGTTGGGTTTAAAAAAACGAATGGTTATTCAAAAGATTTATTATTAAAAGAATTTCCTGGAATATTCGTTTAATGAGAAAAGATCAGGGTCTTTGATATAAATATCGAAGACAAGATCAGAGGCTCTGATATAAATATCAGAGACAAGATCAGAGGCTCTATTATAAATATCAGAGACAAGATCAGAGGCTCTGATATGAGTATCAGAGAAGCTCACTTTCTCCCCCTTGAAAGATGAAAGGTTCTTTGTCTCCCCTTGACCAAAGAATAATGTCTTTATCTTCTCCCCCTTGACACATGCTTGGAGATACAAAAGAATGGTTTTTACCATTTGTGAAAAAGTCCAGAGGCTCTGAAATTAGTTTCAAAAGTTCTGGTTGAACATGCTACGCATGTCAGAGGCTCTGATGAATGGATCAGAGACTCTGATGTTTTCCTGTGTTAGGCAGACATGTTCAACATACCCAACTTGCTAATTAAGAAATTGAACCTTCGTTCATCTAAAGCTTTTGTGAAAATATCAGCAAGTTGAAGTTCAGTTGGTACAAAATACATCTCTATTGTTCCCTTTTCAACATGATCTTTCAGAAAGTGGTACCTTACATCAATGTGCTTTGTTTTGGAGTGTTGTACTGGATTGGCAGAGATGGCTATGGCAGTTTTTGAATCACACAGAATTGGAATTCTGTCATATTGTAAGCCATAGTCTCGGAGCTGAATTTGCATCCATATAACTTGAGAGCAACAACTAGCAGCAGCAACATATTCTGCCTCTGCTGTGGAAGTTGAAACACAGTTTTGCTTCTTGGATGTCCAACTTACCAACTTATTGCTCAATAACTGACAGCACCCAGAGGTACTTTTTCTGTCAAGATTGCATCCTGCATGATCTGCATCAGTGTAAGCTGTTAAATCAAAACTAGAAAGTTTTGGATACCAGAGGCCTAATGAGGGTGACCCTCTCAGGTATCTGAAAATTCTTTTGACAGCAGATTAATGAGATTCTTTTGGATTTGCTTGATATCTAGCACAAAGACATGTTGCAAACATTATGTCAGGCCTACTTGCAGTTAAGTATAATAGTGAACCTATCATTCCTCTGTAGGTTTTGACATCTATAGATTTTCCCGAAAGATCAGAGTCAAGCATTACTCTTGTGGCAATAGGGGTTTTCATAGAGGTTGAATCATTGAGTCTATATTTTTTTAAAATGTCAGAGACATACTTAGATTGAGTTATAAAAGTACCCTCTGATGTTTGCTTTACTTGTAAGCCTAGAAAGAATGTTAATTCTCCCATAAGACTCATCTCAAATTTACTCTTCATCAACTCTGAAAACTTATCACAATACTTTTGATTTGTAGAGCCAAATATAATGTCATCAACATATATCTGTACTAAAAGCATCTCATTTTTGTACCTTTTTATGAACAAGGTTGTATCTATTGTTCCTTTTTCAAAACCATTATTTATCATAAATGTGGACAGAGTAGCATACCATGCTCTTGGAGCTTGTTTAAGTCCGTATAGAGCTTTATCAAGATAATAAACATGGTTTGGAAACTCTGTATTCTCAAAACAAAGTGGTTGCTGGACATAAACCTCTTCATTTAATTTACCATTCAGAAAGGCAGATTTAACATCCATCTGATATACTTTGAACCCTTTGTGTGCAGCATAGGCTAAGAAGATTCTAATTGCTTCTAGCCTACCCACAGGTGGAAAGGTTTCATCATAATCAATGCCCTCTTCTTGGCAATATCCCTTAGCAACCAACCTAGCTTTGTTTCTGATTATAATGCCATCCTCATCCTTTTTATTTCTGAAGACCCATTTAGTTCCAATTGCAAATTTTCCTTTAGGAAGGGGAACTAAGGTCCAGACTTTGTTTCTTTCAAACTCTTGAAGCTCATTCTGCATTGCAGAGATCCAATGAGGATCTTCAAGAGCTTCATTTATCTTCTTTGGTTCAAAAAATTTACCAAAAATCATTCATTGATTGTGGCTGATCTGGTTTTGACACCCTCTAAAGGTGAACCAATGATCTGGTCATGGGGATGATCCTTTGTCCATCTTGTGAGTGCAGCATAGATGATAGTTGGAGACATCTCTGTTGTTGATTCCAGAGGCTCTGAAGTTGATTCCAGAGGCTCTGAAGTTGATACCAGAGGCTCTGACGTTGATTCCAGAGGCTTTGAAGTTGATTCATTTCTTGGACCTGCATTCAAGGAAGCAGAAGTTGTAACTTCAGAGGGACCAGAGAGATTTGTACCTGACGTTTGTGGTTCGTCTGAAGTTGCTCTATGAATATCTCTGAGAAGAAACTCTGAGTTTTCATCATCAAAGAAATCTTCGAATATTTTGTTGAGTTCAGATTCTCTTATCTTTGATGATTCAGAGATATTTTTGGCAATTTGATTGATATCTTTGTTGGCTAGACTTTTGTCATCATCAAAAGACACATTGATACTCTCTTGGATTGTTCTGGTTTTTTGATTGAACACTCTGAAAGCTTTTGAGACTAATTAATAGCCAATGAATTTTCCTTCATCTGCTTTCTTGTCAAACTTTCCAAGAGACGCTCTATCATTTAGAATAAAACATCTGCATCCAAAAACATGGAAATATTTAACATTAGGTTTCCTATTGTTACTGAGTTCATAAGATGTTTTCTTGAATCTTTTGACAATTGTAGCTCTATTTTGCGTGAAACAGGCTGTTGCCACTGCCTCTGCCCAAAAGTTTGTGGGAAGATCTAATCCTGCAAGCATAGTTCTTGCAGCTTCAACTAGTGTTCTGTTTTTCCTTTCAACAACACCATTTTGTTGAGGAGTTCTAGCTGCAGAGAAGTTCGGAGTTATGCCTTCCTCTGAAAGATATGAGTTGATTTTCGCATTTCTGAACTCTGTTCCATTATCACTTCTCAGCTTATGAACTTTGGTATCAAACAGAACCTGCAATCTTTTTAACAATCTTATTAAAATATCAGGGACATCAGACTTGGCTCTGATGAATTCTATCCAAGTATATCTAGAGTATTCATCAATCAAAACGAGGATATACATTTTACCTGACAAGCTCTGTACAGAGATAGGACCACAAAGGTCCACATGAAGCATATGTAGAGGTTTTGGACAATTATTATCACTTTTGGTCTTGTGGGAAGATCTTTTCATTTTTCCCATTTCACAAGCAGAACAAAGATGATCTTTGTTAAACTTCAGAGATGGTAATCCCTTAACCAGATTTAGTTTGACCAATTTATCAAGTGAAGAAAAGTTCAGATGTGGGAACTTTTTATGCCAGAGCCAAATATCTTCACTGTTCAGAGATACTAGACAAAGTTTCTCTGAGTCAGTTTTTATGTGTTTGGAAAAATTCATTCTGTATAAATTTCCCTGTCTGTCAGCTCTGAGCATTTCTTGACCTGTTTTTGAGTGAAGTAGTGAACAATGTTTTTCTTGAAATTTCACATCAAAACCATGGTCACAAAGTTGACTTATGCTTATCAAGTTATGTTTTAACCCATCAAGTTGCCTTCTCTTGTTCATAAACATCCTCTTCTCTTTGTTGCTCATTGCACAAACAGGATCAGAATGGTTAATTTCTTGCCATTTTCCTTTTTGTCCAGGAGTAAACTTGATTGGTTTATAAGTGTAGAGTCGAGAAGTGATAGTTTTATTCTTTGCCTTTTCTTGTAATTCTTTTTCAAGTTCCAGAGAAGTTTTTGCTTGAAGACACATTTCTGCAAAGTCAGAGCATATTGGTATTCTGGGTTTATTTTTTAAAACAGAAATAGGAATGTTCAAAATTACAGAACCAACGGTATCTATCTTTTTATGAATTACTTTCTCTGGTTTGTAGAAAATCTGTTCATCTACCTCTGGATCAGATTCAGAATCAAAGTCAAGAAAGTCTCGTTCAGTCTTACCAGAGATAACTACCTCTGATGGTTTCTCAATTTTCTTAGGTCTTGAGACTTTGATGATTCTTTTCATGCTTTCTTTCTTCTCTAAATCAGCTATGATATTTTCTTGATTTATTCTCTTGATGTCATCCGCAAATGTAGTTTTGATGCATTCATCAGAGATTGGTGAATACAGAGGGGCACCTGGATTAAGTGAAATCTGAGGTTCATCTTCAGAAGTACTTGCTTCAGAGGTACTTTGTTCAGATGTCTCTGATTCATCTTTGATGAATGCTTTAAACTTAAAAATCTCTTTAGGATCATTGCTCTGAGGTTTTGTGAAAAATACCTCTGAAGTTTCCTTTTCTATTTTTAAGATGGAATGTGGAAAGCTTTGTACTTCAGAGTATGCTACATTTTTAAAACTCAGAGCCCTTATTTTTGATCTCTCTGAGGTTTTTATTCTCTTGAAATTGTTCACTGATGGACAGTCAGAGCTTTGGACCTTTCCTTTACATAAAGTGGAAGAAAGTGAAGTTTTCTTCAATCCAGTGAATGGATCCAATTCATTGAATCCAAGCCCTTGAGTATCCATTTGAGAGTTTATCTTTATATGAACATCCTGAGCATCAAGATAACTTTTGATTTGAAGTTCTTTCCTTTCCAGAGATTGATGTAGGATTTCTCTTTCTTTTTGGAAAAAATTGGTTAAGGCAACAAAATTGAGTCTTTCATACTCAGATTTTTTTACTTCTTCTTCTTTAACTTTTAAAACTTTCTCAAGTTCTTTGAATTTTTCTGAAAATGATTTTTCCTTTTGTTTCTGAGCTTTTTCAAGATCAGATTTTTCAACAAAAATATCTCTCTTTTCTGATTCAAGAAGATCTTTTTCCCTTTTGTAAAAATTGAGATCTTTTGTATTTGTTTTGCTTTTTCTTTTTCCTCAACAAGTTTTTGCTTTAGGATTTGAAATTCATCTGTTAGTTTAATAACATCCAATTGAAGATCACTTTCAGAGGTGGATGGAGAGTTTACCTTTTTAGAGTAGTCCTCTGATGATCCGTCACTTTGATCATCTGTAAACGCCATACCACAGAGATTGGTGGGTTCTTCCTCTCCATCACTTGTTGAGTCTGACATCCAGTCTTCCATCTCTGCTACAAGTACTCTTTCTTTGACATTGTACTTGTACTTGTTTTTTGTAGTAGTCTTCATCCTTGATGAGTCTACCTCTGCAGTTGGCGGAGTAATGGCCTGGCTTTCCACATCTAAAACATCTTCCATCGTTTTGGTTTGATGGAAGAGAAGTGTCTGATTCTGTCTTATGTGCTTGTACTTGTGGTTGTGGCTTGAAGTACCTCTGATGTTGAGGATACCTTGGCTGAAATGATTGTTGAGATCTTGATTGTTGAGTAGAATCATGATTGGTGAAATGAACGCCCTTTTGATCACTATGTAGAGTAGATCTGGGCTCTTGTTGATATTCAGTTTTCTGAAATCTTCTTTCTGGATTTCCTCTTCTTTCTTCATTATCTCTTCTTTCTTCAAAGACATTCTTGCCAAATTTCTTGTTAAATTGATGGGTGATTAATGCAAGAGATTTGGCAAAGGCATTGATGTCATCATCTGAGTCAGAATCTGAGTGTTCAACTTCTTCAGACATCAGAACCTTCTTGGATTTTCTTTTAGATTCCCTTTTTGAACAATTGTCTTTTTCTGCATTTCTGCATTCTTGTGATACACCCTTCTGTTTTGACATGAGTGCAAGTGGACCACCTAAAGAGGTTTTTGATTTTTGTTTAACAACTTCTTTTTCCTGTGCTACCAAGGTACCATAAATGTCAGTCAATAACCATGATTCAAGATTTTGATTGGCTTGTATCGACATTGACAGTTGTGACCATTCTTCATTTAGACTTTTAAGAAAGAGAACATTGTTTTCTTCTTTTGTTCTCATGACCCCAAACTTTCTACATTTGTTGATGAGGATGTTAAACCTTGAATATGTTTGATGTAAGGTTTCTTCGGGTAATGCATGAAAATCATGATATTCATTGATACAAAGATTTCTCCTGTTCTTTTGAGTTTGTAGGCCTCCTTCAAGTTGATTTAACAACTGATCCCATATCTCTTTTGCAGTTACACAAGAATCAAGTTCTTGGAAGATATCATTGGGAATGGCCATTATAAGTAATCTAACAGCTTTTGAATCATTATCCATCTTGTTAGTTTCTTCATCCGTAAAGTTTGAAGTTTTCTTTTCATAGTAAGCAGGGATTTCAGCAGTATCTGTTGTTGCTGGAACTCTTGGTACCAACAACATTGGTTGGTGAGGTCCATCGTTCACTGATCTTAACAGATCCCTGTCCATGCCTTCTATGAAATTTACCATCCTTATCTTCCATTGAGGATATTCATCTCTTAGAAGTGTAGGAGGTTTGGTTAATGATCCGGCTGTATAAATGGCACTTATGCTTGAGTTTGCCATTTTTGTGAAGAAAAGATGAAGATTTGAAGAACTGATGCTTTTCTTTGAAGATCTTTCTATAAATGATGTAATTGTGATTTACTTTTAAATCTGGAGCATATGAAGTTTAATAAACCATGGTTTACATAAACTTGCACAGATAATAAAAGCTTGAATCAGTAAGAATTAAATCTATCCGAGTATGCAGATATGATCTTTCTTTGTTTTAGAAAACAAAGGAGGCTCTGATACCAATTGTTGGATCCCAGATTTAATCTTATAACAATAATGATATAAACAACAAGAGTATAAACAGCGGAAGCAATATAGTTTAATATCAAAAGCAGATTCAAATATCACAGTTCATATATAAAGCAAGTAGAAAGAACAAGATCTTCGTGAGATATATTCAATTGATTCTTCTTGTACAAGATATCAAAAAGCACACTTTTGTCAAAGGAGTGATGGTCCTATTTATAGGACCATAAAGTAAACAGTGTACTATTCTGACAAATAGAAGCATGCTTGAACAGTGTCTTACCTAATAGGTAAGCTCAAGACATGCTTGAACAGTAACCTACTCTATAAAGTAAATCTTATCACTAAGTGATTGGTTATCTGTTCTGATACTTCAGGAAAGTCTTCAGCGCCATCTTCAGAGAGAATGTCTTCAGAGCTCTGACGTTGTCTTCAGAGCCTCTGATGAAGCCATCTCTGATGTCTTCTGTTGAAAGTTGCAATCTCTGATAAGTATTTCAGAGGCAGGTTTGTCCTCTGAAGTCTTCGTCCTCTAAAGTCTATGCCCTCTGAGGTCTATCTTTTGAAGTCCTCTGAAATAGGACGGGTATTTTCAACACTTTAACAAACAGAAGATTTGGGGCTAACAATTCTATAGAAGGATTTGGGTTCGATCACTCCCAGACCAATTGACCTTAGGGGACCAGATGACAAGCATCCCATGGAACTTACTTTCCTAAACCAGAAAGGTCACAGGTACAAACTTTTAAACTTAGAGATTTCTGTATTTTATAAATGTAATTTTTCATCTCAATCACTCAGTTTTACATCTAAGTGCTTAGCCCATATTTTCATTACGATCCATAATTCTAACTTTTTAGGTTTTCTAAGCATTGTAAACTATACATATTCCGAATGACACATCTTTAAAGCAGAATGCAAAAGTTTCAAACATGTTACCGACCTTTCGAAATTTGTAAGACTTGAAAGTTGAACATATGAAACTTAGATATAAACAAAGCAACTTGAAAATTTATCCTAGACACACATTCTGTAAATCTTTTACTTTATAGAATAAAATTTGTGTAGATTTAAACTTTTAAATTCAACATGCCGAGTTTTGAAAGCAAAAATTTAAAACGTTTTTCATCGTAGGCTTTTGTAAAAAAATATCAGCAAGTTGATATTCAGTTGGAACAAAAAATAATTCAATAATACCTTCTTCCACATGATGTTTAATGAAATATGATACCTCATATCTATGTGTTTGGTTTGCACTTATTTAGGGTCTGATCAAACTAGCTCGGATTCTTGAAAAACTTGATGTAACTGGAACAAAATCACTGTCAGAGATAGGTGCAGCGGAATTTGAAGTGGATGCGCTCACAGTTTCTCATATGCACAGAAGATAAACACATTTTAGTACGGGTTCTAAGCTGATTTACTTAGAAGTCTTCTTTCTCTTACTCCCCCTTGACATTAGGTGCCTGCAACACATAATTAATCTTTGGTTTTGGTACCCACTTGTATTTGGGTTCATGTTTGTTACTTGTAGTTCTAATGGGAGTAAATTTGTTAGATTTGACAAACAAAGTATAAGAAAGATTATCAGTAGAGGACGAAACATAATCATCAGAACTAGACCAAAAGAAGAATATGAGACATCTTTTGCAATTCGAATCATTTGCTTTATATAGTATTTTGAAATTTTATTACAAATAGAAAATGAATCACTATGACAAAGATTGTCTACATATCGATCCTCATCAGTCGCAGATTCATCAGATATCCGTTTGACCCTCCATATCTGCCTTGTAGGAGTCCTCAAAGTCCTATCTGAAATATTCGAATCAAAAGAATTAGAATTTTAAAAAATAACAGAAGCTTGTTTCTTTAACTTCCTTGACCTTCTTCTTTTACGCTTTGGTTTATAATAATCATCATTTAGCGTAAAAGATTCATCAAGAATTTTCGATTTAAGATTTTAATCTGAAGAAACAATTTTACCTAAGAAACCCAACTGATCAGACAATAAACCTGAACTTGCCTCGGAGTCAGAAAAATTTTCCGAAAAGTTTTCATATTTTAGAACTTCCTTTTTGTTTTCTTTAAAATCAGAAGAAAGTCCAGAAATAGAAGCTGTAAGTAAGTTTTGTTTTTGAGAAATTATTTTTTCTTCAAGACTTGTCGTCATGAAAGAAAGAATTACATTTGTTTCAATTTCTCTTTGAATATTTTGTTCTTCCATTTTATCTTCAAGATCAATGATTTTGCTTTCTAACACTAATGGAGGAATATATCTCTTAGAATCATAAAAAACTGGAGATATATTTCCTTTATCAGTGTTAGTAGCACATATATCAAAATAATCATCAGACAATGAAGATTTAAAGGAGATATGACATTTAAACTATTTCTGTTTTTCTTTGATTTTTCTAGAAAATATTTGGCATTTTCGCACGTGTAAACAAAAGGAATTTCCTTTTTCGTGATGTTCATTCTTTTCTCATTTTCGATTTCTAAAACTTGTTGTTCACTTGTCCAACGAAATTTGAACTGACGAGCATATCTTGCAAGATTTAGATAATCGTATTCATATAAAGTGGGAACTTCTGTTTTAGCTTTGTCTAAAAAATGAGGACTTTCAAAGCCAAGTCCCCATTTTTCTTTGATAGACTCATAACTCCGTGGTTTGTTCAAATAAATAGTTTGTTCAGTTTATTCTCTCAGATATAATTTTTCTTCCAACTTATTTATTTTATCCGAAAAATTTTCTTTTAATTTGGTCATTTTCGTCAAAGAATCAAGATAATTCATATTTGATTTTTCTAAATCATCCAAATTTCTTTTGAAAGATTTCTTTTCTATGAGTCAAAATAGATTTTTCACCTTTCAAAGAAATTTTTAATTTTTCAATCAAATTTGACTTTTCTTTATTTAATTGTTTTTCAGATAATAACTTTGAGCGAAGATCATGTAAAGCAGTTATAATGATGTTCATTTGTGAAGAAATAAATTTGTAATCAAATTCAGAAGGTACCTCAGATTCATCAGTTGAATGGTCATCATCATCATCACTCTGATCATCTCCTATGAAGCACATAGTAGCAGTTTCCACATTATCAGCTTCATTGTCGGAGTGATCTAGCCAGTATTCTTCTTCAACTAGCAGAGCAGTGTCGTTCTCTCTTTTCTCAGCTAGTTCCAGTTTCTTCCAGTAATATGCCGAATCCCGAACCACCTTTGCTCGACACTCCTTTGCAATGTGACCCGACTTTCCACAGTTAAAACATGCATTAGATTTATTAGCCTCGGTCACTTTGGTATTTTTAGACCCCGAAGTGATGCTAAGGTTGTTGGAACCCGAACAATGTTGGAACCTTTTGTTATAGTGTTGAGAGAGAAGAATCATCGCTTTCTGTAGTGCTTCGCCATCGTCATCAGTGGCCCCGTCATAAGCATTATCAGACAATGCTTGTTCAGCCAATTGGCTTGTGAGGAGTGCAATCGGGTCCACTGTCTTCTTGTTTTTCTTGTCAAGTTTGGCCTTCTTCTCCTTGACTATGCTCTCATCTGTCATCAAAATCTCATAAAGCTCTTGGATTTGCATTGTAGAGTCCCGAACATCATTCCTCAATTTGTGACATGTTTTGTTCCATTCCGATTGAAGAGCATTGAGGAACTTCAGATTAGTCTCTAGCTCAGTCTTTTCCACTTTGATCTTTCACAGATCGTTCATCACAATGCAAAAGCTGTCAAAAACGTTCTTCAGAGTCTCACCATCCTTTGCCTTGAACTCCTCGAAATTATTCATGAAACGTGTTTGTCGGAGTTGTGTTGCAACTGCTGACCCAAGCATTATATTTTCTAACTAGGTCCACATCATCATCAGATTGTGCTTGAAACAATCAATTCGATTGTAGATGGAATTAGGCAACGTTAGCATCAGGTTAGACTTTGCTTCACGATCAGCTTTTTCTCGTGTAATCTCTTCGGCAGTCAAGGGAATATCATTCTTAGGTTTGACAAATGGTCCTTCAGTAAATGACTTCATAATGTTCTCTCTGTTTGCTTGACGCTCGATGAAGTTAATGAACCGATCTTGCTATTGAGTGAACTCATTCTCATTGATCAAAACTGGAGGACGAGTATCCGTTCCCAAAGACATCATAATGTCGTTCTTGTAAAACTAAGCTTGAAAAGAGAATTTTGATATATCCATAACTTCAGAAAATCTGAGAAAAATACCAAGTCTTGATGCACAGAGAATTTGGCGCAAACAAGAGCTTTGCACGAACAGAGAATGGCGCAAACTGTACTTTGCGCAAGACGAAGGTGGCGCAACCTGGAATTTTCTGCGAACAATAAGTGGCGCAAACTTGTTTTGCGCAAGACGTAGGTGGCACAAAGTAGGTTTTGCGCAAGAAGAAGGTGGCGCAAACTTGAGCTTTGCGCGAACAGTAACGGACGCAAAAATTTGTCACGACCGGTGTCTAGATCGATCGGTGTCTTGATCGACCGGTGTCTTGACCGACCGGTGTCTTGACCGATGTTTTGATCGACTGGGGTGAGTGGGACGACCGGTGTCTCCCTTACCGATATGGACCGGTGTCTATATGGACCGATGTCGACCGGTGTCCAAGATTAACCTGTGGCGCAAAGTTGAGATTTGTGCTACCAGTGACTGGCGAAAATCTGACTTTTATTCCAGTAACAAACCCCTGATTAACTGGCGCAAAGTGCAGATGAACTGGATGAACTCCCACAAACTTTGGACGAACTCGCGCAAACTTTGGATGAACTCGCGCAAACTTTGGATTTGGCGCAAAATCGTGAGAAACCTTTCAAGATTGAATACAAACTCAAATCTAAAGAATTTTAACTACTCAGATTCAATCGATTATACTTTGCTAAATCAAAATTACAAACAATTCGAACAAACTTCACAGATTCAAAAATGTACAACTTGAACAGTACGCCATTATCGAACAACTCAAAAACTCAAAAATTCTCCTAATTAACTACAAAAACTGAAATTCTTGCAAATTCATGTGAACCAAAAAAATTCTGCTACAGAAACCGGATCCAGCGAACCAATCTACAAGAAAATTCGATCAAAACACACTTTGAATTTGATGAAAAAAAATGAGATTTTCTTGAAAAAATTCAAGAAAATCAATCAAATTCTCTGATTTAAACACAAATTCAGAACAACATCTTGTTTCTCTCAATCCTCTCATATTCATATTAGGCTCTGATACCAATTGTGAATGCAAGATCGATCTAAATCTTAGAGGGAGAAAGTAGAGGGAGAAAGATTTGAGACGTGAAACAATATGTGTATTCAATATGCGCATCCATGTTACAAAGACAAAGGCCACAAGGGACTTAAATACCCTTGGCCAATACCAGATATAAAAGCACTAAAACACAGTATTAGCAACAAGTCTATAAATACAATGATTACTATAAAATCTGATTCAGGCTCTTGTTGACCAGACACAGCTTGTACTTCTTGTTGAACATTTTCTACTGGAACAGCTTCATCTTCTACAGATTCCTCATGAACAGTTTCAGCAATTTCTGGTTCATGTATGAATTGATCTGGATGATGTTCAGAAGGTATGTCTTGAAATTCAGGAGATACTGAAGCAGCATCATCTGGCTTAACAAGAGATCTAACATAAAAGCTCGTTGGACTATCAACAAACTTGTCATAAAATAGATTAGATGGTCGGATCTAATTTGATTTGACACTTTTGTTTTTGAAAACATTTTCATGAATAGAACTTGAAGTTGTTTTGGAAGAACAGACTGATTTTGTTGAAAGATCAATAGGTGATTGATCAATCACATCAGCTGAAATCTTTTCTGACAAATTAACATTTGCAGCTTCCAAGGCATTTATCTTTTTGGATAAAATATTTCTTTCATCAGAAAGTGTGTCAAACTTATGTTTCAAATCATTTCTTGCCATCTGTTCTTTAAGAATGTTTGAGGATAGAACAGATATCTTGGACATGAGCTTAGATATTTCTGTTTCAAAGATTTGACTCTCTTGTTCAAAATCTTTTTCTAAGTTCTTGTTTTGTTCAGAAATATCTTTGAAAATTCCAACATTTCTCTTCTCAGCATTTTTCTTTTCAAGCTCAAAAGACTTTTTCTTTTCTTTGAAAACTTTTCTTTCTTTCTCAAGTAAGTCTTGTAATGCAGAGATTTGTTTGGGAAGTTCAACAGTTTTATCTTCAAGAACTTTTCTCTCTTTAACAAACATGTCTCTTTTAGTAATTAAAATCTTTTCAAAATCACACACTTGCTTTGAGAGTTTCAAACATCATAGCTCAAGATCCTTCTTCTCTTGGTTAGCTTTCTTGGAAAGATCAGACAGCTTTTGAGCAGAAATTTTCTCCAGATTAACTCTGTCTTTATCTGATTGGAAGCTTTTCATCAGATCAACATTTTTGGCTTCACAGATATCTGATCTTCAAAAGCCTTAAACTTATGTTGAAGCTTAACTGATTCATCTTGCAGTTCTGATGCTTTTTGTTTAGTTGTCTTCAGTTGGCTTTGAAGATTTACTATCTTTCTCTCTTTCATCTTGATTTATTTTTCACAAGTCTGAATAGTATTTTCTTTTAAAACAATCATTTTCTCTTTCTCTTTAATCTCTCTCTCTTTTGCACTGATGATACCTGCAAAATCAGATTTAACAGTATTAGTACATTTAACACAATCAAGAGCTTTATCAAAATTGGACAACTTAGTTTTCAACTCCTGAATTTGTTTAAGTAGAACTGAATTCTGATTCTTTAGTTTTTCCCTTTCAGCTTCAATTGCCGGTATCTCAGGCATGTACATGATTGCACAGTCTCTCCCTGACAAAACTGTAGACATCTTGAATAAAATGATTAGTCTTGAATGAATGATCGTTCTCAAACAATTCAGAAAATTTAATTGAAAGTCAAAATCAGATCACCACTAGAAAAATATTTCCAGAAAAAATAAAAGTCCAGAACTCGCAGACACAAGAAACTCGCAGAGTACAAAAACTCGCAAAGCACTATTCACACTACTTCTCGTTAAACGTTATGTGCGCGAACCAAGAACTCACAGGACACTGCTTGAGTGAACTAAAGAACTAGCTAAACGTGTTGTGCGTGAAGTAGCTTCTCGCAAAGAGCTTCGTGCGCGAAGTAGACTTAGAAAAATTTCTAACTTTGAACTTCTCGCAAGTGAATGCAAACTCGCACGTCGAAATTCTTGCGCGTTCCTTACTTAGAAAATTTTTCAATATCAAAACTCGCTAAGTGGAAAACTCGCAGAATGAAAGAACTCGCATGTCATTGTTCATACAGCTTCTCGCTAGAGGCTTTGTGCATGAAATCAAAACTCGCAGAATACTTATGCGCGTTTTTAACTCTGTCATTCAAAAATCGATCTGAAAATGATGTAAACCTGCAAATTAAAACATGAAATTGTACAGGGTTTGTCGATTTATCATTTGGAACATATTTCTAATATCAATTTCAGATTAAAAGCAACAAATTTCACAAATTCGATTCAAACAGTATTGAACATTTCAAAAACCAAGATTTTCAAAAAATTCGAAATTGAATGAGATTCAGTTCGAATTTTATGATTCGATCAACACAAGAAACATTTTAAAACAAAAATCGAATACACTGAACCCATTATCTTGCAACAAAAACGATTTTCCAATGAAAATTTAATTGCACAGAAACTTTTAAAAAAATTTGTGAGTTCTTGAAAAAAAAATTCAAGTTTAAAACAATTCAATATTTTGTGATGATCCAATCCTTCTGAATTAAATTTGGTCTCGCTCTGATACCAATTGAAAGTGTATGATCCCAATACAATTCAAACACAATATCAATTCAAGATTTGACAATTATGTATTCTAGAGAGAGAGTAGAGAGAGAAACAGTCACAAGTCTATTTCACAAATGTAACAGTTACAATGCTTGAAGTTACAAACTCTTACAACACACAAGGTATTTATACCTACTAAGAAATTGTCACAAGACTAAATCATACAAGATAGACTTCTCTCAAACAACTAAAGTTGACTTTGTTTACTTTACAATACATTGACTTTTCACATTTAAATCTTGGATACAATTATACACTAACATCTACCTTTCTCAGAAAGGAGTCATGCATACACATATTTAATGTAGCAGACCTAGTTTGCACCGGTTTCGATGGATCTCCATTGATCTGGCTTATTGGGTGCTCTTTGGTCCACTTATGTTCATGAGGGATTAGATTTGATGTAGATTGATCATGATGCTCATCTAAATTTCCACTTTCAGGCTCTTCTTGTTCAGGGAGTGGTTCAGTTGAAGTATTTGGTTCAGAAGTTTCAGTTGGTACAACAATTTCTGGCTGTTGAGTAGATGTTACAGTACAACCAACTGAATCAGCAAATTCTGTCTCGACGTTTGCAGGTACAACTTCAACTGAAGGAGTAGTTGTTTGAACTGGAGTTTCTTTCTGAATTGGGGGAACTAATTCAGTAGATACATTCGAAGTGGTTGGATGATTAGTCGTTGAATCTTCTAACCTGTCAAACACAACAAATTTAGGCAGTTTAGATCCAAGAAACTCATCATAAAAGAATTTAAACAATAAATCTAATTCTGATAAATGAGATGTCGAAGTAGACGGTTTATCAGAATCAATACCATTAACCACAGGTTCTGGACTGATTTTTCCAGAAGCTAACACTCCTGTAAGTACGGGTTCTGAACTGCTTTGTTTAGAAGCCCACTCCTCATCGAATGTAACATTAACGCTTTCAATGACAGTCTTTGACTTCTTCAAATACACCCGATATGCAGCAGATGTTTGAGAATATCCAATGAAGAAGCCTTCGTCAGCCTTTTGTATGAACTTGTTCAAGCTCTCTCTGTCATTTAGTACAAAGCACCTGCATCCAAAAATGTGAAAGTGTTTAATACTAGGTGTATGATTATTTATCAAAGCATAAGGAGTTTTACCAAACCGGCGGTGTATTATGGAAGGATTCTGTGTATAGCACGCAGTCGATACAACTTCGGCACAAAGAAATAGAGGTCGATCCGATTGGCTTAGCATAGTTCGAGCGGCCTCGACTAATGTTCGGTTACATCTTTCTACTACTCCGTTCTGTTCTGGCGTTCTGGCAGCAGAATATTAATGTGTTATCCCGACCGATTCGAGATAATCTTCAACAATGTTATTCTTAAATTATGTGTCGTTATTTGTACGAAGAAGCTTGACCGGCTTTTGCAGATTCACTTGGGTAGTCTTTAAGAAACTGATGATGACTTCGGGCGTCTCATCCTTTCATCTCATATATTTGACCCATGTGTACCGCGAATAATCGTCCACAATAACTAATACATATTTCTTGCCGTTAATGCTTTGCGTACACATAGGACCGCAGAGATCCATATGCATCAATTCAAGTGGAGAACTTGTACTTGGTTCAGGCTTTGGCTTGTGAACAACTCTCTTCATCTTTCCTTTCTCGCATGCTACGCACAGATGTTATTTTTCGTATTTAAGCTCAGGATGTCCTTTAACTAGTTTACCCGTTACCAGTTTGTTAATGTAACGAAAATTCAGGTGAGAAAGTCTTCGGTGCCATAACGAGCTTTGTTGCAGCAAGGTTTTTGTAAGTAGACAAACCTCATTGTCAGTCTGAACTTTTGACAGATTAATCGTGTAGAGGTTAGACTTTCTCATGCCGACCAAGAGTTCCTTACCATCTTTAGTACACATAGAACATCTCTTGGCCTTAAAATTTACCTCTAAATCTTTGTCGCAGAACTGTCCAATGCTGAACAGTTTATGTCATAAACCTTCCATGTAGCTCACCTTTGTAATCGTCACGTTGTCATTAATCACGTCACCGTAGCCCAAAATCTGTGAAAACTGATCGTTTCCAAATCTCACATTCCCGCATATTTTCTCTGTATAATTAGACAATAAATCCTTTTGTCCGGTCATATGCTTGGAGCAACCAGTGTGATCCCAGATTCTATCACATAATTCACAATGAGATTGACAAGAACATATTTATTGATTAAATTGTATGGTTACAACAAAGTCACAGATCTAAGTCGTAGTCATATATCTCACATGTACAAACCTCTCACATACGAGTTCTCAGATTTCTCTCTAAAATGAATGTGTGCATGTGAATATTAATTACAAAGACAACAACTAAAACTATTTATACTAAGTCAACGTTAGTTGACTTTACAACCAAACCCTCAAACTAACAAACTATTACAAACTAGACCCTCACTTTTAATCTTAAATACAATATCAGTCTAACAATCTCCCCCTTTGGATTCAAGATTAAAAAAATTTGACAATAATCTTCAGGTCTTCTTATCTTCACAAAAATCTTCAACAAATGATCTTTATCAGCTTTGACATCTTGAAAACTTTGACAATCTTCAAACTTTGAAACTTTGACATCTTTCAACTTTGAAATAAATCTCTTTCTTTGCCTTTTCAAACATCTTTGTCTTCAAAAATCTTCATAACTTTGGATTCTTCAAACACATGACATTCTCCATTTTTACTCTCTTTTTCAATCAATCATATAACTTTTGATTCATCTCCCCCTTTCATTTCATATTTTGACATCTGACTTTGTAATTCAACTTTCCCCCTTCTTGATTCAAACTTTTCATCTGAACATGAACTTTGGAACATCTCCCCCAAATGAATAATTTAGCATAGGCTTCATGATCTTCCTCTTTGATAAAATATGAATAATCTCTCCCAGAGAGGAAAATCTGATCTGAATGAGCCGTCAATTCATAAAAGTATTCATCTAAATCTTTTCAAATTCAAACAAATTAGGAGTTGTAACCCTGAATCAACAAATGAAACAGTTAGGAATGCCTGTCAGTAGCACAAAGCCACTTTGTACAACGAATGTACAATTTAAGGAACTTGTTTGATGTTGACTCCCCAGGACTTCCATTCAATCATTGAAAAACACAAGGTAATTCTATGAATGTTCTGACAGAAAAACAAATTTTCTGTGTGCTAGTGCTTGTGATATGAAAGAATTAAGCACAATGATTGTGTTTCATAAGGCTCAAAATATGTAAACCATTAAGACATCAATGGTGTTACACAGACTCAATGTGCATGATGAAGAGTCGAAGCTGGGGAAACTTTCCTTCCATTTCAATGTTAGTATCTTTCAAGTGAAGAACCAATAGATTATGTGTTGCTTCCCCAGAAAATGTGAAACATTCTCTTTTGAAGAAAAGAATGAGTAGCTGGGTGGGGTTATATGCAAGAGATGGCATGGGCTCACTGCCTTTTTCAATGATGGTCACCAAAGAATGTGAACCAATCAGATTATGTGGCTACCCGGTTCAGAAAGAAGTTTGGTGCAGAGTCTGATATTCTTTTACTCTGTTCTAATACCCTATTTCTTTTAATCATTTAAGCTCACATCTAACCAATCTTTCATTTCCATTTTACCTCTTCACACACCAACACTCAATCTTTTGAACCTCTCTCCCCTCAATCACTCAGGGAATACTTCGTGGGTAGGAAACACTGGTTATCGTGAATCCATGGAAGTTCTTTTAAGCACTCACACTGAATCCCATGTATTTGTCCTAAAAACATGAGTATCTCAATGATTTTCTTGACCATTTAAGCACAAGAAATCATTTGTCAGTATGCATATGCTCATTAAGAATAAGAATGAAATTTAAGCATGTTGATCATTTAAGATTTCTCAAAACTTTATATGAATGAATATTCATGAAAGAATAGAAATGTTTTGAGAATCTAACAATGATTAAGATCAGATCAAATTATCATGAGAAAATATATTTTGGGAAATCAAAGACATAAGATGTTTATATGAACAATATATAAACATATTTGCAATGAAAACACATGTATAATAGAAATGACGTTTGATTCAAACAACAGTGAATAGCAAACGGGAGTATTACCATAGAAAGATTTATCATTTGATACATGGTAATAACAAAGTTCAAAAAGAATGTTCTGAACCAGTGTGTGTAGGAATACTTGATAAAGTATATGAAAAGAAAATACACAAGTATTTACTTTGAGAACACACAGTCAGATAGTCATCAAAGTATCCAGAAATTATTTAAAAACACACTTCGCAATTCATGAAACATTTTTAGAATAGGAAGTGGTTTAAACATTTAAGAAACCATTTTGCACAAGTGAAAGTTGTTCTTCTTTCAACAAGTGATAAAGTATAAGGATTAGAAATATATACCATTACATCAAAATCCTTAACCTCCCCTGAAATAAATATTTTCAGTGAAGTATCCTTGACAAAAACTCAGATATCCTCCCCCTTGATACATGTAAAAATTCGATTTATTAGAAAAATATAACAATGATAGTATAGAATAGTTATATATCCTCCGCCTAAAAGATATAGCAATTAACTTCTCTAACTCCCCCTCAAATCAAAAACTTCAATTTTTTTTTATCTAATTAACACCCTTCAAAAAAAAACATTTGAGTACGGGTTTTGAACATAAGTATTCAATAACCATGATTACATATTCTTCGGTGAGAATAATAATGATCAGTTTTACCAATGAAGTACGGGTTCTGATCTGATGTAATCAGAAGCCAATATTACATATTCTCCGGTGAGAATAGTAATTCATCTAAAAATGTAAATCATTTAATCTCCCCTGAAAAAAAAATCAGAAAATATATCAGTAAAAATATAAAACATGTAAGCTCCCCCTTAACATATGCACAATCCTTAATCATGAAACCGAGTTCTGAATTACTAGGATTAAAGTAAGTTCAGAAGTCAAGCTCTTTGACATTGAAGTCCGAGTCCTAGACTGTATTGTCTAGAAGTCAATGTTCTTTGAAAAACGAGTTCTGAACTGTTATATTTAGAAGTCTTAGTTTTTTCTCCCCCTTAGTATTTATTTTCCTGCAACACAGGTTTATCTTTTTGTATCCACTGGTATTTGGATCCTGAATTATTAGTTGCAGTTCTAGTAGGAGAGATATAGTAAGAACCATACCTGTTATTCTCATAATTTTTGTTTACAAAGTCATTTGAACCGCAATAGGAACAACTAATTTTCTTTTGAGCTAACCTGATCAATTGGCTGACAGTGTAGACCAGATCAGGTTTGTCAAATGTTTTACCTTTCGAAGCATAGTTTCTTATAGCTTTGAATGTATGCATAAATGATTTATCTTCTTTCTTCTTCCCCTCTGAAGATCCTTTAACTCTCCAAAACCAATTCACTTTATCTTTCTCATCTTTCTTTCTCCAGGTCATTTTCTTCTGAGAATATTCTTCTTTATGAAACCTAAACCATCAACATTTTTATCAAAGAAAAGATTAGAAGGACGAATCTGATCATTATATTTAGAAGTATGACTGTTAGTTGAATGGGAAAATTGCATCAAAATGGAACTAACTTTGCTTTGATTCCTATTTTGGGGAACCAACTTTTAAAATTATCATTTAAGGGCTTCAAACAAACTTTTCGTTTATTTAAGGGTCTGGTTGACCTGCTGAACAAGTAACCGGTATCCTTAAGATGACATGGCAAAAGAATAAAAATTTAAAAATTATATAATATCCACATCATTTATAAAATAAAGAATAAATCTTTTTTTAAATAAATAAATAATAAATCTTCTTTTTTTCATCTTCTTCATCAATATCAATAAACCCTAAACTCAATATTAAAAACCTGAAACTCAAAATTGAAGATTAAAAATCAAACCTAAAGAAAACAACCAAGGAAAGATAAAATAAATTTCTCAATCATCTAAACTTAAAACCCCATGACATAAATATAACCTTTAATAGATGGAAACCCTCTCCACATAAAACTTCATTTTCCCCAAATCAAAACATTATCTTCATGGTGAAATTGAAGAAGCAAACGAGTTAGGACTGCAAACACACACAGAAGTCGAGTTCTACTTTTAACACATACAGAGGGAGGGGCTACTGGTTCGTGAAACCTCTGGGGAACAGGGGAGGTTTTCCGGCTATGTTTTCCGACCAATATAGAATACGGGTTTTCAAGAGCCTCAATCTCTATCTTCTAGTTTTGGTTTAGGGTTTCATTTAGGTTTTGATCAAGGATTTTTATTTGGAGTTCTAGTTTTGATTTTGGTTTGGTTTTGGTTTGAGTTTGCATTGGATATTCTTCTTGATTAAACCTTTTGTTCTACTGTCATCATATTTTCTGGAAAAAGAAGAAGATATTATTGACTTGTTTTTTTTTCTTTTGAAATATATTAGAAAAATATCTACGTTACCTTAAAAACATATATATTAATATAAATTCTGAGTTTGTTAATTTTTTATTCAACTAAAATTATGTATAAATGAAATAATAATTTTTTTGATTATTTATTATCTTTATATAATGTTGAATTTTAGTTATTAAATATAAAAAATATGTGACATGTCATAATTATTGATGCCATGTCATTTTTTAGACTTGTTATTTTAATTTTAAATAAGACATGGAATATTAATTGGTGTTTACTTAGGCCATGTCATCATTAGTAGGTCTCCAGGTCAATAGGATCCTTAAATAAATGAAAAGTTTGTTTGAGATCCTTAAATGATAATTTTAAAAGTTGGTTCCCCATAATAGGAATTAGGATAAAGTTGGTTCCATTTTTATGCAATTTTCCCTAGTTGAATCAAATAAAGGATTAATAGAAACATGTGTGAAAATTGAACTTGCAGCTGATTTGAATGAACATTCAGATGTAGCTGGATCATCTCTTGGTGATTGAGCTATTGATTCGGGCGTCTTGTGCTCAATCAGCTTCACCTTGAACATGATCTCCTCAAGTTCTTTGATCTTTGTAGACAAACAGTTTCTTTCCTTTGACAGTATGTCAAACTTCTTATGCAACTCAGATTTTGCATTCTTCTCCTTCTGAATATTTGTTGACAACCTAGATAGCTTTTCATTCAGCTTCTTTATCTCAGCTTCAAATGCTTTCTTTTCTTCACTAAAGTCTTCCTTTACACTCTTTTGCTCAACTATCTTCTTCTTTTCTTTCTCAAACTTGTCTCTCTCCATTGTGATTACTTTCTCGAAGTCTGAAACTTGTTGAGAAAGCTTTATACATTTCAGCTCCACTGATTTCTTTTCTTCAAAAGCTTTTCTGGAAAATTCAGAAAACTTTTGAGCAAAAGCTTTTCTTTCTTTCTCAAAATCAACTTTTTCTTTCTTCTCATTCTTCATTTGATCTTCTAGTTCAGAAACTTTCTTTCTCAGCTCATAATTATCTTTCTCTAATTCCTTTCTCTTCTTCTCAATCTTCATCATTTCATCTTGAGCTTTAGTGTTGTCTTTGACTTGGGTTGCTTTTTCCTTCATCATATTAATCTCAACCTCAAGATTAAAGACTTGATCTTTCAGTTTATCTCTTTCCGCAAAGACTTGAGAATTTATCTGTCTCAGCTAATTACAAGTATCACTTGCAACATTTGCTCTTCTTCTAAGGTCATCAAGTTCTTTTTGCATTGATTCCTTCTTGGACCATGTAGAGCTAGAATTAAAACTTTCAGAACTTTTCAACTTGGCTTGCAGATTCAAAATCTCCTTTTCTTTCGACTCAATAATTCCTGCAAAATTAATCTTTGAGTTAGATATGCATTCTGAACAAACAAAATCTTTATTATCTTTCAAACTATTAATTTGATCAAGAAGAGATAAGTTCTGAATATTCAGATTTTTGTTCTCAACTTCGAATGCTGGAATCTCTGGCATGTACGCTAAAGCACAATCTCTGTTAGTTAGCACCAAATTTTCTTTTTCATCTGTGTAAGGCATGATGAAAAGATGTATTATACTGCACACAAGAAAAAATATTAGCTAGTAAAGATCTTTAAACCCAACAATTTGAGAAAAACTTGAAAAAATTCAGAAAATAAAATTTCTAAAAATTCGAAGTTTAGAATTCGCAAACAGCCTTAAAACAAGAACAATTCGCAGTTCAAAATTAATACAAGTTCAAAATTGGTAATCCTCAAGCAATTCGCAACACAAAGTTGAGCAATTCGCAAAGTCAGGAATTCGTAAGCAAGAGATAATTCGCAAACCTTTCTTCAATGAATTCTATACTTGTACAAATTTTGAAAACACAATTCGCAAACCAATCAAGAATTCGTAAGAGAAATTCGCAAAAGGAATTCGTAAACCACAGAGATACGAATCCTTTACTTAGAAATTTTTTTAAAAAAAAATACACTGCGAATTCTCAACAATTCGTAAGATAGTCTTATACGAATTCTCACTTTTCGCTTTAGACACAGAAACGAATTCTTCAGAACTCGTAATAGACACACTAACGAATTCTTGACTTAAACATTTAAAAAACTCAACTTTTCGCAAAAATGACTTTCACGAATTCTAGCTTTTCGTTACAGAGAGAAATACGAATTTTGTCCTTAGTATTTTTCAAAAATATCTTGCGAATTCTTCTACAATTCGTAATATTCACTATTACGAATTCTACACTTAAAGAATTTAAAAATGAAACTCTGCGAAATCTGTCAATTTAACGAGTTCTTCATACGAAATCCTTGGATCTTGCGAGTTCTTGAATTCTAAGTTCAAAAATATCAATTTTACTAAAAACTCACTTTTACTCAAAAATTCAATCAATTCAGTTTTCGACAGAACTCGACTTTTCTTAACATTCAGATCATTAGATTACTTGCTCTGATACCAATTGTGATCCCAGATTCTAGCATATAATTAACAATGAGATTGACAAGAACAGATTTATTGATTAAATTGTATGGTTACAACAAAGTCACAGATCTAACTCGTAGTCATATATCTCACATGTACAAACCTCTCACATACGAGTTCTTAGATTTCTCTCTAAAATGAATGTGTGCGTGTGAATTTTACTTACAAAGACAACAACTAAAACTATTTATACTAAGTCAACATTAGTTGACTTTACAACCAAACCCTCAAACTAACAAACTATTACAAACTAGACCCTCACTTTTAATCTTGAATACAATATCAGTCTAACAACCATAATCCAAGTACCACATATGACGGGTCTACATAAGAGAAATCAGGGAATAACAACTTTAGGTACCCATTTAAAAGTGGTTCCTATCGGATTAGCACAAGATTTTGGTATCCATTTGTATATGGATCCTATGAACTTTTGAAAAATCTTTGAAACATATGGATTATAAGAATAAACATGATAAGTACCAAACCAATCATCAGAATATCGGTGAGAAACAAAATCACTACGTCTATAGTTAGATGACTTAGTAGCAGACCGAGATAATTGGAGTAATTGCTTTATTGTATTTTTCTTGTAAGGAATTACAAGTTTTGATTTTTCAGAAGCAACAGTACCAATTACATCAGTAATACTACCAGTCTGTCTATTACAAGAACTCAGAACATGATTTTGAACTCTCACCAGTCTTCTGTTTTGGTCGCCATTCAGTTCGACCTTCTGACCTTTTCTTTCTTAAATTTGAAACAAAATATTTAGATTTGTTAGGAAAATCAGATTTCTGAGATTGTCTTTTCTTAAGCTTACCAGTGTTTTTCCGTTTCTGTGAACGTTGTTTCTTTTGCTTCTTACCTGTCTGATAGTAATAAGTACTCACAGAAACTGGTTCACCAACCTTAGTCGATGATTCACCTATTTCATACACACTTGGTAAATCTTCACCGTTAATGATAAAAGTAGAATGATCTGGAAGTTTAGCATTAAAGTCAAACATATCAATCTCATCAACACACCCATCATCAGAATTTAAAAAATCATTTGCAGACGCAAATAAGTCATCAAAATCAACTTCTGAAGTTTGAGGTGCCTTAGAAGATGTTGAACACTCAATGGATTTAGTTTTAAAAACAGTGTTCTTTAAGACAGTAGAAAAAACATTTTGTTCAATATCAACCAAGATTCTTTCATTAGATAAAATATTTTCAAGTTCCAGTATTTTGCTTTCTAAGACAAGTGGAGGAACATAAATTTTCACTTTAATCGGTTTTGCCTCCATCTCTTGTGTAGAATAACTTGCAAAATAATCATTTGAAAGAACCTTTGGTTTTTCAGAAAGATAACTATCATTCAGCTTTTGATAGCAGAATGGTAGTTGGATTTTCTTTGAATTCTTTCTTTTCTCATCTTCTTTAGCCTTTACCTCGTCAGATGACTTGGTAACAAATATGGGTTTTAAATGATGATATTTACCAACCTCAAATATAAAATCAAAGTTATATAAAGTTGGTTGTTTTCTGATGGCTTTCTTTAAGTAGTGGGGGTTATCGTAACCGAGTCCCCACTTTTCTTTCATATCAGCTTCTTCATTGGGTGTATTTAAGAAAATGGTTTGTTCTGTTTGGCATCGTGCATACAGTTTGGCTTCCAAACCATTTACCTTTTTCTCCAAATTCTTGTTTTCAACCTGCAATTTGTAAGCTTTTAGAGCACATTCTTGCTTTTCAAGATTAGACTTAGAAAGTTTAGAAACAAATTCAGAAATCTTACTTTCAAAACCATCTTTTTGCAGTGTAAAATTAGAAGCAGATTTGTTTAGAGAATCAATCAGATCTTCGTTCCCAACAAGTTCCTTGTTAAGTTCAAAGATCTTTTGACTTTTCTTTGCAACTCTGTTCTTTTCCTTTTTCAATTTAGATTGTAGGTCCAGCCAGAACTCGTCTTCCGCCATTAGGGATTATCCCGCTACTTTTTGCTTAGCAAGTAGTATTTTCTGCTTGTAGTATTCAGAATTCCTGACGGTAGGCTTCCGACAGTCCTTGGCATAGTGACCCAACTTCCCACAGTTGTAACACTTAACCATTTCCTCAGTCTTTTTCTCAGAACCATAGTCATTCACAAACTTCTTCTTTTCTTCAGGATTTCTATCCACATATCTCTTTCCTTCAAACCTCTTTCCCTTAACTCTTTCTCGGTGTTCTTGATTCTTTGAACCTGATGAGTACCTCTGAGAGTTTGAACCCGGTTTCTTGTAGAACTTCTTCTGAAAAGCACGGTTCAATAGCAACATAGCTTTCTTGAGGTTTTCTCCGTCGTCACTATCAGAATCAGAATCAGAATCAACAGAATCATCTGATCTTGGAAATACTATGTTCTTCTTTTTCTTCTTTTCTTTCTTCTCCTTTTCCTTCTGACTAGCCACCAAAGCAATCGGATCAGATATCTTCTCAACCTTCTTCTTATCATTCCTTTTCTCTTTAACCTCTTCTTCATTTTGTCTCAAAGTCTCATAGACTTCATATAGAGGTATGTAACTCAGGTCCTTCATCTGTTTCATCCTACGAGTGTGCTTCTTCCACTCGGGCTGCAGTATGCTGAGGAACTTGACGTTGTTCTCGATTTGCTTCTTCTTAACCTTGTTCTTTGACAACTCGTTTAGAATAAGTACAAATCTCTCATAGGTGTCCTCAAGGCTTTCATTTTCTTTCGCCTTATAATCTTCGTAGTTGTTGATGCAGTTCGCTACTTTTATATGGTTGCCAACTTTTGAACCCATCATCATTTTATGTAGTTGATCCCACATCTTTTTGGCATTGGCTTTGTAGTTGTCAATCTTAATGTAGATCTCGTTGGGAATACTCTGTAGTAGTAAAGATCTGGCTTGCTTGTCTGCCTTGAGTCTGCTCTTTTCTTCCTTAGTATATTGTGAAGGTTCTTTCAGAACAGTCTTTGTTCTCTGAGCTCTGTCAACATTTCCATATTCACTGTCCGATGACTCTTCATCAGGTATCTCCATGGTGGGAAGTACCATAGGACCTTTCATGATAGATAGAAGTATGTTTTCCCATTTACATGACGGTCAACGAAGTCCAGGAACCTATCTTTCCATTGCTCGTATTCCCCTTTGAACAGAACAGGGGACTTGACATCTGTTCCAATCGAGAGAGTGTCCTTAGAAGTCATCCTGTTATTGTAAATATGCAATAAGAACTTGACAAATGATCGTTAGTCCACCAGAAATCAAGCAATACAGACAAATCTTAGAAAGAAATTCAGAAATGAAATTTCCAAAATTCTACAAGTCTGGAATTCGCACGCAAGAATGAATTACAAGGATTTCGTATGCACAATTCGTATAACACCAGAATTCGCATACTACACACCAATCAACAAAATTCTCATAAAAGAACAACTTTAGAATTCGCATGTAAGAAGAATTCCAGAATTCGCATATATTCTGAACTTAGAAATTTTTTAAAATAAAGCTTTTCATATAAACTTTGCGCACAAAGGAGTTATACGAAATCTAACCTTGATGAAATTTTGAAAAACTTTTATGCGAATTCTTTAACAATTCGCACAAGACTCTTCTACGAATTCAGAAGAATTCTTATCTCTATCTTATGCGAATTCTAAGAATTCGTATAAGATGATATGCGAGTTTTTGCCTTTGTAAAGATTATTCTGAAAACTTTTCGTATCAAACAAATATGTGAATTCAAGCTTTTCGCATATTAGACTTGTGCGAATTCTTAATAGCTCTTCACACACACACATATGCGACTTCTATGCAATTCGCACCACACTCATCTGCGAAATCAGCACTTGTAAAATTTTCAAAATCAATTTATGCGAAATCTAATGAGATGTGAAGTCCAATAAGCATGTGAGTTCTTCGAGCAAGTTCTTGAGAGCTCTGCGAGTTCTTGAGATCTACGATGAAAATACCCTCTGATTTCCTCAAAAACCCATCTAAATTTCGAATTTTGAACTGTAACTTTGACTAAAAGCTCTCTAACACATCTAGAACCAATTACAATAAGGATTTTCTATAAAGAACACTAACACTTACAATTCGAATCAATTACAGTGCAAAGAACTCGTGAACTCGACAATGAACAAAAATTCAAAATTCATGAAAATTACAGTGCAATTCTCTATCAAATCTATACAAGATTCATCTATATCACTTAACGAACACAATGAACTCAATTACAACCCAAATTTTGCACAAAAACTCAAAATTCAATCTCGACTCTATGAACAATCAAAAACTCAAACTTCAATCGATTTCATCTTGGATTTGCTCTGATACCAATTATTAATGTGCCAATTCTATCAATTTCTCATTATATAAAAAATAACAATAACAAGATAGTATGAATTAATCACTCAACCTGTTATTGATTCACTGAAAGGATTCATATACAGATACCTTCTCTCTTTAACTTTCTCTTTCTACAATTCTATCTGTCCGCGTACAAATCTGTTAGAATAGAGTTTTGAGTCAATTTGTAAAGTAGTTTTGTTTAATTGTGTTGTCTTTTTCATGTAGCTTGTGTAGTGGTCAAGTCTGTGTTTGACCCTATATAAAGCATTTTCTTTGTCTTGTTTTGTGTAAGGTGTGTGCGTAAGACTTTTGTGTAAGACTTTTGGGAGACATATGAATACGAAATCGTGTGACTAAAATTCTCTCATCTTATTCTCTTGATTGTTAATTCATTTGTGTGTGATTATACATGATTGCTTGATTTCTGGGATCACAATTGGTATCAGAGGTTGATCAGAAACTTCAGAAGAGATTTGATGCATTGATTTGACTACAGAAAGTTCATATTTTCAAATTTGGAAAGCTACTATTCTATTGAAATCAAAATTTTGATTTCATGGTGATTTTGATGTGAATTTGCTACCACAATATTCGCCTGATATAGGAGAATGATTCTTGTTTTGGTTGAATGTTCAATTGATCAACAGATTGTGAGGATTTGATCAATCTTTCTTGTTTTTGAAAGTTGTCACTCGTTGACTGTCAAAGATTGATTTCTATGTCTACAGTTGAACTTATGAAAAATTCACTCCATAGGGTTGTTTACGATGCTATATAGAGTGATACTACAATGTTTCAGAGTCAAATATCAACATTTGGGTGGATTTCAAGTGAAAAAGTTGAAAATATTGATGAGATCTACAGAATTCGCAGAATCCATGAAGAACTCGCAGAGCAAAGGAATTCGTAGATTCGTTGATCTTAGCATTTCTTAAGGAAAGAATTCGCAAATCACAGAGAAGAAAAATTGTTAAGGAAGGAATTCGCACAAGTGATCATACGAAAAGCCAAGGATTCGCAAGTGTGAGATACACGAATTCTGAAGAATTCGTACTAGTGTCTTATACGAATTCTTAGAATTCGCATAAGTGATCTTGCGAAAAGCTTAAAACTCGAATGCGCCTTCTTGCGAAAAGCACACAATTCATATCCTTCACTATATCCTTTTTGCGAATTGTTTCATACGAATTTTATACTTGTAAAATTCTTTTGTGTATGCCTTATGAATTGTTGGTTACAAATTGTTGCTTACGAATTGTTCTTTGAATGTACCTTACGAATTCTTGCCTTGTTTTTTCATTTTGAGTAATTTTTCTGAACTTTTACTTCAAGTTTTTCTGTTTTTTCTGATAAAAGATCATTTCAAGCATCATTGTTCATAGATACTAATCATGCCTTATACTGATGAGAAGGGAAATTTATGTCTTACTAACAGGGAATGTGCATTGTCATATATGCTAGAGATTCCAAAGATAGAAGCTGAGAATGAGAAACTTAAAAGTAAAAATTCAAAGCTGAAAGCTCAAATTGATGTCCTGAATGTCAAACTCACTAAAGCTAAGACACAAGTATCAACTTATGAATCCAAAGGAAAAGAATGGCTAAAGAAAGTTGATGAAAAGTTCAAGAAAGAGAAAGCTGAACTTGAGAAAACCTTCAATCTGAAATTATCTGAACTTTCAAGGAAAGTTGAGTCAGAAAAGAAAGAGTTAGAATTCAGATGTACAAAACTTTCTATACAAGTTTCTGATTTTGAAAAAATAGTCATTACTGAAATAGATGTCTTTGATAGAGAAAAGAAAAGTTCTGAAAAGAAAAACATTTTATTTTTCAAAGAGATTTCTGATAAAAATCAGAACTTGGAGAAAGAATTTGAAACTGAAAGAAAACATTTTGAATATGAGATTTCTAAACTTACTGACAAGATTGTTGTCTTATTAACATATATACAAAAGGGACAGAAGACTAAATATGAATTGCAAAGCAAATTTGACAAACTTTGTAATGAAAAAGCCAAGTTGAATGACAAGATCAGTCAACTTGAAGTGGCTAATGTTGATTTATCTGACAAATTAGCATCAGACACATCTGTATTATCTTCTTATGATAATGATGCAAGTGAATCAGTTTGCTCTTTTGAATCAGTAAATAGCTTGTTTCAAAAAATGATTTTCAAGAAACAAAATGTTAAATCTGAAAACTTGAAAACAGATCAGGTTAAACCTTCTAGTCCATTTTATGTCAAATCAGTTAATAGATATGCTTCTGGACTCAATGCTTCCAAGAAAGAGAAGATGATTTGGGTTCTCAAAGGTTCTCTAGAGTCAGTCAAATATCAAAAATCATCTGCAGAAGCTGAACCGAAAAAGATGAACAAAGCTCAAAAGGGTAAAACTTTTGCAACTGATGTTATCAAGTCAAACCAACATCTAATCAGGTTAGCAAAAATAAAACTTTGATGTTCATATTGCTGTAGTAATGATTTTGTTCATAAAGCACATGTTCACAAAAGGTATTTTTCTAATAAGAAGTTTAATGATACTGCTTATCACAGAGGTGGAAACCACTCAATGAAGCTTCCATATACTAACCAGAATGGATCCAAACTTATCTGGGTACCAAAACCTGTACAACCTGTGATGCAGGAACCTCCACTCAAGAAGGAATGAGCAAAGCAATGGCTTCTAAACATAGTAGTTTAGGACTCAATCTTCAATGTACAAGGACTATGACTTCTAGACAAAGCAGTCTAGGACTCAAACTTCAATGTCAAGATACTGAAGAACTTCAATGTCAAATCATACCAGGAAGTTTTAAGCTTAATTGTTATATCTTATATTGGTGAGTTTGTATAAGAAAAGAGAAATTGTTCTTAATTGTTATATTTTATTTGTATGCAGATATGAAGGGGAGCATATTTGTACAGTGTTTACAAGTTCCATACAATGTCAAAAGGGAGCCCAGCAAAAATCAAACAAGACAAATACATCATGTCAAGGAACAGAAGAAACAGACATTGAGTCAAGGGGGAGCTTACAGATTATATTCTGAAAAGGGTTGTAAGTGTGCAGTGTGTGTAAAATTGTTTTTAGAATTAAAACTAGGTGAATTTTTTTTCCAAAATTAGCAATTTTCCTCATTTAGAATGTTTTTCAAAAGCTGGAAATTATGCTAAGTCAAGAATTCGCATAACACACACATGCGAAATCTGAGGAATTCACAGATGTGTGTGATACGAATTCTTTAGAATTCGCATATCTGAGTGTTACGAATTCTAACAATTCGCATAAGTGTTTCTGCGAAATGTGAAGAATTCGCATCACACTGATTTACGAATTCTTGAAGTTTTGCACATAATTCGTGAACTTGTATCTTGCGAATTCTCACACACATTGTCTTAATTTTCAAAGACAATTCTCATCAGACTCATCTGCGAAAAGTGAGTGATCAATAAGATCGTGCCACGTGTCACCCTCACTCCTGAGTATAAATAGGGTTATTTCTACGAAATCCTCACTTTTCCAGATTCATCGTTTATCTTACGAATTCTTTCTGTGCACGAACTCTTAAACCTTCTCTTGCGACTCTTCGTTTTTTCTGTGATTTCATTGATCTAAAAGGTTAATCTTGTTGTTGAATGTTTATTTTTATTCTTTTATCGATCTTGTTGTTTGATTGTTGTAGGGATACCTTATCGGTTTCTTAGACTTAGGGTTTTTAAATTGAATGGAGCTATTCTTATCGAAGAACTCGTATTAACCTTGTTCATTTTCTTCGATTTATGAACTTGATAATGTTTCTAAGTGTAAATTTGAACTAAAGGACCATTAATATACTGAAATCGAACTATTTCTAATCATAATTTTGATCTAATTCGATATATTGTTGGGTTGGTTTGATGAATCTGACTTTTGGTGTTCATAATCTGGGTTCTTGATATTCTTGCTAAAAATCAAGATTAAAAGCTTATTTGTTGTTAAAGTTCTAAGATTTATTGACCCAAAAGTGTTTTTAATCTAAATGGATTCTAACAAAATAATTTTCTAGGGTTAAAATTAGAAATTTCAACTTTTTGAATCTGGGTTCGTATTGCAGTTTTGAATGTGTTCTTAATGTTCTTATGAACACTTAGCAACTTATCAAGAAAACAAGGTTATACGAATTCTTGATTTTAACAGTGTCTTACAAATTCTGAGTTTCGTTGTCAAATTTTCGTAAAGTGTGAAATTCGTAAACTTGCATCTTATGAATTATGGAGTTATTCATTGTTATTATTGTTCTAAGTGTGAAATTCATAAAGTTGTATCTTACGAATTCTGGAGTCTAAAAAATTCTTCTAACGAATTCTTGCTTGTATCCTTGAATTCCTAAGTACAGAATTCGCAGATCCCTATCTTGCGAATTCTTGACTTAGAGTATTTCAAAATTTAGTTTTCAATGTCAAAAAATCATTTCTTTTAGTTTTTCACTAACCCATTTGGACCTTGTTCATTATTGTTATATCTTTTCAGGTACCAATGGCAGATCAGACAGTAGATCAATATGTTTAGACCGGTGAGAATTCACCAGAAGCACAGGAAGCTTCTGAACAGTGCCCGATACCATCCTCCCGGTCTGATTTTCAAGTTCCACAAGATCTAAATCCTGATCTATTCTTGATCTCACCAGCTGAGATGAACCACAACAGCCAAACAATCATCATCTTCAGTTCAATATTCGTATAGATCCTTTGGTACTGGATATCTTGAGAAATCACCCACTCCGAGATGCACTTACTGCTCAAGTTGTAGTTCCAGAAATTTATGTACAACAAGCATGGAAAATCATCAGGGTTTCTCACATGAAAGAAAAAGGAGTAAGAGTTCAGATCTTCAAGCTGGAAATTGATCACTTCACATCTGTTCTCACACAAGAGAGGCTGAGATTTATTCTTAGTCTTCCATCTGAGATTGCAAGGGAAGGAAGAACTAGCTATGATGAATTACCAACAGATACAGAAGTGTTAAGAGGCATTAGAGATATGGTGTGCCTCACTGCCAAGAACTTTGGATCAGATAATGCCAACAGTCATATTCTGAAACTCTTCTATTCAGTGGTTCATGACTTACATATTGATTATGCTCAAATATTCTGGACTGAGCTATATGAGAAAGTGGTGGCCAAGAAGACTTCAAAAGCTCCGAATTACATTCCTTACCAACGGTTCATGACGCTTATTGTCCAAAGCATGTTGAAAAGTAACAGGAACATACCAACCAGAATAAATCATTCACATGCTCCTGTCAGTGAAATGAGATACTTGATGAGGCAGAAGAGATAATTTCCTTTTATCATGCCTGTGCCTGAAGTGTTATTAGACTACGCAGATCCAGAGTGTGTTAGTATCATAGATTATAGAGAGTCTATGGGAAGGATAGAACCGGTCATCCCTACCCAAGGCTCCATCCCTAGGCGAGCGGAGTCTGTGAGGGTTTCTGATACCTCAGGGGTACAGAAATGGAGAGCGAAGAGAAAAAATTCCGAGAGGGGTTCTGGAAGGGGTCAGAGACCACGACTAGAGGCATCAGGGTCACGGGTTGTTACCCCACGTATAGTGACACCTCCTGTCGATGAAGGTCATGGCTCTGAACATGATTTGGATCTTGCAAATGATGACCAGGCAGATAATGAAAGTGATAAAATTTTAGTGTCGTCTGCTTCTAGTTCAAAGGATGATGATCAAACAAATTCTGATGCTGAAACTGCTAAAGGTGGACCAGATAATGGTGATGATCATGATGATGATGATAATGCCGATGATGGAAATTTTGTTGAAACTGTTGATGTTGCTACTACTCACACAGATCAAGCTAATGTCTGTGATGATGATGAAACTGATGTTTTTGAACCATTCTATGGTACTGATGCCATGGAAGTGGATGAGCAACAACGTGTCGACTCAGTTCTTACTGTGGTTATTGGAGACATAAGGCGGACCAACAAGGGAGTTTTAGTTGAAAATTTTGAGAGAGAGCGTGAAATTGTAGTAAAAGAACATGGTGAGTGTGTGATTACTCAAACTTACATTTCGAAAAGGGCAACCTCATCTAGAACTTCATCGCATGTGTTGCGATCGGATGTTCAAGTCATAAGCATCTCACTTATGCACTCGCACACCGAAGCTAGCCACTCTATATCTTCTCAACATGATATAGTTTTATGTTCTCACGAGGAATTAGCACAAAGTCTACCGGGTTCTCATTTGGAGAATCAAGGTATTGAAAATAGAGAACAACAACCCCGTTCTCGATTTCTATTCCTTCACAATTGAGTCTAGTGCCATATCGTTTACCAATTATTCTTCCTAGGACCCTATTTACTTATTCTACCATTGGTTGTCTTAGTGACCCGATCGGAACATCCATAGTAGATTCACATTGCGGACTACGAGGATCGGATGGAAGTCCTGTAATTGACACGTCTTTGCCAACGATGAACACAGGCCAGGCAATTGATTCATCAGTTGTTATGAAAACGGTTAATCTAAGTGATACCGGCGTTACTCACCCAGACTTTGTGTCAAAGGAACTACTCGACGACGCCTTAAAGGCTGTTGAAACACGTATCTTTGAGAAGGTGGAGGAAGAAATTGGTGGTATTAAACGTCTTTTGAAAGGGAAGGATCCAGTTATTCAACCTCAGCCTGTACAACATAGACAGCAAACTCCAAACACTTAACCTACTGATTTATCTATTGATGAGCTTAAATCTTTGCTGCTTGCAAAGTTGCTATCTCAAGCTCCAGATTCTCAGCAAGATGCAAATCTTATTACCCTTCTGCAATCCCACCAACAAAATCAACCACCACAGACTGTTCAACCAACAGATGTGGTTAGTGCCTCAGAGTTTCATTCTTTCAAATCTGATATTATGTTTGCTCTATCTGAATCAAACAGGTAGTTCAAACTTCTTGCAAAGCCCAGACAACTGTTTCTACTAGAGAACATGATCATGATCCAGATAATGATCACGAGGGGAAGAAAAGGGAGAAACAGACAGCTGCTACTGGATCTGGTGTATCAGTTATGATGGAAGG
This sequence comes from Arctium minus, assembly GCA_954870635.1. Taxonomy (NCBI): domain Eukaryota; kingdom Viridiplantae; phylum Streptophyta; class Magnoliopsida; order Asterales; family Asteraceae; genus Arctium; species Arctium minus. The sequence goes on along the minus strand of OX941089.1, from coordinate 41,862,668 downwards.
GAGAACTGAAAATGTTGAAGGTGACGAAGGGGAGCTGATCATGATTCTGAGCAGAATGATAAAGAGGAGATTGTGTTATATGTTGGAGATGGTGTTGGATCGAGGGTTGAAAAGCCTAAGATTGCAATAAGACAGGAAATTCTGGAGATTACAGGTCTTCTTAATCATGATGTTATAGCTCTTAAAGATGATACTTTTGAGGAAGCTGATGCAAAGTATGAGCTGTATTGAAAAATGAAAGAGGAAGAGCATAGAAATGAATTATTGGAGCTGGAATCTGATGATGAAGTTATTGATGTTACTGAGTTTGTTAAAAGAGCTCAAGAGATTTCAGAGAATGAAGCTAGTATACTTGATGATCTATTTGAGGACAGAGACACAAATGCATTGAATGATATGTTTGCTCAGAGTACACCTAAGGGACTACATCTAAGTCCTGTTCATGAGCATATTCATGAATCAAGTATTGCTGCAGTTCAATCTGTTCCTTCATTCAGTGAGTTTTGTTCTTATCCCAGTGTTGTTTAATCTGATGTTGCTGAGCAGAATGTTAATCTGAATGTTGAATCATCTGTCAATCCTGGTTTTGATGTTCATATGGATGATATTCATGTTTCTGATACTCAAATGGAAGAAAAATTGCCATATCAGAAGAATCTTGGAAGTCCAGTTCATCAAGAGGGGTTTGTTAAAGAACCACCGCTTGTGCCAAAGTTTCCACAAACTGAAGCAGGTTCTTCAGATAAACTAGCAGTGGGTTCTACTCCATTTACTGGATATGATGAATCTGGTATGTCTATGCAAGAGATTAAAAGAATCAGAAGAATGTTAAGAGTTCCTTACTTGGAAGAAGGAGTTAAGATTTTTGTGAGCTATATTAGACAGGTAGATCAAGCTCAACTTCTGGGAATTCAAGACAAATCACCAGAATACCAGAAGGATTACATCAAAATGTTGCAAGTAAGGAGAAGAACTAAAAAAGAAGTCAGGATCAAACATGAAATTGTGCAAGCTTACTTTGTTACAATGAAGAAGTATAATAGCATATGGTATCCACAGTTTGAGGTTCAGAGGAAGAACTTGTCTACTTATACTTTCAGTGAAGCTGATTTTTTGCCAACATAAACTTTTGGGATATTGAGTTTATGTATCATGACTTCAGAAGTAGAACTATCAGGCATCCTGATATTGTATTTGCTTTGGATTATATCAAGAGATTTATCCGAAGGCATATCTATCATACTTATATGTATGATTTTCAGCTAGGCATTGAAACTAACCAAAGTAGGATTAATTTGCTTGCATTTGACATGACTCATCCTCTACTTGAAGAGATTCCACTCTGCATAGTACTAAGAGAGCCATAACTTGGTGTTGTGTATGAAAATGATGATAAAAAGGAGAAGAGATTTTTGAGGGCAACTGAAATAGCTAAGTATTCTGATGGAACTCTGAAAGATGATTTGAAGAATCTAGAGGACAAGTATGAGGAGAGTGAGAAGCAAAGGTTGGCTAAAAATGGTCATATGCCCAAAATGAAAAGGATTTGTATTGAGGATGTCATAGATATAATCAAGGACATAATCAGATTCAGGCAGGCAATCAGGAGGTTTGAGGGATTAATGGGATTGAGAAGATCTAGCATGAAGAGGTGGACTAATTGAAGTTTTTCAAATTGCTCAAAATGGGGGAGATTGTTAGAATAGAGTTTTGAGTGAATTTGTAAAGTAGTTTTGTTTAATTGTGTTGTCTTTTTCATGTAGCTTGTGTAGTGGTCAAGTATGTGTTTGACCCTATATACAACATTTTCTTTGTCTTGTTTTGTGTAAGGTGTGTGCGTAAGACTTTTGTGTAAGACTTTTGGCAGACATATGAATACGAAATCCTATGACTAAAATTCTCTCATCTTATTCTCTTGATTGTTAATTCATTTGTGTGTGATTATACATGATTGCTTGATTTCTGGGATCACAAAATCAGAATCTAGTTACATGTACTTACAAAACAACAACTAGCTACATATCTATTAAAGAGAAAACAAAACAACACACTCAAAACACAAAGTAAAAATACACAACTTTGACTTTTGACTTTATACAAGGGACTTTGACTTTCACATTGAGAGTTGACTTTTAGCTTTGACTTGCTTGACTTTGACCTTCAACTTCCATGATCTTGTATCCAACAAATATGCTCTAACACACCCTCTATAAGACCATTGAGGAGTCCTAGATTATGGAAGACGTCTACGCCAGAGCCAAGGAAGTGAGAGTCGAGGTGGGAGAGAAAAGAAAATGGGAAATCAAATCCGGACCTCCCAAGAGGTCTCGGCCATTTGTCGGGAACCGGAGTTTTGATAATTGACGTGAAGCTAGATGGTGCCAAAAGTACTGGAGCATTGTCCCATGTCACTATCGCTCGAGTTAAACATGGATTTTGTAGCCGAAGGGGGTGTTTGGCGACAGTGCCCTTGGGCATTGTCGCGTGCCACTATTGTGTGGGACTCACATCCCACAGTACGTACGGGAAGAGTATGCCCAGTGACATTTCCAAGGGCATACTCATGGAGGTAATAGTTGCGGGCGATACCAAGGCTGCGGTACACTCTCAGCGAGAGTGCCCGATGACAATGCCTTGGACATTCTGGCGTGGCAAGGTCGCCGTCGGGACCGAGGGCTTTATAACTTGGTCCGATTTTAGAAGCATCCATTTTAACTTTGGGAGCTTTGGTAAGGGCCGATTTCTCTCCTCTCTAAGGTAATATTCCAACCTTTTCCCTCCCTCTTCCTTCATTGAATGGAATCCCAACCATACTCTCTTGACATTTATGATCATTAAAGTATTCTAGAGTCCAAGTGAGGTATCTAGCGTCATTGGGAACTTCAAGACATCGTCTCCATTTCTAGGGTTTTGCCATCTTTAGGGTTTTTACATCACAAACCTATTTGGTGAGTTTCTCAACCCACATACTACCTTAAATGTTATTATTTGCTTAAATGTGTTTTGTAGGTACATTGAGTCTTGACCTAAAATTTGGGTTTTATGGGTTTTGCTTGAATATGGGTTTTTGTCATAATTAGATACAATTAATGACCATGGTTGACTAATAGTGACACAATAAATGTAAGATTTGAGATGTAATGGTAAAGAAACATTTCTACATCTCATTTCATAAAAAGGGGGGGGGGGGAGGGGGTTTGACTCAAGTGAAATATGCTTGTAGCTAGCCTTATCTTATAAGTTCGTTTTGTTGATTCCATGGTATTGGAAATGGGTTAAGTTTAATATCATTACGGGATATGCAATAACATGAATTAACAATTATGGTATGGTAAATGGCATGTCTTTGGGTTGCTAATGAAATATGCATTGGTATTGTTATCCATACTTGTTCATGATAATATTGTGGTGCTAGAAGTATATCTCCTTTTGCACAAGAATTTAGACCATATGGGCTTTTGTGTTCATATCTATTGGCCACTTTGGGCCACTAGAGAGTAGGCAATAAAGGACACGCATGTCCTCTCGTCTAGATTGGGTAGGCAATAATGTCCCATAAGTCTTTGATGTGTAACTCGACAGAGTAGGAAATAAAGGCATAAATAGGTTTGAGGTTATGATGTCTTGATGGCATGGGAACTAGAAACGGGACATGAGGTGTAACCCAATAACATCATGGATGACTCCACTCACGTGTTCTCGTCACCTTGATGGAAACGGGTCTCCCCCGTAATTTCAAGAGGCATCTCTTGTGTGTTTATGTTCAGGTGTGGGACATTGTTTACAAAAGTTGAGTGTTGGAATTTGTACAACCACAATGGATGCCAGTAACATTTAATTATGATGTTATTATTTTATTCATGAGTTGTTTATTCTATATGATCTCACAATGCATCTAGCCTAACACTTGTTGTGGAGTTTTGTTGGTTCACAGGTCCCACTAGCGGTACGTATAGGACATCTTGACTCACTGACCGTGCACCTAGGAGCACTTGGAGTGTTGGACTTTTGGGGAAACTTTTGAGAAGAGTGATTTTTGGAGATATAGCGACACCCATGTTAATCTAGTTTTAAGTTTTCTTAGATTAAGTAGGTTGTTGTATTTTATATCTCGTCATTCGCTACTTTAGGAATTGTGCAAACTATCCCAGCTATATTGGGTTTTAGTTGAGGAAAATTGGAAATTTTATTTTGCCTATTTTCCGGATTACTCCTATTTCGTTGCTTAAATTTTAGGGTGTTACAGAAGAGAATCCTCTGTCTTCAAACTCTCTTCTCTCTTGTTATTATTTCTTGTGCAAGAACCTTTGTAATTCTTGGATTGTTTAGATTAGGTTTACTTTATCTATTTTTGTAACAATCTGTAAATTATGTTTTTGATTTACTCTAATCTTAAAACAAACTTAAAAGTATAATTTTGTGTTTGTATTCATCCCCCCCTACAAACTTAACCCTTGTAGAATCCAACAAACAAGATCTTGACTATTCTCCTACTTTCTACTCTTTCAAATGGATCTCAACTCAAGCACAAACTATTCTGACAATGATTCACTCGCAAAACCTCCTCGGTTTAGCAGAGACAACTTTGCTCTCTGGAAGAATTGAATGACACTTTTTCTGGAAGGTATAGATCCTACTATACCTGACTATGTTGAAAATGGTCCTTTTATTCTATCAGTCACCGCTGCTGTCGTACCTGCCACCGCAACTACTAAAGCTATTCCTAAAAGAGAAATAACTAAAGAGGTACGTCAATGGACTGATGATGACAAAAAGAAGGTGGTTCTAGATATAAAATCCAAAACCATCATCTCCATGGCGCTCCCTAATGAAGTTTATAATTCTATCATGCATCTCAAAACCTCTAAAGCCACGTGGGACACAATATGTGTTCAATATAAAGGTACCACTAAGGTATAAGAAACCTGAAGGATAAACTTGGTAAGACAATTCGAAAGTTTTATTTGTGGTAAAAATGAATCTCTGTTTGAAGTTCACCAACGCTTTAACTATTTACTTATTGACCTAAGGACTGTTGTAAAACATACTCTAACTCTGAAACTTTGACAAAGTTTTTGGAATGTCTTCCTGAAAGCTGGGAAAGTTATTCAATGTGTCTTAAGCTAACTAAAGACTTAAACACTCTATCTCTTAGTACACTTTATGGGATCTTGACCAATCATGAGCAATTTAGTCAACTGAAGTAGAATCTAGTCTAAATTTTGAAAGACTCCAAAAGCACATATGTGACTTTATTCTCTTCAGAGGTTGTCCCATCTCAGCGTTCCTCATCTCTCACTATCACTGAGTTAGATTCTGACTTGGAAGACTTATCAGACACTAATCTATCGGAGTTTGATGAATCTTTAGAAATCTTCACAAAATCCTTCAAGAGATTTACAAGAAATAGTAATTTCAGAAGAAACAAACCTCTAGCTATTACTGACAAGCCAAAGTCAACCCATGTTGATAAGGCTTTGGCTACTTGCTATAACTGTGAAAGAAAATGATAGTTTGGTAGTGAATACAGGTCAAAGAAAACCTTCAAACCTTTTTCATTCTCCAAACCCAGAGATGACAAATACCTGAATCTTAAAGAAAAATATCAAAAGATGAAAAAACCACAAACAAAAAGGTAAGGGTCTAGTCGCTGAAGAACATGATTGGGCTGAATATGAAGATGAATTTGGAAATATTCGTCTCTTCTATTCTAAACAACTCATCATCTCAGTGCTCTTTATCTTCAATCTCAAAATCTGAGGGAACTCCTAAGAGTTTCAAGAATCTGGAAAAAGGAAAAGCATTGGTCAGACCTTCTCATAGGACCAAAAAAACTCCAAAGCAGACCTTTCAAATGTCTTCAACAAACAAACCATCAACATTTGAAATTAAGTTCTCTAGACATGTTCAGAGACCAACTCCTAAAATGAAAGTTGAACTTAAGCCAAAGAAATCTGAAGAACCAAAGGTTCCTCGAAATCTGAGGCTAAGTTCATTCTTGGAGCTGACCCAACTCATTTAAAGCTTTCTAACGCTTACACTTTTGGTCCTAAAGCTACCTTCAGCTATTGAAAATGTTATCACTGTGGACTCACCGATCATATCGCTAGTAAGAGCCCCACATGTACCAAAGCTGAAAAATCAACTAGAGTGAAGATGATTGCCACCAAGGCAAAGAAAACTACCAAAGTTAAGAAATTAATTAAGGTGAAGAACGTTAAACCTCCCATATCCACTAACTTGTGGACCCATTGTCAAATGGGTACTAATTCAAACTTAATATTCCTTATGAGTGCAAGACTTAAAGGATATCTGGTATCTTGATAGCAGATGCTCTAGATACATGACTGGAGAAAAGTTCTTGCTCTCTAAATACAAGGAAGAGAAATGTCCCTTAGTGACCTTTAGAGGAAATGGAAAAGTCCACACGAAAGGGTGTGGTGTACTGACAAACGGTACAACTACCTTCTGAAGAATCGTTGACGTAGAAGGACTGGAGGATAATCTTCTTAGCATCAATCAACTATGTGATAAAAACTACAAAGTATGCTTTTCCAAGAAAGCCTGTTTTGTCACTGACAAAGATGGAAAACTTTCTCTCAGTGGTTATCGTATGGAAAATGTCTATGTAATCAACATGGACTCTCAACCATTGAAAGAATATATTTTCTGTCAAAAAGCCTCCTCAGATGTCAACTGATTATGGCACAAAAGGCTCTCTCATCTCAATTTCAAAACACTGAATGATATCAGTAAGAAAGAACTTGTCACTAGTTTACCTCATCATTCATATGCCAAAGAATCTCTATGTTCAGCATGTGAAAAAGGAAAGCAAACCAAAGCTAGTTTTAGGACAAAGCAAATTTCATCAGTAACCATACCTCTTCATCTACTCCATATGGACTTGTTTGGCCCTATCAACATATAATCCATCGGTGGAAAAATAAATACACACTCGTAATTGTTGATGAATACTCAAGATATACATGGGTATTGTGTCTCAGATCTAAGAGTGACACTCTAGATGAAGTCATTTCCTTTGTAAGAAAAATGGAAGTTCTAAAAAACCTGACTGTTCGGTCAGTAAGAAGTGATCATGGCATTGAATTTAAAAATAGTGTTCTTAATAACTTTTTTTAGAATAAGGGAATTTCTCACAACTTCTCAACTGTAAGAACACCACAACAAAATGGAGTCGCTGAAAGAAAAAAATTGAACGATTATTGAAGTCGCTCGATATATGCTCAACAAATCTCACTTGCCAACTCAATTATGGGTTGAAGCTGTCAACACTGTCTGTTTACTCAAAATCGATCGATAATCTTCAAGAGATTCAAGAAGATAGCATATGAACTTTTCCATGGAAGAAAGCCTACACTTAGCTTTCTTCACATCTTTGGTTGCAAGTGTTATGTTGTAAACTGCAGAATAACCTTGGAAAATTCGATCCCAAAGCTGATGATGGAATTTTCCTTGGATACTCATCAGTATCCAAAGCCTTCAGAGTTTTCAATATGCAATGACAAACTGTAGAAGAAACCATCCATGTCACCTTTGATGAATCCCTTTCATCAAGCTCAAAACCTATTGTCGAAAATGAAGAACTAAATCAATGAATGTTTTTTCACTACAAAGAATCTGAAGCATCCTTCAGAAATAACCCTCAAGTTGAACCCTGTACTGCTAATGATTAACCACGTGTCATTCCTAGCATGCAAACTGGTGAACCCGAATCCTCTTCTTGGATTTCAGTTGTACCCTTAAACATATTATCCCCATATGAATCTTTAAACTTTGAATCACCTCTCACCTCTGAACAACATTTTCAGCAAATGAAGATTTCTCTGAACCTCATCAACTAATAGCTGATGAATCCATGGATGAAAGTTCATCCTCAGCACTTGATCTTCCTCAAACTGTCAAATCAAATATGGAGTCTCAGAGATGGCTCAGAACAATTTTTTGGTAATCCAAGCGCAGTATTCAGACTCGACGCGGTTCAGGTAATATATGTTTGTTTGTTGACTTTATATCTCTTATTGAGCCAAAAAGAACTACTGATGCCATAATAAATCCAAAATGGGTCAGTGTTATGCATGAAGAACTGACTGAGTTTGAAAGAAACAAAGTTTGGAACCTTGTTCCCAGACCATCTGACTATACTGTTATTGGCACCAAATGGGTGTAGCGTTACAAGTTAGATGAACATGGGACTATGATCCGCAACAAATCTAGACTTGTTGCTCAGGAATAAAGATAAGAGGAAGGCGTAGATTATGATGAAACCTTTGCCCCTGTGGTCAGACTCAAATCAATTCGATTATTCTTATCATTCTTAGCCTATATTGTTCATAAGGACTTTAAGGTATACCAAATGGATGTCAAATCAACATTCCTAAATGGAAAGTTGAAAGAGGAAGTCTATGTTCAACAAACCCAGGGTTCTTTGACCCTAAGCATCTAGGTTATGCTTATAAGTTGGATAAGGTTCTCTACGGGAACAAGCTCCTCGAGCTTGGTATGAATCTCTATCGTCCTTTTTTATCACTGAAAATTTTGATCGTGGAAAGATTGAAAGTACTCTCCTTCTAAGAAAAGTTAAAGGTCATATCATTCTTGTTTAGATATGTCAATGATATTATATTTGGATCTACAAACCTATCTCTCAGTGTTCGATTTACTGAACGCATGATGAAAGAATACATGATGAGTATGATGGGTGTGCTAACTTATTTTCTTCGTATACAGATTAAACAATCTGACAAAGGCACATTCATACACCAAGGTAAGTACGTTAGTCATATGCTGAAGAAATTTGATCTTACCTAAAGTTCAAGGATGAAAACTTGTTAGGAGTGAAAGTCCTGTGCCTTGAAAGTTGTATAAAGTATTTATAAGGGTTTGAATTATAATTATTTGATAGTTGTTTGTTATTGGGCCTCAAGCCCATTAGGCCTTATGCGCATCATATATAAGGTGTGTTTTAGTTCATTATTCAGTTTAGTCTCATTCATAATTATTCTAGTCAATAGGTTTACTTTTGCTTATCAGATATTCTCTCTGTAAACCTAATCCTTTATTCAATATTAATCATATGACTAGAAGTTGTGGTATATTGATTGTTCTTCATTGATTACTGTTCGTGATTGCAATGTAACTGGGATCTACAATTGGTATCAGAGCAAAGAGACAGAAGTTTTGATCCAAAAAGGTTTGTCTAAAACTCTTAATCGTTATTATAATTCATCTGAGTTTATGGTTTTCTGTCGATTAATTTTTTTTTTCTAGATTGATATATGTTAGATTTTTTTTAAAATCTGGATCTGGATTAATCGATTAATTAGATTGTTTTCTGGATTGATATCTGTTTATCGATTTGATCTAAGAAGTAGATTTACTGTTTTTCTGCCATATCAAGTTTATGTGATTCTGTCGATTTCTGGATTTCTTATTGATTTGTGTTCTTGGATTAAATTTTTCTGGAAAACAAGTGAGTCTGGTCGAATTTTGCTTAATTGATTTCTGGGTTCCATGTGCTTATCGTTCTTCAGAAAATCATCAAATCTGAGTTAAAGTTATTCAAAATTGGTGTGATTTAGGAATCGATTGGTTTGTTTAATCTGTTAATCATAATTATCTGTTATTGATTTGATCTGGTTAATCTGCTTATTCGAAAAGAAAAGTGTTATTTGTTATCAATCAGACCTTCGACTGATCCCTTGACCGGACCTCAGCGACCGGACCCTTTGTTGACCGGACTCTGGATCGGTGCTCTTGACCGATGCCTTGCGACCGGTTCCTTGTTGATCGGTGTGGTGCGACCGGTTTCTTGTTGACCACTACCTTGCAACCGGTTCCTTCTTGACCGGTGCCTTGCGACCGGTTCCTTGTTCGACCGGGTCCGACCGGGTCCTTGTTCGACCGGGTTCTTGCTCGACCGGGTCCTTGTCCTTTTTATTTATTTATTTTTTTTGGATCAATTTGTTTGTCTCACGATCGCTACAGTACATTTAAGATTTACAGAGTTAAGATGAATTCGAGAGATGCTCTAGCCATTGGTTCAGATCAAAACCCCCCGGTGCTTTATGGGGAAGAATATCCACAATGGCATGATCGTTTCATGAAGGCACAATTGTTGTTCAAAGGAAAATATGAAGAGTGGAAAGTTAATTTTTTGACTTTTGTGGATGAACATGAGTTGGGTTACTATATCAGATTATCATTGACTGAAGGAGAGATGCAATCCCAAATTCCAACAGAAGCTTCTTTTGTGGAACAGGAGAAAAGACAGAAGGCTAATAATATAGCTCGAAATTTTATGACAAATAGTATTTCTTGTGAACTTTTTCATGACATTTTTTGTGAAATTTCTGGTCAAATGAATACTTACAAAATGACAGGAAAAGAGTTGTGGCATTGTACTGAATGGTTGATGTTAGGGCCAAAGGTAGTATTAAAAGGAAGAGAATTGGAATCTGAGAATTCTGAGCTGAAAAGAAAGATCTCTGATTTTGAATATCAGATTGTGAAAATCCAGCAAGTAGTATCTGTTGAAAAGTATGATGAGAAGACTAAGAGTCTGGAGGATGCTAATGCTAAGCTTCAAAAGAAAATATCTGATTTGAAACAAAAGATGGTCAAAGATAAAGCTGATTTTGAGAGTGAAAAGAAAGGATTTTCAAAGAAGTTCTCAGATTTTTCAAGAAAATGTCTTGAAGAAAAGAAGACTGTTGAGCTTAAGTGTATAAAACATTCTCAGCAAGTTTCTGATTTTGAGAAAGTAATCACTCTGGAAAAGGAAAAGTTTTCCACAAAGAAGAAGGCTATTGAACAAAAGAATGTGTGATTCTTCAAAGAAATATCCGACCAAAGAAAGGATGCTGAGAAGGGATTTGAAGAAGAACAAAGTATGTTTGAGGCTGAGGTCAAAAAGCTTACTGAGAAGCTATTTGAACTATCTGAAAGTGTGCTGAAAGAGAAGAAAACAAAGTCTGAATGCGAGACGAAGATTGACCTTCTTGTCAAAGAAAGAGACAGTCTTGCTTCAAAGATTAAAGTGCTTGAAAAGACAACATCTAGTTCAAATCAGAAAATTGTTTCTTCCAAGTGGTCAGTTAAATCTTCTGATCAGATCCGTAGTACTAACCTTTTCTATGATAGCATTATAGATGTTTCAGGTACACATCGACGAAGAAGGAGATACAAGGAAGAGGAACTGGTCTGGAAGAAGAAACCAGTTGAAGATGAGAAGAAAGATGTGCTGAAAGGAAAGAAATCATGTGTACATGTCAGGATCTTAATTCTTAACAACAATAAGCACTCAGAAACAATATTAAAGGAGTTTGCAGAATAACACTTTAATATTCAATAATTTATGAAAACAGTGAATCAGAAGAACAACTTGTGAACTTTGTTGAATGATTATAAAGCTACAAGATTCAATACTCAACCTCAATATTGATGAACAGGCTCACCAATACGAATTCTACTTCGTTAGAATTAGGATTACAAACCTTGAGGTTGATTCTCTCTATTAAAACAAAAATTCATAATTCTCTAAGTGCTATATATTTTATCAAAAATAAAATATTCTATATATACTGAAGATAAAAGATAATTACAACTAATAAAAGATCTTTAAAATAATCTTCCATCTTTATCTCCAAGCTTTCCACAATCTTCAAACTTGATCTGCACGAATCTTGATTATCTCATAAGCAACACTAAGTCTTCAGCAGTATTAATACTTTGAGCAGTATTAATGTTCAGCAGTACTAACTACTAGCAGTACTAAAATTGCTTAGCAGTAGTAATCTCCTCTAGCAGTATTAATCTTGGCTTAGCTGTACTAATCTTGATCAACAGTATTAACTTCACTCAGTAGCATTAATCTCAGAAGTATTAATCAAGTTCTTCTAGCCGTATTAACTGTACTTGTGTATTTCTGAATTTCCCAACAATCTCCCCCTAACTTGACTTTTAGGAAGAGAAGTCAAGTTCTTCAAATGATCTTCTTAGAGGCTCCCAAAACTTCATGGCTCATACACCAGTATTTGCATCCAACCCCAAACTCTGATTGATTGTTCTTTGAATCAAATACTTAGCCATCTCTGAATTTGGAAAACATCCTAGCTTCTTCTTCAATATTGCATGAAGCTTTAGTCTGCTGTGATTGTACACTCTATCCACTAGAAAGTACTCTATGTGATTTAAGTCCATAGTTAGTGCATATACTCCACTAGTTTCATATAGAGTCCAATTGTTGACAGTTTTGAACACATTTATGATGACATGCTCCACTTCTTCAGGTTTGAACATCATACACAGATACTCCATCACTAATTTTGTAATTGAAATCTCTAAAGCTTTCATTTGATCTGCATACAAATTCATACCTATCTCAAACATTTCTTCAAGATCTGACCTGGAGCATGTTCTGACAATCTTTGCCCAAGTGTTATACACTTCAAACTTCTCATCTTTCCTCTTGAGCCTTATGTATTCCTTGCCATCAACCTTCATTGTGTCCCATAGAATGACCTAAGGAGGCTTCACACCAACAGGTTCTGCTAAAATTGGTTCAGGCACTTTGTCCATCACTACCATGTATAGATTTACATCATCAGTTCTTACTGGTTTATTCTTTTCAGATGACTTAGGTGCCCCTTGTTCTTCAGCAACCTTCTCAGCTTCTCCTTCAGCTATTCTAGGCTTCTTGATGGACTTTCTTCTTGCCATCATCTTGGTTCTTTTTAAAGTCCTTAGACTTTCACCAAGAGTAGCTTCTTTCTTTGGTGGTGTTTCTTTCTCATCTGGAAAAGGTTTTTCTATCATAAAATCATTGCTTTCTTTCATTCTCTTCTCCATCTCCACCCTTCCAGTTTCATTCCCTTGAAGCTTTAGCATCTCTGAATCATATAGCTCTTTAATCTTCTCAAAAGACATCTTAGAGAACATCTCCTTTCTGACTCCTACAACACCCTTGAGAAATGTAATCATATTGTTTCTCTCTTGGGTACCTAAGAATGTCTTTGAGGGTTGTCCATTCTTTGTAGCTGTTTTGACCACCACAGATTTCTTCAGAGTTGCAGCTTTCTTCTGTGCAATTTCAGTTGTCAGGCTTTGTTGATAAGCTTCATTCAGTTCACCAGCTAGAGCCTTAGCCATCTCTCTGTCCTTTTCAACCTGAACTCTTTCTTCTTTTTCAATATCAGCCTGCATCTTCTTGGCCAAAGCTTCATTAAACTCAACCAACCTTTGCTTTTTGATTGGTTGATCAGATTCCACCATTTTAGCTTTGCCTTTGTCTTTGCTCACCTTCTTCTCTACACTATCTTTCTTGATCACTTCACCTTGTTCTTTGATGACAACTCCTTTGGCCTTTGAGATGACCTTGGGAGTATCATGCTTGGCTTTGATTAAGGTTTCTGCAATCTCAAGATCTGTCAGAACTTCTTGCACTATTTCTGATGCTTCTTTCAGTTCAGCAGTATTAACAGTTTCTGCTGCTTGGCATGACCCAGCAACATTAACTGTTACTGCTTCTTGTTCTGTTAATGCTGCTTTCTCTTTTTGTGCTTCTTGTACAGACTCAGTTTCCACAGCTTGTTGCTCCCCCTCAAAATCAACTTTTTCTTGCTCCCCCTTTTCTTTGACATCTTCCATGTTGACATCAGCTTCTGACTCTCCCTTTTTGGGAGCATCAGTCACTGGTTTCCTCCTTAGCACAAACTGTTTCTTCTTCTTTTGCAGAATCAATTTCTTCACCATTTGCTTCAAGTTGACAATCTGCTCTTGTTGAGACAGAACTATCAGTTTCAGCTCTTCTATTTCTTTCCCCTGCTTGATCACATCCATGTTTATGTTTCCCATTGTTTCCATCAATTCATAGTAGTTATATCTGTCCTCATCTTCTCCAGAAGTGTTACCCTCTTTTGAAGGATCATGGGATCTTTTTGTAGTAGAGGTCTTCTGCCTAGCAGAAGCACTTGCTACCCCCGTGGTTTCTTGGCACCTGGGACCTTTGGATGATTGCTCACCCAAAGTTGCCATGGGGAAGGTCTTATTTATGTTACCACTGACCTCCTCTGTGTTAGCAGGAGTAGTGGCAGCCTTAGCACCCATATGCTCAAACATCTCCTCAGTGAGCACCTCTATGGGGTTGGGAGATACCCCTGTGGTTTCCCTGTAGTTATTATCTAATGGAGAATTCTCCATTGGAGGGCTTAAAGGCTCAGTGGGTGAAGGTACAAGAAGGGAAGGGGCCTTCTTTACCTTTTTCCTTATGTAAGTTTGGGTTATTGGAGAATTTGGCTTTTGTACAAGAGACTGAGGGATTGATATTAAGGGTGAAGGTTGGGATTGGCTAGCAGTGGGATGGTATAATGAGGGCCTTGACCCTGCTGCCATACCTTCTTCATTGTGGGACACCACCATCATTGTAGAGAACAATGGGGTGTCAACTCCTTCCGAGTCCAATGGAGATCTTTTCATGTTAGAAAAGACCTTACCTTTGGGAATTTTTGGTACATATACCTCATCAAAGTGAGGTATATCCGTCAATTCATGGGTTATAACTTCCTGTACAAACCTGGGGTACATATAAAAACTCTTTTTGCTTCCCAAGTTTTATACAAGATCACTGAAAATCATTCTAGAGAAATTGTACTTTCTGGCAGTGGCCAAGCAGACCAAAGCATAAGCAATGGTACTGCTAAACTCAATCCATCCAGTAGTCTTTTTGGAAATGCAATGCATCAGGGTATGACAAGAAAACGCCATTGGGTATAAATTTTGGCTTTTGAAAATTTGAAACCACCCAATTGGCCTCCATACCCCATTCTTGAAAGATTTGAGAACAAGTCCTCATTTGGAATAGAAGTAATACCTGCAGTATCGTCTAGACGTAGACAGATGCGTATCACTTCTTCAGAGACTGACAAGGGTTTGTCACACACCCTAGTCTTGATTATCTGCACACCATTCTCTGTGACTATGGTGGGATTCGCCCAGAACTGTCTTTGATGCTCTATGAATATTGTTGGTGACACAGTGAGGGCATGGACAATGTGGCTGGACTTGAGAAAATCCACAATCTGGTGGAATCCAGCAGCTTGTTTCGGCTTCTGTAGCATCGCAATCTCGTTGTGCTCATCAATGAATGCCATGGATGCCATTGTGCTTGAGTATTCTGGACTACAACACTTGGTGCTTGAGAGAAAAGGGTTAGAGAGCAGATGAATAGAAAGCAAAGAGTCGTTATGAACTTTTGGGCGGGCAAAAAGGGTATTTGTACGATTCGGGACATAAGCAGTATTAACTCCTAGCAGTATAAACTAACTAGCAGTATTAACTGTGAGCAGTATTAACCACTAGCAGTATTAACTTAACTAGCAGTATTAACTAAGAGCAATATTAACCACTAGCAGTATTAACTAACTAGCAGTATTAACTGTGCACTGGCAGTATTAAAACTGCACTGGCAGTATTAAAACTGCACTGGCAGCATTAACCATACTTACACTTTTTGAAGCTTAAGGTACTGTGAGCAAGGTAATAACTTCCTGAGAAAGATGTTAGTAGCACTATAGAATAACCCAATAACAGGTATGTAAATACTTTTTAAAACATGAGCTCATTCAGAGTTGATCATGCCCACACTTGTGACCAAGAATGTGAATCTGCCCACATCAAAAGCTTTAGTGAATAGATCAGCAAACTCGTTGTCAGTATGAACTTTAGCAACTTGAATTAGCTTCTTTTCATTACAATCTCTGATAAAGTGATACCTGATCTCAATGTACTTTGTTTTAGAGTGCTTGACTGGATTGTTAACAATGCTTATAGCACTGCTATTGTCAATGAAGATTGGAGTGTGAAGAAAGGTTACCCCATAATCCAGCATCTGATTTTGAATCCATAGAACCTGAGAGCAGCAACTTGCAGCAGCAATATACTCAGCTTCTGTTGTTGATAAGGACACTGTGGTTTGCTTCTTACACTGCCAAGATACTAGTCTTGCACCCAAAAGTTGACATCCTCCTGAAGTAGACTTTCTGTCCATGTCAGCACCTCCCAAGTCACTATCTGAATAAGCAATCAAGTCAAAGTTGGATTCACAAGGATACCAAATACCTAATCTAGGTTGCCCTCTTAAGTATCTGAGAATCCTTTTAACAGCTTGCAGATGTGATTGCTTTGGCTTTACTTGGAATCTGGCACACAAACACACTGGAAACATGATGTATGGTCTTGAGGCTGTGAGATACATGAGAGATCCAATCATTGATCTATATAGATGGACATCAACATCCTCCCCCTCAAGATCAACAGTGATCTGTTTATGAGTCTCCATAGGTGTGCTTGCTGGCTTTGAGTCTGTTAATCCATATTTTTCCAGGATGTCTTTCACATATTTTGATTGGCTTATGAAGATCCCATCTTTCTTCTGTTTCACTTGAAGCCCAAGGAAGAAGGTAAGTTCACCCATTGAACTCATTTTAAAGCTCTTGTGCATCAACTTTTCAAAGTCTCTACACATCTGATCTTTTGTGGATCCAAATATGATATCATGCACATAAATCTGAACCAATAGGATGTCCTTCTTACTTCTTTTAATGAAGAGGGTCTTGTCAATTATTCCTCTTTCAAACCCATTCACCAAGAGGTAGGTAGACAGAGTATCATACCATGCTCTTGGGGCTTGATGCAGACCATAAAGTGCTTTCTTCAGTTTGTATACTCTGTCTGGATATGATGGATTTTCAAATCCAGGAGGCTGACAGACATATACTTCTTCATCAATTGTACCATACATAAAGGCACTCTTCACATCCATTTGGTATACCTTGAACTTCATGTATGAGGCATGGGCTAGAAATAGCCTAACTACTTCTACCCTTGCCACTGGAGCAAACACTTCTTCATAGTCAATGCCTTCTTCTTGAGTGTACCCTTGTGCCACCAGCCTTGCTTTGTTTCTTATCACAATACCTCTCTCATCCTTTTTATTCCTGAAAATCCACTTGGTGCCAATAGATCTATGACCAGCTCTGGAGGATGATTCTTTTGAGTTCTAGTATGATGACTAGGTTCTTCATTGATTCCCACATCCAGATTGGAATCATTTAAGTCAGTTGAGGGGATCTCATCAGCTGCTTTTGGCTCTTAATGCACTTGATTCTCCTCATCTCTTCCTTCTTCTTCACTCTGAATTGGTTCAGTCATTGTCTCTTTTGCACAGACATCAACAGGCTCTATTGTAGGTATGGGAAAGATCATAGACTGAGGAATAATGTCTTGTACTTATACTTGTTCATCCCCTGATCCTCCACTTCCTGAACCTGCATGATAATCACTGCTGAAACCCAAAGAGTTAGTTAGTGAATCAATGTCAAATAACCACTGAGGACCAGATCCAATAGAATTTGGTGTGTTCTCATTGCACTTGACATTGTCACTTTCCTCAATTATTCTAGAAGAAGTATTAAAAACTCTGTAAGCCTTACTCTGAGATGAGTAACCAACAAGAAAACCATCATCAGCCTTGCTATCAAACTTTCCTAAGTGAGTTTTGGTATTGAGAATGGTACAAGGACACCCAAAAGGTTTGAAAAATCCTATAAAAGGTTTTCTGTTATTTAAAAGTTCATATGGTGTCTTGTTTTTAGGCTTGACTACTAGAACTCTGTTTTGGACATAGCAAGCAGTATTAACTGCTTCAGCCCAGAAAGTAATTGGTAGATTTGAATCTGCCAACAGAGATCTAGCAGCTTCAATCAGTGTCCTATTCCTTCTCTCAGCAACACCATTTTGTTGTGGAGTTCTAGGAGCACTGTATTGCCTCTCAATTCCTTTTTCCTCACAAAAGGTGTTTAGGTCATGATTTTTAAATTCAGTACCATTATCTGACCTAATGACTTTTACCTTTTGATTAGTTTGGTTTTCAATTTTTAGAATAAAGGATTTGATCAGTCCACTTGTCTCATCCTTAGTCCTTAGAAAATATACCCAAGTAAATCTAGAGTAATCATCAACAATAACTAGGCAAAATGATTTCTTACCAATACTCATAACATTTGTAGGACCAAACAGATCCATATGCAACAACTGAAGAGAATTAGAGATTGTGTTCAACTCTTTGGACTTATGAGAAGTTTTGTGTTGTTTGCCATTGAGACAGGCAACACAATGATCATCACATGAAAAGACTTTGGAAGGTAAAACTCTCACAAGGTTGTTTTTAACAAGTTATTCATTGTTTTAAAGTTCATGTGACACATCCTTCTGTGCCAAAGTGATGATTCATCCAAAGAAGCTTTTGAAACAAGACAATTAAGGGATGAATCAGTTGAAACACTTTCCATATCTAAGCAATATACATTATCCTTTCTGGGAGTTCTTAGTAGTATCATCTTTTCATCAACTACCTTGAATCCAGGAGCAAGGATAATGCATTCAGAATCTGTAAATAATATACTATGTTGTTTGTCACAAACCTGTGATACACTTAACAGGTTGTACCTTAACTGCTCAACATAGAATACATCTTCAAAGGTCATTTTACCTTTGGTTACATCCCCCTTACCACTTATCTTACCTCCATCTGGAGTATTACCAAAGGAAACATGACCACCATCAATTTTCTTGAAATTCTTGAGGCATGACATGTTCCCTGTCATGTGCCTTGAGCAACCACTATCAACATGCCAGATACTCTTCCCCTTGAGCTGCTGGTTGCCCTGCACATAAGATTAAACAATTAGTATTGAATGGGGACCCAAGACAAAGTGGTCTTGGGTCTCCCTTTCTCATCAAAGTATTTACATTCCTTTTTGATGAGGTTTTTAAACTCAGAGCACTCTTTATTAGAGTACTTTGTCAATATGATTGGCTTAGCAGCACAAACACTAGAAGCAGTACTAACCTGAGAAGCACTAACAGAGTTAGCAGTACTAACAGGTTTAGCAGTACTAACCTTGTTAGCAGCACTAACAGAGTTAGTAGTATTAACTTTTGAAGAAGTACTAACAATGTCAGTAGCACTAACATTGTTAGCAGTAGTATTACTTCTAGCAGCACTATCATTGTCAGCAGCACTATTTGTGGTAGCAGTACTAACAGTTTTAGTGCTTTTAGGAACCCACATATTGACACTTTCTTTAACAGACTTTTTCTTCATGTGGCTTTTAGATTTAACAGTTTTCTTAGCCACATGGTTCTTTTCAATCTTCCTATAACCCAAGGGTTTTTGCATAGGTCTTTGAAAGTTCATCCTTCGGTTTATAGGATTGAAATAACAGTATTTGGCAAGTTGATTCAATTTGCCACAGATAAAACAAGGTTTTGGTCTATTGATTTTACTCAGACCAACCCCTTGTTTCTGTGCCCACTGATTATTCCAGTTTCTTTGATTTCCCCTCTTTTTATCATGTTTTTGGGGCTCATTCTTCTTGCATGCACACTGTTTGCAAGGACCTGGATTCACAACTGTGGTCTGTTTGTAATGGACCTCACCAGACTTTCCCTCTGTCTTCTCTATGTCCTTGGATTTGATCCAAGCCCTTCCACACTCCTCATTGGTGATAATGTTATTCTCTAGAGGAATCTCACCACTCACTTTGTTCTCCTTACTCTTATCAACCTCTTTCTCAGTCTTATCCTCCACAACTACCTCATCTAAGGGATCTATCTCAGTGGCTCCCTCAGGCAAGTCCTTCCTATCTTTGGTTTCTAGCAAGTCTGAGGTAGGAGGAATGTAATTGTTGTTATATGGTGGTGGTGTTGCATTATACCCAATTCCTCTTCTCAGATTATCATGAATCTGAGTTTGTAGTAAAGAGTCCATTGCTTTAGAAGCATTGGAAAACTTTTCTACATCAAGCATAACCTTAGTTAGCTCCTCTCTCAGCTTTTCACTCTCCTCTTTAGATTTGGTCAGTTTAAGTTCTAGATCCTTTTTCTCCCACTTCCAGTAATTGGTGTCATATGAGTGTTGGAGTTCATTGGCTTGAAAACCTTTAATCTGTTCCTCAAACCTCTCAACAATTCTCACATAGTCCTTTATATCCTTTTCTAATCTCTTAAGGTCATCACTCATCTTCTGGTTGTGATCCCTGTACCTTTTAACAGTGTCTATGCAAGTTTTAGAACAGAGATTAGAACTTACCTCAGATGGGAGATCAAATACTTCAGCCATAAGTGCTTGATTTTGGATAGCCTCTTCTGCTTGATCACTCCAGTCAAACCCCATTCCTTGTTGAGAAACAAGGGCTTGAGCAGAGTTTCTGTTATGGTTGAGGTTTCCAGACTGTGCTTGTTGGTGGTTGTTGTTGTGAGACACTCAACTTCTGCATTCCCTGGCAAAGTGTCCCTTCAGATGGCATTTGTAGCACTCCACCTTTGATTTATCAAACCCAGCTCCATCTTCTCTTCTTTGGGAGAAGTTGTTCCTCCCAGTCCTCTTTATGAACTTTTTCACCCTCATGGAAAGCATGGCCATCTGCCATTTAATATCCATCTCTTCCAGATCATCAGGACGAAGTTGTTCTAAATCATCATTAATTAAGGAGGAATTTCCATGGCTGGCAATAAAGGCTTCAAACACAGAATCAGTTCCTTTTTCTTGATTTGCTCCACTAGCAGCATTAACTGATTCAGGATTAGCAGTAGAATCAATTGATGCTGATAGGAGTGCAGCATTATGAATATATCCAGAAGGCTTCTTCTTTGCCTCCACCTCCGCTTCAAACACTCTAAGATCATTGTACAGATCATCAAGTTCTTTCTCTTCCAACTGATCATTCTGTCTGAATGAAACAGTGTACATGGTCCATTCATCTCCAAGGGACCTTAAGAACTTTCTGTTTACATCATCTTGATCAATCTGTACTCCCATAGTAGCTAGTTCACCAATCAGTTTGTTAAACCTGTCAAAAGTTTGAGTCATGGACTCATTCTTAGTTGACATAAAGTTTTCATACTGTTGCTTCAAGATTGCCTTTTGATTTCTCTTGGTACTTTTGGTACTAGAGAATCTCTTCTCTAGACCATTCCAGAGCATCTGTGCATCAGTGCAATTACAGAATTGGTGTTGATATTCATTAGGAATGGCCAAGAGCAGTGTGCTCAAGGCTTTCATCTCTGTTTGCCTTGTCTTTCTTTCTGCATCAGTCTTTGGTGGAGTTCTTTTTCCATCTTCACCAATCTTTCCTACATCAGATGGGCCATTCTCAATGATGTCCCGCATAGAGTAATCTGTGAGTAGAATGTATTGCTTGATTCTAATCTTCCACATGTCAAATTCATTGGGTCTGAGCATTGGAACCTTTGAGACCAGAGTACTGTTTGATTCAGCTGTGTTTTCCATGATGAATAAGGTTTCTGAGAATACTTGCTCTGATACCACTTGTCAGGATCTTAATTCTTAACAAGAATAAACACTCAGAAACAATATTAAAGGAGTTTGCGGAATAACACTTTAATATTCAATAATTTATGAAAACAGTGAATCAGAAGAACAACTTGTGAACTTTGTTGAATGATTATAAAGCTACAAGATTCAATACTCAACCTCAATATTGATGAACAGGCTCACCAATACGAATTCTACTTCTCTAGAATTAGGATTACAAACCTTGAGGTTGATTCTCTCTATTAAAACAAAAATTCATAATTCTCTAAGTGCTATATATTTTATCAAAAATAAACTATTCTATATATACTGAAGATAAAAGATAATTACAACTAATAAAAGATCTTTAAAATAATCTTCCATCTTTATCTCCAAGATTTCCATAATCTTCAAACTTGATCTGCACGAATCTTGATTATCTCATAAGCAGCACTAAGTCTTCAGCAGTATTAATACTTTGAGCAGTATTAATGTTCAGCAGTACTAACTACTAGCAGTAATAAAATTGCTTAGCAGTAGTAATCTCCTCTAGCATTATTAATCTTGACTTAGCAGTACTAATCTTGATCAGCAGTATTAACTTCACTCAGCAGCATTAATCTCAGAAGTATTAATCAAGTTCTTCTAGCAGTATTAACTGTACTTGTGTATTTCTGAATTTCCCAACAGTACAAACACACAAAGCCAAGAAGAACAAAGCGCATAAAGGTGCACCTGACCATATCTACTCGAGAGATCAATTACTTAGGTTATCAGGTAAGAAATACTATTGTTCTTACTGTTGTACACATGATCATGTTCACAAAACAAGTGATCATTTTTGGTATGGTTCTTATTCAATTACCCCCACAAGAACTGCAACTACCATTCATGGACCTAAATACCAGTGGGTACCAAAGCCTAAAATTGATTATGTGTTGCAGGCACCTCAAGTGAAGGGGGAGTAAGAGAACAAAGGTTTCTAAGCAAATCAACTTAGGACCCGTACTTCAATGGAGTTTGACATCTAAACACAACAGTTTAGGACTCGTACTTCAGTGATCAAAAGACCTTACTCCTGGCATGATAAGAGATTGTAATCAAATACTCGAATGAGAAAATCAACCGTCAAGGGGGAGTACATTCTTTTATGAAATATTTTGCATCCAATAGATATGACGATCTACAATTCACAAGGGAGTTGTATTGATCTCTATCCTGTGCTTTTTCATTGACAATATATTTGAAAGTTATGACGGTCTACAATTCAAAAGGGAGTTGTATTTGATCTTTATCTTGTACTGTTTCTGACATATTTTAGATGCATAATTTATAGGGGGAGTAAAGGTGATGGCTTCTAATTACAACAGATCAGGACCCGTTCTTCAATGTTCAGACTTGGATAACTTGCAAATATCCAGGGGGAGCTTAAAAGACCTAAATCATTCTATCATGATTTGAGGGGGAGCTTAAAGGTAAATATCTTCTGATCTAGATCTCTGATTGTTTGAAAGAAGAACAACTTTCGAACTGAAAAACGTTTTTTTTAAATGTTCAAACCACTTCTGGTTCTCAAAAGATTTTAGGAATTTAGAAGTGTGATTTTATATGTTTTTCAATTTTTGAGTATTTATGTTTAACTGACCGTGTGTTTCCAAAGATAAATACTTGTGTATTATCTTTTCAATATACTATCAAGTATTCATATACACCGGTTCAGTACTTCATTTGAAATTGTTATTACCATGTCTCATAACGAACAAATTTTTCGATGGTAATACTCCCGTTTGTTTTCAAATATTGTTGAGCATCAATCATCATTTCCAAATTTGTGCTTTCATTGCTAAATTGTTTATATTTGTTCATATAAACAAAATATCCAGTTCTTTGATACCCTAACCATTTTATTTGATCTGATTGATACATTGTCAGATTCTCAAAACAATTCTCTTGATTTCATTTCATTCATTCAATATCTTTGTTTTGAGAAATGTTCAAAGTTCAATTGCTCAAATCTCATGAGCATACATTTTGACAATGTTATCATACATTTTGTACTTAACTGTTTAGTTAAACTGTTGAGCAACTATTTTTGTTAGGACTTACATGGGCTTTGTGTGAGAACTTAAACAAAACTTCCATGGATTCACGTTAACCAGTGTTTCCTACCCCGGAAGTTATCCTTGAGTGATTGAGGGGTGAGGGGTCTTAAATCAAAGAGTGGGGGAGATAACTCATCCGGTTGAGTTTTTCTCATTGTGCTGAGCGGCAACATGTAAATGAGAGTTTGGTTCGAAGTAAGCTTTAATGACAAAAAGAAAGAGGGTGTGAGAACAGAGTTAAAAGAATATGAAAACTCTGCACCAAACACTTTCTGAGCCAGGCAGCCACATCTACTGATTGGTTCGCATTCTTTGGTGACCATAATTGAAACAGGCAGTGAGCCCATGCCAACTCTTGTTTTTACCCCACCAACCACTCGTTTCTTTCTTAAAAAGGAAATGTTTCATTTTCTTTGGGGACGCAGCATATCTTCTATCTAGTCTTCACTCAGAAGATTTAGATATTGAAAAAGAAGGAAAGTTGCCCCACCTTCACACCTCTTTCATGCACATTGAGTCCGTGTAATATCTGTTGATGTCTCAACAATTTACACATTTTTGAGCCTGAGAAAGCTAAGTAGCTTCAATCATTCTACACTTGCACGTACACACAAGGAATGAGTTTTCTTGTCATAACATTCATAGAAAATTCCTTTGTGGATTTTCGATGATTGAATGGAAGCCCTGGGGGAGTGAATATCACAAAATCTCCTTTCCAAAGTACATCCGTTGTACAAAGTGGCTCCGTGCTACTTACAGGCATACTAACTGTATCATTTGTTGATTCAGGTTTACAATTCCTATTATATCTGAAATTGAAAAGATTCGGATATATACATTTCATGAATTGACGGATTCTCAGATCAAAGGGCGGAGAATGTCAAATTATCATAAAGGGGAGATTGTTATTTCATCACAAAGGAGGAGATCAAGGAATGCGTTGAAATTGAAGAGTTTTGATGATCATGATGTTCACAATCATCAAAAAGGGGGAGAGATTTACAAAGTTCAATTTCAAAGTCAAATCTTAAATCTGATGGTGAAAAGCCTTTAGATTCAAAGATTGCAGCAAAAAAGATTTTATTGGTTCTTCTGTCCCGTATCATGTGGTGTCTGCTACAAGTTTGTTCCTCCTACGAGCTGTTTGAAACAAGTTCTTAAGCTGAAAGTTTATTCAACTCGCGGTTCAAAGACAGATTCTTTGTTATTAAATTGAAGATGCACCGTGGAATGTCAAGTAACTTGCACATTATCTTTCTTGTGTGCTGATCCGATGTGTTGAGTTTCTACAGTTGAAAGTTGCTTGATAGTGCATTCAGTCGAGGCTATTGTACATTGAATCTGGTTACAAAGTTGAAACTATGAAGACCAAGAGCTTTATTTAATGGGGAGGTTGGAAAGACATTAAGACAAGCAACACCAAAGTTCTTCAAAGATTCAAGAGGGAAAGAAGATCAAACTTGAAGATTTAAAGAAGATCAATGCCTATAGATTTCAAGAAGATAAATGCCTTATTCAACTTTACTTTAGGGGGAGATTGTTAGGACTGAAAGTCCTGTGCGTTGAAAGTTGTATAAAGAATTTATAAAGGTTTGAATTGTAATTTTTTGATAGTTGTTTGTTATTGGGCCTCAAGCCCATTAGGCCTTATGCACATCATATATAAGGTGTGTTTTAGTTCATTATTCAGTTTAGTCTCATTCATAATTATTCTAGTCAATAGGTTTACTTTTGCTTATCAGATATTCTCTCTGTAAACCAAATCCTTTATTGAATATTAATCATATGACTAGAAGTTGTGGTATATTGATTGTTCTTCATTGATTACTGTTCGTGATTGCACTGTAACTGGGATCTACAAAACTTCTATGGAAACTCCTCTGACACTAAACAAAGACCCAAATGGGAAACTGGTAAATGTCACTGCCTATAGAGGAATGATCGGGTCCCTATTATACCTGACAACTAGTCGACCGATTATTATATACTCCATATGCTTATATGCAAGATATCAATCTAAACCTAAGGAATCTCATTTGATCGTTGTAAAACGAATCTTCAGATATCTGAAGGGTACCCCTAACCTCAATCTTTGGTATCCTAAAGACTTAGGATTCGATATAACTGCCTATTTAGATAGTGATTTTGCAGGTTGCAAGCTAGATAGAAAGAGCACCACTGAGACTGTCAGCTTCTCGGTGGAAAGTTGATAAGTTGGACAAGTAAGAAGTAGAACTCAGTGTCCATATTAACAGTTGAAGCTGAGTATGTAGCCGTTGGTAGTTGTTGTGCTCATGTATTATGGATGAGAAATCAACTTATAGACTATGATCTTCAGTTATCAAGGATTCCTATCTATTGTTACAGCACTAGTTCCATCGTAATAGCTAACAATCTAGTTCTATACTCAAAGACTAAACACATTGAGATCAAATATCATTTTATTAGAGATCATGTAATGGATGGAGATATTGAACTTCACTTCATTCCCACTGACTACCAACTCGTTGATATTTTTACCAAATCTTGATGAGACAACGTTTAACTTCTTAATCAATGAACTTGGAATGTTGAATCTTGAAGATTAATTCTCCTATCCATCTTGTCTCAGTGATATGGATGATTGCTTCAATATCCCTCATACATTAAATGTATCTAAATAAAATCATAACCGACTCCCAAGGTATGATTCTCTTCTCTCATCCTCACTGAAAAAAAAACAAATCAACGAGACGTTCAGAAATATTTAAAGATAATCACTGATATTCTTTTCAAGTGATTAAAAGCTTTTTCAAGAACAACTATCACTGATTTTCCCATCAGTAATATTCTTCAAAACTAAAAATCACTCACTAACTTAATTCATGAGATTAAATTTTCTTTAGAAAATGAAATTCTTTTTATGACGTCATTTTTCAAAATAACCGTCGGCACCATGATCTGACACAAGACGCCTGTTCCCATCCTTTGACCAATCACACGCGTGCAACGTGTTGATGTCATAATAACTCTCTCTCCTCCTTTGGATAAATACATTTCTCTCTATAATTTCAAACTTTACGGGCACAAAAAAATTAAGCAAGATATTTCTCTCAAGAGCACATACTCGTTTGATCCTTCATCCCCTTTGCATCAAAGGTTTGTTTTTAAGGTGTTTTATCTCACCTCTTCACACACGAATTGTTTGATACTCATGCTCTTAAACAAGATCAAACAACACAATTTCATAGTTCAAACCATCTTATTCATGACTCTTCTTGAAACTCGAAAAACCTTAAAAAGTTTTTTTTTAAACATTGTTCTTAAAACTACTTCCATCACCTATCTAATTTGCACATTTTCTATTGCATTTCGCCTTCCTATTCTTTAGTTTTTCAAAAATCCCCATTTTTGGAGAAAAATCACAAAACCTAAAAATATCAAAGTACTTACCGTATTTTCTTAACTTTTATTGAATCTACCTTAAAACAATAGAAATGGCATCTCAGGCTATGACCACCATAGACAACGTCGCAGCTCAAAGAATTCCGATCATCCCTGCATAAGTGATGCACTACTCTCTGACTTCTATTGATTTCAAACCTAACAACCATGTCTCTCTTCTTGACTTCCCTGCCAAAAAATTAACTATTCATCTTGTAATACCCCAAAATCTTTGGTCGAAAAGGAGACGAAAATGTCGACAGTGCTCGGCACGATTGTCCGTGCGAATCGAGCAGCGCCGTGAGCCGTGCGAAGTTCTGTTATTTCACAACTGCAGAGGTCCGCGTGACCCTCCACATGAGTCCATCCGTGCCAGGGTCAGCATGCGACCACTGTGTCTTTATAAAAGAAATAATTCGGCCTCCACCCCATTTTCTCACTAAACCCTCAAATCCCTCCCTCTTTCTCTCCTAAACCGAACCCCATTCGCCCCAAATGAACCCTAACCCATTTTTAGGGGTTTTCCTCCTAAAATCAGATGATTCTTGATCATCTAACAACTTTTGGAAGCTAGAACCATAATCCCTCCATCTTCATCTTCCTCACCAAGTTTCTTAGGGTTTCATCCAACCATTTTCACCACGTTGAAGATTGGGAGTTTGTGGTTTATTTTAGGAATCTAGAGGAGTATTGTTGCTGGATTTAAGCTATGGCAAAGATAATCTTCTCTTCTCCTCAACAATGGAAATTAGGGTTTTAGGTTAAGGTTCTTCATGCAAAATGCTTGGGGAAAAATTCTATATGGTTGAATATGAATGTTCATGGTTGGAAATTTGTGGATATAGGTTTTTGGAGGTTTATGCTTGAGAATTCATGCCTCTTCAAAGGAGCTAAATTTGGGAAAATCTAGATTTAGCCTAAACGTTGTACATGCCAAAATGTCCATTTTAAAGTATTTATCTGTTTTACATGAAATTACCAACTGTTGAGTTATTTAGTAACTTTTGATTTTTTGAAGTGTTTAGCTTTGTAACCTTTGTAAAACACCCATATTTGGGATTTTTGGGTTGTTATCCCAGATAACAATGCAATCAAGATGACAATTTCGATTTCAAAGTATTTCCATTGTATTCCACAATTCAAATTCTTACAAAGACTTTCTCTCTCTAGATGATAACGTACAATGCACTCTATCTCAAAACTGAACTACTACACGCACACGACAACTAAAACACTTATTTATACAAAGGAACTAAAACATGCAAGCTACAAGAAACGCACAAACAAAAAAACACTCAAACAACACTACATACTATCACAACTTTGACTTTGACTTTAATTACAAAAGACTTTGACTTTGTTTGAGAGTTGAATTTGAGCTTTGACATTCTTGAACTTTGATCTTCTATCCAACAAATATATGCACTAACAGTCTCCCCCTTTGGATTTAAGATCATCTCAAAAAGATTTTGCAAAACAATCTCTCACTTTGTCAGTCTTTAACAAATTTATCTGTATTCTCCCCAAAGTCTGTCTTCAAAAGTAGTAACAATCTCCCACAAGGTTGATAGAAACCTCTTTTAGACATTGAAAAGAAATTATCTTCAGAATTTGCTCAGAATGCTTTAGCAAATAATCTTCAAAGAAAATTTCAAACAAATCAGCTCAACTTCAGAATTCTTTGAATTTTTCGCTTTCATCTTTCAACAATCTTTCTTCAACTTTGTTGTCTTGACATAAACATTCTTCTTTCAGCTCCACCTTTACTTTATCAAAACAACAATTCTTGACTTGATCACTTCCCAAACAATTCTTGATCCTTTCTCATAGTCACTTATGTATCAAACATTTCTTGAACCTCTCTCCCCCTTTTTGATGCTGGCAGCATAGAGATCATCAAAACTTTCACCAAGAAATGTCACTTTAAGCTGATCTGACCACTGATCTTTCATACTCAGCCTCTGGCCGTTTATCGATCCAAAAAGATATTCATCCGAATTGTGACCCAGAATTACTAGCATATGAATAACAACAGATTAAGAACACTATCTTTTATAGATCAAATCACATTATTACATTAGTCATGGATCTAACACAGTGCCACAGATCTCACGTAAGTGTGTGTTGTGCATACAATTTCTTACCCCAATCTGTATGTTCGTTTGTTACTACAAATCTAACAAAGAATAAAACTATTTATACTAAGTCAACTTGAGTTGACTTTACAATCAAACCCTCAAACTATTACACAATTACAATAAAGACCCTCACTTTTAAACTTGAATACAATATTAGTCTAACAATCTCCCCCTTTGGATTCAAGATTAAAAAAAATTTGACAGTAATCTTTAGGTCTTCTTATCTTCACAAATATTTTCAGCTTTGAATCTTTTTCAACTTTTACACCTTGAAAACTTTGACATTTTCAGCAAACTTTGAAACTTTTGAAATCTTTGACAGCTTTAGCACAATCTTCATTCTCTTTAGCACAACAAACTTTTCTATAATCTTCTCAATAATTCAAGTCTTCAAACTATGACTAATCTTCAAAACTCTCAAACTTTGTCTTCACCTTTCATTACATCTTCTGAAATCTGACTTTGAAAATCATCTTTCCCCCTTTCTTGATACAAACTTTAATCATCTGAACTTGAACTCTGATTTATCTCCCTCTTTTTAATGATTTATGAGAATCAAAATCATTAAAACTCTTCAAGTTTAGATACGTCTTTGGAACATCTCCCCCAAATGAGCAATTTAGCACATGCTTCATGATCTCCCCATTTGATAAAATGTGAACAATCTCCCCTTGTGTAGAAAAATTATCAATCTCCCCCAATGAATGATATGAGAGAATCGTTCATCTGATCTGAATGAGCCGTCAATTCAAGAAAGTATTCATCTGAATCTTTTCAAATTCAAACAAATTATGAGTTGTAACTCTGAATCAACATATGAAACAGTTAGGAATGTCTGTCAGTAGCACAAAGCCACTGTGTACAACGAATGTACAATTTAAGGAGCTTGAGATGATGTTCACTCCCAAGGACTTCCATTCAATCATTGAAAAACACAAGATATTTTCTATGAATGTTCTGACAGAAAAGCAGATTTTCTGTGTGCTCGTGCATGTGTTATGAAAGAACTAAGCACAATGATTGTTGTTTAGGCTCAAAAATTATGTAAACCAATGAGACAACAAAGGTTGTACATAAACTCAATGTGTATGAAAAAGGGTCGAAGGTGGGACAACTTTCCTTCTTTTTCAATATCAGTATCTTCCGAATGAAGAACCAATAGATTATGTGTTGCTTCCCTAGAAAATGTGAAACATTCTCTTTTTAAGAAAAGAATGAGTAGCTGGTGGGGTTGTAGCAAGAGATGGCATGGGATAGGTGCCTTTTTCAATGTAATTCACGAAAAAATGTGAAACAACAGTTTATGTGGCTGCCCGACTCAGAAAGAAGTTTGGTGCAGAGTTTAATATTTTTTCACTCTGTTCTC
Source organism: Arctium minus (assembly GCA_954870635.1). Taxonomy (NCBI): domain Eukaryota; kingdom Viridiplantae; phylum Streptophyta; class Magnoliopsida; order Asterales; family Asteraceae; genus Arctium; species Arctium minus. The sequence goes on along the minus strand of OX941089.1, from coordinate 41,832,248 downwards.
ACACCCTCTTTCTTTTAATCTTTGAAGCTCACTTCTAACCAATCTCTCTTTTCCATTTTACCTCATCACACACCAACACTCAAACTTTTGACCCCTCTCCCCTCAATCACTCAAAGGATTACTTCCGGGGTAGGAAACACTAGTTTATGTGAATCCATGGAAGTCATTTAAGCTCACACATTGAATCCCATGTATTTTTCCTAAAAGAATGTGTTGCTCAACGATTTTCTTGACATTTAAGTGCAAGATATCATTTGTCAGTATATGTATGCTCATTAAAGATAAGAATGAAATTTGAGTATATTAAGCATTTAAGATTTCTCAAAACTTTGTACGAATGAATAATCATGAAAGAATAGAAATGTTTTGAGAATCTGACAATGATTAAGATTAGATCAAAATTCATGAAGAATAATAATAAGGAAAATGAAAGACGTAAGATGTTTATATGAACAAAATATAAAATGTTATCAATGAAAGCACATAAAATAATGAAATGTCGTTTGATTCAAACAACATTGAATTGCAAACGGGAGTATTACCATAGAAAGATTAAACGTTTGATACATGCTAATAACAAAGTCAACAAATATACTGAACCGATGTGTGTATGAATACTTGACAAAGTATATGAAAAGAAAATACACAAGTATTATTCTTTATGAACACACGGTCAGATAAACATCAAAGTATGCATATGAAAATCATTTAAAATTGCACTTCAAAATTCATAAAACATTTGAGAACGCAAAGTGGTTTGAACATTTAAGAAACCATTCTGCACAAGTGAAAGTTGTTCATCTTTCAACAAGTGATAGAGTATAAGGATTAGAAATATATACCTTTAGATCAAAATCCTTAACTCCCCCTTAAATGAATATTTTCAGTGAAGTATCCTTGACAAAAACTCAGATATCCTCCATCTTGATATCTGTAAAAATTCAAGTTATTAGAAAAACATGACAATGAAAGTACATTTAGCCAATATCTCCTCCCCCTAAAAGATATAACAATTAACTCCCCCTCAAATCAAAAACTTCTAGAAAAGATATTTTCATTTAAGCATCCATCAGAAGAAAAACATTTGAGTACGGGTTCTGAACAAAGTATTCAGAAGTCATTATTACATATTCTCTAGTGAGAATAGTAATGTTCAATTTTACCAATGAAGACCGGGTTCTGATCTAATATAACCAGAAACCACATTTCTGAAACATTGAGGAACGGGTCTTGAACTGTTTTATCCAAGAGCCATTGCTCTTTGTCTAAGATACGAGTCCTAGACTGCTTTGTTTAGAAGTCAATGTTCTTTGAAGAACGAGCTTTGAACTGTTGTATTCAGAAGTCTTAGTTCTTTCTCACCTTTAGTCTTTATTTGCCTGTAACACAGGTTTAGCTTTTGGTATCCACTGGTATTTGGATCCTGAATTATTAGTTGCAGTTCTAGTAGGAGAGACATAGTAAGAACCATACCAGTTATTCTCATAATTTTTGTTTACAAAGTTATTTGAACCACAATAGGAACAACTAATTTTCTTTTGAGCTAACCTGATTAATTGACTGATAGTGTAGACCAGGTCAGGTTTGCCAAAAGTTTTACCTTTCGAAGCATAGTTCCTTTTAGCATTCAGTGTATGCACAAATGATTTATGTTCCTTCTTCTCCTCCGAGGAACCTTTCACTTTCCAAATCCACTTTTCTTTCTCATCTTTCCTTCTCCAAAACGTTTTCTTCTGAGACTTGTCCTTTTTGATGCTACCTGAATCATCAACATTTTTGTCATAGAAAAGGTTAGAAGGACGAATTTTAATATTAAGTTTAGAAGTATGATTATCATTAGCATCAAACAAAGGATTATTAGAAACATTAGTGAAAAATGAACTTGCTGCTGATTTGAATGAGCATTCGGATGCAGCTAGATCATCTCTCGGTGATTGAGCAATTGATTCTGGCGTTTTATGCTCAGTCAGCTTCACCTTGAACATGATCTCTTCAATTTCTTTAATCCTTGTGGACAGACAATTTCTTTCCTTTGTCAGTTGATTAAACTTCTTATGCAACTCAGATTTTGCATTCTTCTCCTTCTGAATGTTTGTTGACAACTCAGATAGCTTTTCATTCAGCTTCTTTATCTCAGCCTCAAACACTTTCTTTTCTTCATCAAAAACTTTCTTTACATTCTTTCTCTGCTCAATCTTCTTCTTTTCTTTCTCAAACTTGTCTCTCTCCAAGATGATCACTTTCTCAAAGTCGGAAACTTGTTGAAAAAGCTTTATGCATTTAAGATCAACAGATTTCTTCTCTTCAAAAGCTTTTCTGGAAAACTCATAAAACTTTTTTGCAAATTCTTTTCTTTCTTTCTCCATCTTCTTCTCATCTAAAGATATCTTTTCTTTTAGTTCATTCATCTTTTTTCTGAAGTTCAACATTCTCTTTTTCAATTTCCTTTCTCTTCTTTTCAATCTTCTTCAACTCATCTGGGGCTTTTGAGTTGTCTCTGTCTTGGGTTGCTTTCTCCTTCATCATGTTAATCTCAACCTCAAGACTGAAGACTTTTTCTTTCAAATTATCTCTTTCAGCAAAAATTTGAGAATTTGATTTTCTCAGCCCTTCACAAGTTTCACTATATATATTTGCTCTTCTTCTCAACTCATCTAGCTCTTTTTTCAATGTTTCCGTCTTGGACCAACTTGAGCTAGAATTAAAACTTTCAGATCTTTTCAATTTGGATTGCAGACTTGAAATCTCTTTTTCTTTTACTTCAATAATTCCTGCAAAATTTATTTTTGAGTTAGAGATGCATTCAGAGCAAACAAAATCTTTCTTTAAACATTTACCATCTTTCAACTTGGTAATTTGTTCAAGAAGAGATGCTTTCTGAATCTTAAGACTTTTGTTCTCAGCCTCAAGTGCTGGAATCTCTGGCATATATGCTAAAGCACAATCTCTCTTGGTCAACACTGTATTTCCCTTCTCGTCTATGTAAGGCATGATGATATCTGTAAAAATATGCTAGAAATGATCGTTAACAAAATTCAGAAACTTTAATCACACACAGAAATATGTTCGCCTACGCAATCTTAGCACGGGGGTCCCGCTAGAGAAATTTTTTTGACAATTAAATCTAATATTGCAACTTGATATCTAAAAAAAATTAGCTAGTATTGATCTTTAATCAAAAAATCAGAAAAATCACTTGAAAAATATCACAAGTATAGAATTCGTATGTAAGAATTCGTATAACACTCACATAAGAACAATTCACATCCACAATTCGCAAAACACTCACACTCAAAAATTTGTAAGTATAGAATTCGTATGAAAGCAATTCTTATAAAAGGATATATGAAAGGATACGAATTGTGAGCTTTTCGCAAGAAGGCTTATGCGAGTTCTGAACTTTTCGCAAGAAGACTTATGCGAATTCTTTGAATTCGTAAAAGACTCAGGTGCGAATTCTTTCAAATTCATAAGTCTCAGACATGCGAATTCCTCCCTTAGCTCTGCGGTGTGCGAATTCTTCACTTCAGAAATATTGAAATCAGTTATTCTGCGAATTTTGTGGCTCTCTGAGTTCTACATGTGAGTTCTTCGACAATTCTGCGAATTCTGTAGATCTTGTTGATATTTTCAATCTTTTCACTAGAAATCCACCCAAAACTTGAAATTTGGTTTTGAAACTTTGTAGGAATGATCACTTTGTCATCGATAACAACCCTACGGAGTGAATTTATCAACTAACAAATGTAGATGTGGTAATCAGATCTTGACAGTCCACGACTTGAAACTTTCAGAAACTTGACAGATTGATCAAGTTCTTCGATTCTGTTGATCAATTTGATTTGCAACCAGAACAAGAAATGTTCCAAAATTATGAACGATCACAATGAACTCAAAATCCCATTCAAAACATCACTATTTTACAAATTGATCAATGGAACAGTGACTTTCTATTTCTTAAAAAAATCGATCTTTTTGATTTACCTGATCTCTGGTCTGATATCAATTATGACCCACAATTACTAGTATATGAATAACAACAGATTAAGAACACTATCTTTTATAGATCAAATCACATTATTACAATAGTCATGGATCTAACACATTGCCACAGATCTCACGTAAGTGTGTGATGTGCATACAATTTCTTACCCCCAATCTGTGTGTTTGTTTGTTACTACAAATCTAACAAAGAATAAAACTATTTATACTAAGTCAACTTGAGTTCACTTTACAACCAAACCCTCAAACTATTACACAATTACAATAAAGACCTTCACTTTTAAACTTGAATACAATATTAGTCTACAACGAATCTTTTCAAATTCAGACAAAATAAGAATGTAACACCTGAATCAACAAATGAAGCAGTTAAAATGCATGTCAGTAACACGAAGTCAATGTGTGTAACGAACACACATTGGAAAGGATCTTTTTGATGTTCACTCCCCTAGGTCTTCCATTCAATCATCGAAACACCACAAAGGAATTTCTATGAACGTTATGACAAGAAAACGTATTCTTTGTGTGTTCGTGCAAGTGTTTGAAAGAATTAAGCACTGGTGATTGCTTGTTATAAGGCTCAAAATTGTGTAAACCATTGAGACAACAATAGTTAAACACAAAATCGATTGTGCATAATCGAAGTGTGAAGGTGGGGCAGACATCCTTCTGTTTCAATATCCAGATTTTCCAAATGAAAACCAGATAGATTATGTGTTGTGTCCCCTTTAAAATATTAAACATTTTCTTGTTGAGAAGAAAATGAGTAGCTGGTGGGGTTTGTATAAAGAGTTGGCATGGGCTAGTTGCCTGTTTCAATAACGTTCACGAAGAATTGTGAAACACTAGTAATGTGGCTGCCCGACTCAGAAAAAGTTGGTGTAGAGTTTGATATTCTTTTACTCTGATCTCTCACCCTCTTTCTTTTAAACATTAACCTCGCATCTAACCAAACTCTCATTTTCATTTTACCTCGTCACTCAACCCACACTCAATATTTTGACTCCTAACTCTTTGATCACTCAAAGATTAACTTCTTGGGTAGGAAACACCGGTTAATGTGAATCCATAGAAGTTTCATTAAAGCTCACACAAAGAACCCATGTATTGTCCTAAAAGAACATGTTGCTCAACTGGTTTAACTTGTTCGTTAAAGCACAAAATATGAAATACAAGTCAGATGTATGTATGCTCAAAAATGTAATCATGAAGATTTGAGCATTTTAAGCATTGAAGATATTTCAAACAAGATAATTGAATGAATGAGATGAATATAAGAAAATTGTTTAAAAATCTGGCATTGTATGAAAAAGATCATAATCGAAATGATTTGTCGATTAAGGCTTAGGTCAGCAAAAATTGGATATTGTCTATACGAACCAAAATATAGACAAGTCATGAAAGAACGTTTTGAAATGAAATCACCCTCAAAATTCATTGAAGTTCAATTGGGATGTCTTACCATCGAAAAATTTGTTTCAATTTAGAGACATGGTAAGAACAAATTCAACACATATATTAAACCGGTGTGTGTGAATACTTGACAGTGTATGGAAAAGATAATACACAAGTATATATATCTTTCGAAACACACGGTTTATCGACATTTAAGCACAAATAAAAATGAAAACATTTAAAATCTCACTTCTATATTCATGAAATCGTTTTAAGAATCAGAAGTGGTTTGAACATTTAAGAACATGTTTTCATATCTGAAAGTTGTCCTTCTTTCGGATAATTATGAGATTAAGATTAGAAATAATACCGTTTTGCTCAGTCGTAAATCTCATGAAGTCAACCTTCAAGTCATATAACATATGATCTTGTAAGCTCACTCTCAAATTTGCAAAAAATCACAAATCGTCAAAGTGCAAAGCTTTATTCACAAAAACTTTATTGAAAAGAAAAATGACATAAAGCAGTAAAACTTTTAATGTACGAGTTCTAATCTGAAGTAATCAGAAATCAAAATCAGAAATTTTTTTCAGTGAAAAACATGTAAACTCTATAAACTTCCCCTCAAATGAATGTAGATCATCTTTTCATCTTCTCTCACTCCCTCTGAGATCATAAACAAACTTTAAAGTGCAGATATCTTTTCAGAATAAAAATAAAGAAATGAAGAAAAATAACAATAACAAAAACTTTAGTAGGTAAACGCAGATTATGTCTTAAGATTTAACATACCAAGTTTAGAGACAAGAAAATTAAATCTCTTTTCGTCTAAAGGCTTGGTAAATAAATCTACAAGCTGATAATCAGTGTTTACAAAATAAAGTTCTATTGTACCTTTTTCCACATTATCCTTGAGAAAATGATATCGTACGTCTATGTGTTTGGTCTTTGTATGCTGCATAGGATTTGCTGATTTTGCAATGGCGCTCTTAGAATCACATTATATCGAGATCTTGTTGAATTTGAAGCCATAATCTCGTAGTTGTGTTCTCATCCACAAGACTTGAGAGTAGTAGCTTGCAACAGCAACATACTCTGCCTCAGCCATTGATGTGGAAACACATAGTTGTTTCTTTGATGCCCAACTTACGAGTTTATCGCCTAGAAACTGTATATGTCCCGACGTACTTTTCCTGTCTAACATACATCGTGCATGATTTGCATTTGAGTAGGTTGTCAGTTTAAAACTAGTATCTTTAGGATACCACATACCAAGATCTGCAGTTCCCTTCAGATATCTAAAGATCCTTTTGACCGCAGACAAATGTGATTCTTTGGGATTAGCCTGATATCGAGCACATAAACATGTAGAGAACATAATATCTGGCCGACTATAAGTTAAATGCATTAAAGAACCAATCATCCCTCTACAGACTCTAACATCGACAGCTTTTCCCGAAGGATCCATGCCGATCTTAGTTCCTAGTGCCATTGGGGTTCCAATTGTTTTACAATTAATGAAAATCCCCGTTGAAAATTGCTTGACTTGTAATCCGAGAAAGAAGTTCATCTCTTCCATCATACTCATCTGAAATCTTGACACCATGAGGTTTGAAAAATTCTTACAGTATTTAGGATTTGTTGAGCCAAATATGATGTCATCCACAATTATCTAAATAAGAATGATATCGGATTTTTCCTTTTTAATAAACACAGTAGTATCAATTTTACCTTTCGTAAAGCCCGACTTGACTAAAAACTTTGATAATACTTTGTATCAGGCTCGAGGCGCTTGTTTCAGACCATAAAGTGCTTTATCCAGGATGTAGACGTGATCTGGTTTCTCTGAATTGATAAAGCCTTTGGGTTGTGAGACGTAGACTTCCTCCTTGAGTATGCCATTGAGAAAGGCAGTCTTCACGTCCATCTGGTAGACAGTGAAGTTTTTATGAGCAGCATACGCAAGAAACATTCTGATTGCTTCAATGCGTGCCACTGGAGTGTAAGTCTCATCGTAATTAATTCCTTCCTTATGCCTGTAGCCTTTTGCGACAAGTCTTGATTTATTTCTGATTACGATACCATTTTTGTCCTTTTTATTCTTGAATACCCATTTTGTGCCGATTATTGATTTACTTTCCGGTCTTGGCACAAGTCTCTAGACTTTTAAAGCTTTGAACTGGTTCAGCTCCACTTGCATGGCAGTTACCCAATCCGAGTCAGCTAGGGCTTCAGATACGCGAGTGGGATTTATCTTGCTCAGGAATGAGTCATGCATACACATGTTCAAAGTAGCAGACCTAGTTTGCACCGGTAAAGACGGATCTCCAATGATTTGACTTATTGGGTGCTCTTTGGTCCACTTATGTTCGTGAAGGAGTGGATTCGATGTAGATTGATCATGATTCTTATCTAGATATCCACTATCTTCTTCTTGTTCAGCATTTGTTGGGGGTGCAGTTGAATTTTCTTGTACAGAAGTTTCAGTTGGAACAACTATTTCTGTCTGTTGAGTAGATGTCACAGTACAACCAACCGAATCAACAACTTCTGTCTCAACGTTGTTAGGTACAACTTCAACTGAAGGAGTAATTGTTTGAATCTGAGCTTCTTACTGAACCGGGGGAACAAGTTCAGTAGACACATCTGAAGTAGTTGGATGATTAGTCGTTGAATCTTCTAACCTGTCAACCAGAATAGTTTTAGGCAATTCAGATCCAAGAAACTCATCATAAAAGAATTCAAACACTAAATCTAATTCAGATAAATGTGATGTAGAAGTTGAGGGTTTATCCGAATTGGTGTCTTTAACCGCAGATTCTGGACTGATTTGTCCAGAAGCTAAACTCCTGTAAGTACGGGTTCTGAACAGCTTTGTTCAGAAGCCACCTCTTCATCAAATGTAACATTTACGCTTTCGATTACTGTCGTAGACATCTTTAAGTACACCCGGTATGCAGCAGATGTTTGAGCATATCCAAATGAAGATGCCTTCGTCAGCTTTCGGTCCAAACTTGTTCAGGTTCTCTTTGTCGTTTAATACGAAGCACCTGCATCCAAAAACATGAAAGTGTTTAATGCTAGGTGTACGTTTGTTTATTAAAGCATAAGATGTTTTACCAAACCGGCGATGTATTATGGACCGATTCTGTGTGTAGCACGCAGTCGAAACAACTTCTGCCTACAAAAACAGAGGTAGATCAGATTGACCCAGCATAGTACGAGCGGCCTAGACTAGAGTTCGATTACGTCTTTCTACTACTCCGTTCTGTTCTCGCGTTCTGGCAGCAGAGAATTGATGTGTTATCCCGACCGATTCGAAATAATCTTCCACAGTTTTGTTCTTAAACTCTGTGCCGTTGTCTGTTCTAAGAAGCTTGACTGGCTTTTGCAGATTTACTTGGGTTGAAATTGTATTTCCCAAATCTAATCAAGCAATTCTCAATTCAAGATTATAACAATATCAAGATCTAGAGAGAGAGTAGAGAGAGAAAGCGTATTCATAGATCTGACAATATGAATTTCTTACAATGCTTCTAGTTACAAGATTCTAACAAACACAAGCTATTTATACCACAAAGATATACTCATATACCTATTTGATAAAATCCCTTACAATGCTAAACAACATATTGACTTAGACTTTATTGACTTTACTTGACTTGACTTTTCTCATTAAATCTTGGATACAATAATACACTAACGATCTCCCCCTTTGTATTCAAGATTTAATAAAAATTCGACACTAGTCTTCAGCTCTTGATTCTTCAACATTTGTCTCTGACAGTCTTTGACTTTGATTCTTTAACAATCTTCAGTCTTTCAGTCTTTGAAGAATCTTGAAAAGTCTTTAACATTTTGCATCTTTGGAGAGTCAACAAGTCTTGAACAATACTTTAAAACTTTATCTTTGAAACTTTGAAACTTCGAGGAATATTTGAAAACTATATCTTCATCACTCTGATCTCTTTACTGTCTTCAGAAAAACAAACTTTCACGAATCTTCTTCAGAAACTTTTAAACACTTTAACAAAACTTTCATCTGGCATGGACTTTCAGAATTATCTTCACTATTTTAATCAGAAAGCCTCTTCATTTTTGATTTGTCAGATCAGCTTTTGTCTTTGAAATTTAATCTTCAGAAATTTCTCCCCCTTTTTGACATCTTGTCTTTGAAATTGAACTTTGTAAATTTCTCCCCCTTTTTGATGATTGTGAGAATCATGATCATCAACACTTGTCAATTTCAGCACTTTCTTTGATTTCCCCCTTTGTAATGACTAACAATCTCCCCTTTATGATAATTTGACATTCACCACCCTTTGATCTGAGTATCCATCAATTCATGAAATTTATATATCTAAATCTTTTCAAATTCAGATATAATGAACGTGGTAACCCTGAATCAACAAATGATACAGTTAGTATGCCTGTAAGTAGCACTGAGCCACTTTATACAACGAATGTACATTGGAAAGGAGATTTTGTGATGTTCACTCCCCCAGGGCTTCCATTCAATCATCGAAAAACCACAAAGGAATTTTCTATGAATGTTTTGACAAGAAAACTTATTCCTTGTGTGCTCGTGAAAGTGTAGAATGATTGAAGCTACTTAAGCTTTTTCAGGCTCAAATTGTGTAAACTATTGAGACAGCAACAGATATTACACGGACTCAATGTGCATGAAAGAGGTGCAAAGGTGGGGCAACTTTCCTTCTTTTTCAATATCTAAATCTTCCGAGTGAAGAATAGATAGCAGATGTGTTGTGACCCAAAGAAAATGAAACATTTCTTTGTTAAGAAAGAAACGAGTGGTTGGTGGGGTAATTGCAAGAGTTGGCATGGGCTCACTGCCTTTTTCAATTATGGTCACCAAAGAATGTGAACCAATCAGAAGATGTGGCTGCCCAGCTCAGAAAGTGGATGGTGCAGAGTTTTGATATTATTTTAACTCTGATCTCTCACCCTCTTTCTTTTTAATATTAAAGCTCACTTCTAACCAAACTCTCATTTACATTTTACCGCTCAGCATAATGAGAAAAACTCAACCGGATAAGTTATCTCCCCCATTCTTTGATTTATGACCCCTCACCCCTCAATCACTCTAGGATTACTTCCTGGGTAGGAAACACTGGCTAACGTGAATCCATGGAAGTTCTAAAAAGAATAGTTGCTCAACAATTTATCTTGAACAGATAAGCTCAAAATATGTGATAACATTGTCAAAATGTATGCTCATGAGATTTGAGCAATTGAACTTTGAAGATTTCTCAAAACAAAGATATTGAATGAATGAAATGAAATGAAGAGAATTGTTTTGAGAATCTGACAATATATCAATCAGATCAAATAAAATGGTTAGGGTATCAAAGAATTTGATAGTTTGTTTATATGAACAAATATAAACAATTTAGCAATGAACGTACAAAGACTGAAATGATGAATGATAGTCAACAACATTTGAAAACAAACGAGGGTATTACCATCGAAAAATATGTTCGTTTAGAGACATGGTAATAACAAAATCAAATGAAGTACTGAACCGGTGTGTATGAATACTTGACTGTATATAGACAAGATAATACACAAGTATTGATCTTTGGAAACACACAGTCAGTTAAACATTAAAGCTCAATTATGAAAAACATTTAAAATCACACTTCTAAATTCATGAAATCTTTTAAGAACTAGTAGTGGTTTGAACATTTTAGAAAGCGTTTTTCATGTTCGAAAGTTGTTCTTCTTTCAAACAATCAGAGATCAAGATAAGAAGATATTTACCTTTAAGCTCCCCCTCAAATCATGATATAATGATTTAGGTCAGATAAGCCCCCCCTAGATATTTGCAAAATATCCTTATCTCTAAACATTAAAGAACGAGTCCTAAGTTGTAGTACTTAGAAGTCAAAGTTCTTTAACATTGAAGTGCGGGTCTTGAACTGAATTATTCAAGAGCCACCGTTCTTTGAGGTACGAGTACTAGACTGATTTCTGTAGAAGTCAAACATCATGCTCCCCTTAAACTTTGGGTGCTTGCAACACAGTTTTAGCTTTTGGTACCCACTGGTATTTGGGTCCTGATGTGCTAGTTGCAGTTCATGTGGGGGTAAGATAATAAGATCCATACCAGTAATTAGCAAAATTATTACTTACAAAGTCATGTGCTCCACAGTAAGAACAACATATTTTCTTCTGAGCAATCCTGATAAGACGATTAGTAGAATAAAATGTAACAGAATTACCAAAAGAGTTACCTTTATGCGCTCTGTTCTTGTTTGCTTTGGTTGTGGACGCAGATGCTTTGTCATTCTTCTTCTCATCATCTAAATAACTCTTCACTCTCCAGACCATCTGATTTTTCTTAGATTGCTTTCCAAGAGATTTTACATAATAGCTCGCTGGACCATCAACAGATTTGTCATATAATAGATTAGATGGTCTGATCTGATTTGATTTAACAGTTTGTGATTTGACACTTTTCTTTTTCAAAACATTTTTCTCATGAATAGAACTTGAAGCTGTTTTGAAAGAACAGACTGATTCTGTTGAATTATCAATAGGTGATTGATCAATCACATCAGCTGTAATCTTTTTTGACTAATCAACGTTTGCAGCTTCTAAGTCTTTTATCTTTTCAGATAAAATGTTTCTTTCAGAAGTAAGTGTGTCAAACTTTATTTTCAAATCAGATCTGGCCTTTTGTTCTTTTTGAATGTCTGAAGATAGAACAGTTATTTTGGATGTGAGCTTAGATATCTCATATTCAAAATGTGAACGTTCTAGCTCAAAATCTTTTTCCAAGTTCTTGTTCTTTTCTGAAATATCTTTGAAAATCCCAATATTCCTATTTTCACCATTTTTCTTTTCTAGCTCAAAAGACTTTTTCTTTTCTTTGAAAATTTGTCTTTCTTTTTCGAGCAAGTCTTGTAAAGTAGAAATTTGTTTGGGAAGTTCAGTATTTTTATCTTTAAGAACTTGTCTTTCTTTTGCAAAAGTGTCTCTTTCAGTTATTACTATCTTTTCGAATTTTGACACTTGCTTAGAAAGTTTTAAACATCTCAGCTCCAAATCCTTTTTCTCTTGTAAAGTTTTCTTTAAATATTCAGATGACTATTGAGTAGAAGATGTCTTCAAATTTGATTTTTCTTTATCTGCTTGGATGCTTTTCATCAAATCAGCATTTTTTACTTCCAATGCAGATATCTTCTCTTCGAAAACCTTAAACTTGTTTTGAAGCTCAATTTATTCAGCTTGCAGATCTGATGATTTTTGTTCAGTTGTCTTCAGTTGGCTTTGAAGATTTGTAATTATAGACTATTCCACCTTGATTACTTTCTCAAGATCCTGAATGGCATATTCTTTTATTGTAATCATTTTCTCTACATCTTTAATTTCTTTCTCTTTTTCTCTAGTTTCCTTCTCTCTTGCACTGATGATACCTACAAAATCAGATTTAGCATTCTCAGTACATTTTGCACAAACAGAAGTTTTATCAGAATTTGACAAATTTAACTTCAACTCTTGAATCTATTTGACAAGGGTTGCATTCTGAATTCTCATTTTGTCTCGTTCAACCTCTATTTTTGGTATCTCAGGCATGTACAAGACAGCCATGTCTCTAGATGACAGTACAGTATTTCCCCTCTCATCTGTAGTTGGCATCTTGAATGATTAGCTTGATATGAATGATCGTTCCCAAACAATTCAGAAAATTTGACAACAAATCAAAATCAGATCACCACTTAAAAAAAATACAAGTATAAAACTCGCAAACCACACAAACTCGCAAAGCACTGGAACTCGCAAATCACTGAAACACACAAGTCACTGTTCACTGAGAAACTCGCTAAACGCTTTATGCGCGTTTATGATTCGCGCAAAACACTACTTGCGCGTTTTCAAGAAACTCGCTAAAGGGATGTGCGCGAAGATGCTTCTCGCAGAGTATGATGTGCGCGAACTAGACTTAGAATAAATTTGAACTTTTGAGCTTCTCGCAAAGGAATGCAAACTCGCACGACACTAGAACCTTGCGCGTTCCATACTTAGAATATTTTGACAATATCAAAACTCGCTAAGTGGAAACTCGCAAATTGAAGAAACTCGCTAGCCTTATTTTGTGTGTTTCTGAAACTCGCAAATGCTTGTTTGCGCGTTTTACGATGAAATCGCAGAAGACGTTTGCGCGTTTTGTGATAAACTCGCAGACTTTGTTTGCGTGTTTTGTGATAAACTCGTAGACTTTATTTGCGTCTTCTTCACTTGAATCTTGCGCGTTTGACAGATCTAGCGCGTTCTTGCCTCTGACTTCTCGAATTCGATCTAAATCAATTTAAACCTGCAAATTGATCTTACAAACATGTATAACAGATTCGAAAAGTGATATTAATCACTTTTTGAACATACACCATAGATCAAAAATAAGAATTACAATGCGATTAATTGAAATACAGATCATGTGTTCGTGAAACTGAAAATCCAAGAAATTCAAAAATAAATCAATAAAATGATTAATTCGTGTTTGTGTGTGAATACAAGATGTATATTATCACAAATCGATCACAATGATTACAAGAAAAGACACTAAATTCAACAAATCATGAAAAATCTCGATCAAACAGTAACTTTCCAGAAAACGAGTTCGTTCTTGAAAAAAATTTCAGAAATTAATCCAATACGGTAATCTAATCCCTCTGAATTTGTTTGGTCTCGCTCTGATACCAATTGAAAATGTAATTCCAGATCAAATCAAGCACAATCAAACAAACAATCTCAATTCAAGAATATGACAATATCAAGAACTAGAGAGAGAGAATATGTCTAACAATGAATGCGTACAAGAACTTGTTACAAGATTCACTCACACCAAGGTATTTATATGCCATGCTACTTCTCTCATAAGCCTAAACTCTTATGACACTACACAAGATAAACACTCACATAACTAAACTCTCATGACACTAAAATTGACTTTATTGACTTTATAGACTTTGACTTTTCTCATTAAATCTTGGATACTATGAATATAGAATTTTCTCTCTCTACTCACTCTCTATTTCTTGATATTGTCATATTCTTGAATTGAGATTGTTTGTTTGATTGTGCTTGATTTGATCTGGAATTACATTTTCAAATCCTTCTTCATCTAGAAAGCTTGGAGGTTGAAACCATAATCTCCCATCTTCATCTTCTCCACCATTGTTTCTAGGGTTTCATCCAACTCTTTTCACCATCTTGAAGATTAGAGGTTTGAGGTTTATTTTGGAGATCTAGAAGAGTATTGTTGATGGGTTCAAGCTTTGGTAAAGGTAATCTTCTCTTCTCTTCAACTATGGAAATTAGGGTTTTGGTATATATTGAGATCTTCAAGTATAATGTTTAGGGAATGACATCTTATGGTTGAATATGGGTATTTATGGTTGGAAATGTGTGGATCTAGGTTTTCATAATTTTTTGGCTCGAGGATTCAAGTGTTCTTCAAAGGAGCTCAAGTTGGGGTAAAATCTAGATTTAGCCTAAATCTAGCAAGGTGAGCTCAAGTTGATTTGTGAAAATGGTGTACATGCCAAAATGTGTATTTTAAAGTGTTTACATGCTTTATATGGAACTGTTAATTGCTAATTATCTGATAAGTTTGGTTATTTGGAAGTATTCAACGTTATAAACTTATAAAACCCCCAAATTTGGGATTTTGTGCATTTTGATAAATAAATCATATATTTTGGGTATCTAAATGATTTATTTCATTGATTATATATTTGAGTATAAATACATTTTATTGGGTGTCATGGGATGATTTTAAAGGATAAAAGGTATAAACCCACTTGGAAATGTTTTGTCCCAATCTAAATTGTGTTGGAGTTAATTGTGTGAGTCGAAGCATGGGTTGCATTATTTCGGGTCATTTACGTTTGGTTTCATTTTATGATTTTCAACGTTGGGTTTTCGGATTTGTTGACCTTATGGCTCGACTTGGATTTTATTGGGTCTTGGGGACACTTGTCCGGTTTTGATAGCTCATTGTAGAGCGCTTGGTTATGATTTGTATTTATTGCATCTTATTTGGGATTTACATGTTTTGAATGATTTAGTTCATTCTTTTTGAGTCATGTAATGTTTCAGCCCCATCTGCTATGGATCCATGAGCACTTTTGTATTTTATCCGGTGTTGGGACAACTAGTTTTCCACATCGAGGCACGTTCGGCATCGGATTGGGTTGTAAGTCTTTCGTGCTAGTATCAATGGGTGTATGCTGAAAGATGCTGAGCTCGATACTCTTATTATTTTTCCAATGGTGGAACGCTAGTTTTCCCCCATTGAGGCGCGGCTAGGCCTCTTTGGTATGGTGTAAGTCCTCCGTGCTAGTATCTATGGGTCTTTTCTGAAAGATGTTGAGCCTGATACTTATACCAATTTAACGTAACGTGTGGCTTACTTTGTACACGTCACATTATACGGAATCGGATTTCCCCTGTCACCAAAAGGTGTTGTCTTTGGGCTGGGTCTTTTATACATTTGTTTTCGGTGACATTTTGCATACATGATTTTATTCCATGTCTTATGGGTTGAGTATTGATCCCCGACCGTGTTTTGGGATATGAAGTGTTATTACATTATCTAAGATTGAGAGTCGATTTATATTCATGTTTTTGAGTGAGTCTTGGGTTGCATCGATTTGTAAAGAAGGTTGTATTGGAGCGTTGTCCTTAAAGAGGTGCATTATGGGAAAACGAGTCATTTCCATTTCTAAGGTAAATCACTTTGAAAGATCTTGGTTTGAACTGAATTCTTTTACTTTAAAGATATATTTATTTATGTTGAAAACTCTTGAGCTCACTAGGCGTTAAGCCTAACCTTTTTATTTGTCGTCATGTGCATCAGGTTTCATTTCGGGATTAGTTATAGCGGTTGTGAAGAGATGAGTGCTAGTTGTATGCTCGAAGAGGTGACTAGCTTATTGAAGTCTTCCGCACTTATATTGGAGATAGCGATTGGTTTTGGTTATAGTAACACCCGACTGTAGTTAGTCTTTATGCAAGACTTTATTTGCTTGGTGATGGCTCAACCTAGAAATGTATTTCAATTATGGACTTGTAGTAAGAGATTTTATCATCCCTTTAAGGTATTGTTGAAAGTTTTAAATTAGTCACTCTTTCCAAATTGAGGGTGTTACAAGGAGTGAGAGGAGAATTTAAGATGATCTACAATTATTTGAGGGGGAGTTCATATTTTTGTATGTGATTATCACTGATAAATTTTTATGACGCATAAATGCAGGGGGAGTAAGAGTAAGAATAAGGAGTACTGAATATGATTTCTAATTATATCTGATCAAAACACATACATTCAATGTTTTACTGCTTTATGTCATTTACTTTTCAATAAATGTTGTTAATAAAGCTTTGCACTTTGACGGACTTTTTGTTTTTTTGCAGAATTGAGAGGAAGCTTAAACGATCATATTTTATATGACTTAGAGCTGACTTGATGAGATTTAAGACTGCGCGAAAAGGTTTATTTCTAATCTTAATCTCATATGTATCTGAAAAAAGGACAACTTTCAGGTATGAAAACATGTTTTTTAAATGTTCAAACCACTTCTGATTCTTAAATGATTTCATGAATATAGAAGTGTGATTTTTAAATGTTTTCATTTTTACTTGTGCTTAAATGTCAATAAACTGTGTGTTTCCAAAGACAAATACTTGTGTATTATCTTTTCCATATACTGTCAAGTATTCACACACACCGGTTTAATATGTTGTTGATCAAGTTCTTACCATGTCTCATATAGAAACAAATTTTCGATGGTAAGACACCCCGATTAAAGTTCAAAGTTTGAGCATGATTTCATTCTAAATGTTTCTTTCAAAAATGTCTATATTTTGATTCGTATAGGCAAATATCCAATTTTTGCTAACCTAAGCCTAAATTGATATATCATTTCAATTCTGATTCATACAATGTCAGATTTTCAAACAAGTGATCGAAGAATGAGGAGTCAAATACTGAGTGTGGGTTGAGCGATGAGGTAAAATGAAAATGAGAGTTTGGTTAGAAGTGAGCTTAAATGATTGAAAAGAAAGAGGGTGAGAGAACAGAGTAAAAGAATATCAAACTCTACACCAACTTTTTCTCAGTCGGGCAACTACATTTCTAGTGTTTCACAATTCTTCGTGAATATTATTGGAACAAGCAACTAGCCCATGCCAACTCTTGATAAAAACCCCACCAGCTACTCATTTTCTTCTAAAAAAGAAGATGTTTCATATTTCAAGGGGACGCAGTAAATGATCTATCTGGTTTTCATTTGGAAAATCTGGATATTGAAGAAGAAGGAAGTCTGGCCCACCTTCGCACTTCGATCATGCACAATCGAGTCTGTGTTTAACTGTTGTTGTCTCAATGGTTTACACAATTTTGAGCCTTATAAAAGGAATCATCTGTTCTTAATTCTTTCAAACACTTACACAAACACACAAGGAATACGTTTTCTTGTCATAACGTTCATAGAAATTCCTTTGTGGTGTTTCGATGATTGAATGGAAGACCTGGGGGAGTGAACATCACAAAAGCTCCTTTCCAATGTGTATTCGTTACACACAGTGACTTCATGTTACTGGCAGGCACTTTAACTGATCCATTTGTTGATTTAGGTGTTACACTCATAATTTGTCTGAATTTGCAAAGATTCGGATGTATATCTTTTTGGATTGATAAATGGTTAGAGGCTCAGTATGAAAGATCAGTGGTCAGATCAGATCAAAGAAATTTCTTGTACAGAGTTTTGATGATTTCCATGCTTTTATCATCAAAAAGGTGGAGAAGCGATCAAGAAATGCTTGTGTCAAAAATGAATATGGGGGAGAAGATCAAGAAATATTTCAGAAGTGATCAAGAATTGTCAGTTTGAAGAAAGACTGTTAAAGAATGTTTAGAGCTGAAATAGAAAGGTCAAAGATTTCAGAATGCAAACAGAATTTTACTGAAATTTTCTTTGAAAACAATCTGCTGAAGCAAACAGATCTAAACCTGAAGATAATTTCTTTTCAAATGTCTGAAAGAGGTTTTTACATCCTTGGGGGATATTGTTACTATGTTTGAAGACAGACTTTGGGGAGAATTCAGAAAATTTTGAAGACAATTTTATCAAAAAAAGGGGGAGATTGTAATTCTTGTGCTTAAAGGAGGAGATTGATTTGCAAAATCTTTTAGAGATGATCTTGAATCCAAAGGGGGATATTGTTAGAGCATATTTGTTGGATACAAGATCATAGAAGCTGACGGTCAAAGTCAATTAAGTCAAAGTTGAAAGTCAACTCTCAATGTGAAAGTCAAAGTCCCTTGTATTAAGTCAAAAGTCAAAGTTGTGTATTTTTACTTTGTGTTTTGAGCGTGTTGTTTTGTTTTGTTTTTAATATACATGTAGCTAGTTGTTGTTGTGTAAGTACATGTAACTAGATTGTCATTTGTACGCGGACAAATAGAATTGTAGAAAGAGAAAGCTAGAGAGAGAAAGTATCTGTCCATCATGTTATTGATATTGTTATTGATATTGTTTGTATAATGAGAACTTGATAGAATTGGGACATTAATAGGGTGATGGCTTTGGAGTTTCGGACCATCTCCATCATGTCCGCCGATAGGCCCTTTAGATAGGCCTTCGCTCTTTCATTCTCAGTCGGGGTCACATGTTCCACCAATCCCAACTTCTCCATAAATTTCAGAGTGTATCCCTCACCGACGTGTTCCCCTCCTCGAGTGCTCAGAACTCGTCCTCGATCTTATCCTTGGCTCGCTCGTTGCAATACTCCTCTATGACTTTTTCCTTAAAATAGGTCCAAGTCAGTTGAGATAAAACAGTGGGCGAGAGGGTGGACTTAGTGACATTCCACCAAATGAGAGTGGGTCCCTGAAGCATCTGAGACCAAAGCGGACTTTCTGGCCCTCTTCACACTCGTTGGAGTCGAATTCCTGCTCTATCTCGCGGATCCAGCTCATACATGCAACTAGATCGTCTGATCCGGAGAATTCAGGTGGCTTGCTACCCAAGAAAGATTTATAGGAGCAATCCCTCCTACTTTTCCTTACATCCACCGGTGTACGCTCTTCAGTGGGAATCACATGTCCTGTTCCCCCAGATCCAATCACTACTACATTATCTACAACCATTTCATTCCTATGGTTGCTCACATCAAGGTCCTCAATCACTTTCAGAAGGAACTCTTGTTGCTTAGCCATAGCCTCATTCATCATTAACATCATATTGACCATAATCTCGGATTGAGGGTTCACTTCATGTATGACCGGTTTAGACAAGGCGAGCTCAACCCTTGGTATAACCTCATGTCCTCCGCTCGACAATGGCGGTATGTGTGGACGAGTAGCGGCCTCAACCCTCTCCGGTTGATTAGCCATTTGAAGCGGTCGCCTCGACCCCATTGACCCATGTACATGGTCTACCACGCGTACTAACCATCTTTAATATGCCACACATGTACGAGAATGGAGGTAAAAATCGATCATAAGAATTAAACACGAAGAAACGTACTAATACATTCATCAATCATCATAACAATAGTACATCAAGGACGCTCATGTAACAATACATTCATGATAGCAGTAGCTAAGTGAAATTATGAACATATTATACACAAGAATTCTCGTTACCATCGTTACGATTCTCAATTAGTGTAATTCCGTCGACTCTAAGACCATCCTATCTTAAGAACTTACCCAGTCTCACAAATCATAACTTACTAATCTTAGCTTAAGTCTATACATCTTACATTGATGTCTGGTTCGCTTAAACTAGGACTTTGATACCAACTTGTAACACCCGAAAATGTGGGGTAATTTAAAACTCGAAACTTCGGCAATATGACGTCTATAATTGAAGGAAACCACCCATAGGGTAAATGTAAAATAGCGTTTACAAACCCTATGAAAGAATATTAAAATCGACAACAAACTAATCTAAACATTTTACATCTAGATTATACTGGTTGTCAACCTAAATTCCCAAAATGCTATAATTTTTGCACGCCATGTATCCAATCATAACTATCACCAAAAATGCCTCAAAGACCCAACGCTCTCCCCTCAAACCTAGGATGGCCCACCGCTAAGGGAATCTGTTATACACCTCATTTGAGAAAAAGTGTTAGGATTAACGCCTAATTAGAACAAACAATTTGTAACAAAAAATTGGAAACGCTTGAAATATAAATAAATAACTTTTCAATGAGTGAGGTAAATAAAGTGCATTAAACAACCACATAAGAACCTTTTGGTCTAAAACATTTTACAATGACTAGGGAGACCCGATTTTCAAGGATCGTAGTGGAACACAAAAGGTAGCCACTCTCCGAGTTGTGAGCTCAATACTTGGACCCATGGCCATGAACAACACTAACTCGTACTCAGATGTGGGGAAGGGCACCCGAGGTTCCAAGTCATACTCATTCGCTAAGATTACATTTACGGACCATGGCTAGTAACCGGTCCCACATAACCATACCAAATTTCTTCCGATGGCCCAATGTCTCAACTAGTTACATAGGGGAAATACATCCCAAATAAACTGACTCTTATACCTATGGATCCACTGTAATAGTCTAAAGCTTGTCACCATTTCATTGGTGACTCAAACCATAACCACACATATGGTTTATATCATTATCCCCACAAAATTATTTGCTTATCTTCTCAAAATAGACTCACCATTTGATAAAGACTTGTCTATGTACACCATTTAAACCCATAACCAACCACACTTCCCATTTTTCACAACTACCTTTATTTAACAAGTCTCATGATATTTGAGAATTATCAAAGTGACTAAAAGGCATTTATTTAGGTATTTAATCACAAATGTGTAAAACCATGTACATTTTATAGCTCAAAACATAGTATACTTCATCATATCTCAAAATGGTAAGAACCCTAAAAAATCTCCAAACATCAAGTCAGGTCAAAATCATTTCAACCAAGTGTAAATGGACAAGGAGATGATTAGAAGTCTAAAATCATGATTTTGACATGTATAAGGGTTAGCTAAATCCTACATCCATGACTCTTTCGGATCAAGGCATCCGCCACTACATTGGCTTTCCTGGGGTGGTAAAGTAGTTCACAATCGTAGTCTTTCAAAAGTTCGAGCCATCTTCGTTGGCGCATGTTAAGCTCGTTTTGGTCGAAAATATACTTGAGACTTTTGTGATTGGTGTAGAGGGTAAACTTCGTCCCATACAAGTAATGTCGCCACAACTTCAAAGCGAAGACCACCACCTCCAATTCCAAATCATGAGTCGGATAGTTCTTTTCGTGGTCCTTAAGTTGTCGTGATGCGTAAGCTATCACCTTGACTCTTTGCATCAACACACACCCAAGGTCCATCTTGGAGGCATAACTATAAACCACAAAGTCGTCCGAGCTTCAGGTAAGGATAAGAATGGTGCCTCGCACAATTTCTTCTTGAGGATCTCAAAGGCTTGTTCTTGAGTGTCGGTCCATACGAACTTGACGTTCTTCCTCGTCAGTGATGTGAGCGGCGAAGAAATCTTAGAGAAGTCTTGAATGAACCGTCTATAATAATCGGCTAAACCGAAGAAGCTCCTAATTTCCGTCGGCCTTATGGGTGGTTCCTAACTCATAATTGCCTCGACTTTTGTCGGATCCACCTTTACTCCATCCCTTGACACCACGTGACCCAAGAATTGAACTTCTTGTAGCCAAAACTCGCACTTTAAGAATTAAGCAAACAACTTCTCCTTTCAAAGGACCTCTAACACTTCCCACAAATGTTGACCGTGCTCGGCCTCATCCCTTGAGTAAATTATATTGTCGTCGATACAGATTATCACTAAATTGTCTAAGAAAGAACGACACACCCGATTCATCAAATCCATAAACACGGACGGTACGTTCGTCAAACCAAACGACATCACCAAGAATTCGTAGTGTTCGTACCTTACCTGAAAAGCCGTCTTTGGTATGTCACTCTCCTTCACCCTTACTTGATGGTATCCTGACCTTAAATCGATCTTGGAGAAACATCCCACTTATTGAAGTTGGTCGAAGAGGTCATTAATCCGGGAAAGTGGGTATTTGTTCCTCACCGTAACCTTATTCAACTCCTGATAATCTATGCACATCCGCATAGAACCATCTTTCTTCTTTACGAACAACATCGGATCTCCCCAAGGCATCGAACTCGGTCTTTTAAACCCTTTCTCAAATAATTCTTGCAACTGCATCATCATCTCTTGCATTTCCATGGGAGCTAAACGGTATGTCACACGGACAATCGGGGCCGCTCCAGGAGCTAGGTTTATATGGAACTCCACTTGGCATTCCTGTGGTAAACCGGGTAGGTCCTCTGGGATGACGTTCGAGTAGTCACGCACAACTTCCATGTCTTATACCTTTTTCTTTCTCCAATATTGCATCCACTATATAAGCTAAATACAAGGAGTATCCCTTTGCATAGAGTTTACGAGCTTTTAATAAAGAGATGATCGAAGTGGTCCTTCTTCCTTTCTCTCCATATATAGTAAAAATATTCCCATTCGACAATGGTATTCAGATCATCTTCTTTGAGCAAGGAATATCAGCCTTATTCTTAACCAGTCAATCCATGTCTATGACTACATCAAAACCTATTATTTCCATAGGTAACACATTTGCCTTAAAGGAATTCCATCTAACTCTAAAGAAAAATTATTGAAACATTCACGAATCAACACTTGCTTCCCATTATCTACGTCAACTTTGAGAGGATCCGTAAGCATACTAGGAGGAGTGATAAATTTCTTGCAAAATGAACTAGACACAAAAAGAACGGTTTGCACCCGAATCAAACAATACACGAGCAGACACAGAGTTTACAAGGAACGTAATCGTCATTACATCAGCGGTCTCCCTTGCTTCGTTGACGGTCATCTAGAACGCTCGGCTCAGGGCTCTTGGCAGGTTCTCTTTCCTTGCCATCACCCCTCTTGGTGAATTTCGGCTACCTCCCATTAACTTCGGGCATTCTCTTCTCCCATGTCCCAGTTCGTGGCATACAAAGCAGACTGACCCTCGAATAGGGCAATCTCGGACCGCGTGATCCTTTTTCCTAGGGTGTTCATCCAAACCGCCAAACCGCACACACCGTCCATTTCGCACCGCAAAACGCGGCTTAGGACTTTCGCGGTACGGTTTGCTGTTTGCATTTTTACCAAACCGCACTATGCGGTGCGATTTACGGTTTTGAGTTTTCAAACCGTGGTTCAAACCGCACCGTACCTTTTATATTACTTTTAAATTTTTAATTTTAAACATATATATAGATATAACTTATTATTTATATAATTGGGCTTGTGTTTTTAAATTTTAATTATGGACTTTAAGTATTTATAAGGCTTCTTAAAAGTTTAAGGCCCAACAAATGAAAAAATTGGGCATTGGCGGGAGTCAAGATGAAGATGAAAGAAAAAGTTGGAGACGTCACTTTGTCCTTTTATCGTATTGAAACAATTTATTTTTTTAGACTATTTCTTTGACTATTTTTAATTATGCATTTTGGAGTTGGATATATTCAAACTATTTATATTTTTGGACTATGGTCACTACATCGTTGATTTTCTAATGTATTTTAAACTTATAATTTTTTGGATTGTACGCATAAAGTGCGATAGGAACAAACCTCATAAACTGCACCGCATTTCGTGGTGCGGTTTGAGGTATATGTGGTGCGGTTTGCGGTTTTACCCCAAACCACACCGCGAACACCCCTACTTCTTCCGACACTTTGTGCATTTGACGGGGTTAGGGTGCGGCCTAGAATTGCATGGGCCACGATGCTTGCTCTTCCATTAATGGAACCACTTTATTTCACGTCAGGGATCAACATTTCTCCCCCAGAAAACGGTCTAAACTGACGAGTGGGATTGGCCGACCCTTCCCACCTTCGTTTTTCCTCAACAATGACTCTATCTTCCCTTCCTTTGGCATACACAGTTTCCATTATCTTGGCCTCCTCTATAGTTTCCCACAAGGTGATGGTTTTAGAGTTTCAGACCATAGCCATCATGTCCGCCGACAACTCCTTGAGGTATGCCTTAACTTTTTCCTTTTCCGTTGGAGCCACGTCCCCTACCAAGTTTAATTTCTCCATGAAGATTTGGGTGTTCTATCTTACTAATGAGTTCCCTTTCATCAGTGATCGGAATTCTTCCTCGATCCGGTCCATCTCTTGCTCATTATAGTGTTCCTCCAACATTTTCTTCTTCAACGTGTCCCACTTCATCTTGGCCAATACTGAGGCCTCTAGAGTTGCAGTGAAAACATTCCACCATGTGAGAGTTTAACTCCTTAGCATCTGAGAGCCAAAATTCTTTTTTTGGCCTTCATCATAGTCACAACCGATTAACTATACCAATTAATTCTTTTAAAGATTAACAGTTTGTAACGTACTACTACAATTATTAATCATCACAACAACAAATTCATGCATGCCCAATTGCCCACGTATTAATATATTCACCATAACATGGTCCCTATGAAATTTTGAATATATCATACACAATAATCCTCTTCATCATCACCATAATTCTCAACAAGTGTAATTCCAAAGGTCCTAATACTCTCTCCGCCTATGAGTTCTACCTAAGGTTAAAAGGTTGCACACTAATGTTACAACTTAAGTCTAGGCATACTGAGTCGACACCTAGTTTACTTAAACTAATGTTCTGATACCAACTTGTAACACCCTAAATATTGGAGTAAACAAAAACTTCCATAAAACGAAAGGAATGGAATATAATGCCAAGACATGAGCCCTAAAAATAGGGAAATAACAAGCACATGTTTAATTACAAGGGTAATTTAACAGAAACAAACGACAACCATCTAATCTAGATTCTAAAGTAGAAAATAATATTACAAAAGAGTTTCGTCTCTAATCCAAGTAAGTCTCGTTAATAATGGCACCCCAAAAGCTTTCCCCCAAGCTCACACTAGAACCCGCCTCAGCTTTCTTAGAGGCATCACCGCTAGAACCTGAGATATATGTCGATTCTAAGCAAGTGTTAGACCAAAAATCCTAGAGAGCTTGAACATTTAATAACATGCAATATTAATAATACATAAAATCGAATTATCCAACTTTGGAATTACACATGATGTCAATTGGGTAGACCCAAATCATCAAGCGAGTTCCACCCAAAGAGTCAAGATACCTTAGTGTCAACTACCATGAGTGATATCAAAAGGCCCGACACATTCGAGGTTGCAACGACGGCATTGCCTCAAAAGGCATGGGTCTAGGCACATACCCACACGGTGGCGCCCAAGACTAAGACCTCCTAGTGAACACTCATCTTGATTAATTCAAATAGCACAATTAAGCCATACGACACATGAATCCAAAGGACATGCTTCCAATGCCATCATAGATAACTTGTGGTTTACATACCACCTATATCAAAGTGGGAACTCTTGCATAATGTTCCATCATGTCTAACAATTATCCAAAAGAGCATACATATTACCGCAAGGAATACTAAGTCCTACAATTACTATCTCATACACGATAAAGTTCAATATCGATGATATAAGCACATATTTATCAATAATCCAAGTATTTGATCCAAACCACGAATTAGGTTAAAACTCCAATATTTAGGTATTCCCATAGAATGATTTGAACTTCAACATTTATCGTGAGTAAAACATTTAAACCTAAAACAAACTAAGTGTAACACTTTTCTTCTACACAATACCCAAAATCTCCTTTTCATGAAATCATGAAGCATTTAACCAAAAATAAGAGTTGTGTTAGTGCACAAATATGTTGGATCCAAGATCATGGGAATTAAAAAGTCAAAGTCCAAGTCAAAGCCTCTCTTGCAAAAGTCGAAGTCAGCAGAAGTCAAAGCTAGCTTAGTATTTAGTTTGTTTAGTTTGTCTTGTAACCTTGTTGGTATAAATAGTTTTTCTTCCTTGTTAAGCTTGTAGGAATTTAGAAGCATCCTGAGAAATATATCTTTTAGAGAGAGAAAGTTTGAGAGAGAACAGAGTATACGAAGTTTGTAATATGTGATTCTTGGAAATACATATGACATTTGGGATCTGATTATTATTATTCATCCTGATCTTACTGCACATCACTGGGAATAACAATTGGTATCAGAGCAAACACTGAATCAGAAATCAAGATCGAAATCTGGAAATTTGGTCGACTTTGAAGAACTCACATGCATCTCTGTTTTAGAATCGATTTCTTGTTCTAGTGTATTTTTGATTGAATTTTCTGCTGAATTGTAATCGCTTTTGTTGGGAACTGAAAGAATTGCTTAAGTATGGTTAATGCTGCTAGCACAACTGGTTACTACTGCCAGTACAATATGATTACTACTGCTAGTAGTTAGTACTGCTGAAGTTAATACTGCTGAATGATATTAATACTGCTCATGAAGTTAGTGCTGCTTATGAGATGAAGGCTTCGTATGGCAAGGATGACAGATGTATTGACTGAAGATAATCATGGAAAGTCTTGGAGATAAATATGGAAGATTATATTGAAGATCTTTTATTTTTTTATTATTATATTTTATCTTCAGTATATGTATAGAATAGTTTTGTAACATCAAGGATAACAACATTATGAGTTTTTGCTTTCATAGAGAGAATCAACCTCAAGGTTTAGAACCCTAGTTCTAGAGAAGTAGAATTCGTATTGGTGAGCCTGTTCATCAATATTGAGGTTGTGTGTGAAATCTTGTAGCTTTAAATCATTCAATAAAGTTTACAATTTGTGATTTCTGATTCACTGTTTCATTGATCTTTGAATATTAAAGTGTTATTCCGCAAACTCCTTTAATATTGTTTCTGAGTGTTTATTCTTGTTAAGAATTCAGATCCTGACAAGTGGTATCAGAGCAAGTATTCTCAGAAACCTTCATTCATCATGGAAAACACAGTTGAATCAAACAGTACTCTTGTCTCAAAGGTTCCAATGCTCAGATCTAATGAGTTTGACATGTGGAAGATAAGGATCAAGTAATAAATTCTCCTCACATATTACTCTATGTGGGACATCATTGAGAATGGACCATCTGATGAAGGAAAAATTGGTGCAGATGGAAAAAGAACACCACCAAAGACAGATGCAGAAAAGAAGATAAGGGAGACAGAGATGAAAGCCTTGAGCACACTGCTCTTGGCTATTCCCAATGAATATCAACACCAATTCTGCAATTGCACTGATGCACAGATGCTTTGGAATGCTCTAGAGAAAAGATTATATGGTACCAAAAGTACCAAGAGAAATCAGAAGGCAATATTGAAGCAATTGTATGAAAATTTTATGTCAACTAAGAATGAGTCCATGACTCAAACTTTTGACAGGTTTAACAAGCTGATTGGTGAACTAGCTACTATGGGAGTACAGATTGATCAAGATGATGTAAACAGAAAGTTCTTAAGGTCCCTTGCAGATGAATGGACCATGTATACTGTTTCATTCAGACAGAATGAACAACTAGAAGAAAATGAACTTGATGATCTGTACAATGACCTTAGAGTGTTTGAATTTGAGGTGGAGGCAAAGAAGAAGCCTTCTGGATATGTTCATAATGCTGCACTCCTATCAGCATCAATTGATTCTACTGCTTACCCTGAATCGGTTAATGCTGCTAATGGAGC
Organism: Arctium minus; assembly: GCA_954870635.1. Lineage (NCBI taxonomy): Eukaryota > Viridiplantae > Streptophyta > Magnoliopsida > Asterales > Asteraceae > Arctium > Arctium minus. The sequence goes on along the minus strand of OX941089.1, from coordinate 41,804,158 downwards.
AAATCAAGAAAAAGGCATTGAATCTGTTTTTGAAGCCTTTCTGTCCAGCCATGGAAACTCTTCTTTAATCAATGATGACTTGGAACAACTTCATCTTGATGATCTTGAAGAGATGGATATTAAATGGCAGATGGCCATGCTTTCCATGAGGGTAAAGAAGTTCATCAAGAGGACTGGGAGGAATAACTTCTCCCAAAGAAGATAAGATGGAGCAGGTTTTGACAAGTCAAAGGTAGAATGCTATAAATGTCATATGAAGGGACACTTTTCCAGGGAATGCAGAAGTGGAGTGTCTCACAATAACCACCAACAAGCTCAGACTGGTAGCTTCAACCAGAACAGAAACTCTGCTCAAGCCCTTGTTTCTCAACAAGGAATGGGGTTTGACTGGAGTGATCAAGCAGAAGAGGCTATTCAAAATCAAGCTCTCATGGCAGAGGTATTTGATCTCCCAACTGAGGTAAGTTCTAATCTCTGTTCTAAAACTTGCATAGACACTGTTAAAAGGTACAGGGATAACAACCAGAACATGAGTGATGACCTTAAGAGGTTTGCAAAAGATATAAAAGACTATGTGAGAATTGTTGAGAGGTTTGAGGAACAAATTAAAGGTTTCCAAGCCAATGAACTTCAACACTCACATGACACAAACTACTGGAAGTGGGAGAAAAAGGATCTAGAACTCCAACTGACAAAGTCTAAAGAGGAGAGTGAAAAGTTGAGAGGGGAGCTAGACAAAGTTAAGCTAGATGTAGAAAAGTTTCCAATGCTTCTAAAGCAATGGACTCTTTACTACAAACTCAGATTCATGACAAGCTGAGAAGAGGAATTGGGTACAATACCACACCACCACCATACAACAACAACTACATCCCTCCTACATCAGACTTGCTAGAAACCAAAGATAGGAAGGACTTGCCTGAGGGAGCCACTGAGATAGATCCCTTAGATGAATTAGTTGTTGAGGACAAAACTGAGAAAGAAGCTGGTAAGGGTAAGGAGAACACTGTGAGTGATGAGATTCCTCTAGAGAATCACATTATTACCAATGAGGGTTGTGGAAAGATTTGGGTAAAATCTAAGGACATAGAGAAGACTGAGAGAAAGTCTAGTAAGGTCCATTACAAGCAGACCACAATTGTGAATCCTGTTCCTTGCAAACAGTGTACTTGTACTAAATCTGAGCCCCTAAAACATGATAAAAGGAGGGGTAATCAAAGAAACTGGAATAATCAGTAGGCACAAAAACAAGGGGTTGATCTGAGTAAAATCAATAGACCAAAACATTGTTTTATTTGTGGAAAGCTCAATCATATTGCTAAATACTGTTATTTCAATCCTATGAACCAAAGGATGAATTTTCAAAGATCTGTGCAAAAACCCTTTGGTTATAGGAAGAATGAAAGGAACCATGTGGCTAAGAAATATGTTAAATCTAAAAGCCACATGAAGAAAAAGACTGTTGAGGAGAGTGTCAAGATGTGGATTCCTAAAAGCACTAAAACTATTAGTACTGCTAACACAAATAGTACTGCTGACAATGATAGTGCTGCTAGAAGCAATACTACTGCTACCAATGTTAGTGCTGCTAAGAGTATTAGTACTGCTAAAACTAACATTATTAGTACTTCTTCTAATATTAATACTGCTAACTCTGTTAGTACTTCTAAGAAGGTTAGTACTGCTAAACCTGTTAGTGCTGCTAACTCTGTTAGTACTTCTACGGTTAGTATTGCTTCTAATGTTTGTGCTACTAAGCCAATCATATTGACAAAGTACTCTAGTAAAGAGTGCTCTGAGTTTAAAAATCTCATCAAAAAGGAATGTAAATACTTTGATGAGAAAGGGAGACCCAAGACCACTTTGGCTTGGGTTCCTAATCAATACTAATTGTTTTTATCTTATGTACAGGGCAACCAGCAGCTCAAGGGTAAGAGCATCTGGCATGTTGATAGTGGTTGCTCTAGGCACATGACAGGGAACATGTCTTGCCTCAAGAATTTCAAGAAAATTGATGGTCGACATGTTGCCTTTGGAAATACTCCAGATGGAGGTAAGATCAGTGGTAAGGGTGATGTAACCAAAGGTAAAATGACCTTTGAAGATGTATTCTATGTTGAGCAATTAAGGTACAACCTGTTAAGTGTATCACAGGTTTGTGACAAAAAGCATAGTATATTATTTACTGATTCTAAATGCATTATCCTTGCTCCTGGATTCAAGGTAGTTGATGAAAAGATGATACTACTAAGAAATCCCAGAAAGGATAATGTCTATTGCTTAGATATGGAAAATGTTTCAACTGATTCATCCCTAAACTGTCTTGTTTCAAAAGCATCTTTGGATGAATCATCACTTTGGCACAGAAGGATGTGTCACATGAACTTTAAAACTATGAATAAACTTGTTAAAAACAACCTTGTAAGAGGTTTACCTTCAAAAGTCTTTTCATGTGATGATCATTGTGTTGCCTGTCTCAAAGGCAAACAACACAAAACTTCTCATAAGTCTAAAGAGTTGAACACTATCTCTAATTCTCTTCAGTTGTTGCATATGGATCTGTTTGGGCCTACAAATGTTATGAGTATAGGTAAGAAATCATACTGCTTAGTTATTGTTGATGATTACTCTAGATTTACCTGGGTATATTTTCTAAGGACTAAGGATGAGACAAGTGGACTGATCAAATCCTTTATTCTAAGAATTGAAAACCAAACAAATCAAAAAGTAAAAGTCATTAGGTCAGACAATGGTACTGAATTTAAAAATCATGACCTAAACACCTTTTGTGAGGAAAAAGGAATTGAGAGGCAATACAGTGCTCCTGGGACTCCACAACAAAATGGTGTTGTTGAGAGAAAGAATAGGACACTGATTGAGGCTGATAGATCTCTGTTAGCTGATTCAAAACTTCCAATTACTTTCTGGGCTGAAGCAGTTAATACTGCTTGTTATGTCCAGAACAGAGTTCTAGTAGTCAAGCCTAAAAACAAGACACCATATGAGCTTTTAAATAAAAGAAAACCATTTATTGGATTTTTCAAACCTTTTGGGTGTCCTTGTACCATTCTCAATACCAAAACTTACTTAGGAAAGTTTGATAGCAAGGCAGATGATGGTTTTCTTGTTGGTTACTCATCTCAGAGTAAGGCTTACAGAGTATTTAATTCTTCTTCTAGAATAATTGAGGAAAGTGACAATGTCAAATGCAATGAGAACACACCAAATCCTATTGGTTCAGGTCCTCAGTGGTTGTTTGACATTGATTCACTAACTAACTCTTTAGGTGTCAGTAGTGATGATCATGCAGGTTCAGGAAGTGGAGGATCAGGGGATGAACAAGTACAAGTACAAGACATTATTCCTCACTCTGTGATCTTTCCCATACCTACAATGGAACCTGTTGATTTCTGTGAAAAAGAGACTATGACTGAACCAATTCAGAGTGAAGAAGAAAGAAGACATGAGGAGAATCAAGTGCATGAAGAGCCAGAAGAAGCTGATGAGATCACCTCAACTAAATTAAATGAGTCCAATTTAGAAGTGGGAATCAATGAAGAACCTAGTCATCAGACTAGAACTCAAAAGAACCATCCTCAATAGTTGGTCATAGGAGACATCTCTTCTCCTATGATAACAAGGAATCAAAGCAGACTTCAAGAGCTGCAGGATCAGCAACACACAATACTCTCTTGCTTTCTATCTCAGATTGAGCCTAAGAAGGTTTTTGATGCAATGAAAGACTCCAGTTGGATAGAAGCTATGCAAAAAGAGTTACTGCAGTTCAAATTGCAAGAAGTTTGGGACTTGGTAGACCTTCCAAAAGGTCATAGAGCTATTGGCACCAAATGGATTTTCAGGAATAAAAAGGATGAGAGAGGAATTGTGATCAGGAACAAAGTACGGCTTGTGACACAAGGGTACACTCAGGAAGAAGGCATAGATTATGAAGAAGTGTTTGCCCAGTTGCAAGGGTAGAGGCAATTAGGCTATTTCTAGCCTATGCCTCATACATGAAGTTCAAGGTATATCAAATGGATGTGAAGAGTGCCCTTCTATATGGTACAATTGATGAAGAAGTATATGTCTGTCAGCCCCCTGGATTTGAAAATCCATTATATCCTGACAGAGTATACAAACTGAAGAAAGCACTTTATGGTCTACATCAAGCCCCAAGAGCATGGTATGATACTCTGTCTACCTATCTCTTAGAAAATGGGTTTGAAAGGGGAATAATTGACAAGACCCTCTTCATTAAAAGGAGTAAGAAGGACATCCTACTTGTTCAGATCTATGTGGATGACATCATCTTTGGATCCACACAAGATCAGATGTGTAGAGACTTTGAAAAGTTGATGCACAAGAGCTTTAAAATGAGTTCAATGGGTGAACTTACCTTCTTCCTTGGGCTTCAAGTGAAACAACAGAAAGATGGGATCTTTATAAGTCAATCAAAGTATGTGAAAGACATCCTGGATAAGTATGGTTTAACAGACTCAAAGCCAGCAAGCACACCTATGGAGACTCATAAATAGATCACTGCTAATCTTGAGGGGGAGGATGTTGATGTCCATCTATATAGATCAATGATTGGATCTCTCATGTATCTCACAGCCTCAAGACCAGAAATCATGTTTCCAGTGTGTCTGTGTGCCAGATTCTAAGTCAAGCCAAAACAATCACATCTTCAAGCTGTTAAGTGGATTTTCAGATACTTAAGAGGGAAACCTAGATTAGGTCTTTGGTATCCTTATGAATCCAACTTTGACTTGATTGCATATTCAGACAGTGACTTGGGTGGTGCTAATATGGATAGAAAGTCTACTTCAGGTGGATGTCAGCATTTGGGTGCAAGACTAGTATCTTGGCAGTGTAAGAAGCAAACCACAGTGTCCTTATCTACAACAGAAGCTGAGTACATTGCTGCTGCAAGTTGCTGCTCTCAGGTTCTATGGATTCAGAATTAGATGCTGGACTATGGGGTAACCTTTCTTCACACTCCAATCTTCATTGACAATAGCAGTGCTATAAGCATTGTTAACAATCCAGTCAAGCACTCCAAAACAAAGCACATCGAGATCAGGTATCACTTTATTAGAGACTATAATGAAAAGAAGCTTATTCAAGTTGCTAAAGTTCATACTGACAACCAGTTTGCTGATCTATTCACTAAAGCTTTTGATGTGGGTAGATTCACTTTCTTGGTCACAAGTGCGGGCATGATCAACTCTGAATAAGCTGATGATTTAAAAAGTGTTTACATACCTGGTATTTGTTATTCTTTGGTGTTACTAATCATCTTTCTCAGGAAGTTATTACCTTGCTCAGACTATCACAAGCTTCAACAGTGTAAGTGCAGTTAATGCTGCCAGTGCAGTTTTAATATTGCTAGTGCAAAGTTAATACTGCTCTCAGTTAATACTGCTAGTTAGTTAATACTACTAGTGGTTAATACTACTCTCAGTTAATACTACTAGTAGTTAATACTGCTCTCAGTTAATACTGCTAGTTAGTTAATACTACTAGTGGTTAATACTGCTCCAAATTAATACTGCTTTTGTCCCGAATACTATAAATACCCTTTTGCCCGCCTAAAGCTCATAACGACTCTTTGAATCCTATTCATCTTCTCTCTAACCCTTTTTCTCTCAAGCACCTAGTAAGTTTCAGGCAAGAACACTCAAGCTCAATGGCATCCATGGCGTTCATTGATGAGCACAACGAAATCGCAATGCTTCAAAAGCTGAAGCAGGCTGATGGATTTCACCAGATAGTAGATTTTCTCAAGTCCAGCCATATCGCTTATGCTCTTACAGTGTCTCCAACAATCTACATAGAGCACCAGAGACAATTTTGGTCGAATGCCACTGCTGTTACAGAAAATGTGTGCAGTTAATCCAGACAAGGGTGTGTGACAAACCCTTGACAGTTTCTGAAGAGGTGATTCGCATCTGTCTACGACTAGACGATGCTGCAGGTATTACCTCTATTCCTAATGAGGACTTTTTCTCCAATCTTTCAAGAATGAGGTATGGAGGCCAATTGGGTGTTTTCAAATTCTCAAAAGCTAAATTTTATACCCAATGGCGTTTTCTTGTTCATACCCTTATGCATTGTATTTCCAAAAAGACTACTGGCTGGAGTGAGTTCAGTAGTACCATTGCTTATGCTTTGGTTTGCTTGGCCACTGCCAGAAAGTACGATTTTTCAAAAATGATTTTCAATTACCTTGTGTCAAACTTGGGAAATAAAAAGAGTTTCTATATGTACCCAAGATTTGTCCAGGCAGTTATAACCAATGAATTGACGGATATGCCTCAATTTGATGAGGTATATGTACCTAAAATCCCCAAAGGCAAGGTCTTTTCAAATATGAAGAGATCTCCATTGAACTCGGAAGAAGTTGACACCCCATTGTTCTCTACAATGATGGTGGTGTCCCACAATCCAGAAGGTATGGCTTCAGGGTCAAGGCCCTCATTAGACCATCCAACTGAAAGCCAATCCCAACCTTCAATCACCATATCAATCCCACAGTCCCTTATTCAAAAACCAACTTCTCCAATCACCAATACCTACATCAGGAAAAAGGTAAAGAAGGCTCCTTCCCTTCTTTTACCTTCATCCACAGAGCCTTTAAGCCCTCTAATGGAGAATTCTCCATTAGAGAATATCTATAGGGAAACCACAGGGGTGTCTCCCAACCCCAAGGAGGAGCTCACTGAGGAGATGAATGAGCATATGGGTGCAAAGTTTGCCACTACTCCTGCTAGCATAGAGGAGGCCAGTGGTAACATCAATAAGACCTTCCCCATGGCAACTTTAGGTGAGCAATCATCCAAAGGTCCCAGGTGCCAAGAAACCAAGGGGGTAACAGGTGCTTCTGCTAGGCCGAAGACCTCTACTACAAAAAGATCCAATAATCCTCTAAAGGTGGTAAAAACACCCAAAGGAGGTGAGGACAGTTATGACTATAATGAATTGATGGAAACTATGGGCAACATCAATCTGGATGTAATCAAGCAAGGCAAAGACATAGAGGAGATGAAGCTGGTAATTCTGTCTCAACAAGTACAGATTACCAAACTGAAGAAAATGGTGAAGAGATTGGTACAGAAAAAGAAAAGGACACAGTTTGTGCTCAGGAGAAGGAAACCAGTGGATGATGCTCCCAAAAAGGGGGAGTCAGAAGCTGATGTAAACATGGAAGATGCTAAAGATAAGGGGGAGAAATTTGATTTTGAGGGGGAGCAAGCAGTAGAAACAGAATCAGAATTTGTACAAGCAGCTGAATTTGTACAAGTAGCAGTAACAGTTAAAGCTGCTGAAACAAGCAAAGCAGCAAAAACTGTTAACACTGTTGAATTGAATGAAGCAGCAGAAATGGTTCAAGAGGTATTAACAGACCTTCTTAGCAGCAATGTGCAAGAACTTGAGACAGCTGAAGCATTAATCAAAGCTAAACATGATACTCCTAAGGTCACTTCAAAGACCAAAGGAGTTGTCATCAAAGACAATGTTGAAGTTATCAAGAAAGTTATTGCAGATAAAGTAAACAGCAAGGACAAAGGCAAAGCTAAGATGGTGGAATCTGATCAACCAATTAAAAAGAAAAAGTTGGTTGAGTCAGATGAAGCATTGGCCAAGAAGATTCAGGCTGAACTTGAGCAAGAAAAAAGGTTCAAGTGGAAAAAGACAGGGAGATGGCAAAAGCTCTGGCTGCAGAACTTAATGAAGCTTATCAAAAGAGTCTTGCAATAGAAATAGCAAAGAAGAAAGCTACAACTCTAAAGAAGCATGGAATGATCAGAATGGGGGCAAAGAAGAGACAACCTTCACAGACCTTCCTTGGCACTCAAGAGAGAAAGAAGATGATTACTTTTCTCAAAGGTGTTGTGGGAGTTAAAAAGGAAATGTTCACAAAGATGTCTTTTGAACAAATCAAAGGTTTGTGTGAAGCTGAGATGACCAAGTTACAAGGAAATGACAGAGCAAGAGTTGAAGCAGAAAAGAAGATGAAAGAAAGACATGATCTTCAAATTCAAAAACCTTTCCCTGATGAGAAAGAATCACCAAGGAAGGAAGCTACTCTAGGTGACAGTTTGAGGAAGTTGAAAAGAACTAAAATGATGGTAAGAAGAACACCAGCTAAGAAACCTAGAATGGAAGAAGCTGAGAAATAACAGAGGGGAGCTGAAGAAGAAGGGGAACCTAAGTCTGTTGAACAGGAAGAACCATCAAGTACTATTGATGTGAATCTGTACATGGTAGTGATGGACAAAGTGCCTGAGCCTATATCAGCTGAACCTGTTGGTGTTAAGCCTCCAGAGATCATTCATTGGGATACACTGAAAGTTGATGGAATAGAGTATATCAGGCTCAAGAAGAAAGATGAGAAGTATGAAGTATATCAGACTTGGGCCAAGATTGTCAGAATATGTTCCAGATCTGATCTAGAGGAGATGTTTGAAGTAGGAATGAAATTGTATGCTGATCAACTAAAAGCTCCAGGAATACCAATCACAAAACTTGTGATGGAGTATCTATGTATGTTGTTCAAGCCAGAAGAAGTGAAGGATATTATCAAAAATGTGATTCAAAAAGTTAACAACTGGACTCTATATGAAACTAGTGGAATATATGCACTGACTAGATACAAATCACATAGAATACTTCCTAGTGGATAGAGTTTACAACCACAGCAGATTAAAGTTGCATGCTATGTTAAAGAAAAAGCTTGGTTGTGCACCAGATTCAGAGATGGCAAGGTATTTGATCCAAAGAACAATTAATCAAAGTTTGGGGTTGAATGCTAATACAGGGATATGAATAATGGAGTTTTGGGAGCATATGAAGAACTTGACTTCTCTTTCTAAAAGTCAAGTTAGGGGGAGATTGTTGGGAACTGAAAGAATTGCTTAAGTATGGTTAATGCTGCTAGCACAACTGGTTACTACTGCCAGTACAATATGAATACTACTGCTAGTAGTTAGTACTGCTGGAGTTAGTACTGCCAGATCAAAGTTAATACTACTGAATGATATTAATACTGCTCATGAAGTTAGTGCTGCTTATGAGATGAAGGCTTCGTATGGAAAGGATGACAAATGTATTGACTGAATATAATCATGGAAAGTCTTGGAGATAACTATGGAAGATTATATTGAAGATCTTTTATTTTTTTTATTATTATCTTTTATCTTCAGTATATGTATAGAATAGTTTTGTAACATCAAAGATAACAACATTCTGAGTTTTTGCTTTCATAGAGAGAATCAACCTCAAGGTTTAGAACCCTAGTTCTAGAGAAGTAGAATTCGTATTTGTGAGCCTGTTCACCAATATTGAGGTTGTGTGTGAAATCTTGTAGCTTTAAATCATTCAATAAAGTTTACAATTTGTGATTTCTGATTCACTGTTTCATTGATCTTTGAATATTAAAGTGTTATTCCGCAAACTCCTTTAATATTGTTTCTGAGTGTTTATTCTTGTTAAGAATTCAGATCCTGACAGCTTTGTACTCTAGAACACATCTAATTTGAATCACTTCGTCCAATTCACAACAAATTGTGTGAATTTTGGATTTTGGATTGAAATTGTATTCGAAGTCTGTACGCACTGTATCTTGATCGATTTTGTATTGTTTGTTGACTTTATTCAAATCAATTGTTTGTAAATTGTTCTAACAGTGTTCGAGATCAAATTGGTGCAATTTCAGATTCAAATTCGAATATTTGAAAGATTTTTGGGTTGAATTTGAAGTTTTTAGATCGAGATCTGCAAAACTCGCATGATCTAATGAAGAACTCGCATGGCTCACTGAGTTTGGTGTTGGAAATTTCAACAAAGTACATAACTCACATATAGTATATACGAAAAGTATAGATTTCGCATATCCTTACGTGCGAAAAGCTGAAATTCGCATGCCCCTTTGTGCGAGAAGTCCAGAATTGGTACATCTTTGTATACGAAAAGTGATCTTCTGAGTTTGCTAAGGGAGAAATTCGCATAGTGCAGTGTGCAAAAAGTTCAAATTCGCATCTCATAGCGTGCGTAATCTGAAGAATTCGTATTGTGAAAGGGAAAATTGTCTAAGTCCAAAACTCGCATCTATACGTGAAGTTAAGAGGGCTGAATTTTTCTAAGTCTGAAATTCGCATCACAAGCTCATCGTGCGAAAATCTCAAGCTAGAAAAGTTTAAGTCCAGAATTCGCATTCTGCTATATGAGAAAAGCTTGAAATCCGTATCCTTCATCGTGCGAAAAGTCGGATTTCGTATCCTTTTGTTTGCGAATTCTAAGTAGTGTGCGAAAAGTTACATCTTTGGCGTAAGGATTCTATACTTAGTCATTTTTCTGACTGAGTTTTTGAGGAATTTTGATATTTTTTGATTCTATGTTTAAAGATCTGTGCATTTGGTCAAGATGACTTCAAGGGATGCTATTGCCATAGAAATTGATGTCACGCCTCCTGTACTTTTCAAGGGTGAGTATGAACAGTGGAAGAACATATTTCTGGATTTTATTGATAGAAATGACATTGGTGAACATATTAGATTTTCATTGGAAGAAGGTCCCATGAAACTCCCAACTAAGACTCATAGTATAGAAGAATAAGGAGAAGAAGTGATTACGAAATTATATCCTATGGATATAGATGAGTATATTGATGAACATAAAAAGAGGCTCAAGGCAAATAGACTGGCAAGATATTTTCTACTTCAAGGTATTCCCAATGAGATCTATGTGAAGATAGACAACTACAAGGCAACAGGTAAACAGATGTGGGATCAACTGGAAAAGATGATGTTAGGTTCTAAGGTGGGTAATCAGCTAAAAGTTTCAAATTCTCTCAACAATTCTGAAGAATTTAAAGCAAAAGATGATGAGATTCTAGAAGCTACATATGACATATTTGTCACTCTTCTGAATGAGGTGAGCAAAAACAGAGTGAATAAATCTCAAATAGAGCTGAATGTGAAGTTTCTGAGAATATTACATCTAGAGTGGAAAAGATTTACTCGCCAGATGAAACAAATTAAAGATCTCAATGAGATCCCTCTGCATGAAGTTTATGAGACTCTTCGTCAGAACGAAAAAGAGGTAGAGGAGATAAGAGATGAAAAGAAGAAAGTTGAGAAACCCATAACTGATCCAGTTGCCTTGGTGGTCAAGGGAAAAGAGAAAAGGTCAGTCAGTATGAAAAAGAAGAAGGTGATTGTTTCTGAGTCTGAGGAAGAGAATAGTGATGATTCTGATTCTGATGATGGTGAGAATTTGAAGCAAGCAATTCCCTTACTGACCAGGGCCTTCCAGAAGAAGTTCTACAAGAAGCCGGGGTCAAACAATCAACAATATTCGTCAGGATCTAAGAATTTTGAGCATAAGGAGATAGTAGAAGGAAAGAAAAGATTTGAAAAGAAAAAGCCAGAAGAAAGAAAGTATGTGAATCGGTATGAGGAGAAGAAAATTGAGGAACCGGTCAAATGCTATAATTGTGGAAAGTTGGCTCATTTTGCTAAGGACTGTAGAAATCCCAAAGTGAAGAATTCAGATTCATATAAGAACAAGATGCTCTTAGCAAAGCAGAAAGAGGCAGGTAAAGCCTTGATGGCAGAAGATGACCATTGGATGGATGTTACCGATTCGGAGAGCGAAAGAGAATAGACTGCTCATATGTGCTTAATGGGACAGACAGTTGCTGCGGATAATTCAGATGAAGAGGATTCTGATGAGGAAAATGATATGATTGAGTCTGATTTTCTTTCCCAATGCAATCCATGATGGTTGAACTTCAGGATCTGCAGTCTAAACTAAAACATGAAAAAGGTATCATTTAAATGAAAATCAAGCAATACAGAAGCTTAACAAAGACATTGTTGAGAAGACTGTATTAATTGAAACTTTACATAACAATATTGAGTCCTTTGGAAAAGAAAAGACAACAATATGTGGTCAATTATCTAAAACAACATCTAAATTTAAAATGTATGAACGTGAGTTGAAAGAGGTTGCAAAGAAATGTTTATCTTTGAAATCAGAAAATAAAAATTTGGTTGAAAAGTGAATGGTTTGGAACAAAAACTTTATACTCGAGGTCAGACTGATCAAACTATTTATCTTAATAAACCAAAAGAGTTCACATGTGTCAATGAGTATTGGGGTATTGGTTACGCTAATCCTCATTTCTTGAAGAAGGGTATTTCAAAAACATCTGCTTTATATGATTTTGGTTTTCTAAAACTAGCACAGAAACACCCTAAACTCAGAGTCAAATGGACAAAATCATCTGATGAAGTAGAAGCTAAGGAAGATGAGAACAGGAAAAATAAAACTAAAATGCATCTACCATTTCGTTATGAAAAATTTAACTCAAGTTAAAATTCTAAACAATTAAAATTTCTTTCAAATAATTATTTTCAAAGTTATTCTACAGAGTAAATGAAGGCAAAACCTATTGAAGGCAAGATTTATGTTCCTCCACTCATCTTAGAAAGTAAAATTTTTGAGCTTGAGAACACTCTTGTAGAGGAAAGAATTTTGATTGAGTTACAACAAAAGGTATTTTCTACAGTTTTCATAAAAATTGATTTCTCAAATGTATCCAAAGCTTCTATATCTGTTGATGATGATGATTTATTTGATAATGATGTTAATTTTCTAAACTCTGATGGTTGTTTTGAGAAATGTGTTGAACAATTTGATTTTAATACAAGACTTCCAAATCATTCCCAATTTCTTGTTAATTCTAAAGATTTACCAAGTGTATTTGAAAAGGGTGAATCATCAACTAACGTTGATAAATCAGTTTCTGTGAGCACCCATCATGCCGAAGGTGAGAAGAGAAAGAATAGGCACTCACATAAACATATTAACACTGGTAAATCTAAGAAAAAAAATTCTTTTAAATCTCACAGTTCTAACTTGCAAAATTCATATGTTTCAGATTTGAGAAAGAAAAGGTCTGAAGTGAAACCTGAATGGAAGCCAAAGAAGAAAATAGACGAGTCAACAAAATAATGATTTGTATCTGATAGTAGTAGGATTTCTGATAGTACTACTGATTTAATTGATCATGTTGCTTCTTATAAACAAAACCTTGTATTTTCTTACAAGTCTTATACAATAAAGCAATTGATCCAATTATATCCGTTTACTATTCAGTTTCCCACATATCGTCGAAATGATTTTGTCTCTCGTAAATTTTTGGATAATTGGTTTGGTTCATATCATGTTAATAATTTCTATGCTTCAAAAGTTTTTCAAAGGATAAAAGGACCCAATTTTAAATGGGTGCCAAAATCTTGTGCTAACTTGACAGGACCCATCTATAAATGGGTACCTAAACTTATTGTTCCTTGATTTCTTCTGTGCAGACCCATCATATCTGATACTTGGATTCAGGCTGTTCCAACCATATGACAAGGCAGAAAGATATTTTATCTAATTATTTAGAGAAATTTTGCGGCAATGCCAGATTTGGTAATGAACAGTTTTCTCCAATCTTGGGATACGGAGACGTCGTGCAAGAGAATATAATGATTAAAAAGGCGAGTTATGTTGAAGGATTAGAACATAATCTGTTCATCATTGGTCAGTTTTGCGATAAGGACTTAGAGGTAAATTTCAAGGCTAACAGATGTTGTGTGAGAACTGAAGACGTCAAAGAACTCTTGGTCGGTACGCGGAAGTCAAACCTCTTCACCATCAACCTGTCCAGTGTTAAACCAGATAATGTTGTATGTCTACTGTTGTCAGGATCGAATTCTTAACAAGAATAAAATCTCAGAAACAATATCAAAGAAGTTGCGGAATAACACTTTGATATTCAATAAAACAGTAAACAAACAGTATATGATAAACAATTTGCAAACTTGTATTAAAATCACAAGATTACACACTCAACCTCAATCTTGAAGAACAAGCTCTTTCAAGACGAATTCTACTTCTCTAGAATTAGGAACTATGCCTTGAGGTTGATTCTCTCTAAAAACAAAACTTAGAATGAATAAAAAATAATCATTTTAAACTATTCTAAACAATACAATATATGTACTGAAGATAAAAGATAATTACAATTTATACAATATCTCCAGAATATCTTCCATCATTATCTCTAAGCTTCCATGAATATCTTCAGTTTATCCAGCTGTCATCCTTTCCATACAGATCTCCATCTTATAAGCAGTATTAATCATAAGCAGCATTAATACTCTGAGCAGTATTAACTCTAGCAGTACTAACCATGCTCAGCAACATTAATCTCTTCAAGCAGTACTAACTTTGAACTAGCAGTACTAATCTTGTTGAGCAACATTAATCATCAACTAGCAGCATTAATAACAGAAGTACTAACTAGAAGTATTAATTGTTTTCTTCTAGCAGCATTAACTTTGTTCCAGCAACATTAACTACAACTGGCAACATTAACCACAGAAGTAGTAACCTCAGAAGTATTAACCAAGTTCTTCTAGCAGCATTAACTTCAGAAGTAGTAACCATGTTGAATATTAACTTCAGAAGTAGTAACCATGTTGAACTAGAAGTAGTAACCATGTTTGGCATATTTCAGACCCAACAATCTCCCCCTAACTTAACTTTTCAAAACTGAGAAGTTAAGTTCTTCAACATAAGGTCTTTATGATAATTTCAAAACTTTTTGCAATTACTAGTTCTTCTTGATTCAGTTTCTGCTGTTATCTTCTTTTCTGTTTCTGATGTAGTTACTGCTTTATTTCATTGGAACGAAATGGGTATTCAAAGCAAGACTTGTTGCTAAAGGATATCAGCAAGAGAAAGGCATAGAATACGATGAGACATATGCTCCAATTGCGCGTATTGAGGCAATCAGGATGCTCCTAGCCTACGCTACACACAAGAACTTCACCGTCTACCAAATGGACGTGAAGACTACTTTCTTGAACGATATTCTTAAGGAGGAGGTCTATGTCTCACAGCCTGAAGGTTTTGTCAATGCGGATAAACCAGATTATGTTTATATCCTTGAAAAATCTCTTTACGATTTAAAACAAGCTCCTCGCGCCTGGTATGAAGTTCTTTCAAAGTTTTTAGTCAAGTTTGGCTTCTCTAAAGGTAAAATCAACACCACCTTATTCATAAAAAGGGAAAAAGATGATATCATTTTAATTCAAATATATGTGGACGGTATAATATTTGGTTCTACTAATCCGAAGTACTGTAAGAATTTTTATGCACTCATGGTGTCACGTTTTCAAATGAGTATGATGGGAGAGTTGAATTTGTTTCTTGGATTACAAGTAAGAAAATTTTCAACGGGGTTTTTTATAAATCAGTCGAAGTATATTGCTGACATTTTAAAGAAATTAAATATGTCAAATTGTACTCCTATTTCAACCCCAATGGCACTAGGTACTAAAATTGGAGTTGATCTTTCGGGAAAAGCTGTTGATCTTAGGACTTATCGAGGCATGATAGGTTTATTGATGTACTTAACGGCTAGTCGGTCTGATATTATGTTTTCTACATGCTTATGTGCTAGATATCAAGCTTAAACCTAAAGAATCCCATCTTTTGGCAGTCAAGCGCATATTTAGATATCTGAAAGGAATCGCAGATCTTGGTTTGTGGTATCCTAAAGATATTGGGTTTGAGCTAACAACGTATTCAGACGCAGATCATGTAGGTTGTATGCTCGACAGGAAAAACATATCGGGTCACATTCAATATGTCAGAGACAAGCTCGTTAGTTGCGCGTCTAAGAAACAACTATGTATTTCCACATCAACTTTTGAAGTAGTGTATGTAGCTGATACAAGTTGCTGCTCTCAAGTACTGTGGATGAGGACACAACTTCGAGACTATGGATTCCATTTCAACAAAATACCTATATATTATTATTCGAAGAGCGCCATCGAGATATCTGCTAATCCTGTTCAGCACACAAAGACCAAACATATTGATGTGCGATATCACTTTATAAAAGATAATGTCGAAAAAGGTACAATTGAACTTTACATTGTAAACATAGATTATCAACTTGCTGATTTGTTTACCAAGCCATTGGACGAAAGGAGATTTAATTTTCTCATTTCAAAACTTGGCATGTTGAATCTCAAGACATAATCTGTAGTTACCTAGTACAGTTTCGTTTTGTTAATTTTCTTCAATTCTTTATTTTTTTAATCTGAATGATATCTGGACTGAAATGTTTTGTTCATGTTTTCAGGGGGAGTGTGAGACAAAGTTTAGATGATCTACATTATAGGGGGAGTTATAGATTAATTTTTGCATATATTCTACAATGTCATATTTTGTGATGCATATTTTCAGTGGGGGGGGGGGGGGTAAGGACAATGACTTCTGATTACATTAGATCAGAACTCATTCTTAAATGTTTTACTGCTTTAATGTCTTTATTTTTCAATAAATGTTTTGCTTTCAATAAGACTGTTGCTTTGACAACTTTTTGACTATTTGCAGATTTTGAGGGGGAGCTTACATGATCATATCAATCATGACTTTGGAGTTGACTTTATGAGATTAATGATGAGCGTAAGGATTATTCTAACCTTAATCTCATACATATATGAAAGATGGACGAATTTCAGATATGAAAACAATTTTCTTAAACGTTCAAACCACTTCTCGATTCTTAAACAGATTTCATGAATTCAAAAGTGTGTATTTTAAGTGTTTTCATTGTATGAGCTTCAATGTTAAACAAACCATGTGTTTCCAAAGATAAATACTTGTGTATTATCTTTTTCATATACTGTCAAGTATTCATACACACCGGTTTAGTATCTTTTCTTGACTATGTTCTTACCATGTCTCAAAATGAATCTAGTTTTCGATGGTAAGACACCCCGTTGTGTACTTCATCGATATTTGAGCGTTAGTTCATTTCATTCAAAGCATTTCTTTCAAGAATGTCTATATTTGCTTCGTATAGACAAATTCTGATTTTTCATGACCTAAGCTTTTCTTGATAGATCATTCATATTTGCTCTTTTCAATACATTGTCATATTCTCAAACAAGTCTTTTGTATTCATTTCATTCTTTCAATCTACATGTTTTTGAGAAAATCTCCCATGAATAAAATGCTCTAATCTTCATGATTATATTCCTGAGCATACATCTATCTGACATGTACTTCATACTATTGTGCTTTAACTGCTAAAGTTAAACTATTGAGAAACTTTGTGCTTTTAATGAACTTCTAGTGATCGAGAGGCGAGGTGTCAATGTCTGAGTCTGGGTGTGTGATTAGATAAAATGAAAGAGAGTTTGGTTAGAAGTGAGCTTAAAAGATTATAAGAAAGAGAGTGTGAGAATGGAGTTCAAAAGAATATCAAAAACTCCGCACCAAATATTCTCTGAACCGGGCAACCACATTACTGATTGTTTCACAATTCTTTCGTGAACATCATTGAAATAGGCAGTGAGCCCATGACAACTCTTGCTTTATACCCCACCAGCTACTCATCTTTTTCTCAAAAAGAAGATGTTTCAATTTTTCTTGGGGACGCAACATATATTCTATCTCGTCTTCATTTAGAAGATGTGGATATTGAAACAGAAGGAAGTCTACCCCACATTCGCACTTCAATCATGCACAATTGAGTTCGTGTATTACTGTTGTTATATCAATGGTTTACACACTTCGAGCCTATTTGAAAAGCCTAAGCAACTTCATTCATTCTACACTATGCACGAGCACACAAGGAATACGTTTTCTTGTTATAAAATTCATAGAAAATTCTTTGTTATTTTCGATGATTGAATGGAAGCCCTGGGGACTAAACATCAAAAAACTCCTTTCCAATGTGCATCTGTTGCACAAAGTGGCTTAGTGCTACTTACAGGCTTTTTAACTGATTCATTTGTTGATTCAGGGTTACATTCTTATTTGTCTGAATTTGAAAAAATTTGGATGAATACATTATCAATTGACAGATGGTTCAGATACTGAAAGATTTCAGAGATTACATACATGACATTTCTTGGAGATAGTTTTGATTATTTTTATGCTCTACATCATCAAAAAGGGGGAGAAATAATTTCAAGAAATGTTGTCTGGAGAACTGTTTGTAACAGTTACGAGGAGACATGATCCAGAAATGTTGGATTTTGAGTAAGTTGAATATGAGAGAAATACAAGAAGTTGTAAAGAAATGAAAGTTATGGGGAAATTATACAGTTTGGAATGTGAAGATTCAAACAATTCAGAAAGTTTGTTGAAGATTTGCTGAAAATTTTCTTTGAAGATTATTTGCTAAAGCAAACTGAGCTAAATCTGGAGATAAATTCGTTTACTAAAGACTGAGAGGGATGATTATAAATCTTAGAGAAGATTGCTAAAGTTGCTGATTTACTGATAAAGATGAAAGGGGAGATGAAATGTTTATCTTATTTAAGATGTCAAAGGGGAAGATTGCTCGTTAATGCTAAATTTCTTTTTTAAAATGATCTTGAATCAAAAGGGGGAGATTGTTAGTGCACAAATATGTTGGATCCAAGATCACGGGAATTAAAAAGTCAAAGTCCAAGTCAAAACCTCTCTTGCAAAAGTCAAAGTCAACAGAAGTCAAAGCTAGTTTAGTATTTAGTTTGTTTAGTTTGTCTTGTAACCTTGTTGGTATAAATAGTTTTTCTTCCTTGTTAAGATTGTAGCACTTTAGTAACATCTTGAGAAATATATCTTTTACAGAGAGAAAGTTTGAGACAGAACAAAGTATACGAAGTTTGTAATCTGTGATTCTTGGAAATACACATGACATTTGGAATCTGATTATTATTGTTCATCTTGATCTTACTGCACATCACTGGGAATAACAGGTTGTAACCAAAGGATGAGGAAATCAACAAGTAAACACTTAATAACATGTATCTAGTTTAACAAAAAGGGTTTAAGAACTCACAATCTATGTTTTAAGCCAAAAACCTAGAAAAGTAGCAAACCCTAGAAATGGTGAGTGTGAGATTTTGAGGTGGAGGGACTTGGTCTTGCTTTGAACTCCTTAATAAATGCTCCACCAACACTCTTGTACTCAAAATTGATGAACCAACTAACCCTAAACTTGCATTTAATGAGAGAAGGTGTAAAGAGAAGAGAAATATCCCCTAATGCTATCAAAATCGCCTCTTGGAACTAATTGGGTGATAGAATGAAAGAAAGAAATGAGTTGAACATTTAACACACTAGGACAGTGGGCGACAATGCCTTAGCATTATCGTGGGTCAATCTCATCGGGGTCGCACCCCTTTCTGTCCAACCTCTATGACTATGCCCCAACGACTATGCCATGTCAATCTCGCATGGCTATGTCGTCGGGTGCTACCGTATGTTTTCCCCTACGAGCGACTGTGACATAGCGACTTTGCCCAGGTGGCATACTCACTGTCGTCATCGCACCCACTGTCACGATGATCAAAACTTCGCCTTTTTCAATCTGATATGACATGCTAGGTTATGAAGATTTTAAGATCCTACTTAAAGTTTGAGTTCACATCCGAGATAATTCAACACGTTCCAAAGGACAATCCTTAAAGTAAATCAAGATAAAATGGAATGAAAGGAAAGGAGACTTACTAAATATCACGACGTTACAATATATGAATGTATATATATGTATACATATGTATTGTTTATATGTATATAGTACATACATGTATATATAATATACATATACATATGTATGCGTGTAAATGCATACATATGTAAGTATGTGTATGTATATATATATGTATATATATTCACGTGTACATGCATCAATAAAGTTGAAATTAAAAGTAACAAGCATTCAGATCCCTTCTATTATACCTTTTGATCAACGATTAGTCTTCAGTTCTTCTCACACGATATGATCATATATATATATATATATATATATATATACTATATGTATGTGTATACGATACTCATGTTATATAGAGGGGCATTCAAATGAACCACTTCACATGATGCAACCCATGCAACCCCTTTATCCACCACTAATTTGATTTTCACTTTTGTAATTATGAAAAAGGAAAAAAAACTGAAAATAAAATGAGTGGTGGATGGAAGGGTTGCATGGGCTGCATCATGTAAAGGGTTGCATAATAACCTATCTCTCTCCATATATATATATATATATAGGGTCACCTTATTTTATAAACCAGTGAAATC
This sequence comes from Arctium minus, assembly GCA_954870635.1. NCBI lineage: Eukaryota > Viridiplantae > Streptophyta > Magnoliopsida > Asterales > Asteraceae > Arctium > Arctium minus. The sequence continues at coordinate 41,784,007 of OX941089.1, read as the reverse complement.
TAACAAACCTACAAACCACATTTAACCAATCACAAATTTTCTTTTTTTTCACTTTTTCTTAATTGTGAGGGTTGATTAGTCAAGAATATATGAAACAATTTCATCAAGAATATATGAGGGTAGATTAATCAAGAATATATGAAACAAATTTCATCAAAATGAGAAATACATGAAACAATTTCATTATTACATATAAAAAAAATATAAAGACAATTTCATCAGTGGAAAAAAATATATGAAACAAATTCATCATGTTAAACACTTTCATGTAACTATTTAGTTCAATTAAACAAGGAAAACCATGGTTTATACGGTTTGTTAGATTTCACTGGTTTGTAAAATAACCTTGGACTATATATATATATATATATATATATATATATATATATGTATGTATGTATATTTTTGCCTGTATTCTTATGTTTATACGTATATGTGCATCTATGTATGTTGGTTGCTAGCCAACCGCTTATGCATGATAGAAAATATATGTATGTGTGTGTATATATCGTATGTATATGCATATTAATGTTCGGGTGCGACCGGTCCACCCACGGATCCTCCGATCTACGTTTACCCAAAGGCGGCTCATGCGACGATAAGTTCAATTATAGTACTAGATTTTTGTTTGTTTTATAAGATGGATAGAAAGTATAGAAAACTTTGTTACATATTTGTGTGATTCGATTCATTTAGTTTGGACTTACATTGTTAGGCAGACAATAGGTTTGTTTTGATAAAAGCAGGTAATGGATATGTTCAACTTACAGTGGAATGCTGCCGAATTTTCTACACGTTAGTTAGCACATTGTTTTGGTAAACTATAGGGTACATATTCGCGTATTAGGGAGGAGGAGTACCCCAACTTAGATCCCGACACTGTTCCTCCCAATGACGTTGAGTTGTGGAAGCGTAGTGTCGGAGGATGGCATAAGGGCTGCCTGTTTGGATTCAGGACCACTCAGGATCTCAATATTCTATGACCGGTGATTCAGGTGCTGGTACGAGTGGGAGCTCGAACGCAATCGCGATGAGGAAGTATGCTTGTCAAATCTCGAATAATTGTTATATGTTTTTCAAATGTCGTCTAACATGTTATATCTTTGTGAAATGTTAAATTTCACATAGATGTGCTAAAAGAGCAGCTAGAGGAAGAGAGTGCGGCGAGGAAGCGGTTTGAGGAGCATATGAAGAGGTTTGAGGCCTTCATGAAGCAGTGGATGGATGAAAACCCTCCCCATCCTCCTCCCTCGGTTTGGGATGTTTTTTTGGAAGGGTGTCCTAAGCTATGCCTAGACTAATCCATTGGCAACTAATGACTGTAAGACATTAGCCCAGATTAATCCTCAGTGGCGACAATTGTTGTATACGAATGGATTTGAACCCTGGTCAGATGGGATATTTCACCACATCACCCAGGGCCTTAACCAGTACACCACAACCCTTGTGGTTCCTGTTGATCCAAACTCTCTCAGTGATTTGATGATGATCCTTTAAAAAACTTAGTAAAAATTACATTTAACATCTGTATGTATTAGTGTTTCACCATCAACGATCATATACTGAGTATGTTCAGTATCACTGATAGTTTCTAATGTATTATGTTAAAAGTAATCCCCGAAGACAAGTTTCGCGACAAATATGTTCACCGCTGACTCGAAGACAAAGTTCTTGAACAAAAGACAAGTCTACTTATGATATGATGCAGAAATCAGTGAAACCAAGACAAGTCTACATCGTACGAAGAACTCTGAAGAAAAGTTTCAGCGATCACTAAACTTCCTTTGGACTCACTGAAGGAAGAGATATTCAGCGATTGATGATCACAAAGCTTACGCTCCAAGTTACTTTTGTCTTATCCTTTCACACAAAGTACAACTGTCAGAAGAGATATATCTCTGCGACAAGTCGTACAACAACTCTGAAGACTACACTGTTCACTACTCGGCCAAAAGCATGTCTCCAAAAGTCAGAGACATGCAACCAATCAAAAGGTGACACGTGTAAAGTACCCTGCCATGCTTTTAATGCATAGGGCATAAATAGAACGGTTGAGACTCTCTCTAAGAGTAACCTTCTATCTGTCTATCTTTTAGTGAACCGAAAATAGGAACACTTGATTTCTATATTCACTCAACCTTTCTTCTCCATTTCTTAGTGCAAACAAATGTGTGATTCTCTAGTTTGTTTGGATTAGGTTTTACTTAATCTTGTTTTGTAACAAACTGTAAATTGTGATTTGATTCTTCAATAAATAATTTATTAAACTGAAAATTTGTGTTTGTATTCAACCCCCTTTCTACAAACTTATTAAGCATCTTTGGGAGCAACAAGTGGTATTAGAGCAGATTGTTTAATCTCATAAACAAGATCTTGCTTTATGTTAACCCAAAATCAAACATAGATTTCAATCTCAAATATCAAATTTCATTGAATCTTCAACTTTCTCTCTCTACACTTTCTCTCTCTAGAAAATCTCTCTCTCTACATATATGACAATGTAAAAGCACCCTACCTAATACTACAAAGACCCAAACTATTTAAACCCCTAATCTAACAAAGCAATCTAATCTAAACTAAATTTTGACTTTACAAGACTTTACAAGTCATTTGACTTTTGTTGACCTTTGACCTCTTTGAATTTACAATACAAATACAAACAATTACATTTGACCTTTTAATCTTGAATACAATTCTTGTCTAACAATCTCCCTCTTTGGATTCAAGATTAAAAAAAAATTGACAATAATCTTCAGGTCTTCTTATCTTCAGAATAATCTTCCATTATGAAATTTTTTCAACTTTGACATCTTGAAAACTTTGACAATATTCAAATCTTTGACACTTTCAACAAACTTTGAAACTTTGATATTCTTCATCTTTGAAGTAAATCTCTCTTTTTAGCTTTTCAAATATTTTTAATCTCCTTCTTTACAACAATTTTTGCTTTAGCTTTCAAACTGACCTTGAAAAACATCTGTCACTCTTTCTTGATACAAATTTTAACCATTTGATCTTGAACTCTGATTCATCTCCCTAATTCTGATATAAACTTTTCATCTGAACTTGAACTTTGATACATCTCCCCCTTTTTGATGAATCATGAGAATCAAAATCATCAAAACTCTTCAAGTTTAGATCTATCTTTGGAACATCTCCCCCAAATGAACAAGTAAGCACAGTCTTCATGATCTCTCCCGTTGGTGAAATATGAACAATCTCTCCCAATGAATGATATGAGAGTATCGTTCATCTGATCTGAATGAGCCATCAATTCATGAATGTATTCACCTGAATCTTTTCAAATTCAGACAAACTAGAAGTTGTAACCCTGAATCAACATATGAAATAGTTTGGAATGCCTATCAGTAGAACAAAGCCACTGTGTACAACGAATGTACAATATAAGGAGATGGTTTGATGTTGACTCCCTAGGACTTCCATTCAATCATTGAAAAAACACAAGATATTTTCTATGAATGTTCTGACAGAAAAACAAATTTTTTGTGTGCTCGTGCATGTGTTATGAAAGAATTAAGCACAATGATTGTGTTTCATAAGGCTCAAAGTATGTAAACCATTGAGACAACAATGATTATACATAGACTCAATTGTGCATGAGTAACGGTCGAAGGTGGGGAAACTTTCCTTCTTTTTCAATATCAGTTTCTTCTGAGTGAAGAACCAATAGAGTATGTGTTGCTTCCCTAGAAAATGTGAAACATTCCCTTTTTAGGAAAAGAATGAGTAGTTGGTGGGGTTCTATGCAAGAGATGGCATGGGCTAGGTGCCTTTTTCAATGTCATTCACGAAGAAATGTGAAACAACAGTTTATGCGGCTGCCCTGCTCAAAAAGAAGTTTGGTGCAGAGTCTGATATTCTTTTACTCTGTTCTCTCACCCTCTTTCTTTTAATCATTTAAGCTCACATATAACCAATCTCTCATTTTCATTTTACCTCTTCACACACCAACACTCAATCCTTTGACCCCTCTCCCCTCAATCACTCAGGGAATACTTCCTAGGTAGGAAACACTGGTTATCGTGAATGCATGGAAGTTCTGTTAAGCTCACACATTGAGTCCCATGTATTTTCCTAAAAGCATGTGTTGTACAATGATTATTTTGACAATTTAAGCACAAGTAATCATTTGTCAGTATGTGTATGCTCATAAAGAATCAGAATGAAATTTGAGCATTTTAAGCATTTAAGATTTCTCAAAACTTTTTATATGAATGAATAATCATGAAAGAATAGAAATGTTTTGAGAATCTAATAATGATTAAGATCAGATCAAATTATCATGAAGAAAAATAATAAGGGAAATCAAAGACGAAAGATGTTTATATGAACAAAATATGAACATATGTTCAATGAAAGCACATATAATCATGAAATGACGTTTGATTCAAACAACAGTGAATAGCAAACGAGAGTATTACCATAGAAAGATTTAACTTTTGATACATGGTAATAACAAAGTCAAATATAATATTCTGAACCAGTGTGTGTAGGAGTACTTGACAAAGTACATGAAAAGAAAATACACAAGTATTTTTCTTGAAAAACACACGGTCAGATAAGCTTTAAAGTATCCAACTAAAAATCGTTTAAAATCGCACTTCTCAATTCATGAAAACCTATTAAGAATAGAAAGTGGTTTGAACATTTAAGAAACTGTTAGGACTGAAAGTCCTGTGCGTTGAAAGTTGATTAAAGCATTTTTAAGGGGGTAAATTGTAATTATTTGATAGTTATTTGTTAGTTGGGCCCAAAGCCCTTTTAGGCCCATTAAGCCTATGCGCTTCATATATAAGGGCTAGTTTAGCTTATAATTCAGTTTAGAAATTTTAGAGAGGTTAAATTAGTCTCATTATTCATAATTTCTAGTCAATAGGTTCACTTTGCTTATCAGATATTATCTCTGTAAACCTAAACCCTTTGATTGTTACATTTAATCATATGACTAGAAGTTGTGTCTCGATTGTTCTTCATTGATTTATATTATTGTTCGTGATTGCAATGTACTGGGATCTACAATTGGTATCAGAGCAAAGAGACAGAAGGTTTGATCCAAAAAGGTTTGTCTAAAACCTTTAATAGATTATTTGTTTTAATCGTTCTTATCAGTTTATCTGCTAACTTTTGAGTGATCTGTGTTGCTGAAAATCGATTTTTCTGGGTTCATAATTTTTGAGTTCGGTCGATTACTTTATGGAAAATCAAGTTATATTTTTTTTGTATCTGTTCAATATGTTCAATCTGCTACTATATCTGTGTTCAACCTGAGATCTGGGTTCTGTTTTGATTGAATTTGCTATCTGAAAATCGATTCTTGCTTAAGTGAGGTCGATCGACTCTGTTCTTAAAAATCAAAATTTTTTTGGTTTGAGTTTTCTTGGGTAAGCCTGATTTGATTCTGCATATGGTTCATGTTGTTCTTGTTGATCGATCTGCATAAAATCTGGGCTTGATAGTTGTCGATTGTTTGATTACGATAGATTTCCAGATTCATCGATTTTTTCGGTGATTATTGGTTATCGGTCGCTTATCTTCTAAGTGTTTATCTGTCTGTGGATATCGACCGGACCCTATCGACCGGTACCTGTCTTGACCGGCACCTTGATTCGACCGGATTTTTTTGGGCGACCGGTGGTTTGTTGTCCGGGCGTGTGACTCAACCGGTACTAAGCGACCCCCATTGACCGGTACCCTTTGTTGACCGGTGTTTGCTCCCGGTATCTTCAACTGGACCGGTGTTTTGACCGGTACCTTGTGACCGATATCTTATTGACCGGTGCTTTGCGCCCGGTGCCTTGTCGACCGAATCTTCTCTCGACCGGACCCTTGCTAGACCGGGTCCGACCGGGTCCTTGTTCGACCGGGTCCTTGTTTCGACCGGGTTCTTGAACGACCGGGTCCTTGTCGTGTTTATTTATTTATTGTTTTTGGATCAAGTTGTTTGTCTCACGATCGCTACAGTGCAGCTAAGATTAAAGTTTAAACCCGTTCAAGTTTCATCTCTTGTCAAGTTCAGTCCCTGGAAATCAAGCTTTTCAGAGCCGGATCGAATTAATTCTATTCGATACGATCAAAAAGGATGAAGACACCCTTGTTGTTCAAAGGAAAATATGAAGAGTGGAAAGTTAATTTTTTGACTTGTGTGGATGAACATGAGTTGGGTTACTATATCATATTATCATTGACTGAAGGAGAGATGCAATCCTAAATTCCAACAGAAGCATCTTCTGAAGAACAGGAGAAAAGACAGATGGCTAATAATATGGCTCGAAATTTTATGCCAAATAGTATTTGTTGTGAACTTTTCTGTGACATGTTTTGTGAAATTACTGGTCAAATATATACTTACAAAATGACAGGAAAAGAGTTGTGGGATTGTACTGAATGGTTGATGTTAGGGCCAAAGGTAGTATTAAAAGGAAGAGAATTGGAATATGAGGACTCTGAGCTGAAAAGAAAGATCTCTGATGCTGAATATCAGATTGTGCAAATCCAGCAAGCAGTATCTGTTGAAAAGTATGATTAGAAGACTAAAAGTCTGGAGAATACTAATGCTAAGCTTCAAAAGAAAATATCTGATTTGGAGAAAAAGATAGCAAAAGACAAATCCGATTTTGAGACTAAAGAGAAGGCTTTTGCAAAGAAGTTCTCAAAATTTTCAAGAAAATGTGCTGATGAGAAGAAAGCAGTTGAGCTGAAATGTATCAAGCTTTCTCAGAAAGTTTCTGATTTTGAGAAAGTAATAATCTTGGAAAGACAAAAGTTTGTCAAGGAGAAGAAGGAGATAGAACAGAAGAATGTTGGATTCTTTAAAGAAATATCCGGCCAAAGGAAGGATGCTGAAAAGGGATTTGAAGAAGAAAGAAGCATATTTGAGGCTAAGATAAAAAAGCTTACTGAGAAGCTATCTGAAAGTGTGCTGAAAGAGAAGAAAACGAAGTCTGAATGCGAGACGAAGATTGACCTTCTTGTCAAAGAGAGAGACAACTTTGCTTCAAAGATTAAAGAGCTTGAAAAGACAGCATCAAGTTCAAATCAGAAAACTGTTTCTTCAAAAAGGTCAGTTAAATCTTCTGATCAGATTCGTAGTACTAACCTTTTCTATGATAGAAATATAGATGGTTCAGGTACACATCAAAGAAGAAGGAGATACAAGGAAGAGGAACTGGTCTGGAAGAAGAAACCAGTTGAAGATGAGAAGAAAGATAGAAAGAAAGATGAGCTGAAAGGTAATAAATCATGTGTACATACACACAAAGCCAAAAAGAACAATGCACGTAAAGGTAAACGTGATCATATCTACTCAAGAGATCAATTAATCAGGTTGTCAGGTAAGAAATACTATTGTTGTTACTGTCGTACACATGATCCTATTCACAAGACTAGTGATCATTACTGGTATGGTTCTTAATCCATTACTCCCATTCGAACTGCAACTAACATTCATGGACCCAAATACCAGTGGGTACCAAAACCTAAAATTGATTCTGTGTTGCAGGCACCTACTGTCAAGGGGGAGTAGAAGAACTAAGGCTTCTAAGTAAATCAGCTTAGAACCCGTACTTCAACGGAGTTTGACTTCTGAACACTTCAGTTCAGGACTCGTTCTTAAATGCTTTTGACTTCTGATTCTCTCAAATCAGAATTTTTATCATGATTTGAGGGGGAGCTTAAAGATCTCTGATTGTTTGAAAGAAGAACAACTATCGAACATGAAAAACGTTTTCTGAAATGTTCAAACCACTTCTGGTTCTCAAAAGATTTTATGAATTTAGAAGTGTGATTTTAAATTGTGAATGTAAAATCCCAAAGAATCAAGTTAATTTCAACAAGATCAAACATTAAAGTCTAGAGAGAGAGTAGAGAGAGTAGAGAGAGAAAGTAGATCTTGAAACCCTTAGTCATATATCTCACGTAATGAAAATGTTTACAATGAAAGTTCTTTTTCAATTCTTACAAAGCAAAAGCTATTTATACCTAAAGCTAACAAAGAAAAACAAGCTATGAAAACTAAACAACTTTGACTTTTACAAGACATTGACATTGTTGACTATACAGTTTGACTTTTCTCATTAAATCTTGGATACAATATTTGGACCTAACAATCTCCCCCTTTGTATTCAAGATTTAATAAAAATTTGACATTAGTCTTCAGCACTTGATTCTTCTGCTTTTGTCTCTAACAACTTTGAACTTTGAAGCTTTAACAGTCTTCAGTCTTTCAGCCTTCGAAGAATCTTGAAAAGTCGTTTGCACTTTGAAGCTTTGAAAGTCAACATGTCATGAACACGAATCTGAAATCTTGAAACTTTTGAAAATCTTTGAAAAATTCTATCTTCATCTCTTGTGATCTCTGGACTGTCTTTAGAAAAACAAACTTTCACGAAACTTGATTTATCTTTGAATCATCTTCAAAGCTTTTCTCAAATCATCTTCATTCGAAAATTGAATCATCATGGAATGTTTTCTTTTCATCAATCTTGAATAAATTGAACTTTCTGAAACTGTGACATCTCTTCATGGCATTGAAATTGAATCTTTGTAAATGTCTCCCCCTTTTTGATGATTGTGAGCATCATGATCATCAAAACATCTTCAATTTCGACACAGTCTTTGATTACCCCCTTTGTATTCAAAAAACAATCTCCCCTTTCAATGATAATTTGACAGTCGCTGCTCTTTGATCTGAATAGCTGAATCATGAACTGTATATACCCGAATCTTTTCAAATTCAGATAAAATGATCGTGGTAACCCTGATTCAACAAATGAAATAGTTAGGAATGCCTGTCAGTAACACAAAGTTACTGTGTACAACGAATGTACAATTTAAGGAGCTGGTTTGATGATGACTCCCCAGGACTTCCATTCAATCATTGAAAAACACAAGGTTTATCTATGAATGTTCTGACTGAAAAACAAACTTTATGTGTATTCGTGCTTGTATATGAAAGAATTTAGCACAATGATTGTGTTTCATAAGGCTCAAATTGTGTAAATTGTTGAGACAGCAACATGTATTACACGGACTCAATGTGCATGAAAGAGGTGCGAAGGCGGGGCGACTTTCCTTCTTTTTCAATATCTAAATCTTCCGAGTGAAGACTAGATAGCAGATGTGTTGCTTCCCCAAGAAAATGAAACATTTCTTTTTCGAGAAAGAAATGAGTGGATGGTGGGGTAATTGCAAGAGTTAGCATGGGCTCACTGCCTTTTTCAATGATGGTCACCAAAGAATGTGAACCAATCATAAAATGTGGCTGCCCGGTTCAGAAAGTGGTTGGTGTAGAGTTCTGATATTATTTTTAACTATGTTCTCACACCCTCTTTCTTTTTATCATTATGCTCACTTCTAACCAAACTCTCTTTTCCATTTTACCTCTCCACACAATGAGAAAAAACTCAACTGGATGAGTTATCTCCCCCACTCTTTGATATATGACCCCTCACCCCTCAATCACTCAAGGATAACTTCCTAGGTAGGAAACACAGGTTTACGTGAATCCATGGAAGTTCTCTTTAAGCTCACACATGAATCCCATGTATGTCCTAAAAAGAATATTTGTTCAACAGTTTAACTTGAACAATGAAGCACAAATATGAAAACATTGTCAAAATGTATGCTCATGAGATTTGAGCAATTGTACTTTGAAGATTTCTCAAAACAAAGATATTGAATGAATGAAATGAAATCATGAGAATTGTTTTGAGAATCTGAAAAAGTATGCAAGATTTATCAATGAAAACAAGATAGAGATCCACAATTCCTTCTGGAATGTAGTCCGTCATATCAGTAAGATTTATCTGTGAAAAAGTACAGGATAGAGATTTACAATTCCTTCGGAAATGTAGTCCGTCATATCTCTCTAATGCATATTTCAGAAACTAAAGTACTCCCCCTTGATGGTTGATTTCCTCATTTGAGTATTGGAGTACAATCCTCATATCATGACAGGAGTAAAGGTCTTTAATCGTTGAGGTACGAGTCCTAAGCTGATGTGCTTAGAAGCCATAGTCTTGACATTGAGGTGCGGGTCTTGAACTGTGCTATTCAAGAGCCATGGTTCGCTTACTCCCTCTTGACTTGAGGTGTCTGCAACACAAAATCAGTTTTCCGCTTTGGTACCCACTGGTATTTGGGTCCATGAATGTTAGTTGCAGTTCTTGTGGGGGTAATAGAGTAAGAACCATACCAGAAATGATCACTCGGCTTGTGAATATGATCATGTGTACAACAATAAGAACAATAATATTTATTACCTGAAAACCTGAGTAATTGATCTTTTGAGTATATATGGTCAGGTTTACCTTTATGCTCTTTATTCTTCTTTGCTTGATGTACATGTACACATGATGTGTTTCCTTTCAGCTCATCTTCCTTGTCATCTTTGACTGATTTCTTCTCCCAGATCAGTTCCTCTTTCTTGTAACTTCTTCTTCTAGGACATATACCTGAACCATCTAAATTTCTATCATAGAAAATGTTAGTTCTACGAATCTGATCAAAAGATTTAACTGACCTTTGTGAAGAGACAGATTTCTGATTTGAACTTGAAGCTTTCTTTTCAAGCTCTTTAATCTTTGAAGCAAAGTTATCTCTTTCTTTAACATGCAGGTCAATCTTCTTTGTGAACTCAGACTTCGTTTTCTTCTCTTTCAGTGCATTAGCAAATAGTTCAGATAGCTTGGCAGTCAACCTTTTGATCTCATTCTCAAATATGCATCGTTCTTCTTCAAATCCTTTCTCTGAATCGTTTCTATGGACGGATAGTTCCTTGAAGAATCCCACATTCTTCTGTTCAATGGCCTTCTTTTCTTTAACAAAATTCTCTCTTTCCAATATAAGTACTTTCTCAAAATCGGAAACTTGTTGAGAAAGCTTTATGCATTTAAGCTCAACTGCCTTCTCTTCTTCAAAACTCTTTCTTGAAAAATCTAAGAATTTCTTTGAAAAAACTTTCTTTTCATTCTCAAAATCATATTTTTCTATAGCAAGCTTTTGCTCCATATCAGATATTCTCTTTTGAAGATCAGCATTTGCACTTTCCAAAGTCTTAACTTTCTGCTCATTGCTCTCACTAGAGACTGTTTGCTGAATTTTAGCTTCCAACTCAGAAATCTTTCCTTTTAGCTCAGACACAACCTTTGGCCCTAACATTGTCCATTCAAGATAGTCCCATAACTCCTTTCCTGTCGACTTGTATAAATCTTTTCCTGTCGACTTGTAGTTATTTATGTGACCATTAATATCATGACGAATACTATTAAACACAAAAGTTCGGGCTAAAATATCATCTATCTTTCTTTTGTCCCGATCCTCAGTACAATCTTCTGTTGGAGTAAGAGGTTTCATCTCTCCTTCAGTCAATGATAATCTGATATAGCAACTCAGCTCATGTGTATCTACAAAGTTGAAAAAATCAACTTTCCACTACTCGTATCTTCCTCTGAGTAATATTGGAGAACTCATCCTGTTTCAAACAGAATTTGAAAAAATGATTGTCAGTTGAAATGATTTCAAAAACACAATTCAGACAATCTAAACTTTTCTCTCTCAGAAAACTTTGAATGAGAAACATCTTGATAAAAAATGATCGTTCCCAAACAATTCAGAAAAATTTGACTGAAAGTCAAAATCAGATCAGCACAAAAAATAAATTCTGAAATTCTCAAAGCACTTGAATTAACTATCTCTGGAATTCTCAGACTGAGTCTTGAAACTTGCAGATCAGATATATTCAAAACCTGCATATCAGAAAGTCATGAATCAGATTAATTGAAATCTGACGCAAAAATGAAAATTACGCTAACAGTTGGTGGCGCAAATGTGAGGTTTGCGCAAGATGTTTTTAACGCAAAACAAGCAAACCAATATGTGGATGGCACAAAATAAATTTTGATTGGCGCAAAACTTTTATGTTGGAAGCGCAAACTTGAATTAATGGATGGCGCAAACTTGTTACTTCAAAGGCGCAATTCTACAGAAATATCATAACCTGCACATTTCACCCACTAACCACAATTAGAAATTGCTATTCTTGATTCCACCACCAATTGATGATGCTAGCTCAAACAACCGTCCATCTAATTTCAATCCACTCACATTACCAATTTCAATCCACCACTTTCAATTTAAAATTGTAGCCACCGACCCATTATAATTTTGACAACCAATTAAAATTGAATTTGCAAATTTAAACTAACACAAATCACATGCTTGAGTGGCGCAAATGAGAAGTTTGCGCCAGTAATGTATGCCGCAAAATTTATGTAGAAGATGAACTGCAACATCAATTTCTTTGACAATTCCACCGACCCAGTACAATAGAAATGGCCAATCAAAAATCATTTGGATGGCGCAAAATTGATGATGAAATCTGCAATGTTCTAAAGCTTTGCGCTAGCTTCAAACTATTTTTGCGTGAAAAGCATATCGGCCTTGTGTTCTTCAAATCAAAAGAAATCTCTTCAAACCTTCAAAATTCATTATCAAAATTTACATCAATACAATCGAAACTCAATATAAAACACATATCTAAGAACAATTTCTTATTTACAACAACAAATCAAACTAAATGATTTAACCAGTGATCGAGTTCATTTTCAAGAAAATTCCAAAAATTCAAAAATTGAATCCGATTTAGTGAAAGATTTGTGATCGAATCTAAACAAGAATCATTCTAAAACAATTGTCGATCACACCTAATCCAAAAAATCAATCTAAAAACAACAGATTAAATCGAAAGAGAAAGATTAAAAACAACATGCTGAGAAAGAGGCACAAGTGCAAAAGCTAAAGGCTCTTTTTAAAGGAAAGATGCCAGAGATTGATGTTGCTTCATTTCCTCCAGAGATTCTTTTCAGACGACCAACTGGGGTACTTATCCGAGAACCGTCTTCTGCTGTTACTTCTACTGCTCCTGCAATTGTATCTATTCCACTTCCTCCACCGTTTATGCAGTCAGTAGGATTATCTTCTTCGATTCCTTCTACAACAACTTGTCCTCCAATCTCATCGAGCATTCCAGTCTCAGATATTCCTATCTTCGAGTTGTCGGACATGTTTTATGCTCGTCTTCTCTGTATGTCGCCGCCAGAACAACAAGATAAAGATTTGATCTCTCTGCTACGGACTTTTCAACCAAAACCGGTTCCGATTCCGACTCCAGCTTCTACGTCTACTTCTGCTTCTGACAGAGTGTCTGCCCTTTACAAGGAATTCACTGCTTTTCGTACTGAAGCTCGGACAAATTTTTCAGATATCAAGGAAGGATTATCTCTTCTGACTCAAGCTCTCACATCTCTTTCTGATTGCTTTGATCGTCATGAACAGAACTACAGGACTGAAGCAGGTCCGTCTCTTAAGCGATGACATGACCAGGCTGATCCAGATCCTCAAGGTCATGAGGGGGAGATGAAAATGAGACAGAGAGTAGAGGGTTAGTCAGCCAGAGATGATCAAACGCAAGAAGAGGCGGCTGGTACAGAAAAGAATACTGATAATGTTCAAGATTGCAGTATTGAAGATCTCATGAATGTTATGATTGATAATGTTCATTTATCTTCCATGTCAAATGTACTGAATATTTCTGAACATAATGTAGAAAATAATATGCAGATTGTTGTGTATGTTGATCCAGACATTTCAACAAGGGTACATGAGATTGAAGATTCTAAAGCAGCTAATGATATGAAATCCTTCTTTGCAAATTTCATAGAGATAAATTCAGATGATGATGATGACATCAGATTTGAGAAGATTTGCCAAGTTAAAGAAGAGGATTGTGTTGACATAGTCATTATTTCTGATACTGAAGATGATTATGTGTTTATGGATGCTAAGGATGAAGAAATTGCGAACATATTGTATAGAGATCTTCCTTCTCAAGAAGAGATTCCTAAAACTTCTCCAAGTACTGAAGCTACTCAAGTTCCAGAATCTGCTCCAGCTACTTCTTCTCCTATGGCTAGTACAGCTCCGACTACCACTGCTCCTCCAAGCTCATTTGAAGTTGGTCAGTCGTCAATAGCACAAGCTGATGTTCCTCCATCTGAACCTGTGATTCCTCCGACAATTCTAGAGGAAGGACCAGTTTTGACTAGACAACAGAGATAAAGAAGTACTCAACAAAGGTATATGGCTTCAAGACAAAGATCTGCTTTTCTAGAAGATTCTCAGAGTAATATTTTCGTTTCTAGAAGAAGGCCGATCAACATTTATGCTATCCTTGGTGTTGAAAAGGAGTCAGAGGCATATCAGTATGAATACTTGATGCTCATCAAGTGCCAGCGCCGTAGAAACAATCTTTTTTCTTCTCCACATTTGATTGTCCGAGTTATCAGCGTCACAATAAACAAGTTAGTTAATATCTGGTATCCGGAAATTGAAGTGGAAAGAAGAGATTGCAAGCGATATACTTTCTCAGAGGCAGATTTTTCTGATCTTTCTATTGATGATATTGAGTTTTTATATGATCATTTCAGGAATCTTTATCATAGAACACAGGATGTTTCTCAAGCTCTGTTTGTTATCAAAAGATTCATTCGACGGCAAATCAGATTCTTCAGAGTATTTGATTTTCAGATGGTCGTTGAAAGCTTTCAGCCAGTTGTAAATCTTCAAAGGCCCAATCGAAGCTTTCCAGACTTAGATTCTTATCCTTTATTCACCATTGTTCAAGATCCATATGGAGTTATCTACAAGAATGGCTCAAGTGAAAAGTTCTTTCTCAGATTTGAAGAAATTGGTCATTACTCTGATGGAACTTTAAAGGTGATCAAGCTTCAGTTGGAGCAACGTCTGAAAGAAGCTGAAAGAAGATTTTTGGAAACAAGAAGTAATACATTTCTGATTGATAATGATGAAATTCGACTCATCAAGAAGACATTGAATACAATTCATGAGAGGTTGAATTTCTGCTCAACTCTAAGACGCCTGGAAGTTTTAATTGGACTGAATACACTTCATCAAAGAGAGGAGCGTCAATGATTCCTAAGGGGGAGATTGTTAAGACTGTTTTTGTAGTAATCATTGTAATTATTACCTTGTGCTTATACTGTGCTTAGATAGCTTTATCAGATGTTTTGATCAAGGGTATTTAAGTCCCTTGTGGCCTTTGTTCTTTGTAACTTTGCACTCATATTGAATATATCAGATTACCTTGGCGCTCTCTACTTTCTCTCAATAGATTTAGAGATCTTCCTATATCATAAATGTTTTTCAATTTTTGAGCATTAATGTTTAACTGACCGTGTGTTTCCAAAAATCAATACTTGCGTATTATCTTGTCCATATACTGTCAAGTATTCACACACACCGGTTCAGTACTTCGTTTGAATTTGTTATTACCATGTCTCATAAAGAACCAATTTTGAGATGGTAATACTCCCGTTTGCTTTCAAATATTATTGAGCATCAATCATCATTTCCAAACTGGTGCGTTCATTGCTAAATTGTTTATATTTGTTCATATAAACAAAATATCCAGTTCTTTGATACCCTAACCATTTTATTTGATCTGATTGATACATTGTCAGATTCTCAAAACAATTCTCTTGATTTCATTTCATTCATTCAATATCTTTGTTTTGAGAAATCTTCAAAGTTCAATTGCTCAAATCTCATTAGCATACATTTTGACAATGTTATCATACATTTTGTACGTAACTGTTTAGTTAAACTGTTGAGCAACTATTCTTTTTAGGACTTACATGGGATTTGTGTGAGAACTTAAACAGAACTTCCATGGATTCACGTTAACAAGTGTTTCCTACCCCGGAAGTTATCCTTGAGTGATCGAGGGGTGAGGGGTCTTAAATCAAAGAGTGGGGGAGATAACTTATCCGGTTAAGTTTTTCTCATTGTGCTGAGCGGTAAAATGTAAATGAGAGTTTGGTTAGAAGTAAGCTTTAATGACAAAAAGAAAGAGGGTGTGAGAACAGAGTTAAAAGAATATGAAAACTCTGCACCAAACACTTTCTGAGTCGGGAAGCCACATCTACTGATTGGTTCACATTCTTTGGTGACCATCATTGAAACAGGCAGTGAGCCCATGCCAACTCTTGCTATAACCCCACCAGCCACTCATTTCTTTCCCGAAAAAGAAATCTTTCATTTTCATTGGGGACGCAGCACATATGCTATCTAGTCTTCAATCGGAAGATTTAGATATTGAAAAAGAAGGAAATTTGACCCACCTTCGCACCTTTTTCATGCACATTGAGTCCGTGTAATATATGTTGCTGTCTCAATAGTTTACACAATTTGAGTCTGAGAAAGCTATGTAGCTTCAATCATTCTACACTTGCACATACACACAAGGAGTGAGTTTTCTTGTCATAACATTCATAGAAAATTCCTTTGTGGTTTTTCGATGATTGAATGGAAGCCCTAGGGGAGTGAATATCACAAAAGCTCCTTTCCAAAGTACATCCGTTGTACAAAGTGGCTTCGTGCTACTTACAGGCATACTAACTGTATCATTTGTTGATTCAGGTTTACAATTCCTATTATATCTGAATTTGAAAAGATTCGGATATATACATTTCATGAATTGATGGATACTCAGATCAAAGGGCAAAGAGATTGTTAGTTCATCACAAAGGAGGAGATCAAAGAAGGTGCTGAAATTGAAGAAGTTTTGATGATCATGATGTTCATAATCATAAAAAAGGGGGAGAAATTTAGCCCATTAAGCCTATGCGCTTCATATATAAGGGCTAGTTTAGCTCATAATTCAGTTTAGAAGTTTTAGAAAGGTTAGATTAGTCTCATTATTCATAATTTCTAGTCAATAGGTTTACTCTGCTTATCAGATATTATCTCTGTAAACCTAAACCCTTTGATTGTTACATTTAATCATATGACTAGAAGTTGTGGCTCGATTGTTCTTCATTGATTAATATTATTGTTCATGATTGCACTGTACTGGGATCTACATAAACCATTTGTCACAAGTGAAAGTTATTCATCTTTCAACAAGTGATAGAGTATAAGGATTAGAAATATATACCTGTAAAGCAAAATCCTGTACTCCCCTTGGAATGAATATATTCTTTTAAGTATCCATGACAAAAACATCAGATATCCTCTACCTCGATACCTGTAAAAAATCAATTTATCAGAAAAATATGACAATGATAGTATAACTAACTATGATCTCCTCCCCCTAAAAGATATAGCAGTTAACTCCCCCTCAAATCAAAAACTTCTTAGAAAAGATTTTATCTAATTAGCATCCTTCAGAAGAAAATATTTGAGTACGGGTTTTGAACTTAAGTATTCAAAAGCCATGATTACTTATTCTCCGGTGAGAATAGTAATATTCATTTTTACCAATGAAGAACGGGTTCTGATCTGTTGTAACTAGAAGACAAAATCATTTATTCTCTAGTAAGAATAATAACTTTCCTTAAGAGAAATCTCCTCCTGAAAAAATCAGAAAATATATCAGTAGTAATATAAAACATATTAGCTCCCCCTTAAACATTTGCATAATCCTTAATCATGAAAACGAGTTCTGAATTACTAGGATTGAAGTAAATTCAGAAGTCAAACTCTTTGATATTAAAGTCCGAGTCCTAGGCTATATTGTCTAGAAGTCATATTCCTTGAAGCACGGGTTCTGAACTGATTTATTCAGAAGCCTTGGTTCTTTCTCCCCCTTAAACCCTGGGTATCTGCAACACAGATTTAGCTTTTGGTATCCACTGCTATTTGGATCCAGATTTGTTAGTTGCAGTTTTAGTAGGAGAGATATAGTAAGAACCATACCAGTAATTCACATAAGCTTTACTTACAAAATCATTTGCACCGTAGTAAAAATAATTAATTTTCTTTTGTGCTAACCTGATCAATTGATTGACAATATACACAAGATCAGGCTTGCCAAAGAATTTACCGTTCGAAACATTGTTCTTCTTTTCAATCAGTGTATGCACAAATTACTTTTCTTCCTTCTTCTCATCCGAGGAACCTTTTACTCTCCAAATCCACTTTTCTTTGCTATTCGTCTTTTTAGATTTACCTGAACCATCAACATTTCGAACATAGAAAAGATTAGAAGAACGAATTTGATCATTATGTTCAGAAGTATGAGTATCATCTGAATCAAATAAAGGATAATTAGAAACATTCATAAAATGTGAACTCGAAGCTGTTTTAAATGAACATTCTGAATCAACTTGATCATCTCTTGGTGATTGGAGAATTGATTCTGGCGTCTTTGGCTCAGTCAACTTCACCTTGAACATGATCTCTTCAAGTTCTTTTATCTTTGAATATAAACTGTTTCTTTCCTTTGAAACCAGATCAAACTTCGTTTGCAGTTCAGACTTCATCTTCTGTTCTTTCAAAATAGTTGATGACAACTAAGATAATTTCCCAGTCAGCTTCTTTATCTCAGTCTCAAACACTTTCTTTTCTTCATCAAAATCTTCCTTTACATTCTTTGTCTGCTCAATCTTCTGCTTTTCTTTCTCAAACTTGTCTCTCTCCAAGATGATTACTTTCTCAAAGTCGGAAACTTGTTGAAAAAGCTTAATACATTTAAGCTCTACTGTTTTCTTCTCTTCAAAAGCTTTTCTTGAGAAATCAGAAAATTTCTTTGCAAACTCTTTTCTTTCTTTCTCCATTTTCTTCTTATCTAAAGATATCTTTTCTTTCAGTTCATTCATCTTTTTCTAAAGTTCAGCATTCTCTTTTTCAATTTCCTTTCTCTTCTTTTCAATCTTCTTCAAAACTCAACCAAATTGAGTGAAATAACTTGCAAAAGTTTCTTTGTTCATGCCACAATTGAATCCAATGAAAAAATCTCGATCATGCAACGTGATATGGAGTAGTCATCGACAAGAAATTTTCCGGCGAGAGATGTTTTCCGGTAAGATTCTTTGTGCGTTTTAAGGATTGTGTTTACCTGAAAAATGATAGAAATCAAGTAAGAAACACAATTTTAGCCTTAATATATCGAAAACGATAGCTTAACCAAGATTCCGGTGAATCTCGTTTTTCCGATGAGTTTTCCGGCGAAACTCCGGCGAACCTTCAAACACCCATATCTCATTCGTTTCTCGACGAAAATTGAATCTGAAAACTGTTATGAAATCTACATCAACTAGGGAAAATATTAGAAGCAATAAAATCGATTAAAAGAACCTCGTACGTAGACCCACTTCAAGAATTCGTCGGAAAATTTTCTTGCGAATTCCGATGAACATTGCGAATTCTAGATGAACATTGTGAATTCTAGATGAACCTTACGAATTCCTTATGAATCTTGTGAATTCCTTTGAACAATTCAAAAAAAAAAACAAGTATAAAATTAGTAAAAACACACACTGTGTCCTGCGAATTCTGTGTTGAGAGTCTTGCGAAATCTGATAAAAAAATGTGATCTACAGGAATTCCTAGTCTGCGAATTCTCTTACTCTGCGATATCTTTCCTTAAGAACAATAGAAATAGGTATTCTGCGAATTCTATCACTCTGCGAGTTGTACTTGCGAGTTCTTCAGTGGATGCGAGTTCTTGAGTTTTAACAATGACTTGTTCATTTCATCTTCAAAAATGTTTTCTGCAAAAACAGTAAACCACAAAAAATATTATCATATGTATCTTGAATCAAATATACTCAACAAACACATTTAAGAAGTATTTCAACAAAATATTTGGATCAAAGTTTCAGATTTTCATAGAAACTTCAAGAACATTGCAAGAACATTGCAAGAACATGATGAACAAGAAAAATTTCAAATCAAAGGTGTCAAAGTTCAAAGCTGCTAAAGTTCAAAATCAGATGATTAAAATTTGAATCAAGAAAGGGGGAAGATGATTTTCAAAGTCAGATTGAAAGCTGAAGAAAAGGTTGATCTTTCAGAAATTCTAAAACCTAATCCAAAGGGGGAGATTCATTTAAAGTGTTTTCAAAGAGTTTCTACAAATAGAAGATATCATAGTTTAAAAGCTATTGTTTGTTAATAATAAAGATGATGAACAGTGTTAACGGATGGTCGTTAGCTCCGTTAACTTTTTGACATTTTTGGTCCCTGATCGTTAGATTCGTTAATTTCTTTACAATTTCAGTCCATTTTTCTGTTAAGTGTGTTAGTCTAGTTAGCATCTTTTCGATTTGGTAAGTTCTGGTCCCTGTAGTTAGGTTTGTTAGAGTTTAGTTAATTTCTTTTCATTTTTAGTCCTTTTTCGTTTATTTTGTTAGTTTTGTTAATTAGTTTTAATAGTTGGCAGATTAGGTCCCTTTAGTATTAGTTTTGGGTTGTGACAAGTTTGATCCCTCAAGTTACAAGTTTTAGAGTTTGTCAATTTCAACCCCTATAGTTTTTATTTTTTAGATTTTTACAATTTCAGTCTCTCTAGTTAATAGTTTGTTCTTTTGTCATTTTTAGTCCTTCTAGTTTCTAAGTTCTGTGTTTTTACGTTTTTAGTCCCTAGATTTTATATTTTTGTGTTTTTTTGTCGTTTTAATTCATGTTTTTTGTCGAGTTTTTGTATTTTTCACTTTTAGTCCTCGTTTTTCGTGTTACTTTCATTTTTTGTTGGTTTTAGTCCCTATTTTCGTATTTTCTTCATATTTTAGACGTTTTTGTTCATTTTTAGTCATTTTTTGTTGATTTTTCATTTTTGTCGTGTTTAGTACCTGTTTTTCGTTTTCTTTTCATTTTTAGTCAGTTTCGTGTCATTTCTGTCTATTTTTACTGTTTCTGAGCACAACTGGTATATCTTTCACATTTTTTTGCGGGTTTGAAGGATTCAAGTTCAAAATATTTCCGCGCTGACTTTTCAGAATTAATTTTTGAAGACAAATTTTATAATTTGTTTCTCAGATTTTAATTTTCTGAAAATTTTTCTGATTTTAACTGTTGTCTTCATTTTTTGAGATTGTGCACATAATTGTAATTCTAATCGAACTTTTCTTTTGACGATCATATTTTTACAGATTTTAAGATGTCTCAATGTTTCAATTTTGATTTTGACAGGATGAATCTTTTTGAGGCTAAAGCGAAAATTAAAAGACTTCTTGGTCAATTATCTATATATACCAGGATGGCAACTGAATGTGACAAAGAAAATTTCAAAGATTAAAGCTGAAAAAGCCGAGTTACAAATCAAAGTCTCCGTGCTTGAATAAGAATTAAAAGGTCTGAAAGATAAATTTGAAAGTCTAGATCTTCGAGTTGAAAGAGAAAAGTTTGAAAAAGGAAAATGCACTGTTCTCGCCGGTATCTTTCTGTAAATTCATCCAGATATTGTTATTACTTCATTATTGATCAGTGTGCAAGATAACTACATGAATTCTAGCAAGAAACCAAAGCTATTTTGTTGTTTGATGAACTCGTCGGAAAAAGATTGTTATCGCCGGAAAAAGTTGTTGGATCGCCGGAATTAAACTATTCACGATGCATTTTTCCTGAAAACAGTTAGTTGATGTTCCATGAAGCTTTTAGATGCAATTATCAGATTCTTACATGTGTTTTTGAAGCAAAATGAAAAAAAAGGAACAGTACGTGATTTTATGTTTGAAAGAGGAGATGAATAGTAACTAACGGACTTCCGTTAGTCCCATTAGTTTTCTAACACTTTTAGTCCAAAAGTCAGTTAAATTGGCCAAATGTGTTCCTCATCCCCTACCATGTAGTGTGTGACCTATCGTTCCCTCTTCGAGCAACACGTTTACGACTCTCAAGCCGAACTCCTATTCGACTCGCGGTTAACGACGGTTCCTTTGTTAAAAACTAAGTTTGCACACGATTTTTCACGTCAAATTCACTCGTTATCATTCTTGTGGGGTTATCGGAACGAGTTGGGTTTCTAAATTTCGAGATGTTCTATCGTGCACTTAGTCGAGCTTACGGTGGACATCGGATCCGGTTTTAAAGTCGAAAACAAAGAATGAGAGCAACTTTCAAAGGGAGCCGAGCCTACAATTGTCAATGCATGCACTAAAGTTTTTTCAAGCAAATCAAGGGGGAGAGGAGTTTAGAGCTTGAAGATGATTTACTTTCCAAAACTTTAGTGTATAAAAGTGTTAGAAAGTAAATAACATTTAATTGTATTTGATTTTTATTTGTAAAAGGCCTTAGGCCTATTGGGCTTAGTTGTAGATGGGCTTGGGCTTAGAGTTGTAACAAGGTAGTGATAGTTATTGGACTATAAAAAGGTGCTTTGTTGTTGTAATATTTTCATAATTCCAATTAATGAAAATGTAGTCCTTAAGCACTTTCTCTCTCTAGATTAGATTTAGTTTCTCTCTCTAAATAATTAGTCCATTTCTTTTCCAATCTTGTTACACAAACACTTGAGATGTGAGAGATCATGGACCTAACACTTTATTCTCTTCCTTGCTATTCTCAAATGGCATTGAACAAAAACTCAAATTATTATGATAATGGTTCACTCTCTAAACCTCCTCGATTTAGCAGAGACAAATTTGCTCTCTGGAAAATCGAATGATGTTATTTCTAGAAGGTGTATATCTTACTATACCTGAATATGTGGCAAATGGTCCATATGAACCATTTATGATTATAGTCGTAGTCCCTGCCATTTCAACCACTCCTGCTATCCTTGAAAGATATGCTCCAAAAGAAATCAGACAATGGAGTGACAAAGATAAGAAGAAAGTAGGATTAGATGCAAAGGCAAAAACCATTATCTCTATGGCCTTGCCTGATGAAGCCTTCCATTCCATCATGCATCTAAAAATTGCTAAAGAAATGTGGGACACTATATGTGTTCAATATGAAGGTACCACTGAAATCCAAGAAACCAGAAAGATCAACTTGGTAAGACAATATGATAGTTTCATCTATGGTAAGAATGAGTCTCTATCTGATGTTCACCAAAGATTTAAATGCTTAATCATTAATCTAAGGACTGTTGGTAGGACCTCTTCTAACTCTGAAGTCCTAACTAAATTCTTGGAATGTCTTCCTGAAAGCTGGGACAACTATTTAATGTGTCTCAAGCTGACCAAAGACTTAATCATCTATCTTTTAGCACTCTATATGGGATCCTACTCAACTATGAGCAATCAAATATGCTGAAAAAGAATATTGTCAAAGATTCTAAAGACTCCAAGAGCACCTTTGTTGCTCTAGTTTCTTCATAGATTGTCCTATTTCAGCGATCTACTCTCACTATCACTGAGTTAGATTCTGACTCAGAGAATCCATCAGACACTGACCTTTCAGAGTTTGATGGATCTCTAGCACTCTTGACAAACTTTTAAAGAGATTTGCAAGAAAGAGCAATTTCAGAAGAAATAAGCCTCTCTCCCTATCTGACATGCCTAAGTCAACCCCTGTTGATAAGGCTACTACTACTTGCTATAACTGCAAGAAAGTT
The DNA here is from genome assembly GCA_954870635.1 of Arctium minus. Lineage (NCBI taxonomy): Eukaryota > Viridiplantae > Streptophyta > Magnoliopsida > Asterales > Asteraceae > Arctium > Arctium minus. The sequence continues at coordinate 41,760,630 of OX941089.1, read as the reverse complement.
GGCCATTTTGCCAGCGAATGCAGATCAAAGAAAGTCTTCAAACCTTCCACATCCAGGAAATCCAGCGATAGCATATACCTCAAGCTGAAAGAAAAATATCAAAAGCTAAAAGGCTTCAAGCGAAAAGGTAAGGGTCTTATTGCTGAAAAGCATGAGTGGGCTGAGTCAGAAGAATCAAGTTCTGATGAAGAAGAAGCTGCTAATCTCTGCCTTATGGATGAGATTATAGAAGAAGTGGAAGAACCAGCTAGAACACCCATGAGCTACATCTCCTCTCAGGTATCAACCTCTACCAATCCTTCTCTCTCTAAAGATGAAAGAAGTCGCGCGGTTGATGTGATGACGATTGACTTATACAATGCACTAAATGGCAAAATCTTAGCTGAAACAAAAATATTGATTTAACTAAACAGCTACAAAAATGCCATTTAAGGATCAAAGAACTAACTCTTTTAGAGGAAATCTTAAAAGATCAAGTCATGGTCAATGAAATCATCAGCATTGAACGTGAACAAGCCATCGCTGCTCTTAAAGCTGAAAAGGCTATAGTTGAAGGATGGTGTAAATCCTCAACTAAGGTTACTGAGATTCTAAGTGCTCAAATCCCTATTCATGACAAAAACCGGTCTCGGTTATGAAAAGGATGAACCTATAGAGATTGCTCCATGATTAAGTTTGGAATGTTTTTCTCTTCTTGTTAAGACACAGTCTCATTGGATTTAAGATCATCCAAACTGAAGATCGCAATATGAAGCTAAAGCTGAAACGTCGACTCTCGATATTAAAGTCTAATGTCTATTTGTAATAAATGTCAATATAATTGTTTGTTATTGTAATAGTTAACTTAATATCTAGTTTGTTAGATATTAGTTAACTTAGTTAGTTATATTAGTTTTTAGTTTAGTTCTTTAGTTATTAGAAATAATATCTAGATATTAAATCTAGATATTATTATAGGAAGTGTGTTAGACACACTAAGGTTAGATATTGTGTTATCTCTAGTATCTCTCAAAGAGATCATTATCAGACACACACAAAACACACACTTAAAGGTGTAATACAGAGAGAACACATCCAAGCTTAAATCGATCAACCTTGTAACCTTTGTTATATATCAATACAGGTTGGTAATCGTTATTGTTGTTTAATCTAAGAACTTGATATAAACATTGTGGGACCCACACTTCTATCCCTGATACTTCTTCCACTCAATGCTCATCGTTTTCCAATCCTGTTGAGCCAAGAATGTTGAATTTAAGATTAAAAGGGTCTTTGTTGTAATGGTTGTAAAGTTGTGTTTGTAAGTTTGTGTCAAAGTCAATGTGTTTGACTTTGTTTGTCTACCTTGAGTTGTAAAGTCAACAAGTTTGACTTGTATAAATAGTTTGGTGCTTGTAATCTTGTAAAAACGAACACAGAGAGACACATATAACACACACACAGAGTTTAGAGAGAGATGGACTTGTGGCATTGTGAGATCTGTGACTATCACGAGAGAAATCATTGTAATCTTTGTTAAATCAATAAAAATAAATTATACACAAATGTATGTTTGAGTTCGTAGCTTGAATCTAGGAATTACATTTGGTATTAGAGCATATCAGATTATCAGAATTCTTAGTTTTTGTTCGAAAAATGAAGAACACGCACACAATCTGTGATTTGATCGATTCTTGAGTTTTTGTATTGAAATTGTCAAGATTTTGATTGTTCTGTATGTGTTTGTTGATTTAGAACACTTTTCATTTGATTTGTAATCACTAATCCACTGTAATCGATTTCAATTTCTTGAATTTGTAATTTTTGGAGTTCAACTTTTCACGTACCGTATCAGAATCGAGATCATGGATTCAGTTGAGTATTGATCAAACTGTTGTTGAGGTTTTGTTCTTGACATCATCGTGGTTAAATTCACAAAGTTTCAGGGTTGAATTCAAAGTATTGGATTGAATTTTATGTGATTAAAGTGTTTTGGAGTCGAGAACTTGAAGAACTCGCATGATCTATTTAAGAACTCGCATGGCTTCTTGAGTATGGTTCTTTAAGGACATATTTCCCATAGAACCTTGTGAGAAAATTCAATATTTCGCACAAAGCACTGTACGAAAAGCAAGAATACTCATAGAGTCTTATACGAAAAGCTTGGAATGAATTTGTTAAGGCAACTTTTCGCAAGGTTCTTCGTGCGAAAAGTGGAGGAATTCACATCATGTTGCAGAGAGAACACATCCAAGCTTAAATCGATCAACCTTGTAACCTTTGTTATATATCAATACAGGTTGGTAATCGTTATTGTTGTTTAATCTAAGAACTTGATATAAACATTGTGGGACCCACAATTGGTATCAGAGCCTGATTAAGATCAAAATCAAGTTCTTTGCAAATACGTCTCTGTGTTCTATTTGAAAAATTGATTTCGAGTGTTAAAGTGTTTTAGGTGTTAAAATCGATCAGGTTGTGATCGATTAGCATGCTAGATCGAGTTGTTGTTGTTCGATTTCACTTTTAAGCTTTAATCGAGATCCATTTTGTGATTTAAGTGAGAAAACAGTCGAGTGGAAAAAGGTATTGTACGATCAAATTTTTCTTCAAAAAGAGTGTTTTATTGAGATAGAGTGCTCACATTCAGTTCTAGAAGTGTTTCTAGACATAAAGGTAGAGTTTGGTATTGCTAATCGTTTCAGGAACAAGTTTTTAGACAATTTTCGAAGTACAGGACGAACTTGCGCAAACCAGAAGACGAACATACGCAAAGTCCAACTTTGCGCGTCCAACATCATACGCAAAGTTCACTTAGCGCATCCCAAGTGATACGCAAAGCTCAACTTTGCGCATCTCAAGCCATACGCAAAGCATACTTCTCGGATCCAACAGCATACGCAAACCTCGACCTCACTTCTCGCAACAAGTAGGATACGCAAACCTCAGTTCAGGTGTTAATCTCTTCACGAAAAACCAAGACAACTTTGCGCATACAACGTGAAACGCAAACTCAACTTTGCGCATCCCACGTGAAACGCAAAACTCAACTTTGCGCATCCAACGTGAAACGCAAACTCAACTTTGCGCATCCCATGTGAAACGCAAAACTCAACTTTGCGCATCCAACGTGAAACGCAAACTCAACTTTGCGCATCCCACGTGAAACGCAAACTCAACTTTGCGCATCCAACATTGACACGCAAACCTCTCTGCTCCAATCCAGACTTAGAATTTTTCATCAGAATGACATCCAGAGAAGCTCTTGTAATAGGAACTGACACCAAGCCACCAGTTCTCTTTAAAGGAGAATACGAACAGTGGAAAGATAGGTTTCTGAACTTTGTTGACAGACATGAGCTGGGTGATTTCATCAGGAAATCTATAGAAGAAGGGGTTATGAAACCAGTTAAGACGACACGCTTGATTGGAATTGTGCCGACTGAGGTTGATCTTAAGTTTCATGAGCTAGAAGATGATAATCTCAGAAGAGCTAAAGGCGATAGATTAGCTAAGTCATACATTGTACAAGGAATTCCAAATGAAATCTATGTAAAGATTGACAGCTACAAAGCCTTCGGCAAAGAAATGTGGGATCAGCTTGAAAAGATGATGATGGGTTCGAAGGTTGGGAATCAGCTGAAAATCTCAAACTGCCTAAATAATTACGAAGAATTTAGAGGCAGAGTGGGAGAGAATTTAGAAGAAACCTATGACAGGTTTTTGACCTTGCTGAATGAACTTAGCAAGAACAAAGTCCACAAATCTCAAATTGAGTTGAACGTCAAATTCCTGAGTATTCTTCAACCGGAATGGAAAAGATTTGCTAGGCAGATGAAGCACATCAAAGATTTGAATGAGATTCCACTTCATGAGGTGTATGAAATCCTCAGACAAAATGAAGAAGAGGTGGATGAAATTCTTGATGAAAAGAGGCACAAAGGAAAGACAGTTGAAGACACAGTTGCTCTTGTTGTCAGGAAGAAGAAGAACAAGACAATTGTGTATGAATCAGAAGAAGATGAAGGTTATGCAAACTCTGACATGGAGGAAAACGAGCAACTGAAGCAAGCAATGATTCTGCTGTCAAATGCTTTTCAGAAAAAGTTCTACACGAAGCCAAGTTCAAACAGTCAGAGATATTCTTTTGGTTCGAACAACTACATCCACAAGGAAAGGGTTGAAGGAAGCAGATATGAAGGAAAGAGATATGAAGGGAAAAGAATAGAGGAAAGGAAGCCTGAAGAGAGAAGATATCACTCTGAAGGGAAGAGATTAGAGGAGAGGAAACCAGAAGAAAGAAAGTTCAAAGCTGAAGGATCCAGTCAGACAGAACCACCAACTTGCTATAACTGTGCAAAACAGGTCACTATGCCAGAGACTGCGGAAGGCCAAAAGTCAGAAACTCTTATTATTACAAGAACAAGATGCTTCTATCAAAGCAACAGGAGGCTGGCAAAGCACTGATGGCTGAGGATGAGTATTGGCTTGATCACTCAGATGATGAAGAAGAGGATGAAGAGAAAGATGAAGCCGTCAACATGTGTTTGATGGGACAGATAGAATCAGATGCTGAAGCTGATTCAGATAATGAAGAAGAGGAGGTATGTAATTTATCAGATTCAGATTTCATGAATAAAATGCATGCCATGAGTTTAAAACAAAAAGAGTTAGAATCTAATCTTGAGCAAGAAAATGATGTCATAACTGACAAAAACCAATTGATACAGAAACTTAGCAATGAAATTGCTAAGAAGAAAGTATTGGTTGAGGTTTTACATAAAGATAATGACACCAACGCTAAGGAAAAGACAATAATTCTGAAAGAGAATTCTGAACTCAAGTCTCAACTGCTAAAAAGTGGGATTGATTTACATGAGCTTAAAGAATTGCATTCTTCATGTATCAAAGAAAACTTTTCTTTACTTGGAAAATTAAAAAGTTTGGAAGAGAAGTTATATAGAATGGGTCAAACTGAACAGACTATTCATCTGAACAAACCCAAAGATGAAATAGAGAGATGGGGAATCGGTTATAAGAATCCTCACTGTCTACAAAAAAGGATGTCTGAAGTGCCAGGACTTTATGACCATCTTTCTATGAAACTAGCTCGAAGAATCCCTGAGTTTAAAACTTTCTGGACTAAACTGTCGGAAGAGGATGAAGCCAACGAAACTGAAAAACGTTTGAAATCATCTAAAGTTCATCTTCCATTTTATTTTGCGAAGATGAATAATAGTTATAATGAAAATCCAATATATCAAAAGAAGAAATCTCTTTCAAGTGATTTTTTTCAAAGTTATTCTGAAAAGGAAATAGAGGCGAAGCCTATTCAAAATAAACTATATGTCCCTCCTCTTGTTTTAGAAAGTAAAATTTCTGAACTCGAGAATTCTTTATCAGATGAAAGATTTTTATTGAATATTGAACAAAAGGTTTTTTCAACAGTGTTCAAAAATGTTATAATTTCTAAGACTTCAAACTCTGAGGATATGTTTGGTTCATCAAATAAAGAGCTTGATTTTCTGAACTCTAACGGTGGTTTAGATGATTGTTCTGAACAATTTGATTTTAATGCAAAACTTCCTAACCATTCATCTTTTGTTAAGAAATCGTTGAGAAAAACCAGTATGCCTGTTAATAGTCCAAAATCAACGAAAGTTGATAACTCAGTCTCTGTGAAAGCTAAAACTGCTAAAGGTAAGAATATATCTCAGCATTCACAGAAACCGAACACTACTGGTAATCCGAAGAAGAAGCAATCGCTTGTTGCTCAAAGGTCTAACTCACCAGTTTCACATGTTTCAGATCTGAGCAAGCAAAGGCCAGAAGTAAATTCTCAATGGCAACCCAAACGGAAGCTTGACAAGACCGTTTTATCGTTTAGTAGTGTTAATTGTAATAAGACTTCGCTTAGTAAAGATGTCCTAATTGATGATATTGCTGTTTTGAACTCAAAACTTGTTGTTTCTCCTAAACAATATACAATGAAGCAATTACTTCAGTTATCTTTATCTGCTAGAAAGTCTTCTATTTATGATAAACATGTTTCTATCTCTTGTCAAGATTCTGAAGATTGGTTTGGAAATTACCATGTGCATTCATCTCATACTAATTCTTCACATACATTTCAAAAGAAAAGAGGACCCAATTTGAAATGGGTACCAAAATCTTGTGCTAACACAGCAGGACCCAATTCGAGTTCTGATTATGTACAAATCAGGACTTGTTCTTCATTGTCAAAATAGGTTTTTGGATAATGCAATTCAAAACCCGAACATCAAAGTCAAATTAGGCTTTTGAACAAATCAGCTCAAGACCCGCACTTCGATAATCAAAGTGAAAATTCCAATGTTGTCGTATGAAGATCTAAATTTGTAATTTCTCTTATGCAGACTAGTCATACATGGTTCTTGGACAACGGATGTTCCAAGCACATGACAGGGCAAAAAGAGATACTGTCCAATTTTAAAGACAAATATTGCGGAACAGTAAGATTCGGCAACGACCAGTTTTCTCCAATCATGGGATACGGTGATGTACAACATGACAATGTCACTATCAAGAAGGTGAGCTATGTAGAAGGCTTACGACACAACTTGTTCAGTATAGGCCAGTTCTGTGACAAAGACTTAGAGGTCAACTTCAAAGCCAAGAGATGTTCACTTCGCAATGAAGAAGGCGAAGAACTCTTGGTCGGTACTCGAGAATCAGACCTCTACACAATCAATTTATCAAATGTCCAGACTGACAAGCAAGTTTGTCTACTAACGAAAGCCTCGATGCAACAAAGTTGGTTATGGCATCGAAGGCTCTCTCACCTCAACTTCAGGTACATCAACAATCTGGTCAGTGGAAAGCTCGTCAAAGGACTTCCAGAGCTCAAATATGAAAGAGAACATCTTTGTGCAGCTTGTGAAAAGGGTAAGATGAAGAGGGCACCTCATATACCAAATCCTAAACCAAGTACAAGCGCTCTGTTAGAGTTATTGCATATGGACTTATGCGGTCCGATGCGAACTCAGAGTCTAGGCGGAAAGAAGTACATACTCGTGATCGTGGATGATTACTCGCGATACACATGGGTCAAGTTTCTACGTTCAAAGGATGAGACACCAGATGTCCTCATCACATTCCTAAAGACGACCCAGGTGAATCTGCAGAAACCGTTCAAGTTTCTACGAACAGACAACGACACAGAGTTCAAGAACAATAAAGTTGAAGAATATCTCGAATCTGTCGGGATTTCACATCAATACTCTGCTGCTCGTACGCCTCAACAAAATGGAGTGGTCGAAAGAAGAAATCGAACGCTAGTCGAGGCTGCTCGTACTATGCTAAGTCAATCAGACTTACCTCTATTTTTGTGGGCTGAAGTCGTATCGACCGCGTGTTATACACAGAATCACTCCATGATACATCGCAGATTCAAGAAGACTCCTTATGCTTTAATCAACAACCGAACACCGACAATCAAATATTTCCATATATTTGGATGTAAGTGTTTCGTTCTAAACGATAGGGAGAGTCTAAATAAGTTCAGTGCTAAGGCGGATGAAGGAATCTTCATTGGCTATTCCTCGACATCAACTGCATTCCGTGTTTATCTAAAGAAGTCAAAAACGGTGATTGAAAGCATCAACGTCTCGTTTGATGAAGAAATGGATTCCGAACAACAACGTTCAGAACCCGTTATAACAGGAATACTAGCTTCTTGGTAACTCAGTCCAGGACCTATGTCTCAACAGAATAAATCAGATGAAGCATCAACTTCTACTAACCATTTATCTGATTTAGATTTATTATTTGAATTGTTTTATGATGAATTTCTTGGATCTAATGTAAATAAATTTATTGTGGTTGACAGGATGGAAGACTTTACGACTACTCATCCAACCACTTCAGATGTTCCTATTGAATCAAACGCCCCGATTCAACAAGAGATTACAATTCAAATGCCGACTCCAACAGTTGAAGAAGTAACAAATGATAAAGAGACAGAAGTAGCTGAAATAGTAGGAGATACTATTCAGATCAATCTACAGCCAGAACAAGTTGTTCCTGCTGAGCCTTCTGAACCTATAACTTCAACTGCAATCATCAATCCTCCTGAACAAACAGAAGAAGGTACAAGTGGATTTGTAGATGATACAACTGACATACAATCATCTAATCCATTGCCTCATGAACATAAATGGACCAAAGAGCACCTGCTAAGCCAGCTTATTGGCGATTCATCAAAACCGGTGCAAACTAGGTCAGCATCAATGAATATGTGCATGCATTACTCCTTTCTGAGCAAGTTCGAGCCAACACGTGTATCAGAGGCACTTGCTGATCCAGAATGGGTGATCTCAATGCAAGAAGAGCTGAATCAATTCGATGCACTTCAAGTCTGGAGACTCATACCAAAGCCTAAAGGTAAAACAATTATAGGTACGAAATGGGTTTTCAAGATAAATAAAGACGAAGATGGTACCATTATCCGAAACAAGGCAAGACTAGTAGCCAAAGGATACAGACAAGAGGAAGGAATTGACTATGATGAGACATATGCTCCTGTGGCGCGATTAGAGGCAATCAGAATGTTTCTAGCCTACGCAGCCCACAAAGAACTTCACGGTCTTTCAAATGGACGTGAAGACAGCTTTCCTGAATGGAATTCTGAAGGAGGAAGTGTACGTCTCTCAGCCAGAAGGTTTTGTCAATCAAGAGAAGCCGAATCACGTTTACATTCTCGACAAAGCACTCTACGGTCTGAAACAAGCACCTCGAGCCTGGTATGATGTCCTTTCCAATTTTCTAGTCAAGTCTGGGTTTTCAAAAGGAACGGTGGATACCACTTTGTATATCAAAAAGGAAAAAGGTGATATCATTTTAATTCAAATCTATGTAGATGATATTATCTTTGGTTTTACAAATACGAAGTACTGTAAGAATTTTGCAAACCTTATGGTGTCTAGATTTCAGATGAACTTGATGGGAGAGATGAATTTGATGGGAGAGATGAATTTCTTTCTCGGTTTACAAGTAAAACAATTTTCATCGAGTATTTTTATCAATCAATCAAAATACATTAGGGATATTCTTCGGAAGTTCCAAATGGAAAATTCAAAACCGATTGGTACCCCAATGGCACCAGATACTAAGATTGGCACCGATCCTTCGGGAAAGGCTATTCATGTTAGGACTTATCGAGGGATGATAGGTTCTTTAATGTATCTTACTTCCAGTAGGCCAGATATAATGTTCTCAACATGCTTATGTGCACGATATCAGGCCAATCCTAAAGAAATCCATATGTCTGTTGTGAAGCGCATATTCAGGTATCTAAAGGGCACTGCAGATCTTGGTCTGTGGTATCCTAAAGATACTAGTTTTGAACTAACAGCCTACACAGATGCAGATCATCCAGGTTGTATATTAGACAGGAAGAGCACGTCGGGACATATACAGTTCCTCGGTGACAAGCTAGTCAGTTGGGCATTGAAGAAGCAACTTTGTGTTTCAACCTCTACGGCCGAAGCAGAATACGTAGCTGCTGCTAGCTGCTGTTCTAAGGTCTTATGGATGAGAACTCAATTGATCGACTACGGTTTCCACTTCAACAAGATCCCGATATACTGTGACTCCAAGAGCGCCATCGCAATATCAGCAAATCCTGTTCAACACACCAACACTAAGCACATAGACGTCAGGTATCATTTTATTAAAAATCATGTTGAAAAAGGAACAATTGAACTTTTCTTTGTAAAAACTGATTATCAACTTGCCGATTTATTTACCAAACCGTTAGACGAAAAGAGGTTCAACTTTCTTGTCTCTAAGCTTGGTATGCTAAATCTTAAAATCTAAACAGTAGTTACCTATAAAAGTTTTCTAAATTGTATATTTTTTCATCATTTCTTCATTCTTAACTCTGATTGATATCTGCACTTCTATATTCTATTCATAATCCAAGAGGGAGAATGACAAGAAATTGACAAGTGGTCAATATTACTTCGAGGGGGAGCTCATAAAATTTTGCATCTACCTTTTAATGCCAAATTTTTTTGTAATGCAAGAATTTAGGGGGAGCTCTTCAAGACAAACGGGAGTACGGATATGACTTATGATTATCTCCGATCATAACTCGTACTTTAAAAAGTTTTACTGCTTTTTGTCTTTTCTATTTAAGTGAATAAATTTTACTTTGACTTTGACTTTGACTTTGACTTTGACTTGAGACTTTTGCAGAATTTTTGAGAGAAGCTTACAAGTTCATATGTTTATGAATTAAATCTTAGCTTCATGAGTTGAAAGATCGTACGTAAAGGTATAATTCTAAATCTTCATCTCATATATGGTTGAAAGAAGGAAAACTTTCAATCATTGGAAAACATTGTTTTTAATGTTCAAACCTCTTCCCGATTTTTTCAACAGATTTTATATTTTGGGAGTGGAATTTAAATGTTTTCAATAATCTAAATTATGCTTTAACTGAAATAGTTAAACCAATCTGAGCATCACGTGCATCATAGGAAAACAAGGAATCATTGTGCTAGGAATTAACACAACTTCTATGGAATCACCTAAACTAGTGATTTCTGTCAGGATCGAATTCTCAACAAGAATTATGAATACTCAGAAACAATATCAAAGAAGTTGTGGAATAACACTTTGATATTCAATGTAACAGTAAACAAACAGTGTATATGATTAACAACTTGTAAACTTGTATTGAATGATTAAAATCACAAGATTACACACTCAACCTCAATCTTGAAGAACAGACTCTTTCAAGACGAATTCTACTTCTCTAGAATTAGGAACTATGCCTTGAGGTTGATTTTTCTCTCTAGAATTAAAACTTAGAATTAATAAAAAAACTATTCTATACATTCTATACATATACTAAAGATAAAAGATAATTACAATCAATAAAATATCTTCAGAATATCTTCTATCATTATCTCTAAGCTTTCCATAATCTTCAGTTTATCCAGCTGTCATCCTCTCCATACGAATCTCCATCTCATAAGCAATACTAATCATAAGCAGCATTAATACTCTGAGCAGTAGTAACTCCAGCAGTATTAATTTTGAAGAGCAGCATTAACTTTGTTCCAGCAGCATTAACTACAACTAGCAGCATTAACCACAGAAGTAGTAACCATGATGAACTAGCAGCATTAACCATACTTGGTAAATTCTTCAGTTCCCAACAATCTCCCCCTAACTTGACTTTTAGACAGAGAAGTCAAGTTCTTCAGATCTGATCTTTAAGATGCTCCCAAAACTTTGTCATGGCTTATATTCCAGTGTTTGCATCCAACCCCAAACTCTGATTAATTGTTCTTTGGATCAAATACTTAGCCATCTCTGAATTTTCAACACATCCAAGCTTCTTCTTCAACATTAAATGTAGTTTCAATCTGCTATGGTTGTATACTTTATCCACTAGGAAGTATTCAATGTGATTTCTATCCAAAGTCACAAAATATACTCCACTAGTTTCATACAAAGTCCAATTGGTAACTGCTTGAAAAACACTCCTTATGATCTCCTCCACTTCATCAGGTTTGAACATCACACACAGATATTCCATCACCATTTTTGTAATTGAAATCCCTGGAGCTTTCAACTTATCTGTGTACAACTTGATCCCTATATCAAACATTTCTTCAATATCTGATATTGAGCATGTTTTGACAATTTTAGCCTAAGTACTGTAGACTTCATACTTTTCATCTTTTCTCTTCAGTCTAATATACTCCTTGCCATCTACTTCCAAAACATCCCAGTGAATGACTTCAGGAGGTTTAACTCCTACAGGTTCTGCTGCAATTGGTTCAGGCACTTTGTCCATCACAACCATGTACATCTTGACATCCTCAGTACTTGCAGGTTCCTTCATTGTAGATGACTCAGGTGCCTCTTCTTCTTCAGCAACCTTTTCAGCCTCTTCTTCCATTAATCTAGGCTTCTTTGTAGGCTTTCTCCTGGCAATCATCTTTGTTCTTTTTAAAGTCCTTAGACTTTCACTAATTGTTGCTTCCTTCTCTGGAGTTTCTTGCTCATCAGGGAATGGTTTTTGTAAGAAATCATTGTTTTCTTTCATTCTTTTCTCCATTTCACCCTTGGAAGATCATCCCATTGAAGCTTTATCATCTCAGCATCATACATCTTCTTGAGCTTCTCAAAAGACATCTTTGAAAACATCTCTACCTTGACACCTACTGCACCCTTGAGAAAAGTAATCATTTTCTTTCTCTCTTGAGCACCCAGGTATGTCTTTGAAGGTTGTCTTTTCCTAGCAGCCATTTTAATCTTAGTAGGCTTCCTCAAAGATGTGGCTTTCTGCTTGGCTTGTTCTGTTGCTAAGCTTTGTTGATAGGCTTTGTTTAACTCTGCAGCCATTGCTTTAGCTATCTCTCTATCCTTTTGCACTTGCATGGTTTCTGCTTCTTCAAGCTCAGCCTGTATCTTCCTAGCTAGAGCTTCATCTGATTCAATCAGCTTCTGCTTTTTCATTGGTTTATCAGATTCAACTAGCTTTGTCTTACCTTTCTCTTTACGCATATCTTTCTCAATACTAGAGTTCTTTGCTTTTTCACCTCTTTCTTTTATGACAACTCCTTTGGCCTTTGAGGTAACCTTGGGAGTATCATGTTTGGCTTTGATGAGTGTTTCTGCAATCTCAAGCTCTGTAAGGACCTCTTTTACTGTTTCTGCTGCTTCTTTCAGCTCAGCAGTATTAACCATTTCTGCTGCTTTACTTGAACTAGCAGTATTAATGGTTTCTGCTGCTGGCTCTGTTTCTACTGCTTGCTTATTCTCCCCCTCAACATCATGTTTTTCCTCTTGCTCCCCCTTAGCTTTTGCATCTTCCATATTTTCATCAGCTTCTGACTCCCCTTTTTTGGGAGCATCAGTCACTAGTTTCCTCCTTCTGAGTACAAATTGCTTCTTCTTCTTTTGGAGAAGCAATTTCCTTACTATTTGCTTCAAGTTGAGGATCTGTTCTTGTTGTGACAGAACAATGAGTTTAAGTTCTTCAATCTCTTGACCTTGTTTGATCACATCCATATTGATGTTTCCCATGGTTTCCATCAATTCGTCATAGTTATATTTGTCCTCACTTTCTCCAGGAGTGTTACCCCCTTTTGAATGATCATTGGATCTTTTAGTAGTGGAAGCCTTCTGCCTAGCAGAAGCACTATCCACCCCCTTGGGTTCTTGGCACCTGGGACCTTTGGATGATTTCTCACCCAAAGTTGCCATGGGGAAGGTCTTAGAGATGTTACCACTGTCCTTCTCTGTGCTAGCAGAAGTAGTGGCAGCCTTCTCACCCATATGCTCTTCCATCTCCTTAGAGAGCACCTCCTGAGGGTTGGGAGACACCCTATTGGATTCCCTGTTGATATTCTCTATTGGAGAATGCTCTAATAGAGGGCTTAAAGGCTCACTGGGTGATGGTACAAGAAGGGAAGGAGCCTTCTTTACCTGTTTTCTTTGATAAGTTTAAGTCATTGGAGAAGTTGGCTTATGAAGGAGAGACTGGGGGATTAATATAGAGTGGGAAGGTTGGGATTGGCTAGCAGTGGGATGGTCTAATGGGGCCCTTGACCCTGCTGCCATACCTTGTTGTGGTTGGGACACCACCATCATTGTTGAGAACAATGGGGTGTCAACTCCTTCCGAGTCCCTAGGAGATCTTCTCATATTTGAGAAAACATTGCCTTTAGGGGGTTTAGGTACATATACCCCATCAAAGTGAGGTATGTCCGACAATTCAGTAGTTATAACTGTCTGAACAAATCTGGGATACATGAAGAAACTCTTCTTGTTGTCCAGATTTGAGACAAGATCATTGAAGATCATTTGAGAAAAATTATATTTTCTAGCAGTGGATAAACACACCAAAGCATATGCAATGGGACTGCTAAATTGGCTCCATCCAGTTGTTTTCTTTGAAATACAGTGCATCAAGGTATGAACAAAGAACCTCCATTGGGGTGAAAATTTAGCTTTGAAAAACTTAAAAATCCCCATTTGGCCTTCATACCCCATTCTTGAAAGATTTGAGAAAAGTTCCTCAATAGGAATAGAGGTTATACCTGCAGCATCATCTAGACGTAGACAGATGCGTAGGACCTCTTCAGTAACGGTTAGGGGTTTTTCACACACCCTTGTCTTGATCATTTGCACACCATTTTCAGTAACAATGGTGGCATTAGCCCAAAATTGCCTTTGATGCTCTATGTAGATAGTTGGTGATATAGTGAGAGCATGGGCAATGTGGCTGGACTTCAGAAAGTCGACTATCTGGTGAAAACCTTCAGCTTGTTTCGTCTTTTGGAGCATCGCGATTTCATTGTGCTCGTCAATGAAGGCCATGGATGCCATTGAACGTGAGTGTTCTTGCCTGAAAACTTGGTACTTGAGAGAAAAGGGTTAGAGCGCAAGTGAACAGTATGCAAAGAGTCGTTATGAACTTTTTAGGCGGGGAAAGGGTATTTATAGCTTGTGGATTATAAGCAGTATTAACCCTAAAAATTTAGTGAAAGCAGTATTAACAGTGAACAATATTAACTGAACGCAGTATTAACCACTAGCAGTATTAACTAACTAGCAGTATTAACTGAGAGCAGTATTAACTGAGAGCAGTATTAATTGAGAGCAGTATTAACTGAGAGCAGTATTAACTGAGAGCAGTATTAACTGAGAGCAGTATTAACTGAAAACTGGCAGTAGTAAAATTGTACTGGCAGTACTAAAACTGTACTGGCAGTATTAATCATACTTATACTTTAAAGCTTTGTGAAGGACTGAGTACTGCTATACTTTTTCTGAAAAAGAAGATTAGGACCACCAAGAATAAACAATAGACAGATATTGAACCACTTTTTAAGTAGGAGCTTATTCAGAGTTGATCATTCCCACACTTGTTACCAAGAAAGTGAATCTACCCACATCAAATGCTTTGGTGAATAGATCAGCAAACTGGTTATCAGTATGAACTTTTACAACTTGAATAAGTTTCTTTTCATTGCAATCTCTTATGAAGTGATACCTGATCTCAATGTGCTTTGTCTTTGAGTGCTTTACAGGATTATTAACAATGCTGATAGCACTTCTATTATCAATAAAAATTGGAGTGTGTAGAAAGGTTACCCCATAGTCCAGCATTTGATTCTGAATCCATAAGACTTGAGAACAACAACTAGCAGCTGCTATGTACTCTGCCTCTATTGTAGATGTGGACACTGTGGTTTGTTTCTTGCACTGCCATGACACTAGTCTTGCACCCAAAAACTGGCATCCTCCAGAAGTAGATTTTCTGTCCAAGTTTGCTCCACCTAGATCACTGTCTGAGTATGCAAGTAGGTCAAACGATGAGTCATGAGGATACCAAAGTCCCAATCTTGGTTGCCCTTTGAGATATCTGAATATCCTCTTAACAGCTTGATAGTGTGATTGCTTTGGCCTAACTTGGAATCTTGCACATACACAGACTGGAAACATTATGTCTGGCCTAGAGGCTGTAAGATACATGAGAGAGCCAATCATGGATCTATAATGATGAACATCCATATCCTCCCCCTCAAGATCTGCTGTTATCTACTTGTGTGTCTCCATGGGTGTGCTGGCAGGTTTTGAATCTGAGAAACCAAACTTGATTAGAATGTCCTGCACATACTTGGACTGACAGATAAAGATTCCATCTGACTTCTGTTGAACTTGGAGTCCAAGGAAGAAAGTAAGTTCCCCCATGGAACTCATTTTGAACCTTTGATGCATTAGTTCCTCAAACTCCTTGCACATGATGTCTCTTGTGGATCCAAAGATAATATCATCCACATAGATTTGGACCAGCAAGATATCCTTCTTCTTTCTCTTGATGAACAGAGTCTTGTCAATGACTCCTCTTTCAAAGCCATTTTCCAAGAGATAGGATGACAGAGTGTCATACCATGCTCTTGGTGCTTGATGCAGTCCATAAAGTGCTTTCTTCAATTTGTAGACTCTGTCTGGATAGCTTGGATTTTCAAACCCTGGTGGTTGACAGACATAAACTTCTTCTTCAATTGAGCCATATAGAAATGCACTTTTTACATCCATTTGATAGACTTTGAATTTCATATAAGAAGCATAGGCCAGGAACAATCTAATTGCTTCTATCCTTGCCACTGGTGCAAATACTTCTTCATAATCTTTTCCTTCTTCTTGTATATACCCTTGAGCCACCAACCTTGCTTTATTCCTTATTACTATTCCTCTCTCATCTCTCTTATTTCTGAAGACCCATTTAGTGCCTATTGCTCTTTGACCTTTAGGAAGGTCTACCAGATCCCAAACATCTTGCAGCTTAAATTGCAGTAGCTCTTCTTGCATGGCTTCTATCCAACTGGACTCTTTCATAGCATCATGAGCCTTCTTAGGCTCAAGCTGGGATAAAAAACAAGAAAGCACTGTATGCTGTTGGTCTTGCATCTCTTGCAGTCTGCTTTGATTTCTAGTCATCATAGGAGAAGAGATATCTCCTATTACCAACTGAGGAGGATGATTCTTTTAAGTTTTGGTGTGATGACTAGACTCTTCATTGAGTCCAACCTCTAGATTTGAGTCATTGAACTCAACTGAGGTGATTTCAGCAGCTACTTCAGGTTCTTTATTTTCTTCACTCTCCTCAGCTCTTCTTTCTTCTTCACTCTGATTTGGTTCAGTAGATGGATCCTTTTCACAGTCTTCAACAGGATCCACTGTAGGTATGGGAAAGATCACAGATTGAGATATGCTATCTTGAACTTGTGTAGTCCCTGATCCTCCACTCCTTGAACCTGCATAATCATCACTACTGAAACCAAAAGAGTTAGTCAGTGAATCAATGTCAAACAGCCATTGAGGACCAGACCCAATAGGATTTGGTGTGTTCTCATTGCATTTGACATTGTCACTTTCTTCAATTATTCTAGAAGAAGAGTTAAAAACTCTGTAAGCCTTACTCTGAGATGAGTAACCAACAAGAAATCCATCATCTGCTTTGCTATCAAACTTACCTAAGTGAGATTTGGTATTGATAATTGTACAAGGACACCCAAAAGGTTTGAAAAATCCAATAAAGGGTTTTCTTTTATTTAAAAGCTCATATGGGGTCTTGTTCTTTGGCTTGACCACTAGAACTCTGTTTTGGACATAACAGGCAGTATTAACTGCCTCAACCCAGAAGGTAATTGGCAGTTTTGAATCAGCCAACAGAGATCTAGCAGCCTCTATTAGTGTCCTATTTCTTCTCTCAGCAACTCCATTCTGTTGAGGAGTCCTAGGGGCACTATATTGTCTCTCAATTCCTTTTTCTTCACAAAAGGTGTTTAGATCAAGATTTTTAAATTCAGTCCCATTGTCTGATCTAATGACTTTTACTTTTTGATTAGTTTGGTTTTCAATTCTTAGGATAAAGGATTTGATCAGTCCACTTGTCTCATCCTTAGTCCTTAGAAAATATATCCAGGTAAATCTAGAGTAATCATCAACAATAACCAAGCAGTAAGATTTCTTGCCTATACTCATAACATTTGTAGGACCAAACAGATCCATATGTAATAACTGGAGACAAGAAGAAATTGTATTTAACTCTTTGGTCTTATGAGAATTTTTATGTTGTTTGCCTTTAAGACAAGCAACACAATGATCATCACATGAAAAGACTTTTGATGGTAAACCTCTTACAATGATGTTTTTAACAAGGTTGTTCATAGTCTTGAAGTTCATGTGACACATCCTTCTGTGCCATAGAGAGGATTCATCCACAGAAGCTTTTGAAACAAGACAGTTTAGGGATGAATCACTTGAAACATTTTCCATGTCTAGACAATAAACATTGTCCTTTCTTGGAGTTCTAAGTAGTATCATGCTTTCATCAACTACCTTGAACCCTGGAGCAAGGATCATACATTCTGTATTAGAAAATAATATGCTATGTTGTTTGTCACAAACCTGTGATATACTTAACAGGTTGTACTTTAGCTGATCAACATAGTAGACATCCTCAAATGTCATCTTACCTTTTGTAACATTACCTTTTCCACTTATTTTACCACCTGTAAGATTATCTCCAAATGCAACATGTCCTCCATTGATATGCTTGAAATCCTGAAGGCATGACATGTTACCTGTCATGTGCCTAGAGCAACCACTATCAACATGCCATATGCTCTTCCCCTTGAGCTGTTGGTTGCCCTGCACATAAGATAAATCAGTTAGTATGAAATAGGAACCCAAGCCAAAGTGGTCTTGGGTACCCCTTTCTCATCAAAATATTTACATTCTTTCTTGACAAGATTTTACTCCTCATTTCTGGAGTACTTTGTCACAATGATGGGTTTGGAATCACATTTGCTAGAAGCAGTACTGGTTTTAGAAGTACTAACTGCATTAGCAGCACTTGCATGCTTAGCAGTACTAACCTTGTTAGAAGTAGTAACTGTGTTAGCAGCAGTAACTGTGATAGCAGTATTAACCTTTGAAGAGGTACTAACAGTATTAGCAGCATTAATATTTTCAGCAGTACTAACACTGGTAGCAGCAGTAATGCTTCTAGCAGCACTATCCCTGTCAGCAGTACTAACAGTTTTAGTGCTTCTAGGCACCCACATTTTAATACTTTCTTTTAAAACCTTTTTCTTCATGGGGCCTTTGGTTTCAACAGATTTCTTAACCACATGTTTCTTTCCAGCCTTCCTATAACCAACAGGTTTTTGCACAAATCTTTGAAAGTTCATCTGTTGGTTAATAGGGTTAAAGAAACAGTGCTTAGCCAAATGGTTTAACTTACCACATATGAAACAAGGTTTTGGTCTGATTATTTTATTCAGATCAACTCCTTGTTTCTAAGCCCATTGATTATTCCAGTTTCTTTGGTTACCTCTTTTTATACCAGAATTTAGGCTCTCACATTTGTTGCAAGCACACTGTTTACAAGGTCCAGGATTCACAACAGTGGTTTGTTTGTAATGGACCTTGTTATCCTTTCCTTTGGTCTTCTCTATCTCCTTAGACTTGACCCAGATCCTTCCACCTCCCTCATTGGTAACAATGTTGTTTTCTAAGGGTATCTCTTTACTCACAGCATTGTTCCTATTCTCACTGGCTTCTTTCTCAGTCATATCCTTAACAACTACCTCATCCAAATGATCTATCTTAAAGGCTTCCTCAGACAAGTCCTTTTTCTCCTTGGTCTCTAACAAGTCTGAAGTAGGAGAGATATAGTTGTTGTTGTAAGGAGGGGGAGTGTTATTGTATCCAATATCAGGCTTCATCTTATCATGAATCTGAGTCTTTAGAAGAGAATCCATTGCTTTTGAAGCATGTGAAAACTTTTCTATGTCAAGCTTAACCTTAGATAGTTCTTCTTTCAGCCTATCATTCTCTTCTATGGACTTAGACATTTTAGCCTCTAACTCATTCTTTTCCCACTTCCAATAGTTTGTGTCATAAGAATGTTGAAGCTCATTGGCTTGAAAGCCTTTGATTTTTTCTTCAAACCTCTCAACTATCAACACATAATCTCTTCTGTCCTTTTCTAATCTTTTGAGGTCATCACACATGTTTTGGTTGTGATCCCTGTATCTTTTGACAGTGTCTTTGCAAGATTGAGTACAAAGATTAGAAATTACCTCAGAGGGGAGATCAGACACCTCTGCCATAAGAGCTTGATTCTGAATGGCTTCCTCAGCTTGGTCACTCCAGTCAAACCCCATTCCTTGTTGAGAAACAAGGGCTTGAGTAGGGTTCTTGTTTTGATTGTAGCCTCCATTCTGAGCTTGTTGGTGGTTGTTATTTGGCACACCACTTCTGCACTCTCTAGCAAAGTGTCCCTTCATGTGGCACTTATAACATTCCACTTTTGTCTTGTCAAACCCAGCTCCATCTTCTCTTCTTTGAGAGAAGTTGTTCCTCCCTGTTCTTTTAATAAACTTCTTCACCCTCATAGATAACATGGCCATCTACCATTTAATGTCCATCTCCTCCAGGTCATCAGGGTGAAGTTGTTCCAGATCATCATTAATCAATGAATTGTTGCTGTGACTGGACAAAAAGGCTTCAAAGACAGTTTCAGTGCCTTTTTCTGAATTCACTCCACTGGCAACACTAACTGCTTCAGGGTTGGCAGTAGTATCCGTAGATGCTGATAGAAGTGCAACATTGTGGATATACCCAGTGGGCTTCTTCTTGGTTTCTACCTCAGTTTCAAAAACTCTTAGATCATTATATAGATCATCAAGTTCCTTCTCTTCCAGATTGTCACTCTGTCTATATGAGACAGTGTACATAGTCCATTCATTCCCAAGAGATCTGAGGAACTTCCTGTTGATATCATCTTGCTCCATCCTCACCCCTACAGTAGCCAGTTCACCAATGAGCTTGTTGAACCTATCAAAAGTTTGAGTCATAGACTCATTCTTTGAAGAAGTGAAGTTCTCATACTGTTGTTTTAGAACATCTCTTTGATTTCTTTTGATGCTTTTAGTTCCAGCAAATCTTTTCTCTAGAGCATTCCAGAGAATCTGAGCATCAGTGCAGTTGCAAAATTGATGATGATATTCATTTGGGATTGCCAAGAGCAGAGTGCTCAAGGCCTTCATCTCTGTCTGTCTGATCTTCCTCTC